>OX030932.1:12565717-17545717 GCA_943735885.1 Stelis phaeoptera | reverse complement strand
GATAAAAGAAAAATAAGAAAGAAGAAAGAAGAAAGAAGAAAAAGGGAAAGAGATGAGGAATGACGAATAACGAATAACGAATTACGAATTACGAATTACGAATTACAAATTACAAAACCTCAACACGTGTGTACGAACTCCTAATGAATCGTGGTGCTTAATGGGTGTGAGAACGGTGATGCGATTTCATTTGTATTTGAAAATCCGCTTAAAAGAATGCCGAAAAGAATAATAAGTTTCGATCGACAACCGCGTATTCATTTCATACCGAAATTTCAAAGCCGAAACGTGTGTCGAGTATGTCGAGTATTTCGAGTCTCTACATACTCTACATCTACATTATATCGAGTATATGTATCGGGGTGGAGAGCGGAAGGGTGAAGGGTGACCAGCCTCGTTCAGGCTCGTGACACGTATGCCATGTTTTTTAACAGAAATTTTTTCGATATTTCACGATCGATTTCAACCACGGTCAAGTGGTTCAATTAAATGTGAAATGCCTTGAAAGGTACTTACGATGCCGAACGATCAGTGCGTGGTAAGGAAGCAAAGGTGCAAGTAGGATGGAATGAATCGGAGGCTCGTCCACCCTGCGTGCGATTTCGGATACGAATGCGACGCCAATGTTCTTCTAGTCAGACAGTCTCGTTTCCTAATGTTGCAATCATCTAGTCAAGTCATTTTCACGATCGATCTTCTGCCGTTCCGACATTACTTCCCTAGTAATTATATTTATTATATGTATTGTACGAATCGCGGTTCTCACCCCTTTCAAGCGTAACGGGGCGTCACATTTATCGAGTAACAAATTAAAAACTTACTATGGAGTGTTCATGGTGCTATGATTATTATTATTATCATCGTCATTACTATTACTAATTATTTAATGATAACAATAATAATAATAATAATTATTATTATTATTATTACTACTACTACTACTACTACTATTACTGTTATTATTATTATTATTATTATCACCATTATCATCATCATCATCATCATCATCATCATCATCGTCATCATCATCATCATTATTATTATTATCATTATTATTGTAATTAGATTATGATTATGATTATGATTATTATTATTATTACTTACGATTAGTATTATTATTATTATTATTATTATTATTATTATTGTTATTATTATTATAAAAATAACAATGTTACGCTATATGACAAAAATGATAATATAATAAATATACATTATATCTTAATGGTAGTTTGTAACATCAGCGTTAAGTTGTTAAGAGACAAGTTTATGGAAATTTTGGCTTTTAATCACGTACCGCCTTACTGTTTACTGCTTTCTGCTTACTGCTTATGGGCTTACGTTACGTGAGCGTTAGCGTTCGCGCGGATACCTCGGACCAAAACATCCTAATTATCCTTAAACGAAATGATTTGAGGCTTGGAGCATTGAATTTTGACGACAACGCTAGCGAAATGAATGTACTACTTATTTGTGACTGAAATACCGTTCCAGGTATGTATCTACAATATCCTCCAGCAGTGATAATCTAAGGAAAAAGAAAAGGGAAAGAGAGTAAACGTCTTTTTGAAATGTAGATATATTTGAAAACACATTCACATGTTATAGGTGCACAGGGCGCAGTAGGTACGTATCGGTTATAAGTAACAAGAATACCAAGCAACGACAAGTCGATGAACTCGTGCGATTTTTAAAGGTTTTCCATCAAAGATTTTGCTCTTTGTAGCTCTAGAAACGAAAAGGAGATGAAACGGGTAGGTAAGTAAGTAAGTAAGCGAAATATCGATTTATATACATATACATACATATGTATAAACAATCATCGTTACCTGCCAGCAAAACGTGTACATCCTCTTTCGAGATGCTGATGGTGGAACTTTCATCGCTTCCATCCAGTTTCTTTAATCCTAGAGCCACGGTCGAAAATGGCGAGGAACTGTCGCAAGGTAACACTTGGATCGAAGACAATCGACTGACTGGAACACGGTTTGTTCGATGTCGACTTTTGTGAATTACTTATTTTCTACCTACATACTTCCGCGAGAGGAACAACACGATAATACAATACTAATACGAAACAGAAACTGTATGAAAACGTTCGATTGTTCGATTCTTCAATTCTAATGCTTAATACGCGCGAGTATGTGTACGGGCGAACAACGCAACATACATACATATGTAATAATCGTCGAGAAAGGAACGAATCGAGTCTAAATAAGGGAAATTGTTTGAACAATGAGTTGTTGTCGTTTTTTCTAACAATACGTACAATACGTTGTTATGTATTGTACATACATACATAGGTAAGTGGATGAAATTTCATTAAAGGCACGCTACTTCCTAAACGTGGCTAATACCAACGGAGGTTACGTACCTCTTAACGACTGCGAAGACAGGGCAGCGGTGATTTGAGAAGAATTATCCGTATACAGCCTAGCGATCGCTGCGCTGTGCTCCCGAGGAAATCCAAGCTGTTGCAGTTCGCTGCTTAAATCCGTCGCGGAAACGCCATACCGACCGGACGAGGTTAATATCAGCTCGAGCGCAGCTACCATCGCCTTTGCGTCGTTTGTCTCTTTCGTTTTCAAAATCCCATCCGAAAACGACAAGTTTCAGCCACGTGGCCAAAAATAATCGGTATACATATCGGATCATTGTTTTATCCGAGATGAACACTAATAACTGTCGCGCATTCAATGTATAAACCTAAGCCAAAGACACTCACCGAGTTTA
The DNA here is from genome assembly GCA_943735885.1 of Stelis phaeoptera. Taxonomy (NCBI): domain Eukaryota; kingdom Metazoa; phylum Arthropoda; class Insecta; order Hymenoptera; family Megachilidae; genus Stelis; species Stelis phaeoptera. Next base: position 17,542,987 of record OX030932.1, on the reverse strand, counting down.
GCATCTTGAGTAATTTTTTTAATTTTTTCCTCCTAAAAGATAAAAAAAATAAAATAAAATAAAATAAAATAAAACAGTAAGAAACAACACAAAACAGAAAATGAAAGGATAAGAAGGAAACGGAATGAAAAGAACAGAAAAAGAAAAAGAAAAAGAAAATGAAAGGGGCGAACAGACAATTTTATTGTACCGTCTCGTAATTTCGTGGCAATCACGATAACTGATAACAAGTGAAACCGACGCGACGCGACGCGACGACAACGCGTAGTTAAACGTTAAATCGGAATCATCTAAAGTCTAAAGAAAAATGTTGCGGGTTTACGATAAAAAGAGTAATGCGAGCATGATAAAACGGCTGTTCGTTTTTTAGTAGAAAAGTATTATATGTATAATTAATTTGAAAAGTAGCTGAAAATTTACACTTACATCGAGTTCTCCTTCCGTAAGGTACTTTGCGACCGTCTGTCCCAGTATTTTGATTTTAATCGATGTCTGCGGAATAAGAAGAAACGATAAGAAAAGGGAGGGACCAAGGGGAACTAGACGCTAACCAAGTTCAGAAATGTCTGGTAGCTCGTTACGTAGGTTAAGTGAAATGAAATTCTTTCTCGTACCATACGCGACAACGTGTTGATCTCTGCCAGCAGCCAATCCGGGCAATCTCCGTCACCTAAGAATCTAAATTTCTACGAACAACAAACAACAAACTATAAAACCAGTTGTATACATAGATTATAGATGACTTGAACGAACGGAACGCGGTAACTCGTTGAACCGTATAAATGCATTCACTTTGTACTTCAGCTTACCATTATCGTCAATTTTCTTCGAAAATATACGTACGACCAATAAACGCGTCACCTAAAACACACGATAAACAAAGGATTTTTCATTATCATCCGAAGAAAGAAAAGTCGCGTGACCCGAACAATAGAATTACAGAATTACAGAATCTGTTCACTTTCCACGTAATTATCTATCTGTCGACCAAATCGAAACTCGAACATTCGAAGACCGGAAGACCGGAAGATCGGAAGATCGGAAGATCGGAAGACTAGGCTTTACAAGCGAGGAGTCAAGTTTTAAACGCTTGGTCGGCTTTTCCCAACGTTTTTTTTTTGTTTCTTGTTTTTTTCTTTTCTCGTTTTTTCTTTTTTTACAATTGCAATAGCAATCATGCAACGAGATGCACGTTTCTACTCACGAGCTTTGGTAAAGCTTTTGAAATAAATTATCACGATACAAGAAAATGGGGCGATCGCGATTTCCGTTTCGGCCGAAGCTGACGCGGTAGCCGATAGATACACCTGATAAGGAATACGCCTAGATGCGTAGAAAATGTTGTACCTATAAACTGTCAAATGTAAACTGTAAACTGTAAACCGTCAACTATGTATGTATAATATAATGAAGGTTGAGACGCGCGTGTTTTGTTTCACTTCGCAACAGGTCGGTGCATGGATGCATGGGCAGTGCGAAACACGCCAATCTTCCCGATGCGCGATGACGGGCAAACTTTTCGACCAACAAATGGACGAATGAACGAGAAATCAGAAAAAGGAGAAACGGAAAACGGAAAACGGAAAACGGAAAACGAAAAGCAAGGAGTGAGGAGGGTGACGCGACGCGACGGAGCGTGGTTTCGTGTTGGCGGCTGACCGATCCGGGTAGAGGTGATCAGGGTAGGTTGTCAGGCAGCCAGGTAAACAAACGCGTGGGTTACTCTGGTGGCAGGGCAAATTCCCCGTGCAATTCTTCTAATCTTTGGACCGCAACGGGGTCACCCGTTGAACTTGCAAGGAACACCATAAATAGCGAAGGAAGAATCGTGCCGGAGTCATTCGTTGTTATCGAGTCGGGGCGTAACGTTGAAAGTAACTCGAAAGAAGATTGTGAAAAAAAGCAAGTGATCTGTATCTGACACGAAGACAGGTAGGAAATAATCGGCGCAGCGTCCGATTCGATATTGCTACATACTACATACACCGTACGATAATTCGTAAAAATACGCAAAACGTGTCTATACTTGGTAGATATGAAGAGGCTACTACTACTACTACTACTCGTAGCGACGGTTCTCTTGTTGACTGTAACGTGCAACTCCGATGTGCCAGAGATCACGAATGTTCGAATGGTAACGGTATCTACTCACTATGCATACTCGATCTATGCAGGTAATACATATATCTGGAGGGTTTATTTCAGCTTCTCGTTTCGACGCAAATGACACGCGGAATACGCGGAATACGCGGAATACGCGGAATACGCGGAATACGCGGAATACGCGGAATACGCGGAATACGCGAAACACGAGTTAAACGTTCGCGATAAAGACCGACACAATCTAACGTAAAAGTGAAACGATTGTGACAAGTTTTATGTCTTTTCGTCTTTCTTCTTAATCATCGTGTTGCCCCTATTGCATCTTCAACGAGAATACCTTCAAAGTTGCACCGTATCGTTACAACTCGACCAAACTTTCAACCGTTGCGTTGGCTCGGATAGAAAGGAAAAAAGGAACAAAAGAATGAAAGAAAACTAACATAAGTAACGTTTGCACGGAAGGAGTGCAAGTGCAGTTGCTTTTTCCCCTAGAGTCGCGTTTCATTTTCTCGTTTCCATCGCTCGCTCTATAGGTACTCTATAGTCTAAATCTAAAGTCTAAGTTTATAGCCTATACTAGTTTACGGATAGGAGAACGAGAATATTTGTTAATTGGCAATCGGTATTGTTTAGGCAACAAGCAGAAGCGACCAGGAAACAACGAGGCGAGACAGCGATTTTTCGAGAAAACCATTTTGGTGGAAGCGAGAAAAACGTAGAAACGGTGCGCAAATTGCGTCCGCGATTCATTCGAGTACCGAAGAAACTTTTATCCCTTCTGGATTACGACCATTCGCCAAGCAGTTCGAGTCGTCGCCCATTTCGCCAGCGATCAGGTACACGAAAAAAGAAAGAAAAAGAAAGAAAAAGAAAGAAAAAATCCGTGAAAAATTAAGAAGAAGAGAAAAAAACTATTCGTTACGGTACAGGTATTTGGGTGGTTACGGCAAACGGCGATCGCAGCAGAATGAAGCTAGAAAGTCAGCAACGAGAGAATATCTACGGTATCGTAGCGCGAGTCCTGTCGGTCTTGCTGCGACGAATCTTGGGGAGCCGTTCGGGACAGATCTAACAAGCGAATTTACGTTGTGCATTTCGAAAAACGGCTGTCCCCTTGCCTACCGTCGACAGCAAGGTTGGCAATTGCAGCAACCGTTTTACGTCGAAGAACCAAGTTGGATCGAAATCGATACCGATACCGCGGCAAACCAACCGATCCATCGTCTGGGGAGCACCGATCCTTTCGTGATGTCGCGCGGTAAAAAGATTCCAGCCACCGTGTATCGTTCGATGCACGATAATTTCAACGTTTCCCTCCGAAATTCTTTCATTAATGATAGCAACGATGGAAACGATGATAAAGACGATAAAGACGATAAAGACGATAAAGACGATAAAGACAATGACGAGGATAACGGTGACAAAAGCGGAAGGCAGAGGGTCGCAAAGAATACGATCGAACGAGAAGGAGAGATACTCGCTTCGGAAGAAATATTGCCGCGGCATCGTATGAAACACGAAATACTGTCGCGGTCGCGTCTGTTTCGTCACCGTACGACTAAATTTCATCTACGCAACGAAGCGGATCGATTTGTTGAGAATTTTCCCAACGATGGTCCTGTTCTCGTTATCGGTCGAAACAAAGCTACGTACAAAAGGAATCGGCTGCTTCGACGCGGTGACGTCGAAACCACCGTAGCTGTTCCAAACGGCAAACCCTGGAACCTCTTCGACACTTTCGAGCCGCGACTTAACTACTTTTCGACAGACAAAATAATAAATGTTCGCCGATTCATCGATCAGAACAACCAGTTGTTCCAGGGATCAAAATCGAAACGACTCGATTCGAATTTTGATTTCGACTTGGATTCCGATAACGATTCCGATTCCGATTCCGATTCCGATTCCGATTCCGATTCCGATTCGAATCCATTGTTGAGAAAGTTCACAGCCAAAGAAATGTTGCAACGACTAATCGAGAATTTAGAGTGCAATTTGGAAATATGCCGAGACAATGGAAGAACGACGAAAAGAACAAGACTGGGAGATGGTCGAGAAACGTTAGAGGACATGTTGACCAAATCTGATCCGTTTTACGTAGCCAGAGGCAAGAGAGTAGTACCTCCGGCTTTTGACAATTCCTTTTTTTTCGATGGCTAATACCACGCCCGCTAATCACTCGTCGACGGATACGATTTACGGAGAAACGATTCAAATCTTTCAGCAGTTTGTCTTTTTCGCTTCGACTCGATTACGATTCGCTCTTGTGCTCGCCACTCGTCAACAGCGCTGTACACGTAGTACATACATATGTATGTATGTATTGTAGATAGAGAAATATTACGAAATGACCGTTGTTCGATCTATTCCTATCATACGTACTTACTCGTATTAATGAACTTTCCTTTCTCTCGTTATAATCATTATTCAAGTTTTCTTTTTTTTCCAATTTTCATTTCCTTTTTTTCTTTTATCATTATTATCTCACTCATCCTGCTCGATTATTACCCGGTCGAGTAATATTGTCGTTATATTTGATGTAACAATATATCGCAAAGCGTGTATGCTGTATGCATCGACGCGACGCGACGCGACGCGACGCGACGCGACGCGAAGTTGACGCCTACGAATTACGACGAAGAACGCGAACGACGCTACGATCTAACTAAAGCATCAACTAAGTATGTTAAATCTCTCGAAGAAACGTAGCAACCAAATGAATTTACCGACTGGAATTAACAGTAACTTCGTGCTTTACTTGTCCGCCCGCTATCCTCACCGACTCGATACGTTTCATGGGCAACAGTTACACGACATATCGTCGTTGAACGTTTCTATCCGATACCTGCTTACTTTATGTGTACCTCGATTAAGAAAACAGCGTTCACAGGACTGATTACCTCGACCGGAAAATAAATTGATCGAAGAAAAGGATGGCGAATTTTGTTTTCGTTTTTTATCCAAATTTCCTGGGATTCTCGTCGAACTCGATCGACTCTTGTTTCAAACCCAAATCTCTACCTAGTTCGATGTGCTGAACTCTTCTATTAACTACTATCTACTGTCTATTATCTGTTATCTATTATCTATTAAATTTATTGTCGTCGTTTGCTCGATCCGTTTTATTACCGCATCGGACAGAGATTTATGATGAAAGTGCGGACATAATTTTTTAGAAGGCGACGAAACGCATTTTTAGACGACACGCACATATGCTACCTAGTCTATCTTTCTTCGCGATACATTCAATTTGTCCTTGTATTCTCTAAAGTGTCATCGTTTTTTCACCAACCAACAAACGTTATCAATCGTACTACCATTCTCTCCGTTCGATTACTTTATTTAACTACTTAATTAAACGGGAAAGGACTACAATTAGGCGTACGTTTTAGTCGAATTTCGATCTGCAACAATTCTTTGTTCGATTCCCATTTCCCATTTCCCATTTCCCATTTCCCATTTCCCATTCATTAATAGCATATATGTGTGATCTATCATATTTTGAAAAATTGTCCTAATTTGTAAAATGTAGAGAATAAAAGTCGATATGACAATAATCATTTAAAACGTGTTACTTGATATCACTGATGTTGTACGATGCGCGACGTACGAGAAAAAAATATTTGTGTACAACACGACTTGCTATAACGCGAATTCATACAACGCGTAACATATTAACCGAGTTATACGGGAGTCTACTGTTACTGTAAGTAGTCGTATAATTGTGTTCGCCAATGCCAACTATTATATATGTATATTATTAAATTACACTCGGTGTCAAGTATGCTTGCTTCCTTAACATTTGAAAAACAGAACGATCGACGGTCCACGAAGAACCGATCGGGGTATAGTACATATGTACAATAATATACATGTATGTATAAATCCGTGAAGTTTTTCGAAAGAAATGGAAAGTTATGGGGAACGAATGGATGGATGGATGGATGGGGGGGGGGGGGATAGGGAAGGGAATGAAAAGGTGAGAAAGAGAAGGGAAAGCAAGGAGAGGAGCGAATAAATGTGGGTGGAAAACGGGGAGAAATGAAAAGAAGAGAAAAATATGGAGTGACGGATAACGATGGTAATGGTGAAATGGATGGTTAAAGGCCGGGTTGAGTTTTTGGACCAATCGGAGAGTGCGCTGCAGAAGCACGTGGCTGGTATAAGAAGAGCGACGCGTATCGTCTGCTAGCCATTGCATACGTTGTATTAACGGAGCTCGCAGCAAGTGCCGTCACTACGCTCGCTGCTTACTCTTTTACGCTCTACCGTTACCATTGCTTCGCTCTCGCTATCTATCCGTGAGAAAAGAACACCAGATCTTGCATACGTAGATCTGGTTTTCGCCGTGAAACTAACACTGGACGTTTTTATATCGAACCTTCTTCTATCTATGTGTACATTTAGACGCGTTAACAAACCGACAGAAAGCAACAGATCGAGAGTCAATACGAAAGGTAAGTGGAGAATTAATCATCGATCAGAAGAATCGAACACACGTTCTTCGTCAATGCTTTATTCGTTGAATCGTCATCATCTTCGATCTTGTCGATCGATACAGATGCAATTTCGCGAGATAAAGATGAAAATCGATCGATCAACATGTTTTTCCATTAATCAGTTGTCGAGCTTTCGATAACGACAACACCGATTACAACGAATGCGCGATTAACGCTTCTCACACGTTTCACTCTGGTGCATTCACTCTCTGCAACATTATTTCATGTTCTCGTAGTGGTTTTGGATGCGATTCACAATCAACTGTCCAATTGTTCATTGGATACCGTATGATGAACGCAATACGATCCCGGTACTTGAGCGATATTTGATAAACGCGTCGTTGGTCGTTGTGTTAGCGTTAGCGAAAGGTAGTACGAGGAACTCGATGAAAAAAAAACTAAATAAATGTTAAAGCATGCGTTGCGGAAGAAAGAATGTTAAAAGTCGGATAAAGTGTTGGACGCAAATGACGCAAATACTTTGCGAAGACGAATAAATACCGCGATGACAGGCTTGAAAGCGCTCGCTAACCACTTTAACGCGTACGCTGACAAAAATGCACTCATGCTTCCTCAGCCGTACAATACCGAGTACGGTAACATCGTTCGACAATCACTGTAAAAGCTCTGCGATCGATGGCGACCTACGAAGGGGGAAGAACAAAAAAAGAAAGAAAGAAAGACAAGAACATATATTTTTTAAGTTTATCCTCATCGTCATCACGGTCGTTTGCGTTTTGCGTTTTGCGTTTTGCGTTTTGCGTTTTGTGTTTTTATTAATATCACTACCAGAAATGTATCGACGTTATGCATTACGAAATCAAGCAAAGGGATTAAAGCAGCCTCTAATAATATGGCTCCCGTCCTACTGTACGTGCTACAAATTACAACAGATGCTCAGCTTCTACGTGTATAGGTACGTAGAATGCGGCTTTCATAGGAACAAACAATTAGTGAATTATTTTTTTGTAAACAAGATTGTAAGCTGCTTAAGTTCCCGTAAAGACTTTACGGACAATACCTCTATTTCCGTGTTATTTTTAATGTCGCGCGTGCAATTTATTTTCATCGAATAAAACCATTCTTCCTCCTTCATGTTATTCTTTTGTAAGATCTTTGTTCGGTTAAACGATACCTACGTGATACAAACTAACACATATTTTATAATCACTAGGACCAAACGAACTCACTATCCCTGTACTTTCTATGTGTATGTGTATACATACGTATACATGGTACGTACGTTCGTGTTCGTGTTCTTATTCGTGTACGATTTGTTTCTCGTAGATGTGGCCGTATGTTAACACGGTGTCTGTTTTAATTGGCGCGATTATCGTAAGTTTGGAGATTAAGAGCAGCCTGTCGGACGTAACGCAGCCAGCAGACGAGAAAAACGATGCATCGACCGATGACAATAATCAGAACGGAGATATTTCGATAAATGTATTGGAAAGTTGGAAAGAAAAGGAACCGCTGTTGATATGGGAAGTATACGGAAAGGAAATCGATCGAAATACGGATGCAACAGGTGAGAGGGTTGATCATTGAAAGGAACAATGTTTTATCGTTATCCTCGCTCGTCTTTCTTTTCTTTTTCTTTCCGTATTTCTGTTCTGTTCCGTTTACCTTCAACCACATACATACGTATACGTAAATGTATTTATGTATGTATGTACGGAGAAGAGCCAGCTGGTACAAAAGAGAGAAGGGGCTTCGTTTCAGGGCTAGGAAGGAAACCAGTGTACTATCTCGATGGAACGGAAAATCCGGAATATAATAATCGAAGGATGGATTCGGACTCGGACGCGAGCGCATTTTCAAAGGGAGGTGAAATCGTAGAATCGTGGTTCGATCTACCTACGGATAACAAGGTACGTTCAAGTTGAACGAACGATATTAAATAGTTTAGCTATTTAGAACGATACGCGCATTTACTCGTATATGTGTATACTTACTTTCACGTGTATTATTTATTTTAACTATACACATATGAGTCTTAACTATACTCATATATGTACGAGAGTAAGGTAATAACTCGGTATTGATTAAAGCACGATTAACGTTCTTTTTGAATATCATTTTTTCCGACTAAAGGAACTTCGGGATTCCCTTTCTACTTCTCCTTCTGTTCCTCCTCCTCCTCCCCTTCCTCCTCCTCCTCCTCCTCCTCCTCCTCCTCCTCTTCTTCTTCCCCCTGTTTCTCATCCTTCTGATCCTTCTCATCCTTTGCAGAAGAAGAAGAAAAAGAAGACGAGAACGAGGACCAGAACGAAGACAACGGAAGCGCCAGAGACAACGATGATTACGACGACGACGGCGGCGGCGGCGGCGGCGACGGCGGCGGCGGTGGAGAATCCGTGGAAATATCGATGGGGAAATAAGAGAAGAGAAATGGTGTACGGAGCGAGTTCCAACATTCGACGACCGATTCGCGTGCCATTCAATAGCTGGGGTGGTAAACGAGGGAAGGAGTATTTGCGATCGAGTGCGACGGTTTTTCCAGCGAAACGAAGCGAACTCCCGATGTACCATCAGTATGATCGAGACTTATCCGCAAACGGATATCAAGTTAAAAGAGAGATAGCAGATATTGAGAAGATCAAATGGAAGACTCCGTTTAACAGTTGGGGTGGGAAAAGGGCAGATAAGTCGATCGATCGAGAACGATATCTGCCGTTAACGGAGAACCATCCTGACGACGAGCCTATACTTGGTGTATTCAAAGGTTTGTCACATGCTTACATATGTTTGCTTCTTCCCCGCCCCTCGACAAACTCGTCTTCGTAACGTATAACGTCTTATACGTTATTCTATAACCTATAATCTATGTAGGTATGTATTGTATACATATAATCTTGTCCAATTTACAATATTTAACGCGATCAATTTTTACCTCAATATCCTACAATAACTTGAGAGAAAAATCTGCCTGTAGCTAAGGTTACGCGGGACATCCTAATACATCTATGATCTGTAAGTTCGCGCGCACACCTATGCACGTGTGTATTACGTGTCTGTGTATCTTCTATTTTCCAGAATATGGATTCATCAAGGAAAAAACCAACGGAAACAACAATGACCGTTTCCTTGATCGAACCTCCTTTCGTCTATATAACGAAACCGGCGAAAACAATTCAATGACGAGCAACGATGATAACCGACGGTTTGTAGTTTGTACCTTTCATCTTACTGTCGGATTAACGACAGATTAGTTTCTTTATTCTCGATTGATCACTGGAAAAGCTCTACTACAGACATACATATGTATGTATGTGATCGTATTTAATTTGTTATTTTATTTAGGTTATCGTCGACAAGCAACAAAAGAGTCGATTACCACGATCATAAAATATGTAAGAAAGCAATGTTCGATCCATGGCACGGAAAAAGGAGTTTTCGAGCTCATACTATTCGTTTCGGCAAGGACGTTACGCTGATCAGCTTCTCTTCACTGGGAAAGAAGATCTTTTTATGTTGTTATCCTATCGATTAACTAAAATAATGGAGAGTACCGTTCCGCCGACCGTCGCCCATCGCCCATCGCCCATCGCCCATCGCCCATCCCGTCCAGTCCTTCCCTTTTTCTACCATATTCAAACACATCGAACGAAATGCGTATCTTTATTGCTGCAAGAATAGCGTCGTCTTCGAATTTACTTCACCTTACTCGTTTCTTACATTATCTATGGAAGTGTATGTCAGTTTTTCTTTATTTTTTCATCTCGAAACATTTAGAAAATATTTACTTGGTTATATGTATATCAGCGGAGAACCGATAGTTTTCCTTACGGGGAGACGATGCGCGATGCGCTGCGATCAAAGTGCCAATACTTGTCCAAAGTAATCGGCGCGGCGCGGCGCGACGCGGCGTGGCGTACTCTTTTCAAATTTCAAGATAGATCCACTGAGCTTGTTATGCTACTTAAGGACATACATGTGTAAAGACTAATTACCTTTTGTTCTGTACAGTTAACGTACGAACGTTCAACGTGTCAAGTTAAATTAATTATTCGCAATTATTTTTCCCAAAAATATATTAATTGATATTAAGTAATTATTTTTCCGAAATACATATATGTATGTACATATGTATACTTACATAGGTTACTGATTCTGTTGAATGACAACAAAAATACATATTATCGTTGTTCGTTCGATCGATCGATCGATAATAATGTAAGTAAATAAATAAATAAATAAATAAATAAGTAAGTATGCATATTGTACTACGCAAGCAATCGCGAGCAAAAGATTCTTTGTAATCAAGAATTTAATGTGTGAAATATGTCGGCAAACGTGTACTATACAATATGTAAATAAATACGTATATTATTATCGGAAATTTCTGTTCAGAGGCCTATGAATATGAATACAAGTATCAATACGCACTGTTTGTATTTATCGGATGCTATTCTAGCTAAGTTGATGTGCGTATGCACGTAAGTTACGTATTAAATATATTCGCTTCGAATTCGTTTGCTTTCATCGAATAAATATTACTCACCTAACGACAATTGCGAATCGCGGAATTTTTCAATGCAATAGGTTATCTTCTGTACAGGTTAGTAACGCTGTGCTTCTCTGAATTTGGCTGCATAACGCGTCAGCTTGACCAACTACAAAGACACGACGCGTGACGCGTGACGCGCGACGCGCGACGCGCACGCGCACGCGCACGCGTACACGCTCGTTGAACACTGACTTTTCTTCACACTACACCGTCTCTCTTACGACTTACAATATATGTATGGATCTTGTGTTTCTAGTTGCGCGTTCCAAGGATATGATTAATTTTCTTATTGTTAGAGATTTCATTATCTGCTAGCCGCATTTCTTTCTCGCCCTCTGTTTTTTCGCCCCGCGCGGCCGCGCCACGAACGTGTAAAAGGGAGCGGGAAAAGTAATTTTTTGATTCGCTAACCTTGCTCGTTCACTGCTAGATGGTGCTGGTTGTATCGTTTTCAAACGGTACAATCCATACGTTGATGGTTTCATTCGGTTCGAAGTAAAACGGTAATTTGCATTAATTTAACGCAGAAATAAGAAGATACATACGTACATGATCGAAAGTATTGCGACATAAGATGCTCCGTAATCTATATCATAGGTCGGTAGTCGGCAACCTTTTCTTTAAAAAAGGGCGCCTCGACCGGTTAGCTTATAATTTTCAATGAAGGGCATGTAACCTTGACCTTATTGGAGGGGAAATTGTAAGCTCGATACATGCTTATGAACTGAAATGTATATTGAAGAGAAAAGAAGAAAATATAGACAAGAAAAGAAAGGAATGGAAGGAGCAAAGAGTGTAAGTGCAATGCTTGCAGGTGGTAGCATTAAAGAAATTGTAATAACAGGATTTAATAAATAGAATATTACGTCCGTTCAATATTGACCAATGTTAATGCGATAGATACGAAATATTAGTTAATTAATTATATTCCAGCATAACAGTTGATAAACTGATTAAACAATTGAAAATGTAATGTTTCGAGGACGCCCATGTAGCTAGGAATCCCGGCTTGCCTGGCTTGCCCGGCTTATAGCAGTACCAACAATTAACATAATGCGTTGCCTTTATTGATATGTATTTGATTAGACTTAGATACATAGACATGTAATATTTTTAATCTATCAAACAATAGTAAATGTACGTACATATACATACATATGTACGCTACGCATACCTCACGATTTACACATCGTACATACATACATACATACATACATACCATACATACATACCATACATACATACATACATACATACATACATACATGCATACATACATATATAGATGTATGTATATTGTGTACAGTGTACGCCGTACTCGATACGTGCTCATCTTAACTTTTACTTTTACATTATCCTTTAGATACCGTAACTTTATACGTTATGCGTTAAAACAATAAGTAACAGGGAAACTGGGTGAATCGCAAAACATTCGTTCAGAGAGATCAGTATCGTATACGAATATCACCGAGGACAGGAGATACATTTGATAAATAATCGGGGACGAAAATACATATGTACTCACAATCAGTACTCCTCCGATCACGAAATAAACTAGTTTGATGAAACATCGAACGTCCATGGCGGGGTTGGGCAGGAAAAGCCGGAAAAGGAGGAAAACGAGGAAAACGAGGAAAAGGAGGAAAAGGAGGAAAAGGAGAGAAAAGGTGAGAAAAGGTATGTAGTTAAAGCGATTATAATGGTATCGCACCTTGTAATACCTTGTGTACCGATTAAACATAAGTAGGTATATTTCATGTATCTATGCATCTATGTATTTGTTTGAAGGTGTTGTTTCGTGTCGTTTCGATAAATACGAAATAATAGTAAAATATAATAATATTAACCGTACTGCTGTATATTATTGGCGACCTTTGTACATACTTATTATTATACGGGTATTTGTAACGTAAAAGAATATTATTGGAACTACACAAGTTCGACTATAAGTAACGGAATTGAATTGATTGATTAGTTAACAGCCGTGTTCATTGAAGATACGTACAGTAATGTACATTGTATGTACATACATACTTACTTAGCTACCCGTTTCCCTTGGCATGTATTCAACGTATATTTCTAATTCATCTAGTTTATTATCAGAGGAAAAAACAGATCGTACAGAAATAGTCAAACTTTACACCAGATATACTAGTAGACAGATGTGTTTGGTGATACATAATTATTCACGATTCGTGTGTAGAGTCTCTGCGACTCTGCGGATAGGTTGGTTTTTGTTTTTACCGAATGGGACATGTAATGTCCAATGAAATTACATATGTTCTCCTTGAAATCGTGAGATAATTACACAATATACATATTTTAACGATTTAACATTCAGAGAAAAATAGAATTGCTACGTAACCCGATATCATTTATTCGTTTGCAACTTGGGTCGATTTGTTCGTTTATTCATCGTTTTCAGGAACATAGCTGATATTCGAAGGATGCGTTGCCCATCGCCGTAGATCGATATCGATATTAAACGAATGAGCAAACGACACATGGACACGTAGGCTTCTAGAAGTAACTCCTTTGATACTATATCAGTTTCTTATTCTTTCCGGCGTATATACATATATATATAAAAAAATAAATAAATAAATAAAAAAAAAAAATAAATAAATAAATAAATAAATAGATAAATGAATGAATGAATGAATGAATGAATGAACGAATAAAGAAATAAATGAATTGGTCGCACAATGTTAATAATTAATAAAAAGCACAGTTGTTTCGTGGTGAAGCAATAAATTGAATACGTTATTATCTTCCGTTTGTGTTGCACGTAGGTAGATTGAAATTCCGTTGTTTGTTGACGCGTTCGGATAAGAAAACTAATGTTGTGTGGTGCCCTTATTGTTGTTGCCATAATTGTTAGCATCGAGAATAGTGATACTACCGTCAAACATCTGAAATCGAAAACAATTTTGAACAATTTAATTGACTCCCTCGTCGTTCGTAATCTATGTATGTATAAATTTATAATCAATAATCTATAATTATTAATTATACATATATTATAATACATAATATGTATGTATATGTATAATTAAAAGAAAGGAAAAGCAATTATAGTGGTTAATTGATGGAATAATTTATACCTAATGATCTTAACGAAACTTTATCCACACGCATCTTTTCGACGTCATTGGATACATTAAAAGACGGCTTCTTGTCCTTGTTTCGAAGCTTGTAAAGAAGAAGAAAAGGAGGAGGAGGAGGATTTTTTGCCTCTAACCCCAACGAATTTCCCTCGAAATTCCCAGCGTGGATTCTTTTTTCCTCGAACACCAAAGTATCTGAAGGGTGATCGTTTGTCGATTTCATAAGCGGCCAGTTTGTTCTCACGATTGCTTATACCTGTTTACAGCGAAACACAGTATTTCTATTTACATATGTAATATTTGTAGGTACCTACATACATATGTGTATACTTTGATCAATATTCGTGTTAGTGTTCGTATATGTAGGTATTTAATTGAATTTAATTTAATTTAATCGTGGTCTGTTTTGTCGGGTCGCGGTATCTTGGTATCTCGGTTTACCCGGACGATATCCCATCGTCGCCGTCGTCGTCGTCATCGTCCTCGCGTTGCTCGAATTGGATCCGTAAATTTGCTCCGCGTCTCTTTTACCTCTCATCCCGTGAAAGCCGATCCGAGCTCTTTTAAAGGATTCGCTACCTTCGGTATCTTGCAGATCCACGGCCCTTTTCTCGTAATCGGGCGGGCTGATCGAGTAATCCAAGTAATTGTCAAACGGATCCTTCTTACCTCGGAATCCCTGCGAAGCAAAGGAAAGCAAAGCAAAGATTTCATCGAGTTTTCCTGGCGTGGCAGCATTTAAAAATTCAATCGTCGATCCAGTTGGTCGAAGCAGTATACAGTATACAGTATACAGTATATTAGTATACAGTGTACATGTATACGCAGGGATACAAGTGGGAATAGGCGAGACCCAACCGTAACCGTAATTGGGCAATCAGGCTATCAGGTGACCGGTTGCCATAATCGCTGATGCAACGAATACGTTGAAAATGTGTAGAAGAAACAAAGGGTGCGGTACAAAATAAGAGATAACAGATAAAGTACTTGATTTGCCTGATTCGACTCACCTGGAAATCCATATCGGTTCGTTTCTCGAGTTCTTCTAACGCGTTCAGAATAATCTTTTTCCCTCTGGTTCCTTGAAATCCCACCGGGGCTCTTTTTTCCCATTCGGTTGGAGCCTCGTCGTTCTTGTCGCAGATGTTACTACCTTGATACGCGGTCGGCCACGTTCTCCTTTCGTCTAATTCTTCCGGATAATCGAGTAAATAGGCTTCCTTCTCAGCTGGATCTGGGAACCTCGTGGCAATTCTCTTTTTAATTTCGTCGAAAACCTATTTGTGAACAATCGTGTCAAAAAGGGATTTATTTCATTTCTCATGGATCTCGGACAGACAGATTTGAAGGGGTGCCGATCCACGTTTGTTTACCTCTTCGAGTGACTTTTTCCCCCTCATTCCTTGAAATCCCATTGGAGCGCGTTTGTAATATCCATCCTCTAGCGATGATTTTTTACCTCTCATACCCTGGAAGCCCATCGGTGCCCTTTTCCCGTACTCCTCGTATAGTAACGGAATGGACGTTAGATCATCCTTTTTGCCTCTCATGCCTTGAAATCCCATTGGTGCCCGTTTGTTCGTCTCCTCCGGAACAAGTTCGTTTTCAGCTTGGCCCACTATCGAGTTTTTCTTTCCACGCATTCCCTACGCATACACATCCACATGTATCTATTGTATAATACATATGTATGTATATGTATACGTATACAACAGAATATTTCAATCTGTTGTTCAATTTCAATATATTTCAATATGTATGTATGTGTATGTACATACGTATGTATGTACGTACGTACGTATGTATGTATGTATGTATTTGCGTATAAGATTATGTTTCCCACAAGGGTTTTCGACGTTTTACCTGAAAGCCCATTGGTGCTCGTTTGGAAAGTTGAAACCCCTGAATTCCCATAGAGATAGTGCGTTTCTCGGGAAGAACATTTCCCGATACGGATTCTTCGGCACGCGCGAGCGTAATCGATATTAGCAGCAAACCGATCGAACGGATGATCATTCTGTAACAAATACATGAATTTTTTCGTTTGTTAACGATCGTTGGTTGACCATGTGTACAGTGTACGCGTATGTAAGTACGCGTAAGCGTATCGCGTTCGAACGGGTACGATTAGCAAATAACAGCGAATGCAACAGGCAGAGACTGTTTGGCTTTAGTTGTCGGACCGCTTGATCGGTATTCGGCAAAAAGGAAATGCTATTTTCGAACGACGGACATTATCCAATTGAATTTCTCTGTCGTTCGATCCGGACGCGATTTAATATTGCGTCAAATTGAATAATTCCCGCGAATCTTCCGATGACACAGACAAACATTGCAGAGCAAAGACAAGAGCTTGCTTGGTTGTTCGTTAATAATCTCTTTGATGATTTTTACCAGTATTCTTGTTAGATGTTCTTGTTAGCTGTTGTCTAGAGTATCTTTTCGGACAAATCTCGCTGACTGATTGTGAGATTGATACCGAATCGACGAAACGTAAACTGAACGCATAGAAAAGTTCGAAGAAGATTTGTTGGAAAGCGATAGTCGGTTGATATAGTTCGCATTCCCATCGGGTCAGATTAAAACGTTACTACTGCTGACGGGGCCGCTAACAGCAAGGTAGGTGAATGAAAAAGATTTTCGGTAGCGTGGCAGAGAAAAATTGAGGATAAAGCGATAGGACCCGATCGGTGAAAGGTTAGCATTGACGAAGAAGCGTTGTTGCGGTTTTGGTTCGCCGAGGTTAACTAGTTGGTTGACGCAGAATAAACGGAGCGAGGATTTCCCGACTCGATAAAGATCCAGTTAGGAGGAGAGAAAAAGGATAGATTGGAGGGTGGGCGGGCGAGCTTACAATCGGCGGAGGAAAGAAGAGAAGGAGAGAAAGAGGGAAGAAAAGGAGGAGGTATGGGGGAAAGACAAGAGGGAACAGCAGAGGGTTGTTCCAGGTGGTGTCGTATAGATTCTGCGGTGAGCCAGCTTTTTCTTCACGGGTCGGTTGGTCGTGTAATCGTTGGAAACGAGCCTCCACTCCATATTTTCTCTTAAAATCGATGATCCGTATCCAACGAACCTTCCTCGAAACCAGTAGAAGATAATCCCATCTTTCCTCGTTCGTCGGCTACGATGCTCGTGATTACGTTCGTTTACATTTCGAATCGTTGCAATCGTTCGATACTTTTGTTCCCTTCGAATCGATTCCCTTACGAAGCGTGCAAAAAAACAACGAGTTATGACATAGATAAACTTGGTCGGAATATTGCTGATGACGCGCGCATACGTTATCATTCTATACATACACACTACACACAGTACGTCGCGTCGCGTCGCGTCGCTCGACGATCGAGTATCGACGAGAAATCTGTAATTGCTAATTTACTAGAGATCCTCAGTGATGTCGAAACGTATGTGTGTATATTATGCCATAATATTTCTACATATCGGGTGGGACGATGTTTTTTTTTTCTGCACGAAGGTGAAACAAAAATAGCCACGTTCGGTGCATGGAGCGAGTAACGTTGCAATTTACTGTCAAGCTTCAGGGTTGAATGAGGATAGGAGAAAAAGTAGAATGAAACGAGACGAGGCGAGATGAGACGAGACGAGGCGAGATGAGACGAGATGAGGCGAGATAAGATGAGAGAAGAAGGAAAGAAAGAAAGAAAGAAAGTAGAGCAAGGAAGAGGTGGGAGGATACGCGCAAGAATCGGTACGAAACAGTTACGAATCGTTGCTCTTCTTTTCCTCGTGGCGATAATCAATCGTATCGCGTGTATGTAAGTACTTACATTTTTCAAAGTCGGTCAATATTTCTATACGGTAACGTACGGAAGAAATCAAGAATGACGTTTACTGTTATTCGTTATCGTTATCGTTATCGTTATCGTTATCGTTACCGTTACTATTATAATATCTACCTGTACCTTTGCATTTACCTTTATCTTTTCTTTTACCTTTAATTGTAAATCGTAGAATTATTTTATTCGGGACGCGTGGTAGGACTCGCTCACGAACGAGATCAGATCTGTGCACATGTGTTATACGTGGTTAAACGATCGTAGCGAGTAAGCATACCGGTTACTTTTCACCAGGAAATGATTTCAGTTTTATGAGCAAAACGCTGATAGCTAAATTCAGTACTGTAAGGAAGAAAACAAAAGAAAAGGGAAGGGGCGCGGCGGCGTGGTAGCGCGGCGGTGCGGCGGCAGGAAGGGCTGAAAGGGTAAGGCAAGAGAAGAGAAATGAAAAGATCGGAGTACGTATGTTTTAAAAGGAAACCTTTTGCTTATACGGCAAACATTATTCGTAGGTTCAGTTATTCCGTGAAAATTCGATTTGCGCCAACTAACAATAGGTGTCAGGTACACGTGCAACGGTGCAACGGTGCAACGATGTATTACCGTACACCGAATACATATACATATACATATATTGTATATCTGTGATTTGGTTTATCGCGGTCTTGCTAATTAGACTTTCAAACGTTCTCGGGACAGAGAAGAAAAAGAGAAAATAGAAGAAGCAGGTTTTAATTTCCAATGACCTTTTTAAAGCATCGACATCGCGGCATGACGTGCAGTTCAGTTATTCAGTTATCGGGACAGTCCGTAACGGTGGACGCGTTAACAACGCGTTAACAACGCGTTATTCCCTTTGTACCATATACGTATGTATTTACCCGAATTCTAATTCTACGCAGATACGCGTACAACTGTAAGAGTTTTTGTGTAGTATTATACGTAAGTGGCTAGATAAGATAGACGAGGCGCACAGCGTCAAATGAAGCAGCAGTAGCGACGCGAAGCTGGTTACGATTTTACATTTTACATTTTACATTTTACATTTTACTTTACGCGTATTAGTAAGCTGCTTTCAGAAAAGTCAAGCGCTAGAATTTACTTTCGCATATTCTGTGTACCGGTAAGTGGTAAGATGATCGCGTGATTGCGTGTATTCGTTTCCCGCTAATTTCCTCAACTTGCTTCGGGTGTCGGGTACGTATGTACGTACGTACGTACGTACATACATATGTATGTATGTACATAATATAGTATGTACATAGATATGTGTATCGCGAGACGGAACTGTTACACGTTCAGCAGCACGAGACGAAGAAGCAGAAACGAACGATTTCAAGATTCTCCCGTCCGGTCCGAACGAAGCAAAATATGATTACGAAAATTATACGAATGTTTGAGGAAAACTGAAAAGGAGCAGATACCACCAATAAATGAACAATCAAACAAATGGAAAAAGTGTAAACTGAGAAAATGATCAAAATTAATATCTACAGGACCGTGCAACGCGGAATAATCGTGCTGAATGCTTGTAACAATTCAAGTACTTGGAATAATTTCATTTAGGTAGATACGTATCGTCGAATCCAATAAAAAAGGCCGCAAACGATAATGATTGTTGCAATTTCGATCGGACGCGTCTCGACGAATCTTTCAAAGTCTTCCTTAAGGCCGTTCGTGTTCATTTTATTCCAGGTGTCCGAAACGCTAGATTAGAGAATATGGTAATAAACCAGGAAGAAAGTGGTCGAATTTAAAATCGAAAGAAACACCTAACCAACGAACTGTCGCGTCGCGTCGGTGTCATCTGGATCGATCTTACGACGACATCGTTGTCGAGTTCGATATCTCGGCACGCTCGAATCGACTGCGACTACGACTGCGACTGCGACTGCGATCGTGTCATGCAAGTGTAACCTAACTGTTTCTTGCGATCCGCGCACACGAAATTTATAGTCTACGCGCGATGGGATAAATATGTATGTAGTTCGATCGTAAAAACCAAATCAAAAGATAATTCGTCACGCTCGACCATTTTTTTTACGCGTTTAGGATACTGTATAACGTACATACATACATACATACATAGTTAGTTGTGTCCGGACATTGTATGTACATACATACATACGTAGATGTAGATACATAGATATGATGTATGCATGCATGCATGCATTTCGAAATTGGTTCGCGATGATTTGGTGTTTGCAGGGTCGCGACGCGATTACGAGTATACGACACGAACGATTATAATGTCACCAGAGCGCGATGATGATCGTCAAGAGAATTCTATCATCGATTTACGTTGGAAGATCGCCGAAAGAAACGGCGGCGGCGGTAGTTCGACGTTCCCGGTCTGGGCTAGAAACGAAAGAGAAACGGGTGAAGCCAAATCGCAGTTTGCTAAACGGTTTGGTAAAATGCTGAATTGTTCGAAAGACCGTGTGATTGCTCGTCTGGACGAGAGAGCGAACGATTCGGAAGGTAAGTGAGCAAGTAAAGTAAGTTTGTTGTGGAACGGTGTTGCATCGAATGTGTAAAACTGATCCCGATCGTGTTTTAGAAGAGGGAACCGGACGGGATCACGGCACAAAAGATTCTCGAGTCTTGTCGAAGGATTTCGAAGGATGTTCGAGGAGTGGGACGATGGTGAAAAATTGTCCAATTACCGAAAGCCGGTCGGAGGGGCGTGTGGTTGATTTAAAGCTCGACGATGCTAGGATTGTTCGCCGGCAGTCAACGAAGCATGCCGTTTCCTCGCTACCGAAATTCGATTCCAGCACCGTTCAAAAACGGCTCGCAGACCACCTGCTCGATACGACGGAACAGACCGAACGATTTTCCCCTTTCTTTCCGATCAAAGACGATCTTAATAGTTCAGAGATTGTTCGTTGCGAGGCGATACTGAAGCGAGAGAACAAGAGGAAAGATCGCCGCGAAAAATTCATCAATTGGCGATACCGCGGAGGAGAGAAAATCGTGGGAAATAGTGGTCGGTTTAAGGTGAATCGATCGCAGTTGACCGAGTACATCGTCGATCCCGTATCTCTTGAACGTTTGAAACTCTGTGTCGAATCGTATGGTATTCCTTGCAAAACAAAGTTGTCCACGTTTTGGGAAGAGCCTCGGGATCGGAGCTACAACGATTGGACAAACGCTGTTACGAGCGAGCAGACTGTAAACACCGAAAGAAACGAGAATACGCGACGGCTACGAAACCGTCGAGCAGAATCGGAGAAAAAGGGGAAAGAAAAGCTGCTGACGGTAGAAAAGGAGAAATTGGATGCGGCGGCAGCAAAGGAAGAGGATACAAATCCGTGCAAACCAATCAACAGTTTAACAAGTAAAAAACCTTTTGATCGTGCGAAAAGAAATGATATAGAAATTGTGGAAAAAAGAGACAGAGGAGGAGGAAGAAGAAAAAGAAGAGAAAAGATGCGCGTATTATGCAGCTCCGAGCATCGTGTTGATCCAAGAAACATCGATACGTATGCTCGTTCCGAGTATCGGCCGCAAATTGTCCAACGTTCGCGAGTAACGTTCGATCATTCGAGGAAGAACGATCGAACAGCAGGTGGAGGAGGAGGAGGAGGTAGGGTAGAGGAGGGAAAAGAGGAAAGCGACACGTATTGGACGTTTAAAGAGAGGCGGAACGAAGAACAGCAGCGACATTATTATGAACCAAGATCGAAATTAAAATCTGATCGGAAATTCGGAAAGCCGGTAACGGAAACGACGTTTCGTTTGAACGATGGCGCGGTCGGTGATGATAAAAACCATACTGGATTTCCACACCGGGTAACGAACAAGAATCATCCGTCGGAAAAATGGAAGGGGATGAGTATGAGCAAAACTGGTCGTGGATTAACCAAAGTGGGAAGCGATATCGTTTCTCCGATGGGCAAAAGTTTGCCATTCCGATGGTATTCCAGCTGGAAAGATTCTCGAATCGAACAAGGAAATGCAAAGTTGGCCCCGGACCAGCTACCTCGAGGATATTTTCGAGAGGCCGCGAACGCCGGTGCTGATTCGTTATTTTGTTGTCGACTCGGTTCGAGTTTAGTAGACACGGCGATAGCGGCGACAGCGGCGACAGCGGCGACAGAAGCGACTGCGGCGACAACGACGACGATGACGACGACGACCTATCGGGAAGACGCGAAACGAGATTCGGCACCGAGAAAGAATTCGAGCGCAACCTGTTGCTGTTCAAACTCGGACTTATCGTCTAATCGTATTGGACGATTCCGTTATCGATCTCGCCGTCAGGATTTTTGCTCTTGCGACAGGGAACGCACCGGCCGCGGCCGCGGCCGCGGCGAGCCGATCGATCGATCGACCGTAAGAATAACGAAGCCGAGAAGCAGTCGCGGGAAAACCAAGTTGAGGAAAATTTTCGTTTATCCTCCGTACGGCGAGGATGGACCACCGTTGACGCTTTACAAGCACGCCTCGAGCATCAGGTGTGCGATCAGAGGGAACTCGACCGTTGGATTTCGTTACGATGTAAGCTACGTTCAAAAATTTTCCAGTTCCGCGTCTTCTGCCGACCGAGACGTTGCCGCTTGCGACTTTCATTGCGATTGCGATTCCGATTGCGATTGCGATTGCGATTGCGATTGCGATTGCGATTGCGATTGCGATTGCGATTGCGATTGCAATTACGATTCTGGATGAGTCATCGAAAGGGTCTACCCGTATAAACATAGGGAATCGGTCCCAGCAACAAATTTGGTTGATATTCATACCACATATTGCTTTTTGCCTAAAGAACAATTCTGTGTAATTTCAGCCCCCTCCGCCCCCTGGATAGGCAAGATATGGGGGTAAAACCCCCAAATTATATTTTTTTTTTTTCTCGAAAACTATTGGAGATATTTGACTAATTCAAAATGCAAATTGCAGATGATGATTAGTTTCATTTTATATATGTATGTATTTTTTTTTTTTCAAAATTTTGATTCGATTATTAAAGGTAAAAAAATAACAATCAAATTTTTGGGGGTGGATTTTGCACTCAGCCCCTTGAATGACACCCACGAAAAAATTAAGGATAACGCTTGATTAATTAACTATTATCTGTAAAAGTTTCAAGAGTGTCGAGTTGGTGGAACATGGTTAAGAAAAAATAAAACCGCTGTAACGTCTCGTCGCGAGGCAGAAGCCGAGCCGTAGGGGGAGTTCCCCTAGTACCGGACACTTAAGGTTTTTCTCAAATAAGTAAAACGAATATTGATATATTTTTCCTTTTTTTTTTTTTGTTTTTGCATTAAGTACAAGTTAACATTAATAGATGTTAAAATATAGAAACAAAACAAGTAACATTGCTATAACACTTTAAATAAATTAATGTTAATTTAGGTTACTGATTTCAATGAAATGGAAAGTGGCACCTAATATCGGACATACCAAACACGTTTAAATTATTGCACGGTAATACTAAAATAATTTACAACGATTACACGTATATTCATCAGAATATTCTGGTATATCGGCACAAGCTTCGTGAGCTCATTCTTGGCACCTTAAGCATTGTATCCAGTCTTCGTCATTCGTTTCCAAACAAGCCACGCAAAGTGTTCCTTCGTTTATATCTTCCGGTTTCACTACTTGGTTTTCTTCATTTTCTTTGTTTGATTCGTCTTTTTAAACCTACTTCTCAAAGATAATGAATATTATTACAAATATGAACATACAGTCCTGAGATTCTTACTGTCCGATAATAGGGGATAATGTACTGTCCGATACTAGGGGACAGTGAACTCATTGAAAAATAATACTTTTTTGAAAACCAGTCCACTGTATACAAAAAACAAAAAGTAAATGAAAAAGTACTTACAAAAGTTTACAATAACACTACTCAGGTATCTTTTATTCACAAAATTGTGGTAAATATAACACTCTCTATTTTAAACAATGCACTGCTTTCAATTTGAACGTTAACGATTGACTGACTTCTGACAGTCATTTGTTTAAACAATACATTAAGAATTTATATTTTTTAATTATATTTAATTACTTAAACTTCTTGCTTTTTATTCACTTTAAGTAATTGCAACTATCTACATATTGCATCTATCCCATGCGCGTTATAAATCTAAAATTATTAAACCATCTAAAATACTAACGCATTTATTTGATAAAACTAATGCAATCACGGTTATTCACTGTTCACTATAGTGTTCATAAAATAATATTATCATAAAATACATATTCCTCAAAAATATTCTCTCAAAATTTTATAAGAATCGGAGCACCGTTGCAGTAGCCAAAACTTCTAAAAAATTACTAAACCGATCGATTCCAAAGGCATGATTATTTTTTATCGTAATGAACAGGGCCTGACCGAAGGATTTTTAATGCCGTTCAATTGTTTTCTTTTTATTGCGATAAAACCAAAATTTAATCACCTGAAAAACCGGATTTTTCAGTAAAATTGTTATTTTGGTAAAAATCAGAATCTCGCAAAACCCTTCGTTCAGACCCTTAATAATACAATGTACAAACCTAATCTTCCTTTTATTAAATAAGTGGTTTGGAAGATATCATGGCCACCGCAAGTGATCTTGAAAACAAAGGCGTTCTACGATATGAGCTGTATTTCCCTCATTATTCAATATTTCTTCATAAAAAAATCTTATAGCTACTTTAAAATATATACTTTTCGATAGTATATTTCATTTCATAATAAGTATTTATTAGAACGTCAAAAAAAATCTTGAAAATTACGTCATTTTCCCGATCCCAACTAGGCGTACCCCCTTAAAGTGATGAATAAAAAGCAAGAAGTTTAAGTAATTAATTAATTAAAAAATATAAATTCTTACTGCATTGTTTAAACAAATGACTGTTAGCTAAATATTTTATCCAAAACCATGCAGCTCAAGAAGGAAAACTTTCTGGCTTTCTAAGAGCTGACGACTGACGCACCGCACCGGTTCCCTTGTAGAACGGCTGGGTTGAGAGTTGAGAGGTTGAGAGTCACTAATGTACGGCCCGGCTTCTGCCTCGCGACGCGACGCGACGCGACGCGACGGGACGTTACAGCGGTTTTATTTATTTTTTAACCACGTTCCACCAACTCGACACTCTTGAAACTTTTACAGATAATAGTTAATTAATCAAGCGTTATTCTTAATTTTTTTTCGTGGGTGTCATTCAAGGGGCTGAGTGCAAAATCTGTCCCGAAAAATTTGATTGTTATTTTTTTATCCTTAATAATCGAACCAAAATTTTGAAAAAAATATATATATATATATGTATATAAAATGAAGCTAATCATCATCTACAATTTGCATTTTGAATTAGTCAAATATCTCCAATAGTTTTCGAGAGAAAAAATAATATAGTTTGGAGGTTTTACCCCCATATCTCCCCTATCGGGGAGCGGAGGGGGCTGAAATTGCACAGAATTGTTCTTTAGGCAAAAAGCAATATGTGGTGTGAATATCAACCAAAGTTGCTGGGGCCGATTTCATATGCTTATACGGCTAGACCCTTTCGCAAAAAAAACTTGGAGGAGAATGAAACGTAACGCGATCGAGCGAGTACTTACGGGTTTGGAGAACAAAGAAACGTATCAGAATTGGACGATGGCACGATATCTCGAAACATTTTGTCTCGATTGCAATTTGAATATACCTACGTGCGATCGCGTCGAATGAAACTGGAAAGAGATAGGATGGTTGACGTCCTGACGGGCATCGCGGACGGCTGCAAAACTAAATAGTCGGTTAGGCAAACTGATTGAATAAACGGACGAATTGCATGGTAAATTGCAACGTCGCGTCGCGTCGTGTCGAGCATGGTTGCTTGATGTTTGTCAAATCGTGTTTCTTCTAATGTCAGCAATGTCGTGCACTCGATTACCTTCTCTCGGGCTTCGTCTTCGTTGCCGCACAAACCTAGCTAATTACTTTCGAGTTTAGTCCCGCGGTCTCCGTGTTTTCTCTATTTCTGTCGACGATATCGTCGCGTGACGCGTCGCGACAAAGTAACGTGTAAGTAAAAGTATATTATTTTCCGACAAAAAACGGACTGATCAAATAGAACGACGCGTTTCCATAAAAATTCAATTCAATGGTAAGGAACTAATTGTAAGTTGTTTAAGTTTTCAGCTATAATTGAAAAAAGTGTGCGCGTTTATCATGGCTAACCAGCGATAAATCAATGAACGGCATGCTTTTACGTGCTTGCAAATGTTCAATTTACAACCTTTTAAAGAATAACCACAAATAGGATAACGCGTATGCATAAGTTTCTGCCACAATTTCACCTAAAGACTTTACTTTGCTGGCGAACGTTTCCGATAAAAATGTCAATACCTATCCAACGGAAAAACGTACCGGCGCGGCGCGGCGCGGCAGAGACGGCCGTGATCGAACGAATATCGGCATTCCAACCTTCGAAAATCTTTCCGCCGATTTGCATTTTTAAGTTTTTGCGTTCCTCACATTTTTCACATTTTTCGCATTTCTCACATTTCTCACATTTCTCACATTTCTCACATTTCTCACAGTCTTTACATTTTGACAGATGCCGTGACTTTCATTTGGTCGCGTGTACGTACATAGGTACATGAATGGTGATTGCATTGAACGCGTACCAAGAAATTATAGTGGCTCGAAATCGGCGTAACGGCAAGTAGCGCGGCTTGCAACGAAAGTGCTAACGAAATGACATATTTCTCGATCGAATTGTTCATTGCTCGTCGCATGATAAAATTCTCCGCTACTTTTCGTTTGCCTGAAGACTTGAAATTTCAAGACCCGAAAGAAACGTGTGGATTTCAATCCATAAACGCGAAAATGCGATAACAATTGCGCGTATTCGTCACTCGCTAAGAAGGGATCGATGAAAACAATTTGAAATTTTAAGATGAATGTTTAAGATACGATTATAAATCGCAAAATCCAATTCAAATTCCAATATCGTCGCGTCGGTTCGCTCGTTCTTATGAGCAAATTTTACAGCTTCGGCTCGTCCATTGATATTTATTCGTTCCATGAAACCGATGAAACCGATGAAACCGATGAAACCGATGAATCCGATGGAACCGCGAGATTACTTCGACCATTACAAGAATCTCGTATAACGTAGCTACGTGTATGCATACTGTGCATGTGCACCGATAATCGTGCGTCGCGTCGCGTCGCGTCGTTTGTCGTCGATTCGCTTTTCTCGCGCCCTTCCTCGTAATTACTCCAGGTATTAATCACTCATTATACCGAATTGTCGCGCGATACATCTTTCCTTTATAAAAACATAGCTTCGTTCAATTCGTAGTTACATGCGTGCAAATAAGCGAGCGAGCGAACGAGCGAACGAGCGAACGAGCGAACGAACGAACAGATAAACTTTCAAAAGGTAAAGAAACCCATCTCTATCGTAACGGATATTAATTACACACCGTATTCCAGATCGAGCTATCAAGATGTCTGGTAATTTCGTTGGGTTACCAGAGTAATTAAATTAAATGTAATAATGTAGAATAATCGAAAAATTAGTTGTAAAACGAATAAATGATTATCGTTGGTCCGTTAAGTGGCATTCGGTGGCCAGTGTCGTATCGTGTATCGTGTATCGCGTATCGCGTATCGCGTATCGCGTATCGCGTCGCGGCATATGGCTAGATATCGCGCATACGATTCTATAATGTCAAAGCATGATCTCGTTGCATTGATAATCAGATCGTTGTTGGATATCGTATGGGGAAAAGGGGTAATCAAAGTATCGGAGATCGCAGTCGGAACGAATAGGCGACTTGCAATTTCTCTGAATTTGAATACTTACTACTATTACACGATGTTTTAATATTCTACTTCCCTTTCGTTCTGTTGTTGTTTTATAGTTTAACCAGAGTGTTGAATTTGACGCGCACGGGGCACGGGGCACGGGGCACGAGGCACGAGGCACGAATGTAAGAATGTAAGAATATCGCGCGTATTTCACTCGTCCAACGTAGCGCCGATATTGGAAAATGTCCTTGAGATTACAGAATAAGAGAGTAACGCAGCTAGAAACCAACGCGTTAAACGGCGCGGCGTTCATTTTCGAAAGAGCACGATAAAACTGTTTAGAATGATCCTTTTAAAATCCGTGTCCACGGCGACGCCCGTAAGCGTACCATTTTACTTTCGTTCGTCCGAGCGAACGGTGCAACTATACATGTATATGTATAGTTTGATATAGCTTTTAAACCGGTGCGATGCGGTGCGGTGCGGTGCGGTGGTAAAGAAGGAACGTTGCGTTGTTACTCGCTATCGCGTTTAGTCTCGCAAGATTACTGACTAGATCCTGTAGTACGTTATTGTATACTGTGCAGCGTTGCGCGTACAAAAATCAAAAGTATTCCCTTAAAAGAACAGAATTATTCTTGAACCGTTGCCAACGTTACGTTGGATTGAATTTACACGGGATAAGTAGTCAGGTTGGCAACCGTTGTCGATTACACCTCAACAAGAAAGATAGTCTATTGGACAGAGACGCTTTCTCTGTTTCTCTACTGGGACGTTAGGAGTTATTAGTCTGGCTGTTTATTCAATGTAACTTTGTTCTTGTTTCTAAATATTGTTTCTTACTTTTTTTGCTTTTCAATACCGACAGCCAAAAATTATTATCCTCCGAAAATGATAAAGCAACTGATTCCCGACTTTCAGTGGCCCTTTTCCTTATCCTTGAGGCGCCAAGCAGAAAATGAAAATGAAAATGAAAATGAACATTCTAGCATACAGTTACGTTGTCGCGTGTCGTATCAAAAAATCGAACGAATCGTTTTATCGGGGAAATCTGTGCGTGATGTAGGCGGGTTCAATCGTTACAGGTAAAAGGAAAGAAGTAGAAAAAAGGAGAAAAAGGAGAAAAAGGTGAGAGGTCTGAGCGGAGGTCTGGCAGGGCTATCACCGTCCCTAAATCTCTTCTTCTTACCGAGGAATAAGTTGGTGGAGAAGGCGATGATTTATCGTCGTTCGGTACGGGTTTCGCTAGGATTTTCGGTAGCGTGCACTCTCCACACTCCACACTCAACACTCGAGCCTATCGACGCGGTTAATCTTGGTACGCGTGTTTCGGCCAGGTTGGTTCACCTTCGTAACTCGTAACTCGTAACTCGTAGCACGTAGCACACCTCCTTAACAAGAATTTTTTACACCGATGAAAAACGATGTTTCTCGTTCTCTGATGCAAATAGGAAGGACGACGGAGACAGAGACAGAGACAGAGATGGAATCGCGGTTACTTTTGATTCGTTTATCGAAAAAACTGGTCCCGTATCGTGACTCGTAGCGAATCTGACGTGAATAAATGCGAGCGCCTTGAACAGTTGAACAGCCAACGGGCATTGCCTGAAGATAAGTGAACGAAGAACAGCTTCGTTTACACTTGTACTCGCCTACCTTGTATCGGGCGCACATCGTTATATCTTACAACGAGATTCCTCCCCATTGTCTCGGGATAATTTTCCTACCATACCTCACCGCGCTTGATCCCTCTTCTTTCCGTTTCCGATAACGCTCCGCTATTGTATTGATATATCAATATTTTAGAATTTATTCGATTTGTATACCCGAAACAAACAATTCTAAACTGACTGACAATAATTAAAGCAGAAAGCAGACCGACCGGAGAGCGGAGTCAAGCTGCGTTGTGTGATGTGTGCAACGAGCACACCGAGCACACCGAGCACACCGAGCACACCGAGCACACCGATACTTTCTCGACAACATTATGAAAATCTCAAGAATAGACGGTTTGCCGTTGGCACGGCACAAACGGACATCTAATAGAATCAATTTCTCCACGATTCAAGACCAGCATTTTAGTTGCAAATTGCTTCGCGATCTTCAATAGCCCCAATTTCCCAGATAAAAAGGTATTTTAATACAATCGTTAATTTCTCAAAGGTTCGTAATATAAGGTGTCGGCGCTTTTGCGTACGCTTTCTTTCGCTTCGTTTCGTTCGTGGAACGAACTCGAACTCGAACTCGAATTTATACGAGAAACGGAATTCATTGTATGTCCGATGTTGAAGGGTTTAGCAAAGCTCGGTTTAAAGAGTATAAACGATGTTACGGAAGAATGAAGTTGAAAAGATTGAGAAAACGCGTTGTTAAAGAAATCTTGTTCGTTCTATTGAAGCTCGTTGGAACATTGGCAAGAGTGGCCTAGAGGGAGCATGTAAAGTACGAAAGAAGAGAAGAAAGTTTCGTTTAGCGTTAGAATATCTATTCGGGATTTATGGATTTCTGGTAGCGAATTGTTCTCAAGAGTAACATTGCGGGAATAAAGTAACGCGATCGAGCCCGGTGACGCGTAGCGGTAACGGTAGTAGTTTGTTCTTTCGCTCTTTCGTTCGTTTGTTCGTTTGTTCGTTTGTTCGAATCACTGTGCAATGAGTTTCCTTTCGGTTACGAAAACAAAGTGGCACTAGGTAGCTCTCGATCGGGAGCAACCGATAACCGATAAGAGAGAAGCATTTAATTACCAAGTGATTAGCAGTCAGCTAAAACGCGATGAGAAAACTCCCCGTTCACCGAGATCACGAGTTAAGAGGCTCGAAATTATATTTACTTCGGCCTCTTGATTAATCCTCGATTTACCGTCTTAACTTTCCGACGAGCTTTCAATCGTCCGCTGTTCATTTTGTATCTACCATTTTACAATAAATACATGGCACGATGCTCACCAAACCAAAATCATCTTGTGTTTACTGATATACACAACAATTTACTGTATGTTGGTGTCGGTAATTTAATCTGTTGCTTAAACGTTACGTTACATTGTCAATTAAACAACTCAACCAAACTGTTTGCAGATGAAGCAATTTGCAATTTGCAATTTATATTCCAATTTACAGCGAGCAGCAATGTTTGTTGCGATGTACACCCTTTATCGCATTGAAATCTCCTCGTGGAATATGAAACGCGTTGAAAGGTGCAAACGAAGGACAGAGTTATTGCACGGTTGGTTTTCTCAACTAATGCGTTAGAATTAGAAGCGATACGATCGGTTCCGTTTCTTCGAAGAATTCATAGCGAAATGGTGCACAAAGTAGAAACATGTTGCGAAACACGACCAGCTTTTCACACAGTTCCTCTTACTCTTATCGTTTACGCTTACGGTGAACGACAGACAGCAAGTAGTACGAGTCGACGAGCGGTCGGACCGACCGCGACCGCGACCGCGACAGCGATAGCACGCATCGTGCAGCGTCTCGTAGCGTCGCATACCATTCCATCGACGAGACGCGACACGACAGGGGCTATTCGAACAAAACATTGCACAGTATGTATCCTTTTCGTGCTAACTTTTGTCGCGCAACACACACACACACACACACACACACACACACACACATCTACGAAAGTAAATGTAACAGAGGTGGCAAAGTGGAAATGTGGAAGTTGTAATAATTAATCAACGCAACCGCATCGTTATGATCAATATTTTGCAAGTTTGATAATTGTATCGCGTCGCGCGTACAGCTCGCAACGGCAAAAAGTTTTAATTAAATCTTGATCTTTAGGTGAGATTTGGTTTAGTTTGGTACTGCCATTGCTTTGTTCGTTAAACTGGTCATTTTCTCGGGACTTTATTGTTCGGTTTACCATCATAAGATACATGTACGTACATATTCATTCCGTTCAACTTTTTAATATAATTTTCAGTCGGGTAAAAGTTCTCACCAACTTATTCGAACAAAATGGTGCTCGAAACATGAAACGAGTTTCGACCGTTGCCACTACATACGTATGTATTCGCTAGTATGGATATGAGCCTGAACTTGTACCTATACCTTGTAATTTTTAATTGATAGTTTAAGTTTAAATGAAAGAAATGCAAAGGAAGGATACTTCCCTCACTAGGGAAGAAGGAAATAAACATAAAAGAAAGAAAGTAATAAAAGTAATAAAAGAAGGAATGAAATATACGACGAATTATTTAGATTTAGAACATGGAAATGTAGCGAACCAGTATTTTCTCTCGGTAGGATATCAGCAGAATAGCTTTATGGGCAGCCAAATCATTTTTAATCGCAAACGTGGAAGCGTCCGTAAACGAGAAAAATCTCTGCCTCGTCTTTCTGGGCCGTGATTAACAACAATAGGGGAACGGTTTTAAACCGACCAGGGCGATCTTACTTTGCTTTCGTATCTCTACCTCTTTCTCTCTTCCTCTCTCTCTTCCTCTCTCTCTTCCTCTCTCTCTCTCTCTCTCTCTCTCTCTTCCTCTCTCTCTCTCTCTCTCTCTCTCTCTCTCTCTCTCTCTCTCTCTCTCTCTCTCTCTCTCTCTTTCGAATAGGATAGATCGTAAACGAGATGAAACATCGAGCATTGGATCGCATCATGGAACGATAAAGACGTAGTAATCGAGCAAACGTGTTCATAAGACACGATGCGACGCGATGCAACGCGTAATTTATAATTTATTCTTTGCGGTTTATTGTATTTTTCTTTATTTTTCTTTGTACTACCCTTGGAAAAGGAGGTCGTAAAATTGCGGTTTCACAATGTCGATTCTAACGAAACGAATACTCCTAATTATATGTACAGTGGCTCTTAAAAGTATTCGGACACCCTTTAAAACACAATTCCCTCTTTTGATATTGGACTAGTTTACTCGATGATAAAAAAAAAAAAAAAAAAAAAAAAAAATGTTGAAAACGTGACTAGTAACGTTCTTAGGTGAAAAACTGCGATTCTCGTAAATTTCAATTGCTTGTAGTTTCTAGACGCGTTAACCGATTTCGACGAAACTTTGTGTATACATACAACTTACTGAAATCTGCGCAAAGCATGTTTTACATTTTCATTATTGGCTCGGATAAAAAAGTTGAAAAATGTGATCCTCACTGTATCCTTCATAATTTCAACCGGCTGGGACTTTTTCAACATTTTCTTTTTTTTTATCATCCAGTAAACTAGTTCTTCTAGTTTATCAAAAAAATTCAAGTCATTTGGTCCAATATCAAAAGAGGAAATTGTGTTTTAAAGGGTGTCCGAATACTTTTAAGAGCCACTGTATGTATACTTGTTGCTCGCGGTTCTTGTTGAAACTCACCAGCAGGACAAAAGGAACAAGGTCTTTCGAGGAAAACATATGTAGCATCGTAGAAGGTAAAGCGGTTGGTATAAGTGGCGATAAACGTGAGACTCTTTTCAATCAGATACATTAATCAGGCGAATAATATAACTGCATAATACCTACTGGCGTGTTTCTACGTAATACCGTAAGACGTAAGAAATTGTTGCCAGTTGGATGGTAATATTTTAAAGGTAGATACTGCATATCGTCACACGATGCAAGACGGCGCGGCGCGGCGCGGCGAAAACGTTCTACATATTGCTAACGTTAAGCCATCGCATCGCAAGGAAAGAACGAGTCGCGGTCTTTAGACCTACGAGATAGATTTTGCATTGAACGATTCGTAAGAACGTTAAACAAGCGAATCAACGATAATTATTCGAGATATACATAGTTATGTAGGTACGAGCTTGTTTATTTTTTATCTTGTACGAAAGCGTCGAGCAATGAGAAGAATCAGAAAATGAATTATCGAGCCCCAATCTCGTTGATGTGAGCTGCGAGCATAGTAAATATACATAGAACCGCTCGGTGACAATGAATTCGTTGTTTATTTTCACGAGAAAGCTGCTTCACGATACCAATTTTAATGAGAGAAATACGAGGCGTGAAAGCTCATCTCGGTTCGTTTATTCGGAAAAGAGACACACACTCGGTGAACGATTGGCAACAATAAAAATGGATAAGGACTCGGTAAGCATACGACTTGGGAGCTCGAGTGAAAATGGAATCGTTCGGTATACAGTATACAGTATACAGTATACAGTATACAGTATACAGTATACAGTATACAGCATACAGTATACATATTCACTTGTTTCCCAGGGAATAGACAATTCGAGCCACAACTTTATACGTTATTCCCTGTGGTAATTCAGCAACTCCGTGTGTCGCGACGCGATGCGTCGGATGCAAGCGAACGTATCGAGAAAAACGTAGACGCGACGCGATGCTAACGCCGAAGCCGCGAATCGTCAATTTCTTATTCTTCTTTCAAATGTTTTTCGAAAGCTCTCGCAAAGCTAACGTTCGAACACGGTAGTCGATTAACGCACGGCAAGGGAAAAAGGACGATACGTATCGAAAATATGAAGCGGCGAGATTAAAAGTTGAAAATGTCCAAGCTTCGCGCGTACCGAATCGATCGGGGTTGCATGCTCTTTTAGGAAGCCTGTTGCTTTCGACGGTTATCGATTGACGAGTGTCCAGTGTCGATCGTCGATGCAATCCCCGCGTTCACATTAGATGTACTCTACCTAAGTACTTATTTCAGCGTATAAACTAGTATACAGAATTGAACATTTTTTCTCCCATTACGAATAACCGTTCAAGATGGGAAAACATTTCCGCTTTTCAACTTATTAACCTGTGTATAATCGTAATCGAAACAAAATACAATAGTACAACGATACCGTACGTATACTAATATACTGTATACTGTATACTGTATACTGTATACTGTATACTGTATACTGTATACCGTACCGGTTAACGTTGAAAAGAACGAGCGTTTACGTTGAGAAAAGAATAATGCTCGGCTCTGCTTCGGAAAGCATCAAACGTTAACATCCTCCATTCTTACCGAGAGCTAGAATGTTAAAAGTTCATAGGGACGCGCTTCTCTTTGTGCTCGGCAAACGCTCCGAGCTATTCGAATGCGACACTTTCAGCCTGCGGAAAGTACAATATAAAGTCTGTTTAATCGAATCTAATCGATCTGTAATAACGAAGCCAAGTGGGTGGTTATGAATATAAGCTCTGTTTCTATCTGAACGAAAGCTTGTCCAAAAATATACGAAATACCGGTATCAACTCCCGTCTTATTAAAAAATAACGAGTCCCGTTTAATCAACGTACCGTTGCCGACAAAGAAAACCGAGCGTTCTTTTCCGAGCCGAGAGATTTCGTTTTGCCGATCTTCTTTTCTTAATGCGGCCAGAATTTTATGTCGATCCGTTTCCTCGAGTTTCTTCGATTTTTCTCCATCGTACACATACTTATGTAGAACCGCGCGAACATGCGAACAGTACGAATCGTCCTAAGGATCGTACAAGCGATCGAAAAACTAATCGTTTAAAATCATTTCAGCTTGCATCTTACCTTTTTTTCCCCGCTTCGACTCGACGTAGGTATAAAAGTGTCCGGAAATTTGTTCGATCCGATCCGATCCACTTCGATCGGTTCTGAAAATAAGTTGAGCTCGTTTCGAAAAGCAGAGGGTGATTCAAAGGATGAGACCCGGTCGACGTGACGGACAACGATGAACTGACGCTCCGTGTGCTTCACCTTATACATAGGCCGGCGTAGTGACGTCACGGATCACCGGGACCAATGAGAGAACGGAGCTTGCACCACCGTTGGGAACAGAAATCAAACCGTACCCCTTCCGACGTAACATACCTTGCTGGAATTTCTAGCTATTTCGAGTACATTGTATCCGGATGACCGTCGATACACACACACACCTACCACACCTTTTCTCTTCCATCCCTTTGCATCTTTACGTCGCTTTTCTTTGCCTCGTCCACCTCCTCTTTCTTTCTCTCTTTCTGTATTTTTTTCTCTCCCCCCCCCCCCCCCCCCACTTTTTCTCGTCTCTACCGTTATTCTGATTCTTCCGCTATTCTCTTTGCGCGATGTTCTGGCAAGTTCAACACGCGCGCATTTTACCCCTTTCCCGAACTATGCGTCTTTGTCTTATGTTTCCGGCCGGGAACAAAAGGAAAAAGGAGAAAAAATAAAATGAACAAGAAACAAAATCGCAACCAAAAGTTGCAAACAATCGAAGAGAATTAAATTAAATTAAATTGAATTAAATTAAATTAAATGTATTATACATATAGCAAGCCTATTAGCGCGTACAGAGCGACGATGCAATGAAATGCAATTGTCCGTCGTGTGTATTCGATGCACGCGATTAACAAAGTTGTTGATATCAAGTTTTAATGAATATTCATAACGGTTTACCAGATCCAGCGGAGATATTGTCAAAGTTTTACGCAACTGTTGATATTAAATAACGATACGACTTGGGGAATCGTCGAGTGAACCGAATTGAATCGAGTGCGACCACGATTTGTCGGCCACGATTTAACCGCAAATTTCGACTTGGAAGCTCCATAGGATCGAAAAATAGCTTTCGTTAAGGGGCTATACCAGTGTGGCTGCTCTAAAATTAGGTGATTTTCGGGAATTTTTTTTTTTGAAGAAATATTACAGCCAATGTTTTTTAACTTAAGGGATATATTTAGTTAGAAATCAAATATCTACAATTATTTTTTGGTACAAAAATAATAAAAAGAACAAGCGACTTGTGCGCTATCTCCCAGGGCTATAAAAAGAAGTTGCTGCAGTGATTGCCGCTGCCTGTGTGCCTAAAATAAAAAATAACAAAGATGCTGTTAAACTAGAAGATATTCTCCGTACCATGAACTAGAATCTTTTGGATTGGATGAAAAATGTCAATTTGGCATTACAAAAACCAGTATTTTTTTAGGCTTAATTCCAAATTTTTTTTTCAAAACTTCGCCATTTCGTCAGATTTTGATATTGTCCAAAAACCCATGCTACGGAGAATACCTTCTAGTTTAACAGCGTTTTCGTTTTTCGTCATTTTAGGCACTCAGGCGGCGGCAATCACTGCAGCAGTGGAGCAACTTTTTTTTTTGAGCCCTGGGAAATAGCACACAAGTCGCTTGTTTTTCATTATTTTTGTACCCAAAAATTATTGTAGATATTTGATTTCTAACTAAATACATCCTTAAAGTTTAAAAACATTGGCTGTAATATATCTTAAAAAAAAAAGAAAAAAAAAAAAAATCCCGAAAATCACTTTAATTTTAGAGCGGTCACACTGGTATAGCCTCTTAAACTATTCATTAATTGGCGTTGAATAATGTACCGTTAAACACTATACTGTAGAGTATAGAGTTGTAGAGGTACGCGTTTCATCGCCGTTCTACGCGCTTTATCCAGAACAGATAACGCGACTGATTTCGGAGTGAAATGAAAATATTGTTCGATAGATGGATGAAATCGTGCAAACAGATAGATTTGCTTGTCGACGAAATTGAACAGAGGTATCGCATTAATGGTCTGTAGTCTGTAGATAAAAGCGTTTGAACGGAATCGTTTATTTAAAAACCTACTTGTATTTAGTATTTAGTATTTACATCCGTTAGGAAATTGCCCATGAATCGCGGAGAATATGCTTGTTGCCGCTACGTTAAGCTGGGAATGTCGTCGTAAGTATGTACGTAAGTACCTGTCATAATAAACGTATACATATTACGAAAACCGATCTAACGGGATTGATGTATCCTTCCAGACGCGACGGTTTCATCAATTACGATTGACTTGTTCAATGTTTCCGAGCTAGGTGTCTCGTTAATTCGTTCGAATTATGATTAGAAACGAAGAAGTAGAGTCGAAGGAAGAAACAAAGAAGGGAAAGAAGGAAAGAGGTTGAAAGCAAGAAAAGAATCCCGAAGAGATTTGCTACGTGACACTTTATAAGAGAAGAAACTATGTATACATACACACCATTCGTTGTACAGTCGATCTTATTACTTTGATCGCGCGTCGCGCCGCGCCGCGTCGCGCCGCGCCGTTGCCCTCCTCGGCCAAGAGAAATACACCCCGGTGCTGCGGTGGCCACTGCTTCTGCTTTCCTCTCTTTTCCTTCCTAGCATAATTTCGATTCTCCATTATTTCAATAGAGGGATCGCCTATCGAAATGACAAATACAATATACATACCTACATACATATGTGTATACACATATGTATATGTATACGAGTACATCGTATCAAAATGTATTTCCTTCGGTTGCCGTGAAACGTTGTGTAAAAGAAGTATGCAAAAGAGGAGAAAAGAAATAACGCTTGCGTGATATCCGTGTAATTAAGGCGAGTTGAATATCTTACACGCGTCTCTGTGACTAGAAGTGGTAACACGCGACAGGTACCGCGTTCGTTTTACATGTAAACTCGAAACGAAACGATTTTCAATATGATCTGGTTCGGTGTTAGCAGGTCGCGACAAACATGAACATCGCCGGGACCGTAACGTACAGGTCCGAACGGAAAGCTGTCTCGATTTCTTCTATCAGTTTCGAAAGGATGTCGCAGTCGTTTACGCACCTTCATCTTGAACCTTGTAAACGAGAGTGTGTGTATGTAGTTTGGACGCGTTTCAGCGAATCGCGAATCGCGCGCTCATAGATCAGCGAATGAAGAAATCGACATCAGATTCGTGTGCAGAAAAAATCTCGCAGCTAGGCGATTTCAACGGCAGACTATTATCGTGTTGTTATCGAATAAATCGCAGCACCGACCGATCAGATCTTATGACGACGAAATGCCGCGCCGCGCCGCGGGCTCTATCCAACGAGGCTCTTTGTTTATGTCGTTCCGTGTGTACACGCGACTTATCACTCGACATCTTATTACCATCAAAACGGAAGCGAATCTATCGAGCCGTGTTATCGATTTTCCATTGAACCAGGCACCAACCTGGAATCTGTTTACGTCTTCTTCAGTCTCACGTCTCTTATCGCGATGTCGATTTTCCGTAATTGAAACGGAACTCGAAAGCGAACGATTCGTCGAGTGGTCGCGTCGGCACAACGCGACGATAAGAAACATTTAACCGCAATCGTTCACGGAACATCTGCCATTTATAAAACGTGTGAAAATTACAAGCAGCTTTGTTTGTTTCCCCCTGTGCATATACATATGTATATTGTGCCTTACGACTTGCGATTTGCGACTTGCGACTTGCGACTTGCGACTTGCGACTTGCGACTTGCAATTTGTGATCAGCAAATGTAAAGTGCAAAGTGCAAAGTGCAAAGTGCAAAGTGCAAAGTGCAAAGTGTAAAGTATTTAGAACGAAGAAAGAATAATGTTGAGATATATTCCTTCTTTCTCTTATTTTTTCCTTCTTTTATGTTGTTATTCGTATAAACAGCCGGCAAGCTTGATGAGAGTAGAACACGTACAATAGTAATAGTTGTAAGTTTAGCTAGTTAATACCAAGGAAAATACAATAGGTCCTGCTCTGCTGTTTCATACGCATACAAACGATAAGTTTCCCCCCTTCCTGAATAATTTCCGCTTAACCATGATGGAACGTGCGTAATTTAAGACCGTGCGTTCGGTTGGAAAGTTGATTTTACTTTCGGTCATTGAATTTATCCGTTGTAGAATAGAACAATTCTAACAGGACGATGAAACTCGTAAAAAAAGAGCATACCTCGCTCGATTTTAACAGGATTACCTTTTACGAGCGTGTATCTACGCATTACGTTTTCGTACGTGTGTACGTATGCGTATAAGCACGTATGTACAAACGTGTTCTTCCACATACATTTACGTGTAATAATTTAACAGTTAGGTGACTAACGATGATACGCATTACAGAGGAATGTAAGAATGTTATTTTCTGAACGAGCTCAATGATATGTAGCATCTGTTTGATTTCTAAAGTTAAGCGCAGGATCCCAGTACGAAGCAGTGGCAGTGGCGCTTCCTTTCTGCGTGCATTGTCGAAAAGATCGCCCCACTGCGAAAAGACACGGACGCATTCTGGCGGTGACTAGATGAATTACGATGAAACGTCAAGAAAAACTGTATAATCACATTGGGATCATTGGGTGATTGGGATCAGGCACGGGATCGGGATATCGGGATCAGTTTAGTTCATAGTTGGGTTTGACGGACAATTTCAGTCGTTTGTTTCGTCTGCACTTATTTGCTCGTACCCTCGTGTGTTAATCGTATGCTCGACTGTGCTATCGTGTGCTCAATTGTGTTCGATGCGATGCATACGATGCTGTAGCAAATATAACCTTAAACATTTTGTTATACATGTTTGACCAAAGTATAAAGTCACCGAGATAAAAAGACGCCGCTATTGCGATGAACGATAAATCGGAAAGTTTAAAAACAAACGAACAAATTATTGATGAACTTACGAAAGATCTAGAAAGTTCTTGTATCAAAGTAGATGATGGGAAGTCCGCATCGAACGACAACGACAACGACAACGACAACGACAACGACAGCGACAACAATGCAGAATCAGCTGTGAAGAGTAGCGGTTCGGCGGACGGTGTTTGCGAGCTTGTCACGGAGGGTAATGACAATGACGCTAAATACAGAACAACTGATAAGCTTGATAAACCCGATACAAATGTTTCAAAGGATTTCCTGGACGAGGATTGGTTAAAGGATAGAGAGGTGACACTTTCCGAAAGTGAAAAACAAGTATGTAACTCGTATACATGCAACTCGTATTTATACTAATCATAATGAATACGTATGTATGCGCAATTCTGAGCATTTTACCTCTTTTCCAGCTTCTCAAAGAGGAAGCAGAGAAATTTAAAAACAAGGGAAACGATTGTTTCAAAAGCGGAGATTATGCAGAGGCGATATCCATTTATACGCAAGGACTGCAAACCTGCCCTTTGGCATACGACAAGGAAAGGTCTATCTTGTACGCCAACAGAGCTGCTGCAAGATCAAAATGCCTGGTAATGTTGTTCAATTTATGAAATATTGTTGAAAAGTTTCCATACAACGGCTTGAGAGTAAAACTGTATCGTTGAACCTATACAATTGAAATAGGAAAAGGAATCT
This sequence comes from Stelis phaeoptera, assembly GCA_943735885.1. Lineage (NCBI taxonomy): Eukaryota > Metazoa > Arthropoda > Insecta > Hymenoptera > Megachilidae > Stelis > Stelis phaeoptera. The sequence continues at coordinate 17,502,250 of OX030932.1, read as the reverse complement.
GCGATATCCGACTGTACAAAAGCCATAGAACTGAATCCGAGTTATACGAAGGCCTACGTCAGGAGAGGTCAGTTGTACCAAGAGACGGACAAACTGGACGAAGCTTTGGAAGATTTCAAGAAGGTTTTAACATTCGATCCAACTCATACAGAGGCAAATTACGCAATTCGGGTAATTACAATCACCTCGATCAAATATTTCCATTTGTATATTTGTATATTTGTATATTTGTATATTGTACATGTGTATGTAATATATAGAAATAATGGTGTGTGAAATGTAAAATGTTTCCAGAGATTACCTCCGTTGATCGAGGAAAGAAATGAAAAATTGAAAGCAGAAATGCTTGGAAAACTGAAGGACTTGGGAAACATGGTTCTGAAACCCTTCGGACTTTCCACGAATAATTTCGAATTGCAAAAGGATCCGAATAGCGGTGGTTATTCCGTCAAATTCCACCAGGATCGTAGTTAATACGTTAACCAGGATCGGTATACGTTCCACAACGGTGAATTCGAACGCGCGTCACAAAATATATTTATAAATACTTTATGTTAATTTTACGGGAATGCTGTGTGCTGCTCGTTAATTGTATGTAATAAAAATGAAAATGTCAAATTAACGGCTGTTCGAGAGAAAGTATCTGAATTTTGTACCACGATACAAAGTTGGTTGTTTCGTGATACGACTGTCAGATCTCTGATGCAATGTTTTTTCCCGTTGAAATTTTGTCCAATTCGTTTGAGACGGTATTACGTGTTACGTATAATGCCAGAGTTTTTCCTTGAAATTTCTACTACGAACAGCGCTGCGATACGAAGGCAGTCTCGATCGATACGGTAGGACGCGAGATAAGAAAATGTTGTGGAAGCTGTACAGCTGCTCCAGACGCGAGAGAAAAGAAGAAAAAAGAAAAAAAAACCATTGCACGATCGATCCATCCTACATATACCCCCTCCGTAACAATAGGTTATCCGTGTTTCGGATATCGTGATTACTGGCCGAACGTAACCGAAACGTTATTAACGATAAATGGTAAGTAGTAGTAAGTACGGTTTTACGTTCCCGTCGATGTAACAATGCCTGCGCCGCATTATACACATTTCCTCGTTTCGTGTTTCGTGTTTCGTGTTTCGTGTCTCGTACCGTACGTATGTATGTACGGTAAGTTTACGTGTCGTATAATATACGAAAGCGTATCCGTCGTTCGTTGTACCGCGTTGATTCAAAGTTGCCATGGTGATCGTGATGCTATTAATATTTCTGCCAATGAAATTACTGGTTAATTATTTTGTTTAACGTTGGCACTAGCAAGAATGCAGAACGATAGGAATAGAGCAAGTAAGTTTGAGGAAGAAGGAGTTTGGCGCATCATGCGAGGGTAGTTTGATCGCTTGCTGTTTTCTACGTGTGGCAGGAATTTTTGGATTCTAAATTCGAAATCAGTAGAGTGTAGAGTGTAGTGGCATCGTGTCGTTCGGCGATCAAGGCGCACGCGTATTCAGGCGACAGACCCCCTACCGAAGGGATGGTAACTGGTAACACAAGCCAAGGAGGCACATACGTATAGTGGAAAATGAATGGATATTGGATATAGGTGCGCGTATGTATGGGTGCAGTGTATGTGCGGGTGACGACGCGACGGAGAGAAGGAGGAAAGGATGAGAGCGAGGCGGTGGATTGAACGGTGAACGTGGGTGAACGGTGCTCGCAGCCGAGCAGTCGCGAACGATAAAGGGTATATCGGTCGATGGAAGGTAGTTAGAGTTCGAGGGAAAATCGGGTACCGGTACTTGACAGGGCTGCGTCCTGTCTCGCGTACTTACGCACGATACTTGCTGCCGGAACTGAGAATCCACTAAACGAAGGAAGGACGACGGTGAGGAAAAATTGAATTAGATACTAGATACTAGATACTAGATACTAGAGGCTAGAGATAGATCGAATAAAAGGAGCTACATAAGCGTGAGACGGAGGAAAAGTAAAAGAAAATAGAAGAGGAGGTTGCGAGGAAGCAAAGGGATCTCATCGTGAATAGCGATGGATCGGTGAAAGCTGAAACGTACGAACGCTTGTATTTCTGTATTTCGAGGCGAGAATGGAGCGTATACCAAGCGAGAAGTACAGCTATAATTGCCGCGATCTTGACTCGAGGGTGATTCAATAAGCAGGTCGCCTACGTAACCAAGAAGAAGAGGAGGACGCCACCGCCACCGCTAGCGTCAGAGTCACCGACTACGCCTACGCGACGCGACGCGACGCGACGCGCGAACACGCCGAGAACGCAACGCACCCGTAACCCACAGCCTTTATGTAAATCGATAATTCGAGTGGGACACGGGGCGACAGTGTGCTACGATATCCTAGTAGAAATAACATAGATAGAGCGTTGTTGGTGAGAAGAACGAGACGAGACGAGATCGGTGGCGACTGGTCGTCTTCCGTGGCGCTACGAGATAGAAGGGTTTAGCACGCACGCGTCCGGCTAAGCGTAAAGGTGACCACGAGTAACATCGACTACACCGACCGCTAATCGTTGCTTTTCTCTTGTTCGCGTAAGAGTGTACGAGTCGCTGTCGAATGATGTGCAACATTCCCGAACCAGGGGTAAGCCATAAGTCGAATTACAAGCGGTTCCGTTCCCTTCCGTTCCGTATCGTCGTTTATCGTCGTTTAACGATCGAAACTCGAAACTCCAAATTGGGTCACTTTCACTGACACTTTGCTTCGCGTTCGCTTTTGCGTACGCTCGTGCCGCTAATCGAGCTCGTCTAACGCTTCGACAGCGAATCTAGGTAATACTTAACGATCGGATTTTAGTAACCGTGTGCCGTTTTAATTGCATTCAATAACAAAACTCATATGTAGACAGTTTCTCGTTTGTAGCCAATGATGGCCGAGAAACGAAACAGGGCGAGACGAGGCGATTGTCGCGATTGGACGCTTCGTTTGTGGTTTGTACACTTACCTATTTACGAAAAGAATATAAAGTGAAAATTTTCGTATTTTAATCGGTATAGAATCACGTGTCACCAACATGTACATCGATTTCTGAGTAGTTGCATCAAACTGGAGACGTACGCATGCACGTGCGCGTGCCCGACGCGACGTGTTTAGAAAACACGTGGTTCTAAATAATCGACTGTACAAATGTTTACGAGTAAGCAAGGTAAAGAAAGAAGGTTATTGGCTAAACGAAATGGTGTTCTTTTAACGATTTATTGGCTAGGGATCGAACGAAGAAAGTTTGGTAGGCGACAAAGGGTAATAACTATACAGTATACAGTATACAGTATGTACGTATAGGTACGGTAGGGAAAGCAAGGCTCGAGTTTCGCGTAGATATACATACGTACAGGTAGATGAATTCGCTAACGCGTAGCTTTTATGCTCGTAGGTTCTCCTGCTCCCTATCTAATCAACGTGTTTATTATGATCGATACGAACGTGTCCGAGTGAAAATACTTTGCTAATCCTTCCTTCATATTTAATAATTTGATCGTATGTAAAGCTGTTTGGCATTGAAACACAACAGGGCTGTTAACGCAGATGCGTGGAACACTGTGCATATCGAAGAAACTAGTGTAACGTACGCAACGTTTGTTATAAGATCGCACAGCCGTGTTAACGCGTAGGAAAGTATTTCGAAATCGAATTGATTGAAATTCGAGTGATGCATCGAGTCGAGTCGTGTCGCGTTGCAAAGATTGCTGCTGAAATCGGTAATTCCGTTGTTCCAGTGGAGAACGATGAGGAACCGGTTACGTAGTTCACGACGCAAACGATGGCCACTGCGTTTCTGTTTGTTCCTGGTGTACGCGTTGGTCCAGTATATCACCTCATCGAACGTACTCGCCGAAGAAACGTCTTCCTTTTATCCGAGTTCCACGGACGGTGAGGAAAACTGGACAGAATATATTTACGAGTCATCCACGATCGGGGAAGAAGTGGACATCGAGCCAGCAAAGCCATTCCATGGAAAGTCGGAGGATACGCACGGGCAATCGCAGCAGGAAGCACATGGAAAGCACGCGGGACCGCTTTCGCCGAACAACGCCGCAAAGATAACAACAACAACAACGCCGCCGACGACGACGAGTACAACAACGACGACGACGACGACGACGACGACGACGACGATGACGACGACGAAGGCTACGACAACGCGGGCGAGATTAACAGCGGCAGCAAGAACAACAACGGTGAGATGCGTGAACGATATGGCGTTCAGCCACGTTGGAAAAACGTGACCGAGCCTCGGCCGTTTTACTTTTTCTTCTTAAGATAGAACGAAACGGTCGCGAAGCGATCGCGAAACGTACCTATTGAATAATTAACGCATTAGTTGAATTCGTATCGGTATACAAGAGATATTCGTTATTCGAGATTCTAGGTTCCACCGATGACCACGATAGGATACGAACGTGCCACTTGGAGACCACGGCGAGAAAACTGTTCACCGCCGGCCATCGAACAATTTCCGCGCCCGTTAATGGGTCCGAGCGCTAGAAAACACGGTGGATTGATCATACACGTTCTAGTCGCCGTTTACACGTTTCTCGGCCTAGCTATCGTTTGCGACGATTATTTTGTCTCCAGCTTGGATAGGATTTGCGAAGGTAAGCAAACTTTATTCGCACGATTCGAGACCAACCGATTTAATATGGGACGACGTGACGCGACGCGACGCGACGCGACGCGACGCGACGCGACGCCAATATTATCCTAAATAGATGATTTCTGAACGAGTAGCTCGGTGTCGTGGTTCGATGAAACGTAGTAAAACGTCTTGTTAACAACAGGGCAACACAAAGAATTGGAATGCTCTTTCGATCGAACGGATAATACTTGACGTCTACCGGTTTAGCTAAACGTATTATACAGGTACTGCATAGATGTATACACGCGTTCGGCTTCTCGTTCGTATGTGCTAAGCAAAAATCACTTTGTTAGCCAAATTGAAGCGCGCGTGCGTGTGAATATGTCGGGTCACGTCGTCACGTTAACAAACTTTGTTGGTACTGGTACGTATGCACGTAAGGTAGAATGGTTGAGGTTGAGGATGATATCAACGTCGACGTTAACGGTTTAACGTTTGTTCGCAGAGCTACGGTTGTCCCCGGACGTCGCAGGGGCAACTTTTATGGCTGCCGGTTCTTCGGCACCGGAGTTGGCAACGGTCGTGATCGGCGTTTTCTTCGCCAAGGACGACATCGGGGTAAGCGAAGATTTTTCTGATTGCGAGGCGACCGCGACGCGTTGCCGCGAAAACAGCGCGCAGCGTTCACTTAACAGAGTAACAGTTCGTGATACGGGGTTACAGGTGAGCGGAGTGATTGGCAGCGCGGTATTCAACATTATGTTCGTGATCTCGGTTTGCGGACTATGCACCAGCACCGTGTCCAAGTTGAACTGGTGGCCCCTATGCCGAGATTGTTTCTTCTACGCCGTGTCGATACTCGTGATGCTCGGTACAATTTACAACGAATCGATATCCTGGTAAGATCATCTCGTTCACGGCTCGGCTGAGCAAGTACCACGAGCGCGTGCAAAGAGCAGTAGCAGCACGTAACGCTTCGAACATTCGGTTACAGGGCAGAGTCTTTGTTTATGTTGATAATGTACGCCGTATATTGCGTCGCGTTGTCATTTAACACGAAATTGGAACGCTGGGCAAAGTCTTACGACATACCGTTCTTACCGAAAGACGACGAACCGGCGGAAGAGAGCGCCCTCGTCAGCTATAGATCGTTACAAGAGGATCGATTGTCTTACACTGGTCCAAGCTCGCCGATTACGGACCAGCAGCAGTTTGATAGAATGCAGGAAGGTAAGGTGGAGAAGGTGGGGAGGATGTTGATTTCGATTTCGATTTCGATTTCGATTTCGTTTATTGTTCGATTCTCGTAGGAGGGATGGGTGGAACAGGAGGTACAGCCGGGGCAACGGGGGGAGCTCCCGTATCGGAAAGTAACGATCAACCAGCTCCGAAACAGCCGGAATATTACAAAGCGAAAGAGACCGATCCCAACCAAGTGTCGCCTTTGGAAAGACCTACGGACGGTAGCCAATGGACCTTGTTCACCTGGGGTTTGGTTTATCCGATTCATTTTTTGTGCCGAGCCACCATGCCGGATTGTCGGCAAGAAAAGTATCGAAATTGGTACCCATTCACATTTTGCGTATCGATGGTTTGGATCAGTTTCTACAGTTACATCATGGTGTGGATGATCACGATCATAGGTGAGCAAGCGAGCTTCCTGCTCGGCCAGTGGACTGAATCGTCGCGTCGCGTCGACCAGCGAACGCTTCGACTAGTTTCGTTTTGCAGGTAGCACCCTTGGTATACCAGATACGGTGATGGGCTTGACGTTCGTCGCTGCCGGTGTCAGCGTACCGGACGCGCTCTCCTCGTTGGCGGTGATAAAAGAAGGTCTCGGCGATATGGCAGTAAGCAATGCTGTCGGAAGTAACGTGTTCGACATACTGGTTTGCCTCGGACTTCCTTGGTTCATACAAACGGCCATGATTCAGCCGGGTTCGCATGTGAATGTCACCAGTCGAGGTAAGTCGATTGGTCGTCGATTGGTCGTCGATTGGTCGTCGATTGGTCGTCGATTGGTCGATTAGTTGACCAGCCACCTCGAAAGAATGAATCTCCTAGCTGACTCTCGTTGTTCGTTATCCTACCAGGTTTGACGTATTCCACGCTGTCGTTACTGTCGACGGTGATATTCTTGGTACTGGCGACCCATTTGAACGGCTGGAAGTTGGATCGACGATACGGAGTCGTACTAATGCTCTGGTACTTGATATTCATCGTATTTGCCTCGCTTTACGAGCTAAACGTTTTCGGCGAAATGAATCCTCCTGTCTGCAAAAGCTGGTTTTAAACTGGCGTGACTCGAGCAGCAAGACCGTTCGGTCGTGCGGTTCACCAAGTAAGCGTTCTCGCTCTGCTCGATATTCGCTATTCGTTATTCGTTATTCGTTATTCGTTATTCGTTATTCGTTATTCGTTATTCGTTATTCGTTATTCGTTATTCGTCATCCGTTGGATAAGATTCGATGCTTTTCTTCCATCCTTTCCCTTCCTGCCCCAACCTTGATTCTCTCGTCTTATTAGCCTGTCTACAGTCTACCAATTCGCTTGGATCCTCTTGCTTCGTCTTCTTTTCACTTGAAAATTCCGCCGTTGTTTAAATTGAGACCGAGACCGAGACCGAGACCGAGACCGAGAGTAAGGGTGGGGGATATGGAAAGAAAAAGACGAAAAGCGACAGCTAAAGTGGTAAGATTATTCCGTTTTGCCTTGGAATTGAAACACGTTTCCGAAATACACTGTTCGCGCTGAACAATCACGCGATTCGCTCAAACTACAAAACACCATTTCCGGAAAAGGTATTTTCGTTTCGGTAGACGCGCGCGAATGCGATACACCGTATTAATAGGATAATCTGATCGGTGGCATAGGTGAACAAGGTGAACAAGGTGAAATGATCGCTTCCACCGCGATGGTGTTTGTACGATATCGATCGAACGTCTTCTTCGAACAAAAGAGAAAGGCTTTAGCCATAGCCGTTGGCAAACACGACGTGCATCACCTGGCGGTACGCGCGCCTAAATTTCAAATCGCTTAAACGGACAATACATTGATCAGTATTAAAAGAAACGATCGACCGTTAAAGTTACTGGCTGGACGATGTTACCTGGTTACGGAGTGAATCGGTTTCTCGATCGTACGCGATTCAATCTTGTCGGATTCGCGATAAGTAAAGAATAAGAAGTAAGAAGTAACAAGTAGAGAGGGTAAAGACGCGATCGATACAACTCTCGTTGACCAATGCGATTAACCTAGGCCGTAGCCGTAGCCGTAGCCGTAGCCGTAGCCGTAGCCGTAAACGTTTCGGGTAGCCGTGTTTGCCTAAATCTATTATAGTTTACTAAAACACGATATATGGTATGTATCATACAATATATTCGTACACTCGTGTATAGAAACTTTCTTCTTCCTCTTCTTCCTTTCGTCGTTTTATACGTTTTTATACTGCCAGCTCGTTCGATTCTTCCCGCTGTTCTACTTGTACGGTATCGGCCACTTTCCGGCTACGATTCGCAACAAAATTACCAACGTCTCTTCTTTCGCGTTTTGCCGAAAGTTTCTTCCTTCGGTGAAACGTCGATCGCATCGCATCGCATCGCATCGCATCGCATCGCGGCGTAGCGCGGCGCGGCGTGGCGCGGTGTGGCGGATTTGGCCAATTTAGGTTTCCTCGCATCGTACATACAAATAGGTACGCGTTACTTCGTTCGTATTTAACTTGAACGATTGCTCTGCCTAATCGAGTCGAATGCAAAGTATTGTTTTTGTTTCATCTTATCGTTAGACGCGCGTAGTTAGCAGATACGAATAGATAGATAGGTAGGTGGGTGGGTGTAGAAATACAGTTGGTTGCGTCGCGTCGTACGCGGATAGCTGGATATGAGTTACGACGAACGCACAACATTACACGCGTTTATAATGTTTTCCGCGATCAACGACAACGAACCGGTTTCTTCGATTTTCTTCGATTTTCTTCGATTTTCTTCGATTTTCTTCGCATCCTACATTCTACGCGTACGATCAAATCGTTTGCTCGTCCGTCTGTTTGTTCATTCGTCTTCTGCTTCCTTCCATCCTTCCTTCCTTCCTTCCTTCCTTCCTTCCTTCTTTTCGTTCTCTGTTTCTTCTTATTCGTGAGGTACGTTTGCGATTTCTGCGTTACAGAGAATAGTCGTGGTCGTTCATTTGCGTAGGCATAGTACTAACAATAAGCGCAAGAGCGTGTCGAGTTATGCGAAAGAATGAAAGAATGAAAACGTGCGAAGTCTCTCGCTAACGATTCGACGCGAAACTACAAAAGTAAGTGTGAAATTCCGTAACGAATCACGTAAAGCGCCTTATCGATCGTAATTGAAAGACAGTTATTGATACTTACGGTCAGTGGCCCAAACCTTTTCTTACTTTCATACCGTTCAATTGAAAATTATTTTTCTACAATACAAAGTTTGTCGTGTTTCAAAAAAGATCATAGATAATCATAATCCATTTGAATAACGTACAATCGTGTTGTTAGTTCGACGCTCGACAAATGTCGACTATGCAAGTTTCATCTATGCAAGTGCATCCATACATATAAGTCTATTACATACACATAGTTTGATTGGATTTCTTCGTCGTCCTCTTCTACCTCGACATTTCTTCCTATCCTGTTGTTCTGGTTCGCATCCATTAACTCGTTACAGTAGCTTTTAGTTTGAAGGTTGTTTGGTTTTGCCGACAACGTCCTTTGGAAGAACGGAAAAATTGTAAGTGTAAAGAAAATGAATGATTGTCGGCCGTCGCGTCGGCCGGTTCAGAAGAGCTTCAAACATACAGTTTTGGTTGCGTTGGCGAGAAAAAAAAAAAGAAAAAAATGAGAAAAGAAAGAACTGACCGGACTCTTGATACGTGGTCGAACGATCGAACGGTCGAACGGTCGAACGGTCGAACGGTCGAACGGTTGAACGATTGAACGAACCGACGAGCAAGAGCAGCTCTCAAGGGATTGGATAGAGAAAACGCGGTTTGCGAAGAAACGAAGAAACGGAAAAAAGCCTGAAAGGTATGCACGAGCCGAATGTTCAACGAGCACGAGCGATAACAAAAGAGACAATAATTAACGCAGCCTTATCCGATGAAAGTATCTACAAGGTGTTACGCTGCGCGATCCTTGAGACTGACGGCTGACGAATATATGTATACATACACTACCGGCCAAAAGTTTGGGTACATGTACTAATAAGAAAAATATTCTGAAATATTTTACTCTTACTAGAAATATGCACGGGGAAAACAGGTTGGTTCGTAACGTTTCATAAACTCGCTTCTAATGTACAATACTATATGTAGGTACCTCTGCAGCTAAAGAAAAGTAAATGTATAGATTTTTGCGGTACCAAAATCACATGGAACTCGTTCCAAAGTTAAGAACTGATGTAATGTTGCATGTTCCAATTTGTATTTAACACTTCGAGTATCGTGTCACCCATATCTAGGTAACGTATCAACTTTGATAAGAATTTGTCATCTATGTTGATAGGGATTTTAATTAGTCAATTACTTGAAAGTTTAATCAACCAAGAAAGGAGAACGGTATACCAAATTTATTCCAAATAAATATTGAAAATAAAATCACTAACTAAAAGGATTTTCTACAATATTGTAGAATGAAAATATAGTAGATGTACCGAAACTTTTCGCCGGTAGTGTATATGTATAGTCGAAGGTTGGTAATGTCAATAGGGGGGCGATACCGGTCTCTGAACACATATAGGTATGTATTAGGTATCTCTGTTTCCATAGTACATATGTATGTATATTGTAGAACCTCTCGATTCGTCGATCGCGAGCCGTGCTACTTCGTATGAATCCTGACAGATTAAACTAGACGAACGAACGAACGAGCGAGCGAGCGAACGAACGAACAAACGGCCGACGCAATCGGCTCGATCGAGTATTAGGCGAACCGTAAAAGTACCCCAAGGATCGTGCAGACGTTTTAGCGTAAAGTTTACGAATTACATGCGCACGCGTTTCCTATCGATGTACGGAGTATTCCAGTTTATAGGTGTATTATGCGTATAGAGTACACATTATATACGCGTGTACTGGCACGTGTGCGCAGTGCGCATTCATATACATGCATAGTGCATAGTGCATAGTGCATAGTGCATAGTGCATAGTGCGTAGTGCATACACGTTATGCACGCATACAAGTAGGATAAGATAAGGAGGTTAAATTTGTATGATTATTATCAAACATGTTTGTTCACTACGTTATATTGTTAGCGCTTCAGGCGAATATACATACATTGATACATACCTACTTACACTAGCGTGTAATGAAGTGGTCGAAAGGTGGTATGCTCGATCGATCGACCGAATCGATTTCAATTATACACGTGTACTTATTTACGTATACGCATATACACGAAAAGGAGAAAAAGGAGAAAAAGAAGGAAAAGGAGATAGAGGAGGAGGAGGAGGAGGAGCCGCGAATCAACGAACTTTATTGTAAATTAAGCGGTTTACTCGATCGGTCGATGCGATGGACGGTTGGACGAACAAAACGATGCGGCGCTCTTCCATGGCCACGGATATAGTACACATATGTACATACATACATACATACATATGTAGTATATTCCAGCAAATATACGGCCGATTCCCATTTGCTGCAAAATTCGACCAAAGATTCTTTTACAATAATTAGACACGTTCACTGTCTCTGCTATTGATATACATTTGATATACATAAAGCTTCGCGTCGCACAATTCGATCGTTTGTCGTTTAAAGTTTTAAAGTATACGCGAAAACGTTCGGAAATTGGTGCGTACTTGCGTACTGGTGGTTAGAATCAATAAGAAAGCTACCGTTTTCTCGATCAATTAGTAGTACCTATGTATATACTTACATAAATCTACACACCTATCTATCTATCAATTGATATGTATTATCTAGAATCTAGAATCTAGGTACATATACATATACATATATGTTTAGACTGTGAAAGATCATTTAGCGCAACTGCGATCAATTGTTGGGTGCCCTTAATTTCAATTACCGTAGCTTGTACGAGTCAAAGTCAATACACGTGATACAATATTGTACATAGTACATAGAGACATGTATTGCATGTTGTATCAGAATCGAAATCCATACGAGTATACCCGTCCTTTGAATCACCAGTTTTCGAACGATCGCGATGGCCGAGATTCGAAGCAATATCGGAGGGAACGTAATCAAAGGAAAACATTCGATGGGAAATGAAGAAAATGTAGCCGGTACGGAAAGCGTGATAGTTGATCGTTTAATCAATATCAAACCCGTTGAATTTAATTATTGACTGTGAGAAGGTACATTTTATATTTTATATTTTATATCGTTGTTTCTCTGTGCAATATGTTTTGCCTCCCCTTTGTCCAAGCTATTCGCCTTCGTCGTCGTTAGTCGTTGGTCGTTAGTCGTTTGTCGTTTAGTCGTTTAGTCGTTTGTCGTTTTATCGTTTTATCGTTTTATCGTTTTATCGTTTTATCGTTTAATTGTTACCACGTGAATGGCAACCATGTTTTCGTAGACCCCGTACGATTCTCGAACGCTTGACGCGTTCCAGCGTAACCTCGATCGATGCATTCCGCGGGAATCGACGCGAAAACGAATCGATAAAGAGTGAATCGACAATGAAAAAAATACGTAGATATATGCATATGTAAGTAATTACGTTTGATCGTGACATCGAACGTTCCGTGTTACTCGTTCGAGTAGCAGTCCCGATCGGAAACATAGAATCGTCTAGCATTTTATACCAAACACGTGTAAAGTAACACCACAGGATAACAAGTAGCGCGATTCTAATCGATCGGCGTACCTATTTGTAAAAGCAGAATTTATAATAGTTACGAGTTACAATATAAAATATACATAAACGATCAACGAACGAGTCGCTGTCAACGATAAAGCGAACGGAGGCAACCCTTCTACAACGAACCACCCCACCGTTTCCTCGTTATCTCGGACAAATTATATTCCCGCGGAATTGCCCACGATTCTCTCTCTGTTCAAATTCTTTCTCTCGTTACTAGAAAACTAGAAACATTCTCAAAACAGTCCTAACGCGTCAATAAATCTAGTCATAGTAAATATAGTATACAATATATATATATTATATGTATGTATATTATTACAGCGTTATGTAAATAATTGTTTCGCCAATGTCTTAAGAAAATAAATATACATATACATATGTCTATGTATATGTGTAAGTATACATTATTATATACATATACATATACGAAAAGAAAAGTATATGCGAATAAATGAATGTAAAGAAGGGAAAAAAATAAGAAAGTTATTAACAAAAAAAGAATGAAAATATGAAGTTGGAAAAGAAATGAGCGACGAACGAGTTGTACCGAGCCGTTTAAAGAGAAGTTCAAATTAAAGGTGATTTTCGTAGCTACCGAGAGCAACGAACAGCTGAAAAAGAATCATTGTTGCCGGTACCATGGCCTCTTCTGTAACGGACAACTTTCACTTTACAACTTTATCCTGTCTTTTATAATTTGCCGAATAATCGAGATACAATTACATATTGTACGCTAGTAGTTACGCATCCTTGCAACAAAGAATAAGAATTGAACAAACAATATAGATGCGATACCGTTATAGAATTCGCAAGGAAGCGAATTAAAAATATTGTTCGCGCGTTGTTTAACACGACCAAGTTAAACGAGATTATAATTAATTATAATATAATTTATAATAGATGCGCAAAAGCGAACATATGTAGTTGTATATATTATATTCCAATGTATTTGAAAAGTTGAAACAATAAAACCATTAGGATCGAGTAAAAACACCGCACTATACGTTTCGTTTGGCTGTCGCGTCGCGTCGCCTCGCATCTACATATGTATTTGGAATTCGACCAGGTCGAAGTTAGGGTCGTTTATTTGTTTTGAATAATTTATCTTTATTCTGTTGGTAAATGAATATACAAAGTTTACATCTAGTTTACTTGCTTATACGATGCGTCGAATAATATTGATACGTTGCGTTGGTGACGATAATAGTGTCGCTGTTATGATCGCGCGTACCATTTTTCTTCTTCTCTTTGCTCTGTTTCTTTGCGTTTTTCATACAGTTTCTTGCCGTTTCCGTTTCGAACCTTCCTGAATCTGTTCAACAGAGAGACAAACGGATCGATCGTCTTTATTTGTAAGGAATAACGCGATTAGAAAAACTTGCACGGTGTACGCAAACACCCCGTTCCACCGACCTTTCTATCCTCCCGTCTTCTCATTGTATATTCTTTCAGTTTCTATAATAAAAAGCGATTCAACCGTGTCTGTCAAAAGGAACGAAATCTCAAAAGGAATCTGACAAGAAGGTAGGATAGCAAAAGGCAGATACGATGTTCGCTAATTGGTAAAAATGCAGATTAGCCAGATTGAGGGAAGGGGATAAAGAGCGAGATAGAGGAGAAAAATCGGTGAAATCGAGGGTGACTGGTGACTGGTGACTGGTGACTGGTGACAAAGAACAAGAGAAAAATGGAAGCCGTTCAAGGGAACGGATAGCTTTGGTATCGGGCTCCGTGAGTATTCGAGAGCGCGCCAACCGATAGCGTTTTTAACTGCGAATTAGAATAAATACCAAGGTTAATCTAATCAGTCTTTATACATTATTCGTACATATTCGTTTAATTGTTCGCGTGTTTCGTCGCTTCCTATTCCCTGCTTCCTGCTTCCTGCTTCCGGCTTCCTGCTTTCTTCCATCGTATATTCTTGCTCTTTGCCTGCCGCGTTAGCCACGAATTTCATTTGGCTCCGAATTATTTACATGCACAACCTTCGGATGAATCGTCGAGGCCGACGATTTGCATACACTCTCGCAAATTCTAACCCCCAATCGCACGCTCGGCGCTAACGATAAACCGCCTACACACAAACTATACACGCATATACGTACCTTTCCAAACACGTACTTCTCTCTCTCTCTCTCACACACGCGCACACACACACGCACACACACACACACATTAATTCAACGGTTTTTCCTCTGCTTTTGTAGTCATTTCGACAGACTAAAATACCGTGATCGTTTCAATGATTCTCGTCGATTTGGTTTCCCAAGATTGCGATCAATCGATTTCCCACGATCACGGAAGCTTTTTCAATCCAAGCCCTTCCCGACCGTCAAAGTTTTGGCGCGTTTCGCTTCTAGACGGATCTAAACCCAACAGAACAGCAAAGACGCTGACGATAAAGGGTAAAAAAATATTTCTGCGGGACGCAGCATCGATATGATCCAAATTTTTCCTCAAAAACAATGTTACTTATGCTTTCGTTGCTACTGCTGTAGCTCTTGTTATTGTTCTCAAGGTTTACTCTGCTTCTATCACTCTTGTTCAGTTGCTGATGGCGATCACGATGACGATGACAATGACAATGACAATGACAATGACAATGACGATGATGACGACAGCAATGAAGGCGATATCGATGATAACAATGACAATGACGAATACGCCGACGACCGCAACGATCGCGATGATCGGTATACAATATGCATGCAAACGGCGAACAGCGAACGGCGAACGGCGAACGGCGAACGGCGAACGGCGAACGGCGAACGGCGAACGACGAACGGCAAATGGCTAATGGTAAAATATAATAATAATCACTCGTTTACTTAATTCGAAAGACAGGTGAAAAGGAATAGCGTCAGTCTCATTGCCGTTGATCGACAGGAAGAAAGTAATGTTTCTACGCCGAATCAAAATTTCCACGCGGCACAATACGTCACCAAACTGACGAGTGGTCCTTCCGTTGTGATATGTAATCAACGCGTGTGATAGGTAGTTAGCGTGGTTTAAAAAAATAAAGATAAATGCGACAAGACGAGATGATACGAGACGAGAGAATTTGATTTGGCGCGCCGCGGCCGCGCCGTTCCGTTCAAATTTTTTAATGAAAACGCCAGTTTTCACACGATGCGGTTTTGTAACCGATTTGGCAGTTTTACCGAATCATTCGTGAAACAGCCTTTACGCATGCCCGTATTCTTATTGCACATTATTTTTCAAACATATGAATTAATTCGGTATAGCATGTAATGGGCGGCGGGAATAAAATTACAGAATCAGTGAAAAAAAAAAAAAAAAAACACCACATCGTGTGAACAGGCTGTAACGATCGCTACAAGCTTCGTTCGTTTCCTCGTGTTGTACTACTGATTTCAGATTTCCTTTCTTTTTCTACTTGATCGTCGACGCATTCTCTTTTTTACGATGATACTTGTAATCCGTCGAGCAAAGATAAAATCGAGACGCGCAATTCTATGCGTAGTTCCATGCGTTTTATCGTATCAACGTTTTCAAAAAGGCAGGCGTTTAGATTGCGCGCGTGTACGAATGTTGGCGTGAAAAAATATTGCCAAATACAGTGAAAGCTTTATCGTTAGACGTTTGACGTTTGACGTTTGATCGGATAGCAATAGGCAGCAAGTTTGCTCAGGCTTGCGATCGAAAGAAGAACCATAAAGCTTTGACTGCAGTCGTTTCGATGCTTCCGATCCTATAAGAATAGACTGGTATCTTTTTGAATTTGCCCGGGGACAAATTCGTCTAACCGATTCTATCGAGGAGAGGGATATAAAAAAGTTTCACAGATTTTTCAGTTCGTGTGCTTACGATCCAACTACTTAGTCGTACAAACATTTCCCAAATTCCAGCTACTCCGTGTCTGTTGACTTACAAATTAGCTCTAGACTAGAGTCTAGGCGAAGTTGCGAGCGTGCACACTTTTCTTCCATTTTCACCGATTCCCTACTATTCGCGAGGAATATTTTACACGTAGTCCCACTACTTCCACCGGGACTGATCGAGGTTCGTGGAAAAATAAGAAAATACCTATGATGGATACACAACATCGATCTGTTTCGATCGGTGCGCGTCGCGTCGCGTCGCGTCGCGTCGCTCGTTGAGGGGCACGATAACGAGACTGGGACCATTTCAGATTCTACTCGACACGTGTTTCGCTCGAGCGCGGACAAAAGTGCGTAAAAAATATCATTTAAACTACAGTACTTCAAGGTCGATCACGTATAAAAAGACATCTGTACTCTGTACAAGTTACGTTTGTTCGATGCTCGCTTTGCAACGAATTACGATCTCGATTCCAACTTTGCTCGTTAAATATCACGGACAACGGCGGCGCGTGTTTCTCCGTTCTGAAAGATAGTCAAAAATAAATAATTGCTTTCTGTGTGCTATCTTGTTGAGCAGCGTTTTCTCAGAAACGCCTTTACCGGCGCGGCGCGACGCGGCGCGACGCGGCGGTGACTACGCTCGATTTCTACGTATCGTTTTAAAAGGCGATCGCGAAACACTCTTTATACGAAAAATAAAAATCAAGAAAAAAACGAAAAGAAAAGAAAGGTAACAAAGGTTTTCTAGCCCTTAATTGCTTTTCTCGACGAATGCGATGCAGTGCTGCGTTGTTTTAGCTTTAGCTGAACGGTGCGTGTAATTTACTTTCGTTACTAATAACGTCGCCCGCAGTCAAGTCGGCAACCGGCAACGCGATTTAGAAACACTTTGTACTCGCGGATACGCCTTGTTATCCGTATTACTTATGTATTGTATGTATTTGTTGAAAGGAAGAACGATCGTAATCGATATTACGTATTCGCGAGGAGCAAGAAAGATATCATCTTCGATGCGTCGATATCGCACGGATTCATTTTACCATTTGTGTCTGTTAATGCTAATCGTTAACGTTGACCTTCCAATGATCTGCTATCCATCTTACATCGATCTTCTATTAATCGCTTTTCATTTGTATTACGCCTAGATAAGTGTCAACAATTGTCAAATCAAGTGTTCAACAATTGAATGCGAACGCGAACGCAAACGCAAACGCGAACGGCAACGGCAACGCACCGTTTGCGTCCACGGCGCGGCGGGATTCGTATTATCGTACGTCGCGTCGCGTCGCGTCGCGTCGCGTCGCGTCGTACGGATTGATCGGGAGATAACGAAGCGGATGCTTTTCGAGCGCTCGAATTCTCGCGGAACAGGAGGACGAGACAACGTGGCAGTCGACGAAATAAGCGAGTATCATGGAACATCCAAAGATCTTTGCGATCATCAATGGCAGCAACCGTTCGTTCTGCAATCTTTTTTAACAATCAACGAGCCGCTGCTTTTCAAACCTACGTTAATTAGTACTAATTAACCAATTAACCAAATAACCAAATAACCAATTAACCAATTAACCAATTAATTATATCGGGTCGCTTTGCGACCTATTCTTACGCTCTATTATCCTCTGTTCGTTCGTTCGTTCGTTCGTTCATTCGTTCTTTGTTGTGTTTTTCAATTTCAAACGACAATTCTATTTACAAAACGAAACGGAGAATAAAGGTACGTTAGAAATTGTATACCTAAGAAATAAATAAAATGGCAACAAATACGCGAGGTTTGATAGGTTAACGCGTGATTACGAGAATCGGTGGAATCGCGTAGATATACATTTTCGGTAGCGATGAAATCAAACGAGTGTAGTTAAAGAATAGAACAAAGCAACAATTCGATAACAACTCGCTAACGTGATGGTTCGTCTTCGTTTCATTCGTTCTGCCGGTTAAGATTAGGAATGTGCGCGACAACGCGTACAACTTTAAAGATAGAAAAAGGTTTCCGAGAGAACTTTGTCGATACGAGATATTGGCCGATACGCCGCAATATCGTTACAATAAATTCTACATATTATTGCCGTATCACGAACAATCGAAGCATCGATTCGTGGAAGATATGTTTAAGACGAGTATCGTACATTGTTTTCTTTCTTCATCTTTAAATACGTATGTGCTTACAAGAATACATATAAGTGTGTATACGTGTGTTTGTTTGTTTGTTTGTTTGTGTGTGTGTGTGTGTTAGAATATTAGGTCGTTCGACACAAAAACGTATCCGTTTAGTTAGTTTCGATTTACGAGCCGTACGACGCACAGATCGTTAGATATGGAAGAACTGTGGAGAATTCGATCCCGACGAACGGTGCTCGTATACGTAGAGTATATTAAAAATAGAAACGTTGCGCGTCAGACGTTGTTCTCTTGGGTGTTTGATATAATTGCGAGGGGTATGATATGTAGTGGCGTTGCATCGAGTGCTTACAGGGTGGAAATTCTGTGCGTCTAAAACAGGGGTCTCGAAACTTTGTAGGCTTAGGGCCACACTGACTATTTCACAAAGTCGGGCGGGCCAAGACCTAGCACACCGTACCAACATACTATAACTTATAACTTTTCTAAAACAAAAACGAAACAAAAATTTTCGTTACAGCCACATAAAGCTCATTTAATCATAATTATAATGTTTAATTTCATTATGTGAATTACCTACATACACTACCGGCCAAAAGTTTCGGTACATCTACTATATTTTCATTCTACAATATTGTAGAAAATCCTTTTAGTTAGTGATTTTATTTTCAATATTTATTTGGAATAAATTTGGTATACCGTTCTCCTTTCTTGGTTGATTAAACTTTCAAGTAATTGACTAATTAAAATCCCTATCAACATAGATGACAAATTCTTATCAAAGTTGATACGTTACCTAGATATGGGTGACACGATACTCGAAGTGTTAAATACAAATTGGAACATGCAACATTACATCAGTTCTTAACTTTGGAACGAGTTCCATGTGATTTTGGTACCGCAAAAATCTATACATTTACTTTTCTTTAGCTGCAGAGGTACCTACATATAGTATTGTACATTAGAAGCGAGTTTATGAAACGTTACGAACCAACCTGTTTTCCCCGTGCATATTTCTAGTAAGAGTAAAATATTTCAGAATATTTTTCTTATTAGTACATGTACCCAAACTTTTGGCCGGTAGTGTATGTATGTCACTTATTGTAAGTTTTTAGGATAATTATGTGTCAGCTATTGTGTTACTTAATTGGTCGTTAAATAAAAACATCGGATTATTATTTTGTATGATTTGCTTACATTGTAAATTTTACAATGTAATCAAAATAAACTAAGGTTGGCCGGATGTTGGGTATGTTCGACCTGTTAGCGCGGGCCGGATTGGTGGTGCTCGCGGGCCGTAGTTTGGAGACCCCTGGTCTAAAACATGAAACGCGATGGGACGTTAGCGGCCGTTCGGAAACCTTTTTTAGCTTTCGAGAAAGTGGCAAATGAATCTTTTGTTCTCGGTGGTCGAGTGTCGCGAAAGGCAACCGCGTTCTTGACTGGTTTAGAGGCGAGAAATGAAAAGATCGGTTCAGTGAGGCAAACAAGTGTCGGAGTCGCCGCTGCTGGCCATAGAGAAGTTGGCCGAGTCGCGATCGGTTTGTCGGATTTGAGCGGCGGTCGTCAGCTTGGCATTGTTTAGCGGCGCTTGGGGGAACGTGTGATGGCCGGGCAAAGCCCAAGGCTGGGCGTGCAACTGTACAGGGGGGAACCTCTTGACGAAAGGGTTGTTTTGGGTGTTGGGATGCAGCAGCCTGACGCCGTTATGGTGGGAGGGTAAAGTGGTGTGCGCGGGAACGGTCGCGTGTACTTGGGACGGCGCCGGCGGCGGGAGGAAAGCGTGCCTGGGCACCGAGCCGCAGCTTCCGCTCGAGCCGGCCATGTGCGAACCCGCCGTACTATGAGAGCCGTGCGGCAACGGCATAGTGGAACAATGAGGGAAGGTGATCGCCGGCTGGGTCGGATAGTGCGGCAGAGTGGCGGACGACGCGTGCACGCGGATATCGTTGCTCTCGGTGAATGAGGTCATCCTCATGTTGGTGGATCGACCGAACGGCTCCTCGTTTGGATTTAGCGGTTCCGTCAACTTCGGTCTCGATAGCTTACGACGTATAACCACGGTCGCCTCGTTTGGATTTTCCACAATGACCGCTGGGCAACCAACTCCAGCCGTGTTACCGGTCTCGTTCGCGTTTCCGTTCGCGATCACGTTCGCGTTCGCGTTCGCGTTCGCGTTCACGTTCACGTTCACGTTCAAATTTGCGCTCGAGCTCGAATTCGAAGTGGAGTTCGAGTTGACGAACAACGGCAGGTGATTCGCGTATTGCGGAGAGGAAAAGACTTGGCTGGTTCCAGGCCGAGCGGTGCTGGTCGTTGAGAAGATAACGGTGCCGGGACCGGTGGGCGGCTGAACGCCCCGTTGAAGGGAACAACTGCGCCACTGTTCTCGCGAATCCTCGCAGTTTCGTTGCTCCCCGGTTAAGTCGTCGACGCTGGTAGCGCGTCGCTGACAGCTGGCGTTGCTCGCGTTGCTGGCGTTGCTTGCGTTGCTCGCGTTGCTGTGCACTCCGCTCGACGAGGTCTCGCTACGGCTGCTCGTGTTGCTGTGACCCGTGACCGAGCCGGCTCCTCCGCCACAGCCGACCACCGTGTCCAACGGCGGAGAATTGGAAGAATCCGAACGGGGCGTGAGTTCGTCGTGAGGCATCCCCGAGTCTGCTCTGCGCAAACAGCGCGGCGTTTGACCTCCGCTTATCTGAAACGAACGAAGCCAACGCGTCCATTGATTTCTACTTTTGGAACGGGAACGGATCAGATGCATTCTTTCATTTATAGTACACCGATTTATAATACCCCGTTTCCTCTATTTCCCTCCGATCCGCACCGGTGCGATTGCTGTTTACGATGGGCGCGTGCCGTTTGCTAGGATCGATGGCATGACGGAAAAAATTTAGACAATCGAACAAGCGGCACTTTTGCGATACGAAGCGATCGAAACGAGCGTCGCTACGCTTTCCATCGATTCCGAATATACAATGTATGTACAATGTACATAGGTATGACATATGCGATTGCCCAGTCCCGTAACGATCGAATGCAGCACAAGCAGGTTATTGTTAGTACCTGGGTGTTAGTGGTTAGTGACGTCGTAACAACTTCGGTGCTCGGTGCAGTAGTTGGAGTCGGAGGTGGCAGTGGAAGTGACTCCGAGGTGGGATCGGGCAAAGGGTCTGGTGTCAACAGTGGCGAAGGATCGCCTTCCGAAGGTTGTAGATCGCGATTTGCGCTTGCATAGTAAGTCACCTGGTCGTCGTTCACGCACTCGAGTAGCTGTTGAAACGATTGCAACGGTTAATTTCTATCATATAGGTGTGTATATCGCTTCATAATTTTCTCGCGTCGCGTCGCGTCGCGTCGCGTCGCGTCGCATCGCGTCCCGTCGTTTCTCCGCTTAACTAAGGAAAGGAAAAAACAAAAACTTCGACCGGTTGAAAATCAGAGACCAAATCAACGGAAAAAGAAACCGAACAAGGAAGATAGGAAAGAAATAAATAAATGGATGGATTCGAAGAAAGAAAAGAAATATACATAGAAAGGTTAATATGCTCGTACGATTCGATTTTCACGACACGTGCAGCGTCGCTATTAACAATCAACTATTCTTCTATAGTCTATAGACACCGAACTATTAGCAGTATCTAGCGTTCTAACGATACGAAACAAACACATCAAAGCTATCTAATGTATAATAGCATTGTTCTGTGTTAACTCGTTTCAAGTGTTTTTAGTATCGAGATCGAGATCGAGGCGTTCGTTTCGAAGTTGTAGAAAAATTCGATTAAACGTTTCCGCTAAACCGCTAAACCGCTAAACCGATGCGATTACAAGTAAAGAAAAGAAAAGAAAAGAAAAACGAATGTACGGAAAAATGATAAAGATTGACACGAATATAAGCGCAAGGCTGAACGTGCATCGACGTTCGAGCTGAACCGCACGAAAATCGAACGAAGACAATGAAACCAGAATATTGTGTTTTATTGTTAGTTTAACAGTCTTATTCCAAACGTTTTTGCCACTTCTATGTTTTCACTATACAAATCTACGCTAAACGTATGTTAGTGCACAACTCAAACACACTCGTACACGTATACGCAAGCGCGTTCGCGTAATTAATACGAACGTTAATATTAATTTATTGCGTTCAAATCAAACGAAGAGAGAGAGAGAGAGAGAGAGAGAGAGAGAGAGAGACCGGCAAACAGAAAAGAAAACACATTTTTGTACGGCTTACGTCTCCAAATTTAGGTATACCGTCCCTACGGGTTATCAGCCATCTTCCCCACTGTCAAAGCAGAAGAAAGTTTAATTAAAAGCCGACAGGATCGATCGGACTGTTATTTAACAAGTGAACGGTACGTTGACACGATCTAGGGCGTAAACACGATGATCGAGACGAGGGTTCGCAAAGGATCGCGAATTCATGTTACGATCGAATACCTTGTTCTCCTCGGACGTTGAATCGTCGGCCGGATCCAGCGACGTTATCAACGGAAGTTCCCGTAACGTGGCGTAATCTCCGTCGTCTTCGGGACCACCGTCGCCGGTGGCTCGTCTGATTTTTCCCTTATTACTGAAATCGAAATGCACACAGAACTCTGTTATCGAAGGGAACTCGTTACGTACGGACGAACACAGGTATTTCGTCATTGATTATTATTATTACAGGGATCGGTGTACCATACGTAAACGACAGAAATAGATAGACAAGGATAGGGTTGAGATAAGGAAAATGATGAAAAAAAGGGGAAAGAAAGAAAGAAAGAAAAAAAGAAAAGAAACGCGGTGGTGAAAGGATTGTGAACCGAAGATAGCGTATAGCGAATCGATGATTATGATCTACGAAATACCGTCACCAAAGCAGAACATTACCAGCAAAAGTAAGCAATAGGTAATAAACAATCTTGTTGGTCGTTAATTCCTCGAGATTCGTCCGCCAATTAGAGGTCCTTGTCCATATTCGTTTAACAATACGTTCCCACTGACAATGAGATTACCTTTTTCCGTATCTATCGACTTTCAGTTGTATCGAAATCGGTATTGTCGTCAATCTCGAAGAACCAACGAGTTTTCAGATTCTTCTTTCGAAGCATACAGATCACAGATACAATAATAATAATAATAATAATAACCGATGCGTATCCACAAACGATACTCGAGTGCCTATGCGTGAAAAGAGGAAAGAAAGTCTGCACGGAAGTATACGAAGGATAGATAAAGCGTTGTGTAACAACAGTAGTAAGCTTGGTAAAAATATGCAGTAGCGGAAGCTAGAAATTCCGTAGAGATTCGAACGAGGAGAAATAATCGGAGAAAAAACTTTCGGAAAATAACGAGTCAATAGTAGAAGCGTAACGGAGAAACCGATATACGATTACTCGTAGCAGAATTTCGAATGGACGAATTTACGCGGATGGAGGATGGGGGGGGGGGGGGGGGGAGAAGAAAGAAAGACAAAGAAAGAGAAAGAGAAAGAGAAAGAGTAAAAGAAAAAACAAAAACACAGACATAGAGATGAAGTGAGAAGAGGAGAGAAGAGAAGAGAAGCGGACAGGGACACAGGCTGACAGCGAGACGCATCGAAAGACACCAAGAGGAGGGAGGAGGGTAGTTACCGCGAGCCTGACGTACTAGGCAGGTCGTTAAAGGTGACCTTGGGCTTGAATTTCTTGTTCAGCCAACCCTTTTCCATGTTTGCCGCACCGTTCGCGTCGTTCGGCGATCTGGTGGGCGACGGTCGCAACTTTGGTCTCAACCAATAGATTTGCTCGTCGTCGACCGTCGATTCGCCGTCCACGGAATCGGTGTTTCCTGCGAAACGGTACCAACCAACATGAAAACTGATCTTGACGCGGCATCGTAGATACACGTGCATACGTATCTGTGTATAGTGTATACGTGTATGCATGTAAGTACATTGTATGTACGCGAGCGTCGTTACCTTGCGAGCGCGCCTTCCTCTCGATGGCCGCCTTTTGTATCACGCTCATGATGGCCTTCTTTGGCGAAGCATCGGCGATAGTGTACGTTCTGCCGTTACCGACGACGAGCAACGGCGCACTGGTACCGTCCTCCTCGTCGCGAGCAGACAACAGATCCACGTCGGTCACGAGCTTAACCGATCTCGCCGATCTGACGGTCGCGCGACCGATCGTCACCCTTAATTTGAACGTCCAGCGTTGTTTTATCGTGAGAAAAATCCACACGACTAGCCAGAGGAACAAATGGAGAACGGTGCCGAGGATACAGGCCAGGATGGCACCGTCCAAGCTGCCCCGATAAACGACAGTGTAATCGTAGAGCAACGGTGCGCTGCATATCGCGATCGCCAAGAAAACGCACAGGGCCGTGCAGTGGATAAAGTAAATCCAGCCGTTCTTCTCGCGGCTCTCTTTCGACAGGATCACTCGACGCTCGCGTTCCTGATTCAGGAACGCCGTGAATCTGCGAACAATCACCATCATCCACGAATAGACACGATTTCTCTCCTCTTTCCTTCGCGGTTTCTTCCTCTGTTAGCTAACAATAAGAACGATTCCTTACCTGCCGTAAGCGTAAAAATACATCACCATGCTGGAGCAGAGCACCAACAGAGAGGACAAAGCAAACAAGACCAGGGTTACGTGTGGATTAAGTAAAAAATAAGAGTCTCCGAAAATGGTCGATATACTGCTGGTGGTCGATATCGTGCGATACTGTTGCCGAAGAACGGGCAGCACTTTCAAAGGTCCCATCAGTTGAACCTGAAAGAAAGTTGCGCCAATGATGCGTTACAATTCTTACCCGTTCAAATGTTGCCAGCTTGGTATCGTACATCGTACGTCGTTCAAGATCGCTTACCTTGTAAAGAACGGACATTCCGACGTAAGCCAACAAGCTCTGAGCAGAATTAACGACCAACTGGAAGCTAAAAATGGTGCCCAATGCTTTGTTGCACGACCAGAATACCGCCGGATACCTGACCGAGTACACGCCAAGGGCGATCGCGTAATTCAAGTATTCCAAGGTGATGGGTCCGTAAGATTCGGCTAGCAGGTAGACAAATGGTAATTATTATTAATTATTAATTATTAATTATTAATTATTGTAAAAGGCAATCCGACGATGAGAGAAAGTATACGAATCGTAAGAAACCTACCGGGTTGTAACTCGAGGTCCAACTTTTCCGGATCATCCAAATCGGCCAGACTGTTCATGATGAGCAACATACTCTGCGCCGTCATGTTTCCAGCGGCAACTGTTGTCCTGCTCGGTCTAACCGTTGTCGGAGCTCTTCCGAAATTTCTCGTTTTCGATCTGGTTTTCGAATTATTATTTCGAAGGATCGTCCTGACGGTCGGTCGTCTAGTCTGATATCCATACTTGACGGTAGGGCTGCTAGTCTTCGAGCTACTGGCCGACGACGTTGACGATGCGAACGATGGCGTCAACGTTGTCCTCGCGATTGTCGTTTCCTCCGATTCCTCCGATTCCTCCGATTCCTCCGCTTTCCGAACGTCTTTTATCGTCGTCGCCATTGTCTTAACGGTGCTCCCGATGGCCGACGGGGTCGACGAGGTCGACGAGGTCGACGAGGTCGACGTAGTCGTCGTTCTCGTCGTGGGCGAGGAGGTTGTCGATGGATCGATCACGGACGCGACGACGGAGTTCGTAACCGAACGGAAGGTCGTACTAGGAGTGGAAGTTTGCGCGTTCGGTGGTGGAAGACCGGTGCTAGGTGGTCGAAATAATCCGACGAACTTGTTGATCGTCTGCCGGGTTTGCGTTTCGACCGTTTTATCGGCGATATCGAAATCTGAGAAAGCGGTAACTACATCGTTCGCAACGGCGCCGTTCGCTTCGTCGTCAGGCGTCAAGGTAACGAAAGGCTGAGGTGTTATGAAACCGGTTAAAATGCTAAGGTTCGCGTTCGAATTCATGAAGCTCGATACAACCAGTCGATCGCGATGAATCACCAGCCAATCCAAATCGGTGCGCCATATCGCGTCTGCAAAATAGAAGATTCATTTTTCACTTTCGTTGGCGAACCACTGAAATAACCAAATATGTACATATATTTACATATGGTAATTGCATGGTAAGAGCATGGGGCAGTTCTTTTGATGTAGACGAATTTTTTTTGCATTATTATTTTCAGAGATACAAAGGCAAAGTTTGGATTTTTAAATGGAACTATATATTTTTCTTTCGTACATTCGATAGTGTTTTTCAAATCGAATTCATTAAGCTATCATGTATACACTTGATTTTCATTTGTTTTCGAGATATTGCGCTAACAAATTTCGAGATTTTACACTGGAAAAATTCACTTCAGTGGGAAATATCAGCAGGGGTCCTGTGGTAATCATTTCAAGCGCTAGTGTTTAACACGTGGCACTGCACGCGCGAACAGGGGTCCTGCTGGTATTTCCCACTGAAGTGAATTTTTCCAGTATAAAATCTCGAAATTTGTTAGCGCAATATCTCGAAAACAAATGAAAATCAAGTGTATACACGATAGCTTAATGAATTCGATTTGAAAAACACTATCGAATGATCGAAAGAAAAATATATAGTTCCATTTAAAAAACCAAACTTTGCCTTTATACATATCTCTGAAAATAATAATGCAAAAAAAATTTCGTCTACATCAAAAGAATTGTCCCATGCTCTTACCATGCGATTACCATCAAAACAATTTCTTGTATCTTTAACAGTTTAGAAAATAATGGATTGTTCTCAGTTACGTGGGACACACTGTATATCTATCTAGGTTACGTGGACTTGCGGACTCGAAACGAGTCGGATCGGGGAGATAAACAAATGAATCTGAACGCGCCCGGCCCGTTATTGCGTCGCGTCGCGTCGCGTCGCGTCGCGTCGCGTCATGGAAGCAATAATAATCAGCGAATCGCGGAAAATCAGCTAAGGTGATATCGTAGCCGCGTTCAAGTTCACGATCGTCGGAAAAGTTGATGGTTGTCGTTGAAAAACGAACAACCTCCGGCAGATGGTCGCCTGCCTCCCCTCTTTTCTTCATTTTTCTTTTCTCTTTTCTGTCCGTAGTCGGGCTTCTGGCAATAATTGCCTTTATTTATACCAACGAACCTACCGCATCCAATAAAGTATGCTTCGTCCTCGAGAGTGGAACGGGTACTATGTATTTCTGGACAAACGGAAGACAGACAAATGATATGCGATCGATCGATAACAGGATCATAGGTTTACGAGCACGAACTGATTTTCCGAAGGAAAGGAGAGAAAACTCGGCTAGACGAGATCCGTGCTCGAAGGATTCTAGAGGCAAGGAATCCTGCAGCAAACCGTATGCACACACCTGGCCGATCAATACACGAACCAGGACGTAGTCAGGACGAAGTTGCCCTGTTACATCCCGACCGCGCTGCTCCCCCTACTACTTCTCCGCTCTCTATTCCCCATCCCTCCTTTCTACGTGCGCGAGTCGCTCTACCCCGTGGCGACAGTGTTCAGAACCTAAAACGGAACCGATCAGTTACCGTTCTCGCCGTTTCTATGTATCTTACCCTCTTTTCTTTTTTCTTTTGTTTCTTTTTGTTCTTCTTTTCCTCGTTTCCTCGTTTCCTCTTTGTTTTTAAGAGAAAAGTACAGTTTGTCAGCTCCGTTTACAAACTATTGTACATATGGCTACGTACATACATACAGGTATACCGTTCGTTCGGTTACGCAGAAACGTAAGTGATGGAAAAATTGGTGGAAAAATAAAAAGATCTCTACCGTTTCGCAAGTAGTAGAGACGCAGAGAAAAATATTTATTCCCTCTGGTTGAGTAATCCAAACGACGTTACCGGCTAAACATTTATTTGGCTATAAAACAGTACGCTGAAAGCTGAAAGATGGTTTACACCTTTGTCCGTTTTTAACCGTTTCTTTTTAGTCGACTCAAATTTCCTTCAAATACAGTTGTCGGTTTCGGAGAAATTACACGACCACCCAATTACAATGACCAACCGAAACTGTTGGAATTTTACCGAGAGAACAAACGACGACCGTTAAATTTTAAATCTCCGCTCTAATTAAAAGGCTGCATTTGCCTCGTTTCATAGGATTTTCATGAAATTTGTCGAGGCTCGTCACGACATTGTATCGTGATTTTTTTCTTTGAAATACCGTTTTCGAAAGCGGTCCCAATTGTACGATATTCTCGAAAGATTTCTGCTCGAAGCGCCGCGCCGCGCCGCGCCTTACCTTGGCTACTCTACTTATGTACTCGGGCCGAGCGATATCGCGTTGACTCGTACCACTTGATCGATTCGCTGCGGTCAGCAGCTATCCGAAAATTCGAATGTTTCGTTTTCTTACAGAACGTGCAACATGTAGGTATACAACGACCACGCTTTTCGTTTTGTTCATTCGTATTGGAACTTTTGCAGCAGAAATTCAAGAGAACTTTCAGCCTTATGGAATAACGGATTAATTGAAAGGGAGGCGATATGGAACGCGAGCCGATAACTAATCGACTGGTCGTAGAGTCGAGTTTGACGATTGAACGGAGAAAAACGGTAGGTACTCGAGCGCGCGGCGCGCGGAAGCAGTTAGTTTCTTGCGTTATGTATTACCTTTTGGCAAAAATCCAGCGTGTATCAGTCTGGCCTCCATGAGCAGCGAGGGTAACAGGAAGCACATGGCCGTGCAAAGGTGTAGAAAGGCGGCGGTGGGACCTCCGTGCCGCCA
Organism: Stelis phaeoptera; assembly: GCA_943735885.1. Taxonomy (NCBI): domain Eukaryota; kingdom Metazoa; phylum Arthropoda; class Insecta; order Hymenoptera; family Megachilidae; genus Stelis; species Stelis phaeoptera. Next base: position 17,473,145 of record OX030932.1, on the reverse strand, counting down.
TAAATTATTCGCCAAACCTACGAACGAACCGAGCACCGAGTGAGTACCACCAATTACACTGGCGCGGCGACGGTTGTTGCATCCCGTCTCGGAGTGCATGTACTTGATAGGTATGTAGTAGCAACGTTCTACGCGAACCGGCCGAACGAAAGCTTGACTATAGCTGGCTGTAAGTACTTACTGTGATCGAGATTGTTGGTGAGCAGCGAGGAGGGCGGGTCGCGGGAGCACGCGCTCAAGTGACGACCCAATTTCACTCCGTCGTTGGCCAAGTTGCCGAGCTTCAGGAACGCCGCGCCGAGCAAAACCGGCAAAAGAACCACCCCGGTACCGGCCAGTACCAAACACGCGTACAATTCTACCTTTGGCGGTGGTGCATCCGCTGGCCATGGTAACGATAAATACGCTGCAACGACAACCACTTTTTCCAGTTATTATTCCTTAGATCTTGGGAAAGGGGGGGGGGGGGGCGATAGGCGGAACTCGACTCACCGGCGAACCGTTTCGCGTATCTTAGCCCGATGTATGCCTGAAACGCGACCGCTAAAATCCCGTACCAAACAGACCACAGATTGTTCACGTGACCTCGTATGCATGAACTTTGTCTGCTCGGTCTTCGTGGCTTTTTCGATTTCGTGCTGCTCGAGACGCCGCTCGAACTTATGCTGGACACTATCGGAAGTGGTTTTAACGGCTTCTTGCATTTCGCTTGATTCACTTCGTTGTTGTTCTCGTAGCCCATCAAGCTTCCCGTCATTGACATTTTGTTCCTGCGAAACAAACCGGTATCTATAATAACAATAAAAAGCCGGAAATAATAATAATAATAATAATAATAATAATAATAATAACAACAATAATTGACGGTGCGTGACGTTACGACTCTCCGATGCTTCGAAATTGATTAAATCGTCCTCGTGTATAACGGGTTGTTGCACGGTTAAAAAGGGAGTCGTTGTCCCCCGACCCCGATTTCGCGTCGTTGCCGCATTTCACTATGCATGTATACCTGCCAGGCCACTCGGCCTCTTGGGACGCTTTGTTCTCTTTTCACCGTTTTCTCTGTTTTCCCCGTTTTCCTTGTTTCCGGCCGGGGATATTCCCCTCCCCCTGTTTATACACCGCAGCCTGCGGCGCGGCGCGGCGCTCAAAGTATCTACGCTCGCGCTTTTTCCCCTTCTTCTTCACGTACTTTGATCGCGTCGTAAGCAATTTTTCACCGAAACTACGCCCTTCTTACAGTATCATCAATTCTATTCGCGTTTAGCAATGCCGAGAGCTGACACGTGGACTCGCGCGGGCATATGCAGGCTGATGCGGGGCACTTTACAAACCTAAACGAAACTCCACGGCTCGATAGGTTTCCCTCGAATCACCCTTCGTTCGTTTTTCCGGTTAAAACGCATTCTTAACTTTAGATGCGCCGCGCCGTCACACCCTTTAACCGTTAACGTTTCGCAAGCACGGCATTGTGAAGCTTCGAGTTTTAGGCTCGTTTGGGCCAAATTCCTTTTCCGATGAAACTCACGAAAGGGAAGACGGCGCGTGCAAAGATCGGTTACTCTAGGTTAATTTATGTCCGTGCGTACAAGAATGCGTGTAAGCAACAGACGATGAATCGCAAAGTTTTTCACCAATTGGTATTTTAATTGCCGAGAATTAACTACCTATTCTGCTTCTTCCTTACCGAACGTATTCATTATTCGAACGAGTTTGTTCAGAATGCTCGGAACGGAGCTTTGGCATCTTTGGTATCTTTGGCGGTGATAACGGTGCCTGAAACAATCGAACGCCGATCGCACAATCAATCGAATACGCGTGCGCAGGAATCAGAAGAAAACATTGCGTAACAAAGTATTCGGCTCGCGTTTGTTTTTCTCTTTGATTGTCTATCAGTCTATCGGCTATCGAAACGGAGCCATTTTATGTAGAAAATAGTTGGTGACAAGCAACGACAGAGAGGAAAGCAGTGAAGGAAAATGAGAGAGCGTGAATTGTTCGGGAAAAGGCCACATTGCGAGCTTCTATCCGGTTCTATTCGCGAACATCTCGAATCTCGATGCGTTCCCGGTTCAAGGAACGACAAAGCTCAACACCACCACCACCATCGTCACGCTGACAACGAATATGATTGCGGAGTTGCGCCTATCGACGAAAATCACGCTACCCAACGATACAAAAGAGCCGGAACAGAAGAGGGCTAGCGTAGTGTGATAGTTCCAGTGCCTTTACGAGCATCGTTCTCTCTCTCTCTCTCTCTCTCCCGCTTATACTCCCTTTTCTCTCCCTTCCGATATACGTGTGTCGCTGAAACTCCTCTTCGCTCTCAAGGTCCTTCAGAACCCCTCGCATGGGTTAACTGTTACCCCTTTCTCTGACAACGATGCACATTTGTCGCGTATCGAGCACACGACCAACAGGTCGATTTCTTTCGGCCTCTACGATCAAACGTTTTATGCTTCTTTTTTATGCCAACGCGTTATTTGAGAACGACAGTGCCAACGACGTTAATCCTCTCGGAAATATCGTCGTAAGAGTTAGACAAACATCGTTACGAGGTAATATCAAGATGTCCGCGTTCGTCCACCATCCGGCATCTAATTTAAGGAAAAGTAATGTTGGCAGAATCGTACGTTGTACAGCATACGCGGCGCGGCGCGGCGCGGCGGCAAGATCGACGGAAAGCATCCAGCCTAAAATATGTGCGAGTGTACAAGACGATTGATTGAGGATAAAAACGGTGTGAAATCGGAAGAATTATGTTTGGCAAAAGAATGTAACTGGCGCGGCGCGGCGCGGCACGATGGGCGGTAATTCAGAGATCGAGGCCTCCGAAAGACTCGATTCTTGCGTTCATTTTTCGAACGCCTAATTGAACTGCAATCCAAAAAAAAGAGCGTAACTGGTTCTCCCGGAGACAGGAATAACGATGAAAGAGGATAATAAATTTGTTCGGTCGGAATTACTTTCCTGAACAAAAGCTAGCTACTGCGCAAACGACTTTGCACCGTGGAATCGTTGGCAGGAGGTACATTGCCTTCCTTCCGCGTTTTCCGCTTTCCGTTCGCTATCTCTCGCAATCCTACCTTAACTGTTCGATTCGAAATATGCTGATTGTTGCACGATTGCCCGCGCAAGTTCGTTGTTCGGCTACGCTAATCGATCTGTTGCCCGTTGCCACGTACTTGTATAAGCGTGACGCGAATCTTCGATCCCTATGCGTTGCTTTTCTACTCGAGGCGGGGTCCTGTCAAGCCCGACGGATAAGCGTGGTGAGCGCCGTGAGCGGTAGCGTTGAAAAGAAGGGTTGGCAATTCTGGAAAATACGAGTACATACGCAGAACAGCAAACACGGTCGATCGGAACGAAAAGAGCAAAGAACGAATCATTGGTGACAACAAATCGTTGCTGCTCCATCCCTCCGTTTCTTTCCGTTTTTGCTGAGAGCCTCTCGAATCATTCGAGAGGGAATAATTGACGGAGCGCGTGACTCGGCTGACTCGGCTGACTCGGCTGACTCCATTGACTCGCGCGACAAACGCGATCAAAACAAATGCCAGAGGAGGTGTAAACCGAATAAGCAGCAAGGCTGAGCGACACGTTTCAAAGGGTTCGTTGTAGCGAATTTTGTTTTCTTCAAAATTACGTTGAAAAACAACCTAGTACCTTCAGTTTACGTCCATCGGATCTTGTTGTTCGACCTGGCTGACGGATCGACGAGCTTTGCTCGTAAGAAGTATATGCATTCTCGATCATGGCGAAACTAAACCTTTCCTTTTTATTTTCGATACGGCAAAGCCGGTTCTTTCGTTTCTACAACGACAGAAGTTGCTAGCTTTGTTCGAAAGATTACTTTGATAGAATTCCTTTTCTGGCCAGTTATTGCCAGTTCGTACATTAGTGAACGACTCGAACAACCGATGCCGCGCCGCGTCATACCACGGAGACCTCGTGTCGCGTTCAGTCAGCAAAGCTTCGCCCGAACCAGAGAAAATGAAACCGCCCCTCTTACGTTTCATCTCTCGCCGACTAAGGAAACCAGAAGAACATCGAGACAATGGCGAAGAAAGGAAGCGAGCGAGAGAGAGAGAGAGAGAGAGAGAGAGAGAGAGAGAGAGAGAGAGAGAGAACACGAAAGAAAGACTATTTCCACGGAACGCAATCATCGCCGATCGCATAAAGTAAACGCAATCTCTCGATGGCTGACCTACTTGCCATTCGTATTACGACGAGATGCTCGTTGGGAAAACTCGATACGAAAATCGGTCTAAAAGGAGCTGAGATCGATCGGTGGATACGTGTTATTTTTCCTCTGGAGCCCGATAAATGTCTAGAAATCGCGTACAATTACTCGAGACAGAGATTAAATTGGATATCGGTGTACGCTGCTGCAAATCCAGTAAATTGAGTAAATTGAGTAAATAATTGATCGCGATGTCTCGAATGACGAGCAAGGGTTTCCCGCGAAGAGGAACCTGGCGGAAGGGGATGGCTCGGAGATGCGCGTTTGTTCGGACAGTGATGGTGATGGTCGATCCCGTCGCGTCGCGTCGCGTCGCGTCGCGTCGCGTCGCGTCGTGTCGGATCGGATCGGAGAAATTCGCGTTGACGAATGGCCGGGAATGTAATGGAAAATCGTAAGGTCGTAACGAGACCGAGCAACCATCTGGTTCTCGAAGAAGGGACGACGTTTTGTACCCGTACACCCCACGCTCCACGCCCCACGGCCTACGCTATCTTTCTTCGGGGGGAAGATACCGCCCAGAAGGGCGAATAAAACGAATTCTGACGAGATAACAAGTTTCTAGGCTATTTCGGCCAGTCAACATTTCTCGCGTCTCGTCCAGAACAAATCCGCCCCTTTGACGAACACTAGTCGAATGTTTCCTCGATCGGATCGATACCGCAGCCTGAGCTCAGCCGAAGTTTTCATGCAAGATTTAAGAAACGGAAATGGTTGTACAGCAGCAGAACCGATCTACTCTTGAAATCTGAAACGAGAAGGCCGATCGGATCCGGAAGGAGAATAGAAAGCTTTTGAATAGAAGTTGCGGATCAGCTGCTCGATTCAGCGAAGCATGCTTATCGCTTTTGTCTGAATTGAAAACATTACACATTACACTTATTCCACCGATCGATCGATATAGTCAAAATACAGTTTGCTCGGAGATTCGCCGTGTACGTAATGAAGGCAACATAAGGAAAAGACACATGGTGTGTCAGGCCAGGGACCTACGGAGGGTAAATCGTCGCCGAAACAAAAGATAAGGACTGGCTACGCTTCGACGCTCGAGAGAAAGCTCAACAGGCGACGAGGCATTCTTTCCTGGACCGTAAACCAAAGAAGACGTATTTTATACCTTGTGAACTATTATACGGCGTTAAACCATTTAAAAGTTACTCGTACCATATTAAAAGTTACTCGTTTATATTTAACCAGTGAGTCTTCAGACAATTCATTTATATGTATATCACTCCTACAGTAGGTAAGTAAGCAACTTTCGTCTGCTGGAACGAGTCGAAAAAACGATTGTTTTACAATTAACATTTACCATTAAATGTTTGGAGCGTGTATGAGAGGAAAAAAGCACAAACTTTTTTTCTCTTTGTCGCGTACATTCCAATCACGCATTCACCGTAATGCTTGCTGTTCTTTCTTCCCTTTATTCGGCTTTACTCCCTTCATAATAGCCCGTACGCCGTACGCGTTTTCATGGACGCGTATTAGCTTGCGCCTGCGTTCGTTGCCTCAAACAACAGTGTTATTATCGTTCTGCTTCGAGTTTCGTTGTATCGTGTGGTTGTTATCGGTCCAATGCAAGCTTCGGGAGAGAGCTTGTTCGGCACGACGCGACGCGACGATGCTCCCATTAAATAGCACAGATTACACTTTCAAAGATATATGTACAATATGTACTTAATAGGTATCTTTAAACGAGATTCGTAACTGTGTCGGCAATCGGTATTCGGGACAAGAGAGTTAATCGATATTAGCCGTGGTCCGATATTTCATGTTTGCCAATCGATCCTATCGTGTCTCGCGATACAAATATCGGAAAACGACTGAAAACGTTAATTAAGCGGTCGCGGTCGGATCGAGCGATAAACGAACGTCCTTCCCGCCGATGCCAAACTTTAGACTTTAGACTTTAGACCGTCGTAGACTGTGTTGCGCGCTAAAACGCTAAAACGCTAAAACGCTAAAACGCTAAAACGCTAAAACGCTAAAACGCTAGAACGCTATATTATTACCTCGATGTTTTTGGAGAAAAAACAGTTACACGCTGGCAATGAGTAAGCGCGAAACCAACTGGTTGTTACGTGGAGTCGAGTCGCGTTCGCTACGTGCACGATGTAATCACGTGTGCTGATAGATTGAGCTTCCCGTTGCAACGTAGCAGGTAGAAACCGTGAACGAATTAATTTGCAGTGCACGCCAATTTGGAGAAGATGATTTATCTCGAGACGATCGTTTATGGGCGTGCACTAGCGTGGTATCGTGTTGTCGCTTGTTATTTCCGTTTCCGGAATGCCTACAGTGTTCCGGGTTAACCGCTTACGTAGCTGTCTGACCGAGCAAACCCAGAACCCTCTGTTTCGAGTTTCGAATACCGCGAGTAAGTACCTATTCCAAACTGTTTCAGTAATTCTGCTGTTTCGAGTTTCGATCCACTCTGATTTGCTCTGTATCGATCTATGCCACTAAAACAGCGCGCGGCGCGGCATATCATCAAAGAACGCTCGAGAAACGAGCGACAAGACTAGCATCGCGATTCGTAACCATCCTGATGACTCTTCTTCTTGACCTTATGCAACACTTTTTCCAACCGCTATAACCAGAACAACGCGCACTACCGAATTCAATTTTCGCGTGTATTCACATCGTAGAGTCGTAGAGAGTACCTATAATAAATACTATACATGCATACACGTTACACGCGCATCATGAGAGAAAAAGCAAAGGGAAGAAGGTGTGTGTGTGTGGGTGTGAGGGGCAGAGAAAATAACAGACCAGAGCAGAGCAAAGTTCGTTGAGGAAGCAAAGTTATTTGAGAGAACGATCATCGATCGAGAGAGAGAGAGAGTGAGTGAGTGAGTGAGTGAGTGAGTGAGTTCGATATCGAGGTTCGGCCGGCATGGCAGCTAGTTGGCCGTTGCGCTGCGCTGGATGCATCTTCGACCTGCATTCGATCGTGGAATCGTCGACTCGTCGAGAACAATGCATCGAGGTCCCTTTTGTTTGTCGGTCAACACCGAAGGCATCGACGGGGACGAGTGGTTGGCAAGCTGTCAACGGGCCAACGGGCCAACGGGCCAACGGGTAGCGCACCAATAACGCCTACGTGTATCGTGTACTGTGTACCCGTATCAATGTATTGCGTATATACATATGGAATTTGCGCGTCGAATTGGACACGAACGACTCAATTATCAAGGATCGGAATCGAAACGCGCGATCGATTGCTTCAACCATCGAACACGCTGGATCTGCCTTCTCTTAGCTTGATCGCGTTGCTTCCTCTATCTGCTATACGAACCGCATCGAGCCGAGAGGCCGAAAGAAAGTCACGAACGAGCAGGGAATCGCGGCTTTCAGTAGAAAAATTCCGGTTGGAAGGTTGCCAGTGAACTGTTTGCCCTTACGGATTTTGCATGGAGCGGGGTTGGAAAATGACCAGAACCGAGGGAAGAAAAGTGCAATCGACGACGGTTAATCGTTCTCGAGTCATTTGGCTTAATCGTTCCGTTACTTTTCGATTACCGCACGGTCGTTTCCGTAGCCAACGAAAAGAAGGAAATTAACGAATGGTATATACGTAGGTAAGAAAAAATTGAACGCGAAGCCGACTGGCTTTAACTTGATAGCTGAAAGAAGAAGGGTTCGATCGATGATCAATCACGGCGCGACACGACGCAACGCGACGCAACGCGACGCAAGGCGCGGCGCGGCGCGGCGAGTGTGCACGTGGGATTGCAAGCACGTGCCACGTGGAACGTTTGACGGATCGCATTTCATCGGCTGGATTCGAAAGAATTTACCGATGCCGCGTAGTGTAAGTATAGGTTCGCTGAGTTTCTACCGTTCGTGTTGCTCGGCTATTTGCGTAGACGGAGTCCCCGGTTACGCATCGCGTGCACCCTTCATTCCCATACGTTGCTCGTTCCATTTTCGCTTTATGTTTGCTTTCCTCGTGTCCCTATCCGCGTACGTCTTGCTCCCCTGCGTTACCGAAATAGCCCGATCTTCCCTTATATGTAGACTATGTATACATACATACATATAGTGTATAGGCTGTACACTATATGTAGAATGTATAGAGTATAGATGATCGCGCGAACGTAAATTCTCGTCGAGTCGTATACACCTGATAATTTGTACAACTCGAAGACTGCTGATGGAAAGCACGCTGAGTTCGTCGATGCAACGTCGACGCAATCCTCGATGCAACCTAGCCAACCTATTCAACGTACAGCTTCGTTAGCGAAAATTCACGAATTCCAATCCGTCCGTTGTTTTTCTATGGTTGCACGATTCTTTCGAGTTATTTCGAGCGAACAGCCGGCTACCTAGCAGCTAGGAAAATGCGTGGAAAACAACTGGGAGCACGCGATAACCGATATTTTACTTTTCCCTTTCGACTAAGCGCTTCGACAGCTCGGACGAGAATGTATTAATTAACCGAGGATGCGGCGTTCACGGTATCGTTCGTCTCAACGACTTTTAATTATGCGCTCGACTTTAAAATCACTGAGTACGGTTGGAGAATTGGATTTCCATGAACGAAACGGACGCGTCAACACCGTATAAATGAATGAACGCCTGTAAACGGCTGCGAACGGCTCTGAACGGCTGCGAATGCATCGATGAATTTCGAATAACGTTTTATACCGACAGCCAGCGTAAATGAACGCAAAGCCGAACAAAGCCCAGCACGGAACCGTTCAAGTTGCGTTTCGATATGTCCATCGATCTTCCCATCGAGTTTTCATCGAGAACAAAGGAACAACGAAAACCACAGGGACTGTGTCACACGCGACACTCCTATGTGTACTACATTTTGCTATGGTTATGGTTATAGGTTCGGCCGGAAATCGATTTTCCATCGAAACTCCTCGGGCTCGGGTGTGCGCCGCGCTGCCGTTTCGCAGCAAAAGCAAACGTTTTCATCCGCGTTTCTGGATGTCGGAAAACTTGATTTCCTGCGTGTCGTTTACCTGCTGGAATACCGCACTACTCCACGTCACGCCGATTTCTCCGTACTGTTCGTGAAACAAACGTTCCTCGTTTTCTTCCAATATTTATCACGGATTGATTCGATCGACGAACAGAAAAAGTTTCAGATATACGAAACAAGGCGCGATTGGAACACATGCCGAACGAACAAATTTTGGGGGAGTGACTTATAAACGGGAACGGGAACGGGAACGGGAACGGAAACGGAGTAGTACATTTTCTAGAGAGGATTAAATTTAGATCAGCCGGTTCAATGGAATCGATGTTTTACCAACAAAACCATCACACGATCAACATCCCGGATCTGTTCTTTACGATCGAGCAGCAATATTCTTAGAACACGCGCATTGCCGCCTGAGCCAATCGGTTTTATGGAACGTTTAATTATTTGTATTTCCTTTCGAAATTACCCACCGCGTTTATTACGAACGCGTTGCGTCGCATCGCGTCGCGTCGGTTCGAAAGATGCAAGGAAATACGTATTAAAAAGAACGGACGAACCAGAGATAAATGATCGTTTGGCGCACGTGTCGCCGCAAGGTTCACCAATTGCAACAAAGCAAAACGTTTCCCCGCGTTGCCGTTGCGTTGCCACGGTTTCTCCGGTAAATCGATAAAATCCTGGGAAGAGCAGGATTCTTTGGCTCTTCGAAAGAAACGATGAAAAGACAGCTTCCGGGCAATACAATACATACCTACTTATTATATTACTGCTATTAATATATGTATAATATTATACCGTATAGGCGCGATACGATAACACGCCGCGCCGCGCCGCGCCGCGCCGCACCGTTCAAAGAACAATAAGCATGAGGATGTTTATGGTGGGTAATAAACGAGTGTGCAAGTGAAAAGCAACTGAATCGCGGTGATTTCAAGAATGTGTGGTCGTGACTTTGGAACGAACATTTTCGATCAGGATCGATGAGTCATCGGCCCCCTGAGCCCTAAGCCCTAAGACATTCTTCGAAGGAAGTTGGGAAAGTTCGCGGGGTTGTGCCGATGACTCACTCTCGAGATTCACCCTCGATTCGAGCGTTGACGACATCGACGGCGACGGCGACCGCGACGTTCCGCTGGACCATTGAACCCCTGCGCCACGCCTCGACTCGGAATCGCCTCATCCTCACCCTTTGGAACGATGTATCGCTCGATCTGTAAAACGCCCGAGGAACCGGCTACGGTACGATGGATAGACACTCCGCTTGCTGATTATCCTTCTGCAGCCAGCCTCTTCGATCGTATCGGCGCGGCGGATTGTAGTTATCAACGAACCACACGCAGAAAGTAGGTATAATAACTGAAACGGCGATCTCAGGTATTTATTTTTCCCCGTGAAAACGGTCAAAAGAGCGGTTTCTCGTTACGATATGTAAATCGATTGGGAATCAAAAATTGTATCGTCGATTAATCCAAAAGACCAACTTGTTACGACTTTAATGCCGCGATTAAAAATCAATGAATGAAAAGCAATTCGTTTACCGCGGCCCGCGGGTTATTCTATTGCGGTTTCTCAGTGTCGCATGTCGTTGCGTCACGAATACGGCGACCTCTCGAAAGCTGGCTATTCTATTCAAGTTTGGTACACCCGCACGTTCCGTCGCGTCGCATTCTATCGGCTAATCGAAACGGCGCGACGCGACGAGTTTGCCTTTTCGATTGATCAACTTAAACTAATCTCTGCGCCGCGCCGCGCCGCCGTTACCTTCTATATTCTATATTGTAGTGCTAAGAGAAATTTCCATTATTCCGTGATTGGACGTGATTATCAATCTCGCGCCCTTTAACATCCATTTTCGACTGACGTTGTCCGTTCCTCGAAGTACCACCAACAATTATTATTAATGGACATTGAGCAAAGCAATAATCATTTTCCATTCTCTACCCCCGGTTTTGTCTTCGCTATAGCCACCACTACCACTATCACCTCTCTTTTCCTTCCTCCCTTTTATCGCGATCCCTTTCGACAATCGTCGACCCTCGCTTCTCTCCCTTCCGGCTCTGTTTCCTCCTTCTCTCTGCTTTGAGCTCCGCGTTATCCCCTTCAATCAATATCCGATACCGATGCCGAAACCAATACCAATGTGTATTATATCTGAGCCGATAGTGCAGAATACTAAATGTCAGTGTTTAAAGGTTACATCGAACAACCCTTCGAATCAGCCACTCTCTTGTTCGGTTTAATCGAAGCGACGCGCGGCGGGTAAATAATGCATAATCTCACAACGCAAATCTTTCTGCGGGTAATGGCGTTCACAGTTTTAAGGAACCGATTTGTTAGCAGCCTTCGCTAATTGCAAGCACAGCGCAACTGGCCAACAGCCGTGAAAATTAACCGTCGAAACATCAACTACCGTTAGTTTCCGATCAGGTCTAGGTAGTCGTGAGCGTGGTTGCGAAACACGAAGATTCACCGTCAGTTTTCCGACAATTTCGTCCAGTTACACGAGTAAACTTGAAATATAGAACACGTGTGCCCAAATCGAGCTTTCTTCTTTTCAACTACCTGCTCTCCAGTTCACATTACGCGTAACGGTTCGACAATCGAGTATACCACCAGCATTGCGCGTCTCTTTAAACAGCATATTGCAAATAACAAATAGAAGATAGCAATTGGTAAATAAGATATAGGAAATAGTAAATGGTGTTGGTGAGCTAGTACAGCTTGCAAGGGATCGAACGGATCGTATCGCAGTTAAGAGAGGTGGGCTCGGATTAGTGGCGAGGAAATACGATCGAAACTGACAGCCACGCAGTAATTAGCTGGCGGAAATTTCTCTGCTCCGCTGGAAGCTTGCTACCGAGAACAATTGAAAAGACAACGTGAACCGATCGAGCGTGGTTTGTCGCGAGAGACGAGAGCCGGGGGTCTCGGGTCTCGGGTCTCGGGTCTCGTGTCTCGTTTCTCGGTTCTCGGTTCTCGGTTCTCGGTACGTGATTTTCAACGTAGAATGTAGAAATCGGTCAAGTAACCGCATCGATGTACAAAGCCAACCAAAATGTAAAGCGAACGCAAACGAAGGAGAAACAACGCGGTTCTCGGTAAACGCGTGCGTCTTGAGCCTCGAGCCTCGATGCGTAATCGTGTTAGGAAAGTTCGTGACCTCGGGTCAGAGGTGCGCAAAGCAGTTACAAGCAGAGCAAGTTTTTCACAGCGGACAATAGAATCGTTTATCGGCGCGATATCGATTCGCTGAGTTACCCTGGCAAATCCCAACGGGTTCGCGTAATACCCGCATTATGCAAATCGTCCAACCGACCGCCCTCTAATTATACTTTTAACCCCTTTAACCGGTGCTCCTCGTTCGGAGATCGGTTTCCTAACGATGCTTACGATCGATTACCCCGCGACCACCTCACCCAACGTCTTGAAAACACACTAATTTCGTTGGATCGCTATTCGATTTGGCAACGCTGGCCGCACGGCCACACGGCCAACGGAACAAGCGGGAAAAAATCACAAACGAATAGAGATCGTGCGCAGCTAGGCTGTTCGATAAATAATGTTCCTAGCCGTCGCAACGCAACGGGGAGATTACATCGGAAATTCTGATAATCCAGCTGAAAACGAAGCTTCCTTCCTGTACGGATTAATTCGGTCGGGAATATTGATGCGTTTGCGAAGGTAATTAGTTTTGCGGTGACGCGACAGGGAATCGAGTCCGATCGAAAAACTGGCGACCTGGCTACCATCGAAAGGGGAGGATCGTCGGAAGCGTTAGGTATTATACATTGGTATGTATGTACATATGTATTTGGAATATAGTATATACCAGAGGTGGGGAACTTTTTTACCATTAGAGGCCACATTTAACTTACAATTAGGCAGTAACAAAGGAGGCCGCTATAATAATAAATATTCATCCAGATCTTTAAATTTTATTAAATATCAATAGAAGTATTTTTAAATAAATTGATTTCATTTTAAAGAAATACAATAGAAAAATAATAATATCATGTTATACAATGTATAAGAAACTAACATAGCAACAATACGTAAAATAATTTTAAAATTAATACATGAGCTAGTTTTTATAAAGGCCGCACAAGAAACTCACGGAGGCCGCACGTTCCCCACCTCTGGTATACGTATACCGAGCGCGTAAACGCGACAACGAACGAACGATTAAAAGGTCGATGGACGCCACGCCACGCCGCGCCGCGCCCGCGCCGCGGCGCCGCGCGCTGTCGGAAGTATGAAAACGTTTTAAACGATTATGGAACCGTGATTCGAGTTCATGATTTACGCGACATAATAGAACTAGCCCAATAGACATAGCCCCAACGTCGAACATTTATTCGAAAGGCCACCACCGAAGGAAGCCGCATATATTTTCTGTTTCAGTGGTTGATGTGCCGCAGGAATTTCACCCTGTAAACGCCGATGTTACTTTCGAATAAAAATCTTGACTCGTTTTCATCAAGCATGCTAGCGATTCATGAAACTTTGCTGCAAGATCATGCTAAAAAGGATATCCGCAACAACTTTGAAATTGCTTTCGAGATTTGTACTCGGTTATCGTTATTCGCAGTGGTACCGGTCGACGCGACGCGACGCGGCATTCGGTGTGACCACACGAGGAGCGCGGTCACGCGATGCTTTGTTCTCGTTTAGCTCGATTTTCGAGCGCGGCAAACGGATAATCGCAACACACAATTAACTAATTGTAAGACACCCGACGCAACATTTGACGCGCTTACGAATTCCATCGCGAGGGGATTCTTATGTTTTGTTACCTCCCTTTTGCCATGCTGTCTATCCTCGCTCTGCGACGTGCAAGAATAACGCGCCTCTTTCTACGTCGAGGATAACGATGCGACGCGGTCTCATAACGATTCCGCAGTTCGTGTTATCTGCCATTGCTGACAGCATGGTTACGGACTCCTGAACGCCCGGACGCCCGGACGCCCGGACGCCCGGACATCCGGATGTCACGTAACAGGACGTCGGACATTCTAGTCGCTAGACCGCTAGACCGCTAGACCGCTAGACGGTCGGTCGTCCAAGAAGATACGTATTTGTAGTATCATGTAAATATACTGTAGACTTTAGATTTAGAATACAAGGAACCCCGAATGGTGAAAGTGACTTGCAGGTAAAAAGGGATGGGGAAAACCCATGGGCCAGTGTTTTTCCCCAAAGAAGGGGTGCGAAGCGTCAAGCGACAGCGGACATGACCATATTTGGTCATGAACGCGACCTGCGAAAGTTTGCGTGGTGGAAGGGGAGAAATTATAAGAAGGGATGTTTCGCGCGTCGAGCGAATAGAGTCGTAGTTGTTTTCGAAGAGTTGTAGTTGTTTTTGGAGGGTCGTTTTGAGAGTTGAGGCAGAGTTGTTTTAAGAGTTGTTTACTTGTTTACTTGTTTAGTTGATTTAGTAAATTTAGTTGATTTAGTTGATTTAGTTGATATAGTTGTAGGAGAAACGAGTGATCGGACAGTAATAGTTTTAATTTTAAAATAGCTCTAAATCTGTATCATATGTATACATATATTGTATATTATACCATAATAATAATAATAATCCCTATATATTTATTGTTAGCTAATGCATGAATACACGCCATTTACGCGGCCGTGCTGTGCCCATTTTGAGTTTTCTGTCAACAAATATGTTTAACAAGGGTGGCAATGGCGGTGGCGGTGACGGTGACGGTGACGGTGACGGCCACGACAACGACGGTGTCGACGACCTGTCAGAGGTGTTCACCTCTTTGACGTTGTTTAATCCCGTTCGACCAGACTTAACGAAGTATCCAAAAAAATCGATTGGTTACCTTTTATATTATACTCGATCAGACGTTTCGGCCTCGAGATCATCCAGGCTGTAAAAACGTGTCTGTTCGTCGTCCCTTCGAAGCTCCGATACGTGCCAACCGCTCATAGACGAGCCGCGCAAAGAAGCGACGAACCGAGATTTGCTTTCCAAAAGTCTCCCTTTAATCCGGTGCGATAGAACAGCCCCGCTCTGTTTGCTTCGTCGTAATCCGGAATAAAATCCCAAAGTGATTGCCTTCCTCTTTCTAAAATCCGGGTAAAGACGAAGAGCGAATAGTGTGGCAAGTTCTTCTCTTCGTATACGCGTGATATTCGGCCAACGCGACGCGACGCGAAAAATAGACGCAACGCCAATCGATCGTTCATTCCCGTTCGAAAATGTAAGAGCAAGTAAACGCGTAGTTTTCCCGGTATAGTCTAT
The DNA here is from genome assembly GCA_943735885.1 of Stelis phaeoptera. Classification (NCBI taxonomy): domain Eukaryota; kingdom Metazoa; phylum Arthropoda; class Insecta; order Hymenoptera; family Megachilidae; genus Stelis; species Stelis phaeoptera. The sequence goes on along the minus strand of OX030932.1, from coordinate 17,457,710 downwards.
TTTATTATACATTATTTTCTGACTACGGTTACTTGCCGCGATAAGCTCGGTTAAATGTGACCGTCGACGCTCCGAGCAGTAAACAGAAAGTACACAGATCAATGACTTTCGGAGAATCGAGACATTCGCGTTTCGTTTTCAGTTTTCACTTAACGTCGAGGAACTCTGTTTACGTCGTTCGTCGTTAACGACGCCACAAGGCACAAGCCACAAGCCACGAATTTCGACTCTCCATTCTCACAATTGTTTATGCAAATTTATGCGCGCCAGCGTACAAGTTAACCGAAAGGCTGTTCGTAGCGAAGCAAACCGTCGGGCATATCATGCTCGGGACGGACGGGCGAGATCTTGTCGATGCTCGAAACGCGCCAATTTCCCTGACTAACCACCACCCATTATCGTTATCTACGCGACCACACTTTACATCCGGCCATAGGTGCACATCATTTTACCCTTTTGCAAATCAGATCCGATTCCGATTCCGATTCCGATTCCGATTCCATTTCCGTTTCGGAGAAAAAAATCACTCAATCTTTGCTTCGTTAAAAAGTAATTGCTTTCCTACGCGTTCTTTCAACTCTAGTTCCAGATATTCTACGAATACGCTCCATATGTATAACTACGCTCCTAACATTATCATTATTATTACTATTACTATTATTATTATTATTATTATCTTTGCAGATATCGATCGAACATCGAAACGAACAATGCAAAGATGCATACAACATGTAAAGGCGCGACAAGGCAATGAAAGGAAAGAAAAGAAATGGAGGGGGGAAGAAATAATTAACACGGAAGAAGGGTAGTAATAGAAATGGAAAATAGCTACTTGAAAGCGAGCAATTTATTCGGTTGACAAACGGCAGAAAGTCGTTAATAATCTGTGTGGGATTATCGGTGAGTACGCAACTTGACGAGAACGAAGAACGAGCTTGTTGTTATCAGGAAACAATTCAATTATGCGAATAATATGCGAATTACGGATGGATGGTATTTTGGCTTGCAGTCCCCCGGACTGTAAATTTTATCCACTATGCTAAAGAGAAAGACGCTGAAATTCTATTCGATTGCGCTATTACGTAATTACGCGATTACACGATTACGAGGACAATAAATAGAATAGAAGAACGATTCGAGATAGAATTAAAACGAATTAAACTGGATGTTGAATGCCGCACGAAGAATACAGAATGAATGAAAATGAATTATACTCGAAAGGAAAAAAACGAAGCGGAATAGAGAGAGAGAGAGAGAGAGAGAGAAAAGTAAGTTTCGACGGAGTGAAATTGATCGTAGGAAGTAAAAGAAGAACGATGGAAACGGAAGAGGAGAGAAGGTGAAGCGTGCGCACGTATGTATCTTTTGTACGAGATAATGAGAAGAATCGAATTAGACTGCGGCTGGCGTACAACGCTTCCTTCCTGATCTAGCGTCTAACCAGCAATCTAACGAGTCTAACGAGTCTCGGGTAGAATGTACTCGCTTACGCGTGCATTGTGCATCCATGCGATTGCAAAACCACCTTGACAATGTACTGGTAATTCAGAGCTGTCGGCGCGGCGCGGTGCGGCGCGGCGTATTAAAATTAAATCAAGTCAATTTTATCCATAAACGTAATTTCTGTTGTTCTTGACGATATCGTGGCCAGCTGAATTTTTATCAAAGGCCAAACACATCTTCCAGAAACTGGTGAAAGGATGAGAAAATTCCTGGATAGCTGAGAGCAAGGCTCGTGCAATCACGCATGATTGTCTGCCGGTTCGATCTTCGGAATTTAATTACGACTGCACGTCAAAAAAACAACCTAGCCGGGGAACTCTACGTTCGCCTGGTAGCATCCTTTGACTTGACGACTCTCTTTTTCTCGGACATCGTAGCCCGTCCTCGTTTTCCGCGTTCGCTGACAATTATAATATTAACTTATTCGATGTGTGTTGTTTCCTTTTTATTCTTGCTCGATTCTTTCGAATTCGGCTCCGAGAATTCGACGGCGAATCTCGAAGTTTCGTGAAATTTAACAGCAAGAAGGATGATCCGTTATACTTACCGGTAGATCGTCGAGGGCTTTGCAAGGGTGCGGTGCAACTTTGGTTGGAAAAGGTGCGGTTGAAAGGGTTCGTTGAATATTAACGCGAAGACGACCGTGGTTGCATCGCATCGATCTTATCTGGTCTAGTCTGTGGTCCGAACGAGACGTACGCACTAAACTAAAAAAGGAAAAGATAGGAACAGCAAAAGAAGAAGAAGAAAAAGAAGAAGAAGAAGAAGAAGAAGAAGAAGAAGAAGAAGAAGAAGAAGAAGAAGAAAACTTGGAGCTTCGTAAAACGTGCTCCGAAAACATTATAAGTTTATCGCGGCGCGGCGCGGCGCGGGGATCGAATCGACAGGCTTCGTCAAGAGTTTGGCGGATATCCGTATTACAAAGCGCGCGGGATTCAAAGGAGAACTTACCCGCGTTTGTCTGTAATTAACGCGCACCGTTAATACACCGAATGTACTCACTGTACATGTATGTAACTACGCATCGAGAAGAAGAGAAGGCTGAAAAATGACGATTCAACGTTCGGATGTAACGAGGTTTTTTGCATCGATGAAATTAATACGTGACAGTGTAAACGCGTAAAGCAGCGAAATCGAGCCGACCGAGCGTGGCCGGTGTACCGCTCGAAGGGAAATTTGATTGATAGGAGTTGAAGCGAGCATCGGGAAAGCACTTTAGATAATTGGATACCGGTAAATCTCATTAGGCAAACCGAACGAGTACTTGGTTGTGTAGACGCTGTGCCGCCGCGCCGATAGCTCGGTAACGTACTTGAATAGATTCGATAAATTCGATCGTCTCCCATACGGGTCGAGACTTTTGCGATCGATCGTGCGAAAGCATCGCTAACGCTCGATATCGCAGAGCCCCGATAGCATAGCTCCTTTTAGATTTTATCATTTCCTTGAGTAAAAGTTGCAGTTGCAGTTACAGTGACGATTACTGTTGTATGCCAACGCATCATGTTATTTTAGTTAAGACAACGCGGTCTACTCATCCTTCTTCAAACACCATAGATTAACCTCCAACAGCAAACATCCGAAAATCCTTCCTTCAACAGCTGATGATTTCATCCTTACTAGTCATCTCCGAACTCCGAACTCCGAACTCCGAACCTCGACCTTGTTACCTCATCCCTTACTGACCACTGAACCCAAGATAACCCCTACCTCTCTACCTTCCAAATTTATAAAACCACTAGTTCCCTTGAAGAATCAGGACAGAACAGTCGGAACCGTCTTAGAACGCGCAATTGTAACTGCACGCGAATACACTTTTATCATACGTACACCTAACTTCGTCATTTCGCTCGACGTTGTACCTTATTGAATATAATAAACAAACAACTCCAGCGGAATACAACATTACGTGACGTTCTTTAAAATTCCGTATTGTTCGAAGAGGCTCGTATAATGAGACGAAACTGTCGCATCGATAAATTCTGTTCGCAACAGCCGGTTAGCGATCGACGCGTCTGACCAGCCAGAGGCGGCTGGATGCTTCGCGAAGATTCACGTTTGCCGGGTTTCGGTGGAACGATACCAACGAATACGTGTCACTCGCAGGCTGATATTAAATATGGGCTGTATCGAGTTGCCAGCAAGTCGAGTGTTAAACGCGTAAGCGAATACATCTTCGTGTACAAAGCGTACATAGAGATGAAAATCTGGAGCGGGATGCTGTTGCTGCTGATGCTGCTGCTGCTGCTGCTGCTGCTGGTGTTAACCGTGAGAACGAATTTTTGTATTCGAACGAACCGATACCGAAAACTATCGCGCCCGTGTTAGCGAGAATTGTATACCCGAAAGTTCGCACGGTTTCGCGTTTCTTGTCTAATTGTAAGATTCGAGAGTTTTGCTCTTGTTCTTTGTGCTCCGTACTCCGTACTGTATATCGTGGCTTTTCAACGATGCTTCGAGACTTGGCGTTTCCTGACAGGTATTCGAGCGACCAAATGAGTTCCGTGTTGGTGATGGAAATTCTGGTGTTTGATAGAATGTCGGATCGTTCGGTAACAGAGGGATTGTACAGGGTGTACGGTTAAGCGCCGTTAGAGAAGGAAAATAGACAAATAGACGGTGGGAAGACGGAGGGAATTGTCGTATAATTTGCAGAAAATTAGTTCCTTTGAGCGAGGCGATGGTAAACATCGAGGGTACCTCACCCCTTGACCTACATTCTTACGTCACTGTCAAGTTCCTGGGCCGATTATAGCACCGTAGCTGATTGCACGAGAGTGCACGAGCGACACTATACGACGCGAGACGACTGGTGCGGTAGTTAGTCGCGTTTCAGAATACGCTCGAACGTTCTCGCTCCTAGTTCCGCTATTGTAAGTTAAACTATCGAATCGGGATAGAATTTCTCTATCGTTCGCAAAATTAATCGTGTATCACTTTTCCTTGTGACTGTCATCTTTTTTCCAAACTGGCGGATATCGGTTTAAGGTCCGTTTAGCGACAGAAGAATACATACGTATGTACATATATCGATTCGGAGAAAAATAAACGAAGAAACCATACGATAAAAGAGTAAAAAAATAAAAAAGGCCTGATTAATCTCGTTTCGATGTTAATCGCAAACGTAATCGTAAAGTAGGCTTAGCAAATGAAAGTACAACTGCGAAGTAGAATCTTGATTCGGGTTATAGTCGTTCCACTTATTGTATAATTAGTAATTAGGTAAATCGATTGTTCGAGATGAGAAGAAAAGTAAAAAAGTAAAATAGGCGAGAAGGGTGGTTGATCGTGGTTCGAGAGAAAAGGTGATTTCGCGTTCGATTTCTACATCGAACCGTGAGAAGGAGGATAATTCGCGTGGTTGGTCCCCAAGTAGCGCGTTACCCAGGGCTATTCTTTAGCCGGTGTAGAATACGAAGGAGTTTTACTATAGTATATCGATCGGTTAGAAATAGCCTCGCAGCAGCGGGTCAACACGCAAGTTTTCGCGTCAACCGTTATCGATTGTTCGAGTTAAAGTTTCTCGACCAGATATCGCGAGTCGCAAGCGGCCACGCGGCTTTTCATCTTCGTACTTTCCGTTTTGTTTTCTCCTTTGTCGATGACGAGACGAACTCTCGGGGTAAATTTCGTGTCTCGAAAGGATTGCAAAGCGATACAGAGAACGGATAGGTAAGTCGGAAAGACACGAAGGCAAACGGCTACGGCTACGGTGACGCGACGCGACGGTGGCGGTGGCAGCAGCAGCAGCAGCAGCAGCAGCAGCAGGTAGGCAGACCTGCGAGCAAAAGAGCCGGCCGAGCGAACAGTTTGTTCGGTTACGAAGCGAGCAAAACCAGCGTGGCGCGGAATGCACAATAAGCGTTGGGTTACGATAAACTGGTCAGAAACAGTGGAGCTTGCCGGAGCAACGTGCTTCAAACTGTGCAGCCAAGTTTCTTCTCAAATATCAGGTTACCGGCACGTATACCGGCCAAGTTGCGCTTGCCTAACTCGCAGATCGTAGGTCGTAGGTCGTAGGTCGTAGGTCGTAGGACAAAGGGAGTATGGCGTACGACGGTTGCTTGGAAAACCAAGGACTTAGATTTTACGAGCAGACAGACACTCGATATTAACGTCGCGTCAACCGGCGTATTTATACCGTAAACGAGTACGTAGATAAATGAGACATGGCATCGAAGAGGAGGAGCGCGAGGGACCAGTTTTAAAACGCGCTGAGAATAAGATCGAGGATCACGGTTGACAAGGAAGACGCGCGAAGGTACCGTTCGTACGTGGCGTTGTGGTTCGAGAGAAAAAGAAGGAAACGGCGCGGCACGGGTTGATGGTACGCGTCGAGATGAGAAGGCAGGTGTTTCGCCGTTTGGCTGGTTGCTGATTTCGGCGCTCCCCCCGCGGAAACGTAACACTGCCGTGAAAGTTAGTCGACGCGGAATAACGATTAAGGAAGAGTAGAATTTTCGTGTATCGAACGGAGAATAAGTTCGTTATCGTTTTCCGGACGTATCGAAAATCACAAGACAAGATATAGAATCCCGACAATCGATGAAAGACGATTAACGCGCAACCCGAAAGGGAAGCAAGATGAAATCGAGAGAAGCGACAAAACAAAGATAAACGAATAAGAATATTGAATTTTTGTGGAGCATGGAAACGACAACAAAGCACAGGAGCGCGGGAAGAAATCCGAGCGACGAAGCAAATCCTCAGGAAAGAAGGGAGGAAAGGATCGCATACCTGCGAGGCAGGTGTTCCATCCAAGACCGGCTTTCCGTCCTCCTTCCCTTTGCGCTTACGCGTAGCGTTTACTGGCGCGGCGCGGCGCGGCGCGGCGCGAGCCGACGCGACGCAACGTGACGGGACGTTCTTCGTTCGTACATTCAACATAGAAATTCGTGGCGAGAAGGATGACCGTGCGAGTACCTTCTTTTCCTGTAACTACATATGTATACTATACGTATGTATAGTCGTGCTCGATGGTGGTCGTTTCGACGCTCGAACGCGTTTGGCCCCGTGCCCGCTAAAATTGACCGTGTTTTAATTACGCGTTTCAACCTCATTTTTCTGCAGTCGAGCCCCGAACAATGGATGCGCGCGCGTTTCCTTTTCTTCGCCGCGCCGCGCCGTATACTATGCGCTATATGTTAGGTTATTCGATTAAAACCAAGTACAAAAATTAATTTTATTATTAGTCTCTTCTTCTGATGGAAGGAGTTGTATCTTCCTGTGTATATTCCCTCGTAAGATTCGGCTTTCTGTTTATACAAAGATGCGATAGGGCCTCGCATATGCAGAAGAGAGATATTAGTCACCTACGCCTCAGATCATCGGCCCTCCGTGTTCTATTGACTATAAGTCAGTTATCTTGTAAGAGTCGAAGTAGAAAGGTGTCTCTTTCAAAGCGTATAATAAAGGATTATATCTGTTTTAAACATAAAATCTGAGCATTTTATTTACAAACCCATTTCCAACACTACATGTGTATATGCACAAGCCGAAATAACGCGCAACAACTAATCGAACAAAAATTTTGCCGTTTCAATATTTTATTTATCGGAAGGAAAAGTTTATCACCGTGTGGCGCTCCGCTCGTTAACTAGCCCAATGGCACAGGTCGCGGCGCGATGTTTAAACGAAACGAGCGAGCACGTTTTTCTTTCTTTTTTTTTTTTTTCTCCATGAATGCCCGGGCTTTCTGGGAATTGCCCTCAACCGATCACGAGTCGTCGACGGCGATAAATTTATCCGGAGTCTCCGTCTGCTTTCTCCTTTCTCCTTCTCTTCGGCTTGGTTCCACAGCGATGTACGAAAAGACAAAAATAACCCCGATAACTGCTCTCTACCCTAACCGGAGAACGTACAACCACGGAAGAATGCATTCGTTAGCGTTTACCGATGCGAGCACGCGTCTCTCACAACCTCCCAGCCTTTTTCAGCCTTTTTCAGCCTTTCAGCCTTTCAGCCTTTCAAGTCTGCCGTCTCGTTCGAAAGTTGGACAGAATTTTCCGAAAGCTCGCGATACGATTAGCCGTACGCGTTGATAGAGAGACGAATTTATGGTCGAACGTGTAGAGATAAAGGTGAAATACAATTTGAGACGCGATCGAACGGTAACTTTACGAGGCTATCATTGCATGAAATCAGATGGAAATAGAAAGGAGAGCGAGAACGTTGTTTCGTACAAAAACATGGTAAAAAAGCAACAACTGTACAGGGTCGTTGTCGATTCGAAGGACCAACACGTTTCTTTCGTAACGATCGCGTCGAAGAGATACAATTTCTCATACTGCTGCAAAAGTGCACAGTGCGCATACGAAGTGTACCGCGAAATTCGAAGCGTAACGCAACGTCTTTGTACTAAATACACGGTGTGTGTGTGTTTTGGTGCAGGCTCCTGTTGCATCTACGATTCCATGTTGCTCTTTAATTATTCCTTTCTGAAGGAACTTTGAAAGGCTTGCCGTATAAAAACGTTTCGATGAAAATGGAAGAAAACCACGGACGATAAGTTTGAAAAGAGCTTAATTAATTGATAGGAGGGAGCCGCGGTAGAGGACAGAGGAAACTCGGTCGGACGATATTCGCGATGCAATCGCAATCTATCGACGCAAGGCGACGCGACGCGACGTTTTCGATCTCATTGTCAGGTGGAAAAGCATCGTTGAATGCGTACAGCGCACACCTACTACATACATATGTACATACATGCATATCCATGCGATACGCGCGTCAATCTCTCCCTTTCTCCCGCTTTGGCTTAATTGCCGGAAACGGTAAACAGAATCGCACAAGACGAGAAGAAATGGTTAGTTCGGGGCCACGAAGGTGTCGAAAAAGGAATTACGAGGTCGTAACGCGCATCCGTTATGAGATACGTGCCAACATAAAACGGAAGTCGGCGTGGGTTCGGTTGTTCGCGAAGCGTCTTTAAATTTACTTTGATTTCGTATCACGCGCGAACTCTTCGAATACGGTTACCGATCGCTTTCGATAATAATTATTGTTGACCCGGTAACAATTTTGCCGGCTACGCGCGTGGACTTCAGAAACATCTTACTTTTGTCGGCACATTATCCTCCGAGAACAAAGCCGGGAATATTTGGCGGGTTAAGCGAATAACGTGCGATTTTGCTGTATGATTTTGCGTCATTGAAATGGAAAAGATGTCGTTAATCGTACGCGTAACTAAAATCGGATTAAGGGGTTAAACCAGTGTAGAATTTAAAAAAAAAAAAAGAAAAATTTTGTTTTGTTTAAAAGGTGTTCTAGGGTCTTAAAAATAATATACCCAAAGATGGAGGGCGGCAAAAGTGTCTAAATGTCCAAATTTTCAATTCCACCACAACGCTCTCGTGTATGCCCCGAGCGCCTTTTGTTATCACTGCGTGCGCTGTAATTTTGTTTTAGAGTACGGACGCAGGAATAACAACAGTCTATAGAGAAGGGATGACTGTCCTTCGAATAGTCTAGAGTACTCTAGAGTCTAGAATCTATAATGTTAAGAACGTCTGTATACTGTATACTGTATAGCGTTAGTAAAATGAGGATCGACCTGGACTATTTTCATCAATATCTTTTGAACCGCTTAACCAATTAAAGATCCCATTATACACGTTTGTTCGTCATTTCAATGTCTTTCATTCTGTACCAAGAATGACCAAATCGGACACATCTAGCTCCAGGTGTGGTTTTTAAAGTGAAAAGAGGTAAAAAAATTGAAAAAATTACAATATCTTAAAAACTGTTCCATAAAAAAAATGTTAGCCTTGATTTTCGAATTCAGCGGGAGAAAATCCATAAGAAAAGTTATGGAGTTACCTCTCATCAAATGTATGTACATGAAATCAACTTCATTTTGTAAACTAGTGTAATCAAAGCTACGTCGAAGCTGAAAATCATGTGCGAGCAAAAAAGCACGCGTAAGGACAAAACCCAAAGCGATCAATTCTATACCGCTCGATTTCGAGGAAATTAAGTCGAGGATGCCACCGCCGCGCCGCGCCGCGCCGTGCCGTGCTGTGCCGTGCCGTGCCAATCGTCACTTATCGTTAATACCGAAACAATCGTGACGGGGCCTGGAAAGGCGACTATGCGTACCAGAGATTGTTCGCTCTCAATCGGTAAATCATCCGGATCGAACGGAAAGTTACGATTATTCGCGGTAATTATTATAGGTACAAAGAATTGATTGGCTAAACGCGAACGGGCAGCCGTCAAGCTCGATTGTCGGCGATTCGATTAGAACGCGGACGAACGCATAGGTCATAGGTGCACTGGTATACCGGTGTACCGGCTCTACGCTCTACGCTCTACGCTCTACGCTCTACGCACTACGCACCGGTTGCATTGGTAACGCGGTTACATGGCGCGTACACATTGCAACTATTACGCAACGTGCTAACTATGAATGAACGACCGAGAACTTTACGGTAGGTTGACTTTCACGAGAACGAGCGGCGATAATTTATTATCAATGTTCGATGCACGCGTTACGTCGCGTCGTTCATTAACATCGAAAGGTACCTGGTTGAACGTACGATTCGATTCCAGGGGAATTAATCGATCGTAAGAGCGAGCAAAGGTCAATCGGACCAACGCAACGCCGAGCTCTGGTGAAGCTCGTGGGCTCGTGGGCTCGTGGGCTCGTGGGTTCGTGCGCGCGTGGTCACGCGCCCCTAACAATTTATGTATAGTGTATAGAAACGTCAAGAAAAGTGCACACAGTTTCCTGTTCGATTCAATAGCGAAACGGCTGCCGGTGTCGCTTGTTACCGATTCTACCAATTATGTGGCTTTTTGTCAACGATTTTCCTATGTAACCTCACAACTAATCCAGTTTATAAGGAGAGAACTTACAAGGTAGGTTAATCTAATTCAGGCCACGAGAATGAAGCGGACGATTCCTTCTAAGCCCGGAGCAAAGCTCGGTGGGAAGTTCGCTTCTGCTGGACGGCAAGGCCTCGGTACAGCATCGAGTCTAAATTCGGCGGCGAGAAGGGTGTCGGTCGTTACGGTGCATCTCGATGCTCAAACCTGAACTATCGTGTCACGAGCTGATCGCGCGAATCCCTGGCCGATGAAACACGACGCGATGCGATGCGATGCGATGCGATGCGATGCGATGCGATGCGATGATGGTGCGTGTTTCACGCTTCCTCTCTCGTTTCTGGTGCATCGACCCGCTTCGGATTCTGAACGACTCGACCGATCCGTTAGGCCAAAACACCGCCACCGAACAACACGCCTACGCTACGCTCTGAACGCCGAACGCCCATTTCCTCCCGCCCTCGAATCCTCTTCGGATTCTCCTGGATTCTTCGGTTATTTTTTCGTCCCTTTCCGCTCGGTGTTTCCACCTCCGCGAGCCAACCGAGTCCCAAACTATCGATCTTACAATTAATTACACCTCAGGAAATTACTCGACCGATATTCCCTTCGATTCGGTCAAGTTTTATCATCATTGTTGACGGGCCAACGGGACGCGACGCGACGCGACGCTGCGCGGCAAGGCGATCTCTTAGTTGACGAATCGATCGGCCACGCTTTCGGATGCAGTGCGGCTTTTTACACGCGCATCGACACGCCTATTTCGCGCGATCGTTCGACGATTCGACTCGCGCGTGATCCGTTTCGCGCGAAACGATGAGATAACACGAACGAGAAAACCTGCGCAAAACTTATCGTGTATTACACCGTATAGCCTGTCTCCGATACTTTGAACGACGCTCTTAGAATTTTCATCTATCCGTTGCGCCGCGACGATCGATAAACGAAACACTGTAAAACGTGCACTGACCTTTCTGCTTCGACAACGAATCCGGCAGCAAACTGGACGCCTCGGATAAGCTCGAATTCATGGAATCACTGGAAACTGACACTGCTGGTTGCTGGTTGCTGGTTGCTCGTTGCTCGTTGCTCGTTGCTCGTTGCTCGTTGCTCCTGCAGGATCGTTACATTCTTGCTCGCTGATTTGATTCGATTCAATTTATTTAAAGAAAATCGTGCTCGACGAAGGATCCCATAGCTCGAATCCTCTCATACTCGCGCGTTTGAAGCACCGATGGCCGATGAACGCGACACGATTCCAACGGTGCGTCCTTGACACGAGCCGTCCTCGCCTGTCATGTCCGATTCGGCGAACAGACCACGCTGTTTAATTACCACCGATCGTCCCCGGGTCAGCCGGATGTCTGCAAAAGTTCCAGCGAACGATTATTCGTGAACGCGTCGCGTGGCTCCGATCGAAATTCACGTGACGGCAGGATATCCTTCGTACGGCGGAACCGATCGGTCTGACACCACTCGCGATCCCACGAATCGGTCCAGATTGAAATAGAAAAAAGCGGGATGGGGCGGAACAGTACAAGTTGTGAAAATCGTGAACCGAGAACGGAAGCGACTGGCGCGAGCGTGTTGCGATCAGAAAGGACCAAAGAGGAATCGAAGGAAAAAACTGAAGGATACGACGCGGTAAACGTCCACGCTCACTCTGACCAGCCCGGCGCGGTGGCTCGAATCTAGCGCGCATCTGCACCGCGCACTAGCGCCTGCGATTGGCCCGCCGCGCCGCACCGCGCCGCGCCGACCCTCCCTTCCGTTAACCTCGTTGCCCCACTTGTCAAGCCGCTCCGCAACGCTTGTTGTTCGCCGATCGGTCCTCGCCGCTCGCCGCTCGCCGCTCTACAGGGGTTCTCTTCGCGACTCGAAAACCTTTATCACCCCCCTACTCCTACTCTTTTATCCATCTTTTCTTTCTTTCTTTACCTTTTATTATCATTATTATTATTATTATTATTATTATTATTATTATTATTATTATTATTATTATTATTATTTGGCGGATAACAAGCGGATTTACGTGTAATCGAATTTTGCTTAGGATCCTGAAGCGCCTCTGCCTCTTAAACTGTTTTCAATTTAACTACATCCAACATATTTTCACTTTCTCTTTTCACGTTAACGCATTACCAGTTAACGGCATCAATATCGGAATCTTGATCACGCGATTACATGGTCACGCGACTAAGCGGTCGACGATTAACATTGCATTTTCGTCGTCAAGAAAGATTCGTTCGTCCTACGTTCCTCCTTCTTTGCTAGCAGATAGTTGCATTAAGTTCGAGATTTTAGAAATTCCGATAGGCCAAGAGTAGAGGATCGTGCGCCCCAGGAGCAACCGTTAGCCTCCAATGTCGAGAAGAAATCTCCACGGTTCGCTCCGATCCCTCCACTCTACCCGGCTACTGCATATCCTTTTTCCGAGCGAAGGAACTCGTGAAAAGTGAATGTATCTCGCAGCTGTTCGAGCTTGCTTCGACATGAATTACGAAAGCAGCTCGCTGCGTTGAAAAACACCAGAATCGATTTTACGAGGACGAGAACACTCTATATTCTGTACGCGTGTTGGGCGATCACGCCAGACCCCCGATCGATTCAACCTCGTTGCACTCCTATCGCCACATCAATTAAAACGTTCAACGTAAACATTTTCAATTTTTCCGTTCTACGCCACAAGCGAAAGCTTTTGTCAATTTGAACATCGGCTCGTTTCCGTTTATCGACCGGTAGCTACCACCGCCTCTACCTCAACCCCTGCCCCTGCCCCTGGCCCTGCCTCTGCCTCTGCCTCCGCGATTTAGAAGATACCGTCGAACGAGGATTCACCTAATAGATTTGTTCCCAGAGATTTCGTCCATCGATTTAACAGATTGTGAGTCAATCTGAACTGAATAATTTCAAACATCTCTTTTGAACGTGCAATATAAATCCATTTCTCCGCGCATCTCGTCAACGTTTCACTGAATCACCATCGCAAACCACCCATCCTCTCTGTTCGTCATCCCCCAACTTCTCTCGATCTCACCCCCATTCGTCCCGTCCCGTCCCGTTCCTTTTTACCGCGCCCCCATTTATCCTCACCGCTCTCCCTTCCCCCGTATTTCCCGATCTTTCCACCGTTTTCCGGTTTCTCTGCTCCCTGCTCCATCTCCTTCCTTTTCACCCCTCTCTCCCTTCATCCTTCCGGTATTCACGATCCCTCTTATTCTCTTCTCACCCAACCCATCTTCCTGTTCCCTTGCTTCCGGTTTCTTCCGTTTCTTTTCCCTTTTTTTTTTGTTCTTCTTTTTTTTCTTACTGTTTCCCGGTTTCTCTCTTTTCCCGCCTCTTCCGTTACTTTTCCTTGGACGAGAAAAACGAGACAAGTTAATTTCCTCGTCGACGCGATGCAACTTGATTCGTTCAAGAGAGATGCAAATACGTCCGCTTAACAACGAACAGCCGCGGCCGTGCGCGAAGCATCGTAAAACTTTTTCAATTTATGTACCAGTCCTGACTATGGCCATCCGGAAACGTGCACATGGTGTTCTGTCGAACGCGCGTATGAAAACGGATCATCCGTTTCGTGATCGAGAATACCGCGTGCGACAAAACGCGAACGAGCTTACGCGATACGTCGCGTCGCGGTCGTCCACTTGTGTTCGCGTTCATTGTTTCCTTTTTAAACTCTGATGTGAGAAACGCAACCTCCTCCATTAACGTTTCACCGAGATTGCTCTCGGTTGGTGTTCACCGCTATCTAACGCAACTCGTGTAGGGCATAAGTTACGGATGGATGAGGAGCAGAGACTAAAATGCGATCGCCGCGTCACTCCTACAACCACCAAGTTAGAGAAAAATACCGAATCCCGTCCAATGATCGTGCAAACTGTGTGCGACTGTATACGAACGCTCTTTCTCCCTTTCCTTACCGATTACCGTTCACGTGGCAGACGATACGCGAATTACCTTACTATATCTACTCTGTCTACGTTCTACAGAGTTCGCGGCAAGGGACTGACAATCAGCATCGATGCTAGTTTTAACGCATCGTACCGTGTACGATGAAAACTATTGTACACCGGTTCGCGAAAAATACATGACGAACGACCGTATTTGTCAGCCGTGTTCGTTCAGCAGAATATACATATTTCAATGTTTTCGACGTACGGCTACGTTTTGTTCGGGGTGAAACGATAATTCTGACGGATGATGATAACGCGACAAGTTTGCCTGACTCTGCGAAACTCTGCGATTCCGCGCGTAATGTAGGATTAGCAGCGTGTCCATAGCAAAAAATTCGAGTTGGCATAACAGTATTAGGATCGAGCTGTGACTTGCATGTTTCGCGTTTACCTCTTGGCTGTCAATTATTATTATCGATGGCATCACCTGAGGATTACCTGAGGTCTGTAACGTATTTTCACCGACACAAATATTCCCGCCAGTTGTTTCGTCTGCTCGCCACTTTTTCCCTGTTTTTCTAACATTTTTCATCAATTTTCCAGAAGATTAAGAGAAAAAACTGAATGGAAAAATTAATATTGCAAAAGCGGGGAAAGCACGGAATCGTAAGCATGCTCGACTCACGGGGAATTAAACTCGTAAGGTAAATTCGACAGAAACTTGAACAGCTCGGAACCTCGAATGCTCGAAAACCAGCTTGCTCGTTAAAACTAATTCAGGAAAGTTCTTAAACGAAACTCGTTAATCCTTACGCTGCATACGACGCGACGTTTTCGTTACGACGCGGTACAATAAAGTATTACGTCGACGCGACACACCTTAACAATCCAACTATTTATTTCATACTACGTAGCTACTCGCATACCTATAGTATTTAATATTTCCGAAACTGTGCAGCAGTGGACTGCGTAACGAACAATAACTACCTGTTCTTTGCGCGAATTATTTAACGCGTTACAATGAGAAAGTTATTGTGAACACATCGCGTTTACATCGCTGGGAAACGACATAGATTTGCGAACTATAATTGAATAAAAAAGACAAGAAAAGACAGAAGAAAATCCATATACTTAGTTACATGTATTTAGCGAACTTACGGAACAACATTCTATTGTACGTATGTATGTACATATTTCACAGAACTTTTGAAAAGGCTACGATCACGATCAAACGTTACCTACTACCTGCAATTTCAGAACAGGAAGCAATTGTGTGTGTGTGTGTGTGTGTGTGTGTGTGTGTGTGCGCCGTAACGAAGGTCAGACTGGAGAGAGAGGGGCTGCTGGCTACGAGTTCGTGACAAGATCTGTGACCTTTAACCTCTCCGTCATATTATGCAGTTCGACGTGCTCTTTCTTTATCTGCACCCATCTCTAATTTTTTTCTGTTTAATACCGGTATTAATCTTAAACGCGATTAATCTGTGACGACCCTTCCCATTGCATCGATCTCTTCCTTACACGACAAATTGCATCCTATATTGTCTAAATGTTTCTTTTTCTTTCTTTCTTTCTTTTTCCGTCTTTTATCGACAATTTGTGACTCTTCTTCCTCGAACAGCCAGTACGCGCATAATTTCGAAATGAAATGAACCGATCGTGCTTTTTTGTTCCTGAACTTGCTTTACAGTGTAGAGTCAGCACTTTGTATGTATATCTTTGTTTCTCTTGAATCGGAGCCATTACAAGGAAGAAAGAAAGAAAGAAAGAAAGAAAGAAAGAAAGAAAGAAAGAGAAAAAGAAAGAAAAGGATGAACGAGAACGGTCGAGAAGAAAGCAAAAGAAAGCAAAGGAGAAAGGAAGAGGTTCGCATCTCGGAAAAGGACGCCGACTAGGCAGCTGATCGTGATTGCCAAAGTAGTCGATTTAAAAGGCTGCCGGCTCTGTGTTGCACGTTTCGGAGGTAAAGAGCAACCGGTCCTCAAACAAGTAGCAGGCAGATGGCACGCGTTCACTCTGCCCTTTGGGACCAAATATACTCTATATTTTTACATTCTACATACACTCTACGCTCTGCACACTGCGCGTTCTGTACTGTAAACTGTAAAGAACCCTCTCGAGGATCTAGCCTTCCTTCCTTCCTACATGGGGACTCGGTTAATCGATGCTCGTGTAAAAGGTAACAAGTCTGGGAAAGCAGTAACCATCGAAACAAGATCGAAAAGAAAGGTTATGTACCGCGATTCGCAACGTGCTCGCTCGCCCGTATAATTGGATGCACGGTGTCGGTGTTGTTTGTTTAAAACGCGCACCGTAAAGAAGAAGAAGAAGAAGAAGGAACTTCGCCATGGACTCCGTATCTCGTCGAATTTGCCATTTACCGTTTATCTTCCCCTCGGTCTTTCGGAATAAATAAATATTATTTATACTTGTAAGAGATAAACTCTACTCTGTCGGTTGTCCGATTCGTTCAGTCCACTTGCTTCGATTCTCGTGACGCGCGAACAAAGCCAAGTGGCAGCTTGGCAAAGTAAATTCTTGTGAATTCGCGATGTCACGCAACCAGCAGCCAGGCTCGTCGATCGGCAAACATCGAGATTTTCAATAAAGGATCGCGTAACAGATCGAATCCGCTCTCCTCGCATCGCTTCGAGGAGCAGGTGCGCCATGCATCACGGAAAACCAGTCTTTGTCTTATTGATCCTGCTTCTGCCCTTTGGACCGCCACCAATCCCACCTGCCGATCACGTGGCTTCCTTCGACTGCATGTCCGCTTGCCTACCCGCCCGCTCACCATTTACCACGATCGCGATGTACCACGTTCTCGATACCTATCCAACTACCTTTTCTGCTTTTCGAATATTTTTACTAGCCCGATACGTATTGTCAAATCGAACCAGCAATTACTTTGAAAACAATCAACAATCTTCGATCAAAGAAAACGCAAAAAGAAGTTATCTAATGGGAAACGCATCCAGTGGATAGAAGGATGTCGGAACTTATTACTTTCGCGTGATCGTAACTAAATAGTAAGTAACGTATGCTTGGTTCCGCAGCAATTTGTAATTCGATATGATCAATGGGGTGAACGTGGCGAAGCCGTACGCATACACGCGTTTCCATATTATACATATACATATGTACATACTGTGTATCGAAGCTTTTTGCAAGGTGCTCAATTGACGACCACCTGCCGGTGTTGTTGTTTGCCGGCCGATGACAATTTGCCGCGCATTTAAGAAGCATCGTCACGAGCAAGACGTGTCTCGCGGTCTTCGAAATGCCAGGAATGCAAAGTTTATTCCGATCCGAGCGGATGAACACGCGTTGTTTCTTTTGGAATTCATAGCCAGATTTAACGCGGCAAATGATTCGTTTCGTGTGAAATCAAACCACTGATGAACAAAGGTATACCGGGAGAATCTAGCAGTAGCAGGTTGACGAAGAGATGCGACGCGTTACGTTACGTATTCCCAATTCTCTGAAACGGACGGGCCGAACGGTTTGCACAGGAAGGTAATAACTGGGCTGTAAGTAAGCGCGATAAGTAAGCGCGAAAACCAGTCCGACCAAAGCAAGAGGATAGTGAGAAGCCCGCAGGAAACGGGAAAACAAACAAATGGGCGCTGCTTATGCGACAATCACCATCCTGCTTTTATGTATTCTGTGCATCCAAACAAAAGAGAGAAAGAGAAAAAAAGAAGCAGAAACGAAAGAAAGGAAAGAAAGCTAGGGACTCCAATGATTACTGACCCACATTCTGTTTCTTGAACAAAGCTTTCGCTTTTTCTCGTTTATCTCGCGGTAGTAGGTATTCCAAGAGTTTACTCACGGATTTCCCTATCCGCGTTAAACACGAAAACCTGCACAGGATCGAAATCTAAAGCATGCGTTTACAAGCGAAACCTTCGCTACGTTTTACGCGTACTTGTACATATGTTTCTATACGTGTACCTGGATTCGTTGAAGCATAGCACTTCACAATTTGGATTTTGAACGCGTTCTCTCCGTTGAAATGGCAATTGCTTGGAACAGAATGAAACAGGATGGAGTGAACGCATCGATTTTCGCAAAACCTCTCTTCCAAAGTATGAAATCGTATTCGTAGTATTATAACTGGAACAAACGATGAGGGTGCATGGGATAATGCATGCGGTCAATCGCAGTCATGCGAACAAGATAAGAATACAATCGCGAGGGGCTATGACAAATTTTAACAACTCACAACACGGATCTGAACGTCTAGTTCGCGCTTCTACATACTATTATACTTTCCGTTTATCTACTAAAATTGTTGTCGCGTAAATCGGCTATAAATCAGCTATAAATCAGCTATAAATCGGCTATACATCGTCTATAAATTGGCTAAAATACAAGAACGATGAAGCAGGTGGTAAATCGGTTCGAACATTACACAGATACATATTTCTATGACATATATTCGTATTCCACTAACAATAAGATTGCTATAGGTAACGATTTTATTTAGAAATTGTCTAAATTAGTATTTTACATTAAACAATTCAAAGTATATGTATAGTGCACAATGCATCTTCAGCGTGGCGCGAATTTTTCAAAAATCCCCTGTACGTATTTATTTATTCTATATCACTTTGTACTTTTCGACAAATAGTCTTATCGTTCATAAAGAAATGGATCTACCTTGCGTTAACTTCAAAACGAATCATCTTCCTCGTCCGAATACTCGCATTCCTCCACAATTCTTGTCATTTCGGCATCGTGTTCGCGCGATTCGTCTTCCGACAAATGCGCTTCGCCTTCCATAAATTTGGCAAACCTAAAAGTATGCATTGTTTAAGTTACAATGCACTGGTATATTACACTGTCACATTATACGCTATTATCTCTTTCCACTTTCATATTTACTTAAGTGTGTCTATACATATGTACATGTATAACAACCTGATCGGATCTTTTAATCTTAATATGGTCTTCCATGGATTACATTCAGGACTGGCACAGTATCCTTTCAGTTCGTGTAACGCTTTATGCGTTTCTCTTATTCCTTCTATGCGATACTCATCGTCGGTTAATAATTTCCTTCTGTCGGGAAACATACTCTTCCTGATTGTATACGGGTACACACATGTAACATACACGCTTCCTTTGTAGCCAACCTTTATACTGTGTTACTGTTACAACTATCGATACTATTACTATTACTATTACTATTACTATTACTATTACCATTACTATTCCTATTCCCGCTATTATTATACTGCGTCCCCGACAATGACACAGCTTTTACGTGCATTTTATACGGGAAAACAAATTAAACAATAACACGTTAAAGACGAAGCGATAAAAAATAAAACATGAAGTATAAAACACGATCGAATAAATTAAAGTTAAACTGTATATAACTGTATATAAATAATAAATATATATATTTTACGTGTTCAATGTTTTTATTGTATTTATACTGAAATAAAATAAGATTCCAATAAACAGTGCAAACATAATTTATTAGAAATAATACAAAACGTAACAAAATGTGAAATTCCGACACGCGATTCCGTACATCAAATGTTCAGTTTGAAAAAAAAAAAATAATAATAATAATAATAACATTTGTTGATTTGTGGAGTTAGGTATCGCTTGACAGCATTTGTAGTGCTGATGAATTTCACTTACCAATAAGATCGCCCTCTTCGGATCAATACGATTGGAAAATTATAAAGAAGAACGATCAGGACGCAACAAAAGAACGATGCTTCGCGAAAATAACTGCTATAATACATCATAATTAATCCTCCTATCTGTAACAGACAAGTGGAATTAACTGAGAAAAACCCTTGATCAATATCGTTATTATTGATTTTAAACCGTTAGCAGTCATTAACATACAAACCTGTAAAAACCACTCGATAAGCTTTTTCGTTCTGGGGTTTGTAACTGGGCCGAAACGATAACAAATTACAAAACTGATTAATGATGATAATAATATATACCATGCGACCCATTCCTTGTACTGCACAGCAATCAATTGAGCATTTTCCCATAATGCTTGGATAAGATAAAAACTCATCGTCCAACCAGTGACAACCATCAAATACATTAGTTTACCCTTTAATTATAGACATATATTAATTAAACTAATCAAAACAGATTATAAACAGATAAATAACTAAATATCAAAACAGATAAATAAACAGATTATTTACCCTTGGTAACAATTTGCTAATTAAGTAGACTAAAATTACAATTGACGTAGTGATCCCAAAAGTAATACCACATAAATAGTAAAACAAAGGATTTCCACTTAATTTACGAGCATTCCAATATATTATAGCGCCTAGTAACATTAGCGTTAGGTTGGAGATATCGATACCTGTTATCAAAGTAGTAGAGTTTAATTAGCTTGGAAATATTCTGCAATCATTTGTTTGCTTATTGCACTCACGTGTTTGCGTTATGCTTATAGAGTATCTGTGCAATTTGGAGGGATATATGTATATGCCGATGCAGGTATCCTCGAATGGATTCATTTTAAACTTTTTATGCCTTTTTGTACCAAACGAATAAAAGTTCCAAGATCTCTGATTATCCTCGTGCTTTAATATCACTTCTTGCGAAGTCTTCCCATCGTAAATATCATAATTATCTATATTTGTATTTAAATGCATCTATAATTTAATAACATACATGCTAATGTAATATAAAGATGCACGATTACTGGAGATTAATCACAAAACACTTTTTTCTTACTGTTAAACTTCTCCACATGTGCGTGACGTATTTTGAGTTGGCACTGTGACAAAATATTTGTAATCCAGGTTTATCATTTTCAAAGATGTCTTCTGGCTTTAAAAAGTGTGCTGAAAAAAGTGAAAATAAAGAACTGGATGCCACACATGCGTACTATTCTCGATCTGTTTCTCTAACTCTAACTCTTTCATTGTCGAAAAGTATACATATATACATATGTAAAGATATGTATGTACAATTTAAGTTTATCAATTTTCTTTTCCTCAAAGATGATACAGTGATAGACAAATATGTCGATATCTGTTATCGTTGTTGTCCTATCAATGATACGGCTATTTTTTAAAGTAATACAAGAGACGGCAAATTTACACATGTTAATCATAGGTTAGTCTGACTTACTTGATTCCATAGTAGCCGCAGATTCTATGTAAGATAAATAAATGTAACAGATGAGTAAAATAGTAACTGCACTTGGCTGAATGATTTGTTTACTCATTTTATTAGACGTATAGAAATAAATCTCATTTATCATCAACTGAATCGATGAAACGATGCGCATGGTAACATCGTGAACATGGCAATCGGCCATTTGAAATTCGAAAATCGAGATATATACGAGTTTCGATTCGGTTGAATCGAGTCGAGTGTCGAGTGTCGAACTCATTATTTCTAACTTCGGATCGCAAAACTTTCAGTTAGCGCGAGTTCGAAAATACGTTACAGTTACAGTAATCTTCGAAGTACTTACTGGACAATAAAATGAAATTGATGTAGAGTACTTATACATGGTAACTCTACAATTTTGCAGAAATTCTTGATGAGTCAATTCATTACGGTACAAGGTATATTTACACGATATCACATAATTAGGATTATCTTATGTTGTTTAGAAAACATCCAACCAAAATATTTTCATTGCGAATTACATTAATATATGTATATGTTGATTTTAGTCGGACAATGTGGGAATCAAATTGGTTCGGTATTTTGGCCTCTGGCATTGCACGAATACGGTATAGAAACAGCAAATACTGGCGTGAACTTACTTAAAATACAACGGAATTATATTAAGAATATAAGTGACTTATCAGAAGCGTTTCACAGCTTCTTTTTCGTACCCGATAATACTCATGACTTTTGTTTCAAGACCATAAACGATTTGAGCAGAGCCAAAGCAAAAGCCAGGGTAAGCTGTTTTCTTTCTTACGACGCTATTATAATCTGACGACAACAATTGGATATAACGAATAGTTCAATAGGTTGTTATCACGCAGGCAATATTAATAGATATGGAAGATAGCGTGGTAGGGGCGTTAACAAAAGGTCCTTTGCGTGATCTGTTTGATCAAAAATGTGTTGTGACCAATTATCCAGGATCTGGAAATAATTGGTAATTCATTGTTTAAATTAGCATTCAAATTTCTAAATAAGAAAAGCATTATTACTTTCAGGGCTGTAGGTCATTATACTTATGGCAACGAATATCATGAAAGATTGGAAAATGCTATAAGGCTTACGGTAGAAAAATGTTCGCAGTTACATGGTTTTCTAATTATGCATTCCCTTGGAGGTGGTACCGGTTCTGGTTTAGGAACGGCTGTTTTAAAACTATTAGCCGACGATTACCCCATGGTAGATAGGTATTCCGAGTTTATACAAAAATTTCCTGCTGTTAATGTCTTTTTAACAATGCATTCCGCTTTGATCACAGTTAAAAGCGTTTACTCGTACAATATCGGTGGTTAATTTTACAGATTAGTAACTTGCGTGTATCCAACAGTAATGCAAGATGTCGTT
The DNA here is from genome assembly GCA_943735885.1 of Stelis phaeoptera. NCBI lineage: Eukaryota > Metazoa > Arthropoda > Insecta > Hymenoptera > Megachilidae > Stelis > Stelis phaeoptera. The sequence continues at coordinate 17,434,959 of OX030932.1, read as the reverse complement.
ACAGCACCTTACAATGCATTGTTAGCAACACGAGAGCTTATAGAGCACGCAACGTGCGTGTTTCCTATTGAAAATACGTCACTTTTGGATATATGTAATGCACAGTTGAGAAAAAGGGATAACATGGATCAGATAAATTACAATATTTCGTGTAAACCGTTTCAAGACATGAACAGTATTGTAGTAAATATGCTTCTCCATTTAACTAGGTGACTTGATAACTGACATAATTAATATGATCGGTAAGCGTCGACGGGTGGATAAAAACAAGAGCATTATTATTTCAGCGGGTCTAGATTTCCTGGTAGTTTAAATATGGACATGAACGAATTAGCAACGAATCTTGTAGCGTATCCAAGATTACATTACATATTTAGCAGCGTCAGTCCGGGTGCGTTAACTGCGCCAACAATGTGTACTACGCAAGGAACAAAGTACACAGTAGTCCTTAATTTTATTACTTAAAATTACCTTGAACAAGTGTCATTGGTGATTTATTTTTCTTTTTTTCTATTTGTTTTCTCACTAGGCTACTCGATGAATTATTCAGTAATGTTTGGTCACGAAACAATCGGTTGATCAAAGTAGATCCGCTACAAGCTGGTTCTACGATATTGAGTGGTGCGCACATTGCCAGAGGAAGCTGTTGTATAAGCGATTTAAAACGAAATATCGAAAAGTATGCGACTTGCGCGTGTAACGAACGAATCGTTCGCATATAAAATAGAATTATTAGTGGTTACATCTGTTAGGTTTCAGCGGAAGATTACGTGTACAGAATGGAGTAGAGAAGCGACAAAGATAGGTTTGTGCTCTGTACCGCCAGCTGGACATTCAACATCTTTGTTGTGTCTTTTAAACTCTTCCTCGATGTCTTTGTTATTTAAAAATATAACGAAACAGTTTGCTACATTGTACAGGAGAAAGGTAATACTGATAAGATATACGTGGTGTGTGTGTGTGTGTGTGTGTGTGTGTACGATAAGATTTGTTTAAACGATTCGATTATATTGTAGGCACATGTGTATCACTACACGCAAATACGTGGTTTCGAAGAGGCTAATTTCACCAATAGCAAAGAGATCATTTTAAATTTGATCGCACAGTATGCGGAATTAGAAAATCAAAAACGAACAAATATTTCACGATTGGAAATCATTTAATTACCCGACAACAAATTTGATAGTACGTAAACTTTAAATTATACGAATTTATTTATTATTAATTTGATCTATACATTGGCAACTTAAACAGATTGGAATAAAAATAGTATATCTATCGGGAACAACGAAATATTGCAGTATGCAACAGATGTATGTTTGTCGAGTTGAAAATTTTGTCGAACGATTAGAAAATTATCTACAAAGATATCGATTCGAAAAACTTTTCAAAGTGTCCAACGGACGAAGCTTCTTTAGGTACATACATACATGTATATCGATAAGCACTGTGTTATATTACATCGTTTGACGACGTTTTAACTAGCTGGTATTTGCGGCAGGCCAAACTCATCGACCAATACACCATCCTAAAAAGAAGTAAATGGTTTCGCGGTAACGAACGTTCACAGAATCGAATTGCGCGTTGTAATATCGATAAACGAAAACAAACCTTATTCCTGACCGAGCTAGCACCGGGTTCTTTGTCCGGCGCGTTCGGTGCTTTGATAGCGTCGTCCAAATAACTTGTATCTTCGTCGATAGCTAAATCATCACCGAGAGCTTCCAACTCGGCAGCTAGTTCATCCTCGTCTATATCTGGCATACCGTAACTACGACCCATTGCCTCTTGAACTTCGTCGGCTTGTTCAAGCATGTCGGACAAGTCATCTTGGAGATCCTACAATACGCGTTATCATCGCGTTATAATGCGAAATTTTGGAATAATATCAAGTAAAATTTCTCTAAAAATACCTCTATCTTATCTATATTGATATTTTTGAATTCCTTCTGCATCTGTTTAACTCCCTCTTTCATAGCGACTACGGTTGCTTGGGTGTCTTTTAACGTTTGCGTCGCATAATTTGCTTGTTCCATGTTGAATGCCTGTTGACGTAAATTATCCACCTGCGCTTCGTACATTTTTCGTTGTTTCAAAACGCGTAAAGCTTTAGCCTTCACCGCGTTCTTCGCAGGGCCTTCTCTCATTTTAACCATTTGATCTTTGTATTTCTTCAACTCAGCATCCAATCTCCCTATCTTTTTTTCCGCAGAGTCTGCTCTACTGTCAACCTTTAAGAAGTATGTATATAAATGGTAATTTACGTTTTAAGCAAGATAAATTGCAACATAACCTCTTTGGTGTTATAACTAAACGTAATTTTTTTACCCCAGCGATGCAATCGTTGAGACTCGGTGGTTGTTCTTTAGGTTTAGCTCGGCCAAACAGTCTATTCATTTTTCCCGAATTAAAGTATAAACTACCTGACTTTTTACTAGTTACTCGTTACTCGCCTACGAAACGTCAAACGGACTGATTCATTAAGTAGTCAGACGCTCCACGCTCCATCTACCGGCAAGGAACAAGATTGTGCGAAGAAGAAAAACAGGAAAAGCCTTTGAACATTTGCATGTAATTTGGTGGAAAATATTCTTTTAAATGTTCGATCATACCATTGAAACTGACCTCGCTTGTTTAAATGAAGTAATAAAATGTTGGGTATCCTAAAATGCTGTAAACGTGTTGCAATTACTATATTTGTGCTACATCAGGAACCATAATTCGTGCTGCAACAGGAACCGTATAACCATAAACAGTAAATTGTGCAATGTACATTTCTATTCCACACTTGGAAAGCTATTCGACGACATTATACAACATTATACGACGATACATAGTCGGTAAATGGAGGGTTTTCAAGAAACAGTGGAAGTAGTTTGCCGAGTAATCTTACTTACCGACTATATCGATGAATGGCAACGCATTCGACGCTTTATATTCAGATCGAAATCTTTATAGGGGGAATGGAAACAGAGTGACATTATTTCGATGGCCGTATGTATATAAATTAGAATTAGGTGAACGACAAGGTGAATCTAGTCGTGTGAACAGTTGAAAATCGAAGGAACGTTTCCAGCGGTCGATGATCGAGCTCGTCACTTCATTAGTCCGACCGTTCGACAGAAGAGGGAAAAGGCGCGGCGCTCGCATCGAGCGCGAAATTGGAACTCATAGAGGAAAAAAGATATTAAGAGTTGATCAAAGGGGGAAATACTTAGTGTGGTGAGGACGACTATCAGTGGCAACGGTATCGTTGGCAGCGTCGGTAATGGAGACGGTGGTTGAAAGATAAAGGTGAACGGGAACGAAAAGACGAAACCGAAGAAGAACGCGCGTGCGTGGCGGAGGTCGCGACGCGACGCGACGCAACGACGACGACGTCGACGAGGACGAGGACGAGGACGAGGACGAGAACGAGAACGAGAACGAGAACGAGAACGAGAACGAGAACGAAAACGAAGCGACGGCCGAAGATCGCCGAGCGCACGGCTCCGCGGAGAGACTAGGCGGCTGGTATGGTGTGGGCCGCAGCAGAGTCACAGTGTTCGAAAAGTCGGCACCGCGAACGAATCGTATCACGCGCGACGCGGAACGACGAAACTGCGTCGTCGTATCGCGGTCTCCTGGCCTCCGATCGAGCGTAGCCAGGGAACGCGGCCAGGCAGCCGACTGCCCGGTTAGTAATCGAGCCAGTCGACGTTTGCCGAGGAACGGCTACGCTGTTGTATCGTTCTGTAAACGGATAGACGAACGGACAGACGGTCGAACTGACGAAGCGCACGGGCCTATACGAGATAGGAAGATAGATGGATAGATGGATAGACAGATAGATAGATAGATAGATAGATAAATAGATAGATAGATAGATAGACAGATAGATAGATAGATAGATAGATAGAGGAAGAGGAAGAGGAAGAGGAAGAGAGGAAGCGGTGTGCGGTAGCAGTGCGAGTGAGCAAAGTGCGCGATCTGCCAATCGGAAGAGGCGCTAGGTCGAACGAAGACGGGACATGTGGTGAGCTCGGGGAACACCCATAGCAGACGAAAATCGGTGACAAACGCGAGGGGGTCGTGTCGCCTCGTATGCTAGAGTGTCGTCGGGGTTACATGTCGGATGTCGGTGGGCCAGTGCGGTGTTCTCGTTGAGGTGTTTCACATTCTGTTGGCTGATCCGTCAACGGATTGATCGTTTGGTCGATCGCGAGTGCGTCGAAGAGCGGTGGTGGAGATTCGATGTGTCGTTCGAAAGAAATCGCGAGATCGTTTGCTCGATGAACTGGTGTGCCGTTCAGTGACGTAGCTACTCGTAAAAAAGTCGCGCGGGCGGCAAGGACCGAGGATCTGATCGTGTCTCGCGCTCGTTGTCAGTCGGTCGACAAGTGTGTGAGTGTTTTTTGGTTGGTAGTTGGCTCGCGGGCGCGCGCGCGCGCGTGTGCTTCAACGCCTGTCCTCTGTGAGTGCGTGTACTACATACACGTAAGTGTAGGTTCTTTCGCGATCGTGTCCAGGCGCGTGTTCGCCGCAGTGAAAGAGGGAAGGTCGCGTTGCACCGGCTGTATTTCGGTGCTTTCCAAGTGATACAGTGTTCGTCGAGGGAGACAGTTATGTTCGACGGGGGCGATTGAACGGATCGGGAACAGTGTCGGTCAAGATTCGATCAATGGTCAAAAGTTCTCGAGCAGGGGTCGAACTGTGGACATCGAGGATGCTCGTCGAGCGAATGATCGCTCGATAACCAGGAGAATGTTACGCGAGCAAAATCGGGGCCGAATTGCACGGAAACGACGCGTCGCGTCGTTACTGTAATCTAATCGGTTCGAACGTTATTATTAGTGGTTCCTCGTGTCCGGATAAGGAACCAGGGCTGCGGCTTAACGCTGCGGCTAACAGTTGGAGCAACAGTCAGAGCTACAGCTACGGCTAAAGCGGAGCTAATACTAGAACGAGAGACGGATAGTAAGCGTCAGAAAGAGGGAGGGTGCGGAGGTGGGGGTGGAGGCGGTGGAAGAAGGGCAGGAGGGTGAGGAGGTGGCGGAGGTGGAGGAGAAAGAAAGAGAAAGAAGGAGAACACGCGTCAGGTTAAGAAAGACGGGATACGATCGAAGCGCGTCCAAGGGAAGGAAAAAGGTCGACGGAGAAACGAGGAAATCGAGCGAAAACGAGGAGAAGAAGAGAATCGAAAGAGAGATTGGTGTAGTTCGTACAGCTTCCGGGGCTCGTGGGTGTTTTTACGAGTACGCGGTGGATCGATAGTTGTCTCGCGAGCTCTGGTCGACGGAGCTGCTGTGGTCGACGACGTTCCTACCGGTAGCAGGAACGATTCGTTCTAGAATTTGTGAATTTGTTGCCAAGGAAGGAAGGAACGAACGAACGAACGAACGAATCTCGAGCCTCGAACAATAAGGAGAACCGCTCGACGATTACTCGGATCTGGATACACCCCCCCCCCCCCCCCCCCCCCAAATAATTTATGGGGGACTTTAGCTCGACCAGTCTCTTCTCGAATAGCCTGTCCAGCACGACCAAGTCGCCGATCGGTAGCACCGTCAGCGCCGTCAGCAGCGTGAGCACCGCCGTAACCATAACGACGACAACGATGCAGGACGACCTCTTGATCGAGAAGCAAGCCGGTGGCAAAGCTGCGCCGCTATCGCCGGGCACCGGCCTGGATACCGTGACTGGACAAGAGAAGGCAAAAGATGTGGTCGAGGTCGAGAGTATCGCTATCGCGACGACGACGACGCCCTCCTCCAACGAGAAGGAGATCGCGTGCAGCACCAGCTCGACGCTTCAGGGTTTCTCTGAGTCGGGCCGTGTACCGAGCCTGTGGTCTGCCCCGGACGACACCGGGCTCCACGCGTTACCCGTTAATGGCTCGATCGGCGCCTTCCAGAATTTCCCGTCCGGTGGCCCGGCCGGTTTGTTTGCTGCTACTGGAGCAACTGTTTCGGCGGGCGCACGTCGAGCGATCACCGCTAGTCACAACTTCCCTCAACAGCACGGTGCCGCGACTCCTCCTACGGCTAGACACGGTCTCCAAGTATCGTCGGCTCAACAACAACAACAACAGCAGCAGCAACAGCAGCAGCAGCAGCAGCAGCAACAACAACAACAACAACAACATCAGCAGCAGCAGCAACAACAACAACAACAACAACATCAACAGCAGCCCGCGGCTAGCACGCATCCCGGCGTTTACCTGTCCGGGAAAGGTTACGCGGCTTGGTCGGGTGGACCGCAAGCACCTCAACAATGGGGAGCCGGACCACAGGCCGGCGCGGTCGCCACTCCTGGCCTTTCGCCGTGGAGTCGCGGCAGATCGGTACCGAATCTTCCCCCGTTGCATTCGTCTTTGCACGCCGCCGCCGCGGTCGCGGCTGCCGCTGGACTTCAAGGCAGAAAACCAAGTCCCACGTTTCCCGGTCATCCAGGACCGGCGGCTCACCCGTCTTGCATTAGTCCGGTCAAGTTTCGTCGGAGCACTTCCTATCCCGGAAAAGGCAATATGTATCCGCCCCAGCCTGCGCCTACCTTCGAAGTTACCGCCGCCGAGGAGAGGGACTTGCTTCAGTTGCCACCGTTTCAGCAGGTTAGTCGGCCTCGATACGCTGGTTAACGCTCGAACGTGATATTTCGATCCAGGCGGTTGACCTTCGTACCGAACCCCGTCATGCGTAGTTTCTTAGCTGTGCTGAGCGAAAACTGGTCAACCGATCAGAAACGATCAGGTGGTTAGCTAAGAAATCAAAGCGAAACAATTTGTTTTCCTGTTACATACGCATACATAGGAGTGCATTCGATTCGAACGTGGCCGTTCGCTGGATGGTTTCGCGGTAACGTTACCACCATGATCGATCGTTCGTTGGTTACGGTAATAGATCCACGCTGTAAAACTGCGCGCCACGCCGCGCCGCACCGCGCCGCGCCGCGCCGGTAACGGTACGATCACGTCAAACAAAAAGAGACAAAGAAAAGTAGTGGGATACATGACATCGGTAGACCAACTTCCGCAGTTTCGTTGGTGCACGCACTCGATGCCAGGTTATGTAACTACTTTGAGACACGCGTTTAAATTTGGACGATACGTAGGTATGTACGAGGTGACGGTTGTTTCGGCGCTCGCTCGTAGGATGTCGCAGCATCGTTTCTACAAGCAACGAAATTCCTCGAAATTCGACGATGTCATTGAAAATTTTTCTCTCCTATATCGATCGAATTTCCACGTAGACTGTAGACTGTAGACTGTAGACTGTAGATTATAGACCAACGATACGCGACGCTGTCCAAGTTTTACGAAAGCCTGCCGTACTCATCGAACGTTCCCCTTCGTTTGCTCGGTATCGGTCGATGATTTGTCCAGTCCGATTCGATTCGAAAGAAGCGAAGCTTTTTCGATACACGATACGCGCTTATTTTTTGTCGTTCGCGTTTGACCCAATTCCTTTCGTACGCGGTGGCAGTTCTCCGACAGCGTCTAGCAGAACTTTAAGCTCGGCTATTTTCACCACTTGTCAAAAATAGACCTGCATTCTATCCAAGAGAAATGGCGGATTTCGTTGTACAAGCTATCGGTCGTGGTCGGTTGTTCCACGTTTGCTCTCGTGTCGCTCCAACGAACGAATTTCGGTTTATCGTCGGCGTGTTTTTTTCCGTTTCTTCTAAAGCGCACTATCGAAGCCCATTGTTGTTTGCGTCCTTGGAAACGCGCATACTTATCTGTACCTTTACGCGAGGTTTATCGCTAAATTACCCGTCTACGTTTGCGCGGTTTCACGTCGATCGCGATGCTTCGTATCGAATTTTCAACTATGACGACTAACGTAGAATGTTTATCGATAAAATGTAATATCGTTCGAACGGTAGGCGAGTCTATCGAAAATCGAAACGTAGGTGGGTACACGCGCGCGTTATCAATGCATGGATTTGAAATGCACGTTTCCGCTCCGATCAAACAGGCATACAGGCAAACAGGATTAGATTTTAGCGAACTGTAAAAGAAATATTTGGCGAACGAGCGCTGAATCTGGCTCCGCGGCACCGATATTGCGTCCAATCGATAGCAAATCACCATCTTCTAACGAATCGTTCTAATGTGTAAAATTCGATAGCGCAATGTCCTCTACAAAAGCCGAGGAGACGTTCGTTAACTCGGACTAAACTGTTCCTTTGATACCGCGGATTCTTTTCTCGCCGCTGCTACTCGTACATCGTGAATCGTATCAAAGAAAAGAATGGAACGAATTTCTGATTGAGCATAACGGCTTTCTCAGCCGTCAGCCACTGATTCTTCGTCGGAACGAACGCGTGTGTTTCGTTCTAGCTGCCCACATACGTATGTATATGCGAAAGATTAACGTCGATACGACGCCTGCGCACCGAGACACGGCTAAACAAGTACCAAGGTTCCGAGCTTATTCTCATAAACTGTTTGAAATTGGTAGAAGGAAAATATCGAGGTTCGTAGTTAAAAATACTACCGTGTACGCTAGCCGATGTAGCTACACAATATGTACCTAGGAGCAACTATACATGTACGTATACATACATATAGTTATATGTATAGAAGATCGTTTGCATATCTTGTTTGTTTCTTGAGAATTTTCTTCCCGTCGTACGCCATACCCGGAAACGGTTACGTGCGCGGAATTAACGCTTTACTCGTTTACGCGTTGAGATGCGGTGTTCCTCTTTACGAGCGTAAACTTTCGTCTCGAGTCTACACTGTAGACTAGTAGACTGTAGAATCTAGAATCTAGAATCTAGAATCTAGTCGAAGGGAAGTATCGCGAAACAAAATGGTTAGCTTGGACGACGATAACGGCTGGACTCGGACTGCAAACTGTCCGGTATTGATTCGTCGGTTGTCGTTCACCTTGGAAACGAATCGGAGCGCGTGCAGTTAAATTCTCTACCCTTAACGAGACCAAACCGATTCGGAAAGGAGCAGCCAAAAGCATCAATCTACGCGTCACGAGTCTTCGGTTGAACGCTTTCTCGTCACTTTTTACTTTTTATGGTGGCTCGAAAGATTACGGCCATTGCGGTAACCTCGTTCGAAGACAATATCGCGTCGCGTCGCGTCGATTCGAAAAACATTGGAGCCGTGAGCGGGAGTAAAGATTTTTATTGACGTTACCTTGACGCGATAGCGTTACATAGCGTCGCGTCGTCGAGGTATTTCGTTACGAAACCCGTACGACTGTGACGAAACGAAAAAGCGAGCAACGTTGGCTGCGCGTGCCAGACCATTCGAAACTGCTCGCACGCGTTACCGTTAAAGCTTGAAAGCACCGTTTTTCATACATATAATATAATCCTCGAGGTCACGGTACGATTGTTGACCGAGTAACGGCAAGGAAAGCATCGATGTAAGTATTATAATAATATGTTGGGATACAGAGGATCGGTCCGTATGCGTGAACGCACATACACGTATGTGCACACGAATTACGCATTACGTATAATAGATACGTAAGATATCGAAACGTAGGCGGAAACCTGGTGGCATCTGGTGTGGTAAACGCGGGAGAAAATTGATAAACGACGATTAGCCAGGCTGATCGGTCGATGCCAGACCCGCGGCAAAAGTAGGCGTGAAAAGTAAAGGCCGGGTAATTATTGTCCGTGACGAGGATCGAAGCATGTACTACGTAGATAGGTAAATACTCGTATGTATACATGTGTGTATGTGCATATATTGGCGCGCAATGCCAGTCTTGTTGCTCGCAGACCAACTTCGAAGCCTAGTGCGGCACGCGCAGACGAAAGCGCTAATTGCGTTCCGTGCTCTGTACAACAGTACGGTGTAAATTCGTCCTTGAAAGAGTCGATAAACGAAGAAAATAATAGGCGCGCGCGTTACGTACCGTTCCGTTGCGCGTTGTATCGAACTGCCACGAACTGCGCCGCGCGAATTAGACGGCTCAGCTTTTCTACCGAACCCGATACGTCGCGTCGCGTCGCGTCGCGTCGCGTCGCCGCGAATATCTCGACGTTAACCCAATTTAAGATCCCTTCTATACGAATTCGGGACTGCGCCGGTGCAGACTGACCCGACCCGCTACCAGGTTTATAGGTCACTCTAGTTTCGCGCGGTATAGATTTTTCCTGTGAAGCTGCTTGTCCCGTCCGCATCCGCATCCGCATCCGCATCCGCATCCGTACACGCGCCCGCGCCCGACCAGCCAAACGCATCTCCGAAATTGTGCACGCTTCGTGCTTTCCAATCGGGATCGGTGTCCTAGTCGGTATTCTTTCATTCTTTCGCAAGCAAATCAACTGGATTTCCGCGATGTTCGCGCGTATATCGCGTTCTGCTGTGTTTGTGGTTAACGACTTTGACTAATTTGATCGGGGATTAGGATTTTTCGTAATGTTGATACTCGATAACGGGCAAAGTTCGTATCGATCGGTTGTATCAGAGAAACTGGCAACTTATGTAATAAAATAGGATAAGCTGCAACGCGTGGCGACCCTGTGTAGCTACGCTACTACTGCTCGCAGAGAAAAATGGTGGGAAGGAGGGGCAGAGGGGAGGAGGAGGGGGGGGGGATGGATGTGGTAGAAGGGTAATATGCGCGCGACCACCCACTATCGAACGGTGACGTTTCGCGTTTGTTTGCGTTAAGAGCGTGCTAGCGCACTAGCGCGTCAATTAATTCGTTCCTACGAAGGAGAACGTTAACAACTGCCTGCCGATGAGCGAAATTCGGTTTCGTTCTTAATTGGACGCCAAATGCGATTATAACAGACGCGGAACGATATCACGATGATAGAGTAAGGTAGACGCGGTCTTCCGACAAATCTAACCAGGCGATACGAGAAACAACGAGCAGTGTGAGTGTGCCGCGATCAGCGACGCCAGCGCTCCCGCCTTTCCGTCCTTCCGCCCTCGTCCGCTTTCCCACGTCCACCACCCCAACTCGCCAACCCCTACGTTTTGCCTTCCCTCCCGCTTTCCTGTTTGCAAGCGTCCCGTTTCCCCGCCCAGCGAACGGTGACCCAGTTCGCGCTACCCGACTGGAATCGTTCCTCCCGCGCACACCTCGGGAACCAGATTACGCCGCGCCGCGCCGAACCAAACCGCACCGCATCGAGCCATCCCGGTCTATATGCTCGGCAAACCTACCCACAGCCCTGGCTAACTTGGAATCGGTCGCGCACTCTCCGATTCCATAATCACCGAGAATTTCGTCCACCCTGTCTACCTTTTCTTTTTCTGTCCCTCGCGATGGAACTGGCGCGGTCGCTTCTAACGCGACAATTGTTGGTATTCTCGAGATCAGGATATTTCATGACGCGATGTCGCGAGAGGCTGGAAAATATATAATAGAAGTTGCCACGCGCCCGCGTGTTCTGCGTATTCCGGGTAGAATGGATCAAGGTGGCGTATTCGACGTGAAAACGAGGGACGCCGGACGTGCTTTAACGGAGAGACGAGGCGACGCGACGCGACGCGACGGATTGTAGGTGTCTGGCGCGACGTGCGAATCAAAGCAGGAAAAAGAAAAAGAAAAAGAAAAGGAAAATGGATTGAAGGAGCGGGAAAGCGCGGCGGTAGAACAACGGCTGCTATGGAAGAACGCTCGCGTCTAGACCGATGGGATTCGCGAAAATGAAGGAAGCGAAAGATGGGGTGTACACACAAATGCGCGTACGCCTCGTAAATTCGCTAACGATCTCTCTTTTTTTTTTTTTCATGGTTCTCTCATTTCTCTTCCGTTTCCCGACACTCGACTTCTACCTGGTAACAGGGTTTCGAGTTTGGTTTAAGATGACAACTAGCATCGTCTCGATAACAAAAAGGAGCTCGTCGATACGTAAAGACGGTCGATGAATGTCAGTGTTTCTTTTTTTCACAGGGTGAAAAATTTCGAAGTGGGCCAATCCTGCTGCCAACACACGCTTTGTAACCGTACGGCGCAGAATCATGGCGCGGCTCGTCCTTATTTTGTCCTTCCAGAAGGAAGAGCATTTTAACACCGTAAAATTACGTTTCTCCGGCCGATCGATATTTCGCGACTTCAAAGCTGATCGTCGTACTAATCGTACATTGGTCGATTTCAATCGGTTCCGATCGGTTCGCCACAAAGCTGCTTCGCTACTCTTTGTTGAATTTCTCCGTTTCTTTTTCTGTATCTTCCATGCCCCGTGAAAGATTCAAAATAACGGTCTGACGGTAGCGAGCGATTAGGTTAGGTTAATCGTTGTTCGACGTGATGATTAAACTAATCGAAAAATGCAAAATATCGAGCCGCAACTATAACGGGCTGAAAATAGAACGAAGATCTTGGTTCGTTGGACGTGAAAGAAAAAATCAATAATACATAGGACGAAAAAAAAAACGGATGAGGAAAACAAATCGCGTGAATGAGTAGAAAAGCGGTAAAGATAGGGAATTGGGAATGCGCGGAGAAAGAAAGGGGAAGTAGATGGAACAGAAACGATACTGTAATGGAGCCTGCACAGAGGTTGCTGTCGACGCCCTGCCGCCGCCCTGCCGCCGCCCTGCCGCCGCTTCCTGGTTTCCCTATATTGATTTTCTAGCGTGCTTCCAGCTAGACGGAAACGGAGCGAGGCAGCGCGAGGCAACGCGAAGGAGAGGAACACGCCGCCGCGCTGCGCCGCGCCGGTCCGTGCTCGTGCTGGTGCTCGTGCTTCTGCTCGTGCTCGTGATCGTGATCGTGCTCGTGCAGAGCGTTTATACGCTGGTTTCCGATGTGCGAGCCACCTTTGCGCGAACGTGTGCACCCGTTGAAGCCGGGGAAGGGGAAACGGGTTCGAAAGTGGGGCTGGAAGAGTCGGTGTTCCGCGCAAGAGGGTGGAATGAGCGCGCCTCGGGGTTGTAGCCTAGCACGAAGAAGACGCAAACACAACGAAGGTGGAGGTACCTTTTGCACCTCCGCCCGTGCCGTTCGCCGAAGACTGAGAGGAGGATTATCCGACATCGAGCTCGCACGCTTTCCTATTCTTCGTTTTTCGACCCTTTTTGTCATCCTTTATCTTTTCACTCCGTCTCACCCTATCAGTCCTCCTTCCCGTTCGATGGATTTGTTTCGATTCCCTTTCGATTACCGAACAACTTCCTAGCTCGTTTTCGTTTCGAAAACTAACAATAAATCGCATTACACTTTTAAAAATCCTTTCAAGCATTTGCTATAAACGCAAACTCTGACCACGGTATCGTTCAATTTCGATGATACGTTTGCGATACGTGCTGGCTGTTGTGCACGTAGCTTGCGCTCAAGCGCCTTGCTGTGGTGCAACCTCACACGCCGAATTAACCTTGTGTGGGTAGATTAGAAAATTTCAACTTGTGTTGATATATAACCGTTTATACAATAAGTGTTGCCGATACAGAGTATAAGTGATGTTACTGATACAAATTATTTTCGTGCTCTGTCGTTCGGAAGTGGCGTACTAATTTATATAGTAATACAAGTGGCGGGGTGTAAACTGTTCCGCTCCTTCGGAGTTTGCATTTCGGGGTGGGAAGTGGGAAGAGGAAGGGGGTTTCTCCGAGGGTGACCTGGTCGAGACCCTTCAGGTCAAGACTGGTGTCTTATTTTGTACAAATTAAATTTGCCAAAAAGGCAGCCTGTACTCGCGCGGTAGACCGAGAGCTCGGTGGGCAGGTAGGGGACCGGGCGGTCGTGTATAAAAATGGGAAAAACCCCGGAAGGGTAGTAAGGTCCCGTCTCTGCTTCAACACTGGCCAAACGAACACGTTCGATAGGATGCGTTGCGTGACGAGCGACGAGCGAAGAACGACGCGACGCGACGCACGGCGAAGTGTTGCTTACTTATTCTGGTGGACATGGAGCGCGTCAAGTAGTAAAGGACGATGCGTGGTCGGACGATCGATCACCTACTCCTACTGCTACTACTGCTACTACTACTACTACTACTACTACTACTACTACTACTACTACTACTACTACTACTACTACTACTACTTCTACTACTACTACTACTATTACTACTACTACTACTACTACTAGTCGTACTTACATCTGAGGAGCTCGGCGGCATTCGTAATTCGTTGTTCGTAATTCGTATTGTATCGATACGTGTTTTCGCGCGGGTATAAGTCGGTTGTTTTATGAAGCATGTTAACCATGCATTATTAACCTTTGTCTAGGAGACAAAGACGTTTGTTTCGAGTAACAGAAGTCTGGCGAGAAACAAGTTTTTTTTCTTTCAAACTCTTCCAGCTCTCTAAATACGTCGTTTTGCTCGGAATAAAAAGGATTAAGCATAAATTGTTGCAATGTTTTTACAGGATCGTATGACGGCTAATGGAAATTCACCGTTGGACAGCATGAGAACGTTGGAGCATTATTTGAGCGACATTATGCGTGCTGGAGCCGCGGACACGTCGGAACACGTGAAAGGTGAGCCGATTTACGATACCTACTATAATAAATTGCGGTTTCGTTGGAACTGCGAAAAAATCAATCGAATTTTTGGTTTTGGAGATGCGCGCGTTTACTCGTTTTTTGTCGTTTATCTGCGAAATTTGGAAAAAAACGCTTGTGGCGTATGATGTTAAGAACGATCTCGGTGGAAGGAAGCCAGCTATTCCAACGTCCAACGAGACCACCAACATTCCCATACAGCGTACAGCCAGCCACTTGACGCGCGGCAACCCTTCGTTGACACCCTTCGCACGACGCGCGACTACTATCCGCTGTCTACTATCTGGTAGCGCGTGAATCCTAGGCGTCCGATTACGCGTCGCGTCGGGAAGCGACAGGAAGGCAAGAGTGGACGAAGAAGGAGTAGGCTCGTGTGCGATGTCGCGTCCACTCTCGTCCTCTCAATTTTCCCTCGGTTCGCCGCGCTGCGCCGCGCCGCGCCGCGCCGCGCCGCGCCGTATCGTGAAGCGACGCGACTTTCTTTTTCACCAGTCTAGTTGGTCTGTCTGCGAGCTCTCGCAACCCTCAGACCCGAGACAAGCATTCTCGCACCTTCGATCAAGAGCAAGGGTGCGACTGATGCCGGCAAGCCTCTCCTCTTCCATGGTGCTCGTGTCCGCAACGAAGCCGTACATGTACAACGCGATATTACGCCCCACGTCGCTTTAGCTCCACGAACCAATTTTCTTTGCCGCTATACTTTGCCCGTAGAAATACGACCCTTTAAGCTTTGGATCGAGACGAGTCGAGAAAATGTCGAAATGCTAGCTGCTTTCGCGGATACTTCTACTCGTTCGGTCGGAGATTTAAGGATTCAAGTTTAGAGAATCGAAGAATTTATTTTCGTTACCGCTTCGCAATGAATCTTCGGAGAATTACCGTGGAGAACAAAGGGAGCTCACGATGGGATCTTGAGGAGTAGCGGCGGGAGCGGCGGGAGCGACGAGAGCAGATGACATCTCCGCAGACCGGCGCGGCGACTTCATTGTATCGCGTAATTATCGTGCCCCTAAGCCCTAAGCCCTAACCCCTAAAGGGTCAAAGACCATGGAGGGATGTCCGTCGGAGACATAACGCTCTTCGTCGAGAGCGTTTCTTTTTCTTTTCTCGCTCGCCGCAGATCCTTATCCTCGCAATTAAAATCCGGTCGGGATTCGAATCGTTGTCAGGGATAACGATCTGCCGCGGACACGAATCGTAAGAAGAAGCTTCGATGGAAATTCCGCTTCTTCGAAAATAAGATAAACTCATACCTACTGACGAACGAAGCAGCCCAACGTGTTATGGTTCGCGTTCGTGGTCGCGTCGAAGGTGTAACCTCTTTTCGGTTGTGGGTGGTTCGTTGGTCGGTTGGACAGAAAATGTCGAGTGCCTGAAAAAGGAGAAACAACGTGGAGGGTACTATAGGGTGGGGTGGGATGGGATCGTAGCAGGTACTTACGAGTCTTTATTATAGAACAAAAACCTCTCTCAAGGCATTGTAAGGTTCCGTTGAGTGAGCGTGCTCTCCTCCACGACGCCATCTTTGAAAGTGTCAGCACGCCACTTTAAACTACAGTAGTAGGTCAACAGTTGGAAAATCCAAGCGTAACCTCGACACGGACACAAACGTAGTAAGGAAGACGGGAATCGAATTTTTTCCGTTTCGATTTCGCTGCAAGTAGGTAATTTGCGAGCCGTTTCAAGCTGCGCGAAACGCGAAACGCGAAACGCGAAACGAATCAAGTATTGTGAAAGCCGGCTTTCGGAACAGGATCGATATCGCGGGCGCGGGAAAGATCACGCCATACACTGCTCGTAACGATCGCGTGTTTCGCCTCGATAAGATCCTTGTAAAAATAAGCGAATCGATTTCGCGTTTGCGTGTCGCGTTTTCGCGTTTTCGCGTTTTCGCGATATCGTTGGCAGGAGCGATGCGTATGCCGAGCAACGTTGCTCGCTCGTTACTTTTACGGTTCCGTTAAAGCTCGGCAAACTCGTTCACCGATCTATCGCGTTCCTTCGTTGTCTTTCGCTCGATTGCCACGAGGTTGTAGGGGAAAGGGGGGCATGATGGGGAAGCTAAGGAAACATGCAATTAAAATAATAACCGTACTTTTTAATTAAGTCTTTATGAATCATAAGACAGTTATAAGGTTGTAATTGTAATCTTTGGCATATGCTTTGGTAAATATAAAATCAGACTTCTAAGTTATTAATCTTTTAAAAAAAATCAGAGAAAATCCGTCTTGCCCCTTCTGCGGGGTAAAACCGGGTATCGAAAATGGGGCAAAATGGTTTATTCTAAGTACTAATACAATCTATGCAAATACATATGTATTGTAGCCCATTTTCTTACTCAAAACACTATTTACAGCTTCTTTCATCACTTCTACAGACCATTCTACAGCTCCTCTTCTGGTTTTTTTCTTGTAAGTTTTGACCATTTTTGAGGTCCAAGCTAAGAGTAACGAAATTTATTTGAAGTAAATTGTAATAGAGAACGAAAATGTTGTTTAATCTCATACGAAGAATTATGGTACGGGGAATGATGGGGTACCCCATATATCGTGATCCCCGTATCAAAGACCCCATCTTGCCTCAAACCATCACTTTTCAGAAACTAATATATTTTTGCAATAAATAACAAAATTCTTTAATCTTTAATATCTTACATTAAAGTAGATGAAATGAAGACTATGATACTACAAAAATACTGGACTTACTTTTCTTAAATATACACTTATTACGAATCTTTTTCTCATAGAAAATAAGATCAACGTACCACGCGAACTGTTTTATCAGTAGAAACAAAAAACACGTATTCTCCCACTCGTTGTAGATGACGACCTAACTGTTGTGAACTAATGGCTCGCTATTGGTGCATTCATCATGTGACTAGCATCTTTCGATTGTCGTTTAAGTACGATACCCCATCATGCCCCTCTTTTCCCTACATCTTTGGCGACGCCAACTTTTGCAAATCCTCCCAACGATCGATGCTGCGGTGCAGCGCGACGCGAACCGACGCGAACCGACGCGAGGCGGCGCGGCGCGGCGCGGCCAACTTTTACGTCCTTCAACCACGGGCTCGAGGCAATTTTAAAATTGCATTTTCTCACCTACATGACGTACACATATGCAGCGCTCACGCGTGTCGAGTAATCCGCCCGTAGTCCGTAACGACGCTGGGATTGTAGAGGGGAATGGTTTTAACTTTTAACCCGCGGCTCTCGAGCCAGCTAGGGTTTCGTTGCGGCGATCGCGCCTATCTCTTTCTCCCATTTCTCGTCCACAACGCGACGCACGCGACGTACAATCGACTAATACGTGTAATTGAAGAGGTGAATGAATAAAGGAAGTCATCCCGTACATATGTATCATTGTGTGCGTCGGAACTTCATTCTTGAAAGAAAGTAACAATTCATTTGACGCAAGCTTTCCTTTTCTTTTCTATTCTCTTCTATAATATTATTCGCGTTCGTTTCGAAACGCGTATGCACGCTGCGATCGACTTTTCTCCGCTTTCGTCCAACATTCTACGTACACTCCACTGATGCGGCAGCTCGATTTTTGCCACAGCTTACGCTCGTTTCCGCGAATTTTTGCAACGTGTCCCGATACCTGTATCGAGTAAAAATCCGCGTCAACGGCTATTTCCAGCCGAAAAGGAAGCAACGCGCATTATTTTACGCAAAACACGATAAGGCGGTCGAGCGTGAATTATAGATAATGATTCGAAAAATGAAGGTAACGTCCGATAACGAACTAACGGTGCAAACAATATAGGCCTGTAACGCGATAAGGTACGATTGGACTAAAAATAGATTACCTGCCAGCTCGAACAAACGAGGAAATAATTCATCGAAACTCGAACGTTCTCTTACATTTCAAATACTATTATACAATATACTAATATACATATGCATGTATTGTAGAAATGGAATCGTTGACGCGTTTCGAAGTTTCGATGTTTCGACATCGACCAAGTACCGACCGAGTACGCCCGTTCTTCGAACTAGGAAAGATACACGTCGCCATCTCTAGGTGGTCCCTAGAAGGAAACGCAATCGTTTCGTATTTCGTATGGCGCTGGCGCGTTACGTTTTCAAATCTTTCGCTTGGAAATCGAACGCGAGAGTCGTAAGTACTTGGATGAACAGTAAAAATATGTTTATTGTCAGTCGGACGAATAACGGATCGAAAGAAATTTTGTAACAAGGCGAGGCGGTGAATCGTCGATCGTTGGATGTTCCTTCGCGAGCTATACTCTGTTCGGTGCTGACCATGCAAAATCGCACAACAGCTTATTCAAATTCGATCGGAATTGGCTGCTTGCCGCTTGCCTATTGACCAACTGCCACAGTCAGCCGCATTGCAGTGACCTGCGACCTTACCTGTTCGTATTTCCAATTCGAACTTTAACAAAAAATTCGATACTTTAGTCGACACTTTGATTTTCGCCCGTTGTTTCTTTGATCATGGTCAAATGATAAATAAACATTCGTCGGCATTTAACGGATAGACGACCCTTTGTATCCTCGGTCCCATGCCATTAACGACGTATATTTAAGCCGGTGTACAGCCCGTCGACGAAACAAAGCTCCGCAAATATCCTGGGGGGACAAAAGGCTTGCGTCAAAGAACGAGAAGGGTGAAAAAAGGGAAAAAGAAACGAAAAGAGAGGGTGAAAGAGCGAGAGTGGATGAAAGCGTTAGGCGGAGGAAGGAACGGCGTGGCGCGGCTAGACGAGACGCGAAGGCGCGATGCGACAAGACGCGAAGGCGCGCTCGACGATGCGTCTAACCTAACAGTCTAACCTAACGACTGGACATCGCGGAACCCTTTTTCTTGGTGTTGCATCTGAATCTTGCCTATCCCTCGTTTCATTTTCACGGGATACTCGACCACGACGCCTCTTAAATATCATACATCCCGTCAGTGATGGGGCATGGAAAGGACGTTCTATTCTGTTGCAAATCTTTTCCATTTTCAAGATCCCACGAAAACGACGCGACGTTTGCCTTTACGTGTTACCCTTTGACGATTATCTGAATAAAACACGCCAAAAGCATAAGAATACGGAGGTTTATAAAGAAACCTGGCCGCTATTTTTGTCGCTAGAAAAACGATTTCTAGAAGGAATTGAAGATTTTTTGTTGCCAGGTAAGAAAATCATTGTCCGTGACAGATATTATATCTGCCCCGATTTCTCTCGGTCGACGTGGACGGCGCGGCGCGGCGCGGCGCGGCGCGGGTCGGCTACGACTGATACTATTCTCTTTTTTCGTTTCTTTATCGTTTCTTTCTCGTTTCTGGACGCGCTCATTTGGAACCCAAACGATTCCTCCACTTTTTCTCTGGCCCTTTTTCATCATTTCCACCCGGAATCGTTTTTCACGCTTTTAATTATATTTCTGTTCGTTCCTTGCCATTCGGTCGACTGTTCTCCTTGACTTTTCTGTCCCTCCGGTCGATGCAATCTCGTGGCTGATGATGGCGAGGACGGTTCGTTAGTCGAAAAACGTCGAAGAAGAATGTTGAAAGTTTTGCAACGTACATCGTGCGTGTGCATCGTGAAATCTAAACGAGAACGAGGCGGAGAAGGAATAAAGAAATGTAAGAAAAGAAGGGAAATTAAGATGCGAAAAGATAGAGAGCGTTGAAAAGGGAAGCAAGAGACTAAAGACTGAAGGATATCGTACACTCGTGGCTCGTGGCTCGTGGCTCGTGGGCCGATTTCATCGATTAACCGCTCCGAGCGTCCAACTGCATGCAGCCAGCTATCCATCGACAACGTCATTTGCGCGTGTCTAGGGGGTGGGTCCTTTCCTGACTGATTGTGAGTGTAACGACCTGCTCCTGCCGTTACTTTCCCCGTTATTACTTTGCGCCAGCGTTTCTCAAACGTCCGAATCGCTGCCGCGCCGTCTTCCACCATTTCGCCACACGCTTGAAATTTTTCCTCGCTTCTCTTCTCCCCCCAACTTTACTTTCTTCCGCGCTTCCCCTACTTCTATGGCTTACTTTGTGCATTTTTCTTCGCGGAAAAAGGTCTGTTTGTAAATAAATTTCCTCTCCGTTTGATCGCGTATCGATCCTCGATTTTTGCAAAATCATGGCTATCGTGTCTGTGTTCTTGGCAATACGAATCTCAACAAATAAATAACCGAGATAGGGAAATATTTGTTGGTAAGGTTGAAAAGTTTGAGAATCCCTGCCAAAGGGGCCGAAAACAAAAGGGCTAAAGGGGCTAAAAGGGCAAGTTTTGTAGATATCTTTTCTTCGATTCTAATCAGAATAAAAAAATATATCAAGCATCTTGGCCGCGTTCATTTTCTTGGGAAATATTTAACGTTCGATCAAGATGCAATCGGGCGCAACCATTAAGGGAGAAAAATAGCCGGATATCGGTTGATGAACGTAAATACGACTGGAAAGTTGGGGAAGAAAGCGGCGAGTCGAGTCGAGTCGATACTTTGCGAGAACTATAGCGTAAAGTGAGGAGAGTTGGACCACCTTTTTAAAAATGCAAAATAACTTTCTTATTTAATGAAACAAAAACATATAAAAATACAGTGGTGCAAGATAAATAAAATGCCCTTTTTTTGTTTGCTATAGTTAAAATATATCAATATTGAGGTACAAAAGCATGAAACAATAAATTCGTTTTATAAAAAGTGATCCATCTCTTCTACACATAGGGGAGGAGATGGACCACATATGGGAGGACGGATGGAGCTTAGCAATTCTTCTTCTTTTTCTTTGCTATTTTGATGCCACGGGGTTGACACAGGTTTGGCACAGGTTTTGGAAGGAAGTGCAACCTTCGTGCAACCAGCGCGAAGGTATCATATCTCTTTAGATATGATTGCAGTTATAGCACAGTTTAACTCGTCAGAAGTCCACGCGCCTCTAGGAACTGCATTTCTTTTGCGTTGATATACATTTGGCATGATTCTAAAATTATAGGAGCAATTAATCTTTGGCCCATCTCACCTCCTAATTGCTGGTCCGTCTCCCCTCCATTCGAAGGGAAGACGGACTAGTGTTTTCCCGCCAACTGAGATATTGGATACGCATTAATCTAGGTTAGAATAGCAATTTAAAGAATAACATATTGTATTTCACACAAAAACTTTTGTTAAACTTACCTAGAAAGCTTTAAACTTCTGTTTGAAAACACTAGCACAAAACTTTATACACCAGTTAAAATAATATTCGTTTATAACGTCAATGATACGAAGCAAACAGTGATGTTAACTATTACACGATATTCATATGTTACCAGTGCATCGGTCTGTTGCAACGGAATATTTTATATTACCATAATTACAATTTTACCTGCAATGGTCCATCTCTCCTCCCTTTACCCTATGCATTTGTAGAAACTTGCTGGTAACTCGAAAAGCAACTGTTCGTTAACTACCAACGTTTCCTTTTAACTGTACATACATATGTACAACATTGCACCTTACCATCTGATATTCGACAATTCTAGCGGCGTAATCTGGTGGAAACGCTGCCGTATTCTGATGTATGTATTATTTTGATGAAACCCGCCCCGCATCCACCCGCGCCCGCCAAGATCGAGTTCTCCGCTCGCAATTTATATAATACACATACGTAACTATACATATGTATATGTCGGTCAACATAGAATCGTATCTTAAAGCTACGTTTACGTTTACAGTGAACGATATCGCCAGAGATTATCGTGCAAATGCAACTTTTTCCGACAACGCGATCGCGCGGAAGTAATCGTTCAACGAAAGCGTCCCGTCCAATTATTTACAGTAGCAAAAACGCGAACGGACCGACAAAAATTCTTACGCAATCGTTATGCCGTGCAACCTTCGGCAAGAGAGCGCCAGAGAAAGACAGAACGACGACAAGAGGGGGGACGGAGTGTGTTTGTGTGTGTGTGTTCGAGAAGAAGAGAGAGAGAGAGAGAGAGAGAGAGAGAGAGAGAGAGAACTCGGGTAAAGAAGCCTGACGAATAATGGAAGAACGAGCGTTACATAAATTCAAGGATACTGTGCACAGCATTCGCTGTCCTATTCGTTATGATACGGCATTTCATTGAAATCATAGTATATGTGGCATAACCGTGCTTGTGTGGACGCGTGGACAGTAGTGGACACAACTCGATATACATACATGTATGTACATACATATAGATGGTGTTGCGGGTTGCGCCTAATTGCTATAAATGGTTTTTACTCGTTGGAACGCGATAACTTTAGTCGCTTCGATGAACGCGTTCGATCGAAATCTGATTATTTTCGAATGCTCGAAAGTCTCGCTGATTCGTCAGAAGCTCCGATAAAACATTCGCATTGCTTCAATATGAAAAATCTCGTTCCGTTTCAACTTCAACTTTAACTTCGACTTGGACTACGCTATGGGAATGTCTTGCCTTTCGGTTATCGTTTTACCGGTTCCCTCGCTGATAACAACCAGGACAGTGCGATATCCACACGGACGATACCCGTCTCGGTCCGCCTCGCCCCGCTTCGCCCCGCTTCGCCCCGCTTCGCCCCGCTTCGCCCCGCTTCGCCCCGCTTCGCCCCACCCTGGTTCCATTTCATTTTTGACCACGTTACGCGCTCTTACCGAGACTCTTCGACTAATTTACCGGCCACGGTCGTTCAGGCGGACGCGACGGACAGAAAATGATATCCCGTCGAATCGAAACGAATCATCGTCACCGGGTGCGCCGCGCCGCTGTAGCTGTTTTGGCAGTCAGCTGGTTCGACTGATTCGAACTCCTGGAACGCTTCTTATACATTACGCGCGCTTACGTGTTACCCCCGTTAGCTTGATCGCTGAAAGAGCTCTCGAATTGGCTCGCGTTATTCGACGAATAAAGGAAAGGGTAAAAAAGGAAGGACGTTGTAGCAGAAATGGTTAAAGAAAAAAAGGTTGTTTCGTAGGTATTTGTGAGACAAGGCAAAACATTCGGTTGAAAGGTTTCGAGGCGTTAGTCGAAAAACGTGGAGAGGGGCCAGATGGAAGGGACGGGTGAGGTACCGAAATGCAAATGAAAACAGTTTTCCACGACGCGACCCGAGGTTCCTGCTGATCATTATCTATGGAGGTTGAGATGCACGGGTCAGTTTCACAATAGTACGGAGTTGATCCGGACTCGGCGTCGGCGTCGGAATCAGAATAGGGTGAACGACGAGGCGAGGCGGATATGCAACGACAAGGCTGCCGACCAGCGTAATGGCCGAGAAACCAGAGGATGAGCACCGAGCAGTTAGCAGAGCACACGCCGACGTATAAATTTAGAAGCGCTCGCTCGCTCGCTCGCTCGCTCGCTCGCGTTGCTTACTTCCGTTTATTTTAACTAAGGGGGCAATCGCTTCGACCGAGAACCGTTCCACGCGATTCCTTCCTCTTTCCTCTCGTTTCCTCTTTTAACTTCGGTTTCTTTTGCCCGATCTCCAAACGATAATCATTGTTGCGTTTACTTTTTCGAATAATCGTTTTCAAATATCAGTTTCGACAAAAGATTTGCGCGTTAAGATCGTAGCACGAAAAGGGGGCATACGTAGGTAGTTTGAGCCAGCGCGGTAGCGCAGCGTAGCGAACGATTGTCGATTACACGCGTTTCAAAATAATTGATGCGATTTCATTATCCGCTGCTGCTTCGTGAAATTCTATATCGCGCGGTTATCCGATTTCGTTTGGCTCGTGTGGACGCGAGCGCGCACTTTCCATTTATGCACGATGCTTCGTGTGCAAATTCTTCGCTCCTCTTTTGCGGCATGTTTAATCTTGTCATTAACGAGGAATCGATTTGTCGACGGTCGACAATTAAATTGTTGTGACTAGGTCGCCAAGACAGTTACGAAATGCAATTACATACACGTACGCGTTTCTAGTTTTGTACAAACGTTCCGGCGCGGCGCGGCGGTGTTCCAGAATCGCACCTGTAGAAGAAGCGTGTGTTCAGGATTGGTTAAGTAAAATACTCGTATTTTCGACGCGTTTCACAAACTCAACGGTCTTTCGAAGGCGTGCCAGACATTTCAGCTGGCCAGTGATTCAGTTTACCGAACGACTTATCGGGTGATCCGCGCCCATGAAGAATTTGCAAACGAACAGGTTCGAATCCGACGACGAGCGTATGTAGGCTAACGTTTTGGGCCTGTGAACTTTGATAGAGGAAAGGCTGAAAGGTAGAAAAGAGTGATACATATAGAGTATAGAGTATAGAGTATAGAGTACAGAGAAAGAGTAAGAGGTGAATAAAGGCAGAGAGGCAGGCAGGTAGGGAAGGAAGAGGGCGCGTTAAGTCGGTGATGCGCGGTTACCTGGACGCTCGATGGTTATGTAACGGGAGTGTGTGAGAAAATAGCAGTGTCGCTTGTCGCTTGGTGTAGCGTGCTATGGCATGGCTGGATGTAGGGTGTACGGGCATCGTATCGATATCTATGCGTTTCAAGCCGCGAGTATGTCGCAACGAGCTCGCGCTCGCCAATAATTGTGTCGCGTAACCTTGAGCATCGATTAAACGATGTTTCGTATCCGTACACCTGTTTGTATGTAGCAGCGAGCAACGTTACCGAGCCGTGTCGCTCTGTGCCGAGCCGCGCCGCACAGTGGGACAAAACGGTTTTCGGCGATCAAAAATCGATTTTCGAGAATTGGGAAATTGAAAATCTGATTACGTACGTAGATAGAGAAGGAACTGTAGTTTAACGCTGCGCAATCGGTTTTTTAATATTTGTTTCCGTTTTTCTGTGGCATTCACTCAAAGTCCGAAGAAATTCGTTAAAGCAAAAAGCTCATGATATTACCCACAACTTTAATGTCCGATTCTGAAAAACTTTGCTGAGAAAGATGAAACTCGAACGATTTATAAAGATTACTACATTAATATAGATTGCATTCAGTCCATAAAGTAATGTAAAATGTTAACAACTTATTAAATAATAACGCCTGTTCGAAAAGAAGTGCATTTATCCAATACCTTAACTTTATGCAAGCTTTTAAACAATTGGCATCATTTGGCGCGGGTTTAAATGGTATAGGAGGAAAGGGTGGACCTTCCTCTATTAGAATCAAGAAAAATTTGGATAATGGCGATTGAAGTGTGATAGTGCACCTATTTACAATTAGACCGCTACGCTCGCGCTTGGCAACTGTTATTCAATCGCCATTATCTCGCAAGGTTGCGCGAGGTTGCACCCAGTTTTTCTTGAGTCTAATAGGGGAAGGTTCACCCTTTCCTCCTGTACCAATTAAACCCGTGCCAAATGATGCCAAGTGTTTAAAAGCTTGCATAAAGTTAAGCTTTCGATTGAATAAGACCTGATCAAAAAGAAGTACATTTATCCATGAATTGATGAAACATCAATTCATCAAAGTATTCATTCTACAATACATTCATTTATATATACCACATGCTTTTACTTTAAACTTTAAACCCTCATTCACCTATTCCTGTTCTTATAACTTGTGTGTCACCATTAATAAGTAACTAAACCCTTTTCTTTCACAGTTATTAACATACTTATTAACATAGTTTTGAATCACATTTTAGTTCTAAAAAACAAAATATGTCCAAGTGCACATTAATAAAATACTAATTCTACTCCGTTTTATGCATGCTACGTATTTCTATTTTAAAGTGTTATTAACTTCTTCCTACCATTATGACATATTTCATGTCATTTTTTCATTACCAAATCCATTTCTTCCATAGTTATTGACAGTTTCAAGCCCAATTTTAGTTAAACAACATAAAATATGCCAAACATGTGACAGATATTGAACGCGCCTCACTTTATACTTGAATATTATGCCACCCTGTAGTTCAATACGATTCATATTAATAAAACTTCAGCACGATAGTGTAGGCAACCATTTCTCAAAATTTCATGAAAATATTTCCAATAGAACCAAAGTTACAGATTTTTGATCGCCGAGCGCCGTTTTGTCCCACTGTGCGGCACGGCGCGGCGCGGCGCGGCGACACGATTCCCCGTTCGCGCAATCCGTCCTTTTCTTCCATTAACTTTAAATCATTTGCGCATCGACTCTTGAAATTCCCCGAAAAATATTCCTACGATCGTTGCTCTTACTTGACAATAATCTGATCGATCGTATTACAACAAAAGGAATGTGCACGTCGCGCGTCGTACGGAAACTGTGCGATACGAAACCGATTTTCGAGCGGCGTGGCGCGACACGGCGCTGCGCGGCGCCCACCGAAATGGCGTATTCGCGTATTACGCGATGTCACGTGTAGGCAGAAACGCGCACACAAGCGAGTGGCTCGCGAGTAGCCAACCTTGAGCGTGTTATCGAGTTTCTGCGCGTCGCGTCGTCGTTATTGCACAGAGCTGAACGAAATGTTAGAACATTTATATTATTTCTTGTTTCGCGAATCACCACGCAAACACCTTGGAGCCGGTACGCGCACGCCCCGTTACATACTCCGGTTGCGACTCGACGCGACGAACGATCGTCGTGTCGAGCAACGAACAACAGAGTACGCGACCGACCGGCGTGGCGCGGCGTGGCGCGACGCGGCGCGACGCGGCTGCCTACCATTTCCATTTAAATAGACACCAGTTTTCCTTCGCAATTATTCCTTCGACTCTGGCTCCGATAATATTCCAAGGTCTTTCGAATCAATTCAGAAAAGGAATAATTGGTGGTGGTGATTATCGCGGTAAAATAGCGATCCAAAGAGCTCCTGATAAACGCGCACGGGAATGAGGCACCGTAAGTACATATGCATTTCGTAAGCTGGATTTCCATTTTTTACTTCTATCATATTGGTCTCGGTTTTCTGCGCCTCACCCCGGCTCGCATCTCCACACGCAGATGCGATCTGCAACGTCTTGTTTCGGTGTTTTTTTTTTGTTTTTTCTTTATCTTCGACTATGTATACTTTAGTATGTACAACCTTCTGTTTCTTCGACCCCCTTTACACGTACGTCAACTTAACCCCATGGTAACCACGAACGACGACCACCACCCGAGCTCAGTACCGTGTCCAGAAACGATCGAACCCCACCTCGCCACCGGGCACGCGTTTTCACGCGTTCCTCCAATCACTCTTTTCTCCCATCGGTCATGTAGACGAACGTTTTCCGTTGCTCAATAATTATTGTCATGATTTGGACCGTTTATTTTGAAAATCGTGTAAGTCCATTTTTTTTTTAATTTGAGATATCACGTAATTTATGTTTAATTTAGTGTAAACTTTTTATTTGTAACTGGTTAATATTTAATATCTTAAAAAATATCAATGTTTTGTTCAATTTAAAATTGGTCGATAAAAGAAATTGCGTAGTCATTGATTATGAAAGTGGTGTAAGTCCGATTTCCATAGACAGGTAGCGAGATCAGTGGCTACTGGTGCCTACATTTGTTTTATTTCACGTGTCGAAAGTTGCTGTTCTAAGTTACTTATTTTATTTTCCTCCAAAAATGGATAATATCATATTAACGTCAGATAGTGATACAAGGTAAAAAGTGCACCGTATACTATTTTATATAAAACATCAATGGAGGATACAGAATTTATTATTTTAGATTTATCACCTACATGCTGGAAGACCGCCAAAATTTGAAAGAATCACCCTAGCGCCTTTGTATCATGATGCCAGGCCTATTACATACGAGAAATATAAAGATATGGATCAGTTATTACCTTATATACCTCCTATGCATCGTAAATATTTCAAAACACTACAACACGAAGAGCATAAATAAATGTATAAATATAATTAACGTTCAAAATAATACAAAAATGTTTGGAAAAAAAAAATACACCCGACTTCGGAATGCACTAAAAAGGACGAAATAATTTTAATTTATATTTCGGAGACGGCGCAAAATTAAAAATTATGTAAATGAAAGATGTTGCTAATGTGAAAATATGTAAAAGGATTAAAGAATTTTGATAATTTCCAATGTAGAAAATTTTTAATTTTGCGCCGTCTCCGGAATATAAATTAAAATTATTTCGTACTTTTTAGTGCATTCCGAAGTTGGTTGTACTTTTTTTTTTCCAAAAATTTTTTTAATTCACATTTTTTAGTGGCCATCGGAGCAGTCCTTGCAGTTCCGATTGGTCAATCCATTTCGGAGTAATTGGCGAATATAGGTACATGACGTGGACGAAATCTTTGTTTCGAAACAATTTTCAACAAAACAAGGTAAAACAGCGGAAACAATGGCAAAATGCAAAATGTGTTTTATCCCGATTCTAGTGGGAGTCATAACCTACAAGATGGAAAAGGTTTCGTTCGGATTGATCCATCCATCTCAGCGTAATTGGTGACCAAACGTAGCTACTACGAAACTGCGTTTTTGCAATAAAAAAGGGGTAAAGAATGAAAAAATGCCAAATGTTTTTCTTACGGGACCAACTGGGAGTCACACTCCCACAAGATGCAAAAGGTTTCATCCCGATTGGTCCAGCCATCTCGGCGTAATCGGCGGACATACATACATACATATATATATATATATATACTATATAAAACTGGTCGAATTGAGTAATCTCCTCCTTTTCGAAGTCGGTTAAAAAATAGTACTTCTATTTTATTTGGATTAATATGAAATATATTTCAAGTGATATTTAATTTTTCATAATTGAAATTAAATGATTTTTGCGATTGACTAATTATGAAAGTGGTGTAAGTCCATTTGCAGCCCGTAAATATACATTATTTTAGTTAAATTCGCCTAAAAGACATTGATATAATCAAATTGCATATTGATAAATTAATAGAAACATTGCCAGACTTGACATAATTAACCAATATTTTTTAGTTGACGCATATGCTAACCTTTAATTTTCTCGAAACAACGAAAAATGGACTTGCACCACTTTCAAAATAAACGGTCCGTTTATCCAACGAACGTCGAATTACGTTGAAAAACGCGTAACACCAAAAACACGATGTACGTAAAAATGGTAAAAATGGTAAAAATGGTAAAAACTAAAAACGTGTACGATCTCTTGCGAGTCTTTTCATGATTGCCCGCGTAAACAAAAGGAAAATTTACAATGCAAGACACAGGTATAGGAATCTCATACCACATAGGAAAAAATCGCGTGTCGTCGCGTCGGGGCGCTCGAAGGCGATGGTACGTTCCTGTGGTTGTCGGCCCTCGCCCCTGTGACGCGTCCCGGTTCCGTCTTTGTCGTTCCCGCTGACTCCGACTCTTTCTTTCCTGTGCATCCACACGTAACTACGGGACTACGGGACTACGAAACTACGGGTGGGTAGAGTTGGTAGAGTGGGTAGAGGGGCGCATGCTCGCGCGTGTGTGCCGGTTGCTTGCGTGTGCGAGCGTCGCGCGTGATGACTGCCGCCCGTCTTCATCCATCGAATAGCGCGTTCTCACTCTCGTTCTCGTTCTTGTTCTCGATTCGGCCGACGCGATGTGACGTGACGCAACGCAACGCAACGCAACGCAACGCAACGCAACGCAACGCAACGCAACGCAACGCAACGCAACGCGACACGACGAGACGAACGATTTCGACCGGCTTCGTCGGCGCCATCGATCCCACTTGCGCGCGTGCTTTCCTACCTTGTCGCGTCCGTATGTGGAAGAGTGCCGAATGGATAGGAGGATACGTACGCGCGCACGCACCACTCACACACGTCGCGAGCGCCTCGTCATGCACGTTCCGCGATGGACTTTGCCTCTCTTCGTCGCTCTCCGCCGCGCTCCGTGAGTCCGAGACCGCGCGCTGCGCCCTGCCGCGTCTCGCCACGTCTCGCCTTGCTTCGTTTCGCCCCACCATGCTCGTTTCTGCTCGTCTCGCCTCGCCTCGCCTCGCCGCGCCGCGCCTCGCCCCGCCCCGCCTCACCTCGTCCCGTTCCGACCACGTCTCCGTCCTCTTCGTCGCACCGCACCACTCCTACACTCTCCACTCTCCACCAGCTTCCTCCCACGCCTGGGGGCCGGGGACCATCGCGGGGCAGCCATTCCTTCAGCGAACTTCGAGTAGCGCGTATCGTGTACCGCGTACGGTGAACCGTGTTCGCGTGTCGCGCAACCGCACTTTCAACCGTAACCGTAACCGTAACCGTAATCGTAACCACGCCTTTTCCTAAAAACAAACGGACAGCCGTGTTCGCTAGCCGAAAGTCGTCGAACCGGCTATTCGAGGAGGAAATAGCAATATCTACCGAACAACGACGACGATCTGTTGTTAGACGGAGTACAGAATCGAGGTAAATTGCGCGCGGCTACTTTTTCGTTTATCACTTTGTTGGTATATGGCATGAACCGTGGGTCGTGAGTCGTGAGTCGTGAGTCGTGAATTGTGAGTCGTGAGTCGTGAGTCGTGAGCCCTTGGTAGCAACGAACGCTTTCGCTTCGACTTATACAATTTATACACTCGCTCGGAGACAGCAGCAGTCGCGAGTCGAAAGGAAAATTTTTGAAACGCGAGCCACGTTTGCTTTCGTTTTGACTTGTGCGAGGAATTGGCGACGTTGAAAAGTAGAAAGACGGTGCGCAACGTGTAAAAGTGTGTAATCGAAGATCGTCAGAGTGTGAGGTCGGTGGTGAGACGATAGCGAAGGAGCAAGCTTTATCTGGGGTTCATCGGCAAGCGGTACCCCGGTGGGGTACGGTGTCTACGGTGTCTACGGTGATCCGGTTCGGCTGTTCGCGCCCACGAGTGTGCCCGTCTTCATTCGTATGTGTGTTGTGCATAAACGCGGAACTTACGATCCTTTGATCGCGTCCCGTTGGCTGCACTCGGTCTGTGCTATCCGCGGTGTGTCGCCGAGGTGAAGTTCAAAGTGCGCGACTACGGCGATCGAGCCGAGTGGACGAACAGCGGGACGGAGAAAGAAGGGGTCTCGCGGGCCGAACGGTGAGTTCACCGAGATTCGCCGAGATTCAACGAGTTGGTCGAGTGACCGTAGTCGGGATCGTGCGGCCTCGCCTAGCTGAAGAAGAGAGCCCGCTAGGAAGATGTTTCGCGCGTACGGTTCTGCGCCGGCCGAGACACCTTCGAGCGCCGACATCTATCCATGGACCAATAACACGTTCCTCAATAAAGGTGCTTATACTTGTACCACCATTGTACATTGTACATTGTACATACGTAGCTGTTTCGGACTGCTCGCTCGCTCAGAGCGTTCGTTTGCCCGGCTTGCCTCGACTCGGCTCGGCTCGGCCAAGCGCGACGATCGCGGAGCTTTTCTCGAATTTCGCGGGACGCTTGCGGGGTAATCGCAGCACACGATGACGCAACGACTCGCGGCCTGACCGTTTTCGGTTCGAACCGGGAGTTCGTCGACGCGTGTCCCGCCACGTGATTGCGCTTGGTTCCTCGCGCTTTTTCGCCGCGGTGTGGCGCACTGTGCCGTGTTTTCTCTTTATTTTTATCCAACCTAACCCGGCATTCTTACTATAGTAAAGTAAACAGAGCAAGGGGCGGGGGGGGGGGGGAGTTGGTGGAGGAGGAGGAGGAGGCGGTTATTGATAACAAACAATGATTCGCACCTACAAATTGGATTGGTCGTAACGTTTGACGCAGCAGATTCGTCGGATCGAATCGAGGAAGAAAGCAGCGTACGCGTTTATATAATGGGGCGTACGCGTGGTAGAGATATACATACAGTGGCTCTTAAAAGTATTCGGACACCCTTTAAAACACAATTCCCTCTTTTGATATTGGACCAAATGACTTGATTTTTTTTTTTTTTTTAACGAACTAGTTTACTAGATGAAAAAAAAATGTTTAAAAAGTCGCAGTTGGTTGAAATTATGAAGGATACAGTGAGGATCACATTTCTCAACTTTTTTATCCGAGCCAATAATGAAAATTTAAAGCATGCTTTGCGTAGATTTCAGTAAGTTGTATGTATACACAAAGTTTCGTCGAAATCGGTTAACGCATCTAGAAACTACAAGCAATTGAAATTGACGAAAATTGCAGTTTTTCACCTAAGAACGTGATTAGTCATGATCTTAGGTGAAAAACTGCGATTCTCGTAAATTTCAATTGCTTGTAGTTTCTAGATGCATTAACCGATTTCGACGAAACTTTGTGTATACATACAACTTACTGAAATCTACGCAAAGCATGCTTTAAATTTTCATTATTGGCTCGGATAAAAAAGTTGAGAAATGTGATCCTCACTGTATCCTTCATAATTTCAACCAACTGCGACTTTTTGACGGTTTTTTTTTCCATCTAGTAAACTAGTTCGTTTAAAAAAAAAAATCAAGTCATTTGGTCCAATATCAAAAGAGGGAATTGTGTTTTAAAGGGTGTCCGAATACTTTTAAGAGCCACTGTATGTGTATGTCGGATTCGGGTCGGGTTTGGTATCGAGGCTCGAACGAAAACCCATGGCGAATCGAGGCGAAAGAGGGGCCCTTTAAAGTTTAAAAGGTCTCTCCGGTAGGTCAGGCGGCGTGCACCTGTTTCACGCTCTCGGTCGAGCAGAATGCGCGCGCTAGTCAGCTCATGGTAACCTGGACACGGGTCTCGGAAGTTGGAATCGTTGGTGCTAAATTTGTCGGCCCGGGCATATAATGGACGAATCGAATTCGAGGCGAATCAATGTTATCGCGTCGTGGTTCGAACGAGTTTCAACGTTACTTCTTTTATTTACTTTATCGTATGGCATTGATTGTTCTTTTTACTATCGTGGAATTGTATCGTTCTCGATTCCGTCGCGATTTCGATGCCACCCTATATTTCGCTCGGCGCTAGAGTGCCTTGACCTGGTCTGACCTGCGCAACGTACCACCCTACCCCGCGGCGAAAAAGCTTCTCTCCGTGTTCGTGTACACCACGCTAAAACGCGTTTCGTTCCGGGTTACTTATCCCCCTTATACATGTACATGTACATACAGCTTGCGTCCACCGGATCTTCCCCTTCCTTTTTCTATTTTTGTTTTCCGTACTCTTACTCCTTCAGCCATTTACGCGATTGACAAATACCTTGTCGCTTTTCGGCAAGGGCTAAAGAAACGGGGAAAAACTGCGTCGATCGCAATTGTTGTCATAGAAAAACCGTTCCTGCGTCGTACTATGAAATCGATAGCTCGTTTAGGAATCGTTTCTTCGCAAATTACGCAACACAGGAAAAATATTCTTTTCCATTTATCGTTGGTGTTTGTTGGGGATTGGACGGGCGGACGGGTGGACGGGCGGACGGGCGAGCGGGAAATCCCAAGAATAGCAGAACACCATTGGATAATTCTCCAGATGGTACAATCATACAAGGGGGAAACGACAACGACAACGACGCGGCGTATCGCGAGAAACGCGTATCGAGCTAATCCGTTGTTGCGTGTAAAAAGTAAGAATCGTACGGAACCTGGAGAGCGGGCGACCCTAAACAGTATCCTAGAAGAACGGAAAAAGGAAACGCACGGCGCGCAACAATATACATATGTATATAACATAACAACACATGTACATACAATACAGACCATGTTTGATACGGAGTCGTAGCGTATAATGTGTAAAACGATTCGAAGTAGCGAATGGATCGGGACGAATTAAAACATACGCGTTCTTCTCCGTTACGCGTACGAAATAATACCCCTTCTCCGTTTACGCTGTTTCTCAACGATCGGGCCCTTGTCGCAACAGCCTCGACCGACTTTCGAAAACGATACCAACGGCACCAGCAGCGAGACTGGTCGTTCTTCTCAATGCGCTACGTTTCGATTAACCAAGAACGAAGCTCGCCGCAAGCAACAGTGTCCTGTGAAAACATTTTCTCTAATAACTCGTGTCACAATTAACCAACGAAACTCTCTTGTACAAAAAGAGAAGGCAAACGACTTATCGTTACGTTACGTTACGTTACGTTACGTTCGCGATCGTTCGATGAACCGGCGAAGCGCGGCGCGGCGCGGCATGGCACGACGAGACCATCTACTTGTCGAATCGAGTGTTTTTCGGCACGAAACAAACGCCAGACGGCTATTCCCAATTTACTGACAACAGCACGGTTGCTCATATCGATCGGCCTTAACCACACCTCGAGTCTTTTTCGGTTGGCCATTCGCGCCGAGCGTATATGTATGTGTATACTGCTACTACCATCAACACCACCTCCACCTCCACCTCCACCTCCGTCACCGCTATCATGTATGCACGTATACGTACATATTTCTAGACGGCGAGCATCGCGTCCGATCGATCCGTATCGAAAAAAGAATTACGTTTTGCTGAACGTTGTTTGACCGGTATTTTACAGTAAACTGAACGCCTATTATCGTCTTCTTTATCTCATGCGCTTCCTTAATGTAGCTTAACCCGCAGCCATCTACCTTATGTAATTAATAATACGCAATTATATAATGCGTGTACGTTTTAAAGCGTAAGAGAAGACGCGACGCGACATGGCGCAAAATCACTGGCTTTACGACGGCCATGGTTTGCAATACGAAGCGAGGCGAGTCGAGTCGAGTCGAGTCGAGCTCGCGCTGGACAAACTGATTGTGAGTAACGTTGTGTGAAACGTTACGCCGGAAATGTTTCAGGAAAACTAAACTTTCCGGTTGTCGTTGGAGCACCGTGCGGTTACGTACCGTTGATACCGTTAACTCCTATCTTTGCTCGTACTTTTCCTCTTTTCACGATAATATCTAAATTCGTTATTGTATTTTGTATCCCAGTGATGAGTTTTTATTTTCTACGTTTTGACATCCATTTAACAGTAGAAATTTCGATTGTTCCCATCCAAGTTGCGAAAAAACGCTCGAAGGGGAAATAAGCGAGCGAATTAAGAATAATTTTCGCAAGAATCAATTTCGTAAAACATCGAACGAGTCCGTTCGACTTGGTTATCATGAAACACCGATAACGTATCGATGTCATTTTTGAACAGTGTTAGCCGTGATCCTAATCCGGCCAACAACTGACTGCATTTTACATCGTCGTTCGTTCCATTTGACGTGTGCGATGCTACCTTTAACAAAGATGTGGAAAGTTTTGGATCGCTTAAACAAGGTATCGTTTGCGACGATTAAAATTAGACACGGATCGAGGCGGATTAACGATCGGCTCAACGAATGCTCGTTCGTTCGAAGTACTTGCGTACCTACCTAGATTTTCTACGGGCTAAGAATTTTCTTGCTCGCGCAGTTTGTTCGCGCGATACGCAGATAATTATAGCTCGGAACTGTGAGGATAATTAGTGCGGGAATGCGTTATCGAACCGTTTCGCGGATCAATGCCAACTCGTCCGGTTAATTGGATATAAGTTTCCTACCAACTTCTTTCGAATATAAAAATATGGGAATGTGGGAAAGGAAATGACGGGAGACGTTAAAACGAAGTTCTTTTTTCTCTCTCTCAGTTTGCGTATGTTGAAAAAGGAAAGAAAATTGGCTAAATATACGAAGAAAAAGAAGAAGAAAGGAGGTGCGCGGTTAGTCGAGATGACGGCAGGGTTGCGATAGAAAGGAAAGAGTGATCGGAAGCGAACCTTAGGCGAGCAGGTATGGGCTACGCGGCTACGCATGTCAACTAGAGGGCATTCAACTATCGATCGCATAGTTTCAGCCACCCTCTCCCCGGCCGGATTCAACCTTTTCCCTTTCTCCTTCCCGTTTTCGCTCCCTCGCCTCGCCTCGATTCTCCCTTGGTTGTTCGCTTTTTAGGTAGGACTAGTTTTTCTCGCGTTTCCTTCCATACGAACCAACCCAATGGAAACCTCGCGATCTTTATCCAACCGTCGCGTCGCGTTGCGTTGCATCGTAACTTTGTGTTTCGCTATATATGCTTTGCTACGAGCTGTCGTGGCGTAATTTCTTTCGGTGCACGGGTAACGAGTCGATAACCTAATTATGGATATTCAATGGCGTCGATGTTCGGCCAGTTTGAAGCTTTCTCCCGGAGGGTTAAGATTTATTCGGTTCGTTGACTTTCCTCGTGGCCAGGATTCTGTACGCGTTCTCACGGCGCGGTGCGGCGTTTCGTTCGACCCTGTTCGCTTCGACGCCTCGTAATTTGTGTAGGGCGAGTATCCGTCGACGCGAAAACGGACGAGAGGAGATTCGGCCAGCTAGATTAACCAGATCCTCTGTACGTTGTTCGTTCGCGTTCGCGTTCGCGTTCGCGTTACGCGCCCGGAAGCTCGTCATGATTGACGCAAACGACGCAAACACAATCGCATCGAGCGGTCGGCAGACTGGAGAAAATTGCAGCTCACTCGGTAGCTTGGCTTGCTCGGCCGTGAACGCTCGTAAGCGCGTTCGCGATGCGAAACGTTTCCATGGCGAAGTCTAGTAGCCAAGTACCGATTGTTGGCTATATCCCAGTATCCCGTCGTTCGCATTGGCTGCGAATGTATTCGTGGTGCGACGCACCGGTCGGATGGCACGTCGCGTCGCGTCGAAAACGAAACGTCGATGAACGAGAGGCGAACACCGGGCCAGAAAGAGATAGAGCGAGAGAGAGAGAGACCGATGGTGGGGAAGCTGGAGAGGGTCGTGGAGGCTTGCATGCGGGCCAGCTGATCGGTCGCAACACACGTGTGCGCGCCACGTACTTTACGTCCGCTCGGAGCAGTCTGAGGGGGAATGTGGGGCGGTTGTCGGGCTATGCAATGTGCAAGCCCCTTAACCACGCGCACGAGTACCGAGCCATTTAAATTTAGCCCGGTTAACCTCCCCGAATTGCCCGCATCTCTCGCGCCCGTCGCTTTTCCTAGCTAACCGTAAAGGTCGTGGTTGGCGAGTAACGATCGCGCTCCAGCCTACCTCGAGTGCCCCTTAATCACTCGATACATCAGTTATTGTTCTTCAAACTCGAGCTTATACGAACTAATCAATTGTTTTGGCTGCAGAGTATCTGTCTCGTCTCGTCTCGTCTCGTCTCGTCTCGAATTCTTTCGAGTTCGTTAACTATAGGCTATAACCGTTGCTGAACCTAACGGCGCTTCTGCATCGACCGAAGTAAACGGGCTAGCGTTGAGATGAAAATTCATTTTCCTCGCGAAAAAGAAACGGAATGTTACCTAGTCAGCAGAATGTTCGTGTTCCAACAAGAAGGAGACGAAGCAAGAACGATAACGAAGGAGAATACGTCAACGGTGTTTAAGATGCAAGGTCAAGGGTTAGGTCGAAGACACGACGATTGCGAGCACCAAACGTTCTGTTCTATCGTACAATGTGTACTATATGTATATGTACACATACAATATATTCTGCACCACCGTATTCTTCTTCCTTCGAGCTTACGGCTACAACTCATCTCGTTTACTACTCCCACCACGTTGTGCCGCGGCTACTTGATCTAACCGGTCTTTTTGACCCTAACGTTACCTCTTAGCGTTTGACCGACAGGCTATTCTTAACCGCGAGTAGCGTACCGAGCGAAGTCGACCAAAGTGGTCTTTTTATTATTTCTACGCGTAACATTCCGATCGACTACCTTTTTTGCTTTTTTCTTCTGGATGCTCGCGTTCAGCGGCCACGATGCTGACGACGCTGACGACGCTGACACGCTGAAGCCGGTAACCACGACCACGACGCTTTTGTCACGTAAATCGACGCGCGACGATTTAACTTCGCTCCACCTCTCTTTTCTCGTGTTTCTTGTGCACACGGCACACGAGCTTCTGTCGCATCGCGTCATTGTCTCGTTTCGTTGTTCGCTTCCGTTTAGCATCGACTGCAATACCGTTTCGCGCGTCCACGAAATGATTTGTTCTGTCTGAATTTATCGGCGTGATTCGGCGTTGAGCTGCCTATTTTTGTCCTCCCATTGCTAATAAGAACGTGGCATTTAATCTGCGTGGCTAACGGAACGCGCGTGTTCCAATTATGCGAGAAACGCGACACAGCTTTGAAATACGTACGACGTACATAGATGCATAGTCCAGATGCAACTCTATGTATGTACATATGTATAAATCGAAACGATCCATCAGGTCCGTTAACGCGCGATTCCTGCCATTTCTTAAGATTATCGTCTGCTTAATAATGATAATGTTAACGCCACGTGTACTTTCGAAGGATGGAACTCCTTCTTCCGCATTCGTTTCAACGACGAAACTCGACTGTATCGTGTGGAACGCGGATCGTGCATTGTCCGTGCGTAACAGAGCTAAATAGGTTAATATGCACATCCGTATCGTGACTCGCGTTATGTCACCGATGCCAGCTTAATTGAATAGGCTAAACTGTACCGTGGTGGCTCGTACATATTCCCGCAATATACTCGATCAACTATTCGATTTTGGCCGGTTGTTCGTTTGTTACGACAGCCGCTACGTGGTAAAATATCATAGAATGATGTATTCGCCGCGCCGGTTGACTGGCAGGTACAACGGAGGTGTGGAAGAGTGGACAAGTCGGGGAACGGTTTTCATTCGCGGCGAAGAAAACCGCGGAGCAGAAAGCGTTTGGAAATTTGATCGAAACGGCGCGGCTGTGGAGCAAAATCATTTGGCAAAAAGTCAAGCCGTCGTGGTTCCGTGGCTTGAAACGAGCGCACCGTTTCGTACCATTTCGTTTCTAAACTAAATGCTGATTCGAGAGAAAGAACGAGGGGACAGAGAGGTTGAAGAGGTATCCCGATCCGTCGCGTCGACGCGACGCGACTGGCTAAATCAGCGAGGCACGGTCTTTCAACGAAAACCGCTCTCTTTGTTGCATCGAGTGTTCGATACGTTCGAGCGTAGCCGGGTGTAAACGAGCGAAGAAAGCGTTTCGCAAGATCAGTATGGACTGCAATTCGTCGATGATCGAAAATCGTTATCGAGAACCACCCTTTGACCACTGCTCTATAGCCCTGTAACTCTATAGTTACAGCTGAATTTTGAATTAGAGTTTTAAGCGACGTTGAGCTAACCAGGTGACGATTGTACGCTGGTACAATTTGAAAGCAAACAGGAAAAATTGGACAAAGTTCGTTTCGTTCTCTACGACGCGACGTTAGCGAGATTGTTCGATCAAAGTCTGCGCGACTATACTCGTGTCGCGTGCTTATACGAGTATGCTTATCGTCGAAGATCTTACTCGGTGGATCAGATGAGTCGCATATTCGCATATTCGCATATTCGCATTCGAAACCAAAATGCTCGTGTAAAGGAAAAAGATAAGCCAAGAACGAACTTTCTCTTAAACTTAAAGGCGATTGTAAGTCGATCGAATCGGCCGTACCGGTCGCGGTTGTTCGAAACGTATCCTATCGTTGAGCAACGGCGCGGTTTCGTGATCGAGAACCAGCCAATCTCGCCTATCCTTTACGCGTCTCAATCTACCAACGAGTTTGCAAGTTTCATAATCCGGTCCTACTAAAGTCGTCGTGAATATATGCAATATCTACGAGTATGTATGTGTGTGTATATGTATACATATAACGAGTCTGGAGATTTTACATTTCCTCGTTATCGATCGTTTTTAATGTTGTAAAGATGGATCGTTGCATTCGATGTTTAAACAGGAGCAACAATTCATGCGTTATTCCGTTGATTCGTTCGTTGGAAGGGATATTTGACGGACGGAAGTGGTGTTTAGCGCGTTTTCAATTCTCTAGTTTTGATACGTTTGTTTGATTCGCAGGGTACACGGTGACTGTTTCATAACTGTTACCGGGATAACGGTAACCGTTTAAACACGACTCACAAATCTTTTCCCGTAAAAAGCAACGATACGGTATATTGTATCATGATCACTTGCTTTGTCGTTGAATAAAAAGGATCGTAGATGTTTGTAAGTTAACTCCGTCCCCTTCGCCGTTAGCGGTTGCCAGCCTCAACTGTCTGATAATCAGGCTAAAATGTAAACGTTTTTCCAAATTGTGTAACCGCGTTCGACCCACATGTGTATAGCAGACTTTCGCGTCGCTACTTACGCCACCGTGCAACCCGATCTTCAAGAACAGC
Organism: Stelis phaeoptera; assembly: GCA_943735885.1. Lineage (NCBI taxonomy): Eukaryota > Metazoa > Arthropoda > Insecta > Hymenoptera > Megachilidae > Stelis > Stelis phaeoptera. The sequence goes on along the minus strand of OX030932.1, from coordinate 17,394,698 downwards.
ACGCGACCTCTCTTTCTCTTTACCTACACCCTACACCCTACACTCTACACTCTACACTCTACATTCTACACCCTTGCGATATAATACCGTTGGCCGTAATCTCGTGTAACGTTACCCGCGCGTGGATGTTCGACCAACCGAGCTAACCGAGCCAACGCAACGCGATTAATCTTTCTCGATCGATTCTCATGACTCGCGACTCGCGCCTCACGACCACCTTCGACCCTAACGATGCATCGATCATATGTTTCTCGACGGGTCGAAACACTTTCGACCAGTGTATCTTTACCTCGACCGACCAGTAACTTAAATTACCAGAAAAATTTCGAGACACGAACGATACAGTGTAATCGTGGCTTTTAATCAAAGTGTTTCCACATTTTTTGTTTCAGGGTACATGAATTGCAATGCCAGCACGCTGCAATCGCTCGCGCAACTGCACGGTGAGTGAAAACTTTTCTCCTTCGTTCGTTTCTTTGATCTTTTTCTCTTGGAATGTTTCGCGTTCGAGCGTTACTCGGAAGATCCGCGTGCCGAGAGAAGAGCCACGGTGCGGTGCGGCGCGGCGCGGAGCGGCGCGGAGCGGCGCGGTGTGCTCAATTAAATTTACGCTGGCGCAACAGTCTTGCAACAGACTCACTCGACGTGTTGTAGCGTCGCGTCGATCAGGGAAGCGACGTTCTTCGGGAATGATATTTGCCAAGGTTGTGTAGTCGACATTTTTGATCTTTCTAGTTCTTCGTTGAAATGAAAATCAAAGAGTATAGGCACGCTGCGAAGGACGCGGCTGCGGTGCTGAGAAACGGATCCGTAATTATTTCATCCGCGCCCCATCATCGAGATTCTCGTCTAGATGCGATGGTCCAATCGTGGTGACATTCCATATCGTGGCATATCGCCTTTCCTCTCCTTTTACCTTCTGCTTTCGAATCGATAGCAACCTTCTTACAATACAATTAGCCTGATTATAACTTATGTTAGCTAAGTTCGAGCGAGTACAAGCTTAAATTCCGCGCATCGACTTCTTCGTCTATATTCTACGTATAGTCTGTAGTCTATGGTAACTTGTAGTGCAACGTGGAAAAGCATCGGGTGGTACAAGCAAGAACCGTTTCGCGGCGTAATCAACTTTCCAGACTCGCTATTCATGGTCGAGTCGGAGCCGCGAAACGAGTTGGCGTGCGTCTGCTAACGATGCAACCTTTATGCACGAGCGTCAACCTGTAAAAGTGTAAATCGTGTTATGCCATTGTCGCGTTCTCGCGTTCTCGCGTTCTCGCGTTCTCGCGTTCAGCGTGTTGACGTAGCCGAGTTCTCGAGGCGAGACCGAGTGCGACACGGACGGAAAGACGCGACCGAAGGCAAAGAAGCGAAAAGAAAGAAAATGTAACGGTACTGTGAGTCGTGGACGGTAGACGGTAGGATTAAGTAGCGCAGCATAATCTCGAGAAACGAGGCTGGAAGCGAGCTTAATTTCCCATAGCAATTGATCTTTAGAATTACGATATTCGAGTCGGTAGGTGACCAGATTAATCTTGTTTCGACCAGCGAGAATGCTTGTGAATTCGTCTGGTGTCCCGCGTCTCGCGTCTTGCGTTTCGTGGTCAAATCGAGTCACGACTATGCTATTTTTCGGTCCGGTGCGTTTTACATAGGTAAATCTAAGCGACGGATGGGTCGAATCGGTCGCGTTGCATATTCAGCGAATGCAAATTGTGTACGGAGGATGGAACTACTAAAACGATAAATACATACATTAATTAATCGGCTCATCGAGAGCATCAAGGGTTATGCGTTGATAACGGGCAAATCCCTTTGTTACCGTTTTACCGTTTTACCGTTTTACCGTTTTACCGTTGTCCCGTTTTCCATCTGCGCGATTGGTCGCAGATTCGTCGTCAATTTCAACCACTCCGTCCGTATTGCTACAGAATACTGTGAAACCGTTTCCGCGACCGCTGTCGGACGCGATTCGTTTACGAATACATGTTCGCCACGGTTCACCGTTTCTTTTTCAATCTTTAGTCCCTTATAGGTACTTAGTACTTATACAGGGTGTTCAAAAGAACCATTCAATATTTATATGGTATATAGGACGCACTGTACTGACAATGAGTAAAAAAGCTTTAGTAAACATAGGTGGAAAGGTCAACCGTTCCTGAGATATAAGCATTTTTATATCCTAGGAGCACTTAAACACGGTGTTCGGTCAAAGGTGGATTGGATGTGGTGGACCAGTTTCATGGCCTCCTCTATCCCCCGATTTCAACCCTTTGGACTTCTTTTTATGGGGATATTTAAAAAACCAAGTGTATTCCTCGCCGATAAATGACTTCGAAGAAATTACTTAACCGAATCCACCATGCTTGTCAAATAATTCGATAGTTCGCGACTCTGTAAGAAGAAGATGCCAAGCGTGTATAGAAATGGAAGGTGGACACGTAGAAAATCTTCTGTAAATATCGAAAATTCAGTAGTAAGTCAATCATGATATTAGCAAACAAAAATGTTTATATCTCAGGAACGGTTGACCTTTCGACCTATGTTTACTAAAGCTTTTTTACTCATTGTCAGTACAGTGCGTCCTATATACCATATAAATATTGAATGACTTTTTTTTAACACCCTGTATAGTAACGAGTTTGTTCGATTAAACTCGACGGTTACCTCGTCCACGAACGCGGTGCTAAAAATATTTGTCGGATGAGTGGATCGATCGTAGAAATGAAACAAGTCTGTCACGTTGAAATAATAATAATGTCCGATGGTATACCGTGGAGAAGAAGTTACGTTGTCTGTCGGTGATATTGGTTCGAATCAGAGTAATCGAAGACGCGGTAAACGTGGACCGTTCGTTCGACAGTGCGTTTTTGCTGGCGAAACACGTTACGCCTCGTTGTGAAACGCGTCGAAGCCAAGGCGTAAGATTTTCCTTGTCCCACATTCCTAGCATCCTTGGCAAAGTTTCGCGCCCGTTGATGTTGCCCGTTTTCAGGATAAACGTACTTGTTGTACGAATACCTATCCCACGACGCGACGCGACGCGACGCGACGGTAGCCTTCTACAAGTTTGATAGGGTACGATTACTTTTGCGGCCTAGAATTGTCAAAGTATTTTCTCGGCAATGACTATAAAACGGCCCCTAAAAGATATTGCGGAAAGTAAAACGACTGCACGCAAACGTATTGAAGTTGTTCCGTTTGTTAAAATCGAACGAGGAATGAGCGCGGATATTCGGATATCTGTCGAACGATCGACATCCAAGCGTAGCGAGACGTACGGTTATCGTTGAAAACTTCTCGTCTCCGACCAGTTTCTCCAAGGACGGTAAAACCGATTCTTCATCCGATTACAATCAGCGCTGGTGAGCAAACTATGTAGTAAAGTTTGTCGCAAAGCAGAGCGATTAAAAATCCGTAATTACATACCGGTTGGCTTTATTCGCTTGGCGAATCGTGTGTATCGCGAGCTACTTTTGCCTGACAACAATGTACAAGATTTATAAGTGTGTAGGTACCGAGAGTAGACTCTTTTCTCCCTTTGCCGGGTGTGTATTTCCATGCAATTGGTAAGTGGGATCTTGAAAGGGACCGAGAATTCGATAACGTTCGCGAAAATCGACGAAACTAACTAAAATTCGTTCTTTGATATAAGAATAGATCTTCATTTGCAACTTTTCTTTTTTTTCTTTCCGTTTTCCATACACGTTTGTTACCACGATCGAAGTTTTCAGATATTGCGCGGTGCGGTACGGCATGGCGCGAGAATCGCAATATAGAGAATAGAAGGGAAGTGAAGAGAAGAGAAGAGAAGAGAAGAGAAGAGAAGAGAAGAGAAGAGAAAGAAAGACCGGGTAGACCTGTTTGCAAGACCTGCCTTAACTGCCTTAACGCGTCGCGAGCCGCGTCTCGGATCAAGAGCACTTTCGCGTTCAACGTCAATGCAAAAACAGAAAAGCGACAATGAGACAACCCGCGGCGAAATGGAAAGTTGAAAAATCTGCCGGAAAAAGTCGAGGACCGAGTTTGAAAATACAAAAATTTGTGTGGCTCGTGGTCGTTGGTAGAATTTTGATATTTCACGGTTCCGTGGATCGCGTAGGTAGGTAGCTAGTTAGCGTTGCGTTGTCGTGTTTCCAGACAGGGGTAACTGGTAACGCTCGATGTCGCGTGTCCGTACTCGCGTAATTTCACAGACTCTTCTCGCGCTTTTCCACCCGCGTGTCTAGGTTTCTTTTATTCCTTCTTTTCTCGCGGTGCGGTGGTTAGATCGCGATCCAAGAGGTTGGATGAATATCGCGGGAAAAAGGGCGACGAAGAGAGTAAAGAAGAAGCGGAACTAGAAAGGCGAGAGGGGTGAGACGGCTCGATGGGGTCGACGGAACGAGGACGCAGAAGGGCTGTCGTAGACGCGCAGCCTCTTGAGACGCGTGCTCGTTAATTTACTGGATTCTCTAAGTCGTTAATAAGCTCATAATTACGAATTTTTATAAGTTGCGCCGGCGAACGAAAAGAAGGACACGGGATAGGCTAGACGACGCGACGCGACGCGACGGTCGGGAGACTGAGAAAAAAAAGAATAACTAACGAAAGCGTCGTCGCGGCTCTAGTAACGTTTTAATTGCTGTTTCGACCATCTCCGTTCCCTCCTCCTCGCTAGCTGTTACCTTCCAGATTACCATGATCACTGGCAAACTGGCCAAAGTGGATTTTCTGAATTCGTCTTCCCAACGTCCCGATCCTCTTCTCCCCTGACAATTTAATCGATCTCTCTTTTCCGATAACAATCGTCGAGTATTTTCTCGCTCGAACCAAATAGTTGCCTTCTTTTTTCATAAGATTTCACCGAGTTTATTCTCGCTTCGATCCGTCTCACGGGTCAATAATGTGATTTAATCTGCTTTTCACGATGTTTCTTTTTGCCCGTTTTGCGTGCTTTAGAACGATAAAACGTGCCGCCGAGAAACGAAAAAGCGCTCCGTTATCGTTCCCGGTTCTTTACGCGCGTCAAACACTCCAGATAGATACTTGGCGTGATATTGGAGGGTAACGGGCCGAGGAGTTTTTTTTTCTTCTTTTTTTTCTGGAGCTTGCACCTAATGTCAAACGGGTATGGTAAAGTTATCGGAAAGGTCGATCGTTAACGGCTGACAAACTGTGGGCAAGCGGTCTTCGCGGCATTATTGACAAACCTCGAAAATCGTCGGCCGAAAAAATATCACAAACTTAGAGCAATCGAGAGAAATGTTTGTAATTTTCCGGAAACGTTTGTTCTTCTTGGCAACCATTTTCTCCCCCCGACTCGAAACGTAAAATTGTAGGGATAAATTTTACCACGTCTGTCGAGCTAGCCCCCCTCACCTAGCAAAAATAAAAAAACAGATACATGTAAATTATGAGCTATTTATGAGCTTTCATATTCTGCAAATCAAAAATTTTGAACTCGTCAAACAAAGCAGGAATTTGAAAATTTCTTAAATATTTTTAAATATTTTGATTAGGGGTTGTGAGTCAATAATCAAAATACGTATCCGGAAAGCTCTTAAATCAATAAACAATGTTTATCTGCAAAAGAATTAAATTTTTTCATTTTAAGTGTAGTTCTCTCTTCAGTTAAATTACTTATGGGGTGGTTTTAGGGTTAAAACGATGAGCTCAAAAATCTGAATTATATTGTCTTAAAAGCTCATAAATAGCTCCTAATTCTGCCGCAAAGAGCGATCCGATATGTTTATTTTTAAGGGGCGAAATTAATAAGGGACTGAAATTTTCAAATCCTGCTTTGTTTGACGAGCTCAAAATTTTTGATTTGCAGAATATGAAAGCTCATAAATAGCTCATAATTTACATGTATTTGTTTTTTTATTTTTTCAAGGGTGGGGGAGGGGGGGGGGGCTAGCTCAACAGACGTAATTTTACCGACAAATTATGTAAGATCGAGTGTTAAATGATGGCGCTCAAGGTGCTTCGATGCGAACGTAGCGATTCTAGGATGTTTGTCGAGAATGTCGAACCCTTTCATATAAATGAAATCAAATATATAACCTTGAAACAAAGAGAGCGGGTAAATCGTTGCCAGTTACAGGAGATTACGAGGGACCATAGAACAGGAAGAACGTCATGAAAGAAGAATGGCCGACAACGTTCGTTACATTCTCTGAACAATGGCCGATTATTACTACGAACCCTCTCCTCTTCCTACGCGACCGACTTTTACCCTTCGAATTGGATTAGATGTCGCGCTACTGGCAACTTAACGATTCCAACTTACTTACCGGCGAGAACGCGATGAAATTGAAACGAGCTTGATATCGATTCATCCGCGCCCGCGCCGCGCCGCGCCGCGCCGGGTCGACGCGACGCAGAGAAGTTGAAATGTGTCGAGATTTAGGAGAGAGAGAAGGAACGAGCCGCGTATCGAAATGGAAAATCGGTAGCCGTAGTAAAGGGGGTGAAGTTTATCGCGTAAATTGCAGCCGACATTTACGGCGACATTTACATACAGCTCGTAAAATGTCGCGTGAGCACCACGTGTACGTTTCTCCTTTCACGTTTCTCGGCCCCTCGAGTTTTCCGAAATTATTACCGATATCCAGCACGCTTACCACAGCACGCCGCGCCGCGCCGCGCCGTAATAGAGCCTGTATGCCTGTACAGATTTACTTTGATCGCAACCCTCCGAAAGTAGACGACGCGTGAAGGCAACCGCAGTTTATTACGCCTTACCAACGACGATCAAGCGATTTTCTGTCCCTCTGATAACGTTGATAGACGGACGGATCGCGTTACTTTCGATGGAAATTCTTCTGCTTTTTCAAGAGGAAATCTTCGATCCGATTTTCCTGCCCCACGGGAGGAAAATAGCGTTGATGGATCGTTGCTCGCTCGAGAGTGTAGATTGTAGATATCGCTCTTGCTCGCCAAGTCTTTCCGCGATTTTTCCAATCAGCCGTTTGCGTGTAGAAACCGTATCGTGATACCCGAGGTTTTATCGACTTTGTCGTAGCAGTAGGTGTTATAGTATTTTCAACCTGGTTGTACATTATATGTATACTCGTGGCGTGCACGGTAGCGTGACTTGCGCGTTTTAAAATTTCACGTAAAAGAGAGAAAAGAGATCGGGTAAAAAAAAAGAAGGGAAGGAAGGCATCGGATGCAAATGGCATAGTAGGATGTATCGGCGTTGGGGCGCCAGGACGTTACCGTCGCGTCGGACGGGTCGGGCTGTCGCGGGGCAATAGGGTAAGCATGGAGGTGGTAGTAGTGGTGGTGGTGGTGGTGGTGGTGATGACGATGATGGGATGATAACTGGAAAAGGGCATTCACCTCGGTCTGCTTCCGCGCGGGTTTCTTTCGCGGATACAGGTCGTTTCGTAAGTCCCGATATGGCCAGCCAACGAAAGTAAGGTCGTTTGCGTTTGTCAAACACGAGGAACGTTTCTGGTAGCACGATTCCGTTAGCTGGAGGACTAGCCCGAACAAGTTTCACGCTGTACCCCTATCTTTTGATAAGTAAAATGGGATTATATGATGGGGAAGAACGATTATACTCGTCGCGTCGTATCTCCGTATCGATAACAGCCTACCGTATCTATCGGTTACCTGTTCCTATCGGTCGAATAGATAGTTGGAAAATAACCACGTAATACTGTATACTGTATACTGTATACCATGGTAAATGTTTACGCGATAGAGGAACGTCGCGTCGCGTCCCGCCGTGTCGTTTCCTTTTAAACCGACTTCGAAAAGGAGGAGGTTACTCAATTCGACATGTAGGTATGTTAATTTTTTTTTTATTTTTATGTATGTTCTCCGATTACGCCGAGATGGATGGACCAATCGGAACCAAACCTTTTGCATCTTGTAGGGTATGACTCCCAGTTGGTCCGGTAAAAAAAATTTTTGCATTTTATCACTGCTTGCCCTTTTTTTTATTGCAAAAAAGCGTACGGTTTCGTCCGCGTTGTGTATGGTCATCGATTACTCCAAGATAGATGGACCAATCGGAACGACACCTTTTGCATTTTGTAGAGTATGACCAACTTGTAGAGTATGGTCCCGTAAAAAAAACCATTTTGGATTTTTTCATTTTTTTCCGTTTTTATCGCAAAAAACGTGGTATTTCACGTTTACTCGGCCTGATATCGATGAAACCTAGTATTACATTTTGCGGCCGGGGATGTTTCCACGATAATCCAATTTGCAACATTCCCTTCACTTCTATGCCCTTCCCTTCCCATCCCTTTGTTGCTAACTACTATTCCCATTGCAAGATTCCTACTCTTTGATGCTACTCTGGAAGGAATGCTCCGATCGCCACTAAGAAATGTGAAATAAAAAAATTTTTGGAAAGAAATACAACCGACTTCGGAATGCACCAAAAAGGACGAAATAATTTTAATTTATATTTCGGAGACGGCGCAAAATGAACAATTTTCTACATTGGAAATTGTCAAAATTCTTTAATCCTTTTACATATTTTTTCACATTAGCAACATCTCTCATTAACACAATTTTTAATTTTGCGCCGTCTCCGAAATATAAATTAAGATTATTTCGTCCTTTTTGGTGCATTCCGAAGTCGGGTGTATTTTTTTTTTCCAAAAATTTTTTTATCAAGCGAAACAAACCCGTTTCCATGCCGATTCGAGGTCGAACGCAAGCTTTATGCCGTACCTGGGCGTACCTAATCGAAGTTGTTTCGAGGTTTTCTTGTCTGTCGGAGCGGAAGCTCGGTGTAACGCGAAGCAAGTTTAGCCGGAATCGCAAGATAGAGGTAAAATCACGTGCAAGCGAGCCAAGGTATCGTGTCCTCGGTGTATGTAGCGTGTACAGTGTACGCGTGTGCTCGAGGGACGAGAAATGGCGGCATAGCGAAGGAAGGAAGGAAGGAAGGAAGGAAAGAAGAGCGGAACGGGCACAGGGGGTGGAGCTACCTGTAATATTGATCCGAACAAGCTTGCAGCGTTGGAGCCGCGCGTTAGGAGGATGTCCCGTACCTGTCGTCGAACGACGAAACGAGATCGTCGCGTCCACGACGTTTTTACTACTCTCCTCTTGTCTGGCTTTGACTACGTTCTACCTTTTTAAACGGCTATAAACTTCCTCTGCCTTTTCTTCGTTTTTCATGAAACTTGCCAGCACAATAGAAGGGAAACGGCGAGTTTTGTTCGAGAGATGATTGGGTGTTTCTATATATTCTATACTGTGGCCTCGTATTTTGGAAACAGCAACGCGGTTAACAAAAGTAGGTACTTCGCAGCTAGTCGCGACTAGTTTGTTTAGCAATTTCTCAGACGCTTCTAGTTTTCTCGCGTTCGAAGGATTTCTCTGAAAGCGCATCGATTACCGTTTCCATCGCATCGGTCGTAATGTCGTAATGTTAAACAACGCGGACGAGCAGCACTTGTCCAAATGGAATCGAGACGTTGACGCAAGAACCGATTATGAGTCACGCGTAAAACGAGAAAGAGTGAGATAATTTCAAGTAAACAAGAAAATTTGGCCAGCACCGTTCCCTTTTACCCGCGCCCTTTAGTTACGTTTACTCGCGCAGTTTTTAGTCCTTGTGCAACCATTTCGTTAGTTCTGCTCTCCTCTTGGTGTTTCGTGCCTCGAGTTTAATCCTGTATCGCGATCGATTCATCCGTTTTAACTTCAACCGATTGCTCGAGAGGGTCGGAGCGGTTGGCGAATCACGGTTAAGCCTCGAGGCTCTTCCCTATTTCGAGGATGCACCATTCGCCATCCCCCCCCCCCCCCCCCCCCCCCCGTCTCCCTTATCCCTTTCTCACGAAACTCGACCAACTTGGACCCCGATATCTCGATGCCTACCGTAAAATCGCCCTTTAAATCATATCACGCTAAACGGATAAGCTGTGCTGGGGCGAACCGTTTCGAGACGACCGACATTACCGATTCCTCGGGGGAATGCTAATCGTATAAAACGTGACCGCATACTAATGCATTATAGAAAATATCACGCGTAGCGACGTAGCGACTATGAAAGACACGTGTCTAGACACGTGGTTATAGTGGAAAATTCGATCGTATTGCGTTCAGGTTTTTTCTGATTTCGACTAATTAAACTTACTTGAATCTTTTGGGGTTGCACGAGAAACGAGAAACGAGAAACGAGAAATGGATAGGATGAACGTTTCGCTGGTGAACGAAAGGGCAATTTATTTGAATTTGTTGACGTAAAAGAAAGAGAAACGGCCAAGCACGTTCCGGAGTATCTTAAGAGAAGATACGGATCATTTCGTATGTTCAGTTCTTACGATGTTGAAAGTAGTGGGATCGTCTTCCATATATAGTACTGCGAATCATTGAATAAAATCGATTATCTAATATCAAAGCGTCGAGATTTTTCAGAAACGCGACGCGCATCGTACCGCTTTCTCGACAAGTTTGCTTCGGTAACTAGCGGCGAATTATTATCAGTGGTCGTTTATGGACAGGATCGTTTCAATTTCACTTCCAGTACCGATGCGTTCGGTTATCGTCGATCGAATCGCGGTAAACTCGAAAGCGCACAGCTTGAAGCGGAACGGGTCGCGTGTCGATGTCTTTCGAAGGTCCGACATTGGCATACAAGTTTGAAAGCTCGAGGCGAATTTAGCAAGGATATTCGCTGGTTTACAATTTCGAATCTATTTTGCGTAAATGGCTCGATCCCCGTTATAGCTGTCACGCCCCCTCGTTTCCGGGCTCGTGAAAGCTTTCCCATCGACGCGACGTGACTCGTCGTTCCATTTTCATCGTCGCGCCGCGCCAAAGCGTATCGTCAACCCCAAGAAGATCGTTGTCAGGTCCTCGGGGGTGAAATAGGCGATCGATCAGGCAGATTGACCAAAGTACAAAGAGTGAGTTTCCAATAACTGTTACCAATATTACACCTTGTAGCGATCCCATACTCTATTGACAATAACAGGTATAGCTGCCGGCCGCTGCTAGCACCGCGCGACTCGGCCGCTCGAGCCAGCGTACCTTGACGCACCGTTCCATTCAAACAATTTTCGTATGGCCAATTTTTAAGTGTCCATATTTCTGGAAACTGGTCCGTAAAGGGGACGAACGGGGCTATATGCTCAAATTTTTTTTCAGATTTTTAAACATTTCCTCACTACTGTAAAATTGCATTTGTTTAAAACAATTGCAAAATAAGCGGTTAACAAATCTTGTTTTTAACTGAAATAATTTTTATTAGATACTACCATGTTTTCACTATAAGTACCTAAACGCCCGTTTTGATCGGTTTGTTACTTTTGGAAGTAATAATTTATTGAAAAAATATGAGCACTATATTTTCAACAGCTGTAAAGTTTACAATTTTCAAAATTTTGAAAAATCCTTCGAGATACGTTTATATATCACTAAAGACTACAACATATTCAAATTAGGACAAAATCCGACATGGTGCTCCAAAAGTTGTCCGACTTCGCATGGAATGTCCCAAGACGAAAGGAAGGAAGGTCGCGGTCGATGCTCGACTGGAAGCGCGAGCGTTTCACGCGAACGGGATGGTGAAAAATGAACGGAAGAGAAAAAGGAACGTCGAGTGGGTGTGTGCTCGACTGTTTCGCGAAAGCAGCAGTGTCGATTTACTGCTCGATCGCGTCCGTACGCGTTTCGCCCGCTTTCTGTTTTTCCTTAACGACAGCGTGTAACGAACGACTACGTTCGCGCGATTTCGCGGTATCTTGAACTTTCGTTGGAGTAAGCAAAGATTCGCCGGTAACCGGTAATGGCAACGTTCATCAGAAGAGCGAGATTTCCGATTCGGCGAAGATACAGTGAGTTTCTGAGCGAACCCAGTGATCGCGGTGATCCGCTCGTCCATTCGTCCGTTCGTCCGTTCGTCCGTTCGTCCATTTTTTCCGTTGCGTGGTACAGGACTCGCGTTGCCTGGCAGGATTTTTCGAGCAAAACAGATTCGTGATCGGGATTTTGAAAATGGCTTCTTCCGAGGGAAGAAAACGTGCAAAATCAGAGTGACGATAACGATAACGTTGGCGTGTATCGTTTCAGGTAAATCACCGTTCTTCCCGAGCCTGGAGGATCAAAGCGGAACCCTGCTGGAGGATCCGAACGCGGCGAGTCAGCTGGACGGTGTCGGAGTTGGCGTGGGTGTCGGCGTCGGAGTCGGCGTCGGCGTTGGAGTCGGAGTCGGTGTCGGTGTCGGCGTAAGCGTTGGCGTCGGAGTCGGCAGCGGCGGTATACCCGGCTCCCAGGCGGCGCCGCTTTCCTCGCCGAGTCGGAGCAGCCCTCACAGTCAAGGTAGCGAAAATGGAGAACGCTTTTCCAGGAAAGTGTTTGTCGGTGGGCTGCCGCCCGACATCGACGAAGGTACGCTACTCTTTTCTTTCCGTTTCCTTCTTCTACGTTATTATACCGTCGCCGATCGATTTGATCGTGCGCGACTAACGGTGTTCTTTTTGCAGAGGAAATCAAAGCCAGTTTCCGTCGTTTTGGATCGCTGGTCGTCGATTGGCCGCACAAAGCGGAGAGTAAATCCTACTTTCCACCAAAGGGCTACGCTTTCCTGCTTTTCCAGGTAATCGATACGCACGCGCCTTTCTCCTTTCCGTCGCGTTGTCCTTTTAATTTTAACCTTGAAACTGTAAGCAAAGTAATTTTAAGAGGCAGGGTGGAAGACCGTTTCGATGCCGATGCCGATGCCGATGCCGTTTTCGTTTACAGGACGAAGCGTCTGTGCAACAATTGATCGACGCGTGTATTCAGGACGAGGAGAAACTGTATCTGTGCGTAAGCTCGCCGACGACCAAGGACAAGCCGGTACAGATCCGACCGTGGCGGTTGAGCGACGCAGACTTTGTGCTGGACGCGTCGATGCCGTTGGATCCGCGAAAAACGGTGTTTGTCGGCGGTGTACCCCGACCGTTGAAAGCCGTCGAGCTGGCGATGATCATGGATCGGCTATACGGTGGCGTGTGTTACGCCGGCATCGACACCGATCCGGAGCTCAAGTATCCGAAAGGTGCCGGCAGGGTCGCTTTCAGCAATCAGCAGAGCTACATAGCTGCCATATCGGCCAGATTCGTTCAGTTGCAGCACGGCGACATAGACAAAAGGGTGAGTGTATTCCGATGCTTGCCGTTTGCCGTTTGCCGTTTGCCGCGATTATCGAATCTCAAACGATTTTGTTTGTTGTTCAGGTCGAAGTCAAACCGTACGTTCTGGACGATCAAATGTGCGACGAATGTCAAGGACAACGTTGCGGAGGCAAATTCGCGCCGTTCTTTTGCGCAAACGTTACCTGCTTACAGGTACATACACTACCGACCAAAAGTTTGGGTACATGTACTATAATAATAAAAAAAATATTCTTAAACATTTTACTCTTACTAGAAATATGCACGGGGAAAACAGGTTGGTTCGTAACGTTTCATAAACTCATTTCTAATGTACAAAACTATACCAAAACTTACCTGCAGCTAAGGAAAAGTTAATGTATACATTTTTGCGGTACCAAAATTACATGGAACTCGTTCCAAAGTTAAGAAATCATGTAATGTTGCATGTTCCAATTTGTATTTAACACTTCGAGTATCGTGTCACCCATATCTAGGTAACGTATCAACTTTGATAAGAATTTGTCATCTATGTTGATAGGGATTTTAATTAGTCAATTACTTGAAAGTTTAATCAACCAAGAAAGTAAAACGGTATACCAAATTTATTCCAAATAAATATTGAAAATAAAATCACTAACTAAAAGGATTTTCTACAATTGTAGAATGAAAATATAGTAGATGTACCCAAACTTTTGGCCGGTAGTGTACATCTTCTCTCAATTTTTCGTTCGGGCTCGGTTGCCTGCCTGCCTGCCCACCTGCTAACTACAATTTTCACGCGTCTTCTTTTTCCAGTACTATTGCGAGCACTGTTGGGCGACGATTCACTCGCGACCAGGGCGGGAGTTCCACAAGCCGCTGGTGAAGGAGGGCGCGGATCGACCTCGAGCCGTGCCTTACCGCTGGTGTTAACCCCAGCTGCGTTGTCCTTAATTATCGCGCAACCCTAGCTAATTAACTACCACTTCTACGAACCACCTCCCTTTTATCCACGAGACCCTGCAACGATCGCCCGCCGTTCGTCACCAAACCACCCCACCACCCCATCACCCCATCCATTCGTTCGTTTGTCCGACCCGTCCGACAGTCCGCGCCTTCCGCCCTTGTCGCTTATTTACCTGCCGAAACCGTCACGACCATCACTTTCGTTACTTATCACCCATTCGATCCTCCGTACTATCACTCTTCTATTACCTCCATCACCACCATCACTATTATCGCTACTCTAATATTACCATTCTACTACCAATTACTTCTCTACTCTGCTATCCACCGTTAACTGGACGCGTCTACCGGATACTTGGCAAACAAACCGGCTACCGTTTCGACCACCGATCGTGGGAGGACTTGCTGCGCACCGCTGTCGGAGTTTGTCGAAGAAAGCTGGACACGTGACGGCAAAACGCCGTGAAGAAACAGGAGACGGAAGAGGAGAAATGCAAACGCCCGCGCGTCTTCGTCGAATCGCCGTTTGTAAACCAATTCCGTCTGTATCGAGTTCGAACATACCCCCTCCCCCTTAGTTACTGGCATTCTACGAATCCGTTAGGATTTGACATTGGCGAGTTTCGAATCGAAACTTACTTATCTACGAGTTCGTGGCTCGCCTCTTTCCAGTTCGAACGACAGCCGCGAGTTCCTTGTCTTCTCGTCTTCGTTCGCGCGTCTCTTTTCTCGTGGTGTTTTCCTGTCGATCGATCGCGAACACCGTGTTTTCGCTCTAAACTCTAAACAATCAAGCAACAGAGACGCGCGTCGTGACGAAGAAGATCGTTCTTCGCTTCTCTCCGAGTCTACCCCCCTCCCTTCTTCCCTCCTCTCTTTTACCTCTCTCACATATACACACACACGCACTCTCTCTCTCTCTCTCTCTCTCCCTCTCCCCCTCTCTCTCTTGTCTCCATTTCGTTCGAGCAAGTCTGCTGGAATCGGTGACTTCCTCGAGGAAGAAGCGCGCGGAGACCGGATTCATTTTCTTCTTTCTCCTGATCGTTTGTCTTTTGTTCGAACGAGCTAGGGTAAGAAGAAGGGAAATCGAAGATCGAGAGATACTACACCAGCCACCGTGTGTACCCACGGCAAATTCTTTCCTTGTCGTCGATACTCTTGTGCGTTCAAAGGCAAGGATCGAGAGAGAATAGAAGCTTCTCGATTCGTCGGAGCCACGAGAGTTCACGATAGACGGACGAGCGCTTCGGCGAACGAAAGATGCGAGCGTGAGCACGAATCGATACGGTAAGAAAAACAGAATACCGAGTACCTTACAAGCCACGGAAGTACTACGAAAAATCGAGCGAACGGATGAAACCCCAGAGAGAGAGAGAGAGAGAGAGACGGGGTGGGGTGACGAAACGAGTGGGGGGGGGGGGGGGTGAAAAGAAAAGCAAAAGAATCCTCGAGACGAACGCTGGTAGTAACGCGGCCGGAAGTGATAGAAAAAAGAAAAAGAAATAGATATGCGAAACTGGGAGGCGAACCATTCGTATTGAATGTTAAATAGATAATGAAAAACATCCACGCTTCGAACCGCTGTGTATTAGATAATTCTCTGTATCACAGTCTTTAGCTGTTAAGAACTTACTAAATATGTTACATAGGTGCGTTATACATACATACATATTATACGATACGTGTGCGTTACTCGCGTGAATATCGCGATTGACGCTCCTAGGGAGAATATTTGGATAAAACAGACGATTTTTTACTAATTAATTTATTCGAGTGCAAAACGTAGCAAAAAATTAGAAGACGGGGAGAGAGAGAGAGAGAGAGAATGTGCGTACAAGAGTGGAAAGAATGTGCATGAAAGGAGAAAGAGAGGAAGAGAGAGGGTATGAAAGTAAACGGGACGAAGGAATTGGAGATTTAGAGAAGCGAAACGTTGAAAACACGGTACATAATTGCATTCGCTTGGTGCGAATCGAGTCTGTCGAACCGTAGTTAATCTTTTGCTGATAATTGGAAAAATCGCTCGACTCGGTCGAAGAGGAAAAGACGCGATAACACGGATTGTTCGGTCCGTTGCTCGTTTTTAGTAAAAAGGATAAATGGAAAAGAAGAAAAAACGATACAAAGCGATTGAACGTGTTAGTTTTTTCACACGATACCGAGAAACGATTTTGCGTATCTAAACCTCCGCGTTCCTTTTTCGAGAAACAAAAGACGAATGTCTGCCGCGCTCGCGCGCAAGTACACCCAGGTTAACGCTCTTCCAAGACACTCGTCCAGGAAGAAACGCGGCAATCGGGATCGTAAGGGTAAACTACTCTACACATACGTCCGGTAGAAAAATTGAAAAGCAAACGAAACGCGTACGCGGGAAGTAAAGTTCTTTTCGCGCGACCACGTTAGACCGGTAATGAGTTGATCGCATGGATGATCCCTCTTCTTGTACATACACACACCATTTCCTCTTGTACCGATACGAGCAGCGTTAAAACGGCGCTCACGATGAGCGTTTTCTTAATCCTAACGAATTTCTTCGCTCGTTGTATATAATCAAGCGCAGCAACGCAATCGACGTAGTTCAAATGAAATGTCATCTTGACGGAGCCACGTTATTACACAGATACTATTCTTCGAGTGAGTGCAACAGCTGGGGGTCTTCTCCGATGGTAATTTCTAACGCGTCGTGTCCGCCGCAACCAATCGTTTGCTGTGGAAAACGACTGACACGATACGCGTGGAAAGCCATTTGTATACAACGTTGTGTGTTCCGCTTGATAGATGATCATTCTATACGTAGCAGCATCTCATCGTCATTCGAAATCGTTAAACTCGTAGATTAACCTCGCACCACGAGTCTCTTTGACAACACACGCTCTCGCGTGTACGCGTTATCGTGATACACGCGTAACAAGTATCACGTAACACGTAAACACGTACAACAACATACATTCGTACACACATAGAAAAACACACAGGCATGCATCTATCGTACCAGAAACTTAGTCATCCGATAACGAAATCGGTAGAAGGTGATATAACCAATCGATCCGATACGTTGCGTACATCATGTAACGAACAATGGATACACACGAATACGTATGTACGTATATAATTATCTGTACAAACGTACAGTTGCATACAATTATATACGTACATACATATATGTACACGCGTATATATATATATATATATATTTATTTTTTTGGTACTCTTTTTGTATATACATACATACTGATCACCGTAGGCAAGGTGACAGCTAGAGAACACCGTATTGGGTACGGATGTACGCAAAAGTGAGAACGAGGGCGAGAAAGCGAACGTATGAGTGGAAGATAAGCGGGTAGGGGTTCGCGGGAGCTTACCACAATTCTTGACTCCTTCGGTCGTACGGATTTGAATTTGAATTTGAATTTGAATTTGAGTACGAAATTCAGAATCAGATTCGAATCTCGTAGCAATAACTGTGCAACGAGTCCGAAGAAGAAAGGAAAAGTGGAAGGCCAAGATAACGAAGAGCGTTAGTTAGCGTAATTTTTCAAGGGTTGACGTCGTCTCAGGTCGAATGGAGGGGGGGGGGGGGGGGGGGGGGACAAAGAAGCGCGGCAAATAAGCGTCGTCGAGTCGTAACGTATGCCACGGCACACGCGCCCCACTAGCGTCGATATGTCGCGAATCAATTTATTAACTCAGATACCGGACACGGTTTACGTACGTGTACACTCTACACTCTGTATACTGTATGGTGTATAGCGTATATGTTGGGCACGTACGACGCGACACGACACGACGTGCGACGCGGTGAAAGGAGACGGTTGCTCGATTGTTTCGCAAATGCGATTCCAAAACGATCAGTGCCGGGGAAAACGGGACGTAGAATTTTTCGATTTCTCTCGTATATCTCGACTATTGGACTCTCGAAAGAATCGAGAAACCGTTTTCGAGCTGGTGCGACGCCAGAACACGTCACCGCGATCATATTTCATATACTAGGTGAAATAATGAACATCCCACAAAGTAGCAGAACGCGACGCACGCCTGTGAAACGCTTTCGCGAGTGATCACTCGCTCGTACGCATAGCTACACGCGCGATCTTGTTCCTGCACAGTGACGAACATCTCCCCCGTTAATCGACCGAATACGATTCTAGCGAAACTCAACTAGGTACCAATTCACCTAAATCAATTGATAATTTAAAAAAGAAAAAAAAAGTATATGTATATATAAATATATAGTTATGTATTTAGAGAAAAAGGGGATAGAGGATGGGGGGGGGGGGCGTGTAGGGAAGAGAAAATAATAGAATAGTGCCAATACTTGAGATCATCGGGTATTTGGACGAGAATCGAAACGAACATTTTTCTAGACAAATTTTTCTAACATATTAATGAGAATGCAGAACGCTGCTCCGGTCTTTTCTTGAAGAAAATTGCTTTTCTTCGCGAAGTTTTGAACGGTATACGCATACGAGTTAGAACAACTTTCTGTCTCGAGGGATTTTCACGTTAATTGTTCTAACGCGGATCGTATCGATCTACGCATCCACGTGCGCGTGCAACACACCAAACAAATGCACACTACTGTACACGCGTGCTCTATACACGGAACTGTATAACCGAAGTTCCTCTTCGTGTGTTGTTAACGTTTGACCAAATATTGCTTGTGATCGCGGAACCTTCGTTTGAAATTCTTGCACGACATTGGAGTACCGCTTTGTCCGCAACACGCGCGCGTGTGATCAAAATCTGATCGATGGGTAATTTTTCGTCGGGACGATCGCCCGTTTCGCGAGTTTAACTAAAGAAGATTAGAAAATTGGATAATTTGCGAACCGTGGTACACACAAGGGCATCCGGTCCGTCTCGATATGGACTTTTAGTGGAATTATTTCACGTTAATCGATCTTGTTTGCGTCGCGTCGCGTCGCGTCGTTCCGAATCGAAGTTGTTCGTACTGCAGAAACCAAGTCGCTCGAAGCGAACATATCACTCGGCAACTTTGATACGTGAAAGCGCGGACGCGATCCGTCGAGCCTTCATTTCTCCGTCGCCCCGTGTCGCTTCGCCTTCGATTCTCGCATCACGCCCAACGAAAATCGTTTTTCTTGTTCTAGACGCGTGAAACATCACCATTTCGAATAAGCACGCAAATACACACACACACACAGGCGCGCGTACGCGCGCGAAAACGAGGAGAAAGCATGCGAAAAAGCGCGATATTTGAATTTGCACGCGTACACGCGATCAAACGTGGCAACCGACTACGTGGCGCTCAATCATTGCAACAAAGCTAACGACGAGAATAATTCCGAACAGCCACATCAGCAACAAAACTAATAAATAATATATTAGGTATGATTCTTCACCTCCTTTGTAATATGTGTGATAAAGCATAATATTCTATCGTTAAATGTTACTCACCTTCCAATGAAGTGGGAAAGAAAAATCCTACAGAATTTCTAGCTAAAATTGCCACAACCAATGGCGGTCTGTAAGGCTTAGGAGGGATATCCTTTTCGTCATTCCCTAAAAATCAACCTTTAAAACTTGCTTCTTGAACAAATTGACAATTCGTCTCCAGTATTGGAGCTAATTATTCTAAACGCCTGTGGGATAATCTGTTTTTTCTTTTTTCGATAATCATCCACGGACCTTCCATCGACACGAATCGTTTGGCTTGTTTGATCCTTGGTTAGTAACAGATAAAACCTACAGCCACAACAATTTTACTGATGACGCAACTGCTTGCTAAACCGACGATAAATTTTCATGATCCTGATGGCCAGAGTTTGGCTCTGAGCGCCAATTATTCGAAAAATTGTCAAAAATGGCAATCCGAACAGTTTTCTAGCTACTCCGGCTCCATTTTTATTCGCTGCTGTAACACTCTTGTCATCTATCTCCTCTTTTGCACACGTTATACTTTATACAAATTAATTGTTCTTTTTCTTTTCTTTCTTGACATTTCTCTTTTTTTCGTCCGATAAAAGACTCGTGAACAATTTTCAATTAGCAACTCTTTCTGATTCAATACCAACAAAGGTGTTTCAATATCTGGCTTGTTAATTTTATTGAATTAGTACCATTTTTCCTGAATAATATATAATATTTCCTGATAATTATTTTCCTAGTAATATATAACATAACGACAATTATACAGAATATATATAAATACACAAGGACATATATTTATATTTGTATATGAAATACTAATATACAAATGATAATAACGACCGAAGTATCTAATATATTATGACAGATTCGAAAGGAGAAAAGAAGAGGAAAGAAATGGAAAGAAAACGTTATACATATACATATAATGTGTAATTGGGAATAAAGTGTTGCAGGATAGAATAATAAATTAGGGGATAAAAGAAAGAAAGAAGATCGATAGGGATATAGATGAGTCGATGTGGAACGCGTTTAATTGGTGAATCGCGAATTTTACGTTTCAACGATTCTGGAAAAAGGGAAGAGACGAATAGGCGAGGTTTGACGATAGAGGAGGGTGAGGAGTAGGAGGAGAACGAGTAACAATGGTAGTCATTTACGATAGATTTGTATTTTTCAGTGTTGAAAAGTTTTTTATACTGCTGTTATATTCTTATCTAAATATCTTAGTTTGGAGAATATGTGTGAGAAGAGTGTTGTGTTTTAGTGCCCGTGCGATTAGGTGGTACATATTAGGTGCGTTTGATATTGTTGTAACTCGAGAAGATGTAGTACACGAGAAAGCGCGAGAGAATGAGAAGAGAGGACGGAAAGGAATCGAATGTAGGACGTCGCGAACACGAACGCGGACGCGGACTCGATACGAGTCGAAGTTCGATGCTTCTCGCAGGATTTCAATTCGTTTCCAAGTCGAAGAACGCTCTCGGTTCGAGCGAACGCGTTGTTCGGACGTTTTGAAAAGCTTCTCGCGAGCTTAGCCGATTCTCGATGAGCGTAATCCAGCAAACGTTGACACGTGGAATCTCCACGCGACCGACCATCTCAGATTCAGCCTCGATCTTCCGGTCCTACTGATCATTTACAAGACGTAGAATAGAGAGTACATATTTTTGTTGTTGGCCGTAGAATATTTAGAATATTTAGGATACGTCGAGGTTAGGAAACGAGAGTCGGGGCCAGCGAGCGATTCCTCGGGTAGCAACTGGTGCCGCGAGTCACGTGACTTTTCAGTTTTCAGTTTTCAGTTTTCACCATTCAATTTTCGTAGCTCGTTTCGAGTTCGCGGATAACCGGATGCCGGATACCTGACGCAACATAGTAGCGAGACGCACACCTACCTACGTAACTCCTTCCATCGTGATCCACTTTGCTTCATCATCCACCGATGCCACCACACCAGAGATCTTTATTTTTTCCTGTTTTCTTCTGCACACATGAAACTAAACCGGATAATCAGATCGGAGACGCGGAGATATAAACGTTCGTATTATTCGCAACCGGTCACCTTTATCGAGGATTATAAAACGTTTTGTTCCTCTTGTTTCTTTATTTCTTACCAAGTCGATCCTTTTGTCATTTATCTCGTTTTGTACCGATATCGTAGACACGCACCTAGACTTTTCGATACATCGTTGTACAGGCTTTTTTACCGCGTGAAACACTTTCCTATTTTTGTAATACCTATCTCTTTCCTTCGACAAATTTTTATATTTTCGCGATATATTTTTCGCTACGACCGTTACTATTAGTTCATAGCGCTTTAATGCAAACACAATGATTAACACTGTTGTTACTATGATTACAATTATTAATTTCTTTCATTATTATTACTATTATTATTATTATTATTCTTATTCTTATTCTTATTCTTATTCTTATTCTTATTATGATTATTACTATTACTTTTTCTATTCTTACAGTTACTATTACTATTATGTAAATGCGTCTATACATATACACATGTATCTCCATGTACCAAAGAAACAGTTGAGCGTACTTGTACATTTCACGTATGCATGGACACGTGCAAGTTAGGCACTGTTAACAAATATAACATTTGTGCGTGTAATTGTTTATTTAGACACGGGAGACGTAACAGCCAAGCAGAAAGAGACGTAGTTGCGATTAACTTGCACGTTCGTCATCTTTTCGTTTTTTACGCTTGACACGGTGCAATGCATATTTTGTTTTCTGGGATCGTCAACGCCTCCGCGAATCGTCTGTGAAATTTTCATGTCCTTCTCTACTTCTTCTTTATTGACTGCGGCAGATCGCGTACGTCGTACGTCGTACAAATGTTTGTATCGAATCGATGAACCATAATGAATAGAGGAACGCGGGACGGGGAGGTAGAGTGTAGAGCATTGAAAATTTCATGGCGAGAAAAAATATCCTAGGACTGGAAGTGGAGATGGGGACGGGTATGGAAATGTAAGTATAAATTGGTAGGATGTCAGTGGATATAGCTACGTTAGGGTAGCTGATAATTAGATAAGATTTAGGCTGGTTGGATCGACAGAGACGTGTACGGGGTGGGCATCTTTTGCTCGATTCGCATTGATATTGATCGATCTGAATCGGTAACTGATAGATCGAGCAAGGTGAATCCACTGCGGCCGCGGTATTGTTCGCCCGACTATGCGAACACTTTAGATACGTTTAATGTAAGTATAAAATTTGGGGTACAGCTGTAAACTTAAATGTACGTTCGTGTATATGTTTTACGGACACACTTAGAGCGTAAACCGTGATAAGGCTATAAGACAGTATAAAACTGGAGCTGGGAGCCGTGCAATGTTCTTACCGGGCGAGAGAATGTACCGGGCGTAATTATACGGTGAACGACGAGCGAAAGATACGGTGAGAATGAAAGGGTAACGAAAGATAAGCATGTGCGGGGAAAAGGAGAACGAGAACGAGAACGAGAACGAAGCAGAGGAGAAGCGGCGGAATGCCGAAATTTCTGAAATTACGAGAAACAGAGGGAAGAAGATATTTTTTTATTTTTTTAACGAGAGCCTGAAAGTTAAGAAAATACTTTAACGCGTGAGAGAAATTGGCATGGCGAGGAGAAGAGGGTAGAGAAAGAAGGGATGAAAATGCGTGCGTGTATGCGGGTGTGTAGTTACGCGTGAATGAAAGTATAATAAAAAAAATCGCGGAGAATAGTAATATTACTACGAAGCTAAGTGCATCCCAGAGGCGGGCACAGTGCATGCGTTTTTTACGTAGAAATAGAAAGTCTGACTGCTTTTGTTTTGTGGAAGTTTTTATGGGTAATAGTAAAAATCTTTTAGAGAAAATTAAAAAGAAAAAATCCGCAAAAAAAGTGGAAAGAGAAAAGGAACGAAACGTTTGTGTAATAGCGATGATGAAATTAAACTTTTTTAAAACATCGTTTCGGATTTCTACGTATCTTTTTATGTACATTTATACGTGAACGTTTGTTTTTATTGTAAAAATTTCACCGTCTGTATTTGTAAGTTATCGTAGAAGTCTGTTGTTACTAATACTATTTACTTAAGATAGTCACTTTTCTCTTATAGCGTATATAATCGTGGAGACAAATTTCTATAAGTTTATAATGTAATCGACGACGTCGACGACGACGACGGTGACGAGGACGACGAGAATGATGACAACAACGACAACGACCACGACGATAAAATTAGAAGAAACTTACAAGTGCAACTTAAGTCTTAACTCAAAGTTACCAAACCACAAGCGAGGTTTCGTACTCAAAGGATATAATTTTTTATTAAAGTAACTTTTTGCGGAGCTCGTTTAACGATCATCCTTATTTTTTTATACCAATGGTAGTATCCTGCTCACCTCTGGGTAACGAAAGAAAAGAAAAGAAAAGAAAAGAAAGGAAAAAAAGCAAAAAAAGGTGAAGCAAAAATATA
Organism: Stelis phaeoptera; assembly: GCA_943735885.1. NCBI lineage: Eukaryota > Metazoa > Arthropoda > Insecta > Hymenoptera > Megachilidae > Stelis > Stelis phaeoptera. Next base: position 17,370,799 of record OX030932.1, on the reverse strand, counting down.
GAAGCGGACAAACGAAGACACGTGTCGCGATGCAAGACGCGATTTATACCCTTTTTTACATTGCATTTCTATTTTTAATAACGTGTGCTCTTTCATATTTCGCCGCATCGAATACGACACGAGCATCGCAATAAATCTTTGTCCCGTTTTGTAAATAAATCCATCTGGAATCGCGTCTTGAATATCGACGGAAGGAAGCTTTCTTAGCAAAAATACAGAAACAAAAAAAAAAAGAAAAACAAGAAAATGTAATAAGAAAAAATAAGTAAAAATGATAAAAGAGAGACGCAAGGAGAAGGAGGCGAAGAAGAGAGTGGAAGAAATGTCGAAAGCAAGTACATTACTAGTCAATCCTCGATCCACGAAAGTTGCACGGAAGTTATGAAACTAACGAGAGAGAACGTTTTTACAATACTTTCGATTCATAAAAGACTTGGTTTATATCTCGATCCTTGAATTTTGATAAAAACCCAATAGGTATTAACACGATTTAACGTCCTACTGATTTAGAAACTATGTACACGATTCAATGGATCCTTTTTGTACGTTATTTCTAGGTTCGATTGTAATTTAACGTTGCCCGCGTTATCGTAGTAGAGAATTAGCGACGAATATCGTTGTACCGTGATTCTTATTTTTTAATTCATTTTTATTACCGTTGGTAATGTTAACGACGGTACTCTGTAGCTCGCTTGTATTCGAGAGAAAAGCGTTAAGTACTTTATTATTATTATCACCATCATCAACATCATCATCATTGTTATTATTATTATTATTATTATTATTATTATTATTATTATTATTATTATTATTATTATTATTATTATGATTATTGTACCCAGATATAGACAACGTTGACTTGGTTTCCTTTATTTCGTATTTTTCTGTTTTGTTAACAAGTTTCTTTTTCGTACCCTAGTTAAATGCTGATTACGCATAGATATTAATTGAGATTTTCGTTTTTCTGTGTATTTACCTATTCTTTCACGCACAGTGTGCACATCCTTCTCCTCCCGCATCCTGCGAGTTCGATGAACGCTCTTTCGGCGACCAACTCGAACGAGTGTGCAGTGTGCAGTACGCGTACGTCGCGTCGCGGCACGAGGATTACTACTAAAATCATCAAATCGTCCTTTAATGCCGATCCGTGGACGTTATTCGATTCCACCGTGTTTGCTAATTCTTCACACGTATCCGTGATACGCGTAAACTGTAATTGTAAACGTTGGTGTCTCATTGTCAGAACTGACACGAATCGAGCCGACGCGATTATTCGCCACTTCAGTTTACACTTTCTCTTTCTTTTTCTTTTTCTTTTTCTTTTACGTCTGTCTTGGATTCTCCGTAAATGGAAACGAAACGAAAGAAAGTAATCGTTTAATATCAAAGTAAATTGAACACGATCGATCGTGATCAAGGCTACGGAACGAAACGAAATGATACGGGTGGTAGTCAGGTTGGAAAACGTAGGATATTGCGCACATTACGCTTAACGTAACTTTAAGTAAAGTACGCTTAAGTCGTAAGCCAAGACGATACCTTGGGCTAATTTGACGGTCCGTCACGTGTTACATTTATGTTTCAAAGTAAAATATTCATCACTTTCTTGATCGTTTTTCATCGAAAAGTTTTAAAACGATACACTGCAAGGAGTAAGTTAACCGGTTATTCGAAGAACGGGGGAATAGATTCTGTGCTTGGATCGGTTCGGTTCGGTTCGGTTCGGTTCGGTTCGGTTCGGTTAGGTTTGATTTAGTTCCATTCAATTCAGATCGTTCTTGGTGCACGAACTCCAGCGAATCGATTTTCTTTTTTAATTTTACTACCAATGTGTAACGACGTAATGGCGCGAACAAGGGTCGAGGAACAAGTAGGACAAAGAACGCGAGTGCGTATGAATGGAGTAAGAAAGATAGGATGAATGATAGCCAAGGAGAAAAACCGATCGATTAATTATCGTTAAATAGGTAGCGTATAGCGAGAAAGTATCTACATATAGAACAGTTGATCGACGAAACGACCAACTTGTTGGTGATCGGTTGGCGATTGGTCGTGTTGCTAGCCAATTCGCTCTAACCAGTCCCTTTTGTATTGTTCTTTTTTTCTATTATAAATAATCGAAGTAACCTGTTTATATTAGAGAGATTTAAGGAATACTCTGTGCTTAGGGAAAATAAAATGAGAAAGGGAAACCGATCGATAGATCGTGTTCGTTTGCTAGTTTAACGAATAAATAACGCAAACTCGAAGCGTTGAAACTTGAAGCACGAAAGCGAACCTATTCGATTCGCGATTTCTTGCACGCTGCTATGATCCACCGAATACCGAACGGATTCGGTTCGTCCTCTGATTGTTCGATCGTTGAACATCGACGACGATTCGACGACGGTATATTTTGCGAGGCAAAAACACAGGAGCAAAACGGGGGTGGAGGAGTCGTTTTGAAGAAAGCAACGGTTTCTATGCCGATACGTAGAAAGACTTTGGAGTGTTCGAATAGAGTAGAATTTTTAAACGAATCTTCTTCCCTTTATCTCTGATTAAATTTACTCAAAGTGTACGAATATCTAAGCTACTCTTTGGAATAGATTAGCGTTTAAGTACGTGAAAGCAATACCGCGTGCGCGATGTTACATTCTTGTGATGTTAGATTCCGGTTGTTTTCACCGATCGAACAACGCGCCCACGAGATTCGATCGCGGGACCGTCGTCAACTTCCCTTCTTACCCGAGATTATCCACGATTTTCCTACTTTCCTTTACCCGAAAGTACTGCTTTCGGTCTGCTGTAATAAAGAAATCACTGCTCTAGCAATCTGGTCGATTTGAAAGCGTTACGCTCTCGCAATTATCCTTTTATTCGATCGCTCCGAAACGCAGCGAACACTTTATAGAACGAAACTCGTTTGGCTAGACTTATCGTTAACGGTCGTCTTTAGTCACGTGCCATCGCAGTAAATAACTAAACTGCGGTTACAGAGGCTAGAAACAAGATAGAATTTTACGTTATCGAGGTATTCGAGTAACAAGGTTAACCGTTTTATACGGTACCTATATTATTGTGGCTCAGTTCGTTTGCATCCAAGATATTTATTTCTATATTAACTTTCGAAACCGACGAAAGCGTTGTCGAGCTTTTTATCAAGCGTTCAACTTCCAAACGAGTTTCCGTTTTGTTTCACGATTTTTCACACACACACACACACACATCAAGCGTTTGCAATACCGCTTCCGTAATCCGCAGGTTCGATTGTCCGCAAATCTGGAGCATAGCGTTTATCTTTGTGTGTACAATCACTCGATTCGCTAGTTTTCCAATTGGATCCTGAATCACGACTCACGAACAATATCATCGATGGCGAGAAGAATAGTCGCGTGTCTAGTGATCCAGTTGGAAAACTAGATAAAGGGAAACCATTGAACGATGTTGATTTGAAAAATTCGAACAGACTGGTCGACGCTTGTTTCCATTCCGACACCTTTGATTCGGTGGAAAAATTGATGTGCAGTTCGGTGCATAGTTTGATCGATGAATACCTGTGAACTGTAAACTGTAAACGATTCAAATGATGCGCGTCTGTCTCGTGGAAAACGTTGCTCGAAGGTAGTTAGGTGAAACGAGAGAATAGAATTTCAAAGCCGGGACAATCAAATTTTTCTATTTCATAGGATTGCTCGATGTTCGAGGGAGCAATTGCAATTTTTTAAATGATTTATAATTAATGCAACGAACGCTCCCTGGTTGAAATGCGGTGATTAGACGAGGCATAGAAATGGATTTAGCAGGAAAGCAATTAGTAGAAATATTTCAGCGACGAGTTTCACCTTCTCAACCGTTCAGCGACGTCTTTCGTCGAAAGTCGAGACGCATCAACGCTTGACTGGATTTTTTTAATATTACCGACTGTCGCGTAGCAATTTGGAAAGGATTAAAAACGAACCGGAGAAACGAAAGAACGCATTATGGTAGCGAGCGTTTTCGTTTACGCGACGAGCCTGAGATCGAAAAAATGTCTCGAATCGAAACGTTTGTAAGAAAGTTGTTCGACGAATAAAAAGAATGGTAAGAAATCGTGAGAAAGAGAAGAAAGTGCACCGCGTATTTTTTTTTCAACGCGATTACTTTCCAGTTTACGCTGTGATCGGCTTCGCGAGGGCCAACGTGTTAGACAATTTTGCGATAAACGTGCGACGCCAAGAGAGACCGGACTATAGATAAATTACCAACTAACAAAATCGAATTCGCGCTACTTTCTTTACTCCTGTTCAAATCTTTTTGCCACGATCGATCGTTCGGCTCTCGTCCAAATCTAGCGAAACGAAACGTGGCGTAGAAAATAAAGCGTACACGGGACATCGATCGTGTTCGCGGATTAATATCTGAGTGAAGAAGAAGAAAAAAAGGGGAAAATAAACGAAAAGGTATAGGAAGAAACTGTAAACGATCGATAATTATGTAGCTTAACTAGCCAATAACGTACACGTACCCGTACACGTACACGATAGAGTTTATTTTTTTGGTCGCAGATGACTGTTATAGGTACATTTAACCGTGTCGCGTGCGAAAGTGACAAGAAAAGACGCGTAGGAATGTGATCGAACGCGTTACCAGAGGGGAGGTAGCGAGGGTCGATCGGGAAAATCGCAGTGAGAAGCTAACAGCGTCAGAAATGCTCCTCGATTGCCGCCTGCTAGACAACGTAATTCCTTATCCGTTCGAGTCCCATTTCTGATCGTGTAACTGTAGGCTGTAACGTTCGAGTACAGTAGTACTACAGGATCGTAGTGGCGTCGCTTCGCGTCGAAATCCAAGAAACGTGTAAGCCAGTGCTAGTGTCGTCGATTCGGCGAACCGAAGAACCGGAGAAATAGTCGAGAAATAGTGGAAAAAAGCGATCGAGCGATAGTTGGCAGACGAATCGTAGCGATTCGAGCGCGTCTACTTGGAGCATTCGAATACGCGATATACAGGGCGTTTCAGAAGATCGGAGACATTTTTGGAGGATCGATATTTGAAGCCAAAATAAGTGAAAAATCAAGAATACCAAAGTCCCGTTTGAGGCTTATTTTTTAAGTTGTTAACAAATTAATTTCCGCCTGTAGGATGGCAATCTCGCTGCACCGTGGTCGACATTTCGATAGCTGACCAGGCTTGACCTACGTCACACAGTAACTTATTCCAATGTCGTTGCACCCATATGTAATCAGATGTCGGAGGACTTATTGTTAGTAAAATTGTACGCTGCTTACAACAAGGTAAGATTTTATTGCATTAAATAATTGACGACGTAAATACCGGTATAGCGAGTCGTGTACATGACATTACACGATAATATTATCGTCTTTAATATTTTCCGCTATAGGGCCCTGCTTGCCCCCCGATGCCAACGACATTAGAATACGTTACTGTGTGACGTAGGTCAGGCCCGGTCAGCTGTCGAAATGTCGACCACGGTGCAGCGAGATTGCCATCCTACAGGCGGAAATTAATTTGTTAATATCTTCAAAAATAAGCCTGAAACGGGATTTTGGTATTCTTGATTTTTCACTTATTTTGGCTTCTAGTATCGATCCTCCAAAAATGTCCCCGATCTTCTGAAACACCCTGTATCTACACCTACTTACGTAAATTCGTGACACATGCGCTATTCGATACGCGTTCGATGGAATTTGTCGAACCGATCGCGATCCTTTGAAATCTAGTCGAATTCACTTTTAGTTATACGAGTAGCTGATGATACGCTGCTCGACTCGTACTACTCGTCGCGTCGATTCGCGTCGATTCGCGTCGATTCGACTCGACCAGCGGTTAGCGATTATTATTAACTAAATTAGACATTAAGCAACGATCGAGTGGCTCGATTCTCCAACTTCAGCTGTGAACGGTGAAGTATATGTACATATACTAGCACTGGTTGATCTTCGTCTCGCGCGATCTCTTTTATTATTATCGTTCACTAACTTTCTACATTTCACGAACGATTTATCTCCGCGACTAAAACACGATTGTAAGCTATTTTAAAAATCACTTACAATTAGACGGCGAGTTTTTACAATGTTTTTTCAACAACGTCGCGTCGCGTCGCGTCGCGTCGTGGCAATTGTCGAGATGTACGAGGGACATCGGTCGACGTCGAACCAGAAGCGATCCTTTCCATTCGCATCCGAAACGAACGATCGATTAGAATGCGTGTTGCCTTGCTGGTTTACCGGTTCCCTCGTTCTTTATTGTATAGCTATAGCTGATAAGTATAGGGACTGTTTGTACACTGTGTATGTCCGCGTCGCAAGGGAAACAACGCGGTCGCTAAGTATTGTGGCATTAGTAAAATTAAGATCGCGTTTAGGGAACGAGACCCCGATACACGTGCGCTGCCACGTAAGAAATATTTGCTCTGCTGTACTCGCATTTTCATCGTTCACCGCCCTTTTGCAATTCAATCGTTCGTTTTCCATTGTTTTGCGCCGTTTTACAAGAATTTCTTTCAACTTCCTGTTACCGTGTACATCGCTTGTGGCTAAATCAAAAATATCGAGAGAAGTCCAACAGTTGATTTCACGTTTAGAACATTCGTGCATTAGAATTTAAAGCGTTGCTTCTGGCTTGGTTCGGTTGCTGAAAACTGCGATCGACGCGAGCGACGCATCAATAGTAACGGGAACGTTTCGCTGATCGATTTTCTTAAGTACTCAAGCGGCGACAATGGGGGTGCAGCAAAACCTCGCTTTGCGCTACGTACATCGATACATGTGCGTACGTGTACACGTATGTTACGTGACGACCCCGTTTGCGGAGGGAATCGAATGAAAGTGAGAGTTACAGAAACGATGGAAAACAAAGGTGGAGAAAACCGACGAGACAAGGATCAAACGTGTTTTTGTACGCGTGCAACAACGTCGTTGGTTACGAATAACGAATAAATTAGCGCGCGCCTAATATTATTCCGCGAGGCGTTCTCTTCGTGGCCAAGGAGGATCCCGACGCATCTTGTTGGAACGGCGATTAAGAAGAGAGAAAAAAAAAAAAAAAATAAATAAATAAATAAATAAATAAATAAATAAAGTGAATGTAAAAAGGAAAACGTTACGGAACAGTGACGACAAAAAAAAAAGTATGGGAAATACAGTTACACATACACACGAGAAACAAAATGTAACATTAGTAGGAAACCGTAATTTTTCATGCTCGTTTCTTGATCACACATACTCTAATTACCCAGATGTAATTTGTACTGTGTAACTATTACTATTTTTATGAATTTTTGTACATTTTTCTAATTATTTTGTATGATAATCCTTAGCGGAAAGAATGGCGAGTCTGGCACCCAACCTCCCACGTTAGAAAATAAAGGAAAAAGTGTTCACATAACAAATGAAAAGAAACGTAAGAAGATTACTGGAGCGAAAACTAGCGGTAAGGGTAGTTTCGTTACGCGACGCGAATTGCAAATGTTAGCGCAACGACATTCGTGCGGGCGAACACGATAGCATTGTTGGGATTGATCAAGGGTGTCGGAGCAGAACGGATTTCAAATACGATTTACATATAAAGCAGAAAGAAGCGATGGAAGATTTTATTGCGCGTAGATCGTGACATTCGAAGAAAAAAGCCACAGTTATTGGATAGCGTAGTCCACCATTTGTCCACGTAGTTTATCTGCTCGCCTATCTGTCTGTCTGTCTGTCTGTCTGTCTGTTTGTCTGTTTGTCCGTTTGTCCGTTTGTCCGTTTGCCGATCTGTCTATCAATCGGTCAGCCAGTCGGTCAGTCAGTTCACTTGTCTGTCTGTCTGTCTATCTACCTCTTTGCGTATCCCCAAGTATCTTCAATGTATTATTTTTCCTTACTTTTGTACGCATTGCGTTGCCTTTAACGAATTATAAAAACGAAATGTAAACGTGTTCTGTTATCATTTATTCCATAGATGTTTGACAGAAATAAGATTCATTTTCAAATATAAAGGAGCCGAGACTAGAAGGGTGCTAGTGAGAGAAAGAATATCAATATTTTACGAATGCGAATGGATAATTGCGGACATGCGTACATAGAGATAGAGTATTGTAATTGGGGCGGAAGGAAAAGAGAGAGGAAAGAGAGGGAGAGACAGACGGTCAAATGAAAATAAGAAAGAAAAAAAAAAAACAGCGGCGACGAAAATCGACGAGAGGCTCGCGTGTAAGCGCGAAAGTTGAATGTGTGAACCTTCTTCGTAAGTTGACGACATGTTTGTTATTAATTATAAGAATCACTTTTTCTTTTTGTCTTGAATTTCAAATGCTATCAAATAGATCAATTCTTTCATGGAAGTAAGACTTTATAAATTTGCCCAATCCTTAATAAAAGAAAAAAACATTTTTATGTCATAAGATAATCCTTCTAATTAACAAATAACATTACGAATTAGATTTATATTTATCTATCGTTTCTACGTTTTATGATAACCTTTCAACTATTCAGATATTTTATCATATTCTATCAACAATAATTGATTGATCGATTGATTAATTAAATACCGAAGAGCAATTCTGTGGGATACAATCGAAACAAGTTTATGAGAATTCTAGTGGCGCTGAAATTCTTAACCAATCAAATTGCACAGCGCCACAGCGCGCTACGTTCATTTCCGATTGACTTACAATAGCTGTCCCACGGGAAATTCACTCCCGATGCAATGGATTATGGTCAATGGCGCGAAATTTGAACTCGATTTAACTCGGTAACAAATATAATTAAAAATCATACTAGAATTGTTCAAAATTTTCTTCCATTATTTAACACACTTGCAATCGTAGGAATTAAAACGTGACATTGGTATATTTTTTTGTATTTAAAATTCCAAACGCTACAACTGAATTTACTTTTCTGATACAAGAGGGCGGAACGGTTCGATTATCAAAGCGCCATCTATTACGATAGGTCGTTTCTTAGCGTCAAACAGAATTTTGAATTTCAAGCATGGAGTTTGACCCGCAACCGTTATAAGCACGGCAGTGTACAGATGAAACGTTTGTTCATAAATATATTTTTATAATAAACAACTATACAAGATAATTGTTCAGCTTATTACAAACAGATTCTTGATTATTGTGTTATTCATTTAATTCGAATTACAAACCGCGGAAATCTTATAAAAGTTTGAGGAACCACAAAGTGTGCACACGAAGAGTCCGATGTATCCTCGATTGAATTGCATCGAATTCGTATTGATTATCACCTTCGATTCTCCTAGTTAGTCTAGTCAGTGAAATGACAGTGTTAAGTGTCAGAAGATAAGCGAATCTTCGGTCAAATATTTCAATAAACTAAAAAAAGTATAGGGTAAAAAAAATATTGATAAAGGTGACAAATGAAGGATAAAAAGAATGGATTTTGAAGACAAGGAAAAAGAATTTCAGGAACGTTACAAAAGAATTTGTGGAAAGAATAGACAGTCTTCTAAATATGAGGCTCAAAAGGAAGATAAAACAGGAAAGGTGGAGGCCTCCAGAAAGGATAAAGAAAAAATGGAAAAGGAATTGAGTGCGGCAAAATATGATCTAGCTAACATTCAAAAGAGTCTGAGTAAAGTTTACAATATGTTAGTGTTAATAATGTTATCTATTCTTTCCTAAGTTTCATACATTTTGTTATTTACAGCTGGTGATAAAAACATTCATTCATCAAAATCCAATGATAGCTCCGAAGATATTCCAAAAGAACGTTCTTCTTTCTTGGAGTTTAAATTTCACAAGCGCAGTTCTGCACAGTTTGAGAAATTTCCCAAAGAAAAGAGTGAATTGGAGACACAGTTGGATAATAAAAAGAAGGAAGTCCAGCAAAAGCAAAGAGAGTTATTCGAATTACAGGTTATGATTTATACTAAATAATACAATTGGAGTTCTCAACTGAAAGAACAGTTAGGGCTTTCTTAGGTTAAATCTAAAGGTATAGGGGTTAGACTTGCTTTTTATTCGATTTTGGATCCTACAACCTCATTCTAACTATCCAGAATTTAAAGCATAATCAGGCTCAGTACTTCCCTGCCGAATACTACAAGGAATACCTTAAAATAGGAATTATTAGAAAATATTACTTCTTTGGCTCAAAAAGTTGCATAACTAAATCACAAAAGCAAGCTGCCTGGTTATCGCTTTGTCTTCGTCCCTCTTGCTATTGTTGTATCACTCTCTCTGTCACAGCACCGTTGGAGAGACGAAGATCTATCTGTCCTTGTTCTCCAACAAGGATGCTCGAAGCCTGCTCGTCACCGTGGGTGCGAGACAAAGGCTTTTATGCAAAGTCCAAAATTCATTTGAGCAAAGTCAGCTTCCCTCGGCTGCAGACAATAGCAGAGCGAGCTTCGACGTTTTACGACTTTCTTACTACAATTTCTTACAATTTTTTAAAGCAATGAAAATCAGTAACTGATAATAATTATTAACCCATGCTAAATACTTTATGAATGCTGAACACGTTTTCGAACATCTCGCATATTATGCATACGATTCTTATAATTTTCCGTATCAGAAAAGTTAGGATAAGAAATTGATAAATTTATTGACAGCTTTGGACAATTAAAGTAAATTTATTCTGCCAGTTCGTTGAAAGAATAGCTAAAAAATAAATATGTGGTCCGTCTGATTTTTCATTTGAGGCGCCATCTCGACCCGGGGAACCGACGAGAATGTCATTTTATATATAATTTTTGCTTCAATTCTGAAATATGGTTGCTTGCTCATGTATTTGATACATGTGTTGATTCGAATTTATATTCCTCCAAAGTTTAGGAATTCCCCCGGGACCCGGTGGTGGGGGACCCTTCCCCTCACTAGTGTTTTTCCCTAGCGGGAGCCGAGTTTGCACTTTAGTGTATAATATACACTGTATATCAATGCCTCGCGCGCATTAGGGCCTCTCCATGATTATAAGCAATTATAAGCTCTATGTGGCTCTATGGTTTAGCTCTTCTACAATATATACTTATGGTATATAGTCTATATTGCATTACTAACCTAATACCAATATCAATCAAAGTCATCAAAGTCTACACAATGCTAATACATACACTCTACCGCTTGTTCTATAATTGAATGTAACTTAGAACTAATTGTTCTTTCCATTACTATAATTCTTAATTCATTCAACCGATCGTTTACATTATGGAATTACAACTTCAGGAAAAAGTGAAGAGATTAGAAATATTCAGTAAGGAGCGAGATGTACTTGAAAAGGAATTAATTGCAGCAAAATCAGAATTAACTGGGATGAAAAGAACATTGGGTACGAACATTTTGAAATATATACGCATAAATTTGTAATAAACCATTCTCAATTGCTCGAAGCTTAATATTTGTTGAATTTATAAACTACTTCATTAATCAATGAGAAAATCATGGAATATCTTTTAATTAGCCCATGATTACATTTATGTTTATCGTATAATATACTGTCAACTATGTAATTTTACCATTTAATTTTTGAAATCAATATTTTATAACAACAACAGAGCTAGAAAGGCAAGAAAGAAGAGACTTGGAAACCAGGGCTCTTAGTTTAATCAAAGATGCCAAACGTAAATGGGAGAACGCAGAAAAGGATAAAATTACCCAGCTAAATAAACACATTGAAGCACAAACTGTAAGAATTACAGAGTTGTGTACTAGCAACAACGAGATGAGCTCAAGATTACAAAGGACTGAATGCGAACTTGAAACTGCAAATGCAGAATTGCATAAACTTAGAGTGTTTCAGGTTTGTAACATATACATGTAGACTTTAAGGTAATTTTCATAGAAAACTAATATTCTATTATCATTTTATTAGATGCAATATAAAGAATCGTTGGCTAAAACGAGAGAATTAAATCGGCAAAGTGCTCAAGGAGTTGAAACAAAATTAAAAGAAATAGCTGCACGAGCGCACAACCAGTTAGCCGATCTTAGATCAAAGTTAGACTTGGAAACGGCGAAAAACGCGGACTTGGAAACTAAACTACGAAACGAGCAGGATTCTAATCATTGCCGTCAATCACGATTGAACGTAGCTTTAGAGTTTGCCCAGAATGAATTGAAGGACTGTCAGGAACAGTTACGCAGTATACAAGCTACAATACCCGCCAGAGATGCTGAAATCGAAGCTTTAAAAAAGCAATTACAAGATAGATCGAAACAATTAGATAATGCCATAGCATCGGAACAGGTGATAGTCACGATGCAAGAGCAGTTGGAACAATCAAGGCTCGAGAATGACCAATTGAAACAACAATTAGAGGTATATACGATCGATATGATTTGTACATTTTTATAAATCTCTGCTTTTTCTAATCTTTTCTAATCAATTTTGTTTATAATCATATTGTTCAAAGGTAACGAAGACTGATTTAAGTGAAACTATGATGAATTTAGAACAAAGCGAAGCTCTTGCCTTAAATTTAGAACAAGCTACACAAGATAAAGCTGCGTTACAGAAACGGTTACAGGATTCTCTCGAGAAAGAAGGTATTCTTTTAAGTTTGTTATTACTAATGTTTAATTGAAAAAGAATAATTCGATGAAAATTCATTTATTTATAGAGGAACATCTACGTAAAGTCGGGAATTTAGAAGAATTGTTAAGACGCTTGGAGCAAAGTGTTACTAAACTGGAAACGGAAAATGCTAATCTTAAAATGGAAAACGTACAACCAAGTACTAGTATGGCACCAAAACATGTTGTGATAAAAAACGACATTCTGTCGGAAGAACGGATACACAAATTGGAACAGGAACTTCGAACGGCAAAGGAAAACTTAAACACGGAACGTCAGGCTGTAAAACAGGCGCAAATTAATTTATGGAAGAAGGAAAAAGAATTATCGGATGCAAATTTGGATAAGAGAATTGCGATAAGAGCAAGTAAAAAAGCAGAAGATCGAATTAAAATATTAGAGGAAGAGAAAGAAAAGTTGTCAGAAAGATTAGATAACAAAATAAAAGAGGAAGAAGAGAAATCGAAAAAATTGCTTATAGAAATAGATAGTGCAAAAACATCGTTAAACGATGTAACGAGGGAATCGTCTAGAAATAAACTGCAAGCTGATTCTGCTCAACGAGTAAATATTCTCAAGAGTTTTACTTTTTTTTCTTTTTACTTCTGTTTCCAAAACTATTTTAATTCGTATTTTGTTATTTTTAATTTAATCGACAAATTTATTTCAAAGGTTTGGTTTGTTTAACTTTTCTTTTTTATTATTTTGTTTTTCCACGTTATAGGCGTTAACTCAAGCGAATCATCAGATAGAAGAGCTTCAATCTTCGAGCGCTTCGTTGCGCAGAGAATTGGATGCCGTCCGAAAGCAAGCAAGAGCGAGTCAGGACAGAGTGGATAGTTTAAACGCCGAAAACAGGCGTTTGTCGCAATTGATTTCAAAGCATAACGAAGAAAAAATCGAATTAGAATCTAAGATAGAAAAGTTCGAGCAGGAGATAAAAGGTTACGAATTGAATACGAAACTTTTGAAAGAAACGTGTACGGTGCTCGAAGAGCAACTGACCGACTACGAAAGGTTGACGAGCGATCACGAAACGCGTGAAAATATACTGATTCAGGATAAAATGAAATTGCAAAAGGATCTGGAAGCGACCGAAGCGAAACTTCGCGAAGCACGCGCCGCGCAGAACGAAGAAAAATCGTTAAGGTTAGCCGCGGAACGCAACATCGAAAGACTGGAATCGGAGACGAGCGATATAGAATGCGAGAAGAACGGTTTGCTCGCTCAACGGGACCAATATAAAAAGCTCGTACAAGAATTGAGCGCACAGGTCGACGAATTGTCAACCAGATGCGGTGAATTGGAAGGTGATCTCACCGAAGTGAAACGTAATTTGGAAATGACCAAAGCTGAAACGAGAGTGGTGAAAGAAGAGAGCAGTCAACATTTGACGAGGGTGCACGAACTGAAAGAAGCGAATTCCATGCTCGCGAACGACTTGCAGAGCAGCGTGGACCAAGGACAAGAACTTCGGATGAGAATTTCCGAGTTGGAGAGCATCTTAGAGGAAATGAGACAATTCTATCAGGAGAGAGAAGTGAAAGCAGAGAGTACGAGGCAACAGCAAACGAAATTAATCGATTATTTGCAGTTCAAGTTGGAGGAATGTAGTAAAAAGAAGAAAACCGTATGCGATAAGATACTTGGTACCAAACAAAAGGAGAATGTCCCGCCTAGCGGTACCGGAATGCCAGTCGGGTATCGTGAATTAGAGAATCAACTAGCCAAAGAACGTGCTAAGGTTAAAACGTTAACCGATCAGTTGTTAGCGCTCAAAGCTATGCACGCTACGGCTTCTGCGCCTACGTCTCCTTCGGCGCCGAATACCAGGAACGCGAACTTTATTCCTGAACAGTCGGTCACCTCTTTGTCGAAACGATTGTCCCCTCAGAGGATTGGTCATAATATTCCACATAGATTCGAGGTCGGTTTACCTATGAGAGCTGGCAAATGTTCTGCGTGCTTGGACTCGATTCAATTCGGTAAACGTGCAGCCATTTGCAGCGAATGTCAAGTAATGACGCATTTGAAATGCGCTGTTAGTATTCCCGCCACTTGTGGCTTACCCGGTGGTTTCGCTAAACAATTTGGCAAAAATTGGAGGAACAGCGACGAAAGTCTGTCGTCTTTGTCCGGAAGTGTTCAAACGTTGAACATAGATCAACCGGATAAACCTGATACGGTACGTTACTTTGTAATCCTTCGATTATTTCAGTCTATATTTGATGAAAATTTATTATTAATCATTAAATACAGGATGTTTTCGATACGCAAGGTAAAAGTAATGATGTATCGATGGAAAGTTGGGTGAAAATTCCCGAACGGTCGAAAACTTGTTGGGAAAGGAAGTACCTTAGATTAGAAGGAACCTGTTTATGTACTTACGAACACCAGCCGGCACCTGGAATGTCGCCCATAAGTCGTTTAGATTTGATCGAAAAAGATGGATTCACTGTGGTAGAAAATGTACAACAACCTGACGTATTGGGAACAGCAAAATCGGATATACCGTTTGTTTTTAGCATTGAATCGAATTCTTCGACGACCTGTTGGCCAACGTCGCGGTTAGACGTGATGGCTTTAAGCCACACCGACAAGAAGAATTGGTTGAAAGCTTTGAAATCTGTTACTAGTCAAAATTATTCGTGCAACGTTCATAAAAATAAGAAATACGAAACTGTGCTAAGATTAGAAAAGAATCAGGTAAGAAAATTGTTTTATGTGTTCTTACAATTGTTTATAAAAGAAAATATGTTGTTCTCCAGTTGGATCTGAATTGTGCGGTGAAACTGGCGGAAGAGAACGTGCTGTTATTAGGCGCCGAAGAGGGTCTGTTCTCGTATTGCGGTACTAAATCACGAACGCTCACTGCGATTCGTGGAGTGAAGAGGGTGCATCAGTTAACTTTGTATCCTCATTTGGGAATAGCTTTAATGATAGCCGGTGAAAACAGGCAACTGGTATCGTGTAGCTTGAGACAATTGAAGAGTAATGCGATAGCTGCCGAATGTTCAAGGCCGGCAATTAACGCAAAGCCAGTTTTAACCGGTACCGATAGTTGTCATTTGTATCAGTTACAAAGGGATATGCTTTGCGCGGCAACAGCAACTCATGTAATGTAAGTTTCGTATATGTGCCCCAAGTTATCTCGTTTCATGAAAAATCAGTTATTCATCAAGCTTTTCTTTTCGATCTTAGATTACTTAAATGGTATAACGAAGAGGATGGTGGAGAATTCGTCGGGGTACGTGAACTCGAAACATCCGAACCATGTAGCTGTGCCATATTTACGCAAAATCTGTTGATAGTAGGGTGCAACAAATTTTTCCAAATCGATCTGAAAAATTATAGCGTCGATGGTAAGCGACGAGATTTGCTGCGTGCGCCTTTAAGAATTCATTTTATTCATACCTCGTATTTACATTCATGTAACGTTACAGAATTCCCGGAGGAGGACGATAGTTCAGTCAAAGCTGCGCTATCGGGAGTAGCTAAACTAGGTATATTCCCTGTTTGCGTTCTGAACGTTTCTATCGTACCTGGAAAAGTTGAACTTTTACTTTGTTATAACGAATTTGGAATGTTCGTGAACGAAAACGGTCAAAGAACACGAAGCGTCGATCCAACGTGGAATCATTTGCCGTTTGCATTTGGTAAGAAATATTCGAAGATATGTTTCTTGTCATTGCAATATCATGTACCGGTTAAAAATCTGTTCTATTTTCATGCAGCATTCCGTAAACCGTACTTGTTTATCATTCACTTCTCGTCCGTGGAGATTGTAAAACTTGATCAAGAGGCGTACACATCGCCGGCCAAAAATCCAGAACGAGTTTTGATCGAATTGTCTAGTCCTCGTTATTTAGGAGTATCCGAATCAAAAGGGATCTATATAGCAACTATTAACTCCTTTCTGGAATTGTTGAAGATCGAAGGTTCTTCTAATATACCGGAAAACAATGGTAGTCTTACCAGTTTAGAAACCTTGTACGTGATTGATATACTTTTACAATTCAGTGGTAGAAATTAGAGAAACGAACCGTATACTGATCTGTTTCTTTTTTTTTTTTTTTTTTTCCCGTTTCACAGAGGACAAGATGACGAAAGCAGTTCAGAATTCAGCTTTACATCGAGCTTAATGGAAGATTTGGACGGTCATGGGAAGAAAGTACATTTTGCTGGTGTTTCGAAATACTGATATTAAATCTAGCATAAGTAATTCTGTTCTCTCGGTCGATCGTAGGAATCGCAAGAAACTCGAGACCAAGACTGTAAAACGTTTAATAATTATTAAGGAAAGTAAGTCACATAAACAAACATGTTACAGACAAGGATATATCTGTGCTACTTAGCCACTTTATGCATTTCATTTAATTTGTACATTCTTGCTAATGCATAATTAATCGAACGTATCAAAATCTTGTGACAGTACAAAAGCAATTCGCGCATAATCGGTCGATGTTTCATTTTTCTTCATTTCTTTTAATTTCCTTTCGTAAAACGATCGCAGATACGGTCGGATCTCAGACGTCTCCTATGACAGAGGATTTATATGGTACTATTTAGTATTAGTCAACCAAATTTGAAAAGTAATTTTTTTTTTACTTTTTATAAGCTTGAGCTTTTTCACGAT
The DNA here is from genome assembly GCA_943735885.1 of Stelis phaeoptera. NCBI lineage: Eukaryota > Metazoa > Arthropoda > Insecta > Hymenoptera > Megachilidae > Stelis > Stelis phaeoptera. The sequence continues at coordinate 17,353,660 of OX030932.1, read as the reverse complement.
GAAAGTGGTTCGCGTATCTGTAGAAAAAAAACTTGGAAATCGTTTTATAGTACAGATAAATAAATATAGATTTAAGTAATGCGTTGATTAGAATAATACTATTGTTAAAGAAACATGATTAATACGACAATAATATATTTTTGAATTTTCTAAGTTAACAAAACTTTTGTAACTTTGTATTTAATTTAAAAAAAAAAAAAAAAAAGAAAAAGAATACACTTGACGAGAATAAAGATTTATAGAAAATCCGTAGATTTTATAGCAATAAAAATATACCTTGTTATACAAATGATTACTCGTGTGATTGTTTACCGCAACGAAAGTTAATTCGAAATAGGTTCTGTTTCACTGTGAACGGATTAAAATTACGCCTTATTGATTATTATTCACGCGGTGGAAAAATGAATTAAATGTATTGCGATTGTGTGTCGATACTGAAATACTCATGCGCCGTCTGTTCATTTAGATAATTTCATTTCAATGTAAAATATTCGATCTAATGTTAAAACAATCGAATTTTAGTTTCTAGGAAGTGGATATGGAAAACGAATGCATATAAGAAGAAATTTATTTGCATAAGTGTTTCCTCCGCATAAATGGTAGCACTAGATAGTAACTATCTAGTGTTCGTTGCATGTGGACGGTATACTACAATAAAAATCTCAACGCAGCGTTCCAAGAATGCTCTGAATAACTTCTCGCGCGAGTTTTACTCTCAAGTGGATACACACACCTTTATAGAGTTGATCGAAACAATTTTCAATACGCATTAGGGGGCACTAACGGGGCACGTACTTACATATGTAGAGTAATGCGATATCCGGCGAACCCTTGACATTCGACAACGTCAGATCAACGAATATTCATTGGGACTACCGAACGCGACTCGACAAACACTCATTGAAAAGCAGTGATTACTTATTCAATTTCAAATCGTTGTAAAAAGAAAACTTTGTTTCTTTCTATGAATCTTTTTTTTTTTTTTTTTTTTTTTTTTTTTTTGTTGTAATAGCGGAAGTCTAAGCCACGATTCTAAAGTACTATTCGCCTGTTGCTTTGATGTATCTTCAACCAGACTTGAGCGTTATCGTTAACAATGAAAATAATTCTTTTTATTTTTAAGGTGTACACTTCAAAGTGTACCATTTTTTATTTGTCGCCAACTTAAAAAAACATTTATGTATTTAAACAATTTTTTTTATATAAATTTCAGTCTGTCAAATGGCAATAAGCTTGACTATTTTATTTTTCGAGGGAAGAAGAATTTTAATCTGTTGCGTCTTAAACTAAGTAGTAAAAAATGATTGTTAATAGAATTATTACTTTCTGTTTGTTAATTGACAATATTTCGAATGAAAAGTGCCCAAAATTAAATAATACTTCCACGCGTGCGCACAATGCTCAGCAGGAAAAGAAAAACGTTATAATTTATTTATAAATGTGTAATTGTGCAACTTTAACTACTCAACCGATTATACAAAAACGTTCAAAATATTTTCGAGCCATTAACGACGCGATGGTTATTCACCTCTTTATTAACACTGGAACTACCGGCGCGGCGTTCAATGTACCCTAACTTCCGAGTTAAAAATAAATTAGAAAACAAAATAATTACGATATAAAATGTAAACTCACGTATACAATAATTTTTTATCTTGTTAAAATTCAACGTATAACTCAATAAAAGCATTATAACAAATTTTTTCAATGAAAATAAGAAATCCGAAGCAATAAGTTATTTCGTCCCGTTTGGTAGGTTCTAGTTTTAAATGCGTATTATTCGGAATAATTATAATACAAAATCCGTCAATTGAACGTAATCTCGGCGAGGTGGAAATTATTTGCACAGAATTCTGATCAATAAATTACCGATACGAAAGAAATATTTTAACTCGTTCTCATTCTTCATCTTCTCTGTCAATCTTATTGTCAAACAATCTTTCCAACGGAACATGCGTCGAATAGATAAATGTTTAACACTAGAACTACCAACCGGGTCAGAATGACTCGCTTCTGATTTCTTAATTTAAATTACAAAATTTAGTAAAAAGCTCCTGTCGAAATATATAATTTGACTTTTATCAAGATAAGGAATTATTCCATGTGTGTCAGTTTACGTTTTATCTCTCGTTTATTTTGTTTTCTATCTCACTTTTAATTTTCAAATAAGGATACACTGAACGTCGGTGGTTCTGGTGTTAAAATAAAAAGAAACAATTGCTCGCATATTATAATCATAGTTTTCATGATCATTATTTATTTATAAAATATACCGTCGCATATATTATCACCTCCCTTTATATTCTTCGACGTAAGACCGTGATCAGGAAACAAAGAGGGGTGAATGTTTGGCCGGGTCTAAACGAACTTTTCGACCGACGAATTCGATTGATCAGACTCGGAAAGGTCATTTCAACTTGGCAATCGTTATGCAGATCGAGTTCCGGAATAATTCTGAACGATTAGTAGGGGGAGCGCCGTGTTATAAAAAGTCCTTCTCAATTTCTCAAGTCTTCAATCGCGTGAATGAGTCTCTCGTTGGTGGTACCAATTGAATATCCTTAAGTGACACGTATGAACGGTGTTTGTTCGGTTGTTGTCTGTATAATTTCATTGACATCGGCTTGAAGATGTCTTGCAGCGTGCGAGTGGACCCGATGAAGATGAATTACGCGGCGACCGAGCCAGGGGACGAGGTGGTGATCTCGGGTATAGCCGGCCGTTTCCCTGAATGCAACAACGTGACGGAGCTGAAGGAAAACCTGATGAACAAAAAGGATCTGGTCACGGAGAATTATACCCGATGGAAGCTAGGTAAACTTAGATTTTTACTTGTTAACCATTTGCACTCGAGTGGTGCTTTTGAGGCGCCATATTTAATTAATCGGAGTATTCTAACATGTGAAATTTCAGTTTCACTCGAATCAAAATATAGAAAATTAAAGAAGGGAATAAGAAATATACAGATTCTGAAATATTTCGAACATTTTTCTTCCGACATGGTGCGTTTGGTTTCTGGAAGCATATCTGGAAAATTAGATTACATTCGATTACGTCCAAAAATGCTTCGAGTGGAAAGGGTTAAAAATACATATAACGAAAGGTGTACTTTTGTAATTTTGTATCTCATTTGGACAGATCACGCGGAGATTCCAAAGGACGGTGGTAAACTGACCGGTTTGACGAAATTCGACGCGATCTTCTTCGGTGTACATTACAAACAAGCTCACACGCTCGACCCAATGTGCAGGATGTTGTTGGAGCACAGTTACGAAGCGATCATCGATGCCGGGATTAATCCTAGACAACTGAGAGGGACCAACACCGGTGTTGTTATAGGCTCTTGCATCAGTGAGTCGGAGAAGACATGGTTTTACGAGAAATTGCAAGTAAATATCGTTGACTTCTAACTATAGAAGGAATGAAATGATGAAAGTTGCTACTATGTTGATTGCTGTGGTGCGAGTGATGAGATTAGATTAATTAGGCGAATTACGAATATTTCTAAATAAACAGGAGAAAGGAATTCCCATAGGAATTCAATAGAAATTTAATTAAATGTGAATTGTCGCGGACTCCAAAATACGATATCAAATAATTGTGGGTTTCCCCAATTGTAATTAGAATAATAATTATCGGACGGCGAACCGCTAGGATAACGCCAACTCAAATCCTAATATTTAATCCCAATTTTCTTTCGTTTAAAAATTTCACTGCCACGCTAAAGACGCTGAAAACTACGTTAACTATTATTCTTACAATTTTTCATTCATTCATCATTTCTATTATTCAGATTTTCGAGTAGCTAATACGACGATATCTAACTAATTAAGTCATTGAAAGGATATCAATAATGCAAGCGGCTTTCCCACATACGGGTGACGTAGGCAGTTAAAAGTGTTAGGTAATACAACGTATTTACACTGATTATTCAAGACACGTGTAGCTAATTCTGAAATTTAAGAAATATAAATGAATAATAATGCTGTCCACACTCAGCGACTATATTAATACTTTAATTATACTTAATACTTAATTTGATACCAGTCACCAATGATCTCTGTGTATACAGCAATTAACGTGTTGTGTGCTAGGGTCCATCTACAATACAGTATAGTATACAAGTAACTGGCACTCACAGCCTTGCTACTCGTAGCAGGTAGCCCAAATCGTTGCGTTTCTTGCCCGTGTCGGATCTGTCGTCGAAAAAGGAAAGAAACCATTTTCTTTTTCGGACGACAAACCTGGTAACAAGCATGGCCAGGAATCCAGAAATTTCCTGTACGTGGCCTTAGTTAGTTTAAGAAGATATTTACTTAATTTAATATTATGTTTAGGCGAACGGTTTTGGTATCACCGGATGCAGCAGAGCCATGCTGGCCAACAGGATCTCTTACTTCCTGGGTTTGCATGGCCCATCGTACGCGATAGATACAGCTTGCAGTTCCAGCTTGTTCGCGCTGGATCACGGCTACAGAATGATACGAACTGGGATCTGCGACACGGTCATCGTCGGCGGCTCGAATCTTTGTCTTCATCCTTATGTGTCGTTGCAATTCGCTCGCCTCGGTACGGAAACTTTGTCGAGTCTGAAAGCTTAAAGTTTGATCAGAATGACTGCATCAAGATTTCATCGGTAGTCTTAAAAGGGAAACGTTGAAGTAACCGTGGATTAACTAATGTGCAACTTACAAGGGAAGGCACAGAAGTGTCCCTTTTCGATTTTGGTGAAATTTCGTAGGTTTGTTAAGCAGGCAAAAGTAAGAGACATGTATTTTTTTTTTTTTTTCTTCTTCTTCTTATAAGGATGAAACCACACCTTAAAGTTTCGATCCACTTGTGGTATCTCGAAAACCATACGAGATACATGAAAACTTCTAATGGTAAAGTTTTATGGTTTTTTTGTGTATAATAATAGGGCGTCAATTTGTTTTCGAGATAGCACCAGTGGATCGAAACTTTAAGGGGTGGTTTCGCTCCATAAAGTCTCAACCAATAAAAAAAATACGAAAACCTACGAAGTTTCATCAAAATCGGAGGGGGACAGTTCCGTACCTTTCATTGTTAGTATTAACCCTTTGCGGACCAGGTACTTTCAAGTTTGACACAATGTATGCAGGAAGTACCAGTAACTTAAAGCAAAACAAACAATACTCGCCTTCTTAAAGGATATATGTATGTATTAGAAATTTATACTTTTACATTTATTATTTTTCTTTGCGTTAAGATTACAGCACGATATTTAGGAATTTATACAAGATACTATGAAAATTCTATTTGAGCGAATATATCCGCCCATCGTCTGCAAAGGGTTAAAAATACTGATAAAATATTTATGTAATCATCTTTCTTAAACCTTAAGCTTTAAATTGATATATCACAAGTGCTATTTCGCGCTACTTTTATGTCATCAAACCGTATCAAGATGACCAGACTTCGAAATCAACGATTTGCTATGCAACGACTTAACAGAGTTCATCGATTACTCTTTAATTAATTACAATTCGAAGTTGTAACAAATCGTCCAAGTTACCGACGCGGTAACAAACGATTCGTATAATTTTATCAAATTCAGACTAAACATCGTGCCGCTTAATTCCGTCTTCTATCGCAAAATTCAAATTGTAACGACGATGGAATTTCAGGTGTGCTATCCAACGATTGTCGTTGCAAGTCCTTCGACGCCAGAGCAAACGGTTATGTCCGCAGCGAGGCTGTCAGCGTGGTCCTGTTGCAGAAGGCGAAGAACGCAAAGAGGATTTACGCTCAGGTCGTCTACACCAAGACGAACTGCGACGGTTACAAGGAACAGGGTATCACGTTCCCCGCTAGCGAGGTGCAGAAGATGCTTCTGAGAGACTTCTATAACGAGTGCAAGATCTCCCCAACGGTTCTATCTTATCTGGAAGGCCACGGTACCGGCACCAGCGTCGGCGATCCTGAAGAATTGAACGCCATCAATAGTATATTCTGCCAAGGAAGAAAAACACCTCTTCGAATAGGTTCCATCAAGTCGAACATGGGGCACGCAGAACCTGCCAGCGGTCTTTGCTCGGTTGCCAAGGTATAATGATGTTTAATAGCCGCGACAAATATCTCGTCAATTTCTATATTTATCATTTATTGTTAGATTAGGGAAATGAATAACTGTACGTATTAACGTGTGGGATTATTTGAAGATCGTCATCGCTATGGAATCTGGATTACTTCCCCCGAACCTACACTTCAAAAGTCCCATGAAGGGTATAAAGTGTTTCGAGGAGGGCAAAGCTCAGGTGGTCACGGATCCAACACCATGGGAGGGTGGTTACGTGGGGATAAACTCCTTCGGTTTCGGTGGTGCGAACGCTCACGTCTTACTGAAATCTTTTACCAAAGAGAAGGTGAACAACGGGGCACCCTCTGACGATTTGCCCAGACTCGTAGCTGTATCTGGGCGTACCGAAGACGCGTTAAAAACTCTTCTAGACTACGTAAGCAATTTACATGTACATACATTAGCCCGAACAGCATTGAGAACGACTAACTTTCCAGGTGGAAAGTATACCTGTTGACGTGGAGTACATTCGATTATTCCATGAGATATACTCGGAGGATATAACCGGTCACCTGTTCAGAGGATACAGCTTGGTGGGATCGAAGATATCCGAGAAACCACCGAGAGAAATTCAAGAGTATTCGGGTATCAAGAGACCAATTTGGTTCGTGTTCTCTGGAATGGGATCGCAGTGGCCTGGAATGGGTACATTACATATATTGGAACATCCTCTCTATTGATCTTCTGTTAATGACATTTCGATTAAAGTTAGATAATATTTAAAGCAAACAGTCGCACATTTGAAGAATGGGAATGAAGTGAAGTAAACAGCCACAGAATCGACGTTAATTTCTATCTTTATAAATGCAATAGGTGAAGCACTGATGAGGTTCCCCATCTTCGTTCAAGCCATTCAAAAGTGCGATGCTGCTCTGAAACCGCATGGTATCGACATCGTTGATATCATCACAAACAAGGATAAGAAAACGTTCGATAACATCCTGAATTCCTTCGTTGGAATTGCTGCAATTCAGGTACAAGTTTGTTATAAATTGGCTACCGTTCGTACCATACACGATAATGACGAGCGATCATTGTACAGATTGGTTTGGTTGACCTGTTAACCGCCGTCGGCATCGTGCCGGACAACATTATCGGTCACTCTGTCGGCGAGCTTGGTTGCGCCTACGCCGATGGATGCTTCACTGCTGAGCAAATGATACTTGCAGCGTATTCCAGAGGTTTGGCGTCCATAGAGACAAAAATGATCCGAGGATCCATGGCTGCGGTAGGTCTTGGATACGAAGATATAAAGGACATGTGTCCACCGGACATCGAGGTGGCGTGTCACAACGGTCCTGACAGTTGTACCATAAGTGGTCCAGCAGAATCCATGAAGGAATTCGTTGCCAAGTTACAGGTTTGTTCTACGTTATAATTGGACGCATAGGTATCCAATGAGTCTTGAGATCTTTCAGCGGTAACGATGGACTGTTTCAGGCTAACAAGATTTTTGCGAAAGAGGTACCGTGTAGCAACATTGCTTACCACAGCCGCTACATCGCCGAGGCAGGACCAAAACTGTTGATGTACTTGAGGAAAGTGATACCAGAACCAAAACCCCGAAGTTCCAAGTGGCTGAGCACTTCCGTGCCAGTAAACCAATGGTCCTCGCCAGCTGCCAGGTACTCTTCGGCCGAGTATCACACGAATAACTTGTTGAACTCTGTGTTGTTCGCGGAGACGGCGACTCTGATACCAGCAGACGCGATAACCATAGAGATAGCGCCCCATGGATTATTGCAGGCGATCCTGAAGAGATCGTTAGACCCCAACGTGATCAACGTGCGCCTCACCCAACGCGGTCACCAAGACAATGCTGAGTTCTTCTTGCAAGCTCTTGGAAAACTCTACAACACTGGATTGCAGCCCCAATTAAAAAACATTTATCCACACGTCGAGTTCCCTGTCAGCCGTGGCACACCCATGATCTCTCCTCTCATAAAGTAAGTAATCAAACGACCATGGAAGAAGGTACTTTGGAGCATCGAACAAGAATAATTGCGTTTCAGGTGGGAACATTCTGAGGACTGGTTCGTGCCAACCTACACGCAGCGTCAGAAGATAACCACGGCTGAACGGGTGGTTGAAATCGCTCTCAAAGATGAAAATTATGAATATATGATGCACCACGTGATCGATGGCAGAAATTTAATTCCAGCCACGGGATACCTGATCTTGGTCTGGGAAACTATCAGTCTCTTAGAAGGAAAGCTATACGATGAAGTACCGGTTGTGTTTGAAAATATCAAATTTGAACGTGCAACCACCATCCCAACGGATGGTAACGTTCTATTAACGGTAATGGTTCATAGAGGTGGGTCCTTTTTTCTGGTGTGTTAATTGTTCACTATTTCATGTTCTTATGTTTGAAATTCAAAGCGTTACCGTAAGTATTCTTTCGTCCCATCTACTTTTATAATTCGATTAATCCTCAGGTTCTGGAAAGTTTGAAATCGCTGAAAAATCCTCGATAGTGGTGTCAGGAGTGATACGTCATTTGACCAATCCTGCGCAAGATAAAATCGCCCCGAAGTTCTTAACAGAGATTGACGACGAGGAAGTCTTGACCGCAAAAGACATCTACAAGGAGTTGAAACTTCGTGGTTATGATTATACCGGGATGTTCTGTGCCTTAAAGAGCGCTTCCATCAAGGGTACAAGGGGTCGTATCGCTTGGTTGAAGAACTGGTCTGCCTTTATGGATAACATGTTGCAAATCAAACTGTTGGGTATGGATACTAGAGCTCTATACGTACCAACTGGAATACAGAAGCTGGTGATCGATGTCAAATGTCACAATGAAAAAATTCGATACTTCTCTGAAGACGACAATGGTACGACGAATAAATTAAAATACTACTAACCCTTTAGAGCCGAATACACCTACCGAGTAACTCGGCCGAGTAAAAATCTCGACGGATTACTTGGCCGAGTGCTGTTCACATCAGACGGGTGCTCGGCCGAGTAGTCGGTAGGTGTAAACCTAGCAAAAAATAAAGTCATGAAAAATTATTTTCTCAAAATTATAGTCTTCTTAAAATAAAAGCTAAGTTACTTTTTATTTGAAATCTTACAACTTACTAAGCGTATACATACATATACATATGTATACACCTTTCGTATATGTACATATATTGATAGACTCGTGCGATACACCTTTATAAAAAGCCGTGTATACGCCTTTCGTAGTCAAAAGGCTAAAAACAGTGTCCTAGAAACGTTGACTATATTATATCGAAACTATCACTGTATCACTCTTATCAAATATTCATTGTTCTTATTGTGCAGAGTTCTCGGTACAGGTGTACAACGATTACGACGCAATAATATCCGGCGGTATAGAGATACGTGGATTGAAAGCGAGCGCTATTCAAAGACGCAAGCTTCTGTCGGTTCCAGTATTGGAAGAATACAAATTCGTGGCCAATCGTGACAAAGCACAAACCAGCCTGAAAGAGATGATCATACTATCGACTCATCTTGCTTTAGAAAGTAACATAATACCCAATCCACAGATCATGGAATTACTGGATCAGGACGATAGTATACCAAACGAGGAAGTTTTAGCCCCCATCTTTGTAAAGGTGTTAGAAGACATACCGATGATTCGTCCAAACATCATTCTGGCTACAGGATCCAACATACACGAGAAGATATCGCTGCCAGAGAATATCACTGTCATCCAACCGAACAAATTACCAGAAGATGGTAGCATCTTCATGGTAGCTGCACGTAATATCTTGTCGAGGAAGAGACGCAACTCTCTGGAACAACTTTTGCTCGCGTTAACAGACTCCGGTTTTATTCTAACTCGAGAGTCCGTCGTGGACAACGATACTTACTCGTATGCGCAGGCATGTGGTCTGAACGTTGTACTGGAGAAGAGTCTCGACAACGAGACACTTTTATTGTTGAAGAAACAGGAGAGACCTCCACAGAAGACGGAGGTCGTGTATGTGAACAACGAAGAGTTCAGCTGGCTGGAGAAGGTGAAAGAAACTCTGAGGAACGAAGAGAAACGGAACAGCAACGAGACAGTGAGATTGGTGCTGGTAGCTGAGGGTGACCTGGAGAACGGTGCTTTAGGCTTGATCAAGTGCCTGAGAAGAGAGCCTCACGGTGAAATTGCGAAGGCCGTGATAATTCAGGACGAGAATGCTCCGAAGTTCTCGTTGAATGATCCGTTTTACACCAAACAGCTTGATATCGATATTGCTATAAATATTTTGAGACCAGGCAAGGTTTGGGGCACGTACAGGCACGTACCTTTCCCTCCGCTGAAGCCAATTCCAGTGCCTCATGGCTACGCCAATTTAAGGGTGGGTAGAACTGTATTTAGGAATGGAATCCTACACTTTAGGGCAAAATATGGATTCCTAAGGGGAAAAAAAAAATAACGTCTTAGGAGAAGGTATCCCCACTATTCGCTAGAATACTAAAGGATTAACACGCATTATCTTCCTCGGTATTGTAATGAATTGTGGGTTTTCCTTTCCTTCACGGTGCCATTTTTATGATTCTGTCCAAATCTAAATGATGTCAGTCTTCTGACATATCCCCACTTTCATGATTCCTCTTATTATTACATCGACAAATCTCGATAGCATAATATTATTCTGAGAGTTGAAACGATCCGAAGCTTACTCAAGATTGTTCCATAGGTGAGAGGTGACTTGAGTTCCTTTCAGTGGATGCAAGGCTCGATCCAGCCGGATGACAAATCGCACAACGTCGTCAAAGTGGTGTATTCCTCTGTGAACTTCAGAGACGTGATGTTAGCCACTGGAAAATTGATGCCAGAGGTAATCATGACGAACAGACATATGGGAGATTGTCTCATTGGATTCGAATTCAGTGGAATAGACTCCAATGGTCAGCGTGTGATGGGATTCGTCGATAGCAAGTAAGATATACTTTGTCTATCCAACCAAGCAAGTTTTCTAAACAAATTATACTTTTTCTTAGAGCGATCTCGAACCTTGTTGTGCCCCGGAAGTTCAGCCTTTGGCCTGTACCGGATGAGTGGTCACTGGAGGAAGCAGCAACCGTACCAAGCGCGTATTTCACGGTCTTCTATGCGTTTTTCTATTTTGGAAAATTAAGGAAGGGCGAGAAGGTGTTGATCCACAGTGGCAGTGGAGCTGTGGGCCAGGCTGCCATCAATGTCGCCCTTGCCGAAGGTTGCGAAGTCTTCACCACCGTAGGAACGCCTGAGAAACGGAAGTTCATCAAGGAAACGTTCCCCAGCATCGACGACGATCACATTGGCAACTCTCGAGACACCAGCTTCGAACAAATGGTGATGAAACAGACAAATGGCAAGGGTGTAGACATCGTTCTGAACTCGTTGGCCGAAGACAAGCTTCTGGCGTCGATTCGATGCTTGGATTACCGAGGTCGTTTCCTAGAGATCGGCAAGTTCGATCTCAGCGCTAACAATCCCCTAGGAATGGAGGTATTTTTGAAAGAGATCAGCTTCCATGGAATTATGCTGGACAGTATGATCAATGGTATCATGCCGAAATTGCAAGAGGAGCTGCATTATTTCATCAACAAGTACTTGCATTCCAAGGCTGTGAAGCCTTTGATCAGAAAATGCTTCGAGAAACACCAACTGGAAGATGCCTTCAGGTACATGGCAGCAGGAAAACATATTGGAAAGGTGATTGTCTAACAATGAGTTTTTTTTTTTTGTCTTCGATTTAATGTCGCATCGACAGCTAGGTCATTAGCGACGAGTTTCTTTTTGTTTTGTATTTAAATAGTACCTTCAGAGAAGAAAGGATTCTGTTGTTTTTATAAGCTCTCTTCAGGAAAAACAATTCTTCCACTTTTCATGCGGAAATTATTTCAAACAATTCAAAGAATTTCTTCTGTACACAGATCCTGATCAAAGTGGGGGATGAGAAGGAACCGTTGCACACTCCGGTGCTCTCTTACCCTCGATTCAACGCAGCAAGAAACAAAAGCTACGTGATCATAGGAGGATTGGGTGGACTGGGTCTGGAGTTAGCCGATTGGTTGGTCCTGCGTGGGGCTATGAGTCTGGTGATAGTATCTCGCGGTGGTATCAAGAGCGGCTACCAAAGAATGAGGACAGAAATATGGAAATCGTACGGTGTGAAGGTCCTGATAATATCTGGCGTGGATATGTCGAAAACTAACGACTGCGAGTTCGTTTTAAGGTCGGCGGAAAAGCAGGCGCCAATCGATGGCATCTTCAACCTGGCGGGTATATTGAAAGACTGTTTATGCGTGAACCAAACGGAGAAGAATTTCGAAGAGAGTATGAGGCCAAAAGCTGGAATCACCAAGAAACTGGACGAGGTATCCAGGAAGATTTGTTCAAATCTTCGCCACTTCGTGGTGTTCTCGTCCCTTACTTGTGGACGAGGAACTCCTGGCCAGACTAATTACGGCATGGGTAATTCCGTGTTGGAACGGATCTGCGAAAAGAGGGTGGAAGAAGGTCTACCCGGCATGGCTATTGAATGGGGAGTCGTGGGCGAAGTTGGCATGGCTGTGGATAGGTGGGAAAACAAACAGGAACTCATAGTCGGTGGAACGTTGCAGCAGAAGATATCCTCGTGTTTGGAAGAACTGGACAAATTCTTGTCACAAAGCAGACCCATCGTGGCCAGCATGGTGGTGGCAGAGAAACGTCCCAGTGCCAGAGAGGCTAGCAACGTCCTTGAAGCAGTGATGACCATCATGAGTAAGTAAACCTTCCTTTAAGTCTAATTGCTATACGAAGAGAAACTTATAACCTTTTTGTCGTCTGTCTGTAGATATAAAGGACCTGAAGACAGTGAGCCAGAGCACCTCGTTGGCTGAACTTGGAATGGATTCCATGATGGCCGTGGAGATCAAACAGACCCTAGAAAGAGATTTTGAGGTGTTCCTGACCGCACAAGACATTCGTGTTCTAAATATAGCTAAACTCGCAGAGATGGCTGCCAAGGATACGAAAAAAAAGACGACAGAGGTCAAGAAATCCGTCGTTCAAACGGAACAATTGGGTGGTATGAAGTTACTGATGAAGACCATTAACGTGCCGATACTGATCAATGAGAACTGTATCGAACTTCCTGTCCAATGCCGAGATAAGAAGAACGAAGTGTTCCTTTTACCGGGTATCGAAGGATCTGCTTCGATTTTCGCCCCGTTAACGCCATTCTTAAAGTCCCCTGCGACCTGTTTACAATTGGGAATACATGACTTGGATCAATCTGTGGAGGAGATGGCGGAACATCTTTTACCTGTTTGTATTTTTAATTCAAACTCCAACAGATCGAAGAGAAAATTAATTGTAAACAAAAGGAATATTACCATATATTTTCGTTCTTTTACAGCATATGTTGGAAAGGAGTAAAAACCGCAGAGACTTCGCAATCGTTGGATATTCTTTTGGATCACTGATAGCTATTGAACTTGTGAGGCGATTAGAAGCACTTGCTCTAGTCGGTCATCTAATTTTAATAGACGGATCTCCCGATTATATGAAAATGATAAAGGCAATTCATTTCAAAGCTTCTACAGAGGACGAATTGCAGAATCAATTCTTAGTCGATATACTAAACATCGCCAAAGCAACGACAATTGCAGAGGTAAAGTCTAGGATTTGAAGTTAAGGCTCAGTGTTTAACGATTAATTTATGTTCTTGCAGTTCAAATTGGAATTGAATCGTTGCTCCACGTGGAACGAAAAGTTGGACAAAATGGTCAAACACACAACCGCGGAAGTTCATAAAGTTTACAAACCTGAGGTTCAGAAAGCAATTTGTACGTTCATCTACAATCGTTTATGCACGATAGATAAATACGATCCTAGCTCTTTGCCACCGCTCAGAACGCCTATCACGTTGTTAAAACCATCAGTGCCAGCCGTGGAAGTTAACGATGAATCTTACGGTTTGAGCAAGGTAAAATAATTTTCCCCCAAATTCTATACAATTCATTCTCCCCTGTATGGTATAAAATGACAATGTGTACCATCTTTAGCTCAGTTATCCTAATTTTGTTTAACAAAGGAGTTACATTAAACGGGAAAAAAACATGTTTTCAGTTAACATATGGAAAAATAACCGTACACGTGATCGAAGGCAATCACATTACTATGTTGGACAATAATAAAGCCGCTGCAGCGATCAATGGTGAACCTCTGGATGACAATGAAACGTTCAAAGATACTTTAAATTACGCGAACACCGGGATAGATTTGGGAGCTAAAGGCGCCAAGTTCATGGGCTTGTCGTGAAGAAAACGCAATCACTCAACATTCTTCAAAAGAGTCGAGAACACATCTTTAATTTCTTCAACGATGCTTATCAGTTTTTTGTATGTACCTTTCATTCATGGCAAATAAATAGGAAAAAGAGACCCGATATCAATCGTATCCTGTCATGGTGTTTTTATGCAAAAATTGTCGATACATCCAAACAGAAACACATCAGATTCCATTCGCGACAAACAATGGAAACTATACGTAATCACACAATGAACCGATTGTACTTCACACGATATTGTATACGTGTACAGTATATGTAGAAACAAAACTACACAGTTATGCTCTTTGAGTATATAGACTCTATGCTCAAAGGTTATGCTCGTAGTTTTATCCGTTCCTGTGCGTTCCAGTTCCTTTCTTTTTTTTTTTTACATATAACATACACACTGAACACGGGGAAAATTAATAACAGTAAATTATTATGCCTGCCGGGTTAATTGGCGAATTAAATCCATGGACGCGTTTATCAACCCAGTAACGACCGTTAAGTATACCGATATCCTATTTCACGATGGCACAGGAGTACGACACAGCTGAATTGCTATAGAATACGACAAAAAATATACATAAAACATTTGAAATCATTTCATGCATTAAAAAATTATACTCCGCCAGAGGTCGATAAACGCGCAACAAGAATTTTCTGAGAATAATATATGCACGCAAATCATATTTAATATATAAAAGGTACTTCTTTATCTCATTGTGACTTCTTTTTTTATACGTTCTTGTTTGTTTGTTTTTTTTTTTTATTTCCGTAAATATACTTCAACTTAAGGCATGATAATAAGAAAATCTTACTCGATAATTAGCTAATCGATTCACTCAATAGAAAGGCTTCATACCTACTTACTTTACAACATTCCACAAGCGCGGTAGTATTGAATAAAAAATATAAGGTATGACGTATGTTTTTTTTTTGTCTTTCTCCTAATTTACTTACACCTTAGAACACGATACCTTATCCATTTTCCTCTAACGATATACGAAATTGTTCATGCAATATCCTAATAAATTACCTTCATAATTCCATCGGTTCGAAAACTAATGGATTATTCGATAACGTTTGATTTAAATCAGAAATAGCTTCATTATTATTATTATTATTGTTGTTGTTGTTGTTATTGTTATTATTGTTGTCGTCGGACGCGCTGAGTATAGGGGTCGGCGTATCTCTCGTTGGTAAGACACGTAAATGTTTGTCCGGTGGTTCCCATAGAACTAAAGCCATGGAGGGCCTCTCTCTGAAAGAGAAAAGCTGTAAAGCTTTATCATCTTTACCAAACAAGATTGTACTGTTTTATCAAATAACTTAATTTTATAATGTAATGCAAATTGTACTTACAACTTGGATAACAAGGAAGATGGAAGAATGGGTTCCTGGTGGAATCTCTTCAATTCTTCTGACAAAATCAGTCTGGGATGTCCAGACTTCGCTTGATCCGCATCGACTACATTAGCTGACTCCATTTCTAGTTCCATATTTAGTTCCCTATGGAGGGCAGACGATTGTGAATTAGCTGTTGAAGTTGATAGTATTGAAGATTGCGACTGATAATTGGTGCTGATGCGTAAATCCTTGAAATGCGCAGCCATTTTTTCTTCTGTTATAAACTGTTTTGACTGCCGTCTGCAATATCAAAATTTATTAGATATAACTTTAAGATATTGAGCATTGCAGAGCAACAATATACAGTGAAATTACATACGTATCTAATAGGTCAGGTGTTTCAAGTTTCCTCTTCTGATGGGTAACAACAGGTTCAAAACTTGGTCCACCAATGAACCTGACCAACTCAGGTTGCTGCAAGGACGGTACGCTCCATGGTATGGACATTGGAGGCACTTGTGGCATTTGTAACCATGGTCCAGGCTGTTGCGAAGCACTTTGCTGGCCCATCATGTGTTGAAATATCGACGAGGGTGTATGAAGATTCGCTCCTCCCATTGTATTCTGAACCAGAGGAGGAGAATACATTTGATACTGCATAGATAGTGTCACCATATTTAAAAGTTAAATGCCAATGCGAAATGCAACAATTTATTCCCAAAAAAATGTACAATACAACAAATTTAATTGTTTATTTCAGTCCCGCCAAAGTATTATATTTCTTTTACAGTATTTTGTAGTTTTATATATATTTATCTTTCTTCAAATCAATACGTAAAATTTGTAAATAATAAGTTGCCTACTGTCATTTGGAACCACTGAGAATTCTAAAGATTGTGCTTCAGTCCTCGAGTGTAAGTCGTAACAAACGATGCTTCCGTACAATTTCACAAAAGCATTCGCGTTGTGTAACACACGTTTTTGGCACAAGCATAAAAAAAAAAAAGAGAGAATGCACGACAAATATGATTCGATGCACTCGGTTGCACACGATATAAATTCAACTCTCTTGCCAGACGCTAACCTCTATCGTCCGTTTTGATCACGAAACGCACACGTTTGGTGTAAAACGATTCGCACTCGTGTCAAAAACGAGCGAACAGAGATCAGGAACGTCTATGTGTGACAATATATTTATCTGCAGATGGTTCTATAATATTCGATGCACCGTTCGAGAAAAATCGCACGGGAGCCAATTGTTTGTTTTCGTCCCTCACAGTGTCACAATGGACCAATCTATTCCACGTCTGTATGGAGGATGTATTATATCTGACGAGTCGTTCATACAATTTTCTTTCTCTGTTTCACGAATACGCGTAAACGTTATTCAAGTTTATGCGTACGCGCAAATCATGCGATTAATTGCTCTCAAAAAGAGATAAATAATAAATAACTTTAAACTTGAGTTCATCTATTATGAAAACTTTGCGCATGCGCACGATGCATTGCGATGAAACAAGTTTCCTCTACAAATGTCTGGTATATTCTTGCGTGTGAACAAATGTTACGAGAAAGAATGTAAATGCAAGTGCATTACGTTTTCAACGTAAAATTGACTAGGATAATATTTAGATTGGACAAAATACTTCATACTTTGTGAAATGTCCTTGGAATGTTGGTTCAGAACAACTTGAGAACCAAAAAAATATAGCCTAAGTACAATTATACCAACGTATGAATAAACTTTCAGGTATAATATTGTATTCCACTACGTAGATATATATTACGTGTTATATGTAATTTAGTGATTTTATAACACCATAAATAGAAATATATTACGATGCCAAACTCTAACAACAGTTAATCGTAAGTGCGCAATAGTTTAGCCACTTGCGCCTTGAGAATTGCAACCGGATGTACATCACTGTAAGAATTTCTTGTTGCCTGGTTACAGGCGCACTTGTATTTTACATCAATTTCATTCTATTAACGATATGTTAGTAAATTGTTTCGGCATCTTGATGTTTTAATTCTTTTTTCTTTTTCTTTTCCGATGAATGTTACAAAACCAAGTTATGATGTTAATAAAAAGCTAAAGTTCGGTCGCAAGCAAATTATTTGTATTATTACTTTTAATATATAATTATATATGTTAACATCTTTAATCTTAGAATTAGTTATATAGATAAATTAGTTGAATATTGTAAAATATAGTAGTTAGAAACAAAAATGAATTACAGTCATGAAATTGAATGTTTTCAAAGTTTGATCATACAAGCAGTGCCGACGGGGGGGGGGTCGGCGTTCGAGCAATCGCCCAGGGCGCTAGATCTTTATAGGGCGCCGCAGCCCGGTGTCCCTAGTATGCGAATATACCGATATTTTTTCATTGTCTCTTCTCTATGTCTACATCTCATATGTTTAGAAAAATACAAGAAATTCAAAAAAATGTAAAAAATACAAAAAAGAAATATAAAAAATTCAAAAATACAAAAGAATACAAAAAATAGAAAGAAAAGAAAGGAGCTACAAAAACTTTCTACGTCCACGTCGTTAACTCTAGGTAAGGCTAAAAGAAAGTTCTCTGAATTCTTGTATGCGTTTATTCATTTATATCCGTTTAGATTAGTAAAACTGCTATGTCATTTAACAATTTTTGCAATCTAACTATAGATTCATCGTTTGATATTATTATCTTGTCCTCTTTTCTCAAAAATTTTGAGCCTCTGAATGGGCGCCACGGTACCTAATCTTGCCCAGGGCGCCAATGTTGCTAAAACCGGCACTGCTTACAAGAACAGTACAAACACTTCGAGTTCCTAATTTATGAGTCAGTTTTCAATTTGACAGCTGTCTAAAACCAGTTTAGCTGTGAAAGCTCGGCACGTGTAGTATCGAAGAAAAAGAAAACAACTGTCTCCCTCTACAATCATGCTCCATTTATTCAGACCTTAGTTTCAATCTCCTAATATTTCCATGTGACTCGTTTGTACCAAGATAACTGAAATATTTCAATGATAAAATATAAGTTGTTGCCTAAGAAAATGAATAGAAATTAAATTGGTGTAATATGAAGTATCATTTTCCAGGATAATTTAATCAATTTTTCTATACAGCCAAGTGAAGAAACTCCTTTTCTGGGCGTGTACAATTGCGCATGCAAATGAGGCTGCGAATAGATAAAAATTTGCCTATAAATCGTCGATGGCATACATTCACACGGTTTCTTGAAACCTGTCCGACGTCGTCGTCGTTCGTCTGCTGCACACAGGATACAAAGAAATACTTAGCATTCTTAGTACATTTATTCGGTGTGTGAAGTGGTTGTGTTTAACATTAAAATTGCGTGAAAATAAAAATGTTATTTTAATATATGATATTTAACATTTTCTGTAACTTAATTTTCTCCCAGTTATTCGAGCATATTAAATTCGTGATGCTAGTCACCACAATTACCCTCGCAACAGTCAATGTACCGAAGCGCCAGTAATCTGACCAAATGGATATTCATCGCGTGCATCGATGATGATCGCAATGCGCAAGAAACGGAAAGAAAACAACCGCTATTTCTGTTGCCTGGAATGGAGGACGGTCTTTCGTAAATAACATGCAGCCTCGTCCTCCGCTGTATCGGTCGCGATCGAAAGTGCTCTTACCACATTGATTCCAAAGCGTTCGTTTCAATGAACGCACCATTCGTGCTCATCGCGAACCTATATGCTTATCTGCACGCGAGTAAAATTCCCGTCCCATTCGTAAACACAAAGTGCGCGTCTCGTTCACGCGATTCCAGGTACACCGTGTTCTCCTGTGTTAACAGTGAAAGCAAATCGTGCGTCTTGCAATAAATATTTTTAATCGAACAGCTCGCGTTTTAACAATAGTAAACGTAGTAAATCATCGATGCAAGTTCTATAATTAACGCGTTCATTTCAGGAGTGAAAAATGGACACGATACCTTGAATTGTTATCGCACGTTAAATTTGTGCCGTCAGTCGTTGATAATTCCTCACAGCAGTCGACGCGGTGGCATCGCGGTCTTACCGTTGCGAGCGTTACTCAAAATTTATGGTATTGGTAAAATATACTAATTTGTAATTTGTAAATTTATAAAATATATCAATTGTTAATTTCCAATATTTGTGAAGTACAGAAATACACACATATACAATTGACAGATATCAGAAATTTGCAATATCTGCAAAGTATACAAATTTATCTCGTTAACGAGGAAAGAAGGAAATCAAAGCGCGCGTCGACTGAGAACCGCTGCAGGGGGTTTTCCTTTAATCGTGAATTAACTGCATTGTTACCGGCGGCGTCCCGATACCTGGCTAGATACGTTCTAGCTTATCTGTTCCCAAAGGCAAGGAAAAAACAAGCGTCATTGGCCGCGAGTCGCATCTTCCAGCGAGGACACGTGAGAGAGGCGAGGCGTGCGCGCATCGTCGCCGGGAAACGCTCACGTACATACACGTCGAGATGGCCGTAGCCGGTTATTATGTGGCCGATATGGCTCCGAGGCAATTAATACTACTGTTATGATTCAGACGGGTACGTCATTTTGGTGCTTCTCGACAATACAATAGCGGCATTCGGTCAGTGTTCCACCGTCGTCGTCGTCGTCGTAGCCGTTGCCGTGTTTTGCAGCTCCTGCTTCACATTTCTTCATCCATTTAATTCGTGAGCACACTGTTCTCATATTCTAAAATAACATTTTGAGAAATATGCTTCGCTCGACACTGTTGGCCAGCTGCGACGTTCGTTGCCGCGTCTACAATGCGCGATACTGATAAACGTTCCGTATGATCTGTTATACTATCGATGGAATATAAATGGTACAGCGTTTGAATCGAACGGCCAGAAGACATGGAACGAGATGGAAGAACTTGAATAATCGCCACGGTGATTGTGTAAACGTGTGCAGCGCGCGGTGAGCCAATCCTTTGGAAAGGAAAGACAATGGTAGCCTGGCTGAGGTGTTCGTGAAAAAGAAACTGTGCCACGATTTCTTGAACGTGTACATCGATGAGGTAGACGATTGTTCTTCGCAGACAGAGAGCATCGGGGAACCAGGACACCACAATTATGTCGAACAATAATTTCGGTTCGTTCGCTGAAAAGGATACATCGAGTAAGAACAATGTTACGATACAGGATGAGAAGCAACGAAAGATTAATGCGATCTCGATGAACAAGAGCATCGAGGATATAGCGGGAAAGTTAAATAAATCGACTCAGATCGACTTTACCCAATTATCGTACTCCGCCCAGAGAGTTAGACCGACTTCTATCGCTTATCTGCCGAAACAGACGCAAATCGGCGACAGTCTGAGCTACACCAGTCACAATTTGAAGAGCACGTTGTATCCTTCGCAGAGCGAGTTGGTTTTATCGTCTAGAAACAGACAGAATCGTTATGTAGCCTTAGATATGAGATCGATGGGCAACCTTCCGTTTTCGAGTCCTCATTCGAACAGTCATATCGCGGGAAACAATATGCCGTACACATGTTGTTGTACGTGTGCCGGATCGCAGCCACCACAAACGCCGGAGGAGCAAGACGGGCCCGAAGGTCTCTCGTGGAGAAGACTTCATATGAGCAGAGCCAAACTGAAAGCAACAGCGACCACTTCCGAATTGTTGAGTGGATTTGCCATGGTGAGTGGGTTTCTGTTTTGACTGAACTGAAACGAACAGAAACTAGTTAACGGGTTAAAAGTTTCAGGCCTAATATTAATATTATTACGGATATTATACCATTAACAATACAACTATACTAATTAATATAAATTATAATAATACTAATATCATAATAGTCGTAGCATTCGAATGACACAAAATTTGAGGCGAGGGTGGTCACCGATAACCCCTATAATAATCGGTATATTATTCCGATTCTTATTCCGTAAAGGTGGGTCATATCCTTTGACAGACGGAAAAAAAAAAAAATGAAAAAGTAATCATTTGTTTAAATGTCTTATCATTAAAAGTACATCGAGTGGAATGAGTGAAGCGTACTGTTACGATTAAAAATTTATAACTTCCGGGCAAATAATCGAAAAAAAAAAAAAAAAAAAAAATCATTCGTAAATTAAAATTTAAGCTTGAAAGGTTGACAGAAAAATATGACGTTCTAATTAATTAAAATTATCATAAGAATCGTAATTTTGTAACGTGCCAGAGGCAAAGGTTTGTAAATGAAACTTGCTGTTGCATTTTAAGTTCAAACATTCTTATTGTAAAAGTATAATATTATTATAATTTTGCCATATTTTAATGCGAACCATAAACAGTAATTCATCTTTAAATGAAATTTCCTTGAATACCAAGCTTCTTACGAAAAAGATATTGTTCTTCATTTTCGGTATATTCTCAAATAAAAGAAGTTATTCTCGGTGGTTAGAATTCAATTACTCAACTGTTGATTAATATTATCGCAGAAAATCACACAACGTGAAACAATAATTCGAACCAAAATGACTTCATACATCCAATTATTATGAATTAAAAATATCCTGCGAGTCTTTTGTATCCTTTACAAAATTTTATAAAATGCTGTGTCAGCAAACGACCGATAGAGGAAGTTGATTTCACACGATTACATTACATTATCTAACATATCCTTTTTTTTTAGTTTTTTTTTTTTTTTTTTTTAAGGGTGAACAAACGTTTCGAAACTTAATAATTAATGAAAAAACAATATTGTTTTATATTATTCTGGACAGGATTTGACTCGTGTATTTACGAGGTAAGAAAATATTATTACGTTCTTTTGAAATTGTTCATCTACCATGTTTTCTTGGTTGATGATTGATGTTGAACGTTTCTTCGACGATCTAATCGATGATGTACGATTATTGGATACCAACAAACGCGTTAAGCATCTTGCTCGACGATGAAAATGACGGTGCTGATGCAAATTCCAAATACCCGGGTAAAAATCCTTTGTCGAGTGAATTTTTTTCCAAGGAGTTGCTGCGTGTTTGTGTGTTTGTACAATCAGAAAACCCGCGGTGGATTATACAACGTTTCCTGAAAATCATTAAATAGACTTGGACGACAATTCCGCGTAATCTTTGGTCTCATCTCCGATTACGTAAGAGAAATATCACATTTTTAACAATATACATGATCATGCTAACGTAATAATTGATTTTCAAACATTCAATGGATGGGCCTTTCGATCAACGATTATACGTTTACGACGCTAAATACACGCTTATGATATTTAAAATGTGTACCACTGTCTTATCAAACAATCATTTCACCGATCATATTCTGCTACTCACAAGTTCGATTATTATAGGGGGTTGATAATCACCGACACTTCGAGTTTTATATAATTAATGGCGTTGGTAATCATTGCGAGTCACTTTGGGGAGCAATGTTTCAAAAACACGTTCGATGCCACGCCAGAGATAAATGGTGGTTATATTTTTTATTTAGTAAACGTTCAAAGGAAATTTTAATCCTTGGTTGGTGGATGTTGGTCCAATCGAAACCTAATCCAACAAATATAAAAAAGGATATTTCAGCTAAAATTGGACGGTTAAATTCGTGGACAAAATATTATAGAATAATCTGGGGAAAATACCTATCTATAGAAGTACTTAAGAATTTGCCTAAAATTGAAGTTGAACTATGGCCGTTCTAATGATGCACCATCCAGGGGATTAAATAATAGGTTGTTACATATGAAATGTCCGATTTATAATGGTAGCTTTAAATATGTATACATTTTTTATATTAAACGTTAACAATTGAAATAGGAATTATTAAAATCTGTAGATTTCTTTCAAGAAATTTCGATTTCTTCGAAAAAAAAAAAAAATCGTAATCGAAAAATTACGATTATTCGTGCTTCACGGAAATCTAAGAAATACACGTTTAAATCTTAACAAATTTCGATGATAATTTATCATAATAAATCGTAGCCTTATTTTAAGGTAAGGCCTTATTCATCGTTAGAATCTGTACATTTTCATCAACTAATCAAAACGCTTTATGATTTTCGTACAAATCATGTTGATACATGTTTCATAAAAACTTGAAAAGGATGCATCAAAATAGATAAATATTGAAAAATGAAAATTATCTGTGAAGGAGGAGATTCTAAGCATTGAATCGATGAATAAAGTATCCCAAAGACACGAATGGCTATCGAATAAGCAGATAGAAAAACATTGATGAAACAAAAATCAAACATTTCATATGTAACAACCTAATTATACAAAAGAATTTCTTATAACGTGGACTATGGATTTCAATAGAAATTTATTTCGAATCAGAACAGTGGAAAATATCCAATATAGCAAAATTTACCAAATTAAAAACGTAAATCATAATAATCTTGGAGGGTAATTCCGCAAAGTATGAGCTAATAGTCGTTCGCTCATCAACCAACGTGGTACCGAACGTGTCAACAGAAGGAAATTCCGAGTAATCATCAACGCATTATTCGAATAAGATTCAAAGCTCAAGAATACTTGAATTAAAACCCAACAAAAGGATAATTTTGAGTGTAGCTAACATTAAAAAAATTCCAAGAAGTAAAAAAAAAAAAGACCCCCCGTGTATCTCGAAAACAACATCGAAGGACTTCGTATACAAGAATCAAGGTCTCGATCCGCGAAAAAATATTTCGCAGAAACAATACTTGCCTTTTATTGTTGTTGTGTTATAAATTCCTACATCTCTGAATATTTTTTCTTTATCTTTTCAGGTGGCTATGGTGGAGTTACAAATAAACGAGCCAACGGCGGTCCCCGAATGGCTGTTTGTAATATTCGCTGTATGCACAACCGTTCTAGTATCGGTACACATCTTCGCCTTGATGATAAGCACGTATTTATTGCCCAATATCGAAGCTGTCAGTAAACTTCACATATCTCGTCTTGTCACGGAATCACCGCACGAGAGGATGCGCGGCTTCATCGAATTGGCCTGGGCATTCTCCACGGTGCTCGGATTATTTCTGTTCTTAGTCGAGGTAGCGATACTCTGTTGGGTGAAATTCTGGGATTACTCGTTCACAGCAGCCGCTGCCAGTACTATCATCGTGATACCGGTGCTCGTGGTGTTCATCGCGTTCGCGGTACATTTTTATCATTCCTTGGTCGTTTACAAGTGCGAATCGTCCGTCTCCGACATGAACGAATTGGAAAGTATTAAAAGAAATTTGGATAACGTGACGATGGGACAGAGCAGCGTGTAAACGGCACACGAGCGTTCCTTCGATATAGCCGCACACGCAGAAATAATAACGCAATGGTAAATCGCTCGGTACACATGCTTAAGCGTTCACAACAGCGATACGAAGGAATTGAAAAGTATTAAAAGAGATTCGGATAGCGCGACGATGGGACAGAGTAACGTGTAAACGGCACACGACTCATTCGTTTTGTTATAAGACGTTACAAAAATATAGCGCGGTGGTAATATGAAATTATAGTTGGTTCATGGTCTGTTCCATCTTATTCTTTGGAACAAGAAGTAATAAATAATAGCAGAACTTACTTTATCAGGGTTAATTAAAGAAACATAAGTATTCGAATATTGGAATTTTCAGATAACAAAACGACCACTTTCCTAATATTAAACTGATACCACACTGTATTTATTTACATACTTATGAATTTATAAGTATTCAATGACCATGCTAGATTTTTGAAACGATTATAAATTTCATTTTGCGTAATTCTTATTTATTTTTATTTCCTTAATCCCATCCAAAGTAGGGTCTACGTTGGTAAAAATTTACATTACGAATTGCACATCTTTATTGCAACTTTTTCGTTAAAAATGATCGCTATAGTGGTCACTGGTAAGACTGCACTTTTGCGCGAATGATCATTATAGTTATTACTTATGGAACTATGAGAAATGTTTCGAAATTATAAAATTCAAACGTAGAGTTATTTAGGGATACACAAAAGTTTCTATAGTTCTTATTAAATAGTAACAGAAAAAAATTACATATTATTTTAACATCTATAAAATTAATTAACACAGTTTCGAATAACATACAATTTGAACGTGTTATAATTTGCCCATGGTTGGCGGGTCACCAGCAGCACCAATTTTAAATTTTAAACAATTCTTGCAGATATTTTTTTTCAATACAATATAATAGCGTTTCTTATGAAAATTTCACTGCCTAATGTTAATTAAAGTGCTATTATCGGTCTGAGTCATAAATAATCCAGTATCCATCGTTAGACCACTAAGATTTCTTATATTTTATAAGTAATGCAACACTTTTAGCACAAATATTTTCTCACGTTATTTAATGAACGAACGATAAAATCCGCGATAAAAGAAATCTGTGTTCTTAGAACAGATAAAGTCTTCGACGAATTGTCACACTTTCTTAACGTTGCAAAACCTTGTGCATATCGCTAGACATAAACGAACGATAGAAACTTTTGTAGAAACGATTACGTGATACAGAAGAAAAAAAAAGGCAAACTTTAATTCAGTGCAGATAACGATATGCAAATACTGTACTCTGGAAATTAATGACAATTAACGGAGAAAAGGGGGAAAAAAAATTAAAACGTTATATGTAGGCTATCGGACCATATACATACGTATACGTATAACAACGATGGAAAAAGAACGCACGTATGTTTATTCAATAAGTTTACTTATTTAACGCGATCACGCGAGAATGATCGAGTTTTTATAGTAAAATGTACATAGCTGTACACATGCAAGTCGCGAATTGCAACAGTACAAGCAAAGTGCTCTTAATAATATTAGCTATAATTATTTTAGCATTATAATTCTATTTATAACTTAATCTCCGATTTCTTCTTCAACTGTATCTTCTCGTTTACTTTGCTTTTTATTTCATACATCGTACCACTAATATATATATATATATATATTCATTTTTGCCACTTAGTTCGTGGGAAAACTGAAGGACAGTCGAATACGTGTGATTTATGTACATGCTTGCATTCTTGTTTACCCTAGTCAAATAAATAATTCGTCAGACTTGAAGACTCTCGTTAACGAAAACGTGGTTCTTTAATAATAAGTTGTAAGAAACGGGAATAGAATTTCTGTTCTTTTTTTTTTTCTTCTTTTCTTTTTATACATCTTTCATTTTCACCATAAACTAAGTTGTAATCATACGATTGATATTTTCTACATTATTATAGTTTCAATTCTATTTGTACAAAAAAAAAGATCAGAAACGATAGTGAAATTGAAGCAAGAGAAGAATACAAGTGTTTCGCTTCAATAATGTTGTTTCGTGGACTTATATTGTACAACGTCTCTGATCGTGTAGACTCCTTTTTTTTTTCAAATGTTTAATAGTTTTATACAACAAACTGATATCTCGGATTACAGGATAGGCGAGAAATTATTGATATAAAATTATTGTATAAAGTTGACAGTATGTACAGCGGAAAGGAAAAATGTTGTAAAAAAAAAAAAAAAGGGCAAGAACCATCGAAATAAACTGTAATGTGAGTCTTAAGCTTTTTTGAAGTCTAATAACGAACACTTACGATTTCATCCGTATCGAGGATGACCAAGTCTTCTCTTATTGTTTTTACTTTTGTCTTTCAACAGAAGTAGCTAAAATATATACTTTATTACTTGCGTGTTTTCTTTTTTGTATTTTATTAGTGAAATAGATATTTCTCTGGTTTGTCTAAAAATCATTTCCTTAGGACGCACAACGGATAAGAATTTGCTTGTGCTATGGACAGGTAAACGAACGAAGCACGGTAAGAATCGAAGATTTTGTACAAAAACTGATGAAATATCGTATCAAAAAGAGTATCTCATAGGTGCGGTATTAATTGCTCGTATAAATCGTTCATTGTTCCAACTGCATTAACGCAAGTAAAAAAATAATTTCACGTACAAATGATCCGTTTCTTTTTTTGGTTTGTTTCTTCTTTAGAAAGCTATTAGTTTTTGTATAACACTACTTTTAACATTAATCGATGTTAACGTTTATAAAAGTAAAGACGAAACACTTCAATCTTTTTTACGAACAAATTACTAAAATGTTTCTAAAGAACAAGATTGCAAATATAATGTTTATTTGCTTTTTTGTTTCCTTTTTCATCGCCCATACTACGGATTAGATTTTTAGTTACTAAGGTCAATATACAAGTGTACAAGTTATGTTATTTTTTAAACGGATGCTATATATTTCTATCCCCGATAATTTATCGCTCTTAATACCATTATACCATTCTAGGTGCAAAACATATTACATTACAAAA
Source organism: Stelis phaeoptera (assembly GCA_943735885.1). Taxonomy (NCBI): domain Eukaryota; kingdom Metazoa; phylum Arthropoda; class Insecta; order Hymenoptera; family Megachilidae; genus Stelis; species Stelis phaeoptera. The sequence continues at coordinate 17,325,692 of OX030932.1, read as the reverse complement.
TGTACTAGTTCCCTTAAAATAGTCCTTATCCAAAAAACAAAACGTTATATTCAAGAAACCAAAATTCCAGATACAAATATAATTTGTTCATAACTTTCGGTATGTGATAAATAAAGTATTATAAAAACAACCAGTAAATAACTAATACAATCTCCGAAGCTAAAACCTCGTATTATCTATTGCAAATTATACGAATATTGTAAAAGCAATCAATATTCTATTTGTGTCATGTCGCGTAATATTTGCATCATATATTATGCCATATTATAGCAATCTACGGTACTATATAAATTGTGATAAGAAAAATTGAACAAAGGGATTGATTGTTTTCTTTTGAGAGAGAGAGAGAGAGAGACTTCTCAATGCATTGGCTTTCGTACAATATTATTTTCAGTCTTGTCTTTAAATAAACATAAAAAAGTCTTTTCTGGTGCCTATCCATAGCAAGAGCTTGGTTACAACGCTCTGTGTTTTGCAATCGTGAACGTTGTTTCTATCACGAGACAGTCCTTGAAAATTAAGACTTAAAATTTGCAATTTACTCGTTGCAATTAAACTTCTACAACTTCCACTTTCATCGTTCTTAGAAAATCTTTTTAATTTTCGTCGCGCTATACAAAGGTCAGCAAGACGTTTGGCAAGTTGGAAATGCTTGCTTGTTAATCCTAATAATGAATCATCGATCTTTCTCCTTTTTTTTTTCTTTTTTAACTCTTACGTTTATAAAAACGAAAAATTTATATACAATTTTGCGTAAAGAACACTTTCTTCTTGATACTAGTCCCAAGTTAAAAACAAAGTCACAACCTACACACATACGTTCGCTAGATCTTTGTGGAAATCCTTGAACAGTTATTAAATTATTCTATCCATTAACTATGCGTTACATTACAATTATTCGGATATCGATTGAATAATAAATTAAAAAATCTTTTCTGCATAGAATATCACACACATTTATAACGAAGTTAGAGCAAAACTATTCAATATATAAACACGTTATTTAGTTTGGAGTAAAAAAAAAAAAAAAAGAATGAAAGATGTGTATTTTGAAGCATAAAAAATTTGTATGACAAACTCGCTATACAGAAGTAAAACAAACACATGTCCGCTTCTTTTTTCTTCTTTAAGTGAATTTTAACGCGCGTTTCAATATACTTAATAGATCGTGAGATAATCAGTATTATTTATCTACTATATATAGTCCATTCAATTATTCAACATCAAATTTAAGACACAAAAAGAATACCGACGATGATTCGAGATAGTCGGTATTCTCAACATTTAGAGAACTTTTTTTTTTTTCATTCGGTTTAACAAAAAAAAAAGAAAGAAAGAAAATTCCCCACTTTACACGTTTAACATTATACTTGATTAAATCAATGTCATAGCACGGTATTTTTTAATTATACCACGAATTGATCGCATTGTTTTTCATTCAAGTATGAAATGGTACTTTGCATTGTGGCATTAAAAAACGTATCACGTGTAAAAAAAAAAACATTACTTACATTAGATGACATTGATAAAAGTAAGGACGTGATGATAAATGACAAGAAGATTCATACGAATGATTTTTCTCCCACAAATATACACAAATCTATGACTGATGTCAAACTTCCATGTGTTTAGAAGGTTGTTGAGATATGAATGGTTCGCTCCACATTCGACGTAAATCTCCCTAAAATGTTAACATTATATTTGTATAATTTCCGGCTGTATAAAAATCCGATGAAAGTTATAAATTAGCAATTGAAAAATACCTTCAAATATGCCATTGTAAGCAATGGCAGTAGAGTGAAGGGCACAAGGTACAATAAGGCAGGTTGTGCAGCTTTGAACACCTCAGAGCTTACAGTAGCGGTAAGTAATCCAAGAAAATAACCGATCAAAGAACAATGAAAATAACTAATGCGATTAATGTGACGCGGAGGTGGGACTCCCGTTTCACAACCGCCAGGCAACAATTGAGTCTTTCTGTACGCGTCGTATCGTAAGACGAAACAAAGCAGAAGACCCGGCATGACAACATCACCAAGACCTAACATCGAAAAGTGGCCTGCTTGATGCATCGATGGAAAAACTAATTTCCCAGGTAAAGGAAGTTTCGGTGCTTCTCTTGCTACACCTCCTAAGTGCAACCTTCTGGCCACAATATTCACTGGATTATCTGCTGGTCTAGTTGCTACCTATTATTAAAAAAAAAAAAAAACAAATATCTGTTGTAATAATCAATGTTAGCAATTGTATCATATTGTATTTACCAAAATTCATCAAACATACCTTAACCATTACATTTGCGCTGAATATGTAGGATGAAAAGAAAACCCAGAAGACATCATAGATCAGTAATCCAGTTAACAATATAGTGGATACCTTTAGACTAGGTAATCGAATGAACGCAATGAATGCTACACAAAGTCCCATGCCCATTGCATCCATGAGTAGCCAATGTCCGGTTAATACCCAGATGCATACTATACTTACACTCAGTGAGAATGAAAGTAATTCTGCACCTGTAAACCTTCCACAAACACCAAAGGATATTTTGTTACCATCCGAACACGGTCTAATAATATATTGACACATGGGCAACAGAAGAAATGCCAGTGCGACTGTAGCTACAACTGTAAACAAAAAGCGATTAAATATTTCAGCCAAAAAACCCTTAGTCTGAATATCTATTTTCCAAGCATACAACAATAGTTATGAGATCATGTATTTCGTAAAACTTACTGGCTGTACAAATTGCCACAAGCATCTGCATACTGTCGAAGAAGAAAAACATGACAAGTAGAGAAATGGAAGCACCAAGAGGTAGACAAAGAGCATGCATCGTATTTAAAGTTTGAATTTTTCCATTAGCACCATCCGGATTTGCTGTGCTATTGTTATTCAAAATCCCAGTCAATAAATTACTGCGTTCCTTTTCTTTTTCTCTTTCTCTAGCTTCCTGTTCCATATTTAGAGATCGGAAACTGCCATAGACTATCAATAAAATTGATATTAGGAAAGTGGATATCCTAGATGAATCCATTATGGTATAAGCCCTAAAAAGCATCGTGCGATTAAATCTGAATATCTTAATCGTAACATCAATCCGATTATGAAACTAACCACTGATAGTCAACTTGATACGTGGCCATTTTTAAAAATGCCTGGCCAAAGCATGAAACGCTATGATAGGACACCTTTTGACATTTAGATGTCCTATTTGAAAGTGCTTTTTATTTGCACTAGCCTACATCAGAGATCATCTGTAATCACTGGAAAAATGAGAAATTAAAACTAGTTCAATAGAAATCATCGAAATTAAAACACAGCATATAGATTGTACCTGCAACATTGTGCATTCAACATTGTCAGTAATGAAATTAGGCCTTGCGGAACCTCGGTCACCCCCTTTCAAAGAAAATAGAAACATGTCAATCCATGGTTAACAATGCAAGAAAACAATAAATACTACTATTAAAGAAATTACATGAAATAATGAAGATTCAAGTTCATATAGAAATAATATGAAAAAAAAATAATACTGTTCTAATAGGTCAACGAGTTTTAATAAACAGTAGTGTGATTAACACGGCAGTCATTGAATCCTGGGAATGTACATTCGAAATGCTTCCGATTGGTCAGAGGAATTCAACCACACGAGCAACAATTACGTTGTAACGCGACTTTGTACGCGGAAGACACTTTCGTACGGCTACTTTCAAACTTTCGCTACAATCGTTTGTGACAATCAAACGCAACACGAGCGCAACAATACCAGCCACAAGCGTTCGTCTATGTACGTTTCATCACTAACGGTACGATCACCATAACCCCGATCTCATTTCATTGGACTATCATAATTAAACGAGCAGATGGAGCAGATCTTAAGAACTGAAAATTATTTGTAAAACATAGACGTTCACCATTTTGGTAAACAGAGGGGTCACGTGACTAGAACTGGCCCCAAGAGGTTGCTACTCCCTTACCCCAGATTATATCCCGACGCGATATTTCAGAGATTCCAGGTATCTCACCTGGGCGGTCCGAAGTCTGGCCCTTTTGTGAGCTTTCTCATCACCTCATGTATACCGACCGAATTCACGCGATATCGGATAACTTGTGAGAAGATATAGAAACACGAGAAAAATATATAATATTAGCGCGCGATCGGTCAACTACCACAATCAACTACACAGGTCAACTGCTGGTTGACAGGCGCAGGCCTGCATCAAGCTTCACTACTGGGTTGTCGAAACACATTAACTTTAACAAATTAATATATGCATATAACGGCATGTAATATGCACTTCCGTTCTATCCGTTTCAACCGATCGAAGAGATCCCTTAACATTTATCTATTCGCTTTTTTAATGTAATTAAAACCTCGATGGAACTTCATGTTGAAACGTGCAACAATTGACACGCGCTGTTCATTATATAATCGCTATATTTTCCCTGCCTTATATTACGTGTATAACGTCTAAAAAAAATGAAATGAGATACGAAGGAAAGGATTATTACTTAAAGGATCTACTTAATCCAATTATCTTTAAACAAAATTATATTCACAATTTAATATAAGATAAATAAAAAAAACAACATAAGAACACCTGGAAGAGATTTTTATAATCTTATAAATTCTTGGAATTTCACTATCTATATTACTGATTAAAATTTATATCTTTACTTTGATAAAATTCGATAAATTATAAAGTAAAAAAAAAAAATTGCATTATGGATAATGTGAAAATTCATATCAACTTTACCGACCAAGTAGGAATTTTGTTAAGTTACCAGAAGAGGGTAACTCGGTCGATAAAGTTGATATTCGCTTTTATGTTATCGATAAGGTAAGATAACGTTAAATTCCACTTTTCACGATTTACTAAATCTTATCAAAATACAGGAAAAATATTAAATTATCTCACATATAACAAACTATTTACGAAAGCAATTTCAAAATTTGTATTAACGTCTTTTTGTACATATATATTGCAAAATTGTGAGGTGACCACATAGTTATTAATACATTGAAATTCGTAATATATTCTTCGTACAGTAGAATGAAGAGACACTCAAGTACTTCTTACGTTGCTGTGTGATCTGCTCAGATAAATTAAGAGCTTGGTTTGGTTTGAAGATAATGGTCAGTATTAAGCATCTAATCGAAGAGTGTACCGTGTGCTCCTTCTTCATGACATTTCTCTCGAGCGGAACAATTCATCTGAACAGATCGTACAGACGTATCGCCAAATGACAGAACGAACATACTTTCGTTGGCGTGTTCGTTTTAAGAAGTACGTAAAAATTTCGTTAAACCTCGTGACATAATAAATGTGTTCACATGATCACATGTTCTACATTCATTGTCCATTAGAATTACACGGCATGTGATCTGTAAACGTAAACTTTTCTTTCCTGTTACATCAATGGGAGAATATAAAAAATGACATCGGCTCTGTACAGTACTCTTCATTTTCGCAAGGATCATATAGTAACTTCTTATCAATTTAAATTCCAGCTCATATAAATTGAAAAACAATGCGAAAATAAGACAATCAACATATTATGTTAGAAATTTCAAAAAAACATACTTAAATTTTTTATTTCAAATTTCTCTTTTTCTTTGTCTATAAAAAATCTCGTATCGTTAGCGAATATCAATCGAATTTTCTCTTATTTTAAATACTGAATCGAATTCGATTTTTGCATCGGGATAAAGACGCGTATAAAAGGATAAAACACGAAGAAATCTGCAAAATCACAGATTATCTGTAATTAAATTGGCATGTGTGTTCGTATGTGCACGGATACAAGCAATTTATATAGGTGACTCGGTAATAAAGGTTAGGCGCGGTGTCACTGGAGGAACGTGGCGGGTTTACCACGCTGTGCGAAAGGAGAATCCATACTGTTTCCCAATATCGTGCTTTTTAACATACCCACTCGGGTCTGTTGGTATTGCTGCTGGTGTATTACGAACTCACTAACAGTGTGTATAAAATACAATTTCGATCTAAAGAGCGCACAGTCTGTGGGCTAGACGGAATATCAAAATGGTGGCTGTACGACACGGGTGATGTGTACGCAGATATTGGAGTGCATTATAATTTCAGGAGAAACGTGTGCGAGCACGCAACGTATTATAAAATGGGTGACTCGAAGGCTCAACACGGTACACAGGAGATGAAAGGCTGGCTCTTTAAGTGGACTAATTATTTAAAAGGTTACCAGCGAAGATGGTTCGTCCTGTCAAATGGCCTACTGTCGTATTACAGGTAGTTTCCTACGTGTCAATACTTTCATTTTAATTCTCTCTATTTCAGTTGCGTGTAATGTCACGCTAGAAATCTCTCGCAATGCGAATATCTATTTAATGATTTTTATTTTTCAATCTTGCAATCCTACTGTTTTTGCAACAGTATAATGATAACAATTATTATGAGAAAAAAAAAGGGTTTGTTTGGATACAATATGAAACTGTTCCTTTCCTACGATTTCCATACACGTTGCCTGCATTTTCAATGTAGCTAGCACTTCATGGATTGACATTTGTTGATTGATTTTCTATCAAAACATACGGATGGAATATATAGTAATATAACCTGCATTGACCATCTGTTAGTGGAGTACATGGTAACATAGATTCTAATTTGTAACACTTCATGTATAATTACAATGAAAACAGTTATTAGGATTAAAAATGATTCAAATTGAAAATAATTACATGTAATAGAAATATCTGTTATTTTTATAAATGTATAATATAGACGCTTAATGAACTAATGTTACAATTTGATTACGATTTTAGGTATAAGCCGTTGCACAATGTATGTAACTAAGAAGATACAGATTTAAATATAACATAAGGGATTGTTAGTCATGGATTACAGATAATAATGGGTCGTGTGGGAAAATAAGAGGGGACAGTTTTGTATTATGTATCTAATATAGCGTAGAATCATGCTTGTGATTCTGTAAGTGCTGTTAACAGATTCTATTGAGAGTATAATAAATACGGTATCGTATTAAACAACTTAACAGTTGAAAATTGCATGTATATAAGCAGCCAGTGCAGACTCAGTCATGGATATTATCGATATGGTTTATCCAAGTATATTTAACCAAAATCTAATCATAGTTTTGTCCAAAGCTCATGTTTACATATTCCATACTTATCCATTATAGTTTGAGCAACATCCTGAGCATGTACAGTGCCTCAGAAATCGTGTTGCGATTTTCCAATACGTCTACTAACGTCGCTTTAAAAGATTAGAAACAATCTTTAAGAACACAAGGACATAAGTATATTTTGTATATACTCGCTTACATTTGTCACACGCATCAGAGAAAATTTATTGCATATTTGCCTTCTATTCTTTTTTCTTCTCTTTAACGGCGATTTTTCATTCGATCATTTGTTTCGTTTATAGTTTCGCGGGAGAGCTGCTACGGCTGTGAAATTTTTGTTCGTAGTGTACAGCAAACATTTCTTTTTTTTTCTGTGACGAACAATATTCGAATTTTTCGATCGCTGTTACCGATCGTGGATACAAAGTACGAAATCATTCTATAGAGAATGTGTCGCGTATACATTTCACTATGCTGTTTCTTTATATTTAGAACAACCGTGTTAACCCCACCCCCCCGACAACACGCAATGCCTAGAACTTCTTTTAATTTTCCGCTTGGCACCGTTGTGTACGATTTGAGTTTGCAATGCTTCCATCCTTAAAATCACGATAATCAAACGTATTTCAACGTTTTATTTTATACAAGATTCACAAAGTAAAGTATAAAAACATGAACTCGCTTTTCGCACAAAATAAAAATTAAAAAAATAGAGTGTGTGTACACGTAAACGCACGTGCGTAAATGGTTGCACCGTTGCCTGTGTATTATGTATATGTATACGAGGAAGAGAGAGAGAAAGAAAGAGCAACCGAGAACCGATAATAAAAGAAGGAAAGAAAATATCTTACACGATAAAAAAAAGAACGGCGAACGCGATTTCTTTTACGTAGGATAAACGTCAAAAGATTACTTTTCTGTTCGAGGAAAGAAGTTAAAGTAAAATTACCGCTTCTGATACAATATTACACAATGTGAACGGGGCCTATTTGTTTTATGGACTGTTTAGGGCTGAACCAACAGGGGGGCCAAAGATATCAACACGACGCAAGCGGAAGGCTGGCAGAGCCTCCGAGTAAGTAAAATTATCGAAAAAGCCGAAATATCCTGACTCTTCTTTGAATCAACATTTGTAATTAAAAACAGACAAAGACGATGTTGGAGTTTCATTCTCATTTCATTTGTACAATCCTTGCCGTGTATATATATGTATATGTATATATTTATAATATACATATATATATATATATTTTTTTTTTTTTATTAGATATACGTATCATTACAGTATCGTCAATGTTCCCAATAATTTTACTTGCTTCCTGTCTACCCCTCATCCTCATCATTGATATTAAATTTTGTTATTTTCTTTTATAAAAATTTTAATCGTTTGAAAGATTGTAAAGTTGTACAATTATTTGTATTTTGTGTGTACGCATCAGTGTTCTCACGACACGAAACACGTACGTCGCTTTTGATATTTCTTTTTGTTAATTTCAGTTTTATTCAAACGGTATCCTGAAGATCGAAGTGTAAAGCCTTTTGCTGACCCGTTGGGAGTGTTCCAAGAAATATATAATTCTATCGCAAATAGATCAGCCGGTATCAAGAAATACCGATAATTTAATTTCTTGATATTTTCGGATAGAAAACACATGTTATCGAAAATTCGCCACTGTGGATTGACTCTGTGGCTTCGTTTATTTTTAACATTATTATATTTGTCATTGTAGTCTTTATTTACAATGTTACTAGTCTGACTTTCAATCCCTCACAGACGAATTAGATTATTTTTTCCTTATTGTTTTTTTAGAATACTTATGAAAGTATCGATTATATGTATATGTATATCCTTAATCGTTAATTATACTAAAATGTTAAGTATAAGAGTCACTTTTATTTCTAATAAAATAAAGACATCAAATGACAATTGAGCCGTTATTTTTTAAAGTGGTATAAGTCCATTTTTTTTCTCTTCTTTTTTTTTATAAATATAAAAATAGGATATCTATATCTTACTAAAATTACCATTAACTCATTTTTTCTTAAAAGTGGACTTAAACCACTTAAAAAAAAACCGGCTCAATTGTTGGTTCTTTCTTGGGTCAGCAAAAAAGTTCTTAGATCTTCTAAGATTACCCTGCACTCGTAATTTTGTTAATTTTTCATTTGTGACTTAGTGTCTATGGAAATTGGAAATACGTGCACAAAACGACGACAAGGTCACGCTTTATCATATCAAATTTCGAATCTGAAGTAAACTCGACCAATCGTTCATTTGTAAGCACAATTTTATGTTTATTTATGTTTTACACCTTGCACATCCCTCTCCCCCTAGATGAACCCACCCTCTTCCCCTTAAAAAAATAAACAAAAAAGAAAAGAGAATTTTCTTCTCCAATCGGTACAGTTCAAAGATATACATGTACACCACGATAAAACACACCACGAATTATTAATTGTTTCGTTTGAAACAAATGAAAAATACGAACGATGTCGCGAATGATAAATCAACGCTTGGACAGAAATGTTCGCGAACGTTTCTGATCTATGCGGACAATATGCAATAATGATTTCTGAACGCGTTACAAGTATATGACTAGATTTATGATTGTTCTTTCACCTATGACTACGAAAACCTACACGCGCTCCCTTTGTTGTTTAGATTGAATTCCATTGACCCTAAAAGTGCATGACACGATTCGCGAGAGTTATCTGTTCCCCTCTTCTTTCGATCTCATCATTCAGGTTTAACCCGAGAGCATTGTCCTTTGATTGTTTACGAGGGTATCATTATGGCTGGTGATGGATGATTCGAAGTTCACTCTCCTAAATTTTCGAAGGATTTCAATGTATCTACGTATGCCTTCGAGTTATATCGAATTTTGGTGGAATTCTAAGGATCTTGAGGTGTTAGAATTCTTGCAAGTTTGCAGGTTTGTGAAAGCCTCGGGAGTCTTGAAAAGTTTGACAATCTAGAAAACTTTCGAAGTATTATAAATTTTAAGATCCTTGAAAGGTTTGAAAGTCTTGAAAACTTGAAAAATCTGAAAATTGTGATAAATCTTCGGAAGCCTTGAAGGTTTCGAAGGTCTCGAGAGTCTCAGAAGCCTTGAAATTCTCGATGCACCGATGAATCCTGAAAACGAAATGCACGTATAACGATATGCAAATTGAAAGATTTGAATTAAAAATCCTTCCACGAATGATTAGTGAGCTGTAAATGAAGGATGATTATGCAAAAATTATGTAAACCATACGATATGCGTAAGAAAAGGAAACGAACTATTCAGAAATATGCGAATTATGATAATAGTTTAAATCAATTTAACACGTTAAGCGTTACGTCAGTCACTGGTGACTGACACCCGAAATTTTGTACAATGAAATAATTGACAAAAAGATAGCGTTAATATTAAGCTAATAATGCTGGCTATCGAATTGAACGGTTAAATTTGAAAATTAATCGACGGCATCCTCAGTAATTAGAATTTTATCGTGTCTGACTACGTACGTCCGTTTTCACTATGCCACTCAACGCGTTAAACAAAGAAGAGATCAAAAAAAGAACGTACGTATATGTATTTGCATAAACACCTTCCATTTACAAATCACTAATCATTCGTAGAAAATTTGAAATACTTTAATATTTCCAAACAAATTTTAATTAACTATTGTAAAAACTTTGAATGGTAAAACTATAAACTTGAGGTTTAAAGGTTTCGAAGGATTCGACTAAAATTCAGGAGTGATTCAGGAGTATTTCCATAATCCATCACTAATCATTGGTTCCCGTATCGAGGGTGTAGATTGGCATAGGGGAATTGGTGGCGTAATCAGCGCGCATTGGTAATGGGATTTGCTTTAAAAAAAGTTATCGATCGGAACCCGCTGTAATACCAACTACTACATTATCGTTACTTCTGCTCTCCTTTTGTAAATGTATAACGTCAGAAATATTTCCAGATGAACGCAGATTAATCGTGTATCTCGTTCAGTGGCTAAATACCGGTATGCATATGTTACGGTGAAAGTGCTTTGAATTTTGGTAGCCCGAGATTAAATCGGGCGATTTCAAGATATCTCAGCGGTGATTTTTAAAAGATCACAAGCCGTGAGCCAAGTCCGATAATATGTAAGCGGTAGGTTGATTAGCATTTGATTTGCATCGCATTGGAAGTAACAGCTAAACGGGGCTAGAGTGAAGTTGTCAGCAAATATGTAAATATGTATACATGTATTGTATTTTTCATAGCATTCGGGCAACAGTACTTGTACTTGTTAAGCTTGGATTACGTTATCGAAACATTCAGGGTGATGTAAACCTTTCCATCGGTTGTATCTTAGTTGTTCAGATGGATCTCAACTTTGACAATCATGAATTTCTTAATTTGGAAGTTGGGAAATTTAGAAATTGAGGTTATAATTTGAAAATTTAGCAATCGAGAAATTGGGAAATTCTAATTTAGTAATTTGGAAATTAGGGAATTAGGAATTATAATTTGGTCATTTGGAAATATGTTACGAATATTCCGTTTTGCCAATCCGCTCCAGAATATACGTTAATTTCCATCTACTCGGTTCGGTCATCCGCTCCAAAATATACGCAAGTTTCCGCCTGGTCGGTTCGGTCGCTCGACCCGAAATATCTGCAAGTTTGTATTAGCTTTCGGTAAGGTTTGGTTAATCTTACACAGCACCCAATACAATACTATGATCTCATCTTCCAAATCTGCCGTCTCTCCCTAAAACACCATTGGTACCATTTAGAAGAATATCCCCTTTTTTGTTCAAAACGTACGCGTACCACTTGTGAAACATGTGGTGTCATCGTTCCTTCCCTACCCAAAAAAGGAAGACTGAATATCCCTTATCTTTCGAAGAAAATTGCCTTAAAAACGATGGAAACCTCTGCACACCCTTAATAGTTCAAAAGATGATCTGTTAACAATTTTTAGTCGAATTGTCATCAAATTGCTTTCACGGTAACATACGTGTTATGTGTATTAATTACATTTAATAGTACCTATACTCTTGGGCGAATTGGAAGTGTTTCTTTCTACCTTTTCATTTTTTTTTTCCCTCCCTTTTTGGGCTTGGATAAACCTTTGGACTTGCCTGTGCAGCAAGCCTACTAATTTTCGCAAACTCACGTCTGTCTTTCTCTGTGTCATTCGGTTTACCAATAGCAGAAGAATGTGTACACAGAACTGTCGCGTTTTCTCTTCTCTGTTTAGAAATCCTGCGGAGATGTCGCACACGTGCCGCGGCACGATATCCTTGCACGGAGCCTTAATACACACCGTCGACGCTTGCACGTTCGTTGTCAGCAACGGTGGCACCCAAACCTTCCATATCAAAGCGGCGACAGAGGTAGAACGTCAACAATGGGTCACGGCCCTCGAATTGGCCAAGGCCAAGGCCATCCAGGCCATGGAATCTGGTATGTACGAAAGGATAATTCCATTTAACACCACTAATGCAGAAACGAAAAGCTTTTGGACAGATTCGAACAACAAGATTCAATGACCAACTAGAAAACAAGTTTTGTCGAAATGAGTGTACAGGATTTTTCAAGTTCTTTCATTTTCAGATGCTGCATCGAATGTTGAGCTCCGTTTGAGGATGATGATGGACATGCTAGCACGTTGACTGCCACGGTGAAAGTGATCAGGCATAGTGGAGCATGTTATGATAATCGAAGGGTACAGGAGAAGAATTCTCATTACCTTTTTTAATACTGAAATTTGAGAAAATAAATGCCTAGGTTTTGTAAGTCTTCGATAAGGCAAATGTAGCTAATGTAAAACTTCCTCTGTACTCTTCGGTCATTAAGGATACAATCATTTGATCTGTGAATTTGGAAACTTTCAATTTTCTATCATACTCTACAGTATAAGCGAGATAGTAGTGTTGATCATTTTCTTCTAATTATTCTGATGTCGGTTATTGGCGACCCTGGTAGCAGTCAACGTGTCAAGCTGATTAACACCTTGACTGCCACGCTAAAGGCGCTGAAAATTTGGTCAGACAAAGCATTTATTTTGATCAAATGTTACTTATTATTATTACAATTCTTCGTAATTTCAATTATTCAGAATTTGAAATACCTAATAGGACGATGTCTAATTAAGTCATTGAAAGGATATTATTAGGTTGGTGGATATAATGAAATGTCGGATTTATAATGACAACTTTAAATAAACACACATTTTTTAGATTAAACGTTAATTATCAAAATAAGAATGATTATAATCTGTACATTTTTTCAAGAAATTACAAGTTTTCTACTTTAGTTTCATCAATTTTCGGGAAAATTACGATTATTCGTGCTTCACAGAAATCTAAGAAAGATACGTTTATACACGTAAATCTTAACAAATTTCGATGATAATTTATCAGAATAAATCATAGTCTTATTTTAAAATAAAAGTCTTAGGAATCTGCATATTTTCTTCGACGAATCAAAGCGTTTTATGATTTTCCCAAAAATCAGGTTAATACATATTTCATAAAAACTTGAAAGGGATGCGTAAATAAGGTGAATATTGCAAAATGAAAATTATCTGTGAAAGAGGAGATTCTAAGCTTCGATCGATATATGAAACATCTCAAAGACACGAATATTTATCGAGTAAGCAGATTTAAAAAACTGATGAAACAAAATCGTACATTTCATATGCACCAACCTAATAATAATGGAAGCGACAAATTTCTATGGAAATTCAAGTGTCACCCGAATATGGGCGACGCGGCAGTCAACGTGTTAAGCAGTAGGCGGCCACTGATTGGGAATATTAGATCATAATAGATAAAATCATTACAAGGAGCAAAATTAACCTGATCAATTCTCAGATTATATGAAATTGAATAAGTAATCAGAATATATTTTCAAAGAATTTTTCAAGAGATCCTGGTTTAAAATTTTATACCACCGATTCTGTCTCTCTCACTAAACTTCACTGGGTGTGATTTCTAAGCAAGGATCAATTGCTATCATGAACCAATGGACCTGTTAACAATTTGCAAGCCGTGCAGAATGGCATTAAAGGCAATTGTCCATGGCAGCTCTTGTAGCCATTGAGAGTATACCAGTACATTTTTTCACGCAGCGTGCTATGAATGATGACTTAAGTGATACGAAATGCAATTAAATAACAGTCGATCACGATTCAGAATGAGACACGCTAGATGCATAATTTGTATACAGTTAAGCACGTTTCTAACACGTGTTAATTTATCGATTCAACCTTTCCTTTTTTGTTTTTGTTTTTTACAAACTTTGTTCTTGTTTCCACTTTTCTGTTTCGGATTGAACGTACGCTACTATGTTTGCTGGAATCTTATAAAGAGAAGGTGATTAATAGCGTTACTAATAAGTCGACAACCTTCGAGGTGTTACTTTGCTCGAGCCGTTACCTTGCTTGATGGAATCGCACTGATTATTCTAACAAAGTTCACAAGTGATCAATATAATCAAAATTTTACATGGTTTATTAACATCTTACTCCTTTAATCGACACACCAGTATTCGAGTATACGTGTATTTGTCATTCGTCATTGTCTGATCTCGCGTTATCTGTGACCTATAAATCATCGTTCAAAACAAATTGGCTCAGACCACTTAATTAAATCTATTCTCGCGTTGCCACAAACGTGTTTGCACGATATATCGAGTCACAGTTACGTTATCTTTTGTTCAACTCTTTATTAAACCGTGAAATGTTTCAAAACGCTTGTCGTATACAAAGATGAACATGAATACTACTATTCTTGCACGTGTTGAACGATTGTTAGAAGTACATTACTCAAGATAATGTATGTCTTTGAAGTATTCTGAAACATAAACCGCAAAAGATGTTTATTGCGCCTTGTGTTAACAATCAGAATGTTGCAACCATAATTATTTTATAAAGAAACTACTCAGGTGCCCCAAGGTAATTTTGAAATATTTCAACAACGTCACTGTTGGGATGAATATCCATGTACCTGATTATTAACACTAAGGTTCAACATCTGAATGGTACATTCAGTATTTCATTAAACAAAAGATCTTTAGGATAGAGTAGTAACCAAGCACTAAAGTAGCCACGTTATGTAAAGTAAAATTTGTTCCAGAAGAAGAGGAGGAAGAATTCCAGGATAATGATAATCAAAAGCCGGAACAGATGCCCGCGATAAAGGACCTTTCGCAGCGCTTAGAAGACTTACAGGCGTGCAACGATTTGATAAACAAAAAGGGAACCATGCTTCAGCGAGCTTTGAACGAGCTCGAAGCGCTTGAACCACCGTCACCTGAATTAGCAGCAAAAATAAAGACGGTCAGCGAACGAGCCGCGCTGTTTCGCATCGCTGCCGGTGCTATGGTTAATGTAAGTTGAAAGGACGTCGTTAAGAGTAATATACAGATGAAAATTTCTGGTCAACAACGTATGAAATTAGCCCTTCAGTCGCGGAGAATATCCGTACCCGATTTGGTGTTAAGCGTAAAAGCTTTTGCGAGAATTTTCTTGAACATTGTGATTCGATAATCATTGATAGATACAACTGTTGACTTAAACCCGTTTATTGCCAATTGTTAGGTTTTTTGTATTACAGTGTTTATTAATGTATAGCAGTAGCGCAGAAAATTAGAATTAATCGTGATTTCAGAAAAGCAACGAGTATTTACAACTAGCACAACAACAGGAACCAAAGTGGAAAAAAATGTTGCAACACGAACGCGATCAAAAGGTGCGAATAGAAAAGATGGTGGAACAGCTTGCTAGACAGCATTCCCACCTGGAAGAGGCTGCACAACATGCACTCCCCTCGGCAGTTCCAGCAGGGGGACACAGACCTTCGCGTAATTCCATTTACATTATTTTCTATATTTTAATAATATTACAATTAACGTTTCATCGCAATGTTACAAATTCCTGTGATGCTGAGAAAAATGAACGTGATTATTCGTTTATTGTCCATGCTGTGTTGAGCTTTATTATTTCTGTACATTATCCGCAACCCGTTGTTGATTGTGCTAAAAGCATTTAACTTTATAACCAGTGGCTGAATACTAACAGAAATATATGTTATACCTGTTAATGCATCGTTACGCGTGTATGTCTGCTTGTTTGGCAATGTTTTTGATCGAGGAGTGCTGTATTCATTACCTGATAGCGCACAGCTGTATCAACTAACCTAACAAAACTGCTTAAATACGTTTTCCTATGACACGTGCATTTGAATTTTCGCGCCTTTTTGTACCTTGCAGCGCTCGGTCCAGATGGCGGTCGTGTAGTTTGATTCGTATGATGTCGCAACTTATGTTGCTTATAATCTACGCATGCAAGGCTTGCAATATATTCTACCTATATTGTATGACACGTTATAGTATATAGGTATACAGAATTTATATACGTATATAATTCACATACAGATACATATGCACACATGCACGACTGTGCTTTCATTTCTCCCAAGTTTGGTGTTTAAATCAGACTCAGATGGCCTTGTAAATTTCTGTTTTTATACTGGTCTTCATTCTGACAGATCTTTTTTCCGTGTTTTATCGTAAAAATTCGATGTGATTAGTTTCGAGTTCGAGCGTCGAAGTGTTCGACGATTGTGCTTGGAGAGGATCAGTGAAAGAGATGCTAAACCGATAGTTGAACGGGAAGCAGGGGAGGAGTCTATTGTCAACGATTCATGACGGACCGCGGTTTTCAATCAAATTTTAGCAAGGTTCGGAGATACATGAGAGCGCCGTACGGATCCCGAGGCACAGCATAACCTGATGCGTGGTACATTGTAGTTGCCTGTAAAAAAAAAAATCAGTGTACGAGCACTTTTAGTGATTCATTATTCGTTACTACTTCAACACCAGTATCGCAGGTGTGGACGGACCGTGATTGGGGGATAAAGGACGATACGATTTAATGGCAGCAGTACTTGGTTGTCGTACCACGATTGAATCGTTCGAGAAGGGGAGCGATACAAATAATAATAACAGGGGGAGGGGTGGAAAGAACGTTACGTTAGAAAATTAAAGTGGAATAACTGTGGCATGTACGGTTTACATAGGTTCGAAAAATATTTCGCTTTACGCATTGTGTTTTTCATTGGCGCGAAACATACATTTTTCATTGCGTAATCGTACTGATAAATTTTTATCGCACTTTGTTCCTACACTCGCGTTTTGTCATTTGATCGGCCAAATGACTCATAACACGTGAAGGTTTTCTCCATTTTAAGTTGTACTTTGTTGCAAACAGTATGATTGAATAACCGCTTCATTGATCAACTAAATCTCATTTAGTTTGTGTGTATATGCATGTATCTTCTAAGTTTTTTATTTAATTACTTGCAAGACTAAAGTAAATGAAATTTGGTTATAGATACAACAGTTACAACTTCCCCATCAGAAGACGAGGAAGATAACGCAGAGTTTTATGATGCGCAAGAATCAGACACTTTTACATTGAATATACCTGGTGTCGCTGCGAACAATTCGAGAGATAGAACAGATTCCCAGGGTAGCGATGATGGCTCCAGTTCAGAAGGAGATCAGACACCGTTACCTCTATCAGACAATGCTGGTGCAAACTCCTTTTTTATTGTGACCGATTCTACAGTAGTACAAACTCCATCCACTGTTGCGAATACCGACAATCTGGACAATGTAAGTATATACTTTTCGTAGCTTTGATAAAAAAAGGTGTGAGATCTTTTATATTTTGTAACAGACAAATTGGCAAGCTAACAATGGCAGCAGTGGCTGCGCCGGGGTGACAGGTCCTAAAAGGAAACGAAGAACTAGGGTACCTGAGAAACCAAATTATCCGTTAAATTTATGGAGTATTATGAAAAATTGTATTGGCAAAGATGTATCCAAAATTCCTATGCCTGTTAATTTTTCTGAGCCCCTTAGTATGCTTCAACGGCTTACAGAAGATTACGAATATGCAGACATTCTTGACAGGTATGTACGGTTCTAGGTCCGGTTGAATTGTTACACACATGTTACGAGCAAAAGATAAATTCTATTTCTCTTACAGAGCAGCGGAGTGTACAGATAGCTATGAGCAAATGGCTTACGTAGCTGCATTTACTATATCTAGCTATTCCACAACTGCTTCCAGAACTGGAAAGCCTTTTAATCCGTTATTAGGTGAAACGTACGAATGTGATCGCATCGATGATTTAGGATGGCGAGCAATTTCAGAACAAGTATCTCATCATCCCCCAATGTTAGCACAACATTGCGAGGGACGAAAGTGGCGTTGTTGGCAAGAATTTACGATGGCATCTAAATTCCGTGGAAAGTACCTTCAAGTAAGTTCTGTAAAATAATAGTCTGATAATTATATAATGTTGCAAGTGGCTAATATTGAAACGATTTGTGTACTGATATAGGTAATACCATTAGGGACTGCTCATCTCGAGATAGAGGGTGGTATGCAGCATTACACGTGGCGAAAAGTTACGACCACTGTACACAATATCATAGTAGGAAAATTATGGGTCGATCAGAGTGGCGATACAGATATCATAAATCATAAGCAAGGTATAAAGTGCCATTTGAAGTATATACCCTATTCATACTTCTCACGAGATAGTCAACGTAAGGTAAAGGGAGTAGTTATGAATTCCGACAATGAAGTAAAGTGGGTGATACAAGGTACATGGGATACGAAAATTGAGATTGCTCCTGTGATTAGTACGTCTGGTACGCCGGATAATCCGGTGTATAAAACAGGACCTTATATACTCGCTTGGAAGCGTCGTATGCCACCGTAAGCATATAAACTACAATTTGAGTGAAGATAATATAGGAATATATCTTTAAATTATGTTATTAATATCAAAATTATGCTTATTTATTTTTATAGCGAAGATAGCGATAAGTATTACAATTTTACGGAATTAGCGTGTCAACTTAACGAACCTGAAGACGGTGTAGCTCCTACAGATTCCCGAAATAGGCCTGATCAAAGATTAATGGAAAATGGTCACTGGGACGAAGCAAATGCAGAGAAATTACGGTTAGAGGAAAAACAAAGAGCTGTTCGACGTGCTCGTGAACACGAAGCTGAGAAAGCAGCTGCTGAAGGTATGGAATATACGTTTAATCATATGACGAAAAGTGTTTACGATTTAATTATTTAATGCAGTTACTAAAAAAAAAACATTAATTTATATTAGGTTTACCATTCGAAACTTATGAACCGTTATGGTTTAAAAAGGAGCAAGACCCATACACGGACAGCCTGTGCTACATATACGGTGGTGAATATTGGGAGTGTAAGAGTAAAGGTGATTGGTCACGATGTCCAAACATATTTTAACTTATTATATAATTATATCAATTAATATTGTGACCGCCAATATACAGTGTAAGAAATGTTTGGATTTGTTTAAAGTGAGAATAGTTACATTTTAATGCTCACTTGCGTGGAAATCATTGCTTCTGAGACATGTTGACGTGATATAGTGTGGTTGTTAAGAGACATGGTTTAGTAATTATTTCTTCCATTGAATTGGTCGAAGTTGGCATTCTGATACATAAAGACGAACGTTTTTTGTAGTATACCATTTACCTCCGTGATTCTAGTTTTCTCATTTACTCACATTTTCTAAGCAATCCGAATATTACTGTATTCGATTCACATGGCCCAATGAACGCTTTGTATACAAGTTTTGTATAGATTAAAAAAAGAAAAAAATTGTCTGTATTTGCTATTAAGTTCTGATACTAGGCTGAACGTACGCTACATTCACAAAATCCAGGTACTATCGATAAGTGAATAAGTTATAAGAAAATCCTTACTTCAATTCAAAGATAAAACAGTAACAAGATCGATGATTTTTATGGCAAAGAAAAAAAAAAGAGAACATCGATAACAATCGAAAATTGCAATTACTGGAAGATTTATAAGTCGAACTTGAAAATTCACTTAACGTTAACTACAGTATTCGTAATTTGTTCCAGATAAGTTAGATATAACTAAAGCTTGTTTTTTCCTTTTAGAAATGGAACTGATTGTAAGTTCCAACGAGACCGATTGTAACACCAACACTTCAGAAAATTGCCATAGCACGTATTCATCGCGAAAAGTACATACATAGAGTCTATTAAAATGTATTTTCGATGCTTGACTCGATGCTGAGGAATATTTAAATGAATTAAAATACTAGAAAAAGAAATAAAATTTTAATAGTATTTGCTGAAGTAAATCAGAAGTAAGAAATAATCGCGTTGAATGTGTCCAAAGCCTTATTGAATTATTTAAAGTAGGTATTGTTAGGCAACAAGTTTTTACATATTGGTTATTATTTATACGTGTGGCGCGGCCAGAATGTTTCGCTCGGCTACCACGTCTTAACTCGTTTGTGAAAAAAATCGGATAAGAGGCGGTATTCGTATTTACGTTGATAACAACAATCTGTAACCGCTTTGAAAGATGTTCCTGCGGATAAAGTGTTCGTAACAACGAGAATTCAGTATGTTGAGATTAAAAATATCAATAATCCATACAGAAGTTATATATGTGTATAAATATATATATATATATATATATATATATATATATATATATATATATATATATATATATATACATTGATATACATTGATATATATATATATATATATACTCTGAGAAAGAAGAGATCCAGTTAGTAAAAGAAAATGGGTACGCTTCCAAAATTTCTGCAATTTTCCGTGCAGATGTAGACTCTGAATGTTCCACAAATATCGGCTGGTTTACTCGACTAGTCTGATTACTATACTCCGTCGAGCTAATGTTACAAAACATAATCATACTATTACGTAAATATTGTAAAGAGAATTTAAAATCATACTGGAGAGCTCATAAATTGTCCTTTCTAACTCTTCAACTCGAAGGGTTAACAGTCGTTAACTGAAATCTTGTTTCCAAACTACAGTTTTGTAGACACGCACACATCCATACACAGATACAAGCGCTTGATTGAAGTGCAAACAATTTTGCGTGCGTACGTACGTATTTGTATGTACGTATGCCCGTATGTACATATGATATATAATTAATAAAAAAGCCCATTGTATATCCCTCTTATGAGCACATCATACGGTTGTTCTGTTCATAGTGTTTGTATATTGACAACTATACGATTCCGGTCTGTATAGGACGACATTGAATGGAATACATTAGCTTGCAACCAATGTTTACAATGATTGTTATAATTAAGTATTTGGCTGTATTATAATTTTAATAGTTGATAAATAATCGGATATTATCTGTATACATATAAATACAAATTAACTATAAAAAAAAAAAATAAATAATTTAAAAGAAAATACAATATAAGGCGGGTAGAACCAGATGTTTGGATTATACATATAATGCTTGTACATTAGCTATTTCATGTGGAACGGTAAAATACAAAATGCTTCGCTACAGAACCGAAAAATCATCTTTGTAGCAATTCACATGATTGCCTTTTTGGCATCACCTATTGTAACACCCGTTGATCGCACAAATGGTGCAATTATTTATACGATGAATAACCGCAGTCTTTTGTTCTATCAAACAAATTGTATTGATTTATTGTAAGAAATTAAAGACGATCTTGAACGGGTAACATTTGTCATGGGATATTTTATTTTTATATTACCTAATTATCTATCGTTACTAGAAATTTTGATTTGATATCTCGCGCGCTACGGGCAGAACACACTGGAAACTGTTTCATTTCATTTCAGTTCGGGTATGTCCTACGCGCGCTAATTTATTAACACTTGAATTACTTCTGTTCGTTTTTTAAATCAAAGTAGCTTCTTCTCAATGTGTACAAATTTCTGACAATTAAAATTTCTTTCGATCAAGAAAACTATTTTATCAGGAGTAATTAACACTTTGGTTCATTGTCGTTCTGCTTAGTTACATGTTTCGATAAATTATATCGTATCATCAATTGTGCAAAGGTACGAATAAAATATATATATATATATATATATATATCGTTGAACATTCTTTATTTATGATAATTAGCAAGAGAATAAGAGGCAAGATACGCCAATACTTTAGTTACAACAATTTTACCGGATATTCGATGAATTTAACCGACATGCGCGTGGCGTCGGTGAGGGATGACGTCACGCGTAGTAATACACGCCGGGAGCGCATGGCGAGTGGAGTGTCTGCAGAGGCTGCGCGAAGTGGGAACTGCTTTCGATTGTTGGCGGGCGCCGCCATCTTGGTCAGTGAGCTTGCGAGTGGCTGTACGACGAGGTGTACGTATTTCGGTGAAACGAGTATTTCGTGCGATTTCCCTGAAACCCTTCATCTACCCGTGATATCCACGAGCATCCAAGATGTCGGAACGGGAGGACAACGTTTACAAAGCGAAATTGGCCGAGCAAGCGGAGCGCTATGACGGTGAGTAGATATTTTCCGGAGAAGGACCCGGCCTGCGCCAAAATGAAACCCACGAAATCGACACAAAGCACTGCCACAAAGAGAAAGGAGGTAGCACCGCCCTCGTGGCGTTACTGATGTACGATTTCGTTAGATATACAACGAATTTCTCTGAGAAATCAGAATCTTAAGGCTACGATCGAATCTCGATGGATCTGTCAAATGTCTGTGAAACGTCAAATATGACTAATCTATACACGGTGGGTAGACGAGTCGCCGCGCCGGTTCATGACCGGTATCTCTTTATCAAGGAATTGAATTGATTCGTAGCTTTTGTCACGGCATTTATAAATCTTGTCACGGTACGCGACAGTTCTTCGATTAACTTTTCTTTTTCGATAGATCCGCTCATAGGGCCAGGAAGAAGTTTCTCCGTTCTCGAGCTATATTGTTTCATGTGGAAAGCTGGGTAACGCCAAGGCAGCGTTGCTAGGCGTGCTGTTCAGTACTTTAGGGGCCCCCTCGGCAGATAACCAGACAAGTCGGTCCTTCACCGACGTGTGTGACGCATAGACACGGGCACGATACTTACCAATCGCTGCCGGTTTACTCCTTAAACACGTAGTAACGCGTGCTCTGCTCGTGGTATTCGGCCTTGAAAAGCAGAAAGAAATCATTTGGTCGATCGAACCTGATCAATCTGTCGATTCGACGATATCATGTTTTTTGTCGTTAATCGTGTTACGTTCATTTCCAATTCGACTTCCTCTTTATTACGCAGTACGCGTCGCGTAGTAATTTCAATTGTAGAAATTTTTACTTTGCTCCTGGCGAAAGCAATTCGCGTGTAGTGGGGGGGACTCTGTTCATGGCGACGGGAGGTGGGGGGAGAACCGTCAAATCTCTTCGTTTTACCGAACCTCTCTCGTTTCGTCGTATCTCTCGCCTAGAAATATTTTTACGCGTCGCGTCTAGCCTCGTGGGATGTTATCGGATCCGCAAATCGAGCACACACGGTTTGACATTTGCGGAAGCGAGATGTATCCTCATGTAAATTTCCTGTAACCGTTCAGCTTGCTTGCACTCTCCTCTATATCAGTCAAGTTTCTAGGAATAACTCTATACTCTTGTTAGATATATATATCTTGTTAGATATATATATGCTCATAGGTTGTTACCACAGTTTTCGAAAGCTTCCTAGATCGCGAAGAAAATCGTTTCGACGAGCGATACGTGCGCACTGGAC
Organism: Stelis phaeoptera; assembly: GCA_943735885.1. Lineage (NCBI taxonomy): Eukaryota > Metazoa > Arthropoda > Insecta > Hymenoptera > Megachilidae > Stelis > Stelis phaeoptera. The sequence continues at coordinate 17,301,944 of OX030932.1, read as the reverse complement.
GCAAGATAAAACAAGTTATCTCATCTGGAATTATCTAAAGAGTCGTTTAACATTGCATTTACCCGAGAATCGGTCAAAAATCTATGCTTCTACGAAGGACAAGAAATTTAGAATCACCGACCGAATTAAAGTCTTCCCGTTGATTATCACCATTTTACGGGCATACAGGTTAAACACACGAGGCATATTAACAAATATGTAAATATTAGATATCCTGGTGGATCGGGTGCTAAGCGTGAATAATGACGACGGGGAAAGAGTAGAAGGGAGAGGAGGCGAATATGACCGTCCTAGGATGGAGAAAAAAGGAGGAGTAAGGGCGGTGGGCAAATTTGAGGGTTGTGAAAGAGGAAGGAAGAGAGAACGAGTGAGATTACGAGTAGAGGGTGAGAACGGCAAGGGGTGTGATGAAAGGTGGAGTAGGGGGAGGAGAGGGGCCATAGCAGAAGGAAAGTATTGATCTGTACCTCGCTATCCTACGTTTCTGTATACCTCCGTGTCACACCGTATACCACGTTCGTGATAATTTCTCGCCGGGAACCACCATGAACTTGAGTCTGATCTCCTGCTTAATGTCACCATGAAATCTCTGTTGATTCTACCCATATGATGAATACTAAAATCCCCCTTATTCAGGAATCTAAATACTTATACAATGGATAATCGATGATTCGGTTACCAGAGCTTATAATCGTCGAATAATAATACACATTTTAAAATTTATTCTTCTTTTCTTAATCGTATCTTGTTCTGTTTAATATTCATCAACCAGGGATTGATTCATTTCAAAATTAAATTTATTCATTTTTTCCACGGTCTTTAATCTGTCTCTCGTTTATCGTACGCCTCTATAATAACTTTGTCGCTCGGTTATTATCGATCCTGTGCGGTGGGTCCATAGATTTTCATACTCGCCATTTAAATAAAACGGAACCTCTCTGCAAAAGTGGTTTTAACCACCGGAAGTCTGATGCAGGGTTATTTTGACTCGTAACTGGAAAAACGTTGTTATATCAAATGTTTGTTTTGTTTTATAACTAAATAAAAATGTAATTTTATTTTATTTTGTTACTTTAATTTAAATTTATATGTTCTAGAGTAGCTGGGTCAAAATAACCCTCTGCATCCACCACCGTGCAACGGTTAAGCAAATTTAATGTAATTTAATTTTGCAGTAACGTCTACGGTGAAGTGAAGAAGGTTGAAAAATATTTTTTGAAAAATTTATACAGGCGATGAGAGACAGATGAGATAACACACGTGCGCGCGCGCGCGCGCGTGCGTGTGTGTGTGTGTGTATATATAGATCGATATATCATTATCCTTGAATGCTACACACACCTATAGATAATAAATACATAATAGTAAGCAACTTCGTCGGAAAGTTCAAGGGGCAGCAGGTTAATATATGCCCATGTGCTTCGTCTTTCTTGCACAGAGGCTCTCCTAACATCCCAGATGAAACTAATAATATATCCGCACACAGGGTGGTAGCCTACGGTACTAATAATCAATAGATCATTTCCGATTCGTTACTTTACCATGATTGCATGTAATATCCCATGGTAAGTTCTCGTACTTCTATTAAAAATACGATAATATCTTTTTTCTTTTTCTTTTATTTACATTGTTTTATGTTATTCCAGATCGAATTGCGTTGATTTAATCTTTATGTGTACAACCGGATATCCATTGAAGCTCTCGTTTGGAACGATTTTGCAATAAATAAAAAAAACTATCGAAGACAGTATAGAAATGGGTACCTGGTTACCCACACAAGGGTTAAATTTTACCTTTTTTTTTTTTCTTTGTTTTGTTTTGTTATTGCTCTCGAAGTTTCTATAATCAATTTGAATTAAGTTTTGTTGATTTGATGTTGAACGTTTTTTAATTTAATGGCACTTTCGTCGACGGCGATGCTCGCCGGCGTTGTTTGCAGAAATGGTCGAGGCGATGAAGAAGGTCGCTTCGTTGGACGTGGAGCTGACCGTCGAGGAGAGGAATTTGCTTTCCGTCGCCTACAAAAACGTGATCGGTGCGAGGAGAGCTTCCTGGAGAATAATCTCAAGCATCGAGCAGAAGGAGGAGAACAAAGGCGCCGAAGGAAAGTTGGAGATGATTCGTCAGTACCGGTCCCAAGTCGAGAAAGAATTGAAGGACATCTGTGCCGATATCCTCGGAGTTTTGGATAAGCATCTGATACCTTGCGCGTCTACCGGCGAATCGAAAGTCTTCTATTATAAAATGTACGGCATCTCTGAGAATCAGATTAATTATGTTGTTCCAATGACAGAACGAATAATTTTGTAGGAGTCTGTCTAGATTGCGCGATAACTTAAACTGTAACGTTTCGGTCACTGATTTTCTAGGTACTGTTTCCTAAAACATCAGCCAACCGTTTGGCTCGATAGTAACGGATGTAATTTGTAAAGTACCGCGAGCTTTGTGAACTCAACTCTCGAACAACGAAACCGGGTTAATCCTGGCCCAAAGTTAGAAAATGTATATCACGGTATTTTGTAAACGTAAGACCTTCGCGTATTGCAGGAATAAATACATACCTAAAGTAATAATGCTTTCAAATTTGAAAAATAGGAACAGAAAATAGGTCGAAATTCAATTGAAATTGTTCGAAACTTCTCGAAAAAAGATTCTATAAATCTGGTATGATATGCACACCAATGATTTTTAATCGAATTACAAATGAACATCACGCATTCGTACTGCTTTAAAGATTCATTGGAACTAACGTTGTCATGAGGATTAATAGCGATGTTATTTCTAAAAGAAAAAGACAAAATTTGAAGACTGTATTGTAAAATGTTGATTATTTGTGTATGTTTAGGAAGGGTGATTACCATCGTTACTTGGCCGAATTCGCGATTGGAAACGACAGGAAAGAAGCGGCGGAGAACTCTCTTGTAGCTTACAAAGCAGCGAGCGACACCGCCATGACGGACTTGCCACCTACTCATCCTATCCGTTTAGGATTGGCGCTAAACTTCTCCGTGTTCTATTACGAGATTCTCAATAGCCCTGACAGAGCGTGTCGTCTGGCGAAGGCGGCCTTTGACGACGCGATCGCGGAACTGGACACCCTGTCCGAGGAGAGCTACAAAGATTCCACCCTCATCATGCAGCTTCTTAGGGACAATCTCACTTTGTGGACGTCGGATATGCAAGGAGACGGTTAGTACACACGTTCACCGTCGGACACCGACAGTTTTTTTACGAAAATGTTTGCTCCGAGCCATCTTTGAAACGTGTTCGCCACACTAGGCCGTGGAAGCGGCGTCCCGCGATCAATAATATGTATTGCAACAGCGCGATAAAATCTTTCCGTTGTATCAGATTTTATTCGCACAAACGTACGGATTCTTGTCGATAGAATGATGCTACTTCCCGGACGAATTTATTGCTTCGACAGTTTTATTATCGACACTTTGATGGTTGCTTTCAAGCATTCGTGACTTTCACGTCAGCATCGTATGTTAATTTTAAAATTCCGTTAATTCCGTAAAATGTGCGGCAAACAAAGTGTTAACCTGTAACTTATTCTCGTTGAAATTGTACGTTTCATAACTTAGAATTCGAGGCTGATCCTGACAGCGAGGCTGCGGCCGTACCTACCAATGCTTGAACCCGGGCACACCTTTTCCCAACACGCCCTTACACCCATAAAATCACCTGGTGAGCAAACTCGATCGATCCTTCCTCACCATCCTTCGTTCCTCGAAACTTTATTTACCTCGACCGATCGCAATAATTCGGACATACTTATTAATGTAACGATTTCTTCTTTCTTTTTTTTTTCTTTTCCTACAGGGGAGGGCGAACAAAAGGAGCAGTTACAGGACGTGGAAGATCAGGACGTATCGTAACTCTAACTGTAGTGAGTGTTATCCTGCGCATATAAAACTGAGACACAAGAAAGCAAAAAACTCTTAATAACTTGTAAGCAAAACGAAAACAATTCAAGCAGGTGGCAGTTCGGGGTGGGAAGGGGAGATCTTTAGTGATTGCGTGACCCTAAGCACGCACGTACGTACGGTTACTCCAAACAACACAAAAGTATACAGAAAAGAAAGAGAGAAAAAAAAAGAAATTATATAATTCGATAATACAAATTGAGTTACACGGAGCGCGCAGATTTAAAAAACAAAAGAAAAAACATACATAACAAACGATAAAGGACACGCATCCTGCGGTATAATAGAAAGAGAGACTGCGAAAGAGCATTTAAAGAGGCACTTATTCTTTGCCTTCTTCGCGTATCGAGAAGAAAAATAGAAATTGTTGTCTTTTAAACACTGTGCATGCTCGGTCAAAATTCAGTGGACGATGTCAAGAACGTTTAGTGGACGCCGACTGACAGCATACTTATCATACATATTAATAATTATAACTAAACAAAAATAAGAAGGTAAAAAAAAAAAGAAAAGAAAAGTATGCGCCAGTCCGTCGGGATAAAAAGCCTCATTTCTGTCGATTTTTAGCGAGCGAGAACGAATAACACAATATTATGTCTCCCCCCGTGCGTTTCACACACAAATAACGAAACAACATGCTAAATAGCTCGACGTCGATCGAAGTGCATTGTGTGTGTTCGTTTGTTTTTACCCGGCCACCGCCCCGCAAACAATCACTCCTCTCCTCGTCCTATTCCCCCCCGCTTTTTTACTGCGCGCATGATTGCTCTCGCATACCACGGATAAAATAACGGATTTATTAATGTATGCGTGTAAATCGAGTGTAAATCATCTGTTTATCTAAGGGATAAACGCGTCTCCTCTCTCAGAGTGGAAGAACGTGGGTTGATCACGGTGAACAAGTGTCGAGGACAAGCCACGCGCTTTTCATCTCTGTTTTACCTTTTTTTTTTTCTATTTGTAATATTATGAATGTACTTCTTGAAGAAGTTTAACAACACACGCGAGCAATTTCCAAATACGATAGTTTCAAGCATCAGTTTTCCTGTAGAGATTAACCCTTTTCCGGTCCAATGGCACTCGCCGAAAGCGTTTCGACGAGCCGTATTTCACGAGCTACAATATCAGAAATTAAACGATGCGTATATTTATGATGCGAACGATTGTTCTGTAAGTAGGTGACAATTTATAGAGTCGAAAAGACGTTCGACGATCCGTGAAGTTTGACCGAAAAGGGTTGAATTTAAGAGGATGCGTCGTACTTAAGAAAACTGCAATTAACATCCAAGTCTGGCTTTCGTAGTGAAGAAAACAGAGTGAGAAAATAAATACCAGTTCTTCAGCGTGACAGATGTTCTTTCACTCAATCAGTGTAAGCTTCTTTAATGAAAAAAGAAAAAAGAGAAGCGTCTTGGTGTAGACAAGCTTTGTCTCCGGTCTCCTTTTAAAAATTGCAACAAGAAAACTAATTCGTTTCAACGGTGAACTTATAGAATCAGGAAAACAAGTAGCTATCCAGGCTAGTCCGTATTTAATGGTTGTACTTTTTCATACGCCCCCTTGTGTATAAAACTATAAACGATCGCTGTGGTATTACGAATTACAGAATAAACGATTGTATCCCGACGTTCATTTTTGTTATCCTCGTTTTCTGTTTTTTTTTTTTCTCTCTCCAAACGCGGCTCAATCTCGCTATCACTGTGTCCTCGATTCCACTGTATCTTAGCTCGATATCTGCGTCCATTCACCTTTTTATCGATCAATCGTACCGTCGATTTCCGCTTGAACAGAAGAAAAGGAAAAAGTAACATTCCAACACAACAATTCATTTGCACGCGTTTTTCACGGGACGAGCTTAGCGTGCACCGTTCTCTTTACGTTCAGGCGACTAGTGTCGGTCTAAAATTTATGTTACCGACGTTTTCTATTGTGAATCGAAGATCCGATGTTTGTAAAATCGTGCGCTCGATTACCGTGAACGAAGCATAATCGAGAAATTCGATAAGCGCCATAAGTTTTTGACCGTCGCTGCGTGCGTGTTACGAACACACCATTCGAAAATCATCGGACCGATGATCGTAACGAGAATGATCGTGGTGTAAGCGTGCAGCAAAAAAGCGAGGTATTACGCCTGAAAGAGTGAAAAAAAAAAAAGAAAAGAAAAATGCAAAAAGGGAAGCGCCAAGCGAAAATCGAGAGCTCTGCCTAGAAATGTTGGTGTACATCGTGTGCCCCTCCCCTTGTATTTAGGTATTATTAATAACGATACAAATTGATAATCATGTTACGTAAAATAACGTTATTAATGAAAATAACTCAAAGTAATATCAACGGCACCGTAAGTAAGTATATGCGAATAATTTTAAGGAGCGTAAAACCACGTATCGAGGAAAAAAGAAAAACATTCGTCGACACGGATTGTTCGTGCGTTAACGAAGACGATGACGAAGAAGCAGTATCGTCGAACGGAAGGGAAGATCATCCGCAAGACACGGAGGTGTTGATGGAATCGTGAAAGGATTAAAAAGAAAAGAAAAAGGGGGGACGAAGAAAAAGAACAGTGGAGGAGGAAATCGTAACCATCAGCTGAGAAGAATCTTGCAAATAGTTTACCAACAAGTATATCATGCGTAAGAAAGTGACAAGTATTAAGAAAAGAAAAATTTAGGTACAATAAAACTTGTCAATGGCAACGAACGATGTAGTGAATTCCAAACGACGATAAAACTGTGAGATACCTCAGATCCAATTACTTGCTTACACGATAAATTTAAAAATGAAAGAAAAGAAAAACAAGATTGAAGTAGTCCCAACAATTTATTATTCGTCGACAATATAGCGTGTGGTTCATTAAATGACAAGAAACAAAAAAAAAAAATAAGAAAGAAAGAAATAACAGAAGCGTAGTGTGTTCCCGAATAAATAAAATCGTAGATAGTCACTAACGATCATTGATGAGTTTTTCGTAGAATTAATTAATTAATGGGAAGATAGATGATCGGTGTATCGATTGAGACCCGCTTTTTATCCTTTTAATTCGGTATCGTTGTGCGTGCTTGGTCCACTTTTTATAAAAATTGAGAAGATGATGAAGATGAAGACGAAGAAAAAGAAGAAGAAGAAGATGAGAGATATTTAAGAAATGGAAAGGATAATTCAACATCTATTAATTTCCATCTCTCTAGATGTAACTAACTTGCTCTTGTCTCTGTATTATAAACATTAGTTGTATCTCTGTAATTATCTTCGGATCATTCCATCTTGTCGCTGACCCCCACTCCCAGAATTCGCGAAGAGCGATTAATATAGACAACGGTTATCGAAATTTATCGTCATTTGGAGGAGGCTAAACAAAATTTTGTCTTTTCATTTTTAATGAGCAAAAAAAGAGAAAAAGAAGAAAGAAATTCGTATGCGTTCTTACGCTCTGTACTAATTACAATCAATGCGATTACACCGGATACAACCTTTTTCTGTAAAACCACACATGATACATGCATACACACACTGTCTCACACATACATAAAACACACACTAACACACAGGACATACACGTGAAAGCTATAAATAAAGTAATTACAACTCTCTATTCGTTTTCTTCAGATTGCGATATTAAATACATATTTGTGATCGTTATCAGCAGTGGAGCATTCGTTCCTTTGTAATTACAATTTCGTGTAATCGAACGAATCACCTGATATTCAACGTTATCACCATATACCTGTGTATCGGAATTTTAATTTAATGAAAAAGTATGGTTGCACAATTGGACGATCAAACTCGATTGCCTCGAGGATTGAAACATCAGGTGAATCGTTCGTAACGATTAATCAATTTGCAACAATAAGAAAAGGAAAATGATAATTTAATTCATTAAAATTACACGTTCCGATCGGTCAATTAACCCTTGAGTGGACTATCGAGGTTCCACGTAACTTAAACCTAACAATTCTTAATAAATATTTCTAATATTTTTCTACACTTATCGTATAAAACAATAGTCGTTTAAAAGAAATTATTGCATAAACTATTATGCAAAAGTTTTAGTCTAGTTTTACAAGTTTTTTGTTTCATTTTGATTAAATCATAAAGTATGTACCCTTATCATCTGCTATTTGAATGTTCATTCTTTAAAAAACGCAAAATGGCCGGAATTCATTTGTTACAAAGGTGTTAAAAAAAAAGATTAAAACTTTTGCATAAATAATAAATACACTAAAAAGGTCACTTTGTACATATAAAATTAGACGCATTAAATTAAAAATTCGGTTCACTTAAGGGTTAACACGTGCACTGTCCCATGCATCACGTACGATGCACTTTTGTTGACTCGTACCGTGATATCGCTCTGCGGGACGTGTAGAGTGAGACCAGGCTCTAGTTGGTGGACAGTGAACGCGTGTTAAAATTCTTTTATAAAATCATTCATTACTGGCCGTCGTTATCTTTCGCGTTTAGCGACTGATTATCTTTCGTGATATTATTAAAACTCGATGTATTCGATAACAAACGTCTAGGTCCGCGTCTGTGAAGATCCACCTGCTTCAGGATTCGTCCCAACGAGTTGTCTGTGCCTGTTGCGATAGGTGACAAGCTGAGGCTCGACGATCGACCTTTAATGATGCGACCACTCCTAGGAGATCGAACGATTTGCTCGTTCGATCTGCGCCTGGCAGATTTCAATTTCACGCTACGCAACATGTCCAACGAAACCACGGGTCCCCTTGGGCCTGGTATGGTGTTCCTTCTATTCTCCTGAAATATTCAAATTCACTTATCGATCCATTCATTTCTACAGGTAGAAAATTTATTATTTCTTAAATACTACTTTCGATGATTTTACTTATAACATTTTTCTTTTATGAATTAACACGTTGGCTGCCACGGTGGTCACCGGTGACCGGCACACGAAATTTTTCACCATCAAATAATTAGCAAAAGACACGATGAAATAAACTGCAGATAGCGTTAATATTAAGCTGATAATGGCAGCTATGGAACTGAAAGGTTAAATTAACAAACGAATTGATTGTATTCTTAATAATTATAGTTTCAGGGTGTCTGACAATCAACGTGTTAAATTTGACGATGCTCTTGAAACGGGTTAAAAGCGTATCTGGTTGCTCGTGCAAGTCACCTAGAAGGTTTGTCATCGATTAAGCAAAGAGTTTCATTAATTTTTGCCCCAATTACTATCTCTCGATCCTAAAAGATATGTCAGAGGTTCGTGGCATAATGAACTCCCTTTTAAACACGCGTTATTTTCCAGACACGATCACCTTGGGGTTTTTAAATAACACCCCAAGTGTTCGGTTGAATTAGCAACCAAGGCTGAGGAAATAATTTAACGAGACTGAAAATCGTGTCGCTTTAACGAGTATCCAGGCGTTCAAGTTGTTCCTCCTCGTGTCTTCACGCTCAAGTTCAACGAATTATGTTGAAACACTCGAGGAAAATGTCGTCTATAACTTTATACGGTTTTAGAAAGTTTCTTCTGCCTTTAACGACACTTTTCTATCGGGTGTCAAAAAGAAGAGTGTTTTCAATTTCTTATCCAAAGCTTTCGTTAAATATTTTGGAAACGATGACTATTTATATTACGTAGCTTTACCTTAGCGTTCTGCGGTGCTTTTTTTAAGGTCACCTTCAGTAAATCATCGACAGTTATAGCTGGCCTGTTAAACAACGGTGTCGAGCACTTCCTCGAAGGCGTCCTAACATTTCTACCGCTACTTGGCGTGGTCGGAGTGATAGATTGTGCCGGGGATTGAGAAAATAATGGTGGAGGCGGTGGTGGCGGTGGCGGAGGTGGTGGCGGAGGTGGTGGCGGGGGCGGTGGAGGAGGTGGAGGTGGTGCAGTCATCGCCGAGGATGATTTCAAGACGAATGGCATCGGCGGTGGTGGGGGAGATCGAGGTTTAGGAGATTTCAGTGCTCGAACATTTTCCAACGAACTCTGCAACTTCCTCAGTTCCTGTATCAGCGTCTCGTTACTTCCGGCCAGCGTCTTGCTAACATCCTGTATGCCACTGACCTCAACAGTCAAAGCGCCGATGGCTGTTACGCTGCTTGCACGCACCTGCGATTAAAACGACGCTAATGAGCCTGATTTGAATATGCAATCGACGAGAAACGCAAGGAATTGCAAATGAAGCAACGATATATGTATGTATGTGTTGTTTTAACTTTTCCTTTGGTTTATCGAGATACGTAAACGCGATCTCAACTAATTTCCTTTTTTAAAGAATTCTTAACCCCTTTCTTTAATACGATAATTCTTTGTTTGGGTTTGTTTGCTTAACATGTTTAATGATGAAAAGGAAACGAGTCGATCCAAATTAACTAGCTAATAAATCCGTGTACCTGAGCAATTTGCTCGGACAAATAAGTGACTTTCTCCAGAAACATGTTAATCATCTGCTCGTTCTCCGTGCGTAACGTTATTACCACCTGACTGAGTTCCTCCATTTGACGCCTCGTTGACAAAAACGATACAACCTGTCCAAAGTTCCTGAAACCCTGCAACAAATTATCAAGTGAATAGTACCTGTATCATTTCTGATGGAAGGTGTCTATGCTTACTCTTTTGAGGGCGCTCGTTACTCTCTTTATCAACCAGATCCAGAACAATATGATCTTTGCGATGGGTTTCTTGGTGAATTGAAGCGATGGTAATTTACGCTTTCGTTGGAAGCCGGTGCACGTACAATTCTTAGAATACTTGGTTCCTCGTTCGGACTACGAATAGTAATATAACGGTAAAGTTATTAATAACAACATAGTAATATAGTTATAGCAATGTAGCAATATAGTAATACAGTTTGCTCAAATTTGCAATCATTCTTAGATTTAGATCTGGAAAAAAAAAAGAAGTTTACTTCTTGATATGTGCTGCCAGAATCTGAGACAGCAGGCAAATCTAACGTAGAGGCAGTCGGTGAATCTGGAGTGGAACCGCGCCAAGGAGTCTTCACGATCGGATAAATGGAACTTTGCTCGTCTTTCTTCTCCACCGGTAGCAGATCGGTAACCTTGACAGTAGCAGCGGGTTTTTGGGACTGCTCAATTTCCTCTTCATCGTCGAACTTCAACGTTGTTCGACACCTTTTCGCTGGAGGTGGTGAACCACTGCAAGGCGTGGTCGAACGTGCTCTAATCTTTGTCACGTTGCTCTTCGTTTCTTCGATCTTATCATTTGTCTTGCTAGTTTTCTCCAGATTCCGTTTGTTCACCAATTCATTTGAATTCTCGTTCGACGTCTCCGACGACGAAGTCCGATAAGACAAAGCGGATGTTCGCATCAATCTCGACTCGTCATGTTTTCTGCACTTTGGCAAGAAGTCTGAAACGCACTCTTGAGCGCCAGTTCGTATCTTAATGCTGTTCAGTTGTCGCAGGTTCAAAAGAATCCTCTTGCACTCGCTCCAATTGGTCGCCAAACCTCTTCCACCGGAATCCTCTCGAACTTTCTCATTAATTATCATGAATCTGTCGTTGCTCTGACTGTTGTAGTTGTTACATTGATCCACGGGCTCGCAGGAGGTGACTGCGGATCGAAAATCGTCTAAGAAAGGATGAAATTCCTGATTTCGAGGCTCTAGCTCAGAATTGAAGGCGTCAAATCGTGCTGGCTCCGAGACGTAGCTACAAGGCAATTCATAACTCGATTTCGACGAGCGCAGATCAGTGTCACAGACATAAATGTCCAACTTCCCTTTGCTTGCTTGCACTGCCTCGCATTCATTCATTTCCAATTTGATCTCGTCGTTTATCGACAGAGTCTTGTCCAGTGCGAAACATTTTCCCGGCGATTCAACAATTTTCTGTGTCGACAGATAATTCGAACGCTTCAATGCAGTTGACTTGGTCCTCTGTTGCGTTTCGTCTTGTTGGTCCTCGTCGTTCTTGTCCGACCCATTCGGGTCCAGTTTGATTCGTTGAAGCCTGGTTATGATTTCCGGACTGAGCTCATCGTAACAAGACAATTCTAACTGCGGTGATTCGAACAGCACAGATTCTGGGGAACGTTGCTGAAGGAGTCCCTCTGTCGAGCCTCTCGTTTTCTTCGAGGGTGTGTCTTCCTCCTCCACGCTATTGATTGTGTCGGATGATTTTGATCTCTGCAACAGCATCTCTTGCGACCGATGCAAGGATTGTTTGCATCTGGATCTTTTGTACGCCTTGCGTTTTGCCATCGCAAGCTTTTTCGTAGACGGGGAATCCATGGATCAGGAAAGAATCATTGTGTTCAGAGTGAAATCATTTTACCTGCAGTTATTAAGCGAATAAATGTACACGTACACGTTTTTAAATCGATACGAGGAGAAAGAAATGGAATGGAACCGTTGTACTTGTTGAACACAGCGACGACATTGTACTGAAGGTTGACATTGTCTTCGAGCTACTGTTTGTTTTGGTCCTGATGGAGGGGATGGTTGCATTAGAGGACTGTTCGACAACCAATAGTATCATCTGTGGAATAATTAACACTTGTTGGTTTGTACTAGTTGCTATGATAAAAGGAAAATCGCAAAGGAAAGAAATAATGAATAATGATATAGATTTCTGTTGAAAGGGCGTTTATTTTCCAATTGACTACGTTCAATTATATGTTTTAAGATATATCACTTTTATTTGGAGCGAAACTTACGAGTATTTCTTTGAAAGTAATAAAATTTCCTCGATTTTTGTACATTCATATACTTGTTGGCTACGTAACGATACTTACAAATGTTTTTTAAATTCATCTAAAATGTACACATAATGTACATAACATTATCTAATTGGTATGTATAAGGATCCACCTTGTTCTTTCTTTTTATATATATATATATATATGTATATATTTCTCATTCGCGTACAACGCGAGTATTTCTGTGTTCGGTACTGATTGTGTCGAGCTTCTCTTAATTTTATCCTAGTACCCCCTATCTAAACTTCTGATTCGTTACGTTCATTTCTTGTTGACGAAATCTTCGCCCTTTTGAATGTTTTTCTTCAATTCTGGAATAGCTGCTTCCAATAGTTTTTTCTCGTAGCTGCTGAGAGTGCCAAGACCAAGATTCTTTTCGAGTCCTCCTTTCTGAAATACGATATACACTTTTGATAATGTCTTGTAAACGCAGATTTAATTACTCGAAGATTGTACTTACGCCTAAGAGAATAGGCGTCGAGAAGTATGAGGCCTCGGAGACGTTTGATTTAACGTAAGAACACTCTACAATACCCTGTTCTCCGTTCAGTGCCTTGATCAAGGATAAACCGAAGCGAGCACCCGCGTACGCCATCGAGAGAGTCGCAGAGCCTGTGCCAGCTTTTGCTTTAACAACCTCTGTACCAGCCTCCTGAATTCTCTCGGTGAGCGCTTTCAACTGATTTTCTGGGAAAGAGACCGATGGTTTGCATTGTGAGATCAATGGAATAATAGTAATACCACTGTGACCACCGATGACTGGTACAGATGTCTTTTGTGGGTCAAGGCCCTAGAAAAAACCAACATTAAAACTTATCTCGAAAGTACAACAAAGAGCCTTTCATTTGTCTTCTACTAACTTTTGCTTCGGCGATAAATGTATTTGCTCTAACAATATCAAGCGTAGTTACACCGAATACTCTGTTAGGATCGTAGACACCAGCTTTCTTTAATACTTCGCTGGCAATGGGCACGGTGCTATTGACAGGGTTGGAGATGATGGCGATTAAAGCCTTCGGAGACACCTCTGCCACAGCCTGAGCAAGGTCCCTCACTATCGAAGCATTTGTGTTGAAGAGATCGTCTCTGGTCATGCCAGGTTTACGTGGGACACCAGCAGGTATAATAACTACCTGGAAAAACACGTTAAGTGGTGAAAGACTACTTTTTAATTTTTTTTATATAAAAATATAAAGAAATACCTGTGCCCCTTTAACGGAGTCCCTCAATTGGTCCGGACCCGTGTAGGCCGATACTTTTGCCGGCGTATCAATGTGCGAGAGATCAGCAGCGACACCTGGCGTATTCACAATATCGTACAACGATAATTCGGTTACGAGGGGAGACTGTTTTAATAGCAGCGATAGCGGTTGACCGATTCCACCGCTGGCACCCATGACAGCGACCTTGGCATCGACCTGAAGGATATCGTTAAGCATGAGTCAAGCTGTAAAAGCGTGATTTCTTCTTATCAAATTCTATTTCAGTACACTACTATTGGGAGGATTCCATGAAACTTGAAGCTACTGTAATCGTAACATGAAGAGTCAAATAAATACTTGATCGAATTACGATCGGCATATAGTATATAGATTTCGAAAGATGTTCACAGTTGCATAACTATACTTTATTCTATATCGTGAAGAACGATGTACTTCAAAATAATCAGTTGACTTTGCAATAATCGCAAGTCAATAGATGAATGCAATTCACTTAAAAAGTGCAAAATGTAACGTAGAAGCAGGCAATGACAAGATTTACTGGATCCGTATATTATTATTCCGAAAAAACTCACTCTGGCACTTGTGGACAGTCGTTTCGCTCCTTGTTGAGCGACGGTCAAAGTAGGTTTCAAAAATCGTGGCAACATGTTCGTAGCAAATTTATGGGTACGAATTTAATGAAATTCAAATTCGAAAAAAAACCAATGTTCTTTAACCTTTCAAAGACACTACAGTGACCTGAATGATATTACACACTTGTTCTGTTTCGTTCTCTCCAATCGTCTGAATCGTCTGCTGTCTTTAGCCAACATGCAGTGATATGTGTATGGAATCATGCGCGCTTTCGCAACGCAATTTGCGCACCTCCCTGACTTTATCGGGAATCATTACGCGGGAGTTTTTAAACAATCATTGATGAATTTATGATTCAAAACAAGTTTAAATTTTATTAGATTAGAAACTCAATTTTTCATTTTTACTTTTACTATTTTTTGTATATTTATCGAAGGTTTTATCAGACTTTTGAAAGAGTCATACTTATATACGTATGACGGTAGCTCAGCTTTTACAGAGCTCGGAAGGTTGGATGAGGGGGCTTTGATCGGTTATTTTTTCAAAATTTACTTACTTACAATATGCAAAAATTATGATTAAACGTTAAAAAATGTTATTTGAAAACTGCGTTCGTGCTTACAAAAAATAATACCCGTATCAATTTACGTTAATTGAAAATGTCAAACGGTAAATCGAGATTATCTAACCTCTAAAGAATACGATCTGCTATCTTCTTCGAAATAATACAGTTTTATTTATGTAAATTGTTCTGTTATTTATTTCAGAGATAGAAACTAGTTTATTGATAATTGTGCTGGATGTGAATCCGGTGCAAAGGATCGTTAAACAGGAGACAAGGATATTAACTCAATGTTTAGACTCTACCATTGTTTTTGCTAATGCTCATTTAATGCAGTCGTCTAACAATCAGTTGGCTATGATAGCCTGTCATAGTCACGGAGCCAAATTTTTGTACCCCTGTGAAAAGTCAGCGGAGATAAGACAAATTGATGGGCAGTACGAAAAGTTCACTATGGTTGAACGTACCGTAAGACAGCAGTTGCAGCAAGTTATCAATGAAATTTCTATGGATAAACCATTGAACGGAGAAAGTTTAATATCTGGAGCATTGACTATGGCCTTATGCTACATTGCAAGATTAGAGAGAGATAAGGTTGCTGGCCAGAAATTATATTCAAGAATTCTTACCATCACAGCTAGCAACGATTCAGCAACGCAATACATGAACTACATGAATATATTTTTCACAGCCCAAAAAATGGTTTGTTACTACCATAGTTCTTGTACTTATGTTTTATACGAAATTTCCATTAATGATAGTACTTTAAAATTTGTAGAATGTAATATTAGACGTGTGCAGTTTAGATCAGGAACTGACTTTACTTCAACAAGGTTGTGATATAACTGGTGGGAATTATTTGAAGGTTCCGCAATTAAGTGGATTATTACAATATTTATTGGTATAACAAAATTGATATCTTTTCTTTTCTTTTCTGGTATGGATAGACTATTGGACTTACATATATACATTTGTCTGTTCAGTGGATATTTCTACCAGATCCAAATATTAGATCAAAGTTAGTGCTACCACCACCTGTGAAAGTCGATTACCGTGCAGCATGTTTCTGCCATCAAGAACTTATCGACATTGGATATGTATGCTCTGTATGTTTATCGAGTAAGACAAAAAGAATAAAATTATTTTATCATATAAAATTATGTATGTAAGATAATAATTAATCTTTTTTTTTGCAGTATTTTGTAAATTTAGTCCAATATGCACCACCTGCCAGTAAGTATTTCGGCTATGTTCTAATTTACCACGGTTATGCGATAAATAATGACTTTTCTTTGTTACCCCTTTTACAGTACAGTATTCAAAATGCCAGGACCTATACCTATAAAAATGAAAAAGAAGAAAAAGAATGTAGATATAGTTCATTAATTGTGTTTAATATATCCTCTTGGAATAAGTACAGTTTACCTAAATACATCTATTTTCTTATTACGTTGTATTTTAGTTAATAATAATTAAACGATAATTTTAAAAATATAATTTTGTTTTACATTAGGCAAGTAATGAAGTTAACTGAGAATTGTCGCGATCATATTTTGTTACTTCGGTAACAGAAATTGACAGAAATCCAAGTCCTTCGTTCGGGAATAAGCGTTATTTAAGCCGTTTCGTTAATTATGGTATAAATAATTATTTAAAAATATAATAATTTTTATTTCTTCTAGTATTTTATAGCATGTATATTGCATAGGCTAAACCAACAACATGTAAAGAAGCTATTCAATATTGGGAGGAAAAGGCAGGTTTAAGTGCCAGCGAACAAAAGGAAATAATTTTATCTTTTCAGTGGCCTCCTATCGAGAAGATGGATAACAGTTTGGCTGCGCTCACTGCCGTGGAGTTAGTGAATTCTTCTAATAATTTTTCTTGAATAAAAACTAATTGGTACTTCATAAACATTTTTAGGAAATTATCACTCTCGACGAATATGATAGAAAAAATCAGTGGCATCAATTCTCTGAAGAATTTAAAAATTCTATCCTTGGGTCGCAATAATATTAAAACATTTTCCGGATTGGAAGCGGTGGGAGAGCATTTAGAGGAATTATGGATATCCTATAATCAGATCGAAAAGATTAAAGGTGTTAACGTTTTGAAAGCTCTGAAAGTACTGTACATGTCTAATAATCTCGTGAAAGATTGGGCAGAATTTAATCGTTTGCAGGAGATACCGAACCTCGAAGATCTGTTATTTATTAACAATCCTATCTGCGAGAATATAGATGTAGAATCGTGGCGTAATCAAGCCACCAAAAGACTTCCCAAACTGAAAAAGCTCGACGCTATACCGATTGTGTAATTATTTTAAGAACAAATATCAACTGTTTATTGTTTATATCTTTTTTAGGACATTAGGGGAATAATATACATTCAGGTGTCAAATAAAGAAGCGTGAATTTGTTGAAAAATATGTATTTACATAGTGTAGTGTACATTTATAATACATTTTTTTTTTTGTTACGTTAAAATTTGACACTTATTGACATTATCAACATTGACTTATGATAGGGACCTTTTTCAACGACTGGTTAATAGTCTTCTACTTTCATATCGTTCAATCCAAGTTCTTCATTTTGTTCGAAGCTTCGTTCGTATTTGGTGATCTTTAAACCGCTATCCAACCCGTCGTCCGAGAGGCTCTGTATGTAACTATTACCCGCTGGGTCGTCTAATACCAACGTTATCTGTCGTTTTCCTTCTAATACCTCGTTTAGCTGGGATATAAAGTTTTCCATTCTTCTTACAGTTTCTGGATCGCTACTGTCGCCAGTGAAAGCCGTCGATGTCGATAGTTGTTCTTTAATCGCTACCAAAATACCCTCGACAGTGGTGAATCGACCACCCAAAGTAGCAGAACCAATCTCCAATTCCAATTCAGGTATTTCCATGTGACACGTTTCAGATTTCAACAAATCGCGGCTGAAGTCTTCTTTTCCCGCCACCGTCACTTCTATCTTTACCCCGTTAGGTTCGATACCTCCGCCGCTTTTAACTTCGTTGGTTTTGTGCCCGCAGGATTCGCAAACTGTTGCCATAATTACCACTTCTTTGAAGTGAGGAATATCTACGCGTCGAGTCAAGGATATACGTTTTTGCTTATGAAAATAAGAAAACAAAAAGCTACATATTTATCATTGAGAAACATTAAAAAGAAACGATTAAAAATATGGAAAGGATACTGGTCATTTTCATGTTAGTTTCACAAGGGCAATTACACTCCGGACAATTTGTCCTGAAAGATAATACTTCACCCTCGATTTGCTCTAATGTATACTCTCCTTCTTTTATAGGTTTCAACAGAGCATCCTCAGAATTTTCTTCAAAAATTCCTAAAATGTGATCTTGCTCCGCAGTTCTTTTAAAATGTGTTATATTGCAATTGTTGTCCTTCAACGGAGCATCTGGATTTTGTACATGAGATTCTCCTGATATGTCTTCAAATATCATAGTAAACGATTCATCCAAAGATGTAAGTTTTTGCAATTTTTCAATGAACCGATCAATTTGAGCCGCAGCATCTGGATCCTGCTTCCTTCTTTCTGGTTGATCTTGTTCCAACCCGGCGATGGTTCTTTCTATTATACCCTCAACTGTTGTGACTTCTCCTTTTTGCGATCTGGAGGGAATTTCAAAGTCTAGACTTGGAATCTTCACACTGGTGTAATCAGATTTGATTACTTGGCGATTTAAATCTTTAGGAGATTTAACTTCTAATGTTATTCTGGTTCCTTTGTCCGCAGTTTTTCCGCTGTTTTGTATTTCATTATTTTGATAGCCACAATGTTCACAATCAAAGGACATAATCACGATATCCTTGTAATATGGTATTTTTGTTAAAAGCAGCCTAGTGATACCCTGGATTTATAAAACAGTCTGTTAGTTACAAAACGTATGATAAACGTTCATTTTATAAATTAAAAATATATGACATCATACATTTTTGCCACAATTAACACAAAGACTTTCTATCTCCGTTGTTTCCGGTTCTGGATCATCCGCTGTTAAGTTACGAAATATTGGTTTTGCTTTTTCTTCGGTGATTTCTCTTTGAACCCCTGCCATTTTTTAGGTTATACATATAATAGCACAGCTGATACGCGCGAAAAATCTGTTTGGAATCAAACTATGTTAAATTATTGATTTGTATTTACCGATCCTTTAAACTTTCATGTCTACCGCAATCATAAATTACCTGTGAAATACCACTTTGCAAACAGTCTACTCTTTGGAGCACATAATAATCAAAATCAAAACATATTTATACATATGTTGCGTGTCTCTGCATCTGTATCTAGTTTCAACAATGTAGGGTCCCTAGACGCAAAAGCATAGTAAACCTTGAAGTCCTAAATTACTTAGATTTTAAAATTCATTTTTTGAAATACATAATCACGTCAATCATTAGCACCACAGGACGATCGAAGGATTATCTTTATTAAAACTTATTGTATAAATATGTTGTCATAAAAGATATAAACTATATTTCTCTCTTTGGAGCATATGTAAGAAATTTCAATACAGTATTTAGTATTTATAAATAACCGCGCCAAATTCGCGCTCATTATTTTAAATGCATTTGAACAGCACATTATAGTTTTGTGATAGATGTTTCGAATAATATAGATAATTTAAACAATTTTTAATCAAATCTGTGATTGTTAATACCGATTCGAATCGATCAAGTATCATATTACCGAACCTGTGTTGTCGCAAAACATTGCACGGACACGGATTTTTAAATATTGTCATGTTGATGTTCGTAATAATCCGTTCGGTCATCGCGCGTGAAATCGAGGTATCAAGAGAAATTTTCGTAGTATAAAAAATAAAGCGAAACACCGGAAAAAGAAGTTTCAAGGCTAGGGAAAAGTGGAAGCTCAGCATTCTCGCATTCTCAGCGAGTGGCGCGAATCGCTGGCCAAAAGTTCAATGGCTAAGCATAGCCAATGGCCGCCGCGAATGAGTGTTTCGTGTCGGTTCGTTTACCGTTGATCGATGCGTTGCTACGTGTCTGCCAACCGTATTAACTAGGATTCGAGATCCGATCGCGCGGTACACTTTGCACACGACCGATAAGAATGTCGGGTCGGCAATCGAAAAAAGAAAAGGTGCGTTCATCATGCTGCTGCGTGTCGCTCCTGTCTCTGCTCGTGTGTCTCTCCTTATGCGATCGGTACTCGCATACGTGAAAACAGTGTTCCTTCGACGAGGAGAGATCGCGGGCACGCGCGCGCTTGAGAGAAAGAGAACGGGTGGGAGCGAGAGAGAGAGATAGGGTGACGATGACAGAGATAGGAGAGAAAGGGAAGAAGGGAGAGTAAAGAGAGTTCGGGGAAACAACCCCGGTAGCTGAGACACCAAAGGGTGTAGCGTGATTCTGATTTCTTGATATCCATTTCGCTGACACGTTTTCACGACCGAACTTATCAAGGGACCTGGCAATGGTACATCAGCCAATTCTCGTTACCGTTGTGATTATCGCGAGTGCGGAGTTTCGTCGAACTCGCTCGCGGGTTGTCGCGTCTCAAAACGTGTATCGTGCTGTCGTGGCATTGTACGATCGTACACGCGGTGCAATTTAATCGTTTTGTTCCAGGATGCGACGAAGATCAGCAAGGACAAGGGAAAGAACGGCAAGGACGGGGAGACAAGCGACGAGGTGAGGTTATATCGTCCTTCTCTCTTCTATTGCTCGATTGACGTGACTCGATTCAAGTGCGAATCGACTTCTGTCATTCGTAATTCTTGTTATTACGATTTTTCTTCGTTCTTAATTGTTTAAACGAGCCTAACGATTCTTCGATCTCTCGAAATCATCGAATTCTTCGAATGGCGTATCCGTCACTGTCGGAATCTCGTTCATCATTTATTCCATAGCGGAGCGATCCGGTGTCCATCTTCGACCGTGTGCCACCTGAAATGTTTTCCTCCGCGAAGTCGCCTAACATGCGTGTATTTTGAAGTATATCTTTTTCTTGTAATCTAATCGTTTGTTGTGTCGTTTCCTTTTTTTGGTTAAAGATTATCCTATGATTATGACTTTGAAAGAATTTTTAAGTTCGCATTGAAAAAAATGTTGCTTGACACAGGTGGCGCTTGAGCGTGGACTTAGTTGACAAATAGAAAACGATGTAAACGAACGACGTGTTTCGATATTAATTGATAAGTTATTCTTTTCTTGTTGGCTCTTTATGATTTGTCACTTCTTTACAAGTAAATGTTATACATTATATTTATTAAATGTACAAATGATTTCTAACTTAATGAAAAATCTTGTTTTTTTTTTTTTTTATTATACTTCCTGGATTGTAATTATGCATACATAATCCATGTGGAGCGCGATCTCTTATTTACGATATGAATGGAATGAATTCCAAGGATGAAATTACCGCGTGTTTAAGCATATGATAAAAATGTTAATTGGTCGTTAAGATTAACGCGTTAATCGTCGTATGACCAATTAATTTCGTTTCGATTTTTACGTTTATATTTAATAATCTGCATTTCTTGTGCACGTAATAAATGTTTTTACGTTACACTTTTGTAAGTTTGTTGAAAATTTATATTTTTTATATATGCACATATAAACATTTGATTTTTTTTAATTATATTAAAAATTTTCAGTTAATTATTTTCAAAGAAGAAATTACGAAGTTGATGGTATAATAATTTATTGTTATTTATTTTAATTTTTAAATTGAAATTGATTTAAGTATAACATATAGTATGCACTGTAGAAAACTTATTCTTATTCTATAGCACGTTACACGAAATTTATATAAATTATCGATCGTTGATAACGTAAAAAGTTGAATAGTAATTAATCAGTGTCTGATTATACGAAAATGCAAACGATAATTTTACAATAAATAAAAGTTAAGTGGCATAAATGATTATTATTAATTGAATCACATTAATTATGTATGCATCTGAATCATCTCGTGTTATTAAATTATTGCCAGAGTTTGAAAAAATATCACTTATACGATAGAACCAAAGTAGTATAAGTAAAAATAAAAGCTTAATAATAATAATATAAAAAAAAGGTGAAAGAATCAATCACAAAAAAGTGCTTACTAGGAAAAAAGATTTAACGCAACATACTAATGCGTGTGTTTATTAATATTAGAAGGTTCAATTTCCTTTTTATAAGTTAGAGGCAATACTTATCAGTTAGTGTTATGCAACACGCATCATCAAGGACTCCACCAGCCGAGTTTTTCAAGAAGTTTTGTGATTGGTCTTGAAGTTATTCTTGTGCAACTGTATCAATTCCTTTGTTTCCCACAATGTGGGTATGTTGTGTAGTATATTAGAAAGTAGACCCAAAATACTGGTACAAAAGCATTAATTTTATGCCATATATTGTTCAAACTTACCCACAAGTAACCGTCATGTTTTCTGACCATTAGAAGATGCTATAAAAGGACATCAGTTCAGATGAAGGGCCAAGACCAGTAGCGCACGAATGGTTTCAAGATCAACCACAAAACTTCTTTCGGGGATACCATGCATTAATGGAACATTGGAAGAATTATACTGAATGTAATGAAAAAATACACATAAATTGGCATACACCTTTGTTCTTAAAAACTAATTTTTCATTTACAATTTGTGATACTCTTCAAGTATTTATGCGATAAACAGAATCTTCCTGTGGTTATCTTTGTGTAGAGTGAAACGCATTGCTATCTAGTTTCCAATTGGATGAAGTTTGCATTTACGAGCATTGTAAAGAATACGAACCAGCAAAGTGAAAGTTCTATTAAGCTGTTTGTTACGCGAAATTAATTCATTGTTCGTAACTAGGCGATGGATTTTCTATTTCAATATTAAATCAGACGATTGTTTTGTGTATACAACTTTCATGCATGCATTGTGTCAGGAATTTTAAATTGCATTATAGAGATTGTAACAAGTTTTTGATTACAAGTGTTTCGTTTCTTGGCCTTTTTTTTTTTTGTTATGAAACGTTGTTCATTATTTCATAGACTAACAAGGTAGCAGGAGGACCACCGGCGACCAGTGCACCACCACCACCGACTTTAATTAATAAGATTAAATATCAGCCTGGCGGTCCAGTGATAAAGAAGGACAAACGGCAAAGTAGTTCAAGATTCAACATATCGAAAAATCGAGAGCTCCAAAAGCTTCCGCTTTTGTCCGGTAAGTTGTTACGATATAATTTTTATACCTGAAAATAAACAAAATAAGAATATAAAGCATCGGGTAGCGCACGGCCTATTATTACGTATCGGTACAACTAAAAATATAGCGTGCATTCTGTAGTTAAAAATATTTAACTAACTAGGGGAAAAAAAGTGAATTTTTTTCCAATAAATTGTAATCTGTTTTGTTAATATTTTTTTTACAGACTTGAACCTTTTTAAGTTCAGCAACAATAGCGCCAAGTAACTTCAGTTGGCTCGCGGATGTTTATTTTTAACACGGCTTATGACGAATAACTTTCGTCAAACTATCTTCCTATAATAAATTCATTATAATCTATTATTGGTCTCAGGGTTTGCGAAGTCGGCTATTTTCCTTTCTTCTGCAACGATTGCTACACGATCATTGATTAGTACAACAGTTTGCCAAAGTAGGAGTGATAAACCTTGTCATTATTATCTTTGCCAGGAATAAACCGCAATACACTTAATGAATGCATAGAGGGTATATCAGAGTGGTTACCTTCTGTTGCTTTATGTAATCGAGGGTGTAGCGCACTCTGTTGTTTCGATCATTTTCCTTTGGGGACTAGATCGTTCGAATTTCATTATTAAAATACAATTTGAAGCAACAGATGATAAAAGCTTTCCTTAAAAAAGAAATATTTTTACATTTTTTCGCAAGTAGAGGAATAAAAAAAATCTTAGGTTAATGTTACCTTCTTAATTTTTCATTTTTGTGGCCTAGCGTCACATGTATATTAAGATTAAAATTTAAGAGAGTTGAAGAAATTTTTCAGGGAATAATTTTAATCGAAGTGAGAGCTGAAAAATGAAGGTTGTCGAATATACTAATTGCTATCATTTGAATTAGCAACGTTTCCACTTGAAATATTCAAATTAATGAAGAAATAGTCCTATGGAGGGCAGCACTGAATACATTTCGAATTAATTCATTACAAATAATCTAACTTTTTAAATCGATCTTCATTAATGCAGAAACAAATGTCAAATCATTTTTAACGTATTAGATTTGTTTGTTTTTGCAGAAATTGTAACTATCGTTTGATGATAGTGTTTTCGTTTCGATATAGATTACGAGCTCTTAAATACGCTGGCACCGTTGCGCACCATTCTCCGTCTTATCGTGTCATTACGATGTTTAAAAAAAGAACTGTAGTGTTTTGTTTGCGTTTTAACTTCAACTCGTCACTGTTATTTCGAAAAGTGAGTTAATTAGAATTAGCTTTGCTTCTTTAATTTCTCTTATTTGGAATTGCGAAAGCAGCTACGTCAGTCGGAGTGTATCGATTGTAAGGCGCGGTGGTTCGCGCATGCGTGCTAGAGTTACTCTCGCAATTCCTAGTTTTCCAACGTAAACAGTCGTTGCCCGTTCAAACGGCTCTTGATATCGGCGGCAATTTTTTTTTTGTTCACGACGCGAATCGCGCCCGTCATTCCCGTTTATCGACGTCGGTCTCAAAGCTGTCGATCGAACGACGTTAACGCGGTAACAAATCCGTAGCTCGATTCGTATTGTATCAGAAATCGAGATATGCCCGGGTTTCGTTGAGACGAACGGTCAATTACGTCGAAGCAACAGATTGTTATGTGAACAAAGGAAGCCGGTGCGTAGCAGGGATGTAATTTCTCGTTAGAGAAATAAAAGAGCCGAGTTCCATCGAAATATATCGATCATATAGAACCTACCGAAAAGTAGAATGGTTCATGTGGACGGATATATCCCGTTTCCATCCGGTGGCCTGCCGAAAAGTCCGAGCTTCCATCAGGGGCTCGCCTTGGCCACAGTACTGACTCGAGAATCGAATAAATCCCATTTGAACAACTTCACTTCGCACTATCAACCGTTACGACCTCTGTTAATCGGTAATGGAAATCTTTGACGTTTCATTTTTCGATCACGAGCGTATCGATGTAATTGTCAGGTTTGAGCGAATGTTACAGAGTGGCGTGGGAGGAAGGAAGAGCCTGATGAGAGATGCGTGAGAGGGACAGATGATGAAAATCGGGGGAGAAGTGCGAGGGAGAGATTAAGATGGTCCATAGAACCGTCCAGAAGGGAAAAATCGAACAGGGAAATAAATGAATTCTCGGCCGATGAACCATTGATATTTGATTATATGCTTTATATGATTAAACTTTTTTATTTTTATTTTAATGTTTATAATAAAATTTAATAATCGCTTTATTATACTATTTTATATTATTTTTCATTTTTAAATATTACCTTTGGAGGCACAAAAGCCTTTTGTTTAATGCTTTGACTGCCACCCTAAAGGCGCTGAAAACTTCGATAGGCGAAGCATTTATTTTGATCAAATTTTACCTATTATTATTACAATTCTTCGTAATTTCTGTTATTCAGAATTTGGAGTATCTAATACGACGATTTCTAATGAAGTAATTGAAAGGATATTAATAATGCAAGCGACAAATTTCTACGGAAATTCAAGTGTCACCCGCGTATGACTGACGTGGCAGTTAAAGTGTTAAAAGGTGGTCCTCCTAATTTCAAATTAAAAAGCACACTTGTAGCAACAAAGGGGATAATATGGAGGAAGAATCATGTTGAATAAAGTCAATGGTAGGTCTTCGGGAAGGCGGCTGGGGGGATGGTCTATAATAAAAACTTCAACCCTTCAGTGTAAAAACAAATAATAACAATTAAATGTGTTTTATTTTAGAAATTTATTTTTCAAAATTATATAATACTTTAAATATACAATTTTGTCATTACAAAAGATAAGATACGTTTGTGCAAATGTGTATTACCTTATTAAAGCGACATAGGGTTAACAGCAGAGAAAAGAGGTATGCCTGTGTGTCTGTAAGAGAGTACATGAACCAGCAAGGAGGAGAGTAGAGAAATGAAAGAGAAAAAGGAAAAGCTGTACAACAATTGACGAATTTGTGTGGAACTTGTTTGCGTATGTGTTAACAGGGGTAAAGAATTGATAGCTCGTGTGAGTTCATGAAAAAGGTACTTGCAGGAACCTTGTATCCCCCTGGCTGTTGTTTTAAACGCACCTTTCTTCGTTTCTTCGTGCAGCAACATTTTATTAACCTCCCTGTTTGTTTCAGAAACGCAACAAGGGAACGAGAGGGAGGAACTTTTCATACAGAAACTACGACAATGTTGCGTCCTCTTCGACTTCGAGTCCGATCCATTGTCGGACTTGAAATGGAAGGAAGTAAAGCGTACCGCTTTGCACGAGATGGTCGAGTACGTTACCAAGAACAAAAACGTTATCACAGAGGCGATATATCCCGAAGCCGTGAACATGGTGAGTGGGAGGAACGCTTAACGAGTTTCAGCCACCTACGAAACAAAAGTTTTTCTTTTCCAGTTACCATATAACATTTACGTTACTCGGTTTTTCCATTTACTCGAGAACAATGGTAATTTTAACTATCGTACGCTTATTTCTAGCTTCTTATCTTTGTATTGGTTGCGACGGATAGCGTAGGATGTATACTATCTCTTTATGTAACTGTATACACTCATACCCATACCTCGATATACGGCCGCTCTTTATACGACATTTCGTTGTAACGGCCTTTTTTAATTATGGCACTTTTTCGATTTACGGCCAACAATGTTTCGTTATACGCGCAAAAATAAATGCTATACTGTTAGCGACCTTCTGTTTACTCGTTTCTCGAGAGTTCCAGCTTCTCTCTTTGTATCATAGTAATTGATTCGTTATACGGCTTTTCGCTTTACGACTAACTTTTCCGGAACGTATCCAGGCCGTAAAGCGAGGTATGGGTGTATTCGCGTGCGGATTCGTTATTTTCTCTCGATAAAAATGGAGAGCCGTCGATACACGTTAAGATAGATCGAGAGTGAAAGGCCATCAAGGAACTTTCGCTCGCGAGGAAAGAATGGAAAGATTTTCTAACATGATCGAGGTTTTGCAGTTCGCGGTGAATCTGTTCCGCACGCTTCCTCCATCGTCAAATCCGAACGGAGCAGAGTTCGATCCAGAGGAGGACGAACCGACCCTGGAAGCAGCCTGGCCTCACTTGCAGCTAGTGTACGAGTTCTTTCTGCGGCTGTTGGAGTCTCAGGATTTTCAACCCTCCATCGCTAGACGATACATAGATCAGAAGTTCGTGCTGCAACTTTTGGAGCTGTTCGATTCGGAGGATCCGCGGGAAAGGGATTTCCTGAAGACGACGCTTCATAGGATTTACGGGAAGTTCTTGGGACTCCGAGCGTACATCAGGAAGCAAATAAATAACGTTTTTTATCGGTTTATATATGAAACAGAACACCATAACGGTATTGCTGAACTTCTAGAGATTTTGGGAAGGTAGCTTCCATTCTATCGATTGTAAATGAAATTAAACGGTGTATAATGATCTGTTCATTGATTTCCTTTGTTATTTCAGTATAATCAATGGATTTGCTTTGCCACTGAAGGAAGAGCACAAAATATTTCTATTAAAGGTGCTCTTGCCCTTGCACAAAGCTAAATCTCTTTCCGTGTATCATCCACAGTTGGCATACTGTGTCGTACAATTTTTAGAAAAGGATCCATCGTTGACCGAACCCGTTATTAGAAGCTTGTTGAAATTTTGGCCGAAGACTCATTCGCCGAAGGAAGTGATGTTTTTGAACGAGCTTGAGGAAATTTTAGATGTGATCGAGCCTGCCGAATTCCAGAAAGTTATGGACCCGTTGTTTAGGCAGTTAGCAAAATGTGTTTCGTCTCCACATTTTCAGGTACAGTTTCGGATACATTTTTTCCCCTAATAATATTTCAATAAAAAAACGTTCGATCTCTTTAAACGTACTTGTAACTTCTCTTTAGGTGGCTGAAAGAGCTCTCTATTACTGGAACAACGAATATATAATGTCCCTTATATCGGATAACTATTCGGTTATTCTACCGATCATGTATCCAGCTTTTTACAGAAACTCACGAAACCATTGGAACAAAACTATACACGGTTTAATTTACAATGCATTGAAACTCTTTATGGAGATGAATCAAAAAGTATTCGACGAATGTACTCAACAGTATTATCAAGTACGTCACCGTTTTAGCCGCGCTGGAACGGAAAATCGAGGAAACGATTTTCATCGGAAACATTTTCAGGATCGTCAAAGAGAGAGGAAGCTGATTAAAGACAGGGACGAAGCATGGATGCGTGTCGAAGCATTAGCGATGAAACATCCGAGTTACACTGTGACCCAAAAGGGTATAACAAACTCTACATCTAACACGATATCGCAGCAACAATTAGACAGCCCTCCGCCGGACGATGATGGCGATACAGATCAAACTCCGCTCACGTTGGAGAAGATCGAAGCTAAAGCAAATGAGGTATGACCGATCGCATCCCACCTATCTCGTCCTTTTTCGTTTAACTTTATTAAAGGAGTTCTAAAATGAATCTTTTTTTGCCATAGGCAAAAAAAATGACCAACTCCAATAAAACAAAGCCACTTTTGCGAAGGAAAAGCGACTTACCCCAAGACACGTACACAATGCGGGCATTGTCCGACCATAAACGCGCGGACGAGTATCTTGTTACGCCACCGGATCCCAATAATTGCTAGTCTCTACCGCAGTCTATTTCTATGTATCCTCTCTTTTGCTGCAGTGATATTGGGAGTTAGCTTTTTCGAAGAGAGCGAAATGTAAACAGCGATGAGTCGGATTCTTGATCAATCAATCAGTCAATCAATCGAGTGGCATCATTCGACGACAACCGTCTACCAGAGAGAGAGAGAGAGAGAGAGAGAGAGAGAGAGAGAGAGAGAGAGAGTGAGAAAGAGAGAGTTTGATTATATAGAACCCACAATGTCGTAATTATCCACCTCGCCTCCCTCCCTTGTATCAAAACTGTCGTAATGTATGTAATATCTTTTACTTTGTACGGTAACGAAAAAAGCTTTCTCTCATTGCACACCAGCACTCTTTCGGAAGATGTATCCGTGTCCGTAGTAATCTATAAAAGGAAAAAAAAAGAGAACACACACACACACACACCACACGCATACAATCACACACACATGCAGGTTACTACCTATATACTCTACGAGTTGATTTACATAAGGTATATCGCGAGAGTTACGCAGATAATTTACATACTCGCTATTCAAAAAGAAAATGAAATCAAGAAATGTGAATGAAACGTAGGTAAATAAGGGTCCTAAGTATATATATATATACATGTACACATACAGAGTATTTTATAAATTGTAGATTTCTTGCGTATGGAGAAATCTATCGCTGACAATAAGACAGTTTCTTTCATCGATAAATAATTAAGCCGGTAAGTACTGTGTTCGATGTTGAAAGTTGATAGTAAAATGGTTCGTTTACGAATGATTGTTTTTAAAAAGAAAGTTGTCTTGCTTTTAGCGCAGGATTTTCTTCATATCATAGGAATTTATGGTTTATCAAACACCTTTTATACAGGGTGATTCTAATCATTGGGGCCGGCCTGTTCGTCCATCGTAAGTGAGGATAGAAAAAAAAAAAAATACTTTGTACGATTCAATGAGTATCGTTAATAATGTATAGATTTTTTTTTAACGGGATAATATGATTTCTTTTTTACCATACAAAAGAGTACTTTTTTTTTTATCACTTGCAACAGAACCGTGGGCTGGTTCCGGTCACCGGAATCACCCTGTGTACATACTCTAAGATAAAAAGAAATTTTATACGAATTCAAAATGGGGTCAGAGAAAGAACGGCCGCGTGCTTGATGTTGTAATAAAAATTAAAAAGAAAAAGAAGAATTTTAGTACGCAAGTTCGAGGGCGCTACTCTTCTGAGCGAGGTTTCCACTGATGCGCAAACGACAGACAGTAAATGACACAAGTGATATAATATAGTTGCTTCAACGCTACCAGCTCATCATTTAGCAGCAAACAAAGGAAAAAGAAAAAAAAAAGAAGAAAAATATTGGAAAAAAAAAAAGAAAAAATTCGCAAAAAGAAGTGAAAACGTCGTTTTTAGAGTTAGATTGAACGTGATAGCACTATTTTAGAATATCGATTGTTATAAATCTGAATATTCCTGAACGTACTACTTTTATATCTGTCGTGCCTAGATGCCTGTGGAACGCATTCGCAAGAATCGCCTCTGCCAGAGGCCTATAATTTAAGTCGTTAAAGAAAAAAAAAATAAATAAAAGAAAACAAAGCAACGAGTTATAACGCGACGTTATCAAAATAGTATCAAATTGATAAATATCATGAATTTTTCCGGGAACGCTTATACGAACGTTGCGTCGTTGCCTCGTAAGTTTTCGCGGTTATTTCAAACAAGAAAATGAAGTTATATACTAGTTTGTCGCTGACAAAAATGAAAAGGCAAAAATAAAACAAAAAAAAAAATAAATAAATAAATAAAAGAAACGATGATAAAGAGCGAACTAAATGAAATAACTTTAGTCTTTGCGCTGCTGGCAGGCTGTTATGTTTAAACATTGTAAGGGATGAACATTGTTGAGAATAGATACGATTAGCACGTATTATTAAATGACGGAAATTAAAGCCAAATGAGATAAATATTAAAAGAAAAAACAAAGAAAAAAAAATAAATAAATGAAAGATTATTTACTATTTAATCGTCCCTTCGAAAAATAAGAGAAAAAGAGAATGGGCTGTTTTTGTTATGGAAACCATTCGCAACATGAGTATTCATGTCGATAATATGCTTTTATTATTATCAAAGTACAGTGTAATCTCGATGGGCCTCGTGAATGTAATTCTTTGGACAGATTTTATTAAAGTGTACCTTTCTAGCGAGAACTATTTAAACAATAAAAACAGTATTTTTAGTAAAATCTTTTTTTTTTTTTCGTTAAAATGAGCTTGTATTTTTTAACCCTTAAGCACTGTTGCAAGGTCAGACGCTTGCAAAGTAAGATAATCGTATGTGTTACGAGCATGTGTCCTTTCTTTAAGGAATAGGAATAATCTGAAATAATCACCGATTACAAAGGCAGAGGATCAATATCGATCCGGCTGTGTCCTTTGGATTTCTAATTCCAAGCCATGGTAATTAAGGGTTAACAAAACATCTTCGGATAAGCTTAACACGTTGAGTGGCACAGTGAAAACGGGCGTACGCGATCGGACACGATGCAGTCGATTAATTTTCAAATTTAACTTTTCAATTCGATAGCCAGCATTATTAGTTTAATATCAACGCTATCTTTTTGTCAATTATTTGATTGTACAAAATTTCGGGTGTCAATCACCGACGACTGACGTGGCGCTTAACGTGTTAACAAACACTTAATTTATAATTAAGACGTTCGTCGATTTCTTTTTCTTTTTTTTTCTCTTTCAGTTTGTTGTGATTCCATGGATTATCGAGATTACATTGTACGTTTCAATTGTTAAAGTCAACGAAGAGAAAGAAAATAAGGAGTAGATAATAATGTTCAAGAACGAGGCATCGTCTTTTACTACGTCTATTCTTTCGCACGTATCGTCCAAGAGATATTTTTGGAGTTTATAAATTTCATAAATAGGTCAGAGGGCTCCGTAATACATTCTCGTGCTTTGAAATTTCTGAAGACTGTTTACTGGCTCATCGTTGGTCGGGTATTATCGAATTCCTTCGACTTCCGTTCACGCGCTTCGTGCCAGGCTTAAACAAAAATATAGAGAGAAGAAAAGAAGAAACAGTGTGTAAGAATGACAGTGAGAGAGAGAGAGAGAGAGAGTGAGAGATAATGAAATTTGATTTCATTCGATGCGTAGATCGTTTCCTTGTAACACTTGTAATATCGGTTACCTCGGCTAAGTTTAAACGTTCATTTTAAGCAATGTTTTATACGTTTTTTAACGACGAGAGAATCAGCCAACAAATTGAGTAATTTTGTATAGGTAAGAAGAGTCGAAGAATGAACGGGAACCGTGTTTTCATTTTAGGTAAGGGGGAGCAAGGATATTTTCGTATACAGAAAGAAGATCCAGGCAGCTTGAAAATCGTAAGAAATGTCCTTTGTTCTTCCTTACGTAAACGTTGATTCGAGATTCGTTAGAGAAATAAAAAGAAAATGTTAAATATACAGGATAAAGATCCACGTGTACAGTAATTCGCTTCGAACCTAAAAAGAAGAAGGAAAAAAAAAAGATTAAAGAATTGTATATCAATGTTCGATCGCAAAGAAATTTTCTTTCAACGATTCGATTCCATGCATGCATATATTCCTTTACAATTTGTTGGAAGCATAATTTTATAATAAATAAATCATTATAATTAAATAAACAAAGAACGGTTTCCTCATTGTCTGGATCAAGCAGAGACTTCTGTACATAGTTTATATTTTGTTCCTTGTAAAGTAATTGTTCTTTCTTTCTTTCTTTTCTTTTCTTTTTTTTTTTTATCGCAGCTTTTAGTGTTCTTATACGAATTGGTGCCAAGACTTCAGTACTTCTATACCTAAGGATCTTCTCTATTTTTTTTTCCTATTAAATTGTACGATTGAAATGAAATAAACGTAGAGCGGACAATTTTCAAGCTACATAATACACTTATAGATGGCTAACGATTGCTTGTTGCACGATCATTCAAAGCGACAGTACGATCCGTTAAGCAGATTAAGTATACTTAAGTCGACTTATGAAATAAAATCGTTATCGATAACAAGTATAAAGAACAAAAAAAATATATGGAAGATTTAGATTAATGAACATGGAAAAATCATTGCCAAGTTGTGCCGAATCAAAATCGCAAGACCAAATAAATTAACGCCAAACGTGTACATAAAAAGAAAAAGAAGAAGAAAAAAAAACAATTTGTGCTTTGTTCAAATTTTATTGTCGACCACCTTTGCAATTTCTCATAATCCTTCAGGTCCATGCACAGCGACAGAAGTATGGTATTCTGTGGTGGAACTGGTGTCCCGTATCAAGGTTTTTAAGTTTCTTTTTCTTCTGGGTCTTTCTGTCCAGAGAAACCGCACGATTCCAGTCTGTGACCATGGCACGGACAGCTCCAGCTTTCAGTTTCCTTGCTTTTTTACTCGACAGCTAAATTATGTTTTACCGACGCCTCGGGAATACCAGCAGAGTACATCCTATTGCAGAACAGGTTTATAAACTCGACTCCACGATTGCTCGTACGTGTTATTTGTTTTTATTTCTGATTAAACGTTTCAGTTACCTTCGGTTATTCGATTGTAGAAAGCAGATCCACTTCGAACGATATGCAGCTGACGAGGCACTTGCTTAATTTCATATCATTACAAACATCTGAAGATATTTTACTTTATATTTTAACGGAATACTTAAATAACGTATCAAGTAAAAAAAGTAAGTAATTCATTACCAATTATTTGGTGCATGCAAAAGTTTTCATCTTTATTCAAAGTTTCGACATATAACTATTTCAAATTTCAAATGAATTCCCGCCCTTTCGTGTTGTACACGTAGAGTAATCGGTATTCAAGTCGTAGAAAAATAAGGGCAATTATAAACGACATGAAAATAAAGCAAAACATTTGTCATGATATCTAAGTACCCCTAAAAGTAAAATAAAAGGTATTTAGACAGCAGACATTAAAGTAACTGACCGCTATAAATTTTAAACCTACGTAATGTTCTTTGAAAAACGAACGATCTGGAGCAGTGTCATTGAGTTCCACTATTTTCACGTCTATCGTTTCGCGGCATCGAGTAAATCACACGAACGATTGACAAAAAAGTTTAAACGGACGTAGACATCGATCGAGAAAGTACACGTCGACGTATTAGAGAAGGTTCTACTTTCCTGTCGGTTCGTTCGCCCCGTTTTTCGATTTAGTTGACCGCCAACGTGCCAGTGACTCCGGCATTCAACAGGTACGTATCTCGATTCTATATAGAATCGATGTGTGTTTGTGCCGTCGTTCTATCCTCGGTTGGTTTTCCGTTGTGTTGGTATCAGTGATCTGCGTTTCGTTCGAAAAGACGCTTGCGCGGGGAACGCAAACTGTCGGGCCCCATGGCCACCCGTTATTAGTACGCCGCCGACCGTCGAAGTTGAAGGGTCGTTCGACGCGATCCGCCTCGCGAATCGTTTTATTTTTGTTTACGTCCTCGACTTGTGTATGAAAGTCGACTTTAAACTGTTCTCGTATTTTCGTATCGACATCATCGTGAATCATCGCGCGTGTACGCCTTTATTCGACGAGGTTATGAGTGATCGTATCGATATAAATTACGATTCTGCTTACACAGTGGGTTCGATAAGTATCGATCGCGATAAATTTCGTAAATCGTCTTTCGTAACGAAAAGTGTGTGTGTGCTCGAGTGTGTGATCTCGAAAGATCGCATCTTAACTCGACGCGATTAAAGTACGGTTAATTTGGAGTGCGTGCGGGATAATAAAACATCGGAAGGGAAGCTTTAGTGTCATGTGACACGAAGAAAGTGCGAGGGTAATATTATCGGACGTGTAGCGGGCGCACGTTTTCCGATATGTTTGAACGGTTGATCTCCTCGGGAATGGTGCATGTACAATAAGAATATCGTGCAAAGAAAGACGTTTCTTCGAAGAGAAATCTTGTCGCGACAACCTGTTTGGCATACGGCATACAAATTTATCGAAGATCGTACGAAGCTTGCCAAACGACATTTCGCAATACTTTGAAGACAGTGGTACGTGTTTGTAGTAGTATTAGTAGTCGTACGTGTCGTAAGATGTTTCGTTGAACGCAAATCCACCGACACGTCAGACGTGTTTCTTTTTTTTTTCTTTTCACATTCCCGTTCGTACATTTCTTCTTAACCTTCTTTCTTTTATCTCTTTTTCGAACGATATACATACTGTGCGCATGCGCACAACGTCGATAGATTCGAAAAAAAAATTGCGGTTAAAATAAACGCATTCAAACATGATTACATCGAATACAACATTTCGATTATAAGAGAAAGATACGAATTCTATTATTGTAGAATTACTGATAAATGTATAAAAGCAAGATGTTTGGAATAATCAAAGGTTAAATTAGAACGCATTGGAATATATAAATAGGTTAAATCGCATATTTCGATTGTAAATTCGCGCATGCGCAGTGTACTGACAGATTCTTCAAGAAAGTGTTTCGATGTAATTAATGGGAAAAATAGAACGCCTATAATTTGCATCACGATTTTAAGTAAGAAATATGGATTCTCGTATCGTAGAATTATTAATAAATTGATAGAAAAAGGATATTTTTATATAGGTTAAATCGTATATTATATTTGAATCGTAGATCGACGCATGCGCAGAACGCTGACAGATTCTTAAAAAGTTAGCGGGAAAATTAGAAACGTATATAGGTTAAATCTCGATCGTAAATATCGATTGTAAACAATGTCGGATAAGGGGGATTTTTTCTTTATCAGATAAATGATATTGTGTCAAAACGAGAAGCGATAGCCACAGATAATTTTATCTTTAGAGCATTGAAATAATTTGAAACGCAATTATAACAGACAAACGTTCAAGTATATAACACGTACACGGTTACCTCCTGATTTGTACCTCGCGTTGCCGTTAAAACCAATCCAAATTCCCAGTCGCCACTCGGATCAACCGTTTAATACGACGCGTATAAAATGTAAAGCTGACAAACACGATAATACCTTGCGGACAAAGATGACAAACATACATTCCTGGCATTCGATAAAAATTTGTAAATATAATATTATCGGGTTATCGAAATTGTTCGAAATAAAGTTAATTTTATTTTAAATTACAATCATGAACTTTCAGGTTAAAAATGGGAGTCCTAAGTTTATCCTTTGTCGTTTTTTGTAATTTACGTTACGATCCTGTAACACTAATTGCAAAATATGAAATATCATCGTTCGATAGGTTAATTCGAAGTTAACCCGTACGAGAATCGATTGCCGTTAATTAGCCGCGGAAACCTCGAGGTGCGAAAATAATTCTCAGCTTCCGTGATTAACGAAGTAATTCATTTCAAGTAAGAAATTGTATTTCGTTCTCTGGACCGAAATAATCTGTCCTCGAAGAAGCAAATTACAAAGCTGCGTGTGCAACGGGCTTGTAAAAAGGAAATCTAACCGGAAACTGTTAGTAAAAGAATCATTATGCAAATCGAGTTGCAATAATGAAATTCTACAAAATCTTCCCGAAACTTGTATTCACTTTTAACGATAAGAAAGGGAGCCGGATGAAACGTTAAGGAATACTGAAAACATAATCCTTCTTTGTCTTATTGGTCGTTAAACTTGTAATTATATTGAACAAACTTTGATCGTTAATTATCTTTATTTAATCCTCGGATGGAAGATTATTGCGATAGTTCGGGCGATTTAAATTTAATTTTAGACTCATTTTCAGCTTCGTTTATCTTTTCCGTTATTTCTATGGATATCAGTTTTTGAATTCATCAAAGTTCTATGGTAGAACGTTTAAGCGCCTTTGAAATATTTTCACTTTATTATTAGCCTGCTGTATTAGATTCGGATGATTGAAAATTAATATAGACTAAAGTTTTATAAATTTAACCGCTAAAGAGATCCATTAGTACTCCAAAAATTTCATACTCCAAATGTTGGTATTGCAAGAGACTATTTATCTTGACTATACGTTTGAAAATATTTCAATCTGATTGTCTCTGACAACGTTACTGATTCTAGTGGATGAATTCTTATATTAATAAGAACAGATATTAATTGAATCCATATAATCGCACCATTCCCGAAGACGTAGTCAATCGATGCGATCGATTAGATATGCAGATAGAAAACAAGCGTAGAGGTGGTAATTGAAACAAAAAAGGGAAAAAAATAAAATAAATAAAGAAAGTGTGAACTGCGATGTGCAAGAAAAAGAGTGATCGTGTTTCCGTTACGAAAAATATCACAAGAGAAAGTGGACGACGATGACGGAAGGAGGGCCAAATATAAGCGTGAGTATAAACGATTTCATTTCGTTTTAATTAATCGACATTGCTGATTTAGGTTTGTTCAACTCAATGTTTAATTGCCTCGAGCAATGTAATTTTAAACTCTTCTCCATTTTCGTTCCTTGAATTTTATACTACACTTTTGCGTATTCTTTCAAAATTTCAACGTAAATATTATTTTAACCCTTTGCGCTCGGAGCATTTTTGGGATAGGATCGAATCGGCCCTGTTTTGGAAGAAAAAGAGTTGCAAACGCTTATGAAGCCTATTTATTTTTATTCCTTTCCTCAATTGTCTGCGTTCCAATATAAATAGAACTTAAATGCCGTATTTCAAAATACTCCGGTAAATTAAATATTGTCCTCTCAGCAGGGACAGCGGACTGCAAAGGGTTAATAACCCCATGCCGTATCGTTGTTCCGGTAGGTGCGTCAGACACGGATAAATATTTCTTGCAAGAAAATTAAAATATTGTATAGAATTTATGTTTAACAATAGTTTGTTATCTCAATTATAGTCGGGATTACACTTAAAATCCATAATTGTACTGCCAGGGCGAGTCAGATTTGTACCATTTGAGCTGCAACCTGCGTCACGAGTCAGACTCGTCAAAGTACCGGAAGGATTTCTGTCGTGGGTTCAAACGTTGATTGCCTTTGGCTACAGCTATTAACTTTCATAATGGAAAGTTTCGAATATATTCAAAATTTGAATTAACGTGTGCTGTAATATTGCAATTTTGTATATTAATCAATTATGGAGATTATGTATGAATCCCCTTCAGGGTTCTGAATTATATGTATAGGCGGTTTCCTGGCGCCATTAATTTGATTCAGTACCACTTTGTCGAATTAATAAGATAGATAAATGTTTAACTACCCAACATAAATTTCTCAACGTTTGTATCCACAGGTACATATTATAAAACTAAATATTGTAATAATTATTATACTCACAAATATTGAATCGACTGTTAAATAATGGTACCAGCACGTATAAAAGTTTTGAAGGGAAAATCTGACGAAAGATTAAGATCTTTTTTTGTCACGAACTTCTCGTGTTCACTTCTGGATCAAACCTTTCTCTGTTAAATATATTCTCTTTCGTCTTCTCGTTCTTCTTCCTAGTCTTTATTTACGTGTATCCCCGAACTCTTTTCCCCATTCCATTTTCTTCTTTTTTTCTTTCATCTTATTCCCGTTTTTTTTTTCGTCGTTCCTTCGGCCAGATTTTCTTCCCGTTACGTCTTCCTATCTTTGGACCTTCTTTTCCTTCCAATATACTTTTCTCGGTTTCAAAGTCGCCAGTTTTAAAAGCTTCGTCGTTGCCGCTGTTCCGGCTTTATCTTTTGCAAAGATTGAGATTGAATAATTAAAAGGCGAAGGGAGAGGGGCGTGAGTTCATTTTTCAAGCCATCCTGCAGTCCTTGTATCGAATAAAACAACGAGCCACGTCAAGGATTTGCAGTTCAACTTGAACTGTATCAATTTTATAGATAAAAGAAAAAGATTCTATCTAGGTTTCCCCTAGGACTCTAGATTCTATCTGGATTTTCCCTAGGCCCCCGAGACTCTATGTCTCGATTTCCCCTATGCCAGCTGGATTCTATTTAAATTTCTGCTGGATTACCCTAGATTTTATCTAGATTTCTCCCATGCCCCCTGGATTCTATTTTTTCCGCTAGGTTCCTCTAGATTCTATCTAGATTTCCCCTACGTTTTAACTAGGATATTCCTAAGTTGTACTTAGGTTTTTATATTGGTTTCTCCTATGCTCCCCTAGGTTTTGTCTTAGTTTTATCTAGGTATCCCCTAGGTTTCCCCTGGGTTCCCCTAGGTTTTGGCTTATTTTTATCTAGGTTTCCCCTAGGTTGCCCTACGTTTTATCTAAGTCCTTCGAAATTTCCCCGTAATATTTCCGATTCTTCGATCATTTCGAACCATACATATGTCCATAAAATCGATGTTTGAACGATGTTCGCATTAATCAGAACGAAAGATTTACAGTCACTTTAATCCTGTAGACGGCAGAAGGCTGATACACGGCCCAAAGCTATTTCAATGATATCAGACGGATCGTTAAACACTCTTTTAACCGGAGCTTATGGCGTTGTTAAATTCAGGAAATGACTTTGGTAATATCACTGCGGTGGAAGCTAGTTTATCTGGATGTCGATCATCCGGATTTCTGGTTTAGTCGACAGATTAAAACCGAGCAATTTTCTTCGTGCCGCGATCGTCAACTTTTCTCAAACGGAACGAATGCTTCTACTTTATTATCTTCTTTCTTTCCTACCCCGCTTTGCGAACATTTTCATGCACAGGAACGTTCAATTTGAAATTCATAGATACAAATTATATCATGAATTTTTAATTCTGCTTTTTTTTTCCAGAAAATATTTGAAACAGATTTTATCCGAAACCATGAATCTTTTTTTGCCCGAAAAGAAAAATAATTCAAATTTTAAAGTAATCTTATTTGAATGATTAAGTTAACTACCTATACATTTATTTGCTATTTGTTGTTTCATCCTTTCATAGACAGTGAAGATTATTTTTCCCCACTCGGCGATATGATAAAACATCTTTATTTTTATATATATTAACGATTATAATAAATTCATACCAAAATGTGACCTTTGATTATATCCTATTGTTACATGTGTCATATTTAATACTGTTTATGTAGGAAATTTTTCTTTTTTATTACAAAAGATTTGGTTCACGAAAGGGTTGAATCGACTAAAGAGGGAAACAACGCGTATTTTCTAACGAGGTACTTTCATTAGAGATAAACATAGTGTCTGAAAGTCCATTCATTATCGCTTTATCTAAGCCTCGTAACAGTTCGAGGGCACATCGAGTCGTGTGCTCTGTTGCGCAATAGAACTGCTATTGCAATTAGCCAAGTGTCGCTCTAATAAGGATTTGTTGGGCAGCTTGGGCCAAGCTGAATCGACTCTGTTCACCGTTAAACAGATGGACACCCTTGTGGATTCGTGTTTTCGACCGGGGACACGAGAGAATTCTCATTATGACGAATCCCGAATCCATTCTAACCTTTTCATTACGATACTATCTCTCTAAATGGTACGACCTTGGCTTCGTGTTTGCCCTTCTGGAATAATAGTTACTCGTTGGAAGATTCGAAGGTTCTTATGTGGTTTTTCAATAGTTTGATTCTGTGCTCTTTTTGGTATCTTTATTCGTGGTTGTGAGAAAAATTATTGTAGTTTTTGAAGTTTTGGGGTCACAAGGTTTCTAAGTGTCTAAAAAGTGTAATTATTTGAAGGCGTCGAAATTTCTAAAAAATAGTAGATATTTCTAAGTTTACGGATTTTTCAAAATATGCTATTTCTAAGTTTCCGAATTCCTAAAAATATGGTATCTCTAAAAAGACGGTATTTTTAAGCTTTCAATTCTCAAAAATATGGTACTTCCATGCTCCCAAATTCCTAAAAAAGTAGTATTTCCAACATTCTAAATTCCTAAAAATTGAATATTTCCAAGCTTCCAAATTTCCAAAAGTACGGTACTTTTAGGCTCCCAAATTAAAAAAAAAAAAAAAAAAAAAAAAAAAAAAAAAAAAAAAAAAAAAAAAAAAAAAAAAAAAAAAAAAAAATACTATTTCTAACATCCTAAATTCCTAAAAACAGGATATTTCCAAGCTTCAGAGTTCCTCAATCCCCCACACCGTTTCTCTGCCCGAGGCAAATCGAAAGAAAGGGGAGTATAAATTGCAGTACGCAACAATAAACAGAGAAAACTCGAGTTCGTCCTGGTTACAGTTAACCGTATCACAGAACACTCACGGAGATTTAGAATGTTTCGTCTTACTTTCTCGCTAATGCACCGGACGGAAATGGGTCAGCGGGTTCCACCTTTCCCTTTAGCCATGAATCGTTGGATTAAAATATGGTCGAAGTTGCCGGAACTCGACTGATTATGAAAAAGAAAATTTCCATTGTAAATTTTCCTGTTTATCTTAACTTTCGGCCGTGTTCCACTTTCACGGAGATTATCTCTGTGTTTCTCCACATTCTTCTTCTCCTTTTCTCTGTTTCCTTCTGCAACACCCACGGCGTTGGGTTAATAAATCATGTACACGAGATGTTTAACCCTTTTAGTAAAAAAATGTCCAAAATGAAAATAGGAAATCAAACTTATCGAGAATACATTATATTTTGAATCTTTTGATTTTTCCAAAAGACGTAGGCCCAGGACGAGCCATAAAAGTCAAGGGTCCGCTGACCGTTCGGCAACGCCAACTATACAATGTCTTTCCGCATTTTTACTCACGGAGCTACCCAACTGTTACGGCTCGTTTATAATATTTATGAAACCTGGCCATCTTATAGAGTTCGTCCAGCTGAGTATTTCGATACCCCCTTTTTGGCGGAGACGGTTAATAGTTTAGGAGATATTAATGATATTATAAGTAAAAGAAAAAAAACGTGTACCTTCGGATTTCCAGGCAAGCGTTTAACCACGGGAATAACCATTTGTATGTGCGAGTGCGTTATAATACAGAATTTAAATTCCAACTAACTTTAATCGTTGATATCTCCTAAACTATTAGTGTATCGAAATACTCAGCTGAACGAACTCTATGAAGTGGCAAAGTTTCATAAATAAGCGAGCGTAACACTTGGATAGCTCTCCTCGTTAGTCGTGCCACAGCCCTGAGCCGAGTACCCATGCATTGTAAACTTTCTAATAAACAGTTTTCTTTTTCTCTCCAATTTTTCTCAATAAAACTGTCCCAAAATTTATCCCTCTCCGAGCTTCTCCCTCGACACCCGTTGATGCGCGATAAAAGGGGGTTAATAGACGACGAAAGAGAAAGAAAACTCGCAAAGAGAAAGCGAGAGACTCATTGGATAGAATTATGTATTATGCATAGGGGTCACTGGTCCCGGGGTTGAAATTGAACCCAACCCCCATCCCCTCTCCCATTTCTTCCCCGAATGTCTTACATAAAGCTCGAGTTTCAACGTGTACGCGGAAATTTCTCCGTATGTGATGTGTGCACATGTACACGGTGGCATTATTTCTTCGAATTTTGGGGTTCGTCCAAATTGGATCTTGCGTATTTAGTGGAACGACTACGATCCCGGAAGGAATTCGTAGCCCGCTTACATGCATACAATACACTCCCGTCCATAAGTATCCGGACACTCACGTATTTACGGAATTCGTGTAAATATTTCGTTAGTTTCTTTTATGGATTAATTATATTGTCCTTTAATCTTGACGTTGCTCTTGGACGATACAAGCAAAATTTATTAACAAATAGTGTCGATCAAGTTATTATAAAGATAAATAAGCGAAACTATACAAACACAGGGTGTTCGATTGATCCGTGTTTTTCCTTAACACATTGGCTGCCACGGGGGTCACCGGTGACCGGCACCCGAAATTTTTTACAATCAAATAATTAACAAAAGCAATGACGAAACAAACCACGGATGCGTTATCATTAAGCTAATAATGCTAGCTATCGATTTGAAAGGTTAAATTTGAAAATTTCTTGATTATGTTCTTAATAATTAGGATTTCAACGTGTCTGACTACACGTGTCCGTTTTCACCGTGACAGTCAACGTGTTAATAATTCAAAAACGAAGCCCCCGTCCAACATTTTTTCAAAGGAAATTGTTGTTTAGAATCGTCTCAGCTACCCCCCATTTCCCGATGTTACCACTAGTTACAGGACACCCTGTATGTAAAAAAAAATTTGTTTCATTCACTTTCAAACCTCTACTTGTATGTATAAAAATGTTAAAATATAAAAATAAATTTTACTATGAGAAAAAACATTCTTGCAGATATGTGCAATAAATCCATACTGACTTAAGTTTGAGAATGTTAAGTGATCGCAACAATTACTTCTGCAAAAAGAATTATCAAGAGAAAAACGTGCTGCTATTACAGTTCTATCTAACGAAAGTATACGATTTACGATAGGTGTCCAGATACTTATGGACGGGAGTGTACATATGGACAGCTACCAACACTAGGAATACAATTCACCGGTATATGTACGTAATGCATTCAACTACCGGTTAAAATGAACCCGGACGAAAACGAACGACGATATTGCCATTTTCTTCTCGCCAAAGCGACCCCCAGAAACTCACCCCCCACCCCCTGAACACCTGTTTTTACGCTCTTCTTTCGACGGTGATCTCTGCCCGGTCACAAAAGTAATTCCGAGTTATACATATATGGTATACCCGTGTATTCGATCGAGTTACTCGTTCGCCACCACTTTCTTCTAATAATCCGGTCGGATCGCTTTTGTTGCTGGATCATCGGCCAAGTAATCCTGCAACGAATCGTATCAGGGGGGATGATGAAGAATAAAAGGAAAGGTGGAAAAAATGGGGATTCGATCGTGGCGAAAGTCGGATAGATGGAACGAGCACTCTCCGAGGTTTACGTTTGGTTCAGCGGCCGGAGATAATTAGGCTTCGGATAATAATTGACGGCTGGGACAGTGAATTTTAACTTTCAATTGAGTACCGGTGAAATTTCGATTCGAATAATTGAGTTTTCGATTCGAAAAATGTAGTTAAGTAATTACACTGCTGGAATGAATTCTGGACACTTTGAATAAAAATATTCTTTATTTATTTCATGTTTGTACAAAATATGTATATTCTGCTATACTAAATTGATACCAGAATATTTTTATTGTTCATATTTATAATTCATATTTTCACATGATTTGGTTTGTAAATGTTTTAAAATTGTAATTAAAAAAAATTGTAAACTGTATTGGTATTTTTGTTTTTGCTCCTGGCAACACGAAACGTCGTATGATGTGAATTAATTAATCAGGATATCCAACGAAATATTAATTTTTTTTGTACCTCCTTTGACGTGTCGAAACTGTGATTTTTATTGTACATTAAAATTATAGCTGTAAATAGTCTTTTTTTCCGATTC
The DNA here is from genome assembly GCA_943735885.1 of Stelis phaeoptera. Taxonomy (NCBI): domain Eukaryota; kingdom Metazoa; phylum Arthropoda; class Insecta; order Hymenoptera; family Megachilidae; genus Stelis; species Stelis phaeoptera. The sequence continues at coordinate 17,257,924 of OX030932.1, read as the reverse complement.
TTTTTATATAAGCAACGCCCTAAAAGTAGAAAACAATGATTAGAATATAAAATATAAATGATTATATATTAAATAATTTGAATAAATGCGAAATTTAAGGAAAAATTTAAAAGTGTCCAGAATTAATTCTGTTAGCGTAGATACTGGAGTATTAGTAGAATTTGCATTGGAGAATTGAATAATTAAATATTTGAATGTCAGTGGAATTCGGATAGGTAATTGAATATTCAAATATTATTCAAAATTCAATGTATATAAATTAAACACGCAAACAATGGATCCAGCCTCTATCTGCTACACGTTTTCTCGTATTGTAAGCTGTGTTAAGTCGATTCCTATGGTATCGAAAATCGATGAACAAAATAATATGTATATTTTCGCGCGTTCCTTTGTGGAGATCGACCTAATTCCACGGTCCAATTTGCGAGTACCAGAGAAATAGGGTTGTACCGGGTTATTTGTTCATTCTTGACTGGTGCCGATGTATTACCTTTCCTATCGAAATGAATCCTTTACGCGAGACCCTTTGACCGCTATCTTTCTTTGCACGCCTAATGATTGTCACTCTTATCGGAACACCGCAAGTAATCAAATCCCGTTCAACGTTATCATTTGTTTTTCGTAACATAGGTAAATTTAGGGTATTTTGGGACATTTTGAAGGTATTTCATTCTCCGAATTTTCTGCTATTATTTTGTAAGATTATTATTATTATTATTTTGTGAACGGGCTTAAAATACTTCTATTCGGATGTCGTTCCGGCTTGTGTACGGATTCGGAGCGGACTGCCTGGCCGTAGCGTCGCGTCGGGGAGCCACAGCTCGCCTGCAAGTTTACGTGGAAAATTAGAAAATTAGAGAATTAGAAAATTCGTAGCTCCGATTTCTTACAATTTTAAATACTGTTCAGCGTTCGAAGGTTGACCCTCGGAAAACGGATCGTTGGAATAGCAATGTGTTAGGTTTTGAGTGGGAAATAAGGGAGTATTCGTGTTTGCTGTTAAACGAATATGATATATTTTAAACTGAATGACACATTGTCGGTACGTACGACACGAACGCGAAAACACGTGCTAACATCGCGTGGTTTTGGCCAACTGCATCGTGCTCTCCAGAGTAGAGGAGAAAGCAAACACGATAGTGTGAAGTTGTCTTCGTAATATTATCGATACATTCTATTACAATGATTTGAATAGTTTTTTACAAAATATTATCCATGTCCGCGACACGTACAAATTCTGATTCCAACGAAACATCATCTTCAAACTTGGCGAATTCGCGATATCTGCAAAAAAGAAAATTCCTCCGGATTAATTAAGCAAAACGTAATTACACGATCTATGTGGCCTGTTCGGAAATTCGTGGTTTCGATGATGGATATTCGAGATATTTCACCGGTAGATGTTTCGGTAAATAGTCGGTCGCTCTTTCTATCCATCCTTCGTCTTCTATTTCGTGGCAAAACAGCTATATCTCGATGCAGGATACGGAACCGGGTAACAGAGAAGGTAAGCTGTGAAACTACACAAGATGTTAAACTCAAGGAAGATGAAAGTACAAAGTCTGTTCGTGACGGGAGTTAACTTGAAACGGCCGAAAACGCCAAGATTTCAAGTTGCTCGGTTGATGACATGCTTTGTTACCGAGTCTGTGCCAACCCTCCTTGCTCGTACCTTGCAAAAACACACGGGTTTTCGCTGCGCCGCGCCGTGTCGGTGTAATTTGTAAAATTGTTACGAAGAAACGTTTTCTTGTTCCCGTATTTTTATCCCGTGCTCCCTCAACCAGTTATAAGGTTGCGGTACATACTTTGAAACCTTCAAAAACACCGACAGACGTGTATCTCATCTACTTGTTTTTTTATCCTTACAAAGGTACGAAGCTTTAACGGATCTATTTTGGAAGTGAAATGTTTAACCCTTTGCACTCGAAGCATTTTTAAATGTAATCGGGTCTATGCTTCCAGAAACCAACTGCACTATGTCGGAAGAAAAGTGTTAGAAATATTTCAATTATTCCCTTCTGTAATTTTCTATATTTTGATACGGATGAAAGTTAAATTTTGCATTTTAGAATACTCTGATAAATTAAATATAACGTCTCAGAGGCGCCACTCGAGTGCAAATGTTAAAATCTCGATCCTTCGAGCATAATATTAAGTTTAAATTGAAAAACACTGCTTCAAGAGCTATTTAAAGAAACTTAAGTTTAACTTACGAAATAAAAAAAGATTATTGTATCCTTAATAATAAATATCGATACGAATCGTAAAGAAATTTGCCCGCCTTAGGTACTTTAATGGATACGTAAATGTGCTGGTCACCAACGACAACGACTCCCCTCGCGGCATTCAACGCGTTAAAATCCTATCTATCAGGTCGTTGAAGTGCAACAAAAAAAAAAAGGGGGAAAGGGTGATCGAGCGTGAAGAAGGGATAAAGTTAGCCGTTGAGAAGAAAAAAGAAGGAGAAATTAATAGCAAGACCAATTTAAGTTTGAAGTTGTACAGAGACCAGTTGGGATTTTAATTGTCGATTGCAAAGTTCGCACGCGATAAATTCTTAGGATGGCACGGTTTTGCTTGCTTCCACCTTTTTACGGCTTCCATCCGTCTATTAGGAAAAAAAGGCTGGCCGAAGAAAAATGACTTCCTGTCTGTAACATGACACAATAGAGCAACTTAATCCGGTAATATCCGCGGTAGAAACTGGCCGGGGATTAATCTTGTAAGTAATTAGCGGGGCGACCGGTGAAAGGGCAGCGAAACGAGCGGAAGGGATTACCATTAAATAGAGGATCCGGTTGTTTATGAAAAATTTCGAAATTCTATGGGAAGTAGGACGCGTTAATTACGCCCGCGGCACTGCAAATGAACGCAGAAAGCTATGGTTCATCTTTCAATTTCTTTTCTACTTTCTCTCTTTATTTCTTTTTGTTACAAAACCGTTTAACTCCAAAATCGAAATTCCTATTTTGCTCAATTATCATTAAATAGAACCATGGAAATTCTTTATCGTGTAATTTTTTACGTATGGCCTACTGAATTTCTAAAAAAACAATCTTTTAATACTGGGTTTATTATACCTTGAATCTTTGTGTAAAATTGAATAATTGAATCAAAATTGTATTATATTAATAGTGTAAGTATTCAATTTCAAAATTAAGAGTTTACCTTCATTGTCTGAGAATCGAACGGATACATTATCGATCTCGATTTCCATTCAATTTACTCGAGTTGGTTCGGTGTAAATGGTCCTCAAGGATTGTCTCGTGAAAATATTTGGCCAGAAAGGACATTCTGACCGTTCGATTCTTTTTACCTCGGTTCATTTCACCTCGATTCCATTCGATCCGATTCGATTCGATCGTACGCGTGCATACTCGTAGCTCGTTATTTCAAATGCACGGGGAAAAAATATCGTTTTACCCTCGCATTGACCCCATTCTTTTGATTCGATTATGTTAACAAACACCTTCTGCTGAATTCACTTAACGTATACCTCTCGAGTGAATAGAAAACATTTTCCTTTCTTTAAATCTTAAAAATAGTTAATATCGTGATTGAATAACGTTCGATTTTTGTTATAATAAACGACAAGTAGGACGGTTAATATTTTTTTTTTTTTTTTTTTTTTTTTTACGATAACGAGCATCGCGAGAACAAAAGATGTCATGGGTTTATACTCGGCGATATTTGCACAATCGTTGCATAAGAGCGTTAAGAATTGCATTTCCTTTGTTATTCAAACGGTTACGCGACACGCGTCCCTTTCTCGTGGCTGAAGAATGGCAAATGGAAGAAAAATAATCCCGTATACACGCGAAACGATCGTGGGGGATGCATTCTGGAATTGGTTATTCAAATTTCATAATGCGTATAGAAAACGTGTGTGGCGATCGTAAAACGTCGAATCGAAACGAATCGTCGGGATAGAATTTCAGATAATAAAGGACTTTTTGATTTTTGTAACAAATTTCTTCTAGTGCGTTTTAAATTCATATCGTAATATTAAAAATAAAATTGATCTTGATTAAATCAAGCAGACAGACGAATATTTCTGTGCAAATTGTATTTGAAATTCAAATAAAATGTTACGATTCGAAATCAAATCGATGTATTATTTTTATCGTAAAAATAACTTTCGGAGAGTAATTTCATTTTATGTCTAACGGGAATAAATCATTTCAAAAATAATGCTTTATGGTCCGCCAAATTTTCAACAACAGGTATTTTTGCTCGTTTTAAAATTTCCTTTGAATGATTATCATTTTGAAGTATACCTTTTGTAATCACCTCTATGGTATTGAAAGGATTGAAAAAAACCTGAAGTTGCAATTCACGTTTGCACACAATATCCTGTTGAACTGCGAGTACCGCAGGTGTTAACGCTTTGCAGTTACAAACAAAAATAGAAGGTGTCAATCGGTAACAGTTTCAAACGCTCTTTTATTTTTTACACGATAGAAACGCGCTGAAACGCGTACCGGAGTACCATTTGAAACATTTTATGCCGATCAAAGGGCTGAAAAGCGAGGATACCCATGAAACCCCCCTCCGTTCATTTGGTTGAAATACTTCGGGAAATTTCGTAAAAACCTTTTCCTTTCGTTCACGTCACCGGTGTTACGTTCCTCCGCGCAATGTGAAAAACATCGCACCAAATGTTTTGTTGGCCGTTTACGTGTGTATGTATGTAACTTTGTAACCGGAACGTGCGTAGCTTGAAAACGCGAAACAAAAGGGAGACACGCGAAGCTCGCTTACGAATTATGTTTTCAATTTATTGTTTCGCCAGACTCGCGAAACTGTATTGGTATCGAATAACGTTGTTATCTGTTTTGACTTGAAATTTTTGCTCGAAACACTCGATATGCATGCAGGAAACTCTGCAACAGAATATGTATAGTGTTTGTTTTCTCTCGTTTTTACCGAAACACGATACGATCGGAAATCAGAAATTTGTTTTTGCAAGTATTATTGATCTACGGTTACGGTAAAATCTCGCACTAAGTCTAAAGAAAATTCATCTAAATACGATAGTATTGTTGAAAGTAACAAACGAGGGATTAATAGTGAAAAAAGTTAAACACTGTAATTTTCCTACCATTTTCAACGTTTCATTATTCATTACACATTTTAATTGCTCCGTGTTATTCCACCACCACGTTTCTATTGTCACGTGAGCTGGACAGCAACATGAAACCAAAGTTTCATTGGCAGAAATGTAGCAACAATGACGAACGGGCGAACAACCGCGTCCGTCGTGAACGAAACAATGAACCGTGAAACGTTTGACCGGAAACTAGCTCTGGTAATATCGATTCGATCGTGTTCGTGTCACGAACGAAATTCGTACAAAGGAAATTAACCGGGCCTAAACAGCGTGGTAGTAAAAGGTGAAACTTCTCCTTTCTACGGGACCCAAGCAAGATCGACGAAGGGAACCGAGAACGGCCGAACGCGACCGAACGAATGACTCCGCGTGCGAGTGACTGAGAAAGAAATAGTCGCGCGACGTACGGACGTGCGATCGTACGCTTCTGTTTGATCGTAAGATCGTTTTCCAGCTGTGAACAAATTAATCTTGAATTGATTAAACCGAGAAAGTGTCGACTGTTACGAGAAAGGCCTGCCCTATCAAACTAGACCAACTTGGAGGCCTTTGAATGCCGTGCCTCGTCCGATACTTCCGACACGTGAGCATTCACTTTTCTTACTTTCTACGTGTTGTACATATGTATACCTCCTGTCAGATCACCTTCTCGAACGGTTCGCGTTGTTAGGTTAGCCCTGTAGAGTCGATCAAATAATAAGCCGGTTATCGTTTTACGTCCTTCAAGGTGTGTCACTTTGATCTTGTTATTCTTTTCCTTTTCCCGTTTGCGGGATTGCTTAAATGACAGTTACACAGAAGGTCGACATTTTGATCGAGGGAATGGAAACACGTAGGAGTTCTTTTTTTTTTTATCGAACTGTCTGTCGAAGTAAATCATCGAAACAAAATCGTTAGGTATCTCGTGCTTGGTCGAGGAACAAGTTATTGCTTAATTAGTACGTGTACGGGCTTGCGTAATAATTTCTCGGGATATTTCCAAGTTTTTTCTCCCTTTTTGTTACATTTGTATCACGTAGCGCCGCGCATGCGCAGCCGCCTTGATCGTGTTCGATCATACGAACAAAGGGTACGTTAGCGTTTGTGTGTTGATTGAAGCGATCGACCAAGTGAATCATCGGAAGCGAAACCATTAGATATCTCGTGTTCGACGGTAAAGTTATGGTTTAATTAAAACCTGCACGAGCTCGTGTAATAATTTCACGGTGAATTTCGAGCTTTTTTCCCTCCTTCCGTAAAATTGCGTACCAGGGAGCATCGTATCACGTGACGCTGCGCATCCGCACCCGCCATCATTCGAACCGCTTTATTCTAATTAAAAGAGGGCGCGTTAGGGTTATGTTTTAATAAACAAAACCATAGAAAATCATCGAAAAAGACGTCGTCAGATGTTTGTACGTAATGATTTTATGGGGAAATATCGAGTGTTTCTCTTTTCGTATTGAGTGTCGCTGCGCATTCTTGTTCACCGTCATTTTCAGCGTCTAATCGGATTTGACTGAAAAATAAAAAGAAGGAATTGTAAACAGTTACGATAAGGAAACGAGTTCGTCGTTATCGTACAGTAAATACAGTAATTAATTTTCTCTTGGCATTGGACACGTAGCGTTGAAATTAACATTTAACATTTCGCGTCGATTGGATCACCACCGAAAATAATTTAATGCACATCACGATGCGTTTTTATCTTTTTCCACTTCGTGGTTTGAACGAGTTGCTCGTTCGCGAAGATGTTCACGAGATTCGATGCAGGGAAAAAGAAATAAAAGACGCGCTTTGATCGCGTCTCGTGGAAACTTTGAGCTCGAATGCGTTTCACCAGGTGAATCAGCTTGCTCCCGGGCTTTTTTCAAAACGCTGCAAACCGTTATTGAGTACCGTATCACCCTTTTGTACCCATTTCCGTTTCCCTTCTATTGCGTGTTTTTTATATATATATATATATATAATACATCGTGCTGTTATTCGTTTCTCGTATCTATCATATTTTAAATAACATTTTGCTACGCATCTTCTTTGAAAATATCGTCGAACGATTAACCAATCCGTCGGTTTATTATTTTTCTTTTCGGCTGCAGCTTTCCTGCACCTCATAATTGCAACACTGATAATTTCTGTTTCAATTTTCTTGCTCGACTGTTGTCTTGAACTTTAATTACACTGTAACGATATTGCTAGCGAAATCAAAAACCACGGAACGAAATCGAGAATATAATGAACAGGTATCCCGTGGAAACTTTGTGTTAATGCGAAAGTTTAATTTTTCATTTCGACCGGGATTCTCGTCCAATTTGAAGCGCGATTTACTCGAACTTGGAACCAGATTAAATTTTCCAAGCATCTTCCGGCAGCTGCACGAATCTCGAATTTTCAGACTGTTCCAAAGTTCGTCTGTCTCATTGTTGATATCAAGTCTTTTTCCTGACAATTGTAGGTTTATTCTGAAATAATAAATTTATATCTTAAAAGAAGAAAATTAGCCCCCACAATGTTGCAATTGAGAAATTTTTAATGTTCACGTAATCCAAACTTTATTACATTTATCGCATGAAACACTGCTTTCATACGGAATATTTTTTAAACAAAATTTGAACAGACACGTTTTCAGCAAGTCACCGCAAACATGTCGTAACATTTTATACCGAAAAGTTAAATTCAAAGCGTGTACGATAAAAATTCAGACATAGATCAAAAGGATTCGTTTTTTCATTTATTTTTATTAATATATATTTATCTCTGCTTTACGTCAATTCGAGGCAACGAAACGCGACGAATATTTGAAGCAAAGCAAACACATAGGTGCATATACACCGTTTGGTTAATAAATGATGGGTCGAATGCTTTTCATATCCTTGACACGAATCCGATAAAACGATTACATGAAAACAAGCCGTAAACGTTGAATACAAGGGAGGGGGGGGGGGGGGGGGGGGAAATACGTGAAACATTCCTGGGAGACCGTGCATCCCGATCTCGCCGGTTCTGTTATAAACTCAATTAATAATGACGGTACGCGAAACGCGTATTCGCAGCCTATTGACGTTTCGATTTACAATCAGGGAGGGAAACAACACGTTTATGAAAAATCGTCGTTCTATCGGAAATTGGCTGACGGAACGGTGCCGTTCGTCGCCGTTATAAGAAACAAAGGAATTTAAATGGAAAAGTAAGATTTTCAACCCTTTCGATATTGCTATTTCAGGGTTTTAAATTTTTAAAAATATTGTTTGGAAGTTCAAGTTTCTAATAAACTAGGTGACAAACGAAGCAAAATATTGCGTAAACGCAATTTTGAGTAGTAAGTAGTAACAGATTGAACTGCGATAATATTATCCCTGTTAACCCTGGAATATTAATTTATTTATTGCGCTACACTAAAGATAGCCGAGATAGTGATAATTATACAGGTTGAGTCAGGTCAACGTTATTTATCAAGATATGAAAAAAGTGTATTAATAAAAATGATACGATATTTAGAGGGTAACAAATAAGTATCAGAGTATAGTATCAGAAAAATCATCAGTTTATTTATAAAAATTCGAAATCACGAGATTTCTTACAATCATATAATTAACAAAATAAGTGATGAGATAAACTGCAGATAGCGTTAAAATTAAGCTGATAATGCTAACTATCGAATTGAAAGGTTGAATTTGAAAATTAATCGATTGTATTCTTAATAATTAGAATTTCAGCGTGTCCGACTACGTACGTCCGTTTTCACTTCGGCAGTGTTTCTAATATTATATTTTAATACTCAGAATTTTCCCAAAAATCGATTCATGTAAAATAAAGAAAGAAAAAGACATGAATTGACTTTGAAATTTTTCCAAATTCTTCCATTTAAAGAAAAATAACGTCTGTATATATTTTCATAATATCGAAATAAATTCTCTGAATTCTTTTTACACGCTAATGTCGTTATCCCACAACGACGGAATAATTGATAACTGGAAAAACCGATAATAACTGAGAGATTAGTTAGGTAATCGTTTATTCCCGAACATCGATTAATCTGCGGATTACTTGCATGCGACACGTAGCAATAAACAATAGAATGTTACGATCGTTAAGATCTTCATTCTGTGTTCTTTCCCGGGCTGATAATATCGGTGAACGATGGCTCGTTCCAACGGCAACGAATCGCACGATGCAGCTCTCACAACCTTGATGACTTTCACGTGCATACGTAAGACAACGTACAAATGTCGACCCTGAAGGAACGACCGGTTTAAGAAACGAAGCATTAAACCCGTTCCCCAATGTCATTATACAAATGTCTGGCGAAATGTTTCAGATTGTGTTTAAACGATCCGTATATTTATGAAGGTAAAATGCGGAGACTTAAATTGATTGTATCAAATATTTCTTTGTCCTGGATTTCTAGTCGTTGCGAATATATTTCTTGAAGTATTTTAATCTTGGATCTGTCAGACCTACATAGATTTAGGGAAAATGTAAACGGCGTTACTATTAAAGTTATACGCTACAAATTTTTAAAACTTGAACTGCCGCGTCACTCGGGTTGTGGGTGACGTTTGAATTTTCGTAGAAATTTGTCGCTTGAATTATTAATATCCTTTCAATTACTTAATTGGAAATCGTCGTATTAGGTACTTCAAATTCTGAATAAATAGGTAAAATTTGGGAGAAATAAATGCTTCGCTTAACGAAGTTTTCAGCGTCTTTAGCGTGGCAGTCAAAGTGTTAAACGAAAGGTAATTAGATTTAAGATAACAGTAAAATATTCGGAAAATTGGACTAATTACAATTGGGGAACCCACAATTTAAATATCGTATTTTGGAGTCCGCGACAATTTCCATTTAACTGAATTTCTATTGAATTCCCATAGAAATCCTTTCGCCCGTTTAACCCTTTACCTGGTAATGTTGACCTCAAGCAACATGTTCCTTCACACTTTTAGAAAGGGCATATATACTTAACTTGGATAACTCCCAAATTTATTCATTTGAAATTTCAATGCTTGCCAGATAAAGGGTTAATTAGAAACATTCGTCATTCGTCTAATTAATTAGATAACATTTATAACAGTAATGAAAAATTACGATTAAAACTTTCAACTTTCAACAGCTTCAGTGTGGCAACTTGTTTAAAAAGGAAAAAACTGAAAGTGGTTATTTTCACCAGGTTTGCTTATTCTGTCGTTAATTATTGTTCATTTGTACCTCTTACGTTACAACGTGGCTGGATGTGTCCGGTTTTGAACGATTGTTACGCGGTGAATAAATCGAGGCGTAGGTACCAGAGTTTCGCAATTCACGTAGTTGGCTGTCGCGACGAATTGGATAAACTGTATACGGGGTTTTGTGTCGAGTTCCAGTTACCGTTAGATCTGTAATTATTAGGTGCGAACACGTATGCATTCTATTTCAACAATTGTACGTGTAAATAATAATTCGACGATTGCGCACGCAGTTGCATATCGTATGATTACGGTTTAAAAGTTGTCGAAGTGGCAATCAACTATAGCCATTGATCTGGTGTAATTATATATTAATTAAGTTACATGGCTAATAGTTGCGTAATTTAACCCTTCTCACTTTTCTTGGTTTTGGGGCAAATGGAATAAAAATTTTTCTTAACAAACGATAATCAATAGCTAATTGAGTACCGTGCTCACTTGTACAATGAACGATGCGAATGACCTGGTTCGTTTCGGTGTGAAAGGAGCATTAATCTTGAAAGGGTGAGAGCACGTCTCTTCGCATCTTCGTTCGGTTGGCTGGCTTTCACTAGAAGATCGGGCATCGGTACTGAATTCCATCCTTTCTCTTCCGGATCCTGAATACCCTAAGTACCTACTTCGCCGTTCTTGATATAATGATTCCGCGATCGGTGTTCGGAGTTAACGGTAAATGAATCTTGGTGACCTTTTCAACTCGAAAATCACGAATCCAGTGTACTTTCGCCCGAACGAAAGTCGGCAATGCTATACTTTCTAAGTTCACAGATCTTTACTCAGACGATACGTGAACAGTGATTTTATTAAGTTATTAAGTTATTAAGTTATTGAGTGTTTTAAGTAGTTAACCAGTTATTAACACGTTGAGTGGCACAGTGAAAACGGACGTACATAGTCAGACACGATAAAATCCTAATTATTAAGGATGCAGTCGATTAATTTTCAAATGTAACCATTCAATTCGATAGCCAGCATTATTAACTTGATATTCATAGTTCTTTTTGTCAATTATTTGATTGTAAGAAATTTCGGGTGTCAATCACCGGTGATTGACGTGTCAACAACACTTAACGCGTTAAGTATTAAATATTATTAACCCTTTGCAACCGAGAGGCGCCTGTCAGGCGACATATTTAATTTAGCGGAGTACACCTATCCCTCGATTTACACGGAAGATAGGTCCGTTAGGAATTAAAAAATGACTGCAGAAATTTTTATTTTTTAAATCCCATATTTTAGATACCGTGTAAATAAAGTATCGTGTAAATCGGGGGATGGGTGTACTTTTAAAATGTGAAATTTAAGTGTCATTCGTATTAGAATATAGAAAATTAATACTTTGACTGCCACGTTAAAGGGGCTGAAAACTAGGTCAGGCAAAGCATTTATTTTGATCAAACTATGGAAATTCAAGTGTCACTCACATATGGCTGACGTGGCAGTTAAAGTGTTCAGTATATTTGGTTTTTGGAAGCTTACAATTAGCCAGGAAAGCAAAGATCCGATTATATCTAGACAATGCTTCGAGCGCAAAGGGTTAACTCCTGAATCTGAATATTTGGATACTTTAACGCCTGTTCTAGGTATCGATGTATTCGAGTACTTGGGTACTTAAGTACTTAAGGTCAAGTAAACCGATTCTAAAGTACAGATTGTGAGAATTTTAATGTGAGTTATAAATCGCTCAGTTTCCCTAAATTTATAGCGAAATATTGTTGTCGGTTACACGATCTCAACAGTTTTTGAAACAAACTGAATGTATAGTGAAATATTTAATTTCGAACGGATTGAAATTCAAAATGTGATCTCCCTGTGGAAATATATATTTCGAATTAATATTCGTACAAACTGCATGTCTGTTCAAAAAGCGTAATGCAATTATTTATAACATCGTATCATTTTTGTCTGGAAAAATGTTTGCTTTTTTGTAGCAAACAAAAGAGAGAAATATTGATGCCGTCTGGTGTATGTCCCAACGTTTCAATTAAATGTATAAAGACATACAGAACAGAGAAACCAGAGTTGGTATTCAGCAATTAATTATACATAGAAACAAAGAATTTTTATCATGAATTGACAGACGGTTGTTGTAATCAGAGCATTTTCATTGCATTTCTGAAATTGCAAATTGTAAAATGGAGATATTCCAATTATGTAGTTGGTTGTCTCGTGTTTTATTTAAATATACGATTTCAGAGCAATTTTATTCTGATCATTAATGTTCAGATATTCATTCACAAAGACATCTAATTGTAACGAAATAATAAAGAAACTGTACTGGCTTTCTTAGCATCGATAACCTTAGTCACTGAAACGCATTGATACAAGTACTCGGGTATTCAAATACCTAAATAGAGTACTTGGATATTTGGACGTCTGATACAGGTACTCAAATATCCAAATATTTTGACGTCCAGATATTCAGATGCAGAAACTTAAAAAATACTCGGGGTACTCGTCAGTTACTCAAGCACTCGGGCACTCGGGTACTCGGGTACTCGTCAATTACTCAATCACTCGGGTTACTCGTCAGTTACTCAAGCACTCGGGTACTCGTCAATTACTTAAGAACTCGGGTACTCGGGTAGTCGTCAATTACCCAAGCACTCGGGTTACTCGTCAATTACTCAAGACCTCAGCTACCCAGGTACTCGGATATTTCGATATCTAATACAGGGATTCAGATATCGAAACATTTTGACGCCCGGTTATCCAGATACAGAAGCCAAAAAGTACTCGGGTACCTAAGTACTTAGTATTTATATTTTGGTATCTAGCACAATGTTTCCAATCGAGTAAGAAAATAATTGCTCACTTGGTAAATTACATACTCTTTTCGTTGCGTATTCGAATCCCGTTTGAGTTATTACACGACGCGACGGTCGAATAAATCTGAAAGTTTGGCAGGGCTGGGTGTAAATCAGAAAAAATGGTCGGAAGCACTTTCAGTAGGAACGTTGCAGACGAGGGTTCGTATCGATCGTTAACCGATCGATTTTCTTGAAGGCTCGAAGAAGGTGTAGTTTCATCAATTTAGATAAATGAAATTACATCGGGACGTGGTCACTCGTTCTCCCGTTCTTTTCGTTCCCGTTTCTATCCTCTCAGTGTGAATCATTGCTTTTCTCTTGAATTGTTTAGACACTTTTCTGCTTCTTCAGAATACATTCTAATCCTCTTGGTGTATTAAAATGTCAAACAGTTACAGGGTGCCTTGAGCAGCGAATTATTAAAAAAAAAAAAAAAAAAAAATAAGAAATAGAAGACATTAAGAGTTTTGGTAATCAATAATAATTATTATAATATTATAACAAGGGTTATAAAGTTCCATAAATTGATAAAGAAAAAGTTGATTTGTTCTATCCAACATGCAAACTTTCTTTTGAAAAATAATTATTCCATTCGATGAAATTTCGTAACGATGTCATCCTGTTCTCTCGGCTTTGTCGCGAATGAATGCGTCCATAGGGGGGTGAAATTTAATTTTGATAAAGGGGGCTTATAAGCGTGACGTCGAGGATCGTTGACGACGTTAAAGATACACGAGGGTTGTTACTTTTCCAAGAATATGGAATCCAAGGGGGTCACGATAAGACTTAGCCGGATATTACCTCACGTCTCACCCGTATATTTCTTATCGTACCTATAGAACACCTTGAGAATCCTCGATTACCGTTGGAAGGTTTACCAACGCCATACGCGGCGATTCGTTCGTTGTTACCAAATCATAATCGATAATAATTATTATATTTCCTGAACAATGGATTCTTTAATACATTTGATGCCATGTAGGTCATTCAAATATTACAACATTAGTTATAGGTATTGTGCGTTCACGACTAGATGGCTAGTGACAGTGTTTACGTTCTCACTCTGTTCCACCTCTCCTGCGCCACACGCATGGTTGTTATTGGCTGAAGCGGTGACAAAGGACGACGACGAGCATATTTAGATAGAGTGAAATATAAATCATTACAATCATTATATTTCACTCTTATCTCAATATGCTCGTCGTCGTCCTTTGTCACCGCTTCAGCCAATAACAACAATGCGTGTGGCGCAGGAGAGGTGGAACAGAGTGAGAACGTAAACACTGTCACTAGCCATCAAGTCGTGAACGCACAATAGTTACAGTAGTTGTTATAGTATACTAGATATGTTAGATATTTAATATGCTTGGTATTAGGTATACTAGGTATCAGATATGCTAGGTATTATATTTGATATGCCAAATATTAGGTGTACTAGGTATTAGATATGCTAGGTATTGGATATAACAAATATTAGGTATATTAGGTATACTAGGTATTAGATATGCTAGGTGTTTGATATGCCAAATATTAGGTGTGCTTGGTATCAGATTTGCTAGGTATTTGATATGCCAAATATTAGATGTGCTAGGTGTCATACATATACATATGACGCCAACTATCAGGTGTACTAGGTATTGGATATGTACTAAATATTTGATTTGCCAAATATTAAATATACTAAATAATAGATAATCTAGATACGGTGACACGTAAGATCACAGATACACTAGATATCACATTCAACAGAAATTTAATCTCTCACTATTTTAATTTTCCCTCGCTGTATGCAGATTCTTAAACGATACTCCGAAATTAAAAGCAGAAAGTGGCAGAATTCACGGGATATGTTCGAATGATTTATAACGCCGAAAGGATGGCTACAATCCACGGCTGAATAAACAGGATATCCATGATAAAAGTGATCCTCGTCGAAGGGTCTGTTTAGCAAATCCTGCTGTTACTTTTCCTTTTCGTGGACGATATTTCAGCGTTTACGAAAGCCTCGAGCAAAGCGGATTTATGAACCGTAGGAAGGCTTCGGATACTAAAAGGCGATAGTTCCTTTTCTTTTTTTTTTTTATCTCTCTTGTTCTGTTCCTTTGGCGAACAGGAAGTCATTCTTACAAAAGTTGCAAACTCTACAAATTTCTATAAACAGTGAAAAATCAAGGGTTACCTTTCAACCGATTAACATGGTATTTTTATGATTTTTCCATATTCTTGATAGAGAAAATTTTAAATTGAACGTATGAAATTTACGTTAACCTCCGTATTTCGAATGGGTTAAACGAAAGATTTAATTCAAGCGCTAATTTCCCTTCTGAAATGCACCCAACGTTGGAAGAAAGAAGGTATTCTCCGTAGCTCAATCCTATATCCATCCTAATATTTCTGCTGCTCGTTAATTCGCCGAGGGACGATGTAACGTATCCTGCAGAGAGGAGAGTAATATAAAGCGTCGGATTTCGAGACCCTGGAGATAAGTTTCAGACGAACGTTGAACCTTTTATCTTCCCTGGATATTCAATTCTACGATTTTTAAAGGATTTGCTATAATTTAACAAGCACGATTTAACAATTTAACACTCTGACTCCCAAATCTAAGGTTTTATCTATATACTGCTAACTTAATCCTTCATATAATTAGCTAAATTGCTAAATTATACGATAAATTTTAAATTATAGATTCAGAAGTGATATGACACACAATATAGGCAATAAATATTGCAAGGATCTCCGTGTTCAAAGAACTCGTGCGTTAATTAACAAAAAGTGATCCTTTTAACGTCGACCGATGTTCGGAATACGTACGCTTGAAGTTGCAAAAAGCATAGGTAAAAAGAAATTTTTCAAAGCGTGTCGATTGGTGTTGTATAAGCTTTTTACAGGAACGAGTACGTAATGAGATTTCCTCGGTGCTCGTGCACAAGACTTTTATGGGGGCCTGGCTTTCGCTTCGATAATTCCGTCAATTCTTATTCTCGGAACCGACTCGGTCGTGTGCTGCTTCCGGTCTCGCGGCAATTCCCTCTTTTCTGTTTACCCTTCGAACCATTTTAACGCGACGTTCGACTCGTGCCGCGGGTAAACGTTTCGTGAATGATAAAATCTTTTAAGCCTTTTTTTTTTTTTTAATCCGAATCGAAAGTTCGGAATAAAAGCAGACAATTTGTAAAAGTAAACGTTAAAATTCTAATTAATCCATAAAGATTCCACCGTCAATGATTTTTACTCGTTTTCCGTTGTGATTCCAAATACTTTTATTATCGGTCTCACTATTCTTCGGATTTGATAGATAAGGCAACGTCAGTTCTATCGACCTGAAGGGTATAAATTGATTTCAGCAATTTCGAGCATTGTCAGTGTGGATCGTTAAACTCCATTCAATGTTGGTGTGAAAGCAACCTTAGGCTTGAACGCGCGATCAGCTTTGAATGCGAGGCGATTCGAAGGCCGTTCGATAGGAACAATTGTCCGGTTCTCGTCAGAAAATTGAAACAAATATCCTGACGGTCCTTCGAATTAAGCGCCACGTCCGTCACCGGTGACGGTGACTGACAGGCGAAACGTACAATCAGATAATAATTGACAAAAAGAACTATGAATATTAAGTTGATAATGGTGGGTATCGAATTGAAAGGTTAAATTTGAAAATTAATCGACTGCATCGTGTCTGACTACGTACGTTCCGTTTTCACTGTGCCACTCAACGTGTTAACGCGTCGATTGCCATGGATTCGCTGAAAACTTGCGTTGCGAAAGATGAAAATCAAACTGTCGCATATATAAATAATAATAATAATAAAATGAAGTTACTTAACCCCTTGCACTACGATAACGTGTCACACTCGTGACGCATCTTACAGTTCAGATCTGATTTTTGTCGATCAAACTTTGATCACAATTGAATATTAGGTTTAATTCTGATTAAAATTTACAAGATTAATGTTTGCCAGATACGAAGTATAACAAATATTTGGCTCTAACTAACGCACCTGTCGAGCAAATGGTAGTGCAAGGGGTTAATAAAAAGAAGTGCGAGTTTTGAAATGAAAATATCATGAGGTTTAACAGTATGGTTTTACGGTGTGATCGTTACAGGACCTGATGACGAAGAGCAAGCAGAGAAATTGGCGACGGTTGTTTGCCGTCGGGTTGATCGGCGTGGTCACCCTTGGTTTGGTCGTCGCAGCGACGGTTCTTCTGAGCGGAAGTCCGGATTCCTCCGGCTCGAGAACGCCAGCCGCACCTGGTATTTCCCTTGAAGAATGGCTCGCGGGCTCGTTATCTCCGAAGAGCTTCAACGGCACGTGGATCAGCGGTAAACATCTTATATTTCTTCCAGGCTACGTAAGAACCTCTTCTCCGTCCCGCGACTCGCTTCGTTTCTATGAAAAATTGTCCTATACCAGAACCCTTCTTATTGCTCCACGGGCATTTCAGTTATTTACGGCGAAGGAAAACTTAACGAACGCTTAAATACCGTACACTATGCTTCGCGTATTTGCTCGCAGAGAGAAATGCGTAGATTAGTTTGCGGCGTGCGTCTGGAAAATGTCAGGCCAACGGATTAGTCAAAATTTCGACGGTTAAACCCTCGAACCTCGAGCGTTCGAACGTTCGAGGGCTCGAGGGTTATGTCTCGTCATAAAACAAAAGATAGGACATCCGTCCTCCGTTTTTGTAGAAGCGTTCTCCCCGAAACCGGCACGCGAGTACATCAATTTAATTTGTATATAATTTGCATTGTTAACCTGCCCACCACGTAAACTCAAGTACAAGTACTAAACTGTTCAAAATACCAAAGTGAAACGAATCTTGAGTTTCACTCATCAATTCGGTTTCGAAACCGAACAAACAGATTTGCGAAGCAGGCGAACGAAAATCGTTGTATTTAGTAGTTTATCCAGGTGTAAAACCATCAAGTTCCCATAGTCCAGTTAAGTAAACATCGTATTGGTCGAACGATCGAGGGAATCAAGCTGGTAGCATACCAGGGTGGGGGGGGGGGGATATGGGGTAAAGATACAACTGCGAAATCCCGATTAATCGGTGAAATCTTTATTGCGGTTGTCCGACACAGCAGTTTGCAATCGAGGGAATTTGACGTAGGCAGTAATTAGAGAGGTTAGGTAGGGATCATGGATCTGGGCCGGGAGTCGGTCCCTTGGTGGGCGCCAGGGTTCAGGCTATCGCCGCAAATTGAGGGTTTCGATGCCGGCCTTGTATCTATGCTCCTCCTCTACATATACGTCTATCTACCTGTGTGCATCGTGCCGGATGGCACAACGTTAATTTCCCTTTGCTTATACGAGCTATCGATTTGCGCCATTACGTACAGCAAACATCATTTTCAACAATCATTGAATTACGCCTTGATGAGCGGCGACGATCACGTTAGCTGGAATTAATTTCGCCCGGTTGTCATTTTTCTTCTCTGATACCCGATGAATGGGTATATCGAACGACGTAGATAAACGGAGGACAATTTCGTCGAGGTGAATGAATTTTCGAGGACAGACAGGGAAAATTCCACGGTGAAATTTTATTGTTTCACTTTGGGACGGAGGAGGGAGGATAAAAGAAACTCGTAAGCGCGTCTCGTTCGATGGAAAATATACGTTCCACGGAGGAACGCAATTTTCTCAGGGACAAAGTCGAAATTCAGCAACAGGATGATGCACGGTTTTCCACGGAAATTAAGTATTCCTGGGGAAAATCATGGCTGCGTTTTGTCGTTCGAAGAAATTCATTTTTTCTTCAGGGCGGTTTTCCCTTCGATCCTAGGACGACGGATCGTTGAAATTTTAATTATATTTTAATTTCTAATACGGAAGTTCTAAGGTGTCTATTCCCATCTTATCAATAGCAGTTTTTCATATTCCTATAAAAACAATTACAAAATAGCACCAAATTCAAATAGCACCGAATAAAAATTAAAAATATGAAATCTTCAATGAGCGTCTAGGTACCTATTTCCATATCACCTATAGCAATTTCTCGTATTCCCGTTAAAGAAACCGAAAAATTTTAAATACGGGAGCTTCGATAGGTGCCCAAGTATCTTATTTCTATATTACAAATCGATTTTCAAAGTATTTTTATTAGGGCCACTTTTCACCTCGTACTCGATCTGCTCCGGCAAAACGCTTGGAAATTGATTTGCCCACGTACACAGAAGCTAAAGCACACAATCGTCGTTGGATTCAAAGCGAAAACTTTCGAGTTCGTAACACGGGCGAGGTCGAATTAATTCAACGAACGGGAATCTTTGTTCGTCGGCGAAAGTGAAGTTTCTCAGAAGCTAACGTTCGAACGTTCGCGCAATGCTTCCAACAATGTCTATAAATGCTCGAGTGTCAAACTCGGTCGAAGAATTTCCATTTACGACCCGAACGTGGGTGGTCGAGACGAGGGAATCGCTAATTCAAAGATAAATCACCCTTGGATCGATCGATCGTATGAAAAATTCAATGATCAACATTCGGAAATCTTATCTTTGCTTTCTTGCCAATCTTCTTACTATCTTGTTTCTTAAATGATTATCTCGAAATCTCCCTATCAAAACATTTTCCTTCCGAGATCTAAAGTTGTTGATCCTATTTTTTAATTGTTATACTGCCTATTAGATTCTATGGGCGTTTCATGGTCTAATTTTATTAATTACAAACTATGGTACTTTTCAATGTTTTGACAGAAATTGGTTGGAACGTGGGAATGATGATAACTTTTGAAAATTTTCAAATAAAATTTCCATATTTTCCTTCTTCGATTCCTAAAATAGATACAAATTTGCAAACAACAACCATCAAAGGGGAAAGTAAGGAAAAATAATTATCCTGTTTCGTTTCATCGAACTGACTGACAAATCACCAGGTATTAATCATACGTTTATTGGCTGATTGCCGAGTAAAGTAATGTTTCGTAATTATTAGTCATGGTCGAGGGACGACAGCGTCGTTGCACAAGTATAATCAAAGGATGTCATAGTTTCATCTTTTTCCTTACATCGTGAAATACGGTGATTAACAGCGGCTTTGTTCGTTGACTTTTAAACGACGATAAGTTCGAGAGCAACTCGGAAGTTTTCCGAAAGTTTCCAAGCTTCTTCCTTGAGAGAAGAAGCTAATCCGTTCGCGCCTGTTAACCTAATTGACAACTGTTCGAAATTCAACAGTTCCGTTCAATATTGTCGATTTATAGACCTTTTGACGATTTAAAGATTCATGTGTTAGTGTTTCGAGAATTTTTGGAAATTGGAGGTTTTGAATTTAGAAATTTGAGAATTGGGGATTTCGAAGTTGGAGATTTAGAAATTAGAAATTTGGGAATTGGGAATTTAGAAATTGAGAATTTGGAAATTGGGAATTTGAAAACTGAGGTATGGAAACTGGGGATTTGGAAACTAGGGATTCAGAAATTGGGAATTTGGAAATTTGGAATTTGGGAATTGGGAATTTAGAAATTCGAAATTTTGGGAATTGGGGATCTGGAAATTGGAAATTTGGAAATTGGGGTATGGAAATTTGGAATTTGGATATTGGGGATTTAGTAATTGGGAATTTGGGAATTGGGAATTTAGAAATTCGAAATTTTGGGAATTGGGGATTTGGAAATTGGAAATTTGGAAACTGGGGTATGGAAATTTGGAATTTGGATATTGGGGATTTGGAAACTAGGGATTTAGTAATTGGGAATTTGGGAATTGGGGATTCGGAAATTGGGGATTTAGAAATTAGGAATTTGGAAATTGAAGATTTAGAAATTTGGAATTTGGGAATTGGGAATTTAAAATTTAGGGGTTTAGAAATTTGATATTTGGGAAACTACAGATTTAGAGATTAATTAACTGGAAATTGAGAATTTAAACGTGAGAAAATTAGAAATTAAGAATTTGGATTACTGCAACACTAGAAAGGTGCAGTTGCAAGTAAGTACGTATCAAGTAGTGCAGTGGTACAGCAATGCCGCCACGTAACAAGTGATACGAATCGTTCTGAACAGAGAGAATCTTCTGGTTGGAAAGGAGTATACGAGCATAGAGGTGGGTCAGTAAGACAGGAGAGTAGCTTCTGGCAAATTGCCCGAGGCTCGAGTGGCAATCATGACAAGGCACTGAGCCTTGTCAGCTATTGGCCAACGGAAGGCCTGATCATTTTAGAGAGTTGAGACTGTCTCTTGAAAGTTAAGTATCAGTTGGAGATATTTTCCTGGCCATTTTCTGTTTCGAACGATCCTCTTGTCGAATATAACGAGTAATTACTCAGCTTAGAATATTAGAATTTATTATAATAAAAACAACAAAATAAAATTGAACTCCAATTTCTGGCTTCTTGTATAAACGATTATCATTTAATTAAAGATGCAGGATCCTTTGATTCTAACAGTAAGATATTTTGATTCTGCGTTCTGATAACAAGATCCGTGCTATCGGGGAGAAGTGTCTGTCAGAACATCTTTGTCGAGTTTGATTAAAATTCACAGCTGGTTAAGTTTATAATACAACAAGCGTGGAAAGAAACGAAGATGGAACGGGATATTTACCGAAGTTAATTCTTTCTTTCATCGGGAATGAAATCGTTTGAGTGCAACGTTTATCGTGGAGAAAATTCATTAACCGTCGCGTCGGTCGGCGGTTATCCCCGTTCCCCGTTTCGCAAACTTTTCCTTTTGCGAATACGATTCTTTGCAAGGTATACAGAGCTGATTGTGAGACCGATTAAAAAACTTGTGAAATACCAGACGCAGTACGCGTTGAACGGTTAAAGTTATTTATGTTCATTTTAATTTTTGGAAAGAGGCTTCATTTTACTGCTTTGAAAATTGGGGACTTGGAAATTAGGGATTCGGAAATTGGGGAATTGGAATTTAGGAATTTGGAAATTAGGTAATTAGGAACTTAGGAATTTGGAAATTGGGGAATTGGAATTTAGGTGTTTGGAAATTAGGGAATTAGGAATTTGGTAATTGGAAATTGGAACCTAAGGATTTGATAATAAGAAATTTGCAAATTGGGGAATTGGAACTTAGGAATTTGTAAATTAGAGAATTAGGAAGTCGGCATTTGGAAATTGGGGAATTGAAATTTACGAGTTTGGAAATTGGAAATTAGGGATTTGATAATAAGAAATTTGAAAAATCAGGGATTCGGAAACTGGGGAATTGGTACTTAGGAATTTGAAAATTAGGGAATTAGGGAATTGGGAATTGGGAATTAGGAATTAGGAATTTGGAAATTCAGAAAGATGGAATTTAGAAATTGGTTTGATACCACCAAGAAAATATAATTTAGAATGTTACAGTATTAACCTGAAATGGTAGACTAATTGTAAGAATTTAGATTAGGAAGTTAAATAATTAATAGTTCGATAAATGGAGAATTACAGCGTGCCAGTCGAAGCGCTAGATCGTCCTTTTGACACAAATATTGAAAGGGTTAACATTTACAATTATTGACACCTAACAACAGGGGTGTACAAACGTACTGAGCCAAACAAACTGCAAACCCAATACCCTCTGCGAAGGGTGGCACATATAAAAGCGACCCTTAACTGCGAAATACAATTTAACTGTTTCATTTGGCAATTCATTAATGATTCACGTTAAACATTGGAAGTGGTCGAATTGAAAATATTTTTTCTAATTTCAGTAAAGTACGTTCGCATATATTTGTATAAATTTGATGATTCAGGTACGATTTGTACACCGAAATCTGACGTTCTAATATATGTTCCTTTCATCCGTTGTATCGATATAAAAATGTTGGAAATCGTCGGGCAGTTAAAAATAAAAGTCGTATCAAGCAATTGGCAAACAGAAATAAAACTCGGTCGTTGAATGGGTGAAAAGAAAAGTTTAGATGTTACCTGCATTGTTCCATTATTTTTGTCACGTGGCCGTGTGCAATCTCGCAAACACGTACGGTACAGCTTTGAAAGCTGCGAATTCGAGTAAGCCGAACAGTTTTTACTCGAAAGGATTTTCCGAACGACCCACATATCAGAAATTAAAGAGGGACACCGAAACGCTACGAACGAAGAATGCGTCTGACTACGCTCGTTCCACTGTCACTTACACGCTCTTTACATCCCCTTTGATCTCCATCCACATCCACCTTTATTCAATTCTATTCTATTCTATTCTATCCCATAACAAACACATTAATCTTTTGTGGATCATCGGCGTGTAATACATATTAGAGATATGAAAAATTGGATTAATGTGGAATTTGGAAGATTTGGGATTCGAGATTTGGAGATTTAGGGGGTTTAGGACTTGGGTAATTTGGAATTTGGATAACATCGAATTCGGATAATTTCGAATTTGAACGATTTAACATTCGGATAATATTGAATTTCGGCGATTTAAAATTCGAATAATTTCAATTCTTAACTATTTAAAATTCGGACGATTTAAAATTTAAATAATTTCGAATTTCGACGATTTAAAATCCGGATAATATGAAATCTCGGCGATTTAAAATTCGAATGACTTCAAATTTTGCCGATTCAAAATTTGAATAATGTAATTGCAAGGTTTTCGATTATAATACGATTTTCCAAGATTTTTGGGGAAACAAAGTCGTCGAACGGAACGGAACGATATAATCGAGCGGAAACGAGCTTTCACGAGGGAATGCGTGTTCTGTGAATACGCGGGTCGTCTGTCAGGATATTCAGAGGACGATCCATAAAAGGGTCCTAGGGGGAGATAAATGCAGCCTCGAACACGATGGATCGCGAGGTATTTGACCTGGAATGAGCTTGATTCTTGGATAACGCAAAAGAATTAAACTGGCAATTAAATTAACAATCCTTTCGTATATTTCGAGTCAAAATTATTGGAATTTGATCGCAGAGGAATCAGAGGGACGATTTATTTGAATTGGAATCTTAATAGACAATCCTGTGTGTATAAGAGTAAATTATCGAGATTGAAAATAAGATAAATTTAAGGCAAAATATTCGTGATATGGGTTTTCTTTCGGGTGCTTTGTTTAAATTAATTTGTATGCTGAAAAGAAAATTAGAATTTGTAGGAACGTGTATTATCCAGAGTAGAATGAAATTGGATGGTGAAGCTTGAAATTAACATACAGGTGTTTCATTAACCGAATTGCAAGTGGTTTTCAGAAGGAACACTTACAAAGTTCATTCTTCTTCCTCCTTTGTTCCTTCCGTATTTAGTCGAAACTTCGTATAGTTTGCGAGGATTTTGTCAGTTAATTTATCGAAAGAAACTTATCTTGTAATTGAGGCGTTAATTGTATTCAATTTCAAATTTGAATTCCAAGTTATGCGATTTATTCTAATTATTCGACTCTCGAATCCGAATTTGGAGTCATCTAAATTTGAAATTAATCGAATTGGAAATTATCCGGATTCTAAAATATCCAAATTCCAAATTATACAAATTTCAAAGTATTGCAATCGGAAATTATCAAAATTCTAAAATATCCAAATTCCAAATTATTGTGATTGGAAGTTATCCAAATGCCAAAATATTGCAATTGGAAGTTATCCAAATTCCAAAATATCCCAATTGGAAATGATTCAAATTCCGAAATATCCGAATCGGAAATTATCCAAATTCCAAAATATTCCAATCTGAAAATATTCCAATTGGAAGTTATCCAAATTCCAAAATATCCCAATTTGAAATTACTCCAATTCCAAAATATCTAAATATCAAAGTACCCCAATTCCAAATTGAAATTTTCTAAAACTAACAACAACCTGAAATTTTACAAAATATACAAATCTGCTTCAAACACCATCTGAACTGACTATTTCACCCCGCATTTCAAGCTATAATTAAGAATCTATACAAAATCAAGCTATACCTCTCTAACTGTCGTTCAGTTTTGACCCCATGGAATATCGTTTTTTGACCGATGCGTTTTTTTTCCGTTTTGTCCAGCCGAGAATCGTCGAGCAACCCCCGGCTTGCAAACAAATGTAAATACAGAATCGAGGGAGCATTGTTGGATGTTCCGTGTGGAAAACGCTCTGACCACGCGATTTTCTTTTCTTCCTCTTTTTTTAACCGCTTGCCCTATTTTTTTTCCTTCACTTTTTATTTATCTCCTGGCTAGGGTTCGTCGAATCAGACAGGATGACGAACAGAGGCAGAAATAATTACTCGGAGAAATTGTGTTTCAACAGTCTCGTTTATGAATTTCTTCAGTTTCGTGCGTCGCTGTTTTAAGGAACGATAACTTTGAGAAGCAATTATTCTGCTCTATCTGGTATCTATCTATTCGTAAGAGAAATTATAGCAACGAAATTATGATGAGTTATGTTATATTATTAAAATAAATATTCCATTACGACCTTATTTCGGATAATATGTTGTTTGGGAGTAGGGAATAAGATTATTTGTTAAAGGAGAGTAATTTTCCAATAAAAATCGCGGCCAAAATAAATTTATTTGAGAATAATAAATAATGTTCAATGTTACCTGAAAATTGTGTGAAAAATTCTTCGCAAATTGCCAGTAATTATATTTTATTGGAATAATATTGAACTGTGTCAGTGATCGACAGAATCAGCAGGGTAATTAATAAAGCAATTAAACAGTAGCGAAAGGAATAGAGGTTGATTGAGAAAAGTGAAGGAAATGGAAAGAAGCCAAAGCACGAGATACTTGGAAAAGAGAAAAGAAAGAGGGGTTGGGGGTGGGGCATAAGTTAAGGGAAGAGAGTAGCTGGCCAAAGTTTCCGGGGACACCGGATACGCAAAAACGTAAAACACAAGGAAGTTCGTAAACAGTTCGAATGCAGTTTGCGAACTGTTCGTCATATAGCGTGCAGTAGGCAGTCACGGCCCTTGGCTCGTGCAAAGAAGAGGACATTTGCGAGCAATTGCTTTGATCTTATCGCGCGGCTGAAAGAGCCGTAAAAACGTTCCTACGGAATGTACAGAGGCAGAGAGACGGAGGAGAAGCAAAGTTGCTTGGAAAGCTGTTCGTTCGTGAAACTGCTCGGAGATTTTCTATTAACCGGACAATCGATATTGGATGCCATTTTTAAATATCTACTGCGTAAATACGAAAATATTCCGATTCGGAAATATTTCAATTTGCAATTATCCAAATTCGAAAATATCCTAATTCTAAATTATCAAAATTTCAAATGTACCATATTTCCAATCATCCATATTCCAAATTTTTCGAATTCCAAATTATCCAAGTTCCAAATCATCCTAATTCCAAATTATTCAAATCTCAAATTTTCCGAATTCCAAACCGTCCATATTCCAAATTTTTCGAATTCCGAATTATCCAAGTTTCAAGTTTTCCGAATTCCTAATCACCTAAATTCCAAACTTTTCGAATTCCAAATCGTCCAAATCCAAAATTTACCGAATTCCAAATTATCCAAATTCCAAACTTTGCGAATTCCAAATTCCAAATTTACCGAATTTCAAATTATCCAAATCTGAAATTTACCGAATTCCAAATCGTCCAAATCCCAAATCTTCCGAATTTTTCAAATGATCCAAATTATAAAATATCCGAATTACAGCTGAATAATGATCGAAATACAGAAATTTTCCCGCCTCCGCTCCGTAGCAGATACTACATCATTTAGCGTTGTCAGGACGGAATACGTCTCTGGTTGGTTCACGGTTTATCCAGGGAACGCGTGCAGAGTCGCCTCAATTTTGCCAGGGGGATGAAAAAGGGTGGGACGGGTCGACGGTGGCTGCGGTTCGGCCTAGCGTGAAACTCTCATCAACCACCATAATTACCGCCATAGAGTACACCTTTCTCGTTCTCTTCCACCCCGGTACATCGTTGCCTGTCTGCTGCCTGCTGCTGCAATCAACTTCGTCCCTGACTTTTCGTTCTTCTTCTTTCGTTCCTCTGTTTCCGTCATCTCGAAACCATCGGGTATCCGTGTTTTCATCTTCATCCGATGAGCCAGAAGCTTTTTCATCGTTACCAACGACATTCCTCGACGTCTTGTGTCAGAAAAACCATGACCAGAATGGACTTTGCGGTCGTTAATTTTTCAAACAGCCCTGTACCAACGCGAAGTTCGCCAAATCGATTGGCATTAATTTCCTCTGCTCGTTCGCCCTGTAATTGCATCCACCGTGCCGTTTCTTTCCCTCTTTTTTGTTTTATCCACGTGTACACGCCTATCTACGTACACAGACGCGTCAAGCTTCGAGTGTGTTTTCTGTGTTCGCTTGATCGCGAAAGATGGCTCGATTCGTCAGACCGTTTTTCATTGTTAACCGAATTTCCAGCGACGCTCAACTTGTTCCCCTGTTCTCTCTCTTTTTTTTTATTAGAGAGAAAAAAATAGAGAGAGGAAAAAACAGAACGTGAAAAGTTTGATGAATTTAAAGGGAAGTTCGGTGTTATTCGAGTTGCTTTCCGACTCTTTGAGAATCGAAATCGAGATCGATTCGCGGGGGGCTTTGATCATTGGATTGCCAGAATTCAGTTCACGACTTTTCAATTCTTTTGTTATAGAATCGTGTGTTAAAATTCGATGGATAATTTTCGGTTCGAGCGAAATTCTACCGTTTTGGGCAATCCGAATTGGAAACCCGGGACGGTAGCCCCGACCTTTCATGATCCAATCGTTTTACATTTGATGGAAAATTATTCGTAGGATTATATTTGAAAAGTTGTATTATCCACGCTACTAAATTTCCAATTTAATCTTCCTATATTTAAAGGAGAATTATTCGTTCTATAATCTACGACGAAAAATTACCAATTTCCCCGTGGAAATTAATTTTGGAAGGTTGCCAATCTAATTTTTTGTATGTTTGAAAGAAAGTCATTCGTGAAATTATATTTGAGGATTTGTATAATCCACGCTGCAAAATTACCAATTTTCCTTGCGAAAATTAATTTCGAAATATTGCATTATCTTAGCTGCAAAATTGCCAATTACATTCACAAGAAAATTATCCGTAGAATTATATCCAGAAATTTGTACTTCATTTTCTTACATTTAAAAAATTGCCCAATCTATAAAATAACCAATTTTCCGTTTCAAGTGAAATTATTATTCATCGAATCGTGTTCGAGGATTCGTACCTACAATCGACAGCTGTGAAATTACCAACGGACTAACAAAAGTACCCAATACCGTCGCTGAAAGTTTGATGATCCTTCCCGATCGTTATTACCGTAAAGGATTTAATTGTTGCATATGTAACGCGATGTTATTACGAATTCATTGGCGAATCGGCTGGCCAACTTTTACGCTACTTGAAGCATTGATTTCACAATCGCGTCCGTCCATTCACGATGTAATCGTGCGATAGCTGAGCTGGTAATTAAGTAAACATCAGGCGATTCCTATTGCCAACCAATCGGACGTTACCGTCAGATTATAGGATAATCCTACGATTAATCTGTATTGCTTTGAACGCGGGAAATACTTGCCGCTGGTCAATCTGAACGCTTTACGGACAACCCTGATCTAGGACGATTAATTTCTGCGGTAAAATAATTCCGATTGCGTGCACAATGTCTTTTGGAATTGGCTGGCTCGATCAAGGTGTCCGAGGTTTCTGTTATTCCTCCAATTGGCCATTAAAATGCGGATCTGTAACGCTAATTTTGATTAATTAGTTGGTGGGATTCAATTTTTTATCATATTTTGGCACGAACAATACAAAATTTGATATTTGATATTCATCGTTTTTTTTTCTTTTCTTCTTTTTTTTTTTTTTTTTTTTGAACGAAGGATTAGCTACTTTGCAATGAGAAGATTAATGGGATATCTAAAGCTTTATGCTTCAAATTGATATACCATAAGTGATATTTGGAAGAACTTTTCTGTCATGAAAATTATATCAAACATATTGTATTTAAAATTCGACTATTTGATACCCTACAAGGTAAGGAAATTCTGTTGCTCGCTTCAAATGATCACCAGTCATTTTCCACTAAGAATATCGACGGCGCGTTTCCATAGTAATTTTTATTAAACTTTAAGCGTCAAATTGACATACCACAAGTACTATTTAACGACACTTTTATGTCATGAAAATCACGTCAAACTTTCCATCCTCCCAAAATCAATCATTTCGTATCAGCACTATCCATGAAGCATTTATACAGTCATTTTCGTTAAATTCGAAGCTTTCAATTCATATCCCATAAGCACCATTCGACGATACTTTTATGTCATGAAAATCGCCTCGAACTTTTCATCCTCCATATCCTCCATTCCATATGCAACAATCGAATATATTCATCCAACACTCTCGTTCACGAAACAAACTTCGGACACCGTAACAACGAACGTAATTATAAATAAAATAAGAAGCAAGAAAAATAACTCGGTACACCAGCATCGATCACGTTAATTCCATCCACAAGACGAAACTTGTTATCGGATTCGCTAGTGTCCTCTTTACGGGTAGATCCGTGACAAAGGCTATTCATCGGGTCGAGTTCGCTGCAAGCAGAAGTCTGTATATAACAGGCGTGGAACAGAAGAAAATCACGGAAGCGGAGCGAGTTCGAAACATCGTCGAAAGTGAAATCGTCGTCGCTTTCTGCGCGAGCCTCTTCGCTCGGTGTCGTTAATTAAGACGCGATAGAAAGGCGACGAGGGAAAGAGAGACAGAAGGGACGGAGGAAAATTGAAGAGAGACGAGGCAAACCAGGGCAAGGGAATAAGTTTCCAGTTGGTAATTGGTAAGCCGTAGCACGGATAGCAGATTCTTCTTTCAGAGCCGTCGGCGCGAAAAGTCCCGAAGAAAATTCGAACAAAACTGTATCATTCCAGCCAGGGCGCGCATAATGGGCGTTGATTAAATCCGCTTCTATCCCGGGACACTCACTCTCGGATTAAAATAGCGTGAAGCTTTTCTTTTTTATTTTTCTGCATACTACCCCCCCCCCCCCCCCTCCACTCTCCTCCCGTTTCTTTTGCCTCCCGGCCCCTCACTCGTCCCGAAACTTTCACATCCCCTCGAACGATCTTCCGCTTCGCTTTCATCGCCGCCACCCTCGCTTCTGTGGCTAACGGAATCTCTAATTCCTCGCATTTGCTGTTTTCTTTTTCTTTTTGCCTCTTTGGCGTCTTGCTTTAAGTCAACTCGCACCCATTTTTTTTTTTTTTTGTTATACCGGCAAATAAATTCGCGATTTTTTATCGAAATCTGGGGGAAATTTCTACGGTGGGATGTCTAGTAAGGTGGCGAAATGCTCGCTGATTCGAAGGACGGTTATCGAATTGATCGAACTCTAATGAGCAAGCTTTCGGGAAACTTGGTTGTTAAGTCAATAGTTTTGGTACCCTCGAGACGTTGATGAGTGAATTGTTCCTTGGAAGTTGGAAAATTAGGCGGGTGGAGAATTAGGAGATTGATATGTTGGAATGTTGAGAAATTAAGCCGTCGCGTCGGAGGGATAGGAGACTTTGGCAATAATTGGGAAGTTGGGAAAGTAAGGAACTGAAAATTTATTGTTTAATTTGGGTAAATTGAGAAATTGGGAAGTTGTAAATGGAGGAATTTGGAAATTAGGTGATTGGGAAATGGGAAACGATCAAATTAGGAAATTAGGTAGGTAAAAAATTCGGAAGATTGGAAACTCAGAAGTTGTGTGATTGGAAAATTAAAAAAAATCAGAAATCAATTAACCGACAAATTCGAAATCCAGAAATGAAGACATTAAGGAATTAAACAACAGAAAACTCTTAGCACCCAAAAATAGAAAAATGCTATCGAAACAGAAAAAAATCCCAAAATTAGCAGACGTAATTTTACCCTTTACCCTTCTCACGTGTTTTCTCCCTCAAATACACATTATTCACCGTCGAACTAATTCTACCTGAGAAACTTCCAACATTCTCTTCCTATATTTTTTATCGCGTTAGAAATTTTACAATCGAAGGATCGATCGGGCGCAGCCCCCGTACTAAAAAGAAGAAGAAGAAGAAGCAGAAGAAGAAGAAAAAAAAATGAACCTCCGTCTACCGTAATTGCCTCAGTATTTTTGTTCGAAATAATCGACGGATTTGTTCGACGATGAAAGGCGTTAAAAGGGAACCTTGAGCAAAGGTGTTTGTGAGTGGTCGATGGAAGGGTAACGAAGGGTTCGGTGGTAGGATGCTGGGTAATTGAAAATTCCTTCATGGAATGGGATCGGATGTGTAATAAAATGGTTTCGTTTGACTTTGGCTCGTTGGTCAAAGGGACACTTTCGTCGTGTTCGTTCCAGCCGCAGGGGAACTAAGAGGATAAACTCAATTAATTACGATACAGCGTCGATTACGATCGTTCGTTCGAGTTCTAGGATCGTCGAAAACAAACAGCTACGATTTTTCTCATCAACATTTGGAAAAAGAATAGAAACGATTTTGTATTGCGTTCGTAACGAGCAGATTTTTTTGTTTTAATATGTTAACCGTTAAATTCATGGGTTATTCAGAAAATAATTTCAAATATCCGTTTGATTAACTGAAAAGTGGGATTGTTATTAAACCGAAGAATCGGAAACAATTATTAATGGTAATATCATGTATTTAAGGGTGTACGTTCGTGGCGGGAAAACGAATTATTCCGACGCTTTTCATGCTATCGGAGATATTAAAGATTAAGGGGATGATTTAATGGACGCGTGGAAGCTTGAGAATTTCACGTGGCCCAGGCAATTACCCGGCCGACCTTCGATAAAAATTGTTATCGTCCGTAAGCCAACGGAGGCCTTAAAATTCTATATAATCTTCGCGGATGATAAAGTGGCTCCATAAGTGGTGTAATTGGCCGGCCGAGTTTTAAAAGTACGCCGTGGGAGCACGTTTCGATGGTAGTTTCACTACACCACCCCCTTCAACCCTGTTTCTTCGTTGGATGAAATATGGTCCGGTTACGGGTACGGTTACGGCACGATCAAGGCCTTCCTATCGTTGCTGATGGAACCTTGCCGCTTACCATAGTCTTCTTTCTATACATATGTGTATATAGGAAATTGGCATAATAATATAGGAAATATCTAATATAGGAAACTGGCAAATTGATAAATTTGAAATTTAGAAATTAGAAAACTGGCAAATTGATAAATTAGACATTTGAAAATTGGAAAATTAGGAAATTGGCAAATTGATAAATTAGACATTTAGACGCTGGCAAATTGGTAAATACGAAATTTGGAAATTGGCAAATTGGTAAATTAGAAATCTGGTAATTAGAAATTTGGAAATTGGCAAATTGATTAACTAGAAATTTGGAAATTGACAAATTGATAAATTAGGAATTTGAAAATTGACAAATTGATAAATTAGGAATTTGAAAATTGGCAAATTAGGAATTGGAAAAATTAGAAAACTGGTTTACTTGGGATATTAGGAAATAAGAAAACTGTGAAATCAGATGATTAGAAATGTAGATTGGTGTCAATTTTGAACCAGCAATGGATCTATTTCGTAAGGAATCTATTTCGTTAAATTTGCATATAACATATTGGTTTCACTATTTTACCGAGTTCGTTCAATGGAAGTTTTTGGTATGAAAAACAAGAGGGAAACGAGAAAAGAGATTCATCGGAATTCCACGCGTGCCGTAGGAATAAATCTTGGTGGGCGTGAAAATTTATTCACCCTGCTCTTTCCGGAATTAATAACCATATTCGTAACACGCAGCACCCGTCGGGTTATAGGGATCCAGGGGTGAATGCACGAATATTGGCTTCATAGATTTAACGGCCAACCAGAAACCCCTCTGTCGATCGATTGATACTCAAATACCTTCCTTTTATCTTACATATTTTCAACTTATTCGGTAAACGTAGAATTTTCATATCCCCATATTTCTCAAATATTCTTATTCGATTTACACTGCGTTCCAAATTTCCAAATGCCTTCTCATTTTCCAACTTTAAAACTGGGAAATTTGAGAATTGGCAAATTGGCAAATTAGGGAATGGGTAAACTGGAAAATTAGGGAATTGTCTAATTAGGAAATTAGAGAATTGGTATCTTAGGAAATTAGGTAATTGGTAAGCTGGGAAATTGGAAAATTAAGGAAGTGGTAATTGGAAAATTCTCAACTTCCCAGTTTTCTAAATTTCCCAATTTAAAAACCAGAAAGTGAACGTTGAATTCATCCCCAGTTTAGGGCGAAAATATTATGTTTCGCGTAGAAGAAAAGATACGCAAAGAAATGTGGGAGTTCGTATAAGTTGGCAAGAGTGCCGATGGTCCATTTTTCAGGTGGGTTGCCTTTTCTCCGGACGATACGGTGGAACGTTCCCTTAATCCCAAGCCTGTTATCAGAACCGTTGCCTTAAGCGTCTTTTTCCGTTTACAACACGTCGTTGAGAGCTTCTTATAAAAGCATGCACACGCAGCAACGGCCACGAGATCGTGGCTCCTGTTTAAACGGTGTCGTACGGTTTAAACGTTTCGCTCGCCATAAGCTGCCCCCCCCCCCCCCCTCCATCCCTTCTTCCTTTCGCTTGGTAAGCTTCATTTGGAGTTACAGCAATCGTTCCTGTAAAGGCAACAGACCATCCAACTCTGCTTTTCATACGGAAATAGTCGGGGAGTATTTTCGTGAAACTTCCATGCGAATACTCGTTTAATTAATTTCCTTTCATTTCCATTTCTTTTCTCGTTCTTCTTTTTGCATTCCTTTTTGCTGCGTATCGACCGATCGTGTTATCAGTTTCATTGCAAAACCGAAACGAGTAATTTTTCACAGCACCCCTGTTACCCATCGATCGTCGATTTTTCCAGTTGAATTGCCTACGAAAAATTTCCTATCACGATTGATGAATTTTGTGTTGTTTTTTGTTTGATAAAGAAATCAGCGTGGCGTCACGCGAACCACCGGTCATACCGTGTGAAATTTTCATTCGCAATCTTCCTCGTTAAAATAGACCGGAACAACACGGTGTACAGTGGTTGCCAGGATGTCTGTAAATTAATATTGAAACGGAGTTTGAGAATGTCGGGCTCCCGAGATCCATGGAGCTGCCGCAGAGAATGGGAAATAATTTTGCTCGACGTGTTTCTTGAAAAGGTAGTTTCGATTAAGAGGATTAAAATGATTCTTTGGAATTGCATCTGGGAAGTTTGAAATTTAGAAAATTGGGAAATGAATACTGGAAAACTGGAAAATTGGGATATTTGGATATTAAGAAATTGGGAAATTGGGAAATTGGGAAATTGGGAAATTGAGATACTGGAAGCTGGGAAATTAAGTAATCTTCAGAGGCCTATAAGTAATATTTAAACAGAATTTGAGCAATTGTAAACGTTTCACCAATTATAATATCCCAGCTGACAATTAACGGATTAATTAGTGTCGGTAAGAAACAGGGTCGATTCATAATGAAATTTTTATATTAGTAGAGAATGGAGGAGCTATGATGGCGCGGTTCGAGTAGGTGACTTGAATTATTTACGAAAAGAGAGTGGCTCAGTCAAGTGTACTTATAGACCAGGCTTCGGAATTAACTGCTCTTTTCGGCCGATTTTCAGATGTCACGCCTCCTTTCCCCCGCCGCGCGCCTTGGACCCCGCGGCGGCCCAAGTGCTTGGATCACTTCAGGTGCGTGTCATATGAATCGCGCGTGGCGCATCAGGGTGAGACTCGCATTAATAGATTTTCACCTCTTCCACGGGGTACTATTTTCCATGCGTTGTTTTTTGTCAGTGGTATCCACCGTAGGCCTATTCCACTGTATCGGATAATTTTTCGTCGCATCATTTTGTGATAAATCACGTCAAAAAATAGATTTGGAAACTGCTTTCAAATTTTGCTCTCAAAGGTTTAATGAAATATGAAAAAACTAGGTTTTCCCGTACACCAAGATGTGTTCAGGTGTTTGTAAAGATAGAAAACAATATGAAATTTATTATTACGGGTGTCTCCCTAACGCGCCACGCGCGATTCATATGACACGCGCCTGAGGTGATCCAAGCACTTGGGCCGCCGCGGGGTCCAAGACGCACGGCGGGGGACAGGAGGCGTGACATCTGAAAATCGGCCGAAAAGAGCAGTTAATTCCGAAGCCTGTTATAGACCGTTGGTGTGCACTGATTTTATAAAATACTCTATCTGTGTGTTCGCGTTATTCCCGTACAAACGAACTCGATTAATACGCTGCACTGTCAGGCAAAAGGTGTACACAGGGTGTTTCGTAATGTTTCCAACTCGAGTAACTCACAACGACAAATCGAGCTAATGCTGTTTCATGAATTTTCATGAATTAAATTAATTGTTAGTCATTCATTAATTACATTCGTTAAATTATTCATTGAATTAATTTCGCTTGTATCACGTATTGTATATATCATCGTAAGTACAATATTTTAAAATTGGCTGGGTGCCTTTATTAATTGTTATGCAACGGTTACCCCCATAATAATCCACTATATATCGATTCACCGAAGAGACAGACATTAGAGTCACAAAATGAACAATTCAAGAGATATTTCAAATTTCTACGTTTCAATGTTTCAAAACTAGACTAATACAAATTGAAATAAATAATAATTTGTCCTAACGATATCCATTGATTGTACAAACGATTCTATTTCATATCACAAATCAATATTTTACCGTTTGACTATCTTGTTATCTTAAATAATTCATTAATTTACTATGCTGTTATTTTAACATTACTATTTTACTACTTTAAAATTGGTATCTCAAAATATATCGCTGTTCTGCTGTTTTTCAATTATTTTTTATTCGGAAGTGTATTGTCACTTCATTATTTCGAATGTACCACTTTTACAAGTGACATTCACGTATTACGGAACACCTTGTGCACAGGTCCGATGATAAAAGCACGGATTCGTCGAAGGGGGTGAGGGGTTGCAAGTGGCCTATAGGTACAAAGCACTCCGACGCGATGACGCAAATTAGAAGCTAACACGGCTATCGGTATGTCAGCGTTTTTTGAACACGATGTCGCCATTATGCTGTGCACAATCGTGAAGCTTCGTTAAAATCAGGTGTGCTGGGCATAGCGGACGAAAAAAAAAAAAAAATTATTGGCGACTCAGTTAAAACCGTTCGAGTCATGCGAGAGAGAAAAGAAGGTGTACCCGGTCATCGATTTAAATCCTCTTAACGGACGGTCTGTTATTATTGTAATTGGACGACTTTTTTAAATAATTCTATCATGATTCTCAAAAAGTTTCTATACTTTTTAGAAATACTTGGAAAGTTTAAATATGCAGGTATTATAATGGCATTTATTCGTCCAACGTTGTTTGTTATAAAATTAATCGACGCACCGTCCGACTCAAAATTCTCATAAAACGCTCGAAAATATCTTCTCAACACATAAGATCGTCAACCTACCAGGCTTTTCTATCGAAATACACTGCGGTGCATAACTACAGCACCTCCGATATTTTCGAGGTTTCTCAGATTTGGAATAAGGATTCGGGGATAGTGATTGCATAATATGAAAGGAGCTAAAAAAATATAACATTTATTTAAGATGAAATATAATAATAACATAGATATAATAGAGGTTACAACATAATAACGATGTTAAATGATACGAAGAAATGATTCAATTATATGTAGTAATACTGACAATGCTTTTTCATGTTATGCAACTACTTTCTTCGAATTTTTTTTTTTTTTTAATTTGAAAAGTTATAGAAATATCGGTAGTGTAGACAACTTGAAAGTGTCAAACGTCGTCAGCTGCCAAGTCCATCATCAACGGCATTAGACAAATTCTACTATCTATCAAAACACGTGAATGACGTACGTCAAACGTTATTGAAATCGATCCACGATGGTGTGCTTGCGCGCGCGCGTGTGTGTGTGTATGATTCGTCTGTTTCGAAGTGATAACCGGATATTAAAAACCTTTGACATTTTGACGAAGTCACGTCAGAGTTTCATAGCAGGATGCTACGGGAAAAAATAACCGTGGGCTATTGCTATCGTTCGACGTTTTATTGTTCCACGATATACAGGATATTAAAAAATTACCTGAAAAGCTGTACACCGTTGTGTAGGTGACGAGAAATCGAAACGAAAAGTTCTGTAGCATTTTTCGATGCGATCAGTAGTTTAGCCAGAATTCGTTGTTGAATTTTGAAAAATTGACCAATCAACGCGCAGTTTAGATAGCGGGGCAAAGATGGCTGTCGCTTTCTACGCCATCTAAGCTGCGCGCTGAATGGTCAATTTTTCAAATTTCAACAAGGAATTCTGGATAAACTACTGATCGCATTGAAAAATGCTACAGAACTTTTCGTCATCTATACAGCGGTGTAGAGCTTTTCAGGTAATTTTTTGAACACCCTGTATAAGTCGGATATCCGGGTTACAGGTGCAGGTTACAGACCAGACCCCATGGCCCGCCAGTCGAATCTTGTTAATCCGGGCTAATTAGAGACAAAGGTGGTTAATAGTTAAAGGAGGGTGCGGATTATTGAGGTTTGATTTCATTTGTGGGAAAACTTCGTCAATTCGGGTTAATTAGAGGCGGGAGTTTGGATTAAACGGATTAATAGGATCGAAACTGAATCCTCAGTCGGAATCGAACCGTCCGGATTGATACCTTCGGTGTATCGGCAAGTTTTCTTTCAATTTCAATCATTTCCACCCGAAAATTTATTCGTGAAACAACAAATTATGTATTCTGTTTGAACGATATTTGGAATAAAATAGAAAGATAAATTGTTGGGTTAAGTGTTTCTTCATAACTATTTGCAATTAAATTTTATAGGAATTTGGCTTCGTGGTTAGTTTGTACTGACAAGAAATTTGTTAATTATTAATGAAAATATGGGAATGAGGGAATATGGTTATTAAGACAAGTTTATTAATTAATTAAAGCACCGTGGGGACAAAATTGGGAAAGAAACTTTGAATACTATTAGTATTGAACTAGTAGTTAATGAAAATCAATTGTCCATTGCATCTTGATCATTTCGACTATCAAAAGAAACAAATGAGATTCGGTGAACAAATTAAAATTACCTCGAAAT
This sequence comes from Stelis phaeoptera, assembly GCA_943735885.1. NCBI lineage: Eukaryota > Metazoa > Arthropoda > Insecta > Hymenoptera > Megachilidae > Stelis > Stelis phaeoptera. Next base: position 17,219,842 of record OX030932.1, on the reverse strand, counting down.
ATTTATTATCGATGATAAATTTAATTAAAAACAATAAACTTTGATCAATATTACAAATATAAAACAGTAATCAGACAGTATTTAATGTTAATTAACCTGTTCTTCTGCTTTCGTTTATTAAATATTAACCTTCTAAATTAAATTCACAGCGCCGCTTATTAATAAGTTGCCCCGGATGCCAGTCAATGTGTTAATTATCTATCATTTGCTTTGGGTAAACATCCAAAATAATTTTCCCTCGTGTTGTTCGTATTCACTTCGATCCGAACTATGTATGTACCTTCCATCATTTTCTTTCTTTTCGTGTGAATTTTCATCGCGATTCGAATGCGACGACGTCCGAACGCTTTAATTAACTCATTGACTGACACAGTGAAAAACACGTTAAAACAGCAATTATTATTTTACCGTTGATTAATTTTCAATTTGAATTTTCAATTTGGTAATTTGCGTCGTTGGATTAATCTTTGGAGTATTGAAAAGTTTCCATCATTCGCAGGATAGGTAATTGTTTTTTTGTTTTAATAATATTGCGTGTTACTTAATAATTATTAATATTTGCTATATGGTGGAATTGGTAGGGATTCATTTTTCTGAAATTTAATATTTTATCGTCGGTGTAGGGGTTGGGTTTATCAACGTTAGTAATATAATATGTTATTAATATTAATGCTACAATATTATTAATATTATTAACTTTAATATAACAGCATTAATATTAATGGTGTATTCTAGCATAACAATATCTATCACTATTTTAATAGTAAAATTTTATTCGAATTCTTACTACCACCACTATTTTAATATTAACCTCAATCTCACTAATGTTAACGCCGTCCACTCGTGAACTTTTCTTTCCTTCTACCAACTATTCTATCATAGTTAATCGAAATTTCAATGCCAATCGACGCGGACACGGTGATCAATATCGATTACGCTCGTTAGTTACTTAATTACCACGTCCATCGTGAACCAATGAAAGTAACTTCGTATCATCATTGCATCGATCCCTCTTCTTTTCATTGTTTTTCTCTTTTCTCTTGTGACAAAAGCTCGTTGTATCGTGGCAGATCGTAAAGAGAAAATACACGTGTCGTGTCGTCTGCTTTCAGGAAACGAGATACTGTATCGTGACGAAGCGGGAAATCTGCTGATCTACAATGTCGCATCGAGGACACCGAGAAAAATTCTCAGCTCCAACAACAATGTGAGTACACAATGACACGTGTTCTGATTGCCTTTGTCTGGCTTGTTACCTGTTGTAATGCAGGATAGCGGACACAAGATTCCCGTACTATCTTTCAGGGATAATCTACCGTGTATCGGGTTGTAATGCAAGCTTCTATCATTTTATTTCTTTCAACAATACAATTCTCGTCGTATTCAATTTTACACGTCACTGGATTGACACTTTATTCCATAGATATTTCATTTCGAATAAAAAATTGCAAACTTTCATGAATAATATCGTACCGTTTTTCTTAGTTTAAAGAATTTCATGCAGGTAAAAATAGTTGTCGATTTTTGATATTTTAACTTCGCTCGGGCGGCCGGTAAGAAAATATTGTATATCAAATTCCATATATTTCGTGTTATTTTGTAAGAATGGGAGCAAGAGGGGTAAAAAGTGTTATTTCGTTGATTTACAGGCGTTGATGTCGAGCTTCGATTATCAACTCTCCGCTGACCGGAAGTACCTCCTGTTGGCCATCGATTATCAGAAGGTAAGTGACATCTAATGCTTATATCACATTTGAAACTTCCATTACGCGTGGGACCTCTGTTATTAGCATCCACATTATTATACAGACCTAAAATGATATTTATTCATATGATATTTATTTCCAGTAGTCTGTTTGACACTTTGGCTGTCACGCGACACTCGAACTTCCATAGAAATCCGTTATCCAACAGAATTTAGTCATTCCTTAACTCAATTAACTATAAATAGGTACATGTAAATAACTAAGTATCAAGAAAATTAGTAAATAGAATTAGTTTCAGTGTTAAAAGGATTCGTGGAATGTTGCGATTAGAAACGTTTGTATCGAAGTTAACCGGGGACAGGAACGAAAATGTCGATTTTATTAGGTCGATCGAGAAACTGGGAATAAATTTCCTCAGTGGACCGACCACGGAATTACCCGGTGTGACAGGCTTCGATCAATACCCGCAGCTGCTGCCCATTTACGTTTAGCACACGTGTGTTATCTTTAATTATTTCGATGATTGGTATACTTCATGGCTCGAATCTATCCGATAAAATGGTTAACAAACGCCGTTTCAATACCTAGCGTACGTTGATGCAGTCTTAGGACCGTTTTCGATCGAACTTTTATCCTAAAACGGAGCCGCGTCTCGAATTCGGCAAAATTCTATTTACAAGGGTGATTTAAATACAGAATAAGGGAAACGAGTACGTTGTAGTTTAATTCCTGGTTGTATATTACAAAAATTGTTGAGTCTCAAATTTCTACATTTTCTATTTACTTTAATTTGTGAATTTTTCGATACAAAGGCAACGAGAAATTAATCGACAAACGTATGGACAAATATTGATAAAAAATCACCTATTCAACAAACTCTAGATTCTTAAATTTTAGAAATTTCCCGATACAAAGGCAAAGAGAAATTAATCGACAAACGTATGGATAAATATCGATAGAAAATTAACTTCTAAATTTCCAAGAATAAAGGTTAGAAAAATGAACAAAGTCTGGAAGATTGATGGACAATTATTGTATATATCAGACCATGCATTCATATAACAAAATTCTATAATAAATTTTCGATTGTTAAACTGAAACTTTCTACTTATTTTAATATGTAAATGTTATTTTATATTTTCATCGAACTGATCGTGCGACAGGGGATTCCGAGGGTTCCCTCCGTTGAAATCGATGAACTTATCGAAAGAGTCTTTCATCTCAAAAGTTTTCCACGGTCCGGCAGAACTAAGGATTCTATTTTTCAAAGTTTCCTCTCTACATCGAACGAAACCGAACACTCGGTTTCCCGAAGTTTCTCTTCGTTAACTCGAGCCATCAAACTCCCTCTTATTTTTCGAATACCACCCCCGTCTATTAAACAGTGGCTGCTGTGGTTTTCGTTTACCACAAACTTCCTTCTTCTTCTTCTTCTTTTAATTCAAATCTCTTGGTTAATTTTAACCTCCTGTTAGCCTTACACGAGATAACTCGAGTCTTCTACATTCAACATTCTACCCCAACGTTTATTTTCTTATAAATTCGATAGTTTCATAAATTGTCGTAATTAAAAAAAAAGAAAAAAAAACATGATAACAAAAGCTAAGATAAACAGATAGTACAAGTCCGAATAAACAAGTCCAAAAATGCTGTAATTAATTTTGATCATCTGTAAAAGTTGCAAAATGTATTATTCTTCTTTTTTTCTTTTAAAATTAAACAAGTCATGAAACGAAGGTTTATCAGTTTCTCTCTCCCTCTCCTTTTATAGAAAATCGAAAATAGAGAAATCGAATTTACAGAGGCAATTCGTCAATTTCTGTGTCGTGTAATTTGTACGATCTGCGACGTTTGAACGCGGTACGAGCCACGTTACGCGAAAGTAAACCAATTTTCCGGTGTTTTCACGCGAGCACGGATTATCAAGTTTCGAAATTATATCGGGGGTTAAAAGTTGAAACGTATCGCGCGGCAAATATACGCGGGCCACCGGGTAGAGAAGCACTTTTGCCCGAGTAGATTTTGAGAGCGTATCGAACGTATCGTTGGCCTAGTTCAGAGACAGTAATAAGCCGAGAAAAGGTGGTGAAAAACTATTCAGATATGAACTTCTCCACCCTTGTACAAAACATCAGCGTGAATTAAAGGGGAAAAAAAAAAGATAGAAACTTTCATATGGGAAATGAATCGAACCGTGTACCAAATAACTTGTTTCAAATTTCTTATTTTCAATTACGAGATTTATTAATTACGAGAATTCCATTTCTATTGCTTTGAATACTAAATATCGGTAGTTTTAATACGAAATCGTTGAAGCACAGAATTTTAGGATAAGATTAATGAAATTTTATTTTCACGAAATATGATTAAAAGCAGAAAATAACAGAAAAGGAATGAAAGAAAAATGATTTTTTATAGAAACAATGGCTAACGATACTAAATACCTGAGTGATGTGTAATGTATTAATTAGAATTTTGAAGAATTTTCTGTAATTATTTGATTACTCTTTTAACCAGCGATTATTTAATTTATATCTTAGCGTGTTAATTAATAACAGTTTCTTCCTGTTCAGCCTGTAACTCAATCTCAGATTCTTCCCCTTCGAGTAACCCGACGATAATAACAACATTTGTCGTTAATTGCACGCATTAATTATCGCACGGAACGATATTAATCATTATGATTAATTACCGGCCGGTAATACCGCGCCCACTCGTGAACCTCGAACTTTGCAGCTCGGTTTTAATGCTAGAAAAGAAAAGAAAAAAAAAAGGAACAGACGAACGCAATGAAATTTTTTATTAGGAAAAATTGACGTATGCAACGTAAGGAGGTTGGTTTCAACGTTTGATCGAACATTTCTATGACTTTCCCGTGTATTATATTTTTTTAAATAATATTGAGATTATGTGTACGAGAAAAATTTGTAACGTCTCGCTTTGAATAAGTTTAATTATCTTATTTTTCTATTATTTAATATTCCATTTTACTATCTATGATTGCAATTAAAAATAATAATATACAAAATTTAGTATTTATAATTTTAATACGAATCTTATACATAAAGGTAATAATATTTATTTGAGATATAGAAAAATTTTAAATGAATCCGAACAGACTAAAAGCAGAATAAAATAGCATGGTGGAAATTAAATTCACAGGAAAATAAATCGCGTTGAAAGTAATTTGAAATCTGTTTACCGGTGCCTGGCTAGAATATTTCGAACATCGGGCAAGTCACTTTTATGAATGAATATTCAGTTTGGAAATTACTGCCGGCAGTATGTTTACGTTTCTCCTTGTAAATTATGAAGGAAAACTGATCCGGATAAATTTTAATGAAACATTTATCTATAAAAAATTGTGTGAATAAATTAAATTAAAATGGAGTGGTGCTCTTTCTTGTTTTGATTTACTGGACGAAAAACCTTGGGGAAAATAATTGTGGAGTGGAAGGAAGAAGAAAACGAATGAGGAACAGTTTTATGAAAATTTTGATGGATTATTTGGTTTGAAGTTATTTTCACGTTAAATAATCTTTTCTTTAATTTTAGTTGGTATTAAGTGTTCGAGAAATAGTGCGTTTCGTTGCTAAATTATTCGAGTGAAATAAATACTTAAATAATCCAATTTCTAGGTTTACGAATACTCAGATACTCAAATACCTAAATACTCAAATACCCAATTAACCAAATACCCAAATACCCAAATTCATAATTAACTAAATACTCAAATACCCAAATAACCAAATACCCAAATAACCAAATACCCAAGTAGCCAAATATCTAGATATCTAAATACCCAAATCCTCTAATTCTCAAATACCCAAATACCCAGATATCCAAATACCCGAATACCCAAATACCCAGATATCCAAATACCCAAATACCCAGATACCTAAATACCTACGTACCCAAATACCCAAATACCCAAATCCCCAAATTCTCAAGTTATCAAATTCTGAAAATTCAAATTTTCAAAGTTTCAAATAAGTACTCAGATACTCAAATATAATATAAATAATTGAGCAATATAGCGATCCTACGATATTAATAAAATAACAAAAGTCACGATTAAATAATGTCTAATAAACGTATTCTGAAAAATGATTAGAAAAAAAGAAAAAGGACTCCTACTATCGGATGGCAGACTTTCAAAGGTCTGGTGAACGTTATTCGCGTCGAAGGGAATAAAAGTCTATTATAGGTTGAAAGGGGGTGGTAACGAGAAGCAAATGAAGAGAAAAAGCTGTTCTTTGAGGGTGGTCGGTGTAAAAATAGACGAAGAAGATGTAGAGAGGTAACAAAAAAAAAAAAGGAAAGAGAGAAGAAAAGAAAGAATATAGAGAGAAAGAAAGTCACTTTCGTTGAACATTAACTGTCCTGTATAGTTGAGAGAAGCAGCATGCCCGAAGGCGACTCGTTATACGTGGCGAGTTCCCTTCAGCAATAAGAAGAGAATAACACTTTCTAGCCGGTATAATATTCATAGCCGGCTCCTCCACCCTTTCCCCTCGTTCAACGTGTTCGATACGATAACAATCGGACCTTTCGAATATTAGGCTTAGAAAGAACTGGTCGATGACCCAGATCGGTTAATGGATTAAAGCAGTCGCCTGGGAAACGAGACGATTCGATTCCGAACTTTGCAACCCCTCGATTGCTTCCATCTCCAATCTCACCCCCTCCCTTATCCAACAATTTGTGGATAAGCTGCCAGATGACAAATTTAATATCACTAATAATTATCTGATAATTACAAATTGTAACGCAACCAAATTCATTTCTCCTTGGCGGATGGATCGCTTATTTAATTTTTTAATCATTTTACTAATTTTTACGCTTTGATTGTAGTTGAAAATTTCATTTGGTGGTAGTTGTATCTTTCATGGTTTTCTACGGCGATTCAAGCGTCACTTTTTATCGAGATATCATTGTATTTCTCTTAATATCTGGGTTATCACCGATCCAGCCACCCCCCTCCCGGTTAACATGCAAACGGAAAGTTGACCCTCATCGACTCCATCTGGTTCCCGGACGACCATGCATAACATAGACAACGGTGTATCCGGTAGTCCCAGAACTGACCGTACGCAACGTTATTCTTGGAACCACATGTTCGAAACACGTAATTCCAACTACGGAATACTGGAACACACGAAGGTTGCATGGGGGGGTCAACAGACGCACCGCCTAAATACCATATAATACCTGACGTGCATATCGGCCACGTACGCTGTTCAACCCCCTGTGTTCAAGCTTCCTCGATTCCTCCTCACCATTCAACACCACGCATAATCGACCACCATCACCCCTTGCAAGCTGTTCGTCCCAATTGCATACATTACGACCAACTGTATCCTGAATCTCGTCCAGCTCTCATCCTTGTTCCTCGATTGCAATTTCCATTCATCCGTTTCCGTTTAAAAAAGAACATTGCGAATTTTCGTTGATCGATTTCGATCGCTGATTAAACCCTCGTGGGGCTTTTTAATTTAGATCGATGAAAATGTTTCTTAGGTTCTATAGGTACAATTTTACATTTCAATATCAGCAAATTCGTAAATATCGTAATACGTTTGATGGAACTTTTATCCTTCTCGACCTAATTTCAAAGTAATCTTCACTTATTGAGTTTGGATGAAATTTTATTAAACTTAGATTTTGGGGCTATTGTTTCTCGGGACAAGGGGGTGTAAAGTAAATTGCTTCGCAATATTTCAAAAGTTGAGGGAATTTGAATAAATTTTGAACGCAGCGATTTCGAGCAATCCTAAGTTCGTGACAAAAAAGAAACCACATAATTTCAATCGAAAACGTTACAAATCCCAATGTCGGCTTCAATTTAATATAAACAGCATTGCAAGGCAAAGAACGTCGCGTTGATCCAATAAAAAGAAAAAAAAAAAAGAAAAAAAGAAACAGAAAATATCTCGATCTTGTCTATTTTGAAAAAGGATCACGATTCTGGTTACGTTGCGATCGCGTTACATTTCGTCTCGTCCGATATATTCAAATTCAAAATCCAATAGGTGTACTTCGGAATCACATCGAGTTACAGCCATCCGCCCTCGTTTTTTCAGCATTCTGCCCTCGACTCGTCAGAATTTTTCTCTTCTTTCCTCTGTTTGGTTGCGTTTCGCCAGCCCCGGTCACGGTTCCTCGTCCTTCCGCCATAGTTGTTTCGTTACATCGACGGAGATGGGTGGGGTCGTCGGCAACCGTCCCACGGCGCGTGTTACGCCAACGAACCGCGTCCCATCTTGTTACCGCTGCACGTGAAATCCTGAGTTATGTATGTCCGAGCTGGTCAGCTGTTGGATTTCCGAAGGGAGCTTGCAACGATGGGACACCACATATTACGCGATAAACTCTTCATCAAAATAAATTAAATTCATTTTGGACCGATAACAGATTCAACCGAATCCTTTCTACTTGAAGTGTTTTTCGATAGGATCCAATCTGTTCTACTTTTATTTACAAATGCTTATGAATCTTTGTATTTTTATGCTTATTATTTACTTGCTGTATTTTAATGGATACGTTTCTTCACTGCGTCGAGTGCAAAGGGTTATCCCCTTAACCGCCTGGACTTTTCCTTTAGATTAAAATTTATTTAATTTAACACGTTGAGTGGCACAGTGAAAACGGACGTACCTAGTCAGACACGATTGCAGTCGATTAATTTTCAAATTTAACTTTTCAATTCGATACCCACCATTATTAGCTTAATATTAATGTTATCCTTTTTGTCAATTATTTGATTGTACAAAATTTCGGGTGCCAGTCACCGGCGACTGACGTGGCGCTTAACGTGTTAACCGTAGGAATAAAAATTAGCGGTAATCTTGCGAAGAAAGGAAATCCATCGGAGAAGGATGAAACAGCCAAGCGTCGACCGAAGGAATAATACTAATTGGAACGAGGGAGTGTACACAATGGGCGTCTAATGAATTTCCGGTTGCGAGTGTGCACGCGTAGGCAAGTTTGCTGATTATTGGAATTTTCCGTGTCGGTGTGTACAGGAAAGGGTGAGAAAGAGAGGAAACAACAGTGTACGCGGAGGAACGTCGAAAAAAAAAAAAACAAAAAACAAAAAAACAAAAAAAAACAAAAAAGAAAAACAGAGAAAAGAAGGAAAAGTATGAAAAAGAGAATATTGCAATGCCACCATCCGGTCCTTGCATCATTAGAGGATGTTGCCACGTTTCTACGATAGCATGTCGCGTTGCTCGTCTCATAATGTGTACCTTCTGACTGGAGTTTTATCTGTCGACGTACACCGTGGACGTTTAATGAAGTCACGCGGTGCTGTTCAAACATTCAAAGTGGAAAATCGGTCTCGCCGTGATCTCGCCACGTTAACGACCAACTTTTGTTGCGATTTTTACTTCATTCTCATCCTTGTGTTCCGTACGGGAAGATTTTCGTTTATTAATAATTTTTAAGCGTAGCGTTACTTATATTTGTTAACGCAACGACAAGGCGAATATTACCGGGGAATCTGGTTGGACAGGATTTTTATTCACCTGTCGGAGAAATTTGTAATTCTTGCATATCGAATACATCGCGTAACTAGTTGGCCAATTATTAATAAATATTGATGGAAATAGCTCATTGTCAGATTGGTAAATTTTCATACACTGATACCTAATTGAAAAGCGTTACCATTTAGCGATTACTAATGCTACAAATTTCAGAATCTTTCGCGACGTTTATTTCGCAATTGATCCAGTTTCCAACGAATCCCTTCCGCAAATAATTCAACAATTAATTGAACAAAAATTGACGACTGTTCGCCAAGGAATGCGATTACAATTTTTCTCTCATACAGCTGAAAGGAAATCATGTTTACCTTCCCATCCGTCTTTTCTTCGTTCTCCTTTGGTTCACTCTCGGACAGGTTGCTTACGCAAGCTGCGAAAAAAAAAAAAAAAAAAAACTGTCGCATTAATTCGCCCCAAGGGGCTGGTTCCATTAATTAATCATCAGGTATGCGGGAGGTTGGTTGTGAATGGCCTTCAGAGATTGAAAACCGTGCAGTTGCTCTCTCGCACGGCCCCGTAACAATGAACCATGGGAAAACGGTCGGTCGATTAAATTATCATGGAAAGCCCTTTGACAGCGGCCACAAAGAATAACCCAACTTATGCCGAACTCGTGGACCGGTTTTGTGTGGGGAAATCATTAATGCGCTCGATTGCCACGGGAGGGGATCATAGGTGGACGGTATTTCAAATTGTTCAGCGGTAGAAAATTTGGTACAACTTTGTCGTTAATTAATTCAAGGTATCAATTTGAAAATTAAGCATTGCTGTTTACCAATATACTCATATTCTTTAACACGTTCACGTAAATGCCGTCTATAGACGTCCAATGCCTAGGATTGTAGACACGAATTTTCTTCTTATATTTTTAGGAAAATTTCTTAGAAAAAATAATGATTTTATTCTGTAAGTTTGAAGTTACAGAATAGTAAACGTTATCAAGGAATGTGGTATCGATGAAAGACGTTAAATAGGATTTTTATTTGTTTATTGATATAAGATAATCTTCAATAGGCATTGGATAGAAAAGACGGATCAAGTTTGGTAATAATACTAATAACTTCTGAGAATATTTCACTGAAGTGTCATCAGGATGTCTTGGACCAGTTGTATCGATCTCGAGGACGAGCAATAAGTACTCGAACGACCGAACCGACTTACTTCTTCTTTTACCTCGTACTCTTCTGATATTGGAATAATTTCGATCTTGGTTATTTATGACCCGCTGCTTTCTGCCCGGTGTAACCGATTTTCAATAATCGGCCGTTGGTGAATTATGCATGGGGACCGATCAGACTTCGCATAATGTCGGGCGTGTTTTGATTTCGTTTCCCTATTCCGTTCCCGTTTTAATTCATCAAAACAAGCTTAAACTTCGACAAGAATTATGTTTTATAAGATAAAATTATGCAGATTTTTTTGTTTGTTTTGCGTATAGCAACTTTTGATAATTCAAAATTTATTTAAAAGTATTTTTGTTTTTCTAACAATTTAAGGTATCAATGTGAACAATTTAAGGTTTAGTTTGCACGTTCTTCGAATGCTAACATTTGAGTAAAACACAGTTTTTCCGTGCTGCCCGACCCCTTATTCTGTTTCGCTAACAATCGGATTACATTCTTTCCATTCATTAAACATTCACTAAACTTTGCAGTTTCTCCTAGCTCACGCTAATTTCCAGAGACCATGTTTTTATACTTAATACTTTTCGCCTCGGGCAGCGCTTTACGACGGCTACGTAGTTTCCTGTTTAACACCGGAAATGTCACGGAAAATAACGGGACGATTGTTTTGCATCGCAGATTCGGTATTGTTCACCGCTCCCGATGATATTCTTGGTTCAAAAATATCCATATGAAGATTTTTTAAATATTGGCAACCAAATTCACCACCTTCTCGTTTATTTTAGACCAAAATTGTTCAAATTTTATCGCAGAGGGACACCAAAAGTGCCACAAACTTTGTTAAATTTTAATAAACATTTGCAGAGGCAGCTCGTAAATTTAGTTGTCATGTTTGATATTATACTAACAATAAGTCACAGTCTTAACGTACCCCTCGATAAATGATTCGACAACGGGTCGATGACAACCAATTTGAAGGTTTTCTCTGTCAAAGGAAAGAATTATATCGGGTTGACTTATTGGAAGTTCCTTTGAACACGAAAGTATCCACGTACAAATAGGATTGATTTGCAGCGCGAAAATAAATGGGGGGCAGAAGGGGGTCAGGTCGATAGTTTTGCGGGCGGTGGACACACGTGTCGGTGGTCGACAGGTGCGAGGAACGTTTGAAAAATTACCGATGATTCTGGGTGCACGGTTCACACATACGCGCAGCCACCAAGCGAAGAAATTAATCCGGGACTTAAACGTACGTCACACGTCCCGTGACCAATTTTCATGATGCATTGCCGCCAGCAACGCGCATATTGCCAACCAAGGTATACCCCCGCCTTGTTTCGTTCCAACGAAATCGGGGTTGAAAATGAAACGACCGTGGTGTAACTTTTGAATTAAAAAATTGTACTATTCAAATTTCTAGTTTTTAATTCTGTAGAATTCTCGAAATATTTTATATTAAAAATTTTGCCATTCTTAAGATAACTTTATAGTTGACACGCGTGAAAACATCTATTAATTACTTAATCATAAATTACAATGTAGATAGATTATAAAATTATCTGCATGATATTTCGAATATTCACGAATCAAATGAAATGCTTCCGACGCTTATTCGTAATATACGATCAAGTGTCAATAATTAGGACAGGCTTGCTAATTGGGACCCTTACCTTATTGTTAGCTTGATTAATTGAACTTGTAACAGTTCGATAACACCTTGTTAATGAAATAACACTTGCAAGGCGACCGAGTACTTCTCCAAGATAATTCATCATTCGAGTAATTAGTTTCCTTGTAGGGATCGTGTTTCATTCACCGTAGAGACGAGCTTGATTAATTCAAACGTATAATGGGTGGTTTGAAACGGACTAGGATCACCTTAACACTTTCGGCAAAATACGTTTCACTTCCTCAGAGTGTTTTTGCCGACGGATCTTTAGTTTCGCGAAGCTCTCGCTCTACTTTAACAACCAAGCACGTTCATACATACACATGTATATCTGCATATGTATGTATAATATATATAATATATATATATATATATATATATATATATATATATATATAGAGAGAGAGAGAGAGAGAGAGAGAGAGAGAGAGAGAGACAGAGAGATAGAAATGTGAAATTTGTTCACGAAAAAGCAGTGAATCTCTGGCAGGAAGCCTCAGTCAGTCAACTTCGAGGACAAGCTCGAGCTAACGTCAGCCAAGTTACGCTTTCGTGTGGACAAAGTTAGACTCGTTTCCGCGATTGCGATCCTCGCAAGAAACGTTAGAACAAGGAAACGGCTAGAAATTCTCTCATTTCATTGTCGAATTCGCTCGGTCCTGTTTCTAACAACAGTTAATTCACCAACGAGCACGCGATCAACCGAACAACTCTCACGTTATTACTCTTCCTACTTTTGTTTCCTTTGTCTTTATTTTCGCCCGCTAGAGACGGCAAACGTCAAAGTTACTTTTCCTTTCAAATCGAAATAAAAAAAATCACCAACTTCTTAGTTTACCGTTTACCGTTTACTTATTATTAGTAAGTTATAAGTGGAAGTAGGATGACGGTGGTGTCTGCGATAAATTTAACTTTGGTCATTGAGGATTGTGGCAGAGATAACTCCACAGGACACTGTGGATTATGGCAAATCTAACTTAGGACACTATAGACTACGGTCAATTTATCTTAGCGCACTATGGACTATGATAAATTTACTTCAAGTAACTGTTATCGATGTCAGACCTAACGTAGGACGTTGAGAGTCATGGCAGACCTAAGTTAGTCCACTGGGTTATGATAATTCTAACTCAGCACACTACGAGCTACGGCAAACTTAACTCAGGATACTGTAGATTAAAGCAAATCTAACTCAGGATATTGCAGGGTGGGATAAACCTAATTCAGGCCACTATGGGACGCGTGAAGACCAAATCCAGATCAGTTTGGACCATGGTAAACCTACCTCAGGATGTTGTAGACACGGAAGACCTAACTTAGACCAATATTCTTCATGATATACCTACCTAACCGAGGACACGGTAGATTAGGCGTCGGCAACCTACGACCCGCGGGTCACCAACTGACCCATTTGATAATTTCAACTGACCCACTTAAGTTATGTAAAAATAAATGATAAAACATGAAAACGTAAATAATAGATTAACATTTTGCTTTGATTAGACAGTTGCAGAATCTCGTGTATTCGTCGCGTGTTTAACGCTTGTATTTGTTTTAAGGTGACTCCCTAGTGTAATTTTTCACAGTGCAATTTCCCCTAGTGTAAATAATCCCTAACGTCTGTTTTTCCTAGTGTAGTTATCCCTAGCGTCTATATTCCCTAGTGTTATTATACCTTGGATGAATAATCCCTGGTTTCGATACTCCCTAGTGCAGTTTTCCCTGGTGTAAATAATCCCTAGCGTCTATATACGCTGCTGTAATTATCCCTAGTGTAGTTATCCGGAGCGTCAATACTTCCTAGTGTAATTGTCCGTAATGTTAATACTCCCTAATATAAATTTGCAGGTTGTAATTTTCCCTGGTATAATTATCCCTAGCGGCTATATTCTCTGGTCTTATTATACCCAGGGTCACAATCCCTAGTTTCAATACCTCCTAGTTCAATTTTCCGTAGTATAAATAATGCCCAGTGTCAATATTTCCTAGTACAATTTTCTCCAGGGTCAATAATCCCTAGTGAAAATGTCCACTAGCGTAAATATTTTCTAGCGTAATTACCCCTATTTTTAATATAATCCCTAGTAATTTTCAAATATTATTCAAACGGTAAAACCTTTTTCCCCTATATCATCATTTTCTCCAGGGAAACCTATCATACCCGACACTATACATCCCAACATCAAACACACGAATTAATTAATCTAATATTTTCGTTATTTACGTATCATAAGCCCGTCGTTAACGAAGAGAACACTCGTAAATATAGTTCATCAATTATTAATTAACTAAAACTTGACAGTTATATTTGTTTTTATAATAATTAGAATTAGAATTAGAATTTTGTTCTTTCATGTTTACCTTAAAAAGAGTTTCTCCATAAAATTGATCTTATTAGTCACTAACGGACTGTTTCAAAATGAAAACATCCATTGACCCGAACCGTCTTCTCAATAGTCACATTTCAGTTGATTTTAACTCGCAACCAAAAAGGGTTGCCGACGCCTGCTGTAGACCATAGAGGACCTAACCTAGATCAATATACCTCATGACATTCCTAATTTCGGTCTCTCATCACTGTTACCCTTGACAGACCTAATCCAAACTTACCTCAGGCCACTGATTGTAGACTGAGTTAAATTCTCCAAGTTAAATTTCAAATACAAATCTCTAAATAAAAAGACACCCCCAAAATCGGAAGCACACGATCATACAAAGACGCTGTTCGGTAAATTGTTCCGCAATTGATATTTAACAATGCAAGTCCACATTACAATCAACTCGAACAGAGTATCCAAATTATCCAACCTTTCTCATCGTTCCGAATCGATTTTCCTAAACCTGTTGTGCACGACCTCAACGCGTCAATTAATTGCACAAACTCGTAACGAACGTGGTTGTGTTACTCGTCGAACAAACAGCTTGGTCGACTTCCCGGAAGCCGGTACGAATCAAGGATTTCATCTGTTCGAATTCGTCCCGATTCCTATTGGTCGATCGCGAAGAGGATTCTTCGATCGTTCAAACGACGATTGTTCTCGGCGTTAAATTCCCCCTTTGTTCGGCGATTAGAGATTAACGAGCGTTCTCGTGCGCGCTTACGAGGGATTAAGATGCGCTCGGCATCGCCTCGTGGTCGAATTGTAGCCATTTCGCGAATCGAACGAGCGTTTTGCGGACAATCGGAGAGTTGGGTGGCTGCCGGGACCGCGGAATATCCCCGTTAATTACATAGTTAATTCGGGCATCGAAGGGTACGCCAGCGCAATCCGCTTGCTCTTCAAGTTGAATACATTTCTCGGATGTTCGTTTTTTTTTACTTTCGACTCGTGGAATTAATCGGGCAAAGACTGTGTCCTTTTGACGCCTCTTGTTGCCACGTTACTATTGTTACGTTGTAACAACGTTTACAATTGAACCATTTTATATTCGGGGATAATTGACAGATAATACAGGAAAAGAATTTACCTATAAGTATTGCCGTCGGATGTCGCATTACCATTGTAGATTTTGTTTAAAAAGGCGCTTCGATCGATTAACTAACCACTGTCATACACCACTGTCCAAGAACGATCGGTAGTCAAGGTCAGATTTTTCGCGTTTTCACATCGACCAATCAGATAGTTTTGTCCTCCACCACCACTCTAATTTTAATCCATTCCCATCAATGACTCTCAAGAGAAATCACTTTTTCGTTTTCCTTCGAACTGTAAAGAACATAAACATTTAAGTTCGCTCGTATCTATAACTGTAAGACAATTTATTTAAGTTGACGTTATTTATCCGTATGTTTAACACTCATTTGCACCGCCCGAAATATTCGAGTGTTATCAAGTTAACGCCCGAAGCTCATCGAATAAAATCATTTGCTGTAAATATTATTACAACATTTCGTGCGCGTTGAACAAACAGTATGTTTTTATACTTCGCAGTGGCAACTGGGTGCCGATTTTGTTAACAGATTTTTGCAGCGGAGTTTTAGTTTTTGCTACGGACTGAAACATATCCGCAGAAATTGATACGTTTTCTTGTTAAAACGTGGAAACAACATCAGGTGAAATTGAATAGAATTGTATCGGAAAATAAATGCGCAGCGCTTTTTCTTTTCTAACAGGATATTTTGCTAAATATTACGGGGGAAACTAATTCCCACCGGGTTCGTTCATTAAAAATGTGCGTTGGTCGAGAAACGAGGACGTTTGCAATTAAATATTGTCATTGGCGAAATTACGAGTTTCATTCAATAACTTCTCGATTCTGTCGATGAAATCCCATGTACATACAATCCTTTTGTCGGGTTGATTCTTTTTTTTTTCTTCTTTTTTCAAGTTATTAATATTAAAAATTTCGCGTGTGTGACATTTTATTACCCATTTATTTGAAATCAGTATGTTCGGAATTGATGTTTGTAATGATATTGAGTTTTAATATAGATTTGCGGCGTTTCCTTTTTTTTTCTTTAAACAAAATTCCTTCTGCTGCAATATTGCAACATTTCACGTTATAAATTGGAATATTTCAAGGTAAAATTTGTAATTTCCGGTTTATTATAAATTTGCGATGAATCGCAATATTTTGAATTATTTAATAATTTTTAAGTTATAAGTTGCAATATTTTGTGTTAAAATTCGAAATTTTTGGCTCACTAAAAATCGTACGCTATAAATTCCAATATTTTGAATTAAAATTCTCAATTTCTGACTCGCTATAATCTTCACGCTGCGAACTGCAGTATTTTAAATTAAAATTACAAATTTTTTAAATAGTTATTTACGTTATCACCCGCACATAAATAGTAATATTTCGTACCTTTGTTCACGATAGAAAGTATTATACTATCCTGCAAATAATATATCTCCTTTCGTTGGAAATTAACTGGTTAATGTCTTCATTGACTGCTGCTTTGCCAAACGAAATCGGTCGTGATCCAGCCCGGAACGAATATTCGTTCTTTCTGGTGGAATTCTTTGTCGTACACAGAGTATCACATCACATTGTCATGCATGGAACGAGACGTGAAACGTGGTTCGGATTCAAAATTTGAAAATCGTACCAGAATCAAAGGTAATGGTACATCGAACCGAGCTCGAAGAGTGAAGTTTCTAGCATTGAGTACTCTGCCTCGTACAAATCTCATCGAACACATTTGTTTCGACTTTGATGATACGAACAGTGACAATTCTTTCGCTTTTGTTTATGTAAATTTTTTTAGGTACTAAACTGATCTTATATTTAAATCTGGAAGCTTCATCGTCTTTAACTTTGCAATTATTTGGAGTATAATTGGATCAATTTGTAATTCAAGCTTTCCACTCGATACGTATTGAGTTCGTACGGTCCTCATCGATAATTTAGCATTCTAAATTCTCTAATTAGCGGTACATCGATCGGTAATAGTACTCTCTAAATTTGTAACTTGTTAGGTTGAATTCGAGACATTTCTCACGGTTATACATTTGAAATTTCCTAATCCGTAATGCCACCATCGGTAACACAACTTTTGAAATTTCCTAATTTGTGATGTTTCCATCTATAATATAACTCTTTAAATTTCCCAATTTGTATATTAAATTCCTGATGCCCTTTCCAATAATGTATAACTACTTCAAATTTCTAAACGCAACTCTCAACTTTTCTCCTCGCCAGACTAATAATTATATTATTTATCAAAAAATGTTATTGCCACAAATTTCCTTTCTCGAACATTTCACGTTCAATTTCCCCGCGATACGGAAAAGGTGCATTATGAAATTCAACGTACTTGCATAGCTACGATCGAAATATTAGAAAAGTAAGCGTAACGAGCAAGTATCGATAGTTTCGAACGTTTATGTTACAAGTTGTAGACATGTACTAAAAGGAGCAACTTCAGTCGATGAAGAAAATAAGGTTGGTCTGGAATTTTATCGAGGCCAGAGTTCATCGTGTTCCACGTGGTCGGGAAACTTTCCACGAGGGTCAAAGTGGTGGCAGGGTGGTATGAAAAAAACATGAATACAAATTGCTGAACGGGCAAGATGAAAGTATCAGGGAGAGGCTGCTGTTACGAGTATCCTTTAAGCACACGAGGGTTGAATTAAGTTTGCAACGGGTTCAAGGGAAAATATGTAAATAACCTTGAGATTCGATGGCAAAACTCGAAGAGGACCTTGTCGATCGAAATAGACGAATACCAGCGCAGCGTACACCTGTTCATTCGACACGAGATTCACCTTTGGAAAGCTGAGAGACAGATACTGATTTCAGGACTCGATTCGATGCCAGTTGAATCGTGAGAATCCTGCCGTTTTGGATTTCACAGTTTGTGTATCCTAGTTTCGTTCAAATAGACGAGTGGTTGGTTTATTTCTGTCCGGAATGTAGACTCGATAGTTGTAATCAGCGGGAAAGTTGAGTTATTGAAATTAGAATTGATAGAAAATTATAATTATTGAAGTTACAATTTATTATAAATTTTTTCTTATTTAGCAGAAAATTAGAAATATTGGAATTGCAATTTAGCAAAGGACTTGTATAGAAAATTTACGGTTATTAAAATTGCGATCGACAGTAAATTAAAATTAGAAAATTAATATTGCTGGAATTGCAATTTACAGTATACTAAAATTAGAAAATTGCAATTGACAAGAAGACCTAAAATTAGGAAATTGAAAATATTAGAATTGCAATTTATAGAAAGGCAAAATCAAAAATGAACGAATCAATCAAATCGAGTGACTTCCTGTTTCATCCCGTTAAACGTTGTTCGCCAAATAGGATAATACATGCGGAAGAAGCATACCGTGCCAATAAATAATCTACCAACTCCTAACATTCGCCTCTCGTTGCACATGGCCATCAAAGATGCATTGCACTCTCCAGCTCTCTCATTTCGAGTGAAAAATTCACGGTTCACTTCGATCCCAAGACTTTTCAACGACACCCTGCCATCATACGGAAGATTGTTTCGATCAATAAATAATCTACCTTCTGACACCAGACGTGTGGCTGTATTTCCAAAAAAGCAACAATTTAATCCATTTTAGACAAACCGAACACCTGGTGTCTAATGCATTACTTGCAAGTATGACTACCTTCAAAGAAACCCATCAAATTGTTACAAAATTTATTTAATTGTAATTAAAAATTAACATTAGGGGTATGCAAAAGTTTCCATCAGTTAGAGTATTATTAATAACGAGAAGTACGTAACTCGAACGTCAAATTTAACCCTTCGACCCCTAAACTCGTGTATATATACGTTACTTGAGTTTAATTTTAATTTTAATAAAAATTCTTTGCCTGGTCCTTTGTTAACGCGAGCCACGCTCAAAGGGTCAGAAA
Organism: Stelis phaeoptera; assembly: GCA_943735885.1. Lineage (NCBI taxonomy): Eukaryota > Metazoa > Arthropoda > Insecta > Hymenoptera > Megachilidae > Stelis > Stelis phaeoptera. The sequence goes on along the minus strand of OX030932.1, from coordinate 17,200,473 downwards.
ATTAATTCTTAACAAGCCTAATGCGTCGCGGTGTAGAAATATTAAGTTTGCAATGAAATGAAATTAAACAACATTGTACTAGAAACGAGCAACATTCTGCTTACAAACCTTTATACCTGCGATAGAAGTTGAATAATCTTGACGCTAAATAAACGGACGTGTGACGAGTTTAGTTGCCAATTTAACATGAACGCGTTGATTGCCACGAGGGTTATTAATTAAATTAGCAATGCAAAGTATCAAACCTAAGTTCTCATGATAATAATCGAAACCATAGTAATGCAAACGTTCGCACACTCCTAACAATATATTCGATCAACAGTAACAAAAAGAAATCGCTCGTCACGCAGAGTTAAAACGAAAAAACTTCCACCTCCTTCTAAAAAAAAAAAAAACCTGTCACCCGGAATGGGTCAATTTTGTACTAAAAGAATCTTAGCAATTTGTCCCCGGTAAATGGCAAAAGTTTCCCCAGTAATTCAATCCGGAGCGTGCCATTTAAATTTCAATAAATCCGCTAAGTGCACGCGTTTTTTTCTCGCAGTTGTGAAACGGAGGGGGGGGGGAGGGGGGGGGGGGGGAATGGCGAAAGAATTAGCGTAGTTATCAGTGGGCGGTTCACGCGAAACCAATTACCCCGGTCATGCAATCGAACGTCCGACGACGGTGTTGTTTCTTTCGGTTTGTTCGTGCTTCTTCGCCAAGTTATAACTAATCGTTTTCCTCATGCGATCCTCTTCCGCTCGAATCCCCGTCATTCCGAGCATATTTCCCACCAATTTTACGCCGGACGCGGGCTGAAATTGAACGGGTTAACCCGGCTGATGGATGTACCGTCGAATAAAGTCTTACAGCTCGTCGGGAGATTAACATCGGACCTTGGACAACTCGCGTTCTCGTTCGCCATTCGTGTCGGAATTGTCGCCGAACGATTTATTCCGCTCTGAGAGGATTGTTGCCCGAACGATCCTGTCGCTGTGAGGCATCAGCATTTGTCAAATGGGAAAGAATACGCGACGAGACGTTGCGAACAACGATAGCGTGATATGGATAAAATAAATTAAATTTATGGGACACGAGCTCGATTTTCGCGGTAGCCCGGTTAGCATTTCGTAAAGAATTTTTATTATAAAACATATTGGTAGTTAAATAGGCGGGATCGAGATGCCGGTGTTTAATAAAAGGGGCCGTGGCATGGCGGATGAGATATCTTGAATTTATAGGACTTGGGTTATATTTCCAGTGGCCTAATCTCCATTTTTCAAGAATTTCTATTCCAAATATTATACTAAAACACTATGTGGAGATATTGAAAAATATGTTAGTGGGTAGATGGATGGGATTGGGGCTTCTGTATTTAAGGAAAAGAATTTTAGAAGTTAAGATGAACGTAGACTACAGATCTGAAGGATTTGGTTCAAGCTTCTATTCCCAGTGGATCTGCTCTCTATTCTTTTGGAATTTCTATCGGACGTACTACGGAATATAATAACAATTAGAAATTTGGGATCAGGAGTCCTAATATAAAAGTGCCAGCCCCAGGATTTATAGCATTTGGATTCTATTTCCAGTGACCTGCTCCCAATTTGTCACGAATTCCTTCTAAAACTATTCAGAAATATAATAGTAACCAAGATGTACTAGCGAAAAGCGATCGAAAATAACGAAATACTACCCTTAAAATCTAAGGGATTCGAATTAAACTCCTAATATTCCAATCCCTATTTCCCTCAAATTCCTTCCAAAGATTCTAAATGATTAAAAGAAACATAATATCACTGTTTACGAGCACTTGTCCGTGGTGGGACCGTCACGAAGGTCGATCAGGTCGACGAAGGTTGTAAATCTTCGCCTCACGAAATTAAGCGCGTCTTCACGACCCGTTAAGGTGGTAAAGAGTTTAAGGTTGCTTGGTATTCGGAATAATTATGATTTGTCAATTCATTAGGCAAGGGCCAGAATGAGAAGATTAGGCAAGGGCCTGATTGAGAGGTTTCACCGCGTGTCCGGTGGATACTACCGCGTCTTGAAGACGAAGGTCGCCGAGTGGTAATGGTTTACCACGAGAATTTCTATGCGACGAAGGCTCGTCTGAGTGAACTTGTGTTGTTCACGAGAAATTCTTATCAAGACTCACGAGACATATCTAAATTGAGACCAGGCAGCTTCGGAGGAATGGTCGAGCCGCGGAGGTGTTTACCGAAGAGGACCAATCAGGGCTGATCCAAAATTCGACAGAACACCGATTGGTGACACGGCTAAGCGAATACTGTTGGAACCTTTGCCAGCCGTTTGGTGACAGTTATATTGCCTGGCGAGTTTATAGCCTACACGGCCTATGATAATCCTCGATTGGGTGATCGTAGATGACAGACTGACCGTGTCGAATTCCGAGTGTAATGCAACTCGGAACAATCACGACTCCCATAGTCAAACAGAAGTTGTAACGAATATAAGGACGAAGTCGAAGCACGAGTACCCCTTTTATTTGACCTACTTATGAATTTTGTCGAGAAGTTGAAGCTCCTGCGCTGAATTCCAGTTACATTTCGTATTCGAAAATGAGAGCTACTTAAACCGTCAATTGAAAACAAGAAAGTTCATCTCGTTGCTCATCCGTACGACTCAAAGTATTAACCACCAACTCTGAATTGGAGCAAGTCCTATAAACTTTAATCAAGTCGTATCGATCTACACGCAGAAACAATGTTGCCAACTAGCATAAGAGAAACGAGAATGATTATACGAAATGTGATAACTATACTAATTATAACGTGGAAAAATTGTAATTCAATAGTAGAAATAGTTCGAAAGTTACATAATTTGCGAACTAGATGGAGTATAATGAAATTTCTGTTGGCTTTAGTCAAAAGGTTAAAGGTTAAATTAGTCGAACTATCGGGGCTACCAAGTCATTATCGAAAACTATCGAGTTTTCGTACAGCGTTTGTGAGTTGTTTTCACGCGTTGGCACTGTTTGCTTTACTCGAAGCTCGTTTTCCTTGCCTGGAAGCCGGAGTATGTCATTAAATTCCGTGTCTGCTCGTCTCCGGGATTCGACCAACCAGTGGCTGTACAAACTTTACGGCTTCCCCCCCCCAATTGGGGTAGATAGCAAGCCCCGTATGACAGAAGTAACTGCACGCTAGCTGCCGGGTTCGTTCAATTCAGTCGTCCTTGTATTAATCTTACGGCAGGGTAACAGGGGCCGTTAATGCGCGCACTGCCGCCCTGGGAATCGGATCGACGGAACGCAACACGGGCTGATTATGATAATGAACAGCCCCGGACGATCTCGGGCGCACGGTTTTGGTCCCGAGATGACGGATGCTTCGTTGAACCGACGAATTTGACACGCCAACAACGATATCCTTCCGGTCTGTGTTCTCCATTCGCGAACTTTCGATAAAAGTGGCTGCCAGTCATTTTATATTTAGACTATGGACGGGGCGCTTATGTAGCCATTTTCTACAGATTCTAAGCTTTAAATTGAAGTACCGTAAGTGTTATTTCGTGGTACTCTTATGTCATGAAAATCACGTCAAACTTTCTGTGTTTGAAAATCATTTATTTACTTCCATCATTCGCTAGAGATGACTATCAATCATTTCATATCTAGAATATTAATGGAGTACCTATGTGGTTATTTTCATCAAGCTATAAGCTACAAATCGATGTGTCATGAGTGGCATTCTGCGATAATTTTCTGTCATGAAAATCAAGTCAAACTTTCCCTGTTTCAATTTCGACCAGTACGACACGAACGGGAGAAAGTTAGAGAGGATTTTCGTGGGCGCACGATTAAACCGTCACGATTTTTGAGACGTGGCCGCATTTTTTTCGATTTGTCGTTCGAAGCACGTGTCGAGAGCGAGAGTCGATTGTTCGTGCAGAATTTTGAAATATTCACCGGCGTCGCCAGCTGGCCTGATAAAGTTCGCGTTCCATCCGGTAGCTGCGGTTCCATTATTTCCCTCGGCTTTTTTTTTTATTCTCTCACACCCTGATTTTTTGGAGAAAAGCGCGTGTCGTTGCTGTGAAAAAAAAAATGGAGAAAAAAAACAAGGAAAACCTCGATATGTTTCACGAGGGAATTCCGTGGTTTTACTTTTCTATCCGAGCGTCGTTCGCGATGAGTTTTTCGGGAAAATTTCCCAAAGACCTTCGATATACTACGCCGCGATTCGTTTTAACGAGGAGACAGCGTTGTTCGCAGCTCGTCGAATAATTTAAAAATAATTGCTAGCCACGCGAATCTCCAAGGGGCCCGTCGAATTTCAACCGTTTGAAAAATACCCTCGGAATTCCTGTGGAACTGATAACGGGGCTTCCGTGCAACCGGCACTTCTTGTGATTTACATTCGACCGTTTCGTCCAGAATTTTAGATCGACCCGCTCCAAATCATGTCGAACCATAAGTGGCCCTGCAAAACCTCTGCTTCCATCCGCAGACTTCTACCAGAACGTAAAATATTGCCATTAAACCCGTATAGAAGTTTTCTTTTAAACGTCACTTTGGCGACGAAATAAGAGACCCCGAACGTATTTTAATGGAAGTCAAAGTTTTAAGAAATAACAATTTTCAATCGAAGCTAGGATGTTGATGATAAATATTGAATTTTTTCTGCGATAGAATTTGTATTTAAGGAAAATTGTGTAAGAAGGATGGATTATTTGTTGGAAAATCATATAACCTGAGTGCTTTCGAAACGCTTCGAAAATTGAATTAAGAAAGAAAAGGGGTGGTTAATATTTGAACAAGTAAACGATAGGAGTTGTCTTTCAACTATCCAAGATAATCTCCATTGTTCTTTGTAAATCCTTTGTAAGCGTCGACGGCTGACAAGCACAATGAAAATTGTCATTTGTATCACGGCACGTTAAAACTATAATTATTGATTTATTTCGTAACTTCAATTATTCCTTCGATAATTTTTAAAATTATAAGGCTAATAAAAAGACGCGTAACCACCAAATTTCATTTCCAATTTAATATAATATTTAAGAATACATATTAAGAATTTGATAACAAAGGTATTCTACTTTCGTAATTATCCACCGAATTTGTAAGTCGTCGTTGGCAAACAGTCGCGGAATACCTTTGACCGGTCGATTGTAAATCATTTTCCGTTTTCTCTATTCGAGAATGGACAGGGTACGATATAAAATCGAGCTTCATTCGTATCGATATCGATCAGACGACATGACAAACCTCGTCGGACGATACCGGTGGCCGATTGTTTCCAACAAAAGGAAACAATTTGCACGCACCTATTCCAGCGAATAAAACAAAAAGAAAAACGAAGAAAAAGAGGAAAGAGCGAGAAAAGGAGTGACGGTATGAAAAGAGGCAACGGAGACAAAGAGGTATTGAAGTCGGTGCTATCGCAAGTGGTTTACGTGTAAAGCGTTAACCTCGATTGCGGCAGTTTCATTCGAATTGCTGAATTCATCGTTTTCGTGGTGAACCACGTTTACATGTACATGTACAGTGAACACGGTCGATTCCTGCTTCGCCTATCAAAACGAACGAACACTGGGGCTATAGAATGCGTCAGCTGATGTTCAGGTTATTGTCTGTCCAATCACTGTAACAATTGTGTCCATTTTTATAACGATAATATTTGTTATATGGATGAATACATTAAGTCTGTTTATCTTGGCGAATTCTATCAATTTTCTAATAGGTTTTGACGGTAGAGACTGTGAGGAATGGTAATAATATTATTTTGGGGATAGTAGCTTGCATGGTTATGGAATTTAGGTAATTGGGGAAAATATTTACTTATAATGATATAATGTTATTAATATGCGCATAATCGGGATAGTAAATACGTTCTATCGTTAAGGAATATACAGTATGTATATGTAGGTGATTGGTAGGATATTAATGGTATTACAATAGTATCACTATACGAATTATAAATACTATTGCTACAGTTATAATATTGTAATATTACCACTCTGAGCTATAATACTATAATACTGCTACTATACATATAATACTACCACTACTACGTACTATAATACTACCGCTATACCCGTAATACTATTACTATATCTATAATATTGTAATACTACCACTCTGCCTATAATATTATAATACTGCTACTATACTTATAATATTTACTATAATATTATCACTATACCCATAATACTATTATTATATCTATAATATTGTAATACTACTACCACTGTATCTACAATACCGCAATACTACCCTATAGCTATAATACTATAATACCATTGCTTCTCTAAAGTAAAACCCCCAAATAACACCGTATCTAAACAAACTATTTATCACACAAATTTCAAATTTGATTCGCCATCGGTAAATTGTACGTACAAAAGAAATTAATCACAAAAGGCATCATATTTAGATAATGAAAGCAGAACAATCCGAATTGATCGAGACGATCTTTAATGCATTCAAATTTCAACCCATTCCCTAACGCGACAGTTTGTTCCACGAATCGATGAGCATGTCGAATAGTTTGTAATCAGCCGTTTCGTATTGTCAAATACGGGAAAATTGGCTGGCATAACGCAAACAGGAAAAACACACAATAACAGAGCGAACGAAGGAGGAGGAGGGTACCGAGAGGCGGAAGGCCGAGTATTTATCACGTAACCCCAATTTCATCGTCGCGAGTTATGAATTCCATACGTTGAATACGTTATGCATTATGTATCCTGCAAAATGTGTAAATTCGGTGAACAGAATTGGTTGCATTTATTGCGATTTAACACGCTTCCCTGAATAAAACATGGCCGGGTCTAACGAGCTCGATCGCCGACGATTTTTATCCGTTTCCAGTTGAAAAATCGGCTCCCGGTTTCCGGTTCGATTGTAAATTATCCCTTATTTCAACGTTGAAACATTGCTCGGGCGTCGTTCGGAATCTCTTGGAATTCGAGACGTTGCCGGTTTTCAGCTCTCCACCCGTTGACTAGCACAGTGAAAACGGATGTATGTATTCAGACACGCTGAAACCCTGATTATTAAGAATACCGTGAATTAATTTTCAAAATTAAACTTTCCATTCAATAGCCAGCAGTATTAGCTCAATATTAACTCTGTCCACGGTTTCTTTCATCATTTCTTTTGTTAATTATTCGATCGTTAGAAATTTCGGGCGCCGCTCACCGACGCACAGTGGGAATAATTGGTGTTTCAGCGGCCAAAAATACATAACTTTTGAACGAATGAAGATAACGTAATATTTCTTTTTTCTTTAATGAAATTGAAGTGTTCTTCATTACTTACAATTAGGCAATATTAGGTAGATTGTTTATATTAAGTAATAGTTGATTATGTTAACTGCTACAGTAGCATTACATACCTGATATTTAAAATTCAAAAATATTCCTAATCTCCTCTGGCCACTCTTCTCCGATATCCTTCCTCTTTTGTTGAAGCCTTAAGGATGATATTAAAGGATCCGATGAAACAAGCATAATATGGAAGAGATCTGTATTGACTCGTTCTCTTGATGTTTTGCAAGTGTTACTGAGTCTTAATCTTCGGTATTCTTTGTGATTAGCCTCCTGTGCTTCCTCGGATAATTCTCCGATTGGTAATATATGGGAACCAATAATATATTCTCCATGGCATAGAATTTTGTGAACAGTTGGTGTTAAATCTCTGTCGGGATATGTTTCTTTAAATAAATGTAGAGTAATTTTCGCATATTCTCCAAATTTTTGTGGATTCAATTTTAATCCACAATTTATCATGTTTAAAATATTTTTAAATCTTATAATAATTTCTTCTTTTATATTTAATATATCCGCTGTAATATCAGCATTTATGAAAAATCGCCTAGCAGTATTGCCATCATTCGTATTTCCAAAACCTTGTTTTGGGGTATCTATTATTAGGCCTAATTTTTCTCTAAATTCTTGTACTATTCTTTTTTTCTCTTTTTCTTTTATTTCTAATTTTGCCTTATCCCCCTTTATACGTTCAAATCCAATAGATTTTTCATATGCCACCTTTAATAAAAACTCCATAAACCGAATCCTTGCGTGTAAAGGAGATAATCCAAATTCAGCATTATGTTCCGGGACTTTTTCATATTGAGAATTAAATTCTTTCACAGTTTTAGAACATATCACACATCTAGTGGTCGCTGAAGTTCCCGAAGCATGTTGAGCAACTTTTCCATCAACCATTGTAAAAAAGAGCTTATGTTTAATTTTTATATTTCTAGCGTGTATTATAGTTTCTGTTTCTTTTAACATATTTATCTCTTGTTGTAGGTTTGAATATTCTGATTGAATTAGTTCCTTGGTCTCTTTTACATACTTAAACTTAATTGGCCGGCAAAAACGTGTCGATGATGGCATGGGATTTTTCCATACTTCGGTGGCATTTTCTTCGGTATTTACAGCTACATTTAACCTTAGTGGAACTAACGATGTTATAAACAAATTCGAATCGGAAATGTCAGTAGTATTTGCCGAAAAAACTTGTTTATACTGATTCTGTCCAGAGGATCCATCAAAACCATATTTAGTATATAATACCAAATTAGTAGAATTTAATTTATCTATTTCTTCTGGTTCTTTAGTTTGCAGAATTCTATTTGTGGTATGATCCAATAAATCTTGAAGGCTACATTCTGCCGATATTTCCGTGGCTTTCCAATTATCTGGCACTGAGTCCTTTTTCGTTTCTGTAATTACACAGTAAGAAGGGAACACATTCTTTAGTCCTTTTTTGTTTAAATGTTGATTTAGTTTTTCATATTTGGCTTTAGATAAACCTAAATCAAGGAAAATTGCCAAAGCTTCCTGAGGAGAAAAGCTATTTAATTTTGTCGGTGAAAATATGGCATCATAAATTCGATGTATCTCCGATTTGTCTGCTTTTTCGACAGCTTCTAAAATTTTTGCTTTTTTATACTCCTGATTTTTCTTATAATTACAGATCATAATTTTAGGGATATCCACTTCTAAATAAGATAAATTCTTATTTATTTCACTCCTCTTTCGTCTTTTGGACCTATCAGCACTCTCTTCATACGATTTCTTTGGTCGACCTTTTGATGTGCTGGGTACACTACCTTGATTATTTAAACTGTTTATCGAGAATGTTGTGTCCAACCATTGAGAATTCTTCGTCAAAAACATTCGTTTATTATAGTGTGAAGATTTGTACCTCCTTTTGATTTGATTGTAAATTCCGGCAGGATTAATACTAAATAATCGCGGTACGTCTTCATACTCAACTCCATACTTTTCCGCTACCTTATGAACATAATTTTTTTCACTAACACTAGTATTTTCTATAAACATATCAAATAAAATCTTATATGTAAAATCCATTTTTATAACTGTTATAAAACACTATACTAATTGAACTCAATTAAACTTATTTTTAAATAATTCACTGCACTGAGATCACACCAACAGCTAAAGTTTTGTATATTAATATTCTTTAAACTTGTATATTATTCGTAAACGGTTACAGACGGATATCATTCTTTATACACGGGTCGGAGACATATGGGATAATAATATTACATTAACAACTGAACCGTGAAACATCGTGATTCTTTTATTGCATTTAATGTACATAATTATAGGCGGTTGTATAGCTAAAAATAAGTACATTCGTATATACATGGTTCATTCTGTCCTAAAAGACTCAGTCTAATAGTTAAAAAAAAGTAAAACCAAAAACAAAATATTACCTTGTTTAATTTCATTTAATTCAATTAAGTTGCTTCACCTCTTCAGATTAGTTAAAATTATATAACTCGAAAATAATAACTCCTTGAAAAGAAATCTTTTGTATTCATTAGTGGTAGACATTTCTCTTTCAGTTAAGGGAATGATTTTATTGTTTTGGAAACCCCGAAAATTTGACTTTTGGCCACAGAATCTGGTTTTCTTCCCACTGTGCGACGACCACCGTGGCAGTCAACGCGTCGAGTTTGTTCAAACAATTGATACCGAAATATATGAATTTAATTAACTACAGCCACCGACGAAACGAAACAATGGAAACAGAATAATCACAACTTTCCAGAGCCCGGTCGACTCGATCTTTTTGTTCTTATAATGTATCTTTCGCAAACGTTCACACCGTCCTTGGAAAACAATCTCCTCCCGGACATTAATCTAAAGAGAAAACACCGGTGTGGTTAAATCGCGAATCACAAAAGCATCCGAAGCAACGCACAAGATTAATGGACGAAGATTATTGCGACGGCACGGAGGGGGGATCTTTTACTGTCGCGAATAAAGCGATCGCAAAACACAGTATCGGTTTTGGTAAATGGTATTTGTGTAATTTAGTATGGTGGTGTGGAATAAACCTATAAGGAATAAATAAGTATTTGGATTTGAATGAAATGTGCAATGGTACCAAGTACAATAAGATTTTGATTACGTTGAATCTTGAATGCAGTAATGGGGGCAAAGAAAATATTATTTTATTAACGTGCACACAATTTCGACCAGAAATAAACCAAAAAATATCTAAGGTCAGTTAACGGAAGTTAAACCACCAAAGTACCTCTAAACTTCTTAACAATCCTATCCCTCAGAAACGATCGAAATAAAGCAAGTAATCTAAGGTCAGTGGATAAAAGTTAACCCTTTGTGCCGATAAACTTTTTAACTCTTCACATTGGTAATATTTATTACGAATAATATGAGAATTTTTGATATATGTATCTACCACCAACGCTTTAACAATCTATATTACTAATATTATGTCCTCTACGTATATTTTTAAAATAATTTCTATCTTTCCTTCGACGCCCATGTCCAAGCGTCCAAAGGATCGAGGCACCTAGCTTGTCGCAAACAAAGATTCTAATTACCTCGTGGATAAATAAATATCCTGATCGCGAACCACCGAAAGGGCACAAAATTTTATCGACCATCCACCCGGTTTAATTGCACGGTCAGATAATACAGGCAGGATTTAAAACGCACTTTGGCCGACGTCCAAATACGCCCTTCTAAATGCCTTCCCCTCCCAGTCTTACTTTTAACTTACTTTTTTTTCCATCTAATTTGCATTCAACCGACGACTTAGTCTTATAAATACCGTCGGTTCGCGGGTCTCGCTGGTAACACCAGAAGACAACAACCGAAAAACTTTTCGTCGACGAAATAACCGATTGAAATAAGAGCCGGGTTCCTTTAGATTAGAAGATTTTTCGAGGGTTAAGTTCGGGAACTTATGGAATCGAAGCGATTCGAAAAATCTCGGAAAAACGAACGAACGGAAAGATAAAAAGATCCCACGAAGAATTCTTATAGAAATTTCTTCGAACGGGAATACTTTGAAACAGTCGCGGGGATCATATCTTTGGAGGATAGAAGAGTTTCGAAGTCGAGGAACTTGGGCAATGTGGAAATCTTCGAGACGTTGAGATGGCAGACCCAAAAGATATCTCAAAATTTCTTACGCTGACCCGTTCCCATCTTATTTCCTTTAATATTTTATCTGTAATCCAGGGGATCTTCCAAAGTCGCGTCAAGGAACCGGTATTTCTATTATCGCTACCCGAATCACCTCAAAATTCCAAATGCCAAGGTACCAAATAGTAGACTAATCATTTTAATATCCTAAATACCGTTAAAATGCTTTTTAATTGAAATAGTATTCACGGAGAATACTATTTCGTGATATTTGGAATGAACAGAATGAAATCGTAAGAAAAGCTATTTGATAAAAAAATCTATCGAAGGCAAACGATCGTCCATCAAACGATGGGGGGGGGGGGGGGGCAAGAACGATAAAGCATCGGTGTTTCGGAGGCGTTTTACCGGGGCTTTAAACATTTTATTTATCGATGTTGTATCGATCTTGTCGACAGCGACGCTGAAAATTCCATGCTTTTTATCGGCCACGGTCTGATTTATTTCAAGAACTGGCCCTGGCTGCATGAGCCACTTCTGTTGGAACGTTGCCAGACGAAGTGAATAGCTGTTTGGATCGCCTCTGGGAAATTAAGTGTGTACACGATGGAGTAGGGAGAAAAAAAAAATACAATAACGCGCGAAAACCGAAAACGTCGCGCCTACATCCGCGACAAGAGCTCGTTCTCTGTGCTAACGGTTCGACCTAGGCGCACTGGGTGCTGTTACGACTCGAATTTCCTCTCCGACCGTCCTGGTCAACGAAGTTGCTGAAACTTTTATGGTTGCGACGTTGTTGATTAAAAAATATATAACGACGTTTCGAAATGAGATTTTTGGATGGTTTGATTCAGGGATGATACGTGGTTTGCGTGATAGGAAGTATGTAGGATTGAGTTGTTAGAATGTTTTAATTGAGTTGAAATGGGACTTGAGTAAGATTCTTGAGTTTTTTAAGTTTTTGTTAGGATTTCTTTGGGTATCCTTCGAATTTCTTGGGTTTCTGGCGTCCTGGGTTTTTCTAAGAATTCCTTAGAATTCTTTTGGTTCTTTTTACCATTCCTTAGGTTTCTCTTAGAATTCCGTAGGATTCTCTTCCAGATTTCTTCGGTTTTTTTAAAGAATTCCTTGGCATTCCTATGAATTTTTTAAGAATTTCTTAGGATTCTTTTGGATTGTCTTATTGTTACAATTCTGTAGATTTCTCTTAGGATTTCTTACGCTTTCTTAGTATTTCCTAGATTTTTGTACAATTGCCTTCGAATTTCTGAGATTTTTCCAACAATTCCTAAGAATTCCTTAGGTTCCTCTTGGAATTCTTTAAACTTCTTTAAAACCCCCTAGTTTTTTCCTAAGAATTCCTTAAAATTCCCTACGTTATTCTTACAATTCTTTAAAAATCCTTAAGTTTCTCTTGCATTCCTACAAAATTTCTTAAATCACTTTACTATTTCCTAGGTTTCTCCAAGAATTCCTTAAACCTCCTCAGTATCCACAGATTTCCTCACGTATCTCTTAAATATCTCCTACAAACATCTCCTATCAACCACCAAATCAAGAAATCCCCCTGAAAACCTTAACCTCGTTCACAATTTCAATTGCCTAATTTCACCGTATACGCATCCTTGTGCCTGTACAAAAAAGAATTAATCCAGTCTTAACCGTTTGCAGTCCGGTGTCAAGCGTGACTGGGCATTAGTTTTCCATCACAGGGACACTGTTACGTAGCTTCGGATACGACATTATTAAATTGCCAGTTAAAATAAAGAAATAATTGAGAAATAATTCGGACCGCAAAGGATTAACTTACCACCGAGAGAATCGAAATCAAAATGGAATTCGATGGGCTCCCGATGCGACGACGCGCGACGAGCACTCGAAATCTCGAACAGTTCGATCGGGAAACGAGCTTATCGAGTCTTGGTCGAGCGAGCGTTCTAAAATGAGTTTCCAAAGCCGGCTCCCCAGTTGCTGTATCACGAAGACGCAAAAGTTTTGGAAAGCCGACGGGGGTGCAGAAGCTGTACGCGGCAATCGAACGACGCTGCAGGCTGTTCACGGGGCGGGGGTGAGGGTGTGCGGTAGGTATCGCGAAAATAGGTAAACAGAGTTTGATCATTTGGCAGATTCGGTTTTATCGGGACCGCCGCGCGCCGGGAGGATTCCGCGTGCATTCGGAACAATTTTGGCTTCTCCCCTTTTTCCACCCGCGAATCAACATTTATAATCGATGCAAAGCGCAATTTGCATTCGACGCGTCGCGTCGGTTCGCGGCCCGCAATTGGCGTTATTAAACGACACCGAACTCGATTCTAAATCGCTATTCCCACGACGTTACTCATTAAAACGAACTTTCCCGCACGCGGGAACACCATTCGACCCCGTCGACTTGCCAACGATGAAAATTCCTGCAAATAAAGACACCTTTTGCGAGCCGAACGCCTCGTCCCGCTTCCAATTAACCCTTGGTAAAATAGAAGCTTCTATATTTATACAAAAGATGTTTCCTGACTGATAAAATATTAAAATCGCCACGTTGTTTCGGTTTCCAGGAGATTTCGTAAATTTGATAGAATTTACTGGTATTTATTGGCAAAATTTATTGGTGTTTTGAACCTTCTATCTTTAAATCGTATGGCTTTGTAGTTGAAATTTTTGACTTTGTAAAGTGAAACCTTGAACTGCAAACTTCAGGCTTCAGGATTCCGACGACAGACCCCAAACTCCAGACTTCAAATTTCAAACTAGATTCATTAGGATTCCTAGCTTGAAACATAACGCTTCATGATTTCTTATCGTTTCATATCTTCGCCAGGTTCGAAGCTCAAAGCGTACACTTCATATTTCCTGCTCGCCAAGTTCATAGCATCGTAACTTTAAACTTCAAACTTCGTATGTTCATGGAATCATAACTCTTAGCTGGAAATTTCGTGTTTTCATGATTTTACGCTCTCATAACTTCAGCTTTCGAATCTCAGAGTCGAGACTTTCATAACTGATTGCAATTCTGTCGAAATATATTCAAATTTCTAAATATCCAGAGTGTCACTTTGGTAGCCATAACATGGATTGTATTCTTAAATATAATATTTAGACTACCTTTGTCTCGTTAGTGTATTTGTTAACGCAGATATCTCTGCAGTTCGTTGCAATTAAAAGGATGTCAAAAATATATTGATAAATTTTGTTAAATATCCAGCGTATCAATTCGGTTTGTTCGTCGGCTAAAAATCACCGGATGTCCGACTAGACGGAAACGACGTCGCGATTTTTTCGAGTCTCGAATAACCGGCTCGGCGGCGAATAAATTTGATCGTTTAATCGCGCGGCCTTGCAATGAGCGAAACGTGAAAATAAATTTAATCGTTTAGTACGCCGTTGCCAGACGAGACGAGCATCGATTACCTTCCACCGAATAATTATTTGCCCTCAGTTATACACGTCGAATGAAATTTCAACGAATGTCTGCTGACAGTCCGATGAAAAGGGCGACAGTTGAATATGAAATATCGTATACAGTCGCATGTTTTATTCTTTCGACCCTCTGATTTGCAAGATATTTATTACCAGAGGTAAATGTCATTTTAATATTTTATGCTTAAGGCATCGGATCAGCTGAAATGATTTTTTCGTTCATTTCCTGTCGTCAGTTGGCTAAATGTTTGCATAGTCGATTGAAAATTTCAATTTTATTAAAATTGAGACGAAATTCTTTTCAAATCTTGTATTTTATTATTATCGAAATTACGATACCATCAAAATCATGAGATATATCATTTTGATAATGTAAATTAATCGATCGCAAATAGGTAATATTTTGCGGTAATTGCTAAGGTTCGACATTTCTTTTTTTTTTTCTTTCTGAGGTTGAGTGTATCGAATATTTTTGCTAAAATGTAGTCTGAGAAAGTTTCCTGTACAACCTGTCGTGTCGTAAAATGTCTAACGAAGTCGGATAACTTTCGAAGAAGAAACGACCTGTAAATTCTTGGCAGGGTAGCTGGAGCTTTCAGCCGCTCTGCCAACCCATCCTTAATTCTCACTGATCTGGCATGGTATGAATTTTTTAACGGTCGCCTCTCGTTGAAATTACACCATAAATATTGGCTGCTCAAGGTATCGTGATAAAACGTTCCTTATCAAAATTAATAGCACGAAATATAAATAGAAACAAACAGAAATCTAAATAGTGAATTATTAAGGGTGCCATCAGCACGTCTTAAATTATTTTCATAGAAAGTATTGAATATATGTACCTACTGAAACTATAATTATTTTATGTTTATAGTTTTTTGAAAATATTTCGCGGATTTTCGGTTCCATGAGTGTAATATTTGGAAATTTGTCAATTCCTAAAAATATGATATTTCGAAATTTCCTAAAACTCGAAAATATAGCACTTCGAAATTTCCGTTTCCAAGTTCTTAAAAATATATTTGTGAGTGATATAAAAATTTATATCACTCCTCAAAAATATAATATTTCGAAGTTTCCAAGCCCCCAAATTATAATATTTCGAAATTTCCAGGCCCCCAAATTATAATATTTCCAAATTTCCACTCCTCAAAAATATATTTTGATATTTCCAAGCCTCCAAATTATAATATTTTGACACTTCCAAGCTTGCAAATTATAATATTTTCAAATTTCCAAGTCTACAAATTATATTTCGAAATTTCCAAGCCCCCAAATTATAATATTTCGAAATTTCCAAGCCCCCAAATTATATTTCGCAATTTCTCAGCCCCAAATTATAATATTTCGAAATTTTCACTCCTCCAAAATATATTTCGAAATTTTCAAGCCTCCAAATTATAATATTTCGAAATTTCCAAGCTTGCAAATTATAATATTTTGACATTTCCAAATCCTCCAAAATATAATATTTCTTTCCAAAATTTCCATTGAAAAATATAATATTCCTAGCCATAAGCGTAATTGGAACCTTCAATTAACTTTCCAATCTGTAATTAATAATCCTGGTCGCCGATGGAATAACCGAAAGGATTCTTCTTCTGCATTTCATTTTTATTACCAAAAAAATTACGAATATTTGACACATCGAACAATCATATATCATAACGGTGCTTATTCATTTCATTTTTTGAGCGACGGATGATGTGCGAACGCAGGAACAGGTGTCTTTAACATTGATTCAATGTATTTTCCTGACGATTTATAGCGGTTCGTAAATGTGTCGGCGGTCGATCAAGCTTTAAACGAGACATATGAAATATGTTCAACGAATTTCTATGGATTTGCCAACAACTGGTGGAAAGTAGAGGAAAAGTAGAGCGGCATTCGCGATAACTGCCGCGCTAAACTGTGTACACTCGAAGCGTTTCGAAGCGTTTCGAAGCGTTTCCTGAAAGTTTCCCATCGTTCCCGATTCCCACCAAGATATCGAACATAATTTTTCTCGCTGCAACTTAAAGAAAAAGGAAAAACAATTCGCTAAATAATCAGAAGAAGAAGTTTCGACTATCTTTAGTTTTATCTGTAAACAGAACATCGATCGATGAAAGGATCTGTTTCAACAGAAACGGAAGATTCTTTTCGATTTATTTCTATTTTTTTCAATGAACATTCAAAGATTCTTTGATGTTTATTTGAGTACTCGTTCAAAGATATCCTCTTTTTATGTGGTATCATTTTAGACAGTTCTGATGTTTTTGCAGATCTTTTAGAGTTATTCGAGACCTCTCTCTAGTCGAGACTTTGAGATTCCTTCAGACTTGTTGGATCTTTTGAAGTTTCATTCTTTTCTTTCTTTTTTGTCTCTCTTTTGATCGTTTCAGCCTCTGTATATAGATATCTTCGGATTTCTCGGTTTTCTTCGAGATTCCTTGGCCGTTCAAGGATCTCTCGAGGTCTTCTTATGTCTCTCAGGGTTCTTCTGATCTCTCGAAATTTCCTTCGGATCGCTCGAGACTTCTCGCTGAGATTCATTCAGGATCTCATTTTGTATCTGTTAGATCGGAGAAAAAACGTATCGTATACGATTATTGTTTGAATTCGTTTAACACAATTTTGAGAGATTTTAACATCGAGAGATACTAGATTGCGGATTTCAGACTAATTATAGGTTCTAGAGGTTTCAGATTTCTTAGTTTTGAATTCTGGGATCCCTAGATTCTCTATTCTACGTTCTGGACAGCCTAGGTTCTTTAGTCCAGGTCTGAGTTTTAGGATTTTAGGGATTTTATAATTTATAGGTCTCGGTGATTTTGAATTTGTCGTTCCTAGGCTCTGGAGATTTTAAATCATTTCTCTCTAGGTTCGAAGGATCCGAGAGTACTACACTTAGATCCTAGGGACCCTAGATCTTTCCTTTCTAGGTTCCAGGGACATAGATCCCTTAAGTTTAGGCTCTAGGAATTTAATATCTATCGATTCCAAGTTCTAGGGACCCAATATCCTTTGATTCTAAGTCTATGGGATCTTAAATACCTTGACCCTAGGTCCTAGGACCTAGATCCTTCGATTCCAAGTCCTACGGGTGCTAGATCCTTAAATTCCTAGTGCGACTCTAGATACGTAAATTCCTAATTCTAGGAATCCTAGATCCTCCAATTATAAAATTTAGCTACCTTAAAAACCTTTAAAATTCTGGATCTTAGAAATCCTAGATCCTTAAATTACTCGTCACAAGGATCCCAGATCCTAGGATTAAGAATTCCTAAAAAATTCTTAATATCACCGACGTATTCGATTCATATTCGACCCATGTCGTTTCAAACGATACAATCAAGAGATATCTTCGAAAGAAAATAATCCCGGAGCTCGTATCGCAAATTCAGCACAACGATACGGGGGTCATAACAATTTCTGGACGGAATATATTCGTCGTACTTATTCAACGTTATTTCCTTCATATCCAGCCGGGCAGGATCCTTAAACGCCGGAATACGATCTCTATTTGGTCGAATCGCGGAATTAAGGGGGCCATGGGGGACGGGCGAAGGGCCGAAAGGATAGTTCGAACGTACAAGAGACGTCTCTGTATTACAATAGACAGGGTCGAGTCGTCGAGGATGCTGGTAGGTGGGAAACACGTGAATTGTGGTTATGCGGTATGCGGGCACGCGAATAACCCCGAGGGAAGATTGGCTCGCATGGCCGCCATTGAATAGTACCTACCTATTTACCGTTCGTTAAAACGATCGTGCGAAATGAACCGACGAAATTTCATCCCGCCACGCGTACCTAACCGACGCTTTTAACGGCTCTTTCACCCGCGACTTTCCACCGACTTCCTCTGCTAGCGGTCGGTACGCTTGTTGCCCTGCTGACGCGTGCCGCCTCGTTAACGAACTCCGTTCCATTCGTTTGTTCATTATCGTTCATTGTCAGCCGTATAACACCGCTCTTCTCTGGCCCCTACGACGATAAAACGACGGTTAAACTTTGATAAAATTCAAAAATCGAGCACCAATTTGCAGTCGTACCCGGACGACTTTAGCCGAAGTTGGAAAAGCATGTTAAAAGGGATGATAGAAGGGCGTAGGGTTGAATACCGAGGATGAAATATCTTCGTGAAACATACTAAAACATAAAGGCACCGAAGGGGAAGCAGTTTATTCAAATAGGGGGTAGTTTCCATCTCGTCCCTCTGTATAGGATCATCGAAGCGTTATTGGGTATACATGAAATTTCAAATTCTTTCCTGACGAATTGGAATATAATAGTCCTTTTACGTCGTAGCTTACCGATGTAAATTGTTTTCTTTATTGAACGAACCGATGGTTTCGGCCCTTTGCGTTCTGAGCATTTCTAACCCTTTGCAGTCGAAGCATTTCTGGACGCAATCGAATGTAATCTAATTTTCCAGATACGCTTCCAGAAACCAAACGCTCTACGTCGGAAGAAAAGTGTTAGAAATATTTCAATTATTCCCTTCTTTAATTTTCTATATTTTGATACGGGTGAAACTGAAATTTCGTATTTTAGAATACTCCGATAAATTAAATATGGCGCCTCAGAGGCACCATTCGGGTGCAAAGGGTTGAAAACCAGAAATTGTTATTTTTCCTTTCACCCTATCGGTGCTAAAAATGTATCCGATATATTCTAATAATAATAGGTATGATTCAACTTATAGGGTTCGTATCGATATCTTTCGAAGTTTCTTATGATCTTCAATATCTCAGGAATTAAACGCGGAACAGGAACATGGAATTGTGTACAGCAGACAAATAGAAATCCGTTTGGTCCCTCTCGAAATCGGCAACACATCATTGTCCGGTTAGAATCGAGTGTCTTCCGGTCCAATATCGTGGAGCAAACACGGAACAGCATAAAAATCATCTCCAAATCCAGCTTCATCCGCAATAGTCTCTCGACTCGATTCGCCCAAAGGGATTTCCGCTCTCGGCGTCGTCTTTGATCCTCATGGTCAATCGTGTTCGAAGTTTCTCATCCTATCTGGTCCTACGGATTCGCCTGGACGAATCCGTCCGGTTTCTAATGAAATAAATTACAAACTGAATTCGATGAAGAACGGTTCTTAAATGAAAAATTAAAGAATTGGAAGTTTTAAGTATTGGGATACAGTACTTAAGCTCCTAGTACCTAGAATTTATAAATAATATTGCAATTAGTGCGCTGGTAATTGATGGAGATCCTAGGATTAGTAGTTACCTAAGTAGTTAAAAAAAAAAAAGTTCTGTACCCCTATTTATTAGCGACAAGGAATATACAGCCTAAGAATATCTTACCGTAATATATTGTAAGTGAAATTTCAGTCGACTGCCCGGTCAGCTTCGAATAAACTCTAAGCGAAGCTAAGTTAATTCAAACGGTACCTCAGTAATTTAAGTACCTACTAACAAGTCACTTTAAAGATCAACAACTCCTCTTATACATCAGTCGGTTTAACATCGCGCTTGTTCAACACTGTGCTCGAAAAGTTCTCGCCGGATTCCGCGCGAAGGTAGCCGAAGAAGAGGAGCACGCGGACGCATTAGGCAATTGAATCACGGCGAGGACGAGTTTGTTGATTTTTGTCATCGTGGATATAAATATGACCACGGGAATCGAAACGTGAATCGCCGATAGCTCGTTCGAGTGTCGTCGATTCTCCTGGCTTATGGAAATGCTTTCTTTGACGGCCGAAGCGTACTCAAAGCATTTCGGAGCAAATTCGAGAGGCGATACATAAATGTGCATACATTTCTATCCTTGATTCGTCGAAAGAAATCGAATTGCATACACCCGTTCGAGCTTCCGAGCTTGAATCGTGATAACGAACGGTGAGTTAAGTGATTTTTGTTTATTTATCGGTGTCAGAGCTCGTGTTTCGATAGACCGTGAGAGGGAATAATCCAATGTTAAGCGAGAGGTTTCCGTTTCTCTTGGCAAGATTATTTCGAGGGGTGTTGACGACGTGGGAGGTTTCCTGAATTTTGCATAAGCACAAGACATGCAGCCGCCCGATGCGGGAACACCGCATACGTCCTTATTTCGCTAAAGCCAGGTTTACAGTTCTCTTTTGTATCCCCATGGAGATTTTCCTCGCTTTAACGCATCCCGTTCTGATGACGTTTCTTGTATCTCCTCCGCCATTTGTCGAATATAATTATTCGCATATCTGATGCGTCCCACTTTATTTGTCCAGCATAACTAAACGATGCATCTTGTGTATCTTAGGTAGTACATTGACTGGTAAATAGTGACACACCTTATGCGTCATATGTAGTACTTTATGTAAAAAGTGACGCATCCTATGCGTCTTACGCAGAATATCGACTAGTGAATAGCGTCATACGTAATGCGTTGAGTGAAAAGTAACGACGCACCCTATGCGTCTTTCGTCTTTTATCGAGTAATCGAGTCACGACGCACCCCGCGCGTCTTACGTAGAACATTGACTAGCAAATAATGACGCACCTTATGCGTCAGATATAGTACGTTGAGTGAAAAGTAACGACGTACCCCATGCCAATGTTTCAAATTGTCGTTGAAAAAGTGTTCCTAAATAATTCACAGTCGAGATAAGAAATGATTTCCGATGATCGTTCTGCGGCAAAGTAACGTCATAATGGACACAGAAATGTCGTTGTTTGTCAAGGATCGGGAAGAGATCTCGAAAGGTCGGGGTTTTAATTAGGATCGTTGAGTTTCCAGTCGTGAACGAATCAGCCGGGACAATATGGAAAAGGGAGGAGTGGGGGGGATATCTGAATCTTGAAAATGACGAGAAAGTCACGTTCGTTCGTTGAAAGATTATACGGTCTTTCCTGGAGTAAAGGAGGAAATGGATATCGCGATTGAATTTTCCTTAATTAAACCGTATCCCCTTGAATTATACCGCCCATTTCCGATGTAATGCGTTCACGCTAGCGAATATCACTTGTCCCGTTCAATATTGTTGCACGTCCTCAAGTTCGCGGCTAAATTATCCCCAAATTGAGAAATGTTAACAATATCATGGTGTTGTTGAAACGACGGGGTAATGTTATCCTTTAGCCGTGGATCCGTAGCGGAGTAGTTCGCCGACAAAGAAGATGAGATTAACATATCGGCGGATTTGTTAGTTAAATGAGCAGCCTCCGGCGAACGTCGTTATTATGTATTAACAGCTACCGAGGTCGAACAAAATTTAAATAAGCAGGCGATGAAGTCGGTAGCATAGTGAAAATATGTTTCAAGGAGTATCGATTGGACAAGTAATTTCAAAACATGGACAGTCCGACGAGATTCGATGACAGAAAGTTTGCTGAAAATGACGCTTATGGCAGATCATTTTAAAGCTTAATGTTTAACGAAAATATCCATCTGAGCATTTCATTAATATTCCAAACATAAAATGGCTGATCTTCTGTTACACCAAACAACGACCAATTTTGAAAGATATAAAGTTTGACGTGATTTTCATGACATAAAGGTATTTCAAAATGACACTTATGACACATCAGTTTATAGCTTGAAGCTTAGTAAAAATCCCTACGTAATGATTTCAGTAATATTCTTAGTACAAACTTTTGTACTTTTGACAAACTTTTGACTTTTCGATATAAGAATTTTTAATTTTCGCGTTTTACGCAATCTTATTTTGAAATATCTTGTACGTATACGAAGTAAAAGCACGAGATATTGCGGCGCGTATAATTTGTAGTTAAACTTGTCATTCGGCGTAACGTTGCTGTTTGAAATAAGGCAGGCACGATAAATCTTGGCCGCGGTGTTAAAATACGACCGAAATACACAAGTTTGATAATAAAAACGTAAAACACGAGTCGCGAAATACCGTGGTTGATTTTGGTAAACAACAGACCGACGATACGTTGGACGAGAGGATCCTTTTTGCATTTCCAACGCTGCGCTGTTGACACAGCGTTTTCTCTGTTCGACAGGGAAAGAATCCTATTTCGCAATTTTTTTCTTTCTACCCTTTGCCATGCAGATTATTTCCCGATACAAAAAATATACCGTGTATATCCGTTCTGCGGAGATTGAACGTAGGAAGGAAAAAGGAAAAAGAAGAAAGACAAAGTAACGTTACCTCTTTTTCGTGTATGTCGCAACATGTTTTCCAAAGACTTTGGACAGTGTTTCGTTAGCCACCGAATTATTTTGTTCAATGTTGTGTTCTTTGTTGAAATATTAATAACTGTAAATTATGTGTCAAAAATCGGAACTGTCAAAATAACAAATTTCAAATTTCTTGTTGTAGAGTAACAGTGGGTGTACAACATCAATTTTTCTAGCGTTAATAGCAACTGCCAGCGTTAACATGGCAACTTGTATATGTACCTAATAACGACTAGTAGCGTTAAAATGATAAATTCTCCAGTAGAAACTGGCAGCGTTAAGATGGCAAATTTTAAAATAGGAAAACCCTGTTATTTCCATTTCTATCTCCAAACGGCACAAGCTTGAAAACAATCTCTAGACATGGTAGTAATTGTTTTGAGTAGGAGAAAATTCCGCGACTTCCGTGCGAAGGATATTATCGAAAGTGGCCAACAGGAATTCAATCGAACGACTCTGAAAACAACCCTCGAGCGATAATCGAATCGTAACCGAGCGGATAATCGAAGGACCGTGTAAGGAGGGGGAGCAGATTTGGCGATGGTGACGCTGGTATTTAGAATACGTGGGGAGACCGTGTGTCGGTTTTCACATTGGCGAGACGAAAGTTGCGAACATCCTGATCGAACTTGAAAACGCAATTACGCGAAAATAACCGCAGCGGCGGTGGTTACGTCTTGTGCGTTCACCAGGACAGTATTGATCTTCTGCGTATTTCCCACCATCCTCTCTCTACACCATCCTGGCTTGCCTCTTCTGCGTACCAGAGCCTGTCGACGTATTATCATCCCCGAAGGACGTTTTGTTTATACGTAGGCAGCACTTCCTGACGACCAAGCAATTAATTAGCTCGCGAGAAATTGCCTCTCGTACCGGCCCGTTCGACGGGGGGTTTGTATTAAAATCCTGCTCGATCCTGGGGTGAATACCGTTATCATGCTCTCCGTTTCGATAATTATCCTTCTGGTCTTATAAAATCGTACATTTGCGACGAAATTGACACGATTAGCATAATTATTTTTCACAGAAAAAGCAAAAATTTATTGCCAAATTGAAACTGTACGGTTCCAATTATCTGACCACATATTGATTGATTATTTACATTCGCGTAGTACTTGTCTGACCACCTACTACGGTACTATACTGCTTGCCTAACCACCTACGGTTTTATATTACTTGCCTGAGCATCTACGGTCTTATACTACTTGCTTGAACACCTATGGTGTTATACTACTTGCCCGACCACCGACGGTTTTATATTACTTGTATGGTCAACAATGCTGCTTGTCTGATCACCTACGGTTTTATATTACTTGCCTGAGCACCTCCGATCTTATACTACTTGCCAGACCACCTACGGTTTTACATTACTCGATTGGCTAACGATGCTACTTGTCTGACCGCCTACGGTTTTATACCACTTGCCTGACCACCTACGGTTTTATACCCCTTGTCTGACCACCTACGATTTCGTACTACTTGCTGACCACCTGCGGTTCTATACTACTTGCCTGACCATCTGCGATTTTATACTACTCGCTCCATTACTTACATTCGTATTCTACTTGTCTGACCATCTACGGTTATGTAAATACGGCTGATGGACCTCCTACACCCCAAGAAACTGTATTCAACTAACAAGTGATTAACCTGAAATATTCATATATACAAATTGATTTCATTTCAACGCGTTACAAATACATACACAATTTCTCTACGACGTTCGTCCACAACACGCGAAGGAAATCGTTAGAAAAAGTCGAATTTTATCCTGTTGGCTTTCAACTGATCAAAGGTTGTTTCTTCTTGAGGTCGTTCAGTATTTTCACGATTATTCCCCGCCGTTCTGTCCACGCACACGTTCACGCTGATAACGAGAATTTGTTTCCGCGGAAATAGAGGAACGATCTTAATTCTCTCGGCGGTTTCAACGCTCGGCTTTTAACGATTATTTTTCATCGTTTCAATTCTGCTTTATGCAGCGCCCGTCGCTGTCGTTGATAAGAATCACCCTCGAAGAATTAAATTTCTCGCGGTTTATGGACTTCAACTTTCCACGATTCTTTATTTCCTCGACTTCCCGGATCGTGCATTTCTATTCCTTTCTTTTTCCTTCGTTCATTTTTTTTCACTTCGTGGCTGGAAGTAGCACGGTTCTTTGTTACAGATTTCATCGATCCCAGGAATGTTTCTTCCAAGGCAGAAATTAAATTGCTACGGGATTGCAGTGTTCAATGTTTGTAATTTTCTTGCTTTAGCTGCCGACACGGGGTGGAATGAATAATTGATACAGGTAATGGAATCGTCGATCGTTC
This sequence comes from Stelis phaeoptera, assembly GCA_943735885.1. Taxonomy (NCBI): domain Eukaryota; kingdom Metazoa; phylum Arthropoda; class Insecta; order Hymenoptera; family Megachilidae; genus Stelis; species Stelis phaeoptera. Next base: position 17,175,244 of record OX030932.1, on the reverse strand, counting down.
TTTTTCCTTCCAGGACGCTTTTATTATGGAAATCTTCGATAACTTCCTGTTCTCTCGTTTTTCCTCGGAAACGTAAAACGCATACGATTGTTAATTGAAATCGTCGAATCGATCGTTTTGTTTCTTTTCGCTGTTAGGAGGGTTTCGGTACGTATTTTTGTGAGAAATTTTAAAGTGACATAAAAATAAATCTTTTCACTCTAAATGTACAACGGTTTTGCAAAAATTTACATTGTTTATTGAAAGAAGTACACTTAAAATGAAGAACTTTAAGTCTTTTGCAGGTAAATATTAAATTTCTGCTTAATTTGACGAGCTCAAAATTTTTAATTTGCAGAATATGAAAGCTCATAAATAGCTCATAATTTACATGTATTTGTTTTTTTATTTTTACAAGGTGGGGGGTGGGGGGGGAGCTAGCTCGACAGACGTATTACGCTGCACACTTTCAGCGGGCTATTCAAACGCTCAACACTTTCAATTAAATTTCTCCAATCTTGTAACAAAAACACTCTCTATCTTATTACACGTTTAACCATTAAATTCAATACATTTTACGCTATTTTATTACTTCGCAATGCGTTAAGGAGAAAATACTGCAATTTCTCACGCAAACCGGTTCTTTCATCGATTATTTAACCAGGCAACGATGCGTTTCCAGCATCGAATATCCAGGATTACGTAATTATTATTTAATACCGACGCAACAGTATGTACATTACGCTCGCTCGTTAACTATTCCCCGTTTCAAATTAATCCTCCTCGTTGAGAAGCCATCGAGCAGAGTCGAGAATAATTGATTCCGTGTCTACGTTTCTCTCCGTTTCCTTACAGTTACGTGAAATCTCCGCGAAGAAATCGAGGATCAGCCTCGTGTTAACGTTACGACTTGATATTACGCTGCAAGCACGTCGGTGTACGATTTCTTGTCTTCTTTTTTTTTTTTTTCTTTCCATAATCCGAGCCACTCAACTTTCCTTCTTCCTTCCGATTTTTCTTTTCACCTCTCACCCGTATCTAACATCGTCCACCCTCTCTCTCTCTTCTTCTCTTGTTCGTATCTTGCTTTCCACATCTTCTTTTTTTTTTTATCGCGTCTCAAGTTTTCCGTTCCAGAGGTTATCGCATGCATTCTGCTCGTATTTCTTGCCTCTTTATCACGGGAATTGTGATGTTTCTCGCGATCCCGAACGTTATCCGCGAATCCTTCGTTCGTCTGCGGTTCGAGAAAAGACCGAGACGGACGATAAAAATCATAGAAGGAACAATCTGGGTTGTTGATGGACAAAAGGCACGCGAGATTTTTGTAAATACGTTAGTTTTCGAGTTTTAAGCTTATTTTTGGCGAAGTATCGATCGTGTTCGAAGGAGAAAAGTTTGCTCAGTTATCTACCGTTGTAGAATGATAAAATAAGCTAATTTACAATGCGAAAGCAATTCAGAATTAAAGAGGTTAACCCCCAGTTTCAATTTATTCTCAATTATGGCCCGCTTAACTTTCATTATTCGAACGACGTAACAGGAGGTATAATACATTAGTGGTCGAAGGTTTATTAATGGGCTTTCAGTTAACAATGGATAGCAGTGGAATAACTTCCGCCAGATGAATCGTTAAAAGAGTAAATAATAATCATACCGTTTAACTTAAAGCAATTTCTCCTCAATTTCTAAAGAAAATTCTGTAATTTAAAAGTTTCGCGCTTGAAGGGAACCAGTCAGCCGGTTATTAATGACGGATCGATTTAATAAAGGACGTCTATTAATCAAGGAGGGATCGATCTCTTGTCGGTTAAATCCTGGCGAAAGAGAGTTCGAAGCATCAACAAAACGTTCGCGGAAAAGTTTCGCTGGAAACTTAACCGTGAAGCAAGCACGGTGTCGAGATAATTTTCGACGAAATAATTAATAGTAGGCACACGAGGTTTTGTCCCGTTACCGTATAATTTCGCGTCCTCGCCGAAAACCGTGCCGTAGTTTAATACAAGTTTCCACCGGAAGCTTTAGCCCCGTCGACTCGCTTATTATATTTATCAAAGTTCTTCCATCCGGCTTGTAAAGTGATTAAAACTTTCCACTTTTCATTCGATCGAATAATCGTGGCCGCCTGTTTTCTTTCAGCCGCGTTCCTTATTGAAAACAATCGATCGTCGATCGAAACGATAAGGAATTTTTAATTAAAACTTGGCAAAATCGTCGAAGTTTTTAAAAGTAGCCCGCACAATCGTTTCCTCGCGATTTTAATAAAACAGACTAAATGGCTCCTAATCGATTATTTTTACGAAATAATCGGCCGAAGTTGCGGCACGAAAGTAAAGAAGCCGTGTTTGTAGCAACTCTCGAGTCGTAACACACGGGTTCGAATGGTAAAACTGTGGCTCGGAAGCAACGGGTTAAACGGAAACCAAGCCCCTGGCGAAAGTTCGGAAACTTCGTGCGCGTACCACGATTACACGGGACCGGGAAGAATTTAAACGTAACTCGCAACTAGCCGGGCTGAAATCTCGAATTAGCGTCGGATGAATTTTGTATATTTAATGGGCCACGGTGTCCAGAAATTGAATCGTACGAGTCGCGATCGCAACAGCCAGCGTTGTCTCGTAAAATCGAAGTTTCCCAGGTTCGCGAATTAATCGGAAAATCGTCGCGACGAGGGTCGAGTGCGGCTACGGCGAAGTTCGCGTTAAAACTCGGAGTCCTGGCGAGACCGCACATTCCTTCCTGTAAATCCTGGACATTCGCTCAGCCAACTTTAACCCCGAGGAAAGTAACGAATCTGGTAGCAACGTTGCAAGAAAAAATTACGAAATTTGAGACGAATTTGAAATTTAATCAATCAATGCCTTGGGTATTTAAATTCTGGTCGTTAATCTTGAGTGGTGGGGAAGAATCTAAGGGGTTTAATGCTAATGGGCACCACTGGCGGACGGCACTGCTAATTTCATGTAAAATCGAGCGACTGAAAAGGAACATTTAACACGTTGCGTTGTAGAGTTGAAGCTTTAACACGTTGACTGCCGCGGGGGTCACCGGTGACCGGCACCCGAAGTCTTTCACAATGAAATAATTAACAAAAGGAACGATCAAATAAATCACGGTTGGCCTTAATATTAAATTAATAATGTTGACTATCAAATTGAAAGGTTAAATTTGAAAATTAATTAACCGCATCGTTAATAATTAGGGTTTTACCGTGTCCGACTACATATAACCGTTTTCACTGTGGCATTCAACGTGTTAAATTGAAAAATGAAACGTATAAAATGTTTTGAGAATAATTTGCGATTGATATCGTATTCATTTACTAAAATAACTTTCATATTTTTGGAAATTGCAGCAATTTATATTTAACGAAATTTCTATTGGCTTTAAAAGGTACCTGGTTCGAGGGGTTAATTAGTTTAGAAATTTAACTGCAGGCAGATGAATATACCATCGCGGGCCATTTGATCGATGAAACACGTCACGAAAGATAAATTAAACACACAAGAATAAATATTAATTTAGCGTATATTTGTATGTTGGCTATGATTTATTCTCTCGTGAAATATTGTCAAACGTAGCGATCACTGTACACTTTGATCGATTCTACGTTTTATTGCTTTTTCAAAGGAACGAGTAAAAAACACCGAATGAAATTTCGCACGGGAGACTTGATTTTTTTTTTTTTTCCAGAAAATTGACCGAGGTACTGCCTTGCGGTGTTCAGACGTGATTTTCACGGAAACAGTATCCCGTTACAAACAGTTTTTTTTTTTTTTTTTTTTTTTTTTTTAAGAATGATCCTACGACGTTCACTTAATTGCAATTCTCACGATAAATATTTGTAATTTCTTCTTTTTCGAGGTTTCATCGATTCGAACGAACAAAGAAGATTGATCTTTTTCGAGGAAGAATCATCGTGACAGAATTTCTGAGCTGGAAACCAAAAAGTACTGAAAAAACGATAGATTAATCGAGCGTACGACTCGAACGGTTAATTAATCGCGTTTCAGGCTCATGAATGGCGTGGAAACGATCAATCGAACGCGAGCGGATTTTCACACGGGGGCCGAATCGGTTCCGAAGAGATACGATTTTTGCAAATATTTTCGCAACGGATGTTGTCAATCGGTCAAGCATGCCAGGGGAAATTGATTCACTGGTGAAAAATAATAGCCACATGGAATTGACAAGTTAAAACTGAATCTTTCCATGGTCGAATTCGTTCGCCCTTTTTTTTTTGTTTCCAACCCTGAAATATACACGGGGGTGATTTTCTCCGTTTATTTTCAACCTTTCGACTGTCAGAGAGGTGAACTGTTAATCGCAATATCTGTGGAGTGCTATGTAGAATAAACGAGCGTAGTATGTAATTAGGTATAAGCTTAGGTTTAAGATTTCCCGTTGAACGGTCGGTCGGCGGGACGTGGCGTCAGCGTGTCGCTGTTTTGTTTAGATTTCCAACGGCCGAAGGGTCGAAAGGAAAAGCCAAGGGCCAAGAGTCAGGCAGTCGTAAAACAGAGTCGAGACGACACGGTCGAACAGTCGATATTCGAGTCAATACCTCAGACGGAGGTTTACCCGAGACGTAGTTACTAAAATTAGGCTAAGTTAGTTTAAAGTTTAACATAGTACTTACACAACTCGTCCGTTATTTATTGTACGACTGATGCTCCCACCTCGCTTCTGATATCCTACAAAATCTGTACGATTTCAACTTGATGATAAACCTTCGAATATAAGAATAAATAAGAAATACATTAATGGTATCGTATCAAATCAATAAAAGTGACGAATTCAAATTAGAAAATTTATTAAAATATCTACATTGGAACATAAACCATTATCTATTTATGCTTTTCATTTAAAAACGAAGGTACAATCAATGCAGTATACATACAATATCCTGTAAATAACATCGAAATGTAGAAAATTTCGACGAATTGAATAAAAATCAAAGGAACAAAGGGACAGTGATGGATCAATGACACAGCTGATCCGAAAATGATGAAAGCTTTGATTGATGCGCAACAAAGTGAGGGGCACACCGGATGCCTGGGAACAGAGTGTCGTGAAAGAACCAGGAACAAAAACAGAGCACAAAGAGTGTGTACCGTAGACGAAGACGGACGAGTTTACTATATAAACGCAAGCCACAAGTGGCGTGAATCGAAAGGGTAAAGGGAAATAAAAATGAAACGTGTGTTCTGATCGATTATAGCACGACAGGAGAATGAAAAAGTGGGGGAAAGAGAATCCGTTCGTGCGCAAAGGAGCCGGTACGGTCGACAATCGTGCGTGTTACGCGTTTAAAACGATATCACAAGCGAGCTTATCGGAACGACACGATGCAGGAAGTTTCGTGCCTCGAAGGAATTAACGTGTCGACCGCCACAGTGGAAATGATCGTGTGTAGTCAGACACGTTGTAACTGTAATTGCTCAGGATACCATTGTTTCGTGACTTAAACTAACTTTAAGGATTTTAAGTTCCTGAAAGTATGAAATTTTTATGATTCCGTGTTTCTACAAATGTGGAATTTCTATGTTTTCGAGTTTCCAAAAATACGGAGTTTCTAAGTTTCCGTGTTTCTAAAAATGTGCAATTTTTAAGCTTCCGAGTTTCCAAAAATATGGAATTTCTAAGTTTCCGTGTTTCTAAAAATGTGCAATTTTTAAGCTTCCGAGTTTCCAAAAATATGGAATTTCTAAGCTTCCAATGTCCTAAAAAATAGTATTTCTAAGCTTCCAAATTTCCAAATACAGTATTTTTAAACTTTCAAATTCCTAAAAATACAATATTTCTAAGCTCTCAAATTCCTAAGATTATAATATTTCTAAGCTACCCAATTCCTAAAAATATAGCACTTCTAAATTCTCAAATTCCTAAAAATATATTTCTAAGCATCCAAATTGCTAAAAATATAATATTTCTAAGCCTTTAAATTTCCAACGACATGGTATTTCGAAGCTTCCAAAAGTACTCAAAAATATAATATTTCTAAGCTTCTAAATTCCTAAAAATGTAACATCTCCAAAATTCCAAGTTTCCATTCGCAGCGCGGTCAATCGTATCCGACTCGAAAAGCCAACGTTTTTTCCCCCCCGAAACAATTTCGTGTTTGTTTCGAGGCGGATAAAATAAAAAATAGACGCATCTTTTGTCGAATACCGTCGATGTTTAACGATACATTGATTTTTAAGCTCGTCCGTTTCTATTTGTTTAGATCCACGATTGATTTCGTCAAAGAGAAACATTCTGCTTGGTAGATTGGTTCCTTTTTTTGTTGATTGCTAGGCAATGGAACACGTATTTTGTACAGTATACGTGCAGTTGTGCTTCCTCTTTTTTTTAGTAATTGCTTTTTGAAATCGGTTCGATTCGCTTTTGAACGATTTCCAGTCTGAATTTTTGTTTATGAATTTTACAGAAAGTTTGGCGTGTTTTTCGATGTTTTAGTTTGATATTGTTTTATGCTTTTCAAAAGTCAGCTTGAAATCATACCAGTTACAATTTTATATACTATTTACCAATATTTTAGTATTTTTTTCTTCACCCGAATTGAAATATTTTTTTATTTAATAATCACAACTTCTTTCCCAAGTTGTTGATTTCAAATGGGTTGATAAAACTTTCAATTCGCATCTGTGTTATTTATCCTCTTCCGCGTTGCTTAATTTTCTTCCTATTTCCAAATTACAGAAATTAATAAAATATAGTATCTGTGCGGTCACTGTCATTTAATTTCCCTCAGAAATGAAAAGTTAACCCCTCAAAATGGCAACTTTCAAATTTCCTATTTCCAAATTACAGAAACTAATAAACTGCAATACCTTTGCGACTAACCCTAAGAAAATAAAAATGAACTTCTCTAAATGGCCATTTGCCAATTTTCAATTTCTAATTTTCAAATCACAGAAATTAATAACATACCGTGGCTTCGCGATCGAACGCGAAAAATAGAATTTTGCAATGGAAAGGGAATGCGGTATTCTGTATTCCAGATATCATTTGGGAAAGAACGGTAAGCAGATTTGTGTCGGTGAACAAGTATTGAGCTGGTCCCGACGAGCCTCTTATCTTAGCAAACGTAACCTGTTATGGGTTGTTGCGTTCTTCCTTTATGCTTCATAGATCGTAGAGGAACCCTTATCGTGCCCATTATCGTTCCTCTTTCACGCTGGAAATTCAAATGCAAAAATTTCCTATCGGTTTCCAGACACGAGACGCAATAACCCCGAACCAACCATCTTCTTTCTCTCTTTGCGTTTCCAGTTGCGTGCCGTCTCTTACCAACGATCCCGCCTTTTTCTCCACTGCTTATCGAACGGATTATCGTTCCTACGTTTAGATGGAAAATAGAATTCTAATTCCACCTTTATCGCGACGGATCATCCTCCACAGATCGGGCTCCTGTTTCCTTTTATTGGGGAGAAAAAGACCTTGAACGCGATATTTCGACATTCCAAAGAAAGGGATAATATTGCACGTAGTTGGTATAGTTTTTTTTTTTTCTTTAATTGGATCAGCTCATTTCAATCCGTTCGCTCCGGGTTAATTAAGGGTGGATTTGTTATAGTTTTGGAAACTTAGAAATTCGGAAATTTTATTAGGAATTTGGAAATTTTGGTGTTTTATATTTTTAGAAAGTTGGAAATCTGGATATTATCAGAAATTTTGGAGTGTGAAATATTGTATTTTTAGGTATTTAGAAATTTGGAAATATTATTCGGAATTTAGGAATTTTGAAATGCTATATTTTTGGTAATACTATTAGTAATTTAGGAATTTTGGGATACTATATTTTTAGATACTTAGAAATTTGAAAATTGTCCACTTAACTAATCAAACTACCATAATCACAATAAAACAGAGCGACAAAAATAGACAAATCTGCCTCGAAATGTCAATCAATTATCTCTAACACGTTGTGTTAATAAATATTAACTAAATTTGATTTATCTTTCTCTATTGCAGCTGTACCGTCACACGTACCTGGCCCGCTACAGGCTCGTCAACCTGGAAACCTTGTAAGTAAACCAGTCTGGCTTTCGCCCATTTAGGATAATCATATCTCAAACTTATTTTCAACGAGCAGAGTTTTAGATTTGCATTTTAATGTTGCCTTCTCGCCGCGGGGCTGAGAAATACCTGGCGGCGTGCAAATTACGCTCGCGAATCTACCCGGTCTTAGTCGCGAAACGCGTCACTGCGTTCCCCTTCCATCCTTTTTTTTCCCCATGCCTCCACCGTCTTCGTCTCCCTTCAGGAAATAGGGGCTGGTTAGGGAAAGTTCAGGGCTCTCTCTAACGCCGGGATCTGGACGTTAATTCGCCGTTTAAGAGTGCTTATATCACGATTAGTGCCGGCGCTGCTCGCCTCGAATTCGTTTCCACCCTCTTTGCCACCGGCTTAATCGAGCTCGTTCGTCCGCCACGAATTTCTCTCCCCGGGAAAATCCTGCCCCCCCCCCCCCCCCCCTCCCTCTCTTACCATTGCCACCGGAACAGCGGTGCTCATTTCGTTACCGAAATTTGGCCACGAGTCGCATTGTTATCCGGTTCAGGCTCGTTCAGGACAAGGTTCTATGAATGGTGTCCTGGGAAGGGTTGAATCCAAGGGTCCACGCGAAGTCGGAAGGGTTGAACGGTAACTGGGTACGTTATGTGTACCGGTTGGAAGGGTGTTTGGAACTTTGGGCAATTTTCCGTTCGAACGTTTCTTCGTTCTGGTTCGAGTGTTTTGCGGGAAGGGTTGCGGAACGGGGTAAGCGTAAGGAAGGTTGATAACTTTCGGCAATTCGTACACACGACTTTCAAAGTACGTTATTCTGAGCTTTATAAAACTTTGTAATGTTTTAATTGAGTTTTTCTGTAATAGCTGGCGCGGATTTTGGGAAGAGTCGCAGTGGGATGAAAGTAAATTATGAAGGACTTTTAGCAGTTTGCATGTACGAATTCAAAAGTGCATTATTCCAAGCTTCAAAGAACTGAATAATTTGGTTAATCCACGTTTAATTAATATTCCACATTTCGAAATTAAAAAAAAAAAGAGGATATCGTAGGAAAAAATTAACAATGAAATAAAGTGGATGATCGGACAGAAGGGTTAAAGTTATATCGAGTTAGCAATTATCTCTAAAATACTGAAAGTTCCTTAGCATTTGAAGGACCGCAACGAACTCGAGCGTTCCTCTGAAACTCATTAAAGAATGATCGAGAGAAAGTATCGTTGCTCTAACGCCCGTGTTTCCCTTATCAGCACAATATTCCCTTCGAGTCTGAGAAACGACCTACGTCCATCGACGTGCTATAACTCGAGGCTGAAGGGTCCAACTTCCGTTCCGCGTGGTGTGTTTTTAAACTCTTGAACAATACCCTTTCAACAATATTGCTTGTTGCGTTTCCAGCCAACTTCACCGCTCGACGTTCGCAATTTTCCGCGTATACGAAAGCCATCCCGTGTTTCCTATTTTAACTTGTTAACGCGTTAGCCGTCGCGCGAGGCACTTCAAATTGGCAGTTGCTAGCACTGGTATTTGTAATATTAGCAATTCGTAAGTACTGCGATTAGTGTTTGTAATAATAGCAATTGGTAGATACTACGATTAATATTTGTTATATTGGTAATTAGTAATACTGCTTTTAGTATTTTTAGCATTAGTGATCAGTAATTACCACGGTTAATATCTGTAATATTTTTAATTAGTAATTACTAGCATTGGCATTTGTAACATTTTTAATTAGTAATTTCTAGTATTGGCATTTGTAATATTAGAAGTTCGCAATTACCACGATTAGTCTGAGTAATACTAGTAATTACTAATTACCACCTACTTAATTATTAGTTACTACCGCTGGCAGCTATCACATTACCTAATACGTGCAATTCTCAATAATGAAATCCTTTGATTAACACTTACGTTCTCATAATAATTATATGATAATTTCCCCGATCCGAAATTTTTATTTCATTCATTATTTATACTTAAGAAGCTCATTACCACAATTTCCAGCTACTTCACAACCATAATACCAAGAAAGCTTTTCAACAACACCGCCGACAACTTTTCCACCGGCGTGGCGTCGTTGAAAAAGTTGAATCGGCTTTAAAATCCTCAAAAGCTCCGCGGTCAAGCGCGTTACAAAAAGAGAGGTGAAAGAACGAAACAGTGGTGAAGAAAATTTTCGTTCGAACAGAAGGGAAAAAAATAGCTTCGATTCGTGTTCTCGCGAAACTTTTGATCGTACGTCGGTCACAAACGATTCCAATTAGTGATCTCGAGGGAACAAAGGAGAACTGGTCGTCGATTCTCTTTGACATCCGGCACAATTGCGTCGACGAAATTGCCAGCTTCGGAAAGAGTGGCCAAAGGTTAAAAGAGGCTATCGAAAGAATTCGTAACGATCGGATTGCGGTCGCACGTTCACGCATCGGCAAGTTCGAGAATTCGCGCGAATCGAACAGCGTTCGACAATCTGCCGAGTTCCGCGAGGCCATGTAACCGATATTCTAACCAGGAATGTAACTGTTACAAATGGTTGAAGTTGTTTCTATAACGGCGGTACTACACCGCTGAAGCTCCAGTTATTACTGTGGCTAGAACTATCGTTGTAATACAGCTGAAACTTTGACTACACGCAGATAAACTGCCTACGTACCGGCATTTTATTTGTTACACGGCTAAAATTCACGAATTCACGGCCAAGTTAAACTGAACATCTAAGAATGATCTAAACTTGATGAATAGTTTTACAGTCAAGACACGTGTCGTTGGAATTTTATAATGGGCATTTAATTTAAACAGATAATTTAAATTATCTACTCTCTTACCGATGTTGCTAAAAGTACGCCTAAAATTTACGTGATTGCAATTTTAACAGAAATCTTACAAACTTAGAAATAAATTCATTTAAATATGAAAATCACCGCTATCCAAATTCTATGGAACAGAGTTTGGTAAATAATTATAGTCCAGTGTATATATTAAACGAGTAATATATTATTTATTCATTTAATTAGCCAATTACAGCGTCATAGGGTATTCGGAAGTAATAATCTACGTTGTTAAATGATCACCCGCACGCAGAGAGCCGCGTACACACAACCTTGGCAGGGAAAGGTTTAACGGTGTAAGGTGCTTTCAGCAATCGTTATCGTAACATGCCGTTGTACGCATGGCCAATCTCGACGCGTTCAAATTACAATTTACTACGGTTACAGTCACGCTAAAATTCTATCCTTGGCGTTGCTCGTTTCAATTCGATTCGACGTCAAATTTTTCTTCGCTCGATCCTACTCGACGTATTCGCGAACGGTTATCGTTAAAGACTCTTTTCGTGCCTTCGTTGTGACGTTAAGGTAGTCAGACACGCTGAAATCCTAATTATTAACAATACAATCAACTAATTTTCAAATTTAACTTTTCAATTCGATAGCTAGCATTGTTAGCTTAATCTTAACGCTATCCGTGGTTTATTTTATCATTTCTGTTGGTAATTGTTTGATTGTACAAAATTTCGGGTGCCGGTCACCGGTGACCCCCGTGGCAGCCAACGTATTAATCTTCTTTCGTCTACGCGCGTTTCCTATTTCGAGGAAAATTCTGACGCTGAAGTGCACGCGGTTGGAACAAACCGTAGGAAATGATCTGGTTCACAAAGGATTAACCAACTTCGTTGCCAAAAGCCCTTTGTGCGTACGTTACACTCGGTAATGTAACTTTCCATTCTTCTTTCGTCGTAAATATTTCGTGTTTCGAGGAAAATTTATTACGAACTATATTTTTGTTACAACGCATCATACGTTGAAACGAGGTAATTACGTATTGCGGAACGTTTCGGAGAATGCAGATTATTTCTCATATTTTATTTGAAACGAAATGCGGAGGAATAAATGACTGCTAGCAAAGGCCGCATGTGTAGTCATATTATTAGATTGCGGATAAAATATTATAATTTACGTTTTCTGTTCGTGTTCTATTAACGCGTTGACTGACACAGTGAAAACGGACGTACGTAGTCAGACACGCTGAAATTCTAATGATTAAGAGTACAATCAATTAATTTTCAAATTTAACGTTTCAACCCGATAGCTAACATTATCTGCAGTTTATTTCATCCCTTCTGTTAATTATTCGATTGTATAAAATTTCGGCTGCCGGCCACCGGTCGTCACCGTGACAGTCAACGTGTTAAAATGTTGTACCTATAGTAATATGGATATTAACACGCCGCCATGGTGGTCACCGGTGACCGGCGCCCGAAGTTTTTTGCAAACGAATAAATAACAAAAGAAACGGCTATCAAATTGGAAGGTTAAATATGAAAATTAATCAATTGCGTCCTTAATAATCAGGGTTTTAGCGTGTCTGACTACGTACGTCCGTTTCCACAGTGGCAGCTAACGTGATAATAAGGGGCAGACCAAAGGAAAACGAAGGATACCAAATTTTCACGAATGCGTAAAAATATAAAGGTAGTTATACTAAAAGGGTACAGGGTAGATTTTAAGTTGCTAAAATTACGGAAAAAGATACTCGCAATATTCTTAGCGAGCATTTATTTTTCAGAAACAGTGAGAATCTTACGTTTTTTGGCGCCAAAGATTCGTAGGTTTCGATAAATAAGCATGAAAAAGAAGCGCTTTGCATCGAACAAACACGAAGGGGGAGAATAATGGTTCGGGGGGGCAGCAGCGTCGGTCGGAATTCGCTGTAACGAGCCTTAACCTGTATCCAGAAGAAAAGAGCAACGACGCAGGTAGAAAGAAGGATCGCAGGAAGAGGAAACGCCTGTGGACGAATAAAAGGAGCAGCGGGTATCTCGCAGAACCGAGGGATTTTATAGAATTTATAAAATGTATCGTGGCTGAGCGAGAGGGGAGTAAAATCGATGGAAAAGTTTTGCGACTCTGCTTCTGTCGCGATGCCAGCCACCCGCTTCTGGCCAGCTTCTCCTCGACTTGCGAAAGAAAACTCCTTCGCTAGAGCCCATAAATAAACACGCGGCTATTCACGTAGCGTAGAAACCCGACTTTATACGACCCGAAGAATCTCCTTTACCGACAAGATACGCATTCGATCCCTGATTTTAGCCCGCGAACGGACTTCGAATAAGTCCAGTTTGCTACTGCTAATTGATAAAAGGAGCTGGCCTGACTGGAAGCGTGAAAAGAACCGTTTTGTTCAAAGTTAAGGTGCGCGTGACCTGGATTCGATCTGGAAGAATCAAAGAATTTTACCAGATTTGCTTCGTTTTTCGGGATTTTTTTTTTATTGTGGAAAGTGTGTTTGTTTGGTTAGCGAATGATTAGGTAGTTGGTTTTCCTTCGTTCGATTGCAAGCGGTGGGCGTAGGAGTTCGGACTCCATCGCCGATTTTCCGGACGAGTGGGGATCTTGGAATGGTGGGAGCGGTTAGGTAGGGTATTTTAAATTTTTGGATTTCAGCAGCGAAATGACAAATAATTACAAACGGAAGAAGAAATTTCTAAATCCTACGAATCGAAATTCCGTGCGTTGCCGACTCTTCCGACGCTTATAAATTAAGTACGCAGTAATTTTCCAATTTTCCAATTTTGTCAATTTATCAATAACAAATACCTTAAGATTTCTATTATTTAAACATCTACCAAAAGGTAGAAGAAATTTCCAAACCCTACGAATCGAGATCCCGTGCGTCGCCAACTCTCCGGACAGCCAAAAGCCGTATGCAAACGCGTATCGACTCGGTACCAAAGCACGAACGTTTGTGAGTTTGAACGTTTAAAGAAACATTCATTTGAACCGTGAAAAAGGTAGACAACGTTGTTGAAACAGCTTTTGAATCTTCCACGTCAATAGAGGAACGGTTACGTATTCCTCGGAGTATGGCGGACAACATAGAATTGCTAAAGCAGCGGCGTACTTTTCAAAGTTAAACAGGCAACGATTCGGCGAAAGGGAGGTAAAGGAACGGGACGAACGTTGCGAATCGTGCGGAATAAAAATTGATAGAATTCCGTGCATTTCGCGTATCGGTCGTGATCAAATTCGTTTAAATGACTTGATCCGAGAGAGGGAAGGCCTGATTGAACAAACAGAGAACGCTCGGAATTCTTTTCCACCGCAACGATTCCGATGGAACGTTTTTCCTTTTTTTTTCTTCTTTCTTTTTTTTTTATTTATCGAATTGGGAGAAAAAAAAAGGATTTCCAATCGATTCTAAACGTTTCGCATCAAATTCAGTCGGGTCGGATAACAAACGTTGCGCTCGAGCCAATTTACAATAATCATCGCGATTTGATTATACTTCATTAATCGTGTCGCCTGGAAAATTCAAAGTTATTTACATTATTGAAATTTATTCGAACCTTTTTGCGACGAAAATTCAAATTACAAAAGCTGAATCGTTTACTTTTGAACGATCAAATAAGGGATGCGATTTTCCTGGTTTCGTTTGATGATTTACGTTATTATTTCGACACACCTCTCTGATTACGCGGCTTTGAATTGCTCGATAGAACGTTAATTAATAAGAAAATAAATAAATAAGAAAACACGTTGATTTCACGGACCAACAATAAGTCTAGCATATTAACGACGTACAGTCGTTTGTTGTTTGACTCCTGAAATTAACTAGTTACTTTTATCGATCAAACCGTTGGTTTCAAACGTGCCGTTAGCCATTCTCCATTTACACATCGATCACAAGCTTCTGGATTAACTCAGATTTCAGTAGTTTCAAGCTGTACCAACAGAACCCGTAATCGGTGGTGATTTTCTAAAATCCACTTCTGTAATCACGCAGTTGAATTATGGTTAATTTATTCGGTTAACTTCGTTTGAATCTATTTGAGCCAACAGCACTTATTTTACAACCTAAATTCTGATTGCGTCTCCGCGAAGTTGAAATTTGTAAATTGAGTGTTCTAAGGAGGAATTGAAGTTGTAGTGGTGTGGAACTTGGATTTAAATGCAAAGCGTTATGTTCTACAATAAATATATTTGGTACGGTTTATGATGGCTTGTAATGGTCTGTGACGATTTGTGACGATTTACGACACTTCACGGTGGTATGCGATGATTTGCGACGATTTATGACGATTTTCGAGGGCGTGGGACTGTTTTGCGGTGGGATCCGACGGTTTGCGACGATTTGGAACGATTTTGCAGCGGTATGCGACGATTTGTGACGACTTACGGCGATTTGCGAGGGTTTCAGACGGTTTTGCGGTGGTATGCTACGATTTGCGACGATTTATGACGATTTGCGACGATTTATGACGATTTGCGAGTGTTTGGGACTGGTTTGCAGCGATTTGCGACGATTTGCGACAATTTATGATAATTTGCGAGGGTTGGGACTGCTGTGCGGGGGTACGCGACGATTTTGCAGTGGTATGCGACGGTTTGCGGCAATCTGCGACGATTTGCGATAGTTTCGCTACGATGTACAACGGCCCGCAACATTTTGCAACGTAATTCATTAAAAACCTATACCTACCTATAAACAAATTTCCACGAACCGCATGCAACGTCAGTTTATCGGCCTTAACCCTTCCCAAAACCGTATTATAAATACGTATCCCCAATTTTCATCGTCCTACTTCTCATCCAAAAAAGGGAAAGACAATTTGTGCTACAAAGGGCCTTTCAATCAAAACGAAATATAGAGATACACGTCGAAAAGTGGAACAAATGGTAGTTGTTCTCACACGTTGGCGACAGCAAGTTATTGGCAAATTGAAATCGCTGAATTCATATCGAACGGTCGTCGTCGTCGACGACGGGCGAATTTCATTTTCGATGCCACATCGAAAATCCCCACCCGTGCTCGTACCAGTCAACGCGTCCACCGGAACCAAAGAAAAATGTCACCGGCAGAGGTAAGGGGTAGCATTTCGCCATCCCTCCACCATCCTACGCGTCAACGTGGCTTTCAACCCTCTTCATTCATCGTGCTGGTCACGTCAACCGAGTCATTCATGCGAGGGGATGAGGGTGCTGGTGGTTCTACGTTACGTCCATGGACACTGCTTCTGTTCTTATCGCCCATGCTACTTTACCAAACCCCTTCCTTTCACGCTATTCTTAGGAGTGGGAGGGAAAAAAAAGGAACCGGTCTCACGATTAGCATATTTATGAAGCATTCAAGAAGGGGTAGGATGCTTTCACTTCTAACACGATCCTTTGGCTTTTTTCAGATTACTTTCGGTATTTCGCGGGGATTTGTGAAATAGTTGGGCAACGAATACGCGATCGATCGAATATTATCGATACTGGATTTCTTCGGGGTAACTATTCGTGTCGAAGGTTACGAGATTGAAATTTAAACAGAGATTTTTGACGAATTTAATTAACGCTTAGAGAAGAAATCTTTATTGTATCCTCGTAAGGAATCTTTGCTGTATTTTTAGAAACTTTGAAATTTTGCAGCTGAGGAATAATACGTTTTTAAGTCTTAGGTATATATTTGTAGAAATTCTGAGACTTTGAAAAATGTTATATCTTTAATAACCCTTTGCGCTCCTGTGTCGAGTGTGACTCGACATAAGTTTTTATCAGAGGGCCTCCTATGTCGTGTCATATTTGACATTTTTAAATTGCCAATAAAAGAAAAAGAAAAGATGTTCAGAGTGCAAGAATTAAGAATTTCGAAATTTTTAGGGATGCTGAAATCTGGGATATCTGAAACTACTGAATAATATATTTAGAAACTTCAACTACGTCGCAAAGCAAAAGTATGGAAAAGAATTTCAGAGTTCAATTCAAAGATTGCCTAAAAATATTATCATCATGAATCACGGATACCTATCTACCATCACTGTGTCAAACTATTCTGAATTTTTTTTTTTTTTATAAAGAACATACTTCAACGAAACTGATAATAAAATCTAAACGAGACCGGTACGTTTCGAAGCAAAATGAAAAGCAAAAAAAAAAAGCATATTCCATTCCTTATTAACCAAGGTTTTCTTAATCACTCGGCCCGGTTGTTCAATTAATTTCACGAGCGGGACATTCGTTCCCGGAATCTCGAGGTTAATTTCGTTTAAAACAATCTTGGAAAAAAGAATTTTTTTTCTTCACCGACGAGCTTCTTCTTTCTTAAAACTTCCCCGGCCGAGGATCGTAAATTCTTTAAGCCGCCATTTAATTTCAGCCCAGTTTAACGTCGGCCACGCGCGTATATCCGGTTGGCGTACGGATTTCAATTCAGGAAGTGGAAGCACAGGTACTCGTGCCAACCTAGCAAGTCCACTGTTTGAGGCCCAGCTGTTAAAAGCTATTTAAAGAATTTCGCCGATACCTTTAACGGCCCTCGTAAATATAAAAAGGGCGAAGCGCCATTTTCGAATCAATCGAACCGACCGATCTTGCGGAAGCCGGCTTCGGAGAATTATACTGGCCACTTTGGCGAATAGGGTAATTCCAGGTTAGATGGATCACGTTTTTACAAAACGTCGCGAAACGGTAGATCTTACGACTCTTTTAAGAGCTTACACGCAGTCATGGGGTCGAAAAAATTGATTTTTTTTTAGAGAAGGGTGTTTTGGATGCTGGAGCTGCTGTTAAGGGTACCCAATATCGGTCTGGAATCGATGATTCCATGCAAGTTCTTACTTTTATTGACACCCAACGCTTTAACACTTTAACCACCACGTCACCCATATGAATTTCCGTAGAAATTTGTCGCTTGCATTATTAATATCCTTTCAATTATTTGTTACTCTTTCATATACAAAAAGTTTTAAATAAATTCATCAATTAGATGCTTTTAACAAAAAATTTGAAAAAAATTGCTTTTTTTCGACGTCATGACTACGTGTAAGCCCTATATATATTTCTAACATTTTCACTTTTCGATATTTCCCTGAGTGTTAAAAAAGAATGAAACCCTATCCACGTCACAGCGGCCACGCGTTAAATTGAACCCAAAAGTCGAAAAAATTCCTAAAGATATATTTCCAAGTATTCAAGATTTAAAATATGTAATATTTCCAAACAGCCAAGTTTATGAAGGGGAGTGGATCGATGAATTCGGTGGGAATCGTCAGAAAGAAACTGTCGTCGGGTCGACATGAAAACGAACAAAGACCGTAAGGTCGCGAGCGTGTTTCCGATTACCATCGAATGCATACGAGAGATCCTCTGTACGTGATTCGCAGGATCCTTATTTTTAGTGGCAGTAAAGTCGACTCGGACGTAAACCAAAGGCACCACGAACCGTCGAGATTGCCGCATTACAGGAAACAATCTCCGCGGTGGCTCGAAGGATTTCCTTCTCCCTCTTTGATTAATATTTATCCGAACGATCGATACTCGAGTCCTGCGTATCCTTTTTGTCCTGGACGAACCTGGACTTTTGTCCTCTAATTGAATGGCATCGGGGACGTTTGTTCGCTCGAGAAACAGATGTAAATGAATTCCGATTCTTACCGTCTTTTAACTTTCTTTTTTTTTTTTCTTCTTTTCTTTCATCTTCTATCTTCTTTATGATAGAACAACGTGCTTTACGAGGACGTTTCGAGGATTTTATGATTCGACACCGCGGAATATCCAATGCAAGGATTTAGCGCTAGAGATTCGGTTAGGAGGTTTTCATTGAAACGGCTGGAACGTTTTCTTTAAGGGTGGGTTTACACTGGGCAAGTAGACAGGTCCGAATTTCTCGGTTTTCGATCATGCCTGTACTAAGGTCTGTTGCTTTTTTTTTCTACCGAGCTGGAAATATTCCACACGGAAGAAATATGGAATCTATTTCTCGACAGACCTGGTGCAGATAAGCCCAATTGCCTTGTGTAAACCCACCCTAATGGAAGAGGAAAATGGATATTTTCCATAAGTGAAGAATTTTTATACGAACTTTCATGATTAACCCTTTTAATCCTTTAACTACGGTATGCTTTGACAAACGGTCGAGGAATATTTTTTTTCTTAAAATTTTATTTTTACTTGGTCTTAAAATCTACTGGCCTTTCAAAAATTATTAAGCTTTCAAAAGAATTTAAAAAACATTCTAAGCTGTCTATAAAAGTCCTTATTTTTGTTTCATCAATTTTTTAAATTTGCTTATTCGATAAACATTCGTGTCTCTGTTTTCTTTCTTTCTTTTTTTTTTTCAAGTTTTTGCGAAATATGTGTCAACATGATTTTTGCGTAAATCTTAAGGCGTTTTGATTCGTTGAAGAAAATGTACAGATTCCATCTATTCTTATTTTAAAATAACACTATGATTTATTATGATAAATTAGCATCGAAATTTCATCGAATATCATCGAAAATTGATACAACTTGTAATTTCTTGAATTAATAGTTCCTATTTTGATTATTAACGTTTAATATAAAAATGTATGTTTATGACATTTCATATCTAACTACCTAATATTATTCGATCGTTCGTTATAGAAGATACTTAAATTTGCTAACGATAAAAATACGAATTTGAAGGGAAACTCAGTTTACTTCCAAAGGATGGATATTTCAAATAGTATAACTTTGTCCCAAAGGACGTGGTCCGCTGAGGTATTCAGGTGTTTACGTTTACACGTTTCACTATGTGTGTTATGAAAATCGTCCTAACGAAGGTTGTAATGGTTTTCATTTCAGATCAGAAACATCATTGACGTCGAACGACTCGATTTCCCTTCAGTTGGCCAGCTGGGCGCCCCGCGGCAACGCGTTGGTCTACGTGTACCAAAACAACATCTATTACAGGCCGGAAGCAGAAGTGGCTGTCGACTATCAAATCACGGACACCGGAGTCTTCGGGACGATTTATAATGGAGTGCCAGACTGGGTGTACGAAGGTAAGCTCAAAACGGGAAACTATCCCGAGATCCGTTTTATTATTCATAGGATATCGCGCGTTTAATCGGCTTACCTGCCATTTAGCGCCGAATGTTTAGCCGAAACGTGTCGATCTTCCATCGAACCGTCAATAAAACGCATGAATTGCCGAACGATTTTACCTTCCACATTTGAAACTCGAAAATCGTCCTCAATTTAATACTTTAACTGTCGTGTCAGTCATGCATGGGCCGGTTGCTTCTGAATTTCTATGGAAAATATGGAATCTTTGTTATAATTTTATTATTCTACGAAGAACGTAGATTGTGTGTACGGTATTCAAATTTTTCGGGAAATTTATTACGTATCGTTTATTAATTCGAAATATTATTTCTAAATTAACCCACTGTACTCTCGTGCAAGACTACAATTTTTTCCTGTGTAATATTTTAATTTACGTCTACAGTGATTAATATTTAGAATTTTGCGATTTAGAAATATATTAGATCGGCAATTAAATTTGCTACGCCCATTAGTTTCGTCATTTTTCTGCGAAAAAATTTGCCTAATTCGAATAGCCGCCAACCTAGTACATATAAAAATATTGTGTTATCAACCCTTAGCTTCCCATGGGAGGTCATTCAACCCCTCACATTCGAATATTCTATTCCAAACTTTTATCATAAATTTCCAACTCTCCAACTCTTAATCTATTACCATACACGAAGATATAATATTTCGCACGACTTTTCAAAATTGTCCCATTCCGATTTTCATGTAAATTTGCAAAACATAGTAAAAGGACAGTAAAATTTTGATTAATTTTCCAATATGCACTATTTTTGCCGCTTGGATTCGTATTTTGAACGAAATATCTGATATTTGCTTGATGAAGCAAGGAAGAATCGTATGGAGAGGACGCCCGTTAAACTAGCACGGCGGTTTCGTTCATAATAACGGGGGTCCCGGTGTCTGCCAGTTCTTCTGGAATAAACAAGCATCACACGGTTGAATTCGCCCGGCTCGAACCGGTAGCGACGTTATCGGCGACGAGCTAGTTGTGCACGCTCCGCCGTGGAGCGCATATACTTCAAAATAAACTGTACAACGCACGTTGCGATGATACGGTACTGGATAAAATGAAAGGGCCACGCACGCGGTTTCCGGACCGCGGTACAGCAATTTTGGTAACGAGCGTTCAATTTGTACGCGATCTTTTTTTTTTTTCAACCTGAATTGCCGCGTGAAATATTTTTTTATTTTTAACTGGCTCCTCCCCGTTCCGTCATTCTTTTTTTCTGTTATGGAGACTCATATTTTCAAACTTTCATGTAACTTCTGTTGTAGCATTCGTTTATTCAACTGGTATATAGATAAATTTGGAGTGCATATTGTTAAATAAAAGATTGCACGAAGCATGGAATTAATTTTCACAATATTATAAATTTGTATTATCGCAAGTTTCAGCGCGGTGGTTTGATGATCTTCACTTGGGTAGTTCCATAATCCATAGACCAGAGGTGGGGAACCCTTTTACCATCAGAGGCCACATTTAAATTAGACAGTAATAAAGGCGGTCGCTATAATATTAAATAGAAGTTTATTTAATTCTATTAATTTTCAAATTATCCTAATTAATACGATATCTAGATTTTATGAAAGCCGCACGTTGTTTCCCACCTATGCCATCCCTGTGATCCAACAATTGAAATATCTCAAACACTCTAGACCTTCCTCATCGTTAACTCCGTTCTTTTTTCATCGTACATCGTTCGATTCGTGAATCGAAAACAGAAATGGTTTGTTTGGAAGATCGCAAAGGGAGAGAAATCTCGCGTCAAATTGCAAACGTTAGCAACGGAGATGGTTAAACCGCCGTCTTCGAAATCTAGCTTGTAGGCGACGTAGGACGCAATATTTCCTTCTATCTTTTTTCTTTCTTTATTTCGTGGAGCTTTTAGCGACGGGCTCGCCACGCTTTGTACGCGTGCCGGATGAGTTTTCGCTCCCGGAACAATAATATGTGCCAGGGCTGTAATTCACACAGCTGATGCTCCAGGGTACGTTGCATGCGTTTGCATATTTCTGAACCTTCATCAGCCCTCCGCCTCTTCCCTCTGTCTGTCTCCGTCGGTTCTTCTTCGTCCTCGTCACACGGTGTATTTCGCTAAATCGCGTTCGCGTCGACGAGCTAACGGATGAAGCATAAAAATTCATCAGCGAAACCCGTTCACGCCAGATACAACCAACCCTGGTCAAAACGTGATTTTTCTTTTTTTCTTTTCCCACCCCTCCAGTTTTGCTTCGTTTTCTTTTTGGACCGTGACCTGTGATTCGTTCGATTCAATTGTGCTAGCTTTTCCGCTGGTCGTTGTGTAAATATTTGAGATCGTCGCTGTTGATGTTGCCAGCGATTCGGTCGTTCGATGATCCTTTCGATGATCGACGGAACGTCGTGCTCTGCTTCGTGTTCGGTTACACCGGGAGGATTTTGGTAAACTTCGTTTTCTATTAATTGCCAGACGATTGTCGTCCAGTTGTGCCCGATTTCGAAGCCGAATCCTGCACGCAGAACTTACTGATTTGTTTGCTCTCGAAAGGGTTTCGATGGTCGAGTCCTCGGCGAGGGTTGGGCTCGTGTATTTAGAGTAGTGTTGGATTGATAAATAAAAGTGGGATTTTTTGTTGTTTTTTTTTCTTTTTTTCTTTTAGGAATTTTTTGGAATTCGGAAAGTTCGAACTTTAATATTCACGGGGATTTGGAAATTTTGGAATATTATATTTTTAGGAATTTGGATCCGTAATATCATACTCTTAGAAATTTAGAAGCTTTGAAATGTAATATTTTGATGAACTTAAACATTTCGAAATTATTGTACTCCTATAAAGTTAGAAACTTGAAATATTATATTTTTATAAATGTACAAGCTATTTCAAATTATACGCTTAGAAACTCAGAAGATTCTTAATACTAACAATCAGTCAAAATAAATATTATTCGAATTGTTTTCTCCGTGATAGAATTTCAAATTTTTGCGCGCAATACACGAATCGTCGGGAATTTAGTTGTCAATCTTCCGGTCAGTTGTTTTCGGTTGTTTTGAAAACAGAGTACGAGAGTGCTTTCAGAGATTATTTGACAAATTGAATTGAAGTGAAAATGTAATTGTTTAGAAAGCATCAGAGATTTAAGGTTTAAACATAGATAATTTAGGAATTTATAAATTGAGAGGCTTGGAATTTTACGAAATTAAAATAAACTAGTTTAAAATATTGTTCGTCAAAAACCGAACCCCATTTTAAATAACCCTACAAATTATTACATCGATCAAAATATTCGAAACGTATCTTATCAAGCTTCAATATTATATTAGAATGTAATTATTAAAATATCTCGCTCGATAGAAGAGAGAGAAAATTACAAAACTTACAAAGTATCAGTTTTTCAATAACAAATAAAATAAACTCCTTACCATTAATCCCCTCCTTCCCCTTGCATAATGTTTCGGAAAAAAAAAAAAAAAAATTCATTAATTCTTCTCCAATGAAAAGAAAAATTTCATTAATTATTCTCCCAATTACTGTGAGTATCTCCTACTCATTCTGCAAAGTCTCATTTTCACAGTAACAAGAGAAGTTTAATTATCCTCTCAGTTAGTCTTGCTTCTACTCGTATATTTCCCAAAGTATCATTTTTAGTAAATAAATAAAAAGAAAAAAGTTACTAAACATTCATCAAGTATACTCTATGCTCATAGTGCGGTCTTCTTTGTAGCACCTTTTTGCAAAGTATCATTTTTCCCAAGAAGAAAGTTGCGGCTTCCTCTTGTACATACATTCCTCCGTGACGTTTTCGCCGAGTGTATCGTTGCTCGAGCGATTTCACGCCGGGTGTACCATGACCCATTCCAAGCAGGGTCGAACGGGGTCGGGGTGGGTACGTCGATAAAGTGTCAAAGCGTCGGACGAAAGGCGTGCCAGGAACTTTTCAACAGCCTGTATTTTGTTCACCGTCAGCCAGAGACTTTCCTGCTGACGACATACTTTATTCGGTTCAGTCCGAAGCGGGGGCTTCGAGGATTTCCTCGGCAAGAATTTCGGATAAAGACTGATTTACACGTGCCCGTTCTCTCTACTCGCGTGTACCATCGATTTCCATGTCCCGGTGCATTTCTATGACTTTGGAGCCGGGTTAAACAGGACCCGAACAATCGACTTTGTAAAAATTAAACCTTATACTGTAGGAAAGAATGTTTGAAAGAACGCTTTGTAATTTCGAAAATAGATACGAAAGGTTTTCTTTCGAATTTGGATAATTTCATATTGGAGAATTTTGGAATTTGGATACATTCGAATTGGAAAATTTTGGAATTAGGTAATTTGGAATTTGGATACACCCGAATTGGAAAATTTTGGAATTTGTATACTTTCGAATTGGAGAATTTTGGAATTTGAATAATGTCGAATTGGAAAATTTGGGATTTGGATAATTTTGATTTTGGATAGCTCCGAATTTGCATAATTCGAAATTTTAGAATGTAGATAATTTGGAATTTGGATAATTTCGAATTAGAAGATTTTATAATTTGGATAATTTGAAATTTGGATACTTTCGAAT
Source organism: Stelis phaeoptera (assembly GCA_943735885.1). Taxonomy (NCBI): domain Eukaryota; kingdom Metazoa; phylum Arthropoda; class Insecta; order Hymenoptera; family Megachilidae; genus Stelis; species Stelis phaeoptera. The sequence goes on along the minus strand of OX030932.1, from coordinate 17,150,877 downwards.
TAGATATTTGGAAAATAGAAACAAAAGGTAGTCTTGAATTCGATTTATATTGTGGCTTCTCTCCATGGTTCGTTATTAAAATATTCTGCCATCTCTGGTCGTTGAATTAGCACTAATAGAGAAATCAAATTTTATTCAAGGTGGGTAAAAAGCGACCCCCGACGTCATTTATATTTCAAAAGATCGAAATTGGCGAAGCCAAAGCGAATCGTTCAATTAGTAATAAGAAATGTTTACGCCGGGTGGTCTCGGGTCCCTTTAGCCTGGAATATTATCGTGGTTTCCACACGACCACTTTGATTTTCATATCGCGAACGGCCGCTAATGAAATATAGAGGCGAAACCCTTGTCAAAACTCGGGGGCAGCCACGTTCCTTGAATATGCCATGTTGGATAAATCCGGTACGTACAAATTTAATACCGTCTAGGATTAGAGGGGTTGTGCGAACGTGGCCGCTGAATCCCCAAGCTAATTCCTTGATGCATACGTTACGTTATCATCCGAACAAAGTGACAAATATTAATGGCAGTTCACCTTAAATCTGTTCGAACTTAAACGCTCATTACGAAACGATCGAGTCTCTTTCTGGACAAAGTTCTGATACATTCGTTACGCCATTGAAAAAGGTGACGACGATAATTGCAAGGAACATTTGTTTACTTTACCAAGGAAAATTATAACCACTCGCCAAGAAGCGTAGAAATTTAAAAATAGTGGCGTCTGTAGGAAATGTTAAATACTTTTGTATACTTCGGGAAAGGAATAAAATTACCTAAAATCAAAATAGGCAGCTAAACATAATTAAAATAATAAAATTATTCCAAATTTTGCTATCAATCTTAACGTAAACGATCTAAAATTAAAATATCAACCTTACGTGAAATAATAAAATTACAGTAAATTGTAGAAACATACAGAACCGTTTAGCGGCAAAAATGGCCATAGCGAAAGGGTCGCTCGCTAATTACGAAAACATCGAATCCCTTTAAAAATATTTCCTCTTTCCTCTTTTCACTTGACGCGACGCGACGGTTCAAAAGAAGCTCGGCAAAAGAAGATCATAAACGAAACGAAATAAGACAAAAGGGGATATCGCAAAGACACGTTTGAGAATCGGCTGCAGAGAGCACGTCCATGGGAACCATCGAAGCTGGCGAAGCGGTTACACAACTTATAAATCTCTTCGAGTGAAATTAGTGGAACCAATCTCTCGTCTCCCTTGGCACAGCACATTCCCGAGTGCTATTTCACCCACTTCTACCGACAATAAAATTAATCCTTGGCAAACATTTTCTCATCGAGCTTTTTTTTCCATGAACAGAGAGGACGAAAAAAAAATATATATATATATACACATACGATATCCCTCACGGCAAACATTTGTTCGCGTGGATCACCGATATTTACACTGACGCGTGAAACGAAACGAGCGAGCATTTTTTAACGGATGGCCGCCGCTGGCTTGGGAACAATATTTCACGGTCACTTTGCATGCGCTCAATCTGTTGGCAACGTCGGTATTACGAGCGCGTTTGATCATCGTGAATAAATTCCTTCGGGCAGCTTCGTCCCTTCCAGATTTTCAGCCATGTCCACTTCACGGAATATTAATTCGATTGATCGACGTCTAAGAGCGAATTACGGAGACTGTATATTTTTTGTGTCGTGCGAAGTCAGTTTAGGGTTTCAAGGAAGCTTGAAAATTTGAACTTTCAAGGTCGTTGGGCGCAAGAAACTGGTGAATTCGAAACACGACTCGTTTCAAAGTGGCGAAGTTTCTTCTGGTCGAGTGTACACCTCGAATTGGTAACTGAAATTCGAAATCAGTTTTAAATACACAACCTTAATCATTCGAATTTTAACACGTCGATTGTCACGTATTGGGCCAATAATTCTGGCTAGCAAATTGAAAGGTTAAGTTTGAAGATCAATTGATTTGCATCCTTAGTAATTCGGGTTTCTGCGTGTCTGATTACACACGTCCGTTTTCGATACTTAACACGTTGACTGGCACAGTGAAAACGGACGTGGGTAGTCAGACACGCTGAAATCTTGATTATTAACAATACAATCAACTAATTTTCAAATTTAACTTTTCAATTCGATAGCTAGCATTATCAGCTTAATGTTAACGCTATCCGTGGTTTATTTTATCATTTCTGTTAGTAATTATTTGATTGTACAAAATTTCCAACGTGTTAATTAGTTACTACATCAAAATTACGACTCACAAATTAGTGACTTCGAGTTATTTACAAAAGATTGGGAAATTGCAGAAATCAAAAATTCTACGCAATCCATCTTTCGTATTTTAAATGTTTACGCGCGAGCTCTGCGATCAGGCAAGTAGAATAGCAGCGTGTTCGGCCGGCTCGCGGCCAGATCAGTAGTATCGGTCAACAGATGATCAGACACGCGTGATTAGTAGGAAACAAGGCCGCGCGGCCAGACAGACTTCAGTGGAACAGGACGGCTGGTAATTGGACGTAGGTAATCAGTAGAATCGGACAATGCCTGGTCAGACAGTCTCGTTCGTCAGAATAGGATATTCTTCTCCGTTCGTTCGTTTCGTTATTCGAACGATCTTCCTCCTTAAAAAGCAGTTCCAGTACCAGATTTCTTATCCTTTAAAACGTTTCAAAAATTGTGAAAGTTCTTTTTTTTAAAGAAACTATTTTTCCTAAAGATACTCTCAGAACCTTGTTACGTTGTTTCAATGAAATTTCCTATCTTGTCTCTGATTTCCTACATTAAGAATATTAACGCTTCGTTGATTAAATTCAGTTTACCATTTACTAGTTCACGCGAATAATAAATATCTAATGCCGTATGAAAGTTTCTTCGACTTTTCTTCTTCTGATCATTCGATAACGTAATATTAGTGGCACAAACCCATGCATGGGCGGACGCATCACGTTATAGGGCAACGAGTGGTTCGATATTTCAATTTAAATAACACCATAGGATAATCAAACGATCGTAATTAGTAATGTAGTCTCGTAGATGGACGGACATATGATTGTAATGAACCGTAAGTGGTCTCGTGAATCAAATTTTATATAGATCGATGGGTGGTCAGACGTGTCCCGCCGGTAGAACAGGACCATAGGTGGTCAGATGTATTCCATCGGTAGAAGAGAACCATGGGTGGCCGTGCGAATTACAGTAGTAGTATCGAACCGCGGGTGGTCGGACGTATATCGTAGTAACGATGCGGAATGAGACGTAATTGAGTATTCTTTATCAGTAGTATACGATAAGTAGTCAAACATGAAGCGTAACGATAGATAAACATCAAGGATCTAAGTGGTCAGACGTGATGCAGAATCTATTTCAATAGAATAGAAGCACAGATGATCAGACACGCCACTGCAGTAGAATAGGCTCGCAAGTGGCCAGGCACGTATGTTGTCAGACGAATACAAAACTATATAGACTCTTCAGCAGTTAATGATCAGACCAGTAGAACAAAACGATGTATGGTCAGACAAGTAGAATTGCTACGAATATATCATACCTTCGATTATTATTATTGAGTTTCTAATGCAAATTTCAATTCTGATTAATTATAACGTTATCGATAACTAAATTCACGACCGATTCATATATCTAGCGTCATAATTGTTGCTCATAGATCACAAAATTATCGCAAACACTGCAGGAGATTAATTCATATAGATTTCTTAAGCTTTAACGCTAGAACTATCGAATCAGTCAAAATGACTGATTAAATTAAATCACAAAACTTATCTAGATGCTTTTATTAACATGAGTCTTACTTTCTATCAAATTGAAATATTTTATTTTCCATTTGAATATCAGTAAACATAAAACGTCGGTAGTTCTGGTGTTAATAAACAACGAAGGATGCAAATTTCATATTTAATATTCTTTTCGTCAACCTCTTATTTATCTAACATTTTAAAGTATGCGTATCGATGTTATCACAAACGTATTATCGTTCATTTTTGTCTCGAACCTCGACAAAGTAATAGAGAGGGCGTTTTCCGTTTAAGTAGCCTCGACGGAACGAAGAGATCAAACGAGCGAAGGAATTCGTTTCCCTTCGGTGCATCGTTCGCGCAACGTCGTCGCAATTTCTACGCCCGTCAGAGTCTCTACGCCAGAAACGCGATAGCAATTCCTCCCGTTCCAACGATAACTTCGATCCCCTTTCATTGTTTTTCCAGCGTCGAACGAAGAAGAGGTATCGCGATCGAGCCGTCACTCGATCCATCTTCTTTCTTGACAATGCTCGCGTAATGCTCGCGGAATATCTCGTTTCGTTATCGAGAGGGGGAAGGGGAGAGCCTCGGGTAGAAAGTCGGCGGCCTTTCTTGCCCCGGGGAAATTCATTTGCCCTGACACGAATATGGAAGACAGGAGACGATGTTTGCTAAACGTGTAACGTCGACAAGATCTCGATCGTCTGCCGCGAAACCGAGAATACTTTTATGGAGTTTCAGTCTGTCGCGAATACTTTTCGTCGACGTATGCACCTTATCCCTCTTCTCGCGACAGATTATGTTTCATTTTATCGAGACGCGGACGAAATGGATTATGGTTGCTGTAAATTGTTATGTATTACTATTAAGTAGTTTGAGTAGTTTTATTTTATTATTGCGAATTTTCTGGTTGGTTCAGTTTTGCGTGGGGTGGGTTTCTACGCATTATCATTCTTCGATCATCGAATCGTGGAATTTTGAAATATAAGAAAACTTACGGTCTGGGTGAAAAATTTAGACAGCGTAATTATTTGGCGATCGAGCTTTGGTTAGTGTAATAATCTTAGTGTCAATAACTAATTTCCTGCTCGTTAAAGCTTTAATATTACCATCGTGCTAAAGGTTCCGTATAAATCCTTAGTATCTTAATATTCCAAAGATGAAAAATTAATAAAGAATACTGCCTTATGTACGATGAAAATTTTCACGAACCCCCAATATTTAAAATTTTTATTTTCGAAACACAAACCTAAAGAATAGTGATACAAATGCATAAAAATATAAAAAATCATTCGATGAAAATACAGCAACGTGTATCTAGGTCTCTAACTGTCCCAAATAATATAATTTTGTTCTCTCTTTCAGAGCGAAGCTCAAAAATTCTCCCCGAACGCCACAAACCTAAAAAAAAAAAGGTGTCTATGATGACGTGGTTAGTATCCTTTGAAGCAGTTAACCGGATGGGTATACGTTTAGTCGGTGATCGATAGAGCGTCGCGTCGCTTTTGGTACGCGTCTCTTGCAATCGAATCAGTTTTATCGGTTTAAAAGCGGCGGACCGCAATTGGCCGGAACCGATTGCCAGCGTATTTGCTGTCTGCCGGAAAATCCCGATAAGCATTAAATGAAAAATAACGCGTCGACTCGAGGCCAATGTTTCTGTTTACCGTCGACCGAAAGGCAACCATACGAAAGGTGGTCGAATTTTTTTTCTAGCATATTATTAAAAATAAGAAACATATTGATATTTTCAGTTAACCTAACTCTAAGCTAGTCCTTTTATTTATCACCTGTTTTATAATGGCCACTATAATGACGTCAGAAAAATAGATTTAAACTTTGCTACCAACTTTTATAAACACCCTGTACAAAATAGTTGTCTCGTTTCGTGGTCATGCGTTGATGAAATTTGATCATTTATGAGCCGGGACAGCTTGCGCACCTCGTAGGCTTCCAAATGTCACTTTGTCGTTGCTTCGTCCTCTTCCGACACTCTTCTTCCTTTTCTTTTCGTTGCTGTTTGTCCTGGAGGAGAGTGCGAGCCACGAGTGGAAATATTTACGCGGGACACCGTGTATTTTTAATAATCCTGGCGGGGACGCAGGCTGGCGTGGCAATTATCGCGAGCTGCTAACGTTTCCCCGGAGCCGAGTCGAGTCGTCGTCGTCGTCGTCGTCGTCGAGCGTAGGCGAGCGTGACAGCCGCGTTTCGCCTGCAATTTACCCGGAGAAAACGGGCGTTTCTTTTCGAGCTTTATCGCCGTGGCCAGTTGTTAGCGACACGTTTTAAGCGCTCGAGCCTTGTAAATTACGCTCGCGGAACCTCGTTTCTTCTCGCTGCAGGATCGGGAACAGATCCGGTTATAATTACTGTGCATTAGGCTACCAACTATACTCGTGACGTTCATAAAATTATTGATCAAAATTGATGTACCTTTAAGAACCGTTGTCATTATTTTTCAAACCCTCTGGAACATAATTCAGTTGATATTAAAAGGGTTGTATTTCGTCAATTTTGTTACTTAAAACAAATAGTCGTTTCTTTTATTGCAAACTTGTAATTAAATGGGTTCCATGCGAATAGTTAGTAGAGTACCCAGAGAGAATTTTATAAAAATTTCAAAATTTAGATTCCTTTGCCCTCTGACCCACGTTGGATATGGAAATAAGAATCTGTTTCAGACTACATCGCAAACTATATCTTCGCACTTGTGAAAATTTCAAGTTTCACGTTAGTGTTGCCTCCATTGTTCCCTGGCCTACGTTGGATGTAAGAAAGAATTCTTTTTAGCACATTGGACTGCAAAATGTATCTTTACATTTGCAATCTAGAGTTATAATATTCTGTAGGTATTTTAATGTATTATTTCATATGTTTCCAATTTAATATTCAATCGTTAAATTCGAATAAAGAACGTGGGAATAAATTGGTTGAAAATCAAAACGATCCACTTCCAATCAAGCATCGTTGGCCAAATCGAACCGGTCCTATAATCCAATTACGAATCGTATAAAAGTCTTCGGGATACTTTGATCCTGATCACAGGAAGAACTCTTCTATCGTGTATAATAAGAGTTATTTTCATTGCATCGATACAAGCCTTGATAGGACGAAAATCCTTGCTTTCAACGTTCCTTGTACTTTTTCCTTCGTCGTTTCAATTTTTTTTTTTCTCTTCCACTTCTTTCTTCCCTCGGTCCTCGACGACGATGGATGTGACATTAATAGAACGACAAGGATTCAGAGAAATCCTTTTCTCGAAATCCGTCCTCGCTAATGGAACCTCCTTTTCCATGGGATTCCGATTTCTGATCGGGTTCCAGGGTATTCTACTTTCTCGTCTGGCTGTCACCAGCCACGCCTGAATGTACACTCCCGTTCAGAATGATATTTGTCAGTCGCGATTGAAAGTTTCCAAATGCATATAACATACATAAGTACAGGCTGCTTCGGGAATCGATGAGCAAACGTTGGTCCTGGATCTTTCTTAGAAATCTAACTTGTAGAAACCTAGTCAATTTCTCAACGTTCGCCGCTTTCCCTTCTTTTTTGTTTCATGCGCGCTGGGACGGTCGTTCCGAGAGAAGCAGAGTGATGCGGGCATTCGTGTGTAAACCTAATCGTTCTTTTTACTTAAACAAACTTATTACATTCATCTTGACAAAGGTATTGTTTTCTGCGATCATTCTTAGGTGGACCATGTAAATGGATGTGATTGAGCAAAAGGCCGATTTGGGATGAATGTATTTCTACGAATTTATTCTGATGTGTTTCTCGACGAAATTGTCGGAGGGCTGTGCCAAAAAATGCTCGGAAGGGCCGAGTTTGCATCCTCGCTCGAAGCTACCTGGGACTCATCGGGTCCTAACGGTGGTTGACGTTCACGGTAAACTTGATAGCGTTTCGCGACTCTACACCAGCTGCGTAGCACTCGCAATAAAGGTTCTGAGGGTAAATTTCGTGAGCCCCCTTTTCCTGTAAAAGGTTCGCGACGCGACACTCGTATAGTTCTGTTAACCGCGAAATTCTATTATTCCCAAATGCTATCAATCCTAACTCTATTAAGCCCAAATTTCGTTATCCCTAAATTCTATTAATTCTAATTCTATTATCCCTAAATTCTATCAACTCCAATATTCTGTTAACCGTAAATTCTTTTATCTCCAATATTTCGTTAACCCCATATTCTACCATTCCAAAGTTTGGCCATCTATTTCTGAAGCAGCCAGTACACGCAACGCCAGCGGGAGGTATTGCTCCCTGGACTCGCCGTGGCAATTCCTTTGATCGTTTCCCACGATTTTTCCCTCGTTCGCGGGAATACCGTTTCCGAAGGATCGGAAATGCACTGCCACGGAGAGACTGGGGAGGATGAATAGGTCGACGATCGAGAGCTTTGCCCTTTTCCCGTTGCTTGGGAAATTGTTTCGAAGACGAGACGCGTTTCCTAACACGTTCGCTACCAGCGCAGCATATATGCGTCGTTTCGATTCTTCTTGGAAGCCCGGCGCCGCAAATACGCGTCGGTTTGTAAAATTGCTTATTTTGCTTAATTTCAATGTTATACATGTAATGTTAAAAAATCAAATGTCATTTTCAGTCAGATAAGAAAAAATGTCATGAGCTGTGGTACAAAATTTTCTTCTCAACCGTTGGTAACGAACGTGTTAAGGGTACGTGGCAAAGAACAGAGGGAGAAAGTGCTATTGAACATGACGAGTCAATGATTTGTTCGGTTACTTTTTTATATACTAGATGAATCGTCTGATACTTTCTCTAGAGATTCTGTTGGTAATCACACTTTCTGCTTTCCATATTTCAACTGAAATGACTTGCTTTAAATTTCTTATTTCAAATTACCATGTTTATTAACACTAGAACCACCGACGTTTTATGTATGCTGACGTTCAAATGGTAAATAAAATAGAAAAGTTAATAAATAAAGAATGAAGTACATATTGGCATATACGATAGGCCTTAATTATGATAAAAATTAACACACATTTCAATAAAAGCAACCTGACAAATTTTATGATTTAATTTTAGAAACCCTCGACCAGTCATTGTTTGACTGTTTTGGTAGTTCTGGTGTTAAAACGCTTTTGTAGAAACCTTAGTTGGCTTTCGTCAAGATAAACAATTTATTATTCTATGTGTAAGTTTACAGTTTGTAACTGAATTATCTTGTTTCCTAATTTATTTTTATTAACTTAGAAGTCAGGGTACACTGAACGTCGGCAGTTGTTTACCTTCGACTGGCGGACCACTAACAATATAAATCGAATTTCGCAGCCCGCCCCAAATTTACAAACTAAGAATAAATTATTCAAGAATAAACATTACGAAGAAAATTTATCCGTGAAAATTAGAAGTTTTAAAATCGAAGGACTTCCGAATCAACATCTGATTGATTAACAATCGAAAATACCATGGCACCTGTTCGTAGCAAAGCGAAAGGATAAAAAATGTGTCGTCGACACGCATAGAAATAATGGTGATCGAGTTTGTAGGGATATCGATAACGTTTCTGGGCGTTGCAGGTTAAGTCTCGCGTACGAAAAGTGGCCATTGTGTACGGTACGTACATATGTAGATTCGGTATGCATGAAACGTTTGCACTGGATATCCAACGGACGTCGACCGATAGCGGGCCTGGACGTTGCATAAATGTCCGGAAGATGTTATTGACTGCGGGGATATTGCATACGGGCGACGGAATATCGCGTTTCAGCCTCGAATCAATGACTCTGCTTCTTCGTTGCGCCGATATTTCGATCCCACTATACCTACACGAGTGGTTCGGGACAGTGGTGTGTGGACCGTCATTATTGATTCTTCAAAATAAAGCCGGCATTTGTAAAATTCGAAAAATTCGAAAAATGATGGATATAAGGTTTCTTTTTTTAAGCACAAAAGTCAGTTTTCTTCTAATTTTCTAATTTTCGATAGCGCCGAGATAATTTTTATCATTTTGATAAGTATTCTTCTCCTTTATAAGATTCATCTTGGAATTATTTTCGAGAAAAATACGGGAATTCTTAGTTGATGGTGGAAAAGAATTTAGTGATTGGTATGCACGTTAGTTCGGTGCGTAGAAGGGTCGAGCAAATCAAGGAAACAGAAGTCCCGATAGTTTCCCAGAGGGATAGAGTTTTCCCAAAAACGATGTCGTCCGCCCACTTTGCTATATGGGGCGAAAGATTGCCGGCGCCAAGGAGTCGGAATTTTTCCCCCGAATAATACAACCGAGCGACCGCTGCTCGTTCACGCGATCCAGCGAATTTATGGTGCATCAGTTTCTACAGACAATGAACGTGAGCCCCGATAAATTACTGCGATAACATTGCAGAATTTTGTCCTTCGAGGCGAAGAATACTTATGTGAAATATCACTACAATTGGTACCTACTTTACGTTAATATTACCGGAATTAACCGTTTAAATAACAATTGAGCTTTAAACTGAGGAAAGAAATATTACGCTTTTTGGAAAATAGGAATTTCGACATGTTATATTACGATTGTTATTGTTATTATAAAGGATTGTTGTGTTTTTATTGAAAGGTATTGTTGGATATCGATAATAAAGATTGTTTCGATTCAGTAGCGACCTATTTACCGGAACACAACTCGTCTCCGCTAGATAACAACCTATTTGCGAAGATATGACTCGACCCACCCCGTTACATTGCTGACCCTATTCGCTAAGATACGATTTACTTCCGTTGGATGACATCCTATTTGCTACATTGCGACTCGTATCCGTTGCGTAACGACCTATTTGCTAGAATATTACCGTGACCTCCTGTTGCGTGACGGTCCATTTACCAAAATGCTTTCCCACCACCCTGTATATATTAATAAACGATTCGTCTTTGTAACACGGTCTAACCCCGACAGTTTGCGTTTTGTTCGAAATTGTCTTTCGGGTAAATGGAAAGTTTGGTGGATCGGTGTATTTTCGGAATTTCGATTGGTGAATCTTTTTTTTTTCATATGTGTATGAAGATTTGAATTGATGCAAAGTGGCAATTATTTGGATTCGAGGTTATACGAATTTGGAATTGTTCAGATTAGGAGTTATTAAAATTGGGAATTATCTAAATTTGAGACTATTAAAATTCGAAATTATGCAAATTTGGAATTATCCAAATTCCAATCTATCCAAGTTCCAAATTATCCAAATTCTAAAATATTCCAATTCGAAAATATCCAAATTCCAACATTTTCTAATTCGAAATTATTCAAATTCAAAACTATCCAGGTTCCAAATTTTCTAATTCGAAAGTATCCAAGTTCCAAAATCCTCCAATTCGAAAGTACACAAATTCTAAAATTTTCCCATTCGATAATCCCCAAATTACGAATTTGATCGTTAATCCAACAAACGCTAATCTTTTCATTGATCTCGATAATTTTCATGGGAAATTTCGAAAATGAGGGTACTATTCGATACGTGTGATAAAGTTCGGTGATACCCGATTGTAAATTGACACGACGCGCATGAATGATCGACGAAATCATCGACACTGGCCACGATTACGAAGCCGGATAACAGAACTGTCGGTCAATCAGAATGGCCATTAATTATCCTACAGGGGAAAAACGGAAATCAGATAATTGGATTTCTGCCGCGTATTAGCCCCGGCTATGTATTAACGTTCGAATTGCGAGACGATTAATAATCATTCAAGGATCATCAATCGTTTGGTAATCATCGATGCTAGATGTTTCGTTGAATCTGTTCGATATTATTTGTTCAATCATAAATTCTACCCAGTCGATTCGGATTTCTAAAGTAAATTCCTCGAACGAATCGTCCCGACCTAACAATTCCGATATTAAATCCGGAGTAATTAATTGATTTTCATTATATATTCCATTTATGACGAGAGCAAAAATTGTGAAATTTCATTACCAGATTAATTATATCAATTTAATCTGTGCGTAAGCGATTCGATATTTATTTTTATGTTTTCTGTGTCAATCGTGCTATTGTGAAATTATTTTAAACAACGTCAAACCTTAAACTACGATCAATTTTTCACGTTTTCAAAATAAATATCTAGGTTATCAGATTATTTTTATAGAAAATTTATTATTATTTACAGATCGTAATAATCCATCGAGAATGTGTTTTAAGTTGATCAATTGATTTTTGGTTTATCGGATAATATTTTTATTTTTTTACTTTTATATATTATCAAAGCGGAAAGAACGGGTCAAGTTGCGATCGTTTTAAACGCATAAAAGGTCTCGTTCATCCGGATCCGTCGTTTAACTCATTTTGGAACGTTACCAAACAGGGTAACGTGTTACCTTTTTTAACGCGGTTGCTCGTACACCTTTTTCCTCTTTTTTCTTCTTCTTCTTCAAAAGGCAACGAAACACCTAAATAAATTTCAATTCGCCATTCACGTCACGCGTGAACACTAGACCCGTTCCACGATCAGCCTTTCGCGTAGAAAATTTTCCCATTTGAAAGGGTTCCTTTTTAGGAAATAGAAACGAACATGCTAAAGAACTTGAAATTTTAGGAAATCTTCTTTTTTATCGGTTTCTACAAGGATTAGCGTTCATAGATATTAATTTCTATAGGTACTAGTTTCCATAGATATTAGTTTTTATAGCTACTAGTTTCCATAGGTACTAGTTTCCACAGATATTAATTTCCATAGGTATTGCTTTCCAGAGATACTACATTCATAGGTATTAGTTTCCATAGATACTACTTTCCATAGATACTACTTTCCATAGCTACTAGTTTCCATAGATATTACCTTCCATAGATTCTACTTTCCATAGGTACTAGTTTCTATAGATATTAGTTTCTATAGGTATTAGTTTCCATAGATATTAATTTCCAAAGATACCAATTTCCATAGGTACTAATTTCCATAGCTACTAATTTCCATAGCTACTGGTTTCCATAAATTCCAGTTTCACGATTAATTCACTGGCTACCGTCCAAATTGTAATAAACTACCACGAACGCAATCAATTACCAGAACGGCCCAGAAGATCAAGGTTAAAAGACCTTCGTAAGAAAGTAGAAAGAAATTTCTCAAGTCTTCCCTTTCCTCTCTCCCCATCAAAATGACTCTTGTTCCTTATCTACGACGAGGGTAATTCTTTCCCGAGGATGTGGGAACAAATTATCTTTCTTTCAGAGCCTAACTCGAGTTGCACGCGTCGGAATTCACGGCCTCGGGGTTGCTTTATCGAGTTGGTAGTCTCGCGGCTGTTACGAAAATCTATTACTCTCGTTCGTGAGGGAATCCTCGGGAATGAATCAGGATTCCTGGCCTGGATTCTTTCACCTTTTATGAGTTTGTTTAAACTGAATTACAAGAGCGGAAGGTGCAAAAAGAAGGAACGAAATCGTTGGCTCGTCTGGGATTCGCCTTTTGTACCGGAAACTATTTCCTCCTGGAACACGTGCGATGGATCGTTAACTGTTGATGCTTCCTCTGAACACGGGAAAGGAACCTTTTAAAATGGTTTAGAGAATCGTTTGCGAGAATCCGAGTAATGAGAATTCTATGTGCTTTGAATTCTTTCGTTTGATCGATTTAACGACCCCCGTCGCGCTTACGTTACACCTTTTACAAAATAAACTTCTATGTAATACGGACAAATTTCCAATCTTACGCATTTAAGTATTTGTAGGTATTCATAAAAAGAAAAAGAAAAAGGAAAAACGAGATTTACCCTTACGGTTTCTCTCGCAAAGAAAATTTCTACCACGTCGCTGAAGATTTCCAAAAATATTTACTCTCTCGCAAAACTAACTAGGAAACAAGGAATTCAGCTCGAAAGTAGCTCCAACGTTTATCGTTAATTAACCGCCACGAGTGGCCGGAAATAGTTCTCGAGGAAGAAAGCCACCCCTCGGATGGACGACGACGAGTCGCTGTCGTTGCGAACAGCATTAAAATGTAAAACGAGGCACCGACACGACTCCGGTGAAGAGCAGAAACGCGAAGAGGCAAGATTTTCAACGGTTAAACACGGTCCTGCGAAAAGTAGGCTCGATGTTGCCCCTCGCGAGGGTCGACGTTGGTGCGACTTTAAGTTTAATAACGACGAAAAAGGGGTCCGCTCTGGTGGACTTTTTAATTAAGAATGTCGGCCAGAAAAGTGTTGGGACGCTTTTTCGCAGACGGCGATACCGTGAAACAGACGGAGGCATGCTCTCGACGTAACCGAGCATGAAAAAAGAACTTTCCTCGAAGAAAACTACCGGCCGTTTGGTACAGGGAACCGAAAGTGGCAGGGAACGATTACGAATGAATTCTTGATAGCTTTTCATTCGAAATGTCTCGATATATGCAAGTTATATGCAACTCTTATTATGTTTTATGGAAATTCGTTTATTCGATGTAATAATAATACGATTTTGGGGCGAAATATTCATCAGATAGATACAAGTAACATAAAAGTAAACCAAATGGTATAAATAGAATTAATATATCAAACTAACACAAAATGTCTAGTCACCCTACTTTGCGTTTGCAGAAATAATAAGGATCTTTTAGAAGGGAATTATGATTGACGATGAAATAAATATTATGATTTAAGGGGATATTAGGTAAGCGTGTATCGAAGGCGGGGGCAGACACAGCGGAATTTTCGAGGTATCTTTAGGACGATTTAGTTGCGAGGACACGTTTTCACCCTTTGAAACACGGTCTCAGAGGGAAGCTTCCTCTCTCGATACTTCCAGTTACCGGGACACGTTCGAACTTCTGGCGGGATACCTCTGGCGAATCTCAAAGACACCTTTTTGATACGATGAAGCAATCTTCGACGTTCCAGCGTCTGTACCCGACACGTTTACCAAAGATTTTTCTTTTCGAACGACTTTGATTTCGATTCACTTCTTTTCTTTTTGCATTACATGCCGACAGAATGGATCGTCTTAATCCTCGCACAGTCGATTTGTGTAATTGAGAAATAAATTGTGGGGTGATAGGAGGAATTAAATGTTCACGTAATTCGGTCGGATTACTACTTTATTTACAACGTGTCTTAGCGATCGTTCGTCCCAGACTGACTTTTTCCGGGCCTTGCCACTCTGGTAACCCTGCCTGCCCCGTCGCTTCACCTCCCCCGATTTCTCGGCTACGTCGTAGAAACGACGGTGACAATAATGGCCACATTCAGGGTTCGACCAGAGCGACTGTTTAGGCCAACGCGGCGCCGAAGGATAAACAGTGTACTGTTTCGCTCGGTGACGATCCTCGACCGAAGGATTCCCGGGCCGCCGCTCAAGTGGCTACAAGTCGCCACAAAATGATTAATAGGTATATTAAAAATATATTTCTGTGTTTCTAAAAATATATTACTTCCGTCCGTGATTTCTATGTCAAATCGATATAATACGAAATGAGTGAAAAATTCATTATTATGTTACGCTTGAATGTTAGGTTGTTAGGTATGAAATGTTTAATTTTCTTTCGTTAATCGTTTAAATATGATGTTTCGATTAATACTCATGTTTTTGAGATGTTTTGTACGTCGATTCGAAGCTTAGAATCTGGTCCTTTACAGGTAATTAAAGTTTTTTAATGTTCTTGTGAAATATAAATCAACAGGGTTTCGACGAAGAAAGTGGTCAGGTTCCTACGATTCTTATTTTAAAATAAGACTACAATTTCACGATGACCACGATGAATTATGATCGAAAACGTGTCTCTCTTGCAATTAGATTTCTGTGAAGCGTTTAAGGGCTTATATGCAGTCATGAGGTCGAAAAAATTCTTTTTTTTTTTTCCTTTTCTTCAAAGAAGGATGTTTTGGATGCTGGAGCTGTTGTCGAGGATCCCTAATATGAAAGCAAATTCTTACTTTTATTGACACCCAACGCTTTAATCACGTTTTGCTCAAAACTACATTTCTGTAGGTCCGTGCGTAAAATAAGTTAGTTTATAACCTATTTTACAAGCAACAATAGACCGATTTTTGAGCGAAAATTATGGCTGCTTTTTCAGAACCGCGCTAAAAATTCAAAATTCAACATTTTACAAAATCAATTCGTTCAATCCCGAGAGAAATTCATTTTCTAACAGAATCTATTATATTTGGCTCCTTGATGTCAGATAACCCTGTGCAAGGCATCTTTTTCTCAAACCTTCTCCGACAATCTGCTTCCAACCATTCGATGTATAATATTTTTTTACGAAAAAATTACAAAATATACTCAAAACGTTACTCTTTGAAATTAATCAATCATTATGACTGCGTGTAAACCCTTAATTGAACGAAAGTGGAAAACTTGTAATTTCATGAAACAATGTACAAACACGAACAGTTCTTATTTTTGGGTATGAACGTTTTCAACGTTCCCATTATAAATCTCACGTCTTCGACACGACGCGACGCGACGGTCAGGATATTCGTGGGTTAGGGGTCGTACGTATCCCCAGCCCCGTATTCCCCGGCGTGCCGTTCGATTTCCCAGGGATAATTGTAAATCTGTTTCGCAAAATTTCAACCGCCAGCGTTGCCGGCGTCGGGGCACGGAAATTATTCCCCGTTTCAAATCGTTAGCCCGGAGAAATCGTATAATAATTCGCGGCGCGAAACCGGCGTTCCCGCCGGAACCGCGTTTCCGGGGCTGGCGTATTTCCGGGCCACGGTTCCGGGACCAGAAGCATCGTCGATCGTCGTGTCGGGGCCAAAAGTAAATGTACAGCTCGCCAGTACTCGCGTAAGTTTCTCTCGCGCCCGTTAATGAGACAGAAATGCGGAACTTTCAAAGTGTCGGCCAAAAGTGCTTTATTCTCTCGACGAAACACCAACGTTCTTCTCTTTTTTTTCTTTCTCTCGTAAAGAGAAAGATAATGATCTTTTGGTTTCGATTTTTTAATCGATTTATTAATAGAAATATCATTAATAGGATGAAATCAATTTTTTTCAGGTAACATTTGAGAATTAAACTCGACAAAGAATATCATAATTCGATGCTAATGAGCAAAGTGAACGAGACGTTAGTAAATAAGAAATTGAATACTAATTCATTGATTCTCTGGTTATGTACCGGGTTAAGGTATTTTTAATTAACCGGAGTTAACTGTTTGTATAAATTATCCGCAGTTTGCGTGTAACATTTAGCACAATAACACGTGGATTTCAAACCAAATCCAATCAACGTCGATATTATCATTGATATTAATAATAATATTCACAATAAGCAAAACTTAATTGTTCTTATTGATGTTTGATAATCTGCAGGAATCGATCGCGATTGATTTGTGTTTGAAACAAACGTAATGAATTTCACGTTACATTACTGGTTCTCCCTAATTCGACACACTATCCACTGGTCCAGAATGAACAAATATGTAATTAAAAAATAAAGGGGATTACACCTTGTTTCCAATTTACTCTCAATTATAGCACGTTTAATTTTCGTTACTAGACGAGAAAGTAATAATCAAACGTTTACTAATCGGTTTTCAGTTAACACGTTAACTGCCACGGGGGTCACCGGTGATCGGCACCCGAAATTTTGTACAATCAAATAATTACCAACAGAAATAATGAAATAAATCACGGATAGCGTTGATATTAAGCTAATAATTACTAGCTATCGAATTGAAAGGTTAAATTTGAAAATTATCTCGTTGTATTTTTAATAATTAGGATTTCAACGTGTCTGACTACACACGTCCGTTTTCACTGTGGCAGTCAACGTGTTAATAATGGATTGTATTTAAAAGCCTATTGATAGCCTCTTGGTAGATAAAGTGTTATATTTTCGAGACGAAAAAGGGAGATGTTACAACCCCTGGATCCCGGGGACATCGACGACTGACCGGATAAATAATTACAGAAACGTAAAGGGAATTCTGGCTCCCCGAGATTTTCTTCTTCCCCGTTTTCTTTCAGCTCGCTCATCTTCGTACTCTGAACCCCCCTGTCGCCTTGTTCCCCACGGTGAATTTCACCCCCGGGATATTTCTCTCCCTCGTCACGTCCAGCGAGCTGCGCAACGCAATGTCGTGTCTTTGTACTTTTCTTCGCTCCCTTCCTGTTTCACCGTCTCTCTTCTTTTCTTCTTTTGTGTTTGCAGACCTTCTACTGCTCGTTCTCATCCTGTATCCTCTCCGCTCCGACCAACCCCTCCCCTCCTCTGCCTTGTCCACCCATCGTCGACTTCCGGTTCTGTTCGCAAGGTTCCCGGGGTCGAAGAAAAATTTACCTTTTCCCAGCTTCGCCTAAGGTCTTTGCAAAATATCTCTTGCAACCCCTATGTTTCTTCTTTTTTTTTTTGCGAAGGGAAACATCCCCTGTTATCTTCTTTTTTTTTCGATGGTACTTTCCTGAAGCCCTTGGTATTTACGTTCTTTCCATGCCGTGGGTCATAACCCTTTCGAGCACGAACAACAAACTTGTAGTCCATTCTTTTTTGCTGTCTTTTTAGAGGGAAGAGTATTTAAACACGGAGGTTGGAAGTTGCCAAAGGGGCTGATCGGTTACTCTTTACTTGGAATTTTTATTCTGCATTGCAGGGTGGATGGGAAATGGGGTTGAAAATATTTTAACAGAAGAATCCTTTGTTTGAATAAAACGAATTTATAGCATAAAGTGTCTTGTTTCTTTTCACATGACGAATATATTTAGCGAATGGCTTGAAAGGATTAATGGGTAATACAAAATTGTAAAAATTATGCTCCCTTTATGGAACACGTTATTACTGAATAACCTGAAGCATTAAAAGGAGGAGTGAATTAATAATTAATAAACGGAGATTGTTCTGTAACGTGCCCTGAGGCGTTCAGAAATTTCAACATGGGTGAGCTGGGATTTTTCAACCTCTTAGTACTGTCTTTTTCTTGCAGGAAAACTTTCTAAGCTCGAACGATATATTCGAAGCACGATCGAGGTATTGTTATCAATGAATCGTTGGAATACTCGCGGCGCAAAGTATGGAACGGTCATTATATTATCTTCAATTTGTAACCGCTTCGAATCGCGGGGGATGCTATTCGAAATTTTTAGTGGTCAAATATTCTAATATTTCTATTTCCTAATGTCTCGAATTCTAGTCTTTCCGATACTAAAAAATTTAAATAGTCGAAAATTCTAATATTCCAATTTCCCGATATGTAATGTTCAAATTTGGAATTTGGATTCTTCTAGTATTCAGACATTTAAATAGTCGAAAATTCAAATATTCCAATTTCCAATATCTAAATATTCAAATTTGGAATTTGGATTCTTCTAGTATTCAGAAATTTAGTAGTATTCAAATCTTCTGATATTCAAAAACTCTAATACATAAATATTCTATAATAACATTTTTCCAATATTTAAATAATTTTGCACAGTCATTATTTTTTTAATATCCATAACGATATTACACAATTTCCCACCGATTATATTCCATACTTCTAAGGAAAGAAACAGGGGAAAATTGCTTTCTAAACTGAATTCGTGAAGGGTTGAAATTCGTGTTGTTTCGTTGCTTTGAAAAACAAGCCATGGAGATTGTTGAATTTTTAAAGGACAAGGAAATGGCAACGGCGAAGGATAAATAATAAATAAGCGAATAGAAACGGGTAAGCATAAGAAGCCGAAAAACAAACAGACAAATGAATGAATTTCACCGGAGGGGGGGGGGGGGGGGGATTTTACAATGTTTGGAAAAGGTTTTCGAGCCAAGAAATTTTCTTCCTCGTAACTTGAAAATGAAAACAGGGTATAAACCATGTTACGTTTCTAGCTAAGAAATAAATTCTGTTCCTTTTACATTTCTAATACTCTGAAACTCTTTTAATTTGAACTCCGATGTAAAGGTATTCCTTCGAAATAAAAAGATTTGAATATTCAACCGTTTGAAAGTTGGAATATTAATATATTCAATTATCCGCGTGTTCGAGCGCCAGTAAAATTCGAATTTGAAGCTCGAAACGTATCTGTTCGAATGTAATTCCCGGTTCTAATGGGAAAAAAAAAGGGGGGGACAGAAATTATAGGAAATTTCTTTCCAATAATTATCCTCGCTTCGGCACGATAATTCAGCGGGGAATCGAGTTTCTTGCGTCTCTTTCTCAGCCAATTACCATCGAAAACGAGCTTCGATCGGCCACGTTAATTAAGTATTATCGAAATTTTCGTTCTGCGAACTCGCGCGATCTCTCGTTCTGTCGGAGGAACATTATTCCGCTCGGTTATCGCGCCACGGCCACGAAAAGCTCTCTGTTTTACTTGGAAAGAAGCCGTGAAAACTAAAACGGTAGACTGTAGACACTCGTTTGTAAATAACGGCGGGCGTTTAAAAGTTCAACGCGCCGACCGTTTGGCCGAAAATTAGTTCTCGATTCGAGGCCTCCCTTTTTCGCTGGAAATAGATTAATTATATTACATCCCGCGACTTAATTAACCGGCATTCGAGATCCTTTGAATATCCAAACTGTTATTTTTTTCTATCTTTGGTCCAGAGAAAAATAGTGTCGATTTATCTTCTATTCTAGACGATTCTTGAACGCTTAAAATTCTGTTTCAACATTAAACGTATTAAGATTCTACGCCTTTTTTGAGAAATGTGTCCGTGAATATTTGTTCTTTCATTTAAAATTGTATTTTGTGCAGTCAGACTACGTCCGGAACTCCAATAAAGTTGAAACTTCTACTAACTATCCCGGATAAGCACAATTTATCGAGTTTCGGATCAAGCTTAAAAATTGTTAGTTCGATAATTAATTTCCTAAAGTACCTTTAGAATTAAATACAATTTGATATCAGACTCCGTGTATCTTTAAATTTGAGATTTTCACTTCGAAATGAAAATATTGTTAATTTAATAACCTTCGAGTGTGGTATTTACGATTTATCGGAATTTGTTTGCTCGCAATTACGCTCACCATCGAACTTCGAGTGTTTCCAAACTCTTCTGCGCCCGGTACAATATTTGTTCAATTATTTAAGTGCGCTTTTCGAAAACTCCCCGATCGCGGGTAAATAAAATACATCGAGGAAATTACTTCCCCGTCGATAAAAAAAATACAATATTTGCTTTTAATTTCTCGAAATAACATAAGCAAATATAACGCGTCGAAAGAAATGAAATCAAAATTGACGACGACGCTTTCGTTCAAGTTTTACGTGTTTCGTGTGAATTTACTGCCTCGTGTGTTCGCAACGCGTATTTAATATCAATCCACGATCTGGCTTATCAATCGTACGGATAAATAGGCGGTTAGTTAGGTTCACGCGAACCTGTCAGATTTATCGCACCCCCTGGAGAGCAGTTTCCACGAAACAATAATTTATAACGCGAAAAATACGCGAAATTGCAGTTGCGACCTACGAAACGAATGGAAATATTTTCATTTTTTTCTTCTTTTTTTCCCGATAAAACGTGCGTGCAGATGATTTACGAGAAATTTTTTTTTTCTTAATGTATTAACAGTTTCAAGATGAGATTATACATTATCGAGAAGAATCTATTAATTTTGTTATTTCAAGAGGTAGATAGTAAAATTGATTAAAAAGGGACGAAAAATTTAGCGCTTTGGCTTTTTGTGGAAAACTGAGCCATCGTAGTTAGATGTTATGTTCTGATACTTGAGGTCTATAATTTTTAATTTACTAAGTTGTCGCGTAGGAACTTAGAAAATTTAATATTCTTCAATATTATATTCAGGTATTGTAGATCTGAAAGTTACGTCCGTAAGGTCGGCGACGCACGGTTCTCAGGCGTCAAGTTTCGAGATTTTAGGTTCTCAATTTTTCTATTGTTAAACTGGCGAAGCGGGAACCTGGGAAATTAAATATTCTGCAATTTGCTTCTAATATTATACTTTTCTGAAAATACTAAAGTTACGCCCGGAAGGTCGGCGACGCACGGTACTTAGGTTCAGAATCCCAAACCTTAAAATTCCTTATTATAATTTAATTAAACTGATAAAATAGAAACCTAGAAATTTCCTAAAATTATATGCCCTCATAGATACCAAAATTCATTCCGGAAAGTCGGCGACGCACGGTGCTTAGCACACTAACGTACATCCATTTCTTTTTAACCTACTTACACACCAAATTAAACCTTCTTTTCATTAAATTTTCATTATTTCCCTCTCCCGATGGTCCAAACCAGATATCTAGCATTCAAATTGGTTTTTCACAATTTTTCTTTTTTATCAGCGTTCGTTTAATTAAACTGCTGTAACGGAACGTTAGCTCCGTTGCAGAAGGGTTGAAGTTCATACGTTTCACGAGGAGCCACGATTTCCGCTTGCCTAACCCGGCGGCTGTTCGTGAAATCGTCCGAAAGAGACGGTGTTGCGTGCTAGCGGAAATTGCGTGGATTTTTCTATTCCGACTTCCGGAATCACGCTGTCGTGTTCGAGCACCATGGAGGTGCACCTCTTTCTGACCAGAGAACACGGCAACGAGAGTATAAAGGGAACAAAATACCTTTTTCGAGTTAAGCGAAGTGAAATTATATACAAGATGCTTTGGGGGAGGGGGATGTCTAGTGTGCGTCTATCTTTTTTTGTTTTGTTTGTAAGCGTATCTTGAACGTTCTTTCTCCGGATTCTTCTGTTTTCAGCGTTCTTACTGGTGCATTTTTGTTTCGAGTCTCCTTTTGTTCAAAGAAAACAATTATTTCACGAGCCACGTTCATCGGAAGAAAATGTTCCCTTGGTAGAACTATCGTTACAAGGGAAATATTTCTCGTTGGGCAGTGTCGTTTCTGAAATGAAACGTTCTCTGGAGGGACGTAGCTTCGGAACGACGTGCCCTTGTCCATAATTTCTTCAAAATAATTATTTTCGAAGAATATTTCTTGAAAAATGCCATGGAAGGATAATATTTCCTTCCATTCTTCTACTTTTAACCCCTTGCGTCAGTCGGAGGTTAATATTTATTGCTCCAACGTTAAAACAAATCAAGGAAATTGAAGTAACTGTGTAAAAACTTAAAATTCAATTATAATGAAAGTTTGAACGACAGGAGTCGTAACCGAACGGTAAGGTGCGTCACGCGTGTGACACGGTATTATAAGTCAAAGAGTTAATTTTTCGATTTCATTGTTTTACTATTTTCCGATCGTATTACTTGCTGGAAATTCATCTGAATTTAACACAATTCTATGAAACCTCGAGAAGTCGTATCGGAACGAAGAAGGCTTTGGTTTAACGATTGTTCGTTTGATTTTCAGAGGAGGTGTTCGGCTCGAACAAAGCGTTATGGTTCTCCCCGAGTGGCAGTAAACTGGCATTCGGCTACTTCGACGATTCTCACACGCACGTCATAACGATACCGTTCTACGGATACCCCGGAAGTCTGACGTTCCAATACACATCCGCGATCTCGATACACTATCCGAAGGTAAGCAACCACCAGTGCCATTATTTCGACGTTTTTCTCGTTTTAGCTTCGTTGTTGAACAACGTATAAAACGTGGAAAAGAAACGAAGGAAAATCGAACTTCGGAATTTTAATGCAATGTTTAAGAAAAATATGACGATTACAAATTATAAGTAAATTCAATTCTTAACGAGTCAGAAGTTTCAGTAGGAAAGTATTCAACGTTGCAATATAATCCGACGTATTTATGGCTTGAGAAAAGGTTTAAAATATCGCAGGCTTAGGTTGCCGATGGATATAGTAATGTAGCAAGGTTTTAGACCGATTTAGAGCCACGGTTGAGTTAAGCTGGAGCAGTCAGTGTTTCGATAAGGATTTATTAACACGTTCGCTGCCACGGGGGTCACCGGTGACCGGCAGCCGAAATTGTTTACTATCAAATAATTATCAACAGCAATGACAAAATAAGCAACGGATAGCGTTAACATTAAGCCAATAATGCTAGCTATCGAATCGAAAAGTTAAATTTGATAATTAGTTGATTGTATTCTTAATAATTCGGATTTCAACGTGTTTAACTACACACGAAATGAGATTTCTATCACTCAAAATAATGAAGCAAATAATGTATAAAAGAAGTTAATACTTAGAAAATAATACAGAGTAATCCAAATTCACGAAATCTGCGAACGAAAAAAATATGAATAATCATACTTTCATTGGTGCATCAAAAGGTACCGAATTTATCAGACATTGCGTCTAATTTATCATCTACGAGCGTGGTATAAACTCGTTTCCATTACCAGAAGCACTATCCCTCCCCAAAAAGGCCGAAAAAAGAAATTAATATCACTCCGTTCTATTTCCAGTTCCAGTTCGAAAGTCCGTTTGGTCGGTATCGCGAGCTTTCTTTTTTTCGTAACAAACTTTCGGCCAATCCTCCCTCCTCCTTCTTTTTTTTTTTTTTTTTTTTACGCGATCCTGTGTATTACAGCAGAACCCGAACGAAAATTACGCGCTTGTTATTTAATCTGCCCGTTTCCCTGTCCCTTTTCCAACCCCATCCTGGAGGACTTTTCATTACAACTTCAACGATTCTCCTTCGCTGGCCGGTTCAACTTACACAATTTAACTTACACGATTGTCGTTAAGGCGTGTGCGACGATGACCCGCCACCTGTTCGTTTCGTCGTTAAAACTCGTTAACCCGTGTAACTTCGTTAACCGTAACAAGTTTAAGCACGTTACCGCCACTTTCCACGTGGGCACAGATTGTACCTTAATTTTATCAATCTTACACGAGATGCAGTCGTCGGGAATAGTTTATCAACGATGGAACGATCGTTATTAATATTTTTATCTGACGGAAACCACTTAAGCCACGCTCTGTGTTTATCCACCGTAATATTAGAAATGCATTTTATGAGAAAACTGGCCATTTTTTAGATTATGTAACTT
The DNA here is from genome assembly GCA_943735885.1 of Stelis phaeoptera. Taxonomy (NCBI): domain Eukaryota; kingdom Metazoa; phylum Arthropoda; class Insecta; order Hymenoptera; family Megachilidae; genus Stelis; species Stelis phaeoptera. The sequence continues at coordinate 17,126,373 of OX030932.1, read as the reverse complement.
TCTTATAAGACTTTCAACTGAATTAGTATCCCTTCGATTATCTGATGAAAGCGAGATAAATACGAGGGAAGAAATCCAAAATTTTTGAACGAGTTTTGTAGCCTGTTTACTTTTTAAAATAATAGATTTCTTGTTTAATATCGGTCGAGACTGAAAGTATCAAAGATTCTAAAAATATGTATCTTATTAATAATATTTCTAACGTTATATCAACTCAAATCTTATGGTGAGGGAATTTCGTATCAATATTTTTTAATCGAAAATTGCTTAAATCACGTTTCTTTATTAACGGTTCGTTTATTCTTCAATCAGACCATTCAAATTTAACCCTGGCACGACTACGAATCAGTTTACAAATTCCAATCGAGCTACAGAAATATGTGCTCCCACACTACAAGAGCAGTAATTTGCAGTTAATTGAGAATTTTAAGTAATAAGGAACGATTTTATCGAATATTTGGCAAAGTTTTCGAATATCGATACGATCGATATCGGACGTTGGGAAATATTTAATCAGTCATGTATTCTGTCTCGACAGGTATTCAGAAATAAAAAAGACTGACAGTGTTATCTATAAAATAAATGCTTTATTAACGTTTAATGTATTCTTTGTTATATCTCTGGTAATTTTAGTGCCCCTATTTGCAATAAAATTTGAATAATTTTGGATCAAAATGTACAAAGATTAAAATCTAAATATTCGATTTATCTAAGCTCGCAAGCATTATCCTAACGAAAAGTAACGCGAGCCAAAATGACGCGGATTAATTCAAAGACACGTCGGAGAATGAAAAATTTCACTTCTGAAGAGACGAACGCCCGCCGAAATCCCCGTCGACGTACCCTCGTCTTGCCGTGAATGGATGAAAAACAGCCCTCCGGCATAGAAGCCCGTGACAGGGGTCGTACGAGGGTGTGCAAGCTGTGGCACCTGTTCATTTTTTAATGGGCTTTCACGTGAGCCCGATTGACGACGCCGCCGGACACACAGGCAAACATTAGTTGTCCTGAAAGCTGCTCGACGAAAAGTTGACCCGGCTATGAATAACATCTTTGGCTCTAACCCCTGCAAAATAGAAAAGAAAGAAAAAGAAAAAAGAGACAGGAAGCTTTTCAGGTATTCCTCGAGGGACGATACTTGCGAATCTTCCAACCACTCGAAAGGGAAGAAAAAAGAAATCAGCTGAACGTGTAAATCTCTTGGTTCGTCAGGCGATCGAGAAGCACGATAAGGGATGTCTGAAGGGTGTTAAGGGGCGAATTTCACCGGAGGGACTTACGCTCGCCTTTCCAGGGACACTTTAAGAGATAAAAATAAGGTTACCGAGGAATATTCAGAGAACTCTCGGAAACTTGTCTCGAGGGCTTTCGATCGATTTTAGGGGGATGAAGGAGGGGGTTGATTTCGATGACCGTGAAACGTTTGGGGAGGGGGCGAGGATGGACGAACTTGCACAGGTAGGTATTACGGTTATTGTTCCGGGATTATGCAAACACTCGGTACGTTATCATTGTCGGAGACTCTGATTTCCGATCTATTATTGCGAATTGGAGAATAGATTCTCGTCTCCTATTCGGGAATCTTTGTGATCCCGGATCGTCGATAATTTGCAAAGTATCGAAACTTTGGAAATATTCGTGCTACGAGAGGGTTGGCCGGATTTATTAACGTTTGGACAGTGGACTATTTTCCAAATCATACTATTTCCCAATGTTTCATAGCTTTTCCTTGAAAAATTTCTTACATCCAGCTTTTCCCTAGCTCCGTGCCAACCTATATATGACACAGCTTGTATTACTCCGAACGGCTCGATTGAAATCGAGATATCTGGCGACCGGCAGATTGTTTTATTTTTGACTATTTCCATCGCGATTCGAGCACAGCGTTTAATGGACTCGAGCGGTTTGAATGAATTTGTTTTATCGAGCTTTAAGCGAGCGGATATTTTCCTCTCGAACAGGAGCGTATTGTGGTTCGCCGCAAATCAACAGGATCGTTTCAGCGGAGAGTTGAAAAATGTATATACAGGAAAGGCAGGAGGTGAGGAGGGTCGACGGCGAAATAAAAGCCGGAAGAAAAATGGTCTGGGACTAGTAGAAAAAAAAAGAAAAAAGAAGAAAGAACACAGAGGATACTTTACATCGAACGCGGTAGATGAAAGAAAGAATCGAGAACGAGGGGGAAAAGAAAAGAGGGTGAAACGCGGCGAGAATTAGAATCGTGCAAAAAACCGAACACTCGCGAAGGGTTGCGACTCGATGCGTTCGGAATTTATTATGGGAAATTTACGAAATGTTCGCTCATAGGTCTTGTACGATTTCTTCTTCTTCTTGATGTTGAAATTGGGTACAAACTGACCTTGGATTATGGTTAAGGATGGGAACAATTGACTCTCGCAGAAAGAAAGAAGGGTTGTGTTGACTTTGGAGTATATTATAATATGAATTCGTGGCGAAAAGGGAACTTGAGAATTCGTTGTGTGGTAGAAAGAAATAGGTGTTAATTTTTTAGGAATTTTCTTTTGGTAAAAGAAGAAAACGCTGTTAACTTCATTTTTGTGCGTTCGTGTTGGATTCAAGTGTGTAATAATCACATCGATCGAGTTTTGTATATAATTATAAAAGATATAGTTACGTGGGTCAGTGACACCGTTTACCGAGTCGTTTCAGTCGTTGAACATTTGTTGGTTGCTTTACTAACGTTTTATACCAGTGTCAGATAAGACCTTGATTATACGTAAAATAAGGTAGAGTTGAAATTGAGTTACGATCGAATTGAGTTAGGTTAAGTTTCAATTAAATTCGAGCCAACTGCTAGTTAGCCACCGATTCAGCTCTTCGCCCGTGATGATCAGTCCTGTGTAATATTAAATCGACAAACTAATTTACGACCTTTTTCTGTATCTTCTTCTTGCTTAAATTTTACATATTTCCAAATTAGAAAGAAAAATTAAGCTAAGAATAATCTAAGCTAAGAATATCTTAAGTTTCTTTTTTGCTACAAAATTTTTCTTCGAAAGCAGCTGAATTCTACCTCAGAAGAAAAGTGAAATTGTCAGTAAATGAACAGATATTTGAATTCGAATAAATAATTTATACGTATTCACAAAGATCACGAGTTCATCAACGTACATGCAGTTATAGCTAATCTAGAAAACAATCGTTCCTTTCGCATTGGAATTGAAACATGATGAATCGTCGTCGATAGCGCGGTATTATTTTCGAAATAAAAAAATAAAAACAAAGAAGTTTCGCCGTGGAACGACGATCATCCCCCTGCTCGAAGTCAAATCGCAGTTGGCAATGCGAACGGGGCCAAAACTAATTACGGAAGGAGTAATTAAATTTTGATATGACGTTCTGATTAAATTCTCGTCTGCGTATATCGGTTAGAGAAGAATATCGGAATGCAGGATTTACGCTCGTCGTTCTTTAATATCGACGCGACAGAGCGTATATGTATACCGTCCACAATCTTTCTTTTCTCTATTTTTATTAATAATCGGAAAATGTTCTTGCCGATTTTTCTCAACGATATTGCAGACCTTTGATTATCCGAAACCACCAGTCTGTAATTATTTCAAACTTTACTTCAGTTCGTTTCATTATGTTTTTTTTAATTAATCAGTCGATTGTACAAAGTTTGACGTATCACGGGTACCAATTATTAGATTTACCCTTTCAGCGTTTATTTAATATCGGGGGGTGGTTGAAAATTCTTAATTATTTATATCGCTGATATTTATTTTTCTGTTATTTCTATTTGCATCATTTTCAGAATTCTACGTTACTAGTATCTGTTGTAAACAATATGAAAATTTGGGTATTTACGAATAAGTTTCTAAATAGAACATTTTTACAAAATTTCCACGTCCTTGTTAATCGGAATTAAGTGGGATCGATCGAGCCGGTCGAACCGGATATAGAGGGGTCTCACCGCTTATCGTTTCCTGTTCCAGAGCGGCACAACCAATCCTACGGTGAAGTTGTTTTACGTCGACTTGGAGAAGGTGGTCGATGGTAACGCGAGCTTAACTGAAATCGAACATCCGGCCGAGTTATCCACGACCGAACGGATTTTATCTGCCGTCGCTTTTCCTACCGACGACCTCGTGTACGCGACCTGGATGAACAGGGTCCAGAACAGGGCGTACTTCCGCTACTGTTACGTACGCGATAACCAACCGAATTGCACCAACGTACGTATTCAAATATTCTCGTACAATTTTCGAAATTACATAGTTCGTTCAATGAATCGAAACGATCATTCAAAATGAAAGCATTTCAGCTGGATGACTTTGGTATCCAAAGAAAATGTTTCGATGGGAGAAATAGTATCCGTTGAAGATTGATTAACAGGTTAATGAAAGAAAAAGCGTTAATTTTTGTTAATAACAAAAATATGAAAGTTACAAATATTTTGAAAATTATAAGAATTCGACGCGTTTTGCATATATAATAAATTATACGAATATGGAAATCTAAAAATATGGAAATTCGATGAACTTAACATATTTCACAAAGTAATACAAATTCACCAGAAAAAAAAATATCAATTAACTAACCGCAGTCGATCTAGGTATTTTTCATATAATTAGTTTTGTTTGTTAATCACTGATCCGATTCTTTGAACAGACTATAGTAATTGATAACTTTGACAATGACCTGAACTCTTTGGTTATAGTTAAGCATTTTTTTTTATCCCCCTTTCTTTGTTTCTATTTTTATGCATTGTCAAGGAAAAAGGAACGGAGGATCGCGTGGTTCTCATTAAAATTTAACCACCACGGCTTTATCGTCCGTAAAAGACGAAGATCCCCGTCTTTAATTAGAGTCTGAGTCGTTGGATATTTTTTGCTTGGAGTGTTTAGTGCGGTTGCGAAGGGGTGGAAACGGGGGAAGAAATTTCCACTGTTATCTTTAAGTTTCTTCAATTTCTCTTGATTGTTTCGTTGATTAAGAATGATTTCTATTTTCTGCTATTCTTTCATAACTCTTCTCATAACTTTCCTGTAAATACCATTTTAAATATGAAACTTCTAGTTTTCACAAAAGTTTACACCGAAAGTTTCAGAAATATTCCAAAGTTCAATTTAATTTTCCTACCTCTCTTCATGGTCCGTCAACGGAGTTGAAACTTTTATTAATATTCGTGCATTAATAGCCCCAATTAATCAAACAGAAACCAAAATAAAAATTCAAGTTAACCACAAATCCTAGCTCCAGAAATTATATTTCACAAAATATATTAATCTTTAAACATCATTTCTGCGAGCGAAACAATCGGTCTGAAAAATCCACCCGTTTCAAGTTTCATCGAAACTTTGAAACCCGGAAGAAATATTCGATCGAAACGATTGGTAAAAATTGTAGGAATTTTTTACCACCGATGGATTACGTGTTCTGCTGGCCCCTTTTTTTACAAGCGAAGATGGTGGATGATTCGAATGAAATATTCATGGTTCGCAGGCGCTGTCTTACTTCGAGGAACACGGTTGGGTCGAACAGTTTGAACCACCGTTGTTCAGCGACGACGGGGACTCGTTTCTGACGATTTTGCCGCAACGACAAAACGACACCACCCACTGGAGACACGTGGTCCGGGTCTCGAGCGTGTCTTCCGGCAAACCGAGGACTGAACCGCTCACTTCCGGCCGACTCGTCGTAACCGAGATACTTGCCTGGGATCAAGAACGTTCCTACCTGTAAGTACATTTCAAATATAGCTGTGTGTGTGTGTGTGTGTGTGTGAAAATAAAAGGGTGCGATAAGAGAACGAACGGAAAAGGGCGAATAAAGTGGGTGATCTGCGACCCACTGGGTGTTATTCTCTCTTCTGGGTGTACTTCGAGTCTTTTCATCCCTTTTGAGACATAATTTTTCAGGAAAGTGCAAGAAGAGGGATAACGATGTCTCCTTTTGATAAGGGTTGGTTTTCTGGCTAAGATTTCTTGGCTTGGAAACGATAATTTTCTTCTTCTTGCTGATTTTGGAACCCGGTATCAAACGTTTAAGTTTCATGAATTATTTTTGATGAAGTACCGTTGGATGGGGGAGAGGAGGGGGGGGGGGCATACCGAAGCTGTAATATTTAAAATTCTATATTAATTTTACTTGTATGGAAAATTTTTAAAAGGAAACATGCTTGATTTACCTTTTAATTACTATAGGTTGGAAATATGTAGTTCACCTTAATATTATCTTGCATAGTTCACCTTAATATTATCTATTTTTGTGCTGAATAACAATATATCTATCAATATTTACTTTTCAGCTGAAAAGTTATAGATTTAATTTCTAATTTTCTATCGTAATTTAGAAATATGTATATTAATTTCGACACAAATATCTTACATTAAATAGATTTTCAGTAATGTTAAAATTATTAAAATTACAATCGAAATTTTCCATAAATTTATCAATATTCCAATTCCAACGTAAATATTCTATATTAAATAATAATATCCTACAAATAACATTGAATCAATTTCGAATGCTATCGAAACGATTCCAACTATAATTAAAATTATCTACAAATTTCGAAATATTTTAATTTCAATTCAAATATCCTATATTAACACGTTTACTGCCACGGGAGTTACCGGTGACCGGCACCCGAAATTTTTTGCAATCAAATAATTAATAAAAGAAATGACGAAACAAACCACTGATAGCGTTATCATTAAGCTAATAATGCTAGCTATCGATTTGAAAGGATAAATTTGAAAATTAGTCGATTATATTCTTAATAATTAGGATTTCAACGTGTCTGACTACACGGGTCCGTTTTTACTGTGGCAGTCAACGTGTTGAATACTAATATCCTACAAGTACCGTTGAATCAATTTCGAACGCTATCAAAACTTATCTACAAATTTCGGAATATTTTAATTTCAATGCAAAATTTTCCGAAAGAAAAGTAAACGAGAGGAAGAAGACAGGTCGTCTCGAGTAAATTTGAAAAATATCTTGGAGGGTGAACGCCGGGGAGCGTTAAATCTTCGTAAGAATCGAGCTTTCGAAGGGGGTTCGAACAACGACATTAAGTACACCGACTTACCTACGTGCTATTGTTTCCCGATAAAATACGGCTCATAAGAAACGATATTACACCAGACGGGAGGAAGGACACGTTATTGGTGATCCTCGTAAAATCACGGGCACCCGTCTAACCAGCCCAGGGCGCCGACCATCTAAAGGACGTTATCATTTATCGTGTAAACGCACCCTTAGTTATATCGATACCAAGCCCCAGTTAATTCGATCGTTCTTTTATGGAAGAATTTAACCGGGAATTAATTTTCTTCGATAATATCAGTTGATCGATGTTTCTCCGTATTCCCGATACTTCGATAGGTATATTTGGTAGCCCTCGTATAACAGGATACTTATAGGACAGTTTAATTTTAATAGGATTTTTTATTATATATGGAAGCCATACTTTTACTCAATATGGTATCATGGTGTGTTATATTTGCATAAATATCCACGGTCGATTTATTACGAAGCACCGTGAAATCTTTTGCGCGTTGAACAAGTCAAAATTACATACATACGTGTTTCTTATTTTAAATCATCTTTCTGAAAATTTATATTGACCTTTCTCCAGTTATAAAGAATCATTTACTTATTCTGCCATCTACTTTATTCTTAATTTTGAAGCGATTAGCATTCAATTTCGAATCGTTCGCTATAAAAAGAGAAGAAAAAGAAAAAACGTGGAGGTAATTTGTACAGCTGAAAGGTCAGAAGTTAAGAAGTTACGAAAATGTTTAAGCAACTAGAAAATCTGCGATGAAACAACGGTTGTTAACATCGTAAACAGCCGACGAACGATCGATCGAAGTTTTCCATCGTCTTGAAAGCGACTTTATATACAATAATACACTCACCGACGTAAAATTGCGTTTAAACGAGCCAATATTTTTGATCGTTCGAAAACCACTTTTGGTAGACACCTTTTCTTTTTGTTAGAAAGATACGATGGGAAAGAATTGATCAAAGCGAGGACGGGAGTTAATAAACAACGTTTCAATGTAATAAACAAGGATAACGTTGTTTCGCGTTGGTCTCGTTCCGTCTAATTACGAGGGTCGGATTATTACGCTAATTGGAAACGCTTTGTGAAAAAGGAAAAAGGTAGCCGGCTTCTGACGAACGTGTTCGGAAAATGTACACGGTGAAATTGGAGTCGTGATCAAAGTCAGAAACGACTTTTATGAGCGTCGTAATGTGTGGTAGGACAGAGGTGGAAAATATATACATATATTTCATGCGAATCGTGTACAGAGAACGTAATATTTTAATTTCAAATGTATTAAAATCTGTCTACCTGCTTGGTTTTATGTTTGAAAATTGTACTTTTGAACATTTCTTTTATGATATTTTGAAATATTCGAACGACTGAAAATGTGGTATTCTAAATTTCGGAATTTCCAAAATTACGATATTTCTATTCGAGTTCTTAAAGATATAATATTGCAAAATTGCAAACTTTCAAAAATATAATATTTCAAATTCCCCAAAATACAATATTACTAAATTTCCAAGCTCCCCAGAAATACAGTATTTCAAAAATTTCCAAATTCCCTAGAAATACAATATTTCTAAATTTCCAAACTTCAAAATCCCCGAAATACAATATTACTAAATTTTCAAACTCCCTAGAAATATAATATTAAATTTCCAAGCTCCCAAAATTATAATATTTCCAAATTTCCAAGCTCCCTAAAATATAATATTTCAAAATTTTCAAGTTTCCCAAAATATAATATTTCTAAACTTCCAAATTTCCAAATCCCCAAAATACAATATAACTGAATTTCCAAGCTACCTAGAAATATAATATTTCAAAATTTCCAAGCTCTCCACAATATAATATTCCAAAATTTCCAAATCCAAGTTAACTTTTAAGTTGAACTTTCAACTACATCGTACGATGGGAAGGAGAGTTTTCCCGATCTAATTCGATCGATACTTAAACCCAGGGACTGGGAAAGCTACGTTTTCCAGGAGGTTTGTTCACGGATGAAAACGCACGTTCAAGCTAGCTTACGTTAATTATGATCGAACCTGCATTCAGCTTTGCGAACTACCTGAAACTGAACTGTCCTAAATAACGATCGATCCTTTTCTTTCATTCTTTTTGCGGGATTAATGAAAGCTACTGACGATCTTATTATTCCATAGTGATATCTTGAATCACTGTGCGTTCCATTCATTCTCCTTAATCCCTTCGCTTTGAAAAATATATAAAGAAAATATTATAAGTATGCTAAAAATATATTTTAAGCTTTCTGAGTTTCTAGAAATATCATCATTTTCAAATGTTTAACAAACATAATATTTCCAACTGAACTGAAAGGGTTATTTAATTTGTTTATTTAAAATTCTATAGAATTTCGATTTATTCGGTTGAACTTTCTATATATTCTGTTGTATTTTTAGCAAATTTTATCGTCATGGATGATGAAGATAAATATTTTCAGATGGAAAAATTAATCGACGTGTTACGTATGTTATTTCAACCTATACAGTGTAATCGACGTGTTGTAAAAATCATTTCGATGCAGGTTAATTTTAAAATATCCTCAAAAGCCATTCTTCGACATTATTTAACGAGCACCATGCTCGTTAAATTTCATACCAACACTACTCAAAGTTTATTTCTTCTTCTTAATTGATTAGAATTATTCAATCATACGAAATTATAGAAATTTGAAGGCTAATCTTTAATTTACACAACTCACCGTACACGATTTATCAAATCCTTTATATTATTCACAGTGAAAACGGACGTATGTAGTCAGACACGCTGAAACAATCAATCAATTTTCAATTTGATGGCTAGTATTATCGGCTTAATATCAACGCCATTCGCAGTTTATCTCATTATTTTTGTTGGTTAATTATTTAACTGTAAATAGTTTTGGGCTCGGGGACCAACGATAGGAAGGATACTGAAATTTTCTTTGATCCACCGACTGGAATCACGATTACCACGGTGCCGAGCGATTCTAAAAAAAAGAGGAAAAGACTCGTAAGGAAGAGTAGAGGAAAGGATCGAGTTTGCATGTCGTTGGTTAACGCCTGCTTTCGTTTGGTCCTGACCAAAAATTCGTCCCTCTGCCATTCTCGCGGTCTTTCCTAGAACTTCTTGGCAGGGAACCAAATTATACTCTCCGGAAGAAGCCCCCCCCCCCCCCCTCCCCCTTCCTCGAGGATAATTGCGAAGTTGTACGAGAGGATAAACTTTGTCGAGGCTTTCGTTTCAGTAGACACCGATGGGACAGAGAATGAATGAAAAAAAGAAAGAGGGGGACGAATGTTTAACGACATTTTGTTGAATCTTCTTTGTATAAAGAATCCACATTCGTTTGATACTTTGAAAATCTATCTGATGGAAAGAATCCTTTGATTTGAATAAGTGACAGTAAATAAAGATAGTGGGACCATAGTTTTGGAATTTCGTGAAAATTTAGGGGGGTGTAAATACTTTTGAACGTAATTATCCTTTGTTTGTGGAAATTTGGTATAATTGCAGCGTAAAATTCTAGTAAATAAAATTATAGGGTTTATTTAGAAGTAATTATTGTACTCCGTCGAGCTTTGGAAATTGATGTATAGAAATGTATCTTATTAAATCTTTAATAGAACGCTTGGGATAGCTAGGTATTGTTATAACCAACGATGAATATTTTTATTATTAAACATAATGTAGACGTAGGATATAAGTGACTTAAAGTAGCCATTTATGACACTTTGTCGGGTAGCCATTATCGAGCTTCGAAGATTTTCCATGGAATATAGGTTGGCTAAAATGCCTTGACGTAAATTCAATTATCCTCCCTTCGATTACTCTGCGAACACGGTAATTATTTAATAATTGTCGGGGACAGATGAATTGATGAAGGTTAGAACAGCGAGTGACATCGGAATTGATCGTTCCAGAGAATTAATTTATACATGCAGGTGCGAATTGTTAAGAGGTTATCAAATATTAAAGCTTATCGTTCAGGTATTTAAATTGATTCGTGTGTCATTGTAGGTTGGTGTTATAATTAAATCCGACGGAATAATTCAATTTGCTATCGTTCTTTAAATACAGCATGCTGCAGAGTAATTTATTTGGAAGGAATCGAAGATTCATCCATTGAAGCAAATTTATCCTCGACCTGGGATAGAAATAATTCACCATCCATTATATTCTCTTTAATTAGTCAAATGCGAGTATCCCATTCATCAGTTCCCACGGCTTCGTCTCTACCTGGGTATAATGATATGATTCCCATGTACGTGTAGATATCTTTATGATACCTTCAAGAATTCGGGGAGGAAACAGAGGATTAGTAAAAATTCTGTTACAATGTATTTATAAATTTTCAATTTTCTAATTTTTTAAATTTCCAAATTTCCAAATTTCTGAATTACTAAAATTCTACATTTCCAAATTTTCAAATTGCTAAAATTCTAAATTTCCAAGTTGCTAAGATTCTAAATTTCCAAATTGCTAAAATTCTAAAATTCTAAATTCCCAAATTGCTGAAGCTTTAAATTCCTAAATTCCTAAATTTCCAAATTACTAAGATTCTAAGTTTTCAAATAAAATTTGAGTTCATATCAAAGTTGCCAAATGCAGTTTTGGAAGATCCAAGTTCCTAAAAAACCCTAGAATTTTATCATAATTAAGCAACGAAGAACAAAGTAGAGAAATCGTCTTCGAATTAGCTGCAAACGTCGAAAAGCAACGTTCCCGATGAGAAGTTTAAGTCAGACGCGTTGTTGTACCAATGTTCAACCAGGGAGTTGCTTAATGAGATTCGAATATGCACAGATAACGACGAGAACTAGTGAAGAAAATGAGGTTTAAATGTGTTTTCAACGTTGACTGGTGACTTTGATTCCATAACGTCAAACTATATACCCAGCAGTCCCATATAATTCAGTACCATCAAACAGATAACAACGATAAAAATGACTAAAGGTTCAGAATATAATTTTCCTTATACGTGACTTTATATTTGAATTTTCGAAATATAGAAATTTCTTAACGCGAGCATAATTTTCTTAACAATTTCTATTCAAGTATAAATAGCAAAGTCTGATAAGAAAAAAAATGTTGAGAAAATTTGCATTCGACTCGTAGTAATTTCTTAGCATACGCTATAAAAGCTCTCAATAATAATTTTTCGCAGTCCTTACTTCGATATAAGAAGAATATTTAGTAATTTAATTGCAATTTGAAGATTTCTGATTTCTTAGCGTAAATTATAGAAACTCTCAAAGATAATTGTCTTGTTAATTTTTATTGTAACATAAAAAGAAATTTAAAATAACAAAATTCATTGATTTCAAAAACTATGCAATCGTCTTTGTATCAGTGACGGGCGAAGGTCAAATCGATTGAATCGATGGCCTTGTACGTAGAAGAAAGGAATGTTGATCGTGACTCGAAGAAGATGTAGTGGTTGAAGGGTTTAACGTAGTTGTTGTGGAAACCGCCGGAGATCCTTGAAAAGCTGGCTGTGGTGAATAAGGGATTAAGAGCCCTCGTGGAGGTGTTGCCAGGAATTCCAGGAGAGATGGTACGGATCAAAGAAAACCGATGCACTCAATAATAAGCTCAATTTCCTAGTTCTATAACTTAATTACCTTCAAGAGATGCGAAAGGATATGATAGAAAATGGTCAATCTTGAATCTCTTCTGTCCTTAATATAAATCCCGGATCTAAAACGAGTCAAGTCGTCAAAAGTTACGGTAACTTTCAAAATACAACGATTAAGAAAACCCAGAACACTTCTTGGGATGATAATCCATCTATGAAACAATTGTTAAGGAACTTGACGATCAAATCTTTAATAATCTTCGACGTTAAGAAGACTCAAAGAATCTTCAAACTTTCGCCACTCAAGTTATTAAACTTAACTTTTCTTAAACTCTGATTTATTAATCATCTGTACAATCATTTCTGAGGATAAACTGGTTTGGTAATTTTCCTAATTTTCTATCACGATGCTTTCTGTTTCAAATTAACACGTTGAGTGGTACAGTGAAAACAGACGTGTGTAGTCAGACACGTTGAAATCCTAATTATTAAGAATATAATCAACTAATTTTCAAATTCAACCTTTCAAATCGATAGCTAGCATTATTAGCTTAATGATAACGCTATCCGTGGTTTGTTTTGTCATTTCTTTTGTTAATTATTTGATCCTAAAAAAATTTCGGGTGCCGGTCACCGGTGACCCCTGGTGGTGACCGGTGGCAGCCAACGTGTTAATAAGAATATTACAATATCATAGTATATCATTATATTTTATAGATACAAGATTCCAGTAACAATGCTTTCAATTGCGATAGAAAATACCACGAGAATTTACATCTGCTAAATGACAAATCCCGACAAATCATCCTCCTCTATAACACGTAGCGTTTCATAGCGTGTTAATGAGAAGTTACGTGCCGGGAGTCTGGTTGACTCGCGTTGCGGCGAACCAAGCACACCCTCTTCGAACATCCCTGAGCACCCTTTTGGTTCGATGCAATTCGAACAACGTCAGACGGTGGCCCACGTCTGGTTGTCGTTATTCGCACATAGTTAATGAACTTAACGAAGTAACTTCGTTAGCCGCGTTATATTCGCGAAAGCGTGCTGTAGGGAGGTCGGGGGACAGGGGGTGGGAACGGTGGTGGAAACGACAGAGGCAGCCTCCTCGACTGTTCGGTTCGCCTAACGGGTATGAATTAATCATTAGGACGTTGTAAACAGAGGCAGCAGGTTCAAACGTAGCTAGTTAGCGATGTGTTTACGCTGCTCGAACATCTGTGCCTCCTTCTGTCCGGGAGGTGCATCCATTAAGAAAATCCCTGCCTCGCGTTTACTAATGGACCGTCAATAATTCCTAAACTACCTGCTCTTTGTTGGACACCTTTTCGACAGGCCGGAAGCAACGTCGAGAGTTTTTCATACGCTTTCATACTTTTAACGCGAGGTAACTTTGCTTTCTATCAAATTTTTGGCTTTTAATTAAGATGCTTTCGATGTATCGTGGATAGGATCAGTTGTTTGTAGCAAATGCGTCTGATGTTGCGATCAGTGTTGTGGAATTTTAACAACACTGGAATTGTTAGTGTTTCGTAAATTTTGACTAGGGTCGTTTGATACGATCGATAATTACTATTTTTGTGTTATGGACATTGGACGAGGCGCTTGTATAATCATTTTTAACGGATTTTAAGCTTCAAATTGGTATATCATAAGTGGTATTTCGAAATACTTTTATGTCATGAAAATCGTATCGAACTTTCTATGTTTCGAAATCAATTTTTTGACATATCACAACCTCGATAGGAGCGTATCGTTCGCTACGATTGACAACCATTCGTTCTATATTAAAAATAACGGTGAGGCATTTATACAGCTATTTTTTCAAGCTTCAAACTTTGAATTGATATATCATAAGTATCATTTCACAAATACATTTATGTTATGAATATTACGTCAAACTTTCCATGTTTCAAATCAACGTAGATCCTTCAAACAAAACTCTTGAATTTATTTAATTTCCTCTCAATAATAGACGAATTAGTAAGTGAACTACGACAGGTGTTAATTATTTCTGTTGGATCGTTTCCCGAAGAAACAGCAAGAAGGTCAATAGGTTAGCGATACTCTTTACCTCTGTTTGTTCGTCGATTAGAATTGGCAATTAGAACGCGCACACGACGCCCTCTTTTCGTTTCCCTTGAAGCGTTGTTGTCTTCGACTTGGTACCTTGCTCTCTTTTCTTTGCCGCTTTCTCGAATCCAATTATTCCACTCGCCCGAGCGAAATGAAACTACCGTTGGACGGACAACGCCGTTGCAAATAAGCTCTTCCTTCGTGAGATCTTCGCTAATGGCCTTCCCTGCTGTCCCTGATAGCGGGTAGATATTTTGACCGAATTTCTCATTGGTGAGTAAATATTTCGACCAAAGTTTGCGGACATTCTTGGAATCATTGAAATCACGACAGCTGCTTACAATTTTCGTTTCCGTCTACGATACTGTTGAGATAATAATATTTGTTGAAACATCCTATTTCTTACTATTTAATGATTCTTATATTCGATAATTACTTGAACAATTTCCTAAAACACGTCTACTGTACTGTCCTGGTCAGGCAAGTAGAATGAAACCATGGATAGTCAGCCAAGCAGTATAGAATCGTAGGTGGTCAGATAAGTAGAACGAGACCGTAGGTGGTCAGACAGGCAGTGTGGAACCGTAGGTGGTCAGACAAGTAGTATAGGACCGTAGACGATCAGACAAGTAATATAGAGCCGTATGTGATCAGACAAGTAGTATATAACCGTAGATGACAAGACAAGTAGTATAGAACCCTATGTGACCATAAAAGTGGAGTGAGACCGTGAATGGTCAGACAAGTGGTATAGAACTGCATGTGGTTAGCCGAGCCGAATAATAGTGTACGCGGCCAGAACTGTAGAGTAAGATCGCAGCAGGTGATCAGACAAGTAGAATAAGACTGCAGTCAGCCAACCCAGTAGATTGAGTCCGTCGGTGGTCAGCCAAGTGGAATGAAACTGTATGCGGTCAGACAAGTCGAACGATGCCGTAGGGTGCCGGACAAGTAGAATAAAACTTGATTGTACAGTATTTTATATGTCAACCTTAAAAAATTATTTATGAATATTGGATAGTTATTTTGTCATCGATTTTCAGTTCAGCTCCGTTTGTTTCAAAATTAAACAGGTCGAAATACGACCGTATGCGTTCCATTGGAAGTTTGATTGAACAATGCATATTTGATACATGAATATTTCAATTTTCAAATCCACCGTGTCGTTTGTTTGTTAAAAATATGGAAAATTCAAGTTAGAGGAGATTTAATAGTGTTTAGACAGTTTCAATAATGTACCAGCCGTCCCGACGTCGAATATTGATAGTGAAATTTATTAAATTGAAATTTTGTGGTCTCCGTGACGGCCCCCTCCAATTACGATCACGACCACGGCCCTTCCCGATCTCGATTGATCGGTATTTCAATCGATCGAGGTCTCGCGGTCGGCCCGGTAATACAGTTTGTCACAAAAACAACAGCCACCGTGATCTATCCGAACGAGAATTTTTACACCCTTCTATTCTATATAGTTTCCTTTTTTTTCTGCTTTTTACTTGTTGTATCACTATCGTTTTTTCCCCTCAAATTCCTTTCCTTCGGAAAAATATTGATGGATTTTTAGGTGGTAGGTGATCGAATGAAATTAAAAGTGTACTTCTGTTGCTTTCTTTTTTGTCGAAACTCTGTTCGGTTGGATAAATATCGATGCGTTTGTGTCGTACAAAATTTCGCCATTGCAGAAGTGCGCACTTTTAAAAGTATTTAAAAGAATGCTGCTATAGAAATTATATTAATCATTCCAATTACAAAATTTATATGTTAAATATGAAATACTCTTAGTATTAGTCGAATAGTGCTTAATTTAATCTCCGTAAGAAAAGAAACTTAATTAAAACCATAAATTCTAGAATACTTAAATAAATTTCACTCAGCTGGAAATAATTATACGAGATGTTTAAAAACGGGTTTGTGCTCAGAAATGGAATTCATCGATCGAATTTTAAAATAATAGAATATATATATATATAATTGTAAGTAATAGTTGGAAGGGTTGATGTAAGGGCTGAAAACGCAGGATCAAAATGAATTGCTCACTTGTGCATGTATCGAGCTGACTCGTAAGGAATTTCGACGATTGAACATTCTTGCTGGAATTGCTTGTTACAGTTCCGCGAGCATTTCGTAGTCCGCAAGCTCTTCTCGAGAAATGAATTACAAGCGACTACGGTGTAAAAACGTACCTAGCCCCACCAACGATAACAATAATTAAGGATTTAATTGTGCCAAGGAACTTCGTTAAGCTAATGAGAGTGAACTGTGTTGTTCGTGAAAACCGAGCATGTTTCGCTAACCCTCGAAGGAACATCGCTGCGTCAATCGTGTCCCAGAAACACAGAAATTATTAACAAGAAAATTTTTCATATATTTGACAAATAGTAGGTATAAAGTTTAAGGATTTATTTACAAAATTGCCTCGTTATTTGCAAAATTATTAATTTAATTTCAATACTTGTTCATGCTAGAAATATTATTTACGTCGGCTAACTTATTGGACGATATTAAATACATCAGAATAATTAAGAATCGTTCAATCATTTCATGCGCATAGTAGGATTACAACTTGTATCAAGTTCGAGTAATATAATTAGTATGTTGCAAAGGTAGTCCGGGATGTTTGATAGCTGCAACGACGTTCCCGGGTATCTCGTCGTAGGGCGAAGAAATTCATTTCACGAGTTTAATTTATTTTTTAAAGAACTTCCTTATTCCCGGCTGGTAGTATGCTCCGGAGCCATTTCGCGAGTAACGAGGACTATAATCCTTTGAATTCGCAACTCTGTTGGGTTCAAATTGTCGTGTTCTTCCTGGGAACGTCGCAGCAACTCTGTTAATTGCATTTTAACGTATTCCCGACGTATAATCCAAGGAAGACACGCGCGCGAACTATCGTCAATTAAAATATTTCTGAAAATTCAAAATCTCTCAATGTACACAATTATATTTTTATTCGTTTCGTTTCAAGTTCAGTACGTGCAACTCGAACTCGTTGAAAAGATAAAATATGGGATGGAATCTAAAATTCTTAGGGTAATATTAATACTTACAAAGTTACAATAAAGATTTTTGTAAAATGCTACCGAAATGTTAGTTTCTCGATTAAAAGTCATAAATTCTATCTTTTTCGTTCCCCCGAATGTCTGCTCAACTCGGGACTGGATCGAACAAACTCAATCCATAGCACAATTCATTTCGAACGTCTCCGAATAATACCAGGATCCATGGGAACGGGGCAAACACCTTCCGACGGTAGTTACCTAAACTTGCACGGAGGTCGAAAACGCGTCTGACTAATCCCCGAAACGATCACTTATCTCCGTGACTCGTCCCGAATTCGCCTCACCCCTCCTTTTCCCAACCAGCTTTCGTTCCTCGACGTCGTGCAATGTCATCCCCTGGTGTCAGTTTCCTCGAGAATCCAATTCTCACACATTTAAGAAAACTCTCGATCAAACGATATCATCTACACTTCCTGCGAACTAATTATAGTACGCGATTAATCAAATACATCAATTATTAACCCTCGGGTGACGGTCCATGGAGAGTTTCAAAGCACTCCTTTAAATATTCTTTCGTCCAATGTACGGAAGTCTTTTGGAAATATTATCGATTAACCATCGAAATGCCATGATGTAAGAAATGCCTCTATCTTCGTCGTTCGAGGGTTAAGAAAGTGGAGAGTGGGGCATTGATAGATTAAAACTTGAAAATCAAGGGACGCCTTAATATTCCTTTCGGAGAAAACGGGTCGCAAAGTTGTGTATAGTTATTTTATCCGAATTCTTTTGACAAATATCGGGGCAAAGTGTGACAATTGGACGGAAAAGGTTGCCCGTAGAGGCTTCGGGTTATATGAGGGTGTCGTTGTCGTCTAATAGAGCAACGAGAACGTGTCAGGGTCGTCGGTGAATATCCGCATCACGCGCACCCGAGGTCTCCGAGCGTATATCCATCGTGGACATCCCCGTGAAAGCTGCGGCCTTGTTGTCGGATGTCGTATTCCCGTCACGTATTACCCCACGGCCGTCTTTGAATATACATTTCATTGTGAACGGGACACGGCTTGAGCTCGATGATTTCGCGGCCGGCAACGAGCCGCGCCTCGTCGCCGACGATGGCCTCGAGCGACTCGCAAGCAGATCCACCGAAACGAGCGAACAAAATTCTCGACTAAATTAGCATGTAAATCCCAACAAATTGAAATGTTAAGTGTAACACTTTGGGGAATAGGAGAAACACTCCCAAGTAATTAGGATGCCAGGTAAATTTTATTTTGAAATTTTGAAAAACAGAATTTCGAGTCAATATTAAGAATATTTGATTAGAATCAAAGCGCAGGGATTGCGAATTTAGTTGTCGTATAACAAAATTAAATATTGTTTTACGCAAGGCTAGGTTAGGTTTAGATTTATAAATACATAGGTGTATTCAAGCTGGTGCCTGTCGGTAGTTATAGGACCGGAGGACAACCGAATCTGGAATTTCGATCACGTTCGAGGCCGGTAATTAAATATCGCGCGACTGCGCTTTACGGCCGATCGGTCGTTTCGTTTCCCGTCCAGCCGCGTTATCTTTGCTTGCTTTCGCCGTCCTTAACTGCTTCGTTTTCGTTTTTTCCGCACGGAGAATGGACGCGTTTCTTCGAATGCTAATCGAGGGACGAAGGAATTTTAACGTTTTGAGTCTGATATGATAAGGAACCTTGAAGAATTTCGATTTTGGTAAATATTCTTCGCGAAGAACGGCGATAGGTGTTTTGGAACGAATTATAATAATCTTCGTGGCTTCGAAAGTAACAACAGGGATACTGCGCAAGTGGTATTCTGTACAAACGATCAGACGTGGGAAAAGTGTTTACGTGTAACACGTTGGAAGAGCTTCTGGTATCATTTTTGAAGATTTACATTGTATACTGCAAGTTTCTCAACGATTCGACGCTGAATGGTAGCGGGAAAAGCAAGTGGCGTTTGAACGTCAGTAGTTTTCTATACGAAGTCTCAGACGTTCTGTATATTTTGTATAGAGCAGAAAATTTAACGCGTTCTTGATGCTTTCACAATATTCAGAAGTATATTTGATGCTTTCGGTTCTCGAGATTATTCTTTGTCGAGCGAAGAACCGAGAATAGCGCTCCGGCAAGTGGTATTCCCTGCGATTAGACAGACATCAGGTATGAATTTTTGTAAGAACGAAGCTTCTGGTGAATTTTCGAAATTATTACACTAATTTTAAGTATATTGTATACGGTCGGTACGCGAAATTAATATTTTTTGGTCGAATAATTGAAAATCGAAGTCCTGTAAGTAGTATAGCATTTGATAAATCAGACGCCAGGTACAGTTTTTTAGAAAATGAAGCTTTCGATTAATTTTTTATGTCTATTTCGTATTTCTATCATTTGTAATTGTTATTTTACAATTGGATAATTGAAAAAAGGGGTACTGCAAGTAGTATTCCATACGATTGATCAAACATCAGGCACAGTTTTCTAATAAACGAAGTTTGTAACAAATTTTCAAGGTTTATACACTCATTAAATGTATATTATACATTACCGGTTCTCGAAATTCTTATCTTTAAATTTAACACGTTGACTGCCACAGTGAAAACGGACGTGTGTAGTCAGACACGTTCAAATTCTAATTATTATTAATATAATCAACTAATTTTCAAATTTAACCTTTCAAATCGATGGCTAGCATTATTAGCTTAATGATAACGCTATCCGTGATTTGTTTCGTCGTTTCTTTTGTTAATTATTTGATTGTACAAAATTTCGGGTGCCGGTCACCGGTGACCCCTGTGGCAGCCAACGTGTTAATAATGGAAAATCTGTGTCCTGTAAGTAGTATTCCATCCGATAAATCAGCCAAAAGGTATAATCTCTCATAAAGCTATACTTCTAATGAATTGTCACGATTAATACACTGGTAATGAATCTGTTACATATTTCTATCGCTTAAAATCATTATTTTATCATACAATGGAATAATCAAAAATCGGATTCTTGCAAGTAGTAGTAGTAGTAGTAGTAGTAGATGAAATTTCGTTGCTTCGTTGGCGCGTTCCTTTCTAAATCCATCGGGAAACTGTACTCTACCGTCGAAACAACAATTTCTGTTCGATTTTGGACGGGAAATAATTCGATTTGGGCCGAAGTTTATCCAGGACTCGGAGATATTTACCGAAAGACGAAAAGTTACGAGTTTCTGTCGGGCGAAATGTGGCGAGCTGACAATTTTCGTTTAAGTGGCATATCTGGAGCATCGTTTTATTCGGCACAGGTATTCCGGCTGGCTTTTCCTTTCTGTCCGACTGTGTCAAGTTGGCCAATACTCTGGTCGGTCTCTGTCGGGGGCTGCGACTCTTGTTCGTCGCTAACACCAAAAGAAACTGCAACGAAGTCTGCATTTCATCGTGCACACTTTCCATTTTGGTCACGTATCCGTGCCACGAAACAGTGGACACCCGTGAAAAAAAAAAAAAAACGAAAACCTCTCCTCTCACGTCCTTCTACTGGCCGAATATAGGCCCCCGCCTGTGCGGCTCTTATGAAATTCGTTCGTTAACCGTCGAACAACAGAGCCGAGTCGATCGTGATTCAATTTTGGGAAAATTCAGATTCCTGTTTGAAAGAGTTTCCTTTGGAAATATAATTTTTTCCAGCTAGAAAAGCGTTGAAATTAAAATTAAAGTAAGATTTCCTCGTTCTAAATTTCTAGAATTAAAATTTTACAATATCCAGCCCTGATATGAAAATGAAGTATTAGAAATAACAGAAATTTGGATTTGCCAAATAGTAGTGTAAAAACGTTGAAATAAAATGTAAAGCATCTTCAGTTTCTTTTTTATATCCTAGAATAAGGTGAGCCTTTCGGGCAAGAGAATGTTACTTTTCTTTTATTTCCTCTCATAAAACGCAGCCAGAACCACCGAAATCGTGCCAAGGAAAAATTCATAAAGATCCTTTTGAAATTTTCATCGAATGCGCCGCGTGTTGCTCGATGCATCGGGGTCGGCTCGACGTGGCTGCGATAAACAATAAGAAATATAATAAGAAACTCGAGAAGGGAAAACGGAACCGGACGAACGCGACACGATAGGGCTCTCGGGGCGTTTCAATTTCAAACACGAAACAACGATACGATATAAAAAACATTCGTGCTGTCCATTTTTTGCGATATTATTAATTCTAATTTTATTATAACTCTAAAATGATTTCTGTCGTTTCTTTTGTTTTTCTTCCTTAATCGTTAATTTCAAACCTGTATCGTTACCAAGGATCGATTTCCTGGAATCGCCAAGACCGTTTGAATTCTTGACCACGTTTCATCCGAAGAAACAGCAAAAGAGTAATGGAAAAGCAATTTCCCGAGGACAAAAGTGGCAGTTAAATGCCAGGAATCATTGCTCTGCGTTTTCCGTACGTGTTCCTTGAACGGAAATTGGGTCAGGATTGAAAGAGGATTTCCTCGAGGACGGAAAATTAACCTGTCCCTCCCTTTTATTGTTTCTTCCGCAACCCTTTCGTTACCGACAAAGGCAGATAATCAATTCACTTTGACATCGTTTACCTATAACGTTTCTAAACAAACAACCAAACTGATGGTGTAAACTTTGATTTCAAATGGCGTCTTATAACGAATTTAGATTAAAGTTTGTACGGTATTTGGATTTTTCAATTGAAAAAATTGTGGAAGGAAAAATAAGATATTCCGGTGCAATCACACACTCCAATTATTCTGTTTACGTGATATATTTAACACGTTGGCTGCCACGGGGGCCACCGGTGACCGGCACTCGAAATTTTGTGCAATCAAATAATTTCCAACAGAAATAATGAAATAAATCACGGATAGCGTTGATATTAAGCTAATAATGCTAGCTATCGAATTGAAAAGTTAAATTTGAAAATTAGTTGATTATATTCTTAATAATTAGGTTTTCAGCGTGTCTGACTACCCACGTCCGTTTCCACTGTGCCAGTCAATGTGTTAATATTAAGTAAATGATATAAATTAGTAACGCGCAATATGTATCTCTCGCCTCGTGGTGGCATACATTATGTCTTCCTATCGTTACAGTTTTGCCAACTAATTGTTTTTCAGGATAAAAATAAACCTACGAAAACTTTCAAATTTATAACAAAATTACTTTTAATTAAAGAATTATAAGATTATTCTCGGTGAATTTTTGGGTGACTCAAATTATACGGGAGAAATGTTAATAAACTATAATATTATAAATACGAAGTTTATAATTTACTCGAGTCGTAGCGAAATGCTTGAACCCCGAGGATGAAGACAAACGTTTCCGGTAATCTTAACGCAACGTCTTCCGACTAATCTCACGCTCGCTAGGACACCCTTTTTTCTTTCGTTCGGTACAGTAATTTGAAAAGTTTTCAAACTTTCTATCCTTTTATCCCTGTATAAGTTTGAGATCGTTGGCAGATGATATCGGTTCGTTACGTGGACATTTTAATTAACGCCTGATGCCGAACGTACGGTTATCAATTCTGTTACCACTTAAAAACACTGGTGTTAGATACTTGAAATTCTGAACGATAGAATCAACGAATTATTGTGGATATGAAATATAAAATTCAGTAAAAATAGAAACTCTATTAAATGAAATTTTTATCAGTTTCAATCAGTGAATGTGTTAAATCGAACGTCAAGAAATCAAGCCCATGTTCTTCTCGCGTTTCTTAAATAATAATTATTAACGATTGCTTAAGAATTAATCGAACGAAACCGCCACGAAAACAGCCGGAACTTCATCATCGTCTTTTACCAACAGGTACTCCATCTCTTCTGGATGATTTATGCCCGACGTGAAATTTACGAAAACTTGTTTGATAATTAATGACCATCGAGCAACTTCGAATCCATCATCGATACCAATCTTCTTTGTTTCGTGTAATTACCGTTGTACGCCCCTTTTCCACCCTTTTGTACACCTTCCAAACGCGATCGTCGATCCTCGGTATCAATTGTTAATTAATACCGAGAGCACGCTTCGTTGTCGTTTGAATTATCTCGACGGAGCTTAATACTTTCCAATTACGTGGCTGTCAACTTGGACAATTAATAGCGCTCGTATGTTCGTCTGTTCAATTTTTTGTTTTTTTCTTCTTTTTATCGTACCCTCGAAAATTTTGATTGTTCCATGGTCGAAGTGGAAAGGGTGAGTTTATTAAGACCATAATAACGGGGAGGTAGTGGACCGAGGGATAATTAAATTTGATTTATCGGCTTCCAGTTTATAGTTCAAAACAGATTGTTCGATGCAAATATATAGTATAGCGATACTACGAAGAATCAATAGCACCGGCAACCGGCAGATGTTGCGTGTATACACGAAATACAGCGGGCGTCCTTGTAGCTTGTCGGGCAAGGTGAAAATTTCGAAATTTGGAGGCTTGGAAATATTATAATTTTGAGGACTTACGGGCCTTAAGTGCTATATTTGTAGGAATTTGGAAGCTTGGAAATAGTATATTTATAGGAATTTGAAAGCTTAGGAATACTAATTTTTAGGAATTTGGAAGCTTGGAAATCCCATATTTATAGAAACCTGAAAGCTTCGAAATCCCATATTCGTAAAAATCTAAAAGCTTAGAAATCCCATATTTACAGATGTCTGAAAGCTTAGAAATCCCATATTTATAGAAATCTGCAAGCTTAGAAATACTAATTTTTAGGAATTCGGAAGCTTAGAAATATCATGTCCTTAGAAATTTGGAAGCTTAGAAATATTATATTCTTAGGAATTTGGAAGCTTGGAAATCCCATATTTATAGAAACCTGAAAGCTTCGAAATCCCATATTCGTAGAAATCTAAATGCTTAGAAATCCCATATTTATCGAAATCTGAAATCTGAAAAATCCCATATTTATTAAAATCTGAAAACTCATTGTCAGAAATACCATATCCTTCGAAACTGAAAAGCTTAACACAAAGCCTTTATTTATCAAGCTCGTATAACGTACATTCGGCAAAGTAACAGAGTAAAGGAACATCCGATTTGAGGCTGACGGCGGATACCACGCCAGGAATTGAACAACGCGGCTATCGAAACGAAGACGGCCGGTTGATTCCGACCGTTCGTTGCGGCAAGATTACGTTTTAGAGCATTGTGATAGCAGCCGGTCACCGTTCGTTAGATAATGTCCGCATAGAAATAGAGACCATTTGAAACACGGCGAACGGTGAGAATAATCTCGAGGATCCGTGGAAAGGATTTATGGATGGTGGGGAAGGGGTTTAGTGCACGTTGTCGAATGTCTGTGAAACTTACGCCCCTAACCTCCTACCCCTCCACCCCTCCCCTATTGAAACACGAAACTTTGCTTGCTTTGCCTCCGTTTAATTGGACTTTCTATGTAAAGCGTGTTCAATTGAGACATATATCCAATTGCGATTGTAACGGATTTTGAACGGTTTTGTTCCGAACGAGAATGCAAGAAAATCCATTGACGATATCCTTTGACAAAGAAACATCGTCGAATTTGTTCACGATTGAAAGTTTTAGAGAACAAAAGTATGAGAACAAAAGTCACGTTTGGGTGAAACTCATGAAAAGGATGGAAGATGTTTTAATAGCGATAGTTTTTATTATCATTTCTTTTGACGAATGTACGCTATTAAGGGGTTGGATATTCAATATTTTTTTCAGATGTTCACGATTCAAATTTCAGTAGGTCGTTTGAAGCGCAGTTAAATTGAAATATGCACCGAGTATTGCAGCGGCACGAAGATATCGTGCCAAATTACTATGCCATGAATCTTTTCTCAGTTTTGCTATATTTAGAATACAATTTCGGGGCTTGGATCTTTGTAAATTTATATGATCAGGTCTTGGGAGGATAGAAAAGTTTGTTTCAGTGAAAATTTGTGGGGTTGAATATTTGTAAATTTCACTATTTGAAATTTTGGAAGTTGGAAATTTGGGGAGTTAGATATTTGTAAATTTACCTATTTAAATTGTCGAAAGCTTGGAAATTTGGAGAGTTCGGTATCGGTAAATTTGTCTATTTAAAAGTCTGGATATTTGGAAAATTTCGGCAGTTAAATATCTGTAAATTTACCTATAATAAAATTTTGCAAACTTCGAAATTTCGAGAATTACCTATATAAAATTTTGCAAGCTTAGAAATTTGGGAACATCTATAAATCTCCCTATTTCAAATTTTGAAAATGAAATAGTTCTACCAAGCGTTTAAAGCGCAATCATCGAGGTTTCTTTCAAGGCGGATAATTTAACCGTTCGAACGGCGACGTGTTTTTTTTTCTTCTTTTTCTTCTTCTGGTAGCAAACGTTCGACATTCGCTATTATCGTGAAAGCACGCGAGAAAAAGCATTCTGCTCGCCTACTTCACGGAACAATGGCGGCGAGCTTTAAAACTGGCTGAAGCCGGGTCTTGCGAGTGCACGTTTTAGCCTGTTAAACGCGTGGGAATTGTCACGGAGTGCTCGTAATTTTCTGAGAGAGCCGGGGGTTTGTTTGCGCACGCGAACCACCCAACACGCGCGGCTTAAGGCTTTTTCTCGCCGCGAGGATTATTTACGCCCGTGCCCGCCCACGAAACAAATCGTTCTGATAACGATCCCCTTTCTAGCCGGCTCGCCTAATCCATTTCAAAAGTATCCATGCGCTTAACCCCTTTCAGGGTCAATGGTATGCACAGACTTTTATTTATATTTCTTCAAAATAATTCCTCGAACATGTAGGTACATCGTAATTGGTAAGAAGAAATTAATGTTCAAATTTCCTGGCATTCAGATATCTCTACAAATTGAAAGCTACAAATTTTCAACAAATATATTTTCGAGTTTCGAAATTCCTAAGTTCCCAAGGTATTTCTTTTCTTTATTCCTATTATGAAAAATTGTATTTCCAGCGGGGTAGATTTTCAAACGACCCAAATTTTGGATATCTCAAGATTCGTGGACTCGTTACTACGACTGTTATTTGGTACAGTTTGAAATTTACGAATTCTATCTCTAAGGATAATGATTATCTTGCTATCGTTAATTAAGATTTTCCTAAACACCATATCCGTTGTAATCGGTTCATCCAACAGTTCGTTATTTGGTTGAACAAACGGAAAGCCGTAAAATGGTTGGAACGGTAGTCGAAGGAGCAGTCAGTGTTATAGGGAGTAATTTCAGGGAGATGATCGTCGGCAAGTGTGCACATAAACCTTCTGGCAAAGAGTGGCTCGTAAGTTATGTATCTTCTGAAAGCCGATGAAAGTTCCTCGTGGTGCAATTTAAAGTTACCCCCTTCGAATGCAGTGGCTTAATACCGGTTCGCGTATACCGAAAACCAGACATCGTCTATTGTTGTTCATCGAACCATTTCAACTTTTCTTTCGTCGACTATTAATTTCCCCATTGTGAACGTTAAACGTACGTTGTTCGTTTGATAGTAGTCTTTGGCGGAATAAATAGTAAGGATATGAACAGTTCATTTTCAAATTTAATTTAGTAATTTAGTATTATTTGAAGCGGTCATTTTTTTAGTTTATTGGGTTACTTTTTGTTAGTAGTAGTGATTGATTAATTTATCAGATTACCAATTTGTCGATTTTCTAGTTTATTAATTTACCAATTTTTCAATTTACCTACCTACCAATTTATTAATCTGCTGATTTACCAATTTTCCAACTTACCTCCCTACCAATTTAAAATTTACAAATTTAGCAATTTACCGATTTCACAATTTCCTAATTTGCCAATTTACCGATTTCACAATTTTCCAGATCACTAATTTGCTAATTTGCTAGCTTACCGATTTACCAATTTTCCAATTTACTAAATTACCAATTTACAAATTTAGCAATTTACCAGTTTTCCAGTTTTTCCATTTATCGGTTTCCCAATTTCCTAATTTACCAATTTTCCAGATTACTAATTTACTAATTTACTAATTTGCTAGCTTACCGATTTACCAAATTTTCCAAATTACTAATTTGCTCATTTACCGATTTTCCAATTTACCTACCTACAAATTTACTAATTTATCAATTTACCAATATACCAATTTTCCAATTTACTAATTTGCTAATCCACCAATTTTGCAATTTACCCGCCTACCAATTTACTAATTTACCAATGTACCAATTTATTAAGTACTGTCACAATGGTACTGCTGTTCACAATAAATTATTAATAAATCAAGCTATCTTTGGACATGAATATCATAATTTTACATGTAGAAGATGGCTGTAGATTGAAGATATACATATACAATGAATAGAGAATAATTTGGCTTGAAATTGGGATCTGGATGTTCTGCTTTAGAGAGTAATTAATTAATTAGACTCTGTTGACGGTCGATGAATATTCTGTTCCTTAGGCAAATAATACCTACACATGATTGTCTGCGAACAACAAAGCACTATTGTGGAGAAATGCAACATTCGGTAAATCGAATTTCTAGAATGGAATCCGAACTCTCCCCTAAATCTCGTCCTTATTTTAGAAATGTAGGTACATGTTAACAGAATTGTTGAAAATAAACAACCAGTATTAATTGCGTTACTTGATCAATCACTCGCTTTGAGTAATTTTCATTCAAGTACCAATTTTTTCCCCAAATAATCCCTCAAATAAATAAAATATCCTCCTTTTCTTTATTCGCTCGATCATAAGTTATATAAAACGAGGAAATTCGCGTGTTTGATTGAACGTTCAAAGTAGAAGATTCGTAATCAACGAAACACGCGAATGAATCAAAGGTACTCGAAAGATGAGCAAATGTTTAACCGTTCGAAAAAAGCAACAAAATTAACCGCCGGATGTTCACTGGAAAATGATTACAACTTCGGTTGAAACTTTTTAACAAGTTGACGAGCGTCGGTTTAGATACAGCAAAAGTTATCGAGCGAAAAATGTTTTCACTAACCCTTCACTGTATCAAGTGGTCGCGGAACGAAGAATTTTCCCGCTGGAAAACTGATACAAAAAAAAAAAAAAAAAAAAATGTAGGAAATATGGTAAATATTTGATACTCCACGGGAGTGGATCAAGCGTTTCAAACAGATTTTAATAAACGTTCGATTATTTAATAATTGTACCCGTTTGTTCAACCCTTTATTTACTTGCTGTAATTACTTGTTTCGTTTGGTGCAAACATTTTAGCCGAGCATTGAACCGAGCAAGTTCAAAATCGCGATGGCGAAAACAGATAGTCGGAATGGTGTTCGGGGATTGAAATCGATTTGAATGATTAAAAGTTTTAATGTGTCAGAAATGATTCGATGGCGAAATCTGACGGAGTAAAAAGAGAATAATGAACAGGATGGGTATAATTGGGTAGACGAGTCAAGCTGGTGTCGAGATTTCACGGATAGCATTGGGATTCATCGAAAATTTCTCATAATTTAATGATCGAACACCATTAGAACTTTATGCTCTCGATTTATACGTCTTTCACGTTTGTACCCGTTGAAAACGAACGGTCGACGCGGATTACACGGTGAATTTCGTGATCCGCGCGATTGAAAATATCCGCCTTCGATTTCCGTTTTGATGCCTGAAACATCGATGGCGCGAGGGGACGAAATATAAACGCAGCAATCAAAAGCGTTGGCTATATGGTACCATGAAATTTGTATAATACCCTTTTTATTCAAACTGGACGCTTTGGAGTTTGGAGTTTGATTTACTTGAATTCGAGGGCTTGTAAATTGGAATTTTGCAGAATTGGAGATCGGCAAGTATATAGGAAATTTGTAATGCTGAAAAATTCCTAAATTTCAAACTTTGAGCGTAATATGATATTTTTATAATTGAGGTATTTGAGAAATTAGAGAATTTGAAGCTTTTCGAATTTAAAATTTTAATATTTGAAAATTTGTAACTTTTAGAATCACAAATTTTAATATTTGAGAATTTTTAATTTTAACATTTGAGAATTTGAAACTTTGAATTTTTAATTTTAATATTTCAGAATTTGAAACTTTTAGAATTTGAAATATTAATGGTTGAGTATTTGTTACATTTGAAAGTCAGATAATCGAAAGATTATAAAATTAATTAATTGGCGAATGTAACGAACCAACAGACCACTTTCAAATTTAAATGCGAAGTATTGAAACGCGACGAAGAAACTTAGATTTACAATTAAATTCTCATTAACCGGAGTAATTATGATCTACAGCAGCCAGAAGATGCAACGTTATTTCTTAGCGATCAAAGCTGGATCGTTTTTGATCCATTGAACGTTCGCAAAAAGCACCCTTCTGTTAGTCAACCACCAAGGGATGAAACTTGGTGTGAGACATATAGCTCGTCGTTTAAGGTCGACGTGAGAGGTCAAATTAACAGGATATTGAAATTAATCCGTTCTGAACGACCCGAGGCTCATCCATCTTGCCAACGAAACTGCTGCACCCCCTAACCGTTTCTCTGCCCTTTACCGCCGCCAGTTACACCCCCGTTGATTTTCCCCGATGGTACGAGAGTTTACGCTCATCTTGGGGCTACGGCTGTCAAACCAGCCCGAAGCCATTAACCGTCCCAAGCTATTCAATTACCCCGTTTCACTTGTTATAACTTGACGAACAAAATCGTGAATCGTGCTACCTGTTTATCGATTATTTTCGAAATTAGCGTCAGTAAACTGATACTTGAAAATTCTCTGTAATTTAGGATTTTAAATGTTTGAAACTTTGAGTATTGGAAAATTTGCAAGCTTAGAAGTTTTAACCTTTGAACGTTGGATAATTAAAAAATGTTCAACCTTTGAACGTTGGGAAATTTAAAAATTTTCAAGATTAGAAGTTTTAACCTTTGAACGTTGGAAAATTAAAAAATTTGCAAGATTAGAAGTTTTGGTAGTTGAAAGATTTAAAAATTAGATGACTACACAATGGATGAACTTGGAAGCTTGGAGATTGTATAATTAATTACATATTTACAATTTAGAATGCTTGAAGATTTTAGGGCTTGGAAGTTCGCCACTTTGCATATACGAATATTTGCGAACCGAGAGCACTTTCGGAATTAGGTAATTTATAAAAATTAGTAAGCTCGAAAGTTATAGATTTTAAATTCTTGAAAATTGTAAGGATTGAAAATGCAACTCGGCAATAATGACATATAATTGACTAATTAAAAGCCATCAGATTCCATTGTAATCGTACAAACAATATAAAATATTATTCTGATTATCTCGAAATTTCTTTCACAAAACTTAAATATCGAGATATAATAAATTATAAATTTAAAATTGAAGTATTTCGAAAGTTGTGATAATCTATATATTTAACCAAATTTCTATTGACGGTAAAAATGCTAAAATTACTGTAATAAAATGATCGAATTATAAGTGATCGCGTTAATACTGTATCATCGCGTTAAATAATACCTGTGTCAAATATCGAAGAGCTTGAGATTACAGATTACAGATTACTGATTAATTAGCAATTAATAATACTTAATGTAATCTGAGGATAGATTACCAATAATAATTTTACGATAGCGAAGAACGTTTGATCGCCCCGTGGGGTTAATGCTAATGGGATCCAGTAGTTTGATCGTGTTACAGGCCAGACTTAACCCCGGCAGTGGTATAGGTATGTTATAAATCAGACGGTAACAGTCTCGGATCTGAACGTTTGACAGAAGGCCAGTTGATTGCCGGTATCCCAGCATGTCCCAAGATTCCTACTAAGGCATTGCAATATACTGCGTCTCTCTTACCTGCCGAGAATGTATTTACCGCCATGTACTAAATAACGTACGTGTATACGTCGTAACGTAGCAATCTACATCTTTGATCAAAACTCAAGACGTTCGGTTAATAATTTCTATTAAAGAAACAGAATATACGTGCTATACAATAATTTTCTATTTTCAATTGAATTCAATTTTTACACAATCAAATTTGTGTTATACCAAATACGAAATTTAAATTTCTCAAACGATTATACATATTAGAAAATATACAAATAACAATATTAAAAATTCATGGAGGGATGTTAACCCTTTGCATCGATTGGTTATCGGAGTATTCTAAAATGCGAAATTTCAGTTTCACCCGTAATCAAAATATAGAAAATTAAGGAAGGGAATAGAAATCAACAGATTCTCAAATATTTCGAACACTTTTCTTCCGACATGATGCGTTTAATTAGATTAGACCCGATTACGTCCAGAAATGCTTCAAGTGCAAAGGGTTGATTTAAAATTTCTTATTTCATTTTCGATCCGATTCGAATCAGAAGGCATACCAGTTATTGTACAATATATTTTCTTTTCGCTAATATTAAGTAAAGCGAAACGAAATGTTACACTCGGATGCTTTTTTGCCAGTCAAATCAGCCAGAAATTGATTATAAAAACATCGAAACATTGCCTAACGATAAGTTATGGCAAGATATTGTGAATAACCAATTGGAAATTATGGAGACAGATTTACTTAATCTAATGCGTTCAAGTAACGATCGATCTATCTTTTTGTAGGTATCGATTAAAATGTCGCCCGAATTAAAAGGCACGATTTTGGGGGTTGGTCAGAGTCCTGGATTCCGTCGTGTTTGTCCAGCTGCATCTGATCTATGCGCATAGAAATTGCGACGTAAGCTGCGCGCCACGGAGCAAGTCGACATAGATTTAGATTAAACACGGATTTTGTCCAGGAATACTGCTATGTTGGATCTCTCCATCGTAATCAAGATCTTGTTGCAGAAACTATTCGAACATCGACGCTTCCTTCCATCATTTTCCAAACGAAGTACCAATTACCCCCCCCCCGTTTCTCCTACTTCATTAATTTTCAAATGTATCCCTTTTCCAGCTGAAACGATAGAAAATATTCTGCGAATTCCTAATCTTGGATAAATTTCAGAGAAATCTAACCACGTGGCTGGGCCAGAAAAATATGTAACTGTAATCTGTCAAAGGAGAAATTTCTTTTCTGCTTTTTAAAGAATTAAAAATGGTTTGTTTTTCGCACAAAACGAACATCGCCTTGATCCCGGTATTCACAGTCCGCTGCCAGTTAGACGAAAGTTAGTTAGCGGAATTCCTGTCCGGACCGTAGCGCATCGAGAAGTTTCTTTCGACACGTGTTAACTGTGTAAACAAAAGGGACAGGGGACTCGTTGCAATGCAAATTGGCGTGCCGTTCTCACGATTACAAAGCCATTAAAGAGCAGCCTATGCAAATGAATCTCCTTGCTCACCGTTTTCTACCTTCTTCCTTTTATCGTTTTTTCTTTTCTCTTATCGTTCTTCCGTTGTTTTTGCCTGTTGCAGTTACTATCTGGCGACGACGGAACAGGACTCGGCGGTGCAACATTTGTACCGGATATCGTTGCGAGGCAACCAGCGTAAGGCCGAGTGTTTGAGTTGCGGTATCCTGCGGGAAACGGACGGGAACCGATGTCTCTACAACACGGCCAAGTTTTCCACCGATCATTCCCATTACGTGCTCACTTGCGCCGGTCCTGGAGTGCCTGACATCACCGTTTACGACAGGGTAAGTTTGTTGCCGAGCAAACGTGTCCCGGCGTGTTCGATGTTGGCGTTTTGCGATTTGCAAATTGAATTACATATTTTCGTTGCGTATTCTGTTAACAAGCGTCGAAATTTTAACGTAACGAAGGAAATATCCGATTATGATTTGGAAAATATTTGCATTATAGCGGGTTAATGTATCCTGAAACGCAATTTTTTTTTTATCGATGCTAGGTGGAGGGCCCCTTTTTTTTTTTTTTTTTTTATGAAAAAACTCGACAATTACACTCAGAATTAAAGTGGAAAATTTTTATGACAGGAATAATTCATCTGAAAGGGATGATAAGTCGAGAAGAGTTCAAAAGTTAGTCTAACACTTAATTGTGAATGTTCCACGAAACTTAGGTGGTACGAGTTTCATTTTAATTCATAATTTCGCCTAATAACGACCTTGTTACACATTCTGAATTTAATTACTGTATTTTGACCCCACACGAATAATGTATTTTGACCCCACACGAATAATGAAAGAAACAATTCGTATTTTGAAAGGGTTCAGGCCCGCGTAACTGCGTCATCGATCAGAAAAAAAGAACAGAATATAGCTTCCATTCATCGTTTCCCGTTTAAGGGAAAGGAAGTTAATCCTTTCGTCGACGGAAGGGAAAAACTCGTCCGCGAGAAAAACCGATTACCAGTTGTAATCGTTCGACTCCGATGAAGAAGCTGAACAGTCGGGTTCTAATTTATTTTTATCTTTTTCTTGTTTCTTCTTTCGTTTCATTCTCGTCACGATAGCCATAGTTTCCCTTCACCTTCAGCATCGCCATCCTTCGGCCGATAATGTAATTGCCAAGCTGGATAATCGAAATTTTCCTCGCGAATAGCTTCAAGGTGTCGCGTTTTATTTCTTCTCTTTTATATGTCTCCTCTACGACTGCTCGCGACGAACTTCAATCGTGAGCTCGAATTTAAGGGTGAACGCACCCTGATGACGATTGAACGTCACCTAAAAAGTTGACTGTATCTTATTTTCGTTTTTCAAATGTTCTGCTTTTATTTTGAATATCTACGAAATCTTGGAAGATTTTTATAATTTTAATCAATTTTAATTTTTAGTGACCAGGTTATTGCTGTTGTTAATATTGCACACAGCACTTATTCGTTATTGTCACCAAACATAATTATTACTGTTGCTGTTCTCTGTAATACGTTGTTGATTGAATTTAAGGTGCTGCTACTGTTATTAGAAATACTAGTTACCGTAATTAGTAATCATACCGATCATTATTACTGATATAAATAATTATTAGCATATTTGCGACCTTCGATAGAACCTTAGGTGAATTTTCACCTAAATAAGCCCTATTCTAATCACTAATTTAAAAAAAAAAATTTGCAACTATTATTTTTTGATCCCTCTACCTTCAACTTCGAATCAAAATACACGAGATGTATTAATAATCCCATAACAATTTATTACATATCTGTTTCTACCCTTTACATCATTATTAATGCCAACGGCAATTATTATTTATTCGACCAATAATATAATTCCCCAGAATTTCATCATAAAAACTACCTCCGTGAATTCGAAATTTCAAACAGCCATAAAGTTAAGTTGTATATGATAAAAAAATAGTGTATTTTGTTTATTATATCGGTGATGGAGGTGGAATAAAATGGTTGAGCCGGTTTGGATCGCGTTCAGCCATGCTCGTTAAAACGAGGCTGAAATGTATTTAATTCGATCGTTCGATAACGGCATCATGTTCCCCTGTTTTCGTCCTGATAAACGCGATTTCGATTTCGACGAATCGCTAACAGACCCGCCACGATTTGTCGAACGATTACAACGCTCGTATCGTTCGAGTGTTTAATAATTCGTTTGTTTCACAAATCGATTCTCTGTTTATTCCGTAATCTATCGTTCGTCTTGTTTATCGACAAATAAATAACGAACAATATTTAAACGAGGAAATTAATCGGAAAATGTTACCGTTGTTGAAATTGAACCAAAAATCGATAACTGGTGTCACCAACTTGCGATTTATACATTTTGCAAAGAAATTTGCTGAATATTATCTTTGTTGTTGGAAAACAATATTTTGAGAACAGTAAGCAAAAATCGGTAACAGTTTGAAAATTGTAAAAAGATATTTACGTATCGAACGCTAAGAATTTAAAATTTTGCGCATTCATTAAGGTGGAAAGCAAGATAAAAGAATTGAAATATCGTCGATGAGGTTTCTAAAGTTTTCAGGTGGGAGAAGGGGCATCAAAACGAAGGGGAAAAACGGTCGAGAGAGCGGGCGAGCAAATTAAGAAATGAAATTAAAATTCGATTGGGAGAATTGATTGGAACAGGGCGAAAGGGGTGGGGGGGAATAAAACAGCGAACCGCAATAGCTTTAATTTTTCTTTTGAAAACTTGCTGCTCTCCGCCGGATACAATCGTTTATCCCAAGAAAATTGGAGAAGTCTCTCCGGATGCTTAACATTTTTGCTGTAATACTAATTTCTTCTTATTTTCTATTCGATCCTTTGTAACAAGTTGGCAATGAAATTCGCCGCCTTTATACTCGATTATTTGTTACAATCGAACAGATTTTCTTTCGCTATATTTACGAAATACTTGGAAAGGTTGCGAACTTGGCAATTTCCTTGCTTTTCCTTTTTTTTTTTTTCTTAAGTAAAACTTTTTACCGTGGAATTTTACAAAGTAAAATACATTCATAAATCAGCCAAGGTTAAGCAGGGAGGAAATTCCAAGTTTTCTTTTTCTAGAACATATAGTTAACATAAAATTTCATTTGGAAAAAGGAATTTTACTCGTCGCGTTGAGTCTCATCGACATAATTTAAATCGAACAAGAAGCTTCGAATCGGAATAAATCGAAAGGTCGATCATCCAGAACCAGGATTCCGAGATGACGATTTATAAATTCTCCTTGGGTCCTTAGGGAATAACCAGTACGGCGGAGGGTTCGGAGAATCTGTCGGTTTTAACGAAAGATTAAACGGTTGGAATAACGCATTAAATCCGGACAAGAAAAGCGTGACCGTAGCGTGTTCGACATTGATGCATGATGCTTCGAAACTTTTCGACCATTCGTTCTTTAACATCATACATACCTTTCGTGCAAAGCTTTCGATTACGGGTAGAGGAACGTGGAGGATGTGAAACGAGGTCGTTTTTCAAGGGGTTCGCGACAAATTTAAGGAACTTGATAGGGCGTATCGTTAACTCGAGATATTTCCACCCTTCTCGCAGCCCCTGTCGTGAAAGATTAATTAAGAGTCAAGTGTTATCGGTAAGTTTCGTTTTTCAAGTTGACGAATGTACCGACGAGGAATATTTTCTATTATGCGTGTGATTTAATCTATCTGTTTGGAAACTTGGAAGGGTTGGAATGATATATGTTAAAGGAATTTCGGAGTTTAGAAATGTGAAAGGTTTGGAATACTATATTTCTGGCAACTTGGAAGCTTAGAGATATTAGATTTGTAGGAATTTAGAAGGTTATGGATACTATATTTTTTGGAATTTGGAAAGTTAGGAATACTATATTTATGGCAACTTGGAAGCTTAGGGATATTAGATTTATTTGAATAGGGAAATTTAGGGATACTATATTTTTAGGAATTTTGGAGCTTGGGAGTTTGGAAGCTTAGGAATATTATATTTATGGAAACTTGGAAACTTAGGGATACTATATTTATAGGAATTTTGGAAGCTTCGAAACACTATATTTCTGGTAACTTTGAAGCTCCGAAATTCCATATTTTCAGAAACTTGAAAATCCCCAAATATGTATATTTTTAACACATCCACAACCTTCTTCAAATTACTAAAATTCCCAACAATTTTGATTCTTCTTTCAGAACTCGACGAGCCTGATAGTATGGGAGAACAACGAGGCAGTGTCCGAAATTATCAAGGAAAAATCACAACCGGTAGTGCGTCGTTACAAGGTGCCAGTACCTGGCGGTTTCAAAGCTCGAGTTAAACTACTGATTCCGCCGAACGCTGATCTGTCTGGCGCCACGAAATATCCGATGTTAATTTTCGTGTGAGTATATTCTTCTCTCGTCAAATCCAGTTCATCCAATTATTTTCTCTCGAACGATCGAAGCGAAACTTTCTATCGAAATATTATGTATATGCGACGTGGTTGAAATCGTCCTTGATTTCCCTCGATCTTTCATTTCTTTCGTTATTATATTCGCATGCAAATGCTCGCCGACCCTCCATGAATGCGTTTTAATGCCTTCGAAAGCGGATACGAATTATTCGCGGTGAACGGAAGAAAAGGAAAAGAAAGAAGACCGTAGGGGGTAAAAGAGGGGTGGTACGTGTCAGACACAGGGTATCATTTATCAGAAAGTTTTTTGCCATCGTTCGTTTTATCGAAGGGCGTCTCACGATACGGCGAATATATACTCGTGAAATTCATTCGACGATCTGTAAACCCGACCTTTGAATTTTTATCAACTTTTTCTTTTATACGATATTAATTAGTCTGGCGTACGGGAATATTTGTAATTGGTAATTCGAAGCTTTTTGTATAAATTATAAGAAATATTTGGTAAATGGGAAATCGTCGCTTTGCAAACGCAAGCTTCGAATTTTTATTAATTAATATGGGACATAGAAATATTTGATAATTAGAAATTCGGCGTTTTGTAAACGCGAGTTTTCAATTTTTATCAATTTTAAGAAATATTTGGTAGTTTTTGGAACTCGACGGTTTGCAAACGCGAGTTTTCAATTTTCTATAGTACCTAATATTAAAAGTAATAATTAGTACAGTAAATAATGAAATCTGCAAACGCAACTCTGAAACTTTTATCGATTTTTCGAAATGTCAACGTAGCGAATAAAATATTAGTACCTACAGAGAATTGCGAGGTTTGACCGAATAATTTATTATTAAGCAAGAAGAATTAAATGAAATAGTACCGGGTCCGATTGGACTAATATCCAGGTCGGCAGAGGTTGATTCTTGTTTCGAAAATTCGATTACACGACTAGAACTCGTTTCAAGCGGATTAGATTGCGTGTAAATAGAGACAGCACGCGAGATTGAATAACTGAATTAAACTGTGAAATTGAGTTAGCTTTTCTTGATCCGGCCGAGCGAAATTGTTTTAATAATAGCTGGTGCAATTCGATGAAACGTGGGGGAGGAACAAAAAATGGAAGAAGCTCGATTAAATTGGGCGAGGTTAATCTTGTCGATCGTGTTATCAAAATCGAATTAAAAACAACACGTCTTAAGATTAAACTATATTTACATCGGTTTTAATGAATCCTCATTCGATCGAACGTCAAACATCGTTGTATTAATTAATTGAAATATTTCTGTAATTTGTAATAATTGATGTATAAAATTTTTGATTTTAAATCGTGCCAGTTCGTCAATTAACGAAGCTAATTACATTAACGTGCATCGTTCGCTATATAATTTATAACGTTTACACTCGACGAATCAATTATTTAACACACATTTTATTCACACCAAAATATCTCGCAATCTGTTATTCTGTTCAATGATCATTCAGTCGCATTATGTAAAATGTAAGTATCCCTCGTACATCGAAATTAACGACTAATTATCAGCTACAGAGCCGAATACGTCAAGAACGAATCCATTAACGTTGATGATGTCATATTTAAAACGCGTCTGTACCGCGCAAAACAAAATTACCGATTTTATTTCAAATTTTAACACCTCGGTAAAACATATTACAATTGTAATTATTTAGAATTTGAATTTTTCATCTACTGCTTTAAATAATTCATATAATATTAGTAATAGTCTCGTATTTATTCAATTTGTTTATAAAATTGAATCTTTCCACCGATTACTTTTAATAATTGATATTAAGGTTACCTAATTATTTTATTAATTGACTCAAAATTTTAACTTTCCATTTGCTACCTTTTTCACTTAACGTAGTTAAAATTTCTTATAACTTATTTACCATGGTTAAGTAATTAAAAATGCACACGAGAAATACTTCACAAAATTGTAATAACAATCGTTCGTTTTGTTTTCTTTTTTTTTTTACAGATACGGCGGCCCAGACTCGTATCAAGTGGTGGAAAAATTCAACGTCGATTGGGGCACGTATCTTGTGACAAACAAGAGCATCATCTACGCGACCATCGATGGTCGTGGTTCCGGATTAATGGACAACGGTATGCTGTTCGCTGGATATCGTAGACTCGGAACAGTCGAGATTGCCGATCAAATCAACGTCACCAGGTAAATTTTCCAAACAAGTTCCTTTCGTCGAAACAAAGTTAAAAATTATACCGATTCGATTCGATCCGATATTCAAGATCTTAACCGTTTGATATCGATCTTTATTTTGTATTTTATAGCAGAATACACTTTGATATAATAATTTGAAGTTTTATTTATGAACAGAAAAAAGAATTATTCTACTTTTTCAAACTTTC
This sequence comes from Stelis phaeoptera, assembly GCA_943735885.1. Taxonomy (NCBI): domain Eukaryota; kingdom Metazoa; phylum Arthropoda; class Insecta; order Hymenoptera; family Megachilidae; genus Stelis; species Stelis phaeoptera. Next base: position 17,086,749 of record OX030932.1, on the reverse strand, counting down.
AATATAAATTAGTATCAGCAGATTTAGCCTAGTTATAGAAAAAAGATTCAACACTAAAACGGTTCACGTATTTCAACCATCTTCTTAAGAAAAAATCACCGATTACTTTAACACGTTGACTGCCACCGGGGTCACCGGTGACCGGCATCCGAAATTTTTTTACGATCAAATAATTACCAAAAGAAATGATAAAATACACCATGGATAGCGTTAACGTTAACCTAATAATACTAGCTATCGAATTGGAAGGTTAAATTTGAAAATTAGCTGATTGTATTACTATTAATTTGGATTTCAACGTGTCTGACTACACCGGTCCGTTTTCACTGCGGCAGTCGACGTGTTAAAACTAACGATTGAAAATGGAATTTACAACGCAAGGGGCGAAAATATCATCTAATCACTGCCTAAATGGTTGTTGCTCGCTTAAGGAAAACAACAACAAAAAAATTGAACCTCTGAGTTCTGCATAAACACGCTTCAAAAGTTGTGTCCGCAATTTTCTCCTTCGATATTTCTTTGTCTCGCCACTCCAACGAAATATTACGACGCGTATGCCGGTAGTCGGACAAGGGATGGTCGTTGGCGGGCGTAAAAAATGCAAATGATTTTTAAATGTCACAGTGGCATCGTTCGTCCTGTTGTTCGAACGCTTTGATCACGGGTCCAATACTAATTTCGTTGCACCGCAGGTTCTATTTACATGTAAAATGTCCCCGATGCAATTTATCGGGCACCGGGCCCGTTTTAAATGCAAAAAGACACGGATTGCCCTTGTTGTTGGCTCGTTGCATTTTTAATGCCGCACGGAGTCAACGAATATGACCCAGACATCGATTCCAATATTTACGTCGTATCGTGTTCATTTTTTTTTCTCCCCCTCCCTCTCACTTTAGCGAACAACGTCGAGATAAGTCAATTTATGACTAGTCTGTAACCGCACTTCCTTTTTTTTTCTTCTTTTTTTTTTCGGTTGATTTATTCGAGAGCGTGATACGAATATGATCGATGTCCCGATCGAGTGAGACATTTAATACTTTTGGAGCAATATTTTGCGACGTTCGATCGAAATGTGGCCACGATTAGTACTGGAACCTTTGCGCTCGGTTGTCCCCTCTGAGGAGACATATTTAATTTATCAGAGTATTTTGAAACGCGACATTTCAAGCTTTATTTGTATTAGAACGCGGAAAATTAAGGAAAGGGATAAAAATAAATAGACTTTCGTTCCAAAATAGCACGTTTGCTGGAAAAAGTAGATTATGGTTCGATTGAGAATAGGTGGATGGGTAGGACAAACCATATTCTGGCAAAGGAGTCCTAACAAATGTTGCGATTCAACGCTGGAATCGCCGACTTATTTTAAAATAACACAGTGGAGTAAATAAATATGTAAGCGTTTATCTTGAAAATAGTTGTGACTTAACACGTTGACTGCCACGGGGGTCACCGGTGACCGGCACCCGAAACTTTTTACAATCAAATAATTAATAAAAGAAATGACGAAATAAACCACGAATAGCGTTATCGTTAAGCTAATAATGCTAGCTATCGATTTGAAAGGTTAAATTTGGAAATTAGTTGATTATATTCTTAATAATTAGGATTTCAACGTGTCTGACTACACACGTCCGTTTTCACTGTGCCGGTCAACGTGTTAAAATAAGAAACCCTCAACCTGTCGTTTTGATTGGGACAGTGGAAACGGACGTGTGTAGTCGGACACGCTAGAAGCTTAATTATTCATTTTGAAATTGAACAAAACCAATTCGATAGCTAGCATCGTTAGCTATATTATAGAATTATTGGAAGTAATTCACTTGTTAGTGCACAGTGTTCGATGATCCGTGACTGTAACAATCCTCGGTGGCGAAAGGGTCGACGAATGGGGATATAATTACGAAGGGATGGTTTTGTTAACAAGGGGAAGTTAGAAATTTAGGAGGGAAAGTTTGAATGGTTTTAACAGCGCAAGTTCGGGGACAAGGATGAGCAAATTGTGCGCAGGATCGTTCAGAAAGCCGATCGGGGGTTAACGTTCAAGAAGTTCGCTACTTGTTCGAATATTGCATGTAGGTCTTTGAATACATCCATTAAGGTGCTTAAGGACCCTCTCGGTATTGTTGAAAGGTTGCTTGCAAACTTGGACTCCCCGGTTCGAGTGTTTTCCACCTGTGTAAGTGTAAACCAATCACGCTGCTATCTTATCGACGCGTTGTAGATATTTTCTTTTAACACAATTGTTTATCAAGAGGCGATGAATGAGAATTGCGTCGATCAAAGCAAGGATTGTAAATACAAAATACAATGTTCCATTGCTCCAGCGTTGCAGTGTGTTCTTGTAACTTTTGAATTTTTTGTCTGTGCCAAAGAAGAGATTATCTGTTCTGAAAATTAGACATGGAAGTTTCCGCGATATACCCCGTGAAACTGGCAATGTTCAGGCTGCAATTAGTATACAGTCTAATATCTAACAAATCCAAAATATATAGCAGTAGCGAGGTCTTAATGTTAAACGTATCAAGCGCGGTCAAATGGCTCATTTCAAAATTTCAAATGTACGAAGGGGAAACCATTCATATGTAAGAAGATGTAATTAATTGATATGTTTGATTATTTTATTAGAAATCAGAAGTTATGCTGCGAATCATTTCCTTTGATAAAATAAGAATTTCTTTCTAAAAACCAACCTTTATTTCATAAGGGGTCAAACGACCCTTTACGGTAAGAATAGGTATACGTAAAGTGCCTGTACGTTTAGTATTAAATAGAATCTTCATAGTATCATATATAAATTCCTAAATATCGTGCTGTAATCTTGACACAAAGAACAACGATAAATATAGAAGTAAAGATTTTTCCTATATCCTTCAAGAAGGCTAGTATTGTTTGTTTTGCTGTCAGTTATTGATATTTCCTGCGTGCGTTGTGTCAAAACAGCCCCTAAAAAACATTATACCGGCGTAGAAAAGCAACGCGGACAGTATGAATGAATTCAAAAACCGATTTCTCCTGAAAACGATTTGAGCTCGACGTCTCATGGTTTTCGTCCCTTATACTTTTTGAACGCGTAGGAAACTAATGGCTGCGTAGCTGAGATAATTGGATAAATTGGTGCCAAGTCGGAAGTGCATTTGTTAGCAGGAAATTCTGTCGATCGTCAACGAAAGAGATTAATCGAAGAAGCGGATGTTCGAGCATCGAGGGAACAAGTCACGGATTTAGCGAGTTTGTTAGCCGGATTAATGGATTTACCGCCTCGCTTATCGATAAGTCAGTGGCCGGGCATGAATGGCTGGTCCCGGGGTCGGAAAGGTTAAGCAGCGTGATTAGATTTAACCCGGGTAGTTGGGTAAATGTCAAGAAACGTGGCTGGAAAACGCGTCACGAACCTTGGCCGCCCCGGCTCGGGTCTTTGTTCTCGGCCTGCGACAGTCGGCGGGTATCAGCGACGAGGTGGGTGGACAGAGTGAAAAGGGGATCGGGGTGTAACGGGAAAGGGGATAAAGAGCCGAGAGACGGTGGAAGAAAGAAAAATACCAGGACCGTTTGAATTTCGCGAGGCTCAAAAATGTGGGAAACCGGGACAGCACAGCGGTGGAAAAACGAGGCTGTCGTTTCTGCGTCGTTAATTTTGCACGCGTCGCGGTTTCGTTTCGCGTGTCGGAAAAGCTTGAAAAGTTTTTCACCCCCTTTTCCTGATCGATCGTTATCTATCGGGGCGGCACGACCACGGGTGATCGTGTACAACGGTTTCCGTCTTCCATTTTTGCTGCTCGGCCAATTCGAACAAACGAACCAACTTCTGTCGCTTGGAGAAAAATTGTATTGTATGATCCCAGAATTTTCATGGATAGTCGAGAAAACAAATGTAACGTTGTTATTCGGATGTTAAAAGTTACGTTTCAAATGATTATCGTGATCGTAAAGTTTCGTCGATATTAGATATTCTTTTGGATAACCGTGAATTCTAGGTGTAATCTAAGGTTTTCTAAATTTTAGGTATTTCATAGGGCTCCCTTACGTTTAAGATATTTTCTGGGGGTTTCCTAAGACTATGTTCTAGAGTTTCCAAGATTCTAGATACTTTCTACGGCTTTACAGACTCTAGGGTTCATAGATGTTAGGTATTTTCTAGGGATTTTCACAGCCTATATTGTAGAGTTTCCAAGATACTAGATATTTTCTAGGGTTTCAGAGAATCTAGGGTCCCTAGATTTGAGGTATTTTCTAAATATTAGATATTTTGTAGGATTCCATAGCTTTTAGGTATTTTCTAGGTGCTTTCAGTGACTGTCTTCTAGAGTCTCCTAGAGTCTAGGTATTCTCGCGGGGTTTCCAGATTCTAGGGTCCCTAGATTGTAGGTATTTCTTACCGTTGCCAGATTCTAGGAATATTCTAAGATTCCCTAGATTCTAAATAAACAATACCAACTAAGTATTACGTCAATCAATACGAAAATAGCAATTATTTAATACATTGTATACTAAATATCCACCAAACAATATAATCTAATAAAATCAATCTTTCCACCATCTCAAAGGAAAAGAATTCAATTCGTTCTATCCAATTAAAAAACAGTTTATTCATTCCTATAAGTTGTTTTCAAGGGTAGCCACATGAATATATCCACCGAGTAATTAATAATTAATCCATGGAATAGAATCAATCAGCGACAAAAAGTCATCGTTAGCGGAGCATACAAACCGGTTCGAATCGGTGAAAAGCAACCCTTTATCGTGTCGGATGCTTATCTTCCATCAGTTATATCGATTGTGCTCGCGCGTAGCTTCGCGCAGAGATCGCCGCTCATAGTTCGACGAACGGATGCACGAGGATAACCAAAGATGGTATACGCGCTTGGATACCCATATCAAAATCCACCGTTGCGCTGTTCGTTCGCAACCCCTTTGTATTCGTGTGCGCGCGAGTGTGTATCCACGTTGCAATGTTTTGCCGGCGCGCCACACCCCCCCACCCTCTCTCCCGTCCCCGTAAAAAGCGAGTCGTGAAATTGGAAGCCGGCCAAGCGATTGCGGAATTGGCCGGCTCTCTTTAACCTTTGGCTCATTGCGAGGGGTGTTGTCGGCTACTGCGTACCCCGTCACCGTTTCTCACCCCTTCCTATTCTCCATCCCACCAATCCCTCTCTCTTTTTGGCGTTACCTTCTTTGTGCTGTTTTTTTTTTCTTTCTTTCTTTTTACCCCCTTTTCTTACTATCCTTTTTGCACCCTCCACTCCCTCTCTCTCTCTCTCTCTACGTGTCGTTCGTTTTTCATCGACGTCCCACCACCATCGACAAAACCTCCCTTTCGCGGGTGTTCCGCTTCGTTTTTGTTTCTCTTTGTACAAGCCCGATCTGTCTTTCTGCTGTTGTTTTTCGTTCCGAGGATGGAAATAACGTCGTTGCGGTATCGAGTGTTTCGGAGGAGAATACAAGGACGGATTTGAACCATCCGCGATGGCGTGGAATTATTTCGAAAGGATACACTTGCGCTTTGGAGAAACTCGTGAAGTTTGATCAAGCCGAACGAATGATACCTTTTATCTGATATTTAGCGAGAAATTGATAAAAAAAAAATCTACCTTAACCCTTTATCTGGTAATGTTGACCCGAAGCAACATGTGTTTCTAGCAGCTTGCATGTGAAAGAAATTTTTTGCTCTTTTCTGCCACTGATTCGGCATAATTTGCATAAATTATACTAATAAAGTTTTTCAGCACTTCACACTCTTAAAAAAGGGCATATATACTTAACTTAATAACTCCCAAATTTATTCATTTGAAAAATGCTTGCCAGATAAAGGGTTAAGTTAGGGATCCGTATCACTTGACCGACAAAGGACTTATTCGACGATATTCACACCGACGCTATTTCACTGACATTTGTTTTGAATCGATGCGATGCGATGGTATGATTTCACCGGCGTATAATTTCATAGGCGTAGAACTTCAGCGACATATACAGTCAGTCAAAAAAGTCTCCGAAGCTTCTTTCGAATAAGAAACGTGCGCTTTCTCTTTCGTTTATTTTTAATTTAACCAGACTGAGCTAGTGTTTCTATAAATGCGATATTTCGAAATTTCTAGGTTCCTAAAACTATAATATATTATTTCTTTTCTTGATCGCGTAGGGGTTAACAAATTCTTATCTTTTCTTACTTTCACACGATTAGTACGAAAAATTAGATCCTTACCTACGATTAAGAATCGATTCATTTATCCGTTTGCAACCTTCTTCGGTAATCAATATCCTTCCATTTAATCGTCTCATGAATCAACAGAGAGTTCGGATCCAAGTAAAAATTGTCCAAGAAGAGAAAAAGGATGATCAAACGAATCCCATCGATAGTTTTCTCATCCCCCGATGCGGTTTCCCGCCCTTTATACCTTCTTCCTTCCTCGTTTCACCATCCCCCATGGTTCTGTTTGCACGGCGACCGCTCGTTCCCCACTTTTTTTCCCCCTCTTCGCCACACTTTGTTCTGTCATCGAACCAGCAATGTTGCCGTTCCAACCCCTGCGATCGCTTCATCGGTGAATAACCCAGTGTTCGTGGCCGAAAGATAAATCTTTTTCTTTTTCATCCCCACCCCCCCTTTTTTGTCGGTGGTGGGTCGTGCTCGAAACCGTTTAAGGGCGGATTCGACCAACGGGGGCGAATATTACGTCGTCATCGAGGAACGATGAATTTAACGCGATGGCAGCACCCCGTTTCGCTGTGAAATTAATCGTTTACGGATTAGGTGAGCCTCGATCGCCACGGGGTAAATTAAGATCGATCAGAGGGTGTGTAGGTGGTACATGGAGGAGGGGGGAGATACTAATACACTGAAGATGAGTTTCTGGATTTGGGGTTAATTTAAATTGGGAGGTCCGATTCGTGTTTTTATGAGTTAATTGGAATTTTGGGGATTCGGGATTTTAGGTATTCAGGAAGTAAGGGACTTGGGAATTTAGAAATATGTATATGTATAAAATTTGGAAATTTGAAAATTTAGAAATCTAGATATTTTGGAAATTTGGAAATATGAAAATTAAATAATTTAGATATTTGGAAATTAGGAAATTTTGGAATTTAGAGATTTAGAAATTCAGAACTATAGAAATGTGGAAATTTGGAAATCTAGAAACCTAGAAATTTGAAAATTTAGAAGTATAGAAATGTAGAAATTTGAAAATTAGGAAATTTAGAAACATTTGGGAATTTAGAGATTTGGAAATTGAGAGCTCTAGAAATTCGGAAATTTGGGAATCTAGAAACTGAAAAGTTTGAAAACCTAGAAACCTACAAATCTAAAAGTCCGAAAATCAGAAAATTTAACAATTTAAAGCTTCAGAAATTAAAAATTCCAGTAATTTGCAAATTAGAAAATTAAAAAATTTACAATTTAACAATATTGCTTAAAAATGTTTCGTCCGTCAACATTTCCCACTCACTCGTTTCGCTGTTTCCTATGCTACAATCGATATCTTTCCCGAAAGGGTTAAATATCCCAGGGAGAGAAATCCAATCGTGGCGAGTGCTCGCGTCGAAAGCAAACACCGCGCGACATGGGTTAAGTTTGTTTTATTTTTTTTCTTCTTTTAATTAAGGTTTGGTTCGCGCGAAGCTACACAAGCACAGACGAGATGGGCACAATAAATTGGAATCCGAGGCTCTCGAAAATAATCGAGCCGTTGTCGTTTTTTTTTCTTTTTTATTTATTTATTTTTTATTTATTTTTACCCTCGACAAACGCGTCCTCTCCATCTCTCCTGAAGTTTCCTCGCTTGAAATTTTTCACCACCAACACCCTCATACCCTTATCCGCCGTGGGCATTGTCATTCTGCGTTCTATCGGAACAACCAATCGTAGCATCGCTGGAAATCCATGAAAAATGAAAAAAATTCAATTTTTTTAACTACAGATATCCTTTTTCCTTTCCCGTTTTTTTTTTTTTTTTTTTTCGTTTCGAGTTCGATATCACTTTCCTATAAGAATGTGAAATGTTAGAAACTTTAATCGTTCCAGTATTTTTATCTTCACGTATACGTTCAAATATTTCTTACACAGAAAAAAACTTTGATGACTAATTTTCAGCAGAGAAATTTCAAATTTAATTTTGGTAGAATTTAAATTTGCTAAAATTGCGCTACTAACCCTTTATTTCCTTTTTATCGTAATATTAAGGGTTAGTTCCCGGTACATAAAATTCGAAAATCAAGTTCGATCATCCCCCTTTGACCGATTATTCGCGTGTGATTGATTTCGAACCGCCCTCTATCGGCGTGTGTTTAATTAACTCGGATATTGCGTTGCGGGCGTAGAAAATGTGTTTAGATCAAAGGTTGGATAAACAAGATAATACGTTGAACAGAAAATCTATACCTCGAATAACGTTTTCGATTGCAACCATAATAAACTTCGATTTCCGTTTCCCAGCACGAAACCATCCAACAACCTCGAAGAATCATAAAAGCTACAAAACTCTTCAAAGATACCGTGACTTCGACGAAACTCGTCCCAAGCTCGAAACATTTCGGATAGAAAATATTCCGAATGACAAACGACCGGTGTCCCAGCGGTTGTTCGTGGAGGAACCCCCATCGGCCATGCGTCTTTTTCGAAAAGTAAAATGAAATTCCCGGCCAAAAATCGATGGCCCCGTTGGATATAGGTAGGGTTGTTGCGACGGGAATAGAATTCAACGGTCGGCTAGCTCGATTTACGAGCTAAATAAATTTCCCGAAAAAAGGAATTCACCGGGCACACTGCAAGCTACTATGGGCAAACCGTTGTGGTTGGCCGTCTTCGTTTCCCCCTGTGGAACCATTATTATTGAACCCACGCGAGATACGAGAGACAATGACGAAGAAGACACTGTCGAGACAACTCGGCCGTTTCCGCGATCGGAAATCACGTATTGTCTCGAACGGAGGAAATCGAATGCACCCTGATGGGTTAAAGGAGCGTTTGAAGAAGTTCTCCTTCCACCATCCGCACCCGCACCGTCCTCTACCTCGACTCCGTCGAGGACTCGTCAAGTTTTTCGCCACGATGGAATTGTTTCTGTATCGACACCAAGGTTTCGATGAAATTACCCACGCTTGAATGCTACAAGCTATGTACAATTTAATGTACTCTAATTGTTTCGATACGAAGGAGATATTGAGAGAGTGTTTTTAAACAAGTCCATTTAGAAAAGAAGAAAAATATAATTTATGTAGTATCATGTAATTTAGAATACGAGGAACACGAAAGTGAAAGTGACTTGCAGGTCAAAAGGGATGGGAAAAAACGGAAAAACCTATGGGCCAGCGGACCCAGTGACGCGTTCGGGGTTTTCCCGAAGAAGGGGGTGCGAAACGCAAGCGACAGCGAACGTGAACATATTTGGTTATGATGTGAACGACGAAGGTTTGCGTGGTGGAGGGGAAAAGGCCTCAAGAAGGGATGTTTCGGGTGTCGAGGAGATACAGTTGTTTAGTTGATATAGTTGATACAGTTGTATGAGAAACAAGTGATCGGACACTAATAGTTTTAATTTTAAAATAGCTCTAACTCTGTATCTATAATAATAATAATAAATATATTATTATATTTATAAATATATGAAGGTGGAGAGGTTTATATTTAGTTGTAAGTTGTCTACCGATTCTTACAAGCGAACTGAACTGGTTTTGGAAGTGGGCAGTGTTTAAAAGAATAAATTCGATGGTGGGATGGATCGCTTGGCAGTGTATACCTGTATCGGCGGTGCACGCAGAACGCAAAATTGATCTGCGATTTCTCGAAGTCTCTTCACCGGTCGACTCGGTAATAAATTCATTATGAACACAGCCGATGATGGTTTTAGTGCTGGATTGGGTTTTCCCTACCTTTTTGGATCTGTCGAAAAGGATCTGTCGAAACATATTTTAAATGATTATTGTTTTATCAGAGTTGTTTAAGATTGCTGATTCGCGGAACAGAAATAAAAGGAATTAATAAAACGGTACATCCGACAGTTCCATGAGTTTACTTTCACATTACAATGAAGTTGCCCTTTCTTTGTTCGTGTAACTGAACAGTTTCACAGAATAATTCGTTTTTCGAGTAAAAAATCAACGAATCGTAGGAAATCGACGAAAAGAGGAGCCGACGGGAACCGACAGTCGCGTCCTGTAACGAGAATGTCAGCAAAATCCATATTTCGAGGGAGACGAATATTCCTCGCTTCGTTAGAGAGAGAGAGAGAGAGAGAGAGAGAGAGAGAGAGAGAGAGAGTGAGTTCGGTGATCTATGAAAGGGAACCAGTGGAGAAACTTGGATTTCGACGACTCAGACAGTCGCATTCGGAAAAGATTCGTGTTAGAAGTTTGATTTCGCGAGCTAACCCAGAATCGGGGTTGAATCGGGGCTGGCTGTTGTAGTCGTGGTCGAGAGTGACGCAGTGCGGAAGGAGAGGAGCAAGAGGGGCGCGGCAGGATTCGGAGGTCCTGGCTTGTACACGATCCCTAGATGGGTCGTGGTCCTTTAGGGGATGGCCAAGCTAGCCAAAGGCACCGTTGCAACCGCGCGTGTCTCTTCAATTTTGGCCGATGTTCCTGGTTTTTGGAGCCGGCCAGAGGGTGTGTCGGGCCTACTTTGTAAGGGAACTCCTTCGACGGTAACAGGACACGTTTTGCTCGAACGCTACAAGGATTTCAATTTACTTCGTTCTGCTCGATACTCCGTTTAACTTTGTTCTTCCTATCGATTTGAAAACTGAATCGGACAGCTTTTGTAATTAATCGATCTTCACGGGCTGCTTCTACGGGAGACGTTCTTGATTCAATTTGGACGGTTCTTTTAACGAGGAAATTTCCAACTTTCGAGAGCACTCTTGAAATATAAACTAAATTTATTTTATCTTAAACCCTTGCCGTGGCATTATTTCGGTATTCGTTTACTTCATAATTCTATGTAATTGCTCTGTATCTTCTTCTTGCTTTAATTCTTCGTGCATGTACATGCTAAATAACCTGTTAACCTTTCGACGGCGAACCGTTTATTCAGCGGCAGTTTAAATTTAATATTTTAATTTATTTCGCTTACATTCTCAAAATGTTCCACAAATATAAAACCTTTGTGGCGACAAAATTTGCGTATCTAACTTTAATCGAAATATTATTATATTTTCCCTAGACTCGGTTCATGATTGGCCAAGGCACCGCCTTATTATTATTGAATCAACCCCATAGCTGCGTCGACCTTTGCTGGCCCTCGTCTCTGCCGTCAAACAGAAATGAAATTATTTTGTTCGTAAAATTTTATTTGTATTACGATATTGCAGATGTCGTTTGAAAATTTCTTTTGATAGTCGTCCAAATTATTTCACCCTGTAGTAAGGAAATTTGATCGGGACATCGAATGAAAAATGGCTACTTGATTCTTCTTACTAATTTTTCACTCATTTATCTTTGAACAAATCTTCCTCGACGAATATAAGAAAAAAAAACTTGGATCCAAATGCATTATGCATCGAAACGACAAACACTCAGGAGCATCTTACGGCGTTTATTTTGAGCGGACGATACTTTGAAGAAGAATTTTTACGAGGTTTTCAGGTAATGAAGGATCGGCACGTCACCTCGACCTCCACGAATTTAGGATCTCTTCTCTGTGTACATTACCTGCTGGAAAACCGATCTACTCGTTCACGATGGGGTGTAACTTAATGGCCATTTAGACGTGTTTTACCCGCCGCTCGTCCTCTCGATATTGCGCACTCGGTACGCTATAAACATACACCATAAATGCTGTTTGTTGCGCAAAACAAGCTTGTTACGAAGAACGGGGAAGCCTTTTCTGAATGCTTCCCAGACGCCGCGCCGTTCCGCGTTATCGTCGAAGCAACGAAAGCAATATGCGGTTATTCTTGAAAGTTTCGTGATAAAAATTTCATCCAAACGCGGTTCGATTTCTGCTGAGTGTTCCATATAGTCGGACCAGGTTGTATAGTTAAAAGCAAAATTGTATAGTCGTGTTATTTATAATAAATATTGGCGATATAAATCATTAAGCAGTTGACCATAGACAGAGGAAGTTATATGTTATTTAGAATAAATATTAGTAATTTGATAATGAAACAATTTTTCCATTATCTTGTATTAATTATCGTTAAAAGGATTAAGAAGTGTAAGCTGGCTATCGTATCAGGGTAATATAATTAGGGACGAAAGGGTTAAGTTTAGAACCGCCACAGTTACCTGTAATTAATTTTAGAAAAATTACTAATAACTATAATTACGGACGAAATGATTAAATTTGAGCCCACCACAGTTATCTGTAATTAATTTTAGAAAAATTACTAATAACTATAATTACGGACGGAAGGGTTCAATTTGGGACCACCACAGTTACCTGTAATTAATTTTAGAAAATTTACTAATAACGATTATTAGCCTATAATTAAGTTTGAAAGGGTTAAATTTAAAACCGCTACTGTTATCTATAATTAATTTTAGAAAAATTACTAATGATTATAATTAGGTTTGAAAGGGTTAAGTTTAGAATCACCACGGATATAATTAATAATAATGAAATTAAGTTTTGCCTGACTATGATTAGCATACATATACATATATCTATAGATGTGATTAGTGGTAGAAATATCAAAAAGTGATTATAAAGCTTAGAAGATATTCTTCGACCACGACAGTAGTTCCGTTCTCGGAAGCAACCACCCTGAAAATAACTTCGAATCCCAGCCAGGTAGTCAAGTTCAGTAACAAACAACAATATCCACCACCTTTTTTTTTTCTTACAGTTTCCGTGGAAATATACCGAGCCACCGTAACTTCTCACAAAGAAACTAAGAAACTGGAAAAGTTAGAAGATCAAGAAAACAAGAATTACATTTACCTTGGAAATAAAACGCGATAGAAGCTCCCTTATTCGAATTAATATTCTAATATCAGAATTTTCTAATAATAATACAATTGATTAAACTTCTCAATTGTTAACAGAGACACTCTGTCTATAAAATAAGACTCTGAAAAATTCGTACAACGTATGTTCAAATAAATAAGGAAAGTTCTGTTGTATAAAAATACCTCTGCGTTTATTTAATCCTGTCACGAATCGGATGGAAAACAAAAATAATGTAACGAATTATATTAGAAATGTGAAACTCTATTTTATCTAGGCTGCGATAATATAGGAATTTAAACGATGCGAGGTTAATTACACCCCTCCGCCTGGTTCTTTTCTTTAATTTTATTTAATGATAGATCTTTCTGTCGATTGCAGATATTTACAAGACACATTGCCATTCATCGATCGTACCAGGACAGCGATATGGGGTTGGAGTTACGGTGGATACGCGACAGGGATGACACTCGCCATGGATTATAAGGGCGTCTTCAAGTGCGGCATGTCCGTGGCACCTGTAACAGATTGGGCTCTTTACGGTACGTCTACGATGGAGATAATATTTTCATCCATTGAACGCGTACCGCATACCCTTCAACTCGTTCTAGGGTACTTTTATTCATTGAAATGTCCGAGCCAGACCTTTAAATATTCACTCCGTTCATCCTGCTTCTCTATATTTCAAAATGATCCCGTATACTTTAACTCGTTTGATATACCTCGCACCCCCGTTTGTCCTTCGCGAACCCTTCCGTTGGCGAAATCCATATTTCATCCTTTATATGTAGATTTGTAAGATTTTATTTATTGACGATAGAGAGATCAATTTATTGCACGAAATGTTAATATAATTTTATTAGCAATTCGAATTGCATTAGAATATTTTGTTGGTAGGTGGATTAAGATATTATGGATGTTTTATTAATTACTGTTTAAATTACTGGAACGACGAAATATTACCAAAATTGCCGAAGCTACTAAAATTCTTAAAATTGTTAAAATGACTAATATTGCCAAAGTTACCAAATTACTCAACTTTACCAGTCGGTAAAATTACTCAAATTCCCCAAATTGTCAAAATGACTAATATTACCAAATTACTCAAGTCAGTAAAATTACTAAAATCCCCCAAATTGTCAAAATTACTAATATTGCCAAATTACTCGAGTTAGTAAAATAACTAAAATTCCACAAATTGTCGAAACTACCCAAGTTAATAAAATGACTAATATTATCAAAATATTATTAAATATTACCAAATTACCAAAGTGATCAAATTTACTAAAATTCTCAATATTGTCAAAATTGCTAAAATTATATTAACAATCCAAACTGCTGAAAAGCTATAAAGTACAACCCTTAAACTATTGAAAACATCCAAATCACGGAGAGATGAAGTTTCACCCTCTAGGTGTTAAACTAAACAACAAATTATTCAAAAAATGTTTGACCATCAATACAATTAACAAATTCTATTCACAAACGGTTGCAAACGAATCAGAAGAATCAGCGATAAAGCTGAATTGAAATTTGATAAGAGAGAAAAGTACAAGGATCTGGGGAAAGGAAAGAAAGGGGAAAAAATATGATTTACAACGAGCATATCTAGAATGTTCGAGCTTCTTCTTCTTCTTCTTCTTCTCGAAGAAGAAGAAGAAGAAGAAGAAGAAGGAGGAGGAGGAGGAGGAGGAGAAGGGTGAAAAAAAGAAGTGAAATGGTGGCGTTAAAAATGTGTATCGAGGAGAATGAGAGGTTGGAGGGAGCATCCGAATGCTCGACTCGGTCGAAACGATTTCAGCACGACGCGACGGTTCCTCGTTGAGGAAATAAATCTGATGTCTGGAAAACGCGAAGGTAGCTGACTACGACAAGATTCCAACAATAATTGAATCGATCGGACCCGAAACGAACCTGGAGTCCCCGTTTTTCTTCGTTTTTTTTTTCCTTCTATTTTCTCGGTTGCTTGCCTCGCTTTCGATGCTCGAACGAGCGTACCGTGCCAATCACCGCGAAGCACTACAATACCTTCGAATCGTTTCCCTTTTTACCGGTGATATTCGAAAGGAAAATAGAAAAAAAGAAAAAAAGAAATACTGGAATTTCACGTTTCGGTTGATTCTGTCGCTTTGACAATGTCGCGGTTTCTCTAATACGGGAACCGTTTCATAACGGTTAGAAGAATAATTGTATTTTATAATACATTATATTTATAAGAATTATACAAACTTTGGAATATTATACATATTTCTGAAAGCTTAAAGAAATAAAGTTACTGAAATTTGAAAATATGGAAATATAGAGACACAGGAATATAATAAAAGTATCCATAATAGACTACTAAAGAAATTAGACAAAAATATAATTTGTAATTCTGAAACGTAAAAATGTGAAAATGTAAGAAAAATACCGAAAGCTTTTCATAGTTGGAATAATAAATATTTTTCTCCGAGTAATAGGATAATAAGGAAACGTTGGTAAATGAATAGATAATTAATTTTATAATGAATATTATCTTTGTAGATTCAATATACACGGAACGGTTTATGGGTTTGCCAACGACGGAGGATAACCTTCCTGGCTACGAGCAGGCCCAGCTACTCAACAAAGTGGATAATATTAAAACGAAGATGTACTACTTGATCCACGGAACTTTGGACGACAACGTGCACTATCAACAATCTTTGTTGATGGCCAAAGTTCTCGAGCAAAAGGATATTCTGTTTCGGCAACAGGTACGTCATTAATATTCCATTACAAATAAAGGTTTTAAGCAACTTAATACGTCCACCGGCACGTTCTTTCTTAATACCCCGAAGAACTTGAACGCTCTGTCCTCGGGATATCAAACTTGGCGAATTGAAATATAATCAGTAGGTGTTTAGAAGCTGTTTAATTATTCATTAATTCTTATATAACGAACTATTTGAAAATTTTATGATTCAAATTTTTATTAATATAAAATGATACATTACTGCAATTGGTAATTTTATACCAATTAGTATTTATAGCAGTTAGAGAATGTAGCAATTAGTAATCATAGAAATTAGTATTTGTAGCAGTTAGAAAATATAGCAATTAGTAATCATAGAAATTAGTATTTGCAGCAGTTAGAAATTATAGCAATTAGTAATCATAGAAATTAGTATTCATAGCAGTTAGAAAATATAGCAATTAGCAATCATAGGAATTAGTATTTATAGCAATTAGAAAATATAGCAGTTAGTAATCATAGTAATTGGTATTAATAGCAGTAAAAAATATACCGCAATCAGTAAGCAGAGCAATTAGTATCCGTGGCATTTAATAATTACTGCAGTTAGAAATTATAACAATCAGTATTTTACAACTATAGAAACTATCGTAACAACAAATGACAGTAATTAATATCCTGTAATCATAATAATTATCGACATTATCAATTACAACAATTACCATTTTTAATCGGTAATTAATTTTGTTAACAAAGTAAATTTTTTTTTCCTTTTAGATCATTTTTATCTCACTTTTCCAACCATGTTAGTCGAGGACTAACTAAAGTTATTTTATCACGTATCCATCATTTGCATAATAAAAGAACGGTAGACGATTTGTTGGTTCAAAAACCGACATAAAGGATTTTCTTTTTCGAGCGGTTGCCATTGTAACGTTGCCAGTGTTTTCCACAGTTTATTTAAATGCGTGGTTATTAAAACGAAAAGAATTCCGCTACGTGAAACGAACGAACAACGTAATTTGTTTGGCTGGTACTGAGATGCTTTATTTATTTTTTTTTTTTTTTCACTCAGTTTTGTAGATTTTAATCATCAACGTTAAACACCGTCGAATGCTCGCCGAGCACGTAGACGAATGCCAAGCATGAAGCATGATAATTTTGTAACCGCTTTTAAAATAATAGAGAAACGTGAATAATTTTGTTTTCCTTTTTATCCTCTTTCGTCAGTGTTTACTGCGTACTTCTACGAACGTTTAAATTACTTCTCTCTCTCTCTCTCTCTCTCTCTCTCTCTCTCTCTCTCTCTCTCTCTCTCTCCCTCCCTCCCTCCCCCCCCCCCCTTCCGCTTTTTTTGTATGAAATTAAAAAGAATTCAGAGTCGCCGTTATAAGTTGATTAAAACGAGTACACGTTCTCGTTAACACTTCGAAAATGTCATTAACTATTTTTCAACGAAGCTATACTTATTTTTAGATTTATTTTCGTCGCGTCGTATACATAAAATTATATTGAATTTGTTTTGAAGCGACTGGATCTGTTTCAATATTTAAATGATCCTAGTTTAACACAAATCTAAGTTAAAACTAACGAAATTTGATAATATTATTTCGTTTTGGCTAAATAATCGAAATTTAACCCAAACCTAACTTAAAACCAACAGAATATTTGAATATTGTTTCGGTGCGAAATACCGAACCGACTAGACGAGAATTTTGCACACATAGATTTCAGAGCTAAAACAGAGTCCAAGCCCAATCGAAACGTAACTTAAAATCTCGTCAAATGTACGGATATTTTCGATACGAGTAGCCGAAACGATGAAATGGAAATTTTACATACACTTCGTAGGTCGAAACAATCCGTATCTAACCAGGAACTAATCTAAAACCAACCGAACTTGAGAATATTTCGGTGCAAAGGATCAAACCGACTAGACACGAGAAGTTTGTGTATATTTCAAAGCGGAAATAGTACGGATCCAACTCGAATTTGACTGGAGGCTAACCGAAATCTAACTAAACTTGGCACAATCCTATCTCAAAGATTTATCAAAACTGACATTCACCTTATCTGCGATTAGAAGGCAAATTGTGTTAATTTTCTATCTTTTCTTTTGCAGACTTACACGGACGAGGATCACGGCATCGCTCAATCCCGTGCTCACCTGTACCACTCTTTGGAGAACTTTTTGGACGAGTGTTACGAAGCGTCATGATCGCAGCATTGAAAACAAACGACAATCTAGAACGGCGATGACGAAACCCTTTTCACGACGAATCAGAATCGAATGAAAAATTCTGTACCTAACACCTTGACGGCCTGTGACAATATCATTTTTCTACGTTAACGTTATTCAATTTATCTTCAGTCATCATACGATTGATTGCAGTTTGAAAATTGCTAATGCTATAATGTATATTTGGTCAGTTTTTCAATCCAAAAAAGAAATCTAAATTCTAAACTTCTTTTTCGTGTTTTGCAAAGATTTGAAAATATTATCTATGCAGGATGTTCTATCGAACTTCCATGAAATCAAATGTTATCACCTCGAAGGTCGTTCGACAATCATCCGTTGTTGGTCCACGAAACACCCTGGATATTTTGTAAAAAAACCTTTCCGAAGAATCGTCTGGGATAGGTTGAAATTGTACCGTGGTTTACGGGTTCGCCATCGCCGAAGAGGATCCTCTGTGTCACCTGCCTCATATTCCACTTGTAAATACCTTGTCACTTGTACATACTCGATGTACAATATGTAACATTGAAGCGTTCTAGTGTACATAGACCGAAAGAGAAACTGACGGATGTACTCGGTGCGAACATAGTCGTCAGGATATAAAGGCATCCTTCGTCGCTTTTCAACTAGCTCCAGGGATGGTTGAAACAATATAACATAAAAACACAATAGATATTAATTTAAGTTTCCTTGAATTACGTACAATTTTGTTAATAGGAATAATATCTAAAGGGATACAATTTCTAAACTTTAGAAATTAGAAAAACTCTGGCCTAAACAGGGATGAAAAGTAAAAGCAAAGTCTCTGCTTTCCACGACTAACCATCGCAATTCAATTTCATCAAGACTGAAGGGTGTAATTTTGTATCAGCGAATCGTTTGAATGGAGTACATTTGTTAAAAGAAGAAGAACCCTACAGAACTGGTTCGACGAATTTTTTTTTGGCATATTTTTTTCTGGGAAGAGGAACCAGTTCGATCGTTCATCGAAGGCCTAATGGACCCGATATAGATCCTATAAATAATAAACGGAGAAATTGAAATGCCCTGTAGAGAAGGTGTTACCTGATCAACAGGAAGTTCAACACGGTAAGAATGTTTTTCGTGCGAAATATATTGTTGTCACGGCAGATGTTATTTATGTATATTGTAACGACGATAAAGAAGATTATTTTTCAACGTTTGTTTGGGAAACTTGATGGAACGTGTTTCCTGTTTTATTTCAAGAATCATACGAGGCAAGTGATGTAATTTCATTGTTTTATTTAAATCAGAATTTATTGCTTGGTGATGGTGTGTGTTTAACAGAGTTCTTATTATTTCGCTTATTAAGTTTCCATTAACACGTTGACTGCCACAGAGATACAAATTTTTCATTATTAAGGATATGGTTAATCAATTTTCAAACCTATGCTGTCAGTTTGTTAATTTGTATTATTAGTAGAATAATAATACTACAAAAAATGGTTCTTTTCTTTTCTTTCGTTAATTATTTCGATTATATTTTTCAAGCGTCAGCCATTGGTGACCCCCCTACGACAGTCGATGCGTTAACAAGTTGTGATACAAGTATTATAATTTACGTAATTAAACAGAAAAATCTATGACACATTATGTTAGAAATATACAATTTTATAGATATGATAATGTAATTGCTGAGAAATGTTGTTTAAACACGAAAAAAAAATTTCTTCCAGTTGGTTTTATCAATGTTAGGATAACGAAGCCTTTTTAAAGATAAATCGTAGTCTTAAGATTTTTCTCATCGTGTATATAATTAAGTTGGTTGGCTGGTTGTTGAAAATTCTTTGATAATAAGATAGCGTATCTATTTCTCTTTACTATTACAAACATACATATATATATATATAATATTATCGCGATTAATAGTTATATTTAAGTCTATTCGTAGCGTTAAGCGATCTTACTAACAGAAACTGTTTAAATACAAAGATTTTATAACGAAACGGACCACTGTATTGGTTTCAACGATGGATCAATAGAAACTTCTTAAAACAATTGTTACACTTTTATTCCAATGTATTGTACAAAAATATTTAATCGAGTATAGAATTTAAAGGTACATCAATAAAGAAAATATCCAACTTACGCGTAATTAAGAGGAAAATATAATGTTAATCCAGCGGTATTATGAAATTATTATTCACCCTTCACCGATATTTGTTGAGTGTATCATAAATAAAGCTCTATGTTTTATTAACACAGAGTGTTATTGTTTTAACAAGTATCCTGAATCGATATAATGATATTTTTACTATGAATTTTCCGTTTCTTTAAATCTGAAAAGAAATATTAAGTGCTTGTAAACAACCCTTCCTACTAAATTGATTATCTCACACAAATCAGTCTTCATTGATAAATTAATGCTTTAAAGGACACCTACTTGCATTTAGTACACGTGTAAAACACAGTTTGCCCTTCATCCGCAGATCTTAATTGCAAGGTAGCATATGACATTTTGTCATTTTGACATTGGGGACATTTTCGTTCAACAATTGGGCCTTCTGCTTCTTCTTCATCGTCATCTTTCTGTTTCGAGGAATCATAGACATCTCTTTTGTTGAAGTGAATGGTGTATGACATTGCCATATCTCCAAAAGCTAAAATAAAGGAATATATTATAATTGAAACACTCTCCAATCTTTAATGTTTAAATGAAAAGAGTAAGTACCTTCAGGACCCCAAGTCCTTTTACAACCATAACATTTCACATCGCCTCTTTCTCCCAATAATGGTAAAATCGAGCCACAATCGGAACAAAATCCAGGCGTACCTATAAACGAAACAGGAGCATATTTCTTCTCCATTTGGAAATCATAACATAACCAAAAATCAAAATACACGTGAATCAAACAACTTCTGCTACGACCATGGATCATAGAATGTAACTCGGGGAGAGCCAGACTAGAAACTCGCACGATAATTTCTCATAACAATTTTCTAATACTGCTTATAAATTTATGACCGAAAGGGGTCATTTACGCCAATCGATATCACAACTGATGATTGATTATGATTAACAATACACGAATGAACGACAATTGTACAATATTAGATATATTCAGTCATTATCATATTTTTTTATGAGGTTTTACGCTACATGAAAATCGTGATTAATGTTCGATATAGGTAAAAGCCGCGCGGCGTTCTGCGCGTGTATGTTTTGTTCGTTTACTCGATCAGAACCGGCAAAATGGACGATATAGTACTTC
This sequence comes from Stelis phaeoptera, assembly GCA_943735885.1. Lineage (NCBI taxonomy): Eukaryota > Metazoa > Arthropoda > Insecta > Hymenoptera > Megachilidae > Stelis > Stelis phaeoptera. The sequence goes on along the minus strand of OX030932.1, from coordinate 17,065,687 downwards.
GAGCATCTGATCATGTTTTAGAAGTGATCTTCTCTTACCTAGACCTGCACACGTTGAGGAATTGTTCCTTGGTGTGCAAACGATGGAATCAATTTTTGAACGACGAGAACAATGACGCGTGGAGGATGCACTGTATCAGAAAGTTAGCCCAGGAAGCGCTTAGTTCCGACTTATTGTCATCGGTGCCTACTTATAAATCAAAGCTCCGTGCGTTTTATCACGCATGGAATCCCAATGACTGTTCTCGTAATATTTACATTAAACCCAACGGATTCACTCTTCACAGGTAGAACTCTTAATTACACTCCTCAACATGTAAATGACACACGTTTAACACCTGTTCCAGTTATTATTCAGTTCACTAAACGTTTCTTGTTTACCATTAAATAGTGCTTGTACTATGAACGAATCTTGTTAAATGCAATTGTTCTTTGTAACAGCAGTATCGGTAGAGTGTACACAAATGTTAATTGTGTACTTATGTTACAGAAACCCTGTAGCTCAAAGTACAGATGCTTGTAGAGGTAAAATTGGTTTTCGACATGGTCGTCATGCCTGGGAAGTTATTTGGGAAGGACCTTTGGGCACGGTAGCTGTTATAGGTATAGCTACAAGAGAAACACCGTTATTGTGCCATGGTTATGTGGCTTTAGTGGGTTCTGATGAACATTCATGGGGATGGAATCTGGTGGATAATCATTTGTTACACAACGGGAATGTACAAGGAAACTATCCTTTACTTAATAACGCTCCAAAATATCAGGTACGTTAGATTCCTCCCTATAATTTATAAAATAACCGAAACGGATAGTAGATAAATATAATTATGGTATAATTAACAGGTTGGGGAAAGAATTAGGGTAATATTAGATTGTGATGATAACACGTTATCTTTTGAGAAAAATTATGAATTTTTGGGAGTGGCATTTAGAGGTATCGTATTTCAATATTTATTAGCTGTTAGCGTAAATGTTTATTGTAGTGTCTCTTTTGAAAGTATATTCTAGTGTTGTTAGCGATGTTAATGACAAATTAAATATGTAGGATTACCAGACAAAAGGTTATACCCATCCGTATCTGCTGTATATGGAAATACAGAGGTATCTATGGTATACTTAGGACCACCTTTAGATGGCTAACACTATACTTCAGGTAGAAATATATCCTCAGAGGCTTATTCAAGGCTGTATGGTGAAATCTCTGTCTTGAGAATAGTGCATCATACCAAAATGTCTACTATGAAGTAGAACTAGCACACTGATGAACTGCTGTACGATACTTTGTGAAGGATGTGTGCTTGTTCTTTCGGTCAATAACATTGTAAATAGTATTAGTGTTTGATTTGAATCGATCAAATCTATCGCAGAGCTTTATAATAGTCATGAGTTAATCGACAATTGACATTTACAATCTTCACTCACAATCGTATAATTGCTAATAGTTCGTGTTAACAAGGTCCGTGCATTTAACGATGCAGTTTTGCATTTGAATTTCATGAAGGAAAGTACCTTTATGTGAAAGGTTGAGTGGCATACCATTGATTTTACGGCAATTCTACGAAAAGTGGAACTGTACGATTTAAAAAGAGTTCCTTTGCAGTGTAATTGTGTACGTCGCTTGAAAAGAATGCAAGTTAGATTATATCTTATTTTCAAGTCTTTCCAAGTCATAGATATAATTTAAGTTGATACAAATGTACATAGAAGTAAGGATTTTTCTGATTCTTTACTCTTCCATGCAGTATTGATATTCGAGTCTTTGTATAAATACATGCTTTGTATGTATGAATCTACTGTCACATGCCAAAGAAATGGCAATTCTTACAATATTGTATAATTTATTTTGACGGATGTTAATGATTCTAATAATTTTGTGGTAACTTAGAAAGAACTGTGATTTATTTGTGTTTTATTAGTTTTTTTTTTCTTCTTTTTTTCTATGGTATCTGTGTAGATGTTTTACTTATTTATGTCGTGTCGTGGCTGTTGAGAAACGAAACAGATCTTTTGTAGAGAAAAAAAGATCAATGTCCTTTTTCTTTATTTTTACAAAGTCAATTACGCTTGGTATTTTAATTTATTCTAGATATTTTTATAGATTTAAAAACCAATATCTATTTTCCATGTTAAGAACTGATATATGTATATATTTTCTTTTTAATACCAATAGAGCTCAAGTAGCGGAATCTTCGAATAAATCGAGAATAATTTATAAAATAGTATACAGGGTGTTCCACTTAAAGTGTTCATAGCTGCTTTATTTTCAAATGTACAAAGCAATTTGAAAAGTATCGCGTGGGAAGAAGTCTAATCAATTTGTATCATATAATTACAACCGTTTTCTTTTTTTTTTTTTTCATTTACCAGATGAAACTAATTTAATTCGTATTATTTTTCAAATCATATTGAAAAGAACAAGTAGCTAATACAGTCCAAGTACCTGTGAAATTCATCTACACAATATCAAGAATGAGTATCGTTTCCCTGTTGTGTGGTAATACGTGTGTGATACAGGCTTTGTGTATGAATGTTGGGTTCGATCAAAGAATCAAGTAATTCACCACCATTCCGATGAATGCACAATACGTCATATTTAACGTAGATAATTTTCTGATTCGCTTATGCATTTCTAGTGTAAGGAGGTGTTGAATTGAAAATTGTACATCGTGCTCTGTGAGATATATATTTATAGATAGTAATATTACCAGTATGACGATCGGAAGTTGTAACAGGCTTATATAGCCTACAATGGATCAGTTTGTCTAAACTTTTGTACAGAATCGTATACACATCATGATCATGAATGTACAAGGAGAAAATCAAACCTTGTTTCGTATGGTTTCATCCGCATAAGTAGACAATTACGAGTCACGGACTGATTTAGAATTTATACTATTTCGGAAAGGACGACAAAACACCGGTCACATCTCGACGATAAAGAAACAAACGTCTGTACTTTGTATGAGTTATGTGGAAATATAAATTACCAAGATTACACGTGGAGTATAGTGGTGCCTTATAACGATTCTTTCGGTGTAATCTCGATGTGACTACGATACACGATAGTAATTTAAGCAATTACGATTTTAATCGATCCATTTGAACATGTGAACGGTAGATGCACGTGTAAAAAACACAACCGTCGGTGCGCATTGTCGTGTTGTAAATACGCATATTTATCACGCAAATCTCCTGGAAAGAAACCATTCTGTACAAATGTTTAGGGAGAATAATAAAATTTAGTCGTTGATACGATTAAGCTTGGAACACCGGTATGCTTGCACGTGTAAGTGTCAAGAGTACGAAAGTTGATGAACAAAAGAAATGTACATCGCTCTGTAAATAAATTATTTTATTTTAATGCTTTAACGTTTGTATTGTTGCATACCATGAAACGTGTCTGTCGGTAATTCTTATTCCTAAAGGAGTGATCTGCGTTGGAAATTTTTCTTCTACTACAAATCATTCTTATTCACGATCCTTTGATTCATAACTTCTCCACGAACCGGTCTCATATTTAGTACGAAATTCGTACGCGAACCGTTGTCATGAAAACAAATATCCCTCCGTATCTTACAAAAATATAACAACAATGATTTATTGCACTCTTATTTCAACGAACAGTACACGAACGTTTTACTGTGCTGTGCAACTTTTAAATCTAAGTACAGCGTCGAGCATAAGTAGACTTCCCTAGGGAAAATGGCGTCTCACGAGGCGTCTTTATTCCTCACTACAATACTGAAGAGTTACTATATTTAATATACACATTTTCGTGCCGAATTTACTTGCAAAAGTATTAACAGAATTCAATTATTGTAACGTATGATAATTCTGGTATTACAGCGAACAATGAGGTTAGGGTTAAGACAGCGCCGTTTCCTAGAGAAGCCTATCATGCTTCGACACTGTACAGACATCGAAGATTCAATATCGTAATGGTCTAATTTATAATTGATTCAATCCAGGAGAATTGTTAATTGTGATTTTCAATGAAAATTTCAGTTAAATTAGGCTTGTTACAATAGTGAATCTTCGATGCACGTAATACACGCTATTCATGATTATTCATGTATACCTTCTGAGATAATAGGGTTATAAATTTATAGTGAATCGGGACCGTACAATAGTAAATAACTGTGTTCTAATTTCCTTGCTATATCTGCTAAACATGACGGTAACTTGAAGCACCTGTATTATACAACACATTTGTTATACAGTTTCCTTTCGTAATTGTAGTGTGTCTTAAATATCTCCGCAAGTCGGGTAATTATCGTTGCACAGACACGTGTACGCGACTATTATGTAATGTACAATATAAAAGGTATTTTCATCGTACCGTGTCGAGATTCTAAATTAAACCTCATCGAGGTCTTTTATAATTGCATACCGAGACGCAGGCAATGACTATTTTTTGAATATAATATAAGATTGTTGTGATACATTTATTGTTCACGATCTTTCGCTTGAAAGTTTCATTTCTTGTTCGCTTGCACGACTAACGTGACTAGTTTGCATAAATAAGCATTCTTTATTTTCTTACTTTCCATGCGAAAGGACACAAACATCAATTGTGTAAAAAGTGCGCACAATTAAAGAAACGGAAACACTGAAGTTACGTGTTCTTTAATCCAAACTTGATTTCTGTTTCTAATACCGAAACGATTAGGAAATTAAACGGCAAAAATAGAGTCGGCCAAGGTCTAAGAGTAAAGTAATAATAATGAGAATCAAATAAAAAAATAATTAAGCTCCGAGTATTATCATGCAAATGATTTAGGAAAATGATATAATAGTAACTATAAAAACTTAAACTAAAAGTATAAATTACATACGCATAAGTTACTGATTACTTCACTTGCACATATGTAGATTAAAATTTGTCAATGAATTAAGACAGCGTGAAATTATACAAATTTTGGCTAAGTATTTTTAAAATAAACATGAACTTATAATAAAGTTTGTTTGTATAATAACATCTCAAACGAATTAAAATTATATAATGTTTGGATTGCAAATATTTTGCATTTTTTCTTTGGAATTTTTAACCACAAACTTGACCAGATTTTTATACAGTAAAATACATTTTTACAAAAAGAAATTGTTGGTAGATCAATTATATGGAATATATTATATAACTAAGGCAATAATTTGACTACGTGCACACTGTTAACACAATCTTAAATTTCTTTAATTGTTTTCTTTATCAGTGCATTCGTACTTTATACTGTATCACATAATTATAATTTACGTTTATCACAATCAAAAATTGCCGCTTTATGACTGAAAAAAAGAAAAATTTCTGAAATAGAGTCGTACCTAATCAAAATACTTAATAATAAAGAAATAAATAATAATATATTAAATCAGGAAACTAAATATTTGACTGGATAACTGATTTCTCGTTCAGTTACAACAGGTACCGCAAACTATTTCCATGGTCAAAATCCCCATGATTCGTAATACGATAACATAAGCTTCATAATAATTTCACATCTAGGCGTGATTTAAATAGATACACATGGTACATATTTAAAAGAACTTTTCATTACAGAATAGTAGCTATTTTTACAAGAATAGCTTAAACTAGAATTTTTTCATAAACTAGAAAAAATTCATTTCCTACGATGCTGGTATTTAAAATATATATACATATATGTATAAGCTTTAACTAAGAGACCGATCCGTCTAGATGCATTAGGAATGCGAGATTCATAGAGTCCCATAATCTAAAAATTCTAACTGGAAAAACGTGCTACGCTAAAACAGTAGAACCTATTTAAAAATTCATAAGATGTTTATTCGAATTTTATCAATATAATTCCTACTATAATTTGCCCTGCTCTGTTCCAATTCGTTGCGTCCGAAAACCTGTAATTTTGTTCACGAACAGCGACTATACAGTTACGAATGCACGTACAAACACAAAGCAGCTTGTGTTTGTTTAATCATATTGACGTAGTTGTCTATCTCCCTTAATCATAGAGTACTTACTTAATTACGGCAATGTGTTCATAGAGATTACTTTGGCATGAGTTACAAAGTATCGATCTAATTTAAATGCGTATGTCCATTTCCTGAGGTATTCGTATCTTCGTACAACTTATCATCGTCCTCGTGTTTGTACTTCTTCTCCGGAAGTGTACACTCTAGTGCCGGTTTTACTCTGGTTAACGGGCACTTTGTTAAAAAAAAATCGGACGAATAGCAGAATAGCTTGCACAGCAAAGGGCATAATATTCCTTGATGAACCATCGTCCATACTCGATAATACTTTCCCCCGAAGGGGTCTAGAATGGCTGCGCACAATATGTGGCTAAGATTTACTTGTATCGGCTAAAAGACAAAGTATCGATATGTTAATTTTAATAAATAATAAATTTCAAACTGTAAACAAACGGCGTTTCGTCTCGGGATCGCCTGCCAGACTCGCCAGTGGGGCTGACGACAGACGGTCCCTGCCCCAGACGCCTATGACACCGCTTTTCGGACGTTTGTACATATCCGAATCGCATGCCGGACGACCGCTAACAAGAACATCTATCTTTTAGCCACCTGGCGGTCGCCGGCTCGAACCAAGGACGTCCGGGAAGACGAACAAACGTCTACTTTTTCCTATCAACGTCTACAAAACTAAGAAATAAAATTCGTACCAAAGCAATGCATTGAAGAACCCAGAAATGATACGCAAGATTTAGTCCATAACTAAATACGGTCCAGCTCATATCTGATAAAGGCTCAACATTATAAACACCTAAGAGTAAAAATCAAAATACATTCATGATATCAATGTTTCTATTTCTAGCTCAATGTTTCTGAAAATGAATTGCACTTGCCTCCGATCCTCAATAGGTAATACGGTATCACTACCATTAAGCCGTGTTGAATGTAGTACAGTGCTTTGTCTAGAAATATCTGCAAGAATTGTATCGTTGTAGATCTGAGTTATTTAAATGTACAATTATTAATAAGATGATGAATTACTCTGCGAGATTCTGTCTCTGGAAACAAGTACGCTAAAAGTGGTCCATTTAAGAAGTTCAAATGTATCCTGAAGACAGCTGTGACTGTAGGGCTGGGATCAGCTATCAGCAAATATAACTGTATTACATAAAAATCAATGATTACAAACGAATGGAATGGAACATGTGTGTTCAATTGTATGAATAAGTTAGTTTCTTATTACCTGTGCTGCTGTTGTTATATGACACGGATTTAATAAATACACAACTGTTCTGCTAGTAAATTTAAAACCAATCTCTATTCCTAACACTAACGACATAATCATCAATAATATTTTTCTGCCAACGCGATCATTATTTGCATAGGATACGTTGGTTGGTAAATTGATTCGCTTGTAACCCCATACGAGCAAATATATTATGACTATAGATATAAAGAATGTTTCGACGATCTTCCTTTCAGAGCTTATGTAATTTGCGCATTCTGGACCTACGTTACGTGGTATAGAGGCATTAACACCATCGTACGCCCATTCGAACATTGTCAAGAGCTCTACTTATACAACTGAAACAAAATAGTTCTTGGTTAAGTCATTGACATTAAGTAACATTGAATGAAAATCATTTGAAATTACGAATTTTAAGCTTTCATTGTCTAAATGGTGGTAGTGTTAAAAATGTTTTGCCATGGAATGTTCCACGTTCACTAACATTTTTGCATTGAACTTCAAGTGAAAGTTCCATGAAGTTGTACATACAAATTCATTGACTGTTAAATCTGAATGACGGAATAGCAAATACAATAATCGATTCACCTAAACACAAGTGTCTTCGCAAGAGGAAAAATTAATATATGTATGTTTCTTAAGGTGACAGCTTAGGCGGACACACGAACACTTCGAATTGATACGAACTGTAACTTAAGCCGCGTTAAGTACAAACATTGCACTTTACACTGTGTAATTCGTATATCGGTACGAGCTGGTGTTTCCATAGAATCCACCTTTGATACGCGCGGCCTTATACTGCCTTATAAAAAAAATATCATTTTTGTACATCTCGTATCTAACAGATGGCATTAAACGTACACTCAAGTGCAACGTAGCCTAGCGGCTTTCCACCACTATACTTTGGTCAATTCCCTGTAGGTGGGGAGCAAACTTCGCCAACAGTAGCCCCTGCTTGTCGTAAGAGGCGATTAAAAGGGGACGGAACGAAGAGAAACGATAAATGAAAAAAGGGACAGAGAACGAGTCCGAATGATAAACGTTGTAAAAGTATGCGAATGCGAGCGAAGCGTGAATATAAAAGTCTAGTAATATAAACGATCGTAATAGTAAGAGAGCGAAAGCACCAGTTGTAAAAGTACCAGTACAAGAGCGGGAACAAAATTTGAACTGCGCGTGCGTGGAGGACAGTAATGTTATTCGAGCAAATAGGAGCGAAAACTCCTCGGAAGCTATCACTTCGCGAAAGGGTTTAGAAGGAGGACCAATTTCGAGGAGAAAACATATTAAACGGTGAACGGTATACTTTGGTCTCTGGAGGAACCTAGGGAGAGCCTAGAACGTCGCTTTTTCGCACATAAAGAATATCAACAATAAGGAACATGGTGAGACATTTCTTTTCCTACATTTCTCTTTAAATAAGGTACAGGATAGGCTTTCCTATGGAAAATGGTACCGTAAGGGAAGTTATCTGTATTAGGGAATTACTATGTATTATGTTTATGTTCGGTTTGAATTAGATTAGATATGACAAATATTCTAAGTAAGATTAATCATTATTTTAAAGCAAACGGTTGATTTAATAATAAGGTAAAATGAATGATAGATTGGGTCATCGTGTTTAAGTATAAATGTCTAGTTATTTTTTAGGATAAGACGAATAGTGGGATTTCTTTCCCCCACATTGCCATTTTCCTTAGGAAGACCTATAATGCCCTGTGCTGTACACTCGATCAAAGTTATTTCCACCGCTAGATGGCTATAGTGTTTCTTTATCCGCAAACCGCAATTTTTTTAATTATTAATTTTAACGCCTCAAATGAACTACAATGTCATCATTCATGTTGTTCAGTGATTATGGAACATTTTACTAGCTCCCGTAAAGTCAAAAATTTGTTAACTTTACGAAAAAAGGTTATTTTCGATTCCATTAGTTTCGCCACCTGCTTCTAGATGGCGCCTATAGTACTATTTTCACATCGTGTATCGATATGAATTTGAAAGACGTGAAAATAAAAATTTCATTCCATATTTTTACTTTATTAAGTTAATTGTTATATAGTTAGTAAATGGTTATATCATGTATACCAAAGTAAATGGTTATATCACGTTTATTCAGAATGAAAACTTTAAGAAATTATGATTTTAATTATAACAGCATATTTTATACTAATTACAGACGAATAATAAAAATTAGGGTACTCCGATTCCAGTGTATTTGATTAATTTCTTTAAATAAAAAAAAAAACCACTATACAATATTTTCAAAAGCAAATTGTATCAGAATGAAATTTTCTTACGAATTCTGTTTCAATGAACGAGGAGGAAAAAGGCGCACGTTACGACCGCAAATCTTGAACGTCTATTACCATTTTTATTAAAAGTTTTTGCCCCTTGATTAATTCATTTATCATCCGACAAACTAATAGAGTAATTAATAACCGGTCTATTAGCGAAAATGTTGTTCAAACAATTCGATGACTGGCAAATCACTCGGTTTGATAAATACGTTAGCCCGTAGATGCGACGCGATTGTATTAAAAAAAAAAAAAAAAAAAAAAAAAGTGGCTCCGCACATTTGACCAAGTAGGAAGATCATGCAAGCGACAAAGCTCGCGCTTACGGTTTACTATTAATTAAATTCGGTGAGTCAGTAAAAAACTATCCAACCAAGGAGAATAAATTAACGATAATATCTAAGGAATTAATCGATCAAGTATGCGCGGCTATGCTAATGCCCGTCAGCGCTTAATTAAAGCGGGTGAATACCATCTAGTAATTTTATCAGATTCGTAAAAAATGAAAATAAATAGCGACTTGATATTTAAATTGAATATATTAATTATTATATTGTTAATTATTCTGTGGTTTTATCGGGATTTTAACCCCTTTCAGTGTCGTTTCAACATTTTGACGACTGGATGTCATATATTATTTAGAAATGAATTAAAGAATTTTAAAGTAGAAATTTTTATTTATTCGCGTTTATTGCTCTCCCAAGTAACTTTTTTTGGTTTAAAAATCTACTAATCTGATAAAATACGAGCGCTGGGTAGTCGCCAGGGGCCTCGAATGAACAAATTTGAATCATAAGTTGTATTCCTGCGCGGATAAGACGGCTGTAGCCTCCATTTTCTGCTTCGTCTGTTGGAAGAACATATATTTACCTTTTCCTAATAAAAATCCAAGAATTTTCTCTTGAAACAGCGTCCTTGTAACTCCAAGATGTTGGTAACGATACCATTAATCAGAGAATATTAAAAAGCGTCGAAGAAACTCGATTTCGCGAAAGTTCTGTGAGAGGAAGCCGCGTTTAGCCGTTGAAAGTGCGTCGACCCGAGTCTGCAAAAGGAACAAGGGAAGAAAATGTCGAGGTAATTATGGAAAATATGGAAAGAATAATTGTAAGAGGTTTTCGAGCAAACCGACATGAAATAAGTAGAAGCGTGACGATACGAGGCGGAGCGGAATGGAGATGGTAGGTATCGGGGTTATTCGCGTCGCCAGTGGTCGAACGTGTGATGTGTGCAGGCGGTAAAGTGAGCAGCTTGGCACTTGCAGTTGCAAAGCCTTCAGGTTGTGAATAAGGGGAGGAGCCTTGGCTGCATTTCCAACAGCAATTATCCCCGTTCTGTGTGCGGCTTCCATTCCTGTTTCGTGCTCCCTGTTCGCCGAGTGTGCACACAATGAGCCGCCATCTTGGTCGCGTGCATTCCTTCGTTTTCTCGATTCTGTCCCTTTTTTTTTCTTCCTCTCTTTTTGCTTCCCCCTCCGCGATGTTTCTGATTGTATTTCTTTTTTTTTTCCTCCTCGCCTCTCCCCCTCTCCAGTCCTGGTTCCGACGGTGAACCACCATTCGCCAGCATTCTGCAAACTGCACCCGCTTTTGCCCGCGATTTACACACCGTCGGAGGTGTTGCTCGAACCTGCTCACACTCAGATTGGCTTCTCTTACTAATCTTGCCGTTTCGATCTTGACAGTTGTTTCTTTCTTCTTTGCATTCGTGCGAAGTTTCGTTTCCTTCTTCCCGGGCCGCTGGAACTCTTTGAGTTAGAATTTGAGTTGGGATGGTTGCGAAAATTTCGATGTTTCGAGTCGAATCAGTTAGGTTGTTTGAGGGATTTTTGATTTTTTGATGGTTTTGGGTCATTGCGGGGTATTAGTATACTAGAATATTGGAATTTGGAGTGTTGGAATTTGGAGTATTGGAATTTAGTGTTTTGGAATTTGGTGTATTGGAGATTGGAATATTGGAATTCGGAATATTGACATTTGGAATATTGGAATTTGGAATATTGGAATTCGGAATATTGACATTTGGAATATTGGAATTTGGAATATTGGGATATTGGAATATTGGAATATTGGAATTTGGAATATTTTACTATTCTAATATCCCAGTACTCCAATATTTCAGTACCAAAGTACTGAATATCCCAGGACCTTAATACCCCAATATCCCAATGTTCTAATTCTAATATTCGAATATTCCCACTCCAACGTTGCAATACCCTAACACCTCCGCACTCCAATACACAAATACCCCAATATTCCAATATTCTGATCGTCGAATATTCCTACTCCGATACGCAAATACCCATGGAAGTAAAATACCGCGAACCAGAAATGGAAGTAAAAGACTCCAGAACACGACAATCAGAGCGATTAGCGGAACCCAGCTCATTAGAAATCTTCTTTCTACAGATTTATTTATATTCCCGTTACTATTAGTGGTATTCCAACAAGGTGGCCGGTTAATAAACAGCCGACAACGGTGTCTCGTTATTTCGTGCTGGCAATTTTCGTGACGAACGAAGGGAGGACACGTTGCACAACACGGAATACGTATACGTCGTTCGACTATTCCACGATAACATATTTCGTTCCTTCCCCCTTTTTTTTTTCTTTTTTCCAGAAGCTATTTCGTGGGAATATGCAGTTGTTACGTTATCGATACTCTTCAAAGTGGTATTAACCGGGCCGACGGTTATCGATAGCGGGGGATCACTGGTTTCGTTGCATTATTTAGCGACTGTTAACTTTTATATACCCCCCGTGACATACGTGCACGCCTCGTTGTCACGATTTAAAGCATTCGAACAGAGTCAGCACGTGAAGTTTGTTTCGTTGAAGTCAACCTTCTGATATCGTAATCTTGATTCTTCTTTGTTATATTTTTTTTTTTTTGCGACAGCTACTTTTCAACGCGAAGGTGATCAAAATGTTTGATTAAAAAAATGTCAAGATCCGTAAGATTTCAAAGAATCATATTTTTATTGATTTTCGTATCCTCTGGTGTCTAGTCAAATAAAAGTATTCCTGAATATATAATAATATTTTGCAGTAGAATCGATACAGATCGATTATTGTTCGGTGAAGGAATACGAAAATGTTGGACGAAAAGCTGACACGTACTTTTTACAACGTCCACGTTGCACTTCCGCCGTTTACGACGTTCCCCGTTTCCGGCTCGCAATTGCTCGACAGTTATGCGGTCGTCTGAACGTTGGAAAAAGATAACCGGCTAACTTTCAGTTGAAAATCATTATTTACAATTAAATACAAATCAGATTCTTTTCTCGCAACTAATTCTCGACGCATTAAATCTTCAAGGATGAAATCGGAAAATTAGTCTGATTAGTAAGTGAATATCCTCCTATGTTCGATACAAATGAAATTACTTTGGCCACTTATTGTTCAAACACCTCCGCGCGTATTTCAAACATTCTGACGGACCTAATCAAATAATTTCCTTGGAAGGCACTCGAATGGTCAAAGGTCTTAGGTATTCAGAAACATTGAAGATCCTTGTTTTCTCGTTGTTTTATTACCATTATCATCTTATTTAATAATGATCGAACGAGAAGAGGTCGAGTTCAACAAAGAGACGAGCAAGAATCTGTCGAAGAATCAAAATTCCACGTCGAAACCATCGAAAAGGGGTTGCTCGGTGGCGAACGTATGATGGGTATCGCATGTAGGGATAAGTTTCGTTTCGAAACGAAGCCCAAGAAAGGCGGATAGTCTCGGGAGTAATTTTGAAATAATTGGCCTGGTCGAAGCCGGGTCTAGGAGGGCCCCGGGATCCCTTGCTCCTTCTGGGTAGCTAGCGTGTTACGGCGTGCCACGGCTACCGCGGCATCCTCGAGCGAAGAATAATTTTCAAATGGCGGACAAGATGATTCCCGAACCACTTTTGGATCTTTTATTCATCGAGCATCGAACGTGACGGTTGGATGCGGGGGAAAGAAAAAGAAAAAGAAAAAAGAAGGATTCGGAAGCGGACCAACAGCGACCTGACGTCGCCACCATGGCGTTATCTCGGCACGAAATGGAAGACGAGGGAGGAAAGTCTGACACCAAATCGAGATTACTGGGAAAATTATGAATTAGGGATAAACTTCCGAAAAACTCCCACACCCGATTTTCTTGACCTTGGCATACGTTATCAAGGACACCCTCCTGAGTAACATTCGGTAGGTTTAAGTCGCCGACTATTTTTTATCCAAAAGTTATTAACAAAGAAAGATCGATATACGCGCCGCAATTTCCCTGGAAATCTGAACATTTCTATGGATATAATTGTTTTTGAGTGGTCGCCATATCGTTTTGCAAGCGATATGTGGCAACCTAATTCCGGTTTTTTTGGTTTCGATTTTTTAGAGGAATCGAACATCCTTAGACAGTATACTACGTTATGAACGCAAGCCTATGGTATTTATATTATTTGAAAAATATTTACATACCGAAATGTGACAAGTACTATATAGTGAAACATCTTCGTTTCTCGTAAGGTTCAAATTTATGTGATAACTATAGTACAGTTTCCAATCTTTCTTTGTTAATAACTTTTGAATAAACAATAGTCGATGACTTAAATCTACCGAATGTTACTCAGGAGGGTGTCCTTGATAACATATGTCAAGATCAAGAAAATTGGGTGTCGGAGCTTCTCAGAAGTTCAGCAGGAATTAGGAATAAAATACCTATAATGGGCAATATTTATGGGATGATAGTTTGTCCACTTGAAACATCTAATCGTGCGACTTCAACGTGGTAATCAAAGTTGTAACTGCGACGAACGAAGTCAGAGAAGTCTCGTGTGACATTAAAGTCTGCAAAAATTTCAGAAGGGTGTAATCGTGTGTAGAACGACGATCGCAACGATCACGCCACTAGAATCGAAAGATATGCATAAGGCCGATGCATCCTAGGAAAGAATAATGGCCGACGCGGCGGAGAACCGGAGGAATTTCAGAATGGAGGTGCGATAATGAGCAAATTGGCCCATGCGAGTAAACCGGTTCCAAGGCCAGCTCGCGAAACGGATTCTACACTAATTTTCCTAATAGTCTACGAATGTTGCTTGTTTACCGCTTATCTAGCTTCCGGTGGAAGATCGTGCGTCAAAGTCGCCGCCGCTGGAAATTCATCATGGCGGCGGTGATTCTGTTCGAGCGGTTCTCAAGATGGAAAATTTAATACAGAGAATAATTGTAATTAATGAAGAAAATAATACAACTCCGACTAGTTTCCAACTATTTCTATACGGATGATTAATTCTTAATTATCGTGGCTTAAAATGGGAAATGTAACGTGCAGGATACAATAGGACCAACGTTTGTTCCTATATCTTGTATAAAATAAATAATAAACATCTTAGTTTTGGTTAAAAAGCTACCGATTTAAGATTCACATCTGATATTCATTCTTTTGATGGACTATAGGTGATTTTTGATAGAATACTGATGGAAGTTGTTAATTAATAGGAGTGTTTTGATGAAGATTCTAGGTTTTATGGGTGTCGTTTAAGATGCTTCGTTGAATTTGATAATAATCTAAGCCTCTACGTAATTTTTAATCGAGTAATGATGGAAGTTTATAATTAAGAAGATAATTTGACCCCGTGAAGTTCATCGTTTCCATTAGAATTTCGAGCCTAATTTCAACTTTGATCTTTCGATTTTATCCGTAGACTTTTTATTGTGAATTTATGTTGGGATCGAAAGTATATCGGCATAAAATTTCCAACCTCAATAGTAACCTTGGCGATTCAATCGTCATACTGTCAGCGCAAAAACAGGAAAGCTGTCAGGTTGTCTGCGACGCACGCAGGAAAAAAAGAGAAAGAGAAGAAGAAAAAAAATATTACGCAAGATAGCCAGCAAGAACTGCGTAACGCGCACCTACGCGTTAATAATCATGATTAATCTACTAATTATCAACGAGTTCTTTTAATAGCCCTGGAAAACGATGCAACGTTTAATGACTAGTGTCACGGATATCACGCTGCCCTAGTTCTCAAACAATTCACCAACTCGCAATTGTTATCCGTACGCCTGTGTGACAAACTGACGGCTAAATTGATCCTCGTACGACGCACGAGTTCCATTCCGTCGAAGAAGAAACGGAAGAAAACGGACATTTTTATATCAAACACACGATTTTATATCTTATTTTTGGAATATTAATCAAGAAATCTGACGTAAAACAAAGAGCCAGAAAGACGAGAAGCTCGAGAGAGCGAATTGGAAAAGAAAAAAGCCCAGCATCACGGATGGATCCTGGTCGACGGTCATCGTTGGCGCAATTATAGCGTCCCACGTGAAAGAAAAAGAGCGAGAGCTCGGTATCGGGCCCGATCAGGCTGGCTAAATTAGCCTGAACGTTGAAAGCGATTTCCTTGTCAGAGTTGAAACGACGGGTCAGACGAAAAATCCCTGGGTCCTTAATAAACGCCGTGGGCTACAGCGGTGCCTCGGACCAAAAGTGGTACGACGCTCGTGGCTTTATTGGGCCAAGTTCCATGGAAAGAAGGAACAAACCGCGTACGCGTCTCGGTGGCTTTTATATCATGAAATTGGCCTGTTAAAGCGTTACTACGAATTCGTGGCCTTGCGTACCATTTCCGTGGAAGCTCGAGTCTTCGTTAAACGGTCCAGGTCAGTCGGTTTCCTTTCGACCGGGACCGGGACGAAATCTAATTGAACCCGGACATCGATCGGGGTCCTCGTTTAACCTTGTCTTGCGTCCAATTCTTTGGCCTGGTGAAAAATGGCCCTGGATGCTTTCTATCGAGACCTTGGCGTAAGCGTTGATGACACTTTTCTGGATAATTTGGTTACCAGTTACAGTTTTGCGTTTCATTTGAAAATTAGAGTCGCTGTTACGTCAGAAGTATATTGTTAATAAATAACGAATGTCTAATGCTTTATTGTTTCATGTCATGTTATCGAGTTATGTCCATTTATCCGAACGCTCCATTACACTGTATCTTTTTTTTTTTAACACTGCTTGACAAAGCGTTGTGTACAGAAAGGGAAAGAAACTTTTTGGGACGACCTAATAGTACAGCCAGTCTCATAGGAATTTGTTTGCTGTGTAAGAAAACGTACCCCTGTAACGGTAGTTCAAGAAAACTGGACCCCATTAATTTTCAAGTAACTTAACAACGTGAAAAATCAGACATAACAGAATTTAATAAATAAACAGAGCCGGAGATTAAATAGAGTTTTATTAATCTTTCGAACGACGGGTGTATTTTAAAAACGACACGGCTCAACAAAATATATCTTTCAGGAAATTTTGGAAAAAATTGTATATTTCTTATGATTTCTTCGATTTATGATTGCTTGTCTGCGTTTCGAGCGCGCGAATAAAAGATAGACGCCGCTTTTTGCAGCTAGAAAATCCAGGAAACGGAGTTGCGAGTTGGTCGAAGTAGCAGGTGGAAAAAATAGGCTCACTTATCGGCACGTCGGCAAAAGGAAAAGAATCGAGGCTGGCGAGAAGTGTTGCGTCAAGAATGAACGCTTTAATTATTACAAGCAGTGGAGCGCGTTGCACACGCGGCCATCTTGTTCTTACCTCGACGCCATGTCGAACTCTGTTTACCTTTTTTTTGTTTTTGTTTATTAACAGAACGGTTGTGAATTGATCATTGAAACTCGAAGAATAATTATTCATCTGTATTATATGTCCTGATGTTTGAAGAAATAATTAATCGTGTATCAATAATGCAAATCGAACGAGAAGATTAATTTTCTTGATTATTCCAAGTTGAATATTTCTGTATTAAACAATTTTAAAGATTATTTTCGAGCAATAAGTATTTTTTTGGTTTCGTGTAATTTATCTCTGATTTTTGCAATTTTAAATTCCTTCCTTTTACTGATGAAGTAGTGTTTGAGCATTTTATAGTTTAAGTATGTTGAATAATTATTAATCTTTGAATGGAGAATAGTGGCATATAAAATTAATCATAAAGATCACAAATACGTGACTCTATATATTAAAGTATACGAAAAATATAGAATTATCGCACGTGGAATCCCTTTTTGAAACAAATCGATAACAAACGAACCAAAATTCATAATATCTACGATCTGTTGACGAAAATATTGTTTAATCTTGAAGCAACCTGATCCAGAATTACTATCAAACTGAAATCCAAACTTATTCTACTTAAAAATTAATATTTGTATATATCATTCAATGCCTGTCATTAATTAATATACGGAATCAGTAATTGACTCTGTTATTTTGAGTATTTTATATTTCTGATTCGAAACGATGGTATATAGTCACAAGATTTATTAACCCCTTCGTTTACATGCGTACAAAAACAAAATATTTCGAAATTTCCTAATATCTAATAATATACCATTTCATTTCTCAATTTCTTCTAGAAAAATTATAATATCTCAGAACGAAAGGGTTAAGATACTTGGTAAATAGTACTTCGTTCTTAATTTCTGGGTCCAGCGTTAAGAACTAATCAACACCTGAGACACCGTGCGTCCATCGCGAAGAAAATCAACGGAACAAAGGGCCAGCAGGAAGAGGAAGAGGGGAAAGCTCGACTTCCGGAACAAATTAGGAAATCTCGCGAGTACACCAGAAGCATTGAAGTCCCTGACGTATCGGGTAGCGCGATCTCGCGGCTGGAATAATAAAGAACAATTAAAGGCGCGGCACGTATGAAACGAAGACTCGATTATCGGAATTATGCGGATCGCGTGCACACGCTCGGCTCGGCTCGGCTTCGGCCTCTCTTCCGCGCTCGTGTAACACAGCAGCGAACTATGAACAAAAAGCTTGGGTGTGGAAGGAAAAAGAACGAAGACGAAAGATGGAAGAAACGGAGGGAGGGTTAAAAAAAAAAGAAAGAAAGAAATAAAAGAAAAGAAAAAGTGGAGCCGCGTCGACGACTCGTTTTCAGCGAATCGATTAACCGCATTAAAATTTCTTTCGCGCTTAATACCCACGTCTGCTCGTCGCAGATGTCGGATCGGTTGACGGAGAAATTACCGAATCGTTCGTTTCTACGACTTTTCTATGTACGAAACCGGACGAACGGTTATCTGGATGCTTTTATATTTGCCTGGTTAGTTTTATATTGATCCTGGTATTCAGGATAACAGCTGTTGGACAGATTAATGATCATTGACATGTTAATTCTGAAGTTTACAATTGGATTTTTAACCCTTCGAGGAGAGACCCTGGAGAGAACTAGCTTTGAATATTATTTTGTTCAAGGTAAATATTGTAGTTCAGATAAATACTTACTATATTCCGAGTAATATTTATATATTTTCAGCGCAGCGATAGAAGGACAATTGGGAAAGACATTGCTGGACGGTAGAAGATCGGAGTCAAAAGGAAATAGTAATAGGTAATACTCGGCTGGCAATATTGCAGTTTTCAAAATAAAAATTCAGAAAAATACCTACTATATTCCGAGTAATATTTATATATTTTCAACGCAGCGATAGAAGGACAATCGGGAAAGACGCTGGCGGACGCCTCGAAAGGTAGAAGATCGGAGGCAAAAGGAAGCAGGGTGAAATGGGTGGAGGTTCTTTGGTATCCAGAGGGGGCTGGAGAGGAGAAGAGTTGGCAGGCAGACCCGGCTGTCAATCAACCGCGGGTTAGACTACCAATTTCTTCGCTCATAATTTCTGATAATTTCTTCGATGCCGAACGAACTGGCGCGGCTGCCGTTGCACACCCTTCTTCCAGCAGAGTCCCTTCTTGCGTAGCCGCGATCCACCGCCACGAAAATCATCGTAAGAAGGTAATTGCACCGATCATGCGTACCGGCGGCTTGTATTTATCCTTGTTTCATTATAATAACAATGTAACGCGGCAACGGATCACTGGATGATGTCGGGTATAATCATCGGTTCGATACGGACCTGGGCCCTGGATGATATTTTTGCGGCCTGGGTATATTTAATACGCCGCCAATTAGATAAACGTAATACGGACCTAGGTTACGTTTC
This sequence comes from Stelis phaeoptera, assembly GCA_943735885.1. Lineage (NCBI taxonomy): Eukaryota > Metazoa > Arthropoda > Insecta > Hymenoptera > Megachilidae > Stelis > Stelis phaeoptera. The sequence goes on along the minus strand of OX030932.1, from coordinate 17,046,214 downwards.
TCTAAACTGCTTACTAATCTTCTATGCCACGACGGAGGCTGACCACGTGTTGGTCTTCTTCGATGATTTGAAATTTGCTTAGAATATTTTACGCGGCTGTTTCTTATAAATATAAACATTTAAATTTGAATTCTTTCGTAAGTTTGATTTGGAAAGTCTGTGAGGTTAAGAAATGGATAACGTTAAGGTGTAAAAGTTTCGTTAGAAATATAATTGTCGTCTTTCGATCATTTTCTTCTCGATCGATCAAGCCCGAATTATGTATTATAATATTCAGATTTGCACGAATCCATCTTTCGTCCGTCAGGTTTCTACTTTTGACGGAATCATGGAATTAGAACGATTCCATGAATGTAAAATATTGTTTTCTATGAACATGTTTCGTGGTTCAACGTACCCGAGCCGCGTATCACTTGTCCCAATGTTCGCATGTCCTCGACAAGACCAGGCTAAGCCAACAGTATTACGGTTAATTTGAGGGGATCCATGGTTCAATGTTTCGTTTGACACGCCGCATCTTGCCTTTGGCATCGCGCCGCGGCTCTAGCGACCAACATCAAAACAATATCCTCACTTCCTTCGTTTGACAAAAATAACGACGCCCCCGCGTAATAACCATCAGACATATCGGGGCAATTATTTTCATTGAATTAGAAAAGTGCGATTGTTGACTTTGAGAAATGGCGACAATTACTTTGGTCGTTTTAACGACGGTTGGGCTTTATTAAAAATATGTTTTTAAGCTTTTAAAGTTCTAAACATATATTTATAGGTATTTGGAAATTTCCAAGTATCCAGAAATAGAATATTTCTAAATTCCTAAATTTCTAAAACTATCGTATTAGTAAATTTTCAAATCGCCAAGAATATATTTCTATATTCTTAGGTTTCTAAAAATATAATATTCTGAAATTTCCAAGATCCCAAAATATAATATTTCAAAATTCCGAAGTTGAAATGTAGAATATTTGTAACCGGAGTAGATTTGACTGTTGAAGACGATACTTGCACGTCGTTTACTTACACGAAAACTCGTAGAGGAGTAACAAAGTAAATTGACTTGTATCTTTTACAAACACGAACGTAAATTTATAAAGAATCGTTCGAGTAACTCGATTTTTCGAGGAATTTTGCCTGTCCGGAGGCCTCTGTACCAAGAAGATTAGCGTCCTTGCGTGCAATTTTGCTGGAAGAAATGAAACTTTACTTGCCAGATGATGTACTTAAGAAATACGAAGAAAATGTTGTTGAGAATCGATCAAGAAACATAGACTTAGCAGGATTGTATAAGGAATGAAAAGAAACAGGAAGGAGGATTCAAGTAGCGAAGGTTAGAGAAAAAGATACTATAGTAAATTTCCTGGGGAAGATCGTAGTGTATGGCAAGATAGTTAAAACCTTTGGATTATACATGAAAATTACTAGGCCCCGTCGTTCGTGACAAAGTTACCGAATTATTAAAGTTACTAAAGTACTAAATTTCTGAATTAATAAATTTCTAAATTACCAAATTACTGAATTACTAAATTACCAAATTACTTATTGTTAGTTACTAAATTACTAAATTACCAAGCTACCGAATTATCGAATTACCAAATTACTAAATTTCGAAATTACCAAATTTCTAAACAGCCTAACTGCTAAATCACAAATTTCAAAATTACCAAATTACTAAGCTACCAAATTACCAAATTACTAAATTACTAAGTTACTAAATTACTAAATCACCAAATTTCTAAATTGCCAGATTACCAAATTTCTAAATAGCCAAACTGCTAAATCACTAAATTTCAAAATTACCAAATTACTAAGCTACCAAATTACCAAATTAACCAGTTCACTGAAATAACGGTTAAGCCTGAGCTTGATCCCTAGCAATTCTCGGATATCAATAATACAAATTATAATTAGCTAAAAGAGTACGAAACGAATACTACGCTTTCCTTCTCTCCACAACACTATTTCCCCTAAGGAAAACCTACCATATATTTGTCCCTGTACGCGTGCACCGTTTCAGGAAATCCCTCAAAATCTTCTTTCACGAATTAGTTTTCACCGTCGTATTTGTCGCGACTTTTTCTTCGCTTCCACCACAGCGTGTAGGTGGTTGACTACCCCTGACTGACCGTCCGTTGCAGAAGTAATTATTCATAGCACGCAATTACTCGCGGTGCGCGGCGTGTCGCTGGTATCGCGGCATCAATTGCCGCCGCTGCGCTCGCCCAGACCCTGATTGCGGGTTTACGTCTCAAAACAATGATTTATCTAATTAAGCCTCGGTTTTGCATTGTTAGCCGACCTTTTGTTGTGCCCTCGGCCCATTATCCGTGGCGTACATTATTCTCCGGGCACGGAATAGCGACAGATCGGTGCCTTTCGTGTCGCCGCCACCTTTTCGAACGATCTCCCTAGCGCACTTGTGCAAAACCCCGAAGAAACTTGGAAAAATCGTGCTGCTATCAAACACGATCTTCGGCGCCACGAATTATCAAGCTCCGGATTTCAACGTGGCCGGTCGATTTTCCCAGGAATCCAAGGCTGATCTGTTATCGTTCAAGCTCGATCGTGCTCGTTGATATATAGACGGATACCTTGGAAGTTGTCCTGTCGGTTGGTAATCCTGCAATTACCAAGGGGAAGAACGCTGGTGGCCTCCGTTGCCGACAGATGGCGCGGATATTCAATTTGAGATACTGGTTCCCGCGAAAATTACGAAAGTTTTTATTTCAGACCTATTTATTTTTATTCCATCAATCTTAAACTATTTTTCCAAATATTCCTTTCCTAATTGTGCGAACGGGGTTCCCCTGAACCAACTCTGATTCGACTTCTTGATTTATAAATAAAAAGTATCCTAAAGGGTGAAAGTTATTTTAACAGATTATTCCATAAAATCAAATTATTCATATTTTCTAGATCTTCCTTCGAATTACCAAGTTTTGCGACAATTTCGAACACCTGTGACCTTAACCGATGTGTATAATTTATTCGAAACGTTGCAAAAAAAGAAGATTCGAGCGGTCATCACAAACGGGAATGAAATATAATCAGTCGAGAGAACGTCGGTCCTTTTGTTGCGTGTAAAAGAAACTCCCTGAAACAGCGGCGTCCACGAATCGAAATGCATGCGTGAAATGAGTTCTTAACGCGGACGTGATTTTTCGTGAAAAGGTGTGCTACGTGTTATTAAAACAACACCGACACCGTCTACTTACCGCGAGCCATTCAATTATTAAATAATCAAATAAAAAAGTGTCTGTCACAATTACCGTTGTCGGAATACCGAGTACGTGGTATCCTTTAATTTTATTTCGTTCGTACACGTTTCTCGACGTCTAATCGTTGCGTATCGGCAAAGTATTTCGACGTTGGGCTAGAACGTTCATAGAAACGAAAGGAAAAGAAAGAACAATACGAGGTAATTACAGGTGAAAGAGAATTTATTATAAGAAAAAGCCTTGGTAACTGGTAATTAGTTCCTACGCAGTTTGCAAGTAATTGTACCTGTACATTACGAAATGAACGATGTTGCGAAAAGCCATTAGAGCGACATTGAAAAGTTTTAACAACGGCAAAACCTGGTTTACGTAATCGGCGATAGTGTTGATCTGGTATCTTGAACGAGGTTTCATGTTATAGAAAAAAAAAGATATTTTACATCGAGCTTCTTCGTGGACTACTTTGAGTAAAAAAAAAAAATCCATTTATTTTTAATTTTGTTGCACGGAGAACAGATATATTTCGAAAGAAGCGATTTCAACCGTCCGTTTACAACCCTTATTAATTCCAGTTAAAAGCTACTTCTGTAATTTCCTTCGGTTTTACATTTTCGAGGTTTCAAACTTAATCGAGCAGATTAATTCTTACCAAGTTTCTTCGTCAATAAAAACTTGTGAAAACTTTTACGAGTTAACTTTTACCCTTGAACAATATTTCAATTTATTAAACCTTGATTTTAATGCTTGTACGATAAAAATATTTCAAAAGTAAACAAGATTACCCCTTCTTTTTACACCCCTACCAGTGTCATTGGATACAATCGCATATAATTTATCAGTGGTTCTTTAAAACTTCTCCAAATTTTCTGGCGTATTCAGGATTTATCCTTGGGTGAAACCGAACTGAACGATTATTAAGACTGTTTGTGATTCAAATTCAATGGAATTCGTTCGGCCCAATGTAGGGTGTTAAGAGTCCCTTGACTCCCTTTCTGAATACCGCACTGCCATTTATTTATAAAAGAGTAGAATAACTTCTGAAACTATAAACATTGCAACTGATATAAGTTTCTTTATATAATAAACGTCACTGAACTCGAAATTCCAAAGTAAATCAGTCCACCCTTTTGTTTATTTCCAACCCTGTCACGGTTAATACATCTCAAAAAATACAATTTCAATACCTGTTCCTTCAAATCTACCAAAAACGCGTCAAAATCCTTTCACAACCCGTTTCCCCCTCGCGATCTCTTCTGTTCACGCGACGCAACGACACAAAACACATTCCAGAACGTTTGTTCACATACGAGACGAGCGGATATCGGGCGATCTAAAACGTCGAAGATAAAAGGACGGCTCGAATCGCATGTCACCGAGACGTTTCTATTTACCGGCAATCTGTTTTCGGTGGTTCGCTCGCGATAGCCGCCAACGTCGTTAAAAAAAAAAAGAAAAAAAAAAGAAAACACGTGTGGCAACGTTCGCGATCCGGTCGCGATCGCTTCTCTCCAGCTTTTAATGTCACCTGGATATATCGGTCGCATGTCGCAGCTTGTCTGCCTCGAAGCCGAGGAGATATCGGCCGTGTCTCGCGATCTTGATAACGCTCACGGAAACCGCTCCTCGATAAGGGACGACTCTTCCACGGCTGAGAACCAATCGAACGGTGATCATAATCGATCGAGAACGATTTCGAGCCGACGAAACAGGGTGAACGAAGTCATTTGTGATTCGATGAACCGAGAAGGGCAATTAGGAACGATAATGAACACGCTGATTGATAAGATTGTTAACAGCGTTTGTTATCGAGTATCTTGATGTCTTCGATGATTGAGAATCTTGGAGCTACGGGAGTGTATCTATTTAGCTGCGTTTTTAGTCATTTCGATTAAGTCGGATAGAGATGTTTATTGGGAAATTAGCCGAGCAAGGTTTCGTGTTATAATTAATAGTAGAAAGACCGAACAAGTCAAAATCAGGGCCGGCGTGACCTTTTGCGGGGCCTGAATACATATTCAGATCCTACAGCTAAATTTTACAACGAGGAATTATTTATTTACAAATGCTGTTACATATTATATATTCTTTATAAGATGAATATTAAATAATAATACAATCCAATTGGGGAGTCGTATCTCTATTTTTTTTAAGCAGTTTTTCAAACAAATCCAATTAATATTTTTTCGCATCCATAATTCACTTTCAAGGGGCAAAAAATTCAACGAAAGTACAAAATCTGTAATTATGTATGACTTTTGCAAAAAAGCTATGAATGTACTTAAATTTCTCTAAAAAGTGCATTTCTCTGAAAGCGCCTGGATTTTTTTATCTAAAGTAGTTTCCAGGATATGAGGACTTTCATGGAGTTACACTGAACTTTGATGATTTTTGTCACTCCTTTAAACTGAATCATCGCTACTAAAAAAATGTCTTGCATCTGTTAATCGTATCATCATTCTTGTAAAAAGGTGATCAAAATCCGTGTTTTTTTGGGCCTCTCAAAACGCGGGGCCGGGTTCCGGCGAACGCACTGAACCTGCCTTGCGCCGGCACTGGTCAAAATGATTGGTTTGGTACATCATAAATTATATCACAAAATTTATTGAGGTGTTCTTATCAGGATAAAGATGGATTGTATATGTTTCATTCTTTATTTACCTGTTGCTCTACTTTATTTTCAACTTGAAAGTAAATGTGCATGAAACGTTGGTAGTTTCAGTGTTAAGAAATTGTGAGAACTGAGGTTGCATCCCTGTTGCTATGAGATCCTCGGTTGTTTATTTGATACCGTTTGAAATGAATGAAAATCGAATCTATGGCGTAGATAATTTAAATAGCAGTGTTATGGGCAAGTTATTTGAGTTTATGAAAAGGAAAGCGGTACGTGATAGAAGGATTTGTAATTAACCCCTCGCTTTACGATTTTCTCGACAGGTGCGTCAGTCAGAGGTAAATATTTATTGGTCCAGCGTTAAAACACTTGACAAGCATTAACCGTGCAAATTGTAATCAGAATTAAACTTAAACGACAGAAGTCACGTCTGAATTGTAGTTTTTAGCTCATTTATAGTATTAGTTTATTCCTTAACACTTTAAATCACACGTCACCCATACGTGGTTGACAATTACCATAGAAATGTATCGCTTGTATTATTAATACCCTTTTCAATTGCTTAATTACAAATCGTCGTGTTAGGTATGTCGAAATTCTGAATAATAGAAGAATTGCAATAATAATAAGTAAAATTTGATCAAAATAAATGGTCAAGGTGTTAAACAACGAATGACTTTTTATGCCTCATTCCGTCGGCGAACTACGGCGTACCTTACTCATTTCCTGACACGAAACTGTATCTTATAACTCTTAAATTCATCAACATAATAAATTGAACCAAGCCTCTAATTTGTAATTTTCATTCCCAAATGGAAGAACAACATCTACCAAGCCCTCAATCTTAATTTTATTCTCCCACCCTCGACCATTCCGGTTACCATTAATATCTTTCGTCTAAATTAATCTTCCCTTTCCAGAATCGCCATCAGAAAATCCGAAGATCGATACCGAACAGAACGGGAAAACAAGCTTCAACTAATTCATAGGATTAAATCTTCATCATCCAAGGTACCATACATACAGATCGCTACAATTCATACAAAATAAACCCTGAACGACACGTTTATATGTACAATTGAGTTGCAGAAAAAATAACCTGGCTAGTTTCAAATATAAAATAACAACGGACACACGGACGTTCGCCAATCTTTGCCGATCTCTTCGAGTCATACAAAACGCGCGCCACCCTCGTTGTTTATAAACAGCGCGGCCAGATATCATGGGTAAATACACGATTGAAGATGCACGGATAAACCAACCGGGCGAGAAACGTCGAAGTTAACAAGCATAGTGCTCGTCGGAACGGTTACAAACGACATCGGCATAGATCCAACGAAAATTCCCCACTGGTTGGCCAAGAGAGAAAGCTTTATCGATGCGTAGAAGCGGCCAGCGTGTTAGACGAGGCTGGAAGATTCGCCGGTGGAATAGGTGTAATCGTTTAACGCGCACGATGGTATCTTTCGCGGAGCGGCGCGGTTCGCCGTTGGTAGCGCCATGCTGGCTACGCGATTGGTCAGCCGGTCGGATGAATGGGCGGAGCGAACAGTGTTTAGAGGGGGGGTCGCAAAAGTGACGGGACAATTTCAGGGGGTAGAAGTTGGCGGGCTGGCGCGAGGAACGCTTCGAGGTTAGGTGAACTCCTCCGTCGAGGAGGTGAGTCGAACCACCACCACCACCACCACCGCTACCACCATCGGCCCCCTTCCGATCTATGCCACGGTGTCCTGACTTATGCTACGCCCGGCAGGCCTTGCCAGTACGCGATACGCTTCTACCAGGTGAACATTGCGTGCCTCGCCCGTGTGCTTGCCTCTTTCCGACCTCTGTCTTCTCCTTGATTTTCAGCCCGCGAATCCGCGCTTTTCTCGCGCGACGCGACCAGAAAAGAAAAGAGAAGCGTACCCGGCGACAACGGGAAGGGAAAAAGGGGAATCTTGGCGGCTGGAGGTTGGGGGGGAGGGGGGGCAACAACGAAGAGGGGGAGGGAGTGTGTTTCGCGGGCGAGAGAGGGATGCGCGGTTCAGTTTCCGCGCGCACGTGACGCGATCCGATCCGAGAAGTGTGTTCCGAACGGTTTCGCGGCTCGACGATCCCACTGACGACCGCCGCGCTTTCACGGTGCTTTGAGGATTTCGAACTTAACTTCCGTGTCACGTGATCGTGAAGCCTCGCATCAACAAGGATATACGCGACAGTGAGAAGAAGAGAAACAGTGGCGTGAGAAAAGTTGAGTGATAAGAAGTTGGCGATCGTCGAGGAAATCGAATCGGGCGGGATCGACGATATGAGTGCGTCGTATCGACGCCGTTCCCGAGGGGTCGCGAAGTTGCACGAGCTTCGACGTTCGCGTACGATCGCGGCGGGATCGTGATCGAACGATTGGGCGACGTTCACAGTGGTGCAGTGACATTCGACGTTGGCGGTAGTTTGATGGTGATCGACAGGTTTCGCGTCTCGGTTGTGACGCTGTTGGATTGAAACAGAGTTAAACGATCGGGGGGAAAAAGTGTACGGAAAGATGTTCTTTCGTTGTTGTGGTGTCAGTCGCGTGACGAAACGGTTGGTAAACATCAGTGCCTCGAGAGCGTGGTCACACCGATCCGGTAGCCGGTAATCGGTTCGGACGGATTCTTATTATCGACGCGGGGAGCTGCGTCGACCGTTGTCGAGCTAGAAAATCCCTCGTGAACGTTAGGCGAGGTGGATCGCGCGATTTTTGGCGGGGAACAGGCAGAGAAGTGGTGTCCGTTATCAGTGTTACGTTGCCGCAACGAGAACAGCTGTCGCAGCTGCAACGTCCCGACGTCCAGCTACGGGATCGGGAGTCGAAAGCTGGACGCGGGCAGCTGGTAGTGACAGACGACGATGACGTAGCGTCGGTAGAGGCAAAGGGCGTCACGGTCTGCACGGTGTACGCGCTGGACAGGACCGCCTCGGCGGGGCTGGGGGTGGTCGGGGGTGTCGTCGGTGTCGCTGGAGGCGGAGGGGGTGGCAGCGTTGGAGGAGAAGGAGGAGGAGGAGGAGGAAGTGGCGGTGGTAGCGGGAACAACGTCGGGGGTGGTGTACAGGGGGTGGTCGCCGGGATTTGTGGACCACCGAACGCGTCCCTCGCGGCGACGGATTACGTGACGGCGTCATGCTATCCCCCGGGATCTCAGCTCACCCTGACTGCCTCTCACCCTCAGCCCCACGTCGTTGATCCCGTGATGACGCCCACCTCGGCGCCGGTACCGACTCCGACCTCGGCGTCGGGACCCAACAACCCGGTCGCCATGAGCCAACTGGGTACCGTCTATGCCACCAAAAGACGACGACGGAACGGCAAAAGGTAACTTACCTTACCTATATATTTTCTATAACATTGAACAATCATTCGAACAGGATGCTATTGTGTTGGTACCATAGAACGCCAACGACCTTCAGGTACTACGTTGGTCACTTTGATTATACAGATTTAGGAACCTGTGATAAACTTTCTGTTCAATGGACGTTTGCTTGCATTGTCCGTACACGGGCCAACGATGCAAATGGAAAACTTTATGATTCGTATGATACTGGAATAGTATATTACGTATCAAGGGCGCAAAATGGGTGATTGGCGCCCGAGTCGAGTTATAGAGACTAGGGTGAGAGTCACCTTGCGCCCGTGTTACGTACGCTATTTTTTGAACCAAAGGACGCAAAAATCGGACTTTTAATGCCTGTTTGGCGAACGCAAAGTGCCCGATTCTTGCCCTACGGCGCAAAGTACTTTGCGCTCGCCAAATCAGCATTAAAAGCCCGATTTTTGCGCCCTCTGTTTCAAAAACTAGCGTACGTCACACGGGCGCCAATCATCCATTTTGCGAAAAATTAGAAATTTCTAAAACATTTAAACATAAATTTTTCGAACCAGAGAGCGCAAAAATCAGGCTTTTAATGCCTATTCGGAGAGCGCAAAGTGCCCGATTCTTGTCCTAGGGCGCAAAGTATTTAGTATAGGGCTCTAAGGTGAGAAATAAAATACTTTGTGCCCTAGGGCTGTTTGCGCTAGCCAAATAAGCATTGAATGCCCGATTTTGTTCTCTCTGGTTCAAAAAATATACATTTACGACTGCTTAATAAATTTCATTGAATCCCGACGTCTTCTGTTTATTCACCTATAAATGGAAAGTAACGTTTTTAACTTTTAACGCGTTAACGATGAACATTGATACAACTATATGCTATCGAGAGCTGGAAAGAAATCTCCCGTGTCTGAACAGCCATTATCCAAAGTCCTATTCTACTTGCGTCTCGGTAAGGAACGTTCTACTGCATTCCCTCTGTTGCTTTCGACTTCTTTCTTTCACACGAGCCTTTTGACGAACGATGGCAATGCGGACTAACCGCCTGTCTTATCGAAATTATTGACCACTTTGTATTGATGAAAATAAATATTTGAGTCAGACAAAATAATATCAAAACGAAGCTTTGTTGCGTGATATTTAGAGAACTTGGACGTATAATGTTTGAAATATTATTTTTCATTTTCTTCGATTCTAAGAATTATTTGATCTTAAGGAATAATTATGTCTAGACAAGGTATACTGTTATTTTTGTTTTGTATCGTTCTATAAGCGCACAAGCTACAACCTATAGAAACGTCCGACTCGATTTTCTTGTTTACCAATCTACGAGAGCTACTTTTCACGTGGAATCAGTCGACTTATACGTGTAATCAAAGTTTTTATATTCGAGTATCGGATAGGTGTGTTATTACCAACTTACCGGGTAATTGGCGTTCTGCCGTATCGATATAGATTTTTCAGGTAACAATTATTAGTTTTCCTATTCGTTATCAAAAATAGAAGACTATTCGAACCGTATCCGAACCGTTGGAAGATACAAATCACTTCCGGTCCCAGTATGCGACGGCCGTGGAGTCTTACACGAAACTCCTACAAATATAATCATCAATCTTGCGTTTACAAATTTTATTGCCTAACAATCGAGACACCATGACGTACGTTTCCTAAATTTTTGACCATTTTGGAGCTAATACAGTAATAATTAAATTTCAGCGCCTTTAATTCAAATCGAAGTACTGTATCGTGAAATTAATTTTCAAGACCCCTGTTAATAGGTTTTGTATTAATAATTCCAATTCTGAGATAAAAAAAAAAATTACCGTTTAGTATACACTTGTCACGCGTGTACCAGCGTATTCGATTTACAAAACGATCGAATATTATTTCTTGGATCATTGAAACGCCGGTTCCCCCTCGTTTCCCGAAAGAAAATCAACGAAAATGTCGGTGTGTGCGTTTTCTCCCTCGGAAAATATACCAGGGCGAAAGAAGGTAGCGGGAAAGCGGTCATTTGCTGGCCGTTCAAGTATCGCAAACGATATAGGCTAGGGCGACGTTATATCGTGACCGGTCGCATATACAATTCATGTGTCTAAAGTAAAGCTAATGGGATCGAAGAAGGGTGTTCGCACGTGAAACACGTCCGATGTTGGACTTAACGTTGTCAGCCGATTCAAACGTCCACCGTCTCATCCGATTTCAACGTTCGTGCGACTATAGACCATGTTTCCTTTGATCGATTATGCGTTAATTCGATGCCTACCTTGGTCGTCCGTTGATCGTAAATAACAGTGTTTCATCGGCATTCTTTCTTGCCGCGAACGATTATTTTATGTCGAGGAACAGTTGTCGCTTTGTTGGCTGAAAATTTGCGCTTTCACAAGGACTTTGTTTGGAAATTATTATAATCAGATCTCTGGACGGTTTCTGCTTCTATAATTTCTGGGTGATTTTTCTTCATATTTGAATCGCTTTGAAATAATTTAGACAGCCGCAGTAATCCACCCCCAAATGTTCAAACTAAGCATCCCTCAACCCGTATTACCATAATTATATTAGAAAACTCAGCCAATTTTCCGTTACTCCAATAATTCTAGAAAATCACATCACCTCAAAAGTCCAAAGACGGATAGAGAAAGGATAAAAAAAATCTAGTTTCCAATGATCCTGGAAAAGAGAAGATCCTCGATAAAAATGGATATCCCATCCGCGTAATCCTGCACGCTTTTAATTTGCACTTGCGGAAATGCCTAACGTTACGAACGCGAGGCTATCGGACACGCGTAAACGTACCTACAAAAGGGTCAGACCTAATCCGTGATACACGATACACATATACACGCGTGTAATGTTCGATACATCAGGAGAAAAAGATAGACCGGGGATAACCGGTGCTAAGCTGACAGAGACGGAGTACGGCACTGATTGCGAATAAGGGGAAGGGCAAAGAAATATCCCTTCTGAACTTTACTCGCAATCGTTAGCATACGTTGCTCGTAATTAGTTGAGATATAGCTGAATCAACCATCATCCTTTTCTTTTTTATTCTTCACCTTTGTAACATTCATCGGACCGTTCGTTGTTGATTAAGAAGTTAACCCTTCTGGTGTTTAATTTGTATACGGCGTTAAAGGTATTTATATTATTTGTCAGAAATATTCGGAACAGGAGTTTCGCGTCTGCAAGTGTAAGGAACTCGTTGTTTTATTGTTTGTGATAAATATTGGTGTTTTTGGTATGTTGTTTATAGTAAATATTAGTTATATTGGTACAACTTAATCAGCTAACAAGAGAAAATAACAATTTTACAAAATTATAGCTACAAAGTGTTAGTAGGAAATTATTGAAGCACAGTGCAAATTAGTTGTCTGTAATTTTCCTGAATACCTACAGGATGGTTAACAGTAGAATATCGTATCAGAAATTGAGCAACATACGAATTTATAAGAATCGAGGATAAAGCATGAAATAGTATCCGGCGTAACTCAATTAGTCGTTCTCGTTAATTAGCCCGGCACACGCGGTACCGAACGGTCGATCGAATCGCGAAAACGTGAAAGATGATGTCGAGCGGGCAAGTAGAAAATTACGATTGTTTATCGATAATAGAAACAGAGGAGGGTGGGGGGGGGGGGGGGGGGGGGGGAATATTCATGGAGCAAACGTGGGGTAGAACCGGGGATAAAAGAGACGCGTGACATAATCAAACGATAGGGTAATTTAAACCAACAGCGTTGCTTTATTATAACGGCTCACGTATTCGGAATATATTTTACATTTGTCGATATACGTGTTTCATCGTATTATGCATATTTCTTCAATCGAACCCCACCATCGGCCTCAGTCTCTCGAGATAAGTAGCACGTTCGTTTGAAATATATTTTTACGCGGGCCCAGCAACTCGTAAAATGACATTATTTCTTGAATTATTGATTACTGTTTTGCATAAGGTCGAGATTATCTACGGGATAATACGAAATTCAATGTAATGGTTTAGCTGGTGACGTTTCTTTTTTCTTTCTTATTATTTTTTTTTTTCAACATTATTTCTATTCGACTCGTGGCACGGTGATACGAAATCTCGAGATTCGTGAGGTTTCGATTGTATAATGGAATTTAGATTAAATTTTCCTGGAAATTACTAAACTGACGGGCTGAAGATTGATCTCATTGGATATCGAAACATTTAGTTTCGTGTGTATGGAATCTGGAATTGAAGGGACGTACAAGATTCATGAAGTTTTTGATCGTAAAATGGAACGTTTCAAACGAAGATCCTTCTAAAGTTTCATAGAATATTTCTGTTTGTAAAATAAGACGATTGAAAGTTAATCTTCTATTGGAATTTTTTAGAATTCTCTAATTAGGAAGCTAAGAATCTTTAAAAAATTACATATTATAAATCCCACAAATTCACAAAAAAAAAAAACTTGAGGTACGGTTACACCCAAAATATTAAAAAACCCAGAGACGCCAGAAAATAAAAGCAGAATACCCGTAATGTCAGTGACTCGAGTCACCACCATACTGGTTAAAAGGTTAAAGTTTCTCCGTAAAAGTGCCCCGTACCCATTTCAACCAGAAAACAAAGGATTTCGAAGGAAGGATCGATCCTCGATCAGTCTCGATCGACAGTCGTTCATCGGTTTGAGCTTTGGTTCCACGACGCGGAGGAGCAAGCCGTCTCGCGATCAAACGGATCACGAGCGAGCGTAATGGAGTTTTAAACGGTGTTCCGAGGTGTACGGTCGACGATCCTTTTCTCGTTCCATCTCACTAGTTTCCTTTTTGATACGATAAAGAACGAAGAGGAGTTTATAGCCCGGGGCCGTTTCGGTCTGGTTTGTTCTCCACTTCTTCTTCTTCCTTCAGCTTCCAGTGGATCGCCTAGTCCTTCCCTCGGGCTCTGTTCAACTCCTAGACGGGTAAGAATTTTAGGACGTGCGGTCATTTACGCGTTTCTTTTCGTAGATTAAGGTAAAGAATAATAATTCCGTTTGGAAAGGTTTCCTGGTGCTTTCTAAGCACCGGTGCTATAGTTTACTAAGTTTCTCTGAAATATAATGTTTTCAATTTCCTAAGTTTCCAAGTCCCAAAGATACTTCGAAATTCCTAAATTTCTAAATTTCTAAAAATACAATATTCACGCGTCGAAAGGACGAGGTTCGACAAGCTCGACGACGAAGGGTCGTTCGTGGGCCAGAGAGATCCGGGGCTGCCTGTTCCCGAGGAACGAGAGCGAAGCTGACAGTCGAGAGAGAGACTGACTAAAGTATAATCAGCTTTCGACTGAGTCCGCGGCCGCGTGTAATAACAGTAATCCCTTGGTTCGCCGGTAATTTGGCCGTTCGCTCAAAAACTCCAAATTATAGAAGCTGCTGTCATTAGGCCACGGCGAGCAGCGTGCATCGCGGGCCACCCTTTTCCCCGAACCCTCGGGAATTTTTGGGAAACTTCACCCTGTATACCCCCTTCTCATGAATCCTTAACGATCACGGTACCCGTTCGATTCAGATTTTCCGCCAGTCAAATAACAATTTTCAACAACAACTTTAACAGAATTAATTTATAACAGAGAGTTATCATTTTATAATCGATTCTCTACTGTCGATCGGTGGCTCGGATTCGTAGTTAAAATAGGATAAATGATTAGCTGGTGATTTGAACGGGTGATTGTAATTTAAGAGGCAAGTATGAAAAAGCGAATGGCTGGTTGAAATTGTTGAAGGAGGTCGATGATTTCTTGATGGACAGCTAGCCGTCGTGGCTGGGTTTCGGCTGATTTGTTCTTAAGTAATTGCCGAGCGTCCTTATGGTCTTCTAACGCGCGTTTATAGCCTTGTAATGAACCTGCTTCTGAGGTCTTTCCTTCATTCAACCGACGAAACATCTTCCAAAGAGCCGTTCTTCTTGCCCTCGAAACCATTTCAATTATTTATTCAAACATCAAACTAGTATTTTCACACACCTTTCTTAACAATACGTTTCTTTTTCATATTTTAACTGCCCGTTCACCTATACGCGGATGACGCTTGAATTTCCGTAGAGATTTGTCGCTCGCATTATTCATATCCTTTCAATGACTTAATTATTCAAGTTCTGAATAATAGGTAAAATTTGTGAGAAATGATTGCTTCGCTTAACGAAGTTTTCAGCGCTTTTAGCGTGGCAGTGAAGGTGTTAATATTTTCATTTGTGTCTTGTTATTAAAATAGTTATCAGACTGTGAAATTTTGTCTATTATTTTTACATTAATAGGACGATTTCTAATTAAGTAATTGAAAGGATACTAATAATGTAATTTTAAGTATCATCCATATACGGATGACGAAATCAACACATGTTACAAATCTGTCTATTCTTCACAAAAATTCGGTATATCTTTCGATCGTCAACGGATTCAAGTAAGAATTTCGATCGACCGATAGAATGTTACGGTTCCTCGAGTTAATTGGTAGTTCACGAGCCGCCTAGAACTCGCGGAAGAGGCAGAAAGCTGGCAAATGTCACCGTTGGCGCACGGCGACAGAGAGGAACGGTTTAGATGGTCGGATCCGCGCGCCGCGGTACGATCCGGGCAAGATTTAATTCCGTGGCCGATGGTGGATATCGTTTACCTACTTTCTACGTCGCAGCGAGCACACGATGTGTAATTTAATAGACTCCCCTCGCGCGTTAGTCGGCGCCGTGATGCGTTTCGCTCGTGCGAGAGATATGTATAACTCGAGACCCGCGACAAGACCATTATTGCTCGAACACTCATAACTCCCGTAACCAGCCACACCCAACAGATTTAACACCTCGTATCCAATTATAACGATGCTCTGTGTCACGCTTATAATTGGTGCCCCATTACATATTGCCCTGTCGCTTACGACACCCTCTTCCCCCCTGTCTTTCCTGTCTCGGTCACCAATTTTTCCTTCTGTCACAAGTATCTTGACCCACCGTCCTGTGAAATCTACGGACGGACTATTGTTTCGAAGTGTTTCCCTTCGAAATTTGTCGTTTCAACGCGGAAAGAATGTTTCCACATTCGAGAAAATATGGCGTAAGATTATTTTTATTCAATTCTTGGAACGTTACGTCTTCAGAAAGGTTGACAGATTATTAAAAATATGGCGCTAGGTTATTTACACTGTACCGACACACGAATGGTCGATAAACAACGGTTCTAATTACAATTAGGCTATCCACGATTTAATATTCTAATCATCTTGCAAATTAAATCAACGCGTTGGGGTTGAAGATGGAAAATTCTTCGGTAAACAATAATAATAACGTGACGCTCCAAATGTTAGGTAATCGAAGAAAATCAAGATAATAATTAATTGAATATCGATCGAAACTTTCTCGATATTATACATAGTAGAAGCTTCGATGAATTCGAAAATGAATGAACTTATTATCGAACGGTCGAGAAACAAAGTTTCCACTAGGTGGATCGAGTGCATAATAAAAAGGTGATTAAACAATCGACAGGACACGGCAGTGCATCTTCCACCCGCGATCAGGGCCGTTGGACCGAATGGGGGCCCGGCCCAATGGTGAATGGGCCGCACAGCAAGGAATATCCGTCCTCTCGTGGTTACGGCACCACGTGAATAGAGCCATAACGAAGTGAAATGTGCAGGTGAATTTATGCCGCAGGAACGGAGTGTACCTTCTTCTTTCTTACCATCCTCAAAGGAACTTGCCTTCTAGTTGATCCTTAAATCAGGCTGATGACGAGATCAACTAAATAGGTTGTGAAAAAATTATTAAGCTAATTTTTAAATCGTCGCAGAATAACTTTGAAATATTCCAACACAGGATTTTTCTATTTTTAAACTTCAAGGTAGACTACTTTTTCTATATAAATTTCGGAGATTTTTGAAAAATAACTGTTCCATTTTTCTGCCAAAGCTTTCCATTTGATATCTTAAAAATTAATCTTCTTGCAATTATTCTGTTATATTAAATTTTGTAATTTCCGACAACAATGTACTCAATGTAGTATTGTCGATTGCGTCCAATTTTGTATGGCAAGAAGTTTTCGACGATAAGAAGTCGAAAATCGTAATAGAAAATCTGTTGACAAAATGAAATGGAAGATTTCGTGATGAAACAAGCGGCCCTGGACCACGAAACGATTCATTGGTCCGGCTTTGGGCTTGAGCTTGGGGCAAGCCTGGCCCCGGTACGGCGCTGTGTGTTTAACTATTCAATAATTCATCCCGCCATTCATCACCAGCCAAGTGTAAAATTTATCTTATTTTTATGTATTGGCCCCCTCCAGCTCGCCACCATGTATCAACTTCTTATTAGCCGCGATTTGTTTGGCGCGCGCGTACCCCTTTTTTTCTCTTCGCTGTCGATTTTTCGCCATCTTCGATAATAGTTCACCGCCGTTAAAATGTCTGATCGATCATCGATTCGAAATATTTCTTTTTCTTTTTCCCCCAGCCATTGGTTTTATTTGTTGATTCAAGGAAGGATAAAATTGGAGTAACGAGTAATTTTTGTACAAAGTCGTTATTCAGGAAAATTGGATCACTAATTATGAATTATCAAATTAATGGCATGTATATGTTGATGGAGAAATTTTGCAGTAATAAAGAGTGGATTGATTTTTAATGATCGTTAGGGTAGACGGTCAACAAACAAGGCAACGACTGGTTTCGCATAACCGTTCATCAATCATTGCGCTAAATGCATATAAATCGCGATGAAGAATGATTTTTTAATTTTTTTACCTTGGTGCGTGTTCCTCGTTGAATCTTGCCAACGAAACCGCGGAAAAACGCTTCTTAAATGAATGCACGCCTCTTGCGCGCGTGTTATTAATCGTTTCTTGTATCTGCTTCGACGAACCCATACACTCAATTTTCCTAAATACATAATTCCTAACTAGGAAGCGCGGGAAATTTGTGCTAGGAGGACCTGGTGCGCAGTTGTATGAGGTAGGAAGGTTTTGTTTGAGAATTAGTTGTAAGGCGTGATTTACCAACGTGTAAAGTTTTAATTCGTGGGGGATTAATACATGGAATATCAATGGATGGTGTACCAATGCGTGGTGTATTAACGCGTGAAGTATTAATGCGTGGAATATCAACGCGTGGAGTATTAACGCGTGAAGTATCAATGCGTGGAATACCAATGCGTGGAGTATTAACGCGTGGCATATCAATACTTGGAATATCAGAGCGTGGAGTATTAACGCGTGGTATATCAATGCGTGGAATATTAACGTGTGAAGTATCAACGCGTGGAATACCAACGCGTGGAGTATTAACACGTGGAATATCAATGCTTGGAGTATCAACGCGTGGAATATCAATGTTTGGAGTATCAACGCGAGGAATATCAATGCTTGGAATATCAAAGCGTGGAATATCAAAGCTTCGAATATCAAAGCGCGGAGTATCAAAGCGTGGTGTATCAACGCGTGAAGTATTAACGCATGAGGTACTAACGCGTGAAATATAAACGCAAGGAGTATCAACGCTTGGAATATCTGTGCATAGAACATCAACACGTAAAACATATATGCATGGAATCATACGTCACTCACAGAATTTCAAAATTCAAATCCGAATCCTTCTCATCCCACGAATCGCACGAGTCTCCAGTTAAAAACGTCCTTCTCCCAAACAGCTTCAGTATAATTGCGTTCATCAAGAGTTCTATTCCTCGCGGTGAGAAAAGCGGATGCTTGAAAAACCAAATGACAGCCTCCGGTGACGTAATGACAATGAGGTGGTCGCCTCCTGGCACCGGAAGTACCTGCTACGCGAAGGACCCAAGGCACCATCGGTCGATGTCATGCACCATCGTCTTTGTGTGTAACGAATAAACGACTAAATTGCCGAGCAACAGGGCTAATTATCGGCCGTCAGTAAAAAGAGGAAAAAAGGACGAAACATCTCGTTGGTATACACGGCGAAGAGGATCGTTCTCGACTCGCGTACGAGATCGGCCAATTTTGGAACTTCGACTAGCATGATTGCTGCCTTTCGGGATAGAGAACGTCCGACGATTTCCTTCGAGCTGACAGGAGGAAACGCTTTGCTGGGTATCAGACCGGATACGAAGGGTTGGAGGGCTTTGGAGTACGGTGTTTTACCCTGACCTCGTAGCTTGTTCCTTTGTTTATTTAACGATTCAAAAAGATTGAACTAAACTCTATATCCATATCGATTCTTTCACCATTATGAAATAACTATTACACAAGGTATTAATTCCACAGGATACACAGCCAAAATAAAAAATAAACAGTATTGTGTGTATATCCATTGCTAAATTTAAAATTGCTTAGTCTTTTTTTTTTTAACAATTTAAGAGTAATTTCGTGGCTGGTCGGAGGTTGTTAGAGTTTGACGTACAATTGAAGAAAAAAAAAAGGCTGGTAATACCGTTCCGAGGAAACAGGAGAGTGTAATTTCGTAGAATACGCGAAATAATTATCGAAAGAGCGCGATACGAGAGGCCGGTGTTCCGCTATTTCGTGTAATTAGTTTGTCGACGGTATCATTAGTTCGAGTATCGTTGTTGCTCTTCCTTCGTGGACCTTCATTCCCCTCGCACATTGTACTTCGTGTTCGCTGGTCGGTATATCCTGACCTCTTTCTCGTCAACAAGGTGTGGCTTGTGCTATTATTATTATTATTATTATTTTTAACCTATTGAAACGTTTCGTTCGCGCAATATTTTACAATAACTCAGACAGACATGGAATCAAAATTGCCAGTTCATGTTGGCAATCGGAGCTTCATATTTTTTTCACGAATTTCTTAATAAAGTTTCAACGAACGTTGGCGACGGAAAAAGTTAAATTCGATTTTCCCAAAATTCCGTGGGATATGACGTTCAAAAGGGGGTAGTCCCGATGGAGCAAGCGTAACGGTTAGACGGTGATCGTTGTCTCAAGAAGCATATCCCCCTCATTTCGCTGTCCGCTCGCGTTCTCTAGAATTTGCATTCGGGGAACGCGAAATTGGGCGGTGCAAAGGATAGAAGCTAATGCTCGCGGGGCGGACCAGCTTGCCTCGGTAAACACAGGGTGCCTTCCGATCTTCCCTTTCTGGCTTCATCATCATCGCGCCGCGTGTACGCTCCTGCGTTCGACTTTTCACCCGGGAATTGGCGGATCGCAAGATTGCGAAATTGTGAACGGCTCCCGCGGCTTCGTCCTCTCTTTTGCCGAGGTTCCGTCGAACACGGTTTCAATTCTGCTCGTGTTACGCTCGATCTTTTCTCGATAGTTTATGGGGCTAATTGTTGGACTATCTCGTGGTTCTAGTTCTTCTTATCGACACGTTTCTTGTGCTTTTGCAAACATCGAGGTTCATTTTAACCTTTATATTGATAACTTGATTCCTGGGTATCTACACCGCCGCTCAAAAGTATGTGGACACTTCCTTAAGTATAATAAGTTCCTAAAAATAGTTATAAAATCGTTAACGAATATCACTCGGTTTTATTCATTTTAATTTGTACTATTATAATGTAATATTATATCCACCGTGAAAATATTTATTTTTAAGATTTGTACAATTAATTTGCTCGATTAAATACACCCACGCATGTTACATACATATTCGTAATAGAATCTAGCAATAAATACCATTTACCAGTATCAATATAGATTATACATTACTTTCATGAAATTGGTAGGTGTCCACATACTTTTGAGCGGCAGTGTACATATTTCTATGGTAGGATTTTGGGAGCTTGTTTCAGATTCTCGTTTCTGGAAATCTTCTGATAATTTTGTTTTTAACACATTGAATCATGATATTATCTTATTCTGTTGTTCAGGAAATTGAAACGAATGTTAAATGGAAAATTAGTGAAAGAAGATGAGTTTGATTGTTATTCGGTGTTTATTAGGCGGTCGTAATTAGGGAATGGCACCGTGGCCGATGTTCAAGTACGTGCAAATCGGTCTTTAAAAGAGCCAATACCGAAGTGGTTATTCATGTGCGTCGACGCCATTAACATAGAAATGATACGGTCGATCGTATAATCGCTGATATTTATTCGAAATTCCAGCAGCGACGGAATATTGGTATTTACCGCGAATTCGGCCCGTACCGTCGAACCGGCAATTTCACGCCAATCTGTAGCGCGTCGCTTTTCATTAATTAATAATTCTTGCCGTGCGCACGGGAATATCTCCCTAACCGTGCTCATCGAATGTTTATCGTTAAAACGCTTTAATACACTGTCATTTCGATCTTAACCTCCGTTCTCTTGGAAATCGGCGCCCCAGAACTCGCGTCACGCGACGACGATCGTTTGCTCACGCGACAATTTTTCAACGTTCTTTTTGAAAAATTGCTCGTTTTCATTTTCGGCTAAGCGGACGATTTCGGTCTTCCGTTTTTTGGTAAGAATCTTTCATTAAGGGAAGTTAGTGTTTTTTAAGTGTGGGGGTTTGGAGATTTTCAGTTGATTGTATTTTTAGAGATTTAGGTAATTAAGGGATATTATATTTTGAGGAGTTTAGAAACATTGGAGAGTTTTTAATCTCTTTAACTTCTCTCTAACTTCTTTGGAGAGAAATAAGTTCATATATATTTTGACAAGATTACGTTTTTAGGAATTTGGAAAGATTAGAATATTATATTTTGAATGGCTTGGAAATTTCAAAATATGATATTTCTAGAAAGTTGGAAAAGTTGGAATACTATATTTTTAGACATTTCGGAACGTTCGAATATTATATTTTTAGTGGCTCTTTCGAAAAATTTCAACATATAATATTTCTAGAAATTTGGAAAAGTTGGAATACTATATTTTCAGAAATTTGGAAAGCTTGGAACATCACATTTTTGGGAATTTGAAAATTTTAGAACATTACATCTCAGGGAATATAGGAGTTTCAGAATTTTATATTTCTTGGAATATCAAAACCTAGGAATATTATATTTTACAAAATTCAGGAATTCCAACTTTTCCATAAAATATGATACAGCCAATAACGATTATATACTCGATACGATAATTTGGCCTCGAAATTCGGTACTCGAGCACACCCTGGGGCTCTCGGTCCATACTTACCACCCTATCGAGCAACCCTTGGAAGCCAATGATCAAGCCGAACCGTATCGTTCTCTCCCGCGCTCGGACATTGTCTCCTGTCGATATGCAAATGTTGATCGGGCACAATCGACCTTACAAATTCGTGGCGGAGCCTCGAGGATCTGCCTCGTAGACGTGTAATCTTCCAAGCTAGCCACTAGGCGGGGTAATGATACGCCGGTGATGGTCCGTGAGGCCAGTATTCGATATCCAGGATGCTCGATTAGCCCCGGGATCCTTAGCCAAGTGCAACGTAGCCGCGAAATCGGTAGCAAGTACCTACCTAAAACAGGTGAATCCAGAGGGGAAGGAGAGGGTGATTTTTAACTCTCGCTACCACGCCATCGAGCTGGGTGTTGGCGAACGTTTATTTTAACCTGTCGGCGGAACAGGTACCCAGACGATACCGATTATTATGGAATTATCGTAGGTGTGTCGTGGAAACCGGACAATTGATATCGTCTTTGGTACAGCGTGGGAGATGTTTAAGTTTCGTAGAGGAGAAACGCTTCAATCCTTTCGAAACGATGCTGGTGCTGACACATCAATTTTGATATATTATATGTAGAATTTGGTTTATGGAATTTTATGGATTTTATCGCGGCGTGATAAATAACCGTGCTAGTGGCATTTAAATTTCCATAGATTCCTTATGATTAATTAACCTTCGGACGACGGAGCGTCGAAGTAGCGAGAATTTAAATTTAATTTTAACACTAAACGTACCAAGCAGGGTCGAGTGACACTTTTCAATATTTCGGAATGTACGAAGGAAAAACCGTTCATATGTAAAAAGTTTAATGAATTGATTATTTTATTTATAAAAATAACAATATATGTTTGATTACTTTTATTAGAAATCACAAGTGATGTTGCGAATTATTTTCTTGAATAAATTAAGAACTTTTTTTCTAAAAATCAACGTTTATTTTATAAGGGATATGGTCCCATATGGTAAGAATAGGTATATGTAAAGTGCCGGTACCTTTAGTATTAAATAAGAAGGAAAATTCAAAATTTTTACTTGAAAATATAGGTATGTATTAATTTAATTGCCGATGACATTTTGCCATCTTTCAGGCAGTGCCATTACATGATCATAAAACTTCTGATTTTTTTCCAGCAAAAGACTAAATTAAAAAACTAAATTACATCATCAACGTCATTCAAAATTTTACCATTTAAGGATTTCTGGCAACCTAGATCCAATAATTTTTTCCGAGTGACCAATAGAATATATCTTCCATAGAATGTTCTTCCATTTCGAAATTGGAATAAAAACGAAACCAAATAACAAATCAATACAATTTTCCATGGGCGTAGCCAGGTTATCAATGGGGGGGGATTTATCTTAAGGCAAATTTCATCGTATTTATGTATGGGCCGTTCCACGCCAAATCACTCACTTTCGACAGCATGTTTTCTAATGTTTATTTATTACACATACTTGTACTTATTTAGTACATTATCTACTTATGATAAAACTAGTTGTCCCGGATCTTCAATAAATCTTTTTAGTACATTTTCTTCGAGTTTCTCTTTCTTCTCACGCACCATTTTTCTATGTACACTAAGCATGCATTAAGTCCATTAAGACGATTCTCCGACATCGTTGTTGGTCGAAATCCAAATTTTTGTTCTCTACGGTAGGGCAAATACTATTTTTCTTCCTCCACCCCCTGGCTACGCCCGTGCAATTTTCTTACTAATTAATATAAGTTAGTTCCTTCGAACACGTTGACAAAACAAAAGAATGTGCTAAAACCATCTATCGACAAAATCCGCAATAATTCACTTGCCAACCCAATACTGTTCTAATTTCTCCAATTTTTGAAACTGTCCGGATTGTTCGTTTCGAATGATCTTTGTTTTGATTAAGAACTTTGATGTATAAAATTTCGATAAATAATTCTGTAAAATAGATAATGGTCGCGAATTTATCCAATAATCGTTTTATTATTTTACTCGATCTATCAAAATCATTCTTATACACTTTGGACTCACCGCTTCAAAATAAAAATCATAAATATTAAATCCTCGACAAATTACCCATACGAGGATAATTTTGTTCGCGTGCCCCCTTCAAGTATCGAGAAGTGGAAAAAAAAAAAAGAAAAGAAATCCTCGAACGATCCCATAATTTCGGAATTCTTCTAAGTGTAAACGCCTACTCGATGTTCTCAGGCCCGTGTAATCGTAAAGATCGGCCAACCAGGACAATATTACGCGATCTCGTAACCAACGTTGGTATACATTTTTTTCCAAGGACGAGGCGGCCGCGTTTTCTTCGTCGTCCGATCTCGTATTAATTAGCATAATTTCAGCCGTGCTGTCCGGCCTGGCAGGTGGGACAAGAGCGAGCCCGTTTCCGGCAGCCGCGCCGTCACCGTGGCTTGATTTATTTAATAAAATTACAGACGAATGAAACGAGAAGAGAGAGAAAAAAAAAGAGAGACGTATCGGAGGAGAAGCAGAGCGGTTCGACGTCGATGCCGGTTCATCGATGGATACTTAAGCAAATAGCTCGTGTAAATAGACGCCGGTAATAATTGAAACGAATCAAGCTATCGTGTTCGTAAACGGAATTTTAATAATTGATTGTTCGAAGCGAGTCGTCGTCTTTGCGGTCTTCCGAGGGTTGGGATTCGGTCGAGAGTGGAAATTATGCAGAAATATTTCTAAGTTTCCAAGCTGAAATATATCCTTAAGTTTCGAATTTGGTTTCTGTCTAAAAGAATGTTAATTAACGAAACTTGGCGACTTAAATTCACAAATCGGTAAGTGCTACTTCTCTGGAATTATGCGGATATTGAACGGTATCGATCTGTGGCGCAAAACGAAATCAATTTATCATACGGCTTGATGAACGTGTTTCTGTACCGGGCAACACCCACGCGGAACAACTGCGCGATCGATGTTGTCAGTGTAATTAATTTGCAAGCGTTACGCACACGCTGGTTCGTGGACAATTAACAAATCGATTCGTCAAGCTCGTATTAAACCACGATTTCAATGGTTCTTCGTGTGTCTGTTTACACCCACGACAATAAGTATGAACTCTTTGCACTCGGAGCATTTTTAGATACCTTTGAATTTAATTTACTTCTCCACCAAAGCTTCCGAAAAACTAAATTCACTATTTCTGGAAGTAACGTGTTACAAATACTTATGAATCCATTTATTTTTTATTCCTTGCATTAATCTTCTATATTGTACTATAAATAAAACTTAAATTTCACATTTCAAAATACTCTAGTAAATGAAATAGGTCGTCTCATAGTCGCCACTCGAGTGTAAAGGGTTAACTCGGTAAAACCTATATCACTCGAGTTCTGATTTTTCCACCGCAAAGTTAACCGGCGTTCTTGCCTAGAATCAAAATCATTCTACGCGCAAACAATTATGTTATAAAATTCTTCGAAAGTATGTTGATTTTTACCGCTGTTCGTTCGGTTTTGAAGAACGTGAAAAATGGGAAAATCAAATCGAGTTTCGTTCGGTCCATGTTTTATCCCGATCCTTTTTTTTTTTTACCAGTCGGTGGCGATGGATGAAAAATGAAACGATTTTAAGAATAATCGGTAGACGCGGTTGCAACATGATACCAGCGGTGTACGCGCCAGTTACGCGACCGATCCGGTGTCGCCATTTTAGAAATTTTTCCGCAAACCTTTCTTCATCTCTCGTCGAATCTCGACACTTTCCATCCGTATCATTGTATTTCTATTTTATGATACGATACACGCGAATCGAACCGATCAATGTTACCGCTTGAAACGACTCGTTATCAGCCAAAACGGACGAATATAATTTGATTTTTCTGTGTTTTACATTTGCCGAGATATCAAGGTAAATTTGTGTTGTATGATCCAATATTTTACGGGATAGTTTTTCACTGTTCGTTCTTCGAAGATTTTCAAGCTACATAATTAATCGGAAAGAGTGAAATAGATTATTTGTGTCAGGATTCCATCGTGTTCGTTTGTCACAAACCGAAAATGATAAATATACTTACCAGCAGTTTATGGTGGATTAAGGAATTAAAATTATATTTACATATCTTTGAAAGTGAACAATTAAATCTTTCTTGAAGACGATCGCCTCCTTCGAATCGGTGACTTCAATGCGCGGAGTGTCAGAGTCTCGAGCTGACTTCGATTACCGATTTTCAAAGACGAATCAAATATTTTTCTACGGAACTGCAAGGAAAATAATATCTCAATATTTAAATCCATAGAATCAAATTGATAATGTTATTTTATTTCGCTTTTCTTTCGTGTGATTTGTTAAACTTGTAAATTAAAAATTTCCAACAGTTTAAACTTCCAGGTGTTCTAATAAATAAATTATAAATCATTGAAACGAGTATTGCAGGTTTCAATCCTTTTGCCATCAAGCATTCTAAAAATATCTAAAGTAACCTTATTTATTGTTACAAACGTACGAAATCCAAAGTTCCCTTTGCGAATAACTCAAACTCCAATTCTTCATTTTCCCAACAAAATCTTTGTACAATTTATTTGTATTATTTTAGACAAAGCGGTACAGGGTAGAGGTTGAAAGAATAAATCGTAAATCGGTCGTTAATTGTCACGAAATCTAAGAAAAGGGCGGAGGGGTACTCGTAGGGATAGAATAGGGAGTCAGGTTAGATGGGGGGGGGGGGGGAAGGTTAGGGTACAGGGACGATAGAAAGGAGAGAAAAGAGCAACGGTAACTTAACTCGACGCCCCGACATCCGATCCTCCCTATAAAAATGCACACGCCACTCACGTCTATGTAAACAAACGGACATCGAATGGTCGAGCGACTCTCTTTTTCCGGTTAGCTACACCTATTAGCTGGTATGTAGATCGTATAGCAGTCATTGCAGTTCCTGCAACACTGTCTGGCCAAAGTGAAGGTAAACTCTCCGCCACCCTTCTTCTACCTTCTGCTCCGATTCGCGAAACGCGACTCTTTCGCGTTCGGAACACGAGTCGTTCGGTGAACCTAAACTCCGTTGCATTCCGTTACATACCTCGTTCGGATTCTTCCCTGTTGCACTTTCTTTTACACCTGTTCAATCCTTCGTTTTTCGGTTATTCGTTTCATCGTTGGATAAACGTGGAACGAATATGGCGGAACATTGACTTACGTTGTTCTCGACCTGTTTTGTCTCTGGTTACTACCGACAATGTTGTTGTAAAGGTATACAGTTATCTTTGTTAATTAATTGAAATTACTATCAGAAATTAAATGGTAATATTAGAGGGTTCGATTGTAGGGCAACATAAGTGTTATTGTGTGGGATTTAGTATCTGAAATTTGAATATGGGTGGAAGGTAGCATTAACCGGTTTTCTGTGTCGGTATTGTTTACGACGGATTACTCATCGCCAGTGATCAGAGTAACTCGGATGATTAATCGAATTTAATTAGTCTACTTTTCTAGCAAACCTTCTGAAAAACAAACGTGCTATTTTGGAGCAGAAGAGTTACGAATGCTTATGAGTCAACTCAATTTTCTGCGTTCTAATGTAAATAAAGGTTAAACGTCGCGTTTCAAAATACTCTGGTAAATTAAATATGTCTCCTCAGAGGGGACAGTCGAAAACTTTTGAATTGGTTCAATTGAATCGTGGATTGTTCGAATTTTATGTTTACTAACGTCTGAAATATATTTTTGTGAGGAACTGAAGAATCGTTCGTAGAGCTGAGAGAAAATCGGTTCTGTTGTTCTATGTCGTGTGACGAAATAGGAGAATATTCTTTGAGATAATTGTGAAAATATCTCGATTTTTCCGACGATTGACGAAGATTGAAAAGTAGTCTCGTCTAATGGGGTCTCTGATTCCATCAAACGCTTCATGGTTTTCCAACGAGCGGTCATAACGTCCGACTTACCGGCAAATTGTTCCAGTCTGGACGTAAGTAGTTTAAATTACATCCTCGATTACAAAGTCTCGAGACGCGTGGGATGGCGAAAGTCTGTCACTGGCCTCAGCTCTGATCCCTCTACAATCACAAACTTTCCACTTTGATCATTTACATTTGCGATCAATGTTATCCTTGGGGTCGAAAACAAAATTCGAATTCGAGAAAAATTCAGCTCGTCCTTTAATTTTCTTTTCTCAAGATGCGCCAACCCCTTCAATTCGACGCTTCCTAATGCCAAAAGAAGTTTCGTTAAATACAAATTACTTGTATTTAACTTAATCCAAAATTGTATTACGCTCAGAATATTAAATCGTGGCTTAATAAATAATTTAATAGCCGAAAGTTTACGTAAATTACAAAATTATTTCGTGAGTTTATATCGAGTTGGCGCAATTTTCATGTACGTACGATGAAGTTTCAACGATCCACGGATCGGCTGGAATTTTCATCAGATCGAGACGCAACGTCGTCGATGAGAATTTTACGAATAGGAGATAGGAACGATCGCAGGAAATGGAATTGAAACGACACGATATTGATTAAATAGAGTTCACAAAATTGAGGTTTGCCCGGTGTTTCGTGATCACGATATAAATTGCAGTTTACCCGGTCGGTGCAACGACACTTATGCTTTATGCGTTCGATACGACGCCGCTTTTCATTAAATCGATATGCTGCATTGCGCACCTTGTTACACGATTCTGTGCACATTATATATTGTATACACAATTATTACGCGTCGTCCGTATCAATGGGAAGCCGAGACACGTAATTATTCGCCTTACCTCTGTTTTGATGCATCGTCGCGAAGCATGCGAAAATATCCCGCAAGAATATTCTTTACATAAAAAAGAATCGTTATTATTTCTCGAGGCAAGAACCTTAACGATAATTCTAGTACTATTTTATCATTAACCCTTTGTAATTTGATGATTTCGTAATGGGAGAAATCGTTTGCGAAGAATTAACGGGTGGTAATAATTAATTGAGTATACTTCTAAAATTTTGTAAGTTTGCAATTTAAATTTTAACCGTGGCGTAAGTAGGCACTCAAAGTGCTTAGATAAATTGTTCATTTTTCTTAGTATTTTGTTTCCAAGACCCGCTCGAAAATATAATTAAATAATTTTGTACAGAATGGGTATCAAGTTTGCACGTTTAATCGTCGATCCGTAAATACAATTCACAATTTCTCACAAAAATCCCCCAACGATAAGAAGATCGAGAGTTGAAACCTCGATAGATTTGCGGTTTCAATTCGAATTTATCGCCGCTTATCGGCGAAGTCGCGAATCGAACACCCGAAGTAACTCGGTTCGCGGTTTCGTTGGCGCCTTACGAACGGTGGAACAGTTTTGGAATTGACCCATTAGCGTTAATGAGGGAATCTGAAGTCAATTAAGCAAGCCGTGATAATATGGGACCGATAAGCGAGAAACGCCGATGAATATGCAAAGTATCGTACGCGGCCACCTGCCACATGCCTTTCCTTAGCTTGAAATTCTTCTACGCATACGAACGTATATACGCGGATCGAATTCTTCACGGAATCATGGATTTTTTTTTTTGTTTTAACGCGGCTGAGGAAATATGTATATTCGTTTCACACCACCGCACCGTAAAGGGACATACATCAGCTGGAAATGAACGAATTTTCGATTTTTTGTAATGTGGAAACAATTTTGTTCAATTTGGGAACTAGAATTAACCCTTTGCACTCGGTTGCCTCCTCTGAGGGGACATATTGAATGTATCAAAGTATTTTGAAATGTGAAATTGAAGTTATATTTACATTAGAATATAGAAGATTCATTCAAAAATATTTGTAACTCTTTTCTTCCAAAACAGTGCATTGGTTGTTGGAAATTTCATTGTCAAAGTAGACTGGATTCGACCGTATCTAAAAATGTTCCGAGTGTAAAGGGTCAATTAATTAAGTATATAATTCTTCCTGTTTAACTAATTAGCGATGTAATCGTTCTTGGCTATTTATAGCTACGTAATTAATCACTTGTAATTATACATAACTTAGTATGGCAAATAATTCACATTTTAGTATGGCTTAAATTTCAATAATGAAATTGGCAAAACTCCCCAAATTGTGCTGTAAAGAACTGACGGAAAATTATTATTATCTCGAACGGCGCCTAATTATTGTTTCGATCGAAAATTCTAAGTTATCGAATTTTAATAAAGATTCTACAGTGAAATTGGTTGCCAATTTAAGTGTAAGATACTAATTAATTCCCAAGTGCCAAATTATTAATTTATAATATTTGTTTTTTTTTTTTATTTCTGTTTCAGGTGAGTGTTCAAATATCCATCACTTATTATTTTTCCAGCGTGCCGGGGGCTCAGGTAATTTCATTTTAATTCCAAGCAGTAGCTCGGTCATTTTCCGCGAATAAAAATGACGATGAAAATCAACACGATGAAAATCGTTGATAGAATATGTAATACAGAATGTTGATTTATGATCGTACAAGCTTTCCACCGTGTCTCTTGTTAACAAAAAAAGAAAAATAGAGAAAGAATCTTAGAAAGGTAAATCTAGATCTACATCTTAATTTATCCTCGTTCGATGATTGATTTACTTCGCAGCCACCGGGTCAACATTAATATTTATATTTTATAGATAAGAGTGTAATGCAAGTAGTTCGTGAAATTATGATAAATTCGAATTGAAAGATCGAGTTTTCATTCATTTATCCGACAGGGAAAACCAGTTATTATAACTTACCGTCGTATATATTCGTCGTCCTTTTTTTCTTTTCTTAAATCTGTTCAAGATTAGTATACTCGTAGTTGTGGTCCAATTCTTTCTTTTTTTTTTTTTTCTTAATGTACACAGAGTACTCTTTTATCGTAAAACTCGATCTAAATTAACATTCAAAAGATTACTAAGTGCCCCCAGTGATACATTTTATGGCTCATTATGACTTCGTTAACATCCCGTATCAACTTCAATTATCATAATGTTTTTTTCTATTTTAATCTGTTTGATGATTGCGACAAGTCCGAATAATTTTCTGCCTTTGTACCTTGCTAGTTTCTCGCGGAACTCGATTTAAATCAATATCGGGGCTATTAGCAAGAAATTGAAATAATTTCCTTTTTATTGAATTTTATTCGAACCGATACTGATATGTTTTATGATTATTTATGCTTTTCTTAATTTTACGATCCGCCAGTTGTGAAAATATTAGAAAATTCTGTTCGGTTCGATTTCTGGAGATTGATAATCTTCTGAATCAAATTCAATTCGAATTCATATCAAAAAATATTTCAACTATACTGATTTATTTCACGGTTAATTTCGTAATATTTACGATCTTCCGGTTACAAAATATTCCAACCATTCTTATGCAAATTCCCCAATTGAATTCATCTCGATAATTGTTCGCAATTTGAACGTCCCACCCTCCCCGAAGGTTCACCGTACGCCAGATAGCAGTGGAATTTTCATAACTTTCCGACGACCGTCTACTTCGTCTTTTTCACTCGTCTTTTGTTTTTCGCGAGACGGCATAATATTTCGCCGAGATATGGAAATCATGGCTCCCTCTTCAGAGTCCAGTTAGAAATTTATTTCCGGCTAGCTTGGCACGCGTTGCTTGCTTTTTATCGTTGAAATTTCGCCCGGTGGAAAATTCAGCTCGTTTTTTCTCCGGTCCGTCGTTAGCGACACGTGAAACCGAACCGATCTTTTTTTTTTGCTTTCCGTGATGTTTCACGATTTGTCTGAGGACTATTAAGGGGTGTGTTAAAATTTCGCCGGTTGTTTGGATAATTATCTGGACAGAATAACGGCGGCTTGTCACGATGTCTGATGCTGAGGACACGAGTTGATTTTTGTTCTCCCCAAGGCATTGTTTTATCTTCTTAACGACTTGTTTTGGGTGTTTTGTTGGTTTTCTGTGGAAGTAGAAATATTATAAAGTGTTGGATAAAAGGTGTTCAAAGCTCATGTTATATAATATTGAACATAAAACGGAATTAACCAAAGTTAAACGTAACTTTTCGCGCTATTATTTGTCGCTACGTTATTTAGGCTATTCGATACTAATTACAGTTTGGTTTAAATAAAATTTTCAAATATAATTCTAGTAGATAATAATTTCTTGTGAAGTATTAAAAAAGTTATATGAAGATTGCCGTAATCGTATATCGAACGAAACGCACCATTATCACTTACCATTGTATCGATGGTACTACTGTGTTCTTCTGATAATGGACCTGATTTTATTTTATTGATAAATTGCTATCGTTCTCGATTACTGGAACTCGTTGAAACTTTCTAAAATTAAGAATCTCTTCTTTGATACTTTGCTATTTCGTTTCTGTTCAATAAATGTATTAATATAGTAATTATTAATTATCGTTGGTGTATAAATTATGAAAAAATTTATTTTTAAAAATAAAAAAATAATCCTCCCCGGCGGGGAATCGAACCCCGGTCTCCCGCGTGACAGGCGGGGATACTAACCACTATACTACCGAGGACTTGTTGAGAATAGTGTTTTCAATTCTCAATAAAAATTACAATTCCCTTGAAATCACATTTTTAGTAAAAATATTCATTTGCGAAATATATCGATGTAACTCTCTTGATTTTAGTATACTACCCGTTAATTTCCAAATCCATTATTTCATGCTTTCTTGGTACAAAGTGTTTTGAGGTTAGGTTCGTAGTAAGCTAGTATACACTATACGTGCTATATTATATTTCTACTTTCTATACTTACGTTCGATGCAATTTACACATTTTTATTGTCAATGCAGATTTCTTGATTAATTAAATTCGATTTTGCTGATTGATTAATTTCTTGAAAGTGTTTCATTCCATTCCCCATTTTCAAATGGATTGTGATTGGTAACTTTTTTTGTGATTGGTAACTTTTGCCACCTAAAAGAGTATTTTTTCTTCGTTTTAATTTCTATTATGATAGTATCAAATTTTCGTCTTATAATGTAGGTGGTAATTAAATATTTTTCGATTACCTACCTGTGGATGCAGGATTAATTTAAAGTTGCATTTGTGCAATTAGTAATTTCCGAATTACAATTGGTAACTATTATTACACTAATGAAATTCAGATAAAGTTTTGATTAAAAAATTGCTAATTTCCAAATTACAATTAACAACTGTTTACACATACTTGCACAGAAAATATACTAAATCTTGATAAAATTAAATATTTGACAACAGACGCCAAAGTATTAATTATCCTTCTCTCGGTAATTAAAATTTCACCTTCCTTGCAATTTTTATTCCTGTTAACAAAATTTCTAACATTGACAAATATCCCAGAATTTTATTACGAAGCATGGAAATCAATTTTATTCATTATAAATCAAAAATTCAACTTCTACTCACCGCTTTTCAATGTATTCTTCCCCCGAGGTTGAAAAAGAACACACTTCTCGACTGTGAATCCGTTATTTGTATAAAATTCAATCGCATAACATCCAAAGAAAATATCGTCCGAGGCGTAGCGCGGATCGTTATAAAATCAAACAGAAACGTTGAAATTTTTTTTCCGAAGCAAGATCGTAGGAAAAGAAGAAGCGTGTTGCCCGAGGGAAGGCAAACAACAGAATACGGTTTTACTCCGAAGTCATTGACGATGTGAATCTACGAGACGTCTGCAAATCGCTAGTCAAGGGTCGTGTCGTAAATTACATCTGTTCCTGGCCCCGAGGACTCGGTTCTGCGATACACGTGTTCTTTTCAAGACATTAGGCTTCGTTCTCTTTGCACACGTACTGGTCAACACCGTCCTAACATGGTTTTTTTTTTCTTTACCTGTAAAACACTGTAACGACGAGGAACCAATGATTATATTACAAAATTATCATATTTTCATTCATTCTTGAATCGGTCATTAAGTACTCGATCATTGCATCTTTTTGCTACAGAATTATTTAGCGAAATTTAGCGAATATTTGTTGGAATCGAAGCAAGCAGGATTCGAGCTAGTAATATTTTGTTATCCTGGTGGTCATTTTAGTTATTTCGTTATTTGATTATGTGTATAGGTATTTAGTTATTTAGTTATTTGGGTATTTAGGCACTCAGGTATTTAGGTATTTAGCTATTTAGATATTTACTTATTTGGTTATTTACTTATTTAGGTATTTGAGTATTGAGGTATTTATTTATTTAGCTATTTAGGTATTTAGGCATTTAACTATTTACTTATTTAGCCGTTTAGGTATTTAGCTATTTAGATATTTAGGTATTTAGGTACCTAGGTATTTAGTTATTTAGTTATTTAGTTATTTAGCAATTTATCTATTTATCTTTTTTAGCTATTTAATTACTTAGTTTCCCACAGTTAACCAAATCCTAGTTATTTAGCTATTCCGAATTACCAGCCACTCAATAGTCGAATTACCAGCCAGTCAATAATAATTACAAATTAATTCCACTCTTATTGCCAAATAAAATCTTGTACCAAAACGTATTCTTGCAACATACTTGTTTCTTAACCCTTTAAACAATATTATACATTTAAACGCCTAAAGAACGATATTTAATTTAGTTTAACTGGGTCACACGATATCACATCTGATAATCACGAGATCAAACTGGATCCTATATTTTACCATTAAAATCAGTCTCACGCGTTAACCGACGTTGGATATTCGTAACAAATTAACAATATTTAAATTGCAAAGGGGGTAACGCGATCAAAGGGATTGAGCTTAACGAGTGGAAAATTAATTTTCCAGACGAAAAGTTTCGTAATTAACGTCGACCATCAATACGATCAACGGCTCCTCAGTTTCATTTTACGTCTCACCTTTTTTGCATGTATTTTTCTCGTTCCCTTTTTTCTTTTCTCCCTTTCCTCGAACGGGAGTCGGTCGAACGACAGCAAGAAAAACAGTATTCCTTATTAATCGTCCAGATGTTTATCGCTGTTTAACGAAGGGATCCTCGAGTAATTAGGCTGAGACGTTTCGTTGAAGGGGTGGGGAGAGGGCGAACGGGAAGTAACGAGGCACCTGCGTGTTTCCAGTTTCGCGTTAAAACGTCCTGGCGAAATAAATTGGCAGATTAATAGTAAACGATACATACTTCGTTTCTCTTTACGTTCCGACGTCTCGGTTCGCTCTTTATTCGATTAAAATTCGCATTCGTTTCATCGACATCTCACAGGGTCGTAGCAAATTTAACTTATGCTCAATCGAACCGTATTTATATGTTATACATTCGATCGTTCTATCTGAAGTGGCCGATATTCGAGTAATTACCAATTAATTGAAGAAACTCGAATTTTAAGGAGAATAATAGAGAGAAATTCATTAATGTCGATGCTGCGAATTCGGATCGAACGAAGATTCAATTTTCAAGGGCCGTTTCACTGTTCTTGTATTTTATAATAGGTGGAATTGATATGAAATAGAACTGGTCGGGGGTTCCATAAATTTCTTCTCAATTTTTCTTCTTCTTTTTATATTTGAATAAAAATTTATGCGACCGCGCTTCTCGTCGAAGCGAAGGAAACACACGCGAGAAGGAGCGCGGGCTACTTATTACGCGATTTATAAAATGTGCCGGCCGCTGATAAAGCGTTTTAAATGCAATCATTAATTTCGCGTCGCTGTTACCGCAATTAGAAATTTGCATTTTATAAATATGCAACCCGGCCTCCGTCCTTTTCCACGATTACGAGCACCGCGTCGTATCCTGTTCCGATTGACGTTACTTCTTTTATATTTCTGTTTTCTTTTTTCTTCTCCATTTAATATTTTCTTCTGTGCGCGTAAAATGCGTGCACAATTGTCTTTTTCTTACCCCCTTGCTATTTTTCTTTTCTTGTTCTTCAAGATACCAATTTATCGGGGATCCGATAGAATGCGGTGAAAATTTGAATTATTTGTAATAACGTCGACAAGAAATATCTTACGAGGCTGATTTCATGAGAGTTTGTTTCAATTACAGCCTTCGTCACGCTAAGTTCATTTTTGTCGATAATTTTTATATTGAACGAAAGTATACTCGATTGTTGGCAGTGGTGATTCGAAAAAGAAATATTATGTATTTGGGAATTCAGAAATTTAGAAACTTTTTTATTCTAGGAGCTTAGAAATTTAGAAGTATTACTTGGGAATTTGGAAATTTCCAAATATTATATTTCTGGGAGCTTAGAAATTTAGAAATATTACTTGGGAATTTGGAAATTTCTAAATATTATTTAAGGCCTTGGAAATTTTCAAATATTATATTTCTAGGGGCTTAGAAATGTTGAAATATTACTTAGGAATTAAAAAATTTTCAAATATTATTTAAGACCTTGGAAATTTCCAAATATTATTTAGAAATGTCGAAATATTACTTGGGAATTTAGAAATTTTCAAATATTATTTGAGGCCTTGGAAATTTCTAAATATTATATTTCTGGGGGCTCAGAAATTTTGAAATATTACTTGGGAATTTGGAAATTTCCAAATATTATTTAAGGCCTTGGAAATTTTCAAATATTTCTGGGGGCATAGAAATTTTGAAATATTACTTGGGAGTTTGGAAATTTCCAAATATTATTAGGGGCGTTAAAAATATCAAAATTCCATATTTTCAGGAATCTAGAAAATTTAAAATATACCTATAGAAACTTAGAAAAAAAAAAAAAAAAAAAAAAATAAATAAATAAATAAATATACATGTCGAATTGAGTAACCTCCTTCTTTTTCGAAGTCGGTTAAAAATTAAAAATATTATTTAAGCACCTAAACACTTAGAAATATCGAAATATTGCATTTCAAAAAACTTAGTAATGTTATGACATTCTTGATAAATCAACGTTTATTTCATCAAAATATGGTATTATGCACCTTTGGTTGGGTTTTCTGTACCTGGTCGATGTTCCAGGGGGTTGGTGGAGACAGAAGGTGCAAAAAGGGGGAAGGCAAAGGGTAAAGTGGTGTTGGGTTCGAGCAATCAACGCCACGCGTAATGCGTATCATTGGCCGGTCCTCGTAAACACAAGCGCAAAAAAACAATTATTAAGGGAAGATTGAAGAGAACGGCAGTCAAGAGGGTGCACAATTGGCAGTTCCTTCGAACGAACGAGGATCCTTAGCACGAATCTCACGGTTCAACCTTCGTTCAACGATTTACCCACCAGAATGATATCCTCGAAACAAATATCTTCCAACATCCATTGCAAATCATATTAACAATCATTCTTCGTAGCTACCGAAAAACGAAGATAATTTGAAAATTTTCCAAGGTGTAAGAAAATTGAAATCAAAAATAATTTCAATACGAGGTTAAAAAATCAACAACGAACGGTGTTAATTCATACTTTAGCCAATCATCCCATTTTCTTCTAGCAACCAATTTTACAAATTCCATACTTCATCAATATTCTCTTCTCAAATTCGTTTCGAAACGTTCGAAAATCTTCGATCAACGTTTCTCGGTAACGGAGGACCACCTCGGTGGGAAACGCGATTTCGCAACAAAGATCTCGCGATAATAAAACGAAGAAACCGTGCGAAAGCTCGAGGGAGGAACACTGTTGGAAGGAGCAAAGAAATCGTCGATGAATCGTTCGTTATCCGGAAATCGATCGCAAGAACGATCGCAATTAGAAGCAGCGGTTACCCGTTTTCCGCGAACGTCGAAAGAAGATCGACTGAACAAACTCGAACCGACGAATTCGGTAGACGGAGGAAAGGTAAACACGGAAAGGTAAAATCGTTCGAGCGAGGGTAAAAGAAAAAAAAAGAAGAAAAAGAAAAAGAGAACGAAACTTTCTTCTGTTAGCTGTTTTGCCGCGGCTCGTTTCGCGATTATCTCGTTATTCCGCCGGTTTCCGAGTCAGAACCGGCCATTTTCGACCGGTAACTGCGATCAGCTGGCTCGCCGAACCGTCTATGAAGCTGTTACGGCGATCGCGAACGGTCCAGTTACTTGGCGCCCTTTTCTTGCCGCCGTTTCGATCCGGGGGAATCCTGGAAACCTCGAATATTACTTCTTTTGTGGGAACCTATGTGGGGGATTGAGTTGTTGGCAGGTTTTGCGCCGATGCTACCGATGCTTTTGTAAGGAAAGACAGGGGAAACAAAAACTGTTGACAACGGCGAATCGATTCGTCATCTTTCCACTTGTTTTCGGTCAGAATTTGTTCAACTTCAAAGCGGAAGGATTGAGAAACATACCGTAAATATAGGATAATGTAATTCGTATCGAAGGATATTTCATTTAAAACGTCGGTTGGCGTATTTGGACGTTGGATGTTGAATCGAAGCTTTCAGTTGTACACCTTTGATCTCTTCTGTGATTATTCGTGAAAATGTTGGGACGTTTGCATCCTAAGTTGGTGATAAATGTAATACATACACGTTGGACTCATATTTTCGAGATAATACCGCGATTAAAGGGATGGTTTGAGTTTCAGAAGGGTGTGGGCTAAAGTGGAAAGAAATCTTAGTGGTTTATATAGAATTGGCGGAATATTGAATGATCTGCCTTGTAATAGTACGACATTGCGTACCTTTGGTGTGAAAATCGTTTTGCTTATTTGGAACTTGGAATTCGTGGTACAGAGCTAAAGAAATGTACCGTTTAGTAGAAAATTAGTAACCGAAAATTTTATGATTAAATATTGAATAATTGTAATAAATGTGTGCTTCGTAAACAGCAAGAATTCACAGTCAAATATTGAGTAATTATACCTAACCCAAACCCATCGTAGAAAATAAGAATTGTAATAAAAGTACCCTCTCGTGAGAAATAAAAATTCGCAGTTAAAGATATCCTTTATACAAAACGAAAATTAACAAATAAATATTGAGTAATTGTACTAGAAGCTACCTTAATGAAAGATTCTAATTATCTGCGGTAAAAGTGTATCGAAAAGTAAGAAACCTATCTCAATCCCCTTCTATTAAGAACATTTCAACATAAAACTCCCATCGTAAACAATCTAGTATTATATATTTAACCAAGTAACAACAAATTAAAATAGATTCCTTACATCGTTACATCCACGTTCGAACGAACTTCAAAGTCTGAGATCGTTGTTCCGTAATTGAAACTTGATTGCGAAAGCAAAGGTAATTAAATTTCGTGAAACAATTAACGACGTTGTTTGAATAATTGATCGAAAAGGAAGAAGAAAACTGGCGGGGAGAACTTCCTGCCCGTTGAACGCAAACGAGAGCATAATGGGATCGTTGGTTTGGAACGGAACGAAATAAAATAGTCGGTAGCTTCTTCGGGGCCATCGTGAACTGTAATGGGGTTAACCCTGGCTAACCCACGTATAATTAAAAAACAGAAAATGATCCGGGACGAATCAGGATTATCGGTCCTGGTGGGTTTTTACGTCGACTCTTCAACGCGTGTACAGGATACGTTCGATCTATCGATTCTTCAGCGAAACGTTTTCTTTGCACCAAAATTAGCTCATTTAGTATAAATAGATATAGTAAAATATTGGTATCGACGAAAGGATTTTTATCGATCGGAAGTGGTGCCTGTGGAGGGACATATTTCATTTACCAGGGTATTTTGAAATTCGAAATTTCAGTTTTATTTAGAATACAATATAGAAGATCAATGGAAAGAATCAAAATAAATAGATTCATAAGCATTTGTAACACTTTACTTCCAAAAGAGTGAATTCAGTTTGCGGAAGCTTTGGTGGAGAAGTAAATTAAGTTCGAAGGTATCCAAAAATGCTCCGAGTGCAAAGGGTTAATTTTCAAATACCTAGTATTTGGAAATATAACTTTGACGAAGGTACGGTAAATATTATTAATTATTACCAATAAATATAATATCGGCGAAAGGCGTTGGGTAGGATTTTTATTGGTCTGTTGGTAAAATTTTATTTCTTAACTTTCGGTCATTTGGCAATTAAGTATTCTTAATGTAGATTTAGTAAACATTATATTACTAGGCAATTGTATCAGGCGGGACTTTTTATCGGCCCTTTAGTCAAATTTTATCCACCTAATAATTTTACTAAACGATATATTTAGTACCAGCGAAAGGCGTTAAATAGAATTCTTCAAAACACGAGTATTCCTAAAGAATCCATCCATCCAACGGCGTAACTTTAACTTGTAATTAAGTTAACAATCTTGAAATATTTTCTAGAAAAATATAATGGGTATATACGGTGCTGTATCTCTGTTAGAAAGGACAGATTCCAAGGGGGGGGGGGGGGAGGGGGGGGGGGTGCAGATGTGTAGCCTAGGCCTGGTGAATCGATTTCGATCGTGGATCTCTCGATCCCATAAATATCACAGGCTCCAGACGATTCGTGCTGGATAATTACGCCCGTATCGAGGCGTACAAGGGGCGGAGAAACGTGCCGCGTCCTATAAATGTTCGATATTATGCCTATACGTAGTCGCGGCACGCTTGACCCTTTTGACACTCGGATGATATAATAATAATTGTTGTGCGTTCCTTGGTCCACGAGCATCTTCTCTCTTCTTGGTTCGATTACGAGAAACTCTGTCCGCCTTTCGTGTACGATACGGTTTCTCGTTTCAAATGGTTCCTCGAAACGTTTCGGAGCTCACCGTTTAATCTTCTCCCTTCGTTCGTTCGATGCTTCCTCCTCGGACGGGCATTTTCGTTTTGGCCGCCGTTTAATTAACCCTTTCGCTGCGGCACACTTGTGACAAAAATCCTGATTTCTCTGGATCCGTCGCGTTCCTCAAGAATATTTCGCCTTTGACCCTGTTAGTCAGAACGTTGAACAAAAATTCAAAATTGAACAAAATTGAAAGTCCTGCCACTTTAATTTTATATTATTTCTAAATTTCGTTTGCACAGTGATCAAGCGTCGCGTCAGTCACCGGTGAGTGACACTCGAAATTTTGTACAATTAAATGATTGACAAAAAGAACTATGAAATAAATCGCGGATAGCGTTAGTATTGAGCTAATAATTAAATTTGAAAATTAATCGACTGCATCCTTAATAATTAGGATTTTATCGAGTCTGATTACGTAAGTCCGTTTTCACTGTATCACTCAAAGTGTTAAATTACAAAATTTTTATTAAGAAAACTGATACTATAGAAAACTGATTACATAGCCCTTCATCCATTTTACAACCAATTCCTTTTGAAATAGATTCTACTCCAAATACATGATATAGTAATTATGGACTATCGAGACGATTAGTAAGACATTCATCTCCTAGAAAAGACTGACACGTTCGATAGCATCAAATAATGTTTTCCTCTTCGAATGGAAAATTGACAAAGACCATAAGTTTCTTGGTTCGAAAATTCATCGATGTTCCCAGAGTGTTTTCTGTTATTCTTTTTGGCAACGAAATTTCGGTGAAAAGGAGAGATAACAGACGCAACCGAGTAACGAATTATTAGGATGTAATGCGTACCGTGGAAGCATTACCAATGGTCGATTGAGCAGAAACAAAGCGACCAGAGGAATATAAGATGGTGTATAGTAAAACGATCGTCGCTCGACTTGAAATACGTAGCCATTAACGGCCATAACCATTACCGATCCGACTGAATTGTGAGGTTAGTATGGGGGCTAATCTGCCTACGTGCTTTACTTACCTGTCAAGAAATTAGCATATTATCTGAATACCGGCTCCCTTAAGCCTCCCGATTCCCTGGTAGCTCGAAACGATTCTTCCTTATTCTTTCATTTTTGCTTCGATCTCTTTCTCCAAAACTCCTCCATCCTTTCGAGGTTTCTTCGTCCGTCGATTTTCGAATAATCACAACCTTCCCGGCGAACGATCCGTTGAAAAGTTTCATGCACAGGGTGCCACGTGATTCATGTTACAAATGAAAAGGGGATGATACTGTGCGTATAGGAAAGTAGACCGAAGGTACGGTAGAGAATTCTATTCGAACGTTTTTGATCGGCGCCGATCACAGATGCTATTTTTACGTAATTTGGCGATCAAAAGTATTTAGAATCTCAGCAACTATTAGACGCGACTTTTACACAATTTAGGAACAATATATCCCGTAAGATCCATAAATATTTTTGCCGTCAATTACCTAAATTTCTATTTAAATAAATACAGTATAGTATCTATGGTATTTATAGAAATATTACCCATGATTTTTGCGTAATTTGGTGATCAAAAATATTTGGAATCTCAGCAAATATTAGACGCGACTTTTACATAATTTAGTAACCAAAAATTGCATAAGATTCTTAAATATTTATGCCGTCAATCACTTAAATTTCTATTCAAATAAATACAGTATAGCATCTATGGTATTTATAGAAATATTACCCATGATTTTTACATAACTTGGCGACTCAGAATATATGGAATTCCTAGAAATATTACTTGGCAAGCAAAAACCTCGTAAAATCTCCAAATATTTAAACCCTCCAACTACCTACATTTCTATTCAAGTAAACAGAGTAATAATGGTTATTCTATCATCCCCAAATCCCAATATCTAAACACTCGTGTTCCCCAATTTATTTATATATATTTCAAGATGCCGACGAAAACACAATGTTATCTACCCGCCAGCGAATAGAGATCGTCAGTTTGTTAATTACGAAACGAAACAGATCAAAGTTGATCCTATCGGGTAAGAAATCCGTGAGGTTTTCGCGCGATTTCAGCACGCCTCTTTGTATACACACACACACACGCACACGAATCGGCAACACGATATCGGGTAAAGTAATCCCGTGGAGGAGTAATCGCTGCGTTCTTGACGTATCGATCAACCACCGGATATCCACGGCACGTCCTGGCGAAGCACATGCAACCGTACGGGCTCGCTCGAGAAAAAGGGATACAAGTTTACCGAGTTATGGGAGAAACAAAGAGAGAGACAGAGCCACACGTTGCTTGCGTGCCTTCCGATGAGCTTTACGACGAGCTTCGATATTAGGTCGACACTTGGATATTAGTTCATTCGGTAGTTGCGTGAGAACCGTAATCGTTGGGTCCGCTGTCATTTTATCGAGCCCGATTGACGATAATTCTGGATTAGTTTCCATTCTGTTCGTTAGAAATATCCTTTAAACAGGGTGACCTGTTCAGTGAATGAACACATAAGACTCATTTAACGACTCGTGATTCAATCCCTTGAATACCATTGGTATAAATGAATGATTTTGTTATTATGGTCAAACATCTCAGAACATTATGCCATCAATATTTTATAATTATAACCTTCGTTAAAAATCTGCCACAGGATTTAGGGAAAAATGTGCAAAGTAACCAATGAATGAACATAAACACGGTTAAACACTGTTTTTTTTTTCCTTGCCTGAAGACGATGCACCCTCAAAGGTGATGTTCTCCAAATACGCACGTCGCATTTTCTTACATTTCTAATTCTTAACACAGCGCATAGTATTAACATTAGAACTATCGGCGTTCAATGTACCCTAACTTCTGAGTTAGAAATAAATTAAAAAACAAAATAATTACGATATAAAATGTAAACTTATCTATACAATAATTCTTGATCTCGATAAAAGTCGACATACAACTCGACAGAAGCGTTTGAATAAATTTTCTAAATTAAAATAAGAAATCTGAATCGAGTCATTTCCACCCGTTTGGTAGTTCTGGCGTTAAAATTTCAGGGATCCAAGCTACG
This sequence comes from Stelis phaeoptera, assembly GCA_943735885.1. Lineage (NCBI taxonomy): Eukaryota > Metazoa > Arthropoda > Insecta > Hymenoptera > Megachilidae > Stelis > Stelis phaeoptera. The sequence continues at coordinate 17,002,474 of OX030932.1, read as the reverse complement.
TCGTAAACAATTTTCTAAATTCAATCTACGTTACTATCGTCTTCTCAATTATCCTACAGTAGGTATATGAAATTTCCTATATGCAAATTTCTACGTAAAAGAAATTCTAATAAATATTGCCGATTGTTCCAGCTCCGGCGTTCAAAGGCTTACAGAGCCAAATCATTTTCCCCCGTCCCATCCACTCTCGATAAAGTCCCACAGTATGCTAAATGTTTAGCAAAGTCTATATTTCAATTGAATTCGAAAGAAATCAGTGTCCAGCGGTCGGACGATTAGCTATCTAGGGTCGGAGACACGAAAGAAACGCGTCACGCTAAGACACACGCGCGTTTGTATCATAACGGACCTTGAACCGATGAAAGAAGGAAGCATCAGTTGTAAGTAGTTGACGGAGGACGGACACTCGGCCGTTTTGGATCGCATGTGCTTTAGGATGGATTTACGAGAGGACCCGTGAACGATATGCCCCGGACATATCGGGACCTCGTTCACAGTAGCGATGGAGACAGGGATAATGGCGTGCCGGGACCGATGTCGGTTAGGTCAGGTTTTTAACGGTCACGTGGTCACGTCATCGTGCGTGTTTCGTTCTTCTCGGACCAAGAATGGACCACGCGAACCCACGGCCCCGGAACGTCACGAAACGGACCTTCGTCGGGGACGATCTTGGACGATCGACTTTTTTCTCTTTTATTTATCAATTTTCGAATACACAGTATTTGGAAATATAGCTTTGACGAAGGTACGGTAAATATTATTACGAATAAATATTATATTACTAGGGAATATGGAGCCGGCGAAAGGCGTTGGATAGGATTCCTATCCTTTTCACTATTTTTTATCATCGTGTCAACTATATTTGAATAACGTACGTAACGTATGCTTTAATATACTGTAACGTCCGCACCACGGTGTGTGTACAGACCTTTGCTAAATTTGATAAGATCGGGTAACTCGGGGAAACTATAAATTAAAGATGTCACGTGTTCGGTCCATACAAATTCATTTTATTTCTTAAGAGATGTGTATAAACTTCTACAAATTTTGGACACTTACAATTAACGAAGTCGGTTAAAAACTGTCGAAGCGACAAAAGGACGACTGGCGTTTTGAACTACTTTTTTTTTGTTTGTCGGGATTTTCTTGTAATGCGCCGAGATCTAAATAACTTGCTCGGTCAGAGCTTTGGAATACAAGGAGAATACAAGGAGAAGAAAAATGACTGTGAACGTGATGAAAGTTTTCAACTTCAACGGTGGTTGCTTCGTTTCAAAATTTGCATTCGTGGCAGGGCTTTAAAATCGTTCAAATTTTCTCGCAGAGAAATGAAAAAATCAACACAATTATAACGAGTGTTCCTTTTGACTGGAAATTGTTCTTCGTTCGATTTGAATAAATCTGTAGGTAAACGAATGTAATTGTTGATTTAATATGCCGATCAACAGACCCACAGAGTGCGAAGGGATTGGTACAGTTTGTAAAAGGTGCAAATACGGATTGCAATATTTTTCTGCTGAAATAGAATGTAAAGATTTATTGAACGGAGAGACTAGAAGGCTATTAATCCAATAATTCAAATAAATATCTGTTTATTTTGATCCATGCTCAATTCTACAACTGTCGTAAATGTATTTTTATAAATTATACGAGTAGATTGTTAAGAAACATTTCAAATAAGTCAAACCTGCCGAACCGTCCCCGTCCAGCCAGCCTGTCAACGCTCGAAGCAAATAGACACTGTAGTGTAAGCTACCCTCTTGCCTGCTCAACCCTCCGTCGATTCATCGCAACGAATTTATCTGTCAATTACCCTCAATTCCTATCGCATACTCCCAACACATCTTATCATCAAAAACCACCAAAAAACGATACCGAAGAAATTTCTTCCATTCAAGCAGAGCCACAGATATTTCTCGACAAACAACACCCTGAAGCGTTTCGTTTGATCATTATCTTCTGGCCCAGTATTTGAGCCATCGGATCACAATTAATCAGAGTATATAGAGCGTTATTTAAATAAATTTCCGTAGAATAATGAAGGAAAAGGAAGACAACAGCGAAGGGGTTAAGGTTGGTTGTTCGAGGACGTACGAAGTGTCCCAGTTGCTCGATTCCCAGCCACCTTTGGCGACGATCTGTTATCGACCAGACGATCCGATACAAATCCGTCATCCGATGCTGTCTCGGATCCTCGATATCTCGGTATCTGTTCCGCGGATCGTCGGTGTCGTCTTATGAGGCTAATCCGGCCTCGAAAAACGAGCGGATTGCATTGTACCGAGGGCAAAACCCACCCTACACTCAACTAACCAGATCACACGCCTCGGCTGGCATCAGGGGTGTCCAAACATTCCGCGAATATCCCGGTAAATATTCGTCCAAAGGGCGAAAACGTGAAACAAAACGTGTCCAATCGTTCGTATTCCGTTTGAAAATCGTTCTTCCATTTGTTCCGCGTTAATCGAATGATTTTCGACGTCTGTCTGACCCAGAAAAATCACCGGAAACCGTGATCCGAGCTCGTTGGAATTTTTCTCGAGGATGATTCCTCTGGTCCCCGACGCGGCCAGATCAACGGCCAAACGAATCGTTCAGTTTCGACAACGGACACCGGTGTTTCAAGGTTTTTATTCGCGTTTTTTAAAAGCACGAGAACGGTACCGTTATCCAACGATGATAGGGCGTGGTTTGCCCACCCCTGGTCACCGGGGATAGGCTGATCAGGGGGATGGCAAACGAGATTACCTTTGATCCCGAATCCAACAAACTCAGTCTGATGCCTGCTAACCGCAGCTCTTCCACTCGTACGCCTCGAATAATCCAATAGTTTGACCGGTGTCCGTACAACAACGACACCGTTCTGTTCACGAGCCGTTGCATTCTGAATTTTTCTTCGCTCGAGCCGCGGATACGCGGGGTTTAATGCTGCTCTATTACCGACAAAAAGGCTTCCGAACTGCTGCCACCCCCCCCTCTTGTCCACTCTCTCGACCTTTCATCATCATCCATCGATACCTAACGGATTTCAAAGAAGCTTAGCTGTCGACGATTTCGAACTTCATCCTGGCTTCAGGATCAACCATGTTGTGCCAGTTTTGGCTTCGTCCGATTCCTCGCCAAAGCTTCTTTTCTTCGATAATCTTTTTATTTCGTTGCCTGACATTTTTCCTTGGTTTTCCTCTTTTCTGAAGCTTCTCCGTTGAAGAGTATTTTAGTTATCTAAGGTTGGTATTCTGCGTTCACCAGACTCTGTAATGTTACTTTTCTTGGGGTCAGTTTGACTTTGCGTATTAAATACGTAATTATGTGTTAATAAATTATTCGCAGTATAGTGGCGATATTCTGTTATTCCAATGTAGACACCTTCACCGACAATGAGTTGGCTCTGTCGTGACGTCGATCTAGAGTATCATGTCGATCTAGAGTCTAAAATTTAGAAAATAAGAATTCGACATAATTCATAATTAAATTTAAACCGTCTCCTTTGTGTAATATTGAAATTATCATAAATGTGACGATTCAATCGATTCAGAGTAAACTAAAGATAACTTCGACCCTGATCAAATTTTTATCAAAATAGAAAAAGAAAAGCGTTGAAAAGAAGAGGGTTAGAAGCGTACGTTAGCCGAGAAGTGGATAGAATTAAAGCGACGAGTTGTCCTCTTTAGTAAAGGAAAAACGACACCGAATCCTTTAGGAGGGTTTAAGGCCGTGCCGGTGGTAGCAGTTTTCTTCGGGCCAGAGATTGAATTGCACCCTTAACTGGTTTGCGTTTCAATCAATGCACTCTTGCCGCAGGTACAAAAGCTCCTTGCTACCACGCATCGGCCGCCAGTTGATCCGAGTCATTGTCACGGTGCTTTTGTCCTACACGTTGTTGGCAGGATTTCCTTTCTGCGTACGTTCATTGTTCACGGGATATAACTATGCGGATTCTGGTGGTTTTTGGTGAAATCGTGTGTGCAACTGTTTCTCAATCTCGGGTTCGTACAACTTTCTTCCCTTTAGCGCGAGGGGGCCAGTGAAAATGGCTATGCGTAGTCAGACGCGTTACTTTCAATTCTGAAGTCGAGACTCTCCGTTGCTGTGTTTTGTAAATAATATTAATTTTGATATTGTATAAAATTTTCTTTGATTCCTTCTTAACACGTTGGCTGCCACGGGAGTCACCGGTGACCGGCATTTGAAATTTTGTATACTCAAATAATTATCGAAAGAAATAATGAAATAAAGCTAATAATGCTAGCTATCGGATTGAAAAGTTAAATTTGAAAATTAATCGACCGCATCTTTAATAATTAGGATTTTAACGTGTCTGACTACACACGTCCGTTTTCACTATGGCAGTCGACGTGTTAAATTTGTGGCGCAGTGGAAACGGATAGTATGTAGTCAGACATTTGGAGAGGGATAATTAGGTGGTAATTCCAGTAGTGTTTATTCGGATAAGAATTTCGATAATTAATATCATAGGAATAAATACGAAGGTTCTGAATTGACTTGCCGAGTTGATATTTCAGAAATATTTAAGCCGCGGACACGTAAGTTTAATGTTTCCGTAAGTTTAATTTCCGTTTGTGAAATATATTCAGGTATCGATTGAAAAGCACCTTGGAATTTGATCAGAAGGGTGTGCGTTTGCTCGAATCCGTTTTTCTTCCGATAGAAATTGATGGGGGTTGAATAAATAGCGGCCCGTTCGAGATTTCAACGAATCGTGAGCGAGCAATCGGTCGACGAACGATGCCGAAGAGGTTGGTGTTGGTACGTTGGAGCAGGTAGAGGTCATGCCACCACGGTATCTCCGTCACCCTGCGAAACACCTTCCAAGAAGAGAGAAGATAACCGTGGTCAGTGACAAGTGCGAAGCCATTTCAAGCGCTTTACCGTGCACGGGACGAGTTTCTTAACCCGTTTTACCCCCTTGCGGCTCGTAATTAACCAGCATGCTCGAATCACTACGATTTTTCTTTACTGGGGCAAACTTACCCGCGGAAGACATAAATTTCACTCAAACTCTTTCAAACTTGACAAGATTAATCGCGGATTGGTACAGAATTATTTCTTGTAACTAAATAATAATAATTTCCAGTCTTGACTGACAAAATTCGTATAATTCTGACGCGAAACATATGGAAAGATCGGTAATTTTGTATTTTTTATGAATAATTGTATTTTTTCCTACATAACGCGTCCACGTATAGCTTTCTTTTAGAATTATTAAATCAATACAGGCCTGAAGCTGTCGAAACATTTTCATTATTATTTATCTATTATTTCCACAATGTTTCGTTACTTCCATCATTTATACCTATTCCTAGTATTCCTAATTAAGCACTCGAAAGAATTCCTAATGATATCGATAGAAATTCAAACGTAACCCAGATCAAAATTTGAAAATTGGGTCTTTGAATGATCCACGATTCGAGCATTCGACCCTCGAATGCGATTTTCATGGCCAAACGAATCCAACCGCGAAGAAAGAAGGTAACGAAGATGCGCGAGAAGATAGGTGGGAGAATAAAAAGAAAAAGAAAGAAAACGATTGCAAAAGAAAGAGGAGCAAAGGTTCGAGCTGGAGTTGGAAGGATACAAGGTCCTGGTATGCGGTGATATCGACTCATTACCATGCCCGGTGCAGACAACAGGGTGTGACTTTGCATCCATTAGGATAATTGCTCCTCTAAGTCTTCACCGGTGATTTCTTCCCCTCGTGCCTGATTGCTTTACGCGCGCGACCGGGACGACGATCATTCATCGATTGGCGCCTCCTTTTAACCGTATCCGTTCCCCTTTTATCTGCTACGCGGACAAAAAATAAATCTTGCTTCCTTTTGCACGGATTTCAGGATTCTGCTTCTTGAATTCGTGATGCAAGTTCGAACATTTTACTCGGGCTCAATCGTTTGTTCAGACATGGATTTTGTTCATTAGGTAATAGAAATTTTAAGTAATTTTTATGGAGGGTGTTTTCTAGGATTGATAGAAATTTGATGGAATCTTTGTTGGTGATATTTTCTAGGGCTAATAGGAACTTTAGTTAATTTCTACATATAGGTGGTGTTTTCTGGGATTAGTAGAAATTTTTAAATCTCTACTGGTGGTGTTTCCTAGGGTTAATTGAAATTTTAAGGAAACTCTGTTTGACGTGTTTCCTAGGGTCACTAGAAATTTGAAGTAATTCCATGGGGTTAATGGAAATTTCGCTACACAGAAATTTGAATTAATTTCTGTTAGGGATACTTCCTAAGGGTAATAGAAACTTTATCTATTATAGTTTCTGTTAGGGGGAAATTTTCCTAATTTCTACTAGCCAAAGGGAAAAATTTCTTTAAACATAAATTGTCGTGACTTCCAAAATACCCCTAACAACCACAACGCTCATTCGTTACATCTGAATACCCATCTTTCGTTCGATACGCATGGAAACAATGTAACAATTGAAAATTTGCAAAAATTTTTGTGTCTTTTCGATGGGTTAAACCGGGACCGCTCGAGGTTCAGTTTTTCCGTGTCACGGTCCCGTGTGTTAGGGCCCAAAGAACACGAGAAACGATACCGTTGGATAATTAATTTCATCCTTAATGAGCCTGCGGGGACGTATGTTAATTCGAAGAGCGTCGGATATTTACATTTACGGTAGCCAGCACGAGCGTGGCCGAAGTCGTCTTTCGGACACTCGTAACCTACACTGCTGGCTTACACGACCCGTAGAAACGGAACGGATAACTCGTTCGTGTTCCTTCTCCTTTATCCGTCCCGAGTCGAACGAGGAGAAGAGGTCAGAGACGCGTCTTTCGAACCCGGGCATTTCCTGAGCAACGAACGACCACGAGAATTAGGACCACTAATCTTTCCTGGCTGGACGAAAGAGCGACGAGAACCGGGCCAACAGCCGACAAATGCGTTTGCCCAGGTTCGTTTCCACCTTTCCTCCTCCTCCTCCTCCTCCTCTTCTTCTTCTTCTTCTCCTTCTTCCTCTTCGTTGTCTTTTTTCACTCGTTCCAATGGAGTTCCATGTACCTTGTCACGGGAATTCGGTAGCAGGACCAGGTCGAGTCTGTTCGCGACCCTTTCTCACCGAACCGTCCGACGAGTCGGATAAAGTGATTAAAGACGCCGTTAGAAAACGTTTAGAAGAGACTTGTACTGTTGCTGGATGGCTCGTTTGTCTACCTGTTACCTGGACACACCAGATTTGTCCTCGGGCCGTTGAACGGGGTCTCGGCTGATCGAGCAACTTCATTTACTCCGTCGTCCACCTTTCGATACCTTTTCTCTACTCCAATCTTTGAATTTAAAACATTTCTACGCATCACTTGTTATTTTTCCAAGAATGTATTAGGTTGTCCCAGAAGTTCCTTCCGCTTTATCAATAAATAACGGATGTACAACACTTTGTGTTTCGCGTCGCGTTATTGAGTTATGTACGATTCATTTTAACCTATTATCTTCTTCCATTTCTCCGAAAGCTGCGTGATACTATTCTCTGTTCACGTTAAGAATAACCTCACGCTTCGACCAGTTTTTGACTGATGTGCGCATCCCTCACCACTTCCTACTAACCTGACGCATATGATTAGTCCCGCGTTATCCCTACCGACCACCTACCGAATAACGATACAGCCCAAACAAGAGTTAATTGTCACTGCGTAAAATAAACGCGAGAGTACTTAAACACGGTGTTCGGTCAAAGGTGGATTGGACGTGGTGGACCAGTTGCATGGCCTCCTCGATCCCCCGATTTCAACCCTTTGGACTTCTTTTTATGGAGATATTTAAAAAGCCAAGTGTATTCTTCACCGATAAATAACTTACAAGAATTACGTAACCGAATCCACCATGCTTGTCAAATAATTCGATAGTTCGCGACTCTGTAAGAAGAAGATGCCAAGCGTGTATAGAAATGGAAGGTGGACACGTAGAAAATCTTCTGTAAATATCGAAAATTCAATAGTAAGTCAATCATGATATTAACGAACAAAAATGTTTATATCTCAGGAACGGTTGATCTTTCGACCTATGTTTACTGAAGCTTTTTTACTCGGTACAGTGCGTCCTATATACCATATAAATATTGAATGGTTTTTTTTTTAACACCCTGTATATGTTATATATACGCTCTTGCAAGAAGTGACTAACTTGACGCGTTCGGTCATTTCTCTAAGAAAATAAATATGTAAACATGTATCCAGGTACAATTATTGTCCAAGTAAGGGTTATTGTAAGCTACTTTTGATTTCCATCGATAAATCGACCCAGTTCTTCAGGGTCGTTGGTTCGCACATGAAAGGAAGCATCGAGGTTCAATGAGAGTTTCACACATATGCGCGCGTGTGTGTGTGTGTGTGCGGGGGACACACGCTTATTGGCATGCGTGTCCCATACGAGAGAGCAACCGGGCCGCTGCTTCGTTCTCGCACCTGTTGACTTCTAACTCGACCGGTTGATTAACGACTCTCCTTCCTAAATCACGCGGCCTCGCGATTTCTTACCACATCACGTGAGCCCGCACCACTAGACGATACGATTTTTCCGTACTTTTAACGTTCTTTTTCTTTGTTAAACACTGTTTGACTATGTTTCTATTCGTTATTGGAAAATTAGAAATTAGGATCAATGGAACTTGGGTGATTAGGATTCTGTAATATTTGGATAATTCCAAATTGTTTGTATTAACACGTTGACTGGCACAGTGAAAATGGGCGTATGTGGTCAGACACGTTAAAATCCTAATTATTAAGGATGCAGTCGATTAATTTTTAAATCTGACCTTTCAGTTTGATAGGCGGCATTATCAGCTTAATATTATTGCTACCCGTGGTTTATTTCATCGTTTCTTTTGTTAATTATTTAATTATGAAACACTTCGAGTGCCGGTCATCGGTGACCCACGCGGCATACATCGTGTTAAAGCTTAAATTTTGTGTTTTTAATTAGGAAGTGGGGAATTAGTACTGATAGGACTTAAAATTAGCATCATTGGTACTTGGTTAGAATAAAAATTGATCTTAAACACAATAATATTTGATAATTTGCGAATTTTTGACGGTTTTTTTTTATATTCCAGCTTAAATTTTTATTTCTAATTAAAAAATGATAAGTCATCATTAGACAGTTTAGAAATATGTTTATTTATAAATGAAACCTGGGTCCTAGATTCGATAAAATTGTTGTAACTTTTTCTGATATCGAGAAGATGACGGTATCGTTGGATAACGACCGATAATTAACGTTGTTATCGAACACGTATTTCGTTTTAGCCACGAGGAGGAGCTCGCATCTCATTAGACCGTACGTACGCCATTGTGCACATTAATATGCATACAAAGTGTACACAAAATATACATATTAAGACACGCGATTTGCATGCCAAGTATACGGGAGCTCGCGTTGCGCCGTCTTTAATAAGCCTTTGATGCAATTAAGGGCGGCGGAAGTGCTCGTGATCGTATTTCGCGAGGTTGAAATTTCGATGTTTCCTCTGTCAAGGCTAATTACGAAGACTGAAACTTTTCAGTGGTTCGTTAGACCAATCGAGAGTTACAATGTTATATACCATACAATAAATATTGATTTAATTCAAAATTAAAAGGATTGAAATCGAATCCTTTTTTATATCTATCGTAAACGAAAGTTCAGTTATGGTTAGGTTACCACTTGCAATTAATTACTAGTTTTCTTAGGAACCCAGAATATTATTCACGGGGTTTCTGTCTAGGAAATTTGGAAAATTGAATTTTAGGAATCTAAATTATTATTAGGCTCCAGCGGGTTAAATGTTGGGTCGAAGAAGCTTAAAGCTCCGTCTGTCTCGGTTTGAAAATTCATAATTTTAACTCTAAATAGAGCCTTATTTATACCCCATCAATGAAATTGCAAGGTAAGGGATTAAAATTATGGTGGCGATTCTGAATAGCAAAATTCATCGATTTTTCGCGGATTTCGAGATACATCGATGACGTAGGATTACCACGAATTGTTCATTGGGAATTTATATCGCGGGGTGCAGACTGGACGGTTGGTTATTGCAGAAAATTGAAGATATCGGGGATCGATGGTCAATCCGTACAATTAACGAAGGCTTTCCCATACGACGTCCCACGCCTCCGGGCTTTGTTTACGGCGATCCTGAACGACGTTATTCCTCCTTCCGATTCCTATCGAGGCGTCTTCTTGAAGGAGCAACGGGGAATCCGTCGCGATAGCAACTCTTCATCCTTAAACGGCGCCAGCCGTGGTGTTAATAAACGATCGGTCAACTTTTTCTCTTATTTCTCACTTACAGAATCGAACAAACAACTGACGGTTCAGACGTTCGAAGGAAGATTTGCAAGATCTGTTGATAGGTGTCTAGATGATTTTTATTAAACTACAAATTAGAAATCTATTAGTTTCTTAAATATCTATTAGTTGTCTCTAATCGTCAGGAAAAAGTAGCCCTTTGTATTCGAGTGGCGCTTCTGAGACGGCATATTTAATTTATCGGAGATTTCATTCGTATCAGAATATAGGAAATTAAGGAATGATGCATTTGGTTTCTGGAAGCATAGCTGGGAAATTACATCAGACCCGATTGTGTCCAAAAATGCTTCGAGTGCAAAGGATTAACACGTTGAGTGGCACAGTGAAAACGGACGTACGTAGTCGGACACGATGCAGTCGATTAATTTTCAAATTTAACCTTTCAATTCGATACCCACCATTATTAACTTAATATCAACGCTATCTTTTTGTCAATTATTTGATTGTACAAAATTTCGGGTGTCAATCACCGATGATTGACCTGGCGCTTCATGTGTTATCCCTTTGGGTACAGATTTATTCGAATGTACGGATTAATGTAATAATAATAGATTTTATTGTCGTGATATTATTTACACGTGCGAATGAGTATATCGGCATTTACGTAATGATCACGCCACGATCGACGCCCTCTACCTCCATTCTACGCAGCGGCCATCACTATGTATACAGGAATACCTTAACACTATTGTACTTTCAGGGCTTGCTGGCTTAGTGACAATATTTACGTTCTCACTCTGTTCCACCTCTCCTGCTAACCACACGCATTGTTGTTATTGGCTGAAGCGGTGACAAAGGACGACGACGAGGATATTGAGATAGAGTGAAATATAAATCATTGCAATCATTATACTTCGCTCTATCTCAATATGTTCGTTGTCGTCCTTTGTCACCGCTTCAGCCAATAACAATAGTGCGTGTGGTAGCAGGTAAGGTGAAACAGAGTGAGAGCGTAAATACTGTCACTAGCCATCGAGTCGCGAAAGCAACAATAGAACTATCGGCGTTCAACGTCTGCTTATACTTAAATCGAAAATTAAATAGAAAACGAAATTCATAAAGGATAAAATGTAACGTAGCATACAGAAAAATTCTTTATCTTGGTGAGAAGTAGTTTGTATTTCGATGAAATCGTGTTTATAAATTGTTACAGTATAGAATACGGAATCTGGAACAAATCGTTTTTAACCGTTTGGTAGTTCTAGTGTTAACACATTATCTACCGCTCTAGAATCGAAAAGTATTTAGGGCTAGGGGTAACCTGTATTTTCCATTTATTCTCGATCGTAGCACGCTTAATCATTATTTCAACAATGTTATAGACGAAAAAAATAATAGTCTAACGTTTGTTAATTGATTTTCAGTTACCAGTGGATAGTATTGAAAAGTCTATTAATACACTCACGGTAGATAAAGTGTTAAGACTAACAGTATTGACTACTCTCCAAAAAAAAATAAATAAATAAATAAATAAAATAAACAAATTAAAACTAGCTTAAATTCGAATGACGAGTCAGATTCGTCAACTGATTGTGAGTCGTCGAACGTACCCAAAGGGTTAATTAACCCAAAGAAGTTCATTTTGAATTCGTGAAAAAGTTCGCCCGGAACAACGAGCAACAAGCACGGTCGGTGTATAAACAATTTAATTAACCGTGGATCGCGTTCGGGAACGTTGTGTACGCGTTCCCGTACTCCTGCTCGTAGTGTATAAATCAACGAGTCGTTTATTTGTTCCCGATTCGACTATTAACGAAGCACGCGGGGCTCGGTTGAGCCCTGTTCGACGGGCGACGACTAAATTAAATGAACATCTAAATCGTCGAATCCGGGGGACCACAAATCTCCCGGCTGCCGAAAACTCGACGGGTGCGAAAAGCTTGGCCGTGAAACGGAAAGAGACGACGGGTTTATACGGACACCAAACTACCAGGGTCTAACTCGGGGCCCCCGCGAGCCGCCATAAATTCTCCGTTGAATTCGAAATTCGCCTCACCGTCCCGCTCGGACTCGCGCGATCACGCGAGAGCAAGCTAATGTCGATGCCCGCGACTGATCGCTCCGCTCGCGTACGCGTGGGACGAACCGCCGGAGATTTCGATGCTTCGCCAGATCTCTCGCGAAGCGTGCGATCTTCTCAAACACCTGCCGTTCGAAAGCGATTTTCGAAATCATGTGAAAATTTAAATATATCAAGGGATAAAATCATTTTCTTCGTATTAACGTACGAAAGTGTTTAACACGTTGGCTGGCACACGGGGGTCACCGGTGACCGGCACCCGAAATTTTTTTAGGATCAAATAATTAATAAAATAAATGACGAAACAAACCACGGATAGCGTTATCATTAAGCTAATAATGCTAGCTATCGATTTGAAAGGTTAAATTTGAAAATTAGTTGATTCAATTCTAAATAATTAGGATTTCAACGTGTCTGACTACACACGTCTGTTTTCACTGTGGCAGTCGACCTGTTAAACGGCGATAATACTAATTGTAAGTGTTAAATTAAATAGTTCTGGATGGTAGGAAATTGTTTGTAGGAATTTGGAAATTTTTTAAACGGATCAAAGATCTTAATTCTCCGAGGGAAGAGGAATCGATGGTTAAGGTTCGTTCGTGGTAGCTATTTCTTGGATGGGTATGTGGAGCGCGTAATTGGCGTGACAAACGGAATTATTATGCGAGGACGAACGCCTCGACGGGATGCTCTACGACTGCCGGAACTAATTCACTGTATCAACTGAGACTGTTTTTCGAGCGTTGCGCATTGTTCCGATCCGTGAAATTGGATTTCTCGGAATCATTTCCATTTTTGATTCGAATAAACTGCTCGTGAATTTCTATCCATCGTGACGGTTAAATATGATGCCTGTAGTACACCTGTTACTTTTTTATACGTTTAAGGAAATTGTTGTCTAATTTATTCATAATACATCAAATTGATCACTCTCAGTGTATCTGCTACTTTGAGGCATCCAAAGGATAACAGTTTGGAAATTCTGTTCGTGGTTAAGGTAAATGTCCCAATTAGCGACCGTGTCCTGATTATTACGAATAATCGTCAGAAGCATTTAATTTTGATTCGTGAATATTCGAAATATCATGCAGATAGTTGTATCAATCTACATTGTAATTTATGATTAAGTAATTAATAGGTGTTTTCACGCGTGTCAGATAATTTTCATGGTTATTTACAATATCTTGTCACGACTTAGGCAACTGTTCGATGCCTCTTGTATATAATTCTGGCTGCTCTGACTTGAGAAACATTTCTTTTCGCTTTACCTAATATTTTGAACAATTTTATCATATAAAAGGGACACTTTTCATACCACAAAGGAACCAGTAAAATGATGAGCTATTAATGAGTAACTGTGATAAGTGTTTTCAGTGAGTAAATATGTTAAAGTGCATGCTTCGATCTTAAACAGAGTCGCTAAGTGGGACATTTACCTTAATTATTAATTACAGAAAAGAATATCAGACCTTATTTTAATTTATGTTTTCAACATACCACATTGAAGGATCCAAACAGGAATTTGTACAAATTTTTCACGATTAATTATTGTAAAGATAAAATCGATTATCCAAATCAATATTCCAATTTATCCAAAATAAAAAAAATAAAAATTCGTCGAAAGTGTCCCGTCGTTTAAAAATCGACTGCAAGGCGTACGATCGAAAAGGATCGTCGTCGGTTTCGGGCGTCGAATCGCGTGCGCGCGAGAAAAAAAGCAGGCTGGCTCGCGGTCTGCGTCCGATACGCGGAGCATAATTAATCCACGAACGATCGTGGTAATTAATTCGCGACGTTGATGAAGGAAACGGCGCTCGCGACGCTCTGGTTGAACGTTGGCTCCGTGTAATGCTAACCGACGGTGACTGGGCCGTTTGTTAACACGCTTAACACACGGCGCGTCGCGCCAGGCCGAACAACGATCCTTTCTGCTCCCGTTAACATCGTGTCGTACGCTGATTCGAGAGCGTTAAACAATCTTAACATTTCACGATGAAAAATAACCTGTCTAAGAATATACGGACGTAGTGTTCCGCCCGCGATTTGCCAAACTTGCTCTAAAGGGAGTGTGTAACTATCTTTTTCTTAGAATACGAACCGATCGCAAAACACGTGCGCTTCGGCTGTATTCGGCTACCCGAGGGGTTGACGATCGGTGCTAGTTGAAGACAGAGACGACAAGCGAATGAAAAATGATGATATTTTCTCTTCCCTTATGGCAAATTTAGCATACTTTACGCTCCGTCCATGTATTCTTAGGTCCGTAGTTGAACAGTTAAGAGAAATCTTCCACGTGGTAGCAATGGTAACCGCTCGCTCTGTCGTTAACCCCTTGTCGATTTACCCGACAGGTGCGTCAGTGAAAGCTAAATATTTATTGCTCCGGCGTTAAAACAAATCAAGGAAATAGTTATACTTCTGAATGCTATTTGTATAACTGAACTATTTTGTCGTTATGGTCAAACATCTCAGAACGTTATGCTATCAATATTTTATAATTATAATTTTCGTTAAAAATCTGGCATAGGATTTAGGGAAAAATGTACAAAAATAACTATATCTTTAAGCTATATGATAATACAAATAAACATACGATAGGAGCAAATTGTTCATCTCAAGCTAACAATACCTTGAATATAGCGCCGTATATATTATAGATAAAAAGAAAATCGCTTTAGCCAGACATCTGTGTCTGGCTGTAATTACAATAGAATTTGAAAAACATTATTTTTTCGTTTAACACGAATTACGTTCATTCACTGGACAGGTCACCGTAAAACGAAATAGGATTTTCCTAATATAATGCGAGTTTATCAGATTACAAGAGAATCGACAAACTTGAAAGAGCAAATGGAGGCAAGCTGACGGCCATGAAAGCAACCAGCTATTCGCATTTGTATTCTTCCTGTCCTGAAGCTTTCTTGAACGTAGACCACTAATTCTGGTGTCAGTCGGCATATGGTCGATTATCCGCCACAGGATGTCGAAAGTCGGTTTCGACCGCCATTGGTCGCTTTCTTTCGAAATGCTACGTTGACAGGCGAATGTATTTCCGCTCGTTTCGCGTCCAGGCGAAATTCGTTGCGTGTCCGCTCGATTCCCGCAGAAACTGTATCGTTCGAAGAATCATCGTCGCGAACTTGGCAACAATTTTTCCCCGCAGGTATACCTACCCTTTTTTTTTCTAACTTAGGAAAATAAGACATATGAAATTCTATGCATTTCGCCAAAGGTTCGGTTCAAGGTCGACTCGAGAAATTCCTAGACACCGTCGTTCAACCCTGTCGGTTGTCTTACAGTGTTATATCACCGGTGGCCAGGAAACGCGGTAGCATCCTTTCTGCGACGGGAGCTTCCATTGCTATAGCCTGTGCTGTCTGCCACCCCGGAACTGCCTCCACTTCGTCTCTCGACCCACGAAAATCCATAGTGGACCCACCCTTCGTGGCGCCTGCGCGTCTCCCTGTTTCCGTACCAACGATCAACCCCCTTCCTCATCCCTCTTTCCACCCTCCTGTCTGACTGGCTTCAACGTTCTCCCGCGAGAAGGACATCAACTATGAAGCTATACGAAGCTTGATACCAGCCGGGAAAGAGAAGGGAAAGGGAAACGCAGACGCTTTTGTGCCAAGGGGTTGGGGGGAAGGAGCGAAGGGTCACGGGGATGCGGCGTTTCATCGATGCCAGGAGCAAAATGGCGGGTTGCTTTTTAAGGGAATGGATCCTGCTTCGAGTTTTATCTTCGATTGATTTTCTATAGATAGATTCTAATTTACGATTATGAATTTTATAGTTTCTGTTCGTTCGACGATTGGCAAGACGAATATTCGATAAAAGGCGACGTTTTATGAAAATCTTGTCGTCAGTGTTGACGCAGGAAGAATAGCATTTTGTTTGTTTTCTAGAAATCGATCGTGTTTTTGGATATGTTTGTTGATATTTATCGGGAGTTTCTTTCGTGTTCACGCGGTGGATGGATTTTTGGAATGATTCTTGGAAATTTCGCGTTAGTTTGGTAATTGTCAAGGGGAAGATTTCGTAGTGGACTCGAACAATCTTGAGTGTGTGATTAGAAGGGCTGATGGATTCGAGGATGGCGTGTCGGTATACTCGGCGATTACACGATCGCGCCACTTTTGATTCGTGTTATTTAATTCGAAGCAGCACTGGAAGTTTGTATTTGTTACTCGTAAATCACAGAAACATGATCGATATTAGATTTATGTATCTCGACTAACGTATTACATCGACCTACATACTGGATGTACTAACTCAATTCTCTTCTTTTTCTTTTTCTTTTTCTTTTTTTTTTTTTTTTTAGAAAGAAATTGATTTAGAAACACTCTGAATATCGAATTGGAATTTTGACATGGTTTGTTCGAGTCTGGCGTGATTTGATGACATAAAAGTGTCAGTAAATAGGACTTGCGGCACATCAATTTAAAGCTTGAAGTTCAATAAAAATTTCTATATAAACGTTTTGTTAATATTCTTCGTTGGAACGAACGAATCTAATTTGCCACTTTACAGTTAAACAATACTCGCTCGTTGAAATGTTAACGGATCACTTATGTGATTATATTTATCAAATTTTAAGCTTCAAATTGATGTACCATAAGTTCCATTTGGCGATACTTTTCTGTCATAAGCATCGCCTCAAACCTTATACTTTCCTAAATAGGTCGTTGTTTGTTATAACATAAAGAATACCGACGAAGCATTTATACAGTAATTCTCATCAAACGTCGAGCTTTAAATCGACGTACCATGAGTGCCATTTTGCGATACTTTTCTGTCATGAAAATCTCGTCAAACATATTTCAAAATCCATCATTCGACGCTCAACAACGAAACTTATCACCATTTTTCGAATCGTTTGAAATATAATATTTTCTGTTCTCCCGTTACACAATTGATCTGTCAGAAACCGGGAAAAAGATATTTTAATCGGTAAATCATTGAATCACGATCTAACGTTTCGTGGTATTCGCAACTGGGACGCTCAGGAAGCGGTCATAGTTGGCAATAAAGAGACAATTACGTTATAATTACGGTATTGTCGCATCGGTGTCGTTCCTCGGCGCACTTGCAGTTTTCAGAGCCGCATTGAAAATGCAGTTTTGTCGGCTACGCAAAAGTGCACGGTTCGCTTTCTTCCCACGCTGGCGGTGAACAAAAGTCGGTTACGTAAAACCGCGTGTGTCCCATTCATCGGTTCCCTCTGGGACATTGTTCCACGAAATCTATAATTTCATTTTGCTTCTGCTTTTATATTTGCCCGTCATCGTGCTACCGTGTCATCGCGATACCCCTTGCGATCGAATCGTCGACGATAACAGAATGAATTTTTCATAATTCAAATGTGTTCTTTTAACGTGTTGTAATTTTTCTTTTAATAATCCATAGTGCTGGTGCTTTTTCTAAACCTTCGATTCGTGCGGATCCTTCGTTGAATTTCGTAACGAATCGTGAAGATATTTTAATGTTTTAATTGCGAGTTTGTAAATTTATGGAATTCTTTGCTGCGCGTCTCTTTAGATTTTGAAACATTCGAAAGTTTGCACTTTCCAGCACTTTATTTGGAAATTTCTTTATCATGGATTATTAATTCGCTCTTTCTGGCATGTTGGCCATGGGATCGAGTATGGCACTTACTTCGATTCAGGGGCTTCTGTTTTGTCAGAGTAACTTAGGAATTTGAAAATTTGGGAAGTTGGGGATTTAGGGTTGAGAGTATGGGGACATAGAAATTTGGGAATATGGGAGATTAAATATTTGGTAATTCGGCGGCGAGAATTATGGAAAATTTATTTTATTTCGAACGAAGTAAACTCGAAGCTTGCCATTTCATCAGTGATTAGTAACATGAAGCTATGCTATATTATTGAAGCTTGATTAAATAGCAAGTATCAGTTCAATTAAGTACCGCGTTAATTTACAACTTGTGCCGCAAATGTAATTGCTGAATTAAATAATTTCGTAAATTATGGTAATTTATTATAAATGACTAGGATTATAATTCTGCTATTTAAATTTGCATATAAGCAATACATCGTTTCGATTGTTTCGATTTATTTTAACAAATTAATATATCAAACGACAAATCGAAATTTTTCACCCATCAATTTGTTCAAACAACGTTTCTTCAGATTTGGATCATCCTCGTCGCGACGATTGTCGTCGATCTTAACGATTGCAATTAGTGTCGTCAAATTGCAAGGAGATTCGCCATGTGTCCTTGACGAGTTCCTCGAACACATAAAGGAAGCTCGCTTCCTCTTTACCTGTCAAATCAAACTTTTAACGTCGAGGAACAGAATCTTTTTCATTTACAAGTATTTCTCGAAAGCAGTACACTGATTTGAAATTTAATCAATGGCAGGATATTCTGTTTCAGAATTTTAAAGATAACTTTATTCATAGGGAGTTTATGGTTTTTGAAATTTATTTAATTCCAAGGGTCGCAATTGAATTAACGGCATGGTATTTAAAATTGAATCAATGGCAGGATATTCTGTTTGAGAATTTTAAAGAAAATTTTACTGATAGGGAGTTGATTGTTTTTGAAATTTATTTAAGCCTAATCTTTCCGTATTGCTTTGCGTCAAAATTATTCGAATTCTATCAACGATTTATTACAGATTATTCGCAATTCCGTAAGAAATAAACGTCTGAAAGTCTCAAATTCAATTATCGTACCTGATTTACCCTTTAATCATCGTCTAACGACTCAAACGGCATTCAATTTATTAAGAAACGATCGGTGTTTCTTATGACAGTCGGGAGGGTTGATCGAGCGAATGGGAGAAAAAAGGAGTGAAAGAAATTTGAAAAAGAAAATCAAGAATAGAAAATACTGATGGTAGAAGAGGAATGGCACTGCCCACGTGGCACACCTTCCTTCTTGTCCTCGTTCCAATAATTAACCGTGTTTTGCGCGTAGCTGGAACGACGAAGACCAGAAGAAAGAACAAAAGGCCGACACCGAAGGTCCTTAATGGTATCCGAACGAGACCATTCCACGAGGACTTCCTCTCGTCCCGAGGATAATGGATTCGGTGTCATCTAATAATTAATAGAGTTCTTCTCGGTGCTGCCGCTCCAGTCGTACCTGTCCGACTATACACGCCTGCTAATCTCATTCATCACGCTTTCTAACCCCTAAGCATTTTAATTAAGGCCATCCTGCTTTTTTCTTCCCCCCTTTTCTTCCTTCCTTCCTTCCTTCCTTCCTTCCTTCCTTCCTTCCTTCCCTCCTTCCTACCTTCGTCGATTTGCCTTCAATTTTGCACTTTGCTCCGTCGATTTTTGCAATTCAAATATTTACGCGTTGCTGTCTGACGTTCGCTAGATTTTAGGTTATTTTCATTCTGTTCCTTTTTTAGTTTGCTTAGTCTTCACTTTTAGCTCCGCTTCCCCAAGTTTTTAAAATTTCAGTTTGAACATTTCGATTTCTTGCCTTTGTTAGGCAAATGTTGGGTCGTTTTCCCCCTGTTACTTATCTTCCATTTTGGAATTTTTCTGATTGCCTTCGTTCGTAACTTTACGCTTTGTTTGTCTAATTTTTAGACTTAAGCGCCGAACACTCGATCGCCATCTATTCGTTGGCTTAATTTGCGTAATTGGGGATAAGGAATGGTCTTGGATCACTTGAACCCGTTCACAAGGCCTGGCAAGGTTGCCGAGAAAGTCAAGGACGTTAAGAATAATAATCTTTGTTAAATAGAAGACTAAGAGCGACGCAGTGCGGTGTCTTTGACGAGATGTCCCGCACCGGTTTAATACAGTGTCCCCGTGGTGCCGACTTCAATTAAATGGATAGCTCCAGGTCGATTCGTGGCATTTGATTTTTCGTATGGTGAACCATCAGTGGCGTCACATTTGGTATTTCCAATTTCTAAATCCAAGCTGGCGATAAAATATTCTTGAAATTCTTAAATTAAAATAAACACAAGAACCCTTGTGTCTTTCAAATAAACGAATCAGTTTTAAATTATAAGAATTATACATATTAAACAGTTTGATTAAAGGAATTTCAAAATCGAAGGAACGAAGAACTCGGGGAATTAAAGGAAACTTTGTTAATACGTTTACGCCATTGGTATACAATCGAATCGTTACACGGTACGGTTGTCATAATTGCACAAACAATTCCTGTATCTTATGCCCGATCGGGAGTAGGCTAGAAACGAGCTGACAACGAAGCTTAATAATTGTATTCGTCTGGAAGAATCGCAGCTGTTTAGCAGGGTGTATCGATTCACAGGGATTCCCCGTGTCAATCAATTCTCCGACAGTGGTCACCTTTAATTATCCAGTTCCTTTGCCCGTAGACCGCCTGTTATCCAAGCCTCGAAGGTGGCCAGCCGAAGAATTTTTTGTAATCGTTCGATATTTGAGCATGGTTACGATCAAACGTTTAATTACACTCGTCTGGTTAATTAAGGCAACAGGATTCTGTTGCCTTACATCGATGATAAAATTGAAGTTAAATAGGTCTTGCGCTCGTGGATACTATCTGTGCGTTAAGGTATTTAATAATTTGTTCTTTTTGGGTCTAATTCGCTTTTTCTGGCATGTTGACCATGGGATCGAGTATGGCACTTACTTAGATTGGGGATATGGGATTTGAAAATTTGAGAATTTGGGGATTTAGGGTTGAGAGTATGGGGGTATAGAAATTTGGGAATATGGGAGATTAAATATTTGGTAATTCGGCGGCACGGAAATTGAGAAATTTGAGAGCTCAGAAATCTGGAAATATGGGGGCTTCGAAATTGGGGAATATGGGATCTTAGAAATCTAGGAATATGGGACTTAAACATTTAGCAATATGGGACGTAGGAATTTGGAAATATGGGAACTTAGAAATTTGGGAATTTGACGATTTAGAAACTTAGTAATTTGGGAATTTCTCAACTTAGAAACTTAGGAATTTGAAAGCTTAGAAACTTGGGTATATGACGGCTTGGAAATTTAGGAATTGGAGAATTTTCCAACTTAGAAATTTAGGAATTTGGAAGCTTAGAAATTCGAAAATTTGACGACATAGAAATTCATGAATGTGAGAACTTTTCAACTTTTCAACTTAGAAGTTTGAAAGCTTAGAAATTCGAAAATTTGCCGACGTAAAAATGTAGAAATATGACCGCTGAAGAATTTGCTAACACGGAGTCTTAAAAAATTCCATATTTCGCTTCTATCACTGTATCACCCCATAGTTACCCTATAGGTCGGCGTCGCACAGTACCCTTAACCCAATCCACCTCGTCGAACTAACAAAACCAAATTAACAATCCATTTTCTCTCTGTTACAGCTTGAAGCCACCCCAAAAGGATGGTGTAACAAAATCGAACCCCAGCAAGAGACATCGGGAGCGATTGAACGCCGAATTGGACACGCTGGCGTCGTTGCTTCCCTTCGAGCAAAATATCCTCAGCAAATTGGATCGTCTCAGCATCCTGCGGCTAAGCGTCAGTTATCTTCGAACGAAGAGCTACTTTCAAGGTAAGTGGTGGAAAATACTTTTCATCATTTTTTTGATTCATCAAACGAATAATTCGTGAGCGGCGAACATAAAAAGATAATTAGTCGAACATATCTCGTTCTTTGACGCTAGGCAAATCTGATAGAAAGATTCAGAAATTTCTTCCCGTACACACGGCCCTGGTTGAACATGGTTGCGCATCCAGGAGCATTAGCATTCGCAATATGTTTCTGAACACGCGATGCTGTCGTTACTCGTGTCTCTGAGGGAACAATGAGGGGTTGAAAAACAATGACCCGGGAAAACAATCTTCCGCGATCCTGCAATTCGTCTGTTCGTCCGTCGAACTTCTTCGAGTTTCTTCGCCATTGTGATAGAACCCGCCATTGTTGCGTAATATCCGACAAAAGCATGGTTAAAGTGTTGGAATACTTTCGTAGTGATCATTTTGAATTTGATATTTATTCCATCAGAAATAATATAATTTTGATAAAACTTTATCCGGTGAAAAAAAGCCGTGTTTGATAAAGTTGATAACACCAATTAACGAATTATTTAATAAGGAACTGGGTTAACGTTATCGCGCACGGGAAATTTGTAATTTTATTAGGCGGAAAATTCTTGTGGGATAATTGAACTCTGACGAGTAACCGGATGTGGAGGTATGCCGTATTTACATACAGTTGCGTAAAAAGAAATTTAATGGTAAGTTGAGGTGTTAAGTAGGTGTCAGGTTTAAGGATCTATTTTCAAAGTTTGGTCATTTTCTGGGGTTAGTTACGAAGGATATAAGATTCCAAAATCATTTATCCGAGGAGTTCGTTGGATATTAAAATTTCCTGCCTTTAGAATTAATCATTTACAGAGGGCTTCCAAAGCATAATATTCTCAGCATTCCAATTTTCTAATGTCTAATATCAAGAATCTGATATTACAAAATCCATCGATACCATACAAGTAGTTGTCAAACGAAGTAATTACTTAACGATTAAAGTTATCGCGATAAAAATTCATATAAAATTTCCAAGTCGCTTACGAAAGAATTCAAATGCTAGATACATAATATTCGTCGATTAATAGTTAATAAAAAATTTACTAGGAAAACGATAAGCTTGGTAATTATTGTTAGGAGAAACTCGTATCGTTGTAAGGGTTGTTATTACAGCGCAAAAGAAGAGTTTGTAATCCGTTCGTGACGTGAAATCGTAACATTGCTTAACCCATTTGCATTGCTTATCCATAATTAGTCAAGATATCCGTAGCCGCGTGGGTATGACATTTTTAAATTTCAGGTCACCACTGTTTATATCAAACGCGATTTCAACCGGTTGATCGATCTTTATTTCGAGACGATTTTAATCCCTTCCAACGGTTGGTCTTCGTGTTGGATAGATCAATTGATCCGACCCAGTTCTCTTCAATCCTTGGCGAGATCATAAATGGCGTGACTGTGCAAAATCATACAGTGTTCAAGGTCGATTCAAAAATATACGGAATAAAGAGGGTCGGTGTCTTCGAGGTCCCGGGGTGCGTGGATTAAATTAATTTTCATTCGAAGGAAATTTTGCGCTTTCAAATTATCGTACACAGCACTTTGAAAATTTGGGAATTTGGAGATTTGGGGATTTCCGGATTTGGAGATTTGGGAATTTGGAAATATGAAAATTCGGAAATTTGGATAATTGGATAATTGGAGGTTTGGGAATTTGGAAATTTGCAATTATAGAAATTTAGAGATTTGAAGGTTTGGGAATTTGGAAATACGAGAATTCGGAAATTTGGAAATTTGGAAATTTAGAGATTTGGAAATTTGGAAATGTGGAGATTTGAAAATTTGCTAGTTTGGAAATTTGGAAATTTGGAAATGTGGAGATTTGAAAACTTGCTAATTTGGAAATTTGGAAATCTGGAGATTCGAAAATTTGGAAATTTGGAAATATGGAGATTTGAAAATTTGCTAATTTGGAAATTTGAAGATTTAACAATTCAGAAATTCCAAAAGAACCTGAAAACTAAATCCCAAATTATCAAACTTGACGCTTAAAAATTTCAATTACCACCAATTACCCAATATCCCACGAATAAAAATATAATTCCATAGAAAATTCCCAATTACCTCTCAAATTACCAATATACACTTACCACCTGTAAATTCGGAATATCATCGATTACAAGAATCCAGAGATCGATGGGAACGAAATTATGCAACCTCGTGGTTTACCTCGCGTTGGGGCGGTGGACGGGGAGGGTTTGCAATCTCATCTGCAATCGCAATCAGGTGGGGCCAATCGAAGAATCGGCGGGGAATAATGGGCAAACGTTCCTCTTTCTCCCGTCCATTATCTTCCTCCGCCAGTCTGGAGTCGTTTCGATCTCACGACGAACGTGAGCGGCCTCTAAGTGTGCCCACACGAAACCCTCGTAATGCGGCTTCTACACTTTTATCGATTTAACGCCGCGCTAAGTACCGCGAACCTGGCCACGGACGATCGCCTACACCACCACGGTCATACTAAATACTACCTGTGTGTCCTGGATGCTTCTTTCCTTCTATTTTCTTTTTTTCTTCCATTGGTTCGAACCATTATTCGTGATTGAATCAATCGATTCTGTCTAATTAGTTACCCTGGATTTAGTGTCTGTGGTGTCTCAGACAAAGGACAAACTTGATTAGGTATAACGGAGACTAATCAGTGTCTATCGTGGATTAGACTTCTAAAAGGTTAATAATTTAGTGTCCATATAGATTGATCAAAGTATCGATCCTTTTTTCAGATATTAAAAAGATTTTAACTATCAAGATAAAATAATACACCTAATCACCCCTATTGAAGGATCAAATCCTCTTCAGTCAGTCCTGTGAAGATTGACTGTAATACGATAAACAGTATCTATATTTCAGTCAAACTAATCAGAATCCTAGAAAATCCTTACCCTCGACTCCCTAATGCCTGGTATTAGTTTAGGATTCCAATTTCTTAAATCTCCTAACCGACTCCGAGAGTCACCGACGATCGTAACACCATAACCGTTACAAGAATATTTCTGACCAATTGTTAAAACGAAACTCCAGGTTATCACCAACCCTAACCGTCTAAATAAAGGCCATCGATCATAGTCGAAGGATGAAGAAGCCTATTGGTCGAGGTAAGCACGGTATCGAGGTCCGTTGAAAAGAAAGGACGCGTGGGTCGCAGTCGTATGCAAGGTAATGGACACGAATCCGGATCGCAGTGCGAAACAGCCGATGGAACACAGTAACAGGAATGCGAATACCGAGGGACAGGCAAAACCGAAGGAAGAAGGTGGTAGTAGCTCGTTGTCGAGTTAGTCTCTCGCGGGGCTCTTCGGTTGCGAGTTAGCCACGTCTCTCGATATCGCGGATCTCGCAGTATATCACCTGCGGGGCACAAGAGGTTGCCCAGGTCCTCTACTTAGAGCTCTTGTTGCTACCGGCTCGATCCTTAGTCCGCGACTATACATATACCACACCGGGGCCAGGCCCCGGGGCATTGTTCACACCGTTTTAATAGGTATTCATTGTCGGGAGCTCGGATCTTTTCCGAAGACACCCGGGTGAGTGTCGCCCGATGCCCTGATACCTGGGAGTTCTTGCGCGTTAACCGCGCCAACCACCTGTCCCTCTTGCTCCCTGTCCGCCCATGGCTAAAACCATCGCCAAACGATGCATGGCACGCTAATTGCGAGAAATGGGCGCAGCTTGCGGCCTGGATCGAACGAACATTAACCCCTTGAACAGAGAATTTCTTTCTGCTTATGTTGGAAATGTTCCAAGTGAACATATTCCTCGTGGTCCCAATTTGCTTTTTGTAAGCTGTTCAGGGTCCGCTGGGACCGCGACGCACGGCACTCGGTCTTCTGTCGTGTCTAATATCTAGATTTGAAAGTTTCTGTTGTTTCTGTGGGGTAAATTTGAAATTTTGTGCCAGTAGACGCAGCGTGGCTCTGTATGAGAGCTAGGAATCTTTCCAGAAAGTCGGCGACGCACGGTACCCAAAGTTAGCGACCTTATATTTTATCTAGGCTGCTTAGAAATTCGAGAATACGAAGATTTATCGAACAGGATTATCGCCTGTTTCCCACGCTTCGAAAAAAAGAAAAGGACTTGCGTTGTTCCACTATGTAAATTAATTAGCCGCTCGGTAAACGCGTTGATTTTTCAAAGAGGCACGTGGTTACATCCTCGCCTCCGGTTAGCTAGCAGAAGAATAAAAGTATCGCGAAGAAGAAGAAGAAGAAGAAGAGGAGAAGGAGGAAGGGATAAAAGAAATAGAAGACAGAAGGTGGCGAACGTTGCAGGAGATTCAGATAGCGGATCGTGGGGGTTGCACCTCTTTCGCTTTTTTACTGACGCTTACCGTTCCTTTCTCGCGCTTCGCCATTCCCCGTAGAGACTGTAGGGACCCCATAAAAGGTCCAAAGCGACGAGTCTCGGTAATTAACCTTCTCCGCGTCGATCTTATTGCCGGCAGCCTCGTGTTTGCTCCCTTTTCTAGTTTTCTTCTTTTACTTTTGATGGCCTAATCTCGATTTAGAATTTTATTCATTTTTCTTTTCTTATTACAATCATTCAAATATCATTTTCTAAATTTTCTGTTAGTATTTTAAATATTATCTATATATTATCTATATTTTTCATAAGCATCTGTCATTATTGACCCTTACTCGATCATTTCAGGGTTAACGATAAAGTCAACGACTTTTTATAACATTTTCTACTGTATACTTTTGTCTATTCGTCGTCGCACAGATATTACGAATTGGATGCCTCACTTGCCAAATCGATTAACTCGATTTTCTGAATTTTATTAAATTTTAATTTTAAGAAGAATTTTAAAACACAATATACACTATTTTATCATTTTTCTCAACTTCTTGTTTCGTGGAGTTAATCGATTTGGCAAGTGAGGCATCCAATTGTTAATCGTGTTGAAGAGTTCAACGTTAAAAGAAGAAAATGGTCGCGTACAGTTTAAGGGGTCAAAAGTTACGGGAGG
Source organism: Stelis phaeoptera (assembly GCA_943735885.1). Classification (NCBI taxonomy): domain Eukaryota; kingdom Metazoa; phylum Arthropoda; class Insecta; order Hymenoptera; family Megachilidae; genus Stelis; species Stelis phaeoptera. The sequence goes on along the minus strand of OX030932.1, from coordinate 16,975,640 downwards.
AGTGATCGAAGTTTGATCTTGCGTGCGACAGACAGAACATACGGACAAAGAAGAGATATACGAAATTGCTTCGGAGCGGAATAAGGTCTCTGATGAAATTGTTAGTTCAAGACATTAATAATCCCACGCGGACTAATTACTTACCGGCGAGAGGGGCATCAAATCCTCATTACGCAATTCGTCACCCTCCGACACCTTAATCAAAACCACGAAGCACGTGGAATAACGACGTGACGTTAAGCGGGAAAGTAATGAATTCTTTTACCACCGTTCAATCGTCGCGTTGCTTAGAAACTTTGATCGATATTTTGAAAACAGTAAAGAAAAAAAGGAATCACTTTTCATTCGTCGTTGATGATGGAATTTTATTATATGTATGAAATCGAAAATGTATAAATAAAGCGAAATTGGTAAGAAGTTAGGTTGTTGGAAGTTGGGAAGTTAAAATTTTCGACCCTTTTAGTCTGCTCGAAGGTTGTAAATCAGAAAGTAACGAGTGACTCGCGGGAATCGAGTGAATGTCGAGGTTTATAATATTATAGAAAATTTGAGTGGATATTTATTGGAGCTGCCTCGAGTAACAGCTTGTCGTGCGGTGTAACCGCGTCAACGTGTGTACCCTGTAAACGCGTAGCATGAACGTTGATGAAGAGATATACATCGATACAGTTACCTTCTCATCATTACGACTCATTTACATTTTTCATTTCGGCCTGACACCTGGCGGGGTTGGGACACCGAGAGTACCGCCGCGTGACGGGGACACGGAAGGGGGACTTCCAGGTAAAAGAGTCGAAAGAAAGATCGGACAGTGAAACGGAATGAAAGTGCAACTATTTGGGCAAACGGACAGAACGACGGTATCAAAATTCAGCAAAAAACTAGAAGATTTAAAGGTGTTCACTTTTATCAAAATCAAGCATATACGCTAATTTATGAACGATTGAAGTAAGTATTCTAAAATTGTAAAAATCGAAACATGGACCCTTTAAATTGAAATTCAGAATAATTCTAAAAATGGCCTTCTCAAACAGGGCTCCATATAGTAGGTAACTCAAAATTCTAAAATTTCTAAAAATGACCCTTTTAAATAGGAATCCAGCAAAGTAGGTATAGGGGTTTTAAGATTCCAAAAAATCGAAATATGGACCCTTTAAATAGGAATCCAGCAAAATTCTAAAAATCGCCTTCTTAAGTAGGCATCCCAAAATTCTAAAATTTCTAAAAATGTCCTCTTCAAATAGGAATCCAGCAAAGTAAGTATAGGTGTCCTAAGATTCTAAAAAATCGAAATATGGATCCTTCAAACCGGAATCCAGCAAAATTCTGAAAATGACCCTTTCAAATAGGAATCCATAAAGTAGATATCTCAGAATTCTAAAATTTCTGAAAACGACCCTTTCAAATAGGAATCCATATAATAAATATCCTAAAATTTCAAAAATTCTCAAAATGGTCCCCTCAAATAGAAACTCGTCAAAGCAGCAATCCTAGACTTGAAGAATTCGACCACCGTCCCCTTCAAATAGGAATCCATCAGAACAAACATCCCAAAAATGGAAAAATGGCCCTTTTCAATATCAATATCGTGAAGAGATTGTCGCGTGCTTGGTGTAGAAAGAAAAGGTAAGGATAAACTGTTGGCCGACATATGATATCGTCAACGCTGAGACGGACAGGCGTAAAGGGAAATCAGTTTTCAAAAGCGTAAAGAGTCGTCCCTTCGGGCTGATGACTTCATAGAAAGGACACGGATGGCTCGCGGCTGTTCGTCGTTCGCGAAGGGCGGAATCATAAAAGGGGCAGACCGCATCGCGATAATGACATGAAAAATGAACTCGACCGAAGATAATCGGCGAAATTAAATAATTGCACGCTCTCCGCACGACGACGCTCCGAGAGCGTGCGCCTCTCGCTGTTGCGCCGACGAATTTAATCGATTTACGATCTTCTTCATAATCCAGCGCCGGCTTCCGGTTCTCGCTACCGGCCCCGGGGAGATCCGTTTCGTTGATTTCTCCATCCTCCTCTTTTTCTTTCCAACTTGGCCCTACCATGGCCTGTTCCCTTCTGTCAATCTTTCTTTACCGCTTGTTTTCTTCTTCTTCGACTGGTGCTCGTTCTTCCGCCATTTTCGTTCCATCGGTAACTTCCTTTGCTTTTTACGCGGTCTCATTTTGTCCCCTCTCGTGCTCCCTCCACGGTTCTTCTTCCACTTTTTCTTTTTCTTCTACGTGTTTCTTTACATTCGTTCGTTTGATGTTTTCACTTCCGACGGTTGTTGTTTTGGGTGGAAAACAGACTCGATAGAAATAAGGTTAATGGTATCGAAATTTCATCCGGTTGCGATTGAAAGCAGTGATCGTTGTTATAAAGAATTTTTGCAATTTGTTAGTATTTTATTTAACACGCTCTCCGAACAAAGGAAGCACAAAAGGGATAAAATTGACGATTTTAAGGTATTCCGTTATTATTGAAACGGACGGCTCGGTAAGCAAAAATCGAGAAAGGTGTTTCGACTGATGGCGTACGCTCCGTATAAGTCGATATTCGCCGCGGTCTAATTGCCGTATTTTTAATAATGACGTTAATGAGCGATAGTTATCGCGTGTCCGGTCCCCGATGCAGTCGGCCGGGTCCGTTGTCGAACCGATTAAAGGCAAATCGGATGTTGCCGTCCGAAAAGGAGGTTGCCATCCGAGATATACGATATCGATCTGAAACGCGTGCCATTCCTTCCGCGAACCGGTGGCCCTATATCAGAAAAATGCAACCAACAAGCAGCACCGGGTCGATTCTGTTCTCGCGTCATTTCACCAATGCGCTGGAAGGGCTCGATGACTCTTCGGAAGCAGATGTCCCAACGAACGTTCTCTTCTTCTTGTTCTTTTTTTTTTTCTTTACACATTATCTTGATCGACTTTACAACCGACGATCGCGAAAGATCCTTTCCGACCAGGAAAGAGAGAGGTGCTTCCAGAATCGATCGACGTTTATGATTAAATATGTTTATGATTATTCTAGCTTGAAAAACTCGAAATTTGTTTCTTTTATAATATGGACCGTGTTGAATGTATTTTTAAATGGAAATTTTTAAATTTGAAGAATTAGATTAATTACAATTGTTTAAATTAGATCGTTTACTCATACGGAAAGCTGATTTACTTCCCCATGATTAAAGGGTTATTCTCATTTAGAAAACTCGACATTTTGCTTTTGCATTTATTTTATATTACAGTTCCAAGTGTATAGAATATATTTCTAAGTGGAAATTTCAAAATTCCAAAAATTACCGAAGTGACAGCCTTCTGAAGTAAAATATCCACTTGTATAGAAAACTGATCCGTGTCTCCAGGGTTTAAATATTTCTCTTATTTGGAAGACTAAATTTTTTTATATTACAGTTCCAAATCTATAGGATATATTTCTAAGTGAAAATTAAAGAATTCCAAAAATCATACAAGCTGCACCCCTTCGAATCAAAATAAGCCCTCCTTTGGAATAAAATAAAATTCCAGAATCTGAGAAATTACCAAATACATCTACAGTAGAATTTTTACGGAATTAACCAAGGGGTATTTGACACAAGAGTCAACACGACAGTCACGTAGCATCCCTACCTGTATCATTTTTATCTGCGCGTTTCATTTTTCTTTTTTTTCCTTTCTTTCCCCTTCGCTTCGTGTATCTGTAACAACGTTATCAGCGTTGGTCACGCGAAAGGAAACGTACACCGTGTACAGTTCTCTCTCGTCAAGATAATTCACGCAATGCAATAGGTACGCGGCGATTAATCGTTCGGATAATCGAACGGGAAAATGATCGGTCGTGAACGAGGCTATACCATCCCGACGATACATATCTATCCTACAATGTGTTTAGACGCGTTCCGCGATGATGAAACGCGACGCGAACATGTTTATCCGTGCTGTGAATAAATACCTTCGTTTCCGTTTCGTATCAGAGAGCAATTGTTCATTGGAAATCGAAGGACGCATCGAAAGATCGTACAAATTGCAACCGCGTCGATTGAACTTTGCAATTTTCAATTATCTGAGAAAGAAGTTAGCCAACACCTTATCGTTTGGATCAAAATTTAGCGTTTTTAATATGAATATTAACACATCTTTTGCGGAGGACGTGAATCACAGTCCTACTACGGTCAACCGTTGACCGCGGGAGACTGTAATTACATTTAGTGTTGTACGCGGGAGACTCAGATCACAGTCGAAGAGTTTTTAATATTCAAGTGTACTTATACGATTTTTATTCGGTTTCGCGCTATTGCTATTGCTACCTGGATATGCCCGCTTTATTAAATATTAATATTTAATATTTGATATTAATATTAATCCTTGGACAGCGGGCACGGTGGAGATTGAAGTATAATTTTCATTTTCCAAATGTTCTATCGTTACCTTTTCACGGAGGGAAAGTTCAGCTGTTAATTTCAATAGTTTAAAGGATTTGTAAGCGGTGCACGGTGTGATTTCGATCGATGGCACACGGTGTATCGATAAACGTTATCACGGACGGTGGTCGTGGACACATATACGTCAGCCACAAATGACGCGTAATAACGTCGTAACTCGTGGCCACGATCGAAGTGACGTTCAGTCTCGACAGGCCAAGTAAATTACGCCATGTCGGACTTATCCTTTCCGGATCTGAGCGTATCGACAAAAAAGGCTGGCTGTTCGCGTGCGGCAAAAACGAAGGACTCACGTGGCTTCTTTGCTCGGTCTGTACTGGTAATCGTATTTTTGCCCCCTTTTCTATTTTTCACTATCCCGTCTGTGTTCGCTCGATTTTTCTCGTTCCACGCCGACTGGCCCGGCTCAGCCACGATATCTCCTTCCTATCGCAGCCAGTCATCGTCGATTCCTTAAGGATTTATACGATTTTACGCTAAAACGGTGCAATGAAATATTTTTACAATTAACACTTTGAGCGCCACGCCGATTTTTAAGGAATCCCCGCCAAGCCACGCGCGCTGCTTAGAAACGGAAAGTCCAGTGTCAGCCACCGATCGCTGACGTGGCGCTCAAAGTGTTAATCCTCCTAACTTCCTCCGTACGCCACCTTACGATAAAAAATATTTTACGATAGGTATTTATTATCAAGATTTCTTATGTAATATGAAACGTGGCTTTGCGCTCGAAGGCGCGAGCAGGTAGTGTAAAAGTAAGACAAAGGTTACAGACGGCCCCATCTGTTCGACAGAACTGCTTCTTGACGCCAACAAGAAGTTTTTTTCGAAGGTCGGATAAAAATTGAAATGATTTCAAACGATCCCCGTCTCATCGTTAGATCGTGCACGAGAAGTGTTGGTAATAAGCTGGCCGGAAGTGCAACCGCGAAACGGCGAGGCACGAAATCTCGGATCCGCGGAGCGTGAAGCTTCGTCGTCCTCGAAGAATGGCGACGATCTCGAAGAGTAGAAGCGTCGGGCAGAAATCTGGCTGGATTCTTTATTAACCGACTTCGAAAAAGAAGGAGGTTACTCAATTCGACATGTATATTTATTTATTTATTTATTTTTTTATTTTTTTTATGTATGTTCCCCGATTACGCCGAGATGAATGGACCAATTGGAACGAAACCTTTTGCATCTTGTCGGGTATGACTTCCAGTTGGTCCCATATACAGAAACATTTTCCATTTTGTCATTCTTTACACCTTTTTTATTGCAAAAACACAGTTTCGTACATGCTATGGTCACTGATTACGCCGAGATGGATGGACCAATCGGAACAAAACCTTTTTCATCTTGTAGGCTATGACCCCCACTAGAAACGGGATAAAATACATTTTTTATTTTATCATTGTTTACCCTGTTTTCCCAGTTTTGTTGAAAATTATTGCAAAACTCCGGAAGGAATGCTCCGATCGCCACTAAAAAATGTGAAATAAAAAGATTTTTGGAAAAAAAAATACAACCGACTTCGGAATGCACTAAAAAGAACGAAATAATTTTAATTTATATTTCGGAGACGGGGCAAAATTAAAAATTTTCTACATTGGAAATTGTTCTATTTTGCAAATCCGCGAGACCCGTTAGTCGTTAGCATGCGCCGAGTACCGATGCCGATCCGGATAGGGATCTTCTTCGGCACACGTTCACCGACCATAAGAATTCTGAATATGTTTCCAACGATACACCAAGTATTCTGTACACGCAAAAGATCTCCCTTAGAATTTGTTTAAAAAGGTATGACACTTTGATCGTTGATCAATTTTATATTCCACTCAGAATATTTTCAGCTAAATAACTGGGAAAAGTTCTGGGTGACAGTTTGAACCCTTTGCGCTTGAAGCATTTTTGGATAAACGTGTTATTCTGGAACGGTAGAGTTATTTGTATTCCTTTCCTCGATTTTCTGCGTTCTAATATAATTAAAACTTGAGTGTCGCGTTTCAAAATACTCCGTTAAATTAAATATGTCCCCTCAGAAGGGACAGCCGAGTGCAAAGGGTTAAATATTCGCCACGACGTAATAGAAAGTTTGCTAAATATCTTAGAATATTTCCAGAAAATGAGGCCTAAATTACCCCCAGTCTTGGCCGGTACGTAAAAGTCCGACGACGGGTGTCTACGAGCAACCTTGGACGAAAGGGTTGCTAGCGACAGGTAGAAATTGATGTAGGAATCGATGATGACCGTTTGCCAGTTAAATCTTTAACGAAACAATTAGACGTCGAAGTATCGCGTTTCCATCGCGAACAGGACACGGTGGCTAAGCTCGGGGGGCCCGTCGCGTCGGTGTAGCATTCGCGGAACACATTTTCATTACCATATTCAGGAAAAAGAGGCTAGTTGCAGGTAATTACATGGGAGCAAAATGGAAGAAAAACGAAGCGAAGATTCGCCCGGGGGAATCCCTTTTAACGAGAGGAATCTGCCATCCGTGTCGTGTACGTGCGCGAAGCGTGCCTCTTGTTTCTTCATTGGCCGCTTACGGAAAGAAGAGGAGGACGAATCGAGAAAGCGTTCATAATTAGGAACGGAGGAAACGGGACCCGAATAACAGGCCGCAAACAAGGTGGTAACATGGTCCATCAAGGATTTGTTATGCGCAAGAAACGATTAATCTGGTAACGAAGCTTGTTTAATTTTTCGACGTCGTGCGTTTCGATATTAAACCGCTTCGTTTGGATTTTTCACGCTCCCGTACCGCGGCGGAACGCAATTATGCTGATGATCCTTTTGGCCAACATTCGGCCGCGAATTATCGTTATATTATATGGAGGATCGTTGAATTTTTATAGAAACCCGTCGCTTATTATTATCAGGAATCACAGGAATTAACCCTTTGCGGACGAGACATTTCCAACCTTGACACAATGTATGCAGGAAATATCAATAAATTTGCCTTCTTGAAGGATATATTAGAAATCCCTACTTCTACATTTATGATTTTTCTTTGCGTCAAGATTACAACACGATATTTAGGAATTTATTTTATAAGATACTACGAAGTCCGCAAAGGGTTACGTTCAATATTATTTGCGGTAGGTATTTTTATATTCAATTGGCAGTTGAAAATTGATACATTACATTAACCCGTAGATCGGTGCACCCTGTGTACCCGGCAACCGTAGCCGTCCTTCTTAACACGTTGGCTGCCACGAGGGTCACCGGTGACCGGCAGCCGAAATTTTGTACAGTCAAACAATTACCAACAGAAATGATAAAATAAACCACGGATAGCGTTAACATTAAGCTAATAATGCTAGCTATCGAATTGAAAAGTTAAATTTGAAAATTAGTTGATTGTATTGTTAATAATTAGGATTTCAGCGTGTCTGACTACTCACGTCCGTTTTCACTGCGCCACTCAACGTGTTAATTACCCGAAATACTGTAAAAATAATTACAATCGATCCTTAAGTTTCTTGCTAACAATTCAATCTTTTATCATCGTTCTTATCGACGAAAAAGTTAATATCGGAATAGTTCGAGCCAGGAACGAACGTGTCGTAATTACCCCTATCGTGTATCTTCCAGATGGAAAGGGAAAGCGAGAAACTAAAAGGACAAACGTTCGTTTAATTTACGACCAGCTCATTTTTCTCGTCGTTAACACTCGACGAAGCTGCTTGCCATCGAACGTTGAAAACGTTTCGCCGATCAATCATTTCCGATACGTTGATTCATCAACGTGGCACGCTTTCAACACGAACAAAACGGAATCACGATGTACGTATACATTGGTAAAAAAAAAACCCCGAGAAACAAGTATCAAAAGTGTATTACCTCAGTTAATTAGAGAGCCAGCGTATAACTCTGGTGTCGCTAAACCGTAACAAACAGATAACAGACGTTTTAAGTTGTTGAAGGGGAAAAAAAAAGAAAAGGGAAACTTAGGAGCGTTAGCTTCGTTAAAGGAAAAGGAGGGAAAAAACGACTCGAATAAAGTTACGGATACTTCGTAGACTTCAAACGCACGAGCCTTTTGTGGCTTTGCTTCGATCTACTTCCGTGGCCGTGTATCGTTAGCGGTATTTAACGTCCGCTAAGAAATCAGAAATCGTGATCTGCGTGTTTCTTGTTCCATTTAATTATTTCATTTAGGATTCCTTAGTGAAATCGTTCTGTTATCGCGCGGCATCTTATTAACAAAGAATTTATGGCCGCGAATTTCGAATCCTTTAGTTAAAAAGGAAAGATAATTGATAGTATTTGGTTCGTCGTTGTCTCTGTAACGTATAGTGTGCTTTGCTCCAATATCCTGGTAGCTATTGGAATAATAAAACATTAATACAGTGTTCTATTGGGTTGGTAAATAAGTTCGTTCGGTTTTTTAGGGGAGGATGGAATACAATTTCTTTGACGCACAGGGTAGATTTTATTAAACTATAATATTAGCTATTTTTATCGATAACCTCTTGCTATGAAAAACTGTGTCAAAGCGAAAACCGAACGAACTTATTTACCAACCCAATATTTTATAAATATTGGGGGATGCATTGTTTCCAACCTCAGGAAACTCACCTCCCATTCAGGGACACCCTGTGTCGAACGCCAAAGACTGAATAAAATATTGAAAAGCAATTCTTTTCTGTATTGGACGGATATTTGATATTTCGAAACGAAGGGTACAGAATTGAATCGAAATTATATCGTCCAACGGTTAATCGACACAGTATTATTACCTATATTGAAACACAGAATTTCGTTAGCCAAGCTGAACCGACGTGTTCTTCTCCAGGGTGGTTAATCGACTCGGACGGGTTGGAAACGATGATCCTGGCGATTCATCGTCGCGTTAGCCGGCTCGAACAGCCACGTAAATCGAGGGGTGGCCGACGGCGAGGTGTTAATAACCTTGGCCGTGTAACGCGGCGAACGCTATGAGCCGAGTGCTGATTACCCTGCTCGTTAATTCTCGGCTAATATACCACCGTTACACTCGATATCTGTGCCCGGGAACGACTCTGCGTGTGCACGTGCTCGAATACCTTCGGCGAGAATTAGAAGGTCGTCCCGTACACTACGTTACAGACGATACCATCTCGGGACATATTTACATCGCGATGATACTGTCTCGGGTTACAAGGGCGAAGTTACGGCAGCTGGTGAACCGACACGTTCCTGGAGATAACTTCTTGCCATCGTTTGGCAATTTTCGTGGATCCACGGGGGACAAGTGTCTTCGGGATCTTGATGGGTCGATTTCTGGTTGCCCTGGAGACGAATTGATACGTCTTCGTTGTAGGTACAGGAAAATTCCAAATTTTAAATCAGGTATTAATATAATTGGCGATGAGCTTTTGCCATCTTTCAGGCAGCGTCATAATTTCATGTTCATGAAACTTCTGATTTTTACCAGCAAGAAATTGAAATATAGTAGGTACTTGCCTCTGCCGGTACTGGGTTATCAATTTTTTCGGAAATTCCGAATGATCTGCCCTGTCACCATGCTGGGTCCTTTATTTCTAAAGCTTAAACAGTCTAAAAGCAACAGCTAGCGGGTGCGGATTGATTACAATTCGAATTTTCTCGATAGTTGAAATGGAGAAGGTAAAACAACATATTCGGCGTGTAATGTTGTGTGAGTTCCAAAATGGTAATAATACGGTCAATACCGCAAAGAAGATATGTTACGTTATCGGTGAAGGTGGGATGCCAGAACGTACAGTGCGAAATGGGTGTGCTAAATCATCATCATTGGTTTGCTCATTCATTTAACCCCTTGCACTATCATTTTCCCGACAGGTGCATCAGTCAGAGCAAATGTTTATTAGTTCAGTGGCAAAACAAATCAAGGAAATTGAATTATTACATATGCTTCGTACTTGGCAAACATTAACTGTGTAAACTGTAATCAGGATTAAACTTAATATTCAATTGTGATCAAAGTTTGAACGACAGAATTTATCATAGTGATAGGGGTTAAGGAGTTCTACATGGAACGTAATAAATGAAAATCTACAAGGTGAATGTGACAACACGTCTCAACCTGGCTCCAATCATTTTTGCCGAGCGAACAATAAAATATGTCTGAAATGCATGTTTTGTTCTTACATTTTTAAATTGGTATACAAACGAAACTAAATGACTAATCACTACAATTTTCTTACTAATTAATATAATTTAAGTGCTTCGAACACGTTGACAAAACAAAAGAATGTGCTAAAACCATCTATCGACTAAATCCGCAATCATTTAGTTGCCAACCCAATAGATCAAGACGTTGGGTTACTTAATTCTTTTCATCGCTCGTAGAAACTCCTCAAGCTCGACAGACTTCATCCTGGTGCTCGTCCTTCGGCTAATTTGTTCCACTTTGCTCTACCGTGTAATTGATAGCCTTCGTACGCACTGTAGCTGTGTTTTCAAGTCTGCCACCAGAAGCCAGTGACCCCTTGACAATACTGTAAGGAGAAACATAGAACCACGTGATTAGCGAGGTTTCAGATCGTGAAATTTTAATTTTAACACTTTGCACTCGAAGCATTTTTGGACGTAACGCTTCTAGAAACCAAACGCGCTATGTCGGAATAAAAGTGTTCGAAATATTTGAGAATCTGTTGATTTTGTATTCCTTTGTTTAATTTTCTATATTTTGATACGGGTGAAACTGAAATTTCGCATTTTAGAATACTCCGACAAATTAAATACGACGTCTCAGAGGCACCACTCGAGTGCAATGGGTTAAACTTAAACTGAACCGGGTTGAATATCTTACAATATCTTACATTTCATTTTGCCCGTTAATAAAATTTATACTCACGGTTTCTGAGTATTTCTCCCAGTTCTGTGTACTATGACAGGTAATACGTGCTTGAAATCAGTTTAAGCTGATCTTCTGAAAGTTTTTGATATCTAGGGGTCAGGATTTATCGCTTAATATCGATGCAGTTTTGGCAGCGAATTATTATCATTAATGTGGAGTGTTCAAATAAACGAACGTAGTTTGTCATCAGGTATAAGCTTAGGTCGAAGATTTCCCGTTGAACGGTCGGTTGGCGGTCGCCGTTTTGTTTAGTTCTCAACGACTGAAGGTTCGAAAGGAAAAGTCAGGAGTCAGATGAGTCGATGAATCGATATTCCAACTATTAGAATTAGGCTAACAATAAGTCAGTTAATAAATAAAATTAATATCGTTCCTTAGTACAGTATACATCTCGTCTGTTATTTTCAAACCCTATTGCACATTAGCAATTAACAGACACCTTACTATGCCAAAAAAAAAGTTCTTCGATCGTAGAATATAAATGGGAATAACATGGACGGGAAGTTGTACTGGGCGAGCTAATAAAGTAGGCAAGAACTCGCGGCTTATAACGCGTCAGCCTGTGCGAGCATAAAATTTTCACCAGCCGTTTATGAATATTAATCGACCAACCTCCCTGCCTCGTTGCACGGTAATTAGAATGGTCTGTGTATCCGTAACCCAACAGCGAATTGGACTGTGTAATAACAACTAGCAATTATTTATCAACCGGCATGCGTTGTATCAGCCACCAAGACCGATGATCATCGTCGTCAAGATTTTCGTCTCGATAAATACACTGACCGATGAAAGTCCGAACGAAGTGACGTTAAACGCCACCGAGAATGTAGGAAAGGGGTGTATGAACGATTGATAAGTTTCAGAGGATTTCAAGGAGTTTTATCAAAACATTTCTCTTGTTTCTGAAAGTGTCAATTTCTATTAGGAAATATGGTAATCAGGGTGATTAATTTTTATTTTACGAAGCTACCACCTATGATAATAATAATTTTCAAAATTTTATACAATTCGTGTATATTAGGTTTCGTAATTCTTTTGTTATATTATTATAACGTTGTTCAGTGAAAGCTCTGAATTTTACGCTTAACTTGCTATGCAACACTCAAACTCCTCTTGGTCAGCTCCTATGAAAAGGAATCATTCTGCGCTGCAAAAAAATCGAGGATTAGGATGCTGTCCCCCGATGAATTACCACTTGTTTCGATCTTCACAACACTCCTTGGCTGAAGAACGCTTCTCCAACGTCGACGATGTCAAAAGGCACCTTGCAACATACTTTGCTTCATATCCGCCCGAATTCTACCGCCAAGTGATTGAAAAAATGATAGAAATTTGACAGACGATCATTAATTCAAATGGCGCTTACTGTCGATAAAGAGTACTATATGTTGAATTTTAATAAACAATTTCGTGTCAGAAAACGTGCAGATCGCGATCTTGATTGCCAACCTAAATAATGAATTATCACGCCATAGTAATTGTGAATAGAATTGTCAATGAACCAGCTTCGTTTCTCAATGGTTTCGTTCATTCATTCTAAGAGTAACTATAAATCGAAAGCGTTGGTCGACGATGGACAGGAAGGATCGAAGGTTGTCGTTAGGCTTCCTCCGATGGTTTTCTTGATCTTACGAGGTTCGGCTCGTACGCGAACTCCTCACGCGAGGAAAAGGGCACGGATTGAAGGCACGCAGCGAACGGGTTGGCGCGGCACGGCATGGCACAAGAGGGCGGAGGAGGATCCAGAGGGATCCGCGATACCAGGGGCCACGGCCTCCAGAAGCTACGTGGTGTTCCGTGTGGCTACAGCACGCATCACGCCAACACGCCATGCCACGATCAGCTGGATGCCCGGAAGGCTTCTTGCCACTGCTGACCCACTGAACGAGACACCTTTGCATGAGTTCGCTCGTTTAACTTCACCCCACATTCGCGGCCGTCTGCGTCTGGTCGCCTTTCAACCAGGGACACGCGTTACTCTTATCCTTTCTCAGTTCCCGAAGATACCTCGTGTGTCACTTTAATCTTACGGATTCGCTGTAAACGACGCGACCCTGTCGTTGGGGTTATTAGTTACACACAAACGTAGGGAAATATTGTTTGTTACTCGGTGGCTTCTAGGGGCGGTGGAGTAGCTGTTGTGCTTGATATTTTTGGGGTGATAGGAATTTTCAGATATTATATTTGGGGCGAGGGGAAATTTAGGGGTATTACATTCACAGGGAGCTGGAAATTTCGATGTACTGTCTTTGGTAATTTGAAAATTTGTGGGTAGTATATTCCTAGGGAGCTGGGAATTTCGAAATACTGTGTTTTTGGTAACTTGGAAATTTTGGGGTGTTCCGTTTCTAGGGAGCTGGGAATTTTGGAATATTATATTTCTGATCAGCTGAAAATATCGGGGTATTATATACCTAGAGAGCTGGGAATTTTGAAATACTGTATTTTTAGTTACTTGGAAATTTTGGGGATATTTCACTCCTAGGGAGCTGGAAATTTCGAGATACTGTGTTTTTGGTAACTTGGAAATTTTGGGGTGTTCCGTTTCTAGGGAGCTGGGGATTTTGGAATATTATATTTCTGGTAAGTTGGAAATTTCAAGGTATTGTATACCTAGGGAGTTGGGAATTTTGAGACCTTATATCTTTCATAACTTGGAAATATGGGGGTATTATACATTCCCACGTATAATATTCCTAGCAACCCGAAAATATCAAAATATTATATTTCTAACGATCTAGGAAAAACGCTAGATAACTTTCACGAAATTCCTTAATCAACCAGTTTACCTACGATTCTCAAAACTTTCAGAGTGACCTAAATATCCTCTAAAATCACATTTAATAAAATATCCACGCGAATGATAGTCTGATGCATAAAAGCTTTCAACGAGCAAACTATCTGTCCACCGACCCGTGAAGGATTTATTAACAATTCCTGAGTTTCCATCATGGAAAAACTAACAATAAGTAATTCACAGTGAAAAGGATCGGCATAAACAATTAGCAAGACTCGTTAAAATTACATCGCTGTATTGTTTTGTTCATAAATAAACTGGCTCGTATACGTTCAGGTAAGCTTTGGCTATCTCGGTAAAGATGGTTAGAGCTGCAAAGCGGCTGTTTGCACGCGTGCTCGTACGATAGCAATCAATTACGGTGCGTAACGCAACTGTTTTTACACGGTTCTCTGTTATTGTTCCTCGTTGCAGAAACGCACGTTGTTGCAGAACGGAAAGTAAAAGAAAAAGTACAAGAAGTAACCGTGCACGCACCGTTTCCGTACAACTTTTTTTTTTTTGCCACGGTGTGTACAACATAATTCGATATGCTTTAACCATGTGCACTTTAAGTTTCTTTTTTTTTCCTTGTCGCGTTGCTGAAGAAATACTTGAAAGTTTCGACGGAATATTGTTTATTATACAGGTGACAGAAGGGTGGACAGTAATTACGAGAGTGTAATGAGAATCGTCGTTTTTCAGGAAATTCTTTGTTGAATGATTGCTGACAAATTTTACAATACTGACAGATCATACAATAGTGACAAAAATTTTCTATGGTTAATAGAAATTTTAATTAAATTCTATTGGTGGTACTTTCTAGGAATAATAGAAATTTCGTTGCATTTCTAATTAATTTATATTGAAGGCGTTTCCTATAATTAGTAGAAATTTCATTACATAGATATTATCATAATTTCGAAAGTACTCGCAATAATGGGCCATAGTTTTCCAATTGTTATCAAAGATGAAGAAATGAATTTGTTGGACGAACCAATTATATCCTTCATTAAATTTCACTCGAAATGTAATGTAATCGTATCAACGATTCAGAGTATCAAACTGTACGATTAGCAATTATCACAGCCCATCAATTTGAAACCGTCGGACGCACACAATCTTTGATCAAAGTGTTAAATCCCTCTTTGCGATTTCACTTTCATCACCATCTCTATAAAATTATCATTTGCAGAACTCGTTACGATCATCAAGAGCTCGATTAATCTTCTTAAACAGAAACAACAGACTTGTTATCTGTCTGTATTAAAAGACTGGTGAAATTATAATAATTTTAGCCGATAGATTATAATAATTGTCATTATAATAATTGGCAACGGTTTCCTGTGATAAGGCTACGATATCGATGTTTCTTTGTGCAGCGTGACGAGAAACGTTGATGAATCAAAGACGTTTTGCTTACAAATCCGGATATCTAGATCAGAGAAAATTACGCGATGCGCACTAGGCTGACCGTGATGATTCAGTTAATTACCGGTTTATGCAATTAATGGTTTTAATCGACACCGGGACCGGTGCCACTGCATTTCATAATGATAATAACGAGCGGTGAAAGCGAGCCGATGCTTCGTGCGCAATTTCCGAGATGTTGAATTTCGACAGAATTGTATTATACCGTTGATGTTTCAACAATCTTGTGCGATCTTTGACCAACGATGTTTTTGATTCTATTTCAGTTTCGTACGATTTCGTTAACACTCAACGAATTACATATTGTCGGTAATTGGTTTTACAATTATCAATCATTGATTAAACTTTAAATTTTTATTCGTATGTAATTTTAATACGAATTATTAAGGTTTAATATTATTTCAGGATGGTATTTTTGGGAATTAAGAATGAATGCAACGTTCTGCGAAATATTCGTACGACGCCACAGTGGTGTCGGTGGTAGTTACAGTGTCAAAATAATTATTCCATGTGTATTAATGTTTAAACAAAATTCAGAGTTAGGAATTTTCTTTTAATAGAAACTTTACAAATTGGGAAATTTGAGTTTCTAAATAATACTTTTTCAGCTAAACCGAGATTCTTACAGCTGAATAATTCACAAATTAATAATACTAATATTACTGAAAACAAAAATTATTCTCAGTTTTAAACTTTGCTAATTTTATTTTTAATTCAGAAAATTTTAAGTTACCATACCTGTCCACTAAATATTACAGATTTCCCTCTAACTCGATTTTAAATTGATCCCAAACGTAAATTTGTCCATTTCGAGAATTTCGAAGAATACGAGGTGTCGATCGATTTGGCACAAAATCACAAAGTTACTTGGAACAAGTAATTCTGACTCGATTATGAGCAACACGGTAGATGTACCGGTCCCGATAAGGCGTACAAAAATCGTTAGAAGAAATATTTATTACGGCAGAACGGGCAAAGGAAAAGCAGAGGGTGAGCAGATATTTATGAGCGACACCGTGCTAAAGGTGGGGCATTTAAATGGGGTCACATACATCTCCGTTACCTCTGAAGGCACAAAGAAATTCATTAAAGCAAAAATAACGCGTTCCAGGGAAAGTGTCCGTTGTCCTCGACTTTATTTCTCCTCTGATAATTAACTAATGAATTCGAGAATATTTATGTCGCTCGATATTGTAAATGAAATGTATTTTATTACGAAATTAAATCAAGTAAATATTATTAAAAAAAAAAAAAAAAAACACGTTTCAAGAACAATTCATTGCTATGAATAGACATTTTTTCACGATAATTATTAAAATTAACCATAATTTGAGTTGCTCAAAATCATAAGCGACATCTATGTATATTATGTGCTAAAAATTGAAAACAATTTCTAAGGAAAAAGGGCTACTACTTTGAATTTAGTCTACCCTTCTGTACGCTATTTTGGAACAAACAAGTATAGCAGAACGGCGTTTCGTCTCGGGGTCGACTTGTCAGACTCGTCAGTGGGGGCTGACGACAGTCGATCCCTGCCCTAGACGCCTCGATACTTATCCGAAGAACATGCCGGACGACCTGTAGCGAGAAACCTCGCCACCTAGCGGCCGCCGACCCGAACCAAGGGCGTCCGGGGAGAAGACGAACACACGTCTTACCCTAAACGCCTACTACAAAAGATACAAACGATTATCAATCTATTTATTTTGACTGCTCTCCTTAATTTCCTATATTCTAATATAAATAAACCTTAAATTTCACATTTTAAAATACTCTGGCAAATTAAATATGCCCCCTCGGACGGGACAATCGAGTGCAAAGGGTTATGAAAACTTAACCTGCTGAAAACGATGAGTACGATAAAACGATACTCGATCGTTTGTAATCGAAAGATGTAAGATACCGAAGAACGAAAGGATAATTTGAAAGATGGCGGAGATTTGAGCCTGCTCGTACTTGCAGATAAACGTGACACGGTACGTTAAAAGGGACATTAAAGAACCCAACCGGTGGAGGTCAATATGTTATTCATTAACGTGGGAGTGTTAAAAGGGTGCATAAGTAAGGTAGTCGTGCGACAGGGGTGCATACGTAAAGAACCGGCTGAAAAGCGAGGCAAAAGCTTGCCTGTAAAGCCATCATCGATAACCATGAATTTTCAATGAAAACTCAAACCGAGTATACTCTTCGTACATCGATCTCACGCTTTCAATCTTATTTTATTAAATCGACGATTCGTCAAAGTGGTCGAAAAACTTGTCGAGGAATTCGTTTCCCATCGCGAGGGATGGACGCAGTATTCGGAGCAGGATGCAATATTTCTGATTCTTTTGGCCCATCAATCTCCCGCCGTTGAGGCTAGCGGGCCGATGAGACAGAGCCTTTAATCGCTCGTCAAGAGTCGTCCGATTATTTAAAGGCAGAGAGAGTCCTTTTGTGAACGTCCGGCCTGGTCCACTGACTAATAATCGTCATCGATCAACCGGTGACTTCACACGGCGCATTTAATGCGCCGTGATGCCGTCATGATACGCGTACTTTGGATTAGTTCCACGATCCAAAGGTCATGGTCGTGCACGGTTCCATTCGGTACATAGTCGCGGTTCTTCGGACAAACACCGACGGATGCTTTTGTTTCGAGCTCAAGGATCAAAAATCGGATTTCTCGAATAAACTCGAGGATCGAAAGATCTAGCAAAAAAAAAAAAAAAAAATCAATAAACTATTGTATAAATCGGTATTTCTTGAAAAAGTACGAAGGTTACAGGTTCAGTAGCTGACGTGATAATAAATAATCGTATAATAAAAGATTTGAAGGTAGATCAATCGGTTTACGAATCTATTTCCAACCAAAAAAAAAAACATAGAAGAGACAGGAACCACTCTCGTTGCAAGACGAAACAAGCCGAAGCTCGATTCCAGCAAAGTGATTAGCGTCCTTAATGACGGTCCTTAGGGTGCACGTACACCGGGTCAAACGATGAACGTATAGAAATATAAATACATCGTTTCCAAGGGGGAGGAGGGATGGTAAGAGACACAGAGGGAGGGAGTCGCAGGTAACCGCACACAGAAGGGTGGTTGAACGAAACACGGGCTGCAGTGCCAGCCCGTGTAACCGACACCAGTCATTCGCCTCCCCTGTTTCACCACCATGTTGTGCCACTTGTTCCCCCTTCCCCCCTCCCCCTTACCCCTCCCTTTCCCTTCCTTTCTCCGCCACTTGGTCCCCAGACACAACCCCTGTTTCCGTTTGTACCGTCCCTGGCTCCCCGGCTCGTTCGCAAACCACTGAAAACGATACGTTTGCCTTTCCTCTTTCGACCATCCTCGATGGATATTTAATTGGTTCGCGTGGCAGTCAATGGGCCGGATCGGTTCGCCTAATCCTCCGTTTTGTGGGATTCGATCTCTCCCTTCGTATTTAAGGGTGTCTCGCCGGTTACACGGTGGTGTTTGAGAACGGGATTAGGTAACCTTGGCCAGGAGGAGGGGGAACGATTACTGATTTCTCGTCGAAGCTTCCACTGTTGTGGACAAGATGGGGACGACACTGTTACCGATTTGTTTGCGTGTTATTCGGAGAGGAATCTGAACTAAGTTGATACCTATCTCTACTCATTTTATTCTTTGTTAATTCTTTGACTGACACTCCAAAGGCGGTGAGAAGCATTTATTTCGATGGAATTTTACCTGTTATCGTGACAATTCGAGTACCTGTACTAGTGGAATTAATTCTGGAGACTTTTAAATTTTTACTTAAAGTATTTATTCAAATTATTTAGTATTCTAATCATTGTTTTCGTCGTGAAAAGATCATTTACAGCCATACTTTTAATATACAATAAAAATTACAGTTTCAACACATCAAAGGAGGTACAAAAAATTAATTAATTGGCTAATTCACATGATACGACGTTTCGTGTTGCCAGGTGCAAAACTAAAGCTAACAACTCACTTTAGATTTTTTTTTAATTAAAATTTTCCTACATTTACAAACGAAATCGTATGAAAATATTATAGATTACAATAAACATATTACGGTATCAATTTAGCATAGTCAATATTCAAAGTGTCCAGAATTCATTCCACCAGTGCAACAAAACGATTTCTAATTAAGCAATTGAAAGGATAATAATAACGCAAACGAGAAATTGTTATAAAAATTCAAGTGCCATCCGAATATGGGTAGCACAGCAGTCAACGTGTCAATTTTTCATAAGAACCAACCTGTACTATCTTCGCTGTAATCACAAAGCGATAAGATTGCACTTTTCTTCACGGAGATTTCTAATTACCACTTTCCATCAAAGTACCGAACCAACGAGACAGATTGCTCGGTGCATATTTTTAACGAGGAAGAATGAGATATTTGTAAGAAACATCCAGGTAGTCTGTAGGTAGTAAACGAAAGGCATACTGTAATTCACGGCTGGTGAACATCGTCGCTGAAAGTTGGAACAGGGTTGGCCGGACAACCCCTGTCGATTCGTTTGGTAGTCTTTTTGTCCGACCGTTGGTTTGTCCATCCAGGCAACAAACATTTCGGCCCCCTTCGGACAGCAGCCAAACAGCGAAAGCAAAAGAGAAACAGAGAAAGATAGATGGAATAAGGCGAATAAGGGAGGGCCAGGTGGTGATGCGATGATGTGTTCGCGCCATATGCTGCGCCCTCTAGGGGACTCGCCATATACGTGCCTACTAATTAATTCCCAGGCCTTTGTTCTAGCGTACAGCACCGACGAAAATTACTCCTGGAAGCTTGGCTTTTAGGGGACTATCCCGACGTCGCGTCGCGTCGACCGATTGCTAGATGAATTTTACGCATTCTGGCGTTTCTATTACTTTCAACTCTTATTATTTTGTTAAGTTTGGTAAATTTGGTACGTAGAATTTGTTGGTAATATAATAAATACTTTACGCGTTAGCTTAATCTTCAGTTTGGAATTTCTAGCGGTTTTATTAATTCTGAAAAGTTATTTATCAATATTTTAACTTTGACGCGGCTAATCTGCTAATTATACCAATTGAACACGTCGAGCGCGACGCTGCACCGGTTTTGCTGTCCTTTCCGTTCAACCGGCAGCGAGCACTCAATTACAGTATAAATATATTGTATTACAATATTTATTTTGTAACCTTGACACTGCTGATCTCACGCACCGACGCCGTCCGTACGAAAAGTTTGAACTTTGGAAATTTAAAATTTAGAAATTTGATGTTTGGAAATTTGGAAATTTCAGATTTGGAAAGTTGGAAATTTTATGTTTAGAAATTTGAAAATTTGGAAAAAAATAATTCGCTAATATTATAATTTTAACGAGTTAAATTTTCTAATAATATCCGCTTGATACGTTAATCTAGCTTTAGATTTTGAATCTTTAACATTTCTTCTAGTTTTAAAAACTATTTATACTCAACAATATCTATGTACCATCATACCTTACAATATAACCCCCAGTTTGTCATTTCTATCATCTCCATTAACCCCAGAACTATTATCCAACGATGTAATATTCTCGATGCCTTAAATCCCCCAAATAATACTTGCAAAAACAGATCAATTCGCGCACGATTACCCGGAACGAGTACCATTTGAACAGCGACGATCGACGATATATTTCATCGTGGGCACTTAAAACGCGCGGCGACTCGAACGTGTGGACGTCGGTGTTGATTAGAAGCGAGCACGATTCAAAACGATCTCCATCAAATGTAGAACGAGCGGTGTGTAACGGACGATCTCATATTTTCACCAGGATTTCTTCCAAACGACGATCAATCTTTCGTTGATGCGAAATCATCAGCAAACTTGGCGCTAATTTTATGCAAATAGCCCTGGCTCGATTTCATTGCTCGGCCATTTAACCGAATTAATTTCATCGCACGAAGATCGTTTTCTTTCTATTTTGTTTTCTTCCTCTTTCCACGAGTATCGTAGAAAATTGCCGGGCTATAGTTTCCCCGCTGTCTTCGAGACAAGGCGGCGCGAATCGCGGTCTTCGTATCGATTACCATCGTCGCGGCACGGCGTCAAGGTAAATCGCCGGGTATCAAGTTAAAATATGATGATCGTTGCTGATGATCCGCGCAATACGTAACGAGCTCGCTAATATTCCATCAAGCTGAGAGCCGACCGCCGGCATCGGACGACGCTTCTTCCTCGAAACGGGAATAGAACAAAACCGACAGGGACATTTCTGGCTAGAGATAGCAACCCCCCCAAGGGCGAAAAACGAGCGAGACGAATCGCAGGACGAATCAGCTGATTCCGCGAGCCTCGTGTCTGATTTACAGGATGGTTTTGCGCTGGAATTCTTGGTAATTCTATGGAATCCTATTTGTCGATACAAATTTGTTGGGCAGAAGTGGGGGAACCTTTTCTTATTCGCTTCTTGAAGGATTATTGAAAAAAGCCAGCACTGTTGTTTTGTGAAATTATATCCTTGTAGGATTTTTTAAGGATACTTTGGTTGGAGTTAAATTTCTATAGCTGCAATGTTAACCCTACTAGCTACTCAGCGCCACTTTGTGGCAGAAACGTGCATTTACGAACCCTCATATTATTTAGTATAGTTTTGGAACCAAGTGACGTATTATAATGATATTGGACTTATATGGATTTCTCAAAAAGTTGTGCTGGAATAAGTTAATTTCCTGTAATCACTAATAAACTTAAATGTCCCCTGAGAGGGGACAGCGGAGCGCAAAGGGTTAATATAAATAAAGAGAATTGAAATATTACAGATATGTTATATTAACTCTTTGAGGACGGAATACTTTTACGCTTGACACAGTAAACGCACGGAATATACATGTATTATTCGATTGAAATCAAATAAGCAGTAATTCCCTTCCTGGAAGCATATGCTAAAGATCTCTGTTCTTCGCACTTATGGTTACGATTTGTGTGAAAAATATAGGACGATGTTTTATGTGTACGAATCTGTAAGTTGCTGTAAGTCGCAGTTGTGCTGAAAATATTAGCCAATATTGTCACGTTTAGGAGGCAGACTTGGGAAAAATAAAGACTGACTGATTAAGGGTTGAAGAAATTCCAACGATATCTTTCATTTCTAAATTATCCCAATGATAAAGCACCGACAACAAAGAACAATAATCCTGACCGACGATTTCGATCAACGAGCTCGCATAAAACCATCGAATGTTCATATTCTCGTCGTAAGAAGGATGGATCGGTGGGTGCACGCAACGATATACTCGCGGTTTCGTTTATTTAAAGCGGGGCCGGTATTTTAAAAAGCGATTCACGGGGCCCGTTGGACCGCACGGAAGGTGCAAACATCGGTTCCTTATTCGCTTACCAACGATGGAAGGGGAGGTGAGAGGAGAGTTTTTGAGGGCCGGCATCAAAAAAAGACCGAAGGAAAAAGGCTCCCGGGTCGGTCTTTGGTCTCCCGGGCGAAAAGTTTCGGTCGTTTTTCGAGCAGGGCTCGTGGTCAGACTCGAATGAAAGTTGAGCCGCCGTTGGCGGCTGCCGGGTTACGCTGAAAAATCCATCTCGTCTCCGTGGCCAAAGATCCGAAACAGCCAAAATCGTTCGTACCGTGTATGTATGCACACGTCGACACGCCAGGCCACGTCACTTTTCGCCAGACGTCTCGAGCCGACACTCGAGACACGCGTTCTCCTTTTTGTATTTTGCTCGACATCCTCTGGCCCCGTCGTGTCCAAAGAACACAGCCAGATTTTCTGGAATTCAGTTTCAAGATTCCCCCTTCTTCTTCTTCTTCTTCTTCTTCTTCTTCTTCTTCGTTTCCTACCGCAACACTCTCTCGCCTCCTTGAATCTTTGCGTGTATGCATGCTTCTTGAATATATAACGTTGAAATCGTGGGAATGCTTCGGCTTCGTTGATCATCCTCGACCCTGCCGATCGATCGATCGGAAGATCCGTTTGTCGGCTCGAACGAACGTTTACGCTTCTGTGTCTGTGGCTTCTCTGCCGAACGATTTTCTACGACGGGGATGAACTTGAACGAACCGACGCGACGCGACGATCTTTCTCCCCCCCTTTTTTTTTTTTTTTTTGGTTGGGTTTAACCCCTCTGACTCGACGCCTGCTCTTCATTTCTGCGTAGTAGAGATGATCATTTCATTGAAACAATTTGAATAGTACCTAGAAGGAGTTTGTCGAAAGGTAAATTTAAAAAATTACCCCTATTTCGTTTTATAGCGATAAAGGGTGCACAGAAGTTTCTATTGCTTACAAGTGCTGCTGGAATTGTATTGATAATTCGAAATACTAAAGTAGGGTGTCAGGTTCTATATTAACCAGTTTTACTATAATAGTTTAATAATATTCTTCGGAGGTTTTTAAAAATATAATTTTCCTAGCTTTCCAAATCTCTGGAAATATAATACTTCGAAATTTCCAAATTCCTAAAAACATAATATTCCAACCTTCCCAAATTTTAAAAAATATAACATTCAAACCTTTGCAAATTTCTAAAAATACAGTATTCCAATTTTTCCACGATCCTAGATATAATATTTCGAAATTTCCGAGCTACAAATAGTATAATATCCAACCATTCAAAATTTCTAAAAGTATAGTATTCCAACTTTTCCAAATATCTAGAAATATAATATTTCAAAATTTCCGAGCATCTAAAAATATAATATTCCAATCATTCCAAATTTCTAGAAAATACGGTATTCCAATTTTTCCAAGATCCTAGATATAGTATTTCGAAATTTTCAAATTCCTAAAAATATAATATTCCGACCTTTCCAAATTTCTACAAATATAGTATTCCAACTTGTCCAAATATCTAGAAATATAATATTGCAAAATTTCCAAGCTACTAAAAATATAATATTCCAATCTTTCCAAATTTCTAAACAAATATAGTATTCCAACTTTTCCAAATTCCTAAAAATGTAATCTTCTTGTCAAAATCTGTATGAACTTATATCCAAATACGCCAATACTCGTTTTGATACCATGTTTCTTTATTTTTCTACGTTATTTTTAAATAGAAGTCGTTAGCCGTGGCGTGTTAATCATGGTGCAGGAAGATTCGATTGCAGGCAATCGGCGAATGGGCGTAGCCGTCGTAATAACTCGACGATCGCGGGGTGTTTTCGACAGAAAAGTTACGGATACGAGCACACGTGGAAGGCTGTTTCGCAGCTGTGCTTTCTTCGAGGAAAGAGAACGACGTGCCACAATTGGCCCCACCGATCTCTTTCCCTCTCTCTCTGTCTCGTTAGATACCGTGAGATACGCCAGGTGATTCTTATGGCGATGCTTCTGGGTAAGAGATACGATTGATTTACAACGAATCATTTTACTACTCCTATTGGTGGCCGACGCAAGAAATATTGTCTGCTGAAAACGAACATATATAATCAGACAAATTAAAACATTAATAATTATCGAGGTGAATTTTTGAAATTTTAAACGAGTCATGGATATTTTTCGCATTTTGCATCAGGAATTCTATGAAACGTAATCAAAATATACACTTTTGTATCACGATTCATCATTTTATTAACACGTTGAGTGGCGCAGTGAAAACGGACGTGAGTAGTCAGACACGCTGAAATCCTAATTATTAACAATACAATCAACTAATTTTCAACTTTAACTTTTCAATTCGATAGCTAGCATTATTAGCTTAATGTTAACGCTATCAGTGGTTTATTTTATCATTTCTGTTGGTAATTATTTGATTGTACAAAATTTCGGGTGCCGGTCACCGGTGACTCCCGTGGCAGCCAACGTGTTAAATTGTTAAGAGGTTGAAATATTATCAGCTCTATTCAGAGTTGGCGTATCTTCTCGTTTGACCGATTCAAGGTGTTAATTTCTCGAAAAGCGACGGCGAACGGGGCCCCGTACAGAAACGAAGCAGAGCCTGAAACGCGATATCGTGTCGCCTTAACCCGTTTTTCAGGCTTTCCTCTCGCCTGAAAACCGACGTGACGCGTTTCGTTACGTCGTCAAATACTTATTCCGCCGTTCATCACAGCGATAAAAACGTTTTAACACTTTGCGAAGATAATAAGACAAGATTCGTTAAAAGTAAAATCATTGTTTAATGAAATTTTAACTAATTTCAAACTACTTGTTGATTTTTATATCTCAAAGTTCGCTTTTCATAAAATTTATCAATTTGAAAATTGAATATTGCATCTTTGCGAGCTGTTCAGGCGATGCATAAAATATTGACATTTTAACTGACAAGTGGAAGTGGAGTCGAAATGCCTTACGCGGGCATCGAAGTCTCCACCGCTCGTGGCACGAGTCCTCTTCGTCTCTTACATAACTTCTAAATTAATCTTTAATTTTCTAGACACCGAAGTAACTACGAAGTAACACGTCAAATTTCTCGATAGCAGTAACTTCGTTTAATTTTGTATCACTTTTCCCATTTGCATTTTTTCAAACTGTCAATATTGCTCCTCCAAGGTGTGTCACTGTTACTCGAAACAATCTGACCCTTTAATTTCAATCCAAATTTTCCAACGTACTAGAAACGATTAACAAATACGTAGAAATGTATTTTAATTAAAGTTCCAAAGCGTTTAGAAATCAAAAAGAAGTAAGGTTCTCAGGACGATCCACAGATTTCGTTGGATCGGTAATCGCGGTCCGGGCTTGACAGTCGCCATTTTTCTCTCGGCGAGGGGCCAGGTTGTACAGGTCGTTTCACGGTGATTCAAGGGGGTCGTTCGAATGGGGGGGAGGGTTGCTCAGGAACCGAAAGACGATCCAGGGTACCCTGGCGTCCCGTCGTGGCCCTCGTGTTACCTAGAGGCCTTCATTAGACTGACACTGATGGCGAATCACGTAATTCCCGTCGGTGCCCTCTTTCATTTTGCCAGATCGACAGAGTTTCTCCATCGGCCGTGGAATCACGGCCGTTTCACTTGAGGCGCAGCCTTTAATGAAAGGGTTCCTTTACCGGACGACCAACGACCAAAGGAGGTCCTTTTTACCTGTCCCTTTCGCTCTTTACCGACCTCTTCTTTTTCGTCCGAGCCGGTATACACCTATCTTCTTGAAAAGTGGCCAGCTCTCTCGTTCGTTCGTTTCCTGGGCGCCACTCGTTGGAAAGTGGCCGACCACTCTCCGACTCGTACAGTACACGTTTTTTTCGTTTGGTCGTGGATTGACGGGGATGGAAATGGTCCGTTGTTCCATCGAGCCGCGATTTACTCGTCCATCCTTTGACTCGGACACGGCTGTCGTGTGTTCAACGCGTTGAAGGATAATTTTGGTCTTTTTTTTTTATATTCGATTACGGTAACACTTTTGAATTCTTCTCTAGGCATTGAAAAGATAAATTCCTTGGTAGGTTCGATCGTTGAACATCACCTGGTCAGTTTTAGCGTCAATATCCAGTTCGATTAAAGCTCGACGGGGTTGCCGGCGCAGCTGGTTGGAATAAAAGCGGCGCTAATCGCGCCTCACCCTGTCCTGATAACCAGCTCACCGTGTCATTTTCCTTCGTCACACCTTGTGTCCGACTTTGCTGTTGCCTTTTTTTTTTTGTGCTGAATCACAACCAAGTGGGTTCGATTCCTATGTCTCATTTTATGCATCTGCCGATCAAAGGTCTCTCTTAAAAGTGTCGATTAACGTTCGATTGTGAACCCTTAACGTTTGTTATTTTCAAATTATGAGTGAGACATTATCGATGCAAGTTTGGCGAATTGAAGTTTCTTAGCTTCTGTGGTAAATTGGGTATATTAAGGGTGTCTAGGTTTTATGGTAAGTTGGGTATTTTATAATCTCCTAGCTTCTGTAATATACTAAATTAAGCATTTTAAAGTTTTCCAGGTCCTATGCTAAATTAGCTATTTTGTCATTTCTTAACTTCCATAATATATTTAATTAGGTATTTTAAAGTTTGCCATCTTCTATAGAAAATTAGATATTTTAAGGTTTCCCAGCTCTCATAGGAAATTGAATTAGGTATTTTAAAGTTTGCTAGGTCCTATACCAAATTAGCTATTTTGTAATTTCCTTGCTTTCATAATATATTGAATTAAGCATTTTAAAATTTCCCAGGTCCTATGCTAAATTAGCTATTTTGTCATTTCTTAGCTTCCATAATATATTAAATTAGGAATTTTAAAGTTTACCACCTTCTATAGTAAATTAGATATTTTAAAGTTTCCCAGCTCCCATAATAAATTATTGATTTTAAATTTCCCAGCTCCCACGATAATTTAGGTGCTAACAAATTTCCCAGCTTCCAAAGTATGCATCTATCACAACCACTGTCGATATTTCAGATAACAATTCATCGGGTCCCAATTTCTTACCTCTCGTATCTAAAAAAACTACGCAAGCTAATTAGAACTTGAACAAATTTCGATTACGCATCGAAAGAAGCACTTTGGGTAGCAGGCACAACTTGGAACGACTCAATTATTCGACGAATAAAATAATCGAGCCGAATGGAACTGGACTTATAAATATGCATCAGTGGCCGAGGAATTGATACGTGGGACACCACGAAATCCCAGGAATCAGCGAAGAAACGTTGATAAAATAAAAAAACGGTCAACAGTCA
The DNA here is from genome assembly GCA_943735885.1 of Stelis phaeoptera. Classification (NCBI taxonomy): domain Eukaryota; kingdom Metazoa; phylum Arthropoda; class Insecta; order Hymenoptera; family Megachilidae; genus Stelis; species Stelis phaeoptera. The sequence goes on along the minus strand of OX030932.1, from coordinate 16,947,643 downwards.
GAGGCGACGAAACGTGTCACGCTATGATGAATGTTAATCGTTCCGCCCGAAGGAATAAACGGGCCGAGTGCTTTCTTTTAACCTTCTCATCGCGAATGACGCACGTACACGCCCTGGGTAACCTCGAGGGGCATACGCATACCTATAGCGATGTTGAATCAATATCGAGATAAATTAGATTCAGATTGTTCTTTAGCAAACCGTTTATCGAGTTTCAGCGACAGATTTATCGGTATCTTTGCTATTTGATTTGGAGATAGGGGTGACAATCATGGAAAGGGTTGTACCTCAAAAATATCGGAAGTTACGAACTACAAGATTAAGAAACAAGGGTGCGACTCGTCCGGGAATTCCGGAATAAAAATGTCTTCCAAGAGCCTTGAAATTAATTAAAAAAAAAAAAGAAAAAAAAATACAGGAAGAAGTGTTCAAAGAAATTATACCTCTGTTTTGAAAATATTTAGAACGAAATCCTCGGGTTTTTCCCTCAAACCTCGAGAAATCTGAAAGGAAGAGGGTAGATCTGGCACAACCGAGGTACGATCAAAACGTGAATGTGTCTGCGAAGCGAGAGGTGAAGTGAGGAGAGGGGGGAAAAAAAAATATATAAAAAGAGGGTAAACCGACGGGAGGAACACGGGGCTCGGCTATATGCTAATAGCGGCGCCCTGATTGGGGACGATAAACAAAGCAATTATACGAAAAAGGGCGGTATCCCGTAGGTACGGCTGCCGTGGGGGACGTTTGTTACGATTCCAGAAAGGCACACGTGCCAGGTACGCGGATACAGACAAGGACAAAGTGGCCTCGAATAAAACCATTTCGTATTTAATCGGACCAAAGTCACTTTCGCCTAATGATTCCTACGAGATGCACCGTTAACGACTGTCCCTCCTATCTAAAGGGATAAATTCTCCATCTTCGTTTGAAAAAAACACTCGAATTATATCGCGCGGGCCTCGTCAAATTATCGCAATTCTAACAACAGATTCTTTGGACACTTTTTCGTCAATTCCTGTTTTCCAAATAAAAAGCTAAAGCTTGAACGAGTATCCAACGGCTGCATTGGACAATTCAGATAATTTTCTGGACAATTTTCTTGTACGCAAACGACAAGTTTTTATTGGGTAAAAGAAAAGCGATGGAAACCAAGAAGAAAAACGTTGTAGGGAAGTTTGAAGCGTAACTAAACGAGGGTGTATAGTTAATCAAGAAACAGATGAACAATATCCGGGTAGTGGCGTGTGTCGCGTTGAGAGAAAACGAAGGAGGAACAAGGTTGACATCACGCGGTGCCATTAGAAATTCGCAACATGTGTTTCGATGTAGCGACAGCGTGGGGCATGCATCACCTCGGCCTCTCTCATGCAATATGAATGACTCGAAAGCATACTCTGTAATTACCATCGCATTTCATTATGGCCATCGAACGATTCCTGCCTCGAATACGTTTCTGCTAATGACGATTACCGTTTGGTATCATCCCCTTCCGTTCCAGTTTACGTTTACGTTGATCCCTTTTTATAGGATTATGTGTATAGGACAGTTTCAATCTGAAAATTGATAACTTTGCAGAGGCTTTTAAATGAAACAGAAATGTAGGATTTTAGGATCCAGGAGCGTGAAAATTTTATGCAAATTAACCGAGCAGAATATTTATTGAGTAACGTGAGATATTTTTTAAGCAATTTTGTAACTTAAGGATAGGTTGAGTAGGTTTTCAATCATTTTTCAAATGGGATCGATATTTTATTCAAGTTTCAATTTTTCATAGTGATTTTGCTTAAGAATTAATTCATTTCCAGTGGACATTTTTTCTAAAATTTCTATAACTTCAAACAATATTCCAAAGATACGATTGTCTAATAAATTCGAGTTACTGAAAGTTCGAAGGTATCGAAATTGAACAGGATGATTTATGTATCATAAGTCGACCGAACGATTCTTAGCCGGTAGCCAAGGAAAGGGTTAAAGGGTGTCATTAATATCAATCGAGGGTCGACGATTGATCCCTAGGCGAAGGCAGCTTGACTTGATCCCGACGAAGGATTTATAGATCTAGGTGGTGGCGGGGGCCGGACGAGCAAGGGAACCCGTTGGTTAAAAACACCGCTGACCCCTGTCGTTGGGTCTATATTTCTTGGGAATTCCCCTTTTCGTGGACGTGTGCCACGTGGCGGTGCATGCTCAACTGATTTTATCGCGGACGCTTTCCCGTAATTCACCGCCACCCGTGGAAAGCTACAGCTTTCTGGTCAGTTGATTCGTTTGGGAAAATACTTGGGACCCCTCAAGTCACCCTTTTCAGTGACTCGTCTTAGTTTTATTCAAAATTTCGGTGTTATCGGTCCATCTTTGGGATATGGACCTTGGAAAGTAAGGAACAATGCCGTAGGTGTGTTAAAGTATGCTTCCGGGTTTGTGAGTTTCTAAAAATATTATTTGGAAGTTTGGGAATTACTGAAAATGTATTTCTAGGTTTCTGAGTTTCTAAAAATATTACTTACAAGTTTGAGAATTTCTGAAAATGTATTTCTAAGTTTCTGAGTTTCCAGAAATATTAGTTGGAAGTTTGGGAATTTCTGAAAATGTATTTCTAGGTTTCTGAGTTTCTAAAAATATTACTTAGAAGTTTGAGAATTTCTGAAAGTATATTTCTAAGCTTCCACATTTCCAAAAATATTATTTGAAACTTTTAATTATTTGAAAACATATTTCTAAGCTTCTAAGCGTATAAATTTCTAAAAATATAATATTTCAAAGTTTCTAAACTCCTAAAAATATCGTATTTCTTTCTATAATTTCTGTTTATAAAAGTATCATATTCCCAGTCGGGGTGAAAGGATCGGACTGGTTTCTAACCATTTCTGTAATTCAGTGCGACCCGCTGTCGCGCATCATGAGAACTTCGATACGATTAATTGAAAATATGATAACAATGATCGTACAAATATGTATTTTATAAACGAAACGAACGTTTCATCGCCATGCAAAGTGTTCTTCGTCCCCGAGGGGATATTTAACAATTCTATTGGTAATAAACTTCACCCGGTACCATTAATGACTTGCTCTGTTCGTGGTCGTTTTACGATCCATTCGCGATGAAAATGGACGACGATAAAATGGGAACAGGAAGTCCGGCGCTGCAAGTAGTCCTTTGACCTATAATAGAAATAGAACACCATTATATTTACTTTAATTAACTTTCCTCATACAAAGACAAGAAATCCAAAATTTAGAACCGTCATTGCTTTGCAACCTCTGCAAAATTTTCCAAATTCTTTAGAAAGCTGCGACACGTACATTCTTCAAAATATTTTCCAAATATTGCCGATTTTTTGCCGAACAGAATATAATGGCGGGGGTAGGATATAATAACAGGGGTTTTGTATCGCGTCGCGAGTCACGGGGGGGGTCAGACAAGATCGATTTTTAGGGACGCAAGCCATTTCAGAAGTTTACGATTAGAGAACAATCGACTGACGGAGTTAAGCCGTGGAGGAAGGAGGGTTGGCGGTGAACCTTCTCGGTGGCAGACTTTATCGATCTCCTGTGGCCTGAAACGACCACCCTGGTACCTTCTTCTTCCCTCTATGCCGACGATAAAGCAACCAGGGTGTGTTCGTTCCTATCCTCCTTCTTATTCTTTACCCTTTGATCTTACTTGAATCCACGAATACCATGTGTCCGTCTAGTCTCCGGACATTCGCTTGATATCAACCCCTTTCGATCCCCAAATAATGCTCTGTGTATTCGTGACGTGGTTGTGCGCTAATTTGATTCCTTTTTTAATTAGCAATTTTGTAACAATTGGTCAATCGTTGGTATATGTTTTGGGAAAGGAATGTTTGTTATAATAAATTTTATTTATGAGACTCTAAGTGATTGGAAGTGCATTGGTGGGATTGTTTAATATTTAATCATTATTATTAACTGTCGAATGAAGGGGTTAATCGTAACCTGGAGCAACGAAACGTGGGATAATGGCATTCTGATTACACTTAGGTATAATATATAAATCTTGAAAGCAAAGTGTTAGTCCTGTAGATTTTATAATCTTTTTAATCCTCTGTGGTAGAGAATTTAGGTGATTTGAAAGCGAAAGATTTCTTTAATTTTTCACCGAAGCTTGCCAAATGAGACAAAAATAATAATAATAATAGTACAATCCTCTTGGTGATCATTTTTTCTACTTTCCAGCGACAGTATTCATTTCCGAAGCGAAATATTACGCCTCAATTTTAACGTACAGCTATTATCTAAAATTTGCATCGATCGAAATAAAAATTGATTAGAAACGTATAATAAATTGGTATCGAGCGACTGATTGATCCACTGATGGTCGTTTAATTGATCATATTTAAAAATTTCGTACTCGAAAGTGCAAGAATGGAAGAGGCTCGTCATCCGGAAGCGATATCGTGGCTAAAGGTGGAGTTTCCCCGTTGGGAAATAAGCGAGGAGACAGAAAGTGGCGAGATAAAGGGAGAGAAGTCAGCCGAAGCGGGCCTCGCAGAAGCGTCTAGGAAAATCGATACATCGGGAGGAGGTACGATTACGCGAGTGACTCAGGCGGTTTCCGGTGGACGCCATGATGGATTTAAGTACTTCCGGCCGGAGGCGCGTGCGCCAGCCTGTCCTGCTTGGAATTATCGGAGCTCTTTGCTCTATGCTACGCGGAGATCGTGCTCGATGTCGATGATCACGAAAATCGACCTTTTCAATTCATTTTACTTGGTATTCGAAATTTGACTACCATCAGTCTCTGTATAACACGGTTGGGCCTTGGATACCTGGTCAATTCTGACTTAATCTACGAAATATTGATCAGAGTGTTTCGTATGTTGAAAAAATAATATTTAAAAATTGTAGAAATGGGCTAAAATTAAAATTAAGTTCTGGCTATTGCAATGATTTTGGAATTGAAAGTTCTGAATTTCTTCTACGATTATTTGAGAAATTATACATTTTTTTAATTATCCTTTTCGTAATAATAATTTTTTTAAATTAACACGCATTTGTATGTGAATGGATTCGAAGGAATTTTTAGATAATATAAAAATTCCCTTTATTTTCCTGAATTATTCTAATTATCTTCAAAGTGTTGTCTTCCTTGACGAATCTTCTCGTGATTAAAACGATACTGTGGAACAAAAGCGATCGATTTTGTGTCCATTTATAGCGGTTCCAGAAAAATAGCCGCAACCAGGATTCTAAGAGGACCCGGCGGATAGTTAGCAATCGGTGGATAATTAAAGAAACATCGTAGCCCCGACTTTGGTTCGATAACGATCGAAAGGGATCAATCGGCAGGTTCATAAAGCAGTCTTGCTGAATTTCTTATTCAGATGCACAGCAATTGCTTGAAATAAATGAAGGCCTTCGCATTTTGCGGCTCATCATTATGCAGACGATCCCTGATTCGATTCATCTTGTATTCTACCTATTTCGAATGAGTCTTCTACCTTGTAATCATTTTTTAATAGCGTAGATCGGTGTCTAATTGAAAATTGAGAGTCCATGATATTGCAATTTCTGTTATATTAAATATTGGAATTGGGATTTTCCATATCTTAAATATTAAAATAAGAATTTTCAAATAACACATGAAATGTTAAAATTGGAATCTTTACCGCACTAAATATTAAAAATACTAAAAATATATAGCACAAATATTAAACCTAAAATTTCTAACATATCAAATATCGGATATTAAGAAATAAAAAATGAATAAACATCCACAGTCCTCAAATCTCAAATTCTCACTCCTCTAAAAATAGTTACCCTCTAACCTTCCTAACTTAGTCCAGAGTAATAATACAAATAATTCGAAATAATTAAGAGGGTAAAATCCAGGCACATTCTTCGTCGGAGCATAATATTTCTGTGTCGACAAGTTATTCAAAAATTAGCATCGTATCTCGGACGTTTTATTTCTTCGGTTGTCGACGAAGATGAATATACCCGTGCGAGCGGTCGTGGACTCGGCGAAATGTATGTTAAACAAGGTCTTGCAGAGTGTTACAAATTGCTCGCCGTTTCAGATAGACAACAAGTTAACAAGTATAATAAATGTCGTAAGAAATTGGGCTGGAAATATGTAATCGTGTTTCTGTTAGCTGTTCGTAATTCGGGACAGGTGATGGCGTGGAAGCGCCGGCTGAAACTACTTCAGGGTGGTCTGCAAAGGAACACGATGATATTTTACACCTTTCCTGCTCAACATCGATGCTTTTTGTTTTATGTACCAATGATCCTTTACCTTCTCAATGTATCTTACATTGTTGTCCAATGAGAGTACAGATTGTAGGAAGGTGTTACATTTAACTTGTTAATCTGATGGGGAATAGAACGTGGTACATTTTTTTTTTTTTTTTTAGGAAAAAGGATTGCCAGAAAATTCATTTTATATAACATAGGACTATCTCATTGTGTATTTACAAAATTTATAATATTTTTATAGCGGTAGAAAATTTATCTCGTTATAATTTGCGATGGCAGTATTATTGGAGCACAGAGCAATTTTGAATATTTTTATAGTCAACAAAAATTTATCGTATTAGAGTACCTATGCTAAATAAATATTATTCCAGCATCCAATTTCTAATATTCCTATAAAATAGATAATATGTATATCGCACTATAATTTGCAAACGCAATATTACCCGGGGCACTCAGCAATTTCTAATATTTTTATAATAATAGAAAATTTATCTCGTTATAATTTTCGAAGGCAATATTATTGGAGCACTCAGCAATTTTGAATATTTCTGTAGTCAACAGAAATTTATCATATTAGAGTTTGCTAACTAAATATTATTCCAGCACCCAATTTCCAATATTCCTATAGTAATAGAAAATTTACCTTACTGTAACTTGGAAAATTAATATTATTCCAGTATTAAAATTTTAATATTCTTATGTTAATAGAACATTGATTTAGTTATAATAATTTGGAAAATAAATATTATTCCAGCATCGAAATTTCTAATATTCCTATAATAATAGAAAATTCACCTTACTATGTATAATTTGCAAAATTAATATTATCCCAGCATCGAAATTTGTAATATTCCTATGGTAATGAAAAATAGTCCACCCGACACGAGCCAATTCCATTCTCCCCTGAAGGGTAAGGAATGATTGGGAAGGCAGGTTGGTGCCGGGGTGGTCCGAAATCGAGGAACGCGACGGTCACCTTACACCTTCTTCGCGCGTCGCGTCGCATCGCGTCGCTTTGGATATATACGCGCCACCAATACGCATCAACTGCGCGAGATGGCATCGTAAATACGCTCCCAAAGACATAGGGGCTCGTTATTATGATGCTAATGAGCGGTTCGCCGCGCCGGTTGGAATCCGGCTGGAAACCGCTGCCCCGAGCCGAGATTCACGAGGCCCGCGCTGACGTGACGCGATAACGCGCCCCATGAATCCTACCGACCCTCGTATCGGTTCCAAAACCACGTTCCTTCTTCTACAACATGGATTTCTACCGATTTCCTGACTCGTTGTTCAAGAAACTCCGATATGATTATACTTGGTAAACATTCTATTCGATTCCGATCCACTGCTGTCGAAGAAGGATGATTTTCTTGAACGGTTTCAGGACGCGATAAAAATCAATACAGGCGTTAAATTGAAATTGTAAGGATGGATAACACGTGAAAATAGACGGGGATGTAGCTGTCGATGGTAATCCGCGAGAACGAGCCACTAAAGCGAACGGATCATACGTTTCACATCGGATTTCGCGCTTTGAGAAGATTTGCGAATTAGCCGGCTCGCCTCGTTATTTACGGTGAAACCGAACACCGGACAGTGTATTCGACATCGGATACCATAAGTGGATTAGCGATAGATGCGCGTCCATGCTGCGATCCACCGCGAAAGGTTTCCAGTGTCTTTCAGACACGGGACAGGACGTGGTTTTCTTATAGCAACGTTACACTTCTCGTTCTTCAAAACCATTCGATATTTTATAACCTTATATTAGTCGATCTTAAGTAACGAAAATCAACCCTTAGTTATTGATTAAACCGTGTTCGAATGTCAGGAAGGTAAGGGTATTTTTATATTCACCGTTTGTACATTCTAAAATAAATATTCACTTGCAATAAATCTCTTGAATTACGATGGAACAGATTGGTAAATAATGATGAATATTTATTTGGTGTAAATGAAGTATTTTGCAATTTTTTTTTTTTTATCGCGAGACTGAATCTTCGCTGTAACATTAATCTAATTAATCTAATCTTCTATGACGTGACAACAATTTATCAGATCAGAAAATTTCTCTCGTGTTGGAAATTCAACAAACGATGCGATAAATACACATCGTAAGAATGACGTGACGTTGGTAATGAAAAAAGAAAGAAAGAAAGAAGAGAAAAGAGGAAGTGGAAGAGAAGGGAGAGATATTATTCGTTCAGGGGCACATTAATTAATGAAATTTTGAATTTGAGTGGTATCACGGTTTGCCCGCTTCCGGCTTGGCTCGCTAATTGCCAGCTGATTCAGCCCCGCGATAACTCGCAACCCCTAAGCCGTACCCGCCACCCCATCAAAGACCAGAGCCACGGTCGCTAACGTTGGAATAACGATATCTCGAATACTCGACACGATACCTCGATTGCTATAACGATCGAACCAGTCCTCTTTAATCAAATTATTCTTCTTCCCTTTCCAAGAATTTATGATTCTATAATGTGCAGCTGATACACAGGGTGAGCCAACAAAAACTCAGGATTATTTTAATATTTACAGAATGACGTTCATTAGGTTTTTACAAAATTTCGGTGCAGATATATTTTTTCTTTTTCAAAGACAATGAATAATATATTATTTTAGGTGGTATTTTTGTATTCTATATTTATCATCCGATTCGTAAGGAAATATTAATTTTAATTGACAATTTTAATTTTATTTCCTTTATACTCCCACTTCAATCGACTCCATCCTCTTGAAATTTCAATCTTTTTCAAAACTTCTTTTATTATAAATTGGCACAACGAAAGTATTATTCTCGTGTCTCTACTCCTTTTTGCGCCGCGTTAGCTCGATTTTTCGCAGCCAAACTAACGAGCTGAACAAACTGTCAGATATTATCGTAATCACAGGCAAAAAAACAGTAATTTGGAAGTTCGTTAGAAATCGCAGACAAACTGACGGGACAAGTCGCAGGAAATAAGCAGCTGCCTGAATGTAGAGCAGTTTACGTGCGATTTAAGAAGTCGAAACATCTGCTTAGAAATGTGTTCAGCGGTCATCGTATTCTCCCGTATTCTCTTACTTCCATTACCTCGATCATTGATATCCCCTTAATCACTGTGCAAGTCTCGCCTCAAGGGGATGGTAAGGGTTTCAAGGTGGAAGAAGATTAAAAGTGCAAAATATTCTATGATAGGGGTTGATTTTTCAAGGTTGATTGTGGAATCGATCGAAACGAGGGTTGTTTGAATTTTTTCTGAGTTGTTTTAAAGAAAAATTATCATAAGGGGTAGAATTAATCCTAAGTAATTTAACCTTTTTTTATGGAAGTTAGTTCAGCTCATTACCACCCTATGGAAACTAATTTTATTCATCTTGAAACGATCTTTTCTCTTACGATAGTTGCAATTTTGTAATATACGTGAACTTTCGAGATAGTTGCTTTAAGGCATAGTCAGAAAACTCTCTTCTGGTTACGTTACTGCTGCATGAAACATCATTTTACTCGTCTCAAAGTTATTTTTCACAATCATTGCAATAATTTTAATTCCACTTATTATGTTTCGGAAAAAGATTATTACAAGAGGGTTGGAGTACCCATTAATTTGCCAAACAGCAGTTTTACCAATCCTTATAAAACCTTAAAAACGCGACACAGGGGATGGAAACTAAGGGGTTGAAAGCTGAAGAAAGTCGGTCTTTCATTAAGGCAACAAGGGGGCCGTGTGTTTTCTGATTAATACAGCTAATTCCGTTATCTCTTCATTCGTTGGCTACGAAATTCCACGTTCGAGCGTAATGCACGGTTTATCAAGAATGACAGAGTGGGAAAAGAAAATTGCTGTTACGAGGCTGGGCCGGGGGTTAATTTGAATTCGGCAGCCGGCGGTGGTTGGCTCTCACGCGTATGAGCCGGCACGCGAACTCTCAAAGAAGGCAAAAAGTCCTGGCTCGTGCTACTACGAAACTAATTAAATTACAAATTTCATTTGAACTGTGTAATCGAATCAAGCCGCTGCACGCGGTGTACTCGTTCTCTCATCCCGATCCTTTCGTTTTTCTTCTTTATTTTATTTCATTGCTTCGTTCGCTCGTTGAGTTCAAAATTAATATTCATCCCTTCGACGATGGACAATTAAAGTGGAAGTAATTTCAATTGGAAATGTTTCTGTGGATATTATTTCGTTTGGAAATTTTTCTCGAAATATTCTCGATCGAGGGTTAATTTTATTATTGCAGGATTCTCGGTTCAAAAATTTATTATATTCAAACAGTGCAGATTTGTATGATACTTTGTTATTTATATCTTCTATTTGCAAAGTATGCGATGAATCCATTTGGAACCATTAGCCAGTCACGGAAAATTAAATTTAATCCATTAGAATGATAACTTGATCATTATTTTTTGAAAATTATTCGCCCGATGCCCCATTTTGATCCGAACCATGAAAGATCGATTTCTGGTAAAAAAAGATTGATATTTTTGGAACTTGCCGATACAAAATTGCTCCCTCGACCGCGAACAAAGCCGAGGTGGAAATTCCGCTTCTCCGCTTCGGGACAAAATAATTGCACACGAGGGAAGAAGTAAGACGGATTAATCGAAATTTAATGGTCGCCGCTGGTCGGTTTCGAGGGTGCCCTGTCACGGTCATTGCCTGGCCGGTTCGTTTGCTAATTAAATTCGATAAAATCAGAAGGATGACGTAGGTAGGGCTCGATCGCGAAACGGTCCGGATGATTGTGGACAGAGGGTTTGCGGTTGACGAGAAGAAACGGGCGCCTGCGAGTAGGGAACAGCTTGCGTTTCTCCTGTAATTATTATAATACGACCAGTTAACTGGCTTTCTGTCGGGGAAAAATGTCCCTCCCGAGACATGATTCTTACTTTTCTGGGATCGTCCCGTCTGACAATAGCGAATCGATGATCCGTGGGTCGTAGTATGACCCTGGAGGTTATTTTAAAGTACTCCTACGACAATTCTGTCGATTATTTAATGTTGATTACAAAATGAAAATTACTAAGAGGGTTACCATTGCGGATTTAGGCGATAGAAATTTTCCTAAAATATGAAAACTAGAATTTATCTAATATAAAATACAAAACTTCGGACGACGGACCATTTAAATTTAATAATTTACTTCTTTCCAAATTTTCCACCGTTAATCTACGAAACGTTTTTCCTCCAAAATTTGATTTCCAATTTTAATCGAAATATCGTTACATTTTTCGTATGTCTCGACCAAATCGTTGCACCGTGATTGAAAATAGTAAACGAAAGAACGAATGGAATCTTTTAACCGACCATAAAATTCGATCGAAAAGGGGGGACGTAACGAAGGAAAATCATTTAGAGTTGATAGTCGAGGGGAGTCATGGATCATTGACGCGAATCCGTGGAAACACGGTGCTCCTCCTCGTCCCTCCTGATCCTGGTTCTACCGGTGCGTCTAACTAGAATGGATCGCCATAATTTTTCAGCTAACCGAAACGCACCGGTCTGCAAACGAGCCTGACAAAATACGGAAGGCGGGAATACATTATCACAACCATTTGTACCGGTCTCCGTGTTTCCATGTTCCATGTTCCATGTTCTCGGCCGATGATTTGTGCTTGTCGCCCGTCGACAAACTCCTTTTTCTTATCTTTTCTCGTTGCTCGCCTCGAAAAGAAACTATTCGGATCTTATTTTATCAACCCACTTGTGCACTGGTTTAATCCTCGAACGAAATATTATATTTTCATGGACGAATACATCCCCTTGGATTTTTTAGGGCGTGTTTACACCAGGCAAGCAGACAGATCCGAATTTCGCGATTTCTGTCGCCGGAAAATGACAATGGTTCTTGCGTTTTCTTTTCTACCGAGATGGAAATATTGCACACGGAAGAAACATGGAATCTATTGGCTGTAGTCCAAGTCTAGAAACCGAGAAATTCGGATCTGTCTATTTGCTTAGTGTAAGTCCATCCTTATTAAGGCACTTTAACCCTTAATCACCACGTCTTAAGGGATCATAGTAGTATATTACGTACCTAGGGTGCAAAATGGGTGATTGGCGCCCCGTTAGAGACGAGGGTAAGGGTCGCCTTGTACCCGTGTTACGTGCGCTATTTTTTTAACAAGAGGGCGCAAAAATCGGGCTTTCAATGCCTATTTGGCGAGCGCAAAGTACTTTGCACCCTAGGGCAAGAATCGGGCACTTTGCGCTCGCCAAATAGGCATTGAAAACCCGATTTTTGTACCCTTGGTGCGTAATACACTATTTTGAACCAGAGGACGCAAAAATCGGACTTTTAATGCATATTTGACAAACGCAGAGTGCCCGATTCTTGCCCTAGAGCGTAGAGTACTTTGCGCTCGCCAAATAGGCATTGAAAGTCCGATTTTTGCACTCTCTGGTTTATAAACTAAACTTTTCGATCCATAAGTGGCGCCATTGCTTGACTCGAGTATTTCTCGTACCGACAAGTATAACAATTAATTCACCCAAGTAATATAGTTATCTGTTTTTGGGTAAAACAGTTATAGATTCAACTTTGCTATGGTATTTAAGATTTACGTAAACATAACTTCGACTTTTTAACAGAAGAATAAGAAGGGATCGAAATAATCGATTTGGTTGGCAAAAAGAATGGTCGAGGAGGATCGCGAACGTTTCGAACAAGCAAAGTACATTACTCTTTGGCTCGAATTCAACCGACACGAGAACAAACGAGTGTTTGCTCAGATTCTTCGAGTGTCGGCACGTTGCTGCCAAACGAACCAGCTCGACGAATGTTATTGCCTTGCCAATTCGTTTTCTCCATAGTTTCTCTTTCATTGTTCGTTCTTCCCAGTTTTGGAAATATTGGGTAAAACGGAAAGAAACGTCGTTTTTCTTCGATGCGAAAACATTTATTTACTAAAAACAAATATATATATATAATATTTATTCCAACAGATAATTTCCATGACTATTTACAATATCTTGCCACAACTTAGAAATTTTGGCTGCTTTAAGAAAAGTATTGGATTATGGTGAAAATAAACTAACTTTATATTTTAAACTTTATAATAATTTTATTTCTGCGGCTCGGAAGGACGTCTGTACTATTCGAACGATAGATTGGAAGTGAAGTGAAGTCAACGCAGAAAGAAATTCTATAGGAAATTTGGCGTCCACTTAAAGAAAAGAAAAATAACATAAACAGTTATAGACTATAACTTATAGTAGAGGCCCTTCGGCCCAGTGCCATCCGATCGGTTTTCCGCTTTATAATAGAAAGGGCAGTGCCTCTCGACGCGATATTCGTTTTTGCTAAAACATTATTTTTCATAAAAACATTTCTTTTCGCTTTACCCAATATCATCCCAAAATAACGTAACGAAACAAATCCCTTTTGGGTGCCTCGATTCGTTGCCCGAGGACTTAAGAAATATAGAAAATTTCATTTGCGAAGTAACCGATAAATATTAACAAAACTTAAAAGTCTAGTAATACTTGGTGTAAGTATTAAATGGGTGTGTTCGCAATTAGGAAGCGTGTTCAGGATTAATCTCGCGGAATATAATACCGTGGCTTGGTTTAACGATGCTCGGAGCCCCGTTTTACCTGGACGGACCGAAAAATTTAATTCGGTTATGAAACTCATTAGGTAATGTAGAAAAGCCGGACGAGCCGACGGGCACGGTGATAAATGACGTTGTCGTGTCGTCGGCCAGTATATGCTCTCGACAGCTGCCCTTATACGCTACAGGACACCATATAACCCTCGTTCTCCGGATAAAGACGACGGAATGCATTAATACAATTTGCCCTGCTATCTACAGCTGTACGAGTTAATTATTATGTGATTTCGAACGACCATTCTCGGACCGTTCCAACCTTGCCTCCCTCGAATTTCCTCTTTCATATCGTTGAAGTTATTTCTACGCGGTATTTTGGGTGGCTTGGTTTCTTGAGTAGGAACCTATTAGGTTAAGTAATAAGTCCGGTTGCGTTTCTTACTTGTTTGCCATGCTAATTTTCTTAAATGTAAAGCAACGGATTTATGTGATACGTGCAATATGTTGGCAATTTCTTTTGTATATCTTGGATTTTGTTCGATTAAATTCGCAATTTCGATCATTTAAGTCCATATCTTTAAACCTTCTGCGCTTCCACCCTTTTTTTGCTCTCGAAAATAAAAAGGAACCAAGTGGCAAAAATGAATATTTTGTTCGGTCATTTTAAAGACGTACTTTACTCGATCACGACGAAAAAACAACTGACCAACGTTACAAATAAACGCAATGCTTCGTTGAAGTGCGTACCACCGTCGACGCGACCGGTCTTATTACCCAACCTAATATATCGAAAATTATAATGTTCCAGAAATAATTATTTTTGAAATTGACGGTCGGTATTGGATGACTTATGTATACGTTTCTGGGAAAAAGATCGATTGCAAGAAATTTCACGACAGTGGAAAGAAATATGCATTGTAGGCCAATGCGATAAACGAAGAGGAGGACGATGATGATGATAGACGGCTGCGTTTGTGCGCACCGCGTTTCCGGTTTGAGATTGCGGCTGAAATCACCTTGACACGTGTACATGCTTCCATAGACTTTTTCGAAGAATTCTGGATTTATTTTAATTACTTTTCAGTCTTGCAGTACGTGTACTTCAGGCCACTTTTGGGTCTCTTTGGTAATTTTGTGTGCTTGTAAAAAAAGAAATGGAATGTTTGAGAATTTTTAGGGAAATTTCAAGAGAGAAATGTTTAATAATTTTTGAATGAAAATCATTTGAAATGATAATTGTAATAGAATGAAAAACTAGAGAGATGTAAGACGATTCATGTATCGCAGATAATTCGCTGTTAACAAGCTAATTAACAATAGATACAAATTGGCACGTTAGCCGCGCGTTTATGACACACACGCATATCGTGTAGCGTGCACGTTTCCTCCTGTGACGTGTAATCATTCGTAATTGCAACCGCTGTATAGTCCTGTTCCTGACTGAATGTCAATCCTCTGTGTCATCGCAGAACAAGAAGCTTTGTTACTAAAACGAGTGGTTCAAACCAGTTTATTGTCGCACATGTGTACTTGGCGTTGGAAACATTTGCAACTTTTGTCGTTCACTTCCTAGAAGTATAATAGGTATTTCGAAATTTCCAAATTCCTAAGAATATAGTAGATGATTCGAAATTTCCTAATTCCCAAGAATATCGCTGCTATTTCAAAATTCCCAAACTCCTAAATTTATACTAGTAGATATTTCAGAATTCCCAAACTCCTAAATTTATAGTAGATATTTCGAAATTTCCAAATTCCTACGAATATAGTAGATATTTCGAAATTTCCAAATTCCTATGAATATAGTAGATAATTCGAAATTTCCAAATTCCTAAGAATACAGCAACTATTTCTAAATTTCCAATTTCCTAAAATTATAGCTGGTATTTCGAAATTTTCAAATTCCTAAGAACATAGCAGATATTTCGAAATTTCCAAGTTCCTAAGAATATAGCTGCTATTTCGAAATTTCCTAAAATTACAGCTGGTATTTCGAAATTTCCAATTTCCTAAAATTGTAGCGGGTATTTTGAAATTTCAAAGTTCCTAAGAATATAGCTGGTATTTCGAAATTTCCTAAAATTACAGCTGGTATTTCGAAATTTCCAAATTTCTAAGAGTATAGCTGGTATTTCGAAATTTCCAAATTCTTCAATTTATAGCTGGTATTTCGAAATTTTCAAATTCCTAAGAATATAGCTGGTATTTCGAAATTTCCAATTTCCTAAAATTACAGCTGCTATTCGGAAATTTCCAATTTTCCCAAAACTACACCCCGTTCCTCGATATAACATTTAAACGCATTTACAACATCGCGTGAAATCTGAATTTATCCAAGAAACACTCTGTCTCAAGATACGAAAAACTGACGTGTAGAATGTTCAGAGGCGTCAAGCCCCTTTCGTAAGGGTAGCGAAAGGGAGAAACAGGGGTTGGGTCGCGACACCCGTAGGTCCTGAAACGAAAATATAAATTTCCACATACGTATGCTTTATTAGAGTTCCTGTCCAAGGATAACAGTCTCTAGCTGGCAGAGGGTCCGTTTCGTTGCGTAATGAGAGATTTTATCGGGGTTACAGGGATAGGGCGGGGCAACCGCACTCGTGCATTATCACCCCACTTCTGTCTGACGGATTACTTTATACGGTCACTGTACACAAACAGATACATATGTATATTCTACATTTGTGTGCTGCACGGGTGTGCGAACCAGCTAAAGAGCGCTTGCGAAAACTACTCTCTTCCTCGCTGTTGCTTCGTGTTCATGATAAAAAGAAAGAGAGAACAAAACAAAAAAAAAAAAGAACGGAACGGAATAAAAAATTGTCGGCGTGTCTGGCTATGGCTCGCTATATCAGATCTGTTCGTTTGCCGGTTTGGTCGATTTGTCGTCCGTGATTAGGACTGGACGACGGTAGATGGTGTTCGATGGGGGAAAAATTAGAAAAATTAGACAACTTTGACAACTCTCGTCTGATCCAAACTTTAATCATTCACCTACGATTTGCATCCAAACTCTAAACTCACAGAATTCAACGTTAACCGGTGTATTCCGTCTGAAATCCGTTTTCTTCGATCGTAAAATCGAAAGATCCCGACCGAAAAGCGTATCAGTCTCGCTTCGTTTTGCTGGTCGCAATTAAAACGTTGGAGAAACCCATAGATTCCCGGCGAAGATAAATAACGGGCGAAGAACCGTGGCGTAAGGAACGGCAGCGAAAGGTCACGAGAGACCATGGAACGACCGTTGGCAGAGGTAATTGGTTCGCGTGGGGAGGAAGAATACGCCATAATTGGCCGGGATAAGGGATTACAAGGTTCCAAAGCTTCGAGAAGTCCAGTCGAAGCTTTTTCCAGAAAGCTTGCTTCGACAAGAGGGAAAAAGAAAAAAAGAATTAAAAAAACAGTTGACATGACCGAAAAGCACTTTGTCTTCGCTTATCGTGACGACCATTTCTTTTTTTTTCGCGACACGATCGTCGACCAGACGAGTGTATTAAGAACTATTCGTGCCTAATCCTTCATATTTTCCTTCGTCTGGAAGAAATCAGGATCTTTTCTCTTGCTTCGGTCACGATTTGCAAATTCGGTGATCGATCATCCGGCTCTTACTTGACAATTCGAGCACCCTTTGTCACGAGATGCCGGCCCCTGACAAATGCATCGGTTCGAATTATTGTAATCGTCCGCCAAATTTAAACAAGCACAAATTCACGCTGGATGCAAACAGTTTCTATGAAATTCTTCAAAGCTTCTCTTGTACCAGGAGCCCAAACAATCAATTATCTCCCCTAATTACAACCGAAGCGATTCAATAGAACTTAACAGAATCTTATAGAATTTCGATTTCCCTCAAGATTAATTCTTGAACGTGGCCACTGGGTCTCCCGCTTAATTGTGGGTACGTTCTATGTATAAAGAGGCAGAAGGAACAAACTCATCGTGGCTAATAAAACAGCAAACAGGCAAGAGCCGGGCGAAAGTGACGGGTTAAAATTAAAAAACCGACTAAGACCCCGCCCACTCTGCTCGGGCCACGTGGACCGAAACAATAATCGAGAGCACAACGCGCCGGCACGCGTGTGTATCGCGGCGATGATCGCGTCGGGACCGTTTCCTAATTGGAAACCGCATATCCGACAACGTCGATCCCCCCATTAATCATCGATCGATTATACGCTCAAGAAGATAATCACTTACTTAACCATTCACTTAACGGCAATCGACTCGGGACGAAGCTCGAGCTGCGAGCGAAACGCAAAGTCATGTTCGACGGGGACGGTGGGGAATAGACGGGCCGATGAGAGTCATTATTTGGACTGGTGGCACGTCTAAATAAGTGCCCGGGACAAAAGGTCCTGGAACGAGGCGATTAAGGAAGAAGGAAGCTTCCGTTCGTTCGAGCTCGTTGATTCTTCGTGGTATATTGGAAACTATTTGGGGGGGGGGGGGGGGGGTGGACGCTTTATCTTTTATTCGATTAGCGTGAAATTCTAGGGGAAAGTCGGGTAACCTTCGAAAGTAGGCTTTGACGATTTAACTCTCTATCTAAAAATGACAATGTAAATTTCAAAGGTATCAGGTGAGCAAAAAAGTGTTGTACCTTCTACTCCGGTGATTGCTTAACACTTTCTGTCCAGGACCGAGTAAATTTACTCCCGACGAGATTCAAAGGAGGTCGAGAAATCACTCAAGCTTGAAAAAACATGTAATTTGATGCCTGGATCAAAAGAGCGCCGCCTCCTAATTTATGATTTATGGCTTTTCCTTGTGTCGACTGAGCTGGATCGTGTTACCCCAGGACTGAACGTGTTAAGAGTTTCACGTAAGCGATGAAACAATAGGACTTCATTTATACAAAATGGGGGAAAAAGTGGAAGTTAAGTATGTAGGTACCACAAGAACTAAGTTCTGAAAACAAATTGCTGCGTCAGAACATTTGTGCATTTTTGAATCATATTTTGACTTGCGACGAAAAATGGATTCTATATTCTGTGGTTATCGCTAAATGACCCCGTACCGCAAACTCCTAAATTAAAAAAATGACTTCGAAGAAGATTCTTTTTTCTGTTTGGTGGACTTCGAGAGGCGTTGTTCATTACGAGTATCCAACAGTTGGTCAAACTCTCACAGCGTACTTGTATAGTGAGCAATTAAGAAAAAACTGCATGAGAAATTAAAACAAAAGCAGCCATCTTTGGCGAATCGCCGTGGAGTTTTGTTTTTGCATGATAATGCTCGCCCACGCACTGCAGCAAGTATCAGGGAAAAAATAATTCAATTCGGGTGGGAACTTCTACCTCATCCCCCTTGCTCCCCTGATTTATCAACGTCTGATTACCATCCCTTTTTGTCTTTGGACAACCACGTCCGTGGAAAGAAATTTCTGAATGATAAAGTTATAAAAGAGGAGGTGTCTCAATTTCTCAACAGTAAGGATAACGAATATTATGCAAATGGAATTTTAACGAATAAAGTTATTTTAAGTAGAAAATATAAGTATTTTTATTTACACCTGAAAAAGCGACAGAACTATTTTAGCCACCTGATATTTATATTTTCCAACGCAACAGAATTGCAAGGTAAAATATTGTAGCTTGCTACGTTGCGCCTGAAACGATACAAAGGAAATTTGTTCATTCGTAAGAGAGATTTAATATGCAAGAATAAGGGTAAGACGAGATACAAGAGACACAGAAGAACATTGTTATGTAGATAGGAATCGAGGCTTGCAATTTGAACACCATGAACAAACGAGATTGCTCACGATACACCGTGCGAGAGATCGTTGCTAATAATAATTGCACTTCCTCTGGCAAGGTCGAGCCGCGAAGCAGACCGACGGACAGACCGGAAGCGATGCAACGAAAAGAGGGCAGAGGCCAATCGGAACGCGTGAACAAAGAGCGATGGCGTACTTGTCCTCCATGAATATCGTGATTCTTTACCTTATTTTTATACGTTATATCAGATGCGAATTCTAAGTTGAAAATAAGTAATTTCCAAACACGTTCGTTAACAGAGCTCAGTTGGAAATTCCGTTGTTTTTTTTTTTATAAAATAATATAACTTGGAATTTATTACAATACTTCTTGCAGAGTTATCCGTTCCATAGTTTGTAGGATACTGTTAATTCTGTTAGTGATTTTTTTTAAATCACTAACTCGATGATTTGTACGGTACGAAAAGCTGGATATTATGAAAGTAATAGGATTCTCTGCGAACTTCCAGCTAGGTGTTAAAGCGTTAAGTTTCTGAAAGGGAGAGAAACGAGGTTCGCCTGTCATCGTGGTTTACTTAACAAATTTATCCGTTCGAGGCACACTTTCCCGAGCAAAGGTGACAAACAGCTTTGAATTAGTTAAACGGTTGACTTTTTGGGCGTGCGCGTGTCCATCACTGTCTAACGGTGTACAAATGTTTATCGTGAGACAGGATCGAAAAACGGGCCACGAGTTTATTTATCGCTTTTGCAATTTTCAAAATTATTCGTGAATCGAATTTCATTTATCCGACTAACCAGAACAACGAAAGGAAGGAAAACTTTGAACCAGCTATGAAACAACGAAGTAAGGATGTAAATTCCAAGATCAAATGTCTCGTTATAACAAATATTGTTCCTAGTTTCGATAAAATCTACCGTTTCCCCAGTTTTTCGTGACAGATACCGAATCATCCCCGATGGAAATCATGGAATCGTGGGTAAACGATGTTAGCGGAAACGATCCGGTCGAAGGAGAACATTAGCCACGATCGTTGGACGGCAGTCGAAGGGCATTGAAAATCGAATTGTCCAGAAGGGGGAGGGTTAAAGATGGCTCGTGCAGTATCGTATCCTGTCCCAGAGGGTCGCGTGGCAGAACGCGGTCGCTTCACGACATTGCGTGCCACCATTTACGACCAAACAACCTCCGTCTTTGCTCATCCTTCCTGCACGCGTCGTTCCATCTTTCAAACGCTTTCGATCAACCGGCGCGGCGGATTTTACTTCCTGCTCGATGCAACCTGTTACCACCGTTCCTTTTCGATCCTCCGGGTACGAAGGATTTGTTATTAGATTGGTAGGAAATTAATGTCGATTTTCAAACTATATCTTTTAATCCACGTATCACAAATTTGAATAAGTTTTTCTTTTTTAATCAAAGTAAGAACCATTGCAGTTTACACATTTTTGCCAATAAACTGACAGTGCATTCAATGGGTCGTTGTCTTCATCTTGGAGGCTCTCATCTCCACTTGGAAATTTTGTCAACCAACGCTGCACCGTGCGTTCATTCGAGGTATCTTCTGGAAATGCAACGTTGATATTACGAGTCGCAGCTGCAGCTTTACGAGCCGGTTTATATTCATATAAGAATATTACACGAACTTGCTTAGTATCGGCGAGCGCAAATTAACAGTAAAAACAAAAGCATACCTATCAGCATGTATAATAAAATGATATTGGAAGATAAATAGTTATCCCAAACCTAAGCGTCAAAGTTCGATACTAATTTCTTACCAACCTAATATTTGGTGATTGGTATCGTTTCAGTTTGGTAACAAGTGAATTTTATCAGTTTGCGTGCCATTTTTAGAGACCATCGAACGACGGGTGTCGGGTCAATCGTTCCCCAAACAGATAAGGTTAAGAACCGCTGCCTCAGTGTATTAAATTTCAACGATTCTTCGAGGCTTAACCCCTTCTCGTACCATTATTTCGGTAGTTGCGTCAGACACGGATAAATATTTCTTGCTACATACTGTAATTGTTAAAACAAAGCAGGAAAATTGAAATGTTACACGCAATTTACCTTTAACGATAGTTTGTTATCTTAATTATAGTTGGAATTATACTTAAAAGTCAACTGCACTGACAGTGCGAGTGAGATTTGTAACATTTCAGCTGCAAAGTGCGTCACGAGTCAGATTCGTCAAAGCACCGGGAAGGGGTTAAATACAGGCCCACGCAAAGAATCAACCCTCTGGGGTGACCGACACCCCGGATAATCCACAATTTCACAACATTCCTTCGATTTAAAAACCCAAACCGTCCAATTCGAGGGTAAGAACGAAAGGTGAGCGAAATTTCTCGACGAAAAACTGGCCCGATGGGTCGCGTGGCACACTCGTGCTCGGCGCACAGACGCGTATATTGCGTGCGGTTATTTTTTCCCCCACTTTCTTCTTGCGAAAGAGGCCCGTCGGCCAAATCGCGCATCTTTTCATGCACGCATCGATACCCTTCGACGTTAAACGCTCCTCAAGAGGTTGTTCACTTTCAAAACGGATCGTCGTCGGTACTCGTCAACATCTCCAGCTGAATCCTCCGAGTTTGTGAGTGTGTGTGTGTGTGTGTGTGTGTTGGTCGTATAAGCCGCGATATAGGTGGTCTTGCTCTTATTCGTATATACAACGGTGACAGCAAACGGTGCTTTCACTTCACCTCGGCCTGGAACTCCTGAAATATCGTATTTTATCCGGCCGCGATCGGTTTCTTCGTGTAAATGATACGAAAATCGTGTATCGACCTCGGGGCCCCCTCCGTTCGATCGCCGATCACAATTCGAACCGCGTCGTTTCACTCCCGACCGGATGTTGCTCCGCGATCTTCGGCGATCTTCGGCGATCTTC
Source organism: Stelis phaeoptera (assembly GCA_943735885.1). NCBI lineage: Eukaryota > Metazoa > Arthropoda > Insecta > Hymenoptera > Megachilidae > Stelis > Stelis phaeoptera. The sequence continues at coordinate 16,925,271 of OX030932.1, read as the reverse complement.
TGCTACGGTAACAGGTCCCAAGTGGCCGTTAGTTGTGTTTGATGGAGAACGGTCGCAAACGCTGAAAAAACACCTCTTAAGGAGGTAGACCACCTTGGACGACAGATGTTCATATACATACAAGTTTAGGATTTTTTTTTTTTTTTTCTTAAAAATGGTAAACGCAATGGAAATTCTGTTTAACCATTTGTCCCTACAGCGTTAAAACAAATCAAAGGAAATTGGAATATTACATATACTTTACATCTGACATTAACTGTGTAACTTAAAATTCAATTGTGATCAAAGTTTGAACGAGAAAAGTCACATCTGAACTGTAAGGTGCGTCACGTGTGTGACATGTTATTGTAGGTCAAGGGATTGAAGGGGTTTGTTTTATATGTGTTCAAGAGTAAATAGAAATTTCTTTTTTTTTATATTTTTATGTTAGAACACCTTTTTTGTCAGACCTCTGATTGGCGTTGCGGGGATCTGGAATATTCTTTGATGTAGAACAATAAATCGTAGACTGTCGTTATCTGCACACTAACAACTACAGAGGTACATACGGAAATCTTAACACGTTGGCTGACACGGGGGTCACCGGTGACCGGCAGCCGAAATTTTGTACAATCAAATAATTACCAACAGAAATGATAAAATCAACTACAGATAGCGTTAACATTAACCTACTAATACTAGCTATCGAATTGGAAAGTTAAATTTGAAAATTAGTTGATTGTATTGTTAATAATTAGGATTTCAACGTGTCTGACTACTCACGTCCGTTTTCACTGTAGCAATCAACGTGTTAAAATACGCATTTTTGTAAAAATGGTAAGCATTTGAAGAAGTTTGTAAAATGGCTATATAAAAAGAACTTGTCAACTTATCGGAAAATCCGTACGTAGTTTTGTAGACTAATACATAATGAAGATTCTCTCAAAATTTGACGTAAATCGTATCGGTAGTTATTGAGATCAATATAGTATGAATTTCGGTCGTCCAAGGTCGTCCTACCCCCTTGAGATATTTATTTATTATTTGATGAAACACAATATCCATAAAATCCAAGTTTGCTTTTTGTAAGACGTAGTAACGTGTCTCTGAAACTTTCCGAAAACGGAAGTCACGGTTTGTTCCATAAATCGGATGAAATCGGTAAAAGTTCTTATTTCAATATAATTTCGTTTCAATGATTATTACACGATACGTATTCAATAGAAATTTTATTAAATCTCGTCGAGCGAAGGATCCATATAACTAAGTGAATTTCGTGAAATTTCTAATTGTTAAGTGTTGATCGTAAGAAATTCAATTTTTTTATTTTCCATCGTGATCTGAAATATCCCTCATTATCGCCAAGGACAAGGATAAAGAGAAAAAAAAAAGAGAGAGACAGAAAAGAACGCAAAGGCGAAGGAAGCGAGTTTCTTTCGCACCCTTCTTTATCTTCTCAAATCGAATTCTTCCGCATGAGAGCAACGGACGGTTTCGAGCGTCGAAGTGTACCCGTTATCTGTGTCCCTATAATCCCATCGTCGGTCGAATCGAATCCTTTACGCGCGAGCAAAACGAAAAAAGGAATAACGAGAGGGATAAGAATAAGAAGAAGAAGAAGAAGGAGGAGAAGGAGCCGCCATCGAAACGGCGAAAGTATCAAAACGACGGAAGGGAGATTAATGGTGAACGTTTCGATGGAGATCCGGCAATACGTGACAGGATGTGAGCGACACTTCCTCTTAAGCCCTATAATAAGCCGTCGATCTGTCGCAGTTACACCTGCCTTTCCTCTTCTTTATATGCGTGGCATAATTGCTAAAACGTTACGGGACAGGATCGCGCCGTTTAAAATATGTGATAATAATGCGGTCGTGGACGGTGTTCGCAATTGTTCGTTCCTCGGTTCCACGAACGATCAACGAAATTCCTTTTTAACCGACTTCGAAAAGGAGGAAGGTTACTCAATTCGGTCAGTATATTATTTTCGAATTGGGAAGAAGTGAAATTATCATCAATTGATATTTCATTCAGCATCGAGTGTACAAGCAGAAAAATAACTCGCTCGAATAGGTACACGATTATTTGGTATAATATCGAAATTTACATAACTCAGATATTCGAATTATCTGAATTCCATATTATCTACAATCCATATTACCTCCTCACCAAATAAACCAACTGACTTTTAAATGAATATTCGTCTCGAATAAATCAAACCTACTAATTCAATAACTCTTCAACATTAACACGAACGATGGAACCTCCTTGGCCTTGCGTCGCCATTTCTCCTTACAGAGGGTTGCCATTTCCACGTCGTACGTAAACTTTGTTCGATTTCTTTATATTACAATTGAACGTTTCATTTTTTGTTACAGTGGTGATGCACAAAGACAAAGAAGAAAATTCCCACCACGATTCCCATTACAGGGCGAGAGAATTGGCCGCATTCGCCGCGTACGATCATCATCATCTCGACGGCGAAATGTTCCTACAGGTGAGTGGATAGAGAAAATAAATAAAATACAATATCATTCGAGTCGGCAGAACAGAAACGAACTTGCGATACGAAACTCGAAACTAGACTCTAGATCGCAATTACCTTGTTATCAGGGTCTCATTCATCATGTACGGTCCGCCGTGGAATTGTAGCCAATTGTTAGCTGCACACTCGACGATATAGAAACAAAGAATTATATGTCGGTGTACCGTCTGTCCACGTTGGATCGATGATCGAACGAGTGGGATGGTAGGACAGATGGGAGATGAATGAACAGGAAAACGGAAATAAAGCTTCCCCGTTAAACCATGCTTTCCGATTGTCCGCCCCGAGTGATATTAATATTTTTCTGCAACTGTAGCCTAATTGATTGCGTCAGTACACCATAATTAATGAGATAAGAACATTGATTAACGTCTGTCGAATGAATCATAATTTGTAGGATGGTCTTCGTTGTTCCATTGCGATCTGTCAGATATACATATATTAAATTGTAATTTTAAGATAAACTCGATAGATTAGTAATGTACAAACTCAGTGGATTATTAATTTCTTTAATTTTCATTTTAATGCAGGGGTGAAGAATTAAAAAGCGACTATCTAAATTTCGCCTATCGATTCCTGAGCACAAATTACATAGTTGACTATCTGTATATTCGATAAAAATTCATTCGATCAGTCCTCGGATGTAATATTGGTCCTCAGGCTATCTAATACCATAGGTGACAGTTTTCGTGGCGCCTACGGCTACTCCGAAGAGGAACCCACTTGAAACCACAGTCACAAGTTACTCGTAACAATCTGTCTCTGTTCTAGCGTTGAAATTAGCTAAACGGGAAACCTATTTACGCCCAAACTTCCATCAGTCCAGATCCTTAACCCTTTGCGGTCGAGGCATTTTTCGATACGTACAGATCTAGTCCGCTTTTCCAGCGAAACTTCCGAAAATAATTAAACAAATTATTTCAAAAGAAAAGAGTTGCGAATGCCAATGGATTTATTTATTTTTATTTCTTCCGTTAATATCCTACATTTTAATAGGAATAAAGCTTAAATTTCACATTTCAAAATACTCTAGTAAATTAAATAGGTCGCCTCAGAGGCGCCACTCGAGTGCCAAGGCTTAAAATCCGACTAACAATCCTCCACTTTGAAACCCACGAATCATCGACCGATACGCAAAGATGCTGAGACGAGTGAAGAAATGAAAATAAAAGAGCAAGTACGTGTTAGTGCATATGGAAGAGAGGATAGGGGGGGGGGGGGGGGGGTAAACGGGGCGAAATTAAATCATCGCGAGTGAGAGGAAAAGACAGGAAGAGGCGAAGGAGAAGGGCAGCGAGGGGTGGCTGGTCGGGGAGGGAGATATCCGGCTGATGAACCGGCTATGAAACCGAGGCGTACGAGGTGTCTATTCCTCCAAAGTATGGAAGGGTATATACACGGATTAATGGCGGTGTATCATGCGAGGCTATTACGTTCCCTTTCCTGCGTTTTAGCCGCGCACACCGGCCGAGAAACAGAACGAGGGGGCGAGGGTTCCACGGGCAGGGGAGGGGATTTGGCAAACGACAAATGGTGGGAGTAAAGAGGGTTATGCGATGATGGTCGACTACGTTTGGTTGATGGTAAAGAGGGGAAACGATACGCTTTGGCGTACGTACGAACCCTGTACCCTGCGATTCGATCCGATCGAACGATTCCTGCCAGGTTCTATAACGGCCGGTTATTAATTGCCCGCTCGTTTAATCGCGTTACGTAGCTCGTGCCGCGGAGCTGATTCCCGGACGGGACGTTCTGACAGCACGGGAACGCGAGACCCGACATTTTTACCCGCGACTTGGAACGTCTAGTCGATCCTAGGCCAAGTGGGTGTTGGCGATACCACGTTCTCTGTTCGAAGTTTGCAATAATTTATAGCGACTTCAGACAGAAGTAGTGATTTATAGTTATATCCGAACGAAGTTGCTAAAGGTTATTAGAAATTTTATCTAGGTATACCTAGGGAACTTGGTGGTTTCTCGAAAATGACCCTATACTGTATAGTTACTAATAATCGGTACAAATGTTGTCTAGGGATTCTTCGGGAACTGGACGGTCGTCAGAATTTTGGCTAGGGATTTCTAAAAAAACTGAAAGTTCTCAGAATTTCGTCAGATTTTTCAGAATTTTGTCTAGGGATGTCTAAAAGAAAGTAGAAGATTCTCAGAATTTTTTCTAGGGATATTTAAGAAACCAGGAGGAATTTTGTCTAGGGATTTCTAAGAAAATGGAAGGTTCTCAGAATTTTTTCTAGGGTTTTCTAAGGAACTGAATGGTTTCTAGAAAATGACCCTACAGTGTATAATTACTAATAATCGATACAAATTTTGTCTAGGGATTCTTAGGAAACTGGACGATTCCCAGAATTTTATCTAGGGATTGTTAAGAAATTGGGAGGTTCCTAGAAAACAACTTTATAGTGTAAAGTTACTCTAAATTGCTACAAATCTTATCTAGGGATCCCTAGGAAGCTGGATTGATCCAAAGAAGCAGATATAAATTCTAACGAATTGACAATACTTTAATTTCTCCAATTACTTCTTAAAATAAAATAACAATTACAGCTTGTCGTAACATAATTAAACCAAGAATGATCATTTTTTAGTTCAAAAAACTAAATAATCTGAGAAAAATAACACATTTCACGTACACAAAACTATTCCAACCTTCAAATTAAACAAAAACCATTCTTTTCTCTTTCTTTTTTTTTTAATAAACCATCGAAAATCAACAAAGTATCCCTCGCCTTGTCCCTTTTGCGTGAGCCAAAATGGTAGACAGAGGGTAGCAGAAACGAATCGTCCGAAGGAGCCTCGTATTTTCTATAATTCGCGGAGTTCCTTGAACCTGTCTCTTCCCGAGGACTTCCCTCGTCCTCCTACGCCCTTCGTCTTTCCCCCCTGCCGTCCTGGCGGCCTCATGGTTTCTACCCGCGACGCTCACGTTTATACGGCGTTTTGCCGATCCTCGTAAAGTTCACGAAGCCCGACAGTAAATCCGGTTTATGACAAGCCGACCGCCGCCACCGGACACTCTCGAAATTACGGCTGACCGATCGAATTTTTATACTCACCCCACCCACCCACCCTTCTCTTTCTCCATCCCCCTCCTCACCCTTTGAGAACATCGTTCCTTCGAATTAATTGAATCTATACGTATAAAAAAAAGGGTTGTCCTTTTCGAACGATCCAGCATGAAAATTAAAATAATCTTGTTAGCTGTTTCTTATTTTTTCATCGAATAAATGAAATCTATGTTTAATGATTCTATCTTACTGCAGCTGTTTATAACAACTCAGAATCAACTATTTATGGCATCAGTTAACAATTTCCACTGAAAATTTCGAAAGTATGACAGGGCCGTAATGGAAGCACTTATCTTGCGTTCAGAGCTGTTTCCACCCTTAAATACCGATGGTTTGCAAATTTATATAGATCCTAAAGTGCTATTACTAATAAATCTAAATTCGCGGACCATACAGGACATAATTCGGAGCCCATATTAAGGCAAAATACTTATTAATTAGGAAATGCTTAACAATCTAGCTTAATAATTAGAATTTCGATGATGTTGATAATTGAAAAGAAAAATTTCGTAAATCCGAAGCAACTAAATTACCCACCCATAGAAATCCAATGGCCAAGCGATCAAACAAAATTAAATATGAATTATTGCCAGGGGTTTTGTTGGTTACGAGGGTTGCCGAATAGAATTATCGCCCATCGTTTCGCAATTGTACGCAAAACGAAAGCCACGATCCACGCTGGTGGTTTTTGGCGGTATATTTAAGGCAATTTCGCTGATACCGATCTGCACAGTTCTCCGAGATAGCGTGCGGGAAGATACTTTCCTGGTTTAAATACTTACGATTTTCTGTACGGCACGCGGATACTTTACTCGAGGAAAAGGGTTTCCTTAACTCGAGACAGTTTAACAAGCGTTTTCCAACACTTTCGGCCGCGTTCTCGTGGCCAAAAGCACGGGAGAAATAAGAAGAAGAAAAAAGAAAAATAAACAGGAAGAAATTACCGCTCCACGTTTCTCCTCGTTTCGAATTTCTAAAAGCACCGTAATAAATTCGTCGATTTTCGACCTTGCACGGGAATTAGAACCACCGCTTTCCCTGCCGGTGATCTTCTAATGAATTGAGCGAGTTAAGTATTTAACGAGCCGTTGCTGTATCTTTACGACCGATCTCGATGAACAATTACTTATTAATTGTTGTATCTGAAGCGTCACGCGATCATTTAATCGCTGTAATACACGTTTGTTGTATATTCTATAACTAGATTTCACGGGACTCGGGGATGGAAAGCCTTGAATCTTTTTCAGTGACAGAGGACGAGTGATCGACACCGATGGATACGATGTAAATCGTAGAATATTTATTCGTCCATCGTTAGACGGTCATGTACAAATTAATTGTAAGAAAATTCAAGATTCAGACGTTCAGAATTTAGGTAAATTTTGAGGACTTTCTGAAAACTAGGATACTTATAAAACTGCAATATTGCTGCTGTCAGAAGTTAACTAATTATCTGAAAAAGTTGATTTATTATATAATAGTTAGTTACTTAGACGTTATTTAGTTAATTACAAATGTTGGATAAAAAATGAATTGACGCGTTGAAACAGTTAATGCTTTAGAGTTTATAGTGGGAGCATAGTTTACGGTTTAGAGAGAGAAATAGAATCCTTTACCCTGCGTCAAATGGTGCCCAGATTTTCTTTTCACTGTTCGGTTTTTCTCCATTCCTTTGCAGTGACTCGGCATAGAAAGACGTGTCTTCACCACTCTCTCTTTTAAATAAAGAGATAGTTTATTTTAAAACAAAAGGACTGATTTAATTGCTCCTTGCCCAAAACCTACAACAAATAATTCTGTAAGATATTGAAGAGTAGGATTAATCCAATATCATAGAAACAACGTAGCATACCATCGAAGACGTTATTGTAGTTGAATTCGTTTGTCCAGAAAACATTTGCGATTCCTCGAGCCAGTCAATTTTGTTCCCCCCGGTTTACGGCGTCTGATGTTCGTTCACGACACTTCCATCGATCCTCGTTCGTTAACAATAATATTAGGCGGGTTTCTCGTTTTTATCGAGCTGGAACACGGTCGTATCAGCATTAATCAAGGTTGCCGGGGCCCGGCCAGCATCGGAACAGGTTGAAATCGGCCGGGATAAACTAATAAAACATAGCGGGTGCACGGTTGCACCGGGTTCCACCTAAGGGGGATTTTTCAATCGGCGAGAAGAACATACTTTGCCAATCCATTTCTGCCAACTCTTGCAAATTATCACCCCGAGCAAAACGCACGATACGCGACCCCCCGTCGAGATCACCGGCTCCTCTCGGCTTTCCTTTACGAAACGAGAACATACTTTTCTCGACGCACCGCCACCGGTGAATGATGCGACCTTAAGAAAAAGAGAACATTATACGCGCATCGTTTTTCGATTTTTTTTTCTTCCTTTTATTATCTCCCCTTCTTACCCTCGATTCCATCGACTTGCCTGATCGACGGAATCGACTGATTGTGAGTTTGTGTTTGGACAAAGTTGGATATCGGTTCCCTTAAGTGGTTAAGGGAAGATAAATTCGAGGCTGGATAATCGTAAAGAATGCTATAATTACCAGCCATCAGGCGTGCTTTTGTGATTTTGTACATTATATTATATTCTATTCGCAGTATAATATTGTTACGACAGGGTTAATCTATGACAGAGGTGAGGAACGTGCGGCCTCCGTGAGTTTCTTGTGCGGCCTTCATAAAAGCTAGCTCTTGTATTAATTGATATTTAATTATATATGTAGATCACGACTTAATGATATTATTTTTCTATTGTATTTCTTTAAAATGAAATTTATTTAAAAATACTTCTACTAATATCATTTTTATTTGAAGTGGTATTTGAATATGTAGTTGTTTATTAAAATTTAAAGATCTGGATGAATAAAAAATTATAGCGATCTCCTTTATTACTGCATAATTCAAATGTGGCCTCTAATGATAAAAAGGTTCCCCACCTCGGATCTATGAATTCGGTCAAGAATTCAAAGAATCCAGGAAATTTTCAGGGTAGGTGTTTTCTTTGAGCCGGTGGGAACTTCGGTAGAAATCACGCCTCTCGGTGACGTATCGCCGCGAAAGCAGCCATTTTCCTTCTCGTATTTTTTATTTAATAGCCAGCAGGCTATCGTGTATCGCATTAATACGCCAGCCACACCGCAGTAGCGGTAAAAGAGGGTCGTGGTCGGGAACAACCCCCGCCACCGGTAACCCGTAATCATAACCGAGCTATTTTTCTTCCTGCTGCCTCTCTTGCTATACTCGACCACCATCCTGTGTAATACGTGTGCACGTAACTACAATAAATTGGACATACTTTTCATTTTCCTTTTTTCCTTTTTTCCTTTTTTCCTTTTTTCACAAGTCATTTAGCTCGTAAACAAATCGTTCAAAACCTCGGATTATTAGCAAAACTGGGAAAGAAATGAAATTCTATCGTTACAATCGAACGCTACGGTAATTAATAATACAAGTAATAACAGTCCATACAGTCGATAATTTGCAGAACAATTTACACCAACGATCGAGCGTTTGTTATTTTATTGTACATCACAAAATTGATTAGAATGCTTTTATTAACACTAGAATTATCTTTAAGGGTTAAGATGACTTGTTTCAGATTTCATATTTTAAATTACAAAATTTATCAAAATGCTCCTATTGAAATATACGTTTGCTTTTATCAAGATTTCGTTTACGTTTCATCCTCTATTTATTTTGCCTTCTATTTTAGGTTCGATTTAAAAGCAAAGGTGCATTGAACGTCGGTAGTTCTAGTGTTAAGATGGGTGGTAATTTTTATCACGATAAAGACTTGCTGCACATGTCATTTATTTTCTACTTGAAAGTAAGTCTGCATAAAACGTCGATCGGTTTAGTGTTAATACTAAATTGAAAATAAGATAAAATATGAAACTTGATCCTATATCTTGATAAAAGCCAACTTATATTTTGCGATTCGAAATAAGAAATCTCAAGTGATTTTCACCCGTTTAATTCCTGCGTTAATTATGGCAAATTGCCAATGCGAACACAAAAACACGACCCATCCGGATCAAAGTGCTCCAATTACACAAATTGATTCCAAACTTTAAAACGCATACATTCTATCGTTCGCCTTGGAAAACAAGAAACTACCGGCTATTTTAATGAACGATTACTCGGCGATGTTCGCCGTTCTTCAAGATCGAAACCGATACGTGGTACTTTGCAATAATTTTGCGAGAAGTATTCAAAGTAACAATCTGATGTACAGATGTGTAGCTCGATTCCGATCGGACATCGAAGGCTCCGGTTATGGATAATAGTTATCCCCGTGAATCGAGGATTCAGTGTAGGCTGAACGACAGGAAAACAGCCAGGACGAAGTTGAGCAATCAGCCAGGAGGCAGACATGCAAGCATCAGCAACAAGTAAGGAGGTTGGATCTGCTGCTCAAGTCGACGGTGAACCGTTTGCGTGGATCGGACTTCGATATCGTTCCAGCAATCTTTCTCCAACTATTTTTCATTTAAAATAATAAAACAAACGGCTTTCGATTCCGTCCGACCGAGTATTAATTATACGGGTATCAAAAATTCAAATATAATCATCGGTGGTACTTGGGGGTGTAACTGAAATATATTTTAGAAAGTTTCGTAGCTTTAACTGTTTTTATTTTACAAAATACGCCTGGGTCCTGGCCGACCCAAATTAAATTTATTTTGCAAAACTTCCATCCTGACCGAGTAATCGTGGAATTTAACGAAACGCCAGCCGTTTTCACGGTATCTTTCAAAAGCAAGCCCGACAGAAGACTAACAGGCTGCCGCTTTGCTGACAAAGCAGGTTCACCTTTTTTCCCCGACTTCGACACCTGCCATTGGTGGCCGAATCACTCGGGCTCTTCTCGTACGACAGTTTCCGATCACGAATGCAGATTGGCCGGCTATCTTGTTCGATTAATCACGATAACGCGTTTGACGATGCTGCGAACGACGATTGCCGATAACTTCTTTCGATTCAACCTTCGACTATCGACGACAACTGCGTAATAAACGTTACTCGATCGTTTAACATCTTCATTTCGGATACAAAGAATCTCAATGTTTCATTAAATTACGGTATTGCTTGAACAGATGTTTGTACAAAATCTTTCGCTTATTCGCACCAATTGAGTATGTTGGTATCTAAAAGATATCCAATTGATATTATTAGGTTGTTGCATACGAAATGTTCGGTTTGTTTCATTAATTTTTTCAAATACGTCGATTCGAAGATTACGTATCCTTTTCAAGTTTCCATGAAATATATATCAACATGACTTCTGCGAAAATCACAAGGCGTTTTCAGATTCGAACGATTTATATTTAAAAAAAAAGACCACGATTTATTATGATAAATTATCATCGAAATTTGTTAAGAGTTACGAGTTTAAAAACGTGTCTTTCTTAGATTTCTGCGAAGCACGAGAAAATTTCTGAAACGAAAGTAGAAAAAGTTGCCATTATCAATCGGACATTTCGTATGCAACAACCTAATATGTATTTTTACAGATTCTCGCAATTTCTTATAAATATAAATAACCGCGAATTCCATTGGTATTTGAGTATTCCAGTGTCATATCCTACGACCCCCTTCAACGATATTATTACTGTGTATAAGCAATTAATATTATCGGGTCTGTCACAAGAACGTACACGAACAGCATAATCTCGTATTTTCCCCCTCTCGCCAGGGTTCCTCATCCCGAAGTTTCCTTATTATTAAAAACAAGAAGACCATCGTTCTTACAGCAACTGTAATCTAATTCAGTAGTACATCTTGCAATAAATAATTATTAATAATAATTATTCCTATTAACACCTTGACTGTCACGCTAAAGGCCCTGAAAACTTGATCAGATTTTACCTATTATTATTACAATTCTTCGTAACATCTATTCAGAATTTCCAGTACCTAATACGACGATTTCTAATCAAGTAATTGAAAGGATATTAATTTCGACGGAAATTCAAGTGGCAGTTAAAGTGTTGAACCTCTCCGATCAGGACTAGGACCCAAATTTCTATCTCTAACAAAACGGTAGAATATAACATCCAGTATTCGAATAATCCTTCAAAAGGGCAGATTAACCCTTCCCCTCCAGATTCAATGGAACAAAGAGAAAAATTGTCCAAAGTCTGCACTCTACAGTCTACCCAGCACCCCGTAATATCGAAGGGGTTGAAATTAGCGTTTCGAATCCGAATAAAAGGAATTCACCTCCAGCCAATGGTGTAGGGATCGAAACAGCAATTTCTGGCCCGTGATTGCGTTCCTTCATAGGGTAAGCTGGAAGGAAGGGGGTGGTTAAAGGTGGGTGGTTAAGACTGATAACCGGAAGTCGAGCGCAAGGGAAAACGAGGCGATCGTCGAAGTGTAGCGAGTCAGTGAGACACGGGCTGAGTCGAAGGTAAGTGTGGGGGGTTAGGTTGAGCTCGCACAGGGATGGGATAGGATGATATGAGGTTAGGTTGGTGTTGTCGACGGGGGCTCGCCTTGGTCTGGCACCGCTAGTCCTTCCCGTATTGATCGCGTGCTCCTTTTCCTCCCTTAGATACCACCCCCTTTTACGCCTTACGGTATCGCCAAGCTTTTCTCTCTTACCTGAAACCTGTGCCCGTATCGTTTCAGACGCTTTAATATGGATCTTTTCGTCAAACAATCTGATTTCGATTTGAATTCGTAGCGACGCACGCTGGCGACCTTATCGTTTAAACACTTCCTATTTTATTTATACATATAAATCAATTCTTCGGTCAAATGCTAACTTCACTTTTATCACGTTTCTATCGTGTGTAATTGTAAACTATGCCGTAGTTTCGAAATAATAAGCGTCTCGGAATATTTCGATGCGTTTGTATTCATTTTGCATAATTAATCGAGCCGCAAATCGTAAAAGTTTCAATGATCAAACTGTCAAACTTGCACGAACCCCCTGTAAAAATTCAAATTCTATAATACATATTTATCGGAAATATAAAAGAAAAAAGGAATCGCATCGTCGTTGCGGACAGACGCAGATACGATTAATCATTCGCCTTCATGAAACATTTTTTTCGACTTATGCCGGCCGACGTTTCCCGGAAATTCGCCGTCCGACAGTCTCAGAACGAAGAAAAGGAGAAAAAGGATACGGTGAGATTTTTTTCGTCGAGCCCGGGGTCCCCATTATTTCGTGAGCTGTTATTTTTGCAAGTTTCGCCCCGGCCACCCCCGCGGTGTTTCGTAATTAATTACGGCCGAGCATGAAACCATCGGGCAGACTGTTATCGTCGTTATTATTGTTTCATGCGTCTTATCGTTTGGATATTTAAACCGGAGGAATCGTTCTTTTAATCCTGATTTTTCGGACGGCGAAATGAGTGATTGATAACGTTCGGAGGTGATCGGTCTGTCTGCTGTCCGACACTTTTGTAGATCGTGTATCTTCGTTTTCTTTTTTTTCTTTTCTAAAGTTTCTGCTGATTCTTTGCTTCGGTTTCTTCTTGTTTCAAGCTTTCAACTTTCGATAAGAGATTATCAATCCCCTGGGTTTGAATTTGTTTACTATTCAAGTTTACTAGTCAGGAGTTAAGTTCTAAAATTTTCATTTTGGAAGCTGACATTTCATCATTTTCTTGTAATATGGGGCTGAAATATGAAAACTTTGTGGGAATGATATTATTATATTTCCAACATTGATATAAGTATTAATTACTAACTTAACTCCCACCTAATTGAAACCGAAATGGTGCAGATGCGACCAACCCTCTAACAAAACAAACACGATATCTTAACGGCAGAACCTTTTCACCCCTTTTTAAGGGTTACTTAGGAAATGACTAAATTATCAAACAAGTAATCGAACCGAAGATCTATAAACGTTCCAAGATTCTTGTCAATTTCAGCGACAAGATTCGACGGGGCGAAAGAATCCCCCGTGTTCTCAGTTTTCTTCTTCTTTTTTCTTTTCCTCTCGTTTCGCGTGCAACGTAAAGGGGTGCGTGCCTCATCAGCTGCGACAGCTTCACCAGCTGCAACTTTGTCGTTCGTGCGTACGCGACTGATAAGGGGTCTCTTTCGTCACGGCACGAACGGCCAGCGAGCAATAATTTTATGAATTTATCGCTTTTCGTGTGCTCCGTCGCCTGCCGTTGTGATTACTTTCCGGGACTTTTCGTTAATTAAGTCGCCAGCTTACGACGTGTGCCGTCCTTCCAATGAGCCGTCTTAATTGCACGCGTACGTGTCGGCCCTCGTAAAATCAACCGTCTTTTAATGAGAATTAGGCTGCATCTGCTTCCGCGAAACAAATATAGGTTTACTTGGGATCGTTTGAGAAATAATCAATGCCCGAAAGAATCTGAATTTTATTATTGGTATTAATATTTTGTAAGCGTTGGTAATTATTAATATCAATATTAGTATTTATAGGTATTAGCAGTATTGGTAATTATTAATATTAACGCGTTAAGCGCCAGGTCAGTCACCAAACAGACAGCGTTAATATTAACACGTTGACTGGCACAGTGAAAACGGACGTGGGTAGTCAGACACGCTGAAATCCTAATTATTAAAAATACAATGAGATAATTTTCAAATTTAACTTTTCAATTCGATCGCTAGCATTATTAGCTTAATGTTAACGCTATCCGTGCTTTATTTTATCATTTCTGTTGGTAATTATTTGATTGTACAAAATTTCGGCTGCCGGTCACCGGTGACCCCCGTGGCAGCCAACGTGTTAAGCTAATAATGATGGTTATCGAATTTAAAAGTTAAATTTGAAAATGAATCGTACCTGACTACGTACGTCCGTTTTCACTGTGCCACTCGACGTGTTAATGTTACAAATATAACAACCTAATCCCAATACCAGTACTATTATTAATTGTTAGTATCGAAAATATAAAATATAATATTATCCTCGAGAATTGAATTAATTCGAAAAGTAGCTTACAGTTCGAAGAATGAAACCGTAAAAGGATTTGGACGGTTTTCTGTTACAGCCATGAGAGAAAAGAAAAATCCCATGTGAATAAAAACGATCGAAAATGAAATAAAACAAACAGATGTGTACAAGATGCAGGCGTGTTAATTGCCATCGCGTAATAAGGAATTATGTCCTCGTTAAATTGGCCTGTAATTGCGTTTACCACGTGTAAACGCGATCATAGATGGAATAAAAGGTCTCGTTCTATTTGTATTAATGAAATTCACAACCGCGGTGCAGAAACTTACGTCGATTATCTGATTTATATACGATTCGTCCTTTCTTTCCTTTTTATACTTCTCTTCGCTTTTTCTTTCTTTCCTCGCGTCGAAGCAAGAGTTTCATTAAAGTTTACGAGAATAACCGGATTATTGCCGCAATTAATATCACTGTTATCCTTTTCTTTTTCTTTCTTCTTCGTCTGATTTATCGCGGCAGTACTTGTCCACCGATAAGTATCTGTAACACTTGCAATTAACCGATAGCATATTAAATACAAACAGCTGTTGATTATTGCGAAATTTATAACCTCGCTTACGTTGCCGACGATATGTATTTTGAATTTTATCGACTAGCAATCTTCTTTTTTTTCTTTCTCATTCGTACAATATTAAAATTAAATCTAAATTTAGGACTTCGATGTCAAGGTGAAAATGGTCATTTTGTAGAGTGACATATATTAAAAATGTAATTATTTGAAGGATGATTATTAAGTAAATGTTGACTTAGTTTGTTTTATTTTAATTACCAAGCTTATGTATTAATATTGTTTAATTACTAAACGAATGATTAGCTTAGTAACAAGCTTTCATACTAATATTATTTCACCACCAAGAATATTAGCTTAGTAATCAAGTAATATCAATATGAGAGCTTTCTAGGTTTATTAGCCTAATAATTGAATACTAATAATATTTAGTTACCAAGCTGATGATAAGGTTTAATTACTATTTCTACTATCCTGTTTTAGAATTATTTAACACGTTGGCTGCCACGTGGGTCACCGGTGACCGACACCCGAAATTTTTTACAATCAAATAATTAACAAAAGAAATGACGAAACAAACCACGGACAGCGTTATCATTAAGTTAATAATGCTAGCTATCGATTTGAATGGTTAAATTTGAAAATTAGTTGATTATATTCTGTATAATTAGGATTTCAACGTGTCTGACTACACGCGTCCGTTCTCACTGTGCCAGTCAACGTGTTAATAATCCATCCGAGAGACCAATAAAATATTCTTCCAATAAAAATACTAATCTTGAAAATTAAAAATGAATGATCCATCGTCGACTTCCCTTCTTTCAATATTCCACAACTGGCCATCCAAAAGTTAAATATTCTATTTCATTTGTTTGATGTTACGTTCGTAGAAATATAAAGCTAGAAATTGGTTGAGAAAAAAAAGGTTGAATAAAAGAAAGAAAGAAAAGATGGGGGATAAGAGAGGGAGGGGGTAGAAGTTAACAGAGCAAGGATATCGTGTTTCTTTTGACCGGCGTTTCAACCAAGCACTCGCGAATTGATAGCACGAAACTCGCGTGCCATTTTACAGTTGAAATTTATGGCTGTTTTATTATTTTGACTAAGTTGCTGTTAGCCGAGCGCACACGTAGCTTGTTTCTTAATTTTTTCGAGTTACAGTTTAATCGGAGCGTATATCAGCTTTCTTATCGTGTTCTTTCTTTAATTTATATTTGCGTTCGTGTCGACGCTCAGCATTTGGCTCGGAGAGTTTGACCTGGATACTTGCCGATTATAAAATGATTCTGTTTCGAAAATGTTTCATTTTCAAGTATTTCGTGCCATAATTTGGAGGAGTTTTTATCGAAAATGTTCGGTCCGGGTGAAAATTGGCAGGTATTCAATTTTAGTTTGTTATTCGGTTCACGCTTCTGAGAATTTCAAGCGGTAATTTTGAAACGATCAATTTGCAATTTTGAAATTTCCAAATTCCAATTTTCAAATTTCAATTCGAAGGTATCCCAACTTTCAGCTCTGTAATTTCTAAATTCCAGGTTACAATTCTAAAATTTCCAAATTCCAATTCCAAGGTTTCCAATTTTCAAATTTTAATTCTAAGCTATCCCAATTTTCAGCTCTGAAATTTCCAAATTCCGATTCCAAAGTTTCCAACTTCCAATTGCCAAATTTCCAAATCCCAACTCCAAGGTTTCCAAAATCCAATTCTCAAATTTCCAAATTCCAATTCCAAGGTTTCCAATTGTCGGCTGTCAAATTTACAAATTTCAATTCTACGCTATCCCAATTTTCAGCTTTGAAATTGCCAAATTCCGATTCCAAAGTTTCCAATTTTCAGCTATGAAATTTCCATATCCCAATTCCCAATTCTGAAATGTCCAATTTCCAATTCTGAAATTTCCAAATTCCAGTTCCAAAGTTCCAGGTTCTGAAAATTTCCAAATCCAATTTTCAATTCATTATCGCCCCGATCCACCAGCGAACAAGTACACGGCCCAAAGGTTTAACTAAAATTTCAATCAGCAATCCAACAGCCCAAGGACCCTTCGATTCTGAAACGTTCGATTGTTAACCGAATGATAAATCACCAGCAGGTTACGTGCAATCGAACACAGTAGCCGAGCAATGGCATGGCCAGAAGATAAGCGTTCGATAAGCCTGGCCGGCACGGCTTGTAAAGTGTTAACAATGCGCACGAGCGAGGAACGAGAGTTACATAGATGGAAAATTGCACGTGGAACGGCGGCAACAGTATCGGGGAGAGGTGTAATTCAACGGATCCCCATCTATTTCTACGGATCTGCATACCGGTGACTACGTGCCCGTGACTTCTGCTTGCATGAGCGAAGAAAATGAAAAGATTTCGTGCGTGAAGTATTATTGGCGACCCGCTAATACACGAGAGTCAAGGTGAGGATGAAGGGGTATTAGAAGTTCACGCTTGGACAGAACACGCGAGTACTCTCGTAACCGGCACGCGACTGATTCGTTGTTGGTCAACCCTCACGCGAGAAATAAAAATCCATCGATTTTCTTTCTTACCTTTTTGGTTTTATTCTTGCTGGATCCTTCGTTTTCGTTTTGACGAAAAAAGGGGGGCGAGGAGGTTCTGGCATACTTGATACCTTACGTATTTTTAATTGGGACGCTTTGGAATTGAATATCCTCGATTTTATTATAATTCAAGTGGAGAGCTTTCAAATTCTATGCCTCCAATTTCTATAGTTTCGATTTGGAAGCATTCAAATTTTACGCTCTCAATTTCTATATTTCAAGTTCGGAAGCTTTCAAATTCTACGCCCCCAATTTCTACATTTTCAATTTGGGAGCTTTCAAATGGAACGCCCCCAATTTCTATAGTTTCAATTTGAAAGCTTTAAAATGTAGCACCCCCAATTCCTATAGTTTCGAATTAAAAGCTTTGAAATTCAACGCTCCCAATGTCCAATATTTCCAGTTTTGAAGCTTGCAAACTCAACGCCCCCAATTTCTATATTTCCAGTTTGCAAGCTGTCAAATGCAACGCCCCAAATTTCTATATTTCCAGTTTGGAAGCTTGCAAACTCAACGCGCCAAATTCCTATATTTTCATTCCGGAAGCTTTCAAACTCAACGCCGCCAATTTCTATGTTTTCAAGTTGGAAGCTTGCAAACTCAACGCCTCCAATTTCCAAACTTCCAGTTTGGGAGCTTTGAAATTCGACGCCCTCAATTTCTATATTAACTGAATTACATACGTTGCAATTGAGATATATTCTGTTTGGTTTCTGAATCGAAATGCAATCACAGTGATTAACCGCGGTCTCAAGAGGGTTGGTTGGTTGGTTTTATAGAAATGGCCAATGTCGGCCATTTCGAAGGGAAGGATCGAACGCAGGCATCAGGAAAATCCTATTACGCAGCGTGTATTCGTGGTACAGGGGTTCGATTGAAGCTCGGGGAAGCTCACCCTCCGCCCGGATCCGTATTGACGCAACCAGACCGAGAGAAACCCACCCTCCGGATTAACCAATCAAATCGCAGCATCCGTCGCGCATGCGATCGCTTTTATATCCCCCCCCCCCCCCCCCCCCCCAACCTAACCCCGTCCTCCATGGTGTCTAAAGTCATAGGATAAGTTCGGAATAATTTCAGGAAGGAATTCCGTTTGAATATCAAATTGAAAATTTGGGAAACTTTGAACCAGGAATATTAAAATTGATCATTTTTAATTCTAAATATTTAACTTGAAAGCTTTCGAATTCTAACGGTTTCAGTTTCTATAAATTATAATTTGCAAGCTTTCAGTTGCTATACGAGTATGTTCAATTCGAAAGCTTCTAAATTCAACGCTCCGAATTTCTATATTTTCAATTTGGACGCTTTCAAATTCTACGCCCCCCGGTTTCTATATTTTCAATTTGGAAGCTTGCGAACTTTACGCCCCTAATTTCCATATTTCCAATTCGTAAGCTTTCAAATTCTACGCCCCCGATTTCTATATTTTCGATTTAGAAGCTTCCAGTTTCTATATTTTCAATTTGGAAGCTTTCGAATGTTACGCCCTCAATTTCTATAGTTCCAATTTGGAAGCTTTCAAATTCTACACCCCCAATTTCCTTTGTATACAATTCTCAACCTTCCAACAACTAAAAATTCTACAAACAAAATTCTCTCAAAATCCTCTCAACCATTCTCCACGATAAATATTAAACGCTATGAAAAGGTCAAACTAAATGATACCAATACGTAAAGTAAAGAAAAGAATCGTTTACACAATTCCACCAATCACTATAATGACAGGGGTATTTGCTAAGAAAATATCAGCTATAAGGTCGTAAGAAGGAAAGGATATCGGCGCGAAATGCGACCCGTTTCTTCATATTTCGCCACTATAGGGTATAGAATCTGTCGGACAGTGCCTGGTACCGGCACCTACGGCAACGGGCTTGGAATAAAACAAAACAATACACATTTAGCTGGAAACAAGCGGTTAGACGGCTGTTTAAACGACCCCTTCTGAAGTCGTCCTACGTATAGCTAGAACGTTTAAACTAGGACGGATATTTCGGGCCTCGATACGGACGTACGAGTTTCCAGCTCGTTTTGGTATTTGTAAGCCTCCCTGTTCGCTAGTCGATAAATGGGAAAAACTTTCCGGAACATTTTCCCTCGAACGTCCATGATTTCTTTTTTTTTTTTTTTTTTAAGCAGAAATGAAGCAACCCTTTCTGTATTTTATCCAATATAAATTATTCTTTGATAATTTAACTAGAAAAGAAGTCCAGCCATTGAATTAATGTTTCTGTGATTATAAAAATATGGAAAATTTGTTTCAGGCGCTGAATGGGTTCTTGCTGATACTGACCTGCGACGGGGAAGTGTTCTTCGCCACCCACAGCATAGAAAGTTACCTTGGCTTCCATCAGGTACAGCTAATTTCTAATTTTCAATCAACGATGATCGTTTTCCCACTGAAACTTTAATCGTGCTAAGAATAACCCATCGATTATCATTAAGGGTTAAAAATAAAGATTTGACCCCGTTTGAAATAAACAATCTACGGTTCCTGTTCATTGGTATTTAACAAAGGAGACTCGAATAATTTTCATGAACACCGAATGTTAAAACGTCTGAAAATCATTGCTAGCTCCATTAATTCTGACGTTTAAGGATGAGGTACGAAACGCAAGCACCGTGATCGGTTTTCAGAAATTTTCTACCCGTTTCCTCGCATCCATCGCGAAATCATTAATTTCACGCGTCGCGTCGATCGAACGAAAGTCTTGCGTTCGTAGGGTAATTTCACAGGGTGTTCTCGTTAGCGTGTAATTTCAGCCACAGTACCCGAGGACGTTGGCTTTATCTTCGAATTGTGTCCACACCCAACGTTCACAGGTCACGCCAGACCCGTCAACTTGGTCGTACGCGTGTCACGTTTACGCAACCATCATCCCCTTTTGCTCTAACCAACTCGTCCCGCCTTATTCGTTCCAACGGCTGACTACCTGAACTTGCATCTGAATAATTTACCCTTTGGCAACGCAAGTTTTATTTAAACGTTGAATTCACGAAGTTTACATATATTTGCCTATGAAAGAGAAATGTATTGAAATTCATCATTCAGTTGCAGCTCCATTTTGATCAATTTCGAGCGAATTGGAATTTTATTTGGTAACAATTATTTCTTAAGAAAAATTACGAACTAAACACAAGCTTTGTATCAATTGAGATAACCAATATACCAGTTGTCGATAAGTTTGTTTCTAAAAAATGTTAAGGTACTGTTAATTGATAAAGTGAAAGATAGAATTGATTCGTGATCTAATAAATGAAACCCTTTCGTTTCTGTAATTGTACGATAAAGCATGTGGTCTTTTTCCATCGTCTTTAGACATCGTTCACATTCGTATCGGTACAATTGAATCGAATGTAAAGTCATGATTCGTCACTGGCAATCATCCGTCTTATACCCTCTCATTCACCGTTCCGATCGATTGCACGAAGATCATACACAATTTTCCACAACCTTTCATCAACTTCCCTTACGTGTCTCTGCGTTCAATTTGAAAATTTCATATCTCTCTTTATGCACGATAAAGGATCGTGTTTGCGATTCATTTATAATCCGTGTTCAATTCAATTAACGACGGTTACGTTTCTACCGTTGCGATTGAGGTGAGCCTCGGCTATAGAATTTGTGCGAATTAAATGGAAATTAAACTGAGAAGTCACGAATTTAATTACCGATCTAATAACTACTGTCTTCAGTTTTGTTTTTTTGTTTTGTTTTAATATTTAAGATGGCTAACTTAGGACTAAGCTTGCTAATTAATATAAAGCTAACGATAAAATTTGACAATTAATCGATCGTATCAATTATTGGAGTTTTACTTGATCGAGGTCCAATTTAAGATACGAACGAAATCGGAATAATTATACAATTTGCAACATAGTATCTTTTACGAAAAAGAATTTTCAACGAGTACGCTTAGTATCTTGGAACAAGAACGGTTTGTAACGAGCGTGGTATCCAGAGGGTGGAACGAGTATGTATATTTGGAAAAATGTCGAGGAACGGTGTAACGAAGCGTTCCAACGGTTGACAGCGGTAGAATAACGAGCGCGAGGGGTAAATAAGGCCGGTGAAATCAGGAAAAGGAGGCGGATTAAACGAAGAAAAAGCCATTTGCCTTTCTATCCGGAACAGAGCGATATCGTTCAACCCCCGGTGAACACACCGAAATGCGATCTGCACGCACGGCCAATGCGAGCAAGCTGAGCGAGCAAGCCAGACACGCACGGCGAGCAACTACTGCACATCGCGTAAAAATCGCATCGACTGAAGGAATATAATATGAAGATGGAAGAACAAATAAAGAAGAAGAAGAAGAAGAAGAAGAAGAACGCGGAAGAAAAATAAAATGAAATGACGGATGATGATTTCCCGACACACAACGCGATGACTGTACGACTGAAAACGCACGCGAACACGCTTTTGTCCCCGGCACAAGATGTAATCGCAGGAAACGACGGATGATGATTTTCCGATTCGATGATCTGGCTTCTCGAGACAAAGGGTGGTACGCGTCGCCGTTTCGTGTCTCTTGTAAACAAATTTTGATGAGCGATCGCTCGGAATCATGAGGCTTTTCCTACTTCCCTTCCACAGTCATTAATCGTAGTTTGATTCGTCGATTTCCCACGGGAACGAAGATTGGATTGTGAAAATGACGGAGAGGTTTCCAGGGCTGCCTCGGTAATTGGGTGATGGGTGTATGGGAATTTTGGAACTTTGCAAATTTTGAAGCAGAGCTTTGGAATGTTAGAGGATTGAAGTTTCGAGGTTTGAAAGTTTACAGCTTTGGAATTGAACAGTTTTAGTAACGCGAAATGATTAAAATTGGAACTGTAGGGGGTTTGAAAAATTTGCAAATTGAGAACTTTGAAGTTTTGAAAATTTAGAAATATAAACCGTTGAACATTTGTAATTAGAAAATCGTAAAATTTCATCTGAAATTGATTTGATACTTCAAATTTTATGGTCGTTGAAAAATTCAGCGATCAACCAAGTTTGTTCGTCTTATGAAATGGATAATTTGTTTATATTAGGGAAGGAAAAGCAGGCAGCTAGTTGGCAGGAATAATTCCTTTAGTCGAGTTTCATTGAGTCGTAACCAGACACGCAAACGGTTCACACACACGTCACGATACCCAGGGAACGATGATTTTTCGTCCCGATTAGGGCTATATTTAAGAGGAACGAAGTGTATCGCGACTAATAACCGACGCAACGATTTCCTCCACGATGAATTTTCCTTTAATCACCTTTTTTCCTTCCCTTCATTCTTACCACTTTTAACGTTGTCCCCTTACAATTTATTCTTTATACTACTTCATTTACATCGTTAATTAAGCCTTCTCCAAATTTTCAAATTATTAATATTTCGGTATCTTTTAACTTTATCACAGTTAAAAATATTCTACAGTAATTGAGATACTTCGAAGTGATATATTTCATTTTGGAAGCAATAGACCTTTAATTATTCAATTCAAAAGCTTCCAGATTACTACTCTTGATTTTTAAATATTCGCTTCGAAAATGTCCAGATTTGTGCTTTCAATTTTCCATACATTCAATTTGTAAGCTTTCAATTTCCATACATTCGATTTGTAAGCTTTCAATTTCCATATATTCAATTTGAAAGCTTTCAATTTCCATATATTCAATTTGAAAGCTTCCTATCCCCATATATTCAATTCGAAAGCTATCAATTTCCATGTATCCAATTTGAAAGCTTTCAAATTCAACGCCCCCAATTTCTCTCCATTCGATTCAGAAGCATTCAGTTTCAGCGCCTTCAATTTCATATGATTTTTCACACAAACCTACCGCCCATATCATTAAAAATTACTCGACTCGTCCCACCAGAGATACTAAGAATACCGAAAAAGATCTGTCGAAAATACAGCTTTCAAAATCCCCAAGGGATCAGAAGCTCGATATTCGAGGATGCTGAAAGAGCGCGCACGACTTGGCGAAAGAGGAAGGGGACCGTATATTTCGCGCCATGGAACGACCATTGGAACACGACGGGACACGCAAACACGATACGATACGTTGTTGCGCACATTGTAAAGAGACATTGCTCGCGGCTCGATGATTTCCTGACTCGATGACCGTGTATCCGAGCCGACGTAATCGCGGGGCGTTTCGGATGACGCGATTACACGGCCCTGTGAACCCTCTCCCCAACCCTAACCCTTTTGAAACGGGGGAAAAAACCGCGTAATGACAGCGCCGGCTCGCTACCGTACCTCGCTGGTAATTCACGAGCTATGATTCTGGTCTCTTTAGTTCCGTATCTCACGCGAGAAACCGGCCGAGGGGGGAAAAAAAAGCACCGTCGAGGGGAGTGGAGGGGAAAAACGAAATGAAACGAAAGAAGAAGGGGTGGCGATTGTTCAAAGAGCCGCCACGCTGTTTAATTGGTCTGATAGGATCGATTTGATGCTCAACGAGCCTGCGACCCGTTCTTGGATGAAGGTAACAGCTTTGTGGAAAAATCGGAGGGTGAAGTTTACTGGTGGACGAGGGTGGAGTTTTTGTTATAAGATTCGATGGCTTTTTTTGCAAATTTGTACAGTGCAGGGCGTATTAGCCTTTCTTAGAGAAAATGACGATGAGCGGAGGTTACGTTTGTAGCTAGGTTAGAGCTACCTTAACTCGAGAATTAGTACATTAGTACACTCAGGTTAGGCGAATTTAGCTGTAAGAATTATTGTTAGATTCCGAAGTTAAACTATTTAATTCAGTCTTAACTTTTCTACAGATATCTTACAAAAGACACTTTGTTTCTAGAACCGTTGCGATTCTTAATACCGTACGATTTTAATGAACATGCTGCTGAAAAATATATCGCTAGTCCTTTTAAAGGTTGGCTAGTTCGGTTCAGGAAATGGTGGGGATGGGGAGAAGTACTGATAGGAATTCTGCGTATGATTCAGGATTGGTGAGTAACGGATTCAAGGGTCGTATGCGTAATTACGTACAGAAGATGAAGCAGGGTTTAGAGTCAACTTATCTTAACTAAATGCTGAAGACAAGAATGTTTACTAGCCTAGAGCGATATCCAACATTATTATACCTTATACCTAGGTTAGGGTTACCTAAGATCTAAGAAGATTAGGTTAACCTATTTCTGAGAATCACTGCGTATTACATTTAGATTAAGTTAATTTAGTTCCAAGAATTACTGAACCTTACACCCAGCCTAGGTATTCCTAGTTTTACTAATTACTATAAAGTTTCTTTCTTCGTTTCCAAGTTAGACACGGTCCGTATGTTACCCCGTATAAAGATTTGCTATATTTTCAGTATAGATTATATGTAGCAAACATTTCTACCAAACTTATGAATATCTGAATAAACGAATACGATAGTGTGGAGATGTCGTAGAAAGAATCGGATTGGTATTAAGAGTATACGAAGCGGATGTCCCGGTTCGCCACGGGATCCTTTCTCGATGAATTCAGCAGCAGCAGCAGTCGTGCAGGGTTTCCCTGGTCAGTCTAGTCGCAACCCCGCTGAGCGTTCGGTTTGCTCTAATTTTAATTAAAGCCATCTACACAGGATTTCCGTGGTAATCGAGCCAGAGTCCCGGCCACCATGGCCATACTTCATTGGGACACGGTGGACGTGTAATTGCTCCGCGTTGCCCTTTATTCCGCCCCGCCAACATGGGCTCGGCCAATTTTATTCCCGTCCGCGAGCAACGGCCCACGTATATCAACGGGCCCGTACGTGTTGTAATTTTCATTAATACGTGATTTATCCCGACGACCCGTGATTTATGGAATTATATATCGACGCCTCAGAGTCGCGTCCTCGTCCTTTGTCGCGACCGATTACTTATTCTTCTTGCTTTCTTTCTGTTCAATTAATTTTGATTAATTCGAGGTTTTTAACTGCAATGTTATGTCCGGCTCTGTGTTTCGTTTGTTAGGTTGTCGAACGTTAGGCATCTCTAGGGGAAATGGCGCCGTATTCAGAAGTTAGTAGACATCGAACTTGGGCTAGGTCTGAATCAAGTTAAACGCGACGAGCGTTAGGTTTAGTAACTATTTTGAAGCGAGTTGGTTAATATAGTGATGGCAATTAATAAGTTTCTGGAAATATTAAATTACTAAATTAATCGATTAATTTAATCCCTAATTGGCTAATTTACCAATTTAGTAATCACAAGTTTCCTAATTTCATACTAACTAAATTAGTAATTTAAGTAATAACCTATTGTAACTTCCGTGCCTCCTTCCCCTATATCACCATTTTCCCTAGAGAAGACTAACAGTACGCATCCCCATACGCAAAGGGTAGAAAATTGATCAAGAATCCTATCGCGTATCGTTAAGACTAACCTAAAGGATAAACAAAACAAAACAAAAAAAAAAAAATAGAAATCGAGAGTCCACGAACGAGGTGTACAAAAATCATTGACCCCGGTCCACCCTGTTTTTATTTTCCCTGGTTAGGTTAGCGAAGAACGTTTATTTTTCCTGGGTTAAGCAGCGACGGGCGGGCAGTTTCGCCGGTAAGGTCCGGGTAACGTTTGTTACCATTGCTCGTTTAAATAATCTCGAAACATGCATCCGCGGGACGGAACGGTCGAGTCGTGGATGGCTTTACGATCGGCCCTCATCGTTAATTAAGAGCTTGTAATTATTTAGTGGAGACGCTAGCGCACCCCCGCCGGCATCGAAGCGGGTCCCGTTCCCTTGGCAGGCTTGATTTACATTCCAACGAAGAATGCGAAAGGCCTCGCCCTTCCTTTGCTCTATTTTCTTTTTTTTTTTCTTCTTTCTTCCCACAACCACCCGCCGCCCTCTTTCCCTGCTTCACCTCATCCTTACACATTCGCCTACGTTCTTCCATCCTCGCCTCTCCACCTTGCCAACCACGATGACAGGATTGATGGGATTTCGAACGTTCCACTCACTTTTCTGCTTTCATCTTTTTTCTTTTTTCGTGACAAAGTTGCAAGGAGAGATTCTCGTGTGCAGTGAATTTAATGCTACCTTGCAATATTAATTTCATTTCTTATATCAATTAAGCTTTAATTATTAGGGGCCCTTATACCAGTCAACGTTAAGGCAATACCAGTATCGCTGTAGGGGTGCCAAAGACTGCTAAGGGTCGATATTAATATGTTTTTTATATTATTTTTAGTTAAGATAATTCGAACTCCTCATCTTCCTTCAAACACCATAATTCCCAAAATCCTTCCTTGAATAGCTGATGATTTCCTCGAATCTTGACCTTGTTTGTTACCTCACCCGTTTACCGACCATTGAACTTAAGACAATCTCTACCTTCCTATTTTCCGAATTTATAAAACCCATCATTTTTCCTTTGAGCACCGAGAACAGCCCGAACCGTCTTAGGACGAGCAACTACACTGTATCACGCGAATATCACTGTTACATGTTTTAACTTCGATTTAATTTCGCATCGGCGCGGCGTTGTAAATTATGATACATAATAAACAAACACCCTCAACGAAATACAACAAATAATTTGTATTAACACATTCGCGACCGGCAGATTCATTACGTTTCTAATACTGGGTACCGGCGAAAATAATGCAATTCTGAAGCTGGTTGTCGCAAACGTATCGTTAAGGCGAAGATAAAGATGATAAAATTTGTTTTGAAATATCAATGTTGTAAATATCCGAGCCTCGTAATTTCTCGAGATTTTTAGCATTCGGTTGCAAATAGCAGGACGGGAATTCACGCCATCGGCAAGCAGGAATAGAATTTGAAATGACGCGAATTCGCGTCAGCGATTACGAATGTGTTGATAATAATTTTATAATAGTAATATTATTATTGTTTCGTGCTCTACGAATTTCCACAGTCTCTAGTAGCGAAAGTGTTCAGACGGTACGTTACGTTTTTGAAAAATTCCTATTCCCCTAAGTTACATAGGTGACAATAAAATATACCAGGATTAATAAGTGTCCACAGACTCTTACAATTACAGCCCCCCTTCGAACGTGTGAAACTCCGTCGAACGCATAAAATTCCGAGGCCAGTACAAGAATCATCGAATGAAAAAAGAACGAAACACCGTTTACACGCATAAGTACAACGAAGGACAGAAGACCAGGGTCTGCGTAACGTTGAATCGTCAATGGAAGAAGGTTGAACCAGGGTACGACGACGAATCGGATCGCGTTCGCGTAAATCCTGTCGAGACGTTCGTCCCCGAGCCGGTCGGATAAATCAACCGGCACGTTGGCTGAAATCGACGGAAACACGATTCGGCGCGATCAAAGGACCCTCTACAAATTGAAACAAATCAGCCGGCTAATAATAATTAATCCGCGAGCCGCATTAATTATCGTACGCCGGTGCCGTGGCGGCTCTTTACCCTCCCCCTGTTCCCCGGCCTTCTTCGTCCCGAACCGTTGGCACGAGAGGGTCCCAGAACGCTTCGAACACACGCTCGTAATCCGCTCGAGCGCACGGGGCCCATGGGTGTACGCCGTACGCGATAATGCGAGCCGGAACGCGCCGATACCGAAACTTGAGCTCTCAATTATGGCGCAGAGTTATGACGCGCTCGTTCCAACCCCTCGATCTTCTTTCTATACCCTTTTAACAATGTGCTCGCGAGTGGGGGTTGGGTGGGTAGATATAGTGGCTTCGGGCTAGGACGATCGCGTCTTCATTAGCGGCTATTAATTGTCAAAATGTGCCACATAATTCAACGGACCGACCCACGGCTTCGTAAACGTTAACTCGGTCGATTGACTTTTAACGGAGATGCACCCTTAGGCTTCAATTTCTTTCCTTATGTATTCTTGCTGTGACTGATGTTGATCCTTTGAATCCATAGTTTATTTCTTACGAAGCAATTTTATTTCGTTAGTTTGCTGTATTGCAATGGAAATATAACTGGAGAAAGTCGCGAAACTGTTATTACAAAGCATTACGTAGGATCATTTTTAGTATATTTTGCGAACTATATATTGATAAGAAAAATTTCTTCCGTTTGCCGATTCCGTTCTTTCCGATTTAAAATATGCGAATATACAAATGTGACCATGAAGGGAACACAGTCGACTCGTGAAAAAGCTCGAAATTCATAAATTATTCGACGAGGATTTTTCCGACCGGCGCGGCGAGCGAAGCACACGATAGCTTCATTTGGAAAATAAGGAGAGAAGGTTCTCGAGTGACGGGCATCCCGTTATCGTGCAACGTAAAATATCGTAAGACAGGGGGACGGTGCGAGTAACATGGAAGTCGTGAGATCCCCGTGCACCGTCGCGCCGACACGAACGGCTACGAGAAGGTGCAGCTACGGCTGTTCCGGCTATCGGAAATGCAGCCTGCCTCGAAAGCTCTCGTTCCCTTCTATCGCGTGATTTATTATATTATTCGCACGGTTACCGAGGTCTGCGACAACTATGACCATCTTAATGCTCCGTCGCGACGATTCGACCAGCCGCCAATGAAATTATTAAACGGACCTTCGCTCACATCTCTCGTACGCCACGTTTTCCTTTCCACTTTCAGATAACTAGACAGATCTAGGGGCAATTTTAGTGTACGAGGTTGAAAGTTTGGAAGTAAAAATACGTGGAAAATTAAAATTAGGCAGTCAAATTTTTAAATAAAAAATTCACATGACAATTGATAAAATAGTACCTAGGGGTTTTAGCATATAATGTGATACAAAATTCAGAAAAATATAAGATTCCTGTACTGAGAAACAACACCCAAACGAATGATTTACAATTTAAAAAGGGGTTGCCAATTTTGAATGCTGTTATGGTAAACTACAAGAGTCAATTTCAATTCAATTTAATATAATGTCTTTCGCGATAGTTACACGAAGTGTTTTCACCGTGGGCCAATGTCGTGGTTACCGTTTCGCAGATAACAACCCCCTGAGCATCGGCAAGCTATATACTCGTCTTCCTATTTCTACGAGGTTACAAGTAGCCCGTGCAGAGCGTGGCAACTCGAACCAGGCTCCTCTCCGTATCATTTCCACCCGGTTGATTTATTGCATTATACCTACCAGGCGTCGAAGGTTGGACAACCGTAACCACGAAGGCGAACCAACAGTCGAGTTAATTCGATCTATTTTCTATACCGGCTTAAGCCGGAGAGCATAGGGTGCGTGGCGGGCCGATTATCCGATTCACAGTTCGTACGCGTTGCCAACAGCGAAGCTGGAGGAAGGAACGAGATGGAAAGAGGACGATGAACGAGCAACGGGTTCGGTCGGTCTGTTCGTTTTTCTTGAACGAAGGAACGAGGAAACTATGGGTTTCTCGTGCACACGGGACTCATCGTCCGTCGCTCGCTAGGCCGGATTAATTATGCGCGATAAAGTGCGTCGGACACGTGTAGCTACATGTGCCGTGTGTGCGCCTATGTCGCCGTCGCGACGTCACGACCGATCAGATATTTCCTGAAATAATGCCGCGCTCTGACTCTCACCGTCCTTCTCTGTACCTCACTCCGTCCTCCTCATCCCCTTTCAGCCTCGAGTCCTTGCGTTTCGAGGGTGTAAAATTCTGATTTCGATATTTTTATAACGTGTATTTTAGCGGGTTGAAACTTGGGTTCGAGGGAAGTTTGAAATGTCTGGCGTTATATTTCCGGTTTCAACGTTCTAATATTGATACTTCCGAAATATATATTTTTTTAATTTCTGGAGGGTTGAAAGTTGAGTTCGAGCGAAATTTGAGATATCTAGAGTTGTATTCGATACTTGCAAAATATAAATTCAAAATTTTAGCATTGGGGTTCAAGAGTGTAAAATTGCAAATTTGCGGAATATGTATTTTGGGTGAAATTTCTAGAGGGCGAAAGTTAGATTCAGAATCTCGTGCATTACATGAAATTTTAAAGATTTGTTACAACTTCTTTAATAAGGTTGAGCGTGATAATTGGAATATGTTCAATTTGTACATTAATTTGTTGAAATTAAGGTGGGCAATGTTTGAGCTCGAGCGCTGTCGAAGTTGAACGGATCAATACGAGCTCAAGGTGCAACGAATGGAATTCCACGAAATGCACTTGTATCGTACAAATTTTCCCGAACGATAGAATAATGTGTAAAAGAATCTACATTTTTAATGAAATATGTGAAGCTCCATAAGGCCTATATCTTTTCAATATAAATGCAACACTTTTTAATTTTATAGGTAGATATATTCGCAAGCATCAAAATATTTAAACTGTTATCAATAGAAACTCAGTCATTTTCTAATGGAACTCTAACAAATTAACTATTCCTCAGAAATAGTACAAATTTCCTCAATTTTACTCATATATTACAGTAAATAAAATAACCAAAATTGCAACTTCGTTTTATATTACACTGATAAATATTTATAATACGGAGCTTCAAAAAATGTAAAAAATTTAGAAAAAAAAGCACCAACCCCTTAGGGATTGTTAGCAGAGCGTGGTTTCGATCCACGGACCTCTGGGTTATGGGCCCAGCACGCTTCCACTGCGCCACTCTGCTGCTGTGCTTCTGCCTTTTCTTAAACCATCATATAACCCCCCTATCAAGGGGGTGGATGTTAATCGATAATTCCCATCTTTAAATCCTAACGCAAAAGCACGTAATTATTAACAATAAAATAACATTTCAATTACACGAATGAAATATTCATCTACAAATTGCTATTACATAACTATTCTTGGTAAGAATCTCATATCACCGTTATAATATTGCAATGTTACTTATATAACAGATAATGTTTGTTCTTATCACAGAACCTTATTTCTTTTTTATAAACTACCGAAGATAAGCGAGTTTATGATACTCGAAGTGAAATAAAATGAAACATTATTGATTAAGAATTATCCGGACACGTTCGTACGGAAAAATAGATTTCCAGATAATTGTATAATGAAAAAAAGAAAAGAAAAATGAATTTTCCAGGATCTAACCAGCTGGAAAATTATTTCCAAGGATTTTCCAACGAAGCAGAGTGGCGCAGTGGAAGCGTGCTGGGCCCATAACCCAGAGGTCCGTGGATCGAAACCACGCTCTGCTAAAAGTGGATCAATTTTTTATTAAATTTTTATCCATACGACTCGTCATTAAACCTACCCTAATAATCACACGTTTAATTGTATCATAATCCATCGAAAACAAGAGAAGAAGATTCACAAAATCAACCACCTTTGCTTTTTATTATATTATTAAACTATGTATATTTCATCATCAAGGGTGTGCAAATTGTATACAATAATTCTATCGTATCTTAGAAACAAGGGTGTTCTCTTGAAAATATTACCAATACAAACAAAATTGTTAAACGGTATTCAAAGTATTTCGGTATATCTAAAGGACGAGGGAGAAGAGGCAAAAAAAAAAATTAAACCACCCTTTTAGCAGAGCGTGGTTTCGATCCACGGACCTCTGGGTTATGGGCCCAGCACGCTTCCACTGCGCCACTCTGCTTCGTTGGAATTTCTTGCAAAAAATCGCAGCATGTCGCAATATATTTTATTTAACCCTCGTATAATGTTACCAGGTCAATCTGGTGACCCAGATTTGCAGAACGTGTGCAATAATAATGTCAGGTAAATGGAAATGATATAAAATTATCATGGTTTCACCGTCGAATGCGTTAAGTATAAGGAAACGAGGGAAAGTAATTAAAAGTAACCTTGATGATGTTATTCATTTCGGGTTGCATTTTTCTCGTTGCAGTCTGATATTGTCCATCAAAGCGTCTACGAGCTGGTGCATAGCGAAGATCGGGAAGAATTGCAAAGGCAATTGATGTGGAACTCTTTTCTACCCGCGGAGAGTGCCAGTCTACCCTTGCACGACGCACTCTCACCCCAGCACAGCCATCTTCTGGAACGCAGCTTCACTGTTCGCTTCCGGTGTCTCTTGGACAACACCTCCGGTTTCTTGGTAAGTTAAATCTATTTCTGTTTTAAAAATGAAAAAAAAAAAAAGAACGTGTAAAAAGGATTCGCCCCAGTTTCGTCTTTCAGATGATTTAATTGTCATGAATATATGTCTCATTAGGGTAGCAAAGATTGAAATACTTGTAAGAGAAGCAAGTCAATGATTGAACGCTATTTTGAGAATATCTTTTCATTGTCAAGGTTAGAATTACTTACTGTTCGACGAGAACGTTTCTTCACGGTTTTGGTAATGCGTGGTGGGATGCAAAACGGTATAATACAAGAGGCACTGCTGATCTTCTCTTCCGAGTAATTGCTTTTTTCCACCATCGTTGTCCCTGCGACGCGACGGGTCGTTTTGCCAGCTTGCACGCGCGATTTGAAGAACTGTCACGGTAGTAAGCGAGGCTTGGGACTTTCATTTCACGTGATTACAGAAACTGATTGTAGTTTGAGAATCTGAGGAGTTCGGTGGTATGTTAAATTCACCGAAACTTCATTATTGTTACAGTGATGTTCTACCAAAGTCAGCGATGACCGGCAAATTTAAATTTCGCAAAATACCAAATGGAAATTTTTCAATTGAAAAATGAAATAACAGAAATTTGACTAATTACAATTATAATAATTTTCGCTAAAACAATCAACAGTTCGAACGTTCCCGCGAAAGAAATACAATCGATGAGTAGCCTCGTGTGGCTGATCACAATTCCAGGATTATTTCATCGCGGATGCCGTTCATTCATCGAAATCTTCACGCACGGTCACGCAACCGAGAAATCGATCCTCTTTGACCCTCGTCTCGTTCGGTTATCCTGTGAAAAACACTATCCTCGTTACCGTTTTCCACCCTCGAGGAACGTTCGATACGCGCTCGCTTTGCCTATCGATCCGATTTTTACGGCATCAAATTTTCATAATTGCCAGCGAGAGCCGCGTTTAACCCCCTTCGGCTTGCGATAATGCACTTAATTGCCGTGGAGAGGGTTGCTCTCACCTCCTCGCCCCTCCTCTTTCCAACTGTAATTACCATGTGTTTTTCTCTGACCGCCAGTACCTACTATTAGGGGGACTTTTTCTTCTCGGAAGTTGCATTAGACTCTGCACGTTTATATATACTAACAATATATTTTTATTATTCTTTTTCCTTGGCTAATGTTCCGATTTGCCGCCGAAAGACCCGACTGGTCCGTTTTTATTTTTATACTCGTTCGCTATAAACACTGTCTGAGAAACGAGCTATGGTTTATGCGGGATAACTCAAATCTGAATACTCGTATTCTTGAAATTAACAAGAAAAGATGGTCGCATGCGTTTCGATAAAAAAAAAAAAAAACATAGAACGATTTATTTTGCCCGCAAAGAAAGCAGACTTGGTCCGGTGTCCTTCGTCGTAAAGCTTTTACGATTACACTTTCATTTTCATAAATGTCAGAGCCGCGAAGGTTTTTGCGGGCTAACCCTTTATAGCCCACGGACACTATTTGTCCCTTGGCTCTGTGTACCCTTGGCCTGTAAGATAATTAGTGTTTTGCCGGCACGCGGCTCGCCCAGTCAAAGGCTGGGCCCGGTTTTGTACACAACCCGTGATTTATGCCCCTTTTCTATCCGCTGCGAGTATAATTTTCATTTTGCTCTCGTTCGTTCGCAGCGTTTGGACATCAGGGGACGGGTGAAGATACTCCATGGTCAGAATCGAAAAACCGAGGAGCCACCTTTGGCTCTGTTTGCGTTATGCACACCGTTCGGGCCACCCTCGCTTCTGGAAGTGCCGCAGAAGGACGTGATGTTCAAGAGCAAACACAAATTGGATCTGGCGCTCGTGTCGATGGACCAACGGGGAAAAATGCTTCTGGGGTACTCGGACGCTGAACTGGCCAACCTTGGCGGCTACGATCTAGTCCATTACGACGATTTGGCTTATGTGGCGAGTGCTCATCAAGAACGTAAGCGATTCTCGTCTTAGATTCTAAATTTCGGAATGATTCGTTCGGTAGTTCAGGTTCCAATCCTTTATTTGTCTGTGGTCTTTCAGTGTTAAAAACTGGAGCCTCGGGTATGATAGCGTACAGATTCCAGAAGAAAGATGGCGGATGGCAGTGGCTGCAGACCAGCTCGAGGTTGGTCTACAAGAACTCGAAGCCAGACTTTGTTATCAGCACGCACAGACCTCTCATGTGAGCATCGACGATACAGCAACTGA
Source organism: Stelis phaeoptera (assembly GCA_943735885.1). NCBI lineage: Eukaryota > Metazoa > Arthropoda > Insecta > Hymenoptera > Megachilidae > Stelis > Stelis phaeoptera. The sequence continues at coordinate 16,890,553 of OX030932.1, read as the reverse complement.
CTTTATATCCAAGTCAGGAATGAAAAATTGAGGTTCGTTTGTCTTACAGGGAAGAAGAAGGCAGGGATCTGCTTGGGAAACGAACGATGGACTTCAAAGTCAGCTACCTGGACGCTGGATTGACTAATAGCTACTTCTCGGACAACGACAGCCTGACCGGTTCAGCGATGACGCCGACGATTCCGTCGCAACCGACGTCCCAAAGAGTGAACAGACGGTACAAGACTCAGCTGAGAGACTTCCTGTCGACCTGTCGAAACAAACGGACTAAATTGTCGGCACAGTCGTCCGTTTCTCCCCCTGTCACGCCTACTGTCGCATCCGTAGACTACCTTGCGGCCGATACCAGTGCTGCGGCTGCAGTCGCAGCCGCGTACAGCAACCTGAACACGATGTACCCGACCGCATATGCACCCACGGCAGTCGCGGCTAGCACCGACCCCTCGTTGACCACGTACATTGGTCATACAGGCAATTACCATCAGACTTTGTACCCTGCGACTGCGTTAGACAATAGGTGAGTCCTGTTTGATAATTAGGATCGGGGGTTAGGTCATATTAGGCCAAATACTTCGGTGTATTTGGTAGCAGTTAGAGCCGACTGGATGGAAATTGGGAATTCTTCAGGTACCTAACCGCAGCGACGGAGAACCTGTTCCAGTACAGGCCGTTGGGCTCCTACTACCCAGAGTACCACACGAGCACCGCGTACAACGGCTTCATCGACGTCAGTCTGCCCACCTACGAAACGCATCAGCTGACCAGCAAAGCGGAGGAGAAACTATACTGCCAGCAGCTAGGCGAGTCACCGAAGTACAGCTACGTGGAGACGCGACACCCCAGCAGCGTCAGTGGTTCGCCTTACGCGGCTAGTCCTGTCGCCAGCGCGTCGACGATGCACACCGCGACAGCCGACATCAACATCGTCCGTGCCGGCAGCAGACACTCCCTGGAAGGCGGTGCCTCCTCCAGTAATTCTGCCGGAAGTTCGCCGGTAACAGGACCAACGAACGGCGTGCTCACCCCGAAGATCGAGGACGTTAAGCCTGAAGTATACGCCAACGAGGCACCGCGACAGACTGTCCTGATGTGGGGCGCGCCACCTTCTCGTACACCTCCCAGGAACAACGGCAGCTACAGTCCTCCCACACCGCACTCCACGCACTCGTCAACACACTCGACCAACGCTGCTGCCACCGGAGGAGATCCCCTCAAGTCTCTGGCGGAAATGAACTCCATGAACGGCGAGTGCAAGTGGAGACAAAGCTCGCCCGGCGAGCAACAGACCACCGCGCCCAGCTCGCCTCGAAGCAAGCCACAAGCTCAGCCGCAGCAGCAACATCAGCATCATCAGCAACAACAACAGCATCAACAGTACCCGGTGACCACGTCACAGTATCAAGCAGCGGCGGCAGCTGCGGCTGCGGCCGCGGCCGCGGCGGCAACCACTATCGGATACACGCACTCGCATCCGGGTCATGGCCACGGGGAAGCGGGCTCCGAGGTATGGCAAGGAGTGCAACACCACCACCACTACCAGTACTATCCCTACCACCATCACCACCCCGCACCACCAAGGCACGCGCCCCAGTGAGTGTCACTGCCGACTCACAGATTTTACGATTTACTGCTCCGTCGAGGATAGGAGATCGAGTTGGATTTCAGCTAATCCTTTCCAGAATGAGTTTTAGGATAGTTTAACGAACGCTTCATTTTCTTTGTTGCGTTTCATGTATCCTGGAAGGGTTGAGCGTCGTGTAGGCAACTGGGTAAACCATTTCTGTGTTGCTTTCGACAGTGTTTGATGTCTTTCAAGAAGTACCCGGGTACCACGTTGCCTATGCGAGAATCCAACGAATGATCATAGAAGATTTAACTTTTGCCTTCGTGTTAGCAAGAAATAACGGGACTGGTTGGGAACTGGGAAGATGGTAGTAAGCTCTAATTAGCCAGAGTATAACAGGTAACCTTGACGAACCGGTATATAAAAGTGACGTATACCTATTTCCTTAATTAGGTAAAAATGGTAACGAATGTTTTTAGTAACTGCCAACTTCTCAGCTTCTAACAGCACCTGTGTCGAGCACGATGGGCTTCCGTAAGGAAATATGGCGCCGTAATGCTATGGAGTTAGCACGCATTAAGTCTAATTACAAATTCTCGTACAAACATGCGTAAATTAGCCATAATACCTGGTGACTCTAACATTATAGAGAGAATTTTTCCCTAGAAAAAGCCACGATGCTCGACGTTTATACATTCGATACGTTTACTGTTGGGCATGCATGTTACCAGAGACGCACAAATTGTTTGCAATTCATAGCCATACGTTGCATGTCCATATGTTCGTTGTTTCAAGTTAATAGCTTTTTGTTCCTTTTTCTTTGTTTCGAAGTTGAATCTGATTAAGTATCAAGATCAGTTTCATGGCTCTGAAGGCTGCAGTCGAACGAACGAACGTACCGTAAGGACAGGGTCGAAGGAAGGCTCGAATGGGGTTGAAAATAACGGAGGAAACCACTTTCGGTTGCAGCACACCCCCGTCAGCTGTGGGAACGGGGACGGGAGTCGGCATGGGCATCGACAACAACAGCACCAACAACAGCAACGTCTTGTACCATCCTCCGCACCACCACCACCACCACCCCCAGCATCAGCACGTGGTGGGATCATCAGCGGGGGCAATGGGGCCAACTGTCCCTCAGATACCAAACCGGACGCCGGGAGTCCTTTGTTGTCCATCTCTGAGGTGACTAACACCCTGCTCAACCAATAGTCTCTTCGTCGCCTCAGCGTCGCTTCGTTTTACCGATCAAGGTGATTTCTATTCGTTAAAACTTCGCTGGCCGGCCAATCTCGGGTCATTTGTGATTTATACCGGGGCTGTAAGGAAAATTCGGATATTCTAATACCGCTGAAACTTGGATTCGAATTTTTACAAATATAATATAATAAAGTATTAATAATTTCAATATTCCAAGTATCTGTTAATTGTTAATTGTCAGAATAATTTAATTGGGATGATATTTAAAATTAATGCTGTAATTAATATTTGAATATTGAAATTTTCAAACAAAAACTAGTTTCTCTGTCAAAATTATGTTTCGTTGCCTTATGGACCAGAGGATGGATCAGAAATAACCCGACATCAACCGTCCAAGGGTTAATCTTCAAATTTTTATGCCACGACTGATATATTCTTATAACTTGTACGTTATCGACTCGCTAAAAATTAATTTACTGTTGGTTTGAATATTCACAGGTGTATCCGAAGATAGAGTTTCACCGGGTCGTATCGCAAAACGCGTGACTGTATCATACAGATAATACCGGTTAATCACTGTTAAAAGTATTCCTGTGTAACGTTGTAAACGTACTCATTTACAATTTAATGCCCGACGTTGCTACGACCTATGTATGTACGCTTGATTTACGTTAACATTCGTCCGTACTATTAAGTTTGCAACGAGAGTTCTTTGAAGTATCGGTAGCTCGTTAAACCTTTTGCAGTCGAACTATCACGGTTACTTATAGAACCATTTATTTCACTTTAACCTTTCGACGGCAAACTGTCGAAACAGTAATAATTTTTAGAATATTTTCATTTCAATTTTCTAAATTTTAAAATATAATTAATATTTCCTATTTCCTTGGAAAATTCTGTTGATATTCAATTTCCTATTTCTTTGCCAGAGTAATGTCCGTGTCGTCTGCAAAGGTTCGATATCCTGAAAACGATGCCGATCAAGAATCGTCCTATATCGAACGACGAAATAAAAAAATCAAAGACTCTCGACTCGGCTGAACCCCAGTCTTGCCAATGTTCTGTTAATAAGTTTGTAATTTTTTGTACTTAATTAATTTATACAACGGCTATTTATGTACCGTGAGCGTGATCGACGTTTAGCAAAGCTAGACGAGCCTTCCATAATTTTATAACCCCTCTGATATTTCGTTTTTTTTTTAAAACAATCGGTCCAGAATGGAGAAGACTGCGCGAATCATAAACGAGGATGAAGATTGAAAACGAAAGTGTTACAAGGAAGATCACAGAGTGATTTCAATGCTTCGAATCTCCAGGCAGAGATTAAAAAGAAAGAAAAAAAAATGAAAGATAGATAAACGTGAATTTTATTTTGCGTATTATACATATCAGAATGGAAAAGAAGAAACGAACGATAAATGGTTAATCGTTCTTCTTTCCATTGCAATCTTGATATAAATATAAATATATATATATATATATATATACAAAGAGATATATATGTATAGATGAAGATATTATGTATATTGTATTATTTGCAGGTAGGAACGTGTTTAAGAAAAAAAAACAACATCAACAATCGTTCGGATTTTCTTCTCCCTTCGCGTCCTTTTCAACCTTGATCTACAATTTATTCCTGTACTTTTACCTAATTCATGTCGTTTATAGTGTTATACAATATACGAAACTATTTTGCTATGATTCTTTGTAAACATACGGATCGGCTTTCTGCGATAGAACGAAGTTCAAGTCGCCTTGAGACTTCTTATTAACTGTAATTCCACTTTTAGAAATAATTATCGATGCGTATTGTCGAGGAAAAAGGTATTGATATATGTATCTTAATCGTGATGATTATACAGTCATCAGTTTTCCATCGAATGATTTATTACTTCGATTTGTATAATTCTTATTTCTATGCAATGTTAAATTAATCGCCCTGGAGCTTTATTTATACGAATAGGAAGTAAATTAACACGTTGACTGGCACAGTGAAAACGGACGTGGGTAGTCAGACACGCTGAAATCCTAATTATTAACAATACGATCAACTAATTTTCAACTTTAACTTTTCAATTCGATAGCTAGCATTTATTAGCTTAATGTTAACGCTATCCGTGGTTTATTTTATCATTTCTGTTGGTAATAATTGTTTGATTGTAAAAAATTTCGAGTGCCGGTCACCGGTGACCCCCGTGGCAGCCAACGTGTTGAATAATACATCATAGTCCGGGTTATTAAAGTTTTGTAAAATTTGTTAAAGTGGTATCTATTTTAGTGTAAATTACTTCCATTTTCCATATTATTTAAAAAGTCATGCAATATAAAAATGATTAAAAACATCGAAGAAATATTTGTAGTCACCCTTAGTAGTCGAAGGGTTAAATTTTAATCTCGAATACTATTATGTTATTTTCGTTATAAGATTGAAACGAAGAAATAAGAATTATACAAATCGAAGTTTTCAGCGGAAAACAATTGAATTGATATTAGTAGATGAAAAGCGGAGACAATGTTAATAACGACTCCCAAGGCGCGTATTGTAAATTAATTCAAATCTTCGATCGTAAGCAGCTTGAAACTACGTTTCTTTGCAATACCGTATGAAGATCTACTATTCTAAGTAATTGAGTCTAGTCCATACATCAAGCGAATTAACCGATATCTATTCTGCTTAAATTGTTGCGATATTCTCACCAGCGATGCTCTCACCCTCGCCGACAATCTATAAATAAGCACCAGCAACCCTCCATTTTGTTCGTCAACCCTTGACCGAACATACTTTCATTTTTTGTAAAAATAACAATTCGTTTAGCAATAAACTGACCTTTAAATGACAGGAAAAATAATAATTTATTGTTAGTTCAAATATTATTATTTGCTAAAATGTTAAACAGAAATATTTCTCCGAAGACTAAAAGTTTGATATTTCAGAAATTTCGAATCAAATTTAATTATCGCTACCTATTTACTTCCGATAAACGTCTATTATATTAATATTTATAATATTAGGGATATGCAAAACTTGCCATCCCTTAATGCTGCTGAAATTATATTACTAATTTGAAATACCAAACCGAGGCATTAAATTAAAAATAATTTATTCTTAATACCACTTACACGTTACAGTACAAAAATATTAATAATAAATATGAAATATTAACGAATCAAATTGCCTTACAAAGCTTGGCACATTTCTAATGATATCAATTAATATTTATCCGCCTTAATATTCTTTGGAAATTATTCGGTTAAGGGTTGATGTTCGACCATCCCCTTGGACCTTTCGATCAAACCGGTGAGAATATTCTGACAATTCGAGCGTTCGTGTATATTTACTGTATATTTAAAGAAAAAGAAAAAAAAAATGAATAAGGTATCTTTTAACGAGCATAGGTAAGATTAGTCGATATAGATGATTCCCTCTAGCTATCCACATAGATCAAAATACCATACCTTAATTTTATAGCGATTCAGTATCTGCAGACAACATGCAATCCAATCGATGTTCGATCGTTGTTTTTCCTATTTTTTTTATTTTTTTTTATTTTTTAACAATCGAACACGAACAGTTTTATTGATTAATTCGAAGAAACAATATCACCGAGTGCCTGTTTTTTCGATCCGAAGTACATATCGAAACAGCTAGACCAATATTTCTCGATTTCTAATCAATATTAAAATAAACATCATCCTACATATCCGAACCGAAACGAAAGAAAAATATTAACGATAGGATATCATTATGAATATTTGATCAGTTGTTATATACATTACAAGAATGCCTCGAGATTCACCAATAATTGTAAATAGATTTTCTGATCGAACAAAACAACCTTTTGGAAAATACTTGATTAGATTCGTTGATTCTCCTTTTCTCTTTTCATCGAGGGTCCATCGCGGCGCGTGGAACATTTCCTGCTCTTTGTTTATCGAATAATAATCAAAGACTCTTTCGACACAGTTATGATAAAAGAAAGAAACGAGGGAGAAACTTTTTTTTCAGAAGAATATTTATACAAAGATGAATAATCTCACTGTTGATTACAACGTTACATATCTATTCTGTTGAAGGATCAAGGTGTTCTTCGTTCACAGATTTACATAAAGAATACATGTTTTCTTTTTCTTTGTGTCACTCGAAAAACGTTGGTCAAACAAAGAGGCAAAATTAATGAAACATTTCGCAGATATCTGTATTCCACTGTATCATCCTTGAATTTTTCTTTTCTTTTTTTTTTTTTCTTTTATACGAAAATCTTCGAACAGAGGAGAACGTGTTTGCATTCTGCAGATGTTCTTTCCCTTTCTTTTTCTTTGTTTTTTTTTCTTTTTTCTTTTTTATACATATTATTATTATATATATTATACATATATCGAAAATGTATCAAAGTGAAACACGATATCATGCCAAACAAAAACTTTGACTCTCTCTCCTCGATCCACTCCATCCACTTTTAATCTCCGATAATATTCTATATAGAATCTAATTACTTAATTAATACTACTACTAAAAAAAGAAAGGCTAAGCTCTACGAAATGAAATTTTAAAACTGTATCAAATGTTTATATGAAATAAATTATAATAATGCAATAGAACGGACGTTCTCGATTCTTTTCCTCTGTTTCGTACACAAAAATGAAAAAGAATAACAGAAAACCGTAATTGCGTGTATACGTACGTATTCCTAAGGGGGCATTCCCATATTTCAAATAAGAAAGATTGACTTTTAGTTATATTACATATTGTTTAAATATAATACCTCTGCTAGATCGCACATCGAATGGTGGATTTTGAAACGTAGAAAGTCCGACGTGATCTCATGACATAAAAGTATTACAAAATGGCGCTTATGATATATCAATTTAAAGCTTAAAGTTTGAGAAAAATAACAGCGTGAATGCCCCATCGATATTCTTAATACAAAATGGCTGGTCGCCAGTGAAAGCAAACAACGATCAATTTCCAGATCCACGGAGTCCAAGGTGATTTCATGACATAAAAGTATTACAAAACGGCGCTTATGATATATCAATTTGAAGCTTAAAGTTTGACAAAAATGGCAATATAAATGCCCCATCGATATTCTTAAGACCAAATGGCTGGCACTTTGTTGAAGTGAACAATGAATTGACTACCTCGCAATTTATTATCACCCATTGGTTAATATCCAAAAATGGTTCATTCCAAAAAAAAAAAAAAAAATCAACCTATTCTCCATGTTTCTAAATGGGAATACCCTCTCAGATAAATCACAGAAAATAATTACACCGAAGATCATCCAGGTGAAGAACATTTCATTCCACCATCGTTTTGGGTATATTTCTTTTCATCACTTTTTTTTATTTATTTCATTTAAAAATGACTCGTTACACTTATCATAGCAATGTGTATGTAAGGCCCGTACTTACAATACATTAAAATCATCGGTTCGTTCGTTTCATTTTATTTGCTTCCTCTCTCTTTTTTTTAAACGTGTTTGTCGAACGTGTTTCCATACATGAACCAATTAGATAAATCTTCATAATTGTGTATATATATATATATATATATATATGTGTGTGTGTGTATGTATGTGTGTCTGCGTTCTGTGTTGTAACAGTTTCGTACCTGAATTCTATATCGAATACAAGAAGGATGGATTAAAAATAAAAAGCAAGAAATAAAGTCAAAGTGTCACCTAAATTGCATCAGTGAACGGGCAATCCTCGGATCGGAAGGTATGAAAATTCATTTTTGTACCTGATCAGTTCTCTTACACGGGCGTTTCGACGATTTAACAACGTTTCTTTTTTCATTATGGAAAATTAATCAATCGACATTCGACACATAGCACTCACTCTGTCTCTCTTTCACTCCTGCACACGCAACACTTTCGCCCCCTATCAGACGGATGTTCGAGTTACTAATAACGCGAAATGCATGCTAACAATCTCGTTCGTATAAAACGGATACATCGTGACGTTTGAAGTAATGCCATCGAGAAAGTAGAAACGGAAACGGAAAGATTGGCTACGCAGAAACGATGCTAAAGAAAAAAGAAAAGAAAAGGAAAAGAAGAAAAAGAAATCTTGACTCGATAGTTAGGAAATTAATTACAAACGATCCGTGGATCACTATACAATTAACGATAACATATTATATACACATAATATGTATATATATATATACATATATATATACATATATATATATTCTTCGAATGAATGTTAATTAGAAAGAAACGAAACCTATTATTCGCTGAACGTTCAAAAATGGACAATCACAATTTGCAAAACCTTTTTCTCTGTTTTATGTATAATATATATATATATGTATATAACTATCTAAAGAGAACAAAATGTGTACGACGTTTCCTTTCTTCACACTGTTTCCGCACGCGTACGAAGTGACTTAATTAATGAATATATATATATATATATATATATGTTATGTATATACAACCTTGGCTAGAAGTGTTCAGGTTCAGGTAATTCAGTTCCTGTACCGATGATGCGACAACGATTTCTTACCGTCCCGATGATTCGACTGCCTTGATCTTGATCGTGATTTTCTGTGATCCCTGGATCTCGATCGACTCCTCCTCTTACTCCTGGAAACGTAAGACCGCGACCGTTTTCGTCCCTTGGACCGTGAACGCGATCTGTCTCTGTCTCTGGCCCTGGATCGCGATCGCGACCTTCGTTTGTCTCTGGTGCGTGATTTGCTTCGTCTGATCGAGTAAGAACGACTTCTTCTTCTACCTCTCGAGTGAGAACGCGATTTCCTCTTTCCCCTGGAACGTGATCTCGACCATTTCCTTGTGGCCGTGCTGGATCTGGATCTACGACAGCTTCTCGAGCGTGATCTACGACGTTTACTACGGTTTCTCGATCGCGATCTGTGCTTCTTCGTCGACCTATAATTGCTCGAAGACCTTGAACGATACTCTTTACGTGACTTGATCGATCTGGACCTGGACTTGCGTTTACGTCCACGCTCGGACGATCGAGACCGCGATTTTCTGCCTCTCGATTTGCTTCTGCTCTTCGACTTCCTCTTACGGTAATCACGAGCCTTGCTCGATCTCTTCCTCTTCGACGAGTTACGACTCGAGTCGGTGCTGGTCGACTCGGACGAGCTAGATTCGGAATCGGCCGAGCCTGACGGTGTATTGGCCTTTGCCGTATCGGGCGGCGCTATTTGTTGCTGTGGACTTTGTCCGCCGCTCGACAAAGTTTCAGACGCTTCTCTTTGATTATTTACCGTTTCTTTTTCATCAACTAAAGGTAGTGATGTTACGGAGTTACGCTTAATGATCACAATTTACCATTTAGTTCTATTATATGTCGAAACATACCTGTATCCTTGCAGCTTGTATTACCAGTATGATTTTCCTGTTGCTTATTGTACTGCTCCTCGTAACGTTGCTCTTCCCTCTCATCCTCCTCGGCCAGACGCGCCTCGATCTCCTCCTCCGTCTTTTTGAACGCTTGCTGACGTCGTTTCACCGTTTCCTTCAACGATCAAACGTTACATTCTCTTCGACACTGTGCGCAATCTTATATTTATATCTTCTCAACGCGTTCGCTGTCGTCAAAAGTTGATTAACTTTTGTTTTATATCGACAAAACGCTAGTTAACCCCTTAAAATTACGTTTCAAATTTTTGTTACATTTGTAATACTGCGTTTAATGAAACTACGGCAGTAATTCGTATCGGTGACAGTGAACGCGTTAATTGAAGGTCAAACGATAATACACACTATGAGCTCATCGTCGCTGTCGTTGTTCTGAGCCTGGACGTATTCGTTCTGCTCCTCCTCAGACTCGCTGTTGCTGTCGCCATAGATGCCCAGACCTACACGAAACGAACAATTGATTACACAAGGTTTCGTACAGCAACGTTCACGGTTTCTCATCAAGGTAAATAGACATACGCTCGACCACTAAACAGACTGCCGCTACGATTGAAAAATGTCCTGCAAGAGACATTCTTCATGTTTTCACGAGAACTTAATTAAGCGAGCATTTGGCTACAGAGAGCGAGCGGTAGAAAAATGCAGGCAAATGACCGCATGTACACGACCGGTTTCCTAGGATGACCGTGCGTTGAACGATTGTAAAGGCATTAGCTACTTACCAAGCTTACGAGTGATCTGAGCAAGAGGGGCCATGTTGTTGAGGGATGCGACGGGGGTCTCTCCTGCAGGGACTTACAATACACACGCATTTAGTACCCAATGGCTAGAAAAGTCTATCGTCAAGGATAACCCCCCCCACAAAAATATAAAAATGGTACTCTGATTCATCGATACAGAGAAGAAGAGCCGATCCTGCTTTCAACTCCTGATAAAACCACCTCAAGCAATCGTTTACACGAGTCCCTTTAGATTACATTCAACTGAAACTGCTTTAGACTACACGTTAGTAAGTAGGGGGGAGAAAAAACATATATTAACACAATTTAGTTCACGTACTGTCACGAAATGACTCGGTATCAGTAAAAAATAGATATCGAGTAATCGTGTCAAAAATATACTGAGTCGAAAATGAAAGAAAAACAAAAGAAAATGAGAGTGAATAAAATCTGAAGATAGTACGAAAAGTTTGCGTCTCGAACTGTTAAAAATTTGAGAATATTTACCACAAATTAAGCTCAAAGATACTTAAACGATATTAAAATTGGACATTTTGTTATTGTCGCGACAAAATTTGGCGGTAATTCTATGTTAAAAAAGAAGAAAAGAAAAGAACAAACAAAAAACAGAGAGGAAGAAGTATTACTTATAGTATGTGTATGTAAGTCCTGAAAATAAAATAAATAAAGTAGGATATCCTGAAAATCATCGAATAAGTAACTCTATGCATTGAGAGTAATCTCTGTTTAATATTTAAAAGCTTATATATTACACAAATGGGCAAATAAGATTCACCGCAACACTGCACGAGACTCATGTGAATCAGATTCTGTGCACTGGTGAGCGAAAGTATGAAATATATCAATTTGTTAGTTGTATCGTGTGTATCTGGGATACCTTTGGCACGTGCGCGGCTCCAAACCTCTCTGCATATAGAACCGATTTCTTCGTTCGTTACCTCCAGAAGAATTTCCGTAAGCGATCGCCGTACCTTCAACATCTAACGAACAATCTGTGATGACAACAATTCAAACGAAAGACAGTCAAACAATGAAATCTCGACGATACTCACCACGTCCTGCAGCATCTCCTCTCTCGACCGCTTCGGGACGGATACGGTCGCATTGGAACTGGTCGGACTCCGATCGGTGTGTGTGTGAGCATCCGGTGAATCCGCGTCGCGAAACCGTGACTTCCGTGGCCGAAGAAGAATGTCCGGGGTTCGTTCGAAATTCTTCTCTGCAACCTGCTGGCTACGCGATCCCTCGTCAACTTCCTGTTCCGTTTCCTTCTCGGAATCGGAATCCTGCACACCGTTCAATAGAAGAGATTATATGAAACCATGTTTTGAATAAAACGTTCAGAATGCGTTCAGACACCTACGAATTTGCTTTTGGAAGGATTCAAAACTGCCCGAGCTTCGTCCTCGGCTTGCTTTCGAGCCTCTATTTCCTGTTTCCTAAGGATTTCTTGCCGTTCCCTTTCAACGGCTTTCTGTTTTTCTTTCTCCATCTTTTCTAAACCTTCCCTAATCCACGCTGGCAACTGTCTACGTTTTGCCGCGTCTGTAATCAAAATACTCGAGTCTTACGAAGCGTTTTCTCGTGACCGATTCATGGAAAGAATATTAATCGATCAGGAAATAACCTATAGTTGTTGTTGTATCTTCCTCGGGGGTCTTCTCCCTGTCTTCTCGACATCTTACAGCATCCATAGGCCTCATATGCGGCGCTCTGTTTGCATGTCTGACTCCTTTCATGAAAGGAGGTGGCTGCGAAGGTATTGCAGTGGGTGGTTCTCCTGACCAATAACTAGTCACCTAAATACGAAATGCTTGTTATCTATAATTTCAAGTTCGCCTTCCAGCTTAATATTGATATCGAGGAACAACAAGAAGCAACGGATTTATCGTATTTTAAATCTAAGCAGATCGGGAAATACAGAAGCATAGTAGTTTCATATTATACATAGAAATACAATTTTAACCTGACTATAAGGTTGTGTCGGAGGTACTGAATTATAAGAATACAACGACGGTGCTGCTGGAGGTGGCACACTAAATTCTGATGTCGTAGATATAGTCGGAGCAGGTGGAATGACAGGTACTGTAGGAATTCCCATAGGTTTGCCGTCAGAACCTATAGAAACACCAGGAGGAGGTACACCGGTCCATTCCCAAGTACCTGCACCAGAACCTGAGGTATTCCAATGGCCCCACTGATTCCACTGACTCCATGCTTCGGCTGATATTAAAGAATAAGCATTAAAAAGAAATGTCATAGATTAGGAATTAGAGGATTGTAAATAACTCGGAAGATTAAGATACTGTGCATAATTATACGTTCACAATATTATTGAACGCGTATAGTTAATTGTAGTGGTTCAATTCCTTTTGTTACCTGATCCGCTAATCGTGGGCGCAGGTGGTGCCGGTGGTATGTCGTCCTCTTTAGTATCCATATCCATAGGAGCCTCTCCGCTACCATCAGTCCCGGCGCATACAGGATTAATATTAGGAGGAGGCGGTGCTGGTGGCACTACAGTCTCTTTCATTTTGATCCACTGCTGAGCTAATGCTGCCCAATCAACTGAATAGCGATGAACAGTTTTGTATGACAATTAAATGTTGTACAACAAATGGTAAGGAATGAATCGCATATATACCGGATACTTCTTACACCATTTACCTTGATCATTACTCATATTTTGGTAAGCGGAAGGATTCAAGGCCCACTGGGTTGGGTAATCTTTTCCCTCAAACATATCTCCGCTCATTTTTATCAATTAAACTGGCCCAGAGAGGAGCGACTATGAATTAACGCGCTTTAACCTTGTGCGCGTGTAACACAATCATTGGTCAGCGATGAGAACTTAAAGCTACCGGTCGAATACGATGCAATGGCTACATAGCGGAATAAATACTTGGATTTCGTTACTGTTTATCACTTTCACAGCACCGATCAATGTTTTAATACACTTCGAAGGCGCCCTATTGCAATCTGTATTGCTATATCTAATATATATGTACACGATTACGGCCACGACTCGCTTCAAGTTTATCGCGCTCGAGGCAGCGATTCAAATCGCTAATTATCGCAATCGATTCACATTTAACTAATACAATTTTCTCCTTATTTAACGTCTCAAACAATCACCAAACTACTTTACCGGAAAATATTGCATCTCCGCCAACGTTGGCCGCGAGGTGTCACAATTTACATAAAGGCGAATTTCCATTGATTACCGAATAAACAGCGCCCCCACGCGATTTATAGCCACATCGAAACGGCGAATGAGTGTTGGAGGGAAAAACGATCGTCTGTGTTCTCTTGCAATTTTCTACAATATTTCGTACCAGGTAATCATTATTTTATGCAATTTCTATGACACTATCCATTGCAATTTCTCGTATTCAATGATTTCACTATAATTTCCTGAAAGAGGCAAATTAGAGTACTTTCACTTACTATCAACTTGTTCTAATGCAAAGTTTTTTATTCAAAATCAATCAGTTGTTCGTCGTTGTTAGCTACTGAGAAATATATCATTTTATTTATAATGTTATTGCAAATTTGTTAGATAAACAAACTGGATGTATGGTACAATTTTGAATTTTATATCAGCGAGGAATTTGAAAATGAAACCACATTAGCACAGTGATGAGATGTTCAACTTTCAACGATAACCAAAATCGATCCAAACTTGATAATATATCACTTTTACCGCTGTCGACACTTTAAATACATTTAAGTGCCTTTTTTATTCATATTACTAATAAACAGACGTCCTACTTAGCTTCAAAATCATAAAAAAAGTAAGAAAGATTTAGCTCCATTAGTTCCTACCGTCTACCGCTAGATGGTTATAGTGTTTCACTCCCCACCCCTCGCGTATAAGGCAATTTTTTTCAGTTATCAATTTTAGACCTTGAAGAAGACTGTAATGAAATTTTTTCAGCCATTTGTAACCGTTTAACTTTACATTTGATCTAGTAAAGCACAAAGGTTTCAAATTTTTCTGAAAAGGGCAATTTTTTCACTAGTTTATTTTGTCCCTCGTTGTTAGATGGCGCCAAAAGCTACATTTTCAAAACTCGCATTGATATAAAATTAAAAAACTAGATTCGCATAACATTCCATCTCATCAAACTCATCATATTTTAATAATGAAATGTTCCTTCTTATTGCCGCACTAATTTAATAGTTACAACACTTTGATTAAGCGTGTAAATTATAAAAAGAGAAGAGTAGTGGCAAAAATAAAATCGAGAAGTTCATTTGAATAAATACCAAAACAAAAGTTTCAGACTCATAACTTTTACAAGTCTTCATAATTTTAAGATCCTCCAAAACAAGGGGCCAATTTTTTTTTGTCTTCTTTACGATTCATTTTCTCTGTCGCCGATATACGATAAGGGCTCCGTTTCTTCGCACCTTCGTCCAGATTTTCTCGCCATAAATACACCGTTTAATCGTACCGTGCGAACTTAACGAATTAAAATGGAGTAATTCGGCGTTGGCGTGGGTGGCGAGGGTGGATCAGGGGTTTCGTCTGGTGGGGATGAATGTACCAGCCCGTGTCAGGTGTTCTACCACGCGGTCGGCTACATTCTCCTCCAAAACACCGCAGGTTCACGTGCTTTAGAGCGAATTTCACCCGCGAAATCGTCGATCGATTCCATTAAATTGTGATTATTCGCCTTTGTGACTATAACAGAATCGTCAATTGATGAAAAATAATTCTTTCTCTCAAACCTTCAGCACTTTGGCTACGAAAGGTAGCACTTGACAACGTTTGATTCCACTTTTAGGTAATGCGAATCTTTTATTATCCCTTCATAATTTCTTGCATCCCTACGATTTCAAAGATTGAATTTTTAATATTACACAAAATTTGATGTATTCATATTTAATATTTTTTAATTTTATTTTTCTGATACTAAAAATTTTATATGAGCTGTATATTTTTTTTAGATCTTCCAGGATACAAGCAATCCTCGGCATCCGATTGGTTGGGTCGCAGCAGAGAATTGCAAGCTTGAAGGAAAGCATTGAACCAACGACCGGTACGCATACATGTAAGTGTTCGTCTCGTACGCTTAGAATGTACCCAATTAAATTCGAAAATTTGCCGAATACTTTCGGACATAATGGCGCCAGAACGCCAGTTAATGTTTCTCCCCTGGACGCTTTTAGTCGCACTGAATATTGTACGCTAAAATTTCATTCCGTCCCGCGAAATGCAACGAATTTCTAGAGCAGGTTGTTGACTTAATAAAGACCCCGGTTGCGAATTGTCCTGGTTCGTCGGTTCCGTGTGCTAGCATTCAGCCAACTGTTCTGAATTCAACCAATTTCAACCCTCGCCTCTTTTATGTTTTTTCAATACATCGTTTTATTAATGCCAGTTTCGTTGAATCGTAATCGTTGACCGGAAATCTATCAATTTTGGGACATTTATTCTGGGACGTTTCAACACTTGGATATAGGTAGTTTAGGGTGTAATTTAAATCCCTTTGCTGCAGTAATGTACAATTAAAAATCACTTATGCCGAAGGTCGACGACGCGAGCGTCCAAGTGTCCAATTTTATATGATTAAAATTTATGCTCACAACTGCTCTGTGGCAAAGTTAATGGTAAAAGGTCATTTCAATACATAATAAATACTAATTTTTGTACGCAAAGGTTTAGATATCTTGATCAACATTCTGGTGTTTACTTTTTTATCGTCGTAGATTGCTGTCTGAAACATTACACGATTAAACTGTAAACAAAGATATGAAAATTTTATCGATCTTTCATGGAACAGAAATGTACTCGAAAGCATTGCCGTGAAGAGATACGAGGTTGATTCAAGAAGTTCTCAGAACATGTATTTTTATATCATTAATCGCTGTACGTTATTCGAAATAGGAACCTTTCATTTTTTCACACAAATAGAAATTTGCCTAATTTTTCTACTTATTCGACGATAGAAAATTTGTGGCATTAGCCATCAGTGTCCGAGGTGTTTCTCGGCTAATAAAGATCGCGTCCTGATGAAAATTGATCGATTCCCGAAATTCATCCGAATGAGAACAGAAAGGAAGTTTCAGAAAGATCCTCGTATCTGGTCGAATTCGACTAACTCCGAAATAGGCTATCGTACGATCAAAAGGGGGTAGGATCGGTTTAGGCTGAGCTAGCAAACGTAATATAGATTTAGGTTAAACGTTTTATCGATTCGCGAGGACGAGCTCGTAGGAACTCGTCGACTCATGCATCGCTCGGACTCTCAGTCGGACACCTGAACACGAGTCCTTAACCGGCTAAGGATGTCAAGGAAACGATGAAACTTGCCTAATAGGCTAACCTGATTTGGCCACATACGAGACTCAACACAAACGTAACTAGATACAGACTGGAATCCCTCGTGGATTCGAACCGGAAATCGCGAAACGGATGCAAACGGCCAGGGCTGCCGCAGGTGTGCAGATTGTTCACCGTATATGGACAGCTACTTAAATAAGATTCATTTTTATGTCACCGTTTCATTTCACTATGGGTTGTGTACCATAACTTTTTGTCTTTTGTTGATTATTTATTTATCTCGAGAACATTAAGGATATTAATAATTTGCATTCGATGCCAAGGGTTTTATTTCGAGACAAGTATAAATAAATCTTGTATAAATAAGGTTGTCAATCGAGTGACAAGGGTTGATGTAATAATATAAGTAAATATTTATTTACCTTCCTACGTATTTGAAAGTACTATCCTAGAAACAATATATTCCCAGGGTGACTGACACTAGAAATGTTGTACAATCATATAATTAACTAAAAGATAGCGTTAATATTAAGCTAACAATGCTGGCTACCGAATTGGAAGGTTAAATTTGAAAATTAATCGACTGCATCGTGTCCGACTACGTACGTCCGTTTTCACTGTGCCACTCAACGTGTTAATTGGCGCTAGAATCCCAGATTAATATATAAATAACATTGCCTTGTTAGATGACCGTCGCCATCCTAATCAATTCTTGCAATTGTCCCCGTGAAACGAGCCTCTGCTGTTCCATGTTTAAAAGAAATAAACCTTCGGTGTAAAATAAAGAAACATACGACGAGAAACAATTATTTTCTAGAATTCCTAGAAATCTGACGCGTCTGTAACTATTTGAAATCATAACCGTACGAATGGTTATTTTTATCCCGTACGAAAAAGGGATCTGTCTTTTGAAAGTTTGCTTAAGGGTGGCTCGCACGTACACAACCTTCGAAATTCTTGGCTAACAGTTCTGACAAAAGGTCGTACTCGGGCTGGTTCCTTGGCGAGCACCGTTATCGATCTGCTTACTTTCGCGACCTAGAAATAGACAATTCGTATCGACATTTTCGCACGTGTGCCAAAGGATACGCTCGGAAGTTCAACCAGCTGGATCCACCCCGACATCAACCGATGCCGTGAACTTTATTGCTACTCCGTAATAATGTACACGCACGTGCGCTCGTTCGTCGACTCTTTCGATGCTCGTAAAAAAAAAAAAAAAAAGATGGAAGAAAGAAAAAGTTCGAAACTGATCGTAACCCGCGAATCTATCAACTCGATTGTGAACTTGGGATATTAACTTTCTTCCTCGTATTCCTTTTCCGTCAGATTTATAGCTGTCTTTCCATACCTTTTTAAAAGTTTTCGATTACTGTGGTAATTGTACAGAGATTCGTAATTAACGTTAGGTATTCGATATTTTACGTTGCTATTTATAGAGCACAGTGGAAATTTCGGGGAACTTTGATCATTTTTAGGGGATGGGGATTGAAATTAATGGAAGAGATTTCAAGGCACGCACTTGGGAGACTTGAAGTTGATTTAACACTTTGCGGTCGAGGCATTTTTCGATACGTACAGATCTAGTTCGCTTTTCCAGCGAAACTTCCGAAAATCAAACATATTATTTAAAAAAAAATTTCCCATATTTTAATAGAAATAAAGCTTAAATTACACATTTCAAAATACTCTAGTAAATTAAATAGGTCGCCTCAGGGGCGCCATTCGAGTGCAAAGGGTTAATAATCCGGGGTGGCAAGAAAACGCAATTTACAGTTAATAAATAGAGGAGACCGAAATAGAAATATAAAAATTTCGAAGGTAAAAAATTCCATTACTTATATCTAAATAATACCAATTTCCAATTTTTGGAAGCACACGTCAAGCCCTAAAGCTATTTCAAAACAGAACGGTGTAAATCAAACATCGGACAGCAAGTTCGTAGATTATTATTTTTTTCATGCGATGGATCGCACTCGTGAAACGTACTGTTGTAAAGTTTTCCTCGTTATATTCGACAGAAACGATTTCACGGTTCCCGGTTTCCTGGTACATTGCAACGCGTTCATATTCCGTCTGTCCGTAAAAACGGCAACATGTGCTTTTATAGTCGTTTTACGAGCACATTAGTATCGAGACTTTTTTTTACCACATCTTTCGATGTACTTCGGGGGCATTAACGCTTACCATTTCGTGCCCACATTGTCCTCAGATCGATTATCACAACCGTTAGTTCGTTCGTTTTCCTTTTTCTTGGTATCAAAGTTTTATCCACGGTTCGAATGAAAAATCAGGGATTCCTTTCAACCCTTTCGTTACGACGATATTCGATCAAAAAACCAGTTATTTTAGTATGAATTCCAGTTTATCAAATTTGTTCCGCTTGTACCTACACTTAGTCAATTTCCAATATTTTCTGTTCGTCTAAAAAGTGAAAATTAAAAATGTTAAAAATAACGTAGTAAAAACGATTTGAAAAACAATCATCTGGGAATAAGATTGTTCCAAATTCTCAATTATCGATTAACAAGGCAGAACGCGTGTTTTATTATTTTCAATTCTACAACAACGAAACAGTTGAAGATTGCACGGTATCGAGCTTGAGAACCTCAACGAAAGCAATCTTGGTTGCAGAACGCAAACCTTGGTTTGAAACGCAATTGAGAGTCACTGATACAGCACATTTTTCCTCTGTCGATCGACGGTTTCTTTCTCGATCATCTACGCCGTTTTATCAAACGATCGGCCGTCTTTATCCAGCCAGCGGGATTCCCCCTTCCCCGACGGACCGAGGAGCAAAACGCTTACCTCGTCTTACCTGTCTTCTTAATTTCTTAAGCGAGACGCGTCCGCGATTTTCACGCTCGCGTTACACGCCGGGTCGGCGCGAAATCGATCGCGACACGCGCTCCGCTGCCAAAGTCGAACGATCACGCGATATCAAATCCTCTTATCTCGATCATCGTCGCTCTTGTTTCTGGTAGTTTGTCGGTTCGATTCCTCGGCTCGAATCGGTTTGTGAAAATTCTAACCCGTTCTGGTCCGCGCGTGGGACGTTCGCCCTTTCGATTCCTATTGTTTACCAGTACGAGAGCTGATTGTTCCAGGCCATCGACGCGTGTTCGATTTGATGGTTGCTTCGAGTGTCACGGTGCTATGACAGTGTATGGCGTTAATATCGATAGAAAGAACAAGTGTGTGGTTTATTTTTGAATTTATGAATCAACGTTCCGTGAAGTGTCATATTTGAAATTAGAGTGCCTCGAAATCGTGGTAATAGTTTCTTGGTAATTCGTGCAAAATACACGAATTCATAGCAGTTGGAAAATTTCGTATTTGCACTGATAACGAGGAAAATTTTGAAGGTTGTCCGAAAGAGCTGCCGTGTGAATTTTAATAATTTTACAGTTTGCTTTTGAACGCAACCGCAAATTTGAATAAGCAATTTAAGATCACCTCGGAACCGTGGTAACTATCTTTTGACAATTTATTCAAGACTAATACGGTCTTGTAGAATGCAAATGGCAAGATTTAATATTTCCGCTGACAAAAGGGAAATTCTGAAATCAAAATTTTAATGGAAGAATCGCCACTAAATCCAATTTGATTGGAAATTGGAAGATCGATCTTCAAAATAATTGACAAATATTCCCAATGTTAATAATGGAAAGACGACTTATTATTACGGTTGTAAGTTTGTCAATTATTTAGTTAGAATTTTCTGATACGCTATAATTTGACGAACTTTTTTATTATCCTATCCACCTTGAGATCTATTGTGCTCTGAACTTTCGAATTCGACTATCGCCAAGGTAATCACTGAACATATTCAAACAGTGGAGTCAAATATAGGTTCATGTTGCGCCACGTGCCACACAAGCATACAAAAATCCATGGTTGAGATGGTGATTATCATGGGGGTCACTGGTGAATGGTACTAGTAATTCTATATAATAATCTATAATAACTTCAGGAAAATTGCAGCGATATCCAACCTTCTATTGTCATCGCATAATTTCGAGATAACGTTAAATTTGTATTGCAAATTCTGTTTCTTATAGTAACAAATAAATTATAACACGATGGAATAAATATTGTGCCTTGAAATCTGTTTGTAACTCAGAAATACAAGTATTCGAACATAAACGATTTCTTATCGGATATGTATTAATGCAGTTATCTAGCGTTTCATAAATTAACATTAAATGAAAATTGAAAGTTACCGTTACCACGATTTACGTATCTGCCTATCGTAGCGTAATGAAATCTTCAAATTGTTCGTGACCGAAGGCTAATTAATTCCCAAGCTTTGATATCAAAGGCTCGTTAACGCATTAAATTCCGCCGAGTGAAAACGCCACGTTACAACTGTAATTATACAGAATGCTATCTTTTTTATTAGCTAAAGTTTCCACTTGCTACCTTGCGAAATTAATACGACGATTTCGAATCAAACCTTTCATTTGCAATCTTGTATAAATACCATAATATCGATACGATTTCAAATCTTCTTTTCTCACCCGATAATATTAAACTCGTGGAATTAGTCGCCAGTGAACCACGTGTTAATATCATTTAGAATTTTGTTTAATTATGTCTCTCGGTTATTATATGAAATTTTTGATGCTGGTCGCGAGTGACCCACGTGACGACTAAACCTGCCAATGGTATTTAAAAATTTCCTTAATATTTCTCTCACATTATCTACCGCTCTAGAATGGAAAAGTAATCCCTACTATTTTATAATTTGATGCTGATTGAGAATTAGGGGCACGCTTAACTTTCATTATTTCAACAGTGTTATAGACGATAAAAATAATAGTCAAACGTTTGTTAATTGATTTTCAAAAGCCTATTAGTATTAGTAGGCTTTCGGTATATAAAGTGTTAATCATTCGATGATATTAAATTTCTGTTAGTCACCGGTAATAATATACCTACTATCGAAAATTTTCTTTCAACTATTCAATCACATCAAACTCGAAATTCAAGTTTCCAATTACCTAAGTGGTGATTTTATTTCATTTTCCCGGAGTCGTTCGATTGTATTAAATTCGTGGCGCCGATCATTGGGTGACCCACATGGCGGTGAACGTTTCCGATACAGAGAAAGTATTAATTTCCGACCAATACCAGCAACCAGGGCTGTCAATTATTCCGCAGACTGTTATCGCTGATAGTCTTTTAAGATTCCTGTTGCCGTTCTAATCGGCTGAACTTCGCGCCACCTTGAACAACCTTATCGGCGCATACACGAACGTGGCAACGCGTGTTACGCATCGATTTAACCTGCTGCTAATTACGAAAGCAAAATCGAGAACACCGAACTTCTTGCAGGCATCTACACCGATGATTTCCTTGTTTTCTGATCTCTGAATCACCCCTGACTCACGGGACTTTCGTTGCAACCGAGTATATTCGAATTTTAAACAGGAAGAGCATTTTACCTGGTTCGATGTTCTAGGAAAGTAGGGGGAAAAAAATGAAGGAAACGTTTGTTTTATTTCCCGAGTCATCGCTGACTCACCGAATGTTTATCGCGGATAATTATTCCGGTTGTTATTAGGAAAAGTATTCCGGTAATTTTCTGGTAATAGCGGGTAACCCTTCGGTTATTGGTGACTTTAACGATACCAAATTATATCGGTATTCGGATTTATAATCAGAAGGAATAATTCTGCTATCGCTCCGATGGTATTTTTGTCGAAGAAATTGGGAAAAATGCATTCACAGCATTCGAAGGGTTAAAATTTTATTACAGGTAATGGATTGAATGCGTTACTCCTTCTAAATCGTACAAACGAAGGGGAACGCGAGTCAAATTCTATTACCAAGTTTCGTGCATTTCCGCGTTTAATTCCCGCGAACGGTACAGTTAAGCTCGGTGCATTTTTACACACTCTTATCTAACTGCAAACACGTTCTTGCTCGTGACGTTTCGCGAGCATCCACGATAAAACCGCGATAGCGTTAATTGTCGATGACGAAACACGTATGCGCGATGTTTACTTCTAAAAACCGAAAAAAAAAAAGAAGAAAAAAAGAAAGAGATATTAATTCCCGTTCTCGTTTGTTAACAAAACTTTGCGATCAAGTGGCAAAATCAAAAACTCGCGTTCGTTTCGAGAGACTTCGAGGATATTTTTCTTTTTCTTTTTTTACCACGACTTCCGATTGGTCGTAAAGACAAAACTTACGATCCCGCGTTGATAACTTTGATATGGTAAATTCGTGTCGCAATGATAAGAGCAAGAATGCGATAAGAATAAAATAAAGAATAAGAATACACTGATACACTTTAAGTACGTTTCTAGCTGCAATAATTATTGCCACGTAACGATATCGCAATATCGAATAATCTTCAGTTCTTTTTTCATCGTTAAATTATTATTTTATGTAATTATTATAATTGTTCATTATTATTTTATCATATGATATTACCAGGGAAATAAATAAATTATGGGAGATAGTTAAATCGACACGAATTATTGATAGAGTTTATTAAATTCAATACACCGTTGGATTGCAAAATCAATAGCCACCCGCAAGTTTGATAGTTGATTCTTTAATCGTTTATCGATGATGATACACCGCTGGTTAACGGGATTAATTAATTGCAAGCTTCAACGAAGCTACTCTGCCAAGCTAATAATTCCTTGCTATCTCATGCAACAATGTATCCTATTATTGAAATTGAACAAAGTTCGTTGCGAGCAAACAGTCCGATTAACTTTGGGAATTAAGGATTTTTGAATAGTTATTCGAGACTATGTTTAATTTTTAATGATGTTAAGTTAAGCTTATGATTAATTTTACTTTCCTTAAATCTAAATTACGTTTGATCAAAATTATCTTCAATTAATTATGAAACGTAGCAGGCCAAATAAATAGAATATTTATAACCAAAGAAAGGCAAATTCGAATAAATATCGGCCCCGTTATTTTTTTAATAATTAACTTTCCTTTTTGTCAGCGGAAGGGATGTTAATTTTTTTTTCTTTTTTTTTACAAGTAAATAAACTGACGCCAGGGGGAGACGGAACAGGTATCCGCGACCTTCGCTACGAAAGTTTGCCCGGCATTGTTGTCGCACAATTAACTCGATCGTCATTCGAACGTTGTCGCGACGGAGTTTAACAATTTATTCGGTCGCTGTTCGTTAGAATGCGAACCATCGTTCATCCAGTTCAGTCCAACGAATTACAACAATCGAAATTTAAACGGTTCTCGTAATCGTCCGTTGGTCGTGTTACGATTTAACTGGACCACGATGAGTTCCAAATCTTCTTGGAATTAACAATTAATTGCGACACGGGTCGGCAATTAGCGATGATCGAAATTTAATCATAATCGTTACAAGCGAAACGATCGATAAACCGTGATATTGGACGAAGAAAAACGGGACTGATTTGTTTAGCGAAGAAACGAACGGAAGGAAGTGTAGTGGTGTTGCGGGTGTGTTGGCAAAATGACAACGTTGAAGAAGGACGAGAAAAGGGCTTCGAAGAAGTCGAAGAAGGTGAGCCAGAAAGGCTCCAGTCGCGGCGCGAAGACGGCAAAGGAAGATCCTCTAAGGAACCAGTCGAAAGAGGAATCAGGTACAACGTTGATGAGTAAGCTTTGTCTCGGATAAACTTATTTTAAATAGATATTACTGAAAGAAGAAAATATATGAGAAGTCTAAGTCTGACACTGAAATGTTCGTAATCGCAATTGAATGTGGACTAATTTTGGGTTAGGGTGACCAAAAAATACACTCATGCTCCCATCTTGTCGGTTTAACAAGTTACTTTGTAACGTTCGTTAGTTTAATTAGGTTTGGGGTAATTTGGGGCTAATTTCGGGTTAGGTTTGGAGTATATTTGGACCAATTTCGCGTTTAGGTGGTTAAGGAATATAATACAAAGCTTTCATCTTGTCGACTCGGTGACTCATGCTCAAATTATAAAAATGTTTGCAAGTTTAGTTTGAATTGTCCTTGGGCTATTTTTAGATTAGATTATGGTGACATTTGAGCTAGTTTCAGATAATTGCGACAGAAAAATATGCATGAATTTAGTTTAGTTAGGTTTTAATTAATTTTAAACTGGTTTTGGATTAATTTTGAGTTGGATCAATACGAATATATACATAAAGTCACCATTTTTGTCGATTCAGCTGCCCACCAGGAAACCATCCGCATAATTTTCGTCCCATCGCGTCGGTTCGGTCGCTCGTTTCGAAATTTATTATTTACGAGGATCTCTATCTTCTGAATACATCAATTTCCATACTTGTGCATCAATATATCTGCCAAATTTTTGTATTAAAAAATAAACTGTTATCTAATTTTTTCCAAAGTAAATTATATTTCAACCACCCATAGCACAATCGTATAATTTCTTAAGTTAAGCTTTCCACCTGCTATCTTCCATAAATAATATAATTCTATTATCAAATAAAATTTGTCTTAACTTCCTGTGTCATCTATAAACAACAAAGTACAATATATTTCTTCGAAATAAAAGAATTTCGATAAACCGAACTGTGCCAATATTTGTATTAATTAATTATGTACCCAGTTGGATTCTGTTCATGTTTTTTCTTTCGAGACCGCAACTGGAAATATCCTCTTTCCGTCGCAGAATCCAAAAACGATCCAGTAACACGCGACGACGACAATGTACCGGAAGAGGTGACGGGGAAAACCGGCGGGAAATTCGAACGCAAGGCATCGTTTCGCCGAAGAATTAGCTCGCTGATAAGAACCGGCGCCGAGTTACCGGCTGTGATAAACCGTGGCCTGCAGCCTATCAAACGTAGCCTGAGCTTCAGCAAGGATTTGAACCGATTACAAGAACCCAACAAACCGTACAGGGCTCGTAGCGCTCAATGGTACAACAGTTTGGTGTCCCTGGCGGAGGATGAATGTTTGAACGAACCGGAAGTGCCCTCGTCGAGGAACAGCGGATCCGAAGAGCTTTTGTCGCCGAAGGTTCAGGTCACGAGGACGCAGAGCCTCATTGATACCAATTTTGTAAGTATTTTTGTTTTTAATGTAACGTTATATAAATATTAAGAATTTATTTAATATGGAAAAAATGTGTAGGATAGTATTTACTGTATATGATTATAATTCGTATACTTCGAATTAATTTCCAACTGAATGTTAAGTATAAAAATACCTATTATAGTTGTATTGCATTATTTTATTAGCGCTGATATTTTAAATTAATAATTTGATTATAGCCAATGGGTTAAATACAGGTGTCCACCAAAGAATTAAATCACAAGAAAACACAGATTTGAAATATTATCTTAAAATTATCAACTTTTAATTGTAGCGTTAAAAAATCATCGGATGACGCTTTCTATAATAAATTTTCATCGTACTATTTATAATATGGGATCTTTCGATTTGGCCAGCTCTGTGTGCCAGTTATCTGACGATCGCCTAGGCAATTAAGACTTTAATGAGCGTTCGCGTCGGATTTGAATAGGATCGTGAATGAATTTGAAATGGAAATCGAGAGTCGAAGAGGGCTCAAGGTGCATTTGCATTTGTATTTAATATAAAATCCGATCGGACGGACGTTGATAGAATCGGACGAAGGAAAACGTATTAAAGCGTAAAATAAAATGAACTCCGATTGCTCGAGTCAGTTTGACGACCTTGCACGTAATCCTTTTCGTTTCCGTTTCAAATTCTTCGTAACATTTCAAACGGTACTCGGCAAAGATGAAATTTCTTTCAACTTTATTCGTCTTTATTTTATTTCTACTTATATGTATATAGAGAGTTCAATTCTCGAACAAAAATTATTCTACTTCGAGCAGAGAACGTTATTATAGATAAAAATCTTTTTTGAATTAGTTATTCGCTTCCTTTGGATTAGCTTTGAGTTAGGCTCGGACTAATTTTGTGTCTGGATCGTCAACTTTCCATAAAATTTCAAACAGATGTTTACTTATCTAGTTTTTAAACCAGCTATATATTTCTCCAAATAGATTCCTTAGAATATTCTAAGATAATGTAAGGAAAAATCAGAGATTCGTTTCGAATGCACATTTTATTTATAAAGTATAATTTAACACGAACAAATATTGGCGCATCGCGAACGAACCATGGGCGTTTGATATCTGCTGTATCACCCAGTACAGTCGAATGAATTTTAATGGAGAAACGTTGCCGAGGTGAAAGTAAACAGCTGAAAGAGCAACGAAACACTTTATCCCGATGAGAAAACAATTTTATCCCAGATTGCAATCCCGCCATTTACCATTTGCATTTCGATTTATAAGTTAGCATTCGGCACAATAAAGTTCTCCCCCCTCCGAATTGGATCGATTCGTTCGAGCGTTATTCCCATTCGAATTTTAATTAATTCGCATTGCGATGCTTCCGTGTTAATTAGCTGAACAACATGTTCCCGCTTTTCGAACGCTTAGGAAACTTCTCTAATTGTATTTATCGATTGTAGCACGAACGGTCCTATTTAATAGAACAATAATATTTTCTAGATAAGGTAAGCCAATACGGGTATCGATAAGATTCATCGACGCAGATAAATTAGCGTTCAATAAAACGTATACGATTCTTTCTGTGATTTAATTGCCAATGAAATCTGATATTCAATCAGCTTTCATTTTGTGAAGAAATAAAATGATTGCAAGAAGAAAATCTGCTCCAAAATTCCAATTGTTACATTACAGAGAAGTAATATCAATTTTTAAATATCGCAAACAATTTTCGAAGAACCGAGATTCAATTAAAACCGACATTTTGCAACCAAAAGTACAATCGCTAAGGTAAGGACCGTTATCGATTAAGGGTTGATTCATCGAACACACGGACCCTCGGAGATCACTGGTCGCGAAACAAAACGAAAATGTGAACCAACCTTAAGTCTGGTAGCCGCCAGCTGGAAACATGATCAATAATTTTGCCCTCGCTTCACCGGCCTGGCCCGGGATCATAAATATTTGGATTTCAGGCTGGAAGAACGAACGCCTATCGTTGTCCTGGCATTTAAAAGGAATCGCGAAACGATCGTGGCGATTCCTATTGCGACGTTTTTGTTCGGGCCACGTGTTAATGCAGGAAGCTCATTAAGGGGATGAAAATATCCCTAACCCCGCTATGTCGGCCCGATACGACACGGCGAAAGAGATATCTGCTTGAACCATGCTAGAAAAAGGTTGTTGGATCGATGTAAACACAGCGTGTTGTAAAGAGAAAGGAACCTTCTGAAACTTGCAAGACAGGCAGATTTTGCTGAATCGTAATCAACATCTTGGATAAGGGGATGAAAATTATGATAAACAGGATGACGTATTAATAGTTTGATTATTTAGAATACCTTTGCTCCATTTTTCGATTTAATACCTTACGTGGGTAATGCGATAGTAATCTTTTATTTAAAATAATAATCGATAAATTTTAGCTAAGGATTTTCAAACATTTTTCAAGTTTTATCTAAAAATTTAGTAATGTGGAGCTGTTAGGAACGGCAAAGTTATTCTATAATAAATTTTGTAGCTGTTTCTGACTAATTTGATCGAAACTTTGCAACCTTACGGCACCCCTCTGAAATTTTACATTTAACTTCTTTTAAGAACAGACGGACTCAGAAATCTTTCAACTAAATATTCACCGAAGTACGAACGGAGTTTAATATTTACGGAGCAGATCATATTGAAGATCATGAAATGACCTTAATTAAATATTAATAAATCTGGCGTTTTCTGATTACAATATCTTGTAAACCGATCCTACAAATCCTCGATCATCCTTGTAACATGATTCGCAAACATAAAATTGAGAATGTAGCAAGATAATCAAGTAACTCGATGATTTTAAAAGATACATTCAATTTAGTGTTTACTATATAATCCCTGAGGATCCTTTTCACGCAACACTCTGTAGAAACGATTTCCAAGCCAAACGATAAATCCCTTTCGACTTCATTCTAGCACGAAACAAGGATTCTCTGTCTTGTCCGCGATGCATCGTTTATCAGGACAAAGCTGTGAGCGAGACCACCGTTTATTTCGTATCCCGTTTCTGTGTCCCGTACGATTTCCTCGAAACGGACTTAATTTTCCTGCCCGTTCGAGCATCACGATTCGATGTAAAAGAAATTGCATTTTTCCAACAGGCTAGAAGTCCAAGGCGACGGGTGAACGAGCTTCTCAGTCGAACCGCCCCTTATGGACGACACAGCGATCACTATGACTCCACTATAGGTAATTGAATTCCTTCCTTTTTCTTTATTTTTTTATTTATTTAATATAGTATTGGAAATTTCCTGATGATCAGCGACGCACGGTACTTAGCACCGTGTCATTCTGTTGTATTCAATTTTCCACCCGAGGGCTTGATAAATTTTTCCTGGTTCCTAACTTTTGTATTATAGTTCTTTATATCGAAAGTTCGTCCAGAGAGTCGGCGACGCATGGGACTTAAACTCGCAAACTCACGTTTTGATAAAGCAACAATATAGGAGCTTAGAAATTTATCCAGGTGATCGGCGACGCACGGTACTCGGCCTTCGTAGTACCTTATTTCCTCTGAAATTTAGAATGATGGTTTCTTGTTCCATTTTACACTTATAGACTCGTGTTTTAAGGAGCTAGAAAAATAAAATGAGGACTTGGAAATATTTCCTTCGCTCACTCATAAAATTATATGTATTTCCCTATAAATAGTAAAAATCTGTCCGGATGGTCGGCGACGCACGGTACATGGATTCTTAACACTGTTTCGCTATATATTCCGGTTGGATGCTTGAAAATCATTTAATCTTCACTAGCTTTTCCTCTTTCAGAAGAGGATAATATATTCATAGATTTATCCTCGTACTTCCGGAATTACTGAAGCGCTTCCACCTATGTCTCGCTTATTTCTTTATCTTCTTACGGAAGTACTTTAATCTTTTAACCGGTTGTGTAATTTCTTTTCTCTTCGACTTTACGGTGATTCAATTGACGTTGAAGCTTTACGAGCAACACGGACCACCATTGAATCTTTCTTTTATATTCTTCTTTTCAGATTTAAGTAATCCACCTTGCGAGGCTAGCAGCCTTCCCGCTCTGACGCACACTGCCATCGATGAAGCCTGCAATCCATTCTGGTAAGTTACGAAAGATTTATTATTCATTGTAAAATTTATTTATTATTCAGTACTTGTTCGTTTATTATTCGTTGTTTAAATTTATTAAACCACGGATGCTATGTACAACCGAATTTACTATCCTTTTGAAATTTATTAAACAATTTCCCATAAAATGAAAGAAATATTGTTTCCCGAAACGAATGTTCCTTGGAGATACCCTGTCAGACTCTCGAGTCTTTAAACGTTCCTTAAATGTTTAATCAACGAAACACATGACTTTACGAGCACTATCAACTGCCACCAGGAATAGTCTTCGTTATCAACAACTTCCAGTTAATTAAAGTTCTTTTTCTGGCTCGTTGGTGTTGCTTTTGTTTAAAAGAAACATCCCCGAGCCGGCTGATTTACGGGACGGCAGCTAGGATTCTCGTAACTCGTGCTTCGACGTGCAGGGCTTTTCTTCACGTGAGTCTTTCGTGAAATATAGAACGATACAGTCTTACCACGCACCATTCATTCCAGACAAGATGCTTTTACCAGCGAAAAACTTCGTTGAAACTTACCCGGTGATCGATACCTCGCCTTCAGATACAAGCCTCATATCAATCTCGACGGATTTTCAATATGGATAGCTTAAATTAAAAAAGCCAAATCATTGTATCTCGTATGTGGCAGTATTGGATATTAAATATGCTGATGCTGAAGATATTAATACGAGGGTTATTAATGCAAGGAATACTGATACTGAGAATATTAAAGCTAAGAATACTTACGCTAGCAATTAAATGCTAGCAATACTAACGCTAGCAATACTAGCACTAGAAATACTACTGCTAGAATACTAGCATTATAGTATTAATGCTAGCAATAGTAAGGCTAGGAATACTAATGTTAGGTGTACTAACGCTAGGAATAATAACGCTAGAAATACTAACACTAGGAATGCTACGGCTAGAATATCTACGCTAGGGATACCAATGTTAGGAGTACTAATGCTAGGAGTAATAGCGCTCGGAGTAGTAACGCTAGGAATAGTAGCGCGAGGAATAGTAACGCTAGGAATGCTACTGCTACAATATCTATGCTAGGGATACTAACGCTAGGAATAATAACGCTCGGAATAGTAACTCTAGCAATACTAACGCTAGAAACGCTACTGCTAGAATATCTACGGTAGGGATACCAATGCTTGGAATACCAGCGTTAGGAACACTAACGCTAGGAATAGTAACGCTAGGAATAATAACGCTCGGAATAGTAACGCTAGCAATACTGATATTGAAGACGTCAATTGTAGCTAGGTTAGTGCTAGATGATACCACAGTCTCCCCATTGCTCTCATATTTACAGGTTTAATATCTTTTTGTTTGGAATCTGAAACACCGTGATCCCACCTTGACGAACCACGAAGTCATTCGTTACCACTTCGAATCACCTTGCACTACAAAAGCATAAGTTTACGTGCTATGCACGTAATTGGTTCGACCCAGTTGCTAACAATTCCGAGAAGTACTTGGACGGCGCTAGCCCTGAGCAATTCCGGTTATTCTTTCTTTTTTCGTGGATGGGAACGG
The DNA here is from genome assembly GCA_943735885.1 of Stelis phaeoptera. Classification (NCBI taxonomy): domain Eukaryota; kingdom Metazoa; phylum Arthropoda; class Insecta; order Hymenoptera; family Megachilidae; genus Stelis; species Stelis phaeoptera. The sequence continues at coordinate 16,858,692 of OX030932.1, read as the reverse complement.
AAAGACCGTGGCGCACGATGAAATCCCTTCCTCTTTTCTTTCTTTTCTGTTTCTCTTTTTTTTTTTCTTAACTGAAACGAACAATAACGACGTACACATACGACCGGTAGTACTGTTTCTTTCTTTTGTATTTTAGTTTGTAATGAATGCTGGAGGAACAGTAGGAGCAGACAGATGCACACTGTCCAATTCTCCGAGCAATTTTTCGAATTTTCGAAAATTGTATTGGATGGTGTTGTGTATTTCTTGACATTCTTTAGCTTGTTTCAATTGCTACTTGAAGATTAGTATCAGTTTCTAATTAGGTTAAAATTCTTAGATTTTAGTTAGTATTTTTGTGTACTGCTTTATGGGAGTGAAATATTAATTCTTATAACAACATCATCTAAAAATGGTAGATAGAATATTTTAACTGAAGCGAACCTGGACTGTTGAAAGGATTTAAAATTTCAAGATACAAGTACAACGAAATTGTGCACGTAGCTAAAGTCAAGGTGCACTTGATTTCCCTTAAAAGGATTTCGAAGGAAGAGGCAGACGGAAGGAAACGCTTCTTCCTACCCAATCTCGATAATGCTTAGCCGAGTTCTCACTGAGAGACACACGTGTATGGTTAATGTTTCATCTCGACACCACGAAGGCTTCAGAGATTCAGGAAAATATTTTAATCAACGAAGAACAATTTCGACGAAGCGCAGACTAATCTACAGGGTGGTTAAGTGTAACCGGTAAAAGTTGAAAAATAAACTGAATATTAGTAATAATACTAGTAATACTATAATACTTTTATTAAGTAATAATACTTTATTAAGTAATAATAGTAGGAGTACTAATATTAATAATATTAACAACTAGGAATGCTGACGCTAGGTGTACTGGCGCCTGGGAATACTAGAGCCTAGAAGTACTGACGCTAGGAATACTAATACTAGGAATAGTGGCGCTAGGAATACTAATGCTAGGCATCGTGGCTCTAGGAGTACTAATGCTAGGCATAGTGGCGCTAGGAGTACTGGTGATAGGTGTACTGGCTCTTTCCTAGAAGTACTGGCGCTAGGAACACTAATACTAGGAGTACTGGCGCTAGGGGTATTGGCGCTAGTGATACTGACGCTATGAATACTAATACCAGGAATAGTGACGCTAGGAGTACTGGCGCCTAGGAGAACTGGCACTAGGAATACTAATACTAGGAATGATGGCGCTAGGAGTACTGTGACTAGGGATACTGGCGCTAGGAGTACTAGTGCTAGTGATATTGGCGCTAGGAATTCTAATACTAGGTATAGTGGCGCTCGGAGTACTAATATTAGGAATAGTCGAATTAGAAGTACTGGCATCTAGGAATACTGGCGCCAGGGCTATTAATACCAGGAATACTAATCCTAGAAATCCTAATATTAAGATTAATAAATTTTAACATATTTGAATAATTTTACCAAAGAAATTTTATTCTTCTTTACTACCAATTCTGGCACACCCTGTACAATGTATACATACGTATGATTCTTTACGTACCTTTTGTCATTTTTCCTTTTGTAGCTAAAGTATTAAAAAGTAAGGATATATTTCTTGCAATCTTCTATTCGGATGAGATTTTAGTCGACGAAATTAAGAGACTCGGGAAAAGATTAAATGCAACGAGAGTGCACGTGCTCGACACCTAGATTTTTCGTTTGCATATTTTCTCTGACATAGAGATTAATTATCAAGCGATAACTGGCTCTCCTTTTAATTTCTGTGGAATAAATTTTTGAATTACCTGAGATTAATTAGCTACAGATGACACTGGCACTAATTTCTTCTTCGTTTGAACCCTCCTACACCAATGACACACCCTGTGAGTCCTATACTGAACATAGGTGTTGAAACGTTATTTTTTTAATTAACACGTATCGATTGAAAATGTTGAGAAACCAGCACGGTGAAATAATCAAAAGCATTCGAATTTCAATGTAATCCAGTATAACTCGATGTAATCAAATCATGATTTCATTTCCATTTACGTCTTCCATATCTAGTCACCTTTTTCATTTCTTTTTGTCCATCGTGGAATGCAGTTTGGTAGATACTCGTTGCCATGAAATCCTGTTGAAAATTTTGCACCTCGATTTGGTATATTCACGTGGCAATCACGGACCATGTAATTCACCATCGATCCGGCCATTAATCATCAACACGAGAAGTTCATCAACGGCCGCGTGACAATATCGAAAACCATTCCATTTTCAATTTATCCACCGTCCGTCCATTATACGTCCGCGTTGATGATTCCTAAAACGAAAAAGGTTCCTTCGACTGGAATGATGGATTACAACCATCGTGTTGGACGCGATAAATCATCGTGGCATACAAAAAAATTTTTTCAAACAGCGTCCAAAAAACTATTTTGCGTATTTAATTAAACGTGCTCCAGTATCGTCTTCTTCGTATTTCGTTTTTAATTTTTCAGCCATCTTGGTTTCGTCTAACAATCTTGAAGATCGAATTTGAACCAACATTTTTATTATCTCTGTCTAAAATTTGCTAATGTATTTAATTATCTGTCTAATATTTCTATCAAAGGAAAATTTGATGTTTCGGTTTTTATCGCTGAATTTAATTATAAAAAAAAAAAAAACAAATACGGATGTTATTTTTATTAATCGATGCAACCACGATCGCACGAGCTTCCTCCCGTTTTATTTACAAAGTTCAGCTTGCCGCACTGTTTGACGTGTTTATATTTAACCAAAGAACTTTTTGTTTCAGCCGTGAATGGGAGCAACAGGTCAGGAACGAATGGAGAAGCCTGAAAACCGTAGCTCGAAATTTGTCCCTGCTGCATGTCCGACAATCCCCCGTGAACCGTCACACGGTAAGTGTCTGACAAACAGTTTAATTAGTTTAACTCTTTCGCCAGCCGATGTTTCGTTTTTACGTGTACACTTGTTTAGCCAACCTTACTAGCAGGATAAACTCTGATAATAGATTCCAGTTTGTTTTTCAACCCGAACAAAGGCACGCCCTGTGTTTCGGACTTTGTTTTGCAGATTTTCACGAATCGAAAACGCGTTTGTGGAATTTCATTAGGAACATCGAATTAAATAGGAGGGGAAGCAGAGATGGAAATTTATGGTACTAAACCATGGAAAAATACATATGTATAATTTATACTAATAATTTTAGTAGGTTTGCAATTTTTCCAAATTACAAAAATTCGCAGTTTGGAAAAATTGGAATTATAAAGGTTGGCTAAAGACTGATTGCAATGGTTTGGAATTTAATTACGGATCCAATAATGATAAATTCCATATTTTTCAATATTTGGAAAATATACAAATGGAAATGAACTTGTTACGAGTGGCATAGGATTAAATTCTCAAGCTTTAAATTTTAATAATAAACCTAATATGATGGGTTTGCAATATTCCTGGATTACAGAAATTTGAAATTCGTTAAAATTGAAATTACAATAAAGATTGGCTAAACCCTCACTGTCAGGCTTTAAAATTCTATCATAAAAATAGAATTCAAAGTAAATAGCTCAAGCTTAAACAACGAAGCTTCAAATTTTCCAATTTGCATACAAATTAAATTTGTCGAAGAAAAAATTGCAATTAATTTATCGCCATTGTCGAGCCACTATCGCAACGCGTTAGAATTCAATCATAAATCCACTTTTCGCAACATATCGAATTTCTGGGAATCGAAACGAGTTTAACAGAGTATGCGAACACACGTTGGAGAGCTTTTAAATCTAATCACGACAGATCGTAATTACAGTAATTGGAATCGTAAATAGTAAAGCACACACTGCAACGTGATCGGATAACGTTACAACGGGATCAATTAAGGTCACGAGGAGAGGTAGGTAATTGATAATCAGTGAATTTATGGTAAAGAGGCAAAAAACGAGTGCATTAACTTCGCGTCTTCGTTAAACAACGAGCGTACAGGTGTCCTCGTTAATTAATAGCAAAATAATCGCAGGGAGTGTCGCATTGGAACGACGTGAATAGACATCGTTTTCGCTGATATAATCTGCTGAAATTGAGGATCTCCTTTTTAAAAAGCATGTAATCTTGGCATAACGTTGTCTTCCTTATAATTAATTACAAAGTCAGTCTGATGATCAAAAATGAAGACAAGTTTGATATCTAAGAGGATTTTATTTAGGATAAAATTATAACGCTTCAATAAATTTTTGAACGAGAAATAAAAATTCAACAGTACCTTTTGACCTGGCTAAGAGACATCATAGAAGTAACAATGATAGTTGGCTGATGGTTAGATATTTAATTCATAAGAAACTTTAGTACGCAGTAAATGAATTTATATAAATTTACTTATAGCAATTAAACATTTTAACTTCGAATTTCAACATGTTATAATAGTAATTATTTTCATTCATTTTTTGGGAAGAAAGGGTTGTTTTTGATATTTGATTTTTAGGCTGAACGTTCACAACGAAGAAACTAAATGGACGTCTGACTGCATTCTTTTAACATTTTTTATGGTGTCTCCTTTTTATGACCTCAAGTAATTCCTTTTACTTAAGCAGCTTTACAGTTATCACAATCCTTGTTTAATTATAGGTGTAATTACTTTTCCATGGCAATTAAGAGGTCCACGGCATTATCGTTGTTACACGATGAAACCAAAAGTACAATGTGTAATTTAAATATAATACAGCGATGACATTTAAATTTTCTAAATTTAAAAATTAGCGATTAGCAAACGTAGTAATTAAAATTTAGTAGTAATATTATACTAATTACGTAAGATTGCAAATTGGAAGCCTAAATCTAAAATTAGCTATTTGCAAACGTGGTAATTAAAATTTAATAGTAATATTTTACTACTTAGGTAAGGTTTCAAATTGGAAGTCTAATTAGCCGTTTCCAAGGGAGGTAACTACAATTTGGTAGTAATATGTTACTAATAATGTAAAGTTGTAAATTGGAAGCTCAAATTTGGTAATTAGCCATCTCCAAGCGTAGTAGTTAAAATATAGTAGTAATAATTTACTAATTAGGTATAGTTTCAAATTGGAAATATAAATTTGGAAATTAGCTATTTCCAAGCGTAGTAATTAAAATTTGATTAATAATGTAAAGTTGTAAATTGGAAGCCTAAATTTAGATAATAACCATTCGCAAGCGTAATAATTAAAACTTATGATACCTAAGGGATTAAAATCATCTAATAATATTAGATTGCAATGTTTGCAATTTCAAATCTAAGAAATATCCCTTTACAAGTATAATTATTTACAACACTCTTGGATAACACCAATTAGACCGAATTCATATTCGCAAAACGATGGTGTAGCGCATTGAGACTCGTTACTAGACCGAAACAGCAGCGTATCCTTCATACGGTGTAGCAAAAGTGACGACTCATCAAAGAATCCTTTGCATTCGATCCGACGCGACGTGTATGAAAGGCTCGAGGGTATATCTGGCTCGACGCAAAGGATCCACTCGTGAAAGGAGAAGCCGACAAGAAAAAGGAAAAATTGTTTTGCCTTTCTGCGCCGAGCGTCGAATCGTCAACAGTCGGGGGCACAATTATTATTGCGAATAATAAGCAGCCAACGACGATTCTGAATCGCTTAATAAAGAGGATAGACGTATCTTTGGCTCCGTCTCAAAGGCGAAACGCTGTCGATGCCCCCGGCGGGCTTCCCTTTTTGCGCTACTCGCCGGCTGAAAAACCAGGATTGTTCACCGCGAGACGTGCCACGCCGCTCAAAAGACCCCCCAACAAAGCATTCTTTTCTTTCCCTTTCTCCTTCGGATTTTGGCAAAAAAGGTTTCCACTTTTACGCCTTTCTGCATTCAAAGTAATCATACACCGGCCACGTCTTATTACCCCTGCACGTTTGCCCTTGTTGTTAAGCTATCGAGTATCAAAGTACATCAGCATAAATTTTTTAATTTAATGAAAATCGCTCGGATAATTTCTAGCTGTGATTGTGGAGATTTTGAAACGAAGGTTCGGGGTTACAGTCGCAAACTTAGTATCAATTTTTTACCCTTCTGTAGGTAATCGGGTGTCTGGATACCCGTGGAAACTTTAATATTCATTTGGGTAATGCGAATTGTAGAAATGTTCAAAGGGTGGGAAGTTATGCGAATTTTTTCGCAAGAATATGAAATTCGTTCAAACGTTCTATAATCTGATAATTAATGTAAGAAAAGGAAAGGCATATTAATACTGTTAATATTAAATTAAAAATGCAAGATATCACATCGGAAGCTGAAATTTGCCAATCAGTTATTTGCAAGATATTACTAATCAAAATTTGCGTTAATCGACGATTAAAAATTGTTCGATATCGCCACTATTAACAACACTATTATCATAAGTTTGCAAAATTGAAAGTTTAAATCTGAAAATTACCTATTTGCAAACGTAATAATGAAAATTGATGAAACTTGATTAGTTAAAGTATAAATTCGCAAAATCGACTGCTCAGGTTTGAAAATTACCTCTATGGTAATCGAAACGATTAAAATTTGAAATATATAAATAGATGAACTCTGAGGACGTTAAATTTAACAAAGATTGAAAGCAGCAAAGATGAGCGATCGAGCGTCCTCGGTGAATTCTCTTGGAAAAAGTCTCGGACGATTAAAAATTTCGCGCTGAATCGTCAGAAGACCGTGGTCGATCGATTCCTCTCGCTGGAAACATCGATTCGAGCCAGATACACGCGATAAGTAACACGGTACGTTGAACGGATTGAACGGGGTACGAAACAGAAGAACGTCGAGCCGAAAAAAGAAAAGAAGAAGCAAAAAGGAACGATGTAGAAAACTGTCAGAGATTCGCGAGGAGCACGCTTTGCCTGGCATTAAAGGAAAACGCCCATTAATTTCATCATCGATCCGTGTTTTCCCATTGTCCAGACCCGATTCTCGTTCAGGGAGAGAAAAGAAAGACGAAGAAGAAAATAATAGTACAGGGATGAAATCGAGTCTCGAAGCTTTTCAAGCGACCGTGTTTCCTCTTCGACGAATTTAATGATCCAACCTTCGTCCCTTATTTACAAAGCGACACGAAATCGACGCGATTTCATCGGATCGACTGGCGAACGGTGAACGAACACGGTTTCGCACGATAAATCCATGGTTTCCACGATCGCTGACAGTTCTCGAATAAAAATCGAACGCTCGTGGAATCGTGGCAACGCCTTGCCAGTTAACCCGTTCGCAAGAAACGGGACAGAAACGTTCCACCTATTACTTCCGTACTCGAAGATGCGAGAAATATTTCAAACGTTATCTTATTTAACCCTTGATTAAGGTTCCTGTTAGAAATCAAAAATTAACATAACATATTTATAATTTTTTGTCATAAGTTTTCGACTTTCAATTTGCCAGAGCTGCACTGTTATCCATTTTTAACGCGAGAAGGCGGTAGAATTAATTTTCAGTCGTGGTGCTTAAGGGTTAAAAAAAAACACCCTATAAACTGGGGAATAATTTACCGAAGACTGCGATGCCGTCGAGTTCCAAGGTGGATAAACGAGCATCGATATTGTGTGTAATTAAATTTTCCTGATCCACTCCGATGTTTTTCTGCTAAGCGCATTAAAAAGGAGAACCAACCCCCTGTGTGTCGACAGTCTTTTTATTGCTGGTTTCTTCGTGAGCGCCCTGCTTACCAGGGGGGGGGGGGGGGGGGGGGCGGTGAGTTTAAGTGAGAAAAATGAGAAAGCGACGGGGACAAAATAAAATCTGTAGCAGAAGGAAAGTAGAGTAGCGGGTCTCATGAACGACGGTGTCACGAGTCATGTTTATTCCCTGTACGGGTCTTATTCTTTCCACTTCGATCTGAATAGTTTTCTAGAAAAATAACGCGTCGAACACTGGTATGCACTTACACTTATAGAAGCAATAAATTTCCAGACAAATTATTCTCTTATTCACACGTTTATATAACACGGCGGAAATGAAAGTATGTGGCGACACATTTGGAAATTTTAATTATCAGTGGTAGGAATACATAATTTGAAAATTAGCGTGGTCAGATATCCCACGATTCCAAATATTCAGAACACAATCGTTCCATTTGTCGACTGAAGCTTCTGTATATTTCCTAAACTACCTATTTTTGGTATATTAAATTTTGTAAAATAACAATTTACTTAAGTACCTGTATAATACCTTAATGATACATCGAGAGACTATAGCTGGAACCGGCCATGGAAAAATAGAAAATTTAAACTATAAATTTCGTATCATTACCCATACTGCTAAGGAAGTTTGTATATTATTTACAATAAATTCTAATAGATGGCGAAGAAGTTTCCTAAACGTTTTATTTTGGCGAACATCGAAAGGGTGAAATAGGCTACCACTGGATAACGGTTGTCCGACTTGTTAGTTCGAGCGTGACGGATTAACGAATGAGAAGAAGTTTCGTCAGTCTTGACGTTTTAATGAGCGAAACACGAGAAGCCCTTCGGATCGTTTACTTAGCGTTGTTAGATTAAATTATCGATTTCGATACGACGGTACGGTGTCCCGGACTCTTTGTACAACGATCACGAAGATTCTCCTCCTTCAAACTCCACGATTCACGATTGCTCTTCTCAAACTTTCCTTTGATCTCACGATATACAGCGAAGAATTGAATTTTATTAATCTGATCAACATCTGTATGATTTGAGCCGTTATTTTTGAAAATGGTATACGTCCATTTTTTCACACATAGAGATATTTAAGGGTTTGCGTTTGAATTATTTTAAAAATATTGGCAAACGTTAATCAATTCGGGTGATGTTTTTAACACTATAAACCTGTTAAATTTTATTATGCAATAATAATTATTACAATTGTTAAAGAAAATAAAGTGGACTTACACCGCTTTAAATAATAACATATTATAAGAAATAAAAACAGGAGGAAAAAGTTCATATTTTTATAGGAATTGGCTTTACTGAAATGGATTTTTTAATGTAAAAAATGATAATTAAAACGAAGACACGCAAAATATACACGAATAATCAAGTTTATTATGAGTTAATTTCAGTTATATTAAAAAAGAAGATATAAATGAGTGCAAAATGTAATTACTTCGTTAAGATAACTAAAAATAAAAAAAAATTTATATTTTAAACTTATTTCTCCTTTACAGTTAGCATCGCGATAAGTATTCATGGTAAATAGGTGAACGTAATGGACTCTTAAAAAAAAAAGAAAAAAATATATATATTTTTTCGATAATATTTTATAGCTAAAATTCTTTTGATTCCATATCTTACTAAAATTACCATTAACTCATTTTTTCCCCGAAAGTGGACTTATACCACTTAAAAAAGAAACGGCTCATTTAATTGTTCCCCAACCACGCATCTTAAACATCATGCTTAATATAAACACGAACCGAACGTCGAACAAATAATACGCCGTTAAAATATTGAAATTCAGAAGCAAAAATATGATCGACAGTATATGACTCTTATCAAACGCTCCCTAATTGGCTCCACCCCGTACCTCATTACTCTTCCAAAACACGCGTCGACGCTCCACGGAATTCCTCCGATTGCACCCGAAACAATTAACGAACCCCCTGAAGAACCAACAAAAATTCTCCACGTTTCTCCCCCGCCAAGGAACGCGCAGCCCCAAGGCGTATCTACGAAAAGAAAAAGAGAACTTCGATTAAAGTAGCTCGGGAATATTTCTCGAGACCGTTTTCTCGCCTCCCCCCACCCCCGAGAGAAAAAAGAAGAAAAAAAAAAGGAACGTTCGTCGGGTGGTAAAAGGCCCGTCCCGCGCGACCTTTCTCCCTTCCTTCACGCAGCCAATTTCTGCGTTTCTAGTTCGAGCCGGTGAAACGCGGAGGGTTGGCGAGAAACGGTTGACAAGAAGAAGCCACCCCTGGCGGAAGAACGAAGAGGAGAAGGACGGGATGGCGAGGGTGGGTTTCGATGTCCGCGCAGTTTCGAGCCAATCCTCAACCGTAGGAGGGGAAGGGGTGGTGGGCCGGGGGAAGTCGGTGTTCGAAATGACGGAGAACGGATTTTCCCTCTAGTAGGACGCGCGACCTCAGCCCGGTTAGATCGACGCCGCCCTCGCCCCCGAGACTAAACGAAACGCGCTCAAACATACCGACGAACGGAACGCGATCACGATTCCGCAAACGGGCTGAAGCGCATTTTTTTTCATTGAGAATATTTGAGAATCGATATTGGCAGAATTGGAGTTGGACGGTTAGAAGGAAAGAGACAGGGTGGTAAAATGAAAAACTGTTAGTGCCGGTGGGGTCCTTGATACGATCGGAATCTGAAAATCGAACGGTCTATGGTAAAATTACTTTTATCGAGGAATTTTTTGGTATTATGATACCGTTGGATGACCGTGGGAAAGATGCAGGGTGGTAGAAGGGAAAATTCCTAGTGCCCTTTCGATGCAATATTATAAAGAAATTGGAAAATAAATTACGTGATTAATTTTGTCAAGAATTTGCTCATTTTGACAAAATAGTAGAGAAAATTAGTAGACTAATAGAATACCTCTGAATTCATAGATTAGACAATTAATTTTATCGAAGATGAAAATAATTCTGATGAAATAGAAACTGTCGGATGGCTGTAAGAGAAACGAGATTCCTCCATTCGTCCGGTCTCTTTGGATGGAAAAATAAATTTGTCAGAGTCAACTCGTAACAAATTAACGATTTCCATAATTAGAAACTATCGGTTAAATGCACGGAAGAAGAAACAGGTTAATTAAAGAAGAAGCTCCCTTACCATCGACGAGGTCCTTCCTCTCGTTCCATAAAAAAAAATCAGAAAAATTGATGAAAACTTGATTTCACCATAGAATCCAACTTCGACCATCGTAATTTATTTAACAGTCTCGAAGAGTGGAAACGGAAAAGACTTCTGTATCAGAAGAATGAAGAATTTTCAGCGATAAAAGAGACAGAATAGCGAAAGAAAAAGAATTCTCGAACGGGCGGAGATTTGATTGATCGAAGCGATTTCTGTTCGATAGCGACGAGATAAAGGGATTCATCGCGTCACCGGAAACGACCAGTAGCTCCTGGTACGCGGCTGCCAATCGTTGATTCGCAATCGAGTCACGAAGCAGGAGGAAAACGCTTGGATTTCCCGAGATGAGAAGGAAACGCATGAAAAAGGTTCAAAGCAACACGCGTAGGTGTATCGAGTCAAAGACGTAGGCGGAGAACAGAGGGACCGGAAGTGGAGGAAAATCTCGAGAGAGAACAAGGGCCGTCGAACGTGAACGATCATCGATGCGAAAGAAGAGGATCCAGCGTCGATGAAAGCCGAAGGTAACGTGTCATTTTGCTCGATACGATCTTGTAGGAACATGTTACGGAAAATCGAGTCTCTGTTGCCACTTAGAACCGGATGTTTGCGCGCGGGACCGCGAAATACGAACGATTTATTCGCCTCGGTCCGATGTCGATATCCTCTGGCCATTTCAGGCTTGCCGTTTGATCAAGTGAGGTGAAAATAATTATCCAGACTAATTACAATCGGTAATTATATTAATCCTTTCGTTATGGATACTTCTGTCGTTCAAAGTTTCAGTGCATTCAGCGTTTTTGAATTTTATTCGATTATTTAGCTTAGGGTATAGATGCGAATAAAATAATCTTATTTTTTATGTTTAACTGTCGTTTGAAAATTTTCTTTCAACGACGAGTATTTAGAGGGGTTGTAGTTATTTTTAATAGCGAAAGGGTTCAAGTTGTAAGGGGAAATTTTTATTTTTCCATGGTTTTATGAAAACAGCAACGTGATTATCAGTTAAATATTTGCTATTACATTGTAATGAAAATTGGAACATTTATACTATATCAGGATTTGAAGTATTTCCATTGGTAACCCATTTTGTCCTAAAAATTCTGGACGTTGAAAATATGTAAATACATCAGTGATACTTACTTCAGATCTTGTGCAATTATTGCATTAAAAAGGAATTAACGAATAAGTATTAACCCACTTCACTCGTCTAATAAATCACGAAAAAACAAAATGAAACAAACTTGATTATTCATAACGTAACAAATTTGTCTTCCTTTCGAACGAAAAGAATTTCCTTTTAAAGCCATCCTCCCCTTTTTTTATTACAATGGACAGAAGACAATTTCTAAGTCAGAAATATATCGTTCGCCTTACGGACGTTTGGAAATCAAACTTTTATATCCATGACTCGGCTAGGAATTTCGTGCTGTAGGGCAAGAAAAGTCTTGTACATACACGAATATACACGAAAATAGCCGAGTTTCCAACGATCAAAGTTTCCAAGATTGCTCGAATTTTCCCTGCGACTATCAACAATTTTCACGGGAAAAGAATACACGACGTTTTATTAACATCGTCGCAGCCAGATGTTCGTCGTCTTCGGGACGATGCATTTCGAAACTCGACGGAGCGGTATTTATTTCAAGCGAAATAGGTAATAATTTTCATCTTCGAAGTTTATGAAACTGTACCGTCAACATTTACAGTTTACTACGTCCGCAAAAGGGTCGATAATCCTTTATACGTGGAATTTTCAATCGATTAGTAATCTTTTGCAAATTTCTCGACTTCTGTATTCTGTAATTTGGATAATCTTCAAACTAAACACGCCAAGTAGTCGTCAACTTACCTGGCAATCCTGGCATAATAAGCGCTTTAAGAATTACAGATTTGTCGGAGCAAACATAGACAGCGTTAAAGGGGGACATAAAAGTGGGTATTTCTATCCGGGATTCATATTCTGTTCATAACTTCCGACTGTGACTGTACACCTTAATGCGAGACGTTTAAAATCATGCGAAACCCTTGCCTTTTGGACAGCGCGGTCAATCGAATGGCCATTTTATAAACAAAAAATCGAACCAGCGAAATTCTCGACATAATTAATTTATGACCGAGCGAAAGCGTTCGAACCCGTCGTTGAACGACCCCACGATATCGATTGCTATACAAACGTCGCTCGAATCTAGAGCTCTATACGCGAGTCGAGTAAATTGCAGTGGCACTAGTTTACTGGGTACACAGTTTTTTTCAAGGAAAAAAAATTATGGAAATTGGATCTACAAATTTTTCAGAATCGTTGTTTCGATATCGTATAATTAATCAAATTAATTAGTAGTCTATGGGTGGTGGTAGCAGTGAAAGTGGAATAAAAATATTTTACTAACCCTTAAGCAACGCTATTTCAATTATGTTTCAAGCATTTACTGTCTTCAATCAAAACATCGTATCTTTCCTTGATCTGCATTTGCCGTTCCAAGCTAATATTAAATTCACAACAATAGTGTCGTAAATTTAAAACCTGCTGTGACAGAACTCGATGCAAAATGGATACTTCAGGCGGCAAATATTTGGTGAATAGATTCAATAATTGCTCGGTTTAAAGAATCAAAGCAGAAACTGTGAATCCCATTTGGTATCGCCAATGGTTTAAAGCGGTGTTCTCAAAGGAACTGTGTTGGAAGCGGCTCGTGCATAAATTAACAGCTGCCTGTGCAGGAAACACAGAGATTCCGATCGAAACACCTCTGCATCGACCCCCGACGAACTTTATTCGCCCTTTTAAAATGCTCGCTCCTCTGTTTCGTGTTTGCGATACGTGTATCCGTTGTGTTCGATTTCTTGGAAACATCGGCTTTCCATCGGTTGGCACGCGTTCCTGCTTGTTCACGCTGTTCGCCATCAATTTTGCAGCTACTTCGCTAGCGAGCACACTCCGCACCTTCTATTCTCATGGATTCTGCATACCCTTCGGCGTTTTCGACAATCGATAAGCGTAATACTCCACGGTATCCACGTTTCTTTCACTATTTTTTCCCCCCGCCCTCCTTTTTATAACACAGCATGACAGAATATTTTGCGAGAGGATCGAAGAGTTTTGTCATTTTTCAATTTTGCCGGTGAAGAATTGTAGGAAAAATGTGGAAAATTGTTTTTAGAGAGGTACAGTTCGGTGCTAAAGGGAAACGCCAACGCACGTTTAATAATCTGCGCACAAAAATAGTTGTGCGTTTGTTGGGTTTATCAGATAGATTTTGTCGTTCTGATTCCAATGGCGTGCTCCTTTTGACCGGCCGGGCCCTAGTTCCAGTGTTCTGAAAGCTCGAAGTTTTTGAGGGACCAATCGCGATAGTATATTGATCTAGTATAGGAAGTTAACCAGGGCCCGGCCGGTTAAAAGGAGAACGCCATTGGATTCAGAACGACAAAATCTATCTAATAAACCCAAAATCGCACAATTATTTTTGTGCGCAGGTGGATGGGCACTTGGCGTTAGCTTTTTGATCTATTTTGGATCTTTGGAAAAAATTTCAAAAATTTTTATTTAATTTGGGAAGAATGTGTGGTTCAATTTTTTATTCTTTTGTTGGTAAGAGTAAATGTCCGATTTATAATTGGCAACTCTAAACAAACACACATTTTTTATATTGAACGCATTGATAATCAATTTAAGAATGATTAAAATCTGTAGATTTTTTCTAGAAATTACAAGTTTTCTACTTTCGTTTTATCAATCTTCGGGAAAGTTACGAGTATTCGTGCTTCACAGAAATCTAATTGTAAGGAAGACACGTTTAAATATGTAAATCTTAACAAATCGTAGTCATATTTTAACTGCACATTTTCTCCGACTTAATCAAAGCGCTTTATGATTTTTCGCAAAAATCATGTTAATACATATTTCACAAAAACATGAAAAGGATGCGTAAAAATAGGTAAATATTGCAAAATGAAAATTATCTGCGAAAGAGGAGATTCTAAGCTTCGAATCGATGTATAAAACATCTCAAAGACACGAATGTTTATCAAGTAAGCAGATTTAAAAAATTGATGAATCAAAATCGGCCATTTCATATACAACAACCTAATAGTATATATTATAGACGACTGTGTTCCACTCCTTGGGTCAATTGGACCAGGTCCTAGAAAAACGATTTGACAGCATCACCTTTTCTTGTGTCATTCTCCCTAGGGAATCCTACGCTCGATAGTGTACTATAAGTGGCAATAATCGTTTAATACGAAACGGCTGTCATATTCCATAAGCGACTATAATTATTTGCCGCGAAATAACCGCCACACGTTACGGATTGCGACAGTTATTTGCCACAAAACGATCGCCATCAAACAGTATACAATACTAGACATCCAAAGAAAATTTCGAATGGCCAAAAATCCTACTTTGCGAATAAAATTTACCGAACAAAATTCGGCTTTATAAAGTAACTTAAATTCTATAGAAATATTTACCGAATGGATTAACGCAGGCTCCCTCTATTGATCGTAAAATTACTACCAAACATTTACCCGTTTTATTTTCCCGAGAATGTTAGATATTTGGATGTTATAACCGATATCGAAGGAATTTCGTTCGGCAACGATTGAAATACTTGGACGCGAACACGGCCAAAGAACGGACGAAGTTATAAAAAGCCGTTTTTCGAACGAACATTGTTTTCAGATTTTTCGAGATTTTTTTTCCCCCACTTCACGGAATGAAACTTTATTAATGGATTTCGTGTAATTTTATCGGCGAGGTTGAACGGTATTCATCGAGAAGCAATTAATTATTGATACGCGCCAAGCTGAACTTTGCCGTCTCGAAACTTTGTTAATTATCATATGTTTAACGATTATTAAACGAAATTAGATTTTAACCGAGTTCGCGTAAAAGTTCGAACGCGTTCCGGCGGTTTGTTAATTGTACGATGATTATGATAAACGTGAATGGATAGCATTTCTCTAAACAAGAACGTACGCGTATATGCCGGCCTTTTAATCGATAGTAAAGGACCCGAGCCAGAAATGGCACAGAAATCGCTAGACATTTTTGAAACTAAATCTTCGCCGAAAAATCCAAGACAGAACGTTATTATCAACAGAAATAACAACTGAAGCCTCTTAAACCAGATCTTTTGTTTGTAAAGTCTTTTCATCGATTTTATCCTCCTTTAGAAGTATGCCAACTCGTGTTTATTTAACCCGTGTCTTTGTCGACGTTCTATGAAATTACGAAAGTGCAACTCGTTCACCGATTTTAACGAGCATTTATCTCGAGCTGGCACACGCATTCGCAGAAATTAATCGTAATTTGATTGTGTCAAATTTCCGCGTGACGGCTGCATTTCGTTGGATGGCGACGCAAACTTCCGGCGACTAGCGTCGCGTCTCCCACGGGCTTTCGTGTTATCCCTTCCGCTACGAACGACGTATATGTACGTAATCGAAAATCGGTCGTTCAATGCGAAATTAGCACCTTATGATATCGTCAAAATGTGAACGATATTAATTTTGAATAGCTGAATAATTGAGGAGTGAAATGAACCAAATTTTGAATAACATTGTGGAGTAATTGGTTTGATATTAATAATGAAACATTAAAGGGCGAGGCTGTACTGGATGCATCAAAATTTCATAATTGTTGGCAGTCGTTGATTATTGATAACACAACATTTTATTAGTTGAATAATTAAGGAATAAAGTTAATTGTATTCTGAATGCCTTCGACTCAAATACGAGACTCTGCCCTTTTGATTCCCTGATATTTCAGATAATACGCAGTTTTGTAAATAGATTTGAAGGTGTATTTCGTAATATTTTATTATCTTTTATGAACGTTGATGCACTTAAAGGGGTTGTACTATATAAAAAGTTCATGTATTTGAGATTCAAATTCAAGCTATATTTTTCATAGGAGAAATATTTGGAATGGAATATTTTCATCTTACGGGAAAGATTAGATTTTGATATTTTTGGACGACAAGGATTTCAATTCCGTGGAAAAGAGGTTGAATCGGTGTAAACTAGGGAATCGAAATTTTTATAACAGGTTCCAGGGATCCGGTTGCTCCATTATCGTATTTTCCATGAAAATTTTGTCGATAGCATTATAATCCTGCATCGGCACGCCGAAACGATTCCTTTCGTTCGATTTAGATACCGCTGTTTGCCAGATAATTTTCCCCGCGAATATTTTGTGTCGATAATACTACAGCTTCGGACGATGAACGAGGGATTTCGTTGCGAACTTCCGTTTTATAGGATAATTTTCATCGGTGTATTTTGAGGTGAAATGTTTCGACAATGAATCGTCGAAACGATCATTGATATTCCAGCGACGATACTCGATTTGCGATAAAAAGTGGTACTTTATCACTATTATTTCTTAAAATTAATTTTAATAATATTAACCATGATTTATTATTAATCTGGGTTAAAGCTAATTTCAATATTATTAGAAAATCTATAACGGTATAATATTGTTACAGAATCCCCGTGAATACAATTGAAATTAAAATTTGGAAAAATTAATCCTGAACCCTAAAACGTCACACTGTGGAAATATTAATAGAAAAAATAGCTAATGAATGAAATTTACTAATATATTTAGCAATATTTTATATATTAGATTCGAGACCATTCCACCCCTCCCTCTATAGAATTATTTATTGAACCATAAATATAATATTCAGTCCAACAAAGTTTGCCAGAACATTTTGTTCCCGTAACTGTGTAAAACAATTAATTTGTTGAAAAGTTAAATATTTTAAACAAGGGATGGGTCCATCTTGATTTTAACCCGAATATTTAAGTAAGGTGGCTAACGAAGATTCGGAGTTTTAAAATTTAAAATACTCGGATGATAACGGGGGTAGGAGAAACGAGGTTGGAGAAAAAAAAAAGGACTCCCCACCCCCCAAAAAAAGAAAATACAACAGAGAAAAGGTTCCTCGTTTGAAGGAAGATAACTTTGTAGATTGGAAAGTTTTTCTTTTAACGAAGACAGCAGAAGATTATCAACACCCTGTTCTTCAGGAAAGAATGTTAAATAACCATGAAAGTAATTAAACTGATTTTCAATGAATTATCGAGATCGCCTTTTCATTGTTTAACGAAGACCAACTAAAACCCTCGGTGGCAGTACTTACAGTAAACACAATGAAATGTTCTTTTCTTTAAACCGTTCCGGATACTTCGGTTTTAATTAATTTCGTTCTTTTGTTTTTTAAATTAAATGCAACTTAAATACAACTCACCTCTTGAGTTAACAATGGCAGAACGAGAGGAAAGTATAATATAATAAATATATTATATAATAGTAGTTGTCTATATTTAAGAATTAAAATTTAATTTTTCAACCACCTTTCAAATATTTTCGGTCAATTTCAAGTTAAATATCAGTTTGATATTTTATAAATCGAAAGGAAAGATTGTTCAAAAATCATGCGAGGAACTGCCGAGAGTGGATGCTACGCTGAGAGTCACTTTCAAACTACAACAGTCACTCTCAGCCTACTTGCGATAAGTTTCTGGTGCGACTCCAATCTCAAGCGAATGCATACTTTAAAATAACCCAAAGTAACCCAAAGAATTATTTACGAAAATTCTCCAAACAACAATTTACCATCAAACTTAGAGACATGTTTGAATATTTCTTAAATTGAATAGTTACTAAACGAAACGCCTGAAAAATTCTCGAGTTTAATAGCCGACGTATTAGTTATGCAAAATTTGTTTCGCCGGTCTCCAGTAACCCACCAATGGCGATCGATGTGTTCGAGCAATCGAGCAACGAGATATAACATACAACGTGAGAATAAATATTTCACGAACGTCGCCCACGCTTTTGCTTGTCGTATCGTTCGTATAAATTGCTCCGTATTCTTGCAAACACCACGCTTCATCGATCTTTCTCTCTTTTATATTTTTTTTAATCAAAATCGACATTGTCAAAATCGTCAAATGGACACGACGATTATTTATTTCCACGGAGCCGAACGTTTAAAATCATTAATTGTTTGAAAAATTCCCGTCACGTCCCGAGGATTATCGAACGATCACCAAACACGGTAATCCTCGAATGGAAATTTGGTGGATTCGATGAAAAATCAGACCAGAAATTTTGTTCAAATATTTATTAGGTATATACGTAAAAGTTTTTATTTATTTTGAACGCTTTAAGTTCGAATAATTTATATTATACAAGGACGAATACTTTGGAAATTCAGTTGTCAGAAATTTAACTAATCAATTAATTCAGTTTTTTCCCTTAAATAATATTAGATTTCGATCAAAATCGAATACAGAAATTATTGAATACAGTTTCGGTGGAAATTTTGAAAAATAATAATTAAATTTAAATTATCGCAGTCTTACCTATCCATCGTTCGAAGGTTGAAAAGAACAGAGTTCCAAGTTTCTTTTTCTCCTACGACTTCACATCATGACCCAATAAATATGAACAACTAATTCTTGTTTCGATAGAATATTTTCGAACGAAAATGTAAACGTTCGTTCAAATCAATATTCCCGGTTTGCCTTTGGAGGAACGCGAACGGAAGGATTTCCTAGAAGGGAGACAGGAATTTGTCTAGTCAGGAGAAGTTAATTGAGAAATCTTCTGGCTGGTAGGGTGGGGGTTGAAGGGGACTTGGAGGCTTTCGTTCGTGGTGGAATTAGATTCGCCAGACGATGATCGATGAGAATGACTCAACCCCATGGGGGACGTGGGACGATAATCGATGCTCGAAGCACGTGGCTGCCAGATACTTGACTAAATTATGAAATTCGACCAGAAACACCGGGCCCTCTAACCTTAATCATTAATTTCTAAAAACATTTCACTTTAATCAAATATTCAATATTTTTCTATTATTCTTACTTTCCATAGATAGCTGAACAGTTTCTCATTGTACAAGGTAAAAAATGATGTCTCTTGAATAATATCAGGTTAGGTTAACCTAGACCGAATAAAATTAGCCTACTGCGATACTAAAATTGCTACAAAAAATAATTTGATTTTGTAACATAACTGTGAATCTAGCACTGTCTAGAACTCTGTCTCTGATCGTCCGAAATAAATCTCTATGCATTTAACAGATTTTGAATTCATAATAATAGAAGGTGTATATCGTCATACATTAACACATTGAGTGGCAGTGTGAAAACGGACGTACGTAGTCAGACGGGATAAAATCCTAATTATTAATAAGCATGCAGTCGATTAATTTTCAAATTTAACCTTTCTTAATATTAACGCTATCCGCGGTTTAATTTCATAGTTCTTTTTTTATCAATTATTTGATTGTACAAAATGGCTTGTGTCAGTCACCGGTGATTGACGTGGCGCATATTATTTCTGAATTCGATCAGTGTACTAAATACGACGTTGTACAAGCTGAAGTGATTAACTAGTTGGCTGCCACGGGGGTCACCGGTGACCGGCACCCGAAATTTTGTACAATCAAATAATTAACAAAAGAAACGACGAAACAAACCACGGATAGCGTTATCATTAAGCTAATAACGCTAGCTATCGATTCGAAAGGTTAAATTTGAAAATTAGTTGATTATATTCTTAATAATTAGGATTTCAACGTGTCTGACTACACACGTCCGTTTTCACTGTGGCAGTCAACGTGGTAAATTAATGATTAACGGAATATATGAGCCCGGCTCGATTTAATAGAACTTTAATCAACGAGTTTGCGGCTCGGATAGTTTCCAACTTCCTTGCTCGCGAAAATCACCACGAAATGGTACTCTATGATCTTTTCAGGCGAATTTTGTTCAAACTCAAAGAAGAGGGGATAAAGGTAGAAGCGTAGGAGATTCGCTTTCAACCAGTTTAGTACTTAGACTCGTAATCGATCAGTGTCATCCTATCATTCCTTAATGGTTCTCGAGATCGTACGTTCACGATGTGTACACCACTTTTTATTCCTTCCCGAAAAAGAACATCCTCGTGTTTCCTTCTTTTTTTTTTTTCTTTAAGTGGATGTTCTTGGAATTTTCTTCGAGACTTTTTGCCACTTTCTATCTGTTGCTTCTTGAAAAATTATATTGAATTTCTTTTATTCGAATATCGAATCTAACGTGGCAGTAAAATAATTTTTAGAGTTCGGTGGGGGAAACAATCTGTGGGTAATTAGGAAAATAATTTAATATTTAGAGAAATAATTTATAGAATTCTCTAAATACCCAATAATCGTGAATTCGAAATGCTTATTTCTATAGAATTATGGCTCGTGTAAGTTATCTCATCTATAAATTAAAGAATTGTTTATTAAAACTTAAGCTTAGCGTATTGTAAGTGTTTTGTTGAAATTGAAATTGAAATTAATATGTTCAATTTTCATTTAGTTGAACTTAAAAATATTTCATTTTCTGTAAATGAAACTGTAAATAATCACTTCACTACGTTCACCCTTCGAACTGCTCGGTATCTATCGGTATGTTCGCACGTCGACGGTACGTCTCGTACCGACCGTGCTTTGTTTTGCACACACCTGATATCACACACACACACACACACTCGCCACCGAGGGACACACGCACTCACCTATTAATACATCCATATTTTATTCCTACTAATACATTACAGATTTGGTTCATGTTCGATAAAGAGTGGAGTTATTGTACTAACGATCACCTGAAAACATTTAATCACGATAACAAAGCAATTTTTCTCTTAACTTTGTTCGCAAAGCAATCTTCTGGTGTCTGTAAAATTGAGCACCAACTATCGATAGTTATTATCAAACTTCCTACTTCAAAGAAAGAACACCCAAAGCAATAAATTCACTGGGTCATGTATTTGTAGCGAAACAGAAGTAAGACTTCGTTCCTTTTTAACTGGAAAAATTGATCATTTTTAATTCAATTTTTATTACAAACTTTTCTTCTTTGTTTGATGATGTGCAGGATACGTAGAATGTTATTATTTTTGTTTCAATACTGTGAAAATATAATTACTAAAATACTAAGATAGTAGATTAATAGGATACTAAGATACTAGTGTATTAAAATATCTAAATACCTAAATACCCAGCTACTAAAGTACCCGAGGATCCCAGTACCTAAATACCTAAATAGCTAAATATCCATATACCCAAATACCCAGCTACCTAGATACTTAACTACCCTAATACCCAACTACCTAAATCCTAAATACCCAATACGCAAGTATCCAAGTACCTAAATACCAAAATACTTAATTCCCAAATACCCAGATACCCACTACCTAAATATCTAAATACCTAAAAAATACCTATCTACCCAAATGTTCATATACCCAACTACCAAAGTGCTACTATTTTCCAGCAGATATCACATTTTGAAATATAACACCTTAGAGATATAATAAACATAAATGTACCAAGAAAATTTTAGTCTGGGAGGAAAAATAAAAACCCAACAAATTTACGTCAAGCAACTCGATAACTAGTCGACGCAGTAAACTTCCTCGAAGAAAGTGTGCGCCTCGTATCGCAGAAAATTTCAATATTTGCGAAGGACGAGCAAAGAATCGATCGTTGCACGGTTCACGGACGTGCAAACTACTCGAACGTTCAAGTCGCACGGCTCGTTTATCAGTTTCGCCGGTACGAAAATTCGATCGACAGGATTCCATCAGTCGATCCGCCGTTTCAGGAAGGAATTTCCATTTCGAATCGTCTATCGTTCGCGGTTAAATGAAATAAATGAAAGAAAGGAAATCGAAATTGGGGCGTGTGATAATTCACGGCTGTGTGTGTGTTTGTGCGCAAAATCGCGAGAACAGGTTTCCTTATTAATTCCAGTGGCTGACGGTGGTGGGTTTGAAATATCTCGCCGATGAGACGTGCATATTTCGTGTTGCTCCACTTCCGTCCGGTATTTTTCTTTCGCGTTGGACGAAAAACCGGGGAAAGGAGTTTCAAAGTATGATCGTTGGACCGCGGAAGAAGTTACGAGGAGAAGCTTCTATTATTAATTCGGCGAAATTGGCCCGTAAATTTTACGACTCTGAATGGCCACGTGGTAGTGGAAGGTATTATTCTATTAGGTTGTTGAAACGTAGAAAGTCTGACGCAGCTTGATGACATAAAAGTATCGTAAAATGGCACTTCAGGCACATCGATTTGAAGCTTAAAGTTTGACAAAACTGACTGCATAAACGCCCCATTAATGTTTTTAATATGAAACGAGTAGATGCTTTTTTATAACGAAGTTATGCTAGATTTTTGTTGAAAATTCTTTGTAGAAAATCTGAGATGATTTCATGATATATAAAAGTATCGCGAAATGGCATTTGCGGCATATCAATTTAAAGCTTACAGTCTAACAAAAATTACTATACAATTCCCTCGTTAGTATTTTTAATGTAAAACGGATGGTTGTTATTTTACTGCGAAGCTGTGGTAAATAGCGCTTGATTTCGAAACGTAGGTATACTGACACGATTTCATGACGCAAAAGTATTTCGAAATGGCACTTGTAGCACCTCAATTTAAAGCTCGAACTTCGACAAAAGTACCTACGAAGTCGCTTTATTAACACGTTGACTGCCACGGGGGTCACCGGTGACCGGCACCCGAAATTTTTTACAATCAAATAATTAATAAAAGAAATGACGAAACAAACCACGGATAGCGTTAACGTTAAGTTAATAATGCTAGCTATCGATTTGAAAAGTTAAAGTTGAAAATTAGTTGATCGTATTGTTAATAATTTGGATTTCAGCGTGTCTGACTAAACCGGTCCGTTTTCACTGTGGCAGTCAACGTGTTAATCCATTTATCTGGTCCGTAAATTTTTCATTATTAACGAAGTACGCAGAAACGAACCAGTATTTCGAATCTAAAAGAAAAGGGTACACTGTGTAGAAGATTTACCGTTACAGACAGGAATATTTAATCAAAGGAATCGGAGTTCAGATGTTTGTTTCCCTTTCCGTTTCCAACCAGTAACTAAAGTAGTTATTTACGATCGCCTTCGGTCCGAGCGTTCGTTAAAGGTTCATTAAAAATTCCGCTCGACGATCGGTAATAATACCATTTCCATTCTTAAAGCCCGCTTACTTCTCTTAAGCAAAACGTCGCTGAGTCTACGTAACCGGGCTTGGCCAACTTCTCAAGTAGAATAAGTTGAAATACGCGCGGCATTCGTAGCTACCTTCCACCGGAACGTTTTTCGCATTCTTCTTCTTTCCTTTTCTTGGCAAATCGTCGGAAAATGTAATTCCATTTCTATGCTTAGCCCTCTTGCATCTCTGTGGGGTTAATTTATAGAAAATTTTTAATTAATATATATTCACTAAAACTCTATTTAATTCAGTTGGGATGTGCTTGTTTCCCTTTTTATTTCTACTATCATAAATAAATAAATAAATATTGAAATCAAGCTTTGAAAGTTATCGATAAATTTCCTCGCTACCAATCGAAAGGATTACAGGTGCTCGGGAGAGAGACATTTCGATCGGTGATAGCCGGATAACAGGGTGATTTTCCCGGAATTTTTCCCTTGACAGAGAAAAAAAGAAAGAAGAAGAAGAAGAATATTCCGACATGACCCAAGTGGCTTCCTAGATCGTGATACCGTCATCACCCTTTGTCGCTTAATGAAATCCTAATTAGGGGAGTGCTGTCACCGAAGATGGAGATCGTAACGACGCATGAACGATGTCCTCGAATCGAATCGAATCACATGCTCGATTAATTAGTCTTCTCGAGGGTCTTCCAGGCTCTCGTCCTTCGAAACTTTCCTCGACGATAAGTTGAAATTTCAAGGGCCTTAGTCTTGTAGACGATATAGTTTTCACCGTGTCACTATATTAAAACGACAGGAGATAATTTCTCTTTTGATCGTTTTAGTTCATTATTAAGATTGAAAGTGTGTTGCTGATTAAGGATCAAAGTTGGATAAAAGTTAATTTAATATCGTATTAACACTTTAACTGCCATGCCAGCCATGTGTGGGTAACGCTTGAATTTCCATAGTTTGTCCCTTGCATTATTAACCCTTTTCATTCGAGGCATTTTTGGACGTAATCGGACGTAATCTAATTTTCCAGGTATGCTACCAGAAACCAAACGCACTATGTCTATAGTCGCTATTTTTATTCCCTTCTTTAATTTTCTATATTTTAATACGGATGAAACTGAAATTTCTCATTTTATTATAGAATACTTCGGTAAATGAAATATGGCGCCTCAGAGGCACCACTCGAGTGCAAAGGGTTAATACTCTTTCAATTACTTAATTAGAAATCGTCGTATTAGCTACTCCAAATTCTGAATGATAGAAATTACGAATAATTGTATGAAATAATAGGTAAAAATGCTTTGCTTGCAGATTGTGCCTTGTAGTAGGACTACGAACAGTAGGATTAATAGGAAAACTAGGACCAACATTTCAGTTAGTACTGGGACTAATCCTAGAATTGAAATTAAAACCAAAACCTATAAAAATGAAGGTTAATCGCCTTTGAACTGAATGTTCACGAACCGTTTCACCGAAATTGCATCACGTTGCAGAACCTTCACCTTCCATCTGAATAATTGATTTTTTATTTTTCCGGTTCGTTTTCAATACGGCAGGGGATAGAATAATTCTAAGAACGTTCGCTCGAAAATTGTACACGTAAACACGTACGAATTTACCACGGGTGCACAACGAATACCAATCGTAATTCTGGCAAACGATCAAACGTGTTACGTTCATCGTTTTTTCTTAGATATAGATTCTGGAATGCATAGAGTAAACGTTGACGCAGGATCGCAAACCGTAGTGTCCGAGTGAAATGCAGCAATTTATAGAGTAGACATAGATTCGTAGATGGTAGAGTCTCGTGTAACTGAAACGTAGATGAACGAGATCGTGCCGGTGGGATCCGGAGAATTTCAACAGGAAACGTCAATTAAGAGAATCAACGAAGACTGAACCGGTGGATTATCGAAAAAAAAAAAAAACAGAAGTGCACAGTGTTAATTGACGGATCCAGTGAAAGAAGAAGTTATGTCGAAAATTGTAGTGTTCTGAGATGTTCGTTTTTTAAGTCATTTTTATCAGACAGATTATTTACAGTGCTAAAAAAGAAGGATAAACACCATCGCTTTATAGTTTGATAGTAATCCCTTAATTTTCGATTTTCTTTCAATTGTAACGAAGCTAATGATGAAAGGTTTATTAATCGATTTTTAGTCAAAAGTTTGTAGCGCTAAAATGCCAATTAATAGGCTTCCGGTCGATTGAGATTTCAAATATAAATGGTACCTAAGATATTATTGGATTTTTATATTTTGTTATAAATATTATTAGAATTATATTAGAAATCTGAGATATCAAAGTGAATGATTAAAATTTGAAGAAAAAAAAAAAACAAATATATAAATCTTAATACTTCTGAAGCTTCATAACACAGAAATATTAATTATTTGAGAAATAATAAGTGGACACCAACCACCATTTCATTTTTCATTATTTTGCTGGATAGTTCTTTCAATTTGACGTGGGGATGAAAAAAATTGATACATCGTCAAGATTGGTTTAGGAGCCACAGATGTTTCAGAACTTCGTTCGTTTATTAATGGATATTGTTTCCAATTTTTCTATCATGATCCAACGCAATTCTCTTTTGTTTTTCTTTTTCTCTTTTTGGACTGAAAATACATGGAACGGTGTTTAAAAAATCCGGTTCGCCACGGTGGCGAATCCAGGAGGTCAAAAAGTTCGTTTAAAGTTATAAAATAGAATTACTTTCACCAATATCTCCCCTTTTCTATTGAAATTATTTAATCCCGTTTATTGCACGGGCTCTGTTTTCTACAATCGAATAAAAAGAGCAACAAACGTGTTTCAAATCATACGTAAATACGGTTCTACATATTTTTGACAAATATTCAACGTTGGAAAATATTTTAACAAACATATGTGTCCATTGATTCCATACACTGAGGGGTTCGTTGCATTTTTCGCATACACAATGGGTTCAACCCTTATAAAATTTGTCATTCTTTTTTATGATAATGATCCATACAATCCAACCATATCTCTGGTATTAACTTCGTTCGAAATTTTCCCTTCTTTTAGAGTAACCATTGAAACTTCAAATTTGAAAGATGTTATATTTCATTCCCTGTCGTATTTGAATCAAACGAAAATCGAAAGTCTTTCAAAGGGTTAACCCTATAGCCGAATTATTTAATTCCATATCAAATAATTATCTGTAATCATATCTGTAAAATAATTATTTCCTTGGAATTGAATTCGCAACGTGGTCTATTTCACCCTACGTGTTTTTTACATTTCATTACCATTTTTATAAATACACCAAAGGTTCCAATTGCAAGCCAGCACAAAATTGGGATCCGATATCAATCACGATTAGAATTAAAGTTTCAGCGTTCCGTAAATAGGGAACGGCGACTGTAATTCGTGATTATAAGGCGCGAGGTTAATTACTTTCCAAGCTAAGCTTGCGTAAATCCAGAATTTGCCCGGGCCGGGGATTAAAATTCAAGCAGCTGGTAAAAACAAGCTTGCGTGTCAGAGAAGCTCTTCTCTAGGAGAAGTAGCTAAATCTAAATTCAAAATGAATACAACTGAATCCGTTTCCGTGAATAATTAAACTGGCGAGTAGCTTTCTTCGAAGGCCTCGAGATAGATCTTTATTTTCAGGTCAACGACTCGTTCGCGACTCGTGTCTTGTTTCTATCTCAAACAGAACCATTAAAAAAAAAAGAAATCATAATAAACTATCTCTGAGACTCGATTTTCCTACGGTTCCTACGTCGACAATTCGTTAAGAATCTCGTTGACGCGTCGATACGATTGATTGTACAGATGCCAGACAACGCGAACTGCCACGCGTCGATCGTGAAAATTAAAACCGACCGTTCGTCCCTGAAGAAAAGCAAACTTACGCCAGCGAACCGGGAGCACAGTTAACGAACGCTGGAAGAAATAATAGCGATACTATGTAAAACGTAAATCGTTCGACGTTCCATTGAATCGTGGAAAGGAGCAATAATTCCCCAGGTGGAGAAACGGGATCCGGATCGGTCCCATCGTTCGATTTGCCACGAATTAAGAGCAACCGAAACGTCGTAAAGTTTCCAGGCTATTCGGGGGCGGAGGCGTCGTTAAAGCTACGCCATTTGAAAAGAGCCGGTCGAGTTGTCCAAAGTTCGGCCCCCATTCATAGAAAGTTCAGCTACGTCGAGCCGCGGAACGGTGTCGATGAGATTTCGTGAGATCGATCGCGCGATCAAAAGAACGCCACCCGACGCTCGTCCAAGTCGAATCGATTCAATTTCACCATCCAAAGTGGCGTCCCGATAGAATAAGCAAGAGTCGCGCTGGAAGACGCACTTTCAGTATCGCTTTCCAGCCGGCGAAAGAGGAGCAAAACGATTCCGGGAACGTTTCCACGAATGCCATTAGGCAAATGGTGTCATTCAGCCGCGTTCAAGAAGCAGAGAACTCGATTCGCCGGCTGATGGACTTAATGCAACCGTCCGGTTCAACTTGAGATACGTGACCCCTGGTGGAACCAACTCGCGAGACCGTCTACGTGGCTCGAGTGTCGACAAAGTTAGCCGTAACCGTCGACAAGGAAGTCTACGTGTCCTGGAGGAAGCTTTGGTGCCGCCATTGTTGGAACCGCAAGACCCGGTTCATTAACGAGGACGGAGTTTTACGAGCAACGCAGATTCCCTGGAAAGTTCTGGGAAACAATGAGAAATCGGATTACCTGAAATTCAAGCTGTTCCAGAAACTGCTCCAAGGGTCAAGGGTTGGTTTTCCACGGCGAATTGTTTGATTGAAGGATAACAACCGCTCGAGGGGATCGTTTCGGCAACAAAGAGCGGAACAACGAACGGCAAAAGTGACTTTAGGATACTTGAGGACGAGCGAAAGTGTCCCAGGACCTTTTCGGTAAAAAGCAGCCACGCTAATGGTCTTTTCCGGACATAAAAGTACCTTATCCACGGAACAGTGCTAAGAGGAAAATTCCAGCCCAAGTTCAGGACCTTTCTCGGTGAGGTAGTGCCCATTACTGAACCGACTCTGAAAGCGCTCGTGTCGCCTAAAGTAGCCGGGCTACCTGATCCCTGAGGAGATCAAACATTTGATCCGTCTCGATTGACGAATTACAAAATAAATTTAAGAATCGAGAAACCCTACGAGGAACGAGCCTGTAGACGAGGTGGAGGAGGTTAGGATAGATCGGTACGTGGACTAAGTGTCTGGAGAGTACTTAGGCTACCTGGTCTCTAAGGAAATCAAACATCAGACCCCGGAGTTCCTCGGTTAGTAACAGCATACGTAGAATACCTAATTTCTAAGATTACCTAATATCTGGTCTACCTGGACTGCTAAATGCTGAAATAAGAAAACATCTCAAGTTAGCGGCAGGGTGCCTAAACAGGTGGCAGCGTACCCGAGCCACCTAGTATCTAAGGAGATCGAATACCTGGCCAAAATAAACCGGAAGATAAAAGAAGCCCTGCAACTGATCGGTCGAAGAGCGAATAGCGTGGAAGGTGAAGAGAACGAGGAGGTCAGGAATCGAAGAGGCAGCCTGCGTAGGTTGGTACGCAGGCTAAGTATCGGCAGCGGAATCGGACGCCACGCGATTGGTTCGTTCGGTCGTGGTGGGGCAACCGGGCCCAGCGGTGGCGGGCCAGTGGAGGGGTTCACCAGCGCGGAGGGTACGGACCCCTTGAATGGTTGCCCAGTTGGCTCTCAGACAGCGTTGGGACCTGGAAACGGCACGGTGTCCGCGTCGGCTGGCACTCCAAGTCGTGGTGTCCTAAGTCAACGCTCGAGTCGGTCCGACTTAAGCCCGTCAAAGTCATCGGAGGGCCAGGATGCGCCCACCCACGGGGGCGGGGGTGGTGGCGGTGTCGGTGCCGTGTCCGCTGCCGGGGCTACCTGTTCCGGACAGGATTGGCGAAGGCTAGTCGGCAGCATCAGGCGCAAAGTGCGCCGTAAAACTACCCAGAGCAGCGCCAGCATCTCCGAAGGTGCTCTGCAAGAGACCAACCGCAACCAAGATGACTTTCTCAAGGCCACCATGAGAATCTTCCTGGTGGTGTCGCCACCGATGAGCCGTGTACAGGTATCGTACTTGATGATGTTGCTATCCTCTCGATGGTTTATATGTGTCTGAGGGTTAGCATTCGCTTATACAAGGAGCTAGGTGTATCTGAGGTCAGGTACGGGTACAAAAGCTTGTTTGGGAAATGGTGTATACTCTATTTGGAACTATCTTGAGTTACTAATGAGGCGTTTTAGGGACGGCCAGTGCGGTAGAGTGAGCCTGGGACCAAAAAATGTGAATTGACTCTCTTCACCAGAAATTAGAGTAGGGCTACGTCGCATGGAAGACATATGGCTAACCTATGTGACCTCGAGAAATTGAGAAGTGGAAATTAGAGTTGTCATACCCACAAAATTAGAGAGAGAGCGCGCTGGGACTCATGCCTGATCTAGGAATACCTAGGCCTTAAGTATTTACCGTTCTTGTTGATTCCATCATTCAACGAATTCAATCTTTATTTGAATAATGCCAAGGCTACCCAACCCCATTTCTGTGTGTGCTACTGAAATCGTGCAAGATAATCACATAACCTATAACGACCCAGGTCTGAACCCAACTGCAGAAAGCAAACACCACTTTCAAAATGTTCAATTAACAACGCGAACTTTCCACACGATATCAAAATCGGTTTTCGTTTCAACCAACAGTGCAGTTTCTCAAAACGTGCCGACAGGAATCTCCAAGTTTCAAGAAAATCACGCAACCCGGGTCGTTTTCGAAATTAACCAAACACCGGTTCGATCATCGTTGCGTGCATTCTAACCGGATGAAAGTTAAACTCGTACTCTTTCTGTGGCCTATATCCGTGCACCATTATCGCGGATCGTTGGGCGTGTTTCCGTTGGTCCGCTCAAGTTGGCCGCGGCGCACGCGAGATAAAGCCGAAACACGAAATTTAATAATTCCCGTGGATATTAATTCGTTACGCTGCCAAGCCATCAGCACGTATATACGTATGGATAAAAGTGTTACCGGCTGGCACACGTGTTCCAACCCGTAATAAGCGTTCGAAAGCCTAAGGATTCTCGAAACTTTCCGCGCAGTCATCCAACCGGGCCACGACCTAGTTACACGACAACGCCACGAAAGTCCGCCACTTGCAGCTGATCACGGCGAAAGATAATTGCCACGGGAAATCGTGATTCGAATGGAATTGTTTTTCGATCGAACGCTAATTCCGAACACCTGCAAATTCGTCCCAAGTAGAGGCGCCTAATTTGCCCGTGAAACTCGCGATCACGAAATCACGATTTGAATTCCTTTGCATTTCTTCTGTGGCGAATACAGCATATCGCGTTTGAAATTAATTAAAATCTTCATACGATATATAAACAAACGTGATCGGAGATAAATCAGATTCATAGGAGACACAGGGTAATCGCTCATCGATTGTTCGAAAGTTGTGCGCAAATGAAAGGTGTTAAAATCGATGACATATCGGACGAAGCGGAAACTGATGGATCGCTCGGTTGGGCAGCCTGCGAAAACGAGGCGATCTATAAGTCACTGTCAACGTTTATCGAGTCCTTCGCTTGCATGACTGAATTTTTGATACGCCATCGTTCGAATCCTCTGGCATCGTTCGTATTATCTTGCCGTGTGAAAACCTGTCGAATTCGATGAATACCGAAAGGTTAAAAAAGAAATCTCCCTTTACAGAGACTTGATAGACTTCGATCCTGTAAAACAATGAACCTCGTTCGATGCGCAAACATTTGACAGGAATTGGACAAATTAAATGAAACACTTTGTATAGTTGAAGCTTGTAAAAATCGAATAAATTATTGGAAGAAATTCAAAACATAGTAATCAGTTTTAAAAAGCAAAATAATAATCTTTGGACACCCAAACCGCCATTTTTCCAATATTTCGTTATTTTATCCCAATACAAATAAGTATTTGATTTTTTTTTTTACGAAGGTAAAGTAACTCTGGTCCATCCTGGAATGGTTACGCCTAACGTCTCCAGACTCGACGCGAACAAATGATAGTTACAAACTATAGACAGGGTCGAAAATGAAGTTTCAACAATGGTACAGTGAAATTTCGCCGATATCTATTGTGTTGTAACAGCGGCGTCAGGTCTGTGTAACTTCGTTAGATAGTTCCAGTAAACAAATGATCTTAACACGTCGAATGCCACAGTGAAAATGGACGTACGTAGTCAGACACGGTAAAAATCTAATTATTAACGATACGGTTAATTAATTTTCATATTTAACCTTTCAGTTTGATAGCCAGCATTATTAACTTAATATTAAACGCCACTCACGATTTATTTCATCGTTTCTTCAGTTAATTATTTGATTATGGAAAACTTCGGTTGTCCGTCACCGGTGACCCCCGTGACATTCAATAAAATTAAGGAAAACCACAATAATATGAATTTTATCAAATTACTATGTAACCAAAAGAGAACGCACCGTTCTATTCAATCTAAAAACGAACGATCTTAATTCAAAATGAAAAGTTTGAAGGATGCGTGAACAGAATCGAACAGCAAACAATTTTATCATGAAGTTACGTATGTTATAATATACTCCAAAGGTATGCAAGGCAGCTTGATATTCGCAGCCATGAAATAAAAAAAAAATAAAAAAATTTGCCAAGATTAAGACGCTCTTAAGACGGACACCTTAACCTTCCCAGCCAATGGAGCGAAAGAATTATTACCTTGGCTCCGAACGGCATTAATGCTTGCATGAAATTTCAAATTACATAACGGAGGGAGTCTGTTCTCGAGGTATAA
The DNA here is from genome assembly GCA_943735885.1 of Stelis phaeoptera. Taxonomy (NCBI): domain Eukaryota; kingdom Metazoa; phylum Arthropoda; class Insecta; order Hymenoptera; family Megachilidae; genus Stelis; species Stelis phaeoptera. The sequence goes on along the minus strand of OX030932.1, from coordinate 16,826,082 downwards.
AGAAAATTTATGAACCTTTCTTAGCCGCCACTTTAAACGATGAAGAGGAAGGCTGGCTGGTTCGAAACAGTTTATTCAGTCTATAGCGACAGCTGTTGCCGGATGCACAGCTAAACTTGGCTAGATTCTTCTTATCATTGGCCCCCACGGTTCCCATGGATCGACCATAATCCCACCCAGATTTACGTTTGCTTCCACTCGGCTACACGGAACGTTCATTTCCCTCGTATTTCAAATGTCTCACAATCGAACCGACTTTTTCTTTTTCCAAGTATCGTAAACTATAAATAATTATAGTTTAATTATTTGATAAAATGTCTGCTGGAAATTTTGCTATTTAATTTTGACAGATAATTCAGACTATTGAATCGAAGCTTTGATATTTAAATTTTATTATAAATAAAATGATTGGTGCCAACAGATGGAATTATTCGAGCAGATTTCTCTTAGGACACGTTTACTGCGTTAATGGAAAATTCATCGGGTACAATTACGCGATTTTGATTTCACTCGATTATACGGCCCCGAAATGGTGAAGCGTTCAAAGACCGTACTTCGAAGGTTTTGCGTTAATTCTCTCGGCCTCTGTGAAGGCGAGCTCGCGAGAGTGACGTATAATCGTGACTGTAAAAAGAGCTGCTGAAAATTCGTCCGTCCGTGATTCGACGATACGGGACAGGAAGTATAAGAGGGTGGTTGGTTGTAACATTCCCGGCTTTGGGGTGAATAATTTTCGGTCGGGTGCATCCGGGAACACGATACCGTGGAGTCAACTATAGTTCGAGAGGTTGAATAACACGGTACACGTACATTTATGCTGAACAGTGTCCTCCTACGTCAAACTAGTTTCCATCCAAACAGCACCCATTCTATCCAACAACTATTTCGCTTTATGTTTCATACAGACTTAATAGGATTCACATTGTTCTTCCTTTTAAAGTATATAAATATATTTTGAAATTATTATGACATGGAAGAGTTTCTGATAAAATAAGAGTACTCACGGACTCGTTGATTTATGAGCTCGCGGCCTCGTAGTCTCAAACATTCACAAATTAATGAACTCGTGGATTCAAGGATTAATAGACAAAAGAATCTTTTAGCGTGCAAACGGCTAGAGCATGGTTTACGACAAGCAAAGCCGTTTTTTCCCGTTATTTATAAAATTTCTGACGGCCTCGGTGGCGAATTGCGCATGTCAGAAACCATGGGTTCCCGAAGGGCTGCAAGGCTGGGTCAAGCGACCCTCGGCGGGGGACGTCACCAGGCCTGGGCCCGGAGGAAATTCCATCAGCAAAATACTCCCCCATCGTAACACATCGCGTTTCTAGAAAAGCACGCCAAGGGCGCAAGGAATGAACTTTAGAAATAAATGTGACTTTAGAAATAGGAAGCGATTTTTGACAAGAAAATTATACGGAACGCAGTCTTCGCTGCGACTTCCAGCGACTCGCATCTAGCAGTTCTTTTATATAAATAAAAAACACGATCCCCACGTATCCCTACGTATTCCTTCAGACTCGTAGCCTTACGAATGCATAGCGTCACAGATTCGTAAATTTATAAATTCACGGCCTCGCGGGTTCGATGACCTTACGAAGCATTCACAGCGCCCACTCGCAAAATACATATATAAAAACGCTACGAGCATGTATGTATACGCAACGAAAAGGGTTTATCCCCGTGGTTCGAAACGCAAAAATAAGAGCAGACTCGCGTAACTCCATAAAAGCTTTCCAAAGCTGGCTGTAAAGAACATCCCGTTTCCAGCCAACGAGCGTACCACAAATCACAAATTCCAGCCAACACAGAAATTCTCTATGAAGCTGTACGAGGCGAGTTCGTGTGTTCGGTGACCGCAGAAAACAGATTAAGATTCCATCAGGGTATCGGGCATGCATCATTCATTTGGCGGGCTGCGAGTAGGCGTCGGCATTTATCCCCCTGAAATCGATCGTAGAAAATGGTATGGTGAATCTTGGACCGAAGAAGAGGATCGAAGGAAGAAGAAAAAAAAAAACAACCCCGAGGGGAGGTTTCAATAGCATCGACGAAGGACGGTTCGCTCATTTCGCTTATGAAGTCTCGGGTTAGGAACGATGCCACGGATAATCTTTGGCCGTCTGCCAACCATCTTGAGCATCGTGAAAAGCTCTGCCAAACCTTCTAACCGCCGAGGCTTTTCGTCGTTATCCATCGTCTGCGTCGAATCTTATCGGTCATGCCAGCCAGCTTTTTACGCCCCGAAGGAAATATTTCAACGCTGTCGAAAGACATCGGATAGGTGTACCTATCGGGGACGTGTCCCAGCTCGAGAAAGGATGAGGAACGAATACGAACACGAAGACATGGAAACGGTGCAATGTCATCGGCAGAATCAAATTTTTTATTATCCCTGCACTTGGAATTGAAATTTGTTTAACTATTAAATGTCGATTCTGGATAACTTGAGTATCTCGCATTTTTAGTATTTTACTGTAACTTCTTTTTGAATAATTATGTGATTAGTAAATTGTCTATTATGATAGTAAATGGAGAGGGATTGCAAAAATTTGAATACGAGAATAATGAAAGGCTCTGTTAAGGAATTACGTGAAAATATTATTTCTAGAAAAGGTTGTTCACTACCGTAGCTTGACCGGAGACGTTTTCTTGGAATTGTTTCAAACGATGCATTGTGAATGCAGAATGGAAGACCATTAGAATCAAAATGCAGAAACCCTGGAAGTCGTCCTATATGTCGGACAATAAGTTGTTTCTTCCGTTTGTTTTTGTTCTACGCCGAGCCAACCGCTGCGCCGCTTCCTTTTATCGTAACACGAAATGCACACTTGTCTTACCTTTTTACCTATTCTTTTCTTTCCGTTACCTTGTATTGTCGGTGAAATATCGTATTAATCATTCGAAAATTGCCTTGTAGGAATGGAATTAATATTAAGTTGGTAATTATATTTGTAGCATTGATATTTCTTTTCCTAGAAGGTTTTTTTATTAAAATTTGCCACGTTATGATTTTTCGTCAAAGTTTTGAATAAAATATTTCTTGGCATATTTTTAAAAATAACAAATCTAAAATATCCGAAAATCTAAATTAAGAAATTAAAAAGTTTTAAATATTCAAAAATCTAAATTCAGAAATTGAAAAATTTTAAATATCCAATAATCTAAATTTAGAAATTTAAAAATTTCATAATCTAAAGTATCTAAAAGTCGAAATATAAAGATTTAAAAGCCTGAAATATCCAAATTTTTGAAAATTATTGATCTATAATTTACATATTTTTAATTTAAGTAATTTCCGTTTCCCACTAGATTGCAATTATTACATCGGGTTGATCAGTTCGCGAATTTGCTGTCGTCGTTAAATTTTCATCTGTTCCAAAGATTTCCGAAACAATAGTTTTCTAATGAAAGTTATAAATTAAAGCGTCCTTCGACGTTCATCGAATAATAAATGGGAGAAAGATGATCATTTGCCGCGACGTTTCATCGATCACTGATAGAAACCGGCCGATTACAAATGGCTGATTAAACGAAATTCGACTTTGCGATTCGCGATGCTGCATGGCTGTTTTAAATACATTCGGGTCACCGGCTTAACATGCCCAGTCGTGAAACCAACACGTAACAGGATTCGTAATTAGCGGCAAACGTGAACGGCAATAAAACTGGTATTCGTGTGAAACGTGTCAACTTAGGAACATTAATAACAATTCTTCCAAACAACGTGACTTTTTATTAAAATTATTCGTATTTCTGAACCGCCAAAAGCTTTTGATTGTCCCGTTACGTAAATTTTATTCTAAATAAAGTTGTGAAGTATTTATCCCTTTTTTCACAAATCGATTCCTCCAAATGACAATTATATATTGTTCTGTAGAATTCGCGTGGTAATTGTTTCATAGCAAGCGACCACAGCCGTGCTCGAAAAATAGACGCTCACGTACCATAAATGACCACATTTTGTCACAGTTGCGCCAGAGCGAAAGAGTTAATTTCGTGGAAGACGCGTATCAGACAAGTAGAATAACCGCACGCGTTGTCAGACAAGTAGAATGACCGGATCGTTGATCGCGCGGTATACAAAGGCAGCCTAGTAATTAATAATGTAATGTGCCTAGCTGGAAGCTTAAGTTTGAAAATGAATCAATCATATCATTTATCCTGTGTACACAAATGTATAACAGATAAATTATAGCGTAATGGAGCAAATATTAAACTCATAACTCCGTCCCTTTTAACCTAAAAATTTTAACTTAAAATATTCCAATAATATGGTACTTAACGTTCGCGTAGCCAAAAAATATTACTTTGGAGAATTCAGCGAAATCCTACTTAAACAAATGTTGATAATACTTGTTAATTTCTTTTTCGAAAACTTGAAAAATTAGAAAGTTAAAATCTTGAAGGTCACCGATGAACGACGATCCAAATTTCCTGTAATAGAATAATTATTCAAAAATAGGAAACGACAAATCGTGATATATTAATACTCCAAGTATCATAATAAATACTTAAATTTGACAATCCGATTTCTAATGGGTCTCACCAATCAAGGTGTCGATTGTTAATATTTCAACGCGTCGTTGCCATGCGTTCATTTTCTCCCGTATCAATGGGTTAATGTGAGGTGCGCGTGTCAAACAAGTAGAGTAAACAGGTGTATTGTCAGACGCGAACGATAAAGTGGATTGTTGATCGTACGGCGGGACAAAGGTGGCCGAATGACGGCATAAAGTGCAATAATACACGTGGAACGTCGGCGGTTGTCGAACAAGTGGAGCAACACGACTGGCGGCTTTGCCGATAAATGGACAATCAAGCAAACTTTATCGCGACAGAATTCGGCGAGCCAACGAAACAGTTCTGCCGCTAATGATCTGCAATGAAGCAAACTCCCCGTTGCGCACGACGCCGACGTCGCGGCCATTAACGCTTTTGCCATTTCGTGTTTATTCGGTAGCTAACGATCGACGGAACGATAACATTCGCCTCGTTAACGAGCAGGTTTCTTTCAAGACCAAACCATCTTTAGTTTTAACGCGTTTCCTTTTTTCATCAGCTCGCAGTATTATATCGATACATGTCAATTTTGACACTGCTCGGAAGAGGAATTATTATAATTAATGTTTCGTGTGACGTGAAGCGTTGGCGGTTCAAAGTTCGATCCTGCGGTCATTATTATTCGTAACCAATCGAAATCGATAGTATATTGTCGAGCAAAATGCACAAGATATTCTGGTACCAATAGCGGCACATCTGTATTAGAACCGCATCGTTTAATTATGGTTAAGTCTGTGGAAACGTCGAGTACTCCTTCTCCCACCCGTACGCTCTCCGTTTCCACTAGCTTGCCAAGGCGTAAACGCTTGACAGTTTCTACTTGCCGTGTAACCGCGCCGTTGATTTATACCACTGGATACAAGGTACCAGGTAACCGGCGAAATTCGATGATTAACGTTCCAGCCGACTTCATAAATCCGTCATAATTGCTTGTCGTCCCTGCCATCTTGACAGTCGATTAATTATATATTTTTTTTTTTTTTTAGGATTATTTTTATAGAAATAGCCGTCACTTCCAAAATATTTATAATTTTAAATACTTAATTACCAAATTACTAATTTAGTAATTATTGATTATTATTAGATTACTAATTTAGGTAACTGTTGATTACTAAATTTCTGATTATTTACTACGGTAATTACTGATTGCTAAATTACTAATTATTGATTTAGGTAACTTCTGATTACTAAATTACTAATTATTTACTTAGGTAATTACTGATTACTAAATTTTTAATTACTAACCTAGGCAATTACCGATTGTTAAATTTTTAATTAGTAACATAGGTAATTATTAATTACTAAATTTTTAATTACCGATGACAAAAACCAATGACGAGTTTAGATAATTACCAATTATTAAATTACTAACAACTAAACTGCAAAATTCATACCAAACGAAAATTTCTACCGAAGACAGTTTTTCTTCGTTATTTTTCGCTGCTATCTTTTCATTTCTTCCCGTTTCACTGGTTCACAATAATTGTCCAACGAACCAGTTCTCCATGTATCAAACATATCCCTCGTTTCTCGCGTTTCTTTCTTCCTTTCCTCGGATTCTAAAGAAAGATGGAAAGAAAGGCGGTTGCACAGAATTGGCTAGAGGCCTTGGTGGTCGTTTCACCGTTTTAATGGGAACGGCTGACGTTAAGTACAAGCTGGCCACCGTGACATTCCTCTGTTCACTGTACGTGAAACGTTCCTTTCCGCTCTGCACGAGCTCGCTGTATCGCTCGTTGACCCGTAAAAAGCCTGGCTGTCGACGATACACGCACAAACAATGCCGAGAAAGACGTACAATACGAAGTTTCCCGGTGGTGTGCGCTGTTGATGAAAGAGACAGGGACACGAAATCCTTCGAGTTCAGAGATGCCGGTATTTTCATTAATTTCCCAGGAAACGCGAGACACCACTGACTTTCTTTGACTTCTCGTCGAATCTCTCTTATCGTGGCCTTGGTGCCTCTTTCAAATATCTTTGGCATGAATTTTTTTTCTACATTTAACGAACAGATTGCGTTCATAACTTCTTTTCCTGTGTTTCCAAATGTATTAACTGTTTGAGTAGAATTTGGCATATAACGAATACAGAATATCAACAATATTTTTACTATTTAGTATTCATTACTCTACTAGCGACCATCTTTGCAATATCTGTCTAATATAATTTAATTTCTATAGATTTCAAAATATTCCCAACATAGGATCACAGTTTCCTTAATTTTCCTAATTTTTTCAATTCCCCTTCAATAAAACGTCTCAAAACAGAATACTCGAATTTCGCCGACGCGTCGCGTCGCGTCGGTCTAATACGAAAGGAGTTGAGGAATTGGAATGGTCGATGAATTTTCAAAATTTCAATATCGATCAAGAATTTAGAAAACAACGAAAGGTTGTGTGACGAGGGTATCATCGGTGTGTTCGATTCGCAGGTGATTAAGGATAGAATAAATTGGATCGAGGTTGGTGAGAGGGCATGATATTGCACAGCTAGGCACACGACAATTCGATTAACTCGCAATCTCACAGCAGTTGGCACCGGTATACCGGGGAATTTTAAGTTATACGCGTGGTGACCTCAGCGTTTTGGTAATTAAAGCTGGAACGATCTAGCCTGCTGTCTCGGTTGGGTTTCTGCCCGTTTAACCGATCCCTGGCCATATATGTAATATATACACGTACATATACATATATGTATCGAAACAGAACGTATACGAATCCGGTCTGGATATCAGATTAACTCGGCTAACAGCTTTACTGAACTAAATGAATACTGGGGTACCTCTTCCGGTATAAAATCTTTGAAAACCTTCGTAATTATGAAATATTGTTACGGCCATTCGGTATGGTAATCCTTTTAGATCTAATTAGAACTAGGTTCACTAGAAGTCAGGGGACACTTCTCGTTGATAATATTTATAATAGAAATAAAATAGATTTTCGCTCCCTTCGGATGGTTTTGTCACTCGCATGATACCCAAAGGGATAAATTGAAAATAAATAAAGGATGAAACAGAAATTGATATAAACTTTGACAAAAGCATCTTAAGAAATGTTATGCTATGAAATAAGAATCTTGAAGACAGTTGTTTCGAGTAGTTTGGTAATTCTAGGCTTAAGTAATCTTAAATATTTCTCGTATCAAAGAAATTATGCGAATGCTATTATTCCAAATGCCAAATTGGAATAATAGATGATAATAATATGTAGTCAGGATGCGGTTAATTAATTTTCAAATTTAACCTTTCAATTCGACAGCCAGAATTATTAGCTTAATATTATCGCCAACCGCGGTCTATTTGATCGTTTCTTTTGTTAATTATTTAATCGTGAAAAACTTCGGGTGCCGGTCACCGGTGATATTGAATATTAATGAAGAAGATCTCCTTATAATCAATGAAAGCTTTTGTGACACCTCTGATAGTAGTTTGATTATTTTTACCAGTTTGTTGGTAGTTACATCAGTATTTCGACTTCTGTGTTATAACAGTATTTTTTAAATTCGTACAATTTTCTTTCGATCCTCTTTTCCTCCTTTCGGCCTCGATATTTGTGGGCCACGACCAGAATCGAGAAGAACCACGAAGCTTTCCAAATAGCGAATCAATCTTGAATCTGTCTAACGCAAATATCGTTCGCATCAGATACTGGAATCGAAAATTCCACGCTTCACTGTTTCTGGAACGAAGGGATAGCGTCCATAGGGAGAGAATCGGGAACGTTGAAGGGGTATTATCTTTTACAATCCATTTGCATCGTGGCCGGTCGATTTCACCGAGATTTCACGTCCGTTTTCCACTTCGTTCCAGGACCGACCATTGTCCTGAAAAAAAAATATTTCTCAATCTACCTGCTCCTCGAAACGTGTCCAATTATACAGGATGTCCCAGTTTTTTCCCGCCGAACATTGTTCCTTTCTATATTCTTAATCAGGGGTCTCCAGACTACGGCCCGCGAGCCCGTCATAGTTTATTTTTGATTACATTGTAAATTTACAATGTAAGCAAATCATACAAAATAATAATCAGATGTTTTTATCTAACGATCAATTAAGAAACACAATAGGTGACATACATAATTATCCTAAAAACTTACAATAAGTGACATACATAGATAATTCACATAATGGAATTAAACATTATAATTATGATTAATGAGATTTGCGTAGTAGTAATGAAAATGTTTGTTTCGTTTTTGTTTTAGAAAAGTTATAGTATGTTGATACGGTGTGCTAGGTCTTGGCCCGCCCGACTTTGTAGAATAGTCAGTATGGCCCTTGGCCTAAAAAGTTTGGAGACCCCTGTTCTTAATAATTATAAACGTTAATCTTTAATTATAAACGTTAACAAAATTCTGACTATTCAATATTAAAAATTCTTTTTGTGACACGTAGTGTTTTTTCTCGTTCCTTGCACCGTGAAATTCCGAATTCTACATACACATACGCACATGAATTTTTATTTACAACATTTTAATGAAGCATTTAAGAGCCTACGTTTATATGACATTTTTGTATTATTTTGGTTTATAGAATATGTTGGTAAAGCGGGAAAAAGACTGGGACACGTTGTATATTGTATTTGAATGTATAAAATGCTTCGACTTGTATCGATTCAAAAATCGACGCAAGACTTTCTTGCAATCGACTTTCGAAGTTTCGCTGGATATTAGAACGCTTACCTAAGAACCTGCATCTCCTGGAGACTCGTCTTGCAAACGTGTTCTCGTTATCGAGAAGATCCTCCGGGAATCGGATCCTCGAGTATCGTTGTAAAAGTAGGCGGAAATTTGTCGATACTTCGGTTACGAGAGTGTCCTCGTTCGCAAACAACACCCTTTTGAATAGATTCTTCGATCGAACGTCCATCTTCGGTAACAACGTTTGTTAGACAAAACTCTGTAACGATCGACGAATGAATATAATTGGGAGATGTTCGATAACGGAACTTTTCCATCTGTCGGGAAAGTGTGTTACATCTTAACGAGGAGGAAAAAAGTTGGCTCGCGTTCTGAAATAGAAGAAAGTCGTAAATTTCAAAGTTTCTTTGTACCAACCTTCGCACTCTCCGATTCCCCTTCCTCTTACTGCGCTCCTGAATGTTTAACGCCCGTGATAAGTTAAACCGACGTGAAACGTGGTAACTTTTAACACGCACGGAAAGCTTCCTCCCTTCTTATATTTTATCGAATCGTTTCGAGGAATAACGCTTTAACACGGTTATATACCGGTATCTGTTCCTCGTGTCGGACGTACGAGCTTTTGCGAGGATGATAAAATAATCATACCGTGGACGGTAAGTTTTGTTTTTGACAAATTTGTACTTTTATCGGAGACGACAGAACTTGAAATAATAGAAAAATTGATATCTGAAGCAGTGGCGTATAAGATTTTGTTTCTCTGTAAATTAGTCGCTTTACTTTCGTTTGATTATTAATTACTATTACAATGTATGCGAGGAAATCCTAATATCTCACTGTCCAGAAAAACCTAAATTCCCGGAAAATATTACTAACATAACAATTTTCGAAAGGCTTCAAACATACGGTCGACGTTGATGGCTCGTTAACTGGAGTCGACAATAAGAGTTTCGTTTTCAACAGCAGACGAGCCTGTTCCAATCGATACTTGTACGTCAGATTTTCGCCATCGAAGCTCGACGTTTCAAAGTTCAAGACCTCCGATGCTCGACACAGACACGATTTCCTCGGTGTTTCCCCCGAGCAGAGGATAGGTTGTTTCGCGAGAAACGATTCATATCGATGTTCTCCTCAAAGACGCGTCCCCTTCGTGGTTTGTCCTCCGCCATAGGCAATAAAGCCACCCTTGACCGAATTTATTCTTCCCTCCAGCCTGAACCGACCGCCTTGTTATAACAAATTGAAGTGAAAGTTGAGAGATAGGGAACGCGACACGAATCGTCATCGATTATCGGCACTTTTCTTTTTTCTTTTTTCTTTTTTTAAGAGATGAAGGGTGATTAATTACTCGAACTGGACAATGTTTTCCTCGTAACAGTCGAACTTTTCTTTTGAATGGTTTTGGTAATAGGGGATAACGAAGTGAATAACGAGATTGATTAATGATTTTGCCGTCGCCTTTGTAATTTCTTGTAAATTGGCGAACCTTTGGGTTACGGTGGAACGGAGTGATTTTTTTAACGGGTGACTAATCCTTCTGTGTATGTATGAACAGTAAGTGGGAAATATAGTATTCTTAGGAATTAAAATTGCTTATAATATGATATTTCTAAGGTTCCAATATGGTATTTCTAAGCTTCCAAATTCATAAAAATGTAATGTCTGTAAGCTTGCAAGTTTCTAGAAATATAATATTTCGAAGTTTCTGAATTCCCAAAAATATTATAATTCTGAAATCCCAGGTTCCTAAAAATTTAATAACTCTAAGCTTCCAAATTTCCATAAATGTAATATTTCTACACTCCCAATTTCCTAAAAACATAATAACTCTAAGCTCCTATAGGTTCCTAAAAATGTAATAATTCGAAGCTTCTAAGGTCCTAAAAATTTAATAATACTAAGCTCCCAAATTCCCAAAAATTTAATATTTCTAAGCTCCCGAATTCCCAAAAATATAATAATTCTAAGCTTTTAGGTACTTAAAAATTAAATAACTCCAAGCTCCCAAGTTCCTAAAAATTTAATAAGTTTAAGCTCCCAAATGCTCAAAAATATAATATTTCTAAGCTCCCAAATTCCTAAAAATTTAATAACTCCATGCTTCAAATTCCTAAAAATATATTTCTAAGCTCTCGAATTTCCAGAAATATAATAATCCTACGCTCCCAGCTTCCTAAAAATTTAATAACTCTAAGCTCCCAAATTCCCAAAAATATATTGTTTCTAATCTTCTAAATTCCTGAAAATATAACACTCCCAAGCCTCCAAATTCCCCCAAAATACAATATTTCCAAACTTCCAAATTTCCCTTAAAAATAAAACATTTCCTTCCAAAATATATCACATATACTCTAATAAATGCAGACGGAACGAAGAGATTTTTCTTGGCTCGTTTTAGATTTCAGAATGCATCGATTCAAGAGGGTGACCGAAAACTCTTCGGGTGTTTCTTTCGACGCTAACGAAGGATAGATTGTTAGGAAACAGGACTATCCAGGAGGCGTTGTAAATATTCATAAGAACGGCCACGTTGTTATCGTTGTTAACGACTTCCGTCGTTACATAATTGATGGTCACGGGCCAACGCGGGATTATTGGAATCGAACAACGTCCCGTTTCACTTGAGATTCTTGATACGAAGCGTGGAAAAAGCCGTATGGGGGTAGGGGGAGGTTGAAGGAACATTATCGAGAAGAATGTGATTCCTTTATAGGCGATCCTGGAAAAAGGGAACGAACAAAGAACAAACCGAAATGGCCGCTCAAGGCTATCGAGGGGTAAATCCTGCCACAAGGTTTGGTTACTTTGTCGTTTTTCTTCTCCTTTCCCCCTTTCTAACTGCCATCTGTCGCACACTTTAAATCCTACATTTATTTTCTCTCCTCTATTTAACTATCTACCTACGCATACGCAGTAGAATGTCTGTGTTCCTATTTTTTATTAGAACTGAACGAAATTCTGTAGAGTTATTATCTGGAATTCGGTGGAATATATGGATGCAATTTCATGACATAAAAGTATCGTAAAATAGCACCTGTGGTGTATCAGTTTGAAGCTCGAAATTTAAGGAAAATGGCAGTGTAAGCGTTTCTTCGATATTCTTAACACAAAATGGCTGGTCAACAGTTTCAGCAAATAACACAATTCTGTTAAATTACCACGTACCACATTGATGATTTTGAAACGGGTGAAGTCTGACGCAATTTCATGACATAAAAGTATCTCGAAATAATACTTACAGTATATCAAATTAAAGCTTAAACTTGAACACAAATAATGCCCCATCGATACTCTGAATACAAAATTGCTGATGATCATTTTTATCAAACAGAATAATCAAATACTTGAATTCCAAGTATAAAAAGTTTGACACGAATTTCATGACATAAAAGTATCTCAAAATAATACTTATACCGTATCAAATTAAAGCTAAAACTTCGACGAAAGCAACCGCGTAAACGTCTCCAGAATATTCTTAACAAAAAATGAATTACGACCAGCAGAAGGTCCAACTGTACGAATTAATTAGCTATTCACCCTCGATTACATTTCTCCCTTAATTAATAACTCTAACGAAGCCCGATTGTCGAAGCAGTTGGTTCGTTCATAAACGAACCGTTTCGCGATGGAATCGAGCAACATCAGAAATATCATTCGACTCAACGAAGAAAACCGAGAACGGTATCGATCACAAGCAGAGAATCTTCCTCATTCTGTATCCCATCGAACAAAGATTCTCGAACGCTGGAACGAAAAGCGTCAAATCGTTTCCCCGGAGTGGTAATCCGGTCGATACCGATCCCCGGGCATCGTTTTCACTCGACGGCAAATCATTCCGCGGCAGGTTAATTAATTTACGCGTGAAATCAGATTCAAACGGGTCCACGCGTCAATATTTCACCGCAAGCCTATCCGTTCGCACACGTTTCCCTGTGCGCCCTCGAAATTGGATAAGCAACACGATCCCGTATCGATTATTGTATTTTTTTTTTTCGCAACTCGGATGCTTCGTTGTATTATTCGCGGACGCACAGTCAAGGGTTTAACCGTCTACGTCGTCTTCGCGATTGGATTACAATCGGTATTGTTGCACAGTATTCGAACGCCGTGCCGTAATACCGTGTCAAGCGTTCGCTCGACTTCTTTCAGAAACGTTGTTCGAGCGTGCGATCGGCCGATTGTTCGACACATCTTTGCCTAACGTGAATTAGGTTAACACCGCGATACGGTTAAGGATAACTTCCGGCGGAACGGGCCTTTGTAACCGTAACGGAGCGTAATTAATGTTGCACGCTCGTGCAATAAATTATCGAGCGTGTCGCACGCTATGCTTCGTCGGTTAAATACATCAGATCGTACTCGGTGGGCTGGCGTTTGTGAAACGAATTATCGTGAAAAAGGAACGGGGACGAAAAAACAAAAAGGGTGCCGATCTTGTAGCCAGTGGAAATTAACACTTAACATTTGGCGGCCAGCTTTTAGCTTGAGAATATCACGCAACGAGACGAAACATTTAGTCCCTGGTTTAATATTCGAAACTTTAGCGTGCGATTATTAACTCGGCGAATTGCTTTTTTCATTTTTCGCTTTGATACGATCGGGGTGTATTTTCGCTTGATACGAATATTTCTGATTACATAAATAACAAAAGTACCACCGATGAATCGGATAAAAGCCAGAATTAGCCTGTCTTACAGTTAGGAAACAATGCCACCGTCCCGAACAATAGCCCGCACCGTGAAACACCGGGCTAGTGTTAATTTAACCCTGTTGTTGGCCAGGTTAACTTCGCCCGATCACCAATTAAGCTTTTCATATCCATACAGATGACACTCCGACTGACAATCGATTTTGAATTCCGATCGTTTAGTTTGCCGTGACCGCTCATTAGTACTTTGTTGCTTTGAAATCGCTTTGGGGAACAATCTGCATAATACAAGTGCCCTAGGGAACTATGCGACTTTCCTGTGACATCGTATTCCCTTGATTGAAATAGTTTCAAGGAATCCGCTATTTACCACGCCATTTTAATTATTCTATTTATCATTTCTTCTTTATCGCAGCAAGCATTTCGTATCCAATGTGCTTTCACACCAGTAACGATGTTGAAACAAATTCTTTAATCCTTGCCTCCAATTTGTATTTAAAACCAACGTGCAAACGAAAAGATAATTACCTGAATTAATTTAAAATAGCTCCTTCAAAAGAGGATTAAAGGAGCTGTTCTTTTTGAAAGGTTGCTTCTCGACAATTTTTTTTTTCTTTTTTTTTTAATTAAAAATTTATGCATCAAGAGAGTTGACATTTTTTTTGCATATATTTGTTCAAGTTTCAAAAATAAGAAGCACTCATAAAAATTCTTTTCATATCAATATTTGTAACGTGTGTGCAATATATCGGGTGGCCAAAACAGTTCTGTCGCTTTTTAAGGTGTAAATAAAAATACTTACATTTTCTACTTAAAATAACTTTATTCGTTAAGATATCCGTCTCTCGCGATTAACTACACTCTTCCAACGGAAAGGTAATTTGGAAATTCCATTTTCATAAAATTCATTGTTTTTTTTTTTTTTTTTTGATTGCTCACTATACAAGTACGCTGTGAAAGTTTGATCAACTGTTGGATACTCGTAGTGAACAACGCCTCTCGAAGTCCACCAAACAGAAAAAAGACTCTTCTTCGAAGTCATTTTTAATTTAGGAGTTTGCGATACGGGGTCATTTGGTGATAACCAGTGATAATCACGCTTATAATTGGAGTATAGAATCCATTTTTCATCGCAAGTCAAAATTTGATTCAAAAATGCACAAATGTTTTCAGAATTTAGTTCGTGTCGTACCTAACATACTTAACTTCCACTTATTCCCCCATTTTGTGTAAATGAAGTCCTATCGTTTCATCATTTACGTGAAACTCTTGAGCAAGCACCTGGCACGTCACCTGATATATCTTTTTAAACGAATCACGAAGGAAGTAGAAAAATGATCTCAGTTTCCCTAAAAAGAAAAAAAAAAAGAAAAAGGAAATTGCCAAAGTTTCCTGCCGGTTGAAATTTAATCACGCAATCGGATTGTGACCTCGCTCTCCATTAATCTCGGTTTAATTATAGCCCTAATTAGAAAATTGCTGGCTACGAATTCCAGGAATCCCAACCGTCTCGGCTTCTTTTTTTCTCCTTCGACGTCGACCCCCGCTCGAATCTTCGGTAAATCGACGTTTCTATCCCGGATACGGTGGTGAGCAATCGACGTGGGAGGGTTCGATTTTCCACGGTAAATAACGTTTCCTTCGGGGCCGAAATCTGCAAATTCAATTATGAGCCACGGCCACCGAGTCGCCCGGAAACGGAGGTACTTGCTACGACGCGACGTTTCAATGCGCTTAACCGGCAAACACGGTCCTGGATCGAGATGTTACGGGCCATTCGGCCTTTTCAAAGTATGTACGTACATACGTGAAACTGTATTTAAAAACGTGGTGGAAATTTTTCGCCCCGACCTCGACGATTCTTCCGCCCGAAACCGAGCTCCGTTTTAGGAGACCCGGAAGAGAATCTGGCGCCGGAAAAAAAAGGGCTAATGGTTCTAACTCCCGAGAATCATGGTGACGCGTGAGTTTTGGAATTTGTGGAAATTTCTTTCGTCGTCTTCCTACGAAACGAGTTTTACCTATATTTTAACTTTCTGTTGGTATTCTGGATCAACCAGACGCTGTAATATTACTCACGGCAGGCAATAATTATAATTTCACTTTAATTGATGATCCTCTGTTTGAATAATACAATGTTTATAACGTTGTCAAGAAATATTTGAAATAAAATTGATCGTGCGTCGAAAGCTTGATCGGATGAATAATTTTGACTGATCCAATTTGAATATTTTATCTTGTTACCCGTATTCAAATCGAGTTCGAAACAATTTTTTGACGAATCGATAGTTTCTAAACAATCTTATCAGCGTCCCATGTAAAAAATACGATATCGTTTCGTGGTGTCGAGCAAGGAGGTTGGGAAAGCTCGGTGATGAATGAAAACGCACCGTCAGAAGCGTGTCAAACAAATCGGGTCCGAAATCATGGACGCGGTGCGTGAAATGCGAGATCACGCGAAAGAAAAAAAAAAGAAAGAAGGGTAGAAAGAAGGGAAAATAAAAGGCCACGGGTACCCTAATACATCATATTTCAGCGAGGAACGTGTATTTGCGTTCTGCCTGGTCGCCATCAAATTTCGTCTACGTGTTACATGATAAATGGGCGAACACCGAGCCCCGGTGACATTCAGCGAAATGAATAAATATAGAAAAGAAAAGGCGGAGATTCTGACACGATAACGACCCGTTATTCCGCAGAGATTTGGCTTTTTCGTTATTGATTCTTGCCCGGTTCGCGACCGATCTCCTCGTCGCTAGTTTCGAATTTGTTTGAAATGAATTTGGTAGAAATTATTTCTTGGATACGTTGCTGTTGGATCGTTTGGAAATTTTAGGAAATTGGGATTTGATAGAATTACTTGGGGCTTTGTGAATTTGGCTGTAGGATTATTTAGAAATTACTTCGGATTTTTAAGAATTTGGTTGTAGGATTATTTAGAAATTTTTGTAATTTATATCCAATAAAAATTACTTAGAATTTGTAGAAATTTTGCAACGGAATTATTCATAAATTTTAGAAATTTAGAATTAGTAAAAATTACTTAAGATTTTTAGGAGTTTGGCTACAGGATTATTTATATATTTTTGAAATTTAGAACTAATACAAATTACTTAGGATTTTTAGGAATTTGGCTATAGGATTATTTATAAATTTTGCCGCAAAATTATTTCCAAATTATATAGATTTGAAATCAATAATAATTACTTAAAATTTCTAGGAATGCGGTTATAAGATTATTTAGAATGTACAGAGATATAAAATTATTAATTTCCCATTATACAAGTTTAATAATACTATGAATTACCGTATTATTTCTCTTACCATAGATCTCTACTTTCAACAGATTAGTAATAACATTCAACACAAAATTCAAATACTATCGATAGTTTGTTGCAAGAGTTTCACTCTCAAACGGACACCTATACCTTTAGATCGTTTTATTCCATCCCTGATATCAATTTGATTCGTGTCCCACATGGAGAAACGAAGGGTGTGTTTGCACTAGTTGAGATCGGTAAATAGAAACGGTCGTGGCAAGAAGTTGTGTAATGAAATTCCCTGGCCGGTAGCCGGTCCACCGTCATTTATTACTCGCTAATAACCCGGTCGTTTCATTTGTTTGCTCGCATACCGAGCCACCTGGTAATTGTATCACGGTACTTCGGTAACAGATGGAAAATGGCACGCGATGAATGATACGCGGCGAACGATCCAAAACGTCCGGATGGAATTCCAGGACGCAACCTACAACCCTGATTAATGGTTCGAACAGTTGTAACTCTCGTTGATATGGTTCAACCCTTGCTCCTGGTGAGCCCTTTCAGAGTACTTCATTCGAAATTATTTTACAGAGAATTTGGTAAATATTCTAAATGATTCCAGACTCCAAACATTTCTGGGTAATAAGTCTAAGAATCTTGAGTAATTCTAGATAATTTTTAGTTGACAAAATTTGTGAGTAATGCCATGTAAAAATTTCCAAAGTAATCCTAAGCAATCTACGATTTCTAAGTATTTCTATGACAAAATTTCCAAAAATTCTAAGGAACTCAAGATAATTCTTGATTACTTAAATATCTAAATAACACTATAACCAAATTTCCAAAAATCCTAGGTAAGTAATTCTAAATTTCTAAATTTCTAAATAACATTATAACCAAATTTCCAAGATTCCTAGATAACTCTAGGCAATTCTAAATTTCGTAAATTCCTAAATAACACTATAGCCAAATTTCCATAAATCCTAGGTAACTAAGTAATTCTAAATTTCTAAATTTCTAAATAACGTTATAGCCAAATTTCGAAGAATCCTAGGTAACTCTGGCAATTCTAAATTTCCTAAATTCCTAAATAACACTATACCCAAGTTTCCAAAAATCTAAGGTAACTGTCAATAATTCCACATTTCTAAGTAATTTCATAGCAAAATATCTAAACCTGGCACAATCTCGACCAAAGTAACTTAGCGAACTGAAATGTTAATTTAGAAATAATGTAAAAAAGAAAAAAGAAAAACACGTTCGAAGCAGAAGATATTAATAGACGGGGGGGGGGGGGGGGGGGATGAGTGTCGTTCCTTCCAAATCGTTTCTCTTCAGGTAATAAAACCGATGACTCGACCGATACAAAGACGCGCAACTCGCTTAACATGCACGAAGCAAGTTCTCATTTTTCAGTCCAGCAATCGTGGAGCGAACATAATAAACGTTGCCATCTGGAAAAAACGCGAATCTTCGCGTATTTGCCGAAACACGAAGAAAATTTACCGAATCGTTTGGCTTCACTTCGAAACAAAACGGTTGTAATTTTTTTAGCAAATCCCTCGGCAAAGGTGGACAAAGGATTCCGGCTACGGGTGGCCGCTTTTTACAATATTTGTTGGAAATAAAATGTTTCGAGGGACGAATAAAAACTGACGGGACGACGATAAATAAAAAAGTAAATAAAAATAAAAGAAGAGAAAGCAAGAAACACACGCGAACGATATAGGATCGCCGATTGCGCCGGCAGGGACCCATTAAAATAACGTTAACCGATTCCTTTGATAAATGAACGATATATTTTCCTTTTATTACGAGAAAAACCAGGAATAATCTTTAATTTGTTGCTCGTAGAAGAATATTTGCTACCTCGAGAATTTTATAGAAAAAAAGCAATGGAATTTTGTGTTCTTAAAAGTACTAAGATATTATCAGAGTTTTTTGCACTCACGACCATCGTACAATCTCGACATTTTTTAAATATATTACGCCGCTAATTAGATTCACGGCATTCGTATAATCTCGAGGTATTTTAACTATTAGATTGATAATTTACTGGTCGACCTTCGTATACTTCTGTGCAGAATTTGGTATAATCGAATTGTTGATAAAACACCAGAGGAATCGAACCAAATTAGCCTTAATATAATGTTCATATTAAGTAACTAATATTTTAAGGCGCCAAACTGAAAACAGAAAACGGGAAATTTAAAGATTTATAAGAGCGTAGACGTCTGTAACATAATTAATTTTAATATCTGTAATATAATTTTAACGTGTCTTGCGATATATGGTCCGTTTCACTGCGATGTTCAACGTGTTAACGCGCGAAACTACTTGACAGTAGTACAAGGCGTGTTGTGTCAGACGTAAGTAGAGTGGAATAGGTACGTGCTTGGTCAGACACGAAGAACGCGGGTATGCGTGGGCGACTGGCATTCAAAGTAGGATACAAAGGCTGCAAATCTGGAGTTTCAGAAAATTTCAAATTATTCTTCGACTATTATTCACTGCAGCCATGACGTATCTTAAAAAAATTCAACCAATACATTTTTATAGTGGATCAAACGTGACTGACTTGCTTGTTTTTAAAAACTTGTTTATCTCTTATCTACCCTTATCTTTTAAGTGTATAAACAGTATTAATCTCTAATTTTTATTTTTATTTCATTACCTTCGTATATTTGTTAAGAAAATTTCTGATTAACACGTTGACTGCCACAGTGAAAACGGACGTGTGTAGTCAGACACGGTGAAATCCTAATTATTGAGAATATAATCAACTAATTTTCAAATTTAACCTTCCAAATCTATAGCTGGCATTATTAGCTTATTGATAACGTTATCCGTGGTTTGTTTCGTCATTTCTTTTGTTAATTATTTGATTGTAAAAAATTTCGGGTGCCGGTCACCGGTGACCTCCGTGGCAGCCATCGTGTTAAATAATTTTTAACTTTGATAGCGTTAAAGTTGGCACTATGATTATATTTAAATGTTAAGATTCGTTCTTTCTACGCTAATAATTCAAAAACTGAAAAAAATTTATTTATCCTATACATATTTTTATTTTTCCCACGGCACAGATAAATGGAAGTCTGCACACAGAAATAATTAAAACAGAGAAATACTGTATGAAGATTATACGCAGTGCAATTAGCTAGTGAAGTGTACGCTAATTATTTTCTTTTCGTGCACGTGTGTGTGTTTTAACTGTTACGAGAATCTAAAGCAATGGTCCCAAAAGAGTAGCTTGCAAATGAAAAATATCCTCCGAATTTCCGTCCTTTATTTATGCGAAAAATATCGCTTGCTATATTTATTTCATCGTGCAGAAAGATACAAGTCGTGGATACGGTATAAACGTTTTATTTTTCTCGTGGGAGTCGACCGATGTGATATATATTGCCAATATCGGAATTGCGAAATTCTATTGGAAAATTCTATCGGAAAAAAGTACTTCTATTGAAAAATTTTTTAGTAATTCTATATTTCTAAAATTTCTGAATAGTCCTATGGCAAAATTTCCAAAAATCGCAAATATTGCTAAGTAATACTAGATTTCTAAAATTTCTAAATAATCCTTTGGCAAAATTTCCAAATAATCTTACATCCGAATTCTTAAAAATCCCAATTAATTTTTATTTATTCAACGTTTCGAAAATTTCGACTTAATTCGCATTTCTGATCCACTGGACGGGCGAACGTAAACGTTGTTACGAGCAACATAATCTTCGTTCGAGCGGCCATACAAAGACGGAAAGACTTAACGCGGGATAACATATACGCGTCTTAAGTGGTATTGTTATTAAGTGAGCTCGGGCTCGTAAGGCTTTTATCAAGCCGGGTATAATAACGAACGAGGCCGGCAAAAGTTGCGAGAAAACGCGATACTTGTCACGTTTCGTCGTAATATACGTCCGACAATGGGCTGTCCGTTTTCCCTTAACGCCTCGTATCCCTCGCTGTAATACCTACCCTATTCTGTAATTCTCTTGCGTTACAGCCAGAAATTTTTGGCTCGAACATGCCCTCGGATTATTACAAAACTTTCTGGAAGTTTCACGTAGGTATCCTCAAGCGTTCAGGAATAAATTATCTCGTCCATTTATTATCACTATTAACGTTTCATCGAGGATAAAATAAGGTAAACTACAGCTACGTTGCTTCTAATAAAATAACAAAGGAAAAATATAATTAGTAATGTGAAATCTTGAAATTTCAAATGGAAATTGATTTCTGTTGAAATTAATGCGGTTTACCTCTACGGGGCACAGAATTTCAAAAGAATTTCAGACCCATGTTGCACAGAATCTTTTTTTTATTTTTTAAATTTTATTTTATTTTATTTTATTTTATTTTTTTGCAACTATTGCAATATTTCGAGGTGGGTCTAAAAATGTCCCACCATGCATTACCGTGCATCGAAAAGGTGGGACATTTCTAATCCCACCATGCCCCAAAGAGTTAAGTGGTACAAACAGAGGAATGATGCTCTCTGCTCAAACGAGACGGGAAATAATATACTTGATACAATTTAATCGAAACGTGCATACAATTTAATTCGTCGATATTGAAAATAGAGCTGGTTAGTGAGAAATAAATAAAACTAAATTTTTCAAAAATGTACTATGATATGAATGATCGATCTATTAGTCGTGGGCTCTCTCCACGGTCCGTCCTCAGGAGATAACAAAAAATCATCAAAATTTACAAGCAGAAGTATAATTATATCGCTGAACGTAAAACCTGAGCATTAACTTCTACCAAATCCACCTAACCCAAATTGAAATGCAGTTAACGAGAGGATGCTGAAAATTTCATTGAAAATGTTTTCAAAAATTCGACAGCTCTCGGAACGCCTACGGATTCGGACGAGCTCATTAATATCGACGCTCCAAATTACGGCGTGGTTTAAATTAATTCGTGTATATCGGACGCCGAAGGAACATATGTACCGAGAACATACTCGAAAGCGGACCGTCAAACAGAGACGAAGGCAACGCTCGATCAGTCTATCTTTTGAAGTCACTTGACCCAATTCGATGTTATTTCGCAAGTACGAGCTTCTCCCCAATCGAAGAAGCAGAAACAAATCAGCAAGACCGGTACAAAGATTGTTATTTACTCGTGAAAATATCGACGATCGAACCCGTCCTCCCGTGAATACTCCACCTACGCCCCATTCGATACCGAAATATGGAAGAAATGGAATTTCTCAGAGCTATCTTCCCGTTTGTTGAATCGGAAATATTTCGTATTCTGAGGATATGTTTTAAGGTGTACAGGATGGTTCAAAAGTATGGGTCCAATTTAAAAGAACTAGCGGTATTTTTGTGATTCGTCTGGGATAGGATTCAAGCGATTCGGATAGCAAATATATGGAAAGGTGACGAATTTAATTTTCTGCAAATTTCAAGCAATTCTGAACGTTGTCTAAATTTTATCTATGCATAATTTAAGCCTTGAATTAATCAATTATATATTAGTTTTGTAACTAAATTAACGAACTTCCTACGGAATTATTGATGAAAATTTAACAAGTAATTTGCTGTCCCATAATTTTGAAACGAAATAAGCAGAAAAATGTCGAAATTAATTTCTTAACAATGGAATCAAACCAAATTATAAATGATATATTTCAAATTACAGTCGTCGAATTATATCCTTCGAAATAACCTTCCACGACTCGTACATCATGAGACACGGTTTTAAGTAAAATGGTCGCGTATTTTTGAAAAACGATGTGCATGCAAAGAAGATTGTAAAATATGAACGTACTTTCGCGACAATTTTTCTCCGTGAAATCGTTGCATTGTTCGAACGACTTGATTTATCAGGAAGCGGTGAACTGCGGACAGTAACTAATACGTTTCGTGATCGAGGATTAATTTATTGGAAATTTGTCTTGCTCAGCAACACCGTTTCTCTGGTCGTTGAAAAATCGTTTCTGTCATCCTTAACGCTCTACACTAATACGTGATTGCGTGTACTATCCATTTTGATCCTCTTCTTTGTTGGATACTAAGAGTCTGGACCCACGGTTCTTTCTATCCGATCCTTTGAGATTTCTTCTCTACGATCTAACACTGAATTATTTTTTTCTTTTATTCCGCCAGTCGGTGGATCTCGATTTTTCTCACCGTGGATATTTTATCACATTTTTCCTCCTTTCACACGCGCTGGTATTTTTTATCTTCCTTTGTATGCTAGTCACCCGGATATGGTCTCGATCTTCGTGTCTGATCGGTGATACGCGTATTCTACTTCACTTAAGTCCGACGCAGTACGTTCTGTGCTACTGTCAATTTATTTACACGCGAAGATAGATTGAAATTGTAATTGTAGGATTGGCAAACAAATTCGCGACCATTTCGTATCTTTCGGATCCAAATTATTCAAATTCTGTCGCTAAAGGATATTAAAATTATTATAAATATGGAAAAATTCGAGTGGTGCTTATTTCGATTGAAAATTGTTATTTATCATAATTCTACGGATGAGATGGTTACATGGTTGTTCTTGTTAAACTTTGAGGTTTAAATTGATTTTGGTACACTTTTGTGTCATGAATTTAATATCAAACTTTCTATGCCACGAAATGAGCATTATTCACAGTACCCTTGCAGTAAAATAGCAACTATCCATTTTATATTGAAAACATTACTGGGGCGCTATAGTAGCCATTTCCCTCAATCTTTAAGCATTACATTGATATACAGTTAGTGTCATTTTGAAACACTTTTATGTCATGAATTTAGTACCGTCACGTTTTAGCAATCACGTTTCAATAAACTGATCACACAAGTTATTTTTTTTATTACATCATATCACTGTTCTTACACCATACTAACACATTCTATACCAGAGATGGGGAACCTTTTTACCATTAGAGGCCACATTTAAATTAGGCAGTAATAAAGGAGGCCGCTATAATTTTTTGTATTTCACTGTTGGTATTTTTAGAAGCTTATTTAATTCTATTAATTTTCAAATTGTCGTAATCTATATAATTATATGTATATTAATTAATACAAGAGTTAGCTTTTATGGAGGCCGCACAAGAAACTCACGGAGGCCGTATGCGGCCTCGAGGCCGCAGGTTCCCCACCTCTGTTCTATACCTTTGTCTACTTCTTCTTCTCGCGTTCACTTCCAATCCGGAGGATCCTCAGCCGCGTAAACAGATAAGTAAATACCCGCATCGTAAAAGCACGATACAAGAGGGTTGTTTTCTTGTTTCCCGGCTCGTTCGTTCGGGTCACGATCATCGTTCGAAGTATCCCCCAGCGAGTACCGATGATACTTGTGCCGTATACACGGTTGCACGTTTCGAGATACGCGGAACATCGAGTGCTCATGTTTCTATCCGTGTACGAGATCGATATCGGCTCGTTAAACAGGGGAAAATCTTCGACGATCGGATTTCAATCGGCTAGCGACGACAGCAGTATTGCAGTCCGTTTTCCTTTCTCGCAGAAATCAGCAGTAATCTCGAGACGATAGGTCGATCGATGTAAGGGCGGTTGTTAAAGCGTGGATAAACGAAACGAAAGGGTTAGCTAAAAGCGGAACGATGTAGGGGCAGATCGAGATAACGAAGGGTCCCGAGAGGGATGATCGATAGCTGGCAAAAGAATCGATCGTCTGTGACCCAGTTGCGCGACACAATATCATCCAGACCGTCGAATTTATTTTCCGTCCCGTCCCGACCCAAGATATCTCACCAAACCCTTAATTACCAAACAATTTGTATGCAATCACGATCTGGCTCCGCCCACCTATGCAAGCTTTTTCAGGATATTTTTTCGAACGATACGTGCGTGACCCGGTTCCCACTTCTTGGTAAAAAAAAAGCTTTTGTTCCGCTCTGCATTCGGCTCTCCTGGCAACGTATTGGTCGCGTTTTGTTTCCACCGCTTACACAGAATGTTCGGTAATTTAAATCCTTTCGGTGCTGTGTTCTATTCCCGACAATTATTAATTGATATTGTGAAAAATTGTTTATAGATTTTGAG
The DNA here is from genome assembly GCA_943735885.1 of Stelis phaeoptera. Taxonomy (NCBI): domain Eukaryota; kingdom Metazoa; phylum Arthropoda; class Insecta; order Hymenoptera; family Megachilidae; genus Stelis; species Stelis phaeoptera. The sequence continues at coordinate 16,800,956 of OX030932.1, read as the reverse complement.
ATTGTTAGGAATAGTTGCAGTGATATAATAATTTGAAGGTTGGTGTTCATTTAATTTGGATACGAATGTTTGTGAAATGTGGATTTTGGAACGGTTGAAAATTTGCCTTTCGATAAACCATCTATGGTGTATTCGCAGTGGTACAAATGTTATATCTTATGTATATCTACAGTATTAACACGTTGGCTGTCACGATGGTCAACGATGACCGGCCTCCGAAATATTGTACGATCCAATAATTAACAATAGAAGCGATGAAATAAACTGCAGATAGCGTTAATATTGTGGGATCGGGACCTCCGGACCCAATAGTGAAAAGGGAATCGTGGAAACTAAGAAGCGTGTAGCGGACTGTGGAGCAGTGCGTAGCGTAGCCGGCTACAAATCCATGGAGCCCGGGTTCGAATCCCGGCGAGTAGAGTAGCGTCGGCTTTTTTCACGATTTCCTACAATATTAAGCTGATAATGGTAGCTATATCGAATTGAAAGGTTAAACTTGAATTTCCGCGTGTCTATGTACATCCGTCTTCACTGTCCCGGTCATCGTGTTAAGTGGTGCCTATCCGCAGTAGTATATATCAATAATGTTACAATAGTATCCATAGTAGTATATTAGTACTGATATCAATATTTCTATATATCTACCGTAGTAGTATCTATCAATAATAATACATATCCATATAAAAATCGCCTTTGGGTAAACTGTTCATAATATATATACGTGTCCATAATGGTACAATGTACTGTATGAGAAATATAAAATATATTAAGAATGGATACATTATTCCAAGGATAATTAATAAATGAAAGAAACATCTTATGCGGTTACAGGTGCGTTCGAGGTCATTGACCCAACTGGACGCTCTGGGCAGCAGCATGCTGGACACGGGGGAGCACCATCTGGGGGGTGGTCCCCCGCAGCAGCAACCCCATCACCTTCACCACCATTATCAACCTCAACAATTACAACACCACCCCCAAAGTGTCGAGAGTAATCCTCGTTTTCTCGTGCCAACTGCCGCGTCGGTCGAAGCTGGCCATCAAAATCGTTCCAGGCATAAACTGTCGCGATCACAGGTCAGTAATCCAATATATTGCCTCGAACTAAGCAACACGCTCGGATCTGGCCAGTTGCTTGTTACGGATCTGATATGCTATTCGGCTCGACTTGGGAACGTGGAGAAAAAACAACAGTTTCTCCGCTTTCACGGACCTCTAGCTCGTTTTCAAATTGTCGAGCCACTCTCCCTTCGATCTTATATCAGTCCCCAACCAACCTGTAGTCCCAAAACCTTTTTACCCTCAACACGTATTCGCTATTTCCCAGTATTTCAGGTATCCTGACCTTTCCTCTCTAGCCATTTTCTCGCGCGACACGAATATTTATGTATCCGGGCCTTTTTCCCTTTTCCGTCCGATCCGATATCTGATCGCTCCTTAGAAAGGCCCCCTTCTCCTATTCCTCGAATAATGACATATTTATGCGTCCGGGACCATTTTCCCGAGTTCTGCTCAAGTCCCCTCCTATTTTCCAAACGACCCCTAGCCCTGATTTTTCCGTCAAAACCATCTTATAAAAAGAGGACTCGACTCGAGCAACGAAACAGTCAGTATTTTATCGTCACTCTGTTAGTGCTACACGCGCCCATAACTATTGTACTCAGTTTGTGCAACTTTGAAACAATATATAATAAAATTCAAACCAAACCAACTCGTCTTCAGTGATTCGACGACAGGATCAAACGAAAAGGTGGGGATAGAGATTTGCTTATTTCGAGCCGGAGAACTGTTGCTTATTACGGATCAATGTTTATAGAACTGACCACTGATTGTGAGAGATCAACAATTTCAATTAAATTAAGTTCCACTTCGTTATAAATTTGGCTGTCTAATTTGAGTCGAAAGAACGACGTAACGAAAGCAATAGGAAATTGTCGAACTACAGTCAAAAATAATTCAAGTACCTATCGCAGGGTGCCGTGTTGCAAAATTTAACGAACGAAATAAAATAGTCAATTCGATATAAAAACGGAGCAGAAGCTCTTGGCGTTAAATACGGTCATATCGAGTCGAAATTTCCAAGAAACGAGGGGCAGTTAAAGCATTAAGGTGAAAGATGGATGAAAATGGAAGAAGCAGGGAGTGGTGTTAAAACGATGGGCCGATTTCGATCGCTCCATCGACTGGCAATCCCTTGCGATTGGAGCCCATTATCGTTTCGACAAGCGATCGTATCCGGTCGGTCGAACGGTCGGGCGTAGAATATCGAGAAGAACTTTGATTGAACGTTAAAGGCCAGGCTCGCGTCGTTATCGCGAGCCGTGTATTTATTTTTATGGATCCGGTTACGTGGCTCGGGCTGCGGGATCAGCGAAAACGTCCTTTCGGCTCGAATCGATATCTCGCGGACGGGCCGACCCGTCGCGTCGATTCGTTGGATTGTAAGTTCTGGACGCGACCAAGGCCAGGGCTGGTATTGAAAGATGGAAACAAAAGAGGAATTTCATAAACGACGAGTTAAAATTCTCTCTCTGGGGAATCTCGTGGATGTAACGAGACCCGGGAGGCACGGTCTGATCGAATTCAATAACGAAGTTTCTGCTCCAACGGGAAAGTTTGCGACCGAATGAAAAATTTATCCCAGATTCGCGTGTAATGTTTGAATAGAATTCATGATACGATGGGTGGTCGGGTTGAAAATTGATTTAACATGTCGAACGCCGCAGGGAGGGGGGATGTTTTGTAATTATCCGGAATGGGAAGCTCGAACCGTAAACCGGTACGGTGATAAAAAGCACGATAGGGTTCGTAGGGCTGCGTAAAAATACTAACACGTTGAATGCCGCGGAATGTCCGAAGTTTCTCATTAAATAAACCTCGGGTAACGTTGATATTAAGCTAATAATGCTGGCTGTCGAATTTGAAAGTTAATTAACTGTATCGTTAATAATTAGGTTTTTAGCGTGTTTGACTACGTACGTCCATTTTCACTGTGGCATCTAACGTGTTAAGAAATTGAGGGCAATAAATATAAGTATCATGGATTATACTTATCAGTGTAGTTACATTTTGAAATCTGTTTCTGATAACACTGACAGGGCAGTGATGTTATTCTTTATACAGTGATACTCAACGTGTTAATTAGAATTTTCGTATTGTTTAATTTATCAAACTAGAAATTTATTTAACTTTTGAATTAATTAGTAGGGGTAACTTATGCGGCCCATATTTAAGTATTTTCTTTGAAATAAATTGACAGTTACTGTATATGAAAAATCGTAATGTTTCTTACCGATTTTTCACAAATTTTGATCGAACAGAGGAGGTTTCGTAAGCAAATTATAATATCAGAACTGACGTTGTTTATAAATGGGCTTCGATGCACTGGTATGTTCTGCTGGTCTGACCGAGCGCGGATCTGTTCTACTCGACCGACCCTTTGCGGGCTTATTCTACTTGTCTGCCCACAGATACCGAATTTCACTCGGAAGATGAGAATTGCTCGCCCCATAGGAGCGTGCAAGGATCGTTTTACGGTTTAACAGAAACCGTGTTTAACGATAAATCATAAATGAATTTGTTGGAACAATCGTAACACCGAATTCCCCTTCTGAATGCTTTGAAATGTCAAAAATGTAAACGAAAAAATGGCTCGAGATTCGATTTAAATTGTTAGCTCTCTCAATGATTCGTCGTCCTACGGTTAAATCGAGCCGGTAACCAAATTTTAATACAAAAAGTGTTATTGGATTTAGATTGACTTCGAATTTCCATATGAAATGTCGGCGTAGGCCGACGTCAAAACTTCTGAACTTAAAAATTCATGTTCCAGGTGTCTAGCAGCGAGTATTTCAGCGTCAGCTTCGACCTGTCCGAAGACGCGGGTAGCCTGGACCGGGATGAGTTTTTACCTGCCACCAAAGGCACCTGTTTAGCGTGAGTTTATCGAATTAACCATTGTTCGTCCATCCAGAATATTAACACGTTGACTGCCACAGTGAAAACGGACGTATGCAATCAGACACGCTAAAAGCCTGAGTATTAAGGACGCAATTAATTAATTTTGATTCACTTAACGTTAACGCTACACCACGGTTTATTTCATCGTTTCTTTTGTTAATTATTTGATTGTAAAACATTTCGGATGGCTGTCAACGTGTTAAAATTAAAAATACACTCCTTGAAACTGTACAGATTCTTTCAGCTCGTGATCAGAATATCATAAAATGGTATTTAGTTTCGTTTTTTTTTTTCTCAAAATTTTCTGCTTCAGTACATAACCAAGATAATTTACTTTAACACAATTGGAAAGAAGCTCAATCTTCTCAGTTGCGATTGAGTCGAAATCGTTTCGTTTTATGGTGAGCATCCGGTCGAACGATTATTGTGACGGATATCCGGCCAGAGGAAAGTAGCATGGTCGAAACGTGTTCGTTTCGGGTGAAAATACCACGAGAGACGCGTGTCACGGGCAAATGAAATTTCAAACGATTTACGGCCTCGTAAATAGCAACGACGAACGGTAATTCGGTAGAATTCCCGAGCCTGGGGCCGAGTGAGACGGGCGAAATTCAACGGCGCGGTTGGCCTTGAAACGAGACCGCCAGCCAGAACGAACGGCTCGTGAACTGACCTCGTGACGTTGATTATTAATCGTCCGGTGAATAATGAGTTATATACACGGGCCCGGGGGTGGCTCGAAACTTTCCAACTGTAATCTTGTCGAACCTACTTGCGCCTTAAGTGCCTCGTAACACGACGTATCGCGTTCGTGGCGAACGTTACTTTTACCTAGTTTCGTCGGGACACCATTAACACGTTCCTTATCAATTGTTGAGTAATCGTTCGTCGTAAATATTCTCCTTCTTATTTTCAATAAACCGATTAGTAATCTTATGGTCACTAATGATAATATTATAATATAGTTTGCAAAATTGCGAAGTTTGAAAATTACCAAATTACCAAATTGCTAAATTACTAAATTAACAAATTACTAAACTGACATATAGCCGAACTACCAAATTACCAAATTTCCAAATTAACAAATTACCAAATTAGCAAATTGGCAAATTACTAAATTACCAAATTACTAAAGTACCAAATTAACAAGTTACTAAATCACCAAATTACAAAATTAACAAGTTACTAAATTACCAAATTGACAAATTACTAAATTACCAAATTAACAAATTACTACATTACCAAATTACCAAACTGACAAATAGCCGAACTCCCAAATTAGCAAATTTCCAAATTAATAAATTACCAAATTGGCTACCTAATTACCAAATTACCAAATTAACAAATTACTAAATTACAAAATTACCAAACTGACAAATAGCCGAACTACCAAGTTACCAAACTTTCAAATTTCCAAATTAATAAATTACCAAATTGGCTACCAAATTACCAAATTAACAAATTATTAAATTACCAAATTAACAAACCACTAATTTACCAACCTACCAAATTGCCGAACTACCAAATTCCCAAATTACCAAACTACTAAATTACTAAACTACCAAATTAACCGTACTACAAAATTATCGAACTACCAAATTGCCAAACAACCAAATTACCAAATTACTAAATTACTGACAAGTACTCACCAATCAAATAAAACTATATTACCAACACGAACAGATAAGAATATTTGTCTCTGCCCATATTTATTACACCGTTCGTCTGACTCACGAGCGAATATATGTTAATTGCAGGGAGGCGTTGAACAGCGTTTGCGAGAGGCGAGGTATCGATCTGTCGCGGATCGAAGTTTTCGACGGTTTCTCGCCGCCATTGCCGATCCTAACAACAGACACCTCGAGCCTTGGTGGGAAACACTTGCGGATAACAGGTAACCCTAACCGTTCGCATCGATCATTTAAACTACACCCTTATCGTCTGTAACGTTTTTACACCCTGTCCTTGATCCTCTTTAAAATTACACGATCGAACAGAAAAAAGTAAGAAACAACAGCTACTTCGACGATAAACGATTAATTATATCGCTAAAATTCTATCACTGTCTCACGTTGACCTCATAATGGATTCAACGATTCACTGTTGTCAATTGGCAACCCCCGGCGACTTTAAGGGGTAACAGTTTACCAGCCACGTGACGGGTGAAGCGTGAACGTGACACGAGATACCCTTTCCCGTAATTCATGCGAAACTGATAATACTGTTGCCTTCCAGGCAAAACTGGTATAATTGACGGACGGATATGATAGATTCCGTTAACCATTGAACGATAGACCATCGACACGGAGAAGATTTTAATTTTATTTTATAAATTTGACTTATTTTTGTTCTATGAACTTTCAAATATTTCTGTAGAACGTTTCCATCGTCCTATATTTTCCATTTCTATCAAAGTTCCATAGAAATTTCCTTTAAAAACGAAAGAACCTGATTTCAATCGAAATATCCTCGTACACCCTCAATAAATCGACTCGCTACCAACCTAACACCCATCCAGTGATTAACATTCCCTTTTCCCGTCCCAAATTAACCAAATATATTACATTTCTGACGTCAATTTACCCGCGCAACGATCACCTTTCCACCCGAAGCGAAGCCTTGATTTTTCTCTCGTATTTAGATAACAATCTAAGCTCCGACGATTGTTCCATAAACGGCCGCCTTCAACGCCCGAACGCCAACCCAGGTAATAAAAAGGAAGGTCCGAGTTAAGGTTTCGCTGGAATATGGTCAATCGTCTGTTTTAACCACGAGACACGTACCGCGTGTAATTCAATCGTTCCGTTACGAGCACGATTCGTCCGGATTTTACGAGCAGGCCAAAGATTAACGACGGAATAAGAAAATTGAAGTTGATACTCGGGTCTGATCAATTTTGATCGATACCATTGCCGAGTGATAAGAGACAGATGAGCTCGGATCGAATGGAACGATGATAAACCGGATCGTTGATCGTCGAACGGAGCTTTGATCGAAAACAACACGCGTCTAATACTGTCTGGGCATAATCGAGCCATACTACTTCGAGCCGGTGGGTTGTTGGATATCGTTCCCGGTGTGTACCGTGCACACGATTCGGTTCCAATGGCGGTTACGTTTACAATTCGGACGGGGATAGATTGGTTTCGGTCAACAATTTTGCAAAATGTTAGATTGCCGATTAAGCTCCGTGGACTTTGCGTATCCTTCCTTGCGAAGTTTGTTCGAATAACAACGGGTTAAATTGATTCGAATAATTGTATAAAATATTACAACCTTGCAGCCTTTTCATACTTTCTTTTTTTTTTCTTTCGTTTTACTGCAACAGGATTATTCGTTAGACTGACGAAAGAAAAGTTGCAAATTGCCCACGAGAGTGTTCGAATTTCAACGATTAATTGTACGAAATGTTATGTTGGATATTGATTTCGTGGATCTAGTGTCGTGGAAGAAGTAACAGTTTTTCAAGCGACATGTTTATATAATTCTGAAACGAATTAATCGTGAGAATTTAACACATTGACCGTCACGGTGGAAATGTACGTAATCAGTCAGACGCGTTGTAATTGAAATTACTAATGATACAATCGTTCTATTTCTTAGATTAAGCTTACCGTTTGCTTATCAAGAATTTGCTCATGTTTTTCCCCCATTAACCTATTCGATAATATTATATTCACGATGATGGTCGCGAACGTATACTAATTTGATTAAATTATTAACACGTTGACTGCCGCGTCAGCCATATTCGGGTGACATTTGAATTTCCGTAGAAAGTCGCTTGCATTATTAATACCCTTTCAATTATTATTTAATCAGAAATCGTCGTATCAGGTACTCCAAATTCTGAATAATAGAAATGACGAAAAATTGTAAGAATAATAGGTAGAAATTTGGGTGAAATAAATGCTTCGTCAATAAGTGGCAGTCAAGGTGTTAAGAAATACAATTAAAAATCTTTTTGCAAACTTATTAAAACTTCGTCTAAAGTAACTGTTATTATTTTTCTAAAGTAACCAGAAAAATGTTGTTTCTGTGACTTATAATTTGACCAATCCCATCGAAGTTTGAACGGAGAATCACTCTACCGGAGATGAAGTCGGAAAACTTTCCTGAAAAAAAAAAAAAAAAAAAAATATATATATATAAACCGAAGAGGATTTCAAGCTTCAAAATTGCACTACCTCTTTGGCTGACGTATAAATCGGGATATACTACTGAAAGTTCACGGTGGATTTATTCGTAGCAAAAGTCCACTTCAAAGTTCGTTCGCGGTTGTACATTTGAACAAGTATAAAATTGCGATATTATAAAAGTGCTGTATCTAAAATTGTTTTACCGTAAAAAGGAGCCAATAAACCAATCGATAGGGTTGAATAAAAATTCAGCACAGCTCATCAGTCTTTCACAATATGAAAATAAAACTTCCAACGGTACGCGCGATTCTTTCTATGAAAATTGGAAATAGGATTCGAGAAATTTTTTACCGAATGTAGACCTAGAAATACTTTGGTGATATTTATTGCAGCTTTTGGTAGCTTACGAAGCTAGGACTTACAATTATATAACTTTGTAATTTTGTAATTTTTGAATTTGCTGCCATGCGATTTGTAATGTTAACACTTAGAATTTTATAATTTGTCGGCCACAAATGCACAAACTTGCAGCATTTCAACGTACAATTCAACGCTGTAACTTACAACGCTAGAGCTTGCAAGCTTTCACTTTGCAACCCTATGACTTGCGACGCTGTGACTTGCAATTATTATATAACTTTGCAATTTTGTAATTTTGAAATTTCGAGATTGACAATGTTAAAACTTAGGATTTTACAATTTGTCAGTCACAAATATACAAACTTGCAACATTTCAACGTACAATTCTAAGACTTACGACTTTATAACTTGCAACGCTGTAACTTACGATGCTTTAACTTACAACCCTTCAACTTGCAAGCTTTCAATTTGCTACCTTACAGTTTGCAACCTTATAGTTTGCGACCCTATGACTTGCAAAGCTAGGACTTGCAATTATATAACTTTACAATTTAGCAATTTTGTAATTTTGAAATTTCGAAATTTCGAAATTGGCAATGTTAAAACTTAGGATTTTACAATTTGTCAGTCACAAATATACAAACTTGCAACATTTCAACGTACAATTCTAAGAGTTACGACTTTATAACTCGCAACCCTGTAACTTACGATGCTTTAACTTACAACGCTAGAGCTTGCAACCCTATGACTTGCAACGCTTGGACTTGCAATTCTACGATTTGGAATTTTTTTAATTTACACCCCTACAACTTGCTATTTTGAAATTCACAACTCTATAATTTAAAACCCCGAGTCACTGATAATTTTCCCAAAACTTGAAACACAATATTTTTACTTTCGATCGTTGGAAAGAACAGAAGGGTAGGCTCGTTGCCCTTAAAAGCACTTGAAACTATTTTTACCCGGTTAATGTCGTGACCTTTGATCGCTGTCAAAAGAAATATTGCGTCTATGACGCAAAATGGTATAATGCGTGAAGAAAAAGTGATCACGCAATCGCTTCGACGGCCGTCGTCCTTCCAGATGGTTATCCTTCGTTTAACGGCTACTCCTTTCTGTGTTTACGTTAGGTCAGAACGTTTAGAAGGAAAGAGAAAAGGAAAATGAAACACGTCAACTTACGATCAGATATACACGCGAACGAAAGAGAAGAGTTTCGTTTTCTCTGTTTTTTTGCCGCGCCACGCGAAACTGTCACAAACATCGATAACGCGTTGCTGTTCCGCTGGAAACGAACTTTGTCACCGTCATAAACAATCGTGGGCTGTTTATCAATCACGAATATCAATCGCGACGTTTGCTGTTTCAGTTTATTTCGTTTCTGCTCGTAACGAATCGGACAAACCCGTCTTTCCCCGAACGATTCAACACAATTCTTAACCACTGTAGACAGCACACGATCCGTCTAATTATTTCTGTGAAATAATCGACGCCGGTGTGGCCGTCAGTGGTCGTCGAACGAGCGTTAATCCTTTCGCTCCGGATGGAAATATTACATTGGTTAAAATAGAAATAAAATGAAAGAAATACTATATCTTCTATTATTTTCTGGAATTCGGAAGCTTGAAAATATATATTTCTAATTTACTTACGATAGATTCGAAGCGAAAGGGTTGCTACCGAGGCGTTGAGATTCTTTCCGAAGTTTCTGTTCGTTCGATGGAATCGACGAAACCGGAAGTCCCCCCGGGGTTGATAGATTCCCCGCGGTGACTTGATGATTTTTCTTTGTTTCAGTGAAGGACAATGACAAATCGAACACGAGATCGACGAATCAGAGGACCGGCCAGGGCTCCTCGACGCTGAGGAAAACAAGCGGGGTAAGAAAATAAATGTTTGATGTAACGTAACTAGAGTACAATTTCATCCGTTTAATGGAACCTTGAGCACACACCTGACAAGCGTTTGCCGTCCATCAAAAGGCGAAAAAATCGATCGTTAAAGAGGAAAGGGTGGGGGATAACCTTCGTGCACCGACACCTCAGGGTCCTTCTTCTTTGTTTCCCCATCTGGTTCCTCGTGTTTTCAATCGAAGCTGGATTTTTACCTGACCTTTTTAATTTAACACGGATTACTTGGCGTGGAATTTTATGCAACGATTGCTCGCACGAATAGAATCGTTTGCCGGATGTTCGACTCTGTAATTCCCGATCGGAAACTGTATCTTCCGGAGTGACTGGTTCCCCTCGATCGCTCATTGTCGATATCGTCGCTTAATTCCCGCCAGAACGAACCTTTAATCACTTGCTGTCTTGCTGCATTAATTGTTCGGTAAATTATAACCAACGAAATCTGTGTTGTATCAAGTTGTTACATGGGTAATGTCTGACACGATTTCATGACATAAAAGTATTTCAAATTGAGACTCACGATGTATCAATTTAAAGCCTAAATTTGACAGAATTCACTGTACAAGCGCCCCAATACGATTCTTGATATTAAGCAAGTAATTACCATTTTACAACGAAGGTATAGGAAATAATGGCTGATTTCGAAACGTGGGAAGTCCGACACGATTTCATTACATAAAATTATTTCAAAGTGGCACCTATGATACATCAATTTAAAGCTTAAAGTATGACACAAATGACTACATTGGTCGCGCCGTTAACGTTCTTACTACAGCACGAGTAATTGCCATTTTACTACGAGGTTACAGCGAACAATATTTGATTTCCGAGACCTAGATAGTTTAACACCATTTCATGACATAAAAGCGTTTCAAAATGCCGCTTACAATATGTATATCAATGTATAGCCTGAAGTGTCACAAAAAAAGACTGTATAACGATTTCAACAGTGTCCTATATACAAATTGATTGGTTACCAATTAGAACAAACGATGACCTATTTGCAACCATACCAAGCCTAACCCGGTTCGATCGTACAAATGTACCTTAAAATAATGCTTATAGTATATCAAATTGAAGCTTGAAGTTTGCGCTCTTCGCTTTGACCTCGTAGCCATACTTAAGCCAAAGACGAACTGCAGAACGATCCGTCAGGTGCAAACAATGCCACGAGAACGACGATCGATACCAATCCTCCCATTACACTGGCATCCGGATTCTAATGAGTTGCCAGGGAACATGGTGGAAATGACAAACGCGATTCTATCATCGTCAATTTTCATTCGTTCGAATTCCTTCGATTTTGCCATCGTTACAACGAACAGACTCGTTTTAACAACACTTGGTTCCCTGCCCACGCACAAGGACTTTCACGCTTTTTATACGTCATAGAATTGCAAAATTTCGAATTACAATTAACGTACAATACTCCACGTGGAAATGAAACCAAAGAACGTTAACGCGAACGGAAATATGTCTTGTTTCAAAGTCTTCCCGATTAAAACAAAGAAGAATCCTTGAAACGACGAGAAATAATTTCTATAGGAGATTATTTGAATTGTTTTGACGGTGAATTGAATACAAATTTCGCAGAGTTATCGATGTCGAAGCGGTCGTTTCTTCAGCGTATCCACGGAGGACTCGAGCGTCGATTCCGAAGTAGGGAGTAGCAGTACCACGCTCACTTCCGGTCGGAGTTCCGCTGGGGCTGCGGGACTCAAGACCAGCAAACAGCGTTGGAGCGGCTTCTTCACCAACACGAAGGGCACTAAATTGGATCTTCTCACTGCTCAACTGGACGAATACAATAAACACGGTGTACCGAAACTTACGGACGTTCAACTGCCCTATGAACTCACCCTCAACGAAGATGGTTGGTTGCTTAACAAAGTGCTACCCCCTCGTTAATTAAAATATCCTAACCACCGTTTCTTCGTTTCCTAAGATATTCTGTTCGTATAGTTTGTTTAAATTTAACACGATATCATTTTTTATCCATCTATCATGAAAGATGAAAATTCTTGAGGACAGGGCAGCTTGGAGCGCAGAGATTTAATCGAACTGGAATCAATTAACAGAAACAATAATAATCATTCGTGTCTGTTCAATAAATTATGTCGCTTTATGAAATTCTTAAATACACAGATAAATTTATAACACTAGTCGTAATCACCGGTAACGTCGTATGTAGAAAATATTTATACAATCTCCATATCTGAGTTCGCGTAAACTTCAATTTTACACGGACACTGATGAGGCTGGTCCATGGTCCTGGCACGTCCACGACTGAAAAGAAACACAAAAGAAGTTTCAAGTTAAAATCAATCTTTTTGTTAAATATTTCGTTGCGCAGCATTGTACAACCTGGAGGACGACTGGCGAGTGATTGTACAGAATTCGGACCAACTGTCAGAAAAACAACAGCAACAACAGACTGCTCTATGGGAATTGGCTCAAACGGAAGTGGCTTATATCAAGACATTGAAGGTCGTAACAGACGTGAGTGTTTCTTAAATAAATTTGTCTGATAAACAATTAACAAATCTTCTTTAAGAAGTGAATTTTTAACGTTTTAGCTCTTCATGGCGTGTCTGTGCAGCCTGCAGGCCTCGAATATCCTGAACGAGGTCGACAGGTCAAAACTATTCAGCAACATACCCGAGATCTACGCCGCCAATCGCTATTTCTGGACCGAGTACGTGTTAACGATGATGAACACTTCAAGGACAACTGGACAACCATTAGATCCTGGCCACCTTTTGCAAGGTTTCGAGACGTTCGAGCAAACGTTCGCACCGTATACCAGATACTGCGCTGAACAGAGCCGGTGTCAGCAGTACTGCAGGGATCGTTTGAATGATAATCAATTGTTCACGGTCTATCTGGTGGTAAGGAGACTGGAAGGTCGTCTAATGTATCCTGGGATTGGTGTACTAGCATTAGAATACTATACTTGTGTAATTTAGGACCTAGGTTTAACATACTAGCGCTGAAATACTATTTTCACGGAGCCTAGGATTAGTGTAAGAGCGTTAGAATACTATACTTATGTAACGTAGGACCCCAAAGTTAACGTATTAACGCTAGAACACTCTACCTACGTAACTCAGTACCGAGGCTTAGTATACTAGAGCTAGAGTACTATATTTATGTAACCTAGGACCCTAGACTTAGCGTATTAGCGTTAGAGTACTCTACCTACGTAATTTAGTACTGAGACTTAGTATACTAACGCTAGGGTACTATATTTATGCAACCTAAAACCTAGATTTAGCGTATTAACGCTAGAATACTCCACCGATGTAACCTAGGACCTTAGCTGAGTGTAGTAGCACTATTATACTCCATTGATGTAACCTAGATTCAATGTAGATCCTAGAACTGAGCAAAGGATTTTTACTAACATGTTCCTGTATTTATCAGTGGTGCGAGACTCAGAAGGACTGCAACCGACTGAAACTTCTCGACATTCTGGTGAAACCTATGCAAAGACTGACCAAGTACTCGCTTCTCTTGAAAGCGGTTCACAAGAACACGGAGAACGAGGATCAACGAGCAGAATTGACTCACATGGTAACAGGAGTTCATTGTAATTAATCTATCAGCGCATTGATTAGATTCAATCTTTATGTATTCATAAAATGTTGTAGATCAAATCTGTAGACGACTTCGTGGCGTCGGTGAACGCGGCTTTGAGGAGGAACGAAGAGACGGCACGACTGGCCGCCGCTGCTTCTCGTATCGAGAGCTACGATGTGGTGGAATCCAGAGACGAAGAATTGGAAAAGTTGATTAAAACGCACAGTATGTTTGATATCACTACTGTGCCGATTCCTGGTTGCCCTAAAGACACGCTGAGGGTGCTTCTTCGCGAGGGAGATTTGAAACTAAGAGACGCTGCTAGCAGTAAGGTAATGGAGTATTCTGCAACAAGACTAGTTCTAAGCTACTGTACCAACTGGTGTGTAAAATCAAAAATAACGTGTCTTATCCATGATTCCACGCTTTGAGAAATAGAGAACGTCTTGAGATCAATTTATACTAGTGTAATCATTGCGTAGCCACTGTATCCCGATGTGACAGTCCACAAAATAACACTGAACTTTGCAGATGGAAGTACATGTACTCCTACTGACAGACATGCTACTGATCTGCAAGCCGTCGACCAAGAAAACCTCGTCCAGTGGTCTGAGTGGAACCTCCGGAGGTCTGAAGATCATCAGACAACCTTACGTGATCGATCGCATCCGAATCTTCGAATTAAAAGAGTCAAGCAGTTTAGGACTGGTTTATCTGAACGAATATGGAGCTGCGTCAGCTGCGCTGGTTCTCAGCGCCGGAGAATCAAAGCTGGCCAAGGTACACCACACCTATCCAACATCCCTAACCTTGTATAAAACACCGTGGTGTTCCCTTTTCAGTCCTGGATGGAATCCATAAGAAAGGCTCAACAACAGTTCGCGTTGATGAAGGTACCGCCTCTTGGAGGTACCATGAGCCTGGGAACGGTCAGTCGGCAGCCCAGCACATTCCTTGGCGACGTTGATTTCGAGAGCGAAGAGTGTGAGGGCATTTTAAAGACACCCAGAGGAAGCAGCAGAGCTTCCAGAGTGAGCAGTCTCGCCCACAGCCACAGGTATGCCACTAGATCCTCTAAATTGAGGGTTCGGATAATAAAATGACGAAGAACGGTGTCGAAGATCCATGAAATCTGATCAAAGTCGCGAAACTGTTTCCAGTGGAAGCATAGAGATGGAGGGTGTGTCACCAGGAAGCAGCAGCTTCCTGCCCAGTTACAATCCGAGCAGAAACGTCAGCGTGGAAACGAGCGAACCACATCGTGCTTCCAGCGTGTCGTCCGAGGAAGGAGGTGAGAGTTCCGGGCACAATCACAGACCCTTGCAAATAAGGTAATTAAACGAGGACAGAAGAAAGTCTCACAGTGAGATACGCGGTTGAGAAGAGAGAAAGTGCAATCTGACCAACTGTTGACCCATTATTCTAGTCCTAACAAATTTGATAATAGACGATATCTGCTGAGTAAGTCACCGACGCCCAACACGCTGAGCGTCCAAGTGCCGGCCTACTCTAGCCTGGGCCAATCGCTGCCAAACTTGACCCTAGCCACCTCG
The DNA here is from genome assembly GCA_943735885.1 of Stelis phaeoptera. Classification (NCBI taxonomy): domain Eukaryota; kingdom Metazoa; phylum Arthropoda; class Insecta; order Hymenoptera; family Megachilidae; genus Stelis; species Stelis phaeoptera. Next base: position 16,785,458 of record OX030932.1, on the reverse strand, counting down.
CCACAAACATCGACCGTGTCACCGACACCGCCCAACTCACTTCTTATCGTACCCCGAATAACAAAGAGCAAGGACACTTTACTTTCACCAGGGCACCGAGGTAGCAATTACCCACGCGGGAATATTTCTTTTGCAACCTTCTTGTCCCGTTAGAGGCTTACATTCGATAAAAAAAAAAAAAAAGAAGAAGAAGCACCTGGCAAACGTGGCACTTTGCATGCTTGATGTTGCTGGCTAGGTTGAGCACTGCGACCATAAATATCATATTTATAATTCTAAGAGTTATTGTCACTCGCTGTACTCAGCCTGCCGTTAAAAATAGTTCCTGTTCCTATCAGAAATATCTCCGATTATGTCACTTTAACCTCTTCGGAGGCGAATTCATCAAATTGACACGAATATGATATTTGAAGAGATATTTTGAAAAGAAATCTAGTTATCTTTCTTGCAAATCCCTGAAGAAATTGATTAAATACTAAATGCTTGATATTAGCCAACAAAAGATTGAAATTGATGAATCTGGATATTAATTGAATTTATACGATCAGGTATCTCGTATCCACCACCGTCACCTCCGAGAGGTGCTCTCAGAAGAGCGTTCGCGATTCCACAATCACGAAACCCGCCTCTCGTTAAAACGAGACACATAAGCACGTCTGTGACGCAAACGGTTCAGCCTACGATGAACCTGGACACGGAAGCCATCGAGGAGAGACGAAGAAGGCTGGAACCTTCGCATCGGATGCCATCGACCAGTAGCATCGCGGAGGAAAAGGTTTTCAAGATCGAACAATTAAAAAAAAATCTATAAAATTTCTGAAATTTTGACCATTTTTCTCGACAAAAATAAAAAGTCCCAACTGGCTAGATCAGTGTGCTACAATTGATTCCAACGTTTCCAATTACTATAGAACGACCTTCTATAGAAGAGCTCTACAGTCGTCTGTTGAATATTCAAACAGCACGAATCTCACTTACCACCTAGAGGATCTTTAATGACTAGATAGAGCCAGCTGAAAATCAATATCCACGACACCCACGATACGCTTCCTCTCTTTCCTTGCCCTATATAAATCAAGAAGTGCTTTCAGCTGTTTAATTTACACGAAACTCATCCAACATTCATTTCTGTACCGCGTATGTATGTCTATACTCTTTATCGATATGATGTATTTTCTTCAGAAATGACGAGAACTGGGATACAAGAGTAACCTACCAAGAAGATAAATTGCTAACGGACCATCTGCTAATTTGATGAGGGTGTACGTGATACGTCGTGTTTCGTAACAAGATGTTGCATTTTCTGTCATCTGTATGCAAGTGCTGCACACACTTTCATGCAGAATCAGAAAAGATATGGTTGAAACGATCGGGAAACGAATTCAATTTGCAGTTTGACGAACGTCCCCGTACCCCCTTGTGCCTACAATGTGAAAAAAAAAGCAATTTTACAATCGGTGAGTGGTGGAATCTATATTATTTTGTCAACGCTTTGACGGCTGGTAATTAGATTGATAATTTCGTGACACGTTACAAAGGTCTAATTACAAATTTAATCATTTCAATTTGAAAATTGCTAAGTCTCCAAACTCAAGTTTCCCAAAATTGAAAGATCCAGTCATTCCGTAAAGAATGCAGCCGTCAAAGTGTTAAATAACCCCCTTAGATAATTGAAATCGAACGAATTCTTAATTTGGTTTCAGATTGGGGCCATTCGAAATCAACGCGAAGTTTGTACCACGACCGTATCATTGTAACTTATTTGATTCTAGCCGTGTAACTTCTTAGGTCTCCGTTTTGTAAATTAACCGGGCCAAGAACGAGCCACGTTTCACGATGTTACCCTAGTTCATTTAGAATTCTAAGAACCGAACAGAATAATAAACGAGGAGCAAAAGAAAAGGAAGAAGAAATGGCCTACTTAGAAGTAATTAATCTTACGAGACTATTTATCGTGACTTTAAGTTTAGACGAATTGTAACGCTAGGCTGAACCTTTGTGAAAACGCCTCTAGTGAATAATTTTAACGATTAAACAACAGTTCGAGTTCACGAGTTTAACGAGTAATTCAAAGTTAACGAAAAAAAAAAAAAAAAAAAAAAACGCGAACAGGTTTAGAGGATACACGCGCGTAGAGGAAAACAAAGAAATTACACGTTTAAGTAGATGAGAACAATTTGCGCTAATTCCTCGTACGACAAGCTTCGATGTAAATGCAATTTTGAATTAAAAAAAAAAAAAAAAAAAAAAAAAAAGAATGAAAGAATACGAGTGAGCGAGCGAGAAAGGAAGAGGATATAGAGACACGTTTACTTTAAGTACAAATTCGATTTTGCAATATTTTGTTCAAGAGACTGAACTAAAAAAATAAAATAAAATAAAATAAAAAGATAAAGAATTGGGGCTGTTGAGGAACACCACCCTAACTAGAGACAACAATACGTAGAGAGGAAACAAGAGCAATGATTTTATACGAGCTCCTTACGTAAGGTTTCTTTCGATCCCTTCAAAGTTTGCGCAGCTTGCAATTAAGCTTACAGAAAACGACGAAAAGATGTTAAATTCATCATCAAAGAAGAGAGTAATCGATTGTGCGTGTATGTACGATCGCTCGCGATCAAAGTCAAAATATAGTACATAATTTATTAATCGTGTGTTTCGTTTAAATACCCAACCCCACTCGTTGCCCCTGAACCTTTCTGACATCAAAGTTTCAAACAAAAATTCTTTAACAATGGATAATATTACAATAACGGTCAAGTTGAAGATTCGTCAAGATATTTACAGAATTTTATTAATCATTTCACAATACAATAATATGGAAATCTCATTCTAAATTGGAAGTACAAAATAAATTAAATAATTGAAAGATTTCTAATGTTCAGATACAATTTTAACCCTTAACCATCATGGCTTAGAATTAAAAATATAACATTACTGGGACTAACATTAGCTCTTTAACTTCCACTTTGTGAATCATACTGTTTTGCAATTTTTATTTTTATTGTTTGCATGAGAAGATAATAAATATTGGAAAATATATAGCGCTATCTACTTTTCAGTAGAAAAGTTATAAATTAAACTTCGACGGGGTTACTACGGACTCTGCCATGGTGTTTCAGGGTTAACCCATTAAATTTTATGGTTCAGCATTGAAAGTGCAATCTGCAGTGGCACAAATTTTTCACCACTAGTGTACATGTACATCATAACCATTATTGGAAAAAATTTCCTAAGAAATACATATCCGATATAGACTTTGGCCATAACATACATATACAACATAACCTTCAATTTGATATAAACTCTTTCCGCTACTCAACAATGATAAAAATTTGGAATTCAACAGTTGAATGTTAAATAAATATTAAAGAAGAGCTTATTTACATAGGCGTACGGTGCTTTAGATTTTTCAAGCGTTTGTCCACTACGAACCCATAGCCCAGGAGATAAAAGATGTTGAAGGTCGTTAGAACGCTAGATTGCAAACTTACTTGCAAGCTCGCGGGTCGATGGTGTGAGGCAGAGATCCGTCAGCAATCGTTTGCCATGTCCTGACACGTTCGTGCCTCGCTGCGTTCGTCTGCCAACGCCTCCAGAATCTCCAATAAAAGTTCTCGGCTCAGCTGCTTCAGTCTGGCAAGCCTTGCAACCTGCAGATCGTGTGCACGGCACAATAAATGCTTTGATTTTTAAAAGAACAAACTACTATCAGGAAGTAATATAATACCTTTGTAAAATGATGTACGATGAGGTTCAAGGCATACTTCTTCATGTCAGCGGCCTGCATTCTATCTGCAGCTTCCAAAATCTGTATCACGTTCTCGAAGGTGACGTTCATTTCGAGATTTTGTTTGCAAAACGCTTGCAGTCGATTGTTCGTGAAACCGTAGAACACTGGCGCGGTAAATAAATACAAGGAGTCTTCGGGAGGCATCGAAACGTCCGCGTAATAAATGTACCTCAACAGGGAATCGAACGACTCCGAGGATGGGATCATTTCACCGATTTGTATCTGAAAAATAAAAAAAAATATGTATATATACCTTTCATTACTATGTATGCAGTATAATTGAATTGTCTGGTATTTGCCCTTGGGTGCCGATCGCCCGATGAAGACAGGAATTTATTTGAATTTAGAATAATTATCAAAGAAAATATATGAACAATCGAATACTCACGTTCACTATATTATTTTCTGGCATAAATGAACGGAACATTCCTTCGAAATAACTGCACCGAGCCGCAAGGACTGCTTTATGGGCTGGAATCGGTACGCCATCCAACATCAGGGTTATATCACAGAATTCTCGACCGACGCTCTTCAAAAATGCCTCCATATCTTGCTCCAATGTTGTTCCTGAAACAAGACAGAAACTGAAACAAATATTCCATCCGATACTAATTATTTACAATTCTCGTCTCTTCACCTGTGCTGAGGTCACATTGCCTAGGAAAAACTCCCCTCAGGGGCGTCTGTCTTTTCCTAATAATTTCAACCATCAAAGGTTGGTCCAAAGTCTCAAATTCTTTGCTCATTACAATCTGATTGTAATTACTCTCCTTCACCACGAAACTCAGGCAAAATTCTTTGATAAAATACAGCTTCAAATGAGCAGCGTTGTGTAACGCTTCCAATACATTGGCGTGACTTATGGTGGCTTTCAGATATTGAACGCACAGCTGTTCCAAGCGTTTCATGTTAAATTGCAAGCCTAAACGATACACGTCCATCATAAGAAGCACGATCCGATTGCTTAACGGGTCTTCGACGCTTTTGCTCGAACCGTCTTTGCTTCTCTTCGTCGGATCTATACGATCGGTGTAAATATAATTCAGCACCATTTCGAAAGCTTCTGGTACAGCGTCTGTTAGTCTCACCTATAATCAATCGCAATCAAGTAACAATATTTACGATTGATCCAAACGATTTTTTTTACCTCTAACAACGGCAGATCTTTGATTGGTACATCCACAGTACCAAATGCTTCCTCCAAATGTTTATCCCGCTTTTCTCGTGCTTGCCTAATACGAGCTCTAAGAAATTGGGAACGAGCCGCTACCATCGCTATGTGAGCCGGTATTATCGTTTCTGTATCGCCCACCACGAATTCGACGTCACAAAACAGTCGTCCGTTTAATAGCCTTCCAAAATCATCGTGCAAGGTACACTTTGGATACGATGAAAATTGAAATCGGTAAGTTTCTCCAGATCGTACATTATTGTCGACTGTTCCGCCGAAAATGAACATCGCTTCTCCGATTACCGCGGCTGCATGAAACAATCGACCAGATGGAACCTAGACGTAGAAGAACAAAGTTGAAAGGTGCTTGAATTTCAATGTTTTAATGTTTATACTTGGCTGTCAGCAGATGGCAAGATGATATTCCACGTCTGTGTGTCAAGATCGTAGCAGTGAAGGTCATTAGGTAAAGTAGAATCGGCAGCACCGCCAAATACGTAAAGATGCCTATCAAAGCTGACCATGGTATGGCCGTAGCGACGAGCTGGCGGTGGCGGTGCGCCACGAAGAATGTGTTCGGTTGAGATTCGTGTCCACCTAATAATTTGTATTTTTAAACGACACAGTGTAATTTCAAGGTACAGATGATGGATTTACCGTTTTTCTCGAAAATGAAACTGAAAGAGACTATTGGTAATCTTAGCTCCACTCTGACCGCTAAAGACAAACATGGATTCGCGCGCTACGGCAACAGGAAAATTGCAACACGTTGGTGGACAGTCACCAGATTGAACGACTTCCTCCCATATCCTTGGTTCTCCAGGCTAAAAGTATTCCTGGCGTTAGAACTGACAAGCAATTAATATTAAATATTACATATCAACTTACTAATAATGATATTGTCCACATATCATTTAGTCTTGCATTTCCATCATACCCTGCAAATATCCACAATTTATTGTCATATACAGCAGCACCGTGCGCAGATCTTGCGACAGGAGTTCTAAAAAGAAATGGATAATTAATATTGCATATAAATACCTGGTATACAAATAACGTTTAAAGAATGATTAAAAGTAGAAATAAATTAATAAAATCAAGTAAAACGTACTTTCCAATAAACCTCCATTCTGTCCACTGGCCAGTTTGGAATCGGTATTCAAATAGGTCATTCTTATTGGTAAGGTTCGAATTGGAATGTATATCGCCCGTATAACCACCGAATACAAACATAGAAGAGTCATGCACAACTGCTGAATGATGATAACGAGGAGCAGGAGGTGCTCCCATAGCGAATGCACGTCCCCAGGACTTTTCTTTCACATCGAATCGTAACAAATCATTCAACATTCTTTTACCATTATCACCGCCGAAAACGTATATAGCATCTTTGTACGCTACAACAGTATGTTTGCTACGCCTGTGTATAATACAATACAGTGAACTTTGGAATAATACATTTAATTACAACGCTTGATGTAAGGAAATAAAGAATAACAAAGCATGTTTGATAAATTACTGTTACAACTTAAATAACATTAAAATTAAATTGAAAGTAATGAAATATTCTTGAAAGTATTTATTTTCATTTATTTACAGTCTTTAATTAACAATCATAAAATAAATCAAGAAACTGGTAAATGTTGGATACCATTGAAACACTGATGCACAATTATTGGAAGTAAAAATATGTTGTAAGAAAATTATTGATAGCACAAATAACAATTCAAAAAACGAAAGAAAAGTGAAAATAATCTGTCAAAATTGTGCAGTGTTGTAAACCGTAGAATGAATTAATATCCGAATTACCTGGCGCCGACAAATTCGTCGCATTCTGGCATACGTTGCCAACGATGAACGGTTTCAAAAGGACCGAAATCAAGAGTCAAACATTCTGCGGTCGCGACATTATCCATTTTTGCTTATTTCAAAGTCATACAGTCACTTCGGAAGAATCATTCTTAACCTATAGTTGACCGCGACTACATCATTTCTCAATTTTTACAAGTTCGAAGCCTTCATTGTATAGAAATAAATCTGCAAACGCTTTCAAGCGCAAATGTAAGCGATACTGTATTAGAATACAATAGAAATTCTGTTTGTATTCATTAAAATTTAGACAAACCATTCATCTGTCCATCGAGCTGTCAAAACCGTACGGTTATATCGATCGGATTGAGTACAGTCTAGGTTAGAATAGGACGCAATACAATTACATACAATTATTTATTTTACATGACTTACACAATACAAAAAATCACATTAATAATAACAGTTTGTTTAAATTATATTCAATAATACAGGTGTGTATATGATATAATCACGAGAAAGTTGATCTTGTCCCCAAGTTTTATCATATCAGTGGTACCAAAGTGACCCACGAAGGAGGTGTTGGTACTTTGAAAAATGTATTTCATTGTATACCGTTACAAATTCACGCCAAATGCAAATACATTTTTCTGTGAATGTGTCTCACGAGTCTGGTAATTAAGTGCACACCGATTTAAACAATGTAAAGCGTTTGTATATACATGTGTATCATGCGGCTAAGTGGTAACGCGTGAGACAACGTGTTAACGGCGCGTAATCGACACCGAGAAACTTATCTACCATTTTCAGTCTTTTCCCTAAACAAAAACAAATTAATTCGGAACAATGGCACGAAATGTACTTCAAAATGGTAAAAAAATGTTTTGGATCGGTTGCGCGTGTATTGGTACGTACATCGCGTATCGATATTGGAAAAAGCGAGAGCTTCTGACGATAGACGAAGGTTTCGAGGATGTGTCAAAGGTTAGAGTTTCGATTTCGCTTGAAACGATGCTCGATTATTTGTCACGATTGATCGCTGACGATTTTCCTTTCCGCTCGTATTTACATCTTATCATTGTCATTGTCACTTTTGTAGGCTGACGATAGCCGCGAGAAAAGGGTACTTCTATTGGGTTTAGACGGAGCCGGAAAGACTTCCATTATAAATCAACTGTGCGTTGCAAACGGCGATGAGAATTCTTACATTGTTCCTCCAAAGCCAACAGAAGGTTCCTCTGTATATAGAATAAAAAATGGATTGTATTCTTATAATATTTGGGACAGTATGTACACACCATTATCTCCTGCAACATTGTACATTATCGCTATTGTTAAATGCAACTTTTATCGTTAGTTGGAGGTGCAGATGCCACTAGAAAGCATTGGACTGCCTTTTTACAAGACACAGACCTTCTATTGTTTGTGGTAGACGCCTCAGATGTAAACAAATTGTCACTGGCTGCTATTACCCTCAAGCAGTTGTTAGGTGATGCAAGATTGGAAACTGTACCAATTTTAATAATTGCTAACAAACAGGTAAATGCATATTAAACAAAGTTATTATAACATAATTCACATATAGTATCTAATGTATTTATGTATGAAATCAGGATTGTCCTAATGCACTGAAACTAGATGAAGTTAAGAAAGCTTTAGATTTGTTAAGTATCTCCCCTCATAAGCACAAAGTAGAAATAATCGGATGTCAAACAAGGCCTCTTCCTGAAATGCCGGCAGGAACGACTGAATACAATTGGCATCATGCATCTATGGACACTGTTAGGAAAAAAATATTCTCTATGGCCACGTAATCTTGTAATTATTTGTTTGTTTTGTTTCAAATACTTTATGTATAAAACAGGAAAGAGAACTAAGGAAATGAAAGAGAAGTGTGAAGGGACAGTATGTCTGATTCAACATACTGTGCCATACTTTCTTCATGAACTGAATTGAGGTGATTAAACGCTATTTGTTCAAATTGAACTTTCTTAAAAAAAAAAAAAAAAGAATTCATTCTTTAAAAAAATACAAATAAAAAACATGATTTTTAAGTATTTCTCATCATATTTGCAATTGTTCAAACTTCATTCTACCTTTTTTTATACTGATTTCTTGAACGTACAAAGTTATTTCACAAATTATTTATTTTCCTTACAAGAACATAGTAAATATTTCTCATATTAATTATGCACAAAGTACATTACACCTTTTTTTTTTTGTAACTGATATACAAAGGAATAAAGATTCAGAAATCGCATCAATTAGCAGAAATTTATTTTAACAGTTAATAATGGATAATGTTACATGAAACGATACAAAAGTATTATCTGTAGGCCTTTCCCTACTACTTGTACTTACCTAAATAACAATATTAGTTTATTTCTTTTATATCTTAATACTTTATATACAAATTTGAAATATATTCCTATTAAATGTAACAAGGAACTAGTTGTTATTGTTTGTCTTTCTTTGCAGATACTCATTGTATTGCTCAGGGATACCCTTAAATACTTTTATTTTAGAACGTATTTGTTTCCAAGTTAATTGATCGTAATTCTTTTTGTCTCGTGCCATTGCCTGTGTAATTAATTTAACAATAAGAAATATTTTTGTCAATGTGAAATAAAATTACTACTAAAACAAACTACCACCTTATAATCTTCCCCGTGTTTGTCCATTAAATAGGTAAGAAATTGTACTTGACCGTTTGGCAGCTGAAACATTCTTTTTCTTGGAGCTTTTGCTTCTGCTTCAAGTTCATGTGCCACATGAACTTTTACCGGCTTCATCTCAACATCTTCCTTTTCCGATACTGTTTCTACATCTTCAACTTTGAACTTTTCAACAAGTTCGTTTTTGGTATTAGAAATTTTCAACGCCTCGTTTGGGTTGTACGCCAAACCCATTTGTTTCAAATTAGCGCGGATAGATTTGGTCACTTCCCACGAATCTTTCAATTGTTTACTACAAACGATACGATTCAATTGTTACACATTCACTGATACAAACATTGTTAGCTTAACATTAACCATGATACCGTTTTTTGGTTAGAATAATTACCATTTTATCGTTGGCAATTTCTGCAACTTATTCCGTAATCGTTTACGATTCACATTCATGCGAAACTTCTTCCTACGCTTCACTTTTCTAATTTTCGTCATTGTCGCGATTACAAATTACCACGTGTTTTGCAAAAACAATCGCGGAATGCGGCTAACTTCCTTCAAATAAATTCATGTAACTGCCAGACTATCCACTCGATACTTTTTCCCTATAACGAAATACGAATACGAACATCTAGGGTTAAATTATTTTTAACGGACCATACTAGTGGCATAACTGCTAATCTACTCATAACGTTCGATTCAAATTCAGCGTCGTTATCAACATTTTAAAGGAATTAATAGCGATCAAAGTGTAATATTTTGAGTACAACGTTAACAAGTTGTAAATGAAGCAAATCTTGTTGATTGCAGCGAATAATTTCTACATAATTGGTCTCGTTTTTGAAATTAAGCAAATGGTAAGTCCAGTTTAATGACATTGAACAGATCTACTTCAGTCTTTTCTCTTTGTTGCAGTCTAAAATTCGATATTTTTCATTCTGCAATCCAATTAAGGTTTAAATTCACCTAAATTTGTTCGTTCTATTTGAAGACTTTAATGAAACGTCACTTTGAATGTATTTCAGCAACCGGAAGTCGTGTTTGCTCTAGGAAGACTCAATTTCAATTTTGAATGGCGCGACCATATTTAAACGTGCCAGAAGTCGCTTATTCCTTGAAAGTGAGTGACTAATGAATTGGTACCGAATCGACTATCAAGAATCGATCATCCATTGTATGCAAATTAACCTGGTGTCCTTAAAAGTGGTACTTTCTTACAATTCGTACGTGCTTGAAAGTTTATCCATAAAACATATCAAAGTTAGAGCACGTCCGCGAAGGTATTGTACTTGACCCTGTGTTTCATCTGTTTTCATTGTTTGAAATCTTTTGTTACTATTTCACGAATCACCTCAATTTTCTTCCTCGATACAAAGTATCCTCATTCTTTCCCAACAAGCAAGAATGTAACAATTCAGTGCTGTTAAGTCATTCATAAATAACCTCTATTATACCAAGGTAAGGATGAAGTAAAATAAAGTTATTGTTAATAAAAAGAATTAAAGTATATTTTTCCATGTTTCAGAGTAGGAAGTGAAGTCTATTTCAGTGCGTGTTACGAAAGTAAATTGGTGCATGTAACATAAATACAATTCAATATCAGCTATATATCTATTTATACTCGATATCTATACATGTACATCTACACCTACGCGTACGCATCGTTCATACATGTACAAGTTGACCGTCATGTCGTTACAAGGTTTTATCTACAAATTTTCAATCCAGTTCGTTCCGTTTAACCCTCTTACGCTTTAAGTAACCATTACGTCCTCCTTATTTCCAGGAAAGTTAGTCCTCGAGATACCGAACTTCGTAAAAAAGTCAAGTTCACGTAACGTCGATTAAACTTCCAGAACCAAAGGTTCCAGCAGGAGGTTGAGAAGACCGAAAGGATTAACGTGTCTGGGTTTACCAGGAGTAGCTGGCGCCGAGACCGTTAAAGACGGTGTGCACAACGGGGGCAGAAGCTTCATACCCGTAGGCCTTGGACACAAGGTGAGCCTGGGGAGCGTACTCGTGAGAGAGTTTGGTGAGCTGCAGAGGGGCGGCGTAGGTCTTGGCCAGGAGAGGAGCTGACGCGATGGACGCGGCGTAGCCGTGAGCTGGGGCGATGGATGCTGCGTAGCCGTGAGCTGGGGCGATGGATGCTGCGTAGCCGTGAGCTGGGGCGATGGATGCTGCGTAGCCGTGAGCTGGGGCGATGGATGCTGCGTAGCCATGAACTGGTGCGATGGATGCTGCGTAACTATGAGCTGGGGCGACATAGGCGCTCTTCGTGACGACCGGGGCGTGGGCAGCGTACTCGTAGGTCTTGGTCAGGAGCGGAGCAGATTCCACATACGATTTAGCGAGAAGAGGGGTGGCGTATGATTTGGCTAACAGAGGAGAAGCGTAGGTCTTGGTTAGAAGGGGAGAAACCGGAGCTGGAGCGGCGTAGGCCTTGGTCAGAAGAGGAGAGCTGTACGTATACGGGGCGGCGTAACTCTTGGCCAGAAGAGGGCTGCCGTAGCTGTAAGGGGCGGCGTAGGTTTTGGCGATCAAGGGGGCAGCAGTCGGGGCGATGTATGCTGGGGATGCATACGCGGCTTTCACAACGGGAGCGTGAGAGACGTCGTAGTGATAGAGGCCATCATTGCTGACGCTGTGGCTGCTAACTCGCACGAAGGAGTGAGCCGAGTCGTCGCTCTTCGTGTAAGAAGAGACCACGTTCTGACCCGCGTAACCCTTCTGCGTGGATTCCTGGCTGAATCCGATGCTGCTGTGGTCGCCGGACGACGCAGCGATGTCGTAGGTGGCTGGACCACCGGCGCTGGCTGCTGCCACGAAGGCTACGAGTATGATGAACTGCAAAGAAAATCGAAGAATTATTGTATGAGAACTCTGGTAACTTTCAATCCATTGAAAATTGCTTTAGTCTATGATAAATTAATATGAGAGTACTATTACTATATCGAATCTTTACTTCTCAACTTATGTTGAAACAGGTAACCCACTGGAATAACTGCCTCCTTCAAGAAGGCAACTTTGAAAGTTAAATGAAAGACTAATCAAGAGTCTTTGAAGATAAAAATTCTGATTATAATAAACGAAGGAACTTATTGAACTGATTAGAAGTTTCATTAAAGACTTTAGTTAAAGTTACATCGCACGACAGTCCTTGGCTGTAACCCTAAGGGTGTATACATTCGCGAAGAGGCTTACCTTGAATGCCATTTTGTTTTTACGAGAAAGATTGGCTCGGTTCTGACCAAATTCGAATTCTGGCCCAGTATTTATATGCACGCAAGGTTGCAAGGGGGATCAATTGTATTTTGGGTGCCGCTGATCCCAAATGGGATTGGACATGGCCGATCAGGGGAGAGGGAAACTGTACCGCGAAACTTTTTGTAAGAAATCATTAAGAAAGGAGGATAGAAAGTGGTGGAGACGGATAGTCGAGCAAAAGGGGACACGGACGAATGTCGGGCGTGGTTTCGACGCAATTTAAGATCGTTCATTGATAACCAACAACAAAAAATAATCAATTTTAAACCAACTTGTCGTTAAATCAATTTTGATGAACAACTCTTATTAGCGGCTGAAAATTATGGTTTTCTCACCTTGTATTTATCGACATGATATTTAAATCAAAATTACATCCATATTATTTAGCAAATTTGCACAAATGATTCTTGTTCATATGGTAGTCACTTTGATAAACCCAAAATCCATTTAGCTATACAGGCATAGATCATACTACACGCTACAGTTTCACAAATTTGCAGTGCTTAAATAGCAGAGTAACGTTTCAGATTCTTCGCTGAGCAAATATGTAATTTGCGTTGGTTCAATAATTGCTTAAAGAAAGGATGTAAAGTCAAGGCTAAAATGCGTTCGTACTCTCTTCATTTTTTCAAAATTCATTCTCAAAGAATGTATCCAATTAATATGATTAATAAGTTTAATGGAACACGTGTTTACATTGGAAGGGCGTTCATCGGTGGACATTATCATTGCACTTGACACGAACAAATTTCTGTCCCCTTAAAAATTCGCACATCCTGTATTACATAAAAGACCGCTAACCACGTCATATGGAATGTTTAATAATTTTTTCTTCTTTTTTTTTATATCATGTCCTTCCCTTCATTTATGTAACGTGATACATATACCAATACCAGGGCGTGATATTGTAAAACTTGTCAAGGACACACTTTCTCCAAATTGTGGCACTGACATATAAAGCCATACAGGTTTAACACCAGTTTCCACGTAACTTTTGCGCGTGTATAAGTGATCTCGTTATAATACTAGAACTAAAGTTCGATGTCGCCGTATGTACGCCGGAGGCGGATAGTGGGTACGAAAATGAATAGGCGTGACAACGCCAAACCTGCAGCCATTTACAGTGACGTAACTTTAAATTCATATACATTTATATACATGATCCAATTTTAATCATATGTTACAAAAAGAAAAAGGAATTGCAACTCATTTTGCAATAATTCTAAAAGTTTTCAGCATCCGGAAATGAAAGAAGGAAGACGAGGGTCGATAAGAGTCCTAAGAATCTTCTACGAACTTTTGGACAGAAGAACTGAGTCTTCGTGGACCCTTGTGGAACGACTTGGTACTTAAATGTAGTTTTAAACATTTTTGTTGGAAAATTCGAGTGCCTAAAGCACAGTTTCAAAGGTTGGATTATGACTGACTCAGCTCCATCATTTGTGGGTTGACCCTTTGCATTACTTAATAATTTGAAACTAATGGAAGTGGGTTTGTGGATTTTACAGCTTATGGAAGTGGACAAATTTGAAAATAAACGACTGAAGTATATAATTATTTATTTATGGATTGAGGGTAACAATATCCTTCGGTAGCTAAGAAGAGGCACCCTTTTCCTCGGACTTATTTTCAACAATTTCATTTGTTTCAGTGCTTGGACCATTTGAGTTATTTTGAGAACCACCGGGCTGCCCTTTATTCTTGAGTATCCACTGACCGATGCGTTTCTTCAGCATCCTTTCGTGACCCGCGTTGTGCAACGAGAAATCAGAGAAGACATTATCGATCTTAAAGAGTTCCGGGCCGCAAGAACGCTCGAAATTTAAATCATGAACCGTAAGCAATCTGATCCGACGCAATTCGGCTTCCTGCGTAGACATTTTCTTCTTTTCGTCGAATTTATCGGATACCATCGAGTCTGTCGACAAAGTTTCCAGCTGCCCTTGCTCTTTGGATGTCGATGGCTTTTCCTCTCTTCGACGAGAAACCTTGCACTCAACGGTTGCATCCTTCTTTGGTTGCATCGACGATTTATCTGTTTCGAAACTGCGGCCTTCGTGGCCTGCATCCGCGGGTTTAAGGGCTTCTGCGAAACGTTCTCAAGGTACGGTCCTTACCAGTTAAGCCTGTTTTACCAATCTTATTTCTCTTATCCTGACTGAATGGCTTTGCGTCGGCCGCGTCCCAACTTGCACGACCGTGATTTCTCATGGATATGTAACGGGCGTAAAGTTCCTTCTGTATCGCGGTGTTACGAGGCGACAAGGAATTGCTTTCGATCAAACGTTTCGTCATTTCGAGATATTCCTCCATCGGGGACGGAGCTTTTCAAAGTTCGTAATTTAGACGCCGTTCGATCGGTGTTTCGTAAAAAAAAAAAGAAATGGATTGTTCGTGTTGTTTACCTGTAGAAGGAAAACCTCGATCGTTTATCTCTGCCTCGTGAATCACGAAACTCTGAACATCTGCGTCCATTAGTTCGTAAGATTGCGTAGGCAATGCGTCTTCGCTTCCCCAAGTGTCTGGTATCGGAGGTCTTTCTCCTTTAGATCCGTTTTCAATCATTTTACCAATTTCATTGCCTGAAATTATAAATTGGAAAGAGGAAACGATTCGAGACGTTATCACGTTAGGTTATGAAGCGATATTTATTACGACCGAACACGGCTCTATTGTTTTTTTTTTATCATCGATTATTATTATAAATGGGATTATTTGTATAGCAATAAATTTTTATTTAACACTTGGACGGCCGGTGCATCTTTCACGCTGATATTTTTTATTTTATTTCAGTTTACTGCATGGTGTACTAATTTTATTATAACTTGTAAACTAATAATTTTACACAATTAAACACAACTTCACTTCTACGAAGAATGCGGCCGTCAAAGTGTTAACGATAATTATTCCACTTTGTACAATAAATAGTACTTCCGTTTAAATAATATTTAGGTAAGAAAAAAGAAGTTAAAACCAAAAACAGAAAAGTCGACGAGGATGGGATTCGAACCCACGCGTGCAGAGCACATTGGATTAGCAGTCCAACGCCTTAACCACTCGGCCACCTCGTCCGATGAACAACCAATCTTTAAATGTTCATACTACTATAAACTTTGTTAGTTTTGCATTAAATTTCCTTTCACTTCGCGATAAATCATCAACAATTCTGCTGTATATCATATACTTCAGTATATCTTACAATGTATTGTTGCATCTATTTCACGTAACGCATGCATTTTCTTGTTCAATGTCTACGCTCGTTATTATATAATATAACCGAAAAAGTAAGCTCATGTTCTTTGTATTCAAATTCTAATATCAATGCACTTGATTTTGATAGACATAATATAACATGTTCGATAAGATTCAATTTATCATCGTTTCTTCATGCTAAACGATGACTTGTTTAAAAAAACTTACATAAAGCACGATATCTTACATATATATATATATATATTTATTGGTATTTTGTAACAGTTTCAAATCTTATCGGATATGTTTGTTTTTACGTTTCAAAAATAATGTTTCCGTGTAATAAAACGTCACAGAGTCCGTACTTTGTCCGTACATTGAAGATCCTTCAATAGTAGTCATATTTATTATAATTCTTAGTATTCGAGTAAACGTAAAGTATAATACTCGTACATCTGTTAGATAATCACATGTTCACTTACTTGTCAGCGTTATTGTTACGTATACAATGTAATTTAGACGCCGTAGCGGCTTAGTTGTTTCATGTGTCGTCGATCAAGTATCATGGAAGAAACAAGCGCAACCGTATCATATACGCCAGTGTATGATGAACCGATTATGAAACGTTTAGAAGACGAATTCTTAAGAACTAAAAGTATAGGAATCAAATATATTATTTACTTCTAATAAATAAGAATTAGTTTTAATTATCCTTTATATTACAGGAGAATGTTATTTGGATCATGCAGGAGCAACTTTATATTCTGATAGTCAAATAAAGAACGTTGCTGCTGACCTTCATAATTCACTTTATGCTAATCCACACTCTATAGGAAATGCAAGTAATCTGACACAGGATATCATTGAACGTACAAGATATATGTAAGGGGTTCAATAAGGAAGATGAATTGTGTTCATTTAAGATGGATATAATAAGAAGTTTTCATTGTTATAGGATCTTGGATCATTTTCACACATCATCCGAAGAGTACAGTGTAATTTTTACATCAGGTGCAACTGAATCCTTGAAAATAATAGCTGATACATTTGTATTTCACAAGTCAACCAATGCATTGTCCTCCCCAGGACACTTTGTGTATACACAGGATAATCATACCTCTGTTCTTGGTATGAGAGAAGTTGTTGTTAAAAGAGGAGTAAAAATAACTTGTTTAAGCCATAACAATGCTTTTGACATCCTTAATAACCCTTTGAAATCTTTGAGCTCTTGTTCACAACAAGATACCAATTCGCTCTTTGTGTATCCAGCACAATGTAATTTTTCTGGATTAAAGTATCCTCTAAGATGGATTAAAGATGTACATGAAGGAGCTCTTTCTAATATAACTGATGATACGTCCACCAAATGGTATGTCTTGCTTGATGCTGCTTGCTTTGTATCAACATGTGACTTGGATCTCTCCACTTTCAAACCAGACTTTGTTTGTCTATCTTTTTATAAAATGTTTGGGTATCCTACTGGAATTGGGGCTCTGTTGGTAAAGAATTCCAGTGCTGATGTACTGCAAAAAGTTTATTATGGTGGTGGTACTGTAGATGTTTCTTTGAGCTCTCAAATGTTCCATGTAAAACGTGAAAATATATCCCAAAGGTATAAGTTTATAAGTTACTTAAGGAAGCTAGGTTCTTTTTACACAATTCATAATTATTTTTGCAGATTTGAAGATGGTACCGTACCATTTCTGTCTATAATATCTTTAAGACATGGTTTTGACCTACTGTCATCTATGAGAATAAATCTAATTTCAAACCATGTCTTTTCCCTTGCAAGATTTTTGTACCGATCATTGTTAATACTTCATCACAGTAACGGGCAACCAGTAGCGAAATTGTATTCTGATACTGTTTATGAGGATGATAATTTGCAAGGGGGAATCGTTGCATTCAATCTCTTGCGCTCTAACGGTGAATATGTAGGCTATATGGAAGTTTTAAACATGGCAGCTTTATTTAAAATACATCTTAGGACTGGTTGCTTTTGCAATCCTGGTGCATGTCAAAGGCATTTAGCATTGTCAAACCAACAAGTACTGCAGAATTATGAGTCTGGCTATGTTTGTGGAGGTGCCACAGATTTAATAAATGGAAGACCAACGGGAGCTGTGAGAATTTCATTTGGATATATGTCTACGATTAATGATGTTCAAACTTTATTACATATGATTGAAAAATGTTTTGTGGATAAACCAAAAGTAAACAAAATACCAGCCTGGTGGTTGGATCGTAAAAGAGCTTTAGATAAAAAATATCATTGCGTTACAAGTGCAGAAGATACAAGCAATGATATAAAAAACAATACAAATGGAATTATAGATAAATTGCAACATATAAAAGAATCAATGAGTAATTTTATTAGTGACAATCAATTTTTCAAGTTGACCATACGTCCTAGTGCAACTAAGAAGGAATGCATTTTGGAACAATTGTATATATATCCAATAAAATCATGCGCAGCTTATAAAATAACAGGTTCCTGGAGTTTGAATTCTAAAGGTTTGCAATACGACAGAGAATGGATGATTGTTTCATCGTCTGGCACTTGTTTGACACAAAAGCAACACATCAAACTCTGTTTATTGAAACCAATTATACTTCAAGAAAAAGGAATCATGCAATTGAGTTATCCAGGTAGAAATCCGTTCACCATATATCCAGTGGCCAACTTACTTATTTTAATGCATTTTAGGAGCTCCTGCAATTTCTATTCCTTTACATAATGACTCGGTAAACACTGTAGAAGGAACACTATGCCAAAGTCGAGTTTGTGGACACAAAGTAGAAGGTATTGATTGTGGTTTGGAAGTTTCTGAATGGTTAAGCTCGGCATTAGGTTTACCAAACTTGAGACTTATAAGACAAAGTGATCATGACAGCAGTAAGAAAGGTATAATTGAAGTTAATAACTGTATAAGGACCATAATGTATTATTTAATCATATTTCCTTTTTGCAGGAAAAGATAAACCCAACTTATCATTTTCTAGTCAAGCTCAGTATTTATTAATAAATAAAGCAAGCGTGTTATGGCTTAGTGATAGGGTACCGGACGATGAAGTCCAAAAAGATACTGTCATACACAGATTTAGAGGAAATATAATATTAAGTGGTTCTGAACCATTTGAGGAAACACAATGGAAGCATATGTATATCGGAACAAATAGCTTTGCAGTATGTATTTGACTAAGTTAAAGAAAACACAAAATCATTTTTTAAAGCAAAATATTTCTCCAGGTATGTGGTCCGTGTACCAGATGTCAAATGATATGCATCGATCAAACCACTGGTTTAAAAACGGTAGAACCATTGCGTACGCTTGCAGAACAGTTTCATGGAAAATTGAGTTTTGGTATTTATTTGACTAAAGAAACTAAAGAAGATGGAATTATTACTGTTGGAGACGTTATTCATGTTTCATGATTGACAACTTTCTCAATCATTTTATCATTCAGATACAAAAGAAAGTGCAACAACTTCAGCATCGTAGGATATAAGTTTGTAAGGCTATACAAATTTCAGTATCACGAATTATACATAACAGAATTAGTACAGTATTTTACAAATTATAATTTTAATTGTAGAAATACCTAGCATTAATTTTTGTACACATATTTTTTTATATTTTCTTATCAACATGGCCATTGATGCTTCATAGTTACCAACATTTTACATGACAAAGTAGTTTGTCTACTTGTTTTTTTATATCGAAAGAAGAATATTTTATTCGGTAAAGTTACATGTGTGTAACGTGTACAGAAATTATACAAAGCCAATGAAAATAGATAAAATATATTTAAATGTAAATAGGTATTGAGAAATTCAAGTATGCTTTCATTGATATGTTTGTATTGTGTGAGCATATCATAAGAAATGAAGAGATAGTTATTAAATAAAAAAGATATTGATATAGATTATATTGTAAGTATTTATTTAAAATTGGTTCATGCTGTTTAAATTTTTCATTTGTTAGTCTGGTAACACTGTAATTAGCAGCAAATTTCCGCACTGTTGTCCTACGCACACCTGTCGTGCGTCACCGTGAAACTAGGTTCAGTATAGATCGTGAATTTTACGTGACGTGTTGCTTTTTACCCTGAGTTCAGTTGTTTATCTCCGATTTCCAAAGGTTGAAGTTCACGATAACAAGTTTCGTTATATTTACAGCGTTCCGTTTCGAGAGGCGGGAACCGTTTGAATATCGTATACGCAGGCAACAGGTGTCTAATATCGCACATGCATCGTTTCGATAGCGGTGATAGTTTTTCTTCCAAAAATTAAACAAACAAATTTACGCGATAACTTGTTATCAAGAGTACATATATTTCGAATCATGCTCGAAACGATCGATACTATTTTATGGAGAAGTATCCGCTTTAACAAAGTGTAACATTCAAAGTGTGATAATCGTGCCGTGTCAAATCAATTTTCGAAAAATGGAATACGATTATCTTATTAAATTTCTGGCCCTTGGAAATTCTGGAGTTGGTAAAACAAGTTTTCTGTATCAGTATACGGATGGCACGTTTGATTCACGTTTTATATCCACCGTTGGCATTGATTTTAAGGAAAAACGGGTGGTAAGCGAATTATTTTATCATTCACTATTTTGTTAAGTGCTGTTATCGTTAGTATAGACGATTGTTTGCTCGTTTCTATGATAGTGCTATCCATTTGAAGTATTCTGAAGGTCTATGTATGAATAATATGTCTAAATTATAGGCACATTTATGTAAATGACTTTACACGCATATGTTACTACTTTACAAGCAACACTCCTTACCTATTACAGATATACCAGACAGCAAATGGTAGAACTCAACGTGTGCATTTACAGCTGTGGGACACAGCTGGCCAAGAGCGGTAACAATTGCCACATTTGATTTTAAAGTCTATTTTCAAGCACTAATGTTCTTTGGAATCAATCCATAATGATGTATTACTTACAAACACTAACTATCGTATCATAAAAATGACTTTGAAATTCAGGTTCAGAAGTTTAACCACAGCATTTTACCGGGATTCCATGGGTTTTCTTCTAATCTTTGATCTAACCAACGAGCTATCCTTTCTTGAAGTTAGAAATTGGCTGGAACAACTTAGGGTACTCATTATTTATTATAAAACTTATACAAGATTCAAGAGTGCTCTTGTTGAACGATCATTCGAGCGAATACTTTATGCATGTTGTATGATGTAGTTGTAATGCGGAGCAATTAAACAAATCATGCATTGGAAATAAGCTTATCTAATAGTATTTTTCACTTTGCATGTAGTTCAGTAATTAATTAAGCATTTCCATATTTTATAGCACTTAAAGTTTGTTCATTACCATATTTTAAACAAAAAAAAAAAAGAAATTATACATACAAGCTCAAATTATCGTTCGATGGAAAAACGATCAACAGTAAGCTGAACAATTTACCACCTCAATGAAAATAAATATTAACTTGCGTTACGATTGTTAACATACGCTCGTAATTTTCGTTAAATTAATAAATCGAAGCATTTTCCAATGGAAACAAAATGGATTCAAATATCGTATATAATATCGATTGGAAATTATTGTTTGCCTTTTCGAAAATTATTGGATCGTAAAATACAGAAGCCGTTGTTTGCCTGTTTTCTTGCATTATATTTTAGCACGTACTGTTTGAATAACCGTTTTCATTTCATCTCGATTCCCTTGTTCGATCGTTGATCCGTGTCTGTCCTCTGTGTGTACATGTAGACTCACGCATATTGTGAAGATCCGGATATAATTCTCTGCGGAAACAAATCCGATCTCGAAGACAAACGGGTCGTTAGCGAACATAAGGCTCGGGAATTAGCGGAGAAGCATGGGTAAATAACAACAGATCACAAAATTTATTATACTCGTGTCCTTGTATCGACCTTACCATTAATTCTTATCCTTTTTTAGCCCTGGATTACCTTATTCTAAAAAGTTTAAAAGCATCGCTCCTTTTTCCTTGATCATTATTGTCCGCAACTTGAAAGACATCAAATTCGACACCATTCCACCTACACAGTCTGCAAGTACTGCATTACACACTACTCGGGAGACGTCTGGCATCAAAGTTGATAAGTTTCAACTTCAATCTTTCACGGCATCATTTGTCGCACTTAACGCTGCTTGAGACTTCAAAGAGTAAGGCTACCGACGAAACCCCTGTGTATTTGGGCGTGCCAAGAAATGCATAGACACATGAAGATATAGACCGAGCATAAACTGCTACTATAGGGAAGGGGGGATCTGATTTCCTGGGCGAGGAAGACACCCGGCTAACATCGACTTATTCCGGCAAAACTCGGTTAAAATGTTCTGTAGTGACAGATGGGAGTCTCGAGTAGTGTGAATTGCCAAGGAGCTAATCGACGTGAACAAAATACTTAATGAATTTGATTTATGCTTCTCAGCTTGGTGTATCTGGAAACGAGCGCAGCGACCGGCCAGAACGTGGCGCGCGCCGTGGAGATACTGTTGGATCGCGTGATGGGAAGGATGGAAAATACCGTGGACAAGTCATTATTGCCTCACCAAAGAGTTCTACGGTGTCACGAGCGCGACACACCACCCCCCAGCACTTCCTGTTACTGCTGACACTGCCCCATCGCGTAGCTGAATAAATTGCCTCGATTTATCCTTCCACGGTTCAGGCAACATCCTGGAGCTCGCGTTTTATTCAGCTAACAAGATGTTCTTATCAGAAGTTGCATCCGAATCTCTTGTCGTTCGACGTTCAACGTGTGCTATTAAAAACGTACGCGTAGCAGAATATCGACCGTTCTAAATAGAAGTTGAAAGATTCCAGTGGATTAGTTTTTCGGTCAAGGGTTCGACCCTTCGTGGTGTTATTTCTCTGGTTTAAGGAATTATTAAAACCATACGCAAAGAATGGTACCTAATATAGAATACATTTTGATTTACACTCTTTTGTTCACCTATCAAAGATTTACGATTTTGAATCGTGCGATATTTTGCCGTACGTCTACGAAATTGCATCGATACGCTTGCAATCAAAGCTGTTGATAAACCGTCTCGTTAACTGCAAGTTCGTGCATTGTCTTTGAAAATGGTCCACGTTGTTTCACGCATCCGCACGCACATACTGATCGTCTTCCATGATCGCTTCCTTTGGTACGGAATCGTTCTGATTGCAAACTCGTACCTCTGGCGTGTATTTTCAGTGTTCCGCGGTCACACGACTTACTTGTTACCTTCGTACGCATAACGTGTTCAATAGGGCGTTCAGGGTGTCCCATAATACGTGACAATCATCTTAATTTGATAAAACAATTAATTAGCCTCTGCTTTAGGTACTTCGGTGACACCTTGTACATTGCCGAGCATGCTAAGCATTCATCTTGAAAATTACTAGGGATTATACCTTGACACTTTAACTGGTTTAACCAACTTGTTTTGAAATAATTATTAACTTGTCGTGGTAACTTTCTAGTAATAATATTCGCTCTAAGGCAAGAGTAATAAGTTATTTCTAGTGATAATATTTGGTATAAAGCAAGTGATGGGACATTCTTTCGGCGCTATTTTCCCTAAGGAAGCTTATGATGCTCGACAGTGTACGCACCGTTAGTCTCTGTTTATTCGCCAAACATTGTGATACGCGAGCTACGATTAAACTGGGAAATTAGAGAATAATTCCCTATTATATATATATACATATATACAATATATATTATATATACCTGTATTTTTGATGCTGTTATTGTGTTTAACCAAAGTATCGTCTAGTCGTTAAGTATAATGTTGAGAATTCAATCAAAACTATCATATCTTATGCACTATGTTTATATTGTTAATCGAGTGTCAGTGATCGTTGTCTGTTCTTGTCAAACCGTACGTCGGTTATTTTTTCAAACTTGTACACGAAGGAACATTTAATATTTGTACGAGAGACTTTTAGATGCTGAAAGGCACGAAGTTGCGAGTTTGAAACGTTCTACGGTACCCTTTCAATTTCCAAGCGGAGGTTGAACCCGAGAATTCGAAATCAGTACGCCATTTAGCATCTCAGTCTTTCATTTGCGCAGTTATTTTATGCATGTTGCGAGAACTATACGTTGCTCCTTTCAATTTATACACTTTCGAGAGTTACAATTGATCGAGAGATGTTCGTACTTATATTTATATGTATATTGTATATGTCTGTTGAGTACGCAAAGCCCAGGGATAATAACGTTTCCCAGTTGTTTGATACTTCCGCGAGAACGATATAAGATTAAAGTTTCAACGACGCCTGAATAGCAAACGCGATACAAGTTCCCTATGAAAATGAATCTTAAAACGTTTCGTGTTACCTCCGATGCATAACTTTCATAGGAATTTGAAACAGCGAAAGATATTTCAAGTTATTGCCTCATTCTGTGCATCGTGTCACACGTCGAAGCGATAAAAGAAGATTGCACCGGTCTTATCTGTTTCAACAGTAAAATATTCCCGTGCTCGTCGTCACTTCTTCTACATATAACCTCGAGAACGAAAATACACGATGATGGCGGGTGCAATTATTACGTCGTTAACTATGAAACTTAACGAACAGAACATAAATATTATTCCATTTTTTTTTTTTGCGTATAAAATATGTACCAATATTTTTTGAAATGGAAATAATAAATGTCACAGTGTGGATTTAGTCGTTTGTCAAGTTTTATGGTCAACGACCCAATACAAATCAGGGGTAGCGTTTTTCTCCTTCTTGAGAATCACAAAATAGGTCGACTTTACACGAATCTCGATGTGTTCAAAGTTTTTCACGATAGCTGTTGAAGGATGTAAGGATGGCGTTCTATCATGTATACGTAATTACCTGTCTGTTTCGTGATTCGTTAATGTGCCTCGACAGGGACTTACCCGAAGAACACCTGCCCGAGCAAATAAATGTTCTACGATTCTGCTTAACGAAGTTCTTGTTACCATTCCATCGGTCGTGTCGCTATCAATGCCAAGCAACGATACTTTTATCCTATTTTTGCGACAACTTTTATGTCATCGAGTCACGCCCAACTCTTAAAAACATTTAAGTTTCTTCAACTTTAGTCGTAAAAAATAATCTCACCCTCTTCGGGCAGGCATCACCAGCAGGTGTTTCTTTTGCAGTTCCCGTATCCCATCGGACCCCGGATCAAATGTAAACCGATCGTGCTGTTGGGAAACGGGCAGCCCGGAGAATAACTCCCATAGCATCAGCCTGTGAAACTTTGTTTCATCAATAACTAGGCGAAGGGTAAAACATACACAACAGGGAGGGCCGGCTCGAAAGTTTCACGGCTGAAACTTCCTTTATGGAAGTTCGATCGAAGTTTCCTGACCAGCCGGCCAGGAATATTAGCCGGTGTTGCTGTTTACGGGTACACGAGCTTTTTTCAACCTCGTGAATCGCGTTTTTACGACGGAACTTGGACGAATTTTTAAACACAGCCAAGCTTTTATGTGCTCCATTGTACGATCGAGAACGACCCCACGAAGAGTCGTTGAAAAGTACACGTACAAGATGTACTTGAAGCTACTTCAGCTGAAAGGGTGAAATTCGATCGAAGGTCTCAAACAGAATAAATAAATCTGTGTATAAGTTATTTTACGACCTTTGGTTCGATTAACCTTTTTCCGATTGGAAACTTATCGGACCGTGGAGAGAGCTAACACTTTAATCATCACATTTAAAACATTTCAATGGATACATGTTAATTAATTTTCTATGTAGAAGCTTGAAACTGCAAAAGGATCGATCGTGCAGAACCCGGGACAAAACGTAATCCTATCTAGAGACAAATTTCCAAGCTAACTCGGAGAATCGCGGATGAAAGCAGAGGGAAGGAAAACTGTCTGATCGATGAGACTAGCTGCGGTCCAATAAATAACGTCCCTTTTGATAGTACTCGCTGATACGCTTTAAACGGTTCCATCGCTTTGCCTGGCCCGCCGTCAAATGAATTTGAGGGTCTACGTAATAATTAGTCTGTGCAGAGGCAGGGACCAAACTGCTAGTCTCAAAGTGGTCGTTGCTGGTACCAACGGGTACATTGACGAAAGTACAAAGCTGCGGAAAGGTCTTCGTTCAATTGCTATTGATCCGTTCGTGGAAGACAAAGTCGCAAACGTTCTCCCCCTAAAATGTAACAACTTGAAAAATATTTTTGAAACGGAACTTATAATAGATCGCGGATATGTGGAGGACTGCTGTTTGTTGAAAATTCCGGAAGAGGAGGCTTAGAAAGCTACTGGGACTGAAGTTGATGGATTGAAAGGACAGTAAATGAATTCTGCACTGTATTCTACTCCTAGTGTTAATGATTATTCAATAATAATAATTTAGAGCATTCAGAGAACGTCACTTGACAATCTTTCGGAGGTGATACTCATTTTTGATGGATGTGTCTCTAATCAAGGAGGATTTTTGAAGTGTACACGTTTCCAAGTTGGATGTTACTCCAGAAGATATATAATATTTGTAAGAATTCATATAACAGCTAATATTTATTACATAATTACATTATCGTTGGTCCATTGATATCTCTATTAACATGAATCCTTTTATTATTATAGGCCCTGTAAGTCTGAATCCTAATACTTGTGGATAGTAGCAGTTATACAATACTGATTCTACTATTAAAGGTGCTGAAAACTTCGTTAGGCGAAGCATTTATTTCTCCCAAATTTCCCCTATTATTCTTACAATTTTTCGTCATTTCTATGATTCAGAATTCCGAGTACATAGTAAGACGATTTCTAATTAAGTCATTGAAAGGATATTAATAATGTAAGCGACAAATTTCTACGGAAATTCAAGCGCCACCCACGTATGGTTGAGGGAAGAAGGCAAGATAATTTTTCCAGCTATTAGGTTATTACCTAAATACTAGGCAATATTTGATCTGTTCGTCGGAAGTAGAATCAGTAATAGTGCTAATACCAATAGTAATGTTATCAAACGATGGAAGAAGTCAAGATATAAGACTTTTCCACTGGGAAGTCGATTACGTCTTATCCAGATAGGTTCTAGAAATGAAGTAATATGCCTGGAAAGGATAGGAGCGGACGAGTTGAATGAAGTTTTGCCTAATTGTAAGTTGGACCGAGAAGAGAAGGCAACATTTCCGAAATCGTTTTCCCAAATTGGCGGAGCAAGCGACGTTCGCGTTATCGCATTCCAGTTTTAGCATGACTGCTCCACAAGCGGAGGAAACTTTAGCCGAGGCACCGTCAGTTGCAAATAAACCAGGAAACCGATAGCTGTTATCAAAACCAAGACCTGCCAAGAAACCAGAAATCGCGGTCAAGTTCCAGTCCATGTAGGAACGTGGCTTTCACGTTGAATGGGTTTCGATTTCAACCTCGCCCAGCAGCAAAACTGGACTTTAATAAGCTGAAAAGCTCGGCGTATTACCTTATCTGAAACTTGGTTACCCGATAACGTAAATGCTTCCACGTTGGACCCGGTGTTTCGTTTCAATTTATCGAAGATTCGAGGATTGTGAACGTTTTGTAAATTAAAAACGCGAAACATTACATTATCTGAAACTCGGTTATTCGATAATGCAATGTTTCCACGCTGAAAGGGTACCCCCGTTTCAATCCACGAAGGCACATAAAGTATTGATTTTACGATTGTCAACCTTTGCAAGATAAACAAACGCGTTATCACATTATCTGAAACATGGAAGAGGATTTATTTGAAATTCGAAGATTGTCAACTAAACTAAAAATTCCAGTATTATGTACTTTGATAATTCAAAGTATGATTTAAAGTTTGTTGACCCTTCCAAATTATTATGTATTCCTATGCCAAATTGTATTATTAATTAAAAATATCAATCCGAAGCGTTAAATGTAAAAAAAGTTAATTCTTAATGCTTCTTAAGAGACATTAACACGTCGAGTGGCACAGTGAAAACAGACATCCTAATTATTAAGGATGCAGTCGATTAATTTAGCTTAATAGCATTATTAGCTTAATATTAACGCTACGTTTGTGTCAATTTTTGATTGTACAAAATTTCCGGTGACTGACGCGGCGTTTGTGTTAATAAGCATAAAATATTCGTAATAAAAATTGTAATGTTTATAGTTACTTTTATAGAACAATAGGTACTACATCGTTTCTATTGAGACGTATTTTCTATCGATCCGGTGAAACAAAGTGCGCCTTCCGGTCACGTGGCCGAAGACATTCGGTTTCTCGGTTATATACATATATGTATACATACATAGAATTCACGTATCTTCGCTCCACTTGTCAGAGGGGTCGAGAAAGAAGGAACAATTCCAGTTAGATATTGGGCAGGCAGATAAAACGAAATTACCCACCGGACACTGGAATCGCTACGTTTTCTGGGTCACTGCTACTGCCCGTTGATTTATAACTTCCGGTCGGTACTCTTAACAGTGAAAGAAAAAGGACAAAGACGAAGCGACGTCAAACCCGTCAAAACTCATCTGTTACCTGGGCACGAATCATCGATAACAGTCTTTTACTTTAAACATTTTTTAGAATTAAATGTAAAAGTTTCCACATTATTCTAATACCAGAAAGATACTTTACAGACGGTAGCTATACGAAGTTTTTAAGGGGGTAGTTTCTTTCTTTTCTTTTTCGTGAAAAATATCGATTATTTTACATTTTTGTAAAAATGGAAGAGTGTAACTAACTAATTTCAAAGTTTGTATTTATTTATATATTTTTTCAGTTCATTTTGCTCACATGTACTAAGACGACGCGCGTAATTTCTTCAGTGGCGATTGACATGATATCCGTCCTCCAGTTTATTTAAAATCAAAAATTCTAATCAGGTTTTATTATATACATATATAGTTATCGTCTGACCTACAATCAGCGAGATAAAAATATTTTGTGAGAAATGGTAACTATTCAAAGTCAATTGTTCAATTTTACTGGACAAGTTGTTTATACTTTTGATATTTTAAAACAATATCTATGCAACCTATCGTTTCGATTGTACGTCAAACGATAACTATATATGTATAAAATAATACCTGATTAGAATTTTTGATAAATAGATAGATTTTTAGATAAACTGGAGGACGGATATCATGTCAACCGCCACTGAAGAAATTACGCTCGTCGTCTTAGTCTATCGTAAATAAGAACTGTACATGTGAGCAAAATGAACTGACAAAATTGAAATAACTTAACAAAAGTATGATATAAACATATACAAACTTTCAAATTAATTAGTTACACTCTTCCATTTTTACAAAAATGTAAAATAATCGATATTTTTCATGAAAAAGAGAAGAAACTCCCCCCTTACATAATAATTTTAATTGGGTCGAAAAATGTTCGTTCCAGGAAATGAATTCCCAAGAAAGGCCAGCAGCTTCCGCGACTTCCTACTCCGTTTTACGACGCTTTTTTATCACCTTCTCGAGCAGAAGTCGCGATCGACAGTATCAGTGGAAGTTTCGGATTCGTGAGAAGGGAAGAAGGCGGGCGAACCGCATCCGGAAGCAGCCTCGAAGTCGTCGTCGTCGTCGTTTACGATTCCCCGGGCTGTCCTAAAACAATGCGGAAGTGGAATAAGAAGTAGCCGTCCGGTTTGTGGAACGCGGATCGTGAGAGTTTTTCTGGTGAGGTAAACCAACCGATAAGGATAACGATCCCGACGGAAACGTGACGTTAATTGGGAAGAAGTCTTCCGCCGACACCTTCGTGGATCCCTCTTTTCGATCTTCCTGGAATCTGGCTTCGTTTAACGAATACGGGGGAGAATCTTTAATTGCTTTTCATCAGGGCAAAAACCGATCCGCTTCCATTCTGAACCCCCCATTTTTGACCCGTCCTGCTTTTCGAACTGATTGCAATCGTTCGGCAACTCCATTTCGATTCGGGGCGAACGGTCTTCTTCTTTCGTGGGACCGTCGAAAAGGTTGCTCAGAATTGGAAGGTTCGTTTATGGGCTTGCGGATTTTCGGGAACGGCTAGGTGTCGGGAACAGATAAGAAGAAGAGCAAGACGATAGATAGTGGAGGAAAATAGTGTGCTTGGTTTAGCAACTGCTCGTCGAGCAGCTACAGCGTACTCGATGGAATCGAAGATCGAAGGAAACGTAGCAATTTCGATGAACCGTTTCTAGATAAAAGAAATGCGAGAAACTTCATTATGCGTCGGAATTGTACAGGATGATTCAAAAGAGTGAAGCTCTGACGCGATAATTCTGTTTTCTGGAAGACGCGTCGAACAGATTTCTTCTTTTATTTCGATTAGAAGTTAAGTAGTTGTCATGTGAGGAAATATTGTAATTTTCTTTATTAACACGTTGAATGCCGTAGGCGTCACCGGTCACCGGCACCCGATGTTTTTCACAATTAAATAATTGACAAAAGAAATGACGAAATAAACCGCTGATTACGAACGCTGGCTATTGAATTGAAAAGTCAAAAGCATCGTTAATAATTAACGTATTAGGTACGTCTGTTTTCACTGTGGCATTCAACGTGTTAATATTTTATAATTTCCTTAACCGTGATGTACCAGAAAGAGAATAATGGTTAATTTTTTATTGCTTCGGTATGATATTTTATTAACGTAGCAAACTTCTGCATATACCCAATTTAATCTAATTTCATATTACAAGGAATTCCTTTCAAATAGTATTACCTATGTAGAAAAACTACATAAATAACAAGCGAAATTTGATTATAAAATTAATGTTTACAGAAAATGTGCAGCGAAGAAACGGTAGCAAATAAACCGTTTGAAATGTTTATTCAATTTTCGAATGTTAACATGGATAAACGTTGTAATCACAAAGCCGGGGTCTATTGGCAAAAATCCATCGAAGTTATGTTTTCTACGAGCACCTATGTTTTCGTCCGGCAGGAAATAACAAATCCTCCGATCGTTTGGATTAAATTTACATTAACCGAGAACCGAGCTTGTTCGACTATATTTTGGAAATTTTAGGATCGAAAAATAATTCCATCGTGTCCGGCAGGTGCAGGAAGTTTCGTCGTGTTGATTCATAGCGAAGAAAGTAAAATAAAAAACAAACAAAAAAAAAAGTCTAAAAGCACGCAGAATTTTTTGTCCGTTACGAATGAAAAATAACCCGCGTGTGCGTATCGAAATTCTACCATTTGCATATCACCGTCGATAGGATAACGTTTAGCATCGATGGGAAAACATATTTATTCCTGTTATCAAGAAAAATACATTCTATCGTGTGTTACTAGGGCTATCTCGATTGCACATCTTCGAAATTTTGTAAAATTAATTATTAATTAATTATTGTAAAATTAATTTTGAAAATGAAGTCGAGATTGTTCATAATTTCAGAACTTTTGTGTAAC
Source organism: Stelis phaeoptera (assembly GCA_943735885.1). Classification (NCBI taxonomy): domain Eukaryota; kingdom Metazoa; phylum Arthropoda; class Insecta; order Hymenoptera; family Megachilidae; genus Stelis; species Stelis phaeoptera. The sequence goes on along the minus strand of OX030932.1, from coordinate 16,754,213 downwards.
GATAGACGATCTCAAGATAAGGCATACCCTTCGCTAAATCGTTTGACAATATACACACGTATACACGTTTTATCGCAACACTCCCTGTCTGGCTCATTTTCTGCTAGAAAAATGCCTGGAAAGAAAGCGGAGAAAATTAGTTTCTGCTCGTAAACGGGACAACGAGATAAGAAACCGCGATTTTCGACCGAATATATAGCCCCCTGTGCTAGCAAACAGTCGATAAGTAATCAATGTTCATAGCTGACCCCTTCTTTCGTTATTATCCTTTTATCCGGTGTAATCTTTCGCTTTGACTCTAAAACGCTTCTACGATAGTAATATATTCATAAAAAGGTGGAACGTTATCATAAAATTACGTATTTTGTATAACGAGTATCGACAATTATTAATTTTTTTCCAGATCGAACAAATGAGGAACTTGGAAATGTTCGTAAATTGGTATATCGAGATAAAAAATCCTTCGCATAATTTGGGAAGATTATAATTCGTGATGCGGTTGATTCTGATTCTGACTTCCGTTAATTCCGCTTCGCTCGTTTGTTAAAACGGTAAACGTCCAAAGTCGGCTGGGTCAAAGTGCAAACTCGACTGTTCCCACTTATTCCTCGCATGACAACTCCGCTAAAAGCCCCGAAGTTCGGGAAAATTTCAGTTGCCGTGGGCCAACCGCAATCCAGGAACGTCAGTTCCGCTGCATCGCATACACACCGGTGTTAACTGACAGCGTGGAGGTTCGTTAATATCCGCTGACACTTTTTGAAGAATTATACTTTGCTTAGCATTCGTCGGTTCACTTCAGCGCGACATTTTGGAGATGTAGGAACAGGTAACTGAGATTATATTATATTTATTAAAACACGATTCGATTAAGGTATCGAGATCCTCGGACGAAGAGGAAGAGTACAACCGGTGCGTCGCCGATCATCTGGAAGGATTTCTGGTATCTATAAGGAAGGATATAGGAGCGAAAGAAATTACTAAGCCCCAAAGTAAAAGAATTGGCGAGACAAGGTGTCATATACTTTTGAGTACCGTGCGTCGCCGACTTTCTAGACGAACTCTTGATACCTACAGGAAAGCATTTCACTAGAAGACAAGTTGTTGGAGACACAGTTTGTAAGTTCTACTGCTAATTTGGCAAAACTAGAGTTAGGAATCTTAACTCTTTCGCTCCGCGCCAAAAGTGTGCACGGCGGCGTTTACGACTCACTGTAACTCGAGTAGCTCTGACGGTGTTTCTTGAAAAAAAAAAAGAAAAAGAAACAATGCAAAACAAAATACTGATGCTACATGTCCAGTGTAAGATACTCGATGGTCGATAACTCCAATTGCTCGTCGTACAATACGTGGCATCTTATATGCAGAGCGACTATAGTTGCCCGTAGTATGTCAGTGGCATTTTATGGAGAGCGAGTATACTCGGCCGTAGTAACGAAAGGGTTCAATACGAAGCTAAGAGTCTAAGAACCTAAGAAGAATTCTTGTTGTCCACGGAACTATGAATCAGTCGAACTCGAATTCTAAGAATTATAATTTGTAATTGTAATAAATTGTGTCTGTTATTCTTGATGTATTAAGTATCGATTCATTCGATACGTTGTAGAAATGTTATGGATCATGGTATTCGTCGGTGGAATTCCAGGAGAAGATTGACGAGTGAGAAACAAAACAGGAATACCTTTGTAAGAAGAACGCGAAAGAATACGAAACTAGTCGACAATTCCATAGGACGTGTCGGGTTTACCTCGACAAACTTCCAGTAAATCGAACATTCCTGGAAACTTCGACAGAGCCTGCCGAAGTTGGCGAAGAATTTAAAAGTTTGCAGAACCTCGGAGACCTTAACAATCTCACAAGGACCTAACGCATTGGAACTACTTCGCAGACGATGTTGAGTTTAACTTCACTTTAAATTTCAACGATACGACAAACTTGTCCCAACAATCGTCTCTTAAAGCTGTCTAAACTATCTGGGCGAGCAATATAAGAGGTCCGATACAAAAATATTGTCAAAGTAGTTCTAAATAAGTCAGTTTACCGACAGTTCAGTGTTAAGTTACAATAAAATGGGCAGAATTCAAAATTCTTCAAGTGTCTAAAAATACTCAACTTAAACTGAATCCAGACCTAGGGAATACATTTTTGGAATAACAAGGTTTCATTAGCAAATGATACTTATTTATAAGTCAATCTATAAATTACTTATACTTGTAAGATATTTCTATGTTTATAACACACAGGTGAAATAAACATGATTCAAACGAGGACACCAGGGATGTGTCTATCCTTCGAATCGGAGCTGGCGATTCCAATGGTTCCCGAAGAATCGGCGGATAAAGAAGAAAAGAAGAATAGAAGAAAAGAGGGAGGAGGGGAGAGATTTTAATTTCGAAGGAATCATATTCACGAGTTGGATCGAAACGAGTTCTGGCAAAGATAGTTGACTCGGTCGAGGAAGGTATGCTAGATCGTTGCTAGATGGTCCCCGCAATTCCATTTGTCCCATTTGTCCCATTTGTCCCATTTCAAAGTGGAATAGCTTATAATGTCGAAATAAAGCGTACGAAGGACCGGCTTGGACCAAACTCGCCAGTCTGGAGATATTCTGAAACCGAAAGATGGCTGCTGGATATGGAAATCTCCCAAGCTTTCATGGTGCACGGATCCTCTGGCACGGTAATTCGATTTTGGATCGCGTATTCATTGCCTGGATCTTAACGACACGACCTCGTACTTTACCAGAACCGTGCGTTGTCACAATCTCGCCACCGCCGATGTCTTTTGGTGGAAACTTATCGTACGATCGCTTTATTAAATCCCATGAAAAGATACTGTATCGTAACTTGGCGGATTCCTGTCGTTGCTAGCTGGAAAGAAAATTATATTCTCATGCAATTGAGTGGTACTTTGTTAGCAGATTGTGGATATTTTATATATGTATGACATATAGAACTGTATAGATCTTGACATTTTGTGTCAAAATTATTCGAATTCTATGGTAAAACAGTGACAATTATTATACGATGTATACGTACCCGAATGCAACGTGGAAACTCCTTGCCTTACAATAAAACAAATCAAAAGAAATTGACATATTACATTATACTTGACACGTGACAAGCATTAACTGTGTAAATTGTAATCAGAATTAAACTTAAAGTTTGAACGACAGAAGTCACATCTGAACTGTAAGGTGTGTCAGTGTGTGTGACACGATATTCTAAGTCAAGGGGTTAAATTACTTAATTACTATAAATAATTAAACACTTCAAAGTTTATATCCAAATCATTCAAATATTCCGTATTCTACAATTTCAATATCCATTATACTCCACTCATCCCCCAACAAACGGTACCATTTTTAATAACAAAAATCCCCAATCTGACATCAAAGTACCTAAACACCGTCTTACTTTGAATCTGATAAAGAAGATTCATATTCAGAGAGGCAAAAGATTAGAGCAAACATATCCGAGGCATTATTTCAATTTCCCGTTTTTCAATCTTCTCCCCGACGATTCATCGTCTACGAGAGAATTAGAGAAGGATAAAGGGGACAAGGGGTGCGTGAGTGCATAGGAATATACGCCGGGGTACATATGCGACTGAACAGACCTCGTCTTCCAGAAGAAAGAAACTTCTCCATGAGTTCAGAGGCTCGTGCACGCTTGGTTGATGTTCATTCCCCTCCCCTATCCCCTCCCTCTCACTCTGTCTCTGGAGACAATGCGATGCACTCGATTGTTTCACCGGTGATTGTGAAACACGAGAAACTAGCTCGAGGGATGCGACGAAATCGGACGAGCAACGATTCCGTGGACAAAAGAATTCTCGCCGTTTTTCTTCTTCTTTTTCTGTTTTTACGTTACCTTCTTATTTCGATACATCTGACCAGGAATCAAATTATGATCAAATTCTTACAGTTTTAGGGTTCTTCAAGGTTTTAGCTCGCTACGATCAATTGTAAGGACGATCGGGTCGCCTGCGTGGGCTACTCGAGGGGGTGCAAAATCTTAAGCGCGTCCTCTTAATTTTTCGTTGGCAAATCACATTTTTCCTAGACTTGTACACCCGATCATTATAACTAGCCCTGTCCATCAACGAACAACAGATTCGACATATATTCTTCGAACAGATCAAATATAGCCTCGAAATTAAATAGAACAGTGCCGCGAGTGATTCCATCTATTAAATACAGTCTACTTATCATAACTATTCGCGCAAAGTTAATTCGGCGTGCGAAGTACGGACTGCACTATCATCCGTGATAGACAGAGCGAGTACACAACAAATGTTAGATTGTCTCAAAAGTTCCTTTCGCTTTATTAATAAATAAGGGATGCATGAAACTTTATATTTAATGTCACGTTATTGAGTTACGTAAGATTCATTTTGACCTATTATCTTCTTCGATTTCTCTGAAAGCTGAATGATACTGTGTTTTTTTTTTAACACTGCCAGACAAAGCGTTGTGTGTAAATAAGGAAAGAAACTTTTCGGACAACCTAATATTATTCAGAGGTATCGAAAGGGTCGAAGTTCCATGAAGATGACTACCTCCACATTTCGTGTATTATGAGGGTAAATTTAAATTAGTTTCGCTGAATTCTTCTCGCTTTCGTCGCCGCTCTTCCCGACCAATCGAGCAATTGAAACCAGCAACCGTGAAATCGCGTAACCGAGCAAACAGTGTCTCGTTGTGCAAATGAAAACAAGAACTAAAGAGTCGTTCGTCCTCGTGTTTTCGCAGCTAAACGTTTTCCGAAACAAAAAAAAAAGGTTCTGCGTGCAACCTCGCGAACCAACACTAGGTGTGAACAGTTAAATTGCAAATTTACAATCGTCAAACGGTTCGAAAAATCACCGAGTTTCAATCGTCTAGTCGCGTTCCGTTTATTCGTGTAATTATTATCGACACGATGCACGACTAATTGTAAGAGTATTAAATTGTTTGCAATTTTCACAGGAACGAAATACTTTCACGAAGACGAAGGACGTTGGTTTACTTGGGAGCCAAATTGGCACAGTTTCGTCGCGGAACGGAACGGGGTAAACAGAATCCAGCCGGTGGTTAACAAACGGTCCGGTAAGAATTGTCATTCGATGCTCGATCGTTAGTCCACTGCCACGAAGGGACGGAAACTAACGTGTACAATTAAGCTTCCGGTCCAGATAAGTGAATTACACCGGGTAACAAGGTAACGAAACGTGTTTCCAGCGGCGCGAATTCGTTGAATGACAAACAATCAAACGAAAAGTTGTATCCTTGTTAGGAGAAGTTGTCCGTTGTTATATCGGATAAATATTTTTCACTCTTGTCGTCAGATTGAATTAACAGGCAACAGAGTCAGAAAATAATAAATATTTCAGTTTGACGTGAAATTGTAAAGTTGTCGAGGCAACAGTATAGTCTAACAAATTTTTTAATTTCACCTAGATTTAAGTGCTTTTCAATGACGCTATTAGAACGATGAAATTATCCAACTGTTCGCAGTGTAATAAATCGAAAAAGGCCGGGAGAAAAGTGACTATGGTTGCGAAAGCGAAATTTGGCATTAATTCGCCCGGGGTGGACGTTCGATGGCCGACTATCTCGGCCGCTGCACTGGCGTGAATCCCGCATATAATTTCCGTGAGCTGGGAAGGCGGCTTCGTGGAAAGAACGATGGTACGCGAGCCGCGGAATAAGTAGTATCGGTGAAATATGGTCCCGACGGAAGCGTTTTTACCGGCACACTTTATGCGACCCGGAGACTGCCAAAATTTCCCCCGTTTCTCCACATGGCTGCGCATCAAGCCGACCCGACCACCCTACGATCTCTCTCTGACCTCGTAGACCTGTCATAAGGGCGTTTTTTTACTTTTTTGTTCTTTTCGGAACTCTCGGTGCGTAACGAACAGGACAAAAAGAAGAATATTGGAACTTTAATTATTCGCATCCTGGGTGGAATGCTTTCGAAAGTAATTTTTTATTTATGCTGTTTATTACGAGGAAATTGGATAAAATAGGTGTGTAAATTGCCAAAAATCGCAAGGCGTTCAATTTTCAATTGAAAAAGCAAGTATGGTTAACGTATAAAAGGACAGGATCAAAACGTAGCACTGAAAGCCCAGAAGGTCTAAATTATCCACGTGTATTTTTATAATTTTTTTACAATCAAATAATTGACAAAAAGAACTATGAAATAAACCGTGGATAGCGTTAATATTAAGCTAATAATGCTGGACTGCATCCTTAATAATTAGGATTTTATCGTGTCTGACTACGTACGTCCGTTTTCACTCGACGTGTTAATAGAAGTCTTTACCAGCCTTCTATGTTAACACCTCGATGGCCATATGTTGCATAAAATCTTTAATCTTTGCGATGTTAAACTTCTTTTTGTTCCTAACCAAAGTTTCCTAATAGAATTCTGTTCGAAAGTTGTAATTTCCATCCAATGCAAACTTATTCATTTTAAAAAATTTGTAATTAGTATTCGATTGAGTAGATTATAAGTGAAGCTAATTTATCGTTAATTCATTAATGGTGCTCCAAATCCAAATGGCCGTCTTCTACAACCACTAGACAACGAAATATCTGTAGATCGAATCTCCGAAGTTCTACAGAACACTGTATCCGTCATGATATCTTCAGTCGCAATCGCAATAAACACATTCCTTAAGTTCAGCCAGAGATCAGTTTCCAAGCTGAAAGTGCAAGCTGTACACGGAACAACAAGTCGACGAATGAACGAGACGAGTACCGTCCGTAGAAACGATCCCAGACACAGGATTCCCTCCACGATGGAGACTTAATCATTATCAAAGCTCGCTTACCGCTTCACCAGGAAACTTGTAATCTGAATGTAACGAGACTTGCAACTTGTTCGCCGCGGCTACAGGCTGCTGCCACGGACGTGAACTAGACTTCCTCTTTCCGGAAACGAGTAATCCGTTTAATCGATGTTTAACGGATCCAGCAAATCTGACCCTCTCGATTCCGTGTCTCTTACGATCCTCTTTTTCAGCTTCCTAGTTAGTTAAGAATTCAAACATGCGCCAACGATTCGTTCCAAGGAATTGTTCAGAAAATATCAAGGATTCAACGGCGTTGCCAGGCTCAGCGATTGAATACGATTATGGAAACTGCCATCTGCTGATTTATCGAGCCACTTGGAAACGTTCTATCTGTCTTTAAAACGCCTCGACTTACGTGCCGGGGACCCTTGTGCCGTCGACTTTCCCGCGAGGATCTTGGACGAAAAAAATATCACGCAGTAATATATGTATAAGAGAAACTAAAGCTGGACGCCCCCGTGGGAAAGCTCTATAGTGCGGCAAGTGGGCAACTGCGCAAAATCGTTTGTACCACTCGTAAACAGTGCTTTTCGATGGACAATCCTCGCCATAAGCTCTTTGCAACATATTAACACGTTGACTGCCACAGTGAAAACGGACGTGTGTAGTCAGACACGTTGAAATCCGAATTATTAAGAATATAATCAACTAATTTTCAAATTTAACCTTTCAAATCGATAGCTAGCGTTATTAGCTCAATGATAACTCTATTCGTGGTTTATTTCGTTATTTCTTTTAATAATTATTTGATTGTAAAAAATTTTGGGTGCCGGTCACCGGTGACAAAAACAAAATTTAATTGAAACAAAATTTAATACACGCAGCAGCACGTCGTTCCGTTGTAACGAGGTTAGAAATTTGTTTTCAGTAAAACACCTGACATTAGGTAATACATGAAACAAAAACACGATCAACCAATTACAGGGAACTACTCGGATCCGAATGAAACTATTGCACGCGTTATCAACCCCAGAAGTCGAACAGTAACTTTAAGAAAAAATCATGCCGGAAACTTTACGAACAAACCGTGTATGTTTACTAAGACTTTTTTACTCAGTACAGTGTAGTCCTATATACCATATAAATATTGAACGGTTTTTTTTTCAACACCCTGTATAAAGGGTGTCTCATTATAATCTTTCCACACGATTATCTCGAATAATAAATGCTTGCAGACAAATTACTAGGGAAACTTTAGAACAAGTTGAACTGTCATTTAGGGATAGAATCAGGTGCTGTGTAAATGTTCAAGATCGTACTTTTGAATTTAGAAGATAAGAAACATGGATTCGTCTTGAGGTAAGCTATGTGTCTAGCGTGAAGAAAAACTACGTTTCCATTTAAAAAGAACAAAGGTTACCTTCAAATCTCGGAGGCGCTTCCATCCAGAAAAAAAACAGTGTACACCATTGAATGTCCTCCTTCAGATAGAGCATGTTTCGTTTAACCATTTTTTTTCGAAAGATTATAATGAGACACCCTATATATCGTCCTCGATCCAATCTTTTTCTTTTACTTATTATTTTTCTTACAAATACGAGAAGATGTATACACACCCACACACAGGTAAACGGTGAAGCTTAGAACGTGAAAGTACACAGAAAGCGAACGCGTTGTTTCTTTTGTTTACCAACAGCCACAAGGAACGTATCGCGTGTCGGGTCAGAGCCGAGCCATCAGTGTTTGGAAATTTCCTTCGGGAGCCGGGTATCGGGGAAACGCTGCAAGGCAGAGCCGTATTTACACGAGGGAATCTGGATGGCTGGCGTCACGGTCGAGTTGTAAGACGCACCGCAAAACCACCGACCCAACGACTAGCAGGATACCTTATCTCATCTGGCCACTGTTAAATTATCCAGACCTGGGAACCGGTTCGCTCGCGAAACAGAGGGATAACAGATCAAAGGACGAGGGTAGTTGCGTTAGTTGGACAAGGACGCGAGGATTGACGCTCCCATTCCGCTTAACCGCCGTACAGATATTCGGAATGGACGCGGAAAGAGAGTTGGAAATTTGCAGACGTTGTTTGCCGGTGTTGGGATAAAGTGTCCGGGTGCGAAAGGAAATTGTTTCGCCGATCGAAAGCCGAGGACAACGACGCTGCTGTTCGTCGCTGGTGAGTCTTTGTAATTTATTTGTTTGATTTAATTCACGGGAAGAATCCTTACACGGATTAGGAATATTAATCGAAACGAGTGCCTTCGTGCTAGAATAGAATATAACAAAGGTGGGGAAACTTTTTACCATTACCGGCCATATTTAAATTAGACAGTAATAAAGAAGGCCGTTATGATATTAAGTAGCAGTTTATTTAATTCTATAGCTAGCTTGTATAAAGGTCGTACGTTCCTTACCTTTGGAATATAATATTAAAATCAAAACCGTAACAGAGGAGGTAGAAAAAGATGTAAATAATAATATAATGTACGCAAAAGTGTGCGTTTATGACAGATTTACGGGAATTAAAAGAGAAACGAAGACACGGTTAGCAATCTCGATGGTGTTAGTTAGAAGGCATATGGAGGAAGGGAAGCGGAAGTCTCTTAGGAGGGGCTGAGACTCAACCCCGTGAAATATCGTCGAGAGCCACGTGCTCAACTTCGAATATATCATTCGCGACTACTTACCGACCTGGGCTCCGCGAAACCCGTAATTCTTCGACCATCTCGGGCTATCCAAAAGGGTCGAGGGTTTCCAGTGTGCACGATCCATGATCGTGCTTCTCGATCGAGGGATGCAAGGAAAATCCCTTTTTCCCCGACAAATGTGCAGTTCTCGTGCTGACGGCGAATGGAACTGATTCGAGAGGGAATATCCTTTTCCTGCCAGCTGGCCAGCCTTGCAATTAACCCTCTCTGTTACCCTTCGTTCAACCTCCCTTGTTTCTACCCCCCCCTTCTTTTTTTCTTTCAATTCACATTACAGATTTCCCGCGATTCAACAACCACGGGTCGTAACTTGTCTATCCTTAAGTAGTTTGAAATGACGAGTTTATGTGGCAAAAATCGTAGGAGAATATCAAACGATCAAATATCGAATAGAAGGTTAATTATTATTAACACGTTGACTGCCACGGGGGTCACCGGTGACCGGCACCCGAAATTTTTTACAATCAAATAATTAATAAAAGAAATGACTAAATAAACCACGGATAGCGTTATCGTTAAGCTAATAATGCTAGCTATCGATTTGAAAGGTTAAATTTGAAAATTAGTTGATCGTATTCTTAATAATTAGGATTTCAACGCGTCTGACTACACACGTCCGTTTTCACTGTGGCAGTCCACGTGTTAAGAAGTTTAATTCGACGGACTAGAAGGAAATAGCAAAATAGATTCTGGATTCTAAATTATTATTATTTCTGGTAACAGATTATAATTGAGTAGCGATGGGTAATTAAAAATAAGAGAGTTGGAAGAAGGTTTTCAACGTGGTATATCATTCCGAGCCGTTCCAATAGGTTCACGCCCTTTTGAAAGATCAACGACACCGTGAACAGGGAAGGCTCCGTTTGTAAAGAGCGCAGCTTATTCATCAAAACCGTCATTCTATGTCTACCACTTCCGGGACCACTTTGAACGCCGCCCTTTCAATGAGGGACGGAGCCGTAGAAACAATCCTGTCGAGCGTACTTCGACTTAAATTCGAGGGAAAACGGTTTCAATGACGCCGACCAAGAGAGAGAGAAAGAGGTGTCCCGATGACTTTCGAATAATCTCCGAGCATCCCCTTGTAACGTACAAGAGAGGAAAGTCACCCTTCCGAAAAGCGGAAAGAGTACTTTGCCACGATATAACGAGCGCTTGGAAATCGATACTTTTGATATTCCAACGGAACGAACTCCCCTCCCCCGCCCACCCTGTGTGCCCCTGCTCCTGTTCTCTCATTTACCGGCCCGTAATTAATGCCTGCATATTTATGAATGGATACGGTTAACGTTCCCCTGTTCTCCTTTCCACCAGCGGTCGTCGTCGCAGTTTGTCCTGCTTCCCTGCGTCCAAATTTACATATTGTTTACAAGCAAATATGATTTTGATTGTTAGAATCATTAGCGTGATTGGTATTCGATACTGGTTAAACACGACGTGTACGGCTACGTGACGACAGGAATTTCTACGGACGCCTCGTTACTCGGAGATGTTTATAGAGGAAAAAATGCGACGGTACACTTAACGTGTTGATTGTATGGTGATAATTGATTGTGTATAATTAGTTGTTGGTTGATGGTTTTGTTATTAAGGGGGATTATAGTAAAGATAATGTTATAAGCGATTGTAGTCGGAAATATTCTGGAAATATTATCCAGAGATACCTAAGAAATACGTTCCAAGAATATTCTAGAAATATTTTCTAGAAATACGGAATTTCAGTTATACTAAATATAGTATTCTAGATATGCGGAATTTAGTTTCTAGGGTATTTCTGCTTAGAGTACTCTAGAAATACTATCTAGAATTCCCTAGAAACATCCGAGAAATATTAAGTAGAATATCCTAGAAATATTACCTAAAATATCCTAAGAAATTCTAATTAACACGTTGACTGCCACAGTGAAAACGGACGTGTGTAGTCAGACACGTTGAAATCCTAATTATTAAGAGTATAATCAACTAATTTTCAAATTTAACCTTTCATATCGATAGCTAGCATTATTAGCTTAATGATAACGCTATCCGTGGTTTATTTCGTCATTTCTTTTGTTAATTATTTGATTGTAAAAATTATTTGTTGTGGCAGCCAACGTGTTAAATATCCTGGAAATTCTAATTAAAAATATCCTAGAAATATTACCCAAAGTGCCCTATAAATAGTTCTTAGAAATACCTTCGAAACACTATCTAGAATATCGTGGAAATATTTCGTAAAATCTTTTCAAAATACTACGCAGATATACCCTAGAAAATGCACAATAAAAGTAATAATTATTACTTACCTATTCACAAGTCTTAGTAAAGAAATAAATAGAAAATTAGTGTTTCGTTTCTTTTCATGAAGCAATCGGCAGATTTACGGTTAAGCACTCGAGTTTTCATAGAGTTCCTGGAAAAAATAGAGTCCCGTGGGTGGATGGTCGAGGTTCGTAGCTGCAAATAGGCATTAAAAATGTTAAGCCGGGATTATACGGGACACTTATTGCTCGCAATTTTTATCTGACACTTATGAGCGCATCGTCGACGATCGTACTCGTGGAAAAGTGGTCGATATAAATCGTCCACGGCGAAACGGAAGCATTGGAAAGGCGAGCTTAAACCCTGTACCTCGTGTTTGGAAGCTCACGACGACAGAATGTGAAAAATAAAAATGAAATAAAAAGAGAAAAAAAGAGAAAAAGGAAAGGCAATTTCATTCTTGTAAATTTGAGCTTAATTAAGCGAGTACATTATAACCGAGCAATTTGTACGCTCGAGGTAACGCAGTTTGTTCTTCCATTTTACGCGAGCGAACACGGAAGAATGTTTTTGGTCTTTTATTCGTCTAAATGTGTCACCTAACTGAATTAATTGTTGCCTAGGAATATTTAATGAGAATAAATTTTGCCTTATAATGAAACGATATGAAATTTTTTGGAAAATTAATACGTAATTAAATACGAAATTTGATGTCGATAAAGTAAATGTTGAATACTTAGAATCATGCTTACTTTAATAAATACTGAAAACTTAAACTAGATAAAATAGAAAAATAAAGTTATTTTGGCTCGAATAGAGTCGAATTTCGTGACATAAAAGTATATGAAAATGACACATCCGGCACGTTAATTTGAAGCTTAAATCAATATTTTTAATTCGAAATGGTCGATTCCGCGTTGTATCGAACATTGCTTCAACAAAATCACGTAGTATTTTCCATTAGCAAATAAATCATTTTCATTCGTGTAGATCCCCAACTGCTAATGGATCTTTTGGTTTATCACATCATTGGAGAATTGCAGCATTTGGATTATGCAATCTTTAATGTAAACAACGGAAAATTACATATTTGTTGATAAACCATACCAATTGAACCTTGCAATTAAATTAATTAATTAATATATTAAATAAGAGTTGAAATAACGAATACAATAAACAATATTCGAAGATTAAAAAGAAAAACCGGATAAAATTGAAATTTCATCAAAGAAAGTTTCATTGGTGTCTGGTATATGCTCGACCTATGCTACTATCACGAATTCCCTTTCATCGTTATTCGATCAACAAAATGGTCGCACGATTTCAGAAATGTTCTGAAGAGCACTCGTACACAGCGTAAACTATGATCAAGCGGTTTATTAATGTTATTACGTGCCTTGGTTGATTCGAGGCTGACTTATACTACTAGCGGCGCTACTTCATCGCAGGCTGTTTATCGATCAGGAGTGAAATCGTTCGGTAAATTTATTTAACCCAATTTCCGGTAAACAGTTCGTGTTTATAATTTATTTCGAACCATCTCCTTCGTGAAATTGCAGTCTTTATATATTAAATAGTTTCATAAATTAATTTCTAGGTTGTGTCAAAGATTGATTCTAATATTATCGCTACGTTGTTATTATACGATACTATACAAGGTTATATTATCAGTATTATATAGTAAATTTGTTATCTTCAAGCTTTCTTCTTCTTTCCATAGAAATGGTTACTAAAATTTAACAAACAACAATTTCTAATTGAAATATGTTCTTTACATATTTGTAATTATTTTTGTATTTCTTTACGATAGGATTCGAACAAATACAATATATTTGTTAATAGAATGTAAATTGAAAATTAATCATTGGTTCACCGACGTGTCTGACTCCACACGTTCCATATTCACTGTAAAAGTGAACGAGTTGCGATTGACCTATACTACTGATTCAGTCGGAAGATAAAAAAAAGTCGAGGCACATCCAAGATTTACTCGGTCGGCGTCGAACAATATTTAACCGGGGCCACGATCTCTCGGTTTAGACTTGATTTAAGCTCGATTCACTGTAACGATTTAGTCGGCAGAAACGTCACATGCGGTAACGTTTACGCTCCAGTCACGCTTCGCGGCTTTGAATAACATTTGAACGTAGACCGGCGCCGTAACTGGGACGCCGCCCAGCGTAAACCAAGCCTAAGGAGGTCGTTTGCCGGTTCAATTTCGAAACCGTGCGAGCCAGGAAAATCTCTCGATTTTCATTTTAACTCGAACTGATTTACAAAACTCGCCAGTTCTCTTTCGTTCGCTAGTTACTGGCGGTCCAGATATGATTTTTGCTGATAAGTATTATATTCTTAGGAATTTGGAAGCTTGGAAATACCATATTTTTAGAAATTTGAAAGCTTAGAAATACCATATTTTTAGAAATTTGGAACCTTAGAATTACTATCTTTTTTAGGAATTTTAGGAACTTAGAAATATGATATTCTTAGAAATTTGGAAGCTTAGAAATACCATATTTTTAGAAATTTGGAAGCTTAGAATTACTATTTTTTAGGAATTTTGGGAGCTTAGAAATATTATATTCTTAGGAATTTGGAAGCCTCGAAATACCATATTTTAAAAAATTTGGAAGCTTAGAATTACTATATTTTTAAGAATTTTGGGAGCTTAGAAATATTATATTCTTAGGAATTTAGAAACTTAAATATTATATTTTTTATATTATATTTATATTATATTTTTAGAAATCTACAAACCTAGAATGGCTTGACTACTCCAATAAAAAATAACCTTGCATAAACAACTCTATACATATACAAGACAGAAAGTCGGATGTAGATTCATATGCATCCATAAAAATTTTCCTAAATACAGAAATGCTACAGGGTCGTTTTAACGGACATCGACGGGTCGGCAAAGTCGATACGAACAGCAGGGTTGGCGCAGGAGGGAGGGGCGAGGGGACCGATAGTATTTATGGTAAAGGTTCCGGACGGACTGGATTTAGAACGATGTTGCTTTTGATGGCTTTTATACGGACACCGTCGACCTCGTTCCATCCTTTGTTGGTACTTTCGGCAATCGATGCTGTTTAACGTTTCTGGAAGCTGCAGCCGGCTGGCAAACCGGTGGGAACGATTGAAAAAGAGTTTCGGTTTTTTGATAAGCCATGTTGGCTGTGAAGTGACGCGAGCGTCGAATTGAAATATCACCACCACCTTTCGGTGAAACGTTCGAATTCAAAAATCACAAACTTCTGATTTTCACACAATCGTCCAAATTTTTCAAATTATTCAAATTTCGATACCCATACATTAGAATCATCTTTCACCCCAATCTTCATACGTCCACCCTATCACCCATTATTTTCATACAGTCCAAGATCCCTCCAACTCTCGTAGTCTACGGCAAAGGCGATTGGTGGTGTTCGGAATCGCGGAAGCCAGTCCCGTGGTCGTAGTCCACAGGCGTCGTTCCATGGCGCCTATAATCGACGATGGTCCGGCGGCTCGTAATAAATCTTCCACGGTAGCAGCCGGCCTTCCTATCAGGGGTGGAGCAGACGTCGTGAAACGGTGACAAGGTGGAAACGCGTGCGTTGGCCGGGCGTCGATTATTATTTTAACGGGCGGCTTAATTCAAGGACCATGGGCGTGCAAAGGGTCGGGCCATCAGTTGCCCGGGCGTCGATAGCACTGGGTCAAATATATGTATATTCGAAATATATCCTGGCTCGAAGCGACATTCTCACGTTGCCCAGCTAGATATATCGAGGAGATCCAGCTACGAGCCGGGTCCATTGTGCGGACATTCGCCCCGTCCGTTATTGCCGCGATCGTCCATGGAACCATCCTCGTTTCCACGTCCGATCTATGTATATGTACGTCTCGTGCACGGACGCGTCATCTGCGATTTACTTCGGGCACAGATCACGTTAGGGGGACACGATTACGCCACCCTTGGGTTAGCGTGTTCGAATGACGAGGGTTGTTTTGTTCCGTAGAACGTTTGCTCGAAGGGAGGATGATGTTTTGCAAAGTACCGAGTTATCGTTGGTTGAAGAATTGTAAAAATATAAAAGAATGTATAGAATGTGTTAATAATTCATATTTTTATGTCACGTATTGTTTCAACTAAGTTAGCTGAGATTATTTGAGTATTGTTACACGATTGTAATAAAGAATATATTAAATTTTATAATAAATTACAGGATAATTTGAACCGTTTTTATGTCATTGTTTTTTAAAGGAATAGAGGGAATTTTGTAAGTTGGAAATCAAAATTATACATACATTTGGTAATATTTTCTGTATTTAAGGTGTAAGAAACGGTATTTGACAGAAAATCAATGAAAAGAAGCGAATTATAGACATGAATACTAATTATTGGTTTCTAGGTTACGATAAACAAATCATTGTAATTAATCTTCTATTGATTTCTAATAGTACTATTCTTACATTCGTATTACTTTTATTTTTGTATTGTGCGTTGTGTCGATCATTTAACACCATGCACCCATACTTTTAAATTTAAATTGAACCTGAAATAGAAAGCAAAATAAATCAAGGATAAATCGTAAACGAACATATACAATAATTCTTTACCTTAATAACAGCCAACGTACATTTCGACATAGGCGTTTTAATAAATTTTGCAATGTAAAACGAAAAATCTGAAGCAAGTCATTTTGACCCCTTTGGTAGTTCTTATTAAAATCTAATTAAAATTAAAATTTTAACAGGCAATCTAATTCATACATACAAAACGAAATCGAATGGAAATAATGTCTAAAGCTAGTGAAATTAACAGTAGCACAGCTTGACACCTAAACAAGTCGAGCACGAAATGGTTAATAATCGGTGAAAAAATGATTTTTCTCCGACGACCAAAACGAGGGATTGCGTTTTCCAGGAAAATTGAGGGACAGAAGGGGGGGGGGGGGCCGGTTAATGAATTAAATCGATACGAACTGAATAGCTGGCAACGATTGAAAGTTCACCAAACCGCCAGCCGTTTCTCTCCCATCGTGCGAGCCTGGGTCACCGGTGACCGCTTCAGCGTCGAAGCACCACGATCGGCGCCATGAAACGGCGGTTATCGCGGCCGATTTTGGTACAGAGAGGTTTTGATAAAGTGGCCGGTGAATTATTGACGCGGAGAAAGCGGGCAACGAGAGGTCGTTCTCTATAGAAAGAGAGAAAGAGAGAGAGAAAAAAATAAAATTCGTCGCCGCAATAAAACGTCGCGTCGCCGGCCCACGTTTCCGGTGATGGTCTGGGAAACGGTGTCGACCGACACGGTCCGCGAACAAAACTCGCGTGATTCATTCCCGCTGATAGGAAACGTTTGCCCTGAACACCGGAATCGGTTAACGAATGTTAAAAATGATCGACACTGCCGGATGCCATAACACGAGCCTGCGCTTGACGTTTCTGTTTTTTTTTTCTTTTTCGACATAGTGCCACGACGATACGTCAATCTGGACCGTCCAGGAAGAAATCGTTTCCTGTCGTGGTTTTATGTACCGGGTGTCGCTTCTGACTTGATCGGATTCGTTTTTTTTTTCCTTTTTTAATAATTCGTACTTTTGGTGATTTTGTGATAACTGGTATCATCATCTCGAAGGTTCTTCGACGTCGTAACATTCAGAATAATTGAAATTTTGATTCGTTTATTGGTTACGAAAAGGTTCGAGTTGGCCAAACGAGGTGAGACTTGTGTATCTAGAAAATTTATATTAAAAGGGATATCTGTGGGACAAATTAAATATCATCGTGTCGAAAGTTCTTAGATATTATATTATTTGGGGGAAAATGAATCGTGGTTCTTTCGTTATTCACGGATCAATTTTGTTAGGTAATAATAAATTTACTTGTTATTTTGATATAAGATAAACTGAATTCAAAGAATTATCATGATGATTGTTTGATTTTTATGGATAATCGTTGATGACGCCACGTTTAGTTGAAGTTTGTTCGGTTCGAAGTAGTATAACCACTGATTCCGACAGGACCATTATTCTATGAGACACGTCGTTAAAGTAATTAATTGTTTTCTTCAAATCAAAAAAACAAAAATTATAGTCAAAGCTGAGTTAATTTTTATTTGAAATTTTTCAAATAAAATTAACGCCTTTCGTATATATTGATACACTCGCGAGGGTGTATATATACGCCTTTCGTAGTCAATCGGTTAAATACAATATTTCCTAAAAGCAAGTATTAAAAAAAAAAAACAATATTGCATCAATTGAAAGTAGTATAGCCAACGATTGGTCAGACGACGCAGTGTCATCAAACGTCGTAACTGTCTTTCTCAATAACCCCATTTCCACTACAATCAAACAAAAAATATTTTCGAGTTTTCTCCTCTTCGAAGTAGTATAACCAACGATTAGTCAGACATCGAAGCTGTACCACGAAGAATAGAGCTATTTCAAGGTTATAGCAGCTAATAAATATAAATTGAACAAGAACAGTGTTGTATCAATATCAAATCGAAGTTTCTTTCGGTTCGAAGTAGTCGAGCTATCGATTAGTCAGCCATCGAACTGATCCGACGGAAAATATCGGAGAGGGGGTAAACTCGTATCGCGGTAGACCGCATTAAAGCCACGTAGAATCCGATGGTTCCGCGGCGCAATTAGGTGATACAGCTCATTGAACACCGATACTGACAAACTCCCCGTTCCCGAAACTTCGGGGCACCGTAACAACAGTACATTTGCCGAGAAGTTGAACGCAGTAACCGGCCTCCGGTTGGCTGCCGTCGATCCCTGACGCCATTAAGCGCCATATCGAAAGCTTCTTGTCAACGGCCAAACATTCCAAACCATCCTGCACGACTTTCCCCGTATTCCTATCGATATATATTCTCGATGGTATGCGTGTGTGTTCAGTTCATCGGTTCTCCGTTATTATACGACACCACCACTACCATTTGCTTGGATCCCAGACGCTTTCTGTCCGACATTTCACGAACATTACCCCGAGAATTCGGACAACGATACCATCGGATCGTTCACGGTTATCCCCCCCTGGATACCATTTTTTATATTCCTTCCACCGTTTTTGTTCTGCTCCGAAACTCACCGGCCAGTTGGAAACATGTTTATTATTTCACGCTACTGCTACTGAAATATGGGATCACGGCGTTTCGCGTCCGAAACTTTTCTCTTTTTTATTTCCCTGCTGCCGAAACATTTAAACGCTAAAACCTGTACTATGTATTCAATTTTTTGTTATTTTTTTTTTTGGAAAGATAATTTTGACGTTTGGTAACAAAAAATATATGAAATACCAGGCTTATCGTTCGCGTTTGTTGAGATTATTTATTTATCTTTTTGAAGATCAGCGAGTAGGTGGATTCGAAACTTGGGTATTATTATATTTCGAAAATCAGAGAGCTTCCATTTGATACATTAA
This sequence comes from Stelis phaeoptera, assembly GCA_943735885.1. Lineage (NCBI taxonomy): Eukaryota > Metazoa > Arthropoda > Insecta > Hymenoptera > Megachilidae > Stelis > Stelis phaeoptera. The sequence continues at coordinate 16,735,056 of OX030932.1, read as the reverse complement.
CCGTGACAGTTAGCAGTTAAGTAATTTTTTAATGTTACAACGCGTCGAGCTGATATTTTAAATTATTAGCATGCTTTTCGCTGTTTGATCAAATCATTTTTATTATTCAGTTTCGATCACTTACAAACCGACAATTGATATCCAGTGAAAATTCGAGCAAATCCTTTTCTGCAGAGACGATGAACGTTTAACGACGCAACGCTGGAAGATTTCGAGCTGTTTGAATTTCTCGAAGACGTTCGAAGTTCCGAGCCAAAGTGTGGCTCGCGTTTCGACTCGGAATCGCAAATTGAAGCCTGTGCCCGAAGACACGGAAACAAGGGGGGAACGCGATTGGCAACTGTAAGAAAAAGGGGGCCAAGGGTTTCGAAGAGCGACGAACGAGCCCTCGCTAATTCTAATAATTGAGATTTTCAGCGAGTCATTAATGAATTTGTCGAGCACGTAGTTGGGAATCGGGGCCGAGATGGAAGTGCCACTGGGAATTAATGATATTCAGTGATTAGTTTGTCGGAAGATACTACAATCAGAATTTTGTTCGACAATTTGGGTTTTTAATTGTACAGAAATTTTAACAGTGTGGCTAAAAATTGTTCAGAAATATTCTTTATTGACGCTTTGAATTGTTTGGGGATCCTGTTACAGAAACATTACCTGTTTCACAGAAAACCATAATTGGAATCGTCCCTTAATTCATTATCTATTATACTCTATTATATTATTTGTTTCAAATTTGAAAATTAAGTTTAAAAACTCGACATAAAAGGATTAAAGGAATTAAAATTTAAAATGAATCGCGTCTGCAATAATTTCAATTTTAATACATCTCACAATACGTACATGTCCATTTCCGGCGTGCCAAGTCGAGGCGACTTTCCATACACGATTTCCAAAGAATAATAATTAAAATCCTTTCAAGCAGTTGCCGACTAAAGTTTCTACGTTGAAACGTTCAAATCACCCATTCAGCCATTTTCAGAGTAACAAGCGTATGCATGTATTCCCCCACCTTTTTCCCCTCCCCTTTAATTCATTTCACAGCATAGCCGTCTTTAATCGATCATAATTCAAGTCTCGTTTTATATAATCGTAGATCCGACGTGTAGTAGGAAAGGATTCAATGGAAATGAATTTATGCAAACTCTTTCAAGCCGTCTTTCCCTTCCCCAGGCCACGTCACACACCCCTCCGCCATCACTCAACCATCCACACTGTTTCCTCTTTACTTCGACTTTTCTTGTGGATGTCTTATGCAAACGGCAGGCGGCGATCGGGCGCGAAAAGGGACAACGATTAATTCTAACCGCGGTCGGCTTGGAAATTTAATTTCTCTTCCGAACGTTTAACCGCGCTTCAGCTACCGGTGATTAATCGTTTGATCGGAAACAATAGCTCTTTCGAATCCCGGACGGGATCCTGGGGGATCATAAATGTTCCACTAATGATGAAATTCGCGGACGGATAAGTAATTTATGGATTGAAAATCGTGGAATCTATGAAGATAGATTCTTTTTTCTTTTTTGTTGAAAAATATAGGGAATATTTCGAAGCTTCCAGATTCTCAAGTTTCCAAGTTCCTAAAAATATAATATTCTAATGTTTCCAAGTACCTGAAGATATAACGCTCCAAACTTTACATGCACCTAAAAATATAATACTTTTAAATTTTCCAAGTTTCTTAAAATATAACAATTCAAATTTTCCAACTTCTTAAAATATAGCATTCGAAAGTTTCCAAGGTCCTAAAAACATAACATTTCGAACATTCCAAGTTCTTAAAAATCTTCCAGTTTCCTAATTCTAAAAATATAACATTCTAAACTTAGTATGTTTCCAATAATATAATATTCCAACCTTAACAAGTATCTAAAAATATAATATCTCAAATTTTCCAAGTACCTAAAAATATAACACTCCTAACTTTCCATGCACCTAAAAATATAATACTTCCAAAGTTACCAAGTTCCTTAAAATATAATATTTATTGTCTTAATTTCTATTGAAATACTCTATGATGGCGAGAGCGACAGGGTTAAGGAATTACCACGCCGTTCAATGACAGAAGGACGAAAAAAGAAAAAAAAATAAGAATACATACGTAATGACGGAAAGAAGTAAAACTACTCCTCGGTTCGTTAGTCGTCGGTCGTTCTGCTGAAAATCTGCTCGTTTATTGCACCCTCTTAGACTCAACGAACCCGAACCAACTGCAATGCTCCGTTTGAACTTCCCCCCCTCACCCTTGTTTTTGTTTTTATTTAGCAATCGAAAGTTCTGCGGTCCCGAAGCCTTGCTTTTGGCAACAGGGTGAGAAATTTTTCGACACGTTCGCACCGATTATTTTCCAACGAACAAAAAACAAAAATATTGTGTACGATTCGTCGTGGAATTCAAAAACAGTAATTTTCATTTCACAGTATTTATCGGAAAATAATACATATTTACCTTTCTGCATAAAAAAGTTCTATATTCTTTATTTGTATATTTATACAGATACGTTTTATACATCGATTTGCAATGCAAAAATAACAGTATTTTACTTTCACAACAAACTAAATTAACAGTGTTGACATTTTATTTTTAAGATAATGTTTTCGTAAAATTGGGCGAGTGTCATATTTTGTCGAACAGAATAATTGGAATGGCGATTATTTTCTTTTCTTTTTTTATCAATTTTACTGTTAGTTTATTAGGGAAGAGGAGGAAAAAGGGGTGTAAGATTTAATTACTCGTTAAATGGAAAAATATAATTGAATAAACGTCGACGAACTGGGACGATGAATCCTACAAATTAATTGAAGGAACTTTGCATGAAATTGCTTGATTAACTAGTCCCGATTCTATACAAGTTCGTATTTAATTAACGCACCTTGGAAGTTTATCGTTCGTTAGGACAATGTTGCAATTCTAATTTTAAATACCTGCCCCCCCCCCCCCCCTCCGCCGGTCTGTTGCTTATTTTAAGAGTTTGATCAAGCTTTTAGAGCTTCTGGGAACTTCCTCCGATCTTCTTGGTTTTCCTCTGCTTGAACTTCGTTTCCCTTTGCGGAATTGAAATTTCAACTAAAATCAAGAATATCGTTAAATATGATATCAGAGTGACCTTTAATTTGCCTTATTGTTTTTTAATACAGTTTTGTATGAAAATTAAAATAAAACAGAGAGATACTTATTATGTATATTATTATTTTTCTTACTTTTCTTATAGCTTTTATATTATATTATAAAGCTATTATATTATATTATAGCTTATTAATATTTACGGTATTATTTGATATACTAATTTGGAGGGGAAGATAAATTACAATCGTTTACTGAATTAGTAATTATTGATAATATAGGTATTTAAATTACTGCGTATACGTAACGCAAATTAATATATTTAATGATTAGTAATTACTAATTATAGATATTTAGTAGACACAGCAGTCTACTTATATACTTAATTAGTAATTATAGATATTTATCTATGCAATATAGATATTGCATAGATTTAGTTTTCAATTCTAATACGTGAGTGATTAATTCGGAATAAACAATTACAGGTAATCACGGCCGGTGATGAAATTAATTTCAACCATACAACTTAATTCCGAATAAAACAACCAATTTAATCCACAAAACACTCTTCGCACCGTTCGTCTAATAAATTAAAAATAAATTTAACCGACATCCACCGTTCTGCCATGAATGAAACGACAGAGACGAGCGTATAAAAATTCAAATCGACACTGATTCGAAGTTAAAACGAAACAGGTAAATGGCCGGAGCCATTAAAACGATTGTAAAAAGAATTCCGGCCGGGCTTGAGAAAGTCCGATCGGTAATGGCTTTAAATTTATCTTTATTGCCGGAACTGCTTCTTGCCGTCGAGCATGAGGCGCTATCTCAAGAAAATTGGGATAAAGAAATTGAAAAGTTGCATCTGTTCTTTCCCCGTGCATTAACGGCGAACGATAAAAAGGTGGCATAAACCAGGGGGTGAAAAGGAATAAAAGAAACGGAGCGGGATACAGGGGGGGTGGGAGGACGATGAGTTCTCGATAGACGGTGGTCGGTTGGGAGTTTGGGAGGAAGGGGGACACTTTAATGCTCTCTTTCCAGCCCGTTATGGTATCGAGTTTTATTGGCCGTGTCCTGGAATCCTGCGGTTATGCATTCACAGTCGAAGATGTTCATCTGAAGTGTCGGTTGATAGGCTTTACGGTTACGGGAACAAGAGTCTCGGGGAGTGGTGTCAATTTTTACGACCCCCCACGAATGAAGTGGTAAAACCTACCCTCGGGCCGTCCGTTCGTTTTTACGACGATAAATTCTCATCTGATCAAGCTCCTGGGCAATTGGGAACAATTTGATACATTGTAACACTCTCGCTGTCCCAGAAAGAGAATCGTTCAAAACGAAAAATTGTCAAAATAATAGGTAAAATTTGAGAGAGATGAATGCTTCGTTTAACGAAGTTTTCAGCGCCTTTAGCTTGGCAGTCAAGGTGTTATGTCTAGATATGCTTCGAGTGCAAAGGATTAATATTTTAATTAATATTGCGGCGTTAAATATTTAACACTGACTGATTCGTTCGTTGAAGAAATCTTACATTTATGATAAATGTAAGAAATTATCACGGTTGTTAATGTTTTTTTGCAAATTATTGAAACCTGAATACACGGTTCAGTTTCTCTGCGTTTCTAAAACAAAAGGAAGGATCGTATCATCTGCGGTTCTTAATAAATCTTGATAGCTAAAACTTTGATGAAAAAGTTCCTACCTTATCAAAGCGAGAGAACGAAGTTGGAGAATATCAACCCTTCTAATCTAACGCTGATCGTTTCGCGAGTTAAAGAAAAGTAGGGAATAATTCTTATTTAGAACAGATGGAAAAATGTTATCACAAGTTGTAAATTGACGCGAGAGGGTTGTATTTGTTTGAAAATTAACTAAAACAAAGAATCAAAATAACAGAAACAGTTCTTTATATTCTTTGAGTCTCCATCAATCTTTTGAGACTTCTGTATTATTTTTAATATAATCAGGCAGATCTAAGATTATATTAATTATTCACAAAAGTGGACTTGTATTATTTTAAAATTGATAGCTCTTAACCATGTGAAAGAAGAATATTACATTTTGAAACGAACTAAAATATAAAGCAACGGTTTAGAAGCAAAAAATGTTCAAAAGAAATTCGTTGTTGGATCGAGAAATCCTTGGTCATATTTGCATTTCGTCTTCGCTGATTTCTATCCTGACACACGAATGTGTGTGTAGCTCGTAACTTCGTCTTCCGGTTCACCAATCGCTACCCCGACAATCAACATTCTTCTTCCGATTCTTTGAATCGAAACGCGCTAGTGTGATCCAGAATCCGCTAGACACGAATCGAGTTGACTCACGACGACGTCACGAGTGGTTAGTTTTTCGCACGAACGCGTCACTTCCGTTCCTGTAATCAGTCGTAACACCGTTGGTTAGGTGAAATTCTGCATACCGTCGGTCGTGCGACGCGGGAAATTTTTCGAATCGGTCTACCAAGTTTCTCTTACCTACTAAATCAATATTTTGTAGAATTTTGTTTGAATCGAAATGTCATCAAAGTGCCCAATTTGATTGAGAATTATGGCACGTTGAATTTTAATAAATAATTTTGCAGGAATATGTAAGAGTTGTGAATTTAATTGTTAGGATGACATAGGAAATGGAAATTAATACTAGAAATTAATACTTTGGATTTCTTATTTTGAATTACAAAATTTATTGAACCGCTTTTATTGAAACGTAAGTTGACTTTTATTGATATAAAGAACTATTCTGTATGGTAGTTTTTATTTTATTTTCAATTTAAAAGTGAGTATCGGTAGTTCTAGTGTTAAATTTGTTGACGATTATTTGTTAATTATTGTATCGTTAATCTTAGAATGAAGAAGCATGGGTCTGTCGTGGCCCAAAGACACGAGAGATGCAGCCATGTTTCGATCGGTGTTGGATTTAACAAACTTTTATCGGATAAAGTCTAGTTAAATCCGATAAAATAAAAAATAAAGTCAATAAAAGCTGGCAAAACAATAAAATCGAATGATCAAACATAACAAAGTCAAATAAACTCTAATAAAATTCAATAAACGTTATAAAAATTTGATCAAACTCCCTTACAATTTTGATAAAACTTTTTTTTACAAAATTCCGAGTTTAACGAAAAACAAAAGTAATTTTATACGAAAATTATCGATTCTAGCTAAATTAAACATTTTTTTATCCTCGCGATAAACGTCACTATCTCCTTGCTTTATCGAGTCTGTATATCTTGAATTAAGAAAGGAAGAAAAAAAAAATTAGAATTGAGGTAAGGAGTTGTTCGAAGACATGAAATATTGCTAGGGGTCCCGGTTTTGGCGCGCATTAAAATTAGACAAATCCCTCGATAAGAAGCTTTCGTCCTAACCCGGCAGTTTCAATCGTCATTGACTTTGGCCGTTGGCGAAGTTTAACGGTGGAAAATTCGCGCGAAACTCGGATTAGCTTTTGGAAAACTTCTTATCGGAGCCACGGTTATTCGACAGATAGTTTGTCACCGAGTTCCTTGATGTTTTAAAGGATAAACGGCCGCCCGAAAGTCGCGCGAATACTTTCGTCTTCTCCAGTTTCGTTGGTCGAATGCCGAGTCAAAATATTTCCACCTTCGTACAATGACAAAATTTGCCAAATTCTCAGTGTAGTATCAGTCGTCAGTTTGGGAAATCGGGCCAATCGCTAATCAAGTAATAACTTGTAATATTCGGCTTACCAGGAATTGGCATTCAAGCCAAACAGCAAAAATCCTACAACTGTATCGGCAAATGATAACTTTATGTGTTGAAATTAAATTTACCCAATTAAAAATTCTCGTATATTAGGTATACGAGATTAGAGACGATAGAAATAATTAAATACCGAGCTTTCGAGCGAAGTTAAATTGCATCGTGTGCTTTGTAAAAAAAAATCGGTAAGAAATTATTTCTATTCTCCTAAGAATCCGAGAAATCAGAATTTCGAATCACAATATAGTAAATTTATTGGATTACCCTGTTGTAGAAACTGATTTTTAATCTGTACAGTTATTATTTGATTTATTTTATGATGTTCATTGGATTTTTTTGTACGCGGTAGGCACATTTGGTAATTATAGGAGAAGAATGGTTCCCGCGTGGGTCATTGTAATCTCCGCTAAACAAACGGGGGCGGAAGGGCACGGTCGAAGTTCCAGAATGCTTAATTTTTCGTTATCGTTCGATCGTGATGAATCTGCGTTTCGTCGTCGTGGGACCTCCGTGCTCGTCCAACTTGTAAGATACGTTTTCTAAAGAATCCAGCGATTCGCTTGAATTATACTCCACCGCGTTCTAGTCTCTCGAATTTAACTTCCCCCCCGAAAGTTTTTCTCGAGTTCCGTTAGCTTTGCGACGTTCCTGTAAAAATTACAAATTGAACCGTTCCAAAATTTACTCAAATATTCTACGCAAAGTCTTGAAAGCAGAGTTTGACTTAGGAGAATTATTAAAATTACCAACGTTGGGTGAAATAAAATTGGATCGAAATCGATTCTAACCCTATTTCAAACACTTGATCATCATAGTTAATATAAAATTTCGCTTGGAAAATTATCGAAGTTGGCAAAGTCTGGCGAACTATAATCGAGAATTTCGGTACGTTGAAAATCTTTTGAGCTGTGACCGGTTCTCGTTCAAACCGTCCACCTGTCCATCGACGTCTTGAAACTCCTTCCCGAAGATAAGGGTCGTGAAAAGGGGTTGTTTCCCTACGAGAAGTCAGTTCAGGCTGTCCTAAAGGCAGCTGGTTATTTGACATTCAAACCGCAGCTTCGACGTTAGTTCACGGACCGGGACCACAAGGCCAAAACGTTTCCGTACCTTACGACCGGAGGTGGCTGTTGGATTATGAAGACGACATCGCGTTTCCGGAGTACGCGTCACGTGACCTGCCTCCGAGGCATCGGTCCTGGTTACGTGGTTCCCTGCAATTAACCCCCGCCTTGATACCATTTTTATCTTTATGACGAGGAAAAATGGATTCAACGCCGTCCGATGTCTGATCCAGAACATAATATGATTAAGTTGTTCATCGTTAGTATCACTGGTAACTTATTAACTTATGTTCTTTTTCCATTTAGTAATAAATAATAGTTTGTCGAAAAAATTTGTCATTTCGACTTTTTGGAGTGAACAGATGAAACTTGAAATTAAAATTTAATCATTGGGTGTTCATTGTTGGTGTAAGAAAAGGAACGAAATAAGCGTTGATTCTTCTTACGGAAGTTGAAAAATATCGATTCATGCTTTCGAGGATATTCCTGCGCGTTTCCGTCGAGTCACCGGTAAGAATTGAAATATTATTGAAAATTGATTACCATCGAGGAGGCATTATGGATGAGAGAACGTTCGGCCCCGAAGACAGCAGGTGCGCGATGATGAAAAAGCATCTACGATTGGAATTCAATTGGATCCCTTTTTGTTCAATTTCTTAACGAAAATTCCATTTTATTCACACGTCGCGTTGGTGGGCTTTGACGCGTTGCAAATCAGAAATTAGACATCCTTCGAAACTGATATTCGGATTTTTATTATCCCCGCGCGTCTTAAACGAAACAAGACAAAGAACAATAAATTTATCAAATTGCTTTGCGATCTCAATCCGAAGGAATAATTTACCAAATTGCTTTAGGGCCTGGATGGAATGAAATAATTGACCAAATTTCACTGATTGTGAGATCCGAAACTAAATAAACAAAAACAATAATTCAGGACTTAGAAATCTTCGTCCACTGTAACTTTGGCGACGTTGGGCTCACGATATGTTCGATTTTTTTCTCGCTACGTTCTATTTCGCTTCATAGGCTGAGACGCGAGTTAAAAATTCACGGATCCAAGCGTCGCCCAGCCATTTCACTGTGCTCGATCCTCGAGGTTGAACGTCGATGGAAAAACGCTTTCCTGAAGATGTTGGCTCGAGTGGCAGTTAAGTAAATGGGATCGATTGTGACAAGGGCGGGCCGCTTCGTTGATCGCGTCGAACTTTTCCAACGTATTGCCGCTAAGAGATGAAGTGGCGTCAGGAGAGTGTTCCTCTCCCTGAACGGAGACACGCGGTGTCGCAAGAAGAAGCAGGACGAAGTAGGAAGAAATAGAAGAAGAAGAAGAAGGAAAAAAGATAGAAAAGACGGTCGATTCGCTTTGGAAATCCACCCAAGGGACCGTCTGGTTTTCTTTCGCTGACGGTTCCAACCCACGTTCGCGAATTTCTACCCGTTTTCTTCGATACACGACGAAAAGGTCTTGGATGATCAATGGCGGCTGGAAAATGGCAGCTCGCCTTCCGTTTCGCGCTTGGACCCGGTCCAGCCGGCTGGTTAAATATTTATCGGGGTTTTTAGCGGCCACCCTTTCCTACAAAACACGTTTCAAGATCTGTCAGCGTACTTGTGCGCGGAATGTTCTTGAAGTTTCAAAACGAACAATCTTTTTAATTACTTTTTGAGTGGAGAATCATACGGGGAAAATAACATTTCATTTGATGTACTTGAGATAAGTATACTTTTTATTAAAATTCTACAAATGACAATTTCTAATAATATTGTATAATAAACACCATCCGAGATATAATACTCTCTTGTCATATTTATAATGATTCATGCATCCCCTTGTAATAGAATTTTAATCTCTTTGGCCCAAAATGTTACAAATTCAATTGCTGAGCTAATAATTTCGACCACTGCCCATAACTAACCCTTTCGGACGTTTAATTCACAAAAATCGAATTAATTTCATCAAATATTTAAATTTTATATAAATGTTATTTGAGCATCTGTTATTAATAATTGATACATGCAAGGTGACAAATTGTGAAAACATATATTTGCCCGTGAAAATTGTTTAATCTAAAACATTGGTGAGTTATGAAGCAATTTAGGAATATCTCACGGTATTAACTTCCCTTTACGAGCTCGCAGTTTGTTACACTCGCGGAACCGAACAAGGACCACGTTCGAAACTGACCCTGGACTAAGCTATTCCGAAACTCGGTTGTATTTTAAGATTAAACACAAGTTGTTGCTTTCGGATAACCTTTCTGCGGCTTTGGAGAACAGCTCTCCGTAGATTTACTCATTGATCCGTCGAGATTCGTGGCCCTGGTTATCGGCACGATGCAAGTCACCTCGGTTGCAATTACGAAACCACTTTGAGCAGTTGCCATTCGATTCGTAAATTCACAGAACCGATTTTCCATTTCAGGGTACATTCAATTCTCGTGCTTTCCTTTCAATGATTTTCAACTTCGTGAGAAACTGAAATACGAGTCGAGTCATAGAATTTATTAACCCGTTTCTGTTGGAATATTTATTCGAGTAATTTGGGCAATTTGAATTTGGGTAGCTCTGAATTTGGATAGGTATGAATTCGGGTAGCTCTGACCATGCTCTGACTTTGGATAGCTTCGAATTTGGATAGCACCACGTTTGGACAGCTTCGATTTTCGATAGCATCGAATTTGGAAAGCTCTGAATTTGGGTAGCTATGAATTTACATAACTCTGAATCTGGATGGCTCTGAATTTGTACAGCTCTGAATTTAGATAGCTCTCAATTTGGATAGTTCTGAATTTGGATAGCATCAAATTTTAATAGCTCTGAATTTGGATAGCTTCGATTTTCGAAAGCGCCTAATTTGGGTAGCTCCGACTTTGGATAGCATCAAATTTTAATAGCTCTGAATTTGGATAGCTTCGATTTTCGAAAGCGCCTAATTTGGGTAGCTCCGACTTTGGATAGCTCTGAATTTGGATGGCACAACGTTTGGACAGCTTTGATTTTCGATAGCACCGAATTTGGATAGCTCTGAATTTAGATAGGTCTGGATTTTGATAGCTCCGAATTTGGATAACTCTAAATTTGCACTTGAAATTCGAATAATCCCGAGTTTGGATAATCCCAATTTTAGATAATCCTGAATCTGGATAGCTTCGAATTTGGATAATCCCAATTTTAGATAATCCTGAATCTGGATGGCTTCGAATTTGAATAACTCTAAATTTGGATGAATCGAGTATTCAAATTTTCATTACAGACTTAATTTCAATCTCCCATCCATTTATCTTTCCATTTCGATACAATTATAAAAATGTACAATACACCCAACATTATTATTTCGTATATTATCCGTTAAACATTAAAATATGAATCACGTTCGTCATCGAACGACTGTATTCACCGTTCTGTTGCGTTCTCGAATAATGTGCGTCGATTCATGAAACATGCAAAACCGAGAGGAGCGGGGGGTAAATTATTCCACGCAATTTTCGAAGCTTTTGTTACAGGACGTCGATCACGCGAACGCTTCCGGTTACTCTTCTTAATAAAAGCGCCCGTTGTATCATCCCCTTTTCATCCAGTTCGATAATCTCCATAAAAAAAAATCATATTATTTTCAATTATATATTGTTCCCACAATTATGGTGATTTTCTGCGGCAGTTGTTAATTAAATATTTCTTTTTAATTCAGATAATAACGAGTACGCGTGTAAAATATTTCGACACGTTTAAAATATTCATTCCCCCCCTGAACGATAAATTCATCAATGCACCTGTGTAGTATCTCTTTATATCTGTAAATGAAGCATCATCTGCGATTACAATATACTGACGTATCGATGATAGATGAAATTCATCGAAACCAACGGTTACGATCGAAATATTTGATTAACAATCGCAATCAACGGTGCGATTTTTAATTCAACCGATGCATGTATAAACGTAATTACTAATTGTACTAGATATTTAATCATCGACCACCGCTTTCAATATTGCTCGACAGCGTACTTATAATAACAACGACGAGAAGAAAATATTTCCAATTTACGATAGAAATTCATTTTCAATTTGCTTTAAAAATATAGAAAATACAAGATTAAGAAATTTTGTATTAAATATTTCCTACACAACCTATTTTCTTACCGAAAGTCTATTAACACGTTGACTGCCACAGTGAAAACGGACGTGTGTAGTCAGACACGTTGAAATTCGAATTATTAAGAATATAATCAACTAATTTTCAAATTTAACCTTTGTAATCGATAGCTAGCATTGTTAGCTTAACGTTAACGCTATCCGTGGTTTATTTTATCATTTCTGTTGGTAATTATTCGATTGTACAAAATTTCGGGTGCCGGTCACCGGTGACCCCCGTGCCAGCCAACGTGTTAATCGACTTTTTCTGTACTACCCATTGTTAACTGAAAATCGATCGGTAAACCTTTGATTGTTAGTTTCTCGTCGATGCTACAATTGATGATTAATTGAAAATACGGTTTTCAATATTCTAAGACAATTTCTGTCATTTTCTTGTTCCTTCGCGCGCAAATAAACCGTCAAACGAAGGCCGAGTATCGAATATTTTCGCTGAATCGAAAGCTTATGTTAGAATTGGCCAGAGAAATTCTCATGAAACGATTGTCCGGCTTAACGATCACCCGTTCCTCGTAGAAGAAAAGCTTCCGGCGTCGTTAAGGTGTTTTCCTACTTGGCTGCCAGGTCAAGGAAAATTGAAGGGACCCGCGTGAACGACGACGACGAAAAAAAAAGAAAAAAAAGAAAAAGAAAAAGAAGACAGAAAGAAAGAAACAAAAATAAAAAAGAACGAAAGGAAGTCGGCCAGATCGCTTAACGCCGCATCTAGAACAGGCAGGCGTCTTTTCTTGGCCAACGGATAATGGTGTTTCTTGTTTACGTGCGGTTGGCATCCATTTCCGTGGCCAACCACCGGGCACACCATCGAATCGCGTTACTTTCCACGAATATTTCGCGGCGATAAATTTGCTCGGCTAAGCGGAATCGCGTGGCGAATCCGCCGAGATTTACTGGTAGCGCAATCCGATTCGAAACTGCTTCCGTTTGCTTTTTTCGATGAATCGAAAAAGAGAATGCTTTATTTTTTCTCTCCCCTTTCTTTTTGCCAGCGGAGCATCGTCCGTTTCGAAAAAGTAACATTGCTATTTTCAACTTTGCTGCTTTACGTTTCTGTTCTGATTAATGCAATTATTATCGGCGGTTGAAAATACTTTATCTTCGAGATACTGCGTTTCTTTTATTATAATAGATTGCAAGGTAACAGTATTTATGGAAGAATACTGTTTCTGTGATATCTGGACGTATACATACGTCGTTTGCTCTGAACCACGGTACACGTTCCCTAAGTAAAATTCTGCGTGTCACGAAAATATATTTTTCTACTACCCGTATGAATAATTTCAGTAGGTGGGACGAATACTTCCCACTGCCTTGCGAAACGATTAACGTATCCGTCGATTTGTAATATTTTTCAGAATTTATATCGTACCACGCACGCTTTGGAAGGGTCTATTTATTCGTGAAAAGTGTACTAAACGAGCGTGCTTCGACGAAAGTCGAGGGAAAGGGCCATGGGTGGAATTCCGAATTGAATCGTCGATTAATTGCGTCGAAAGTGCTGTAGCTCGCACATCGATCGATTTTGTAAGCCGCGTTAACGCATGTAGATCGCGGCCGGTGTCGATACATCGATAATGAGCACAATAGCAGCTCGGGGGCTGGCCGTGTTTCGAATCGCACGAACGAAAAACATTTTCACCCTTCCGACTCGACAGTCCCGCTTTGATCCACGCCGATTGACTCGTGACATTTGTTTATTTCGTATTTTTCGCCGGATCGTCAGCGGAAAAAGAAAGGGGTCGCCGTTAACTATTGGCCACGGGAAATCCTGTCACGCGGGTGCTTTGCAACGAATTGCAGCTCAAATTTGAACCATTTCCAATTTGGAAATGGGGAGACTTTCGAAAAACTGTTGATATAAAATTTATTTCTAATATTAAGTATCGCCCGTAGGATTTACATTTTTTTTATTAAAGATGTTTGGAATATTAAATTCGATACGTTAAATTTTGGAATGGGAGAATTTTTGTTGAAATACTTTTAAAATATATAAAATTTATCTTTACTAATAATTATAATGTAATGTTACGTAGGCTTTAGATTTTCTATTAAGGATTTTAAAATAGTGGCAAATTCAACGCAACAAATTCGAGAATGGAAGAATTTCTTCACAAATACTTTGAAAATATATAAAATTTATTTTTATTAATCACTATAACGTAATATTACATAGGCTTTAGATTTCCTATTAAAAGTCGATGCATGAAATTTGGAAATTTTTATCCTACGTTGGTTTTAAATGTCGAATCAAAATCGTAATTTGGATACAAACCCGTATGTTGGTCGATCACTTGTATCGTTATGAAAATAATTCATGGTTTAATTAAGCAACCAATCGACGACCGTTCGTGAATTCTATTCGTTTTCGCTTTAATAAACCGGTAATGTTTATACCCGGCTTGATTGGCTACGTATATCTGTTCATTACGTATGCAATCGCGTGTTTACGCGCAATTGTATCCGGTTTCTATTTATTCTTCGAAAAAATCAATAAAACACCCTACCACAAATACTCCTCGGAATCGTGAAACGAACGGCGTGGCAACGATTCGTTAATCAAACCGCGGTATTCGATATTTGTCTCGACTTTCGTGACATTTATGCATTAACTAATCGTCGAACGGATCGAAAATCGATGGTTCGCGATGGAAAAAGGAAGCCCTTCGTCAATCTTGCTTTTATTTACGCTCACCGAACCAACATTGCGTTCAATTTATAATCAACAGTATTTTCAGGTTTCGTTAGAGATATCGAAGCCTAAATAGACTCTCATACAATTCTTCCGTGCAGCGTCGATTATTGTAAAGAATTATTTTATTTATTTACATTTCGTTCTGTTACACCAAAGGCAAACGCTCCGCATTGTTTATATTTTCATCACTATTCCTATACCCTTTTCAAGTAGTAATGTAGAAGTGAATGTGTTTCTATAGATAAGAAAAAGTCGATATAAAAATTTGATTCAGATTCAAAAATTAATTCCCTAGAGGGCAAAAAATCGATCTTCGATTCTTACACGAAGGAATCCCTAGTGGGAATATCAGCTCCCCCAACCCTCTGCTATTCGAGAATCCAAAATACTACTAGGCGCCCATGTCTGCCCTAATGTAACAAAAATTGAATAACTTACATAGTGCAAAGGAACACATATACATTTCTTTCGAAATACTCTGTGTATCTCGAAAAATGCAACACGAAATGAAACAAATCGCCACCGACGCGACGTACCGAGCATTTCCAGCCTTTCGTTTCTTATTTTCGAAATTTCATCCGGAAAGAATCTAGTTTCGCGATATTCTGTCAGTCTGCGAATACTGTCGCGGAGGGATACCGATACTACGACCGATTCGGCGTTTTTCGAAGGAAAGAAACAGCTCCGGAAAAAGCACTCACGGTTTTGGGTAACGTTACGGGCGTCGTTGTTGGGCGAACACGATAAGTTTCTCGAATTTCCCGAACCTAACCACCCGGTTCTGTTACGCGGAATCGCGATGACAAATGGACGAACGTTCCCGGTGAATATTTATGAGCGACTTTATAGAACGTTTCGACGTTTGTTACGGTTAAGGGTAACCGTTTCAACTCGAATA
This sequence comes from Stelis phaeoptera, assembly GCA_943735885.1. Lineage (NCBI taxonomy): Eukaryota > Metazoa > Arthropoda > Insecta > Hymenoptera > Megachilidae > Stelis > Stelis phaeoptera. The sequence goes on along the minus strand of OX030932.1, from coordinate 16,719,456 downwards.
ATAAGGTTGGAGTGCGGCCACGTTAAGATCCCGAGTCGACCGTCACTATTTATGGCGACTGTACCAGTGTATCTCTTAAGAATTGGCCGGATATCCGGGTCTGTGTCAAATTTGTATTCTTCACAGCTCCTATTTGCACGATATTGACTCTTTGTTCTGGATTTTTCGATCTTGAAAAAGTACATATTCACATTTTTCATGTTTTTATAAATAAAGGCTATTTTGTTCTTTCAACGTCAAATCTGTTCTGTTGATCCTTGCATATGGCAATGTTTTTGTTTTTTAATGCATCAGAAATTAGCAGTTCAGAGAATTTGGTTTCACAAAATTCTTTTTATTATTCGAGCTGGAAAGGGTTAAATGCTCATATATTTTTGAATCTTCATATGTCTTATTATGGTAATAAGAACAACTTCTTTTACTTTTACTCGAAGGATTTTTTTGAAATTCCAGGATCACATCTGTTTTCATTTTCTATTTTACTTAAAGGTAGATTATCAAGATGCAATATCTGAAAAGTCAACAGTAAATCGAGAAATGGTATCATCTCATCTAAAAATTGGAAATACATCTTTCCTTTTCAAATATTTCATGCAAAAAAGTCCAAAAAATTATTTCGTATGAAAAAACATATACAAATTAAAAAAATCCTTCTAATCCTTTAAGTACCCACAATACCATGTAACTCTTTTTATATCTTCACAAATAACGAAGACAATAATTTTATTCAAATATATACAGAATAAAAAGTTCAACACATAATAATCTGAATTTACAACACGCGTTGATCTTGTTCGACGTAGAACAAACACTGAGGATTATCGAGATTTTTGTTACCATATTTTTTTTCCGACGATTAAGCGACCAGATGGTTCTGAAAAGTATTTCTATAGTAAGGTTAATCGCCCAAAGCGCGGGTGGATCCCTTTGAAACACGTGACATGGATGCTAGTTCGGGACCGGTCAAAAAACGGTAAATATACAGTTTTTCGTTTCCATTGTAAAACGATTTACAAGGGAGGGGGTTGAAAAACCTTTTCATCCCCGCGGCGCTCGTAATATCCTTCGGTTCGAGCTCAGGTATTAACATTTAACTGCGACAATGTCCATGTGTACATATATTTTGAAAAGTGTTTATCAAAAAATTGGCAAAATTTGGTGTATCGAGGAACACAGAAACGAATGAACGTAACGACGATCATCCGATGTATTAAATGTAATTTTGGATTACTTTTCATCGAGACAATTATTGTGTGGGTATTTGTATAACGTCTGATATGAAATATATCGAAGGTTAATATCATATATTAGAGCTTGATATTTATTTTAGCAGAAACAATTTAGATTTGTCAAAAATATGATATTTCAAAGTTTCTAGATTTCCAATATTCCAAAGTTCCAAAATATTTAAGCAGTAGGTGCCTCTTGTCTTAATTTCTATTTGAAAAGTATAATATTTCCAGTCGAGGCAGAAGCGTTCGAAATATTTCAAATTATAAAATACTCTAATCATTAAATAACACAAAATATTATACGAAAGTTTCCGTATCCCCAAAAATACGCTCGATATTCCGAAATTTCTGTCGCCAGAAAATACAAGAATCCTTTTCCTAATTTCCATTGAAAAAAAAAAAAAAAAAAAAAACAAGGAAGTCAATCAAATCCAATTGCACAAAATTTGAGATATCGCCATATTACTTTATAAAAATAAAAAGGAAAAGGGAACAACGAACAACCATAAAACGAATCTCGCCGGCTTAAACGCAACGAATCCTCTTTTCTAAACTTCCGTTACGATCCTCTTCGAGTTTTAGCTCGAATTTCGTGCTTCCGTTGAACGCGTAAACGCAACGATTCCAACAGGCGGAGTGTTCTAAGCTTAAAAACTTTACTGTCTGGCGTTTGGTCGGTCGTCGAGTGGGGCGGGGGTTACATTTCAGACGTTAATTGGCGAATCGGATTAACAAGGCCGCGGCGAGGGGTGTCCCAGGCGAACGCGACGGAACAAAGCGGAAACGTTCTCCTTTCCGTCGTGTTACAGAGCACAGAGAGACACAGGGATCGTCGCGGGGTTAGTTTGGGGTCAGCTCTGAAATCCATTCCCGTCGCGGTCCGCTAAGTCATATCTGACGAGCGAAACGGTCGCCATGGTTTCGTTTGTGACTCTCGTCCATTATTTCGAATTGGTAACGCGCACTTCTAAACACGGTTACGAGGAATTGCTCTTCGTGTTTGCGTTCGTCGCTGTGATTTCTCTCTTCTTTTTTTTTTTTTTTTTTTTAATATATATGAAAGGGTTTATTATTTGATGGACGCTCGAGTTTACCTTTGTATGTTTCCAACAGAAACGAACGTTCTTCGACGGCTGGTTATTTTTAGGAATTTTTTGGAATTATTGAGAAAACGGATAACCTTGATTTTTGACGTTTGTAGCATTAACGAAAGGATTGAAATGAAGTCTCAGGTTTCGGGATAAAATACGGAGAGCAGAAAGGTTGTCTGTTTCTGTGGCAATATTAGAAACTGCTTACGTTGCTACCCCAAGGGAAAAGGGAAGATTAGCTTGTCCCTGAAGGAGACAGAAATCTGTTCGCTGTAGTGTTTCCCTGCTAGGCAACAAGACCGTTCTCCGTTTTCCAAGGAGAGAACGACAAGCGATTGTTTTCTTCAATACCAACCTACCAAAGGATTTTATCTAAAAGTGATCGTTCCAGATGAAACGTGAGAGTTTTTTGTTTGAGAGAGGCTTTTACGTCGGGAATTTTTTGTGTAAGATCCACTTTAAACCATTTATAGTTAACGAGATATATATTTAAAAAATTATACTTTTGATAGAGAATTCAGAATCATTACAAAACAGAAGTTAATAAAGATATTCGGAAAGAAAGAATAGTTTAAGAAGGTAGCAATCGGGAAAATGAATCGTACCTCATCCATTTTTGAAATTGATTTCTATGCTGGCTGTGTATTCGGTCCAACATTCTTTTTCTCCTATTTCCCCCTTTTACCGTCTGCAAACCCTATCAGCCGCAGCTGATGAGAACTGGCTTACTTCGCACCATTCGCTTCGTTTCGAGGCGTTCACAGCACCGATAGCACAGTCGATATCTGCTCCGAATGGTACAGTCTTAAGTAGTTTCTACCTTGGTTCTGTATCCCTTCGAGATTACCAAGCTCGATATACCATTCTAGGTATCTACTATTTCCTAAATACTGAACAGAGAAGAATTCACGTCTTTTTCATAGTTAAACCTCTCAGACTATCGTCAATTTGAATTAAAATGTGCCTTGAAGGGCAATCACTGTTTAAGCAACTGCAGAAGATTTATTTTGATCAAAAGTACTTATAAGATCAAAATTGATCGATAACTGCTGATAGTACCTACGGGGTGCTTTGACACACCATAGTAATATTATAGTAATATTAATACAGTGGTATATTGGTATATTGACATATTGCTATATTAGTATAGTGGCATATGGCTATATTGGTATATTGCTATATTGGAACGTTGCTATATTGGCATATGACTATATTGGCATATTGCAATATTGGAATATTGCTATATTGGTATATTGATATATTGTTATATTGCTATATTGGCATATGACTACATATATTGGTATATTGCTGTATTGCCTAATCACTATATTCATACATCCCTACTTCCCATGCTACTACCTATACCGCTATATCGGTACTTTTATTTCGACAGTTGACCTTTATCATTTGTCGAATGACGCGAGGTACGGTTGAAGGCTGAAGCGTACTTTTGTTAAGAAATTCTTCGGTTCTGGCAGAAGATTTCGCTCAACGTGGTAACAGTCTCGTCGGGAAAGAAACCTCTCTTTTTTTTTCCTCCTACCTGCTGAAACCTCGTGTATAGGTGCACGTACGTTTGCATGTATAGGTGGTGAAATCAAGATTTCTTTGTGAAGACAGAACTCTTTTGGAGATGTCAGCCACGAACAGAAATGTAGGTCCCCGTTGTACAAGAAACACGCGGGGATGTATCAAAGAATGTCGGCGCGTTGCTTATCTATTCTACTTGTCGCTATTCATGAGCGACGAGAAAAGAACGTTCCTGAAGTACATCAGCGGGAATTCTGAAACAATTTAGAAACGGGAAATATGCTCGTGTTTCTCACCAGTTAAAAATACCGAAACCGTGAACGATTCTTTCCTCCCCCAAAAAAGAAACCGTGAGCTACATAGTTTCTTAGGAAAATTTATTTTCAACCAAAACTGTTTGAAATATCTTGACTTTGATTCCGACGTTATTGTTATTATTTTTTTTTTTTTATCGACGATGCAGGACGAATTTTAAATAAAGGGCATGCGACATGTCTCGAGGATTAATGCTCGAAACGATAGAAGTGGGTCAATCGTGACACAGTTCTACGAAACGTATACAATATTGATTCGATCGAAATTAGAAGCGTACATTTTTAAACGAACGAATTTACTGTACTGGGTAAATATAGTATCGAGGGGAATTGTCTGAAATTTGGGAAATGGAAACGGAACGGTGTAATAATCTCACGGCATTATTTTTATAGGAGTTTTACCAAACCAGTAATATAGGAATATAGAAAAATTCTTAGAAATTTATATCAAATTTGATATTATTACTCTTTCAACTAATACCCTCCGTACAGTAATAATTTCGATCAAATACAAATCATCCAATATTAACCTTCTCAGTCATCCAATAATATCATTGCTGGTAGTTCGAAAATTATTTCATGAACCCTCACGAATTCATCGAACCCTTCGTATCGATACTTCACGTCTCGAAGATGGGTCGAGTCACTGTTTTGTATTCAGTCCATACCATCGACCGTCTTGGGACCTTTTGCTCTCTTACGTTCTTGGTAACGAAAAGCAGCCGATATTTACTCGTTGCTTCGTTTTCTCGTTTCTTACCTCGGCCAACCTGTGTGTTCACACCAGCCGGTGTAAAAATAAAACAAACAGAATCGAACGGTCGAGTGTTATTGGATGAGAAGGGACCAGCTACGTTCTGCCAGAATTGCTAGCCCTTTTTCTTTTTTTTTTTTTTCAACGACCAGCTGAACCGTCGCGTCGTTGGAAAAATAAAACTAATAAGTTTCAGCTAGCTGTTCCGGGAAACGAAGAATCAACTGGCTGCAACATCGATCGACCAGCTTTTTCGAGCTGATCAAGTTTAACCAATTAACGCCGAAGGATAACTGGATCGGCCCTGCAAATAAATTCATTGAAACAAGGGATTTTTTAATTCCACGAGCAATAATTCTTGTGACCATTTTTTATTCATCGAAGAAACGTTGGAAGAAGAATTTGACACTTTAGTTGCTATAGAATATTAATCCGAATAATTATAAAATTGAAATATTATAACGTGTCTGACTATATATTGATATTTCTACTGTGGCAGTAAATAAGTGTTGACACTTGAGCCCATGATATCACCATATTTTGTTTACTAAAAGCTACCAATTTTAAAATGCAGTTTGTTAATTTCCAACAAATCAATTTTTTAATATATAGAGTTGAAAAATAAAAATTCCTATGACAGCACATATTTTGTCTAATCAATTTATAAATTAGGGTATAATTTTTAAGTACGCAACGATTATTTGGCCTAATGGCTAATAAGAATCATTGTGAAGCGATACAAAGCTCTTTTACTCTTCTTCTTCTTCTTCTTCTTTTTCTCAGTACAGTGTTTTAGGAGGTTGGGTGAATATCAATTAGAAAGTTTCCACGAATTGTCCGTTTCGTCACGAGTTTAATCTCTGCCTCGATTCAACGCTGGAACTTAAAAAAGTCGAACTTTTCGACGACTTTCTTTGGTAACGCGGATTGTGTTTCGCTCTTAACGGAGGCCGGGCGCGGCGGTTCGCTTGGAGAGCACTTCCGATTGAAAGTTGCCCCTATTTGATCAAGGGGTTTATGAGACCCCTCGTTTTCGGTACGAACTTCCTTCCCGTTTCACTTTTGCCGGCTAACGGCCAACTTGTAGCCGTTGAAACTGTTCAATTGGATCATTCGATTCCGACTCTTCGTGCACGCAATCAGTTACCTCGTTTATCGTAATTGTTAACCCGAACTCGAGCGATCTTTTTCCAATCTCCAAGAAAAATACATATTTCAACTCTCACAATCGAGGATAAATAATTCTGTATGTCTTGGAAACTTATTCAATATCGATTATTGGTGACCCACGTGACAAATTTAATATTACAGAATAATTGTAAAAAGAGAAAGTTAAGTTTCTGTAACACAGTAACAAAATTTTCTTGTGATATTTAATAATTATTCAAATATTAATATTTTTCGTGAAAGAAACAATAAGTATCGAGTCGTTATTCAGTTGTAAAATTTTCCTTCTACAACCGGACGTTTCGTTAATACAAAAATTCTCTTTTCCTTCCTGATGATACGTCCGAGATTTTTTTTTTGCCATGGGAATAAACAGTAGCCGATCGAACGGGAAATAATTTGCGACCGAAAATTTCGATTCCGTAAATTGCTCCCGGGGTAAATATGACGCACACACCGTGAAACGTTGCATTACCTCGTCACGTGTTGTAATTTACATTTAACCCGCTCATCAAAATTACATAGAGGCGACACAGGTGAAGATTGAACGGCGAAAATTTATGCGTGCCGTGACCCTGCGATAAAATGAACCAACGTTCGCTTGTAACTCGTCCCGTTTATCTTTATTTTATTTTTTGATAATTTACCTTTATCGATTCGTATTTTTGCTTATTAATCTTGGAAGATCGATTTTGGAATTGTGGAGTAATCGATAATTGGAGGTTTTTTTGATTCGAAAAGAAAAGGAGAATTTTGTCGTAAAATTATTAAAATAGATAATACGACAAACGGGTTGTCGGCGTTTGTAGACACTCGAGAAAACTTATAGCTAATCTGTTATTTTGGGTCTTCGACAGAAAAGTGGGGGGGCTGTGTAGGAAGAGCAGAAAATTAGGTATTGGTAATTATAAGCATTTGAGAAGATTTATAACTAATTTTTCTAATTATTTTGTTATCTCAGAATTACTAAAGTTGTAAACGGATATCCAGCTACGGGAACCCAAGAAAACCTGTAGCTAATTTGACTACTTATCACTAATCCATTATTCCGAATTCCCTATCGAAAAATGATACCCACCTAATAAAATAACTAATATCGTGAATACCTACTAACACAAACTGATTCTAGATATCTACGGACACCGAAAAAGATCTATAGTTAATCTCACTGCTTGAACGAAAAAATAAACAAGTTCAACATAAAACAAAATGACCCTTCACACTTTAACTCCTGATAATCCATTCGATACGTCGGCCATGTTTAAGAGACGGTCGTTTCCAGATAAAACAATATTCGTACACGTCTTTTCGTTCGTGGAAGAAAGAGAAACGAGTCGATTCAGTGAGCAGAGGGTGGAAGGGGTTTGGAAGCCGTACGAAAGGGAAGAAAAATATTCAACCGTGTTCCTTTCCGCGAAGAAACGACAGGGTAGAAGAAAAACCATGGGCGAAATATTTTCGCAAGAAAGAGTTGAACGATCGAGGAAACGAGACAGACACGTGTCGTTTTACGTAATCTCACAGCCGCCGGCGGGATTCTCTTTGTACCGTAGCCACAAAAGCCGCCACCTACGTTTTCAACGAATGCTCGATTCTACGTGTGCCGTCTGGTCTGCCGAATGCGTCGTTACGGAACCGGAAATGTTTGTTTCAGGCTCATTGAATTTCCGTCCCGTTCCGTGTGTCGACACGCGTGAACCCTGTTCGTTCTTTCACCGTCCATGTTGCGTTATTTGACTTGTATCAATGTTTTAATTTAATAAAAGTAAGTTTTTTTTTCACTGTTAACTTCTTTGTAATTCGAGTTCTCTTTACGTACAAATTGTCATAATTTCTAAGACACTTATTTTTTACTTAGGATATTATATTTCAATATTTAGGATTCTTGTGACGAATTTTTAGCAAATTTTATAAGTCGGAGTTTACGTAGGTTAGGATCATATATCTTTGCGAGCTGAGATTTCCTAGACATCGTTGTTCGAAGTTTATTATTTAATTTTTGGCAAATTAGATACTTATGTTAACTTTGAAATTTTACTGTAAAATTGTGTAATTTTTCACAATTAAGTATTTAAGAAAAGAAACGATGAAATATACCATGGATTGCGTCAATATTAACCTAATAACGCTGGCTAATAAATTGAAAGGTCAAATCCCAAGATTAATTGACTGTGTCGGTAATAACTAGGGTTCTAGCGTGTCTGACTACATCCGTCCATTTTCACTGTGGCATTCAACGTGTTCATTTTTTTATATTACTACCCGTTACCTGCGCCTTCTGTTTTATATAATAACTTTTATAAAATAACTTTCATCCAACGCTTTTGCTTAAAAAAAAAGAAAGAAAATAAAAAGGAACAACCAACTAAAATAGCTGGTCAAAGAAATGTTAACATTCGAGTTTTATAGAATTTTATTTTTTTTTTTTTTGAGATGATTTAGCGATGCAGCAATTGAAGTAACATTTTCATCAGAAGGTTTAAGTGTTAGCTGGTTGCTGAATGTACGTTCCTGTTTGTTCTGAAACACGTGTTTCTTTTAATTTACCGGTGGAAACAGGATGAAAAGCACAGTCTAAGGCCGCGGACCAGAAGTGGTTTAAATTGTCTTTACCCGTGTAGCCTCAAAAGGCAGGCTGTTTGCTGTGCGCCTCTTATTTGCCGTTTATTTTCTCCTCGGATTCTGAATTTATCCGCTCTAGGTCTTTGCTCATTTCTAACAGGTCCCCTTTCAATCTTTCTTCTTCTCATCTCTCTCTCCCTCTCACTATATATATGATGCGCGTCTGCGTTTTACGTTTTCCCCGTGGCCTCGTGTTTCTAAGGATAACGTCAATATTTTGTTAACATTCACCTGGAGAAAATTTTCACCGAAACGTCTTCAAACGCAACGGGAATTTGTTATATTTCGTTCAACGTCGACGAGAAACTCGATTTGATTTTAATTCCGTTCGGTTTTTATTCAATTATCGAGAATCTTTTAAGGCACGCGGATTCAGCTAATAAGAAGATTTTTGTATCATTTATTTTCTAATATTATTTTTTGTATGGAATACTTCATGGATTAGATTTGAACAATTATGGAAATTTTTATATTATTCTTTTCCCAATGGTTTACTTTTTAATTAGCAATTTGGAATATTGCAAGGACTGGAATTTAATAAGCACGTAAAATTTCATCGTATTCAAAGCATTTTTGTTAATCTAGTAATTAGGAATATTGCAAGGAACGGAATTTAATTACTATGGAAATCGAAAAATTTCTATACTATTTTTTTCTCCAATATTATTTTACTTACTAATAATTAGGAATATTGGGAGAATGTGAAAGTTTCCCTTACCAAAAATTGTAAAATTCCTTACTATTCCGATATAAATCGAAAAAATATCAAAATCTTCCCTAATAACATCCCCCAAATATTATAAACAAAATTTCCTTATCAATATTTCCTCCGCTAACTTATTCAACCATTTAATTCTTGAAAGCGTTTCAACGACGGCAAAAATGTTCATTAACTTCAAACTTTCGTTTCGTAACGCACGATGCTGTCTGACGTAATAATGTGCCGTGTATTTCGCTACACGATCGTAGTTGCAAAATAAATTTCATCGTTGTATAACGGGCCGGGTCCCCAAGGCGTTATTTTTATCAGGCAACGCCGTGTATAGCAAAGGAATTCGAGAAGTGGGCCACGGTTGGGATACGTCCAGCGAGAAAAGCATATCCCTCCTGCCGACGAATTTTGTAATATCAGAAGGCTCCCTCATTATGCCACGTGTTTATGTTCAATAACGTAAACGTCGTGTCCCAAGGAAAATTCTTTATTCAATCGTAAAGTTGCCGCGAGATGAAACGAGCGTCGTGTTTTGCACGCGGTCTTCAACCAACCCCTCTCCACCCTTGTCCCTTTAAAATGTAAACGAAGCTTAATGTACGCCCCTGGATGGTTAAGAAGGAGGGTGAAACGATGACGTCAGAATCGAGGGAGAAATATCGGTTCGAAACGATACTTTTCTTTTTTAGTTTTGAATTTAACGATTAATTGTAATATTAACACGTTGGCTGGCACAGTAAAAACGGACGCGTGTAGTCAGACACGTTGAAATCTGAATTATTAAGAATATAATCAACTAATTTTCAAATTTAACCTTTCAAATCGATAGCTATCATTATTAGCTTAATGATAACGCTATCCGTGGTTTGTTTCATCGTTTCTTTTGTTAATTATTTGATTGTACAAAATTTCGGGTACCGGTCACCGGTGACCCCCGTGGCAGCCAACGTGTTAAAAGGAGGGTATTGTTTTCGTTCGAGTATATTGACTGGTTAATAATATGAAAAATGATAAAACTTAATTATTGTTGTTTAGAAGCTGAAAATTAACAGGACCATTTTCTGATTTTGATTTCCATTTATTTTATTGCTTGTGTATTTATTAAAATATTTCTTGCATATCGCTATCTGATTTTGATGTAAATATAAGTTTGATTTTAAAGAGGTTGAATTTAGCCCTACCACTCTACCTAATAGGAAGACAAGAATACAGAGTTCAAAATTTTAACGACTGTACGAATATCAACTAAAATTCCTTCTGTTTTAAATTGATTCTTCAACCCTTTCAACCCACCTCTTTTTTTTGCTAAAACATCCAATTTCTAACTTCTCCGTTGAGGATTGAATCGTTTCAACGAATGAAAGATTTATTTATGAAGATGGAGTAATTTCAATTTAAGCAAATGATCAAAGTATGAAGTTCGAAGCAAACGTTTTAGTTGAAGAGTCGATGGTTACCCAATCGAGCAGACAGAGAAGTTTCATACTCGAATCTGGGAAATATGATTATAGGACTGGCAGGATATCGAGCCGATCGCGGACTTTTCTAAACTATTCTCCGGGAAAACGGGCATCGATTCGTATAAAAATGGAACAGGACAACTCCAGGATCGCGTGATAAACGGGCTATTCCTTTTATCCTGACGATCTTTCGAACGTTTCCATCTTTTCAAATTTCAAACACGAGAATCATGACTGGTACGCTTTTCGATTGCAAACTTTCAAATAGCCTCCGTTTCACTCCATTTATTTATGTAAAATTTAAGGTTCTTCAGTTATCTACAAATGGTGACTTTGATCTCCTGGATCAAATACATATTATTATTGGGTAATATATACAATCTAGATGCTAGTAAAGTAAATAATTTCGTATTTCCGAATTTGATAGCTAACTTAGTGGGAATTACAATATTTCTAATAATTACTGCGATTCGAATTTAATAAATATACAAATTTTCATAGCTTTATTTTTCTAATTTAGTAATTAGGAATATTGGACGATTGGAATTTCATTGCTATGGAAATTTTCATATTTTCTATCCTGATAGTTTCCTTATTAGTATTTTCAATATTTCTAATTACCGCGATTCGAGTTTAATAAATATAAGAATTTTCTTAGCGTTATTTTTCTAATTTAATAATTAGGAATATTGGAGGATTTGAATTTAATTGCTATGGAAATTTTCATATTTTCTGCCCTGTTATTTGCAATATTTCTAATTACTGCGATTCGAATTTGATAAATATAAAAATTTGCATAGCGTTATTTTCTTAATAATATCTTTTCTAATTTAATAATTAGGAATATCTTAGGATTGGATATTACTTACAATACAAATTTTCCTATTTCCCACGCTAATAGTTTCCATAATTAATCCCAGATTATCATATTAAACCTACCATTATCATATCCATAAAAACCAGTATAACCGGAACAACCTCCTAAAGTAACAACAACGACGGCTATAATAATCATGCAGAAAGTGCATGATTGTCCGCAATTCAAGAAACATAATCAACAGGGCCCTTCACTTAATGTATGCACAACCGACATCTCGAACAACAACAGACTTTAACGAGATCAGACCAGCCCCTTTATGCGACGCCGACCAACCCTCCCAGACATCGTTTCCGCGACCCTACCATTGTTGTGCTTTCGAAACTGGTCGAGGAAAGGGGTTGCTGAAGTTGGTCGCGTTTCTCGCGAGACACTGAACATCAACCGGAACACAGAAAAGGGGTGGGGGGACGGTATGGTACGAATAGGTGGAGGAGTCACTAGAAGACCCGGAGGAAGTATTTGGGATTTGGGTCACGCGTCCAGCTTCTCCGACGGGATGAAAGGGAGGGTGTAACGTACAATGGTCCCGTGATCCATTGACGAGTACTCAGGCTTTTATGGAGCTCGACACAGTCGCGAACCGAGCTTCTGGTTATGTACCAACGATTAGTCGTACCATTTATGGTACATCAAGAGGATCTTGTTCCATCGTTTGTCTTGGAACTGTACCACGAGACCCGAGATACGTGTATCCCGACGACTGTTCGATGGAAGAACGCTTTGATGGGTGCATGGTTCATGGAATTGATCCTGCGATGGTTGAGCATAGTTTTATAGATGCTTTTGTTTCAGAGAATTATTCTGCGGAAACGTAATTCGTCGATTCCTGAAGAATATCGTAAAATTTTTAAGTTTGTTAATTTCCATTTGATAGAAATAATATTTTTAGCCATCAGCGCTTCGAATTTGATACAACAGGATGCTTAAACTTTTGTACTAACCCTTTGCATTCGAAGCATCTTTGGACACGATCGAATTTAGTCTACTTTTCCAGCAAAGTTTCCAAAAACCAAATGGACTGTTTTAGAACGATCGAGTTATTGTTATTCCCTTCGTTAATTCTCTAATTAAATGTGTCCCTCGAAGGGCGCCACCCGAGTGCAAAGTGTTAATAATGTTTGGCAGAACGACTCAAGGCTTGAATTTGGAAATTTTGCTTCGATTGAAATTTCATTCGGTGAAATTAGTAAATAATTTTCACAAATATCGCAAGGAAATTAGTAATTCGAAGGGTGTTTATATAGCTAAAAGATTACTCGACAAATTTTAATAAATAACCCTCTGGGAAGGTCACGAGTTTAATCTAAATACAATGTTACTCGATTTTTCAGGGATCAACGTTAAAACTCCCCTCTTTTATTAAATACAGAATATCATGATTAAAAAGTTTCGGTAGGTTGTTGATACGGCGAAAAGCATCCCAGAATTTCTAGACAACGAGCAACGTTGCCCAGAGGTTAATCCGTGTAGTTGAACGACCCCTTGAGCCATTTACTCGTTAATTTAATTTCATAAATAATAAGAGACTATGCCGGTGCATCAACAGGAAGCGAAACAGGGGTTGCGTTTGTCGAGAACGGGTCGCGTTTACGAAATGGGGGATGGAGAGTAGGTGAAATACGCTCCGCCTAGTTTCCATCTCTTTCAACGTGGGCCAGTGTGTCATAAAAGAGGCGCAACAAATTATCCTTGTCCACGAAGGTACACAGGCACCAGCCTTTTCTCAAATCAGGTCGCGAAACTGGATAATAAAATATCTCGATAACAGTTGTTACGACATTTAAACGGGATTTATGATACGACCGAAAGTTTTACTATTCTCACGTAGTCCTATTGCGTTTAATAACTTGTTTCCCGTAATTTGATATACAGGGTGTGCCGTAACTTCGTTGCTGAATTCAACGCACATAAATAATGATAAAAAAAGAGCTCGGTTGTGAATGTTTGTTTTATCTGACTTCGTTTCTCGGTTACGGCAGGTTTTTATCTTTTCGTCGTTCGTTTTGCATCTGAGATAAACGAATTTAATAATTTTTTAAATTAGGATATTTGCACTTCGTATAAATTTATTTTGGTATTTTATTTTAACGAATCTAAGGCTACCGCCTTAAAATTGTGAAATTTTATAATTTTTAAATTAAGGTTTGGTATTTTGTTTTTCGATAATGAACGGGAGATTAAGAGACTGTCAAAGTGAAAAGGAACGGGATTAGTCAGACATATTGGAGCCACTTTCCCAATGTCTCCGTTTCTGGATTTCCCAGTCTCTCTGATACTCTAATTTCTCAAATTTTTTTAGGTTTCCTGTAATTTCCAAATTTTCGTTATTTCCTTTTTTTAGTTCTCCTAGGTTGGAGTTTTAAATTTTGCATTATCAAATTATTGGGGACGAAGGGGAATAAACAAATTTTGACGAATATTATTAGTATTTCAGTGATAATTTATCGCTGCAAATTGGTGGGTTAAATTCGAAAATTATCTATTTATAAGGGTGATAATTAATACTTGAATATGTCTTACCACACACGTCAGTTTCCACTGTGGCAGACTTAAACATTTTAACTAGCATTAGTACTTTATTAAATAGTACTAAATTTAAAAATCATCTATTTGTGAGTATAATGATTCAAATTTTAACCCCATAAAAGTATAAATTTGAAAATTAATCAATCGTAATGGTTAATAATTACTAAATAATAAAAAGGACGCATTTACCATAGAAATATTCTTAATAACGTTCAGTACTTTTGTTTCAGAGCCTCTTGATTCGAATTAATCGCGAGAAATAGGAAGAAAATAATTTGTATTCAAATCGATCGTTCTAAACGAGCTACGAATAATTTCCACCTGTCCGTTTGCATTTTAAGCGCACGCAATTTTAGCCCCCGGGGATGGAGACGAATTTTCTATCCGATTGGCCTCGATTATGCACTAGAAACCAGCGTCACCGTATTTTCTCGATCACGCCCGCCGTGTTGTTCGCGATTTCCATTTCAATGAAAATCATCGATATTGTTATTGCGCCTGGCGGAGGCGTATTTTCGGTTTGTCGCTCGTGAAAACGGATTAAACACGCACTGTGCGTGCGCGTCGTCGCTCGTATAGCACAATCACCTGGTCCGTTAGAAAAAAAAAAAAAAAAGAAATATGATTTCATAAAGAAAATGTTTGCTTTCGTCATTTTTTTTTTATGTTTAATGACAGGATTTTTGATTACTCTAATTTTAAGGTACGCATCTAAGGTTTTAATATCAATGTTATTCAGAATTGTCTTGAAATTCTTCTATTATATTAAATTTTTGGCGGCATTACTTTTAATTCAAAGTGCCAATCGAAGGGTTAGAATTTTTTAAATTTATTTCATTTATAATTAATTTACTATAGGTTACTGGTGTCGTTAGTGTAAGGCTTTAAGATTATTCCTTGGTCGAAGAATACTGGGTCATTCGTGTCCCAGCTGCCTAAATGTATATAAAGACACTTCAATCAAACCCAGATGCTTAAATTGTCGAATGAAATACTTTACACCTCAACAAATACCTAAAAATTTGTAAAATGCGAATGGAAAACGGTGTAATATTAAATTGAAACTGTGGTTACCTTACCAGTCTTCCTTAATATTATTTAGAATTATCCTTTCTAAAGAATTTAAACTTAAAAAAAATAATAACAATAAAAACACAAAATTTTCCATTTTTTGGGGATTTTTGGGCATTTTTTGGGATCTTTCCTTTTTAATTCATATAAATGATACGAGATATGAGATATAATCAATGTTTCAGTGTTCGAAGCTATTTGTTCCCTTTATGAATATTTAATCAATTAAAATTCTAAAATATTATTATGGATATAATTGGGCGTATTTTAAAACAAGATAAAACGGTCCGATTGGTTTTATTCCATTGAAATATAAATATGGCACTTCAAGGCAGAAAAATCGTGGCGATAGGTGGAAGCGATCGATCGTCGGGTTAACGCGATTATCCGATCGCGAGCGTGTATCTTCATTGCCGTTTGTTCCCTGGAACATGCCGTTGCGTTCCAACGGGTCGAAATGAGCTCGAACAACGGTGTATATCCGCGTGTCGCATAATGGAGTTATTGTAACGAGTGGTCGTGGCATACTACGTCGTTGTTCCTTGTAATTCGACGGGATAGACGATGGTGACACGATGTTAGTGGTGGACAATGTTGGTGGCGATTGTAACGCTATGGAAATGTCATCGAGCCGCATTAATTGCGTACCGGTCCATTTTATTGAATTATATTAATCCATTATAATACGATGCGAGTGGATTTATCGCGTTCCCGCCGGCCATTATTTCGTCGGACGAACCGTAAAATCAGACTATCGAAACGTTCGCCAGAAGTTATACCGGTTGTTGGCCGATTACGTATCGAACAGCTACGACGATTAACGTTATCGATGTTTGACGTATTGTAGGGAACAAGGATTACGATAGTCGTTCAAACATTACGCGGCCATTTAGGACCCCCTATCCACGGACAATCGTGATCCTTGGATCATGGTTTGAATTAAAGTTTTGTAATGGAAATCCCAGTATTTGGGTATTTGGGTATTCGGATTTTCGAGTTTCCAATTTCACAACTTTCCATTTTGCTATTTTCTTAACTTTTAATTTTCCAAATTTCCCAACTTCCCGATTTCAGAATTTCCCAATATATCCAATATCCTAATTTCCTAATTTCCCATTTTTCTAATTCCCCTTTTCAATTTTCCTAATTTTCCAATTCCCCATTTTACTATTCTCCTAACTTTTAATTTTCATAATTTCCCCATTTCCCCGTTTCTGAATTCCCAATTTTTCTAATATCCTAAATTCATATTTTTTTTTAGTTTTCTCAATTTCCCATTTTTTTTTTAAATTTCACCTTTTTGATTTTCCTAATTTTCCACTTTCCCCATTTTTTTTTATTTCCCTAACTTTTAATTTTCCTAATTTCCCAATTTCCCAATTTCCCCATTTCTGAATTTCCTAATCTCTCTAATACCCTTATTTCCCCGTTGTTTTTTTTTAGTTTTCTTAATTTCCCAGTTTTGTCATTTATAGATTTCCGTAATTCCCTTTTTTTAATTTTCCTAATTTTCCACACTTCCCATTTCACCACATTTCTCATTTCCCCTAACTTTTAATTTTCCTAATTTCCATGACTTTTAGTTTCCCAATTTCCCAAATTCCAATGTCCAACATTCGAATTTTCACAGCTCCAAATACAAGCCCTATCCAAAAATTCCTGAAACACACCCAAAAATAAATAATTCTCTTCCATGAATATCTATCTCAATTATGATGTATCGCGAAGATTCAACAAGATTTCCCGTGTTTTAAAGTCGGTTGTATTTTTTTTCAGTCGGTGTTTACGGATCGGGAATGAATTTGAATTTTTGATTTAATATTTGATTGTATAATTATACCAGTGCGTGT
This sequence comes from Stelis phaeoptera, assembly GCA_943735885.1. Lineage (NCBI taxonomy): Eukaryota > Metazoa > Arthropoda > Insecta > Hymenoptera > Megachilidae > Stelis > Stelis phaeoptera. The sequence continues at coordinate 16,702,247 of OX030932.1, read as the reverse complement.
AAACGGTGCTTGAAAATAAACGTGGAGCACGTTATTTTCATAAAATCGAACGTGAACCGGTGCCGAGCAACGCGTATCCACGACCAACACCGGATAATTAATATTTATTCGATATCTGCTGGGAAATAAACATTTCTCAGTCTGTTTACACGGCATTCGCGTATTGGGAATAGCTATGACAATTTCTCTCACGAAATATTACCTTTCGATTATGAATCCCTTACCAAATTCTTATAATAATTATATTTATTAAAAAAAAATGCATCATTAGAATTCGTAAAACCGAACCGTACAGGATTCTAAAAAATTACAGATACCTTTAATAATTAATTTCACTAATACGTACCATTGCTAATTTAACAATCTTTTAAAGTACAAACCACCCTCCAATCCCTAATTCCGTAACATAAACTATCAAGATCTCAGTCTCCAGTTCCTTAACTAGAAAAAAAAAAAAGGAGAAAGGAAGCCGCGAAACAATAATGCTAGAATAAAACATAGAAAATGAACAAAGACTAATTGATCGACTTCAATTCTCTATCAAACTTTAACCATCTTTCCAAAAAGTGTCTCGTTAAAATTTCTCAACCTTAAAAAATTCCACCAGTCCTTTCGAACCACCTTCGACCCTCCAATTCCGTAATGCAGAGCATCGAGATCCCATTTTCCAGCCGCTTGACAAGAAAAAGAGGAGAAAACGGAAGCTGCGAAACAATGGCAGAAGAAAATGATATTGTAATGGTTGTACCGGGTCTGATACGATTGCTGTTACGGCAAATTCTTGAGAGTATGGTGTACGAGGCAGAAGGGGAATGGAGTTGCCGTTTTCTCCTCGAGCGTGTACAGAATGACGTGGCTGGTGGTATCTTGCTAGGAGTGCAGTTACGGTCTAACGGCGTGCCACGCTCCTTATTAATAGGCACACTTGGAACTACCAGGCGAAAGGATAACACAATGGAGCCGCGAACCATGCTAGGAACGTTGGGTAGTTGAATGGCCCCGGCCATTATTTAGAACGCATCGTTCGTGTTGAGGAATGACCGGGGTCAGTAAGTAAATCATTCTATCGTTTATTAATGCTGACCATGACTTTGCCTTGCATCGTAGCTACAGATTCTTTTGCAAACAACGGGAATTCTAACCCTAAGCCACATTGCATTAAGGATACGATAAGAATAAAATTGGAATTTATGAATAAAAAGGTGGGTACGTTGTATTGTAGCTTATATTGGGGTTTCGATTGTCAACGCTTCGATGATTGAAGGGTAAATTTGAAAATTAGTTACTCGTGTCTTTAATAATTAATATTTCGATTGCGACGAAATTTCTTTAGAAATCGGCTGCTTTAATCGATCAGGTTGATAACTGAAATTTTCGAATTAAAAACGCTTCGATATTAAAGGGTAAAATTGAAAATTAGTTAACTCGTGTCTTTAATAATTAATATTTCGATTGCGACGAAATTTCTATAGAAATCGGCTGCTTTAATCGATTAGGTAACTGAAATTGATCAACAATAGAAATACTTAAATACTTGGTAACTGAAATTTTCGAATTAAAATATCTCTGTACAGGGATTGTATTATGAGAGCTCTATAGTTTGATAATTATTCGCTAGAATTTGATTTACCAGGGCCAGAGGATATAGGAAAGTTTGTTGATTCGTTAAAATCTAACAGGATAATTCAATTTCGTAATGTTTGAGACGTACCTGTTGAAAAATCCAATCAGAAAGTTTCCACCGCTCGAACCATCGTTCTACCGGTCGCCACCTTAATTGTTGCCAATTAAAAATGAAGTTCGAGGGTGGTTAGTTAATTCACGGAGCAACCGAGCATTATTTACGTTAACGAGAATCGATATTAGTGATCCTTCATGTTTCACATACCACGGGATCATACGAGTTCCACAGAAATTAATTGCAGTATAATTTTGTTAATGATAAAAAGAGATCCGATTTATTTTCCCCCGTTTCAAGAACCAATTTTTACTATATTTCCTAGGCAATTGGAAACTTAGCAAATACCTATTTTTTTTACTATATTTCATGGGTAGTTGGAAACTTAACAAACACATAGTTTTTTTTTACTATATTTTTTAGGAAATTGGAAATTAAGCAAATACATATTTTTTTATTATATTTCCTTGGTAGTTGGAAATTTAGCAAATACATATTTTATACCATATTTCTTAGGTAATTGGAAATTTAGCAAATATCTATTTTTTTACTAACATAGAAACCATACGGTTTGAATTCGAATGCCGCTGCTTTGCTATATTGCACAATATAAAATTTACAGAAATCGACCTATTTTATTTCCAAGACACCCTAATTTACTATATTTCAACTTCGCATCATATTTGAAAATTTGTATATTCTTACAATAGAATTTCAATTCTTTTGTCTATGCATTGTTGTACTTATTGATGAAATTCTTCAAGATTATAATATATTGATTTGGTCGGTTACTTGGTATCCAAAATCCTGATAGGATTTTGTCGTCGGTAAGTAATTATGCATAGCCCCGAAACATCTCGACGTAGATTCATTGCGTGTACCGTGCCTCGCATTGAATCCGACCATTATTGCAACGAGCAATTCGATGCATCCCCGAAGCGGGTTGTTTTGGTTTCGACGTGCCAGATCGGAACTGATTGACGCTCTGGGATATACTCGGCCTGACCTGGAGTTAATTACGGAACCTAAGCGAACCGCAAGCTCCCTCTAAACAGCTTCAACCGGCTCACCCCTCCTTCCCCCATTATAATTAATTAATTAGTCGTATGAGATGTGACTTAATGGATCGTTGTCGATCCGTTTCGGGATTCCCTTCGATTCCCGGCATCCATCCGATGTCTATTCGTATTCCATGTCTTTGGTCAATATCTTCTAATCTTAATTATTATTTTAAATATGTTTTCTGTAATTTTATTCAATCGTTTTTTTTTTTTTTTTTTAATTTAGTTGTAATTTTAGGCGAAGGCACGATATTTAGTGTTGCGGAGCGTAGGGAAGCGTTGTAAGGTGGCGAAATATGGCGTAAAGTATTGTAAAGCGTTACAAAGACCTAGCAGAGCGCTGTAAAACACTGTAAAGCATCGCAAAGTGTCGCAAAGCGCTGTAAAGTATCGCGAAGCTTAGCAAAGAATTGTAAAGCGTCGCAAAATGGCGCAAAGCGTTGCAAAACGTTACAAAGATCTAACAAAGCGCTGTAAAACACCGTAAAGCATAGGAAAGCGTAGCAAAGCATAGCAAAGCATAGCAAAGCGTCACCAAGCGTCCGAAAGCGACTCATGGCGTCCCAAACTGTCCCAAATCATCCTTATAACTATATTTCTATTGCAAAACACGTATAAATAATTTTTCATGCAACGTAATAGAAAAATATTCTCTTACCTTTCGACGAATTATTATTTTAATAAACACCGAAAGAAGGATAGTTGCATGGAAGTAAACGGAGAATCGTTAATTAGCTTTGGTGTTATTTTTATTAACCGAAAGCCTAGGCTATAATAAAGAACGCTATGTGTATACATATTCTCTATCTATATACAATAAATCCATCTTTCACAACGTGATCGTATAACACATTTTGGCAACTCGAAGCCGATTTTCTTTTTTTCTTCCTATTCTTTCACTCGTTTTACTTGGCAGGAGTTACTTTTGTCGCGTTGATCGGGAAGTCCTTGTTACAGTCGAATGATCGACGACGCGATTAAGAGTACAGAGAACGATGAATCCATGATTTTAATTTTTCTTTTTTGTTTGGATTCTTCGATCTCGATTTCTTGTACCAATACTGTCCACAGAATCGAAATAACAGTAAATGATATAATCTTAAATGCGTATGTCAAATACTTGATCATTTTTTTTTAATTAATTTCTCCGAATGAAATATAACACCTTTATGTTTCGAAAATTCGAAATTATTATTACAATAATTGGAAATAAAGATATCAGGATCAACAAGTGTAATTTTATAAGTTTCATTGATTTTTATGAAATTAATTTTTCAACAAATGTTACATAACACTATTATTTATTCGCGGTTTTTTTTTAGGTGGTACGGATCGTAAAATCCTATGGACAGTATTGGTTTTTATCACGAAAGAACGAAACTCGAATTGGAGTCTTCTAAAATGATCGGCCTTTTATAATTTAAGTTTTCGTGCTGATCGTTTGGGACTATCGATACGAGTAACTGTAATATTGCTTGCGCAGCACTAAAAGGACGAGTTTAGTCATCGTAATTGTTATGAGCATTTCCGGTACGAACATCGTTAAGTCGCCAGACAATTCTGTATACTATTTACAAAAAGAATCCTCACCTGTCGTACACAGGATATACAGCCAATCAAAAATAGTCTTCATATACCTCTTTACAATCCATTTATTTGTATAATTTCAATCAAGAAAATAACAGATTTAATAACATTTGCCTGTTATTTTAGTTCGACACATAATATCTAATATAATCGAGTCGTTGTGTTTTTTTCTAGATTCTCATTTGCAAATTTGCAATTTTCAGTTTCCAAAGCTTCGCTGAAGGATGGTCTAAGGGTTGAGTTGGAAAGTTGAGAAATTTTGAAAATTATAAATTACAATTACAAAGAAAGTCGTCAGAGATATTACCTGTTTCAACTATAATTCCTAGCAAATATAAATATTACGTTTTCAAATAAAATAAGTTAAATATTATGTATTTAACACCTTCTTTCCTGAAATTACGCGACGATGTATAAATTCTAATAGCGACATACGAAGACTTCGATCGACTGTACACAATTACGCATACGAGCATTCGAAATGATGAGGGAGAAAATTTCGTTTAAAAAATCAGTCTTCGCAAGAGAGATAACGAATGTTCGAAGAAACATTGGGGGGTCGTTTACGTCGTTGTTCGGTTCACGCGAAAATGGTCGAGAAGGTTCGGTTCCAGCGAAACGAGAATCTCTGTTCCTCGCTGCTGTGACCAATACAGTACATCGAGTTCCTATATTTCACTCTCTTTTTTCTTTGTTTTTCTATCAATCAGATCGAAACGATTGGATCTCCGTCACTGTTGCCTTCAATTTCGTTTGGCACCCGATAAGTGACCGACTTGTTTCGTAACTTCTCGATACGTTCGACGTTTTCACACACAAAAAATCTCTTTCATCTGATCATTTCCCGTTCGAACGAGGAACGTCGAAGTTTCGCGGGGACGAGTAGTCGAGATATTTATTCGAAAACGTATCAGTTTTGGCACTTCTCTTAATTGAACGGTCCAGAATGGCGCCAGACTCCTGTCCGGTGAGTCTGAGCGTCCCAGTTTCGACTCGGTCACCCACATTCGAACCTCGAAGAACGCAACCCGGCGTCGCAACACGGATCACCTCGAAGAAGACGACTTAGCCAAAGATACCTGGACAATTGTGACCGTCCTTTATCTCTGCGTGATGATCGAGTTCCTTGGGCTTGTGCTACGAGTTCAAAGGAGTGGTGCCTATGTTGCTGATGAAGCTGGGACACGCGTTGTCTGCTCGATCGCCGCTCTGCAGCGAGAAATGCCTGTAGGACATGTACGCCTGAGGGTTCGAGGACAATGGTTGATCCCTCTTCTCCGTGGACCTTTGTTTCTTCATCTTCATGTAGCCCAGCACGGAGATCAACACGACGAACACCACGAAGCCCATACAGCTGCCGACTATCAGGCCCAACCTTCTGGTCAGGATGTTAGCCAAACCGCCTCTGTCGCTCATAGTCCCGTCACCAACTATGGAATCGGGTGCGTCCAGAGTTCTGACCTCTGTGCATCGACTGGTTAACGAATTCACCATGGCCGGACGAGCGGAGCTCTCGATCACGTCGTCGTGGGAGGCGTTCCATTGCCAAGAACCTATATCCTCGGGGATTGACGTGCCCCAGCTGCCTAGGCCGAGGACGCAGATCAGGTAACGGGTATCCGAGGCTAACTTCGTCAGCTTCACCGAACGTGCTTTTGGGTCTAGTAGCTTCACTCGGACCTGCAACACGCGTGGAATTGATGTATTTCGGAGGAAAGAACGGGAATAAGTGTCGTTCTGGAGTCTAATTTGGCGTCGCGGGGAGTTATAAAGTGTTGCAAAGCTCACTGTTTGCCGCAAAGCGTGATACAGTGTCAGTACGCGGTGTAAAACGTCGAAAATTATCGTAAAGCGTCGTAAACCATAGCAAAGCGTGATGAAGCGTCGTAAGGTCTTGTAAAGTGTCACTACGCGGTGTAAAGCGTCGCAAATCATCGTAAAGCGTCGTAAAGCATCGCAAAACATTGCAAAGCGTTGTAGGACGTCGCAAATCATCGTAAAGCGTCGTAAAGGGTCGCAAAACGTTGCAAAGCGTTACTACGTGTCGCAAAACATCGCAAATAAAGCTCACCTCATCGACGTTATCCAAAGCATGGTAGGCCACTTGGTAGCCATGAAGACCGGAATGATTTCTGCTCTGCCAAGACACGAGCACGGAGAACGGTTGAATGTCCTGGATCGCTAATTTCAGGATCAACGGAGCAGAACAGAAGGCGTGCGGATCTAAATCTAGGAAAACCAGACCCCGTAGCTCTGGTGGTTGCTGGCATCTCAACAGACCACCCTCGACGTCTCCGACACCGACGCCGTTTCTTCCGCGACCACGACCACCGCCTACTCCGCTAACCAGCTTCTGATGATCCCTCAACCACTCCCAGAGTTCTTGCGACTCGCAGCCGCAACGGAGCGGATTCTCTGCAGGCAGCGACAGGGTCATCCAGTTAGACAGTGTTGTAGAGAGGGAACGGTGCTATTATTTATTTATTTATTTTATTAAACGGGAGATCCCTTTTTGAAACAAGTTAATCAAATTTACATTCTGTCGACAATTCTTGTACACAACATATATACTTACAATTAGTGACACTGCTCATTATTTATTATTTGTCACGTTCGTTATGTTCAAAATGGAATATTAAGGAGTTAACAATTTTGTAATCTTAAAAATCAGTTTGTCACTAAATTTGCGACCTTTCCAAGTATTTGCCTTGTAGGAAATTGTAAAAATGACGACTTGCAAAGTTCTTAAATGGCAACCGTTTAAGAAAACACTTTGAGGATACCTCAAAGCGCAACGCACTTCGAGGAAATCGGATTAGCAGAAACCATCAAAGTATCGATCCGAAACCGGGACACGTTCATGGTGTACCCATTAAATTTGGAAGTCTTCCGTGGTGGGGAGGATTAGGGGAATCGGTGGACATTATACTTCCGTGAAGGACTAGTTTGCAGACTGAAGGCAGGATGAGAGGGAATTGCAGAGCGTGTTTGATTGTCCCGGCGCGGTGGCGGGTATCGATTCGAGACGAGTGCACGTGACCAGCGATACGATTGGATCTCCAACAGTTAGTAACTCCATTTTGGATCGATACACACGGAATTATTCGCGACCGTTCGTCGAATAAAATTTATTATAACGAATGAGACTTTGATCGTTTTTTGAATATTTCAAATAATCCTTTCGGCAAAATTGGCGACTCACCTTCGGCACGCAGACTCCGTATCTGGGTCTCGAGCGGTCGAAAAGCGTTCAGCGGTAAATTCTCCAAGTAGTTCCTGCTCAGATCCAACAGCCGCAACTTCTTCAGGGGTCTGAACGCCTCGCTGGATATGGCGTTGATCCAATTACCATAAAGATGCAGCTCGACCAGGCTGACCAAGTTCTTGAACGTCACCTTGCCCACAATCGTGATCTGATTGTACGACAGATCCAGTATCTGAAGAGACTTCAGGTCCTCCGGGAACTCGTCCAGTTCCTTCAGCCGATTGTGTGTCAGATTCAGGATTCGCAGATGCTCCATGCCCTGAAGCCTCTCTTTCGGTAGTATTTCCAGGCTGTTCATGCCGAGATGCAGAGTCAGAAGGTTAGGCAGACTCCTGAACGCACCAGGCGACACCCTCAGGATACAATTCTGACCCAGGTACAGGTGCAATAGAGCCGGAAAGGCTTCAAAGTCCTGCGAGGTGACTATGCTGAGGTTCGTGCCCGATATGTGTACCTCTTGAAGAATAGGGTATTTAGCTTCAGATGGGAGATCGTGAATCCTGTTCAATGGATTCCTGGTCAGATTCAACCATGCCAGGCCCGGAAGATTCTGACCAGACAGCGCCACAGCTGGAATCTGCCTGAACTTGTTCTCAGACAGGTCCACCCGACGCAGCATGGACGAATGGGCGAAGAAGTTGGCTGGAAGGGCGTTCAGGTGGTTGTGGCTGAGATCCACGGAGATTAGGCGCGACAGGTTTGTCATGGCGAAGCCAGACATGGTTTCTATCCGATTATGGCTGAGGTCCAACTCCCTCAGGTATCTCAGGCTGGCGAACCTGGCCACGTCCACGTTCACGATCTCGTTGTTGGACAGCGTCAGGATCTCCAGGTTGAGGGCGCTGGCCAACGCCGAATACGGGATGTTCTGGAACTGATTCTGGTCCAGTCGAATCTCTCGAAGAGACAACAGACGGTCGAAGATGCCAGGCGGCAAATTACGAAGATAATTGCGGTTCAAATGAAGACGCGCCAAGTTTCGATTCAACACGAAGATGATTTCTGGCAGCTGAGAAATCTGCGCTTCGTTCAGCAACAGTTCCTGCAGAGACGGGAGTCCGTTCAGACTGTGCTCTGAGATCTGGCTGAAGTTGTTGCCGGATGCTGACAGTGTACGCAGACCAGCGATTCGTAGATTGAACAGCGCAGAGGACACGAGGAGGTTGTCGTCCAGGTTCAGTTCAGAAAGATTATTGAGTCCTCGAAAGGCGCCGCTCTCCACGTTCATGATGGAGCAGTTCTTCAGGTTCAGCGTTCTGATAGGCAGGCCTTCCTGAAAGATAGAATCGTGTAGAACGGTCAGGTGGTTGTTGGCCAAGTCCAGGACCTTCAGTTTCTTTAAAGCCGTCAAGGAGAACGGGTCCAATCTTCTGAGACCGTTGTCCTGCAGATACAATTCTTCAAGTTCGTGCAATTCCGAGAAAGTCCTCGCTGTGACGTGGTTGAGCTTGTTCATACTCAGTTCGAGAAACTTTAAAGCCTGCATCGGCTGAAAGGCGCCGTCCTCTATCCTCGATATGGAGTTGTTGGTCAGATACAGTCTTTCTACCAGCAGCAGGTCCCTGAAGAGAGGTGCCTGAAGGTGTGTCAGCTTGTTGTGACCCAACCACATGATCCTGACCGACGCCTGACCACGCAGAGAATCGTTGTGCAGCACTGCCAACCCGTTGCTATCCAACTGGATGGACACCAGCGAGCTACCGCCTGACGAAGATTCTGAAGCGGACAACTGAAACACGTCACCCAGGACGGTCAGCTGGTTCCCTTGAAGATTGACGTGCTGAAGACTGCTCAGGGTCCTCAGTGCTCCCGTCTCCATGTCAGTGATGGCGTTATTCTGCAGATGAAGCTCCAGAAGCGACGGAAGAGGAGAAAAGACCCCGCGTTTCACCTCTGTGATATTGTTGTCCTGCAGACGTAGCTCACGGAGCTGATGCAGCTTCAGGAACGTGCCCGGTTGAAGCTCGTGGATCTTGTTGCCGTCCAGAGACAGGGACGAGAGGATCACGCAGTGTTCCAGGAACTCTCGTGGCACCTTTTCAATATAGTTGTTGCTTAGGTGCAACTGAGCCAGCTGAGTGAGACTCGTCAGGCCTCTGGCGTCGATCCTTCTGATTGCGTTCTGCTGAAGGTAGATGACTGCCAGGCTGACGCTACCTATGAAGGCATCCCCGGGTATCTCCAGGATGTTGTTCTCGGCTAGATACAGCTCCCTTAGCTCTGGTAGCCTGGCAAACACCCCGCCGATGTAATGGATGTGGTTGTGGCTCAGCTCGATGGTCCGTAGCCTCTCGTTGCCTTTGAAAGTAGCTATGTCGAGGAACACGATCTTGTTGTGGCTCAGATCGATAGACTCCAGCTCCTTCAGGGACACGAACGCGTCCTTGTGAATGGTCTCTATGGAGTTGTAATAGAGGGACAGACTGTGCAGGATGGGACAGGGTCTGAAGCAGTCCTCGGCTAACTTCTCGAAGTTGTTGCTGCTCAAGTCCAGGATCAGCAACGAGCTTAGCAGACTGTAGCCGTCGTTCGGAAGTTCGGATATCTCGTTCCAGGCCAGGGTAAGCGAGGCCAAACTCTCCAGCCTCCTCAGAGGCGCCATGGGGAATAACTTCAACTTGTTCTCGGCCAGGTCCAGGTCGCTCAGACTGTCTTCCAATCCTGCGAACGCGTATTCGGAGATCTTCGATATTTCGTTGCCCTTCAGGGTCAGTTTCATCAGCTTCAAACCGTAAAAGCAATACGACGACAGTTCTTGTATCAGGTTCGCCTCCAGGTCCAGGGCGGCTAATTTCCTCAGGTCGGCGAGCGATTTTTGAGGCACGTGGGGCAAACGACTGGAGACCAGGGCCAGAGACTCGAGACTGTCCTTCAAGTTCCCGAACGCTCCTTCACTGACTTCGCGAAGGGACGAGTGGGATATCTGAAGGTGCCTGATCTGCGAACCGACCGGAAAGCAGCCCTCTTTCAACTCCTCCACCGCCTTATCCAGCTCGTAAACGCTCAACGACTGTACCGTCGTGCCTGCTCCTGGAAACGGTCGTAAACGGTCCGGCTATTAATTTCGTTCAGATTTAACGATGATGAAGTTTATGGGCGGCAAAATTAATATTCCCCTGAAAGATGTTGTTCTTATTATGCTAACAGTTGGGGATGACTTTTTTTAAAAGATTGCTGAAAGTTTTGACAATCTTGTGTACAATAATTATGCGTTTTCTATTGAAAATTTTAGGCACCAATGAACGAGGGTCTAATTATTGTAATTATCAAAACGTTCAGAGTGACTTAGGTTCATAAAATCAAGCTTTTTATTTAATTAAACATGATTAGAATAATTATCGAATCGTTTAGTTAAGAAATGAAAAGTTTTTACGACAGGGAGCTTGCATTGTCCTCACGTCGGTGTGTACTCACCGCCAGCGTTCAGAACTCCTTGCAAAGTAGTCCTGAGGGTGTCCTCGGTGGCGCCGGGACATTCCAGGAAAAGGCCATCCTCGAAATTGTAACACGGACAGCCGGGAATAGTTTCCGGAGGCGGGCACTCGGCCATCTGGGCAGTGGCTTTGCTGGGCCAGAAATATTGTATCACTAGGATCTGCAGGATCAGCCTGAGGGTGTGTTGCGTCCCGACGCTCGACCTTCTGCATCGTTCTGCTTCTTCCCGCGTCATCCTGGCGCTGCATTCGTCGCTTTGATCTTTTCCGCTTCCTGTAGATCCTCCTGAAACAGTTGGTCAATATTTTGGTTGCAAATTAAATACCATGGAATTTTTATAAGTATTGAATGTATGCTGAATGTTTCTGTCAACTAGGAATACTGTCGGAATGATCTCGTAATTGGCTTTGAAATAATTACTTGTCAGGTTTGATCTAATTATTAATACCTAACTTGGGCATAGTTCATGGTAACTCTTTGTACATAGTAACTTTCTGGGATTTTAGCAAGTGGTGGGATATCTTTTCTCTTAGGGAAGCCTTGGCACTGTACACAACAAATTTGTGGCAATGGCGTTCTTTCATAAATATTATAGTAATTAACCGTGATAGGAAAATATGCAAGTTCCAATACTAAATAATTATACTGTCGAAAATTTGAAAGCGACGATACTTCCTGATTCTAGGACTGTAAAGTCTTTAATGTTTCCAGGACCGGTAGCAACGAAAGGATTAATTATCGCATAGATTTAAAAATAAAATATTAAGAGGGGACAAAAGATATTTGCAATTTCTATTATTTTAAATCGATACCGTGTCGCTGTGTCACAAACGATAACAAAGCTGTCAAAGTAGATTCACGATAGATTCCAGCTTTATTCCGTTCTTATCTTTCTTCAACTACGTCAGCGAAGCAGAAAATATTACAAAACCGTCGAGAAACTGACATCACGATATCCCGCTCGATCGTCTTTTAATTATAACGAGGCTGAATGACCGCGCAACGTGGTCGACGTTTAATAATCCTCTTATTAACTTAACAACAATAATAACATCGTATATTTCCTTTATCGATTAAGAATTATCGACTCGAATCGTTCGATCCAACTTATTTAAATTTGCGCACATAGGCAGAGGGAAAGAACGTAAAAATCGTCGAAACGTCTGGTTACCAGGGTGAAAGAAAGGTCCCTAGACGAGCTCGTTAAACTCGAACAGAAGAAGGGGTCAGGGAGGGGAGATCAAAAACCGGATAATTACCGCAGAAACGGGCCGTTGCTTTTTTAGTTACCCTTGCGTCGCGTTGCAGTCTCTCCACTAATTAAACGTTAATTAGTTAATACGTGGCGGATCGAGGGATACCGTTGGCGACAGGGAGCCACGCGTTTTGTATCCTCAACGCGTGTTTCCGTCTGCCGTTGGATCCGTTGTTAATAATTTCGCAAGGAAACATCCTATCAAGAGGATCGGTTAAATAGTCACCCGCGGTGACGTTGTCGATGATTTCTAACGAGCACCCGTCTGCGCGGCGTCCGGCTTTGATACCACCGGAAACGCACCATTCGCCGACACCGTGCCTCGGCTTCCTTCCTTTCCGTTCGCGAAACGTAAACCTTATTACGGATTGTTCGAAAGAAGGTTCGGGATAAATCTATCGAAGATATTTTTATATTTATTTCAATTATGAATCGAGTTTGTTGATAAATATCTTCGATATAATATTAGATTTGATATTAATTGATGACTTATTTTTTATATCAATTCGAAGCTGAAAGTTCGATAAAAGTTAGAGGACGGGTCTGACAACGTTTCATGACATAAAAGTTGTATGGAATAGTACTTGTGATACGTTAATTTGAAGCTTAGAGTCGAAAGAAAACAGGTATATGGACGCACCGTTCATGTTCTTAATACAATACGGCAGATTATCATTTTACGATAATGTTAGACTAACGATGGTCAATTTTGAAACTTGAAAGTTCTGACAAAATTTCGTGACTTAAAAGTACCATGAAACGGCACTTATGATACATCAATTTAAAGTTTGAAGTTTGAGGTAGATGAGTATATAAGCGCACCTTTCATTAATGCTCTTAATACAAAATGGTTTGTTATTATTAAATATCAAGCAATAGAAGTCAAATCATTGAATTGTAATACAGTCTTAGGAAATTTCATGACATAAAAGTATCGAAAAATTGCACTTGTAACGCATCAATCTAAACCTAAAAATCTGACAAACTGAACGATATAATCGTTTCATCAATATTCCAAAGGGAACAAACATTAAAATTCATTTTCCACGAACCAAAATTTTCTTAACAAATCAATATTAAGAATTCTCGTAAAAGTTAATTCTTCATTAATATCCCTGCATTGCAAAGCATCACAACTTGGCATAATTTCATTCGGAAACCTTTTGCATACACCTCGTACCATCCGTCTTACTCTATCGCGTCAAATAATTGAAAGAACATTGTCGGCGGCCAAGGTTTCGTCGAAAAATAAATGTCACTTGGCTTCCCCAGAATCTCGCGGTTTTCTATCGCGGTTCATCGTTCCTCGTCCGTCATTTTCCATTCGTCGAGCGTACTTCCGTCGCGAACGCACCAGCTTCCTCGCCCGTCCGGCAAACACGCGGCGAAATAATTTCTGCTTTTCGCCGACCAGTTGGCCGGGCACAGACGGGCCGAGAGCCCGGTGTTAATGCATCACATAAATAGCGATCTTCCGGCGTTTGCCGCTCGCGTCACGGGATACACACGGTTTCCGTGCGAGACATATTCCGAATGCGGCGATTTCCTGCAATAACAATCGCGGAATTATGCATGCCGGCTGCGTAGCCCACCCATGGGCCCCGTCTCCAGCCGCATCTGTCGCATCGTGGATCATCGGTGCTGAAACAACGACCAGGTGCGCGATATACCTGCTCAGAAATCACCTTTCGTCACGCGACCAGATTACGCGCAACGATAACGCGAAAGAATTTCTCTTATCGAGCCACGTTTAATCCTCGCGATGACGCGAGATTCCCGAAACGAGGATTTTAGTCGGGATACTAACCCTTGAACGCGTAGACGTTTCTTCGGGGTCAGAAATTATTTTTTTGTGGTGTCAGATTTGTCACCGGTATTGGTTGAAGGTTTTTGGAAAATTAAACAAATTTGCGATTCACTAATTATTGAATTATGATATTTTATAGGTCTTGTTAATTTTTTGAGGTAATATTTTCAGCCACGTTGTTCTATTCGTGTTATCGTTGTGTATTTAATATTTTAGAAATGAATTTTATCTCTGATTGCGACATGGTCTGATTGAAATTCTTGGTAAAATTGAAGAAAGGGAAACGATAGTTTACCCTGAGTAACTAAAATTTCGTATGGATTCAATTTCAAATATTAGATAAAGAATAAAAAGGAAATGTTCCGAAGGATCTGGGCAAAGTAATTATTAATAGCACATAAGATCCCATTACAGTAATTAGAATTTTATTGAGAGTATTAATTACTGCCAAGGTTTCAGTTCCAATAATTATAATCTGTCTTTTCATTGCACCTCCAATTATTAAATTTGTTCACCTTTGGTGGTTGTTTTATAGAAATCTTAAATAAAACATAATGTAATCCAATATTTTTTTTTTATTCATATCCTGATTTTACCTGTATCTTGATTTAACGCGACATCTGATCCGATCGTCTCCCTTAGCGTCGAGCTTTTCCCTGATTATGGCCATCTATTGATTTTACATTTCCTTTGATTTTTCACCGTGACTCGAGAAACTGGCGCAGCCTTTTTATCGGAAACATTTCCTTCTTTCTGCGCCACTTTCTGATACACCTTGGTTTCTTATTTCCAGCAAAACGATCCGACCTCCGTCTGCTCGTATTTTCTTATACCAGCCGTGTAACATTTTCTCTTTCTTATTCTACAGAATCTTATTTAAGACGGAACACCATTAGCCCGTATTCGTTAAGAAACAAAACCAACCTCAAAGTAACAATTTATTTCGCGAGAGAAGAATTTTCTAAACATTAGTTCTTTTAATATTTGACTCGTTAATTCTCAAAAAGACGAAAACAAATAAGTAGCTAACGTAAATATTTACTTGTGATATAATAATTAATTATTACTACCTGCTATTAATTTACAACAAACAGTTGAAATATTTATTACAGATAAATAGGCGATGAAAGAAAGCAAGAATTTATATTCTTATTCCGAAGATAAAACACATTATTCAAAGCAACCGGTATAAATTCCCCAAAAACAAAAACCAACGACTTAGCATTCAGGCTCCGATCCATAACTCCGAGGCAGAATAATCCCATACAAATTTCGATATTTGTCCAACAGAATAAAACACCGATTTCCCCCTAGAATTACGTAGCTGGTATTTTGACTGAACCCTCGCCTCGGTCCGCCCCCCCCCCCCCTTGCAAGATCAAACGGTGATCGCTAAGAAAACGTAACAGACACCTGGTAACAATTTCGCAGGGCCAAACGACGGGCAAGTCGCTCGTAAAAACCGCATGGTATTCGTTGTTCCGACTTATTTTTTTTTCTTCCCCTATTCCCTCCCTGTTACAAATACGACCGACAGGAGGTGATCGTGAAACGAGATCGAAGGTAGGGGTTAGGTATAACACGGTTGAATCGCAAAAACGCTTTTCGCGAGAACGACGACCTTTATGGGATTACAAGCACGCCGCCTGTTCTCGTTCCACCTAAGAACCTTGGTACCTTGTACATCACCCCTTGTACAGGGTGAAATGGGCCACAACCATTATGGTGCCGACGATTCTTTTGCTTGGAGAATTTCAAATGATACCGTTTGCCAATTGTTAGGGGATTCGTACAGGTATCGGGCTCTCCATTTAACAATTTAACAATTTAACTGTGAAATGCTGGGCGTCTGTACTACATATATTTTGTTTGGTTAAAGATTGATTTATAAATTTTCAACTGAACAGCTTTTATATAAGTATCATTGTCGTATGATAATAGTCCAAAGTGCAGAGGTTAATACAGTATTAAGAGTTTTTTTTCCGGTGTTTCCCAACATCGCTAATTATTCGATTCAATGTAATTCGGGACGTTGATAGTACGGCGGGGTTTGTCACAGACGAATTTGAATAAAATACAACTTTACTTTTGAAAAAGAGTAACGCAAAACACCTTGGTCAATGCTGAAGAAATGAATTCAGGTCTATTAGAAATAATTTGAACTGGAACGATATTACAGGGACTGATCGTATTAATTGTATAACATTTCTATGGGATCCTGTTGGTCGTCGTTCCCTACCAGATCAACCGACTACCGTAATCATCGATAAAATTGATAACGACACACTGCGGTCATCGATGTCGCATGATAACGCGGTCATGTACCGCGAAATAAGCGTTTTTTACCCAGCCGGTTGCAACTGGGAACCACAGTTTCTGCGTTTCGACCACAGGAAACTCCGGTGAACACGGGTCGGCAATTTAGCGTGCTAAGTGGTTACGGGGGTTTAACCCCGGGTCGAAAACACGTTGCACGGTGTATGGGTTCGTGGAAAAGTGGTCCCTCGCGTGGTTCACCATGTTCACGGTTACACTCCTTGAATATATAGGGTGTTAACAAAAAATCATTCGATATTTATATGGTATATGGAACACACTGTACCGAGTAAAAAAGCCTTAGTAAACGTAGGTCGAAAAGTCAACCGTTTCTCAGATATAAACTTGTTTGCTAGCATCATGATTGACTGCTGGACTTTGGATATTTACAAAAGATTTTTCCACGTGCCCTCCGTCTGTTTGCTCTCGAAACAAGTGTCACAAGTTATGAAGGAAGCTAATTGGAGTTGGTACGGTCAGTGGGTTAGGTTAAATCGAAGAGGACTTTAAACTTCTTTCGTCCGGACTCGAGGAATTTCACGAAAACACCGTACCCGTGATTTAAGCGCAATTTAAACTTGGCCAGTTGAACTCACCGACTACCGATGCTTCTTTGGCGTGCAAACTGCGACGCGGCCACTTGAACGTACTCGGTGCTGGGTTTAAATTTTAAACTTACTGGACGGCACGTTGCATGGGATAAAAAGTTACAAATTCGCAAGTACGCCGGCGGTTTTGAGTTCGAATGCATCCAGGTAGCTGAAGTAGCTGAAGTAGGATCAAAGGATGGATTATCGAAGCTGAAAGCTTCCCTTGAAAATATTTGTTCAAAACATCCCGCGGCTTTGTTAAAAAACCAAATTTTACAGGAAATTTTCTTGCAATCCGAATTAAATTTTCCACGAAATCCCGGGGGAGACCTTGAATGTTGAAGTGTGCCTGAGAAATGTACGGAGGCAACTTGGAGTTGTTTTAAAGAAAGAAAAAAAAAAATGATACGACCACGATTCTTTCGCACTTTTCTGAAATTCAGATTCCGTTTTTCGACCGTTTCGCAGGGCAACCACGACGAAACGGTGGAAAACTTTCTTCTGCCACCGTGAGTCCGTAAAAATGCGGAAGTTGAATCGCGTTCACCCTGGAGAGCCAACTCCCGGGGATACCCCCTCGCTTCCGGTAAACGCGGGATCTTTTAAATAAAACGAAGGAAGAAGGTACAATATACGTGAAAAAAAAAGAAAATGGGAATTGTCGCTTTTTCACTCGGCTTCGCGAGTTTTCTTCGTCGGGTTCGATTCAACTTTTCATTTGAAGTATTTTCTTTTTTTTCTATTGTGGCTGATGAGAATCAGAAAAAGAAGAATACAGGGTAAAAGTATTGTTGCAGCGGTGTATTGTTCGATGCAGTCAGACGTCAAAAAGAGGAACGAGACGAATTGTTACGAACGAATTCTATTGATCAGAAAATAAAGCTTTCCCGGGTATCGATACGTACATTCGTTCAAAAGTTTGGTGTATATTTATGATTTTATAAAAAACAGCGGTGTCTATGAAGATATTATTCTTTTATTGTAATCAAATCGTATTTAAGTACCTCAGAAATATTACCTAAAATATTGTAGAAATTTTGTTCAAAATACTATAGAACTATTATTAAGAATACTTTAGAAAATCTACCTGGAAATATTACCCAGATTACTATAGAGATTCCACTTAAAAGTACATACTTCAAAATCCCCTAGAAATATTACCGAGAATAGTATAGATATTCTACGTAGAAATACCCTAGAAATCCCTAGAAATGTGACTAAGAATATCTTAAGAATTTTATCAAGGAAACCTCTACAAATATTACCTACAAAAACCCTAGAATCCCCCAAAAATGTGACTAAGAATATTTTAGGAATTGTACCTAGAAAATGTCTAGAAATATTACCTAGAAATACCCTAGAATCCCCTAGAAATGTGACTAAGAATATTTTAGGAATTTTACGAAGAAAACCTCTAGAAATACTACTTAGAAAACCCCTAGAAGTATTAACTAGAATAGTCTAGAAATGTTAGCTAGAAATACCCTAGAAATACTATTTAGAAATTCCCTAGACATTCTACCTGAAAATACCCTAGATATACCCCAGAAGTATCCTAGAAATATCCTACAAATACAAAGCAGCGATCGTTCAAAGGAAACCTTTCCGACGACAATTACTTACACATAATAAAAATACTCTTCAATTATATCTGTTAACGAATGTTTTGATAGAATCAGATCAAAAATAGATTTTATGTGAAGAAATTTATCGTAAGTTAGCAGAATTCAATTTCCATATCTCTAACGTTTCTTATATTCTCGTTCTTTTCACACAATAATACCTTTTATCCTGAATTTTCGCGAATCATCAAAAGTTATCATCCACCCTCGGCGATCACCCTAAGAATTCAAGGATTCGTACAAGAAAAGGAACTTGTTCGCATCAGTGTCGATCGAGAAAGACGATTAAGGAAGGGTATAACACCGAGGGAGTCGAGCATCGTTCGCCAGCCAATCGTAGCAAGATTAATGTTTGAATTGAAAACGTTTCTGGAATCCCCAAGTGAAATCCCGCCTTAATAGGCTCTAGATACCTTTACAGTCACAACGAAACGATACCTCGAATCGATGGTAAACAGTAAACATCGTTCGAGCGAGATTCACCCCTTGCCACAATTTTCTTTGGTAAACGTTCAACCCTCGTACACGTATGTATACGTCTGTCATGGGACGTTCAAAAAATGTTTTACAATTAATATCTTTCGGATATTAGAATATTGGAGTGATTGAATTTTATATCCAAGTATTCGAATATTTGAATATCAGTAGAGATTGGATAGTTAGATATTCAGGTAGTCGAATATTCGAAATCCAATCTTAAATATTTGATGTCTAAGTTTAAATATTCGAGTTCCAAGCTGAAATATTCGAGTACTCAAATATTCAAATTCTTAGCTTAAATATTTGGATATCCAAATTATCCAAATTATCCAAATTCTAAGCTTAAGTAATCGAATATCCAAGTATCCAAATTATCCGAGTTCCAAGCTTAAATATTTGAATATCCGAGTATCCAAATTATCCGAATTTTAAATCCATGTATTCTAATATTGGAATACCGGCAGAATTTGGATAATACAAATATTCGAAACCCGATGGGTTAACAAAACAAAACAAATTAAAAATGTTACTCAAGTTATTCGTTAGTGAAAATATAAATAATGCCAGGATTCGAAATCGTCGATTAATAATTAAATGGCCGGCTTGTTTATCGAACGTTCGACAGTTGTCGCTACAATGGCCGGCCATTTAATCCGAGTAATAATAAACGTGAAATTGTGCCGCGTACTCGAGCACCGGTTGAAATTACAATTCATGCATCTCGGGGAATAAATTGTACAAATAAACTCGCGCAAACATCGAGCTTCGATCAACAATCGTAATAGGAAGCCGAGGATATTGGAACAATTCTGTGAAATCGATGGTCCAATTATTATCGTACAACATCTTTCGTTTTACAATCATTTTCAAAAGTGCTTAACACAAGTATTTCATAATTATCCTCTGTTATCGTGTACCTTATCACCAGGTCTGAATTAAACTTCGAAAATTCGAACATTATAAATATTTAACTATTCGATTTATCCAAATTTGGAATGCTTAATTATTCCAAAATTCAAGTATCCAAATTATTCTAATCTTAAATACCTATTTAATTATTCGAGTATTCTACTATTTGAATCGTTTCGAATATGAATTGAAAGAAAAATAAAAGATACACACCCAAAATCACCCAACTACATAAAAAACGAATTCATCCCAAAATTCTATTGCCTCATCAATTTTCAATAAAAGTATCCATCTAACTAAAAACATTCTCACCCAAACCATGAATTCTATCAAGTATAATATTAAGCCTTCCACACAATCAGATGGCCAACAATTCCTCTCAAAGTTAATCCAAGACACTCTATGCATTACTGATATTGCGTTACCACTTCTGATCTCAAGGATCCCCATCCGAACCTTTGTACCCCCGCCTTAGATTAGAATACCTACCCTCTGGTAGATTCGTCGAAGCAGGAAACGCCAGCCACCGATGATCCGTTCGAGAGGAAACTCGCGGGCCCAAGTTGAAATCGAAATTCCAAGGAGGCAACATATCGGTTAAAGCTTCGTCTTAGCCAGCCACTATTTCATTCCGTCTAACCCAATTTCTTCTCAACCTTTTTCCTTTTTTTTTTTCATTTTCTTTTACATTTTTGTTTTCCTAAACCGAAATTCTAGAGCTCGCTAGGCTCTCACGTAGAGATCGACTTCTCGAGGATATTGCTTCTCGATGCGCATCGGCTTTTAACCAGTTTACCTTGTTCTCTCGTAAGGAGGGAAAGGCAAAGGCGAGGCACCAAGAAGTTTCCAATTTCATTGAAGTCAGACAAAGACGCGGACAATAGATGAGGATAGAGTTCTATCCTGTTTCAAACGTTTTCACTTCAACAGATTCTTCTTGGTAAGTGACTCCGAAGAATCTCTGAAACTGCAGGTTTAAGTGAATTCGAGGTGTGCCAGGCTAAGATCACCACCTACCAATTTTCCACCACTCTTTTTCTCTGCCTCCTATCCCAACGCAACGAGGACAAGAATTCACTTTGGATTTCCGGTTACGATCGTATCTACTCTCGGCGGATTTTTCTCCGACGAAATACGGGATTTCGCGTTGCTAGGCCTATCTTGTCCGGGCCCAAAGACTTTTGCCGAACTTTTGATAACTGCAACTCGGGCTATCTATCGAGTTTTCGGCAAGACTCGTTGAAAGAACGACGGATATGGGAGCAGACACAATTTTTTACTAGAGTATTACCTTTTGGGAATTTGGAAATTTGGAAATTTGGAAAATACTAGAGTTTTGGGAATTGAGAAGTTTGGAAATGTTATATCTCGGGAATCTGGAAATTTCGATATACCGATTATATTTTTAGGTACCTACTTGGAAATTTGGAAATAAGTACCTATTGTATTTCTGATAATCAAGAAATTTAGAAATACTATATTCTTAGAAACTTGGAAGCTTGGAAATATTATATTTGGGAAAATTGGAAATTTGAAAATCTCTGTTATACATATTTCTGGTAATTCAGAAATTTGCGAATACTATATTCTTAGAAACTTTGAAACTTGGAAATTTGAAAATTTCTGTTATATTTCTGGTAATCAAGAAATTTGGGAATATTATATTCTTAGAAACTTGGAAACTTGGAAATATTATATTTGAGAAAATTGGAAATTTGAAAATTTGTTATATTTCTGGTAATTAAGAAATTTGGGAATATTATATTCTTAGAAACTGGGAAACTTGGAAATATTATATTTGGGAAAATTGGAAATTTGAAAATACCTAGAAATATCTGAAAACCTAGAAATTTCGAAATATATTTTTGCAAACCGAAACATATACAGAGCGATTTTACAACAAAATAGATTCTTCTACTTCTCTCTAAAAATCAATTGTAGAATACGCGATGTCCAGCACTAACTGAATCGCGAAGGGTTAAACGATTCTCCACGAATTCCTAGATTCGATCCGGAGCAGAGTTCCTTTGATATCAAATTCTCTATCGATTCGTCAGTCAGAAGATCAACAGCCCGATAAGATTGTCCAAAGAGCCAAGACAGTTGTTCAAGTATTACAAGTAAGGTATCGAAACGAGCAAGCAAAAGTGCTTCCCTTTGACGTCGATGTTGATATTCACGGTGTATACGAATCGTTTCCTCTCTTTCGTTCTGTCTCTACCTTTAGCCCAACATTCCAAAATGTTGGAACAAGTCTAGTCCTTACGTTCGCGACTAATTAAAATGCATTCTGTTTGCCGAATCCTTGTTCGTATCGACAATAGAGTTAACTCGTGGAATTCGTTTGTGAAAGTTTGAAACAGACACGAATTATTTGACTATGTACAAGAAAGATCGAGGAAGTTCGTCACGAACGAGAATTTCAAGTTTACCGTGACAATAAACCGTGGCTGTACTCGATTGATCGATAAAGTCAATGAAAAGTGAGCAAAGAGTTAATTATGCGGGCAACAAAGTTTGAACATTGAGATTTCGTTGAAATTCTACGGAATTATCTGTCGCAAGGTTCTGCAGTTTCACGTTTTTTTTTTTGTGATTCAGAAAATATTGTTTAAAGGATGCGGGATGTGGGGTTTGGAACAAAGGGAATAATGCAAATACGTAAATTTGGAAATATTGCATTTTTGGGAATCGGGAAATTCGAAAATTTGACAATTTGGCCGTCCGGCGATTTGAAGATTTGGAAATTTAGAAATATGGCAGTTTGGAGATTTAGAAATTTGACAATTTGACAATTTGGCAATTTGGAAATTTGGCAATTCGGCAATTTGAAAATTTATAAACTTGGCAGTTTGGAGTTTTAGAAATTTGATAATTTGGCAATTTGGCAATTTGGAACCTTGGAAATTTGGAAATCTAGACTGTTGTCAATTTGTAAATTTGTAAATTTGTAAATTTGTAAATTTGTAAATTGGGAGATCTGGCAATTTGGAAAATTGTAAATTTAGAAATTTGGCAATTCGGAGATTTAGAAATTTGACAATTTGGAAATTTGGCAATTTGGAAAATTGTAAATTTAGAAATTTAGAAATTTGGTAATTTGGAGATTTAGAAATTTGACAATTTTGCAATTTGGCAACTTGGAAATTTGACAATTTGGAAATTTAGACTTTTGACAAGTTGTATATTGGGAAATTTCGCAATTTGGAAATATGAAAATACTATATTTCTAGAAACCTGTTAATTTGTAAATGTCAAAGTATTACATTTTTACAGTTCGAAATTTCGGGCTACTATATATTATTACAGTTTCGTTAATGTGCCATCCAAGTACTAAACGCTCGGCAACAAATCTTCAATCTTACGTAATACTATGATAAAGGAAGAGGAAATGCGGTTTGGGCAAATTCGAGACACAGAATTACCAGCGGTCTTGTTCGTCTCCTTCGACAGCTGTCTGTCGAAATCGGAAAAACGCTTTAATCTGAGCTGCGCCTGGAACGAACCAAGCCCGCGGCGCGTTAATAGAAACCGAGCGAAGAGAATCCGTGATCACGGAATATCGGTTTGTCCGGCTTCTATAGGATTAAAACAGACGGAGATCGAGCTTCACGACGAAAGGGGAACAGCCAGGGTGTGGACAGTACCGATCATGTGCAATTTCGATCGGAATTCGCTTCAGATCCGATGGAATAATTATTTCTTGTTGATTGGAATCGTAAGATTCGATGATTCGTCCAGGTAACTACGTTTTGCAAATAAGAAAATTATTTTTTAATCCCGTATATCTCGGTTCTAATTATATTTTACATTAATATTACCGAGGGAAAGTTATATATTTTTCAATGGAAATTAAAGAAGGAAATATTACATTTTTGGGAATTAAGAAACTTGGAAATATTATATTTTAGGGACTTGTGGGATTTGGGAATATCATATTCTTGGGAATTTGAAAATTTGAAAATATTACATTTCTGGGAATTTGAGAATTTGGAAATATTATATTCCTGGGAACGTGGGATTTGGGAAAATTTGGAAATATGTATTACATTTTTGGGAATTTGAGAATTCGGAAATATTATATTCCTGGGAACGTGGGAGTTTGGAAATACTACATTTTTAGGAACTTGAACAATTTATGACTTTCACCTTTACGTAAACGACATGTTTGTTTGAATTAATGCAAAGGTCGCTCGAATGCCCGCGGGCGCCGGGTTGCTGTCAACCCCTGCGTTAGATCATAATACGAAGCTCACACAAATACAGATTATAACAATATCATTATTATGGATTATTAAAATATCTATTAATAATCAGCAGACATGGAGTATCATAATATTAATAACACAAATAGACTATACAAACACAGATTATTATAATATTTCAGATTAACACTTGGATGAAATCAAAAAAACAATGTTCAACTATAACATTCCTCATATTTTTAATCATTTTTGGCGATAGAATTTGAGTACCTTTAACGCTAAATGCATATAATGATCGCAAGTTTGTCTATTTAATAATACTGAAAGAAAACTTGTCGACTCTCTCCACGGTCCGTCATCCGAGCGATTAAACAACAGACCCAATCGATCTTTACATCTCAATCCATCGAAGGAACGGGGTGAGAACAAGAACTTCCGTTCGAAACAGTCCCTTTACTTAACCACCTTCCCAACAAAAGATTCTTCAAACCACCCCCTCGAAACGATTAAAATTCCCTGGTCCCTTGTTCCTTTCACAAACGTCACAGGCCCGACACCCAAGTCTGCTCGGTCTTAGCAAGAATCGTGGGGGTTGGGTGGGTGGGATGGTCGAATATTGAATACGTTCGTCAAGCCTGAAACGGCAGTTCCGGTCGGAAACAAACGGCAGATATTCCGTTCGGAAAAGTGGGAACGGTCGATCAACGAAAGAGGGTGGAAAACGACTCGGTCGCGAGTATTCGAACACACGTGGCCCCGTTTCCGGGTCTCCTTCCCGGAAATCGCTGATCTTCCATCGAATATTTCGTCCTCGAATGTTCCTTACCTTGCCGCAAGAATTTTCTACACCCCCTTCGTCGTACGTGCGGCAAGTTAAGGGTGGACAAGAAAGTTGAGGGTCGGGTAAGTAGAAAACACATCGGACGATTTAAACTTCGACCAATTCCGACCTCCTCTTGGACCCTCGTTCGGCGATCCTTCTAGATAAGTTCTTCCCTTTGATGACCGGCGGTTTTTTTTTTTTTTTTTTTTTTTTAAAGGGGATGATGAATACCAGCAGGGAACGAGCAGAGGGTTGTAGATGGGGATGATTGCGGATGGAGAAGTACCACGATTTTATTATGGCTTTGTGACTGGATACTTTATGGCGTTTGTTGAGAAGATCCTTGTACTTTTTATATAACTTAACCCCCGATGGAAGTGGGGTCGATTCAACCCTGTGTCAGATCACAATTTCTTTCCTCTCGATGATTAAGATTACACTGGTGGAATTAATTCTGGACACTTTGTATAAAAATATTCTTTTTATTTCATATTTGTGCAGAACATGTATATTCTGCTGTGGTAAATTGATACCATTTGAATAATTTGAATAAATACAAAATTTAAGTAAAAATATAAAAGTGCCCAGCATTAATTCCACTAGTACAGTCCCCGGTCGATTAACTTAACCCTAACCTTAACCATAACACCAAACTCACCTAACCACTGGTTCTAGGTTTTTTTTTCTTTTTTTAATCGAAAACAAGCGTTCTTGAAACTTTGATGATGATTTTATGAAAATTTGGCGGATTAATTTCACATTGATTACTGTTCAATTATTTTGCGAATAACAGCAGGATGAATCTTCGAAAGATTCTTCTTTGTTCGGGCACAGCTTGCAAGTTTCCAGCTTCTGTATAGGATTGTTCATTCCACGCGGCTCGACAGTAAAAGCCTGATTGATTCGCGGCCACCAACGCGACAACCGCAATCGATCAAACCCGGCGGTGCATGTTGCATCGTCGGCGAACTGCATCTACCCTGAGCAAAAAAAAAAAAAAAAAACAATCGATACACCATAAGCTACAAAAAAAAAAAAGGGACACAACACAGCGGAACGAAAGGAATAAACACTCGGAGCGTAGATCATCATTTTTACGATTCATCGTTTTGACTTTTAGACGAGAACATCAACTCATTTGGATTTCCATTCACGGTAATCGGTTTGCGGTGCAAAACCATAGATCCTGCTCGCGATGCACAGGAATTTCCGGGTAATCGCCAACGATGGCGGTCTAATTGGCCGTAAATCAAACGGCTTCCTTCAAAAGGAAATTTCACCGCTCTCCAAGAAAATCACGCAATCATCCGTTCGTTCGATCGGTGCCGTGCTTTTGATATTTGGTATCGTGGATAAAAGTCATCCTTCGATTTTTTAATTATAATTTCGGATTAAATCGGTGATCGCGCAGCCAGAGCCATTTAGTTTCTATTAAATAATTATTACAGTCAGAAGTGGTTTAATTCTGAAATTTCAATTTTTGTTATTGAAACAGTGATGGAACTTAAAATTTTTAATTCCTTGGCTACCCAAAATTTTAGCTTCCAAACGTTACGATTATCCAATTTTCAAACTTCAGCTTACAATTTTGCAAATTTATATATCATGCAAATTTCGACCCCTTAACTACTTCAAACTTTAATTACCACATTTACCAATAGCTATTTTCCAAATTTATATTACTAGTAAAATAGTGATACGATTATAAAACTTTCAACCCCTTGACTATCCAATTTTAATCGCAAACCTATCGAATAGGAAAAATTTTAATTCTATCCCAAAGCATTTTCATCCCTCATTTCCCGAACCACGAAATCATATTACATTCAAGAAACGGGCACCCCTGGTGTCCCCATCGACAAGCAATAATGTTAACCAGTTAATTCAACTTCATCCAGGAACAAGCGCGGACTATTAGGGGTTGTTCGTTCCGAGAAGTCGCCTTACTTTCTTCCTGCAGGGGTTCGTTTTGTCCCAGGACGGGGGATGATGAAGGGTAGAAGAAAAGGATAAAGAATCCCCGTGGACGGGTTAAAGTATGGCGTGGTACAAAGAGCCCGGGTAGCTCAGCACTTTCAAAGAAATATCGTTCGGGAAGAGATAGGGAAGGAATCGAGTCGACAGAGCCGCCTCCGTCGTCGTCGTCGAAGAAGAAAACGTCGATGAAAGGTAGAATAGAGAAGGGAGACGCGTGTAACAGTGGCTTGGGATCCGAATAAAAGAATGACTGAATATCGATTCGGGTGTGCACATCCACGCCTAACCCGTTGCACACACGATTCCAACCCGCCGCGCCAGGCCGCATGCAATTCCGACGCTCGTTTATCCTCCCGTAGACAGTTTAATCGATTCTTCGCCGGTTTTAATCGGTGGACTCGTGCCATTGTTTATTCCAAAAGGGAACCTGGCTCCTTGCATGTGACCGGTCATGGACCAGTGGAGCAAATCCTGAATCCGTTGGATAGTCGAGGCTGGTGTTTTGATATTTGGTGTTTGGCAGGACTTATCATTGATTTCGTTGCTGAGATTATATTGTTAGCAATGTAGTGATAGTACTGCAAATAATTAGTATGATAATAGCACCTAAATTTAAGTATTACTCCTATGAATGGCTAATTATCAAATTTTAGCTTCCAATTCTCCAAACGTTATTAGTAAAATTAATTAACTTCTATGCTTTCGAATTTGCAATCTTCTACTATTAGTAAAATAGTAATACAACTTTTAACCCTACAACTACCCATAATTTCAATTATTACTCTTACAAATGGCTAATTTTCAAATTCTAGCTTCCAATTTTCCAAACGTTATTAGTAAAATTAATTAACTCCTATGCTTTCGAATTTGCAATCTTCTACTATTAGCAAAATAGTAATACAACTTTTAACCCTCCAATTACCCCTAATTTCAATTATTACTCTTGCGAATGGCTAATTTTCAAATTTTACCTACCAATTTCCCAAACGTTATTAGTAAAATTAATTAACTCCTATGCTTTCGAATTTGCAATCTTCTACTATTAGCAAAATAGTAATACAACTTTTAACCCTCCAACTACCCATAATTTCAATTATTACTCTTACAAATGGCTAATTATCAAATTTTAGCTTCCAATTTTCCAAATTTATTTCCAAATCGATCTAAATTTTATTCTAGAAAGTGTATCCTCCGTCAGAAATTTGTTCAGCTGGATGCGTGCACGAATCGCACACCTATCACAATTGGTCCTGTGAGTAATCTTTGCTCGGGGAATTCGTGACTAACATTCTGTTCAAAGGGACGGTCCCAGGGATCGTTCGACGAATACGGCGACATCTTGCCTGGTAACAAAGGTGAACGAGAATCTAACGGCAGTTTGAACTTGAGCACACGTGATATCCTGTTCAGTGTGCCGGGGAATTTGACGATGGCCATCATCGGTGTGCCTGTATAACTTTGAGGTAACGTAGGAATGTCCCAAGAGCGTCTTAGGGATATCAGTTTGTATAATTTAGATATCTTCAAAATCGCATATAGAAATAAAGATGAAACATCAGCTCTTATAATTATCATTCCAATCTTACAAAATAGAATTTTTATATCGACGAATCATTGAGTGGTCTGCTTTAAATTTGTTTCTTTCCAATAAGCTACTCGCTTAAAAAAAAAAAAAAAAAAAACAATCAAATTCGGGGTATAAATGCTCAATGAACGGTTAACCTAAAACAGAAGCGAAAAGTTTTATCCAACCAGGTCGAAACGCGAACTGTAACAGGCAGGTTGAAATTGCAAGCGAAAAATTTTCCTAAAATTCACTGCAGTGATTGTTGAACCGTAACGTGTCGGTAGGCAGATGGACTGACATGCCTCGATATGCATACGCTTTTTCAATCATGAAGAAGGTCGAAGAGAGAATCGTTCGAGATCGCTTCCAATATTAACCACCTAAAAATTAATATTTTCTAACTATTATTGATTAACTGTCTATTTAAGGACATCCTTAACCAAGTATTTACAAATATTTCCCTTTTTATTTATCAAATTTGTACACGGGAATCGACGCCGACACAGACTTCCCGAACTTATCGAGAAACGTTGATCACCGGACAAAATTTATTGTTCTCAACTTCCAGACCGGTGTTTTCGGATAGGCGATAAATCGGGCAGGAAACAATCCGTGAGCCACGTAGATGTAACAGGGTCGGGCGTTAAGCAAACCGGAAACGCAGCGCGTAAACGAGCCATATAAATTAGTGACCGTTCTCACGAAAGTTGGCCGGTTAGGTACCGATCATAATGGACGACGCTTTAAAAGTCCTGCCTCGAAGTTACCGTATAAATTGGACGAAAAGTTCGCCGTAAACAAGATGCAACGGGCTTTTCCACGCTCGGCTAGAACAATCGTCGGTTATTTATGACCACGGACGTACGCCAAATAGTGGCGATCAACGAGTTTTACGGCGTCTTTGTTGCGCTAGAACCAACCCCCGAATCGGAGGGATGAAAGAAGACCGGCGGAGGTAGGACAGAAAGGAAAAAAAAAAAGAAGAACGGATGGTTGGCAAACGGACGATTTTGCATAGCTACGAAATTCTTACGTATTGCTGATCAAACAGTCGTATACTATGTCGTTGCCTCCCACGCGATTCTTATTCCGATCCATTTCCTACGAAACGATCGTTCCCCGATCTTGGAACGAAACCCGCTCCTGAACCGGCCAAGGAAATTTTAGATGGAGACAATGTTTGGTTACGAAATCAATTCGATTTTCGGTGATCCCATCGAATTCGGGGTAATTCAGATGGTTCTCATTATACTGTGTTAAATTTCGTGTAGGTTCATTTTTCTTAATATTAACCCTCTGGACTGAAAATGTTGTTAGGAATTAAGGAAAGGGATATCAGATTTTTGGGAAATTGGAAACGGGGTATTATATTTTTATAAACTTTGGAACTTTCTGATAATATTTTTTGGAGCTTAGCAACTTAAAAATATACTTTTAGAAACATCTGAAACTACCAAATAATATTTTTGGGAGCTTAGCAATTCAAAAATATACCTTTAGAAACACTGAAACTTCCAAATAGTATTTTTGGGAGTTTAACAATTCAAAAATATATTTTTAAAAACTCTGAAACTTCCTAATAATATTTTTGGGAGCTTAGCAACTTAAAAATTTATTTTTCGAGATTTTGCAACTTCCAAATAATATTTTTGAGAATTTGACAACTCAAAACGATACCTTTAGAAACTCTGAAACTTATACATATATTTCAAAACACGAAACCACGTTTTAAATCTAGAAAACTGTGTTCTGATATCTATTGAAACATGAAAGTTATCCAGCAGCATCCATTTTGATGATGAAAGCCAAGCAGAAGGAAACGGTTCGAACGGTCCGGGTATCTTGATGGATCGAGCAATTCAATCTATACTTTTAATTAATTAACGCTCGCCAATATTACTTACGTCCGGCTCTTTCTGGAATCGAATTTCTAACGCATGAACAATCGATTTTCAAAGAAGCGGTGAACGTTTTGAAGACGAAGGACGTGATTTCGCTGTTATCCGGAGTTCGATCTTAATTCGAGGGTTATAAAGTTTGTAGCAAAGTTATCGATATCGAAACCGCGCCGGAAGTTGTAGCTACGGGGCTGTTTTCGAAGCCCAGTTCCCAAAGTTCATCGGTGTAGCGGTAACCGCACAGGCCACGATCCCACGAACTTGATATAATTAATGGAAAAATTTCACCTCAGATGATTTGTAGAAGAAACTTGCGTACCATTTATATGTTCTATCCGATACCAACGAAAGCTTCGTGTCTGATACCTATATGTCTTTATACCCGAGATATTAATTGTTTCTCTGATAATAGGTTCTCTTTATCAGACAACGAATCTATAAAGAATTTAGAGGCGAGTATTACCATACTAATATTAACAATTCAAATTGCAAATGAATATTTCTGAAACTGTTACCGGTCTACGATACTAAGGGAATAATTTAAATATTTATTATATCTGTATAAAAATAGAGACGACGTAACAATATCCTAAATAGTGTAAAACAACCTGGCAATAAATATCACAAAATATGCAAAATTTTATATAATAGATAAGCTCAGAAGATGGAGGAAAGTGTGTAGTTAATAACGCATTTTGTTGAAATTCGGTGGCTGACACCATTTTGTACAATCAAATAACTGATAAAAAGAACTATGAATATTAAGCTAATAATGCTGGCTATCGAATTGAAAGGTTGATCCTTAATAATTAGAATTTGATCGTGTCTGACTGCGTACGTCAGTTTTCACTGTGCCACTCAACGTGTTAATTAATGCCTGAGATATACCGTCGAATCCAGATTTTTTCCAGGAAGTACGCACTGATAATAGTAATAGTAATACTATAAAAAATTACCTCCGCCTTCCAACGGTATCTCAGAAAACCGATTAAAGTTCAAGGTTTCTACTTCCATAAAAATGCAATTTTATGCAAATATTACAAACGGTATTTTACTGACAGTCCTGTAAATTTTGGGCAATTTTGATACGCGAAATTATTCAAATACGACGCGTTCAATAAACGAAATATACGAATTATATTAACGAGCGCAGAACGTTAATTGATCCTTTCAAACAAATCCTATTACCACGATACGAAACGTGTGCGGAGGATATGAAAAGACACATAAATACAGGCGCACAAGCATTAATAACGCATATAAAATAATCGGCTTCGAGCAGTTTCGGTTCAATGGCCCCCCTTCAAAACGAAGAAGAGTATACACGCGTACCGTGCTGAAATTTCAGCTAATTCGACTTTGGTGAAAATTCACGGAACCAAGCCATTTCGATCAAGCTCGCCGCGTCGACGTTTAACGAAGCAACTTCCGCTGCCGTTCGATTATTGAATCGGGACGTTCGAAAAATTCGTTTTTCGATATTAAAAGCCAGAATGGCTCACTTTCGCGATGAAAGATCGAATTCGTGGGCAATTTTATTCCGCGAAAATTCACGTCTCTCGAACGATTCGGTCTGGATAAATGGCCCGAGGGGTTACAGAGGGCGGAGGGGAGACGATACCAACCCTACCCCGTGGCGGGCGTAATCGATAGCGAGACGGGCCCATTCTTTCCGTTCCTTCATTACCGAGAAATCCACAAAGGATCCGACGCGTCATTAACATCGAAACAAGACGAGTCTCATGAATAAATTCCAACGACGAGCGTACCCAGACAGAGAGCCGTCTCTATTCTAGCTACGAGCTGCTTGTTAAACGCCCTTTGTTAACGGCGTGCCATTTTCGAATCGGTCATTCTTTCGGCCTTTCAACGCGATATGCTTACAACCCGTCCTCCGTTAACAGAATCCATGGAAGGTTCGATAGCTTTCCATCGGAAAACATTCGCAGCACTTTTACCTCTTCCTTGAATTTCCGACGATAACAGAGAATTATTACTAAGGAACGTTAAAGCATTGTTAAAAATTAAATATTCGTACGAAACAAGGTATCGTCTGGGAAAATTGTTAAAATTATTCAACGCGAACTCCGTGAGTTCGTTTGAACCATTTTACGAATGAATTTCCTGTTAACAGAATGTAGTGAAAGTTCGATAAGCTTCTCATTAGAAAATTATTACAGGTCCTTTTGAATAATGCAAAGTATCATTCGGAATGTATGTTGGAAATTGGTAAGTACTTTCGTGCTTTTATTTTAAACCTCTTATGATTAAAGTACCCTGTTAACGTACGAAAAGTTCGACAAGCTTTTCATGGAAAAGTATCCAGTAAAAGGAATTTCGAATAATTAAAAGTGTCGTTCTGGGAGAATTTCTAAAATTATTTCTAAGATATTCAATAGGGTTTTTGAAATTATTATCCCTTTATTTTTTTCATTTAATTATCTGAGAAATTTGAACGGAATACGTGGAAAATGAATTCAATTATCAATCAAATCTTAAATGGAGTGAATTGTACGAAATATCTTTTTGTATCTCAAATAATAAATCACGGGGAAGACGGAAAGAATCACGTAATTTCGTGCAAACGTGAATTAAAAAAAAAGAAAAAAAAAAGGGAAAATGAAGGTAGAGGAATTTGAACGGGGAACGATCGGACATTTCGAGGGACACGTTTTGACGAATTTCATGAGGTATTTGCCTCGCAGCCCACAATTTACCGTTAACACCAGCGTTCCCGCATTTTCCACGCGTTCGTTCAATTTATCATATCAGCCGCGAATGTGTTCAATTCATTTATTGAATTCCTCGCGTGCGGCGTGCACGCGTGCAAAACGTGTTCGACCCGCGACGGGAATTTCTACTTTCAATCATTTTATTAACACTTCGACGACGAATCGTTTTCTACGATTGTAAATTGCAATTTTCGCGAACCAACAATTTTTTCTTAATCCTTGGACGACGGACCATACAGAGAGGCGACGATTTCAGTTCAATTCTTCACAGCTTTTCGCGTTTATTCTTTCGTCCAGTGTACGCAGATCTGAGTTTGATTATTTTATTGATCAGTAATCGAAATATCGCGAATAATTAAATACTTTCACTCGGTGCCTTGGAAAATTAATATAAAATAAACTTACCCGAGCTTTGGAAATTCTTATAATTTCTTCAAAGGCTGGGGGTTGAAATTAAGAATTTAGGGTAGGAAAAGGACGAATAAAATTTCCAAAACCTTCCCCAACCTTGAATCCTTCAAATTTTCAACAATTCACGAATCATTACGATTGTATATTATTTTGCTACGTTAGAAAACCAGCGGCTGGATAAAAAAAAGTACGTCGAGCCGGTAATCTCGCCACGAGCCAGACCTTTTCTTCCTATTCCCCTCGCATTTCAACCCCTTTCGCGACTTGTTTGTTTCGTCCACGCGTGCGCCCCCTCGCGCGATACCATTCAAGGTTTCTGAACCGACTGGGTCTTAATTTTCCACCCCTCCCTGTCGTTCTCTCTTTGAAACGTCGAAAAGTATAGGTGGAAAACGGCGCAGAGCTACGAGAACGAAGTCGAGGGTCTGGCAAATCCGAGCAAGAAGTAAAACAAAAAAAAAAGACAGAAGAAAAAAGAAAACAAATGCACGGAGGGTGGAGAAATAGAAAGGAAAAGGAACGAAAGGTCCTAGCGAAACGAAAGACCGGAATTCTAATTATAAAAGCGTCGATAATAACATTATGCAGCCGGATTTCCGATATTGTCGCTTGGCACGGATTAACGACCCCATGGAAACGGTATGGCCGCCCACGCCGCCGCCCCTCTGCAAGACTGCGGGTTAATTAAAAATAATATTCTCCGTCCGCTGTGTGCGCGTTCATTGGTGGTCGTAATTGCACCAGATGGCGCAGTCTCTGGTACCTATCGAACAACGAATCGTTCATTCTTCTTCTTCCTTTTCTTTTTCTTTTAATGGCAACAAAGAGAAGAAACCGAACAAAACGTTCGGGAGTGGGTGAAATTTAAAATAAAGTGGAATTGCAGGACATTGTGTTAAGGATCGATTGCCATTGATTAATTAATTAATTTACTTTGTTTCATGCTTAAACTTTTATCGTATGTCTGTTATTTCTGGAAAGTAATGTATAGTAATATAGAAAATTGAAGGGTTGCATTTTTTATTTTCTACAATTTCAATATTACCAATGTCCTAGACATACCTAATTAACACGTTGAGTGGCACAGTGAAAACGTACGTGTGTAATCAGACATGCTAAAACCCCAATTACTAAGAATATAATCTATTAATTTTCAAATTTAACCTTTCAATTCGATAACCAGCAGTATTAGCTTAATCTTAAGCGTAATCAGCGGTTTATTTTGTCACGGTGTCACCGGTGACCACCGTGGCAGCCAACGTGTTAATATGAATAAATGAAATATTGAAAGTTGGCTAATAGACTTTGCCAACACCTTTCTATATAATTTCGTAGCCAAAAATTACAATAATTATAATTTCGGTTCTCGAACGGTTAACCAAAGCTATACAGTGGTACACGTTGCGATCGTCGTCCTTCACATTTACAAAATCAGACAAATAAAAAGCAAATAACGTTAAACAACGTCAGGTAATAACTAGGAAGCTTTTGATCGATTCGAGCGTAAAGTTATCGGTCGAGTCAACAAGGAACTGTTTATCGGTTTAACAGTAGAGCAATTCGGGTCTCGCAATTATCAGATAGAAACGGTGCATCCTCGAGCAACATGTTGAGAAGCAATCAAGCTTTCGGCGATCAATTGATGCGCAGCCAGCCTCAATTTGCAGCGTCAAAAGGCAAGTAGGTCATCAAACAGCAACCCTACTTATTCGCGGGATCCTTTGAACCCTTCAGACCCCGTGGAATCCTCTCGCCACGGTTCGACACCTTCGGGCGTCTTCAAACCTCTCGTACGTATATCAAACTAGCGGCAAATTGAACGGTTTGCAAACTCCATCGCCCATTACGCTTGATCAACATCGTCGCGAGGGCAAACGTTTGTAAACAGACGCGATATTTCGACCGCAGACGTTGTTTATCGTTGTTTGACTATCACCTTCCAGAATTGTTATCTTGTTTATTTT
The DNA here is from genome assembly GCA_943735885.1 of Stelis phaeoptera. Taxonomy (NCBI): domain Eukaryota; kingdom Metazoa; phylum Arthropoda; class Insecta; order Hymenoptera; family Megachilidae; genus Stelis; species Stelis phaeoptera. The sequence goes on along the minus strand of OX030932.1, from coordinate 16,666,665 downwards.
CTCCGTAAAAAGATTTCTAAAAATTACCACCATTTTTACCCTGCTAGACCGGAACCTCCCCTTAACCGTTGTAAACTTGACCGATCTGTTGGCCTGACATTTTCCAAACGCACGCCACAAACCAATTTTAGAATTAACCGTATACACCACCCAGTTCCCAACATCCGCAAGAAGTTAATCGATAGAACAAGTTAGCTGTTCGGCATAGTTGAGATTCCTGGACACATTCGAGAACATTCCTGTCCTTATGGAAAAAAGAAAAGCGGACGGCAATTCGACTGGCGAACAACAATAATTGTGGTTAACGCAAAACGGTAAAGAGCGAAAGGGTAGGGGGATGTAACGATGGAAATTGTTTAGGCGTTCCTAGCTGGCAAGTTATCCCGACCGTGACACATCATTTACAGCGCATCCTCTAATTTCAGATTGTATTTCAGTTGACGCTGGTCCCGCGAGCGAAGGAGGAAGGAATCTCATCCGCGTTCGTCCTGTCAGGTAAAGCTATGCGTATCTAACCGCACACCAACGTTAACGTCGTTAACTCGAAGAAACTTGTAAAGGAAATTATACGGGGCGGTGGGTTTCGCGCCTCGTGCGTAACGTCGCGTTGCCACGCGATCCTCCAAAGGGGATTAACTTCTCCGTTTACTGTGACTCGCGAACGGGAACGGCAAGCGGGATACAGAGACTGAGAGATGTTGGTAAAGGTTAATTCTGATTGTGGGCGGGAAGATATTTGGATATTTGAGTAATCTGGGGATTGGATAACTACTTTGGATTCGAGCTATTTCTTAGTGTAACTTTAAATTTGGATAGCTTCAGAATTGGATAACCTTGAATCTGAATAGCCCCGGATTTGGATAGCTTCGAAATTGGATAGCCCCGAATTTAGATAGCTCTGAATTTAGATAACTTTGAATTTGAATAGTTTCGAAGTTGGGTAACTTTGAATTTGGGTAGCTTCAAATTTGGATAACTTTGAATCTGAATAGCCCCGAATTTAGATAGCTCTAAAGTTGGGTAGCTCCGAATTTAGAAAACTTTGAATTTCGATAGTTTCGAAGTTGGGTAACATTGAATTTGGATAGCTTCGAATTTGGATAACTTTGAATCCGGGGAGCTCCAGATTTGGTTAATTTCCAATTGAAATATCTTCTAATTTTTATACCTTGAAATTTGAATAATTTCCAATTTAAATGACAACCATGGCCTCGATACAACCTAATTGTAACCACAGATATCATAATATCGGACTATATTCTTCGATATAATTATTTTTCTCACTTTTGCAATAAAGCCAGTAAAAGTGTGAACGAAAGAGCCAGAAGAGTAGCGAAGTAAAAATCAAGAATTTTCCTCACTTTCTCCGGCAAGGATTACTTTCTGCCGGAGATAATACGCTATTAAAGTTTCCTAGTTACTTCACTCATTCCAAATATTATTTTTCCCTACGGCTTTTCTAAACATTATCGTTACTTTTCTTCCTTTGTCCACGGTCTTATTACCGGTAACTGTTATTGCAATTATTAGATCTTACATTTTTCTTTATTATTACCTGACATTTACCGGTGTTATTATTATTAGTATTATTACAATCAGACCTCCTTTCTCATGATTATTATCCAAAAGTATATGTATTTTGTTTTAACTAGTGGCAAATAATTTCCTACTTTCTTTGCTCGGAAGACAACGGAATTATCGTTATCGTGTTATTAATTTTGCTGTATAATTTCGTAGCCGAATCGTTGGAATAACAAGGCGAGCCAAATTCCTTGGGAATAAGCTCCCCGCGATAATGATAATGAATAACGAAACGGAAGGAAGGAAGGAAGGAAGGAAGGAGGGCGGGGGTCGTTACAAATGTAGCACGAAACGACCGAAACTTGCGTAATAATATGTTTCACTGCCGTCAGATACCTAAGAAATTATTAACAACGATAAAGAGCCTGAAAAATACAAAACTTGATCGTTCTAACGTCATCGAAATTTAATCGTCGTTGCAGCTTTTATTGATTACACTTTCTGCTGAATAGATAATTAATATTTATTTAAGATACTGTAATAAAATACTCGTTGACGTGGCAGTATGTATTTTCCAAGTTTCCATATTTATAACTTAGAAATGTATAATTATCGTTGCTCCTATTATTAATTGACCTACTTGTTGAAGTTTCAAACAAGCATGTAATCTGAAAGCTAATATCCCTTGTTAACGCGTCTAATGGCACAGGGAAAATGAACGTGTGTAGTTGGACGCGTTAAATATCCGTAATACTAATGTTAGTTACTACATCTTACAATAAATTATTTTTCTGGGGTACTGGATTGTATTTAATTTGTGGCGTCGGTTATTTGTGAACATCAGGTAGATGCGACGACACACCTTGTGCGTCAGTGGCGCCTAACTTGGTGCTACCTAAATTCAAAGTTATCCAAACTCAGAGTTATCCGAATTCAAAGCTATCCAAATTCAAAGTTATTCAAATTCGAACCTATCCAAATTCTGAGCTATCCAAATTCGGTACTATCGAAAATCGAAGCTGCCCAAATGTGATGCTATCCAAATTCAAAGCTAACCAATTTCACAGCTATACAAATTCAGAGTTATCCGAATTCGGTGCTATCGAAAAATATCTGCTATCAAATTCTGAGCTATCCAATTACAGAGCTATCCAAATTCAGAGCTATCCAAATTCTGAGCTATCCGAATTCGGTACTATCGAAAATCTAAGCTGTCCAAATTCAGACCAATCCGAATCGGGTGCTATCGAAAATTGAAGCTTTCCAAGTGTGGTGCTATCCAAATTCAAAGTTATCGAAATAAATCATTCTCAGCGTGCTATCTTACACTATTAATACAGTATTGATTTTATCCTAAATTAGTATACTACCATATCTCTATTATAATACTGCAGTATTGGTATAAAGCTGCATTGTCAAAAAATATCAAACAGAATTTAATACAACTATAATTTCTACACCGTCTCCCAAAGTTAACGCCAATTTACCAAATACTCGGTTAGAATCTCTACCAGCTCGAAGGAGAATGAAGCATAAAGGAGCCGAAGTTCTCGACTGGTGAAATCGGTTAATTTCTATCCAGACGGGTCGTATTCGTCCCAATCGGATTCGCGGGCTTTAATTCGAATGCAAATCTCAACATCACACTTCAACGGGAGGATATCGACGTGGCAGATGCAATTATATTCGATTCGAAACCGTTCGTTACCACTTGAAAATTCGATTTCGATCTGGCTGGATTCGAAATAACTCGTTGCGACCGAGTCACTGGATGCCTCTCGATTCCTACTTCCGGTCGGATTTCGTATAGCGATAACGTTACCAATGAAAATAGACGCTTGTAGCCGGAAAACACGACACCAAAACGTGCAATTTTCGGATCGCGAGGGATCCGATTGAAAGACGTGCAAACAAGGGACGAATGAAAAGAACAACAGCCTTTCGATACGAGGAAGCAATGTTTAAATGGATCGGTATTATGCTGCATCACGTATATGGATCTGGTAGCGTTGGGTGCTGTCTTGGGTGCTGGTTCAAAACTTCCAGAAGTGGATTGAAGATGACAAATTTTACACAGGTTCAATTTTTGTATTCTTGAAAGCATATCGTTGTGGGTTGGTTGAGGATCGCTTATTTCAGAAAGGAAATTAAATTTTAAATATTATGGTAGGGTCAGTTCGAAGTCTGATATAATTAAGCTTACAGCTTTCTATAGAAATTTATTGTTCTGAAATCTTGATAGAATAGGTGTTTATTAAATTCATATAGTTCCATAGAATAGTTATTGAATTCTCAAATTTCCATAGAATAATTGGTACATTCCCTTTCCATAGAATATTTATTAAATTTCCAAATTTCTCTACAATTATTATTACATTCCCAAATTTCCCAAGAATATTTAATAAACCTCCAAATTTTCGTAGAATATTTATTAAATTTCCAAATTTCCCTATAATTATTATTAAATTCCCAAATTTCCCTAGAATATTTAATAAATCCTCAAATTTTCGTAGAATATTCATTAAATCTCCCCATTTCCCTAGAATCATCATTAAATTCCCAAGTTTCCCTAGAATATTTAAGAAATCTTCAAATTTTCGTTGAATACTTATCGAATTCCCACCAGAAACTCCCAACTATAAAAATTCGCGAGACAAATGCGATTCCACGACAATGGCGGAAATATTAAACATTACTCGATATTCCTTAAATCGATAAAAATTTCTACCTCGTATTTATAAAATTATCATCAACCAGGCACTTCGTGCTAATTAAAAATAATCAACCGAAGGTCTAACACGGTTCGAGGTGTGCTAGTAATTCGTAGCTTTCGAAACGAGAAGGTACCATGTTATTGCATAGTAAATCGTTGACGGTAGAGGGTGGAAGGGTTTCACAGTTTCGACTAAATTTTCACGAAATTCGTTCGTGTGACCAGGAGACCTTTGTTCGTTTTCGGCGTGGTAAAACTACGCGGACAATACCAAAAGGGAATAAATACACATTACAACACGCGTCGCCATAAAATTTCGACCCTTTTCCAGCGTGCTTTTCGCGGCTGACAAAGGTGCTCGAAATTTACGAAGCCCCTTGTAACCGCATGAAATAAATTTGCTCGCCCATCACAGCTCGCTTCAATCGCACTCGCCAACGTTAATGAGCGTTGTTTTTTTTGTCGATGAACCTGTATAATAGCTTTTTTACATACGACATATATCCTGCCGCGTCGTGCGATTTGGATAAATGTTTTGAACGATTTCATTCATCCGAATATTGCGAAGTAAATGTACGATTTTGAAACGGTGAACGTTTAATCTAATTCGATGACATAAAAGTGTCTCGAAGTACCGCTCGTGATACACTAATTTAAAGCTTAAAGTTTTATAGAAATGATCATGTAAATGTTTCATCGATATTCTTAATCTAAAATGGCTGAATCTTGGTTAGAAGGAGCAGTATGATAACTAGTTTACAGTTCGATACCGTCCATTGACATATTTGCAATTTTCAGTGATTAATTCCTCTAAACGATACAAGGGTCTTGCGTAGTTATATTCATTACACTTTAACCTTTAAATTAATCCATCATAAGCAATAATTTGCGATACTTTTATGTCATGAAATTGTAACAGAATCATGACGTTCCGAAAGTTGATCATTGTTCGCTATAAATGGCTACCAGCCATTTTGTATTAGGAGTATCAGCGAAACATTTATACGCAATTTTCCGTCAAACATTAAGCTTTAAATTGATATACCATGAGGGATAATTCGTAGCAGTTTTATGTCATCAGAAACGTGTCAGGTTTCGCGCGTTTCCAAATCGGCCCGTTCGATACGTCACGACTTAATGCGTACGTTTCATCGTCGCGATAAAACGCCGAGCACCATTATGTCCGGTTGTAAAACGCGGCCAGACAGGGAAAGGAGCGTACAGCGGGTGCACAAATTTTCCAGAATGTTTTTTCGTGAACAATTTTCGTGTAACGGGCTCGTGCAAACGGATATTTGCGCTCGTGTCGATGTTGACGCGCGATCGTGTACCGTGTAACTGCGAAACACCGAGTAAAACCTGATAAATGTTTTTAACAGTTGTTTCCAGGGCCCGGTGGCGGAGCGGAGGAGGGGTCAACAAGACCCAATAGCCTGTCAAGTGTATATCTCGTCGGCTGTCAATCCTGTACCCTTGTGTTTCGTCGCCCAGATTTTTTTTTTTATCGCAACAATATGTTCCGTTCGAAACAACGTTCACCTTTTATATCTTTTATAATACAGATTTTCAATTTAACTTCACATATACTTTTTTCCCACCGTGTTCGAAGTTTCGTACTGTTGAAAATAAAACTTTATTTAAACCTTTTAAATAGAAATCTAGCTTTATTGAAGTACCAGGGAGGGTACGTCTTTATTGCTCGACTGAGGCTTTTAGAATTAGTAAGGTCAGTGACGAAAAATTAAAAGGGTCACGGCTATACCCTCTTGACTTGTGCCTTCAGATGATTTTTGTTACAAGAGAAAGATTTCTTTTCTTGAGAGAAAAACCAACATGTACAAGTTTCGCTCGATATCATTTTCTCCATGTATGAAGCTGTTCCGTGAAGAAATTTTTCAATCACTAATTGATTAAAGTAATATGTTTCACATTTATGGTTACTTTTTTGCATCGACGCTTATGGTCGTGTAGATAGCATTTGACGCATAGGGTGCGTCGTCATGGGTTCTTAGTGACCTACGCCCCAAATTTAATGTAATCCGACAACTAAAAGTACTTGTTTCGGAATCGCCGTTATTTGCCAACGGATCTAACGTTCGCGGCGGTTTAATATTGTCGGTCGATCATATGTTTCGTTGTTTTCGTTTGGAGCATGATCCTCGGCCCCCCATTTTTTTTTTTCAACTGTAACGACTGGGTGTCGAATCGTCCCACGACGCGCACGGCAGTCAGTCGGCACACTGTATTAACCCTTTGCACTCTGTGGTAAATATGGTGCCTCTGAGGCGCCATATTTAATTTATCGGAGTATTCTAAAATGCGAGATTTCAGTTACACCCGTATCAAAATATAGAAAATTACAGAAGGGAATAATTGAAATATTCCTAACACTTTCCTTCCGACATAGTGCGTTTGGTTTCTGGAAGCGTAGTTGAAAAATTAGATTAGACCCGATCACGTGCAAAAATGCTTCGAGTGCAAAGGGTTAACACAATACGAATCCGAGTATATTTCCCGCTCAACACAATCACACGGCCCAGCGAATCCTTTTGCAAATTATCACACGGTCTCTGCCGTGCGTCGAGTGCGGTACGCAAAGTTATTTGACGACGACTCCCGCACAGTACTCAAATAAAAAGATTTCAAATGTTAATCACCGTTAGTACTAGGTTGTCCCAAAAGTATAACACTTTATGTTTCGTGTCACGTTATTGAGTTACGTACGAGTCACTTTGACCTAATATCTTTCTCCATTTCTCCGAAAGCTGCATAACTACTATACATGTATTTTTTTTTAACACTGCCAGCCAAAGGGTTGTATGCAGATCGGGAAAGAAACTTTTGGGAACACTTAATGTTATATCAATTTCCTAAGGTACCAAACGAAAAGGTCCAATTGAAAAATAAAACCGTCACTAGTTAATCGCTTATGATTGAGGTGAATCTATAACGATTTCGCGAGGAAAAATCACGAGGATTGCCAAGGTAATACAAAACGAAAGTTTTCCAATTTGCCCGAATATTGTACAGTCTGAATTCGAATCGATGTCGAGCGCGTAACCGTTGCCAAAGTTTCCAGGAAACAGGAAGGAGAGCCGGAGGCAATGCAACATCCTCGTGGCGAAAAAACGAACAATCGTGGTACCAGGCATCTTTTCCGTGTCATTGGTCGATGTCCCGTGTTCCCAGCCAGAGGATAAGAACGTAGAATGAAAAATGCAGCAGCTTGTTGCTGAACGAAATATGTTTGAGAAGAGTTTTAGCCGATCGTAGGAGAAGAAGTTTCATTATGGACGAGCCGTGGCGGTAGGGAATTTTTCAAGGGGATGGAAAATTGGGATGGGGGGTTCTCATCGAGAACCTAATACGATGGTAATCAGGACCGAAGCTCCTTCGATTCTTCGGTTTACCAGCTCCATCCAGCAACCAAGGAATCCCAGGCCGAAGCATTGAAAATTTATTGGACTTGACCCCCTTCCACCTCCTTCTCTTCTTCGCTTTCGTCTTTTCCCGCTGTCGATCGTCCTTCCTCGATATTTTAATAATTCTGAATACGTTCTTCGAGTTTGATAATTACGATGCTCGTTCTCCTTCTGAATTATCGGGGAATGTTGATACATACTTGATTGCGAACAGATTTGTCAATAAAAAATTGAAAACGAGAAAACGAGAAATTTTCTTATTTGTAATTTCTTAGTTTCGTAATTTTTAAATTCCTGCCAGAAAACTTATTTCATACATGTTATCTGCCTAAAATCTAATCTCAATTCTTTTTTTTCTCCATTTATCCGATCATGATACCAATCGTCCCCCCACAACAATCAACCAGCTATCGTAGTGTCTCGTTTTCTCCAGCCTTGGTCACAGTTCGTTCTCCCAGGCAATCTTAGCACTCGAGGAACAAACCCATTACGCCTACAGATTCGCATTACACGCGTGCGTGTATACTCGACGAACGGTAGCCACGCCTGTCTGCTCGAACGATCAGGAAGCCTGGTACGCTCGTCGGCCGGCAAATTGTTTCGAGCGAACGAATCGATCGCTTCCGTAGCAATCAACTCCCAACGTTCCCAAAATTAATGTCAAGGCCAGCCGTCAGGGTGTATCGTTGGGTCAGAGTCATTTCGAATCAACTTCTTAACTCTTAATTCCAAAGATAAAACGAAGCTGAACGTTAAAAGAAACGTGTCATCGATATCGTTAAACAATTGAGATTAAAATACTTCCCATACTCTAAAGGGGTCATTCAAATCCTCGATCCAAAATAAACCACCTGAATATTTAAGAAACTTGTCATACTTTGCTTTAAATATATTATATTCATACTTTGCGTTAAAAAATAAATACGGGTCTTATTAAAATAAATATAAACACAAAAAGTCTGTCGACTTTCGTTTCGATGTTTCGCTAAAAAAATTAACGCAAATGGACTTGGATCGGTCTGACTGTCAAGTACAGGTTTATCGAACGCACAGTTCACGATTAAAAAAAAAAAAAAAAAGAAAAGAAAGACATTTGTATCGTTTGGTTAGAGTGGCACATCGATCGGCGCGAAATTGAGGCACAATCGTGAAAAGGGATCTGGGCGTCGAAACGGTTCGTCGTGCTTTCGAATTTCATTACGGCCTGGTTTCGCGAGCATTTTAACCAAGTCCTGGCTCGCTTCGTTTCCCTTGTACATCGTTATCGCGGAAACGGTAAGCGTCGCGACGCCCTCGGGTCGTCATTACGGGCGAGCAACGCGCGATTTCATTACTGACGCCTCGACCTTACGCTCGGCGGCTCGCTATTGCACATTGTATTCCGCGCGTTATGCAGATGCGACTGTGCACCCTCTTTGCACCGCCCCGCCTCAGACGCCAGCCTCTATTAACTGCAAGAATTTTGGAAATCAGTCCTGAATTGTGTCTTCGTGAATTTTCCATTTTCTTTACTCTGTAACCAACGCAGGGGTGTGCAGAAATTGGGAAATTCGAACGCTTCAGTTGTGAAATTGAAATTTTGTAATTTTATCAAAATTGAGGTTATTTAAGGACTAAGCACAAACATTAGACTTTATAGACGAGTTTAAACGTAACGTTGACGAACTTTATCTTATAATTTATCTTTTATCATTTACTCGGTATAGAATTTTAGGACTTAGATTCAATTTTAAATACCCTTATCAATAAATAATTAATTTCTAAAGTCCTGTGTTCCAAGTATCTATTATGAAAGCGACAATCGTACGAAATTAAATCTATTAAACACCCTATTAATAACAGAATTTAACAAACACACTCAAAGCTGAAAAAATAAAAAGTATAACAATCTTCCTCCAAAATTATGCCCAAAACCCTCCCAAATTCTCCCACAGGGAAATCGAAAACAGATATCGATTACTCTACAATCGAATAATTTATAAAATATAACATCAGTTAACTCCGAACGCGAATGTAGCTAACCTCGAACGTCGGAAACAGAATGAAAGCACGAAGGTACCAGAGGGAAACGAGTTAGCGGCGAAGTTGAAGGAACAGGGTGCACAAAAAGTGACGTCGAACGATCCGGATGGAGGAAGTAGCAAGCTGTAACATTGTCACGCAAACGAGCAAGGGGTTCGATCAGAGTTCCACGGAAAGGTCTGTATCGGGGAGTATCTCTGGCTCTAAAACTCCTTTACACGAGATTCAAGAATTTCGTGAATTCGTTGGGCCACCATCGAGGCCGAAAGTAGCCGGCATTCGGATATTTTCGTAAAAAGTTAGGCGACGTAGTTTCCGCAGCGGAGTCGGTACACGGTTTTGCGGGAAAAGTCTTGATAATAACATAAAAAGAGAAGTTTCACGTTTCGTTCTGGCACGAAAGGGAACGCGGAAAGAGCCAGTGACATAGACGCACATACACACAGGCGACACAGGTTTGATGGAGCTAAGAATGGAATGACCCGCAATCTGCGACGACGTGCACCGCCTTCAACCATGCATTATACATACGACAGAGGGCAGCGTGGAAAATGTAACCGGCGAATGAGAAAAGTCGTCTCCGACTGACAAATACCTTTGGAAAGATAGTCCTTTCCAACGTCGAGTACACTCGCTGGACCTTTGACCGAGAAAAATCGGCCAGGAGGTTTCATCGTTCGACGGAGGTCACTGTGAGTATGTAAAAATAAGAATTTTATTAATATACAGAGATACATAGTTGCACGCGATGTCCTTTAGTTTTGTAAGTAAATCAATTAAGGAGCAAAAAGACGTTCGCCTTGGGCTTATCTCTTCACAAGCTAATTTTTGAAAGTTAATCGATGGAATCTTTAACACGTTGGCTGCCACGGGGGTCACCGGTGACCGGCACCCGAAATTTTGTACAATCAAATAATTAACAAAAGAAATGACGAAACAAACCACGGATAGCGTTATCATTAAGCTAATGATACTAGCTATCGATTTGAAAGGTTAATTTTGAAAATTAATTGATTATATTCTTAATAATTAGGATTTCAACGTGCCTGACTATACACGTCCGTTTTCACTGTGCCAGTCAACGTGTTAATAATTAGAATTCTAGCGTGTCTGACTACACGCGTCCGTTTTCACTGTGTCAATTAACGCGTTATTTGGAAAAATGGTTGCCAGCGACTGGAGCATTTTTATAATCGAATAATAATTAATTTATTCTCGTGTCCCTTGAATTTCAACGTCACTGTGGAGGAATGTAAGATGAAATTTCAGCGTGCTAGGATTCTGCATAAGATAATAAGGACATTCAGGAGCCAGCCACTTTTATGGCTGATCCATACAATTCATTACTGCTGGCAGGTATCTGTTACGAGCTTGTAGCTTTGCATGTGGCTTGGTCGTGTCCAACGGAAGGCAAGCACCGTGTACTTTCCTCCCGGGTGACGAGCGATCCTGCAGGATAAGCCTCGGAACGAACGCCAGGATCCCTGGCAAGTTTCGCCCTCTACGTGATCTGATAATCGTTCGGCTTTGTTGACTTTCCTTGCACGTCGTCGATTAAAAAAGAAAATTAACAGTCCACCTCTCTGCTTTCGTTGAATGTTGTACCGTTTACCCGTTCAGTCTTATCAGACCCCCGTTTTTGGGTCAGCTTTTATTACAAATTTTGAATCTCTCTGTATTCAGAAGTTAGTAATAATGGAGAATTAAAGTTACAGAAAGATAATTAAGGAATTGGTGATATCAGAATCTAAAATAATTGAAACAGGAACTAAAATCGGTAATTGAACAATTAGTAATTAATAACGGAATATTAGGAAATTAGTAATAACCGAAAAATAAAATTAGAGAATTGGCAAAACTGAAATTAGTAGTTAGCAAAGTGCCACTTGCAGAAGGCAGAATTCTAAAATTAAAGAAACTACCAAATTACTAATAATACAGAAAGAAAATTAGAAAAACAATCCCGCAGAAACAGATTTAATTCTCTACATATTAATTTTTTAAACATCCATATTATCCGTCCCATGTTATTTCTTTCGAGGGTCTGAAGATTAGATCGGCTAAACTGCGGGGTCGAGTGCGGATGGTGTGTTTCGTAAAGTTTCATCTTTATCGCGGGGATGGAAAAGGGAAGGCCGATACCGACGGGAAAGTTTCATTGAATCGACGTGACCCACTTTATGAATCGTCACGGACACGTACTTCGCGAAACGTACCGCGACGGGTTGCATATTGAAATCTGGTTTTACGTTTCCAAACAGCAGATGCTTACCCGGCTTCGCGATACAGTTTGCGACTATTCGACGCGTGAAAACTTGGCCGGAAACTTCTCGATACACGTCGAACACGTCGACAGAATCTTAAACTTCTTCCTGGATATCCTGGAAACGATGCTATGCCGGGCGATGTTGTTTCCAACACCTTTGAGCGTGGAAACTTTCACGTTGCCCGTGCAAATATTCCTCCAAGATTGAATTAACATTCATCAATTTTAACAGAAACCGTCGACAATTTTATTGCCTCGTACTCGTACTTTGCTAGATTATTATTTAATATTTTTATATTGTTTTGTTTTATCTTTATTCATACCATGGTAAGCGTAGTGTCCAGAGTGTTAAAATATCCTGTAGAAATTGATGAAAACGAGTCGGTAGATTTTATAGAATGGAATGTTCTACATTTGGAGATTATTAAATGTAAATTAAACTCTCGGTAAATCTTCCAGATTCGTAAATATTTGTTAGGATTATTGCGGGAGCTCTTAAAGATAATTACAACACAATAGATCACATTGATATTTTAAGATTACTAGTTTATTCTTTACAATTACGAATTACAACGTGCTCGAAGGGCTGCCAACCGATACGGTTAGCATGGCAAAGGATATTACCAATCTTCGGATGTATGTACAAGTTGCAATCCTGCCAACCTAACTGCTGATTGCATTGTTGGTACTTCTAACAGTATTACGATTGGGAAAGGTTAAATTCGAATTTGTGGCCAACTTGATCCGAAAACCGTGCACGAAGAGCTAAGTTCATCATACTTTGGACAATATTTCAATCTATAAATGTTCATAAAATGACGTTGATAAAAGATTATTTTTTGTCCGAATAGAAACAGATAAAAATAAAAACACGTTGAGAGTCCTGAAAGCAAACGAACCTTCATAATTCGTGGTACACGAGGCGGACAAGCGATTTCGAAAAATCCTGGAATTATACCCGGCGGAAAATCCGGTTGAAAACTAGCCGGGTTATTATCCTTGGCCATTCGGTGCTCGTTGGATTTTCGAGCGGCGAGTTTGATCAGGTGTCAGGAAAATTCATGTTGCCGTTGACAAACGCAGAATCGTTTCATTAGCGAGCTGACTGCCGAAAGGAAATTGCGAATTGAAAATTAAACTGGTTCAGAGGCGGAGGAACCAGGTTGGGGCTCGAGCTTGGAAAGGAAGCCGACACGGTCGATCAAAATTTTATATTTCCCAGTTGCGCGCAACACGCGCCAGCTGAAATTCACGCTGCGATGAAATTGCTTCCTCGTTCGTGCGCCAGAACGATTGGGAAACTCGATTTTAGATATAAAATTTCCGGTAATTTTGCCGTCTTTTATTTGGACGACAAAAAAGGGATACAAGCACGATACTTACCCAAGGGAAAGCGCCTTGTCGACATTTTATAATTGAATTTGCTGCTAGATTTGACCTTTTTTGAGAATGAATTTTTGGGGACTGCGTGAAAGGATTGTTTTTTATGAGGCATCAATGTTTTAGAAATTTAGATACTCGAGGGTACTATATTTCCAAGAAATTTCGAAATAATACTCTTAGGAACTTGGAAATTGTGAAATATTATATTTCTAGAAATTTAGACACTCGGGAATATTATAGTTTCGAGAAATTTCGAAATATTGTACTTTTAGGAATTTAGAAACTTTAGAATACTGGGTCTTAGGAAACCTTATTTAAGAAACTTCGAAATATTATATTTTTAGCATCTCAGAAACCTAGAACACTATATGTTAGAAAACCTTATTTAAGAAATTTCGAAATATTATATTTTTAGCATCTCAGAAACCTAGAACACTATATCTTAAGAAACCTTATTTAAAAAGTTTCGAAATATTATATTTTTAGCATCTCAGAAACCTAGAACACTATATCTTAGAAAACCTTATTTAAGAAATTTCGAAATATTATATTTTTAGCATCTCAGAAACCTAGAACACTATATCTTAGAAAACCTTATTTAAAAAATTTCGAAATATTAGATTTCTGGCACCTCCGAAACATACAACAATATATCTTAGGAAACCTTATTTAAAAAATTTCGAAATATTAGATTTCTAGCACCTCAGAAACTTGGATCACTATATTTTTAGAAACCTGGAAACCTTGGTAACCTGTATATCTAAAAAAAAATATGTTGAAACATCATATTTTTAACAATCCAGAAATTGGAACATTTATTTTGCTAATACCGAGGATCGGTACAAACATTACTAATCCATTCATCAACGTCCTCCGACAATTAAAGCCGTGGATATTCCCCAGAGTTCACGGATTAATTTCTATCCCCAAGACTCATTAATCTACAGAGCTGGGGACGGTTTGGAAAAAGGAAGGCGAGCAACTGTAGCATTAACACGGTACATCGAGCTGAGTATTTTTCTAATTCGCTTTTTCCGCACCGCGCCGTGCCGGCGACGATCGTTAACCTCGTTAATTTAGCGAACGTTTTCCCGCGAATAGAGCGTGTTTCTCGCGAAAGAACAGGGACGAAGGGAAAATAGGATGATTCGAGCCGAGCCACTTCAACCAACTCGGGGTTATATCCTGGTTGTTGGTTGCGCTGTACCGAAAGGGGTAGTTTTTTAGTGGGAGGAACGGGGGAGGGACACGCGGTTACGCTACGGACTAGCAGCTCCAGACAATATTCCGGTTTCCCGAACCCAGGGAAAGATAGGGCCGACAATTTCTTGCAAAAACAACCACCGCCCATGGGATTAAGGGAAAAATGCGATGCACGCCAAGGGTCGAGGACAATTGTGTACCCGAACGATTATTTTCTAGTCTTTTTTTCTTTTGTTCCGTTTTTTTCTTTTTTTTTTTTCTTGATCGTTTGTACGCTGATGTACATGCAATTTGAAGATGTCAAAGGTCAAAGTATCCGCGGACGGATATATACGTTCAGGAGTTGAAGTATGGAACAATTTTTCTTTCTTTAAGGGCTTACATGCAGTTATGATATCGAAAAAAAAAAGCTATCTTTTGTGAATTTTTTTAAAAGCATCTAATCGATGAATTTATTTCAAACTTTTTGTGTATAAAAGAGTAACATTTCAAGAAGATTTTGTAATTTTTTCATAAAAAAATGTATTATAAATTGAACGAAGAAGGTTTCAAAAAAAGGTGACTCCTCGATGTCTCGGATTTTGTTCTAATTCAAATATATTGTAGTTTACGTGAAATTAGGAGGGGGGGGGGTTTAAGTCATCATTCTGGTCGTTTCGAAACCGTTTGAGAAATACAAGTCTTCAAATATTGCGACTATTGCCGATTTTCGTAAAATAGTGTTGTACCTTTGAATTTTTATCTCTGAAACTGTTGGTCCTATGGACCTACTTTTTTCTTTATTTTAATCGGGAGGGATCACTCTTACTGAATATATTTTTATCTTCCTGAATACATTAACTAACCACTAAACTTCCACGAATCTGCTCGAACGCATGAAACAAACAAGAATCAAAATTCTCCCGAAATCCTTTCACAAATTCGAGGTTTCTTTCTACGCCAAAGCAATTTTCATCTAATGCCAGGGCAAGTAGCGACAGAATCTCAGGGCAAATGCTACGTTTCAAGAAGATCGTGAAAACATCGTCGGGAAACAGGTTTCGCAGGCTCCGAAGCCAAAGGTGAATCTTTCGAAAATGAAAACGGTCGCCGGGCATTTTCAGTCCGCGCGAATCGTCCATACTTTTCATACCGCCCGAACACCCCGCTGCTTTTCGTCTGACGCTAACCTGAAACAATCTCCGCTTTAGGGGCTCCATCTCCGTTTTCATCTCCTGCCGCGATAACTTCGCGTTATCATTATCGAGCGCATTGTTACACCGTCCGCCACGTCCTGTTTAAAATTCACGAAATCGTCGTTGCGATGCAGAGGAAGTGGTAAATTTCACGGATGGGAAACGACAAAAATGGCCAGAAACTCGACGGTGGTTTTTGGATAATCGAAGTCTACCGTGGTTACTAAAATATTCGAAATTTCTGGTAATACAAATAAAAATTTGGAGGTGCGGTCATATTTTGCACCGACTCGGGTTTCCTGCGAGGGTTTAATATCATTAATGTTAATTTCTTGAGAACTAGACTGTCTATTTAGATTAAACGAATTTTCAGCACAGTTTCTCTGGACATGACGATAAATAAATTTATAACATTCACGCGTAAAAAATATACAAAAGTAAAGCTAAGAAATTGCCTAACATCCTTTAAAAAGATTCGACTGTAATACCCAACAGTTATTCGAAACTAAAATTTTTAACTTATCAACTCCATCGATCAAAATAATCCTCCTACCGAAATCCTTATTACTATCTGTCCCAGAAATGATAAACAATGTCATTTTGACCATCCTGTACAATCATCCACCAGCACTCTTCTCTTCAGGGTAGAATCTCGACACCGTTGATCGAAGACGCCTCGTTCTTCCGCTCGTTTGTTTCTCGGACAGTCTTCCAGGTAAGTTATTACAGCCGTGTTCCATCGATGGCGAAGAAACTGCAAGTTGGAACAATACCCGTGGACCGACTGGACCAGACGGCCAGGACAAAGTGGTCGCACCACTTTCTTCCGTATTATAATAGGCCAGACACGGTGACTCCTCGGAAAGTTTGGCCAAGTTTTGTCCCCAATATGCTTCTTCGTCGAGGTGCCAGCGGAACGACACCCAGGGGCGGCTTTTAAACTTACCAACCGGCGAAATTTTCACGGAACTTTTCGTGGTTGCATTTCCACGGTTTAATCGAGCCGTGCTTCATAATCAAGGAACAGTTGTTGTTTTTCCGACGATTGTATCAATTAATGCTTCGTTCCGCGGTTGGGAAGTTTGCGTTTATGCAATTCCCAGTTTCTTTGGCGTTTTGCACCCCTGTTGCGGCCAACTTTTCCTTCGAATACGAATAACAAATTTATATATTGCGGTTGTTACTTCGCCGGACGCGTTATCAGCCGAAATTATCGTATTTTTTTATTTTTTTTTGTGGGAAGAAACGATTTTAACCAAAGAAGCAATAAGATTCGGGTAATCAAGTTCGACGCAAGGACCCCCATGGGTGACGATTTTTCCAACCGGCACGGCAGTACCGCAGGATCGAGGTTGGGGGTTTTCCACGCAGCAAGCGATGTAGGTCCTTAGCATAGGGATGTTCGATTCACCGGAAAGAATCGATTTTTTTTGTTTCCATTTTTATTGTTATTTCTGTAAACAGACTCCGATACAATTCTTCCGTGCGGCATTGATTATTATAAAGAATCGATCTTTTATTCTTTTACATCTCGTCCTCTTACAGTCTTACACCAACGGCAGATGCTTCACATCACGTTTATATTTTCATCACTTTTTCAACTAGTAATGTAGGAGCGAATGTGTTTTTATGGGTAAGAGAGATCGATTCCTCTAAAAATTCGAAAGCAAAAAGTCGATATAAAAACTTGATTTATTGTTAGTGAGAACTAATATGAGAAATAATTTAAAGAGAGAAAGAATCGATTCTGGGGAAAATCTATTCAAAACATTGATTTTCCGAAGAATCAAATTGGAATCGAACATCCCTAACTTGACACTTGGCTGCCGTTCGAGTTTGACTACGAAGCTTTGCGGGATACCTATCGTGATTCCACTGCGCCCTAAACTTACAAATATGTATATATGTAGTTCGGTAAATAGTAGACAGCGTTGGGGGTATAGACATTGTGCGACCATAAGCCATGAAAATGTTACCACATTTGAGAACATTCTGTTGTAGATTTACTCATCAATTTTTTATCAATTTTTTTTTAATTCTTCCTCGTTTACGAGATTATTTGTCAAAATTTAACGAATACTTTGGCAAGGGGGTATTAACGTTACCTATCATTTTTCTTTCTTTTCATTATCCAACTTTATTAAGTTTTCGTAGTCGGCCATTGGCGACCTACATGACGTCCAGAACATTAATCGCCGGCCGAAACGGCTTCATAACCCGGGGGAGTTTATTTCGAAAAGTGTCTCTGTAAAAAAAAGAAAACTCGCCATCCGACGTTTTACTGTCGTCGTCGGTCCGTGTTTTTCCATAAATAACAATTTTAGAGTCGCGTCGAGTTTCAAAGGGGTTGCGCCGCGTCGCGGGGGTGAAAAACTCGAACATAAAAGAACGTGCCGTGATATTTCGGCGTTGAATAACGCTCGGCTCCTCGAAAACATGATTTTACGAGTGCATCGTTTCTTTCGCAACTTTCCTCGCTTGGGAAACAACGGGGAAAGAGAAGGAAACGAGATCCCGGCGGAATTGTTCTGACCACAAGGTAACACCGTCAGGGGTAACGATAATTTATTTTCTTTACAATTCTATCAGTACAATGCGCCGGTTAAAATATTACCCCGACCTTTATAACCAAAACGCGCCATCGCACCCCTTTCTATCCCTTTTCTTGCTGCCATCGGCAAATATATAGGGCACGCGTTTGCACAGGTACACTCCTGTTCGTAAATCGTGGAACACGTAGATGGTAGATGGTTATTTATTTCAATTTTCTGTTTAATCCTTAGATACTAACTAGCATTTTCTATTATAATAATTAGGAAATTATAATATCTTCTATCTTATAGACAGGGATTCCCAACCTTTTTCCAACGATTTTCTTCATCGACACCCTTACATTTTTCTCTGAAGATAATAATTTGTTTAAGAATATGAACAGAAAGTTAGAAAAAAGTGATTAATTATAGGTTTATGTTTTATTATTTTTGTACTGTTTTCATTTTTCATTTTTTCAGATATAAACAAGATTTCAGAACCACAGGTTGTAATTGCATGATAGTTCGATTTCAATTAAGGTGGTGGTTGTGATTGGTGTATTAATAAAATGTTTTTAATATTTGGCCTGAAATTGCTTATCATAACAGATATAAATATTGTATACATTTTATTAAGCAATATTTCAATTTTACTGACTTAAATGTAATCACAATATAATTATATTTATACATATTAAAACTGATATTTATCATCAACCCAATAAACCCCTCGAATACTACAGACCCTTTTTAAACTTTCATCCACTCCCCCAAGGTTCCACCTGGACCCCGTTGGGAACCCCTGTGTTCCATCCTAAAATATTGAAACTCGGAGGAACTGAATTACAAACCTAAAATCACCCTGCCACGCGTTTTCAGTCAAAATTGTACAAACTTATTAATTTTTCACGTTGAAAATCCTCCCATGTAAAATGTTAATAAATATTCTTGCGGAGGTTGTGAATTGAATTGCCTATCCAATTATTACCTATATAGTTATTAATATTCTGGGACTCGTTTGATTTACCAGCTCCTAGTTTCGCATTAAAATGAGAATAAGAATCGAAGTCATCGTTCGTGGGCTTCGAATTCAAATTACCTAAACAATATTCATTCAAACTGGCCAATAAAATTATTAAGTAGCAAGTGCCTGTGACTTATGGACAGGGTCGATATGCATGTTACGTATCTCGACTAAACTTGCTCCGTGACTTCTGTGTTATTCAAACACAGCATCCCTATTTGTAATCACGTTCAGGGACGTTCAGGGGATTCAGCCTTTGCACGTGCCGCATCGCATGCTAAATAAAAGCAACCGTGCCGTGAATCTGAAAAGACTCGGGGCCACGCTGGTAAGCCTGGCCGGTTGTATTCATTTGTGTCAGTTTCAAATTGCCAGTAATCTGGACAGATATGGTACATCCGTGGAATCTTGAACACACATTCGTCATACCAGAAGTACTTCCACCTCTTTTCAATTTTTAAACTAAATTACTTTAAACTCAACAACAAGGTATCTTTTCGGAGCCAAAAGGCTGCGTTATTAATTCGGTTATCTGTATCGATGGAAGGATATTTTTCAATGACCAGACATCGGTGTATGTGGAACGAGCGACAAAAGCGCCATCCTTCCACAAACTACTCAATTTCAGGCGACAATTTTTTCCGGGGCTTCATCGAGCGACAATTTTATTTCCTTTTCTCTCTTTTCGCCACGCTGCCGTCGGCCCACGCGATACACCATCGACGCAACTTGGAAACAAACGGGCCAGAAAAGGGTGGGAAGGGGGTGGGTACAACGGACGGCCAGGAGTTTCCAATTCCCCGCGTATTATCCCGGATTACCCGGTGGACACGGCATTTTTTTTAGATATCCGTTGATAGGCGCGGAACGTACCGGAAGAGGATTAATTCGAGCGCCCTAACCGTATGACGCGTTCGTCACATTTGCGAGCCGTTTGCTAAGCCGACCGAAATTGGATAAATTGCGCGTGCACCTCCCTATCGAGTGTTCCCATCAAATTGTCTGTCTCTTTCGATCGGAAATATGACCGTTCGGCATCCGTTGCTCGGCGTATCATCCTCGTCGGGGCTGATTGCACCCTCGACAAAGAGCATCTGTGACTTTCGAAAAGGTCTTCGTGAATCTGCGCCCATTAAATCATCAATCATTGGGGCTTTTGCTCTTCGATCAACGTTCCGTTGTTCCAAAGAACAAATTCGCGACACGCGTACCGTCTGCGATTATAAAATCAAACGAACGAACGAGTGGATTTCTGATACGCGAACGAAAGAGAATTCTTTTCCGTAGGAATTTAAACGACGGCATTGTTTCTCGCGAATGTTTGCATCGAACGAAAATAAAAATTCCGAGGTCGAGGAACGCGAAACTCGCGGCGAGACTTTCCCTGTGGGCTCCGGGGTTCCACCGACGAATGGACCGACGTTGTAATAAAAACTATAGCCGTTTCTCTGCCACCGTGTTTTGCGATGGATCGTGTGCGTTTCGAAACGCGAAACACAGATGCATCGGGTAAACACGGGTTGCGTTGCGAGTCTTCTATTCCGCGTGAAAGGGTATATGTCTTCCGATCAGAAGATTTTCATATCCCGACTCCCGTGTATTCGTTGAGAAACACAGAGACCATAACTGTGTTAACGTTAATTGTAAAAGTTATCGCGTAAGAATTAATATCTGTCTTAAAATAATTTTGGTTACGAATAACCATTATTGTCAACCGAAATGTTTTTCGGTCACTAATAACTGTTATTGATGACGGAAATTGTTTTTAGTTACGGTATAACCAGTATTTTTTTTGCAGGAATTCTGTTTTGGTTACAAGTAATCAATATCGATGGCGGGAGTTTTATTTTGTTCACTCTAGGCTGTCATCAATTTTTATTAATGTTATTACGAACAATTTGTATTTATAAACGACGTGCAGTGAATTATAGAATTTATATGTTTTAACAGTAGAACTACCAAAGGGGTCAAAATGACTTGCTCCAGATTTCTTATTTTAAATTGGAAAATTTATTAGAACGCTTCTGTCGAAATCTACGTTGGCTGCCATCGAGGTAAATAATTATTCTATATGTTAGTTCACGTTTCATCCTTTATTTATTTTGCTTTCTATTTTAGGTTCAATTTAATTCTCCCTTTCCGTCGTCAATAACAGTTATTAGTGACCAAAAAATATTTCCGTTAACACTAATGGTTATCAGTAACGAAAACAGATAAATCTTAATACTTTTTAATCATTTCATTCTTCGGAAAATTTATGCAGCAGTTAATGATGTTCAGTTGTGTACCATTACTTCAAAATTAAAGCTGAAATAGAAAACAAAATAAATGAGAGACGAAACGTAAACTAACATATAGAATAATTCTTTCTCTTGATAAAAGTCAACTTATATGTATTTCGACAAGAGTCTTTTAATCAATTTTCTAATTTAAAATACGAAATCAGAAGCGAGTCATTTTGACCCATGTTAATATTTCATTTAACATGCATTCAATCGTTTCAAAAGACCGATTTAATAGCGACGGGAACGTGCGGTTTCCGGTCATATCGGAGCCGGTTCTCGTTTTCCTCATGAAAATTTCACCTACACACACCCGGTTCGACGGTCAAAGGTTCCTTTGCCCTTTGGAGGAACGTTTGTCGCGCGCATTTGCCTGTTCCCATCGGCCTGGATCGTGCAGCACCATTTCCTTCGCGACGATAACTTTTAACCGGGCAACCTTCAAAAGCTCTCCTTTATCCGTGGCGTACAACACGTATCCGTTCATGGCTGCGACACACACGATTCAATACCTTCTGTGTCCTTTCAGAAAAGATTGGGCGAAAACGTCGTCGCCCTCGGGCTATCGTTAACGCGCTCCTGCATGGTTGCCTGATGATCCGCGAAAGGAAGAAACACCATTGTGCGTGAAGGTATTTTTAACCTATTTTTAATATAATACATTGCGAACTATGGAATTCTTGTATGTTTGTAAAGGGGACTGAGAAAATCGACAAAATGTGCTAATATTAGTTAGTAGCATTAATACTGCCAATATAGAATTTGATAAAGTTGGCAATGGGAATGAAAGCAGTTACATTGTAATATTTGTAATAATATCAGCGATATATGAATTGTAACAAGTTCTACCAATATTTGGTAAAAGGGTTAACACCTTGGCGGCCCTTGACAACACCGCGACGTCACGCGAACGTGTGCTCTAATCAGAAATCACGAATAAGATTCTTCGGAAACTGATATATTAACCGATCAAAAAATTTTCATTCTGTTTTATATTATAAATAATTGGAGTGTTTGATGAAAGTTTCGAACGCGTTCAGTATACGATTTCTGGCCGATAAAATGCAATTTTAATGAAACGAAAGGGATACTCGAATTAATCTGATACGAACGTAGAGCGAATTAACATCGAACAAATTATCCGGTGAACATTGGGTCGAGTTAATGAAATAATTTACAGGAAATGAGTTTCGTGAAACGGCGCGATAACACGACAAAATGAAATCCACTAGTTTCATTCGTTTCTAAAAACGTTTCTGGCCAATGTCAATTAACGATTTGCAACGAAAAACGGAAGAACAAATTGATCATTCTTCCAATGGCGAAGCTGCTGGTCCTCCCAGTTGCTTTCCAACCGAAACAAAGAATAAACGACAGGGCAGGCGGAGTGGCTGCGGAATTAATTAGCGTAAAATGCAGAGCCGCGATTTTTTTCCATCGTTGAAACACGTCGAGTAGCTCGAAGTTTACTATGCTTCGTAATTAATAAGCTTCACGGGGATTTCTATGTGTGTTCTTCCGACTTTAATAAACCCGACGTCGGTGAAAGGAGCATTGAAGATCGTAATCGTCGGAAAGGTTTATTAGCACGTGATTAAAAGCATTCTCTAAGTTTCATGACTTGGTCTAGCTCACGATATTCATTCGTCAAACAGATTATTTAATAGATCGTTAAACTTAGGTACAGATTATCTAATAAATTAGTCATTTAGGGACAGAATAGTTGATAGGTCGTTATTTTAGCTAACCTGGGTATGGATTAATTAATGAATCGTTACCTTACGTATGGATTGCTTGATAAGAGACTGCCTTAGGTACAGCGATTATCTGATACGAAGTTTGTTAATTAATTATCATCTTGAGTATAATTCTCCTGACAATTTCATACATTTGGCACAGATTACCTATATCTATGTATCGGGTATTTAAATTATCCTAATACCTAATATGTAATGTATAAAAATGTTACTAAATTTAATTTAAACCTAATTACGCAAATTATAAATTAGAAGAATTGATTCTGTAACGAAACAGACATTTTTCAGCCTACGTGTAAATCAATTTGAAAATATAATTCTACAGGTATCGATTCTGGACTTGGCGCACCTTTGGGAATGAGAAAAAGCTTCGATTCTCGACAGGAGCCGAAAGGAACACGTAGCACGAACGTGTTCCTATAAAATAACACACAATACCGGATGATTGCAACGTTCGATGTATCGAAATCTAGCGTGAGAACCCGCCGCGCCGCCCCCGTTTATCGCGAAGCGTAATGGCCCGAACAGAAGCGTGCAGATTTGTGCAACACTTTCCAAAGAGGGTATTTTCCATCGTTGATTGTTACCCGGTCAAGGGGGGGGGGGGGGGGGAGGCAAGGACATTGTAATAACAATCACGATACACGTTTTCAGCTACGTTTTCAATACTCGATGAAATGAACGGCTTCAATTATATAGAGTGGGAACACTTTTCCTACGATTACGACCGAATGGTCCTGTTTGTTCGATGCACGCAACATAACCTTTCTTTTTTTAATGGAAAGAAATATAATGAATTTGTGTGCATACGCTTTGCTTCTTGATTTGTGAATGGATATTAAGGGAGTAGTAATTTGGGGCAAATGTAAAATGGTTTGGTGCGTGGAGGGATAATAATTGTTATACAATTATTTTGGTTTTGATTATTAATCGTGTAAATGATAGGACTTGCAATTTCTTAAATATTTGGCTGAAACTTTTTTCTTAGTCGTGTATAGGGGTAACAATCACAATTATGTGAATATTAATACTTTGGATTTATGTAAATCGCAGGCTTTGATTAACACTAGAACTACCGAACCAGTCAGAATGACTGGTTGATGGTTTCTTAAATTAAATCTTTTATTAAAATATGTGTTAATTTTTATCAGGATGAAGACCTATTGTATATACTAATATACTTATATATTTCGTTCTTTATTTATTTCTATTTCTATTTTATTTTCCACTTGAAAGTCAGTACTTATACATAAAACGTTGGTGGTTCTAGTGTTAATACTTGTGGCAATTAAATTAATTTCATAATTTGCATTACACGATAATTAATATTCCACTATTTACCTTTTTAAATAGGTAAAAAATAATTTAACTTTTTATCTCTCTAATCAGCAGTCGTAAAAATGAAAGGAATCCCACAATTTTCGCAGTATAATAAATTTTTTCTTCAAAAAGATAAATCAAATTTCAAGCGTACAAAATTAACAAGGGTTCGTCGCAGTGTACAGGTCATAGAAAAATTTCCCCGATATTATTAAAATCTCGAGCGTCCTTGAAGTTCATTAATTGTCCCGATCCATCGGAACCGATAGTTCCATTGTTTCGATATCAGGAAAAGCCCGGAACGAAATAATTTCAATAACGATCGACTTCAGAAACGTCGAGAAGAAATATCCCCTTTTCTTCGCACGGAACAAAGGACACCGCGGGGACAGACAGACAATTTCGTTTCGGGAAGAAGAAAGAAGAAAGACGAAGCGTATCTCGTGAATCGCGGGGTGTTAACTTAATTAAACGGAGTTTTAAATTACTACGGTAACAGGGGCCCGGGGGTCAGGGGGAGAAGGTTGCCTTCTACCATCGATTAATTTGCTAATTTATAACGAGCGAATTTCCCGGTTTTCGACTAATTGAAACGTTACCGACTACGAGAATAACGCTACCGGCTTTTGTTCGCTCACGCTTCGCAGCTCGAGATTCCTGTATTCGCGCTGAAAAAAAAAACAACTTTTGCATAATTTCCGTGCCCGTTGGATTTTACGTTTGGTACATCTTGTTTTTTCCTGCTTTCTTTCTTTTCTTTTTTTTAACGGCAACATAATTGCGCGATTCGTTTTATTCGTCGACGAAGACGAGCCATTTTACAATGCAATTTAATTGGTAGACGAATTTGAAGAAGCAAAGCTGTCGAATGGAAATTTGAAAGATTTTCTTGGGAGTTTTTTGGAGTTGTAAGATTTTTTAACTGAAACTTGCGCTGATAGAAGGATTTTTGTTTAACTTATTGTGAGTGAAATTTTAAGATTTCTCGATTGAAATTTAGTCTGTGTTCGAGTTAGAAAGACGAACTGAGTTTTTAACAAATTTCTGGCTGAAATGGAGTTGGTAAGAGTTACAAATATTGGAATTTTATTATTTACTGAATTAATTTACCGAGAGTAGAATTCTACGATTTATATCAATTTTAAGTTAACTTATCGACAGTAGAATCTGAGGATTTCTGAATCGAAATTTAGTTAATTTGTTAACAATAAAATTATCAATACTAGAATTTCCAAGTTTCTGTTCAACCCGGAAATGTGGACCAAGCGTTTAAGAAACATTCTGCTTTTTATTAAAAAAGCTTGAAACTTCGTATTTTGAATTTAAATTTAATTTCTATCCCAGAATCTTAGACTAAGCTCCTGACAAACCGTTTATTAATAAAATATTTTTAGCTTAACTTGTCAAAAATAAAATAAACCTGGACTAAATAGGTTGCCCTTAAGCGCTTAATAAAACAAGAATAAAGGACAGAAACAGATAAAATGTCACACCGTAATGAACAAGTAGCTTTATATTTCAGACCTGGCACGGGCAAACCAATTTTCTGCTAAATTTATGGAGACAGCAACGTCTTCTCTAGAGAAATTCCCGTCTGCATTTTCAGTGAGCTCGTCTAGATAGATTCTGCCAGGGAAAAACAGTGACTTCTTAAAAAAAACTGCTACATTTATAACACGGAATAGTAAATGTTTCCTTCGCGTACAAAAAAAAAGTAAAACAGAATAAAATAAGAACGATTTGTTTCTTATTTAACCATCCATTCATTTTGTCAAGAACATCTTTTATTTGAAATCTTGCAAATAAAAAAGTAGAGACAGAAAAAAAGTGTTCTTTCTTTCTCGAAACGATTTCCATCGTACACCTTGGACATTTGCATCGAAACAAAGGGAACAGCTTCGAACGAGATATCAAGATAGAAAGGTTTACAGAGTTATCTTTCGAGGGACAATCGTAAAAGGAAGATCGAATAAGTTGGCGAAACAAATTTCTTCAAAATTGCCACCGACATGGATCGAGAAGGGGGGGGGGGGGGGGGATTGAAATCAAACCATGAAAACAATTCCCTTTTTATTCCTTCGCTGATGGTAGTAAAAATCAAACGACAAGAACAAGTCGTCCCTAGAGATATCAGTGGGTTTAAGTTTTCCGATTGAATTAAAGAAAATAAAGTTTCTTGCTGTTGCTCGCAACGGGCAATGTAGTGAACAAAGATTGAAGAGGAACATTGTTCCCTTTGATTCTTAACAATTCAATTTCCCTGATATTGTGTTAATGGAAAAATCACAATGCAATTTCCTTTTATTTACTGTTATATGAAATTTCAATGCTTTGGTTCTTTCTGAATGATTTACTATTCCGTGCTGGTTAGGTTTGCTCGTCTTTGAAGAAAAAGTGAATTGTTCATTCTGCTTTCATCAGTTTTCATTAAACTTCTCGGTTTCTCTGTAAAAGCTGTAGTCGGTGTGCGAAAGCGTCGAAGAAAATATAAATTAATTGTTTGTTAAGATGGTGTTCGATCAAATGTTGTGGGGTAATTCGAATTATTGGAGGATTCGAATATTCAAATTTTACTGGTATTTGTGTTATTGAAATATTTGAGTATTCGAGTATTGGAATTGTTGGTATTACAAATGAAAATTATTTAAATATAGAAACAGAATTATACTAATATTCGAATTCCTTGAAGTTTAAATTTGAATATCAGAGTATCCCAGCACTCGAATTATTAAAATTTCAATTCCAAATATTTCAAATATTCCAAATTCTACAACTCTATCCCCAACATAGTACCAATTCGTGAATGTAAATAATATTAAAAATAATACAAAGGCATTTACTTTAATCCATATATAAAAAAAAAAATAATAAATTTACACTTTACACAAAAATATTACCGAAAATATGAAGAGTTTCATGACCAGAGTATAAAGTGTGAAAATAATTCTCTGGCGGGCGCGCATGTGTGCACGTTTGATCCCCGTCCCATAAAACAGTATCCCGTCCAATGGTGGACGATAATTTATATCCGTGGGATATAGAGGTTGCTCGATGGAATCGAAATAGAGCGAGAGATCAGAATTAGAAGAGAACGAGAGAGATGAAATTCACACAGCGGACCAGTAGTCTCCCCTTTTCGCATTCGAGGATTCGTACAATCTGATTTCGAGTTCAGAGAGGGTTATTCCTCTCTATTATTTCATTAAATGGCTGGATTCACACCGGGTCACCGACGTACAAAACCATTTTTACGACCCTCCCCCCCACCCCTCTCCTTTTTATCAAGAAAAATGTTCTTCGCTAAATAATTTATGTTACAACGTGACTTCTGGATATTACAATTGTCCGATTCTTTTTGAAATTATGTGGGGTCGTGGCATCCCCAATGTTATTTGTTAGTACGTTTAATTATTTCTGCAATTTTATTCTATTTTATCGTACCAGTTCCTTATTTTGTATAAAATTGTGTGTTCCAGGTGTCTAACAACCCTGTACCGAAGCATACTGTGTCAGATTCACCCCAATTTCACTGTCTAGGGGTTAATAAATACGTGACGAAAGATCGCCAGGAATTTGGGGGAAAATCTTGAAAAGGTCAGAGAAATATCTAGGGAAACATTAATCACGATGAAAATATTGATCAAGAGGCCGTTAAGACGCGGCATTGTCTTGCTGCCGAGGAAAAACACGTTTGATGGACGAGCAAGCTTGAAATATTGTTGCCCGGAGCATCGCCAGTGAAGATATTCCGTGATTCATTACATTATTACACGACGATTAAGCTCGTTTCACAATGCAAATTGTATTCAACCACCGCGAACGCGGTACCATTTGTTGCAACAAGTATTTCCATTCACCGTTCAACCCATCTTCGGAATACCACGGTTAACCATTATTTTTACGGAATTGGTAAGCGCGGATACAATTTGTTCTGCAAGTGTTTACAATCTTGATGCGATAACGGAGGATTGTATAAATTTTCGAATAATCATACTGATACTATTAATGCCTTTAAATTCTAAAGGTTTCTAAACGTTTCCATCGATTACGAATATTACTGAAATTATATTGGCAATTGGAAACACCAAACGAAGGTATTAAACTAAAAAGAAATCTCGAATAACTCTAAAACATGGCAGTGTAATTGAAATTATTTTATTACGTATGCCCTGTCTGAATATTAGTGGAATTTTGTTTCTAAACTCGATATACTCCAGCCCTGAAATCCTCAAATACTCGAACACTCGAACACTCAAACATCCACTGAATACTTTCCAATTACAATAATACCGTTACAGATCAAACTACGCAATTGTTCGTTAAATTCGAGCGTTCCTTCGTAAAAACATCGATGCCAGATCTTTCGCAAGGTACGTCATGCTAGCTGCAGCAACGAGAGCGAGAAATTAGCGAGGCGAGCGAAAGAAATTCAATTAAAAAGCTGAGAAATCATATTGCTCTCGCATTTATCTTGCTTCGACGGAAGTCTAGGAAGCAAAAGAAGGTGGTGGAAAAAAAAAAGGAACGGACGACATCCTTTTTTTTTTACTGCACTCTACTTCACCTCCCTTGCCGTCCATCTTCTTGCGAAACCAACGGCTATTTCTCGAAACTTTGAAACGCTGCAAAGGGGATCCCATTAAGCCGTCGCCAATTTATTGGAATCGAATTAAGTGGAGCTCGCTTAAAAGAAACGATCGTGGACGAAGATCCTTTTCCCTCCCGCCTTCTACACCTCTATCTACTTATATGCTATGCGTTATTTTGTCTCTGGATAAAACGAAGGGAAATAGGGAAAAGTGTTTCTATTCTTTTCTAAACTGAGGAAGATGGATTTTATTATCTTTGAAAGTAGAAGTTATGGCAGCATTTCATGATTTGTGGAATTAATCCGGCATCCAACATTTTTTACAATGAAATAATTAACAAAAGAAACGATGCAATAAATTGCGGATACCGTTAATATTAAGCTAATAACGCTAGCTATCGAATTGAAAGGTTAAATTTGAAAATCTATCCATTGGATTCTTAATAATCAGGGTTTCAGTGTGTCTGACTACATACGTCCGTTTTCACTGTGCCAGTCGACGTTTTAATTTTCATACGCAACAAATACGTTGTGTTTCGAATACGAATTTTTATTATTAAGTAGTAGGTTACGGTTAGGGGTAGGAAAATGATCATATAAAAAAATTTGTGATGACAAAATACTCAGTAAAATATATAACTATGGATTAATAATATTAATGATAATAATTTCACCAGTTATTCGTAAGTAAGTTTACTTAGTACCTAAATAAATATCAAATACTGCAAATATTACAATTATTGAAAACTCCTTAAAAATTTCCAGTTTTAAAAATATAATGTTTCAAAATTTCCAAGTTACTGAAAGTATAATATTTCTTTTCTGAATTCCTACAAAAAAAAAAAAAAAAAAAAAAAAATCTAATATTCCCAGACGAAGAAACGGGTTAATCCCATCATTATTTCCCCACTATCCGAAAGAACACATTACTTCGATATCTAACGCGCCGATCGTCTCGAGGAGCTAATTATTTCTCGATCCCGTTCCAATCGCAATTTCCATGGAACTCGAGCCGTCGGATCGTTCGAACGAAATGCGTTCCCATCAGATATCGAGCGTTCCATTAACAAGGTATGTACATATCGTTACACACGCCTGGCGAATTCATTGGCTCTCATTCAGCGCCGGAAATGAAAGAAAGACGAGAGACGTACAAGGGAAGGCGAGAGAAAAAAGAAAAGAAGAGAAATAGAGAAAGAGAGAGAGAGACAGGGCTCTTTGTACTTGCATCGAGTTTCGTGCCGACGACGCCAATCACCGATCTGATAGAAAAAAAAAACTTAATGCTCCGCTCCGTCCCTTTTCGTCGTGGTTTTTTCCAACACCAAAGAGGGCCGGTGGGAAGAGGGAAGGGGTAGGTGTCTCGTCCCTCGGTTCGCCAGTTTCACCCTGTCTCGTCCCTTTTGTGAAGCAATCCCGATTCGATCGGGGACACCCTTTGTGCGGGACGCGTCGCACGGAAACAGAACTAGGTAGTATTTAATTGAAAAATACGCGATCATTTGGGCATGGACAGCCCCGTCCATTGTCATCTGCATTTTCCACCGTTTCCGCGCGATTTTTCTTTGCTTTTTGTCGCGTCTGCCAACGACGTTTCGTACCTCGTCATCAACGAACCCTCGGTGTTCCTTTTTCTCTCCACCTGTTCGAGGGGGAGGGATTGGGAGAGTGGAAATTTATTTGGAAAGTGTTGGCGTATGTAATTGGTATCGAAATTGCAGAAAATAGGGACAAATACTTACGACCGTTCAAGTATAATTGACGAAGGAAAAATTTGTTGAGGAATCGAATTTTTGACATACTACGAGCAATCGCGTTGGATTATTTTCTTTGGGATATTTGATTGTTCTTCTTTTAGAATATTTAACTAGCAGTATATTAACACGTTTACCCATTCCCCTTTAAAAGTTACTATCTGCAGTTACTGTCCACAAAAGTTTACGAAATATTGTAACAACAGAACAAACTATCAACAGAAATCGTACAGACCACGTGTAAATGCCAATTTGGAATACTAAGAGAACCCTAAGTTATTATTTTTATAATTCGTCCGTGTTTCATTGGAACTTGAACGAGCTACGAAAGCCATAAAATTCTCGTATTTTCCGCAAAGTGTTGATATTAAAGGGAAGTTAATAAAATGTTATTCACGAGAGTAGAATTTCATCGAGCAAGCGAAGCGTCGAGTTAACGTTTCGACGCGCGTGTACTCGGCTACGTCGTCGGGAAGGAGCGATTAAAGTCGTCTTGGTAAATAACGAAGCTTATATACAGAAGCCGACGCACAGACGGTCAATGCCGTCGCGGTGTACGAATAATGAATCTTTAATAACGTGCCACCGCTAACGAGAAGGGGGGAGAGAGTTTTTTCGTTGCTTGTCGCCTAACCGTGGTGTCGTTTCGACCCAGATGCGACGGTGTCGTTCGTGTATACACGCTAACCCTTTCTGCTTTCTTCTTTTTCTTCTTTTTGGTTGCTTATCACCCAGAACGGTGTGACAGATCAAAAGGAAACTTCAACGTACTCAACTGATCGCTCTTGATACGTTGAAACACCGAGGCTAGGTATTAACGAGTCCCCTCTCGTCGAGTCGACGACAAAAAGTCGGACGTGACCTCGCTTCCGGCCCTTTCGAAACGCTCGAGCTTCTTCCTCTTCTCCTTTTCGGCCGAGAGCTGGAACTGGCCTGCTACCTTTCATCGGCTCCTCATTGTGACGTTCCCATTCAGAGGATGTGTCTGGACCGGGCTTATTAGCGAAATTCAAATATTTGATCCGGTCGAAGAATAGTCCAACTCGGGGTTTAATTTTGAATGGCGTGAGCAGTCGTTTAATTCGAATATTAGAATATTCCAATGCTACTAAATAGAAGTTGGACGATTCGAATGTTCGAATACCGATGGTTGGATAATTCGAATATTGGAATGCTAATGGACAGAATTCGGATAATTGGAATACTAGGGGTACTGATAACTGGAATTAGGATAGTTCGGATATTGGAATACTAATGGACAGAATTCGGATAATTGGAATACTGGGGTACTGGTAACTGAAATTAGGATAATTCAAATATTAGAATAATAATGGAAAGAATTCGGATAATCGAATACTTGGAATACTAGTAAGTAAAATTGAAATAGCTCCAATATACGAATACTCAAACATTCAAACGAATCATGTTATATTATATAAAACTCTCAAAGTCAGTTGTTATTCATATTTATCGCGTCTAACTAATTGAGAAGTATGAATTACGACGAGTATATACGTGAAATTAAACAAGATACACGTATGGAATAGAAATGATACACCTGGGTGTAACGAGATAAATGAGTGAAATTAGGGAACACAAGTTACGAGAAGTTTGATGAGAATTAATATATTAGGAAAATTGGATTTTCGATTACGTCCTTGAATAAATACTGCAGTTAGTTGCAGGTACATTTGCACTCCATTAATGTAACGCGAAATAAATTGATACATGAACACTAATTCTACAGCCGTGCAGCTAGATAATTGTTGCGCATAATTTTCGCTACCGTTAATACGAACTTCGTTATTTCAACATGCCGGAATAATTAACAATTACCGTGAAAATATCTAAGCGCCGATCGCGTTAGTTTATCAGTCAGATTACACAACATTATTATTTTACAATCCTCGACAATGCAATTTGCGTTCGCAATTATCGCGCTGCTGTTCCGATTTCAATTTGTTCCCATCGTGGAAACTCCCACGTTCCGTTTCGTTTTTAGAACCAAGGTAAATCGTAACGGACCGTCGATCGATTTTCTATTTCCTATGGATATTTGAAATTGAAGTTTTGAATATTAGAATACTAGAAATATCACAGTTGGAATATTACAGTAGTCGGGTATTTGGGCACTCGAGTATTCGGATGCTTGGATATCTGGACATTCGATGTAATTGCATATTTGGATATTCGGGTATTCGGATATTTGGATATTTAGGTGTTCCAGTATTTACATGTTTGGGATTTGGATGGAATATTTGAAGATTTGGATATTTGGACATTCGAGTATTTGCATATTTGGATATTCAGGCATTCGAGTATTCGAACACTCGAGTACCCGAGTACTAAATTACCCGAGCATCAAATCCAAATAACTCGAGTAGCCAAATACACGCAGCTGCAATGAAAACGCTTAACACTTTTCTCACGATCTAAGTTCGCTTCAAGGAATCGAGAAAGGAACAGTGGAACCGTCTATTCCCCTGAAAAGCGTTCAATGATTATAATCGTGAATACGAGGAGGCGGCTACGGCTGAAATCTTAATTGCCCTCGAGAACAATAAACGGCCCGGGCAACGGAGAGGGGCTAGGAGTGGGAAGAAGCAAAGTCAAAGAGAAAGAAAGAGAGCAGAAGAGTTTAGTCGAGAGAGTTGATTAGTAAGGATGGCCGGGAAGAAGTCGTGGGCACTTTTCAGTCGCTCCTCTGAACAGAGACGAACTTGCAGTTAACTTTTCATCAAGTTGCCTCGTTGCATAAATGTCGCTGCTTTTCAGTAGCTGTGATGCAATGTCAAGAACCAGCCGTAGACACCGGACCGTGTATACGTGTCGTGCTCGTCCGTGTTTCCACGTCCGAGAACATTTTCCAACCATCACTCGTACACGATAATTAAATAAGAAAATTCATAAATCACAGTGCCCCTCCGAAGCACCTTCTTTCACGGCGTAGGAAGTGTTATTATAAAAATTTGTCAAAATTGTGTTACGGAAGCGATCCAACACAGTCCAAGTTAATTATTTGCTAAATTAAGTACAGAGAACTTAGGTTTTCGATTAGTTTCGATTAGTTTAGTTAACAGAGGTTTCAATTCACGGAATTTACATCTTTTTTGTGGGAATAGTTTGGTATGTTGAATTTTCCTCGAACACCTAAGTCAGAATATTGGCCGAAAGACGGTCGGAGTGCAGTGGCCTCGGCCGCGTCACCGTGTCTGAGGCCAAAGCGGACGGTGCACTCTCCGCGAGCATCGTGTTGTCTCGCCCGAGGAGATATTCATAGAAGAGAGGGCTTCAGCGAACTTACGAGCTATTCGTGGTTTCCCATAAAGGCCGACGCGACGTAAGGCAGACGATCGGCACACTGATGGAGCAAGCGTAGCTTTATTTTTGACCCCACCTCGAAAATCGAGCAGGCCAACGATGAGAATGGAAAGCTTCGCTTGATCCTCCGCCACCCTCGAACTTCTTTATTCAACAAGACAGCCATATGATCCATGGAACGTTCGAGGATCTAAAAATCATCGATCGGTTTGATTTACGATCGCTGTTTATAGGGAACAGGCTGATTTGATGGGTCTCGGTGGATACTAGGGGAATGGTTTATAGTTTTATAGGAAATTTGGCTTGATGAGTCTTTAAGCAGCGATAGATGAAGGTTTTGAAGGTTTTTTTTTATTGCGTTAACAAAATCGCAACGATCGAAGTAAATTTTCCAAGGAATAATTTGAATATCAGAATACTCGAGTACCGTGGTCGAATAATATTGAAATTCGGATAATTAGAATACTCGAATATCACTTCGAGGACTATAATAATACTAGAATACCACTGAAATTCGAATAATAATTGGAATACTGGAATACAACTGCAATTCGGCCGATTCGATTACCACAATACTGGAATATTTCTGGAATTCAAATAACTGGAATATCGGAATATCGCGGATCAAAAGTGATCCATCAACCTCCCGATCGACGGATTTAAGAGACTGAAGTGTATTTAAAGTATCTTATAGTTGGCAAGTTTCAAGCGGAAGTAGTTAGTCGTTATTAATATCGAGGAAAACTGACAAGATGATACGCAATAATGTTTGTTTAAGGATAATTGGAATATCCATGAAACTTGGAAGAGAATTTAACGGTGGTGGGTAGTTGGTTAGTTTAGCCGGAATAGATTAGGTACTCGAAACTTTGCGCAACGGACTGATGAATATTGAGGAAAATTCACCTGACTGTTATAATAAAATTTGTTTCATGATAATTCCAACGCCTGTTTCTAAAATTTCAATTACCACCAATCTCAATAATATAACAACCAAAACGATCGAATGTACAGAATTATTCGAAAATTTTCGATTTCTTACAAACTACAAAATAACTTCGATCATATGATCGACCTCTGTGTTAATCAAACGGAGTGTCAAGAGCACAGGAAATTACATTAAACGGATAAGAAGTTTGGTTTGTCGGTAATTTTACATAGCCCAAGTTCAATTAACTAATCCCATGACCGAGAAAGATTCAATTAACCGTGAATTCTCGAGATTCCTAGTAGGCGTATCTGCGGTCCGTGGAAAAGTTTCGCGCTCCGGTTTCGCCGTTGGTAAACGATTAAAAGTTAAGAAAGTATTCAAGTAATTACGCGGCGCGGCGCGACGGCGGTGGATTCGGTATCGGACAGAAGGCACAGAGGCGGCGGGCAAAAGTTAATTGCTTCTCGAGGTTTTGCTCCCATCAAACATCGCGGACAGACAAGACGTTCTCTTGTGTATGCACACTTGGCTTGTCGAAACTTCCGGCCTCCCCTGTTTCCACGGAAAGTTTCTGAAAGGAGTATCGCAGCCCGTTGCATGCGTCGTGCCGTTCTCCCTCTCGTCCCTTCTAAGTAATTAGTCGCTAATTAATCAGTTACTCGACGAACTTCGGTTCAAAGTTTCCTTCTCGAATTCTCTTTTAATCCTTTAAACTTTAAACTCTATAATTTCTACTGTACTCTTTTTTTTTACACAAGTTAAATTCTTTCGATATTAACTGACACAGCCTCGATTCGTTGGAACACAGAAAAAGATCGATTAAAGAATTTAAACAATGCTATCCGGGAAGTTGGTTGGACACGTGAATCGGCCATTTAAACGTGGACGATAAGAGACGGTTGATCGTAATTTCACGAGCGTGTAACGGCCGTGGAACATTTTAATCCCGGCCGTTGGAAACGAAGAAATAACGCTGGGAACACGATGGGGGATTTAAGTCACGTACATCCCTTTATCACTCGTCCACGGTTACTCTCCAAGCAAGGAAACGAGGCTTAATCGTCAGCCGGGTATTTCATTAACTCGATTGGTTAATTGACTTTATCGGTGCACGCCGGGCGTCGCTAATTGCGAGAGGAATTCCGCTTCCCTTTGACGATCGGCGGCCGACTTTGACACAGCCGAGTAAGAAATTTGGCCCCGCTAGCTATCCGACTGCATTTTTTGCCCGCCATCTTCATGGTCTACTCTATGGTGTCGGTTGTCCACGGTTACAAACGAACCATAGACGTTGTTGCATTTTTTACGGGCTTTTGCTGGATCAAGGGTATTCGGATTATTTGAATTCCAGCGGTGTTTGAATATTCCAGTCTTCGAATCGTTCGTATTCATCCGAATCGAATAAAATCATGGACTTTAAATCCTTCGGCAACCTAGCCGGAGTTTGACACCGATAAACAATTCCACGATCGGTAGAATAATTGAACCGTGTTCAAGTGACGAGGTGTGTTTTCCAGCAGGAAACCGGGTAATCCACACACGCGTCCATCAATATGTAATCGCGAAAGGGGGAGGGGGGGTGGGGGAGTGGTGTACGGCTTTGAAATATTGATTTCGAAATCACGTGGCGTACGCGACAGATCGCATGAAAGATTCAGTAACGCACACGGCTCGTTCCACTTCCGAACGTTCACAATGGACCACGCGATTGCTACGCGAGTCGAAAGAAGGATTCCTCCAGGCATTCCTGATCTTCCTTGAAAAATAAAAAAGTCTTGTGATACAACGAAACGTTCCCATCGATTCGAGCCGTTAAAGAAAAAAAGGGGGTAATTTTCCGGTCGGAAATCTCCCGGGAGATTTTTGCAGGAAACTTTCGTCGGTGAATTTTTCTTCGAGAGGCCTTTCATTTATACGTTATAACGATGGTTGTTGGTTTTCGATTACGCATTAAACGTTTGCACAGCCGCGAGGGATTCGTGTCGCTTTCAACGAAAGTCGAAACTCGCGCAACCCCTGTTCTCCCGACCGCGTTTCGATTTCTCGCAATTTTCTCTCCCCTTGTTTACACCCCTCTGGATGGCTAGCGGAGGGAGGGTTTGTTTTTTTTTTTTTCGTTTTGGTCGAATCCTCCACGAATCCGGACCGTGCTCGACGCTTTTCACCGGGGCTCTTTGTCGAGAGACGGCTCGGTAAATTGGGAATTCAGATTTGAAAAAAAGGAAAGGAAACACGGCCGGGATTCGCGAGTCGGCTCGTTGATGAATCGTCGGTTCCGACACGACTGCGACGGGATAACGGAAATTTTCCTGGCTTGTTTTCTGGGAGACAAGAGGGCTGGTTATTTATTACAGTGTTACGTTGGACTGGTTTCCTTGGCCCGGTGTAACGAGGTGATATCTTTGAGTCTGGATTTTTCAATGCCTGGGTATTTAGGAAGAAATTCGGAGACGACAGTTTTAACAAAAGAAACACGGACCACACAGTCTACATTTTCTAATATCGATTAGAGAGCGTTCACCAAAGTGCTGTCGCTACTTATCAATTTCTGGTACGTTTTTTCGCGTATCTGGTTTTATTCGCCAATACACGCCTTTCGACACCCCCTCTCAGTGCAATCCTCCGATGACGAGGTTTGCACCCAAGGACGTCGTCTACTCACATTCCCCTTCGGCCATTGCTACTGTAATCGTCCGGATAATTGAAATTAAAGACTCAACATAAAGATTTTCTCCGCTTCCAAAAACAATTTTTAAAGGTCACATCCGCATCATAAACCTGGCCCCTGTCCCGGATGACTCGGCTGTTAAGTATGGGGGTCGCTAACATCATAAAGTTCTTTAAATTTACCTACGCTAAAGATATTATATTTGCGAAATATCTTTGAGCGGTGAATTATTCAGTTTCAATGTGAACGAGATTGTGGTTTCTATGGTTACTCGTTAGAAAAGTTATAATTAGAGAGGAATGTTTAGAGGAGAATCAACAAGAAGCTTATCCTTCTGGTAGGAAAACGTTAACGGAAGTTGGCATTCTGTCAAAAGAGTCCGATAAGCGAACGATGACAGGAAACGGAAAGACGAGGTGCAACGGCGAATCTGTCACGGTAACTTTTATTAGAAAAGTTCTTGACATCGCGTCGAATTATGCAGGCGATGATCCCCTCTTCGACGGTGGGGGGGGGGGGGGAATATTTTTCAAGTAGAATCCCTTAGATGACCGCTCGAATTGACGTATGGTAATAGTTTCTAACTTTACAATACCATTACACTGTGTCGATAATGACATTCTTTATTATCTTGTCGCTTTAACAAGATATCTAATTTGATACAGTTACTTTTCATAAATTAAGAATTTATGATACGAATTTATTTACTTTAAACAAATTATGAAGGAACCGTTGAATCGTTGGATATTTTTATTTAGATTTTATAGTATTTTGTTAAATAGATTGGTTTCTGTTTTTGGCTTCTAGGTTATCTTTGGTAAACAGTTTCAGTGTGTATTTTTGTCGCAGTGTATCATATTTTTGGCAGTACAGGATGAGGTGGTCTATTGTGATTTGTGTGTTACATTCTTCGCATTTTAGGGCTGGTTTATCGGTCCAATTCGGACGCGGCTGAGAATTACTTGATCCCTTCTGGATTTTGAAGGAATCCTTGTTTATGTTTAACCCTCCATTCTGATTCCTATTGGGACCTTAATTTCTTTTTGATCGTTTGTAGGACGTCATCAAGACATAATGTGTTATGTACGGTTAATGGGGTATGGATTGCTTCTCTGGCTTCCCGGTCTGCTTTTTCGTTTCCGTTTATTCCTACGATTTTTATTATGTTTGCTTACGAGTAGATCTCTTGGTGGATTTCTAAGCTTTGTTGGATGCTGTCATTGTACAATAAGGTGTTTCGTTGGATTTTAAAGTTCATAGTAAAGGTTATTTGCTATTGAAACAATCAGAGATTCTTCTCAAATTCTTTCCACTTTTAATTAGGGTCCGATCGAATATTATCGTGTCCTTATAACAGATTCAATTGCGCTTGATTTGATTAAATTAATCATCTTATCCTGTCAAATCGCAGATATTTTATCGATAATCTAAGATTCACGAAGAATCAATTAATTTTTAAAAATTACTCAACGCTTTTCCGAAATTTTCCCCTTTCCATTAGGATCCCAACTAAATAAGAATCGATTAATTAATCCCTCGAGATCTACGTTCCTTCTGTTTTCCCATTTGTTTCACTTATTTCGAAATTCAACCTAACAGTCTCGTATCGAGAATATAATTTTCGCAAAGAATTAATTAGTTCCACGAAACTTCAGTAACTTTGGCCAGCATTGTCCCGATTCGAGGTAAAGTTGCATCGGATCGAGAGTTTCCTCGAGGAGTGATCGAAGGACGACGAACCGTCGCGTCGCGTCGCGTCGGTATCGTGCTTGCTAGTCGAATCAATTTCCGTTGAAACCAGCCCCATTAACGATCAGCCCGTTCTGTGGCAACGGCCACGGGAGGAGGAGAAGGGGATTTTGGGGACGGTGGATAGGGTGGGTATACCTCTTGCTTTTCCCCTTCGGGGGTCTACCACGACCCTTGCTGAATTTATTCGCACGAACGCCCGCCACGTCGCCGAGGAATTCCATTAATCGACGCGCAGCCACTTTGAGGCGACAGAGCTACTGCTTTATAAATGGCGGCGAACACCGTTTAAGCTCGGATTTATACCTGGCTACAAATTCGACTCACCCTTTTTTTTGTTTTTGTTTTCTTGCACCTCAGGCTATACTTGGCTCGATCGATTTTCCGTCGAAAACTTGTTGCACTCGAGAGTCGCCAAAAATGTGAAACAACATTTTCCAAAAATGTTACGAGACCAATATGTCACGTTTATCGATAGTTTTTAATATTTTTATCAAAGGATTGAACTGAAATAAAATTTGCGGGCGATAAAACTCGAATACTACGATATTCGGTCAAAGCCTGGAAGAATAATAAAAGTTTCAAGCTGAAAATTTGGGAAATTTTTAAGATCGACGATGATAATTAATTAGAAAGGTTGAAATGGTATCAGCGAAAGATCGACAGGTTTCGGTTGATTGGTTGTAATTCTGTTTTATGCTCACGAGCTGAGACTTGGCTGTAAAGAACGAAGGTAAACAGAAACTGTTTTCTGGAGCAAACATCCAACGGATTGAAGAAACTTCTGCTTGGGATTTGTAGTATAGATTGTGGGCTTAGGGGAAAGTCTATTTGTTGGCTTTTTGGATAGGCTCAATTGATTGGGGCAGTCGTCCAACGAACGAATCCTCTTTTCTCCTCTCGTGTTTTTCTTTTTTCTTTTTTTTACCCTCCGTTCGAGAGGGTTTTGGATCTCACGACAGATGTCTTAAAATTCTTTTCATACGAGATTGCTTAATTTCAGATCAAGTCCCTTCCGTGTCGAACGGTTTCGAATTTCGATAATGGATTTCAGAATCGACGAAGGGTCGTTTATTAACGTTCTTTCGAATTTTAAATTGTATCGATCAATAGGAGGATCGTTTCTATGAATTTCAGTAATATCATCGCAACCCTCCGAAGATGTTGCTTAATTCCGAAGGAGCGGGCTTTC
This sequence comes from Stelis phaeoptera, assembly GCA_943735885.1. Lineage (NCBI taxonomy): Eukaryota > Metazoa > Arthropoda > Insecta > Hymenoptera > Megachilidae > Stelis > Stelis phaeoptera. The sequence goes on along the minus strand of OX030932.1, from coordinate 16,625,843 downwards.
GAGTCGAGAGGGTTGTAAATGGGCAATTTCCCGAGGCTCGCAACCACCCCTTGTAAATTGTATCTCGATTCCTAAACACATTTCTTATACCCTTAACACTGATGCGGTTGTCGAAATTGATTTCATCGAACCACGCGAATCAACCCCTCTCGAAGAAGGGTTGCCGGGGGTGTGGTTTCACGCCACAGGAAGAAAATTGACTGATTCGCATCGGTAATCGTATTTATACCGTCTCACAGGCGTACGAGCGTATGATCCTCTTATCAAAGCCTTTGCAACAGAATTATAATGAATTTTGGACGATATTAGACAGCGTCGTAATACTAATTAACATTCTCGAACAGGGTCTGTGTCCGGGGCTGAAAAAATTGGAAACCATAAGAATAAAGCAATAGAGCGGGAACGAGGAGTGGGAAAAGACAGATAACTGGAATTACATTTTGGAATGTTGCAATTTAATTGGAAGAAGTATCAGATGGATCGAGTCGTAGATTCTGCGAACAATCAAGCGAGTAGCGTGCGAATTCGCGACCGTTCCTAGGACGAAATTTCGTTTAACCGCGTGGCTGGTCGGACAAAACGGCGTAATTAGAGCAGGTAATTGCTACGTTGAAAGAAGAGAGACAAAAGGTGAGGAAGGAGATGCGAAATCAGCCGTGGGTAGCGGGGGGCAATCGTGGTAATTACTCGTGAGCATGTTCATTACAGGCTCAGGAGTGGCTAGATTTCGGTCCCGCTTCGTTGCATCCTGTATCCTATTTTATCTTCGTGTTCATCCGCTAGAAGATCAACACTTGATATTTTCGTCGTAGCCCGGAACCAGCTAACCGGGGACAAGAAATTATTGTTGAGGTAGTCGTGTGTGTATCTACAGGAGGCTCTGTGTGTGTGTGGAGGCTTTGCTTGAATAGCACTCGGACAAGAATTGCAGGAGAGCGTAATTAGGGGTTGTAACAATGCGTTAAATCGTTGCTACCGAGAAAATACCAGCGGGGAAATGTAGGTCGGTCGGATGACCAGAGATACCGATTATTTTTGTTCTTTCAATGATGTTCGATAGGGTGAACGTTTCCTAATTAGTGAAATAGGTGATTGTGTTCTTTCTTATTTAACGTCTGGAAGGTGGATTTTGATACGATGTTCGGATTGATCGAATTTTAAATACGAATTCAATGATATTCAGAGTTGAATGGTATTTAAATTTTATTCGTATTCGAATTTTCAATTTTACCAGAATTCGAGTTTCATTACATTTCAATTTTCCAACACTCGAATTTGCTAATATTTCAATTTTCCAGCAGTCGAATTTTCCAATATTCCGATTTTCCAGCACTCGAATTTTCCAATGTTCCGATTTTCCAGCACTCGAACTTTCCAGTATTCCAATTTCCCAGTATTCAAATATTTTCTAATGTTCCAATTTCCCAGTATTCGCATTTCCCATAGTATTCAATTTTCCAGTATTAGAATATTTTATTTAGCACTAGAGTTTTCCAGTATTTGAATTCTCCTATATTCCAACTTTCCAGCACCCGAATTTTCCAATATTCCAATTTCCCAGTATTTAAATTTTCCTACATTTCAATTTTCCAGCAGTCGAATTTTCCAATATTCCAATTTCCCAGTATTTGAATTTTCCTATATTCCAACTTTCCAGCACCCGAATTTTCCAATATTCCAATTTCCCTGTGTTTAAATTTTCCTGCAGTATTTCAATTTCCCAGCATTCGAATTTTCTAATATTTCAATTTCACAGTACTCGAATTTTCCAATATTCACATTACTCTAATTCCACCATAATTCGAATGCTCTAATATTTGGACGTATGTAAATCCACCCGAATTCTACTCCAAATCATTTTGTTTAAAATCAATGGAACAGTACGATAGCTCGCAAAGGAGCTTTAACCATCGACAAAGAAAATTGTACAACACGAGAAATCTTTATCGGGATAAAAATAATTCGAGAACAAGGGTAAGAAAAGACACGGATACACATCGTGTCAGGTTCTTGCACGATGATAAGCGTCCGGTTTCACGGTATTCCAGGATTTATAAAAGCCCCGGGCCAATTTAAATGCATGAATGCAGAGGATGAAAAATACGCGCGAGGAACGCGTTAAGTCGCGGAACGTCGACTGAGATGCAAGCTTGCTGATAAAGTTCACCGCATTTTTCCACGGAGAAAAAGCACTGTCACGAGCGGCAAAGAATCTTAATCCAACTACGATTCTGGTTTTTATACGTTTCGCACAATGGTATTTTATTAGTAATTTATTTTTATTACCATCCTGTTTTAATGCCGTATGTATCTTTTTCAAATATCATATAAAACGTTGAACGAATAAAATATAAATAATACATAAAATGTGTATCACTATTTTTTATAACGAAAGTTACAGAGGACTATAATTAAAATTAATTTTATTACCGAATACATTAACTTACGTTAATGAAAATGTAAAGTAAAATGGAATTAGCCTCTGATACACTTCTTGCACCCAGCAGTGTAATTATATCATGTCTGAATTATTACACATAAATTCTACTTGTGCCTACTACAAAATTTTCAAATATACTAACATTAATTATCATCGATTGAAGTGTCGTAGAAGAAGATGAAATCGTTTAATGGGACCCATTTGAAAACCAACACGATATATCTGCCTGGTTTGCTATTCCCCATGGTAATTGGAGGAAAAGCTCGGCGACGCTTTTTCTCGATTTATCTTCGAGCAATTTGCGCGTCCGGATCTTGGTCATTCTTTGATCACGACTGTGGCGTGTTTAAAGACCACCCAATCCATAAAACCGTACTCTCTTTGTGAATATAACCTTCGTTATAATGTCCTTGTATCTTTGTGCAGATGATATTGAAGATTGTGTCAGGTAGAATAACAGTGGTGTATCATCAGTTCGAAATCTCATAATTCGTTATGTATCATTTTACTTATCGTTAGTATTACTGATTACAACCGATATTATTACAATTCTAAAATTACCGAGCGCTACCCCCAGGTTAGCTCTAGATTAAGTTAAATATGCCGAGTATTCGATTTGGTAATTGTTTCAAAGCGAGTTGGATAATTTGGTATTTTGGTGATTTGGTAGTTTTGTAATTTGGTAACTTAGCAATTTAGGAATTTTGCAACTTAGTAATTTAGCAACTTAGTAACTTAGTAGGTAATGTGGTAATTTAGTATTTTCATATTTTAGTAATTTAATAACTTAGCAATTTAGGAATTTAGGAATTTCGCAACTTAGTAACTTAGTAATGTAGTAATTTAGTATTTTAATATTTTAGTAATTTAGCAAGTTAGCAATTTAGTAACTTAGCAATTTAGGAACTTTTCAATTTAGCAATTTTGCAACTTAGCAATTTAGGAGCTTAGTAACTTAGTAACTTAGTACTTTGATAATTTAGTAATTTAGTAACTTAGTAACTTAGTACTTTGATAATTTAGTAATTTAGTAATTCAGTAACATAGTAATTTATACATTTAGGAATTTATTAATCTAGTACTGGACAATGAGCAAGGTTAATTACCATATTAGACATAATACTTTAGTAATCTTCTTACAATTAGGAAATTTCAGAAACAAGAAAACAATCCAAATTACCATAGATCATCGTTATCTATATCCATCGTCCACGGACCAAATTATGAAAATTCCAATGGCAACCACCGACAGCAAACGTTTATCGCTAAAATACAGGAGCACACAATCTGTCATCATCGTGGAATCGCGATACACATGTGTTTCCGTTTCGTTCAACGCCGAAAGAGTATCTCGGATAAATCGTCGCGATTATAATTAAAACGAAATCATCATATCATTACGTCGCGTCGAAAATTACGTTTGATATCTGCCCGTAGCAGATCTGGCCGCTCGACGTTAATTAAATCGAGCCTTTTCATCAATTTTCATATTCGTCTGCAAAATTTCTCGAAATCCGGTCGAAATCTCTCACCGGTTCACCGGTTAGTTAAGTGGCTACACGGACGATTAAAGGCTGCCTTAACGATTTCTCCTTCATCATTGTCATTGAAGATATTCCTCTGATATCGGACAGGGCAAAGAAAAACAAAATTGAAGAAGGAAGGAAGGAAGGAAGGTAGGAAGCTTAAAAGATCGTCTTGAGTAGCTATCCATCAAAATCAAAAAAGCACCGGCTTGGCCGAGACGCGTTTACTCTCTCGTGCCACTCCACAGCTACTTTGTTATTTTTTCAGAATAACGAGTCCCTTTTTTCCTTTCTTTCTTTTTACGTGTCTGGTGGACGAGTTTACTTCATCAGCTTCGAATACAAAACCATTAAAAAATTTGGAGCTCTCAGTTCAATTTCAAAGAGTGTAAAATATTATTGATTTATTAGCTTGTGATGGTTTGATTGAAATTTAAACCTTCCATGGGAAATGGGACTGAATGGATGCTTCGATATTTTATAACAGAGCTGTTAAATGCCAATAGTTCCATTTTGGATGGAGAAAGTAATAGATGATTACGAATTTATTTATTTTTGTTCCTCGTGTTAATTATTTATATTCTGATACGGATAAAATAGAAATTTTTTAATGTGCAAATTACATATACCACCGTAGGGAGCGTCAAGGTCTGAAGGGTTAAGAGTGAAAATTCCTTGTCAAGTGTTTAAAATCTTGGGTCCAAAGCATCTATTTCCAAAATAGATATTTTCAAGCTTTGAAATTTAATTTTACAATTCCTTCTGTTCAGTATGAAAAGAAGTATAAAACTGCACGAGTTCAAGATTCTAAAAGAATCTAAGTCCGCCGAAGTGCCAATTAATTTTAGTAATTTAATTTCTATCGAAATTGCCCTTAATCGGTGGATAGGATCTTTGGTTAGAAAAATTGTCGAGCTATTTCTGGAACATCCTGTATATAAATCAACCGTGTAACGGAGGAACGATGAAGGACCGAATACAAACCGAGCAGAATATAAGGATAATGAAAAATGGAAAACGGGACACAAAGGATGGATTTCGCGGTGTCTGCAGCTAGCAATTATTGTTGGAAAAAGACTAAACCAATTCTATTTATGCAGTTGCGCCCTTCAGCATTTTCGCTGGGTAAACGGCCGACAGGAACGGCTAATGAAAACTACATCTCTAAGAAGGATCCAGGGATGTACGGTTTCGTTCAAAACTAATGCCATCCCTTGTATCAAAACCGAGGGAAAATTAATGCGAAATATGCTAAATATTTTCAATTATAAAAAAGAAGAAATAAGAAAGAAAGGAAGAAATTCACCCGACTTTTCCAAACATTGTATTGTATTTCTACAATTTTCAAAAATATTATATCGATAATTAAAACCCTATAGCTACAACAATTCCATTATTCCATCGAGTTATTCATTAAAATCGACTGACAGATAATTCACGATCAAAACACGCGCCGCCGAAAGTAATATTCTTTTGTTGTACCGATAACAATTTCGTTTTTATCTCTGTACACAATTCTATCGAAGCGCATACGCGGAAATATCACGAACTTAACAACCATCCCAATAACGATCCGCGTGTTAATGCAATATTGTTCAGTGTATTATGGAAACGAACGTATTGTTCCGAACAACGGACACGTATTCCGTATTTTCCTAAAATCGACGAGTGGTTTTGGCAACGATCTACATACAAAAATTGAAAAACGCATTTTAATCTATGATTAAAATTTCATACATATACGTATGAAGAGCCACAGGGAAGAACGATCAAAGTCTATTTTTTGACGGAACTGACTTTGCAGCGCGATTGGGTAGCTTATTATAGACATAATGCATCTGTGATAACATTCAGGTAGGAAAGCTCATAGTCACCAAGTTTTTAATGGTAAAAGATATTGGATAACGGGCTATCTTTTACCATATTTGAAGGCTGGTTTTACCCTTCGTTTTCTTTTTTTTTTAATGTAATGTTTTTGTGCATAGTCGATATTGAATAAAGTACTGCTATGTAAAGAGTTAACGTAATAATTTTGCCCGTACTTTGTAAGTTAGATAACCGACTTGAAACTTTAAAATCTGAATTCTGGAAATTTAGACAAATGTGACTATGATCGTTCTTCCCCGTGGCCCTTCATATACATAATACATGTATCTAATTGTAAAACAGGAAAAGAATTCATCGTTTCACAGAGAGACAGGGCTCGCAAAAGACCGGGTGAACGACCGGTTTTATAATAATATCGTTCCGACGGTTAATTCCTTTTTATGCGCCGGGTAAATGAACCATCCGTCATAGAACGCGAAGAATTTAAAGATAGCGCTTCGTTATTCCGGCGGAGGGACGCAAAGAAGAATGAAACTCTTGAAAATCATTTGAAAGGGACCGTGATATTGTTTCTGGAGCCAGATTATTCTTTTTCCGTTTATTTGTCCAGTGACCGCGAGCTATCGTCCAACTTTATCACTTTGCGTTTTGGCAAAAATTTTCGCAAATACTTTTTGTCGCGGAAAGCCGTGAAATTTGAATACAGATCCGATCTGTACTTGCGAAGGCCTACTAGATCTAGTAGGCCTAACTCAGTAGACCTAGTATACCTAACCTAGTAGATATAATACACATAATCTAATAGACCCAATAAATCTAACATAGCAGAGTCAATAGACCTAACCCGGCTGACGTGATACACCTAACTTAATAGACTTATTAGACTTAACCCGGTATACAGGATTCGTACAGTACTGATAGACCTAACTTAACCTGCGAACACAACACTCGATCTATACAAAGGATTCGAAGCAATTTCGTCCAGATTGAAAATTTAATCATATCCAAATCTGTTCGCAAAATATTTAGATCTCGTCTGTTTAAACGGCAACGGCAGCGCCAGCGGAAGCTTTCCCATTTCGGAACAGTCGTATTCGTTCAGATAAAGAGCATCAGGGCTGTTTCTCGCGAATATTACTCGTCTATTTGCGTAAGAACCATCTGAAATATTAATCACGCCATTCGCGTCGAGTTTTCCCGGCTGAAGATCCTCGACAAAAGGATGTCGTCTTGTTTTAACGAATGAAACAACCGTGATGGCTGAGAGCGACAAAGAGGGGCAAGGGGTCCGACGGGTGTGCCACGTCGAGAGAAAACTGACGTTTAAAGCGACGAGTTCGCCGTCTCTCGATTAGCGACGACCCATTATATAAACGGGAGCATAGTGTACGGACAGGGTTGGTGTACGTTGAAAGGAAGAAAGAGAAGCGACGGACGAGACCCGGTGAAAATCAGTTTAAGCCCAGGGAAGAGAACACCGTGTGTGAGAGAGAGAGAGAGGGGGGGTTAGAGAGAGATAGAGTCGCGACGAAGAGAGGACAGAATAATGGATGGTAGGCCCGTAGTGTCACGAGCAGCACGCCAAAACCGCGACGTCCACACTCCCTCTTCATGGTGTTAATCAAACGACGTATGAGCTAACCTGCTAGAAAGGCAGTTATACTGGTAGAAGCTGTCTGACTGGCTGCAAAGCCGCTTCGTATAAAGGTATGGGCTACAGAGGGTTGTTAAGAATTGCATTAATTTCAACCTGAATATTGTCTGTGCAAATGATACGAGTTTCGGCATTCACGAGCGGCTGAAAATCATAGTGGTCCGGGTAAAGCTCTTTTTGAAAATAGTAATTCGCGCACGTACAGCGAGGGAAAATTGATCCTAAGCTGGTATGGGGGATTGAAAATTCAAATTGAACATTGCCTACGCAAATGGTGAGAGATTTGCATTCGGCGGTGGAAATTATAGCCGTCTAAGATTGTTAATTATTATTATTAAAGCGTTCATTGTGGCACGGGATATAGGAGCATTAAAAACTTCAACCGTCCAAAAATTCAAATGGAAGAATTTCACTGGTATTCCAAATCTGAAGCCATAACTTAAAATCCTTGAAATTATTTCTGGAAAACCCAAAGAAACGACAGAATATTTCACTTGCAATCCATACCATAACTAACCTTTCGCATTCAAAAACACTCAAGCCCTCTCTTCTGAATAAATTTATCATTATTAAAAAAAAAAAGAAAAAAAAAACAAGAAACTTACAATTAGAGTTAATCAAAAATATCGAAGGACTCGCCAAAACCAGCTAGCGTCGCCTCAGATCGGCCAGAGTTGAAACCATTTTTCTTCCCCGTGTCATTTATCACAACACCTTATCCAGACACCGGGATGAAAGCACGCTCGCGATACCGGTTCAAGTTTTTCGATGCTCTTAGACGCAACGTTTCAATCATGTCGAGAGGACACGTACGCTTTCATCGTTGCGAGTGGGGTTGACAACTCTCCTTCGATTCGACGAGGAATTTCATTTGTATCCGTTGTATCTCCTTCCAGCTAGGGGAGGACCGTCGATCAAATCGTTAAGAGACAAGCCGCGTACGGGGACAGGCTGGAAATCATAGTGGTACACAGACGGGCGAGCTGTCCAAACGGGCAACCAGCCGGGAGGGTAGAGCCAGTTACCCTGTAATTCGCACGGCCCTGATCGTTCGTAATCCTCGATCACCATTCCCCCGGACTCGAGACTCGATTATCACACGCGAGATATTATGCTAGTCCCCGGTGACAGGTCTACGTCGACACTCGATCAAACAGCGAGACAGATTGATGGAGTTTCCAGCATCGTCGTCGTCGTCGTCGTCGTCGGTTGTTCTCCCCCTCCCTTTCGTCCTTCTGTTACCAGCGTTGCGCTACGTACACGGGGTTGAAAGATCAGCGACTCGATTATCGATTTCATCGATGTACAATGTGGTGGTAAGAGCTGAGATACATCGATCGGTTATCGGGGATTTTTAGTCGGGGATCTTTCTGACAGAAGCTAATTGGAAAGCGCTCGAGTTAATTGAGATACGTCGATGACTCGACGCCCGGGTACAGAGAACCCTTGTCTTGGTCTATTTACCTCGCGATGTGGAGTTTATTACAGTAATTAAGATTATATTTCTTGAGAATAATCTGGCCCGTTTGAACGCTTTCTTGGAAATTCATGAGATTTTTTCGTCCTTCATATATTTAAACTTTGAGATCAATAGTCAATATTCCAGAACGTGTATCCACGTTTCTAGGCTCTTTATCAACCACCTTCGGAAATTATCATCCTATGTCCAAGAATTTTAGATGCGTGTCGCTGCAAACCAGTGGACAATTCGCTGTCATCATAGAATTAGCAGTAATCCATCCATCAATAAACAAGGATCACCTTTTTTTTCTGATCAAAAAGCTTTGCCATCGATATTCCATATTGTTAAACATCCTTGGCCTTTTTGCAATATGCATCGCTCAATTTCGATCGAATTTAAACTGAATCGAGTAATCCGAAACTGCAATCGCGACGGTCGTCGAACGCGCGAAACATCGAATGTATTCCGGTGAAATTTTCATCGTTGGAACAAATTTTGTTCGTCGTCGAAATAAATACAGGACCGTATCCTATCCTGGCATCGACGATGCTGAATGGTCGCTTTCATTCGACGACGGCTGCGAGCGTTCGAGTTTATTCCGGTCGTGGTTTCAAGCGACTTCGTCTCAAGTACCCGTTAAAAAAGGAACAGAGAAAGAAAGAGAGAGAGAAAAAATTGTAATGGTAGTAAATAAATAAAAAAGATGAAGAAGACAAACAGGTGGAAAAGTGTGGGGGGGGGGGGGGAGGGGGGAGCAGGTAGGAAGTTTGAAAGAGCGTCGCGATGAAGGCGGGACCAGCGTCGTCAATGAAACTTCAATCGACGATAAAACGTGCGATGCGACGTACCGGAAAATTTTCACCGAACCAGCTTTCCGCTTATCTCGAATGGTAGCGTTTTTATTCGAACGTTTTACCGGTTGTTCGAGGAAAAATAAAAAAAGAAAATATAATACACGCGAAGGAGACACGTTGCGGTGTACAGTCGCTTGGGTAGCTAGAATGAACCACTTCGTCGGCAGACTTCAATTTAGAATTATTATTTTATTCTTTATTTATGATATTTGACAGAATGGAATCTTTTCGTTCAAATTTTATTATTTGAGCGTTATGCTGAGGATCGTTAATTATTGTGGATTTTGTTTGGGTCGACGAAACAAGACTATGGCTAAATTACTTTTGACCTAAGTTAACTTTGACCAGTTTATGTTTGGCCTAAGTTAACTTTTGCCAAATTACTTTTGACCTAAGTTAACTTTGACCAAATTACCTATTACCTAAATTAACTTCGACTAAATTACTTTTGACCTAAGTTAACTCTGGCCAATTTATATTTGACCTAAGTTAACTTTGGTTAATTTATATTTAACCTAAGTTAACTTTGGCCAAATTAATTATTACCTTCGTCAATTTTGGTAAAATTACTTATTAAGCTAAGTTAGCTTTGACCAAATTGCTTAGTACCTAAAATAACTTTGACTAAATTACCTTTGACCTAAGTTAACTTCGATCAAATTGCTTATTACCTAATATAACTTTGACCAAATTACCTATTACCTGAATTAACTTTGACAAAATTAATTTTTTCTTTAGTTAACTCTACCTACTTCCTATGATTTGAATACCAATCGACGAACAACACAAAGGGAGGGGGATTCGTTTGAATTTAAAATAATACCAATACGTCGAAAAATAGACTAAACATTTTTTCACGCATCTAATAATTCACCGAAAAGATAATCAGCGTAAAAATCATTGTTCCGTCGATCGATCACGTTCGCTCGTTGTTCGAACAAGACGTACAAGTATCGTCAAACACAACGCCGGAATATAATTTCCACTGTTCCGCACCTCGACTGATAAAATAAACACGTATACTCGCGAGGCATAGATAGCCGATAAGTGATGGTAGAAAATGTCATTCCAACGATTTTCACCGTACAAATCTCTCGTTGTATTAACGCGTTCGTTCTTTTTTGAATGATAAAAAATCATATACCTTAACGTGTACTTTTTATCTTCGATACAGTTTGCCAAAGGTAAAAAACAAAAAGGATTAAGCATTTGTTGCGTTTCGAACAATTCCAAACGGTAGCAACGATTTGTTCGAGCGTTCTTGAGCGTATCGCCAATATTTGCACGATTGCCGGATAAAGTGTGCATCCTGTGTACCTAATATCTCTGGATAAACATCAATCTCTATGTTCGGATAAACTTCATCTAAACGAATTTCAATATTAACAAAACTTATCCACAGTAAAAGTTCTTTATCTTCTTACCATCTGGATACTTTGTTCAGAAAATAATTATTTCTTATGGTTAATTAAAACAAATAATTTTTCTAGCGATTGAGAACGTTATTGATGGTGGTAGGCTCGTTGGAGATTATTTCAGAGCTCTTTAGAGAATTAAAGAAGTTTGATATGTTAAATTATTTATTATTAATTGTTTTTATACAATTGCAGCCAATGTATCGTATTGATTACACCAGGCGTTGAATGGTAATTAAAATTAACCCAGGGAATATTATTTGTTTAAAAGTAAATGAGTAATAATTCCCTTTTTGAGAGCATACTGTCCACACTTATATTTACCTTCGCTCCAAAAACAGAACAATATTTGTCAAACTTTGTATTCTTCAGGATCAGAAAAATATAAAACGTGAACTCGAAGTGTCCCAAACCAAACAGATCAGCGTACGCAGGCAGCGATTTTAAGCTAGGCCAATAAACCTCGTTGTCCAGATAACACTTTTTTCTGTCCTTTTTTTTTTTTTATTATAGCCTCAACGATTATGGAAGTCCGTAGCTTTATCGTGGCTACGCGGATGGATTATAGAGTCGGTTGGTTAACAGGAATCACAGCGATCTGACCCTATTGTAACGTCGCGATAATGAAGCCAGTCGACGAGTGTTTCCGTTATCAGAAGCGGTCAGGTTATCGCTCGCGTTACTAAAACGTTCGTGGCTTCGAAAGAGCCAACGCGATCGCGATTTCTACGAGCCTCTGTTCACAACAGCCACGAAAGCCGTAGTTAATTTGTTACAGGGACCGTTCAACTCCATACACCACTTAATTGGACTGACGACCGAGACAGCTGTCGCAAATTAATTTGTCTTACAGGTGTCAGACACAGGCCTATGATCCGTGTTGTTGCTCCCATACGCTATAACATCATCTTGCCCCTATGTCTTTCGCGAGGTATTAATGTGCGAAACGTGATTGATAGATTGATGTACCTATTTTGAATTGAATAATAGGCTTACGGAGGCGAATGGTGCACATTTTGATGTTTTGGGGATTGTTTTCATGAGGGGTGTTACCTAGGTTAGTAGTGTTCTAGATTAGTAATATCCTAGGTTTAATTACTAACATTATAGTATCCTAGGTTTATAGCATCTTAGGTTAATACTAACTTAGGTTTATAGTATCCTAGGTTAACAATACCCTAGGTTAACAGAACCCTAGGTCAGTAGCATCTTAGAATAGTAATATCCTAGGTCGGTAGAATCCTATGTCAGTAGTACCCTAGGTATAATTACTAGCATTATAGTATCCTAGGTTTACAGTATCCTAGGTTAATACTACCCTAGGTTTACAGGAACCTATGTCAGTAGTATCCTACAGTAGTAATATCTTAGGTCGGTAGAATCCTATGTCAGTAGTATCTTAGGTTTAATTACCACCATTATAGCATCCTAGGTTAATACTACCCTAGGTCAGTAGTATCCCAGGATAGTAATATCCTAGGTCGGTAGTATTCTATATCAGTAGTATCTTAGGTTTAATTACCACCATTATAGCATCCTGGGTTAATACTACCCTACGTTAACAGAACCCTAGGTCAGTAGTATCTTAGAATAGTAATATCCTAGGTCGGTAGAATCCTATGTCAGTAGTACCCTAGCTTTAATTACTAACAGTCGCTAACAAACTCACAACTTCCTTCCCAATTACTTAAACGACTTATAATCACAAACACCACCAACCATCCTACGCCCAATTTCCAAGCTAAACTCGAAATACACTCACGGTTAGTCAAGTTACCGAATCGAAACGTTTCGATTCTTCGAAAGCGTCGTCGTCGCAACGGATCGCACGAGTACCAAAGTTACCAGAGAAAATTGGCCAACAGTTAATCGATTTTCAGCTCGAGAGGAATCCAGATTGAATTTCGATTCTGTTCAACCGATTTCGAAGAAGAGCTTCGAGTCGATACCACCAATTTGAAAGACGCGTCTTCTATCGACAACCGTGTATACACCTTGCTAAACGTTCCATGGAACAATACACGGATCGTTAATAATTGAACAATGAGCCGACTCTAGCAACAGGCAATCAGGGACGATCGTTAATTTCGAACCGAGCGCGACGCTCTAACGAGCTCGTCAAGATCACTTTGTCGAAGCGTAACAACTTATATTCGTTAGGAGTTGAGTAATTAATTTCATATAGAGCTGGGTGAGAACAATTGCTCGTTGAAAGTTTCGCCGGACGTTCCTGTGTGCTCGTTCCGATACGTATTTGTTGTTTGATAACAATCGTGGCTGGTCGATCGGTCGAAATTGTGTCACACCTCCTCTTCGAAACGTTCCATTATATGTATATCGTTGTTGTCGTTATTGTTGCTTGAATTATTCATTCATGCTCCTGACAACATTTATATAACGTTATAGAAGGATTGGAAATTTCAGAATTTATATTGCAATTAGGTATCTTTAACCGGTTAATCAAAGTTCGTATCAGGATAATTGGAATAACATCGAATTTGAATAATTCGGATAGGGATTGTTCAAACATAGGTCCATAGCATTCTAAATGAATAGTACACTAGATTTCTAGTGTTCTATGTTAATATTATCCGAATTACTCGAATTATTCAAACATTCTAGCGTTGTTCGAGCACTCGAGTATTGTTAAATACTATCATTCATTAAAATAACGTTCACGCGTTACAAATGTAGGGAATTGTTCAAATTCATGGTACAGAGAATGATATCCGCGTAAATTATACCCTCGTCCCTTCGGCTCTCAGATTCGTGGGTGACGGTGATGCTTGCGGTCGTGAAGGAATGCCCAAGGAAACCCTTGGAACTCTGTTTACAACGATCTCTCGCAATTATCATCATACAGCCCTCGGTGAAATTAGTCACTTGACAGGCGTTCTCATCTTGACAAATCCCAGCAATTTGTCTTGCTACATCAAATAACGCCGTTAAACGCGTCTACTTCGTAGTACGTTTCGGTCTTGACAAATCTTATCTATTATTTTCATCATACTTCGTTATTTCTATCATCCTAATTGATTAGTTAAATGAAGGAACTCTTAATAATATCAATGATAGACTATCATAGAAATTTAAACAATAATGGGTGGTAAGAGTTTCCCCTTTTCATTATAATTCTTCAAAATTTCAACCAAATTCCGCTACGCTCATCCTATTTACATCGAAACATGCTAATTTTGTATTATTATTCAACTTGTATTTTATTTTTCAACACCGAACTCGGATCCGAACTAATTTTCACAAATTGGAACAGAACAAGGGTGACCATTGAAGCCGAACACTTCAAACGGTCCTTCAATTATTTTCCATTCTTCAATACCGAGCTCAACCCTTCACCGTACACATTCCATCCGCAACAGCATAAAATAACTTCTTTTTACACCGATATTGTTCGCGGACAACAACGAGGAACACAAACTTTCCTCCATTGTTCGAATCTTTTAATAAAACACCGCCGGTAGAATAAACTGTGACTCGCGAGCAAAATCAGCTGCCCGCCAAGGTAACTCGGCGAATAAGTCTGTATTACAAGGATTCATAAATTTCGTCCGCCATTACTCACGGCCGTCCGACAGTTGAATGTTTAGCACAACTTTCGAGAGCGGGATGAAAGAAAGTCGGTGTCGTGTGGGGCAAAACGGCGGACGAGGGGTCAGAAACGTACGATCTAAACTTATATTTCGTAACGCGCGTATAAATCCGACGGCCAACGCGTATATAAATTATGCGCTAGATAATGCATCGAAACGCTCGGACGTCTTCGGTCCTGAAGCTTCCTTTGGACGAGGACCAAAAATGCCGCTGTGTTTTCGAGTGTCCGGCAAACATCGTGCCGCCGAACCGCTTTTCTGATTTATAGCGGCAATCAATTAAATCGACCACCGCTTTCTTAGAATGCTTTTTATTCGATCTTTGTCTAAATTGTGTTTGAAAAATTCGACCTACGATAAGGGACCAAAACTCAAACAACCAAGGTATCCAGCGGGTTAAAATAATTATTTGATTTATCTAAATAAATTGTTTAGAAGGGTGTTAAATTTCACGAATTTTATTTAATTAATCGCCAATTAGTATCGAATCAGTTCTCTTGACCCGGGGCAACATTTCGTTCTGTTCAACTTAAAATCTGTTGACAGAACGATACAACTAGCTGCAGGTGTCCAAATATTGGCAGGAGTTGATTTATCCGTCGAAACGGGAAAGGCTTTTCATAAGTTACCAGCTACCCTGTTTACTCTATTAACGGTAAAGGAATATTCAATGCAGCGCCAGGCATTCGGAACGCGTGAAACGCCTAAACGATCCACCAATTTCCTAATTGTATTAAGTAAACTTTGTATCCGGTGTTTGCGAATCGCTTCCAAATCGTTTTCAGGTCGGAAATTTGAATCTGAATGCTGGGAACGCTTGAAACGTGTCGTTCGGTAATATTATTAGTATTGGCGCTGTTTAATACCCTATGTTGATAATACTAATACTAGTAATAATAATAGTAACAATTAATAACGTCCAAGCACTGCCTGCACTGATATCACTAATACTGAAGTAACTAGAATTTCTCATGCGAAAATGCCCGTTTTGGGAACGACTTTAAAATGACAGACGGGAAGGAAGATAGAAAAATGGAAGTAAATAGTATTTGTCAAAAGCTCGAAGCAAGATTCCGCGTTTTCAGTCTGTCGAACACCTTTTGAGGTCCTTGAACGAGTAAAATGTAAAACAATTTCCGACACTTTGATGCAACCGTCCGCCTCGTTCTGAAATATCGACGGATGTTGTAACGGGACGTAAACTGTTCCTTTGAAAGCCACTTCCGTCCCCTCTTTCCATTCCTACTCCTCTTTTCATTTTTACGAAACATCACCAACCGATTAATTTCTCTTCTACTTTTATTCGTTATCTTATTTTCGTCTGAATTTCAATGTTCCAAATCGAAGTTCCTAGATATTATATCGATCAGATTAATAATTCAATTTGTCGCCGTTTCGCGTAATAGAAATTGCACAAAATATTCAAAGTTTAATCAGTAGCACTTGTTGGGCTACCCGATCGTTAATTGTGTGTGTGGTTTCCTCTATTTGTACCCTAATGGTGTGGACACAGAGTCGTAACGCTCAACACGGTCTGTGTCATCGTGAAATTCGTTTCTGTCCGATCTGCTACGCCTATAGCCGAACGAGTCCCTGTTTTTCCGACGTATTTTGCTTTGATGGAGCTTAATCCGCTTATATCCGCGAGGCCGAGCCCTGGCTACCGGCTGGAAATTTTCAATCAACGGATCGTGCGTCCATTTGTCAGATAACTTGTTTTCCCTTTGTTTGTGAATTCGCCCCCCCCCCCTTCCCTTCCGTTCTATGTGTCGCACCTCTGTTAACTAAAACGAGGTTGACATCACTTTGCGTTCTCTACTTTTCGTCGCTTTGTATCTTTCAATGGCTAAGATACGTTTTATAACGATCCATTTGGAAAGATCACGAACGACCACAGATCTTTCTGTTCAAATGGTAACTGTTTTATTTTTGAATTAGGAAACATACGAGTTGGCAAACTGGTTAATTCGTCAAATATACACGGTGACCCGTAACTAGTGTAGAAGCTGGAAATAAGGGGTAGGTGAGACGATTCTAAACAATAATTTCCTTTGCAAAAATGTCGGATGGGGCTTCGTTTTTAAACTATAAAACTATAAAACGCGCGCTCAGCCTTGAATCGTTCTAGTCCGACGTGCCGGCTCGAAGTTACCCGAACACGGCTGGCGCGCTCGGATTGGTCAGTGTTTTTCGTTAATAATTCAAAAACTAAGCCCCGTCCGATATTTTTGCAAAAGAAATTGTTGTTCAAAATCGTCTCAGCTACCCCCATTTCCCGTTGTTACACTAGTTACGGGACACCCTGTATAACTAAGCAAATTACTAAATTAGTTGAATTATAAAAAATTGGAAATTATCGACGCTTTATCGAATGATATGCCGCGTCCTAGATAAATGGCGGAAAATTGACGACACAACCCAGCACCCTAATTCACCGACGAGCTACTGTTAAAGACTGCCAGCCTTACGGGAGTTCGCGTACCCGAAAAATTCGCTCTTTTCTATCGCCCTCTAGGATATATTGCGGTCAGAATAAGAAACACTCGCGGAAGATGTGACTGGGTCCCATCGCCTGAACGGTCGTCAGGGCGAGGGGAATTTGTCCGTCTCCCTTTGTCACGTTTTATTCCGTGCGCGTTCTTTGTCACGAGGCGACCGCTCGTCGGCGGTACTAGTCATTTTAGAGCCCACTTAGTAGCACGCCAAAATACACAGGGGTTGGCAGTCTGGTGCCTAATTCAACGAAAGAAGAAGACACTCACCTAAACAGCTAGATGGCAGACAGGTCGTCGAAAGATAGCGACGCGGGTTCATCGCTGAGGCACGCATCACTTTAATCCCGCACAAACACTGCCAAGTCACTATCACACGCGAGCACGACGATCAATCGTTCCCGATCGACGAGTCATCGTTGTCTCTGCATCCTCGAAACTGACCTTATTCAACAATCTCCGTCTTGCTCGAAGCAGGAACAAACAAAGGAACAGGATGCGTTCCGTTTTCGACCGGGCGAGATTCAAACGTTTGCGCGATTCTCATCGTGGCTCGATTTTCAACGAATTCCGCTCGGCCAGCTGTCCATTTCGCTTTCACGATTTCCGATGCATCGATTGTTCTGGGGTTCCCTTGGATGTTTCACCGCCGTCCCACGGAATATTCCCCGATTACCCTCTTCTTTCTTGCCCTTCCAGCCGGAAGATTCGTCGAATTTCTGGGATGATTGCCGCCCGGCTGGATCCCCGTGGCCGCTCGCGGAACCTCTCCTGCGCGATAAAGAATTCAGTGATTCCGGTATCGCTGCTGGGGATTTAATTGCAAACGAACGGGGGAGAAAAAAGGAGGGAGGGAGAGAAAAAATTGCTCGGTTGATTGGACGCGGGCTTGATTGCACTGACATCGGGCGCGTGAGTTTCAGCTTTTCGTTGAAACTATCGAAGATGGGGGATACATCGATGTTCGCGACATTTTTTAACCCCTTTTGTCGTTGCATTGGCGAATAATAATAATTGATCAGCTGATATTATGAGTGTTCAATTATTGGAGGATTGATGGAAATTAATAATTAGTCTGAATTTATGATCAATGTGTTGATTGAACGGATTAATATTTCGGAAGAGCTACGATTGATGCGATTAATTAATGATTGGATAATAAACACAAATTATCAGTATTAATCCAGAGTGAAAATATTCAACCACTATTTAATTGAATTAAAATACTAATTCAATTAAAATCATGATACGTTTAGATACATACTTTTCTGAAAATTGGACAAAAAGAGGACACCTTTTTTTAATTGTCGATATCATGAGAGGCAGAATTTACAATTCAGAATCGTTCCGTATACAAAATTAAGTTACAAAGCGATGGATCGAAATTCCTTGCAAACTTTTACAATTCCTCTTTAACCGGAATTTGAATCGATCGTAAAGAAGAATGTCAACCGATGCACTAATCACCAAATCGTAAGAATTTCATTCGAAATTGCAAACATTTGTCAAATCGTTCGAGGGAAACTGACAAAACGAGACTGGGAAAAAATCGAGGAAATCGGTGTGCGACGAGAAAAACGCGAGAAGATTTTTACGAAGAGAAATGTAAAAAAAAAAAAAAGATCAATCGGTTTGATCGTCAACTCGCGGCGTATCGGTTTCTCGTCCGAAATTTTCAGTCCTGGTGAACGGGCACCGTGTACACTGGTTAATTGGCACCGACCGCTAATTGAAGTTGGCGCGCGTTCCGATGTCCGACGGGACATCCGGTGTAGGATTTCCAACTATTGGCAACGACGTTTCGTCGAGTCCAAGGTGTACTCTTATATTGTTTGAATTTCGTAAGGACCGAAATATAATATGCACTTTGATAAAATAAATGCACGTGTTATTTTGACAACTAAATGCACGATTTCAACTTGTTTCAACTTGTTTCAATTTTATTACAGAGGGATAACAAAAATTAGTATAAACATTGCAAAAGATTATTAACTCGAATGGGACCTGTTTGGATTAGAGTATTTCTCTAATACGTACATTCCTCGTCGTGTAGTATAATTAAACTAAGTCGCATTTCGGAATAAAAAATTGACGAAGTTTTTATTTGTCCTCGATACCAAGCACAGTATTTCTCGTCAGAGGATCATCGGCATTGCAACCACAATCCGATACGAACCCCCATGAAAATCCTCACAGAAATGATTAGCAACGGACCGTTAAGATTTCTCACCGGTATTCATAAATCGACGCGGTTTATCGCGTCGCCCGATTCGGTTCACTTTGTTCAAGCCACGATATCTGCCTCATAACGGCCGTCTTAATGAAGTCGTAAAACGTCGATAAAGTACGCCACCCCTTCCCCACCTTCTCGTTTTGATACGGTTCTACAGTCCCGATCGACTGATAGCCCCCTCGAAGCAATGTTATTGATAGAATACTAAGAGTTTAATATTGGGAGACTATATTACATTTTCTATAATCGAATAATTAATGAAAGAAGACAAACTGCGAATAGTTTTAACATTAACCGATTCAAAGTGGCAAATTGAGATATCGGAATTAAAGGAGATGAATACCCAATGTATTTATAATAATATCGAGATTATTAACCGTCGAATGGTAGATGCTGGGTCATTCACGACCCAACGAAAGATTTTCCTACACTCGAGAAATAGAATCTAAAGAAATATTGTACAGTTTGGAAACCATAAATGTAAAATAGCATAAAATTCAATTTAAATTCTTGCTTACTTAGTGGTCCGTCGTTGGAAGGTTAATAAATATTTCAGTACCCCTAATAACCCAAAGCACCAAACTGGAAATTAGAAATTTCCCATAACATTAGATCCTTCCCTTAACAATTGAAGTTTCAATTTGTCTTGCTACGTATGTCTGTTTCCACTGTGTCTATGTATACACGTATTGCGATATGTATGGAACATCGAAAAAGGAGAAGAAAAAAGGAGGCCAGCTGACGATTCGACGAAACGTATCGACACGTACGTACGTCATCGGATGTCAAAGGAATATCGAGGGGGTCAAGGGGGTGAGAAGTGGTGAATATCGCGTGTTCCCCGCTGCAGCGTAAATATTTATACGCATTATTTGCATGGCAAACAGGAAAAGGCGGTGGCAACGATCGTTGTCTGACCCGGTATCCGGGATAATCGTTTCGGAAGAGTAACATAACCGATGTTCGATGCGACCGGTGACGTCACGACGGGCAAGATTTAAACGGAGGGACAGACCGATATCGGCATTCCTGTCCGCGGACTGAATTTTAACAGACATCGTTTTTCTTCTTTCTTTTTTTTTTTTTTTTTTAAATAATGTATGCACTGGCATGCGCCAACGGACATCGACCGTGCACTCTGCAGCCATCTTAATGCATTCCTGTGACATGGGTCGGACTGAGGAGCCTTCGTCAAACTATGAGGAATCATTTTAATATTCTCTGTGCGCTTCGTGTCACACCATTTCTATTGCCACTTGTGGATAATGGATGAACGATTATTTTATTTTGGGTTGTTGATTGGCTTGTAATGATTTAACCACTATTAAATTGGTATCTAGTAATTTGGTGATTCGGTAATTTAGTAACTTAACAAATTAGCAATCTAGTAACTTAGTAATTTAGGTACATAGTAATTTAGTAACTTAGTAAGCTAGTAAAATAGTAACCTAGTATTTTACAAGAGTAATTTAGTAATTTGGTAACTTATTGTTAGTAAGCTAGTAACCTAGTATTTTATCATAGTAATTTAGTAATTTAATAACTTAGTAGCTTAGTAACCTAGCAATCTAGTAATTTAGTAATCTAGTAATCTAGTATGTTACAATAGTAATTTAGCAATTTAGTAATTTAGTGACTTAGTAGGGTAGTAACCTAGCGATCTGGTAACTTAGTAAAATAGCTACTTAATAATCTAGTAACTTAGTAAGCCGGTCAGATAGTAACCTAGTATTTTATAATAGTAATTTAGTAACTTGGTATCTTAGTAACCCAGCAATCTAGTAATCTAGTATTTTACAATAGCAATTTCTTAATTTAGTAATTTAGTAACTTAGTAGCCTAGTAACCTAGCAATCTAGTGATCCACTACCCTAATAACCCGGCAATTTACAATAATAATCCAGTAATCTAGTAAATTAGAAAAGTAATTACAGCAATTAACCAATTTCGTTGCTTACTAACTAAATAATCTAGTAATCTAGTAAATTATTCATCCAAATCAAATTCATATTACTTTAATATACGTTTAGTTCACGAATAACGTGTTGCATCCTTTAATACTTTTTACGGCACGCTGCGACGCTTTCCACGCCGACTAAAAATACGAAAATATCGAAGAAAGCTCGTGTAACGATCGAGAACCGTATTTCTAACTCGAAACGAACGCCGTCCAATAGAATAGCTTATCCCGTGATCTCGTATCACGGGAAAATCGTCCCGAGAACGTCGTTGCTTTTCGCGCATAACGTGCGAAACGAATTTACGTATCAACTGTGATAAAATGAAACTTTCGTCGTCGATGTTTTACCTTCGAACGCGAAATAAATCGCATCGAGAATCATCGTATCGTCTTGCTCGGTACATCGAGTAGGTATTATCGATGACGTCAACGATCGATTTCCTCTCGATTCGAATAATCGAGACCTTGAAAGGGATGCAACGAACCACTGGAAAATTCATCCGTAGGCGTATACCTTTTAAGAACAAAGGAACAGTTCTTTTACTTTTTGTTGCAGCCATTGAGAATGAATCTTAATAGAGGAAACGGTGTACCAATTGAAACTTCCGTTGGTCAATAACGTTTCTGACACTTACGTTCGTTTCCTCCACGTGGAATCACGCCCCATTACATTTCCGACACGGTGTCTTCTTCGTCTCATTGATGCCCTCGTCGTATCAATCTTTTTTTTTTTTCACGGAATATTCTTGAGAATTACTCTTTTAGGAAATTTAATACCATCAGCTACACATAGGCGATTACTTATGATGCTTATTGAAGGATAGTTTAATATTGATTATTTAATGAATATTATATTGGCAATCGAATTTGCGACGTTCACAATTTCTAACTATGGAATTATGTATTTGAATGTAACAAACAAGAATTTTTCTAGCGGTAAATTTTAAGCTCGTGTGAAATAAAATTTGGGAGAAAATGACGAATTTACAATAGTTGCCAAGGTGTTTAAAAATTTGTATAACTTTTCAGAATATTTCATGTTTATTAATATTCATCAATAGCTTTTCACTGCTGCGTGTTACAGGTAATAATTTTCATTTAATTTAATATAGATATTTGAAATTATCAATTAATCTATTTAATTTCAATAATATTCTCAGACGATGACAGACAATTCAAATTTCCAATGCCCCCGCCTTGCATCAATAGTAATAATAATGCAACATTCGATAATTTTTCATTTGAAATGTCACCCATTGTTTACCCCCATAATAACAATTAACATGTCAAAATTCTTGAAATTCTCAAAAACAAACACCCGAAGCAAACAATTTGCAGTAGGTTGCAAGTTAAATTAGTAGACTCGAACTTCGACTCGAGCCTGGCACGTCACATCGACAGAATCTGGTAAATTAGGGAGCGCACGAGGATCCTTTCGGGTCTGAAAGAAAAGTTATCGCCCGAGATTCACCCCCTCGAACAGGGTGGGATTGCACGTTTTCGCGTAACACCAAAGACACGAGGTCATTTTTCCCAGACGCTGATACGCACCGACGGATCACAAGATTAAAAGTTCTCGGCAAGAAAGTTCGACCTGCGACGAACAACCACCCCCTTTTCTCCTTTTATTAAACTTGCTCACCCCTTCTCCATCCCCCTTGGGTAAACGAGGATCAAACGTTTCTGAAACACGGCTCGGTCGAACATTGATCCTTCTTAGAATTTTAGGGCTTGCACCCCCTTCACCCCTTAACCGTTCGAAGTACACAGGCTGCTTAAAATGAAGGATACGAATTTTTAAAATTGAAAAACGTTGTTCGCTTAATTAAACAAACTCTCGAAGGATTAATTGGTGATCTGGGGTTAAATATAAAATCCAAAGAAGGGTTGAATATCAAGGAGTCTTCCGAGGAATAGACGGGTCGGTTGTTACGGAGAAGCTGAGCAACTACGACGAGGAAGGTGTCGAGGGAACACGACGGAAGATCTGTCAAGAATAATCGAGCCGGTGTCTCCGTTTCTCCCAGTAACGACTAAATTATTCGGATGCGACTGTCGCGACGAATCGCCATTTGAATACGAACCAGACACTGATTCTCATAATTCAATCGTATAACGAAAGAAAAAAAATATATAAAAAGACTTTTGCTTGCGTAGCGTGGATCACATTGCTGTTGCATATATCTGAACCTTAGATAGTGTATTAACTCACATTTCTCAAATTTTAAACAGCTAATTGAAAAAAGAAAAATTAAACGACTCACAATTAGAACGAAATGATTAAAAACGAATGTCTATTTAGCAAAAATAATGTTACGTGAAACGTAAAAGATTTCAGTAAAAATAATTTTATAAAATTCAGTGAGAACTTTGGTAAAATTAAAAGTTAGTTTTCAGGCATATCAAATTTCATTGTTTAAGTTTATTTGATGGAAAGTAGACTTAATACACGTTGGCTCCATGATCCAGATACATTTTCTTTATGTGACACTAATCCACCATAGCTGTTGAAGGTTAAAATTACACTGGTAATTCGAAGGAGCTTCACGATGCACCAGTTTCACTCTCTAGGTATTCGTGTAACTTTAGAACATATCGAATTTCTGTAGCAAATATAGAACCTCCTTTAAATTACACAATAATAGCAGTATTGTATTTCACTCAGACAACACGATTAATAAAAGTATTTTCTAATCCTATATATGATACGCCGTGTCTTGCTACGTACGACTGTTTCTACTGTGCCATTTCTTATACCCACAAACGTTGAATTAACACGTTCGCTGGCCACAGTGAAATTGGACGTGTGTGGCCAGACACACTAAAATATCAATTGTTAAGTATACGATCGATTTATTTCTAACTTTATACCTTCCGTTAAGTATTCCTTTCAAACGTTAGCTACT
Source organism: Stelis phaeoptera (assembly GCA_943735885.1). NCBI lineage: Eukaryota > Metazoa > Arthropoda > Insecta > Hymenoptera > Megachilidae > Stelis > Stelis phaeoptera. Next base: position 16,601,466 of record OX030932.1, on the reverse strand, counting down.
CTTTTAGATGATTAATTATTCAATTATACTATTATAAATTCAAGGTGGCATAATTATTTAATAGAAAAGTTTATATGATTAAAAGTGCTAAAGAAGAAATATCAACTTTTTGATTTTGTGAATACACCGTGTCCTCGTTACTGTATAATTCGTCTTTAGATATCAAAGAATTGGATTAAGGAAAATAAGTAACTTTGAAATTGTCAAAATATTGAAGACAAAACACCACTTTTTGATTTCTTAAATGCACTGCGATTCTTCGTTGTCCCAATTGTCCACATTGGTTCAAAAATAGATGACAACACAATTTCATATAAATAAATAATTCTTATGATATTGTACTATTACAATATTTTCTATTGAACTGCCTGATTAACTGAATAGTTCTTCATATATTTCTAACACAATCTAATACTAATTATTGATTTATTTAATTTAGTAAAGTAAAATAACTTCTACACAATTATCGCACCAAACCGTCAACCAACCCAGTTTATCGTCGAAGAACATCAGTCCTACCTATTTTCTCAAGTGCTCACTAATTATTCGGTAGAAAGATTCACAATGATGAAAATATCGAATCAAAGGCGTCACATTCTGATTTCCCAAGAGCACCATGTGTTCATACTGCACAAAATCCCGAAACAACCCATCCAAACATGAAATAACTCTCTACTAGATTGAGAATCTCATTTCCGTATTCGTTTTTCCTAAATTCACGATTAAAATACTAAACACTACAATATTGCAGCGTCACAATTTGATCGTTACAGTCGAACCCAAACCCTCGTGCCACTTGCCCCTACTATTCTTCGAACAACCCTCGAACGACGAAGCCGGGTTCGATCAAGTACCACACGTTATATCGATTATTCAGAAATCAAACGAAATTGAACCGAAATTCCATGAAATTTCGAAAGCCAAGAAATAATTAAAGATTCGATGCAAATTGTTCGCTTTCTCCATGGTCCGTCGTTCGAGGAAACGTCACAATCCCCTTCTCCCATTACATGAAATCCCGAAACAATCGGCGTACCAAGTGAACGGTCTCAATCTTCCGTAGCTGGATCAACAAAGCTTCCCCTCGGGATCACCGAAAGACGTCATCCTCTTTTATCCGGACTTGCTGTTCGAGCGTAAGGTTATGACGCGCGCGTACGTCCGACGGGCGCAGGACGGGAGCGGACGGGACACGCACTGGACCGCACGCATTCGGATTTCCGTCGACGGAGAAACGTGACACCCGGCGAGAAGGTATCCGCGGCCACGCAGCCGTCGTTCTCGTTCAACAGTCGCCGGCGGACTGCGAGCTTACGACGAGATGGGAGCGGTGGAGCCGGCGCGAGACGCGAAGGGTGCACGCGAACGGGGTGGGTGGCCCGGTGGGTGAACGAGAGAAAGAGGAGAGACGACAGAGGGAGGAGGCTCGATTGAACGGTGGACGGGAAAACTGGAGAGACGTGGGAGGCTTCGGAAGAGGAGAGCTTGCTCCCGCGAGAGCTAGAAGGAGAGGGTTGGTAGCGATGGGCACTCTGTGTCGCGAGTTTTAGAGATAATTCGTTGTAATCGAGTCTGGGTGGCTCGAAATTAAACCCTGGACGATGGACCACGGTGGAGACAGTGACAATTTAATCCTTTCGTTTTGTAAAGTTTAAATTTATTATAAGTTCTAACATCGATTTTCCACTTCGGACAGAAAGCCTGTTTTGTCGCGCGATCCTGACAATTAAATTTACACCTTTGAATAATAATTTAATTATATTTTTGCCGTGTTTGTTGCAACATTTAAGGGGGTTTGCATGAAATTCGATTTTCTTGAGGATTTCTTGAAACTTTCGGGGAATGTGAATTAACCTATTATAACGTAACATATCAAAACCTTAAAAGGCATAGCTTCATCGAAACCGTGATATTAATTCGCAAAGTTTCAAATTTTAACACCGTGTCTTATGGAAGAGTAGTCATGAAACGAACAAAAAAAAAAATAACGAACATTTTTGTTGATAACACCGAGTTTTGTTGAGTTTGTTTTTAAAAACTAACATATTACTAATGAACATATTTAAAATATCGTATTAAAATTTCTAAAAGCCTAGCTTCATCGTTCTTTTCGTAATTCTCACACGTATGTGCGTGTATACAAATGGAGCACTTAACATGTGTGTGTGCGCACAGACACGCGAAAAGTGAGGACATTATAAGACCTAATTCGTCGCTGATTGGGGCGTATACTTTTCCTTCCGATTGTACCACTCTAATCCCCTTAATATACAAGCGACGCGTGTGGTGTGAAGTTGTATTACTTTATTTATAAAAAACGTGATCCACGAAAAATTGATATGCTGTTATCGTTTCTTTGTTTTCTTCACGATTGTTTTCCGTTTAATTCGATCAATTTCACCAGAATTATATCATTATGCAATGTCACAGGGGCGGAGTACCTGTTGTGTTTAAGTTGGTTACAAGCCAACCTAATTATAACTTCCATTTTCTTTCGTCGAAAGCACAATCAGGCATCGTTCTGGAAGAACAACGATCTACTTTGACGTAGCTGAACAATTTCACAGCAAAAAGTGTCACACTCAGTTTATCTTCTGGAATAATTCGCTGTTTATTCAGATCTTCTGCATCCTTTGACCCTCTTCTTGATCCTCTTATTGCGAAACAATCAATGAATAATCTCTATTGCAAGTTACTCTCACTAACAAGAAATGATATAGATAGTTCCTAACTTGAGTTTCATTCCCAAATAATCACGTACCTAGCCTTAGATTTGAAAAAGATCAAACTGCAATTTTAACACGTTGACTGTCACAGTGAAAACAGATGTACGTAGTCAGACACGATAAAATCCTAATTATTAATGATGCAAATTTAACCTTTCAATTCGACAGCCTAGCACTGTTAGCTTAATCGTCATTTGTTTTGTTAATTATTTGATGACCGCCGTGACAGCCAACGCGTTAAGTCCTCTCTAAGGTAAAATTGTTAACGGTATTCAAGAGCTTTAATTTACTTAGGTTGCAATATTACTAATTTTCAAAATCAATACGATTTAATTTCTAATCAGTACTTTACAGAGTAGACGGTAAGGAAAGGAATAATAATTGGAGAGCAGGCGTCAAACTGTGAACAATCGGTGATGTTTCTTGTTGAAAATGTCTCGAGGCCATCGCTAGCCGTTCAAACGAGCAAGAAAGAGATAGAAACACGATACGTTGGAACCGTGAGGCAAGAAGAGGACGGATACAAATAACATTCGAGAACGGAAAGAGAGTCTTCTTCGCTTTTCCTCCGCTTTCGATGCGTCGTCCTCTCCTCTTGCACGGCTACCACTTTCTCCGCATCCACTCTACACCCAAAGTTCCCCATCGTATTTTCTCATCGCGTATACACGCCTGACCCTCTTTCTTCACCACCTTCCCTGACCAGTTTCCCTTCAGTTCATGGTTCTTCGACGAATAACCACGGTTGATCGATACAGCCGTTGGGTAGCTGCGAACAGTTGTCCGTTCGCGCTTCAACCGGACGTGGATATGGAGTACTTTGATTATAGAAGGAAAATAGAACTCGTTTCCCGTAGGATCTTCATTTCGATGCACGGGAAGCGACTTGAACGATGCGTTTTCGATAAACACCGTTCGCCATAAAGTATACCGGTGTGTTAATCGAGCTCCAGGGAAATAAATGAAGATTTCCCTGCACTTGGGACACTTCAGGAAGCTGTTGTTTATAACAGAAATCTTGCTTTTAGTGCTAATAAAATTTAACGCTGGCAACGCTGCTACTCATATTCAAGTATTCATTGGGAGTTAAATTAGCTGAGCTTGGAATTATTATTTCGGCGAAATCTTCGAAACGCTGGTAGTCGCACTTTAGATACCATAGAAAGCTAAATTAGCTAAGCTTGGAATGAATATTTTTCCTAACACTTCGCCAAAGCTGGTACTAGCATCCAAGTTGTCATAGAAAGGTAAATTAGTTAAGCCTCCAATTAGTATCTTTGCTGACAGCTCGCCACGCTAGTAATAATCCAAATATGCAATCAGAACATTCGCTAATTCACAGCGCCACCATTCACCTCCCAAGTAACTCCAGAAATCTGATTAACTAACAAATTTATATCATTATCCCAATAATCACGTCATTCACAATGTATCCTCGACTTTTTAAACGAATCAAACTTCATCCCTTTGTCGCCAACTCTCCCGACTATTTATATTCAAAGGAATCACCATCATAGAATCCTCGTTTGCCTTATTACGGTTAACCGCGCAGAGCGATGGACTTTTTCAATAGTTCGCCACAATATTGAATCGTCGTCTCCTGGACAACAATATCCCTCTCCTCGAGTACAGCTGCGAAACTTGCTACAAAAGCGTCTGGACGATTCAATTGGACGTGTTTATGACGGCGTCGAACGGAGCATCGGGACGGTGGACAGGAAGGACGATTATGCAGGCGTCGTCGCTCGACGTCGATCCGTCGATCCGTCGATATATATAAAATCGCGTCCACTTTATTTCTGTGTTCGGCGTGGCCGTCGTCGTAGCATCGTACGTGACGGTCGGACAAAAAGTCGGCCGTCGTAGCTTCGGTGGACCGGAAGTGCTGGACACCGGGTGAAATACGATTGCACGTCGTCGAATCCGCTGGCGGGGAAATGTGGACGGGAGGGAAAACGTAGCTGAACATTGACAGTGTACAAATTCGCGACGGGGGCTGGATGAAATTTAATTACACGTCGTGAGAGAGAAATTGATGATCCTTCCATCTAGATACTGTTATTGCTTCACTACCAAGAAAATTGCGAAATATTTCTCCCCGGTTCCTACGGTTTCGTTATTAATTAGCTGTTACGTGGTAATTGTTTGCGAACAGCTTCGGGGCTGACACGAAGTTATCAGTAGATAATTACTTTTTCTTTGTTTGACGATTTCTTGAGATTTCCTGTTCGTTAGGATACTTTAAGAATTGCTACAGATATTCCTTTCGTTTCATTGTTATTACGATTAATATATCGGGGATGGTATTTTATGATCTTTTGATACAAAAATTGGTATTCAAAATTTTGATATTAGAGAGTTTGAATATTTGTTATCAGATGTTTTGATCCTTTCTTTCTACCGCTATATACTACCAGATATCAATATACCGATACGATGACCAGGTTACGTAGCGTAGCGAATAAATACTATCGTCAGATAAATATATTCTCGACCTCCTCTAACGTACTGTGACACGAAATAAGAACCATTCTTCAAAATTCAAAATGCCGCATTTACGAACATTTCCGATAAATTCACCCCTCAAAGGAAAAACTATGTCCTTCATAGACATTGCAATTTTTATTTGGTCATAACGAGCAAATTTACAAATAAAAGTGCACATTCTTTCTTTATTGCGACGTTTCTACCCTTAATTAGGTTCTTCTCGAACATTTTACATTTATTCTGCAACAAACGTACATAATGAATTCTACGCTTGTACAATTTGTACCATTCGTAATTACTTTCACACTTCTACAATTTGCTCCATTTTTAATCATCTCTATTTTCTTTTATCATTTATGCCATATACAATTTCTTTTACACATTCACAATTTGTTCCGTTATTAAATTATGTAGAACGAGTGTGAAATGCTTGAAGAAAACTCAAATAAATAATATCCACATTTATCCCCAAGTTTACCTACTACGTCCAAATAAAAATAAAGGCTTCTGATAAGGGGCCGGAGGTTTAACAGATTGCAAATCTCGTGTGGCACCCTCTTCCACTTCTAAGATAAAAGAACGCTGAAAAAGAAGAGCAGTAAAGTGGCTGGTTATCTCGATGCTTTTGTCTGCTCGTCTCGTAATTTCTTCGCCATCCGAAAAGGCACTCGTTGCAAAAATCCTAGCCATCAGGTAACAAATTGTGTCGTTTCATTCTCTTTTGTTTTCATTTTTTATTTTTATTTTTTTTTTATATTTTTATTTTATTTTCGGTGACGCATTCTTTCGTCCTTACTCGAGATTCGTCACGCTGCGAACAGTTTTATAGACGAACGCGACGAGTGTACGCGAGCTGGTTTCATTGTTATTCATTGGTCGAGGTAAACAACCAGCAGAAACAGCCGTGATATCTCGTTAAACAAAGCGAGGAATGGAAAATACACGGCTGCTGGAATATTCATGCGAATGACCACTGGCTGTTCCTTCGCCGTTCTCCCATTCCACCTACCTCTTCAAATTGGCTGAATATTAATCAATATTCAGTTATTCGATTGCCGTATTCCTTGGACGGTCTACAAATTTTTTGCTACAAGTTTCAATGAAGAATCATAATTGAAATATATTATAAGAACAGAATGTATTCTATTTTAGGAGCAATTAAGCAATTTCAAACATTCCTATTCAATTTCATTTTAATTCGAAGCAAGATGGGTTAATTATGAATTAGGGCTGCGACGAAGTTTCGAGTATTTGTATATTCGAATACCCATGGAATTTAGATTCAAAATTCGAGTTTTCTAGTATTAAAATACCGATTAAATTCGTACAGAGACTTCGACCATTCGAATACTGGTAAATCTTAACACGAAACGTATGAATAAAAATGAAACTAAAGGGTGCAAAGTTCCTTGTCTGACAAGTTCCTTTAGCTCGATGATGGAGAAACGGTTTCACCCTCTGTATCAGGGGGTGGTTCATCGTGGCCGTCGACTACAACAAGCGTTGTTCGGAATTTCCTGGAACGCCTACGAGCGCACGGCCGCGAGTTTCGCAGCTCGATCGCGAACGTGTTCCAAGGGAAGAGAGAAGTTTGCCGGAAACGTGGCAGGCACAAAGCTCGCTTTCCGGCGAATTGCGATTGAGCTAGCTGTACCCAGCTCTCGTAAACACGCGACGATACGTAACGTTAGGATTTAACGCGATTCATGGTCAGAAAGGGTCTGTACACGTTAGCATGGCAGAATATAGAGCATTTGAGATCAATCCTTTTGTAATCGTATACTGCTCTTTATAACGACTAAGATACTTGACAAAAAGGAGTTCATTGAATCTTGCAATAATAAAAATAAACCATCTGTAAACTATAATTGTGAAAATTCGAATATTCGAGTATTTGAGTACTCGGGTGATATCAAGTTTGAATTCGAAGCGATCCAAAGGGAGGGTGTTTAAATTAAAATTTTTATTTCTGACTGCTTCGAGTGATCGAGCCACTGATTATAGTCATTCTTGTGAAGATAAATACATGCTTCAGTTTCTTTCAATTTTAGGATCCAAATGCTCCTTTTGGTATTATGGTGAAGCACAGTTAAGGAACCCGGACGGGGTAATATTTCCCACGGACATCGTCATAGAAACTCGACACTCGACATCACGATATCGAAATACCACGACAAGCTCTCTTCCTCGTAGTTCGTCGCGCTAGAAATTTATTAATATTTATGCGGACCCGCTGTAGGATATTAAATACATTTCGAACAAACAGATTGTTCCGTTCACGTGGCAATCTCAGAGGCTCATAATGCTATAAAGTTAGAGCAGCTCTGTAAATATTCACGAGACCGAAGTGCACGTGTGCTCGTGGCATCGGCCCATGTATCACGACACCCTTCAAACACTTTGTCCTCGCGTAATTTTACAATCTACGTATATATCGCAACATTATGTTCGACGCGTTGACTGCTACGGGGGTCACCGGTGACCGGCACCCGAAATTTTTTTAAGATCAAATAATTAACAAAAGAAATGACGAAACAAACCACGGATACCGTTATCATTAAGCTAATAATGCTAGCTATCGATTTGAAAGGTTAAATTTGAAAATTAGTTGATTATATTCTTAATAATTCGGATTTCAACGTGTCTGACTACACACGTCCGTTTTCACTGTGCCAGTCAACGTGTTAAGATCCGTTCATGGATATGCCTGGCAAACAACAGAATTGACGATATATTTATAAAAGCAATCGTTTTATTTGTAAAACTTGGAGTATTCCGGTATCTCTGGAAATAGGAAATAATTGCAGGAGGGCGAAGTTAGGTGAATTTAGGGGATCTGAATCCCTTATCTCCACTCACGTTCCCCTAAAAAAATATCCCAATTTTAGTCTGAAACGGTTGCGAAGGTTCGCACAAAGATAGTATTCGATTTGACTAACGATAAAAATTGCCATTTATTAAGCCTTAATACCTAATAAACATCTTTGAGGCGCCTGTTATTTATCATACATATCAAAATTGATATCGAATGCAAACAAAATTTCCAAAGACTTCATCCGAAGGTATATACCTGCGTTTAGTTACGTCCAATGCACCATTCGGCGTTCCATTTGTCAGCCAACACGCGGGATCCCGATCCACGTTATTACCCGTTACCGATCAGGCACGATGTCGTGAAACAACGACGCATAATGCGAACTTTCACCCCTTTTCAACCCCCCGAGTGTTCCCCCTTTTCCCTTCGTTCCGTAACGGTCCCGCGACCGCAAACAATGAACTCGATGGGTGGCACGCACGCCGAGGTTAAACGCTCCTCGTATAATAGCCCATTGTGAAAATCAGTTAATTTATGCCATACTGTTGCCCGATGGCCCATCTGCATTTCGACCGGTGTTTCTTTGTTCCCGTGATGAAGATCAGCCCTTTTTTCGATTAATCGGAATCTCGTTGGAGATTCAAGCGAACGATGTAATTAAAGTTCATCCAATTGTGTTCGTTCTGATCGTCGAAAAGAAATTAGGGGCCGAGAGTGTTATTATTTTTATCGGTGTTATTTAGGCTGGTGCAATTAAAGTTATCGATGAGTTGTGTAAATTTCAAATCAGTGGTAATAGGAAATTATTTGGAAATTAGAAAATTAATAGTAATCCAATACGAAGATTAGAATATTAGTAAGGATAGAAAAATGAAACTGAAAGCTCAGTAATACGTAATAGAAAAAAAGAAAATCAGAAACCACTCGAAAGATTCGAAATCCTTCAAATTATTATTATTTTCTTAATTATCATAATGAGCAACATATCGAAATCGTTTGGTTTGCAATTTCGATGAAGCAACGTCCGGGACAAGGTTCTCTTCGTGGTTGTTGGACAAGATAACAAGCAATTGTTGGTTTTTATACAAATCGAGGTCCCAATTATCGTGAGAGGGGACGAGGTAAAGATGTCCCGGCAATAAGACCAATTACGTTCGCTCGGCTCTGTCTAAGCAACGGTGGATAACGGTGTATGATCGTTAATGGACTTCGATTATCGATTCCGGGACGCGCAGACACTCGGCAATGAGCCGCGGAACGAGAATAGGAAACAAGCTGTATAATCATGTCGAACGACATCCGCGTGCCGGTAGTTTCCGGCGATGCATTCTTAAACGGTTCAATGAAACGTTATCGAACCCCGTGACAGGATTTTCAATGACTCGATTATACCCTTTCGATATAGCAACTTGTAATTCTAAACAATTGGAATAAAGTTGAACAATAATCGTATTAAGTTTAATACGATCTTTAATTTGAAATTTGGTTTCATATCATTTTTGCAACGAGATAATATTAAAAATAAAAATAATTAATCCTCAATAATTAATTACAAGAATAATTAATTCTTCTTGTTTAAGTTTAATTAATATTAATTTATGTTAGCGCTGATACTAATACTCCACCCCTTAATTTTCGAATTTATATTATTATTATTTTTTCAAATTTAACCCCTTAACTTACAAACTTATATTATTACGATACAATACTTCCGACTGTAAGTAGAGATCCTTCTTACAGATAATTTCACCGATTAATTTTGACAGATGAATCGTGTACGCGCGTATATGGGTCGCAATTAATTCAACGATCGACAACTCGAACTTTTTCTATTTCCTTCCTTTTGACGGAGAAATGAAAGTTGAAGTGTGGAGTGAAATACGAGTGGCAGAGAGTCGTGTGAATGAAATTAGTAGAGGGGGTTTGTTAAGTTTGAATGAATTCGAGTTAGTTCGTTTGTTAGGGAATAAAGTGAGTTCATTAAAACTCGTCGGTTCTTGGCATTCATTCGGCACGCTTCGTGATTTCGTTTGAATTTTCGCTTCGTGTAACAGCGTCAACCGCCCAGCCCTGTAACCCTAACACCATCATAGATTATTGTTTCAATTTCATTATTCTTATCAGAAAATCCTTAATATACACCTTGTTACACTTCACTTGCAAAAGATTGTTTCTTAAATTTCAGGATTTTTTATTCGTATTATTTTCCAATAAAATTCCTAAATGGCTAACATGTCATGACACATAGTTCACGCGTCGCTGTGGCATTAACACGGGTGTCGTACCATAATTAACGCACTCATTGTCCCATAAATCACATCTGATAGATACACATCACCAGCGTAACGTCCCATGTATCACGTATGATACACGCTATCGACTCGTACCATTACATCGTTCAGCGGGACGTATGGAGAAAGACCTTGTAGTCGCGAACCCTGAACGCGTTGATCAAAGTTACCTTCATCAACTCTCTAAACTACTTGAAACTGGTAAAACTTCTCTGTTCGGCTTTCGAACGCAAAATCTCATTCATCAAGTCTCCTTTGTCGCCAGAAGCAACGCGAACCTGTTCAAAATGGAGCGGAGAAATAGTTTAAGCCGATGTAACAGAACTTGCCGGCCCGGAATTCTATCGAAACTGTACGAAACCAAGCGGTTCCTCTGTTTTCGTACAATTTCATCCTGTTTACAAGGTCGCCGTCCGTGGAAAATCCGTGGAAGCATGGATCCGTTTGGGATCGGCCCTTTCGGGCGTCGCGACGCTCTGAACGACGACGCGACGCCTGGACGCAGTCGAACCATGGCATGGCTTCAATCCGCTTTTCGTTCGTCCATGCGTGCTCCTTGCGCGGTGCCCGATCAAACGATCGCTTTGTAAACCCGCATTTAGCTCTGTACGACGATTGGTTGACACGGTTCCGGTGGCTTCTGTCATGGTTACGCGTTTCCGTTCAACGTTTCATGCCGGAACCCATACAACGATCTCGATAACATCGGGAAACTGACCGGCGCACAATCGGGAATACCCGTGGAAAGAAGCGGTGGATGGATCGAAGACGCGTGCCAAGGTTATTTATATTTTATTCCTATTGGAAAGTGATCGGGAAATTTTGAATACTTGACTGTTTACAATACTTTTTCATTTGATTAACACGATTCTTTTAGGGTTTGTTCGTTATCAAAAATGTCTGATTAAAGGCTTTGAAAATTTCGAAAAGGTTTGGTTTTGGATCTTATTCGTATTCGATGCTATCTATTTTTTCAATCTATTATTTCAAATCGCTCCACGCGCCATCATTAACTTTCGAAAATTTGTAGTAGGAGCCTCCGATGTTTCGAAACATTTTAGTTTAGTTTCTCGTTAATATTCGTAGCTGCATTTTCAAACACTCGACATTTGCAATAATATTCCATTTATAATCGTTCGGTATATCATTATTGATTTTCCAAAATTTGTAATTAAAGCCCTCGCAATATTCGATATATTTATACTCGAGGCTATTTATTCGCAAAATTTTTAAAGTTAGGCTAATCATTAACCCTACCTCGAATCAAAACTACCTTTAGCCTTCGTTTCTCGAACGTTCCTAATTTCACTTCAATAACCCTCCGATTACTTTGAACATTTGACTGTTGTACAATGTATATTGATATTAATCCAGAATTCCTGCAAATTTGAAGGCTGCGACGCACGACAGGAGAAGAAGGGGGTTGTCGTTTTATGAAACGTACGCAGACGCGGTTGGAGCACGAGTCAGCGAACAGTTAACCGCTAATTGTAACCACGGAAAGAGTTATTACGAATGGAATCGAAGCAAAGTGTCAATTGCTCGATTTTCCAACGTTCCACAGGTACAATAGGACTCCCTCGTTCCATTTCCTTGGTTCGACCTCGTCTTCCGACCGGATCGATGCTGAATTGTTCGGGCGCGATCGAGTGGTGACTTTAATTAGGGGGTGATCGTAGGGGAAACAAGATTCTCGATGTTTGTCGACCGTACGATCGGAATTCGATTCTTCTCAGAACAGAAGAATTAAAGGAAAAGAAGAGAAGGAAAAAAGATCCACACTCGAGATAGAGTTAGTTAGCTGAAGTGATTTCCCCTTTCGGAACGAGCTGGAACGTTGTAGGTACAGGTTCCCGAATCTACGAATACGAATGGAATTTTTAATCCAAATTATTTCTTTTCGGGTCTTTAAGTATCTATTAAACACTCGCAATTTTGCCGAAAATAAATAGAAAAAAATCCTGAGTACTTGGACAAAATTTGTACGATATAAGGGCACAAATGAAATCTAACTTTCCTACAAATTTCTATTTGTCAGTAATAGAAAATTAAGGTAATGAACGAATATAATCCAATACATTATTACATATTTACAGTTTCCTACGAAGGATCAATTCCTTGTTCGTTAAAATAAGAAACAAGGAAGCTTAGTTATTTGTGAAATTTTCTCACTTCCTTTGACCGTGGAACCTTTATTTAACAGTTCCCCCCTTTTATTCCATTACAAAGGGATTAACGAGACAGGGAAAAGCAAACGTCGGCCGATTGTACGTGACGTAAAGGGACCGCATTGGAAACGGCTGCAGCTCGTTGATCGTATAATTTCGACTGCATTATGGGAAACAATGGGCAGGTGTGCCGGGCACGTGTTTAGAGTTTAACGAAGAAATGATTTGATCGGATAGCTCGACGAGGCTCGGCCCCTGATTGCGTATCAGCTGCTAATTACAAACACGTCCCCCGTCGTAATTTTATACCCCAGACGCAACTGCGGACTACCGAATCATTACAATTCGCTGATTGAAATACAAAGTGTTGTGTTACCAATTAACTATTCCATTAAAGAAAATATCAAAAAAGATATTACACAGCATCGATGTTACCTGAATTGTGTCGGATAATGGCTGTCAGCACGGAAACTTGATTAATTTCGAGGTTCGTTCGTATCGAAAAGGAACTTCAAATTTTGAGAGCAGCGAAATTCTGTATTATAAATTTTTCAAAATCAACAGCTAAGGCTAAGAGTTGTTGAGAAATTGGAAAATTTTGTATAGTCGCCTCCTATCCCCCTCAAATATCATCCCTAAGCAATAATAATATTTTAATTTCGAGCGAAACCAACGAAATATCGTATAAAAGGAAACACATTTTGTATCTAACGCAGAATCTGTCGCGTTTAACGAGCACTCGAAGAGTTCTTTAGAATGGTAGCAAAGGGGGATGGCGCCGCCGCGCCGGGGCGGCATCGAGACCTCGGAAGAACAATGTAACGTCCCAGGGAAATAATTAAGGAAGCGGGTGTAAAGATTTAATGATATTGCCTGGCAAACAAGTTCTTTCGCTCCCGGTACTCACCTTTGCCGCATTCGACTTCCGACTTGCACGGCAGAGAGTCTCGCGAGCGTCCCCCGTCCAGCTACGCGTAAATTTCAAGAGCTCGGGCTTTGCTTGCGTGGCGTTAAAACCGTAGAAGGATCAAAACTACCCTTTTGCAACGAGAAACGTGTAAAATGGTAACTAACAGCGGAGAGTGCAAAAAGAAAAGTACGATGCAATTTCTTAGAGGAGTTGCTCGGTTCGGAACGATTTCATTAATCCTATGGTCTGGCATGAATCAGCAACAAAACCGCTTAGCTAGCCAACGAACTTATGATAGCTAGTTAAAACTTGTTCGACGCCCGCAACTTCCGGATATTTCTCACCGGGGCCAGAATGGATGACCTCGATTCGTTTGGACCGAGTATCTTTAATTGAAAATTCGAACGGGCGAATACGAGCCGATCAAAATGGACCATCCGAGTCGAAGAAACGGAAAATAATGGATTATGTAAGAATTAGGGTATGGATCAAGTGGCTGGCACGCCGTTTAGACAATGCAAGTACATAACTGGCGCAAGTAGCCTTGCCTGTTGTTGGATCACCAACTCCTTAGGGTGTGTTTACACTATACCAGTAACTGGCGCCCAACGGGGGGTCCGAATTTCTGTGTTTCTGGCCGTGCCTGTACCAGCTCTGTCGTCCGAAAAAGAAAATGGTTATTTTCTTTTGTTGCCTAGTCTACAGCCCGCCTTCTTTTCCTTTGCGATATTCTCTACTGCCGCTGTAGACCAGGCAACAAAATAAAATAACCATTTTCTTTGTCGGACGACAGAGCTGGTACAGGCACGGCCAGAAACACAGAAATTCGGACCCCCCGTTGGGCACCAGTTACTGGTATAGTGTAAACACACCCTTACTCATAGTACGATAACCGCCACCGAATCATCCTGTAACCACATCATAGACTCACCCTGCAGCAAGCACCCTAATTTCTGTTCTATCTCCTTCGTATCATTTCTTCCTGACCACAACGGTCATACTACAGACCATATTACTCATCCTCATCACTAGGATATAAGATCCACCAAAACATAATACATAGATGTCAGAATCTTGTAGTCAGTTCAAGAGTGCAGTTATTACCGTTACGAATAAGAACCTTTGACTCTTCAACCACCATCCGGAATCCAACACTGTGACAGTCCGAATTTCTGGGTTTCTGGTCATGTCTGTACCAGGGCTGTCGTCCAAAAGAGAAGATGATCGTTGTCTTTCTTCGACGATATATCTGGTACAGGCAGGGCCAGAAATCCAGAAATTCGGACCGTCACAAGCAAGGCTACTTGCGCCAGTTACTTGCATAGTTTAAACGGACCCTAATGGACGAAAAGTGGACAGGGAAAGGTTTAAAGATGGACCAGTAGTAGTCGACGAAATGGGAAAGAAAATGGATAATCTGAAATTTGAAGCGGATGGATAGGAAATGGACGAAAAGTGGACTGGAAACGTTTCTTAAACGGGAAACAACTGGACGCGAAGAAATTGGAAATTTAATTTTTCATTTATTTATGAGGATTAGCTTAAGTAGGATTCCTATTATCTACAGGGAAGCATAGTTTTCGAAATTTCTTATTTCCTTCTGGAATAGCTTCTAAATCCTCGTATCCTCAAATTTCCAACTCATTTTGACAACATAGGGAGTCAGAAAATCTTCGTTCCACGGGAAATAGAAGCTCGCTAGCCTAGGGAAGTAGAATCGATTCCGGTGGTAAAGCTAGGTCCATCTTCAAATCTAAGACTATTAACCAACGTCCAGCATCGCGACGGTTTACACAAGAAACCGGACGTGTCACTTATTTCATCCTCACCCTGTAATCATTCACGATTTACCATTAACTTGTTGTTCTTTCGCGGTAAACGAGTCTCGCATGAATTACAATCAGTCCAGAATTGGTATGAGCAGGATAGAAACAACACTTAATAACGATTACGAAGAGAATTACGACAAGTCGAGCTTTAGAAGCGTAAATAAGAGGACGTAGGAAGCTGCGGGCCATTTTTACACCCGGTTTCTTCGTCTTCGTTTTCAAACCGTTCTCTATCCTTTTTCTCCTTTCTATTCTTCGTTTCGCGGTACCACCGAGGGCATTCTTTCGTTTTCGCCACTAATCCTACCTTTCTTCCGTTTTAATTGTGATTTATTAGAGACGCGTGCTACGCTCTTGGAGATCCTTTCGTGTAACTCCGTTTCGCAGGGGGGGGGGGGGTACGTCGCTTGTCGCGTAATTAGGCCAGCTAATTAAAACCATTTCGCGCCGTTTGCACAGCTTCCACGGGAAGCAGAGAGAAAAGAATCGTCTGCCATCGAATCGAGGAAGTGGAAGAAGATAAATTATATGAAAGACATTAAATTTCGAGAAGGTTTGTCGATTCCGTGGTTCTCTTTCGCCGTTTAATCTCGCAGAGATGAAAATCAGTTCAGAATTGTGAAACAACGAGGACAACGGGTTGTTTGCTCTTTTTTTTTTTTTTTCATAGAAAACCAACGGAATCGAGGCAAGTTCATATTTCGAGGTCCTCGATAACGATCATCCGCTGATTTCCTTAGGGAAATCAACGGCGAAAACAATTGCAAATGAGAGAATACGGCAAACGTTGTATAGGGTGGCGCGTGGAAAATCGAATCCGAACGATTCTCAATCGTTTTGTTATGAAATCGAAATATTACATTGCTTAAATAGTGAAAATTGTAATATATATCACTAAAGTTGCTATACAACTAATTTACTATAGAATTAAAATTATTATAAAGCTGAAATTTCCATAAACCTAACTTTACTATGAAATTAAAGTTACTATAAAGCTGAAATTACTATAAAAGTAAATTTACTATAAAGTTAAAATTACCATAAAATTTAAATTGCTATAGAACTAAATTAAATTAAATTCACTATAAAGTTATAATTACTATAAAATTAATTAAAATTAAAATTACTATAAAATTACTATAAAATTACGATGACCAGAAAATAAAAATTTCTATAAAACTAAATTACAATACTATAAAATTAAAATTACTACAAAACCAAAACTATTGTGAAACTAAATTTACTATAAGATTAACATTGCTATAAAACTAAGTATTTATAAAATAAAAATTATTACTATTATGGGATGCAAGACCAAAATTACCAATAAACCGTGTATAATATCTATTTACGTACATACATATTCCGTTATAATTAAGAAATGATCAAAACTGCAATACCACCCCTTTTGTTGGAAATTTCTCGATTCACCCATGTTCGATTATCATTGATACGAACGGCGATAAACGTATATAGATTACGAAAGTTACCGGAAACGTGTAATAAATTATTGGTTTCATTGTGCGCCACCCTGTGTTCGAAAGACTTTCTTTTGTATGTTTCACGAGCTGTATGAAATCGAACGAAATATAGGGGTGGAAAATATAAACGCAGCACCGATGGTCATTTTATTCGTGGGTCGAGTTATTTCCACTTATTAATTCAATATCGGAAATTTATGGTCGAGTAGCCAGTTTTTAAATTAAATGATGAATCTAACAACACATACCAGTTGAAATTTATTCTCCTCGCCATTCTTTTTCTCACCGATAATTACTTGTTAACTTTACATCATTGAATTACCTCGTACCATATGAAATTATTGATATTCGACTAGTTTAGGGAAATAGATCAAGATCACCATCGATCCAGCTTCATAGCTCAAAGATCAAAGGGTTAACACAAATTAGCTCATTCTGCTAATAACTTATCCATCCGTATCGCAAAATCAGAGCCTAATAAAAGGAATCATACAAATATGAATAAACTATGTCGTTTTGCTTGCCTTCCCACCCAGAATCTTAATTTTTTCGCAAAATCTCATCCATCGTGACAGTTGAACGTGTCACGAATCCTCGTCACTCACGATTCAGCTAAATTCAGGCGAAAGCAACGCGAGAAGCACCCTTATCGAACCACCCCAGGCTGGATGTAGACTGTCGTTTGTTCGTCTGTTTACGAGCGCCAATTTGGCGGGACGTCCCGGAAGCTTGGACAGGAAGTTTCGAAAGTTTCGCGTTACTTTACGATCCGTTCCGTTCGCGGGGAAGCGGCGTGAATCGTCTCGAAATCCTCCCTCCTCTCTCTTCCTTTTCCTTTCCGAGGAACAAAAGGTGTCGAACCGTATCGGGTCGGGTCGGCTCGAACAGGTGCGCCACGTACGCGGCTGTGCACCGGCCAAATATTTCCACGAATTTATGCATTCTGGTATTTTCACGGTTCGTTGACCTCCGTTTTTAAGGAGAAGAGAAATCACGTGTCAGGAAGATATTGGCCGCGTTCTTCCTTCGAAGACGAGGTAAAAATGGCGTTTTTCTATGTTTCTTGTGTCTCGTGAAAAAAGGACTCTTGTCGATTAATCAAACTTTTATCAGTAGACTGAATAAATAAAAAATTGTCAGTGGATACGAAGGGGTTGAACTGTGGTCTTCAGAAGAAGACCAAACGTGTAATATTTTTATTAAAACAAAATTACTACCTTCCATATTAATTGTGCAATATTTTTCATTAAAATTATGAATTTTCAAGTTTCTTTCTTTGCTACGAGCTTCTGTTACGAGCACAATTATTCTGGCAAAGTTTCATCGAATAAAAATAATAGAAATACTTGGCTCAAATGGTATTTAATCGACGTCCCCGAATTGATAAACGTCCTACTCAGGATTTTCATCCAATTGTCCAACATTTACGGTGGAATTTCGAGAGGAAATCGTAACGTTATCGCAGTCGTCGCTCGTATCCTTGTACGGAAGCTTATTTCGACGAGGAACGACGCTTTGTCACGGCTCCAGGCGAACGATACTGCTACGTTTGACAGACGAGTTTCTCTCGCCAGTGAATTCCACCACGATTAGCAGCTACGATCCAAGATACGAATTGTTTGACTTCTCGAAACTCTGCAGACTTGCTTCGCGGGACTGTTTGGAGGCTGTTGTCGGGGTTACTTCGGTCCGTATCGACTTCCGAATAGAAGTTTTGGTTAACACTCGTCACTGTTGATTATTATTCCATTCTACGTAAGATTCTACGAAACTTATGAAAATAATGATATCCTTTCTTAGCTGGATAATCGTTCTAACTGATATTTTGAAACATTCGAGAAAGACAACAAAATGATACGAGAAGCAATTAGTACTGATTAATTAAATTTCAAATAGTTCAGAATAATTTAGAAAATGAAAAGAAAACATGGTAGCTAGAATATTATTTAACGAAGGAATATTTTTAAGTTCCTACGAAGCATACGTGATATTTTAATTTTACTTAAGCAATATAAAATAGTACGGATTCCCTATTTTTTATTTAACTGATAATTTTACGAAATTATCGTTTTGGCAAGCTGGAATATTTTAACGAAGGAATATTTTTTAATTTCTACGAAGCATACGTGATATTTCAATTTCACTTAAGTAATATAAAATAGTACGGATTCTCAAAAATTACCGTTTTGGCAAGGTAAAATAAAAATACTGTGTTATTAAACGATTAAATTCTGTTTGACTTAAGTTTGCAGCACAGTTATTAATAAATTTAAGTCGATTCATCAGAAATACGATACGGCCAGGGGTATTTCAACGTGCGAGCAAAGATTGGAGGAGAAAAATTGAATTCGAAACGGTGATTCGAAAGCCGTCACCCAATAAAATCCCCGGAGGAACTAACGTCGCGCCTCACAAATCATTCCCCTGGACGTATTAATTGCTGAATTAACGGGAGCGCCTGATATTTTAAGCATTTCCGTTGACAGCGTTCACGCAACGACACGTAAATTACAATCACGTTTCCGATGTACCAATTCTCGTTGGTTCGCACGTCGTTGAACTCGACAGAATTTCATCCCTGAAAACCGTGACAGGAACATTATGCTGATATTTAGTTATAAACCACGAAAGTATTTAAAATTTAATTGAATAATTTAAACATTTCTTACAAATATAATAGAAATAATTATTAACCCCTCGGTTGCCAAAAGTGTACACAAATAGCATCAAAATATCATTTCCACGAGTTTCTAGATTTCTAAGTTTCTAAAAATATAAAATTTCCGATTTTTCCAAGTTTCTAAGTCTCGTAATATAATATTACGAGGTTATCAATTCTAATCAATTATTTCTTAGGAGAAGAAAACATATTCGACTGGATTTACAACTATTTCCGGGCGTTGTAGTTTAATTAACCTGCCATTACAGCTGTGGAGAATCGATTTGTTAAGACGTGGTCAAACTTTATCCCAGTCTTTGATCTTCGAACATAAATGAAACTGGATACTTCTCTTTGCTCGGGGTAGCGAAGTTTACTGTAGCACCCGATCTTCTTACCAACTAGCCCAAAAGTTGATCAGAAGTCCGAGCTTAGAGTTTAAGTTCAATTAAAAAGGATTAACAGCGGTTTTGTCTGGGGCATTTGTTAATCGCGAATAAACGAGGGAAAGCGGGAATAAATTGATAAAACATAAGCTTGCTTTCTGTCGCGCAACACAGATTTTCCTAAGAGAAACGACGTCGTGGGAGACGGTGCCGCTATCACTTTTTATAATAAAAGAAATTGACCGTTTATTTTCAAGTGAATTTCAAATAAGTTTCTAGTGCCACTGATGGCGACACCTACGACGCCATTTTCCCTAGAGAGGACTACAGCGCCCGACGATAAACGCTTTAACACTATACGCTCTTCAGAACTACTAATTTTCGATTAGAAATCGATTTTTAAACCTTTGTTTATTATTTTTGTAAAGATTACCTTTCTTAAATTGGGACTTGTTAATAAATTGTACTCATCGTCTAGGTGTATTAGTGGAACATAATGTTATTCATTATAATACTATAATTAATAGAATAATTATAATAGAAAAAACCAAGTCCGTATCACCTACATTACACATCTCGGGACGACGCTACGTCGTCGCATGCCGGTTTCGTCCTTTTTCGCCATCTACCTTTCTGTTTCGATCGCTTGTACCACCTGACTCAAACCAAAAACCAACATCTATGTTTACCATTAAATCGTAAAATGGAAAGGCTGCGAAACAGCTCGAGAAATCTTTCGTCGTAAGTACAAGATGCCCAATTCTCCGAATGTATTTGGCGAATAAAAAATGAAGAAAAATAAAGAGTGTCGAGGAATGAAGAGGAAAGGGAAAACCATGAATCCAAGCTGCAACGTCAACGTCGCCAGAAGTTTTCTTCGGGTTGGTAGCCGTGCACGTTTTCCCAATAAAGATCCCAGCTGTGCGATAAATTCATTTCGCCCGGTTGCTAACGACAGTATCTTCTCCTCTTTCGGTGCGGAGCCGAGGAGATAGAAGTAGACACATCCATGGTAGACGATAAACGAGCGAGGAGGGCCAACGATTATCGCGGCTGCAACCGGGCGAAAATTGAAATTTCCCTGACCAAGTCCGATCGACCCTCTTCCACATCCACCGAATACCTCGAAATAAGCTTTCTTCTTTCAGATAACAAGGGAAAAGTGAGCTTTAGGTCCACCCTGTGTTGTGCTACGATGCGCCCGGAAAAAATGACGATATAAGGAATAGGAGGCATGGTACTTGAAATTTCCTAGGCATTATAATTTGACAGGATAATTTATCTAGTCCCATTGTATGTTAGGTAATTTTAGTATATCAGTAGGTGCTTATTAACTCCTTGTCCTACGATCTTCCCGACAGGTACGTCAGTCAGAGCTAAATATTGTTTATTTCAGCGTTAAAACAAATCAAGGAAATTGAAATGTTACGCATACTTCGTATTTGGCAAACATTAACTGTGTAAATTGTAATCAGAATTAAACTTAAAATTCAATTGTGATCAAAGTTTGAACGACAAAAGTCACGTCTGAACTGTAAGATACGTCACGAGTATGACACGTTTTGTTGTAGGTCAAGGGGTTAATATTTTAACAGTTAAAGATGTCAAGAATGAATTTTTCCTTAACACGTTGACTGCCACGTCAGACATATTCGAGTGACACTTGAATTTCCATAGAAATCTGCCGCTTGCATTATTAATATATCTTTGCAATTACTTAATTACAAATCGTCGTATTAGGTACTCGAAATTCTGAATCATAGAAATTACGAAGAATCGTGATTTGATCAAAACGAATATTTTCAGCGCCTTTAGCGTGGCAGTCAAGGTGTTAATCTATGTAACAGACTCAATTTAGTATTTCGAATTAATAATTTTAATAACATACAGAGGTGTTGAAAAATGTTGCGTACTCGGAATAATATGTAGATACGAAATGGTTTTAAATCCTCGGCCCACCCGCCACAGTCAACCCCCACGCTATTAAGGGTGATCCGACGATTTCTCATTTTTATTACGCGTTCGTTTGTCGTCGTATTTTATCGCGCGTTAATTCAATTTATTCGACACGTTCGCGTTGCCATATATCAAGCTGCGAAGATCGGTTGGAGAAAAAAATAAAAAAGATAAAAAAAAATAATAAAAGGACAGAGGAGCAAGTTTCTTGGGGTTCTATTTTTCACGGTGGTCGTGTTTCTTCTAACGAGAAGAAAAAGCGCGAAACGACGAAAGTTTCGGCATACCAGAGCCCGAAGAAGGCTTAGCTCGACGCTTGAGAAGGTCTCAAAGCGAGTTCTCTCTCTTGCCGTCGTCGTTTTTCCATCCTTCTTACACTTCGACCGAGGGGAAAATCTATTTTCCAACGTCGAAACTTTCACGGTTTTGCCCGAGTAAACGATCCACCGTAAAAATCTGCATGCGACCGTTCGCCGCGATGGTTATCCGCTCGATTCGATCGGGCAAGAACACCTTGCGCTTTTCTAGTCGCCAATCGTGCGTGAAATTTTCCATGAATTATTCTTTAATCGGAATTATCCTTCGTTCGAAGTCCTCGCCTGTCAATCTTCCGTGACATGCCGGAGAAAAATGCGTATTATACATAGTATGTTCCATTCGATCGTTTTGAACGGTTAAGTATTCTTCTGACCGGATAATTTGTTTGTTAAGGTTTCTTGTTAATTCAAATTGGATACCACTGTTGTAAATATACTGTCTATGGTAGTTTGGAAATTTTTGGTGTACAGTAGGTGGGCGAATTATTAGGGACAGTGCTCGTATTTATCTAATTTCTAGTTGAGAACAATTGTTGAGCAAAGAAAGTGATTTTCAAAGGTTTGTTTTATTTGTTATTGCTACTGGTATAGTTGTAATTGATTTTTACAAGTGGCAGCACTGGAAACGTGATGGGAAAGATCAAAGGGTATCTTATAGTAAAGTCCCCTTGTAAATTGCCAAAGGTTTGCAAAATTAGCATTGTCGTGAATATTCTATTGACAACTGAGTTTGTCTATTTTCAACCTATACTAGTCCGATATTGCCCGAATTTTATTTGTACGGTGTTATAAGTGTCCCATTCACAACTAAATGTATCAATCTTTTCCTTATCTCGGTTCAGAATTTCCCGAATCTCATCAGATAAATTAACTAACACCATCTGATTACTATCTATTGCGTCTTATGACATAAATAAATTTTTGCAATTTATCTGAAAAATCGCCGTCTTGCCAAGGCATTATTTCAAAACCCATCTGTTCCCAAAAGTATCACACAATTAATTCCAAGATATCGGAATAATTTCGAATTATCGGACCAATTCTGACGTGTTAGAATAAGGAAAGCAGAAAATCGTCGTATCGACGGGCACGGTTAACAGCCCTCTTGAAGATCGCACCGTTTGTTCGCGTTTAATGAAAACGGACCAGGACGAAAGCAGTAAGTCAAGTGTTCCTCGTCATCGTAGCTGATCGTTTCAAGTTTCGATTTCGCTGAAACGGGTATCTCGATGGATTGGCCCGGATTTGAAAACCGGCGATCGTTCGGTGATTGGACCGGAAACGTTTTCGAGTGGATAGACGGGACAACTTACGGGGTAACCGAAAGAGGGTGTCGCCGCGACTGCTACTGGGAGCATTTATTATTGCTCGTTCGTTTCTTTTCGCGTCACGCGTTGTGATTTCTGCCGTCAAAACCTTTTCAAGGTTATTCAATCTTTTTTTTTTTTTAATAAAGCAAATTTGTTCAATTTCGCGAGTGTCTCCGGGATAAAGACATGATGTTTGCAATTTTTAGGAAAAGTAATACGGATAAGTCGGTTTAATTGATTGCAGGATATTATCAGACGGTTAATTTCATATTGAATACGTGTTTCAGGGAATATTGTGAAATTGAACTCTTTCATTAAGATTTTATTATCGTATTGTAATTATTTTATTCGTTCTGACAAAGAAATAAAGAAAAAGCTATTCTGCCATTTTTGCCCTTAATTTGTGTTTGAAACCAAACGACAGACTAACAAAGTATTAAAATAATAATAAACGGATCGGACATTTTTCAATTTTATTCCAGCATACTGCAACATTCATCGCAAAGGGATTAAAATAATGCGAAGCGGTATTAAAACCGAATCTTTGTGGTTGAAAGGGGTATGTGTTATTTTCATTTTTCACTGACCTACAAACTTGCGATATTTCCGTTCCAGGATACATTCAAACGCCATTGTAATAAACAAAAAAATAATCGATCGGTTCTTCCCGATCGAATGGCAGACTTTTATTAATTTGCTTTGATACGTATAAACCAGCGCGTTTCACTTCGTTATCCTGAATAAAATAATAAATGAATAAATATATATATATATATATATATATAAAAAAGAGAGAGAGAGAAGAGGGAGAGGAGAAACACAGCGGTGGAAATTGAAATTGTTCACGCTTATAGGATACAAACTTTAACAATCGGACGTTGAAACGGAACGAACGCTAAAACAAAATCAATCTGTGTTATTAATCAATTGATACGAGCCATTCGCGGGAACACATCGTATAAAAATATAACAACGATGAGAATTTCGTTTGATTGATACGATTGAAAGGATGATTTCGATCATTGATCGGTTTCTAAGGAATTCGCCGGATCGAAAAATCGAAAATCCCTGTTTGCGCGAATGAAATACGATCGGGAACAACCCTTCGGGCGAATTTCTACGAAATTGGATAGGAAGATTCACGGTGAAATTTAATTGCTTTCGTAACAACCTTTCGCGGATTTGCTTTGCGCTCGATTTGCGCTTGAAACGTTTCAATTCGTGAGCGAACAATCGGTATTGAAGTGTGCACTTGCACGTTGAATACAGGAAATTATAATTGGAATGTTAACGAAATTTTCAAGCATAGACTCGAAAGAATGTGACAGGGTTAATAATCTGAATATTTGATTACTCGAGTATTCGAATTCTAAGCTTTCCGAATATTATAGAAATGTTCTTGCGTTCCTGGAAGTCGTCTTAAAGTCTGATCTAATCTTGCATTCATTTGATTACTTATCGCGTTGAACTCCGTTCTCTCTCTCTCTCTCTCTCTCTCTTTTCCTTTATTAAATCAGTTTTCAGAAGCGGATAGCGCAGATACGATCGAATTAAATTGGATCGAACGAAACGAAGCAACGTTGTCTTGCATTCGCGTAATTGAAACGTCACGCGACGAGTAATAATATAAATTCCACCGTTGTGATTTCTCTCTTATCAGCGACAGCAAAATTCGAAGAACAATTTCAATCATCCGTAAATCTAAACTCGTAAATTTATAAACAAATTTGTGTTATACTACCGGTACTATCGAATTCGAGAAAAACAAACCTTGCATTTATTTTCTTTTCTTTTTTCTTTTCATTTTTACTACAACTGTCAAAGTATTAGATTTGAATTAGAAATGTTTATTTTAAATGCTAGAGGCGCTACAAAATAATTGTGAAATAATATTGAATTAAATTGGAAAATTTCCTATTCACGATATGGCATAATTGAATGGTCCGTATAGAAGGTAAAATAGGGATTGAACGGAGAAGTATAAAACGTGGAAACGTGTATCTCATCCGATCGATTAAATCGACGAGAATTCACGGTTTATAGT
Source organism: Stelis phaeoptera (assembly GCA_943735885.1). NCBI lineage: Eukaryota > Metazoa > Arthropoda > Insecta > Hymenoptera > Megachilidae > Stelis > Stelis phaeoptera. The sequence continues at coordinate 16,576,087 of OX030932.1, read as the reverse complement.
TGCACCGGTGGTGGATGGAATCTAGCGTACGATGAAATCAACGTAGAAACGATAATTCGACTCGAATGCCTTCGAATCTGACCGAAACGCGATCATCGGCTCGAATTGGATGAGCTTGCATTCCTAATTTCGACTTACTTCCAGGTCGATTTGCCTCCATTCAAATCCGGGATTCGACTCTCTTCATCGATTCCGATCGAACGAACAAGCAACCTCGTATTATCAATTCTGAATCATCTTGTTAGGGATGAAATTTTCGTATCCAGAAATATTAACGTGCAAAAGTTGTATGTTCAAGACATAGTAATTCGAATATTTCAATTTCAAAGCCTAATAATTCGGATTATTTTAATTTCAAAATCTAGTCATTTGAATATTCAAATACCAACTCCTAATACTTTGAATACTCAAATTTCAAAGCCTAGTAATTCAGATAGATAAATTACAGAGGCGAGTGATTCGAACAACTAAATTTCAAAGCCTAGTAATTCGAGTATCCAAATTACACAGCCTAGTAACTCGAATTCCTGAATTACAAAGGCTACTAATTCGAATATCCAAACTACAAAGCCTAGTAATTCGAGTATCCAAATTACAAAGCCTAGTAATTCGAATATCCAAATTACAAAGCCTAGTAATTCAAATATCCAAATTACAAAGCCTAGTAATTCAAATATCCAAATTACAAAGGCTACTAAATCGAATATCCAAATTACAAAGCCTAGTAATTCAAATATCCAAATTACAAAGCCTAGTAATTCAAATATGAACTGGCACACGTGGGCAATCTTTACGCGAAGAATAAACGTACAATTGACCCTCCGAACCTATTAGATCGATAGCTCGGCAGCCGATGAAACAGCTACATTTTTCTATTAGCCCCAGAAACGAATACACACTTCCGCGGGGCCGTTATCGATAGGTAACATAAAGTTCGCTGTAGATTATTATCTCACAGCGCATCCATTACTCTACCGTAGATTATAGATTCCTGGGTTCGTGTTCAATTTTCTCCAACGGTCGTCATAAATCTTCGTTCAAAAATTGAAGGCACCATTCTGGTCTGTTCGATCGTTCCCCAGAATCTGGTCTCACACGATCATACTCTTTCATTAACTCCTCTTCACTGATTTCATGTAACCTTTCCAGGTTAATAAGCAACCTCGTGACAATCACGACTTATAAATATTATTCAACATTTGTTTCCTATTTTATAAACAAAAGACCGATGTACTCGGATAATGAAATGAAAAGAAAATTAATTCTGGCAACCCAACCTAAATTGAAAATGGACACGTCACTTGCTGCATAAGATTATTTCACGAAGCTTTCGCCCCAAAATATGAAACCGAATACACAAGTTGCAATAAAAATGATAAAAATCCAACAACTCGAATGAAAATAATAAAGCATCGAGTCCGTGCAACACGTCCCGATGCTTAGCGAAGTTGATCTCGTTTCCGTTGTCGATCAAATGGCATGTCTCGTCGATTGAATAAATAATTGAATAATAACAGTTTCAACGCCGATATCGCGTCGGTGGATGAAAATTCCGCGGTTCGATTTCCCGGTGGGCCGAGTCGTACACATGCCGACTCGTCATAATTAATTCACCGTGCACGTCGTGTCGCAATTAATTCAACCGATCGAGCTCGATCGAATTTAGCGCCGACAGTCTGGTCGCGCCGGCTATTTACTCGGCCGTCAATCGGATCGGGTCCAACGGCGGCGTAAGAAATCCTTGGGACATCGCGAGCAGAACGCTTCGACGGGCTATATTCGCGGCGATATCTTCTCGGAGGAAGTTTAATTGTCTCGATAAGCCGTTCTGAATCGACACTTTCGAAGCCGTTCGAGCCTGTATACGAGAAAAAGAAGGAAATATCGAATCCCGACGGGTTTTGTTGATGGAAACATTCGATTTCAACAAGAATGTTCCAACAGGCGTGCTTATACACGATCGTTTCGCTAACATGTTCTTCGAGTTTTCTTTCGTACGAAAAATTAAAGCGATTATTATATATTCATTATTACATTGGGTCGTTACGTATGAAATTTTCGAGTTGTAACAAGTTTAAACAAGCCTAGGTTTGTTTGATTAAATTTCAATAATAACAGTGGGAAGTATTAATATCTATACATTTTTCTAATAAATTGTAAGCTCTTGCAAAATCACCTTGATTCACAAATTACAGAAATGTGAAAATAAATCTAACCCTAACCTAGCGCACAATTAAGAAATCCATTATCCATATTATTAACAGGTTGTCTGGCTCAGTGTAAACGGACGTGGGTAGTCAGACACGCTGAAATCCAAATTACTACAAAACGGTCAACTAATTTTCAAATTTAACTTTTCAATTCGATAGCTAGCATTATTACCTTAATGTTAACGCTATCCGTGGTTTACTTTATCATTTCTGTTGGTAATTATTTGATTGTACAAAATTTCGGGTGCCGGTCACCGGTGACCTCCGTGGCAGCCAACGTGTTAACACGTTGTGTGGCACAGTGTAAACGGACGTACGTAGTCAGACACGATAGCAACCCACCATTATTAGCTTAATATTAACACTATCTTTTCGTCAATTTCTTATTTGATTGTACAAAATTTCGGATACCAGTCACCGGTAACTGAAGTGGCGCTTAACGCGTGAAATATCGTGAGATGTATTTGAAATTATAATTAACAAAAATGATGAAGTATCAAGAAAATAATAAATAAAATTACATTTGACGATAAAAAAATAAAACCAACCAACGAACCTTTCAACAGCTACAACCAGGCAGTCAAAGCGTTCAGCTCTCCACTGTGCCAAATCACAAAATAATAGCCCCATGGTTTTTTCATTCTATCCATTATTTCGAAACAACTTCGTTTGATTCGAACGACGTCCAATCCCGATTTCCGGTTCGAGTTCGAGGAAGAATCCAAGACGGAAGCCAGTGTTTCTGGGGGGTCGAGGACGGCACACGATGTCCACCGTGTATGATAAACGTCCTCGCGATCTTTATTGTTTCCTTGTGCCGTTGCCGTTCGTGCAAACCGAGAAGGAAGATCACGGCGTGGAACGAACGAGAAGAACGAGGCTGAAATAAGAAGACGCAAAGGTGGCTTCTGGCGTTGCACGACGATAAAAGGGGGAAAGGAATCGCATATTCAATCGTGGACGAAAAGAATGTCTTTTGTCGGCAACTGCAGCCGCAGATTCACATGCCGTTTGAATAACAGCGCACCCTTCACTCTTCCTTCTACCAACCCCTAGTCCCGCTTTCACTATTCTCTCTCTCTCTCTCTTTACTCTGTTACTCCTTCTTTCCCCCGTTGGATGGCTTGCTTTGCCTTCTTGCCGCTTCGACTGACTGCTTAAACCACGTCCTCTATATTGGAGATCCCGCCGACAGATTCTGTCCCGGCTTATTCTTCGCGTGCTCTCACCAGAACTTGGGCCAACAGCGGTATCTTTTTTGGTAATGTCAGGGGGTTTGAGTTTAACGATTGCTCGCAGCCCCAGAAACGCGTACGATAACGTTCGAAGGTTCTTTCATTCCGTTTCCCCTTTTCTTTCGAGGGAAACAAAGAATCTTGTTTCTGCCAATTTTCAATCCCTTCGCTTTCCCCAAGAACGCTGGATTGAATTGAAGGGGTAAAGGGGTATAGAAGGTAAAGAAAGCCTTTATGCATGAATTTTTCTTTAAAAGACTAGTCGGTGGATCTTTTTGCGGTTTTTTTATTATTTATTGTAGATATATTGGACTGTTTAAATTAATTTTTATGAGTAATTATATAGAAATATAGGAAAGTTAGAGCTGGAATACGCAGGCGTCTTAAAAAATTTCTTCAAATCTGCGAGCACTCTAGTGCAGTGTTTCCGAAAGTGTGGTACGCGTACATTCTGGGAGTGGAGAAGAGTTTGGTGGGGGTAAGCGGTGCACCGAGATTTTGGCTGCGCCTGGTGGAACAAGGAGCTTACTTTTTTTCAATTACAAACATAGAAGAATAATAAGAAATTTCGTTACAGTAGGGCATCGTCTCAACATCAACAATTAATTTCATCCTTCTCGTTGATTATAATATAACTTTCATTTATTTTATTCATATATTATTATGATTGAATTTTATTTTTCGTTTATTAATATTTTGTTTATGTACTAAAAGAGGAAAAAATCTTTAAAAACTAAAATCTCAATTTTTTTTTTTTTTTTTTCTTGGCGAGGGGTACTCAGTGCTACGAAAATTATAGAAAGCGTACACAGATGTCGAAAGTTTGGGAAACACTGCTCTAGTAAAAACCCGGAGATTTTTTTAAACCTAATGAGTGTAGTTTCTATATGAACCTGAATTTACGCCTTATTTTGTTAATAACTCTTTTTAAGCATTAAATTTGGCCAATATCGTAAAACTAAATTTATATTCTTTCGATTCAAACCAAAAATCAAATGAATCGACCGATTAGTGTTCTCTCAATCAACATGGTTTCGAGAAAAGCGGGTTCTGCTCTCACTTTGAACTATACCGGTGCTTATTCATACTTGGGGTTTTCGAAATATGTTCTCTGGATAGAATACCAATTTAAACAATAAAAAAGAGTCCATTTCTGTTCGGCTCTGAACCCCTTTACCCCCTTAAGACAGATAACTGTTTGTTTTCCAATTTAGGTGAATTTGAAGAAGAAGACGAGACGAAAAATTGCGTCAACGGTCGACCAGAGGACGAAGGAAATTTTTCGCGAACGACGCTTTCGCACAGGTGCAATTAGAGCCAGGCCACGAGGTACAAACGAGCCGCACCAAATTCAATTTGCCCCCTCGCCCCTGCCACGTGCGTGGCCAAGCACAAAGGAATGACAGAACGCGGTGAAATTTATTGCCGCGTGCCGGCCACCGTGTACCCGTTGCCCCCATGCCCGGGTTAACATTATAATAAGCTAACGTAAATTCGTTTCGACAAATGCCCAGGAATAATCCGCGATCGCGTTTAATTGGCGTATCGCATTGATTATTGTACGCCACCGATCGCATCGGCTTACCCTGTATTTATCTGACCGGCGCGGCGCGTTGGCCTTTGTGCGTTCACAGCCGTCCCTTGTTCACAAACTTAATTAGCGAATAATTATTTTCGTCGCGCGAGGCACGGGTATACGATACCCAAACACATCGACACGGCTTGCCAGTTCCTTTGACGACAATTTAAAAAGGGTAGAATTAATATTCGTAATCGTTACAACGCTCGTACAATTCTAACTCGATGCAATATTAATTAAGATAACTGCTTTCGAAGTCCGTGTAATTTTTTTCGGGATGGAAGGGGGTTAAATTGAAAATTTGCAGGTTCTGGGAATTTTTATAATGTTCTAAGAGAAGAGGGCGAAGTATAACATTTTCAGGCGGAAATGTTGAGCCGTGTAGGGTGAAATATGAAATTTACAAGACTTGGGTATTTTTATCATTTTTTTAGAGGACCGAAGAGATTATATTGAAAATGTTCTAGTAGGAATAATGCCCGGTGCGGGGAAAGTTTGGAAACCTCGCAAAGTTTTATAATTTAATAATTCTTTGGATTGGAGTGTAGTAAAATTGAAACGCGTCTGTTTTGTGAAAGAATATTTATTAACCCATTTGCATCCAAGCGTGGAATATTCCGCGATCCGCGACTGTCTGCTATCACCGAGCCCGTAATAATCCGCTCTTATTATAATTTTATTTATAAAATAATTTCTGTTTTTTCATTTTTATAAAAAAATGTAAAAAAAAATGTAAAATGCGATGTTTGGGACCCTTAAGTAGGGTCATGATGCAAATGGGTTAATACTTGAATATTATAATAATTATATGTAATAACGAAATGAATTCTGAATAAACCTTCTTATACGCATTTCACTCAACCATACATTTTACGACTCTCCTTTTTTTTAACACACACACTCTTGCCAACTTAATCGTTCTCACGTTACCAACCTAAGCTTAAAAGCAACACCACATGTCTCCCATTGTCAATTTTATCCTGACCAAATTTCAGCTCCTCGTCCATTCTTTCCTCCGGTCACGAACAACGTCTCGCGTAATCAACCCCACTCGACCGTCTTAATTGCGTACTCACTGTGTTTGTGGCTGAACGGGAAACCGAGATTTCACGGATTTGCATATAGATTGCGACTTAACCGTCCCTCAGAAGGTAGCTGGAAAATTTCTCAAACGACCATGCTCTTTCTGGAAGTTTTACCGGTTGTGAGGAATTTTTGGACCGCAATACAGCCGGCCGGCGTCTAAAAGTACCAACTATCATACCGAGGGGATATAATAAAAAGATTGGTGCAATACTCGAGGTTCCACGTCGCAGTTAGGACGTCAGTGTTTATTTTCACGAAACTTTTCTCTCGTGTAGGCACTTTTTTTTTCCACGGCGTGATTTTCTGAAACTTTTGTCTGAATTATCGTACGGTCTTTTGCACGGGAATTTTTATTTAATCCTGTGCAACTTGAATTTTCTGTCCGTTGGTGATGGGAAGTTTCGAATAAATTGAATATTTTGATAATCAAATAATTCGAATGAGTAGAATACTAAAATATCCGAGTATTCGATTTAAAATATATATTTTTAAGTTTCACAGTTACGAAATAAAGACCCATTTCTTCTCTTAATTTCTGTTACAATCAAAATATAATACTCCCAGTCGAAGGGTTGGAACAGTGGGTTGCATTCGGATAATTTCTTGCCTCGTTCATTTTATTTCGTGGCATTTTTTCGGCTCCCGATAATTGCTCGCCGCGTTAAATACAGGCGCGTATCGCGAAAGACGGGAAGGATAATTAAACGCGGTCGTAATTAACGGATTTTTACCGAGCGTCTTTTCAACTTATCCTTTGTTTCGTTTTCTTTCAACTTAAATATCATTCAAATAATCTTAAATAAAAATTTCGTTCATGACCTTTGAATAAAATGTAATTACTTGAAACTTGCATTTTATATTTTACACGTCACCGGTTGGCAGCTTTCTTCCATCATGATACTTGTTTAATTTTAAATTGAAGCTTTGAATTATCGAGTTTCGCAAATTAAACATTTTTTATTTAAAAACACAGACTCTATGCACGTTTAGAAAAATATTAAAAGTTTTAAGGATTAAAAATTTGTCTACGCGTACACAATTATTCCCATACGTATTAAAAAACATTTAGATTGATTTTCTGTCGGAAATTTCGCGTCGAATTAAATTCGTTCAATTTCGTGCTTTGAAGTGCATACATATTATATTCGTGTCCAGCCAATATTTTATCAGAAAATACGAGGACAAATTTTAATACCCTGTTTTTTACAGCTTCGCATTCAAACGAGATTCCCGTCGCTAATAAATGATTCGATGATTCCTTTCAACGTTTCATTGTTGCGATGATACATTTTTATTAGGGTCCTCTTTCGAACTGACGCACAATGGTTGGAAAGACCAAAAATCACAGTAAAAATCACTTTTCCGATATAAATGATATCGCAGCTTCTATACCAAATTGCTTAAACGTAAGTAAAACAATTTTGTCCGGCAAATTTTATTTCCAACATTCCACGTTTACAATCGATACGTGTCCTTTGGAAATTTCCTTCTTTTGTTCAACGTTGCGAAGAAAATTGAATTTAGTCAAGTTACCTGGGACACCCTGGTAATATAAAGTGTAATAATACAAAGTAAAACAATATTACAGTGTTAAATCTTAACAGAACGAAAGGAAAATGATCCATTTCGAGTAACTGATCCACAGTTTTTAATCAGGAAAATTAGCTTTCAATTCACCGACAGAAAAATATTCGTGATCGCGGCGTTAAACGAATGGAAGTTGAATTCATTGTTCGAAAGCGTTCGGTGTTTTGTGAACGGAAAGATAATTTGTCAAGGGGGGTATAGGTGTCTGATCGGGTCGGAAAAAAAAGCGTGTTAGCTTGTCTGCGAAGCGCAACGCGTCAGCTTGGAGGAACGAGCTATGAATACGGCTTAAACAAGGCCGGCTTTAATGGGAGCACCACCTCGAACCCGTGTATACTAATTTATCACCCGCCGTTCATCCCGCTCGGGCCAATTCATTCGGCCCGTCAATTACAAAACAATCGACGCGCGATTAAGTAACCGTTCCGAGGAATTAATTAAAAAAGACATCGCGCCCAATACCTGGCTCCAAGGGACTCTTTCTACAAAGCTTTCTGTAAAGTTCGATTAAACCCTCAGCATCGAAGGCATTCGCAGCAATTCCTTTTAAGATCGAATTTTATTTCGTTTTTTGACCGAATAAGAAATTTTGTTTCGACGAATTATGCAGCAACCTTATTTATGACTATTTAATACTTATTTCCTGTAGGCTTACTCTAAGATCGGCGATTTTCTCGTTTGGAAATGAGAAACAAATTAATACATATAGGAAATTAAAAATCCGTGTATTTATTAACGTTACAACTATTGTAATATTATTATTAGTTCTTTAAATTAGTGTTCTTTCTTGACACTATTCAAGGGAATTTAATTTTCTTTGAATTGAAATTATTATGAGAATACCAAACAGTGTCCAGCAAGCTCAAGATGTATGTTACGCACTAAACCCTGCAACATGTGAATTCGTTCGAATATTTTGTAATACTTACCAACTACTTGTTAGAACAGTTAATTTTCAGAGAAAAGAGATAAAAACGGGAAATCTCGTTGCCGGTCTTTTACGTCTCAACATTGAAACACGAGAAATCTCGTGAGCGGTCGTTTAAGTGTTAATTATTAACTGTTAATTTCTATTATTGAAAAATTTTGGCTTCTATTGTTAATAATAAATTGTTATTAGTACACCCAGACTTCTATTAGCCTATCAACTAAATTGTCCAAATTCTATTGCTTCAAATGTGTCTAATTTTAATAGAGTAAATAAGAAAAAGAAGTAACGGCTGCAATGTTTTTAAAACTATCTTATTTTCCTTTCTTTCTTCCACGACGGTTCGTTTCTTCAGTTATAACTGTTCCAAGAAAAAGAAAAAAAAAAAGAAAAGAATGTTAATATTGCAACGGACCACAAAAGGAACCCAATGCCATTATGAATCCTTCCCAGTCTCTGTCTACGATAGAAACACGAACGGAAGCACGTCTCGGTATCTCGAGCAAGGATCCTCCAGGATGAAACTGTGGGGGTTCCCGAGTGCTGTACGTTAGTTACGTCGTTGGCCAAGAGGCCACCCCCGACCCCATCCAGATCCGCCTATTATCTGCTTCGCGATTATTAATTTCCACTTACAATGCCGGTAGGAGCTGTCGTGTGTCGACGATGCTATGGTTTCCTGCGAATCCTCCGCGAACACGGGTTCGAGACCTCTTAATTATTGTCGTATTCCACCCTTTGCCCACACCCCCTAACCTTCCTCTTCTTCCTCACTAGCGCTACTATCAGCCATCCTCGTCTTTCCAAGGTGGTTAGATTCTCGAGCGTATTATTGGAGCGAAGGAGCTGCTTGCCTTCGTAATCGACAATTGCAGGCTCAAGCACAATGGTCGAATACAGAGAGACTCGGGTAATGGTGTTGCTTTTGCACCATCCACCTAGGGAGATGCGGCTTATACGATACTCGACGAATTATCGAATCGCTCATGACGACGAATAATCGCTCGACGTTTCTTTCAACGACACCCGGGACGTTTGTTGAAACGAGGGAATGCAGTAATCGAATTTTAAATCACAATTTCGCTGGTATTCGGATTTCAAACCTTAAATCTACCAGTATTCGATTACTCCGGTATTTGAATTCCAGCTCCCAACTCTGTTGGTGATCGAATACATAATTATTCGAGTACTCCAGTATTTAAATCTGAGATCCCAACACTGCTAGTATTCGAATTTCAAACCTAATTCTATTAGTATTTGAATTTCAAATCCCAATTCCACGGGTAGGTACTCAAATATGCAAGTATTTAAATTTCAAATCTCAACTCTGCTGGTATTCGAATTCCAAACCTAATTTTACCAGTAATCGAGTACTCCAGTATTTGAATTCCAAGTCCCAATTCTACGAATTTCTATCGAAGCGAGGTGAATTCGCGTTTCGAGCTAATATAAATTAGATGTCGAAGTTTGCACAGCTTTCGCCAGAGGGAAGCTGAACGATCGAACTCGATTCACCGGGCAGAAATCAGATAACGCGGTTCGTTGGTAACCTGCAAACTTCATAGATCATCGGGCGGAAATACGATGTCGAAACGGGCCGTTTAAATTTTCGACGATACCTGCATGTTTCTCCCCTCGGTCGCATCAATAATCCCCCCCCATGATACTAGTAAATTGGAATTATAGAGATATTAACGTCGTCGTGGGGAAAATCGTGTCTTTGTTGCCACGAATGAAGATTCTTGTATGTATAATATCTTATGGAAACGACGAATGACTTTGCCTGGCGATGTTATCTTGAAATTGATTATACATATATTCCCGTATTACAAAAAGTTCCGTTTAATCCCTCGATTACACGGATCGACTAGAAAGTTGTTTATGCTAACGTAAGATAATTTCAAGATATAAAATGAATCGTTTCTATCTGATTCGATTTAATATTTACCTTTTAGTTTCCTATTTTACTATTTAGTTTCAATTTAAACCAAGGCTTACTTAACTTTAGGAATGAACAAGCTAAGTTTTGGAAGTAATTTGCAAGTAAAAATGAACAAAATACTCATGACACACCAGAATCTGTTGTTACATAAGAAATAAACAAACCACGAACGATGACTATAATCCATCATCTTCGGCAGAGTTTAATAGTATAATACTTCGAATCGATGATGTTGAATCAAGAAACAGGATACACGTGGTGTTATGACGTTGTAGAATCGAATATCCATCGGGTTGGCTAGCTGTACGCTTGACATTGTAACAGGAACAGGTAATCGTAGCAATAATTTCGCTAGAATGCAAGCTAAGCAACTCTAAACTTTTAATTGGAACCTGTCATACGTTGAAACTACACTCGGCTAGCATGTGGACAACGAATTCGAAGGTTTACGAGCAACCAACCAGACGAAGGACAATAAAGAGGGTACCGCTGGAACACGTATGCGTTATTTTGTGATGAATTGTCCGCCAGTAACCGAGGGGATTACCCGGAGGAAATATATTGGCTTCCGCCCTAGATGCACTGCTTTGGGGGGATGTACTTTTGAAGAGTGTTTCTAAAATCTCGCTAGCAAGCAGGTAAAAGTTTCTTGTTTCCTTGTTAAATGGCCAGAGTTAAATTATGTAGGATCTTCCGGCTGCGATACGAATTCTAGCGAGCCGAAATATTCAAGCGTTCAAGTATACTTAAGTCTGAATTCTGCTGATATCCGAATCATTCGTGAATTCAAATTCATTGGTATTCGAATGTTTATACAGTCATTACGGTCCTAATTTTCAATAGAAAACATTTGGCAAAGGCGATTCCTATTTCCTAGGAATATTGATCCATTCCAAGAGTTCTACGAATACAACAGTAACAAAGATTTCTACGATATTATCAGCCGTAAAATCGCATAAGCTGATTAAAGTCACTGAACAGAGATGCTTGTTACCGGCAATCGTATAAATTCTCGGAAATATATTAACAAACCGGTATGAATAGCAACGTATCAGATTGCTAAGTAACAATGAGCTGACTTCGAAGCATACAAAACTCTGGCATGATTTAATGACATAATAATGTCGTAAAATATCACTTATGACATATCAATTTCAAGCTTGAAGTTTAATAATGAAAAAACACTACACGAATCTTATATTGGTACCGTCAGCGTAAAATGTATCCAACCAGTCGGTAAATACGCAAAAGAAAAGCACCCTTCCTGATACGTGTGCATATTGGACTACGGTATCGAATAATTCTCCAGGGTAACGAAATATTTTGAAAATGAGTTATCCAGGGATAAGTTACACCCTCTGTACAGTCTATCCTGTCTCGTTTCAATTGATTCCCTCCGGTTGGAGGTCGGTGGCACGACCGTTTGTGCCGTGGTACCGCGGGTTAACTCAAGCCAGACTAATTAAACTGCCTTTCGGCGTTACGATTGATTTCAATCACGTTCTCCTTATTTGGCTCTCGTCTGTCGAGCATTTACCACCCCACCCGTCCCCTCTTCGTCGTTGAACATTTCTTTTTATTTTTCTTCTTTCGTGTTCGCTACACTAATTGACTAGACGACATCTGTCGCCTTGCTCGTTGTCTTGCTCCCCGAAACTCCCCCTCAATCGCTCGGTTTGTCTGCTTTCGTGCATGTTCATATATATTTTCCTTCTGATTTTTTTTTTCTTTTTCAACAGACGACCAACATAGCTCATTAATTCAAGCGTCGGTGTCAAAAGTCACCCGTGGTTACGGTGTTAAATTAATTCCACCAGGAGTCGTTTAGTTGGTGCCGAAGCTAATGGCCCGACACCGTAACCCTGGGTCATAAATTAATCCTGACCAGTCGTTAGGTTTGCCTTCGAACGCCGTTCCATCGCCACACACGGACCGTAATCCCGGCGAACGAGTCAGTTTGCTCGTGTTTTCAAAACTGCTGACGAGTCGGCCGAACGTGAAACAGAGAGACGTTCGTTGTCTTATTTTGTTGCGGATCGATGCCCCGGGGAAGACACTTCGACGCGAAAGGGCTGGATTTAGGGCTTGCTCCGACCAACCATCGTTCGTGTTATTTGGATTATCCTTTTATTCGGATAATCTGAATGTTCGAGGTATCTGGGGCTTCAGATTTTACCGAGTGATGCGAATTATTCAAATTCTATAGGTATTGGAATCATCCGAATTCCATATGTATTCGAGTACCGCTAATATCCAGATTTTATAGATATTCTAGTACTATTGATATTCAAAAATGATTAATACCTAAATATTCGAAATACCCGAATTTCCTACGTATTCCAATACTGCTAACATCTCAATTCCACAGGTATTCGAAGACTACTAATATTCAAATACGCGAAGTATCAAAAACCCAATAACTTATTACACTATAAATACATGAAGCTTTTCAACCTGTTCTTCCTTCCATTTTTTATAGGTATCCGTCTGCCTACCCTTTTAGCGAAGGTCTAATCCTTCCTATACCACTTATTTCATGAAAATATTACCGCAAACGTACAATGGTTCCTGCACAGTACTAAGTTATTCCCCGCTTGAAATTCACCGAGCGAAAGAAAAATATCTGCTGGACCGAACACATCCGAAACCGAGCGAATCAGCTTTCCAATCTCAAAAACTCTCAGCGTGAAATCCGGATTACGCGTTTCGTCCGGATGAATTTTATAACCAGCCCAACGGAAGTGTTTTAATTTCATTCGTTTCGAGGGAAAGTTCGTACGTGCTCGAAAGAGAAAGAGAGTGAGCGTCACCGACCACCGAGGACCATTGTTGGCCACGGGTTAAAAACATGCTCTTTTTCCCCCGCAGTCATCGTACGGAGAGACGCAAGTTTTATTTGTCGTTACCCCCGTCACCGTCCACACACGTATCCCAGGAACGCGTGGAAACAATATTTGCATGCGTGAATAATGTTGCACGGATCTTCAGTTTGCTCTCCCTTATTTTTGGCCGTGGAATTTATACCGGAAAACAGCTTGCCGTTCGAGAGCGACACCGAAAGCTTTACTAGAAACACGGATTGACAATATCAAGCCCCCGTACGCTGTCTCCGTAAACAATTTATCTCGCCCCTTTATGGACCTGCGTGACGTTTTAAAGACGCAAAACGACCAGGAAATTGGGACGGTATCTCACCGGAGATTTGATTATAGCCATGCAAACTGGTGGCACGTGCTCGCTAGATGGTGATAAATGAAAGAATTCACCAGGATTTGTTACAACTTGCTTGACGGTGGATGAAATCGTAGAAGAAATACTGCTCAAATATTCTTATCCAGTACTTGCAAATAGGTACATACAATAAAAATCATACCTCAATTCCCTGCAACTCTTAGTTATTCGCAAACTATTAATATTAGAATTATCCGAATTCTATGGGTATTCGAGGACTGCTAGTACCTGAGTATTCGAATCAGCCGAATTCTACAGATACTCGAATATTTGAATTACTGAAATTTCGTAGGTATCCGAATGCTATTAAAATTTGAGAATTAGAATCGCCCGAATTCTACAGATACTCGAATCTTCGAATTATTGAAATTTCGTAGGTATTCAAGTGCCAATAATTTAAAAATTTACTGAAAATTGAAATATTCCAATCTTTTCTGCACGTTTGTCTCCAAAGGTAGCTACAATAAGACACGTTATACTCGGCCAACAAATATGATAAGACAAAACATCTCAACAATCGTCAACAATGCAAAGATAATCATATGTGAACGCGTCAGTTTCCAAACACCAACCTCGTCGCGACCCTCGAGAACATCCCCCTAGGAAGATTAACGTCTTACGAGCTGGTGAACAGGGGTGGTAAACAACCACGACAACGTAGCACCCTCCTTCCTTGAACGGAACGATTAACACGCTTGATACCTTGACGTACATTTATCCGGGTGTTTGCCGAGAACCGGGGCGCGATAGGAGGTCGCGAAAAAAAGTTAGCGGAAGTTAAAGCAAACACGAAGGCGGGCCCGACCAATGCAGGAAACGATCCCAAGGGTGAGCTGTTTGCATTACGACCCGAATCCCCTCGAATCCCACGTGGTAGACGGATAAGAAGTTTCACGATATCTCGAAACTCGCGGGAAATATGCTTATCCTTTGGAAAATACTGACCGAGGGATGCTAAAACGAAATAGACCCCGATCGTTTAACCCCTTATCCCATTTCTGTTTTCATCCGCCTACAACTTTTTATCCATAACAGATATTCCAATCAAATTTAATCACCCATTAACGGGTATATATTTCCATTTCGAAGTTTGTTTTAACCCTCGATAGATCATTGAGATAATAACAAGGATATAAATTTCATTATTGGCCTTATTTTATTTCCATCGCCTACGTTTTCTGTCATCATTCGTCAGAATACAAAGCTTTCTAGTTCGAAAAGTATTTTTCCTTGGTTAGATTCTTTCTTTTAACACGCAACGAGCTAACTTTTCGATTCTTCTTGGTAAACATATGAAAAATCGAGTCGTTGGAAGGTGGCCGAACGATCGAACACGGAATCGAGCGTTCTAATCAATTTGGGGAGCTGCAGGGATGAAACCGCCCTTGGTTGTCTCGTTTCCGGCTGGTTGACCCGGCCCGCTCTTCCCGTTTCTCGGTAAATTGCTTATCGAGTCAGCGTCTTTTGTTTTCTCCCTCGTCGTGCACGGCGAAACAGAGCCTGATAAATTTTATCCGACGTTCGATTCCCAATTCTGTGTTCACCACCGTGTACACGTGTCTTCTTTGTGCACGTCGTGCGGATTGTTTTCGTCCGACAAGCTTTGTAAATAATCTCGCCAAGATGATAATGTATTTTCCTACCCCGATACCGTCAAGCAATTGCATTCAAATTTGATGAAATTATTCGTATAGGTGTGTCGAATGATTCCAGCGACTTTTAGTTTCAGTAATTTGCCAATTTCTTTTTGGATACATTGGTGTATAAAAGTATTCTGTTTAGTCGGTTCAGTTTTCTGAAAGTCTCGATTTTATTAATCGATACGCTTGTAGCGAAATATTTGTAAAGTTTCGTCTTCAAATATATAGTAGTTTAAATTTTGGGTCTTATCTCAATGTTGGACCACGTCGACCAGAAAATATATGCGAAAGTTTCCATTTTGTTCGGAAATATTTGCGGAGTCCTCGTTTCGTTGGTTCGCTCGCTCGTGTCGAGATATACGCGAGTTTTAAGTTTCGAATTTTTCTCAATTTTTGCGCCAAATCGACTCGAAAATATACGCAAGCTCCCTATTTTATCCCGTCTCGTATTTAAAGTTGTTAGCGAGATCCTCGTTTCGTCGGCTCGATAAACGAGCTTGAGTTTCTTCCAATTTTGGGCCAAATCGACTCGAAAATACACACTCGAGCCCCCCGTTTTATCAATTCGACCACCCATTCGGAAATATTCGCAAAGTTTTCGTTCCGTCGGTTCAGCCTTCGACTCCAGAACGTTCACAATGTCCCCTGGTCTAGTCGGTTCGTTCATTCGGATCGAAATATCCTAAAGTTTGGCATACTTTGCCTGATACCGATCGATATTTAACGAAATCAACGTCTGTACAGTTTGAAAAATACTCTCCCGGACTTGTCAATTCCGAGAAGAAACGTGGCCCAGAGTCACGTAAGGATGATAAAGGCAACGACGGGGAAGGAAAACAAGCGGATGGCCGGGTGCCAATTCCATCAGATATTAGCATGGAAATGGATCGTGATTTGTGGGCCAACTAGCCGCTGCGTGGACGCGTATTTTTTCGTGTACACACGGTACGAAAAACAAAAAAAAAAAAAACAGCGCGATGCTCTGGCCAGTAACAAAGTTGTCGAGAGACGCCAAAAAAAGAAAAACAAAAAGAGAGCGAATGAGGGACGACGATGCCAACGTTCCAACACATCAGCAATGTTTACCCTACGGATTAAGAGGGAAATTTATGACTACTCGTATATCGATTCTATTGCGAATCGAGGACATTTTGACACCCTTTTTCTGCATCCCCTTTAACGACTGTCCAGGGAAAACGGGCACACGTGGCTGTTCGAAGCACAGTTCGAAAAATCAAAGAAAGATATATGTAGGTAAAAATTTCTGGAAACTCGAAGCATACTCTTATTTTGCTAGAGAATGGATGTAATGATATTTGGGAAACTTGACGTTTCGTATTTGTTCTTGGGAATTAAAGGGACACGCTATCTTGACAAATATTTCTATTATTCATCATTGCAAGTACTTGAGAATATTTCTAATTATGAACCTGGGGTTCTGTGGACTATTTTTTCGTTTATCGACGACTTGTGTGTCTTCTAATCGAAATAAACAATTTAAATTATTATCAGAAAGATTTTATTCATATGCTTTCACAGCAGCTGTTGAAAATGATCACCTCGTGACACGATAAGCGCCTTATCATCGATTTCCTTGTCCTATCGATCCTTTCGAATGTTAATCGGATTTGCCAAGGGAAACTTCTTCGACCGGTCCTACGTCGCTTTATCAAACGGATTACCGGAACACCGGAACGGGGACAAATCAGATATTCGTCTATATGAATAATTTTTGTCTTCTTCCGACGAATTTATCATTCTAAACGAGAGTCGCTTATCAAAGTTTTTATAAGGATTCGTCGTGTAATCCATTGCTAACAATTGGGAATACACTAACGGTTTTCCGCTCGAGCAGTTCACAATATCGGCAACTTTTCTTCCGGGGATTGATTTCTGTTGCTCACGCACGCTCAAACCCCTTCAAAACTTCTGGCGGCGAACTCGTGCCAGCCAGTCTCTTATATTTCTTCGACGTTGCAACTTGAAAAACAACCGAACGCGATACGTGTCCAGGAAACTTTCCGTTCGAACGCAACGGCGCGCCGCGCCGCGCCGCGGCTGTTCAATGTTCTTCGACGAAAACATTTTCTCTGCCGACCTTTTTCCAACACCTTTGGTAATTTGACAATTTTGGAATATGGTAATTATTGGAGTTTTAGTAGATTAGTAACATTGTAATATGGTAACTTGGTACTCCAGTAATTTGATAATTTGGTAATTTAGTAATATGGTAATTTGGAGCTTTAGTAAATTAGTAATTTTGTAATTTGGTTATTTGGTAATTTGGAAATTGTTAATTTGGTACCCTAGTAATTTGATAATTTAGTAATTAAGTAATATGGCAATTTGGAGCTTTAGTAAATTAGTAATTTGGTAATTTGGTAAATTGGAAATAATTAATTTGGTAATTTGGTAAATTGGAATTTGTTAATTTGGTAATTTGGTAAATTGGAAATTGTTAATTTGGTAATTTGGTAATTTAGTAATATAGTAATTTGGTACCCTAGTAATTTGATAATTTGGTAATTCAGTAATATGGTAATTTGGGGCTTTACTAGATTATTATAGTAATTATGTAATTTGGAAATTGTTAATTTGGCATCTTAGTGATTTCGTAATTTGGTAATTTAGTAATACGGTAATTCGGAGCTTCGATAAATTAGTAATTTTGTAATATGGTAATTTGATAATTTGGCACCTTAGTAATTTGGTATCTAAGTAATTTGGTTATTTGGTAGCTTAGTAACTTGGTGATATAGTAATTTAGCACCTTGGTAATTTGGTAATTCAATAACATGGTAATTTGCGAATGATTCTGAAACGAAATCCAAGGTAAGGTCGCGATTTGAATAATCCCCAAACCAATATACATTCATTATCCGCAGTTGCATTTTGAATTAAAGAAAAAAAGATAGAACAACGGTGATATCGATGTGAACGTGCATATATATTTTTTATCGTCCATTAATTTCATCGTATGATTTATGTTGAACACACGAAAGATTTAGGATACCGTAACAGGGCAATTGTGCAACAATTTGGAAACACCGCACGCCCAGCCAACGTGACAATAATTTACAGAAACTTCTACGCCGCACCGACACTCTCGCGGCCATGGAATTTACGGAGGTAGGTGGGGGAAGCGGGGGTATAGGAAGAATGCATTACGGTAACGCGATTTTCCGAAATCTTGAATTTCAGGGCGATAAAATTTAGCGGGACCACGGCGTCACGTATAGTTCTTCGAAATCTACGTTTCGGATAAAACCAGGCCACCGTTGGCTTTAACTTCTTCAGCCCCGTAAGAATCACGTACGAAAAATACGTGCGCTGAAATTATACACTGTAAAAACCGAGCCAACCCCGTCCCTTTCTCTATCCGTCACGATAATAAAATATCGAATTTATTCGATCCCGCGGAAATTCCTTTTGTTGAATTTATCGCCGCGACAAAGCGTAATCCAACCCTGCATATTTCTCACTTTGATAACATTGTCTCGTCCGAGTGTCGCAGTTATTTCATTTATTCTAACGACTATGTGACGATTCCGAAGATGGTTTTCGTTCGTAATTATAATTAAGGTCGTCTAGTAATTATTTTCTTCTGACAATTGCACAATATTAAAATTTTCAATTCATAATTATAATTAATGCGAAACGAATTATAATTGATGCTAGAATAAATATCTTAAATTCCTTTGAATATCAACAGAACGAACATGCGAATGTTTGCGCACCACGACAGAAATTTTCATCCACGGCAGACCCGAATCCGTGACAAAATGTCGAATATTTTACGATACATAAACGACGAGCCGTTGTACATCGAACTAGACGGTTGTAACGGGGCAAATTTCGGAATAAGTAAATTGCACGCGCTTCAATTTGCATAATTGCCGGCCGTTTGATTATCACACGCGGCCGCACGCTAAACCATGCTCTCCCCGCTTGTAGATCGCTATCCGACTCTGCGTCGTGTGTTCAATAATTCCTCCGGGTCGTTCGGTCGATTTAAAACAACCACGGTCAAGTTTGTCGCCGTTTCACCGTGGAAAATCGTTATGGAAATCGAGAGCTTGCGCAACTTTCAGCCGAGGTGTAGTCTGTCTGACAAGTGCGTGACCGGCAAAATTTAACCCTTGCATCGGGGATCTTTGGAATAGCAATAATTTAAATTAGTTTTGTATTTCGTCTGGGGGAATTGTGACCCAGATAATGGGGACAATGGAGGATTTATATTTAACACGTTGGCTGCCACGAGGGTCACCGGTGACCGGCACTTGAAATTTTTTACAATCAAATAATTACCAACAGAAATGATAAAATAAACCACGGATAGCGTTAACATTAAGTTAAGAATGCTAGCTATCGAATTGAAAAGTTTAATTTGAAAATTAATTGATTGTATTGTTAATAATTAGGATTCCAGCTTGTCTGACTACCCACGTCCGTTTTCACTGTGGCAGTCAACGTATTAAGATAACAGTTCAAAATTGGAGAAATTAAATGAAATCAATAATTAGCGTTAAGTTGTCCCAGCGCTTCAACGGTTAAGTATTATTTTCCTGTGAATAATATCTGTTGTTCAACGATTTGCCTTCCTAACTTTAGTCGAAATACTCCAAAAGTCGTAACAATTTCTAAAAATAATCACTTTACATACTTTTCTTACTTAACACGTTGACTGGCACAGTGAAAACGGACGTAAGTAGTCAGACATGCTGAAATTCGAATTATTAAGAATACAATCGATTAATTTTAAGCTAATTCGTTAGCTTAATATTAACGCTATCTGGAGTTTATTTCATCGCTTCTTTTGTTAACACGTTTACTGCCAAGGCTTACGAAGCAGTTACACCAGCTACGAGTGTATTCGTAGCTGGCAGTCAACGTGTTAATACTGTGGCATATCAATTTTAACTCTTTTCTGTAATAAGAAAACGTTTCGTTCCAACGTTTCGTTGTTGTTCATATTTACACGAGGTTCGATCGTCTTTTTGTTTCTTGTCAAATGAAAGCAGAGAATCGGATTGCAGTAGCTGGTTTACGAGAGCAGCTGTTGCGATCCAAACCGACACCGAGCTCGTGTCCTTTCGATCCTTTTTACTCTCGATCATCGCCAACGATACGCTTGTTGCCGGTTATTCGATGCCCGTTCGTGTTCGTTTAAAACGTAACAGAATCCTGTTACCGTTGGTCAATTGCCAGTTGCAAATATAACCTCGTGTTTTGAATTGCATCGTGGTTGAAACGCTTTCAACCCTTGTACCGACAACTTGACATTCGGGTATCAATTTCTGCGTCCATTGTCGAGATTTTGTTATAGTGTTCGAAGGTTCAGAAATATATTTCGGAATTTCTATGCTTCTGAGCTTCTAGAAATATAATACTTTGATATTTCTGGGTTTTTAAAATTATAACATTTTGGAATTTCTAAGTTTCCAAAAATGTAATGCTTCTTTGAGAAAATTAGATTTGTAGAACTCACTGCAATGTTATTATTTGATACATATAGATTAGAGAGTAGACAAAATAGGGAAGGTTTGCCTTCCAATCGCAGGGTTCCAGGTTCAAATATTACTGTACCTCTCTTCGACTTTTCATTCGTTTTTAAATAATATTTCTAAAACTACTCTATTATGGCTTGCCGCGTTTCCCATTTTTCTTGAAATAAGTTTTAAAAGCTCCGATGAAAGTTTCCTTGACACTGTATAAAATAGAAGCTACGTCTAAAATACAGTGAAAATTCTGAAATGTAATAAAATCGACCAATAAATTCCGAGTTACCCAAATGGTTCACACGAGATCGTTAAAGTGTATCTTTTAAGAAAAATCGCGGAAAATTCGTATGTAAATAAAATCATCTCCAACGTCCCCCAATAAACCTCACTAATACACAACAAGGAACTTTTCTAACCCTGACAACAATTACCAAATGCAAGAAAACTCTTCCGGTACAGTGGGCAAACGTGGAGACGGTTGAATGGAAATTGACAAAGCTGGTATGATCCTGCTGCACAAATAAGTAAGAGCCATACTATTCGATCCCAGGGGGTAAAACGAACCGTTAATTCGTGTAGCATACAATCGTGGACAGGTCATTGGATGCTGGCTAATAAACGTTGATTCGATAAACTCTCAAAGGCAGTATCTCGAGCGTGCAATGCGAGGT
Source organism: Stelis phaeoptera (assembly GCA_943735885.1). Lineage (NCBI taxonomy): Eukaryota > Metazoa > Arthropoda > Insecta > Hymenoptera > Megachilidae > Stelis > Stelis phaeoptera. Next base: position 16,554,477 of record OX030932.1, on the reverse strand, counting down.
ATGCGGAGGCGGGTTATTGTGCGTTTTGTACAAAGAATCGAATATCCGGCTGGAAAAACGTGGCCCGGTGGCGAGACACGCCGCTCGCCCGCTATTTACGAAACAATGACGGTTGTATATCGTATACGCGTTCCGAAGCGATCGCGTTCGTAATTTCTGGCCCCGTTCGCTTATCGAGAGCCGTTTTACAACCGGCCAGAATCCCGACGTGGTCGAACGTGTAACGAGATTTCAGAAAACGGGAATAAACCAGCGACACGCGCGAACTTTCGAAGCTTGGAAACAGTTAATCCTAAACGGACGGTTAAAAAACAGCGGACGAGGGCTGACGGTTAACCAACGAGGGGGTTGCTCAAGGGAAATTAGGCAGATATTGTGTGCACAAACTACCCGGTAATTCGGTGACAAGCTTTGGGAGATGTGCGACGTTTCGACGCCGAATGACGTTGCGCTGCTGTTTGCGAGCGCAAGAATATTTACCGACTGCGACCACCGAACGGAAATCAACGCTTAATATATATAACCAAACGGTACACCCGCCAGAATGCTCGAATAATTATGCAAAATTAGGCTGCGACATAGTTCGCGTTTCTTACTTGTTTGTCAGGCCAAGTTTTCTTAATACGAGATGATTGCTCTTGTTCGATTGACACGTTGAGTGGAACAGTGAACACGGACGTGTGTAGTCAGACACGTTGAAATCCTAATTATTAAGGATGCAGTCGATTCGAACCTTTCGATAGCTAGCATTATTAGCTTAACGTTAACGCTATCCGTGGTTTATTTCATTATTTCTTTTGCTAGTTATTTGATTGCAGAAAATTTCAGGTGCCGATCACCGGTGACTCCGGTTAATCGTTGATGGTCTGCCACTTCGATCTCTAAACCTTCTGATCCATTTTTGAATGGTCCGTTTATTAATAACAGTATCACCATAAACACTACAAATTTTCTTTTTTCAAATTTTGTTCGCTCATTTCAAAGACCCACTTTACTCGATCACAACCAAAAAAAAAAAACAACTGACCAACGTTACAGATACAACACATCCAGACCTTACGTAGTTTGATACAATAAACAATTGCAGTCAAAACAAGCACTGACTTGTTACACAATCTAATACATTTTGTATCGTACGATCAGGGGACAAAAGAGAAGGGCGCTCCAAGTATTGATAAAATAAATAAAACTCTTCGCTTTCAATCTCACGAAAGAACCATCTCCAAATCAAAATTTCTTAGAACCGTCAGGCACTTATTTCCCTAGGACCGTGGTTACGAGGGATTTTATTCTTTGTCTGTCTGAATGGTTTTAGTTCCTTCTAATCCTTTAAGCAGCGTCGCCCGTGACATTCTTCCCATCGGATAGACTTTTTCCCGTTTTAACTCAGCCATACGCGCACACGAGAGCCACCTTAGAATTTATGCTCCCGCAGCTGCCATGGCCGTGCTCCTGGTTCCCTTCAATTTCATTAGAAATACACCTGTGGCGCGTTTCGTCGCGATTCTGACCATGCAAGTTGGACGAACCTCGCCTGCTTCTTTCGTCGAGCTTAATCCACGTCACGCGTCGAGTGTGTTGCTTGATAAATCCTTGATAGTTAGATTGCCTACTTGTTCGAACGGATATGGGATGAAAATTCCCTAACCTAACCTTAACCATTGGTTTCTTTAGAGAAAATAGTTTTTTTTTTTACTTGAAAGCTAATTAGTTTTATATAAAAAGTTAATTCGGTCAATTCTCTTTTAAATAAATATTAATCCAAATACTTAATGTATGGTAATTCTGGGAAGCCTTCGATGCTCGACGGTGTACAGTGATTGACAGCAAAATTATGTACTCTTTAATCAAGTAATTTGCAATGTGGTCATTTTTATAAGAAATATTTGGACACTGGTAGCTCTTGGTAGTAAAATAGTGAATGATATAAAATAAATATACGTAATCTCTTTTTCCTGCTAAATACGTAGAGCTGTGCTTTCTGTGGTATAATTTCGAATACTAAGAAAGTAGGATAATTCGAGATATTTCATTAAAAACTGTACAGAATTATATAACTGCTTTGTCCAGGGCAAACGTATGGCTCTGAGAAAAATTCGTCGGGTCATAATTCTTCTCTGAAAAGCTCTCTATTTCAAGCAAGATTAATGAAACGTTGCAGAGAGTTCTTTACTCGGTTTTAATCTGCTCGGTTTCGTTCACCCTATGGTCATTAAATTGAACGAAAAAGAAGGTGCAACAAGAAAAACGAAAGACGAAGATCTTGGATAAAATAGAATTTTTATTTTTGATACCGTTATCCTCGCGTTGAACAGGAACGTAGTCGTTGGGGAGAAAAAGAGACATAAAATTGACATTTTTTTTTCTTCACCCCCTCGACTGGTACCACAATGTTTTAACGGTATTGAAATATCTTTTGAGACGTAATATATAGAAGACAGGAACATTTGTTAATTCAGCAACGAGCCGTGGTCGCATTGTTTCAATGGATTTTCAGATCCTCGCGTTCGGTGAAATTATAAAAGTAAAAATACCATTGAGTCTCGTATTTCGTGCAGCCATTGTGCTGGGACAAGTTGAAATTCATACGCGTGTATTATCCATTACGCCAAGCTTCCTCATTTGATACAATTTTTTTTTTCTTCACAAATTTCATTCCCAACTCACGTTCCTTCTTCCGTAACGCTGGCCGCTCGAAAAAAACACTCCAAATTCTTTTCAAACGCGAAACCGTGCACGAAGCTAATAATACCTGTACGAGTTTCGGAACAAAATAAAATAAGCCGCCTTCAAAGCGCAGGTTACGTTCTGAAAGGATTGATAATTGGGGCAGAAAGTTAAAGGAAGGTGGATATTTGTACATTTTTTTTTTCAGAGAAGCGGTGGGCTTCTTTACACTTTTCTTCTTTTTATTAGAACGCAGGTACGTTGTGTGATATTTATAAAAATTTGCATGGGAAAGCGGTAGAAACTAGCCACGGTATAGGTAGCTCTTTGATTTTACCAAAAATATGCACGTGGAGCGATAAAACTTTTTCATCACTTATTAAGAATTTTTACAACCTATATTTACAGTTAACATGAAAATTTCAGGTTGGCGCGTACATCTGAAATTTCTTGAATTTCCGGAGGTTCGCGACGAGTAAAAAGTTGCGTCAATCAACCATACAGCGAACACGAGAATCGAGTCAATTTTTAATCCCGTCACCACGAGGCAAAATTGTATTTTTTTTCCCCCGTTCAAAGCGCGCGTTCGCGTCTCGTATAATTTTCAAGTCCACATTTTCACCGGATCCGTGGTGTGTTCACGCAGGTTCGTATATTCAATTTTTTTCCCCCCTTCGCGGCTACCACCAACGTACCACGCTCCTGACGTCGAATTGCATCACGTAAACCCAGGCCAGATAGGCGCGTGATTAATGGGACGCCATGGAAAGTAATATCATCGCTGGTTCTCGCTTGGTCATTCCGCGGAGATACTCGCGAAAATGGTGGTTCACTGACGTCCACGCAATATAAACTTCTACGGGGGTAACCGCATCAATCTGCATGCGATGAAACGTGTCTGCCATCGCTGGTGTTGATGAAATTTTCCAGAACTGTCGACAAGAATTTACGTTTATAATTCTATAAAAACCTTTGAACAAACTTAATGATTCTTGAATAAGGAGCTTTCGAATTTTAAGTATCAAATTGTTCAACGGCCACGTGCTTCTCAGGTAAAATCGAATTTCCCATCAGATTTATTCTCCTTTGGTCGTTTACCGGGTCTTCTTTTATATTATGTAAAGCCACGTCGACGATGGCGTACGAAGGAAGCATAAGGGTTTTAATATTAACGGACCACGCGATGGGGAGGGCTAGAGGGGAAACGGCAAGTGGCCGCCATCTTCGTTCCAAAGCAATAGGACACGGGGATGCCGGTTCCGTTGGTCCATAAGTCGAGTTCGCTGCAGAACTCGTTGGTATGCCATCCTTCCTTTACCACTGGCTTCCTGCTTCCGTGTTGAACATGACGAGACTTCGTAGTGGCCCTCCTCGAGGATACACGATTCGTACCGATCGCTTTTGCCTGCATCTTTGACAACCTATTCCTCCATCTTTCTTGCTTCGTCCCTGATACAGGCTTTAATCCCTTTCTCATGCCATTAACTATCAGCTTAATAAAAGAGCAAAGATTTTTCGAAAGGAATATATATCCCTGATGAAAAATATCAGGCATCCCATGAAATATAAATAATTTTTGCATCAGAACAAAATTAAGTTACCGAAATGTTTGGCTACCGTTGTTTTATAGGTAATTTTTGCTTAACGATTATATCTAGATTTTCACCCGATCGTAATAATTTGATCGCCCAGTATATCATTAACAGCCAAACAAACCCCGAAGAGTTGTTCACCGATCGAGCGACCCTCGAAAACGGGGTGTTCTCGTTAAGGGGGTGGCTCGAGGTGGCGGTAAGAAAGTTTGCGTTAGAAATTGAGGCCTAAGAGGTGCGGAACCTTAACGTTAATTCGGAATTAACGGAGTACGAGGGGGGGGCTGGTGGTCGCATTAGAAGACGCGGTCGTCTTCAGGAACAGCGTCGCGGCGAAAACTTACGCACCGCTGCTTCCCGTACATCGGCGAAGTTTCCACGAGGCGTCTACCACCGGCGCAACCGAACTCTCCAAGTTTCTGGGTACCCGGGACCACCGATAAACGGATATTACCGCGACGAAGAAGCCACCTCGGCGTGTATCGGTTAACTTTGTAATTTGAAAGCTGATCGAGCATGATCAACCCTCTTGACGCTAGAATTACCCACGCGCGAATACGAATTAATCAATCGGATAGAATAATGTTTGCCATGGGGAAGAATTATGTAAATCTTAAATGAATTAATTTTTCATAATAAAATAATTTTTGAAAAAAGAAAAAACAACCGACTTCGTAATGCACTAAAAAGAATGAAATAATTTTAATTTATTCTGTACGAATTCTCTCCAGCTCTTTATAACATTGATTCAAATATTACATTACATTTTAAATACAATGCATATCTACTTTTCGGAGGCAGCGCAAGATCAAAAATTGTCTACACTGATACTTATACAAATTTTTTAACTCCGTTACGTGTTCTCATATGTGAATTTTCTCTTACCGACCATTTAATACCAGGTCCACCTTACTCCAATCAAATCATAATCAGTAACATCTTTCATTTATAAAGTTTTCGATTACAAATTTCGTACATTGAAAATTACCAGTATAGTTGTCACATATCAATGAATTTTTCTTGACGCCCATTTGTTACCAAGTCCACCATGCCTCAATCAAATTGCAATCAACAACACCTTTCCTTTTATTGTATATTTCCTTTTTATTAGGAATTTTTGGAGTTCTGAGTGTTTAGGAGGAATTGTACAGAAGGATTTTTAATTTGATTGATGAAACGATCCATTAATGTTTCTTTATGGTTCCCAGATTGGATTACGACTATAATTTTCCTCGAGATCGTTTCATTTCATCCTGGTCGAGTTGTATATAAAATCCAACGGAGCAAAGCGTCCGATAGTTTCATACTTTTATCACAATCTTATGAACGCACCATTACGTTCGAAACGGGTACGGGGAAATCTTAAAAAGTCATTTCATCCTCCGGTCGTTCGTGAAACTCGGTCGAGCCTTCGGGTACTTTATGCGGGTATCCCGTACGAATATTTTCATCAACTCATCAGTGGATTAATTGTATTGATAGTAAGATGCATCTCAAATATAGAATACATGTCATATATTGGATTGGCAACTAAACCCTTTTAGCAGATTCTTTTATTTCGTCAACGTGCTCGAAGCACCTAACCTATATTGTTTTCTTATCGTGTGCACTTCCACCTTTAATTAGTAAGAAACTTGGATCGATTAGTTATTTAGTTTCGTTTTTATCCCAATTTCAAAATGGAAGAACAAAACGCGCATTTCAGACGTTATTTTTATTGTATTATTTCCAAAAAGGCAGGAAATCGCAAGCATATAAGAAGTTATGCGCCGTATACGAGAATGAAGCCTCGAAAGAAAGGCAGTGTCAGAATTGATTTGCCAAATTTCGTTCTGATGATTTTGCAATCAAAAATGGGTAACGATCTGGCCGTCCAGTTAACCCTTTGCACTCGAATTATTTTTGAATACGATCGAATCTATCATTTTCTTTCAAATGTGCTATTTTGGAACGAAGGAGTTAGAAATTCTTATGAGTCTATTTATTTTTATTTCTTTCCTCAATTTTCTGTGTTCTAATATAAATAAGACTTGAGTGTCGCGTTTCAAAATACTCTGGTAAATGAAATATGCCCCCTCAGAGGGGACAGCCGAGTGCAAAGGGTTAAAGTTGACGAGAATCATATCTAGGCCATTATCGATTCAGATCGTTATAGCACAACACGCGAGAAGAAAAATTGAAACAGCTTGGCTATGTTAAGAAACTCGAATCTTCGTTTGACGCAACGCAAATCCGTAATCACTTTTAGTTGTCAACTCAATATAATTCTTGACTCGACGATCGTCAGTTATTTAACACGTTGACTGGCACAGTGAAAACGGACGTGTGTAGTCAGACACGATAAAATCCTAATTATTAAGAGTGCAGTCGATTAATTTTTCAAATTTAACCTTTCAATTCGATAGCTAGCATTATTAGCTTAATGTTAACGCTATCCGTGGTTTATTTAATCATTTCTTTTGGTAATTATTTGATTTTATAAGATTTTGGCTGCCGGTCACCGGTGACCTCCGTGGCAGCCAACGTGTTAATTACGCGGTGTGTTCGGAGAATTTTGGTTAATGTGGAACTTGGTTAACACGTTGGCTGCCACGGGGGTTACCGGTGACCGGCACCCGAAATTTTGTACAATCAAATAATTGCCAACAGAAATGATAAAATAAAGCACGGATAGCGTTAACATTAAGCTAATAATGCTAGCTATCGAATTGAAAAGTTAAATTTGAAAATTAGTTGATTGTATTGTTAATAATTAGGATTTCAGCGTGTCTGACTACCCACGTCCGTTTTCACTGTGCCAGTCAACGTGTTAATATCTTATTTAGTCATCTCCTAAGTTCATAACTAAATTAACAAATAATTTCGCCTGAAGTAACGAAATTACTTAAATTCTTAAATAAACCAAGAAAGTATGGACGACGCACGGTAATTGAATTATTTTCAGCAAAATTTCCAAATTGATTCAAACGAATGGATAATAAGCAGCATACGAAAGTCTCGAGTATTATTTAATCTAATTAAACGCGGAACGGAGCACGATTTTTCCCAGAGGAGGTCGAAAGAAAAGCGAGCAAACGGCCCGAAGCGATTCCCTAGGAGGAGAATCCGTGCTTTTCTTCTGGTAGAAACAATTCTATCAGCGAAACCGACGCGACGCGGCCTACATCCGTTGGATAAAAATCTATTGGCTCCCGTCCCCGTTCTACATTCGGGTTTCACTGTGAGTCGCGACCGGAACAATGCCTCCTGCGACTCCCTTTTAATATTTCTCTTTTCCTTCGTCCCTCGTGTCCCACCCACGTACCCAAACAACCACGACCACCATCAACTAAAACCATTCTGTGCAACTACTAATTCCGGCCAACGTTCCACGGAATCCGATCGCGTCCTCCTTCGTTTGAATTAACCTCTTGCCTACCACACACAATCGGATCTTTGTTGTTCTTTCAACAAATCAAACGTTGGTTGCGCGCATCTCTTTCGAATTTTTAGATTAGCATCGTAGCTATTTTAACACGTTGACTGGCACAGTGAAAACGGACGTGTGTAGTCAGACACGTTGAAATCCTAATTATTAAGAATATAATCAACTAATTTTCAAATTTATCCTTTCAAATCGATAGCTAGCATTATTAGCTTAGCGATAACGCTATCCATAGTTTATTTCGTCATTTCTTTTATTAATTATTTGATTGTAAAAAATTTCGGGCGCCGGTCACCGGTGATCCCCAGCCAACGTGTTAAACAAAGTATCACAGTTATCGTATTTTTTTACAGTTTTTAGAGTCAACGAAATATCGTAACGTTTGAATAACGCCAGGGGAATTATGGGGCTCCGTTAACATAGCACGACAGAAATACGAACGAAACGTTACAGGAGCCCTTTTGTTCGAGCCGAGACGCGGCGCAGGGTAAAAAGGAAATGGCGCGTAACGTTTGAAGAAACGCAACGAGCATCGTTGTGAAATTTTTCGCGTTCCAGCCTTCTGCGGCCCGTTACAAAATGGCTGGGCGTAGAACGTGCGGAACATAATACCGCGACGAAGGCACGTTCGTGGAACGAAATTTCTCGCTCGGGCAAGAATCAGTGTTGGCTACGTTCAGAAAATAGACGAGGAGAACCGAACTTGTATATACAATGTGACGTCCAAACTTGGCAAACGACGCGAGAGCGAAGTCTGCCAAAACACGATTAAGGAGACTCGTTGCTTTTGTCCGTTCCCGAAATGTTACCTTGTAACCTTCTACGTGTCGTTGCTAATAATCGACGTACCGGTCCGTGTTTATTTGTAACAAATTACCTAGCTTATTTGTTTATTTTGATATTAGATGTAGCTCTCGAATTCACATCACTTGCATTGGATTATTTTCAATCATTTTCCTATGGAAATTGGGGGAAGTATTATTATATTATTAGGAACTTGAAAATTTAAAAGTATTATGTTTTCAGAAATCTGGAAATATTGGAATGTTATCTTTTCAGGGGTTAAACCCCGCGATTGGTAGCATACAAGTTTTTGTAGTATCTAAGTTAATGGGAATATTGGACTATGGTTTTCGCAATTATATTAAATATATCAATATCAAAAATTTCCTATAATAAGCTTCTAGGAAATTTGATAAATTGATATTAAAATGCGTGCTGAATATTGTGATTTCCGCAGGATAAAGTTTTACACTTTCAGCTAAAATTCTGTTTCTTTCTTTAAACGATTTAATAGAGAAAGTAATATAAACTGTCACGAAATACTTGACTGCAATAAACAATGAAAAATTACTGACCGCGATGGAGCAGAATTTATAGCGGCTCCGACTGAGACTTATCTCTAAAACGTGATCGTATCGAACGTAACAAATTTCTATGAAACCGGCAAACCGTGTCTCGTAAAACAAACGAGATTGTACCAGCGGATAACGCGTACCGTTAAATAATTAGAGGAAAATCTCTGCGGTGGTTGCGCGTCCATTCGCTATGTTCCATAATACATGTATATGTATACGAATTCTCTGGCACTGTGCTTTCAATTTACCTAACGAAGATTCTATTAGAACTGGGAACAGAAATTCATAGTTTACGAATTCTATCATATTTCTCCCCGAATCCTTATATATAGAATCTTTCTAAATTCTTCAGAATTCGATCGGGGATATCGAAATCCTACGAACACAATTTTCCAGCGAAAGCATCATAAAACAAATCCACTTTTCCTCGTTAAAATCAATGATACGTAAAGCTCCAAGAATCTATTGAAAAACGAACCGACTTCGGCGATGAATTTACACCATCATCCCATCGTCTTATCCGCTGCATTCCCATAAAAGGTAACGAGATCCGTTGAAATTCGATTTCCCGACGTTTCATTTATATTCCCGAAAAATCCTGATATACCTTATTCCTAGAAGTGTCCTGATACTCGAGAAAACTTCTTCTTTTTCTTCTTTTTTTTTCCCCCCGTTCCTTGATCTTCGTCCATCTAGAAGAACACGACGGTCGTCCAAGATCGGAAAACGAATGGTTTCTGGCGGGTTTTACGGGGTGGGCGGTTGGTAAAATCGAAAAGTCGTTCCATCACTGGCATTAGTCCTGGGCTAACTTATTATTATGGAATTGGCGTCACATGGCCGCCGATGGACGATCGAAAACGCATCAAGGGGACTTCTACGTGTCCGAAAGTTAAGTCCCCCCCCCCCCCCCCCCTCTCCCTCATCCCCGACAACTTGGTAACAGCCCCTGCGATCGCCTCTAATCCTAAAGACTTTCCGATATCTGATAGTCCCTGGATCGTCCATGGATCAATGCCCTCTACTTAACCATCCACAGTCACCTTTATCAAGAAAACCAGCTGACTCTTCTGCTATATACCATCCTTTATTCTTACCTTCTGTTCCTTCGACGTATTTTATAATGATATCTTTTCTTCGGTATGGGAAGGACAGTATTCTTTTTTTAATTTTGTGTCAGTGTTGTTTGAAGGTGACGTACAGCGTGTGATTTTTATATTGACATGCTATTTTAAGTGCTACTAGGTATTACTGTTTAATAAAGGCTATTACCAGGTATTGCTGGCTACTCAACGCTACTGTTTTCCCTATTTTCAGCTACCAAAAGGTATTATTCTCTATTATTAGGTACTGAAAGCTATCACTACCTACTGCTAACTATTAAACGCTAATAGTCTCTATTTCCAGTTATTGAACGCTATTACTTCCTATTTCCAGCTACTAGTAGCTACCACACTACCTATTGCTAACTATTAAACGTTGTTACTTCCTATTTCCAGCTACTAAGCGCTACTATTCTCTACTACTAGCTCCTAAACGCTGCTACTCCCCATTTCCAGTTACTGAACACCATTAGTCCCTATTGCCAGCTACTACAACTTACCATACTATCCATTGCTAACTACTAAACGCTGCTACTCCCTATTTTCAGTTCCTAAACGCTACTATTGTCTATTACTAGCTCCTAAACGCTGCTATTCCCCATTACCAGCTTCTGAACGCTATTAATCCCTATTGCCAGCTACTAGCAGCTACCACACTACCTATTGCTAACTACTAAATGTTGCTACTTCCTATTTCCAGCTACTAGCAGCTACCACACTACCTATTGCTAACTACTAAACGCTGCTACTTCCTATTTCTAGCTACTAAGCGCTACTATTCTCTATTACTAGCTCCTAAACGCTACTATTCCCTATTACCAGCTACTGAACGCTATCACTACATATTTCCAGCTACTAGCAGCTACCACACTACTTATTGCTAACTACCAATCGCTTCTACTCCCTATTACTAACTACTAAAAGTGACTACACCCTACTTTTTCATATCCCACCTTCGAGCCTATAGGAAAGAAACGATATCTTGAGGGCGACGGTATACCCATGGGACGATCGAACGAAATTGCTTCTCGAAAGGTGCACGAACGAATGAGTTATACACAGAAGGCTGACAAGTTTCGTCGATTCCGGCGAAGAAAAAGGAAGAGCGGCTATGAAACTTCTTATCTTCGCTATACAGAGGGAAACACAGAGTCCGGGAATGTTTTGCTGATTTACTTTTCAACGTTCCCCGTCTCTTTTTAAACCTTCACCCTAGCACGGTAACCTTGAACGCTTTAAATTTCACTTTTGTAGCATCGAATTGTCGGATCGAACGCGGAACACCAGAGACGAGAGATTTACCGCGAGAGAGATTCGAAATTGGAGAAATTCGCGAATCGTACAACTTATGTACCTCTCAATAATATTCTGACCTTATTTTTATTACGATAAAGATCATCAACGTTTTGATATAAACTTGAATTTCTGTATTCGATGTTTCGATTCTTAACACGTTGGCTGCCACGGGGGTCACCGGTGACCGGCACCCGAAATTTTTTACAATCGAATAATTAATAAAAGAAATGACGAAATAAACAACGGATAGCGTTAACGTTAAGCTATATTTTTAATAATTAAAATTTCAACGTGTCTGACTACACACGTCCGTTTTCACTGTGACAGTCAACGTGTTAATAATCAATCGCCTCTATTAGAAATCTGCACTCCTACAAAAATGACTTCGATGACTTCGAAACAATTTTTTTAATATTTGAAAGTTCGTTAAACGGAAAGGGTTAAATAAAATAAAGGATAACGCGAAAGATAGGTAATATAGGTTGCTTGAATTTGATTAGGAGGAGTTCACTGTCACGACAGAATTTATCCCAGTATCTTTTTTTTCCCGTTGGTGTTCCGACGATGAAAGATCGAGCGCCACCCTCGTAAGGAAGCATCGACAGCTATTTTTCCGGATCGAACAGCCGTGGCTTAAGATGAAGATATATCGAAGCAGAGAAGGCGAGTAAACTCGGGAAAATGGAGTTTATTAAAGCTACACACTATTTCACAACCATTTCCTAAGTAACTTGCTAAGGGTAAGTCTTTTTATCGTTACATCAGAAGAATAAAGTTTTTTTTTTTATTAACGCTGTGATCGTTGGCTATTTTAGAAAGAAACTACCGTGAATTTTTAAAAGTCTCATAAACAGATTTCCTATGTTTTATTTACCAGAACTTTAAATTTCCAAAATCACTAAACTTTATCCATTAAAAATTCTAAATTCTCAAATTTGCCAAGTTTTATCCGCAAAAATCTAAAATTCTCAAATTTCCTAAGTTCAGCGTCCAACAATTCGCACACCTTGAACTACAACAAACAAACAAAAAAAACCATAAAAACGAGAAATGACGTAGAGAGAAGAGGGGAAATTGAAATTCTCCAATTCCCGCGCGCGACAGAAAAAATTGAAACAATTTCGAGGGGCTTGGAACGAAAGGTAGAAAGTCGGCTCGCGAGGCATATTCTCGCGTCGTAAAACGCTTCAATCAGAGATTCGTTGCCGATCGGTCGTGTTCCCGTGTGCTTTTTGGCCGTGACAGTCGGGGACAATAAGAGGGGCTCCGTTGAAAATTTATTCCCGACGAATTCTGGTGTCGTAAAGTCGGACGAAGGCTGCGCGACCGTCAGGCCATAAATACAAACATGAATAAATGCATCAAACTCATCCCCGATCGGTCCTGGGCTCGCCTCGGAGGGTCTAAGAAGACGCTCGCATTAAAATTTAAATATCATACCGGCGAAAGCGAAACACGCAGGATTAGGATCCTTTGGGTTTGATTGTTATTGGAACTTACAGTGATCAAGCGTTTGGTAACAGGAGGGAGTGAAAGAATTATTGATATTTAAAACATCAAACATTGTTGCAATTCTTAAGATTGAAATTCTAGGAGTTTTCGTTTAAAATTGATCCGTTACTCACCGTTGATCACAATTAAGGGCTTATACAGGGTAGCCCGTAACTAATGTAGGAGCCGGAAATGGTGGGTAGGTGAGACGATTCTGAACAACAATTTCCTTTGCAAAAATGTCGGATGGGGCTTCGTTTTTGAATTATTAACGAAAAACACTGACCAATCACAGCGCGCTGCGCGCTCAGCAAATGCGATTTTAAAGGAGGAGAAATTTAATTCAAGTTCTACCGAGCAACGAATACAGATAATTATAAATAGCATCTACGCGACTGTTATCGCTGAGAATTTAGTAATTATTTGTACTCGTTTGAAAAAAAAAAGAAGGAATAAAATGTGGGAAAATGCTCTCAGAATTTTTCATAAACGAATAACGTTTTCGCAGTGAAAAGCCGACTGTAATGTTATGAAAATTGGGAAATAAGCTACAAGTTAGCCCTGTGCATTGACAATGGTCATCGTACTGATCCTGACCAAGGAAGGACGAAGACCCCATGGCAGAACAGTTGATGGAACCGCCCGGTCACTAAACCCTTTTATCCACCACAAAAGTATTCCACTTCACGATCCCTGACACTTGTCACTTTCACATTACAACAAACGCGTTATTCCTTCCCCGATTGTTGACCCTTAACAGCTTGTTGTGTGTGTTTACGAAATACGTAACCGATCCCGAAAACTGCCGACTGTTGACACGTTCGAGACGACGAACTACGCAGAACGAATAGGGCCAACTTGTAGGCGAATGGGTAAGTCGAATTCAAATTATTTCCTAATTTTCATAACATTACCTTCTCCGACAATCTGCGTCCAACCATTCAATATAAAACATTTTTTATTGAAAAATTACTCTTAAATGTTACTCTTTTATATACCAAAAATTTTAAATCAATTAATCAATTAGATGCTTCAAAAACAAATTCGCAAATAATCGCTTTTTTTCCACCCCATGATTGCATGTAAGCCCTTAATTCATTCGTCTCGATTTAAATATTCATCAAATTCCGAAGTTAACCCCGCAAAAAATCCCCCCCCCCCCCCCCCCCACCCCATGGAACTCTCCCAAATTTGTCAAACATCAGAGACCCTCTAAAACCGTCTTAACACTCCATCCACCCCCGAAACGAGGGTGTGCCCGAGGCCGCGCATAAAATCTCGATTTCGATTATACAATACGTCAGTGGCTGGGTCCTCCGCGATCGTTCGTCGAATTTATGCCCGGGGCTTCGTCTAGCCCTGGCAGCCGGCGTGTATCTTTGCCAGTGGAATATTCCCGGCAGAACGAACCCTCGTCACACGAAACCCGATATCACGGGGATGGGGCTGGGTGGAGGATGAAAGTTCGAGTCCCGGTTGCAGAAATGCGACGCGTTCCGTCCGCGGGCAAATACGAACCGACGGGGCGCGTTCGTACGAAACGAAATCCGCGTATTAGCTCCAGGAGTGCTTGTGATATTCGACGAAAAATCCCGCAGGCAAGCCACGATAAACGGAGCCAGTCGCTCCTGATTACTTCCGAGGGGGATGTAATTGATCTCGATGAGTGGGAACGTGTGTCCTCGATGGATGATCGAAGCCGTCTTCGGGTGTCTGATTTATTCGAGTAATAGCTGATTTTCATGGGGCTGATATCGTGAGCACGTAAGTACTCGAGACGCCCTTTGAAGCAGGATATGTTTTTCGAAATTGAATCAAATGATTTTTATTTTGAAAGGAAATTGCAATTGGTCAGGAGTACAACGATTGTTATTTCAATTTAGTTTAATCAATTAAAATGGAATCAGAATTGCTCAATTTTAATAGGAAAAATAGGAAGTAAAAGATTTAATCCTCAAGCGGCGAAAGTGGGTCGATCGTGTCACGATATTTTCATTATTGGGTAATAGAATTTTTAAACGCCCTCGGTATAAATAAATGCTCTGGAAAATAGTTTAAAGTTCGATTGAAACCGTCAGCTCTTCCCGCGGTCCGTTAAAGGGTTGATCCAGCCCATTCCCATAAAGTAAATAAATTTATTCATGAACACCAGTTTCCAAATGTAAAAGAAGAAAAAAACTGGAAACCAAATAGGATACGAATCAAATTTTCACGTTGCACATAGTTCAGTCGTCTTTCGAAGACAGATTTCTGAAGAAAAATTACACAATAGCATCAATCCATCAACTCCCATTCCGTAAAAGTCCCCAGAACGTATCCCAATGAAATCATAAGATTAAATCAACGTTTCTCGCATTCGAATGACTCTTCGAACTCGACGATTCTACATGGAAACTCGACCCCAGCACAAACGTTAGAATTCCCTTAACGCAACTCGCGGTTGCAGAAATCTTGCTCTTATAAGGAAACCAGACACGAATGTACCGCTAGATGGGTTTGCTTTTTTTTCTTCTTTCGTACGATTTCACCGTTGATGTATACGGCAGAGGAGCATGATCGATTAATCAAAGCGGACGACTAGCGATCGTGTCCCACCCGTTATGGAAGGCTGAATTTACGTCGGCTTTCAGCCGACAGAGGAAACCAGTCCGCAAGGAATCCCGTTGGAATGGAGTCCCCTCCATCCCCGAGAAGGCGAGGAGAAAGTGAAATAGGAGAAAAAAGGTAGAAGAAACTGAAGAGACAAGACGGTACGTTTGGCTATTGGTCGTTGTTATTTGTGCCAACGGGTCGGCCGGTTCGTGTAACAATGCGATGAATCACCGGACCCGCTATCGGCGCCGATTGCAGAAGCTGTTTTCGTCGTTTCTTCGTGGCTGCACGAAGAATGTACCCTTTCGGGGTGGCTCCATCGAACGGGTATTTTAGTCCGCACGCGGGACGAGTCGCTTCTCGACAAACTGACCTCCGATCTCGAGTTGATAACTATAAATATACAGCGTTCAAAGGCTCCGATTTCTTGCGCAAGAAATGAGTAAAACATGGTAATCTTCGACTTGCATTAATTTGTGGAAACGTGTGAAACTTAATTCTTTTTTTTTTCTTAAATTTTAATTTTCTATTCGTGACTTTCTTTCCTTTTTCTAATTATACAAAATTTCAAGAGTCGGCCAATGTGTTGAGCAGGATTTCCAACCCATTCGGTTCTTAACACGTTGACTGGCACAGTGAAAACGGACATGGGTAGTCAGACAATGCTGAAATCCTAATTATTAACAATACAATCGATTAATTTTCATATTTAACTTTTCAATTCGATAGCTAACATTGTTAGCTTAATGTTAACGCTATCCGTGGATTATTTTATCATTTCTGTTGGTAATTATTTGATTATACAAAATTTCGGGTGCCGATCACCGGTGACCCCCGAGGCAGCCAACGTGTTAAACTAACAATTCAAATAATTTTCAAAGGAAACCTGGAAAAATCAAGACAATAGAAAATTATTATAATTTATTACACCAACGTCCAATTTCGTATATTTATAGTAACTACATATTTATAATATCTAATAAACGTTAAAGCGAAACGAAACATAATCATGGGTTTACTTCGTCACCAATAACCACACCCCAACGAGTTCCACCAAACGAGAGAAGAAACAAAGGACGCAAAAAGGAAACTCGAAGGACGTAAACGTAGGACGAAATGAGCCTGCGACAAAAGAACATCCGGTCGAAGTCACTAAAGTTTCAACGAGATGTGCCGGCTCGATCCCGAAGTAAATTCGAGTTTAAAGTTAACCAAAGAAGGGGCTTGTAACGCGTGTGTACGAAATAAAAAGAAAATGGAGTAGGAACGGTCGAATTAAGAGGGTGGTTCGAGTTTCATGCGACTTGGACCACGATGGACCACATTTTTCTAACTTAATTATCGAAACGAGGACGCAACGAAGGGGTTGGGGAAGTTTATCCTATCAAGCGATGCTCGAAAAGTTTTTACCGGTTCGTGACCCGGCTCTTCGTTTACCCATCTAGATCTCTTCATCTTCTTTACTAACCTTTTGCACGTCTCGAATCAAGCCCCTTATCGAATTCTAACGAGACGTACACTTTCCGAGGAACGTACAACCCTTCAACGCATGGTTGTTCTTAAAATAGTAAAATATTGGATAAGTGACATAAAAGAATAAAGTCGGGGCTAATTTGAAAATTCTTAGAGTATCGATTTTAGTTTGAAAATGAATTCCAATTCTCGAATTGGAGGTTGTTTAAACATGCTGTTCCGTTTTTAGAAATTTAAAACAACGATAGTTGTTGCGAACACATTTCTTGCCTGTTTGTTCGTCCGCTCGTCGGGGAGAGAATTACCTGAAGTTTGTCCGGGCTTTTATTCCCCAACTCGAATGTAATTGTCCTGTGCGATTGCAGTTTGCAACTCGGCAAACAGAAACTGCGCTCGCGTACGTTTTCACCGAAGAAACACGATCCTTCTCAACTTGTTTTTGCGATAAACGAACGTTCGTACTGATAAAAGGTACCGTGGAGTGTCGGTCGATCTTTGAATAATCTTTCGTCTGTTAAAAGGTGGCAAGTTTGAGGAAAAGTTCGAGTGATAGTAAATTCTACTAATATTTCGTCGACAACTTAGTTCTGTGTGAAAATTATTGCTGGCTTTGATTAGAAATGTTTATTTCTATCCCTTGGGTAAAAGCACTGTTGGATTATCGCGCTTAAAATTGTAAAAGCAAAAAGAAATCTTCCCATTGGAAAACACTACACGATTCAGTTTGAAAAAAAAAAAAAAAAAAAACATAGGACCGACGAAACGATATCGGGTCGAAGGGCCTCCATGGTTTATGGCATGGGGCCTAGCGTTTATTCCTTCAAGAGGACCCCCTACTTTTCTATACCTTTTAAAAGCTTAGCTTTCTCTTCTCTTCACTTCGAGTGTGACTTTTGAACTATACCGACTTCCTTTTTTGCCGATGCAAATAAAATTAATAGTATATTTAAAATTGAACGGATTTCATTTAATTGATAACCCATTTCCAATAGGCACAAATATAATTTTCTCGAATTTACAGAAATGTCTTGATTTAAAAATTTGAGTAATTACCATACCAGTCCAACAGCAGATTAATCCAGCAGCAAAAGTTTGATCAGCAACTTTAATCTCAACCCCCTGGCTAGGGTACATAAAGAACTAGAAGCTATTCGGACAGCTCGACCCGTTCGAACGACTTGAATTTTTTATATAATTTATACCTTTCTAACGTAACATTTCTCTCGGGTGTCCGGTTGCAAGCTGGTCGTGCAATTTTTCAATTTCGTCGGACTGCAAGCCACTCGCCCCCTTCAACCATCACCACCCTTCACCCGGCCAGAATCGAGGACGTGAAATTTTGTAGCTACCCCACTAGCGTTGCTTCCGCCGTTGCCGCTGAAGTAATTGGATATCGTAATCTCGTTATACTTTGCCGACTAGAAGGTTCGTATAAAATGTCCGGGCGAGTTTCGAAACGAGATTAGCCACTCGCAGATCATCCGACCAACCGACCGAACCGAAGTCCACCCGAGTTTGACTATCAACCACCGTCTAGCCCCCCGGTATCAACAAATTCTGACCTAATTATCGAAAGATTGCCATCCTTTTGTGCGACACCGAAACCAACCTGCGAGAATATCACTGTTCGATTCGTTGGGAAAGTTCGCGGTAGCAAGGAACTTTCTTCCCGTTTCCCGTTATATTCATGAACCATACTTTGGGAAACGGTTATTCGGGAAAGTTTGATCCCCGAACGGGGCGAGGGTGGGTCAATTATACCTCGGTTCTTCAATTATCGGGCTATGGAATTTTTAAACGCACAACCTCTGAGTATTGGACGGATGGATATTCGGAGGGTTACCTCGGAATGTCGAGAATCAAACGCAGATATTTGGGATATTTATACCTATTTAGACGTGGAGGGTTTAAGGAATGCTTTGACATTTTGAAAGTAGTGGCGATTTTGAATATTTATGCCTCGGTATTTTAATTATTGGAAACCAAACACAGCTATTTGAGATATTCATATTTATGACTTGGTATTTTAATTATTGGATTTAAATTGGGTAGAAGAATATTTAAACGAATGCCTCGATATTTCGAAAATTTTAGTAAACGAAGACTTATACATATGTACATTGAATACTTGTAAACGAAGTAAAAATAATTATCGTCTGATCGGTGAAAGAGATTCTGGATCGTGTTAGCAGTTTCGTAGATTTGAGAGGGATCGAAATGTTATAAAACGTTTGGCGAATGATGTTGAAAAAAAAGTTACGGAAGCTGGAGATAGAACAATATGAATCGAAAACAATCGATGAAACAGTTTTTTCCATTTGTTTGCGAATGAATCAGTTTCCATTCGAAACGTTTCTTTCTCGAACGTTCAAATAAGAAGAAATTTTATTATAAAGCAATTTAATGTCATCTTCGAAAAGATGATAATTTTATGAAAAATTCTATTCATTTTGCTCCCTGGAAGTCAATTTTTCAATTCATAAAAGGAAATTGATTTAATAAGAAACGAAAGTCGATTAATTTGCAAGGTTTGCATATGAACAGAATATTCTTTTTGGTTCTTGGTACCATGAAGAGTTGTAAGTTGAAGACATACGTTTTCTCAAAGTAAAATGGCAGAGGCGTGGAAAGAAGTTTCAATTTTCAATGGATAATTGCTCGTCCAACGAAAACTGCCAACGGAAGACGTTGCTGGCGTAATTGCTTCCTCTTTTCGCGTTTGCAAGAACGACCTGTTCTATTCGAACAGATAGAAGCCAATGCCTGCTGAGAATTCTCTTCTTTCCGTGAAATTTAACCTAACGACCGTCAGATTTCTGTCACCAAATGGATAGCAACTTTACGAATGTTCATACAATATGTCTTAACACATCATATCATGAAAGTCACGCTAATGTTTACAATTAAGCATTGAATTAAATTAGCAGAGTAAATATTCTAGGGTTCTAAGATCTTAGGTTTTTAGGGTTCTACATATAGTTCTAGGGTCATAGATTTTTACGGTTTTAGGGTTGTAGGTTTCTAGGTTTCTAGAATTTTAGGATAGCACGATTTTAGGATTCTAAGGTTCTAGAGTGCTAGAATTCTAGGTGTTCTACAGATCTAAAGTTCCAGCGTTCCAGAGTTCTACTATTCTAATATCCTAGTATCCTGGTATTTTAGTATTTCAGTGTTCTAGTACTCAAGCATTCTATCACTCAATATTGAATTAAACACTGGGTCCAATGTTTACACGAACTTATATCAAAACCGCTGAAACGTAAGGTACTTTAGGTACTCATGAATTGAAGATTACAATCAACACATGGATTCCGATATAAACTTATTTTTCTCAAATAATTGTCAACATGAAATGGTATGCAGACGCAATGACGTAACAAACTTCATACAACTCCGCCGGCTTTGTCGCGTAACCCCGTCCATTCGATGCCTTCCGTTCTACAAAATACCCGCCTTTCGAAAACAACTTTATTGCGTTCCTTGGCCTTTTGTGATTCACCGAAAGTAATATGCAGAAAGAAGAATTCTACTCAAGAGACCCCGGCCCAGAACTTTTGCCCTACGTATTTACCAGCGACGACCAACCTTTTTCCTAATTGAACCGAACGCAACAGATTGGTTTCCCTCCACTTTGTTCTCTTATCGTCCGAATTAAACGCGTGACCTCGAGAAGATCGATAAAAACGAAGATATAACGAAGAACAAACTTTCCTACCTTCGTTTTTTCTTCCAGATCTAATCCAAGTTACTTCGCGTCAACCCCTTTCCGTTAATATCACTGATCGGCCTTCGTCCAACGGCCAGAAGATGAAAGTCTCCCAAAATCCTCGGGCATCGAGTAGCAAAAGCCAAGGGATCGTGACAGGACTATCCAGGAAGCAGACGGTAGCTAACTTCCTGCCTCTATCCTTCGAGCGTTCGTGTCGTGACCAACAACTCACGCGAGAATTCCTGTCCCCTTCAGCTTCTTTCCACTGAAAGTACCCCGCAACGACACCTCCGCCTCGAAGAGGACGCTTCAGCGTGGATTATGTTCCGTCTCGGGTATCCTGCATAACCATGTATCTTCCGGAAGATCGAGTTCGTCGCTTAACGAACAGGACACGTGTCGCGAGTCTCTAGAAACGATATTGACATATTTCATCCGCCAGTGTCGCGAAACAAAATGCATCAAATATATTAATATTTCTCTTAATAATTCTTATAATGAAATTCGAAACTTTTTAGTCGAAGATGCTTCGTTAGCCCGTGGCTAATTAAGTGATTAGCATGGCAACGAAAACCGCTCAGATAGCGGCTCTGATGTCGGTCTTATTTGGGAGCTGTTTGTCTATTCTACTTACAGCTCTCTTGAGGCAGTGGGAATGGCGAAGCGTTAAACGGAGACCATCAGTCAAACATTCGTACATACTTAGGGTGTGTGACCTCGGGAGACTGGCGACGGGTTCGGTTCGCGCTCGTCTTTAACCCTTTCGCTACGAGCGGTGACTATAGTCACCCAACGTCTGACGCTCGTTGCGTACGTCCGCAAGTGTATACTTGTGGCGGGGCGGCCAGTTCCACGGGAGTAGCGCGCCGTAGAATCAGTCCGTAGCAAAAGGGTTAAGCTCGCCGCCAAGCTTCGGAGTGTCGGAGAGCGCTCCCGCTTCGCTTACTACTTGCTGCCGTATGAGTCTAGAAGCAAACAACGAAGCGGATTGCGAGCTTTCCGATCGATACTCCGTGTGATAAGCGAATCCATCGAAAATCGCTTCGCATCGTTGTGCTTCTACGCCCGCGCCATTTTCATCGGGTTTGTAATGAAATTGAGCATCCGTTTGTATTGTTACGTCTCCTTTGATGCGCCGCGACAACAGGTGGCCTACATAACGATAATTAATTAGTCCGAATCCTAAATTGGTTCGACGTTCGGCAGATTGCCCGCTCGCAAAGGGAAAATATTACTCCCCCTGTCTCTCCCCACAGGACAATTGATGTCCCGTTCCCTTTTGGTAACGCGATCAGGCTAATTATCGTTAACTTAGAAAATTGCTACCAAGCCGCTAATTGGTGCAATCCAATTATATAGACGACGAGGCAATTGTTCGCCCGGTTTTCTTTGATCTTCGGCCTTGTTCATCGAGCGACACACCGGAACGTTTCCTACCGAGACACTGGGAAAATACGAGTTAATTGTAAATTTACGTCCGGGCACGGTCGACGTGAATTCCGTTTTCCATTCTGGTAATTGCCAACGTTAAATCATGAGACGATTCCTTCGAGTAGGAAGACGTTTCGCGAGGCCGGAGTATTAAAACGGATCGTCTTTGTCCGATTGAATTAAAAACTTGCACTGCTCGAATCCCGAGTTTTATTAAACGGTTGTCTTGAGAACGAAAAAGAAAAAATAGAAATATACTCGAGAGCTTCTAGCGAATTCTGTTTTTAATTTTGTCAATTCTATTAGCTCGGCCCGGACGAAACGTTCAGTTTGTTCGTATTTCAAACGGCTACGATGCTTGGTTCAAAAGTATTCCATTGGGTTGTTCGCAATCAAATGCGGTGGTTTTTAGGAAATTTTATTTTTTAATATTTGGCGTTCTTAGTTTTTCGACAATGGAACAACGTTGAATCGATTTTTAACACTTTCGCTTAGGATAGAAGTATTTATCAATAGAAACGAAGAAAACATAAATTCATAGGAATTTGGAAATGTTGAAATATTATATTTTTTAGAATATACAGACACTCGAATATTATACTTTATAGGAATTTGGAGTTTTTTAAATACACAATACTTTTAAGAAAATATGTTTTCTAACAAATTATGTATTTGTTTTATTTTAATCAAATAATTTCTGTTCGTGTTTATTTTGCCGATGATAATGGTACTGGGTTAAATTAAACTTACACAAAGGAGACCTTGCTGCGGCTATTAATTGGTAGTGATTTCAATCAGGTAAATTAGATTTATCTAATTAGCCAACGGGTTAATTAGTTGCGTAACGGTAAAAAGGGGTGGCTTTGCACAAAATATCTGTACATTTGTTATTACACGTCGCAACACAATGTAATTACTTCTCTTTTCAATTTTCAAGCGATTTTCATTTGCCCAAGTAAACCCATATTTACAGTTCAAACCAGAACGAAAGGAAATGAGAATTTTTAATTCTGTAATGGCGTCGTTCATCTTGTACGAATGTATCAGTTATTATACGATTCTGATTGGACATACATACGCAGGATAAGTCACTAAAATTACTTCGATTTTTTTTTTTCCAGATAAATAGAAATATCTGAGACCAAAGTTGTTTAATTTCTAGAATTCTCTTACAAAATTTTAAGGTTAATTAAAATTATTCTGATATCTTGTAATACGCGACAGTCTGTACATGCGACAATAGACAACGAAAGATCAAAACTTCGATTCATGAAGGACAAGGGGACAAATCGTTCCGATCTTACATCGAAGCTGGTCGAAGGCGGTTAGGTTCGATTAAGCTTAAGGATATTCCGGTCGCAACCGAGCGATTTCACCGATCCTTGACCCATAAATCTCGTTGTTCCTCGCAGGATTAAGTAGCCTGCTTTATCGCCGCGGTTGGCGTGAGATCTCGCCGCTGGAATCTCACCGATTCGGGATTAGTTGGCGGCCATTAAATCACGGAGCCGCGTATTGGTCGCGTGCCTTGGATCCTTGATTCCCGTGGATATCCTGTGTACGCAAGATACCGTTTCCGTTCGATCGAGTTCCTGGATATTTTCGAATTCCTTTGACCATCTTAGATACCTATATCAAGTTGCACGTTCGATCAGAATCACTGTAAGACTTTGAAGTCGATGCTTCCAAAGCGTTGCTTGGAGCTTTTCGTAAGTTGAGAAATTTGAAATTTACAACTCCAGGTTATTTCAAGCTTTGGTATTTGAAAATGTGAGATTTGAAGTTTTGGAATATGGGGTTTCGAGATTTGTAGCTATGGGATTTGTAAATTTGGGGTTTGTAGCTTTGAAATTTGAAGTGTTGGTATTTGTAGCTTTAGAATTTGCAGCTTTGGAATTTGAACCTTTGGGATTTGTAGCTTTGTAATTTGAAGCTTTGGGATTTGTGAACTTGAGGTTTGTAGCTTTGAAATTTGAAGCTTCGAGACTTCCAAGCTTTGGAGTTTGTAAATTTGGGGCTGTAGCTTTGAAATCTGAAGCATTGGAATTTAAAGCTTCCGAATATGAAGCTTTGAGATTTGTAGCTTTGAAATTTGAAGCTTCGAAACTTCCAAGCTTTGAAATTTGTAAATTTGGGGTTTGTAGCTTTGGAATGTGAAGTTTCGGAATTAGGTGCTTTGAGATTTTTAGCTTTGTAATTTCAAGCTTTGGGATTTGAAAATTTGGAATTTCTAGCTTCAGAATTTAGAACTGTGGGATTTGTAGCTTTGTAATTTAAAGCTGTAGGATTTGTAAACTTAAGGTTTGTAGTTTTGAAATTCGAAGCTTTGGGATTTGTAACTTCGGAGTTTGCAGCTTCGGAATTTGCACTTTTGGAATTTAAAAGTTTGAAGGTTGAAGCTTTAAAATTAAAAATTTTCAGGGATCGTAACAGTCTCAAGAAAGGGTATGTTGGTTGAAATGGGTGCAGAAAAATCTGATATTCGAAAGGGGGTTAGCAAAACAGGGGTGTTTTTTCGCAGACATAACTAAAGTACGATGAAAATATGTCGCTGTCACGAGGTGAAAGAATTATGGTGAGTGGCGATCCATGGCGTGAAAATAAGTAATATATTTCGTGGGTTCTCCGCGGGAATAATCAGTCGTGGAGCCGTTACGACGAGAAAGGGAGAAAGACGAACGTGATACAGGGAACGAACGCCATCAACGTGGATACGAGAGATTAATGAATCGAAAAAACGCTTTTTGCATCGTTGAACGTTGAACAGCGGCAAGGAGAGAGCATCCCCTTCTACGCGAACGGCTAAAAAATTCCCTGTCGTTTATTCTAACGAGACGCTAGATATCTCTGCGGAGGCTTTTCAAAAATTTATTCCAGTTAAACGCCATGATAAATCACGTTGTACGATATTGTACCTATAATTTTCCACGTTACGATTGAAATTATTCCAAACGAATCTTTCATCCCGCTGAATGTACCCTTTCAATCATTTTTATTTGAAATATACAAATACTAAGTATGATAACCTTCCCTGGGGAAAATAACGGTCATTTTCCCTAAGAAAGTCACCGATACTCGACCGCTGTACTTTTCTCGAATATTGTAAGGAAAGTTTTAAGCAGAAGAACTTGCCAGGATGGTTAACGTGGGGTCGGTCGGTTACAAAGAAGAACAGAGAAGGGGGGAAAAAAATGCGAGTGTTGCAACGGTTCGAGCACCCACACGCGCCTCCACCCGTTGTCTCCGCTTTGTGTGCACGCGGTGTCCATTATTTACGCCGCTGCTTGGCGGAATTGTCATTGTCTGAAAATGTGTTTACACCGGCTTGAAATACGACCGGGATTCGGTCGCGCGACGTCCTGCGAGCCTTCATTTTTCCAACGTTTGTCTTCGCCAACGTCAACGTGTGTTCTCCCTCCTAGGTTCTCGAGAACCGAGAGGCTTGGCTGCAGAAGCAGACCCAAGGAAGATTCCTTGGCGGCCTCTTCTTCTTCTTCTTCCTCGTTCATCTCTTATATGTGCCTGTATGCGTGTGTGTGTGTGTTCGAACGGCACCTCGCTGGATATCCAGAGGCCCGTTTTTCACGCGGTGTCTGCCGCTTTAACGTGGATTACCCTTGCGCCTGCCTCTTTCCGCTTGAATGAACGACCCGTGAATCCTCGACACGGGCAATTTACCGCGTAAACAGTTGCATTCCCTCGGCTGAAACGGCCCTTTACTCATCTGCGATACGTCACCGGCGGCTGTCTTACAGGATGCGCTACGGCGAACGCCATTTTCTTGGATTCTTGCTAGGGGCTTGGCCAGTGATAACTTTGAAATTAATAGGAATTGCCTATAGATAAATGGAAGGGATGGATCAATAATGGTTGGGTCTATTTCATGCCACGATGATGTAAGTGATAAATAAATTTTTGGTATGGTAGAGTGGGGGTAACGTCAAGCTTTCACCCGCGAGGGTATTCGCCTGGCAACCCCAAGTAACGTTAAAGATTAATCTATTACGAAGCATAGATTTTAAATAAATAACTTTAGCAACCATTGTGTCTACATTTCTGGAATTTGTGAAGTTTCCGAATTTGAATTTTTAAACTCCACCTAAACAAACCAAAAGACCTCCAACAGATTTTGACATCCAGAATTTTGTAATCAAACGTTATAATTTATCAAGCGAGACAGATGAATAGATTGTCTTCAAAATGGCAGGAAATTATTTTGCAAATTTGCTTGTTTAACATGCAATATTATTCGGAGAACGATGGTCTATCGGTTAGACTAGACAACGTGTTTCATCCGTCTCTGTTCAAGGCTACGGCGCGCAAAGCCCCGTCGGCGATAGATTACGCTCGTCTCATTTGGCCGGTCTCTTCTTCGCAATTAGCTCGAGCAAAGCCATTAGAGTTACATTTGCGCGGCGACGCGCGAGCTTGCGCCGCCGAGACACAATTCAGCTCCTACAGGATTTCCGGCTGGAACACGTAACGCGGGCACCGATCGAGAATCTCGACGCACGCTGACGCTTCGGGGCTTAATATAATGGAGTCTGGAGAAACCAGTAATTACTGGGCGAATGGAGGTCGTGGAACGATTTACGCTCGAACGAACGTTCAATGCATCCCCTCCCATCACCTTCCCATGGGAAAATCTGAATGGGTCATGTTGTACTTTGTCTCTTCGATCCCTTTCCACATCTTTTTTAGAAACATTTTTGACGTGAAATTTTTACTTTGTTTTACCCTTTGCGCTTGAGTGGCGGCTCTGATTGTGAGAGGACGTATTTAATTTACCAGAGTGTTTTAAAATGGGATTTGTAACCCTTTTCTTCCATAATACTGCATTCGGTTTTTGGAAGCTTTGCTAGAAAAGTAGACCAGTGCGAAGGGTTAATCTTCAGTCAATTGTGACTTTTATTTATTATATCTTTAGGATGCTACGAAGCACGCGTGGCAGATTGTGTTTGATTTAACCCTTTCGTTATGGTCCGATAATCCCTGGTAGTTCCGTTCATTTTCGAAAGTTTTTGAAGAAGGGACCAGCGTTTGGTCGGTTTTCGTGACGACCTTGAGTATCGGAAGGCTGGCGTACCGGCCAAATCGTAATTTCATAGTCCATCAAAATTCGATCTCGACCGTGACGCTCGTAAATTTTCAAATTCGTAGCCGAAACTCGCGTTCTCTTTGCAGCGCGTTCACGCCCGTAAACCCCCGCACGATATTGCTTCCCAAGCTCTATCGGTTATACTTTGACCCCGTTTTTTTATTTTCCTTTTTTATTTTAACATCGGGTTGCTCGTTTTCTTTTCCTCGTTCTGCCGCGGGCGAAAGGTTCTGTTGATTCTTGTTTCATCTTCTTTTATCGTCGAATTCGTGGCCAGTTTTCAGACTGTCGAAATCGTTCGTGCGGATAACATCCCCGTCCACCGTTTCGCAACGATGCGGGCTTTCAGATGTTTGCTCCAGACGAGAGGGATGTGTAAAGGATTTTTAGAGACGCTAAGAGACAATAAGGGAAGATTGTACACTTTAGAACGAACCATTTGTTGCTCGAGTTTCGTAACAAAGAAGGAAGATTGAAATATCGTGAGTAATATTTCGAAATCCTTGATTTTTTCTCACTTTTCCTTACTTCGATGGATCCAAAGTTTATGGAAGGTAGTTCTTTCTGATATTAGGTAAAGCGAATATTTGTAACACTTGGATGCTTTTTTCCAGTCAAAGCAGTCAGAATTTTATAAAAGGGGCATCGAAGAGTTGCCTAAGTTGTGGCAATAAGATATTGTAAATAGCCGTGGGAATTATCTGTTTTTTTTTTTTTTGTAAATACTTTTCGCTTTACCGAAAATTTAGTTTCAATTTTTCACTCGATACTTTTCTTAAGTAATATAATAGGTACCGACGTTGTATGAAACACTCTTCAATTTCTTTTGTTTTATCAGTTGTTGGATTATATCAAATTCATGGCACAGATCATAGAAGAGTTTCTAATCGTATCGTTCGCCGGTCACCCGGTATCGAGGATTCGATCGTCAATGGTATTTATTCAAATGTAACCAATAACAAAGTTTTTGAACAAATTTAGACGATTTTGAAAGAAATTAGTAAACGAAAGGGTTAAACGTCAGTGAACGTACGAAGATCGAATGGAAATCTTTGACGAGAAACGAGAGATTCAGTAATAACGAGATAGGATACGTATTTCGGTACATTTCCAAGGAAACACACTCGCGAAACACGATGGGTGATTAAATATTCTAAGGAAAAACTTGCGCTGTCCGGCGAGAAGATAAAAATCTCCGTGGATATCGTGTTCCAGATACCGAGTTCCGTCTACAAACTGGATACCGTGTACATTAATCTCTGCCGTGTCATCTCTCGGCAGAGACACGGCAACCTATGGAAACAGAGGGGGCTGTCTCGTTTCCATATTTTTATTTTCTTAATTTAAACGGAACACTGTAACAAGTCCCTTATTAGAAATATGGTAATGTCGTTGTAGCGAGCGTCGAGATTTATTCAACTTTTGCTGCTCGTTCTCGGATAACGGAACAAGATGCTGTTGTCACGTTGAAAATTTTCTTCGTAAACATCGTACGTTTCCTGGCAATTAATGCAGCTACTTAACGATAATAATTGAACTATATTATATGCTTCCATTAATAATTAATCATACACGTTGAAGAATACTCTCTTTGAAATTTAAAACAGAAATGACAACGTTACACCTTTTTCTGCCAAATTGGATTTATCGAAATATAGAAAATCTCGAAAGCGCTGATTCAGCAGAACAATAGATCGCAACTCGTTAAAAATAATATTTCGATTTCTACCGGAACAATGAAACAAAAATACTTTCTAGGTTCACCTCTTTCCGGTTTCTTTACAACGGTAAAAAGATGTCGGGCACTAAGTGCTCGTTCAATCCACGACGACAAACTGCAATTGCAGTTACGTGCAATTAGGTAGTTCGCGTTCGTGTTTGTTCAGCAACTTGTTTCGTTTATCATGCCGATTTGTCCGTCGTTGAGATCGTGGCGTGTTCCGGTTAACGGTACCAAGTGGAATTCCATCAACGCCATTCCTTTACCGGCTTCTGTCTCCATACCAGTACCACCATCCACCATCGCGTGTAATCGTTCTGGTTTTGGCTCGTGTTTCACCTCGTTCGATCCGGTTTTGCAATTTCATTCTCGTTCTGGTTAAAATTGCAGAAATCGTTTAAATACAGCTACCGAGAAAGGTGTTAAATTGACATCGTGTAGGTAGCTATTTATGTATCCGGAACTGGCAACACTGGTTTAGTGAATTCAATCGTGGCGGTCGTTCGTTCATGGATTAATTTGAAGAAGGTTGCTGTGCGCGAACTGATAATGCATGACCGTCGTGTGCGATTGAGACATCTCTGGGCATTAGTATGACAAGCATACATAAGGTAGAATAAAGATTTGTTGGTATAATTTGACAATTCCATATCTCAATCGGAATGGAAAGAAGTGCTATGAAAATTGATTCAAACGTATGCAAAATAATGTATTGATAATCACGGAGAATATTTTGAAAAACGATAAAATCATTTCCAATGATAAATATCCGTTTTTGTTTTGTTATTCCGGATATATAAATAGCAAACCTCTTATATAGAATTTTCTTTATTGTGACGTAATTTTAAATAGACGTGGATAGCGGTAAGAACGTTTTTGCAACGTACGTATACGTCGCTGGACCAAAACTGGAATATTAAATAATTTATAAGATTACGAATTATATCGAGTCAATTTTCATTGGAAATCCTTTCGCTACGAATATACACGAATATACAATACTAACTAAGAGAAATACAAGAAAAAAAGAAAAATGAACAAGCTGGATTTGAACGCCACCATTCTGGTACACCGCGATATTATCGAGTCATCAGGCGTGTCTGACACGCGACGGTGCTCCACTACTTGCGTCTAAATCGATCATCCTAACGAGCTGTCTGAGAAACGTATCTAAATCCGATTTCACGTCGGAGAACTTATACGTATCAGGGACAACATAAAGCGGGTGTTCCCGTCGCCGATTTTCTTTCTTTTTCAAAGCGTCGAGTTTCAGCGCGAAGTTTCGTCTTTCGGTACGGTGTCTTGGAAATTATCGAGCTTCCCAGAGAGGGGGAATAGAAAACTCCTTCGGCCGGGAAAGATTTATGATATCCACCCCCTTAAAAGCCGACTGAAACTACGACACAAGATGGCCGAGACATCGGGGATATTTTCAAAACTGTGAACTTCGCGAAAGGGAGATGATAACAAAAAAAAAAAAGAAGAAGAGTTTTCCAGGAGGGTGGCGAGAAGATTATTTTTGTTCGACAACAGGCGGATCGTTATTCCTCGTCACAATGGGTTCGGCGTAGCTCAACAATTATATCACCAGTCGACTGATAACGCGAATAATAATAATAATAATAATGATAAAGGAGATAAAAAGAATGGCGATGGTATTCATCGCGCGATAAGGGTATAAAATTGGAGCGTACAGCTCGATGGCCCGCCGTCCTAATTTCTTCGCGAAAAAGAACTCGCAGGGCCGAAATAGAAAAGGAAAATGTTCAAATGAAACTTTAGTTGTAATTCATTCCTGGCCACGATGCGATTTAATTAAAATTGCAGCCCGGCCAGGATAAAAAAAAAAGGAAGAAGAAGAAAACCTTGGGGTGAGAGGCCTTGGGTGCTTTGCAGCATAAAACACTCGGTTTTCAATGAACTAGCATGCTGTTTCCTTTCCTCCGCTCTCGTTTTACCCGCCTGGAAATCTCGCACGATTTTTATACTCGTTCCTGACCTAATCTTGAATTTAATTTCACCCGGAATCTATTCAGCAATTCAGAGGGGGGGGGGGGGGGGGGTAGGATTACGGGCGTGCGGTTAAATAGTGACGATCTCTTCTAATCTGACTTTAATTGGCTTCAAAGCGTGGGCGAAAATTCGAAACGAAAATGGAGCTGCTTTGAAACCATTCTAATTACAGAAGTATAATTAGTACGCGTTATAATAAACAGAAATAAAGTAGCAAACAATGATTACGTACCGTGGTAGTTTTATTCTTCGATAAGAAATAAGACAACAATCTTTTCTATCGAACGATTGGTCAAACCTGTCTTTACGAGGAGTAATTTTGATCAGGCCCGGTTCTTTTGATTGGGTCAGCTCAACCGTGTTAATTGCTTTCGTCCTATCCTATTCACTTTATTTCAGTCCTCCCTTTTGAACACCCTCGCTTTTGTTCGCGACTTTTTTTTTATCTTCTTTTTTATTCCCACCTTCGGTAAATCGAACGCGTGCAGAATCGATCAAAGAAAACTTTCACGGACGATATCTTTCCCCTCCTTTTTCTCCCCCCCAGTAGTTTTCGTTCGATAACACTTGATTGGCCTTTCAAACGCTTTAAAGAGAAGGCGTCGGAAAATATTGAAAAAATGGACGAACAGAAACTTCAATAAAAATTTCTATTTGAAAATTCATTATGGTAGAAGGTACGACTGTTGTTACTACAAATTTTCTCATTTTATGTCAGATTAAGTGTACCGTTAATCTTAAGTTTCCCGAAAGCTGTGCATCATCCAAATACCAATCGGTTGAATGAACAAATTGATGGATTGAAACATAACCGGGCTCGATTTCGCAAAATAATGCAAGGAAGAGACGAACTTCGAGCCACGATTCGTTCATTTTTCGGTCGATATTTAACGTACGCCAGGCGAGGCAGAAGCGGAAAACGGCGAACTGACAATCCGTTGGCGCGTCAAAACGTCGATGCGAAAAATATGGGTCGCAACGGAGCAATCAGCAACGGACGAGCCTTTTCGTTCAACGGATAGAAGGTGGGGGGTGGTTTTGGCGAACAGTGGATCGACATAGTTGACCAGGGGGGTGCGTTTCCAACGAGAGACTCGCGATAGTAAACGGCAACATCGGTGGATAAGTTTTCGTTTTTGCGCCCAATATTAACGAACGCCGCCACTCGATGGGAAAACACCGACTTTTCATTTTCGACGATCGATCGTTCGTCTGATTTTATAAACTAAAACAATTGAAAATATTAAATTTGATGTGGATTGAAACAGGGCCGCGTTTTGAGAGGCCCCGCGGTCTACGAAAATTACCCAATTAAAAAACACTCTGATTATTCTGATTAACTTTTTACAGAATGATGATACCATTAACGGATGCAAGACATTTTTTTAGTAGCGATGATTCAGTTTAAAGGAGTGACAAAAATCATGAAAGTTCAGTGTAACTCTATAAAGTCCTCATATCCTGGAAACTACTTTGAATAAAAAATCCGGGCGCTTTCAGAGAAATGTACTTTTCAGAGAAATTAAAGTACATCCATAGTTTTTTGCAAAAGTCATACATGATTACAGATTTTGTACGTTCATCGAATTTTTTTCCCCTGGAAAGCGAATTATGGATGCGAAAAAATATTACTTGGATTTGTTTAAAAAACTGCTTAAAAGAATAGAGATACGACTCCCCAATTGGATTGTATTATTATTTAATATTCATCTTATAAAGAATATATAATATGTAACAGTATTTGTAAATAAATAATTCCTCGTTGTAAAATTTAGCTGTAGGATTTGAACGTGTATTCAGGCCCCGCAAGATTTTTGAACCCGGCCCCGCAAAAGGTCACGCCGGCCCTGGATTGAAAACAAACAGATGCATCCGATTGCAAATAGAGCAGTGCAACAACATCACCGAGAAGAGGAAGAAAGAAATTTCGACGAGAGAAACGCAAAGAAAGGCGGGCTCGCAGAGTTTTTTCGAACTCCCGCAACGATCGGATATAAATGTCGTTCTCGTGTTAGCGGACGCGGTATTCTTTGCTGGGATCCGTATCACTTGACCGACAAAGACTTACTCGACAATATTCACACCGACGCTGTTTCACTGACATTTATTTTCATCGATGGTATGATTTCACCACACAGTTTCAGCGACATACATTTTGACAGACATACCCTATTTACCGACCAAACGTTTACCTATGTGCTGTTGAAAAATGTGTTATTGGTGAGATACTTTTGAATTAACGATGTTATCGATTGGCAGATTTATAACCAACAAACAAGACATTTCTCGTACAGAAGATCGTTAGATAGAAAAATAAAATACATTATCCTTTTAATAGGTAAACGCTCGGTCGGGAAATAGGGGAATATATGTCTGTCAAAATATATGTCGCTGAAATTATTGGATTGGCAAATAAGTTCGTTCGGTTATTACTTCGACACAGTTTCATTTCGATTTGCATTTGTTTTTCATAACGCTATTGCACAACCCAAGTTGGTAGATAGATGGCAAGAGGTTATCGATAAAAATGGCTGGTACTATAATTTAATAAAATCAACTCTGTGCGTCAAAGAAATTGTGCTTCATCCTCCCCTAAAAAACCGAACGAACTTATTTACCAATCCCGTACCATCGATGAAAACACATGTCAGTGAAATAGCATCGGTGTGAATATTGTCGAGCAAGTCTTTGCCGGTCAAGTGATACTGCTAACTCCTGCATCCCACAGTAGCGTAATCATACTTGTAACTTCCCTACGGTAAATAGTTGAAGTAATTCGAGCGAAAGATCGCAGAAACATCACGAAACGAGCGAAGAAATGAAACAGTTGTGAGCGTTTAAAGAAGAATGATAGATGTTTCCTTTTTCATGAATATCCACGAACAGGGGGTGAACTGCCCAAGGCTCTAAACCGCTTTCAAAGACTTATTGCTATTCCTTCGCCGCGATTTCACGCTACATTCACCGTCCTCGACTTTATTTACTGAAGTCGTTGCTGGAAAAAAAAAAATTGAAAAGTGCTCGACCCAAAGAATCATATTAAATCGAGATTAAATCGTGTCCAGGCTGAAATGGCCTCGAGCCTCGAATGACCGTCCATCTGATCATGGTTTCGCTGTAATTTCGAATATATTTACGCAGCGTGCCGATGAAATGAAATTTACTGTGCGACCAATGATCTCGTTTGATCCTGCGACGTTGTGAACCAATGTCTATCAAAATCGGACCGACCGTTGCGGTTTCGTTGATTTATGGAGTTTGGACAGTCACGACAAGTAAAGGATCGTTGCGTTTACAGTCGAGGGTGTTATTTTGTGTCACAGATTGCGATATTAACAGAAATTCCTTTGACTACTGTGGAAATCATCAGTTTGTGGGTGTGCGTGTTAGATTATTAACACTTTAACTGTTACGTCACTCATACGTGGCTGACACTTGTATTTCCGTAGAAATTTGTCGCTTGCATTATTAATATCCTTTCGATGACTTAATTAGAAATCGTCGTGTCAGGTACTCGAAATTCTGTTTAATAGAAATTACGAATAATTGTAAGAATAATAGGAAAAATTTGAGAGAAATAAATGCTTCGCTTAACGAAGTTTTCAACGCCTTTAGCGTGGAAGTCAAAGTGAATATAGTTTCTAGGATTAGCTTTGACCCAATCTACCAAATATATTTATAGATACCTCAATCGAAATTAGATATTCAAAAGAATCCATAGAAAGATTTAAAAATTTAAGAAATAAAAGAAGATATGGGGTGTCTTAGGAGTCCACCGATCGAAGATCAATCCAAGTATATTCGACCTATGGCTTGCTTACGTCAATTTAGTAGATTCAAAGCCATCGGTATTAACAATCTCAAAGCTTAAAGCAATTAGAGCATTTTAAGTTTAAAATTGCTTGAATCGAAAGGATCGAAGGTAAAAGGGTGATGGGGTGTGGGAGTCGTTAGGGACATCCGTACGATGCGTTGGCAGATAATGTAGGACAGTTAATAATTCGAGTAATACCGCGGCCGATAAGTGAACCGGACGGAAATACGAGAGGTGTGCGCGGTCCAGTCGGCTCGCATCCGTTTGGACCGCGTTGCACACGGTGCGCACCAGATAGCCGGAAACTATTTCATGGTTAATGGCAGAGTTATGCACTTACGAATCATAAATTCTCCAATGGTGCGCGTCCGCGTTTGCTTCCTCGCCTGCTTAACTACCGCCTCTGACTCGCGATCTGATCGATTCCTTCGTTTGTAATAACTATGCGGATGATCGGTCATCGTTCGCGATCCAATTATCTCCTTGCGAACACACCTTTGATGGCCAATTAGTAACAATTTCAGGACCGAGACCGGCCAGCGTTGGATACGTGGGTATCGGGTTTTAAATGGAAACTAATGTGGGAAGGTAAATAACGATGCATAAATTTGCACAAATTACGAGCAACAGAATCGTAATAAAATTAGAGATGGGATCATGTATTCTCGCGAACAAGGTCTTTGTGAGACGTTACGGGGCGCTTTGATGTGCCCTGATACACCTATGATACATAATTAAGCATTAGTGACACATTTAACACCTTGCCTTACGACTTTCCCGACAGTTGCGTCAGTCAGAGGTAAATATTTATCGGTCCAGCGTTAAAACAAATCAAAGGAAATTGGAATATTACATATACTTAAAATTCAATTGTGATGAAAGTTTGAACGACATAAGTCACATCTGAACTGTAAGGTGCGTCACGTGTGTGACACGACATCGCTCGAAGTCCATCCGAATCTTGGAATCTAAATTACGCGGAATACTAGAATTTCCTATAATTCCAACGTTTATAACGGCGTAGCAATAAATATTCGCCAACCATAGAAAAATATATCGTATAAGGCTACCTTCGTTGCTCGTTCGTATTATTTATTCCCATCATCGAAACACTTTTGGCCTGTCCATTAATTTCGACGACGACGGAGGCTTCGTTTCATTGCATGGTGA
Organism: Stelis phaeoptera; assembly: GCA_943735885.1. Taxonomy (NCBI): domain Eukaryota; kingdom Metazoa; phylum Arthropoda; class Insecta; order Hymenoptera; family Megachilidae; genus Stelis; species Stelis phaeoptera. Next base: position 16,518,526 of record OX030932.1, on the reverse strand, counting down.
CTCTCAATGGACAGAATTCCAGATTTCGCGTGTCCCCCCGTGAAATACGACGTTTCTTTAAATTCCGCGTATCTCCCTCGAACCGGCTCCATCACTCATGGTGTTTACCATAATACCTGGGCTCGAAATAAACCACTGCATCCGTTGGTACACAGGCCAGCACGCCCGACACGAAATGGCTCTTCTGCGAGGACAGAAGATCAGAAAGGGACATGGAACACGGTTAGGCAGGAGAAGGGGTCGGGTTTTCGTTTGTTACATGCAGACCGATCGGGAATCCTGGTCACGTAAGGTATCACGTGGCCAGGAAGGGTGAATCATAAATCCCGGAAGGGGTGCCGCTCCAACTCGCTACTGACGAGCCTTTTTCTGCGTCCTTTTCAACTCGCGAATTCGCTTATTCCACGCGGCCCGCATTTCCGACGGCTAAGAGGCTCGGCGACGCTTCGTGGCTCGCGTTTAACACCTCTCGTTGTTGCCAGTTAATTGGATATTGGCGAGAATAATGACGCCGCAACGCTGATTGAATAATAATTCGATGACGCCAGAGCTGAGAGCTTTCGTCAGGCACGAGGGAAGGTTGTTACAAAATACTCCACTTTCTACTGTTAAATAATGTAAGAATAAAGCAAGAGATTGGTCAATTTGACAGGTTTGATTCAAATACTAGAATATACAGGGTGAGTCGTCACATTCTGCCATCTAGATTGACGTCATTATTATTAGGTACGCATAGCAAACAATGGTTCAGGTGAAGTTGAATGGTTTTGAGAGGGGCACATTCTGGTGGTACATTTCTTTTTGTAGGTGGACGTGTAAAGGACATAGTAAGGTCGTTAATGTTTTTTTAAATGGTGCTCCTTCATATTCTTCACAAAAAAAGAGATTAATCTATTTGTGTAAAAAGATCGCCAGTTTAGGAGATATTTTAATTGTAATTTGTTAGGAAATTACCCTTGCTCTCCTACTACAGTATCACATTAAATTCATAATATTCACCAGAAGGTCGAGATTTCCTAACAAATTACAATTAAAATATCTCGTAAACTAATGATTTTTTTACACAAATAGATTAATCTTTTTTTTTTCTAAAGAACATGAAAGTTTCCATTTAAGAAAACATTAATGACCTTACTATGTCCTTTACACGTCCACCTACAAAAAGAAATGTACCATCAGAATGTGCCCCTCTCAAAACCATTCAACTTCATCTGAACCGTTGTTTGCTATGCGTAATAATAATGACGTAAATCTAGATGGCAAAATGTGGCGACTCACCCTGTATAAAAGATATACGGGGAAAATAGTATCTGAGAATTTAACAGTCATACGGTATAGCTTTATTTCATCTTGTTTTCCATTTTGTCTTTTCCGCGGTATCCTATCGTTGCGAAACGGGAAAATATTTGTATTGTGCGTCACAAGCTTCACGAGTTATCCTGCCCCCCCCCCCCCCCCCCTCCCTTCGTCGAAATTCAATAACACCGGCCACGGATTTTGACGGTCCTCTTTTTTGAGGGTCGCACAAAGCCGGGCAAGAAACAATATGGCTGTAAAGCTAAGCGACGTTTAATATTAATCGAGTGGCGTTTATAGGAACATGGCACCTCATAAAGCTTTCCGCTGCGTTCATAATGGAAAGCCAAGCTTATTCTGCAACGGCCTGATATGAAAGACAATTTCTTTTTTTTTTTTCCCTTTTCTGTTCACCCACCCGACCCAGCCGGTATTTTTCATGCGAAAAATCATTATCCTGACGGACGTTTATTTACATCGTCAAGCTTCGTATTTTGCACACGACACCCGCGATCAATTGATGAACCGACTTTGTAATCTGTGCGTTTCGTTTGATACATTAGCATTCGCAACTTAACCTTTTCGCGTATCCTGTTTCAAAATTAGCCGTATTTTATCGCAGAGGCATTGAAATGTCAGTGAAAATGGAAGCTTGCTTTGATTGAAAATTGTAGGTTGCTAAACTATTAACGAGATAATTAGGGATTTCATAATTAGGTATATGGAAATGTGTACAATATACTATTGAACATGGGAAATGAATTAAGGTATAATACGCACAGAAAATACGAAATAAATGAAATTTGTTTGTGAAATTAAAAATCATCCTGGTACCAAGGAAATACGTATCAAATAAAATGAACCGTTGAATATTACAAAATCCTTTCGAGTTATTTAATTCGTATGAATAGAAAGACACAAATACTCCAATTTATTTGCAATATCAAGCGACGCGATGTTCAATCATATTATACACAAAATTTGTCACAACGTGACTGCGAACAAAGTTAATAATCGTGTAGAGCTTTGTGTGTGTTTTCCGATGATACTCGTTCGTCGAACGAATTCACAGGGCTGAATTATGCAAGCACGCGGACGTATTGTCGTGCACCGAACACTAGAAACAATCTGTCGCTTTATACGGGACTAATTACATTGACGAGCCTGCGGCTACTTCGATAATTGCTGGCCATCAGTTTGTGAAGCACCGAGTGGAGAAAGCACGCGAGAGAAATCGTCGACGCGAAGCTGTTGGTCGATGCAGTGGCTTCGTTTACCGCTGTTCGATGGGGTTTCGACCACCCCTCGTCCCACCCTCTAACCCATTCCGAGAGTTTTCCGACTCTGTGCGCCCACGGAAGACCGCGAATTATTTTTCTTTGTTACGCCACGGCTTCCGACAGGGGCGGAAAACTCTGGCAAACAAACGAATTGCTTGGCCAGGAAAGATTTGTGCCTTCTGTGAAACCTCTGATTGGACGAATATTTTTTTGTTTTTACCTTCTTTTTTGAACATGGATCTTTTTTGCACCGCTTTGAACGATAATATTGGCAGCTCGAGGGTTTCGAAGCTATGGAAATGATCGGACAGGTGGTTATTTGTTTTGAGTAGTGATTAAAAATTATTTAGCGACGTTTTCTGTAATTTAGCGAACGGTCTTTTGAGGTTTTATCGAATGTTCTTTAGATATTTCATGTAATATTATTTTTATTCTGTTATTTAATCCCTATTTCCACTTATGGTATTAGTTTCACTAACGATCATTGGAAATATTTACAAGAAGCCTGAACCTATTGTAAAATTAGTTGCTGAAATATTAAAAAATACAATTTTCACTTTTAGACGAATAATCTTTAGTAACAGTTGATAATAAAAATGAGGATCCAAATTCCTAAAAATCCTACGAACAAATTCACAACTAATAAAAATAGTCCACTATAGTTATTCAAATGTACAAACAATTGAAGTTTCCAATCCACCAAACAAGAAAAACCAGCCCTTACCGTTCTTATCCACTGAAACTATCCTGGTTACAGAACATTTGATATATCTACTTTAAAAAATAGATCTTTTCCAGCTTTTGGAGCATCAATTTCATCAACTAATTTACTCAAAAACTGCTGTCAATGGTTGTAAGTTTGAACAACTAAAATAGACTGACCATCATCCATTGTCGAAGAGCAACGAAATTAACCATCTTGGATGAACCATTCATTGTTAGATCAAATACCAGAACGTTTCAGGACTCGCAAACTCAAAAGGGCCCCAAGGTGTGTACCGCAAAGAGCAGAGCAAGGAGGGAGGGGGTCATCGCTTACACTCGATTTCGCAATGATCGGTCAGTTAACACAGAGGATTCGACGATACAGGCTATATCAGCAATTCCTGTTTATCCGTCGTCTCTGAGATCGAGCAATATCCAAAGGTATCGAAAACACCGTATTATGGGAAAAAACTATCTTCCTGAAAAATTAGAACGACCTAACATTACCGTGAGTAGAATCGAGGAGGAACACAATTCATTCGAGCGAGATAACGAGGCTACTTTAAGGACGGTCCGTACTTATCGAGCACAAAAATTGAATATTCGTAGGATAGACCAAACGGCATTAATTGGCAGTCGATTCGGGTCAAGTGCGGTCTCGTGAACGAAGCAAGTTGTGTTCCTCTCGCCGCAGGAAGAAGCCGTTCCCAACCACTCTTGGAATGCAAATAAGTAGTCAGCTGCAACGAGAATTACTTGGTAATTTAGCCGTAATGTCGGCCAACTACTTGGCCGAGCCATTCGAACGGCGATAAACAAAAGTTTGGAGGCTGAAGTGTTTCCAGGGGCTGTCCGAATTCCATGGATTAGTCCGGGACCGTTTGGAGAAAGTGTCGAACAATAATTATCGTACATTATTGTACCGAAACGCGATCGTCTGGCGTGGACGGGTTGTGAGAAACGCGTTTCGGGTTTTCGGCGAGAACCGTTTTTCCTACCGAGAGAAGTGTTATTACCTTTGGATGAGGCGTCCCCAAAGACGATGGAAATATCAGGGAATACTATAATTAATATTAGCAGGCTTGGCCAAATTGCGCATGAAAATTATACGAAGCGTCGAAAGCAAAAGTGGGTCATGCCTAAAATAATTGAACGTCGCCCGTTTCGGTTGCTGGCTGAGACTCTGTATTTCCTTCTACTTTCTTTCAAATACTTACGCAAACTGTTCGATATCTGGGGAAAACTTTGTATATACGATTTACGAACGCCTACAGACACCGATTTTATACGATGTTCCACACTTTTATCCCGGTAGTCTACGTCGCGTTCGATAACGCTCTTTCAACCGAACTTGGCCTATTTCTATGGAAATTTGTGAATACCTTAACGCGTATTAATGGGGTCGAATAATATTTGCGCAAATCTTGTTATACACATTACGGCAAACTACTTTTCCTTATCTCGTGATAAGATTTTCGATTGCGTTCGATTGGATACTAAGAGGGTAAAAATTGGTGAAAATTGATAAATACTGTTAATAGAATGCTTAATACTTTGATGACTGGTGCCGCGTACTTGTGACTGTAATATTTAATTTTCCACTTGAATTCTATTTATTATTTTGAAAACTCGTAAATCGTGGACACTCCCAAACGCAGTAATTGCATTATTAATATAAAAAGATCCGTCAAAGCATTAAGTGTATAATTTAAAATCCTTTGGGCGCTGATTAACGTTCACGATGCTTGGTACCAAATAAGCATATCAGGTATGAAAATATTTCGAATAAAATCAAAATTGAACGACGGAATTGAACGACGCTGTAAAAATGGCAACTGTCCCTGATCGATACACCGCGATGTCCCGTATGCAAACAGAGGGTTCATCGACGAACCTCAGTCAGTATTCGTCGATTGTTTGCCGTGGCATAGCCAGACAGAGTGGTACACCTGAGACTGCCGTCTAAACGGAAATTAATCGTTGCCGGATCGATGAAGCAGGTATATGGCCAAGTCGGTTTGGCGAACATACTAATCCGATCGAGCAATCTCTACGATCTCTCTCACCAACAGCCAGAATCAACCAATTGGATCCATACACACACACACACACACACACACACAGAATGGCAACCTGTTCGTAGCTCGGACATCCGTTAATCAGCGCCTAATTAAGTGCGTCAGCAAAGTCCATCAGTACACGCTCGAGATGAATCTGTTTACCGCTACATAGCCGGTGCACGATGCAAGATGCTTGGTTCTAGCGAGTCCGATAATTACTTGGCACGTTGCCTCGTCCGAATTCTAGGTGATCGTCTTCTAAAATCGATGAATGGTGATACGATTATTTTGGTATCTGGTTCGTGGACTTTTCAAGGTTTCTCTGTGAATAGAAGATCATTTTCTGAACGATAATTACTTACTTAAATTATTATTTTTTTTTTTTTTTTTAGTATCTTGAGTACTGTGGTGATTGGTTATTGATGGATCATAGTTAATTTAGTCGAATAATCTAATTACTGTTCTGGGTGCGATCAGAATAATCACTAGTCGTTGATTTTATAATTTAAACGCTAATTTTGGACCTTAACTTGATTTAAATTAGCTTATTAACACGTTTAGTGGAAGAGTGAAAACGGACGTACGTAGTCAGACACGGTTGCAGTCGATTCATTTTCAAATTTAACCTTTCAATTCGATAGCCACCATTATTAGCTTGATATTAACGCTATCCAAGGTTTATTTCATACTTCTTTTTCTCAATTATTTGATTGTACAAAATTTCGGGTGTCGGTCACCGGTGACTGATGTGGCGCTACGCCAGTAATTGCATATCTACTTTTAATTTCACTCGGCTCACCTTTTTAAGTGCTAATAATTATCGTAGTGGTAGCTAATGATCGATTTTAAATATCCGTTAAAATAATTCCATTAAATATCAAGCGTTGTGCGAATAACAAGATATTCGCATTAAATACTTTAAATATTAATTAACAATTGTGGTTGACAACGCGTTAAATGGATGGCCACGTGTCGGCTGCGACGGAAAAGTTGTAAAACCCCGTTTGAAATTAATGTTTCGTAAATTCACGAAACGCCTCGTTCCGCGCTCGTAAATTTCATTGGCATTTAAAACGGCTCGTCGCTGTTAGTTTGAACACGCGAAAGCAAAGCGTAAATGTTACTTTTCACTGTTATTATAAACCGCGTAAACCATCCAGTGAAGTTCTCCGAATAAGCGTCAGACAGCTTGGATGGTTGGAAAGGTGTCGAAAACGTGTTATCGCTTTCATTTTTTGCCAATTCCAAGCCAAAATTTTCATTCCCGTGTCAGGATATTTAATATCAAATGAATTACCATGGATTTCATGAAATTTTATTCAAAGCACCAACCTGAATATTTGTTATTTTAACCATAGCGTTTAATAAATAGAATTATTTAATAATTAGAGTGCCCAGATATTCCAAACGTTCATTTTATAGTCTTTCAACGGAAATATAATAAATTTTGAGCAAAACTAGAAAATTTCTTATTTAACAGCGAAGGAAACAATTATCACTAGGTCGCAGCCTTCCCCACAGGAATATTTTTATTAAAATTCTTTGCAAAATTAATGATTCAATATTTGTAGTCATCTTTGCCACAGAATTTGAAACAATTTCGGTGCACAGATTGCGAGTTTAATTGCCGATCGAATTACTTATCAAAATTAATGTATATAATTATTCGAAACACCATCGCGACAGAGGGATAAAACAAGAAAATTATCACCAGAACAAAACACCTTACTCGTGGAAAAATGAACTTCACCGAATCGCCTTCGTAACTCGCCCGTATCGTTTAATCCTTTGCTAAAACAAACATTTATCCGAGCGAACGGAAGTGGAAACGGACACGTATCTCAAAGATTCGAACAATTACCGACGGTTCACGAGCTACTTCGTTGATCCTCGTCCCGTTTCGACTCTATCAGCTCGAGTAAACGCGATCGTGAACGAGCCCCGCGGCGACAAAGTGTCGCAATTAATTCCACGGGACGTGTTTAGCGAAGAGAAAATCGAACGGCGGAAGGAAAAGTGCGGAAAGAGGAGAAGAAACGACCCTGCCTCTGTCCACCAGGAGCTTCAATCTATTTCTTGCTCCCCAAGCGGATAAGCTACCTTTAATTCGATTACACCCGAGGAATTTCCGGACCAAAGACGATTAATCTGTTGGATTTCGCGAGTTGAGAAACTCGTTGGTTCGCTTACCTAGTAATTTACGCAGGATGTGTGTTTCGTTCGAAGCGTTCCACGCATGGACACGGTTCCTAAATTCTGTTCGGTTCGCGACCGATTTACTGTTATCGTTTAACTCGATTTACATGGGTCGGGCGTGGACGGTCCAGGGATCCTTCGTGTGCCTTGCGATGGTCCGTTGAAAACGTGGACAGGTATGCTTAACCATCTTGTGACAATTTCTATTCTCAACATTTCGCACAGTTTCTTTCTATTGATCAATTTGTGTACGATATTTCTTGTACCATCGATGAGAATGATTTGGAAAGTACCGGAAGTTAATTAATTCGGATCAGACTATCGGATGGTCGGGCAAACAAGTTCGATCCGCGAAATGTTAATCGACGCCACGGTAATGGAATTCGAGTTTGCCGAGGAATTTCGTGTCAGTATACCACTTGATCGTTCGATCCGTGTTTCCATTTTATGGCGGAGCTAGGTAGGGAAATCTATCCAGGGAAATTACACCACCACGATCGAGGGAAAAATTGTTTTTAATCGTCGTCGAATATTGCCCGTCGCTTTAATGAATTATCGAAATCGTCCGGCGACCAATGAATATTATAAAACGCGAAACGGTCCGTGACAGCTGGCCGAAATGAGCCATGTCCAATTAATGTTGCTACCTCGATGAAATTTCGCGTGTATGTTAATGGATTCTAACGATAATTCGATTAACGGACGGAAACTGAAAATCAAATTCGTCTGGCCTGGTCGTCGGAAACGAGCGGGCAAAATTGGACGATCGTGACCGATGGAAAAATGTGTTTCCAGCACTTAACAAATCAACCGTTACCTCGTATCTTACAAATAACAGTGTGCGAATTGGACTTTTATAATTATATTTCGAAACACGTATAAATGCAATTTCTATGTTCATTGAACACAAGTATCTTCGATGTTAGCAACGATGTAGGAGGGTAGGTAATTTCAGCGTCCAATGATTGAAATAAGTTGAAATATTTGTAGCATAGAGAGTCCATTCGTTCGCGTCTTAATTAACACGCTCGTCACAGTTAGGGGAACTCGTTAATCCAGAAACGAGACTACCGTCCGCAAAGCCGACACCGGGTGTATCCGGTGCTCTTTGGAAACGACGAAAGCCGAGCTCTCGAAAGTTTCGAACACGTTTTCCTCGCGTAATGCATGGCCAACCGGAAACCGGACCCGTCCGCCACGCTTCGCGTCCAGTGTCGCTCTTTTCACCTTTAATTCCCCGATTTTACGCGGGACCAGCTGGCTCTTCTCTATCCAGGCCTCTTCGAGTCCCTGAGACTGTGACAGGAAACCAATTATAAGTGTCCCGGAAGTTGGAACGAACCGTGGAAGTTGTGTAGGAAATTGCGAACCACGACTACACCGGCCGTCTCCTTCCTGGCCAGAAAGACCCCGATGCATTGCTCGGGTACTTTCCCTACGAACGTTACGATCTTCCTACCACAGAAACCGTACACACGTCCCATCCGCTTTTGCCGCTGTAATTGCTTTGCGAACGTTGACGAGGGTCCAGATACATCAAACCCTTTAAGAACTCGAACAATTTTTCGATTTTGAGAAGCTGCGAAACGTAGCTTTTGGTGATTTTTTAACCGACTTCGAAAAGGAGGAGGTTACTCAATTCGATCAGTATATTTTTGTCATTCTCAGCACAATTCCAAGCATTGTAATTTCCAATTTCGCAACACTTTTAAGAAATAGAATTCTCCGCGTCGCAATTCCATGAAATAGGATTCTATGCGTCGAAATTCCAAATGTTACAATTCCGCGTAATGGTATTCCAAGCGCTGCAATTCTAAGTGTCCAAATTTCCAGTATTGCAATTCCACGCAATAAACTCCCAAGCGTAGCAATTCCAAAAATTAGAATTCTATGCGCCGAAATTAGAAGTGTCGCAATTTCCAATTTCGCCATTCCGCGTAATATAATTCCGAACGTCGCACTTCCAAGAAATACGATTCTACGCGTCGTAATTCCACGTAATGAAGTCCCTAGCGCTGTAATTTCAGGTACCGCAATGCCCAGCGTTGCAATTACAAATGTCCCAATTTTTACTATCGCAATTCCACGCAATAAAATCCAAAAGCGCGGCAATTCCAAGAGTAAGAATTATATGTAATAAAATTCCACGTAATAAAATTCCGGGAAATAGGATTTTATGCGTCGCAATTCCAAATACTGCAATTCCACTTAATAGAATCGCAAGCGCTGCAATTACAAGTACCGCAACTCCAAGTGTTGCAATTACAACTGTTCCATTTTTTACTATCGCAATTCCACGCAATAAAATCCAAAAGCGCGGCAATTCCTAGAATTAGAATTCCACGCGCCGCAATTCCAAGTATTTCAATCCCAATTCGAAAGATTGCATACGAATCCTAATATAATACATTAAAATTATTTTTGACCCCTATCGTCCCTCCTTTTGCATGCTTAAAAAAATATTAAACATGGGCGAAGCATTGAACAGTGGTGTTATAGGTGTAATGCCCCGGTTGGACATTGAACAATGGGAAACAAAGGAAATTGAGAAGAGAAACAGGTTCCTGGTGAAACGCGGAACTTAAACGGAAGTGGAACGGGAACGGTAATTCATAAGCTGTCGTTCCGGGCAAAAGAACGATATAGGTACATGGAACGGGGAAGGTGATTCTCATTCGAAATTCGAGGGTGCCCGGTCCTCCCGCCTCTACAGGACGACGCGACGCTTCCGCGCGAAGCAAACGTAATTTATAAGCTGTCGTCGGCAGAAATCACTTCGCTATCAGCAGATTACATTCGGACGAAACAGGATATTTCAGTGAGAATTTCTACCTAGACACCTACGTGTACATGAACGTTAACCTCTTTCTCTTCGTTTCGTGTGTTTACTTATGTGTCGTTGAGAATCGATCCCCAACCCCCTTCTATTTCGTTTCAACGCATTATTTATCGTTTGTTAATGAAATATCAAGGATACGTAGAAGTCTTCATCACGGCTTAAAAGAATTACGTTTTCTGTCGATGAATAATTACCACACAAACATAATAATTTCACGAACGAGATTACACGAGGATAGATTGGCGGTGTAGCCGGTTTAATCCCCGCGTCGCGTCGCGTCGTCTGGAAAGCTGTCTTTTAGCAGGATGCTCGGGGCTTTTAGGAAGTTCTCAGACCGACCAGACGGGTACACAATGTAATTCGCAGTCTGCGCTTTGTCTTCGCAGGAAGTTTCCTTTCCACGTGGCCCTCTCTGTAACAGGATAACGCGTTGCGGTGCTTATTATTCGGTTCACGATAGCACCGGCGTTCGAGCAGTCGAGCCACGCGACAATCGAACCGGCCATTCAATCACGCCAAGAATAATCAAGGCTGGAACAGTTCTTTTAGATACAATTTATATCCAGGAAAACGAACCGGCCCGAATTTGCCGGCCATTAACGGCCAATTTATCGCCGGCCATACGAATGAATATCGAAGGGGGAAACGGATGGTCTGTGAATAACGCGTTCCGGACGATTCCAAGGGAACGTTTTGACGAATGATATTCTCTTAACTTTCAAATGCCTGGAAATAAGTTTCCACCGTGAAGGAACCATCTGGAACCTATCCATTCGATTCTTTACTCCGGAAAATTGAAAACTGCTAATACTATACAATAAATGTAGTCTTATTTATTGATTCTTAGCCTTCAACGCGTTGATTAACGCCGCAAGCTAATACACCAATATCATAAATTAATATAGGAACGAACAGTGTGTGTAGAGAAATACAAGATCGACCTGGCGACTCGGTTCAGTTATCAGTAGTTTGCAGCGCTCGTTTGGAGAGTGTCGGATATTGGAAGAGGGTCTGACAGGCGACGCATTAATTAATTACCCACCGATTACCTGGGCTACTGAAGGCCAACATCCTATTTTCGCGACGGTCCAACCCGTGAACGCTACCAGTAATATTATTCCACCTAATCCGACCATGATCACCGGCTCCATTTCGCTAGCCTTTTACCCTGTACTTCGTGTCCTGCGGTGACACCTGAAATTCCCGGTGATTCAGTTTGTTGCGCGAACCAATCAGGAACGAAAAGATTGTGCGTTACTTTCGCTGCAAATAGACAGTCATTAACCTTTGATAACTAATTTGGATTTACTAATCGAAATTTTACCGAATAATTAATTGCCAACCTAATATTTATATCTCAGTACGAAAGATGAAAAATTCCAGTACCGCCCTCACGATTCTCTCACGGCACAAAAAGAAAGTATCAGAATTGAAAGAGCATCATCGCCAAGGGATTACATCGACTATCAAGTCCTTTTTTTCCATAGATGATTGGGCGACCGGAAGGACAGGGAAATGTTGAGATTCTTCGGGTTGGTTCGCAGGATGCGACGATGAAAATCCCACGGGCACTGTAAATCACACTGTAGCCACTCGATCTAACCGGCAGGACGGCAATTACCGTCGTGGGACTGGGAAAAATCCCGGAACCACATACGTCCGGGTTTAAAACCTTCGTCAACCGATTCACTGATCGTCCCTGTTGCTCAAAGAATTCAGTCGGACAGAGAGGAACATCGATTTTTTCTTTTATTTGCAGTTACGTTCTCCACGTGTCTGGCGGACTGTACCGTGTTCCGATCTACCCGTCGCACATGAAATGGAAAATTGGATTTATCCTGCAACAGGATTTCATGAAGTTCGACAAAGTAGAAACTTTCGTATTGATAAGTTATCGTGGCTAACGTCTGATACCTTGTCACGCTGGTTAACCTCTCCGTTACGATTCGAAATACTGTATTTTTTATGGAAATTTGGAAAAGAAATAAAGTTTCCTGCACTTGGGACATTTTGTTTGGATTACAAGAAAATTATCACAATTAATTGTACAATTTTTCGATCGTTGGATTGCTTTTCTTTAGTCTGATTGGTAAAATTTCATTTACACCGGCGCACCGTGGTGGCGGGCACTTTAAATCAAACGGCGGCAGACAGGATCGGCACAGTGTGCTGCACACGCGGCAGATGTTTCAGGTAAATCAACCGCCTTCGAATAGCAAGCCGCAGAAACTATCTGTTCCGCCGTCAAAACAGCTGTGCTTAATTAAACGCGTACAATGAGGGCGTTGCGGGACAGTACGTCTCGTTCTACCCGTTACACAATGAATTGTGAGTGATCGTCATCTTCTCAACCATCACTCCTTCGTATATTTAAAAAAAGAAATTATAATAAATTCCTGTTCAACCCGTTTTCTGGGATAGCACCTGTAATAATTCTAGTTTTAAGGATTCGCGTGAAATCTAATTTCTAGGATTTAGTATCCCAAACACCGCGCGCCGCAGAAATACCATAACATCAATAAAGAAAATTGCTTTACAAACTATGTAAGCTTTGGCACACTCCCCAAGTACTAAATTAGCAACTAAAATTTGTATCCATAGAATTTGAACGAATAATTATCTGAACGTCTCGAATTTAGTTTTGTTAATCTAAAAATGTCTACAAATCCTACGACGCCCGATGCAAAATTGATCGTTTGATTCGAACGATTTCAATTTACAGATGTAGAAAAATTAGAGACCAGTCTGTGCGCGTGTTCAAAGAAGGTTCAATCGAGTCCCATCTATTCAGGACGCACAGAGGATCTACGGGGATAAAGGAGGAATCCGGTTTGAATAGAATTCCGTTACAGACCCGTTCAAAGATCTTTTTGACTGACCGATCCTCGTTGACGGAAGCTTTCATCCCTCTCGATCGGCACTGTCGATAGACGAGAAATATTTATCAGACCTTTTAAACACTCTACGCTGTTACCAAAAATAAAAAGTATACAAAATAAAAAAAAAGAGAGAGAATCTAAAAAGGGAGGATCCAGTTTGGAGAGCTCGCGTACATCATTATTTGACTCGTATGAATATTCATATCGACGGCTTCGAAGCTCGTTCGGCTCGCGGGAAAAATCGTGTACATTTTCACGACGCGATGCTTCCACGTTTCACTGATGGTGCTCTGTCACAATGGCGTCGCTTATACGTCTTTATTAAACGTGCTTTACGACCTGATTTCAACGTCGGGCTCTATCTGTCATCGCGCCTCCGTCATCTTTTCACGAGCGTTCCTTGTTCGTCCTGGCGAGCAACGGAACTACAGGCTCGTGCAAGATTCTTGGATCGTTTGAAACATTCATAATCGTAAACAGATTTCTTCGGAGCAATTGAATTTCATGGCTCCTCGAATAGAATTTTGTAGATACGTCTTGTTCTTTAATTTGGTTTAATTCGGGCTTTAGAAGAATTTTATTTCCAAATTAAGAGTTATTTAATAAATTTCACTGTGTTGCCATTGACGGAAATGTGAAGGTAAAAGTGTCGCAGCTTTGGAAAGCTAAACCTTATCTAATTTTATCCTTAATTTAGTTGTGAATTAATGAAATATTGGCAGTTTCGTATTCTCACTTGATTAAGAAAATTTATCAAACCTTTGACCGTAAAATTTTTTAATATAAGCTTTCAAATTATGTTTCTTCTTCTAATAATAATTATTGCGAATTCGTGCGTAGATTTAGCGGGATGCTGTATCGTGTTCGCGATCATTAAAAACATAGTCGCGGCAATATCAGATAAATGCATGCCGCCTCGTTCAGTCCGAAGTTTCAGTTAACCGTCTCTATCTGGCCCGGCCATTGTTCTCCGCCAATAATGCGCACACGACGGACAATCATGTCACAATGCGGCGTAATGGTTGAAAAGGCCCTAAGTGCACCCTCTACGCGAGAGAGGATGCATCCGCAAGCGTACACGAGCGGTCGTAAAAGCGGCGAATGCCAGACACCGTAAAGACGATAGACGTCTTTCGTTAACCTGGCTCCTTTCCTTCTGCTTGTTCTAGCACACACGCATACAGGAAGTTCAATATCATAACTCTTGTTGAAAAGAGGCTCACTTCACCGAACGATACTTAATTCAATGTTAATTCAGTATTTTCGATTCTGAATCTATAATGGTATGGATTTTAACCCCATGCCGTGCCATTTCGGTAGGTGCGTCAAACACGGATAAATATTTCTCGCTGCAGTATTAAAACAAAGCAGGAAAATTGAAATGTTACCTTTAACAATAGTTTGTTATCTTAATTATACTTGGAATTATACTTAAAAGTTAACTGTACCGACGCGACAGTGGGAGTGAGATTTGTAACATTTGAGCTACAAAGTGCGTCACGAGTCAGATTCGTCAGAGCACGGGAAGGGGGTTAATATTCGGATAAGTTTATGTCAAAAAATTTAAAGAGCTCACAATTCAAAGAATGATCCCAGCAAAAAATTCTACCGTCCATTATCATACGAAACTTGCATTTCACATTTCTGACCGAGGAACTTCCGGTTCCAGTTGCGTCGTGGTCGTTTAAACGCGAAAGAATCGACAGGAAGAAATATAAAATCGACCGAACGAATGTCAAAGGGTGAGAGATTTTTGGAATCGACTTGGCATCTGAATAAAACATAAGCAACGTCAGAGCGAAATCTGTACGGACAAGCGCAAACGCTCGAAACCCGAGAGAACCATTGGCCGATATTCGATGACAACCGGCTCGTTATCACCACGGGATACGAAGATATACCATCTCTGTCTTTGGACGGTCTATTTCGGTCTGTTGCGAGCGGGCCGGCGAGAGACAGAGAAGCTTTCGGAACGAACAACGACAGGACCCCTCTCAGGCCAGACCATGCTAATGAACTTGGCCTGCCATTATCTAAACTGCAGTCAGTACGCCACTTCGGACGAACCTCCTCTGTCGAACTACGAATAACTACCACTCTGGCTAGCTCCGGCATCTACTGCTCCCTCCACAACCCTCTACCTGGAATCCATTGTCCCTTCGAACATAATGCTGATTGCTCGAACCGTCGAATTTTCAGCAATTCAACAAACTTCTGCCTCTTAACGAACGGCCATTTTCGTTCGACCGTTCGCTACAGTCTACGGTCTAACCGATTTTCAACCCTAACTTACTACCGTGAACACGATTATGATTGGTTACTGGGAACGAATGGTGCAAGGTATCGAGAAATGTGTAATTAGTAGTAATTTGAGCGGCAGTGTACTAATTGAACGCTTAGAACATTAACCGTTTGCACTCGAGTGGCGCCTCTGAGGCGACCTATTTAATTTACTAGAGCATTTTGAAATGTGAAATTTAAGCTTTATCTCTATCAAAATATAGGAAATTAACGAAAGGAATAAAAATGAATAAATCCATTGGCACTTGCAACTTTTTTCTTTTAATACAATGTGTTTGATTTTCGGAAGTTTCGCTGGAAGAGCTAACTAGATCTGTACGTATCGAAAAAAGGCCTTGACCATAAAGGGTTAAAATTTGAATATCCTTAAGCTTCTGGAGTTCCTAAAAAATACAGCATCCATTTCTAAATTACTATTTAAAAATACGATGTTTCTATATCGAAGGGGGTAATTTTGAATACCACCGGAAATTCTTAATTCTGACCACTCGCGCAACTGTTCGAACGATTAAAGGATGAATAGGTTTGAGGTACAAAATTTTCACCGACGATTCTCGATAATTGCTCGAATAGTTCCTTCGACGGGCAATTTTTTTGCATCGATCAGACACGAGCATCGCGAGCTGTACGCGAAATTTCTGGCGGATACGCCGGTCTAATTGAAGCTAATTGAAAATCGATCGATCTGGGCTGCGGTTAGCGAGAGGCACCGGCCACGCGGACTATAACTCTACACTCCGGTGACTAACGGGTTATCGAAGTATGCAAATGCGGAGTGTACAATACTTCACGGTCGAACAGTTAGAAATTAATAAACGGCTTGTAGCCTCGCTGCCTTGAACGTTCCCGTTTTATTCGGCGAGAAAATACCCGAACGCGACGGAACTTGTCGGACGAATTCGAAAAGAATTTCATTCGCAATGAAATATTGAATTTATAATTTATACCTCGATATATTGTTACTGCAACCATTACGGGTGTTTCACTCTGTATTGGGGTGTAACATAAGCCGCTATTTATAATAATAACTGTGTTTTATGAAAACGAGTTGAGAAATGGGGAACAATAATTTTCAGTTTGGGGAAAAAATTGCACTGCCTGCAAATGTTTATCAAAGTGTGAAAAAATATCGTGACAATAATAGAAATTAGTAGAGAAATAATTAATAACGGGATTATAATGTAGTTTTAGTATTATTTGTAATTAGTTGGAAATCAAAGATTATTATTAATTTGTAGGTTTTTCACCCTAGATTAAATTTGATAATTAATTATTCGTATCCTTGAAAAATCAGATTCGAGTATTTCTTACAACGTACATTCAGTTTTATTCATTCAAAGAACGAGTTAACCCTTTCGCTACGGCAGTCCTGTCCACCGAAGTACCGTCACTGAATGGAAACTTGCGCCGGAAATATGCACAGTGTGCGTGGTTTCTGTATTTCTATACACATCATTTCGATGTCGCGTATATGCGGCGCTCGTACCCACAGGTCGTCGCGTGGATGCCGCATATATGCGGCGCTCGGCGCGAAAGGGTTAATCCACTTACTAAGCTCTAAGGGTACTCCTTTCCAATAGTGCCAAAACGTAGCTACTAGATAATCGAAGGTCCAAGAGCCATTTAATTTTCTAAATGGTTCCACGGAAGCATAAATAATATTTGCAGTCGTTTAAAACCTCGCCGAAACAAATGTATTTTAATTAATCACAAGAAATAACTTGCTCCTGAGAGAATTATTTGGACGTTGATATACATATTAATGTACAGAATTTTGGGAAGTTATACAGGTGACAACGTTACTTTGTTACAAAATGTTAAATATGAAAACATAACTGAACGATGGGTACGCTTCTGTTTCACATGTATGCATATCTATGCGTCCGAAATGTTTATTGTTCTTCAGCAGAGCGTAATAAATTGTATTGTATTAACAAACCATTATATCCTACATACGGAAATCATAAACACGCTTACCGGCCGGATAAAGTAATCGGTCGACTCGTATATTAATATTGGTGCGTTATCGTCCGCTTGATTCTCCCGATTTATCGATCCTGTAATTATTAAAGGCACGGCCAATTTATCGCCGCCAATTAATAATTCAACCAGAAAAACATGAATTAACCAGAATTAATAATTCGATCCAATAAAA
This sequence comes from Stelis phaeoptera, assembly GCA_943735885.1. Classification (NCBI taxonomy): domain Eukaryota; kingdom Metazoa; phylum Arthropoda; class Insecta; order Hymenoptera; family Megachilidae; genus Stelis; species Stelis phaeoptera. Next base: position 16,500,815 of record OX030932.1, on the reverse strand, counting down.
ACTGAGTTTCGAATTTTATTTGGTGATACACCGAAAATATTGAATGGTGTTACAAAAACCAATTGCTCTCGCGATTTTATTGCAAGTGCAACGATTCGTGTAACAATTATTGTAAATGTACATGTTTTTTCTTTTACTAGAGACATGGTTTTTATTGTGGAATATTTCTCTGTTAGCAGAAAATGGAGCATAACATTTAAAAAAATCAATAACTCGTGACATATTTCGAATTTTCGATTGGAGAAATATCTCGGTTTTAAATTAAAAATATTTCACAAATCGTTAGCTTGCCTGACTTTTCAATCCAACAGTTTTGTTACACAGTATTTCTAGCAATCAATCTATGTTAAAAAAAAAAAATAAAAAAAAAATAAACGGAATACAAATGCACTCTTTTTGTACAGATCCATTTTTCGAAAAATTGTACGCAGAAAAAATTAAAAAGTACGATATTTAAGAAAATAATGGTTTGTAAGAAAAGTATACGCAATTCTGGGTATTAATGGATAAAAAAAAAAGAGATTTTAAATCATCGTGGTCATATCTAGCCGCAGAAAGTTGCTACGTGACCGGCAGTATTCATAGCATGGAAGCTTAAAAATTAAAAAGAAAGAACGGAACACGTGTCTATTAGCATCGAGTAATGAATCCCAAGGAAGTAATTAAAGTTTTCGCGGAGAAAATTTCCCGTCTGGAAGTCTAGCCGGATCTGGGATGTGGCGCATTTTTCATCCTCCTGTTACACAAACCCCTTACCCCTTTCGTCTTTCTAAATTTCACGTTTCCAAGTCCGTTTCACCCTATCCTCGCCACGATGGGAATTTACTTCTCGACGAGGTGTGTAATTTTAATTAGCAGTCAATTCACACTTTTCGAAACTCCATCCATGGTTCTATAAGTTTTTAAACTTATAACCAGGTGTCTTGCTTTGGTAATTTGGAAATTGGGAGCTTGGAAATTAGACACTTGGAAAGTGGAACTTTGGAAGTTAAAAATTTGAAAGTTGGAAATTTGGAAACTTAGATATTAAAAATTGGGAACTTGTAATTTTGCAAATTAGAAACTTAGAAATTAGAAATTTGGTATTTGGGAACTTGGAAATTAGAAATTTGGAATTTGGTAACTTGGAAATTAGAAACATAGAAATTTGGAAATTGGAAACTTAGAAATTTGGAATTTGGGAACTTGTAAATTTGGACACTAGAAACTTAGAAATTAGATATTTGGAATTTGGGAACTTGGAAATTAGAAACTTAGAAATTTGGAATTTGGGAACATGTAAATTTGGAAACTAGAAACTTAGAAATTAGCAATTCGGAATTTGGGAACTTGGAAATTAGAAACTTAGAAATTAGAAATTTGAAAATTAGGAACGTGGAAACTAGAAACTTAGAAATTGGAAATTTGGAAATTAGGAAGTTGGAAATTTGGAAATTGGAAACTTAGAAATTAAAAATATAGAAATTAGAAATTTGGAAATTTACCACTATAAGTTTAAAGAAAATTTATAGAAAAATTGTAATATTAAGACTTTTATAAGCCGGTATTTCGTAAACTTACATTTTATGTTCAAAAGCGAGCAGTCCTTTATTCGAAAATTTTTCCCAGACATCCTGGGGAACTTACTCCGGTTAGTTCCTAAAACAAACACAACTAAAACTAAACTTCATAAACTGAAATCACGTTGTCCGACGTTGGCTTGCATCTAAATTCAAATTAGCTTTCTGAAGTATACATTGTGTCTGTTTGAAAAGAGTAACTTGAAAAGAGTAAAAACATTGTCAAGCATCAACTTCAATTTCTACAAAATCTCCATATTTTCGCATAATTTCAAGCAAACTTTGATAAACAACAAAATTTAACATCTCATCTTATCAACTCCTTTGTTGTCCTTTCATACCTCCGTATACAAATGTTCAATATCGCAAATTATTTAATCTTATAAATTTTCCGCGCTGTATGAAATCATAACAAAGAATTAAAAATTTATTGTTACACATTTAAAAATTCAGTTATACATAGAAGAAAATAAGATGGTTCGATAGTGTTCATCAAAGTACGAGAATTTCATGGCAGGTATATTATTTTACATAGCATGTTTAAAGGCTGAACGAGGGGAGGATTAAAACGCTTGTCACGATCTCTCCTAACGGAGGTCCTTAAAGAAGCCCTCTTCCTGTTCCCTGAACGCATTAACATTCCCCTTCAACCAACAGGCCAACCTTTGCGGCACCTTACAACCGCTAGACGATCATAAATAACAACATCGCTTGTCTTTTCTACCCATCAATTCCATAAACACTCTAAAAGCCAAATATTAATAAAACCATCCTCCTAATGTTCCTAATTGATCTTAATTCACAAATTCGTAGCGTTTTGTCAACCGCCCCCTCCCCCCTCTCCCCCCTCTCCCCCCTCTCCACCTTTCGAATATTGCAGAGGGCTAATCAACGGACCCGTGTAATTTCCCGCGGCGATGAGTCTCGATCTTTCATGAGAACGCACGTCGTTGCTCCGTCTCGAGAGCGTCTCCCGCGAAAAGAGTAGTGCACGACACTTTTTCCTCTTTTTTTTTCCGGAGATGGGAACGAGGAGGACGAGAGGAATCCACGGATAATTGAACTCTTAAAAAGTTGAGCATGGCGTCAAAGACGCGACCGTGGAAAGGGTCGCGGAGAAGAAAAGGTGGAAAGGAAACGACGAAGCGTAAAATCTAACGGCGGGCTAGATAAAAGAGGCAAAGGTGGTAAGTGGGGTCCTGGGGGAAACAGGCTGGCTGGTCAGGGATCGACGTTTAATCTAGGAGAGAGCCGAGAATCCTTGGATACGTTTTGCTTTTATATTCTATCGAGCTTCGTCTGTAAGATGTCCGAACGACCTTCCGGCGCTTTTTGATTGTCTGGAATCGAAGTAATGTTAATTTTGATAAAAAGGAGGATTGAATAACAACGTTTCTGGATGGTAGAAACAAAGGACGGAAGCAAAGGGATCTTCCGAAAGCGAGTGGTTGAACTCTTCATTTCGTTTTCAGTAGTACGAGTCAATGATAAAGGAGAATTTGTAATCGAAGGCTGTTTCTGTAATTTCATGACAGAAAAGTATATCGAAATATAACTTGTGGCATATCAGTTTAAAGCTTAAAGTTTACGGTAAATGATCATATAGGCGCACCATCAATATTCTTAATACAAAATGGCGAATTCAATTTTGAAACAATAACTGGATTCTCCTGAAAATAATTACTGATTTGGAAACATGTGAAGCCTAATACAATATCACGAGAGAGAAATATCGTGAAATGACACTCCCAAAGAACGACGAACATCCGATACAATTCCTGTTGAACGAAGACTCGTAACGCAGCGTCAACATATACATACACGAAGTGGAACGATATCGATCGTGTAGTTCGAGTAAAATATTTGAGTGGCAGGGCTCGATGGAGAGGACTCGAGCTCCCGTACTTCCGCCAGAATGAACGATCGCAAAACGCTCGAGCTACCTGTTCATCAGCCAGCGGTTGCAACGGTGCTAACTTTAATCCCGATTTACGGCCAAGGATTTACGCGGTATCCCCGTATCCTGTCAAACGGATAGAAACCACCGAGAAACGGGGGAAGAAAAGTAGAAGAGAAAAAAAATACAGACAACGAAGAAGAAGAAGAAGAAGAAGAAGAAGAGCGGAAGAGTGCTCGAGGTGGTCAGGTCACGAGAGGTTTCCGACTTTGGACCCCGAACAGATCTCTATAATTAATGCCGAAGTAAAGAGAAGGAACCTGGCAAACACCAACCAGGACTTTCAAAGTAGAATCCAAGGGGGTAGGGGCAAGACGTCACGTTAAATGGAAGTAACGGGAAATCAGCCGGAGGATCTTAATAAAAGCACGTCGGATTTATTGAGGGCCGTGGCTTTTTTTTTCGTTCAATAGAGATGGGGACACTTAAGGGTTCATTATTCCGATGATACTCCAAGTTGGAAGTTCTTGCATCTTCCTGGACCACGGCCTTCTTTAAGGGTCTGATGGAGATTAAAGAACCTCCTTCAGAGGATCTTTCGTCAGATGTGTACAAGCTTGTTCCGTCTGGATTGGATTAATCATTCAATGTTCAATTGTTTCCTTTAGTCCTTGGATCGATAAGGTTGTTTCTCAGCGGACGAACGTTCGCGCTTCTAAGGTTCTAAGTTTCTAAGCTGACAATTTTTAAGTCGCGCGAATATTAAAGCTTTCAAATTTCCAAGTTCTTGATTTGGAAGCTCCTAAGTTATCAGGTTTCCCAGTTGGAGAGTTACAATCTTAAAGCACCCAATTTGAAAGCTCCCAAGTTCCTAAACTCCCAATTTGGAGAGTTACAATATTAAAGCACCCAATTTGAAAGCTCCCAAGTTCCCACGCCCCAATTTGGAGAGTCACAATATTAAAGCACCCAATTTGAAAGCTCCTGAAATTTTCAAGCTCCCAATTTGAAGAGTTACAATATTAAAGCACCCAATTTGAAAGCTCCCAAGTTCCCACGCCCCAATTTGGAGAGTCACAATATTAAAGCACCCAATTTGAAAGCTCCTGAAATTCTCAAGCACCCAATTTGAAGAGTTACAATATTAAAGCACCCAATTTTGAAAGTTACAGTCTGAAAGCTCCCAAGTTTCCAACTTCCCAACTTGGCAGCTTCGAAATTACAAAGCCCCGACTTCTAAAGACACCAACTTCCAAAGTCATCAAATTCTCGAGCTGGCCATCGCCAATCCTTATTTCCACAATTCCTCCATTTCGAAAATTTATACTTCCTTCTGTCCTCGGTGATCGAATTAATAAAGCATCTTCTGAATCCATAAAAGCCACGAACCAACGAGTCACGGGACGGAATGGAAGCTGACAAATATTCAACAGCTTAGGAATACGCCAATTAACCAATTACAATCTCGACAGAAAATTATAACTCGCTGGTAACAGGATGTCCAGAGCATAGAAGAACAATCTGGCGCTCGGTGTGGGAAGTACAAAGTTTGCTGGAACAGGGTTGAAAGCGTGGTCCGATGGCGGAACCGGTGGAATGAATTACCGTCAAATAAAATTATACTACAAACAATCACGCGATGGAGTCCAAGAGTGGCTCGGTTATACGGGAACCGCCTTACCTCTGGGATTTCAATGAAACGCTCTCGGAGATTGTTATACACCCGTGAGAGTAGAATTCTGGGTCAACGAACATACTGTTAGCCGGGCACACAGAAGGACGTTAGCCCTCCGAAACTTCGGTGTAGTTACGATGAATTTGGCCCGCGGATATCTCTGGTCGAGACTTCTGAAGACTCTCGGTTAGTCCAAAGACTCTAAATGTATCTGTTTAATGGCTTCGGTGTGCCGAGTGTACGCATCTTAAGAGGAATGTAATGAGTTCTCGGGTTCCCGTCGTAACTTTGAACCGAACTTGGATTCAACGGATGTTTCGAGAACGCGCCAACATCGTTCGCGACCGAGCCGGTCTTTACAGTACTCAGCCAGCTTATTATCCGCGTCTAGCGCATCGCCGAGATTAGCGCTTGTACTTTGAAACGTTCAACTTATCTTGCTGCACATTTCACTAGCGAGATCCTCACCGGCTTATACCGTATCTACGGTATCTGTTACTTTGCTATTTGAGCCGTCTTGTAACGCGATAAGTTACAAGTTACTTCATTTACTTTCTAGGGAAATTGAAATTTCTAAGCTTTCAAGTTTTGAAGTTTCCGATTTCACAAACTTCCAAATTACTAAGTCTCCAAGTTGCGAGATCTCCAATTTTCTGAAGTTACAAGCTGCTAAGCTTACAATTTTCTGAGCTTCCAACTTGCCAAATTTCCTATTTATTATGCTTCGAAGTTGCCAAGCTTCCAAGTTGCAAAATTTCCAATTCTCTAAGCTCCAAAGTTCCTAAGCTTTCAAGGTACAAAACTTCCAATTTTCTGAGCTCCCAACTTGCCAAATTTCCTATTTATTATGTTTCCAAGTTGCAATATTTCCAACTCTCTACGCTCCCAAATTTCTAACCTATCAGGTTACAAAATTTCCAATTTTCTGAGCTTCCAACTTGCCAAATTTCCAATTCATTATGTTTCTAAGTTGCTAAGCATCCAAGTTGCAATATTTCCACTTCTCTAAACTCCCAAATTTTTATTCATTATACACAAACGGTAAATAGCAAAAAGTATCGTTAATTATGTATAAATATTCTTCAATTCGATACCAGAGAAATCGATCGAACGATTAAAATGATTGCAGGAATAAAAGCTTCTTACCCCATTCGATTCAGCGTTAATAAATCGCGATTCCGCTTGGCGAAATACGCGCAAACTGAGTTAAAGCACGAAACTTTCGAGACAGGTGGTTCTTCCGGCGTGGGTCTCAAGCAAAGGAAGAGATTTCAAGTGAAATTTACGGGTTCGTACGGGCCGGTGTCGAGGGGGTTAAGGACGAGAATGCCAGACGAACAGCACGACGACCTTCCAAGGCGTACAAATACGCGAGACTCGACGGAATGCTTTTGCCTTTTCCATGAAACTCAATAATTTCCGCTGAAAAGATACGAAAAAACGTTGGCTGAGAATGATCATTGAAATTTATCGTTGTTGAACCTGTTGACTATCGTAATTTCTTACATGATTGTCCGTCAATTTGCTTCTTTCAGGAAAATAATCAGAATACCAAATAGTCTACTCGTCGTTTAATAAATGTATAAAAATCAAAGATAGTAATCATTTACTTTCTGGCCATGGAATACGTGAGAATTGTGTTTCACAGTTGTGATCTTGATTTTGTTACGATTTGTGGGAACGGTGCAATATTCAAGGATAAACGTTAACGAACATCCTCTTACTCGGTGTTGCAAGCGGAAAAGTTAACGTTTCGTTTCATCCGAACGCTATTCCGTAATAGGTATATTTTGAGTCGCTTTAAGTTTAAAAATAAATTAGAAATCTATTAGATTTTAATTTGAAAATTCATTTTAAACCATCGATACCTCTCCATGGTCCGTGATTACATACATTACATACATTACATACATTGCGTATATACGCAAGCGACGTGTATCATTTGGCAAATTATTTTTTGTTTTGCAACTGCCACGGCGCGAATCTTCTGTCGCGCAAGTTTGTATCTCGTTACGGCGGAAACTGCGCTAATTAATGCTAAATGTGATCTATACTGCTCGTAATAACCCGGCAAACTTTTGCCGACCAAGGGTGGCCCGCTCACGGGAAACATTGTGAAATTACAGCGAGTTAAAGAGACGCTAATTTAAATGAACTACTGTACCGTGGCCTGAAAAAAAAAGAGAAAAAAAAGAAACAGTCCCACCGTTTTCCTTCGCTTTTTCCATTTCAATTTAATCACCGCTTTAATTCGAACCGTGAACAGTCTCCTGTTTGCATGTTAATACGTTTCGTTTGTAACTCGTTCCCCTCGAACAATCCCAAAAGTGGCGCAAACGCGATTGCATTATGCTTGTTCCATTGCCAAGCATTTCTTCAATCTTTCGCGGTTACCTTGACAAACGTTTACCTCTGTTTTGCGTTACAACGAATCAACGGACGGATTAAAACGAACAAACCTGGAAAATAAACCGAATCGTTGAAATTATTTTCGGTTATTTGAACCGAACATCCTTCCTTCACAAATTAAACTGGCTATTTTCTTATACTTTCGGTGATCAGAATTTTGAGGTACGCCTTCTGTGGTACGTCTTTCGCGATAAATCGAGGCATCAAAGATATAAGATACAAAATATCAGCTTCGATGCATTTTCGAGTCCCGTAAACGAGTACTGAGAGCGATTACTCGAATCTCCAGCGATTTCAAAATTTTCAACGATCGTTATCGTGTCGATTAATCGATTCGAGTCCCGTTATTAAAACCTGCTCCACTTCCATCTCTCAATTTCTCGGAACTCTCTCTTCTCTCCTTTTTTTTCTTCTGCGCCGGAAGCTCGTTCGTCGGTCATCGTACAGGCACTAATCCCGCTCGAATTACGTGCTCGAGGTGTCTTTCTCGTTGGTAGCGCAAGTAAATTTCAAGCCAACCACTTGAACCTCGAAGAGCGCACGGGCGGCAGAGGTAGGGACACACGAGGTCGTCTTAAATCTTCAAAGAAAGTAAAAAAGAAACGGGGGAGAAGAGAGAGAGCGAGAGAGGGGGGAAAAGAAGCGAAAGCCACGGAAAAAAAGCTTTTCCCTGAAAGCCTGAGTGGCCGTCTGAAGCGTCGTCTGATTAAAAGTCTCGCGCCAAATTAAATACAGGAATTCCCTTTCGACCCGCTGCGTTGGCTGGTTCGTTGGGGTCACCAGGGGTGGGACAGTGGAGGGTGGTGCCAGGGGGTCGAGCGGGATTAACCGGCGCAAAAATATTACGGTAATTTGCTTGTCGATTGTCCGAAGGATTACCGAGGATTTTTCGTACAGGGCTTTTTGGATAATTTCGAGGCTTACGGCCCGTTTTCACACCCTCTTCGAAGATCAAATTTATCGAGCCTGAACATCGAATACCACGCTTAATCCATTTTCAACCACCCTGGAGCACGATCCACGCGACGTTCGGTGGAGTATTTGGAAGAATTCGGGTTCAAAATTCGAACACCGGTTAGACAATTAAATTCTTACCCTCTACAGTTTCTTTCTACAAAATAGTATTTATGGCAATTTGTGTATCTTTCTACGGTAGAATTCAAATAATTTTTATTCGAGAAATGTCACTAAGGTCATTCAAATTATTACTAAATACGTTGATAACGTCGATAGCAAGCGTTTACGTTAGGCAATTCTCCCGACTCGAATACCATAGAAAATGTCTGGAGCCTATTCGATAGACTAGTTTACAACTCTCCGAGCACCACATTATCTAAGTTGAAAACAAGAATTACAGATATTTGGGAAAATAACGAAGACATAAAGCATATGATCAAGCAATGTATACGGAGTATGCCGACAAGGATAAGCTGTCATCAAACATGTGTTACATCGTTACAATTTGAACAACCCTTTTTTTAATTATACGGAAAATATGAAAAATGCTGCAAATTTCTAGTGGTCCTGATTCGATGGCCAGGGACTGTATATAGTAAGCCTCTTTAACTGTAGCCCATAAATTATGAATGATAGGATCATAGATCATAATTGCACATCGCTCGTTCAAGCCGATGCCCATCAAATCAACTAAGTCGATCAAACGTTAATATGCCTTTGGAGCATGATTACAATTTTGCACCCTCGTCATACAGTACTAAATAGCGGGAGGAGTGGGTCAGAAACGAATCCATAAAACATCGTGACTAATTCCGACCAAATGGTAACCGAATTTCGGTCGACGAATTCGTTTTGGATAGAATTTTGGCCGAAACGAGAAGCACTCTGGTGCCTCTCGTCAACGTCATTGATTTGCATCGCAGGCCAGGATCGAAACATGGCGCGCCGGCATCGATGGCCGCACGGTTACGTTATGGGGTCCCGTTGGAAATTACCGCCAATCAAACGGGGAAATTCGTCTAACGGGATTAACCGGCGCGGACGGTTCTCTGCTTTGTAAACGAACGCGTTAGCTCGCCGCCTGAAACTGTTCCGAGAAACTAACGGGTCCAACGTTACGGTTTGTTTCCATTCGAATTGGCTTCGCTTTATACTCGCGACAATCCTCGTCGCTTTTCACTGTACGCTGTTGGACAACGATGGAAAGTGAAAGTCATTTTTTATTTAAAATAATGTGTATTTTATTTGAAGATGAAATAATATAGAAACTGAGGTTCCAGATTGTTACAAACTTCGAAAATCGCTTGGCCACCCTTTCGATCGGAATTCAAGATTAATTAATCGATTCACCTTGACGGAATAAGCTTCGGACTGTTCGTGATTGAAATTAGAAGAGCAATTGGAACATCTTAGAAAAAGAAAAAAAAAAGAATTCAACGGAAGTTCCGTTTATGAATCAACGTTAGCATAGTTTTGTTGAAATTCTGCTGGAAGCAGTGGAGATGTCGCACGTTCAATCGTATTTACCAGCACCGGCTCGCCGAGAGGGTAATTCGTTGATGATTAGCCCGAATATTCCACGCCCGGTGTTCCCAGCGTCAGAGAGTGCAACTTCCGCGGATACGATTAATTAACGGCAAGGCTGCCGGATCCATTACGTTCATTCGATTATAATGCAGACGTGCTAGCGCTGTGTCGATCATCGGGTTACATTTGCACGATCTTGACACGTTGGCTGCCGTTACTTTAGTCAAATTTCATTAATTTCCCCTCTTATGTAGACATTTGATATTTTGTATTCTTGCTAAGAACGGATAGTACTATAACTCATAGTACTAAACTAATAATTACTAATTATTATACCGCTAATATAGTAACACTTCTGCGCTAATCATTACTATTATTAATTTAGTAATACGAATAATAATTAAAACTTACGAAAATTTTAGTCGTGGATCACCCGTGATCCAATACAATGGATAATTAAAATTTGACTTTCTGAAAAAGAAATGTTAAATGCCAATCGAGCGGTTCAAAGTTTATTTCCCTGAAAGGTGTCAACGTTTTTCCGCTTAGCGATCCATTAAGTTACCATTTACGAAGGCGTGAGACTCGCTTAAGACGATTTTCCGCCCGGATCGCGACACACCGCCTCGTTACGCTTCGATCGAGGATCGCAGCCTCGGTTCGCCACGGATCCCATTGCCGTGTCTGTGATTTCCCTGATTCCGCTCCCCTGTAGCTCGTCGTCGACCGTTTATTTCCTGTCTGTCCGAAAAGTGCGCCCAGACGGAAGAAGACGGTGCTAGATATCGATGCCGGTAGATCAAAGCCCGCATTTCAGCGAAACTCTCGCCGAGGGAAGGGAGCATGCGCACCGTTTACGTTGGGAACCGTCACACTGTTGCCTCCATCCGTCACAGACGAATAAGATTTCGACAAATGATTCCCTCTACCGGATGCAAAGTTTCGTTTGAACATTGAATTTATTAACATAAACTTAATTAGCGTGAGAAATTTGGAGATAAGGAGAAGTTTGATATTAAAATTAGCATATTCTGGGGCGGATATTAATAATTGGCAAGGAGTAGTATATCGTAGTATCATAATTATCTATAGTACTATATTATTAATACACTAATTAACAATGTTAGCATAGTAGTGTCACTACTGCACTGTCATAATACTGTAACAATAGCATCCTAATTAGCAATTATTGGTGTAGTAGTGTTACCACAGTACTATAATAGTATTATACTAATTAGCAATTATTAGTATAGTATTGCTGCAGTAGTGCCATAATACTATAATAGCAGCATACTAATTAGTAATTATTGTATTAATACAATAGTGTCACCACAGTACTGTTACAATACTGTAACAGTAGCATCATTGCACGAAGCTCCAGCACCGAACAAAGTGTTAAATTATTCATCACCATTCCCGAAGAATGATCCTCGAGTTATAATAAATAAATACGAACGGTCGGAATGGGTAATGCAAATTGATCAGTTTTCGACGTAGCACAACGAATGCTACTCGATCGTGGCACAAAGCGACACAGGAGTCACCTGGAGCTACGGCTATAGGCGCAGATTAACGAAGTATTAAGAGCAGAGTACTCTGCGTAAGCCCGGGATATGCACGATGGCGCATACAGATGCGATGCAAATTAACGTTTAGTATAAGCCGTGCTAACCTTGCTAGCTAGCTCCTGTTTGGATAAAAAAAAAAACCCTCGTCTTTGGGGGAAAAATATGTGATTGCTCTTTTCAATTTTTCCTTGTATCTCATCCAAATATAATCAATTTTTAGTCGTTTTCAATATATTCATAATTTCAGATATTTTGTAGTTGTGTTGTTAGAGGTAGAATAATTATACTTGACTCGATATAGAAATTGGTAATTAGCAATTCTGCTTGATATGGTATAGTAGAGTCATTTTAAAACACTTACCTCAGAATTATATTTGCAAGTTTCGTGATATAAATTTGTAAGGAAACAAAAGCTTGGAACTCCATTTCAGTCTTAATTTAAAATTGAACAAATAGAATTTCGATCGAACGAAAATGAATTTGATTTTAGAGAATAGCAAAGTGTTGCAAATTGTGCGTTAAAACCTAATAATTCAGGTTAACAATGAGTTCCAATGATCTAGGAATTTATAGACATCCTTAAAACGATACACCTCCTCTACAAGAAGTTGCATCGGGATATGTTTTATAGCTCGGCGGCTATACCGCAGAATTCATAAACTCTATTACAGAAGCTTCGATAAAGCCGTAAAATTGTCGTGCAACGTTTAAATTCATTCCGTAAAGCGACGAACGCGTTCTGAATTTTCTAACAACCTTTTAGCCGGCCGGGTTTCGCGCGTGTTACGAGAATTCGAAGTTACTCCGGAGAACCATTATCGAAAGTCTCGTAAACTTAACGGCGGCTTGAATCGAAACACTTCAACCGTATCAGCCAGTCGTTATAATACGCTAGTTACGAATTTACAGAGCTTAAAAACGTTGAGAATTAGATTCCTTTCAATTCCATCTAATAAATTTGAATTTCATCGAATTATTAGAAAATTAAAAAATTGCCTAAGATATGGAAATTTCATTTTTTATACATATTTCATTTGAAAAGTGATTGCCACACAAATTAAACAATTTGCAAGAATACTGAATAGTAACGCTACGCATTGAGGATTCAATTTTATTTCCGTTCAATTGGTTGTACATTCACGTTCGTGAACCACGAAAGGGACTAGTAGAAAATTGTTTCATTTGCATTCGAGAACCTCTAAAGCCCTGGTGCTTCGGCTAAACAAGTTGTACCGTGTCCAGCTTGGTATTTGGGACATCTGGTCAAAATCTTGAGCTGGAATTCTTCCACGGTACCCTTGTAATCCTGAATTCGAACGAAGGTACCTGGCTACGTTCCCGTCCAGCTCGCTGCTATTTCAAACAACTCCATGATTTCTTGCCATAAAATACATACAACTTTTTCGAACTAATTTTCTATCTTATTCAAAAGTTTTTTTATCATCTTCATTAAAAGTACGTCATATATGGTACATTTCTCTTAATACCACTGAAATTACACTAACAATAATTATGCATAGGAAATTGCAAAATTACATTAAAAAATTCATACTGGATTAGTAGTTAATATAAAAAAAGAATTCATTAAATAAATCTGCCTAGAAATATTCTATTTTTCAATAGAAAAACCAGGACAGCGGTATTACACTTTTAGGAACTCGGAAACTTTGAAATATTTTTTTTCTGAAAACTTAGAAATTTAAAAATATCATTGTTTAATCGTATTTTTATTTGTCGACGGCGTTATACGGTTCTAAGATTGAAAGGGTTAAGGCAAAGTTTCGATTGGAGGTTTAAATAATTAAATAGTTTACCCTATTTGATGTACCGTAATGATCCTATCATCGGTATGAAGCAGGATATAATTATCAGATCGCAATCTCCTTTGTAGGAGAATACCCGGTACAGAAGTGGCACGTCCGGCCCTTTCTGACGTGCGTCTATGTTACGCAAATGCAATCCCATTCTAACAGTAATCCCTATGTACCTGGCACCCTCCCTATTATATACTATAGGCCGGCAATCGGGACTGACCTAGTCATCGTGACACATATTCATATGATAACCAAGCCATTAGCGCGACCCCATTAACATAAACATCATTGACTGGCGCACCGCAAACCGATTACAACTATTACAGCAAATATGATTTATTATTAGAAACGTTATATTATATTAGAACGGCAATTAAATCTAGGAATATGACATTTTTTATTACCGTAGGATTATTTAGTAAGAGTTAAGTAAAGAGCTTTCCAAATGGGGCAAATAGTATTGGAATTATTTCTGTTTAATTTTCGTAATTTCTTAAATTTGTAATCAATTTTATATCGAGTTTATTAAATTTACAAGTGCTAAATATCAAATTTACTAACTTAATAAATGCTAAATATTAAATTTGTTAAATTTGCAAACACTAAGTATTCAATTCTTTAATTGTACAAGCGCTAAATATTAAATTCTATAATTTCGCAAGTACTAAATATTAAATTCTCTAATTTCGCAAGCACTAAATATTAAATTTACTAAATTTATAAATGCTAAATATTAAATTCTCAAATTTTACAAGTGCTAAATATTATATTCCGTAACTACAAACACTAAATATTAAATCTACAAAATTTATAAATGCCAACTATTAAATTCCCTAAATTTACAAGGACTAAATATTAAATATGCTAAATTTACAAATGCCAGCTATTAAATTCCCTAAATTCACAAACACTAAATATTACATTTGCTAAATTTGCGAACGCCAAGTACTAAATTGAAAATTTGCTAGAAAATATCGGAAGGAATCGTATTTTCCGAAGAAGCCCTAGTTTCTCTAGCCAGCCACGGTAAAAAGGGAAATATGTTCTCCTCCGTTCGAAGGAAAACCTCCGTGTTCTAGATTCGAGTGTAGATCGAGTCACACGACACCGAAGAGACGGTTCCTTGGGGAATGCCAGGATCTTTGTGTTAGCCCGTCATAACCGTACGCACGACACGAAATTACATAGCGTGAACAAACGTCGCGCACGGGGGTTATACGAGTTGAAAACCGTCCGCTTTGATGTTCCTTCCCTTTGACTTGTTTTTCTTTGTCCTTATGCTGGCTCTGTCGTTCACCAAGACGAATCGACTTCGCGAATACGAGAAGGAGATTAGTCGAGCGAATGCATATTCGATGGAAAGAGGGTCTCGGCGTGACGTACGACAAAGAGCAGTCGGTTTTCGGCTCGCCATTCCTTGCCCATTCCGATCAGCCCAGTTTCTCTTTCCTTTTCTGTTGGCACAGTTTTCTCGAATACCTTGATAACTCTTTTTTTCTTAATCCTTTCGTACCAACTATTACGAAATATTATATTTTTTATGCCTTTAGGTAGCTGAAAACTTTGAAATATTATATTTTTACGAACTTGGGAATTCTAGAACAGTATAATTTCAGAATTTTCGAAATACCGATACGATATCAAGTTATTATTGAAATTGGACATCGAAAGTAAAGTCGGTGGCAATTAATATTAGAAACCGATGATTTCGTGGGAACAATCAGCGTTCCAGAAAAGATAAGAACACGTGTCGAGATTATTCCGAACGGATCCGTCGGTTATCCTTGAGAGGGCCGCTTTATCAAGTGGTAAGGATCGAAATTAGGCCAGCGAACGTAGGGAATTACCCTTCTCCGTGGAATTTTCCATTATTTTACATAATGTTCGTGTAATTCTCGTTCGTGCTCGTCTCAGATGGGACAGCACTGATCTTGTTTAATCCCTCGGCGTTCCACGATCTAATATCGTTTGATTAACCGGCCGATTTTAGCGCGGAATTCAAAAGGAATTATTTTTAACGCCGTTCTACCCGTCGTGGGTTAATTAACGCAATTGAAAATGATCGCACCGTTTGGTCGACTTTCGCGAGCCGATACCAGGGAAATTTAAACGCCGGAACGCGTTAACGCAAATTACAATGATTTCACGTTTTAATTACTTTAATTACGGATCGCTTTTCGTTCGTTACCATCGAAAGAATTTATTTCCCTGCAACGTGGCTTGCTGTTTGTTTCTTTCTTTCTTCCTTTATTACGGCCTCTTAAACGGTACTTTTAACTCGTTACAAGCGTCGCTTTATTTCCAGCCGGGTGCGTGAACGCGACAGAAAAAAGAGAACGTTCATACGTCGGGCACAGGTACACAGCCCTTAGATAATGGAACCGTAAACCCGCGCCGGAATGAATTACATTACACTTAATTATTCAACCACGGTTTGAATAATAGCTTGATTATTCAAATTGCTGTTCAGGGAATTGCAAAACAACGTTACGATACACTCGACCGAGTACAAAGTTGCAGAAACGAGTTGCTAGTTATAGTTCAAGAAACGAGTCGTAGACTTTTGATAAAACGATTGTATAATTCTCGTAACCGCTTTCGAAGAATTGTCATGGATCTTAAATAAAGGGAATTTTTGTATCATGCAACTTTAACGCCCCATTTTGTACGTCTTGTGTAATTTAACTGTCATTGCGAGCAGAAACTCGAAAGCAATAAGGTATTACGCGAGATGATTAATATTCCTAAGAAAATCCATTTTATTACGCTATTTTGAGCCTTAATTTCGACGTTCATTATAAACGTTAACGAAAACTGCATTGATTTGCCTGGAAACCCGTTAAAAATAAAAACTTAGAGGGATAATTCCTCGTGTATTGTATATTTGCCAAAAAATCTTTTGCCAACGCGTATTTGTTGGTAAACAATGCAGTGATTAAAAGTGCAAAAAAAAAAAGAAAATATGGAAATCGAGCTGAGAAAATTTCAACAATTATCGACGACTAATATTGAAACGATACTCAATTAACAGTAAAACTAATTAAGGCCATTCGCCAATGGAAACCTACAGAATAAAATCCCAACTTGAAACACTCGCCCCCTGTCGCAAAAAAATACATTAATTCACCCCAGATCGCTGAAAAAGAAAGGGGGGGGGGGGGAGAAAAATCCTGTTAAGTCTTGCTCGTGAAATCACAAAAAAGATACGGCTCGAAAGTTGCGATGGAACGATGTCGAAGGAAAAAGAAGGGCAAGCAAAGGGGTAGAAGAACAGGGTATTCAAGGCAAGACGAGACAGTCGCATTATCTCGCGGCACGAACGTAAACATAGACACGAATTTCTTTTTTGCAAACCCTCTTGCCCAGATAGCTAGGGGTGAACTATAGAAGGATGTTAGGGGGAGGGTGGGTGGGTTGAGAGAAGGAGGGTCGACGGGCCAACGCAAGACGCAAGCAAGGGCTGCGGTACGTAAGTAACTTGGTTATGAGCCATCCATTACGTTGTTCAACTCCACTGGCGATACTCTTACCCTCTGTCGACCGTCCCAACCCCTCGCGCCGTGTAACTCTGCGAAGCCCTTAAGTGCACCGCCGCGAAGGTCCCGCATACGCTGTTTGCAGAGTTACCCTTCAACGGCGTTAAAGCGTACCCCTTTGCAACCACCTTGTCCGTTGCTATCCGAAGCAATCGGACACGGCCGGACCCGATTAAAATTGCTTTGCCTTCGGTCGCTGTTCGTATGCTGTAATCGTTGTACAATCGCAAAGGAAATAACGCGATCGAAGCCTAATAGAAAGTTGTTCGTTTGGAACGCTGTTAGAGTAAGCAGCATTCTTCTTTGCTTTACGAAAGGAACGATTGGTTAATTTTCAATCGAAACGATTAATCTTCTAGTTAGAAGCAACGAAGCGCATTTAATACTTCCTTGGACTAAAATAGAACTTTTTACAACGCGAGATCCCCCGTCCGATCGATAATTCAACTTTAAGAAGTTCCCCGTTTCTCGCCAAGCGTAAATAAACGAGCAGGATTCGTTGAATTCGAGCGTGAACCGATCTCTCGAGGAAATAATTGTCGGTTATTATTCGACGGGGTAAACTTTGACGCTGCCCATTCTTCACGTTGATTTGTTTCACGAGAAGTCCTGGGCGATATATAACGTCCTCGCGAAGCGGAAAGTTTTTCGTGCCAGCCGTGGATCAGTCGGCGAACGAAACTATAAAATTGCAACAGACCGAGCCACTATATATTTTTTGCCCATCCTCCATTTTGCGACTATTAAACGTTCCTAAATCGCACGAACTATTTCCCACTAAATACCGTTGTGCGCTATTTCATGGTCATGCTGGTTTTGTTTTACGTTCCAAATTCTCTCCGTGGGTCTTTTGCGAACCCGTTAGTCCGGAAGCAGTTGTCTATAACAGTAGTAGTAGTAGCAGTAGTAAATAATATCTACGAATATCTTGAAAGTTTAATAATTCGTATCACGAATTTTCAGGGAATTAAAAGTCCGCAGGTTTCGAAATTAAACATGCTCCAAGATAATAAGCAAAAGGTAAACGTTAATTTATTAAGAGCATTTTCAGGTCATTTAGCAAAGTTCCAAAGCGCTCTGAAGAGAAATGTAATCACGAGATACCGCACGATTCGTAAATACGATTCGCAAGGAGGGCAGCCCCCCCCCCCCCCCTTAATGCACGAAAATTTGCCCCGTTGTCTCGCGGCATGAATCGCGTTTTCCCCGGCAAAATGGAAATAACTTTTATCCGACAGATTACACGGTAAATCCCCCTGTTGCGACAGTTAAAGTGCAAGCTTCTCGCCCCCCCCCCCCCCCCTGAAATCCACGTTCTTACCACTCGACTTTAATGCTACTCGAAAATGGAAATACTAAAAATAGTCGCGGGGTACCTTCGCTCGTGGTGGATGCGATTGCGTTCGTCTTGAAAGCGTTTCGAAAATTTCAACCTGTCCGGTCCGATGACAGGGACCGATATTAACAATATTGTCCCACCCTCCCAACCAGTTGGAAATATGATTTCTCGTTCGGCCGTTTCGACAGCATCCCCTCTGGCAGTGTTTGTTTCCCGTCGGGAAAATTGTTGCTGCACACAAACGTTGCTTTTTGTATCAAATTTCGAAAATCGAGCTTTAGTTTTGGAATTGTATGGACAGGTGCAACATTTTTGTCGGATAACGTTGACACGGGTTTGGATTTAACAGAGAAAATAGACTAAGTCGTTAGTTTCTGTGACAGAAACTAAAAAAATTCTTAAGTCAAATCTAATCTAAAATATTTAATATTTCTTTCCCCTTTTTTCTTGAAAAATATAGAAAATATCGAACGACACCAAAACATAGAGTTTGAACGTAAAACTCTTCTTCGTCCGAGAAATACTCGACCTGTACTACTTGCGCCGTTATCCCTTCGCCTTTCTCTGCTTCTCCCTCATTTTCCGCGACGCTTTGTCACTATCCGACCTCTTTCCCTTCCTATCTCGAAACCCTTTGACCTTTCCGGTCACCCTTCTCCATCCAGGAAACTTTTCTCGTCCCTTTACCCGGCTAACTCTTTTCACCCTTCACGGTTTTTCTCACCTTCCTGTCACTTTCCATCCCCTACGTTCTAATTCCCCGACCATTTTTTTTTCTCCCCACCCCTTGAACGTCACGCTTCAACCCCTTCCCGTCGTTTCCTTGAAACTTCCTTTCCTGCTTCAACCCTAACTTGTCCCGATTTTCTGTCGTCCCTGCTCTTAACCTTGTACACCCGCGCTCTTTTCTTCCTCTTCGGTCGTTCTTCGCTGCTCCATCCTTTTACGGTGTTCCATTTATTTTTATTACACTCATCTTTCCACTCTGCTTTTCGTTAGCGGTTTATCATCGTCATCTTTCGCGTTTTATGTCTGGGTTCGTTTTCTTTGTCGCTTCATACGTGGAACCATGATGCAACCCTTCGACGTTTCGATCGTTTCTTCGTCGAAGTTTGTGATATATATTGAATGATAAATGTTTAGAAATAATTATATTAACACGTTGAGCGCGGTGCCGATTTTGCTGTCCTTTCCGTTCAGCTGGCAGCGAGCGAACACTTGACAGCAAGCGCTTAATTACATTTATTTGTTAACCTTGACACTGCCGGTCCCATGCACCGACGCCGGCCATACGATAAGTTTGAACTTTGGAAATTTAAAATTTAAAAATTTGATATTTGGAAATTTCGAAATTTGAGATTTGAAAATTCGAAATTTGGAAATTTAAAATTTGGGAATTCGAAATTTCGAAATTTGAGATTTGGAAAGATGGGAATTTGAAATTTGGAAATTTGAGATCTGAAAGGTCGAAATTTGGAAATTTGAGATTTGGAAATTTCGAAATTTAAGATTTGGAAAGTTGGAAATTTAAAAATTTGATATTTGGAAATTTCCAAACGAAAAGTCCTGTCAGTCCCCAGGGACCGACGCGACATCGCGCTCAACGTGTTATTGGATATTAAAGTGTTCTTGAAGGCGTAGAAATTTAGAAACGAGCCACGCTACCCCTTTATGGGTTAATTATTACACAGTAATTGTATAATTATCGTACACAAATTTCTTAGCATTTCTAAGTGAAAAGTGATACTGTACAAACGTGAAAGATTTGACTTCGTGCGCTTAAAGTTTTGTCCCGAACATTTCCCCCGAAATCCAAGGAAAATGGATCCTATACTGTCTGATTACTTTTGGCTAATCGCATTACCATCGATGAAAAGTGTTCGCTCGTACCGGCGTTTTCCGGCCGCTGATTAAACATTCCGCCACGAAACACAATACAATTAAAAGTTCGCCGTTTAATCTCGAATAATCCGACGAAATTCGCGTCCATCGTTCGCCAGTTCGCACGCTGTTCGTCGAACTAACGAAAACTTTCACACTTTCCATCGATCCTTCCCCCCCCCTTTTTTTTTTGTATTCGTTCATCCTAAAACACCCGTTCGTTCATCGACCGAAGAAACCAATTCGACATCAAGGAAAAGCTGCGTCAATTACGCGCCTAAGTTCGTTGGCTGAGCGCAGACGAGACGTTAATTACGTAAGCGTCAAATTGGATGCACGCGCTAGCGCCAGAAAAGAGCGGGACTTAATTCTCGCGAAAGCCGATTGGATTAGCGGTCAGAGCCATTTTCCGCTCGCTCTCTGATGTAACCCTGCCACCCTTGCTTGGATTCTGGACCACCCCTCGCGTCGAATCGAACCGGGAAGAGGCTCAACGTCTGCATAAAATTCACCCTTTCGTTGTTCAGCTTCACCAAGGACCTCCGTTAAATCCTCCATGCGTATCAACCCTTTCGGAAACTAAGGATTGATGTAGTCGCTCTGTTTTTCTTAACACGATAAGCGCCACGTTAGTCACCGGTGACTGACACCCGACATTTTCTACAATCGAATAATTGAGAAAAAGATAGCGTTAATATTTAGCTAATAATGCTGAAGATCGGACTGAAAGGTTAAAATTGAAAATTAATCGACTGCTTCTTTAATAATCAGGATTTTGTCGTGTCTGACTACGTACATCCGTTTTCACTGTGCCGCTTGACGTGTTAATAATGGATTGATCAAAATTGTTATTCGTCACGACTTGTTTATGTCTCGTTTTTACTTCTTGGCCAGGTTTAGTATTTTCTGTGACTGGTCGAGTAATAAGGAAAATAATAATTAACTATTATTCGGAATTTGGAGCACCAAATTTCTATGAAAATTCAAGTGTCACCTAAATATAGCTGACGTAGCAGTTAAAGTGTTAAGGCTGTCACGTTAAGTAACCCACCCTGTACACAGGATTACATAATTTAATACTACAGATATGGCGTACGGGAGGGATGTTACGAAGAATCTATTATATACATATAAAACAATTCTTAGAAGATACAGTTGGTTAAAAGTATTCGAGACAAAAGTTGTTTGGTTCCAATGGACCCACTATTTGATGTACAACATTTTTGTTTCCAATGGAGGTGCTTGAATGATTCAAAGCTCGACTGAATTTATTTCAGGTTAGTCAGCCTTACTACGAGCAAACGATACGTACCAGGGATACATTGGTAAGCATAAACCATAAATGGATCGAGTCGGTGATTCGCGTCCTAGCGTGGGCGTAATTAAGATTTCTTTATCATCGCGTTTGAATGCAAGAATGCACGAGTCCCGGGGATCCTTTGTTCGTACACACGCGGTTAGCGAGTGGCGTTATCTCGGCGGCCGCTAAATTTTCCTGAGTTACAGTCGCGAATTCAGTCGGGCCCCTCGTTAATTAGCGACCGAAAGAAGAACCGCCGGGGGGCTCGTAAATCAAGAACAATGCCGGGAAATAGCACGGCCCGACGGGGTTGCACTGCGAACCTTCTCCCAACGCCAGAATATCCATTCCCCCCTCTCTTGCTTCACCTCTCTGTCTTTTTCTCGTTCTCTTACAGCGCGGAGAAAAAATGATTCCACGGGAACGCGTTTGCCACGGTCAGAAGATACTTTTGCGAAAATCGAAACGTTTTTAAGAACTAAATTCGAGACGTACCTTGTGTGTTTTTAAAATTGTCTTGAATCGTATTGAAGGAGATTTAAATATCGAGGTGTAATAAATAACTGTTCTGATTATAACTGGAAAAACTATAAACCAATAATGCAACTGTCTTGAAAATTATGGCAGTCTGTGCGTCTGCGTTGTCTTGGAAAAATGAACCCGTTGAGGGACGATTTAATTTAAAATTATTTTTCACGCGAATATTATTTAATACCCTTCTGTCCGTCGATATAAGCAACAAATTTTCTACGAATACCAGCCGTCATTGTATTCTTTAACGAAACTGACCCCCTGCCTTATAATATCTGAATTCTAATGATAATATTAGGGCGATATTTCGATTCCCTTAACAGTACGGTAACAAAGCAGCGGAAAGAATCAAAAGGTGAGTGAAATATCTCGAAAACTGATTTTGCAAGTAATAAAAACACTTTGTCCGAGGAGAATCTTTTTACGTATCTGGTGCTTTCCTTTTCTTCTTCCTTCATTTTCAGCTGAATCACAGATTCTTGAAAAATCGTCGGCGAATTTCTCTCGACCTCATACGGGCAACGCATACATGAATTTCAAGTACGAATCAGTCTCGGGAAACGCGTAAAATACACAATCTTTATTTATGCGCCAGAACCAAGGTATCTCGTTATCTGTATGGAACGCGTTAAAGTTTCCCATCTCGTTCCTTTCTTTCTCTGGTTCCTTTTTCTGTCCGTTCCAAATACGTCTGGATACGCGATTTCTATGTTATAATATTATGTTTGAACACAAAGTAAATAGCGCTGTGGCCACGGCAACGGTATGTATAATTATCGCTCTGACCAACCGCGTCAAATATTGATCAACCAGATCGATGTTCAAACGGAACGGCCAGAGTCAACGAGATCTAAAGGATTTTCAAATATCATTTCATGTGTTAGTTTATTATACAGACAAAGTAGGTCAGTAATATTTTGTAATTAAAAAATATTTTGTAATTCTTAATTAATTTGTGTTCGATCAATCGATTATTAAGGAATCTCGAGTACTTTTCATATTTTCGACTACTTTATTCGGCTGACATGTTGGCTCAGTTTGGTGCAATTTCTGTACGACATGAAACTCGAAAAAATATTTCATAACCTGTCCGTTTGTTAACAGATGTCAACGTAGAAGGGATGCAAAAAATTCTAGAAATTAAATGGACAGAAATACCTAACGTTGAAAACAGTCTCTACCCTTCTAACTTTCGTCGAAATAAGCGATATTAAACATTTTTCTCGAGTTCTGTATTATTTCGAAATTGGCTGCCACGGGGGTCACCGGTGACCGGCGCCCGAACTTTTTTACAATAAAATATTTAACTAAAGAAGTGATGAAATAAACTGCAATGCTAGCTATGGAATGGAAAGGTTAAATTTGGAAATGAATTGACTGTATTCTTAATAATTCGAATTTCAACGTGTCTGACTACGTACGTCCGTTTTCACTGTGCCAGTCAACGTGTTAATATGTAATGCAGAATAAATAAGAACAATGTTATTTGTGTCATTCGATTTCACCCTTAGGTAGACAATGGAATTTTAAACTAATAATTTTGTATTATCATATATAAAATTAAATAAAATATTGAAATACCGAAGTACCGAGGACGAAGTACCGTTTCTTTGCTTCCGAATACACGAGATTGACGAACAATCCACTTAGAAAATTCCTCCTGGAGGAACGCACGGTCTTGTTGTTGTCTTTGCTTCCGGTCGCCGTTAATTGAACGCCGCAACCAGAATACCGAGAAACGATGAGCGCAAACAGCCACAAGATGTTTACCTACCAAAGTCGAGTAACTGTTCCAGCAATAATAATCGTTCGAGTGTTGCTAATAAACGCGGGCGAGATTGACGACTGCTCCGTGACACAATTTGAGCGACGTTCAACTGCTCGGAAGCTCGAGAATTAAATGACCGTCGGTGCCGTTTAATCGACGCGCGTTGAACAAATTTATTTGTTGGAACAACGTGTAGATTAAAATTCTTCATACCTCTAAATTGTAAACCTAACGCGAATATCCGTGGAAATTGATCAAAGACCCAATTTATTCGGCACAGTGGCAACAAACTATCGTTTGTTGATTACGATGACACAGAAAGCGGTGGCAAGTTGGGCGAAACAGCGTCACGATCGTTCGTACGTAACCCGGCGGAAGAATCGAAAGCCGGAAACGAAGGACGAGCAGAGCAGCTTCATGGTGAAATACACATCGATCCGACCGCAGTTGGATTGCCAAACCACCGACTGCAATGCAGCCGTCCGTCGAGAACCGGTAGTCGCGTCGACGTTCATCCTGTGGCCCGCTCACACCACCATGGGAAATTTAATTTCCCAGGCTACGGTACTCGGATACACAACCGCCCCTGGCTATGGTCCCCTCTGCCCGTCTTCCTGCTTCAACCGTTTCAAACACACGCGCAAAAATGGGCGATTCTTCGGCGAAAAATCAACTGAAAAATTGATAGACTTCACGAAGCTGAAGTGCTATCGATACCTAGGATGTTTTTCTAATTAATTTTTACCTATAGTTTCTGGTTTACTCGTTGTAATAGAAATTCAATGGCGTTTCATCTAAATTATGATACATCTGAATTTCTACCGTTTCTTGCTACGTTTAGAAATGTTGTCTTTTCTCACATGGAAAACACTTTTAGGAGAATCTGATCATCTACGTAAGAAATTAATTAAATTAATTGAAGTAATTTCTTGTCACAGTAATTGCAGTGTCATCTCGTGTCTTTTGGGGCAAGGGTAGCCGTGGTGGCATCAGGCTGTTTACCTGATCGAGTAATGAAAAATCGATTGAGGGACGGAATGTTGTAACTCGAACGGAAAGGAAGCAGACTGCAACGCCCTTCTGCTTCGACCGGGCGTAACGAGCAACAGGACGAACCTCGAATACGTATCATGCACGAGGAGTTTGCAAAGGCAACGAGGTCGGTGTTCCTGGTATCACTGATAACAGAGTTTCGTGACAGAGTTTCGAATCCTTGGCCACAGAGGGCGACAACAGTATCAAGAGGGGTGGTTTGAAAAGTCGATCGATCGGGAAGAGGGCGCGAGACTGTATTCTGCGGGATATTTAACAAATATATTGCTGTTTAATTAACAATAACAAACTTAAAGTATTATTTCTTGAATTTTTGAAATTTCAAAGATTGTTATATAATGAAATATTAATATCAAAAGTGGTTATTGATTTTGTTACTGGTTAAAAGTTTCAATTATTCATCAGTCGATCAATCGTTCTTAGTTTTCAATCGAAATTTAATCAAAATTCTATTCTCCGTGTAAATTATGCATACCAGGATCAATTTGCAATTCCAATGCGCGATTACGATTAATTAAATCCTTCATTAAATTGCTGATTAAATATACGTTTGGTTTGCCTTTAAGCATATGTATTCATAGCAATGATATTGAATTATGATCATTTCTTTGCGTATCATCCACGCTGTGCTCATAATGACTAAATAATAATAAACAAACGATTCGAAGCTTCGTTAATTAATTAAAAACTCAATAAATTATTATTAATACAGAAAATGTACAAATAAAATACAACTGTGGATGATAAAATAATAAAATCCTCCTGATTAAAAAGTACGATGAACGATAGGGGGGATGAAGAAAGGCAGGTGGTCGATTAATTCAATGAAGCTGCTGGCCAGATGGATTAATGAACCATACCAGAATTTTACGATCCCGATGGCTCGACCTTACAACCCGAATTAAATTACAATCACTCCCCTCCCATCTTTCGCCACCGAACCACCTCCCTTACGCCGCTTCATCAACCAGATTCTAATTCAATTGTGAAAGTGGTCCGGATGAAAAACGACGAACAGAGTGGCGTTAAAATAACCGTCTATCCCTCGCCGTCTGTCGATAATTGCGTTCCACCTGGTGTATTATGCAATATAATCGCGTCACCACCCTACAACCTCCCCACCACCGTGATCCATCGAACCCCCCTCGGATAATTCAATTTCTGTGGCCGACAAGAGCGTAAAAATGAGGCCTTGTGTTTCCTGTCGCGGATATTACTTTGATCCGACCGACGCAAACCATTTTTCATACAACCCTCTACAATCTTTCATTCCTCAAAATTATTCACAAGTCTGCGCCATTTTTGGAAGGAGAAATTATTGGAATTGATCCCAGGAATATGGATTTCAATACTTTATAGGTCATAAATTTGCAGCCGACCCGGAACGGTAGTTTTTCTTGAAAAATTCGTAATGGAAAGACACTTGGATGAGTTTTTATAAATCAGTGGCGTGGTATTTTCTTTGGAACGCCGACTGTATTATTGACTCTTACTACTTAAACTCTCAAGTGTTGGTCTGATTATTCGAAAATTTACGTATTATCTTAGTCAAGCTTAACAATATTGTATAGAAAATTAATTTTACTTTGCCAGTGAACATAAATTAGAAACTTGGCATTATTGGTTTCGCTTTCGTAGATTATCCGTTATCACGATAAGATTTTATTCGAAGACCACTTAAATGATTTCGAGTTGTTTGAATAATTTCCAGCTAAACTTCGAAGAAGAAAAGGAAGGACTGTTGAGCACACGGGCGGACTATATTCCGTCGAAAAAATTCGTATCCCTTTGAATTTGATTCACGCGATTTTAGATGAAAGAAAACGGCCACGACAGACACAAAAGAAGCACGAGTCCGTGGAATACACAGAATATATAGTTGAAGAATATAAAACGTCAAGAGTTGAAGCAGAACTTATACGACGCGACGGTGGAGATTCAACGAAATGACGGAGCAAGGAACGTGTTTAGAAAGACATATGGTGTACGAGTTTCAAAGGCCAATTTCGCGAAGCTTATTCTACGAGCGTAGTATTTATCAAAGCACTTTTCACGGATTAACAACTATTTTTCACCCTATACATACGAACCTCTGTTAACAAATAAAAACATATCAAATATTTTCTGCAAACACAAATAAAATACTATCCTAGCTTTCTAATAAGATTGTAATGTTAAAATGTTTATTATAAATTAACATAAATATCCTTGTTATAATTACAATATTTACCAATACAAACTTTCGTACGTATAACACGTTTAGTGACACAGTGAAAACGGACGTACGTAGTCAGACACGATTGCAGTCGATTAATTTTCAAATTTAACCTTTCAATTCCATACCCACCATTATTAGCTTAATATTAACGCTATCTTTTCGTCAATTATTTGATTGTACAAAATTACGGGTGTCAGTGACCGGTGACCGACGTGGCGCTTAACGTGTTAATAAAATTACTAATTCTTAATTGGTTAATTAAGAACGTCCCAGCTAAAATTAGTGTTTTGATATCTTTCGGTTGTTATAGTATCTCTCAGAAAGAATCTAGCGCTGGGTGATGTTCGATAAAGCATCATCTCAGGTACGCTCACTTCCATCACCAAAGAATAATATTACGATATTATTCAATTACCCGACGAAACTGAATTACCCCTTCAGAATCGCGACGCGAGCACACGATCGAAACACCGGTCTGTGTATCGGGTGCGCTCTTATAAAGCTTCGGGGTCGTCCAATTACGTGGAAGGAGAGGGAAAAATAAACCTGAAGCAAGGGACGTTGGATGTTTGCTAACGAGATGTTCCATTGTGAAATAAGAACTTCGGAATTATCTCTTCACGGCTTCGCAATGTTCGATAACTGACGTCAACCATTCGATACCTTGTTGGATACTTTTAGCTAGCCCATCAACCGTGTAAGATTGCCGGTGTCCAATTCCCGACATATTGCCGCTCTCGAACGTCAAGATTACACTCGTCAGCTCTGCCGGAAGTTGCTACGGAAGGACGCCTGATGGGTAGACTTTTTTTTTCGGACAACCGACGATGCCACGTAAGGCTGTGTCCGCCCGGGTGAAATACGAGCTTATGGACACGATCGTTTAACTTTTTCACAAGCTACGTGGCACGTAAGTTGCGTTTGATCGTGGGAAAATAGATATTGGGTCAATCGTGAGCCTGGGTGCACGAAACGTATTTGAAAATCATGACCATCGATTGAGAATTAGTTATTGACAATGTTGTACCTTGACAGAGATGTTGATTATAAATTATTGACCAGTACTACTTAATCAGAGGTAAATTGTTCCATTTGGGTATAGTTTCTTACACTAGTAACAATGTATGCAACAATAAATCGATATTTTCATTGGAACGTTGGTTCTATGATTGACTAATACTACTTAGTCCCCCCCCCCCCCCGCTGGATGTCCCTTAGATTACGAGCACAGAATCGATTTTTGTAAGTATCGAAAGTCTCGTTTGGATATTGTTGAATTATACTAGAGTTAACTAATACTGTGATACTTCCTCAACAACGTCTGCTGTATTATAGACTATTACTACTTAACACCTATGTAACAGTGTGTCGCCTCCTCAACCGTGTCGGCTATATTATCGGCTGCTACTACTTAACACTCATACTTGAGAATCGTAACAGTAACTTGCATGTGAATTTGATAACAGTACATCTTAAAATTCATATCACAACCACTAGCTGTCTGAAAATGAAAATGAAAAATATCCAACTTGTTACGAATCAATAAAATACTATTACTTCACATAAGTAAACGATACCCGTCAAACTTTCCCACGCACATTACATAAAAAGAAAAAAAATTGTTTCAATTTTCTAAAAATCTCCTCACCCACGCTGTCGTCAAACTCACTTGAAACTGGAAACCGTGTTCGGTGACAACGCGATACGCGGGCACAGGATGAAATCGAACGACAATACCCGTAAGCTAACCGAGGCCAATTGATAAGCAGCGAAATGTATAAAATCGGACGGGAGCAGGATGGCGGCGGTGCCGGTGAAAAACGATCACGGTGATTGCTGTAAACCGGGCCCGACTGTTTGGCAACACGTGAACTGAATAATTAAATACTCGGAAGCGATTCACGCGATTCATTGTACGGGTTCAGTGTGCCGGGACGATCCTCTCGAGCGCGGGATGCGAGCCGGAAACGCAAATACCAGATACCTCGGCAGGGTCGGCCATCGAAATGTCAATAGCTCTTGTGCGAGATTAAATGTCACGCTGACGCACCGAGTAATCGAGAGAATGGCATCTTTCCCTCTCTGTCTCACTATCTGTTCACCGCTTTCGACCCACTCTCGTCTTGCGGCGTCTTTGTACCGTTAAGAACGATCGTTCTTGCAAGGCTGCGGCTCCGACTTATTGCTTCCTGCGGGATATTCATGGAAAATAAAAAGTTGACGAGAATCGAGGATACTCGGATGAATCAGATATTCCGAAGGTGTCGTGCGTAAAACGGGAGGTTCTGTGTATTTTTTCGTGAAACGGACGTGCGAAGAATTTGGATCTAAGTATTTCGTTAATTCTATATATTCTCCAGAATATCAGGGGAATATTCTGTACTCTGATCATTCTTCGAATCTCCGAATTTAGCGTTATACATTTAATTAAAAGATTTATAAGGGTTAGGTCCTAATAACAGTTTCTTATATTCTTGAGAAATTGTAATCTCAATAATTCTTAAAATATAATTTCTATTCTTATTCTTAATCAAAGGTGGCTTTGATCGCGAGAGTGGATCTCTTCCAATATTATTGGTTATTACAATTGGATCGTTATTGCAACCTTATGGTAGATTAATTTTATGTCAGAATAATATTTTAAAATTTCCACCGTACGAAAAGCTGTCTGCAGTTAATTTGGCAAATGTCCGTGGACCGAAAGTTTCAGGACGCTAAGATAGACGAGGCATCAGAGTTGATGGAAGTACCCGGTTACCAACAAAATTTCAAGTTTCACGTCAGTCCCGCCGCATCCCGGGTAAGCTACTTATGAAATAAGTAACGGACATATCACGGTGACCCAGTTTTAAGAGGTACTCACGGGAATAACGTCGATTCTACGATGGAGATACAACGTCTACTCGAGATGAATCACAGCCGAGCACCGTCTTCCTTAGCCTTCTTTTCTTCTTTTTACGCTCGTTATAACGTCGACGAAAACCTTGGGATACTTATTATAACGAAATCATTAAACCTTCCTATATATTATACAGAATGTTCCAAAAGAAATGTGTACATACCGTTGAATTTTTATTTTTAAATAACAGGCGAAACGAAACGAAGAAAATTTATCTTAAAGTACTTCTGAGAGTACCGAAAAAGACTCCACACACCTCTTAATTCTCTTGAGGACATATTCTATCACAAAGGTGAGAATAATCAATAAATGATAAGCAGCCATTCGAACAGAATCTGCCTAAACTGAATAATACTTAATATTTGTAATTCTGTTACCATGCTTGAATTTGCAATCTGTTAAACATTCTCGACGTTACGAATCAAAGTGGATCGATGATTAAAGAAAGAAAAAAAAAAACGAGCTCGATTGAAGCGTGGCTGATCGCTCACACCGACTTACGGGCTCGATAATTAGAGCCAGAGACGCTCGAAAAATCCGATTCTGAAAAAAAAATACGAGAGAAAGAAAGGTTCCTGTGAAATCGGACTCGTTAATGACTTTCGTTTGGCCGCGGTTGTTCGCGTAATTGCGTGACCTGCACAAAGGCCGAACCCGATACCCCCCTCCCCCCCCCCTCGCTCCTCGATAAATATCCTTTCGTTGCAGGTCCCAGCAACGAGTGTGTATCACGTTGGGGGAAAAAACGCGATAATGATGATTGGTATTAATTTCCCTTCCGTTTCGGTGTCGCGCACAATGGCGAGGCTCCGTGCCGCGGGGCTGCGATCCAGACAGTCCCGTGTTCCGGCAATTTGATACCGGTCACGTTCCGAATACATTTCGAAAAAGAATGTAAGGGAGCCACGGATTGCAGCCGTGGCAGGAAACTGTACGTGCGCGATGTCCAGTTCCGGTGTCCGTGCACGCTTTAATGGCTCTTAATTCTGGCCGCTGACCGTTTCAGTGGTTAATGGACCTAACTCTGATAATAACGTCTCGTTCGCGAAAAAATTCTCCTTCTACCATTTGAAATTGCCTTCTGGTTGCCCGTCTCGTTTGTTAATTTCGCGAGTGGCTTCCGGTGATGTGCGCATTTTGAAAATTTTAAAAGATTCAGTTGGCGATTCAATCCTACGATTACGAATTTTCTGAAACAACTGTCGTTTAGCTGACAAAGAAAACGCTTGTTGTAAATATAATAATTAGGCTTTGATTTCAAGTCGGATGGACTGAAACATGCTTTTTGGGATCGCGTACATACGGGAGCAACAACTCGGCAGCGGGGTATTGGTTTGACGATAATTGGAAACCTACCGACGCGACGTAGCGATTTCTATTAATTTTCTCGAATTAACAACGAGGGGGCCGGGGGCTGGAAATCTGTGCGTTCGACTATTATACGAGGATGGACAATCGAGTGATCGAGATCAATCGTACGGTAAACGTGATGTCAGTTAACGTAATTGACATTAAAATTTCAGTTCGAATATTATTCCTCGGCTGCAACGACAAAGCTTGTACGGTATTCGAGTGCGGACGACGACTCGTTTATACTGTCACTTAAACGACGGCAACGATGATTTCGTTCCAATAGGTTGATCATTTTAATTAAATCAGTCGAGTGAATTGCTCCCTGGTATCGAATTATTCGGTTGAAACATAGATCATGCTGGGACTTGTAACTGCTTTTCGGTCAAATTGAACTGTTATAAAACGGTTTATAGCAAGAGTTCTGCTACTTCAAAATACAAATTAATATGTCAATTTTTATATAGAACAAGCATGCAATGATGCTTTAAGTAAAAAAAGTTGTATAATGTGCGTTACTGTTCCTGAAAATATAAATGAAAAGGCTATTAAGTAGAACAGGTCAATAATACAGCGAACACAGACGTATTTATCAAAATTCACCAATTCGAACACTTTCACATCCGTCTCCTCTATTATTCGATTCTTCTACACCACTCCAATAGTTCGAAATAAAATAATTATACGTCGTACAACTGCCTGTAAGTAGAGCAGGTCAATCACATATCGGGCATAGGCATTCTTTGTTAATCTATCATACGAAATCCATTAACGTGAAGCCTCTGCTTCTTTCTTTCTCTTCTATCACGTTCTTTAGACTTCTTATTATTTTCTGGTAGCGTGGAAGGAAGTTTATTTTACGATCAAATCAAAGTAGAGATAAAAATCACGCATCGTCGGAGCAAAAACATGCTCATTTCGCTGCCTACTTCTCAACGCCGTCCCGTCGACCCCTAAATCTTCCGATAACAGAAGTGCACACGCGCATACAACACCAGAGGATTCCCGATTAATCGGAAATGTCGAGACGAATACCCCTTCGGGAATATTCCGTGTCACGATCGGCGAACAAAACGGTGCCGTTTCACGAATCCCGACCTCCTTTCCCTCGACTTTCAGCCGGAATTTCTGGCTCGGCTTTTAATTTCTCACGGCGCTGTCCTCGTTTTCATTCGAAGGGACGTGGAATCGAAGTGGTCTGGAGCCACAAAACGATCGCGAATTAACGCAGGCGAATCCGCACGTTTCGTTCCACGATCGATAAACCTTCTGTCGAGTTTTCGAGGCACGAATCGTATATCGATTCACCACGCGTATACATTTCACGATTTTGTTAAGTCAAAGTATAGAAACATTTCACTTTTCGGAAATATAAACTTCATTTAATTTTTTCAAAATATACATCAACCGTTTTCCCGTGAAATCCGAGCTCATATTTCCACGTGTACACGACATAAATGGTGGAAGGGTTAATGAGAGCGGAGTCTTGAAAGGGTAAAAGGCAAAACAGTTTCATCGGTACGTCAGTCCATCGTAGTTTTCCGCTTTCCTGTTACAAACGACAATACACATCCGAGTCTAAAGTAGCCGCTTCGAAATGCTGTCGGGAATAGAGCAGTCTGTAGGAAAACTCCTTTGCAATTAAGCCGATTACGACGGGATCCCGATTAACTAGCGCCCGGTATCGAACTTTTCTGGTGCTGTCCCTTCCCCTTTGGTAGACCGGCTGTTTCCGGAACGATCCCATCGTTTCGACGGGAATACCGGCTACATACTAACGCCGCTAGTCGAGCAAGCTCAATTCCATTATTCTCTGTACAGCCGAACCGATCTTGTTTGGCTTCGCTATTCATCGCCATCGTCATTCAACGCTTACCGTTCGATCCGGTTAATTACAGCCGTCTCAATTCAAAGACACAATCGTGTGTCGGGTGGTATGGAATTCCATACCTTTCCGTTTGAAAAAATAGAGTTGCAGCGATACAAAAGAAAAAGAATAAATTAATATACACGTCGAATTGAGTAACCTCCTCCTTTTCGAAGTCGGTTAAAAAATTACTGCTACTTGTAATTTATTAGATATTATAATTGCAAGTATTGTACTACTTAGTCAATCTTTAAACTCTAATTCCTCGACCACGACAAATTTCCTGGCGATTCTAATACCGGCAGCCTCAAATCCTCTTTATCCAACCCTCGCAGAAATCTTTGCCGATTTCGGAAGCACGCGTCGCTGATTGGACGATAAGCGTGCGAACGGAAACGAGGCCGCGACCGTTGTTCATTGTCGTCGATAATTAAATTGATGCGACGGTGGTTGCCGGTAACTTTGAAAGGGAACCGGCAGATTCTGAAGGACGAGGACGGGCCGCTTTCAAGATATCGTGCAAATCGCGGGGCAGAACGTACACAGGCGCACGCACCTTTGCCTTCCGGTGGCTTTCATTAGCGGTGAAAAGCATCCGCCGCCGCCGCCGACGCTGCCACAGAGGATTCTGCAATTACTCTTAGACGGGGTAAGTGCTCGTTGCAATAACGAGGGCTTATCCCGTGTACGCGCGCGGGCCAAAGCAGGGTTCAGAGAAAGCTTTGAGCGGTACGCGGCGATGACGCGGCCCATCGTCGTCGTTCCGACAAGAAACAGACAGCCAACACGACGATTCTTCGTCGCTTTGACGTTCAACGGACTCGAAACCGAAAATACCCCGTGTCTTTCCGGCACGTTCAATCGACGGATTACTCTTCTCCTTCTGATGTTT
This sequence comes from Stelis phaeoptera, assembly GCA_943735885.1. Taxonomy (NCBI): domain Eukaryota; kingdom Metazoa; phylum Arthropoda; class Insecta; order Hymenoptera; family Megachilidae; genus Stelis; species Stelis phaeoptera. Next base: position 16,466,775 of record OX030932.1, on the reverse strand, counting down.
TCGTTTCTCCACGAACTGACCGGGTTTCGAAGGGGCCGGACACAGAGGGTGCTTAAAAGGAAACGTTGCACCTTAACGAGCTGGTCAATCAGTGGAATGAAAGGGGGTGGGTGTTTTTGGTCCGCTCCGTCTGTTCGGTTCTCACCCAGGTTCTTGTTAACTCTTTCAAGTATGACGGTACTTGGTTTAAAAAGTAGCAACTATGCGAAGATCTGGGACGTTTGTATTCAACCTTTGATATCTTTGGGATTTTATAATTCAATATATCTGACTGAACACATCCGGTTCCACTATATGATAAAGTTTCGACAGAAGTGTTTGTGACGGGCTGAAATGGATGAAAAAGACGAAGGTGAATTGAAACAGGTCATTGAATAAGCGGTTTGCAGAGGATACGTTCTTTTTCTCTTGGATGGTTCCTAGGAGAATGGTAATTAAGAGAATTTTTACGGTCTTTATATAGAACGTAACCTATCCGACTCGTCAGAATCGCCTTAATTGGGTCAGAAGTTTTGATTCCATTGTATGTATCAAAGAGACGGGAAATGTCAACGGTCATCTCCTCTTCTTTCACCTTCAACAACCACGTTTCTGGTATTGGAAATTCTTTTAAAAATATTTGACATTTCGTACAATTGCTCCGAATTTATATTCATCCTCATTTCTCATCGATAGGAGTACGATATCACGTATGTCTGACTATATACTGACCTGTACTACTTTCGGATCTTTCATTCTTTCTTTTCTGTTGTAAAATTCATTCAATTTAACTTCAAGTTTGTAGAAATATCTTTAATATCATGACCTGATTTCTTAGCAGTTAACACGTTGACTGGCACAGTGAAAACGGACGTGGGTAGTCAGACACGCTGAAATCGTAATTATTAACAATACGATAGCTAGCTTTATTAGCTTAATGTTTCTGTTGGTAATTATTTGATTGTAAAAATTATTTGACTGCCCGTGGCAGCCAACGTGTTAAGATAAGGTATAACGTGTGTCTGATTATACGTTCCATATTACTACTTTAGACTGATATGGTTTTCTTGAATATTTGTAAATTTTCCCTTTTCTAAGCATAGAGTTCACCTAGTTTAATGAGAAACAAGAAGAAAATAGTATTTCCGATATTCAGAATATTGTTTCTATCTGCGTCTGACTATATACTGTACGATACTACTTGCAAGTTAAAAATTTCCCTTTTCAAGGTACAAAATACATCCAATTTAACTGAAAGTTATAAAAAACAATTATTCTGAATTTTACAATTCTGCGTCTGACCATGTTCTGTGCAATACTACTTGGAAGCACGTCAGACTTCTGCGCTGTTACAAATTTTCCCCATTTCAAGCACAGAGTTCATCTAATTTAGCAGAAAACGGTGAAAAGAGACACTTTTGAGCTTCACAGTTTAATTTTTTGTATTCATAGCATTAAGACAAAACACTTGTCCGACTATGTACCGCCCACTACTACTTAATTTTTTCCTCTTGCTTAATGAAATTTAGTAAATTAAAGTTACAGAAAATTACAGTCAACCAGACCGAACAATGGGTACTGACAATCTCACGATCGCGCAAAGTGTTGTAAGCAAATAATTACAGGCGGTGGTCCTTCAATTACATTAGCTTCGTGCAGGCTCGGTTTCTTTTGCTCGACGAAACACCGAGCCGGTATTGCTTTTTCTCCGTCCCAAGTGCTCAACAGAAAGAACAAACACTTTGTTCTACTTTCATCCAACCCCCCCCCCCCCCACCCCACCCCTCCTCCCGTCCCTCTTTTTCCCTGCGATGATAAAGGGATAACGTCCGTGTCTTTAACACGTGTCACGAAAGATCGTGAGTTTATGGATCTCTCGTGTGCTTTCTTTTCGCTGAACTTCTGCACGAAACTTCGTGCACACTTCAGCTCCCCTCCGACGTTGGTTCCTTTCTCGTGCCACAGGTGAGGATGAGGGGCAAAAAGGAGGTGGAAAAGTTTGAGCAGCTCTTTCCATTCGCGAGATTTCCATGGCAATCTCTCCATTTCCTTCGTCGTACCTCGTCGAGTCGCTCCATTCGTTCGACATTCCTCCTCAACCCTTCGACCCTCTACTCTGGCCCTGCTCCCTTCGTTTATCAATCGTTGGAAACTTTCCCATGTTCCACTTGTTGTTTTGTTTCCCTTAATTGCTTCCTTCGAGCCTGAAAATCGATACTCACGAGGACGACTGTAAATTCGACGAGGGAGTCGGTTTCTCTGAAAATTCAAGCAGTTACTCGTTATAAATAAGGGAGTCTTCTGCTTTACAAGGTTCAAAAAAATGATCTTTTCGCGAATTTTTTTGAAAGGAGAAGAAACAATTGTTCTTCATAAACTTTTGTGTATGTTTAAACATATATTTGATAAATACAACAAATTTTTTTTTTTTCATAAAATTATAAAATATGGCCGATTTATTAGCTAATTCCCGGAGCATCTTGCCACTGCAGTCTCCAATTGGCGGGAAGGATTCTGGTCGTAATTCTTTTCTGAAATGAAAAAATCAAAATGATTTTTAATGCTCACATATTTTTCTTCTGGGTGAACTAAGAAAAAGCAGAAAAAAGCCCGAAATTATAAATTTTCGTAGTTTAATAAGAAGAATATCTATTTTTTAGAAACAACATTTGATTTTAACGTGCTATAAAAATGATTTAAAAACAATTATTTAACAATGTTTTTAGTTCACCTAGAAAAGGATTTAATACCGAAGAGCATAAGCTTTGGTTTAATTCCATAGGTCGCACAGTTTTTTTTGCTATCACGCCCGCCAATTTCAAAGAATCGTGAAAATGAAAACCGGAGAAATCGCGCTCTGAAGTTTTCGGTAAGAGAAAATATTAATTATTGGTTACTTACATACCAGTGATCTATGTATTAATCAGCTATTCCTGCTCCATATAATAGCCCTTCTGCTTGTTCAAAAAACTGATTTTGTTGCATTTGCTTAATCCTACGAGCCGTACGAGCTTGCCTCGATGTAGGCAATAAAAAAAAAAAATCGATTCTCTGGACCTTATAAAGCAGGACACTCCCTTAATTAGAAATTTCTGTCGCATAACTATAATTTTTCGTTATGCATTTCGTGCTCCGGCACGCGTCGCAATTGAATTATCGTATTAGCGAATTCGCGAGTTAACGGGATAGTTCCGCTCGCCTGTTCGTCAGGAGATTCGTAGAAGCGCGGGCGTACGCGGCGCCGCCGCGCCGGGCGTCGTTTCCAGCAGGCTGGAGCACTTACTTAAGGCGGGCTCGGTGTCGCATCCTGGAGAGATCCTTCGACGAGATATGATCCGGTGCGAGACGAAGCAGAAACGGCGTTATCGTCGTGAGAGACTCGTTTCAGCCGAGCCATTAGCGCATCCGCGAACGTCAAACTTTGTATATCCGGCACACGCTCGACTTCCCGGCAAGTAGTTACGCAGATAACCATGCGAGCAGCCCTACTGGCGGGTTTCCTGGTACCGTTGGAAGATCCTCGTCTACCTTGATGAACGCTCGCCAGTCGCAGTGTCGGTTCGAGTCATCGAAGAAATTTCTCATCGGCATTTTGTGCCATTTCCGATACACGAGGGGAGAATATATTCTATTTGTCGTTCAAAATAATAATGGTCTGTCCAATTTTATCATTACAACAGTAATTCAGTGATTAAAAAATAATTGTAGACGTTTGGTTTGGTTTGCTTATAGACCTTCACCGAGTAATACATTGAATGTTTGTATTGAAAAGTCTTAAGGTAAATGCCGCTAATCATAACGACCCTGACCTAATTATTTACACTTTATCGTTCTTAATTAACTATTAGAGGCAGAAGCATTTAATTTGATTCGTGAATATTCGAAATATCATGCATATAGTTTCAACAAACTTCATTGTAATTTATGGTTAAGTAATAAATAGGTATTTTCACGCTTGTCAACTATAAAACCATAACAGAGCAATTCCTTACTATCGATATTTAACACGTTGACTGCCACAGTGAAAACGGACGCGTGTAGTCAGACACGTTGAAATCCTAATTATTAAGAATATAATCAACTAATTTTCAAATTTAACCTTTCAAATCGATAGCTAGCATTATTAGCTTAATGATAACGCTATCCGTGGTTTGTTTCGTCATTTCTTTTGTTAATTATTATTTGATTGTAAAAAATGTCGGGTGCCGGTCACCGGTGACCCCCGTGGCAGCCAACGTGTTAACAATGGAAATATTTTAAATATTAACCTTCCGTTAGGAAGGTATAAATTATCATACTTAAGCAATTTTATCATAATAAAAAGGACACTTTTCATAGCACAAAGGAAGCAGCAAAATGATAATTAAGTAAAGTAAATAAAGTAAAAGTGCATACTTGAATCTTACAGAGTCGCTAATTGGGAAATTTACCTTAATAACAGATTCGAAGATCATCCGAAATTTCCTCAATGTAATTTTCATATTTGTTTTTTACCGATTTTCTGTTATAACTTTCAAATATCCCGCCACGTTCACCGCATTCAGCCACGAATCATCGAGTAAATAAATAGCTAATCAACGAACTAAAACGTTCATATTGAGATAACATAACACCAAATCTCTTGAAATTCCGGTTCCAAAGTGAAATGAAATTGAAAATACAAAATCGAGACGGTCCTCAAAGACACAAAGACGGTTAATCTTTCGAGTCCCGTGTCTTATGCAAAGTCTGAACGAGCCGACACGAGCCGAATTGATCGTGAGACGCAATCAGGCTAGGCCAAGAAATCGTCGGTCCACGTAACAAGTGATTAAAACGAGAAAACCGACCAGGGGAGGTTTGTGGGACTGGTTCGTATTCGAATTTTAACCCTGTGATTTATATTCGGATGAGAGACAGGAAAGACTGGCCCCCCTCTGTTCTCGGCGTTCCTCAAAGGCGGGAACCACGGCCGGTGTTTAAGTGCTTTCTGGGAAACTCCTTGAGATGCAAATCGCGACGCGCGACGCCGCTCGAGAAGAACACGACACCGAAGTTAAATTGCGAACGCGGATTGGGAGCCGATTGAAAGCGTCGTCTAATGAACTGTAATTGAGAGACGGGGGAGATAGAGATCGATTCCGGCTCCTTACGATCCATCTTATCTTTTACGTTTCGATCAACTTTATATCTGTATGCTGGGTTAATTATGTTTCGAATGCCGTTAGAGTGTTTCAGTTTATAATTGTCTCGAAACGACGAATTAACTATTCAAAACCGATAACACAGGTTAATTCGATCCTGTAAGCTGGCGTACCTGCGTTATATATTTAACTTCTCTTATCTGGTAGCTGGCAAGCGAAGGGAAGACGCGTATGGAAGCGTTTAAGGTAGTTTGCGCTAATAGCCCGGTCGTTTGGCTGAAAATAAGCCGAACACATCCGACGCCGTACATTTGCGGCCCTTTCCTTGGAAATGCTACGACACGATGCAATCCTATGCTTGGGCACCAATTTGAGGCTGTTTCGTGGTTAAGGGATGAAGGTTGCCCAGGAATGCTTATCCTGAAGGATGGGGTTAGGCGGTTGGACGTTTGAGGTTTCTGGAGGATCCTGGCGTTTTGGGTTTAGCGGCTAGTTACTACACAAACAGTTGAGAAATTTTGTTAATAAATTCTAGTAAACTGCTTGCTTATTAATTTTAAACTTCGCTTCTACCGTTTAACACGTTAACACCTGCAGTTCTTCACAATTGACACTAGAACTACCGACGTTCAATGCGCGCTTACTTTTAAATTGAACCTTAAATTAGAAAGCAAAATAAATAAAGGATGAAACGTGAACTAACATATAGAATAATTCTTTACCTCGATGGCAGCCAACGTATATTTCGACAGAAGCGTTTTAATAAATTTTGCAACTGAAAATAAGAAATCTGAACCAAGTCATGTTGACCCCTTCGATAGTTCTAGTGTTAAATAATTAAGGAAAGAAACGATGAAATAAACCGCAGACAGCGTTTATATTAAACTAAAAATGCTGGCTATCGGAATCGAAAGGTTAAATTTGAAAATTAATCGACTGCGTCGTTAATAATTAAGATTTTATCGTGTCTGACTACGTTCGTCCTTTTTCACAGTCCCACTCATTGCTGAACGAACTGATAAATATAAGATGAGCAGACAGCGTTTGTACTTATTCTGAGCGCTCCGTGCTTCGTTTATCAAAGGTGCACAGAACGTACATCTTCCGGATGGATGACAAAAATAGACGGTTCAAAGTTGATTCGACGCGGGAACCGCGACGTTCCGGGACAGGATAAGAGAAACGATCAGAAGCGGAAATATCTCGCGGTATCTTAGCCGGTTTTACGAGGCAGTAAAGGAAATACACGGTGCCTCATCGCCGCAGCCATTTTACCTCCCTCAAGTTTTCGAGTCGTTTCTGCGATGTTAATTAAGCTACCGACATCCCTTCTGCTCGAAATGCGACGATCTTCGCGGCAGCTGCAGCTGTCATTATCGTTTGATGCTACAACGACCCAAGAACTTCTCCCCGCTGCCGAAGGATCGTTAAACAATTTGACTGAGGCATGCACAGAAATTCGTGGCTATTATATCGTGTTCTCTGTGAAACGTAAACTTAGAAAACGTACGAAAACCCTATCACGGAATAGTTCATTTTAAGATCTCCACCGATCCACGACGCAGCTGGACCTGAAATCTGTATCGGACTGCTTTACCTAAGATTTTGCTAAGAAATAAATATTTCGACTAAAATTCAATGATACAACTAATTCCAAAAGACTATAGTTACCCTGCTTAGAATCATTTGCAGACGATTTCTAAAGCACTGATTGGTTTGATAAAATAAAAAGGCAAAGGGTCGAACTTCGAAATTCCTTAGAATCCTAAATCCTACGACGAAGCTGAAGGACCCGACCATTGTCCTCGGAAAAGTCCTAGTTATGTCAACGTCCGGGACACGTTCGATTTGCTTTTCAATTCGAAACATTTTCCATCTGTACACGTGTCCGGGGCTTCTGTGCTTCGATCAAACTTCGAAAAAACAAATACAAAGAGACACGAAGGGATAAAGGTTGTCGTTTCAATCTGGACTTGCCACGACGAGGGACTGAGCCCGTGCCTCGTATACGTTTCCATATGGAAAGCACTTTCCAGTCCGGAATCATAAAACTTGAACACCGTCTGATATCCGAAGGATTCGGAACACATCTGGCCACTGTATCATGCACGATGTCGGCCAAGCGTCTTCCCTCGTTCGTTTCTTTTCCAATACACCTAGGGTCAGCCGCGAAATCGTCGTTTTGCTAAAGGATCATACGGCACCACTTTACCGACAGCCACGTCTGGTTGCTCGTCATGAATTTATAATTTCAAGTCATTTTTAGGGGCGTCACTGTCTTATTAACACTTTGACTGTTGCTAATTAGGAATTCTTTCGTTAGTTAATTAGATATGATTGTTATATAGGTAGTTGAAATTGTACTCTCAGATGAAACAAGGGTCACAGATTCTTTATCTAGAAAGTTTGCTGACGTTTCCCTCGAAATTGACTCGTATCACTGAGCAAAATAAAAAAGACTCCGAGTACTAACATTCTTTATGCATCACACCGCAATTACAATAACGGATGCTGACGAAAGCGACGATTAACGGTTCAAACGTTTCGGGAACGTGCGATGCAGTTGAATAATTGATGGAATTTGATTAAATAATAATCGATGAGAATCGGGAGGGAGGGGAAAAAAAAGGAGAGAACGTCTGTTTCGGATTCGTATGCCGGCTGTCAATAGAAAGTTCGCATTCACCAGGGTACAGAGCCGGGGATTCAATTGGACGAACCGATTCGGTTCGCAACGCTGACGCTCGGAAACGGTTTCCCGATGTATCGAGCCGCTCTTTCCCCCCTTAATTTGCAGCCTTTCCCAAAGCGTGCAGCCTCCGTTTCGATTGGTCTTACGGCAGGAACCGGATCCCGCTGCAAAATTGAACAGATTTTGAAGCAGAAGTGGTTTCGATCGTCGGCCAACGCGTGTATCAAATATTTTTTCACTCTCTCTCTGTATCGTTCTTTTCTTTTTTTTTTCTGCTCTCCGTCTCTCGACGAACGAGATCGCTCGACGAACACCAAATGCGTCCTGAAAATATAATAGGGGATAACGGAAGCGTCAATATTTGTGCCCCTTTCGTTTGTTGCCCGATTTCGCGCAGTCGGCACGGCAAACAGATAGATCGTTTATTCGATCGAGAACCTCCCACTTCCCTTCCACCCCTCTCGTTCCGGCTGGTAGTTGTTTAACAAATATCCCTCCTTATTGATACGGAAATTTCCCAGCGACTGTCGAGCTTCGAACGGTTACACGGAACAATCGGGGCTCGTCGTAACCGATTCGACGAACTTGACAGCCACCGACGTTGCACAAAATCCGGTTGGAACTTTTTCTTTTTTTCCCGTCTCTCTCCCTTTTGTCTCTCTCTCTTTTTCTTTTTTTTTTTATTTCGCCTTTTCTGCTATCCGTGAGTCGTGCACCAACGAATCCGCGAATTCAGCGAGCTGGTTTCATCGATTCGTCCCGATAACAGCGCGATAAAAGCTTCTGATTCGAAAGGGAGCGTGGCTGAGGAGGGTTGGTAACGTTTCTTCGTGTACAATCGCTCGTTTCGTCGGTGTCTTCCTCTTGTGGGCTCGTTAACAAATATTTTCACTGTGCGAGGACTCTTCGAGGGTGTCGGGATACGAAGGTACTTGGTACGGAATTAGATTAATTCTGGCTCTGGAAATTTTTGTGTCTAAAACTCGGTTTTGGTGAAATTTCAAGGGAAGGGGGCATATTTTAATCCTCGCCCACCGTTTCACGTCGGATCGAATGAAAAACTAAAAAGAAATTTAACGCTTCGGGCCTTTTATAACCTGAAAATTCATAATTTTAACTTAATCCTACCACCCAGTCAAAATTAAATTTACAGCTTTTCTACCGAAGCATTATCCGGCTTTTAATACCTTTTTCTTCTTTGTGCTAGACATGAGAACGGAGACTATGAAATAATTCTGTTATATTATCTATACGATTGAAATTTCTGTTATTATTATTATATCAAAATTGCTATGTACCAACTAAAAAATTAATACAGAAATTATCATAAGATAGAAGTTGCAACAGAAAGCAATTTTTAATTGTCCAGCATACAGAGAAGGGTTAATCCTAACCTAACCCTAACCGCATCGCGTTTCATGAAATTTACTTATTTTAACTGCGAACGCGTAGCTGTCGTTTGAAAAAATCCTCTCGAAAGCGTTTTCCTCGTTCGTCGCGAATTCTTTTCTTCTCTCGGAAGATACATCTCGATAGTTGTAGCTTGTCGTCGGTTCCCTACGTGACGTGCATCCAATTCTTCTTTCTCGCTTTGGTTCTCGTCCCAGACGTTCCTCGCGACGAAACATTGGCCCAAACGTCGGGTCAGAGAGAAAAATATGAAAAGAACAATCAGGATCAATCCTTAGATTCGGTCGTGCGATAGGCAGGAAGAAAATTTTTGTTTCCATTTTAATTAGCCCGGGGAAACCGAAACGGACGGACACGCGTTTTAATTGAGAAAGTTTCATCGATCTGGCTGCTCTGAATCCCAGGATTAACCGGAACCACCGGTGTGACCAGGGTGTCCAGGAAGTTCTTCGATGGAAGACGACGTTTCACTTCCCAGAATTTTATCCATGCGAAGTTTTTAGTTTTTTTCTAACAACGATTTTACAGAGAATTTTCGATCAAAATTTACGAAATGAATATCTCACTTTTGGGAACTCTGAAATTTTCATATTTCATATTTTTACGATTTGGAAACTGTCTAAATGTTATATTTTGGGAAACTTAAGTACTTGGAAATATTATAACACCAGAACTACCGAACCAGTCAAAATGACTGGTTGAGGATTTCTCAAATTAAATAAAAAAATTTATCAAGATGCTTTTATTGAAATGTGTGTTAATTTTTATCAGGATGAAAGACCTACTGTATACGCTAATATATATTTCGTTCTTTATTTATTTATTTTTCTGTTTTATTTTACACTTGAAACTCAGTAGGTACACATAAAACGTCGGTAGTTTTAGTGTTAAGTGTAAGCCATTAAATATTTAATATTTAAATTTAATATTCAATATTTAAGTATTCTAATTTCCACAACGATGACAGGGGCAATCGAGACAATTCTACATTTCAGTCTAAGCGATCGGATAAAAATATTTTCCCACCAAATCGACGCTTTCGTCGGAAAAATAATGCGCATTGTCTTCCTTTTAGTACACCTGTTTTCCCGTTGTCCCCGATTTGCCATTTGACACCGGACTGGTTTCAATTCAAACGTTTGCTTTCGCCGTTTACTCTGGTCAATCGTTCATTGAATCCTTTTCTCTTCCTCCGACTATGTTCCGCTGTTTCCTTTTTCACCATTGTACTCGTTCACAACTCGCTGCATAGCCAATTAATTTTTCCAGCAGAGAGGAGAACGTGATTTTGCTACCGAGTTCCGCAAACAACGCTTTTATGATTGCCACGGCGATTCTGGCACACGTTGAGACATTTAAGTAGATCAATCAGGCATCGAACAAATTTTCAAATTAAGTTTCTTAAGCGTGTTACACACGATCGGTGGTGACAGTCCGCAATACAAATGTTCTGTTTTCGTGAAAGGAAATTTGTAATTCACAATCGAAATTTCCATCGTTTTCATTACATTCTTCATTAATATTCTATACCCAGTTATTAACATTTCTACGCCACGACGTGCTAGAATTTAATTGCAATAGTATTACCCGACACATGGAAATTTTTATCTTTAATATTTCATAATCACGCTAGTGTACATTACATAAGAATCCCCCGAAGTATTTGTCTGTCAGATATTCAATCAAACTAAATTTGTAATAAAAACCATTCCACCCAAGCGTTGAGACGAACGAATATTCGGAACAAAAGTCTTTCGAGACTGATTAAGAATCGCGAGCGCGCAGCTTTAATAACCTCTCGAAAGAGGAAGCGCGTGAATAATTAATCGACCCGATCCATTGATCCAAGGATGAGAGAGAGAGAGAGAAAAAAAAAACCGAAACAGAATCTGAATATTGATTAATTGTCCTCGGAAAGGTGGACATTATCACGCGTTTGACGATATTGAATGCAAAGTAGAGGAATATTTTCTGGTGGTAGGCGCCCAGTCGATCCTGTTACGTAGCGCAAGTGGCCGAAATGAAAAATAAAAGAAAAAGGGAGTGATACAAACTCTTTGACGAAACACGTTACGTGCAATCTCCCGAAAGCAGCCTTTGACAGGCGTTTAGCGTCGGCTCGCCGTGATATTGATTCAATTCCAAGCCCAGACCCTTTTGTTCGCCTGCTAATTTCGTCTGCTGCCGGATTACACAAGACTCGACGAGAGTTCTTTGAAATCGAATAGGCACCGTCGGTAAAGCGTGTTTCAACAACCGGCAGGAATAATCACGGCTTCAGTTGCGTCGAACAAAATCGTGCCCGTTTGCTTTCGCCGACGATCGCGAAAGGAACCGGCTGCAGCTTTCGACTTTGATCGTTGCTGAAACTTTCTGCTTTTTCGTTGTGTTCGATTGTTTTGCGTTAACCCTTTCGAAAGTAACCAGACGTACGAATTCCATTTAATTTCCATCTCGTGATGCCTCTTGTAGCACGGTGCTGTGATCTGATATAACTGATATCGGTAGAATTAGAATTTCGAAAAAATAGTAGCTCCTATCACAGTTCGACGAAGATTAGAATCTTTAAATATACTTTACATAATATGTTTCACTCATCAGTTATTTTGGAATTATGAATCGAACCGAAATTAGAATTCTGGCTAATTGATTTCAACGACTGTTGGCTTGTTAATTTTCAACGAGGTATCTTAAACGTGCAGAGTGTCGTCGAATTAATTTCGAACCAAGATTAGAAACGAGCTCCGGGGTAAAATTGAAATTCCAGGAAGTCGCGAAACGAGATGGTAGAACTGAAACGATAATTTCGCTCGCTGATAACGACACAAGCATCGACAGCGTATAATACAATATAACGATCGCGTGCTCCGACTATGGCTGCGACATTCTCTGTAAAATGAACAACCACGCGTTAAGTTTCCATTCGGAATCGGAGTTAACGAAATTAGGAGAGTACCAGATTCGTTCCAGCAACGCGTGGAATTTCGATTAAAGTAATTCATTGCGCACAATAATTTATTATTAATTCTTTCGAATCTCTTGGAATTCACTCACCAGAAGATCCAGAGGACGACCTGTCGATGATGTGCGGCCTGGCAAGCCAGATCCTTGATCACTGGAACATAAAACGAGGTCGGTAAACTTGCGTTTTATCGAGGATGAATTTTGAATTGCGAAATTTTATTCCATAGTATATCTGTCGGCGAGGATAAGATCAGAAGCTGTTCCCTCGAGTTTAACGTCGCCTAGGATGCATCGCGATGCCAGGCTGCAAAATTCTTATCGCGAATTTCCACGAAGTAGAGCACCATGAATCGTGTGTGCGAGGCACAATGTCCCAAAACTATTCTCACCCCTTCCCACGTCCCTGGCTGATCCGGAATTTACGACTGCCGTCGTATTCCTTCCGGTAAAACAATATCAGATCCTTTCGTCAACCGTTATCCTTTGAACGATAACACCGCAGATCTTTTCTCGAGAAAACGGCGTTTGGGTGAGCGTTCGTTGAACAACGACGCGGGACCTATGGTGGTTCGTCGATGATCCTTATTAAAATTAAATAGGATTTACATAAAATTGTCGAAATGATAGAGTTAAATTTTGATTCGTCCAGAACGCGTTTGAATTATTTTAATTGAACGCAACCGGAACGCGTGCTCGTATTATTGGCAGTGTTGCAGGATCGTCGATTTCGATGAAAACGAAGCACTTTAATTCGTCGGTACACACGAATGAAATTCTAACTACGGATACGGTAACAAATTCTCGAGTCTCGTTTGTACGAATCTGAAAGAGGCTGCTTCGGGGCTCGTGTTACGAACGAAACTATAGAGCACGAGCAAACAGCCGTGCATTCGGAATAAAAGCGCAAACACCGTGCTACCAGCCATGGTACGTCGAGCGCGCTATGTATTTCGAACGAAAGAGAAAATTTCTCCAAACAACATTCTGTAGCCTGACGTTCGGCGCGTGTCAGCGTCGAACAGCAATCAACATGGCTTTCTTAACAAATATTAAACGTTTCCGTTCTAGAAACTGCTGTTGGCGACAAGATTCTATCAAACTACTTTGTATGCAATTCCATGAGAAACTTGTTTCAATTACTTGGTTACGCGCTGACATCTAATTACTTAATATTATTTTGTTATTTAATATGTATTACTTGCCGATATTGTTAATTAAATAACTTCAACCCTTAACACTTTGACTGTCACGGTGGTCACCGGTGACCGGCACTCGAAATTTTTTATAATTATATAATCAGTAAAAGAAGTGACGAGATAAGCTGCAGATAATGCTAGCTATCGGTTTGAAATGTTAAATTTGAAAATTAACTGATTGTATTTTTAATAATTCGAATTTCAGCGTGGCTGACTACGTACGTCCGTTTTCACTGTGCCAGTGAAAGTGTTAATTTAACACAGGTACACGAATAGTGTACTTTGTAACCTAGTATCATCTGTATTTAGGAAATCGATACTTAGAAAGTTCTCATCTTGAAAGGGTTCAATTCTGAGTGTTCGGTGTATTTATTAGTTTGAAATATAAACTTCTTTTTTGTCTGTTTTCATTAAATGCTATTTACACTCCACTGGATACCGATGTCACAATATGTTTTTGATATTGAAATATTGCAGATACAATCTCCCGAACTCGAACGATATTTCCAACGACGAATCTCGGTTGTTAGCTAAACCTGCGCTCGAATTTCATTCCTCCGGTCGCCCGATTACTTGTTTTCATCAAACAAATATAGGATAGCGGGGAATGATTGGAGAAACAACAGAATCGGTGCCGGGAGGGAACAATAAATGCCTTGTCTTCGCAAACGTCAGTAAAGCACGAGATCCCATCGTTACAGTCGATGCTCTTTCCGATCGTTCGACCCTATCTGTAATTTCTTTCTTGCCGGAAGAGAAAATGCTCGAAAAAAGGGGTGGGGGGTAGGTGGGCGAGACAGGGGTAGATGCTCGCGTCGTGACGTGCGCCACAAATTGCATTGAGATTTGCTGACTGCGGAAATAAAACGCGGCTCGTACCTCGAAGGGCCAAGCTGGGAAATAGTCGAGAAAATTAGTCTCGCCAATTTGTTTCCAACCCCCTAACCTCGTCCGCGGGGCTCTATCGCGTCGACCAGTTGACACAACAATTCAATTTTCCGCGAACAGGTTAGAATCTGGGTAGCAATTTGTTTTTGGATGAATTTGATCGTGATCGGTGGAACAAAATAAGGTAAAAAATTAGATAATATAATTGGAACACCTTGTTAATTTAGAAAATATTTAATTAATATCGTGGGCTGCTTTTGTTGTCTAATATAACCTGAAATCTTGTTGAATAATAAATTCTTCTACGATAGAAACAAAAATGTATATTATTTAATAATTTAAATTTAATACAGATTAATTTTGAAAATTTCAAAGAAACGCAAGGAAAACTTGACAAAAAACCCTTCTGTTCTTCTTGGCGTGATTGTAGATAACAATTTGTATCCAATATGGAAATTTGAATTAATATAAATCCGGATTAAAAGATTGACCCGAAATAACATATGCCTTGAGCAATGCAGAATTTGCAACTCGATTACGAAAATGTTCATTTGATCATATAATACAACATATTGAACGTCGTTCGTTCAAATTAATATTCGAAACGAAAGCCCCCGTGGGATTAAACGATTAGGTACACTCGTTCGTACACGTTCATTTATTATAATCAATATTAAATTGATAATGATTTCCCAGGCTAACCCTAGATTGTCAATATAATAATTCCAACAATACGTACAAGTTACAAATGGATTATTCGTAACTACCTCCTGCCATAAATAAATATCATATTTGTGCCAAACTATGTTTATCATCTAACAAAAGATATACTTTGGTATTCTAAAATTATACTGGAATTCTATCTTTCAATTTGCCATTAATAGTCCCAGAGTTCGGATTTTTCTCCTACATAATTATTTATTAAAACTCGATTTTGCGTTCCTCCGAGATAAGATTCGAATTATCTGAACGCAAGGTGCGCGAAAAGTGCCGAATTTCGTTTCAAACCTAACATTATTTCAAACTTCCTCCTTGTCCGAACTTCATTACGCCGCGTCTTAATTAGTGTTATGAAGGTTCCACGACAGAATCAATCTCGCGGATGCGATCCGTATTTACGAGCCGATAACTCGAATAAAGCACGAAACTTCGGGACAGGTTCCTCGTGGCTGAGGAAGACTGATGACTTTCGTCACCGTTAACACCTTCTTGTGATGAGTTCGGTGGCTTTATGACAATACACACACAATGAAATTGATTTAACACAAGGAGAATTAAAATTGAGGACGTTGGTGTCTTCCGTAATTAACCCCTTACTCTCGGCTGTCCTCTCTGAAGGGACATATTTAATTGATCAGAATATTTAAAAATGTGAAATTTAAGTTTTATTTGTATTAAAATATAAAAACTTAAATATTTGTAACTCTTTTCTTACAAAATAGTGCATTGGTTTTTGAAAACTTCTCTGGAAAAGTAGACTAGTTCCGATTGTATCTAAAAATGCTCCGAGTGCAAAGGGTTAAATATTATAACATACTACAAGGTATTTTTATGTTAGGTTGATAGCTGAATAATTTTTCAATTCTTGGAGGGAAATAAGTAGAAATCTCGTAAATTTGGTTGTCAATTTAACACGTTCACGCCGGCGTGACCCACTGGTGGGTCACACTTGACTATTCCGTGGCGCGGCGTGCATCACCGATGGATCACGCTTGAACATTCGTTTAGACGCTGCTCACCATAAAATATATAGTTCCTTTAGTAACTGGAAAAAATTGCCGTATAGTTGAAAATGTAATAAATAATTGAAATTTAACGTGTCACAATCGTGCGCCGCCAGATGAAGCGCTGCATGAATTCGAGCGCCGCCTCACAGCGAAAAACGTGAAAATCGGTCCCGGCGTGAACGTGTTAATATTATGCAATAATTATAAATACCTTGAAGCTTTATTACCACACACGACAAAAGAAAATAAAAAAACAGATATTGAATATTCTGAGCACGATGCTATATACGATAATGGCACAACGATCTACTCGTAGTTTCTCATCGGAATCGGCGAACGTGGCGTAAGAAGAACGGAAGTAAATTCCGCGAAATAACGATTTCTACGTCGCCCGAAGAAATATCTTCGCCAATTCATTTCACCTGTTTTATTGGTTGATTGAAAAAGGTCCCCCTAGTGCACGGTCTCGCGCGCATACACAAGGAAACCACCACCCGTACCAACCCCCCAACCCCCAAAAGACAGAGACAAGCAACGATATATACATGTCGGGGGCATTAATTTTACTTTTCGTTCCTGTTCGTTTTGTCTCGCGACAGGCTATCGTATAAGTTTATTGTCGTGCATCGACTGTTCCCCTAGCTACCTCTTCCTCTTTTAGCCCCCCCCCCCCCTTCCTACCCTTCTCTTCAACCCCCTTTTCGTGTACACGATCGTGAGCCAGATCGTGTTCCACCGATTATTTATGTATCGCTGGCCGATGTATCGATTCGGAAAACGTTCGGGTCTCGAACGATACGGAATGCGAAATGAAAATTAAGGGACATCACGAACGTTCCACGAACACGGTTATGCTATAGACGGTTCGTGAAAATATTCGAACGAGTATACTTTGTTCGTGGATAATATAATAAAGTTAAATCGTGTATAGAGTTGCTGTGTATTATGTACAATATATTAGCCATGACGCCAGAATTCAACGCCAAACGTTTATTGCACGCGGGAGACACACATACTTTTATAAGTAATACAACGACTATTCGTTGTGAAGGGAAAAGATTGAAGTTGCACCTGAAGAACATGAAAAGCTGCCAGTAACACGTGTTCAAGGATTTCTGTCGAGAATTTGCTAGCGACGATACTTTATGATTAATTGGATTAAGATGGATGCCTAACAGCGTCACCCGTAACGAAAAGGTTAACAATATAAATTAGAAAATTAGATAAGAATAAATTATCCGTAATAATGAAATAAGAGCTTGAATCTGTTTTTCTAAATAAAAAATGGTTAATCGTCCTTCGTTCATAGGAATCAGACGATATCGAAGGAAGAAATTTTAGGAGAAAGTAAAATAAATATTTTTCGTGTAACGTTTTTATCCGTTTCAATAAGTAATCCTCGGAAGTGTCAGGCAAGCGTCAGAGTGTAAACGGATATGCGTGCAAGTTCGATGAATGCAATCAACGGTTTCCCGTTCAAAGCTTTCAACGTTCGAAGTCTTCGTACCCGTAGGGATTAAAGGTCTGCTATTTCCTGCGACGGTTAAAGGGCTTCATAAAGCGGTTGAAAATTAGTTGCAAGATTGAAGTCGTCGGCATCGTAACTCATCGTGCTCCGTTACAATTTTCCTGTTCCCTCGTCGCTCTTGCGGCCAACACGGGAATATACATATTGCTTTCGAGCGTTGTTGAACAATTTTCAATAATAATTCCCCTTTCGTCTAAATTCAATTATTAAACAACAATTACACCCATATTATAATCATCCTCAGAATTATTTTCCTTCGAAACTTAGATTTTTTTATTTGTTTAGCTCGTTAGGTAGGAAATCGAAGAAAATTCCTACTGTTCAAGCTTGTCATTTTCTACCTTATGTTATCAGCATAATAGTAATAGTATCGACTGCCACGGTACGGTATTAATCTTCAAATTTAATATTTCAATTTTCGTACTTTGCATTTTTCATTAATTATTACGTTATACATGGATCACCGTGGCAGCCAACGTCGCAACGTCGCACTCATAACACCTAACGCGTTCTAATTCTCGAAAAATATTCATGAAAAGTTTCAGAAGCTCTTCATCGATCCAGAAGGGTGGTTCGTTGGGCAGCCGTGTAATTCTACGGGAAACCATAGGAACAGCAAGATTCAAGGGTGCAGACAATTCATGAAAGAATTACACGGTGAACTTTTCGTTTCCTCGGAGCGGGTCAGGCCAAGAATTAAGCAAGAGGAAATACCGTCCGGGTGATATGCCTTCGCGAAAACTCCAGCTTCTCTAGATTTCCCAAGGGAGAGCTTGATAAGATTTTCCGGAAGTTGAACGTCCGGCATTGCGAGCCTCGAAATTCAAGCAAATGTATCCATACGCCTTTGATCGATGGAATCGAAAGATTTTTCTTTCCACGCTCGCGATTTTCTCCGTCGCAATGGTCGGCCGAGCGTTTTCCACTCGTCTTAATCCGATTAAAGGGACGTAGGGTGGAAAATATTCGAACGGCTGCGTAGCCCCGTGAATAATGCAATTTCGCGACGCGATCCATCACGCCGTGAAACCAATAAACCGCGAGCTAATTCCCTCCCGTTAATTTACTCTTTGCCCTCCTCTTTCTTTCTCCGATGAGAAAAATCACCTGGAAAATCTGATTTTTCGATTCTGATACGTCGAGCAGTGTTTGTGATTAAATTTTGTAATCATTTGTTTCGTCGCGATGGGATGAAAAGATATTTGAACTACGAAAGGGGATAATAATACATTTTGGAAGAGAAAAATATATTGACGTGACAACAAGGATTGCTAGCGAATTTGAGGAACACTTGGTAACGTCATTTTGTGTAGCATGTCTATTAGACTGGAGGACAATGGACAAACTCGTAACGAATTTTGTAAGAGTTATCATTTCGAATAATTTCTACAAAACGACGCAAGAAAGATTTCAATAAGCGTCGAATGCATCATCGAAGTTGCATCTGTACACAAGTTCACGAATTCGTTTGCGAAAGTAGCCTACGTACGTTTACACACATATCGAACCGGCGAGTATGTTTTAACGGGGCGAGAGAGAAGGGGGTTTGTACCCTCGTTGCGTCCGGCCACTGGAAGCCTTCCAACCAGCACGAAAAACTAAAACGGTTCGCAAAGTCGGCAGAAATATGGCAACCGTACAGCCACGGCATCGTACATCAAATATTACCGAGGGAGAACCAGCCTGCTCTGGATGTTGGAACGAGCTTACAGTTTCGTTATGGAAAAAAAAACGTCCCTTCTGTTCCCTCTCTTTAATCTCCTTCGTCGAACGATGGATACGTGCTGATAAAATCGTTTATCAAAATTTGAATCCAAGAAATTGTCGATCGAGGGAAATATATTTACGATAATTTTTCTTTTGCAAAAATTCTGGAAAAGGTCGGAAATTTAGTTGTCGGTCTAATAAAATTCAAGCCACTGTCATACGACAGCACTCCGTTCGGTTACTCCCGTTTCTTCTTCCACGAGCGATCATCGATTTCAAAGGTATTTCCGACTGTCTTTATATGTATAGTCGTCAGTTTCTTCTTCCGTTCGTTCTCAAAGAAAAGTTCGCGTAAAATGGTTGTCCAACCAACGTCTCGAGTAGAAACAACATCCCTGGAAAAGCTTTCTTCTTTCCACCGTTAAAATGAAAAAAAAAGAAGAAGAACAAGAAAAGAAACCCCAGCACGTACAATTGGAAAGAGTCCATGGTTCGACCTCTCTGCTGGGCAAGGGTTGGCTCGGTCGAAATGGCAGCGAAGAAGGAAAAAAGGGAAAACGAGAAACAAATTTCGCAGGCATTAAGGAGAGAAAGAAGGAAAGTTTGTTGGGGAGTTTAACCACCACCAAATGAACTTAACTAGCTGTAAGTCAGTCGAATCCGAGGGTCGATGGAACGATAAGAGGGGGAGAAAGTGTTTATGGAGGGAGCACGAGAAGGATGGAGATACACAAGTTTTGGCACCAACTTCTGTCGTATACACACCGGGTCACCGCACAGGCTGAAATTATAAATTAGAAAATAATTGAATAATTCTTTGAATAAACTGAATTCGATTGTTTGTAAGTAAACCTTATCTTGCGTATCATCTCAGCCTATTAACTATTTGGGGAAAATCTTGGTATTTTTATTATTACTTAACTTCAAGTGGATACCTAGTGCGAATCTTTTCCAATTTGGTAGGTAAAAGATGTATTTCAAGGCTCAATGGCACCTGAAATTGAACTTGCAAATGATACTTCGAGCTACTGGCATAACTTTGTTTTAATTAATGAATGATTATCGTGGATTAAATAGAATATCAGCGTGTTGGGCAGGAACGATGTTGTTTATTCAGTAGATAATCTAATTCCATCGAGTCAGCGGAACACGCTGGAACCTCTTCAAAAACATCTACACGCCAGATCGCCGGAATCATTAAAACGACACGGTTAGGGGGTAATAAGTTAGCAAGTGGGACATCCTCACGGTTGTCCTCAGACCATTTACATGGCCGATCTGCATATCGCGTTAGCATCAAAGGCACGTTTTGCGTACGTTTCTCGACTCGCCGCAGGGCTTATCAAGCTGGCTAATAACAAGCAGAGCCTATTATCATAGGGCGTTCAAGTTGTTACCAGCTTGCCTCCCCCGTCGATTTTCTCGTGTTCCGTGGCAGTTAAACGGGGGTTAACTTCCGCAACAGGCAACCGTCTCTCCCGGTAATCGTGCCTTTGGTTGCTCGTTTTTCTTCTGCTCCGAGGAAGAGAGAGAGAGAGAGAGAAAGCATCGATCGAAACTGGACGTCCTGTTACCGGGAGATCCATGTGAATCCTCGATGAGGGTGAACCGTGTCGCAGATGCGCGCACAACTCGTCAGGATGTTCGAGCAGTCTGTCCAAAGCCCAGGATAAACCCCTCGATAACTCTTCAGCAATTTATTGAGACGCATTGCAGGCACGAAAATTTCCAACTGCCTTGGTTCCGTATTGTTGACGACCGACGACGGAACAGCCTCTCGATTATCACTTCCATTTCTTCTTCTTCTTCTTTTTCCCTTATTATTTCTGTCCATGCTCAATTATTTTCCTTTTCTTTCATAACTATAATTATAAGATTTTCTTCCTTCTTTTTTTTTTTTTAATATTAATTACTCGGGCATGACGCGAATCCTCTCCGACTATGAGACAAGTAAAAGTAATAGTATTACTAGTAAGAATATCGATTGGTATGAAATTTCGTTTGGCAGAATTCAAGACACACCTCTGGTTAACTATAATTCTTTTTTTCTTTACGTTTACCGCCGCGTTTTCTCGCAAGAATTTGCTGATCAAACACGGTTGCCAGACGAATCAAAGCGACTCCGGCGAGTTTGGATTCTCTATCCGGACAGGGTCTTCCACGGCACCGTTATCAGTTTTGCACCTGTATAATTAAAGAAACTGAATCAACCATTTCAGCGCTGGCAAATGTTTGCTATTAATCACATCTTTAAACGACGACGCTGGCCAGGATGGACGGGACGGATCCTTCGTCGAAATTAATTCCGGCTCGAAGTACTTTCAATATTTGTCAAAGAAATCGAAAAAGATTTCCTGTTTTTTTTTGCTCCTTAAAGATTCCTCAATATTTATGGAAGAATTTCAGAAGCTCGTAACTTCCTAGATATTTATTACCGTCCAGAGATTGAATCAAAAGTTTCCCTCTACTTGATTGAAATTAAAACGAAGGAGCCTGGTAAAGTTTCGAGCAATCTATAGATTATTTATATCTTCAGATCTCGCTAATAATCTGAACTTAGATGCCAAAAAGAAAATTTCTTGCAATATTCCGTAATTAACACGAAATAAAATAACACGAAATAAAATCTTAATTATTATACGTAGAAGCATTATTAGCTTAATGCTGAACTTTATGTCAATTATTTGATTGTAAAAAATTTCACCGGTGACTGACGTGGCGCTTAACGTGTTAAAGTAAACCTGATGCAGATAAATTATTTATCAAGGAGGTGCACCAATGGACTTCCCAAGCTTAAAAAGAAAAATCTTTTTATCGCCTTTCTTTAACAGAAAAGCTATAGAGCCCGAAAATCTCAAATTTTACTTCAAAATTTCCCGAATCCTATCCGAGAAGGATTTAGAAATTGAATACTACCAGAAAACTGTTACAATCCTTAATAATGACTGCCGTCCGTCGAAATTCAGAACTCGTCGCACTTCCGGCAATTGGCACACGGTGTTATTTGAATTCCCACCGATCCACAGTGGTCCAGCGGACCGCTTTTCGTGGCCAAAATTATTTTAGCGTTATTTCAAGACTTAAGGTTGTATTGTAATAGATCGTTGAATTCGTCTCGACACCTGCTAAAATACTATGAAGTGAGAAATATATGTTAACGTCTAAAAAATCGATGTGGTCTCCATTATTTATTTAAAAACATTTTTTTTTTTTAATTGTTTATACTGTAATTTGTAAACCGGTTAATACCGATCAACTTTTGTTGGAAACAGTTTATTATCAGATCATTAGGAATGTCTGAAAAATCTTGCTAAACTTCGTGCTAAACTCCGGCCGCAGCTCATTGTCAGCCTATGTAGAAAGCGGTAATTTATTGCCAAAATTAAAATTAAAATATGTTTATATCGATTTTTCTGTAACGCAAATCTAGTTTTTAACACAGACTGACGCAAAATTTGTTTATAAGAGTTACTACTAGCAACAGATAATTGCAGTCTAAACAACCAAAGCGATGCGCGCCTAAGCGGTTCAAATGTCGGCCGCCTATTTCTAAAAGTCTACATAAACTTAAAAGCGGCAAGAGGTGGCACTTGAAATTTATATACTCTTGTTAAGAAAAGTGTATGCTTTCGTTAAAAAAAAGTCCGATGTTAATCACTCTCAAACATTTTTTTGTAACCCTTCCTAAAGTTTACATTATTATAAACACTTCATTGCTCGTACCCGGATTAAAATATGCATATAACATAAATGAATATCTAAAATATACTTGCTTACCTACATAATAGTACCATACAAATCCATATTTTGATGTTCTGCAATAAATAATTAAGATAACTAACTCAACATACAATTTCGTACTTTTGTCTTTATGTTATTATATTTAATCAAGGAGTCACCAGAAAAGGGTCAAGTATACGAATTTTAAAGCCTTAAACATTTGTGAATTCATATAAAAAAAAATTTCTCTGTAAAGTTGAAGTTGAAAAAATAGGTTTTGGCCACGAAAAACGGTCCGCTGGACCACTGTGCGATCCATCGATGCATCGGTAACTTTCATATCCGCGTGATTCCCGTGAACGTAGGAATTTCAGGATAGCCGATCGGTTTCGAGAACAGAGCGGGAATACACGGTGCATCTATTATGACCCCAGTACACGTCCGCCAGCCCAATGCATCGATTCCTCAAACAAGCACGGAAGCGTCTAGCCTTAAACTTACTTCCCCGCCAACCACCGTGTCCCAGGCTCACCAACAGAAACGGCATCCTACGTACCAGAGTCCCAATTGTCTATCGGAATTTGATAATGGCCCGTCGCGGTCATGTAAAATTCATGAAGCGACTCCGCCGTCGTAACGACCAAATATCTACGCGGCTTACACGCCCAGAACTTTAGGCTTTCGATGTTTGTACCCTCGCCTCGCCTGCGCGTGTAGCTTTCTTGCATTTTTCAGGACTTTTCTCTGAGCTTGAAACCAACGTTGCTTCCGTATTCGATTTACAACGCTAGGATTATTAAGAAAATTTGGTTCCAACGTTACAGAATTGAATGCAGTTTATTGGATATTGAAAGGGTGGTTTTCAATTCACGATAACTGATTTTATATCCTTTTATTTCCGAGGTATAAGCAGGGGCTAGGATCAGCGGTGAAATTCTCAGAAAATATAAAGGTAACAATATTTCCCGAACGATCCTAACTTTGTTCGTATCAAGTGAAGCGGCCACGAAACGACACCGTTCCAACGGATACGCCATTTCGTTGACCGCGGATCGCCCCACTTGTCTCCGTAATAGCTACAGTTTTCCACCTATTTCCTACGTCGTTTTCGCATCGATTCGCTTTCTCAACCTTTCGCCAGCAAACATATTCTTTTCTTCACGCTTTGCACGCTTTTCAGTTTTCTTTGTCGGGCCGCGCAAGTTGTAATTCAAATTAAAATAAACATTTCTCGAGCCAATTACGCTTTTACAGTAATTTTTGGAACCTGTGTGTATTCCAAATATTTGGAAATCTGATATTTTGAAAAGCAATATTTGAATAAGTTCTAAAATGTAATATTTTCACTTTGACGTATCAGAATGGCAATTACGTATGGTACACAGTAACAGAATCGAATGTTTTTCTTTTGAATACAACTTTCAACCGGAGACTTTTATAGACACCAAATTTACTGGAGAAAATCTAGCAGCGCACGATTGATAACACGAATAGCGGAGAATTTGTTAGACTGGAACATTGATTAAACCGTCGATCGTTTCTCGATTGGCCGAGATTGAATGTATTGTTGAACGGACGAAGAAAGTTTTCGGCCAAGACCAATCGCCGGCCCGATTGACGTCTTATTCCGCGTTATTGCATCGATATCCTGGAAAGTTGTAAGAGGAAAAGTTCGTCATTTCGGTACATTTTCTCCTTCCTCTTATCTACCCGCATCTTTCCTTAAACTTTCCCTCCTACGACGCTTATCTATCGAGTTTTATATATAACAAACCATTTTATCGTAAAACGTTCATTGAAACATTTTTGTGATCATTTAACCCTCGAATAATGACGCGGGGAGCTGATGCTGGGTCGTTTATGACCCATTCCACCAACGAAGTTAGGTTTCATTCTATTGTGGGTGAATTGTTAGCCCTTAGGCGACGGACCATTGGACCGGAATTTTGAAATATTTTACGTTTTTCTTTTTTATCAATTCACACCGCGATCATAGGATAAAAAAGAATGAAATCGATATTTGTTGTAATTTGTTTCGATTTTAAGCAATCAATCAACCGATGCAAAGCAAGAAGAACTGATTCTATCACGAAATTAAAATACTGAAAGAAAGAAATCCAGTGAAGAATTCGTTTGATGCACTTTCGAAATACAAATATTTACTTTCCCGACTTGATTCAAATAAGTTATACTTTGTCGTATGATTAATGAAATTGTACGATTGAAATTTGTGTGCTACATCCTTTCCTTTTATTCTTTCGTGCATTCCTATTCCAGTCAACGAAACTGATAATCCATATAAATAAAAAATCAAGCTAGTCTGATTAATGTTCGTGCTCACTGCGCAACGTAATCCGTCTTACCTTTAGAAAATCGCGATTCCAATATTCACGACGAGCGTTATCAACACGCCAGATTATCGAATATACTCTTATCAATCATTAAAACGTGAGACGGAATCGATTCGCTCGAATACAAATAAATTTACCTAACGGATTTGTAGGGAATCTAATAAGTTTGGTCGCTTGGAGATGGAAGGTTGGAAAGGTAAGGAGATCGAAGCGTTAGAGAGGTTTGCGAAGCGTCGTGAAACGTTGTGAAATCGTTGTTATAGCTTTGCAAACAGTCGCAAAGCGTTACAAATCGTTGCAAAGCATTGCAAAGTGTTGCAAGTCATCGTAAAACACTGTAAAGAGTCGCAAAGCGTTGTAAAGCGTTGCAAAGCGTTGACGACGCGTTGTGAAGCGTTGCAAAGCGTTGACGATGCGTTGTGCAGCGTTGCAAATCATTGACGACGCGTTGTGAAGCATTGTAAAACGTTGACGACGCGTTGTAAAGCGTTGCAAAGCGTTGACGACGCGGTGTGAAGCGTTGTAAAGCGTTGCAAAGCGTTCACAATGTGTTATGCAGCGTTGCAAAACGTTGACGACGTGTTATGAAGCGTTGCAAAGCGTTGACGAAGCGTTGCAAACTGTCGCAAACTGTTGCAAATCGTCACAAATCGTCACAGACCGTCGCAAACTGTTACAAATCGTCGCAGAGCGTAGCAGAATCATCGTTAAGGTGTCGCAAAGCTTTGCATACCATCACAAACCGTCCAAAACCTTTGAAAACCTTCGTAAAACGACGAAAATGTAATAAATCATTAAACTTCAATTCCCTACACGTTCCAAGCATTTCAAATACAAACATATAGTGTATTTGTTAAATCGCCGTAAAACTACGCCACTAAAAAATCGAATCTTCTCGCTTCTCCTCTTAACTACGATTGAAGAATGTAGGAATTACAGATTGGAGAAGTTGTGCAGGATCAGGGTTGGTTGTTTGTGCTGAGAAAGTAGCCCGAAGCGAGCCACGTCCGGTTTCTCGAACAGAAAAAGGCGATCAGGATCGAACAATGAAAAATGCCAAGCGAAGAGGGAACGCGACGAGGGTGAAACGCGGGGGAAATTGAGGAGATGGTGTGTTAGCGAGGTGGAAATAGCGGGAATACCAATGCGAAAAGCGGTCAAGAGCCGGAACATCGGGTCCCTGAGACGTGGACGAAACGTCGAATGTGGTTATTCGAGACACGTAACACGTTCAAGCAATAGTCATCCACCTCTTTGCGTCCCCTTCCCTTCGCTGGCAACGAAACGAGGAATTTAGTCGAAAGACGTCCCGTGTCAGACAACGGTTCTTCTTCTTCCCTCCCGTCTGATGATGGTCGGTTTTGTCCTTTGATCGCTCACCTGTGGAACATTGCCTGGGGATCGTCTGCGAGATGCTCAGCCAGCCATATGAATGAATTACACAACAGGTAGTTGAAGATATCGAGCACATTAACAGGTCGAGTGGCACAGAGAAAATGGACGTATGTAGTCAAACCCGATAAAATCCTAATTATTAACGATGCGGTCGATTAATTTTCAAATTTAACCTTTCAATGTGATAGCCAGCATTATCAGCTTGATCTTAACGCTATGCGCAAGTTTATTTCATTGCTTCTTTCGTTAACACGTTTCGTAGCTGGCAGTCAACGTGTTAAACCGTCTATTCTGTTGACGTGTGTCTGTTACACGATACACGAGGTTAATTCAAAAACCTGCTTCGTTTCACCCTCGAAATGCACGGACCGTCGGAGAGAGCCAACACTGTACAAAACACTCCTTTATAAGTATTCTTTCGTTTCATGCACGAGGATCCTGCGTTGGAATAATTGATGGAGAAAGAAATTTTGCAGTTTCAATTGTCCGAAGGTTTATACGATGACGATGCCGTTGGTGATCGCGAGTTGCGCACGGTTGATTAACACGATCCGGTAATAAAATAGCCGTAACGCGCGAACGGGCTTCCAATTTACACGTGGCCGAACTATCGGCATCAAACCGCATTCAAATGACATCGTTCGGGAGCATAATGCGATTAATGTGTCGCACGATATCGTCATTATTGCCGTAGCTAATTATACAAATCATATTTGTTAGGAGCGATCGTGACTTCATCGATATACTGTAAATTATCGCGTTGATCGGCTTCGGTGTGGGCTGGGCGACCAATTTCGACTAAACTGCACGTTTCGCTTAAAAACTCGTCCGTCATCGTTCTGGACAATCAATTTAATTGAAAAACAATATATGGAATCGAGCTGGAAGCTCGTTTTGTTAAAACACGAAACCGACGAAACGAAATTTAATTTGCTTTTCAAACTTTATTTTTTTATTACACAAAATTTACAATATTCGATGTAACGAACGATTGTACAATATAATAGAGACTTCCGTAAGTACTTTAGAATTTTTTCTGATTTTTTCCCTTTTTTGGAAGCTTAAAACGGGAGAATAACACAAATGACACGGTTTGACGGCAAAGGATTAAAATAATGAGTTTGATCAGGTTTTACCAGTTTGCTACGTTGATTAACGACAGACTTACGAATGGTCCGATGGAGAAACAACGGTCTTATCCACGGAAGCCCGACTTAACACGGAACAACATCGTTCGGGAAACGTTAGAAGGGGTCGATCCCGATATCTTGGCGGCGCATACACGCGCGACAATTATGCGAGATTAATGGGCCGGGTATTTCCCTCTCTTGTAACCGGTTTGTCCCGCAGCCTCTGTTAATGCTGCTCACGGATTGTCCCGTCGTCGGCCAACCTTTGTTTCCCATCGAGGATGATCGGTTTTGGCGCGGCTACAATCGATTTCGCCTACTGTAGATCCAGCGGTATAGAGTCCACGATAGGGAAAACAGGGAACGACGATCACGATTTCAAGTAGTATAACACAGCTGTATTGTTGGTCGTACGTTCGTTCGTAGAAAGCTTTCGATCGAAACGAGACATTGTAAGCCTTAATCCGGCTTTTTGTTGCTCGACAGATTAAGTAGTACGGCCCAGTGATGGGTGAGACGGGAACAGGGATTCCCTTTTCAATCGCGTCGTTTCTTTTGTTTCGAAACGGCAAAGGAATTCTGTCGGGGAAAAAGTTTTAACTGAAGAGTGGAAACATGTAATTCGAGTGGTAGGGAATGTGAAGTAATAGATATTGGAAATTATTAATCAATCGTTTCGAAACGTTCCAAAGTCTTACAAACTATCGAAAACTGTTGGAAACTGTCGCCTAAGCGTAGCAAAGCGTTGTGAAAAGTCCCAAAGCTTCACAAACTATCGCAAACCGTCGCCAAAGCGTAGCAAAGCGTTGTAAGACGTTCCAAAGCCTCACAAACCGTCGCAAACCGTGACAAATCATCGCCAAAGCGTAGAAAAGGCATCGTAAAATTAACCTAATATCAACGTTACTTAAAATTTATACCTCGTGTTAATTGCAAACGTTTGTATTTCAAATTAAACAGGTTTTCATGGCTACGGAACAAAGGTATCGTATTTCTCGTTTAAAGATAACTTGGTCCTCCTTAAACAATCCTTTTCAGCGGCAATTGTACCCGGCTTTAAGACAGTGGACCAATGAATCTACACGATTCTAAATAACGGCGTACCCTTAAAACGTGCACTCCTCTTTCAACTGGCAGCAGAAATTTATCGATCCCGAAGAGCAGACTTGGCTCGAAACAGTCTAGATTTTTAGCGTGTACCTTCACCTCGCGTTACCCCGTGAAATGACTCTCATTATCCCGCCTATAATGGCCGACAAATTAAATTGAATTCGAGGTTGTATGCACCATAAATCAAGCGGTAAGGTTTATCACGACGAAATCAAGCTACCTTGCGGACAGGGTAGCAGCTTTTCATGGGAATTTTCTACACGATTTTATCGATGTTTACCAAAAGAATTAAGGAAGATCGCGGCGTGATTTATAGCTAGGTTGAAAAGTTTCACGACGTCGTAATAAGTCGTGGAAGGGAGCAATTAAACGGAGGCAAGGTAGTTTTAAATCGATCACTTTTGGTCCATCAAACATCGTGTTACAGCCACCGGTAAGGAACCTATCCTATGCTAAAGCGGTTATTAATGATCCTAATCCTGGTAATTGACCTTCTGTCCGGGTTGATTAATGACCGCAACCGACGATTCCTCGATATTATAGAAACGAGCCGAGACGAATCTGACCGGGCCAGATTAAGGACCCTATAAATTTCCGCGATTTCCGTATTACGCCCGAATCGACTTTTCCAACTGTAATGATTAGCGGATCGATCAAACTTTACGAGCGATTTACCGCGTCTTTTGCACTTTGACCCCTGAACGGCGCAGCCTGGGTCGATCGTGACTCAGATTTCGGTAAAATACGAGACACGAAACGTGGAAGAACGTTTCAAAGCGTAGCAAGATTTGGATAATCGTCGCAAGCCGTCGCAAACCGCGACGAACAGTTGCAAATCATTCGAAAGCGTCGCAACACTGTCACGAACCATCGCAAACGCAGCAAAGCGTCAACGCATATCCCAAAAATTCTCAAATAAGAAGATTTCTTTCTACGTAGCTAGTTCAGAAAATGAAGTTTCCAATATTCAAAAGCAAAGATTTTGCTTCTCGCGGCCCGTCGGAGAATTATGCAACGATCCCAGGACGCTCGCTCGCGATGGCTTAATTCCATCAGCTCGAGGCAGTCACGCTCGCACGCCGGTATCTCGAAAACGCTGAAAGACGCTTCAAATTCGTTCGACGTCGAGTAAAATTTTCAACAGAACTCTGACGCGTCAAGTGGGTGGGCACCGGAGCAAGGTTCAGACTTGGGCGAAGGGTGGCAAAGCAAAGACGTAGAAGGAGTTTGATCAAATCTAGGACACCATTCCCGGTAATGGACTCGGCGAAGGAAATAGAAAGGGAAGCGGGAATAGACGGCAAAGAGGAGATCTTGTGAAAATAAAGGATCACGGATTGCGTTTACGGCCGATGGAAAAAGTGACAGGAGCAAGGGGACGGGGAGCGTGTAATATTTCGATACCAATCGGACAGCTAGCTGGTAACGGTCATACGTGTCGCTTGTAGACGATGGATGCGAACGAGGTTACCCTTTGCAATTCAATTTGAAGGGTAATTCCAGGAGCGACGACTATGACCTCTTGGATGAGAAGATCGTGTTCGTCCTCCTTCATTCTTGACACGACCATCCTTCCGTACAAAAAAAAAAAAAGAAAAAGAAAAAGAAAAAAGAAACGGAAAAGAAGAAACCTGTCGTTTTCGTTTACTTCGAGGTATTACGAGACACCTAAGGACAAATGTTTGTTTCATGTAATCAAGCGAACGCTTTCACGTGATACTATGTGACCTGTATCGAAATAGAAGAGGGTTCTTGAGCTGTTCAAACAAGCAATATGTAGTCCCTTGTATCGCATCCATTGTCGTAGCTTTGTTCTTCTTCTTTGTGCCTGTCCAAGTATTTACCTCTTTTGCGCTCACGTGTGTGTTTGTGAAAATGGTGAACCTTTTTTTTAAGTTAGGTCAGAATTAATTTAAAGATTCTTTATTGGGCTTTTTGGAAGATTTGAAATCCCAATTCCTTTATTAAATTTATTAGCAATTCGAAATACCAAAGTGGAGCAACTGATTCCAATATATAATTTATAAAATTCAGATTTTTTAGACATTCAAAGCTACACTTTAGAATCATGGTGTGACCTGTGGCTCGTGTGTCCGCCGTCGCTGTTATATATTGTGGACGCAGGTTCAGAATGGTTGGGTGATGTTGTTCTTTGCACATGTGGTGTGTGCTTTTTGTTGTCCCTACAGTATTAACGACGAGTCAACGCTCCATGGCACTTGTGCAACTTTGAGGTAATGTAGGGAGCAATGTGGTAAATTCAAAACTTTCTTCTGCACCCTTTTTACCCTGCGCCGCTGTCACCTGTTCGTAACAAGTGAATTATGAAACGATGGCATTTTCATTTTCTGTGTCCGCTTTCAAGGATAATAAAAATCGTGGACGGGACTATTGAGTTCTGGATATTTTCATTTGAAGCTTGGAAAATTTAAATAATATCCTTCTGGAATTTTCATTATATTTGACTGTATTATGTAGGTAATCAATTTATGTAACCTTTTATTTTAATATTCTAATAACTTATTAAAATGTATACTAATTATAATATGGAAATTGCTAATTTTGTAGCATACATTACAGAAACCTCCGTGATTCTATAATATATTTTTACAACCCTTACCAAAATATTATTAATTCCAAGCATTGCCATACCACCACTGAGAAATGATTATTCTCCGAATGCGAATAAATATTTCTGCACACAGGAGAAAAGCATAAATGCTGCAAATTCAGTTATCGGATCAACAAACAGAAATGCGCAGTCGTCAAAGTGGCAAACGGAATAGGCGCGCCATACACGACGGATTTTTAATAAATTTTTAGAATCTGTTGCGGTCGGGACGTATCGGATGACGGCCAACATCGATCGAAACGTGACGAACAATAATGCGATTATTAATACACGCGGCCCACACGTCCCCGGATTATCCAGTTATATTATAATCAGATATCTCTCTGGCTGTACTTGAACCGCGAGTAGCATAATCCATCTTCATTACTGGTGTGCCTGATAATTACAACGATAAAATTATTACGGGACCGCGTGAAACACGCCCCTCGCATCAATCGTGCGCGAAACCAGCAAGACTATCGTTGATCGATGAAACTAACCGGCACCTCTAATTGACAACATTATCAAACGTCATGCGCCGAATTGGACGTTCAGATCATGCTCGACGTACAGAATGGCCTCGTTACTCGCAGCATTAGAACCAGCCACTGAATGGATTTTAATCCTAATCTGTACATCCGACAATGATTACGAACGACGGCTACGGTTTCGAGATCCGTGACACGAAATGTCGAAAAATTTGATCAACCGACACTGGTATATTTCACCAAAGGGGTTGATTATTTAGGCTTTTTGTCGTTTAACAGTTACAAAAATTTGGAAAAATTCTTCTCGTTTCTACGACGATTTATGGAAATTAATTGGAAGATTTTCAACTCTTCACCACGTTAAAGACCGCAGTGAAATATAATATTAATTCCATATGAAAATTTATCGAATTTTCTTTCCTCGCTTTAATCGCACGATAAAATTCGTGATGTCAATCACCGGTGACCGACGTGCCTTTTAACGTGTCAAGTCTCAGATTTATCAGTATTTTATATCAAATTTGTACCGTAAACGCGTGTCGTGCATAATTTGTATCGTTGTTTGCAGTTGATAAAAAGGGTCAAGATTTCTATCCGAAATGATTCACGGGACTAAGGGAATTAGCGATTTCGTTTCTCCATGGAAACGCAATTTAATCTCCACAGTTTACGTATACATACGTCTCCCTTTGAATCCCTGGCATAATCATGTCTCAGCAAATTCAACACTCGGTGCTCGGTTTCAATACGGAATTTCCTAGGCGTCGCTGTTTAAATCTGCTTAAACTTCCAGCCGGATTATCGGATGAAAGGTAATCCAACATTTCAAGTACTCATTGAGACACAATTCCATTGATTTTTTATTCGATGATCCAATTCTCTGACTGATTTTCAAACGTTTACAAAATTCGCAATATTCAAGGAGTCTTTTCGTTTCAATGGCAGAGATTCTTATCCAGGAGGTAAAAGTATCCCTTCAAGATTGCAGTGTTAATTATTTCAACGGTTACGGCTTTATTTGGATAATTTGAAATGATTTTATTAGCCGCTTGATAGTTTTTTGACAGAAACGACTAAGTATCGTAAAAACTGTGGAAATAAAAAGTAAGGTACTCAGAGCGTGGAAGTTTGCTTTGAAAAATGTATATTTGGGAAATTAGTCGGAAATTGAATAATAAACCATGTTAGTTGGAAATAAAATTGCAAAATTCGAAAGCTTTTCCACTGCCTTCGCAAAGCAATCGAAAAATAAGTATTAATTAATAATCAATTATCTACCATTTAAATTCCCCCCAAAATCGGTTATGATTTTCCAAAGCAAATTCTCCAAAACATACGAATTTTTACTAATCAACGATAACTTACAAACCTCAACAATTACAAGTACAGATATCGGTGGTATTAGTCGAAACATCGTGAAAAGATTGTTAAAGTTAAACATCACAGTATTTCTCTTACCAGACGTACAATTCCCCTAGCAATACACCTGGAAATCGGATCGAGAATGAGAATATTTCACGGAGAAATGAACAAATTGTGGAAGAAGTGCAGCGGAAGCAAGAAAGAAAACGGAAAAGAAGGAAAGTTGTATCACCGAAGGAATCCTCTTCTCGTCAGAAGTTTTTCAAGCGTTTCATAATACACGCAGTCCGAAGGGAAAATACCAAAGGATCGCCCGGAGGTCGGCCAAGATCCGGGTCCACTTTAACGGGACATCCGACTGCTATTTCAGCGGTTTTCCTCCAAATTGGTGGTTTTTGTTTCCAACGGTCTCACCGCACTGTAGATTAGATTTTCACCGGTGAAAGTTCTCCTTCTAGCTAATTATACATATATATAATTCGGCCGCGCACTTTCGAAAATCCTTCCGATTCGATGTTGCACTTGAAAACGTTTGACGTTAACCAAAGAATAATAAAATTCTTTTTCAAAGATAATTTAACAATGAAAATATCTCGAAACTTTTCTAATTATATAAAATTTCATAAGATTCTGAGATGCAACAAACATTCTAGCAATTATAAAATTGAACCCATTTCGTATCAGAACGAACAATAAAATTTAAAATTAACTTTTTCTATTTGACAATTTGCATGCGTTTTAAAATCACAACATCTTCGTATATTATTCCTTACAAAATTATTTGTTAACACTTGTACGAATGTAATATTATTATTAAAATTGAAATAAATTTCATATGGTATTAAAAATATATTATCTACATAAGGGGGCTAGGATAGTCACGTGACTTTTGAGATTTGGCAGGTCGGTAATTTTAATAGTATTATATACTTAATTTCAATATACATAACAATAATTTATTTAACAAATGATCGTAAGATTAAAAATTATAACGAAATAAGTTTCGATAGAATAATCCCAAAGTGCAAACAAAGGTGATTACCCTTTTTTGTCTCGAGTAAGCAAAGCCGATCGAGGAGATAATAGATCACCGAGCACCATGGGTTTTTGTTCTAACGGTTTGTCCTTGCACGAGGTTAAACTTGATCAGTATTCTATCGACTGTCAAAGTGTTCTCTTCTAATCAACTATCACACACCGGTACGAGTTATCAATTTTGACATACATTGCATGTGGTCATCCATGGGCTACCATGTGTGGGGTGCACGTGCATGGGGGTACATGGATGCATTTCCTGGTGTGGTTCCCTGCGTACCCAGTCATCCGTACAATGTGTTCTAATGTGCTCGGTTATGTGATTGGATACACGTGCATGGATACATAAGTGTGTTTTGTAATGAGATTTTTTTATGTGTTTAAACAATTACTAGTGACTTTTCTGGTGTGGTTACCTACGTGTTTGTGCATGTATATACATATTTATTACCGAGTTTTCTGACGTGGTTCCCCATACTTTTTAACCTGATTCCCTTCACGTTTTAACCTATATTACGGAATTTGTTGACGTGGTTTCCTACGCGTTTATATACGTGTATACATTATATATTACTAATTTACCTGGTGTTGTTGCATATATTACTATAATTCCTAATACGATAGAAAATATGTACGCGTACGTGTGGTTATATGTTTCGGTGCATGTTTCCCTCCGTAGTTTTGCGCGTTTATAATTTATTAAGTGACTAACGCTTGTTTTTCGTACGTCCATGTGAATAAATAGAAATTCGTTAGCGATTGCATGCCAAAACACGAATCGATAAAAGAAGCTTGTTAACCTTTTCAATGATCAATGTTCAGAAGAACGGACCTTCTTGCGGTGGATCTGGATGGCCCAATCACGCAATGGACAATGCTGCGACGATGGTACGAGCACCGCTGGTCAATCATGGGTCATTTCTGGTTCAATCGAAAGACGCGTGGTGGTTGCAATATTCGTGTAACGGTTCGAACAATACTGATCAACCATGGGTCATTTCTGGATGAATCTAAAGACGCATGGTGGTTGCAGTGATACAAGTCAACGATCGGTGAGTCGCATGCTTTACAGTTCCTCCGGCTCCCATTATGTCGCAGGACGAATGGTCCGAAACGACACGGGAATTGGTTGTAATTTTTTCTATTTCAAAGCGAGCATAGTGACCACGAATATTATTCTACAATCGTACAATAATATCCGTGCAAATTGTTTCTCTGTGTTTGATTTATCTTAGCTCAGGCTAGGGTCATTTCTAAATTCAGAGTTGAAAGTTTTAACAAAACAAAACATGTACAAGAAAAATTTATTTCGCGATACTTTGATATAAAAATTGTTAAGTTAAAGGAACGTACGAGTATTAGTTTTGTTAGATTGTTATTAATCATACGTTTTAGCTCAGGATTTTCAGCAAACATGAAGAAAGCTGGTAGGTGAAATTTCTTTTGGCCGTGGTCATTTTTATGCCCGAAATCCATGGCGAGTGCTTAGATGTACTCGCATGGACGAAGGCAGGTGAACACGGTTTAATTTTAAGTTTTTTGGCGATTGACAAGACGATAGTGAACCACAATCGATATAAGTTCCACATGTGTGTGTGTGTGTGTGTGGTTAGGTTGTGGGACTTGTATCGATGAAAAATCTGGTAAAATTACTATTTAGATTATTAGATATTTGATAGAATTGAAGAATTGATTAGCTTTTACATTTGCAATGTTCACTGTCGGTTGTCAGTCGATTTCAGGATAAAGGTATGATTTTCTTAGAGTGCGAATGAGGATTTGAACTCGGGTGTCGGAGACGTCCCGGGACGTTCTCCCTAGGATTAGGTTTTTCTCGCACCCGGGTGGTTTGTGTGAGAATCGTGGAGCGTATGTTTTGGTGCGAGTGATTTTTGCCAAGTCTTTGAAATATAGCATCAGGCAGGTAGGTAGTTTACTTCCGGTGTGAATGGTTTAGATTTTAAGTAGGCAGGGCCAGAGCAAGCTTTCACGTTTCTCTTTTCGTTCCGTAAAAAAAAACACGTGAGAAGCTTGTATCTGGGGTAAACACTGAAAAATCGAAAAATGAAATCAAATTGCAAACGAAATTATGTTTCAATATTCTTTATTTCGATTTTTCGCTAGGCCAAGCCTTAGTTCGTAAGTCGTAGTCGCGGTACTAGACTCGACTGCAAAAATGAAGTATTTCAAGTGAAGTGTAAAGTGAAATAAAATTAATTCTTACGCTCGAATATTCTTGAATGATTCCAAAGAATTGTTGGTTTTTGTTTCGCGAATACTTTCTTTTTTTTTTTTAATTTTTAATGGTAGATTTTCTAAATTTTTAAAATCGAAAGAATATTCGAGCAATCGTAAAATTTCGCGAGTGATATTTGTGAGGCTTGATCGCCGAAGAAAGAAGAGGCTATACGCCGAAGAGCCCCGGCAAATTTTGCCAAAGAAGAGGGGAACTGTTTAATGATTGCCCATCTTCGGATGGACAGTCATTTTTATCGTCACTATGCTCGCTAATTTTTGCATTTTTGTTTTGTTGTTTTGTTTTACAGGTCTTTTTTTTATATTTTTTTTTTATAAACGAAAGCAAAACCGACTCGGTTTCCGGATCCATCAGCGTCAACGTTGCAACCGGTTCCCTTAAAAATATCCCTCGTACAGCACGCATTAATTAAGATCCGTTGCGTTCATAATCGAGGCGGAGTGGTTCGCGTGCGTCCACCGACGTGTTTTTCCCTTCCGCGTAACAGCAAACTCGGTAATTTAGTGGCCGAGGGCGAAACGACGCTTGCGAGTTGTCGCAAATTGCGCGGCCGAGCAGGCTGAAAATTGCGAGGGAAAACGCAACGCGCGCTTTAACCGTCAGGCCACCGACATTGCCCAGTCCTTGCTGCTTACTTTCCTGCAACAGTTTTTTTTTTCTTCTTTCTTTTTCACCCCTTTCTGTTTCTTCGCTCTCGAACAAGCTCGATTAATTACGGTAATTACTCGAACGTATTCAATCATCTTGAAGCACTTAACACTTTCGATGCTGTTTTTCAGGGTATAAAACGTATTACGAGCATTTGTGTAATACAATAGGAAGTCAAAGGGGTAACTAATCTAACTCTGATCTAACCCTAACCGTAATTCCCCTTTAACTTCATAATTACGTCAATTGGTGTGTTAGCTGTGACAGAGTAATAGGAACTGTTTGAATCGCTTGGATAATTAATGTTGTATTCATAAAATGATCCAAGTATATCACAGACTGTTTCTGAAATCAACCTTCCTACTGTGAGTTACAAAATGGTGGTTTTCTTAGTAAAAAACTAAGATATTTCACACTCTACATGATGAATAAAATTATACTCGATCACTGCTGGATTAAAGTACAAATAAATTCAGTCTTCGTGGTAGATTTTTCTTGAAAAATTGCCTCAGAATGAAACAATAACTATATAATCTCGAAATATGTATCATTTTTTCATAAAAATTTCATAACGAGAAAAATGAAAGATCAGACACGAAGGAAGGTATTGAATATCGAACGCATTACGTATCTGATTTCTCATCGTCTACCAGAGAAAGTAAGACAGAAGGACAAACAAACAGGCAGATAACAAACAGGATGTCCAATCACGAAGTTCCCGAAGGTGGTTCGCGGATCACCTAATTAGGTGTGAAACTATTGTGGGGCTTCCGTACCGGAATCGTATCGTTCGAAGACGGCGCAGCATTAAATTTATATCTCGAGAAATCTCCGTCTCGCGAACGGGAAGCCAAATCGGTGGAGTAGCACGTCGGCTAACTTTTCTACCCCCTCGCACCAACGGCCTGGATTTTCGAATCCTGGAGAATCCTGTGTAAACCCCACCTTTCGTTCAAGAACTCTAATATCCGTTGCTGTGTATTTTATATTTATCATTGATTGGTCATTTGTTGATTCGATGCATGATTATTTGACACAGTTGCTCTGAAATCTCATTTCCATTATTCCTAGCTCCCTTTTATATTAACCCCGTGCAATGGAGTGTTATATCCGTGACGCACCTTACAGTCCATACGCGACAAAATTGGGTAGTACTTTTAGTACAATTAAATTTGGAATTTAATTCTATTTATGATTAATAGAGATAAGAATTTCTATACTTGACACAGGTTTTATTTGCCCATCAAAATGACACATCATTCCTAAAGAAGCCATCAAAGCCGTAATAGAACTGGGTAATTCCACGCCAAATCGATCACTTTTTTAGGTCGATGTCTCGGATTTTGTTCTAATTGAAATATATTGTAGTTCACGTGAAATTAGGGGGGGTTTAAGTCATCATTTTGCTCATTTCGAAACCGTTTGAGAAATATAAGCCTTTAAATTTCGCGATTTTTGCCCATTTTCGTGAAAATGGGTTGTACGTTTGAATTTTTATCTCGGGAACTATTTATGATATTGACCTACTTTTTTTTTAATTTTATTAGGGAAGGATCACTCTTTTAGAATATATTTTTATTGAATTGAAAAATGACTTTTACAGTATTGAAAATTATAAACAAATCTTTTTTTGCTAAAATCACTTTAAGGTCGCGTTTTTAAAAATCTGAAAAAATTATTTTCGGATTCCTTGAAGTCTTCTCTATAAAATATATAAATTTCAGGATGGTGTTTTTCCTATTAACGTCGCAATAAAATATTATAGACAGCCGCTACGCACCGTAACAGGTAGATGAGCCGTAATTCGGTTCGCTATTGTTATTATGGCCGGGTTATGAGACCGATATTACCCTATATACCTGTTAATACAGTGAATTCGAAAAAATTGAAATGGTTTTACTAATGCCTAAGTACTGCCACTACTTGTAGAAAAATGTTAATAACCCACCTTTAAACAATGATATTTCCTTTATAATAATAAAATTTCTACCAGTTCGTTTATTTTTTTGATTATTTGTAAGGAAATGTCATTGTACGATAGAAACCATGGAAAAGTGGTGGGCTTCTACTATCAGGATGGGATGAGGATGGGATTGGAGGGATGATATGAATTGGATAATTTCAGATGTCGGAACTATAACTGATAAATAGGAAAGCGACTGAAACTATCTAATTTTGTGCAAAATTAATGACATTAAACAAAAAGATGATGGATTTAATGTGGAATTGAACTAAGGAAGCGCCATTGCCTAAAAGTGGGTTATTAACATTTTTCTGCAAGTAGTGGCAGTACTTAGGCATTAATAAACCATCTCAATTTTTTCGAATTCACTGTATTAACAGGTATATAGGGTAATATCGGTCTCATAACCCGGCCATAATAACAATAGCGAACCGAATTACGGCTCATCTACCTGTTACGGTGCGTAGCGGCTGTCTATAATATTTTATTGCGACGTTAATAGGAAAAACACCATCCTGAAATTTATATATTTTATAGAGAAAACTTCAAGGAATCCGAAAATAATTTTTTCAGATTTTTAAAAACGCGACCTTAAAGTGATTTTAGCAAAAAAAGAATTTGTTTATAATTTTCAATACTGTAAAAGTCATTTTTCAATTCAATAAAAATATATTCTAAAAGAGTGATCCTTCCCTAATAAAATAAAAAAAAAGTAGGTCAATATCATAAATAGTTCCCGAGATAAAAATTCAAACCTACAACCCATTTTCACGAAAATGGGTAAAAATCGCGAAATTTAAAGGCTTATATTTCTCAAACGGTTTCGAAATGAGCAAAATGATGACTTAAACCCCCCCTAATTTCACGTGAACTACAATATATTTCAATTAGAACAAAATCCGAGACATCGACCTAAAAAAGTGATCGATTTGGCGTGGAATTACCCAACTACAAAACCAACCACACTTATCCCGACACCCTAAAGGAACAAGCGTTCCAAAAATATCCACTTCGAAACATTCTAAAATGATCGAATTCAAAACGTACGTGTCTATATTTTGAACCTGTGTACACAAACTATTCCCTCGTTCCCAAAGGGGAAACGTAAATAAAGCGCGAACGTGATCTCGCGTTAGTCCATAGAAGTCATCGAAACCAAAATAAAGTCCGCGGCTCGCACGTGTCAACCCCGGCGTCGCGACCGAGGGTCTTAATTTAGAATAGTCCCACGCACTTTCGTTCCCTGATGTTTTGAAAATCGGTATACCGTGGGGTGTCGTTGCTACCTGCACAGCCTCGTCCCTGTTCTTCCGCTGCGCGAAGCAATTGCGCGCCGCGAGCACCAGCCGCGTGGTCGAACTTGAAGAGTTAGTCGCCGCCACGGCCACCTATCGCGACAGGAGATGCTCTTATTGCTCGTGTAATCGTTCACGCGTTCGCGGCTGTGTGATTAAAATGTGTGGTAATCATGTGGTGCGAGATTTGGACGGGTTTCGAGCCGCTTATCGCGGAACCGGATGGACCGAGTGACTTTGGAGAACCGCGTCGCCGTTGAGGGTGAGTGAAATAATTATTTGTCAAGGTGGGGAGGGTGATTATATAATATCTCGCCGCGATATTCGAACCCATTTCTTCGGCAATCTTTTCGTTGCAAGTGAGAAAGATATTGGGAATTGGTACCGACCAACCCTTTCGCTGCGGCTGAAAGTATTCGATTTTCTTTCGATAGAAATTAGGTAAAAAGATATTATATTTTTTAGAAATGTCGAAATATTAGATTTGTAGAAACTTTGAAACTTCCGAATAACATTTTTAGATATCCTGATACTCGAAAATTCTGTTTTGAATGAAATTGTTGATAATAAATATAAAAAGATAAGGATTGCGGAATATTTCTGAATAATTCTTGTTATTTTGTACCAGTACAGTAACGAAATATCTCGATGGTTATATCATCTTAGCGAAAGGATTACCGAGCAAATGAATCAGGTGTCGAGGTCGAAGAACAAACGGCAGGTATTCGTAATCGCAGTCGAATGATTTCTTCCCATCGATTCAATGTGTAACGAAACAATAAACAAGAAGACGTACAGTTTGTTCTTCTTGGGTGTACGAGTGGATTCGATTTATACATATAATAAAAGAGCGTTACCTGGTTCTTCGAACCGCTTACTGTGGGATATTTCCATCTCGAAACAAAATCTATGTCCAACAGAAAGATATAACCATTAAATTAAATATTCTGCTTAACATTTCTGTGAAAATTCTATATTTCACAAATTATAGTTGGTGTTAGACGCAATTCAACTTTGATATCACGAAACTAGGGGTTAATGGCTAAACTTACCAAACGGGGTCAAATGACACGTTTCAAGATTTCAAATGTATGAAGGAGAAACCAGTCATATGTAAAAAGTGTAATTAACCTCTTCACGTCCTTGGCCACATATGTGGACGTTTAGTCTTTTATAATTATAATTGCAACGGCCACAAATGTGGACGTAATTTATACTTGTGAATTTGTATTATTTTCCCTATTTTTTTATTTTTTAAATTACTATTAATATAAAATGAATAAATCGTTAGAAAAAAGAAAAAAGATTAAGTCATTTTTTTCTCACAATAAAATAATCGTCTTTGAAGAGGTTAATTAATTATTTTATTTATAAAAATAAAAATATATTTTTCATTATTTTATTAGAAATTAGAAGTTATGTTGCGAATTATTTCCTTTGATAAATGAAGAATTTCTTTCTTAACACGTTGACTGGCACAGTGAAAACGGACGTGGGTAGTCAGACACGCTGAAATCCTAATTATTAACAATACAATCAACTAATTTTCAAATTTAACTTTTCAATTCGATAGCTAGCATTATTAGCTTAATGTTAACGTTATCCGTGGTTTATTTTATCATTTCTGTTGGTAATTATTTGATTGTAAAACATTTCGGGTGCCGGTCACCGGTGACCACTGTGGCAGCCAACGTGTTAAAATCAACGTTTATTTCATAAGGGGTCAAATGGACACCCCTTATGGTAAGAACAAGTATGTATAAGTTTACATTATTGTAAAGTGCCTGTTCGTTAAGTGTTAAATATCTCCAATTCTGATTACAATCTTGATTAAACAACGCAACACGGATGTAGGTAAGGAATCGAAGTGGATAAGAAAGGGTCGAAAAGCTCGATCAGTTATCCGACATACCTTTGACACGGTTGCACACAACGTGCTCCATAACAGGTTCTACACTGTCGGGTCGTGTTAACCCCTGGAGAACGTCCCGTGTAACGTCGTCGTCGTCGGCCTGTCGCTGGGAATTCGAGGATATGTAGTGAGATGTGTAATGGAATCGTGAGAGGGAGGAACGTAAGGGTGGAGGAGGGATGAAGGAAGGAGAAGGGTGACAAGTAGATTGATGGATCCGTCGAGGGTGCAAAAAGGAGGAATAGGGCGGGACGAGTAAATGAATAGCCGATGAGAGTTTAAAGTAAAGTGAATTAATAGACGGCCAACTGAGTGAGTTACTGGATGAGCGAACGAACGAGCGACACGGGTGAAATGTCGTGCGTTTAAATTTTTCAAGATTTCGTCGTTTCTCCGTTGTAATTTTAACGATGGCTCGTCGCGAAAATAATGGGAGTGTATATTTGATAATTAGAACGATATTCATTTTTAACAAAGAAATGACGCGTCGCTGATGACACTTTTAGACACTTTTATTTAAATATTGAAAGATTCTTGACATTCTGACAGTGACTTGTAATTTGAATTTATGAGTGAATTCTTTAAATCTAATTTGATGGCAATTTATTTGGGTATCCACATGGCTGAGCCACATCAACCCTTAACATTTACTTTAACATCAGTCTAAGAATACTTGCAGCGACCTTCTGGAAACTAAATTTATAATATTCTCAAAATCTACTTAACTCTGTTCTTAAATAGGTTGAAGAATAATAATTATGGATACGGCAAAAATAGGGACACCAATTTTGATAAATCACCCCGTGTGATAGATATCGAAAGACAACGTTAACTTCGATGATCGTTTTCGAAATCACACAGCATCTGGTATGTGCATTGATCTTGAACGAATGAACAGGGCAGACAAGGATGGAAAGTTGTTGAAAGTTTCGCAATCTGAAACCAGAACGGAATATTCCTGTTAGCTGGTACCTATTGTCGATATTAGAACGAGGCTTCCTCTATTTGGCTTATCCACTCGGTATTTCTCCCCAAACCCCCTTCGTTTGACTTACCCCTTTCATCATCCCTCATCTCCTACGTCATTGTATTTTCTATACTCTGTTCCAACGTTACTCGGCGCCTATTCTGTAGCTCTAATGAATAATTAATATTTAACGTATCAGATTGAAATCCGAATACGTGACAGTTAATGTGCCAATTTTCAAATTATAATTAGTATTTAGTAATTGGATAAAAATTAGAATACGTATTTCAATTTAGAGATCTAAGTTCAACGCTGGTATTTTTCGAATAAAATATATAATACGTGGTGAGCGGATTATAGGAAATTTACAATGCACCCTAAGT
Organism: Stelis phaeoptera; assembly: GCA_943735885.1. NCBI lineage: Eukaryota > Metazoa > Arthropoda > Insecta > Hymenoptera > Megachilidae > Stelis > Stelis phaeoptera. The sequence goes on along the minus strand of OX030932.1, from coordinate 16,422,934 downwards.
TGTTGAATAAATTAGAAATTTCGTGGATAAGATCGGTGTAGTTGAATCTGGACGAGATTGAAGCGAAATTGAATCAATTATCGAAGGATTCTGGGTGGAGCATCGAAGTCGATTAACGAAGTTATACCATTCATAACGTGCTAAGGGAAGATTAAATTTGAAGACTTCTGCTTCGATCTTGATTATCGTTAAAATACCTCTTAATCATTATTATTATAATAGAAGCAACGTGCGAATCGAATAGCCAGATGAAACGAGTGGATGAATAAATCATAATAATGAAATAATCAACTCTGTCTTAAGATCTATATAAATTATCGTTGTTTCAGTAGCTTAAGAATCGTTATCGGGGATTAATGGTCCACGATTTCGGAATCGAAATAATTAAATATACCTGATTGATGATTTAAACGCTTCGAAAATCGTCTTGCGAAAGAAAATTCGAAAGAAAATCTTCGGATTGATGGCAATTCGTTTTCAGAGAGTCCCTCGCGTCGAAAGTGTCCGTTGAATTTTTAATTACGCCCGATCTGTCCCGTCCGCTCTTGACACAGTTCGTTAACTCAATACTCATTAAGTCGACGCTCTAACGAAGTAATTACGAGGCTATTCCTTGAACGTGTGGCCACGTAACGGGCGTCATTAAAACGTACACCGATTCCTCGTTATTTAGAAGCTTTAACAAGCGAAAATCACGATAAAGAGACGGGGCTGTGTATACCACCCCGGATACGCAGACGACGCGACGCGACGCCGGGAAAATATCCCGCGACCGGAAACCGGCTACGCCCGGAAAATCGTGTTTCGATAATTGGAAGCGTTTCGTGGAAATAAAATTCGCTACTGTACAGATTACGAAGTTTATATTAAAATAAAAAGAAAAAGGTATTCGACGATACAGTTTATAATCCTTCGAGTTTCAAGCCTCTTTTGCACGTTCGAAATTAAACCTTCCTATATTACGTACATTTTTATTTTACACACACTCAAAGTTTACTGTACAGAACTTGAATATTGAAATAGATAAATAGGTATTTTGACAATAATTTCAATATTAATCCTTCGAAGACCGAACGATTTATAAACTTCGTCTAGTCAATTTGTTAATATTTTATTTCTCGAAAATATTAATACCAATTTAAACAATTTCCAAACAGTCCGCGAAGGATTGATAGAGCATAATAAAATTTTAAATCGATGGGGGGAATTATGACTAATTCTATAAATTATACGTATGGTATAAAGTTTGACGAATGATTTAAACGATACTCGAGTTATCGAAACTCCACTGTATCTTCATTCAAACGCAATAACACTGTAGACAAGACAAGAGAAATGTTTCAAAGACAGTATCGTATCTCGGGTTAGCCTTCGAACCTAGAAGAATCCGAATTTCAAATCGAACAACGCTACCACGGTTCTCCGTGCTCATGAATTTATTCATCCGCGGATACGTGACCTGCCGACTCGCCTAGAAACCAACCATCCAAACTTTTCGACAACGATTCTCGCCACCGATGACACCTTGTAAATGTAACAAAAAATTTCACCACAAAGAAGTGTATATAAGAGATACTTGAGACGGCCGATAGAAACTTATAGGACAACTCACTGTAGTTTCAACCCACAGTTAATCTCGTCTGATATTCAGATTTTGTTAAATTTTAAATCTTATTATATTATTAGATTTGTATATTGGAAGTCTTATGTAGGCATTTAGGTATTAGAGGTGTTTTATATTTAGGTATGTATGTATTAGGTATGTTGGGAATACTATATGCCTATGTATACTAAATATTGGGTATTTTGGGAATACTGGATGCCTAGGTATACTGACTATTAGGTATTTTGAGAATACTATTTATCTGAGTTTACTAGATATTAGGTACCTTGGAAATACTATGCACCTAGGTATACTGGATATTAGGTACTTTGAGAATATGCCTAGGAATACTGGGTATTAGGTATTTTAGAAATATTATTTATCTGAGTGTATTGGGTATCAGGTACCTTGAAAATACTATGTACCTAGGTATACTGATAGTAGGTATAGTGGGAATACTATATGCCTAGGTATACTGGCTACTAGGTATTAGGTACCTTGGAAATATTATATATCTAGCTATACTGGGATTACCATTTACCTATTTCTACACCTACCTTATCACGTTTCTTAATTAATAATATTCACTCGCGAAACTGATTATCCAGTAAATGTCCTGTCTGCCCTCTAAAATCACAAAGACTTGTCGATGACCCTAAAGCCAGTTAGAAAAGGCGAAGGAAACGTTTGAAAGATTCGTATCATTTCATTTTTCGTGGTTTCTCCCCCATCCGATTTCCATCGTAGCTAACTATCTCATCTTCCTACCGGCGTTTTAACCGTGAATAATAAAATGGGAACCATTCTGAACGGCGCGGAAGATAAAGGAAAACGTTGAAAGAACGAGAAGATCAAGCGGTGCTTCTTCGATGAGGCGTCTGGGAAATCTCGGCGAATTTCCGGAAATACGTGCACCTTCTCCTCATATCCTTTCTACGATCTTCTTCAACGGTCCAGCAATTCGATTCACGGACGCATGAATCGTCAGACGAAAGATGAAGGGAAAAAAGAAGGAGAGGGGAAAAAAAATAACGAAAATAGGAAAATCTCGGCAGGCAATTCGTGGCAAAAGCTAACGCGCTCCAGAAAGCGAGCTTGCGGCTCCGGGAACCGGGAATACCGGCTGAATTTCCGGTTGGACTGGCGGCTGGAGCGCGATAGCGTAACACGAAAATGGGAAAACTTTTAAGACTCAACCTCGAAACACAAAGTGGTAGCCGGGATTCCTGTACAGCTTACGCAGTAGGTGAACACGCTCTTTCCAACGCCATTTCGATCGCTAATCCTCTCGGCTCGAAACACCACGAAATTAGAAACGTAATGGCTGCTATGGGTGGCTGATCGTGTGTCAGCTCGTGTTCCATTGGGGATAGAATTGATTTTCTTTGTAATTCTGTTTTCAACTATCGGGATACGCGAATCCCAGCTGAATTGGGTTTTAAATTTCAATTCGAAATTATTCAGCTTCCAAATTACCTAAATTTAAAATGACACAAATTCGAAAGCACTCAAATTTGTAATTATCATAATTCCAAATTACCGGTAATGCTGAAGTTAGATATTCGCTGGCCTATATTAGTATTCACGGAAGTACGTGCACGTAGAGTTAAGCCTTTGATGTAACAGACAGGTCAACGACACTAGTCCTTTTATCGATACTTAAGAGTTCGGGGAAGGACTAGTGTCAACGACCGTTCGATCTCGACCGTTTCACTCGTGTCCTTAAACCTTCAAAAACATTTCTATAAAACAGCTCTTACGTAACTGCTGAAGACTTCATAAATTCAATTCAATTCGACGATTGCATATAAAATATAACCCTAAATCCCCTAACGGTGCTGTAACAGCTTTCAATAAAATCTCGATTCAAACCGAACGTATTTAAACTTTCAGTTCTGTCTGATTTATATCGTGTCGATGATCTGTTAATCAAGAAGCGAATTTCTGATCAGTCAACGAGGCTTGATTCTTACGGAACAAGCGTGTACAAGAGTGGCGAAAAGTTTCACGACGCGAGCTGCAAGTAACAATGTATGAATAATGGAGAATCGAGGTGGGATCCATATTGAAATCGATGAATAATGGAAAAGAATATAACTCGATTAAAAATTTAAAACTCGCCACCAAGGCGAAAAGTTTGGTTAACGAGCGGTAAAGGAAAGTACGTCTAACGGATTTGTGACGAAAAACAAATCATAAATATTCGATTTGAAATTTTCCATGTATTTCCTTTATTTTTTTTTTTCCTGTTAATAGCCCGCAGACATTCATCCCCAAACTTACGAAGTTCAACTTGTTTTAAATTGAAAAAAGAACGAGTTTTCCTTAGAAAGTCTAATTACGCGATCAAAATAATTGACTATCTATATTCAAAACGTTTCGATTGAATTAAAAATCATTTCGACTGATATCACTATCGTTTCTTGAGCAACGCGCTGTTCGTCGCTGCGTTTTTGTCCCCATTTCGTTATTTTCGATCCCGATTCCACGAGTATCGCGGAAAATCGAAGCGTGAACGCGATTGTCGCGAACGTTCCGGGCGGTATTTTCGAACGTAGCGCCGCGAATCTGGACATCAAAGGAAATTCAAAAAGAGATATGGAAGTGGAAAGTTTTATTCGAGCGTAGGCGAACAGACGAAATTTCGGGTTTTGTTCCAGCCACGCGTACTCGTGGCACACGGTTTCTCATCGTTTCCAACAAATTTCTACCATGTCCGGTCTCTTCGATTTTTTTCTCCTCTGTTTTCACACTTCCAATTCGAACAAATACAAGCCAGGTTGTTTAATAAGTTCGCTGGTAACGGGTTAAACTCGAATCGAACGTTATCCAGCGTCGAATACGTTTCTCCTCGAAAATTTCATCTCGTGTAATTTCCTTTCTCGAATTCGCCGGTCGGACAAAATATTCAGGCAATTTGTGCTGATTCGATCTGTCGAAGAAATCTTTTAACTTTTAACTTTCACTTGTATTCAACATTAGAAGAAACTTCTCAGTGTGTAATCTGGACGATGCAGAATTGTACAGTTCAGAATGGTTTATTATCGATTTTGGGCTGCACACATGCTCAGACGTTACAGGAACTCTCGATTGTGACCTCCGGACCCGACGTCTGCTGAATACTGAATACCTAATATCGAGCCGCGTGTTCCATCGCGCAATATAACATTAAAGAAGCCGGGACACGGAATAAGCGCATCGATATCGACTTGGCAACGATAAAAAGGTAGGGGAAACGATTGCTCGCGGCTGAAAGAACAGAAAAGCCCGCCTGTCTCGCGTACACACAGCCATTTCATCCGATCGGGTAAATATTTACTCCGCAAAAAAGACGTGTGCGCGCCGGCTACCGATGAAAATACATTCGTGAATAATACACGAAGCGTTCTTTCCATTTTTTTTCCTCCCCTCTTTTTTCTTTGCGATATTCGATGTCAGTGACACGATCGATTTCTATCGAGACAGAGGGGGATAACTTTATCCACCGTTGAACGTCAAAGAATCCGTGGGACGATTCCTCGTGTCCTGTCAATTCAATTTCGTGTCCAACATTTGCTTCGACGACACCTGGCTAACAGCAGAATTATCTCCTTCCTCGGAATATCGAGATTTTTCAACCCTTCGCTAGATAAAAATAGTGAGACATTTTGACGCCTTATCGAGCTTATTTTGGTACGATTGATAATTGAAAGCTAAGTGACATTGATGTGTACGAAAAGGAGCAAAATTTCACGTTATAAATTTCCGTCTTCGAATATCTACGGAATTGTATTAATACAAATGTCCCAAAGGAATCTAATTCGGTGAAGGAATTCCTTTAAATAACATTCGATTGACGTTGATCAAAAGTGAACCTCTTAAACTACTTTAAAATGCTAAATGTCACGGAAACGAAATATCCAATCTGCTGAAAATAATGCATCGAATTGAAAATATCGTCTACAATTTTTTAGCACACCGATCGAATCATTAATTGAAAAGAATATAATTGGATTTTGAAATTTTAACCACTTAGAGAAAGCTAATGCTTTAAAAGCAACAAACATGTTCACAGCTTAAATCATTTGGTAGTTTCGAGCCCGGAGTATAAATTATTTATCGAATGTTCGCATCGGTAATGGTGTGAACAATTTAGATGCAATCTAGGGGCGGTGTAGAAGTTCTGAAATAACCAGGAACGCGAAGAGGCGGGTAGAAGAGATTTTTCGTCGATCGATAAGCCGCAGAGATCTGGTTTCATCGCGATGAATATGCATAAACGAACGATTCAAAGTTGGCCGAAAGTTTAATTTACAAATAACGCTGGTGAAACACCGCGAACAATGGGGAAAACGAGTTTTCACTTCTATTTTCGTTAAAGCTTGACTTGCCTCACGGTCCAATCTCGTTTGCTTGGAAAATGTTCGTCGACAAAATGGTCGACGATCGTCTCGTCTGGTTTTCAGTTTCTTCAAAGACAACACCGTTGAAGCAACGAAAATTTATTCGTTCCGGTAAATTGGCTCGAGCCAAATGGAAACATGGTCAACGTAATTCCTGTCCAGAACTCTACATCTTGCATTATCTTAGGAGAAACAGAAATTCGACACGATTTACGGCCAGGTTCGACAATCTTCGTGTAATTCGCGAAAAATTCCTCCCCGTATATCAGTATTATGTAAAAGACACGGGGCAAAAGTTTTCATCGTTTAAAGATCGTTCCATCGTCGAGTCGTTGGCCACGATCCAGACGGTGCTTTTAAGTAAGAATGTTTCTTAACGGGAAATTGCCCATCAGGATGAAAGTGGCCACTTGATTTTCGGCCCGAAGCAAGGTTCGCTTAGGCATCGTTCGTTGCGTTAGGATACATGGGTATCCATCGTTCGGTCAATTAATTACAGTTCTCGGGGTTAACGAGCCGTGATTCACTGGAATATTAGGGATAATTTGTCTGCCAGCTGTTACCTATAATTTCTGATAATTAAACATCGAACGGTTCAATTATTGAGAGTGTGATAATTTAGCATTTTATTTTAGATATTAAAATAGATAAAATTTAGAATTCAAAATTCAGAAATTTAAAATTGTGACATTTGAAAGGTAGAAATTCTGAAATTTGAGATTTAGAATTTAAAATTTTAAAGCTTAGAATTTGGAAATTTAAAATTCTGAAGATTGGAATTTATAAATTTAAAATTCTGAAATTTGAGATTTAGAAATTTAAAATTTTGACATTTGAAATTTAGGAATTCTGAAATTTGAGACTTAGAATTTAAAATTTTAAAGCTTAGAATTTAGAAATTTAAAATTCTGACTTGGAATATATAAATTTAAAATTCTGAAATTTGGAATTTATAAATTTAAAATTCTGAAACTTGGAATTTATAAATTTAAAATTCTGGATTTTAAAAATTAGGAATTCTGAAATTTGAGATTTAGAATTTAAAATTTTAAAGTTCGGAATTTGGAAATTTTCAATTCTGAAACTTGGAATTTAGAAATTAAAAGTTCTGAAACTTGGAAGTTAAAAATTTAGGATTTAGGTAACACAGTATAAACGTCACACAATATTTTATTATCTCAAAAAAAGAAAAAAAAACTGGTCTATGACGGACGAATCTCGAATCGAGTGTCGCTAACAAACGTATCGAAAACCATTTTTTAAATCTCTCGATACGAAACCAATTCATCTGTCAATTGTCCGCGGACAAAATAAACCATATCCCCAATGCACGAAACGTTAAAGCGTTAACATCTTTAATTTCAGTTTTTTTTTCTTTTTTTTTTCTTTTATCGAAAGAGTAATCGCACGGTATCCAGAAACAAAAGCCGACATAGCAAAACGGCGACGATCTCGATAAGCTGATCAGGAGACATGGAAAACAATGACACAATCAGTGCGTCGCGTATCTCCATTCACAAAGGAGCATATCTGACAGTTTAGTCCGGAGGGGTCGTTCAAACCAGACGACACCCTTTTCAAAGCCCGATCATTCTTTTTCACCCCGCAGGAACTCCATCGAACATTCGTCAACGGTGTTCGACATATCAGGACAGCCATTATTCGCGCGAAAAGAGAGTGATACGAGAATCGCTGCTCCATTTAACGCTTTGATTACCGGGGGAAGGCCATCAATAACAGGCGGCTCAAATTTTATATAACCCAATTATTAGGATAACCGAAAACGAAATATTTTACTAATAATATTTAAAAATTAACTATCCGTAAGAGTAATGATTGAAATTAGGGGTAGTTGACAAGTTAAAAACTTTAAATAGGATTACCATTTTACTAGTAACATATATTTGTGAAATTGGAAACTTAGCGAGCATTATAATTAAAATTCGGGATAATTAACGAGCTAAACATTTGAAGTAGAATTACTGTTTCGCTAATAACATAAATTTGCAAAATCGAAATTTTAATATGGAAATTAATAACTTGCAAACGTAATGATAATTTCACCGTGACAATTAACACGTTAAGAGTGTATCCACAAGTATCTTTCGGTGATTTCTTCATTTTTGATCCTTTCAAAGGGATTTCAACACGGTATTGAAACACTCGAGGCATATCGTAGCAGGTTTTAAAGAAGTTCGTCGATCATCCCCTTGGGTCACGTCCGATCTATCTTCCTGAAGGAAAACCCGTCTGGATGATGCTCCCGTCAGCCGGGTTTCAAGTTTCAAAGCAGTTTGCCGTGGCTCGTCGACGCGAGTGATCGAATTCTTGGTCGCGACAAACGCGTTTCCTTTCTTCCTTTTTATTTTGTCATTTTTTCTTACGTCGAGACGAAAGAACGGGAGACGTTTCCCGTCGTTGATCGTTGTCCTTTTTTTTTTTTCAAACTCGACGACGAGCTTGATGCTCGAAAGAATTCATCAGGGATGCCTCGAGCGATTCTCGAATAGAGCCGATATCATCTCTTCCTGAATGAGATGCTTGTTTTACTGCAATTCTTTGTTGGAAGATTAAAAATGAGAATAATAGAGGCGTTGGTTGTGATAGTGGTCCAAGTATGAGATCGGTGATGCTTGATCTGGAGGAAAATAAGTTGAATTTGTGGATAAGTGTAATTTTTTAAATTGGGGATTCCTGAAATATAGCAACCTTGGAATTTGGTTACTCTTGATTATAACTTGTTCCAGGCTATAGCATTTCTAGGGCATAGTAATAGTATATACAACCCCCAGTGTATAGCACTAATAGTGTATAGCACCTCCAGCGTATAGCACTCCCAGCATGTAGCAACCCTAGTATGTGTATAGCAACTGTAAAATAGTAACCCCTGTATATAGCACCCCCACTATATAGTAACCCTAGTATATAGCAACCCCAGTATATGTATAGCAACCCTAGTATATAGCAACCCTAGTATAATAGCAACCCCAGTATACGTATAGCACCCCCAGTATATAGCAATCCTAGTGATAGCAACCCTAGTATATAGCAACCCCAGTAAATGTGTAGCACCCCCAGTACATGTATAGCACCCCCAGTGTATGTATAGCACCCCCAGTATATGTATATATGTATAATACCCCCAGTATATATCAACCCTAATACATAGCAACCCTAGTATATAGCAACCCTAGTACATAGCAACCCCGGTATACGTATAGCACACCCAGCATATCTATAGCACCCCCAGTATATAGCAACCCCAGTGCATGTATAGCAACCACAATATACATATATGTAGCAATCCCAGTATATGTATAGCACACCCAGTACATAGCAACCCTAGTATATAGCACCCCACAAATAAGCAACTTTCCATACCTGTTTCTGCAAATATAGAAAATTCAGGTTTGAAGGGGTTAAATTAAATTCCTAACCGTGTCGGTGAATTAAATTCGATTCGTCTTTCTCTTCGAGTATTAAAGAAGAATCGTCATTGACAAAGATCGAGGAACAGAAGCGAGCCGGAAGTTGGCAAAGCTCCTTAAACAGCTTGGTCACCGCTAAAACGAGTTGAACTCGGTTGAATCGGTAGTGAATTCGGACAGAATAGAATAGGTGTTCAGAGACGGGTTTCTTAGTTCTCTGTTGGTGATGTCGCCAAGAAACTATCGATGTCTCTCGGCGCAAGAATTCCAATTAACTTAGTAAAGGACGACGACAGGTCCAGCTGTTCTGTCGAACGCGTCCAGAACACTTCTCTTAGAACTTTTGGGACCACGGTTGAATTGGAAACGTCTTCCAGCAAACTTTTACTACGAAGTGAATAAAATTTCTCTGTACATTTAATTAACAAATTGCTATGCTGCTCGATTAATTTGTTTTTTGAAGGGTAATCCTTGAATATGATAATTTTGGACAATGGCGAACTTCGAATATGGTACCTAACCTTAGTAATATTATTAAAATGAATCATCCCTTGCTACAATTATGGACTTCAATGGTGTCATTGATAAATCCATGCAAAAGAAACTTATTTTCATTGGGCACAGATAGCCAGAGGATTGAACGTCCTGCCTGATCATATTCTATTTTAACTTCTGTTTGAATTCGAAAAGACCCGATCTCCTTATATATTTCTTTCCGAAACGTCACTCGGGCTGTCTTGGGAATTCTCTTCTAGACGATCGAGTTTCATGTTCCAACGAGCGTGCTGCAACTTTCGCCTCGAGAAACAGATTTATCTTCGATACCCGCAACTTTACTTTCTTTCTTCTTCTCTTTGAGTTTCAAATTCACTTTTCTTTAGCCAAGCAAAAAAACCACCCCTATCCTTTTCCTTCACGATAAACGAATTCGAACAAGTTCACTGTTCTTTCAGCCTTCGTCAAGGGAACATTTCTACTGCGATACTTCCAATGCTTCTTCGGACGTTACTACATTTTTCGGTTATTATATATTATATTTGAACTATATTTCGAATTGTTCGTTTCTCGCCGATCTCGCGTTCAACTTAAGCCCAAATCCAGCGAGCGGTTTTTTGTTTCGTCGAAGCATCATCACGACGGGAGAAATTCTCGAAACGAAATTCAGAGGCGGAAGTGAGCGCGCACGACTCCGCCACATCTCGACTGTACGTGCTTCAGGAAACTTTCGAAGGACTGCTGACTTCCATGGAGAAGCTTCTCCCGCCAGAGCCGGTTGAGCTTTCAGACCGATGGAGTACGCACTTCACAACGGTTGGGTGATGCGTATACATATTCCTCTACGAGCCTGTTTCCTTGGTTTACCCGCAATATTCTCGAGCGTTCTAATCGTCGCGCCAATTTTGCCACGATGATTCGTGAATTCCTTCCTCTTGTCTCGTACAAACGGTTCGAGAAACTTGGAAAGTTGGAGTATGAAATAATTCTTGAAACAATAATCGTTTTAAGATTTATTTTCGTGTAAAAGAAAAAAAGAAATTGGGTTCGATAAGAACGTAGGGTTTTCTCTGTTTGACTTTGGTTCGACTCTATCGATCACCGGTGACCATTCGACCACGATGGAAATGGGCGGTTGCTCATTTGCGTGGCAAGTTGGTCGGCTGTTATTTACGGCAGTCGTTAAGCGAACCTCCGATGGTGGCTGAATGAAGGGTCACCGGCGGTACTTTGCCAACAAGAAATTGAATTATTCCTCAAAGAAAGCTCGTTCGTGACCGTAATCGGGCACAGTTTGCCACGAAGCCCTCCTTTCGACCATGGAAATGGAACGAGGACGACGGATGGACAATTTTTATTCTTTCGTTATATTTAACAAAATGAAGAAAAAAAGGGGCAGATCATCCGTCAACATAGGCATACCTCAGTGGAATTGATTCAAACTGATAGCTTAGAATCATTCCAGATTTCAAATGTGGGTATAAAGTAATGATCGGTGACCAACATCAGAAATTTACTAAACATTAATTCGTACAAAATGGAAATAATGTCCATCGAAACAGAAGATTTATTAGCATTACACCCACAGAAATGAAATTACTTACTTCGACGTTTAACCAAGGCACTAAAATTTCACCTTTCAATCAAGGAAGCCATTAGCAGAGGACACGTTTGATCGATCAAAACTTGTAAACCTGTAATCTGGTTTATTAAAGTAAGTTAGATCGAAGTGTCGTAAGTTGTTAGGCAAAGTCGAAGTAAAACAACCCCGACAAACAGTGGACACTCAAGCAACCACCAAGTTTCGTTGATTTTATAACGTGCAATTAAAATCCAAGATTCCGATATCATATACGAGACAAGAGCGTAAAAAGTCGAGAAAAGCTCGTATAATTTTACCGAGCGGTGTTTATATACAGGGAGAAATAGCTTCCCGCTTGTCAGGTCTGATTTATAACGGCCACTACTACTGCGAGTATACAAGGTGAGTCAATAAGAACTTTTGTCCGCCATAACTTTTCCAAAAAATCTTTTTGCACAAAATATGTTGTATTTCAAACGATTAAGTAAATAATTAAAAATCATACGCTTTCCAAATTTTCTATACGACTCCGGAACAAAGTCACCATAAATGATATTTGCAATTGCTAGGAAAGTTATTACGACGAATTCATTTCGATTAACACGAAAGAATAATTTTCTTTCCTTTGAGAAAATTGTCTGGGCGTTCAGTACTTAACCCCTTGCACTATCATTTTCCCGACAGACGCGTCAGTCAGAGTTAAATAATTATTACTTCAGCGTTAAAACAAATCAAGGAAATTGAATTATTACATATATAATACTTCGTACTTGGCAAACGTTATTCTGTGTAAATTGTAATCAGAATTAAACTTAATATTCAATTGTGATCAAAATTTGAACGACAGATGTCATATCTGAACTGTAAGGTGCGTCACGAGTGTGTGACACGTTATCGTAGTGCAAAGGGTTAACACCCGGTATATATCGCAAAAGTAACTTTTCAACCTTCGCATTCTTCGTGTGAATTACACCGATCAACGACCAAGCTTTTTCTTCTCGAGAAAATAACCGAGTTCGACTTTCGACTCCATACATCATCTCGGTTATCGGCTCGATCGTTCTGAAAGCCGGCAATCTTTCGAAACCGCGAACTTTTCGAGCAACGATCTTATAATTTACAGACTGTTTCATATCGTATTTCAAATATGATTGATACCGTTGGTTTCGATCAAACAAACCGTCAAATACGTTACGAGTAGAAACGGATCGTTTGTCAAAGTCGATGCTCGTTTCGTTGAGAATATAAGGAGGAAAGGAGAGTTTATCGACGTTATCTTTTATCGTTTCGTTCGTCAACGGGGAACGGTGTTAAATCATACCGACGGGAAATGATACGGTTCAGATGGGAAAACATACAATTCGAGCCTAACGTGTCTTACTTTCGTCCCGAGACCATGTTTCAGAGTTATAATTGAGGGGCGTTGACCGAGAGTGGAATCCACTTTTGCAACTTCCTTGGGAAGTAAATTCCCAGACAAATTGCTGACGTTCGTACAACGGTCGAGTGGTAACTGCAAATTACACTTTTCACCGTCCGGTCCTTTGCTCGAAATTCCCTTGGAACAAGAAGTTTTCTCATTTTTTTCTTTTCTTTTTTAATCGTTCGCAAACCTTCGAATCGTCTTTCCCGATTGAAAATCTTCTGCCAATGATTGTTCGATTAATATTTCCATAGAAAGGTATAAAAAGTAAATTTGCAATTGCAAGCAAATTCGAGAAACTTCTATCGAACAATACTGTAACATTTAACGAGCGGGGTGTCAAAGTGAAGTTTGCACGGTCGATCGAATCGAATCGAATCAAACGATCGACAATGTGCCGGGACATTAATTATCGCGCAATGCAGCGTGACACATTAGCGGGCAAAGAGGGAATTATGGGCATAAAACGGTGGGAAACAAAGGCGACAAATGGACAGCCGGCAAATATTTTCCAACCGACAGCTCTCTGTCAAGCTAGCCGCGGGGCTGCGTTCAATGAAATGACAGTTTTAACGAAACTCGATGACCGACTTCCGGTCCAGCGATTCCTGTGGGGAACGTTGAATAAATATCCAACGGGACGAGAATGAATGTTCTATCTCTTTCTGTTTGTCTGTAGTTCATATTCCGACCGTCTCCGTCACTGTTAGGTGACAAAGGGTGCCACGGGTAAACGAGGCGAAAAGGGACACGGATTCATGGACAAATATTATAATTCATTCGTCCTGCGATGAGCCGGCGCGAGGAACCCGATTGTTCGTTTGAACTTTTCTGCGTTAATGAGTCGCGTTGCACCCCGTTCGTTAACGGTGCTTGATTGGAAATTTCGTTCATGATAAATCAGCTCTTTTGTCAAACAACACGAGATAAAATAATATAAGAGGTAGACAATTCAATTTGTAATCTTCATATTTTCTCGTACAGAATTTTTTAAAATATCATTTTTTTTTTTAATAATATCTGACGCTTTATTTGTAATCAGCTAGGAAAAATCATTGTCGCAAAAATTGGTGTTAGAACACCTTTACATAGATTTACCTTTGACAGGGATGAATACGACTCTGAAATTTTTTACAACGAAATAATTAATAAAAGAAACGACGAAATAAACAGTGAGCGATGTTAATATTAAGCTGACAGTACTGGCTATCAAACTGAAAGGTTACATTTGAAAATTTTAATAATCAGGATTTCAGCGTGTCTGACTACCTACGTCCGTTTTCACTGTGCCAGCTAACGTGTTAAGGGTTAAAAATCGACACTTCAAATTCTAATTATCCTTTTGTTTTCAGTTACATTCACATGAAAAGTATCAAAAATCTTTATTCGTTTGTTGCATAAGGGAAATTTTATGATAAAAATAATTGCATAGAAAATATTGTCCTCGAGCGGAGCGCAATAAACCTGAAGAACGACAATCGGTATTACCTTGTAAATTTTGAAGAAGAATTCTCATCTTATATCCCATACTCTAACAAGATTAATATTTCGCAATAATCGAGCTTCAATATAACCACCATTATCTCGTAAGCATCCTTGTTGCCTGGCTCCTATATTACCTCGAACCAGTCGATGAAGCTTCCATATCTTATACACGATAAAAAGTTCCAATTACGAAGGCTTTTCATTTGCGTACACTTTGATCATTGTTTACAAAATTTGCCCGCCACGTTATCAAGGACGTCCAGAAAGAAAATCATTACAAAAGTCACATTACCACCCCGTATACGAAACGAAGTAGCAACGATTTAATCGGAGTCATTAAATTTTGATGGCTCGTCAGGGAAAAAGTGTGTCAGATTGTTCTGCGACGATAACCGCGAGGCTAAACGTTACCGCTTAACGTACCATGGGATAATAAACGCAACATGCTCGGAAAAAGATGACGGAGATACGCTTCGAATGTAGACCAAACGCAAGGGCAAGCTTTACATTCTTAAGCATAAATTAAATTGAAACGAGACTGATTTCTTACACATTGTTGCGTAGAAATGAAGTAAGGAATTTTCAAATTATTCCAGCCTTACAATGAAAATCAAATAAAATAGATTGCCAATAAATCGGCATATGGTGCTATTCGTGATCTTGGGGGACAGTAGTTAAGCGCAAAAGGATCGAATTGGAAACGCCCTGTATAATTCAAACAACGATCGACAGAGTGTCGGTAGTTTCCGAACTGGAGGAGGGGTGGGCTCGAAATACGAGGCAGTATTCGGTGTATAAATACATCGATAACCCGTAAAACTCACCGCCGTTGCAATTTGACCGGAACGGTGTATCGGGAGCGTGCAGTTGTCAGATGCATAACGTATAATCGTGCCACGCGAGTTCTCTCTCTTTCTCCCGATGGCCGATAAATTATTGATATTGTTCCCCATTTCGTTCGGCCTCGTCTCGTCCGTTTCGAGCCCGCCCGAGCGGGACAGTGAGCAGACACGCGGACGAAGGAGAGGAAGATGGAATTTTTTAGGGTGCCTCGCGAAAGCCGCGTCAAATTTTTATTCGACGGAATTCCTGCTGTTAAGCCTTTTAAAATAAAGCAGCGGCTTACCGCGAACCTGGAGAGCTCGGCTGGCGGCGATAAGGCGGGACATTTCGCCGACCTGACCACGTGATGCTTATTGGATCGTGCTTTTGTTGCCGTGAAATTTAACTACCGGGAGCTTTCGCTCGGATTGCGGACAGAAGGGGTGTTTAACCCTTCCGTGCGCTCGGATGCGTCTTTGACGCATGCATTTAATGTCTGGGGTAAATTCGAGATTTCCATCCTTGCAGATTTGAGTGATAACCCTCGTTTGGATTTTTTAAAATATATTATACGTAGAATTGGTGGTGACCAATTGCTTCAATGTTTTCAAACACTTATATTAGAATTAATTCCTTTTCTAAATAATACCGTGACTTTGTCGAATTAATTCGCAATCGAATCGTTCGCGATTGAAAGCTCGTCGATCGAAGGTTATTCAACTCGGACGATTCCTTGGGTTTCGTTGAAAAATAAACGGCGTTTCGTGATTTCTCGAGAACGGTGAAGTTTTTCGATTTGAAAAATGAAACGACGTCAAGAGATGAACGAATGCGAAGGGAAGTCGGTTGAACGCGAGTCGAATCAACATAACTCAGGCTCGTAATTTCTGCTGCGTTTGCGCGGTCGTCGGTTGAATTTCCACCGGAAACACGAGGCCGATCCCGATGAAATGTGCTCGCGTTTGCGCGTGAATCGCGCCGGAATGTGCCTATAACTCGGTCGGGTAACCGCGTTTCTCCAGCGAGCAGCGTATTTCACGGAGCGAGCACGTGCATAATGGAAGGCAGCAATCGATCAAGATAAGGCAAAATTGTATCGCAATAAAGAGAAGCTCAGAGGGAGGAAGGGCGGAAAGGTGAACGAGCCTTCGAGGAAGAAAGGAAAAATATTGTTCGATGTGAGTACCGAGCATCATCCTTCCGGTTGAAGGATTACAATCTTAGGAAGAAACGATGCTTGCAAAAGTGTTAGTCGAGCGTAATAAAAAATATAATGAAAATATTTTAGCATTCTTTTTATAACTGTTAAATAAGAAAAATATAAAATAGTGAAATAAATTTCTTCTTCGAATACAAAAATGAATATCGAAAAACTAAGATCGATACCTTGATTGATTTTTCTGCGATCTTTGACGCATAAATTGACAATTTTAAAATAGTTTATTAGTTTCGAAAGAATTTACTGAAAATTCACCAGACGTTCGAGCAAAGGAAAAAGGGAGTATCGAAATGTTTTTCATCTGTTGAACAGTTAAACGTCCAACTGGAATCAGAAAGTTTTAAAAAACACGTTTGCATATCTCTCGTAACGGCCAGAGATGTTTTTGCATTACATTCCGCGATATTCCCTGGGAAGATTAAAGTTCGAAAGTCACGCGACACTTTTACCCACCCGTTGAAAAGGAAGCACGCTGTTTTAACAGACTCGAAGTCTACGGAAAAAGAAACAACCGAAAGTCTCGCCCATTTTATTGTCTCCGTGAGAATCGTGCTAGAACGTAACAATTATCGAAGTTTCATACAGTTTCTTACTGTGAACACTAATTAAGGAATTAAGTCTCTCACCTTACACTACTGATTATTATTTATCAAAACTGTCGGTTTATACAATAAATTCAAAGTTACCACTGACTGACGTAGCAGTGAAATTGTGAAAGAAAAATTGTATTTGTCAAAGATTAGATTTTCGTTTGAAAAATAAATGAACGACAGTTGAAATAAACAAAGTTTGCTGAGAAAATGGACTGGCTGGGGAGTGTCACATCGAAACAAAGGAACGGCGAGACGGCGTAACTAGTTTAGTAAAATTAACTAGTTCGCAGTAATTAACTAGATTGCATTGTATTCTCTAATGTATTAACTGCTAATTAACTGTTTCACGGTCCGCGAGTTCCCTGTGCCAATAAATTCTTTGCCTTCGAAGCGGGAGCAAGCGTGGACTCGCGTTTCGTACCGTCACAACTTTACGCGGTAACGAGGAAACATTTGCATCCGGAAGTAGAACGGAATTTCTTAATTCGAGCCCCGTCAGCTGGTAATTATGACGTTGATTAGTTTCTAAAGAAGTTTCCGTTCGATCTCTAGTCAAATGGAAGATTTTCATTTCAGTTTTGAACCGTGCCACGTCTGTCTACGAATTTGGAATTTGAAAAATTTCGGAAATTTCAAAAGTTATCGAACTCTAAGGCAAACTCCGTCGACTACGAGCCGTCGTTTAATCGTAAATTATTAATTATCAATTACCGAGTGGTTAGTTGTCAACTTTCAATTGCTAACTTTCGAGTATAAATTGTCAACTATCAACTACTTATTTCCAGCTACCAAGTAGAAACTTTCAGCTTCCAACTACCAACTTTCCCGCCACATTAAACGACACGTGCGACATATTTTCTATCCGAGCACGCCCGTCTGATTCGACGAAATAACATGGTCAGTTTAACGATCGTAAATCGAGCATGTAACCGGGAACGATAATGAAAAGTCGACGCTGGGCTATCATTAACCGTTGGATAAAACGGGGTCACCTTATCTCGCTAATTCACGAATCGAGCCCTCGAACTAATTACGTAAACTCGAACCACCACAAAACCGCCTTTTCTTTTTTTCCTGCCAAACCACGAGCTTTCAAACCTCCGATTTCATGGCGTCGAGTTGAACGAGTTAGGGTTTGACCCTTTGGCGGGACATTTTTCACCGAAACGAAATTGGCCCGAATTGTTGACCGTTTGAAGCGGGTTTCGGTGGTCATAAATCACGTTAGGGTGGTAATGCTTGTTTGTGGCCGGTGGGATCGAAATTCGATGGCAGATGTTCTGACAGGGCTACAGTATCGTTAACCCGATCTCTACGATTCGGTTGGAAAGCAAAATTATTGTCTAAGATATACTTTTTCGATGTGTAACATTGATTTTGATAGAGAAGGGAGATGCAATAACAAACAAATTCGAAAATCTGAATTCCAGAGTCGCAGTACATTAATCCCTTCGCTCAAAATATCGCAAACACGATATTTTGAAAATCTCATTGGAAGTCCTCAAAATTTCTAACAATATCTTATTTCGAAATGTCGAAGTTCCTGAAAATAAGGTGGATACATCTTTTCTTGGGTTTTGTTTAAAAAATATAATGTTTCGAGCCTCTCGTGTCAAATTTCCACTTTGCTCAATAATAATACTTATATTTCACGAATTTTATATTTTTGATCCGCCCTCGTCTGAAGTTTCAAAAGTGTAATCCAACGAGTCTGCTATCCAAGAGTATGAAATTCCATTCATCATAATACAATATTTCGAATAAGACGGTCCCATACTTTTGATCAAAGGTTTCAATGACCAATGTCGATCCCGAAGTTGATTATAAATCCGTGGCCAGTTACTCGAACTCACCGACGGATATTGTGTGTTCGGTTTGCTCGAGCATCTGGTTTGGCAAATTCTCGTTGGAGAACAGAGCCACTATTTCAATTCTGGCGAGCTGCCGGACACGAAACTACAATTGATCTCCGCTCGTAGCAGCCGCCACCGCGTGCGCTCGACAACGCCCAGACTTTTCGTTTATTTCGAAAATTTACTATCGCGTGGTTACACGTCGCTGTTTCTCTCGCCTCTCTCAGGATACACCTTCCCGCAATAACACTCCAAGAATCAGTCAAGATTCTGTAGAGTTTTTATGTTTTTATTTGATTAATATTATTTGTAGTGATTAAGAACTAATTGGAGATAGAAACTATTCGGTAATACTAAATACGACTACGCAACTTAGAACAACTTAAGACAACTTGAAGCAACTTAAGACAACGTGAAACAACTTAAAACAACGTGAAACAACTTAAAACAACTTAGAACAATTAGCAACTTGTTCACGACCCGATCCTACCACGTTCCGTCCACTTAATCTTCGCTTCCCGCCGAAACCATCCCTTTTTACAGTTATCACCCTCCCCACCACGCCAACTTTCTTCGAGGGCGTCTATGACCAAATATGGTCATGTTCGCTGTCGACTGCGTCTTGCACCCTCTTCTTCGGGAAAAACCCCAAACGCGTCACTGGGCCCGCTGGCCCATGGGTTTTTCCCGTCCCTTTTTACCTGCGAGTTATTTTCATGATACTACAATTCCTGCTGCAACGCTCACCATATTTACGTACTCTTTCTGCTCGGGAAAATCGTGTGCGAACGTTGAAAACTAAAGAAATGATCGATTTGTGTTCTAGATATTTAATTGTCCAGTCGTCAGATTAATTGCCATCCATAGGTATTTATTTACGATTTATCTAATTTTCCCAAGTTTTATTTAAAATTCGTACACATTCTATATACGTAGCAATTGATATCGAGGTTTCAACAGTCGCTACTAAAATTGTAACAATAATACAAATAATAAATTTAGGGGTTCAAATTTAAAAATCACCCATTCCCTAAATAACCAAACTTTGATTAGAAATTTATCGAGTTTCAGTAAATATTTCTGCAAAGAAAAATTTAATGTTTCAATCCTCAATCACAATTATTCGAATAAAACTCGATGTATCGATACCTTCTTGGCTCCATTGCGAACACTATCGACTGTACGGGTATCAGATCAAATTCGTCGTCGACGAAAAGTGGGATAAATTTACGACGGGTTTTGTCGAAGCCTCAAGGGTACCATGGAAGTGTCGGTAATTGCATTTACCGGTCGCGGGGATAAAAGTGGAGCAACGGTTCGGACGTAATTAAAAGGGGAATTAATCGAAACGTCAGCCAACTGCCGGTCTGCTATTGATCATGACGAAAACGATACCCAGTTTATCGGTTACAGAACGGAAACAGAACGATCGGCGGTGTTCAATCGTTCGAACGATGGGGTTGGGGGAGAGGACGAGGGGTGCGGAGTGGGGCGCGGTTAGGCAAGATTAAATTGTTCTACAAATGTCGCGCTTTATTTTGCCTCCCCACCCCAACGATAATACCGTGTGTGCGTTCGTCGCACGTAAATGTTTCGCATTGGCAAAATTATCGTTCCTCGCATCCTGACGTTTAATCTTCTCTTACTCGAATCCAATTTCTGGCCCCCGAGGTATACTTAAATTTCCCCGGAACCATTTCACGCGCCGGCTGCAAGGTTTCGTTACGAACGGGCCCTGGACCTAGTGCCAAATGAAGCCCGCCACTCGATCTTTTTCCCCTCGCCATACCAATTATAGTCGCGCAATTTCTCCACCGCACCGGTTGGAATCGTAACTTTGCTCCTATGAAATATCTTCATAGTTTCTTAAGTTTTATGGTTTGATGTCTTTCGTTTGCAGAATTATTTTAACTTAACAAGCTCTTAACTTAAAAAGCTCGAGAATACTCGGGATTTTAATTTTTACGTAAACTTAAAAGCCCGAGAATACTCGTCTATCTCGACGATATTCTGTTTAGAAATTTAAACCCAGGAGAAAATCGTTGCGTCTAGTTAGTTAGTTACAAACGTGGCCGCAAGAGTTTTGAGAGATTCGACGAAAATATTCGGTTCTAAGACATTTTATTCTATAAGGAGTTATTTTTGAATAGCAACGAGTATACTCGGGGTTATAATATAACCTTTTTTCAACATTCTCTAATTACCCTTTACGTGAATAATTTGTCAAATTACTGTTTGCAATAACCTATAATCATAATAAAGTTTAAATTCAGCAATAAAAGAAATTGGAAATTTTGGACACACTTTTACAAAATAATTGTTAAGTTAAGAGGTTAAACGATTGAAATTCCAATTACGTAGCAAGTAAATTCATGTTCAATATTTTTAATAATTTGTTCAATATGCCACTCTAGAAGACAATGGGTTCCAGTTTTAACTAGAACCTATACAGGGTGTTCCGTAACTAGTATAGGAACCGGAAATGGGAGGTGGCTGAGACGATTCTAAACGACAATTTCCTTTGCAAAAACACCCTGTTGAAACGGGACACCCTGTATAACAGAAGAAAGTTTAATTTATGCAAGAAGCAGTTGATAATGACAAATCCTCGTTCAGACACTTTTATTCCTCCAACTTGTATTATCCAGTTAGCCAGTCGCCAATGTACACAGCTATGTTCCATAACGCGCAGGGGGGGGGGGGGGGGGATGGACGCCTTGGAAAGGAACTCTGAACTTGGGCGTAAAATGAAAATGAATGGGTCGGCTGGCACGTTTCGCTCGGCAGTCATAAAACGTAGGTCGAGTTCCGGACGATAAAACCCCGCTCGGGTTAGTGGTAGTTTCGCTAACAGAAGTTTGTTCCCGTTAAATATTTTTCCGTGACAATTGTTGCGCCTCTGGCCGGAAACGTTGGCTGGCGAGAAATCGCAGCAGGGTGACAGGGATGGGGTCTTAACCAGCGCGAAGGATCAGCGAACCGATCTCTCGCCAACTACTACTGTACACACAGTTTCCAGACTTGTCCTACTTTATCCCTGTTCTCTGTTACTTCGAAATCTCACCCTCTCCTTCTCCCTTAACTGGAAGTTCACGAGATATACGAGGACAATAGGTTTTCCAGGAATCGCCGTTAGTTGCGATCGCGCTAAATACCAAGCCCATTGAACGCGATACCGAGGAACAGAGTTCATCCGTATCGGGAGCCTTTGGCATTAAACGCTGCAGGACTTTCGGATGCCTATTGTTCGCATTGTCGTTTCGTAATCGTTGATCGCGATTGTCGGTTATCAGATCGTTTCGATAAACAACCACCGTGTCGATTGAACGATTATTCCAATTACGGCTGCGGGGAGAATTCTAGGGTAAATTTGGATCTGAAAATCGAAAAATACCAACGTTAGGATGCTTTGATATTCGAATACAGGCGGACATGAACGGTCGAGTTTTCCGAACATCGAGCGTTCGAGGGTTGCCTTGTCATAAAGCATAATTTCCGTTGGCTTTGATTAGAGAAAGTTGCCTTGCAATGTTGCAACCTTCCATATGCACGCACCACCATCGCAGCGAAAGAAAGCTCGAGTTTTACAAACGCTCTGCCCGGTAAACACTCGTTAGGCGTCGTCGATAAATATATTTTTACCACGCGTATGCGTCTTTTAGTTACCTCGACCTATGTCGCTTCAATTCGATAAGTCAAAATTGCCTGAAACGAACATTTTTCGTGAAATTAACGTACCCAGTACGATGGTGGATCTTGAAGAATCTGAGTGAAGATCGATACTGTAAATCAAAGGACGAGGAAGCTACCTTACAACTTTTCTGTCTCCGAATAGTTTCAAACTTTAAAAGGAATCCTTGATCTCCTGATGTCAATCTTAGGTATCTGGTGATTCAGAAATTGTACAAATAAACGTTTCCCTGAATGGAATGAATGTAAAACCTTCCTTCGGGTATAATACTTTCAACGCCAGCCTCGTGGTTTCTCACAAGGATTCGATCCTGACCAGATGCTTTCCTACATCGACGACTTCTCGAAACCGGTACGCGTGCATCAGCCCGCATTCTGAAGCGTTTCTGAAAAGTCGGTCGGAAAAAGCTGGAAACATCCATTGAGCAATCGATATTTCTCCGTACTCCTTCCCGTCGCTTTCACGCACTCCCAACGCTGGACTCAGTGGGTTTTCGTAAAGAACTTCTATTCGAAAACTCATCCAAGATCCATTTCTTCGTTTTTCTCGTTGTATCCGTTATTAGTACTTTGATAGAAATTGAAAAGAATTCGATGTAATAATTGGCTCGCAGAAGAGAATAATGGAATCTGGTTCTTTCGAAGGGTGAAAACAATCAGGTCGCTGGAGGTTCTTCACGCCGGGCCTCCCTCATAAATTAATTTCTGGCTGGAAAAATGGAGCCGGTTTTCATTGTTTCGTTTCGCTTCCGTTGGTATCAATCACTTACCAGCACAATAGCTCGCCGTTTCCAACAGACTTTTCTTATCCGCGATATTAGACGCGGCCCCGGGATCATAAATTACTCGTCGGCGAAACTGATTCCTCCTCGCGTTTATCTCTTTCGACGAAAACACCTCGCACGGGCTGTAAAACGATCGACGAATCTATAATTAGAATATTTCGGAAAAATTCAGATTAATTTGGAAAATTCTTATTGAAATAATCAGAATATCGTTCGCCTTCAATGTCAACCAACAATGCTATAAATTGTTCAGTGCAAAGGCTACCGTGACCAGTCTGTTCGAAATATACGTGATTCTGGAACGTGTTAATCGAAGGTATCTTTGAAAGGGTCGTTTCACGACCGTTCGATGAACCCGTTAAATTCCATCCACCCTCGTCCGTGAATTTTCCAGAGAGCAACAATCCGGCCAAAATTCCAACGGGTATAGAGGGTTGGGGGGAGGGAGAGCGAAGGGGCGGTAAAATTCCTGGCCGACGCTTCTATTTTATCGTAAATTAGATTCGATCGACGAAATTCGACGATGCCGTTAATACCCGCGAGAATATGAACGTCGCGTTAGGCATCGATCAATCCGGTAAAATATATATTTTCACACCGGTTCCGCGATATTTAATTATTACAACGAGACAAGAAACGTCCGCGCGAGAAACGCTCGTTCGTCATCCGCGAACCGCAAACGCGTTTCGCGGTTTTACTGCAATGACACGTTACGCTTTGCGTGTCTCGTGAAATATTCAGCGACCAAAGCGTCCCGACGAGACCGTGCTTAAAGTGCTACAACAACTTTCTACGTTGAAACGTCGCTTCTTCGTCCTCTTTGTCGCGGCAAACACGGAGTACATCGAGATCCAGCTTTTCGCCAACACAGAATTGGCTCGAGTTTTGAAAAAACACTTGAACAGCTGCGTCTAATTGTTCAGGTCGAAACAGACCCGTTAGCCAGAGTTGGAATTCGTATAAAACCTTCCTCGAGTAATTTAATATCGTCGCCGAAGGAAGATTGTGGATCAACGCCTAGAATCAATTCTCGACTTCCTGGATCCAAGGATTTTAATTCACCCTTCTCGAAGATCGTTTAGAAAAGTGATTAGTCCTTCGATGCATCGATCGCGCAAGAATTCGATGGTGATCATTTTTAAAGGTGAAAGATTCTCAATTCCTTGAACAAATTATACGTGCTGAATCGAGGGCAACGAAACAAGGGAGGGGGTGAAACATTTGACGAGCACACGGACCAGCTGGAAACTGGCAAAAGACAGGGGGGGATGTTCCAGGATCCCATTAAATACCACGAACAAGGTCGTAAAACTTGGCAACGACGCTTTTCATCTTCCTTCTTCGTTGGTGGATTGAGAACGAGGGTGTCAGAAACTGTTCCACCCCCACCCCCCCACCCCCTACCCACCCTCCGTCGGCTTTACACACACCCTTATAGCTGGCAGATAAGGTTCTGAAGCTGCTTGTCATCGGCATTGTGGAGATATTTTTCCAGCACCGTTTACCACCAGATACCAGACCAACAATACGTTCCTCACCCCTGGTTCTTATCGTTCCCTGTCGAGTTTGGAATCGGTGCTCGTCCAAGAAAAGTCTGGATATGGGCGGATGGCACCCTGCCGAGAGCATCCGAATGATTTACCTTGGAACTACGATTCGAAGACAGTCTTTAAAAATCTATCAGGGAAGGTGGACGATCTTGAATGATTCTGGATGGCGAGGCACGATAAGAAGTTTGAAAGATTCGGGGCTCTTTGTTGTTTCATTGAATTTTTGTTTATTTTAAGCGAATCATGGTGCACGGAGCAGTTGCCATTTAACATTGCAAAATATTCTTGAAATTCGTGATATCTAGTGTGGGAACGGGACCTCCAGATCCAATAGTAAAGAGGGAATCGTGGAAACTAGAAGCGTAGCCGGCTACAAATCCGTGGGGCTCGGGTTAGAATTAGTTGTAATTTATGTGAGTGAAAATTTTCGATCCGTTTCAATCGTTACAGGGACTCAAGGTCGTAATTGCAATAGAAAAACTAATCACTATTTCATATTCAACTGACCACAAAATTCTCGATATTAAATAATCATCTGTACCAGTAGGAATCTTACAATTAGATCGTTCTAATTCTTGCACTAATCCTTAGATCACAGTACAGAAACTAATCGGTATTTTGTATTCGGTGTTGAATAAATCGTAACAGTTGGATCTGAAATTGCTATCAATGCTCAAAGAGCCACCCTTGAATTAATTCCGAGATCGCAATACCTTTCCATATTTAAATTGTCTCGGGAGCCTCGATGTCGAATAATAATCCGTATCAGTAGGAATTTCAGATTCGTATCGATGTTCAAAGGCGACTCAGTTAGCAAACATTCATGCGTCCAATCCCATTGTGGGATGATGAATCACAGGTATCATGGGACAAACTTATCTGGAATTCACTTTGTTGGTTGTTAAGCTGGAATTACAGGAAATGCACGGTTAGTCGTCTCGTGGAGTTTACTATCTGTCGTGTGTTTCGAAGTTTCTTGTCATTCAAGATGTTTCTACAAATCCGTCATTTGAAAGACACTCTAAATTAGGAATTGTGTTACTGCGATAACAATGTTGTGTACTAATGTATACGATCGAATGACTAATTTTTCTTCGACGATTTCGATGAAGTTGACCCAGATTTTTCAAACGTATCCAACTGTATTTTTAATCGAAAGACTTTCGTAATGTTAGAAAAATAATATTTATGGGAATAGTTGAAAATTGGAAAAATTAAATTTAAATTGTTCATTCAGGATTTGACACTTAGCTTTCCAGATTTATTTATTCAAAGTACAATAATAATCCAAAATCGATGAGAAGCAACAAAATCTGGAGAGCTAAATTTCATCTTACGAAGACGTTTATTTTCGAACAGAAGGAGAACAAACCTCGACTTCGTTCAACTTTATGCATCTTTAACGAACGGGCAAGGTACTCGAAGAAGTAAAATTAGTTGTTTGTGGGCTAGATGAAGTCAGTTCGACTGTTTCTCGAGGGTGCGTGTGTTTCAGGAGTTAAAGGTGGCATCCGAGTGTCGCATTGCAGTGCTCTCATCCTTAAAATTGGTAGCTTTGTGCGAGCGCGATTGGTGGCTGGAATATTCTGCTATCGTAAGTCGATGTCGTGATAATTCGTCGCGTTTCAAGCATCGAAATCAATTCGCTGCCGCCTCAAAATAGCTTAGCGATTACACAGTGCAAATACGTCAGAAACTGGGTCATCGACGAGCGATAACAAAAACTGGCACACCAGGGAAAGCCGATTGAAATTGGCATTCCCGTTTTAAAGGGCCATTTGTGAATTTTAATTAACCAAAGAGAAACGACGAAATATATACTTTCACATATTAATTTCAATCATGTATAAAATTTTGTAACTGGCTTTGGATTATGATTGACCCACTGAAATTTGATTAAAAAATTTCAGAACACAGTTTAATATAAAATTTAAGATTAAAAACGAAAGATTCGAAATGAAATATTGTTACGCTGTTAGTTGCAAATATTCGACACGAAAGATTTTAACGATTTATTTAGAAATGAACGAAACAAATCGTTTCGCCAACTTTCGCAACCAGGAGATTAAACGCGTTCACAACAGGCGTGTTGTTCCCTTTTTCTGTTTTTTTGAAACGCGTTAGCGACACGTGTATGTAGCTGTCTGGTGGCAAATGGAAAAGAGGTTCGCGTGATTTACAAACGAGGTCAATTATGCAACTTAACACGCGAATTTGTACCTCGTACTGCCCCCACGAACGGCCGGACTTGAGATTCTGCTGGCACTCGTGAAAATTATGGGAAATATGACACCGACAGTGTGAACGTTTCCAACTAAAGTAGTAAATTTTGTTTTACGTTTTCGTTTCGTCATTTGCAGAGAATTTTTTTTGTTTATTCGTTTGTCGCTTGTAAAACATTGCACAACTCTATTGTTAAGAATTAAAGGCTAAGTAATGTTCAGTTTAATCGAGAGGTGGATTTTAATATCGAATGAAGTGAAAAATAGCTGTTTTTCAAGCCGTTGGGATGGAATTTAAATCCGAGAAATTGGAAATAGGAAACTTCCAAACTGGCCAAATGGCATGAATATCTGAATTCCGATATATAAAATAGAAAATTTCTCAATTAATTAAAATGCAATTTAGAAATTTGCGTACCGAAGATAATTATTTCGATAAATTATTAAATTAACCCGAATGGATTGCGACGAAAATATCTCGAGTTTTTCCTATTTCATTTCTCTGACAGGTGAAGATTTAAAAATAGTCCCAAGGATCTCTATTTAATGCTTGAAATTTACAAGATTTACGTTGCCCCGGGTCCCTTTCCACGGGCCGTTTGTAACTTAGAAGCAACTAGAAACTTTGATCGAAAAGCTCGAAATTGCCTCAAATGAAACAAGTTTCTTTCGCCGGCGGCCAATATTTGGCGATGGCGGTTTGATTAGACGGATTTTTTATCAAAGCCGTTTAAACTTTTCGACCCTTATTGCAACAGCATTCGATAAATATTGAAAGGGTGCTACTGCGGCCATCAATACATTCAGAATAAATAATACAACCATCATTATGGGATGAAATTTTTGCGGGTTTTGCAACAAACAATATCAACAAAGAACGAGTACCGTTCCTTTCATTTTTACTCGATCTATTTTCGTATTTTATACCCAGAAAGTGTGAATCGTAATTAAGGATTTTTATACACGGAAAATAATTTCAAAATATTCTTACGAATCAGTGTTCGGCAAATTTCGCGATTCAATTTTGATACATAATTAAAGAAATTAACCGTTCGCGTGGAAAAATTTACAAAAGACAATGATTGGAGTATTAACTGTGAGTACTTACGTTAGCTTCAAGTTCCCGTTAATATTTGATGCAAGTACCTACTTCTTTAAACGAAAGTATTGCTTGTGTAACTTCCTCGAGCCAGGTAAATCTGGAAACAAACAAAAGAATAAATTGTCGTAGTTTTTCGCTATCTTATTTATTCCCTGTTACTCGTAGCCAATTTAAAATCATGTCGAACCAGCTGACGATACAAGTTTTTCGAAATTTCTGTATTTTAAGGACGAATCGAAACATTGTAAATTATTTCAACTGCGAATGCCAATAATTCAATTACCGAAAATTTCTACGGTTTTGATAAATGCCTGGGGCTCGTTTAATTGAAACTCGATGGTTTATGAAACGACGGTGTCCAAACGGAGTCGGAATTTTTTATCAGCGAACGTTAGAGCACGGTAAAAGCCACGCTATCATAACGTCCTTGAGGACTCGAAGATCGTATGGTAAAAAATTGATAAACCCACGTTCGTGTTGAGCTGGACGATATTTTTTTAATGGCAACCACTCGTGAGCGTACGATTACGTCAAGTACGGAAACGTGTTAAGATATCCTCTTTTTCGAACTTTTTGAACGATTGTAATCAACTTTCCACCGTCTGTTCGAGAAACTATTCCTTTTTTAGAATTGATATTAAAACAGAAGCCCCCTACTAAAGAATTTAAAGGGCCATTCACGTAGCGATTTGTATCGAACTTTAAGCTTCAAATTGATACACCATGCGCGTCATTCCGAAATACTTTTATGTTACGAAATTATGGCAGACTTTCCACATTGAAACAGCATAATTAAAATCCCATTTCGTTCATATGTTTAATTCACGTCCATAATTGAAACGCACCGCCTAAAAATTGACGAGCGAAGAGAGTCATAGAATTAACGAGACTGTTCGTTGCATTTATAATTCGCGGCAGAAGCCGCAGCGAGGGATGACCGGACACCAATTACGAGCCTCTCATTAATTCGTCGCATTACGGAATCCGACGATGCGAACGGTTAAAGAACAAATTGGCAGTAGGGTATTAATTAATATTCATAGGTAACGCGAAACGACGGCTGGCAAATTAACCGCGGAGCGTATCTTTGGATCGGAACCGATTGTTTACGCGTAATGGCCGCGAACAATTACATCACCGGCTGGATACCTTCCACTCGGCGATCGCAAATGTTCGAATAATGCTGGGAGCAATTAATTTCTTTTTTTTTTTTGTTCCCTTCCTATTGTCTCTGTCGCCCCCTCCTCCCCGGGGCCCGCCCGCCAACCCTCGAGGAGTATCATTATCCGCCGCCTTTTCTACGCTCCGGAATGGAATATGCTTTCTTCCACTTCAACCGACCCACTCCTCTTTCTCCTCGTACGATTTTGCTCATGGTGAAAGACAGTTTTCCGCCATTAGACGTCGACGATTCGTTTGTCATGCGAGGCAACGTTTCCTTCGTGAATTCTAACCGCTTTTTGCACGCGTCTGTTTTACCGTCGACTTTCCTGCCTCCGATCGTACTGTTTCTCGCTCTAACTCCTCGGGGATACAATGTTATTCTTGTACCTATTGTAGTATCGGGACCTCCGTACCCAAAATATAAGTGGCATCGTGGAGAAATAGAGGACAGTCGGACGGTGGTTGGTCTAGGTAGTAGCGCGGCCGCTTACAAATCCAAGGTTCCGGATTCGATTCCGGGCGTCCGCTTTTTTCCACGATGCCTACACTATTAACCCTTAAGTATCCCGTCAGTACTAAATTTATAGCTTTCCTGAGAAAAATTATAAAATGTTAATTATATCAAATTGCTAAACAACTATGCAAGTTTAATAATTATAAAATATTGCTACGGTCAAATTATGTGTAATCGATAACTCACGAAATTTTCTAAATAAAATCTTTCCGTTACTTTTCTTCGGAATAAATAATTATTGCATTACTTATCGCAGTAAAAGGGTTAAACAATCTTCTGAAGTGACGCAAAAATATCTATGTGGCTTGAGCGGACGAAATATTCTAGTAAATAGGACAGGAAATTTCAGTGGTACGAGTCGATGATAAATCGGCCGGGCGCGTCGATAAAGGATTTCCAGTGTCTTGAATATTGCTTGGTGTTTTGCATAAGTACAATGGGTCATCATATTTCCTGTAGAATCGTCGGTCGGACAGTTTGAGAGTTATGTTACGAAAAATGGTCTTTTATTCTCAAAAACGTGGCCGCTAGAAAATACGTGAACGTGAGTTATTGGTATCACGATACGTATACACGGGACGTTTGAATTCGAGATCAATGTCAGTTTTTATATATACGCGTCGTATATTCTACAGAATTCGTTGAAACGTCCACTTTTAATCTTTAACTATCGTGTAACTTATAATTTGAAGAAATCGATAGGTTTAACATTTGCCCTGTGTCCTTCTGACACTTTGGGTGGTATCGCGGAAATATTTGGGTGACGTACATTTTAATTAACAAGTTAATAGTAATTTTGTTTAATATTCGAATAACCTTAAGATAAAAATTGCCAATCGCAAATAAAGCGTTATACTTTGGATAAATTCTTAACCTAAAAATTATGGATTATATTCGCAACGATTTTTGTTCGAAGTTTATAGAAACGATGGTCGAATCTGTGCCGCGCATCAGAGTTAACAGATAACATTGTAGAATTTCAACTCAAAACTGAAACAGTATTCACACAGTGCGCTAATTGTAAGAGTTCCCAAAGTGACTTACAGAGGTGTTACGTTGGTCCACCGGCAACTATGATAATAATTTATTGTCTAACAGCAATACACCGGGGTCACTCTGGATGGCTTCATAATTCTACGAACTTTCAACAAAATTTGTAACGTTGTTGCATCGATATACCAACTCCCTCAATAATCCTATATTTATTTGCAAGATTCATTTTCAACGTTGTTGATTACGTACGGAATAACAATGCGTCGTTGTTGCGAAGCTTGAAACTTACTGTGAATTAAGACCCCTGTCGATGATTGTCCACATTGTACCATCAACAATTACAGATTAGTTCACAACACTGCTGTTAGGAATCGGTTAGTCCGAGGTGAATAATCAATCGCACCGCTGTTGAATGCGCTTAACCGTGTCCACGATAACACGATTGTTGCTAGGGCTCGAACATCGTCATGAAAATTTATAGGGTTTCAAGACCTTTATCGACGTATCGGAACATCGCTGCATTGATCTTGCAATCCCGATCCAACTGCGCTCGAAATTTTCGTAATACTGTGATCAGTATTCATAACACTTCAGAAACAGATATTTTATTCGTCGCTACATTGTTGAATTTATTGGTGGTTACGGTCGTTGTTCATAGGACTCAGCACCGTTCCAGAACAATGCAGCAGATCCTTAACACATTCAATCCAGGACCCAGTAAATTTACTCCTGACGAGATTCAAAGGAAGTCGTAACATTAATGTAATTTGATGCCCGGCAGCCTCAAAACATAAAGTATCCGCTCTCACATCAAAAGAGCGCCGCCCCCTAATTTATGATTTATAGCTTTTGCTTATCTCGACTGAGCTGGATCGTGTTACCCCAGGACCGAACGTGTTAAATGTCTCCAAAGCTTTGAAAATGATTTTCAACATTGGTCCCATTCAGTTATTCGTGTCGACCGAACCTCCGCTAGGTACTCTACGACGGTCCCATTAACCTTCGGTCCCAAACCACGCACTCCCTGTTTCCAGACATTTTATGTATCCTGACCCTTTTTCCTGCCTTTCCGATCAGATATCCTTGGAAAAGGGCCCTTTGTATCCTCGATATTTATGTATTATGTATTATGAAACCCCTCACTGCTCTCCCACCTACCCCTACCACTACTTTTCCGACCCAAAACCCCTTATAAAAGGAGGACCCAAAACGCGAGAAAAACAATATAATAAGAACTTTTGACGAGACTCCGCAAGTCCGTGCGCGTAGTTAATAAGATCCAGTATTTGTTTGTGTAATCTTCTAAGTATTGAATAATGAACATTTTTATTAAACCAACAACTCATCTCGTGTGACGTTGACGACATTCGTAACATCGTTGCGTTAAAAACTGTCAAGCGAGTCAAGGATCGATTCGCAACATTGTTATGAACTATTCTCCCCGCCGTTCCTCCGTATTCAGAAGCCCCCAAGACGTATTCAGAGTATTTTTAACGCCCGTGTTTTGCGTCGGATTTTTTCTTCCATCCCTGGCCGACTCCTTTCACCGGCATGTCGCGTAACTGTTACGCCGGCCGGGTACGAATGGAGTCGTTCACGGAAGAGAAGCAAACTTTCTCTGTGCTGTTCTGGTGCTCGAAACGACACGCTCGACGCGTAATTGTTCGACGCGCACACGCGTCGCTCGATTTATTCGACTTCCAGGCACAAAGCTACTTTCGTCGCTTGATTCCCCGATCGTTGACGCCTGAATGCCCGATCGTTGGATATTAAAAACCACCCCCGTCCGTCGACAAAAGTTCCGTGCAATCGATCGACGACGATTTTATTAATTAACCGAGGTTTCATCGGGGGAACACGAGTGACGCGACGATTGTTCTCGTCGCGTCGAGTCGATTAGGCGGAGCTTCGGGAGCGTATCGACGACGCGGCGAGGGTGACGAACGACGACGAATTCGATTGCGAAATATTTCGTGGAATTTTCATGGAAATTCTTGGATAAGTCGTGACTCGTCGTTACGGAACGACGCGTATTGTTTCGATAATATTGTACGGATGGTTTAGTCAGGTTTAATTGTTTTAATTGTTTTCATACATCTGGACAACGATCTTACATGGAAATTTATATTCTGAAAAATAATAAGGCAACTGTGAACGAGAACAGAATATCTCTATAATATTCCTGTGTGATAAATAAATATTGTAGTGTCGTAGTTTTATGAAACCTTGGTTCATAAGAATAATTACAAAAAAAAAAATATATATATATATATACTGATCGAATTGAGTAACCTCCTCCTTTTCGAAGTCGGTTAAAAATATTATTTCGTGAAGGGTTCTAAGGACAAGAAGAAGATAATAAAAGAGAAAGCATAGAGGAACGAAAACCAGAACCAACGGTGGACGATGCGTCGATGCATTTACCGGTGTTTGCAACAGTGTAGTGGGAGGGAAGAAAAGAGACTAAGGAGGGTTTTCATGGCTAAAAAAGTCAGTGGAGCGTGTCGTTAAGTTGAGATTAGAGTCGAGAATGTTGCTGTGTTGAGAGAGTTGGAGAAACTTTATATATTTTACAATATTCTATAATATTCGTAGTGGAAAATTATAAAATTATGCACAGGATGTTGTGAAATATTATTATTGATATGGAACAGAAAATTGAAAGCTTAAATATGAAAATTAATTAGCATATCGAATACCATTAGCAGAAAATTGAGAGCATGAATTCATAATGGCGGTCAACTTACTAATAAATGGCACATATAATATCGAGTGTTTGCAGATAAAATAGATTTAACGTATCGAATTAACTTTTGGCTTCAAACGCCGCCACCATTTGCATTGTACACGGTATGATCGTAAAGGCTCGAGTCGAAAATGGTTGGCTATCAATTTTCGGGAAAGCCACAGAGTTTCGAGCGTTCCACATTTTCATGATTGTTACCGGTGGTAGTCTTAATGAAAATTCCCCGTGGCGTGGGTACACGGGGGAAAGCCGAGGCGTTTTAATTGAAAACGTATACGTAAAACGTCGGCCCTGTTACGATTCGTTCTGATCGTTAATATATTTTCTGCTATCGATTCCATCCGACCGTTTATTTATCCATGAGAATGTTGAAAAATTTATTTACCGTAACGAACGACCCGCCACGTTAATCCATTTATATGCGGAAAATTAAAATCGATCTCAATTAATTACCCTGCCGACGGATATTCGTTCGAGTTACACACAAAATCACCTTTCACGATTCTCACGGTGATCAATACTGAATTACAAAGAAACTTATATAGAATCAATATTTATCCCCTTTTCTGTGTTCTGTAAAATTTAACTTATTTATATTTCAATTGTAACGAGCATTAGAATTTCTGTTCTGAAATTTAACTTATTTCGTCAGGTATGTGTTTTTAGTTATTTTTTTTCTTCTAATCTTACAATAGAAAGTCAAGAATGAAATTATTTAGAATTTCATAGCTTTTCAAATACAAACACTCGCTTCAGAATTTAATTGTTGCGAGTACTCTTACATCAACGCGACAATTTCCGGACGGAAGTCTTTGAAAGAATCAGAAACCGCAAAACAAGCCACAATACTGGTTCTGATTGGCCAAGGGGAAACTTTCCTGGAAGAAACTTCTCGTTTATCGATACCGGAAATACTGATACACCGAACGTTTGTTTCGCCGTTGGTTTCCCCGCTTGGACAATACCAGGGCACAGGAAACAAAGGGACCAATAACAATACTTCTTAAAAGTTTACTCGACCAGCGTGACACGTGAACAGTTTTCTCAAAGGGGGACGGAAGGGGGTGTTTGGGGGTAGATTACGGATGCGTGTTAATTACCGTTCGTCCAGTACGGTGCTCTCTCGACTTCGAAGCCGTCCTCAAGGAACACGAAACTCGGCTGCAAACTCGTGCCAATTACCGAAAGTCCTCGGTCAAAAGGTGTTTCTCTGTCTCTATAGGTGACCGCGGAAACTCGTTCCGTTGCGGTTCTCTTTACCTCCGGGTACAATAACGAACTTCCGTCGCCCGGCCACCTACAGATGTCAGAATCGCGGATATTAAACGTAGCCAATTATCTGAACACCCCCCAAGCCTTCGCTTCGTTTCCTCAAACCTTTGTTCTCTTGTGTCATCACAAAATTACTAATGTATTACTTACAATTCAAACACGAACAACCTGGCACGTTGTTATCGCCACGGTCACGTTTATAACTCGTTAACGTTAACCCCTTGACTACGGCAGACTTTGATACGCACCGGCCGTACCATACGGCAGAAATTGAGTTACGATGTGCGCCGAGAACGGCGAATATTTGGCTAGGGATGCATTTTTGTGAAAACAAAAGCCAAACTGCGTCGAGCGCCTATAGGCGCTCTCACAATCAGTGTCACAAACGCAATATTTCTAAGCGCCTATAGGCACCCACAGTAGCCAAGGGATTAAGCAAATCAAGAAAACTAAAATATTTCCCGTTGAACGATCGGTCGGCTGGTCACCGTTTTCTTTAATTTTCAACTACCGAAGGGTCGAAAGGAATAGCCAGGGGTCAATCGTAAAACAGCGTCGAGACGATACGGTCGATGAGTCGATATTCGAGTCAATACCTCGAACGGAGGTTTATCGCAGGCGAAGCTATTAGAATCAGGCTAAGTCAGTGAATAAATAACGTTAATATCATTGCTTACAATTAGTATAGTATACAGCTCGTCTGTTATTTTAAAGCCCTATTGCACAATCGATACTCCCACCTTGTCTCTGATTTCCTACAGTAACGTCCCTAAATACCATATCGTTAAGCCACAATACCGAATGTCTGTTCGATAAAGTGGTTACAAGTGAAGTGGTCGTTGGATTCTGTACAGAATCCATGTCGCATGATAATGAAAGTCTCTCGTACTACGTAGCAACAGAAGAATGCAAGGGAAAAAAGGAATGATCTCTATCCCTCTCTTAACCCGATTCTCTATCTGGTTGTGTACGTTGTGCACGCGGAAACGAACGATTATTTTCATTTCAATCGCAGGAACGAAGTTGCCAGCTCGGTATCCCGGAAGAGGTGATCGAACAAAGGGAAACCAACTGGGAGAGCATCGACCATTGGGGCTTCTGGATACAGGAATGGATTCTGGCTCGGTACAAATAGCCTGTTCCGTATCATTTACCGGATTCTCTCGCTGTGCAACATAATGTCGATCCCGTTGGATAACAGCAGGAACGTTGAATGCCTGTCTACGCTCGAGTTACCCGTCCAATTTTACTGCGAGTTGAATATCGACGTTATTTACCGACGACGTAAACGCACTTAGGATCGACGGTTTAACGAATGATTGGCGCCCTATGCCGGCTTCTCTGGCCACGAGATATACATATACACACGATCGAAACACTCGTGTCCATTAATCGGCGGTCTGAAGAGAATGGAACCTCTTGAAACGGAGTAACTGTTGAAAGTTAGTCCACGTCGGTCTAAGATCGAATTTCGTTACTGCATAATGGATCGAAGAAAATTGGAATTATCCGAATTCTGGCTTATGATATTAATCCTTTCAATGCGCGTTAAAGTGGGGGTGAATTTGTAGGTTTTGTAGGGATTTATTTCAAAATTGTTCATTAACTCCTTGACTACGGCAGACTTTGATACACACCGGCCGTACCATACGGCAGGAATTGAGTTACGATGTGCGCCGAGAACGGCGAACTTTTGGGTAGGGATGCATTTTTGTGAAAACACAAGCCAAACTGCGTCGAGCGCCTATAGACGTCCACAGTAGCCAAAGGGATAATATTACCAATTTAGAGACCTTTAATATTCTGATTAACACGATTACTAATACATCCACCGGCAGAAATATTCGAACCGTAAATTACCGAGGATGCGAGTAACTAATTTTCAATTTGAACCTTTTAATTTGCTAATTATCATAATTACTAGCACCTCTGCTGACGCAGTGAAAATGGACATATGTAGCAAGACGCGTTCGAACTCTAATTATTATTAATGATTCGGATTACTGATCGACAAATTTAACTCTACAATTTACCAATTAACATAATAAGTACCGCGCCCATGGTCATAATGAATGCCGACATGTTCAAACACTATTTAATATTAATGATACTCGCGAATAATTAATTTCCAAATTTAATCCGTTCATTTTCAAAGTTTCTTATTATCGCGAGCACGGTGGTCGACACTTTTTCATCCCAACTTAAAATTCCCAGCATCAACTTGTTCTTAAGCAGCGAAAGAATGAAAAATTTGGATAATCGTTAAATTTTTAACGAACGGTTGTTACGTTTCGCGTTTCGTGGAAGAATCATTTTAAAACGTACACGAATCAGACATTTGTCCCGGCGGTGCACGTTCGCGCCGGGTCGAATAATATCTTGGTTCAACAGTGACCCAGAATCTCGCGGAATTCTTAATGCCGTGAGTCTAACGTGGGAGGGTCAGGGGGGTGGGAAATTCATTTGGAAGATTACCGCAGCAGGCAAGTCAGCAAGTCGCGGGGCCAAGCGAATTCGGTGAACGCTCGTACGTTTCATAAATCACTCGATTAATCTTCATTCTCCAGGAGTCCCTGTGATTCGATTACCTGAAAATTTGATTAAGTCGTCAGATTATCACCTTATAGCCACCTTGTATGCTACGGAATTTCCTCGGCATTCCTCTTCTAGTAAAATTTATCGATACTTCAAAAATCATCTACTATTACAATATCTCTTTTTCGTTTTTTTTTTTTTTTTTTATTTTTGGAATTAATATCAACGTACCGCACACTTCACAGGGAATCATTTCTTATAAAGTTACAATAGTTCAGAGATCTTTGACGACAAGATTCGTTTTCTTTTTCACAAAGTACGTTTCGTCTGGCAATTGTTTCGACGACGAGGTGCAACGACGTGTAATTTAAAGGCTGCAAGATACCGCGATGCAACGAACAGAGACAACAATCATCTTTGGAACAGCGGTGTCGGTTAACCCATCGTTGGCCAGCTGCCAGAAGCAAGACGGCGCCAAGAAAGAATCTGCAACGATCAAGGGTCACTGGATATTTTATCGTGACTCGATTATATCCAGCCACGAGCGCATCCTCGGTACTCGTTCATTATTCAGCTTCGAATTAACCGATATCGTATGATTTGCATAACCAACGTTTCAATAATTCGACTCTGAAACCTACATCCGATTCAACTTGCGATACAGCAACGTACTTCACAATTCGCCACCCTTTCGTTAAATCCATCCCGTTGATTGTCGGCGAACGCGAACGATTTCAGGATTCTCCCCTGTCATCAATCGAGAATTAACGAAGAAACCGGGTTGCGTTGTGCTTTCGAAGCACAAAAACGCTACGTTCGCTAAACCCTCGGTTCAACAAGAGTTTCCCCGATTTTGCAT
Source organism: Stelis phaeoptera (assembly GCA_943735885.1). NCBI lineage: Eukaryota > Metazoa > Arthropoda > Insecta > Hymenoptera > Megachilidae > Stelis > Stelis phaeoptera. The sequence goes on along the minus strand of OX030932.1, from coordinate 16,384,617 downwards.
AACTTTGTTAAGCAAATGACCGGAATAATAACTGGCTGCCAGACATATGTGACAGTGGTTGGGACGAGACGAAACTCGGTTTCGCAGTTTACACGCTGACAGGGGGAATAATTGTATCGCAATGATCGTCTGCGGCCAACTTTACCGTCACCCGCGGCTACGACCGATCAAATTGCTTCGCGAATCCCTCCGGTGACCAATGGGACGAAAGTTACCGTCCTAGAGAAATTGCTCGAACCTGATCCTAACTTAGCAGCGAAATTATTTAAATTTTTAAGATCCTTCCGAAGATACAGTTTGACCAGATTCCTCGGAACACGCTGTACATTAAAAACGACAGAAAATAATCAAAGATTCGACCGTCGATCTTCCAACAGAAGATTAAAGTTCTACTTCTTCGTTCGTGCTGTTAGAGCACAATCGCCAGAACGATGCTCGCTAGTGTGAATCGTTCGTTTTTAATTGAGTTCCGACTCGTTCGGATAAATTGTCGTGCGATCTGATAACGACGACGTTTATTCGAATTCGTCCGGTGGATTCAATTAGTCGGAGCAAACGTGTTCGACGATTTAAAATGCGCCTCGCGCAAATATTTATCGAACCGAGAAACGTAGCCGAACGCAACGCCCGTAAATTAATAAAGCATATTGTCGGTCGTGAACGTGTACCCCCCCCCCCCCCCCCCCTCCCCCCGCCATACTTGAAAAATATATTGAATTATCAATCGACGTTGATCGCCACTCGAGTTTCTGTGAATTTAATGCAATAAAAAGCATGGAAATGAAAACGGTGTCGCGTTTGTTTGAACGTAGCTATTTATGTATCGTTTGTGCTCTGTTTTGTACGTTTTTTTTTTTTGCAAATATTTAAATACTGATTTAAATTTGATCGACGGCTTTGAAAATAATGAAACGTATGATTTTTCCTGATATCGATGGAATATTTGAAACATTGACAATTTACGGATTAAGGATTGACCAGTAATTAATCAACGAACTCTTGGAAGGTGGCCATCGAATCACCATCAGGACGAAACAGAAAAAAAAAAACAAAATGGAATTTCTGTATTACTAAACGCGCGTATGGAAAAAGCTCGTACGTCAAAGTGTTTCGTCCTGGCGCGGAGAATGATTGATCCGTACTACTGGCGCTCGCAGAGTCGTACATCAAATTGAAAAATATTACAACCTCTGTCCGGGCGAAATTTTACCAACAAACTCGTAGAGATGTATTTATTTCCAGCCGAACGAAACGATTCTCCACGATTCGTTTCAACGTCGATTCATTTTCTTCGGCTACGCGCCAACGATCGTATCGGGGATGGATTTTTCGAAACTCCTCGGAAAACTTCCCAGCACAATCTTTCTAATTCGAAACCCGCAAAAACCAAATTTCCACCTGGAATTTGGAGCGTACATTTGTATCTAACAACGGCAAAAGTGTCGACTATAATTCTTCAAGTTTCAAGAATTTTGAGTGTCTGTAAACCTAACGGGGTTTCGTGTTTGAGTTTCACGAATATAAAAATCAGTTTCGAGCCCACCCTCGGTTATCGTAGCTCTCGCGTGTGACAGTTTCGTAAAATGAAACATCCGGAAGCAATAAAACACGGTTTACGATCGCAGAAAAGCTCGAAGCTTAATCCTCAAAGAAAATTCGTCCATCAGGATCTTAAACACGGTGGATTAGAGCGAAACGTGTTCCACCGTTTGAGTGAGTATCCGATCGGATCGTAAATCTATGCATTAGCGAATCGCACGAAGTTAAACAGCGAGCCAACTTTCGGATCGAATACTTTTCCCATCTCTGGACGGGTGTACACAGCTGAAAGGAAACCTTTGATACCGTTTGATCGGCGAACGTGATTTCTCGTCGCCGCGGAAAATCCGCTCGACAACGCGTCGTTCCTTTCCTGTGATCTGTAACAACGACTCTCAGAAGTTCCGGAGAAAGGAGAATCTGTTCTGCTCTCGGTCTCGTCATCCGGACGGATTTCAAGTTACGGTTTTGTTTAATTATACGTCGCAGTTCAAACTACAGGTTGAGTTACGAGTGGCGCTGAAACTTCTTCCGGTTTGTAACGCGCTGAAAACGTGTCGTTTTCATCGGTCTACGGTGTTTCTTTCCCATCTCGGTAATTCTATTTAAGTACCTTGGGAAAGTGGTGCTTTAAGATGGCTGACGCCTCGAGTTTTACGTAACTGAATAATTAGTCGAATAAGAAGGGACACAAGGTTTGAATATTTATAATTTGAGGTAAATCGGTTTGTTTCGTTCGAAAGTTTTGGTGTTGAGTTATTTCTGGATTGTGTGAGGAATTTAAATTTGATTTTTAGTAGTTAGGAGTTTGACTGGATGAATGATAAATTGATTTGAAAGCATTTTGAAGTACAGAGGATGCAAATTTTGAGATATAGATCAGTTTGCTATGATTTCATGACAGAAAAGTATCGCAAACTAACGCTTAAAGTTCGAAGGAAATGATTATCTGAAGGTTTTATCAATATTCTTACTGCAAAGTGATTGGTTGCCAATTATATCAATCGGTGATCAATTTCTAAATGTATAAAATCGACCACGATTTCATGACATAAAAGTATCGCGTAATTCTACTTATGGTGTGTCAATTTGAAGATTAAAGCTTAACAAAGATAACTATGTAAACGTTCCCCCAGAATTCTTAATACAAAATAGCTGGTTTCTCGACAGAACTAATAATAAATCGATCAATATGCAGCTCAACATTGTCCATTGATACATACCTAATTATCAATCATACCCGCCATTTCTGCGTATCAATAGTAATGACATATATGTAGTCTTACTCGTTAGATTTTAAGCTTCAAATTGATCCGTCATAAGCGCCATTTCGTGATACTTTTATGTCATCAAATCATACTAGACTATACATCTCACCTCCTTACATTAACCTCAACCATGTCCCACTTTACATTAAAGATCGAACTTCTCCCAATGACACAACTAAAACCTAACACACTAATTGTTGCACAAAAAACAAAAAAAAAAAAGAAACTATCACCCAACTATTAAAAAAAAATCGTATCAAAATGAAATCAACGATGTGAAATCGTGTTAATGGCAATCGTAAGTTATCACACGATCGTACAATTTCAATTGAGATTGTTAATAATTACCCTCATTTAATTTTAATAAACGCAGAAACGTTTATAACGAGTCTCGTTGCGTTCGTTTCGTGAGCGCCACGGAAACGACCGAACGAATCCATTATGTAAATTAATGGCACGATGAACGAAATATTAACCTTTCCAGGGGGGGAATGTCTCCGAGTTTAATTAATGACGTTTCTCGCTGTTCCTCGACTACGTTTACCCGACAAAGGAATCGTAGACGAACGGGAACGTCTTCAACTCGGCAATTATTAAATTATGCAAGATCGTCGAGCGAACGAACGAGTGAAAAAGAACAATAAAAAGTGTCCTCACGACGTCCCACTTTCTTGTTCTCGAATAATTCCAGATCTTCGCGAAGGTTCGCGATCCCATTTCTGAGTCTATGAAATCGATTAACCCTTTCGTTATTTGTTCTATAAAAGATCCGTTTAAAATATACATTTTTAAAAAGGTTTAAGATAAATTCAATCCTTTGACGATAGGGGATATTTCCAAATTGCTCTTAGCAACTTGAAGATATTTATTTAAGAAAATTGGAGACAATTTCCCAATTTCAATAAGATTCCATACAAGACTTGAAGAAGAAACTAAATGAATCAAGTGTAGAGAGTTAAAGAGCATAAGTTATTAAGTGAACTGTGAATTAATTTTGCTCCGTTTGATATTCTTACAAATTTCACAAATTGAAGTCTGTGAAATTCATTTCAATAATGGAACGAATAAAACTCAGTTTGTGAGGGATTTTGTTTAACGATTGAACAATCTTTTCATACACGATCGACGTCAAATATAATATAATATAAACGCAATGCATTTGCGTAATTTATGAACATTACGTTACCGCTCGATGACGATTAATTGCCCCCGGATATTTCGCCGGATTTAATGGCTCAATATTTTTTCAGACCGCTTATGGAAATGTTTTCGTGCCGGGGTTGTTTAAAATTTTGCTCAGCAGGATATATTATAATTTTGATAAATTCAACATCGCAAGGTAAACTTAACCGTAACTTTTACAAACATTGTAATTTTTAGTTATATCCCAAGCCCGTAGGAAGTACTTGATGTTAATTGGAATATTATTCGAGAATAAAAGCCGTTTGAGTATCATTTAAAATTAGGAATTGTAGATGTAAGGAAAATTATATTTGAACGATTGAAGTGTCATTCGAAATTAGACATTTCTAGCGTTACGGGGATAGTATTCGTAGACTTGGGATATCAGTTGATTGTTTGGTATATTAATAGAAATTAGAAATTTGTAGGTTCACGAAAATATTATTCGAATGTTTGGCATATCAGTCGAAATTAGAAATTTTTAGCATAGTAAAAAGAGCATATTAGTAGAAACTAAACCTTTCTAAAATCACGAAACTACCATTCTCAAGCTTGGAATATCAGTTGGCTGCTTGAAATATCGATAGAAATTAGAAATTTTTAGGGTCACGAAAATATTGTTCGAATGCTTGGCATATCAGTCGAAATAAAAAATTTTTACCATAGTAAAAATATTCGCACACTTGTCATATCAATAGAAACTAAAAATTTCTAAAATCACGAAATTACAATTCGTAAGCTTGGAATATCGGTGGACTGTTTGACATATCGATAGAAATTAGAAATCTGTAGTGTCACGAAAATATCATCCGATACTCAACATGTCATCAAAAAAGTACTGAAACATTGGGAGCATCGTCTGAACGTTCAACATATGACACGGAATCAGAAGTTTTTCAAAAGTTCCGAAGACCAAATCGTTCTAAAATCATTTCCATTCAACGTCTACGTCTTTTTTAAGCAAATAACTTCAACAAACCTTCCAGGTGTTAAATCGTTTTCAACCCGTGATAAGTTCTCATATTCATTGAAGTGTTCAGTGTTTGCGGACGTCTACGTTTCAGTTCGTTCTCACTTTAACAAGCCTTTTCGCGATATCGTGAAAAGTCCAGGTAGTGTGCAGCCGTTGGCGCAAGGTATGCGTCAGAGGTTGGCCTACATGTCGAGGTCGTGCCGCTCATTATAGCAACCCCTTGTGTCGCTGTTGCTGCATGCTTCTGTCTATATCATTTCACCGCGGTGAGTACAATGTACACATTCCTAGGGCGGGCTCGTTCCACTTTTACTCGGGTCTCGGTCAAACACCAACACGAAACGTTCTCGCGAAACTCCACGTGAATTGGGTTGATGGATTTTTCTTTCTTTTTTTATCGTTGCGGAAACTTTCACGATATTCTGTTTCTCGGCCCATTTGATGTGGCCATCCAGGCCTCCGAACGCTTTCGTGTGTTTGTATCCTTATTCATTTGTTCGAGAACAAGGGAAATTAGAACTAATTGTAAGTGGAAAATATTAGGCTAGTAAATAAATTTGCGACTTTCACATTTTTCTTATCGATGTAATTTTCCACTTGACACCTCGCGAAATACAAATTTTCGTTATGTTAAAAATTGGAACTTTCCACAATTAATATATTAACCTGGCAAATAAATCCGAGGCTTTAACACGTTGACTGGCACAGTGAAAACGGACGTGGGTAGTCAGACACGCTGAAATCCTAATTATTATCAATACAATCAACTAATTTTCAAATTTAACTTTTCAATTCGATAGCTAGCGTTATTAGCTTAATGTTAACGCTATCCGTGGTTTATTTTATCATTTCTGTTGGTAATTATTTGATTGTACAAAATTTCGGGTGCCGGTCACCGGTGACCCCCGTGGCAGCCAACGTGTTAATATTTTTACCTCACAAAACACCAATTTCCACCAACTAGAAAATAGTTACCTTCTAAAATGAATTGGACCGGCACCCAAATTTGCAACCTTCACATTTTACTGATACCGTATTAAATTTTTAAACGAGTCCTTCGCGTCCGAGATACGTACGCCTCGATATAGTCGATGATAAATGGACCGAAAAATAAAGTGGAAAAGCTTCCGGTGTGGTGTTCGCGAGGATGCGCGGTATTTTATTCATGCGTTCAGGAAAAGCGATCAGGAAAATTGGAGACGTCGATTGCGAGGTCTTCTTCCCCCTTTTTTCCCCCAATGATGTATCCATGAAAATTCAATTTCTGGCAAATGGAAGCGGCTTGTGAAAGAGCGTAAAATAGCAATGTGTTCCTTTTTTTTTTTTCGTTCCTCTTGATCAGAAACAATGTACGCGAGCTTTTGTTGCCAATGAAATTTCTCTTCGCTTTTGTTGTCGCACAACGATCGATTGTCACAGATACAAATTCAATGGTCAGTTCATTTTGTTCACGATTGAATGACGTTGCTGTAATTACGTTCGAGTCATTTTACTATCCCTCGATATTAATATCTAAAATTTTAGGTACATGGCTATTATTAATTATTATTAAGTTAGCAGCTAAATTGGCGACCTCGACGCACTTACCCTGCAAAATTATTTATTAGAATTCTAAATAGAAGCCAATAAGCTTGCATTATATTTGCGATCATTTTTTTAATCCCTCGTCAATGAGACTCGGGCAATTTTGACAGAAAATATACAGGCTTATTTAGTACAGAATTTCTTTTATAATTTTAATAATTAACCAAAGAAATATCTCTTTAGCAACGAGATATTTACCCCCTGATTATCGATCGTATTTAATTATAAGCATCCGACCCCGGTGATGCAACTCTGGTCGAAGGAAAAAAGAAAAGCTCGTTGAACTGTACTTAGCTTGTTACCCGACAGCCAACTCGACTACATGAGAAACTCCGTAACTCCGAGAGGTTCCATTTTCCACCGTTCATCCCCCGACGCGCTAATGCACCCAAGGCGCGATTCATCTTTTAATCCTGCCTCCCACGAATTTGCACGCTCGTTCGTTTCGACGATGAACCCGATAACGTCGAGTCCCCTTTAACCGTCGCGTCGTTACGAATCGCGTGCCGGGGAATATGTACGTTCGAGAAATTCTGTAAAAACCTCGATGAATGAAAAATTATCAGCAGACTGGAAAATAAAATGACGATCCCTTGCTCGATAGCCGATTATAAAGATATACGGTCCGGAGTATCGCGGTGTGAACGATGCTTCAGTTTTTATGACACGATATCCTGCCTATCATTTTTAGTACGATATAAAGGTGGTGGTTAAGGATGAGAAACCTCCGTGTTCAAGCCTCCATTGAAGCTGATTTATGTGGCGTGTAAAACTATGCGAGATTAGTTTAACTCTTTAAGGGCTACTAAGGGTGTGTATACCAGTCCGAAGATTGAAACATCTGAAATATTTTAGTGCCGACAGAATTACCAAGTTTGATAATTTTTAACACGTTAAATGCCACAGTGAAAACGGACGTGTGTAGTCAGACATGTTGAAATCCTAATTATTAAGAATATAATCAACTAATTTTCAAGTGTAACCTTTCAAATCGATAGCTAGCATTATTAGCTTAATGATAACGCTATCCGTGGTTTGTTTCGTCATTTCTTTTGTTAATTATTTGATTGTAAAGAATTTCGGGTGCCGGTCACCGGTGAACCCCGTGGCAGCCAACGTGTTAATTCTATAATATTCAATATTTTTCAGATACAAATAGTTTTATATTTAAAATTCGACTTTTTCCGTGGGCACCCGTCAAATTCGTTTATGGCCACCGCCCATAGAATTATCCACGAGTTTTAATATTAACGAATGAAAACGAAAGGTTGATGACAATTTTTATATTCGTTAATATTGAAAATATTATATATTATTTATGTAAAGCGGAACGATTGCATCCGTAGCAATAAATTGTTATTGTAATACAAATTTCGGTATATTTTATGACACCTGTCCATTTGCACTCGCGACATAATAAAACGTTCGAAATTTGTCGATTTCAGCAGATCAACGTCAAAATCAGCAATAAAATCCCGGAATAAAAATCATTTTACGAACACGCGGTTAGTGTTTCAACCGGAACGATAACAGCCGGAGAATGGTGACACTTTGGACAGTTTTATTTTCTTCGTGGCTCCGATCCGTTTAAAGGTATTCGGGGTTCGGGATAGGTGGCTCGAAGAAACAGGAGCATGGATTGGAAAACAATCCAAACGGTGATGGTTTATGGGGTGGTTAGGGTGCGTGGGCCAGTGGGAAGCACGTAACCATCGTAAATACGACGTAAACACCGCCAGGGGAGAAAACGAAATCATTAGAGCGCTGTTCAATTTGCGGTGTACGCTCGTAAAGGATGAACTCAATTTGGTCCGACTGCAGTTAGGTGGTTGGTTATCACGTGCGAAAGTTTAATCGAAATTATTGCACGCATAATCTTCTTTCTTCTTGTATCTTCCGATCTTTCGATTAAAGTATGATCCTTTTAATCCCTCAAATCCGATGCTTGCTGGGACTAATAGAAATTTCTTTAACCCTCGAAATTAAAATGAAGAATCTTCGTATGTTAGAAAAATAATGGCCGAAGGAATAACGTAAAATTTCGTAAAATTTCGTAAAACGAATAAAATTATACTTTTGATCGGCAAAGCTTTGTCATTTTCTTAACCGCAATACTTGAGTTTTGTCTAATAAACTTCGACAAATTTGTATAAATAACAGTTTGCAGATTTGCTCATTTCCAACCCCCCCGCAATCGGTCCTCCAGCCCCCTTCCAATTTATCCTTGAGTCGCGAGGCAACAGGGTGTCCGCGAACCGCGAGAGAAATACAGTGAACATCGAGCGGACGAGCACAGGAGGGTGAACGATGGCGCGAAACGAGGGTTGGAAAAAAAAGGGGGACGAAGGTGGAACGTTTTACAACGGCGAGGGAAGGAGTAGTTTTCGCGGAACGGTACAAAGCTTCGCAAACAATACGCGAGGATTTAGACAATTGGCGCGATCAAAATGGCCGCGCAACGCTCTCCCCAGGGGGATGAAACCCGTGCGCAACACGCTTTCGGTTTTATGGACGCGAGTGACCGGAAAAACGATTTTCTGCGGGAAGATGAAAAACGACTGAGTAAAATAAAATGCATGGAAACACAGCGGAGAAAGAGAAACTGTTCGTGCCGGGGGTGGGTTTGAGGGGGTTGGTTCGTTCCGTCATCGTCGCAGCTGCGACCGCATTGACTCGTGAGTGTTGCTGTTCTCCTTAAACGAACGATCTTTTTCACAGCGGCAAAACATTGACAAATTACCACTTTATATAAAATATGGACAAACCGTGAATCAAGTATCGCGAAAATTCTGCTATTTTGGTTTGGGAATAAAAATCACATTTATTTGTTTTTCGGATTTATCTTGCCCCTGCGTTAAGGGTGTAAAATGGCAAAATCATACATTTAAGGGTTGTAACGTTCCATGCAACGTTCTGTTATTTATCAAGATTTGGAGATTTTTGGACATTTTGTGTGCATATTCTTCACTGATCCTTTATTTTATATTTTGTACAATTTCTTAGACCAGTATCGCCGCGACGGTGAAAGAAATGGTTGTTTCTTAATTGTGCACCGACGGAAATCAATTCATTATTTGTCACAGAAACTGCCGAACTTTCGTTTAGTTCCGCGACGCAGGTAACGAGAATACTCGTCCAGATCGAAGCAACGTTAATTTCGTCATTAGCACAGACTCGGAGCCTGTTTCCATCCTCCAACCACCCCGCCACCTCGTCAAATCATACCGTAGTTTTTCATCGGGACCGAACGTAACGAGTTTCATAGAAGCCCTCGGAATCGAGTCGAAAAGGGGTTGGAAAATAAGTGCTCCACAGGGAGGGGGTTGGTTGGCTCATTTCATTACCGGTAATTGAAAAGTGGGTATCGTGATTCGGTGCTCCCTCGATGATCCCGCGAGTCTGTAATTGGATGTTTCGTGGAACGAACCTCGGAGGAGTATGAAGAATTTTTTAAAACCCGGCTTGTTAATTCATTCAAGTTTGTTACCAGGTTGATTATTTAAAAAGAAATGTCTGTAGGGTATAGGTTGTGGTTAAGTTCGAATCACAAATGTACGAGAAGTGTATTCGTTGAAAACTGTACCGTGCCATTAAGAGAAATGAATAATTTTGAGGGAACTTTATTTCTTCTCTTTTTAATCCGCTAGCTCCGAGCATGAACCTTGCTGGCGACACTGGTTATAATTATTTATTATTCAAACAAACCTTTTTTTTTTGATAATTTATTTTCTTTTAGCAAGCTACAAAATTTTGAGCTTTATGGTGCAAATACCCTATTATGCGACGTATATATATACGTAATGGAAGTAAAACGGGTTCAGAAGATATTCCGAACTTAAAATTCTATTTGAATCTCCTTCGAGCGCACGGCTTTCCTTTCGATCGCTAGAAAACGCGATGGGAAATCGTTGTAGATCCAAGAAAATTTCGTTCCGCCATTAATTTTCACTCAAGTTTCTTAAAAGACGCGTTACCGCCATCCTGCCCCACCCCATTCACCCCCTTCACCCTCTGTTCAACAACAATCCCCTTTACGGATAACGAGTCACGTTCAGAGTTGCCGCAGTCTTGGCGCACACACGACGCTTTTCGAAGCCCTGGATCGGCTTACGTGTAACAACTTGGAAGCAGTTTACCGTCGCAAACCACCGGATAGAGGGATTGGCTCGTGTCGTGCGACGGGGACGTCATACGACGTATATATACGCTCCAACGACACGATTCGTATCGATGGCGAAACTTTTCCGCGGGCTATTGTATTATAAAAGGACATGTGTTGGGAGATATGGAAATTTGGAGATTAGGAGATTGGGAAATTGAAAATGTGGATTCTAAACATTTGAAAATTAGAAACTAGGAATCCGAAAATTTGGAAATTAGAAAACTGGGGAATTTGGATCCTGAAGATTTGAAAATTAGAAACATGGAATCCGAAAATTTGGAAATTGTAAATTTGAAACTTGAAAATCTGGCATTTAAAAGCTTAAGAGGAACCGAGTACACGAGGAGTCAATTTCCAAATTGAAGTTCTTAACAATTTAGCTTATGTCATTAATATGTATCATGTAATAGTAATATCGTTCAAATAACGCGATGTGGAATGTTAAAAGAGATAAAAACTTTTACTTGAGAAAATCTTGTCCCTATCAAATTTATCGATTCGGAAGGACACGTGGTGCATTCAGTTCGTTCGTTTCATTGGTAAAATGCATCTCAGCTTCGAAACGTATTGGATGAAGTTGCAGAGGAACACCTTACAGATATTCGTACATACAAGATCAAAGAGCAGTTGGCCCTTTGATCTCGGCCCATCTAATCGGTTACGTTTCACTGTACGAATCGTTTCAAATTCATCGCTAAGTAGCTTTCCTGAAATCACGTGTAATACAATCCGCGATGATATTTGTTTCTCATTTTGATATATGAATTCTGAATTTGTTACACTCAAAACTTTCTATGGTCCTGGTCGAAAGCAGATCAAATCATCTAAGAAAAAATATCACCAATTATGGAAATAAAATGTTAAAGATCGGAAGATGAATTGCATGATAGCGTCAAGGAACTGGAACGTTTCATGAACGTAGAATGGATTAATTTATTGATGCTAATCGTATTTACTAGTCCCTGCATCTATTTTAATATCAATCGATAAATTAATTACTGGTTTATTCGTATTCCATTGATAGGTTTCAAGTACCACAGAGAAAAATTGAATAGCCTAGTTTCATTGATACCTTGTCGAAACGTTATTCAGGTATCGAGTTGATTAACCGGTCAATAATTATCCCTCGAGATGTAATTAACGTATTGAAAGCACGGTTGCTAATACAGTGGCACTTTGGTAGTTGAGCTTCAAAATATAGCTATTTACGCCTTTTATTATTTTCTCTAACATAAGTAATTTCCTTTGTATTATTTTGACATTAATATTAGAACTTGAAAATTTCTTCGAAAGCTACACGGAGTATAACAAATAACGTGTCTTAAAATCCTGTTGTAATTAAGAAACACAAGTACCTCTAATGATACTTTACCATTTGCTTCCTTGAAGGTAGAAAAATTGGGCCGTAAGGGGTTAAATAAAGAAGGTACCTATTTGCTCTTTCTAATTCGTCAACGTGTATAAATTCGGTTCTTAAGACTATAAACGAACCCGTTTGACGATGGTATTCGTAGTCCGTTGAAACAGCCGGAGATGCGTGAGTTGGTCCACAAGAGGACCGTTCGGCATGGTCCCAATTTCCCCAGGCGACCATATTACCCGTTGAAATGGTCCCAAAGTGGTTCGCAATAATAATGCAGAGTGGATGCACGCGCACCGTCGATGGTCTATCTAGGGAAACGTCATCAATCATCCAGAGGCCGATGTTCGTATAAGTATACACGGGTCGTCGAGGCGCGTTGTACTCGACAAGATGAGCAACCGTGTTGTTGCACTCCTGGCCTGATGCAACGTACATCGACAACGGCCAGAATGCGTTGCTAATCGCTATCGATCATTATATCGCTCGAACTCCTGTAACAAATTAATGTCCGGGCGTCTACTAACCTATCACACTCTTTCCTCTGATCAAATTATTTGATAAACGGTTAATGATCATTTTTTAACGTAGCAGATAGTCTTGGAATTATCGATCGCTTGGTATGTTTGGAAATATGGCAATTTGGAAATTCGGAAAATTAAAAGTTTGGTAATTTGAAGATTCGACAATTTGGAAATTTGGTTATTTGGATATTTGGGAATTTGGAAATTTGAGAATTTGGAAATTTGTTAATTTAGTGATTTGGATATTTGGCAATCTGGAAATTCGGAAATTCGGATATTTAGAAATTTGGGAATTCGGGTATTTAGAAATTTAGAGATTTGGTAATTTGAAAATTTGACAATTTGGAAATTTGGTAATTTGTATATTTGGGAATTAGGGAATTTGGTAGTTTGACAATTTAGAAATTTAGCAAATTAGCATTTTGAAAATATTTTGAAAGTGTATGCTTATTAGGGACTGAGCAAGGCCACGTTGCGCTGTTTGAGGTATGATAAAACGAAAAGAAAGGTAAGAAAAATGTTTCGAGGGGGAAAAGAGGTCCTGGTCGAAGGATAAAAGTCGAGGTTAATCCGTGCGAAGCTAAATTAAAGGGCCAAGTTGGATAGATGGCTCTGGAACGAATCTAGTTCCGGTGGAACAGTCAGAAGTAGAGGTAAATCCGGCATTCTGACCTCCGCAGGGAAACATTCGTAGACTTTGGCCAATTTGAAATTATTCCGCCAGCTACACCGGATTACTTGACACCGAGCCCGGAAAAGAACGCTCCCGTTTCTCCGCCGACGAGTTCCGTGTACCTTCAATTTATCTTACTTCCCTTCCTGTTACGAGTTACCCCCTCAATCACTCGAGAGATCTTGACAAATTTTATTGAGGGAATATTGTTTGAAGCAGAATTTGGTTACTTGGAAATTTAGAAATTTGGAAACCTAAGAAATCGGCAATTTGGAAGTTTGCAAACATGGAAAATTGAAAATTTGAAATGCGAGAACATAGAAAATTACAAATTTACAAATCTGAAATCTTGTAAAATTGTAAATTTAGACACTTGAAAAATTGGCAATTTAAAATTTTATAAATTGGCAATAACGAAACAGGATTTTTACGGACGCCAATTTTTTATTCCACGTTTTGACAAATTGAAATATTCATCTCTGCTTCGGACGCAAAATAACCGATCCTTTGAAAAAGCTGGTTCATTCAAAAATTCTATAGGTCTCATTTCCGTTGTACAATATTTCTGAAACTGTATTTTCGTTCGTATCGTGCCACTCGAATAAAACCGTGCGCTCAACGAGTTCCATCGTTTCTCTCGAAAAAACGAATGCTCGCGAAGCCAGAATTTATTTCAAACCTTCCATACGCATTTTTTTACGCTCGCGTCTGGATTTTTCATCACGCCCGGAGAAAGATTCGAACGAATTAATTGGTACCATTATCGTAACGAAAACGATTTTTCATTTTATTAACGACACGCGACGATGGACGCGCGCCCTGTCAAAGAACTCGTTCAGCAAGAATATTTAATTAATAATGCTCCAGGGATTCGATTAATTGATGCTGGAGGACGCGAAATCACGAGCAATCTCGAGATTGGCGTACGAAATTAAAAACAGTTTTTAACATAAAGAGGTTGAAATATTCTTCATAAAACGAACTCTATGTAACCCTGGATCAGAAACGATTGATTAACGCGCGTAATGCCAAATTGCCGAATTTCCAAACATTCTAAGTTTCCAAATTTCTAAATTTTCAAATCGTCCAATTTCCAAATTTGTGATTCTCCAAGTTTACAAAATTCTAAAAAGTGGCAAAGCCAAATATTAACCCAAAGGAAATAATAATTTAAATTCAATAGTTGCCTCTTCTTATTTTCCAAATTTTCTATTACTTAAGTTAAACGAGAAGGTAAATGGCAAAATTGCGAAGATTGTTTTAATGTGTTTAATAATCTTTATTAACACGTAGCGTGATAGATAAGGGCGTTGAAGGTGTGGCTGGCGAACGTGTTAACAGAATACGAAATTACACGAAGCGGACGGTGGGACAAGTTTTAACGTGGTGCGTGACTGGACGGTAATGCCGATGGAGAGCATATAGTCCGATCACAGGAAGCTGCTGCGAAACCCTTTCACGAGCCAACGACTTGTGCAATCATGAATATTCTGGAGTCACGTGGTTCCACGGAAGCAGCTGCCGCGTGCATTCTAACGAACAGCCGAATTCTCTCTGCCAAGATCTATTCCAATCAGATCGTTTATTACATAGTTTCGTTACATGCTCGTTGCATACGTGCCTGATGCCCTTCTGCTATTCCTTAAACCATCCTCAAATTACACAGACCTAATTTGGAAGTCGGGAAATTTGGAATTTGGAACTCTAGAATCTGGTAATTTGGAAATTTGGGATTTGGTAATTTGGGAATTTGGGAATTTGGGAATTTGGGAATTTGGAATTTGGAATTTAGAAATTTGGAAAGTTGGGACTTGGCAACTTGGAAATTTGGGATTTGGCAATGTGGAATATGAAAATTTGGAATTTGGAAAATTGGGATTCGGTAATTTGGGATTTGACAATTTGGGATTTGGTAATTTGGGAATTTGGAATTTGGAATATGAAAATTTGGAAATTTGGGATTTGGCAATGTGGAATATGAAAATTGGGATTCGGTAATTTGGGATTTGACAATTTGGGATTTGGTAATTTGGGAATTTGGAATTTGGAAATTTGGGAATTGGTAATTTGGAAATTTGGGAATTGGTCATTTGGAAATTTGGGATTTGTCAATTTGGAATGTGAAAACTTGGAATTTGGTAATTTGGCAATTTAGAAATTTAGACAGTTTTCCACCTGGCGCGTTAATAGTTGGGGGGGGGGGGGGGGGTCCGGGAAAAATCTATTTCAGAAAGTTATATATGTTAGAAAATTAAGATTATTAATTAAAAACTAATTAATGAGATAACGACGATATACTTAAGCCTGATAAATAATTCATACCCCACTTAAGCTTATCTCTATTTCGAAACGGATTTAAAATGGAAACGGTAGGGGCTTAGATATCGAACGGAAGTACTCAGTTCGAAAGTAGGTATCCGACAACATTTTCGAACGATTGCATCCATGGAAATTTGCAGTTTTATTACCATCCCTTAGCAAAAGGGTTAACGTTCAGTTTGATTGATTGCGGAAACCGTAATAATAACGAAGGCGGACATTCAACAGGATTTCACCATACAAAAAAAAAAAAAAAAACGCTACACTCGTTCCAATGTACCGAATCGTTTCGTTATCGACAAAACGATAAAACTTACGGAGAATAACTGTTATCATCAACGTGACCATTTACGGTACGAAACGCACGCGACCATTGCCGGGTTAATTAACCCATTTGCATGATCGATCCCGTTGTCCGTAACTGGTTCCGATTTTTCCCCTGCCCGAATCGAAAATCAAACCTAACTATTCAACTTTCTACAATTTCTTAATTTTATCCTTGCATTTATTTTATATTGCTATCTAACCATGCAACTTGATTCACAACCTTCATGAATTTTTTCCTACAAAATTACATATTTATTAGGTTGACAATTAAATTCATAATTTGTATACTTTTTGTACAAAATTACATATTTATTACGTTGAAAATTAAATTCATAATCCTCGCGCTTCTGATATTATACTACACGAGAGAGTTTGATTTTCATTTATATTTTAAAGCACGGAAATTAAAAAATTATAAACGTCGTCAAAGGTTAATCTTCAAAATAAAACGTATCGAAATTTCTATTTTACCCTACTTTTATTCCTTTCATTTCCAAATTGATCATTTAATATGTATAATAACCAAATATTTGAGTATTGACACAATCACCATTCACCGCCGTTAATTATGCGCACGAAATTATCGAACGTCCAATTTCTGTGGGTCATGAAACGTTCGATAGAGATTTCTCCGTGAATTCTTCATGCACTTCAGCCAGTCGTTTTCGCATGCAACATGCAAATGCATCGCGGGCAACAGCATCACGCAACTTTCTAATCTTCTGGTAATTAGCGTGGTGTGTTTGTGAAGAATTTGCATAAATAAAACGGAATCGCACGGAACTCGAAACCGGCGTGTATCGAAGCCTCGCGAAACATTAATTCGTCCCTGTCTGCGGGGAACGGTAATTCAGCGTAACTTTCGCGAAATAATTCTAATTAGTTCGGCGAACAGTTATTGCGTTGCAATCGGAAAATTTCTATATATCAAGCGACGCGACGAACGAGGCGTAAAGCCGTGTTTTCAACGGGTAAACTCGTCGCATAAATCGTAAACCGGTCGAAATTTGCAGATCACACGGCCAATACCGATAATTACATTTAATAGCGTTTCGATCATGCGATTGACGCACGAATATTAAAGCACACACACACACACACACCGGCCTACCTTGCAAACCGCCGAATGAGTAATTCACCGGGTAGCCCCTGTTAATTTACGATTGCACGTATGAATGCTCTTTCACCACCACCATTTCGTATCCCTGTACGCGTGCGATCTTGTTTGTGATTAACTAACCATGCTGAATCGGTTGCCAAGAATGCCAGATAATCGATTCTCTACCATGAGAACAACGATATTCTATCGAAAATGGAGATTTGTTTGTTGAAACCTGTTAACGCTTAATAAACACCGAGGGTATTAAATAAAACTACCTGCAAGTTTTATTCAATTAACGTGATTGGTAGTCAAATTTTTAGAAATCCTTCGTTTTCAGATTTGATATTTCTTGTGATTATTCATTTTTATGAAATGGATTGGTAGACTTCCCTAGGGAAAATTTCGTCCTTTGCTCAAAATTTACTAACAATAAGACCCATATTACCTTGTTATTCGATCAAGCAAATCTCTTTGAAATATATACCAAAACACATAATAACACGAATTAAGCGAAACCTTATCCCGTTTCGAAACTTTGTTCCCATTCGATACGAGTTTTTCAGCGATCTGTGGATTCGCGTAAAATATATATTTCCTTTTCTTGTTTCAATTACGTCCTGTTTTTGTTTTCGAGACACACCGCGACGAATAAATATAACACACGCTTATTGAGAATCCATTTTTATCTCGTACGAAACACGAAAATATATCGTACGTCGTTTCGGCCAACAACGATACATTTTGTTTCTTTTTTTTTTGCGGATGCGTTCTCTGTCCACTCGTGGCCGCAATTTATGTGTACATTCGCAGCGTGAAAAAAACACGTTCTGAAGTTTTACCTGCGCATCGAGCTACCACCAAAAAGTATCGTGAAAAAGGGAGGAGCAGAAGGATGGAGGAGGAGCATGCAAAACTCGAGCACCAGACTGGAAAGACCAACAACCCTGAATCGTTAAGGTGGCCTCGAAGAACAAAACGAATGACAGCCGAGGAAGAACGTGATGTGGAATGTTTAAAGTTCGTAAACGACTGAGGGATAAGAACGGGGACAAGAATTAACCCTTTGGTACATAAAATAACTACCAATCAATCTTATCTCATGAATCGTATTAAACAACTGGAGCATCAAAGTTTTCAGTGAATAAAATTTTACCTATGTCCAATATGCTGACAATATGAAACTTCAATTTCTGTTATTTTTAATATTTTACTAGGTTTGATACTTCATTTTGTGGTTATAGTAAAGATACAAGGGTGAAGCTTAAAATCAACCCCTTGGAGCTTCTCAGACGACACTGAAATGCGATTAAAATTTCTAATCTACCGATAAATAAAATTTCAGATTTACAATCATTGTTATTTTTAATATTTTACTAGGTTTGATACTTCATTTTTTGGTTATAGTAAAGGTACAAGGGTGAAGCTTAAAATCAACCCCTTGGCACTTCTCAGACGACACTGAAATGCGGTTAAAATTTCTAAACTACCGATAAATAAAATTTCACATTTACAATCTTTGTTATTTTTAATATTTTACTAGGTTTAATATTTAATTTTTTGGTTATAGTGAAGATACAAGGGTGAAGCTTAAAATTAACCCCTTGGCACTTCTCAGACGACACTGAAATGCGGTTAAAATTTTATTCAATTTGATACCTAATTCCTTCGTTACAGCAAACGAATAAATTCAAGGACTAGAATTAACCTCTCTTAGAAATATAAGATCTACAAGTTTCGTTTCTTAGAAAAATCAACAAATCCCCCGTGTCTGTGTTTCGCGCGAGGTTAAACGGTAAACGAGACACGAATAGGGATGTTTGAAACGAAATGATTCGCATACAGGACACCTGAAATGTTTTCGTAACCGTGTGGTCGGTTCTTTGCCGACGCAATTGCAATCGCGACAGGCCGCAACCACGGAACGACGGATAAACCGGTCTAGATCCGACGGATCCTTGGCCAGGAAAGATTTTCGTCGGTTGCGAGGGCTTTGGCAAGCTGCCCGTTCGCCCGACAGAGTTCGGTCTGGCTCTATTTACCGGAGGAATTTCAGTGATTATCGGCAAAGGATTTACAGGGGAGACCCTCTCTCGCCGCCGCGCCGTCCGTGTGTCGTTGCTGATTAGAACTTTACGTTCGTCTGAAATGCTTCGTCGCACGCATATCGAACCAATATCGACACACAAGTCCACCAAACCTTGAAAAGTTCGAAAAATATTATTTAAAAATTCCAAACTTCCTAACAATATATTTTCGTTCTCAATTCCTATTTAAAAAATATATAATATTTCCCAGCAGAAGCAAAAGCGTTAACGCGGTTAACTATCACAGTAGAAAATGCCATGCGTGATCAGACACGTCGTGACACCAGTCGTTCAAAATTCTGTCGATTAATTATTTTCAAACTTTCATTTTACTACCCAGCGCTATTAACGCTATCGAAAGTAGGCCTTTGCCGTCGAACGAAGGGAATCGCGTTCCAGGGATAATATCAACGAAAAGGAAGACAATGTCGTACGGTTACCAGACGAAGCCAGCCCGATATGGAGCGTGCATCGATGGGAAGGAAAATACCGCGTTCCGCGCGAAGAATGTTTCATGAAGCTGGCTGAATTGCACGCCTCGCGTATCTCGGGTAAAAGCTGGGCAATGGGGGAAGGACGGAGCGGCAGGGGTGGAAGGGAAACAGCTTGAAAGCTTAACTTACCCGTACATTTTGATTCCGGTCGCGTTTCGATGTTGGAAACGATATTGGATGATGCACACGGAAAAGTGAATTACTTTCATGGCGTGTATTATAGGAAGCTGCAGGCTCGTAGCGCAATAGCTTTTGCACGCTAGACCCTGGAAACTAGAATTGCACAAGTTTCTAGAGCCCTGATCAAAATTATTTTGATACTTTTCTGCTGTTCATCATTCTTTGTTCCAGAAATTGAATTATTTTGATACTTTGTCGAAGTACGCCACAGTCGAAGAATAAAGTACTTAATTCAACTGTTTGTTGTTTATACTTCGGTCCCAAAAACGTATCGAAATTGACTAATCCGATACACGGTAAATACAGGATACCCGTTACATACGTTAATTACACGAGGCTCGAGCTTTTCCCATTACGTATGCTGACGGTACGTTACGCAAAGCCTCATGAATATTTCATTCCAACTCCACGGGTTCGTTCGTTTCGCGTCGTCTTCATATTATTTTAATGATTAAAGTTGGCCCGGGCAAAACTTGATCCGTTCACGGTTTTCGGTAACGAAGCTTCAACACGATGCCTAACCGCAAGAAAGCTAATGTAATCGATGCACGGAAGCTTGTTACCTTTCATCGTGAACAAATTGCTTGCACTGCTCGACGTTTGGAATCAAAAGACTCTCATGAGTTTTATCATACTTCGGGGTGCAAGAAGTAATTAATTTTGACCGTCAAGTTTTCCATACGCGGGTGACATTCGAATCTCTGAAATTATAAATAATATCCGTTGGCAATAAAAATGTCAACTGATTGAAATTTTCGATGATACTGGTATGACAGTCAAAGCTTCATTAACCCTGAAACCCTACAGTATTTCGATTATTAAGCAATACAATTTGTAAATACAAAGACCTTCGTGTATTGGCCGACAGAATATCCAATGTAACGCTTTGAAGTTTCAAAAATAAGAATTCGGTCGAAGCTATAACCTTCATCCATGATCTGTCATATCGAGGGAGCGTAATCTTTGGAGAATTCTTGTGAGATTAGGTTCATTTTTCCTAGGAATACGTCATTGATCGGCCAGGGGATGGAAGGGATAGGATTGTGGCGAACAGAACGTTAAACTCGGACGCTTCAGAGCATTCGGATAGCAAAAACTTTAATCGGTTTACCGAACGAGCTGATGGGAGATAATTGAAATCCACGTGGAAAGCTAGTACCCTCAGGAGATTGCCATTAATTAGAGGCATAGATCACTCGCCGAGGTTTGTGACAACCGACCAGATCCTCTCTCTGTCTCTCACTCGCCCTCTCTCACAATGTATCTATCTGTGTGTACGTGCATGGGTGTTACCCTGGCCGGGTTAGGTTCGTCTTTACCGTGACGTTGCTTATGCAACCAGTATCTGGAGGCACGTTGACGCCATTGTGTTACCAACCGCCCGACGACCGATAGCGTATCTACCAGGATTGCATAACATATCCGCAGTATCGTCTGAAATGGATCTCGAATTAGGAGTCAGAACAGACGCGTTACGAATCAGCAATACATGACTGACCCCGACCGATCCTCTGAAACAGCTGCCAGTCTATTGATCTGTCAGTTATTAGCTGCACAGATTTGCTTGCCATTCTGTTCTTGTTAACATCGAAGACACGGGTACCAAATATACGAACCTAGGATGAAGAGCCAACCTTCAAATGCCTATCTATGGCGACTACGTGTACTGTGTACCTATCTTTCAAATACATGCCGTACCGACGATATTTGTGCAACATTTAGTATACAAACGAACTCCTTATAACACGGTGTACAGGAAACATTATGGTAGATCTTTGGAAATTCGGGAACTTTGGGGTATTGGGTTCTTAGAAGTTTGGAAATTATCAAAGAAGGTTCTATAATCATCGGGTGCGATTACCTACAAGTGGCTGAGGAACATCAATGCAGAAGTGCATCGACAACGAAAGAAATCGTTTCGTTCCGTTTCATTCGCGGGAATACGATGGCAATTTGTATAATGGCAGCGTGAAGAGCGGTAAACGATCGTTAGAGCACATTCGTCATTACGGGAACGGTGTTCGACGTGGTAACGGCATTCCGCCGAGAGTATTCTGGACGCCGTATGTCTTCCTTCGACCAAAACGGACCCTTCTCACGAATTACGTACCAGCCATCGCGCCAGGTATCGGCAACCAGGGATACTCGTGTCAAGGGGGACGTTTCCACGGATTTTCCTACCCGTGAATCAATCCGATGACGATAAATTCGGGGCCAGTCTTCCGTGGTGTAAATTTTGTAGCAAGTAGTTGACAGAAGTGGCGTCGATTGATCGAATCTTGTCCTTTTGACACTTGGTCCCATTTCACGGAGAGAAAAAAAAATGGTATCCAACATAATATTTCCCCATAAATTTAATCGTCAACTTGCCCTTTTCCCTTCTGAATACTATCAAATTTTTTCCCAAGAATATAAAAACGATCCACCTTAATATTTTTTTCTTACGTTCAACACTTCAACTGCCACGTCAGCCATATGTGGGTGACACTTGAATTTCCTTAGTTTGTCTATCTTTTCAATTACTTAATTCGAAATCGTCGTATTAGGTACTCGAAATTCTGAATAATAATAATAAGTAAAATTTGATCAAAATAAATGCTTTGCCTGACCAACTAAATTTTGGAATATTGTCGAATTTTCATCACGATTACAAAACTGACCCTTTAAGCGCGTGCTGGCTCGTAAAAAGAAATTTCTCTAGGATGGATGTGTTCGATCGAAGATACGCAACGAAGCATGCAACGGGTCCGAAGGTGTCGCCAAGACGAATGCATCGTAGAATTTTGTAAAAGCGGAGAACGCCTTGGCTGTTGGGGTGCTCTTTTGTTGCCAGCGATCGACCGTGAATGACATTAACACGGAATTTCGCCGCCACGATGAAACCTCCAACCTCATCCCGCCCTTTCTCCTACCTTCACCATCCCCAAAGCGTTCGACCCTCTTTATACCACTTCAAGCTGCTGCTACTCCTTCCTCTCTGTCGGTTTCTTCCTTCGCTTTGTTTCTCCCTTTATCAAGTCGCTTCCTACTTCGCTTCGTATCGCGGCAGCAATTTCGCTGGCCGGGACCTCCGGCCCGACCAAAGGAATTCCGTCGGTCGCTCTTTTATATCCCTTAAAAAGATTTTCTGTACTTTAATGAAAAAAGCTTTTCCATAGGAGCCGTTGCTACTCGAGGGCGCCATCCTCTTTCCTCCCCCATCCTATCGTCCCGTTCTTTCTTTCTTTCTTGCATTTTTCATTCTTTTCTTCTTCCTCGTACTCGAGTATCTTTCAGACCTTCTTATTTTATTTCTCAATGTCTGGTCCCCTTATTGTTCTGTTCACGGCGGATCTTAACTTGACCTTGCGTTGTTTTTTTTTTTTTTTATCTCGCTGTGTATCTTTACTGTTTCACTTTTGTTCCTTTCGCTCGAGACAAAGGCAAATGGGTCACACCATCTTACCATCTGTGGCTTTATTCTTCTAAGTTATGTACAGCGTTGGACACGATAGATATCCATAGGAAAAATGGCGCCGTATGGAAAGGTTACCGTCCCTAAGTTAGATTTGAATCTGATCTAAGTTGGAAGTAGGTTTGTATTCCAACCTAGATTATATTTTTTTGAATCGCAATTTTTACACTTTTGTATTATAGAATTTAAGATTGTTCCTCGTTGCTTTGTTTCCTTTAATTCGACCGTCATTATCGAGTGACAATAAAAGAGACGTCGATAACCAAAGCAGTTTCAACTGTCGAATCCTTTATCTTCGTATCTTCTCCGGTTGTCGATACGTCTTCCCGTTTCTTTATCCGTACGCTTCCCTGAGGAATTATTTCCTTTCCTTCTGTCTTCTATACGCAACCATTTATTGATATATTTTCTTAGGCAAGGAATAATGTCGTTTCGAGTCTTCTATTCTTAACGCTTCCGGTATTTCCACACGGTCACACGTTGTGTCACCGTCTACTTCCCGTATCCTTCAGTTTTCTTTATTTATAGCGATCGATAAGCGTGTTCGATTTTTCTTACAACCTTTTCAACCCACTTTCCGTCTTGATAAACCGTAATCGAATATCCTGCGTGAAAGCTTGTCGCCCGTCGAACCTTGCCTCTAAATCAAATTCGTGAGGATATTTTCAACTTGTTCGATCCATTTGCATGTTACAGACGGCAAGATATTCTGTTAAATAAGTTGGAGGAAAATTATTTTGAAACCATTCTTCAATCGCACATTTTCCTATTACTTTTAACAAACACTAGCAGCATAAATTTTCTTTTAAATTAACAATAGAAATAAAATTGTCATATCGAAGAAACGATCCTAGTACGAAATCTCTTATCCCGTTAATAAAGTAGTTTAATTATTATAATTCTCCTAACAGAAAATATTTTATTCAATTTTAATTAGCCAGTAAAAATTGTTCGTTGAAATGATTTTGAAACACAGGGTGCGTGCGTTCCGTTTCGCTAACGAGAACTTCCGTCGTCAGACTTTCCGATAAACGTGCCCGTGGAGTAAACCTCGTTTTTGCTTTCCTGTCGCGTTCTATCCCGACCTGGTTGGAAATTCTCAGCGTCTGTTCGCGTTTCGCGAGCGTCGACTCGCGTCGACGCCTGTTTCCACCCCTCGGGAAACTCGTCTCAACGTTCGGCGTCGTTGATCGACGCGAAATCTCGAAATTATATCCCCAGTCCGACGATTTAATTTCGTGTTCAATTTACACGTCGCACGCGCGTCAAAACTATTTTCAAACCATTCATGAATCTCGCGTTTTCATTTTATGTAATATAACATAACAGATACTGGCAATAAGAAATCATTTCACAATTTTATCGCTATCTTATATCGGTGAACACTGACTGGGTTCATTTTCAGGTAGTTAATTCCAAGTAGCAATCGTCGTTTGGTTTAATTTAAATTGCGACCAAAGGGTTAATTATTATTTTATTGACAGACATTTTACATATCTGACTCAACTATCTATTGTTGTGATTTATAATATCGTATTATGTTTAAAATTATTACTCTAAGAACTTGAAATTTAATTCACAGTGTCAGCAAGATTCGTTGGAACATTGTTTGCAAAATATCCACGTACCGGTGCAAACGATTCCTGTGTGTTTTCGTTCAGCGTTGAAACCGTTTAAACTGCGAATTGGAAAGCTGAAGCATTCTAAACAGAGTAAAACGACGGTGGCAATCCGTTGAGGAGAGGGTATCGTAGTTGTCGTGTAATTTGTCCCTAAAGTATTCCTAGCTTCGTTACACCGTCTGTCGCCAATTCGTGGCTGAAACGAAGAGAAGAACGACTCGCCCGATTACTGGCTTGATTGGAATTCTGTCAGGGACGAGTTGAATGTCCTTCGGATGCTACGAAATAACTGTGCTTTCGCCTTAGCCTGCTAATAAAGGCTAATGCGAATGGATGTTCAACGAACAGAAGAAAGGACGTCATTTTCGTTCCGTTGTATTTCTGAACCGTTGTATTTTCTATTTTTCTCCTAGAAAAACTTGATTATACTGGAATTATCTTAATCCAAATATTCGAATTGTCGTCACAAACTTTATTTTCAAAATATTCGAAAATAACGCAATGTTTTATAATGCCATTTTATTTTTGTTACAGATCGAAGGACAACGATAGTGAAAATAATTGGAGCAATCTTTTATTTCTGGGTAAGCGAAGAAAACTTCTGTTTAAACGTATCGAGCACCGTACGATTCGGTCGGGATGACCATAAATCTCTTGGCGGTCATGGTTAAAGGGCGTCCGGATTTAATTAATAGCGTCTCGACTGGCAATCGACGTAACGACGTAATTTGACGTGGCTGCATGATCGATATCGACGCAATACGCGTCCACTGAAACGGTGTAATCCGTATCCACGGTACCAACAACGTTTTGTCAATGCTTTCTTGATGTCCCCTGCAATTCCATTTCACTGTCAAACAGCCTGCGAAAAAAATATCGTCGTTCCAAGTTATTTATCTATCACAACTGGACAATAATTTACTCTGCGATTAACAATCAATTATTACTAGGGTGTTAATCATTTATTTCCATGGAAAATATTAATAGTTGTCGCCATGAATTAAGATAGAGACAATTTAAATTTAATTTAAAAATATAATATTTCGGAGTTTCCAAACTCCTAATATATTCCAAAAATATAGTATTTCGTGATCTTTTAATTCCCAAAAGTGTATAAAAAAATATAATAATTCTGATCACCGACGATTTTTATAGCCCCAAGACACCACTTCAAGATTCCTTCTCTTTTTTTTTCTTTTTTTTTTTTCTTATTTTAGAAGTTTGAATCTATGTATACATATGCGTATGTACATATATAGGTCGACGGTAGACGAAGTCGAGAAATTGAATCATCCAGATGGAAATTCGCGTCCGTATGGTAGCATACGTGTGGATTGGTCTTTCAATCATACACACATACACACACACGCATATATGAATCATGAACGTATGTACATACATCGTTTTCCATACACGAGTGCCTCGAAAGTTATAGGAATCTAACACGTGCGATTCGAATCGTAAAGTTTCCGGACATCAAAAATAGGATCCAAGGTAGGACGAGTTTGCGAAATTTTCGATCTTGCCTTTTTTTTCTTTTTCTTTTTTTTATTAACACTTTCACGACTCCTATATTTTATTGAATCAGTGGCACTTGTAATTTGATATTTCTTTCGCGTCGAAACATGGTTCGAGAACCATCTTTGCGAAATCCAATTGCGACAATGCTCGATCTTCTTTAGGTAGCGAACAATTTTTTAATTAACCCTTTGTACTCGATCGGTGCCTCTGAGGCGCCATATTTAATTTATCAGAGTATTCTAAAATGCGAAATTTTAGTTTTACCCATATCAAAATATAGAAAATTAAAGAAGGGAATAAAAATAAACAGATTCCCAAATATTTCTAACACTTTGCTTCCGACATAGTGCGTTTGGTTTCCGAAAGCATAGCTGGAAAATTAGATTACATCCGATTACGTCCAAAAATGCTTCGAGTGCTAAGGGTTAAATGTTTCAGGTCAAATATTTCGATAAAGACTTGGAACATAATTTACAAAGTTTCGATTTTGTATGCAGGATTGCGTATTTCAATCCTTAAGTACCTACACATAATTATACAAGCTTCCAGGGACCAGTTAGCCCATAAACGCATGGTAGAATTCGTATTTCTGTCTCCGTTCTTCTCTCTGAATGACGTTGAAATAATTATTTCACCTCTGATTCTCAATCCGACCAGCATGTAAACTCGCAGACAGTTCTTAACCCGTAGCAAACATGAAATAATTATAATTCATACGCGTTTCATGCACCGGCAAGTGGAGTATCTGCCACGGAAAAATAATTTGTAGAAAATTTTCGAGAACCGAGAGCCAGTTTCTAGACCGAATGGAGCCTCCGAGCACAATGGCAACTGACGTGTCCAGACAGTCTGCGCGCGGAATGGCGAGCGTTTACAAAGCGTAAACAAACAGAAAAATAATAAAAAGAAAGAAACTCTGTAAATAGTGTACAGAGACGCGAAGTGTAGGGAAAGAAAGGGTATTTTCGTGAATAGCAGTGCAAACGTGAAATTGCAGGTTTTCAGAGCTGTTTAGACTCGGCTTTGAAATGGAATATATCTTTAGCCTCGTAGCCGAAACCTGGCTCGAGTTGCTGTTTCATGGAAATTCCCAACAAACCGGTGCTGGCTCGTAAGAATTTGCGCTGGTGGGTATACAGGTATAAGTATAATTCACTTACTAAAAAGAAGGATTTTCCAGCCTTGATGTTTCAATTTTAATGAAAATTTATGGAATTGTGGAGAATACCGAGTTATACCAGCAACGATTTTATATTTTGGATGAAATTCACTTTATGGGGGCTGAAATGATTCCTCGATGTTCAACAAATTTTATTTCATTAATACATCTTGTTATTTAGAAAAATCTTTAATGAAATTAAATATACATGCAAAAAGGAAAAATTGGGTAAATTTTATGGGATGGTTTCAAACAAAAAAATCGTCCCATGCGTAACTCGATACCTTAGGATTACAAAAAAGTTTGATCGAACGACTTATTTATGTTTAAATTACATTTCTCTTTTTATACAAAAAGGGTTGCAACCCTTATGAACGAGCCGTCATTGTGACAGACAATTTGATCGATTGCAAAAAGAGGGTAGATTATTACACGAACATCGGTCATTATTGAACCTCCATTCGGTAACGAACGTGATATTAAAGCGGTGCAATTAATCAAAAGTGATATGAATACCAAACGCCTCTGATTTCCGTGTATGATTCCGGGTATCTCATATTAAATTTCATTAATTATGAATCCTGTGGTTCTCGTTAATTCGCAAAAATTACGTCTCACACCAGCCCTTTCGCTCGCAATTTATCGAAACTGCACCCGATGCTTTTGTTCCATGCGAGAACACCATTTCCTCGGGTGAAAACTTAAATATTTTTTAAAGGTAATAAGCTGAGACGTTTTAATGAAAATTTTCTGTTTCTTAAAAATATGAAATTCCCAAATTTCTCTAAACAGGTATAATATTTCGGAATTCCTAAGGTTTTAGAGACATGATCTCTATAAAAATGTAATATTCCAAAATTCCCAGCTTCCCAAAGATGTAATATCACGAAATTTTTAACCATCTAAAAATATAATCCGAAATTTCTATATCCCTAAAAATATATTTCGAAGTTCCCAGGTAGCGAAGACTGACGCTATAAACGATCCTGCTCTCGCAAAACATTACCCATAACACACCCACGAAACAGATGTAACATTTTTACTGCAATTTTCCGTCGTTTTTCGACAAACGAATTTTCCCCGAATTTCCAATCCGACAGTGTACCTGAAAAATCCATCTCCCGCCGTTAAACACGCGTTTCACTCGAGTCTATAGAGGGCGCACAAAAAAAAAACGCGTGAACTCTCGCGACAGATGTCACGCGACGGGGCAAAAAATCCTCGAGGTGAAATTCATTCGCTCACTGAAACAGCTTCACGCTTCATTATAACGGTGATTCACGCGACGTACTCGACGAAACGAACAACCCCTTCATGCGGATTTCTCTTTTTCTTTCTTTTACCTTTTTGCTTGATTCATTTTTTCATCACCTGATATCGCATTAAGACAGCCGTAGATTTTCACGCGGCAAAAATTACCCGGCTTCTATTAGTTATCTAAATGCGATCTTCGCGAAGGGTAAACGGTTTTCGAGGGTCTCCGGGCAAGATGAAATAAGCCGTTAATCCCGCGGAAAATCCAACGAGCCGAGCTTCAGGAAAGTTTATCGCCGTCGCGATACGATCGAAAGGAGGACCCCGGTGTTTCTCGAACAGTAAATTATATGGGGCTATCCGCGAGTTTTTCTCGTTAAGATAATTGCATGTGAAAACGGGCCAACTAGAGGTTGGCTTTTGGTTAGAAGGGGGGAAGAAAATATGGTGAAGCCGGAGAGGAGGAGAAAGGTGCTAATATACACCTCGGGTATGCTATTTAAGTAACTAAAACCGGCGAGGATTATCCTTGGAAAAAGATCTCGAACGGAAACTGGTGGAATCCTGTTACTTTACGATGTGACGAACCAACAAGATTATAAAGTTGTGATAGATTTAAAAATACGTCGTATGTATCATAATTTACAAGATTAATTTTAAAAGTTGCTCTGCTTATCAAAATAATTGGAAAAATATATCAACTTGATACAAAACGCTGATCCGATTATAATAACATTAGAATTGTAACGAATTGATTAAAGATTTTGTGTTTCTATTTCGTCAATAAAATCGCACTAGAGTAAGCCCGGCTACTGATACGCGTGGAGTGTTTAAAGGGTTAAAGACAAAGAGCCGTTCTTCGCTTGCGACCGAGTCCCGTTGTTATGTATGACCGGAAAGAACCTGCAGTCATAATTGCTTCCGGTAATACAACGAAAGCGACGAGGGAGACATTCAGTTTGCCGGAGCCTCGCGTAAAAGCAATCGTAGATCCTCGTACATCACGCACCTACAGTCCGGCTGCATAACGCTTGGAATGCAGTTTCGAGAATACTAGGGAAGATCGTATCGGTGTTTCGTGTTAGCTGTGAAATTTCGGATTTTCTGCCCAACGAAACGCCGTTAAAAATGCTTACACCGAGCACGAACAGAGTTAAAAATTGTTTGGTGTTGATAAACAGTTGTTAAAATAAATTCATATACATAGACTAAAGGTTAATAGGGGAGAAATTTTTCACCCCTATTCCTCCCCCCCCCTTCCCCTAAGAAAGTAAGAAAGTAAGAAAAAGTAAGAAAGAGGGGTTTTCTCTGGAAATTATAATATTTCTCGAAATATATTAGTGGTAAGAAGTTGATGGCCAAGTGCGTAAGTCATGGGAGTCTTAATCTGAAGTCTCGGGTTTCAAAACCCGTAGGGATGGAAAGTTAGAAACAGCACAATTTTCATTAATTAATTCTTCCTCCTATAACCAACGAATACTAAACAACTCAACTATAAATTACAAATAACTCCAATCCCCCTATGAAAAACTCATCGATAATAAAAAGGCAACACACCGGGGATATAATAAAATTTTAAGTTTAGGAAAGAAAAATACCAACAGTCCAAATTCTTCTAGCTAAGCAATGTTTCAAATAAAAGTTGCAATGTATTCGAAGTCAAATAATTAATTACTAGCAACAACAATTCCAACCATCAATGGGTAAGCAACATATCAATGCAGCAACAAATAGATTAGGAATGCAATTGCTGCCTCGCTTACACATGTATGTATGCGTCATACATACACATAAGTGTCAAGCTTGGACCGAAGACACGTTGCATCAGAATAGAGACACGGTTAGACGTCTTACATCGGTGATGAGCACGCGTGTACACGCGCTCCTGTCCGTGCAGAGACAGAGAAGGCAATATATGCATATATCAAAGAGCAGCGTGTGGGGTTCAGTAGACCAACCAACCACGCAGCAATGCATCAAGCCTAGTAATTTATAGCGGGGCGATTAACCCCTTCGCGTCCGTTGCCTCCCACCACCGGAGAACATCTAAAAGTCAGATCTGCTGGGTTGTGCTTACTCTAATATACATGCCTCTGTTCGCCCTGTTGAGATATAAAGGAGATCGAGAGAATCTATGATCGGTATTCTTCTATATTCCCTCAGTCTTTTTCAGACTGTATCCTTAACACAATGGCTGCTACGATGGTCACCGGTGACCGGCACCCGAAATTTTGTACGATCAAATAATTAACAAAAGATGTGATGAAATAAACTGGAGATAGATAATGTTAACTATCGAATCGAAAGGTTAAATTTGAAAATTAGTTGATTGTATTCTTAACCCTTTGCTGTCGAAGCATTCTTGGACGTAATCGAATGTGATCTAATTTTCCAGGTATGCTTCCGGAAATCAAACGCACTATGTCGGAAGAAAAGTGATAGAAATATTTGAGAATCTGTTGATTTTTATTCCTTTCTTTAATTTTCTATATTTTGATACGGGTGGAGCTGAAATTTCGTGTTTTAGAATACTCCGATAAATTAAATATGGCGTCTCGGAGACACCACTCGAGTGGAAAGGGTTAATAATCAGAGTTTCAGCGTGTCTGACTACACACGTCCGTGTTAACATTTAAATCTCGAAATAATCTTATAAATGAAGATTTATCTACCGTACGAGTCGGAAGGGTTCAAAATAAACTGAAGCTACTCGACTACCTCGTATTCGTTCGTACTACTGTCTCCGCGATCGTCAGCGCGTTAAATAAACTCGGAAGCTACGTAGTGTCAACCTCGGCGCAACGTGAATAGGAAATAAAGAGAAAGGGAATAATCTCGAACGTTTTACGATTGTCAGACGGCTGTTTCGATCGTTCCGGAAATAAGCACCGATAAAATCAAACGCCAACCGTGGTATGTTCGATCGTAACAGAGAATCGAGCGAGTAATTCATTGTACGACGCTCGAACAAAACTGTTGAGTATCTATTCCGGGGTGTTTCGATTGTGAGCGAAGAAAAAAAGAAAGTACAGACATATTTTCGAAGAATATTAATCATGCTGTTCGTTGTATCCGGCTGATTAGAGAACGCGTGCATTAACGACCAACGATTTCACGGTTCGACGTGTGCATCGTGCAACTTAATTGTCAAAGGTTTCGACGCCGAGTTTGATCGGTCCTCATCGAACAGTCTGGTAATTGCAATTAATCAGTAGGGGCAAACCCATGGCGTTTCCTCTTGTTATCGGTATGCCTGTCTTTAATTTAGACATTCGTGAAACGGTGCTGCTTTATCGAACGGTCCCTTTCTTTCGTTGCTCACGACCTTCCTGTTTACAAAGGCTTCGACGTTAGATGATTATTTTCATCGTTCCCCTTTGACGACGAATCGTTTTCAACGTAGACTAACGATTTACTGTCCTATGTTAATTAACTCTTGCGTCTGTAATAAAGAACGACCCAAAGAGCACCTTTAATTAAATAAACGAGGAGGATTGCATTCAAGGGAGGTATAATCGTTTCGACGATCATTTCTGGTACAACGAATCGAAAGTCGCTTAACGGTAGGTACTGTTCGTAGTAGTAACTATTGATAAAAGAAAAGAAAAAAAAAAAAGAAAAAAAATTCACCGTGCTTCTTTATCGACGAACGATTACATACTTTCGGCCAACGGCGTACACAGAAAGATATCGGTGGCTCGGATGTAATTCTCATCTCGGAATTTCGTATCCGGCCGGCGTGCATTCATCTTCCATTCAGAATGTACGGTGGCCGGGATGGGTAGGAGTCGCGTCGAGTATCAAAGCTCGTACGTAGCAAAGCAAACACGCGAGGAACGTGTGGATGCGGGCGCGCGCGCGGAGGCGCGTATCCTTATCGCGCGCGAGTCGTGCCACGACATCCGGTAATGCAACCCCTTCCGCAACGGGACCGGGGGACGTTTCCTCGTAAAATTTCCTATCTCTGCTCGTCGACGACAGCCAGCCCAGCAAACGTGAAGCTGAGAGCCAAGAGGGGGCTGAACGCGTACGGGAAAACCTGGATGGCGAACCAGAGGCACGTACAATGAGACGAGCGGATCGTTTGCGTTTTCGCCTGACACCGATAGCTGAGCGACATTTGATGTTCCCTTTTTACGAATCGTTCGTTCATTTTCTTTCTTTTCTTCTTTTTTTTCCCCCCAATGAAACTCTCGCTAGAGAATTGAGTCCCGATTCACCTACCCGTTGGAACATTTCCTTTTATTCTTGAAACTAGAAATACGATAGAAGTACGATTAGAATTATTCTTTCGAGGGTTTGAGTTTTTGGAAGGAGAATTTCTGTTGAAGGGATTGTACTGATCTGAATATATAAATTCATAATAAATATCCCCTGTTCCATTATAATTTTCCGATTTCTTTGTAATCAAATTCGAACTTTGATGGCCGGTTTGTCTCAATTCCTCGAAATCAAGAGCAGATCTTGGGCTCAATTCAAGATCAACGTGTCGCAGAAAACAACACTTCGTTAACAAAATATGACAGAACGCAAAGTGTCAGGAATTGTAGAGCGGAGTTATTTAACCCTTTGACTACGGCAGACTTTGACACGCACCGGCCGTACTGTACGGTATGAATTCAGTCGCGACGTACACCGAGAACAGCGAAGTTTTTCGTTAGGCGTGCATTTCTGGCGAAGTATAATAAAATATTCAAAATATTGAATTCTATTACATTAAAGTAACCTACATTACCACTATAAGCTTACATTACCATAAGAGCAATTATACAATTTTAAACCGGCAATTATTCACGAAACAGGCGAAATTTGATCCGGACGCGTATTGGCGCCAACAGTACCAGCGGAGCAAAATAAGTCAAGCGCCCATTAACGCCTACAGTACCAGGAATCCAACATGTTTCAGACGCCAATAGGCGCCAACAGTAGTCAAAGGGTTAATAGGTTTCGGGAAAATGATCTTTGGATGAGAAAACTGGGAGAGGAGTTGAAAGGTGAAGAGTCCAGAGTGAGTAATGTTGAAAGTTGGTGACTAGACGCAGATAAAGACAATATTTAAAGGTACAAGAAAACGATCAAACCCTAACCCAAGAAGTGGTGTACATAGTTGCCAGTCTAATATTTTTAATATCCCAGTCAGAGTTTCAAATTGAACAATGTTCAAGCTGAATCAGCCGAGCCGACAAAGTTGTGCAAATCCAGGTCACCTAAAGCTAGGTTTTTCATCAAACTATCCCCAAGATCGTCATACATGCCGAACAAGCTTCGATCGACTGGACCTACCAACAACCTTCCAACCGTTGTGTCACGTTTACAGCCAAGTTCTAAAGGAAAGGCGGTTAAAGCGCGACTTTATGTAGAACAGTCGTTATTTGTCGAGTTGGCGTCTCGTTCTTTTTCTCTTTCTCTTTCGCGAGCAATAGGCTCGTGCGCAGCGAGTCCCATTGTACTTTCATTCGACCACAGTTCGTCTGGTGATATCAAGTAATGGAAATTCTGCGGCAGTGGTGGCTTTCCCCGGTGCATTCGCCTAAACGATGTTGCTCGAGGGCCAACATCCAACCAGCGATCTTTGGAGCATCGAAAAATGACTGGCACACATATGAGAGCACAATTGAACGTGACGAGGGTCTCTTACAATGCGCCAACAGATTGAAAAAAAAAAAAAGAAAAAAAGAAGAGAATAGAAAACAATAACGATAAAACGTTGCTCCCAGGGTCGCTTCTGATTCCAACGTGCAAGTGACACGATTTTAACGTATTCACGCGTGCAACGACGAGCAATGAAATAAATATTTAAGAAAGGTATGAAAATCGTGGGAATTTGTCACCAGTGACAGCCTTTTGCTTTAAACCAACTATATAACTTTTCGTGTAGCTTGAAAACTAAACTAGGGAATTTCAATGAAACACATAAACCTTCTATAAAAATCGAGAAGACTTTTCGATCGATCCAGGAATGATTAAAATTTAAGTTTGCATAATTAAAGATACAGAAAACACCGTGTTCCCCCCCAATAAAAACCAACGAAATCTTGCCAAGGAAAGCGAAGGTGAGTCAAGAAAAAAGAAAGAAGAAGGAGAAGAACAAGGTCTGAGAATTCTGGGAGGAATCTTGGAACTTCTTAGGAATGCCGGCCACGAATTTACCCTGACCGCGAGAATACGGTGGAAAATCAAATCCCGTGAAGGAGCAACCCTCCGGTTCGTCCCGTGGAAACTTTTGCAAACGCGAGCGAAAACTTTCGCTGGCTTGTAAACGAGTCATCGGAACTTCCAGCCCGATGACCAACGCCGATGAAAAAGAATACGATATCCCGTCCGAAACTTCGTTCGACGTCGCTGCTTTTACAATCACCCCCTGCCCCGCGTTTTTATCGAACCCGATATATCGAACCAAGTCACGATCAGGTGATGTTTGAAAGTCAATTTCCAAGGAAATTCTGGGTCATCGATTGCCCCGTGTGTCCAGCACTATTCAATGCTCAAAATAAACAACTGTTTAATTCACAGGACGCTCTGTAATTTGTAATTATTCGACACACGGCGGTCAATTTTCTTTTTTCTTTTCTTTTTTTTTTTAGCTACGTTTGCTGCGCTGTGTAATTAATTCTTAAGCACCGGAATATTTAATTTCATTTTCCTATATTACAGAAATTAAGCCTTGAACACCGAAAGATTGGATTTCAATTTGCTACGTTGCGTAATTAACCTTTAGACACTGAAAAGATCTCGATTGAAAATTTGCAAAGTGGGATTTAAATGTAATTAAATCTTATGAAATATAGCGGAAGTAGGATCGGTAATTTATTAAAGAACAAAGATAAAAATATTTAAATGCGAGACGTCTAAATTGCCTCGCATAACAAATCTAGGACACATCACAGTAATAGTGATGGGTAAAAGTAATTCATATATTCGTCTAACAAAAAGACGTATTATAAATATGAAATCGTGTAACCATTTTTGTCAAATTGGAAACTAAATCGAAAACTTGTACGATATTAAGAACATATAGATTCCAGACATCTCGAACAGAAATATGAATTATACATATTTTAACCTGCCCCAGACGTTCTAGATTTCGATACTAAAATTGTCTTAATATTATAATTACCAATGAAACTTAACTTAAATGGTACGCGCTCAATTAACAGCGCTGTAATTTATTTCCAGACAGAAACGTTTAATAAATTTCCATTTAGCATAACTACGAACAGAACTTATAAGATCCACTTCGGGATTCATTATCAGTGTTTAATAATTTCAATTGAAGGAACAGTTAATATCCAATATTATATTTAATCTTCCCACCTCTTCAATAGTACACGTTTTAAGTAAAAATTATAAATTTTCAAATTAAGAAGGACGGAGTTCTAATTTCTCGCCTTTTCAATATTGCATTACTTAGAACTAAAATTATGTAATTTGAAATGAAGAAGGTTAACATTCTAAATTATTACCCAACGCTTCAATATTACAGTATTCTAAATTAAAATTATAAAGTTTCAAAAAGCACTGAATTCTAAACGATTCCCCACCTTTCCACATTACCGTTCTATATTAAAATGACAAATTCGTGACTATAATCGCCTTTGGTATCGAAAGGGTTAAAAAAAAAAAAGATGATTGAATCTTTCCAAATGACTGAATTATGGAATCGTGTTTATAAGGATAACATTGCAGCATGGATAGAATAATTAAACAAACGAATGTCGATCGTATCGTTAGCATCAGTGAGATGAAAAAACAACCGGGAGCAATAATTGAATTACAAAATGGAACGATACAGATAACTGAATGTATCGTACGAATCAAACAGCGAAGTTTATACCGAATGTCGAGCATACAAAAGCTTCCGTTTCCTCTTTGAAATCTTATCGTCAGAATACACAATCCACATTCAACGCGTGGTAAAACGGAATTCATTCGGGAATCATTAAAAAATATGGACTTACGAATTTATACACGGATAATCCGCTGGCTACCTTTGTCGAGTTTCGATCTCGTTCAAACTTTCTCCTCCGCGAAATTCAGCGAGTAATAAAACAGAACTTATTCAAGAATTATTTAAACAAAAAGTAAACGTTTGCAAATCTGTAACATCGGCTGGATCTAGGCGTTGTTCGAATGAAAATTACGAGGTAAAGGGAGAAACAAGTCGAACGACGTTTAAATACATCAGGAAGAAAATTTCTTTTATTTTTTTTTCGAGAAAATATCCATTGTGCAGCTTATCGACGAGAATTTAGATTATTTTGAATAAGTACCGTATTCAAGTTGATGGAAAGCCGCACGAAACACCTAATTGCCGGTTATATACCCTTCTGGTAATTTTTTTTTTTTGTTTCTTGTTAACTCGAAGATATTAAATTATTCTATGGGATTGCGTGCACGAGAAACACTGCGCCGTGGTTATTTACGAAGTAACCTGATCGACGAACCGTTCTTGATTTTCAACTGTAGGAAACATGAAAGAACAACAACAGCGTGGATAAATATTTAGCTTCGTCGAAGTAAATGCCGTTTGTAAAATGTCGTTCGATATCCACCCTACTTAGCAAGTCGATTCTCGAAAGTTTGCCGTTGCGCCAAACATTGTTTGATTACTTGCAGCTGCATTTCAAACTTGACAGGGTGACAGATAAACTCACGATTTTCGTATATCTTCTTTGATCGCAAACAAAAATATTGCTGCTGTTACGTTCCCGTCTTCAAAATTTTCTTATTTGGAATTAAATTCCCGCATTTTAATGTAGAAGTTTCGAGAAGAAACGCGAAGCAAGAGGGCTGTCGCTCGGAACCACGTAACGTACACTTCCTCGCCACTCTTTTCCCTCTAATTTTTAGGTATAAAAAGGGTGACGGCGAAGGCATTTCGGGTTTAGTTAAAATGTAGAAAGCTACCTACGTTAACCATAATACTATTTCCTCTAACAAATACCATTTACCGAATATAAAGTCCTGGCTACGCAGCCGGCTCCTCCGGCTCGTAACACTGCCTTTAATTCGCACCCAATTACCTTATAACTCGAAAGTTTCCTTGACCTATGTGAAGCTAGCCCCTCATTATTAAAAATTTGAAAAACTGATAAGAGTTCTGAATGCCCCCCTAAGAGTTCTAGAGTTCTCTCAAAATTAAAAAAATAGTTCCGTCGATTAAAGTACCGAAAATAGCATTTGAAGGTGTGGGGGGGCCAACTTCTGATTTTTGCAACTTTGAAGAGCTATAACTTTTTTATTGTCAACTGTAGCACTTCGGTTGTTAAGGATAATTGACAGAACTCTTTGGGGGGCCACCAGAACTCTCAACAAAATTGTCGATTACCAAAAAAAGAAGAAATTTTTTCTGCATAAATTTTACGGGTGAGAAATTTTTTCGGTAACTAGCAGTTCCATTGCCAGTTCCGGCAGCCCCCCAAAGAGTTCTGTCGATAATCCTTAACACTCGAGCCACTACGATGCGAAATAAAAAAGTTCTCGCTGCTGAAAGTTGCAGTATGAAGAATTTTCTAAGTCCACAAGGGTGAAATTTTTTGTGGGTGATCGGCATTTTTGTTGAGAGTTCTGGTGGCCCCCCAAAGAGTTCTGTCGATAATCCTTAACACTCGAGCCACTACGATGTGAAATAAAAAAGTTCTCGCTGCTGAAAGTTGCAGTATGAAGAATTTTCTAAGTCCACAAGGGTGAAATTTTTTGTGGGTGATCGGAATTTTTGTTGAGAGTTCTGGTGGCCCCCCAAAGAGTTCTGTCGATAATTCTTAACACTCGAGCCACTACGATGCGAAATAAAAAAGTTCTCGCTGCTGAAAGTTGCAGTATGAAGAATTTTCTAAGTCCACAAGGGTGAAATTTTTTGTGGGTGATCGGAATTTTTGTTGAGAGTTCTGGTGGCCCCCCAAAGAGTTCTGTCGATAATTCTTAACACTCGAGCCACTACGATGCGAAATAAAAAAGTTCTCGCTGCTGAAAGTTGCAGTATGAAGAATTTTCTAAGTCCACAAGGGTGAAATTTTTTGTGGGTGATCGGAATTTTTGTTGAGAGTTCTGGTGGCCCCCCAAAGAGTTCTGTCGATAATTCTTAACACTCGAGCCACTACGATGCGAAATAAAAAAGTTCTCGCTGCTGAAAGTTGCAGTATGAAGAATTTTCTAAGTCCACAAGGGTGAAATTTTTTGTGGGTGATCGGAATTTTTGTTGAGAGTTCTGGTGGCCCCCCAAAGAGTTCTGTCGATAATTCTTAACACTCGAGCCACTACGATGCGAAATAAAAAAGTTCTCGCTGCTGAAAGTTGCAGTATGAAGAATTTTCTAAGTCCACAAGGGTGAAATTTTTTGTGGGTGATCGGAATTTTTGTTGAGAGTTCTGGTGGCCCCCCAAAGAGTTCTGTCGATAATTCTTAACACTCGAGCCACTACGATGCGAAATAAAAAAGTTCTCGCTGCTGAAAGTTGCAGTATGAAGAATTTTCTAAGTCCACAAGGGTGAAATTTTTTGTGGGTGATCGGAATTTTTGTTGAGAGTTCTGGTGGCCCCCCAAAGAGTTCTGTCGATAATTCTTAACACTCGAGCCACTACGATGCGAAATAAAAAAGTTCTCGCTGCTGAAAGTTGCAGTATGAAGAATTTTCTAAGTCCACAAGGGTGAAATTTTTTGTGGGTGATCGGAATTTTTGTTGAGAGTTCTGGTGGCCCCCCAAAGAGTTCTGTCGATAATTCTTAACACTCGAGCCACTACGATGCGAAATAAAAAAGTTCTCGCTGCTGAAAGTTGCAGTATGAAGAATTTTCTAAGTCCACAAGGGTGAAATTTTTTGTGGGTGATCGGCATTTTTGTTGAGAGTTCTGGTGGCCCCCCAAAGAGTTCTGTCAATTATCCTTTACAACCGAAGTGCTACAGTTGACAATAAAAAAGTTATAGCTCTTCAAAGATGCAAAAATCAGAAGTTGGCCCCCCTACACCTTCAAATGCTATTTTCGGTACTGTAATCGACGGAACTATTTTTTTAATTTTGAGAGAACTCTAGAACTCTTAGGGGGGCATTCAGAACTCTTATCAGTTTTTCAAATTTTTAATAACGAGGGGCTAGCTTCACAGAGGTGTTTCCTTGACAGAATTTCGAAGACAGCTTCATCCTTAAAAAGAACAAAAGTTGTACACTTTATTCAATATTTTTGAAGTACCAAAACGTGTCGACAGCATTCAGCCCTGAAACTATGCATCCACCGTTCAAACTACTAGCTAAATTATAAATCGGATACCGTAACGAGTACACGAGTCTCTTCAATATCCAAAGCCACGATCTTTCGTCGCAAGAAGATCGCGCGAGACGTTGGTAAGACCGCAGGTGAAATTTCGTGGATGGCGCACACGTGTGCCTGGCGTTCTGTGTTCGAGTCTGGCCAAAATTTCGCCCCTATTCCTCATGCATATCCACGAGGAACAGGGTTAGAGAATTGCGTTGGATGCCAGATGCAAATGCGTACGCAGTCGTGCATGCATGTGCACGTATGTTATCGGCGTCCAGATTTCGGTCGTTTACCGTGGCCCTGGAACGCATTATATACGATCTGGACACCGAACGATCGTTAGATTGTAACAATCACGTGTGCGCCGGGTGTCTAATCTTCTGACACCATAAGGAGTTGGTTTATCAACCGTTTAGGAGGGCGCAGGTTATTGCAAAATATTGCTTCCTCCGTTTAATCTCTTCTTATATTATAATCTTGCCAGTCAATTAGCTGTTTGTGTTCTAAGTTAGGCAGATGTCAAATATACTTATACTTACCATTTATTTATGTTAAATATTGGACGTTGCAAACTGCGGTCAGACTTTGAGGTTATCTGAGTCGACCACGTGCGTCAGATTCTCGGTCAGATCGGGCCAAGAGGTTAAGTCTCGAAGAATTGAATCTGGTTTTAAGAGATTAGGTCTTACAGTACCTTCACGGGGCGAGATAAGGTATTTCAGGATTTTCCTGGATACCGGATTAAGCCGTATAATTTCTTGCGCCCCAGAGGGGTCAAATTTCGAGGGTTCCTTCCGTTACGAGGACGAAGTTTAGCGGTCGTCTCTATTACCGGCACTCTGTTTCGCAAAAGTCTCGTGAATTCGTCCTCCAGCGAATGTAGAAAACTGTCTCGAATTGTGGTTTTAATTTAATCCCCCTTGCTTGTATAAAAGAATTGTCAATTTAAATTCTAAAACGGCGCAGGTTAACTTTCTTTCAGGGTAAATGTACAGTTGAGAGTGAAAATTTCCCAAGTAGCTTTTGTCGCTAGGGAAAATTGTACCGAGAATCTTTTTCTCTATTCGCCAAAAGTACTTCTGATCACTTCCTATACTTATATCTTTAACACTTTGAATACTGAATTCGTCAGAAATCATCCTTTATGATTTCACTCCCAACAAACATAGCGTTGTATTATTTTTATAATATTTTAAGTGTCAATGGAAGATTAAAGAACGTAAACGAAAAAGGAACTGTTTCTTTGAAACATCGATCGATGACCTGTGCTGTTCTGAAACACACGACTTCGATTTATGATAATCACGATATCGACGAGTCCGATTGAATTTAATCGACGTTTCGTTTCCGCGCGAAAAATCGTAATATTCAAAATGTTATCGCCTTTTCCTTCCCTGTCAAATCTGTTTATTCCGATACGTTATGCAAATGAAATTTTCCGCGCCGCTACGTTCGATACATCGAATGATACTCGCGTAAATAGAAAAGCTCTATCGACCAAAAAAATATCTATCTATTTCCGTGTTTCAAGATCTTGCAGGATTTACAACGTCCCTGAGATACGTATTTCATGTTCGTTTGATCTTTTTTATTTGTCATTCACTTCCCTCCGCGTTTCGTTTGTTAATGATTTTTTTAAACACTTCTCTGCTTTTTCTTTTTTTTTTTTTTTTACATAAAAGAATTAATACCCTTTACAAATAAACATCGACGATATTTATGTGTTTATTGTACGTTCCAGGTGTCTGTGTATTTTTCTTTTTTTTTTTTCGAGGATCAAGCTTTTTATACTTTTACAGTTTTCACGTTACTCTGCTAACGGTGATTGAAATGAAAAAATTTCCATGACATACCCGGGATCCATAGAAACTTCGGTGTCCAGAAAGGGGCGCATCGAAAGCAATACGAATGCACAGCAGTGGCTAATAAAAAAGGGAGAAATATAGTAATTGTATACATTTGTAAATTATTTGGAATATAAGAATTCTATCGCAGAGGAATGGAAAATTTATCGCAAATATCATACAAAATTAGTTAGCTTTGGCTGGAGTTTCAATTAATAATTTTGTAGATAATAAAAGGTGAAATTATTTTTAAAATGCTGCAATTTTGTTATTTTTTTCAGGCCCCATGATATCTTAGCAAAATTGTACGAGGAGGGGGTGGGGGGTGGGGGTCAAGTTTATCTTAACGTCAAACTGAAGTAGGAATTTCACTTGGAAAAGTTTCGTTTTGACTTCCGTTGAAAGCATGCTAAATTAAACAGGAATATTGAAGCGGATCTTGCCGTGAAATCCACCGTTAGCTAAATTTCCCAAGTGTTTTCGATGCAGTTATTCGCCGTATAACGCTGGCGTAGCTGTAAAATTTTACCTGAACGAAATCCATGTTTTCCGATACTCGTTCCATTAAAATTAAACCGAGCACCGCGTGAAACTGGAATAATCCGTCGTTGCTGCAATCTAATATGCTTGACTCGACGCACTTCCTACTTGTCAAAGACAAGCATAGAAAAATTCTTATAAAACCAATAGTTAAACAAAACACTGCCAAACTTAAAACTCTGTTTATCTAAGTTCTTATTTTAACGAAAGCCTTTCAAATAAATGAAGAAATTTGTGCAATACTTTGAAGATTTCCAAATACTTGTCAGAAATAGTGTTTTAATAAATTTTAGAAGCAAGTCATTTTGACCCGTTTTGATAGTTTTAGCGTCAAACAAAAACTTCGAGCACCAAGAACAATCCCCAAGGATTAATTCAGCATCTTAAGGACACCGGAAGACGCAACGCAAATGATTCCCCTGTTTGTCAATGATTTGCCTTCGAGTTGCACAGTGTTTCGTGATCAAACAGCCGGTGTTTGTATCCCAGCTAGAAAGAATTCCGACTGTTGACTGAGTTAATTATCAGACACAAGCGTGTTTGACACGTTGCTAGTCTGTTCTCGTTCGTGGAAATCGAGTATTTCGTTCGATTTTCAACCTTCGATGGAAATTTCGCGATGAAGAATTAAAACGAACGTATCGATGGAATAGCAACAGGGCAAATATTTATTGTTCGCTGGACGGAGGATAAACAGTAGGCGACGCTTCGTATCCAATAATCGTCAAATATTGATTACGCCGCGGGCACGTGTCAATTTTCCGCGGTAACGGCGCCAAATTGATTATTTTTATACGCCGGAGTTGATTGCCGTGTATGTTTCCGATCCATTTGCTCTGCCAACAGACACTGTTCTGATATCCTTTCGATTGGGAAAAAAGAAAACTATTCGTGTACACGATATAACTGGTAAAATTGCAGGTAACAGAATTCATTTTCCCTTTAATCGGCTATGTTACGTTATTGGATCGAATACGAGCCAAAAGGATACAAAAATAGAAATAGCAACTTGCAAAGATGATTTGTGCTTAATTTTAATAATAACAATCAATCCTTCTTTGTGTGGTGGGGGTTGCAACGACCCCTCCCCTAAATTCCAGAAATCAATTTGGAAATCAAAAGAAGGGTTAAAGAAAGATCAAGAATAACCAATTGTTTGGACGGTTTAATCGAGAATTAAGGTTTGTTTAATAGAAATTTCTTTAAATTGTAGAATGACGTAGGGATTTGAAAGCTTAACAGTCGAACTTCCAATTCCTTCTTCCACCCAAATTGACACTTCTCGAGAATCCCGATTAAAGAAATTAATCACTCCAAGTGAAGGCCAACTGAATGATCCTAATCGACGCAAAGTTTCTTCAAGGTGGTCTTAAAAATCTGTCTCCCCTCTACGTTTGTGTTCCCTGTTAACACAAATCCCTCTTAACTCGGTTGTTTCACGCCTTGAGAAACAATCAGCCCTCCCGGGCGGTTGCGGAGGTAATCGATATAAGCCATAGGATTATCAGGAGGTTTTGCAGGTTGGGGCTATTCAGAAGCCGGTGAATAGCGACGCGAGAGTAACTCGTTTGATAATGATCCCGATGCGACCGTATTTACCCTTTTTTCCTTCTTTCTGCGAAGAGGTCTTTGAACCTGCGCCACCGGCAAAAGAACGCCCAGCTCGACGAGAAAACGTTCCTTTCTGTTTCTGTCATGTTGTGGGTGGTTGAATGGCCTGCTCGTTTGATTGACGCGTCGGATCCTTTGCTTGTAATTAATTCGAACGTTTGATCAACTCGTTGTGCTCCTTCTGGATAATTTAGTCAACGAACGAAGCACCTGTATCGTCTGGAAAACTTCTGTCGTAGTTTCGTTAACCTCCTGGCAAATATCTTTTAATTCGACGATATTCACAGAGTTATATTTTTCCAATAACCCCACAGAAAAAGTCCATAACAATTAAAATTTGAATTGTTAATCGCAATTGACCATTAAATTAGTTAATTGTGAATATGTATTCGTTCTGCAGGATTACAAGTAATTAATCGTTAATTGTCCTTACAATTAAAACTAATTATTTGATTATTTATTAATTTTAACCGTTGGAACATTTAACAATTAAATTTTATTGCGATGATGATTTGATGTATTTAACTTATTTAAATAGGAGCACGTATACGTATACGACGTTTATTTACTTTCGTTCTAAAGACGGTAGATCGCAGATTGTGCAACAATACAAATATCGAT
Organism: Stelis phaeoptera; assembly: GCA_943735885.1. NCBI lineage: Eukaryota > Metazoa > Arthropoda > Insecta > Hymenoptera > Megachilidae > Stelis > Stelis phaeoptera. The sequence continues at coordinate 16,339,968 of OX030932.1, read as the reverse complement.
AAGATCGAGTATCGTCTTTACGTGCATACCTTTTTTTAGAAACGAATAGAATTATCATATATAGTAACTGAAAAAAATGTTTAATTACAACTAATTTTAGTAGCAATTTGCAATTAAAAGGATAGTTGTACTTAAAATTTAATTGCAACCTGTAATTATAAGGTTAGTTGCAATTAAATTTAATCGCGATTGAAATGCCACCATTAAATATTCAATCAATTAATTACACTGGCCCATAAGGGGTGGGATTTGATACAGCGACACAGGAAATCATTACTTTTGAAACAGAACTCGATTTCAGGCGCATGATCTTGAATCATTTCTAATGATCAATGTTAATAACAAAAATAGTCGCTTTCCTTTGATTCTCAGCGCAACAGTCTTTTGAATGCATGCATTTTACAGCCGGTTTGTCGGAGATATCGATAAATTCCATCGGGATTCGTTGTAGTCGCGATCAAAGGGAATGAACGGCGATAAAACTTGTTGTACCTAAATCAAGGCAAACAGTCCGTTTTATTCCGCGGCATTTCCCGTTGATTCGAAACAGAAGGAAGAGGCGATGGATAAACAGAGGCTGGAATCGTGCCTCCTTTGCCTCGGAATCCATGACGGTAAATCAGGCGGCGACGCGTATTCCCGTATTCCTAGCCGATATATTTTCGATCCCCAAGGATTCCCATTAATTGCGCGGACGCGCGTGCGAGCGTGGCTTGTCACGGTCATTTGTCACGCCAACGGTCATCGAGTTGGCCGAGATCAAGGCATCAAAACCGCGATCCCCTTCCTTCTTCTGTCCTCACGAATCGTCGCGATTTATGTCCTAGTTACGTCGCTTGGGAAACTGATGGACCGGATTTGAAAATATTCGTCACCAGAAAACACCTAACCATTGAATCCATGAAGTCGTTCGGTACGAATCTGTCTACCGTTTCAATCAGTATTATTCACGATTTCCTAATGTTAAATTAGAAGCAAAATTGGGACCTGATTTAAATCATCGCCAACTGTTCCGTCCCTAGTTTCAATATCCCAATGCTACACACCTTATCTCACAGCCAGAAGAATAAGCTACCCAACAAATTAAATCGGTACAAACAAAAACTACCCCTAACAACGATACACCCTCAACGTCAGTTGACAAAATTATCCATAATTCCGTCAATTTTAAAGATACAGCAATGCAATTTAGAGGATAAATGAATAAACAAACGAGGAAAAATATGATATCCCTAGGACATTCTTGCGCCTATCGACAGAGCTACGATCGAAGCATGAAACCGATCACTCACGTGTCCCTGGCTTGACGAATGCGCGTGTAATATTCATGGCCATCGTTGGACCAGGGTATTCATGATAAAAGAGTAACAAGAACAAATCGATAGGTCGATGTATCGTAATTGCAGGCTGAATATTTCACGATCCCTTTCGTTGATAATAAATCGAGGTACGGGGACGTTGTTTGGTTGCGTTTTGACGAGCCCGTTCGTATTAACCCCCTCGACGTTCGTCCATGATTTTTCGTTCAGGAATCACAGCGAGATTACCACGTAAAAGTGCCGTTACCGGGTGTTTTATCGACGGGAGATCTCCGTTTAACCCAGGAATCGGGCGTTCGAGCGTCGATAACCTGGCAGAATTTTATAAGCTCGCGCAGGCACCGCCTGCGGCCGCACGCCCGTTGCTTTCGGCTCGGCACGTAACCGCTTCGAGTGGATAGAAATATTTGCCGTGGGAACGTTTAAACGTTTCGTAAATCCTGCGAATGTGGGCATTAATTTGTGTTTTTACCGAAAAGCTGGCCGAAGAAACAAAAGGAGTTTCGACGAACTTCTCGAAACAAGGTTAATGAGTTTGACCAGGTACTTTATTCTCGCAAGTAATTATGTGAGAAACGTTGCATTGTTTTGTGAAATATAATTCGGACTTTGTATTATGGTGCAAGGGGAGTGAGTTCTAAAATTGGGAATTATCGATAAACTAATGATTAATAGTGAAATGGCTAAATATAGATAATTAGGATAAGGTTGTAATCGAAAACGGGTAGAAACTGTTTGTGGTGAATTTCGTCCCAAAGTTTCGAGCAGTTGTTAAAGATAATACCTCGGCAAAATTACTAATTACTAATTAGGTAATAATATAAACTAAAATTCCTCCGATTCGCAAGAATAACAAATTATAATTAGTATTAGTACGTATTACCTTTTAGCAGGAATATTAATGCTTCACAAATGTTGCTTCATAACGACCAGAATATCGATAGAAACGAATAACAAAGTGTTTCCATGTAGAATATTTGTATCGTTACGATTGCCATCGAAGAACACGACAATATTCGCCGAGAACTTTGTACAGGGTCGAAATCGACTTAATGACACTTTGATCCCGTGACAGGCGCGGAATTTAGTTTCACGGAATTTCCGCGATGTTGCGACGACGCTGAGAGAGGCTTGATTCTATTAGCCGGAAGTACGGCTTGGATTTAGATACGTCGTTGAAGCTCGCTCAATGACGAATGAGCGCTGAGATTGCGTTGTATTTGACCTGGCCCCCTTAAATAACATCCAAATTATTGGATACGAGTTTAATTAAACTCCCGTGGAACGTCGATTTCAATTCGAATTACTTATAACCTTCTAACCTTGTTGTTTTAACATAACACATCTCAGTTGTTTGATTGACGGTAATGTAATAATTAATAATTTGAATCTTGAAAATCGATTGATAATAGTAATTTTAGTATTCAAGTTGCTCGATATAGAAACTTTGAACAGTTTAGTTAATCAGTACTCGAGGTCAGATTAATATCTTTAATCTTAATTTTCCAATCAAATTCATGTTTCACTATCCGCTTACATTCATGCTTCCCGATGATTATACAAATCGAATCAAAGGTCCCGTCGTGATCTTGCCGAATACAAAAAAGGCCACTGGGACTGTTTAACCGTGATTTCGTCTAATTCCACGTTATCGTCGAGCGGATCGCGTTTGATAGCCGTAGTTAAAGTGAGCCGATCGACCGATACGCGAGAAACGCGACGCTTGAAACCGCTTCAGCAACAGTTAGCGCCCGCCAGATCGATACGATTCATTGTGGTGAATTCTAACCTTTGTGTATATCGAGTGAAAAGTTTTGTTGATTCTTCGGGAAAATTGGAAAGGCTTTAATCCATTCGGGACAGAGTTTTTTGCGACTGGAAACTGTGTACGGTTGAACTCTGTCAAATAGTATAATAATATAATAATACTCGGTCAAGTAGCATGGTATAATATTAGTCTAAAAGTAAAATAAAAACTATAACACCGAATAGAAACGCTAGTAACCTGAATACCGTAATTATCAACACGTTGACGGGCACAGTGAAAATGGACTTACGTAGTCAGACACGCTGAAATTCGAATTATTAAGAATACAATCAATTAATTTTCAAATTTAACCTTCCAATTCGATAACTAGCATTATCAGTTTCATATTAATGCTATCTGCAGTTTGTTTCGTCGCTTCTTTTGTTAATTATTTGATTGTAACGAATTTCGGATGCTGGTCACCACCGCGACAGTCAACGTGTTAACCCCAAATTACTAATACCTAAGTGACCAGGAAACCGTTAAATCCAAGCACTGGCATCCTAAATACGTAATTTCAAATGACTGATTAAGCATTTAAACCAATCCACTGTCACGGCTCAACTCGAACGTGTACAAAAATCCAGGAAAGCTCGCGAAACAGGGAACGTTAAAAATTCCCCTTCAAACGTCCCTGACCAAAGAGAAATCCCCCGGTGGTCAATCTCGCCGTCAGAATCGAACCGAAAATGGTGTATACCTCTCTCTGCCCTCTCATCCCCCTCATCCCACTCTCTGGCAGTTTCGAAACGCGTCGCGTGTAACACTCTCTCCTCGCAGAAGGGCGAACAGAAGGGGAGTGTCGAACACAGGGGGAAAGAGAAGGTACAGAGATATCGGTCGAGCAACAAGGGAAAGGGTTACTCCGGCAAGCGTTTCTGCCATGCAGTCAGCCATCCACCCACCCCCTAACCCCCTCTAACCTCCCGGCGACCGCCACGCAAGTAGGGAGAGTCAGCTACGAGTCAGACGGTCGAGCGAGCGAGCGCCAGTCTAGCGTGGGCGCACGTCGTGGCACCACGTGCATTCGTCATCCTCCATCTAACCCTTTTATACACACGCGCGCACACGTATTTCGGTTCGTCCCAATTTGCACACGCACATACACACGTGACCGTGATCGTGCGTACACCTGGGTCTCTTTTTACACAGTGGACAAATATTTGTGTCGAAACGGCCACAAAACCTGGCTTGTATGTATTATTTAATAAGTATAGGAACAAGATTAAAGCAACACGAATGAATGGTGTTAATTTCAAAAACGATGAGAAAAGGTGAATGAAACGTACGAATAGGAAGGTCGAATCGTGTAAAGGGTAACCCTGGTGTGTACGTACCGCACCGTTGCGGGAAAAGTGATACGGATGAAAGAAAGACAAGACTAATTACGAAAATCTGATTCATTTATCTTGGAAATTTGTCGCGTTACTGTCGCTAATTCCTATGATGCTTCACTGCAGTTTCGTTCATATTTTTCGTTTCTACTTGTTCGAGTTGCGTCACTGTTATCACAAAGGGGTGATGTATGTATATTGACGTGTGATTGTTTTTTTGTTCGAAGATGTACGAAGTGCACCGGTGTTTGTGATTGATCGACGAGTGTGCTCGCATTTGCTTCATACGAGGATCATTGGAGGTAAAACTATTCTGCACGAGGAATTCTAGGTACTAATTTGTGAATTAATAACCTCTTTTTGCCGAAGAACAAATGTTGATTTAAAAATATCTTCGGTCGAAAAGATAGGTGTGAACGAGGAATTGATTTATTATTGATTTTTATAAAAAAGTATTGAAGGATTTATGACTTAATTTTCAATTAAATTTTATAACTGGGCTATTGCGTATCTGTTTAGCTGCTGAATCATGTAAAATTGTAATTTTTAAATTAAGAATTCGATGAACTTTAGATAACAAAATGAACAATCAAATTTTCATAGAAAATACCGAATGCTCCTAACATATTTCTAGATTTCTAAGAAAATACCAGTGCCATTTTTGACTTAAAGATCTCCTACTTTGAAGGGACGTATGTTATAAGCGACAAGGGCTTGAATCGTTCGATTTGTACATTTCTGCGGAAGTTTTGATAGGATTTGTGGCTTAAGGATTTCCTCCCGTTACGAAAGCTCGAATCGAGCTTGATTTTCAGGAAATTCAAAATCTTCGGGATTCCTTCTGTCGCGAATCGAGCGTGAACAATGCAGAGTTTTTGTAGAGAAACGCGAGATCATCGTTCCATGGTGAAAAATCCGAACCGCAACGAAATTCGCTGGTCCATTTCCGGTGTTTGAGTAGGAACAGTCCCCGGACGTGTAACTCGTTGTCGCGGTTTTCCTTTCGTCCTTTCTATTTTGTTGTTTTTCATGCAACGAACTGTTAGTTCGCTCCGTGTATTCCATTCTTCTATGTATCTTTTTCTTTTTTTTTACGAAATTCTCGCGAGTCAACTTTCCGCTGTTTTATACAAATTTTATTCCCTCGTTCTACGAACGCTTTGAACAAAAAGTAAAACGTTTTGTGTCTAATTTCTTCGATTTATTCTGAACTTGATTCAACGATTTTCTATGCAATGTTTAATCCTTGAAAAGGTACTCGTTCATACACACTGAAAGGACGATCGATCGTGTAATTTCAGGATATAACATTCAATTTGTGAATTAATGATTAACACTTACCATCGATTTTCACGGTACGTCCTACATTTGAATCTACTCCGATCAAGTTATCGATTCTGCTTGGAACATTTTCTGCTTTGATTGTATGATTACTGGGTTTAATTTTTAACGATCGCCTGGTTGAAATTATTAAACGATACATGAAAAAGTAACGAAAGTTTCTTCACCATCGGTTATTACTCGACTCGTACCACTTCATATCGGTTCGTCCTATATTTAAACCTACTCCCATTAAATTATCAGCTTCAGCAGAGTATTCGATAATTTGAGCTCTCCTGCCATCGGAACAATTATTGCATCAAATTAAATGTGTCTGAGTCGAAATATTAAACTGTTCGACGATTGCTTGACTCGTACTCCTGATTTTCTTATAATTAATTCATTAAAATAATTCATGATAAAGGAACTTGAAATTCCGTTCTCTTCGATCTGGAAATTCATCATTTTTATGCAAAATAAAACAAACATAACAGATATTTCTTCAAAGTTACTGTGAAATTAAATTGAAACACCGAGTATACGAATTCTGTCAGAGTTAGAAGAATGACGGGTCATTTATCAACAAAAATTCAGACTGGGAAACAAATAAAGAAATTGTTCAAATTATAAGGTAATATTCGGGAGCAATTTGTATTGCAGTTTCGGTTTCGTGCGCCTGCAAATGAAATGTGCTAACCATTTCGATTAGCCAAAGTTGAGGTTCTCGTTGACGGGCTCCATGGTTTCTCGTCCCTTTTCTGTCGACAGGAAATAATTACGTCGCGTGATCGGGCTTTATTAAACGGGTCTGCGGAAGAGAAATATTCCGAGCAGTCCTAGTTCCTTCAGTCCATTACACTTTCAACATTGACACACTTTACTGACCCTCCCCAGGCTCGTCCTAATTTTTGCCACACTTCCAGCTAAAATACCGAGCTGGAAACCTTCGAATATATCTGAAAATCTTTTTCTTTACATCGAACAAGCACTGAATTTATCAACCAATCTATCAAATAATCATGGCATCCAGGTATTCCATGCGTTTTCTTCGAAGTAAACGTGAAATAAATATAAAAATTGAAGAAACAAAAATCTAAAAGGACTTTTTGTAACAAGTTTCTTCAAGTCGTACTATATGGAAAACGTGGCATAAAAATATTACGTTACGAGATGACTATCGTAACGTTTACATTACGTTTTCAGAATACCGTGCTATAAGAGGGTTGAGTGTACAAAATCGTTGCCAATGCGACGCGAGTGTACAAACCAGAGGTGGGGGATCTTTTTACCATTAGAGGCCACATTTAAATTAGGCCTCCTTAAAAGAGGTCCCTATAATATTAAGTAGAAGTTTCTTTAATTCTATTAATTTTCAAATTGCCCCAATCTATTATATATAATTAAATATTAATTAATACAAGAGCTACCTTTTGCGAAGGCCGCACGTTCCCCACCTATGGTATATACAGCTGAGAAGTCGATTGATCGGATGACAGTCCGCCACCTCCGAGTTTATCTATCGTTTCCTCGTTAGATAGTAATTTGAACTCTCGATTGATCCCAACGTTCGATAGGCTCGATAGAGGGTGGGTGAAACTTGGAACTTCGACGACCAAGGAAAGTAGGATAGAAAGAAAAAACAAACAAAAGGGAAGACTTGACAACGCAATCCAATCGATGGAATTTTTTTGCCGGTTCTCCGTTACTCCGTCGACCCTATCGCGGATTAGAAACACAAATCACTTCAACGTTCTCGGGCCCGTTCGATCGGAGGAAGATGCATCGGTGATAAAAACGTTGAGCCAATCCCGTAGAAAGAATTCGAGGGACACGGGATCGAATAAACTCTAATGGAGTCGGTGAAATCCTCTATCTGTTTCCTTCTCGTTTTTCAAACGGATTTTTAAGATCGATTCACAGTTTTTTTGTTTCCCTCTTTCAAACTGCTATCTCTCTCCGCAAACTTTGCGAATGGTATCACGTGATTTTCTTCGATTAGCACGCGAATGTACGCTCTTTTGCGAATCCTCGCACGTTCGAAGAAAGATTGATATCTTGTTAAAATATTAAACTCAGAAGTGAAGGGTACAGAATGTAAAATAAGGACAGGGCTCCTCCTTCTTTGGTAGCTTCTTTAGTTCATTTTAAATCGAAGCACAGTTTTGTAGACGTGGATTACGTATAACACGATCTCTCGGGTCAATAAATAATTTCGTAGTGAGAGAGAGAAAGAGAGATTGCGACGATCGCGAATTTAATTGCGAACTTAATGCTTCAATTAGCACGGTTCGCCTATTTCGCAGCCGGAACTTTTCTTCGAGTCCATCTCGATGTAACTTCGTCATTATCGGATCTCTTGTCGAATTAAGCTTACGTAAAATTGAAACGGAAAGTTCAATCGGTTTCCTGGAAAACTTATACGGAGCAGAGTTGATTGACTGCCGATGTAATTTCCTTCGTTGCCGACTCTCGTCGATTAATGTAACGAACGATCGATGCCGTCAACGGCGAGAAAAATAAATTAATGCAAAGATATAACGCTCGAATTGAAACGATTAACCGAGGCGTTTATACCGATATTATTAGGGAATTATTTAGATCGATCGATCGACGAATGTTCCTAACAATAAGTGTTATTCATTATTGAGGTCTCGATAGTTGTGGCCGGCTAATTAAAACTTGTAACAACTCGTGTCCCCGGGACACGCAAAGAGGAATCCGTCTAAACTGGCGAATCGCGTGAAGGGAGAACTTTCAATTGAAATTCTTTCTACATCGTGGAACGATAATTTCGATGGTGAATTTTTGTCTCGGTTGGAAAGAACCTTCGATGGTCGAAATGGACAGATGGAATTCATTGAAAAAGCGAAACGAACGTTAATCGTTTCTGATACTTCTGATTCTGGTTCTTCGATTCTCAATGCAGTTTTTATTGGAAAAGAATTGTTTATGAATATTTGTAAGCAATATTTTCATCTTACGGTGACGATTGATGGACGCTACGAACTTAATATTAGATTGTTGGATATTGATTGATTTTGGGTGTCACAGAAGGTCTGACAGAAATTCATAACATAAAAGTATAGTAAAATGACACTTATGATACATCAACTTAAAGTTTAAAGTTTAAAGAAAATCACCATATAAGTATTTCACGAATCTCTTCGACACAAAATGGCTGATTCTTCGTTGATACAATAGAATCAATAAATGGATCGATCCGTTGTATGTTTCAAAACGGGCCAGCCATTTTCTAACAGATTAAGAATATTCGCGAAACATTTGTACAATAATTTCCATGAAACTTGAAGCTTCAAATCGATGTACCATAAGTGCCATTACACGATACTTTTATGTCATGAAATCATGCTAGACCTCGTACGTTTCGAAACCGGTCGTATTTTATACAGAAACCAAACACAACGAAATAATTAACGTAAACAATAAACATATAATGTTTCTAAAATAATTCATCAACAATTCGTATCCGAAATTTCACAGCATTCCATATATATTATAATTACCATATTAATTACGATGATTTCCATATTAATTACGATGAATTTCATTGTAATCCGGGCGACTAGACGAGACGGGACGAGGGCATTTTTCTTCCGATGAAAATCCTTCGCGAGCGAAACGTGAATTTTTCACGATATCCCTTCCGTGATAACAATAAACCACCAGTCTCGCCTCGTTCATTCCCCGTTACGAGCATCCGTTCACGCGAGAATTTCTTTTTTTCTTTTGTAACAAATCATCACACGTGTCGGTATCGAATAGTTCGATTTCCTTTTTCACGCGAAAGAAACGTATTTCAGGTCGGTGTAACGAGCGGACACGTAGCTGACCAACCGGTGATTACAATCGCAAAATACCCATTGGTATTCTTAATGATAATGATTTATTCCTTGATTATAAATATTCAAATGTTCCGCGGTGGTGCGAATTAATTCGTGCGGAACCGATGCAACCCCTGTATCGATCCCTCGTTTCGGATTTCTACGAGTACCTCTAGTTGGCTTTGTTTTCTCGAATTCGCAACAATTCTCTATACATGCACCGTGTTACGAACGAAAAGGATTGATGAGTTTTTATCGAACATATTTCTACTGTAGCATGTTTTTTTATCTATTTTTACCAATTCTATACTGAAATAACACTGATTTTATTGTGATACGCGAAGGATTGATCAAAATCGTGGTGTTATTTAGATTTTATTACAGTTTTGCAAATATGGAAATTCTATTGAAAAACAATTCTAAAAATTATTTACGTTCGAATGCATTGGAGATAAAATTTTGATTTTTGATATCGAGACATATTTGTATATATATTACTCCTTAACCCTTCCATAATCCTGGCAACCATACATATAACCATAGCAAAATTAATAAAACAAAGGCAAAAGTTTCACCAGTTTCGAAATGAACAAAGTGAAAATCTGATATCGACATTTTAATACAAAAAACACACCCCTGCAGAATCGACTGGTTGACAAATGTTCCGAAAGCAGAAGTCTGGAAGAAAGAAGGATTCTGCCAACAAAGAAAAAGAGAAACAAGAAAAGAAACACGAAGACAACCAGTCAACCCACGAAATTAATGTTCGTACAAGAAACGTAATGGGACGTGGCTGATATCGTTAGAGGAATTACAGGGATCGGGGATGGGGAAAGGGGGGTAGCAAGGAATTCCATGGCCAAGCTTGTGTAACCAGATCAAATGCCACCAGTCTCGCTGGAACCGTTCAAACTCAGATTTGAACCCGACTATCGTGTTCATAGAAGCGCGAAACAACAGCTTTTGTCGTATGCATGTGTGTTCACGATGGACAAGCAGAGCTCGCCTTTCACGGTTAATTGATAAACCAGCTGTTTGACAGGGCCAGGAATGGATGGCTGGGGAAAAAAGGAAGCTGGTACAACGATCATTCGTTCACAATATCGATTGACGTAAGAACGATTTGATACAATGATAAAGAGTCTTAACAGCGCGTCGTCGAAGGAATTCTAACAGCTTTTTACAATGTTCACAGTATTTGCAGTATTGATAGGTAATTAGCAAACGTAGATCGTTAATTTTAGGAAACCTTGCAACTCTACAATATTGCCTTAATATTAAATATTTCTCTGCAAGGAAAGCTCGTGACTCCGAAATTTCGAATATCACGTTTTATTTAATATTACCAAAATTTCAAATGTTAACGCTATCCTTTATGACACAAGCTATTTATGTATAAAAAAAAAATTTCAATTTCCTGTTTGAAAATCAATTTTGCGTTTCACGACGAGGTCCGCCGACAAGAAACGACAGCGAAGAGGAGCTTTTAACAGGACAATACACGGCGCCCCGATATTATCGTTGAACCTTAATGCCAGTCAAAAGCAACCGCGTTTACGAGAACAGCATCGCGGGCAAAAACGGGGGAAAAAAAAGAATCGTCTAATGGTGTAATTAAGAAATTCCAGACGAAGTCGGGGCACAATGCGGTTTTAAGGAAGCAAAGGCCAGTGACGGGGTGTTATTTACGCGAAGGGTCATTGCTTCTGTGCGAACGTAGCCGGAGACGGGCTAAAGTCGAGCTTTTAAGGCGAAAAGAATGGAACGTGGATTGTTTTCGAACGAATTTTCTGTTGTCGACGAAATTTTTATACAGACACGAAAAAGCAAACATTCTTTCGTTGAACATACAATGAAAAAGGGGTCGTGTTTAATCAGACACGTTGTAATTTTAATTACTCGGAATGGGATTATGTCACTTTTCAATTCAACACGTTGGCCGCCACAGTGAAAACAAACGTACGCGATCGGACACGATGGAAGGCTAATTATTCATGATTATTAATCAATTAATTAGGCAATCGATTAACACGTTGACTGCCACAGTGAAAACGGACGTGTGTAGTCAGACACGTTGAAATCCTAATTATTAAGAATATAATCAACTAATTTTCAAATTTAACCTTTCAAATCGATAGCTAGCATTATTAGCTTAATGACAACGCTATCCGTGCTTTGTTTCGTCGTTTCTTTTGTTAATTATTTGATTGTAAAAAATTTCGGGTCCCGGTCACCGATGACCGCCGTGGCAGCCAACGTGTTAATCTTCGTATTTAAGCATCCAATATAGTATCGAGCTAAAATTCGTTGATTGTAAAACATAAATAGTTAATTTTCTAGTTATCGCTGATTAGGAAACCTCCCAATTCCAAATTACCCCGTGAGAAAAGCTACGTAACTTTATCATAATTTTAAGCTCGGTTACACTTCCGTTTTTATGCGCCTGGAAATCTCGAAATATTATATGATGTTTGGCTAAGAACTTAAAAGTTTCGCAATCGACGCGTCCACGGTTTATTGTATGATATCCTTCGTTTCATGGATTATTCATGAAAAATCAACGCGTTAGAATAATTTTTCTCTCGATTCTCGGCAAACGGCGAAAGAACAAACGAGAAATCGATTTCGTTTGAAGCTGTCTCTCGACAACGAACAGTTTTCCGTGCTCGAAGTTTACAGCGAGCACAAAACTCCTCTCAATTTCGTTTCGAGAAAAGGGGAAATTGTAAGAAGGCCGCTTTTCCAGCTTGACATTATCATCGAAATCGAGCACAGACGGCGTTACGAACAAAAACGCTTTCTATCCTGGGATTATCATTTAAATTGGCAATCGATACCGGCCCTGGATTATTCCTATTCGTCCATTTTCCTCTCTCCTTAGTTCCTGTATGTTTTCACCTCCTACCCTTTTCCTTTTTTTTCCAACCACCTACTCCCCGAGTTTGATTCGTTTTCTTTTTTTGTTTTCATGTAAGCCGCGAAGCAGGTTGATCGTGTAGTTATTCTTCATCTTTACTTGCCGGATTAGATGTTGTCGCGGCTCGAATTTATCGCCACAACGCTTTCGAAAGGGAAAAAAGAAATGCACGGAGAACAGGCTCGAATAAATCGTTCAAAGGTACCTATATATTAGATATTAACCCTTTTGCTATGGTTAGAAATATAGCATGCTGTTTATGGAAATTCAGAAATCGTATATTATATTTTTAGCAGCCTGGAATCTTTGTAATTCCGGAAAGATTGGAATATTATATTTTTAGAAATCTGGAATCTTAGCGCTATAAACCGAAGGCCAGGATTTTCTAAAAAAAAAAAAAAGTTTCGCCGTACTTTCCATAACCAACATAAAAATATCTCAACAATCAGATAAATTAATAATATCCTTAATATCGAAATAACGCCATCGATAAAAATTCTCATCAAATCGACAGGAAGATACCAGAAAGAATTCGAAATCGTTCAATTACCAGAATTACGTCGTCCGAAGAAATCTTGAAATCGGATAACCGATGAAATTCCGTGGAAAGCTTTTTACCATCGCCCAACCCTCATCTTCACCCTGAAACACGTCTGATTCTGGCGTAAACGAGAACCACGGGACTAGAGCAGTTATTAAAGAGAGGTAACAAGTTGTCATAGTAACTTGGCGGGTGGACGTGATGGGGTTTTAATGTTGGTCGAGTTTCTAACTAACTGATTAATTCGCTCCTCATGCAGCCGGTCGGTCGCTTCGTTCTCAACGGTTCATTTGCATCCGAGCTATGATTCTTCGCGCTGTTATACCCCCAACCCCTGGCTCCTCCGTTGGGATTCTTTAATATTCTTTCACGATTCCGCTTGATTGGTTATAAAGTGCTGTTAATGGAGATACCCGAAGGAATTCCGCGGAAGCCAGAAAATAAGTTGGAGGATTGTTAATCATTTTCTTCCTTCGAATGGCGAACCGACAACGAGAGATAATTATTTTTTTCATTACTAACTCCTTAAACGCAGAAGATTACAGCGCAACATTACGAGAGTTATTTGGTAAATAGGAGAAATAGTTTATTGGTAAATTTCAAGAACTGTCGATGACGTATTATGTTAAAGGGTTTCCGTAGAAAATTTGATAATATTTTATGATCAGAAATGTTACTTAACACCTTGACTGCAATGCTAAAGGCGCTGAAAACTTGGTCGGGCGAAGCATTTATTTCTCCCAAATTGTACCAAAAATTCTTACAATTTTTCATTTTTATTATTCAGAATTTCGAGTACCTAATACGACGATTTCAAATTAAGTTATTGAAAGGAATAATGCAAGCGACAAATTTCTACGGAAATTCAAGTGTCACCTACATATGGCTAACGTGGCAGTTACAGCGTTAAGAATTGTAATCTGAAAACAGCAATGATCCTAAAGCGATGAACAGTGTTTGAAAGTCATAAAGCCTTCGTAACAGATTGGAAGATTAATGGACACAGTTCAAACGGCAATCTAGAGTTTCAGAAAGAGCAAACGGACCTGGCTAACGCCTTTTGTCCCGTTTAATTACCGCGTGAAATCGCGTTAATTAACGAAATATTGGAATTAAACGGTCGTAACCGGTTCTCCGTTTGTGCTTTGTTTCTCGCGGTTCCTCTTCGCAGAAGCAAAAAGAAAGGAGTATTTCGTTTGGTATATATTCGCCAGCACCGTGCGCGAGATTAAAGTGTTCTTTGAAGTCGCGCAACGAGAATTTTGCATTGGTCGCAATTGTATATTATAAACGGTTGAACGATTCTTGCCGTGAGACGTTGAAGAATACGGCAGCTCGTTAGATGGAACGAAACCTCGCGTTTTCAACCCGTGGAAATGGGAAATACAGAAAGGGCAGGACGGCAGATGGGATGAGGTAATTCAGAATACTTAACGCGCTAGAAAGATTAAAGCGATTACTCTATCTCTGCAGAAACGGTGGACGATATTCAGCATTGTGCACGCCACGCTACTCTAGTTCTAATTCGTTAACGCGTTTATTAAATCTAATTAAAGACGAACGAGGTGCAAATAGAGGAAGTGTTAAAGGTAATCTTTGATAATGGTATGTTACATGAAGCATTTAGCGTAATATAGTTAACCGTTGGGTGCAAAGAGTTTACTAACAAGTGAACTGAGTTTGTGTTTAAAGTTGTATTTAGAAGGCAAGGTAGAAATTATATTAGTGTCCAAGGCGCCAAGTAGATAATTACATAGTATCCCAGGTGCAAAATAGGCTTGTTACTCAGTATTCGAGGTACCTAGAGCCTAAGGTACTCAGGTGCCAAATAGGCTTATTAATTAGTATCCAAGGTGCCAACTAGATTATTATCTAGTATCCAAGGCGCCAAGTAGGCAATTACCTAGTCTCTAAGGTACTCAATATGTTATTACCTAGTATCCAAGGTGTCAAGTAGGTTATTACCCATTATCCAAGGACCCAAGTAGGTTATCAACCGGTATCCAAGGTGCCAAATAGCCTTATTACTCAGTATTCAAGGCGCCAAGTAAGTTATTACCTAGTATCCAAGGTGCCAAGTAGGTAATTACCTAGTGTCTAAGGTACACAGTATGTTATTACCTAGTATTCAAGGTGCCAGGTGGGTTATTACCCAGTATCCAAGGTACCAAGTAGATTATTCTACTAAAATCCAACATACCAAACAGATTATTACTCAGTTATCCAAGATAGTACGTGAAATACTAGAACAAACTAAGTTAACTAAAGTCACTTCTTTAGAAAAGGTAGTTGCATTAACAGGTTAATTCAAAGTAGACCGAAACATGGTCGAAGTGGGATCGTTTCATAGTCGACGGACACCCGGGAGCCTGTAACAATAAGTAACAGCAGACCAAAGGTTCCTAGAGAGGCAACACCTTTGGGCTCGTACGATGTCAAATATTCAAGACAATCTGAAGAGTCTAGCAGACTCCCGGCCAACTGTATTCGAAACTAATCTAGGTAACTCCTGGATGTTGCAGTTCCCAGCTGGTATCGCTTGTAACTGGTTGAAACATGAGACACGGGCTCGATGAAACAGAAAAGCAAAGGAGACACGGGAAGGAAAGGGGAAAAATTATTCGAAAGTCAAAGCAGAGATTGTGCGATAAGAACGAAAGTAAATGTTAAATTTATTAAAAAGTTATATTTCCAGAGAATTACATTTTCAATTTTCATCGTGAATATTTAATAACGAAAAGACTCTCCGTAATTATAATTTCAATATTACCTTTGAAATCTGGATATGAATTTAATTTGTACAAAATATAACGGACAAGGAAAGACACGGAAGTGTCCCCCTCCGATTTTGATGAAACTTCGTAGGTTTATTAAGCAGGCAAAAATAAGAGATACGTATTTCTTTTCTTTTTATCGAGACTGAGACGCGAATTAAAGTTTCGATCCACTTGTGCTATCTCGAAAACAAATTGCGTTTTGCGCAATTTATTAACATCCTGTTATTATAGACAAAAAAAAAACCATAAAACTTTCCTATTAGAAATTTTAATATATCTCGTATGGTTATCGAGATAGGCCAAGTAAATCAAAACTTTAATGGGTGGTTTCGCCCCTTAAAGTGGTGTCTCAGCCGATAAGAAAAAGAATACCTGTCCCTTATTTTTGCCTGCTTAACAAACCTACGAAATTTCATCGAAATCAGAGTGGAACACTTCCCTGCCTTCCCTTGTGAGAGCAAACGTCACGTAGCAAGAAGAAAAACCAACTGGAAAATCACAACGCTTCCTCCTCTTTCGTTATTTATTTATCGGTGCACGTTTCGTTCATTCGAGCAGGCTCGTTGAATTTAAAAAGGCGAACCATCTGTGAAAGTAATTCGATTTCACTATCTCACTTGGGAGAGGCCGGACGGAAACGATCGAGTTTCATTCGATTTTAATAACAATTTTGTTAAGCTTCCCGTTTAATATCCAGGCTGGAAACGCCGCCGCCTGGAGTTACAGGACTGGCCGATTTCCGCGAGCGTTTTTCCACGCCGCCAGAAATGATTTGCACGCTCCTGGTGTACGCCATGCGAGCCTGCAAATTGGAAAGCGACAAACGGCCCCCGATATGCATAAATCACCGCTGGAATCAATAAGCGAACCCATTGTTTTTCCCTTTTCGGTCCTGGGTAATGCTTTCCATTCAACTTTGCCAGAATTGTATTTTTCATGGCAACAAAGATACGAATTAAGACAATGTCCGTCGTGCAAAACCAACATTTATTGTTTGAAACTTCATCGGAATTGGAATCTCTTCTTATTCAGTATTATTTCACGAACAAAGTGTTAATTGTATTTTGAATAAAAAATATTCGAATTTTGTCGAAGCGGAATACATAAATGACCAAAAATAGGGTAAAAGGTATTTAGTGAGATTTATTTTGAAAAATAATGCGGGGACGCTAATTTAATTGCCATTATATTAGAAATGTCTAGTGGCCGTCCGGACGGTCGG
This sequence comes from Stelis phaeoptera, assembly GCA_943735885.1. Classification (NCBI taxonomy): domain Eukaryota; kingdom Metazoa; phylum Arthropoda; class Insecta; order Hymenoptera; family Megachilidae; genus Stelis; species Stelis phaeoptera. Next base: position 16,322,889 of record OX030932.1, on the reverse strand, counting down.
CGACGCACGGTGTTAAGCCTTAAAAACCACGTTACGCACGAAATATAACCCCGAATATTATTTTTATACCCTTAACACGCAAAGCATCGAGTAATCACTTTAACATCACGTTAGTTTGCACGATACTACACACCGTAGATACCTGATGGCCGTTCAGACAGTCAAACCATAGTAACAGAAAACTGATACGAAAAACAATGCATAAAATACCGAAATGCCATTTACAGAAAAATTCTATTTCAATTTCGAAAAAACGGTGAAAAAACAACAACGTATCGAAAGAACTGAAACAAATATCTGCAGTAATACATTGTTCCCGGTCGGAGCAGCCGAATAGCGTGCAATAAAAGGCAGGTCGTTATAAAATTCGTTCCCCGAAATTTTCTTGCAAATCGAAGGACATTCGGTATCCTTCACAATACTAAATTCGATATAACCGTAATATAGAATCGCTCGATATCGTAAAAAAAAGGGAATGTGGGAGTGCGGGCGAAATGGAGATTTCCATCTTTTCATAAATCGAACCGGCGCGTTGGAGCTGAGAGACGAGCAAAAATTCGGCCGATTTTACCGAACACTTTTTCCCAGGCTCGTGTCAGCGAAAGGTTAATCCGTGCCTCGAAAAAGGAGACAGAACTTTTCTCTTTCCAACTGTTGGAAAGGGGTTTCTTTCGAGCTGCCGTCTTTTTAATAACTTATTACGGTCTCTCCCGGTCGCGGAATATTCTCAACCCCCCCGAAAGATGCGCTTATATTTCCCGCCTTACAGGGGCCCCCGAAAGATCATAAAAATCGCAAGCCGAGCACAATCTCTCTCCCGAAGAGAAAGAAATAATTTCAAATTTCATTGGTTATAGGGTGAATTTGAATGATCAGAGAAACCTTGGAGGATCATTGGAAATTTAACCCTGTGTCACGCTCCTGACGCACCCCACAACCTGACTCGTATTTTTAATACAACTGAATTGTAACTTTGAGTTTATTTACTCACGTTTCCTTTGCTTGTAATACATTCGATTTCTTTTTAAACTAAATATAATATTGAAAATATTCCCTCGATTGACGGTAATTTTCATAAATATCTTATAGCACCGCAAAACTATATAAGTAATTCTACCCATCAAATAGATAAACAATTTCCTTTTATACGTTAAATAAAACTTGTCGAAAGTGAACTTATTTACGGAGCACCCTGTACAACGCGAATTCAGACGAAGGGATGAGAGACAGATCGAAGGAACCGACTCACCTTTCTTTCTCCATCGAGTCGAGAATGATAAAGAAAGGAAGAGGCTGGGAGTGAAAAAAAAAAAGATGAACGAAAGATGGAAAGAAAAGTGAAGTGGAAAAAGGAAAACGACGGAATCACAGATTTAATAAAGGCTGCTTGAAAGCGCGCTAAGCGAAAACCGATTTCATTATAATGTACCCCCACCGACGCGATCTATTCCTCCTGGATGCTGACTGCCGCTTGATTTCAACCCCCTATCCCCGTACACCCCCGGTTCGCGTTCGTTCTTTATACATAAATTAACCGTGAACGATGCATTTTGTACTATGATGAACGCGTTACAAAATAGATATACATTCAATATTAATTATCAAATTTGATATCAAATACGACAATTTAATTTTAATCGTTCTGTTTCTTTCCCTGGTAGGTTAATTATTTAGGATTAATTTGGAGAGAAAATTCGTGGCTGCAACCCGCACGATCGCTGACCAGGCTTGATTGTCCGGCAAAGCCCAACACCCCAAAAACTTACCCTCGTCCCTTATCTCCCATCTACAGATAATTAAGAAAGTTTCGTCGAGGGTCGCGATTTTACGGAAAGTTTGCGACGATACGGGTAACAAGAAAGTTACGACTGGTACGATATCGTGGCGCTAATTTCCTTTTTTTTTTCTTTTTTTTTTGCGTGAATATCGAACGGGGTAAAATAGTTTCGAAGTTAGCGCGCTTCTAGCGGCGACAAATTACGATGTCTGTGAAAGGGTTGAAACCCGAAAATTGCGAGGAAGATGATTTAAAAACGTGAAATTCCAGGTCGGCTGAATAAATATTATTTATTCATAATAATTCTAAGGTGTTGTGCAAGATCCTTTAAAAATGCATACGTTTCCCATTTGAGATTTGACAATAGTATGCACTTATAATTAATTTAAGTGAAACGAATTTTCTGAGTTAGTATTCGCTCCAAAATTAAAGTAATCCCACGTTTGACCGTTCAATATTTTAATAATATTGATTCGTATCGATTCAATAATTAACTCACCAACGTTCATCTTCTATACCCTTCGAATCGATAAATTAATTTTGCCAAAGCTTTCCAGCATCCAGCAATCGTTTATTCATTTCCTTTTCATTGAAATTCTGCTTGAAAGTTTCCCCGCGTCACAATTTCCTCGAAATACGTTCGAAAATAGGCGTCGTGAGTGGCAGACGCGATAAGTGGCTCGGAAATTTGCAAATCAGAATATGATTTCGGCGACGGCAAACCACATTCGGGAATTTTGTTCGCGATAAAAACATGACGCGCTGGAACGGTTTCTCTGTTTTCACGGCGAAGCTATTTTCAAAAATATTACCAGGGAGATTGTAATTCTCGCCCCCCCCCCCCCCCCCCCCTCCCCCACCTTTTTCCCATCTGTCCACCCTCGCCATCGAGCTGTTTGGACGAGGATTTTTGCATATTCATGCGATGACCGTAGAAATTGTACCGGTCGTGCGGGCAATTCTGTAATAGACGAATCTAGATGTGGCCAGGGAAACGGATGTCCGATTCGTGACGTTGCAACGATTCAATTTCGTTTCTTCAAACCGGATATCCTGACACTTTTCTCACATTTCTTTCCACGTTACGTGACAATCGTACCAGAAGATATTCCGAAGAAGACGTTAGAGCAGTGTCGAACGTATCAAACCGATTTTATTTTCAAACACTTGCGTCGGTGGCTGTGATTTTATTTGCCAAAGGACGGTAGCCTGGATCGATCGTCGTTGGATGCATAAAATTTTCAACGAAAGGGTTTCATGCGTTGAAAGATAATTGTAGAAGGTCAACGTACGGATTCGCGACACACTCACAATCAGTTATTAATATGGATGGTTTCACTAATAATATCGAATTAATATTTCACGGGAACGCCGTTAACCCCGTAATATATTACGTAATATTGCAATATTCCCCTTTGTACCACCAACATATCGCCATGGGGCTATAATAAGACTACAGGCAAACATAAATATCCGAAACGAATGAATCCGATATAAAGTTTCAGTACTTGAAGTGTTTGATTTGAACCGAAACTTTGAAAAATTACGGTAGCGTCGTTATGTAAATAATTTTGGTGTACACACCGGTTGGCGGTGGTGAAACATCGTAAAAGTCAGCGGAAAGCGTTATATCGATCTACCGCAAATATTGAAATTGCTCCCGTTCCTCGTGCTTACATGCATAATTCAGCACGACAAATTACAGACCGTCAAATTTCCGATATCGTACTATAATACGATAAGATTTCGGAAACACTGGGCCGTCAGGATTATCATGCCGCCCCGTATTTCAAACTTTAACATTTTCGATAAACTGGCCACCCTATCATTTTCCATCGATCTGCATAATTTCTCTAGCTCGTCTAACTTCGATCTTCCTATATCGTATAAAAGTGGTTAAGAGTTGTGACGAAATATTTATGATTTTATCAACAAGTTTTCGATCGTTCAAATTACTATCCGAAAACTAACAATAACTGAAATGATAACTATAATCACTAACTTAGCAGCTTCGTATCTGAGCGTGTGTCTCAAAACTACAAGCTCGAAAGATCCAAAACCGAAAGAATTCCAAACATTTTCACAGGGGTAATTTGCAAGCAGGTTGTCGCGTTCTCTAGATTTTCGTTGAACGACTCGTTGAGAACGCAGACCGAAGAGAGAGGGCCCTTGTGTCCCACGTAACGCTAGTCCACGCTTGGAAAGCGAGCAAAGAGGGCAGCTAGCAAGCCAGCCGATCCGTCTACAGACGTCAAAGTTCTCTGACGACTAATTACGACGTCCCACCTCTCATCCTGCCCCTTTCCTTCTTGTTCGACGGCAACCAGACAGCCGGTACTAACGCGACGGAGTGGCTCTCAGATGCCGGGGCATCCGTCAAATCTCATTTGCCTCTGCCTCTTGGACCCGGTGTTTTGCCGAGTGTCGAGGCCGACTCGTTCACCTAGCTCGTCGACGTGACTCGTTTAGGGCCACCCCGTGCCACCGGCTCGACGGCCAATAATAACCGGCTCGACGAGCGGAAAATTAGTTTCTGATTGGATTAGCCGGCCGGTTAGTCGAGCCTGCTAGAAGCTTGTTTTTCGATGGTCAAACGTCGTCCGAAATTGACACTTTTTATGACGATTAACTTCTTTAACAAGGTGACTAGGACAGTGAAAAGCCTGACCCACCAAAAGTCCTAATTATTAAGAATGCAACGGATAGATTTTCAATTCGGTACCATTCATTGTTAGCTTAGTATCAACTTTATCTGCTGTTTATTTTAGTATATTTTTGCTTCTTCAGTTAGGTAAGAATTCTTTGGGTAAGATAGCTGCCTTCGTTTGTTTTTCATTAATGGCTGGAAGATTGTAATCTTTTTCAAACAATATTTCATCTTAAATATCCCCGAAAGGCCGAATCGCAACTGTGTGGAACTCACACAAAGGTTGATTGCAATGCTATTTCATGTTGCAACGCGCGTTCAACTCGGCACAATGTGGACATAGTGTCAATTCCATTTAGCCGGATAGTTCGTGACGATTTTGCTGAATACAAGCCAAACATCACGCTTCGACGTCAAGCATGAAAATTTCGACAACCGAATCCGAATAACCGTAAGGATTCAGCTCTATGATTAACGCATTGTTCATTGTGTAATTTGCGACTTCCTTTAGCAGATTTCACTTTGTGAGACGCGTCACAGTTGCCCGATAATAAACCGATTACGACTGTTACTTGTCAATTATCAGAGTTATTTTCATCCACTTGACGAGTATTAAAACGCTTCAAATCTTATTGTTCGATGAAGAAGTATTTATGAATCAAGGAATTCGATTACTTCAAGTGGAATAAATAATGATGTAATTTGATTTGACAAATTTACGTTTCTTGACATAAAATCATTATGAATAGTAACGAGCGTATTGAGCGACAGATTGACACTTGTCGGATATTTAAAGATTCCTTGAAACGTAAAAAGTAAACTTAGAAATGTTGGAAATTGGTAGTCTAAGGGTAGACGTTTGTTGCGATAATTTTCCTATTTTGGGTGGGCCTCGAAACGACTTTTATGCAGTTTCGCGAAAGGAAGGAAATGAAACTTGAAGACATCCATGCTCTTGGTTGCTTGATGCAAACATTTTGACAGAATTACGATGAAGTTGTTACCCTTCGCTTGGTGCTGTACGCGTTACTTCCGAAAGAAGTCAAAATCGTTCCTGGTGTTTGTATAACAACTTTATTTTCGATAAAACCCTCCTCGAGAGGTTTTCCAAGCCGAGTATTTAAATATATCTTCGGAGGAATCTTTTTAGCGGTGGTAGCGCGAACATTAAAGCAAATTACCCCGGCCTTATCAGCCGTTATGAAATATTGCGATCTCGCGATGGATAATATTAAAGAGAGTGAAGAGAAGGGTTAGACGTTACGGTTACGTTGTAACTCTCGCGAACGTACTTGCGGATAGAACGTTTAATCTTCCTTTTAACCTCGCGATCCAGTCGGTAAATCAACTCTGAACTTCTTGCAAGGATTAAATATCTGAAACGTAGAGATTTTCCGACTGCCGTCGATGAAATAACGATTTTTAAAACGCTTGAAAGTTACCATGTAAATTCGACCCTCTCTCAAAGTTTGTGTATAAAAAAGATTGAAAGAATTTGATAAGAACGAAATTTGTCAGCCTTTGAAATATTTTCATTTTCACGTCTGACCAAGCACGAACCTATTCTACCGATGAACGTTTGCACAGCCAACGTTTCGTTCTGCCAAATCAATTCGTCTGACCCTAGTATAGACCCGTTCTACTTCTATGTTTAATCCTCGAATGATCAACGAAAAATTGAAAGATTCAGAAAAATTTCAGTTAAAGCTTAAACCCTCAATAGTCCCTTTCTAAAGTACGGTACGCTTGATTTTATATTAACCACCTTGGATTTAAATTATACCCCTAGTAGGTACAGTTATTGAAATTTATTTAAATTCGAGTGTTCCTTTCGTTTGATTACGAACTGAATAAACGCTGCCACGTTGTATCGTTGAAAAGGGAACTTTAGAACCGTCTCTGGATTCTGCTTTCCCGTGTCCGACCACGCACGAACCTATTCTACTAATCAACAATGTCTACCCACTCGAGACCATGCTGTTCAACAATGTATGGCCGGCCACGGTTCTATTGTACGGAATGGGTCTGTCTGACCTCTTACGAACTCGTTCTACTTACTTTGCCCCCTATGTATTCTTCAAACTTTAACGCTGATGGCATTCAACCCTTTCAGTTCCTAATCTTCGATAAATTTAAACTATTACCATTCTGATATTCCATTCTATCTGCTTGGAAACGTTTTCAAGTACTCGGCAAAAGATATTTATAACTGGACGATTAAATCATCGTATATGTTCTTCCCGAGCTTTTTCTCCCAGAATGCAAATGAACGTCGTTTTCCATTATATTTCCGAGAAATTCACAGCGAGCTACGCAGTTCGTAGTAATTAATAAAATACATGCTCAAAGAGTGAATAATGCCCGGCCCTTTTTCTTGCCGATGAAAATTTCTCTCCCCACGTTTCTTGCCCGCTACGACCAAAAAGAAATCGTTCTTTAAATACATTCCAAGAAGGAAAAATCTACTTCTCCGCTCTCGAACGCGTACATCGAATAATGCTTCCCTGGAATATATTCGCCAGTCCGGCAACGTAAACGTAACCGATTTTTAATTCGAGCAACAATGTAATTCCAGCTTAAGCTTGAATTGACGGCAACTCGTTACTCCTTTGAACAGAACGAACAGTCTGGCGAACTTTTAAATGAATTTATTATATTTTCGAAATTGCAATCCGGGACGAAACGTTACGGGAAACCCGTGGTGCAATTATCTCCTGTTAAAAGTTCGCCAAGAAACAATTTCCACCGCTTTTTCTTCGTTCCTTCGTCCCCGTTTGCCACCCCTCGTCTTGCGCGCCCTTCGTAGCTCGACTCGATGGTTCTTTGTCGCGACAACAGCCGAGCGTTTCGCGAACGAGAGAAAGAACAAAAATTAGTCGGTCGTAATTACTTTTTGCAAAAACTTTAATAACTTCCGCGCTTAGAAAGCTGGAGGACATTCTCCCGGGAGGGGGAATTGGTGAAATCTCGAAAAATTGCTTTCGCGATTTTCCACGCACACTCCATTTACCTTCGCCGATAAAACAGTCGGCAATATACGCCAGGGAAATACGCCAGTTCCTCTAACTTCTTTTCAAAGTTTTCGTCCGAATCTTCTCGTAATTTTCGGACTTTTCGAATGACGTTTGACAGAAACACGGTGAGCCGGGAACAGTTTGAAAATAAAATTTCCCGTAACTTTTCAAACGGACGACTTCCAACGAGATTATCGTCTCACGCATAGTTTTCGTTCCGGCTTTTATTGACAATTGAATTTCCATCCTGTCACTATGCGATTCTCTGTCGTACAATTTTGCGTGACGATTTTACGAATCGTTTGACTCCGCGCCAAGCTGGACGTAGTTTTTATTTCGACTTTCCAGAGGAAATCCGATTTCCTGGTTAACGTTTCGCCCCGCCAGTTACACGATGCATCGTTGCTGCTTTTATTTAATCTTTGCTTCGGATCCTTCTGTCGATGTGTTGAAAGCAACACACACAAAAAAAAAATAAACAAATAAAATGAAAAAACTTACAACAAATTTGCTTAAGCTTCACGGTAACAAGTTACTTCGTTTCAGCATTAATGTCAGCGAATCGCGAAGAAATACAGGGCTGCGAAGTAACAGCACCGACGGATACTGTTATCGCAAACAGAGTGCAGCGAACACGACCCGCTTTTGTTCACGCGATTCTGCATGGGAACTGCTTTGGAACAATGACATCTCAAAGGACCTCGCTACCGGACAGTTTGTGAACTGCAATATCGCAAATGACGATGCGCCCGAAGCTTGAAAGAGTCGTCGTATCGCAAGGTCCTATCGTTTCCCTGGAATCCCGGTGAAAAGAGAATGGTCGCACAAAACGAGGGAAAAACTACACGAGCGATGCATCTCCAGTATCGTACTTTGCGTAACGCGAACAACGAAACATTTGACAGTACTATTTTCATTCGCACCTCGAACCATTTTATACCGATTGTTTCTTATTGCAACCCATGGGACGCCATTTGGAATCGTATAATTAGAAATCTTGAATTAAATAGAAATCAAATCAAATAGAAATCTTAATTTAAAATATTCAACATTCCTCTCCCCAGTATAATTGTAATTTTAACGTGTCTGGATAATAAAAATAGAAGGTATGATTAAAAGATGGAAATGATTGCTTGGAGAGTACGGTTTCAACAACTTACGATTCCACTCTGCTCGTTACAAGTGTCCGGCATTTCGCATTCAAGGATTTACTCTACTCGACTGCAATGGCTGACCACACACGGACCTGTACAATTGATCGAATATTGCTGACTGTATGCGGCTTCGTATTACTGCTTTGTAATATCGCAACACACAGATCTTATTCTACTGAAGTATCATCGTTGGTTACACTCGGTTCCATTTAACTGATTAACTATGTCTAATCCTTTATGAATCGGTCCGATTGCTCACTCGTATCCGACCACACGCGGTTTCGAACTGCTGCATGGTACTGGTGTGTCTGACCATACGATTATACTTCTATGCTACTACCTGGGAATTTCCCAACACACACGGTGCAAATTACTGAATCGATCAAAATTACTTACTTCAGATTTTTGATTTTAAATTATGAAATTTATTAACAAAATCCTAATACCTCGTTTAAATCTAACCCTTTCCGAATTTAAACGAATTCCTATGCATCCTGTTTTTTATAATACTTCTTTACTTGTTCTTCTATTTCGCATTCAATTTGCAGGTCTGAGGAAAATGAACATCGAGCATCAGCAGTTGCAGTATCAATCACGTTTAGTTATCTGTGGGTCGATTCAATTGATCAGTCACGTCTGACCAGATATCACTCTATACTACTTCACGATAATGTCTCACCACTTACAGGCCTGTACTACTGGCTATCCGCGTCAGATTGCCTGCAGGACAATTCGGTTAATCAGTCTTGTCTGATCACATACGGTACCATACTGTTTCTTGGGAACGTTCGTTCATACGTTGACCTATTCTACTGACCGGCCGTCATGTCTGGCTACCGACGTTCCTTCGATTCCTCTCTTGCGGTTTGTATAACGACTTCAAACATCTGTTATCTTACGATCAAAGGCAATCGTAATTTCAAATGCAGCGTATATAATTAATACAGAATCTTCTGCTAAATTTAACATCAGAATGTAGCAATCTAACAAGTGTACCATTATTTTATATTATTTGTTGATTCGTGAAACTTGCAGTACTCATTAACCCGAATGCGGTCCGAATTATTTTTCAAATATTTCTTTATTTTAACTGGCAATTTAAAAATGTCGTTTGCGAAGCGACGTAGCAGTGTCCCTCTGATAAACACTAATGTCGAGTCTTAATCAATCTTAGTTTATACTAAAGTTATTAATACAATTTAAATGAACCTAAAGTGTTGGGTCCTACTTAGCTCCTTCCTAATCTACCACGCCTCAATCCCCCTTAATAAACACGATTAGCAGACACTATCGTCGTTCGCCTGACGAGTCCAGAAATTTCAAATTCCATATCCCGCAAGCATCGAAACGATCCAACCTTCCCTGATCGGCGGAACGTAACACGAGCCTCCTCGAATTAATTACGCGCGACACTATCGCGTTTCCAGCCCGGAGGTGTAGACAGTTCGCGCGGAAGCTTCAACAGAGGGGGGGATTTTACCGAGCCTGTCCCCAACCCCTAGTCTCGTCCTCTACATATTTGATTTATCCCGAAAGTTGTCAGTCCCGTGGGAGGGTTGGAGCCGCACGAATTGGCTGAAAACTAAGCAACGAGCAGACATTGTTGCCCGCGTGGTGTCCCGACCCCGACCCTGTTGTTTTCTCGATTCGTTCGCGCTTCGTTAACGACGATCGTTCCCCTCCCCCTTCTTTCGATTCGTCGCACCTCATCCTCCCCTTACGGTAGCTGCAATTTAATGGCAATTCGAGCACCTCGATACGCTTGCCTTGGGTCTCGCTCGTTTATTCGCCGATTCATTTGTCCAGGATTTCCAAACCGGGAATCGTTACGTTCCACCTCGTGGTTATTATTTTCGATTGAATTTCAAGTGATTTTCGGTCGAACTTTTTTTTTTCTTCTTTAACGAGGCGTAAGACCGTTCGGTTGATTAACTGTCTGCAATCTGGTGTCCAATTGTGTGCAGCATTCGGAAATGAAATTTAATGATTCGTATCGAAAAATTGAAATACGGGCAAATGATTAATCTTCGAATTAGAATTTTGATAACTTCGTTGTTAAGACACAATGCTTGTAGGAGGTATGACGTTTAAAACTGAAAGGTTAGATGTAAGTGTATAATGCTTTAGTTTTATCGTTAGAAAATTCATACGAAGGTAAAATGTGTGTCACGAAGTTTCTGGCTGATGCAATTTATTAAGTCCCATGGAACGTCAGTCTGATCGAAAAATATGCTAGGAAATTGTGTGCCGTATCGAAGGTATTCTGAAATTATTCAAATCACGCGATCCAGTTTATCCGTGGCCCGCGTGGCGTGGAATATTAATAACGGAATAAGCGTAATTTAATACGTAATTTCGTTACATAAACACACTTGAATTTCATGAATTACGTTTCCGTTGTTGCATTATTCATGAGGCTCGCTCGCTGCGAACGCACAAATCTTTTTCTGCTGTCTTGATCGTCACGTGAATTGCCATCTATCGTGTCACATTTATATTAGGTCGGCCAAAAAATCTCCTCGTTTTTTTTACAGAAATTCAAACGCAACTCTTGATATGCATTGATCGTTCTTTTCTCTTACATCTTATCTTTCAGGCAATTTGATGACACCATTTTTGAAAAGTTGCTACTTTAACCTTAAAATTAACATCGTGAACAATTCTCAATTTCCAAATTTTTTATTTTCTGAATTTTCAAATTCCCAACTTTCCAAGCTGCCAAATTTTCAAATACTTAATTTTCTAAATTTCCAATTTCCCAACTTTCCAAACTGCCAAATTCAAAAATTTCCAAATTCCCAGATACCTAACTTTCTAAATTTCTAAATGTATAATTTTTTAAATTCCCAAATTCCCAACTTTTCAAACTGGCAAATTTCTAAATTTCCAAATGTCTAATTTTCTCAATTTCCAAATTCCCAACTTTCCAAGCTGCCAAATTCCCAAATTCCCGAATTCCTAAATTTCTAAATTCCCACACTCCCAAATTTCTAAATTTCTATATTGTCAAACGCAATAACACGTAAGCTTCTAAATTCAACATACATCCATTAAAGCAGAAATATGCAGTGACACCGAAATCGACGTTAACGTTACTCCTCTTCCGCAAACGTGAAAACCCTCCGGCCAATCAAATACATAATAAAACTCGAATCGTTGGTTACGAACAAGGGTTGTTTCACACTTTAGAATATTCAATTTGGAAGCGATAACAAGTTTCTCCTTTCCCGCGACAACGAGAACGTCGTGAATCGCAGCCAAAGTAAACTCAAACAGTCGTAACGATCCTTCGGCAATTCTATTTACATTTTCGCGCCCCATTTTCTCACGAAATATACAAAAGGGATACGTTTTCTGATGTCGTTAGTGCATCAACGTCTGTAAAGAGGGGTCGTAAAAGCTGTGTCAATATTCCTTGCAGTTATAAACGAGTCAAACGGAGATACAGTTGAAAGGGGGAAAATAAGGTTTCTAACACTGAGGGAAAGAAAAAGAATTAAAAAAAAAAAAAGAAAAGGAAACTTTGTTGAAATAGAAAGAACCGTGCGATCGAACACAGAGAAACGCGATTGGTAGAAATTGGTTGGGTTTGATTTACGAGCAAACCGATTGAATTTAATTCAGAACCAAACAGTCCTTCCCTCTTTTAACCCCCACCCGAGCAGCAAGGCAACGTGCGATTGATTTTGTCTTCAATTCAACGGATTATTTCGAATATCAGCCGCGTAATTGAATTTGTGTAATTGAATCTCCGGCGTCGATCGACTGCGATTAATTTTAGGGCCAGCCGTCTCTCATCGATCTCATCGTAAACACATTTCAAGCTCACCTTAACCCTCCGAGGAGGAATCAACGAGGAATGTGTAACGTGGAAAAGATTGAAAAGCACACGGTTGGAAAATGTATTAACCCTCTCGTGTGCAACGGGTCGTGTCATTTAATTTCTTTTTACTTTTGCACGCTGCGATACGACAAAGGTGCAATTAAAATAATTAATCATGAATTTCAATTTTATTTTTCCTACTCGTCTGCCTTTGTACGAGCGACTATTTTTGTTCACGGAAATCACTAATTCGAAAATAACGTGTTTGCCGACCTTTTGGAGATTAATGGATTAAACATTGCAATTTATATTTCACCTTAAATGGTTACATCCATTGTATTTGTAAATTACTCACCCCGGACGAAATCCGCACAGGGAACAAAACAGAATCTCCATAAATCTCCCCGAACCCTGAAACACAAAAGAGGCAAGGATATATTTGACTATTCCATGACCCATTTACCAGCTTAATTCGCTGGCGTAGCAAATCGTATTCGAGCCGAGATGAACAAGAACCCTCTCGACGCACCCCTTAAACGTTACATTCCCGTAGTGGCTAATTTCATCGTAAGATAATCATCTCTGGTATCTCCACCGATTTGGTTAGTAAATAAATTGCCGATCGCTGGAAGCCACCAGCCATTATGAATATTCCTCGCTGGGGGAAAATATAAACGCTGTATTCGCGCGTTTTGACCGGGGAATTTAATAGGCAAAGAGGGGAAAGGGTGGGTAGAGGATGGTAGGTGTATTCGATCGCGAGCCATCGAGCGTTATTGCGTTAGGGCTGACTACGGGCGTTTCAGATCTTGAATTATAGGGCTTTCTCACCGGATCGATCGAGATTACGCTGTATTACGCCCGTGATCGCGCGTTCCAGCGTTTTAACGCTCGATAATCCTCCCCATCGGTTTGCTTTCCCTCCTCGTTCATCTTCATCGAAACTGTTTCAGTAATAAGTTTCGCATGGATAAAAATGATCGTTGCTTCTAATCAGTTTGTAAGTTTTGAACGTTTCCAGTAACCCGCCAACCCCTTCGCTGTTATGTATAATATTCACACGTAAGACTTTAGTTATATCTTCAGAAACTTGGACAATTTTCGATATCACGTTTATTCGATTTCAATTCTGTGCCCTCTCCGACGCGACGGTCTGTCGTTCGAGGATTAATATTCATTGATCGATCATCGCGTCCCGATTCGGGTCAGTCTGTCGGTCATTTCGTCCAGAAACGATATGTTGCAGTGGACACGCATTTCGAAGTCGATGAAATGCTTGTAATTTCCGCTCGGTATCGATCCTTATGTTTCTGGCCGAAGGTATGTTTGCAAGAACGACGGAAGCCTCTATCGAGACCCTTGCTGGCTATCTGAAAATTCGACCGCAACGCTTCGCCGATCTATTCGGAACAACGGAAAGTGGGAATATAGGGCACGTTTCTTGAACTTTATATCGAAAGAATAATTATCTTTATTTGAAAGTTTCGAAAAATTGTTCGATTCGATTTCGAATGAAAGTCGTACATAGGCTGATAAAAGCCGAGTTCGATAGGTGAACGTACGGGGACAATTTTGCCGGATGAAGCTCGTGGAGCAACGAGAAGTGTTAATCGACGGAACGAGGCTAATGCGTGTGTCGCACGTGCGCCAACGTGAACGCTTTATGGTCAGCATACAAGCATCGTATGCGTACGCAAGTTTCACGGCGTGGCTGATGGCCGACCATGAAAATTTTACGTCACGACCTCGTCTCGTTGTTCAATCCTTCGTTCATTAACACATTCGGAGCTGACCCTCTTGTTAGAACGCCCAGGTCATTCACTTTTCCATTTTAATCTCGAACCGTTTCTTGCCATATTGGCTGGATAATTTTTCATACTGAAAAGGAAACACTGAATTCTCCACTTTTTTTCCATTCATCTTTTCATCAAACAATTTGACTAATTGACCCGTAACACGTAATATTAATTAACATCCAGCGGTGTGTACGAAGGAAGTTAGCCGTTATCCGGGATGAAAAATTAGGCGACGTAATTGACACCAGCGGTTCCTTCAAGTGCTGTTAATAAATCAACCCCGATTACCTTTTCCGCCTTTCTCTGTTCCCGTGGCAGTTCGATCCTTTTCCTCTTCGGCCCGCTGAAAGGATCGAACAAATGAAACCTTCGAGCTCGTTACAGCTACGCGAAGAAACGAATTTATCGTCGAAATTCAGGTCAAAGGTCCATCGGGGAAAAATTGAACTCCATCGAGTTAAGGGGCCACGATAAGAATGTCGGCAAACTTTCTCCTCGTTTTCTAATGATAGAGGGCTAGTGGCTTCCGGCGAAATTGATATTTTCATTCAATTTTCTCGTACAACTAAATGAATATCCTACCAAACGAGTACTTGTGTCGTTATTTAGAAATTGAAATTGCGGTGGTAGTATAAATAATCGTGTACACAGAGAAATATGGGAGGGTTGATTAACTTTTGAGAAAATTCGTACGTGTTAGTATTCGAAGCTATCAAGTCAGCACGGCAAATACTGATCGGGATCAAGGACAGAAATCGTGTGTAGAGAATCTGGATCGATGCCCCCGACAATTATCAAGGAATTAGTTATGGTGAATCGAGAACAGAGGCACGCCTGTTTCGCGTCGGGCACAATTTGACGGTGATTGTCATAGCTTGGCCGATCTGCGACTCGACAGACAGACGCGAGCTGCTGCTGTTCCGCGTTTGCCAACACGTTGCATCGCATGCACACCGCATATAGATGCAACGCGTTAAGCTGACTGCCGATAGAACTTGTCCAACTTGCAACAGCATCGAGGCTGCACGTTCTGTTCCTTACATGCACCGGTTGGTTACCAAGTTCCGTGTTTGATTCAGCGAAATAGTTGCCTCGATAACTTTACATTCGATCCTACCCCCATCCCCCATCCCTTCCCTCTATTCTCTGCTGTCAGGATTAACGGTGAAAATTGGATACTCGAATGTGCATAGAGAGACAGATTACTTCCTGACATTGTGCGCATTTTTTTTCGTGTAATACTCTTTGATGGGATTCGGTTATTAGCGTAACTTATTGGGATGGAACAAAGTACCTTAATCTTAATATCTGATGGGAAGCAAATTGGGAGGGAAGAAGGGAATTACTAGGCTACCGTGTCGGCACTATGACGGATTAACACCTTGACTGTCACGCTAAAGGCGTTGAGAACTTGGTCAGGCAAAGCATTTATTTTCATCAAATTTTACCTATTATTTAGAATTTGGAGTAGCTAATACGAGGATCTCTAATTAAGTAATTGAAAGGATATTAATAATACAAGCGACAAGTTTCTACGGAAATTCGAATGTCACCCACGCATGGCTGACGTGGCAGTTGTTAATGCGTCGCGAGTCAAAGCACCGTGTGTCGCTGACCTTTCGGCTAGATTCTTAGCGCTTATAAATTACGTATCGAAGTAAATAATTTCAAAGTCCCTGTGTCGTCAAGTTTCCGGATATCTAGTATTCATAAACAACCTTGACCCCGTCTCATTTATTCAGCGACAGTAGAATATTCTCAACATAACTAATTAAATTAAAAAGTTCCCATTTCTCGACAGACTCGCGTCAAAGTTAATCAGATTTACGTCTGGCTGTTGAAATTCGTATTCATCCGTGCATCGTCCGTCTTGAAGCTTTTCTCGCAATCTGGCGCCATCTTTCATTACCATTGCAGCGTTCCAGGGAGAAACAGGACAAAGGGAAGTATCCATTATTGCTCTCTCCACGCTCTCTCGGCTTGAACCGGGCCCGATTTAACCAGACCGTTATATTTCCTGCAACTTCTTCGTTACTGCGAACTCGGTCGGCGTTTCCTCTCGTACAGTTCAGAACTGCATCAACGGCGTACAAACAATCCTCGGTTCGGAACGCACGCATCCATCACAGCCATCATAACCCCCTAGTTCTCGAGAAGGAGATGGAGAAAAAAAAAAAGAAACCAAACGCAAGGAAGAAAGGGAGAAAGGGAGAAAGGGAGAAAGGGAGGAAGGGAGAAAGAAGGGTGTCTGGAAAGCGTGGCGTGTTCTTAAAAGCACACGAACTTTCCGCCGCAGCATTGATTGGCAGCGTGTCGGAAGAAATTGTCGACGAGAGAAGGAAGGACCCTTCGCGCCAACCCCACGTTTTCTTTTCTCTCGCCAACCCCGTAGCTCCTTCCAAGGGCGCGATTACCATTTTATCGGGTCTGATTTGCGAGCACTTTACACGAACTCTGTTACCCGATGGGGGGATTGCCAGCGAACTGGTGCACTTACCGACCAACCACCGTCGCTCTTTCGACGCTGTTTTAGCCCAGGTACCAGGTGCTACGTATACCTAACCCCCACCCTCTTTTATATAGATATGTTCATACACACGTGTGCATCGAACCGTACGACTCGATACGTACGATCTTGTACGAAATATCTTTATTCCACTGCAACCTTTTTTTTCTTTCGCCGGTTACGCGTACGTTGGGTGTCGGTTGGGACAACGCTGTCCATTTGTCAGTTGGAACATTAATCCTTTGAAAGTTGTTCAAATATTTATTAAATATTAACGCGTTAAGTGGCACAGTAAAAATAGACGTATGTAGTCAGACACGATAAAACTCTAATTATATTAACGATGCACTAAGTTAATTTTCAAATTTGATCTTTCAGTTCGATAGCCAGTATTATTAGCTTAATATTTACGGTACCCATGGTTTATTTCATCGTTTCTTTTCTTAATTATTTTCATTGTGACTCTCGCGGCATTCAATGTGTTAACACTGAAAACTACAATAACGATGTTTATTACGCGGACGAACGTTCGATTCTTTCAAGATTCGTTCAAGTCTTTTATATCTCGTTTTATCGCCGATATTAAACGTGAATTCAAGCCCAATTTCCAATGGATTAACACAACCAGATTTCCATCATGCAAACGTGTAAACCGTGGCGCGATGGTAAAGGTGTAACTGGTTAAACCGAACAATTTATTTCTGGTGTAACGTTAAATGTCCAGGCAGTTTTGCAATTTGCACACAGGTGAAACCAGGCTAATCGTTAGCCGATTTTTGAAACATTAAAAATATCACACGAACGCGTTTCAATTAACCAGGATATGTGATTGTATTACCTGTACACGTTTCAAAGTTCGACCCGATCGACGATATTTAAATCCGTCGATTTACCAATAAACGTTACGCCACGATTCAATCCTTTCCTGGCGATCATAATGTATGTCATTGCGTTATCGGATAAAAGCTTTTCCGCTGGATTAAACGTACATACCTACTTATACGAATGGAAAAAGTACTTTCGAATAGCTGCAAATCTGTCGAAGGGCGCAGTGCGCTTTAATCGTATTCTGCAATTTATCTGGCAATTTTCATTCGCTTGCATAGGTGGATTAAACAATTTATTTGAAATATTTCTATTTCTTTTTGAAACACTCGAACATTGGTTTCATCGAATGAAACGTTCAACTTTTAAACATTCGGATAATGCTGGTATACTAAATTTCGGAATTTTTAATATTCGAATGTTAAATCCTGAAGCGTCGATTATAGGAATATTGAAATATAAAATTTTGCAATTTCGGATGTTCGAACATTAGAGCAGTAAAATATTGAAGTGTGCTAATTCCGAAGTATCTGTCGATACTTAAGATATAATATTTACATTTCAAATGTTTTAAATTAGAAATCATTCGAACGGATTACTCCTCAAACTTTACTTTCTCCGTACAATTTACAAGCCACCGTTATCGAGGGTAGTAGACCCTCACCTCGTTCACCATCAGCTCGAAGAACGACGTCGCGATAATGCGCCACCTGAGCACTAACCCTCTCGTGATTGCTTGCGAACCCTCGATTCACCGATCAACACTTGTCGCCGGGCTTTCTTAAGGCGTCGTCTTAAACCCTCCATCGTTGCAGCAACTTTCCCAACCAACCGTCCTTTTCATATCGACAGCATTTCGCTTAGCCCGTTCGATCGTTCCAAAGTGTTTTCGAATCGTCTTTTTTTTTTTGTTTTTTGTTTTGTGATTTACCACCTAGTTAAAATCCAGGGGTGAAATTACGTTCGTTAGAGAGGAAAACTTTCACAGATTAAACGCGAACGGACGCTATTACGTGGCTAATTCCAGACAGGATATGGCCGATCTTCTCGTTCTGGCTGCGAACAGCTACAAACTCTCAACAAAGCGGTCACACGGCTGTCGGAATTCTGCTAATTAATTCTTCGTTCGCGTTGCGTAAAGCACCTATCGCCGCTTCGCGTTCGCTGAGATTTTAATGAGCGTTAAATTCGGTACACGTACGCGTCTAGTTGGAGGGAACAGAACGACGAATATAGATTTGAAATACGGTCGATAATAATAGCTTCGAGACGAGCTTGTAATACTCATTTGAAGAACAGTCTGGTACGTGATGTTCTTGGGACGATTCGGATTAATCCTGGAAGGACTTGTGCAATTTTGGGGCAATCTATTAAATATTTATCGTTAGTTCAATACTCTTTTTCCTTATTGGAAGATTAAATTTAAAACTTACGGGTATTCGAATATTGGAATACTAAATTTTGAAATTTTTAATATTCTGGTATTGAAATATCAAACTTTGGACTCTCGAGTATCTGAATTTTGAAACTTTTAATATTTCAATGCTGAAATATTAAACCGGGGTATGTTAAATTTCGACATTTCCAGTATTCCAATATTGACAATGAAATATGAAACTTCGGACTTTTGATTATTCGAATATTAGAATATTAGAAAATTAAATTTTAGAACATCGAATGTTCGGATGTTCAAATATAGAAGATTCTACTGCGGACACTTTGATGTCACCCTTTTTACACTTGTTTCAACGTCCACTGAAATGAATTGTTATGCCTAGCCATTTTCGAGCAACTAATCGATACGAATAAACAGGTTAACACGTATCCGCGAATTTCAATTTGATCCAGGGTGAAAACAATGTTTGCCAATGTATCGTGTGGCGTCGTCGGATTGATTCCGGTTTATCACCGCGACTCGATATCGGGATTGGCTGAATCGATCGCGAATATCATAAACAGCGTCGCGTCGCGTCGGAAGAAAGCTTCGTGTAAACAGTGATTTAATTCGATTCTGTAATTTTCACTGGACCGATCCGCGGATTAATTGGAATCGCAGTTAATCGGAATCGTGTTGCCTGCCAATTGCTCGCCGAACGAACTGAAACGCGTATCGATTGCGCGTTCCGTTTCGACGGCCATCGTCCGTCCTCTCGTTTCTATTAATAATTCGTTTGCAAAATTTCACCGGGATTATTACCATTTCCGTGATAACGTTCCGATATTTCAGATAGTGCCCACCATACACGCGCGATTCTAAATATTTTGAATTAGAATTAGCAGCTAATATTAATTTAATATTAAAAAACTTATTGTTAGTGCTTTTACTAACCGATTTAAATAGAAACATTAACATTTAAAGATAACTTTGATATTAATTTTAGCTACGAAAACGCAAATCGATTCCCAAAAAAGCAATCATCGCAACTGCAACATTGATAGCAGCCAAACAAGTCCCAGGGGGAAAAACTGCAGCGTTTCCGGTAAGCAGTGAAACTGTTGTTTGAAATTAACGAGTCGCTTGTGTGCCAGTCGCACGAATGGCTGGTAAACAATTATTAGCCCATTATCTCGTGGACATTAATTAGTCTCGATTAAACTATAAACTGCTCTGGTGTAATTACGTGGCCGGGTTCCAACCCGGTGAAGAAGATATAAGAAAATATTTTTGATTACCTCGCGTTAAACCTCGTGCCAATAACCGGCCACCCTGACACCCATTTTCGCGCTTTACAGAATTTTAGGAAACCCCAAAAGTAATCGTTTCACAGTATCAGTATCCTCCTTCATAATCGTAATATTACAAAATTGAATTCTGTATAATTCAAGAACTCATCGTTTCAACTGAAAATATTGCAATACTGCAGCACAAGAAATGACACAGAATAATGAATAAAATTACGTTACAATCCAATATATTTTCCCTTGGTTTTGTATAAAATAATTAACGATCCAAAGGTCGTGCGCACCGTTCTCGTCAGAAGTCGCAAAGTTCTTACCATTAGGGGGGAAAAAAAGGGACTGGCGAATAAAAAGGTAGGAAAAGCGTAAGGAGTTGAAAAATGATCCGCCAGAAACAGAACCATTAGTAGCGAAGGAAGGAACCGAGAATATTCCATGCACGGTGGCGGCAATAAAATATACACGTAGCCGTGGCACACCGGCGTAATCACCAAGGTGGAATCCCATTTTTCCAAGCCACCCGACCACTGGTCATGCGAGATTCGTAATTACCTCGCGTAATTAGCAGATAACAGGTAGACAAAGGTACAACCCTCGGTTTCCACCGTGTCCGGACACGTTATGGCTGCTTCGCGATGCGAGAATAACGAGGACTGGCTCGATTACTCTTTCTTCTTTTTCGTGGAGAAGATTTTTAACTCGTCGTAGTCGCAAAGTTTTCGCACCCCTTGTGAATTATTAGAATACGGCTCGTGCGAATGCTCGCAATTTACGAATCTATTACAAAGAGTCTTAGAAACATTACTCCGCCGATGAGACGAGGGAGATAACCGGTGGTTCGTTATTAATTTATTACGAATCTTGGCGTTGTAATTTGTGAGCGATTTGTCGTTGTTTGCGTGCAATCTCGTGGACACCACGAATCAACGACTCGAGGTTTTTCTACTATTTGTATTTAAAATGATTCGTAGATCATTGTTTCGTCAATTTTTTAAGTCTTCGAGATGTTTTATACGTCGATTCAAGGCTTAGAAGTTTTTATGAAATATGCATCGACATTATTTTTGCGAAAATCATCAAGCGTTTCGATTCGTCGAAGAAAATGTGCAGACTCCAACGATTCTTATATTAAAGTAAGACCACGATTTATTATGATAAATTATCGTCGAAATTTCTTCAGATTTGCGTGTTTAAACGTGTCTTTCTCAGATTTCTGTGAAGCACGAGAAAATTCCTGAAACGAAAGTAGAAAATTTGCAATTTCTTGAAAAAATCTACAAATTTTAATAATTCTTATTCTGATTGTTAACGTTTAATATAGTAAATGTATGTTTATTTAATGTTGCTATTATAAATCTAATATTTGATTTCTTTTATTAGTACACAGATATAATTTTTAGTCTTTCCCCAAAAAACCTCGGACAATCCTAATTTCCACGTTGTCATAAACTAGCCAAATAAATCCATTCAAGCCATTCGATAGCTGAACTGGCCGTTTAAACGAGTTTCAAACAGAACAGAAACGTCGAGCTGGCTGATGCAAAAAAAAAAAAGAAAGAAAGAAAGAAGGAAGGATAGCGAGTAGACCGATGACCATGGAGAAACTTTTCTCTTGGCGATTCGTCGGCCATCGGGAGAGATGGAGGGAAAAAAGAGGGATGGTCGGTTTGCATGGATCCGTCGAGTGATTATAGTACCTTTTGGAGCTGCCAGTTCGGCGACACAATCCGATTAGACGATTTAAAATCGATGAGAGGCTCGAACGGTGACGGATGGAAACTGGACGACGGCTGATGGAACGATGCGCAACGGGGGTGGAAACTGCAAGGGATGGACGTGCGACCGGATGGTGGCTCGCAATTACCATTCATTACTTTGTTGAGGCCAATTGGCATAACTGATTGGTATTCGGCCGCCACGCCACCCTCAAAGGACCCTTCGACCACCGGGAAGGGTGCTAATGTAGTTAGCCACGTCTCGCCGCGATGTTGTGTTCTGACACGCCTCTACGACCAATTGTATCCTCCAATCCCGCGTAACGGATTTTTTTTTTCCTTTTTTTCATATCAACCAACCAATCTATGCATTGGTGCAACTTTGAAATAACATATTAAATCGACAGGAAATTATAAGGCAATAGGTGCTTCTGAAAACACGTTGCCATTTAATTTCGAATACGTAGGAAATTCGAGTTACGGAAAATAAAATATTACATATCACTGGCTGATCGTTAGTTAACATGACAAATTATCAAGCTAACACTTTTATAGAAATCTATTATCCATGAATTAACCTGACGAAGTTTTCAATATCACCTGCGTGGCAATCGAAGCGTTGAAAATATTCTTAAAATGGATTTACGCCTGAATGTAATCATTCGAAGCGGTTTTCGACGAGATTTCATTTCGAGTGGCTATTCAATATTTCCCGATCGTAAAGAAGGATTGTTGGTTCGAGGCGGAATGATTCGAAACGAAATGGTTGGTGGACGAAGGCTCGTTTCATTAAATGACACGCCGTTAGCTATAAAAGCGTAGCCGACGACAATACGGCTTGATGGTTGCCGAAGTTGCTTTACAACATCACCGGTGGGGTGGGGGCGAACCGAAACGGCACAGTTCAGTGGTTGATAACGTTTGAACACGATAAGAGAGTTCGTTGACGGGTCGCGTGCACTATTCCGACGAATCGAACGACCGTCCACCAGACTTGACGAATTAAAAAAAAGAAAGAACATGTTGATAAAACGCAACGAAACGATCCATTATCTGTCTAGTTCCTCGCGATGCTACGTCACTGGATGCAAAAGCCACGTGACGCTTTAAATTACTTGATTAATCACTCGTTGTAATTGAATGCGATTCGTGGACGCCGTGTGCGTCAAACTTTTGATTAATCTTATTGATGTTTTCATATATTTTCACGAAGGTGTCGGGAAATGATCGCAACCTTATATTATTAATAAAATAGTACCAGGCTAATTATTCCAGGTAAAAAATTGCAAACTGATGTTATTGATACGACTACTAGAATAGCTGGCAATCCAATAATTATAGAAACTTCTGTAAAAGTACATTTCAAATTGCAAGATTCATCGGTTCCATAAAACCCGCGGATATCAAAGTGTTAAATAATAATTTCAAGACAATACTGACTCGTACTTTCGTGTTTCTACCAATTTGGCGACAATTTGCTCATAAATGGATGAAATCGGTTTGTATTTTGTATGCAACAGAAAATAGCGAACATGCGAATCCGATTGTTCACCTCTATTTGCCCGCGTGTGAAACATCCCCCGTGAGAGTTTCCTACCCCTCTCGATCGACGGGGGAGAACGTTGCACGATATCGGCCTGGCCGGATTTTATGCCGGTCCGAATCCAATTACCCTGAATAATTTATCGGCGAATCGCAGACGTTAATGACATCGGACCGAATTAAGCGAGCTTTGGAAAAGTGCGGCCACCAGAACCCGCGACAACCACGCTACCTCTCGCCAATTAGTATTCATGTCGTGGATAAAGTTCGCGTTTTTTACGTCGCCCCCCCACCCAACTGGTTCGATTATTCACGCCATTCCGGCTTACGGCCTCCTGATTTCGTATTCTTTCTTATACCTCGATTTGCGATCATTCTATTTCACCTAAATCGCTTTGCACCTCATTCTCGGATTTTAGCTCTTCTCGTGGAATATTCTGCGATCGAGGCTGATTATTATTTCAAAGCTTCTAAAAATATTATTTGAAATCTTTCAACTAAAACTATGATAATTCGAAATTTTCTAGCTTCTAAAAGTACCTATAGTATCACTTTTTGTAAATTTCTATTAACGAAATATTTGATAGTTTTGTGAAGTTACACGATTCTAATCTAAGAAATGTTCAAATTGAAAGTTTTCAATTCGAATTTATGAAAATTGCAAGCACATATTGTCAACTTAATGATTAAAAAAGTGTCCAAATCGAATATCTATTCGTGAAAACCGTAGACGTTTCAACGATTCGTAATCGACCGTTTCTCGCAGTTAGGTCCGTTAACGAGAAAAGAAAAGTAAGGAAGAAGGTAGTTAGCGATTACCAAAATTGTCCTTTGAAATTGCCCATCATCCGCCACGGCGAATCCTACAAGTATGCAAGAAGTAAGAAGTTTCCCGGTACGAAGGAAACGATCTTTCAACGTCGTCGACATGGAGGGATCGCAAAAAGCCCCCCCTCTGGTCGAGCGACGGATGCAAGTTCGCCGCGTTTTAGGCGGAAATAGTTTCAGCGGAATTCGGAGAAACTCGGGCTGGCTTTACCGGTCGAAAACCCTGCTTCCAAATGGCTCGAAAGATCCTGATGAGCTATTTATCAGTTAACTTTCATTTCCGGTCCGACACCTCGTCCAGAATATCGCTTCGACAGGTTTAGTGGCCAGGAATGAACACAGGGACCAGAGTCGTGGACTACGAATCGAGCTGGAAAGGAAAGCTCCAGAAAAATATATCTTTTGTTTTCTTTCGTTTGACACGGCACCAGAGAGATTGCCAATTTTCAGAAGTTTTAATGGCTCCTCGTTTTGCATCATCGATTTCTGAGAAACAAACCGTTTGGTTCTCGTTTCAAAGTATTCCATGTGATTCTGTTACCGAGGACATTCTGTTTTCGATTTTATATACTACGTTATCGATGCGACAGAAATAACGTGAAAATTGGCACACTTGACTTCCTTTCAGACGTGTACAATATTTGAATATTACAAAACGTTAAAATATTCAGCTTATAAATATTCTTCAGTAAAAATTGTGTAATTAATATTGAAACATTTCACGTGGATGTTATAGGTGGATAATCTGCGAACGAAGCAACGAGCCAGCCCCCAGTTCACAGCCGGTCGAGAATAGGGTTCGCGACAGAAGCAGGGGTGAGTCGAGCTATTTTTAATCCGTCGACGCGGCACGCTCGTTAACGCGCTTCGATTTTATGATAATGTAGCCTTGCTAACGAGCTAATGTCTGATAAACCGTACCAGGGTTACGCGATCCTCTCGGAAAATCAACTCCGATCTCTTTCAAGCGAAAACAGACGCGTTGAACTTTTGATTAATTAAACTTGCCAATAGTTACACTTCTAAATTTATTTTATAGAAATCAACTTGGACACCTTTGTAATCGATATACTGAAATTTTGATTATTAATATTAATCAAATATTGGTAATATTGGTAGAATAATAACGCCATTAAAAATGATCTAAATTTTAATTATTACGCTTGCGAATTAGGTAACTTTCAAATTTAAGCTTTCAATTCGTAATCTTATTGAAATTTTGATCTTCTTTATTTTATAATCTAACAAATATCGCATCTCCGCTTCGCGGAGACTTTGTGCGCATCCTGTTTCGCGAACGATGAAATTAAAGGGCACGAAGAATAAGAAGGATAGAGGGATGCTTTGAAACGTGATTCTCGAAAATCCACGAGAGCGAAAAGACGCCGAAAGAGCCGTTGCAAAGGCAGAAAGAGATCGTGAATTAATTAAGAGCCTGGAAGTTACCGGTGTTGCGAATAGAAGACGTCCGGAATGTTCGGAGTCAAACTATTTGTGACAGATCGCTAGCTACGTCCTTTGAAACGTTAATTACCATTACTATGCAATTTACTTTGACCTTTTCAAAATACATTGCTTAATTCAGAAACTTTCGGCTCTCAAATTTAGTACCGTCGATAAAGCTACTTCGAAGTATAGCAATCTATGTTCGAAAATTAATCCATCGTTCCCAATTATATTGGGAATAATTGGCTTTTAAACATAACACAATTCCCATAGGTGGCATTTGAGAAAAGAAACTTTGTATCGTTTATCGTGGAATCGGAAAAGAAAACGTAGAAAGTTGAAGGGCAACTTGGTATGCCGGTGAAATGGAGGCCACAGACAAGACGTCGGCAGTGATTCTCGACGGGGACCAGCTCGAGAGTAACACGCTGCTCGAATGCATGCACCGTGTGTGTACACAAATGAAGTCGATGCACAAGTTCCTCCCGAGTCTGTCTCGGAAGCGGCGGCGTCTGGAAGAGAAAGAGAAATAACAGGGAAACAAGGGGCGGAAGGATAGGTTGAAGAATGTGCACTCAACGTGATTGGTGCCGCGGCTCAACAACGAAGCCTGTCTGCATGAAAACTTGAGGATTTCCACTCGGCCACTCGTGTGCGTACGCTTCCCTTCCTTAGCCTTAGTAGGTGCGCGTTCCAAGAAATGCCGAACAGAATGCTCACGCGACTCTGGCTACCGTAGAATTCTTGGGAAGTTTCGAGGAACGATGTTGCGAACCTATATATTGCCTCGATTTCAAGTCGCTTCAAACAGTTACGACTGTCACCATTTTGGATTATTGGTTTAATTAAAATACAATTGAAAATAAACATGTGACGATCGTTTTGTAGCTATAAAAGTTTGATGAAATGAAATCTAATCTTTAGAAAATCTTCTTGGCTGTAAGTTTCATGAGGAATAAATAAGGGATCGGATAAATTGAAAGATTAAATTTCATGAGCGTCGTTACAGGCGGGGAAGCTGTGGAATAATGATAATAATTGGCAAATTGAAACGAATGTTTTTTCCGTCAAAAGCAAAACTCATTTCCCGTTCGTCTTCACGTTCGAATTCGCGACGATCTTAAACAACGAATTACGGGGAATCGAGGTGGCGAATAAAAATGCCCAGTCGACGAAATGAATTCGTCTGAGGTATTCAAAATTAAAGACATCAACGGAAGTGGCCGGAATAAGTTCGTTCGGTATTCACGTTTACTTTTCCGGCTACAACTTTTTCTCAGACGCTCTCAAGCATGTCGCATAATTATTCTATGAATATTCGGATATTCATGAATGTCTCTATAAAATAGAGCTGGTGGATGCTGGCTTGCTAAATAATTCAATTACACGAAACCCGGAAGCGGACAGTTAATTAACAGACCGTGGAGATTGGACGTCGTTCTTCATCTTCTACTTCTATCTTTCTTCCTATAGGTACTTTTTCCTCGATCGTGCGATTTCGACGACGACGGAACAAAGAGTTCCAATTTCGAACTTAAAGAGCCGATGAAATTTTCATTTAACCGGGACGCATTTCTCTCATAATTTCGCGCGATTTTTCGCGATTGCGATCGATTTCAAGTTTTTCTCCGAGCTTAATTAATTCTCGGGACAATTCCCGACGAGTTACAATGCGATTTCATTAGTTTAGAAAATTACCAAATCCATTACATTTCCCGAGTGTGATTAATAATCGTTAATATGCTCATAATATGCTTCACAATCGTCTCTGTAATCGGTTGTTAAACGCAATCACAGTAATTGCGATCATTAATCAGGGTTAAGATCGTCAATCATTAATCATGAGTAATTTTTGATAATTTAGAATCATAAATCAGTAATTTCCATATCATTTACTAACTAATTTATATTTCGTTATGTATTTCTCAAAAAATTATTAATCACACTCAGAAAATGTAATGGGTTTGGTAATTTTGTAAACTAATAAAATCGCATTCGTTGCATTAATATTTTCGTTCTTGCAAGCGTAACTAAAATCCGATAAGCTGGAAATAATGTCATAACGATGAAAATTGCCATAACGGTGAGAATAAATTGTATTACTCGTAATTACATTGATCGATAATGCTTGTCAGTCGAAATAACACACCTGGGCGTTTTATTAATACACGAAGGATCACGCGAGTGAAAATTGAGCCGCCTTTAATCGTGCAGTGTTGCAACAACGCGATAAAAATTCCACTACGCAATTAACAGCCTCGTTTTCGTCTCTTTCTAATAATAACCGGCTCTGTTCGCAGTCAATACAAGATCGTTATAAATTAATAACGCATACAAAAATCATACGCAACACCTGATGCCACGAACAGCTACGAAAGTTTGTTCCTTGCACCGTGAAATTTTCATTACTTTGGAATTTCAGGTTTGAATGTAGCACGAAAAGTTCATTATCTCCTATTGAACTATCGTTATTAATATTATATTACGTTGGCAACAAAGTTTGGTACTTTTTCGACCCAATTTCGTCGGAAATAAATAACAAAGTTGTTGCGAATTTGGCGAAAGATTCGAATTTTATTCCTCGAATGGACCGAGACAATTTGGATTAAATTTTACTAATACTCAATTAATCTATTATTGACATTAAATCAAGAACCTTTCTTGATATTACATCGCGAAACTTCCACATTTGACAGTTAATAAACAATCGAATCAGAAACAAAAGACTACTAACTTAGTTATAAATCTACTACTTAACATTGTCTAAAATGTATGTTATTAATTACTCGATTATATGAACTTTGAAGCACCGGCCACCAGTGACTCCAACGACAGTTGACGCCATGCTTTAATCGGTACTAAAATACAAATTGGGGGTAGTGAACACAACCGAGGCAGCTCCAGGTAGATTCACTCTGACCGGATTGACCCTCAAACCAACTGGCAAATTCGACCCAACACTGGCAGTGAACACCAGCAGATCGCTAGGAACGTTCAACGTCTTGCTGACATCGACGGTGACAGGTTTGTTAGAGAAGTTGATAAGAAGCACCGCGGCCCTGGATCCTATATAGCGAACGACTTCAAGGACATCTTTCGTGACCAACACAACCTTCAGGTAGCTGTGGTAGACTGCTGGTTTGCTCTTCAAGGCTACCAGAGCCTTGAACACCTTGTAATGAGACCTTGTAACTGGCGCCACCTTCTGCGCAGCCAGGTTCAAGTGCTTGTAGTTGCTGTGCACTGGTAGCCAGGTAACCTTGCTGGTAGAGAATCCAGCGTTGGTGGTGTTGTCCCATTGGTAAGGGGTTCTTTCTGGATCCCTAGACTTCAAATAGTATCTCTCAGGTCCTGCATTGACACCTGCGGGGTCTATAGTCTCGTTGTAGGTGAACCATCTGTCCTCCATTCCTATTTCGTCGCCGTTGTAGATGACAGACACTCCGGGAAGCAGCATCGACAACATGGTGATCTGATCGGCGCGATTCGTGCCGAATCTCGAGGCCACGCGATGGTTGTCGTGATTGCCGACCACCCAGTTGGACACGCTGCCCTTGGGCACGCTGTTCACCCACCTTTCGATCAGCTTCTTGAAATCAGCGGCGCTGGACTTGTTGTTCAGCTCCGCGATGAACATGAAGTTGAAGGGAACCGTTGATCCGGAGTTATAATACTTGACGGTCAAATTGTGGTCGGCATACGCTTCCGTGAGGATCATCTTGGAGTCGGAGTTGGTCCTGTTGGAATGATTATCCAGCAGTTGCCTCCAGCTCTTCAAGACATCGTAAGTCTCGTTCAGGTTCTTCGTGTAGATATGCACCAAGCTGTCGTAGTCGTCGTCAGGGATGCCAGTGATGTTAGCTTTGGGCTCGTCCCGCAGCTTGGGATCCTCGAACAGGTGGTTGATCGCGTCGATACGGAAACCGTCCACTCCACGGTTCATCCAGAAGGTCAGCACGTTCTTCATCTCTTGGTTTAACGCTGCGCTGCGGTAGTTCAAGTCTGGTTGGCCAGCTGCGAACTGATGCAGATAGTACTGCTTGCGTATAGGGTTCCATTCCCAGGCTGAGCCTTGGAAGTTGCTCAGCCAGTTGTTGGGCGGGTGTCTGATCCCGTTGACGATCTTGCCGTCGTGCCAGACGTAGTACTCGTCGTACGGTTTGATCCTCCGCTCACTTTTCTTGAACCAGGGATGCTCGTGGGAGCTGTGGTTGGGCACGAAGTCCAAGATCACCTTAAGCCCGAGGGACTTGGCCTTGGCTACCAGGCGGTCAAAATCGGCCAGAGTACCATAGTCTGGATCGATGTCGGTGAAGTTGGAGATGTCGTAGCCGAAGTCTACCTGCGGGCTCTTGAAAATCGGTGACATCCAGATGGCCTTGGCGCCTATGTCCTTCACGTGGTCCAACTTACTGGTGATGCCGTTCAGGTCACCGATGCCATCGCCATTGTTGTCCTTGAAGCTTCTCGGGTAAATCTGGTACACGATCGTGCCGTGGTCGTACCAGCTGGTGCTGGGATTCGCGACAACCACCAGCGCTAAACACGCGACCCACAGTAATCGAAACATGGTGAACTAATGGTTCGTTCGGTGGACACGCGGCTTCTTATAACGCATCCGCGATCAGATTACGACAGGTAAGTGCGATACGTAATCGATACTTTCTTCCGTTCGGTCGTCAATAGGTTAACTCCATTTCAAGCGATAAGTGACCAGATAAGAAGATAACCTATTCCATGCTATCTCATATCTTGTGTTTGCAACATCGTTTTACATCATCTTATTCTGAAATCTTTTCATTTTATCGATGTTGTCGAAAGAAAAACATGGTGTGATTTTGTAAAATTTTCTAGAGTTCTCTTCCTAGAATGAATGTTGTTTGTTTCTGATGTGAACAGAAGACACTTGAAGATTGGAATTTCCTTAGACTAATTAAATTAACTACAATATCCGCCGGTGATAAAACTACTGAAATGTGCACGTCCACTTGGGAAACGGTAAACACCTCAGGACCCGCAAGATCTCGCGTGTACGAAACATTTATGCGTGCCTGTTCAAGCTATCGTGGCTATGGCTAATTATACGGGTAGCCACGCTCGTTTCTTACTTTCTTACTGACCACGACGAATAAACTTGCCATTTGTAAGCGGCGATAAAAAATTGGCTACTCGAAACGAAATCGGTCGTTCGATAATGATACTTCGTTGAACAATCGACATCGGAAAAATTTATTGAAATTTTCGTAATATTGCTTAACGTGTCTGTTGCCAATGTCGTAAATATATGAAATCTTAATTTTTTAAAATCGGTGACAATCGTATGATAGAAAACAGATGTTTTATCAGTATATCCTTTATGTTAGATGAAAAGTCGAAGGAAGAAAACCAATGAAAACTGATATAAAATCGCATCGAACGTATTCTATCGACTTCCAATAATGAGGAACGTGACCGCCACTTTTCGATTCATGGAACAAGCTACGAAACGATTTATCAAAGTTCCATTTATCGATAAAACCGAAAATTTTCGATCGATTTCTGACGCGTAGTCCAGGATACCGGACCCAGCAAAAGGATAGTTCATCGCGTATCTACGGACTGCCAATATTCATCAAATTTTGAACGATATCGCTGGTTGACCTCGTTTCTTTACTGGATCCTATATCCTGGAAAAAAAGGAACGTTTTCCAAATCCCGCACACAAATGTTACTCGACCCGTGGAAAAAAAAAAATGAAAAACGATGTACGATTGAAATCGGCTGAAATCGGCTGAAATCGTCTTCGTTATACAATTTCAGTAAAATAATTCCCGTCCCAGAGAAACTCCAAAGACTAATAATTCTTATGTAAAACACTGACGGACAGGACAATTAAAAATACGGTTTATAAATTATAGGGTAGATAGTAAATATGTATATTGACAAGTGCCATAGGTTTCCCTACGGAAAATGTCCCACCGCTTGTCCCAAATATCAGCGAACGTAGCATTCGATTTACGAAAGGATTAAATAAACAGTAGCGACGATACAAATACATGCAAGAAATTTCAGTGTATAACAGTTGTAGACATCGCGAAACAACAGTGATTTATGCTCGAAGATACGCGTAGATTTTAACTGCGGGCAAAGACTAAACAGGAATGGCCTGGTAAAAACAACGGGAACACGACCGGCACCCGGGGACAAAGTTTCACCAGAGCATTATTTATGCTCGCAATTTTCTTCTTGGCTTATTGCGAACTGCATTCATTCATTGTCCGCGCCGCACCAGGGACAATTTCACTGGAACAATGAATAATTCATACTATAAACGTTCGTTCCATCCCATCCCCCCTGCCCCCCTGTTCGTTATCAGTTCCTCCGCAGTTTTTTTAATCTTACTCACAGTCAGATGTAATTAAGCGTCTTATATCTCGGTTTAATTTATCATCTTCGGTATACAAATTGATACAAGATTGAATCGACAGGATACCTTCGATGCATAATTTTATTCGCAATTTTCATTCAAAATTTTCTTAAACGATCGGAATAAAATTTCGCTTAATATTCAATTATATCGTCTGGATAGGGTGTTTAGTTGATTTCCCTAGATTTTCTGCGCGCAAGGGTAAGAGGATACTATTCCAGGATGGACGATCGTTTCGAAAGGGCAAAGTAGACGAGGGATTGGCACGACTCTGTTGTAACGAGGCCACGTTATGTCAGCCACCCTTGCTACGAAGGGGTAGTCAAACAACCCCCTCGCAGTTTACGGCCGTAATTAACTTCCTAGGTTATTAGCCCTCGTTCGCGGTTGTAGCCTGCTGCTCCACAGGACTCTGTCTCACGACTCTTTCCACGGCGGAGGGGGAGAATCCATCCCTTTCCTCTGCCATCTCTCTTCGACCCTTCTCGTTTGCGGCTCGACTTTCATCTGACGCAGACCAGGCATTTTTCGATGAAGTTTCCAACGAACGGCTCGACCATGCTCCTCGTGTAAACGAATAAAGCTGCTTGATCGATAATTGAGCGGAAAATTGCTCGGCTGTCTTTCATCGTACGATTTTTCTTTATAATATTTTCACTTGGTAAATGAACTTCTACGACCGTTGCAACATCCTCCAACGTTTGATACAGAGGAATTCGAAAATTTAGGGGCAGATAATAAGGGAAGAACGAGCTGATGAATTTCAATTAAATTTGAAGTGTTACAGTGAACATAAAAGATACAAAGCATCAAACGTGCGTACAAACGGAAGAGACGGTAAAATAATATTTCAACCCTTATTTTGTCCATTTAGTGAACGCTGTGTCCCTTAATAATTGCCCCTTTTTAACGCCCAGTATTTTTAATTTAGTTGATTTTTTTATCGAGTATCCAATATTTCGATGGTCAGAATGATCGAAACCCGTGATTTTTTACGAGAAATTAAACCAACACGGGACATGGGCGAAACTCAGTCGCACTTGGATCCACGTAAAATCCAGTACACGTGGTTAACGATGCGATCGACGTCGAACAAATTGCCAGGAACGAAAGAGAATATAACCGTGGACATGGCGGGTAAAACCGGCCGGGGAAAGCATCGGGAGTACTCGTTACACGCGTATCGCTAAACAGTCGTGCATCCGAGCGGAGTGCAAATTAATTAACCCGTGCATGCATTATTATCGAAAGCACAACACGCGCCGGGATACGGGGGCCCAATACGATCCTAATTAAATTTTCAGTACGCTCCGGTCGATCCGATGAATCAACATCGTTCGAATAGCATGAAATTAAATGAAAGTCCGATCTTCGAATAACTGCGGCGACATTAAAGAGCCGGTAACGCGCCATCGGAAAACCATGAACCCTGGAAAAAAGTCCATCGCGTCCATATCCGGGAAAGTCAAAGGAAAAACACACTTGGTGGAAGAAGGGGCCATTCGATTTCGTGTCATTTTCAGAAAAGATACAAAGGAATTATTAGAAAACCTAGTGCCAAATAAAGTTCTTAATGAAGTTTAATACCATGTCTCATTTAGTTGACTAACGACTTCCGTACCTAACAAATGATCCTCCGCCGGTGGTTTGACATTCATCGTTTGAAGAGCCGAAAGGAACGCCATGTAGAGATTCAATGCCCTTTCGTGTTTAATTAACCAATGACTTTCATCCTCATAAACGACAGGTGACTGGTGTATTAGGTTGAGTAATACGTCCGTTCGCGTTTCTTACTTGTTTGTCATGCCAAATTTTCTTCAATGTAAAACAACGGATTTATGTGATATCATCTTCGAATGGTCCGTTTATTAATAACAATACCATGTACACTGCAAATTTTTTTTCCATCCCTTCCGCCCTTTTCTGCTCTTGAAAATTAAAAAAAAAAAGAACCAAGTGGCAAAAATGAATACTTTGTTCGGTCATTTCGAAGACGTACTTTACTCGATCACGAGCAAAAAACAACCGACCAACGTTACAAATATAGCACATCCAGACCTTACGTAGTTTGATACAATAAACAATTGCAGTCAAAACAAGCAACAGTTAAACGCAATGCTTCATCGAAGTGCGTACCACCGTCGCACAGTGGGGTATTTGCACCGAAAAGCCGGACAAAAGTCGATTTCAAAAATTTTGCGCAAACTGCAAAATTGTTGTTGCTCAAAATAGTTGAATATGTGAGGAACAACATATCAATGTTCATTTTTTTATTTGTAAACTTATAAAGCAGTGTACAGCGCCGAAATTGAGAAGATTTTATGACACGCGTTTCTCCCTTGGCTACGTTCTGAAACATCGTTTGCTTATTAGCGATTTTTATATACTTCAAGAAAATGATGTAACTTTGTCTATTGTAGAAGCTGTTTAGATTGGTATGTACTACATTTTCTCACAGGTTTTAGATTTTCATCATATATATTTGCATAGTTATTAATATTCAAACATAAACAATAATTCAATCATTTTCTTTCCGATTATAAGACTTCATTGACGATTTTGTTATATAACATGTTAAATCAGGGTGCTCGTTTCGGTACCATTACATTTGGTAAAGGTTTGTGCTTATAATGCAAAAAGAATTGGTTCCGGATTCGTCCGGATTGAAGCTTTATATTTTATAGTTAATTTAGATATAAATGGCAACCAAAAGTTTCAGCGTTTTACGTTCGCCTGTATACGTTCGTGTTTGTCTAGCATCGTAGAACTAGCTATGGAACTGTTCGGATGAATTGTTTTGGTTTTTGATTGTAGATACTTCAAATGTTTATGCTATGTTACAAAGAAGCGTTCGATTTCTTGACTGTAATTAGTTGAAAGTTGAAACAGATCCATCGAAGAACAGACAGTGCAGCAAGAAATACTCCAAGCAGTTTTTTCAAAGATACTTTCACATATTTAACCATTATTCCTTTTGTTCTCTGTGTTTCGCGGTAAGGCATGCTCTCATTTGAAGATTAATCTTACCTCTTAAATACTCATTGTCAGTTTCATAAAAATGATTGAAAAAACCGACAAATAGAAAGTTAAAATGTTTGAATTTGAATAGTTTTAGTTTTATATATTTTTGATGAATTTTAGAAAAATTATGGGAGTTTGAAAATTGAGTACATTTTAAAATACTTATGTCCGGCTTTGTGGCGCAAGCACTCCGGTGTCACAATGATTTTTTAAATGTTTTCTATAATTCGACTAAAAACGTTTCGATCAAAATTTAATTGATATTCATGCATCTGCAATTTTCAATATAAAAAATTACTAAAAAAAATTTTTTTGACCGAAAATCAAAGTTACTTCGATTTTTTTAAACATAAAAATGGCTTTTTTACTTCATAATGTAGTTGCTTATGTTAAGACGAATTCAACGACCTGCTACAGTATGATCCTGAGTCTATAAATAATACTAATATAGTAATGTCCGACTTTTCGGTGCAAATACCCCACTGTGCGTCGACGCGAACGGACTTATTACTCAACCTAATAGTAACGTCGTAAGGGACAAATGAGTTATTAACGAGTCTAGTTGCCAGCAACGTTTACTCGTCGATTCAACGTTGTCCTCTGATGGAAACGAAAGGTGCTCGTCCGGCAGTCTGTGCCTCGTCAGCCGTTGTTTTCAGATATTTCGTCGGTAGCCGAGTTCCAAGTGACTGTAAAGCAATGTCTGGCACCTCATTACACTCGCGAACTTGCCCGTCGAGATGAAGCGAGCCAAGAGAATTTCGTGCGAGGAAAATGAGACGGGTTCGGTGAAAGGGGGTTTTCGTTAGCTGGGAAGAATTCAGCCGTACAAAAGCAAGCTTAGACGTGACATTGTGCCACGAAAGTGGCTACCTAGGGGTACGAATAACCCTGGGTCCGGTGTAATTTCAAGAATAACCTGACTCTCGGAACGCGTTTCGTCGCCACAACCTTTTATACACCCTCTGTTCTCTCGCTACGTTTTCTATTTTTCCTGTCAGAAATTCCCCGGCACAAATGTCAGACATCGTGACAAAATATTTTTCTGACGTTCTTCTGCCTCGAAGTTGGATATAAATACATGGTACGAGGATAAATATTGAAATATCCATTTTTTCATCATGTGCATCCGAAAGGTTTATATGTTTAATTCGAACGCGAACAGAATCAGGGAAACGAGCAGACGGTAATCGGCTTATAAAACGTTAAGTTCGATAATATATCAAGGCTAATACGATTTTATAACAGAACAGCGTCGTGAAATACGGCGCGGTTGAAATGTTTTATCGTATTGTTAGTGATCGTAATATTATAATGTATTATAACCATCGTTCTCAGAACTTTCAGAGTAACCTAAGTATGCAATTGGTTGTTAACCCTTGATTACTATGGCTTGTAATTAGACATATATATATATATATATATATATATATATATATATATATACATATATATATATATATATATATATACAATACAGGAAACTTTATATCACCGTCTATTTTTAAATCGAATAATTTATAGATTGGAAAGAAGCTGACGCCAACTCGGCGTACCTCCAGCTGAAATTGCATTAACAAACGAACATCGAATAGCTTTAGTTGCACACGACACGAAACAACTTGAAACTCGTATACAATCTCGAAACATTCATACACACTTCCCTTCAGATGTTTCAGGCCACGTACCGTGCGTGCGCCAGGATAATTGTAAGCTTTTAAATTCGAGCTTTACGACCGGTAATTTGCCCCCTGCTCGCTCCGGACTGAAATTGGACCGCGTTAAATTTAATTTGATTAAAAAAAACACCGGTTGAAGAAATGAAACGCGTGGAAAGAGCGTGGAGGAATTAAAATTTAATATGATAATGGTTGAACTGTACGGGAAAAACAGAGGACGATTCGTTCGTTTCTCTAAGAAGTTACGAAAATTGCAATTTTCATAGAAGCTCGTTCGCGTTGGTACATGACGTTTTTGCAATTCATATTTCTCAACTGGAAAATAAAAACCGTAACCTTGCCCGTCGAATAGAGATTGCCAGGGAGTGGCGCAGAACGAACCAGCTGCTGAATATAAAGCTAAATACCGTTGGCGATAGAATTTCCGGCGGAAAAACAGAAAAATCAACGGATACAGAAATTGATCGGAAGCTACGGCATGTTCGTACACGAGGGTGCCAACGTAATAACAAAGTCAAGCAGAATTACGACCTCTGCTTCCGTCCCCTTTCCTTCCGACCATTTTGACCAGAAACATACTCGACCCTCTTACAACGCGGTTAACCCTTCCTAGGAAATACAGATCAACGCGATTTTAACGAAAATTGACGAAATGAAATTAGAAAGTTTGTAATTTGTTCAAAAGTATATCAATTTTAATAGTACCTGTTGTGGATAATAAAATTTATACCATTGTAAATTGGATATTTCATACGTTAGAATTTATAAGAACCGTGTTGTAGTAGGGCTGTCAAGGAGGCCGAGTGTATTTTCTATACACGAAAAGCCACTTGACAGATGATGCACAGGTAAGTGGACACTCCAATTAAAAGTGTTCATTAGCAGGGAACCAGAAGCTTCTGGTTATTCGTGTCGGTGTCTGGCATTAAATACGTGTTCCACGTCACAGAGTAACAACACACTTGCTACCCGTGAAAACTGGGTGACTTGGTGAATAATAAATTCGTTAAACGTGCTTGGAAAATATGATTTCAGAAATAATTGAATCGAAAAGCCGGCCGCCTAAAGATGACGAATAACGAGGAATATTAATCCCAGGACGATGGACTCGGATGTTCTGCTGTTATCTTAAATATTAATTCCTATACTACGGTTCGCATTCTTAAATATAAATTGCCTTCAATTTCAAAATTCTCACGATATTAAATCGTGGACTTATAATTAGAATAATTTGATAAGTGAACGTTTGCATAGTGTAGGGTTACACGATTTTTTCATCGAACTTAAGATTTCTCATTTTACGAGATGGTGGACCACGTAACGATGATGTTTGCTTTCGTCGAAAATTGTGATTATATAAAAGGAATAAAATTTCGGATATTTTTGTTCCCTAGCGGGCACTCGGTTTCCCCCGATTCATCGCTCGGTAGAATTTTGATTAATTTCGAAACTTCGTACCTTACTTTTCGTCTTATTTAATACTTGGCTGACCCGGCGACGCGCAAAGCGACAAGCTTCAAGAATTTTGACGTTCAACCGTAAGCTGCTTGGCTTGCAAACGATACGACTTTGCCCGCGATATTACTTTTCTTCGTATTAAAAGCCGGACCGCAATGCAAGAAGTTTCTTAATTACGCGTTTCTCGGTACCCCCACTCCCTCCCTGTATAATCTATTCAATGTTCGTGGATACTTTACAACGACGTATATTGCTGTCTGGCCAACACCGAAAGGATTTTCCACGTTAAATGGCCACCGTTTCGGTGTATAATTACCTGTATCCCTATTGGATCGAATTAATGCCCTGATTTACGGGTGCAGTTTATGTATGAGATAGTACGAATAGGTATCAGAGTGTATTCGCGAAATTCGAGCTAATTCCAGTGCAAAGGTTTACACAATACTTCATTACGTTAAATTGGCAATTAGATACACGAGTATCTAATAGTATATACAATTTCTGAGCCTTAATAACTATAACAAGTGGCGGCATAGTAGCGGTCAAAAATATTAGATATTAAATTAAATATCTGGGCATTAGAAATTTTGTAAGAATTAAGAAGCTCTACGAATGGTGGTAGAGGTTTTTTATAATCGTTATGTTTGTTTTCATACTCATTCTGCCCCTACAGTTTCTCCGCGGGCGTAATTAAAATAATTAGAAGGAATAATCTCGGCTTTAATAGCGTGGCACGGTTAGGGCACCGTCATAAGAGGCTGAGCTGGCTGGCCATAATTAACACGCACTACTTGAAAACCAAGCAACACGCACTTTCATTTTATGCCATTCAACGAGTTGCCTGGCAACCCGTACCCTGTTTTTCAACCCTGCAAAAGATTTTCTTTCTTTTTCATGGCGTCGTCGAACGAGCATCGACCCGATCTTCAACGTTCCTCGACCATAGAAAATCATACTCTCGGCCACGATTCCTTGAATCTCGTATTTGATATCAAAGTATGCAAAATATCAGGTAAAGCGATAAGAAGTGTCGTTTCTTTCAATGCGAAAAAGTTTATTTACAAAAGGAAATACATAATATTTATTCCGACAGATAATTTCTATGGTTATTTACAATATCTTGCCACAACTTAGGCA
This sequence comes from Stelis phaeoptera, assembly GCA_943735885.1. Taxonomy (NCBI): domain Eukaryota; kingdom Metazoa; phylum Arthropoda; class Insecta; order Hymenoptera; family Megachilidae; genus Stelis; species Stelis phaeoptera. The sequence continues at coordinate 16,283,436 of OX030932.1, read as the reverse complement.
ACTTTACGATGCCTCTTTTATCAAATTCTGGCTGCTTTGATTTGAAAAAGGCATCCAAGTGTTTAAAAAAGCGACATTTCTTTTCGCTTTTTTTTACAGTGCGTTGCTATTGTGGTATTAACCCTCAAGTCGATCGTTTGAAATGATATCCATGAATTTTTAAACATGATTTCATACACTTGAGAGATAATATTAAAGATAATAGTAGGAGATTTGAAAAAAGAATCTTGCAATTAAAAATTGAAATAATCTTCTCGATGTTACGATACCGACAGATTAATCGAGATTAGGAGAATTCCATTACACGGGCAAGGCACACTCGACAAAAATAACTACGATCTAAACAATATTTATCATCTTTATCGAATTATCGATCGCCTTTATCGTCTGGCCAGTTGCCTCCCCTATTCAGATTCTCAAAGACTGATTTCGCGTAAACGATCGTGCTTTAGGAATCGATGGAACTTGATCGACCATTTTCTCGTCTAATTAGCAAATCTGCTGGAAGCGTCGTTGGGCACGAACTGTTTGAATCGGGACAAGATCCGTCGAGACGTGATCATCGTGTGATGTCACAGTCGATCTCGCGATTATCGTGCAAGCGGAAAATAGCCGGATTCCTGACCGGAAGCTTGTATTCCGGCGACAGGTGTCGAACGTCAAACGGAATTCGTCCAATTGACGGACATTCGGGCCACGCTAATGCCGTTTAATTCTTTGAGCGCATGATCCGATTACGGACATGATTCTTGTTTCAATGGCAATTATTATTCATCGATTTTAAGACAAAATTCACTAATTGAAGATTATTAGATGGAATTTCTTTTGAAATAGCAATTCTAATAACAAAAATAAGATTTACTAACTAAACTCCCGATAATTTCTCCTCTGTCTTCTACTTAAATTATTTAAATTGGAAATTTTCACCCTCGATTTCTTGGTGTTGCAATTTACAAATTTGAAAATTGATTACTTCCATTAATATCAGATACATCTAACGTACCTTCCCTCAGTCAAGTGACATCGATCTTTTTTACTTTTACCATAATCATTACTTTCATTAATACAAAGCTGATTTTGAGAAATCCTACGCAATTCAAGAAGGAAGTGAAATTCGAAATAATTTGAGAGCAAATGAGAGTCAGGAATATTAATGTATGCAGCCCGTGTTTCTGATCGTTCATTTCATGCACGGTTAAGATCGTTATGGGTCCAGTCTCATAAGCGTGCTGAGAAGTTAGTATCCTAATCAAAGAGTATCGTGGCTCGGAACGCTACTGGCAACCTGTGGCAATCCGAACGCTTTAGCCAGCCTCCGGTTAGAACGCTAACCGTTCTCGTTATTACACAAATATCTTACCAGCGATGAGCTGCAGTTCCCAATGTAATAATAAGAACGGTAGCGTTCGTGTAGTTTCGAAACCGTTTTTGAAACCACGTAACTTTCCATCCACGACATATATACGTTAAAAGTGTAATATCTTCTAGTTTTTAATCTAAAACTACGATATTGCAAAGTTTCTAAATCTTCAAAAATAGAGTACCTACTTCGAAGTTTCTAAGTAAGTTACTGAAAAACATAATGTTTCTTTTCTTAAATTCTTAAATTCTATTAAAACGTTATATTATTTCCGACAGGGGCGAAAGGAATGATATTTTGACTGTCACAGTAGAAATAGCTTTGTTTGATCAGATATAAGGAGGATGATTTTGGAATACGAAAATTCTAAGACGATTTCATGACATAAAAGTATTACAAAAGGTCACTTATGGTACTTCAATTTGAAGCTTAAAGTCTCAAAAAAATGGCTGTATAAATGTTTCATCGATATTCCTACCACAAAATGGCTGGCACCCATTTCTTTCTTCCATTGCTTCTCTGCGCATACGTGATAATCAATGTAGAAAGTCTAATATAGTTTCATGACAGAAAAGTATTACAAAAGAGCACTCATGCTACATCAATTTAAAGCTTAAGGTTTACAGATAATGGCTATATTAATGCTTCATCAATAATCTCAGTACAAAATGGCTGATCTTTTGACAAAGCAGGCAACGAAATATTTAAGTTCCAGTCTCGAAATCTTTCGTCTTTTACAATCCCTTAATTATTCGCTTGAATTAAATTTATGACCGGGGTCACTGGTGGCTGACAATTGACGTGTTAATACGATTCTCCGGTAGAAAGGGGAACGTTAATATAAAAGCTTCCACGAGAATCCGTTTAACCCGAATGGGTTTGCGACGTTGAGAAATAAGGGACAACCGTTTCGTGACGGTGAAATCGTTAAATCGCCACGAGGCTAACCTAATTTCGACCGTTTAAAGGCCACGCTTGATTTGCATGAATGTTACAGACGCGATTCTTCAAGAAACTGTCAACAAAAAAGAACAGTATTTTCGACCAAATACCATTTCACGAGCTAAATCTGAGACGACCGTGGATTGTACATATTTTTAATTAAATTATTAAATCCACAATCTACGGGTGTTTCGATAAATTCTAATAGAAATTCTTTTAACGACACTGCGATTAAATACATGAAATAAAATTGATTACTCGGAGAGAAATCTTGTACGAGTCAAAAGAGAAGTTCAATAGAAGCTGAAATAACCTTCGCAACTCGTTGCTTTTCCTTTTCAGACGTCCGGCTCTTTGTAAAACGCTTGAAACCGAAGTCTTTGTAAACTTTGGAATCGAGATTTTCATTTCTCCGAGTTTCTGTATGTTGGCCGTGGGATTTTTTTGACCAAAATCCCTTGGCTTCTTTTGCTTCTGACGCGGTGAGGATAAAACGAACTCAAACTCGCGCTTGCGAGCTTCCATTCGCTGTTTTTTCCTACGCCCTTTCGGAGATGGCGAATAAGATGATTTCCTTGATACATCGTTTTGGGAAACTGGCTCTGGTAATTAGAGTTGGATTAATCAGGGAAAGATGCTATAAGCGTGGTAATTATGTCACAGATATTGATACGTCAAAAATATACAATTTTATAGAGGTGGTTAAAGCGACTTTTATTTGCCGATGAAAAAATTCTATTGTTCGATAAATGATACACCGATACATTTAAATAGACGCACCAACGGTCCTCGTTAACGCGACATCAATATATTATCAAACACGGTTCCTGTGAAATTTACGAACCGATTTTATTAAGTAAGCCAGCAGTCGGTTGAACGTGATAAATTGCGTGGATTAAACAGGAAAAGGTTGTAATATCGTAGGACGTAGGAATTATAGATTTTTTTTTCGCGGAAATAACAGTAGAAAACAAGAACCAGCAATTAAAATTCTTTTAATAATAGCAGCCGACGGTGTGCTAAATAGAGTAGTGTGAAAAATTAAATTCCTGACGTGTCTACATCGGCGAACAGTACTTGCTCAACAATGTAATAACTCGGCTACGAAAAAGGTATGCGACACTTTCAATTTTCATTCTTTTTCTCAATTAAGTTACCATTATATTGAAATACAACGTTAATTCGTTCTTTGGATTCCTGATAATAATTACTTCATTATTTTCTGGTATGTTTAGTAATCACGTAAACGTAAATTAATTCTATAATTTAATCCTACACTACCATGGATTAGCTCGTTTGCGAGCAATTCTATTCCGAGGATGAAGATACAATTACAATTTTTAAGTATTTAATAATTAAACCGATCAATTTCCACGATAAAAATTTCTGTATCAAGAACTTTCAAAGCTGTAAATATCCAAAAATCAACGAGGCGCTTTTCTAATATTTAAAAGTATCACTGTTCTTGAATTTCTGCCTCCAAATATTGGTTAAAATGCTTCTTTCGTAAATGAAAATAATCACTCGCTATCTATCCTCGAATAGCTAAATTTAAACTTTGACTCGAAACGAGCGAAATCTGACTCTGTCAAGGTGCTAAAAGTTAAATAAAAAAAAAGGTGGCGGAACAATGGGTTACTTCGTTCGTATAAAATATTTGACGCACAGGAAGGGTGGAAAAGGGAGAGAGATAAGTGTTTGAAATGCGCCACGTTCAATATTTGAGCTCATTTCGAATCTGTCAAAGGCACACCACCGCGGCGGCAGCCGTGTTTCCCGTTGTCTCTTGAAATTATTTTTGTAACTGTCATTGCGGCAAAAATCTCATAAATTCGCCCGCGACCGACCCTTTTGTTCCTCTTGTTTCCGGCTCGAAACGGCTTGAATGAATCGTTCAGCTCGTAACAGAAAAACACGAGAATCGAGTTTTAACTGGAAATATCGTGAACGAGACGATCAATCCCGTTGATTAAAAAAAAGAAAAACATAAAACCAAACAAAGAAAAATACCAACAAGACAATATTCCTTTCAAAACGAGTAATTTCATTCGCAAAAATTGTAATCCACCTTTAATGAAATCACATTGTTTCAATATTGGCAATTCTCTTTCCGTTGTTTATGTAAAATGTTTCATTTTTCAACGATCGGCGAGGTTTATAAATCCTCTCTTGTACAAAGTGCGGCAACTGTTCTGCAACGGTGAATTGTATAATAATTCAAATAAATTCATCAAAGAAAAGTTTCTGGTCCAAAATGACGTCTAGTGTTTGGTAAAATTGTCGCTTTGTTAATTTAAATTGTGAGTGCTACAAAGAAAATTGTAAAACTAACAATGTGTAGCCGATGAGAATTGGGAGCGTTTCTTTGTTCGAATTTTCATACTACGTTATAATTAACGTTAATAATCTTGGTTATAATTGTCACTAGTATTCTAGTATTCTAGGATTCTAGTAGTTTAGGATTCCAGCATTCTAGTATTCTAGGATCCCAGTATCTTAGTGCCCTAACATCCAAGCACCCTAGCACCCTAGTATTCCAATATTCCAGTATTCCAATTTATAATTAAATTTGCGACACTAACTCCAGCCCAAGCCGATCATAATATTTTATATTCCAAACATTCTAGGATCCCAGTATCTTAGTGCCCTAACACCCTAGCACCCTAGCACCTTAGAATTCCAATATTCCAATATTCCAATTTAGTATTTTTAATATTTCAATAAGCCATCATAATTTTTAATATTTCAAACAGAAGCATACAATATTTCTATGCTTAAACTTCAGTGAAACTTTGATCAAGAAAATTGTACGGTATTATTTGTTAAGAAAGTTAATTAAGGAAATAAGAGGCCACGGTTTATTATGGTTGTTACACGAAACAGAGAATAACAGTCCAGATCTATTCAGACTGGGTGTTTTGCATTCGGAATGCGAAACTCCGGTTAGTCTGGTTGGCTAAGACTTTGGTCTTGGGGCTTGCTTCCGGTTATGGAGACTCCGTTCACGAATTCAAAGCTCACCGCCCATTGTTTCGGAGTCGCAGTTTGCATATTGGAACTGCTGGTGTGTTTTAATCCATTATTTTTTGGTAACATTTTCGATGAAATATGCTTTTATTCAACAAGTTTTGTATTTTTCTAACAACAAGACATGAGAGCTTTGGAAATTTTAGTCCTAGAACTTAGGAACTTGGATCAATCGTGGCCCAAACCTACGAAACGGATGCAATGACAACTTTTGAACACATTGGCTGCCACGGAAGTCACCGATAATCGGAACCCGACATTTTTTACAATCAGATACTTAATTGCCAAAATATCGAATTGAAAGGTTAAATTTGAAAATTAGTTGATTGTATTCTTAATAATTAGGATTTCAACGTGTCCGACTACACACGTCCGTTTTCACTGTGCCACTCAACGTGTTAAATAATATCTAATATCCAAAACGGCAGCATACAATTTAGAAAATCTGGAAGCCAATCGTGACCGAAACACACCCAATATCTAAAATATACGAAATAAGGCTTAAATTAAGTAGGTAAAGAACAAAAACAAATCATAAACGCTAAGTAATCAAACTATGCCATAAATTTCTCCTCTGATTCGAAAATGTTTTATAAAATATTGTTTCCGTGGGATGGTTTACCTTTCGCACTGCCACCGCTTCTTGTTTACCCGTTGCCAATTCCTTAAGCAAAGCCCGGAGCGTGCAAATAGGGGGGAAAAAGCTACGAGGGTGTATTCTGTTTGTTTTCAAACTACCAAGCCGGACGAAGAACTTTTGACCCGTGGGGTCGATGACGCGTTGAAGGGAAATTTTAGCAGAAAGATTCTTACAGCAGCCAAAATAAAAACCGTGAATTCCTCGAGATTCAATTGGAGACTCGCGGTGAACAATTGCTAATAATTAATATAATGGAACGACGAAGAAATGAAAAGACGACTCGAATGGAACTTTAACTAAATAAATGAAACGGAATCGCGAATGAGATTCTGGCGATTCAATGTTCCAATTTGAAAGCACTTCTAATTGAAAAGATCCCTTGCCACGGATTCGTTCGCGTCGCGCTTTTTATTTTACTGGTCGTATAAATAACTGAAATCACGGGTCTCGCACGCTCGACGTATACGTGTAATTCCTGTGCTGGGAAGGCGGACGCACGATCATTAAAAATTCTAGCGGTGTAAGCGGAGATTAGCGGCCAGCCACCCTGTGCGCCATTTAATATGCAAACCAGAGAAAAGCGTAGCTGCCGATGAGGGGGAAAAAGGGTTCATTGACGCGAGACACGCAGCAATCGGCCTTCTATACAATAAATTCGAATCGCTTCTAATTTCGAACAATTATCCATGCGATTCGATGAACTTTGTAAATTCCATGTACAGTTTTGATGAAAATAACATCATAACTTTTAGCGGGTCAGGGCGATTTTTGGTGGTGGGTCAAAGGAAAAATAAAACTTTTGTAGTCAATACGTTAAGCGCCACTTCAGTCACCGGTGACTGACACCCGTAATTTTGTATAATCAAAGAATTGACGAAAAGATAGCGTGAATATTAAGCTAATAATGGTGGCTACTGAATTGAAAGGTTAAATTTGAAAATTAATCGACTGCATCGTGTCTGACTACGTACGTCCGTTTTCACTGTGCCACTCAATGTGTTAAGATCTTTTATGTTATAGAAATTCTCGAATACCTGATGAAATTATTTTCGATCAGCTAAATAAGATCGTTTCCATTAAAATAAATAAAACCTGGTGGAAATTCATACATACATCCCTTAACGCGTTGACTGCCGCGTCACCCATATTCGGGTGACGCTTCAATTTCCATAGAAATTTGTCGCTAGCATTGTTAATACCCTTTTAATTATTTAATTAGAAATCGTCGTATTAGATTCTCCAAATTTTGAATAATAGAAATTACGAGGAATTGTAAGAATAATCGGTAAAATTACATCAAAATAAATGCTTTGCCTGATCAAGTTTTCAGCGCCTTTAGCGTGGCAGTCAAGGTGTTAAATATGGGAGACGCGGTACTTAAATGGTTAAATCGATTGTCATTATTGTTGTGGTTGCTTTTTTCGTTCCTTCTTTTTGGTGGATTGTAACCAGGGGTCTTGATTATCAGGACAGCCAGTGGCACGTGGTAGTGTTACGCACCATCGGTATCGCTAATTGCGCCAACCATTAAGGATTCCTCCAATTTGCACAATAAATGGTCGTTACCAGTGGCGCGGGCGTTATTTAAAGCACACTCCATCAACGGTCGAGGCTTCCTCCTTTTATCGCGAATTAATTAATCCCAGCCGGTTTTCCATTACAAACCGCCGCCAGACGTACACCGGGATTCTGACCTGAAAGCTTAACGCCTTCGTATATTAATGTTTCCGTGAGATCCGATTAATTTCTTCTCGCGAAACGCTTCACCTTTCCCCCGGCCAGAATTTTCAAATTGCCTTCGTTTAGTTACAAACTTTCGGTAATTATTGGGGTTAAGCCAAAGTTATAGTTCAATCTAAAGTTGCAGCCTACTATAAGTTTCTAAAGATATCAAATTTGTTCGTTTCAACAGGGTGCTAAAAATATAAAATTTCCATGTTTCTAGATTCCCAATGTTCCAAGTTAAAAAGTCCTAAATATCGTAAAACCGATATACCGAATTCGCGTCGAATAAAATGAGAAATCTGGAACATTGTCTACTTTACCCGGGCACTCAAAACATTAAAGTAACTTCGGGAAACAGAGGCATTAAAAGCTGTAACGAAATTTTGCGGCAAATTGTCTCGTAAATAAAACGAGACGAGCAAATGTTTTCAGAAAGGAAAACAATTCGCGGGTACACAGAGGAGAGCAGTAGGAACCGGAAGCTATAAAGCAATGGATACTAATTGAATAGAGGCAGAGTGGAGACAGGATGGTAGGGGAGTTGAAGGCGGAACGGTAAAGTAGCTCGAGAGGCTCGCAAATGGCTATGCAAACTGTACGTACAGTTTACAAGAGACAATTTAATTCGAGCTAAGATCCCAAGACAAAACAACGTCCTTTATTAATCCTGGCTGCAATTCGTACCTCCCCGATAAATTCGTCGGTTTGCTTCCACCAGCGATCGAGTTGCATTTTCGAACGATTCCCAGAAATTGACGTCTTTCGCTCGTTAAAGTCGGCCGAAACTGTACGGGAAACTCTCGAGACTCGGTAGTTTGGGCTAAAGTTCGAAGGCGATATAATCACAATTTACGACGATTAAAAGTTGTTATCCAGTTAGCCACAGCGAGTCACGATCAACTCGTAAACCTCTCGACGAGCTAATTCCTATAGCTGATCGTGGTTCGCGGAGCGCCAAAACTAAACACGGCGATGCGTCGTCCAACTCACAGAGTGACGCATCTGCGGCGACATATGTAATTTACCAGAATATAAAAAAATGTGAAATTTATGCTTTGTTTATATTAGAATATAGAAAATCAATCGAAAGAAGTTAAATTAAATAGATTCTCGAGCATTCGTAGCTATCTTCTTCTGAAACAGTATTTTTGGATTCTGGAAACTTTGCTGGAAGGATTATCTCGACCTAATTTCATTCAAATATGCTTCGAGTGCAAAGGGTTAAGCTGGTGCACGTGAAACATTTTTCAAAACAATCTTTTGGAAACGTACATGATATATATTTAACTAAAATAACTTTTATAAAATTATTTACACCTTTCCACGCGGTTAGCTTGTGCCCAAAGGCAAATATAATTTACTACAAATGTTAAATATAATAAATTGATATAAATTGTAACTTACATTCTTGGAACAAAATACATTAAATTTTTCTCCGGAAATATCAAGACCCGTAATTTCTTTCAGGTACGTATCACCTGGTCCATCTGGTCGTGTCAGTAAGAAAGATCCAGGACGAAGACGAGCCGAATCAAGAGTAGTCAAAAAAGGTAAAGAAAAAAAAGTCTTCCAACCATCTGGAGAGAAGCACTTTAATTCACTATTCATATACCACCACGAAGAATTATTGGAGGATGAACTTCTTCAATTCAAACGGGATCCGTGTATCGTTCCAATGAGACGTCTCTTGACCGCGATCGCTCGATCTCGACGAACGCTTTAACGTAATTAACTAATTAACCGAAGGTTGAAGAAGATCGGGTCATTTGAGACACGGTTTGGATCTGCACGAGGAGATTACTCGTTTCCGTTAACTATATTACAGAACGTACTTATCAATTTACATAGTATTAGATTCGCAATCTTCAAACTTTTTTCCTATGAAATTATTTAATAGGACTAAAACTACCGACGTTCAGTGTATCCTTACTTCAAAATTAAAACTGAAATAGAAAACAAAATAAATGAGAGATGATACGTAAACAGACATATAGAATAATTCTTTATCAAGATAAAAGCCACCTTATATTTCGACCAGAGTCTTTCAATCAATTTTATAATTCAAAATAAGAAATCGGAAGCGAGTCATTTTAACCCGCTTGGTAGTTCTAATGTTAATAACAATAGTGACAAAGATCACTATTTGTAGGTTGGAATTCGTACGATTTGGAAATAAAATTCAACGCCAACTTCGTGTAATTATTCAGATAATAATCTGCAAAATTATAAATTATAAATGTAATATAGACTTATGAACGCGAGAACGTGGTATCCAGAAATTTGACAATGTTCGATTCGATCGCGATCAATTTCTCTTAAATATCTCCGCAACAAGGTTAGTCAGTTTTATTTTACACTGTGGACATGATTTATTGTAAACGGACATTTACGAGGAACGATCAACGCGTTAATTCCATCTGTTCATTCTCCGTTCCGTCTTCGAAATCGTTAGATTTCCCCGAGAGTCGTTCGATAGAGTTATAGACGAGTTTCTGTCAGCTTTTACGAGAAGGTTCTCGCGAGGATACGTGATGGGTGTCGATGTAAGGAGCGCTATCGTCGCCATATGTTTCCGACTGTGACATGAAAATGCAAATTCCCATGGTTCCCGGTATGTGTCTCGTCGCGATACGCGCCGGATGTCTTTAATTTATATCCAACGGCAGATTTACGAGCTCGAACGAGGACCGAATCGCTCGTTGGGGTCAGAAAAATTCTTAACGAAGTCTTCCCCTTGAGACTGGGTGACGATATTATTAATAATATTGATTTGCACGTCAAAATATTATCGGTGAGGGGAATAATGACAGAGTGGGGGTAATAAATTCCAAAATAATTCAGTCGTTTTTTCCAACACAACTTGAATTGCTTTCCTTTACGCGCTGTGTATGTTCTTATAATCTCTTTTAATTAACGAGTATTTAATAGTTGCTAAAGGATAATTCAATTAAGAGGAAACTCGTAAAATCCACTTGGAAGATTGGACCAGTTTTCGGTCGATGTTTCGGGTGATTTTCGACTGTTCTAATTGCTCGTTTCTAGAGAGAAACAGAGTGTCCTTAATTGGAGAAAGTTTTTGGATAATTATCGGTGGATTAAAAGCGTCTCGTGCGCCGGCATCGTTTAAAGCAAGTTACAAGATTCTCGGGGCAAATAAACTACCCTTCGTTCAACTAAACTGAAACGTTTTAAATCGTTTATTTACTATGCTGTAGTTCAACATCTGCAAAACATTAGGAAATAATTATGTTGCTACAATTTCGAACGTGAGGCTGAATTTGATGTGTGAATCATTATTTAATATTATTTAATATTACAATATTTTAAATAAAAATTATGATTATATGACAATTTTTTTTTTCATTTCTACTACCAATAGGTAATAAAAGGATATTTACTTATTTGCGTTGACTTTACTTCGCGTAAATTAAGATACGAAATTAATGAATTAAATTGACAAAAATTGATCCTTAATAGTTTCAATACGTCTCACAATCAGTATAGAAATCTGAATAAAGAAGTCTAATATTATTTCATATCATAAGCTCTCTTCGATTCCTTTCAAGGCGGTCGATCTCTCGGTTCAAAGAAATGAGATTCCGATAAAATTGAATTAAGTTCTAATAAATTTTCAACTGGCAGCATCAAATTGAACAGATGCTGGATAGAGAAAAAAAAAAGAAAGAAAGAAGAAACGAAACTCGTTCAACTTTCCTTAACTCAAAGAAGACTTAACACTCCTCCCTTCAGCAACCACCCAGTCGACCATCTTCTCCAGCTTCTTCTCCTAATTACAAAGTTTTTCCGATCTTCTCATCAATAATTTCTTAATAGGTTTACAACGATAACGATGCTAATTAATATCCTCTTTCACGGGGGTCAGTGAAGAAGGCACAGTCGGGGTTAAACGATTCTTGATAAAGTGGGTAGCGCTCTCAAACAGCTAGCCAGGTCAACGACTAATTAAGCTCGCCCCTAATGGGCAACATCAAGTCGTATAAAGGAACGGAAAAGTTTTTTTTTTCTCTCAACCGACTATTTTATCCCATGCAAGAAATCAGACAACGTGGAACAGTGGTGAAAAGCGTGGACACCGTGGCACATGTACTAACGACTGTAATTAATTTCTCCTTAGCGCAGTGTCAATCGATTGCCAAATGTATGAAAATGGATGTTACTTTCTGTGGGAATCAAATTTTCTGATAAAGATTCATATTCGAAGGGTAAACAGCGAAACAGTTTCCTCTTTAGAAAATTACATCGAAAATACGCCAGATAAACATTTAAAATCACGAGTAACAGAAACAACGAAGTATCATGAAGATAATAGATGAAACTACCGTCTAATGAAATTTTCAACAGCTCCGTCGATTTTCTTTTTCTAAAAACATTCTATTTCGCATAAATTATACTTCCGATACCAAATTTTGGTCCGACAGCGTGCACGAAACCGGTCGAATAATTGAAAGTGTAATTTTCACGAAAAGATGTTACAAAAATTCGATGATATTTCCAACGTTATCCTCAACGTACGAATCATTTAATTAGCAGTGATAAAAGGAAAACGTTCGTTCCGATTACTCGTTAAAAATATTTCGTTTGTACTCGAGGGACAATATAACGTCGAATATTGAAATCCTACTTTCGATATATTACAAAAAGCGGCAGATGAAAATTCATATTCATATTCGGACGGACAGGATGCTTTTCCATTGTTCTTTCCTTTTTTAATTTCATACTTTTGATGAGGATAAAATAGAATATACGGCAGGACGATATGGCCAGCCCGAAACAAAAGAATCGAATTGGTTGATTCGCAAACACCGAACAGTCGCACCTTTTATTCACGGCTCGTTAAGCGAATCAAAGAGAACCGGGGACGATAATGATTTTCGTGATTTTCATCTGCCAATGAATACGTCGATTGACGTTCAATCCTCGTTACCTCGAATCATTAGCGTATCGGTTCCATTTCAAATCTACGATTGCCTTCATCTTTTTTTAATTAAATTCCTTTCGGTATAAAATGTATTCCGCGAGCATACCTACGTGCAATGGTGAATTACGAATAACACGAATCAAATCTACAATTTAATTTCTATTTTAAAAGTTAATCAATTAGGAATTTAAATTTGACAGATGTAGGAGTTTCTATTGCAGCCCAATTGGTTTATATTAAATTTCGCGTTTCTCTACAGCCACCACTGTCCCTAGCCATGTTTTCTATTAAATTTTTTAACTTCAAATAATTTTCTTTTATATTTAAATCCTCAGGCTAAAATGCATAAAAATTCTATCATTATTTTTTAAAAATACGGTACTTTTTCCCACTGGTAATTATAAAAATGAAAAAAATTAAAAGATGCTCAAATTTGTAAAAGATTGCTCGCACCAGTATAACTGTTTAAAACTTTTTAAATTTCTTTTGAATCGACAGGCTATACAATCCCCAAAGTACAAAAATTCAACGACATCCGGTCGATCCTTTCATATCCACGATCCAGCTTTACGTGTATTCTGAATGAAAACACGTTATCGCGGGGGAAATCGGGCGGTTTCCGGAACACCGTTCACGCCCGTCGCATATGAAAGCCTCCAGCCATGTTTTTCGCGAAGGGTAGCCCTCGGCTGAGGGTCTCAGCTTCGCTGGAGCGAGGTTTTTTTTTTTAATAAAAAAAGGAAGAAGAAGTTTCACCCTCTATCCTCGTTGAAGGGTAGGAAGATCGTTTTCCACGAGAGATAAGCAACGTTGCAAGGAAACAAGTAGCGTACCGAGTGGCGTCCGAGCATCGTGCGTCTATCATGACCTAAATCTGAAATGGAGCCGGATTCTACCTAGCAAAACCGGCCATTTTTTTTCGTTAATATCGTCCACGAAAACACCATGAGAAACCACCACCAAGGGACAGGTTTTATCTACCGGCTGATCCCAACCGTTGATAGAGTGCTGCTCTCTATGGCATGGTATGATGGACCATCCACAGCCACCCTAGCGCCCGGGAAACGCTTGGGAGAAAAAAACTGCTTGAAAGGCTGTGCATTTAGGGACTCCTCCTCAGGGACTATTTGAAACCTCGCAAGTTTTCTGAACTAGAAGAATGATAGAGAATAGAGCTGTCAATGATTGAAATTTGCTATCGAAGCATGGAAATATTTTTAAAATACTAAAGTGCAGAACTATCGGAATTCAAAAGACCGGAAAACCTGACTACCGTGTTTTGGCGACTTTTCGGAAAAATTCTTAGAAAGAAATATCGTTCGATTAATTAGTAATCCAAGTAAAGAGTTTCTAAGACGAAATAACGAGTCGTAAGTCAAAGCATCGTGCGTCGCCGACCTTCCGAAAGATTTCTTGGTATCTACGGAAAAACATAGTGCTACTAATCAATAGTTTCCACCTATTCGGTTAATTTGGTGGATACAATACTTCCGAATCTCGAGTACCAGTGTCGAAAGCTTGAACACCACGCGTCTCCGACCCTTCGGAAAAATTCCTAACTGAATCAGCTAAGAGCCAACTCGAGAATTAATGATCTTCGTCAATATTATAAAAACGGCCCATCGGGTTCGTTTTGATCGTCCCTGTAGCGTGTGTTGGACGTTTAATTTGCATCCGAGGAAGTAAGCCTTCGAACGACACGTTCGGAGCCAGCTGTTCAAGAATCACGTTCGCCTCGTTAAATTTTAATCCTCGTAAGCCGGGTCACGCTTATTGAAATGAAAAGGAAACATAAAAAATTCATTTGCATGCAACCAGACGGTCCGCTCTTCAACTGTATTTCTCGTAAAACGAACGTGTTCCTTGATTTTCTCTAGTTCTAAGTAATATTTATGAACTGGATCCGTGCTTAAACAAAATTAGATCGTACCGGAAGTTTGTCAATGCGTGGAAAAGAATCTTCTTTTTTATTTTATCACGGAAAAAGCTCGGTCGTCGGAAATTCAAGGCGAATTTCGCGGCTCGAAACCGAGTGGACTTCTAATGAGCGTGAATTTTTCATTCGCGGCACAACGAGAAATGATGCATCGTTGGCGCTAAACGAGCTCGAATAAAGGAACAGAAAAAAAGGGGCCAGCGTATCTTGCTGATGAATTTAAGCGCAAAAAAAGACGAACAGGTTGAACATCGCGAATAGTGACACGCGTACATCAATTATTTAATATACGACACGAATTGAAACGGAGAATTCTTTTAATTAAAACGCGCTTTAACCTTCCCCGCCTTCGATCCGAGGACCCTCGAATTATTAACTGTTTGCGCTTGCAAAATAATCACAACGTAATTGCTTCGATACGACCCCTTTGTTACCCGATTTAATATTTCCTTTGTCTTCGATATCCTATATGCTTACATTTGTAACACAAATTGCTTGATAATTGGGTCGAATCTATAATAAAGGTGAAATTAATTATTAATTAATCCTTCGTGAATATTGCAGTTAAAATATTTGCCATTGAATACCTCAATAATAAGTATTGAAAGTTCCTGGATGAATGTTCAAACGGTACTATTTTTTTAATAACAAACATCGTGAAATGATTTAGCACACCGTGAAACGTTGAAGGTTTCCTAAGCCCTTGGATATTCAGAGGGGAGCTTCCTGCTCGCAAGTTCATGGAGGTAATTCGTAGAGAAGCGTATCAGAGATAGTAAGAGAAATCGAATCACGAACCAAAGGATTTCAGGATGGCCATCCTGTTTCGAAAATCCCTTCCAATCTAGCTGGAAGATCCAGGATACGGGAAGGTTCCTTCGTCACGAAACAATCCTGCTCATTTCTAACGACTGATCCGTCAGCCGAGGGATATTTCTTTTCTCCCCCGTCGGCGAGCTACTACTCTGCGCCATTACCGACGAAACTTTCTTATTGGATCGTAAAACTTCCCAACTCGACGCCAACAAAACACGAGAATTATCGAATTATAACGATCAGACTGTGGATAACGAAGCGAGACCGGGCCAGAGGATCCGATTCTCTGGACAGGAAAGACCCCCGTCCAATCATTAATCGGAACCTGTTCCGTTGTAGAAAATCGATTGATCAATTTGGAAACGAACGATTGCTGGCGCAATCGATGATAGAAGGAAACGAATCGTGGCTTACGGTCGGGGTTGGAAGTTTCGGTTTAGTACTGGGTTTCCACGATCGCGCAATTTGCACAAACTGATTCGCGCATGTAAATTTGCTCAAATAAACTGAATTGATAACCATGTTTACGTGTTCGGTTCGGTTTGCACGATCTTTTCTGCTTTACCGCTTGTTTTTGATCGCGTGAGATTCGGAATGTGTACCTTACGCTTTCTATTTTAATTAATAAAAGGTCGGCTGTTCAAAAGAAACGATATCACTTTCAAAAAACTATCGTTAATGATATAAACACTGTAGTCCAACGTCCTTCGTACCAAAGCTATTCAGTTTGGTAGGGAAATTTGCAACTCTCGCCTATTTACTTCGTAAAATTATTTTGGACAAAAATATCTGAAAACCTGAACCAAAGGTAGCCAAAACAGCAGTTAAATTTTGTAACGGAATCACGACAAATAACAGGGAAAGAATCACACATCAGATCTTTAGAAATTTAGTGAACGAGAATCTGAACGTCGCGTCGTCGCAGTTGGGAGTTTCGAAGAATACCCAAGGACCTCCAGTGTTCCTTGTTGCACTGTAAAATCACGGCCGAGTGTACGTAATCCATCGAGATTGCGGGCCCCATCTCGGATTTACGAGACAGAGAAAGGGACTTGCCGCGCACTCGATGGCGTTTCTGCTTTTACAAACAGATTGGATCCAGTTCTTGCAAGGATTTCACGCCTGCCTGGTCAGGATCGCGGGACGTTACCACTCCTAAGCCCCCTGCTCTTACCTGTCCCTTCTTTCGCGGCTGTATCCCAAGGAAAGTCGAGAAAATTTCCCGACACTCGTAAAATCCACAGATGCACCCGGTGTGATCACGGAGAATGGCTGAGGTTCGTAAAGACTCTGTTCGGAGACTTCGTAAAACCTTCTTCTTCTTCTTTTATTTTTTCGTTTGTTCCTGGTCAGTGGTTAGGATTTGTTTCGAAGGGATCGTTACGATGGCTCGTAAAACTTGTATCACGGTGTATTTGAAACGAGAACTTTTCCAAAAGTCTAAGAAGGCACTTACGTTTGCTAATCTTCGGATGTAACTTGTAATACATATTTTTTTTTGGACGTAATCAGATGTAATCTAATTTTCCAGCTATGCTTCCGGAAACCAAACGCACTATGTCGGAAGAAAAGTGTTCGAAATATTTGAGAATCTGTTTATTTTTATTCCCTTCTTTAATTTTCTATATTTTGATACGGGTGAAACTGAAATTTCACGTTTTAGAATACTCCGATATATTAAATGTAACGCCTCAGATGCACCACTCGAGTGCAAAGGGTTAAAAATGACTACAATTGTTGTAGAAAATCCAAAGCATCAAAGTTTTTTTAACCCTTTGACCTACAATATCGTGTCACACTCGTACAGTTCAGATCTGACTCTCTAATCGTAATTTGCACAGTTACTGTTTGTCCAGTACGAAGTGTATGTAACACTTCAATTTCCTTGATTTATTTTAACGCTGAAGTAATCAATATTTAGTTACGACTGAATCGTAGGGCAAGGGGTTAACTACGGTTGCACGCAAATCAATAATTCCATGATTCAAATTATCATGGCATTAATGTAACATCGAAGACACGAAACGATAAACAAATAATCGATGAAGCAGATCTGTACATATAAATTCCGAGTACAAACACCAAGATCGCGAAGCTTCAGGCATAGTCCTGGATGATTAAATTTCAACACGTACCACAGATATACGTTCATCAAACGTCTACGAACGTGTTCGGTATCGATCTTAGAGAGGGCCCCGTTAGAGCTGTACAAATTTATCAAACAGGTTACAGGACGATTCCTTGAACGCGCAATACGTGTCCCGGTGCACAATCCTGTATTTGCATATTACAGAAGTCGCGACGCGTTTGGACGAAGAGACACGCGTTCCAGATCGATTATAATCGAGTCGAACAAGAGAAATTCATGTAATTTACGATCAAAGGTATTCTAATTTGAAATTATACAAATCCCACATTCAAATTCAAATCACTCAAATTCAAAATTCAAGGGTGCTTCAATTTGGAATCTTTGAGCAGAGGAAACTTGCACTGGACTCCGTTAATTTTATAACGAAGTCACTTTTATATAAACACTTAATTATTGTACAATTGTCTACGAATAAAATACCCACGTACGCACTCACGTCGTAGTTCACAGTGCAAACCACTGAGCTTGCAAAAACTCGAAATCGAGCTGATAAATTTTTCAGTTTGGTCGATCTCTTTCGCACGCTTTTGTCTAATCACCGATTGTTTGAACGATTAAACCTGTCTTACCAACCAAGACGTATATTTGGCTTATGAATTGTGGAACGACGCGTGCAAAGGGGGGAGAAAAACCATGTTCACGCATGTTAATTTTATTGGATTGCGCACACGAGCAATATCGTGACACGGGAACGTTGGCTCCCTCCTCTTTCCCAATAAAATTACACATTCATTCGAGCACCGTACCAACCTATGCTGTGTTTTACACGCTTCCGGTGCATCTATTAAATTCCGCGAAACTATTTTGCCAGCGCGTCTTTAGGAGAGCATGTCGGCGCAGTAAATTGCCGGCTATTCAGCCGAATTACTTAGGCCTTTCATCGACTAGCGAGGCTTCTCGTACGAATTACGAACGTATAGTTAATACCTCGGAGAATACTAAATGCGGTGGATTCGTATACTCGGATCGCGATAGCTGTCGGAGGCTCCAGTGTACCCAGGGTGTACTGATATATGTATTATGTCTTACCCCATCCCTGAAGGGGACTCCGTTGAAAGGATGCTGTGCCTTTGTACATGGAGAAATCGGATACAACGTAAGTCCGATATACATATATATACCCACCTCCCTTTCTCATCGATGTTCTGGCAACTTCTTTCAATCCTTCGATATCAGTGTTATTCAGAGATACATCGCCGAAGGCTACCGATTTCCACGCGAGTCAATGTAATCGAAAACCTACTCTCTCTCTCTCTCTCGATGCTCTGCTTCGAGAGATCCGACTACGATTTTTCTACATATTTTTCATCGCGCTTTCTCTTGTCGGATCGAGCATCAAATATCACCGCGCAACACAATTAATCTCCGCCAACGTATTCTATTTTCACGAGCTTTTGCAACAATTTTTTTACAACGATTTCGTCCAATTTTTATCTTTTCTTGCTGCAGAATTTTCTATTCGCTGTATCGTTTTGTTCGGTGCGATGCAATATATTTAATAATAATATTATTTCGTTACTGTAACTCTGACTAGATATTTCTAACAACGATTAGGGTAATAGCAAAGGAGGAAATTTGAAGTTTCCCTTAGGGGATTCGAAACCGTGAACGTTTTAGAGTCGAACGCCTTCCTAACTCCTGTATAACTACATACCCAAGCGGAGTCCCTTTCTTTCGGTAACAGGTGTTCCCTTTCCCACATTATTCTACTCTCTAATCGTATAGAATCCGTGTCGAGCCATTCGCAAGGACTTCCATTATCCAAACCTCACCGCAAACGATTGTTTTCGACGTAACACGCTGTATACGTCTTATCAACCATTTATTGCATCTAACAACATATGTGTATGTATTTTCAAACGTAAAGTTGCATAACGTACTCGAATATACATATATTTATTAATTTTGTCAAATATATAATCGTATCATAATGTCTTGGCAAAGAATATCTTTATGTAACCAATAAATTTTGCAACAAATGTTTACCTTTCAACCTTCTCTGTCCAACGTTAACAGTAAACTGATCCATACGAACGTTAGTCTATGTTAAAATTCGGATAAGTTCAATTTTCTAACGTGAGAGAAAAATTCACTTGATTACGGAAATTTCTCGAATGTCAGGTTTAAAATTTCACCTGGATAGTTCGCATTAAAGTTGGATATATAAATGCGAGCACGAAGTACCGTGAAATATTTCACGAAGAAAGATATCACGGACCTGCTTGCATTATTAATGTATAGTCGAAGATACGTTGGAAAATCAATACAGCCAGAGTTGGCTACCTATCGTTCACCTGGTCAAACTCGAGGAAGCACTTCTCTGTCGCTAGTTGAAAATTCGTAAACGAAAGTTCCGGTTTGCTCTTAGAGAACAAACTATGACAAACTTCTAGCAGGGATAACAAATAGTTTCGATTCCCCTGTTACTCGACCCCTGTCAAATGAAACTTTAATGCTACCGCCATGTTTCGCATTATCGTTCGAAATTTCTGCGTCCATCGAACAATGGTAAACAGGTCTGTAATTTGATTATTTATTACGACAATTGAGGAGTGATACAGTTATTTGGACGGTATGATGTGTCGTCGGGAATTGAATTCGGTGGCAAATAAAGTTGAGAGCTTCTATATTGAAATTATTCATGTTCTGTCGTAGGAGGATTCAGATTGCTATAAATGTGGCGAAAGATTGTTTATTTATTTAGTTAAATTAGCCAAATTCGAAGCCAACCGAATTAAAAATTATACAAACTCGAAATTATTCAAATTCGAAGCTAACCAAATTAAAAATTATCCAAATTCGAAACTACCCAAACTCGAATATATCCAAATTCCAAATTATTGATATATTCGGATTTTCACGGCTCTGATACGAATAATTAAGTTTGAAATTGAACAGAAATAAGATGAAAGAAAGTGCACCATCTTACAAGACTAACGTTGTTAAGATATTACGACTTACTAGCTTCGTTGATTGCCTTTAAAATTCTTCAACTAACAATAATGAAATCTTTTTTCCTACGACGAGCATCCCAGCCCCTCTTGTCTCGCGCATACTAACCGTGGAACGGGTGAAGAAGCTTTTTATAAGATCAACGAGGTTAAACGTTCTTTGAAGACGTCGTCTACCTTTTTTACCCTCCATCCTTCTGAAATGTTGGCCCCTGCTGCTGTTGGTGGTCAATAGAAAGGGGTGAAAATTCACGAATCACGGTATTAACTTTTCATTTTTCCCCGTAAAACAGATCAAAAAGAATATTCAGAACACCGTACAATTTTTCACTTTTCATATTTACATCTTTTACAAATAAATTTAGAATTTTTAAGTTCAATCTATCTAACTCAATTCAAGTTTTTTCCAATTAACACGGTGGCTGCCACGAGAGTTAAAATGATTGACGCTTAAGATTTTGTACAATCGGATAATCGATAAAAAGAAAGAAAAAGCAAATTGTGAAAAACCAAGTCGTAAGCTTCGATTTGCAAATTAATCGATCGGATCGCCAATAACGAAGGTTTTACTACCGTGGCATGCGTTCCCAAAGAGAAAAATATAAATCCCAAACAAACGTAAATAGGTGCACTGTCAATGAAATAAAATATGAAATGATCGGCGTCGGTCCATTTATTTCTTCATCGTAACGGTCCATTTATTTAGTTCTTGATATACGCTACTAAACCACAAATGGTCTTTTAATTAAGATCACTCGAACGTTCCCCTCGAAATTATCAATTTTTCAGGCGAAAACTTCAAACAAACCTTTATGCCCGCCGTGGTAGGATCGATTTTAAGCTTATTACAGAGCACAAAGGCAGAAAAAGGTATCGTCTAGAACGACAGAGCAGGCAACTGTTCTCTTTTTCTTATTAAACAGAATGCACACAGAAATTTTTTTCTCTCCGGCTCACGCAAAGCGAAGGAGGTATACGTGTATCAACTTTGTGCCGTCGACGGCTACGACGACGGGCCTTTGAAGAATCCGAGGAAGCAGCTTTACCCGTGAATACCGCGAACACGCCACGGATCGCTAACGAAAGGGATACTTTCCATAATTCTGTGCCGCGCGTCTTTTCCCGATGGAATTCACCCTGTAAGAGTATCAAAGAGGCGAGCTCAAAGACCGTGTGTGTCAACGCAACTTTCCCTCGAACGCCACCTTTCGTCCCCATCTACCTCCCCTTCTTTACTCGTTTGCATCCTAAGGAAGAATGCAAAGTGTGCGTTTATTGCCAATTTTCTTTCCCCCTCTTATTATTGTTTCAAGAAGTATAAGCTGCTTGGCAATGTGCTATTTTTCTTTTTATTATTTTACTATCGCATGACTAAATTATTACAGTTAATCGTTCGCTTAATTAGCGTTTCGTAAACGAGCTTTAGGAACGCCGCCGGCTCGCATGAATTTTTCACACACGCGTGCGTACTTGTGGTTGATCCGCATATCAAGCGAGTGGTCATCTGGGAAGGGAAGCGCTCATGCCATTGGTTGTCCCGTAAACGAGCTCAAACCGGTTTGGACCCCCGAGCGAGCCCATTTAACGAACGGTTACTGTATATTTTAATTTCCACGTGCTGGACGAAAAATACACGGCTACAGATTAATGAAATAATTTTACCTTTCTTTTTGCGGATGAAACACCGAACCGTGATACTTTGCCGAACGTCTGGTATGCTCCTGTTGGGTGACATTCTGTAACATATAATTTTTGAATATATTTAATACCAACAACTTCAACTCCTAATTACTGCTTAAAAATATTGTGAACATCATACTAAATAGTAATTATATTAAATAACGCAATGCATATATTGAACGCTACGTTAGTAATGGATCAACCAATACTTCAACGAAACACGTGCGATTCAAAAATAATTCGCCAAGAGCTCCTTTATTTCTGTTTTGTTGCTCGTAGAAATTTCAACCCACGTAATTATACATACTCCCGCTGAGAATCTTTGAAATTTCAAAGGGTATTGCAACTTTGTACCGTAAAAAATAAAATAAAAAAATATAAAAAATGAAAAGAATTGCAAACGAGATCAAAAAGGAAAGCCTTTTTTTTCGTAACTCGTCAACTCGCGTTAAATCTCAATTAAGCGTTCGTCGAGCCGGAAATCTCGGTCGGAAGCAATCCAGAAACTCGAAGCTAATTATTGTGAGGGGTGCGGGAGGGACGTGCTCGCGACGTACAAATTTTCATTGTCAACATTATAAATTCAGAGTCGTAACGGGCCGGCGCGACGCGGCGGCGTTTCACAGATTTTCGTAGAACTGTACTCGCAAAATGAATATTATTAGGTTTAATTTTATGCAAAGAGGTTAAGGAGGTTACCAGCCGGAGCCTGTGTCTGCCTCTTTCTCTTCAACCTCCCTCCTCCCCCTCACTCCCGCGTCGTTTCCCTTTTAGCTAGTACGGTTTAACTTTTAATAATTAGCCAGCTGCTAGAATCTCGTGTCGGCGTTTGTGAAAGCTGCTTTTTCGACCCTCCGGGTTACAAGAATTCGTTCTAAAAGGATAATCGTGTCCAGTCGACTGGAAATCGTTTTATCATCACGGTTTACCTGACTGGTCCGTGATGTTGGCCTCAGTTTGGCTACTTTTACGCGGCCAACCTCTGTTAGATCGAATTTCAATCATTTTCAATCGACTGATTGATAATAATGAGGTATTAGAAGTGTTGACATAAAATATCGAGTAAAATTGAATCTTCTGCTGATAACAACGTTGTTGAGCAATTGATTAAGTAAAGGAATATTTTGGAGATAATTTTATAAATAAAACTGAGACTTAGGAAGCAAATATTAGGTAGGTAATTAGATTAATGACCTTCCCATTTAATAATTAAAACTACCAAATTCAGACTTTGGAAATTGAAGAATCTAATTTGCAAAATTATCGCGTGTCTGACTATTCGTACCTATTTCTACTGTGGCAGTCAGAATCTTAAGTGTACGAACTGTAAGTTAAAGTTTAATAAGAAATTATTGGATTAGTTAGGCTTTTCTCGAGTGTCTTGATTTTAAGAATTCAATGACTACGATCTTTATCTTATTTTTACGTACACGAGGTTCTCCCGATTGCTACGAGTGATTGACGTTCGACAACGATACCTATCTGCTCGCGTTATCAATCTTAATCTATCATACGCTCGAAAATGTACATGCCATTTTATTATCTGTATTTTATAACATATCGTGATACTTTTGATAATATAATAAATACCGAGGAAAATCAGAACAACGAAGAAGAGGAAGCTCCAATTTCTATGAGGTACAAGTGTTTTAATTCATAACAAAAAAAAGAAAAATTAATTGCTTCGCGCGTTTAATTCTTGGACAGTTCGGTGTCTGACCAAGAACAGAAACTTCTCCTTTCAACGTTTCAGCTAGCCAACGGGAGGCGGCAGGCGTAGCTTTATTTCGCCCTTTTTCGTGGTTGGAAGGAAGGAAGAAGGAAGGAAGAAAGGAAGGAAGGAAGGCTGTTACGGGGAAGTTGAAAACGAACGAGTAGCGTAAAGCCTGCAACTGGGACGTATAACGAGCCACCGAGTGACTCGCAGTTGTTCACCTATTTAAATAAGACCGACGATGGTAATGAGAATGCAAATGACACGGCACAACCGAGGCCAGCTTTACTGCACACGTCAGGGAATGGTAAAAGAGAACTTTCCTTGAGCACGGCCAACCCCGAAGACGCGTGTCTTGCCACTTTGCTACCATATCGGACGGCTTGCGACGGAATTTCAATGAACTACTTCTAATCGAAATGAGCTTTCGTGAAGTTGCAATACCGTTGCCGCTGCGCCAACTTTCTATCAAACGAACAATATTATCTATGGTTTCGTCTCGCACTTTTCGTTTCAAGCGGAGCTGCATAAATTCGAACGTTTTAATAATTTGGTTAATATAGAATTCCAAATACTGGTGATCGAATACTTGGGAATCCTAATATTTGGATATTCAAATACCTGGAAATTCATGAACATAGGAATTCGAATACTTTTAGGAATCTAATTAAAATTTACTTTCAAATTACTTTGAAATATTATCAAACAAATATTTAAGATAAATTTTAATATCGAACGGTGTTGAAAATAATTCCTGGCGGTTACTGAACCGGTCGCTATCTAGATGCTTTCCGCGAGGTTACTTTATGGTAAAATATAAAAGCAACTGCCTGTAGGTATCGATAAATATTAGGTGGGATATATTGGAACGATGGTGAATTGTCAGCCAGCGGCAAGAGGAATTTTTAAGACGCAGATTTTAATATATCGTCGGCTCGATGTTCGCGATATACTCGTGTGTCTTCATCCTCGTGGCTATGAATATTGTCCTCGAGGTAAACCTATCGATCCTGCCCGAGAACATAAACAGAATAAAGTTGACATTTTCATACCAGAATATATCCTTCTCTGTCGTTTCACCGAAACGTACGAAACAAAGACTACCACAATCCACGATCCGATTAACTCGATTTCAAACTTGTCCTCGTGTTTCCCTTTAATCGAGAAATATTATTATATCCGTTTGAACACAGCTGAAAGATTCGCAAACAGTTCGGAACAATATGAACGCCCAGGATATAGCACAACTATAATTTCTATTTCGCTCGGTGAATCCCGAATAACCGAAGTGCACTTGAGCTTCCATTAAGCGGAGTTTCGTAAAGCAGAATTGACTTTGCGTTGCCGGAGCAAGTTTCAAACTGATCAGAATTAGGAAACAGCGAAAGAGCCTCTACATTCATGCGAGAGGAATTCATTACCAAAACTTTCCTCGATTGACACACATAAGGGTACACGGAACTCGTTGATAAACGTTCATAACGAACCGTTCCAATTTTCTTTGATCAAACATCTCGTCGATGATTTTCACGAATCACAACGTTTCCTCGGTGTTGTATTCGTTTCTCAAACTCCGATTATCGTAACCCATTAACAATTCAAATTTCATTCTTTAGCTAGATCGTATCGCTCCATTTTTTTCCAATTTAACAGTTTAACTGCCACGTCAGCCATACGAGGGTGATACTTGAATTTCCATAGAAATTTGTCGCCTGCATTATTGATATCCTTTTAATGATTTAATTAGAAATCGTCGTATCAGGTACTCCAAATTCTGACTAATAGAAGTTACGAAAAATTGTAAGAATAATAGGTAACATTTGTCTAACAAAGTTTTCACCGCCTTCAGCGTGGCAGTCAAAGTGTTACAACACTATAAAACAGGCACAATCGCTTTGCAACTTAATAGTAATTACAAATTAGCAATTCAAATTACAGCACACCGAAAGCATGTTGCGTACATGATACCACGCCCTACTCCAAATGCTAGTATTATTAATATTTTCTGGGTACGAAAGACCGAAGCATCGAGGATATAAATTAGCCGCATGGGAAAGGATCGAGCTCGGTGAAAAGCAATCGGGAGTCGAGTGTTCCCGCGATTACCGTGGATCCTTCGGGATCAGAAAATCGATTTCTAGCCGCGTAGAAGCAGCACGATGGACTCCCAGAACGTTTCGGTCCATTAAGACCGCAGGAAAATTGAATTCCGGCGCGACGAACAGCGCGCAAGCTCGGATTAAATCGTTGCGGTGTTGAATTGAAACCGCGTTCGCTAATGAAGCGCGCCGCTTTGAATATAAAAGGCCACGAAACCCTTTTTGCTACCACCGTGCGACATCCTCAGCCACCTCCTGTTCCTACACACGGGAAAGAAAGTGCAATTAACTTTGGCCAAGAGAGTTTCCGCAACGACGGGTCGCTCAATTGCCGACGGTAATCGTTGTCCCGTGAATGGAATATTCGAAATTTCTCCTTCGAAAACGATGCACTCGAAACGTTGGTTAGTTATTTCACGATAAAGAGGACGTTAGGAAAATTCATCGTCTCGTAATCGTGTGGCCCCGGGACGATAGAATATTCATGAGTTGGAATTTTACAATTTTCCCTCTACCTCTTCATCGCGCGGCGTTCTCAGCACCGATGCGTAAACTTTCGATCAGGCGTCGCGTCGGCAACCTATGACCCGCGGTTCACCAAGTGACCCACCTGAGTTCGGCAAATAAAGTATAATATATAAAAATAAAGTATATAACATAAACACGAAGCAAACAATTTGAGATGATGTAAAATGTAAGTAATAGATTAACATTTTGGTTTGATTAGAAAGGTGCAGAAACGAACATAGGCGGAATACAGCGGCATTGTCCGAACGAATCTCCTGTATTCGTCGCATGTTCAACGCTTGTATTTGTCTTAAGGTGACTCCTTAGTGTAATTTTCCTCCGTGCAATTCCCCCTAATGTAAATAATCCCTAACGTCTATATTTCCTAGTCGTAATATACCTTGGATGAATAATCCTTAGTTTCAATACTCCCTGGTGTAAATAATCCCGAGCGTCTATATACCCTGGTTGTAATTATCCCTAGTGGCAATATTCCCTAGTGTAGTTATTCGAAGCATCAATACTCCCTAGTGTAATTGTCCGTAGTGTTAATACTTCCTAGTATGATTTTGTAAGTTTTAATTTTCTCTAGTGTCTATATTCCCTAGTCTTGTTATACCTAGGATCAAGAATCCCTGGTTTCAATATTCCCTAGTGCAATTTTCCCTAATATAAATAATCCCCAGTATTAATATTTCCTAGTACTTACAATTTTCTCCGGGGTCAATAATCCCTAGTGAAAATAGTCCCTATTGTTAATAATCCCCTAGCGTAATTATCCCTAGCGTAAATATTTTCTAGCGTCATTACCCCTAGCTCCAATAATCCCCGATATCAAATACCCCTATTTTTAATAATCCCTAGTAATTTTCAAATATTACTCAAACGGTAAAACCTTTTCAACATATTGTATCAGTTTTCTCAATAAAAATCTTATTATTCACTAACGGACTGTTTCAAAATGACAATACCCGTTGACCCGAACCGTCTTCTTAATAGTCACATTTTAGTTGATTTTCACCCGCAGCCAAAAGGATCCGTATCACTTGACCGACAAAGACTTACTCGACAGTATTCACACCGACACTATTTCACTGACATTTGTTTAAATTATACCGTCGCGTCGATGAAAACAAATGTCAGTGAAATAGCGTCGGTGTGAATACTGTCGAGTAAGGCTTTGTCGGTCAAGTGATACGGATCCCAGCCAAAAAGGGTTGCCGACACCTGCTTTAAATTATTTCAGGCAAATTTTGATGGAAAAATTATCATTCTTACGTAGTTTTAGCAGTATAATGAGAGGGTATAAAGAAATTAATCCTTTCGCTGTGGTTAGTCGCCCCACATTTAATATGGAAATATAAATTGCTAAGTTAAGTAATTTAATATGGCAACGTAATAATTTAATAATTCAATATAACAATGTACAGAAGATAAGCAATTCGGGGGATCAGGGACGTATTTCGTACCCGTTCGTGTAGCCAAACATCAAAGTGGCACGAAATTGCATTGTGGACGAAATAAACGGAGTCGTAAAAGAAAATACTGACACTATCACCAGCAACCTGCCTTGGTAATTAGTTTCTGGACTAATCGAAGCGCAAACCGTTTCCCAAGACACGACGATAAACAAGCTCGAGGCTGAAGGATCCGCAAGACCCAACGAAAATACACAATTTCGTCGTTGCATTTGAAGCTCGTGGGATGCAGTTCGTAGATTAAGCATCGTAGCGACGCTTAATTAAATACGCCACGAGTGTGTCTTGCGATGTAGCTGCGACTGCGTGTGCACACCGGAAACCGGTGTTCTTTATTAAACCCGTCGCCATGTTTCGGTCTGTTTCCCGTACGACGCATTCTCGTCGAGACATAACCGACCACCTCTTTGTATCTTCCTCCCCTGTAACGTCGTACCTGTACACTTCCCGGACGGCCCGTTAATACACGACGAAACGAGGAATGTAATAACATGGCCATTAAGGTAATCACACACGTACGTATATAACCGTAATAATGTGGACATAGTTTCAACGGTGGATTAAACGCGTACTTTCGTATTATACGTTTTATTCAATTCTTTATAAATTGGTGGCTTGATATCTCGAGTACGACGTTGGTAATTATTATCCAATCGCTGTTTTCTTAAATCGAAAATTCAACACGTTGAGTGGCACAGTGAAAACGGACATACGTGGTCAGACACGTAGTCAGTCGATTAATTTTCAAATTTCGATAGCCACCATTATTAGCTTAATGTTAACGCTATCCGCGGTGTATTTCATACTATAAAGTTACCCTGATGTAACGTTCGTTTACACAGGGTGGGTGGTCGAACGTTCGTTCAACGTAGCGCGGACGAGCGCGGAGGTTTCGCAAATCGGCGAGGACAAAGATTACTTCGAAAGCTTACAGTCGCTAATGGCGGACGCTATGTGTCCCAGGAAAGTTTCAGTGCCGCGCGTCGTAAGCTAGTCGCGAAGTTCAGCGTTCAAACACGGAAAAAGTCCCGAAGCCTGGATGCAATTTCCGTGTAGAGTGCTGAAATCGAACTGTCTTTTACCCATTTTTTCGCTCCTTATACATATACTACTTTGGGCAGTTAGGCTCGCACCGAGTTTTATGGCTCTAGATACCTGGACGCTGTCGGTCGAGCGCACAAAATTAAGAGAATATCCTATGTCGTTTTCTACGTTACAATACTTCTTTTTCTCAATTATTTGATTGTAGAAAATTTCGGGTGTCACCGGTGACTGACGTGGCGCTTAACGTGTTAATACAGTCAAGTTATTAAAGAAAAATCTATAAGTAGTATTAATATTGTATTAATTTCGTAAAGTACCAAGTGTCAGGTTTATAAGGAATATAAAAAAGAAAATATTGTCGTATGGTATACTGGCTAAAAATTGTATTAAATTGTATTGTAGCTGGAGGAAGTTTAAAATATAAAGACAGTCGACCCGCACAAATCCAACTACTTCATGGAAATCCAGTCGAAGCGGTTCCTCTAGAACGAGAAAGTTAAACAGCCCCTCCTTCCGGATACTTTGGCCGGGAAATTTTTATTCGAAAGTAAGCGAGGGACTTCCGGTTGAAGTTTAAACGCCGGATCTTGAAGTTGAAGTGCAGTTACAAAACTTTTCAGCTGGCAATTACCTACCGGCTGTATACCGATCTCCTGATTAATCGTCATCGATTTATTACACTTTCCAAAACTTTCTCTGTTTTCGCACGGATTTCGGAATAAAACGACCCGAGTAATTTTATAACCTGAATTTTCTACGTTTTCGAAATATTTGTTAAAGGTACTTGTATTTCTGAATAAATTGCAATAGGATTCTAAGACACAATATTTCTTCCATGACGCAAAATTTGTTTGTAACAAAAAAATGTCGAGTTTACGACAGAAATTTAAGATGTTACACGGTCTCATAAAGGGTTAACGGCGCTTGGTGTGCTCGATAACGCGAGCTCTGTTCACTTTGTCGTTAATGTAAATGAAATTGACGCGTTTCGAAGAACGTCGAGCATTGCCAGCGCTTGGGACGGATATAAAAATCGTATTAACAAAGGTGGGCCGCGGTACGTGTAATTAGGAATCGGGTCGCACGCAATCGTGGCTGATTAAAAACTAGCATTACGCGTGTGCATTAATTAGAAAGCTCCAACCTCCGCGGCACGTAGCGTCAGAGGAAATATTGATTTTTCTACTTCACAGTCGTCTCTGACCTACCAGCCAACCCTTGCTGAACTCCACTACCCAAACGAACTTGTAGAAACGTGTTGCGATCATATCCCAAACCCTGAAGAATTCTTTACAAAACAACTAGGTCAACAGCGGGTCATTTTTAGCTCATAACATGTGACATTTATCTCTTGATTAATCAGCAAATTCCAAACGCAGCTTCTTATTTTTCTGAAAATTACCTTTTTACAGTATTTTGCAAACATGTTGATACTACTTTAAAATTTGGTAATATTTCTAAACAGGGCCCTAAACCCCTATTTTACGAAATTATTATGTTCACAGTAAATATACATTATTTTCATTAAAATTGCAATGGACTGTTGTTGACTTTTACCGAGCGTAAATGTAAAGATTATTTAACACTTGGAAAACGTAAAATACCGCAGGAATATCCTATTGGAAAGCCGTATAGATAAAAGGGGAGAATTATGTGAAACATAAGCTGCCAGGAGCAGGGACGCGACTTTGTGTCTCGTTGATGCTGGAACACATGTTTGTTTTCGGTGTTCTTTACGAACCGATGCCCCGAAACCCTGTCCAACCGACTCGGCCATATTTCCTGGGGCGTCGCGACGCGATCGTGTGTGGGACAGCGCACCCGAGCCTCGAAGATTTACCACGGACGTTAAATTACGACCGGCTGATCTTCAGGGATCACGATCTTTTGCAACGGGATAGGAAATCCCAGAGCGTGAAAATTCCTATTTGACATATATATTATAGAACATCGAGAAAAGAGGATTACCGTGTTCATTCCTTTAAGAATGACTGATAATAATCGAATGATTAATAAAAGAAAGGGGGGGGGGGGGGGGCAAAACTATAGGAGTATAAGTAGTTCGCAACACAATTTCCATAATTTCCTTTGTTCTTCAATTTTCCTATAAAGATATCAATGTTCCGTAGCATATCGGTGCAACGAAATGAAACTTTGCGATGCATAATAGCACCGTGCTACCTGAGCTTGTATTCAGATCCATAAATAGTCGGGTTATAACCGGTGGAATCAAGTGCAGTCGGACTCTATTTGCCTAACGACGGGGCGGTCATATTCAACTTGCCCATTTACGAGCAATGTCAATGTACGCGTGCGCTAGGAAACCGTCTCCGTTCTACTTTCCCGTGTCAAGTACAGTCTCGCCGCTGTTTGCCTATTCAAGAGCCATACCATTCTACTCGTTCAAGTATCCACCCTCCGCGTTTATTTGCCGGTCTTGCAACAAATCTATTCTACTAGCCATCGTTTCTCTAGGTTCTTTTTACACGGCCATACATCGTCTGTTTCGGCCGAAAACCGATGGCTTCTTTGCTCTCGAAGCAACATGTTCTACAGAACGATCATTCCATCACTTTTGCTTTCACGATTCGATACTTTCTTTCTAACGAGTGGTTTGTTTACCCGCTGGGATAAGAGGGTTCGAAGTTGGAATTATTCTTATTTATCACGTTGGCTGCCACGGGGGTCACCGGTGACCGGCACCCGAAATTTTGTGCAATCAAATAATTGCCAACAGAAATGATAAAATAAAGCACGGATAACGTTACCATTAAGTTAATACTGCTAGCTATCGAACTGAAAAGTTAAATTTAAAAATTAGTTGATTGTATTGTTAATAATTAGGATTTCAGCGTGTCTGACTACCCACGTCCGTTTTCACTGTGGCAGTCAACATGTTATTTATAGCCGTATCAGTGATTAATTGAAAAGTTGGTATCTTAACTAGTGATATGGTAATATGGTAACACCAAGCGATATAGTAATATAGCAATATGGGAATATTTGTAATTTAACAATTATTAGGTAAAGCGAAAAGAAATGTCGTTTTCCTTCAATGCGAAAAAATTTATTTACAAAAAAAAAAAAAAAGAAAAATACATACCTTTATTCCGACAGATAATTTCTATGGTTATTTACAATATCTTGCCACAACTTACAATTAGGTAAGTTTTCGATGTCTCTTTTATAAAATTCTAGCTGCTTTGACTTGAAAAAGGCATCCAAGTGTTAACAAAAAGCAACATTTCTTTTCGCTTTACCTAATACTAATACTAAACAATATTAAAATTACAATACCTCCCATGTTATTGACTTTTTCTTATGTAGCAACATGATTCAACGATAAGCCAACCAGAATAGGTCGCGAAAGAAAAGCACAAAGTCCGAGGAACGAATCTTAATGAAATATGAAACGAGGCGAAACACAATATACATAATTCAAGTTTTCGCAAAGCTTCCGTGATTCTGTACACTTGAAACAGTCAAAGAATAAAGAAACAACGTTATCGATTAATCGTGAATCTAATCCCTTCTCGGGAATACACATACGTAACAGAATTACGCATGAAAAAAAAAGAAGGATCGCGTGCGTTTATATCAGCTTATCGAACATTAACATTTTCCAGGAAATATTTTCTCGACCCGCGGTCGGCGAACGAAGACTGGCGTGTGCCGTTTACCTGGCCACGCATTATCAGAAAGTAGAAGGGGAACAAGATCTCGAATAAAAGTGAAAGCGAACGGTCTACCTTACAGATATCGTCACGAAACGAAGACATTTGCATTCAGACTCGATAACACGACCCTTCTATTCTCTTTTTGTTATCCACCGTATACTAATTATATTGGTCCTATCGTGTGTATCGATGTCCAACAGTCGTTAGAACGAATTACGAATCAGTCGGATGCGATAAACGTACGGTCGAGATAAGGTGTAAGTGAAAATGAAATATACGATCGAAAGAAGGTATCTGATTATCACGTGGCACGCGACTAAGCTATTATCTGGGGATCGCAAAAGTGTTGGAAATCTTACAAATTCTAAGACTTTCATGGCGATGCACACCTTCGGACGTTTGATCCTTCCAATTTCAAGTGCAATATAAAAATATCTGTCCAGCTAGGTTGCGCAGGATAACAAACGACAGTAACTGTCAAAATAAACGGTCCAGTTGTTTCGAAACGGTAAACCACGAGGAAGAATTTTGGCTGAAGGCCATCGGAAACACATACTTAAGTTCACCGGTTAACCAAGCGCAGTCAGTCGCCGGGCCACGGGATACATTGGTTACCTATGTACTGGAGTTCCAGTTGTTACTATTGAACTCTGCAGACTCTCCGTGTTTCTACACCAACCTCGGCGAACGCTCGAAAACTTGAACCTACGCGAAACGACATCATATCTTGTTCGTAGTCTGTAACGTAGTCAGATATTTCTCCAAGTCCGTGCTTCGCACGTCGAATTAACTTTGCGCGAATATTTAGTATAAGTGGACTGTATTAAATATGTCGAAGGACTCACAGCACTGCTATGTCTGTTCTATTTAATTTCAAGGCTTAAGGATCGCTACATTTGTTCAGTTCGGACAATTTTTGTGGAATCTGTTATTCGTTGTTGGACACGATCGGATGGGCGTATACAAGTCGAGAAAAATTAAGGGGACGCGTTTAAAAGTAGAGGGCGGAGTTGATATTTGGGAGGAGTGGGAAGTGTCGTCCTTCCCCAACAATCTCTGGAAGGTACCGAATGCACCGCCTCGAGTGGTCCACGCAGGCGACCCGACCGTCCTTAAGAGCCGAATACACCTGCGAGTGACTCGGTCGAGTCACTTGCAGCCGAGTAAAAATCTCGGCGGATTACTCGGCCGAGTACTCGGTAGGTGTAAACCTAGTATTAGGGTGCTTTTAGGCTATGCCTGTAGCAGGCGCCAGTAACCCTCGCACTGGTGCGGGTGGTCCGAATTTCTGTGTTTCTGGCCGTGCCTGTACCAGCTCTGTCGTCCGACAGAGAAGTTCGGACCACCCGCGTGAGGGTTACTGGCGCCTACTACAGGCATAGTCTAAACGGATCCTTCCAACTCGACATAGCGAGTAATAAAACCAAAGGATCGGTTTGACTTCTAACAAAATATCTGGAAGATATAAAATATTGTGACGAATCTTCAGACCTTTGGCAATAACGCGACGAGAATTAATAAAACCTAGAAAATTAGCAAGCAATGGTTCCTTGGGTATTTACAGCTACTATGGTAAAATTCTTCGTCGAAAAACATTGTAAAAGCTTCGTAAAGAGGGTTCGTTACGCGACAGGTGAAGCCGCCTAAATTGAAAGTTACCCAAATATCAAGCTATTAAAATACCAAATAATTGGGAGTATTGGAATATCCAGGTGAATATTTATCTGTTTGCAGGGTTGTCTAGAGGAACGATGAGCGAATCGGGACGAGGAGGGAACGTATCGGCGCGATAATAATAATATGTGGACGACGTGGCCACGTACGAGGCGCAAGTGGCGGGACACGGGCTCGTCGCGTGGCGGAAACGAGGCTCGTGGTAGCGGTGGCGGCGGCGGCGGCGGTGAAGGTTTTCGTTTCATCTATTCGGTGGTGTTGGCAGCCTGTATGGCAGCGCAGGAGGCGAGAAGCGCTAAATGTCCACCGCCCGACACGATACCCGGCTGTCCTTGTTATAATTTCGAGGATGGTCTGTTCCTGGAGTGTGCCGGCGCGACCGAGGATTCCCTAAGGAGCGCTTTGTCCGGTGTAATACACACCGCTGAAGGAGAAGGTACGTCGCGTCGCTGTATGACGAATGAATACATTAGGATAAATAAGGGATTTCGTTTCCGTCGGACCGCTGTCCTTCCTCCGGGGAACCAGAAACTAAACCAAGCTTCAGTTCCCGCAGAGAGACCCTGAAATCGTATTCTTGATTAAGGAATCTGGGCTAGTGCCTACTTGCATTCGTGTTTGCATGAATAAAGTTTAACATCCCCGAATAACCTATTAGAGAATAGCTTACTATAATATACAAGGCACTCGACCGGGTTTGCGATGCGAACAAAGTAAGATTCTGAGATTTGTTTGCCCATTTACCTTACATGCACGCGTTACACACGTTTATTAATGTTAACAAAACTGACAAGTCCCCACAGCATCTATAAGTTCACAGAAAACCCTTCCCCTTGCATTCATTGCAAATCTTTGATTACACAGTCTTTGTTCCTTGTTCCAGGAGCGATAGTTCAATCGTTAAGCGTTTACGAATTAGACAGAAAGGTGGAGGAGCTCCGAGCAGCTGCGTTTCCAGCCGGTTCCCAGATCAGACACCTGCAGATCTCGCATTCGGCGATTCGCGAGATAAGCGAGGATGCGTTCAAACGGGTGGGAAAGAGTCTGGAGTCTTTGGCCCTGGTGTCGGGTCGACTGCCTCACGTGCCACAAAAGGCGATGTCTAGCTTAAATTCATTGAAGGCCTTAGACTTGGAGGCGAATCTCGTGCACGAGCTTCCTAGTTACAGTTTCTACGGACTCTCCTTGATCAAACTGAACCTGAAAGGTAATCAGATAACGAAAATCTCGGAGTACGCGTTCGCTGGCCTAGAAGGCACCTTGACTGATTTGGATTTAGCTGAGAATAAAATCAGACTGTTCCCTATGACCTCGTTGCGCCGATTGGAACACCTGACTTCCCTGAGACTCGCCTGGAACGAGGTATCCGAACTTCCCGAAGACGGTTACTCCAGGCTAGACGCGTTGAACTTCCTCGATTTGAGCAGTAACAACTTCAAGAAGATTCCGCTCAACTGTTTCCGTTGCTGTCCGTCCCTGAAGACGCTGTCCCTCTACTACAACGCCGTCGAGTTCGTCGACAAGGATGCCTTCATATCATTGATCGATCTCGAATCTATCGATCTCAGCCACAACAAGATCGTATCCTTGGACGTGTCCACGTTCCGCGCCAATCAGAGACTCAGGTCGATCGATCTGAGCCACAACCACATTCACTACATACGCGGCGTGTTCTCGAAGTTGCCAGAGCTGAAAGAGCTGTTCCTCGCGGAGAACAACATCCTGGAGATACCAGCGGAGACGTTCGCCGGAAGTTCGAGCCTGTCCGTGGTCTACCTTCAACAGAACGCGATCAGGAGGATCGACGCTCGAGGTCTGGCCACCTTGAGCCAACTGGCGCAGCTGCATCTCAGCGGAAATTATATCGAGAAGGTACCACGGGAGTTCCTCGAGCATTGCGAGAATCTCTCCACCCTGTCGCTGGACGGGAACAACATCCGGGAACTGGATGTGGGCACTTTCGCGAAAGCCAAATCGCTGAGGGAGCTGCGACTTCAGGACAATCAGATAACCGAGGTGAAACGAGGCGTGTTCGCTCCTCTACCCTCGTTGCTGGAATTGCATCTGCAGAATAACGCCATTACGGACATGGAAACTGGTGCTTTGAGGTCTCTTCATAGTTTGCAACACGTGAACCTTCAGGGTAATCTGTTGGCGGTATTGGGTGACGTGTTCCAGGTATCGAACGACGTTGGACAAAACGGCAACAGCGGTAGCTCGTTGGTTTCCATTCAACTGGATAATAATGGCCTGGGGGTGCTGCACAACGACTCCTTGAGAGGGCAAGCATCGGTCAGGATCATGTGGCTCGGACACAACCGATTAACTCGGCTCCAGGCGCCCCTCTTCAGGGACTTGCTGTTGGTCGAACGATTGTATCTGACCAACAACTCGATCTCGCGAATCGAGGATACCGCCTTCCAACCGATGCAGGCGCTCAAGTTCCTTGAACTCAGCATGAATCGACTGAGCCACGTGACCGCGAGAACGTTCTCGGAGCTGCACGAGCTCGAGGAACTTTATCTGCAGGACAACGGCCTTCGTCGTCTGGATCCGAATGCCTTGACTGCCTTGAAGCGACTACGAGTGTTGGATCTGGCCAACAACCATCTGAACGTATTGCACGATAAAATCTTCCAGGAGGGCTTGCCCATCAGAACGTTGAACCTGAAGAACTGTACCGTCAGCGTGATCGAGAACGGAGCGTTCAGAGGTCTGAACAACCTCTACGAGTTGAATCTGGAGCACAATCATCTGACTGCCACCGCGTTGGATCGTCTCGACATTCCAGGATTGAGGGTCCTCAGGATATCCTATAACAACTTCAGCCAAATCGTCGGCAGCTCTCTAGGCGGACTACCGTCTCTTCAGCATCTCGCCATGGACTCGTCTCAGTTGTATCGGGTGCCGTCGGAAATATTCTCGAAGAACAAGAACCTGGCCAAACTGTTGCTGAGCAACAATCTTCTTCGAATGCTGCCGAGCGTTCTGTTCCTCGGGCTGGACTCGTTGAAAGAAGTGAAACTCGACGGCAACAGGTTCCAAGAGATGCCGTACGAAGTGTTCGCCAACGCCACCACGATCGAGTTCCTGTCGTTGGCTAACAATGTAATCCTGAACGTGGACATGTCACGGTTAAACGGATTGGCCAGCCTGCGGGAACTCGATCTTCGCGGTAATTATATCATGACCCTTTCGGGTTTCGCCGGCGTGAACCTGTCCCGCCTGAT
Source organism: Stelis phaeoptera (assembly GCA_943735885.1). Taxonomy (NCBI): domain Eukaryota; kingdom Metazoa; phylum Arthropoda; class Insecta; order Hymenoptera; family Megachilidae; genus Stelis; species Stelis phaeoptera. The sequence goes on along the minus strand of OX030932.1, from coordinate 16,245,848 downwards.
ATCCGTCGACCTCAGTCACAATCACCTGACCGCCCTGCCGGCTAACTTCTTCGCACGCTCGAACTTGCTTCGAAAAGTCGAGTTGGCTGGCAACAAATTTCATCAGATACCGGCGGTCGCCCTATCCGCCCAGAATGTTCCCAATTTGGCCTGGCTGAACATGACCGCCAATCCTCTGGTCAGAATACACGAAATCAGCTCGAAGGCGAAGTATCCCAGCCTCCAGGAGATACATATATCCGGTACGAATCTGACGATCGTCACCAGCAAAGATTTCGAGGCGTTCCCGGCATTGATGCATCTCTTCATGGGCAACAATATGATCTCCAGGGTGTCGCCGAGCGCGTTTCGAAGTTTGTTCGAACTGTTGACCTTGGATTTGAGCATGAACGAGCTGGTGCTATTGCCGCAGGAGAGATTAAAAGGACTGGAGCACCTGAGGCTGCTCAATCTTACGCACAATAGGTTGAAGGAACTGGAGGATTTCCCTCCGGACTTGAAGGCGTTGCAAGTACTGGATCTGTCGTACAATCAGATCAGCGAAGTGGGCAAAAACACGTTTCAGCATCTTGAGAATCTGGCTGAGCTACATCTCTACGGCAACTGGATATCCTCCATCTCTCCCGACGCGTTCAAACCGTTGAAGAAATTGAGGATTCTCGATCTCAGCAGAAATTACTTAGCGAATCTACCTTTGAACGCTTTCAGGCCGTTGGAGACGCAGATAAGGAGTCTTCGTGCGGAAGGTGAGCAAAAATAATTTATTCCTTACATCCTTGATAACTTTATCTATCCCATAAGCAAATTTATGTAGAAATCAAGCAACAACTTGCGACGTAGGAAGGTTTATAATGGTCCAACGGTGAAAATATCAATTGTATCTTCAGAGAATCCACTGCACTGCGACTGCGAGTCTCAGGAGCTGTGGGAATGGTTGCGGGATCACCAGAAGCTTGTGAGCGGTGGGGTGGGTCGAAATCGAGGTGGATTACGAATGAACGACATGGACAACGGATTACTGAGGTGTCAACAGCCACCAGAGTTACGAGGCTTGGTGTTCCTCGATCTGGACCCACACGCTTTTTGTTCCGCTCCTCTCGTTTTGAAGCTAGCCATCCAGGATATCCAACCGTTCTCCGTGTTGGTGTCCTGGCAGAGTAGGAATCACTCGGGTATACGTGGTTATCAGGTGGCCTACCATGCCATTGAAAACATTGACGAGGTATCATAGAACTATCCTACTGGATCATCTTATCCCTTATGTGAACGCCTAGGTACCCGTTTCAATATTTCAACTTCTTATAGAAATATGGCACCTTGGATTCTCATTTATTGCGCGTTACGTTTTGAAAATAAAAAGTTACATCTCGGGATTGCCAGACTCGTCAGTGGGGCTGACGACAAACGATCCCTGTCCCAGACGCCTATGATACTGCTTTTCGGACGTTCGTATTATATCCGAATCGCATGCCAGATGACCGTTAGCGAGAGCACCTATCTCGCAGCCACCTGGCCAACGAACGTGTACGCAAAACGCCTAAAACGCTTACACTCGACTGATATAATATTCTATCCGTGAACCAAGCGTCAAACTGTCAAAATGTCAACTCTCGCCATTACCAAGACTTATGCGTGTCGATATGTAGCGTGTTAATTGCTTCCTTCGTAACCCACCTAGTTACCGAAGAATTAATGGGTACCTAGGCTCGCGCATGCCACGATAATAAATTCCTATCGCAACACCTGATCAAGACTGACGCCTTCTTTCGATGACAAGTTCCAGATTCGAGCAAAGGTCCTCGAGCCCAACTCACGTTCCACGAAGCTGTCGAAGCTGTCACCCAACACCCGGTACCTGATCTGCGTGTTCGGTCTGGGCAACTGGCTGAACCAACGTCTGGACGACGATACGATGGATCGGTTCAATTTCTCCAATCACGAGACCTTCGAGGCCTCGTCGGACATCCAGATGCTGGACACGTCGACCAGTCGTTGCACCGAGGTGAAGACTCTGGAGGCACCCGACACGGTGATCAGCAGCGACGGTTCCTCGATGGGCGACGTAGGCAGCGTCAGCAACTTCCTGACCAGGCGTTTGGGTCTCATAGTCGGCTGTTGCATGGGATTCGTCGTGTTCCTGCTCCTCGTGTCCGTCCTCGGTTACCTCAAGGTGAAGAAGCAGAGGGAGACCGTGAAAAGGGAGCAGCCCATCCCGCCCGAGTACATCTCGTACAGACATTTCAGCATACAGAGCGGGGAGGCCGGCCACGCGGCCAGACAGGCCAGCCAAGAGGGTCAACATTCCAACAACTTCATCAACAACGTGGGAACTACCAACCTGAACGTATGAGACAAGTTAAAAAACTCCCGACTCGTGGAAGTTTCGAACGTTTGAGTAGACTATGCTGACCCTGTGTTTTGGGTCCGCATGGTCTGCCATCGAACGCGAAACAATCCTGACTCGCGGTAGTTTTTTCCTCCCCAGAAGAGACGACGACGTCTTGTCGAAAATCAAGTCCTCCGGAACAGAAACAGACTAGCAACGAAGATTGTGCACGAGTGGACGAGTGTGCGACTAATTAACCGAGCATTTTGTATGTGATTTTCTACGAATCTTACCTTAAACTCGACGTAGCTTTAGCCGCGGCGAAGGTGTGTCTGTGCAAAGTGATTCAATGGTTCGGATCGACGACCAAGGATCACACACGTGGAACTCGATTTACGGTGGCGATCGTCGAACAATTTATGATTAAACGGCGTGTACGAGTCCTCTTCACGGTCGTCGAAACGGGTCCATTGTGTTTTCTAAATGGCTCGACACCGACAAACAGAGACAATGCGACCGCGTTGTTTCCATCAAACGGATTCTTGAATTTCCGTTCGCGTCCAGGGTCGGACGACCACCCAGCGTTGAAGGACGATGATGAATCGACCAGAACCCCCGTACGTGTTTGTACATAAGTGGACGAACGAAGGATTCGAATCGTTAGACGAACTTTCGACGACCTGTTCGTTTAGTAGACGTAGTTCAGTTAGGATCTGAAGCATTGATTTCCGCTTGTTATCTCGAGCGTAGAATCGACCGTTCGCCAAACAAAAGAAAAAAGAAAAGAAATAATAAAACGTTTCGTGTTCGCGAATCAAACGGAGTTTTTTTCGATATCGTTGATGATTACGGTTGGGGAGTAAACTCGAACCAATGAAAGCATTTTACTAGAAATCCCATAATTCTGCTTTAGTTGCGTTCAGATTTGTTTTTCAATTATTAATCGCAATGCTTTGTAATAATTTTTATACATGTATCATATATGATAGTTTTATATATGATCGCTTTCCTTTCTAAATGTTCCTTTCGCTACGAATTTCGATTGACGATTTAATTCGCGGCCATTTTTGCCTATACAGAAATACATACGAAAATTCGCCAAATAACAATTTCTAATCAAATCAACAACCTTCCACCATGATTATGACAATTTTTATACACCTTTATAATGGAAGTGGTCGCGAATTTATTCGACAAACTAACTCTTCAGTCGTACTACAGTACCAAAATTAATTACAATTTCTTAAATTGAACTGGTTCGGTGTTATATGTATTTCTCACCGTACAATCGACGATTGTAAAAAAAATTGAGGTGTGGGACTGTCTCCCCGTTGTTGTACCATAGGTTAACCCAGGATGTTATCGGAGATACATTGGAACTTTAGATTCTGTCGTTGCGTAAAAATGTCCAGCGAATTACGGTTCGACACGATGAAAAGAGGAAAACCGATCACGATAGGGATGAATTAAAAAAAAAAAAAAATACAAAAATCGATCGAAATAAGTGTGTATCGTCGGTGTTCGATTGCATCGCGAAGAAAAACCATCTGAGATGTATATCGCACACTGTGTACTGTAACATATACGTACGTCACTGTAATAAAAGTGCAAATTCTTTTTTAATCCAGAACTCTATGGTGCACGATACCTGTCCAATTTTATCTTCCTTATAGAAACAAAATTTAATAGTCAAGTATCATGCGGGTCATCGATGACCCACGGTATTTATCGAAAACATTTCTTTAATTCAGTTTCAGGTTAATATTTTGGTATCCCTTTGCTATGTTTTAATATGTATATGTACAATTATTTAACTCATCAACGAGAAATCAATAAAATCTGATCTGTGTTACCAATTCGAAAGTTTGTTGAAAATAGTATTAATTCTGTTGAATAAAACTTTGTTATATTTTTGGCGGAATATTTTCAGATCCTTGTTAACTCATTAATCTGAACGTGCGCCCGAACAACATTTGTGCATACTATTTATTTTACTGTTTTCCAAACAAAATTGATTCCCTGTAGAAAAATGCATACGTTCCATTGGATCCTGGTTCGTCAACGAAAACAATCAAAGGTAAATTATTCTACGAAAGCGATCTAAAATTCTGAAATTTCTATCCTTATTTCTGTAGAAAGATAAATTTCGATTCGAATCGAAAAACTGTAGATTTCAGATCGACGGAGTCACGATGTTTAGGAGGTAAAAAAATACGCGACGTGCCTTTGGGTATTTCACTTTTCGTCCGAACAGCCGCAATCCCGTTTCCGCTCGGCGGCTCGCATAAATTTTCCAGCGTCTCGACGAAACGCTTCCCGTCTGCTTTATCGTATTTCCTTGCAATTAACCCCTCCTGGCCATCCAAGTGACACCACCCCGCCCTTTCCACCAGAAGGAGAACAAACTTTCTGCATATTTCATCGCTCGCCCCGCTCTTCCGGAATCCTAAAGGCCGCTGACCCGTGATTCGACCGATTGAAATTTTAAATTGGAACATGATCAAAATCAACTTGATCGTCCTGTAACTCCTAATGCATCGTTTTGTAGAAATACTAAAATTCAGAGCATTCGGAGCTTTTCGCAACAGTTTGATATTGAAAACGAAAATTTCTGAATTTTCCATATTAGAAAGATAATATCTACAGAAATAGCATAAAGTTTAGCAAAGTAATTTCAGATTTAAATCATAGATTGTGCGAAAGAGGACTCTACTCTGCCCTCCTGAAATGAAATTTTCACGGCAGTATTTCACGGAAATTGTGAATAAAACATTAAACGTTCATTCAAATTGAAATTCTCCCGAAATCTTTCTAAAAGTTAAAAGAGTTACAATCGAAAATGGGAGCAACTCTTGGGACGCGAAAAGCTGCAGGGGGGAAAGGAAAAAAGAAAAAAACAGGAGGAAAAAGGACGGTGGTTTCGCGTTTACAGAGACGAGGAAATCGGGGGTAAAAAAGCGTGTAAAAACCTGTGCGAAAGTCGGGGGCCAGTGTACACATTTTTCTCGGTTGATAGAGCTGTCCAAACGTCTCCCGTTTCGCTCTTTAATCTCGTTTGACGCGGGCTTCAGCGACCTGCCAACATGTACGCTTCCGTTCTAAATGGACGTCATTAATCGCGGTCACATGAAAACGCGCCAATGCTGACGCACGAAATGGAGAGAAGAAAGATACCACTCGCATGAAAGGTAACATGCTCATTTGCTCGAAATATCATACTTTATTGTAGGTAGATACCTACACGTTTCTTTTATCTTGAACAAACGAATTTGCAAAGGCATCATCTAGATTAATAATTTTGATTCTAAAATTGAAGGCTCTATAACAAGGAAATCTTATTGTAATTTAAAAATTCATGTTCTGCAGTGTTAAAAAAAACAGGGAGTAAATCCTTATTGCAAAATATGAAATAACCAGCGGCAATGGTCTCTGACAAAGAAGTGGTTGCCGCGAGCTAAAATGCAAAGGAAAAAAAAAGAGAATAATTCAGGATGTCGTTGAAGAAACCGCTCGACTTTAAATTACAAATTGCTTTCGGATGCTGGAGGAAATATACAATGTAGAAGGTTGGACGTTTGCTATTCAAAGGTTTTCCTGGATTGTTTTGCGAGTAACGCGACGATCCTGGCCGTGGCTGAGAAATTAACGACGGTGTTGCAAATGCTTACGTAAAAGCGTCGAACAAGGAAACGGTTTTGGATTGCGTGAAGAGGATGCGACAGGAAGAATCGCGGAACAACGCCGGAAGAAAGCCTCTCGAGTGCCGTGTACTTCGGAAGCGTTGCCCGGAACGAAAAGAGCAGAAAACGAGGAAAAACAGAAAGATAGAAAAGCGTGTCTGTTACGAGACAAGACGTGGAAAACGCGTGCAAGCAGCAACGAACGTTTTAGACGCCGACTTGAAATTGTTTAAAGCACTTGCGCGAAGCGTTTCGAAAATAGAAACGTCCTTTGTCGGACGAAAAATAAACGATCTATCCGAGCAGTCGAGAAAATACCTGTTCGTTGTAACAATCTAAAGAGAAGAATGAAATATAGACGCATTTGCAATATAAATAATTCTTGCCCATTCCTTTTAACGTTCAACGTTGTAGGAAATTCTTTGAGTTCGTAATTTTATCTGTCACTTTACACTCGAAAGGTTCGAATGAAAATTCTCATTACTCGACGCTCTTTTATTAATCTCTGAATAATCCACTTCTAGATAAATTTTTATCTCTATAACATTATTATGAAAACACGGCACTTTCATTTTGTGACGTTACGTTTAACAAGGAGAGGAATCGAGAATTATTAGAAATTGCTCGTGATAGATTTTATTTAGAAATTTTATGAATCTGACGGGTTGATATAATATTCTTACGATACATGAAAAATTATCAGCAACTAATTTCTATGAATCAGGATAATACTTGAATGCATGCAATCATTTTTAACACGTTGGCTGCCACGGGGGTCACCGGTGACCGGCACCCGAAATTTTTTACAATCAAATAATTAACAAAAGAAACGACGAAACAAAGCACGGATAGCGTTATCATTAAGCTAATAATGCTAGCTATCGATTTGAAAGGTTACACTTGAAAATTAGTTGATTATATTCTTAATAATTAGGATTTCAACGTGTCTGACTACACACGTCCGTTTTCACTGCGGCAGTCAACGTGTTAATAATCTTTAATTATTTCCATATTATACACGATTTTTTCACGACACGTACGTGCATGAAATTCCAAATCATAATAATTCTTATATTTATTACACAATTGTTTAATCTTCTAAACTCTAAATACACAATACATATTTTCTTGTGAATATTAAAGCAATCCAAATAAAAAACAAATCCTGTATTAATTACAGAAGATTAAGTTCTATTGTTATCGATGGAACTTCTGAACCAGTTTCCTCAAATTTCTGACGCGTTTCGCAAAAGTTCAAATGCACCGGCCAATTACGACGATAAGGATAGATCGATCCTGCCTTAAAGTCGCTCTTAATTACTTCGACCGAATGACTGAAGCATGAATAAAGCCGGCTTCTCGTGCCGCGGGCTGAATAGGAACGAACTGATAGAAGCATCGTTTGACAAGGAGGAAGCTACGACGCCTATCTCGACGCTCAGCGTCGAAAGTAATGCTACCCTCGAGCGTTCGATTCTCACATATTATCGTCGTACGTTCGATGAAATTTCGATGAAATCGAACACCCTGAACCCTTCGTAAATCCTCCCCTTTTTTAACACATTCCAGGATCAGTTTCAGAGAAAATGTAAAGAAACAGAAACGAATAGTTTCGCCATTTTTTAACAATATGGAGCTATCTAATTTGTAAATCTACGTGTACTTCTCGCATTTGTAAAATATACAATTTTTTAAGCCAGAAAAGTCAAATTCAGAAACAACGTTTGCAAATTACGTTTGCTAATTTTCTAAGTAGCGACAATAAGTAAATAGTAATTTAATGATTTAGCAGTTGGTAATTGGTAAGTACTATCTATTTGCTACATTAGTAATTACCGTTACTAAATTAGCCAACTAGCTTGGAAATAACTATCAACCCGAATATTCGTCATATTTAACTTAATCCGAACCTAACCTATATAGATACAATGCCTAGTATTTCTAGAATACTAATAATATTAGTGATATTAGTAAATAAATAGTCGGACGATGATGGTAGCCTACCCTACGTCACCGTTTCCTTAAAAAAATAACTAAACTACTTCTTAACAATGTTGCATTATCAAACTTTCGAGCCAAAGCGAAAAGTAAAAGTACCTTCAAGTCACCGAAATGTTGCAGCAGAGGAGGGAAATTCGAACAAAACGCGTACAAAGAAGCCAAAAAAAAAAAGAAAAAGACTGTTCGCACCCGAGATATTCAAACTTGGTCCTACTCGCGGGGCTCATGCTGCTGATTAAATTAGTTCTTCTAGATTCTGTTCTCCTCTAAAAGCGAAGCATAAAGGTTTCAGAAAGTTTTCTTCGCTGTCTTCGCTGTCGACGGTGGCTCGGAACTTGTTTAAAAAAACAGTCCTCAGAGAAAAAAAAAAAAGGGGGATAACACGAGGAACGATTGTCTTAGCCGTCAGCGAGTGTTTGCAGCTGCACTTTAAGTAGTGGAACGAATCGATATTTCCTCGTTCGTTTCCCCGTTCGCCCACATAATTCTCTTCTTCGCAATTTCGATTACGTCCGAGACTTTTCCAACCGGGCCAAATTGAACCCCGCGTTCCGGCTGGAAAGTCCCGAAGCCCTTGGATCACGTAACCAGCTAAAATCACGCAGTTCAATCGTTTATCACGATCTTCAATCTATTCCAATCGAAACCATCTCCATCCACCTTCCGAAAACTTTCTACTCAGATATTCTATCCAGTTTCCCAGCTTAGCCCCCGAGTAATTCTACATATAATCCACCATCGAAGATACGAAGCTCTGACGAAAGTACTATCCAAATCAAGGAATTGGCCGATTCGGTCGCTTATTTTCGTTAAATTTTCCAAAGGAAGTGACAAACATTGCAAATGGAACAAACGTGTTTACTAACTAAATTCGCCAAGTTTTCGTTAAAATTAGTGGAATTTCATTACGAAGAAAATAATTCTGCATCTTGGTATGTATGTTGAAAAATATTATATTTTGAAGGATTTTGGAAACTTCCAAATATTATATTCTTGTAGTCTGAATGTACAGGTGAAACGGATAAGTAACTGTAATGTATCAGGTTGCAAAGATCTCTTGAAAAACAGGAACCACGAAATCAGCATTAACCGAGACTGATTACAGGTCTTCAGTTCACCGCTAGAAACCAGACAATCTTCCCTCCGCCCCCTTTTTCCACCGTTAAGTGTATTAGTTTGAGTTGGTAGGGTTTGGGGGGGGGGGGCTTTAAATTTCGTGCCGACTTCCAAAGTTCCAAGTTCCAGCGACAAGTTAGATCATCGAATTTGATCGATGGTCCAACCTCCCAGGACCAACAACCAAAGGATAGAGAGGGAGTAAATGAGAAAATGTATAGAAAGGGACAAGCTCGATCCCCCTTGGAATTCTGGTCTGGATGGATGTTGTTACGGTTGCAGCACGTGCTTTGCCACGATTAAGTCCCCGGATACGAAATTACCCTTAACCGTCTTGTAAGACGGATTTGCTGTTGGATTGAAACGGTGTTGCTGTTACACGTGAGATTCGTAATCGACGTTTCGAAACGATCTTGTACCAGAGAATCGAGAATCGGCTGTGCCGTTGTCGATAGGGAACAGACAGGATATTCAATCCACTCGACGACCGGCTCGGTTATTGATGCAGTTCGACAGTTTGCGAACGTATATTGGGTCTGAACATCGTTTCGTATCGGTCTGGTTTCTTTTTGGAATATGTCGAATTTTTGTTGGAACTTATCGAAATCAATGATACAGGTTTGGCTGGTATTAATATTCATTGATTAGGTCGAAGGATTTAAATTGAAAATTAATACTTGTCAATTTTTTTAACCGTATAGTTAACCTTCGTTTGCAATTTCAAATACAATCAACCCTTACTTATTTGGATATAAATCCCAGTTTATTGAATTTATTACACTTTTACGCGTTTTATCCTGCCGCCGAATAAATCTTACCCTGGTGGAGAGGCAATTCTGCTTTGTAAACAGTAAGAAATTAGCAAGTTCCACCGTCTGCGGGAAACTAATTCCTGCAAGTTAAATAAAGTATCGGGAGGGGGAAAAGTCGAACCGCCAGATCCTTACGGCTTAACTGCTGAATCGTCAATTAACCCTTCGAATATTAAAGTCGGATCGGTATAAATAATTGATTCATACCGTTTGACGATAACGCTGGTGTAACTTCAATTTTTAATTTTCCAAGAAATCCTTGAATTTCATCGTGGACACTCAAACGAAATTTTGTAAATTATTGTTTGGTACAAAAACAGCGCCAATCAATTTTCATTCGATTAAAATCGTATAACCTATCTTGAATATATGTTCGATTAAACGGAACACAATGTTTGATTGTTAAACGCATGTAATAACAGGTACACGGTCGGGACAAACAGAGAAATCGTTTCGCCTGTTTATTCGATACAAACAGGATCGAAACGACGCCGCGGCGCGGCGTGCGGCGGTGAGTGACTGGATTTTCGATAAATAACGAACGCGCGAATTTCCATTGCACGAAGCAGGAACAATCAGAAACAATATGCTAGCAATACGACACGGTTTCTGTATTACATTTAGCGGTTACCGATCTCATAACTTGAATAGCGCGGTGTTTAATATCGATCCCAATAACAGATATGCCGGAAACCGCAAGGATCCTATAACAACGTCGGAACGTTTCCCAGAAGTGCAAGTACCGTTTCACATTTAAAACCTCCCTCAAACTTATTTTGAAATATATTCGAATGCTATAATCAATCCACGGCAAACATCTCCTGTCAAAAAATTTAATCAATCAAAATAATCCAAAATTCAATTGAAATTATTGCCTCTCCATGGTCCGTCGTTTAACCTTTCCGCTACGACAGTCCCATCCGCCGAAGTACCGTCACTGAATGGAATACGTTTTACTAAGTCTTAAATAGCAACTGTGCTGAATAAAAAATACAACCGACTTCGGAATGCACTACAAAGGACGAAATAATTTTAATTCATATTTCGGAGACGGCGCAAAATTACAAATTTTCTACATTGGAAATTGTCAAAATTCTTTAATCCTTTTACATATTTTCACAATTTTTAATTTTGCGCCGTCTCCGAAATATAAATTAAAATTATTTCGTCCTTTTTAGTGCATTCCGAAGTCGGTTGTATTTTCTTTCCAAAAACAATCACTGCTCTAATGTAAGGTCGTCGCGTGGATGCCGCGTATATGCGGCGCTCGGCGCGAAAGGGTTAAGGGTTAACCAATGCGCAGAAGATGGTTTATTCAAATTATATTGAAATAAATTTGGAGACTGTCTATATCTGTCACGAGTCACAAATTTTCACGTTTAATATCCTAAAAGGTTCCGGTGGCAAAAACGTGCACGTACACTCCATCGACAGAAATTCGAAAATCACGCATAAATTTCCTGTCCCAGAGTGAAAATAGAATATAACGTTCGAATGAATTCGATTCCATCGTTGGTATCATAATTTTCGAGCGATTCACCCACCCTCGGCTCGTTTTATAATCTTCGCATAAATATCACGTCGTTGGACTGCGAAATAATTCGCACGCACATTCATTCGTTTCGTTACGATGCGATGGTTGAATGAAAATGGAAAAAAAAAAGGAGCAGGAAGAAGAGGAAGAACGAAAGGAATAGAAAAGGGATGAAAAAAAGAGCAACGCAATTCCCGGTAGAGGCAAATACAAAGCTACGGCTATGTTATATTAAAAACTGTTCCGTTGAAACATTTCTGCTGCCAGGGGGATAATATTTAGTTGGCCATTACGCAGCGTACAGCACCGATGCGCTGATTACGCGTCGCCGAAGATATTGTTCTCGGGAGGAAATTAAACGAAATAAAACCCTTTCGCGAGTCCGTGACACTGGATTGTTCCGGTCAAAAATGCGACCGTGGGTTGAAAAGCGACCACCGAGAATGTATATTATTCCTCGCGTTGTACGATGCTTTCTGGGTTCCTGTTCATCGATTCTTTAAGCTGAACTCATAACTCTCTCTCTCTCTCTCTCTCTCTCTATGCAATCGTGTAACTTTATTATCAATTCCAAACTTTGCGTGCCATAACAAATACTGTGGATTAGAAACTTGTTACGATTTAGAAAACATTCACAACAATTCGGTTTATAGAAGGCTAACTCTATAGAATTGTCATACGACCACTGCTAAATAAATTAAAAAATTGAAACGCTAAATTTACGCAAGCGATAGAAATAAATACCGAGCTGGAATAAACTAATTAACCCGTCAAAATTTAGCCTCGTCAAAGTAATATTCGATACGCAGCACGATCAAATTTGACATCATCACTGTCCAATTTTCTTTGACGACTCGATGCTAATTGGACAGCTGAAAAATAGGTCGACGACGATCGAACTGTATGAAATACGATATTGTTACTTTTCTTAACGGCGTTCAATCTTTCTTTTAAGAAATTTCGTTTCCACGGGGATAAGTTATTCGCGCAAGACACCTTATTACGTTCGAGAATAACTCTTAAGCTCGTAGCAGCTTTAACAAAATCGTACACGGGTGTTCTTAAACGACGATGCGATGGTTAAACGATAGGTCGCTGGGGAACATTTTGCTGGATGAAATTCCCTTAACGTATCTTTTACACTCGTCATTCTTTCCTGCAAACTCCCTTCGTTAATTTAACAAAGAATTTTACATCGTCAGGATAGACAATATTTTGTAAAAATTACGCTTGCTTGTTTCAATAATATAATATTAACGCTGTCGCTAATTACTCTTAAGAATAATAGAAAATTTGTAACTAATAACTAATATGGTGGCAAACGCTTTAATTAATTAAGTTCTAGTAATCGAAAATGTATTATTCCAAAAAACTAATTTCTATTGTATACATACATATAAGGGTTAGCTTGCAAGTAGGTAGTAAGGTAAGTATTAACTTATAATACTACATGAATTAATACGGAATGTTACAACTTTCAGTAGCAATGGGATAAATTGTTAACCCTTTGCACTCGGCTGTCCCCGTAGAGAGGATATATTTAATTTATCGAAATATTTAAAAATGTGAAATTTAAGTTTTATTTGTATTAAAATATAGAAACTTAAGGAAAGGAATAAAAATACATAGATTCGCAAATATTTCTAACTCTTTTCTTACAAAATATTGGTGTTTGGAAACCGCTGAAAAAGGTAGACTATATTCGATCGTATCTAATCGCGTCTTATTTCGCTCCAAAACAGTCGTAAATCTACCGAAATTATCGAAGCTGAAAAAAAAGAAACAACAAAACATAGGGAAATCAGGATGCAGATTTTACCGGATAATTTTAGCCTCGATTTCCCTTGGGAACGCAGGGGCGAATCTAATCGAATCCCTCGCAGTTAGCGCCACGTTTGGCCGCAAACGAGTAACAGGATCGATCGGCGAACGCAAACCCTAAACCGGCCGAAATTGAATTGAATTTGAGCAGTATTCCGCAGGATACCGTATCCGCTCGAGTTGCCTGCTACGGTTGGAAACTCCATAAAAATGGCGCGGCTCGAACATGCACCCAGGGCTCCTCGATCGACCAAGTTGCCGGCTACAAAGACAAATGGGCGAACGTGATGCCGACCAACAGCCAGAGATGAGAATCGGAATCAGGACCGTGTCGAAATTCAAATTCAACGAGCGTGCGTCGCGAGGCTGGCGCCGAGTACCTTTTTTTTTCCCCACTGAGATACGTGCACCTGTATACAAGGAAATAATTTATTTCCTTACTGTCGTGCTCGTCGCCACCCCGAGACGTTTGCAAAAGAGCAAATCACCTTGGTGAAACAAGATGATACTGCGGTGTCGACGGGTTGCAACTTGCATCGGGAGACGTCGAATTTTGATACTGTTGACAACTGTAGACGAGAAGAGTCGAGATTTGTAATATATGCTTTGAAGAAGAAAATTATTACTTGGAGCGCTACGTTCGCCAAGAGTTAACCCTTTCGACCCTAAGGTGATACCGGCACGCGATTGTTCGTACGCTATGGAAACTTTCGTTTATAAAATTATTTGGAAATATAAGTATTGCGATATAATAATTAACTATTCTAATTATTCTAATTATAACAGGATTTAATATTGGGTAGAAAACGTCGGGCCTAAAGTATTAATTTATTTATGGAGGAGAATTAATCGATGGTATTCTTGATAATCAATGTTTCAACATATCTAATCACCGAAATTTCTATCAATATTTTGCAGACGTCGGAAGAATCTTCTACGCCAAGGAATTGCAACGCAACAAACGTTCAAGAAAGAAAAGTTTTTTTTTGTAAATACGGGAAAAATCGAGGAGGTTAGAGAGCTTTTTAGAATTTCAACAGGCGCGGAGTAGAACGCGAGCTGAAAATAAGTCGATCGAATCGCAATTCCACTCGTCTGCTACTACCCTTTCTTCCTTTTCTTTTTCTTTCGTTTTTTTTTTTTTTCTTTATTCTTTCGACTGGCATCGAATCGATCTTCGTCGTGGCAGCGATCTGCTTTCGAAATCGCTTTTCCCGACGGCTTGGCGTTCCCGGTTTTCCGGCATCGATAATTGATTTTACAAGTTTCACGCGGTGAAACCTTTTACGTCTGTTTGTAAATCGTACGAAATTTCGCGAGAACTTTCGCCCGGCATACCGAAACGGAGAGCAGCGTATCGGGCGATGCTCGCTCGGCTGTTAAAAGCGTGATATTTGTTCGCGATCTAACCGACAAACGCCGCGTTAACTTACTTCTGATATCATGGTAATGCTTTCGTTCGGTAATTGAGATTGTTTCATCAATTTATTCGTTTGCGTGGAAACGTTTCACGGTTCTCCGAAAACATGTTGAAATTGTTCCGTGAAACCTTTCGATCCAAAACGATCGTGTGTCAAAATTTGTGTAAGCAGTATAAGCTAAAATTCCCAAGTTCCCAAAAATGTAATATCAATTTTCTTAATTTCCAATTAAAAACAAAAAAGAAATAACCGCAGCGAAAGCAAAGTGCCATTTTAATTTCATTTCGTTAAGAAGAGATAATAGGAAGTGATAGATCGTAAAAGGGATACTCGTCGATCGACTTGATGGAGGGAATGTGGTATCGGTCCCGGAAACCGATCAATTTCGCGAGGTGCAACAACGTTTCCGGCCGAGTGTCTACTTCAGCAAACAATTTCAGGCTTCTGAAGGCGACTTTTCATCGAGCAAAGTCGCTGCAGTAGCTCTTACAGGGATTACCTATCGAATCGCGATAAAGTAGATACAGCTAATACAAATAAAAGTTTCGCGACGTTTCACCTGCGGACAACTTTTATCGATAATCTATTGTGCATTAACCTAACCCTAAACGCACAGGGATCTTATTATTCGACAGATACTGTTTTACCATTTGTGTAATAATGGTACCACAGATTGCGTACTAATTGCGAATTTTAAGTTTTAAATGAAAATTATAACAATATTGGTCAAAATTGGCAAAAAGTAAAGGATTTTTAAATCCTGAAGAAATTCTTCAGCCACGGTATTAATTATAAATCACCCGGCTATAACCATTTTTGCTAATTTATCTCCTGTTTCCAATGATTAAAATTTATTGCAACCGTGGCTGGATCCAGGTAACAGCGGGGCTAACGAAAATCTATCGGCGAATGGCAATGAAACGTAAGCTGAATCCGGTATCCGAACGGAGTAATTGGGTGTTGTGCATGGAAACGGCAAGGGAATAATTAATCGTGGCATTCGAGGCGGAGTGGTTCGCGAGACGGGAATTTATCGCACTCCTTTAAGGGCGTGGAACAATTAAGGGGGAAAAATAAAAGTGGATCGGTAGGAAGCGTCCGCTACATAGGAAGAAAAGAGTATGATGGTAGCGCGTGGAACACGTTCGTCGCATAAATTACCCGGTCTGTAATTAAGTGGGACCGAAGCGCGTGTTATGGGGGGCCTGTACTGCTAAATCATCGGACTCGCGAAATTTTTATTTCCCTTACGAAATTATTCGTGCGTGCCTGGAAAATTCGACTGGATTAACCATCGCGACGAAGTCTCTGGTATTCGTCGTTCGAACGATATATGCATACGATGGTCCATAACAATTTTTAAGAATTATGTGTCAACGCGTTGAGCGTCACGGTGAAAAGGAGCGTATGTAGTCAGACACGTCATACATTATCGTAATTTAAGTTTGCTACTTTGAGTAAATGTCGTATCAAATTGTTACCAAAGGTGTTAATAACGGAAGATTTAATCCTTTGTTTACTGAATTTCTTAAAAGTCTATAAAATTTGTACTAGCTTAAAATAAAAATAATAAGCTTATAATATTTATAAGCTTATGCTGCCATCCATCAATTGAAGAACGAACTTCACAGAAGTGAACTTTATAAAGTCCCAATGGGTCTCGAAGCGTTTAAATTAATACAGTATCCTGAGTAAATAAAGGGTTAAACCTTATCTCTGAATACCAAACTTCAGAAATAAAGACCTAAGGGTATTCTACCCACTGAAGACATTTCCGATACACGATACGAAGCCTGTGAAATATCCTACCGTTCCCGAAAGCGAAGCCGGAAATTAAAGAATCCTCAACCCACTGGAAATAGCATCGATGTTTTTTTTTTTACCGTTTCCTAAACACGTATCATCGAATGCGAACGGACAGAAAATAAACGAAACGTCAATGACCAATTTTCGCTAAAATATCGACACCGGTCGTATCCCGATAAAATTATTAGAGAGTCACTATATAGACATTAACCTTACAATTAGATTATGTTTGATATTACTGCGATTATTTAAAAGCGAGTTGGATAAACTAGTAACAGCAGTTAATAAATTACCAAATTACCTAACCCTAAATCTAAATAAGTAATTCGGTACTGTTTCAGACACTGTACCGTTTAGGGACGGAAGGGTTAAATAAAAAATAATCCGACTACCCCAAATTTATCACAATGAAATCACAGTTGTGTCCAGTACCGTATATCTCGTTTCACCTGGCAGCCAACGACCGACCTAATTTCGCGATAATACGACCCCGCCGAAAAGAGAGACGGACAACGAATAAACTGCCAGGAAGAAGAGGAAGAAACGCAAGCGTGTGGTAGAGGGTCGACAAAGGTTAGGGGGGTGTGGGTTTGCGTTGAAGGGAGGAAGGTCTGGCAGTAGGGGGTGGTTTTACGCGGTCGTGCGAGTTGCAATTCATGGGGGCGAGCAGGAACTGATATTTCGCGGAAAATGAATCACTCTTATACAAACGAAAACGGACACGCCGCGGTAACGGGGACACAATAGTCAGACAATGGAGAAAAGCGTAGCATTCGGCCGGGCGGTGGTTGCGGCTCTGGACGAAAGGGATCGTAACCATGCGAGATACGCGACAACCCTTCCCCCCTGGATTCCGTGGCTTTCCGAAAATGGGGATGGGCGACGGGGGATGGAAAACACTGGCCTCGCCTTGGAAACGATGAAACTAACGTTCTCTATGGCCGACGACGGGACAAAGGTGTGCGTTTACGTATACAACACTGTGCCCTGGCTGAAGGAAACAACATTTAAATTAAATTGCCAACGTCCATTAAGCACGAACTTTCGCGTCGTCCTTTCCGGATTGACTTATTAATTAATATCTAATTAACGTGCCGTATCACGATAATATTGACTGTTCAAAGTATCAAAAACAGTATATTTCACTTATAGAAGATTCGATTGTACGTGAAGTACTTTTTATGGTATTCGATCTTGTATACGTATGGTAAATCAATTTCAACCCTTGGCTAATGGACCATTGAGGAAAGCCAACGATTTCAATCGACTTTTGAACAATTGCTCGGTTTCATTTTCGAAATTTCCTAGTAGTTTTTTGATATTTATAAATAGACTGGAAAGGTTTGAATACAAGATCTCAGGATTAATTTAAGTTAGGTCGGCACTGGAGTACTTCGAGAAAAAGGGGTAATACTTACAAATAGACTCAATCTTTAAATTCGAATCACGACCAAACACACTTGAACTTCGTATGAATAGAATAAACCTAGAAATATTTTAAGACCCCTCAAATCGATTTATTTGAAAAATCTTCGCTGGAATATCGTTGGAAAATGCCCATTCACCCGCCAAAAATTCCATCGAGCATCTTCGTGAGATATTAGGGAACAGGGCAGATGTTTGATGGTTGCGCTGAAACGCACGGACCGTTCGATATCCCGTTTAGCATGGCTGCAATATTGCAAACGGTGTTTTACGAGCCCGAGCCGTTTCCGTCTGCCTTTCTGTCGGCTTCCGTTCTTTGATGCTCGCGATCCAAAGTAACCAATAAAGTTTCCAAGAACAGCCGTGTGCTCGTCCGTAACGAGGAACGTTTCTTTTGACGGTCGTCAAAGTCTAAACCATCTATGAGCTTCAGTCGTGTGCACAGGCGCGGTTTTACCTATGAAGAAATACGAACCTTCTACCCTCTTGTAACACGGTCCTCTAAAAACACGAAGTGCCTGTTCCATACACAGACAATCCTCGTTGTTAAATTGCGGTTACTTCTTCGAGCTTCTTATAACTATATCAAATTATTTAAAAATGATTCTGGATTGCGTAGAGGATAGAGACTCAATGAATAGTTGGACGATGAAGAATATTCTGAAGATTGTTACGATGGGCGTGATCCATGGGGGCTCCGTGGCCTGGTCGGCCCCAGAACTTTCTCCACGTGTCGA
Source organism: Stelis phaeoptera (assembly GCA_943735885.1). Taxonomy (NCBI): domain Eukaryota; kingdom Metazoa; phylum Arthropoda; class Insecta; order Hymenoptera; family Megachilidae; genus Stelis; species Stelis phaeoptera. The sequence continues at coordinate 16,227,169 of OX030932.1, read as the reverse complement.
AATGTCGTCGACAGCTTTCCATCTCCGTTCGTTGTTCCTCCTGGAAACCATAATCAATCCTCTTCAAGCGGTATACCCACGTTTTCGTGCGAAATGAAGAGTTCAGATCGTGGTGCAGTAGTTTTTGTGCAATTCTTTTAACCCTCGTACGGTGGACCGTTAATGAATTCTAATTTTTTTAGGAAATTAGAAATTCCAATTTTCCAAAATTAAATGTTCCTTCTAAATTGGTAGATAAGGTATCATTAATATCAGAATAATGCTTTTACACCCACTGTAGGCCTTGGCCACGATTGATCCCGGTTATCCACCGTTCGAAAGTGGTTAATCTAAGGTGGTGTGCAACAAAGCGATCAGGAATTAGAATTTCAAAACAGGCGCGAGGAGATCGTCTGACGATGAAACATTCACGGTGCTTCTAAACTCGATGCAAGCCACATTATTTATGACCGTTCAGGAATACGACGAGCGAACCGTGCATGCTCTCTAAACCGGATTCAATCACGTTGAACAACGTGGGCAAGATCGATGCAATTAACCGTGGATCGAGTTACGATCGTTCTCGATCAACCGGTACACCACTTACCATTGCCTTCTCCCGTTTTCGTCGCATTTGCTCGCCAAGCTCGGCGATGTACTCGCGATTCTCGACTCTCATCGCTCGCAATCTACGGTCAAAAGCGTTCGAATGAAACCTCAAACATCATCGATATCAGCTAACATCTATCCTAAGCCTCTCGTTTTCGAACGCCTCGATTCGAATAATTTCAACGATCAAGCCTTGTATCAAGAATCGAAACGTTCGCTGTTGTCTTATAAATAGAACAGCATATAATAATATACATCAATGGATGTCTTATGTACGTCTTATACATAAATTTGGTAGCTGGGTATCTGGAAATTAGTATATATTATAGGTTGGGTATGCCTTAGGTGTAGCTGACCTAACGAGGGGAGCTACCCAAGTGTTACGCTCACTTATTTATGAAACTTTGCGACTTTATAGAGTTTCTCCAGCTGGGTGTTCCGATACGCCAATAGTTTAGAAGATATCAATGATTAAAGTTAGTTAAACTTTAAATTCTATATTATAACGCACTCACATATACAAATGGTTAGCCCCGTGGTTAAACGCTTGCCTGGAAATCCAAAGATACACGGTTCAAATCCTCCAAGTTACATAAATAAGTGAGCGTAACACTTGGGTAGCTCCCCTCGTAAGTGTAATGCATAGCTAAAACCTTAGCTTATGCCTAACCGAAATGCAATGGATCCTAATGCTCAAACCTAGATATACCTGATTTAGGTGCAACGCCTGGTAACTCGAGAACGTTAGAGGTACACCTTACTTAGGTGTAATGCCTAATAATTCTAGAACCTAGGTATACCTAACCCAAACGTAACACAATAATTCCAAAATATTAAAAGGCGTGCTAGAACCTCCTTCCCCTGTGTCGCCATTTTGTTTAGAGATGTCTAGCATGCTCGGCAATGTACTAATTATAATTAGCTATGAAATGTAATTTATTTTCATTTCTATTCTAAAATGAAAGAAAGAAAAGGAATTGTGTCAAGGGTTGAGCATAAAAATTATACTGCTCAACGGTGTTTCCTGTATTTTATCTTGCATAATAAGCTCGGCGTACTTATTAAAGAGTTAATCCTCTTAATAAACTGTCCGGTGCACGTGTCTAGCAAGGTAACATCCTGCTTATCCTTTCTTACGTGTTTCGAGAGATTAAACGCTTCCGGACAGAAAGACAAGGAATTATTTCCAGCGTACACTCGTGTCCCGGTATAATCTAAATGGATTTCTGTAATGTCATTTTCATCTTGCGACATTTTCATTGCTCGCGCGAAGGAAAATGGAATAAGCGTGTGTGTCCAACGGGATCAACTATACGAGCTTGTTGTTTTGAAAAGAAATCTGTTTCTACGTTCTATTTGCATAACGATGTACCGTGTGATAATTATAATTTGAAAACTAGCAATCATTCAACGATTTCTAAAATTAAATTTTGTAAATTAAACCCTCGCATCGATAAAATATCAGAAATCTGATAATAGGTATTTTCTTCGATCGAAAATTGTAATAAATAATTATGTGAAGGTTAAAATGACGACACTTTTAACTTTATATACCAAAGAATTATTACTTGTCACATACAAAATCCCTGTTTCTACTATGACGATATAAAAACACATTCGATAACGGAAGAAGCAGTTGCACGACATCGAAAGGTATTATCGTAAGTTTCCATGCATATCGTAATGAATGCCGCGACCATTATCCGAGCCAGCGAAATCAGAAATTATTGTCGGAATATTTATAACGGCGCGGCGTTTCCATTTCGCCCGCCGTTGAAAGCTTCGCGCGCGACCAGCCGCAATTTCAACAGCATTTTCCAGCCAAGCAATTACTGACCGCGATTCCGCTCATTTTTGATCAGACAGTTGACGATTTTTACCACGCGTTTACGGGAAGATTCAAAAAGCATGGATTAGTCTTCTCCTGAAAATCAAACGTGTCGTCTCGCCAATTCGAAATAATTTCAGATAAATCAAACGAAAGGGTGGAAGAAAGTAAAGTTAAATTTAAATTCTTGCTATTTCCGACGGCACCAGGGTTAATTCGATAATAGAAAATCATGCAATTATTTACAAAGTTTTACCAATTTAGTGCCGAGCAGTTATTTATGATAGTGCGTGATAGTATTGTTGCAGTCACGTGGTCACCGTAGCTCAGAGAACGCGGTGATATTGTTTTATCGTGATGTTGTTAGACCGATTACAAACGGGGAACAGTGGGAAACTGATGTATAATGAGACACTTTGATAGAGTTTAATGGAATTCTGTATGAAGCGGCCGCCAGGGGTGTTACGTTGTTCATAATATGGTTGGACGTCGACGGAACACCACGGCGATTAATCATAGTCGATTATCGGTGGCTACAAGAGACGAAAAGAACCCGGGTGTTCCGCACTTCGGACACTAATAAATCGACGACGATACTCGTTGAAATAACACTTCATTTTTTTTTTTCTCTAAAAACCTCCAGTTTTATTCCGAACCTAACGTTGCCGAACTTTCGGCACAATCTGAAAATAATTTTGTATACTGGAAATTTAATATTATAAAAATTTCCAGCTTTCTACATTAATCTTAGAAATGGTTCCAACAAAAAAGAAAAGCTGACACGAGTGTCTCCTGCAACGATAAATTTTAGTGTAAAAACCTACTAAAGATGAAATTAATTTCGACACGTTGAAGGAAAAAGACGAACAGAGAAAGTAACAAGATCACGATGGCGGAGAAAAGGGGGGATGTAAAGCAATCTTTCAAAAAGGGGTGGTGGATAAAGTAAAAGGAAAAGTGAGACAACGTGAAAGACAACACTCGAGAAGGCAGCCCGTCCGGAGCGATTTTTCAGGGTGTAATTACAGGAACGTCTTCGAACGAGGAACCCGTGAAGCTGCGAAGTAGATGTTACGCGACGAAAATCGTGTTGACGAATACATAGACCGACGGACCGTAACGGTGACAAACATTCGAGAGGATGGTTATATAGGTATACGCCTCCGAACCGGTCGACAGCTGAACTTGTCGAGGTCGAGTGACAGAGTTCAGGTCAATGGGTTGATTATCTGTAATGCAATTACATCCGTCGAGTATCGTAACAACGCTAACCAGCACTGTTAGTAAGCAACATAGTTCGTCAGATGTTTTCACATGATGTGATGTTCAACGTAGCTCGAATAACTTCAAACCATACCGAATTTATATTCACTTGATCCGATGCACGTCGCAACTGGAATAACTTGCAAATAGATACAACGATTCGTTTTAGGTTATAAACATAGATTTTCGCGATTTATGAAAGTTTCTATAATAATAAATATTTCTAGTATTTAAGACGTTGAATGCCGCGAAGGTGACCGGTGACCGGCACCAAAAATGTTTGACAATTAAATAATTAAGAAAAGAAACCATGAAATAAACCACCGATAGGGTTAATATTATGCTAATAATGCTGGCTATCGAATTGAAAGGTTAAATTTGAAAAGTAATTAACTGCATCGTTAATAATTAGGTTTTTACAGTGTCTGACTACGTACGTCCATTTTCACTGTGGCATTCAACGTGTCAAGTGCGTTCACCATCAACCTAGTTATAGTATTAATATAAATTAGCAAATTACACTTTTATTTATTCCTATTCTTAATCGTATTGAGAAATATTAAATTAGTAGTAGCTCGAGCAATAAAATACGTTTAAAATCGAACGAACGCATACTAGGAATTGAAAAAAGTGCAAAAAAGGAGCACAAGATTAACGGGTGCGTATCGATGAAACTCGAAAGAATGAATGGAAAAATTACCAAAAATTGATCAACGCATAGAGCACACTCGATAAAAAAAAAAAGAACGTAAACAGCGTGAAGGCAAAAGCAATCAATGAAAATCAAAGCAATCCAACGAAAGGGAATGGAAATTTCAATTCCATGCGATACGTACGATTCTATCGCGTAACCAGGACGCGTGGCGTCGGTGGCGACGTGACGAGTGCTTTGCGGTTGCGTGTAATAGCGTCTGCTGGTCAAAAGTGGCACCAATTCCACACCTCCGGTCAATTCGTACACTTGAATCTCCTCGTTGCATCGATTTTTCGAATCCTCTATCGAGTGTATACACCTGGCGATACCTGAGGAAACGAATCGACCTAGTGACCCGGATATTGACCACACGATTATATTCGACGTCGTGAAGCTACGTTCGTTTACCTGGCTCTGACTTGTCAAAGAATTTGTTCATATTTGTCACGGCCAAAGGATCAACGCTTCTTCTGTATAACCTTTCGATCGTCGTGTCGTTTGTCCAGCCCTGAAAGGATTCAAAGTGACTACGAGTTTTATGAGTGATACAACCCGAACGTTCTAAAACGGTGTTGTGGGTTTATGCGTTTGTGGGGTGACCATGTCATCTACAATATTTGTCCGACTTTTCATAAGATGTATTTTTTATGAAATTTTTGGAAGTTTGTCCAATCGAAACAGCTAATCTAACGCTTATTGGAAATAAAATGACTGACTAGAAGAAAGTTCTACGATTTTTACACACCACCTAAGTGTTAATATGATACAGTACTCGAGAAAATATTTGAAGATATAAAATAACCCTAAGCACCTATAACTAAATAAACAGTCTTTTAAGAACAGGATAATCCACGACGAGCTTGAATCCTTGAAAATTCGTTTGTCCATGCCGTGAACAAGTAACGATGGTGTATCTAACAAACATCTACGTTTCATGTTGTACACGAGGCAAGGAAGTTCGAGCCAATAGATCCTAGCAAGCATAAACAAGGCTAAGGCTGATGTGCAAACGATCAAAGTGTAAAGATTCCCCTAATTATCAGGCAAGCTTAAACTACGAGCTACCGACTCGTGGAGCATGATGTTTAACGCACCAACAAGTATGCGTACCATGGATTCGAGGAACCGCACACCCAGCAACTTGGGATCCCTCCAAGGAACTCCACCGGGACCGGGACGACCCCAGGGCCAGACCGGCTCCAACTAAGCACACACACCGTCACAGCATGTTAAACAGTTTCCACGCTTCGTTTCCTACATTTCACACAGTGGCTATGTATTTCGTGTTCGAGCATACGTTTTGAATCATCACACCTGTTATATACATTTAACATTTAACACAAATTTCATGTTTGCTGGCAATAAAGAAACATTGAAATAACTAACGAGGGGAGCTACCCAAGTGTTACGCTCACTTATTTATGAAACTTTGCCACCTTATAGTAGAGTTCGTCCAGCTGAGTATTCCGATACTCCCTTTTGGGCGTAGACGGCCAATAGTTTAGAAGATATTAACCAAAGGTACACGGTTCAAATCCTCCGTTCCTTACCTTTGTTTTTTTTTTACGTGCTGTCGCCATTCTTTATGTCCACTTATTGAAACTATGCTGTAGGTTTTGCACCTGTTAATAATTTACTAAGTATTTTTGATTTTATTATTATTAAAGTCTAACTAACTTTAATCGTTAATATCTCCTAAACAATTGGCCGTCTACGCCACGACGAACTTTATAAGGTGGCAAAGTTTCATAAATAAGTGAGCGTAACACTTGGGTACCTCCCCTTGTAAGGATTCAGTGTCAACTCTTTTATGAAACTTTGTATGCCACGTAACCCTGTTTCTGGCCACAAACGTCAACGTATAAATTTTCACAAACCTCTTTTACTGTAATTAATCCCTTATCACCCTCGATTGGGAATTAATTGTCGATCGAGTAACAAGGTTTTCAAAAATCCTTCTCAAACTTTCGACAGAACGATGCACTCTATTTTTCCGCGAAATTTTGAAAAATAATCCGTAGAAATTCTTTTGGCGCGTAATTTTTCACCTCACAGGTAAAAGTCGATTTTCTTCGAGCAAGGAAGTAGAAATATTTCTACGTGTACGTGATCGGGGAACGATACGTGTAAGGTTCGGCTGGAATCGAGCCGAACACCAAACTGTGTCGAACGTTCTCTCTTTTATCGACGTTATTGCGACGAAAAAGATGTTTCACGTTTACCGTACAAGGAAAATCCATTACGAAATGCCTCTTACACGAACCCTTTCTGACCGTACTTCAATCGTTCACTGTTGTACAAATGACAAGTATTAAAAGAATTTCTAAAGCTGTTCCTTATAGGATTCAGTCTAACCTATTTTCATAATGAAGCTCTTTGTTCAATTAACTTTATTCCATTTATTAATTTGCTACATTCTGATATAAGTGGAATTTGGGGAAACTGATTAATTATTTATGGTACCGTAAAGGGGTTATTGCTAAATTTCTGACGTGGAAGTCTGTTTAATTTCGAAAATCCTTCGTAGATATTATATTACAATTTGATCACGAAATTTATGCCTGTCGAAGGGCTGAGATTAATCCGTACGGATATCGAAACTTCGTTAACGACGTTTATTGGTAAGCACGTGAAGAATATCGATGCGCGTCGATCGATACACCAGCGGGGATACATATTCCATGAACGAGCTGGTGGAAAGGTACGACGAGGTCGGCCGAGATGTTAATGAGAGCCAACATCAACCTAATGGCAACGACATCGTCGAATTTTATCAACAGAGCCACGATAACGATGACCGTGATTACCTTCTTAACCTTAACACCATCGCAATCGACCTAATGCTACCCCCTGACTCTTTACGATCACCCTGGAGACATTAACCGAAGACTTTTCGACCTTAGATAGAAGAGAAACTCGAGATAAATACTCTCGAAACCCTTGTCTTAATATTTTTCCACCGCTCGAGTACTTTAGAATCGGATATTCTGTTCCTGAGGGTAGTTTGGGGTGAATACAAGTATTTTATGTAACTTTCTCCGAGAAATTTTCCTAAATTATTCAACTATCGTTTCTCGTTATTATTTGTACAACGACTAATTGGTTTTTAAATACATGAGTTATCGGTTTTAGTATTTATAAACGGTAGACGGCCTTTGTCGAAAAAGGAAATCTGAAATTTGAACTCTATCGCAAAATAAGTAATCACAAATTTAAACTAAATTCTATTACAATTTAATGAAAGATCAATTTTTAATAAATAACAACCTTTCGTCGTATTTATAATAATTTTTCTGTGTAACCGTGGCAAAATACACACACAGATAGGTCGCAAATCTATTTTCCAACGTTAATATAAACCAGCCATCTTGCGACGTCACGTCAACGCGTATACTATGCTAACAAAGAACAACAAGAATAAAAAAAGAAAAAGGAAAAGAAAATTAGTTTCCCCGGCTGAAAAAGGAAAGCTTCGCCGCAATTACACGCTTCAAGCATAAAATGGCAATTTTGTATGTGGGCCAAAGCCAACGGCTACACACTATCTTTTTCAACTTTGAATTGCAAATGACCCCTGTCAGAGTGGTTTCCGAATCACAACCACCAAGAATCTTTCTCTACTTGGTCGCATCGAAGGCGAACGTTCGACTATGGGTCGTTATCGAACAACGACCAACGCTTTTTCACCAAGATAACGATTCTCGTAATTGTCGGCGACGGTAAGGGTTAAAAGAACCTTCCTTTTGTCCTTATTTCACCAACAACCTTCGATCCACCGTTCCAGTTTTCTATTTTTCACGCGCAACGTCGAGCAGTGCCGTTCTGAGAACAGTTGCCACCGGTATCGTAATCCTAAGGGCCCCCAAATAAAAAAATAAAAAATTCGAATTTTCTATAATTTAGTTTCAATTTGAAACATTCCACCGTCAAACTTTTCAGTTTCCCATTTTTTCGACAGCATTTGTAAATAATAACCAAAGGATTATAACGATAACAAGTAATACGTGTAAAGTAGAGTTACGAGGCGTTATCGGTCTTTAATGCTCAAAACATTTATTTTATTATGCAATATTTATTGACCGTTCACTCGTTACTCCCATGGGTAGACAAGCAGCCCGCGGGGCACTGCTTTTTGCCCAGGCCGCGCAACACCGTCGAAACGACTCCAACATCACGTCCAGGTACGTACATGTATTATTGGTAGATTTTCGTGCTCAGAATTCCACGATCTTTCGGCTTTGATGGGACGTTACTATGGCAAACATAACCAAGGTTACTTTATGGGGACGAAGGAAAATTTGTTCGAGGTCTGAACAAACATTGTGCCATAACACGTGAAATGTTTGCTTCTTCGGGGTGAAATAAACAAACCAAGTTCATTTGAATGACGATATTCGTTTGTGTTTATACGAAAAGACAGTTTTGTTCGTGTCACGGCACGGATATTGGTGTAAAAATATTACGATAAAGGTAAAATTAATCCCATAATTATCGCAAATAACAATCACTATCCTATTCTAACCCATTGCAATCCAAATATTTATTAATTCCATCGAGTTTAGTTTACTTTTTGCAAACGAGGAATTCTGTCTTGGTAAGAAATGATTTGAAATTCTTAGAAATTTATTTATTTTTGTCTCCATGTTCAATTTATTATATTCTAATATAAATATGCCAGCGGAGTGCAAAAATTTAGTAATAAAAATCTAAGATTTTCTATCTTACTATTAGAATAAATAAACAAGCACGACTACTTTTTCGCCATAAATGACTAAAATCATTAACCTATCTGACCAGTCTAGAGTTAACCGCGTTGTAAGGATACAAGATGGGTTGGTAATTTCAGACGGGATTCTCGTTTGCAATCGAACCGTGGCACGGTAATCCTGGAATAATCGCTTTGTTTAATAATATCCGAAGGCAAGAAGGTCGTTATCGGCCGATGTGTATATTTAAAGGGGCGCTTCGAATCGAAACGGTAGATTGAAAATCACTAATTCATAACTTTGGAAATGAGTTTTGAGCGTTCCGTTGATGGATCTTCGACGTAGAAACGTTCATCGTGTTAATGCGTTTCATTGTCACAGTGAAAGTGCCCGTGTTTGTTAAATTGTTTCGTATTAGTTATTAGAATTCTGACGCGATTTCATCACACAAAAGTATCAGCAAATAACACTTGCGGCATATCAATTTAAAGCTTAAAGTCTGAGAAAAATGGCAACGTAAACGTTTCGTTGATATCGTTAACGCGAAATGAATAATTGTTAATCATAGCAAACAATGACCTGTTTGAAAGCGTATAAAGTGAAACACGAATTCTTGATATAAAAACATTGCAAAATGATAGCATCAATATTCTTAATACAAAATGGTTGATTACTAATTATAGCAAACAAACAGCTATTTTAAAACGTATAAAATCTGATGTAACTTGATGACTTAATAAAAATGTCGCCAAACTAATACAATCCGATTAAATATTGTAAATAATAAATCCAATTCTCTCGGTTTTGACGATGAAATTCATTAATTAAACGTAGAATCGGAATTGTTCTCACAAAGGATTGATTAACGAAGTACATGTATAACTGCGTGACCAACTGAAAATTAAAGGGGGGGGGGGGGGGGGGGGAAGAGAATAATAAACAATGTCGGTGCGCGTGTATGGGTGGCTTTCACGCGAATTCGATTTACGAGTTTTCATTTTAACGCCAGGAATGATGAATGAATGGCATCCAATTTGTGAAAGAATGTTCGCTCTCATCACGGTTTTGTCCACGCGTAGGACCAACGGGATTTTTAATTCGCTCATTCTCGAAATTTTCATTAAAATTTTAACCATCCCCTGACCAACGAAAATCGATCCGTTAATTCAAAACAAAAAAGAACACACGCACAAGGGAACGATCGATTGTTCGATTCATGGTAAAAATTACAAAAGAAACAAAGGAAGCTTTATACAAACGCGAACGAGAAATAATTGTCGATACGGTTTGAATTTTTCAGTCGCAGTAAGCATTTTTCTCTCGTATATACCCGCACAGTCGCTCGTTATTTATCACTTTTAATAATTAAATCGAAAGCTCTAACGTCGACGCGAATTGTTGGCTGTTCATTCCTACTAGGTAAATAATTGCTGATCAAACCACGCACGTTTCATTTGATTGAAACAAATTGAGTAGAGCCGACGAAAAATGAAAAAACATCGAACGGACGAGCTGTGTATTTTCCTACCTTTTATTGTATTTTTCAAAACGGAGGGAATCGAGATATCGGATAAAATATGTCGCTAGTTATTCGACCGAAAATAGTCGATTTTTCGTTGGACTGTATCAACAATCGCGACAAGTTTTGTTGATCCAATTTTTGTTTTTCTACGTATGAGTGCTGTCGATTTTCGTATACGTTCGAGGGATTAAATTGTTGGAAAGTTTACCTGACCAAAATTCTGACTCTTTATTGGCTCGAGAGGCTCCAGAGGGACGTTTTTCTTGCGAAGGGTGGCTGCGCAAGGAGCACCACCTCCTGGCTTACCCCACGGCGAATAACTCTCCACGATTTTCTGCAGCTGTAAAGAAAAGCAAGGGGGGAAAACGTGATTTATAAACCTAATTTTGCGGCTAACTGAAAATACTACACCTCTTAATAGTAGACTAACATAATGGTACCTTGTTGCTTTTAAAAAAAACGGGAGAGAGAAAAAAATGAAATACAAGCATGAAACAGAGTCCCTCGCAATATCAAATTTTTTCAATTTAATTCTGTTAAATTGAAATTCTTAGAATCTAAGATTATGCTTAGATAATTTCTTATATTTGTTATCCGCGTAACTCGAGGATACATATTAACAATATCGACAACCTGAAAATATAATATTTAAAATTTTCATATCAACACTTTGTAATATCGAGTTTTTTCACGCAACATTTCAATTTTTATCGACTCAACCCCGGAATCCTCGGAAAACAAGTGAAACGCTCATGCGATTTCTCTTGTCTGACATTTCAGGGGTTCATACTACTTGCGAGCTCATCGAATCCCTGCTATATCCAAGCCACTCGCGAAAAAGACCAAAAATATTCCGGACAATTCGCTTATCGATAGAGTTCCATCGATGGACAAAGACAACATCTGGAACGTTAAGTAAATATTCAAGCTTTCAGATTTACCGACTATCTCTCGAGATCGATATTGCGCGGGCAGGAACTTCGATAATCAACAACCTCCCACGAAACGCGTTTCCAATTTTCCGCTAATAACAGGATAAAAAGAGAATATAATCTCTGATAAATTTTTATCGTAATAACGTTGGCATAGTTGGGCCAAGTATTTTATTAGCCCGCTAACGAGGAGTTTTCATAAATGTATTCGTGAAACGCCAACTTTTTAAAAAACCTTCTTTATAATATCCTGCACCGTAGAAAATCGTACGTACGTTCCACGATGGTACAAGTATTATGCTTTTTTTCTTTCTTTTTTAGTAACCATTTTTACATCCCTGTTCTTTTTTTCTTCCAGTCCGAACTCAAACGAAATGTTTTCGTTAATGCACAGAATAAATCTGGTTCGCGAAAGCAGCGACGAAACGAGGTATTTTTGTTTGGAAAAATGCTAGAATCGTGGATTTTTTTTACGAAATTCTAGTCGATTCATCATCACAATCTGGTGGTAAACGCTCGTTATTGCCGACGGAACCGTGCTTCTTGATGCGACATTCCTTTGTGACGATGCTAATGCTCAACCCTGTTCTTAATCCGACGCCGCAAAACGTAATTCGGACGCACTTTACGACTTGAAATATTTTAATCTTTTATTACAACGGTCCCTGGTACACGTATGAATCTTCTACCAGAAATTCTTGGAAAAAAAAGCAGAGCTAAACTCCCCGCTGATAATACCCCGTTCCTGACGCCTGTGTTAAAATGGATATTTATAATGTTTTTCGTGGAAAAATTACGGGCTTTTTTTTAAATATACGCTGGACCGAAATTCAAAAGCTTCGGTCAAGTTTAATCGTAACATTGTTTTCTTTCTTATAAAGCAGTCTAAAAGGTAGGCACACGAAAGATTTTCGAAGCAAGAATACGGGCAAAATAACAGTTACAAAAAAATCATTTTATAATATTTGAAATACAGGTTTGTTGTCAAACGAATTGTGAAATATCTGCTTTATTCGGATTGTTCGTTGAAATTGGACATCGTTAAAAATCACGAGAAGTGAAGAAGCATGGTTCGACAAACAATAAGTCAAAGGTACGCGTGCACACGCGTGGGGCTCCATTTAAAGATTGAAACGCTCGAGACGTTTGCGCTCGTTAGCGAAATATTTCTTACACCTGGAAGGGTGAAACACACGCAGTAATTACAGCCTGGCCATTAGTGACACGGAGGTTTGTAGAAATTACGGTGGACGGATCGCGTTGGCATTCGTACGAGCTGGTGAATTTCGGTGAAGAAAATGAAATATGCTTCGTTGAACATTTTCACGCCTTTCACTTAAACCTTCCGTTATAAATCATCAACCTAACCGAAATTATTACGAAACTAACGATCCGTGCATCCAAATGGTATCGCCAATGGGTAAGAAAAGTTGAATGTAAAAAGCAGTCGACACCGGTCGCAAAACTAATTAAAACACATATCGGGAAAATTATTACTGAAAAATGAACGGTACAAAAATATGGACATTCGTTGGAACGAGAAAAAACTGTGGAATTATCGGAAACTCCAAGAGAATATCCTAATTTTAAATTTCACGTTTATATGAATAATAATGTGAAAATTCTACTACCTGAGTATGCTTCGCGTTACGATGCCATATGCAAATTACAAGAGTCATCAACATCTAGCGAATTAAAAACCAAAGAAAAGAACAGAAATAAATTCGAAACGATAGTTTCGATTCTCAGAAACGGCGATCTGAAGGTTTAAACACTTCATCGACACAAATCCTTACCACTCCATCTTAAAGAATCTTTCACACGCAAACTCGTAAACTTTCGAAGTTATCGGCAAAGTTTCGAAGAAACCCCGAAGAGTTAGAGCACGAGGGCTTGTTGTCGACACGAAGACCTGGGTGTTCGATCTTCGACCGGTCAACAGCAACGATATCGTAAGAAATAAAACGTAAAGGAGGAGCTTCAACGAAGCTGAACGAAGCTCGTTGCGTCAACGAAGAACAACGACACACATGGTGCTGGTACAAGCTTGAAATCGTTTACGACGCATACTTCACGCTGTTCTTGCTGTTTTTGACGTAGCAACTCCTCCTTTCGTCGTCTCCACAGCTCGGTCCCCTCTTCAACGGCCCGTCGTTCTCGTTCCTTTCTCGCGTCCTCCTCTACTTCCGGCACGTAAGTCGTCTGGGGGATTTCCTGCGCCATTCGCCACCCCTGATGCTTCTCCTCTTAATAAAAGGACGAACAATTCAGGAACATCGTGGTACAAGGGATCGCGTTAGTCGGGTGACTGTTGGAGCCACTTCCGGTGGATCCGCCATTAGGGCTGCAATGAAAATTTGAATAATTCCAAACTTAAGTAATTTCGATATCGGCAGAATTCGGATTTTAAATTTAACTTGAAGATTCGAATATTCCAATATCAGTAGAATTCGAATTTTAAATTTTAATAATGCGAATATTGAAATATTCGAGTCATCTTACTCAAACACAACTTGAAAAGAACACCGTGTCAAGTCCTCTTTTATGACATCCGGTGTCGTTATTACTAGTTATCGATTTAACGAATTATCATCCTTCTTCCATTAAATCCGACATTGGTTCGAACGGTTATACGATAATTGTGCTTGATAATATCTCATTTGCATGAACGTTTTTCCCAAAGGATCAATCTTTACTTTTCCTCCATTACACGCCGTTACGATTTCACGAACGAATCTCCGGAAAATGGAAAACGGTTTGTATTCCTTTCGCAATTTGCATACGACATTATGATTATTCTGCATACGTAACGTCGGTATATTTTTATTCGAGCTCGAATGGAGAAAAGGTTCAACTTATTCTTCTACTTATTACGAAACGTGCTCATTGTTCAGGGAGCATATATACATACGTACACCGGAGGGTAATAACAGCTCTGATTAACTCTTTTGTGGAACGAAAGGAAGCGAAATAATATATCCGTTGGATTTCAGACGATCCGCCTTGCATTTGTATAATTAACCGAGATAGATTCGTGTAAATTTGTTCGATACTTCTTAAAAAACGATCAAATCATTTTAAATATAAGCTGGAATAATCAGTACGGTATTTTATACAATGAATTTCGTTCAAGTTATTAACGTGAAACGATACCAGGAGTTTCTTGTTTTTCTTTTTACTTTCATCGATTTATCCATGAAAATATGTTTGAAAAGTGGTCGAATATTTTGCGATGTAAAGGAACGCGAATGGCCGGGAACAAAACCGGAAGGACTTCGAGGCATGCCTGCATAATATCATCAATGTCCTTTCATTTGGATAACAACGACACTGTAACGAGCTGCTTGGCGAGTTTCATTTTAATAATGAAACACTATCGTCCCCTGCTATTCGAACTTTTAAACTTTAATAAACGCTTCCTCGTTTTAACTTATTTAAGCATAAGAATGAAAAGAAGAGAAAAAGTATATGTATATATTAACAATAAAGATCATTTCGAGTCAAGAATTATTAAAACTGGCGCTTTCGTTTCAATCGTAATTGTCGCGAAAGGAAAAGAACGCAACGCATTTTGCAATGCTAAGCGTAAACCGGGGAAAAAATCCACTTTTCTCCCTGGTGAATTAAAAACAGCGTGAACACATTCGATTCGAGATAACTACTAAAAAATTGAAGCAAGTTTGAATAAAACATTCCGCATACGATTATGCGACGCCATCCAGTTCTCTCGCGGCGAAAGAATTTCCAAGAGATAATCAAGGGATAATATTCGGAAATTCCAGTTTGAAATTATTTCAATTTTATACTTTTTATTGGTATTTAGATATTGGAATTATTAAATTTACAAAGGAACAGATTGTACTATTCAAATTTCAAATACCTATTTTATTAATATTCGAATATCTGACAATGAGTATTCCAATATAGAATTATCTAAATTTCCAGATATTCCAATTTCCATATATCCAAATTAGTCTGATTTAAAACTTAAATTCCACCGATATGCTGCTCACGCTACAAAATAACCAATAAAATCATCAACCTAAAATATTCCTATTATCTCCATATGCAAGCTCGTGCGATATTCTTTTTCTTTTTTGCAAAGGAATGACATTAAGTTTGATACTCACGACAATGCGGAAATTTCGTGTGTTTTCGCAAGGACAAAAACAGACACCGATGAAAATACTTTGATAAACCGGTTACATCCATAGAAAAGCTTGCTCGCCTGACGATGAGAACACGCGACTGCCAAACCAGACCGTGAATCCTCGCTGGCTTCGACCGAGTCAGCCACCCTGTGCTGCTTACCCCGAAGTCGGTTCTCTACATACCAGCACACAACCCCCTTTCGTATACCACCGTTCACTATAAACCTACGTCACGATTTACGTCGTTACCCGTCTACCATTATACCTTTCGACCTTCGACACTGTTGGCTCGTGAGCTCATACTAAACCACCCCCTAACAACATCGAGGAAAATTGTGGACCTTGTAGCTAAACATATGCAGCTCTATTTTTTTCTTTTTTTCTTTTTTTTTACCAACTTCGAACAAATTAGAGGAATATGTAAAATTCTTGCCTCTATGGATTTTAACTTTTAACTTTTAAGAGTGCAGATTCGAAAAGAAAATGTTAATACCGCCTATTATTGATCGAGATCTATGTTTACGATTTATTTTTGTCCTCGGTAAACGTTGTTTCACAACTCTGTTTGATTTTCGTTTCGCACACATTGCACGCATAAAGAAGCTGAAACATTGACATAAACTACCAACAAGCATCGCGTGTCGCGATTAGATCCAAGTTTATCGTGTGCCACTGACCTTTCCCGCGTATATATCGCATTGTAGATTGTTCGATAAAAGAAAAAGAAGTAGCGTACCTTGTACATTAATTGAAATTAAAATTATCAGTATTTTTAATTTCAATTTCAACCATTAACGCGTTGACTGCCGCGTCACCCATGTTCGGGTGACACTTGAATTTCCATAGAAATTTGTATTAATATCTTTTCAATGATTTAATTAGAAATCGTCGTATTAGGTACTCCAAATTCTGAATAATAGAAATTACGAAGAATTGTAATAATAATATAGGTAATTATCTATGATCAAAATAAATGCTTTGCCTGATCAAGTTTTCAGCGCCTTTAGCGTGGTTGAAATTCTGCAAATAGCTTCATTTTGCATAAAAACAATGTTTGCAAAAAGGATTTTCGGCGATTCGAATACAAGTCTTTTATCATTTGAGCGTCACTCCGGCACGTTACCGACACCAGAATACTTCATTGATGTTACGTTCGTTACGCATGCGTTAAAAAGCCGGCCCATCTCGGAACATTGATTGGAGGATTGTAGGTGGTATGAACGGATGATTCCCCTTGCTTCTGCAACCGTGTTAGCTTGTGGGTATAAGCATCTTTACCTCTACTCTGCTAAAGCGGGTAGTCATTGGTGGAAACAGCAGCGTCGACCAGCGTCAATTTGTTTGACGTGTATATCAAATACCGGTGGAAATATTGGGTTCAATATTGTGCGTCTATTTGAACAGAAAATGATACGAATAATACTTTTTGGATTCATATGTAGCCTCGCCGGTGTTCAATCGGCTAATCTGGAAACATTGAGCGACGAGCAGCTACTAAATCTTATAAAAACAGAGAAACATGTGGTCGTGCTTTTCAGTGAGTTTTGATTTATATTTTTGCTTCGATTAACTGTAACAATGATAGAAACATTGACTAAACCTACATTCGAACGAAGTAAAACTTTTTCAGTAGGAAAGTTCGATTAATCATATAAAAAATTTTGATATAACCTGTTGACAAAATGTTACTGTTTATATACTTGAAATACTTTTCCCTGTTATTCGAAATCAATTATAAATTATTTATCGAACAATGCGAGTAAAACACCCCAACTTATTGCATTTATAACGTTTATAAGCAAAGAAATACTGCACGGCATGTGATAATTATGAAAATGAAATGATCCAACTGCGAGAAGAACTGATGAACTCTCTCTCTGCTCGGGTCGTCAAAGCTATTGACAGTCAGCTGCTCTATCTTTACAGCCCTGATAAGGAGCCTGCGCTTGTGTTCTTTAGACGCGGATTACCTCTACTTTACAATGGTATAGATTATAAATAATGAGAAAATTATTGCAATCAGAATTTCTATTCCTTCATCAACTTATAATTCATATCTTTTGTAGGCTCACTGAACGATGAAGAAATTTTAACAGTGTTTACTGAAAACACAGAACCCATTGTCAAAGAATTAACAGATGATACATTTGAACATTTAACTCAAGCAAGCAGCGGAGCTACAACTGGAGACTGGTTTGTGATGTTGTAAGTTTCATTTTATCTTTAATATTGTATGTTTTAATTAATGACTATTTAAATGCAGTTTTTGCTTACACAAACAGTTACAGTACAGATAACTTGGATTATGTAAAGATGATAGCAAGATGGGAGGCGGTGGGTGCAAAACTTAAGCAAAAAGTTAATGTAGCCCGTATTGATAAACACACAACAGGTGCATCAACAGCAAGAAGGCTTAATATTTATGAAACACCTGAATTCATATTGTAAGTATATTAAATTTTGTAACAAAAAGTACAAGGAATTGAAGCAGTATGTTACTATTATAAGCAGAATTAATGAACACATTGGTATGTTATTTAACATAATTTATTTTGTACTTGCAGCTTCAGACATGGCAAAATGTACCGTTATCAGATCCCGAAACACGACATTAATTCTTTTGTGTCATTTGCTAAGGAATGGTACAGAAATGCGCGTGCTGAGACTGTTCCTGTACCAGAAAGCCCATTGTAAATTTGAACACAGTTTTGTTAGCCTCGGAGTATCGTTTTTGAACATTTTTTTTTTTTTTTTTTTTTTTTTTTTTAATATACTAATATAGATCTGTTTCTTTTCAGCGACGATTTTGTTCAAATGATTGCAAATTTCCTACGCGAAAATCCATGGATAATGAAGCTTGGGAGTATAACAATTGGTGTATTCATAATCATTTCTGTAGCTTCCAAGTTCAGGCGTAAAACCGAAATGTCGTCTCAGAAAAAAGACTGATTTTCGTCATATACCAAAGACTTGTTGTGGGTACTGTGCCAATTAGAATCTATAATTTTGTATAAAAGCACAATCAAATCAAGCAAATAAATTTTTTATTTTTTACGCGCAAGAAATTGAGCTTTCATTCAAATTAAAAGTTAACAGTTAAAATATATTTTGATGATTTTTTTTTTGTATTTCATCAGTACCCATATATTCTAAAAAAAAGATACCGATACGTATACATCACGTTTTCGACGTTGCATTTCTTGTTTTATACAAAACGTGTACGATAATTAGAATAAGACTAATTTTTTAACAAAAATGTTCTCTATGATTTATAATAATAAATATTCTTAAATAAAAATCGTTATTGTTACACAAAGAATGCCACAATATTTATCAAACATAGTACTTTTTTCTTTTTCTATGAAAAACACATAATGTAATGAAAGTAATTGCCTATATTTACCTACTTAAAAGAAAGAAAATATATTTTCTTCAACATGCATTGTACTTTAACTTATTTAGATTAAACGAATTAATTTGTTTGAATGTAAATCTTTTCGCATTCGTTAGGTAACGCATAGATCTCTTTTTATTACTTTTATCAGATAAGCCAGTAGAAAAATAAAGTAAAAATATAATATGAAATGCTTTAAGATCCTTTACATCTTTCTGTAACTTAATGACTTGAAAATAAATTGTTTTACATCTTTCATAGTTCATGATAATGTTGCTAATATTCGTTCACAAGACACTGTGTGCAATATATTATGCAATATATTACAGAAATTATCTTTGTGCATTACAGTAGTAGAATTATATTCATTCCCTGTATGATATTTTTGGTCTTATCAACAGAAAATATTGCACCTATTCTTAAACGTTATCGACTGATATATTTATTCTAAACACGGTGGATGAATCGGCTAGCGCCATTCTGATACTATTTTCGAATTTCTCTTGTATGGAGGAGAACTCCATCATATTGCTCGGCTTTGAATCGATCCAAAACCCATCGAATTCGTAGAACAGGTAACAGTAAAACTGATGAAAGGCACGAATTGTTGGTAATGTTTTTGAAGAATTATAAATATGAGTCTTAGCAGTTCCATCTCTCAACAATCTTAGAGCCATACTCGTTAAATTTATCCCAACAATAGCAAACGCATAACCATAACGTGGATGAGTAGAATGAGATAAAACGTGCGTCGCAGCACTAGGGTATTCTTGAGCAAAATAAACTAAATTTTCTAAGCCCAAAATTCCCATTCCACGAAAATCGGTTTTCGGATCATCTCCCTGAAAACCGATGTGCTGCCATTGTTTAGTAACCCTGGCATCTAGAGGTTCATAAGGCATCAATAAGTTCCACAATTTCAACAATAACAATTCATGCTCCGGATTATCCGCATCATAAGGTGTTCTTCTAAGCTCTTCGCACTCCACGCAAAGTTGTTTATAGCCCCAAATTAATTCTACGCACTTGCCAAAGTATTTGGCAAAATCAGGATGCGCAGTTGGATTTATTTTTTTGGTCACCAACACTGTTCTGATAGCTTCCTCCAAGATTTTACGCTCTGTTTTAGTTGTGATCGCACGTTGATCAGCAAGATCGTTCAAGTGAGCCACCAAAGTTTTAATATTAGCATTTTTAGACAATTTAAGAGATTCCTCCACAGCTAACGTCCTCCGTGCTCCGGATGGCTCTCCATAACAAATTCTCTGAAGTTCACACATTTGTGTCGTCTGATGTAATAACCATTTTATAATGGGTCTGAAATACCACCACACTATTGACCAGAAATATACAAACATGTTCTCTATCAGCTTAGAGCTTTCGTACAAGAAAACTTTGTATATATAAGTCTTTTTTTAATCCAAGTTTCGATTAACCTCTTCCTGTCACCATATTTCAAGACATATGTTTCTCGTCGCTACGTTAAACAAAAACAACTCTAATACTTTCGTATTTAATTTAATAAATACAATGGTTCTCTATATGTACATTCAGTATTTAAAATCAATGCACATAACCTGTGCGAACTAACGTGCAAACATGACAGATGATATAATTTTAATCGAACGAAAATTAACTTCGTTCATCGAGTCTATTTTTATTTAATTAATCCCTCGACGGTATATTACTAGAAAATCATCGATCTCTTTAAACATTCAGTCTCAACACAGAGAAATCAATAATAACTTCCTAAAACTAACGCTATACCGTCGGCAAGAAGAGGTCACTCGCTACCCGCATCCTGTACCAAAAATTCAGTTCATCGAACATACTTGTTTGTTACCCGGTTAGTTAACTTGTTCCCAGAAGTAGACATGAAAAATAAATTTAATACAAATAGCAGTCTCGAATATTTCTATCGTTCTTCGCAATTATTAGCAAAATTATCATTTCACCTTGAACGTCTTTCGGCTTTACTGTTGAATGATGTTTACAAACAGCAATTGAACTTTTCATCGAATCTTGTTACTCTACGTGTATATTACGAAAAATTGCTGCAGAGTAATTTAAAAGCACTTTTTAAACTATTCTATCACGAAGAAACATTTTACTATCAATGTGGATGGCAAAAGAGACCAACTTCAATCAATTGGGTTCGACCATTCAAATTTCTAAAACCATCCGCTTGGAAACGGTTTGTCGACATTTAACAACGATCAGGTGAAAATTCAACGGCCAAATGGAAAATGTGCACGCGTCCTCGTCAGAATTATCAACGAGTTCGAGTAACAGTGAAATCATTCAAACTCTCGTCAATCAATGCAAAGAGTCGTCAGACGACGAATGCAAAGAAAATGATAGAACAGACTTCGAATTGAGTCTAGATCTTAGAAACGTGTCGTTAAATTATGAACCTAGGTCCGAGGCTGATCAGGATAATGAAAATTCGTTGGAAAAACTGTCGGCTGTGTTGGAACAACCGGAAGACTCACCGGAACGCTTGGAAGATGCACCATCCATGCAGGATCACGAGGACAAACAATTAAAGTATCATAGGGTGTTCCAAAACGGATTGTATAATCTGAAAAAATGATTCTATGGAAAAAAGTAAAGCAGAATTATGGAATAAGATTTGTTGTTGGTGGCTTACTTTCTGGAGCGATATAATTTTGAAAATGGTGCCGGTCACGCACATGATTCTGACCACCAGAGTTCGCCACTGTAGTATAAGGAAAACCTTTTCTTTTCCTTTTTCAATGAAATTTTTTGTATATTTTTCCTTCAAAACAGATTTATTCCATAATTTCGATTTATTCTTTCAAATAAAGTGACTTAATTTGATTAAAATCCGTTTTGGAGCACAAACTCTAGGCACGCCACTGCCCTCTATACATTTCGAAACGCATCGATTCAAATATTGAAATATTTTCGTAACCAACAGCTATGTTCTTCAAAAACGCATACAATCGCTTTGCGATGTTATGGGGAGCTTGAAAGATGAACTTAGAAGAGAAATCGAACTTTGGAGAAGAGAAAACGAAGAATTGCAAATGTTGAAGGAGAAAAATGATTCCTTAGCTTTGGAAGAAGCAACTGCGGCTGCGCGTGCGGCTGCTGTGGCTTATGCTGCCGAGGCGCCATTATCCAATTTGGGTAATTCGATGCAAAAAATAGATATTGATTAATTATTACATGATTCGTGGAATACATCATTTTATGAGATGTTTTCAGATGACATCACCGAGGATATGTTCAGGGAACTCACGATACTCGAGTATGAGAAAAAATTGGCAAAATATCAGGACGAATATTCGTTCAGCCAAGCGGAGAAACGTTACAACAGTCGATGGAAGATAATCGCGAATGCATACAAAGAAAAACTGATGGAGGTTGAACGACTTTGTAACGAAGAATTGGAAAAGGTTAAGCAGAACGCGAACGATTTGCAACCGCTTAAAGAAATGATGTCTCAATGGTCCATCGACGAAAAGAATCGTGGTGATTCGATCAAAAGGTCGGAATTTAACACAGACGTTCAAAAACATAACGCGTTTAATAACGAGAATATTCGTGATCACCAATTTCAAAAAATCGACGCTGAAGTCAATATGGCACCGGAGATATTCGTTGCACGATTTAAATCCGAAAACTTGACGAAGAAAGATGCGGTTTATAGACAGACTTAACTTATTATTCTTTTGTATCGTATTTTTGTGTCACATGTATAATAATACTTTATTCTGTATTTTGCTTATTGTATACACAAAATAGAAATTTTATATTTAAGTGACGAGTGTCGTGAGAAGAAAAAACAATTATTTATTGTTACGACTAGTATGTACATACCTTTTCGTTGATTCTGGAAACAAATTGCGATCCTTGCCACACAAATATACACTTTACTGTTTCACTGCACACTGAATGTTGTCAAAAATCGAAAAAATCAACCTGTTCGACGCGATAATTTAACGAATATTTAGAGACGCGACGCGACGCGTTTTATGTATACGATCAACTGAAACCGGAATGCGTTATTTTGAAACGATTACCGCGTTCCTCCGTTCAGTAACAAACGTGGACTGTACCAACCGTTCCTTGTTCATTGTTTACGTGACGTGGTGATTGCCGGTTGTATTCGAGCGGAGGGATAGTCAAAACTATTTTGTTTACTTGGTTATTGTAATTTTCTTAGAAAACAAATTGTGACCATGTTGCAATCTATATTTGACGATGTACGGCGAATGAATAAACGGCAGGTAAATGATTTTTTTTGTAATTTAATTCATCAAAGATTCTAGCTAACAAGCACATATGGCCCATCGAAGTAAATACATTTATGAATAATAATGTCGATTCTTTTCACAGTTCCTGTATCAAGTATTAAGTTTTGGTATGATCGTATCGTCTGCCTTGATGATCTGGAAAGGCTTGATGGTTGTAACAGGCAGCGAAAGTCCGATTGTAGTGGTGCTCAGGTATTTGAATACATAACCTAAAAATTCTCTTGTCGCATCATTTTGCGCGAACAGACTTATTTGTTTGGATAGGTGGTAATATTATTGATTCTTCTTTTTAAATTTTGATCACACAGCTTGTACGTTTGTATATTTTTATTTTTATTTATATAATTAGAGCATGATACATGAAAATTATTCATGTTTATTGAATGATTTAAGACTATAAAAAGGACAATAATTATTTTTTTTTTTTATTCCTAATTCAGCATAGTTATATCTTGATGCATTTATATTTCAATGTTATAGCGGTAGTATGGAGCCAGCATTTCACAGGGGGGATTTGTTATTTTTAACCAATTATCAGGATGAACCTGTTAGGGTAGGAGAAATTGTTGTTTTTAAAGTTGAGGGTAGAGATATTCCAATTGTGCACAGAGTACTTAAGCTTCATGAAAAGTAAGTATTAAGTTGGCAAGGTGATAGGCACATTAGTCGATGTGTATGGACAATTAATTATTGAATAATGTTCATTTATTTTAGGGGTGACCAAAATAATACAGTTAAGTTTTTAACAAAGGGTGATAATAATTCTGTCGATGATAGAGGTTTATACGCTCCTGGTCAGTTATGGTTGACTCATGAAGATGTTGTGGGTAGAGCGAGGGGTTTCTTACCATATGTAGGAATGGTTACGATATATATGAATGAATATCCCAAATTTAAATATATAGTATTAATATGTTTGGGATTTTATGTTCTGATACACAGAGAATAAATTAATTCCGATAAGAAACTACAAGGGATAAACTGTTATTGTTCATCCGCAAGACAGTACATTGTAAAATATACAGATTAATAATTCAAATACATATGTGGAGCTATGTATAATGTGATTTTATGTCTTGTTAATTTCATACCATTCAAAGAAATTTCTATATATACAAAAAAGAGACAAAAAATGTTACAGTTCTTCAAAATTGTGTGTATGTTTGCACTAATCGCAGAAAAATGTTAAGATACTGTGTGTAAAACCAGCACTTTTGTACTATATTAAAAGAGAATGCCTTGCCAGTAATTGGCAAAGCTAAATGTACAAACGCTTTGATTTTTAAGTGATTTTTATTGTTGTTTTGGCAAAATTCATTAATATGTTCGAATGATTGAAATTTGTGATGGGTTAGAGGGTACATCAATAACACAGTAAATAGGTACACTGAATTATATCAATTATAATTACTTATAATTTACGTTTATTTAGTGGAATTAAAGTGAAGCACAATAATTTTTACTAACATAACAAAATAATATATACTTAGCTTAATTATATACAACTTTTTCTTATTATAATTAATGATTTTTGTCAGTACAACAATAACATTGATAAGAGTGATATTTCTAACACGATGAAAAATATTATACATTTTATTGTTTATTATATTTTCTACAGAATTCAGAAAGTTTTCGCTTAGTAAGATTTAAAATACTTAATATATTTTAAGGTATAAGTGATTATCATAACAATAAGTAAAGAGGAAGTATTATTGAACTCATTCATTTTTTGCTACACCCGGTAAGAAAATTAATGTAAGCATATTTTTCCTATTTTCTCCATTATGGCAATATCTGTACATAACATTTATATTTTATCTGCACCAAACATCCTAAAAGTTTGATAACTTTTCAGATGGTAAATAACAAGTAATCGATAATAGTTGTTTCTAGAAATCTGAATATATTAATTGTGTTTATTCAATGCAATGTAAGTTCTGTCTGACTGTCTAAGATTACAAAATAAATTTATAGTATCTAAATTGCATACAGTGTACTTCATTCCTAATAGTTTATTATAGTATCTTAAATACGAATAATAATGATACCACTGACAGAAATGACCAGGCTTTCTTCAAGTGTGTTTACAGCGGCATTGCGATCATTTTAATTCATTAGTATCATTAAAATTCGCACACTCATAATGTAAAAGCATTGTATACATGACTGATAAGTGATAAGTAAATATAATGAAAATAAAGTGCGGCGAAAGAAATATTATATTTACAAAGAATTTGTTTCACGTGCATCTTAACTTTCGTATCTTTTGATCATTCAAACGTTATACCTTGTATGTTATTGTTAAACTATTGTCAAATTAACGTCGTGGTTGGACTTTGATCCACGTTTCTTTCGGCGTCGTAATCAAACCGGGCATCTTATCTTCAAGCGATGTTGGTTGACCTTTCACGAACGAAAAGTTAAAGTTTTGTATCAGCACAGCGAATACATTGAACACGTTGAATCTCGCGAAAGTTTCTCCGGCGCATACACGATGTCCTAGCAAATAAGGAAATAAACATACTCGTTGACTTTCGCAATCGAAAACAATTGTAACAATCGAATAATGATATTTTAAAGACAATGATACTTCAGAGTCGTTTACGTACCTAATCCAAAAGGAAAGGAGAAATCTTTCCCCAATTGGCCGTCCTCGTTAAGGAACCGTTCCGGCCGGAAGTTCTCGGGATCACCCCATAAATCAGGATCATGATTTAACCCGTCTAAATTCGTAATCGCAAATGTACCCTTCGGTATATCATAACCACAGAGAGTGGTGTCCTTCAACGCTTTGTGAAACACGCCAAACGGTGTTAGGGTTTCGTACCTGAGCGATTCGCGTATCGTTGCTTCGGTGTACGGCAAACTAAAAGTAAAATTATCAATCAATACATGTAAGATCCTCTGGAATTATCATTGGTTGTAATTAGCATTAGCAACAGCAAATAGTGTAAATGTTTCTCAGCGTTTATTTCTTCCTATGTAAGGAATAAGAATAACAATGATAAAACCATCTAATTCTAAAGTGTTGCTTAAGTAAATTTTAAATCGTACTCGTTTCTATCCTCCCACGTAACGTGTCTTCCGGTACCAACCACTCTGTCTATTTCCTCTTGTACCTTCGTCAACACGTTTGGATGGTGCATAACAAGTTTCAAACTGTGTACAATTACACTTGGCATTGCTGATAAAGCAGGGAACATAACGTCCACGAGAGCTATAATAAGCTGTTCTTCCGAAAAAGTAGACATCGCGTGATCGTATTTCCTCAATTCTTGTAGATATCTGTCCACGAATCCTCTATCGATGTCATGATATGACGTGTGTTTTCGTTGTTCCACGTATTTCTACGAGAATCGTTAAAACTTGACTGTTATTTGCAGCATCGAAAAAGAAATTTGAATTAGAAATTAAACGTTCAACCTTAACAAAGTTCACCATACGATAGTTCCCTTCGAGGATGCTTTTGTAATTGAACATATCACCAAAATATTTCAAGTACCAATGTTGAATGATTGCACCGCCTGTAGTATCGCCTGCTCTTTGAAACACCATAGCAGACTGGCAAAAGTACCTCAGTTTATGGTGTTGTGAACGATCGAATCTGTCGCCGAACATTATGTCCCATATACTGTTCCCCGAGTATGGGTACAAAACGTCCGGGAACAACGCGCAACCGTGTTTCAAATACGTCTGAAAGAAGAAATTTGGAAATCTTCGTAACCATCGTTACGTGACCATTCGAGCATATTCCAAGGACTTATATCACAGTATCCATAAAATATTATATTTTATTAACTCTGGGAGTTTTAATCCTTTACATTTTCCTTTGAATATTGAAAACAGGGAAAATCCCCTCGTAACACAGTTCATATTTCCGCAGTATAATTTCGCTCTAATAAGACAAAATAGCAATATTTTGAAAAAATAAATGAAGTACCTTTTCTTCGTCGTTAACAGGACCTTCAGATAACATCTTAACAAGCACGCTAATTTCTTCCATCATATCGCCCTCGAATTTATCATGTCTTCTACCGAATCCAAAGTCCCTCATGTGTCGAAGAGTGAATCTTCTTTGTTCTTGCCAGAACGGACCGTCGATGAAAAACATGCCTGAATAAAAATACGATTTTGTATCGTTGCTTCATTACACGAATATCAAACTTACCATTTTGATAAAATACCTAATTTCTTTCCAAAAGCTCTCGCCTTTATAACGTCCACGTCGCTGGATCTACCGTCGAACTCTTCCTTCGTCAATATTCCTTTGATACTTTCATAATCGTTCGCGATAATGGCTAAGAAACCACCCATATAGCAAGTGAGAATTTTAGATTTTAATTTGTTCGTGTAATATCGAACGGTTTTGTACGGATATTTGTAGTTGCCCCAGAGAAGGTAGCAGTAAGATCCCATAATTGGTAAGCGAGGGATACCTGTTCGAATAAAAAAAACGTGTGGCGTAAAATTAAAGATATTTTTTTCCCTTTTTTTTTTACTAAAACTTACATGGTGGTGTGTTTGGTGGTACACAAGTAAGAAACCGGTAAAACTTAAATGCGATTGTCAAAAGTAATATTGCCACTAAGAGGGGTGACATTCTCCTGTGGATGTTGAACGAGTAATGATTATTCGATCGCCGCTTTCTGTTAAAACGAATATAATCATTGAATTGTTTACAAAGGAAAATATATACATATACATATGTATATATGAAGTGTTATTTGTGTACCGATAAATGGAGTTCGTCTTATCTTGCGTTGCAAAGTTAAGACTGCAAACGTCCTAACAAGAAACGAAGCTTTAATTACGAAATTAATCATTACGAAAGTAAAGTAAAAGTTATCGATAACTGCTATCGTGAAGTTTTTATTCCGCAGCATTTCTTTGGCAGTTTTTATTATGGTTTAATTTTTGTTTCACCTGAAATAGGAGATATAACAACCATCCTTCAAGAACATAAATGAATCATGAACAGTCAGAAATGATTGACAGAAACCAATCAATACCATAATTTGTTCCATAAAGATTATACAAGGAAACATTTCAATTTTGATTGTACATTCTATTTATAGAGTATAACCATTAGTGGCATTCTAATCCATTTGTTACGAATCTCTTCGTG
Organism: Stelis phaeoptera; assembly: GCA_943735885.1. Classification (NCBI taxonomy): domain Eukaryota; kingdom Metazoa; phylum Arthropoda; class Insecta; order Hymenoptera; family Megachilidae; genus Stelis; species Stelis phaeoptera. Next base: position 16,198,680 of record OX030932.1, on the reverse strand, counting down.
TATCGAATAAACGTGAAATCACAAGGCTTATGTTTTTAAACATTTGAATTGCGTATTCTGTAATTAAACGAACGTGTTAATTATGTGTTAACTTACCACTTGATAAGATCAATGTAATCTGAACGTCCAGGGTAAAAGTAAATTGTTTTTATTTATTTATTTATTTATTTTTTTCACTTGAAATAAACGAAAACAAAGATTCTAACAAAAATGTTTATTTTATAATAAAAAGTATGATACACTTATATATTTCAATCATAAATAAAACATCTAAGTACTCCTCATTATCATAGTGTATTCTACGAAACTACAAAAAATAACGTTTTCTTTCTTAAATAACGTAGCCCATCGTTTAAATTCAGATCACTAGGTTCCTAACACAGGCTTACACAGGATCGTTCATTGAAAATATTTGGTATCACCTAAGCATACTATTTGCAAGCTATTCTTAATCACTGAACGCATCCGATCGTCGTTCATAACTGCACAACCAACGTTCGGTGATAATTTGTATAATAAACAAATGCAATCCTCTAAATTTTGCATTATCTCCTTGTCGAATACTGGTGTTTCTGTTAAATCGAAATGTAGCTTCAAGAACGCGGTATACAGAGGTACACAGTGGGCCGCTACGCGTACATGAAACATCAACAGGAAGGTTTTGGCAACCTAAAACATAACGATTAATTTATAATACAATAAATACAAATGATTGAAACGATACGTACAAATACTTACATTTAATGTTGCCTTTAATGTCTTTAAATCCGTATGATGTTCACAGTATTCACATAGTATCCTCGTTAACCTTTCGCACCATTTGGCACAGCCAATGTTAGTTAAGAGTTGAGACAAACTTAACATATAAACGCGTCGCAATTCTACGTTCTGCTCGAATTCCATATTATCTAATAGAACGACTAATACATCATCTCGCTTTGTCCACTGTAATAATGCACAGTATCATAACGTTTATACTTTAATTAATGCACATACATTACATATATCGGAACATACTTCAAATACATTTAACGTATTATCCCAATGTTCAGCGGTGGCTAATAAGCTTGTTATACATAAATATACCAATATTACATATCTGGCTTCTCTCTGATGAGTTAAACGCTCCAAAGCATGAAAAATCACTTTGTCGTATCCAGTATCGATTAATCCCTTTTTCTAAACGTATAAGACATACAAATGAGTACACAATCAAAATAAATAAAACAAGTAAGCAAAATGATTCTTACTAAATGAGAATGTTGGATAATTTGATGCAAACATTCAAGACCTATGACAACATTTTCTGGCACATAATCATCAATAATTATTAGAGCCGTTGGAAGCACATCTCCAATATGATTGTATAAAGTTGGTTTCTAAATGAAAAAAGATAGATTTTAATACAACATGAAATTTATAAATCTCTTTTCTTGTAATCGATTCTACCAACCTCAGTTTGATACAAAATCCATTTATAACATGCTACAGCCGCTGGATAAGTTTTCCAAGTATCCTTCAGTAACTTAGGCCTTAGAGTTAACAATACTGTAATTAAATTATCCTGATCCGTTAACAATTGAGCGATGCTCTGACATCTGAACAACTCTAATATTTCGGTAACCAATTCTTTGGAAATGGACACAGACTCTGCACTGTTCCAAACGTTCTTTTCATGATGTTCTCCAATAAGCAACAACAAGTTAATGGTAAAGGTTTTAACTGTTGACGTGTTCAGATCTATGTGTACATTCCTCTCGTTGCGACTGTGAATGATGTGCTGAAGCATAGACCTGATGTTTCGCAAATTTCTGTCCACAACTTGTCTGTACTCTCTAAAATCTTTCTCCTCGCATGGTCTAGTAATACCAACAGTTTTTTCAGGAACATAACTCCTCTGAACAAGATCAATGCATGCTGTCCACAAGCCTTCCCCCGAGAAATCACCCGAAATTTTTAAGGCTTCCAATTCCTTCAGAAGATTATTCATCTTCAACTTATTCGTTGAACAGTCCGACAAGAGATAACAATTAGTCTCTTCTCGAATCAACTTTTCCGCAACGATTTGAAAGTTTCACGTGCATACATAGAAAGTGTCATTTTCTGAATTGTCGCGAACTTAATGTGTATAATCGAAGAAGAAATTGATCGTCGACTTTGTCGCAAACCTGCCGTCCGAATCGTCAATAACAGCGTACGATACCAATTGTTATGTTCGCTCAAACGATCCGACAATGTAATGAAGGCTCCGATTTGTCGTATCGTGAGGTGCTAACATTCGATACAATGATTCTAACAAAAATCTCCTCTACCTACTTGTACCTTTGTAAATTTACAATGTAATTACTATATTTTGTAATATTGTTCGATGTCTCGAACAGATAAATCGATACGATTCTCGCGAACTCTAGAAGCGTATACCTGTCATCGTTCCCTTCTCTCAACACGCTGCCGCCTATGTAGTTAGTTTTCCTCAGTTTTCCTTTTCTTCCATGTATCCTATTTTTTCTTGTTCGTGGCGTTTAAATATGTCTCTTGGTCGGTATTTTGTAAGCACGATAACTGTGATCCTCGCGTTTGAAATTTAATCGAATTCGAGAACAATTATGTTTCACCGCGGAACAACTGATGTGAACATCGTCCAGTAGTGCTCAGTGGATATGGATAACGCTTGTCGCTCGTATTGAGTGTCCGCGGCCGTGTAACGTAAATTGTTATTTATTTTCAATCAATTTCCGACAGCTTTGGTAATTATGAATTAATGAAGGTGTAGTAGCTGGTAGTTACGATATGGCTGAGTACCGTTAGTTCATTTTCTATTTTTTGATATCATTTATCGTGTCATTTTGATGTTTAGAATCATTGAGTTTCGCCCACCATCTTGATCCCTGCATTAAAGACACCGCCCTTCGAGCGATTATTCTTTATCCATTGTCCATCTTTTTCAATCGAATAATACGTGTTTAACAATAAGGGCATTTACAGTGGTATTTTCATTATTATTTAACAAATGTCGTGAAATGAATTTGCATGGAAGCTACATAACCTCATTTTTTTTTCTTTCAAGTCTATACATATAATCCATTTCACTGTTTATAATTATCTGCATATAACTACTTTATAACCATTTTGTTATTAATATTATTTGCTCTGTTAATAAAAGTATTTCAAGTAATATCGTTTGAAGTTTCATATTTTTCACAATTTGCTCCAAAGTGTCATTTATATCGTCTGAATAATAAACATGTTTTTATAAATCTTTAAATGTTCCTGTGATTCCCTTAAGGATCAGGTTCTTATTGTGTATCATCAGGAGTAGGCAGCGACTCTGAAGTCATGGCGGAGCTAGCAGCATTTCTTGGTCAGGAAATTCCTGAGGGAAGAAGCAATCTTGCTGATAATCATATAAATTTGGAAAGGGTTGCCGATTATTGCGAGGCAAATTACTTTCAAGCAGAGAACAAGAGAATAGCCTTGGAAGAAACAAAAAACTTTACCACTCAGTCATTGGCCAGTGTAGCATATCAAATAAATACGCTTGCTTATAATTTTTTACAATTATTGGATTTACAAACATCCCAACTTGCCAGAATGGAGAGCCAGATGAACCATATTGCTCAAACAGTTATGATACACAAAGAGAAAGTAGCCAGAAGGGAAATTGGAGTTTTAACTGCTAATAAAGTAACAGTACGCCAATATAAAATAATTGCCCCAGCAAATCCTGAGAAGCCGATTAAATACGTGAGAAAAAGTATTGATTACACTATCTTGGATGATATTGGGCACGGAGTACGTAGCAGTGGCACTCCTAGAAGCAAGCAACGCGGCGGTAGCCAGGGCAGCGTTCAAAGTTTAGGTGCAGCCTCTACTGGTTCAGGATTAGGCGCAGCCATGGTGGGACCAGCTCCTACAACAAAACCACCTACTCCTCCTCAAACAGTGAGAACTGGTAAGAATATTTCATTAGAATTATTAATCTCCTTTTTAGAAGTATTTAATATCAGGCTAATTGTGTTTGCAGGAACATTGAGCAAAGGATCACGAGAATATAGGACGCCGCCAGCAGTTGCTCCACCTCAAGTTCCTAGTCACTATGCTCCAAATTATCCGCTGGGTCATCCAAGAAGGGAACGTGGTCCTGGTTACAGTACCCTACCCTTGCACGCGCATACCACGTCTCATACAGCTCATAATACAAATCACAGCACACATACTAATACTTTAACTCAACATACTTCGCCACCTCAAGTAGGAACGGTTCATCCATTGCAAAGTCATCCTCAAACGCCACCGCCGGCACCACCTAGCGTAACAGCAGGATACGTCCAGGAACAACACAACAGCATGCCTCGTACGTGTACATTAATTTCAATATTTTGAATTTTTATAACGATGCAGGTGTTTGATATCGTTGTACGTTGAATTTGCAGCACCACCCTCGCCATTAGTTGGAATAAGTGGCGACATGGCGGACTATACCGGGCATCATACTTTACCACACAGACTGACGCATCAAATCAGTCGAAGTAGCGGTGCAAGTAGCCCGCCATTGCCACCTCCGCCACCCCCAGAGCAAGAGGAACATCCTCAGTTCGGTAGACCCACACCGTCCAGCGGTGCAATCATGCCTATTGTGCCGGACGAGGAAGACTTGCCTGGTTGGGTGCCGAAGAATTATATCGAGAAAGGTACGTCACATTTATATTCTGTATACTTCAATCTTTCAATTTCATTTCACAGCCATAACAAACGTTGCCATTTTAGTGGTTGCAATTTATGATTATTATGCCGACAAGGAGGATGAATTGAGCTTCCAGGAAAGTTCTGTGATTTATGTACTGAAAAAGAACGATGACGGGTGGTGGGAAGGGGTCATGGATGGCATAACGGGTTTGTTCCCTGGAAATTATGTAGAACCTTGTGTTTAATAAGTTTCACGATACTGCATTTAATTGTATAAAAATTGTGAATAATATTCACAAGAAGACTGCAAATTCGAGGAATACACTCGATTTCCTGATTTTAATATGTTATTTAGTATTTAATAATCGTAAGGTGACATTTAATGTAATCGGACTTCGATGCAAAAAAAAAACAACATGAAATGGAGCAACAAAGTATAGTACGAAATAAAATTACATTGTAATTGTAGTTTCTTCCAAAAAAGAAATCTCAGATATCATGCGAATTTTCTACAAATCAAACTAATCGATGTTTATGTCGATATAAAAAAAAAATGTATTTTTTGGTAAATAGTATTTCCTTCGGTGGACGTTATTTTATCTGGATTCCTAGCGGATCATATGTATATAAGTATATGCATAATGGCATGTAATTACCTTTACTCTACGATACATTAGCTTTTCAATGATATTTATGTATTTTTAGATATAATCGAGGCGATGTTAGTACATAGGTTAATGAATAATCAAAAATACCAAACGTCCTTACGTTACTACGTAAATAAAAACATTGTAACGCCTTATATCGGGCAGAATTTTGTATTGTGAATTAATTTCGAAAGAGTGCGTTTCAACACAATTCATGCTCTCTATTAACTTCAGGATTTCATTCCTAGACGATTTCATATTTTATTTAATCTACAAGATATGTCCAGCCTATACTGAGAGCAAAATCACACATAGTGCAGTTTAATCACATGAGATTTCATTTAATCAATTAGTGCCGTGTTTAGCTGTTTGCCCGGTGCTAATCAACTCATTAATGCACCATTAAAACACAGATACAAATATCTCGTAATAAACCAAGTAATACAACCGGTCCTATTTCTCTTTCTTTCTCACAATTTTTCTTCAAGTTTCTCTTCTATGTACTCTAAAATGCTTGCATAGACAATAAAGCTGTCGTTTCGACGAACATTACTGCAGATAGCGTCTACGAATTAAATAAGCTGAACAGGTATAAACAAGCGAAACTTTATAGGAAACGGAATGAAATTTTTAACGAGGCGTCTTTGATAATCTCTAGAAGGATGTAATGGAATGTACGAACATGATTGTGTTTATAACGAAATAAAGAAAAAGAAATTGTAATAAAACTAGAAGTTGTAAATTCTTCTTGTGTGTCAGGTAGTTAATTTTGATATGATTTCACGACATCAATGTTTTATCGATATCCTTAATATAAAGCAAGTCACTTTGACAACGAGTCTAATTTATACTTTACGCTTGAAAGACACATTGTTTTATTTTATCGATTAAAATGAAGAAGGAGGAGGAGAACGTTCAGAGAATCGCTTTGGTGTACGTTTCATAGTCGTTTCTCCGGCACGAAAATTCCTTTTGCTGTTCCGTTCAATACTCGGTTGAATTATTTCCCAGTCGTGAACCGTAGAGATTTCTCTGGTTTGGTTGGTGTATGCGAGTAAAAAGTGCAGCGTGGGGACCGGATTTCACGCTACGAACGTTCTTTTCTTTTAAGCCGGTAATGACACCCACGGGATCCACTTTTGTACGGGGTTACACACGCGAAGTTCTTACACTGAAAGATTCGTACGCCGGCTGTTGGATAACAGAAAGAGAGATCGTTTTTGGCTTGAGAACAGCTTCCCTCTGTACACTGGAATCTTTGTGAATTTTTCCATTTCCGTGGTGTGCATATCAGCAGAATGAAAACAGGGTACAATTTTCGAGCGATACACCAAGCGGGCCATCGTTGTCTCACGGTTCTAGGAGATAGTGTGAAATGAACAAACGTTATTTTTTACTGTTATTCATCCCTCCTTTTGGAGTCCCTTGATGGTCTTCGTTTCTCAGTTATCTTAAAACTTCAGCTCGAAGAAAAAAAAAATGACAAAAGAAGTGAGGTAGTCGTTGAATCTTTTATTTGAGATAAAGAAAATTAAATAATGAAAATTCGCGGATTGATCTCTATAATTGCTAGATTGATATTAATTTAACTTTGTACGGTTTTGAAAAGGAACGATGAAATATTTTTGAAACATTTAATAAAACACGATGTTTGTTCCGTTACCTTACAATCTACTTATTACAGTGTACATAAGTCACAATGGTACTTAGCGAAGACGATGGAAGGGAAAGTTTTGAATTTATAATAGAAATTTAATGTGTTACTTCAAAGTTACACCAGTGCATAGAGGGTTGAAGCATATACTGTGCGTATAAATTTATAAGTAACCATAATTTAGCACGAAGGGTCAAGGGTGAGAGCCATCCAGGAGGTTTCAAGATAGGTAACTTCTAACATGTTGAACGCCACAGTGAAAATGTCCGTATGTAGTCAGACAAGCAGAGTCAGACAGTATGTAGTCAGACAAGCAGAGTCGGACAGTATGTAGTCAGACACGTAGCACTAGACAGTATGTAGTTAGCCACGTAGAATTAGACAGTATGTAGTCAGACACATAGAATTATGCAGTGTGTAGTCAGACAAGTAGATTCACGCAGTATGTAGTCGGGTAAGTAGAATGAGGCAGTGTGTAGTCAGACACGTAGAATCAGATGGTACGCAGTCAGACAAGTAGATTCATACAGTATTTAGTCAGGCAAGTAAAATTAGACAGTGTGTAGTCAGACACGTAGAATCAGACGGTATGTAGTCAGACATATAGAATCAGGGGTTAAAATGGCAGACCCCAGAAAATGATGCAACTAATAAAAATTGTGATCGCAATCCAAAACGACAAAAATGTAAAATTTTGTAACAACTGCGTTAAGTTTGCTTTATCCGTTAAGATGGATTTCCTTTTAAAGACGGGCAACAACGTTATTATTTTATCGGACGCATTTGATATTATTATATCTACGTGCAACGCGTGTTAATGAAACGCTGTACCACCCATTTTTTCCTCTTTCACTTTTTTTTTTTTCGTACGTTCCGAATATCGGCAATTTATTGGCCGTCGAAAATACGGCTGAGTAACGTATTCCGTATTTTTCATTTCGATCGTAGTCGATTTGAATTCCCAGCATTTGCACTAGCGCGCGATAGAATCTAATTAATGCGCGTTGCGAATTCGAAACATCAAATCCTGGCCGAGTGAAAAAAACCAGCGGGTGAAACAAAAATAAAATAGAATGTGCTCGACGTTCAATTTATTGGATTTTACCTTTTCAACGATAAAAAGTGGTTTCATTCTTTTTTTTTTTGTGCTGTAATCGAGAGGTTTGCACGATTTGTTATGAAATTATTAACATTACGCCCGGAACAATAAATACATTTGTAATACGTTTTATTCTGAAATATTGCAGTTAAAATTGGTGAAATTATTGTTTTACAAGATACTTTACTAATCCTGAATTATTGCGATTTAAATTGTTAAAAGCAGCTAGATTAGAGAAAAATGTAGCATTCTGAAATTTATTAATTCCTAAAAATATAATATTTCGAAGTTTCGAATTCTTAACGGAAGGGTTAATACACAAAATATAACACTATTTTGTAATTTTTTATGTTTATTTATTTACAAATTTCACACATACAAAAATAACGCACACCACCGTCTACCTTTGTATAGATAAGACGTAGATTTAACTTTGACAGCATCAAGCACGTTCGTCCGATCCACAAAATTCGCCAAATTCTGACGCGTGCAGTTTGTTTGCTGATAAAAATTATTTTGTCTACTCATGCAGGGACGCCACGACGAAAATAAAGAAAGAAAAAAAAAAAGAGCAAATAAACATCGCAAAACGCTTCGAATGCAATGTTTCCATGGTATAATAATATTTCGACGTTATTTCCTGGCGAACGTTTCCGTGGTGACCGTGATGTTTGCAAATAAAATGCTCAAATTGGAGAATGCGCGTTGCAAATAAAATGTTTCGCACCGCTTTGCCCCTCCTGCCTCCTCCCCCCACCCCCTACTCGGTCGTTCTTGTTTTTTGTTGCTTTTATTTTTCCACGGGATTACGGGAATAAATCATGTTGCGGCCACGACTTCGGGATTGACAAATAAATGCAACGAAATGCAATTCTATTTATGAATCCCTTTCGTTTTTCTTCTTTTCATTTTTCATTTTTATTGCTTCGACGAATTTCTTTATCTTTTATCGCGAACTGTATTACGGAGATTGTACGGCGACCAATTGCTTGTCATTCTTCTGTTAATAAGAATAATTCAAAGATGAGGAAGAAATACTGATCGTTGGATCAAACATTAAACTTCGTTGCTACCTATTTGCTTTAAGTAAAAATGTACAATTTACGATATTAATATTTATAATAATATGGATATATATTATTTTACGTACTTTTATTTCTGGTTAGAAGACTTTTCTCGACCATTGGATTTTATCTCACAAAACCTTATAACATGAGAATAAAAAACAAAAGTAAAAATTATCAGTAATTTATCGATTTACAGCGAAGTAGCTTGTAGAACGAAAAGAAGGAAACGCATTCGAGCAACAATCAACCTGAATGTTCCAGCGCAGCGTCCAGAGAAGTTGCTCGACATTTATGAGAATTCATCGAGTTAACAACCGTCATTACATACGTTCAGACAGCCGTTACGGTTCGATAATAATCGTAGATCGTTCGTTACCGGCAAGATGATCGTTCTCTTTACGAGAACTCGAGGAAAATAATATGATCGTCGAGCAGGGTGCAGCCTGAAAATGGCTGAGATACGAGGGTCGTGAAGACGACACGCTGGTGGTAAACGATCAAACCGGACCATCCCCATGGGTGCAACCAACAGAGAGAACGAGCCTCGACGCTACGGTACCCTCGAAATGAACTTCACAGCTCTTGGACCGTCCTTGAAATACTTGCCTCATTAGCGTACTACTACAAGAGCGATAACGATAATTAATACTATCGTTAATTATACGTCGACCGTCGCAGTGGAAGTGGTCGTGTGTAGTCAGACACATCGGAGCTCTACTCGAAGCTTTTTGTTTCATTTCTGATCAAAGCATGTCGCAGTCAAAGGGTAAAAAAATATGATGGACTAATTTTCAAATTCGCCGCTTTGACGGCTGACGAAAATTACGCCAGTAATTTTCTTTCCTATAAAATAAAATTAACAGAACATATATTTTTGTTTTTCACGAACATTGAGCCAATCAAAAAATCATGATTGCACGTGACATACGTGTTCGAGGTAGCGGAAAATTGAAAGCTGGCTAACCGATTGACCGATAAGAGATCTTGGCGGAATTTCTTTAGACGAATTTTTGGTGAAACGCGAGATTCGGTATCTGTGGAATTGAAAAAGTTCACGACGTTCCGTGAAGCCTTTAAGAGCCGTCGTATCAACGTCTTATCTCGCGCGATTAATCTCGAAGAATGTTCCGCCAGTGGAATCCGGCCAACGATAATCATACGTTCGATCGTGACCCGTGTTATCACTTAGTCTGACGAGACTGTCTACCAGACCGGTGGAGAAGGTCAGCCTCGTTTTCATCCAACGACTCGTCACGAGCCGTCTAACCGGCTCGAAAATGCTTTCGTACGCTTCTGCATCTTAATTATTCTGCCAAAGACTACACCGAGTGTTTCGAAATGAACGTACGCGGTGAATGGTATACAGTTTCGATGGTAAATTTATTATTTTATATAGAAATTATCATAGACCATTACGGGAGTTACCAGTCAGTGGAGTTAAACATTGAATTTACTATTAACTGATTACTAATTGACTATTGTACAAGATTTTGCAATCTACAGAATCAATTTAGGAAAATGATTATCAAACGAAAGACGGAAAACATTTTACCATACCATTTAAATAATTGATATCGTTAACACGTCGATTGCCACAGTGAAAACGGACGTGGGTAGTCAGACACGCTGAAATTCAAATTATTAACAATACAGTCAACTAATTTTCAAATTTAACTTTTCAATTCGATAGCTAGCATTACTAGCTTAATGTTAACGCTATCCGTGGTTTATTTTATCATTTCTGTTGGTAATTATTTGATTGTACAAAATTTCGGGTGCCGGTCACCGGTGACCCGCGTAGCAGCCAACGTGTTAAATTTTACATCGGCTTCATTTTCCTTTATGGACATTTTATCCGGCCCGAGTATAAATTTTCCAGCACACCTTGTCAATAATACTAAACGCGCGCGAACCGAAGTTTAACGAAAAGCGGTAAAACTAGAATCGGAAAGTTGCTTTTCCCAACAGCCAGACTTCATGATCATCCACCGTTGCATGCGCAAACTGTCCGACGATCAAATATTCGATGCAAGAAGTTACTGGCGCTAACCCGTGTCTCGTCAAGTGAGTTTAGATAAATCGAAAACGAGGAACAGTCAAAAAGCGATGCATGGATCGCTAACCCCTTTCGACGCAAAGAGTACAAATAAGCAAGACAGTCTGTAAGCGTGGGAAGAAGTGAACGATCGTGGTATTTTAATCGGAAAAAGGTGGAGCTGGACAAAAGGGAAAGTGGGGTAAGTTGGCTGACGAAAATTCAACATCTCCCGGGTAATCTTTGAAATCGTACGCCGTTTTCGGTAGCTGTACAAAAGGACGAGCTTCAGACTTGTCCTCGTAAACGGAAGCGAAAGAAACGGAGACACAACGAGGTAGGGAGGAAGAAAACGTGGAAACAAAAGGGGCGGAAAGGGGGGTAAAAAAAAGAAAGAAAGGAAGTGGAAGGAGCAGCAACGAGTCGTGGTAATTGGCCGAACGGTCGGTAAGTAATTTCAGGAACGTGACCAGGCGATGGAAAGGCGGTCGCCGAGCAATGGAAATCGATGCCCGTGAAAGAGAACCCTGGCTAGTTTACCGTGGAAGCCTAATTTCCTACGGACTGATCCGGCCAGTATCTCCACTTACAATGGAACAATGCAGTGGATCGGGTGTCCGGCGACCGTTCCAATGCGTCACAGATTTTTTTCTCAATATCTTCGTCGTAAAACGGAACAGATTCAAAATCGAAACCTGTTTCAACCCCTTAGCCCATCAATTTTCCAAGTCGTACACTGCAACGTTAAGATAATTTACTTTCGACTATTATATTTATTTGAGGTGTTTAAAAGTGTACTCTCTAAAATGGGTTAACCCACGAATTGTCCACTTTTTCAAAAGGAAAGGATTAAAGCAACATAAGAGTGAGGCAAGGGTAATCGAAGTCGTCGCGTCGGTAAGCGTTTTTTTGACGTATGGCTGACTGCTATCGATTCGGCAAGAAAATTCGAGTTCAATTTTCGCGTGCGTTCGAGCAAACTAAGAAAGGAATCTCAGCTATTCGCGGTATTCCAGCCTCTCTGCGAACGCGTTATTTTTCTTACCTTTATATTGATATGGCGATCTCTTCGAAATTTTTGTCACAAAATGAATCACTATTATCTATAGTTAGATAATAAAATCTGAACTATAAAGAAATTAAAATACGAAATTTCGTAAAGTTTGGGTTGAGTGGCAACCTACTTGCCACTTGCAATGTTAACACAATATCCCTCTCTTTAGAATAAACATAATTTCCCTTAAAAATCTTCTTCGGTTCAATAACTTTGTCAAATTTTTGACCATCCCGATCTCCCATAATTCAAAGCAGGGTTGAAAGATCCATCATAGAATAAATAAATAAAATAAAATTTTAAAGAATCTAACGAGGTACGTTCTTATTACACAACTGGAACCTCCGCAGATCCGATCGATCCGTCGTGGAAAATTCGTCGTCAATTTCCCGGAGCGTTTGAGCGTGGCGGGAGTCGAATTCCGCGACTGCACGCTCGCAAACTCGCACGTCTGTGTGTGTGTGTGTGTGTGTGTGTGTTGTCACTGGGCCGACAAAAGCACGGCACTTTGAGGTCAAACAGAATCTCGTACATACAGGAGGATATTCTGGCGGTGGATCGATGATTTCGATCGTTCTGGAAGCACTATCGGCGAGCCGGCTACGGCCAAACCACGTTGCTATTTCGAGAATTCCAATTTTGACGCGGAAAATCGGACGGGGTATAGTGCGAGCCGTTGATTGAACGAATGCCACCTACGCGAACACCGATGACAAACTTGTTCAACCAGGCTGAGTTAGGTGGCGAGCAAGTTTTCCTCCGGCCTGGCCAGACTCTCCACTCTGTTCTGTGTAATTTGGTGAAGAAATAAACGTAGCTTGGAAGAAAAGGATACTTTTGACAATAATTGTCCGAGCACCTGGGTCAGCTTAATTATTTCTCAGGATACAATTTTTTTTTTTTAAGGAATTTAACTGGGTTATAACTCAGCAGTAATAATTTCTTTTTATGAGTAGAACTTTTGCCTTATCGAACACTCGCCTTATCGCTCATATTTAGATCAATATTCTTTAACACGTTGGCTGCCACTCGAAATTTTGTACAATCAAATAATTAACAAAAGAAGCGACGAAACAAACTGCAGACAGCGTTAATATTAACTTGATAATGCTAGGTATCGAATTGAAAGGTTAAATTTTGAAAATTAATCGACTGTATTCTTAATAATTCGAATTTCAGCGTGTCTGACTACACACGTCCGTTTTCACTGTGCCACTCAACGTGTTAACTTTCTTAATTTGTTAATCCCTTGTAATTTTCAAGTATAAGACGATGAAACCTCCCACCCCTATATCGATATTTTCTCTAACGAATAGCCTACCATCCTCGACAATATACAAAAAGTAATATAATTTGAACAAAACAAATGACCAAATCCAATATTACGAAAAAACCGAACGCCAGCAATTCAGCGATTCCTTCATCCTCTCGTTCACACCTTTCGATTGTCCGAGCAGAATTCATCCGAAAAAAAAGAAGAAAGCAGATCAGCGATAGAAACTCGCCGCGCCGGTCGATTCGGGTCTTTTGATTCGAAAGACTTATAGTCGTTTCAATCAATCCATTCCAAGACATCCCCTTTATGCGGATTCTGGTCAGTCGGCAGATCCTAGATTAATGTCCGGCCTGTACCGGACATACCAGAGTTAGGTAGCGGGATAAGGGACGGCTGTTCGAGGGGTCGAAGGGTCAAGGGGTGTGGATTGTTATAGGGCCAGAGGTGGAAGAGCGTGGCGATAGGAACGGTATGAGGAGGGTGGAAGCAAGTGTAAGGTCTTTGTGCTTCGTTCTGTCGAAGGATTAGGATGGAACGAAAGAGGCTCAACCGTTTTGGACAGCTCAACGTCGTTACAAACGATACGGTTTACTTATTTGTAACCGACCGACAGAATAGATCGATCAACGCCATTTTCTTTCATTTTTTTTTTTATGGACATTGCTTTCCTGCGTCGCGGAAAAAGGACCGGTGTTTTTACGGATATGGTCAGGGCGTCGGTTGGTGACAAGAAATTCGCGTCCAATCGATAACCCATTAGGTGAGAATGGCCAGGTACCGTGTACCGTGACGGTGGATGACCGATTGTAAATTCGCTTCGGATGTTTAACTCCGAATCGATTGTTATTGAAAGAAAATCGTATGTTTTTGAGGCATTTGATGGGCTAACTAATATTAGTTAATGTTATTTCGAATATTTGATTGGACTCACCATTCGGGGATTAATGAGTGATAAAACTAATACGAAATAGGTATTGAGCGTAGACGAAATTTCTTCTGTTCAAAGAAATGAATGTTCCCGGAAGTGGGTACAGCGCCGGTGTTTCCCCGTAAATTTTGTATCACGACCAGTATTTTTCCAAAGGTCTGGAATAGCCGTAGTCAAGCCTTTGAAGGATACGATCCATGGTCAAAGATTTATGAAGGGTGAGCGAAGTTATAACGGAGGTTAGAAAGGTGGCTTTCTTTCCGCGATCTGGAAAGTACCTTTCCTTATATATGTGTATATAAACTACCCCTTATTTTCTGTCCAACGGTTGTTACGATTTCACCCAGTTCGTTTACTGTTTCTTTGATCAAGCGAGTCCATGGTTTCTAATTGCCTAGAAATATTCCTAAAATTCTAATATTCCCTAATTTCGAAGTTCCTAAACCCGCAACCGTTGATTTCCAAATAAAGCCTTTACGGATTAGGAAACTTCAGTATGGATCCGCATCAAATAAAGGTTTCTCGTTACAGCTGCACATGATCAATCGATTATAGGAACCATTATTCCAGCATCTGATCACAGTGTCCAATCATGAGTAATGTTCACTATCGAATCTCGACGAACAGCTGGATACACGTTAGGGCGTATCGTCGACAGGATGCAAGATATCGATTGTAGGACATTCTGGTAAACGGGTCACAGGGATGAGACGGACGGGAGAAGGATCTTTGGATGAATTCCGAAAGCCCAAAGGACATCGTTGGCTGTGGAATAATTGTGGTAGTCAGACAGCCAAAAGCATCGATGAAACCTGCCAACCCATCCCGTTTCCGTCTTTCACTTCATCCCCAAGGATGTTCGTCGCCTTCCTACGCTCTTTACCTTTCATTAAATCGTTTAGTCGACTACCGAGTGTTTCTTTAGCATACAGAAATCGTCGGTGCTTGCAAGTTCGAAAAAGGGACACGACACCATCTGACAAAAAAATATATAATATGACAAAGTCAATCGGGATATAGTATATAGGATACTCGAATACTAAAAATTCTACAACTTCCGCAGCTCTAGTTAAGATCCATTCGACGTTCATTCGCCATCCACTCGCCACCACATATCACTTTGTTAGTTCACTCCATACCCACAATACGCTCTCCATCCATTTCCCCAATACCATCGGTCCATTCAAGACTCGTTTCTGTCCACTCTCCCCATACACTGTGCCATCCACTTCTCATCCACTCTGATTTCCACGTGGAATGCCAGCTTTACCTTGCAGATCGCCTGTCCCGTAACTTTCTCCAGATCGAATTACCAAGCAGACTGTCGGTTACCGAAACCATCTCGAACGCAGGATCCATTATTCGTCGATACAAAGGAAGTTGACGGCACCGAGGTTAGAGGGTGGGGGGGATCGGGACAAAGGAACAGGAGAATATTTCATGATTTGATGGAAGAACGGGAGAGAGGACGATAGGTGAGCGTGGAAAAGGAGGATATTCGAGGTCGGGAAGTTGGTCGCGGCTCGCCTGGAAGATGGTATTAATCAAATGAAGCGGTTTCTGTTACAAGCGGGGCGAAGATGGGTCTGAGCTGCTTGCCTCTACCCGGGGGATAATCAATCTGGAGAATTAGATCAGATAGTTGGTTGTACGTGCGCCAACTCCGTCTCCTTAGATTTATCCAGTCGCCAGAAAGCTTGATAAAGTACCAAGCTCTGCTTCTATATCGAATAAATTTTCTACTTACCCTTTCAGACAGTCAGCCACGATTCTGCTTTTCTACAAATTTCACGAAGCAACGCCGTCGGGACGTTCATTTACCTGAGTCGGATGATTTCGACCCCTTTCAAACTCTCAAAGTATCAAGGCCGACCGGCAAGTTTCGTCGTCGCTTATCACGGTTAATGTAAACCAGCAGATAACGTGTATATTCATTTTGTGCCGTCGAATGAAAATTGGACGATAACTGCTGATACTCGCACCTAACTGATTATTATTATTATTATTATTATTATTATTATTATTATTATTATTATATGTATGATGCGTAGTAACGGTAAGGGAAATTATTTTGTGAATATGAGATGAATGTGATTGGATCAAGAATATTATTTAGGTTAATGGCGACAGGGAAAATTTATACCTGAAACGTTCGCAAACGATGGATAGATGTCTGTCTTTTGGGATCGAAAATGACATCGTTCGTCGATGTTGTAATTTAGTTGGTTTATGAAATAGATATTCATTATCGAGTGTACACGATTAGTTAGCTCGTTCTCGTAATTCCAGTTCCATATCTCGAAACTTTAACCATAATTGAAGATTAACGGGATTTACGGTGCACAGAGAAGATGGCTTGAAATTGGTACGCGCATACGCTGCTCCTGTAATCTCTTTCAGCCAGATAATCGACGTTGAATCAGTATTTCTCGACGTATTGTTATCGTCGTTGCATTGTTATATCATTTAAGAAAATTTCAGATAACATCGATGTTTATATGTTACTTAAATCAATTGTCGAAATATTCTAAATACAGTCGTAGAAGGCAATGATTCTCTGTGATTACATCCGAAGCAACGCGAAGAACTTCGCTTGATTAATTCGACGTGACTTGACGAAAATAATTGCTACACATCGTTGTACTTCATTCTCGGTCAGAATTTATTTGTAACACAATGAACGTTACAAATTCCTCGACGGGTTTCACTCGCGTTCCACCCGGAACCGGAAACATTCAGAGGTGTTCGCGAGCCATTAATATTCATGTATTTTAAACAATCTTTCGCCGCCGCTTTTCTTCCTGGCCATAAGCATCCATCTTCTCTCGTCCCTTGTGTTGTTTCCTTTATTGCATGCAACTCGGGATAATTTCTTTATAAAAATCTACTCTGTCCACTCGAGAATTCGATTTACTTTCTGTATACAGGGTGTCCCGTAACTAGTAGTAACATCGGGAAATGGGGGGTAGCTGAGACGATTCTGAACAAC
This sequence comes from Stelis phaeoptera, assembly GCA_943735885.1. NCBI lineage: Eukaryota > Metazoa > Arthropoda > Insecta > Hymenoptera > Megachilidae > Stelis > Stelis phaeoptera. The sequence continues at coordinate 16,181,245 of OX030932.1, read as the reverse complement.
AATTTCCTTTGCAAAAATGTCAGACGGGGCTTCGTTTTTGAATTATTAAGGAAAAACACTGACCAATCAGAGCGCGCGTACTGCGTGCGCTAAGCCGTGATTCGTTCTAGTCCGACGTTCCGGCTCGAAGTTACCCTATCACGGCTGAGCGCACATACTACACGTGCTCTGATTGGTCAGTGTTTTTCCTTAATAATTCAAAAACCCCGTCTGACATTTTTGCAAAGGAAATTGTTGTTCAGAATCGTCTCAGCTACCCCCCATTTCCCGATGTTACTACTAGTTACGGGACACCCTGTATGTTTCTTTACACATATTTTGCATATCACCGGATGGTTAAAATGGGTTTGTTAAATTCTATTTAATATACGATCAAAATTCTCCCAATTTCGCATAAGGTGTACGAAAAAACGAGCCGTTGGTACAAAATTTAATCTCGTCCCGGCAATCTCAGGAATCAATATTTGATCCAAAACTGACGTCTCGGGTTTCGCTAACTGCCATTCGACCGAGAGATCGATAAATTCCGTCATCCTCCGTCGCTACCCTTTGTCGCACGATGCAATTTCATCCGCCCTACCCGCGAAAGGACAAGATGATCCAACCTTGCTTTTCATAATGTATGCGTTTTAGTCCGTTCTAATTTGACGGAGAACATCCTGACGGGACGTGGATCCGCGTTTACGCGCTCACCGTGTACCGTGTATTACGAATGGCTGAAGGGACAGAAAGGGACAAGAGGTTGGGTTACTATGGTGTGTGTGTGTGTGTTCCCAGTAGGGGATCAGGGGTGACTAAATCAGATTTCATTGCGATATTACCTCGGGGAGGCTCGTTCCGACAGGCTCGCCAACCCGGTCCTTCTCCATCCGACAGGACTAAATCGAAAATAAAGAGCTTAAGATAAATGTAAGGTGATGTCGCGTGACTGAAAGCTAGATTACGTTTCACGACCGACCCAGATCTTTGGGGAAGAATCAGGAAGTTCCGAGACCTACTCTCTCTGCATTCAGACCGGATCATCCCCTGCTTTATGAACACACGACTTTGTACTTTCTATGAAACTTCCCCTATGCGAAAGTAATCAATGCTGAAACGACGTTTAAATTGTTTTGAACAATTTTCGAGGTTTCGAGGGAACTTCGTTTCTTTTTTTCTTTTCTTTTTTTTTTTTTTTTGTAAATGTATAAATTAACTTGGAAATATTTCTCCAAAACAAACTTCATTTCATTTTCGTTGTAGCAACGATAATATTATTGTTTTAACAGGAAACAACGATAAGTATACTTTTATTCAATTCTTCACCGTCGTTGTTCTTGTTTAAGCAAGCAACAGAGGCAACAGAACGAATTAAAGGCAGTCAAATAATCGGTACAAGTTGTTGGCTGGTAGTTTTAGAGTGGTAGAATTTCATTTTCAATTGTTCTAACGCATTCCCGGGTAGCTGGCCGCGATTGTTCCCTGAATAAAGATGCTCCCTTACCATCCCCGCTTTTCCTAAAGCCACTCGAACGAATTCGGAGGGAAATTTCTGCTTTCGGTCTGTGTGTACGCGTACGAGATTCCTTCCCCTTCCTTTCGACGGTGAAAAATTCACTCGTCGTTAAAATAAGAGTTGCCGATGCGAAAGTTTCCCGCCAGAAGTTCCTTCGGAATTTTCTATTCTTTTTCCGTCTTCCTCTTCCACCTTTGTTTCGGCCCCGAACGGTTGTCTTCCGTTCCGCATAATCGAGACAGCACTTTGGCTGAAAAATATAAGTTAGCCCTCCTTTCGAATTCTAACTATTACGAGCCTATGCCCGTTCTGTTCTTTGCATTGGAAATTTCTCTTCCTTTTCTGCACGAAACGTAGCTTCGATTTTCCTTGCTCTCGTTCCCCTGTAATTTGCAATTTTTCTCCTCTGCAATGCCGAGCACGCTAGTGTTCCCTAGGGAGAGGACGACTACGTAGGAAAAGGTGGAACCACCTTTCGTTTTCTACTCTACTAAAGTTACTAGATATTGCGGTACTAGGCAGAAGCTTATCTGAATTATTAATAGGCTGGCTGTGCTGTTCTGTAATTACATTTTCTCGGTGCCAATATCGGGGATATTAGAATACCGATTAAATTTTATAGTTATTGGGTTGACCAATAAGTAACGTCGGATTTTTCCAACTGTGTAGAACCAAAACATAATATATCTCGGTATCATACCAAGTTGATGCAAATGATTTTCAACGTTGGATTTCGAAATTCCTAACATTTCAGCAATCCCACGCGTGGTATGACGTGGATTGCTTTCAATTAGACTGGAGATTTGATCTTTATCGATACTGATTGGTCTTCCAGAACGTTTCTCATCGGTAAGACTAGAATCACCACCCCGAACCTTTATCAACCATCTTTGCACCATTCTTTCATTAACAACACCTTCTTCGTGAACGTCAGTAAATCTTTTTTTGCCGTTTGAGCCGCATCTTTTCCTTTGCGAAAATAGAAAAGTATGATTGCGCGAAAATAGACTTTCTCGTCGCTCATTTTCAAATCAAGATAAACACTGAAAAATTTAATCACTCACGATGGATATTTTTTTTTAATTATACGTTGGAATCTTAGCTTTTAGATAATATATACGTCTTTTGTTTTAAAAACAGCAGCAACGATACCAAACGGATTATTGGCGAACCCAAATATATCGTGCCAATTTTTATATCTATAATTTAAGTAATTTACGATTCACGATTGAAGAGTATGACCTATGAATTTTCGGACAGAGACGACGTACGCTCGTTATGACATTTCCTTTTCAACGAATACCATCAACTCCGTACAATCTGTGCCCATTAAACGAACGAGTATGCGGTTCCGTCCATTTCCATCAATAGATTTTTCGAACGGTGTCCACGGTCCGGCAATATTTTGAATTGCGTCCCGTTTCCGCTAAATCAAACACCGTCACGGTCTCACATTCGCAATTACGCCGGTCCTTTTGTGCGTCGTTTCAAAATTTATCGAGCAATTTTCAAACGTCGATTTCACGCCGCGACAGCATGTTTTCCGCTGGCCATCGGCAAGTTTTTGATTATTGGAACGCGGGCATCGCTGATCATCGTTCTTCCGTGATTATAAATGAAAATAATATTCTCTCTTGGTTGTTTATTCGAAAGTTCGTGCTACCTGCGAATATATCAATCGTAACAGCATCGGATCCGGTTGGTATTTCGAATTTGATTGATTAATCCTTTCACCGTTGTCAGCCTCGCTGTTTCAGCCGTCCAATTTGTAATTTTATAATTGTATTCACCACAAAGCTCGTTGCTTTTAAGTTTCTGCAGAAATCATTTGACCACGCTGCCTGTCAAATGATAGCTTTGTTTCTGACTAATTACCTAGTCGGTCAAAGAATTATATAATACGAAGAAAGAATGCACGTTTGCCTATCACAACGAAACGATCAAATTTCTGAAATGTATTTTTCATTCCGTCGATACTTTCGAACACGGAGTAACTCCATGAATTCAACCGAGGTCGAATTTCATTCAACTAATGCAGTCTATAAAATGTTTTTACAGGATTAGGAATATTTTCATTCCCCTTTCGTCGGCGAACGTTTCTTTCCCCTTTCTGTATTCTCGAAAGCGTGTTTCGATTAATTAAAAAGGAACCTCGGTGCGCAATTATTTCGCGTATTTTACACCTGGCTGCGTGCGAAACGCCGTGTAATTTTTTTCCCCCCTTTTCGTTTCTTTTTCTCCTCTTTTCTGATCCTACCACGAGTCATCGAGGGGGAAAATAGTGGCGAAGAGAGGTCGAGGGTGGCAGTGGTTTGCAAGTTACACGAGCCCGTGGCTCCGCCGAAAGAGGATCCGTGCCAACACATTTTTATTAGTTTGATGTTTGCGATGCTGGCTCGTCGGTCGCGGCATGTTTCCTATGAATATCACGTTCCAAAACCTTCTCGAAATTCACCGTCAAAGGTGGCAAAGTGTTTTCGCATTTTTTCCACGGGCCTCTCTTGTGCCTCGCTTCCAACTGATTATACACACGAGCAAAACTTTGAACCGGTCTGCGTTAACGAGACTCTGGATTAACGGTTTCCCCAATTACCATGCATCGCGGCACGCTGCTTACACGTCCTTTGTATGAAATGTCGTTACAATTTTCACGACATTTTCGATATCTAATGCTCGTTGTGTCTCTGTAACTCACTCTGACACTCTGATTTCAAGGGTCACCATAATCAAGAAAGTTTGATACGAAATAGGTTTAATTTCCCTTCTTCCCCTTACATCGCCGTTATCCCTAGTGTAGGAAACTCAGGACTGACCGGAATTGTAATAGGGATTAAAAATAAGAAAACTGTAATTAAAGCTGCTCTGATACGTTTATTCCGTGGCGTGTTGAAACGGCGGATCGCTAATCGTGGGCCTTAACACTAGGAAAGCCTACCCCCCCCCCCCCCCCTCGCATCGAGTGGCACGATTATTTTCCATCCTCGTGTGCTAACAATGTCGAATCAAAGGGATTAATCCACGCAACCGTAGCATCGCGTTTTATTTGCCTTTACAAAAAACAATCGAAGAATATTTCGCCCCGGGCGCGGTGGTTGGTATCCGGCTAGCGTCGATTTTCTCGGCTCGGTGAAATACCGAGTGTAAAAGGGCGCGAGGACGGGGGTTGAGAACGAGTGGCTCGATATCCACGGTGGCGCGGTTAGAATAAATGAACTTTTTGTCTGCGACGGCGAACGCTCGGTGACTTCATCGCCCGGGGAAAATATTACTTCGGAAATTACGGGCGCCCAGGCTTGCTCGCGCGCTTTTACGCCGCGAGAAGTGCGACGATGAAAAAAATAACGGCCGACGACGTTCGTTCGCAGGACATTCGCAGATGAAACGTGACACGAGTTTTAAAGGAACGAGCTTGCGGAGAAATTTTTACCACGGCTACGAATCGTGGCTACGAAACTTACAACGAGGAACGATAGTGATAAAGATAAAGGGAGAAAAAGAGGGGGGGGGGGGGGGGCGGACGGTAACGGTCACCGTTTCTTATTCGCACCGATATGGAAATGCAAGTTGGATTAACGGCTTGATCTTCTTGGATTTAACGGGGATTGCTCTATTTTTCATCCTTCGTCCCTGTTCTTCTTTCTTTAGTTATTTTTTCGTGCGCGACAGTGAAAACGGTCGTGTGTACTCAGACACGATAGAATTCTAATTATTAAGGATGCAGTCGATTAATTTCCAAAAACCTTTCAATTCGTTAACTAGCATTACCAGCTTAATGTTAACGCTATCCGTGGTTTATTTTATCATTTCTTTTGGTAATTATCTGGCTGTAAAAAATTTCGGGTGATGGTCACCGGCGACCCCCGTGGCAGCCAACGTGTTAATAATTAGGATTTTATCGTGTCTGACTACGTACGTCCGTTTTCACTGTGCCACTCAACGTGTTGATCTTAAAATGTCGAGTAATACACCGTACGCAGTTAAATGTAATCACTGGCACAAATTTCTTGATTTTATCCCACTCCAACTCGGTCACAAACTTCTTTACCTTCGTTGCATATTTCAAGAAATTTCGCAAAAATGTATGCATCGAAGTTGAAGGCCGAATCAAAGAATCCGAATGTTGAAGGATTCGTTCGATCGAAAGGTGACCCGGTTGAGATAGTTTGAAATTCACGAACGAATTCATATTTAAATCTACAGGGAATAAAGAGAAGGGTGGAGGGTTGTCGTGTGACGAAGCGATCTTTAGTTGACGGTCTGAAATGTCCGTAGCATTGGGATGTATTTGATAAGTTTATATCAAGTTCCAACTGTTTGCGTTGCACCGACGTTTACTTGGGGAGCATATTCTCTGGCCACGTCCAATAAACGTCCACAAATATTCGCTTGAATTCCTACGAGTAATTTCGAATCCATTTTACGAGCTGTACAATGGTACGACCCGATCCTGGCTGCTGTTGCTTGTTGCCTGTGAATCGATAACACAAACAGTCCTCCTACATACAGAATGTTGCCTTTCTTTTCCAAAGAAATTCGTTAAAATGCTAAAAAAAAACTTTTTCGATTTGCCCTGGAATTGAACAGACACTCGAGACTTTTAACATTCAAGTGGGTTCTTTGTACTTTCATAATAATTTTAAGCATTAATTTTGCGTCAAAATTATCCAAACACCGTAGAAGGATACAAAAATTGCTAACGCGGCCAGAAATTATTAACCATCCTGGGCGACGTAAAATTTTCAGCCATGGCGCAAAATTTCTCAGGCGTCGCGTCGTCTAGAAATTATAAAAAAAAAAAAAGAAAACGAAACGTTAGCATAGCCAGTACGATGCAAGGACTCTGACTTTGAGGAATTAGGTTATCGTCGCTTATAAATATTTCTGTAAAAGAAACCATCTGAATCATTCGAATTTACTTGCCAGCCTAATCAATTCTTACAGGGTTACCGAAATTCTAGAGAGCTCGATAAAAATTCACTTATACTTTAAAATTTAAATTTTCAAATCGGACATTTTCTTGAACGTCACATCCAGCGTGGAAATCGAGAAGTCAGCGGTTTTTGGTTTAGTTCCCGGGTATGTCCTCGTCCATTCTGGCACACGCGTGGAATACACGTTGGTCAGCCAGGCGATAAATGACAAATGGATTCGATTTACTGATAAACCAACGATAAATCATCTGTCCATTGTTTATCAACAAACGGGCCGTATTCGGCTGGCCAGTGATTCTTTTGTCGGATTTTTTTCGGCCGTCGCGATCGAACGGTAGTACCCGATAGCCCGAGGTGTTACGAAGCATCAATCCCTTTCCTCGCGTTTCAAACCCCCTCCCTCATTGTTAGCTCCCTCTTTTTTTCCTCGTCGCTAACGTAGAACATCCATCCCTGGTGTCGACAACCAAATTGGAATTTATGAGAAGTTTTTTGTATTTTTTTGTTTTGTTTTGTTTTCTCTTTCTTTCTTTTTTTACTGGCTGCGCTGCCAAAATTCCACTATATGTCCGGTCGAACGTTCGACGCGCCCTTCTTGTTTCGCCGACCATTGTTCCCCCGAAGGCAAACCGGATTACACGTTAGGTGTGTTCAAAGGTACTTTGTTTGGAACTGTTTCATTCTTAGTCTTATCATTTTCAATATGGGATTTCCTTTTAAATACTATCCTTTGGATACCAAAATTTGAAATTCTGAATTTACCACCTTTGTCATAAAGCAGACAAAGGTACCCCCCCTCCCTAGGTACTCCGACTCCGACCGAAACAAAGGCACGCGAGGTGCGACAAGAGGACACGGGAGATTTCGTGCATGGTCGTCTCGGTCGAAGTGGGGGGAAATTTGTTCGTGAGCAAGAAGTTACACAGGTCTGTCATTAAAGGGTTTGCAAAAGTTTCCATACTATAGAAATTATATTAGTAATTCGAAATATCAAATCTACGTAATAGCTAATAGCAGTGCAGAATATTAATAAATATGGTATTTTTAATTTAATAATAAATGAAGTTTAATCGTTATCAAATGAACGTTGGTTATTCAAACCGAAGAAATATCTTCCCCGCAACGTTTCCAAAGGAAAACGCTTTATATTTTATTATGTTTCACATTGTTTATCGTCCACACCGGCCGGTAACCTTTCTTTATCGCTTCTGATATTTAAAACGAGGAGATTTCATGGTTTTTCATCAGTTACGTTTCGCGTTATACGGTCACGGTTCACGATGCGATTGGAGTGTGCAACGTTTCATGTAGATTTCCTCCGGTTAACGTTGGAACGTTTCGAATCGCTCGGTTTTATATTTACATAAAACCTGATTTATGTTACATTAGCCTTTTATTGCTCGTAACGCGATCCAGGCGAGCCGTGCGATTACCAACGATTGCGATTTATGATTACGTTCCTGTTTTTTCCGTAAATTTTCTTCCTGGCTGCCTTCGTCGTTTCGTCCTCATAAAAGTAAAAAAAAAAAAAAAAAAAAAAAAATGATTAAGCGTCGAATAAAAAAATGTGTTCATTCGCGATAACGCGAGAACGACCGATCGTGAAATTGAACGGACAGGCTAATTTGATACATCGCGACTGGAAATCTGTGACGCGTTCAAGTCGAATCTTCTGGAATCACAGTAAAGCATCAGCATGCCTGGCATAAGATTGTGCGTTGCGATTGTGATTTGTGATTGATTGTCGCGGTGCCTACCAGTTCCATCCATTTTTCCTCCCCCTTTTAAAATGTCTTCATGTAAGTCTAAGGGAGCACGCGCTCGTCGATGAGCCAGGTCATTTTTGTAATAAATCAAAGTCACGGTGATCCAGCAGGAGCGGAGGCTTCGTGCTAGGTGAACTGACAGGTAGACAGGACGAGCCGAGAGGGGGTGCAAAGGAAGAACGAGCCCGGCTGGCGTTGTTATTAAGTTGGAATTTTTTAATCCCGAACACGAGGGCTGTAATTACGTCCGTCAGTTCTTCTTCTTCGTTCCACTTCGGGATGTATACAGTAAACGTTGCCGGGACGGCCACTTATTCAAATGAAAATTCTCCAGTTTCGAGTAAACCTTGATATTTTCAACGGGAGATATTATCGCGAAACGTTTTGTATCAAACGAAATTCGTCATCTGTTGGTGTGTATGAGAATCCGTGAAATATACTTTCGAAAGATATTTGGGGACAGATATTTGCACAGTTCGCGGTTTATTCGATTAGAATTTGTTAAATTAACGTCCTACTTTGCAATTAATCGACTGAACTAAATAAGTGGCCATTTATTTCGTCGTATTATTCTGTCTGTCTACTACTATTTATTATTAACCATTTATATATCACGAGACTATGGAAATATAATTATTCTACGCTCCCCGAAAATTCGTGGAACGATATGGCGGTCATTTCGAAAAGTTGCACATCGATGTCTATCTCGATCAACAACACCCGCATCCAATTACCTACGCCTATCATTCTCGTCCCGCCATCTTCTTTTCCACCGACCACTTCCGTATCCTCTCGAACCGATCCATCATTCTTCCATCCCCATTAACTTCCTCCCTTTCGTTCTCCAGTCTTCGTTCCATCCTACGCCTCCACTTGTCTTCGATAACGATCGTTCGCGACAAACATCGTTATACCTAGTGACGTGGACACAATATGGGTGGTTACCGATCGAACCGTACGATCGTTTTCGTTTGCTTCGAAAATTAAATAGCATATAAAATTCCAAATATTCAGGGTGAATGTACAAGTTATTTCGAAAAAAGAAGAAAGCTCCCCATACTAGGCAACCTATCTCCACGGAGTATAAAATGAAATTTAAACGTTGTTATCTAAGTAGTCTGTCGCCCAATGGTTATAAGCCGGAAGCGTGTACCGTCGTCCGGAAGATCCATGCCCCTCGGTGGCCAAATTATCTTTCGTTCGCGAAGTTTGCGACCAGAAGAGCGTTATCGGCGAGCTTCTCTCGTTATCTCGAGCCAGCTTCGACTTTAATTTCCATTTGCCCATATTCATCCCCCAAGCGCCGAATCGTCTCTGACCCCTTCTCCTCCTTTGAGGATAGTCACGATAGGATCTCGTGCATCGGGACGGAGCTGGAACAGGAAGCATTCGATTTTATAACTCGCCCGGAGGGCTGGCCGCCCTCGCCGACTCTTGGAAGAACGATAAGCACGCCCAGGGTCAATGGGTTCTTCGGAGGGCCAGCGAAACTTTACGATTCCGCTGCCATGCCGGCCCGTTTGAATCATTCCGTAAACTTCCGTCTTTCCTGGAAAGCTGCTCGATCCTTTGACGGCCCTCTTCTCGATAGGGGATTAACTTTTCACCCTCTCTTGAAAAACTTCCCGGCCGACTCTTCCTCGCTGCGTTTCGCCAACCGGTCGATCATATCGTGATAAACGTCCGTTTCGAATCGTCGCCAGAAACGCTCGCACCCCTCTCTGCTTTGATCTTTAACAGGTTGAGTGGTACAGTGAAAACGAACGTATATGGTCAGACACGATCAAATATTAATTATTAAGGATGCGGTAGATTAACTTTCAAATTTAATCTTTCAATTCGATAGTCAGCATTATTAGCTTAATATTAACGCTATCCAAGGTTTGCTTCATACTTCTTTTTGTTAATTATTTGATTGTATATACAATTTCGCATTTGTTCAAATTATTTAATATATAATCATTTATATCTTATATTCTAATCATTGTTTTCTAATTTTAGGGCGTCGCTTATATAAAAAAAAATCTTTTAATACACAATAGAAATTACAGTTCCAGCACATCAAAGGAGGTACAAAAAAATTAATATTTCGTTGGATATCCTGACTGGCTTAATTCACATCATACGACGTTTCATGTTGCCAGGCGCAAAAACAAAAATAACAACACAGTTTAGATTTTTTTATAATATATTAACACTTTACCGACTGGTAACGGTTGCATATAATAAGCTATCGGTCGGTAAACTGTTAACCCTTTGCGGACGATGGGCGGATATATTCGCCCAAATAGAATCTTCATGGTATCTTATAAATTTGTGCTGTAATCTTGGCCCAAAGAAAAATGATAACTGTAGAAGTAGGGATCTCAAATATATCCTTCAAGAAGGCAAGTATCGTTTGTTTTACTTTAAGTTATTGATATTCCCTGCACGCATCTCGTATAAAACATGAAAGTGCCTCGTCCGCAAAGGGTTAAAATTTTAAAACACAAACCATGTTATGTGAAAATATGAAGTACAAACATTATAGATTACAATCAAAATATTACGGTATCAATTTACCATAGCAGAATATGCATATTCTGCATAAAATATGAAATCGAGAATATTTTTATTCAAAGTGTGCACAGAATTAATTCCATCAGTGTAGACATACATCAAGGGTCTATAGAAAATCGGTTCGCCATAGATCACTTTCTTCTTCTATAGAGTAACGTAACCTCAACCAGCATTAACTTCAATGTTTCCTCTCGCTGCGGGGAGAAGAGGGATAAGTAGAATCAGCAGAAAGTTTCCTTGTCCGCGATATTTCACCGGGATGGCAGTCGGGGCGGCATGGCAGTAGGGGCGGGTAGGAAAGAGCCGCAAATGCGGCGAATAAACGCGCGGTTAAATTGTCAAGCTTTAATTTTGCGTTTGAACCCTTTGTGGTTGGGTCGGCCTTTGTGTTCGTCCAGAAGAAAAACCGTGGGAATTTTTCTTAAAACGCGATATTCCGCGCGGACGATAATGGGCTGAAATTTATAAAAGGAGGGAAAGAAAGGGAGCGTAGGGACAAGGGACGTGTGCTTGAACCGTCGACCAAGGGGCTTAACCCTTTTGTAGCTGGTTATGTTTTCGCATTCGTTACACGTCCACGGAACATTTGTCTGCCGAACGGGATGAAAGGACTCGTTCTTTGCTTCATTATTGCCTGCGATTTTCTCTCTTACTTTGAACGTCTTAACACCTGAAATCAAGGGCTGATTGATTGGACCTAGGTAATCTATTGTGGCAGCCATTAACTCTTGAATGACGGGGGTCGGCTCGATCGTGACGTAGACAAACGAAGAAATAATAAACTGTGTTTAAGACTTTAACTGCCACGTCAGCGACACGCGGGCGACACTCGAATTTCCATAGTTTGTCACACGCATTTATTGATATCCTTTCAATTATTACTTAATTAGATATCGTCGTATTAGGTACTCGAAATTCTGAAGAATAGAAATTTCAAAGAATTGTAATAATAATAGGTAAAATATCATCAAAATAAATATTTTCAGCGCCTTTAGCGTGGCAGTCAGAGTGTCAAGCAATATTTAGATATTTAACTATATTTAAAGCAACAGTATAAAATTTCCGACTTGTCGATAAATCCCAAATTGCACCCTCTAATATTACAAAAATCCTTACGTTACTAAATCGTAGTAACAAAATATTTCCAAGGTATATTTTAAGCAAATATCCTCGAAACCTATTCAACACGCAGACAACACTCCCTGTCGCGGTGTTTGAAAAGGTACAGAACAACAGAAGAATTTTATAATCACGAGAGACCGAGTGCTCGCGCGACAAACGTCACTTGGTCCGAGTGTTAATTTCTCCCACAAGCATCGAGCAATTATACCGCTTTCGAGGCGGTCGACGACTATGGTTTCGCGGTCTGTTTGGTAAAGAAGTTTTAAGGGGAGACAGTTCATTCGTAGTCACGGTGGATGGCTCAAGAATTAAAGAGGCCGTTGAACATCAAAGGACCACCGTTTCTGGAATAAAATCCGTAAAAAGAATGTGCGAACTTGCGCTAGCTTATTAAATTCATCGTACCCTTCCACCTCCTCTCATCCCTGTCTTTCTGTTCCTTGCTGTGTAGAAGAGAATGGCGAATTTCATTTTTCGACTATACGCGCTAGGAATCCAATTTTCCACGCAACCGCGTCGTTTCACGAGCTATTTAATTCATCCTGTCCGCGGGTCACTTGTTTCGGAATTGTAACGGGTAAATTTTTTCAGAAAACGATTTTCTCTTTCTTTCACTATCTTACTAGTAATAATCGTAACTTTTTTAGGGGGGCGAACGTTCAGCTTCTTGCGAAAGGGTAATCCACGCCCGAATCGGGGGAATACTTTTAATTTCTCTTTTGAAAACGAGGCAATTTTCGACGAAGAGAATGGCTGCGAAGAAAACTGGCAAATTCGGATTCCTCGACCGACGGATCTGATTTCCCAGGATAGAGATATCTGGAGATGCTTCGAACCTTTTTGGAATCTGTTATGGAACGCATCGGCTTCGAAATGTTCGTCTCAGGCGGCAAATTTCAACTTTCGTGGACGTTGGGAAATTTTTTAAAATTGTTTTGTTCGTATCGGTCGAACATTCATTTATTTAACCCTTTGCACTCGGCTGTCCTCTCTGAGGGGACATACTTAATTTACTAAAGTATTTTTAAATGTGAAATTGAAGTTTTATTTATATTGGGATATAGATTTAGGAGAGGAATCAAAACATATAGATTCACAAATATTTGTGTAGTTTTTGGAAATTTCGCTGTCAAAATAGACTAGATTCGACCGTCTCTAAAAATGCTTCGAGTGCAAGGGGTTAATTAACGGGTGGCACCCCTTCGGCAAAGTAACAAGACTAGTGAATAATTTATATAAATAATAACAACGACATAACAGGCAACAAAGCGTAATCCAGCGAAGAAAACACCCATCCGAGAAATAAAAACTTAACAAACGCAACAGAATCGCAATTATTTTATAATCAAACGTCGCGATTTAATTACATCGCAATTGTCTCTACGTTTCATTTGTAAACACGAGAAAGAATTCTTTTTTACTTTTCTCTCGAATATTCCGTTTGCCAGGAACGAATAAACAATAAAAGATCTTAAACGTGGCTCGAGTCTAAACAGAAAAAAATATAAAAACGTTCAGTATCGTTTTCGATATTGCCGCAACGTCGTTTCCAAAAATTACCAATGCAAACTGCTAGCGATATCTTCTTGGTAATGGTGGTTTTTTCTATTTTAATATTTTTTGTTTTATTATCATCCGAGCGACACCAGTGGCTCGGCATTAACCTCCTAAAAATTCACTTGTATCCAAGAGCACTTAGCTTAATCACCGGTTACTCGCCTTAAACGGCTTCATATTTATTCATGGCCTCTCTATCTGAAAAATACGCTCGATCCAGACCATCTGGCTCTTTATCACCGCTTGAAAACCTCGTTATTTTTTCTTTTTCTCTTCTTTTTAAAGATCGAACATGATCCCTTCGTGGCCGACATGGAATATTTCTCACCCCTCGTAACGGGGGTTGAGAGTAGATAGACGCGAAAAATGTGGAACGAAACGATCCAACGTGCAAACACGTAAACTACACAACAGGGGATAGAGGGTTGTCTTATCTGTTAAGAGACGGGGGTAAGTTTGTGTTGGGTTGTAGTCTGTTCCGTGACTGTTGCATTTATGATCGCCAGGGGGTGAAAAGTAGGAGGAAACAAAGAAAAAAACAACGGCTGTGAAGGGTGAGACAAATCAGGGACGTTGAAAAAGGTGGATGGTTTAGAATTGAACGGAGACGCGTTAAAATCACGAGATTCCTTGGTAAGCTAGCTAGATTAAACGATTGCAAATGTTCCGATACAAAGATCAATTTGTGCTCTAATTAAATTTAACCGCAAGCTGACAGCAGAAACGGGGCTTATCGACAATTCTCGACATTCTTTAAAGTAAAACGACGGAACGAAGATAGGTAGCGGACCGGTGTTACCGTTTAAAGTACTCTGGTACAATAAAGTGGCGGTGTCTAATGACTTTTCCAATATCTCGACGCTCAGACACCAGAGAAAGGCTAATACGAGTTCATAGTTTAGACCCTTCATAGTTTTGTACCCGGAGCACTCGCGATCGTTCTTTTTCATGAAAGTCCTGCCTCTTCTTTTCCTTCTTCTTCTTCTTCTTCTGCTGTTGCTGCTTCTCGAGGAAGGTTGTAAGCCCCGCAGCCAGTCGAAGAATCGGTAATGAACGAAGTTCCGAAAGGAACCGGAGATCTCCGTTAGTCCGATTCCAACGAGTGTTCCGCATTACACGGCAAGTAGTTGCGATAAGCCCCTTCAGGCTCTTTCCTTCCAAGAAGCAACTTCACGGTTTTAGTCGGGAGAAAACATCGTCACTGTTTTTTCTTTTCTTTTTTTTTTTCACCGACTACGTTTTCCGTTATTCTCTGTACTCCCTGCCATAGTAATGCACTTTCAGACATTCGTGTCGGCTCGCATAAAGTCAACGATTCTTGCCATTCTGCGTTTACGTTTCAGTATTTTTATTTGATGACAGTTATCAACAGCAATATTTTATTAGATACGCGATACTTGCAATTTATTCCTTACTGTAAGATAGGAAGGATTCCTCAAAGGGTGAACGAAGAGATTTATTTGCGCGTTCTTCGCTCTTTGAAGTGAAAAAAGTACAATGTGTCCGCACGCCTTTTCGGCGTCTGTCCCCCACTCTTCCTTGGGGAAACCCGCGCTGCCCCGAGTTTGGGGACTGGCCGACGCGACGTCAGCCCCGTTGAGGCTCTTCCGCGTGATTTATGGCAGGGTTGCTGAGGGCGATCCTAGCAAACGTCACTGCCTGTAGCTCTTAATAGCCGAATACCCCTATCGTGTGACTCGGCCGAATAAAAATCTCGGCGGATTACTCGGCTGAGTGCTGTTCACACCAGACGAGTTCACGGCCGAGTAGTCTGACTCCATTCCAATTTCTAATTAAATTTAATTCCCTTCGAATTATTATGAATATTAGCAATTCGAAATACAAATCCAGCGATTAATCTTTACGTACTGTCCTCGAGTTTCAGTAGCCTAATTATTCTTCGAACGACGGGCCATGGAGATTAAATATTTGATCGAGTGTACAAAGATCCTGCGTTTAAACAATTTTTATCGTTTAACAGTCGAAATACTACGGTCTGGTTCGTAATAAAGCTCTCTTGGCTGTTCCAGATTTAATACAAATATATATATCTTTTTCGTAATGGACAGGTGGCATTGTTCCGCGAGATGGAAAGGCAGAAATTCGACAACAGCTCGGCCGTTGGTGTGTATTTCCAACGACAGGATTGATGTATCGCGAACGGCGAGCGTATCATCCTCGCGTCTACATGTCTGCACTGCGTCACGTGTACGATTACGAGAGGCGCAGCCCGTGGACGCGTGCGTTTGCGTATGCAAATGCCCGTGTTTCCGGGCATGTGTGAATTTATGCATGCGGTCGCGGCTGCCGGCAGAAGTTACTGTCCAGTAACAGGGACACCGGCACAACCTGGCCTAGGCCAGATCGCAATCGTAGATGCATTTGCACTTACGTGCATCGCGGGTTATATCAGGGGACGACACGCGACTGGTGTTTGCCGTGCTCGCCAATTAATTAAGCCCGGCCCCTGTATGTCTAACCGTTACGTGCCACGACCTGACCACCGACCGCCACTTACCATCATGATGTCTGCCAGACCTTTTACCGCTCCGATGAACAATTTACAACACGAATACGGACGCATCGTCCTCGGATAGCCGATTATTTCGACCGACAGCAATATTGCACGTGGCAGGAATATTGACACCGTTGTTTCTCACTTTGAGCGAAAGATTAATAGCTTCAAAGCGAACGGTTCGTTAGCGGTGAAACACGGGGGAATTTTGTCACGATTATCGTCTTTCTGTAGATACCAAGAATCCTTACGGGTGATCGCTGACGCATTGTAATTAGAACTATCATTGTCCTTAGTATCCAATTTTACACGACGGGATTTGACAATTTTCGCCTGATTTTCGCCTGATTTTCGCCGTATTTTTCACTTAGGAACTTGGCAAATTTCCTATAGATTCCAAGAATCCTTCCGAGTGATCGCTGATGCACTGTAATTAGAATTATCACTGTCTTTATTGCCCAATTTTACACGACGGGATTTGGAAATTTTCGCCATATTTTCTACTTAGAAACTTAGAAAATTTCCTGTAAATTCTAAGAATTCTTCCAGATGGTCGGTGACGCACGGTACACAGAATCACGTACCAATTGGGGGACTTAGAAAATTTTTAGCATGTTATATTTTAGGAAGGATATCGTTATCTGTATACGATCACCTCATGATTGTCGTTTAGTATCACAAATGCTATGAAATCGGACGCAAGCTTCGGGAATCAAACTTTTTATCACCTATGACCTATACAACTGCGTATAGCCGTTCATTGTAGCACGCGATAGCACGTTCGATCTCTCATAAATAAAGTTCATCACTGACGAATCATAAATCGTCCACGTATATTTCTTCAAGATTTCAGAACTTTCTTACCGATCGATTTTGATAACGTAGCTTATTTGCAATACTGCCCGGCCATGTTATTGCCGCGCGGAGATAAACTCGTATGGCGACACGATTTCAAATAAATCATTCGTTTTGCGGATATTTTCTGAGAAATTTTATGCCGATTTTTATTCGAGCACACTCCTCCGAATCGCTGGAACGTTTTATGTGTCTGGTTTCGTGATGATGAAACGCCAGTGTCACAATCGATGGACGCCAGTCGACTTTAATTAGTCGTCTGTGACTTAAACAAGGCATAGGATTCTTCAATTTCATTTTTATTTTTCCGATGAATCAGTAGTTTTCATGGTGTACAATCTTTTTGAGTACGTAGGTTGATAAAAAAAGAAAAAAACGCAGAACGTGTTCGCTGCAAGTTCATCAGTTTCGGGATGAAAGAAGCTTAAATAGGAACGTTTAAACCGTCTTGAACACTGAACCCCGATTGAATTCTAAGAAACGCGACGACCCATTTCCTCTTCCTGAAAATGCGTACCGAACGTCCGACCAAAAAGCAGTAATAAACGGGTAGGAAAAAAGAGAAATTGCTGAATCAGCGTTTGTCGGTGGTCACCAAGTTTCCATGTTTGCGAGAACGAGATAGGATGGCAGCAAGAATTATGCTTCGCTTTGAACGATCGTATCTCGCCAACGAAAAATGATCTCGGCTTGGTGTAGAAACCAATTTAAAGGAAAGCCTTTCACGATTCTGATAGCATAATTGAAATGCATCGTACGATTTCTTATTCAAAGGTGAAACGATCTCCGATTCAATTGGATTTTAATTCTAATGTTTATATATCATCGGATCGAAGTTTATCTGGATGATTTTAGTCTCATCAATGTTGGATTTCTGTGAAAATCCTTAGATTGTTATTTGAAAGTTTTATTTCTTCTAGTTCGAGACCCTTAGGTCAATAGTGACTGGACTAGCAACATCTGGTCCCGAGGTTTATGACTAGGATTGCTGATCGCTTTTCGTTGCACAGAGGAATAATGTCAGGGAATTCGCAAGAAAAAAAAAAAGGACCTCTGGAATAACGTTGTGAGTTGTGACTTTGTGTAATCAGTCAGTCAGTCTTCGTTGTACCGTTGTAATAAGGAAACGCTTGTAACGTATTTTAATTTTTTCATTTCCTAAATAAATTGCACGAAGGAACATATTCAAAACTTGCTCGTTAAATATTCAACAATCAAGAAGAGATCAATTGTAACTTTCATACGATTTGATAAATAAATTCGTAGTTATCGAAATTTTCGTCAAAATTGAAAGTAATACTAGGTAAATCGAATCATAATCTTGAGTCAAGCAAAACGTTCAAATGTAATTATTATATTCGTTATCGACTGATCTACGATAGATACGACAGAAGGATCTTTGTAGGATTACGACCAAAGAGGTAAGCTAGGATATAACGTCGTTGGCATCACTCTATTATCAGCATTGTCATTTTGGGGATTCCGGAAATGTGGCAGCTATTGAGCGTAATCGTGCACAACCGGGTCATGCATACATACGTGTGGACGTGGCATAACCGGAACCAGGAATTAAGCCAACTGAATCCGCTCGACCAAGAACTTATGGATAACTCAGTCTGAAATCGAAGTTCCACGAATTATTGTGTATAATCCTATTACCTGTATTAGAATGGAAACATGCCCGGAACGGTTGTATATAGAGTGTCTGGAGAGCCGTTTCCGCACGCAGTTATCTACTACAACGTCGTACTAACGCGATTTCATCTTAATTCCAAAGACTAAATCTGCTTGTGATATCTGGGTTAATAGCTCCCTTGGATATCTTTTTATCTTTCAACCCTTTCAATAAGCCAGCTCTGTTTATCAACGAATCTTGATCGTATTACATTTCTATCCGAAGTCATTTAATCTTCTGATTAATAAGTTCCATTGATTTTTGTTACTCGTATTATCAGAAATTTACCAGTTAAGCACGCACGTTTGAACAATTAAAATCAACGCTGAGAAGATGAACAGATTGTTCGTGAAAGTTTTCAATGTATGTCAGCTCGATCAAGGCCACCGATTTGCAACAAGCGATACGAAACGAAACGTAAGTTGGACAAACGGCAGGAAGTAACGTGTGTCCCTGATTGTGCATTAGCGGCGCTCTTGTAATTCCCCCGGCCGTTGGGGAATAATTAAAAGCACGAGGCCCCGAGAGATAATTATGTCGGGCGGTAAATTGCGCGTCGCGTCGCAGGTACAACGTTTTCGGACACGCACACACACAGAACGCGAACCACTGGGCACTGGTTTACGTTGATACTGCAGCTCTGGCCACTGCGAAAGTGGCATTCACCGCCACAAGCATAATGCCAGCTGATAACCTCAAACGTTGCCGACCACCGGCCGACCCAACTTTGCCGTTACCTGTCCACTCTGTTTGCCAGTCAACGCGTATCCTCCACCTAACGGCCTCAACTATTTTCCCCTTTTGTTTTTCGACCATTGTTACCCGTGACTCGTTAAGCCAACTGTTAATTGGACGCCAACGATTTTTTTTTTTCTTTTCGTACTTTGTTCGATGGATCGTTGCAGCGAGCGTATTGCTTTTCATCAGAACTATAGAAACAGGAAATTTCAATTTGGCCTTGATCAATTGGAAATTAACTACTCGTTTTATTATATCAAGGAAGATGGATAAAATATATTTATGTACTAGGTCGGCTACAAAAGTGGTCCCGATCCCCTTCACCCTCGAAGTGGTTAAAAGGAAATACCGAGAACACGAATTGCTGTTTTATATCCTTTTTGAAATCTTTCCCTCTTCACCGGAGGGAATGTATTGAAAGATGAAAAACGCTTTACGTTCCCAGGTAAACAGAAACATTTCTCCTGCGTAAACGTGTGTTTCGTTGTACCACCTGTATTTCCCTCAAAGCGCCATTCATCTTCACCGCACGAGTTCCCAAAGCGAAGACCAATCGCTCACCTCCTCGAACAAACAGCAGACAACCTATTCGTCCTCGTTAAATATTTCAAACAACTCATCAAATTTATGTTCATCATGCGACACAATCATATCCAAACACGAAAATTGTATAAAATCATTTCTTTCGGATATTCACCAGTTTATCCAAAGAAGTTCTTTTCATCCAAAAGAATTCTCACAAACAGATACGAAATACACCGTTTCGTAAAAAAAGAAAAAAAAAACGAAGCTCCTAGAAATAAGAATGGTAGAAATTTGAAATCTTGATACTTTTTGCTATCAAGATCAAAATTTCAAATTAACCCTTTGCACTCGAAGCATTTTTGGACGTAATCCGGTCTAATCTAATTTTCCAGCTACGTTTCCAGAAACCAAACTGTTAGAAATATTTGAGAATCTGTCGATTTTTATTCCCTTCTTTAATTTTCTATATCTTGATAGGGGTGAAACTGAAATTTCGCATTTTAGAATATTCCGATAAATTAAATATGTCGCTTCAGAGGCACCACTCGAGTGCAAAGGGTTAAAATACTTACGTATACTTATCAATTGTGTCATCTGGCGAACTTATAATAATTTTTATTTCAAATTTGAATGAATTTTTCGTTCAAAACACATCTAAAGGTACGAAATGTTTTTTTAGTTTCGTTTGGCGCCAATATCGTAATTTGTGTAAAAAAAACAAAAATGAAAGGATTAGTGTCTCGACGAATGTACAAGATTGGCTAATTTACATGTATGTATACTGGGGCGGGAGCAGAAGTTTCGCGGGGACGTGGCTAAAGGTAGCGGTGCATAATAATGTTGATTTATGCGCTTACGATGCATAACGAGGCGTGCAACGCAATTCTGGTGGGCGGCGCCGAATAACGTTGTTATATTTAACAAACTCGAGGAACATTAGTATCCCGGCTCGAATCACAGGGAAACGCGTGTACACTGAAACCTCTGCTATTCGTTACGTTGCACCTTCGCGAGTGTCAGCTTTGGCGCGAACACGTAACTTCTGGCGTGAACTTGTTCCAAGATACACACACACAGGTTTCCGTACGTAGGATAGAGTAATTAGACACGCGTTCCTTTAGTTTTTTCTAATAAGTTAATCGCTTGATTAGTTTTCCAACCCGACAGGTAGGTTGGTAATATTTTAACTAACCAATAATTATCTCACAAATCGATAAATTAATAATATTCTGTTGTTGGAAACAATGGTAAGTTAACCCTTAGCCACCTACCACACGTTTTTCCCCCGTCCAGGAGACCTCGCCACATTATTGCCAACCCTAATAAAATCCAGTACTTGTATATATTGTTTTTATATTTCAAACAGATCGATCAGCTGTCGATGAAAAAAGACAGGGTGGTATTCGAAGCACCTGCCACGTTTAAACCGCGAACCATTTCGAAAATGATATTGACCTGACTAACGGAGCCGGCTTCCTAAGAGGCATTTGACACGAATCGATGCTTCCACGCTGGTTGCTCGTCAAAAGGAGAGCTCGTCGTTTGCCGCCAGCGACGAAGCAAACGCTACCACTTCAATGCTCGAAACTTCGAGTAATTTCAACCTCAAAGCACCGTGTCAGGTGACGTTAGGATCGATTCCGAATCCAACTGATATCCGACGCTCGATCCGTCCACTTTGATCCTGGACGTTCCGGAAATCTCGTGGCCAACTAGCCATTTTCCATCTTTGGTCAAAGTTTTCGTCCCACCATCACGAATCGTGCCACGACGAATCATATCCAGTATTTTGATTTCGAAATTGTTTAATTCCTAACTTTGTAATAATGTGAATTTGTAAATTTCCAAATTTCTACATAAAAGATATTTATTCGTAACGCAAAATGAACATTTCAAATTCCGAATGAATTTCATCTGAACGTGAAATAGTTTCTAAGGTGTAGCAAGTATCGATCCGGTAATAGTAATTAACGATATTACGTGTACCAAGGCAATTAGAATTGATCGGTTGTTAGCCGAAAACGTTTACGATCTTATCGTGGGATAGGAATATCGGCGGGCAGGACATGAATTGCAACGGTTCGATGGTCGATTCGATAAACGACACCGTTTCGAATTAGCCATCGGTCACCGGCAGTCAGTATATACGGTTCCCTTGATGAATTCCGCCGATGAAGATAACGCAAAATCTCCTAATTGAAATGTACCGCAATTCTCTGCGACACGGTTTTGCGTTCAGCAGATGTTATAATTAATCTTTAACGCGTCAAGCGCCACGTCAGTCACCGGTGACTGGCACCCGAAATTATCTACAATCAAATGATTGAGAAGAAGATAACGTTAATATTGATCGAATCGAAAGGTTAAATTTGAAAATGAATCGACCGCATCCTTAATAATTCGGATTTTATCGTGTCTGACTACGTACGTTCGTTTTTACTGGTGCCACTCGACGTGTTAATATAATTTTCTATGAAATTCCAACGAAATTTCTGTAAAATACCGTGATCCTTTTGGCGACAGAAAAAAAAAACATGGTTCACCCCCTGTTGAACATAGAAACAATATGATTGAAAACATTAATCGTAGCAGGTGCATTCTATGGAACATCTCTGTAGATGTTCCCTCGATCGTGATTTTCCATGGCGTACGGAATATCGAGAGACGGGCCGCAATTTCCGGCGGATGTCTATCGCGATCGGCCGAAGCTCGATCACGAAAGGGAGATTCCCGTAGGCTGGTTAAGAAATAAAACAGAAACGTCAAACGCAGCAGCATGAAAGTCTGAGTCCAGTAATAACCGAAGCCCGGTGTGCCGCGGTCGTAAATATTTCTTATTGAACCCGGCTGGATTGTATCGGAGAAAGGGCGAAACCCGGCCGAATCTACTTAAGGAGTAAGGCAACGGGATCGTTCGGACATTTTCTAGACCGTACCTACTTCGTTCCGATATAAATTTTCATCGTGAAAATTCAACGCTTTTCTTCTACTTTCTTCCTTCGATAGTTGTGCCGTATTCGCATTCCGTACATTAAATTAAATAATTTAACACCTTGACTGCCACGCTAAAGACGCTGAAAACTTGGTCAAGCAAAGCATTCATTTTAATCAAATTTTACCTATTATTCAAAATTTCGAGTAGCTAATACGATGATTTCTAATTAAGTAATTGAAAGGATATTAATAATCCAAGCGACAAATTTCTATGGCAGTTCAAGTGTTAACATTCTCGTGACGGTGACTGGGTCTATCGTGACCCAGACTTTACGACACACGTGTGATCCTGCTTCGATTAATATCAAACATTGAAATTTCCAAACCAAAAATCTTCGTATATTAATAAAAATAATATCTAACGAAATAGTGCAAGGTTTACTAAACAGGAATCGAAGAAAATGTAAAATCAAACTTAAATTACAAATTATATTTTGAATCAGCAGGAATTTGCCTCTGTCGTGGGAGGATTAATACAGAAAGGTACGAAAGCGATTGGCGCCAGCGAAAGGGTCAAAACGTGTTGGCGAACGTGTCGAAGAAATCGGCAAAATGTCGTCCGGCGAAACTGGCCACACGAACGAAGCGGTTCGCAATCGCGAGCTTCACGGGCCAGTGAAGTGCGAACGATTACGATCCCCGTTCGAGCGTTAAAATCGTCGATAATGTTATCGTCGTCGGTGTTCTCTGTTCCGCGCGGAAAGAAACGATCGAATTCTCGCGGACACATGTTCCCGCCAGGCATAAACGGCTTCGTAAATCTCGAGAGCAGGCTGGCGTAGACGGCCAGAAAAAAGAACCTCCTCCAACTTTCCTCGTCCTTGCCCCCCCCCCCCCCCCCCCCAGGTCCTTCAAATACTTCTCTGAAAGTGCCTTTAACCCTGGGGCAGTCCTAGAAACATTTCTCTCCATAAGGGGACCTGCAGGAGTAGCTGTATTTTTGCAGCTAGGGATGATCGAATCTTTTACTATTAATTCATTCGTAAACACTTAGCAACTAGACACCTTATTCGAATAATATTAGTATAACGTAATTATTTGATGATTCTGGAATTAAGTCGTGAACACTTTCTTACATGAGACTTCTAACGTTATTCGCAAAAGGTAAGGGATGAAAATGTTGTCGAAGGGTGTACGTGGGTGGTTTTGCGGATCGATTAGCAGACACGTGGAGCGGCTCGAGCCGATACGGACCGCGGCAGCGTTTGACAAATTATAAGATTAATCGCAGGGGATTTCGATCCGTCGGGATATCATCAATTATTCTTTCTTTTTTTCCCTTCCCCCGCCATGCCTTCGGTCCAATTACGCGGGAACGTGCCGACTCCGGCAGAGGGTCACGCCGCTTAATGATACCTTCTCGTTTCTTTCAACCGCCCGGACTCGAACCTTACGTCTTGATTACCGCGACTTCATTACTCAAAAGGAAAGAAACCGGGGGATACGGGAGATGGGTAAAAGAAAAATAATAGAAAGAAGCAGTTGGCTGACGGGGAAGAGGTTGACGAAGAGTCGAAGGGTAAAAAGAAATGGTCGCGTTCATTTGACGGAGAAGTTGAAACGGCGCCTTTTTCTTTTCGGCTCGGTCGCGCTCAAATTAAAATAAACGCGATTAGAACGTGACTCGATTTTACGACTGGATTGCCGCCGGGATCGAGCATTCGCGCTGGCAATTGAGAGGGTTGAATGAGGGATGAAATTGTACGCTGCCCGGTGAAAATGGGACGCGTGCTGCCAACCGTTCCCTTCATCCTCTCGGTCCCTGTCCCTCTTCTCTTACTAGGAATTTTTATGGAAACTCGTTCGCAGCCTGCTGAAGCAAGCCGAAACGAACGATGAATAGACCTTCGGATCGCTATCTAGGCTATCTGTTTGTCAAGAAGATTTTTCACCCCCTTTTTTTCGCAATCCTCTAAAGAAGGACGCGAACTAATAGGCGCGTCTCGATTCGTTGTCCTATTGCATCAGTGGCTGAGTCATCGAAGTCGCTAACTGTTGAAATTAGTTTTTCAATGACGTTTCTGTGGCAGTAGGATCTTTGTTTCATAGGTATTAAGTAAAGGTACCAGTAGTTGACCATTTTATAGAAAACATTAGAAAATAAGGTTTTTATAAGTTGTGCACTTTTCATGAAAGTGAACTTCAGGTGCCACGACTTCTGTCAGTTAAATTTTAAAACAATTACATGTGAAGCGAAGTATGCTTACTAATAAGGAACATCTAAGTCCATTAAGGTAAGAAATATGCGAATTTAACAGTTAATTTTTAAGAGTGGTCAACTTCTGAAGCATTTACCGAATTTTTAAATATATTGTTCAAAATCGTACAACTTAACTTTTTTTTTAAAAGTGGTCTTGTTACATAATCTAGAATGCTTAAAGAATGGCACCAGACATCGATTCTCGTTATTTAATGACAGAGCAAGCGGTTACCATTGTTCACGTGGAAGATTTTTCTTAACTGGTCAACTACTGGTACGATTACCTTACGTATAAAAATATTATAATTTCACGAAGAATAGCGGTAGAGACACTATTTCTTTATAACTCGTATTCTTATTATCTTATTTTTCGTATTTAAAATTTCGATGGTTTTATCTGACAGGTTGTATCTGACCCAATTATCGACTCCTGCCCTCCAAAATATTTATTATTTCAGCGTTAAAAGAAATCAAGCAAATTGAAATATTACGTACACTTCACACTTGACAGGCATTAACTGTGTTAACTGTAATCAGAATTAAAGTTAATATTCAATTGTTAAAATTTCAAGTGTGAGACGCTATTGCAGGTCAAGGGGTTAATGCGTAGCATCAGTGGCATGGCACACTTCTGTGACAAGAATTATTAAGGATACGATCCTTTCTTTTTTTAACATTTCATAACGATAAATTTTCCTTCGTCGTTGAAACTTTTGTCATTAAGGATCAGAACTTAAGTAGCAGAAAAACATTACGGTAACTTTGATATTTTCCGAGAGCTTCCTGTCCATCATCGCGTAATAACTTTTTTCCATACGAACTGAAATAATCCATCTAGTTCTTTCTTCTTACACATGCTTCGACGTTTATATCTGCGTTCAAAAATATTAGAACTTTCGCCCTGTATGTAGAAATAATTGTTAATTATTCCCCTATTAATCCCCAAAGTTGCGTCTGGGGTGTTTACAGGAAATTACACGAAACCGTCGAAAATATACGAAAAGGTTGCAAATTTAATTACGAACCCTATAATTTATTTCCATAAAACAGTGCTTCCTTCTTGTTCTGTATACCCCGGCATAAGAAAGTTACTTCACAAAGTAGAGTTTACATCATCGCCTACTGGTTCCTTTCAAGAAGCTTTAATATATTCCCCCCTCGCCGTTTCGGCAACAGTCTCCACGACACTTATGTCACGATTTTCCTGCAGAAGTTGGCCGTAAGTTTGCACAGGGTTGGATGAAAAGGGTGGTTGGCGCTAGGGGGAGGAGCACAGAATTCGTACGGTAACGAGCTACTTTTCCACGTATAAATTCAGTCTCTTATCGACGTTACGCGATCTCGACGCGGAAACGGTTGGCTTCCGGCCACGCCATCGGTATTTCATAAAGCAGTTAGCACGGCAGCCGCCGGTTTCCGTTCCGCGTGCCGGTTTCCGCCGCCGCCGTTCACCAGCATATATCGACGTTTAAAAGCGAGCCAACGCTTCCTGTTAATCCAACGAAATCCATATTTCGGGTGTTCGTGCGTGTTCATCCTGACCCGTTCGTGGAGAATTGATTCCTGGCCGGAAGTACGGTTTGATGCTGATGGGGTCGAACTTATTCGAAGCAATAAAATTGATAGGACATTTGAAAACTTTGAGTAATTCCGTACTTTACACGAATGTAATAATTTTGATATACAACCCATGGCAAAGGAGTTTCCGATCAGACGGATAAATACGAAATTTACTAACGACATTCATGTTTTAGAACTGTCAAATACTATTAAATGTGGTTAGAAGTAATGGGGGATTAAGGGTGGCTTATTGTTAGTATGTAGTAAATAACAACAAAATAACACAAATTTCCATTTGTTGTGACAGAAAAGCAAAAGAAGAAACAAAATTGTACATCGTAAAAATCTTCTTAATTCGATGCCAGAACGTATAAAAGCAGTGATACGTACACGTGGAGACACAACAAAATATTAATACTTAAAAAATTATTTACATTAAAGTATCTGATCGGAAACTTTTTTCCAGTATTTCTACCGATCGAAAATATTTTTCCATGTAACATTTAGTTTCTTCTCTTGATTTCTTTTTTCACAATAAATGGAAGTTTGTGTTATTTTCTCTACCTTTAACTACATTTAATAGTTTCCAATAGTTCTAAAACATGAATGTTTTTAGTCAATTTCGTATTTATCCGTCTGATCGGAAACTTTTTGCCAGTGGTTGTAATTGTGACCGTATATGTGATCGATAATCTTTTAACGATCACGTAGTTTCAAGTCGGTCGAAAGTGTTAAAAAGAAAGAGAAACGTAATTTTTCGCATTTGAAACAACGAAGCGACAACGCAATAAGCACGTAATGCGACTGAATATTCATAGCTGGCAGCGGGTAGCTGCGCACGGGGTGCTATCGACGCCGAACAATTACCAACTTTGCCAAAGTTTCGGATAGTTATTAGAACGTTGAATAATAATTACACTGCGAAACAATCTTCGACCGGCAAGTATTTCGATACACGACGCAACGTCGAAGGTAACGGCGCGGCGGTATCCGAATACGCCAGCTACCCAACAAAACTTTCCCGTCGAAAGATATGCTACGATAGAAATTAGTGACATTAGTTGCAAACTTGATCAAATTTCATTTATGACGGATTTTATCCGAAAAATTTGACGAGATCAGACAATTATAAAATTTATGATTTCTGCCAAGCGAAACGTGCTTCTCCCTGAAGCGTTCAACGCGAACGTCAACGAATCATAGCGATCTGGTGTTTAGACAATAAGATGCTCGTCAGGACACACGTCGCAACGCAAACAATGCTCGGGATGGTTTCAGGTCTTTCTCAAGGATCGTGGAATCTATGTATATCACTGCCGTATATTGGAAGGGAAAAGAGAGGGAGGCTTTGGTGGGGTGTATCGTCGTAACCGACTCGAAAATACCCAAGCTTCGTTGCATATAGGAGAAGAGAAACCGAATCGTTGGAGACAGAGTGGCTGGATAAGTGGAAGAGAGGGTTGGTAGACGGCGCACGGTTCAAGGGTGGGACACGTCATATTCCTTAAACGGGGCTGAAACGTCAAGACAAGCTGGCGCCACTCCATACCTATCATCCAGAGAATAACAATATTCTATAGTCTCTCTATCTATATGTCGTTTCGCAAACGCGTCTGCTGCCTTTTGTAACCTTGAGGAGAATTTCCAACGGAACAAGATGAACGACCGACAAGCAATGGATATCGGTTTAAACCTTTCCAGATTATTAAGGTTTGTTAAAGAAAGCTTGATAATAGTATTAATTCTCTCGTGTATCATTTCGGGTTAAGACGCTAACATACGCGTAATAAGGGTTAGATCGTAAAGTGGGTCAACCGACTTTGAATCATTCCTGAAACATGGATATTCTCATTTTGCCCAGTTAGATTGTTGAAATTGTCCCAATGCGCTTCCCGTAGATCGTTACAAAGTTAGCGGAACTCGGTTGGCCTTATCGAGCGTCAGAATTGCGACATTGTTACAAGGTAAACGCAGGCAGGACGGATTCGAAAACGCGGACAGAAAATTCGTCATGGTGTGCTCTGCGGCTCAAAGGGAGCAGCTTGATGGCGATTGTTTCGAAGTTGGAACACGAGTTGTCCAGACCACGCTGGAATTCTAATACCAATGTGTGATTCTCGTGGTCCTCGCAGAGGTGTTTGATGCCAGTTTATTCAGGAGAGTTGATTCGAGAGATGGACACTCGTAGAAATTCCACGGGAATACGTGTGACGGTGTGTTTCAATATTGAAATTGTGTTGGGAAAATTAATTTATTTCTTCCTTGCCCGGTTGCATTCGAGACAGTACAATTAAATGCGGAGAAAAGAGAACCCGGCAGAGTTTCCTCGAAATTGAAGCCTTTGGTTAATTAGTTTCAGTCGGTGGATGGTAAAGCTAACAAATTTATTTTCTCGTTCCCATCAACTTCGGGGAAATGAATTTTTCTCCCCGAACAGGGACCACTTGCCTTTAATTCTATCGCAATTACATGTTTTTCATACTTCCTGAGGGCCGTTGCGTTTTCTTTCAAAGGAGGAAGCGTTCACGCAGACGCGTTTCTGCTGCATGGGACATTGGTGGGCTTGGATAGCGTTAACTTGTTTACACATTTATATATTTAACCCTGTTTTCGGATGGAAATATAGTCTTGGGAACTAAGAAATTTCGAAACATTAGGATTGTTTCTAGAATAACACATTTTCAAGAATTTGAAAGCTTTGATATAATATTAGATTTACCGGAAAGTAATGTCGCATCGACCGGCGCGGCGCGGGAAGTAATTTCGCTGTTTCAGAGTAAAATTTTATTTACGTTCTTCAAACGTTCAATAAATATGTTATATCTGATGGTAATTAAAGTTACTTAAACGACAGACGTCAGGCCGCCACGCCGGTCGACGCGACATTACTTTCCGGTAGACTTAATATACTTTTACAGACTTAGTTTAGATAGTTTCCTTTGAATGGCCGCTATTTTGCAACGTACACAATGACAGAAATAATATTCAGGGGATTTTCAGTGACCTTTCCAAGATAAATAATTCCAGGAAAATTACAATCTTTGTTCAGGGTTACTCAGGCTGATCAATTTCAACGCCAATCGTCAACTTTTACCCTGAAAAATATCAACGAATCAAGGCGTACGTACAGTGTCTCGTATTACAACGGCATCGGGAGAAATTCTGGAATCTTGCGAAGGCTGGATCCCAGCAAGAATTGTCTTATTGAATCGACCTGAAATCCCAGTTCAATTAAGGACGCTGCTCGTACGAGTCAAAAGAAGCCACGGTCCCGTTGGCTACGGGTACATTAATGCTTACCTAGAAAAGGACACTTGGCTGCGGAAGGGCAGAGAGGGACATAGATAAGCGGTTAGAGGGTAGATGAGTTAACTAGATACCCTCCCCCTATCGACGGGGGCCAACGAGATATACATACCGGTGCAACCAGAGCTTCGGCTCTCCCGTGCCGAATGCTAATAGGGTAATTAACAATCTCGGTATTAGCTGCCAAGAACGCGCACTAACAATATGTCATCGGACACCAAATTTGCGGTAAACTCCCGCTTGCTTACCTCCGGTCCTCTGCCCCGTTTCCCGTTCGACTGTTATCGTTTGATTGTGTTTCGTTAACTGTTACGCGTTTTACTGAATTAAGGATATGATCAATTTCGGCGTCCATTTTAAAATTTAAAAAATCTACGAATCTCCATTTCTTTTGGATATTTTCCGTTTTCATAGTGGAAATTTTTCATTTCGAAGCTTTCATTGCCTGAGAAACGGTTAAAAGACCTGCGTGCTTTAATCTCAGCGAGTCCATCTGGAAGAACAAATATTAGCCTTCAAAAAACGCTGTTGGAAGTCTTTTGGAAAGACTGTAGTTTGGGAGATATTTTTAAATTTGAACAAATATTTAAGACACTATTACGAATGTTACATTAAATTAGCCGTTTTCCTTTCGTCCCAATTACTCCGTCAATCGTTAAACGTTCCTCTCTGATTAATTAAGAACGATCGATCCGTGGTCGTTTCCAGGTAAAAATTAATTACGACGTTCGACTGGTGCAAATACACGTACGTACACAGGTACGTAGCTTCTTGTGGGGGATCGGTGTTTGTCTCAGACACTCGATCTTTCCAATTATCTTACTCTGCCTTTCGGTCCGAACATCCGTTAGATATCCCCGCAAACCGTGAAACCAGGTCATTAATTACCAGCCTTTCCCCGCTCGTTCGTTCGTTCGTCCGTTGGCTGGAAAATATTTGACAAATCGTTCTTGTTCCTTTCAGGAAATAAAACAGATAAAAGGACGGAGAAGAGAATCGCGAATATATATATATATGAAAAAAAGAAAGGAAAACGTGACTCTTTTTGTTTCTTTTTCCAATTGAACTTTACTCGCTTCGTAAAATGAAATGATGGCATCCTCAATACACTGTAATATTTTAATTTGCTAAAACGATCTTGGGAACGGCGTAAAGAATATATTGACCGAATGCTTGGTGTGGACTCCGATTTATTTGCAGTGTTGGATCATGATCCGCGGACCGAAGTAATCACAATTGAGAGAACGAACAGCAAATTACTTATTCCAATATCGAGCTTAGCCCGGAAAGTGATTCTAAAATTCCAGTGCATTGGCTACTTAACACATTTGGTTGGTATCAGGCGTAATTGAAGTTCCAATTTGATCAAACTACGTACTCAGAAGGCAGGTTGGCTTGCGTGTTGCTCCCACGGTGGATTCTGGACGAAAGGGGCAATTCTTCGCAAGACTGTCGCAACGTGGTCTTGCCATCTAGGTATCGTGGAAGAAAACGGACGTTACCAGCCGGGAATCTCGCTACTTCCTAGACTTAGACCCACCACTGTATTTCTCCACGACGCGACACCCTCTTATATTCTGGATATGGAGGTACCGATTCTACAATACATTGTTGCCACATGGGCCATTTAACGTCGCTGCCAAAATGTTGACGCGACGCGATTAAAAACTACTACTTCACCCTCTTTCCTACCCTATGTATATCTCGAAAGAAAGTCGCCATTAACCCGACAAGAGGACTGTCAGTAACGCAATGTGATTTAATGTTCTCCTATTCCGTGAAAACAATGAACAGCAAAGTGAAGAAAATGAGATTAAAATTTCATTAATTAAACAATGAAAATACTGTTTGGTTCCTTTGCACCGCGACCACGTGGATGGTTCTGTAGAAAGCTGTTCGTGGACGATGACGTTCCTGATTTCATAGCGGATTCGACGAAGAAATAACGAGATATTTCATAAGGGGACGGGACAGAGAAAGCAGCCTTACACGGCTCGCAATGGATGTGTTATCTAAAGTTTGTACGCTGAAAGCCTGTAACGATTTGACGGGGAAGCCGGAGTGAAAGTTCGTTCTCGAAAGCTCTCTAGCCGACGAACGATTCAATTTGGAAAAAGTTAAAGCTGCTTCGGGAAAATTGCGTCCAAGCTACCGGGAAGCTTTTCCTCCGTGGCTGTCGGCGTTGTTTAGGACTCCAATATTTCTTCTTACGTTTAATTTTTCCTGCGACAAGCGTGCATTCCGCTCGGGATACGTGTCGATGGACCTTTGCTCGCGGAAATTACAGCACTTCGAGATTGCGGAAAACGGGAGAGAAACATTTTCCGATCGCGTCGTGCTGTTGCGTCGGTGACGTTCACCATTTTCGAGCATAAAACTTTCATAACGAGAAATCACAATTATCGCTTCCGATTAACTTTAATTTGCTATACTGTTTTTCAAACTCGTTAAGTGTTGGAATGGTTTGCGTTTTTATAAAACTTTCAGCTTCAGAGTGGCATACCTTTTTACATTTTGAAACACTTTTAGATATTTTGACGAGGAGGCAAAAGGGTGTAAATCAAATTATTGCATTCTTTTTCAAAAGAAATTCCTCTAACAACATTTTTACATGCTCCATTATTCTAGAGAGATATAAAGTTTCAGATCTAATATGAATTCGTTAAAGTAAAAATGAAAATATGTATCAACACCTAACATCGTATTAATACCTCTTATTGCTAGAAGAAGAAAAAGAAACCATTTTGGCCAAACCAATATCCCTTAAGAAATTCTGATTTTTCTTATTTACATAAGAATTGCCGGTGCTTGGAGTTTTCACGAATTGCATAAAATATTGAACGAAAAATCCCTGAATGTCTTGGGACACCCTTCAATAACGTTGAAAAAGGTGGAAACAGAGAAACGTTTCCCCCCCACGATGAAATGCAAATCGACGTCGTTTAACCATGAAACGAGCAATAAAAAAAAAAGGCAAGAAAAAAAGAAGGAAGATCGTCATGGTAATCGTCGCGATAAAGTGATTCTTGGCAACACAAAGCTTGGCTGTTAGCTGTTCCGTTTTCCGTACGAGGGATTTCTAGTTAAAATAGAGAGGGTCTGCGAATTCAAGAGTGGTTCGAACAAGAAGGGCGACAGGGAAGGATCTTCGAGTTCCTGAAGGAGCTGTTTATTTGCAACGGTGATGCACTTAATCGTAAACCGGATAAACTTTACTTCGGACGCCTTAGACAAACTTCCTACCGTTCGTTGGACTGAAATTAAACTCCCTCTATCTTTTATCCTATTTTTCTGCGCTCATCGAACCTTCGTTTCAGTTTTAACGTCAGAGATTGAAGATTCAAAGATATCTGTCAGCGTTGAAACTGGAAAATTGCAGTTATCAAACACAGACGATTAAATTATTTAGAAAATTCTATCTATTCGATCGTGTCTGTAAACTTTTATAAAAAAAGAAAAAAAAAAGAGTATTAAAACCCAAAGTCCATAAGGTACAACAGACTGTACAAGTACGCAAGCCATAAAGTGGATTACAGAGGTACCTTCACCAAAGATACACAAAATGTCCAGGACAAATGTAACGAGCTGTACAACTCGTATCACCCCACTCGAATTGCGCGTCTCATTAACCAAGAGAAGACTGTCGGAACGAGACCCTTTGTGGTCTCTAAAAATACGTTTATACCCCGCTGACAGACGGGGTTGTTGGTAAGCGGGACAAGCATGAAATCTGAGAGGTGTAAAAAGAAGAAGAAGAGGAAGAAAAAAAAAAGAAGAAATGAAAGAAACGGAGCGTCAAACGACAGGCGAGACAGTTGTTTGGTTTTAAACGACGTTGAAATAATGACGCGAGGTATACGGTAGGGTGAAACACAGAAGCAAACGTTGGTGGATTCTAACTGGCAATAAGAACGGCAACCAGGACCGAAATGAAGCCCCCTTTACGCGAATATGAATAAGAAACGAGGCGGCGCGGCGGCGCGAGCTATTCTCATTTTCATCCGACCAAACTTACTGCACAGGGCGAACTCGAGCCTGTTATACGAAGTTTATACACGCAGCCTGGTTACCATCCACTCTGCAGAAAGCACCAGTTACAAGCAGCCCCTTAACCATCTGCCAAGCTCAGCCTCCCCACCCCTCTCGTCATTTCTTCAGCAACCCTCCCATACCTACGATCTGGCCTCTCCTCGGCTTGTCTATCTTCTTGTGTGTAGCACGTTATTGACTCTGCTGCTTATATTTTCGCGGCTGCCTTTTACCTTTTCCGGTGACCCTTGACCGTCCTATTCGCTCGCTCGTAGCATCGGATGGCTATGCACTGTCGAGGATTTTAGGCTTCCCTAGGGAGAACATCGATGCTAGGGAGTATTGGGACTCGCTTCAGAATTAGTACGAGTTAAACCTGGCTGGAGTCCGTTTAACGTCACGAGTATTCGGTTTAGTAGTTTCCTAATTCTGAAATTCTAAAGCTCTGGCAGTTCGAAATATGATAATTTCTAAATCTCTAATTTCTAAGTTTCTAAATTTCTATGTTTCTAAATTTCTAAATTTTAAAATTTTTAAATTTAGAAATTTCTAAGTTTCTCAGTTTCTAAATTTTTAAATTTCTAAATTTCTAAATTTCAAAATACCGCATCTAAGGATAACGCCCAGAAACTTTTGAGTACAAGACGAACGGTTGTTTGCAAACAAGAAAAGTGAGCCGAGCAACTGGCGAAAGGGTTGAGCATTATCACCGATTACGCGGGTCGTTTAGTTCTTTCAAAGAAATACACATTGTTATTATTTAGAAGTTGTACCGCACGCTTGGGAAGGCAACACACGATGCCTTCTCGCTGTTTTTCAACAACTCGAAACGCCATTTTCCGGCCGCTTTGTAAACCCCAGTCGGTTTTCATTGTTACGGAGATCCACGGACCGCCTTTGTAACCACCAGGGGAAATTATGAGCAAAGTCTGGCCGGACTTTTTGGTTACAATAAGCATTCATCGGGACAATGCGCGTGGACCGTGTGCACGTTTTCACGTTTAAAATGGAGTCCTGGCTGCGTTCAGCACCGCTTTGAGAGGCCGTGGCTTAATTAGCAAGTGCGAGCGGAAGTGTCGCACGAAAGGTGGTCGCGATTGCTAAACTGGGTCACCGTACGAAGCCTTACTCTTTTTTCTCTTTCTTTTTGCAACTTTTACTCTCGTCGTTTCCCTTTGCAACCAACCCGTGGCTTCGTTTTCCTCTCCTTTCAGGATTAAATAAGATTCCAATTCCAATTTTTGATTTCCAATTTATCTACAAGTCAGCCTCAAATTTCTAAAATTATATTTTGTAGTTTTCATGTTTCTGAACATATAATATTTTTAACCCATTGCGCTCGAAGCATTTTTCAACGTAATCGAATGTAATCTAATTTTCCAGGTATGCTTGCAGAAACCAAACGCACTATGTCGGAAGAAAAGTGTTCGAAATATTTGAGAATCTGTTGATTTTTATTCCCTTCTTTAATTTTCTATATCTTGATACGAGTTAAACTGAAATCTCGCATTTTAGAATACTCCGATAAATTAAATATGACGCCTCAGAGGCACCACTCGAGTGCAAAAGGTTAATCTCTAGACATAATATTTGCCAAATGGAACGAAATGGTCAATTTAACATTCTGCCACGTCTTTCATATTCGCAACAAATAAAATGATAATTTTGAAATAGCCATCATAATCATTATTTCTTCCAAAGTTTTCTAACGTTCCTGAAACGAATTCGGCGAAACGATTTCCACGTCGAGAAAAAGGGGAAATACAATAATGGTAGCAATTTACGAGGTCCATCGGGCATTACAACCGATGAAAATGTAATTCAACGGTGACGGGTGGGTAAGAAGAAATTATACCATCATACGTGTTCTACTTGCCGAATGGGGGCAATATCATCGCTGGTCGAAACGAATTGCGGCGAGCACTGGTATCTAACACGAGGCATTGGCCCGTATTAATTTTGACTCGCGTATCGCATTTTTCAACGGGGAACGGTCGGTTCCGGATAGCTAGAGCTCCGCCATCCTTTCAGAATTTATGGCCGTAGACGAGATTATTGAGGTGCCGGAAGAAGAAACCGTTCGGAGGAAAAGAAAATCTCCCGAGAAAACGGGACTTGTATCTCTATCGACACCTTTGAAGAGACTATGACCCGTGAAAACTTTTCGTGAATATTTATTTTGCTCCATGCCAATGGGTTTCCTTCAAGAAATTCAACGACAGACTTTATTTTTCCCTCAAGATATTATATACAGTCTGTTCCATATGTCTAAACGTTTTCTCCTTTATAATTTTCGAAAATGAAGTACGATATTATAACCGTTTGAAGTTGATTCTTTTTGGTGAAATATGTTTCGTCTTCGTGTAATTATCACAATTTCTCTAGAATTTTATTTATAAATCTAGAGGAACTTTTAATTATAACCATTCCAGTCATTGGCGGCGATTGGTCCAGGATACAGCGAATAACTTTGTCATTTTGTGGCACTTTTAATTCAAAAGTTTTGAGAATAAAGACGAAAGTTGGATACATTTTCTTCAAAAAGACTGAAACGATTCAGATAGCAATTATAATGTTTATTTCTCGGAGACATAGACTCTATAGTGGGCAGAAAATTTAATTCTCTTTGAACGGTTACGATGAGAAATAAGAAGTGACGCTCGAATCGTACTTCTACATCGAAATCGTTTATCGTAAGACATTGTTTGAACCAAGAAGAGGGAAGCGTAAAAGCACCGCCCTCGTTTCGGTGATTTGCTTATCGCGAGAGCAATGCGATTTTCAAGATGGGAAGCCACCCTTTCGTGCGAGAGAACAGAAATTCGCTGTGTGTCGCGGCAGTTTCAGACCCGTCTGGAACTTTGCATCGGCATTTCAGCAGCCCCGTCTCTGCAGCACAGGAATTCCGTACGGTGCGTGGAGAAAGATGTATAGATAGATAGACAGATGTAGAGAATTTTCACGAAACATCGACGAATTCGAGCGAAATAATTTGTCTCCTTGTAAATTGGCCAGGACACGAAACGAGTGGTCCGACTGCACAGGCCAGGACAAACATTAAAACCACACTTTCACAACTAATCAGACAGTGTGCAACTATTTTCGACGACCGCATTCCTCTTCGTCACGCTGTGTGTACTATCCTGCGAAACTGGAAATTCTGCTGATGACCAAGTTGCATCGACAAGCTCATTCGACGCGATACTCCAGCCACAGGCATTCAAATATTGAAATTTTTGAATAATAAAACAACCGCTTTAACCCATTTTTTCCCAGTGTTGCGTACTCGCAACACGAAGTTTAACTTCACAAAATGCAGTCAGAATGAACTTATGATGCAAAACTCATCGTACATGTGTCAAAATGCATTTACAAGCTCTATGTGTATGTGTTTATATTTCACAATTAGTCTGACACTTCGTTAGTGAAAAAAAAAAAAGAATAAATTACTGAAAACATGTCGACATAATACAAAAAATGTCAGCTTCGCCTTCACATAGTGTTTTTCAAAATTTCATGAGTGATGCCATCAACTTTGATCAGTTTTTCGTATAATCAACAATGTTGTACATTTTGAGCAAATAAAAGCATGTGATTGAAGTAATAAAAATTGTTTATTTATTTTTACTAGGAAACTCCCAACGTAGCGCCAGCGCAACATTATGTGTGCTGCAAATGACAACACACACTGCTAGTTTTTTAATATTTATCATGTTATTTCAATTATTTTCAAGTGAAATTCATGACAAAATACCATATTTCTTCACAATTTTTATTTCTGGGAAGAAATGGGTTAAAACGGCACGCTGTGTTTATTTAAGTAGAAATCTAGATGATTGATCATGTGTTTTGGGTTGCAAGGTTAGTTAAAGACTACGCTTAATATTTGTATGGATTACATATTTTTTGAGTGACCAAATTACGTAAATACTGCGTTTTAATATTGTTATGAATTTCATACCTTTTTACTCGATAAGTTACAATAACAGACTTCTGGATATCAGAACAGCTTCCACATAACATAGACTATTATTACAAGAACTAAATACTTCACCCTAAGTTCCAGCTTCGCGCCCCCTCGAGAAACACCCAAATAACAAACGCAAATAAAACGAACGACGTGGAAAATCCAGTCTCCCTTACGCTCCAACAACACTAGTGCTATCTGTTTCCTGTATCCGGTGAACACTCGGCGGCGGCGGCGTCGCGGATCGTTGTCAAGGGACGTTTATCCCTTTTGTCCAACGGGGCACGAATGAAATTTCATTTCACGTGCGGCAAGGTTACGTCGACGAACGTAACGGCAGGATTTCTTATTACCAGCCCCTGGTGTCCCGACATATTATGCGACAAAGAGACCCTCCACGAGGGGGAAACCGTGTGAGTTATGCCGGGGACGAAGAGTTTGTCGTTTACGGACGGACCCGGGTCGAAGCGTGGGCGAGACAGTGAAACAGGCCTGTTCAAAAAATAAAGCTGACTCGGTGGAATAAAGATGACCGTTCCGCGTGACCGAATTTCATAAATGTAAAGAAAAAAATAAAAAAAAGGAAGGAGTAAGAGAAAAATGTCATTGATTTCTGAACCGATGGCAATGCTGAGCTAGCACGAGGTAAACCCATGTCCAAATCGTAGCTCCGTGACGTAGCACGCGAATTTTGGAATCGATACTTGAATAAATAAACTGAAACGTCGATTTTAATCATCCGAACAGTTTTATACAAGTACACGAGTGATTTGATGGAATATAAAATAGAAACAGTGAAATTGGTGACAAATGTCGAGGGTAGACTTTATTCGATCGATATTCGCGGTCGTCCTTTAACGAACGCTTAAGGGTCGCTTTCCATAGCACGGCAACAATATGTGCGTACGGGATCCAGGACTTCCATATCCAATAAGAAGGATCGTAAAAGCAGGAATGGTGGGTATGGTATGCTTCCGACCCCTATTTTCCACAAAATTTCGACGCGTACGTACCGCAGGAATAGGGTCTTGACAGCTTCGAGTATCTTCAAAATTTAAATTGAAATATTGTACGCTCGCGCGTCAACCTGCGAGGCTGCGGAACGAAAAATAGTATCGTACCGATATCAAATTATAATAAGTGTATACGTATTTGAATAAAAGTGACGCTGGTTTGCTGGCAAGAAATCGATTATGCGCAGGACACAGGGGAATCTATCCGGAAGCAAACGATCTGCATCACCCGGAGGAAGTTTTCGATTAATCCAGAGTATTTCACTTGAAACTCGAGCCAACACTGTCGGCTAAAGATTAGCAATTAACACGCGGCAGGGATGGGGGGTGGGGGTGGAAACCGGTTAGGGTGGTTCGTGGTTTCGTAAGCGTCGGGGACGCATGAATTATGAAAGGAGCGAGGTTTTGAAGAGTTATGAAGAGGGTGGGTGGAATTGAAGTTTGAAACGCCAGGTTTTGGACGGTGGTGTGTGGCAAACGAAGAACGAACGAAGGATGCAAAGTTCGGAAAGTAGTGATCTAGAAAGGGGCTCCATTAATAGCCGGTTGCGCCCGCTTTGCCGGAAGTTTGTTTAAAGTTTAAACGCGGCCTGCCGAAGCCACTACGGTTAATCGGTAGATTAAAGCATCCTTCGAAACACGCTTACACCATGGGAAACTCGACGCTGAACGAAGCCGACATAATAAGCAGCAACTTTTATCCCCCTCCCAATCGCAACCCTCCACCTCTCGCTGTGATGCTAATCCGACGCGGTGATCAAAGATTTGCTCCCGTGTTGATTCTTGAAAATTACGTTTTACGAACAGATTGACCTTCGTTAACGATATCCTTTTATCAGCCGCAACGAAAACAAACTTTCGTACCATGTTACTCATTCTTTGTACATTACCTAATAGCTACATCATTTTATAAGCACGGTTGATATGCAGTTATGAGGTTGAAAAAATTCATTTTCTCAAACAGGGGGTGTTTTGGATGCTGGAGCTGCTGTCGAGGATCTCCATTGATTCCATGCAAGTTCTTACTTTTATCGACACCCAAAATTTTAATCACGTTTTTCTCAAAACTACACTTTTTAGGTCTGTACGTGAAATAAGTGAGAAACTAGTGCATCGATCTTGATAAAATTTTACATGCATCTTTAACACGAAAACAACCAGGGATTGAACGAATCATTTTTTCATTTTTTTGTTAATAACCTATTTTACAAGCAACAATAGATCGATTTTTTTTTTTAGTGAGAATCATGACTGTTTTCAAATTCAATATTTTACAAAATCGGTTCGTTCAATTTCAAGAGAAATTGGTTTTTTATGTCAGATAACCCTGTGATGAGCCATCGTTTTTTTGAAACCTTCTCCGACAATCTGCTTTATAATTCACCTTTTTACGAAAAAATTATAAAATCTTCTTGAAATGTTATTTTTTTATATACAAAAACTTGTAAATAAATTAATCAATTAGACGCCTTTAAAAAAATTCGGAAAAAATCGCTTTTCTTTGACCTAATTACTACATGTAAGCCTTTAAAGTGCATCTACGCTGGAAATATCTGTCAACTAATCTAACCACCTAAACACCATACCTTACAGTTACACCTAGTTAACATTATCCCAGTTTATGTTAAGTCCACTCCAACAGTATCCGTCAACTAATCTAAACAGCTACATACCACCCTGTCGGTACACTTAGTTAACATTATCTCTCTTTAGGGTGGGTGTACATCTTCTGTTTTAGCCGGCTAACCAAAACGGTTAAATTTCACCCGGTAAATAAGAATTTACGTCGCCTGCCGGTAAAGTAACATCACGTTAACGATACTTGACCCAACAGCCGAACAAGTATCCTTTCTTCTTACGGCGCGAAACTTCAAAACCCCTTCGAATTACGACGGAAAACGTCGGGTAAGATGGGTAGCCACGCGCGAATCGGCGAAGGATCGGCTGAAAGGGTCCGGAAGCCAAGCAGAATTGCGGCCACGCCGTTCACAGCCATCGATGTTCACGGATGTCTGTCGACAGTGGCTTTTGTACGTGCGACGACTTCGACGCGAATACCTGAACGACGAAAACGAAGGAGAAGAAGAAGAAGCAGAGAAGGTTAGGCGGGGCTGGAGGAGAGTAGGTAGACGCGAAGATTGGGATAAGAGGGAGCCGAGATCAAAAGGTAGGCGTATGTAATGCAGAAGTAATAGGGTGGGTGGTTGGCGGTGGAGAGCCAGACGCAATCGTGTCAGAGTGGATGGAATTCGCGCTGCTTTTCATATTTTCTGAGGCTAGAAATGGAATTTCGGGATGGAAAATTTATGTAATGTGTTCACGTGATCGGAAGACGAGACGCTGAACACCCTCTCATCTCCCTCTTCTTTTCTTTCGTCCCTTGTTTATTTGTTGCCGTGATTCTGTCTATCTGGATTCGTCGTTAAGTCGAGTACCATCGATCATGCTTACATTGGTAGAATTAATTCTGGACACTTTTAAATTTAATCATTTAAATCATTTATATTTTATATTCTTATCATTGTTTTCTAATTTTAGGGGGTCGCTTATATAAAAAAGAAATCAGTAAAAAGACCATTTACAGCCATACTTTTAATATACAATAAAAATTACAGTCGCAACGCATCAAAGGAGGTACAAAAAATTTAATTAATTGACTAATTCACATCACAAAATAAAAATAACAACACGGCTTACATTTTTCTTTATAATTAAAAGAAAACATTTACAAATCAAATCATGTGAAAATATGAAGTACAAACATTATTACGGTATCAATTTACCATAGCAGAATATACATAGTCTGCACAAATATGAAATAAAGAATATTTTTATTCAAAGTGTCCAGAATCGATTCCACCAGTGTATATTTAGATTCGAAGTAGTTCTAAGAAAGGGTAAATTGAACTCTTTTAAGTCTACTTTTTCAGAAACTTCATCATGGAAGTGTCTTCCCTTTTGTTCACGAAAGGAGCAGGTACGCGCGCATTCTTTCCCCCGGGGGACGTTTCATTCGGTTAAATGTAAATTTGATACGAAATTGCTGGCTGATGTTTCAAAACTTGTCATTCCCGCGAAGGAGAAATAAAGTGGCAGAGGTTGTGTGCGGAGAGAAAGATACAAGGTAACGGATAACACGGAGAAATCTTGCACGTTCGTAATATCGAGCCAGCTGCGAGAATCGTAGGAGAGTTGACGACGAAATGGAGCATCCAAGGCTTTCCACGGATCGGGGGAGAAAGGGGGAAGGGGCGAAGAAGGCTGAAGGGCGCTTTCTAAATTACATACGGACGAACGGAGTCGTCGCGAGCCTCGTTCCTTCTTATTTCCCGTCCGACGACCGATCCTCGAGGTGTATTACAAAAGACAGACAAAGAGACAGACGACCAGAGAAATGGAGAAGCAGAGGAGACGAAGAGAAGATGGATAAGGGAGGAGACTGAGAAGAACGAGGGGTTGAAATTTTAAGCAACTGAGAAACAAGGAAACGTCGACTTGCTTCGTTCTTCTTCCAATCGTCACAACTTTGATCAACCCTTTGCCAACGATGGAATTTTTTAGATTTGTATTTTAGAAGAAGAAATCAAATATTCAAGGTCGCTTGCATTATTCACATCCTTTCAATTAATTATAGAAATCATCCTATTAGGTATTCCAAATTCTGAATCATAGAAATGACGAATAATAAGTCAAATTTGATCAAAATAAATGCTTTTCCTGACCAAGTTTCCAGCGCCTTTAGGGTGGCAGTCAAGGTGTTAATTATATTTTAAAATGTTTCTTTACCCCTATGCATCGATTAACGAATCAGTACTGTAACTGGACTCTGGGGAAATAATGGGCAAACCATCACTTGGACATCAGTGTTTTAAGATATATGAGACCCAGCACGGCTAGATAACAAATCCTATTCGCAGTTCTACTTTGCCACCACAAATCCTGATAGTTTTAACCCCGAAGTCAAGGTTCCTGAGTAGCTGATAGTAAAAATTCCATCGAAGCTTAGAAGAGGATCTCGGTGGGTACGAAACAACGACAGGATCTCACCGACCGAGGTTTATTACTACGAAAGTGGTTCACCGTCGTATACGAAAGTTGGCGAAAAGACGCTTTCGAGAATTTCCATCCGGAGCGCTCGTGCAACCATAGCACGGATATATTACGCTGTACAGCTACCCAGACACTCGTGGAATCCGTTGATACGTCGGGAGCCAGGCAGCTCGGTGAATTGTTTGAAAAGGGATCAGGCAAGAGGCTTTCAACGAGATCGTATCCAAACAGGTCTTACCCGAAAGGCTAACGAAAAATATTTGCGACTGGTCCGTGGTCATCCATGGTCCACTTCGTTTCCTACGACGACGAGTCTCTGGAACGTGGTGCTACTTTTCTGATGTTTTCAATCCATCTTGGGGATTGTCTTTATGTATCTAGGATCATGCAAGTGTATTGATACGTGGACCCAAATTAACTTTGGAGTATATTCTTCTTGAAATACAAAACTGTTGGGTTGGCAACCAAGTGATTACGGATTTGAAATAAAAAGGAAAATTCAACATTTTGTTTTAACGCGTGTCTGCGATACATTGAGCTTCTCTGCAATCTCGCGTGTTGTGCTATGACGATCTGAATCGATAATGGCCTTGATATGGCTCTCGTCAACTTTAACCCTTTCCACTTGGTTGTCCCCTCTGAGGGGACATATTTCATTTATCAGAGTATTTTGAAACGCGACTCTCAAGTTTGATTTATATTAGAACACAGAAAATTGAGGAAAGGAATAAAAATAAATAGACTCATAAGAATTTTTAACTCCTTCGTTCCAAAATAGCACATTTGGAAGGAAATGATAGATTCGATCGTATTCAAAAATAATTCGAGTGCAAAGGGTTAACTGGACGGCCAGATCGTTACGCATTCTTGATTGAAAAATCACCAGAACGAAATTTCGCAAATCAATTCTGACGCTGCCTTTCTTTCAAGGCTTCATTCCCATATACGGCGCATAACTTGCGTTTCTGCCTTTTCGGAAATAACACAATAAAATAATGTCTGAAATGCGCGTTTTCTTCTTCCATTTTTAAATTGGGATAAAAACGAAACTAAATAATTAATCGATACAATTTTCTCACTAATTAAATGTGCTCTGAACACGTTGACAAAACCATCTATCGACAAAATCCGCAATCATTTAGTTGCCAACACAATAATATAAAAGAAATGTTAGCGGTATC
Organism: Stelis phaeoptera; assembly: GCA_943735885.1. NCBI lineage: Eukaryota > Metazoa > Arthropoda > Insecta > Hymenoptera > Megachilidae > Stelis > Stelis phaeoptera. Next base: position 16,137,207 of record OX030932.1, on the reverse strand, counting down.
TCTGTTCCCGTTTGCTATAATTCGTTGACCAAAATTATTGCGAGGCGAACGGCGTTAACCACTTCAGCATATTTGCCGCGACGTTCTATCAACATTTCAATCGCGTTTTGACGACAAAGCAACGCGCGTCGGCCGCTTGTTGAAGAGCAGTCAGCCGAGAAGGTATCGCGGCTCTTAAACGCGTCGATCTCCGGCGAACAATGTTTAACGAGCTCGTTAATATCGCGCCACGCGACAAATTTGTCCGCGTCGAGTTAAAATTCGAACGAATAAACCACGAGCAGAATTCGAGCGCGACAATACGCCTCCGGGACATAATTGTTTTCCATAAAACCTGGCTAAAATCCGACGTGACGCGACCGCAGCCAACGTTTGTCCATTGTTGCGGCGACACGCGTACCTTCCTCCTCTTTCTCCTCTTGCTCGACTTGCTCCACCGCTTCCGCCACTTCTCGGCCGGATAAAGACACGGGATCGTGGTTACGCGTTTCCCGGACAGTTAATTAAATTTTCTGACACGCCTCCGCACCTTTGACCGGTCGCAATTAAAACTTATAGCCCGCGTTCGAAAAGTTCTCGCGCGTGCACTCTCGCTCTGCCACCGGGGAAATTAATTGGTTCCATCGTTGCGGCCGCAATCTCGACCACGGATACTTCCGTCCGTGATTATCAGTTTCGTTGTGAAAATAAAGTTAAGAGGCTAAAAAGTTTAAATAATTCTGCAGGCAAACGAATCGCGGAGGTCACGAATTTAATTGCCAATATTTCTAAAAATATTATTTGAACGCTTGTGGTTTGAACGATTCAAGAAAACATTGTTCTTGACAGAAACGGCTACTTCTTAATGTTTCTTCTCACCGAAACTAAATTGCATCCTTCATCCAGTGATCGAAGACAAAGAGAGGGAAGCAATTATTGTAGCTGTAGTCGGGATGATTGAACAAAAAGGGGACACTGGCGACGGTATAAACGCGCGGAATCGCATCGCGGACTCGGCTCCACTGGCGGGGCATTAGCGGGACGAGTGGAAGCTCGTAAACTTCAATTCCGTTTTCACCGTGTAAATCCAGTTAGAACGTTCAACGAAATTTGCAACCGGTGAGAACCGAATGGTAGACGAGACCGTGTTCTTCGTTCCGCCGATTGCTGCGATTCACTCTCATTTGCATGGACAGCATTGAAAAGATGGCTTCTGTTGCTCGTCCTTCTCCTGCTTCTCCTTTGATGTACAGTCTGTCTAACAAAGGCGATGGAATGAGTCGAGGATATTTTTCGAAATTGATACCTAAACGAGCGGGTGCTCGTGAAACATCGGTAATCGACGTAATTTTTCTATGCGAATGAATACTATGAATAATTAATGTTTTTTAATTTCTAAGATACAATGATGTAAAAATTATATAACCTGTAAACTTTTTCAAAATCGAAACGGTTATTCGTGTTTCTTAGGTAGCAATTGTGGATATTCACGCAAAATAGCGTTCACATGAGAGACAATGTCGCTGATAGTGTTGCCACCTGCGTATCAGATCTTTATAAGCATCAATACATCATAAAAAATTAATAAAAACTTTGTTTAATTGAAGCTTCGTTTAAAAACTAATCGTTTTGATGTAAAATCGTCAATTTATATGAGTGGCTCCAATAATTTGATCACCCACTGTACATATTTGGTAAATATTTATGATGAAGAATCGATGAAGAGGATGTTCAAAGGTTATTGCTATTTTTACCATTTGCTGAATATTATTTATACAGTAAGTCCTCGACTTACGTGATTAATTCGTTCCGAAGGTTTTCATGTATGTTAAAAAAATTTAATGTAAGAAATTTTGAATATAATACGTGTTAGTTTCAAAGGATATGTAAAAATGAATTATTATTTATGTAGATATGTACATAATCATTTCTGCGTACATAGTTACATTTAAGTACAAACTACTTATTAAAGTACTGGTCCAATGTTGTTTTCCCTGTATCCCTGTAGCATCGTTCACTGCTTTTGAAACTTTCGCAAATCGTTCTGGATCAGAGTCTCGAGCCAACGCCGCATATAAAAGAAAACACTATATTCTTTTCTAAATCGCGTAGTCGAGGACTTACTGTATTGCAATTTGTGCCTTTCTGTCTCCAAAGTTGCTCCCATAGAAGAGTCGAAGTAACAAGAGTGCGTAGGGGATTAATCTCAGCAAAGAATCAACCCACAAACACTTGTGGAACAGACTGTATCTTAGTTTGGTGAGGAGCAGCGTTGCCTGAAACGATGTCGCGACGAGAACTTTCAAGTTTCAGCAGCCGTAACCGCGAACATCTCCCAAGGGTGAGGGAAGCTGAGGGCTGAGGCCGGCGGTCGGTAAGGATGTATAAGTCGAAATGAAAAATGGAATTGCAAACGAAGACGGGACAAGCTTCGGGGATCCTTTCGTCCTTTCCGGCTGTATCAGCAGCCGAGTGTACCTTTGTTCAGCGTTAGCTCCGACGACCGCGACCGAACGAACCATCCCACCTTCTCCCCTCTTTCTCTGCTCGCTATGCTAAAATCTCCGCCATAATTGTTATGCAAACTGCCCGTTGAATAATGCAGCGTGCGAAATTCATACGTGCCGGGGCCCGCGCGCTTCTGCCAACCCGCCGGCTCGTATCAAATAATTTTATAGCCTGTTTTAATAATTAATAAAGGCGGGCGAAAGTGTACAACCCCCCCCCCCTCTCTTTCGCTCTGCTATCTCTACCGTCCCTTCGAGAAGTAGCTACACTCTTGTTGCGAATATGATTTTTCTCTGTTGAATCTTCGTGCCGAATGGGACCACTAGTTATCTGTTAACGAGGATTCGTTGTTCTTGTATCTCTTCTGCGGAAGATATAAAATCAATTGCGAATTGCATTACACAATTGAAAATTGTTTCAACGCTGAATTCTCGTCACGATGATGGCACCCAAAACAATTCAAAGGTTTGATAATCTTGCAGAGAAAACGGAACTGAATTTAGTCACAAATCTGACAACACAATTCATCCTGATGCAAAGATAATGCGTCATAGCATCATCAGGAGTTTACAACTCGTGACAGGGGTGTATTTGATCCATCGAGTGGACGCAGTTTGTTCAAGCAACCATCGGTGTCCATCGACGAAGACAACAATGGCGTATCGGCATTTAATCGTGTCCCCGTTCACGCTCGACGCAAGACTTATTCGGTTTCAATGGCATTGTTATTCATCCTCCGCGTGAAATCGGTGAACCGTGCGATTAATCTCGATGTCATTTCACGTGTTCACGCGGACGACCGTCCGTATTATGCCCTTCGTATTTCAAAATGGCCTGCCCGCGACTCGAACGAACGCTTTTATTTGTGGACAAACAAAGCCGGTGGATCGCTACACCTCCGCGAGTTTATTTCCCAGTTTTCCCTCTCGTTCTTTTATTATTTTCTTTCTTTTTCTTTTTTTCGCCCGTACATTTTATAAATACTCGATGTAGAGCGCGGCCGCGGGCGTACGTCGCATTTCACCCTGGCAGCAAAACGGACAAATAAATCACGCTATCCCCCGTTTATCCTCCCCTCTCGCCCCCCTCGCTGTCCGCTACCCTGTTTTTACGTCATCGAAATTGATTCTGCCATGAATTTTTAGCCGACTGTTACGCTTTCACGGACTAACGATCTAGTCGAAGGACGCGAGTGGAATCGTTGGAAATTTTTAAGGGCTGCATTGGATCGGTAACGAGTGAGCTTGGTCTTCTCTAAATCTGCCGCTGGAATTTCCGTAGAAAGTCCCTTGCATTATTAATATCCTTTCAATGACTTAATTAGTAATCTTCGTAATCAGGTACTCGAAATTCTGAATAACAGAAATTACGAAGAATCGTCAGAATAATAGGTAAAATTTGATCAAAATAAATGCTTTGTCTGACCAAGTTTTCAGCGCCTTCAACGTGGCAGTCGAAGTGTTAAAGCGTTGAGTTAGTTCCTAAATGAAAAATAAGATAATTGGATCTTTGTCTAAACCTAACCCTAAACTTTGTTCACCGTTCGCATCCACATTATCACCGGTCCAACAAAGTTACATCAAATCGTAAGAGGAAAACAAATTTGAAGAATTCTATGATATAATCGACGCTGACGCGTCAGCGAGCCGACTCCACTTCGAAGCGTTCACATTATGCTCGATTAATTACCCGTGAAAATCCGATCGCGACTCGGCTGTCAAGAGACGTCGTTCCCGCCCAAGTTTAATTAGGAGTCTGTCCTCTTTTCCACCTGCTCCCTTTTTCGTGGAAAGTGGAAGACGCTGCCGTTTGCAAAAAGCATCAACTATCTGATCACACCCTCTCCTCTCCTTTGTGAATAGGCCAAGGTGGTCCACCCTTCTCGTCGCGTCGATAACTGGCGCTAATGTCTTCGTTTCCCGACTATATTTCCCTTAAGGGACGGTTAGGGTGCAGAGGATTCATTGTTCCTTAACGACCACCATGATTATTACCTTCCAAGTGAACGGTGGTATCGATTCTGAATGCTGTTTGTTAACGTTTCACAGCCATCTTTAGAATGAATGGTTTTTCTTTTTCGAGCACAGGTGGAAGTTGGAAGCATTGTGTTTTTGTGAATATTTCAGAGTTGAAAGTTAACGAACTATAGCTCATTGTCAGTATAGATACTAAAGAAGTTGTCCGCATGGTCGGCAGCACACGGTACTTAGAATTGCTTCGCCATTTTTGTACTTGGGGGTTCAGAAAATGTTGCCCTAGTCCCGCCATAGTATTTCAAGTGACATAGAGTGAGGTTACTAAAAGACGCATTCGAGTGATAAAAATATATCTATTGACGACGCCTAATGCTAGGTTTACACCTACCGGGTACTCGTCTGGTGTGAACAGCACTCGGCCGAGTAATCCGCCGAGTTACTCGATAGGAGTAACATATTCGGCTCTTTACGAGTGTTTGCCGGACAGAGCGTTTGGAATACTCGAGCGTCGGAGAACGAATGTCCTTTTTTTTCGCGTTGCGATTGGGCTGCGTGCGAAGTGAAAGTTGCAATGTTGGAAGGCAATAATTGTCTCTAGTCTAGGCCACCCTCGAGCCCTCGAATGCTCGAGATTCGGAAAACTTGACCGTTCCGTCCGCCTACACACTTTCCAGATGCACGTCACATATTTTACTTTGGAATTTAGAAAATTTTTCCTTAATTTTAATTAATCTCTGGCGCAACGGTTCCCTACAGATACCTAAAATTATATTTTCCACTTGGGGAGAAATCTGAAATCTAATATAGAAGTAGGAAAATTATTGTACAGCTTTCGTTAAAGGATATTATGTTCCAGTTGAAATTGAATCGGAAAGCACAGTTAAGTTTATAGAGTTGATACACATCGTAGAAGGAAATTTGAAACGGTTCGCGTTGTATGCAACTGGATAACCATCAATTTTCTCCATCAACGTCTGCAACGGAAGCTTCTCAATTACTTTGAGCGCACTACACTCTGCTTACATTCAGGATGACTTTGAGCTTTGAAGATGGCCACGTATCAATTTCTTCGATCGATCCTAACTAACTTCGAAACTTCTCTCTCTGCCGATCAATTAACATAGCGGCTACCAATCAACATTGTGTGCACAGAGCAACTAGTTCGAAATTGCTATTCGATACGATTTAAGATCAACGATGAACAATGAGGAACAACACAGTATTCAATTAACGAAAGAATAAATTATTATATACAATAATTTTTCATTAATTATTATTACACAAACGTAACATATCGATTGTCATGGCACACTTCTGTCAGAATTATATTAAACGTAGCATTACGGAACAATACAGAGTCCAATAATTAAAATTAGAAAAGGTGGTAATTGAAATTAACAATCTTAAAGAATTATCGATTATGAAAATCTGAATGCTGTAATATTCTATAAATTAATAATTAGATGCCCGTAGCATACGGAGGGGCGAATTTTTGAAACGCCTAGCCATAACGCTAATTAATACATTTAATTATACAACGTAACAACTGTAAAATTAATATAGACACGTCGTTATTTCATTTTCTGTGTTATTTTTAATCGACACGCGATCGCAATTAAAACTGGTCCGATTAAAACGATGCTCAAAGATATGTCACGCGAACGATAGGATTAAAGATAATTGGCAGACGATCTTGCACGTGATAACGAGTGAAGCACATTTCTATGATCGCGTTTCGATAATAGTCACGAACAGTTTACCTTTATTGCCAGCGATGGCTGGCTACGATTATTGCCGCGACAGCATCCGATGCAATTCTTGTCCAACTTTCGATTACTTTTATGATATTATTGGTATTTATCGTCTGGAAATCTTGTTCAAGGATGTTACAAGGTTTCTATACAACTGATATTTCGATCTAGGAAATTATATCGCGCCAAAAGAATCATAAAACTGAAATACTGTCTTTTTTATTCTTCTTTTTGTAATTATGTCATAAAAATTCATTTACAACGACGCGACGGTACAGTGGATATAGACCCTAACCTTTTCAAGAATAAATTTTCAAATTTACCCCTTTAATTTACTAAATCAATTGTAATATTACTCACGACTTAAAACACAAATGACGTTGTCCATTTCCACGCACACGTATGATTCTAAACAAAGAACAAAGAAAAAAACAATTCGAAAATCGATCGATAGCTCGCGGCAGAATAATTTCGACAATCCGTCGCTTCGTTAGTTAATGGCTCGGTCGACGTAGAAAAACGAGATTCGAAGATTCACGGACGGGAAGGCTGGTTGGACATCCGGAAATATGCCGATTATTCGATTAAATATCGTCGATGATCGTTCGGCCAGAAATACTGGCGACGCAACGACACGACCGTTATTGCGCTTCGCGCGCCCGGTCCGCTCCGTTCATCCGGTCGTGCGAATCCCGTGGACGATTTATTTTCCATTTTTGCAAATCGGCCGGGGCTCATTGTTGCGTAACTTATACACTTGTCGTTCGATTGTCCATTAAAGCCGTGCACAGGTTTAACGTGGCATCGTAAAAATTCATTCAACTCTCGAATTTACACGGCTCGTAACGAACGACCACCATTTTCGTTCTGCCGCAATGAAATTTGTCTCTTTATTTCTTCCAAATGAAATAGGTGCAACTGGAATAAAATCCTGAGTAGAATCTCGATTTTTTTCTTCGTAGCGTATTTCAAATTGATTCCAGCGAGTTTCCTAGAGTACGTTTCATCGTATTTTCTGAATTGGCGGAACGGCGGGATTGGTTGGAAAGTTTCGACGGTCTGTCTTCGCCGGTTTTGATCTTCAACCAAGAGAAGAAAGCTTTGTTGAAGGGGGCATAAAAGGATCCTTGCAGGGCTTCGAATATTGACTTGCATCCTTTCGTAATATCCTGCGCATTGTTCCTCTGGTATAATCACCGTAGAGCCACGAATTTTTATCTGGCTGCCACGTTATCCGAGCCGGCTTTTGTAGACGAACCGAAAGGGAAAATTAAAATCGTCACTGTCTGTTAATAATCGGGAACGCAGAGTTTCCAGGAAAATTAATTGTTCAAATGAACTAGTGTCCCGGGAACAGAGAACTGTGCGTTTGTGTCGAGAAAAGATGCTGTAATACTTGGGATTCCAATAATAATACTGCTATTGTTATTGCTGTTTGGTATTCTGTTATTATTATTACTATCTGATATTTTTCATTGTTACCATTATTATTGGCATTCGATTATGTCACTATTACTGCCACTATTTACTGTTATCGCTGTTATTGCTACATATCTGTGCTCGTTCCTTGGCGATACGATTTATCCAGCTTTTGTATCAAAGTTATCTTCCATACGATTCGAATTGAACGAATGCCTTCGGATTATTCTGGAACTTGGCGGGACTTTGGTTGTGTCAATGGTGAATGCATTGTACGAACCGGATACATCCGTAGCGGTAGAAGTCGGTTTCGTACCGCAGACCAATACAGGCTTCCACTGGCCGGTCGGGGGATTTCAAAGGACCAGAAATTCCTCGCGTGAGTTGAATAGTTGTTGTTGTAACAGGGAACGAGAAAGTCGGATGTACCTTTTGTTGTCTCACTGCGACGTTCGCATTATCATACGACGCGTTAACATTCTAAGCTGTTTCTGACTTGACACGCGCAACCTTTCTATATCAACTTCTGTTCCCTTTGATATTTCATCCGCTGCGATTACAGCCCTTTATATTTTCTTTTACTACCTATTACCTTTATTCAAGTTGTGTGGATATACCTGTACGATAATTAGTATTTTGGCATTTGGGGATTTGGGAAAATTTGGAATTTTAGAATTTTGCAATTTCTGAGCTTTGGAATTTTAGAATTTTTGAGCTTCGAAATTTTGTGGCTTTGGAATCTCGAGCTTTCGAACTTTTAGCTTTAGAATTTTTGAGCTTTGAAATTTTAGGATTTTTGAATTTCTGGGCTTTGGAATTTTCAATTTTGGAATTTCTGAACTTTGGAATTTTAGAATTTTGGAATTTTTGAGCTCTGAAATTTTGTAGCTTTGGAATCTCGAGTTTTCAAACTTTTAGCTTTAGAATTTTGGAGCTTTGGAATTTTAGAAGTTTGGAATTTCGAGCTTTCGAACCTTTAGCTTTAGAATTTTGAAGTCTTAAAATTTAGATCTTTGGAGTTTTTAAGTTTTAGAGTGTCAAATATTTACCTTAATTGCCACTTTCATCCATGAAATGCAAAATTTTGAAAATAAAATAATTTCGATCCCACGATCTCAAACCCACCATATATTTTAGTCCTGCAAATTCCTTTCCCCTCTTTTAGACTATTTATGCCATACGAATAACTTTGCCAGTAAATTTCGTGCCGCGGAATATTACTCCGTGCAACATTCATCAAATGTTACAAATTGAAATCGTTGTTGATAATAATTTTCTCCGTAAGTTAAACACTGTATACCAAAGGGGAAAATTAATGGTTCAAACATTGGGATATTACTAACGTAGCTGGAAAATTCGAACGGACCATGGAGAGTACGCGTATCATTCTATACAGAGTAAAACAAATACACTCTGTTGGATTTATTACGCAAGCAGTCGAACCTTTTAACGGAACGATCATTCGATCAGATATCTGTTCGATGCTGAAACAAAAATTTCACTGGCCACACATTTGGCACAAACCAGATTTTCATTTATTTTTCATGTAATATATAAATTCTGGTCACGTGATAATTAAACACAGTTTGCCATTTACCACAAGAAAAATAATCTTTTGCTCGTTTCAACAGTTTCCAGCCTTCGAAAAATCAATTAAAAATTATTTGCAATTAAAAAGAAAAAAAATATATATATATATACTGATCGAATTGAGTAACCTTCTTTTCGAAGTCGGTTAAAAAATACATTTCTACCAGTTCTTACGATCAATACATAATTTAATACTATACAAAAAATGTATATATCCTCATGAATATAAAAATAAGAAAAAACTCGTGTGTGAAGAGTTTATCGTCAGAATCCCTGAGAAATATTAAATAAAATAACGCCATCGCCATCATTCTTTTTTTCCGTTACAAGCAACAAGAATCGTTCTTCCCTCGAGTTTGTTCCAACAAAATGGTGGGTGGTGTACTTTGTTTGGAAGATTTGTCCGCGCGGCGACGATAAACTCGTGCATTATGCAACCACGATTTCCAGCTTCATCCACGCCAACCTTGTTGCACTTCGTTCAATTCGATGCTGAATATTTTTCAACTACAAGTCTCCCAGGACGTTAATGTCAGTGAAGATTTCATCCTCGCGACCCATGCACCGAGCCCCGGTGACGTTAAAGAGCTTTTTTAAGCGTTTGAAAATCTTTGAACTTTCGCCTTTTAACGGGGGATAAAACTGTTTTTGTTGCGGGGACGGAGAAAACGTTCGGCTTCTTTTCGATGAAAATACCAAATATAAAGCTGCTCCCTTGATAAGTTCAAACAGATTCGCGAGAATTGATGGCTTATTTCTGTCTCCTTCTTATATTATCAGTTGGTTTAAAATTAATATTACATATAATATGGCTAAATTGATAAAAAGTTTGTGGCTTGATTTAGCTTCTATATTTTGGAATTCTATCAATACTGTCACTTTGGTATCTGTGCCTTGCCGTCTATAATTCATTTGCTAGTTCACCTGTACTATTTTGGACGTTCCATTTCTGAATTGCAGTCAAAACATACATTTCCGTATCCGTCTCACTCCGAAATTACAGTCAACCAATAGTCAAACTAAATTTACTACTGTGGAGTTCTAAAATAAACGAACAAAGTATGTCATTAGGTATAAGCTTAGGTCTAATTTAAGATTTCCCGATGGACGGTCGGCCATTTTGTTTAGTTTTTAACTACCGAAGGGTCGAAAGGAAAAGTCAGGGGTCAATCGTAAAACAGCGCCGAGACGATACGGTCGAAGTGTCGATATTCGAGTCAATATCTCGGACGGAGGTTTATCGTAGGCGTAACTATTAATAAATAAAGTTGATATCATTGCTTAGTATAGTATACAGCTCGTCTGTTATTTTAAAGCCCTATTGCACAATCGATGACTCCCACCTCGTCTCTGATTTCCTACACTACATATTTCCGATTAAAGTAATCGTTATTTCGATCAATGATTTTCTATGTTTCTGATAATTTGTCGATTTCATTATAGCCTCGAGGGTCAGATAATTTCAATTTCCAACACTATCAATGTTATCAGTTTCTCACTCGGTACCGTATTCTATGCGATTTCACTTCTTCTATTATAGATGTTTTCTTGATCGATCTCGATCAATTGACATATTTCAGTCGCACAGACGCGTGCAAAGTGTTCCAGAAATGTCAGTCGACCAGTCGACCGTGGCTGATCCGTGAACCAATAAGGACAGCCGTTCGAGTGTCACCGCAGCGTCGGTTAACCGATGACCCTTCGATTTAGGGTCGATCCATCGAGACACTCGAGACCGTTGAACCACAACCTTACACCAGGCGCAAGAAGCAAATAAAGCTTAATTAATCGCGTCAAACGAATCCGGCCCTCGTCTAATCTGCCAGAGGAAAACAAAAACAGCCGGCTTTTTAACGGGCTCGATCGTCTGGAAAATGAAGCCATAATAGCTGCCACCACCGATCCAAAACTCGAGGGGTCAATTATCCATCCGGTTGGAACGTAAATGTTGCTAATAATATTGTCGTTATCAGATTAATACGTTTGCTGCGGAGTGAGACTAGAAAATTCCAGTATCCCGATATTTCAGTACTGGAATGTCGGTAGAATTCGGATAATTCTCTTAGTTTCGACAATTAGGGAAATTAAGATTTGGAATTCGGATAATTCCAGTACTCGAATATCTATCATAATTCGGATAGTTTGCGCAACTGGAATGTTCGTATATTCGAGTACACTAATAATTTGGATTGTTCGGATAAATCGAATACTAGGAAACTGAACTTTTGAAATTCGACTGTTCCGACGCTATTTCATAATTATTAGTTCAAGTATAATTCTGAAATTTCGCCAATACGTCACCGGTACGCGGAAATGTAAGTTTAAAGAATTCCAAGGACAGGATGGAGTTGGTAATTACTTATCGAGTTGCCGCAGTGGCGTTGGGCGGGGGTTGGAAGGGGGGGTGGGGGTGGGGGGTTGTAGATGAATTTCTGGGAGACTCGAGGCCCTGGCCGGAAGATCCCAAGAGATGCACCGCAAGTCTGGGCCGGATACCAGTCTACGAACGAGAACTATGCGCCGGGGTAAAAGCTAGATACGGAGGGGTCGGACAGGGGGGTGAGTTGGCAAACGGGGGCGGTGGAGGTCGCTGAAGTATATAATCCGGATAGTCTGCTAGATGAGATTCGATTCGGAGCGTAATCCACTGGCCGTACGAAACGAAAATTAACGAGAGTTTAATGATTCCTGTGAATATACATATTTCGATACGATACTTAGACGAATCAATTCGTTTGATGAAACAATTGTCTAACAAAAAAAAAAAACTGGATACCCATAATCTCGTTCCTTTCTTTCTTTTGGACGAAGAAAAGAAACGAAGTTAATCGAGTTTCATTATAAAGTAGAATCGATGAATAACAATTGAATAATTATCAGTTTTCAGTGAAAGGAAACGAACGAAATCAAATTACGGCAGCGAATTTAATTATAAACCGTGCCGCTCTGAACGATAATGACATAATTGAAATTTTATTACAGTACTATTGTATCCCTAAAATAGTAACATTTTCTTTCTTAAACTGTGACACAGCGTACACGAAATCAGTTAACTAATTATTTTAAGTGAAGTTCTTGATAAGAATATAAGTGTACGCGTGCTCAACGTTAGAAAATATTATTAATGACACCACGTTATTATATTAGGATTAAATTTTCCAAAATTATGATCAACGATAATAACGCAACTACATATTATTTTGAAACGTTCAATAATCGGGATAAAAGTGGAATTGATTTTGAAAGGTTTTGGTATGGTAGGCGTGTTACAGGTGTTTGGTCGTGGTATTCGGTATCGAAACACGCTGGAATCCTGTTAACTCTTTGAAGCACATAATTAGGCCACGTCGGATGCCCAATTAACGTCTTCGGCTCTTTGCGTTTGGTGGTTCGGGTAAATTAATTGCCGCTATTAAGCGGCGGATATCTTTATCCGCCGCTCGTGCCGGATGCTGAAAAACACTCGTCGCTCCGCGGGAAATTAATATCGCGCGAAACCGGATATTTCTCGAGTTCAACCGTTCAAATTGTTCGCGTAACTGTGAATTTTGATTTGAATTATTCGAATATTTGGCTACTCCAGTCTTTGAATTATCTGAATTAGTATTCGAGTATTCGAATAATAGCCTGTTGGAAATATTCCAATCCCAAAATTTAATTTTCCTAATATTCACGCATTCGTTTGATCGAACATTTGAATATCTGAATATTCAGATTGTACTAATTGTCTATAAGACTTACTGCAAATATAATTGTACCACTAGGAGAACTCCATAAATTAGATCTATCGATCATAAATTATTATCTAACGTATTTGAAACAAGCCTATGACTCAAATCGATTTTTATTCGATCAGATTCGTAATAAAATCCCGTTGTTCCAGGGGCGGTCGGATACTTTTAGAGGCGATTCTCCGTTATTCCTCAGGGGCGCCATCCGACAAGCCTCTAAATTTTGTTACATCCGTGAAACCAGGTGCGCCACGATCCCCAGAGGGCGATAATTTTCCTGCACGCGAAACCGTTTTTACCCGGGATTCTTCAAAACTCCGTATTTTGCCGGGTCATGGATAAAATTGATGGCTGTTAAATCTACGTACACCGATCGAAAGCAGTGCGAACGGATATTCCGTTTCATCTTTCAATTCCAACGTTCGTCGATAATAATCGACGGTCTAGGATGCCTTTGTGTCGTCGCGAGCTGAACACCGCGTTCCAACCCCTTCCGGTCGTGCAAGCTTTCCTCGGTGTACGTTAGTCGTCGGGAAATATGTATAATATACATCGCAGTCACAGTTCGCCCGCCGTTAATGCAACATCTGGCAAAGTTTGCGGAGACAGACATTCACGCTTTGCTCTGGCTCGACGTTAACCTAAGGCGGTATTGATTCACTCGCTTCGAAATGCGTCTGGGCGTGTGCCACTGTGATTGCTTCAATATTTTCCGATTTTGTCAAGTTTCAATCACTCTTCAATCGTACTTTTACACGCTCAAATATTGCGATCGCGTCGATAGAGTTGAAAACTGTGAATTACGCTAATTACAAGTTTCATTGATTGCTTTTTAATTCTATTTATCGACTGCAAAATTTGAAAATCTGTGTTTATAGTAGTACGAATTATGTTTAATAATATCCTATAAAATCCGTCAAACGTAACATGACTTTAAATTTATTCTTTTAGCTGATCCTATCAGTTTTACAGTTCAATTATACACCAGGTTATTCTATTTCTGTAATTAGAAACGAGTGATATAGATTTGACTAATCTGGTGGTTACCAGTATTCAACGTTAGGAATTTTAATTGACCGAAGTAAATGACGTCCTATTTCCTTTATTTCTCAAATCCATCACCGCCCGCGCCGTGGCATGTCTTCGTGGCGCGGTTAGCTTTCGTGTATTATTCTATTGATTTCTTTCAAAATAGTTGATAAATGAAGAATGACAGTAACCGGGCGATATCAGTGAAGTCGCCGCGGTAATTTTCGACAACGGATTGTAGCAAATGGATCGGAGAAACAAATCTTAATAAATTACATTATCTCGTACCATGATGGTCGTAGCTATTTGCGTTGTGTCACCGGATCAATTGTCCCTTTCCTATATTAAGATGTATCCGCACATAATTAAATTCTAATTATGCAAATATAATGGAAACCAACTGGCAATGATGTGAAAGTCATACAAGTTCCATTTAACGAGCAAAATCCATCAAAAACCGCTATCACACGTATTCCATGGATCTGGACGCTCGGTTGCGTCACGTAATGGTTCCTTGTAAGAACATTCCGGCCCGTTACAGATTGTGATTTGTGCGATAATAAACGTCCGGAGCTTTACGGCCAGCAGGGCGGTATAAATTCCACACTTTCCTCGCTTTCGGGCATCCCGCCATTGACTGGCCATAAAGGAAGATGAGCCACGGTAAATACGAGGAATGATGGATTCCATCCAAGCAATCCCCTTCGCTCTTTCTTCTCTTCTTCGGCTAGTAGGGCGTCATTCGTTCATAATATATTTATGATCGATGTAAGGTATAATGGGCGGTGACGGTTTGTCGATAGAATATCGCCAATAGTTTGATACATTGCCCCCCCCCCCCCCACACACTTTATTGGCTATTATATATTATTCCGGCATGTAACTAAGATCGATGGTGGTTCGCGACTTTTCGAACCAACATCGTTTTATTACATTCTTCCTTTTTTATTAACCTCGATACGACAACGTCAATAAAGGATTTGCTCGGATTCCTTGATATTAATTAAACTAAATACCAGAGCCACCTGAATTTTATCGCAAAAAGATGGAAAAATAGCCACAAATATAACAAGATAATTACTTAATGAAAAATTTGAAGTATCTTAGCTTTTCAAACGGTATCCTACACAATGTTAATTCGTTGGTTGTTGTAAATGGTGTCATAAAATGAAAAAACTGAACAGAAGGCAAACACAATGACGAAGAATTTGTTTGATCAATTTCCTGGGAAAGCAAACAACCGCAACATGGCGTCCCACGACGATCACGATGGACAATTAATATTCCCTTCGTTAAAAGAGCCAAGTTACCCGATCGAGCCGATACTATCGATTACCCAAACAACAGGTTCAATTAATTCCAACCCTCAGGATCAACCCTCGGTTGTATTTCAACTTCAGCCCTCGTTCGACAGCCTCGCGGAAGGTTGAACCTTCGCCCCGGCAGAGGAGTAAGGTAAACGAGGAAACGAAGTAGCTCTTAAAAACCTTGCTAATCGAGTCGCAACCCCGTACAACGAACCTCCACCGCCAACCTCTACTGTTCGAGATTGAATTTTGCAAAAGGCGAGGATCATCGATTGAATTTCAGCCTTTATCATATCATGGGACGACCTTCGATCGAATTTTCTTCTTCGAACAGGGAAATTCTTGAACTTCCACCCTCTGCCAACCCTTATCGCCTTCTCGCCAACGCGCTTCAATCTCTTTCCCTTCACGACCCTCGCCCCTCGCTCGCAATGTTTGCACGCCTAATTGGTATTCTTACTTTCCTGGGTCTGCAGCCCGAGCTCATGCATATATTCCTACGGGACCAACCCTCTTCCCACCCTATTTAACCTTCGATACTCGTGCACGGAGGTAGAAAGGGGTGGGAGGTTTGCAAGGTGTACGAGTTTTATCGCTCCACGGTTCGTTCTTTCTTTCTTGCTTGTGTTCTCTCACGTTTTCTCGAGGAACGTTTAAGACAAAACGGGAAACTTGGATACGGTTCTTTCAATCCTTACGATCCTGGCTCGTTAGCACGCTATCTTTGAAGGGATAAGCTGTTGTAGCCGGAAAGGATCAAGGTAGAATTGGCAGCAAGGGCGTGTTCCGTTTTATAGTGTGGTTTATTAACTTTTTTACGATTGTTACTTAAAGTTTTCTGTGTTACTTTTCAAGCGTTTCGCTTCAGAACTATCTTAAAGGGATATTGGTTCGATTCTAATAAATACTTGACTCTATTAAGATATTTAAATAATTGCAAGATTTTTGAAACATCGAAGCTTCGATGCAAGTAAGTTGGCAAGGAAAGAATTAATTTGTTGACGATTGATCAACCACGGGATTATTGGTTGAAGAGAATTGAATGGAAACGTTGTCAGTCGATGTAGGAGAAACTGCGGTGGCCGTATCGTGGAAAATTACTTCAGGAAATAGGGCTTTGTAAATTGCATTACGTGTTTCGTCGCGCGCCAATCAAAGACCATAGAGAAGCAGCCAACGCTGGCCCGTAGTCACGTATCCAACGTAGACTAATTCGCGGAACTGTCAACCGGCGTTTACTATGTAAGACGATCCGACTGGAATGCAGATGAGCTGGATGCTTTGGAAACGCTCGTTACCCTCCACAGTCTTACTCGACGGACATTCATCCGTATTAACTTCTTTTGCTCCTCGTTCTTTATGGAATAGACAAGTTATTCTTTTCAAAGGAGACACCGTTGTCTTGCAAGTCAAACAATTCCATCTTTTATACGTTATTAAACTCGACTGGCTCCTCTTTTTATTTTACTTACAGTTCCTTCCTGTGATCTTTATTCTATGTTGTGTAGAGAGCTTTGAAGGGTGGGTAGCTGAGATGGGATTTGAAAATTTCCAAATTTTCGAATTACAAATTTTCAAATTCTATATTTTCAAATTGCAAATTTCCAATTACCAACTTTCCGAGCTGCAAATCTCCAAACTCTAAATTTTCAAATTCTGCATTTCTAAATTCCAAATCTCCAAATTCCAAATTTTCAAACTACAAATTTCCAAATTCCATATTTTTAAATTGCAAGTTTTCAAATTCCAAATCTCCAAATTTCAAATTTTCAAATTCCAAGTTTCCAAATTCCAATTCTCCAAATTCCAAATTTTCAAATTCCAGGTTTCCAAATTCTAGCTTTCCGAACTCCAAATTCCAAATGTCCAAATTCTAAATCTCCAAACTCCAAATCACCAAATTCCAAATTTCCGGATCGCAAATTTCCAAGCTCCGAATTTCCAAATTTCAAATTTCCGAACTCCAAATTCCAAATTTCCAAATATTCATATTCGAATTTCATGTAAGAAAAAGTCACGGTTCGCCCCTATCTTATTAAACAAAGACATTTGCATAATTGTTTCGTTTCGGCACGCTCGATTAAACGATCTCTACATCGATTAAAAAGAAGCTCACGTAATTTTTATAGTTAAAAAGAGGTCGGAGATAGGAATTGGTTTTAGCATCGTAGCATTGTGGAACGATTCCAAGTAAGAGATGGTAACAAGAAATTGGCCAGGATCCGTTGGACACGTAGCTTCGATTTGTCGGCGGAGGAAAAGTTTCCCGAAGGCAGAACCGGAAAAACCATCGAACGTCGTTGTCCATTTTCTTGGCCGTCGTATCGCCGCCCGATAAATTAGACGGCGAGGAAGGAAGACGATGAAATTTCACAGGATAATACAATCTGCCGATCCTTCGAAAGCAGCTGGCCGAGTTTCTTATTTTTCACTTTCCATCTGACTCTCTATACTTTTCTTCCTTCATCATACTTTTACTTTTCAAGAAGAAACTTGAAAACGTACAAATCCGAATGATTAGAATTTGATTAAAAATAGCCATAGTTAACTGGAAAAATTTCTAGATTCATGTAACTTTGATTTTTAAGTATATCAATTTTTTTTCTTTTACCATCAGCGTATTTCTCACCTTGCTGTAAATTTCTGACAGAACGTCCGTTCTAGAACTAACATTACCTCTACAGGTAGCTTCTACGCTTCTTCGGATGTACTTCAAGAAATTCCTTTCAAGCTTCGAAGGAAGAGATTGAAAAGGAAGGAAAGATGGTTCGTCTGAACTGAATGTCGATTTGTACGACTCGTCGCGGTCTTATTCTACTTGGCTGATCACCCAGGCTTCTGAACCGCGCGCGCGTTAAAGTCAGACCTATTCTACTTGTCTGGTCGCAGTCTATTGGTGCGGTGTATCGAAGCACAATGAAACATCAATTATTAAACGTATAATTGGCTACTCCTCAAACTTAAACGTTCAATTCGTTATATTATACACTGCAATTAATTAAAATATTCAATTTGTTAATATAATGGTAATAAAGGTTCCATTTTAATGAAATTTTCGACAGCCTTGATGGTACAACGGTCTAAGGTCTCCGAACAATACACCGAAGTGAAGGAAGATCACTTTGACGAGTTTCATCGAGAACGTGCTTCATCTCGGTTGCTCGCCGGATGAAAGAACAACCGGAAGTTGGGAAGAGCATTCGAGGACGCCTCGAGAAAGCCTCTGGATCGAAAGAATGCTTGAAAACGCAAAGGGATTCCTTCGGGAAGCGAGCGACTTGAAAAATTAGACCTCTTCGTTCCTTTATTTCTTTTCACTATTAACTTATTATTATTACTTATTAACCTATTCATGATCAAATTTTTGCTATACCTATTTCTTTGTATCACACATTTCCTTTAAATAAGTATATATTTATTTACTGTACACCTACGTTCATTTCTGAAACGTTAGGCATATTTAACAAAACGGATATCGGATAGCAAGGAAATAAAAGTGGTACACTCTTTTTTTTTTTTTTTTTTGTTCGAAACCAGGAACCCGCTCGTATGTACGGTACTTTATTTCCAATTCAAAAAATTCTTCGTTCACCGATTGCATCGAAAGCCCACGGAACATGCATTTATGAATAAATCGATATCTAAATATTGCTCGACACAGGGAACACGAGTTTTGTGTATCCTGCCTTAAAAGTTCCTTCGATTCCGTGTTGTATTGTCGTGCAGCGTGCACCACGCGAAGGGTAAAAGGAGAACGGGACGAAATTGTGTGTGTCTGATCGACTGTACCGAAGCTGGCTG
The DNA here is from genome assembly GCA_943735885.1 of Stelis phaeoptera. NCBI lineage: Eukaryota > Metazoa > Arthropoda > Insecta > Hymenoptera > Megachilidae > Stelis > Stelis phaeoptera. The sequence continues at coordinate 16,118,116 of OX030932.1, read as the reverse complement.
AACTGCTTTCGATATATGAAAGGATAGTACGATCAAACAGTGCACGCTCGAAAGCACAAGAACATGTATGTATCCTCGGCCTCTGGAAAGTCATTCGTGGAAATGAAGGACAGCCTTCGAGCACAGCAGACATTTTTCAAAATAGCTTTCTGGATTTCAGTCTTTGTCAGTAATTTTATTTTACGTTGGAAGTCAGGGTTAGGATAATTCGGGGATTCCAAGAAAGATATTTGATTACAGTCATCAAATGTTCTAATTATAATTCTTGATATTCTAATGGTTACTCAAAGCCCCAATTAGTATTTTTGCAATTTTAATAATATTCTAGCGGGGCTTAACCGGCACACTTGGCTCCAATTATAATTCTTGCGATTCTAATAATTTTAACGGTATTTCTAATTATAATTCTTCCGATTCCAATAACATTAGTGCTAAGTATTTTCCAAATGCCCTAATCTATTCTTAGAATTATAATAAATTCAGTAGCAAATGTCCCAGTTACAGTTCTTACAATTCTAATAAATCCATTCCACCGCGGCCCAATAATAACTTAACCAATCCTACCAATTCCGCTGGATTCTAATTATAATTTGACCAGTTCTAAATCAATAAATATCCACCAAAAATACTTGTACAACATAGCCAGTACCAATTTTCGCGACATAATTAGTTGGCAATCGTCCGAAGAAGCTCGACTATCGATATGGCGATAACGGAAGTGGAATCGATTCGCAAGTTGGCCCAGTTCGACGTTTCAACGGAAGCTGACGACGATTTCCTTTCGTCTCGAAGACAGGCATGGTATTTCGCGTGGAACGATGTTACCCCGAATACCGAACGAACGAGGTTTCGTGTGTAGCCACCGATACAAATTCTCTCCCCTGCTCTCTCCTTCCCGACGTTGGATAGAAATGGAGGTCGCGAAACGAGTATACGGCCCGCCTTTTCACCGCCGTCCTTTAATGGTCCGTATTTGCTCGGCTCCCTTTCAATCGGCTACAGGGGAGGGAAAAAAATGCTGGGAACACCGTTCGTTTTAATTCCCGCAGAAAATGGCCCGCTGCTCTCTCATTCACGCTGGGATTAAGTTTGATCGTTACTTCCTCGATTACATATCCCTTTTGAAATCGCTCGTCCCCGAACGAACCCGTTCTTCTTTTCTGTACCGTGCAACTTCTGTCCCAGTTGGTTTATCGACTATTTCTTAACGCCGACCCTCCCAAAGCGTGCGAAAGGAATTATTCCAAATTGTACAGTTAACGAGGAATGATTTTAAAGAGAAGAACAATAGCAGAAGGTGGATGATCGAAGTTAATGTCTTGGTTTGACGACTCCGACGAACGAGCATACGAAGTATCCGGCGCGAAAAGTTTGGCTGTAAATCGCGGCATAATTTGCTTACGACTTTAATCGACTAAGGGAAACTGCCGGCCGTAGGAAACTTCGCGCGAACGTAAATCGTAATTAAAGCTCCGTTCAATTAAGACGCAAGGTGTAATTCAAGATCACCATAAACGTCCCTCTCTCTCTTCGTGCTGCTCATTAATGGATATCCGGTGCCCGGTTCAATAGCCGCCGAATGTTTATGCTGATTTATTAAAACTTCCATCTTCTCTGGGATATTAAATTCTTTCTTGATTAATTTATGCTGTTACCGAGTTTAAATATGGTAAAAGTAGTCGTTTCGAATATAGTAAAACTTAGAATTTTAAATCTGACAAAATTAATATCAAATATACATGATAATTATAAACATTCGATCTACGCGGGCTCGACAGATAACCTTTTAGAAAAAAGAAAGGATACGAAACGGTCGTGAATTCAGGTCGCGATCTGATACATTTGCATAAACTTCCGGCGTCCGGTAATAAGGAATGAAAATTTCTCGCCTGGTGTTCGTCCAAAGTTGAAACGAATAAGAGGAAATAGAAGAAGGGAAGAATGTAACGAGCTTAATCGATTGGTCGGAGAATATAAGTAGCATTCCAAGCGAAGAAGTTCTTCGGTGCAATGCTTCTTTTCAGCTTCGCGAAAAAGCTTCTTACGTTCTTATTTTCACGATTGTACCCCTTCGTCCCTGTCCCCATTCTCCTTCCCTTCTATACGATCAATTTTTCCTTTTCCTTTTTTTCGTTCATTCAAGCGTGACCTCGATATTGTCCAGCCCTTTTCCACCGTTCGAACGATATTTTCACGTGAAAACTCGAACGGGACGAGTGTCAAGAGAAGTTCTTTTCTTCAGCTTCGTTTACGAAACAGATTTTCATAGGAGAATTCTCGAACGACGAGACAAGTTCTTATTATCGACGATCGACCAACTATTCTATGCTTGTCAGGCAAAATTAATTATTTTAATTATTCTGTCGTATTTTAAAAAGAGGGATGTTTCAATCTTGTACGAGATTAATTTTTCATCGATTTCTAATACGTTTTGTATGGTGGCGCGATAGAAATTTTGCCGAGTGTTATTCAAGTTTATCGTTCTTCCACGTTGGTTAGTTAAAGTTTCGAATATTATGGATCCGAGTATCACGAAGTTTAGAATCGGGAACTTGATAAGGCACGGTTCGAATCTGAGAAATATGAGCACTGTAAACTTATGATTTTCGAGTGGTTCAAGTTTGCTATTACCTCAGTTTCTATTGCCTTGAAACGTACTCGGTGAAACGCCGCGTATTATCCTCGAAAGTTAACACTAGAACTACCAAACCAGTCGAAATGACTGGTCGAGGGTTTCTACAATTAAATCACAAAATTTGTCGGGTTGCTTTTATTAAAATGTGTGTTAATTTTTATCATGATTAAGACCTATCGTATATGCCAATACGTGCTTCATTCTTTATTTATTAATTTTTCTATTTTATTTTCTATTTGAACGTCAGCATACATAAAACGGCGGTAGTTATAGTGTTTAATATTCATTTCAAAATCTGTGTGTTAAGTCGTAATATCGATTAGAATAAAGAAACTACATAAATTTAAATATTGCAATATTTGTTATCGAAACTTATAAGATTAAAAAAAAAAAAGGAAAACTATTAAAGCCACAAGCCAAAGAACGTTACTTCGTCCGTTCTGACCAAAATTATGAAGTCTTACAATTTAGTGATAGATATACGATTATCACGAACCGAACGTTCCGCTAAAAGTAGATCTACAAGTTGGAGCATTCTAATTTAAAGATCGTTCGGAGGAAGGAAACGAATGGGAAGAGTAAAGTATGTAAATTTAATTTTTATACATTGCTGATTCCAGCTGGTGGTCGTTTAGAACCAGACCCATGCGTCTTTCTCAGGGAACAAGCGGTGGTGTTCGAGTTTAAACGTCGATTGAGACCTCGTTTAAGTCGTACATACTCGTACATCTCTTTTTTCCCCCCTCCTTTCTTTCTTCTTCTATTTGGAGCAATCGTTTCGTAATGTAGAGCGAATTCGAGCTACACGAGCTTCTCTGATAAATCTCAGCTGGCCGCGTTCTTTCCCCTTGATTCTTCTTAGGTGATCACGATTTTCTCGTAATGGTCACGTGTGTCTTTCGATTCGACGAACAATTTTCTGTCCTCTCAGACGAAATTGCTGATAATTTTCTAATTGACACGTTCAGAAATCTTAACTTTAATCCTAAAAATAATAATCCAATAAATAAACCTAACGAAAGAGACCAGCGTACAGTGGAAAATATTCGGTAAAGCGAAAAGAAAGCAGCCAGAATTTGATAAAAGAGGCATCGAAAAGTTGCCTAAGTTGTGGCAAGATATTGTAAATTGCCATGGGAATTATCTGTCGGAATAAATATTACGTTTTTTCTTTTTTTGTAAATAATAAAATTTTGTAAAAAATAAATCGACATTTCTTTTCGCTTTACCTAATATTTTCCTCATCAACCGATAAATAAATCGCATCAAAGCATCGATGCAACGAAACTGTATACCAAAGAATTCTCAATCTCATAATCATCGCAATTACAGCATTTGCATCCGAGAAGTCGGTACAATCGTTGTTATCGTAGGATCGATAAATCAACAAGCAAGAAGGATGAAACGGAAAAACTGGAGAGCCTTTAAATCGGTAGAGCAGAGATGAAGAAGCCAGGAGACCAATGGCCTCTGGAGTAGAGGCTACACGAACTTGAGAATATTCCGTGACCCTCGAATAGCCCGGGTCTGGGTTGAATAATTCAAGCGGAGCAGGAGGTCCGGCATTGATTAAAAGGCAGCCCTCTACGCTCGTCCCTGTCGGTCGCTCGATTTCTGTCAAGAGCGCGGAAAACGCCGCGAGAACGTCCCCCGACTGCTTGATTAAGGACCACAGTGACCCCGGCCCGAGCTAAGCACAACATTAAGGACGTACATCTGCCAGGATTCGTCTATTATCATGGCCGATAATGATTGGCGAACAGGAAATTCGCTCTCAAGATATCACGGTAGAGATATTTTGAAGGGCGGGTGACTCGTTAGTTGGGAAAATTGTTAATTAGAATGTCATAGTTAATTCGAAGCTTTCCCAATTAAAGGGTCAGTATGAATTTAATTTTGAAAATTTTTGATTTTCAAAAATCAAGGTAATGAAGTTTTTGAAGAAGCTGAAGGAATAATGTATGGACCAGACATCGCTGATTGAGGGTAAGAGGATTTTTTTTTACGAAAAAAAAGAGAATTTAAACGCTTTTTTCTCAAAATAACGTTTTACGACCTTATCGACATGATTTTGAAAAAACTATTGCATCGATTGGGGACAAATTTTGAGGGATTATTCTGTGCATGTATACTTTTCGTTCTTATCGGGGGTGAAAGTTTTAGGAAGGGACCATAACTACAGCTTTACTTTCTAATAAAGTACTCAGTTTTTTGTTTTCAAATTCTCCAAAGTCCAGATTTCGTGTTGACAAGGTGAAAGCAAGGCTAACTTCAGGCAGCAAGATCACCAAGATAAATATATGTATATATATATATATATATATACATATATATACACAAAAATAAATTTTTTCATTTACTTTCAAACCTCTACTTTTATGTATAAAAATCTTAAAATATACAAATAAATTTTACAATGAGAAAAAATTTCTTGGAAATATGTGCAAAGTTCTCCAACTAACATCCTTAAAATGATGAAAAATTTTAAGAAAAAACTTACTTATGAACCAAATTCACCGAGAAATGCCTTAAAATTTATAAAGGGTTAGGTTTATTTCATAAATATTTCCAGCTAAAACAGCTCCGAGTTACACGAGCAAGTGCAGCAAGTGTGTTCGAGAGCTTTGAAAAATGGGAAAGGGGGCCAAATACGCGTTAACGTTATTTTCCTTTCCGGTCTTCCATTCTTTCTCCTTTTTTGTTCGAAATTTTCCCTAGAGTCGCAGACTCTTTTTATAAACAGCGCCACGTTGAAAGAATGTGGTTCCTCGAACCATTAGCGGGATTTGAAGAGCGAACGACGAGCAAACGTTTGCTCTCGCCGTGTAGACTGTTGCGGAAGCTCGAGAGAGAGAGGAAGTCACGAGAAAATTGTTCCAGACATTCGAGGTATTCTCTACCCGTTTCTGCGACAAGATGAAAGTAATCCAAATAGAAACCTTGTATATCGTGCCTCGGTCGTATCGACCAGTCACGAAATAAAAGAAGAAAAATTCTAATACAATTTCAGGGTGGCTTCGTTATTCTTTCCATATTTTTGAAAATATAATTGCCACGCGTGGCAATTTCTTTGCACAAGTTCCAAGCAATCCCTCGGCATCCCCTCATCCCGGGGGAATAATTTCGCTGGCAACGTGGAGTATCGAGATAAGTAGCTTCATTATTTTTCTCGTTAGTAGGATGCCCTGTGACTTAAACGAAGGGATGCCATCCCTACAATCTCACGATGAACTATGATAAACGCAACGAAATTCAGCCTGCGAAGGAAGAAAATTATTCCCACGACATATCGGCTAGGAAAATACGTTTACGAAGGCTTAAAGCCTTTAAGCGGCGCCGGTGAATTATTGGCCGGGGAAATCGAGCGTGGCGGGGTGCAAATCGAGAATAACCATTTCTATGTAAATCCGGATATAATTCCTGCCGTGATTCATAAGATATACGTCGTTGACGTCCCGACTCTCGCTATCTTACGCTGAATTTCATGACTCTGCATGAATTTCATGAAAAATAATTAGACCGTTCGGGAAACGTTTCACCGTGAAACGGTCCGCAGGAAATAAGCGATATTTCCTCTTTTTTTTTTGTGGTATGGAAGGTGATTCATATAAATTGCTGATATCTGCTGGTAGATAATTCTTTCGGTAGAGGGTATTTCTTTTTTTGGACTGGCGCAGATTTTGACAAGGGAATATTATTAATTTGGTAACACTACTTATACCCAATATTACGAAGGTAATTAGATATTTTGTAAATTTTTCTAAATACGTTAACATTTGAACATACCCTGTGCTTTGAAGGATTGCGGTAGCTTTTGTCAAGGGAAATAATAGTAGGGGAATATTATTACAAGTTACAATTATTAATACTAATAATTATGAATAGCTGTTTGTTATACGTATACGTATTTATATTTATTATTTTCTTTTGTAAGGAACAATTAGTATGCGTACCAATTCTGAAGTTCAAAAGTTTCTTCAAAATGGTGAAATTGTAGATGTGGCGGATATTATATTAAAAGAATTTGTGAACTTTGACTGCTATCATAAAGTCGCTCAAAATTCTCATCAGGGAACAATTTCACCCTTCATAAATGTAATTCATTACCTTCATAACACTTATTACGTCTTTTTAGTAGCTAAATTTCCAAGTACTTTGTACAATATTGTTGAACACGAAAGAAATTAAAATGTTAATTACTGACCTTATTTACTGTAAATTCTAAATTAGTAAACGTAGTTTGATAAGAGTTGAAAAGGCGAAAACTGTAATTAAATTCTATCAATTTTCTGAAGATGTCATACTGTACATAATTTTACTCCAATACTTAGCTTTTCAAATATCTAGACAGTAAAATATTTCAAATTTTTGATACTAATCCTACCGGTATTCGAATATTTAAATAATCAAATATTTCAAATCCTAATTCAACTTGTATTCGAGTATTTAGATAGTCAAACATTTCAAATCTCAAATTCCAACCCAACTGATCAGAATTATTCGAATATTCGAGTCTTTCCAACTGTAATACAATCGTTCTTCGCCAAGCTATCCATAAAGATAATAGTAATATCGTGTCAGCAATAAATGTTCGAGGAAGACCAATCGAAACGTGGATGTTCGAAATTGATGCTTATACTTTCCCTGCTGTTAACACGGAATCGTTTTGTTCTCCGTTGAAAACGACGTCAGGAAAGGGGGATGAAGGGGATGAAAGTAAGGGAGGATCCGCGGAACGAAAGGTTCGAAGATATATCACGAGGACTTGCCAGCTCTTCGCGTTGTTCTCGTAGCGCATAAGCAGCGCCAGCAGCGAGCAATGTGGAAGGAAGGTCGACTGAAATTTCTAGCACGCGGTTTTACACTATTGTTACACGGAGAGATTGCGGCAAACAACGCCCCAACGGTGTAAATTATTGAAGAGAACCGCTTACCGGGTGAAGTTACTCGGAAAAATGGTGTGTCGTTTTTATTTTTTTTTTTTTCGCTAACGTTTCCCGCGTTCTCGTTTGTTTTACCACGAATTGTCCTCTGTTTCTGTATTTCTGTTTCTCGATAAAATTGTACTTGCTGTTTTTATCGTTCATCATCCACCCCTCTTTGAACTTCCTTTCAAAACTTGGAAAATTTCTATCCTTTTCAATATATGCTGCTGTCTGACCATCGGTATCGATATCTTTTTAAATAAATATAGAACTTATTGATTATATATAATTATTAGTTCCGAGGACGTTCGTTATACTATGGAAAGGGTTAATAGTAAATCTTCTATGGAAAGTGAATTGTGTAATTTAATTAGAAAAAATACAAAAAGTAATAGCAAAAGTTATATTAATTCTCAATTCACTTTCAACGCCAAGTACAAAAATAAGGAATAAATTTGCCTACCACCGTGGTAATTTGTCTGTTTCTTTAAATAAATTTGCATAATATTTTTCAGCCGAGGGACGTACACAGAAAGAAATGGGATTAATTTTACACCCTACGTGGGCTGTGACGCAGGTATTAGAGCGCGTTTCCAAAAAGTGCTCATATTTCACGAAACACGTATTACTAAATTGATACCACGGAACTTCTCGTCCAAAGCAAATGCCTTCCCGTTTATATTCACCACTCAAACGAACGTAGCAAAAAAATCGTGCGTCCGTGTTTCATTCGCGCGCAGTTTGTTTTCGCAATATTTCCATTTCTTTCGTTCAACTTACATATCCGTTGAAAATACAGTCGCGTGATTTCACACGTGCTCGTGCCAATTTCGTCCAGATAAAACCGTGAACATATTTGCTTATTCGTTCCTTGCGTATCCGCTTTGGCGATCGAAGAATTTAATCCAGCCCCTGCCCGTGAAATTATAAAATATTTACGTCGGGAAGAGACGTCGCCCGTTTTTTTCCCCCCTTCCCCCGTTTGTTTTTCTTCTTTGCCCAGTCTGCAACTAACATCGAACAACCGGACCATAGATCAGTCGGAAATTCATTCGCCGACTTTGCGCCCGTTTAATCAGAAGACGCTTTTAAATACTTGATGCATTTCCGTTCCGGCGGTAAATCCCTCAAGCGAATTTTTTTTCTTCTCTCCACTGGTCGTTTCAGCGTCCGAGTTTTATACAAAATTGGAACAAAAAAACTCGCACACCGAGTTTCGACCGACACGTTATCGTAGATAGCGAATTATATAAAAAGTTGTTGGATGAATTTGGAAAAAATCTGCTTTATTTTGTCGGTTATCCGCGCTGATTTGCGGTAACGCGATGCTAAATATTGATTATCGGATCATTAAAATCTGCTGTTCTCCGCGTTGAATATCGAATTGCGAGAAACGGGATACGTTTCATTAAAAACGAGATCTAATAACCTGTTATTGAAAATTTAGGATGTTGCTGTTGTTAAAATCATTCGATCGTTCCCACGTCCGAATAATTGACATTCCGGTGATTACATGAAAAACAACTAACGACCTCTGAGTTCTAATTCCATATTTAATGATTCATCGCAGATACGATGTAAATAATTATAAGTTTGGTAATTAAATTCTGTATATTTCGCTCGGGAACCGTTGGAATCGTGCCATAGAGATGAACATTGTGGTAAATATGATAAAAGATCATTAATTCGAAAGTTTACCTTAATTAAAAATTGTTTGTAAAATTCTGATTACGACTTTTACATCAATAATGATACTTCATTTCTAACACAGTTACAATTTAGGTGAAAAATTCAAAGCGTTATAAACGTGTGACGAACATTGTGGTAAATATGATAAAAGATCATTAATTCGAAAGTTTACCTTAATTAAAAATTGTTTGTAAAATTCTGATTACGACTTTTACATCAATAATGATACTTCATTTCTAACACAGTTACAATTTAGGTGAAAAATTCAAAGCGTTATAAATTAAACGTTTTGTTAACTATGTTAATACGTCGAAATTTTGTAAATTCCTTTATCTATGAAAAGTTTCTTAGAGTTAACACGTGGGCTGCCACTCGAAATTTATTACAATTAAATCAATTACTAAAACAAACGATGAAATAAACCACGGATAATAACGTTAACATTAAGCTAATAATCCTAGCTATCGAATTGAAAGGTTAAATTTGAAAATTAGTTTTCACTGTGCCAGTCAACGTGGTAATTAACCCTATGATTTCTACTTCAAATACAATTTCAAATTCCAATTCTTGTGCCTGCTACACTGGACATAAATAATCTTCCAATGTACACAGATACTTTATTCCAAAATTTGAAAGATTATTAATTACGTTTATTAATAAACCTATTAACGGTAAAAGAGAAACATACTGTAAATAGAAAGATCGAAGAAAAACGGTACTTACTATTAATGCGTTAGAATAGTCTGTTTTGACTATTCTCCTTCGCTGATCTCATCAAAATAAACTCTCCTAACCCTCGCAGAACTCTTCCTCGAGTGTAAACAGAATCAGAAAACGTTCCTATTCACCCCCCACTCCTTAGCCAGCGCCAATAATCGGCCGATCATACACCCAACAACTTTTCCACCCGTTTTTCCGACGCCTAGCGCCCACCAACCCCGATGGGGATGGACCAGGAGGGTTGAAGGGGTTGTCGGTTCGTTGTACGCCTTCGCCCGGCAGTTGTTCGAGCTGCTGTCGGCGCAGCAGTGCGTCTCGAGCGCTCGTCGGGTGTAGACGCGCGTGTTCGTGTATCTTCGTCGATCGTCGCCACCGCGTCGTGATGTTCCGTGACACGTGACTGACCACCGTTCCGCGACAAACTTCACATCAGACTCGCACCGTGCGAGGCTTGTTCGCGAGATCACGATTATTCGTATGAATATTTCCGTTCCTTCCGGTGTACGTGACCTCGTGCCAGCTGGAAGCCAACGTCGGCAGGAAGTCGGGGCTTTCGTGAAATCCCCCGGAAACGATGACTTCGAAGATGCTGGCTGTGGCTCGCTGTAAACAGACTGGGTTGCCGGTGAGTAATGTTTTCTTGAGAATCTTTTGTGACAGGAGTAGGTGACACGTGATTCGGTCACGAGGTCATGTGACGGGTTATGGCCGATGTTTTGAATCATTCTGTTCTTGATAAGTTGAAATAGTATGTGTTGACATTCTTTTGGATAGATAGAGACTGTTGGTTGGAAAGAAAATGGTAGATTAACGTGTTGAATGTCGGAAGTTGTTAGGAATAAGATCGATTGATTTTCAAACTTAAGTTTTCAGTACGTTGTTTGACATTTTTATTGGTATAATGTCAAAGCTTTTTTTTTTTTTTTTTTTTTTTTTTGGTTCTATTTGTTGTTTGAGTATGTAAGCGAGCGGCTACCGGCGACTCTCGTGGCAGCCAACGTGATAACACGTTGAGCGCGACAGTGGAAATGGCTGTGTGTAGTACGGTATAGTTTTAATGGGAATTAGTAACGCGTTCACCGCAACAAATATAGCTGCAACTACTAAGGATTGGAAATTAAGCTGTCCATTTGCTACCTTGCGTAAATGATGTATGTATATCTAATGCCACATCAGATTTCCTTTAATTTCATTTCTTTTCGATTATTTGATAATAATAAATTAATGTTTATTGTTTCATTTAAACTTTCCGATTCATACTTTGCGTTACCGTCGTAATATTAATATCGTTATTTTACGTAACTGTAGAATTTCGATTTAATTATGACACAATTTTTTATATGTAATTTGTCCAATTTTGAGCCATTCCGTATTTTGTGTAACAGCAAAATTTACTTCCAATTTATTAAACGTTAGCTGTAATTTTTCAATTTCAATCCAGTTGCAGGGCAATTTTTTGTACTCGCCGAACGTTAATAAATTATTCCTGATGCCCAGGGTAATTTGTCAAGTAAAAATTCTGTTATTCCCTGCAAAATGTACGCGCAATTTAACAAACGTTAACTGTAACTACGTGTCCGCTGAACTAGGAGGCCTGTTACAATGCAATTTTTCTAATACGCCAAGCCGTCAGGCCACTCCATCATAGTCAGCCTTATTGATCAACGATTCGCACAATAATCCACGCGAGGCTTTAAGCGTTTCACACGCAAGCTCACCATTCAAACCGGGCTTAACGTCTCATTCCGAGAAAGACCCCGGTGTTGTCGCTAATTTTCCGCTCTCTCGTCGATCATTCAGAAAGCCTCCCGCGTCAACCACGCAAGCAGGTTCGAATGTCGTCGTGTACGAGATAAAAAAGGGACCCCGCAAAATTTGAATATAAAATCATTACGTTTAACCGCGATACGGATAACCGCCTGTTAGTTCCCATTTTTCGTACAATTTATTGCGTAATCTACGGTACCAATTTAGCTAACGTCGTCAATTTTTTTCCAAGAGAAAATTCGTATGTATTAAAATATCGTTTATGGAGTAATATTTTTTTTTTTTAAGAAAAGACATTTTTCATACGGTAACACGCTGATTTTACCTTTGATTAACTCTCGGATGGACGAGTGGTCGAGGTAAATTTGAATTTTAATTAGATTGCTAATTAAATTTACCACCTTTGCATCGACCGGCTTCGAAATCGCTCTAATTCTACCATAGAGTATATTCTTTGATGGAAGTCGATTATTATCGTTGTCAAATTTTGTCGAAAAGTTGCGCGTTACACAAGGGGAAGGGTTTGGGGTGAAAAAGCGACGGATGGAATGGTAAATTAGCTGAACTTTGGTACGGGCCTTGCCCACCAACAGGTGGAGGGCCATTAAAAGGGAACGATGGTGTAACGGTGTAGCGATCGACGCTGTCGTTGCTAAATTACTGAATTAAGTGCGTCGGAACGAACGAGAAGGATTGTATCGCGGAGGATGACCCTTTAATCGGACGAATATCGAGAGAATATTTCTCGCTTTACAAATTTGTGTTCCCTTATCTCTAGGTTGTATCTTACTATCATGATTATTAGTACTAGGATTGTTGCGAATGTGTAGGATAAATCAATGATTCGTCCCAACTTGATTATTGCAAAAGCTATCGATACGAATTAAATTATACGCAAAAAGCTTATACTCAATTATTAGTATGGGTTCAATCGGGTACTCAACGTATATCATATGAAAATTGTATCAAAATCGGCGCGTATCAATTGGGTAATGTTCCTTGTTGCTTGAGCAGGCACTTGGTTTATTGATCAGTTTAGTCCCCGAGCGACCGTATGCTAAACAACTAACTTTCTTGATATCTGCTTTTACTTGGAAACTACCTGCCCTGTAATTAGACCCTTGATAGCCACATCTTAGATAATCAAACTCTTCGCATTTACACAGGGAATTCAGAAACGAATTTAACTAACTAACTCAAATCTGATAAAATACTAGTAAAACCAACGAGATTCCATTTCTTCGCTTCAATACAATTGTTTCGCCATATTTGTGTAAAATATTTGAATCTTCGGAATAACATTCAGGGGAGCGTAGGAAATTTAAGCCTTCAACAATCCCGGAGCTATTAAATTTTCCAAGTGGTCCCGAAATAGTCATTTAACACCATTATAGTATTTTAATTAATCGCAGAAAGTGTCTAATCGTTAAAGAGCTAATTATCGATTTAATAATCTAATTTTCTGAAGATTTCCGTAATTCTTCGTAATGCATTTACACATTTGATAAGTTAACCAGTCAAAAGTTGATTTCATCCACTAACAATTCACCAAATCGAACGTTTCACATGTTCATCATCGCTATTGGCAATATCTGCACATTTGTCGAGCAATCGTGCGTTGGTACGATTGCAATACGGGTAGGAAATTTATTTGTACGGAAGAACGGGCCAGTCCCGATTGGAGATTAATTTTGTCAACTGTGTAACAATTTGCTATCGCGAGAACGGAATTGATTTAACGGAAGAGAGGCAAGACAGTTCAATTCCGGGAATATCACAACGCGTTTCCCCCGTTCTGACGAAAATTGAGCATGCGGCAAAGGTGATTAATTTTACGTGGGTTCGGGATGATAGATCGATTATCTCTTGGTATACATGGACGTCCATTCGTTGCAGCACGAATTCAATTAAAAGTAGCCCCCCTTCACTCCTCTTCCTGATCTTCGTTTGAACATCACGTATCTTACTCGTCCGAAAAAAATTCCACTGTGAATTCATTATATTATATGTAGTTTATCAAAAATCAAATTTTAATCCCTGTTTGTTATAAGAATCATCGAATCTCTATCATCGTTATTTTTGGTACGAGGGTTGTAGAAATTTTCAAATTTCATATCATCCTAGCATTAGATTGATACGCAATTTCAAGCTCTGGGAATTTGTTATTTTAATAATTACTTTTCAATTTTAATGCGTTAATAATCATAAGTTTGATAATTAGAAACTTTAATAACACCAAATTTGACACTTCGAGAGTTTATTATTTTACTAATACTAGATTTGTAAATTTCGAACTTTAACAGTACCAATCTTAAAAATTTGTTATTTTAGTAATAATACATATATATTTGCAAATTCAGACGCTTTAATAATTCCGAATTAACCCCTTCGTTACCACCCACTGGAAAGGGTTCCAGTTTAAAGTATCAAAATTTACTTGGCAGTGGCAAACATGCGTCGAACGTTAAATACGGTCGGCAATATTCATTCCATGTTTTCGCAACAATCTGTCTTCATTAGTGACCGTCTTCTTCGAGCAATTTACGCCAAGATGTTTCTCCCTTTTTTTTTTTTTTTTTTTTTTTAATTGTCAGCCAGCTGGCGATTCTCCCAGAAACTGAAAGAAATCGAGAATTGTTCCGCTGGAAAATGATAACACAGACACAAACACAAGCGTACACCCGTGTACCAGTTGTTTAGGTTCGATTTTTGTAGAAGCTTTTTCGAAGGACAAACGTACCGTTTAACGAGCCTTCGGCAAATAGAAACGGAATGTGAAACAGTGACTAATAAAGTTCTTGATTAATATTTAGGTCGTTGGAAACGCGGCAGGACAAACAGGGAAGGGGAGCGAAAAAAATGTTTGCACGACGGGGAAGCGGAGGGGGAATCAAAGGTGATCAAACGAGGTTCTTTCTGGGTCAATGTGATTTCGAAATTTATATTCGTTCGATTTTCGACGGAACTTTAACTGTGTGCTGCGCCATAGAAAAAAAAAACTGAAGCATGGTTTGGAAATTCTTTTGAGGAGATTAAATGGAAATTTTGATTTTACACGGAAATTAGAATTATAACATAGCAAAAATTGACTCTGTACCTTTTCCATACGGATAAAAGTTCATAATTTTTTTTATTTTATATAAAGGTATCTGTAGATTCAACTTTAACCAGGGTTTTGATTCTACGCTTCGTACTAATGTGATATTATCTTCGGCGAAGAATACGTTCGTCGCAAATCCTTTTATCCTTAAGTTATTCGAGATATAACATAGGATTATTATAAAATTCACGATTCGTTGGCTGGGAAATGTTAATTGGGTAATTGTAATCAAGCGAAACGTGTATCTTAATTTCGAACATAACCGTGATCGTAAATTGTTCGCCACCGAGTTAACCTAATTTTATATTTCGCGCCTCGTTTAAAGGGGTTATAATCTGCCGGTTGTTAATTAAGCGTCTTTCTTAATTTCGAACGAGCGGAATTAATGAAACATTAATTTCTACACCAGCAACGTCCACTTCTGCCAACAGGTTTAAGCGCGGGGGAGATGCGAATGAGTGGTAAGCAAAAAGAAAAATTACGATCGAAGAAGTGTTAAATGTGGAACTTAACGCATTATTTCGTGGCAAGTTTAAAAAAAAATTCAAATCGTGAATAGGAGTTTGGTGGTAAATTAGTAGTTTCGAATCGTGTAAGAAAATTAATCTCGTTAAGATTCATGATGACTTGAACATTCGAAGAAAAAAGAAACAACATCCTACGTTTTACCAATACCCGTCGAATTACCGGCAGTTAGGGAAGCGAACGAAGACCGAAAGAGAGACTGCAGGGAGGAAAAGAGGCAGGACAAAGGTCACGGAAACAGGAAGGAAACGATGAAAAAGAGGTTGGAGCAGACGGGGCAGAAACGAAGGCAATCGGTCGGACTCGGTCGTGTAACTAACTCGGCCTACCGGTCACGTAGAATCAGACAAGATTCATTGAAAATCTGTAGTCGTACCCGGGGGATGATACAAAATTCTGGTCTTCTTCCGGGGTAATTGAATCCTGCCGCCACACCCTACCACCGTCTCTCTCGCGTTCCATTCAACGGACCCCGCAGACAAGAACACGCAGGGCTTGCTTTTGCCCGTTTATTTTCCATCCGACTTGCTTTACAATAAGACAGAAGCAATATCTTGCTACAGGTGGCTGAGTACAGGGTGTACTGTAATATCTCTGTTCAATTTCAGTCGGAATCGATTCGGTGCTTGAGAAACAATTCGAACAGCTCGTCGAACGATGGGTCCTGTTATTCAATTATTTAATTCGATTCGTTCGAGTGTCGATAAAATTAGGATTTGACATTTAAGGAGTTGAGTGGCACAGTGAAAACTGACGTACGTAGTCAGACACTTAGTCAATCGATTAATTTTCAAATTTAACCTTTCAGTTCGATAGCTAGCATTATTTGCTTAATATTCTTTTTGGCAATCATTTGATTGCAAAAGATTTCGGGCGTCAGTCACCGGTAACTGACGTGGCGCTTAACCCCTTGGCCCTATCATTTTCCCGACAGGTGCGTCAGACAGAGGTAAATATTTATTACTTCAGCGGTAAAACAAATCAAGAAAATTGAAATATTACGTATACTTCGTACTATCGAAATCGAGCATAAAAAATCAGGCATTCTCCGTTAAATAAAAAACAAAAGTGATCGCTATATCTTCACTACGCCTCCACTTACAAGAACATAATTCATATCGCATTATGCAGTTTCTTAAACCCTATAACTTTTGTAAGTAACATTTTCTCGTATTGTTTGAAATAACCAATATATTGAAGTCGGTAGAGTTTATGGGACACACTATATACCAGTAGCTAAAGGGTTAACGCGTTAAATAACTCGAATACTCGAGTTGCAGAGTTTCGATTCAAAATTCCAGTAATTCGATTATTCAAATTTTTACTGTTTCGAAAGTAAACGTTATTTGCAAACATAGGTATGTACAAGAGTGGCGATCAGTTCAATTCGCCGTGCGAATAATCACAATAGAAAATTTCCTGTTGTTTGATAAACGAGGTCAAATAGAACGTACATGTTTATGCGAACATTGTTTTCATTGTTTTCGAGTGTTGAATCAATTCCTGAATTCGCACATATTACGAGACACCATGTATACGCACCTCTCATTCACGGCTACTCGTGTTCCCAACCCTATCTCGCGTCTAACCAATCCTCCTACCATCCGCTCACACGCACACGCGCGCACAACCTCCCCTGTTTTCAAGCGTTTCGCATATATTGCCATGGAAATTTGTGTCGTCGTGCACGCGTTACACGTATAACCGTGGTTCGTGTGTTGCCTGGCGAATCGTGGCTTGCTACGAAAACGAGGGCGAAAGCGACGTTTCGTTTGCCTAGGAATTATCATGCCGTCGCGTCGACGGATCGCATGCTTTCTAATTGGACGCGCCGTGAATTATCCGTTCTACGCGGACGAATGAAATTTTCAAAGGTTTCATTTCATTTCTCGATCGTTCATCTTCGCGTTTCATCGTCCCGTGATATTTGGAACAACTTTTTCTTCTTATTTTCTACCTACTACGTTTTTAAGCTCATCGTTTGTTAAACTCGTTTATTTTTTACCGTCATCGATGCATGTAATGGCTGTTATTCAGATTGAGTTGAACATAAATAAGATCCCAGAAGGTTTAAAAAGAAATATGATCGACGATCGTTGATTTAGATAGAATTTTTAGTCCTAGTTTCTCATATAGCGTTTCACGAACGCTGATGGTTCAACGATCTGACGGTGGTATGACCTTTTTTTTTTTTGAAGACGATGTCCAGTATCAGTCACGATGAAAGCGTCAAAGACTTGGGGTCGCGACGACGACTACGATCGCGATAGGAAGTGGTCATTGAAGAGGGTGCAGCGAAAAGAGCGAGCGCGACAATAAGGCGTCTTTCACGCCGGCTACACTTTGCTGGACACGCCACTTGCCGGTCCACCGTCTCTTCCTTTATATGGACCACTTCGCCATCGACGTGGCTGAATGAGGAGCGTTCGCTCGTAAAACCTTGCAACCCGAACAAAAAGCGTTGATTTTATCGCTAACTCGCTCGCGAGCAACGCGTACAACCCTCCACGGACCGGAGTGGATTCTGCCAAGCGTGAAAGAACGAACCGACTGACCCGTCTTTCCCTTCAAGTCGCTTTTACGAACGCGTTCAATTTTCTCGTAATCGTGAAACGATGGTGTGGACACGTTTGAACGGTTTAATATTTATGTTTTGTTGTTTGAGTGATTAATTCGGCATTTGGCAACTAAGCTACTTTTTATAAGTATAAGTTGGCGCAAATCACCCTCGCAGAGTGATAATATCGTCTGAGAAAGAACGACAGAGCTGGTACAGGCATGGCCATGGTTATTTGACTGTTTCAAGTAGAAAAAGTTCGTCCTAACCCTTTGAGAAACCAAAACTTTGCTTTGGGGAACAGCCGACCATCTGACATTGACCTGGGAAGATGACGTTGGGTCATTTAAGACTCGTATGTTTCATATTTTCTGTTTTGTTTTACCACGATCAATAGTAACCGGGTATCGACCGTCCCAGGATTTTGGAACTTTGAAATTTTATAATAAATTTCATAAACGTGAACGGAATGCAGGCGGCTTGTTTGGTTTAATATCGAAAAGGTTGGACTGTATGTAAAGACAATAGAAGTAAATTGTACAGGCTGGATCTGATCAGTCCGACGCAAGCCAACGGGACAAAGAAAGACGCGGAAATTGAAGTTTCGTTTACGGAGTCTTGTTCCAAGTTGAATAAGCAGAAACTTAATCATAATATTAAACGAGCTCGAATCCATTTACCGGCGTAAATACTGCAACGTTCCCCCCGGTAATCGAATGACTCGCGTCCATTGAAGCTTAATTATAAACGAAATCGCGTTTCAACTTTGCGAAGTAACTTTTCTACGCGTTTCTTCGTTTCAGTCTCCTTCGAAACAATTCCTTCCGCCTTTCATCCTCAAATGCGATCCGACAATCTACTTTTTCCGAAGGTACCCATTGTCATCAACTTTTAGCAGTTAAAAACTGGAGATTTTCATTTATTTTTAAAGCACACAAGATCTGTCAAAAGCCATACACCATTGTAAAAATTTCCAAAGTTACTTACTTAATTATAACGAACGATGTTGAAAATCAGAATACTAAATACACAGTAGCGTAGAAAGAACGTGCTTGGCATAATTTGCAGGAGAAACGATGGAATAAGTTTAATAATATATTTTCTAAGCGGCACGCTCGAAAGATACGATACGCGTGTGTATCGGTGTTCCCGTAATTAGAGCACGCTCCTTTGAAGCGCAAACACGTATTCTCATTATAACCAATAGAGGATTTTATAAATTCTCCGGGTAATGAGACGCCGCAATCCTGGCCGGGTTGGCTTGCTTCGCTGGCC
Source organism: Stelis phaeoptera (assembly GCA_943735885.1). NCBI lineage: Eukaryota > Metazoa > Arthropoda > Insecta > Hymenoptera > Megachilidae > Stelis > Stelis phaeoptera. Next base: position 16,098,923 of record OX030932.1, on the reverse strand, counting down.
CGACCCCGAGTGCTGTATCTCCTCCAGAAAATTAGGACGTGTTTGCGAGCGATGCAACGCGATAATAAATTTAATTAGGCTGGCTAACGAAACAATAACGAAAGACCCGTTAATGAATAGAAACAAGATGAAAAACGGCGAATTCTGTGGATTTTTTTTTGTTCCTCTTCCTTCTGGCTTTCTCTATTCGCAAAAACCTTTTTACGCCACGCCCACGTTCCGTTGGAAATTTTTAACAACAGTGTCTGATCCGTTGTTACGAGCCCAGTCGTAAATTAACATCGTCCGGTCGAAAATAACCTTTTGTGAGCCAGAATAGGTAGCAGAAATGAAAGGAACTGAATAATAACGGTGATATTTGTATTTGGGAAAACAAACATGTGATTGTACAAAGGAGGATATTTTGCTTTCTCGTTGGGGATATGTTTTTCTCATTTTCATGGTGACCAGCGTAGGAACTGGTAACTTTCGAGTCTTTTATTATTAAACTATCAAATAAATGTATCCCCTGCAATATTTCTACAATATTTGTCACGCAGAGTATTTAGAATTTCTCCTTTCTTCCCTTGTTAGGTAATTATTCGATGCTAGAAAAATTGAGGGTGTTTCTTTAGGATGCTGTGACAACTAACGTACTAATTGAAAGGGTTCCAGCCTCTGAACGTATAATTATTTAAACTCTGTCATCATTTTGAAATTGTACATTCTTTTCTCGGAGACAACTTTGTATACATTGAGCGTGTCTTGTCGAGAATAAACAGAAAGCAAATTACAAGGAGGAGGTTTCCAGTGGGTTCTCCTTTCTATTTTCCCGACAAATCCTGACCGTTCTACAGTAGAGCCCGATAGAGCCGAGCTTAAGAAAAGCTGAACGTGGATTAATTTAATCTCGAACGTGCAGGTGCATCAACCGTGGTGCGTGTGTCTGCTTATAGAGAGATAGTTAGTCCCGATGTATTGACATGCTTATAAATTAACCGGAAGAAATTTCGACGATCTACATTGCCGGTTCGTTTCAATTTCTGACGAATTAATTTACTTTTGGTACTGGGAAAAGTTTGCACAGATTCTTATGGCACGGAATTCAATTAATCTGAAATTGCTTGAAATATAATTTTAGGTAATGAAAGACTATTCGTTTTTATAATTGTTCTGTTATAATTCATATCGTGCCATATCTAGGTTCCATTAAATATTAATTAAAAAGTAAGTCAAACTTAATCTTAAACTAACTCGGAACCAAATCAAATCTAACTTGCAACTATGACAAACATAACTCAATCCTAGCATTAAACTTGTAAGTCAAATTTAACGATTTGACAAACAATTCTGTCAAACTTATTAGTACGATTGTAACTTGCAACTATGTCGAACTTAACCCAAACCTAACTTAAGACTTAACTAAATCCGAGTCAAACCGAATTAAAAATGAAACAATCTTTTAGTATTGATTAAACATTTCGGAATAGTGTATTCAATGTCCATAAAAACACGATGTTTCAACGAAATGAAGGTTCAACGAATACGATATCGGACGAATAGAATTTAATTTTCTGTCCACGTATTTTACTACCCGTGTAATTTCATCGAAATTGAAACAAGATATAAATAATCATTTAACTGTGCAACTTCGTTTGGAGCGGTTCGTTTCGTTGAAAATATTTTCAAAATCAAATAAATAAATCTGCATCTGGAGCGTAATTTTTTACGGTAAAAATAAAAAATTCTACCCTTTTTATTCACTTGAAAATACAATCTCTTTATTCATGAATGATTTTGCAATTATTAAATTCGTGGTTGAATTTCATAATATCCCCCCTTTTTTGTAGCTTTCTGCACATAATAAGTACAAGTATTTGTATCCTTTTTTTTTTTACAATATAGCATTTATTGTGCAGAAAAGAAATTAGACGTTTCAGAATCGAAATGAATTCTCACGAAATAATTGGAACAGATCGTTAAAAGATTCTTGTTACTATGCAAAACAGATTAACAATCGTTCCTTCTTCTCGGTCGTCCGTTTTGTCGTGGTTCGCGGTAGTAATTACTACAAGAAAGCAACGGCCAGTCGTTACTTTTGCATCAGCGCACGAAAAAGGAGAAACAGGTTTTACTTAAGTTCTTCCCGACAATAAATCTAACAATGGTTTGTTTTGGAACAGTCCTCTACGCTTTCATTAGAACATCTAACTTTTAGATGTACTTGAAGGTACTATGTATAATCACGACTCGAAGGGTTAATAGAAGACGAATAGAATAACGAAAAGAAAATCGAAAACGCTCGTTAATTATCGGGGTAAATCAGTATGTAAAGGGGCGCGTGGCTAAGAAACGCGCCAATTAGAAACGTGCCTCGATTTCATGCCACGGGAGCTGATAAACAAGGGCGGTGGAGAAAGGTTTGCAATTAAAATTCAGTAATTCGTTTACCGAAGTAGCTATCTCGTGCCGTTTCATGCCGACTACAAAAACGCTTTGCAATCAGACACGATTAAACGATTCGGTTTTCAGCTGGAAACGTCAGATTGTTATTGTTTCGTGTTTTATCAAGAATATAAAAAACATGGTTGCTCATCATACGAAACATTTTCAAGCTTCGTTTTCAGATAGTTTTTGGCGTTGTAGTCGCAGTTTCGAGCAACGAAGATATTGTTCTGTATTATCTGTGACAACAGCACTGTTCTGTTTTCTTATCTTTCGGGAACAAACGGGATTCCATTGGGTTGAAAATAATGCTGGTATCGTTGCTTGCACCCCGAGTCTATTGCGCCTGGGTGTGTTAACAAAAAAACAACTCGGAACTTACTGTATCGGGAGAAAGATGCTTAGAGAACGTTTTTCTTTCTTTACGCTATCTTTATTGCCCTCGCTGCTACCTGTTCGTAAAAACAACCTGTACGTGGTTGGAAACAACTTGTAAAGTCCAGTCTCTAATATTCATGGTACTATGATAAGTTTTTCTTATTTAATTCCATAATGTTTATTAACAGTGCGCTTAGACAGTGGTGGAATAGTCGAATCCCTAATATTTGAAATACCACAATAATTTTTCAAAATTCGTAGTAGGCTTTCTCCGTATTCTACGCTTAGCCAATAGTGGCATAGTCGAATCCCTAATATTCCAAATAACACGATAATTTTTCAAAATTTAGAGAACGTTTGCCTCGTATTCTGTGCTCAGTCAGTGGTTGCATAGTCGAATCCTTAATATTCCAAATACCACGATAATTTTTCTTATTTAATTTTGCAAAATTCAGAGAAGGTTTGCAAATGGTTACAAAGTCCAGTTATTAATATTTGCAATAACACAATCCTTCTTCCCTAATTTGAGAAACTATGGTAAGATCCTTGAAATAAACATCGAAGAAAATGACTGAGTTCTTGTTCTTGCATACGAAGGATGCGACGTGATAATCGTCGAAAGTGGAAGAACATTCGTTCACGAAACATGGTGATGGTATTTTTCAAACAAATTAATTAATGCGACCCGTGGTGGTCGTTGTCCTTGCCGGACAAAGACAAATCGTTCGTTAAATTGGATTCCCTCTAACAATGCGGAAACGCAAGGAACTGTAAGGGATGAAATATTTAGCACCGGGCATACGACTAATTAATGGAACCTGAGTACGGTATAATAAACAGGATACGATTGTTTCGAATTAATGTACTAATCAATGTACTTGCTTTCGAATAACTAGGACATTTTATTGATCCATTGATGAAATGACGATTTTCTTTCATTTTCCTCCAATCTCCAATTAAGGAAACGTTTTGTAAACGTTTTCGTGGATAAAATTATCGTTTTCTTTTTCGTGCCATTTTTAACACACGAATTTCGTTTACTTAACGAATGGAAATAATAAACAAGATCTCTAGAAAAGCGATACAATTTGTAGTGACATATCAACGAATTCGAACAATTAAAATTTCTTTTGATGGACCAATAAATCGTGCCACGGTCAATTTATTTCACTTTTTCCCCGGCCCGTTATCGTCGAGAGTCGAATTAAAAAACTTTTCGAAAGTTTTCTTCGGTTGATTTTTGCGTTCAAACGTGTACGCAAACGGTCTCGGCTCCGCAAGGCCGCAAAACATTCATCGAGGGGAAAGTCGAAAGTCGCGGCCGGGTCTCGGAAGTATTTAGGAAAGTTGCGTTTTAATTGGATGCAAATAAAATTCCCGCCGCTAACGAGCAACAGAACCACCTTGCTTCTGAAAAATGTTTTGTGGCGATTCCGCTTCTCTCTGTTGCTTTGTTTGTTCGTGGCCGACAAGCTCGATCGTGAAACACTATCTGACCTGTGCTGAAATTAAAACAAAACAAAAAAAAAAACAACCATGGATTTATAAAAACGAAACGCCTGACCGCTTTTGTCTCACAGAGAAATTTCGACTCTCACTTTAATTGTTTGTTCGCTGCTTATGAAATGTTGGACCAGTGGGATGATTATACAACCCCTGTATTTTTTGGGGAAAAGGAATTATTTTGTTTGATAAAGAATTTTATAAATTTCTCTCAGTGATTGTTTCAGTTACAGATTTCAATTTTTTTATTTTTATTTTTGACTCTTAAAGTTGATCCTTTTACTTAATATTAACGAAACTTCTGCTAAAGACTTCATAATTTAAATATTTCATTTAAAATTCCACTTACTTTAATAATTACCGTCTCTAGGTCCACAATTGTTCTTTTTGTTCCAGGAAAAACCCCACGAAGCACATCCGTGAAACTTACTCATCCCTCATTTCCACGGCCTTAATAGCTAGCCAACCAACTGAAGTATTTCGTTAGATGACTACAGGTTCTCGACGAATATAACAAAAACGAGGAACCATATCCTTCCTGACGCGTCGTGACACGAATTCACGAATTTAGGCGAATCGAGAGCTTCCCTTTGACGTCGCTTCCTGACCAGACGACGTCGTCTTCGTCCTCGCCTCTAAAGGAAAGTTTAATAAACCTTGGCGAACCGCAACAACTTCTTACACGCGTTCGCACGAACTCGAGCAACTCGTTTTCCAACATGAGGGACTCGAATCCGAGTTCTTTATCAAGAAACTGACATATCTCGTCGTTGTAGATATTGAAATCTTGGTTGGAACGAAACTCGAGCTAATCCAGGGATGCATCCATCACGAAGTATCTCGTTCATCGAGTGCACGGACACAGAAGACTCTAAAGGAACATCGGATGACAATGATGATGGAGTTTGATCGACTCTGATGCACCCGATGATGTAGATAGCAGGCTAGAATGTCGGGTAGGTCGTCGCCAGAAATGACAATAACGTTGGATAACGTAGAAGAGTAGGTAGGACGTGGATAGAATCGAGAATCAGCAATAACGTTGTCCTTAAAATACTCCAACGTCTTTCATCGATGATCAAGAACAACACTGGACACTGAGTGTTAATCAAAATTTTTAATACACCCTTGTTCGTATACCGAAGTACCCCAATGACGAAGACGATGTATTATCTTGACGTTCTTCAGTCATGATCAACAGGAGAAGGACAACTATGAACACCGAAGGTAGTTCGAAAGTTTGACGTTTCCCGATCACTGAACAGAATTTTCCCGAAAATCCTCAACGGCACACCTGTTCGTGATGCCCGGGAGATCAGTTCTCGAGTCGACTTCGAGGCTCCCGGAAGCCGTGTCTCCGTTGTTGCTTGCCTGGAAGTGGAATTCGTTTCGAGAACATCCACGCAAACGAGACCGAGGTGACAGCCGCTTGTCTCTGGAAATGCATCCTCTAGGAAAACAACGAACTGTGAATAAATAAAGAAGAAAGTAAACTTAAACTTCCATTCGCTGGTAACCATTCCGTATTCGCGTAAGATCATCGGATCCACGGTTGAGTATTTTTTTTTTTTCTTTTTTTTTGTCGACGTCACTTCGCGATCCCGGGTAAAAATGAGAGCAACGTTAAAGTCTCGCTAAGTACACGAAACTTGAACGAGTTAAAAGGAGGAGCGTTAAGATGTAGAAGATTTCTCCGGGGATGCTGCACTTTGCCCCGTCGTTTCCAACAGCAATAATGATCGCGGTACGTGGTCGCGTTCGATTCATCGACTTCTAGAAAAGCTTTCAACGACGGAAAGGCGACAGCCGTGTACCTCGTTGAGTTTCGAAGAGTATGATACCAGTTTGATAACGTGGCTCGAAGGGACTGGTGGAACGGGTCGCGAGTTTGTCCGTGTCTGGCTCGACCAGCCGTGTTCATCCCACTCGTACAGCAGGGGAGGAGGGTTCGGTCGGTTGTGCTCGGAGTTCGAGAGGAGAGAGCGGAGAAAGACAAGGACGTTTAAGAGATTAAACGGAGAAAGGAAAGATTTTGCGAACGAGACAGAGCGAGATAGGGATAGATAGAAGTAAGAGCGGTGTGTAACGTGAACGTGGAAGTTGAAGGTGAAGAGGTGGAGGCGGTGGGGGAGGAGGAAGGGGCGGAGGAGGAGGAGAGAGGACAAGCAGGGAAGTTTCCGTCTGTCCGAGGTGGATGGGGGTGAAAATGTTCGGAGTGTTGCTGGCATGTGTCTGGCTGGTTGCCGGCTCCCCGTTACATCCCTGGCCGCTAATACCACACAAAGGTAAGTGCTCGATCCACTCGTAATTTCTTATTGCTCTACTTTCTTTTTTCTTTTTCTTTTTTTCCTTTTTCTGTCTTTCTCTTCTTTTCTTTATCGTGACGAGACCACAATGGACGATTATGCGGCCGCACGAGCCATTTCTTTTCGAGGCTGAATAATTTTGCCGATCGGATGACCTGTCTTAAATGTCACGGGGGATGTTTAGAAAACGGATTTGGGGATTATATGGCGGATGATGCTTGCCGTACCAGTTTGGAAAAAGAAATTTAGCAATCGATTTCGAACCAATTTCAATCGAATTGTACTTTTAATTAGCAAGCATTGAATCCTTTTTTTTATATACTTTGTATACACGATCGATTTGAAAATCAAGAATAAACTCTGATTACTATATGAGACTATGAAAGAGGTACTCGCGCAACTGGGCTCTTAGTTCCTTATTAAAAATCAACGAAATGGTTAGTCACAAAGCGGATTATTCAGGAAGTTTCCGCTCATTAAAAGGAGGGGTTGGAAACTTGTTCACTTTCTCATTTCAAGAATTAAGAACCACGTGCTTCTCCTTGTTTCCTTCTTTCTTCTCTGTCGTTATTTAACCTCCCCCGTATACTCTTGGTAAATCTGATACGAAATAATTCCTTAACAAAACATTCCATTCATGTGAAATTTATGAATCGTTGAAATTGAAATATTTGAAATTATATGTATACTGTTCGTTTACATATTAACTTTTTGATTAAAAAATTCGCATTCCTACAACGATTAAAAGTATTCGAAGGAAATACAATATTTGTGATAAAATCGATAGTTGACGTAGTTGGCAGACCGTAGTTTTACGGCTGATGCGAACGCCGCAATTTAAAATACCACGCGATAGAGGAGACGAACGATAACGGCTGAACAACGTGAAGAAAAAGTTATTCCATTTCGCGGCGCTTGGTAATCCGATGTGGAAAAGTTGGCCCGGCGTTTTCCTCGCGTCCCTCTGTTTCGTCGTTTGAGCGACAACGGCGCTGAACGCACGCCGGTTTAAACGTTTAAAGAAATCCACCGGTTACCACTCGCTAGATTTTTCCGTTTTCCTGTCTCCGCTCGCGGAGCAACCGGTTCGCTTTGATGCAAATTTTAACGTATCACTTACCCTCGTTTGGAACCGTATTTCGCGTGTTTTGAATCCTGTTTCGCGTAACGCGACAAAGCCAGTCTTTGTATGATTTTTTAATGGAGAAAACGAGTTTTTGGTCAGCCGTGGATCGCAAACAGATTTAAAGGTATACTTGTTTTATTAAGTTAGATATTTGTAGAGAAATTACACTCATATGACTTCCAGTAGAACAAGACCGTTTCTGGTCAGACGGTCACAATAATTCCACTTAATTAGCATTGTATAGCATTTCAAATGTTTGCAGAATAGGTTTACTTCTGTTCTTTATTCAGATCCAGTTTTTCATGTTGAAAGTCACCCTTATGCGAGTTTCAGTAGAATAAGCGCATCTATGGTCAGACATTTGCTCTAATTTTGTCAATTTAAATTTTCACTCAAACCTCCAAACTTTCATCATTTTCTACGCTAAATAATAGCAATAGTTATCGAAATTAATATATTTTTCATTTGTAATACAGCTTTCGGTTAGACGTAAGTGAAATAGGTATACGTTTAGTCAGCCCCCTACACTTTAGTCCTTTTAGCACATTTCTTCTTTTTACTACAATTTTTGTCCGTTATTTCTCAAATTAAGAACCGTTGCACTACTTCCAGTGGATTAATAGTGTTTTTGATCAGCGCGTCCGCTGTTCGCCAGACACTACGTTTACTCCTTCTACTGAATTTGAATCAACTCTTATTCCAGGCGAGAAATGGGCATAAAACGACGTCGAGAAACAATCCGTGAAATGTTTGAACGCGTACAAAGAGCGTCCAAAGGGTTTGGAGATGAATTAAAACGGGGCTTGAATGGTTCGGCAAAGGGTAGTCGCGCATTGAAAATCAACCGACAGCGAGGAGGCGAGTGAAGAAAAGTAGCCCGGTTCTTTGTATCGATATCACGGTCCTCCTCCATTGTGCCAGGGTGGTGCTTTCTTCGAGTCCCGGCGAAACGGGGAACGAAAGACACGAAGCGACGGTAAATCGAGCCAACTCGCAGTGCCTGGGAAAAAGGCACGCTCGATTTCGCAAACGGCTCGCCTCGCGCGCTATTACGCGGCTTTGCTCGCGTAATCGCGCGTCCATTCCCGGAATTAGTCCATCAGGATTCAACGTCGCGTGAGACTAACCCGGTCTCGTCGACTTTTCTGGCCAAAATGGGCCTGGAAGGGAGGAAAAAATGCGTTCTCCGCCGTTAAACGGTCAATTTTGTTCTTCACGGGCGAGAACTCTTCGCTTTTAAACCCTTCATGATTAATCACCGCGGTGATGCAACTTTTTCTTTTCCTTTTTTTTTTTTTAACGCTGATAAATGTTGTCGATCCTCATATAATACGGTTAATTTCTTTAGTATAATTATCAAAATAATTGTTGATACATGAGGGAATCGGGAATATGTGAAAAGCTTGGAATTTACTTGAAATTTATTGTTGAGGAAATATAGGGTGGTAGTGTAGTGGAAGGCAGCTATTGGACATTTGGATTTTCTCTGAAATTTCTAATTATACTCGATGGCTTTACGAGACCATTATTGCGCCACAGTGCGCATTAACCCTCGCAACACCGAAGAAGGGGTTACTTTATGCCCAGTGTGTTAGGTACTAGTTCGAAAATTCCCGCTGAAATTAGTACTTGGATGTTGTATAAAATTATCTTGTGAATAATTTTAAAAATATACAAGAATTAGTATTACTATACTTATAATAATATTTGCGCCTTCATGTAGTAGAATTTAAATAATTTTAACCCAAAGTATACAGAAAGCTGAATTCGATTGTCAACCAAATCGCTTCAATATATCACCGATGTACACACAATTACCTCTACCTTCAACTTTTTTTTTCAACAAGAAAAAAAGAATCAATAAATTTTTCATCCCCGCGGTAGGATATAAATAATTCTGACCCAAAAAATACACAGAAAACATTCAAATTCGGTCAACAATCCGCTAGTTTCGGTAAATCATTGACTGGCAGAAACTACCCCCACCCCCTTGGCGATCCATATAAAGAAACAGCTTGATGCTGGCTATTCATCTGTTTGTCGTGCATTTTTACAAACAAACGGTACATATGCTGCATCAAGCTTCCATAGCGTTCCAGATTAACCATTTTTTGTGCCTTTTTTTTTTGTTTCGTTTTTTTGGCGACGGAGTGGAGGGAAACGAGCGGTGTCCCGTTAATGGATCGGTCTAATTTTCGTCGGGCAGGTCGCAAACTGCGCGGTGGAGGGGGTTGGAATATTTATTCGATCGGGTCGCGAAACCGGCTGGCCAGGAAATGAAAGTTGCGCGTGTACTTTCGGGGTCGCGCGAACCCCCGGAAACCCGGGGATGATTAAAAAATTCCAACGTTCCAACGTTTTCCCTGTGGCTGTTCGCGGCGACGTAATTTTGTCATCCGTCGCTGTCTCGGGGATGAAATTTATTCGCGAAACCGAGGTTTTTTTTCGAACCGGCCAAACGATTCGACGCGTGTCGTTGTTCTCTTTCTTTTTTTTTTGTTCAAAACGAAAGAAACAAAAGACACACCGGTTACGTGGCTGTTCCATTTGTTTAATATCGAAATAATGATACATTTCGGGATGGCGAATAATCGGACCATAACGAGCGGGATTGCTTGAGAACAAAAAGATGTGGGAGCAAACGACACATTAGGCACAAAATGGAAAATGAAAAAGCAGACGAATGTGTTTTTCATTTAAAACCTTTGTCAGAGTTTCCTCCTCTCCATCCTTGTGTCAGGTTTAATATATGAAATGTCTGATTCACAAGATGACCTCCTTTTTCGTATTAAATTTTGTCGGACAACTTTTCAAATTGTCTAATATCACTTTGAGTATTATACAGTGTTGGACATCGCCCTAGGCTAGTAAACCTTCTTGTATTTCGCATTTAGTTAAGATAAGTTGACTCTAAATCCTGCTTCATCTTCTGTACGTAATTACGCATACGACCCTTGAATCCGTTACTCACCAACCCTGAATCATACGTAGAATTCCTATCAGTACTTCTCCCCCCCCCCCCCCCCCCCAATCCCCACCACTTCCTAAATCGAACTAGCAAACCTTTTAAAGGACTAGCGATACATTTTTCAGTAGCATATTCATTAAAATCGTACGGTATTAAGAATCGCAACGGTTCTAGAAACAAAGTGTCTTTTGTAAGATCTCTATAGACAAGTTAAGACTGAATAAATAGTTTAACTTCGGAATCTAACAACAGTAACTTAACGTATAATAATTTAAAATATGAAAGTAGCAAAATTTTACAATTGGGAAACAATATCCCTGAAAATTTCACGTACCTATCAATCACAAATTTTTGAAAAGGAAAAACTCCAAAACGTCGCAGCATCGTGTTTTAAAACAGTTGCGTTTAAAACACAATCTACCTGGTTGCGCGCAATCAGGCTACGATAGACAAAAGATTCCTTCCAAAAGCGTCTCCAAGTACACGAAGAAGATCTTGAGGGATGGAGGAGGGGGGGTTGAACGCGTAAGACCAGGTCAAACGAGACAAAGCCAGACAGCGGCCCGAGGCGCATCCGGTGCTTTGAAACCGGAAGACCGGCTAAATAAGAAGGGCACAACGAGGGCCGAAAGCCACGGTTCGTTGGTTGTAATTCATGCGAAAAATTAAGGTAACTCTGATACTTGGCAAGATTACCGCTAGCGTTAAAAATGAAATGATGGTGAGCCTGGTTAACGGCGGCGTACAGCGGCGATAATACTATCCACGAAGGGGACGAGGATGCATCACGACAAGGGTTGTGCAAGTACGTTGAAGGTGGAATATAAAATTGCATATTCATACGGTCTGGAGGGATGTTCGTGCATGAACTTATCTCGCGTCGAAGCACGGATACTTGCCGCTTTTATCCGTTCCTGGCTCGGCGAGAAATCGAGCTGTTAAGACGATGATCGAGGGGCGATAAGAAATGGAAATACGCCACTGGAATGTCGTACAGATCGTCTTATCGGATGGGCGAGCAATTAAATTGGGCGAGGTGTTACGGAAATTGAATTCATTATACAAATAAGTGGAATTTTTAATCAAAGCATACGTTTATCATAATTTTACGTTTCTTTTGTGGTAGAATTTGGGCGATTTTAAAGACAAATTTTCGAAACGATGAAACGACCCGATGGAATAAAAAATTATAACGAAATTGAAATGGATGCTTTGCATAATTTGTTTGGCCAAGTTTTGGAAGTTTCGTGTATCGGTTAAAGGTGGCATGGTTAAAAACTGGAACTACGGATGGTATGGTGGCTAAATCTGGACCAGGTAGTTAAAGGCCAGCCTCACAAATAAACGTGGAATTACTGTTCGCTACGCTCTCCTGCAATGGTCTTAAATAGAATCTGTAAATTCGATAATACGCGAGCGAGATAAGAGAATTCTATGAAATTTTGTCGGAATTTTCCAATTTATCCATTTGATAAAATAGATTTGCAAAAGATTGAATTCCCTAACAATACTATTTTTATCTTTCATTCGTTATTTTATACAGAATCAAATTATAAACATAGTATTTATAATTGGAATCCATTCTTGGTCGCAGGTTAACGGGAACCAGGATATCTCCCAGAAGATTTGTCGCGACACTAATCCTTTCGCTACGATTATCTCTGTCGCTAAACGCTTCTTTACGTTACTATATTAAATCGTTTAACATAAAATATATAAACCCTTTCCTTTTTTTTGTGTGTAGCCTCTATTTCAAAGTATACACGCTTTGTGCCAGTTAATACTCTGTTTTATTTCTATTTTCCATGTTTCCTACTATTACTTCCAATATTTGGTATCGAATGACTACAGTTGGCCGTATTAACGAAACCGTTACTATGATTTATCGGACAGTAAAATGTCGTATCCAACTTATCGAACAGTTTCACGATGTTGTTCTCCGGGTAGCACTCGAGGCACGGATCTAGAAGAAAACAAAAACGGGCAACGGGGTTATCGGTAGAGATTGGGGGTTCGTTCGTCGAGAGCACTCGGTTTTTCGAAGAACCGAATCGCAAGGAGAGGACACGAACGGTAGAGATACAGCCCTGAAGAAGAAGAAGAAGAAGAAGAGGAGGAGGAGGAGGAGGAGGAGGAGGACGGAAGAACGTCTCGAAAGGTGGCTGCTCCTGGCAGTACTCGTGCGGAATAAAGGGCCCTCGAAGGGCACTCGACCTCGATGTAACGACTTTGCACACGCTCGTAACTCGATATTGTGAAATCCTCTTATCGCGTGGTAGCAGCTGCGAGAGCACAAGGGCCATCGGAAACGCGGAAAGACCGAGAGAGCCTGCGATTACTCGAGCATCGTGAATCGTGAACTTTAATTTCCTTGTTCGCGCTTCGAAAGAACGATGCCGATGAAAAAAACGAACAACGAATCTCGGATTTCTTCTCTTTCACCTGTACACAGTTTCAAGGATTTTTTCCAGATGCATGACGTTCTTGAATTAACATCCCGGAAGTCGTGAGGAAGTTGTGGAAAATTCTTCCTGTTGGATATTTTGTTTCCAATATTTTATCGCATCGTTTTATTTTTGGTTGAACAAATTTTCAAGTATTCAATGTAATTATTTTTAATTGGAAGCGATGTGGTACTCGAAGGGTTAAAAATTATGTAGCTGCTGTTTATTCACAATTGCATTTAATTTTATTAAGCTTTAGGTAGAAATTCGAGATTAAATATTTTTAATGATTCCGTATTTCTTTAAATTGCCTTTCCATATTTTTCTTTCGGTCGATAAATTACCCAAAATAGCATTTAATATCCTTACGGTGTGAATCATTTTCGCTACCTAAATAACGCTAAAATTTTAATAGATTCCACAAGGAATATTCTGTTGAATATATTTAGACAAATCTGACCGAATTATTAACTACTTTGGTGCACTTAGCCTGATTGCACTTTGATCATGCTATTCTCAACACAACCATTAACATTTCACGGTTGTTCTTAAAAGCTTCAATTTCTTTCGGGCTTTTTTAAGGGATCACGCCGAGATCCCTGGAATAAATTATTTATTACCGCGGTGGCCGGCCCAGAAAACGACGTACGAGTGCATAACTTATGGGGGGATGAAGATCCGACCCAGACTCTTCTCTCGGTATCTTTCGATCCTCCCTTCTGCACTTTTTCATCTTGCCAGTGGAAAATATATTCGTACCGTCAGGAAGAAAAAGGACAAGAAGGAAAAGGATACAGAAAAAACAGTTTTCTCGTCTAGAAGGGATCGAAGAAGATTTTCAAGGGGATCCTAACAAGCTTTGAATGCAGGTGCTTCGTTTTCGAGTGGTCTCCCGAATTATCTCGCTGCCCGTTCATAGTAACGAGCAATCGGAATTTTAGAGGATCAGCAAACGTTTCTATTTTTCCTTCAGCCATCTTGAAACGTCGGAAAAGGAAGCGTAAACTGTCGAGTAGGACGCTTGCGAACGCAGTATCTCTCGATGGAAATAATTACTACGCTCGATCGAGACAAAGATCGAAATCATTCGTTTTGCGAGAACTTCGGTCTTCGTTGTTTCAAAGTTAAGCCGAAGAATCTTTCGATTCGTTCAGCGAATCGAAACTTGAAACTCTTTTCAAGGCGTGAATCGGTCTGATAACCTTAAGTGTTATTTTGAACAAATTTGTAAGATCGAAAGTGTTTCAACTTTCAGTTTTAAGATCGGGACTGAATTCGCGACTTTTATAAGAATACTCAAAGTATTTTTCCCGCTAACTCGAGCGATTTATGAAATATTCCGAACAACTTGACGGAAGAAAAAAGAAGTTTTCGTTTTATTTCATTGGGCCAACTCCGGCCTGACGAGGTTGCGTTTTATTTTAAATCCTGCTGCGGTCTCGTTTTCGCGCTCCGGTACGTGTTGGCGGGTTACTTTTTTTTATCATCTCCTTTTTTTCCCTCTCACCTTTATTACAGTCACGGCGCGGCGTCGCTCTTTCCCCGGTTGCATACGAAGGAAAAGAAACGCGAAACGGTGGTTGCAAGAGGAGATGAAGGGAGGGGGTTGATGAATCGTCGCGCACGAGAGAAACAACACGCCGGATTAATAGCGGTCCGGCGAATAATTGAAATAATACCACCCTTTTCTTTAACTCGCGCATTAGTTAAATCCTTCCATCTATGTTAATTTTCTGCTCTTCTAATTCGCTTATAAATTTGTACAATTGCGACCACTTGACACGAAACTGGACGGTCGATGCCTTTCAAAAGGAAAGCTCGGTTGAAAAATTGAGCCTTGAAAATGAATAAAGAAAATTTTTTCCACGCTAAGTATACGTTGACAACACCTTTGGTTTGGAATTTTCTTGAGAATTAGGTTTGTTCGAGTCGTTGAAATCGTTGAGGCAAACAATGAAACTTGAGATGATATTGTGTCTTTTGATCTTTTGTTTTGCATTAGCTCGGTAGCTAAATGATACTTAAAATTTTCGTTGTTTTACTCGGGGAAATAAGGAAGTGTGAAGTTTTTAGTTTAATTAATATTTAAATAAAGAAGAATGATATATATTTATAAAATGAAATTTCTAAAATTCTGATAGACTTTTCTTGAAAAATTCATTTATCTTCTGAACGACTTGTAAGGTTCACCCGACCCCATTATTATAATCAAAAATATTTATCATCGTTTAAAGAAATTAGGAGGTTAAGTTGGCCTTTGAAATGGTCCTTAACACGTTCAATGCCACAGTGAAAACGGACGTGTGTAGTCAGACACGCTAGAACCCTAATTATTACCGACACAGTCAATTAATCTTCGAATTTAACCTTTCAATTCAATAGCCACCGTTATTAGCTTAATATCAATGCTATCCGTGGTTTATTTCATGCTTTCTTTTCTTGATTATTTAATCGTGAAAAATTTCGAGTGTCGGTCACCCCCGCGGCATTCAAAGTGTTCAATTTTTGCAAAACCAGCTTTACAAGTTTTAGTCTTTCCTCAACGCTTTGCTACGATTATTTCGAATTGAAATGAATTATAAATAATTTCAATCATAGAAGATTCAACGACGTTCGATAACGATTTATAAGCGTGATCGAAACAGTTACCGGTGGTCACGGTAGGTATCAAGCTAATCACGACGATGAGTTTGACCGTCACTTTCTTAATTCATTACCAAGTTTCGCCGGCGTATTAACGGGGCTCTGGATTCGATTAGCGCAGCACCCGTAGGATGCACGTAGAGCTATGAGCATGATTTAATTTAATCAGCGCGTGGTAGACGACCGTTGGAAGAAAGCTGTTTTCCGACCGACCACTTGGCGGCTATCGAAGACGTCTCGAGAGTTCCTGTTCTGCGCTCCGGAGAGACCAGGGGATTGAAAACGTGAATTACTGGTTTAATAATATAATTGATGGAAGAGGGGCAAGCTACGTTCGAATTTTATTACATCGGAGGTAATCGATAGCAGCTAGTTCAGTTTTTTTTTTTTCGTATTTAACCCCTTTGAGAGAAATTGATGTGAAATTTGAAAAATGCATCGAGAATTGGTTCGAGTGTCGTGTAAGTTAAAATTTTGGATGATCTGTTTGATGCTGAGGATAGCTTTGCTTCCCATTTCTGAAGATGGGTAGACGACGAACAGTGACCTCGTAATTTTCCATTTTTTTTTCTTTTTTCATCCGTGAAACGACCCTTTTAACGCATTGTTACGGGATTATCCTGCGGCTACGGGGTTTCTTGAAGTTCTTGCTTGGAATTTAATTAATACCGTCTTTATTGCGGCGTATTCAATGAAAAGTAGTCCGGGTACGAACCCTTGCTACGTTTGACGGGAAATAACAGATGAAACCCTTAAGGGAACAAGAATCGTAATGGGAATTGAAAATACAGAAATTTAACAGTTTCGAAATAATCTCATAATACGTTCAAGAATTTTACGAATTTAAGTAACGAAATATTCTATTTTTTGAAACTCCAAAACTTCGAAGCGACAAAGTTAATGAAAGGAAAGTCTCAGTGTTTTACTTCGCACGTCCATTTTTCATATCACGAACGCACCTGTTAATTTGCTGCTAGTTACGGTAATTACAAGGGAAAAAGACGAAAGAATAAGAAGAAAGGGTGTAGTAATCGTTGACACGGATCGCTGATCGAGCTTGACGCGTATCCAACGCGTCGTAAAAAATTCATGGAAGAAATTTACGGGTGTGGGAGCCTCGAAATTTCCGGCTAACGATCCGCTTCGAGGGATGACCAAGAGTAGAAAGGGTGCGGGGGGGGGGCTTTAGCGAGAGATCGCCAGTTTTATTGGAGGCTCGTTTATGAGCAGTTTGCCTGGCCGCTCTTTTACGAGCTATCGATAAATAAGCGAGACAAGCTCGCTTGCTCGTGCGATAAAAGCAGAACGCTCGTGTCCGCTTTGTGTCGCCGCATCCAGACGAATTAGAGAAACGTAATTGCGAATTCTTGTTCGACTGTTTCCATGTTCAAACCTCTTCTAACGAAAAAAGGGATTTCGATCAACTTTCGACTGCTTTGTTAACATCAGAACTACCGATCGAGTCAAAGTGACGTTTTTCTTCTTCTTTTTATTAGGCATTTTAATCTCAATTGAGATTATTTGCATGTATACGAAAATGATTATACAAAATCATAATTTTATAGTGATATGAGATATAATTACAATTGTAAATTATAACTTTTTAAGAACGCAGGTATTATTGTGTATATTGATGTTGTGGGGTTCGAGAGTACAACTGTGCTGTTTAAAGGTAAGGGCAAGCCCGCTTATCTAAGTTTTTTAACAAATGATACGATCTTAAATTTCATGCCCATATTGACTATGAACGCTTGAACTTAACTCCATCAGAGCAAGATTAGTAACAGTTGCTTCTCTTGAGAGATTGAGTTTTCCAAACCAAGGCTTACTTTTATTACAATTTTTTTCTTTGTTTTCCTATTTAAGCTTACTGAAACCTCTCTTGGAGGTTTATACAGCTGGGTACAATGTTTTATCTTAACGTTTTATACATATTTCAGCGTAGTTTACGCGTACATACGTATCTCATATATGATTAAATCTAGATTTTGAGCTCGCATTTTTCAAAGTATACACAAACTAGTTTCAATGCTGTTAGATCGTACTCGGCCAAAAAAGGGTTTATACTGTATGGTGGATACCTCTTGCATTGTTTCAATTCATTAAGTAGATTGTGTCTTTGGTTATCACAACGCGGGCAACTTCGTATAACATGATTGAGGTCTTGCGATTCAAACGAACAGTCGCATTTGGGGTTATCAATAATACCAATACATGCCAGGGAAGTTGTCAAGTTATTATGATTGGCTCTACAACGGTTAATGCTCTTTTGTTACAATAATAATTACTAAAACAAATAATTGTCGTTGACTTTTCCTTCGTCAACAATCAAATCTCTGGTATTCGTAAGTGCTTTCCTTTTTTTCATATTCTCGCAAATCAGTAAATGGAATTTTGATATTGTTCAACGTTGCTCTGTTTGAGAGTCAAAGTGACTTGATTCGGGTTCATTGTTTTGATTACTATCGAAATAATGTCTGTACAGTAATCGTTCGCTAAATGAGGGTTTCGTAAACGAGCTGTAGGAACGCCCCCTGTTCACATGAATTTTTCACACACTCGTACGTACCCTTCTCCGCCGTTCGAGCATATGCATACGGTGTTGCGGTTGGTCCGCATATCAATCGAATGGCCGTCTGGGAAGGTAGCGCTCATGCCATTGGTTGTCCCGTAAACGAGCTCAAACCGCTTTGGACCCCCGAGCTAGCTCATTTAGCGAACGGTTACTGTGATTAGCAAACCTGTCTACGCCAGGAACGCGTGTATTAATCAAATTCTTGAAAAATAACGTTTTCAATGATAATAAACCGGGCAGAAAATATGTATCTGGCTTAACGGACATCGTAAAACGCGTTACACGTATTTGGACGAGGTAATTTTGTTCGGTTTGACGGGTCCGTTGAATATCCCCGACGAAATTACGTCGATACGAGCGGCCGATAAGTGAAAAATGATCCACCGGAAATCAGGTTAATGTGTATTTACGAGCCGGCTTGGAGTGACTGCTGGCTTTACAGCGAGTAGACATCGGGTTTGACGGGAATACGGGAGACACCATCAATCTCTCGGCACCAATCTCTGTCTGCGTATTACGCCAACGTAATAAAATAATGCCGTGCAATGAATTTATAGGTAGCTGGCCCAACCCCCCGAGTGTGTTTCAATTCCTGGTGAACCATCGAGCGCGTTTGCTTCACAATTTCTACCCCTCTCGCTCTCTTTGGTTAACGACCGACCGCGCGACAAACCGATAACAACGTACAAATTTCAATTAGCATTCGATGCTGCCAGTGTATTTAATTGTTGCGCCGTTCGGTGGACCGATAAATACCAAGATTTTCACCGAATTCTAATACCAACGTTGTCGAGATCCGCTTCACGATTGGGATATTTATACATATAATTTGATATAGCAAAAATTCAAACGTGTAATTTTCAAGATGGTATCAGATTGGCGACCAAATTCTCTACCTACAGTAACTTCTCCCTAATCAAAATTAATAAATATTTATCGAAATCCACGTTTCTCGGTAGAATAAAATCTAAGTGAAATCTCGAACTATCCGAAAGTGATCTGAATTCTCCATCGGACCATTAACAAACGGATTAGAATCACCCGTTCGTGGTCCGTCGTGGATGGTCCGCGGACCAAGTCAGTCTTCGAAAATTTCGCCGCAGTGGCGTATCGACTTTTTGCCAGAAGCGAGGCAAGAATAATCCAAGGAACCTGTCGGAGAGGAGGCAGGGACTCGAGGAGGGGAACCTTCTCCAAGACTTTTTCCATTTCCGTAAAGTTTCCCCACTCTGACTACGACGTCTGGAAATCCGGACGGTCCACGCGGCCAACCTGCTCCGTTCAGCTCAGACTGTAACAGAAAAAAAAAAAAAAAAAAAAAAATCGATCGCTCGTTTCGACTGGATGGTAGCTGGGTCTCGTAGTCGGAGGGTTGGCGAGATTAGATTCATTTTAAAGCTAGAGGTTCCACGGGTCAAATTAGCGGACTCGATTCGGCGAGGGAAGTAAATAGGTGGCGGAGGCTTGGTTTCCTTCGCTGAAAACTCCTCGTCACACGATTCGAAATACTTTTTTCCAATTACTGCTTTCGAGGAGATTCCGCGGCTCCGTGGTAGATGTTTGTAAATGGTATCGATTTCCGGACAGGGATGAAGCTTGATTGATTGACTCGATGACCAGTTTGACTGTTGTTGGATTATTTATACATTATTGAGTAGCGAAAAGATATCTTTTGTCTGTATAAGAAAACTGTAGTGGCCCCTGAATGTTTGTCACCGAAGGCCAGGATAATAAACGCGGTACAGGCATAGTTTTCTAGAATTTTCTTTTCGTAGGCCTCAGCGTCGCCTCGTTTCTCGTGTGTTTCTCGAAGAGTAAGGAGGTCGCTGAAAACTTGGTCAGGCAAAGCATTTATTTTGATCTTTTACCTATTATTATTACAATTTTTCGTAATTTCTATTATTCAGAGTTTAGAGTATCTGATACGACGATTTCTAATTGAGTAATTGAAAGGGTGTTCAAGTGTCAGCCGAATATGGGTGACATAAAGTGAAAATTTAAAATAAGAAAGAAACTGTACGATTCATTTGACCCATTTCCAATAACCCTTAACTGGCTAGGTGAAGATTTTGTCGAATATCGAAATTTGCAAAAGTTTCCATCACCTGTAAGGCAATTTTCCTTAATAATATTTCTTATTTATTAATATTCCTACCCTTCGACATACTAGAGATGCCAACAATCGATTCTGTTCGCTCGATCGATTTTATAACCAGTCATATGCAATTTCCTCTTTTTTTATAACAATGGACGTTAGATCTAAACTAGCCGAAGGAAAAATATTTTAATGAAAATCAAAGCATATACGGTCGCGATCGCCGTAACTTTAAATCCGATTCCACGCTTCGCGCATCCCTCATGGTTTTATCCGTGGAAACATTGTGAATCCTTTTCTCCTGCAAACTTAAACACACGCGGTCACAGTCGAAGGATTTGTTTAATTTACAGGTCACGTCGGGCGAAGTGTCCGTCCTGTGTAAACAGAAACTTACCTCGAACAATGCAAATCTCCGCCGTCTACGTGTTTGGTCGAGAATTAAGGCGAATCGCGATCCGGGCTCGAGAAAAGAAAATGGAAAAATTGTGCGTGGAATTGAGAATGAAAAAAAGGATACCAAAGGGGGTCGAAGAAAAATAGCGTTGGAGATCAGTGTTGGAAGTTCTGGGTAGAGAAAAGATCGTTCATCGCTGTGTGAATTAGTAGCAATTCATTGCTGGTGGAGCAGCGATTTTTTGTTCTCGAATCGAGTCGTAGAATGTAACTCGAAGAAAAACTGAGGTATCGAAACAAAAAATCTGATTGTGACGGAAAGAATGGAAAATTTGACCGGACGAAGGAACAGGAAGAAGAGAAATAACCAAGAGTTACGGTAAAATTGAATGAAAACCCGAAGAGGAAAGAGGAGATAAAGTGATAAGGATTGGTAAAAAAAAAAAAGGAAAGAAAAGAGTTAGTTCAGAATATGGGGGGTGCAAGTTCTATTATTGACCTTTTGAGAAAGATACGCTTTTGTGGGATTCAAAGTAGCCTGCTTTTTGTTAGTAATAAAACTGGAGTTATTTGAATTTCCATCCAAATTTCCAAGGCTGTACCTCGGCAAGCAAATTGCAGCAATTACACGAGGTACTTCTATCGAATAAAAAAAAAAAGAAACAGAGAGAGGGAGGAAAAATAGTGGGGAAAACGGTTCACACGGAACCGGATGAATTATCAATTGGTCCGGACGCGGCAGTCCGTGACACAAAGTGTCACTCGCAAAATGGACGATCGAGGCACGCAGATGCGACGCGAAATATTTCGAAAAATAATGTTCTGCCACGTCAGCAATGATATACATTAACAGTACCGTTTTTTTCCCCCAGTCCTGTTACGACACAATCGTCCGGCTATTTCGTCCACTGTTCGTCCCCTCTGTGTCACCTCCCTTTCCCTTCTCTTCGTTCAAAACCTGTACACATCGTTGCTGGCAATTTTACTCACCCTCCGTCGCGCCTGCACAGCGCACCGGGTCCGGTTGTTACCGTCAATACGCATTATCCAATTTTTCGTGTGTCACGTACCGTGTCCTCGATTCGGTAGGTCACTTTCTCGCTGCAATTACAAGCCAGCTAGGGTATAGTTTCTCCCTTTTCTGCGTCAATGTTTGCGGACTATGTCGATTTTTTCTGTTTTTTGTCTCACATTTTTCACTTCTACACGGTGGTCCTTTGCTTTCAACCCTATCTATTACGATCACATCGAGAATATTAGAATTTTAGAATGATAGGTAATAGGATATTGGAATTGTAAGATATTAGAATATTGGAATATTTGAATACTGGGATATTAGAATGCTAAGTTAGTAGAATGCGACACTACTGTAGCACTAGGCTGATAAAACGCTAGGCTACTCGAATGCTAGGCTACTAGAACGTTAGGATATTAGGATGCTAGGCTACTAGAACGCTAGGCTGTTAGGATGCTACACTACTAGAACGCTAGGATATTAGGATGCTAGGCTACTAGAACGCTAGGATACTATTATAGAATGCTGCAATACTTAGATACCAGAATACTAGAATGCTGGAATATTCAAATACCAGAATACTGGGCTACTAGAATGTTGAAATATTGAAATACCAGAATACTAGAAAGCTTAGCTTCTCGAATACTAGGCTAATAGACTGCTAGGATATTAGAATGTTAGGCTACTAAAATGCTGGAATTTTCAAACAGCAAAATACCAGAATACCAGCTTCTGGAATACTAGGCTATTGAAATCCTAGTATATCAGATGGCTAGTATACTAAAACGCTAGTAAGCTAGAATGATAAAATATTCAAATACTTAAAGAAAAAGTAAAAATAATTTCCATGAAATAATTCCACAATTAACGTTATCAAAAATTATTCCTCCTTCTATCCTTTTTAAATATTCAAGCGTGTTAAATTTTTGATGCCGGTTTCCAGCAATCCCCACATGTTCATATTATACCCAAACTTTATACATGAAACTTTGATACAGTTTTATAAGCTATAACAGTTTCGAGCCACATAATATCATCCAACAAAGATTGGTGTGAATTTTTGAAAATTATTACTTCAGAATTAGAATTGATAACCAGGTAAAAAAAGTTTGAACGTTCAGTGTAATTGACTGAATTGTTTTAACACCGGTAACACCACTTTTCTGCTACAGAATTTGCGAATGGGCCGGAAAGCAATCGTTCCAGAAACTAGCTAGGTCGGAATTCAGAGAGGAATTAGCTCTTCATTTGCGAATGAAAAGTTTGAATCTCGATGGAAGTGTAAATATGAGTGGCGTTCGTTTGCTAGGATGATTTTCCGCTTCCTGTTGGAAAATTCGTGTTGTCGTTCACGAACAACCGGTTAGAAATACTAAATCCATGAAATTTATTTAACTATCTCCTTTTCCCCTATCCTTCTTTCGGTCGATATGACAATTTCAACGGGGACCTTTTGACAATTCGGAAAGTTCGATTAAAGTTTAATTGTTTCACATCGCCGGGAACGAACCGTGCTTGAAAACGACGTTTTCCTTCTCGTATCACTTTCATCCCCCGGCTGATAAATAGCGCGTTTTACGGTCTCCTCACTTCGTTTATCGTGGCCATTCCGTTTAATGTCCCGTAAAATGCTGCTTCTGTACCGACTGTCTTCGAAATATCCGACGGTATTTTCCTTCCAGGCCGAAACGCTATCTGATAAACTCACTTACGGACCCCGTTAAATTTCATAAACAATACACCCTTTTTTTTCTGTTTCAACGCCGTGTCCATTCGACGTCCGTCGGATCCAATTTAATTTAATCGAGTGAGCAAATAATCGAGATTAAAAGTGGTTCTATATAGTGTCATTAGAATTAGATAAACGACCAAATAATTAGCCCCTTCATTAATTACTATCTTAATCGACCAATTAATTTTATTAATTATAATCGTGTCCAAATTTTCCACACAAAATTTTTATTACATGGGTTTGCCATCAGATCTAAAAATAAATCAAAATCTTTGTGTTAAAAATAATGAAAATTTCACTGCTGTGCTACGATCTTGAATGTTAATGAAATAGCAAAATTTCGATTAGAATTAAGCGGAAAAATGAATCCTCAATATCGTTTATCAATCGACATCATCGTGTGCCGCAGCAGACATGACTGATTCCAACGTATATACCAAGTCAACACAGCCGGGAACAAATTAATGTTTACATTTCGACGATTCCATCGAGTTAATTAACAACGTTCAAAAGGAATCGGGGGCTGTCGATCGTTTTAATTGTCTTGTTAACGTTTATCAAGAGTGCGTAACGAGCAGGTGTGACTCGAGCATAAAAATATCAGTGAATAAATTTCTTTGTATTTCTACAATCAACGAAGACAATTGAAATGATCATATTTTGAAGTATCAACATTTTATCATTTATGAAATACAGATAACCATATCGTAGGAATACCGTGTTACAAGGAAACAAAGCGTGCTGTAAGAATTTTGGTTATACAGGAAAGTTACTTGTATTTGAAAAGAGAATTTATAATAAAAAAAAAACATGAATGATCGTTCTCGTGTAGCAGAAATACTGGATGGTGGCTGACCTTTCACGAGTGGTTCTACTGTTTGCAATTCGGGTCGTGTTTAAAATAATATAATAGAAACAATGAATTTATCGATATCGAGATTGTTTTTATACAGTTTACATTCATCAAACAGGGAACACGTTTTAATCAATTTTATTGTACGCTTCGAATTCGTCAAATTCGTATCTTCAACGATTGAAACCAAATTGTTTATCATATATACGTGTATATATATATATATATTTTTTTTTCATTTTGAATGTGTTTTTAGCGGAATTTCATCGAGCGTTTCAGGCGTGTGTTTCGTATGCAAAAGTTATTTTCCCAGGGAAATGCGTGATCGTTAAAGTTTCCGTCGTAAAACGAAAGATACCCGTATCAAGGAGAATTAACTTCTCTCGTAAATTAAATATAACACACGCAACGTTGCCAGGATCAAGGGTTGAATAAATTTGTCTTAATTGGTTCGGTGAAATCCACGAACCCGGCTCGTGGAAACGACAATCAACGAAAAATAGGTTGCTGGATAGGTGCGAAGATATTTATTATGTCAAATTGAACAAAAGGTTTGAAGATTGAAAATTGTTGTTTGTAAATTGTAGGCAGGCAATCTTTACTTGTAAATTCTGTATATGATTAAACCGCGTTTGAAAATTATTCATTTGCAAATTTTAAATATAGTTAACTCCCATTTGCGAACTATAAATGTAGGTAAGCTTGACACGAAAATGATAAATGTGATTAATCCCCATTTGCAAACTATAAATATAGTTAACCCTTGCATAAAGTTTCGTGTTGAGATCAAATGGAAATAGGTCAGAGCAAGGAATTTTACTGTAGCAGTGTATAATCAATTTTGTTATCTGGCAAGCACTTTGAATTGATTTTGAAATAATTTTGTAATCCGTGCACTATATTTTCAAGAGATTAAAACGCTTTCGGTTACTCGATTCAAGCACAAATAAACTAGAAGTAATCTGTCGTCGAATGTTAATGGAAGCTCTCTGTAAGCTCTCTATAGGGATTAAAATAATATTCAGAAATTCCTATATTGTATTAAATTTCACAATATTATGTAATCACGAACATCATACATCAAGGTATTAATCTGCATAATTAATGCATCCCAAATTATTCTGACGTTATTTCAAAATTTCATTCCTTTGTTCTGGATTGTTCCCTTAGTTATCAAAGTTCCATGAAATTTGATTTAGGCTAGGAGGGACACGTCACTTTTTCGAAAACAGAATTCTTTCGAACACGTCAAAGTCCTTCCTCCCAGAAACCTCGATTCTTGTCCAAGGTAGGACTTGAAATATATCCTTTCCTCGAAAACCCCTCCAGGACGAATACAATGTTATTTGGATTAAAATTAAATACGCAAACGTTCGAATAAGAAGATTCTATATTTTGAGAAATAATATTTAACACGTTGGCTGCCACGGGGGTCGCTGGTGACCGGCACCCGAAATTTTTTACAATCAAATAATTAACACGTTGACTGTCACAGTGAAAACGGACGTGGGTAGTCAGACACGCTGAAATCCTAATTATTAACAATACAATCGACTAATTTTCAAATTTAACTTTTCTATTCGCTAGCTAGCATTATTAGCTTAATATTAACGCTATCCGTGGTTTATTTTATCATTTCTGTTGGTAATTATTATTTGATTGTACAAAATTTCGGGTGCCGGTCACCGGTGACCCTCGTGGCAGCCAACGTGTTAATAAAAGAAATGACGAAATAAACCACGAATAGCGTTATCATTAAGCTAATAATGCTAGCTATCGATTTGAAACGTTAAATTTGAAAATTCGTTGATCATATTCTTAATAATTTGGATTTCAACGTGTCTGACTACACACGTCCGTTTTCACTGTGCCAGTCAACGTGTTAAGGCAACGCGACGATAGGAAATCTCAAAAATGAAAATAAAACAGATTAAAGGATCAAATTTAAATTGCTATTCGAAATTTTGTTCTACCAATTTGTTGGATTCGCTGGATTATTTTCACCGCTCGTAATTTAAAAATTATTAATACTTTTGCCATTATAAGTTACGTACGTGCATTAAATGATTTCAAAACAGTTTCTAATTCGAAGCATTCGACAAGAGTTAATTTCTGAAGATTTCTACAGAAAAAAAAAAGAAAAGAATGAAATTCGCGATAATTGAGTATCGAGTGGAGAAGTATCACAGAACGAGTTTAACGACGAGCCAGGTACAAGGTGCAATTAAATCGCGCAAAAAAGCAACGTGGCAACCGTGGTTCTGATTCGAAGATTATGCCAGCGTTTTCGCAATAATACTCGCGTCCAGCCAGTTCCAGCTTCCTGGACGATCCCGTGGGAACAATACGCGAAATCCGACCGGTGGCGAATTAAATCTGGCAGAAAGAGAGTAAAAGGGAAGGGGTAAGGGGTGGCACCAGTCGGTGAGAATACTGTAGCGAACGTTGGAAACGCGTAATGAACTTGCACCGTGTGCCCGCGCCACGAACTGCCAACAACCCGGCTGAATTTCGAGCAATTAGTTTCCATTTTACTCGACGACGATGTCTAACGTCTACGTCTTTTCGTACTCGTGAAACTCGGAACAAATTCGCCCAACGCGTTTCTCTCTTTGGAACATGTTTACTGTCTCGATTAATCTCGAAAGACGATATTCAATCTTGTTTTCCACGAATTAAGTATAGGTATTTATTCGGTTTGCTACAGGAAACGTCGATTAAAATCTTTCCAATCTGTATAATTTTAAAGACGGATGCTTGTGATTGAAATTACGTTTTCGAGGAAGGGATATTTAAGGTTTGGGAGACTTCAGGAACGAATATAGTGGGTGTCTTCGTTGTTTAACCCTGGAATGGTGGACCGTTTAGACAGCAGTAATTTAAATTTAGAATTTTAAAATAGATTAATAAAATTGATTAAAGGATCACATTTAAATTTTGTAAGTACTATTTTTAAAATTACTATTTTAAGAACTGTTTTTCTTCAGAAATCAGCGTATCTAATTTTAATTGGAATATTCTTTTATTTTTCCTAAGTCGGGAGCACGATTGACCTTCGTTGTTTCAGGGTGTCAAGAGTGACTATGGTATGTTTCAAAATAGTGACCATTCGAAGGAAATTATGAAAGCTACTTGTGCCTTAAGTCTTAAGTTAATAATGATTAATTCGAACGAAGCGAAACGGTGGAAAAATCGAATTGAGGAGCCGAAAGAAAACGATTCGCCGGTCTATAACTCAAGCTGTTCCCATTACAAATAAATGATCAGCCTGTTCCAGCCAGCTTCGTGCACAGACTCGACTAAATATTTGATTTGTTCCTGGAAGTTCTGGTCAACCGTTCGTTCGTGCGACAAATGCTCGATGCGCCCTGTTCTCGTTAACGAATCGGGAAAAAGAAACGATTCTACACGCCTTTTAAATCCTACATCGTCAACTACCTTATCGATTCGGTTGTTTATTCAGAATTCATGAAACGAACGACGTGGAATTGAAGATTTCATTTACCTTTCACTGGCCATGTTAGTCTTCCTTGTATTGCAATAATAATACTTAAACATAGAAGGGTTAATACTCGAATTCGAATTGCTATCAAGATTAAAATCCTAAATTAAAAATTAATACAATTGTGAAATTCTAAAATCATAAATTTGGAATTACGGGAATTCCAAAATTCTAAAATTATGGAAATTTAGAAACCAAAGACCGGAAAGGATCCAACGTTAAATTTCAATGATTAATCGCCACACATTCCTCTTCAGCAATCAGAGAATAAAAAAAAAAACCTCGAGAACTCACTCTTCCAACCATATCGCACTGCCTAGCATTCGAACGATTACAATTTACGGTGAAAAGGATCGTGATTCTAACTCGATCCATTAATTTCGTTTTGGCTGGTTCGTCGCGTATTGCATTGGCTATCGAGTTCCACAAAAAAAAAAAAAACGAAAGAAAAAAGAAAAATAAAACCGCCGCTATCAGTTTCCATTACCGTAATCGTAATCGTTATTGTTCACGAATCGCAACGCGTGACTTCCCGTCCCACCCATCGAAAATCCCATTGATGACGATCGAACGATCTCGATATAGGCCGGACAGAGCTGGGAGGATCCGCGTCAATCGGCGAGCGCAATTATGACGACCGGGCTGGTATTGCGGGCGGAAAAATCGGCTCGATAGCCACTTTTCGTCCGTTCGTCGAACAGATATGGCGAATTTCAGTGGCGCGTGCACGCTACGATATCGCTGGGCCACGATCGTTCGTTCACCGACAGATTTATCCGGGAATTTCCGCCGGATATCGCGTCCACCATCGGCCGCGTTCGACCAGTTATCTGAATCGGTTCCTACGTTACTTTACGCGGGAGGAATCGTTGCGAAGATATTAACCCTTTCGTTATATAAAGTTTGACAAACTGCACCGTTTCGGTGATAAAAATCAATTTCGGGAGGAACGTCCGTAAATATTTCAAAATCAATCTTTAAGGGGTTATATGCAGTCACGAGGTCGACAAAATGAATTGTTTCGAAGAAGAGTGTTTTGGGTGGTGGAGCTGCAGTCGAGGACCCTTATTGACTCCATGCAAGTTCTTACTTTTATTGACACCCAAAATTTTAATCACGTTTTTCTGGAAACTACATTTTTTACGTCCGTGCGTGAAATAAGTCAGTACTGCAACGATTTTAATAGAATTTAAAGAAACGATAGACCGATTTTTTGACTGCTTTATCAAAACCGCGGTAAAAATTCAAAGTTCAATATTTTACGAAATCTAACAGAATTTGTTTGGTTTCCTGATGTCAGATAACCCTGTGATGAGTTATCTTTTTTTCCAAACCTTCTCCGACTATCTGCTTCCAACCGTTCAATTTATATTTTTTTATGAAAAAATTAGAAAATGTTCTTGAAATTTTACTCTTTTATATACAAAAAGTGTTAAATAAATTAATCAATTACATGCTTTCAAAAAAATTCGCAAAAAATCGCTTTTTTTCGACTTCATGACTGCATGTTAGCCCTTAAGTACCATGACTGGTTTACGTTCGATCATATCAAAATTAAACGCATTGTTTCTGTATTATTTTCCAATTTATATTAGATAAACAAGTATCCTATTATTTGAAAAAATTGTCCACAATGTTAACCGGTGATTTCTTTCTTCGTATTAACTGAAATCGAAAGGTGTCGAAATTTTCCATCACATCAGCTCGCCCCATATACCAGTTCGCCGAGCGTGTAAACTGCTTTCAACGAAAGCTTTAAACTTGTCCCTCTGTCTTACCACCGAAAACTGTCTGAAACTTCCATCTCTCTTTCCCCGCATACTAAATCCCATCCCGCCAACTTTTGCCCGCTCCGTCAAAGCATCCGCTCCCCTTCCTCCGTTAGAATGAATCCGCGGTGCAAAGCAACGAACTGACATATCCCGAGAGAAAAAAAAAAATAGAACAACTAGCCTTGATCAAGCTCGCCGGATCGTTCAATTTCGAAGAACGTCCGGATGAAATCCGTACGAGCTCGTAAATTACTTTTCCGACGGGGTAATATCGGGAGCGTCGCGTTTGCTCGTTCGATTTTCGTTTCTGTGCAGAGACGTTCGCCAACGGCCAGCTAGCGCAATAAAGCGGTCGTAACACGGGGTAAAAAGGAAGAAGGAAAGAGCGGGGCGGAGGCGTTACGTCGGACCGGAAACACACCAGGGGTTAGAACTAATGTCTGTCGTCGAAGCAAGCTGACCCGTTTACCCCCCTCTGTCGGGGATCGATCATTCCGATAGCTGGTAAATTCGGGGCACAGTCGCGTTCTATCGTCGACTGGATACAAGCGGACGTGTACAAATAAGTGGCCTGGCTTGTGACAAATGGCGAACGGGATCTCTGTATGGAAACTAAGACGAATTTTTATGGTTTCAGTCGTCTATAGGCAGGATTTAAAGCGTTCGAACGTGCGGAATGGGAGTTTGTTCTCTTCGAAATGCGATTCCTCCGTTGCCATAACAGTTGTCTACAGACTATTTACAACGCTTAGAAGTATATAAGAGTGAGAGGAGGGGCAAATAAGAGGAAAATAATTATAGACACGAGGAATTAGCTTATAGGGAGAGGAATTAATAAGTCTGTATTATAAAATTGAACGAATAACAATTTTCGAATGGAAATAAGCAACGTTCGAATTATAATAACCTTCTGGTTTGGAGAATTAGGAGAAGTAGTTAAACTAATTTTTCATTGCTTACATCACTCACAGAGATGACCTAACATTTGTGAGTTTATTCCCTACAAGCTTCAAGATGATAAGTCTGACAGCGTGCATTTATTATCTTGTGTACAGCAAGATACTGCAATTATTAACGTCAGATATTTGCATGGCAGATGATAGAATAATATTCGGTGACGTTGTTACAGCAGCTAATGGAAATATTCTTGGTTCCTTTGTTCAGGGCGCTCGCTCGAGAAATTTAATTTCAGAAAGGACGAATTAAGTAGAAAAAACGTCGGTGGCCTGTAGCGATAATCTTTCTTTTCTTTTTACTCTTTCTTCGTAATTGTTGCGAAATAAGGGTAAAATTTACAGGATCGTTCGAAGTAGCTAAGAAATTGTTTATGTCGCTCGTGTACGAAGCTTTGATCCTCGAGATCCTGATTATCGTACACTGCGGCGCAGCGTGCAGGACTAAACTACATAATACTTAACAAGGTCGAACTTCCGGCAATGTGGTACGGGCAAATTATCTAAACTACGTCTAGCAACCTGATATCGATTCGCCCATGGTCCCTGCAAAATTAGTAATTACCGCCTATCGACAAGTAGACGTAGCCGGCAGCTGTTAACGCTGATATTGAATTAACAAAGGATGAGCCATTATGTCCAATGTAATTGCTCCTTTTCAACCCTTTACCTTTCATTCCGTCGTTCGATCGTTACCACTTTCGCTTTACAGTTTGCAAATTATTAATTCATAGATATTCTTATTTTTTAATTTTCTAACTTTTAAATTACTAATTTTCTTGTGTGTAAATTACTGCTTCGCAAATTGTTTAATTTCCTAATTTCTAAATTACCATCCTTGCAATTTTCTAATTTGTAAATTGCTAATTTTCCTGTATGTAAATTACCGCTTCCCAAATTTTTAAATTACCATTTTGCAAATTATCTAATTTTCTAATTTGCAAATTACTAATTTTCTTGCGTGTAAATTACCGCTTCGTAAATTTCCTAATTTTTTAATTTTTAAATTACCACTTTGCAAATTATCTAATTTTCCGATTTTCTAATTTGTAAATAACCAAATTACCAATTTACAAATTTTCCACTTCTCCAATTCGCAAATTACAATTGAAATATATAGCCCCCTCAAAAAGCTCCATTTCCCCCGAAAATTCCTGAAAGATAATTTGTAATCGATCGGATTGTCTGGCGAAGGGAGAGGGGAGATATCGTTAAATGTTCGCTGCGAATCAGCCGCGATTCATCAACGTG
Organism: Stelis phaeoptera; assembly: GCA_943735885.1. Lineage (NCBI taxonomy): Eukaryota > Metazoa > Arthropoda > Insecta > Hymenoptera > Megachilidae > Stelis > Stelis phaeoptera. Next base: position 16,066,987 of record OX030932.1, on the reverse strand, counting down.
CCAGGATGAAATAAGTCACCGGCTTTAGTCTCGGACGCAGAGTGGAGCGGCATTATGAAAGCAGGAACGATAATATCTCGACGACTGAGGCAGGATGGAGGGGGAGGAAGCTCGAGGGGTTGAAATCGTTCCAGCGTTGCGTGCGGTAAATAGATAAATGCCGACTTGAAGTGCATGAAACGGCACGACGAAGGAAGATAGGGGGGCCCCGGTGAATCGAGAAAATGTATTACCTCGGAAATAATTTGCATTCAGATCCCTTGATATTTCAAGACGGGAGTGTGCCTCGTCGCGTTTTACAACTCTTGCGAAAATTTCTACGGTTTATCATTTGTTTCACCCGAGGAGCGAACGTTACATTCACGGGAAATTAAGAAATTGTCGCCTGGACGTAGATACCGTTGACTCGTACTACTTTCTAACGTAGATTAAATAAAACTATCCTTTCACGCTGCAGTATTTTTTTGACACAATTGTGGTTGGTTCGTCTTATTTATTTAAGGATTATTATTTATTTGCAACTGGAATACGGCTATAAATTAAATTTAGTAACAGTCAACTTGTCTGCTATGAAAAGCGATGTATGGCTGGCTTCATCAAACAGTCAGCCATTTTGTATCGTGAATATCAAAGAAGCGCTTATACCGTCATGTTTATTAATGTTTAAACTTTAAATCGATTTATCATAGGTGTTATTTTGCAGTACCTTTGAGTCATGAAATCGTGTCTGTTTACAGTATAAACAAATAAATAATCATCAGATATCAGTCAGAGCTTCAAATTAACTTTTCTCCAAAACGAAGCTGCCGAGGACAAAAACTTACCGCATAATTTCGACTCGTTACGAACCATAGAATCTTTCTTGCTTCGTTAATAACACGATTTGCAGCGCGTTTCGTGCGTATCAGCGTTGTAAACGAAAAAACTTGGCTCCGTCTGATTAACCATTGACTCGTACTACTTGTTATAACGATTCAAAAGATCCTGCAACGGTTTTTGGACGATTTTGTTCAATTCATAGAATTTTATTTTGCTTCCAGCGATCACACATGGATCCTACATCAGACACTACACAGCCGCTTGGTACGACACCGCGGCTCTGAGGGAACATCGTACCAGAAGTCGTCGTGACACTTCGGCTTCCGGGCATCCGGGAGACGCGACGCTGAATCTACGTCTTCACGCTCTCGACAGGTTCGTAAAACCACGTCTTCTTTGCTGGGAATAGAATGAAAAAGGGAGCTGGTAAGCCGGCGAGGGCGGCAGACAGCGAGGGGGGGGAGATGAAAAGGGAGTAAGAGCTTTGTCGAGAAAAATTCCGATCTCTCGCGGTCGTCAAAGACGACTGTTTTAACGGTACATTGATGTGTAAACACAAATGATTGACGCTGCAGTGATTTTTACGAATATCCTGAGGGAATGGTAATGATCTGCAGTAGAAGAAGTTGGAAACGAGTCAGACATTGATCGTAATACTCGTTTCGTGGAATTCTTATTTCTTGAGGCTCGATCTTATGAACCGATATGAATTTTGCAAACGGAATATACCGATGGGATAAGAATGAATGAATTTAAATTTAATCAAATACATGTCATAAATTACAAATAATATTCTTACGAAATAACTTGAAAGTATAATGAAAACGATCGTATCGATGATGGGATGAAATATTCAGCAGAACCATTTGAAACGAATCGAAGATTGCGAAACAGTATCGGATTCTAATTTTCGATGGACGTCCGATTCGTGACCAAAAAAGCAGCTCGATTGAACAGAACGACGAAGACAATGAAGAATTAACGAAAACGAACACAGGAAGACGGAAATGATCGTCTATCTAATTTTAACTGGTATATGGCAGAGTCGATTATAATTAGGTAGGCGCAGCTGTGTATAATAAAGCTGGTTCGTGTGCTGGAAATGAATGGGGGTTCGATAACGTGGAAGGGAATAGAGGACAAATAATGAACACAGGAGCCAACACATAAATACGATACAGGATTATAAATAAATTCGAGTTAATATTCAAATTCGACAGTGTAATTATTATAATAGGGAAAAATGTGTAACAGATCGTTACGTTCTAGAAAATCGTGTTTAACTCTTCGCTTAAAATATCGCGTCACACACGTGACGCACCTTAAGTTTAATTCTGATTACAATTTACACGGCTAACGCTTGTCGAGTATGAAGTATACGTAATATTTCAATTTCTTTGATTTCTTTTAACGCTGGACCAATAAATATTTACCTCTGACTGACGCACCTGTCGGTTCAGTTCCAACCAAGTAATCAGCGACGGAATAACTGAGCAACCGAACAAGTAACAACCGAGATGTATTTTTCGTTAATAGGAAATCGATTAGAAAGAGATCTGGAGTGGTTTGTTCTTATAATATGACTGTCTCAAAATGACTGGTGTGTCACAGCAGGCACGGTCATGTTTGTTGGAAGCTCTTGCACAGGTCTCGACATGTGCCACGATCGTCAGCCTTATGTGACATTGGCACAACATGGTGGCCATATGCCTCGTTGAGCATCACGATACGCCACCAGTGTGTTGTCACTGCCATCGACACGGCTCCTCTAAATCTACGCGTTACATTCTAGAGGCCAGGTAACATTGTTTCGCTATCGTTGAATTTTATCAGTCTACCATACGACACTTTGGAACGTTTGAGATATTTTTAAACAGTTTACTACGGTCGACGTGTATACGCGTCTCGTGCATTAAAGTATTACCATTGACTATAAAAATTCAAAATTTCAATAAGATGTATCCTTTATATCATCAGTAGAACTGCAATGTATTTTTTTTTTTTTTACATGTATTTTATGAAACAAAAGTTGATTATTCTTTTTGGTATATTAGATTTTCTCTGTGCACATTCGGGCATATTAGTTTTCTCGAATTTTTCGTGTATATTGACAATTTTTAAGTTTTTAGTAATAATAAAATGTAATCCTTCCTTGATTTGCTTCACCTTTTTCTCATAATTTATAATAAAAGCATTTGCCCCGCAGTCGATGTGTATACACGTCTTTGCTTGATTTAAACTTCGCAGTTAACTGGTCTTCTGGTATTTGTCGACTGTAAATATTTCTATAATTATTCATGATTTCGTTCCCACATTTATATTACAATAGAATAGGCAATTGTTGCAAGATATTTGTGTTTCGCAACGGTTAGAGAAAATTAACAGACATATCGTTTTGCTAATAAATTCTCAAAACTTTCAGCGTCGACTCTAATACATTACAACGTGTTTCGCGGCACACCCGCGAAAGTCACTCCATAAAGTTTATTTATTTATTAGACCCAGCACTCCACGAAACTACGAGTGGACCCTCCTTTTGTCGACGTACTTTCAAAACAAATCATTAAGATTCAAGGGTCACTCGCGTAGTTTCGTTGGAGTTTTTATGCTCTCGGGATTTTCCACAATTTTTATTAGTTTGTACCGTTTTCAATATCTTAGGGTGGCTAGCAATTTGTACGAGGGACAACATCCGGAGTGCACATTGCTAGCACGTTTATGACACGCAAACCAGTAGAACCGTTTTTGAGAATCCAGTCATGTTTTAATCCGGTAACTTTATTTCGTCGAGTCCCTTCGTCCTCAACGGTTAATTGCCTGTGCCATAAACGTGAATTTCCAAGGGGCCTCGAGACCGGGCCAGTGGTTATTGACCAGGTCATGTCTCGCGTCCCAGGCCCTGCGGAACTTCCACCACGTTGCCAAATTTAGACTGTAAGATCGCTTCCACCTCCCTTGACACCACCCAGTCCGCACGGACTGCGTTTCGAACGCACCGGATGGGTGGATGTCAATGGAACGGTCACCTGATTGGCCCATGACATTTGCCAATCAGGCAACACGATTGACTCCCCGAATTTCCCGGGACCGGGAAATCGGCGAGGAAGTGGTCAAAACATTCATTCGTTAAAGATCAGTCATTCGTTAAAGATCATTCATTCGTTAAAGATCAGTCATTCGTTAAAGATCAGTCATTCGTTAAAGATCAGTCATTCGTTAAAGATCAGTCATTCGTTAAAGATCGGTCGCTCTTAAACCATCGCAGAAGGAGAAACATTATCCTCTCCTTCGACATCGGTAGAAGAACCATTCTTCTCTTCTGCCGTCTCGCACACACACACCGTACTTCAGAATTTCAATTTGTTCTCATCAATGCAATAATTAAGTTTTTCAATTAAAGTTTATTCAGCGTTACTTAGTAGTCAAATTTATCATCCTTGTCACCTTAAACAGTGGTAGGGACTACGCGATCGCGGTGTCGACGAAAGAATCGGAACGGAGATTTACAACCTCCTAATCGCATCGCGTAAGTCGTGCAGTACGCGACACATAAAAATGGTCCTTCGAGCCGGATCACAGTGACTGGATATCAGTGACGTGTGGTTCACATACCTTGCAAGTGTTGTGAGAAGCAAGTGTAAAAGACATTGAAACATTGTGGTTAAGTGTGTGACAGGCCTACATACGGCGCCTACTCGCTACATTATCAGCGAGCTCGCATTTTAACGCGACGCAGACACTCATTCAACAGCAGCGGTCCACATTATCGGTCGCAGCATCATCAAAGGATCACCTTAGTATCCTCCATACCATTCTGGTCCAACGGAGCAACCGAAGGACAACGCAGCAGCCGCCGGACCACATCGGGACGAAGCAGCCAAGGCTCAACCAGCGGTCTACTGCCAACCAGCTTCCGCATCAAGGAGCAGCAGACGAGAGGACATCGCAGCGAACATCAACCACTGTGAGATCCTCGCATCGTAAAGGTAGGCTCGTTTATTATCGCCAATTCCTATTACGTGTAATCCTATCCCATAATGCCGAAAACAACGGAGCAATCCTCCAGCGCTACGCAATCCACCTCTCACGGTAGCAATCTCAGTACTCTGCGACGTAAACGAGGTAACATAATCGGACACATCACTACGTTCGTCAGGCTCGTGGATAACATGCAACACCCCGAGAAACGCGACGTCGGTCTCTTGCGAGCGCATTTAAATAGTTTAAACGACATTTGGACTCGGTTCGACGAAATCCAATTCGAAATAGAAGAGTTGGACGATTCAGAAGCACCGCGTCGATATGAAATTCATGACGATTACGTAACCGTCATCGCACGAGCCAATGCAATCATCGAGGGAAACCGCGCAGCAACACCTCCGCGACGCGACACGACGGATTCCTCCGCGCCCTCCGTATCGGCCCCTATGGCCATAAAATTGCCCGAGATGCGTCTGCCGACGTTCGACGGAAAAATTGAAAATTGGACGTCTTACTTCGATATTTTTTCATCGATGATCGACCAAAACGCGGATCTAACGCCCGTGCAGAAGTTACAGTATTTACGATCAACCCTTACCGGAAAGGCCACCGCGTGCATTCAATCGCTGAGCACGACGGACGCCAATTATGCCGACGCGATCGATTTGCTGAAGGAAAAATTCGATTGCAAACGTAGAGTTCTCTTGAAGCATTGCGACGCGATTCAAGCAATCCCGAAGGTATCAACAGACTCTCCGGAAGCATTGGGAGATCTAGTCGATACAATCCGCCAAAACCTCCGGTCATTAAAGAATCTCGGCATTAACACCTCATCGTGGGATTGCATAATCGTCTCGATTATCCTGTCAAAGATAAACACGGATACCGCGTGGCATTGGGAGTTGTCATTAAAGGACAAGCAGATGCCATCGTTTACGCATTTATTAGACTTCTTAGAGAAACGGGCGAATTGCGGATCAAGAACGCAAGCAAAACCGTCAACAACATCCGGACAAGTCGGCCAGAACGCACCAACAAGATCTCCCACACACCGATACCCCACGCGCAAACACGCCTTCGTAACCGCGATCTCTTCAAGAGAACCTCAAGTTCAGCGCGAATCATTGAAAGCGCCCGCTGCACCCGCGACGGTCGCGAAATGCCCCATTTGCCATGGTGCACACGGTATCTGGAGGTGTGAAAAATTTCACGCATTATCGGTCGAAGCGAGAATCATCGCCATCCGAAGGGCTTCGGTGTGCCCAAATTGTTTACGGCGTGAGCATAATCCCGAAACGTGCAAAAGGGGAGCATGTCGGATCTGCAACAAGCATCATCACACATTACTTCATCAACCGAAACAATCGTCGGATTGCGCAAGCACACCACTCGTAAAACGCATAACATCAGCGGACTCGCAGGTAGAACCGAGCGATTGACAAAAACTACCTGAGAATTCCGTGGGAACAAACCATCATAAAGCCTTTACCGTCAACACAGTGAATAATGAACTCCTCGTCACCGCGCAGGTGTACGTGCTAGACAATGAGGACAAACCCATTTCATGTCGAACGTTAATTGACACGTGCGCGTCAACGAACTTCATTACCGAAGATCTTATAGACAGGCTCAATTTACCGCGTAAAAAATGTTCCATTCCCATCGGAGTTCTCAATGCGTTATCCACAGTTGCGAAGCACACCGTCGCGGCTACTATTCGTTCTAAGGTCAGCGACTATCAGCGCACATTAAATTTCCTAACCATCCCAAGGATTGCATCACACATCCCAGATCAACACATTGACCGATCTGGAATACACATTCCGAAGAATCTCAAGCTGGCAGACCCGGATTTTCATCGTCCAGCGTCTGTTGACCTGCTACTTGGCTCCGGAGCAGCGTTATCGCTCCTGAGCGTCGGACAAATTAATCTCTCGCCTCCAGGTGGACCAGACCTATACCTCCAAAAAACGAGAGTCGGCTGGGTGATTGGAGGAAGCCCTCCAGTCTCCGCTTTCCCTCGCAATGCCTCGTGTCACGCGACCACCACGCTCCAGTTCGATCTGGCTCGGTTTTGGGAGATTGAGGAGGGTCCGCAAACCCAGCATCTTTCCGAATCTGACAAGATTTGCGAAAGGCACTTCCAGCAACACACAATCCGAAATGCCGAAGGTCGATACGTTGTCGCACTTCCTTTCAAGGACAACGTCATTCAGCTGGGAGAGTCCAAATCGCGAGCACTCAAGCGATTGAGTTCATTAGAACGGAGACTGGAACGCGATGCGACGTTGAAGGCACAATATCACGCAGTCCTGGAGGAATACATCAATCTTGGTCACATGGAAAGGATTCCTGAGGATCAGGACACTTCTGGCGGATATTACTTGCCGCATCATGGGGTCACGAAGATCACAAGCGTAACAACAAAACTCCGAGTAGTTTTTGACGGTTCCGCAGCTACCAGCACCGGACTATCCCTTAACGACACCCTCCACACAGGGCCAAAAATTCAAGACGATCTGTTGTACATTTTACTACGTTTCCGTATCCACCAGTACGTTATCACCGGTGATATCGAGAAAATGTACAGGCAGTTCTTCATCCGTGACGAAGATCGGAAGTATCAGCGAATTCTTTGGCGTGATGCTACCGGGAAGATCCACACATATGAGCTGAAAACCGTTACCTTTGGGTTATCAGCTGCTCCATACTTAGCTATACGTTGCCTCACTCAGCTCGCGCAAGACGAAGGTCATCGATTCCCCCACGCTGCAAAGATTTTACTTCGCGATTTCTACGTGGATGACGCACTCACCGGAGCGTCAACTATCGAGGAGGCACGTTTGCTGAGAGAAGACCTCACGCAATTACTGAAGTCAGCCGGGCTGAACATACGACAGTGGGCAGCCAATCACGAGGCACTTCTGAAAGGGTTGCCAGAGCAAACGATTCATCAGACATTACATCTCGGCGAATCATCAACGCTGAAAACTTTAGGAATTGTGTGGAACTCTTCGACAGATTCCATTTCGTACGAGGTGAAAACACAACCGGCAGCCTCGCACATCACCAAACGTCTCATCTCGTCCGAAATCGCCAAAATTTACGACCCACTAGGTCTCCTTGGCCCAGTCATTGTCGTTGCAAAAATTCTGCTACAGAAGATTTGGTCCATCAAAATCGACTGGGACGAATCTTTGCCTATGGACATCCATACAGAATGGCTCCAGTACTATAAACACTTACCATTGTTAAACAATACCATATTCCAACGAAAAACGACCATCGAATCTCCAATCGAAATCGAATTACACGGTTTTTGCGATGCTAGCGAGAAAGCCTACGGAGCCTGTCTCTATGTCCGTTCGATAAACGCGAACGGACATATACACGTAGAGCTTCTCCTAGCGAAATCAAAGGTAGCACCGCTGAAAACGCAGTCCATACCGCGGCTCGAACTTTGCGGAGCCGTCCTCCTAACATCATTGGTTGCCACCGCAAAAAGGGCGTTACACGTGGAAATAGAACGCACCATCTTCTGGACCGATTCCAGCATCGTCCTTCATTGGCTGCAAACGTCACCGCACACGCTGAAGACATTCGTCGCGAACAGAGTCTCCGAAGTTCAAACGAAAACCGACATCTTGAATTGGCGACATGTTTCGACGAGTGACAACCCCGCGGATCTCATCTCCCGCGGTCAAACGCCAGAAGAATTCCTCCGGCCATCCATCTGGCACCAGGGTCCAGAGTGGCTCGCGAAGGAAGAAGTTCTATGGCCAACCAGCGAAATAACATTAAACAGCACCATTCCAGAGCAAAAAATAGCAACGTGCTTAATCGCAACAACGGTCGATACGAGCATCTTCGACGCATATTCATCTTGGACACGAATGCAACGGATCATCGCGCGTTGTCTCAGATGGAAAAGGACGAACACCGAGAAGGGTAGCCTTTCGGTGTCCGAAATCAGGAATGCGCATAACGCTCTGATTAAACTCTTACAAAGCTTGCATTTCGCCAAGGAATTACGACGGCTCTCCAACAACGAGCAGGACATTGGCGGAAAATTGCAACGTCTCAACCCATTCATCGACAAGGAAGGAATACTGCGAGTCGGCGGACGACTAAAGCATTCATTAATGCCATTTGCGCAACGACATCCAATTATCCTGCCGAAGGCACGCGTAACAATCCTAATCATAGAAGCTGAACATCGGGCTCAATTGCATGCCGGCGTACAAAATACGTTATACGCTGTCAGGCGCCGATACTGGCCCATTGACGGCCGAAGCCAGGTATGGCAGGCCATAAGGGCGTGCACGCGCTGTCTCCGAGCCCAACCACCGCCCGTGAACTACGTAATGGGCAACCTGCCCGAAGCAAGGGTCACCGAATCCCGGCCATTCACTAATTCCGGGGTCGACTATTGCGGACCCTTCTATATAAAGGAAAGAAAACACCGAAACCGAACGCGTGTCAAGGTTTATGTTGCGGTCTTCGTGTGCCTTGCGGTCAAGGCCATTCATTTAGAACTCGTTAGTGACCTTACCACGGAGGCATTTCTCGCCGCACTTAGACGATTTATTGCTCGACGGGGATTTTGCAAACGTCTACATTCAGATAATGGCACGAATTTCGTGGGTGCATCCAATGAATTGCGAGAAATACGCGAACTCTTAAAGTCGGACGAACACAACCAAATGGTGAAAACATATCTCGCGGACCGATCCATAGAATGGAACTTCATTCCTCCGCACGCGCCTCATTTCGGCGGCCTGTGGGAGGCGGCGGTGAAAGCGTTTAAACATCACCTGACCCGCGTCGCAGGTACTGAGTTGTTCACCTTTGAGGATTTTAACACTTTGATTATTGAAATAGAGTCAATCCTCAACTCACGTCCTCTAACACCCATATCCGCCGATTCCAACGATCTCCTTGTATTAACACCCGGCCATTTCCTCATTGGCGATTCCCTAACGAGCCTACCCGAGCGCGATTTCACCGATACGCCCTCAAACCGTATGTCGAGCTGGCAGCACATCCAGAAGGTCCGACAACATTTCTGGAACCGCTGGCACAGGGAGTATCTCAACGAACTAACCAGGCGCAGCAAATGGACCAAGGGCAGTCATTCGATCAAGGAGGGCTCCCTCGTCCTATTAAGAGAGGACAACACTCCCTCCATGCAATGGGCCTTAGGCAGAGTCATTAAAATCCACCCCGGTTCCGACGGCATCGTCCGTGCTGTAACCGTTAGAACGGCCACGGGCATGCTAGATCGGAGCACGAAGAAACTTGTGCCCCTGCCATATCAGCCCGAAGACGATGACCACAACCCTAGATGCTCCATGCCAGCATCCAAGGGTGAAGCTGAGCCCTCCACGGATTCAGCCACTTAATTTTAACATTTGTTATGTAATCATAGTCACGCATGTATTCAACATTTCTTTTATCTTAGCTCAGTAGCATAACCACTTAGACATAAGAACACATTACAGACAACACTATTCACGTATATACATATAGGTTGATCGGTGCCCTCTCAACGGGGGGAGGATGTTTCGCGGCACACCCGCGAAAGTCACTCCATAAAGTTTATTTATTTATTAGACCCAGCACTCCACGAAACTACGAGTGGACCCTCCTTTTGTCGACGTACTTTCAAAACAAATCATTAAGATTCAAGGGTCACTCGCGTAGTTTCGTTGGAGTTTTTATGCTCTCGGGATTTTCCACAATTTTTATTAGTTTGTACCGTTTTCAATATCTTAGGGTGGCTAGCAATTTGTACGAGGGACAACATCCGGAGTGCACATTGCTAGCACGTTTATGACACGCAAACCAGTAGAACCGTTTTTGAGAATCCAGTCATGTTTTAATCCGGTAACTTTATTTCGTCGAGTCCCTTCGTCCTCAACGGTTAATTGCCTGTGCCATAAACGTGAATTTCCAAGGGGCCTCGAGACCGGGCCAGTGGTTATTGACCAGGTCATGTCTCGCGTCCCAGGCCCTGCGGAACTTCCACCACGTTGCCAAATTTAGACTGTAAGATCGCTTCCACCTCCCTTGACACCACCCAGTCCGCACGGACTGCGTTTCGAACGCACCGGATGGGTGGATGTCAATGGAACGGTCACCTGATTGGCCCATGACATTTGCCAATCAGGCAACACGATTGACTCCCCGAATTTCCCGGGACCGGGAAATCGGCGAGGAAGTGGTCAAAACATTCATTCGTTAAAGATCAGTCATTCGTTAAAGATCATTCATTCGTTAAAGATCAGTCATTCGTTAAAGATCAGTCATTCGTTAAAGATCAGTCATTCGTTAAAGATCAGTCATTCGTTAAAGATCGGTCGCTCTTAAACCATCGCAGAAGGAGAAACATTATCCTCTCCTTCGACATCGGTAGAAGAACCATTCTTCTCTTCTGCCGTCTCGCACACACACACCGTACTTCAGAATTTCAATTTGTTCTCATCAATGCAATAATTAAGTTTTTCAATTAAAGTTTATTCAGCGTTACTTAGTAGTCAAATTTATCATCCTTGTCACCTTAAACAGTGGTAGGGACTACGCGATCGCGGTGTCGACGAAAGAATCGGAACGGAGATTTACAACCTCCTAATCGCATCGCGTAAGTCGTGCAGTACGCGACACACAACGTATCTTCCTTCTCGCACACACGTTCTCGGCGTAATATTTCTTTCACATTTTCCCCCGCTTATTCACTTCCGTGCTCTACATCTTGCCAACACCGTTCCCCTCACGTTTTTTCATCCGTCATCCATATCACGGGAAAATTCTCACCCTTTTATTTTATCAATCCCCACTTCCAGACACACTTCGTATCCACTTGGTTCCGGTTACTTTTCCGTTTCTTCGATTCCCCATCAACCTTATTCTCGATCAAACTTGGTGGCGTCGTTTTTGCACCCCCGACAACTTGAGCTTTTTCGCTCGGTGACAGTTTCCCTCTTTGCTCCAGTTTTCCACGTTCCATTCGCCTCCGTTTCCAAGTCCATAAAGACGAGACAAAAACGAGGAACATAGAGACAGAGAGAAAGAGAGAGAGAGAAAGAACTGTTGGTCGATACGAGAGACAGCAGGTCTCGATTCCGGTTCTCGAGCACCTACCTCTAGAGTGGCTCCTTCAAAAAGGGTGAATGTCTAACCCTTTCGACCCAATATCGGTACACTGTCGAGGAATATAAGAAAATTGGAAGATATATAAGATTTAGCCGTGCTAATCAAGTAACTAGGGTTCAAACACCTAAGTAACCAAGTAACTACAGTATTGCCTGGAAATAAGCAACACGCTCGGGTCTGGCCAGTTGCTTATTGCGGACTTTGTTCTCGAGCGAGTCAAGGGGGGAACGCGGAGAAAAAAACAGCAGTTTCTCCGCTTTCACGGACCTCTAGCTCGGTTTCGGATCAAACGAAAAGGTGGGGATAGAGATTTGCTTATTTCGAGCCGGAAAACTGTTGTTTATTACGAATCAAGACTGTACCAAGCAAATGACCAAAATGTAGACTCCTAATTTAAAATTTAAAGACGTTTCGTCTCGGGCTCGACTGTCAGACTCGTCAGTGGGGCTAACGACAGTCGATCCTTGGCCAATAGCGAGGGAACACACACCTATCTCACCCGAACCAAAGTTCGTCTGGAGAGCAGACAAACAAACACCGCCCACACTTTTCCCCACTGTGCCTACAAGAATAAGTGTACTTTTGTCATAAAATTGTGAACAAATGAAAACACCGTAACACATCGAAAGAGTTGTTCCTAAACATAAGGATACGTTGATCGAATACCGCGGTGTAAGGAAGAAAAACCGAAAGTTTCTCACGAAACCTTTCCGACTACCGGCGATAAAACTTCAGTTTTTATTGGCTGATTCGGTTATGGAGACGGCCGGGTAGGGGCAGCTTTACGACAGGCCGAGTATCAAACTCAAGGGAGAACAACTGAAATTCTTCTGCCGGACCGATAAAGCCCGAGTTGAAGATAAATTTCAGGATCGGATAAACCTTCCCACACCCGTATCTCTGTCTTGGCTGTCACGATAACCCTCCGGTACATCTGGATGCGATAAAACATTTATTACGTTGTTGCATATCGAAATGGACAATTTTCTGAAAGGTACAAGGCGTTCGAATAAAACGTGTATCGCGTTCACTGTCGTTATATCCTTTAATAATAGTAACGTTTGTGGCAAGATAAGCAATAAGTCAAAAGCTCAATTGTTAAGTGAACGATTGATTGATTTCGAAATTTAAGCTTTCAACGTCTTATATTATTAGGAGAATATTTGTTATAATAATTCTATAATACCGTAACCATATATAATATTTATATTAGCGCTACAGATATTTTCTAACGCTTCGAAATTCGCGATCGAAAGAATATCGATGTGCAAAGGGAGGTCATGCGTGCCTTGATAAACAGCGAATCATTAACGTGTGATGCTTCCGGATGTAATATAGCTGGAACAGGTGCACTCGAGCGAGAATCGGATCCGAGCCGCTATCAAATCGATTTCAAATTGATTCCCATGCACCACCCATCCCCCTTTTAGGGCGGTTGCCTTTCCGTCGATCGGCACGTCTGAATTCCTACAATCGTACGACGTAATTGGCCTGGGACGCAATAAGTGGCGATATTAGGGTTAATTGGAAAGTCAGCCGTCGGTTTATTTGCAACAGACTCCGATGATTATCGCTTCACGAAACTCGTTGGCGAACAATTCAATGAAATCATAAAGCAGCTTCCACGAACGAGAGTTGAAAGAAAAAGAAAGGAAGAAACGAGACTTCGAAGGGTTGCCGATTTTAATTACACCCCTTTCTGCTTGGATCGAGAAGGGTGGATATTCCAAGGGGTTGAATTTACCTGAGGAATAACACGAAATGGTCCATCACTGTCGCGATACCATTGTCCGAGCGATAAGGATCGCTTTTAACCACCCTTTTCGCGAACCGGGTTAACCACGAAGGAGAGCTTCTCCCTTTTACGAACAGCTCTTCGAGCTGGATCGTTGTTTGTGTCGTTCGTCGGTAGGAACGAGTCTTAATTTTTTAATTTACGACGGTGAAAGGAGAATTATGTTCGACAATGATGAGTTTCGGTGGCCGAGAAACTTGAAAAACTGCTTAAATATAATTCGCCTCAGAATCAAAAGGAAAGATCGATAGAATGCTGTCGGCATTTATCTTTTGATAAATAATTCTGTAGGGAAAAATTTCACGTCGCTTCTGAAAGTGTCCCTACGATTTCAGCCGTGCCGTATTTAAAATTTGGGACTTGGTGTTAGGTATCGAACCGGGGCGAATATTTAGGGAAACGTTTGGGTCACGAACGGATGTTGTATCTTGCTGTGAAAATTATCGTCGGACCTCGTGTTACCGCGTTATTGCTCAATTTACGAGAGGTGGGGCTCCTGTGTGTTCGCCTTCCTCGAAAGGACGATTAGTCAGCGGCGGTGAGCGATGCGTGTACCATTGAGAAATGGGATTAGTTGCAAGGGTAATGCTCGCTCCACCCTCGACATCCTCGTTTGCCTGGCGATATACGTTTCACGAAAGGACACCTTCGCGTGTACAACCGGAGGTCTAGCATTTCTAACCGAGCCAAGGGGCCGGGGCAGGGGGAGTAGGGGAAAATACAGGAAGTAAACGGAGCACTTCTTGCCTTCCTCGTTGCCAGTTTATCGTCCTGCAAGCGACGTTTCCTACCTGATTAATGTACCCTTGAACGCGTTTGTTTCCCCCTGCTTACCATCCTGTGTACGGCCCTGCAATGGATACGGCGATTAACACTTTCTTAGGCGAGGCAATTTCTGATACGGTACTCGAACGTAAACGAAGTGATTTTTGAATAAATTATCGGGTTTACAGGACGGTAGCGTAACTAGGAAATATAAATCGAAAATTCTACAGTAATTGGACAGTTTGAATATCTAGCGCAGGAAAATATTGACCGGCCATTGTTGACGATGATGTTTTCATCGTTGATGGAGAATGTATCTTTCGAATCGTTTGGATGCTTTGGGGATTAAGTTAAATTAGCGAACCCCGATGTTTGGCGTGCGCGTTAGAGCGTAGTCCGAAAGGAAAGTGGAAAAGTTTGAGGAAGTTTCGAGCTTAGCTGCGGAAGCGTTGAGCGCAAACACGTTCTCGCATTATCTTATTAAATAGAGTGCGACGTTTGCTTAGAACATCTCTGAAACTTGAATTTTTATATTTCAACGTGTAATAGGTTAACGTAAGTTTTGATCAAATATCATTTTCTAGAACCATGGTAAAACATCGACACAGAATTCAGTATATTGACTGCCATGGTACCTCAAATTTTCTCTAATAGAATTTTTACGAAGAGAATAATATAAATTTTGATACTATTATTATGTATAGAAAATGAAAAGTTAAAATTTGAAAATTACCCTAATATTTTTAAGTCAAAAAAACAACTTGAAATGTTCGTTTATATATATACAATATTTATTTTGTTAAAAAAATTAATAATCCAATCGCAGAAACTCGATCGTGTTCACGAGGCT
Organism: Stelis phaeoptera; assembly: GCA_943735885.1. Lineage (NCBI taxonomy): Eukaryota > Metazoa > Arthropoda > Insecta > Hymenoptera > Megachilidae > Stelis > Stelis phaeoptera. The sequence goes on along the minus strand of OX030932.1, from coordinate 16,051,625 downwards.
GCAAATAAATAGAATTTCTTCTTTCTTTCTTCCTTTTCTCTTGTAAATATACCAATGGAATTAGAGTTTCGTTACAAGAAACAGCGAGCAAATAGATGATTTGAACATTCTCGTAACGTTCGCCAGGGTTCTAATTCAATTTTCCATAAATATCGAACGACGTGGAATTAATTATCCCTGCAAGCATTTAAACTTAAATTAATTGATCGTCAATGGATGGCTGGAATTATTAGGCAATTTGGATGAAACGGGAGCCCAACGAAATCCACCAACCAGTGATTAATTCGAACGGAACGTTAATCCATGAAAGCATCCCTCGAACAGACATTTTATACGAATTCTTTTTAATAGGATTTCAACCATTACGCGAAAGATCGTTTTTAATTAATTCCCTGTATATTTATGCAACTCTGACACGTCATAATGGATTTTCGTTGAAAAACTTGTCATCGTTTTTTCATTGCGTGTCGTTTATCCATCGCGTCGTCATCTATTTCCGTTACTTTCATCTCGAGTGGACGATAGTCGCATCGAATTTACGTTTTCATTCCACTTTCGGATAAATTGAGCAACAGGTCCTCCGTAAAAAGGCTAGTCAGAACGAGTTATCGTCGTGTTACGACCGTTACTGGGACGTGTGTGTTAAAAAGAATGCAACAATGTTCGGCTCGGTAAACGAAACGATATTGCTTTACGATGAAATTAATCCTTCGCTCTCGTAAATAATTGTTAATCCTCTGTAGAAATAACCATAAGTTGTCAGATTTTATAAGAAGAAAAAAATTATTCATCGTCGAATAATGGGTAGAAACTCTGATGGCTGGGAAATCGTTTACCTATACTACTTACATTGATCTTGCATTTATAATTCATACTAAATCCTTTTGTTGTTTGACCAAGGTAGAAATATACATAAAATTATATATTTTACGACTGAAAATAATTCAATTTTAAATAATATATGAAATATCTTAGGTCTGACTAAGCATTTACCTTTACTACTTACCTTTGTATACGCCTTTTAGCGTAGGAATAGACAAGCATTTTTATTATAGTTTATTATAGAAAATAATTCGTTCGTGAATAATGCGTGTAAACTTTGATGTCTGATTAATCACGTGTTTATACTACTTAATTCCCAAAACTCGTCGCGCTCACAATTTCCATTAAATCTTTTTGCGTGCTTTTGAAGGCAGAAATTTACATTTTAGCATTTAAGAATTTCGATCGTCTGATTAATCGTGTACTTATACTACTTACCATCGAATTCCAAGCCGACCGTACAGACCCGTAATACCTTCTTAAACTTTTAATTGACACGTTCCATCAAATTACGCAATTTTTCAAGATCGAAGGCAAGTAAAAATTATACACGATCGCAGAATGTTACTTCAACGTAACTGATACGCCACGATTCTGTATTTCCGCGTGAAACACCGTGTCCGTGATAAAACTTGCCTCTCCGGCGAAATGGTATCAAACTTTCCGCCATATTTTCCCCGTCTCTCCTTCTCGCGTTTCCGTATATCAATTTCGCACAGTTCCCGAAACCGTGGCAGACACGCGAAATGCAAAGAGTCCGCGGATTTATGCGTTCGATATGTCGCCTGTCGGTGTTCGTTTCGTTGTTTCGGGGCCAACAAGAGTACGGCGAGGGATGCCTTATGGCTTCCAAGGAACAAACTTCTCTACGTATGGCTCCCTTATGATTCGCACGGCAATCCCCACAGTTCCGACTTACATAATGCAACGACGAACTTGGCAATTTCGCGGACGAATCCCGTGGAACTGTTGATTACGACGATACTGTCCTTGCGAACTGTCATAAATTATCCTAACCATGTCAGCCGTCTTCGCATTAACGAACGATCGGACGGATTTTTTCTTCGTTGCGTCCTGGAACGTTCAGAAAGAAGTATATTTGATTTCAACCGAAATTTGACGGATTCGTATAAAGAAGAAGGGAGATGCTGAACGCTCTGAGGTCCTTCTCGGCGTTCAACGGTATAATTCCAAGTCCCTGGGATTTCGTTTTGAAACACAGTAAAATTTCAAATCCTGCGTGAGCCTCGCGCACACATATCCACCCTTTCTCGCTTTGTATCGTTGGATGGAAGTCGAAACTCGTTCCGAGTTTTCCGTGGCTTCCGATACCCGCGTAATATCGTGGCTTCTCTCGAACAGGGAAACCGTTCGGCCCGTATTAACGTTTATGCAGTACGGTTATTGTCAAGTAAGTACCAAGCAGGTTAGCGAATCGTTGGCCCGCACCGGTGAATCGTTTATACGCGTTACGAACCATCGTTATTATTACGCTTCCTTATTTCTCGCGGTTCGCGTTATTGCATCCCGGAACGAGGATATTATCTTTCGTTCCTTTCCGCGTGAACGCTGACGATTTTATTTTTAACTTACAAATGATTTTATTACAACGAACCAATAACGTGGCGTTCGAGTTTTGCTGGAAACTTTATCGAAAATTCGTGTAAAGGGATGGTAGTTTCCTGATCTAAGCTTGGCAGCTCGTAAAAATAAATTAATTGACTAACTTGTATGAAATCCATAACATTCGCACGTAATAAATTACCTAAGCTTTGACGGTTATTTCGACGTTTGCGAAAGTTTTTAATAACTTTCTATCGGATAAACAGTGAAAGGAGTGTGTTGATTTCATCAAAGGAATGTATAATGATTGATGATTTTCAGAAATTATTTTAACGAGACTTGTTCGAAAAGCAAGACACTCGAGCGAACTAGTTAACTCGTTTTGACTAAAATTGTTGGCTAATGAGTTTCCCTGCAGGCTGTCCACTCTGCGAACACGGGGGGGGGGGGGGGGGGGAGGGGGCTGGCTTCTTGAAAATTCGGTCAGTCGAATGTGCTATTTAAATCGTTCTCCTCTCTCCGGGGAAACTTTATTTTATTGTCAAATAATTAACCTTTCTTTTATCGAGGGTATTTCTTGGAAGGTTGAAAGAAGGAGAAAAAGAGGAACACACTCAATTAAACGGGACTTTGTGCCGGATTTAAACAGATTTTCCATCGAACCGAAGCTTCTTACGATGCAGCGTGGTCCATTATGGAAATTCATTAAATCCCAGCAATTCGAATTCACGGCTTTCCGCTTGAATGTAAATTTCCCACCTACCAATTCCATGATTACTTTCGCAATAATACGCATTTATATGTATTGCAAATTTGCAAAAGTCATTAAATTTTCCGTGTTTCGCGAAAATGAACCATTCGTGGAAATTTACAAATCGCTTTACAAATACAATATATCATTATATTCGATTTAATTAAGTGGACCGTCCTTGATCCTCGTTTTCATTCATTTTCCTTTTATCAATCAAGTTATTCGGTATTGCGTTTCAGAACTTTTTCGCTGTGGATTCCGTGTCATAAATTTTGTGTTCCTTTGTTAAATATTTACTTTAATCCTTTGAGAGCAACCATAATCATTGACCACGAAATGGTACGATAACAGAGTACAGTGTTATTTAATTTACAAATGTAAATATTTGCGATATTAATAGATATTTATCTTGCGGCCTATTCACGCCTGTTTATGCTTGTCCCGAGTATACAAATTTATAATAAAAAATCGAATATTAGGAAATCGAGGGACACTTGTTTTGACAGAAAAATAGAAAAGCCACGTATGTATTATATTTAGACGAAAATGTTGCGTGTAATATACGTGTCATATCGTGTAAAATGATTATTGGTACAGCGATAGGGTAATTAACGCAGCGGAGTAATTTAATTAACGCTCCCGGTGGCGCATGATAATATTACTAATTTCGTTGCATTAGCTTTTGCTTATGGTATCGCAGCGTTGTTAACGCGATACCGCCGGAAAAATATCCTCGAATAAGCGCGACGCTAACTGAATTCGTTAAAAAGAGCATAGTTCATGCGCGAAAAGAAATGCAAAGGATTTTTTTTTACAAAGATCATAAAAAGGAGCAGCGAGGAGCAAGCGGCAGATAATTTCCTTTTCAGAATGAAATCTTTTTTTCTTTTTTTTTTTTCCAGTGCTACGGTGTTGGGTGCCTGATTTTCATTCTATTTATCTTTTGACGCGTGATCCAGGTCAAACAGAAACTTTCGAAGAATGGAAATCTACAGAGTCGTAGAAACATTTCCATTTCCGTGAGCGAAATTTCATTTTAATCTTGACGATTCGAAAAATATCACGTCGCGCGATGTTATTCTGTAAAAATGAAATTTATTCAGTCCCTTGACACGTTGGTCATAAATTAAATCCCGTATAATTAATCAAATTGACGAATGAATTTGACGATTTTCGCATTCTTCCGAATGTGCCGAATTATTTATTGAAATTCGATCAAATTAATTACCATCCGAATCGATGATTTATTTTCGAATTTAAACTTTCCGCTTGATATCCTATGAAATTTTCACTGCTAAATTAAGGGAAGCGCGATAAATGGATTTATGCAAATTTTTCGTACGTGTATTTACGGGGGATGGAAAATTTGTAAAATTTCAAGACTTGTATTTATGAAAATATATACTAACTGAGGCGAGGGTGAAACTAATTAAAATTTCCCTTAATTTTCCTTTCCTGTATCTACTATCCTTCAAAAATCGTATATTTAAATATCAGTAATAATTAAAATTTCTTTCGACCTTCTTCCCTGCCAATTCGCAAATATTCACGCGAGAAATATTAACAATTCCCAACCAAAACAATCCCTTTTCAGTCTTCCATCCACGAATTTGATCGATTCTAATCCCACAGAGTAAATTACCAACCTAATTAAGAAAAAGAAGCACGTACCTGGCTCGATTAACTGTGTCCGATCGTGGAAAGGTTACATCAAGTACAAGAGTCATAATTCATCTCTGCGTGAAAATCACAGCGAACAATGACTAAAAGAGGGATACGTCAAAAAGCGTTCGATGATCAGGATATTACCCGATCTCATCGATCTTAACCCACTGCATCCCCCCTCTGTCCCGTTGATTTTCCAACCAGGAGATAAAGCCGGCGATGGTGGTGGCCCGGGGGCGAACCGTTCGACAACCCCGGTAACCACTTCATCAGCCCGGATTAATCCTGCACGCGTTGCTTTCAATGTCTCATTAGTTACATTATCAGGGTGACATCCACGGGTATATAACGCGGCCGCGCTTGCTTTCTATCCCGATGAATGATCGAAAACAGGCCGGCGCCAAGCAAACCGTGAAAGGAGAGCCCAGCTTCGATCGATATACCCTGTCGTTGGATTAGACGATAATTAGGTGAAAACATCGGCCCCTAACCCTCGTGCCTCTGTGTCTACGATCGGATTATCGATCGTATCGGAGACACGATTTCACATCGACCGTGTCCAACCATCCCTGGGACAGATAAAACGTTGTACCTACCCTTGGTTGTATTGTTTATGTATTTATTTACGACTCGTTGGATAAACGACAAATAAATTGGGGATTCTATTTTGCTAACGAGATAAAGTTAGGGGCTTTGAAAGGGCTCGCAAAGGGTATTGGTGTTCATTTTCGTTCGCTAGTTGTAACAGTGCTATTATAATATACTGTTCCGGAATTCTATGACTGCAAATTGTTAGCAAATTTTGATAAGAATATAAAATTGGAGGTTTCGAGGGAAGTTGGTGCTAATCTCGTTTTGAAAGCTGCCACAGGTGTAAATTATTATTCTAAATTTTGAAAATTGGGGCTTTGAAATTTGGCGTGAAATATAATTTTGTTTTCACCTTAGTTTTGTTTAATTAGAGGTGAACTTTGCTTGAATAATCCTAACCCTAAATGTTGCCACGTGGTAATTGCTTGAAACACTTTTCGAGACATTCATCAAAGTGCAACGTGTTATAATTCTTGGACAATTTCTTTTGCCTATATTATTCGGTTCTTTTGATTTCTGTTGCAGGGTGTTCAAGATGAGACTGACAAGGGATACCAGTTTATTCCACGAAGACGTCGTCTTCGAAGGATCGAACGGCCGGGCGATCGCTTTCGATCCGTTGCACGTGTACAACGGAGCACTCGAGGGTGAGCGATCGTTGAATTTTTATAAACGAGCCCCGCAATCATTAAAATGAAACGCAAGATCGCGAACGTCCGACGAAACTGGTGCCAAGTGGAACCTAGAGAATGCACCGTATCCGACTTTTGTCACCTTTTAAACGGTGGATGAACTCGTCTCGTTAGCTGAGATTTTTGATGTTGAAAAAGTAATTCGACGTTTTGTGTTCGTGATATTTTGCAACAGTATATTTGTGATAATTACTATTATCCACTATTACAAATTGCCATTTATAACAGGTTACTAATATCTACCAATTTGTTAACCCTTTGCACTCGAAGCATGTTTGGACGTAATCGGGTCTAATCTAATTTTCCAACTATACTTTTGGAAACCATATGCATTATGTCGGAAGAAAAGTGTTCGAAATATTTCAGTATCTGTTGAAACTGAAATCTCGCATTTTAGAATTCTCCGATACATTAAAGATGGCGCCTCAGAGGCACCAGTTCAATATTAACACGGCTAATATTAATATTACTAAAAGCTACTAATCAATAGTAGTAATCACCATTTGTCATAATAGGTGAAAGTTTGCGAGATAACACTCTCCGCTTGTAGTCGAGAGGGTTACCAACCCCTAATTTTATTTTCGACCCCTTCGAATCCCCATTTTCACAGATAAATTCAAATTTCATAGAAAAATTACAATATTGAATTATAACATAACGCTTTTTCAACGCTTTATTTCTTCTCCGATCGCACGAGAAAAACGTTGAAATACATCCTTACAACTTTCCCGAAGATTCAGAGTTTCAACTTGAAATTTGTATTTCTACTTTTCCGCCCCGTGTTCGCGCGTTCGTTGATCTTTCAAAAACTCGTGACTCGGTTCCAGGTCGACAAGTTGAACGAAATTTTCCCCCTCGACAAGCCGAAAACGTGATTTTTATTTTCCACGGTCTCTGCTGAAAAATCTCACCCGCTCACACACATATATATATATATTTTTTAATACAACGTAGCGTCACTTGCCGCAGAACAGATGGCACAATTCATGTTTGCAGTCGAGTCACGCGGACGTTTCTCGCGCGTTTTATTCGATTACATCAATTTTAAAACGCTTCTCTCCCTCTCGTAACACGCTCGACGCGTAACGAAATTTCAATAACGTGTAACGTAATTACATGCGCATGTATTTGAATATCGTGCCGTGGTTCGATGCACAATTAATTCTTTCCCTCCGCCCACCCACCCAACACCTCACCGCCACTGGTTCGATATCGTTCCATCGGGGACATCGAAAGTCAATAAATTCTTTGATAAATTCCCAGGGAGATCCAGGCCAACGAATTTTTCATCGACGACGATTCACCACCATCCCCTTTCTAATTTCTCATTTCGCACCTCCCGTGCCCGGCTTTCGATGTTTATCTCATCCTCCGTTTTATTTCTCCTTCTTCGTTGCGCGTATCTTTCTGCTTGCTTTTTCCCTCCCAGGTTCTTTGTGCGCTCGTTGTCCTTCCTCCCCCCCCCCCCCCCCCCCTGCTTTGGTCCGGCGGTAACGATACAGCAAGCCAAGTGGGTTATTGGATGGTTTCCAATATGCTGGCTCGTTCAACCACTGCGGTATTTTATGCGCCCTCGTATCATTTCCACGCTTATATTTTTTACGAGGTGACGTTGTGTTAGGAGGGGGACGAGTGGACAAAGGGGCGTGATGATGTTTTTTTTTTTTTAATTTTTCCCTTATTTTTGGGATACGGGTTGATCGAAATATCCGAGAGGGAAATAAAGTTTGTGAAATTTTAGAACTTGGTACTTTGATCCATAATGGAAAATTTATTAAATTTTTAATATTTCTTTAAAAATATTTCTAAGGTTCACGAAGTATCAGCATGCAAAAGAAGAATTAATGCAAATATACCAGGCATAAATAAAGTTCATGAAATTTTAGACCTTGAAACTTTGATCCGTATTGGAAAATTTATTACATTTTTATATTGTTGGTGGTTCAACATTGCGTAGAAGGTTTGAAATATATTTGCAAAAGATTCGAAATATTTTTAAGCTTAACGAAGTATCAGTATGCAAAGAAAGAATTGATGCAAATATACAAAATATCTGAAGTCAAAATGACCCTACAGGTCGTTTTTCAAGACTTGTATAACTTATTAATAGCGCTTTATGAAACACCGTTTCGTTAATTGATTTTTAATACATGTTTTCTGAAGTTCTCTGTAAACGCTGAGCGGAAACGCGTTCATCCGGAATAATTATATATTTATCAACTGCGCCGTGATTAATCAAACTTGTTGCACCGGCGCAGGTATCAATTACGGAATTACAAGAACAACATTGATCCTTGTTTCCGTTTAATATATTTAATTATATGTGATCAACTGAAACTCTGGCGTGTGTATTGTTCGTATTACGTATAAAATAATAATTACATCGAGAATCTCATAAAGCTATAATCCGTTCATTAATTTCGAAAAAGAAACGAAAAGTTGCTTCTATCAAAATCGATAATTCATTAACCTGACGCGAATAATTAGGGAAGAAATTACCATAATTATTTATTGTTGAGTGTTAATCAAGCTTTAATGCAATATTAATAGTAACAAATGCGATGGTATGACAATTTTTTCTACTTTATTTATAATTTACGTTGATAATATTTATTGAAAATAACATCAAATTTTTTGCTTTAAACGTATCTTTAATATTCGCCGATAATTGAAGTTAGAATTAGAGTTACTGACGTTGATATTTACGGGTTAGGGTTAGGGTTAGGATTGGGTTCCTTTGATCTATTCATCGCTGAAGATCCCGAAGCTTAATCGAAATTTGATGACAACCGGTTGCTCGTCGAAAGAATCGCGAAACAAGATTTCAATTTACGAAATCCAGATCCAAGGTTATCCCCCCGACGACGGCAGTCGGTGATAGGAGCCACGAATAAAGAGCGACAACGATCGTCGTCGAGGAAGTTAGCATCGAAACGAGCGATTTCACGAAATTGCGTTAAGATTCGAGGCTCTTTGCTCGAACGCCAGCTACACACAATGACGTCGAACGCGTTAGGGTGTTAAATAGCCACTTTGCGAGCTTCTTCGAGACGTACAACCCCTATTCGAGAGTCCAATTTTAATCATCTAAGGAGTCTGCGAAGGAAACAGAGAGAAAGAAACGCGTCGACGGGGGATGAAAATGAAGGAAAAACAGGGGAAGGGTGGGAACGTCACTTACGAGGAATTGCAATTTTCTTTAAAGACCCCGGAAGACGAGATAACGTTTCAACCCTCTTTCGATCCCCCTCCACTGTCGGAATTCTAAAGTGTTGCGCACATCTTTCGACAGAGCCATTCGTCGAAAACGATTTCCATCCGCGAACAATTTCCTCGCTCCTCTTCGAACTTTTCACCCTCCTTCTTTTTTTTTTCAACCCCCTTATTTCACGTTTCTGGGAAAAATAAAAATGAGGCGGTCGCGGGAATTGACAGAATCGCGTCTTCGTTCGGGGAAAGTAGTTGTGGTGGTAATTGGAGTTCGGAAGGGGTAACTTCCGTTTTCAGGCGGACCTGCCAAGCGAGCTACTGGTTCTGAAGGGCGGTAGAAGGGCTGGGTATCGCTTTGCCGAGACATCTCTCGTTAGAAACGACGCGTCTTAATTACGTTGTCGTGGCAGGCCCCCCTGGGAAGCTGAGTTTTCTGTCAGGATTCCAACGTAGTGGATTGTCTTAATGTCCACCAACCGCGAGAACGCTGATTTATTCGTCGCTGATACGGGATGGGTGTCACGGGACCGAGAAACACCGGAGCTCTGACGAAAATTCGAACACTCGAATAACAGTGGAATTGGGATCTGAAATTTTTTCATTCGAATCGCTGCAATATCGTCTCAAATTAAATTACAATGAACATTAAACGATTTTAATTGCACTGTTTCTTCGAATTCCATTCCTCGAGCAGCCTGTATCGAATGAAAAGAAACGAACCGAGCATCATCCAGAAACGATATTCAGGACGGAGCGCAAGACCACTAGAGAAAATGTTGGTAGAATCTGGACGACTTAATCGTCTGGCCAAACCGAAATCGTCCATTTATAATTACCAGAGAGACAAAGACGTCATAGAGCGGAGCAAGAGGCAGGGTGCACGATACCTTTGAGAGCTGTACGTCTCTTTCGTTATGAATGAATCCGGCAATGAGTTGGCATGGTACCAAAGGATTTCTAGGTGGCCGCGAAATTAAGCTCGACCCCAGGCTGAAACCCTCGGCTGCAATCTATGCTTCACTGAATTTACTGTCCTCCACTTCCACGACCCGTAGACGACGACTTTTGCTCCCCCCCTTCCGTCCCTATTCTCGCAACCACCGCGACAACCCCTCCCTTCCGGTGTTCCAGGCCACACCGTCGCGTCGGACGGTGGGAGGGATCCTCCTGGAAGCGTCGTTCCTAACCTTCGTCTCGAAGTAAGTCCTGCCAGCTGCTACCACGGTGATTACTTCTTCATATTTTACGCTCCGCCAACCACCGCCTCTCATCATCTTGTTCGCTCTGCTCTTCGAGTTTGCTCGAACGTTTGGCTCGCAAGGGAAACGGAACAGACACGGGTCAAGTCGCTTTCCACCATGACGGTAAACTTGCCGTCCGGTTGTTAATCGGTCCGTGAGAGCACGGCCTTGTGTCCTCTGTGTACATAGTTCAATCTTTGGACAGGGAGGGGGGACGGGAGTCGAAAGGTTAATCGAAATCGATCTTGAAGCGCAGATAATGGATAGATTGCGGAAACATATTGGACCGTTAACAGGTTGACTGACAGTTGCAGAAATGACCGTGTGTCGTTGAATTTCCAAATCGGTCGCGGGACTCCGATTGGAATTCGAGTATCCGGGAGTTTTCGAATTTCGTGATGGGTGGCATTTTGGAATTTCATACGTCACTTCCGCTGGTACTCGGATAATGGAATTTTGCAGTTTTAGGACTTTAGAATTGAAAACTTTTGGAATTTTAGAATTTTAGGATTTTAGGAGTTTAGAATTCTAGAATCTTAGACTTTTGGAATTTTAGAATTTTAGGATTTTAGGAGTTTAGAATTTTAGAATCCTAGTATTTTAGTCTTGGAATTTTCGGATTTTAGTTTAGAATTTTAGAATTATAGGAATTTATGATTTTAGGATTTTAGAATTTTAGAATTTCAGACCTGGAATTTTGGAATTTTAGGATTTTAGAATTTAGCATCTGTTAATACTCCAATGTTCAGTGGAATATTTATGAATTTTTATGCAGAATATACATATTCTACGCACAGACTGCTACTGTGCCATGAAAGTTTGAATAATTACCACGAGAAGATAATATCCTTGATGGTTGAATAAGTGTAATCTCGTAATGGCACTCTCAGTCTGAACATCGAAATCTGGTTGAATTAAAGCAGTACGAACAGGTTGTTGGTAATTAGACGCAAATGAGATTAATGCTGCTGTCCGAAGTAGACTCTCGTCAAAAGATTCTGTTCAAATGAATCTAATATTATCCCAGAAAATATTCTCCTCGTTACTTTTGTGTCCTTAAATCATCTCTCGAAATTATTCATCAATCGTTTAACGAAGATCAATATCTCAATCACTCCAATGTTCTGATTCTCCACTTAAAAAGAAAAATCAAATGACGCTTTTCCAAATGTAGGATTCGAAATATTTGTGCAATGTTGAATACAGAAAAGGGAACTTAACATTAACGTTGTTATGTATTAAAGCATAATCGAAGTGTGCTTGCAAGCAAAGTTTTGCATAATTATCGTCGAGCCTGGGCTGCCATCTGAAGAACCGTTAATCTTTTGTGCCACGACCAGCCTCGCTAATCACTGCCCGCTAATGCATTGCAAATTAGGTGTTGCCGCGTAAATTACATACCGATCGAGTTGAGGTTACGAAACCAATTTCCACGGGAAACCCAACGTCCCACGGGAGTGACGTTTAATAAACTGAAACTTTCATTAGTTGCGTGTACACACGAAAACTTACATAATTCAAAGAAGAAATAAAAAGAAATTAAGGATAAAATCAATTGCGCAAAAATCTATTTAACATTTTCGTTTGAATTCCAAGTTACCTAAATTATTTTGAGTGTCATTAGAATTCTAATCTAGCCGAATATTTCCTCCCCGAAATTAAACCAAAGTTTAATAATATAAAAAGGACCAAGTTGCTCGAAATCTGATCTTTATTTCTTTATTCAAACCGTCGAGATACTCCGTTCCAATTATCCAAGAATAAAAAGGAAACGAACATAATGGAAAATTAAAATGTCCCAAGAATCTCAATTAATTGCAAGATTTAGTATCGAGTTTCGTTGAAGAAGACCAGAGAACCGTAGAAATAATCTACGGTCTTTTGATACACGCGATAATTGTTTTCGAAGAAGGATTTTCTCCTGGTTGGCGAAGCAAAGAAAGGAAATGAGTAGGACGAGGATGGCGGCGGGGTGGGGAAAAAAGGGGAGTAAGGGCACAGGTCGAGGCGGAAACAAATTTCTTCGTCTCGAAGGAGGAGGATGTAACAGCTGCTGGTAACAGGATAATTACTTCTTAGCATTTCACGGCTCGCCGAATCTCAGGCACATTATGCATCCGTGCTCGAAAGCTCCTTGGCCGTTTTCAAGAACTCGTGATTCCTCTGACTCGTGAAAAAGTTTCTTTCTCCCCCCCCCTCCCCCCCCCCCCCCGTCCACCCCTTCTCCTTCTATCATATCCCTCCTTAGCCCACTCTCGTTGCCACTGTTTGGACTGTTCGTCATTTTTCTCCCGGAGAAATAAACTCGTTTCTTGTATTTTCCCCCCTTTCCTTCCATCCTTCCTTTTACTTTGCCTCCCCGTTAGAAATTCATTAATTTTGATTTTAATTTCAACTACCGAGGCTGCTGTTGCTGTTGCCTGTTGAGATGTTTAGCTTCGTATTTAATGTCTTTCTTCAGGTTTCTTCCTCTGTCCGATTTATTATAGGTTCGTCGATATGGGTTCTAAAACGAATTATTGTCCCTATAATGTTATGGCCCATTATCGTGCCTTGTTGGCTGCTGCCGCTGATTCTGTTCGTAATTTCTTAACACGTTGACTGCCACAGTGAAAACGGACGTGGGTAGTCAGACACGCTGAAATCCTAATTATTAACAATACAATCAACTAATTTTCAAATTTAATCCGTGCTTTATTTTATCATTTCTGTTGGTAATTATTTGATTGTAAAAAATTTCGGGTGCCGGTCACCGGTGACCCCCGTGGCAGCCAACGTGTTAATTAACCCTTTTCCGATTCAGTTTGAATCTTGAAATAATTTGTACTCATTGTATAAGCGATATCGTCAGGATTTATTAAGCGTTATTTATTTCGATTGCCACGCAGACGCTTTTGAAACTTTCATTAGGTAGTAGTTTTACTTTTTAATTAACCGTTGCGAGCTTTTGTAGTTAAACGAATCGAAGAATTTTTAATGATATGGATAATGGATTTCTATGGATATTCATTGGGAGTTCATGATGGATACGTTCGTACAATTTGCAAATAAATAAATGAATAAGATAATAAATATACGATATTAGCTGTCGGAGTGTTAAGTATCAGACTGTAGTTTTTAATGAATTGGATCGAACGGTTTGAAAATAAACGATAATTGGTTTTCGTTCAATTAAATGATTAACACTCCACGTCTAATTGAATGGTAATCTGATGCTGGAGTACGTAGACACAGACACACGGACAGTTTACACACCGTTTCTCCTTTGACCCGGTGCAGACCTATTCAGTTCGTTTCCCTAATAATCGATAGGTTCTCGGCGGAAGCACGACGGTTGAAAGATTTACGAGACCACTTTGATTGCCGGTGATTAATTCTTTAAACGCAATCAACGAAGTGCTTCCAAATGTTATGGCCCATTATCGTGCGATGTTGGCTGCTGCCGTTGATTCTGTACGTAATTTCTTAATTAACCCTTTTCCAATTAAGTTTGAATCTTGATCGAACTCTATTACGGCTCTGATCGATCGCTCGCTTGTTCTGTATCTTTGCTTGATCAGGAACGATTATAAAATAGTTTGTATTTTGTCTATTATTATTGCTTTTCTATGGAATTATCGATCAAAGTTTTTAATGTAATTCTCAATCAAAGCAAGCAATTTATATTTTGCTAAGTTTATAATTATTAGATTATCTATCAACCCCCAAATGGTGGATTTTGGGGACAATAATAATCCCAATTTTAAAAAATACAAATTTTCAAGCAAGAAATTTCCATAAATTGATAAATAACATTAAAACAAAAAAAAATGTGAACTGCACTTTCAATAACGTTCCGAAGGGATTAACGCAGGAATTATTGAGCAAAATTGAAGGATCGATTCACGCATTAAAAGCCGGGTAATAATGAAAGGGTTAATAAAGAGGGTCGAAACAAGTCCGTGGCTTTAAAGCGTCTGTAAAGCTGCGGCGATAAAAACGTACAAGGTAGTTCATATTCATTTACCGCTTAATTGGAAATTTATGGTCACCTGGAATATATTACGCGGTTGTATACCGAAACTGTCGGCCGTAACTTTCGTGGCAATGAACTTTCAGCGTGTATCGAGCTTCAAACCCTTTCTTACCCTCTGTCTCGCCTATCCCTCCTACCTTTATAGACAACACGTATGTCTTATTAATTCTCAGTCGAAGAAAATATGTTGTTTTCAATGCAGTAGTTCGATTAAATCAGTGGTTAAGGTCAGTAATATTATGTGGTGTTATTTTTAAGCTTAGGTCAGTTTGGTATTATTATTAGGTTGGTAACGTGAGAACGAGGAAGTTGGTAAGATTCCATTATTATATAATTATTATAATATCTAAGTATTAATAAATATTCTTTCACATATTATACATACGTTGTTAATTATATTTGATTGCAAACAATTTCGGGTGCCGGTCACCCGGTTAAATCCGAATAAATCCCCGTCTTTTTGCGTTATTCAGAGGTTGATATTCGAGTTACGAGTAAGGACAAATAGCTTCGTTTTTAGTCGAGAATTGATATTAGTAAGATTCGTCCAACTTTCGTAAAAAGGTTTGTTCGCGGAGGGTAACCCGAATCACGGGGATGGATACGGGGCTGAGTTTCGTTGAACAGATTCACCGTGGAGTTGTAACACGGGGAAATGAGAATAGTTTACGAAGCGGTGCGATGTTTTATTATGCAGTAAGGTCGAAACGATGGAGTTCCTTGGTTACTAACTCGTTCGCGAATAAAATTTGTTACGGATTCGCAGTGTCCGACTCCCGTCGACTTTATTCCGTGGGCAAAAAAGAAACGGATGCAATCCGAATTTTCGATATTTTCCAAAAGGAATCGTTAACTATTTTTTGAAATCCTTGCAATGATACCTAGCGAAAAGGAATGCTGTTTCGAATTTATGTTTTAATATCTTTAAAAGATCAATAATTCGAACGAAATTTACTTGGATACCGAATTACTAGTCTTAATTTGAAAACTAATAATTTCAATTACAAATTTTTCAATATTGTGGTGCATAGCAATTTTTCCAGTGACATATTATTGCACGGTAACAAATTTTATTTCTACGAATTTATGTTGAAACAAAGAATAAAATAATGGAAAAAGATTTATAAATTTTGAAAATCCGTTCTAATTCTATGGTGAAGGTAGATGAATGGATTGGTTAAACGGTCTTACTCGCACACAGTAGAAAATCAACTAATTAACCTTCTACAGATGCTCGCCTGGCTTGTTTTGTCAGATTCAAAGTTCCAAAACAGCACGATTCAACGCACGATGCTACCAAAGTTAAATAGAACTTGCAACACGATGTAATATCGTATTACGTATTGAACAATGCAGCGTGCACAGAAGTAAACAAAATTCTAAGCGTTACGTTTATCGTGACCGACAGTAAGTAGTATGGACGTGTTATTAGTCAGACATCGAGGTTTCCAAGTACGGAATCGGAGAATTATTTATACCTAACCCAGACAATTAGCGAAAAAGCAACGTTTAATCGACCCATAAATTGCCGTGACATATCGAAAGACTGTATCGTGTCGTACAGTTTAAACTACGGATGAAAATGAAATCTGAATCCCGTCTGTCAGTGAATCCGGATCGTTCGATTTCATGGACAGGTACGAAGTAAAAATAGCCGATCCA
This sequence comes from Stelis phaeoptera, assembly GCA_943735885.1. Classification (NCBI taxonomy): domain Eukaryota; kingdom Metazoa; phylum Arthropoda; class Insecta; order Hymenoptera; family Megachilidae; genus Stelis; species Stelis phaeoptera. The sequence goes on along the minus strand of OX030932.1, from coordinate 16,035,413 downwards.
ATGGTAGATTAATGAACCTGTGGGCGAGGTAAGAAATGTCAGGGATATACAAACGATTTCGTATGTTCCACGGGGATATTCGAAAAGAACCGAAACCCGTCGCAAAGGTCGAGCCGGATTTAATGGGGCACGAAGCTATAAAAATGACGCCCAAGGGGAAAGAGGTGAAAGCTGAGATACGGTCATCGTCGGTTGTATTTCATATTAATGGCCAGATGTTGTCACCTCTCGCCGGCCGGTTTGTCTTAAGAGCGTGCAAGGGGGTTAAGCACCGGGAAACTTTCAGGACAGAGATATTTTTCTGCGGCACGAAATACTCGAATAATTTCAATGTTATAATATCAAATCTTTCTTATAGTCGTTTCCATCAAACTTCGAGTTTAAAATTATAGCGCTGTAAGTGCCATTCTGTTGATACCTTTGTGTCATGAAATCTCATTAAACTTTCAAACTTGCCGTTCGACACGCAACAACCTAATCCCAGCGTTATTCGGAAACTTTGAGACATCTGTCGATCCACGCGGCAATCGGCGGGTCAACGCGTTGCTACGATTTCATGTTTTATGCTAATGCGCGTGAAACAAGTTTCAGAAAGAAAAAAAGAAATCTCAAGCCCCCGGCATTAACATTCGGATTGTACGACGAGCTTGTCGGAATTCAACCGATTTCATTCAATCCGACGTTTGACAGAGCTTTCCCGGGACTTGAAGGGTTGGATTTGCATAAATTAATCCGAACCGGTGGCCAGTGGAAACGTTATTCCAGTCTTTCGCTCTCCATTTGTTCCACTGTGAAAATTTATTGCCGCGACCGCATCCCACCACTTAAAAGCGTACAATCGAGGATTCGCCGTCGTCGTCGTCGCGGTATCGTCTACGTATGTATTCATTGTGCACTGCAAACGAACCGTGAACAGTTGTTCTTTCTTCGTTCTCCAATTCCTCGTGCCGCGTGCCACCATCTCGCCGTCTTTTCCTATCGATCCCTCTTTTTCCCACCAACCAACCGAGAACTCTAGATTGTACTGCACTCGTACGACACTTGTCGCTTCAACTTCTCCGACCGATTTTCTTGCGAACATTGAAAAACACGTGTTATCGGATCGAACGAAAATCTCGCGACCAAATTTCTTGGCGCGGGGGCGGCTTTGAATCGACGCAGAAGCGTGCAAACTTGTCGCTGCTTTGAAACGTTCTGTTGCGAATAAAATGACGTTATTTTACGTCAATCGAGTGCACACGAGTGAACGACGAAGCCGGTAATAAAATTTTAAAACCCAAGATATTCCTGCGTCGGACGTAAGAAAATCGAGCCGGGCGGTGTTGGTTTTTTTTTTTTTTTTTTTTTTATTTACGACCGTGTTTTCCGGACAACGTTCGGCCGGAACATCGGGTCGTTTGTTATTCTCATTTTTATCGCTGTCTTTCCGCAATTATCGCCGGGGTTCCCCGTTATCGTACACCGACGAGGGACGATATCTTGGCTCCCGTTAATTTTTCACTTTGCCACCGCCGCCGCGCCGTCGCGAAGATTGTTAGAGGACCCAGATAGAAGAGAGCCGAGCTACCCCGTCGGTCTCGTAACTTACGCGAAATATAAATTAAACGTCGCCCGTTTTGTGCTGCTTAGTTAGCGGGAGAATAATAAATTCTAATGAAAGGTAACCGGCTCGACACGGCTCGGCTCGGCTCGGTTCAACTGACGCGTACACGCGGCGGCCTCTTCTACCTTTGAAAAGTTCGTAATTGCGACGACGAGGGTGCCGGCGAACCCTTCGTCGCAAACAATCAACCACCGTCCCGGTTTTCTTTGCAATTAATTCCCCGTGGCTCGCTGTCGTTCTCGATTCACCCGGCTGGCCTTGTATCGGGTCATTATGTGTTTCCTCGATTCTTTCTTCCTGGTATAAACATTCGGGATTCGGGCGAAATAAGTAAAATTCTGCGAATAATTAGATTAGCGGAAAATTTTTTTTAAATTTTACTAAAAATTTGACATTTATTTTTCATCTTTAAATTCGAAAAAAAAAATCCTTAAAGTTAGGCTTGAAGATGTTTTAAAAGTTATTTGATTTTGACAGATCTTTTAGATAAAATTTGAAGCAATTTCAATGGGACTGTGGGTTTAAAATCCTCCTGTCTTTTTTTGTTTTAATTTACACGCTATTGTTCAGATACGTAGCCGATAGGGATTGATGTCAGGTGTTCGATAAAATTGGTAGCTCCGATTGATGTTGAAACAGGCTGTGCCAACGTGCACAGTATCATGCTATTATTTGCAATAATAATGTCTGCTGAAAAGACCGGTTCATATCTCTCGTAACTGGATTAGCTTCGACAAATTGAGTTCCTGATTGGCTTGGTCGTTCGATCAAAGTCATCTCTTGTGTACGAGCGTGTTACATCTAACCACTAGCACCGGCTAGCACGCGTGTGGTGAACACGAACTGACGATGAATTTTCCATGCAATTCCAATGTGATTAACGTACACGTAAAACACTCCGAAATGAACACAGTGAACAAACTCTGTAGGTTAGATTTAAAAAAAAAAAAAAAAAAAAAAAAACTGTATTGAACGATATTGGTAGAAAATTGTAAAAATTCGGTCATCTAAATTAGAATATTAGTAGAATACTACAATAGCCTAGTAAATTAAATTTAAAAAATGTTACTAAGCCAAGTTTTGGAATATTAAATTAGCCTAATAACCAATATTAAACTAGCTTATTAAATTTCTTCTGGAGGAATTATAATTGTACCGAGTACACGTTTCGTGGCAATTAGGTACATTTTGCTTTCCACGAATACGGCCGAATTTTATCATTACGCTTTTAACGATATTCCCCCCGCCTGTTACGTCTTTTAGGGACACGTTTTCCGCCTATAGCAGGGACGGGAGGGCGTACACTCGTGTATGCGTAACTGTTATTACGGCAATTTCATCCGTCCTCCAAATGGAGACCATACCGCCTAGCCGCAGAGCAGCATTATTTACTCGCAATTATCTCTTTGACAGAGACGACGTGTCCCTTCGTGTGCCACCGATGTAACTACAATGAAACTTCAACAATGTTAATCGGTGACCGCGTGTGGCCATTTTACGGTCTCGTTTTTGAAATTTAAGCTACGATTTCGGTATGACATTCGTTACGCAAATCTCTCTTGCAATTAATAGCGAGACATTAATGACGATGGAATAGCAAATAAAATGGAGATCTCCTGATATAAATAAAAATAATTATTTTATCATCAACCCTTTAGACTGTCGATCAATTTATGCAACGTAGATTAACACTTTGACGGCCATGCTAAAGGCGCTGAAAAGTTCGTTAGGCGAAGCATTTATTTCCATGAATTTTTACCTATTATTCTTACAATTTTTCGTCATTTCTATTATTCAGAATTTGGCGTACCTAATACGACGAATTCTAATTAAATAGAACAGACAAACCACAAAGATTCAAGCGTCACTCTCATATGGCTGACAAGGCAGTCAAGTTATTAATGTGAAAATTCCAAATTTTGATTTAAAGTACATATTGGCACTATTGAATCGAGAAAAGTAGCCATTTCGTGGAATATAATATTTACCACGAATACAAAGTTTTATTTGAAACACTTTTAAAACGATAAAAAAGTGTCTGCAGAATGCACGAACGTTTTAGTAATTACTTGCAATAACAACGGGCGCCGTAATAAGAGCTCCCAACAATCAATCTAACGAAGCCAACTAGTGGAGCTTGATTAAAATGCATCCACGTGATTTTCGTTTCGCTTTTGTTCAACGTGGTTCGCTTAATTTCCAGGAAGCCGGTAGAAATCAGCCGATCGCAACAATATTCGTGGCCGTCATTGTTATCGGTAAACGTAAACGCGAGTTCGTCAATCAGTGGCCCCTGTCTGCCAAATGAATACGATGTGAGCCGTGTATCGAGCTCCGAACCGATCAATGACACGGAAATAATTCAGATACATTTCCGTCGGCTTTAATTCGGTGGTCGCCAACGTGCAGCCTATTGTGATTCGACAAAAATATTAGATTGAAAAACGTAGTCGATAACGAGAGAGCAATTAAATTAAATTTCGCACGTTGGGCCAGTTACAATTTGGATTCGCAGTCAGTGATTTATCGTTTTTGTAGAAATTGAAGAAGGAAATATTATTAGTACTAGGGATTTGGAAATTTTGGGAGGTTAGAAATGTTATATTATTAGAAATTTATAACTTTAGGAATACTGTGTCTTTGGGGACTTTGAAATTGTTGAAATGTTACAGTTTTAGGAACTTAGGAATTTCGAAATATTATATTTATAGAAATTAAGAAATTTGGGAGCTTGGAAATATTATATTTTTATAACTTTAGGAATACTATGTCTTTGGGGACTTGGAAATTTGATGATAATATATTTTAGGGAATTTTGAAACACAGAAATATTATATTTTTGGAAACTTAGAAGTTTGGAAATTTATTCTTGACCCCCTGACCGTCAGTATCAATATGAGAATGGCTCCATACAGAAAAGATAGGTAATAAAAGCTCGTACAATCGAGAGAAGAAGTGTTTTTCTGGAGCAAAAGATTTTCTCGATTATCCAAAAACGGTGACCCGAATAGAAGAATTTAATTCAACTTTCAGATTAGATAAATCCTTCGATTCAAGGGAAATTATTACGAGCGGCAATCCAGGGTGGTCCTGGAAAGTTTAATATTTAAGGGAAGCGAATGCAGAGGGTGAAACTTTTCATACAAATGTTTCATCGTCTACCCTGCGGTCACGGCACATTTGTTTTTCCTACTGACGCTCGAGATACGTATCTTCGAAAGTTTCCAAGCGTAAAATTTGATTTTCCCCGAAAGTCGTTCCATTCCGTCTGGATGTTTCTTTGCAGGCTACCACCGGCGTCCACGTTGATTCGTTTAATCGACTCGCTTAACCGGCAAAGAAGCTAAGTAAACTTGGAAATTTTACAGAAGAAGCTTGGAAAATTTTAAAGCGGTTTCACAGTTCACGGTTCAACCGTTTAACGCGTTTGGCTTCCGATGAAACTTTATACAAAGCCGAGAACGATAGTCGAACGCGTGAACGTTTCACGATGATACTGCTGGGTGGTTGGCTTTTCTAGGGAAAATGGCGATATAGTAGGAAAAGAAAGACTCGGTATTCGGAAGTCTTTATTCATTACACCTTTAGTAATTTGGTAATTTGGTAATTTGCTAGTTTGGAAATTTAGCAATTTGGTAATTTGGTAACTTAGTAATTTGCAAGTTTGTTAATTTAGTAAGTTGTTAGTTTGTTAATTTAGTAATTTGGGAATTTGCGAGTTTATTAATTTAGTAATTTGGGAATTTGGTAATTTGCGAGTTTATTAATTTAATAATTTGGGAATTTGGTAATTTGTTAGTTTGTTAATTTAGTAATTTGGGAATTTGCGAGTTTATTAATTTAGTAATTTGAGAATTTGGTAATTTGCTAATTTGATAATTTGGGAATTGAGCAATTTGGTAATTTAGTAATTTATGATAATTCGGTAATTCGGTAGTCTAGTAGCCTAATAATATAATACTTCATTAACGAACAATGGGTTAGGTTAATTTACCCTGCCTACGTTTCCAGTATAAAACTAAACATGGAAAATCACCGTTTTCCCCAGGTTCGCCTACGTTGTTCGTGACTGTACACATACATTATAAGGGACTTGATGATTTCCCTATAATCCTCATACACGCGTGATATAACGAGGTACAGGAGGTAGGATGAGGGGGGGGGGGGGGGCGTAAATTGAAGAAAGGTTAAATATTTGTATGGGATATCATGAAATTACCAAGGGCTTCGCTGCGGACGTGGTTATTACGAAAAAGAAAGATGCCGACGGTTTTTCAGGGAGCGACGGTGAAAAAGGAATATTAACCGTGCGGTGAAACGAGCCGTGCCCTACGTATGTATATATACCGTTCACGTAAGTGGATTTTCATGTAAAATATTTCACGGCAACGTCAGTCCATCCGTATATCTGAATCAAGAGATATACTCCCGTGAGTCCGTTTCAAGAACCCAATCCTTGCAATTTTTAATTTATATCCTATATCGGTTCGACTCGAAGTCCACGAATAATATGGTCTCGTTGTAATTCTCATTCGTACGTTCTTAATCAGTCGGGTTTGGTTGGTTTTGAAATATTCAAAAATCACTTTGTCCCATTTTCACTGAAAAATTATTCGTTCGCGAACGTCCAAAAAGGAATTGCTGTTTAATATTTCATATCCTCTTTCAACTTTTCCCTTAAAACTGACGCTTTTGAGTTTTGACATCATTCTTACGAATTAGTTACATCTGTTCGTTGTGTCGTGATGAAAAAAAAAAAAAAACATAGTTAATACGTCGGCGAATCAATTTCGAAACTGGTCGTGTATTTTGTGCAAAAATTCGACATATAATTACTTTAGGATTTTATAAAATTCGATACTTGATAATTTGCAAATTCGTTAAAACTTGGAATTTAATAATTTTAGATTTCGCTCAAATCTAAAATTTATTTATTCTAGAATTTCTGAAAATTCTAAATTAAATACTTTCAGAATTTCATCGATTTAGAAATATAATAATATCTAAAGATTCCAGAAACTCGAATCACAGGATACTTAAAAATAATCCTTTCGAGGGAAAAATCGACTTACCCGCCGCAAAGAAGAATAATTTCATGAAATTTCTCTCAATCAAACGCCAAAAGAATTCCCTTCGATTTCGATTATGGTATTTGAATGATCGCCTGCACACGGAACGATTCTTTCGTTCAAGTACCGTTTCGAAGGATCCTGAACAGAAGTTCGAGGAGCTCGTAAAACGGTGGAAAATGAGAGGTGGAATTTCCAATGGCTTTCCTGACGGACATCAAGCCTTGGTGATTCGCGTGAAAGTAAATGCCTCGGTTCGAGTTTAAACGATCGTAAACAGAACACGTGGGGTGTGGAAATTTCGGTTCGTCTTTCGGTTTACGCGCAAGACTGGTCGTCCGGAAAACTCGAAATAAGTGAATCTTCAATCCCCGCCACCCGTTCCTACCGGAAGAATTGTTGCACGGACAAAGCTGAAACGTGGCCGAGGGGTATGCTTCACAATGCACTCCTTTAAGCCACGCCACTCTTTTTCATTATCCGTCCCTCCCTTCTAACCGATTTCATCCACCCTCTTCCATTTACTTCGTGCTTTTGCTGGAAGGGGGGGGGGGCTGGCGATCCGAATGGTGAAAAATGTTGATCGGTGCAGTTGATTCTAATCAATGTTTTTCTACTCTTTTAAACTTCATCAAATTCGCAATTCTAAGCAAAGTTTAAAATTTTATCCTTCGAACATTCGTAACTTACCACCTGCCTGAATTTGAAAATCGGATCGAAACAAGAAACTTAACAAAATATGTTAAGTGGCATTACATTTTTTCAATATTTCATGAAAAGGACTTCGGAATTGATCGTGAATCAGTGCTCTGTCCCAGCCGGTAGCAGTTGGTTTATTGTTCGAAGTAAATTCGCGAATAAAACTCACGTGATGTCTGTAATTATGCGTTGATTAATTGAGCCCTCGCAGGTCGCCATCGTTTCCTTCGTAGCGACGGCTGCCAACGCCTGCTTCCTTTCTTTTTGTTTTCCTTTTCTTTCTTTTACTATGACATTTATTGGCTGGTCGCCGTTTGTGCCGGTTAAATAATCCGTTCCCGTTAAAATGCTCTTTCGCATTAATAATGCCGTATCTGATCGAAAAACGCGGCTACACGTCCCGTTTTCTCGCGATACCGGCTCGCGATAATGCGTTACGCTCGCTGCACCGGCTGTTTGACATTTTCATGTGCCGACATTGTCGTAAAAACGACGCCCCGAAAGAATGGAGCTCGATCAAAGCAAGAAAAACCGTCGGTTATATTCATTAATCATCGCGAATCACGTGGAACGTGATTTTCCAAAAATTTTTACGCCACGAATCGATTCTATCGAGTCGCGACATGAATAATGTTAAAATTTAGAATTTTAACTTTGCAACGATAGACAACTATTTTTCAAAGGAAAAATTAAAAAATAAGCGCTTCGAATTTCGTATTTATTTATGTTACGACACAATGTTTCCACTGATTAATTAATGGTTCGTGGAACGACTGATCTTTAAAATAGCAACAGTCGAAATTTTAATTCGGAGCCATTTTGATCTTTAACCTCCGCTGCGATATCATTTTGAACGATATCAGGATATTATTACTTATGCGAGATAGCAAGTGAAAAGGTTAATTGAAGAAATGGTACCATCGTATTCTGAATAATTGCGATTACAGTATGTCTGACTATAAACGGCTATTTTCACTGCGGCGGTCAACGTGTTTAACACGTTGACTGCCACAGTAAAAACGGACGTGGGTAGTCAGACACACTGAAATCCTAATTATTAACAATACAATCAACTAATTTTCAAATTTAACTTTTCAATTCGATAGCTAGCATTAATTAGCGTAATGTTAACGCTATCATTTTTCTTATTTTATCATTTCTGTTGGTAATTATTTGATTGTAAAAAATTTCGGGCACCGTTCACCGGTGACCCCCGTGACAGCCAACGTGTTAATGTTATTAGCTCGGCGATTGGATTCGAAATTCGGCAAATAATAATTTCCACTATTTGAATTAATAACCTTCTGCTATATTTTTGGTAGATCAGTCTAATATTTTTTTCTGTATATAGGGATTTCCTTTTAAAAACTTTTCAAGCTTAATACTAGTCAAGTGCTTTCGTCATTTGAAAGGCAACTTACGAATCTATCGATAACAAAATTACACTTCTTAAAAATAAAAATAGGAAATTAACTTTTCTTGAACTCTGTTTGAAATCCAAGAAAATATTAAAATATTTCATTTCCATTTAATCGCCGCGTGTAATTAAACATTTTCAATGATTAGGCGTCCGTGGAGGATATTTGATTTTAATTTTAGACGGTTGGCCAGGAACGTAAAATTTTCAGGAATCACGTGATGCATTAAAACCGAGCCAGAATCGTGTGCTACGTTGTACGAAATTGCGTTTCCAGGACGAGCATGAATTCTTAAACGAGAACGTAGCTCGTCCGGTCGAGATGGAAAAAGTTTTGGTTGGATTTAACGAATGATGATTGCTCGTCGACCATCGCAGCCACGTTAATTACCTCCGGTTAGTTTTTTCAGTTTCGACCGGAAGTACGTTTTCCAAACGAGGGCCAATTCGTGCAACTGGATAAATCATTCGTGGGACAAATTAGCCGGTTGTTGGACGAATCGGTGCTTGTTTAAAGGAATCAGCTCTTTCTTTCTCTTTTACAGTAAACTTGTTTTCATTACTTTTTAACCCTTGTATGGACAATTAATTATACGTGCAGCCATTGTTATACTGCGAATATTTTGCAAGTTATAGTAGTTGTATTTAAGAAAATTTCAAGTGGCTATAGGGAGTGTCGGGTCTGGGAGTTAATTTTCGTTTCGAACCCGTAAGTCGACATAAAACAGTCTGAAACATACAAATTTGGAGCGACTTTGCAATATTTTCACTAGAATATAAAAAATGATTAAAAATTATTGTTAGTATTATTCCACGCCACTCGCGTGTTTATTAATCAAACAGACCGTGTATTAATGGATACGTAGCAACGATTGCAATTGTTCTTGCGTACGAATTCGAATATATTACAATTGATTTTCGAATAATTGCTCGCAGAAGTTTGATCAAATCCGCAACCGATACAAATTGGCAGAAAACAACGGGCACGAACCGTGGAGTCAAACGTTAATTAGTCTTTGATCAATCCGTTTAATTACACCCAATAATAATTTACATATTTCCCTACAAATATGCTGCCTTCTGTTCTCTATGAAATCATTGATTGCAACGTTCCGAAACTCGACGAAATACCTTCTGACACGTAGAAATAACCATTGGTCAGTATATTGAAATTCCTGTTGTAATTAAATACCCTAATAATTGAAATATTATAATATTTCATACTTTGGCATTAAATTCACAACTGAAATCCCTTACAGAGTCATTTATCCAAATTAATTAAGCCCCTCGTAAGCAACGGGACAGGTAGAAATTATAATAATTCCAAGTACTTTAACCCTTCGCACTCCGCCTTATTTCTCAATTATTCTTCTTTTTTCAAACTGGCAATTTAAAAATGTAACACGACATAGGAGTCCCTCTGATCAAAACTAGCGTCGAGTCACATTCGACACAGCAGTGCAAAGGGTTAATAACTAGCCCAAAAATTATTAATTAATATTATTAACACGTTGAGTGCCACAGTGAAAATCGGACGTCCATCATCAGACACGATAAAATCCTAATCATTAAAGAATGCTTAAATCGATTAATTTTCAAATTTAACCTTCCAATTATCACTATCAATTATTTAATTATACAAAATTCCGGGTGTTAGTCGCCGGTGATCGACGTGGTGCTTAACGCGTTAAATTAATTACCTTCCAAACCATTTAAATTTCTCTGCATCCCCAATGGTTAACAATAAAAATATTAAAGTTTCTGGAACAAAATACTCCGCATGGACACACCTCGCCGAACAACCATCAAAAATTCCCTAAAATCGAATCGCGAAGAAAAAGGATTAGGTTTGCAGCGTTCGTCATCCGCGAGAGGCGCACTGATAAATAACCAAGGAGGATGGGGGGTGAGTTAGAGTTGAAGGGTTCGAAGCCGTTCGCGGAAGTTACTCTCGAGGTGACAGGGATTTATTGGGAAAGTTGCGATTGTATGTATAAGCATCGGATGGGTGGATGGGCAAGCGGAGCCTCGTTTCGTGGCTCTCACGTTATCAGCCCCGGCCAGGGGGTGGGTGGTATCCTGATAGAGGGGGTGTGAGAAACTCAGGACGTATTCCTCAGGAGTTTCCCTGGCTGGCTGGATGATCGTTGCCGGAGAATTTCCAATCTGCAATTTGGAGTTTCACCAGCCACCCGGTTCTCTCTTCCTCTTTAGAAGGGGCTAGGGAGAATAATGGGGGATGTCGTCGAGCATATTGTCGATTTCGCAACTTTCCGAATTTCACCATCGATTCTTCGATCTTATCCTTCCTGTGTGTGGGCGGGGAGGAGTGATAGGATGCTTCACTGACATCTTCTTGGGAACTTGTTCATCGAGTTCGTTGAATCTTCTATTCTTGACGGGGAATTCTCGCAGTGTCAACCCCCTGGCGGGGTATTCCCGTGACGTGCACGTCGGCAGGGGCTGATGATGAAACGAAACGACGTTCCTTCTTGAAATCCTGCTTCTTTATTCAATTCGCTCGATCCTCTTCTTCGCGAATATATTCTGCGTCGATCTTACCGACGTTGCGTTTCCCTAATTCTATCGCGCGGCCGGATTCGAGGTTTTCCTGTCTCGGTGGATGTTAAAATTTGCATTTTGTCGATTTATCATTGATAGACATTAAAGGGGGTTTTTTTCGAATTATTTAGATATCTCTTTTGCAATTTATATCGATCGCCACTATTTCATTTCATACCCAAGAGTACAAAATTTACAATTGGCAAAATTTAAGTTAAATATATTTATATCAGGTTTTTGTCATTCGAGAATTCCGTGGCTCTAAGGTCTTTCGTTACCATTATTTGATTTCTTATCCAATAGTACAAAATTTATATTTGATTGAAATTATATTTAGCAGAGCGTAAGTTAAATTTAGTTATTTACTTATTCGAAATTTCCAAGCTGGAGTACTCCAGAAATATTTCTCGCCTAATAATAAATTATACCCTAAAACTCACAGTTTAATTATCCATTATTAACCTGTCGCTGGGAGTAGGTACTTGAACAATTCTATTCAGAATAGAGCCCTTTATCTGATATTTTTTCCCCAATTATTCGGCTCCCTGTTTGAAAGCTGCCCGAAAACGTAGAGGTATTTGACTTGAAAGGTTGTTCGTTATTCTGTCAGGTGAAAAGGGACGATTCGCGTCCCGATTTCGACTTTATCTTCCTCCCCCCCCCCCCCCCCCCCCCCCCCTAGTACCGCGCCAATCGCATTCGCATCGAAAAAACAAAGATTCCGACTGGCAGGCTGTTGAAATGCAGACAGCAGAGAAAAAGGATCGGAGGCGAAGGGGTGGATGGCGAAACAAGAGGGTTGGCTTGGAGACGAAGCTCAAAGGGAAACTGAAAAACCACGATAGAAATTCTCTCGTAATTCCGTTCGCTTTGATCACGAGTCCCATTCCGCAATATTTTTATGCATTTTTAGTTAGAGCAGGCGAAACTAAATAAAATAGGAACAAAACAACCATTCCGCTCGACTGAAACTCTTTTCTTTGACCCGCGTTACTGTCACCGGAGAATATTGTTTCGGTACGATCGGTGTCATATTTATTGTTGGAAAACGCCTGATGAAAAAAGATAAATATAGGTACACGGCTTTTCAGCTGTCTCGAAATATCGCCAGAGTGGGGCATTCTTCCAGGCTTTGTTGTTTGATCAAATTTATTAAATATTTTTATTATTCCGAAACAGAGGAATAATATTCTTCTTCCCTTAGATATATAATTTTGGTTAAAATTTGGGTGAAACTTTATGATTTAAAGAAAAACGTGTACCAATTGAATTAAGTAAATATTTTAAGTAGATATTTATGACAAAATGTATATATTAAGTTTGCTCAAATTTACGTAAAACACAGTTTACAGTTCAAATTTCTGGCATGTTTTATAAACTTTTGCAGACAAAAAATGTTATCATCAATCATCGAATCAATTAAAAAGTTTCTTTCGGATAAACGCGTGACACGGTTTCAGCTGTTGGCCGTTCGAGAATTTAAATAAACTATAAAGGTGTAAAAGGCAGAGAGGAAATATCCAAGGGACCAAAGTGTACATCGGGTCCCGTGATGCCGGGGGCGTCTTTGACAAATACTTGCTAGCTCGTCGTCGCGTCTCTCCTGACATTTACTCGGGTCACCCCGGGCGAAATGCAATTTATTTTCGCCCCGGGACCGAAGAAAAAGCCAAAGAGGGCTGGTGGCCTTCCTCTGTCCATCCTCGTTCGAGATTCGCATCTTGCAAATTACTTACTAACCTGAACGAGCTCTTTCGTCGGCTATCAACTGGCCGAATCTGACGCTCCGATTCGCGATGAAATTTTCATTCGCGATTCGATAACGGACAGTAAATGGAAAAAATCTATATTTAAAAAAGAAAGACACAACTTTGCACGAAAAGGCTTCCGAAGCCATGGAAATTTAAGTAATTAATGTAACAGCGTATTATTTAGATTCGAGAATGTTAATTTTTCAGAAAATTATCCAAAATATGTAAAACCCAATATCGATCCTTGTTCAAAATAAAAATTGACGCACACCATTTCAACGATATTACAATATTTTAACCTGAAATTTTTACGGTTAAATTCACCGACAGTTAATAAAGTCAGAGGTCAAGATCTTTTAATTTTATTTCGTATAATTTTCATCTAATACAATATCGTATTAAATTACGATATTAATAGAAATTTCGTTTCTTCGTTAACAGACATAGACGGCGAGTGTATTATATTTCAAACTGGGTAGTTTAATGAAACGTTTCCCCTGTTTCTTCTGCACATTGAATTATCGTATCTGATAACGGGAGGAGCTTATCGTTCGTGTTTTATAACGTTATTAAAACAAATCTCCCCGGGTAATCTCAACAAATGATGCCACGCCCCCGTTGTGCAATCATAAATTGACATTATTGTACGCTTGATGATAACGATTTTAAAGCGAAACCAGCCGTAGATGAAAATTTCTGCCGCGTAGTTTACGTAGTGGATCGTTTTGTACCACCTGCGAGATAAGATTTTTTCCTATTATCATCTGCCTTGTAATGAGACACACTATCGTGTTAATTATTCAGAATGCCTGGGTTACGTTTTCCAGTATTAACTTTTCAACCTCATATCTCGGGTAATTAATTAACATTGAATTGTTGGCTTGGTAATTGCCTCGGTGGAAATGAATGTCTGCAGTAAGATATATTGAAATTTTAATTAATATCCGTGGGATAGTTTTCTTTTTCTTTTTTTAATTCAAGCTTTTAATTTACTCGCCTTATATTATTATTATCTTTGGTCGCATGACGTTTAAAGGGTGGCTAATCAATAGGTACTTCAGTTTTATATGTCATTAGTGTTTAATGATTCTACTATGGTTGCGAGATATATTGAGTGTGTTCGATTTTCAAACTCAAGCTTTTAATTGTCAACCTAAATCGTTATCGATATTCTGTTTGATTATACTGCGTTCGGATTTTACAGCGTTAAAAGTCATTCATGATTAATTATTAATTAGCGCTGTGAAAACGGAGTATTTGTAGTAAAATATATTGGAATTTTAATTGCTATCTCTTGGGTGTGTTCAATTTTCAAACTCAAGCTTTTAATTTTCGACCGACAATGTTATCAATATTCTGTTTAATTATACCGCATTCGGATTTTACATCGTTAAAAGTCATTCGCGATTAATTATTAATCAGCCCTGTGAAAATGAAGTATTTGTAGTGAGATATATTGGAATTTTAATTGCTATCCCTGGGATAGTTAATTTTCAAGTTTCGCATTATTATTAAAATATTAATTCTATTTCATATTTTTCTTCTTCCCATGTATATTATATTTAAAAAATCGATAACTGCCACGATACTGAACGCGTTAAAAATTGTTTAAGATTAATTATTGTTTCACTACGACTTTTTTTTTTTTACTTTTTACCATCAATTTTTCCGCTCGAAGGGTCGTATTTGACGCGTTCGATGCTGAGATTGAATTTTTTCGATAATTTATCATTGCCGGACGCGGTATCGTCGCAAGCTCACGAAACGTAATATTCCTTCATTTACAAGTTGATGAAAAAACCCGGTATCTCGCACGATGGGGGTGGGGCAGTTCACTCTTTCTTTCTTCTTTTTGTTTTTTAAATCGATACAGCACCGGTTAAATTCAGCTTAAATGAGTCGCTGGAATATCGTGCCCTTGTGTTTCTCGAACGAATGAAAATTTTTGAATACCGGACGAATTTTTCATCCCTTTCGATATATTTCATCCGGAGCTGTTGGGACTCAGATATGCGACCATTGCATAATTGTTCTGATAATAAAATTAGAAGAAAATTAAGAAACAAGGTGTTTCGAGTCGTTGTAGGGGATATACGCCACCAATGAATGGACATTCAGGAGTGTTTGTAATTATTAGGGACGAATTTTAAATGATAATAATATTAATAAACATGCCGAAAATGAAAATTAGATTTTCCAGTATGTATAAAATACAATTTAAGAAAGTAAAATAACCGAATTAATTAAATTGGAAATTAAAATTACAGATTTTATCAACAAATGAATAATATAACTGTGTATGTATGTATCTGTGAAAATATCAAACTAAAACCTCCGTATGAAACAATATTTAATCATTTACTTATTTTAATAACTTATTTACTCGTGTAACTATCCTAATCTTTGTAAAACCTGACATCGGGACTTATTTTTAATAATAATAAAAAAAAAGACAGAGGTAAAGGATCTTGTTTCTCTTGTTTGCAATTTGACTCTGTCGTATCGGAAATTGGATAGACCGTGTATATTGAATCGAGAAAACTGAATGCAGCCAATATCGAATGATAAATTGAGGATTCGGTTTCATCGTGGAGAAGTTCGAACGTGTCTTAACGAATCGAGAAAATCGACAAGTTAATAGACACGCCTCAAAGTTCTCAACTTTCAGTAACACCGGTCCAGACACGCCCGATATAGACCGACGTTGGGTATCGACCATCTGCCAGCCCCTGCTAAATATCTCATAATTATATTCCATACCGTGGTGAAGGAGAAAACGAAGGAATTTTTTAATGAGAATATTAATTAAAAACGCCTCTCGATCGTATCGACGTGCCATCGTTTCAGGGCACAATTCAATTGCCCTCTGCTCGTTCCGTAGAGTTAGGGTGGTGAGGAAAATTGTTTGTTAGCAAGATTGAGTTTGAAAAATTTGGAAATACGGATATTTAGATATTTCGATATTTGGACATATTTTAACATCTGGAACGTAAATATTTGTAAGTTCGAATACTTGCCGAATCCCATAAAGTTAATTCGCCGCGAACGAAAAAGAAGGAAGGAAAAAGTTTCAAAAGGAATCGAGGGAAATCGATTCTGATTTCGATAGTCGCAAACAACGAAATTTCTTGGTGAAAAACAAGTTTTTTCCCCCCGAATTTCCATGAAGCTAACCCCATAAATCCTGCGCCGCCGCGAGAACTAACGGCAGTTTTAGAAGCTTGTACTTCGAAGAGCTTTCCGCAAATTCCGAACGATAGAGAGCTTCCAGCTTTCGGCGGAGAGATAAAAAAAAAATAGAAGGCAAGAAAAAATAAGGGACGTTGGATTCAGTTGGGATCCTTTTTTCTTTTTCTTACTTCGTAACCGACCAACTAGCCATAATTCAATCAGCCTGAGTTCCCCACGAAATGTTTTCCCAACGAGATATCTCGTTCCGAAGCATCCTCCTAACGAGCATCAATTCGTTCGGTGAAATCAAAATGAAAGCTTATTGGATTCTTCCTTTCATTTTCTTTTTCCTGCTCCTTTTTTTGATTCTTTGTTTCATTTGCAAATTGATAGTTTTTATTCTGGTTCTGATTGAATATTGAGGCAACCAGGCTTTCATTTTGAAGGACATGTATATATGCACGTCCTCGAAATATAGGATATGCATTTGTAGTGACCGTACTAAGGGTTGTAAGGGTTCTCGCTCCCTTTCGATTGATATGTATTAATATATCGGTTACCGACTCCCGGTACTATACATTGAAAAGTTATTTTTGAGTTTTTGGAAATATCATATTCTCGGGTCTCTGAATTTTTATAATGTAAAATTTTATGTTTCAAAGTTTCTATAATTATAATATTTCTAAATTTCTAAACTTCAAAAAACACAGTATTCCGTAATTTCTAAGTGGGTGGTTAGACCAGTGGAATAAGATCGTAGGTGGTCAGGCAAGTAGAATCCGACCCCGAGTGGCCGGACAAGTAGAATAAGACCGTAGTCGACCAGGCAAATAGAATAAGACGGTAAGTGGCCAGCCAAGTAGAATGAGACGGTGGGAGGTCAGACAAGTAGAACGAGACGGTAATTGGTCAGACAAGTAGAGTGAGACGGTAAGAGGTCAGACAAGTAGAATAAGACTGTGGGTGGTGAAACGAGCTTCAAAATTCCCCAAAATATACGTTCTCTATGCTCCCAAGTTCGTAAAAATATAACATAATATTCAATAACCTTCCAAATTCCCCAAAACATAATATTCCTAAGCTTCTAAACTCCTGAAAATACTAAATATTTCTTCTCCGAATCATCAAACACAAACTATTCCCGACACAGACGATCATAACGGTAGAATCAGTCCCTCAAAGGGATTCGTCAAATAGTTTCCCAAAAATAAAATCACCGAATTCGGCCAGAATCCCGCAAGAATCCCTGCCATCTTGACTACAAAATTCCAGCTGCAAAATGGCTGGTATAAAGCGCTACCTCAGCCAGCCGGGCGATTCGTAAACTGTCCGAGACACATTTCACCGAGTCGAAATAATAATTGCAGGGAGTGCGGAGGAGGGAGGATGGTTAGAGCCACCGTAAGCATTTCGGGGTTCGTCTGGGTGACGACAATGGTGTAGAACGAGGGGTGACACGGTTGGGGGGGGGGGATTCTGCCGGTAATACCAGCAAGTGGTATACTAGGGGTTAATAACGACGCCAGTGGAAACACTTTAAAGCCGTGGGCGCAAAAGGGTGGCATCACGTCGCGACGTAGTTTATCGGGCCAGTTTGGTAACGGTAATATCGGATCGTGATAAATTTTCTTACGTCTTTGAGAAATTTCATGGCGAGGGGTGTTTAACCCTTTTCGATTGAACGTCGATTCGTTGTTCTTTTAGACTTGGTTGTTTTGAAATTTTGAATAAATATTGCTCGAATTTCAAATCCATATTCGACCGGTATTCGGATAAATTTTTTTTTTTTTTTTTATTGTTATTGCGGTGCTAATTTCTATTCAGAACGATAAAACGAACGACGTCGAACGTTTTTAATAATGTTTACGTTGCAATGTTTAATTCGAACGTGCGTCGATAAAATGATGGAAACGCGTCCGTCGAGCCGGCCATAAACGTCATGCGCGGCTGTCTAATTCCTCGGTGAACTGGACTTGATATCCTAGTAATGTTTGGATATTCTACTGGCAGCAATTGCGCTAATGGACCCGCAGGGTAATTACCTGGATCGGGAATACCAATATTACTTGGCCGGTCGATCGTGGCTGTTCAGGTAACCAGCAATTAGTATATTGGCCGACCACCAGTCTTTTCTGTGTCAATATTTCAACAGTATAAAAATTCGTTTTATCCATTGATACATAGGGTGTTCCAGGAAAATGAGAAAGGTTTCAAGAACTTTCAACCACATGAACGGAAACAATTTTCCTTTTTGATTCGGATAAGATTATATTTCAGGAAGGAAACAGAATTATTTCGATGAATTAATCCGCAATTATTTATATCGCGAACGTTTGACGAGGAACCATGTTTTTCGTGGAAAATATGGTTACGATATTGAGATGTCGTTGGATATCTGGTTACTTACCGTCGAATGTTTCCGTTGTTCTTTTACCATCGATCCGACAATTTCATGGACGAACTCGACGAACTGCAGACATCCAGAAATAGCGTCGTAATTCGTTAGATTATATTGCTGTCGGTTTGCGCAACTGAAATTGCTAGTTGAAGACTAGCGGGAGGTCCCGATGAAAATCTAGGACGACGTAGGTGGGTTATTATTCAACGTTCAACCGCAGTTCGAAATTACGAAGATCGTATTTACTCGTCTCGTTTGATTCCATCGCGTGTATGTTCTAACGATAAGATTCCAGAAACGCGTGTAGCTTCTCCTCCAAATTTTTGGCAAATTTCTTTGTCGTTTCTTCTAATATCGAAATATTCGGATTTTCATGAAATTTAATCAGAAATCTATATATTCGATTGGCTAAATATTCGACCAGTCAAATCTTGGAATATCTAAATAATTGAGTATTGGAATATAAAATAAGAAATCCGGAGGCTTTGGCAATGTAGATTATTGTTTAATTATAATTTTCTACTTTCATATTATGTTTCCTTTTATACAATTTCGCACTATTCCTTTAATTACGAGATCCATTCGTTTAAAAATTAAGTAAAGTGAAATACATTACAAATCATGATTTGTTAATGCAAAACAGAGGGTAGAATTTATTAGCCATCGAACGAGGGAGGTTATAACAATTTTTATTCTGAATTTGTTTCATCGATATTTGCACCTGTAAATTGTTCGGAAAAACAATAACACGAAGTCCATGGAAATATTCACCGAAAATCAGCGGCGATGTGAAAAATTTGTTGAATTTAAATTTAAAAAAAAAAAAAAAAAAGAAGAGGTAGATAAAAATAAAGCTCAATCTTTCTTGTTGCCAGGACTTTTATTTAAAACAAATATAAAACAACAGAATTGTTTCGTGTTTGAAACTGTGTTTTTATTAGCATTAATAATTGGTTATCCAGTGAACCATCAGATATAATTGTTGAATATAACTGGATACAATTTGTTGATCCGGTTGTCGTGCGTTAATGTTTAATTTCTCAACAAATTGGCCTAGAATCGATAAATATTAATCGAAAATAATCAGATATACACATGTTGCAATTTGTAAGATCTTAGTAGCCAGTGTTTGAATATTTGGGTATTCCATTACTTAGGAATTCGAGTACTTAGAAATTCGAATGCTTAGGAGATCGAGTACTTAAGAATTTGAGTACTTCAAAATTTGAGTACTTATGAATTTCAATACTTAACAATTCGAGTACTTAGGAACTGAAATATTTAGGAATTGGAATACTTAGGAATTGGAATACTTAAGAATTGGAATACTTAAGAATTGGAATACTTAGGAATTGGAATACGTAGGAATTTGAGTATTTAGGAATTTAAATACTTGGGAATTTCAATACTTAACAATTCGAGTACTTAGAAACTGGAATGCTTGGGAATTCGGATACTTAAGAATTTCAATACTTAGCAATTCGAGTACTTGGAAATTGGAATGCTTACGAATTCTTGCGTACTTGAAAATTGGAATGCTTAGGAATTCGAGTACTTAGGAACTCGAGTGCTTAGAAACTCGACTATTTTGATATTACGATACTTAGGAACTCGAGTGCTTAGAATTTGAGTACTCGGAAATTCGAATATTCGTGCACTCTAATACTTGAGAACTGGTATTCAATCTAAATGAAATTTAGCGAACGATTCGTCAGATGAAATACATTCCTTTGCGCGTTCGCCAGTGAAACAACTGGACTCACCCCGTCGATTTTCAGCGTGGAAAGCTTCGAAATAATCGATGAACCAATCGTTGAAGAAAAGGGCAAATAGTTATACGTCTCTGGGTTATGACATCGTTCCGCTCTTACGAGCTTCCGCCACTTTGGTCGTAATACCATCGACTCATCTCGAGGAGTTTCAACGTCGTTCTTTACAACTGCGTGCCCTTCGATCGTGAAATCCGACGATGAAAAAACACGGACGTGTTTCCCTTCAGGATTAACACGGCCCTGATAGATTCTTCTTCTCATAGACGATCGATCGATGCTCGTTTCTTCTTTTCCTTTTTACGCCGATTGAAATCTGGATCGAACAAAATGTTTCGGAGCACGAGGAAATTGTAAAAGGGCTTCAGTGTAAAGAACCGATCTCGAGAAATGCCCTTGCTAAAGTATCACGAAGTCGGAGGACATTTCTTATATCGTGTTAAAATTGCAAAACTATCTATGTTACGTTGTAACAACGTTTAGAATTAAGAATACTTACGGTTCTTCTAGAATTGTAGTTAATTACAAAGAAAACAGCCTAAGCTAATAATAACATAAAACAATTTGGGAATTTTAGGAAATACCCGAACCGATGCCTTCTGTCGTACATATTTTTTTTCGGGGGGGGGGGGGGGATGATCATTTCAATGAAATCGTTAAATTGGTATGCTCAACAACCCTGCCATAACATTTATTGCTTGCGATCCTTCGCCTTCATTAACGATCTACGTACCCCAGGTACCTACATCGCTGTCCAAGAACGATCGGTAGTCAAGGGCGGATTTTTCGCGTTTCGCATCGACCAATCAGGTAGCTGTCCACCACCACTCTAATTTTAAACTATGCATATTCACCCCTATCAGAGATCAGAAGAAAAATTACTTGTTCATTCTTCGTCAAAGTGTAACCATAATCATTTCTAAGTTCGCTCGTATCGGTAGCTATAAGACATTTTATTAAAGTTAAGTTTATTTAACTGTGTGTTTAACACTCATTTGCACCACCCGAAATATTCGAGTGTTATCAAGTTAACGCCCGAAGCGTATTGAATAAATAATTTGCAACAAAAATTATTTCAACAATTCGTGCGCGCTGAACAATCTACAATGTTAATGCTTTGAATGTTTTAACGAAATCGTAGAAAAAGAATCGTTCAAAATAACTTTCATGTTATCGAGAAATTGCAAATATTCAAGTTTCTTTAAAAGCACAGAACAACGTGAGTATATCCAAGGGTTTTGAAGGGTAGGTACAGGGGCGAGGGCGGGGTGTATCGATTGAAAGCAACAAATACAGCTGATCAAAAGATTGTAAGTTCACCTTTGACCCCTACCCTTTTCATGTAAATCACATCCGAACGAGTTTTTCCGGTTTCCAGAATCACATTGTGTCCACCCTACTTTTCTCAGAGGGCAAAAGGAGGGTTTCTTTTTTCTTTTTTTTTTCTCTCTCTCGGTATCGTAAAAGGGAGAGACCTTACGACATTTTTATACGACGTGGTCAAGCCCATATCTTATCCTACAGAGGGGTTGGGCCGGTTTCCAGAAAACGGGGGGAGAAGAAACGTCGATACAGAAGGCCGTAACATAGGGACATATAGTGGTTGTGCGCGATAGAAGTAACGGCTACCCCTGGATTCTCCGTTAAGCGAAAAACGAGGCCGTAGAATCCTGTTATTGCTTTTCGTACGATATCAAGGATTCAGATTGATTCAAAGTTACAACCCCTTTTATACCCTTCTGTCCCCATATAACCTTCCTGTCGTAGTTGTTTCTTATTCTAACCCCAAAACGTTGCTCAAACTGATCGCACACATATTTTATCATCAGTTTACTTTTCTTCCGTGGCAATTCTCTTATCATCCATTTGTTATTCTCTTTAACATTAACCTCTATGTAGTGCCATTAATTAAGATATCGATCATTTTCAAAAGTCACTAATTCAGAAATTACTCACTTAGAAATCACTGACCTAGATATTACTAATTTGGCAGTCCCTGATTTAGAAATTACTAATTTAGAAACCGGTGACTTTGAAATTACTAATTTATAAATCGCTAATTTAGAAATTACTTATTTAGAAATCGCTAATTTAGAAATTACTAATTTAGAAATTACTAATTTAGGAATCGCTAATTTAGAAATCGATGGTTTAGAAATTACTTATTAAGAAATCGCTAATTTAGAAATTACTAATTTAGAAATCGCTAATTTAGAAATGACTAATTAAGAAATCGCTAGTTTAGAAATTACTTATTTAGAAATTGCTAATTTAGAAATTACTAATTTAGAAATCGCTAATTTAGAAGTCGCTAATTTAGAAATGACTAATTTAGAAATCGCTAATTTAGAAATTACAAACTAGCGAATTACTACTTAAAAAATTACTTATTTAAAACTTACCGTAATCGCTTGAACTAGTTACCAGCCGCGGCTATAAATTTGATCGGTATATAATCACCAACTGGACGGACGAGGTGTAGCCAACGATTAAAACGAGACTCGCCAAGGCAGCAATTTTTCTAATAGCAGTTGTAAACAGTTCCCGTTATCTGGCCAACAAGAACGGATCACGGTCATAAAGTTGGCTTCGTTGTTTCCGCTGCCAGAGCACTGAGCAAACCGTGGCGGACAAGGGGTTTCCCCGGTTGTAACGCAGCGAAAGGAGATTTTTCTCTGTTGTTGAAATGCCGCAAGAAACAGCGAGGACGGTAAGAAGATGAGCTGAAAACGGAGGAAAAATAGCGACGGAAACCTGGAAAAGGTCGGAAAACGAAGGACTGTCCGCGGGAAGAATCTGGAAAGGAATTACTTTGTTTGCGAATTTACATCGGGGCCATTATTTAAAGAGAACCGAGGATTATTTATAGAGTTATATTTCATAATATTCGAAATCTATGTTGCAAAATTACTGATTGACAAAATAAGTAAAAAGGAATTAAGAAATAACGCAATAAAGGGTTAACTATCTATCGTTGAATTGTTTACTATCTTAAAAATTACTACTTTCGAACATACTGCTTTAAAAATGACTATTAGCAGAATTTGACTTTGTTCACTTTAATATTAATTATAACTAAATTACGACTAGCAAAATGGTTAATACATAAGTTACAAGTGGTAATTTTTCTACTTCGTTTCTTATTTCGTTCTTTTTTTTTTTTGTTCATGGTGGATCATAGCGGCTCGAAGCCATCACTGGCCAGAGCTAAAAAAGCACAAGATATAGGTGACAGCAGGACGCTCGAAACGGAGTAAGGGATTCACTTTTCTTCCAACAGGATCCGAGATTAAGCGTGTTCCTTCCAAGAAGCTTCACATGTCGTATTTACGGTAGAAAGTTTTGTTACGATCGCTGAAACTGCCTTCAGCTTTTATTTCTTCAAAATTTACTATCGCCCACTTCCTTTCTATTCATCTACAATCTACTAATAAACGTACTCGATAATAAATCTATTCGATAGCCAAAATAACAACTATTCAATTTACAAAAATATATCAGACTGGAAACTCGTCATTTTCATTTATGTATTCGGTAGTAAAACATTTAGTGTTAAAAGTCGTTTTCAAGCATACAAGAAATCGACATATGATCATTTTCTAAATCGCTCCAAAATTGCAAGAAATCATTTTATTTCCGAAAGAAGATGACTGAACGTCAAAGAATTAACAAATTTTATTTCAATGTTTGCTGGCGAACGGGTGATATTCGTATAACGACGAAACAATTGACAAATGAACCGGATGGTTAACATTCGGGCGATTAAAAAATAATCTTTTGATAGAGTGGACAAAAATGAGCAGAACCGGCGATCTGTGGGACAGTATACCCGTATGATTGGCGCTAAAACAAGCGTCGGCGTAATTTATCTTCTGCCCGTCAGGATATGGATACAAGCGAATAGTGGATTAAGGCAATTAACACGTTCGCGGCTGTAGGATGCGTATGTGTGCGCCGGTATATGTCACCAAATATGCAACTCTATTCATCAATGCTCGGGTCCTGCTCTAACCCATATATTAATTCATAACCACCTTAAGCAAGGCGTTTAATTAAATTCATATTCGAGCTACGAAATTAAACAAAAAATTAACTCCCGGTCGATGAGAAAATGAATGAGTCCATTAGATATAAATTTAACCCCGTGTAATCTGAATTCTCTACATTTTCAAAACATTTGTGAAATGTATCAGGTAAATATTCTTAAATATTTCTTATTATTTATAAGTTCGCCGCTCCGCAAATGCGAACGTGTGAATTATTGCTTTGCCAATTAAACTCGTGATCTTCCCGTAAATATAACAAAATATTTATAGTAAGTAATTCCCTTAGGACCCAAATAGGTAGCCCTCCAATTCGACCAGCAATCGAAATGACCAATAATAAATGAAACTCCCACCCGTCTTCCTTTCGCCCCGGAATGATGATCAAAATACCACAGAATTATCTGAAAACGTAATTCCAAATCATGATCCCGAGTCAGTTGAATTTGTGTATTTTATCGTCGAGGGTAGGGGGTTGAAACGGGAGCGATAATCGCATTCATGGCGTCCCCAAGGATTGACGAGCTACAACCGTATCAGGGGGGGTGGGAACGGTGACACGGGGAAGCTTAAAACCGGAGACAACAGGGGTGAAGTTTCTTTCTTTTTCTTTCTTTCTTTTTTTTTGTTTTCTGAAAAATGGATAGCCACGTCGGGAGGGCCAGAAATTTACTCTCCCTCGGGGAACATCTTCTGTAAGAAAAGGTACGACGGCGAAATAAATTGGTTTGTTACGTAAACAAACTGTCTGTGCATCCCCCTGCCTCCGTTACTCGTCCATCAACCCTTCGCGTGCCTCAAAAATAAATATATACGCATTAGTCTCCCCTATCCCCCCTCCCCCACCATCGACCTCCTTCTTTCGTCGTATCTTACACGCTGCTTTTGAATAAGACGCGGAATAAATGTGCCAGTTCCGCACTATTTACATTCTCGCGTGCAGAAAAGAGAAAAGGATCGTCTGTGTGTGTGTGTGTGTTGTTCTTTTTGTTTTTTTGTTTTTTTTTTCTACGTACGTCTGCGAAACGAAAGAATAAAGGGTGTGGGTGCTGTACGTTGCTCGACTCTCGACTCCCCTGAACGGTTTCTTTCTTCCATTTCGAAGAGTATTTGTTTCCCCTTTATGCACCTTTCCTGATGTTTTATTTGTCACGCGCTGAGTTTTGTGGAATAATGATATGCCATCCCTTCAGCGAAACATTTCTCCTCGAAATACCATCCTGCAAGGATATTTCACAAAATTTAGATTTTACAAATTTAGATTTAGATTTTGTAAATCTAGATTTTACAAAACTTGTAGATTTTGTAAATTTAGATTTTACAAATAACAAGGTTCTTTTGATGTTAGATTAGTACGTGTCTGGTAGATGGTCTCAGAATGTTTGAAGTCTGACACGATTTCATGACATAAAAGTATTGCGAAATGACGCTTATTATATATTATTTGAAAGCTCAAGAATCACAGAAATTGGCTGTATAAATGATTCGTCAAAATTGTTCATACGAAAGAACGAATCTTTCGTTTAATAGCAGTCGTATAAAATTGTTACTTGGAGTCTGAGGTATACGATAATATTGTAATTTTTCATTCCAATTTTTATCACTGATTTTATTTGATAATTTTTTATTATTCAAAAACTGGGAAACGAGTGGTGAAGAGAAACTTTGAATATTATATTCTGGCCTCGTTAATAATTTATTAGCTGGGAACCAATGGCATTTTAAAAACTCCACCTTTAATCATAAAATTCACATATTATCTCGTCAGCATCGACGTAAAGCCGATAATTAAAATTCTTCCGTGCACACTGCCTCGATAACGCGACGTCTACAATTTCCTCACAAAAGTAGTACAACACGAAGGAGAAAGAAGCAGAGAAACAAAGAATGAAGTAAAATTGACTTCCGAAAGTTTGTAAACTCGTTGAAAATAGAAGTTGGGTAAACGGAAAACGGGGCGAAACCGAATCGAGAAGAAATTCGAGGAGAAAAGAAAAAAAATTATTTAAACACAACAGAAAGAAAAAGAAAGAATGATTCGAGAGAACAGTGAAATCTATAAAATAGTGATTTCTTTATTGGCAACGATATGATTTCAATATTTCCATAAGTTTTGTTTGCCCTTCCCCCGTCGGCTGTATTGTTGAAATATTTCCAAACGAAACGACACGATTCGTCAGAAGAATTTCGTAAAAATTTTCCCTCGAAAACTTCATCCATATTCATATCGCTGGTTGTTCCTGGCAATAGAAGGAACCCCGGCTCTGTCAAAGGGTGAACTTTATCTTACGGTATTCGAACTATTCCTCAAATGTCTTGAACAATCGAAATATTGATCGTACACAAACAACTTGTCTATAAACTGTCAACAGAAGATCGGTTCGATTTCTAAACTTTACGTAAGCTGAAGATATTTCCAAATCAATAATATTAAAACGGCATAACTTGACAGGATTAATTCAACGTTAACCTTATCCAATATAAATTATAGTAATAGTAGTAGTAATACAGAGCGGGTGAGGCCCGGTTAGGGTTACCGGTGACCGGCACCCTAATTAACCCTTTGCACTTCGAACATTTTTGGACAAGATCGAATGTAGTCTACGTTTCCAGCAAACCTTCCGAAAACCAAACGCCCTGTTTTGGGAGAAAAGAGTTGTAAATGCTTATGAGCCTATTTATTTGTATTCCTGTCTTCAATTGTCTGCGTTCCAATACAAATAAAACTTAAATGCCGTGTTTCAAAATACTCCGGTAAATTAAATATGTCCCCTCAGAAGGGACAGCGGAGTGCAAAGGGTTCAGAATAGAAACCATGAAATAAACCTTGAACAGCGTTGATATCAAGCTAATAATGTTGGTTATCAAACCGAAAGGTCAAACTTGAAAATTAATCGACTGCATCCTTAATAATCAAAATTTGATCGAGTCTGACTACGTACGTCCGTTTTCACTGTGCCATTCAAAATGTTAACCCGATAATTATTACCGAATTTCGTATATGTCGGTTTTAACATCGTTAACTAATTTTGATCAAGTTTATCGCGTTAACGACAATCGAAAAGGTCGGTAAATCTTTAGCAATCGATAAGGGTTCGATTCAACGATGCAAACGGAAACAGGGAACTCCACTCTTTCGTTGCCGTGTCGAGGAGCACTTAAGAAAAGCCGTCAGTGACGTGCAATCGATGGGTTTACACGTAGCCAGGAAACTTTGTACACGATTCGGCCAATTCGGTTGTTCCCTAACCCCCCCCCCCGTCCCCGTCGCCCTGCGATGTTCGTTTGTAAAGTGTCGTTTGCCTGGTAGGGTTAGGTATGACATGGCCGCCGCGTAAAGGATCGAGGGAACGGAGTCACGCGTAAACCTGACAGCCGTACATTTATCCAGGGGAACTAAAGGGATTCGTTTCGAGCCGAGTGAAAAAGAATCGGGGTGGATGCATCACCGGATTCAATTCGAATTCCGCATTTGTCAGTGATTTTTATTAAACACGCTTCGAAACATTTCCCCGGTACGTGTTCAGAATTACGGAACCCAACGGTTTCGCGTACCATTGGCGGATAAATTATGCGAGGAAACTATTTGGATACGTTTCTTCTTCTTTCTTGTAAAATTAGAGAGCAAATTACCGAATGCATTTTGTTTTTTGTTTTTTTTTTTTTTTCGTTTGCAGGTTTTGAGGAATTATTTTAAATTCGATTGGAAAGTGAATTGCGATGGTGGAGGGTACTAAATACCAACCAAGTTGAAATAATTTATTTATATATATATATTTGTTTAATTTAAACGGTTAGAATTATTAGGTTGTTGCATATGAAATGTTCGATTTGTAATGGCAATTTTGAATAATCACAGATTTTTTATATTAAACGTTAATAATCAAAATAAGAATTATTAAAGTCTGTACATTTTTTACAGTCGTTTCAGAAATTTTCGGAAAAATTACGATTTATCGTGCTTCACAGAAATCTAAGAAAGACACGTTTAAACACGTAAATCTTAACAAACTTCGATGATAATTTATCACAATAAATTATAGTCTTGTTTTAAAATCAAAATCGTTGGAATCCGCACATTTTCTTCAACGAATCAAAGCGCTTTATGACGAAAAACTTGAAAAGATTGCGTAAAAATAGGTAAATATTGAAAACTGAAAATTATCCCTGTATATATAAAACATCTCAATTACCCGAATATTTATCGAGTAAGCTGATTTAAAAGATTGATGAAACAAAATCGGACATTTCATATCCAACAAAAATGCCCAATTTTCTATTCCTGTACAGACAAAACCAGGAGGAACAAGTACCAACTATGTTCTCGTCTACTAAAAAATTTCAACAATTAATTTGCATTAATCAGGAAGCAAATTGCAAAAAGAAAAAAACGTTAACTAACCTATTATCCTCGAATGAAAAAATTATGCAAATTCGTATTATATTAGAAGCGAGCTACCAAGTGGAAATAAACAGTACCCCTCGGAACCTTCGGTAATTTGAATTTGTTAACCCACCTTATTACATCCGATACCAACGCGTTTAGCAACGTTGAATTTTCTACTTTCTCGCAAAGGAACGATAAGAAAATTCGTTCCTAAAACGGATGCACGCCACGTGCCACGCTAATTACAGTCAGCGAAGATCGAAAGAGGGCGAACTGGGGAGGAGGCTGACGAGGTGGTTGGAAAAACGAGACGAGTCAATGGAGTTGCGTGCAAGGAAAGTTGGGAGGGGGGCGTCGTTGATCCTCGTCGAATCCTGCCAGCTCTACAGGCTTGGAAGCGTGTACGAATTATAATTTCCGGGCACGCGACAGCAAGCCGATCCTTCGGATTACTAACAGCGACAGTGTGGTCAGCCGAGCATGCACGCCGAGCGCTTGTCGAGCGTACGGGGTTGGCCGAGAGGGGGTGGGTGGGGGGGAGGATGGCCGGTTCGTACTGTGAATTTTAACCAAAAGGGGGATTTACCTCTCGCCACCTCTCATTGCACCCGTTTCCTCCCACCCCTCGAAGTCTTCACCTTTCCACGCGGTAGAATTTCCGCTCGATAGCCGGAGCTTTGATTCACCGACCTCTTTCGACCCTCTTTTCTTCGTTCTTTCTTGTCGTCGAACACGAGCCAAATTCTTGAAACTTTGATACTACAGTATCGTGAAAATTATAGGCGTTTAGAATGCGAGGAACTTGCGAGAAGTAAGAACACGAAAGCAGATATTTGTATTTACTGTACAAGTAGACGCATGCTTGTGTTGCTGCTGAAAAATATGAATGTCGGGTGTAGAAATTGTGAGTCACTTTCGGAGAGGGTTGAACGAGTTATGCGAAGGAATTATGCAAGTAGAAATTGAAGAACGCGTAAAATATTGAGGGAGGAGATCTATGGGACGTTTGAAATACTGTAACGGGAGATTATGAGACGGTTTAATATTTCCCGAAGAGTTATGAGTCGTTCAGTGTGCCGTGAAAGGGACATCGTGTTGGAGCATTGAATTCTTTCTACGATATTTTGAGAAATCATCAATAATTTTTTTTAACATCGTTACACCTAATCGACAAAATTTTCTTATTTTTCTTCATGATCAAGTCGTTTGGTGTATTTTTTTAAAGAGAAGTTATTCCGTTTTAAAGCGTGTAGTTTGACCTGCCCAGTGAAATGTATAATTTCACTATGAATACTACAAACATCTCAAAACATTATGCTAACAATATTTCATAGTTGCAACCTTCGATTTAGTGAAAAATGTGCAAAATAACCAATAAATGAACATACACACTGTTTTTTTTTTTTTGACTGAAGGATCTCTAAGCTATATAATAATACAAATAAACTTATTTTTACTTTAGCAGAATATAAATTGTCGATCTTGAGGTAATAATACTTACCTTGAATACGTGGGACGTCGTTTGTGCAACTATATTACAGATCAGTGCGAATTACGCTATAAATTTCATCACGAAGTCACCCTATAAATATTTTCGTTCTCGACTACGAATAGAAACGAAAGCGTCGAAGATTCATTTCATAATTCATGGTTCCGTTTTCGTGTTCTTTGGGCGAGCATTATCGCGGTAAGATACACCGGAAGACAAGAGGGGAACAACCCTTGAAGAAAAGAGGACAGGAATCGTGGGTTCTTTGCAACAGGATCTTCTCGGCGCTTGTTCAACATGCAAACACGGCCGCCTTGGACGGTTGTGTTTGCGTTCTCGAGTGCAACTTGTTGCGGTTCCCAATTTCTTTCCCAAGCTCTTCAACGCTTGCCGCGACAGTGTATTCTCCGGGGTTAATGCCGTCTGAATGCGATTACGCTGGAAACAAACGCGGCTCAAGCAAACACCGCGAAATTTAGTTAAAAAAATACATGGCATCGTGCCGTGTTAAATTGTCAAGTTTCTGTTAATTTTCTGATCAAACGAAACGAAGGATGAAATGAAATAGAAATCCTTTCACAGCAATTATCCTATCGTTGGAAACGCGACTGGGTCAAAGATGAAAATTATTCCCATAAATGTCCCCGTCTATTCTCGGACACGAGTCGCTAAAAGGGGACTCTCCATTGAATCGCGAACTTGGCCCGATCGTGGTGGTTTCCTCGAGACCGAGCCCGGAAGCCGAACACCGTCGGAAAACTTTCTTCCGTTAAACAGCACCGATGTCTTCCCCCTTCTAGCCCCATTGTAGAACAGAAACAGCCCATTTGCGGGTTACGATTGACCCGGATAATTGTGCCGGCGAAGCACGTCGTAACATTATGAATAGATTTTCTGCAGCTCGACGATGCTCGAAACGGGAACGACCAGTGTGTCTGGGCGATCGAGAAAAAACGACGGGGGTGAGAAAAGATGAGTGGGTGAAAGAAGGCTGGCAAGTTGAAGAGATTCGAGAGTTCGAAGAGGGTGGAAATGAACGTGTAAAGCAACGAGAAATAAAAAAATCGACGAATATCGAGCATCGAATTATCTACCATCGATCCTATCGAAATTAAATCTATGACGTTTCACACCCTAAACGTCGGACGATCGAAATTTTCTATATTTGCTGGCTTCCGACGTAAATAAAATTAAAATTTCATATTTCAAACTTCTCCGACAACTTACACGAGTCGCCTACGCGCTGTAATTCGAGAACGAACAGTTAAACGCTCCATCCCCTTGTCACTACACCTTATTCTTTTCACCCCGTGTAACGTAGCACCAGGGCGAGGAATGAAAAATTTGATAGGGACGGTGTTGGGCAAAAAACACTTTCGCGCGTGTGTATTATAGAGAATGTTAATAATCGCCATCGTTAAAAAGCAGGGTCGGAAAAAATTGAAAAGGTCTCGTTGGAATAAGGGTAAAAAGAATGAGAGGAGCAAGGACGGAGACGGAAGAGGGGGGGGGGAGGGGTTAAGTAGGCGAGAATGTGAAAACGGCGGACGTGGTAACTTCTGAAGCATTTTCTGAGCCCAGGACTTTACCGGGCCGACATTTTGCTCGCCCAGGTTCCCTTCGTTCCGTCCTTTGTCGCCCATCGGGGTCCTTTCCAACCCATGAATATTCATGGCCGTTCACCCGCAAACACGCGTGAGCCTGCATTTTATCCCGGATAGAAAATAACCTCGCGTGACCAACAGAAAAATATTCTTACGCCTTTCTTTTATATCTTTTCTTCTTCGTCTTTTGTTTAACGAACATGATTTATCCTTGCTTCGTCTGTCTCGAAATGATTAACGAAGCTGATGCATGAATTTTAAATGGTGCACGAGTAAGTAACCAGTGGAGATGATTTATACCCTCGATTTGTTATCCTGGTGCCTCAACCAGTGGGATTAATAGCCGCTTAATTTACGCCTGGAAAGCACCTTTCGTTGGCTTTCGAGCTTCTGTGTATACGCTGAAAGCGAGAAACGTTTGTCCCAAATATTTAATATATACGATAAAGAACTGGTTGGAACGCTTATACGGTATATAGAGAATAGGATTATTCATCGTAGAGCTTGAAATTAACTCGAATAAAATAATTATAACTACCTTGTGTCACGAAATTTGTTAACTTGCCAATACGGCGAGTCAACGACGCCCAAATTTTCTATAATTAACATTTCAAAGTTTACTTAATCGACGTTCAAATTTCGTACAACTGGCGCCCCGAATTTTGTACATATAATCGAATTATCAGGAAAAGTGAAAATCCGAATTTTGCCTAATCCCGACTCGCTACCCCTATAACACAAATGACCAAAATTGAAAGCTTCGTCGCTACGTTCAACGATCGTTATTAAAATCGAACGTACCTTCCTCGCAAAAAGAAAAAAGAAAATATCGTATGAAATAAAGGGATGAAAATAGATCCCGAAACAGAAGCAGCAACCGATTGAACGAGAAAACGAGCAGATCGCCGTGGAAGTCGATAAACCTTTTTCTTTTTCATTCCTTTGCACGGTTATCGAAAGAACCGTAGCATCTATATTCGGATAATAATACCGTTACCTCCACCGTTATCGTTATCATCCCCCGCCCCCTTTACCCTCTTCCGTTCCGTTACTACCTTCTTATTTTTCGTTGGCCTCGTACGAGGTAAAATTTAACTGTAAATGGAAGGATGAAATTGTACTCGCGCCGTGGGAACTTGGAAAGGTGGGGGGGGGGGAGGCGAACAAAGTGTTCGTTCCGTCAGCCACGGAAACCGCGTGCACAATTTTCACGGTGGTACGAGTATTTTCTTTCCCGCGTGAAATGAACCCTGTAAACCTTAAATTACCTTTACATTCGTAGCAAGTTCGCTAACTTTGTTCCAAGGGAGTCGGCGAGGCGTGGATCGGGTGTATAAGGTGTGTCTGACCGCCAACGTACTTATACTACTTGGCCGAGTAGCGCGAGTCCGTTATATTTAATTACATCACTCGAAAAACGGTTTTATCCCCGAGTTACAGAAGAAATTTCTTCCGCGCTTCGAGGCAGACGCATTATAACTAGCTCGGAGGAACGTGCTTTTATGCATTTCAATATTTGAATAGGAAACACGATCTTTAACAGGTTAAACGACACGTC
Source organism: Stelis phaeoptera (assembly GCA_943735885.1). Taxonomy (NCBI): domain Eukaryota; kingdom Metazoa; phylum Arthropoda; class Insecta; order Hymenoptera; family Megachilidae; genus Stelis; species Stelis phaeoptera. Next base: position 16,001,893 of record OX030932.1, on the reverse strand, counting down.
AGGCGCCGTTGACTGACACTCGAAATGTTTTACGGTCAAATAATTGATAAAAAGTCAGCGTTGATATTAAACTAATAATGCTGGCTGTTGAATTGAATGGTTAAATTTGAAAATCAATCGACTGCATTCTTAATAATTAGGATTTTATCGTGTCTGACTTCTTACGTCCGTTTTCACTGTGACACTCGACGTGTTAACACATCGATTGACACAGTGGATTCATTTCTTTTTTTTATTTAAGCTTTCAGCTCGATACCTTGCATCAATAATGAAATGGTGGGGAATGGATTTTCAACCATTGAAAATTAGGGATAAAATCAAATAATTGAAAAGTAACTCTTCGAGTGCGAGTGTCGTATATGTATATACGCCCAGTAATTTTTACTCAAATTTATTATCGTTATCGATTGAGGAATATTGTCCAATTCCAACGCTTTTCATTTTATTTTTTATCACAATACGAAGTTTGTATCAATTTTGATTTGGATCGTCAACAAAGTGCGTCGCGATCGAAGGGTTAATTTGAACAAACAGTTTTTGCGTTTGCACGAACGCGCAAAGAAGTCGAAAAAAAGTCGAGGAAATTTTCAATATCAAGCTTGCACTTCACCGTGAGCACAGCGTTATCTCGGGTCGAACACAGTGCGGTGTTCCTCGGCGCAAAAACCTTCCACGATAATACACCGTTCGCCTTCTAAATAAATTCAGACCGCGAAGAAACTGACGCGAAGAAGAAGAAAAAAGATTGACGGGATGCAACGGGACGTCGGTATGCTCGTGAAGTGCAAGCGTCTTCGCGATGAAAAAACGAGCGGTAAGAGCGAAGGGAATTCTTAACCTCGAAAAATTCTGTCGTTGGTCAACTTGTCAAATTTGAGAAAAAAAGAAAAAGGAAAAAGAGAACGATTTCTTTTCGAAATTGTGTTGCAAAATGCGAAAAATATTTGTTAATGTTTTAAATATTTATAAAATCGCAGCCTATTTATTTCCCGCTCTGTTTTAATCAAATTCAACGAATGCATTGACGACTGACAAGTCGCAGGCAAGCATAATACGCGCGTAAAAATCTCGAAGATAAATGAAGAAATAAAAAAGCTAGCAAATCGTGTCCACGGGCTAGGAAAGAGGGAACAATAGCGACGACAGTTTCCAGGAACCAGGAGAGGAGGAAGAGAGAAAAAAGCAACGGTGGCACCACTCTTGACCACGAGCTTTATTAATTAAGCTAAGTACACGACTGTCGACCCCAATCTGTCTGCCTCGCTTCAGCTCGCGTCGGCGCGTGATCTCGACGGCTTTTGTTCTGTTTATATTTCCGCAAATACGTAATTTTCTTATTTACATTTGTACAAATAACCGCGCTAACGTATATGCAATCAACGTGACTTGATGAATGTTCGCCGTGGTGCGGTAATCGATTCATGAATTAGGTGATTCGTTAAAAACGCCGTTGGATATATAAAGTATCAAATTGCGAGCTTACAACAATCTTGTACGAGTAACGCCATAAATATTTTATAATCGAAATTTTATGCAAATCGTGTCCTAAATTTTATACAATCGGCGCCATTGTGGCATCCAAAGTGTAAATTTTATCACAGAACATTTTCAGGAATACTTTTTAGTGGAAGGACAATTATTTGAAAATTTGTGCAATTATCCACCGTGTTCTCCAAATTTCGGAAAATTTTGCAGAACAGTAAATAGCTCGATGGAATTTTCTGAATTTACAAACTCGAAAAAGGGTTAAATGTGTGTCCTGGTGGAAAACCTCGTCGATTGTCCGTTGTATCAGCGATACCCATCGCGATCGCGTCGATCGTCAGGAAGCATCAATCGTGAAATGTTTGACCGCGTTTCGCGCGGATTTTTCGAGTGTATCGTAAACTCGATCGTCCATTTAATCGCGCGAAAGCTCGCGTAAATCGTCAAACTCGATCCCATTCACGTCCTCTTCGACTCGTTGACGAATCGAAAAAGGGAGAAAAAAAGCGAACAGAAAGAAAACAGAAAAAGCAACAAAACAAAAAAAAAGAAGTAACAAAGGAAACGCGAACGAGCGATTCGTGTCGCGTCAAGTGCATTCTCGTGGAGTTTGTTGATTTTTTGTTTTGTTTTTTTTTTCTCTCCGTTTCTCAACGAGACTGACTGCACGATTCTTTCGAAATTCAACCAGACCGTGCCACGTTTCTGCGAATTCTGCGAGATTTTTTTGGTACAGAGACACAACTGCCGGGGAAAAAGCAAGCAACGGGTCAGACAAGGATTCGCAAGTTTTGATGGGTGGATGCGAATCGTGACCATGACGTTATTCGTGGGTCAGCGTTTTCACGGTGACGTTTTCCTTGATTTAATGTTTTGTCGAATTAAAAAGTCTTGAAACGCCGACTTCCATCTGGAAATTGATTTCAAGTGTTTCAAAGTTTCCATATTCCCAAAAATATGATATCCATAAGTGTCTAAATTCTCGAAAATATCATATTTCTATGCTTCTATGTTTCTAAGCTTCTGGATTCCTAAACCTCCAAAAGACATTTCTAAACTAACAAATTCCCCCAAAAATATAACATTCCAATTTTGAAGTGACAAAAGGCATCCCACCGTGTAGAGGCCGTTTAAGATAACGCACCGACGACGCGACGCAAAGAAGCTTGGGTTTGATGTCACCGCAAGGTATCCGAAATTTATAGGATCAATTTAAATCCACTTCCGTTCAGGTTTACCAACTTTCGAATAACCTGATATTCCCTGGCAACCGGTAGCAACTCTGCAAACTAGTTGTAATGCACAGAGCAAATAAAGATCGAATTTCGATAACGGTCCCAGGTGTATCGCGCCGCTGCAACGGCGTTCGGTTTCTCTTGAAAGTAAAACCACCGTTGGCAAATGTTGTTTGAACGTGGTCAATTTCATTTTTCATCCCCTTTCGAGAAATTTACCGAACGATTTCTCAAATGTCTTTCGTCATTTTGCCTCGACGCGTTCATCGTCGCAGTGAAAATGTCTGCGTACAGTCAGCCACGTTACAATTGCACTTATTAACAATAAAACCGTTTCAATTTTAAATTAAACTCTCTATTTACCATCTTGTATAAATAATATACAGTAGAACTGGATCGTGCGAAGTTTCTGTTATTCAAAGTTCTATCTTTTTTTTTTTTTTTAGCCACATTTTAAGATCTTAGGATTAGTATTTGATAGTTGTAGATAATTTCTCTACTATAAATAAGCAAGGTTTTCTATTACGTGCGATTTTTGGGAAATTTAGCAGCTAACAAAATATGAAGTCCATAAATACCCAGATGTAGAGTTAATTATCTAGATTTCTGCTTAAATATAGTGTACACTCAAACTTAACTTTTCTATTATTCAGAATAATACAGTCAACCTGCTTCCTTAACTCGTTACCCGACCGGCACCCGAAATTTTGTACAATCAAATAATTACCAACAGAAATGATAAAATAAAGCACGGATAGCGTTAACATTAAGCTAATAATGCTAGCTATTGAATTGAAAAGTTAAATTTGAAAATTATCTCATTGTATTTTTAATAATTAGGATTTCAGCGTGTCTGACTACCCACGTCCGTTTTCATTGTGCCAGTCAACGTGTTAATGATTGGTGTAATTACAATTCGGATAGAGAATAATACCACAAAATATTTAACAACCAGCAAATCATTTCATTTTTTCCATATTGACCAAAGATTCCTCGTCGACGTAGGATTCTTTTCGTTTTTGCGGGATCAACGTTCAGCGAAGACATTCGAACAGTTTCCGGCGAGTCGACAAAAAGGACCGAATCGAGACGGAGACAATAGATCTGAAAGCCACCCTGCTGTTTCTCGTGATCGAGGTCGGATCAATTTTACGTTTCTCCCCGGATAATAATTTGTAACTCTACCCGAGTAAAATTGAATCTTGGGTGGCCACGATACGGGTGACGGTGGGTCATAACCGTGGGCGATTCTCGATGGAATCGCCCATTGCGAAACTTCGATAGAGACTGGTCAGGATCTTTGGGATAGAGATGAAATGAAACTGCGACGATCGTTTAAATGATACGTTTTGAGGCAGGATATGGATTCGAATAGTTATAGAATATATGTATAATTCTTGGAAAAAAAGATGGAGAATGTGGGTGAATAGTTCAAAATCCCTTCGTCTGGATGAAAATAAATGATTTTAATGAAATACTTGATCTGGTATTTTTGATCATTTAAAATTAAATACAAAAATTGATTTTTATAAATCTAATTGGAAATAATATAATATTATTATTTGTATAAATATACCCTAATTCGTTTACCTTTAACTGTCACGTGCTACTATCTAATAGCAAACACTAATCCTAGAATCTTAAAATGTAGCTACAAAACAATAACGAAACAGTGTCATCAGGACATAAAACGGAGCAGCGTTTCGTTCAAATTAAGAAAAAAACAAAATACACTGAGAAAAGGTTCGAAGGAAATATCCGATCGGTGAAACTCACCTTTTCTCATCAAAGTTTGGACAGCTTGGGCACAGGAAATGACGTGGTCCCGGCTTTGATCCACCCCGCCGATACTAATTTACCATGCGTCCCCGCGATCAGATGAAAAGCGTCAGATCCCGATCCTAAACGAAGAATCTTCTTGCTCAACTATTTCAATTTATTTCCTCGCCTGGATTCCTCGTAATTCCTTCATCAGAGGGACCGGCAGCTCCGTTGGACCGGTCATTATCTTCCAGAATTGCCCAAGGGATTATCCACCGTGGATCCTTCTTATCTTCGATCTTTCTGTCGCCTTTCGCGAGGCTGACCTGTTCACAAGACGTCTCTTCCCCCTTTCCAAATAATCTCTGCCGATTCTGGCTCTGGCATTCGTCCATTTACCAACTCCTCGATATTTCGTCACGCGATTGATTCGCAGGATTTCCTATAACACCCGATAATAATCTTAATAATCATTGGCGGTTCCGAAAAGAGGCAACCGATCGCAGAAGAGATTTCACGCGAGCAGTTCGATGGATAGTCGTTCGAGTTTCGTTGCATGCTAGACTATATCGCGTGATAGAAAACTCGTTAACCACAGGGGTGTCTCGGGGGCTTGAAGGGAGCTTGGTTGGTTTTAGGGAAGGTATCAATTTCCTTGGTGGCCCTGGCAGCGAACCGGGATCGATTTTAGGGACACGATAAGCGGGCGCTGCTTCAAATCATGAAATTCCGTGGACGGCTTAATTGCTCGAGTTTCGAATTCTATCAATCAGCCCCGCACGCTAATTGGGGCCTCGTTATGCAGCAAATTAGTGGTCAGCACGGCCGGCAAGATGGTGGAATCGAAACGGGAAGATAGTTATTTCGTTATTGTCGTACACGGCTGCCTTGTTGTTAGCTCGTTCACGTTTACGCGTTAATTATATCGTCGTCTGATCGTTCGAGCTCGTTCGGCGAAAAGTTACAATGTTGCAAACTTTAGGAAACGATTCGAATTTGAAGAGAAATTCAGAGACCAGAAATAACGGTTGTTTTTTTAATTTTTTCAGAAGAAATCATTGAGAAATAGTTCGTTTTTTATTCAAATGGTATTCGGTCTTCGTTAAATACTGCGTAAATTTTCCGAAAAATGAGGTGATTAATGAATATTAAGATTTATCTGTTTTCGTTACTGATAACCATTATTGTCACTTCTCCCGAAGAGTAAGAAACATGGAAAGTAACACCGATTAAGAACCACTGGCCTAGAATGACCAAAATAAAACTCTCGCCATCCACATTGGTTACTGCAAAAGATACTGGTTATACCGTAATCAAAATAAAAAATTCTCGTCAACGATAATGGTTATTCGTAACCGAAAACAATTTCCGTCGTCGATAACAGTTATTTAGTGATAAAAAAAAACATTTCGGTTGACAATAGTGATTATTGATAACCAAAATCATTTACGTAATAAAGATATTAATTCTTATGCCATAACTTTGAAAATTAAGATTATAATAGTTATGGTCTCTGGAAAATTTGCATTCTTAATCGAAACGAACAAAAAAAAACGATAGATGTCTTTTTCAAATATTTCGGCTAGGGGATGATAATTAAGTAGCAAGGTTGACGATAACTAACGACGGAATGGAACCAGTTAAAAGACGATCGTACGGCATAGAAAACAGATCCTAACGAGGTCCCTAAGGAAATCTCGGCGGGGAAAATAACGACGTTGTCACTGGCTCGTGTTTCTTGATCCCGCTTCGTCAGACCATCCCCGACGGAATCCTTTATTTCCAGCAAACCCTCTCGTTTGATCGACTCCCTCGGGTTTTTTTTTTACAACTCGACCGAGTGATTTTTGTTTCTTTGCACAGCTGCCAGCTTTTCAATCGTTCGAGACCGAGACAGGAAACGATCATAGAAACAAGATTTAACCCTTTCATTGGTACGCTGAAGCTGTTTGAAAATTTCATTTAAATCTCGTTCGGAAAATCAGTGAACAAAGGTTGGAAAGTGTGGTAATTTTTGTAGATATCTGAAAGTTTTCTGGAACCGAGTTCAAACATATTGTTTAATCTTTTAATCGAAATTAAAAAAAAGAAAAGGTATAAAAAGGGTTGGTTAGATAGGATAGCGAGTGTAACAGTCACGCAATACCATTGCTAATAAATAGTTCGACAGGGTTTGCGTGACTTCTTGATCACGGTAGGAATAGAGGAGGTACGTATTTAGAGAAACGTGGAACACGAAACTCCTGTGTCATGGGGTGGAAAAAATAAAAGGGAAAACTCCGTTCAGAAAGTTGAAATCGGTAATTCTCGGAAACCTAAGTTTGTAGCTGATAAAAAAAAAAGAAACGTGACTGGCAAAAAATTGTGCTTCCAGAGGATTTATCTTTACGAAATTTTCGTAAATTCTGTTTCAGGGAAATAAATTTGTTGGTTAACTTTTTCGTTTGCTATCGGTTTGAATCGGAATCAAAGGGAATGGGATTTCGAGTAACTTTTTTTTACAGTATACACCGTTCGGCTAGGTAGTACAGTGTTTCAATATTCTGATTTTCTAATTTTCTAATTTTCTATTTTTCTAAAATTCTAATCTTCTAAGATTCTAATTTTCTACGATACTAATTTTGTCATTTTCTAAGATTCCAAGATTCTAATTTTCTAAGGTTCTAGGATTCTAATTTCCTAATTTTCAAAGATTCTAATTTTTCATGATACCAAATTTCTAATTTTCTAAAATTCTGCGATTCTAAGATTCTAAGATTATAATTTTCTAACTTTCTAATTTCCTGAGATTCTAATATTCCAACATTACAATATTCTAAAATTCTAATATTATTTTAATATCCTAATACCCCCAACTTCTAATTTTCTAATATCCCAATATCCTGATTTATTCTAAAGTTATTCGAACAATGCCCGACTCCGCTGTAGGGCACGGTTCGATTCGTAGAATTCACGGCGTAGGAATGCGCAAGGTGGAACCGTTTCATTCTGAATGTCGCCGTTCGATCGACATTTTGAACGCGACATCTTTTGATATCGAAACCCTAGTCAATCGATCTGAAATCGAGCGGGAAGGGCGGTAAGGGTGAGGGGTTAGGGAAAGTCATAAACGGAGCGAACCTTTTATTCTCGCGAAGCCGCATACTTGAAATTCCATCTCCTGGCAAGAATACTCCGCCTTACAGGCTTGCATTCGAGGAAAATGTACTTTGTGCGTGCAATAGTGAAGGGCGGGGGGGGCACGGGAATCCATTTGAAAGGCAAACTTCATTTGAATGTGCTCACTCAGTAGATAACATGTGTATGTAAGCTACGTACCAACGAACGATCGGTAGGAAGTCATGTCGAACATCTCTCGATTTCTTCCTCCAAGCCAATCATTATTCCCTTTGTTTGTTCCATTTTTGATCAATAACATCATTTACCAGCGAACTCGTTAAAATCAAAACGGGTGAAAGGATTGCAGCTCCTGTTTGTCTTATTCAACGCAATCGTATCGATACGCGCTGTCATTTGTCCAAACGATGACAAATACTAACAAAACTCGTATAATATACGAGAATTAGGCGGAGCGTTCGCAGTATCCCCCCTTGCTCCTGTGCCGTCCCGTTAGTCTTCTTTCCAACAACCCACAGCATCTGAGATCCAAATATTGTAGGAAATCGTGAAAAAAGAAGACTTCTTGCCGGGATTCGAACCGGGGTCCCACGGATTTGTAGCCGGCTACCCTTACACACTGCTCTACTCTACACACTACGCTTCTTAAGTTCCATGATTCCCTCTTCGCTATTCAGTCTGGAGGTTCCGATACTACATTATTTTATTTGCAAAAAAAAAATAAAATAAAAAGAAAAATATACCGATCGAATTGTATGAAGGAGAATTCCACTTCCTACCGTCACCATAATACCCGTCGCTTGACGAAATAAAATAACAAGTAGTAATTTTGTATTTAAAAAAAAAAGGAATCTTACGTCGCGAATTTGGTTGCCAACTTAACGTACTTTGCATATGTTACGTTTACGCGACGAGGAAGAATCGAAAGAATAGCAATTCTCGAAAGTCGTCCGTAAGCATCCCCGTCGGATTACGAGATGGTGTGCGGGGGGGTTATTTTAACGTAATATCTGCCAGGTCCCTGGTAGAGGGTCGTAGAGAAGCCGCGATACGAGGTCGAGAATCGGGTGTGGAAAAATCCGTGGCAACCTCGAAACTCTGCCCCCTACCCAGTGACGGCCGGATTAAAGTAGTTTACATCGCGGGCGATGTAATACATACGAAAAGCGGGTCGTCGAGGAGCGAAAAGTTCGTGGAATCACGTAAAACGACAGTAGGGGGCGGGTCGAAACGCTTTTTCGCGGATCACGTTCGCGACTTACTGCCTTCCCGGACGGGTATTACGGGGAAAAGTCGACACTTTTCTCTCTCTCTGCTTGCGGCTTGATCTGCTTTCCAACGTTTTTCTTTTCTTTTTCTCCTTTTCTTCCATGGGTTCGAACGGTTATCGAGTGTTTACGCCTTCTCGACCAGGGGGGTTGTTTCGTTCTCACCCTGGAAACATTTTTGACCTTTGACGTGGATCATTTGCTTAAATTACGTAGTGTCTGTTATTTCTGAAAAGTTGTTTCGTGTGGAATGTACAGTTTTCATATTAAACGTTAATTATGAAAATAAGAATTATTAAGATTTGTACGTTTTTTTCAAGAAATGACAAGTCTACTTTCGTTTCGTAAATTTTTGAGAAAGGTACGATTATTCGTGCTTCACAGACATAAAACTTCGATAATAATTTATCACAATAAATCATAGTCTTATTTTAAAGTAAAAATCATTGGAATCTGCGCATTTTCTTCAACGAATCAAAGCGCCCTATAAAAGAATGCGTGAAAATATTGAAAAATGAAAATTATCTGTGAAATAGGAGATTTCCAAGCTCCGAATCGATGTACAAAACATCTCAAACACACGAATGTTTATCGAGTAAGCAGATATAAACAATTGGTGAAACAAAATCGAGCATTTCATATGCAACAATCTAATACTTTCTATTTGTGAAGAAAAATCTAATCGTAAACATCCAAAAAACGTGGACAGACCACTAGTCGACCGATTTGTGGTGTAAATGCAACGAAGCAACGAGAAAATTGTTCGGCTGGACGGCCATAAAACTTCTCTCGATCAAAACGATATTTATTTTCTGTCAGTGAATCGGGAAGGGATTCTGTGGTGTTGTTCCCCTCCCCCTTCCTCCAGCCACTCGCGTAGAGCCGCAGTGTATTCTACCGGGATCGGTGGTTACGAAAATTAATGCTGATGCCAGGAACGCTCGTTATTTGGCGCCGGTTTAAGTGATTGATGCGGCCCTCATCGGCACCCTTTCTGCTGTATCACGGGATGCACGTCACTCTTTAACAATTGTTTCCCTGGCTTTCCGCCTTGTCCCGTCATAATTTGTCGATAACAGCATTCACCTGTTCGCCGCAAATCCGGCCAACTCCGTATAGGTGTTATTTATCCTAAACAGTCGAAAACCACGTGTCGCGTCTCGGATTCTGAACAGATTCGAGCAACGTGAGCTAGTATTTATTTATTAGGTAACTAATATTCGAGCGATTTAGAAATTTAGAAATATGTTTTTAACACGCTTACGATATTACCGTCGATTCTCGAATGAAAATTGTTTAGCTTTTTAAATTGAATAAACACGATGGTATATTTGGAAGAAGTATTTGGCGCTAAAAGGGTTAAATTGACGACGAACGTTTGGGGAATTGAATCGACGATGATATTCGACGCACGTTTTAACGGGCAGAGAAAAGTGAGGGGCGAGAAAATGAAAAGAGGGGCGGAGATAACATTCAGGGTGAAGTTGGGTGCGCGACACAAATTACCCTTCCACCGGACTGGGTATTATTATCGGGTAATTAGCAACATTCTGGGGCGATTTATCGAATCGGGTTAAATAGCGACGTGCGCTGGAAATTAACGACGTCGATTCTCAAATTGGTAAGCACTTGGTTATCTCATTTCATTGCGTCACATTCGTTCCTGCCCCGATCGTTCAATTCTCTCCCAATCCCATGAATATCTTCGATCGATCGTGCATCTTTTTTATTAACATCAAAACGAATGGAATTTACAACTTTCCGTTTCGTTGCGAGGTCACGTTGCAGCCCAAAAAAGAGAGAATTCCACGAGCCTCTTGCCGAAAAAAAAAAAAAATAAATAAGAATAAAAGGTTAATCCTTCTAGCACGAGTCGTCGAGCGAGGAATGTTGAAATTTTTCTCAATTTCACCGTCAGACGGTCGAAGAGAAGAAAAAAGTAAAAACGCGAATGGCAGGTTTGTGCGTGGACGAGTGAAGGATTCTAGAAATCTGGATCCTCGGCGAGAGAGTAGCTTTCACGCGGATAAACAGAAAAAGCTTGCGTGCGGAAAGAAACGGAACCCGGGCGCCGTCTGAGCGAGAAGGGATTGATAAAGACGCGGCGGGGAGAGGGAACGGGTGAAATGAAAGGGTTTGTGAAACGAAGCGGAATGGAGAACGAAGAGGCGAATAGTAGCAGAAGATGGGAGGGGGGTGGAGAGGGAAAAGTGGAGAGGGAGTGTGAGAAGCGTGTAAGAGGAGGCGGTGGAAAGAAATAGAAATAGAAGAGGCGGAAAAGGGTGAAAGGAAATGGTGAAAAGGCTTGCCCGTGCCGAGGGATTGAAGGGGGTTAGAAAACGTAGCCAGTGTCGGCCCCGCTCTGTCACTTTGCAAGCCAGATCCACTTCTACCTGGCCTGGATATATAGACTTTGAGAGGGTGGATACGGTCTGCATTAAGTTTTGAATAATTGGGAGACGCCGACGGGTCGAGGACTCTAATGCACCGCCGCGCCGACGAAATTGAGCTTATGTACGACCGCGGCCGGCGAAATTCCATTTAAAGTTCGTACGTTGTTTGAGATCCACTCGAGCCTTCTGATATTTCTTCGAGAATAATTTCGTTAATTGCTTTGCGCCCACGAACGTGCCGCCTACGGTTACTGATCGATCAACACGTTTCTAGTCGGACGCGTTGTATGAAATCGGTTATTCGATCAACGCCTATGCTCACGCAGTGGAAACGCTCGTTGTCTGGTCGGGCGCACAGTAGTACGAACTATCAAGGGTATTGACGCGGTGCAAACTGCAACTGCAATAGTCAAGCGTTGAGATTCAAATTTGGAAGTAGCTTTGTGTTAAAATTGAAATTTGCCAGTAACCGAGTTTTAAGATTAAAATTTGCAATTATTCCAGCGTTACAATTAAAGTTTGCAAGTAGTCGAGCGTCAAACTTAAAATTCGCTAGTTGTCGAACGTCAGAATTAAAATTTGGAAGTAGCCAAGCGTCAAAATTAAAATTTGCAAGTAGTGGAGCGTCAAAATCAAAGTTTGCAAGTAGTCGAGCGTCAGAATTAAAATTTGGAAGTAGCTCAGTGTTAAAATTAAAATATTCGAGCGTCAGAATTAAAATTCCCAAGTAGTCGAGCGTCAGAATTAAAATTTGCATGTAGTCGAGCGTCAGAATTAAAATTTGGAAATAATTCATCGTTAAAATTAAAATTTGCAAATATTCGAGCGTCAGCATTAAAATTTTCATCTTTTACGATACATGCTAAAGAAATTTGACTGTCTTAGCACGTTGAATCTCCTTCGTTAACTGTTAACTGATTCGCGATAAACATCCGATAATACCGTGCTAAACGGTATCGAAACGTACAGTTTCCTTGCCAGTTTTCACTGTAAACTCGGCGAGGGTCGAAATAGAGTGAAAGAAAACAGGTCAATTTTTTTTACCGTTTGAATCTTTTATTCCTGGGGACCGTTGCGTTGGATTCGTAGAGTACTCGGGAGGTAGACTATTTTCTTGCCGCTAAAGGATTATCCCCGGAGGAAAATAAAATTCAGCCCTGGGTTTTCCCTCGTTTCACGTGTCGGCCTCCCTTTTCCCAAGCTGATCGGATGTAAAATGCCGGGATACGTAAAGATGGAGAACGCGGACGTCTCTGTACGCTTCTGAAAAGGCTTCCACGAAGTCCTTCGTGGTAAATCACTCGGTCCTTGATCGAACCTCTCTACGGTTTATCCATTTTTCGGGATTCACCAGGACCGTGACATCGACGATCCTTGATACCTTCTCACCGTCGACGTCGATTCCACTTTTTTTTTTTTTTTTTTTTCAGTTTATGTACGCCGCGATCGGTCCAAATTTTTTGAAAATTCCTATTCATCCTGCGTTCGTTCCAACGTTTACCCAGACCTATGTACTTTCATTTTTTTTCCAAAAATCGAAGATTACATTTCATTATAAAACGAATACGCAATGTCAAATGTAAAATATTCAATTGTTAATGGTATCCATGGCGTTTAGTAGTATAATAGAAACTCGGGGATCGTAGCAAAGTGATTTCGTAGAGCGTGTGAGAAATGATTGGAAGGCTGGGATCGTTTGCGAACGAGAACAGGCTGCCGGTGACCCGTTATCGACTTTCCATCAACGCGTTGGTCACTCGAACCCGTCGAAATACGATTGGCTTTTCGAGCGGCTGCTGCGTTCCCCTGACGACAGATCGTTGTAATTAAATTTCGTCGTTTAGGGAGGGGCCCCGGGTCAATTTTGCATTTAAAACACTGCCGGCCTACACGAGTTTACATTTAACCGTGCTTACTGCTTTCAAGAGGATTAATCGTCTCCGTGGTACGTTCAACTTTCACCCTACTTATCGTTAGGAAACTGGTGGATAAACGGTACCGTGTAAAATTAGTTTAAAAATTAATTTATTTAATAATATTGATAAATTAGCAATCTGGTTCTTCAAGGCTTTTTATCACGAAATAGATATGAATTTAACCCTTAACATACGGAACATTTTGAGGCCAACGTTGTAACGCTATTTGATCATTTTTATCCTGATTTTTGGCATACAAAGGCAGCGAGTCTACTTTTGAATAAAAATTATAGATTTAATTATGAATTTTCAAGGATATAAAAACGTTCAGAAAGTACTAACATTTAATTCGTGTACACTTTTAAAAATCCTGCTTCAAATAATTAATTTCCGACACGATACACGTGCCGTGTCTTTAATTGTCGACAAGCCCAGGTGCTTCGTAACCCAACACCGGAATACTCGTGAAATCATCCGCAACAGAGCAAGTATCTTGATGTTTAATTAACATCGAAGTTAGCGTATTAATTTCTGATAATGGTGGTTAACATTTCCGAAATGGAATCTGAACAGTCTTCAAATTACAGGCTGGTAATCGTACACCCGGTTGGATGGTATCAAGCAACTAGTTTACACCGTAGAGATACCAGTGTTTCGCGTTACGTTATTGCCTAATCAAGTAGAAACCATAAAACTTAGATTCCCTTATTATATTTCATTATATCTATAGTAACTTCAATTATTACTGACAAATTTTTATGAAATAATAAATATTATACTTGTCTTCCTCTGTAATTAATTAATATTACGCTAATAACGCGAGGTATGTCGAGGTTTTCGGATTTCTGGTTACACGTGGAAGTTATTTAAGATACCAAATTGAAGGCGTCAAAGTTTGGAAATTAATCATCTGTCGCGCTAATATTTCGTATTTTAACCTTCCTTGCTACACACATAAGCTAATGACACAAGATACCAGATTGATAGCTACACGATTTGCGCTAATATTTCAGATTTTAACCTTCCTTGCTACACGCGTAAGCTAATAACACAAGATACCAAATTGAAAGCTACACGATTTGGAAATTAATCAACTGTCGCGCTAATATTTCGTATTTTAACCTTCCTTGCTACACACATAAGCTAATAACACAAGATACCAAATTGAAAGCTACACGATTTGGAAATTAATCAACCGTTGCGCTAATATTTCAGATTTTAACCTTCCTTGATACGCATGGAAGTCAATATCCCAGGATACCAAATTGAAAGCTTCAAAATTTGGAAATTGATCAATCGCAGCGCTGATAATTAAGGAAATTAAGTCAACGCGTTAAGTTACAAATATAAAAAAAATAAAAAATAAATAAGCACACGGAGAGGTACTTTCGGCGACTTCACGATTGGTATCTTTAGGATGGCGAAAGTGTGAAGTAAGATCGAAGAAGAAAAGGATAAGAGGTGTCAGGTAGCGCGCGGTGATTTTCTATTTCGTCGCCGTAGAAGAAAAGTAGACGGTACCGGGGGTATCGGAAAACCGGATGAATACGTCTGCGAATTAGCTAGCAGCTCGGAGCACTTTGTGCCAGAGTTACTTTCCCATTCCCTTTGGCTCCCTTCTGCCTTTTGCACGCTCGCTGGCCCTCAATGCGACTGCCAGCCCGTCCACGGACTACATATCGCGGTACGTTCCTCCATTATTCATGACATTATTTTCCACCTCGATAACTAACGCGATCGACTTTCCGAGAGAATCCTAGCCAGCTCGCAAATCCGTCCACGGTCCGGCTCTCAACCCGTCCCGCTGAAAAAAATCTATACCCGTTTCCGGTTCCGTATGCATCTGTTGTTCGATCTCCCCTTGCAAGGACCGGCTTCTTTGATCGTCCGTTTTTCAGGACCGTTTAACCATCGATCCTTTCACTGTAACAGAATTTAACGCCAGACCCGCATTCTTTGATAAACGGTAGAAGAAAAAAGAATCTGGAAATGACGATTCTTTGGAATTAGTAAAATTAATTAAACGCTCGCGAAAGGATTACATATATCTTACAAACCGACTTGTGAGTCAAATATTCCAACGTTGATGCAAGAAAGCTTTTAATAACGACCATGGAGAGAATTTAAATTGAATTTGTAACATGTAGTTGTGAAATTAACAGTGGCTGGTACTTATGACCAGGACTGTATTTATATTTATCGGATGATTCTTGAAGCCACGTTAAATGCTCGAACGTCGAACATCCAACACATGACAGTCGATGAAACGTTTAACACATTTTGATCCGGAGAAGAGAAGAAACGATCGTAATACCACGGATTTAGCCGGACATCCGTCGATTTCCTGATTCGGTTTTATAATTCGATGAAATTGGAGTCGCTGATAAAATTACAGCCGTGAAACGCGATCGGTCGTCTGCCGACGATGCAGATACGCATTATCGTTCGAACGAAATTTCACATATTTTTTATATTTTGACAATGATTATTTTAAACTACACGATCAATTGTTCTTCCGTTTTCCCAAGTTTCGTTCGAATAGTATTTTCCATTCCCTGCTGATCAACCATCACCCCCCCCCCCCCCCTCTATCCCTTCAGTTCGTTTCACCCCTCTGTAATTTGGCTGAACAACCCTGGGTAATGGGGGGTAGCGAGCGCTGCTCGGTATTGCCAACTTTGGTAACTGGTAACAGGCCGGCGCATCCAGTTAGAAGCTGCCAGCAATTATCGAGGCAACGTTGTCAAAAGGCCATTGATTGATTTGCCGATGCATCGGTATACATGGTTTCCACTCGAAGGACTTTTAACCATCCTCCAACAATCTCTATGCTTTTTATTGATACTTCAAGACACCTTTGTCCGATCGTTCGTCCATCAGATTCAGTGGATTCATCAAGAAATTTCACAATCTTGATACTTTCCTTAAAAGTAGAATTATCTGTTCGAACTTACCAAAAGAAAAATTAATGATGATTTAATATATTCGTTGGCTCTTTGATCGAATCCACTACTTTTCAATTATTGAAAATAAAATGTGAAAATGATCGACTAAATCGATACATAAAACCTTCTCTGATTTCGACGAGAATATCTTAACAAATTGTCTAATATCTTAACTAGGTATGACTGTTTACAAAGGGTTTGATCCTGTGACACTTTTCCATTTTTAAAAAGGTTGCAATAATTTATCATAATGTTTCTTTCATCGAGAAAACATTCACGCTTCCAAACGATCGAACCGAGTTAGTTACACGGTTATAAGTAAATTATAATGTGTATTTCTGTCGCTGTCCGTTATTACACAAGCGTTATCCGAACTGCAATAACGTTGCATAAATATATTACAGCTCGGGACTGTATGTATATACCGTGTCGTTATGTGAGTCGAAATTTATGATTACAATATTGATGATCATTAGGGGATTACCAATGGAATTTCGTGTAACCTAATGATAATTAGTTATCTTGATATTAACCATCCCGGTTGTTACGTTTCCTGACGCAAAGAAATTATAAGAGCGAAGTAGTATTTCGAAGCACAAATCTATTTGGCGACTGAATGCACCATTTTTCTGTATGCTTTGGATGAAAATTTTCGGGAATTATGGTAAAATATTAATTAGAAAAAAATTGTTGGTAATTAGGTAAAAGAATAATTAGGAAATTCGTAAACTAGTAAATTGGTAAGTTAGTAACTTAGTAAATTAGTAATTTAGTAATTTTTTAATTTAGTAGCTTATTAAATTTGTAACTTTGTAACTTCGTAACTTGGTAAATTAGTAAATTAGTAATTTAGCAAATAAGCGAATTGGTGAAAGAATTATTAAGCAAATGAATGAATCACTAAATTAGTAAGACAATAATTAGTAAAGAAGCGAATGAATGCAGTAATGAAAAAATAATCGATAATTAAGAAAATCAGTATACATTGATAAAAGAATAATTGGTAAATTAGTGACAGAATATTTAAAAGAATGTGGCGATCACTTTATTAATTGGAAACTGTTATTTATCGAATTTTAATCAATATGTCTATAGACAAAAAAAGTGAAAACCGCCGCGCCGGCCAGATAGCTTTCAATTCGGTCGAATTAATCAATTGTTCGTAATTTGAAAGACGCACGGTGTTGACGCATTAAAGATTCAATTAACCAACCGAATAGACGCACACCTGCGGAAAACGCCCCCGGATTGCGAACCGTGAAAATGATCATAGAAACTCGACTTGCCAGTTTTGCGAATTTATTCCTGACACCCTCTGCCCGTTTAATTGCCAGATCAAAATGGACGATCGTCGTTAACTACGGGTAGATCTAAACAGATGATACACCAGTAGCATATTTTGCAGAATTAATTATTTGGAAGAATCTCAACTAAATCTCTATACAAAGTTCAAAGGTTATTTTTGACAATTAAGAATGATACAGATATAATACTTACTTTCAAAGATTTGTTGAACTTTGATATCATAAATGTTCTAAATAAAACATTTTTTTTTTCTCAGGGAAATAAACTTAAGAAAATTTCTAGAAGAAGAAGGGATTGTTTTTGATAGTTAAGAAGGAAATTAGAAATTTTTAATTGGATTGTGTTTTCTTTATTAATACATGGTTTAGTAAGAAAAGTTTCGGTAATTATTTAGATTATTCATATAATTTCATTCTGAGTGAATTTCTTAGCACTATAACGACTTGAACAGCTCCGATACTCGAGAGTTTGTCAACAGCTCGCTCGTAAACTAATGACAAGACATCACTTGGAAGGAACACGTACCAGATACCCAAACAAACGCAAAAACATAACTGTTGTAACAAGGAGAATACGTTACAAACTGTGCCGAAATGAAGTGTACTCGTAATCTAAATTTAACTAAAGATTTTTGCAAATATCTCGTATATCTCATGTATAGGGAACAGTTGTTCAGAATAGTGACCTTTACAATATATTTCAAGATCACGAAAATCGCTGAAGAGGGTCAACTTTTAAATAATTACCAAAGTTTCTTTCGATGCGCACACGTGTATTTCGCACACGTACACGCTTGAACCCGTTCAATAACCGCACTAAATTCCAAGTAAATATCGAATGCTGAATAATGCATAACCGTGGATGTTTAATCTCAATATTAAACTGGAATTAAATATCGAACCACGCGTCTCGTCGAGCACGTGCAACCATCCTAGAACACTTGTGTATTCATACTACCGATAAACGGTTTTAAATTGCTATGAATGCTTAAGCAAGGTAATTCCGTGAAAATGTAGAAAAAATAATATCTCGTTCGAGGTAACAACCGGTTGGCAGGATAATTATTGTGTCACGAAACTTTTCATTATTTACAATTATTGTCATCCAATTTTAGGTAATTTGATTTCTATCACTTTAAATAACTTTTCTCGTGTAAGGAAATTACTGATCTGCCGAGGTATTTAATAAATTAACAGTTGTATATTTTATGGAATTTTGATATTCTTATCAAATTATATTTGGGAGGTTCTGTGTCACAAAGTTTTCAATTTCCAAATTAGGATTAACGCGTGCTACGAAAGTTAGACAAGAATCATTGATTAACGATGATAGCAATATTCTCAATAAATTTCCCAAATGTTACGTTTTGTGTTAATAACGATAAAAACAGTTTTCATTTATCTTGCGTTTCGTTCGTTTATCGTCGATCCTGTGTACGGTCAAACTGCATGGAAATGTAAAACGGCGCGACGAAAAAGAGGGGTAAAAAGGACGGGTGATAAAAAAAAAAGAAAAAACTGGTAGGAGCGAATGTATCATCGATTCGATTCGGTATGATGATGCAACGAATCAACCGAATATAAATTCAGAGTTCCAGGGGACGAGTATAGCCGAGCAAACGTGATATAAGCGCCGATAGCCGGGCTACGCTGTTCTTGCACGCGTAAATCTCACGATTTACGAGCGAGATTGCAACGTTCTGGGAAAAGATGGCCAAAGCTGACTCGAGAAACACACTGACGCGTATTCGCGTTGGATATCGACACTGACCACCTCTTTATCCTTCTCTGTGTATTCAAAAATCGAAAAACAACAACTTCCGTACTGTCACTAAACGTGATTTACCGTTTACCAGATCATTAATGATTATCCTGATATTATATGCGTCAGAAGACGTATTAAGGATGCTAATAGGTAATTAATTTTCAAATTTAACTCTTTGATGTTCGGACCAATGGCTGTAGACATTCGTAAAAATAATATATAGATATTTCGATTATCAGGCAGTGAAATATTTAAACCCAGGATCTTCGTATATTGTACAAAAAAAAAAATGCTTTGAAGTTTTAATAATGAATCCGAGATTTAACTTGGTAGCTCTCTCCATGGTCCGTCGTCAAAGGGTTGAAATCCACAGTGTCCTTTAATAATTCTACCTACGATTCGTTCCCCTAATTTGTACGTTTAATTCTTGACAATTGAACCGTCTATATCGTGTATCACAAGAATCTGGCAATTAATTTTAAATTAATAATCGAATTTGCATTAAATACACGTGGAAGTATATTAATGTTCCTTGGAATGTGATTAACCTGTTTGAAAGATTGAAAATGATTTAGGGTGGAATTTTCAATGGACTGTTGCAGACGATGAGAATTCCTCTGTGCACGGAATCGTGACGGAGGAGGGTCTTTTCGACGGAACAATTTTCACGGCATCCGATGAAATTTACATCGAACCAGCGAGCAGATACGCTCCCCTTGTATGCCATCGGCAAGACGGCGAGCATAAAGACACGGCGGACACCATGCGCCATCATACGATCGCGTATCGTTCGATTGACGTGAACGGTTCCCACCATAGCGGGTATCCGTGCGCCAGCGAGCTGTTTCGCGAGAATACCTTGAAAGAACTGAGGTAAGCACTTGGTTAAAACTTGAACGACTTTCAGCAAGAAAATTCCGAATTTTATTGGACGCATTAAAAGTGTACTGTCCACCGTTTAACTGCTGACTTTCACTATTGGCCTCGTTTCTTTTAACAATTGACTGAACAGAATTTTTCAAGCGAAGCTGGTCAATTTATAAATAAATGTAGATACGTTGATTCTGAACGTTAAATCTTTAGAGCTGCAAAATTTGGGTAACTTTTGGTAATTCTAATTATCTAAGCCTGATCCTAATTTATCGGAGTACTGGGATTATTAAAATTTCAAATTTGAATCTTAAGCGTTCGATAGCCCTGATTTTAAATGTTCACTTGTAACACGCGGCGCATTATAATATGTAAACTTGGAAAATTTCGAAAGTTTCGAATCCTAATTGGAAATTTAAATCATTCTAATATCCACCGCTCTAATTACCTAATAGGCGAGTAATTCAAATATTTGGATTATTAAAATTTCAAACTCGAATTTTACGTATTCGATAGCTCTTAATTGGAAACGTTGACATCTTAAATCATAGATATAACTTTATATTTGGCTAATGGGAATGACACGGCTATTTTTGCTAAATTGGGGTGTATAAAAAATAATGGAAATTCGCGCTCTTTCCCTCAATTTCTCTTCACAGATTAAAGGCACGGTGTTCACAAAGAAGCCCACAAAAGCCCTTCCCCACTGAAATTCAATCTAACGTCAGAGTTAAATTTAACCTGGTATCGCGTTTGAGAGAGCTTAACTTGCAATTTGGATGTATAATATCCTCCCACCCTCTTGCTCCTCTTCTTCTCGTATCATCTAACACGTTCAATATTCCCGGTACAAACTTAATATCGACCAAGTAGCATCCATCGAACGATTTAATAGAATTTTAGATGGCACTGTCGTAGATAACCGATCGAACGTGTTCCACGGTTTTCAATTTTATGCACAGCCCCAATTTCGGATCGATGTGCAACGTTATTAACCCTTCCTCTGTCACAGGATTGAACGCGAAACGTTGTTTGTAGAGATGGCACGCATTCTTTGGTAAATAATATTAGTTAGAGCATTAAATTCACGAGCTTCCATCGAATTTCGCCCGAAAATTCCTCGAATTCTTCGTTCGAAAGAAAAGGGCTAATACGTGCCACCGTTTCGATGCAAAATTATTTATCGTGGGAAGTTGGATTTAGAAAATTTTTAAGATTATTTATCGCCACTGCCATTCGTAGGGTCACATTTCAATCTCTATAGAAATCCATGATCTATATTGTAGATAATAAAAATAAAATATTGTAAAAATAATAGCTACCTGTTTTGAATTATTGAAATATTAAAGATATAGCTTTAGTGACTGTTATTGAAAATCAATGAAAAAAATGGCTGACAATATTTCAAATTGAAAACAGTCAAGCAATCAAGGTATTAAGAATATAATAAGTTTAGCCGCTAAAGGTGCCAATAGCAACGAAAGGTTTGAATGGATACGCTGTTAGCAGGTCTCGAAAATAATTGCATAACGATCATGGTTCGTGGAGTCAATATCAAGGAAATTGTGGCACGAAATCGATGGTTTTCGTGGGACAGACGTGATGGAACGTGGCCACAATTAGAGAGGGAGCGGTTTTGGAAGGTTGATTCCGATTAGTTCTTGACACGGACTAATGGTTACGTTCATCGATGCGGTCCACGAAGAATTTCAAGATAAGGAACGGCTCCCAAGTTGTTCCAATCATCTCGGACAAAGATAAACAGTTCCAAACGAATTTCCAATTGTCATTAAATTCAAAGAAAAGAATATAATTCATCAAAAATATGTTTGTTCGCTAAATAAATGTTTGCCCTAATTATAAGATCAACCCCTTGACAGAATTATAATTCCCTTTATTCCATGAGAATTGTTCATCGCCAGGCGAATCGATACATTTCTCGGTTAGTCCTTTAAAGATAAACACCTCGTTCGTTATTCCATTCGCGAAGGAAACGGAATTGGAGTAAATATCCTCGCCCGGAGCGGAACAATATCTCGTCTTCCACCTGTTTATATCGAACCTCGAATGAAACGGCTCGGCCGTAAATACTTTAAGCGTCTCGTGTCTCGTGCAACCAGTGAATTTTCAAAGTCTCGTCACGTGCCACGAAGAAATTAAACGGACACGCTAAAAAAAAAAAGAAAAAAGAAGCATAAAGAAACGAAGAGGAAAGAAAACGAACGTTCACGTAGCTGTGTATAAAAGACTCGTAAAGAACAGAAAGACATAAAAAAAAAAGAAAAGGAAAAAATAAGGGGGTTGAAGGGTAGTTAATCTGCAGGATCGAATGGTCGTTTCTGACAAGACAGAGAGAGAGAGAGAAGGGGGTGGTGTCTCGAACGCAAACGATTTGGAAAGAAGGGAGCTGTCCTTTACGTTGGATAACGAGAATCCTCGAGGTAAATTGGCCCTCCGTCTGTTACTTATTACACGACATATGTCACCCTTATCTCCTACGGCCGCACTCCCAACGATTTCTCTCGTTTATCCCCCCACCGTGTGCGGCCCCGATCGGTTCGCCCGTGAGGGATTCACTGCCGACTACTGTAGTTTTCCGGACGCTTTACCGAAGAAAAATCGTTTGCAGAACGAACGGGACGGGGAGTGGATATCCCGGGGACACGGCCGGCTCGTTTTATCAACACCTGAACGAGGGGAGGTCCCGGGCCAAGCCAGGATTCTATCCCAAGGACGCCAGGAAGAAGGACCCCATGGCCAGTTCGCACAATTTGGAACTGCTGGATAAGTAAGACTTTTCTTTATCTTACGTTTGATGCTTGATCCTCAGCTACCATGGTTACGAATAAAATTATACATGATGAAAAATGGAATTTAATTATCCACGACGCGACGTATTAGGTCGTTGCATAGGAAAATGTCTGATTTTTGTATCATCGATTTTTCAAATCTGCTTATTCGATAAACATTCGTGTCTTTCGGATGTTTAATACCTCGATTCAATGGTTAGAATCTCCTCTTTCATAGATAATTTTCATTTTTTCAGTATTTAACTAATTTTGTTAAATATTTTATTTGTTAACAAGTTTTTATGAAATGTGTATCAATATGATTTTTGAAAAAATCATCAAGCGTTTTGATTCGTTTAAGAAAGTGCACAGATTCCAATGATTCTTATTTTTTAATCGACTTCGAAAAGGAGGAGGTTACTCAATTCGACACGTATATTTATCTTTCTTTTTTTTTTTTTTTTATGTATGTTCGCCGATTATAGGATATCACTCCCAATTGGTCCCGTAAAAAAAGAACATTTCCATTTTGTCATTCTTTACCCCTTTTTAAAATAAGACAATGATTTATTGTGATAAATTATCATTGAAAGTTAAGATTTGTTCTTAAATTTGTTTCTAGAAAAATATGTATAGATTTTAATAGTTCCTATTTCGATCGTTGACGTTTAATATGTATAAACAATGTATGTTCATTTGAAGTTGCCATTATAAATCGGACATTTCATATGTAACAATTTAACATTATGAACGCGTATATTGAAACGATGAATATATCGAGAAATTCTGTGAAACAAGAATACCATTTTCCCCGACCATTTACCGTTAAACACGTCGATGAAATATTCCAGCGAGTTTCCCTTCGGAAAAGTCAGAGCCGAAGAAAGTTGCCAGAGTGGCGAAGAAAAGCACAACGGTTACTTATCGTTGGTTCCCTCAGAATGTTTGCCGTACGTTGCTTGCGTTTCCGTTTAAAGAGCACACCTATTTCCGTCGGGCGAAGAGAAGCCAGATTATCTGACGTGGAGAACGTCAAAAATCGAGAGCAAACACTATTATCCCCGTCGAATCCAATTTAACGTTGCAACGACCGATTTATATATCCTTGTCGACTTCTTTTCTGTCTTTTAAGAAGAGCGAGTTTGATTTGTTGTTCGATCGCTCTTCTGTTTTAAATCCTGACACACCCACACACACACACTCACACAAAAAGATATAAATTGGAAATTTCACGTGGCCCCTTTGAAGTTGGAATCTTGTTATCCCACGGGTCGAAGCTTTGAGATTTGAAATTTAAAAATTTAATTTCGCACCGGCCGACAGGCCGACGAACGCCGTTCGAAAATCGAATAAAGTTGAATTTGCAATCGCGAAGGGGGGAGACGATCGAAAATTCGTTTGACAACAAACAGAATTGACGCTCTCGCGACTTCGAATTGGTAGCGATGGAATTTTTACGAATTATCTTCGCTGGTAATTCACGAACATTCGATTATTCCCTTTGTATGCGTCAGATTGTACAGGGAGAGGTACTCCAGGGTTCTTCGCAAACGAACTTCGGTGGACCCGAAGAAGACGACTTGCATGCTGTATCTGCAGGCCGATCACACGTTCTTCGATCATTACAAGTCAGAAGAGGCGTGTATCGAGGTGATGACACGTCATGTTCAACGTGTCAACTCCATCTACAGGTACACAGGTGAGTTGCTGACGTAATTTGTTTACCTTGCCTTGAAACACAGTCAATCGATCTTCCTGCGAAATCGTCTGAAACAGGCTTTTGTTTTTGTGAAACATCGAAATTTGTCGGATTTCGATAACTGCTCGTTTGCTAATTTCCTATTGGTTAATTTTCTTTGTTTTCTTACTAATTCAATTAAATTGCCAATTACCCCAACGTCGAACCAAACATAAAACAGCTATTTCTCACGGAACAAAAAGCAAGAAATATAATTTCCAATCAACATGACACGTACGTCCGATTTCTTATCCCTTTCAGCCGCGATAAGGACCACTTAAAGTTTCAAGTTTACGCGCGAGACGTGCGCGCATGTTGGCCAATAAAGTTCCACGAAATCAATCGGTCAACGTCAGACACAGAAACTGACATTAATCGGTCGCCAGCGCAGAAAGGAACCGCAGCAAGGTTAAGGAACATTCATTTCCTTCCATGTCCCCCATCGCTATCCTCCTCCCAACCACCCTACCATCCTGAACGATCGCCGCCGCTGGCAGAAAGTTAGTTTAACTGGAAGGTCCGGGGGGGAAAGTTTTAATTGGTTTACGAAGTTATTACAGCGGAATGAGACAGAAGACGCGCGTCTGTTAGTTGGTAAAAGGTAAGGTGAATAGGAAGAAGAAGGAAGAGGAAACGCGTTGCCGATTTCCTCTGTCAGGAAGGCGAAAGAATTTTTATTGTTATGCTTGTTGTTCGAAGACTTCCGTCGATATTAACAATAAACCATGATTTCTGCAAACTTTTTTAACTGGAATCCGGAAACTTTATAACTGTTCCTCATAATATTACCTCTATTTTTAATTTTATCGCAGGAGAAAACTTCGGACTATAAGTAATAAAATTATTCGATTCCCGTATTTTATATTATACGTAACAAATTGGTTTAGCTACTTTCGTATTTAATTCTCTACTTGGAAACTCCTTTTAAACAGCTGTTATTTCGAAATACTTGTACCGACCGTAGTCGCCATTGGTGGCATTGGGTTGGCAATTAAAAGTAATTGCGGATTTTAAATAAAAAGGAAAATTTAGAATTTTTATTCGAAAATATAATTTCAAATTTAATCGTCGATGACCTTTTGCATTCTTTCAAGCAGTGTCATAATTCCATGTTCACAAAACTTCTAATTTTTACCAGCAAATAACTGAATTTTATATAAGATTTTACATCATCAGCGTCATTAGAATTATGAAATTATTTCGTTCTGCATGGAACACAAGGTATGGGCTATATACCAACCTAGCTCGAATAATTTTTGCCGAAATACGCGTTTTGTTCTTTCATTTTTAAATTGGGACACAACACGAAACTAAATAAATAATCGATGCAATTCTCTTACTAATTGAAGGTGGAAGTCCACAAAAAAAACAAGAAAACAATATAACCTAGGTGCTTTGAACACATCGACAAAACAAAATAATGTGCTAAAACCATTTATCGACAAAATCCGCAATCATTTAGTTGCCAACCCAATAGAACGTTTAAATTAATTTCAAAAAACTCACATTGAAAGATAGTCGTAGAACGTAGCGTGACCAAGACAGTGGCGTCGTTTAGAATTCTCAGTATCTCTTCCGTTCAACGATTCGCGGATAAAGCTCGTTTTCCGGCCACGTTTCCGTCCCTCGTCCCAACCTTCTTGTCCCGTCTCTGGCCACCGAATAAACGGTGTGGAGCGTTTGGAAGCGAACGCGATTATCGGCCATCTGTACACGCGAGCATTTCGGATGACCAATCGACCACCCCCTTTAGGAAGTCCCGACCCGGACCTGCCTTCCCTTTTGTCTCCGGATTAGACGGCATTAACTCCTCTTCCCATCGCGATACCTGCAACCTGTCCGCCTGGCTAAACGCTCTTGTCCGTAGCAGAAATCCAGAATTGCTGCGATTAAAAGATAACCCCTCCGATTTCTATCGTTCATCTCGAACAAATTTCGTTCTTCTTCGATACGAATTTCGTATTTGACGATTATCAACGATTATAAAGATCAAAATTAATTTCTTTCACGAAATCGCGATAAAACATCCCTTTAGTGAAATCAGACGCAAATGTTTGCTGATCGTTACGACGGATGTTGGGTCGTTTAAGGTCCTTCTATGCGCGCGACAAGTTTGTTCGGCATGTTGTTTAATATTCGCGGCACTTCGCCTGACCAAATCAGATTTTCCTGAACGCTTTCCTCTGATTTGCCCCGGCTTTGCAAAACCACTCGCTGAACATGGACCGTCGATGCACCGGCTGATTATTTCCGCCCCCATCTGTCCACGTTGATGACCTAATCGTATTAATGCGTTGAATGGCGTTGCACGAGGGGGTCGTTCGTCCCTCTGCGTTTCATTTTGTCCCCGACGGGAAATGAAAAGAAATAGCATTTTGAATATCGATCGTAATACACTGAAGGTTGTTGAATAATTCATAGTTATTAACTCTATGAAGGACCGTAACCTTCTGTGATTTTTATTTGAAACGCCAGTGATTCGATTATTAAATTACGATAAATACTGTACAGAGCATTTATTGTATTACGTGTAGAGCTACGTTCAATTTTCATATGATTTGGACGCAAACACGATTTCTTTTAAAATACGTATTATACGTATTTAAGTTTATTAAGTTTAACGTAATGTTAAGTTTAACGACATAGGTGGCCACCGGAATGAAGGGTTAAAGGGGACGAATAAAAGCGCCGCGACAATAACACATTTCGATTCAACGTTTCTGCCGTTGCAGGTTGGAAAAGAAAAAACTTACGGCGATAACCGCGTTATCGTGACGACGATATCCAGGCTGGCAGTTGCCAGCGTTAGTCATTACACGTGGAACGCTGCCTCGCCACGTTTATGATCCTTATCCTCGAGCTTGCGTAGAAAAAGGAAAAAAGAGGGAAGGAAACTTTATTTCCGAACGTTATATCCGAGACAGCTGTCACGCGACGCGTTGCCCCCCCTATTTGTTTGCCGAGTAATTTTTTACGACATCGGCACGTGAACTTTATAACACGAGTTTCACGTGACAACGGAACAGTTGGTTATTTAATAATAACCACGACGCCGTTGCGATGTTTAACGTCATGCTTAATCACTCTGGCGATTACAGTCGATGCGTATTAAGTTAAATTTTTAGATTGAAATTAAGGGTGCATACACTTTGAAACAACGTACGGGCTCAGTATTATATATATATATAAAAAAAAAAAAATGATTTTGAAGTAATGTGAGATCATTTTTTGAGGTAATTCTTCTTTTACGTGTTGCTCAGGGATTCAGTATCGTTGGCTGACTAATCGTTGATTAGTTTCAGTTATTTTTAAGAAAACTCTACTGATTTATGACCTGTATAACTTTAATATCCTTCGTTACACGAAATTGTACAACTTTTAGATTGGTATTGTGGGATATGGCATCTTTGGCTGACTAGTCATTGATTCGTTTCACTTATTCTTCCAAGATACCGTTATCCATACAGAAAATTATAAATTTATGGCCAATACGACTTTACTGTATAATTTTGTATGATTTTCTCGAGAATATAATATCCTTGCCTGAGTAATAATTGATTCGCTTTCCTTACTCTTCCAAAATACCGCTACTCACGACCCATTTTGAACAAACAATAAAAATAGAACCAATTATTGTTCCAAATCTTCCTCTTCTCTTTTAATTATTAATGAAATTAGTGTATCATCTGCGAAGTTAATAATAACGATACGTTTTCTGTCTGTTTCAAAGAACACCGGGATTAATTGAAGAAGATTGTAGGAATTTTTATTAAACCACAAGTTTTCTTCGCAACAAAGGAAGTTTCCGGTGTAGAAGATTAAAAAAAAAAGTGTCCGACTACGAACAGGTTTTAATCTACTTAAACGTCAAACCCTAGGATTCATCATGGTTACCTTTGCTTGAAAAACGAAATTGGTAACGTTATATTCTGCTGCACAGAGAAAATTACACATTTTCATAAAAGCTTCACCCAGCGCAAAGCGTTAAAAGCTGTCTGGCTACGAACGGTCTTAATCTACTTAAACGTCAGAGCCTTTTGTAGAATAAATTGTATCCCCTATATCAACGTGTGACAAACAAATTCAATTTTTTTTATATTAAAGTAAGGCGAATCTATCGTCAATTGGTTAAAGAAACTTTTTCATTTCGAAACGAAATTTTCGACATTGCTTAAACTTTGTAAATGTCGAGGGTTATTTTTCAAATTCAAGTTTTCAAGATGGGTTTACTCCTGTTCTTTCGCTAATTATTCAGCTTTTAATACATCATGTTTCGAAATAATTTATACCGTCGGTGACTAATATTAACAATCGACGCTTTGCTATCTAATATACGAACACAGTCCCGTGAAGATCGAAAAACACTTTCGATCAGTCTCGAGTTTCACCGACGATACGACGTTGTGCAAAGCGTTGAGGCTGTTTCATAAACGTTTCATCGCCGCTACCTTAAACTTCGAACAGCCTGTACCCAGTGTACTTTGCTCGACCGGCAACCGTTGCGTTTGCATTATTTAACAGTCGAAAAAGCTGTTTGCCGAAGTTGAACAGGAATGTCCGATGTTTTCGTCGCGAGCAGTCGGCGCGCAAGTGGCGCGGAACACGGCTGGCAAAGCTGATTAACGCAACATCAAACTTGGATACAATGGACTTACCGTTAATTAGCCGACATCGCGTGTATACCGCGTGCAAGATATGGATGTAACGATGCCGCAGCTGTCTGTTGATGTTTATGCAGGCTGCGTTGAGTACGCGCCCGGAGCGGGAGACCCGGAAACCCATGGTTCCCTCTTAACCCCTCGCCACCATTTAAGGAAACAGACAATCTTATGGGAATATACCGTGCATACGCGTTCCCGCGAGCGCTCGATTCAATACTTAATTGCTCTTTGAAACGTTCCCCTCCCGCCTCGTCGTTCCAACGTTACAACGAAATTCCGTATCAACGCGTTTAACGGATATAGCAACGAAATAAATATTTCACACCGGACAGAGTTACGTACGGATTCGTAGCAAAGGTAGAAAAGGAATCGTAGTCGCGTGTCGCTAGATCGTTTTTCCAGTTTCGATTGGTATCCCCGTGGAGAAGGTGGTTTGATTAAATGCCGTTCACCATGCGACGGCCGAATCATTCGGTTCGAATACGTTGATCACTGGCCGAACCCGAAAATTACTCGTTTCGGAGCGGCAGTGATTTTCGTTATCAGCTATCGGTTACCCTGGCTAGTAGTTCCTCTCGATTCCTACGAATTTCACCGTATCGCCATCCATCGCAGAACCTGGCCGCGTTGCAACGAAACCCCCTCTTCCTGCCTCGACTTCAATTTCAAAAGCCCCCGACATTCTACTGGTTCCACGTCTGTTAAATCTATTCATGGAAATTGCAACGATTCACGAGATCGAATTAATTACCGTCTGATATTATTCGCAACTTCTCGTAATCCTAATAATTTAAAGAAACTTTTAACGATCGAAGGACCCGACTCGCCAAATTCGAGGATATTTTAACTAAGAGGTTTTGATTTTTAACGCAACATAAAATACCATAATCAATCGGCTTTGCATCGCAAAGAGTGGTATTAAATTAATTACAAGCGAAAAGTTTGAATTGAATGCTGGAATCGATGGTATCGTGAATAATTGCAATTGTAGCGTGCCACGCTACGTACGTCCGTTGCCACTGCTGTAATTTACCGGTTAATCACTCGCGATAATAAAATTCATAAAAGTTCCTGTCCTTGTTCTGTGCTGCAGATTTTAATCAAGACGGCCAACCGGATAACATTAGTTTCATGATAAAACGTGTGAAGGTTCATGGCGATGGGGCTCCGAACGACCCGACCTACAGGTTCACCGGTACGTACGGGGTCGAAGAATTCCTTGAAGTATTCTCAGGTGAGTCAATTTTTACATTGTTCTTGTAATAAACTAATATAACTCAGACTGGTCCATAAGATTGATAGAAAATTAATGTTGTCGGTTTTCAAATTATATCTTTAAATCCACGTATCACAAATCGGAATAAGTTTTTTTTTTTAATCAAAGTAACATCCATTCGCAGTTTACACATTTTTTTGCCAACAAACTGTCAATGCCTTCAATTGATCGTTGTCTTCGCGAAATTTTTTCAACCAACTGCTGCACTGTGCGTTCATTCACGGTATCTTCTTCGAATGCACCGTTGATATTACGAGTCGCAGCTGCAGCTTTACAAGCCGGCTTATATTCATATAAGAATATTACACGAACTTAGTATCGACCAGCACAAATTAACAATAAAGATAAATGCATGCCTATCTATGAAATGATATTGGAAGGTAAATAGAATAAAGTAAACTGTTATACCAAAACCTAAGCGTCAAAGTTCGAAAACTCGAAAACCGACATTCATTTCTAGCAACAAGTATGCTTCTTAAAATATTAAACATTTTTAATTAAGGGCTTGCCTATTTAATATTCAACGTTATCGAATAATTCGATTTGCAATACCATAGGTATTCGTTTGACAAAAGCGCAGAATGCCTGAAATCTTGCGTATAATACAACTTGGGGGGGGGTTAACAGTTCATGATGCAGGGTTTTTGTTATCGACGAAAGCCTCGAGCGTGCTTTTCGTCGCCGACTCGTTAATTAAAAGCCCGTGTCGGTGCGAAGCTGTCGCAAATAGGGATTCGATGAAGCGGGCCTTGATACGGCTTTTCGACTTTAATGAAACGCGTCGCGAACGCTCCTCGTCGTGACTTTCAAACGCTTCGTATCCTCGTCGCAACCTGTTCAACCCCCCTTTTCCGCACACACGGCTTGCGAGAAGCACGCGAAAAAAGATCGGATCACGGAAGTGATAGCGGACACGCGATGCTGAGAAGATAAAACCGCTTCGTTCCTCCTCTTTGGAAGCCGGATGGTGCAGTAGCAGACCCGTTAATCGTTTCCAGTCTTCCTGTTCCTCGATTTCTCTTCCAACTCTCGTAAACGTTGAACCAAACCAAAGACGTTTCCTCGCGTTTGATTTATCGACGGGATTTATGTTCCCTCGGCAATTTTCATCCATTAGGTGGCCGGAAGAAGTTCATGCCGATTTATAATATCCGCTTGATGCGGAAGTAATGGGGAATGTTTCGTTCGATCGTAAAAACAACAATCGACGCCATGAATTCCGGAATGGCAGAAATTTATCAGCCCATATTTCCAACGAAAACAGCTTCGTTTATTTCTATATTCTTCGATCGTCCATTGATGTACAAATATTTCAAAAGGTGTATTAAGGTTGTATGACCCTTTAGAGAAAAAAAAATGTGTAATTCCTCAAATTTTGTTCAGGCAATAAGTATTATATTAACAAAAGCATTGTGCAAAGTTTGAACAAGTTCGCGAGGCCTCTACAGAAGTAGATACAATTCGAATTTTAACATGGGCTCTTATGGAAGTTCATCAGATCTATTTTTTTAACTTCAAGAAAACATGATACAACGTTTCAGAAATGTTAGCTTAATATTAATATTTGTAAACAGAAATTACTCTGTTTTGTTACTTTTTAATGATTTTCACATTTTCAAACTTTCGTTTTTGTTAGTTGCAAATCAAGTACAGTCTTTCTGGAAAGCATTAAAAACGTACGAAAGATTACATACGAGAAAATATGCATAAAAATGTTTCTATAGCTCTTCAAAACACGGGCAACCGTTATTTGTAATAAAATATCAATATATATTGTACATATATTATTTTCCAGTAAAGAATATCTTTTTAACACGTTGACTGCCACAGTGGAAACAGACATACGTAGTCAGACACGCTAAAATCTTAATTATTAAGAATACAATTAATTAATTTCCAAATTTAGCTTTTCAATTCGATAGCTAATATCATTAGCTTAACATTAACGCCACCCGCAGTTTATTTCATCGTTTCTTTTGTTAATTATTCAATTACAAAATATTTCGGGTGCCGGTCCCCGGTGAACCCCGTGGCAGCCAACGTGTTAAATATATTAATATCTTAAACTTTTGACAGAGATCTTACAGGTCGTACAACCTTAAAATATTTCAGATATTATATATACATATATTTAAAATATTCAAATTATTCGGCTGTTATTCTGCAAATACTGCACGATTGTAACAGATAAAGGACAGTGTTGAAGTTTCCACGGAAGGAAGTTAAAGTTTTGAAACTTGACAAGGATTAATTATTATCAAGCCGTATCTCGAAGCGCTAATGAGTCGCAGATCAATGCGGTTGAAGTTGACCAAGTTTGGAATTATTTGGTTTCTGATATATCCGGTTGCTTTCGAGGTTCCTTCGGGCTAATTTAAGCCGGCTCTTTGTCTCAATCTGTCAATAGAACAGACGGTCCTGAAGACCGTATTCAGGAATATTTCTCCGTCACGTTTGCCTCGTCGTCACTTCCGTCCCGCTGTGGAGTTTCGCTCGCGAAACCGGCACACTTTGCCCCAAATGCAAAACTAACATCCTCGGTCAATGAAACATTCCGAAAATTATGTAAACGGTAATTAACCTTTCGTACTCGACCAGTATTCTATAATAAAATGCGAAATTTCTTTAAAGGAAGGGAATAAAAATAAAAAAATTCTCAAATATTTCTTACACTTTTCTTCCGAAATAGTGTGTTTGGTTTCTGGAAGCATAGCTGGAAAATTAGATTAGACCCAATTACGTCCAAAAGATTAATAATTAATCTATAAATAATTCTCTGATAGTTCTAAAAATGTTGTATAACAATGACAGTTGCACTAGATCGTTTGCCTTACAATACAAAATGATCTAAAATCCTAAATAAATAAAAAGAAATCAATTCGTTATCGTAATAATTGTATTAACAGCTATTTTCAGTTAGCCAATCGATAGACGAGGACTGATTCCAAGATCCTGAAAAGAACGAGCCAGTTCATTGCCAGAAGGATAGGAAATAATAATTCCGTAGGATGATCAATGAATACATTTCTGGTGTATAGAAGGAGAAATTTTATATCGTTCGATTTATCAAATTCACGAGGGAAACTTTAGCCGAGGCGAGTCGCAATTTTCCTCTCGAATAGTTTCATTCGATTTAGCGAATTGCCTCGTTTGATCTGTCAGCTTGTATCTCTATCGACGGCCAGTTTCCCGACGCGACGATTCTTTGTCGTGAAATTTATGCAACACCTCCCAAACCCCTCCTCTATCTTCATCCCCGATACCAGCTCGCGATCCTTGGCCGTTCGTAGAATTTGTCAAAAGCGTAATCGCGTCTATTTTCCACCATAAATACAATTGTCAAATAATTTATGGATGTTATAATTATGTCGCATTGATGTTGCACATACATTATCGGTCGTGTTAAAACGCTCGAGCGTGAATCGCGTCTATGTTGTCGCGCCGCTTTTGATTTACCATTGTCTGTTGACCGTAGCTGAAAATTGTAACGACTTTATTCGCAAAGTGTGCTTTCCGGGTCCTTGGAAGATGGCAATTCACAGTTAAATATTATTTAACACGTCGGATGCCGCAGACACGCTAAAATTAATTACTTTTCAAGTTTAACACGTTGTCTGGCACAGTGAAAACGGACGTGTGTAGTCAGACACGTTGAAATCCGAATTATTAAGGATGCGGTCGATTCATTTTCAAATTTAACCTTTCAAATCGATAGCTAGCATTATTAGCTTAATGATAACGCTATCCGTGGTTTGTTTCGTCATTTCTTTTGTTAATTATTTGATTGTAAACAATTTTGGGCGCCGGGGCGGTCAGCGTGTTAATAAAAAAGTAAAGTTTCCATAATATCGCATATCCGAAGAATTTGAGAAGAATTTTACGCTCAAACCAAATGTAAATGCATTATGCTTCGATTCCATGCGATTAGTCGGGTTGGATTATAACCCCGTTTCGCCGTCTGTGAACGCATCTTGTTCACCGTGTCTGACTGTAATTTAGACCATTCTACTTGGCTGAGCTAGGGAGGACACGTCGCATTTGTCTAGTTAGAAGTACTTGTTCTACTTGGCTGATTTTAGTATCGCATCTGTCTGATTAACAATCGTGCCGTTCACTGTCGCGACGAGAATGGACACAGGTGCAGGTGGTGCGTTCTAACAGCAATTAACACGTTGATCGTCGCAGTAGATACGGTCTTGTATAATCAGACTCATTGTAATTGCAATTATTCGTATCAGGTTGTTGCATATGAAATGTCTGGTTTTGTTTCATCAACTTTTTAAATCTGTTTATTCGTATTTTATTTATACATGTGTAACGATGCTCAACGCCTAGATTCTCGCGACGGACGACCAATACCGACTTCCAAAAACCCTTACGCTGCACCCATAGAATAAAAGACTCGAGCTCCACTCTAGGTGGGGCATACGTTATAAAAGTAAGAAGCTAATATTGAATAAAGTTCAGTCTCTGCCCATTAATTAAAAGTGTTATAAGTTTCTAACCTTGTCCACTAAATCTAAGTCGCGTGAATTAATACGTAAAATCATTCAGAAGTTCGTGGCTGGGAGGAAACTCCCAGAGAATTTCTTTTTTTTATATCTTCCGCGACAATTTCCGTCACAATTTGGCGATCCTGCCAGGATCGGGAGGCTTGTTGTAAAAAAAAAAAAAAGTGATCGTTTTCAAACTTCCGCGAATCGAAACTACGAGTGTTCGAAAATCAACGAAGGGACTACGTGTGCCAGAAAGCGATCAGCGAGCCGACCAACCTGCCACTTACAGAAAGGGGCCATACGACCTGTTTGCTGGAAAGGCCACCAACCACGAGGACCACGAGAGCCTCGCAACCACCTACGCCGTCCGCAACGAAGCTGAATTCAAGGTAAGCCCTGGCTTACGATTCATTTAATTCATATCGGGAACCAGAAGTAGGGTTCGATTCCAGTAGTAGCGATAGCGACTCCGCTAGCTCGATTATAGAGATGGACGTTAGACTGGACAAATTAGAAAAAGCGATAGCTGCATTAAGCGTATCCATCGAAGAGTTGGGGACAACAATGCAAAAAAATCAAGAAACGCTACAAGCGGATATAGTAAAGCTAGGAGAGGAGAATAAAAAACGGTCCGAGGAAATACGGAATTTAGCGCTAAGAATGGGACAGGTAGCGACGGACGACGAATCCACGAGCGTAGGGCATACAGCGTTTGAGTATTTTGACCCAGAGGAAGACGTAAGCAAGTTCCCGGGACGTTTGATGAAACAGCACATTCCCGCGCGTCGCGAGACGGTACAGCCTTCCGCCTCGAACAACGAGCCCGTGTCACAGATAACACGCGTGCCGGCCAAGGACATCGTCCGCACGATCCGCATATTAAACGGGAAGGATGATATAGGAGTAGAGGACTTTATCAAGGCGGTAAAACGGGCACGCGCGCAATGTAATGAAGAAGATCTTTTACTAGGGCTGATTGTAGCAGAGAAGATAACAGACCAGGCGGAGCGTAGCATTCGACACTTAAATATCACCTCATATGACGAACTATACGAAAATTTACGACTACACGTTTCCCCACCCGTAACCATTTCCAATGCACGATCTAAACTATACAATATCAAGCAAGGATTTACCGAATCCGTGCAGTCATTTAATTTACGGTATCGCCAGCAACTAAATGAATTACGATATGCCATCCAAAATAAATATCCGCGACCCATGGCTCGTAGAATTGCCCTGGAAGAGGAGGAGGAAACCGCGACCGCTCAATATATCCTTAATCTACGTCAAGACATCGGGAAATTAGTGATTGCTAGAGACCCGCAAATGCTTGCAACTGCTCAGCAAATTGCCCTAGAGATGGAAATATGGACACGCGAGGCACATAACCGTGCACCGCCGCGACAAAATTCGCAGTCATCATCACATTCCCGGCCAGCACAGGCTATGCGTCGATTCCAACCGTCATCTTCGCGCCAAGTTGAAAAATCCCCAGCTCAAAGCAACCACGTACCGAACCACGCATTACCGCTGCAGCAACGGCTCCAACTAAAATGTACAATTTGCGGGAAACTGGGGCATGAACGCGACCAATGTTTTAAACGAAATTTTCAGTCACCTCAGACCGGCAAACTGCCACCGCGGGTAAACCATATGCAAGAGAGGACAACGAAGGAAGAAACGGAACCTCAAGAATATCCCGAACAGGCGGACGATTACGACACCTCACCGCCAGGCTTGGAGGAATGTGCCGATTCGGACGACTTCTACTAGACACAGGAGCAGGCATAAACCTCATCAAGAACGGCGTGCTTGATAAAACAACGGAAAGACGAAACGAGACCAAAGAATTTAAAATGGGTAACGACACACATACCTCAACAGAAGCAGTCATATTATACTCACTGGGTCAGTATCATAAATTCTACGTTGTACCAGACAATTTTCCTATCCACGAAGACGGAATAATAGGATTGCCGTACCTAAACTCTTATAGATTCTCTATTGACAACGACTCGCTTACGCTGAACGACTTTTGTATACCCTTGAGAGACGAGCTTCTTATACCGGCGCGGCAGGTAACCACAGAGGAAATTAAAACGGTGAATGGAACGATCAAGGTAAATTTCATTAACCCGGAAGAAACAGATATCCGTATTACAGAATCAAAAGTAAAACTCGAACCAGCTACCCCAGACCTACCAACGCGCCTACGCCAGCTCCAAGAGAAAATACGCGTTTCCCATATCGAGAAGGCTCACCGACAGTCTATAGAAAAAATTATTTTCAGTTATTCCGACATATTTACATTAGAAGACGACCCGTTACCATGTACCGAGCTCACCGCACATGAAATTGTTGTAAAAGATCCACGGCCGGTAAACACTAAGTCATATCGACTCCCAGAATGTCATAAGACAGAAATTGAAAAACAAACGAAAGAGCTGTTAGCCAAGGGCGTTATCGAAGAATCAGACTCACCATATAATGCACCCCTGTGGGTTGTGCCGAAAAAGGAAGACGCGTCAGGAGTACGCAAGTGGAGGGTTGTTGTTGATTTCAGAAAACTAAATGAATTAACAGACCAGGATGCATATCCACTGCCGCGTATCGAGGACATTCTAGACCACTTAGGCAAAGCAAAATTCTTTTCCGCTCTAGACCTGAGTTCAGGATTTCACCAAATCCCAATGCACCCCGCATCAAAGAAGTATACGGCATTTTCTACCCCCGAGGGACATTTCCATTATAAGCGTATGCCATTCGGGCTCAAGAATGCGCCTGCGACCTTTCAACGCATGATAGACAAGGCGCTTAGGGGATTAGTGGGAAAACACTGCTTTGTGTATTTGGACGACATCGTAATATTTGGATCCACCATTGAGGAGCATAACAGAAACCTAGCCATAGTATTTCAACGATTAAGAGAGACAGGCTTGAAGCTGCAGCCGGACAAGTGCGAATACCTCAGACCGGAGCTCGAATATTTAGGCCATATCATCACTCCAGAAGGAGTAAAACCGAACGATAAGAAAATTCACGCCGTCAAATCTTTCAGAACGCCTCGCAACCAAACGGAAATTAAGTCATTTTTGGGACTCGCCGGCTACTATCGAAAATTTATTCGCGATTTCGCCAAACTTGCGAAGCCCCTTACTGAATTAACGAGGACAGAAACCCTCTTCCACTGGACCGATACGTGCCAGGCCGCATTCGACACTTTAAAACAAAAACTTTGTGAACACCCTGTACTGAAATATCCTGACTTTTCCAAAGACTTCACACTCACGACAGACGCATCTAATGAAGGACTCGGAGCTATATTATCCCAAGAGGGACACCCGTGTTGCTACATTTCCAGAACGCTGAACGCAGCTGAACGAAACTATACTACAACAGAGAAAGAACTTTTGGCTATTGTATGGGCGGTCAAAAGGCTAAGACAGTATTTACTAGGACGGAAATTCAAAATCATTACAGATCATAGCGCATTGAAGTGGCTTTTTAACATGAAGGAACCCTCCTCGCGACTTTTACGATGGAGGCTAAAACTTGAAGAGTACGATTACACGATAGAGCATTGCAAGGGAAAGGAGAACACTGCCGCCGACGCGTTATCCCGCGTTCTACCACTCACCGTGATAGATGCCGACCAACTCGTGGAACAGGCCACGAACAACCTGGACCTCAATAACGTTGAGGACCTCGTTTCCGCCGCCGGACTCCAAGACCTAGCCGAAAACACATTTGAATCTACAACGGAGACAGCCGAATCAAACGAGGAATGCTCACCTATACCCGGCACTTCCTCCACCTTTGGAGACGATTTCGAGCAATGGCAAACACGATCCAAGTTCCAGCTCAGCACGGAAGCAAACGCCTACGGAAATAATTGGATACGAATTTTCAAGCAAGACCTTGGGCCCTTTATAGGGAATCAGTGGTTACGGAGACTAAAGGAAATGATCGACAAAAGAAGAAATAGGACTTTGAAGACTATCCGACTCCAGCTCTCTAGCGACGTATACACGGAAACCGAAAGATTCACGATAAGCCAATCCTTACGATACATCGCCGAACACCTCCACCCACACTTTAAAATCATTTATTGCGAAAACCCGCGTATGACCGAACTAACAGGAGCAGAGAGACGACAAATAATACTAGAATGCCACAACTCGGGAATTGGACAACATTTGGGGGAAAACAAAACGATCCAGAAGGTACGAGAAAAAGCAAATTGGAATAACATGGAAAGTGAGGTAACCGAGTTCATCAAGACTTGTGACAATTGCCAACGAAATAAATTAACCAGAGTAAGAAACAAGGAGGAGGCCGTGATAACAGATACACCGACGGAACCCAACGAAAAGCTAGCCTTGGATATTTTCGGACCACTGCCGCGAACAGACAAAGGAAACGAATACATTCTATCCATGCAAGACGTCTTAACCAAATATTTAGTACTTGTTCCACTTAAATCGTTTAGTACCGAAGAAATCATAAATGCACTCTTAGAACATTATATCTACATTTTCTCCTCGCCGAAACACATATTAACCGATCAGGGAACCAATTTTGTCAGCCAAATGATGCAACAATTCGAGGAAGCACTGAAAATCAGACACATACGCACTACTGCATTCCACCCTCAAAGTAATGGGTCACTGGAACGGACCCACGCTGTAGTAAAAGACTGTATACGTACCAGTCTGAATGGACGAGACCAAAATTGGGACGAACGACTTAATATAA
This sequence comes from Stelis phaeoptera, assembly GCA_943735885.1. Taxonomy (NCBI): domain Eukaryota; kingdom Metazoa; phylum Arthropoda; class Insecta; order Hymenoptera; family Megachilidae; genus Stelis; species Stelis phaeoptera. The sequence continues at coordinate 15,962,116 of OX030932.1, read as the reverse complement.
TATGCATGGGATACAACACTGCTGTACATGAAGGCACTGGGTTTACGCCATTCGAGCTTACGTTCGGAAGAAAAGCTAATCTACCTTCGACGATTGCGGTGACACCAGCACTGACAAAAAGTCGATTAATAAACATGTGGAAACAACGCCACAATGCATACCTGGAAACCGCACGAAAAAGAATTGAAGAGAGGAAGCAAAAGCATAAGAAGATACAGGACGCACAAATTATAAGGACTCAAGCCATATTTAACATAGGGGACAAAGTAATGCTGCACAACGACAGCGCGAGAAGTAAAATAGATGCAGAGTGGCTAGGTCCAGCCATAATACTGGAAGTTCACACACCAAATTACGTTATTTCGCTAAATAATCGAAACATCAGAGTTCATGGAAATAGATTAAAGCCGTACCTACGCTAACCATTTTTGAAAGTTTCAGGTCAAAGATGTTACTACTGATAGGGTCCATCTTCATCGTCCAAGCGTCCGCACTTGATAGTCCGGGCACCATAACAAAACTCCACGACGTGCCAAACATCTACTTTGATCCTATGGGAACCACGCGCTTGTACCATAGAGAGTGGAGGACGATCGTCTACATCGATCTCAGGGAGATCAGACAGGCAGAGCTTCAAATCGAGCAAGCATTACACCATTCACTTTTTGCTTCTACAAACGATATATCGCACTCCATACTTAAGCACTTAACCATTAGGTTTAACCGTAGTTTAGGATATAGAGATACATTGCTTGCTAGTTTAGGTTATAGTAAACCCATAAATATTTCTAGAAAACGTAGAGATGCACACCAACGCGTAAAGCGAGGATGGCTTAACCCAATAGGGGAACTCGCGAACATTCTTTTCGGAACACTTAGCCAACAAGACGCAGAATATTACAATAATGAAATTGATAAATTGTACAAAGATAATAAACGTTTGAGCGTATTAATCCAAAACGAAACAACAATTGTTAAAGCCATTTTAAAAGATAACGACGAATTCCGATCCAAAATTAACGCTTACGTAAAGAAAATTTCAGACGCAACCAATCAAGTCATCGCCGACATCGAAAAAAGACAAATGACACTTGAATACCTGTTTGAACTATCCGAAATAATATCCGAACATAACGAAATGATAACTAATTTGCGCTCACTAATTACCAACGGGGAACAAGGCAAGATCGACCCCGTACTACTCGAAAGACCACAGTTGAATGAAATTCTTAAAACAATTGAACTCAAATTTGGCTCTAACCGTATGATATTCGAAGATACCGACAAATTCGCCTACCAATTTCTTAGAATTGCGAAAACTAATGTATTTGTCCTGAACGGCAGTAAACTTTGCTTCGAATTAAAGATCCCGATATTAGAGGAACAAATCCATGCCTTGTTCGCCATGGTCACGATACCACTGCTTACTGAGCACCACCTACACCTACTTTCAATATCAGAAAAATTTGTACTAATAGATAAAGAATCGAGAAGGCACAGCATCCTCTCCCAAGTAGACTTAAATCATTGTATCGAAATTTCCGACTTGCGTATCTGCGAACGTAACACACCCGCTTTTGACTCTGACTTAACAGACCCATGCATCAAGCGAGCGATTAACAACGCACCCGCGAACCCAGACGAATGTCCAATAGCTGTCTTAAAGCATACCAAACCCATTTGGCTTCAATTGTACTCAAAACATGAATGGATATCAGCCACTTACGGCACAATAGCCTTACACATCTCATGTCCGGACACTTCATCTGTAACCACTATACACATAAACGGAGTGAATCTTGTACAGATTCGTCCAGGATGCATCGGCAGAACAGGAACCGTAACACTTTATTCTAACAATGACGAGACGAACTACCGCGAACTTCAATTGCAATTAGGATTGACAAATATAACAGTACCTACACTGAACGAAACTGTGACCACTTACGCACGAATACCAGAACTCAAAGATGAAGTACTTACTTCCCTTGATTTCGGATCAACAGCTAAAAAATTAGACCAAGTCGTTACAGAAGCGAATGCAGTCTCAATGCATACCCGTAGCATATCGCGAAATGAAAGCACCTGGATGATTCTACGAACACTAATTGGATGTTTAGTAATAGGAATAATTGCATATATAATCTACAAAGCACGCTTATGGAAGATACTATTATGTTTATTCAAACCATGTACATTTAACAATTGTTTTAATTCAAACACCGCCGGACAACACCATTACGGCTCCGCACCCCTCAACGTACGTTACACGCCAAGGGAGGAAACCGTCAACGTGCCGCTGCCCCGAGATAACCCAATTCCGGAAATAAAACCAGTCATCAAGGAGACTCGCAAAATCAAATTTCGAGGCACCAACCCTTAAGACGTCTTGGAGGACCAAGACGAATCTAGGAAGGGGGGTGTAACGATGCTCAACGCCTAGATTCTCGCGACGGACGACCAATACCGACTTCCAAAAACCCTTACGCTGCACCCATAGAATAAAAGACTCGAGCTCCACTCTAGGTGGGGCATACGTTATAAAAGTAAGAAGCTAATATTGAATAAAGTTCAGTCTCTGCCCATTAATTAAAAGTGTTATAAGTTTCTAACCTTGTCCACTAAATCTAAGTCGCGTGAATTAATACGTAAAATCATTCAGAAGTTCGTGGCTGGGAGGAAACTCCCAGAGAATTTCTTTTTTTTATATCTTCCGCGACAATTTCCGTCACACATGGATTCAAAGCTAAGAATCTCCTGTTTCACAGATAATTTTCATTTTGCAACATTCACCTATTTTACCGAATACTTTTCAAGTTTTTATCAACATCGAGCGTTTCGATTCTTTGAAGAAAATCTGCAGATTCCAACGATTCTTATTTTGAAATAAGACTGTGATTTATTATGATAAATTATCGTCGAAATTTTGTAAGATTCGCGTGTTTAAAGTAGAAGACTTGTAATTTCTTGAAAAAAAAAAAGTGTACAGATTTGAATAATTCTTATTTATAAAAAACGTGTGTTTGTTTAAGGTTGCCCTTATAAATCAGACATTTCATACGCAACAACCTAATAATTACTACCGTTACATTTTTCGATAGTACGATATTAGAATTGTTAAAAATACCATTGATAGATTGGTCACTTCCAACTATCGATAATCACGAGGAAATCTTTGCAGAAGCATAGACCGTAACTAAAACATTTACACGATTTTCTATCATCAAACTGAAAATTGCTTGCATGGTAAAAGAGTTAATTCTTTTGTGATGCTTTTCAAAATCCAAGGCTGACAAGCTGCTTTCCCGCGATCTCTTTAGCAAACCGGAAACTGGATCGACATAGATAAGTATAACAGCTCGTTACGAGAGATATCGAATATCGGAATGCGAAGCTCGATAATTCCTGGCGAAGCCCCGGGGCCATTTCATTGGCACCGATCCTCACGGTACCATAGTACTCCCTTCCATCAAGTTTTCATTGCTCTTGTACCGAGCTGAAATGAAAAATTCTGTTATCGGTGAACGAAGAAAAAAAAAAGAGATGTAACGTATCTGCGACACATGTGATAGAACGAATGAGAAATATTATAAATTATAACACAGCTACTTTTGTGTAATTTAATCCACGAACGTGAGCCAACGATTTCAATTGAATTTTCAACTATCCTTCAATCACGATCGCGAAATTTTGAAGCATTTCAAAGACAAACGGTGTACCGCCGTTGAACCGTTACGTTTTCATCTTTCTAGTATCGATTCCATTGGATACTGTAACCATTCAGAAAGGAGGTAAAAAGGGATGGTGATCGATTCAATCTCTCGCTTTCGAAGCAATCTTCTTGCACTGTCACTGATACCTCGCTCAGAAATAGTCCATGATAGTCGATCGAACGTTAGTTGCCTCCAAACACTTCAGTACCCTGCTATCTCACAGTGTAATCAGGTAGAAACTTATAATAATAATAATAAAAGATATAGCGTTAGTATTTGAAAAAGGAAAGGTGCGAAAGCATACTCAATATTAACGTGTGGATTTGGTGAGTTTAACTACACCTTCTGGTCAATATAAAAGATATTCAAACTCGATGTTTAACACGTTAAGTGCCACAGTGAAAACGTAGCCAGACACGCTAAAACCCTAATTATTTACGAAGCAGACAATTATTATTATCTCGATATCAATCCTATCCGCGGTTTATTTCATGGTTTCTATTCTTAATTATTTCATTGCGAAAAATTTCGGGTGCCGGTCACCGGGTGACCTCTGTGGCATTCAACGTGTTAAGTTAGTGTCATTATTGCAACAGATATAAATTTTCTACTACGATTCTTTTGCAAAATCAATCGCGTCTACGCTGTTTACGAGCATCGTAGTCAAATAACTGTCCACCGCAGCCATTTAATTAATTTCGTTTTTAATTTCCCCACCGTCCTTGGCAGTATTTTACCTGGCTATTTCTGCTATGCCACAGGGGATGAAGGAGGGTGGGGGAGGGGACAGGAAGGGGGGGGGGGGATGGAGAGGCGCTAGGTTGAATTCCCAGCCGACACGACCAAACATCGTCCGAGATGTGTTATCCGGTAAAAATAATAAATCAGGTGTCCAGAAATGCTCTGTAATTTAATTTCCGCCAACTTTTACGCTGTGCGGCAACTTTTCTCCGTTGGGGATCAGTGTCCAGCCACGACCGGTATATGAAACGAGTCTAAAATAAAAAAGAGGGAAAGAAAAAAAGAATACACCGAAAGCAGGAAAAGTCTGCTCGTCCCCGACCATTTTTATCCCCTTTTGTTCCCCTCGTTTTCTTCTCCAGAATTTTTTAGCGACAGTTTAGAAAACAAAGAACGAATAAGAAGAAACATAGACACACGCACGCGTGCACATACGTGTTGAAGAGCGTTGGCGTAAAAAAAAAGTAGACGAGCTATGAATATTCTATGAACGTCGTGCATGAATTTCAATGGGGAAGGCTTGTTTACGGACATGTCCAACGTGTTCGTCCCCGGTTTTTCAAGGTTCTGCGTGTCGTACGCCGTTCCTCCAAGGCTGAGAATATTCTTGCGTTGATTGGACGTCGTTGGATGACGAGGACGATATTCAAATTTCACCCTTTCCTAGCCAATTTATTCGTCGATCGAACTTATTATCAATTGTAACGAGAGCCTTTAATACGGTGTGCTGCGAGAACGTAACGCACCGAATGTCGCGATAAAAACATACACACACACACACGCAACTGGTTATTTAACGTTTTCTTTGCAGAGGAGGATTACGACGCGTTTTGCCTCTCGTACATGTTCACGTATCGTGATTTCGAGAAAGGAACCCTGGGTCTCGCGTGGACCGGAGATTTAAAAAATGCCGGCGGTGTGTGCGAGAAAAACGGGGTAAGTATTATAAGTTGAATAACAAGTGAAATACAAATTTAACATTCCTTTGTTTTCGATCGAAACTTAACCCTTTCGCTGCTGTTGCGAGCCTTTAGATTGCAAAGTTTTTAAACATTTCCTACTTACCGCAACGCGAGGGTTAATGATAATAGAAATAATAAAAAGAAACGGTTTACAATGGTTTAGTTTTGAGAATAGGAAACATCGTAAATGTGTAGCCGAGTAATGTTAAACATTTACGATTGCGAAGGGAAAGCATTTAGTTTCCCAGCGATATACAGACAATTAGGTGCTTCTCTTGAGAACTAACGGTGTTTTCGTCCCGCAGCACTACAGGGGTAGCATGAAATCGCTGAACACCGGTATAATCACCCTGCTGAACTACGGCAAACACGTACCACCGACGGTTTCTCACGTCACCCTTGCACACGAGATCGGTCACAACTTCGGATCCCCTGTAAGTTTACGAGAGCAAGCCAGCTTGCACCGTTGTGCCGACGCGTGTACCGAATACATTCGAAAACTTCCATCGATCCCTCCAGATTCACTACCTGCTTGCATTCGACCTTTTTATTTACCTTTGAAACACTCCGGCATTTCCCTTCGTGCAAATCAATTTTATATACGAAATATTTGGTACAAAAATCGCGTCGAATCGTAACGTTGAAAAAAAAAGTCAACGGTTCGAAAGTAAAACACCTCGTACAATTGATTCGAAATTGTGTTCACGAGAAAATAGAGCTTTCTCGTTGAATTAAATTGAAGATCTGGCGTACACGTTCAGTTGTCGAGGGTTCGCCTATTCGTTTAGCAAAGTTGAGGAGCACTCGAAGGATCAAGTGTTTCTTCAACGTCAAACGGAGCGAAACAACGCTGCCAGAGCCTTTCACTTTATAACTTTCCACTCTCTCTCTCTCTCTCTCCCCAAACCTCTGACACTAACTAAGTAACTCGTTGGTGTTATCGAGGTTCGTATCTCGACGAGAAAACTCCAATTGTTTAAATTCACGGAACAACCAACCGGGGGTCTGCGACAATTCGTAGGCTAAAAGCTTTCTAACATCAGGGTTAATTGCGTCTTCTTTCTACGAAGAGGGTGTTAACCCTTAGCTAGCAACGGTGATATGCAAGTTTTGCTCGAAACAACTGGGAAAGAAACGCCTAAACTTTTGATGGGATGCTTTAACATCTCTTTCTTCATTTTTTTAAATTAAAAATAGAATATAATAATTATAGATCTCTATCGATCCGACGGCTACAGACACAGTTCGAGAATTAAGAGTTCAAAACAGGGTTGGAGGTCGTTTGCTTCGCGAAATGCTTGACCAGGTTCATCGAATGTTTCGTTTATTAATTAGCACGACCCGGACGAGTGTTCGCCAGGAGGGGAGAGCGGAAATTTCATAATGTTCGCGAGGGCGACCAGCGGGGACAAACGAAACAACAATCGTTTCAGCCCTTGCAGCCTGGTCTCCATAAATCCTGTCCTAAATGCCAAGGCTCGTTCGTCCAAAGGTTGTTTCGCCGGTAAGTACAGAAGCTTTTAGAATTTTAATCAGTTTCGAGCACAACGTGAACGGTAACCCCTGAGAGTCATCGACCCTGACCCCGGGGCTCTCCTTCTCTCCGCACGATCCTGCCCTCAATTATTTACACGATCGTTGCCTAATCCGCTCGAAAGGATCTGGCTAATTACTCGTTAACGCGATTCGTGTTGAATCTTTCAGCATGGATTCGTTTCACGATGATATTGCTCTTCCAAAACAGGGGATGATAGATAATTAAGAATTTCTGGATGATTAACGGTGGAATTAATTTCAGATGAAAAGAAATAAATATGTAAAATTTACTTTCACGAAGAAATTTATTACTTTTAACCCTTGGAATTTTCGTTTATTATCGAAGCTTTCAAATATTTATGTAAAATATTTTCTTTCAAACACGAACGACACGGTAAACCTATTCAACAGAATATCTAAGTTAATTCCGTCGGTTTAAATGAAAATTAAACGAGGTTCTAAGACAAAGCACGATAGTTGTTTTACAGTCGAAAAGAGGATGATCCTCTTAGAATGAAAAGGTTTTTTCTGAGGGGAGAAAGAGGTCATTTCTCGTGTACCGCAAAAGTGTGCTCGAGTTTTTTCACACTATATCCAGACCACTTATTTTTGTTTCTTTAGTTTCGTTGGCACACCAACGAGAAGGATCTTTGTATCATTAACAATTATTAACGAGTCACGTCTGTTTGTCGTTTGCACACGATCCGTGTTGCTCGTTTGCCAGTCGAAACGTTCGTTGTGTCCGAAACAAGTTTTCCGCCGGTCATGCTATTAGAATTGCAATCCAATTGCAGTTAAACTCTCGATCGATATTCCCAAAACACCGATACGGCCTTCGTACTTTTTTCTTTTTTTCTATTTTTCGTTTAGTCGCGTCACGAGTTTACCGACGTTGGTCGCTGAATTTTATGCTTCTCTCTGATACTAGAATTCAGCTAATAACAATTGTCAACGACAGTGTTATTCGAATGAATATTTTTGCTAATTTGACGGATTTCGCTGCGATCGAATTCAACAATTACCAATTTAATATGTTACTAGTCATTTATAGTAACTTCGATACAATAATTCTTATAATAAATCGTAATTCCGAGATTGGTCATTTTGCCAGTTTGGAAAACTAACGGGCGCGTTAAAGCGTTAAAGTGACGATTGACGAAAGACGGAGTAGTAAGAATGGAAAATCTATAATTTGTCAGAGCCCCAGAATGCCATCTGCGGGAACGGGGTGGTGGAGGACGGGGAGGAGTGTGATTGCGGCTGGGAGGAGGACTGTAACGACCCGTGTTGCCACCCTCAACGGCTTCATCATGCCCCTCATGAGATACCATGTCGTCTTGCCGATGGTGCGGTGTGCAGTCCTAGTCAGGTAAGTGACACACTCATTTCCCTCGTTCGCTGACTGTCCAGAAACGATCCGTCCCCATGGTACACCGTGATTTTAAACCTCCTTACTTTGCCATTTCTGTCGAACGTTTCCCCGTCGTTACCTTTGCAACGACGAAATTACTAATTTATCTAAAAAGCTCCTAAAACAATTTCATCAATTCTTATTTCGATTGAAATATTTTCTCAACACTGATATTCGAAGCTAAGCAATTCTCGCAAAAAAAAAAAGTAATAAAAATGTAAGAGAAAATTTCTGAACTTTGTTTGAAACTAAAAACTTTATCCAAAAGGAAACCGAACGGAAATATAATTTCTGGTTACGTCCATGTTCCAACGTTGGAACGACTGGAATTGTCACAGAAAAAAAAGATATATCTCCTACGAAGAGAGGGTTTTTTTTTTTTTTTTTAGGAAATTGCAAATGCGAACCCTACCGGAACTTCTTTGAAATTTTTGACAGGGACTCATTTTCGTTCGGGCAAAAGCTACACGGTGAATATGTTATGAACCGGTATTGAATATCTTGAAAGGGTAATGTCCCACGAAACGGAATGCGAATGTGCAATATCGATCTCCCGCAGGGAATGGTGGAAATATCATTTCCGAGACAAGCGGTTATTTCGATTACGAACAGAGATGTTTCCTCGATATCGTTCCCTGCTCGAACCGCGCAGATAACCAAATCTTTCGTTATTTAATTTATTATCCGTCGGTTAATTGCTGTGAAAGTTGTCGAGATTAAAGAATGAACTCGAAACGTTCGATTGCAAAGTCGATGTTTATGAATTTTTCGGAATAAAGGTAAAATATCTTCTTATTTCTTTTTCCTGGTGTATTTGAAAGTTAGAATAAACGTCTATTCGTTTATTAACGTTTTCCTCTTTGACCAAAAATAAGTTGTTGACGGTTCCTTAACATCTTCTCTCGGTCTCCTTAATTATCTCCTGGAAAAGATGCGAGTTTTACAAACAGCAGAGAGAGAAAGAAAGGAACTCAGTGCTGTTTCCACGGATGTTTGAACGGTAAAAAAAATCCTTACTACCACTTCCGAAAGTACTCAGCACCTGATGTCTCACTCTTTGCTCGCCTCTTAATTATCTACCATCAAGCAACATTATGTTCTTCCTCGTAAACGACTATTACTTCACCCTAAAAAAAATATATATATTTCAAGCGCCAATCACCTTAATTTGAACGTTTATTTCCTTAATTTTAACACACAAATTTTGTTCGATGTTTCTTCAAAGCGCGTCGCAATCAAAGAGTTAATAATCGGATAAAAATGTTGAAAAGAAGGAACTGAAAGCCCTTCGTAATTGAGCCTGAATACAGGATATCCCGTAATTAGTGTAACAATTTCCTTTGCAAAAATGTCAGACGGACCATAGTTTTTGAATTATTGAGTTTTGAAATCTCAGCCGTGATTCATTCTACTCCGACGTCCCGACTCGAATTGACCCAATCACGGCCGATCTGATCGATCAGTGTTTTTCGTGAATAATTCAAAAACTATGGCCCGTCTGAAATTTTTCCAATGGAAATTGTCGTTCAGAATCGTCTCGGCTACCCCTCGTTTCCCGATGTTACATCAGTTGCGGGACACCCTGTATAATTAACGCGTTTCGCGTAGCTGACCGGTCCCTTACGTGTGACGGCGCCAATTAATAAACGCGGCGACGTGTAGCTTGGTCGGCACGGTACGTATCGATGTTTATTAATGACGTATTAAAACGGTAATTAAACGCAAAACGTGCCGTAACACGGTAATACCCGGTGCCCCGTATCCTAGCGTCGCGTTAATTCAACCGATGTACCTCGTTTGTTTCCCCCTCCAGTCCCTCGCCATCCCTCCAATGAAACGGGAGGGAGAAGTTGCGGATGCATGCGTTGGATAATTAAACGGCGAGCCGCACCGATAATGAGCGGAGGAAATCCTCCGCAGTCGAAATCGAGACGGGTATAATTTATGCAGCGGCAAACTTCGACGTTCCTTCGGAAGGATCTTAAACCAGCCGCACGCCGGCTTTGCGAATCGAACACGAAACGGGGAAACTCCTTGGCTCTGGATACTGTTCCTCCCGTTGTTCTCGGGACACCGTTCCGTGGGCGGAAACTTTAGCGTGACTGATAATCACGACCAGCGCGAGGGGACGAAAGTTTCGAAGCTGTGGGAAAAAATCAGTCGCATAAGAAGATTTTGTGAAATGGTACAAACGACACCGCGATAAGAGAAAGGATGAACGATGGGGCTAGTTTTGGGTTTACGTTCGATACGTGAGAATATGATGGGCTGTTTTATATGCGTGCACCATTCGCGATAATAAGATATTTCAGGGTCTATCAATAATTACGTCAAAAGTGACGGGATTTTTATTTAAGGGGTAGTTCATCTTGGACGGTGGTATACGATTTTTTTCTTCTTCTTCTTTTTTCTTAAAAATGGTAAACGTGATGGAAATTCTGTTTAAAGGGGTGTTGTGTACGTGTGTTCTAGAGCGAACAGAGATTTCTTTTTTTATATTTTTATTGCATATTGAACTTATGACCGTTTTGTCAGAACACCTTTCTTGTCGTTCCTCTAATCGGCATTGCTGGGGATCTGGAATATTGTTTGAATCTGCACACTAAAAACTAAGGAAGTACATATGAAAATCTGAAAATACGCATTTTTGTGAAAATAGTAAGCATTTGAAGAAGAAGTTTAATTTTCGACGAGAATGGTTATAAAAAAGAAACTTTTCAACTTATCGGAAAATCCGTATGTACTGCCGTCTACTAATACATAAAGAAGATTTTCTCAAAATTTGAAGTAAATTGGATCGGTAGTTATTGAGATCCACGTAAAGCCGCGTGTACCGATAGAATGTGTCATAAGTCCGACATGTTGCGTGAAAAATGTAAAAAAGGAAATTTCCCTTCACTCTTGAACACATGTAAAACAAACCCCTTTAAACAGAATTTCCATTAACATTTCACGGCCGTCCAAGGTGGCCTACCCCCTTAAGAACTATTTTAGATTTCTTATATAACCTTCGATTATTTAAATATCATAAAGAATAGGTATGTAAAAAAGTAGCTCTTGGCACGGTGGCTAAAGTATCTGCTTTCCAATTACGTTCTCCCACTTACAGTCAAATTTTCCATCTACCAAAAGCAGTATGCGACCGTAAACCCACATCAGCATAAAAATATAAAATAATGGAAAATACGAAGTAAACAGATACGTTGTCCGTGTTCAAAGATGTAAAAAACGTGGAAAATAAGAAATGCGAAAGAACATTCTCCCTCTAATAACCTTACAAAATTCTGTATTCGAGAATACAGAATCTATCGGAAGAAGGAAAATGGAAAAAATGTGTGAGAAAGTTTCCTACCTTGTAAGAACAGGAAAAGAAAGCACGGAATAGAAGAACCGAAAGATACTCCGTAATCGAGAACGAATCCGTAAAATTCGTTCTCGAAGAAGAGAATGATATCAAAGAAGGAAGAATAGAAGAGGAAAAGTGCGTTATCAAGAACAAAGTGAAACAACTTCGTTCGACCAACAGAATCGATGCTAAACGACCTTGAAAACAACGAGTTCCCACAATCACCCCTGAAAACGAGGAACACATCTCCGGGACTCTTTTCAGGAGCTCGTATTACGAAGTACACAATCTCGTTCATGTACGATTCTTCGCGCACGAAGAAACTTCCTGGTCACGAACAACTACGAAGGGGGAAAGCGGCCGGAGTCGAGAATTAGTTTCCCGGCTATGTTCTCGATCAGGGTTTTCCCCCTCCGTCCTGTTATTGTCGACGAGGTGCAAACGCCACCGAGGATGGGTATAATTTTCAATGTTGCCGAGCATCCCGGAAAAGAGGGTTAATTAATCAAACTTAGAATCGTGGTCGACTTGTATCCAAGAATCCGAGCCAAAAGAGTCGGCCACGAATCGCGAAAACTCCGCTCCAACCGGAAACAATTAATCTTGTTATATTGGCGGCGAAAAGAACGTTTGATACGAATTCGATATCGTTCTTTCGAGTTTCGCTCGGGGGTAAACTTTGCACGTTTATTTCGTCCAAGAATAGAATAAAGTTGGCTGGTATTTTTATTATAATCGAGGGATAATCTTCTATCAAATATATTTGTAAGGTTAATTCGACTAAAATTAAGCGTGATAGTAACACACACTGTTGCTTTCGTAGCTCACTGTGATCTTCTTTCGACCCTGTGTCGACTAACGAATAGGATTGATTCCGTGGCGAATGTAGTTAAACGAATTTCCCGATCGCCAGAAAGAATTACACCGGGAATTGTTCGACGGTTGGCATTGCGATCGTAGCAGTTTTTCTCGTGTTCTTTGGAGAGTCGCCCGCCTCTAATTATGCGGCCTGGGATACTGAATAGGCTGTAATTTTAAAATGCTTCGTTTCAGAGCCATTCAACGGCCAACCATCCCCGTTCTAGCTGTATTACGTGAAATTTCGACATTATCTTCAAAGGGAGAACGGGCTCGAAAATTTTCAGCCCAGTTTATCACGGCTAATTGCCCGTTCATCACAAAGCGACGTTATTCGTTACATTTCACCTGTTAATTGGGAAAGATGAGTTAACCCGTCATTCGAATGAAAGAGCATAAAAACGTGTGTCCCGAGGCGGGCTCCTGTGTTCCTGAATGTACGAACGGCATGCCCTTTACCTTTCGACTGGTAATTTACCGATTTTCAAAGGAGATCTTCGAACGAGTACAATTTTCTACGCTTTTTCAGCCGTAAGTGGCGTTCGTGAAGATACGCTGTTTCGACAAATCGTTATTTTTGGTTTGAATAGATACTGTTAAATAATATCCAGAAAATACGTTCCAAAGGTATGGATTTCCATAGATTTTTAGAAGTGTTTGCTAAACAAAACTTGGCCTACTATGTACTTGGAACATTAACATTTCCGGGAAGAGACAAAATACAGCATACGATACATTATTTTTACGATATTTAACGCTTGTACTGGGCAAACGTTGAAATATTTAATAGTTAGCCAAATTACATCACGTCAGTTTGCAGCTGACACAATACTCAAAATATTTATATTTGTAGCTATAAAATGACAAATATAGTCCAGAAGTTTGCCTAACAATAAGTTTCACTCACCCTCGACTCAAGTTCCATCTTCCAAAAATCAAGGATTAACATAATTAACAGTTATACCTAATACATATATGTATTTTCCTAGAAAACGCGCCGTGTGCCAATACTTCCCAAATTACACGTTTTTCCTTCGCACAGCCCGTGGGAATCGATGATATCAAAACCAACCCTTTAGATCAGCACTTTTTGCCACCGCGACGACTGCCTTTCCGTCGAATAAAAGAGAACCGTGGCGCGAAACGACGATCGCGATCGAAAGCTTTCCCGTGGGATAGGTGAATGCTGGTGTCGCAAAAAAAAAGAAAAGATAAAAAGAACGAAGGAAATAAAATCGTTCCGAAGAAGGGAAGCCCGCTAGACGGAAGTCGATGCATTAGGCGGATCGCACGAGATAAGTGCAGGATGCAAAACACGCGAATTCCTTGGAACACCGGGACGTAGACGAATGGGGGTAGTTCTTTTGGAACGGTGGCAAGGGAGGGGCGATGAACGAACGGTTAAAGGGGAGGAAAGAAAACGTGAATAACTAATCGTTTCAGTAAATAACCTACGAAATATTTGCATTCCGGCCTACCCGTTTAATTTTTAATTATAAACAGACTATTATTGAAAATAAAAATGATACAATGTTGGAAATCTTATGTTAGGGTTAGACTTTATTTTTTTCGAACAATTTTCCGAAAATGCCCACCAATTTATTCACCATCGTCATTTTTATCATGAAATGAGATGGAACTCAATTATACTCGTATTTTTAATCGACGTCGTCGTTTTGCGAAACACTTGACGGCGGTATTACTCGCAGATAGGTTGATAATCTAGGGTTAAGCAAGAATAAGGGCGGAACAAGGGTGTCGTTTGGTAAACGAGAAAAGAGAAGGGGGAAAGAGGAAGATAACGAAGAAGGTCCAAGGGTCGAGACTGATGAGGGAAAGAGTGACTCGACAGTGGGTTGGGTTAAAGTGGAAACGGAAGACGGGCGGTGCTGGCGAGGAAAGAAAACCGGCGACGCGACGGTACAAGAAGAAAGATAAATAGTCGAAAGCAAAGAAAAATAAAGGGATACTTAGAAACAGAGGGGGAGTACGTGTTTGCGGAGATTCGGGACTCGTGACCCGTGGGCTGTGTATTATTTTGAGAAGTTGGAAATTAAATTCTTTTCGGTACGGTTCGCGAAATCACATTGAAAACCGCCCCTTTTTATATGAAAAATATTTCTACCCTTTCAATGCCTTATATTCAAATTATTTCATTCGTTTTTTTATCAAAAGAAAAGTAGATTTTTATTAATTCACTTTTTCTTTTTGATTTCAATTATTAACACGTTGACTGCCACAATGAAAACCTAATTATTAACGATGCAGTTAATTAATTTTCAAATTTAACCTTTCAGTTTGATAGCCAGCATTATTAGCTTAATATTAACTCAACCCGCGGTTTATTTTATCGTTTCATTCGTTAATTATTTAATTGTGAAAAAGTTCGGGTGCCGGTCACCGGTCACCCCCACGGCATTCAACGCGTTAATATAATTTCAGTAATATTTCTAAATAATGCCAACCTTCGCATACATTGATTATTAAAATTTAAATATAACAATTTTTAGCAATTTTTCATTTTGCACACGGCAGAATTAAAAGAAATAACTCACAAAAACCATACTTTTTGTAACATCGGAACGGAAGAAGATATTTAAATGAATCTTTCCTTGAATTCAGTCAACATCGAGTTCTTTTTCGTCGCTCGATGCATGGTTTAAACGCGACCCGGTGGGAGTTGGTTGAGGGTTAAATAACAAACTGCTAGCCCCAGGAGCGAGGATAACAGGAAGATGTGGACACAATGCAAGATGTGTGTTCACCAATATTCTCAGGGGAGTTTGCGTCGCGTTCTTTTCGTGACGGCATTAAGGATAAGGGATTGCGATCCCGTGGGGTGTTCTGGAGGGAAATGAACCACGTATAGGTGTCGCGATTGAAACGTGGATATAAATGCAGCTGGCTGGCGAGCACGTGTTCCGACGCTTTGAAAATAGAACGGCAAGGATTCGTTTTATATCGAAGGAAGTCGTATTACCATTGCTGCTGGAAAAATCGGATCTTTCCAGATAGCTAGATCGGTTTCAACCCCTTTCTCCGCTCCTGTATTCGTTCGAGCATTTGCATACACGACGTTTCGTACAAAAGAAAGAGTAATAATATCCAACAATAATTTAATCAAACCTTGAATTTTAATATAATTCCCCCTTTTTCTTTTTTTCTTTTTTTCTTTTTTTCACCGAAATGTTTCTTGGCGAACGTCTGGCCGGGATCCTTCGAGACAGGAAGCCGGGTACGGTGTCATGTATTGTCGATGTAAAGTCAGAATTGACTTGGCACACACGCTTTGACCGACACAGGTTTGCAGGGCGAGCACGTAATAACGGAAACCGAACAACCCTCTCTGTCGTTCCCGTCTCAACCGTTTTACCTCCAGCCTTGTGGCAGAACTTGAACACCCACCCACCCCTTGGTCTCCCTAGGCGTCCTAGAACGTAATAACACGGGCTTGAAACGAATCAATTTATCGAATTTCAATACTTCAATTGGAAGAATTCTTGCTGCATCGAAGGAGGCCACGACAATGGCGGGAAATCACGGAAGTCCGGGGCTCTCGAGTAATTGGCGCTGCGGATGTAGCGAAATGCCGCGGTTAACGAAGCGGAGAATTATTCGGATACCGATGGAATTTCGTCCATCGATATTGCCAGAGACACCTTTTCGGACCACCTTCATATTTATCCGGAATATTAGGACGTCCCTTATTCTTCGGATTTTACTTCGTCGGTATTTCACCCTGTTTCGTAACAGGGTCACCCTGATCACGTAAGACTCCAGAATCTCTTTGTGCTGACAAAAAAAAAAGTACAATTAAACATCATTGCTGTGAACGCGTAATTTAATAAAATTTAATTAACATTAGAACTACCGACGTTTAATGCACCCTTACTTTACGCGAAATAATCAGTTTTTGATTTTTTTAACTTCGACGCACTTTACCAAAAAATCTGAAAAAATTCAGGAATATTAGTCATGCTAATATGTTGTTACCATAATAATATAAAAAGTGTACGGCTATTACTTTAATACGAAATCGCATTTTTTTCGATTTTTTTACGGTTTTTTATTTTTCACTACCACAGTTTGCAATTAAAAAATCTGAAAAAATTCCCTAATATGCGCTGCTGAGTCTGCAATGTGTCAGATTTTTTTCAGAATTTTTGCATGTCATTAAATAGGGAAAATGGGGCAAAAACTGGATTTTCGATTTTTCCCTATTACTACCCTCCTGGTTGAGGTACAGGGTTGAAACTTGGTGTAACATGTTTTCTTTGGACATGCTATCGAATGGCGCATTACACATTGAATTCGGCTCAAGGGCACTTTTGACCATCTTATCGGGCTATACCCTTTAGTGCTCAATTGTTAAACTCCTTTCCAATTTGTGGATAACCGGTAATCTTGTCTGGAATTTTTAAATTCTACGTCTGAATAATAAACTGAAAATAATTTGCATATAACGTCAGATACAATGAATACGTATTAAATTATAAAATATTGATTTGTTTGCAGAGGATACCGTAATGAACGTAATTATTAGTTCGTTTCGTTCAATTATAAACGAAAATTCTTGTCGAAAAGGAAACTTACAGTTTCATCATTTTTGTTCGAAATCAAACAAATTTCATTTAAGATTCGATCGATCCGATCGGTGTAGATCAATTCAGAATAGTTTCATGTATACATAGTATGGAATGGTAAATACATCGTTGAAAGTTTAAATACGTTATAGGGGAGCTGAATAGGAAACAATGGCTTTTAACAATTTCTCTTAGCTCGATATCAGCCAATATCAAGAATAGCTTGAAACATCCATTGAATTTTTCTTTTTCAATGCGTTATACATTTATAAAGAGCATATTCGTATTTTACGGTGTATTCAAACTACAGCGACGAACGAGTAATAAAAAAGGCATCGTGAAGCAGGAAAATTCTAAACTGGTGATATTTTTGTTATCCTTAAAGGTATGAACTTCGTTGGCGTTGTTCTAAATGAAATTTATTTATGTCGTGTAGGCAGTTAGTTACGTTTATTCCACGGTCAGTTTTCCACGTTTTCGAAAATACACAGTGAATATTGATATTTTCTTTGTTACGGTTGCAGGTGGTAAAAATTTCAAAGTGATCACAAGAACACCTGAAGGGTTAATATCGAACAGAGTAAAACGAAAGCGTCCATCGTGCCATCTTCATCTAGATTTCATCAACAATATAAATCCTTGGAGAAACTCTCAATCTTGTCGAAATTACAAGGCAGCCGGCCTGTGTCTAGCAATCAGTCTTATCGTGTCCAATTAAGAATACAAAGATAGACAAGGGGGCGTAAATAAAGGGCAAGAAGAAGCCAGGGGGTGTCGTGACCGAAACAGTGAAGCAACCTTAAATCTTCTTGGAAATTGCAGCTTTATTGGAGCCGTTCAGAGATAAGTGTTATCCGTGTCTGATTGAAACCGTTAATCGTTGAGTCGGAATAAAGCAAGCTACTCCATTCTCGACTTCGAACCAAAAGGACGACAGAGATTCGACATTGTTAAAGTGTAAAGGGAAATTGAAGATTCTTTAAGAATCCAGCAACGCGACGGACATCCGGCTCGATGTCGACTTCTGATAATAAAAATAATCTTCCAATATCGAGGCCGAAGTAAATCTTCTTCGACTCGAAAGCTTTCGTTGCGTTCCAAACGTTAAACAAACTTCGTCGGTAGATTTCGAAATTCAAACACTTCGAACATTTAAATTTGCAAATAATTTTTAATTCTATCTTCCTCTCTCTCTCTCTCACTCTCTCTTTTTTTTCTTTTTCTTCGAAACATCGATACAGACCAGAATGAATGAAGGAGGGAGATTTCCAGCTGGTCGGTAATATTCTCATAGACCGAATGCACTTTTCCATCGAGTTATTTATTTTCTGATATATGCACAGACCGAGAATACATCCACTTGCATCAGCATCGAATTCCTTCCGCTGCTTTCCGTGCCAATTCGTTGAACCGGAAAACGTATCAGACCGGTTTTGAAACTTATTTTCCCAGGCATCGACTGCTGGTCCCACGAGTATCCCTCTATCGGATATTCAAACCGTGGATCGTTCCTTATCTGCACGTTAAACGAAAATCATTCGGCTCGCTTAAACGTTTCTTGCTAACGTCTCACCACCTCCATCTCCTCCGTCGTCTTTTCTTCTTCTTCGTCTCTTGCCACTGCGGAAACGAAAGCTTCGAATCGTCGGATTTAATTAAAGTGAAAATTGTCGCCCGACGGGAATCGTTTGCTCTCCCCACTATTTCGTCGACGAAACAGAACGCCGTGCCACCTCTCGAACAAATCGTTCTTACAAAACTTCTATAAATAGGCGTTCCAATTGATATCCGATCTTGCGTTAGAAATTAATTTTTCGATCGTTTTATTGCTATTTAACGCCTGCGGACTCCATTTTATCTTCGTTTATTATGTAATTGTTGTGTTATTTATTTATAGATGCTAAAACTTGACTTTCGTTGTTTCCTTTTACACAAATCGACGTTGTAATATAACAACTATGCTTTTCATTCGGTCAACTATGAGATTTGGCCACGGGGGTCACCGGTGACCGGCAACCGAAATTTTGTACAATCAAATAATTAACTAAAGAAATGACGAAACAAAGCACGGATAGCGTTATCATTAAGCTAATAAAGCTAGCTATCGATTTGAAAGGTTAAATTTGAAAATTAGTCGATTATATTCTTAATAATTAGGATTTCAACGTGTCTGGCTACGTACGTCCGTTTTCACTGTGGCAGTCAACGTGTTAAACCCCTTGCACTACGATTTTCCCGTCAGGCACGGTCAGTCAGATATAAATATTTATTATTTCAGCGTTAAAACAAATAAAGGAAATTGAAATATTACATATACTTTGTACTTGGCAAACATTAACTGTGTAAATTGTAATCAGAATAAAACTTAAAATTCAATTGTAATCAAAGTTTAAACGACAGAAGTCACATCTGTGTGACACGTTATTGTAGTGCAAGGGGTTAAAATAATATATCGATTTTTCGTTTTATTAATTATTTGAGTGTTTATCGTTGAAGATGACCCGCGAATACACATGTTCCGGAAAGAAAAACACGGGTTAAAAGTTTTTCGCGCGTGAAATCGCAGCTTGTTTGCACCTTCGTCTTTCCGAGTACTTCCCGATGTATTTGCACGGTTCACTTCAACGAAGTTGGAAACTTGCCTTCGTTGTTTGCGGTGTTTCATAAATATTCACCGCCGCTTGCATGCCTGTACCAAAAGTAGATTTTCAACGGAAAGAACAACAAATTAAACAGGTCGTTTTCAATCAAAACTGAGCCAAGAGGGAAACAATAGATTTCGGAAAAATAAGGAATTATTCACCCTTGTAAGTTATTACCAGGATTCTGTTTGAACGTGTATGAAAGTGTTTGTCAAATTTGTATAAGTCAATTAGTGCAGCGTTTAGTGCAAATTTTCTTAACACATTCAATGCCACAGTGAAAACAAACGTATGTAGTCAGACACGCCTAGAATCCTAATTATTAACGACACGGTCAATTAATCTTAAAATTTGACCTTTCAATTTAATAACCAGCGTTGTTAGCTTAATATCAATGCTATCCGTGGTTTATTCCATTGTTTCTTTCTTTAATTATTTAATAGTGAAAAATTTCGTGTGCCGGTCACCGGTAACCACCGTGGCAGCCAACGTGTTAAAATAAATATCAAACCTTGACTAACGCATCCCTTAAAAAAAAAACCCCCCTATTACCAAAACTATTTTATTAGTAACCTCAGGATGTTACGAGAAAAGAAATTAAAGAAAAATAACAAAGGTTTTCAAAAAATTTTCCGCTGCATTCCGTGTTCCGCATACATTGGACGAAAAACAAAGCGAGAAGTGTTGGATGCGGAGCATTTAAACGAAAATATTGTCTCGAAAGAATGAAACAACAGGGGAAAGGTAAACCGACCTCTCTCTCAAAAAAAAAAAAAAAAGAGGAAAAACAACACGAAGGAATCTTGATAGCGACGCATTCTCTCGCACAACAATGTTTTCCATTGTTCTGTTTGAAATCGGCCCGAAAGATCGGGACATTGTGCCCGGTATCGTACAATACCTTATACAGAGGGAGAGAGAATGCGTTCCAACCGGCGCATTATCATCGACACATGGCGAAATAAATTAACGAGCAACAAAAGCACACCCGATAACCTTCCCTGTGGGCTCGCTGAATTCACTGCGATGCGTTTGATAAACAAAAAAGTAAAAAAGAAGGAAAACAAGCATACGCGGTGGCATGGCGTTGCGACCGAAGGATCGTGAATCATGAATTTTCGATGCGATAAAACCGAAATCGGGATCGGCGATTATAAAATGGCAATCGACAGCCGGAAAATTGTTGGCTGCCATGGCACAATAGTATCGTTATTGCTCGCTTTTTTATCGAAACGTTCGATTTTTGGGGACAATTTCTGTTTTTATAATCAATAGTTTGGAAAATAAGCGAGTAAATATTGTGAGCTTACGGTGTTGGAAAAACTTTGAAACATTATTACAATCGTTCGCAATATCAAAAGTTCCGAAGTTTCTTTTTTTTTTTTCGATAAAAATACAAATTCGGAGGCAGATTAAACTTCCCTTGCACCGGTCAACGAGCCGGCCGGGCCTGTCTACAAAGGTTTAATAGACGTGTGAAGGTCGCCAAGCTAACGTTACAAATATTAACAACATCGAGTCAAAGCTTTGAGATGTAAAAGTATGACATAAATTTTGATTACGAGAACACAAACCTGCCTAAGTGTCCATCGAATGAAAATCGGAAGCGATTTCAATATTTAACCCTTTGCGCTCGGCATATTTAATTTGCCAGAGTATTTCGAAACGCGCCGTTCAAATTTCATTTCCATCAGAACGCAGAAAATTGAGGAAAGGAATAAAAAAATAAATAGACTACATAGTTTCGTATTCAAAAATGCCCCCGTCTGCAAAGGGTTAAATATTCTTAATGCGACGGTAAATAAAAAGAAAAAGCTTCAGATGCCTTCGGAATAACAGAAAAAGAGATAAGCTCTACTCCTTTCAAAACAGACACAAGCACCGTTCCAAACATATCTCTATCGTACATATCAAGGTGGGTAAAAAATGGCCGAATGCACGTGTCCGCGTGTGTGCGGGTACGGTATCGTCCGGACAGAAGCGTACAGGGGTTATATACAGCCTTTCTCTCAACGGACGGTGTTGCTCGTCCGGCGTTGTTGTTGCAGGGCCCTTGCTGCACATCCGGTTGCACTCTGCGCAACGGCGATAAGTGCAGGGACGACAACGGGTGCAGGGACGCGAGCTTTTGCGACGGTCGTGGTCCCCAGTGCCCACCATCCATCAACAAACCTAACAAGACCATATGCAACGAGGAGTTCGTCTGTTACATGGGGGTGAGTATATACCCAACGTTTTCCACCCCTCTTGCCAGCTTTCCCATTCTGTTCCAACCCCACCATCGTCACCCCCTACCGCTCGACCCACCTATTCACGCAACCATCGTTGATGTGTACGAGCTGAAAGTTTACGAAAGTGGTCAATCCATTTGCATGTCGGATTCTGAACTGAAAACTCGGTCCTTGTAGATCTTTATGATCCTTCGGATGTTCCTCTGTACGTCGGACGAGGAAAATATTTATTTAAAATGTTTATTTATCTTGGGTTCGAGAAGAGTAGTCGGGAAAGGAGTTTTTTAATTCATTGTTGTTGCGATTTATGTATCGGGGTGTAAGCACTTTTGCAAATCTAGCGAGCATGTTAAATTATTAACACCTTGACTTACGATATCGTTTTGCAGTTCGGACGCGACTTCTATCACAATTGAATATTAAGTTCAACCCTTTGCACTCGAAGCATTATTTGGACGTAATCGGGTGTGCTACCAGAAACCAAATGCACTGTGTCGGAAGAAAATTGTTAGAAATTTTCATTCCTTTCCTTAATTTTCTATATTTTGATACGGATGAAGCTTATTTCAGAATACTCCGATAAATTAAATATGACGTCTCAGAGGCGCCACAATTTGCACGGTTAATGCTTGTCAAGCGTGAAGTATACGTAATATTTCAATTTCCTTGATTTCTTTTAACGCTGGACCAATAAATATTTACCTCTGACTGACGCAACTGTCGGGAAAATCGTAAGGCAAGGTGTTAATGAAATAAACTATTTGGTATAGTAAATTTAAATTGTTAGATTCCGAAGCCAACTGTTTATTCTGGTTAACATTTACACAGAAATCTTACAAGAGGCACTTAGTTTCTATAGCCGTTGCGATTCTTCGATACTGAACAATTTTTGTAATAATGCTGCTGAAAAATGTCTGACTAGTTCTTTTAGAGGGTCGGCAGTTTAGTTTAGAAAGTGGTGGCTAAGACTAAGGAGCCAGGTATATGATGAGTAACGAATTCAAGGGTCGTATACGTAATTACGTATAGAAAATGAAACATCTTAACTAAACGCGAAACATAAAATAATTCACCAGTCTAGGACGATATCCAACAAAATTGCGTTCTTTGAATATTATAAAAATAAATTACTATGGGTTTATACAACACGCTTTTAGTGCCAAGCTTAAGGTCGTTGGAAGGCCTTCGACTGTAAAATTATTTGAGTAAAGAAAACGCCACGTTCTGTTTGAAAAATGATGGTACGTCACAATTTGATTAATAAAAATCGATGATAATGGTGGAAAGTGAACAAGATTGTTCCATGCTCGATCGATTTTCATAACCGGATTATCAAGTAAGATTCACCGGAAGTCTGGTTTGTATACTTCGCGAGGTTTGCTCGTGACCCGATCGAGGTTTCTTGACGAACGAATATTTCTTTCTACGGATGGAAGGGTGTTTCGTTTCCACGCTTGATGGAGCTTTAAATCTACCCTTGAGACGCGACACTAGCGAAAGAAATGTAAAAAAGAAAAGAGCGTATCGTGTAAATTTCGAAATCGTTCCCAGAGGATGATTCTTCAGGATCAGACCGCGTGTAGAGCTTTGCTCGTTCGATTCCCAGAGCTCTTCTAAAGCTTCCTCGTCGTTCGATTAATGGAAAATTCAATGCACAATTTGTTACGGAAATTCGAAGCCAGAAACCGGTCGATTTTCTCGTAAATTCATTTCCAAAGGGGCCAATGGTTCGGTTTTATCGTGGTTTCTGTTAGGATCGCCGGGAACGATAAGCAGTTTCCGATGTATAAGTAACCAGTTTCGCGGTGGATAATTATGAATTTGTGGTGGCAAGTTGGATCGTTATAGTCGATCGTGATATGGGAATCAGTGAATAAATAAACGGACAAATGGTTCTAGTTTAATACGTTAAATGCTATTAATAATTGTAACTGTTTGGATTACAATCGTTTCATTTTCCACTTTTGAAACATCTCACGAACTATCGATTATTTTAAGCCTATCACAAATCAAAGGTTTTAATGGTAACCGATTATTATTTAACCAAAAATCGTCATCTTCGTTTTCGAAGCTCGAAAGAAGGGAAACAATCGAGCGTTGTTTCTTTCATCGAAGCAAAAAGATGACCAACAAAGGAAATGGATTGCCAAGCAACGTTATCTCTTTCCACTTACGAGTAGAAACATTCGATTACGGTTGGCCGAGCGGAAAACGCGTTTCAACCACACACGAGCAACAGTTCGACTCCGCGTGTACACCAGTGGCCAGGAATCGATACTACCGAAATAGTGGCTTTCTAATCTGCAAGTACAATAACGTGAAAGTAGGGGGTCGAGACATGGGGGTCGGGAGGAGGGGTCAGACAGACACCGTTCGCAATTTGCTTCGCCATTTCCACGCCGTCGGCCAAATATCAAACGACTATACTGGCTCCCTTGTGGATTATTCCCTTACCAAGTGTCCTGCTGATAACCACAGTTCGGTCTTCGAATATTTGGCTATTGGAATATTCGGGCATTCGAGTATTTCGCTATTAGAATATTTGGGAATACGAGTGGTTAGAAATTCGAATATTCAGATATTCAAGAATTCTAATACCTGGCAATTCGAATATTCAGATATTTGAAAATTCGGGAATACGGCTATTAGAATATTTGGGAATTCGAGAATTCGCGAATATGGCTATTAGAATATTTGGGAATTGGAGAATTCGGGAATATGGCTATTAAAATATTTGGTAATTTCGAGTGCTTAGAAATTCTGATACCTGGCAATTCAAATATTTGGGAATTTCAGTGCTTAGAAATTCTAATTACTAGATTCTAATTTAATAAATTGTATTGTTAAAATACAAATGGCTGAAATTTCAGAAAGACAGAATTCCAATGGCCCGTTTCGAATGGAAACGATAGAGGAAAAGGGATTGGAGTTACAAGAATTGATATCTTTGATGATGTTTGAAATTACCTGGTATTTAATGGTATACACACGCTCGACTAACACTTTATCGGTCTCTCGCATTGCTTGCAGGAATGCACCGGCAGCATTTGCCTGGCTTACGGCTTGGAATCCTGTCAGTGTATAGCTGGGCCCGAGGATCCTCCTACCAAAAGCTGCGAGCTGTGTTGTAAATTACCAGGAGAGGATCAACCATGCCTGTGAGAAACGATCATATGCTTTTCGACGTTTCTGTTCCGCGAAATTCGAGTAGAAACTAATCGTTTTTAACACTATCAATACCTAATGGAATATATCTTCAAACTTTCAAAATAATACGATCGTACTCCTTTCGTTTCTTCTAGAAAAGTACCACGAATATCTTATATCTTTATTATACTGTAAATAATTACGAATTTTGCCAATAAAGATGTTAAGAATTATTACGGTACGTAATTCAAAATTATTTTATGCAATTGGAATTTCCAATGCCCGTAACAACGAAACGGGGCCATTGTTTAGGAATAAATTATTAACGTTTGTGAAAAATATCAAATCAACAAGAATCATACTTCTGATGCAAATAAATCGAGAAACGTAGACAACCGTTGATCATTCGAACAGCATAGTCGCGGAGCAGAGTAAAAGGAAACTGTTATCTGAAATTCAGAGACGGATCAAATAAACGAGACGTCATTGGAAACGCGTCTGTTTGCAGATCATCGTTCTCATGGAATTCAGCGCCCTACGATATTCCTGACATGCTGTCGAAACCAGGCACGCCGTGCAACGATTACAATGGCTATTGCGACGTCTTCCAGAGATGTCGGGAGGTAATATTCTAATATTCAACCATCGATCCATCGCGTTGAGAAAAATTACCTTTTCAAGTTTTATCCTGCTACCATATCGGCACTCTGAGACTTGACGAAATTGAATTTGAAATCATCTTACCAGTAACACAAGTTCTAGCGATGGTTTGGGTTTCGAAACGAATCGATAAAAATTTATAACAAAAAAAAAAAATGGTTTCAGGTGGATCCCAGCGGTCCTCTGGCAACTTTGAGACGACTTCTTCTGTCGGATGCCAGCTTAGCGAGCTTTCAACGTTGGTTGGTCGATCGTTGGTACATCCTTGCCATCGTCGTCCTCGTTTTACTCCTGATTCTGGTAAGTGAAAATGTCACGATTTTGCGAAACTAAAAAGTTCCAGAATTAATCTACAGAAATATCTTGTGTAAAAGTTCCCGTCAGATCCTTATCGTGACATTACCAATTTGGCATCGACGCGTTTACTGTCACGCCGATGTTATTGAGAATTCGATCTTAAATCGAATATTTTTTGTTCGGTATACATATAAAAGAATTCTAATAGAAGCGAGGGATTGTTAGAGGAATTCGAGTGTCATTTATATTAAATCAAAATAGAGGTTTTGCTTTTTCGGAATCTGTTTTAATGGAAAATTCGTTGGCAAACTTTTCAAGCAGATGACTGTCCAAATGGAACTCCATCATTTTCGCGACAAAACAAACAGGTTTCTCGCGTGTTTGAAAACATTTCTGACGGATCGGAAAGAACCTTTTGTAGGCGCGTTGCACGTGGAACGAATCGGCGCGCAAAAAACATCGTTGACATATCGAATATCCATGTAAACCCAATTACCTAGCTTGTCAATTAAAAATTGTACAAACGCATACAAAACACGCCAGCAACAGTTCCATGTTTCAGCTGTCGTCCAGCGAAAAAAAAAAAAGTGTTGCAAACACTGGACGAAGAAAGAAAGAATATTCGATTCGACTACACGATATTTCCCCTGTTTTTTTTTCCATTGTTACATTTTTTCGAATTTTCTTCGCCGGGGAATTGATACTGTGATTCGATTTTTTAATTAGGAATAATCGGAATTGAATATATGGAAATTTGCAATTGTAGTTTTCCGAGAAATTCGGTATAGGAATTGGGGAAATAGCAAATTTGGAATTTTGCAAAATTGGATATAGAGATTTTGGAAATTTGCAATATTAGATTTTTGCAATTTTTAGAAATTTTGCAAACTTGGTAATAGAGATTTGGGAAATTTGCAATTTTAGATTTTTGCAAACTTGAGCATAGTGATTTTGGAAATTTTGCAAACTTGGGAATAGAAATTTAGGAAATTTTGTAAACTTAGGCATAGAGATTTGGGAAGTTTGCAATTTTAGTTTTTTACAAACTTGGGCATAGAAATTTAAGAAATTTTGCAATCTTGTGAATAGAAATTTGCAATTTGGTAATTTTGCAAACTTAGGCATAGAGATTTTGGAAATTTGCAATTTTAGTTTTTTGCAAACTTGGGCATAGAAATTTGGGAAATTTTGCAAATTTGGGCATAGAGATTTGGAAAATTTGCAATTTTAGATTTTTCCAAACTCGGATATAAATCCAATTTGGATCCAAATGGAATTGCAATTAAGTGCAGGATGGTGTCGGCGGAGATATATTGTAAATTCGATTCCACGCAAGTTGGCGGCGTCGCAGCACGGAAGTTGGCCAAAGCAGCCGGAAATTCATCCGGAGATAGGATTAGAGTGGTGACAGTAACACGACGCTGCCAGAAATTATATTATAAACCGTATCCCCCTTGGTAGCTGCACGGAAGATAATGTAACCATAAAACTTTTCTCCGAGAAAATGCCGTTAAGACGAGACGCTTCTCCTACCTTCTTACCAAAAATAACTAAAATATTGAACAAATAAAAAAAATTATCCCCCTTACAATACCCTTATTCACCACCGGTACAAAACTTTTCTTACCCACACGAAAACTAGAAATGGGTTTCTTCAAATCCAACATATAATTTCCAGTTTCCAAAATTCCAAACTTGCATTCGAATCGGCAATAAATTCCAAATTCTATTAAATCGGACAAATTGCAATTTTCAAATTTTGCTCAACTTCGCATCCAAGTTTCCAAAGGTTTCTTCTATTCGATTAATTGTATACATTATCCGTTTCAGGTGTTCGTAACTCGATTTCTAAAAAGAAGACGCAACAATCGTATAAAAATCCCGTCAACAATGGTCAACCAACCCAAAACACCATCCAACACTAACGGCGAACCATCCAAAGAGTCTTCTTCCATTCGAAAGATTCAATCCATGGATATATCGCGATTGAAAAGAAGATTGGTAGAGACGATGAAGAGTATCGCGTCACCGAGACGAAAGAAGGAAGCATTCTCGAAAGAAGATTCGTTGTTTTCACGAATATCTCGTTTGTTGGTCAACGAATCGTCGAAAGCTCACCTTGAGAAGCAATCCTCGAACGAGGTGGAACAGTTGTACAAAAGTGACGACAGGAAAACGGTTCCTGTGGACACGAATCTGATCGTGTTGAAGAAGGAGAACGACGGTTGGAGACGATTCTCCTTGTTGTTGGTCGGTAATCGTGGTACGAGTTGCTCGTCGGTACGAAGAAAACTGACCAACGAAGAATCGATCGATGGACTGTGCAACACGTCGAAGACGATGGTTAATCCGTGCAGAAAGGGAGATGAGTACCAGACGGAACCGTTGGTGGTACCTGACACCCCGGACACACCTGGTGACAATTTGGAGGGCAGAGGACAGACGTCTGATTTGACTGTACTTCTAGCTGACAGTTAGTTCTGAACGGAATCTTGATTGATTGAAGGATTACGATTAACCCCTTTCGTTTAGCGATTAATTGTGCTGATTAATTGACGGTGACACGTGGGGGCTGTTATGGAAATTTCAATACTCGTAGAATTCGGATTATTCGAATATTGTATGGCGTATGGGTAAAATTGCAATATTAGAGTTATGGAATTCTGGTGGAATTCGGATTATTCGAATTTTTGCAATTTATTCCCTTTTCTGATGAAATTCATTTAGAATAATTCGAATTTATTTCAGTTGGAGCGAAGGGGTTAATCAAAATGTGTTTGTACAATGAAGATTTCGTTCTGCTGCGGACGTTGATGTGAATTAGAGATTTCTGAAGGTTTTGACGGTGTCTGGTACCCCATGATGTTCGTCGTAATTCAATTTTGCCGTAAATTGTCGAAGGAATTACTGAATAATTGTGTTATTTTCTTTGAAGTATCCAAGGGATCATTAATGTCTTAAAACTTGTAAGATTATCAAATTACCACACTCATTAAAACTGTTAAGTTTCTCGAAGTTTTCAACAGTTCTGTGATTCTATAGCAATTAAATTACTTTGATCATTTGTGAAGGGTACTGACGATCCATCGTTAACCATGAACCATACCGTGGAACCATAAATATTCTTCCAATTTAAACCATTCGCTTGAAAACCTCAATTAAAAACAGGTGTACATATCAAAATGTGATAAATTCTTGTTCATTATCAGTATATTAATTGTTAACCGATATGGTGCAATCAATCATATCATAGGTGAACCATAATACCATCTTTATTTAATAACACTAACGTTTCTGTGATGTTCTGTAGGTTTCACAGTATAACAAACATAACAAGATAACCGCTATACCAGTTGCAGATTAACACGTTGGCTGCCACGGGGGTCACCGGTGACCGGCATCCGAAATTTTTTACAGCCAGATAATTACTAAAAGAAATAATGAAATGAACCACGGATAGCGTTAACATTAAGCTGATAATGCTAGCTAACGAATTGAAAGGTTAAATTTGGAAATTAATCGACTGCATCCTTAATAATTAGAATTTTATCGTGTCTGAGTACACACGACCGTTTTCACGGTGACAGTCAACGTGTTAATAGAAAGACTAACTTAACTTGTAACTTTAAAATTAAAAATTGTTCGCTCTTCGCAAAATAATGTTCTATATTTACAATAAGACAATACGAAATACTGTACAGTACCACCGTACCTTTTCTGGACAAATGGATTAAAATTGGCTGGCAAAATGTTTCTAAATTCAAGGCTGCGATACGAACAATAATTAAAATGATATGAAGAAAGGAAGTACAATGTTGATATTGGACAGAATCTTCAGCTGCGATTCAAATGGTCCAAAGCGTGGTTCATGGGGTATATGTATAAGTTAGGCAAGTTCGTGAAGGAAGAGAAACTCGCGACGGAAGTCCGTGTGTAAATATTGTACAGAGCCTTGTACCGATATCGTGGTAGATTAGTTTCTAGAATAAGGGTGAGAAGTTCGCGTAGGGCCGGAAGTTTGCGCAACCGGACTGGATTCTTGTAATTTGTGTAGTTCAAACAGCTCTTCGCGGCGTAGAAGCGGACCAAAAGTAGAGGAGAAAGAAAGAAAGAAAGAAAGAAAAAGAAGAGAAAAGAATACGAACGTCCAACGCTGAAATCGTAGACGTGTATATAAAAACGATCTATTGTTATTGTAAAATAAATAACAGACGTTGTCATCCGTTTATTAACATCCAGCCAACTAAATGTGTTTCAGCTTCCCTGATCTCCTTTGTTCTGTTTCGTTTATTTTTTTGTCATTAACAATGGAAGTTCAGGATTTTTGGAGCTTTCAATTTGGTCCAAAAACGTCAAAGTTATACAATTAAATAATATACGAAACTTTCACGTTTCGGAATGTGTAGTTTTCAAAATTTAATATACCTTAGCAGCAGGGTACCCATTGTAACCCACAAACCTCTAATTTAACGTAACTAATATTTTACAATGAAATTTATAGTAAATTTTACAATTAAAAAACCTTGGACACGAGTTCCTTCCCTTGTATCAGAAAACTGAGTGTAATAATTTCAAAAATCGATTACTCTCACAGTTCTCTAAAGTTCGAATCCAATTTTTATCCCAAAATTCATCTCCTTCCATTGTTAATTGTCGAAGAACAATAACCATTGTTGTTTCACTGAAATATAGAAAATTTCAAGTCGCAATAAACGTATTTTTTTATACACGTGATTAGGATGTTTGTTATGCGACGCTGTTAATTGCATCAAAAGAAATGATAATGAAATGTCCTTTTCTGATAATTTTGTATAATTGGCGTTGATTGTTTGAAGTAGACCGCAATACTTGTATGTTTAAAACAAAAAATTAATTATTCTCGTTGTTGTATCCTCTCGTAAATGAATGTGTATTACATAATAACGAAAGGTAAGTTTATATATATATATCGATTGGTATAGAAATTGTAATACGATTGGAAATGTAATAAATTTGGATAATAAAATCAT
The DNA here is from genome assembly GCA_943735885.1 of Stelis phaeoptera. Classification (NCBI taxonomy): domain Eukaryota; kingdom Metazoa; phylum Arthropoda; class Insecta; order Hymenoptera; family Megachilidae; genus Stelis; species Stelis phaeoptera. The sequence goes on along the minus strand of OX030932.1, from coordinate 15,930,980 downwards.
CATACGAACAATAATAACCAGCCACCTTACCAACAGCACGTATTATCGACACGAGTTTCGCAATTGTCCAACTGTTGGCGAGGTTGAGAATGTTTGAAGAACCCTTTAAAGAATAAAAAATTAAGTACACACCGTATCGATTATATCATTATTTTAAATAAAAGTGAATTAGCGTAATTGTACCGAGAGAATCAAAGTTTGAATATGTATTAGGAAAGGAACAAATTTACCTTGCAAAAGAAACTGTATTCTGGGATATCAAAATAAAGGTGAAAAATCTAAACCGTAGATGCATTAATTTAAAGAACACAGAATTTATGATGATAACAAGATCACGCACCCTGTATCTACCACTTAACAGTGAAGTATTTGTTCGATAGCTGAGTAATTTGTACTGAAATAAGAGACAACGTCGTACTGCTGTATAAGAATGAATTAAATTGATTAAAAATATCGTGACAGTGTTATTTTTATAGATTTCTTCATTTTTATAGGGGCACTATTAAAAAAAAATGGCACAAGTGGCGCCATCTAGCGGCGTGAGATGGAACTAATAAAATGAAAAATTCCGTTTCTTCGGAAAATCTACGACACCGACGAGCTACTGCCTTACGGGAGTTTGCGTGCCCGAAAAATTCGCTGTTTTCTATCGCCATCTAGGATATATTGCGGTCAGAATAAGAAACACTCGCGGAAGATGTGACTGGTCCCATCGTCTAAACGGTCGTCGGGGCGAGGGGAACTTTTCTGTCTCGCTTTGTCACATTTTGTTCCGTGAGCGTTCTTTGTCACGAGACGACCGCTCGTCGGTTTACCGACGGAGCGCCAGGGCCCATCGGAGCCCACTTAGTGGCACGCCAAAATACACAGGGGCTGGCAGTCGGTGTGGTACGATTTTTGCAGGTGTACCGAGGATATTAGGACGTTCCATGATCCAAAATAATGACCGACGAAATAATGGCCTCATAATTTATTTAAAGCGCTAGAATCGTTAATTAATAAAAGGAACGATCCATGGATCGCGAAATGGCTGGCCATCTGGCGGAGAACTAAATTTTGACCGCTTCTGCGAATTTCCATTTTGACGTTCCATTCTGCGAAGCATATCATCGATAGAAAGCGAATAATGCGCCGAAGATTGCCGAAAACTATTGACTTTACAGAAAAAAGGGTCGGAATTTAGTTTGCCGCTAAATGCCTAACCATTTCGAGATCCATCGATCGCCCCCTTTTTTCAATTATCGATTTCACTTCCATTTAGCTCACAGAATATTCCAATAGCCTCAGTATATCGCAAAAGTTCCTTATTTTTCGGAAAAAAACGTAAATTCCACAGCTCACGGCTAGATGGCGTTGGAGGCGCTGTTTCCGTAACCCGCGTTAATTTGAAATTAAAGATCACGTAGAAATAAAATTCGAACGATACCATCAACTTATTAAGTATGAATATATTAATCAATTATAGCACTTTAATTAAGAGTCGAAACTTCAGAAAGGTCGATAATTTATGGCAAATAAGCTTATAACAGTAATTACTAATTAATTTTGTGCGAGTGAAACGTGCCACAGATTCGAATATCATTTTTTTATTAACGTTTTGTCAGTTACAATTTTGATTACATACATATAATGTGGATTCATCTTTAAACACATGTTCGCTATGATACAAATGACGAGGATAAAAATTTGGAGTGCGTAAAAATGTAATTAGATGACAATTTTTTTTTGTTTGTTTTTTTTTTTTTATCATTTTCGTTTCTTTTTCTATATTTTGTTTTGCTTTCTTTCTTACTCGCTCGCTCGTTCTCTCGCTCGCTCTCGTTCATTCTCGTTTTCTCCCCCGTTTTATTACTTCATTGGTCATGGCGATGGGTCAACTTTGAATGTATATTAATATAATATACCGAGCTGACCCATGTCCATTTACGGTAAACTTGTAATAATTAACTCCCTTTCGATCGCGTTTCTTTCTTTTTCTTTTTATTATTTTCAAATCGTCCCTAATTCGCTAATATTTTGTTTTTTAATTTTATTCTCATACCCACCCTCCCATTCCCAACTGTTCCTTTCTTCTTTTCTCTTTTTTATACAACTAATCGAATCGGTGCACGTTCGTCGCCCAAAACTGGTCCAGTAATTAGCGATTGACCGACGCGTTGATCAAAAGTATCTTCGAATATCTTTCACACCGAGCGCACGGTCACGGATCAGATGCGAAATTCAGGGGACAGAATATTTACAGATGAACGAACCGCTTGGCCAACCGTATCGATACCTTCGTTCCAATACCAAGTATCGAAATTCCGAAGAAATTTCGATTTTGAATCATTTTGTCACGTTACTTACCCCTTATGAACGAAACGTACAAACGCTACGACTCTGAAATTCAGTACCTTGCTTGCGATGGGGGTTGTTGGCGTGGCTGACGACCCAAATTCAATGTGACAAAATAATTACTAAAAGAAAATTAATATTATGTTGATAATGTATGGTGCAAAATTGGAAGCTTGTAATTTCTTTAATTAATTATTATTTTAGTACTTCGACGGCCGCCAACTTGCGACTTTAGTCCTTTAATATTAACAACGCGAAATTACTTATAAAAATTTCTAACAACTATTCACGGCAGAGTCTTTTTTTAATTTCCCGATTTCTCAGCCCTCGAGATAAAAGTATGATTCTACGTCCCAAAATAATATTTAAAAGTACAATAAGAAATTTCTAAAAATTGATATAACGTAAATCGGTTTAAAATTGACTTTGAAATGAATATTTAACCTGGTACATGTTTTGTAGAATTTTGATTAATCGATGCGGTATCAGGATGAAGGTATCGATATTTCCGGTCTCTTGTAGGCGTCACGCTTATGTACACGAATATCACGTCTCTCTTCAAACCCCTTCGTCCATTCTTTACTCGTCGTTGATCCCTCGAGAGTGTCGATTTTTCTCTTCGATTAATCAAATCATAATTTTTCAGATGAAAATCTCGTTAACACTCTATCTACCGTTCATAGATTTATCATTTAATTCCATAACGGTGGGACAGGGTTAATTTTGTGTTTTGGATTCTTCGAAGGGATATGCTTTCTTAGATTTAAGAAGAAATTCTTTACTCTTCACTCTTTAACCATGACGAAAAATTTAACACAATCCACAATTTAATATCCAACAGAATACAAAAGTTTATTAATCAACTCTCAGCCGATAAAGTGTTAACACGTTCAACTTCTCCGGGGAAGAATTGAAAATCAAATTCGCATATGCTTGTTTTCTTACTTGAACATATTTCTTTCGTTTGGACGCCGATCTTCTTATAAACTTCCAAAATCTTTCTTAATAGAAACAAGAGTTGTTTCCTCTTCGTGTTTGCAATTCGGCTGCTCAGTCCAAAAGGCCGCAAATAACACTTTCGAGTACGATTACTTCGTGCTTATCCCTGAGCCAAAATCTACTTGGGACCTTTCTGACTCAGGACCGAAGTTTCTCCCGTCTTTTCTCATTTCATTTTGCTGTGGACGGAAAAGGAACGTTCCTTTTTTTCTGGAAAAAAAAAAATGTCTATCGAACAAAGACGAGCAGAAAAGAACCTTTCGAAAGAACAGCGTCTCAACGGTATAATATGTATATCATAGAAAAACGATGAAAACTCAATAACATTATCTATATTAATATTAACTTACTGTAAATCACCAGAATAAAAAAAAAAAGGTATATAACCATGAGGATGTTTTATTTATAGGAACTGTCGATAATAAAAATAGGGTCACATTTAAACCTATCGGGTTAATAAATATCTAGAATAAAATATGTTAAAAATTATATTTTTTCAAGTAATTTTAAAAATGGTATTTTTCAGTTTTCAAGCCTTGGTAATTAAGGGTCGGAAATATTAAAATTAGCCTGGAGCAAAATTAACCCTTTGCCTGCAGTGTTTGATAAAATTTGGAAAAAAGAATATTTTGAAAGGAAAAAATGCCAATGTGAAATAATACATTTGGAATATTATTTGTAATTAATGTTTTATCGGCGTTCGATTTTAATCAACATTGAAAGGGTTAAAATTTAAAGGGGGTGGAGATCAAAGGGTTAAAAAGGACACCCTGTATGCATCAAAAGAGAAGACAAATCAACCTACGACGAACATAACGTAATTTTACTTGAAATAACAGTTTGGATACGTTGATAAAGTTTATTAATTCTGTTCTGGATAGTCTGTACAGATGACATGCAATGAAAATGTTCGAAATGACATAGAAAGAGAGAAAGATCGATTGTCATCGAAAGATCAACGAGGAAATTCCACGAGCCATTTTATACTTGTACAAGCGATACTTTCGCAGAGAGACGTCTTCGATCGCCCCGTCGTGTCCTCTCCCTTCTTTTTAGAAGAAGAAAAAAAAAACACACAAAAAAATTAATTCATACGATTTGTCCCAATCGAACGGTGGCAAGGTTTATCAAATTCCAAGTGATACACTTCCAAATGATTGATAAAATTGTCTAAAACGAGATCGCTCGTGAATGGGTGATTGGATTAATTAAATAATCGTAGAAATTCACGCGTCACCCAAACACGAGCGATGTATGTTACTCAAAATGTACAAACGTAGACCTATCTTGACCCTTGCTACCTTTTGGCTGCTTTATGGGTGAATTAACAAAGAAACTACCACCTGAAATGCTAAAAAAAAAGCTTCTAAAACACGATAAATTTAATTCCAAACTTGTGGTAGGTTTTACTGACTCACCCAATCTATGGAGTGTTCCGTACGAATTTTGTATAAACCTTGAAAGAAATGTTGCCAGACAAAAGCTGAACTTTGTTCGACCCTCGAACGACGGTGGCTGGATCAACGATTCCTCGAATCCAATTATATTTTTAATAACAGTTAAGCATTCAAATTTCCGAAAGAAAACCGTTTACATATTAAAATAATAACAATACCTGAGGCAATATTGCAAAATTCAAGAAAATGAAAGTTTGAATCGGCGAAAGATTCGACTCCGTCGTTCGAGGGTTTAGTTAGTTGTATCGCCTTTCTCTGACATTGTCAGAAATTTAATTTATTTAAAAGAAAAAAGTAAAAAACACGTGAACGTCACGAGGCTGATCTGCTCGGCCGGCATTCAAAATCTTTCAACATTCCAGGCTGTTTCCATTCATTTATTTATTATTAAATCTGTCTCCGTGTTGCGCGCGTGTGTGTACGTGTGTTTCGTTAACAATTAAAAATTCATTTACTTTTATCTTCCTATTTTTTTACTCATCGGTTTCCTATCGCATCCACCTTTCCACCCCCGCCTGTCGCGTCGCCTTTCTTCGTCGTTCGTTTTTTTCTTCTTTACTCTCTCGTTTATCTTTTAAATTCAATTCGCATTATTAGGGTATAATAATTAATTAATTGATGAATTAATTAATTATAATAGTGTCATTATAATTCGTAATAATATACAACATTTGTCAATAGATCATTTATCCTAAAACCCACCGCATGCTCGTGTTCGAAATTAATCGTTAGCATCTATGCTCCTACTCTCTCATACCTCGTACACGCACACATTTTCACGCGTAACACACATACAGAAACATACTTTCTTCAACTTCTTCCATCTCTTCCATTTTCCTTTTCAATTACGAAAAAGAACAAAAAAACACACTCTCACACGCCGTGGGACTGTACTGGCTTCACGCGTATTCTTATCTATCTAATTCAATGATTTGTATCTTCGTAAGTGTCCGTGTGTGTATTCGTGTTTGGCCGCCAATCTCCTCCCCGTCTTTCTCCAATTTCACTCCTGCCGATGGGTTCGTCCAAAATTGACTAATTAATGGAATTATACGTGGTTCATTATATGATATCCAAGGATGGTAATAAGGGTACTACAGGCGAAAGAAGTACAACCGAAGATTTGCTAATTGGTATTTAACACGTTGAGTACCAGCTACGAATATACTCGCTGTTGGTACTTGGTAATAAGCGATATTAAGCTGATAATGCTAGGTATCGAATTAAAGGGTTAAATTTGAAAATTAATGGATTGTATTCTGAATAATTAGAATTTCAACGTGTCCGTTAACAGTCAACGTGTTAATACACTACTGATAATATTTAAAAGTCTATCAACCTTTTGAGTGCCATGTCGCCAATTTGAAACCATTTGGCACTGTCAATTACGAATAATTTTGTCAGACATTTTCACGTTTATCCAGCAGATAGGGCTAAATATTAAAAACAAAATTATTAATTGAAAGGCTTTTTTATAATTTGTGACATTGAAAGCGTTAATAGACTTCCGGCGCGTAAATTGTTAAATAAACTGACAGTAGAAGAAATATTTTATCACGTGTGAAATTTACACAGTATCAAAAAATGACTAGTATATTACAAAAGTATTTTTCCTATTCGAGGTCATTTAATCTGAAAATTTCATAACGTGGAGAAAAAGGAAGACCTTGGAAGAGAAAAAGATATTCTTGGTATCATACCAGTCTCCTGATACCACAGAAATGCACACAAAATATTTCTTGTACCATCAAGATTCGAAGAAACGTTTAAAATGGTCATATTTAAATGGACCATCCTGTATAATTCGAAACGGAGAGGAGACCGGCGAGGACGTAGGGCGAAAATCATTTTGACGGGAAACAAGGGACAACGATCACCATATCCCCCCCCCCCCCACGGAAACTAAAAGAAAAAGGAGAACCCTGTTCAGTATTCCTTCTCCATTTCGTTACACGTGTGCATGTATATGTTTGTATTGTATAAGATGAACCTTTGTACATGTTTTTTTTTTCTTTTCTTTATCCATCCTTCGCTCGGACGAACGATGCCTGTGGTCGATGAAGAAAAAGGCGGCCGTGTGAAGTGGAACCAACCCCTCCTTAAAAGCGCAGAGTTTATGGACGTGATGAAACGCCGACGTTCGTGCCCTCTTCCCCCACATCGTAATTGTCAATCGATTAACAGAAATTAACGAACGGAAAAAACGAATTGTCTGTAGGGGTTCTTGATCGCAATCAACGCGTCGTAACGTAGCCGTTTAAACTGTACCGAATTACAAATCGCCGTAGCGTAATTAGCAAATTAGACATTTTCACGAGACCCCCCGTTTCGAAGGGTACCTTTCGCACGCTGTTGGTCGATCGATTGAAAAAAACGAATGTTCTACGGTAGCGTCAACCGTAATGAACGCGCCAGTAAAACCAGTACCGAATTAACAAATCGCTACGACATAGTTTGCGGATAAGAAATTGTCAAAAATTCCCATTTCGAAGGGTACCTTTCGAACTGCCAAAACTTGCAAAGCCCTACGATGCAATTCGGACGATAACAATTCTCGTAGATCCTCGATCGAACTTCGCGCGATATCGTCAAATTGTTTAAAAAAGTGAAAGAGGAAGATTTTCTCTCGAATTCGAAGCAACGCTCGCGTGAGAGAAATCCTAATAAATATTACTTTTTTTTTTTTTTTCTTTAAAAACAACGTTCCTTTTTTACAAGAGAACAAGGCGAACAGCAGAAGAACGTGGACGTTTGTTAGGTTCAAAGATGATGCCGTGGACGAAACGCGTTTTGTCGATGTACAATATAATGCCCCGTTGTGGTTTAAAACAGCGAAGGAAGAGAACACAACGAATCACGAAGATTAAAAAAAAAAAAAGAAGAAGAAAAAAATAGGAACAAACAGCGTAAGCATACAGTGTGAGGAACATATAACATCGTGTACAAACGTAACGCGCAAGGAACTTTTATGCTAGAATGATTCATATTTGTGTCGTACGCAATCCTGCCGTGTTTTCTGTACCGTTATTTTCTATTTTCAGGTTCTGTTCTACGATAACGTGCGTCGTCGTGTATTAAGTAACGATTGTCTCGCTGAACATTCGAAGCAAACGCATCATCCACACCCCCCCGCCGTTGGATCACGCAAACGATTGGACGTGGGTATCGCAGCCAAAACGACCAGGGAAAAAAAAGAAAGAAGAAGTAAGAAAAGACGACGAAGTTGTTGGTTGCAAGCGTTTTCGTTGATCAACGCGTCCACGTGGATCTGGATCGTTCGAACGTGGACGATTACAAAACGGCGACCTATCTAAGATGGTGAACGGAAACGCGGTAAAGGGAGGGGGGGGGAAAAAATAAAAAGACAAAACGTTCGACGAGATTGAGATACACGGGGCAATCAGGGCCTGTGCGTTGGCGTTCGATCGGGCTCCGCGCTTGGTTAGAAAAATCTTTGAGCCTAACGGATGATCCGGTCCTCCTCTTTACACACCCACATCCTCTCACATCCCTCCCGCTATTATACTCGACACGTGGTCACCAACGTAACCTCGCAACACACTCTCCTTGTCTCGCATACGCTTGCACAATACGTACTTACGATATACCTCTTACAATAACTTTTTTTGTTTCTTTATATTCATTTATTTCTATTAATTATATCAATACTGTTGACGGATAGAGATTCATTCACAGCTCGCACCAGAGCGAATGATCGTCTCTGCCGTGCGCGGCGTATCGTTTTCATCATCATTTTTTTTCCCCCCCGATTTAACATTTACTTCCGGTTTCGTCTTGCTATACTCTTCCTTCAACTCTTCCCTCGTTTCCTCTTCTTCGTTCCTCTTCTTGCGTGACCCCCCCCCCCTTCCCCCGAGAAAGCGTTTCTTAAATCTTCCCTCTACATTTTCATTTATATACTTTATTTGTTGCGACGTAACGTCTTATCACACGCTAAACGCTCGACCTTTCGAATTAAGAGAGAGGTCATCACGGTTCTCGTCACGGTGCGTCGTCGTCGTCGTCGTCGTCGATGCACCTCGAAGCGTACGAGCTCGGCCTCGGGATCCAGAATCACTGATCGAACTCGACAACACCGTGCACGCCTCCCCTCCCCAGTATATCGTCCAGTTCGAGAAGACATAGCTCGAACGGACAGGTGCGTCCATCGGTCAGCCTCGAACCAGCTCGGTCACAGCACGAGAACGGTCGTCGGTCACAAAAAGCATTCGACCAGAGAAACGAAACGCGCACTTCTTCTCTCTGTTTCGTACCGAGTCCTTGATGGTCTGCCGCCGTTCTCTGGTCAGTCGTTGCCTAGCAGCCAGTAGGTGTTTCCGGGGATCTCACTTGTGGCCACGCTGCGCGAGAAAATACTCGATCTGTTGCAAACAGATCAGCTGCTGCATCAGGCTCTGCAACGGGTCCTGAGCCTGTGACTGAGCTTGCTGCGCCTGTTGGAGCGGCTGCGGCATGGTTCCAACGCCGGGCTGAGCGACAGGGGGCAGCATCGGGCCGGGGGCCGACTGTTGCTCGGCCAACAATTGTCGTTGAAGTTGTTGCGCCTGATAGTGGGCGACCGCGACCAGCTCCGAGGATTCCATCCCCATGGATGCGGCTGCGGCTGCGGCGGCCGCTGCGTGGCCCAGTTGAACGTGCTGTTCCGAACGATGGTGGCCAGTTAGCGAGGCCGGATGACAGGCTGCCAACGGGTGTACACCGACGTGTGACAGTCTGCTGGACGAGGCCAGGTACGCGCCAGGGAGGTTCGGGTTCTCGCCCCGCTAGGGAGCCATGTTCTTGGGCCTGCGCCCCCGTCGCCCCCTGGTGGGGGGGCGCGGGGACTCCTGGCCTCACTGGCTCACCGCAGGGCTCTTCTTATCTTGTTGCTGTTGACTGGCATCCTGCGTCCCCTGTACACCCGCCGCCGCGCCACCTTGCCCGCCTTGCACTCCCTGGAACACAGGTACGCGACGATCGAGCTTCAATTTCCGGATCGACGAGCTTGTATCCTGCTTGGTGAGCGACCAGACACTGGGACAATTACTACCTGACTACCGGGTCCTCCCTGTGGCGGGCCGGGACCACGGTCTGGCGGCCAAGAGTTGCCCGGTGTCGGCTCCGAATGGAACTGGTGGGGATGAGGCGGTGGTCCACCCTGGGTGTCGTGGCTGTGAGGATCCAGGCTGTTCGCCGCGTCGTACTGCGTGTTCTCCAGCCTGGTGATCAACCGCTCGTCCTCGTCGCCAAAGTCGCCACCCATCAGCGACGGTTCACCCACTACCATCACGTCCTGGATCACAAATTAGGAAATTGAAGGTCGACCGACCCCGTAACGCCTATAAATGATCCCTCGAAGTTAATTATTAGCTGGTTGCGCATCCAACGGGACCTTATTCCAATTCTGTATTACTCTACAAGCCCAGAGAGCATTGTCCAATGACAAATATCTAAGTTCCTGTCGCCTATACCCCGGAATGATAATTACCAAGGCGCCCATTTGATGCGCAACGATCCAATACCTCGTCTTTGGTCTCACCTGCGACGCTAGAGAAAAATTAGGACCGGGTGATCTCTTCTTGCTAGGAGCGGGTGGTGCGTTGTTCCCGGGTCCCGAGGTGCTACCCTTTCGCTTTCTTCGTTTACTGGCTGGCCTCTGCGATTCTGCAAGAACAGATCACGGATCAGTTTGTTGGATCGTTCCTGATGGACGCTAGCCATGTAGCAGCGCGCTAAGAAACTTCAGACCGCTACCCAGCTTTGGACCTTTATTCGCGTCAAAGGTCTCTGACACACAGAAGCATGCATGCATCGGTGGACAGACAGACAGACAGACAGACAGTGTGTCGTATCTTTCTCCAACGAGAGCTACTCAATAAAAAGGAAGTCAGCACTCACGTAGAAGTGTGCCTTTACAGAGAAACACGCATCGCATCGAGAACGAATCCGATATGCTTGCTCGCCCTCTCGGTTCCGTGATTTCGTCGACCTTGACGAGGGCAGAGGGTGTACGATGATCAGGGAGGGGGAGTGGCAGGCTAAAAAAAAAAAGGAACAGGAAACGCCGTGCACGCATACGCATGATAAAAATGGTCGATAAGTTGTTCGAGAAGGGACGGTTTACGCGTCGAAGACGCACGCAAACATCAGACACTACTTTGTTATCTGGTTTCAACCATCGACCGTGAGACTCGAAACTCTTCTTCGCTAACTGAAGCTTCGCTTCGGCGGAGAAACGATTCAAGGTTAACCGAGTCGTGGAAACGCTCGCTACCTTGTACAGTTCTATGCAACCGGTGATGAAGTCGAAGCGTGTCATAACAGATGCAACATCGTGACTGTTAATGGTTGGTTGATACGATGGCAGGAAACATAAACACCCTCCCCTGTTTCAATTACCTTACCAACCATCGTAATTTTTTTTTTCTTCTAAAGAATTTACACTTTGTTGAAAAAAAATCAACCCAAGGTGGGAAAAGAATTTTGCAAGATCTCCTCGACTCTGGACAAATACAAGTGTTTGGTTACCAGAATAGGGGGTTAATAGTTATACTGAGCGCCTTTTCAGCCGGAAATTAGTGATTCTTTCACTTATTTAACACATCGAGTGGCACAGTGAAAACTGACATACGTAGTCAGACACGTGGACAGTTGATTAATTTTCAAATTCAACCTTTCAATTCGATGGCCGGCATTATTAGCTTATCTTTTTGTCAATTATTTGATTGTACAAAATTTCGGGTGTCAGTCACCGGTTACCGTGTTAACCAGAAGTACTAATATCAGGCGCTTGCAATTACGGCTATAGGACGAATCAAAGTAAACTATTTCTATATCCCTAAGTACATAGAAACGGTCACATAGAATTCAAAATGTTACAAAATACTTTAGAACACGAGGAAATGATAGTCCGAACATTTTAACTAAAGAAGATAGTATAGTTGTTTGTGTTTAGAATACAATACAATATCCGTGGAAAATTCCAGGTTGATCGATTAACAATTAGAAGACGAAAAAGAAGAGGACGAAGGTTTAAGAGGAAGGATAGGAGACTGTTGGTCTTCGAAATCAACTGGAGCCGAGATTGATGGCGTAACAAACATGTCGACGACGACGAATCATCCGTCGTTTCGCGATCGAAAAAACGAATCCTGCGGTAGACTGGTCGGCCGTTTGGCTCCACTGGCTGGTGCTTCTCATGTAAAGCAACTGTTCGTCTACCTCTCTTACCCGGCGGGGCAACCATCCTCTGCCATTTCTGGAACAAGGTCGTCTTCAAGCAATCCCGCGGTGACAACGCGTACGCCTTGTGCCTCGACATTAGCTCCTGCATCGGTTCCAAGATCACGCATAACTGAAGAAAAAAAAGAGACAAAGACAACCAAAGAATTAGTCATTATTGTCCCAAATGATTCAAACTTGACCCAAATATTACCAGATTGATCGTTAACACCTTCTTATATTCTCTAATCTCCAGAATGTATCGAAATTTGTATTCTATCATTTCTACTTCTATCAAAATTATTCTATTTTATGTTTATACGTAATTTAATTTGCCCAAAATGGCGAGCAAATGATATTGATCGAACGGCGAAGGAAAATCGTCCATATCGAGAAACGAAATAAACGCGAAAACGTTATTTAATCCGACGCGACTTCGACGGGGAACTTACGCGAGCTATTAATATGAAAATTATCATATACATACACGTGTATGTAGCCCGGTTGAAAATAAACTTCCTAAAATATATTTGCACGGTGCGTTAGCGTGCGCGAGCGCGACTGCGAGCAAATTAAATTTGGTTTATGTTTGCCGTGATAAAACTGAAATCCATTTTACATTATTATCGTGAGCGCGTAATATCCAGTCTGCCTTTATATATCATAATGACGACAATTAAAATAATCGATAACCATCGGCGATATACGACGAACAACCGATACGCGTCGGAATTGATTTCAATTTTTCCCGCGAAACGAACGATAAAGTTGCAAACATTACAATCAGAAGTATACGCTTAACGATCCTTTAACGTTGCTTACTTTAATTACGCTCGTAATTAAAATGGAACACGATTAAAATAAAATTTCTGTTGATGGTAAACAAAAATGACTGACAAAGTGTTATCGCGATAAGTCGATTGGAGAACGTGGATAAAGAAACATTTTTGTGTTTAATTGATTTAGAGAGCGGTTTCTTAATTGGCCGGTTGTTTCTAAATTCCGTTAATCAAGAACAACCGGACGTAGGTATATTTTCTCTGACAGCTTTCGATCAACGACACAACAATCGTTTCAGCGAGCCGAGAGCAACGATACGCGCGAGTGAAAGCGCTTCCGAGCGTGCGAAAGAAGGTGGATCGGTAACCCGGATATACTCGCTCCGTACTTTCGCGAGACCCGATCTCTTCGCTCGTTCTTGGCCCATTTAGCCCTTTGCTTTGAACGTTTCGATATCTCCGCGATAAAGCATGGTTTAGGTGCTGAATTTTTCTATAAAATTATATCACGAAAATTGTAAAGATTCTAAATCTCCCAATTTCTTTAAAATTATCCCAATCCGTTTCGTTCTAAATCGCTCGGCAGACCTAATTATTATAAGATAACCGCAACATTCTGTACGACTGCTATTATTTTTCAACAAAGCATCATAAGACATTTACTTTTTTGTTAAAATAATAAGAAATATGAATATACGTACCCTAAGGTAATTCAGGGTGGAATTGGTGATGCCCTGCCTGGTGATGTTTTTGCTAAGCTGTTCGAGCATCGTCGGGTCCTGTTGCATGCCGACCACGGACCTAGGCACCAGCTCCTTGTGCGTCCTCACGGACATATGCCACGACTTTATCCTCATAAGGTCGTCAAACGTGAATTCCAATATTAATCTACCCTCCGTGCATACCTGTGTAACAAACACACACGTTCACAACTCTGCCCTACCGATTCGTTCGTTTACTTAACTCTAAACCTGCCCACAATTTACATATATGTATATCTCCGTATACGTAATACGTAAATTATAAGAAAAACCTTAGATCCATGACAGAAATTAGTTAGATTCGTTTATTTCTTCTAAGATAGCAGAATTCACTACGTATCAGATTTATACACGCAATTAGGTCCAAAGTGAAGTTGAAAAAATTACAGAGAAAAATAAATCGGACCACAAAGGATTAAATGAGATCAATCGGTTGATTGTTACAGATTAACTAACTAAAGGTACTTTCTTTTTTATATATATACATTAACGTCTCCCTTACTTTCGTGAACATTGGTTTTCCGTGATGCGTGACCATTACGCAGTGATCACAGTCGAGGGTTATGCTAGTATTATGAAATGACTCCTTGGGGTGCTTCAAGTTGTAGTAAAGTTCCGTCACTCCGCCCTCGAATATCGAGCGGAAGTACCTAGGTATTAACGTCCTACCTATCGCTGAAACGTTAAACAAACACCTCGTTAGAAACCAATCGACAACAATTGCCGCTGTACTCCTTAATTTCCGAACTTTTCTGTTCTTAGAAAAATTCTTACGATACTTTTACAGTACTGTGCAAACGTTGACATTTTGCTTTGATAGTTGAAATACGAGCACACAGTTAGGTTTAACATATATATATATTTTATTATACTAACATTATTATACAGTGTATAAATTTGGTGAAGACCTTAATATTTTGTGTGGCCTCATTTTGCCTTAATTAGCGCGTCAATTCTTTTTATACAGCTTTCGTATAATTTATTAATTCTTTCTATTGGATTTCTTTGCCATTCTGTTTGTAACACCTCAATCAGATCATCTAGATCTTCTGTCCAAATGATCCCAAACACGTTAATTAATATTTTCATCTGGACTTTTAATGTTTCTTTATCTTCTAAATCTGTGAAATAACTTGTTCACAATTCGCGTGGTATGTTTGGGATTTGGGATAAGAAATAAGTATCATTGACATAGATTCGTTCAAAGTGGCCTAAGACTTTTGCACAGTACTGTACATACGTTTCCAAAATTCTTATTCTTAAACTTGTTAAATAAATAATATGTAGCCATTAGCAAGGGTTAAAATTTCTAATATTTACAATTTAGGAATTTTCATAACTTTCTCTGTCAATTTTTTAACGAGTCACCGTTATACGTTTCGAATTTTTATCCTTCTCCTCAAATTACAAATTGTTCAAATTTTCATGAATTACGACGAGTGCGAGAGGATTTTTATGGAATTCTTTTTGGTTCATTTTTAGAAACTCGAGCGTGCAATGCGGAAAATGGAACGCGAGGCATTTCGGGGGGGAAAATTCAGTGAAAAGCGGTTGGAACGCGATGGCTGACACTTACTGTATCTCTTGGGACCATCCTCCAAGCAAAACGTGAGGGTTAAGGTTGCGTCGTCCTCGAAGAATTCGGTCGCGAATGCGTCCCACCAGAGATTGTCGCTCTCCTGTAACAGAAAGTCAAACGGAAATCTTGTAATACCCAACACTTCCTGGCGAACGTAGCTCGGTATCGAGTATCGGGAGTTCGATAACATCATTATTGTTGAAGGTAAACAGGAACTATCGTACAGTCTCGATTTACTGCGTTGCTCTTCGCTACTTCCGTGGTAACTTTTAAATAACAAGATCTTGTCTCAATTTTTTTTAACATGCTCGAAACAGTATTAGACGCGTACTTAAAAAAAATCCTAATTTTTTAAGAAAAATCCGTTAAAAATATTTATAAAAGTATTTAAAAATTTGTCTAAAATATTGAAACTTATGCTAGGTAAATTTAAACAAATTGATTAAGGTTTAAGAGTACATTCTGGCGCGGGGAACGTGAATTTCTTGCTAGTTCGAAATTTCAGGTGTGAAAAGCATGAGCGAAAGCCGTCGAAACAAAAAAAGAACAAAAAAAAAAATGTGAAAGCGTTCGAAACAACGTTATGACGGAGGGTTCGGTACAAGTATGTCCCTTGAACATATTCGTGTTACTCTACATATATATTGACGCGTTCGTCGCGACATGAATATTTATGGAGGCGATACCGGAACGCTTGAAATTTTTACGTCGTAACCTCGTGAAAAATCGGCCGACTATGGACACCGAGCCACGGTTCTCGGCCGTCTCGTTTTCTGAATTATTATAGCTGACACGTGGAGCCTCTAAATAGTCGATTATAAGAAACGAAGTTCATAGACAAACCTCCGTTATAGACTTATGTACTATGTACAATCGATGATGTCTAACTAAATGTTTCTAAATTCCTAAAAATATATTACAAACCCTTACAAATATGAATATTTCCAAATTCTTAAACTCCTGAAAATACAGCAATATTCTCCAAATGTTTCGTGTCAATATTTTTCAGAATGCAGCCCAAAAGCTATACATTATGAAAAACCGATCTTGAACGATCGACTGTGTAACTGGAAGCTCGAAGAGCGAGCCACGAGGGTGGTGGGCGAAGAAAAGACGCGGTAGAGAGGCCAAGCGCGGGAAAAATAATAATAAGAACGAAGAGGGAAGAGCGTAGATGAAGCTGGATGCATAATTGAATGAAAACGCAGCGAACAAGAGCGGCCAAGAGCCAAGGGGTAGTTCCTACGACTGAGAGTGGGGGCGAAAATGCTATAATTTCAAGCCAGACAGTCATGCGTTATTCAGGGACAACCATAGGCTGCCTCTGTCTTCGCTTCGTCCTCATCCTCCTTGTCCTTTCGCTCGCAACCCTCTTCCGTTTCTACCCTATCCTCCTTTTTGTTCTGATCCCAGACTTTCTCCATCCTCGAACTCGTCAATTTTCAATATCAACGACGATCAAATCAATCATTTGTTATTTTATTTTAATTTATATTTTGCAAGTATATTGTAGAATATAGGTACAATTCTTTGTGGGTTTCATATTCTACCTTTTCATCGCCTACAACGTCCTTAACTGCTACGAATTAAAGTAGAATGATTTTTTCTTTCTTTTCCGCAAGCACTGAAGAGCTTAAGGATTTTTCATCGCGCACGAAACCTTAATTGCAACAAATTATAAGTAGAACAGGGATCTTTTCTATCTTCGAAAGCTTTGAGGAATTGTAAATTCAAATTTTGTCAATTTTCAAAGAGTCTGAGGGAGTTTTGGCGAAGTATAAATAATTTGTTATTATTGAAGAAAGATCACAGAACTTCGAACCCGCAGTCAGTAACCTAACTCTACTCTTAGTTTTCTTATTATTCCTACAATAATTTGAATACGAAACGATAATTATAGTTTTTCGAAGTCGACGGGGATATCTAAATGATTATGAATATTATAGATATCTAAAATGATATTATGAATATCTAAAAATATCGCTTGCAACCCTTTCGGCCGGAGAGGGTGAAAAATTAACCGGTGAACGAGCCTGGAACCGATCCATGGTAAACGAACAAACGAATTTCGATGGAATAAATCTCGAGTCTCGAACAGTTCTCGGAAACGACTATGTATACTCAGCTCGCGATCAGCGTTCGTCTTGTTCAAAGTTCTCGCGAAGCGTGCTCGAGATATTACTTAACGTTTGGCATTCGTCTTCCGTGCTCAGCGGGTTCCTTCCACCCCCGTTTTCGATCCCGATCGACTTCCCTGTGTTTCTTTCCCCTCCCGCCGATCTATCTCCTAGTATTCCGACTAGCTATGGAGCTGCATGCTTGCCAGAAATATCAATTTGCACGAGAGTGGCAACAGTTTGCTTGATTTGGCACGGGACGGTTTACGCGGTCGAAATAAATCTCTGCCGGCCAGGATACTATAAAACCGATTGTCCGCTAAGATCTCGCACGAATATCATCGATCGCCAACTTACTTTTGCTAGACCAAGATTTTATTTTTTTTTTTTTCCTCGAGATTCGATGCAATTTTTGCTATTCGATTAAAGGGCTGCGATTTTCTCTCAAGTTTCCTTTGCTTCGTTGCCAGTTTGATTAAAAGTTCGGAAACTTTTGTCGCGCAGAATCGTCTACGTTGGTTTTCAGCCTTCCAACGGTAAGGAAGAAACGTGAAAATGATACCGGGTCGAAAATTGCATAATAACGAGAGATTCCTTTTCTCTATACACTCACGTTGGGGTATCCTTCGAGCTAATATTTTTATAGGCTACCCATATCACACTGTTCCGTGTGAACGATAATTATATGTTAAATTACGGCCGCCCATCGTGGTACGTGCTAGGAATCTCTGGTTACAGTGATAACAACGGTAACGACAGAGTATCGTGAACTACCGTGACACGTGTAATTATGGTTCGTGCAATACCAATCAGGGAAATAATGATCACCGTACATGCCCTTCGCGGATATTTCGTCGAAATTTAATTAGCTTTTGTGTCAACTAATAGACAATGTTATTGTTAGGGTGTTTGAAATTTGTCGTGGTAATTGAGGTACGTTGGTGTAATTGTTTGGGAGTTGGGATGGGCCTGATAAATAAAGAATATTCGATAATAGATAAAAATATTGAGCAATGTTAGACACTTGATATTTCCAGAGAAGATGGGATTATAGAAAATGGTAATCTGAACTCTGTATCATAAAAAATATGATACAGCCTGTATTGCTAATTAATAACTTAATGGTGACTAAATGGACTGCTTAAACGGGGACTACTTCATTTGAATTTATGATTTAATTTTGTATAACCAAAGAATTAATAAAATGGGAAGCGAAGAAAATACAAGAATGTCATCACTATAATAATAATAATGTAAGGTAGCAAATTGAAAGTTAACGATTCGAATCGTTAACCTCTAACTTTACGATTTTCCCGACAGGTGCGTCAGTCAGACCTGAGTATTTATTGGTCCAGCGTTAAAAGAAATCAAGGAAATTGAAATATTACGTATAATTCACGCTTGACAAGCGTTAACTGTGTAAATTATTGTAATCAGAATTAAAGTTTGAACGACACAAGTCACGTGTGTGACACGATATTGTGAGTGAAGGGATTAAAAATTCATATTTTTAGAATAATTCAAATTAAGTGTTCGATTGTACGAATCAGACACACCGAAGAAATGATAAAGAAGTCAACACAAAACTTCTGAACAACAGGCAAGAAATTCAATCTCGATCCCGTACTACGCAAAGGGAGGGTAAAGGAGAGAGAAAAAGAAGGGGAAAGGGATGAAAATCCGTCGCGGCGCCGGAGACGCACAAATCATCGCTGATTTCTACGATGTGCCCCGGACAAAGCGGCGAAATACGCGCCCTTTCGGCCGGCGTATTAGCCGGAGTTAAATTCAATTTGTTCGGCCCGAAGCACTCCTGGCGCACGGCGAAAAAAAGAAAAAAGGAAAAACGACAAAATTCAGGACTTGCATCGTGAGATGCAAAAACGAATGAAAAATTCGAACGAAACTGAAGATAAATTAACTTTCGTTCGATCGAGGACGCTTTACAGAAGAAGGGATGCAACTCCATTTCTGATAACATCGTATCTGAATAAAATTCGATAACTTCATTTGTATATAATTCAAACCTAAGTAAATATTAGGTAAAGCGAAAAGAAATGTTGCTTTTTTTTTAACAATTAAGAGAATTTTATAAAAGAGGCATGGAAAAACTTGCCTAAGTTTTCATGGCAAGATATTGTAAATAACCATGGAAATTATCTGTGGGAATAAATATTACGTATTTTCTTTTTGTGTAGAAAAAAAAAAAAACAATTTCTTTCGCTTTACCCAATAGAAAGAATTCGAATAATTCTGATACAAGGTATAATTTGACCGGCCGACCTAACAAAAAGAAAAATAATCTCTCCGAACAATCCCCACCCCTTCTTTCATGATAAATTACAAGATGTTAACTTTCCACGATTAATGTTTTAACGTCTCATTCCAACTTTTTTTCTACAAGAATTCGATGCCGGTAATAGAGGGTTGGCTTTTTTTTCAATCGTTGGCTCGTTTTCAAATCCAAAGGGATGGAATCGTGCCATCTTCACCCCGACAAGGATCTTAGAAGGAAGCAAGTATGTAAAAAAAAGGGTCGTTGAAACAAGAGTTTAATGATTTCATTCGGTTTGATAGACCGTGTAAGAACGTCGCGTGAATAGTCTACAGGTGTAACTGTTCCAAGGGTGGTGGTGGCAAAAGTTGATCGAATCGTTGGAATCTATCTAAAGACTGATCGATAATCATGCACAGGTACACGCAAAGAACACGGGTTTGATGAGCGCAGCAGCTTCTTCGTGAAAATAACGCACCGATACGATATTAATATTCAGCTTTGCGATCAGGGTGAAAAGTTTCTTCGGCGAGAGAACGGTCACTTTTAGATATTTCTGGAACAATACAGCCCCCCCCCCCCCCCCCCCCCCTCTTCTACGCGTTTTCCCTGGTACCGGCGACATTTGACGAAACCCAGGGAACAATGCGAAACGTTTCGTATGAATTTGAAGAATATTTTATAAGCGAAAGAGGAACGTTATTGAATAAATAGGGAATTGGAAGGACGTTTTAAATATGACAAGTGGAGGTTGTAAGAGAAATTTAAATATTCGGACATTTGAATACCGGTGGGATTCAAATGATTCGGATAATTTTGGGTATTCGAGTTACTCGAGTTTCAAACTTTAAAATTAAAATACAAACTTACAAACTAAAATACAAACATTTACAAACTGTAAAATTATTCAGCTATTAAAAAAAAAAAAAAAAAAAAAAAACGAAAGCCACTTGAATTTTTCAGTTTCCTGGAAGAACAAGAAAGACACAGGTAGAAGAACTAAGCCAAAAAACGAGATCATAAAGAAGAAGAAGAAGAAGACGAAACACAATGGCGGAAGAGTCGTCAGCATCGTCGTATGCTCGAGCCTCCCCGATTCCGGTTCGATTCCAAGGGACAGAAAAGGAAAAAACGACACGAAGAACCCGGCATATTTCCAACGTTAGCAGGTACTACCAACGTTTTACTACGAAACTACTATTTCTTCACGAATCAACATTTCTTCGATCTCAAATATTTTCCAACGCTTCGTCATCATTATTTTACCTTCGTTCTTTCTAAATACAATCACATAAAACAACTGTCTTGTCTGCTTCATTAACATTGAAAAAGATCGAATACAGTTGGCAAAAAAACACCATATCCAGGTTTTTGTTCTTAATTTATTTGTAATTACCTTCACGTTGATTGTATCTATTTTACGAGGAAGATTAAGCAATTTGATTATTAAGAATCTTGTTTCGTTTTCTTCTGTCATTTTCATAAAAAATATAAAAAAAAGTCGTGTTTCTAGTAGCACTGATTCTCATGAAAACCTAAATAATTTCGCCAAAATTTGTAAAAAGAATCGTGTATTATCCTTTTTATTTCGTCACTTTTATACCAGCTACATTCATTCCCAAAGAAACCTAAATAATTTCGTGAAAACCCGTGTTTTATCATTTCTTTTCGCCGCCTTTATCCTAATGACGTTCGCCCGTAAAAAAAAAACCTAACTAATTTCGTCAAAAATCAAATAAAACCGTGTTACGTTCTTCTTCTTCGTTACCTTCCTTTTAACCGTACGAATTCTTCGAAACAACCAAATAAAAATCGTATTTTATCTTCTTCCCTAGCCACTTTGATTCTGTCTACATTAATATTCAAAATACGCCCAAATAATTTCATCGAAAAAAAAACCAAAGGAGAACGATATTCCATCCCCTTCGTCTCAACAGCATCGATTCCTAAAAATCGTCAAAAACGAAGCAGAAAAAAAAAAGAAACAAGAGAAAAATGTATTATCAGAATTGTTGCCGATCCTCGTCCCAGAAACGATTCACCGCCAATAATTTCATCCCTCTTCCCGTCCTTATCAACTTTCCTCCCCTAACCCTCTCTCTTTCCTTCTTTCATTCCTCTCTGCAACTGCATTATTTTTTTTTTTCTTCTTTCTTCCTCTTCTCTTCTTCCCTTCCATTTTTCACCCTGGCTGGGGCGTCGGTCTTTTGTGCAGCCTGTACCAGTGGCGGGGTTGCCGTCGGCTTTTCACCAGGACTGTACCACCCTACTGTTGTTAGGGGGGGAGGGGGAGACTAGGGGTGGTATATGATCGTGTATATACGCCGGCGGGAAAGTATTGTCGCAGCGCTCCACCTCTCGATTTTCTTACGAAAATCATTTCGGTCCGGTTAACGATGACGGACCAGGACGATTGGCATATCGAAAATTCGAGAAAATTCACGGCCGTAGGACCATCATTTTTCAGAAATTTCGAAGACCGGTAAGGATGGCGGATAGCAACGAAGAGATTTCTCTCTGGACGGTCGAGCCGGGACAAAACTGTTCCGGCCGATCGGAGTATATACGGCCAGGGGCGGCGGCGAGAGGGGCGAGCCTGGGTGGGAGAACCAGGGGTTGGGGGGTACAATATGGGTTATCGAGGGGGCCCCACCCCCGGGGGAGAGCAGGGGCCCTCATTTTATTACCCAGGCTCCCATAGAGGTTCTCAACCGAACCTTGCACGTATCTGTTTCCTATACTTTCGAGTCTTGTTCGTTTTTCTGCTACTCTTTTGAATATTTTTTCGAATTTTAAGATACTCTGTGTTCTGAAATGCTGATAACTTCTTTTTGCACGGTGATCCTAAATTCATTAGGAATTTTATTCCATGCAAGTTTGAAAATATGATTGTGTTAGGTTGCTGTATATCTGAAAGGTTTGATTTCATTTTCATGACATAAAAGTATTACAAAATAGCCTCTATGGTATATCAATTTGAAGCTTAAGATCTAATGAAAATGACTGCGTAAGCGCTTTGTTAATATTTTTAATACAAAATGTATGGTTATCGGTTAGAGCAAACCATAGTGTTTTATTACGTTGTTACGTGTCGAATAGTCAATCTCGAAGTTTGACGTAATTTTCATGACATAAAAGTATTACTAAAAAAAAGCACTTGTGGCACATCAATATAAAGCTTGAAATTTATCGAAAAAGATTATACAAGCGCTTCGTTAATATTGTTAATACAAAATGGTCGAGTATTAGTTGAAACAAACCATAACGTACCATTACCGTATTCCAAATCAAATGCTTGACTTCGAAACACAAAAACTTTGACGTGATATTCATGACACAAAAGTGTTACAAAATCTCACTTAGGACGCATCAATTTAAAGTGGAAGCTCTAAAAAAAATGACTAAAGATTTCATTAATATTCTTAACACAGATTGAATAATTCTTCGTCAACCTACACAATGAACCAATCTATTTTTTCTCACTGACTTGTATGCCAAAATGATACGAGAATTTTCGTTTTGAACATACTCTAATCGACTTCATTTTAGAAAAATAAACAAACGATCACCGATTACGTAAATAACATATAATTGTTATAGAAATAAATGTTAGTTCATTACGAAGAAACACGGGAGTCCATTTATCCGTTTCACCCCCGTAACAAGTTCCTTTCAGCTTCTTCGTATCGCTGATCGATGCGAATATTTCGTCGGGAAATTTTTCAAAAATGAACACGAGCAACGCGGGTACAGTCACGGCCGCGCATCCCGGACCGGACGCGTCGATGAATAATTCC
Source organism: Stelis phaeoptera (assembly GCA_943735885.1). Classification (NCBI taxonomy): domain Eukaryota; kingdom Metazoa; phylum Arthropoda; class Insecta; order Hymenoptera; family Megachilidae; genus Stelis; species Stelis phaeoptera. Next base: position 15,907,661 of record OX030932.1, on the reverse strand, counting down.
ATGAATTTCTCGGCACGCGTTATTTTTGCCCGCTCGAGTCGCGGTCGTTTCGGGGTTGTCGTTTTGCGATCGAAAATTTTCCTTTCGTCGGTCGGCGACCGAAGGAAATCGGCGGGAAATAAATTATCGTAAATAATTGTCGTAAATAAAAAATTATTTCGCTCGAATCGCACGAATAATTTTACGGGTTGAAAACTTGAAAGCCACGTACTACTTTTAGTTACAATTTGAAACACGAAAAATTAGTTGAATCAAGGAAACGGCTAAATATCCGAAGGTATTGACAAATTGATGAGTTTTAACAAGACGTTCAATTATTTAACCTACGAATTGTTGCTCGTTCTCGGACGATCGACAAAATATTCCCGCCAACTTTCGAACAACGTTACGAAGTAATTTCCTGGATAACTTGGAGGGAAAAATTTGCAAACCCCACCCCCCCTCGCACCGTCATCTTCTTCTCCTGTTTCCGTTGTTCTTCCACGTTGTTTCGCGTTTCTTCCCCCGAATGGCTCACGGCATACCGAGAAAACTTTTACGCAAACATCGCCATTTCGCTCCCTTCTACCTGGCACGATATTGTTGCGACGGGAAAACAGCATCTCGTTCGAAGGATACGATTCACAGACAGAACGAGACATGGTGATAAATATATCATCTATTTAAAATTACAAATTTCTGTCGCCTGCTTTTCAAGGATCCGCGTAGCTTACCGTACGTTATAAATTATATTACGATTTTCTTATTTTATATCGCCAGGTTATCGAAGACTCGTACCGCTAGCGTGTAATAAAATAGTATTACAATTTTTCTGGGCCTCGGACCGAATTTACCGAACAACGTGAAAGACGTTGGCTCGCTTCCGTTATCGTCGAAACGTAAAATTACTCGATTCTGGGTACAGAGCATGATAGTTTCATGGACATGGCCGAGTAATTGAGCACGGAATTTCTCATCAGCGCTTTATTATCGAGGGATTTACGCGATTTCGACTGTTTCGAAAGGGGCGCAACGCAACGCAAGGGATGAACAGGAGGCGGACGGGTGGTCAGGGGGGTGGATGTAGCGCGCGCAGCAATGGCAGAAAAATTGCGAGGCTGTGCAATATAGATTTTCGCGATGAATACTCGTGGCGTCGGTGAATGTTCACAGCGGCGTACGACAGCTCGTCCAGAGCTTGTTTTCGAAATTAGAACTTTTCGTGCCACCACTTTTGCACGTTATTAAAAACTTTCCCTCCCCTCCTGCTTTCCTCCCGTTCTCCACATTACCGAACCGCGTTTTAGCGAACTGGCAAAAAGGATTGGCAAGAAAACTGTCCCCCGTACATCGACAAATAATTGCGTTCGCGTCTTTTGTGGAAGAAATTTCAGAATTTAATCTAAATTACCCGGTTTGAAAATGTACAATAGCTATCAGTATTTTGTAAAAATACCTTCCAACCCTTTGGTTGCCCGGCCCACGAATAAATGTCACGAGATTGCTTGATAAATTGCACGAATTTCGGTATAAAAAGAACCCTTTCAGGCTGAACATTGATGTAATAAAAGGGTCAAGAAGGAGAGATAACGAAGGAAATAATATTCTCTGTCCGATTAGCCAGGTTTTCGAGGGATCACGCCATATCGCGGGTGGACAAAAAATATGGGGAAATGGCACGACTTCCGGCTACGGAAGCCCGCCAATGTAAACGAGATGTCGTCTGTCACGATGAGAAAGTTTCGCGTACAACTAACATACGTGTACTTTCGTATTCTTCAAAGTTGCAATTATGAAAAATGAATTTATACCTGCGACTGTCCACGTCAAACCTTTGCCTCGTGATTGTCAAACGCGGATACAAAATTATAATTATAAAATCTAAATAAATATCGTTGCTACGTTAATACGTGTTTTACGTGATAAAAGTTTATTAGATGATAACGAACAGAATTGCTCAGGTATATACGTACACACTGGTTGGTAAATGTATTTTACCCGCAAACAATTAAACAATCAATCGGCACGCAACGACTTGTCTATGGATTTTCCGAAAATATAGAACACGACTGGAACAATGGGAAATCTATTTAATTATAGTTTCAATTTGCTGTCCGTTTAACCCGAATTGAATCGAATTTGCTTTTATTTCCTTTAAATGGGGAAAAACCTGGAAGAGGGGGAAAAAAAAACGAATTGGAAATGCACGAGAATAATTTTCCCGTGGGAAATTTGAGAATAACGAACACTTTTCGACTATTATTACCTGTGAAAGTGAAAAACTGTCGATCGTCGAATGGTCAAACGCGATTCACGACTTTCGTATTTATATTTTATTGAATTATTCGTTAACGTTCGATGCGATATTTATTTGTAGCATCTTCCACGTTTTCGAGAATAACGGATTATTCTACTTTTAATTAGAAAGAAATTAGTTAACGAGAAAAAGGGAAACAGAACTGTGTCAAAGTAAATTTAATTCAACAACGAAGGGAGCTGGAGAAAGCACACCGGTACTTCCGGTGCCGTCGAACGACGAAACAACTAAATCTTTTCCTTTCAGACTACACAATCCTACTGAAAACTTACGTTCTGCGTTCATTACCTGTAACGTCATCGCTCGTTTTGCACATCGAGCCGGAAATATTCAGATAGAAGGAGAAAAAACTGTCCAAAAGCTGCATTGACTCGGCGAAACAAAAAGATTAAACACCAATATTATAATGGAACGCAAATTATCAAATCTTTCGGTCACTTTTGACAGAAAGTAACAATTTTCAGCGTCGCGTATAAATTCCACAAATCCGAAAGTTAAATTAAAAATTATAGGGTTTGAAAAAGAATTTTTTTAACTATTTCCCAGTATCTTGTATAGTTTCTGAATTATTTCTTTGGAGGGATGTCTCCGTCCCTTTTTTCGTGCAAAGTTGAAAATTGTTTTGAATTTCCTAGTTGTCAGTCAATTTTTAATATTTTATTATCGCTTCGAAAATGCAAGTTGAAAGATATACGTCGATCATTCGCCGAGGATTAATACAGGTTTAAACATCCAAAGGGTCGACGTAATTGTTCGATTAATTGATACACGAAGAAAAATAGCGGTTTGAACGTCTCGTTAACGAACAGAAAAGACTCGGATGCATTTGATTCCGTGGAACGTGACGAAGCTCGGTGGAAAGAAACGGGCGGTGCAGTTTCGAGCCGGTGAAGCGGAACGCGTGCCAGTATTTCTTTTTCTATGCGTGTTGCAAAATCGCAGCCTAAACCTTGTCGAACCTACACACCGATTTTCGCAATCCTTTCGTTCTCCGACCGATTTCGTGGAAATTCGACTGCCTCCGCGCCAAATTGCATTCCTCGGATGTGCAGCTAACAGAAACTATTCAAATTCTATCCTTTGGGAAACATTTTACAGGGAACCTTTCGAAAACCGACAGTTTCATAAATTTATTCATCTTCGTCCCATTTGTCAGTCTGACGTAAAAAATTTCATAGTAATTTTATTAATTTCCATTTCCAAACGGTTAACCTTCAAACAATATCCAATATTGTTCTGAAACAGACGATTGAAAAATGTACGATTTTCTTCGGATTTCGTTGAAAAATAAACCAATAAGCGAATCAATTTTATATACTTTTCCTTATTTGCCAGGAACGAAGAAACTGGGTCTGAAGCCGAATTCAAAATTATAAACACCCTTGGCAGAACGATTGATGGTTGAAAAGTGTTCCGAAGAAAGTAGCGGGTTCTAGCGAATGAATGGAAAAAAAAAAAATGAAAAGGAAAAAGCAAAAGATGAAATAACCGAGTCAGCTTGGTTCCCTGATTTTAATTCCCCTCTCGTCACTCGGTTGCGAACTCTCTCGCTCCCGATCGCTTTGTTACCAACGGAGCTCCTCGTTGCACCGTGCAAACCAACCCCCTGGCACCCCCGTCGACACGAACGGTAACCCCCAACGTAGGCAGAACTACCGGCGAACTTCGCAGCAACGTACACGTAGACGTTCGAGAGTCTCTCCTCGCGACCGCAATGTAAAGATCCGCCATCGAACCCTGCTGTTCTCTCGATCGTTAATAATCCTTTCACCTCTAACCACCAAACCCTTTTCCCACCCCTCAACAAAATCCTATTATGCAATTTTATTTTATTTATTTATTTCTTTTTTTCCCCTCCGGTTAAATACAACGTCTTTAACTTAACAACGAATTTCAAAATTATTGAGTTTCTGAAAGGCATAATATTTCGAAATATTAGGAAGAGAATTATCATTTTTTAGACGCTTAGATAATTTGAAAATGTTGTGTGTTTCAAGATTTTGGTAAGCTTGAAGTATTATATTTCTAGAAATTTACAAAAATCTAAAAGTAATATATTGTTTGTACGTGAGGATTTATTTCTCCAAGGCTACGTAACAGTGATTAGTGATGAATTGAAAAGAATTTGTTGAAGGAAGGGGGAGACAGAGGTTTGAGAAACATGAAAGACAACGGGAGGGTAATTAGATGTCTTTATCGGTGTAATTTAGGGTGTATGGAGTGTTGGGTAGCGAGCAATTTCATTAACGTGAATTAAAATCCCCTTTTACAACGACTTTCGGTTATACTCTTGCCACGGTCCCTTGCCTCCTTTTGTCCAACATTGTTTCTGCAACTCGAACACATTATCGCTACAAGTATGTAGTAACATATACAACAATTTATCAATGGTTGTGAGTTTATTCAAGAAATAACAATTCTCCACCGAAGTGAGTACCATCTTTGACACATTTGGAACAGTTTTTACCCTCTCTAAAAATTTCAACTCCAACATTAGTGAAAATTCCGATACATCTTACTAAATTTAATTATTCGAATCCATAGAAATTTAAATCAGAATTACTCTGAATTATTAAAAATCGTGAGAGAATCTGTGGACGAGGTAGAATCACCTAACGGACCGGAAACAACGTAGATATCTGAAGGAATTGTTGAAAAGCACCGGAGGTCCTGGTGGAGGATCCGTGTCCGGTCGGCGAATGCGTTGAACGCATTCGTCAGGAGCAGAACTGTTCGAAGCGAAGCGTAAGGTGTTCTGACGGAAGTCGTCGAAGAAACCAGCGGCTGAACCGTGCACGCGCACGCTGACAACTCGGAGATTCGATGATACGCGCTGGGCGAAAGATGATTTATGACCCGTGGACACGCCACCTAGTTTGCTCGCGCGAATCACTCGCCGCGAGTAAACAACGCGAGCAATCGAACGAATCTCGGAGAAAGAAAGATTCAGATTTTCTATTTCGGAAGTTAACCGTAAGTGAATATAAAGTAACGGTAGAAACTTATTTTATATAGAAAATATAGAAAATATTAACACGTTATTGTTCATTTCTCTCACCGACAAAGGATAATTATTTCTTTTGATCCGAGTGCAATAATTTTATTACGAGAAATTTATTTCTCGAATAAAAAAATCCAAGTCGTGAATTTTTGACAGGTTGTAGTATAGTGAAGGAGCAGACGGATGTGTATGGGGTTCGAGTCGGTGAAAATGATCCGCGAGGGTTAATAAATGATAGATAAATGTTTGGGCAGCCTGGACGCGTGTGTTGGCAATAATAACCGTGTTCTGCAGTGACTAATGATTCCACCGACCCTATGACGGTCTGATACACTATTATCGATATTTTATTTCGACACCGAACGGTCAAGGTCGTCTTCGCAACGCAGATATTTCTTACGAACTGTAATTAATTATAATCGGTTTAATATAATATTAACAACACGTGTCTTACAAAATCGCTCGGGGGTAAGTTTCTAAATTTCTTATAATAATTTTTAACGCAAGCTGTACTGCTATGCTTTGAATCGAATTAAATTAAAACGTGTAAATGTTCGAAAAAAAAGAAAAAAGGAAAAAGAAAAGAAAAATTGGTATCCACAAGAAGGGAAGATTATTCGCGAGGTTCGAACGATCCAGACGTGGCACAATGCCTCGAACCACGAAGAAAGGATCCTCCATGGAAGGAATTGAAAAAGAAAGAGAAAAAAGTGGTTTGAGACGGAAAGAAAAATAATAAGAGAAAGATATAAGCGGAGGAGCAAGGAGGGCGCAAGGACAAAGGAAGAGGTGGATGAAACCCATGATTCCGACCGCAAGGATCCAACGACGAATTTCTCGATGATTTTCATTCCTTTTTCGTTTTATTTTCGTAGCTCATTAGATACTCTGGATGCGTGCGCTTCGTGAGTGCAGGTCAGCGCCGAGCGAATATTTATTAGATTCCTTTTTCAAGGATTCGAAATGTTATCCGAACAAAACATTCGTTCAAAATCCGCACAATAATTTGATTAATGTAAGTACATACTTTGTGGTTAATGATAAAGGATGCATTACTAAAAAATTATTTTAGATCAACTTAGAATAAATTGACAATTTCACAATTTCGCGGGAAGGTCTCGAAAATTATAAATATCATCATTTGATAAATTAGCGTGTTATATTTGTAATAAATTACGGAATTGAAGGCGATCAATTTTTAAGACAATGAAAATTTTGGCAAGATCGAAGTTTCGGAGTTTCGCGAAAGTTGCCGGAAATCTGTCGATTCGGTTCGATTGAAATCGAGGCAATTTTTGGTAATCGAATGAGACAACATGTGCGGGAACGATAATCCATTCCTGTGGATTGTATCTTATCGGTATTATCAGGAATCTCTGAAAGGGGAGCAAGTTTATCTAGCCGTCGTATATGGGCCAGATTATTTTACAATGCGCGGAATTGGTCGGCTTTTGATTGTCCACGACTTTCATAAACCGTCAGAGATTCGTAACACTGTACAATAATGCACAAAAGTTATTCCTGCGACCTTTAAAAATAGAAGAATTTTTTCTTCCGAGAGTTTCTTTAAAAAGTTAGAAAAATTAATTTAACGCATCGAAACTGGATCAACCTTTTGAGAATATTATATTTTTTTTTAATAAAATAGAAACGAAGGAAAGAGATACCATATTTTTAGAAACTCAGAAATCTCGAAATATAAATGATTAAAGCTTAATTAACTCCATTGAGAAGAATTGAAGTTTGATATAATAAAGATATTTAAGCATCAAAGCTTTTATTGAAATAAGTTATCCACGAAAGGTTTAAAATCCTCGTTACCAATTTTTGAGCGTTAATTAACTTTAAATTTCGAATCACAATCGAATGCAAATTTTTCTCAAAGTTATCAAAGATAAATAAGCAAATTATTTATATATTTGAAAGATCCGTGGATCGTTGGAAATCGTATAAATAGGGTTCTTGAATCAATTAACGGAGCGGATCGAATCGATTTTAGCGGATTTGTCGTGGTAACAGCCACGTGAATATTCTCGTACCTGGTTGGATCTAAAACAGCTCGTTTTTCTTCGAGACAACAGTGATCAATGTGCCATTAGGACAAGGTAACGCGAAGAATAAAAAAAGAAGAAAAAAGAAGAAAAAAGAAAAAAAAAGAAAAAAGAAGGAAGAAGAAGAAGAAGAAAAGGAAGGATGGAGAGTAAAAGAGAGCGGGGTTAATGTGTCTTAATGAGCCTCCGATACCTAAGCAACGCGTTCATTAATCTCGTTGGGCCAGATGGACAACCGGTCTTCGCTTTCGAGATCTCGATATTATCAGACCGCTTGGTCGTTTACATTTGTCACGTGGTGAACCTCCGTGTAAAAAAGTTCTACTGCAATTAACTCTTTGCTAGAGGATTGAGAGATCTTCTGTAGAGGATTTTTGTTTTTCTTCGAAGCTGCGTGAAAATTGGCTCAGATGACATTATAAGTGTACCAATTTGTCGGATGATAGGAATTTTTAATACGCTTCACGATTTTAGTAATTTGTATAAATTTATCGTTTTCGAAATCGAGACTTTGTTTCGTCTTTGGTAATTTTTAATTTATCGCGTAGAAAATATATTTCGTAGTTTCATGAGGTTCTAAAATTATATTTTGAAGATTCCGATTTCGATGGTTCTGAGATTCTGAAAATATACTTTAAAGATTCTAAATTAATAAAACTATAATATTCCAATCTTCCTAAATTCATAAAAATATACTCGTATTTAAATTTCTAAGTCTCTAGAGACATATTCCGAAATTTCCCAGTTCCTAGAAACATCTTTCGAAATTTCCAAGTTCCTAAAAATATATTTCGTATCTAAATTGTAAGTTCCAAGAAACATATTTCCAAATGCCTAAAAGTATATTTCGTAATTTCTAAGTCCCTAGAAGCATATTTCGAAATTTCTACATCCCTTAAAAATATATGCCAAATATCCTAAATTCCTAAAAATATATTTCAAAATTTCTAGATCCCTAGAAATATATATTTCGTAATTTTCAAGTCCCTAGAAATATATACCAATCTTCTTAAATTCCTAAAAATATCTTCCAGTCTCCCTAACCCTTCCAAAATAAAATATTTCTATCAAACATGCACCGTAACATTTTTATCCGCGACAAATGAATAGAAAAACCAACAAATGATATGATGTTACTCACCTCGGTGCGTTGCTGTAACCTCTTGTTCAACTCGTAGAGCCTGTAGTCCGGTTGGCCAAAGTACGGGGTGTGCCTCCTGGGGACAGGCAACGATCTGTCAGATCAGACCGATCGGTCATGTTAGGTGTGCTGTGTACAGTGTGTATCTCAATTGGTGTGGGTCGCGTGTCGCATGCATGTTGTAGGGCACAACGTGCAAAATCGCGGGACTTTCGTAAGCCGCCTCGAGCAATGCAACGAAATCGACGAAACGTGGCACAGATTCGCGAAACACGAAACTTACGACTTTCACCGGGGCAACATACCTCTCTGTACCTCGATTATTTCATGGGAATTTTACTCTGTAACGCCTGTTAAACTTCTTTTTATTTGGATCCTAATGGGACGTGATGTCAAAATACTCATTCAGCAACTATTTCGATTCACAATTCAACGAAACGTCATTTATTCAAATAAACGAAATTATTTTATTCATAGTTTGTAGGGAAATTAAATTGTATTTGTAATTTTAGTCGTCTACTACATGATTCGATTATTTAATCTATCCGCGACAGATACGATATTCTTAATTCAATGATCGATAATGCCAGGTTAAAAGCAGGAAACTCGTCAAATTTTTCATAGCCAATTTGTCCTTTTCAATTTCCATTTGCGAAATGGAACGAAGGGGGGCAAACAAATTTTTGAATAACGACGTCGCATTGAAAACGAATCCGGGCTGGCGTATCGCGAAACGACAGACTAATTCTTGAAAATTGGATTTGCGCTGTAATGCGTGCTCGTAATACGGACAATTGATTGGTGGCATCAAAATATTAGCGTTCGACTGACCGGTGCCAGGCCAAGCTGACAACCGTTCCTACGGAATTGTTATCGATTTTAATATCGACATCCCGGTCCATTAACGTTGCTTCGAGCCCGTTCGATCGCGATACTTACACGTACCAACCACGATACACCTCGACGCCCACCCGTGTCCAATCACGTCTCCTCTTTCATGTACCAAGAGCTTCGTTATCCATTTTAATGGATTATTTGCACTTTTAAAATGATAACTGTAGACAAACTTAACAATTTTCTGGATACGATTGGATTCTGGATAAGATTGACCTATAGGTGGTAAAACTTTTTCCAAAGAGTCGGTGACGCACGGTTACAGATTTAATGGCTCTTTATCTCGTGTAGGATTTAGACTTTTAACCCGTCAGCTGTGTTTGACGACTATATCCGTCATGGAGAAATGGCAGTATTTTGTGACTGTACGACTATATTGTATAGTCGCCAAACACAGCTGACGGGTTAAGCCTATATTTGACCAAAACGACGATGTAAAGACTTGAAAATTCTTTACTTTACTACAGGTACCAGGGATTCTTCCGGAAGGTCGGCGACGCGCGATGCCCATGCTCTCAGTTGCTCATTTCTACTAAATTCGCAACGAAACAAAAATTGAGAAATTTCTTCTTTTCGTCTTATAACATGTACATAATTCCTAGCATTATGTTTCCCTATACAGAATCCTTGCGGAAGGTCGGCGACGCACGGTCCCACTACCCCCATTGCCAAATTCATAACAGAAAACTTAAAGATTCTTTCCTTTCGTCTCATCGCGCTGTATAATAAATTTCCTCTAAAAATCCCTATACATATAACAAACGCGTAAGACGTATTACACTTTTCAATTCAACCGATAACTTAACACCTAACCGTTCGTTTTAACTATCTTTTCCAATTTCCCCTACTACTTGTCGCTGCTATTCACGTATACCGATAATGATCTTCAAAGTTTTTACCTTGATCAAAATAATGGAACAATAAAACGTTCGTAGGTGGCGTACATTCGAACGAGAGTTCACTGTTACGAACACGATAAAACGAGTATGGGTGCATGTCGTTGTAAAGATCGATCGTGCTAGAAAGAACTTGGCCTTTCTAGTCTCCGGAGAATCACCGCCGTGGGACCTGACGACACGTCACTGCCATTTGTGTGCGTGTGTGTGTGTGTGTGTGTACACTCAGCGGGGTGAATTTACCAGGGAAGGGTCGAGGCTCAAGGGTTGCAAGGGTAACCTACTGTCGTACATGGTTCACCAGGGACGAGCTCGACAAATTTCTCCTCCCATTCGTGTTCTGATTCATCTTGATCCTGAACGATTCAACCAAAATCTACTCTGTTTTCCTTTCTTTCTTTCTTTCTTTCTTTCTTTCTTTCTTTCTTTTTTTCCTCTTGTTTATTCCGTTTTGTTTAATACAGACACACGAAAGGGAAACAAAGTTGATTTATTGAACTGCTCGAATTACGTTAACTCTTTTAATGGTCGGTTAGCGCGTCGAAACAAAAGGCTAACACACGTCTGTCTATAATTAAACCGGGCTTATTTTAGTTCGAAACGCTTCAATGTGTTATCGATCTGTTACTATGAAAAGAAAAAAAAAAATCTGTTAGGTCGTGTGTTTATTTATTAATAAACCGTGTATTAATGGGCGTTGCTCGAAAGTCGATCAAGGCGTGATATTTAACCCTTTGCGGTCTCGGTAATCTAAGGACGTAATAAGTAATTATAGAAATCTACATCTGTATACCAAAAATTCTACCGAAGAATGATTAAAGACTCCCAGCATCCCTGCACAGCGTTGACTTTAGAATAACAAGAATAGTTTGGTGGCTGAGGGTGGACACCGGATCGCAGGGGGTTAATTTTGTCAAATTTGAATCCAGAAGGGTGCCAGGTAAATCGGCTACGTAAAACAGAGAATCGAAAACACGCCAACTTTAGCCGACAACGTAATTTCACGTGAGGCACGTACGCGGCGCGTAGCAGGCGTGCAATAATCCGAAACCGGCTCGCGGTGGTACTCACCAATCCTCTCCCCGTCTCTCTCTCTCTCTCTCACTCTCTCTTGCTCTCATTCAAGACGTGCCCGCCACGATCGAACTAATTAATTCGTCGCACGGCACGCTCGCTCGCTCCCTACAATTTTTTCCTTATTCCCTGCCCGCGAAACAGATCGTGACAGATCGTGCCTCCAAACACGGTGCTAATCCGCTCGATGAAAAACTTTCTCGAAAGCCAAACACGCGTGTCACGCTTCTCCTGACCGTACGGTACCATCTTAACCCTTCAAGGACCTTGGACAGTTTCTTTCGACGTTGATTGCCATTTTATTTGCAACGTTGTATGATTTCTACGAATTCTTCGTTGTAATTTGAATCATTTTCCTTCGTTATCTTGCCCCTAATTTCTTCCATATTTAATACTTGAATGATGCAAAAGGAAACCACATATTTTCGTCAAACTTAATAAAGAAAACAATTGTGATAAGTAAGCGACAAACGTACATATGGGTTAAGCGACTACCGCCACCCTTGGTATCGAAAGAATCGAAGGTTAACAAAGTACACGCTCGTTATCAGTTCGTTGGTGATTGAATGGGTATCCAACGGTGTAGCACGTTCTTCGAGAAAACAGCTGACCGGCCAGCTGGTCCCCGCAGAACACGGTTCGGTCCAGGAACCCGCCGGTTGAGAGCCGTCGCCTGCAGGGGTCTCAGATTGGGTTAGCAAAGGGCGCAGTTCAGACTCGGAGGAGGGTGGCTTGTTGAGGGTGAGTCTGGTGCGCGGAGGGAGGAACGGGGTGTTATTAGGGGTTGCTCATGGGGTGGCACTGCGATCAATGCTTGGGGAGTCATGCTTACCCCCCTTTCGAAGTCTATATATAGAAGAATCGTGTACACACACACACACACACGTGTGTGTGTATGTATGTATATAAATATATATATGTATATACATATACGCTACACAACTGGTGGTGAGTAGCGATGGCCATTCGAATTCCTGTCTCGCGAGTTTCCGACCGATTTGCTAGCACAGACAGCTTTCCAGTTGCTTCGAATATTATTCGGATTGATATGGCGCGAGGAGGAACCATCAGATACTTGATTGCTGGAACGTGTTTCTTCGTGGTTAAGCAATCAGATACATCTTTGGACTGTTTCATATTTTTTCTTAGCCCTTGGACGTAAGAGTACGATGGAAATACCATTGGAATATTTCTGGACCAGAGGAACAGGGCAATTTGTACAGTGGGTGATCAAATTATTATTATTATTATTTTTTATTTTTGTTTTTTTCTTATACACCAGTAATCGTGGCAATTTTTCTATGTAAATGACTACCTACTATGAGTAATCAATGTTTTTATTTCCAAGATTTTTCTTGGAGGAAGGTCTTTACCCTCGCCCATGAACAGACTAATAAGTATGCCAAACAAAATAATTACTTACGAATACAATGATGTAAAAACAGTACAACAACAATGACAACGATTATATGTATAATATATAAACTTCTTAAAAAACGAAACGGTAATTCGCGATTGTTAGGTAGCAACTGTCAACAATGTCGCTCACAGTGTTGCCAACCGTGTATCAGAACTGTACAAACATCAGTACATCATAAAAAATTAATAGAAACTCTGTTTAACTGGGTTTTCATTTAAGAACTAATCGTATCTATGTAAAATCGTCAATTTATGCGAGTGGCTCTAAATAACTTGATCACCCACCGTAATTAGTATCGATGAAATTTATTTACACCGACGAATGAATGAAACATTACAGAAATACCAGAAGTATTTTTATAAGAACCTTGCAATCCTGACAAGTCGATTTCTATCGTCAATATCCTGGCAAGCTAACACAGTGTTAGGAATAATTTATGATATTTTGCTAATTTTAGTATTCCGTTCGCGATAAAAACGACAGTTGTTAAAACTGCGTTCGGTTCCAGAAACTTATTACATTGCGAGCAAAGTGGATATTAATAATAAGTACTCGTGCTTGTTACCGGGGGATTCGACGGATTATTGAAACGTTAGACAATGTCTGGGTTTGTCCGATCGAACACAAATTTCTGGGGCAAGTTGAAACCGATTGAAAGAGCGTTAAAGCCATCGCTAGGGAGGAGAGCGTCGGTGTGAATACGTAAGCCCGGGGGATGAGCGTCGGTCTTGCGGGAGAGAGCACCCTTGGGAACGGGGAGGGCTAACGAAACGCGACGTACACGTGTAAGCTTCATGACCCGAACTCGGATTTTTTCCCAGGAATTTACTTCTAATTTTCTAATCGTTACGTACATTGATTCCAAATGGGGGATTTATCGATATCCTGACGATTTAATTCGTCGTTCGATCGATCCCCTTTCTCGCTGGATGATGGCACATTGATTAGAAGATTTTTGTCCTCCAATACATTTCAAGGTTAGTGGATATAAAGTCCTATTTTTAATCAAAATTACACTTCAAATTATTTGCAAAATACTGCCTCGTAAAATTAAAATAATTACCCTGCATGGCGTAGAATCCAATAAATCCAATAATTTCATTTTTCTTAATACCCCGAATTATTAAATTAGACTATATTGGCTGACTAAACAGCCCGTACGAGATACAATTACTTTCCATTCGAATTTTTTCCCCTACGACAAAACCCCAATTGATCGTCCGAAATATTAAAAAAAAAAAAAAATTAACTATCATTCGACAAAATACAATTCTGATTTGAGTAAACAGCGGTGGAAGTATATAACAAGTCATTACGTTGTTAATAGCCAATAGATGCGTTCGATTAAATTTTTAGTTTACCGTGTCCATGGCGGCTAACAAAAAGGCGGTTTAAGGAATGTTTACGAAGGTTGTTTTAAGGAAAACCGGAACCACCGTGGCAAGAGGCGAGGAACGTCTCTATAAAAAGACAAGAGGGCTCGTTACTTTAGGATTTATTGGCTCGTTGCTTTTATGCGACGCCTTAAAACGCGCGACAGCTCGCGTTCTCGCGCGAGAACTATCGCAAATTGAACGACCATCTATCCGGGGGCAACCCTTTCGAAGAAATTGTCCACTTTACGACGGAAAATTTGCCTCGGCCCCGATACCCGAATCCTCTTTATTCACTGCACGTGATGGTGGATCGTAAAAATTTCACGCTCAAAAGAGTAGCAAAAATGAAACACCGCGTGTGCTCGGTGTCCTGTAACAAATCTACGATTCGAAATTCCAATTATTTTCCTAACGTGATTTCTCAGGTTACTGTAAAGCAGAAATTCCCATAGCCGTAAGAATTGCTACATTCCATTCCTCGTGAATTGATTTCTTTGTCTGTGGGATTTTTCTTGGAAAAATGATATTTTGCAAAAAGCTGTAGTCGGTAATAATTTGAATCGGTTTATTGATTTTTCGCAGCATTGGAACGTAAAATTAACCCTTATACATTTTATTTCCAAATTTTCTATTATTGCTTTAAATATTATTTCCCAGAGCTGGGTCTAGATTGACCCAGAGTTAATTGTTTCGCACCCTGTCCGATATGGGATAAAATTATTGACGTTCCGGTACGCAGGATTGACTTACGTTTAATTAACAGACGGATGGGGAAAAAGATTGAAACAGGGAAAGGATCAGAGAGGAAAGGGACGAAGGATATCGTGGATAAAGTATCGTTGGTGGTGGGTATAAATCGCGAGGGCGACGGTGCGATTACTGCTGCGCCAGCGACGAAAGTATAAGGGACTTGATGTTCGAAAGCTGACTCGGTCGTTACTTCCTTTTTCGAACGAGCTTCTACATTCTACAGTGATCAAATCGACCATCGGTTTTAATCGTTGTCTAAAATACGTCGTATTTCTAAAAGTAAAAATAATTCCACATACAACGGAATAACAATACCTGGTATTAATTAAATTAGACACACTTTAAAAAAAATTAATTAGCGGTTGGCGCACGAAATTTTGTATAATTGAATAATTAATTAAAGGGAAGATAAGTGAATGATGGAACGCTTCTTAATTATTGGAGTTTTTAAGCTTTATATGCCCTAAAGCTTATAATTTCAAATAATCTTGGAATACCATATCACACCAACAAAGTGTTACAAAATATTTTACAGTGAAAAATGAAATTCGCAAATTTGCTCGCCAAAGTAACATTTTTCTCCTTCCAAAGCGTATCCCCATTCACAAGAAAACCGCCCACGAGTAGCAACAGGTACTCGATAAATTTCAATTCACCCGAAAGCAGAATCCATCGATCGACCGAAATCAATCAACGATAACAAAAAAATTTCATTTACTCTTTGAGTATAATTTTCCCCGATGGAAACTGATTCATGTCGCTCGAGTATTCGAATTCCAAAAGATCCTTGACTTATCCGTGACGAGTGACTCGAAAAAATAGTCGAGATAAACGTCTCGTTGGACGAAAGATCGAGAAAGTTAATTATTATCGTTACGCCTTATCCTCTTCTCGTGAACGTTCAATGAAAACCGTAGTTTCAATCGCTCGTGCCAGGGATCGATAAATCCACCTTTCTTATCGAACACGAAACGTTACGTAACCACGTGTTCCGTTGATAAGCGCCGATTTTTCGACGTTTCATAACTCGTACGGGCCGATAATCGCGCTGATTCTCTTCAGGTAACAATGCCCGAGAGTTTGACGAAATGAATAATGAAAAACTGAAAAAACATATCACGAGGCTCGGTGTTTGTCTAATAGCAGATTTGGAGGTAAATTCTTTCTATGAAGTTATCTCCGGTGGTCTTAGTTTTAGATAAGTAAGTGTTCTTTCAGGATTCTGGTTGCATAGGGAAGAATCGGGCCGAAGTTAGCTCGTGGGAACAGAAAGCGATCCGACTTGTTAACCGAACCGGAGAAAACCACGATGTGTGCCAGCCATAAAAGAGCAATAATCAGCGTTCGACTCTCGGCCAGTGGCCATTGCTGGAAAAGTGAACGGTGGTGAGCCTCTCTGTGATGAAATGCCAAGCTAAACGTACACGTATCGTTTGCCACCGCGCTTTAATTCGTCAAATCGTCCCTATGAAAGACGAATTTTTCCGAACGATTCCATCTTGAAGTCTTCCAATCATTCGACCAAGAAGCGGTGTGTATTTACGTCGATTCGATGCATCATCCAGGGTTGCTTAAAAATCTTTGAGCGAACGAAGTAATTCTGTTGAAACCGATTTTGTAATTGTTGATTGTGCGAGAAATGTGGGGAACGGAGCGGCAGGTTCTGTTTCCTCCACCTGGAAGCATCGATTTATTTGTTCGCGAGATCATTTTCAGCAGTGTTGCGCGGAGAGGAGGCTAGCATGTGGCGTTTCACCGTTCTCTATGACGAAATCGACCAGGCCAGGCGAAACGAGCGTCTGGAATAGAAAGAAAAGAGATTCTCGTTTCGCCATCGATACGGAACGAAACGCGAAACGCGAAACGCACGCTTGCAGTTGGTCCGTTTCTACCTTTTTTCTTTTCTTTTCTTTTCTTTTCTTCTCTGTCGAACACGCGCCGTTTTGCCGCTGCTTTCACTCGTGGTGATACTTTGAAAAAATTTTTGCATCCTTTGTATTAGAAATACATCGTATTGTTAGGTTCATTTTGTATTTATCTCTTTCTCCGTTTCGCAGCCGATTTATTATTAGTCGTTTCGTCAGTGTGACGCAAGGACGATCGTTCGGGAGGAGAAACAGAACGGAGACTCTGCGTCGAATCTCTCCAGCTTATTTATTACGACTCGTTGCGATTATTCCACGATGACACATACCAGTCTTACCGTGGATTTAACACGCGTTGATTGACATAGGGATCAGCCATGGTCCACGTATCAAATCTAATACGATCCAATCGAATCACCGCTATTGTACTAATAAATATAAAGTGGAACGTTCAAAGTTTCAATTTGATTCGTACTCTTCAGAGTATACGGAGGTTGTAGGTGATCGACATTCCAGAAAAGAAGAAATTTGATAATTAATTAGCTGTATTTTTGATACGTGGAGGGGTCATCGGTGATCCACGTCGATTGCAACTATTATTTATAGTCGGGGTTGAGTAACCTTTTGCGCTCGTAGCATTATTGGAGATAATTAGATCGAGATTTTTTTCCCGGTAAATCTTCCAAAATCCAAAAGCACCTTTTTAGAAGAAAACTCGAGAATCCGTTTATTTTTATTTTTTTTCTAATTTAAATTTCAGATTTAAAAATATTCCAGTAAATCACATATGTCGCCACTCGAGTGCAAAGGGTTAAATTATTTACTACTAGTTTTTAATACAGTGCACTAAAGGATTAAATATACAAATCAGAAAAGTAGAACAATTGAAAGTCTGCATTGTGTGCTTCTTTTGTGTTTCAAATTGTTCGATGAGAAATTGATGAAGAGGAATACGGAAAGACGCAGGAATTGTTATTGTTTGTTGTTAAATTCCAGACATTCGATGAGATATCGCCGAAAATTGCGTCTTTGCGGTTAAATAAATAAAAAAAAAAAAAAAAACGAGAGAAATAAGTTGTAAAATTTACCGAAGTTCACGGTTTGGTCGTCGATTCGTTCCGCCTGGCCTCTGACCCTAATGATTACGGGTATCAATTAGCGGTGCATGCCTCCTGGTAATAAGAGAGTCCAAAAGGCACACCACGAGAACTGATAATTAACAACGCACGATAACGAAACGATCGACGCTACAACGACTTCTCTTTCCTTCACAAACTCAAAATTTCATTAACACGCTCCATATTTCAGAATTTTCAAATTATCATGCCGGAGGCATAGATATTGCAAATTTTTATTTTGGAAGCCCTGAAATTTCAGACTTTTATCTTAGAAACTTTAATATTTCGACATTTTATTTTGGAAGCTATGAAATTTCAAATTTTTTATTTTGGAAGCTTTGAAATTTCAATTTTTCATTCTGGAAGCTTTGAATTTTCAAATTTTCATTCTGGAAGCTTTGAAATTTCAAATTTTCATTTTCAAAGCTTTGAAATTTCAAATTTTCATTTTCGAATCTGTAATATCTGAAATTTTTAATTTAGAAGCTGTGATATTAGACAATAGGATAATTAAAAAATTGAAGTTTCCAATTCAGTATCTGGAAGCCTGGGAATGTATTATTGTTAATATTTCAATCTATTTCTTTTCCATTCGTAATTACGACAAAACGTTACAAAACGATGACACATCTGGTCCCGGCCAAATTGCCGTGGGATTATTGGACCTGAAGATGTTACACGAACTCGAGAAACCGGTTTCGAAGAAGTACCAAAGAACAAAATAGAAAAAGGAATAAAGAAGAAGAAGAAAACTCGCCGGATTCAACGTCGATCATTTACCCTGTTTTTCGTGTGTCATCCACTCAACGTTTCCTCAATTTTCTTTCATCCGACGACAATTTATTCCTCGGTTGAAGGAAATTTCTAACGGGCGATGTTTGACCCGTCGAATCCCAAAGAGGACACACCAGACATCTGTTGAACGGTAAAGATGAGTGATCTCTTGTCACTCGAGAGATGTTTTGTAATTGGAATCACGCCAGCCTTTAATAGTTACACTCGTTCGTACGACGTTACATAAAATCACATTTGTTGTTACTTCTGCTTGACAAATTCTTTTAACCATTGTGTTAATAGCCTGGCATACATTTTCACGATGACATTCAACCCTTGCGTGGGAAACTTGCTGAACGTCTACCAATTTTTTTCATAATTTTTTATATTTTCGTAAGAACAACGCAAAGATGCTTTTTAGTCACTGCACGTTTTTGAAATAAAATTTTTTAATATCAGAGCTGCCAAAATGAAGACTTAAAATTTCAAAGCTTCCAAAATAGAAATTTGAAATTTCAAAGCTTCCAAAATAGAAATTTGGAATTCCAAAGCTTTCAAAATAGAGATTTGAAATTTCAAAGCTTCCAACATAGAAAGTTGGAATTCCAAAGCTTCCAAAATCGAGATTTGAAATTTCAAAGCTTCCAAAATAAAAATTTGGAATTCCAAAGCTTTCAAAATAGAGATTTGGAATTCTAAAGCTTCCAAAACCTATATTTGAAATATCAAAGCTTTCAAAACCGAGATTTGAAATTTCAAAGCTTCCAAAATAGAAATTTGGAATTTGAAAGCTTCCAAAACCTATATTTGAAATATCAAAGCTTTCAAAACCGAGATTTCAAATTTCAAAGCTTCCAAAATAGAAATTTGGAATTTGAAAGCTTCCAAAACCTAAATTTGAAATTTCAAAGCTTCCAAAACCTAAATTTGAAATTTCAAAACTTCAAAAATAGAAATTTGGAATTCTAAAGCTTCCAAAACCTATATTTGAAATTTCAAAGCATCCAAAACCGAAGTTTGCAATATCAAAGGCTGGAAAATAAAAATTTGAGACCTCAAAATAGTAATGTCTTAAAGAAACAATGTGGTAAGGTGTCAAATTTTCTAGTAAGGTAACCTTGATGGTTTTGAATAGAGGATGAAAGGGTGTCGTTTATGGTGTCACGTTGGGAGTATTTATCCGGAAGTGACGGTACGATAAATCCCTAGTGTCACAGTCCATCGCTGTCCACGGGGGTTGGAACGCTTATACTGGTTTACGAGCCGCGTCTGAAAGCTCCAACCCTCCCGCCACTTCCTCGAATGAGTTTATTCGACGTTCCTTGCTGATTTAGGAGAGAATCGATCGATCGATCTAAACGAAAATTATCCTCGATACTACAACCCCATCCCTGAACATTCACGATACCTCCACACCACTTTAAACAGAACGACCTACGACAAGACGGGGGGGGGGGGGCACCATTGAATATTGTTGAAAGATGTCCAATCAGTGTTCTACTGAACATGTTGTGAACATGGACTTACGAATTTTGTGTTTATAAAATGACATGAAATAATATTATGTGTAATATTTTTATAAATTCAATACTACTAAGTTATGTAAAAATCTTGTGAAATATTTTTTCAAATCTGATATCTTTGGGTGTAATGTTTTGATGGCCTCCATACTCTTCTGATTGTTGAATTATGCAAAAATCACCTCTAATGGAAGATATTTATACAAAATTCCCCCCAAAAAAAAATATTTATTAAAAGTCAGGAAATAATAATTTCTAATCAAAATAAACATCTTCGTGATAGAATTCGAATAATTTTAAGGCCAAAATCCGCTGAAAAGTTTCAGATTTAATTGCCAATTTGATACAATATTCAATTTTCTTCCGTGACATTTTTTTTATCACCAACAGTTTCAAGAATATTTCACCAAATTGTGACAAATACCCTATATAAATCTGTCAGAAACTCGAATTCTATTATCAGCCTCTTATCGATCGCCCGCCAACGATGAATCACTGATAAACGTCCAAATTATCAAGGCCGTGAATCAGCCGGAAAAAAAAATCTACCTGGACAACTTTTCCATGAATTTTCCATCAAAGCTAAGACGTCGAACGGCTAAAGCGAAACGTGTTGCTCGTAAGCCGCGTGTGGGAGGCCGCTAATTTATTGTGCATTAACGTCACTTGTCTCTGACCACGCATCAGACAGCTCGTGGTTGTTCAACATGCACAACTCGTCGTTCAATTTTGAGCCCCCTTTTCGAAAAGAAGGGAAACAAGATCAATTTTTTTTTTTAAACCCTTCGGACACTGCAGTGACACTCAACACGTCTTAGAAGTTGCAGCAATTTTTATTTAAGGTAATTTCTGTTAGTCTTCGGATTTATGCTTCGAAATTTCCAAATTCCTTAAATAATTTCTCAAAATTTCCAGATTTCTAAAGCAATTATTTCGAAATTTCGAAATTCCAAAAATACTATTTCCTGATTTCTAAGTTACTAAACTAACATTACCAAATTTTTAAATTCCTAAAATATTATTTCCTAATTTCTAAGTTACCAAAGCAATATCCCCAAATTATCAAACTTCCAAAATAATATTTCCAAACTTCCAAAATAATATTTCCAAATTTCCAAATTTCTAAAACGATAAATCGAAATTTCTAAATTCCTAAAATATCATTTCCGAATTTCTAAGTTACTAAACTAATATTTCTAAATTTTCAAATTCCTAAAATACTATTTCCTAATTTCTAAGTTACCAAAGCAGTATTTCCAAATTTCTAAACTCCCAAAATAATAGTTCCAAACTCCCAAAAGAATTACAACCCTTTCCTTAATTTCCATCAGAAAATATATTTCCATCCAGAGCAAAGGGACCAACCTTCGATACTGTCACAACGGTGTCAGCGATCATATTGTTAATCATTTTCTGGTCCGAAGTAGCAGGATTCTTCAAGACATGTTTAACGTGTAGTCTTCGGATTTCAGATGATTGACTTGCACATACGGTGATCAGAGAAGAGAGTAGCAGCTTTGCATTTCAACAACGTAGACAAGGCCTTGCCCTCTTTAAGGCAATTAACGACTCAATCGGGATCAGGCTGATTGAGCCTTTATAAGGGCCTGGAGCCCGCGTGGCCGGACTTCGCAATGCGCAGAATGCACTTGCCTGGCCGCATTTATTAACGCGGTGGCACGAACCCAATTAAGGACGAAGCGAGACCGACGAAGCAGAGGATTTCTCGTCGCGTGTTCCACGACCCGGTACCCGCTTCTTCTTTCTCACCTGTGCTCTCGAAAAGTCACGAACCTGTCACTTACTGTCTCGTTCGTTCGCAGCTATCGTTCGATTCCTTTTCAAATCTTTCATTCAACGTTAAAGGTTTTGAAAATATCATATTTCGAAGAAGCTTCCAAGTACCTAGAAATCCAATATTTCAATTCTAAATATCTCCATTAAAAGGATAGAATATTTCTAGCCAGATTATCGATAATATATTATAAAACAAACGTTTCTCAACTGTTTTTCGAAAATACTTTGAAACATTGCAAAAATATTTTACACTCGAATTCTAACTAATTTTAATTCAACACGGAACGGATAGCATAAAACGCGTTACGTTAGGTGCGACCATCGAGCAAACTTCAATATCCTGGCGCGACCCATCGTATACCTGCGCCAGGTATTTTCCTCGGGGATGGGTAATAACACCAAGACAAGGTATGCCGTCGTTTGCAAAAAAAAAAAAAAGAAAAGAAAGAAAGAAAAAGGAAAACGTAAATAATGGACATATCGCCAGAGGCGCCTCCAGCCTGGTGCATTACGAGGAAGGACGCATTTCCTTCCACTTTCACCATTCCATTTTTACACGACCCTAGTTCGAGATACGTATCTTCAACGACCCATTTTAGTCGATTGCCTGGGGGTCGTCAACGACCCATGCCTCAAAATTCGTGTAATTAACTAATCGATAAAATTGTTTGTTACTTTCGAAGCTTTGATATTTCGGATTTAGATTTTGGAAGCCTTGGATTTTTAAACAGAACTTTCGTCAACGTGAAACGAAGATTTTGTAGAAGCTTTTCTGTATCCTTAAATACCACGATAAATCAGGCACTGATCGTGCTTCGCGGTTTCTAATCTACCAAGGGAGAAGCCAGACAAGTCTGTAGAAGGAAACAGAGAAGCCACCTCTGTCCTGTTTGATTCTTACCGAAGAGTTCTAGTCGTATGAATCGTATTGATCGGTTGGAAAAAAGATTTTTTCGTAGGCCGGCAATCTTTATAACCTTCGAGATAACAACTTTGAAAAGGTGATTGATCTAAAGAGAACTATCCCTTCGAGACTAAAACTCGCAGCAGAAACTGTCGAAGAGCTGGTGTAACAAGTGGAAACTACAGTGGGTGATCGGATTAATATGAACAAAAAGAAAAGTTATGCTTTTGGTGTTATGACCACTTTAACTGTAGCGAAGGATACTGTTCCTTTCGATCGATGACATAAAGGAACACAATTTATGTATATTTTGATACGTTTGCAGTATTGTTTTATTTAATCAGTGTGCAACAGGCGGTATATTTGTAATAAATTATTAATTTGTGTTACCACCGATCATTCGTATACGTATGTAGTTTCATATTGCTAATTCACGTATTTGTTTTTGTTGATTGTTGCTTTTCTAAAATATTATTTGTTTTAGTACTGCTGAATATTACCGTTGCGACGAAAGGATTTAAATTCATTAAAAAGCTTTGCAATATAAAAAGGTAAATGTATTTTTAATTACATTCAATCATGAAAATTTGAATAGTTATAATATCAAAGTGTTCATAATAATTTGATCACCCACTGTATATTTCCAGCTGATTAATAGATAATGAAGTAAATACTGAAATAAATAGCTAACTAACTTTTCCAGAAATGCTAGTTTTACCATCAAACGTCTTCCAACAGAAACTTGGACTCATTTGATGAATAAAGGACTAGTTCCTTTTTGGTAGGAATTAATCCGAGGATCAAGCATCGAAGAGACGGTGCATCGAGCACTTGACTCTGAGAGTCGCGTGAAGTACGATGATTCCAGGACGAAGGACGTCGTTAGGTGGCACGCCGACAATGCAACGTTGAAGGCACAGGCATCGTTTCATGTATTATGAGAAAGGAAGCACTTCCCTCTACCAGCATCCCTCTATTCTCGGGCCAACGCGACCCCCCAGGCGCATCCATAACTTCTATCTTACCCTCTCACCCCACCCATTCCCCCTTCACAGTTTTGCTTCCCGTTAGATTTTCTCGTTGCACCGTTCGGTTTCCCCCTTTTCTCGTCTACCCTTCGTCTGCTCCGTTACCAATCATAAATTTTGCTTCTCGAAGAACAACCAGAAGAGTAGTGATACCACTAATCTTCTATATCGAAGCTTAGAAAATACAAATTTTAGATACCGAAGCGTGGAAAATAAACATTTTAGATACCAAAGCGTGGAAAATAAAAATTTGAAATATCGAAGCTTCGAAAGCAAAAGTTTGAAGTTTCAAAGTTCAGAAAATAAAAATTTTAGATGCTAAAGCTTTGAAAGTAAATATTTAAAATATCAGAGCTTGCAAAAGAAAAATTTTAGATACTACCAAAGCGTGGAAAATAAAAATTTGAAATTTCAGAGCTTGCAAAATACAAATTTTAGGCACCAAAGCTCCAAAAATAAATATTTGAAACATTAAACCTTCGATAAATACCCGGACACATAATTATCTACACAAAGGTTAAAAGATTGATCTCTGACAATGAGTAAAGAATGAAAATATTTTAGGATTCCACGTGTACAGTGAAAAGTTTCAAACGTTAGTTATACACAGGACAGACGTTTCTTCCTGTTGCTGTTACCCTTTCTAGCCATGCAGCTTGTTTCTCCCCTTTCAGCCCCCTTTTTTGGCACGCTGCGTCCCGTTTTTACGGGGGCCAGCCTCGGAAGTTTGCTCTTTCTCCCCATAGTCGGTTCAATGAAACCGGTGGATGGTTTTTTGGAGGGTTGCTTCCTTGGCGTTCGATTTCAGGCAACATTTCACGGTACTCTATAACGTGGGGTGAAAAAAAAAAATACTACATGGCACTAAATATTCTTTAACAAGCAGTTTATCATTCCGAAGATCTCACAGATCGTTCGATACGATTTTTATTTAAATACTTTCATGTAAACCATCGAGGAAAATTAAAAATTATTATTTTACAAGCTTTAGTATTTAACATTTTACCATTGCAAGCTTTAATATTTAAAATTTTAACTTTGCATGCTTTGATATTTAACATTTTACCTTTGCAAGCTTTAATATTTAAAATTTTACCTTTGCAAGTTTTGATATTTAAAATTTTGACTTTGCAAGCTTTGATATTTAAAATTTTGACTTTGCAAGCTTTGATATCTAAAATTGTGACTTTGCAAGTTTTGATATTTAAAATCTTGACTGTGCAAGTTTTGATATTTAAAATGTTGACTTTGCAAGCTATAATATTTAAAATCGTTAATTTCCACGCTTCGATATTTCAAATTTACTACTATTTATGGAATGATTTTCTATTTGAAAAATATTTCAATTTGTCCTGCCCAGAAATGGAGAAAGAGTCGGTAGGTAGGAAATCGAGCAACGAGACTTTGACTTCGGTATTGTTTCTTTCTTGGCAAGGGTGAAACTTGGCACGAGCCGAATGAATGTTCACTCTTTGGTTCTACGCCGGGCTTGGACGTTGTGTTTTATAGCATTCGGGGTTTATTTAGAGCCCGCGCAGGCCGTCCAGTATTCTGAACGGTATTTCACAGTGTCAGGAATCTGTTACGGCGTTAGCCCAATAAAGGTTAAGAATTATATAAAAAATGTCTGTTCGACTCGTTGACGTTGTAACCCTAACCAATACAATTTATTCCCAATTAAATCGAACACGTGTCACCGATAAACGAACCAAATTCACACAATTCGTATCGAACTTGGAAAAATAACGATACGAACCACAGTTAACGTGATTTCTTTGAAAACCGACAATATTTTATAAAATCAACAGTGCAATCCCAAAATTTCCAAAAATCAAAACCCTTGCGTAAACAACCGTACAATCCGCTAAAGTTTTAACATTGAGAATTTGTTGCATAAATTTTCATTTTTAACTCATCGAATCGATGAGCGAACGCTTACAAATAACTACCCAAATATCCCAGTTCCAGTCCAACATAGAATCAGTAGTCATACGTTGATATACGCGTTTTCGTTTTATAAAATTTCTTATACTTTGCCCATTAATTCAAAAGAAAATCAATGGAGAAGGAATTTGAACCCCGAAATTTCCGGAGGTCCGAAATTGACGGAGACGTTTAGGTGTCGACACGCCGGTGTGTACGCACACACTTTCTAAAATTGGCCTGGCAAGACGTCGCGCCATGTTTACAGAAACGCCTGACAGCGAAGGGGGTCCCGTGGACCCGGTCAGGAAAGAGCATCCTCGGTCAGGGGGACAACGGACCCGGAGGAGGTCTTCTTCATCGTTCACCGAGGGACAACCGGGGTCTTGGCTAATTTTGTCGTCGCACGTGCGTGCAAACAAACCGCATCGTGCCACGGTGTTCTCCTCTTTGCTTACGCAACCCACGGACTCGGCGTTCATTGTGCCTTGAACGGCGCAGATTTAACCCTTTCGCTACAGAACCATGAGAGACGACTTCAGCTGTAGACGAAAACCATCCCTTACGACCCCATAAAGTTGCCCTAAATTCAAAATTCTAGGTTTGACAGATGTTTTCAATTTGACTGTGACACAAAAGGGGAAGCGATTCGCAAACTGGTGCATTTTGGTAAGGATCAACATTTAAAGGGTCGGTATGGATTTATCGAACATATTTTCAAGAATATTTTTATACATAAAAGCAGAGGTTTGAAAGTAAATGAAAAAAAAAAAAATTTTGTTTTAAGCTTGACACGAAATAAAGTGGAGCTGTGGTTATAGTCCCTACCTAAAACTTTCAGTCCCGATAAGAAAAAACAAAATGGCGTACTTATGAATTCTTCGATCTATTTTTACAACTGAAATTGTTTAAAAACAGAGTTAAATGTTAATGAATGTCTGCGCTCGAGGTACGAACGAAAAGTATACATGCACAGAATAATCCCTCAAAATTTAAACCCAATCGGTGCAATACTTTGTTCAAAACCATGTCGATAAGGTCGTAAAACATTGTTTTAAGAAAAACGCGTTTAAACTGTACATAAAACTTAAAAAAAAACCCCCCTCGATCAACGATGCTTGGTACATACATTATTCCTTCAGCTTCTTCGACAACTACATTTTCTTAATTTTCGAATCTATACTGACCCCTTAACGAGTTAATTTGCATTAGCATAATTTTGACGCGACAGTTTGCAGAATCTTCTATTGGTTAAAGAATGAAGGGAACTGTTAAGACAGCAAGGTACCGACGTGATGCACCTGCTACACGTGCTCACGGAAGGCACGTGTCTCTCACCGCATCCGTCCTAACGTTCCTTCGTCCACGTCTCGTGTGTTCATCGCCGAGACTCGACTCCGGTTCCACCTTATCGTCACCGGATCGCTCTCGAATTAATTGCAAAATATAATCTCGTCACCCTTTCGTAACGACCAACCCTTCCCGACACTTTTCGAATACTGGTCCATTACCGATACAACTAATTTTCTATTCGATCCACTTCCACCAAGCGTTCAGAAGTTGATACTTGGAATTTTGTGAATCACTTAACGCTTAAGATGATTCTTGCTGCATCAATATTTTTTTAGACTCGTTGAAAACAGTCGATTAGCCGTTTAGCGAAGGAACGCGACGTCACGAATCGATTACAGGGTAACGAATTCGTATGAAAATTATAGCATGAGTAACGTCGAGGATACGTGGTGTAGAGTGTAGATTATCCGCGGGTAAGCGTGCCGTGGCGAGCACACGACAACCGTGAAGAAGCGCGATCCGTTAAGGTGAGACGAGGTGTCGTCTGAACCGACACGAACCGCTGTTACAATATCGCGTGGCACGTGCCCCGTATCCAACTTTTCCCTCCTACCGATCGTTGTCGAGCAGATTTTAAATCGCTTGTCTCAACACGACACTTTGACGCGTGTTAAACGTTCGATGCTGTATGTTTAACGTTCGAAGAACCAAACGGACAGACGGACAGGTAGACAGTCGGTTTGCAAGTTAAATTCGGGTTAAATATTCCGCCCCGAGTATTTTAAGATCGATATCTAAGCGTGAAAAAATTGTATGCAATTTACAAGGGATTTTGAAAATAATTTGCTGTATGTTTCGATTATTAGTGACATCGTTGATACATTATAATACTATTAATATTTCAGGGTATAGTATAGTTTATTAACACCTTGACTGCCACAGCGCTAGTCATTTCTATTATTCAGGATTTGAACTACTTAATACGAGGATTTCTAATTAAGTATAATTGAAAGGACAAATTTCTATGGAAATTCAAGTGTCGCCCGACTATGGATGACACGGCAGTCAACGCGTTAATACTATTGTTAGGTACTGGTTAGGAGGAACGAAGCATTTATGGGGTTAGGGGATTATTATGCGCTGCTAGTATCTTGACGATAGGGTATAAGTGAAATTTGGATTTACCTAATTACCTAATATTAGTAATGTTATCAATATTACATAGGAATCAGAGTCGACGCGTCGCCAATTATTTAATAAGATTACCGATGCTTGACCATAGTAACCTTACACCAATAATGATAGTAAATTGCACTAATATTGCTGGTAATATTAGTAATATTAGAAATTTAAAGTAATTGTAACATCATTAATAATAATTAGCGAGCTTTGAACAATGATGATAAAATCAAGTTTGCTCGAAAGAGGAAATTGGGCACAGTTGTTTCTGGAGACCCGGCAGGGTCTAAGAAATTCATCCAGACTAATTTTGTTGCGGCAAAGGGCAGTAGCCTTCGATTAATTTATTTCCGCCACGCGGTTGAGACAGTCGAGTGTCTCGCAGGAGAGGGGAAAAGAGAGAAGAAGGAAAGTTATGATTTAGCGAGGAATAATCGGTCGGTCGGTCGAGCGGATCTAAAAATAATCCGCGTGCGGTTTTGATCTGCTCAGTCTGGCGCAAGACCGATGCCAAGATAGGTTTCAGGATTTTCGACTCTGACGAACGTCTGAAAATTTGTAATTAGAAGAAACCCTTGTAACATCGGAAATAAATCGAAAGCAAGAAAGAAACGAAACAGGTTACGTGATTCGGAGGATGATGGGGATGGTCGTAGCCTTCAGGAGTGACAAAATTTAAAGGAAATGTATATTGCAGAATAAAATTAGCTTTTGGTGGCAATTTTTGTAGAGTAATCTGGTTCCTAAGGAATCCAAAGGGAATGACGATTGTTCGATCCATGGAAATCATCAGATTGTCTGGAATCTACTTTCGGAGAACGTATGCGTGGCTCGAACATCGACTTCCTGGGGTGGAACTATTTTTGGAGATCGTACGTGACTTTACTTTCCACGTTAGGTTTATCGTCTACCATGCTCAGACTAATAGACACGCTCTTGTTTCGTCCAACAATTCGTAACAAGATACAGAAAGTTTTCTTTTCACACTTTGATTGCTGAGATTTTAATATAATTAACGCTTTAACTGCCACGTCAGCTATACGTGGGTGACACTTGAATTTCCATAGAAATTCTGTCGCTTGCATTATTAATATGCTTTCGATTAATTAGTTAGAAATCGTCGTATCAGGTACTCGAAATTCTGAATTCTGATTAATAGAAATTTTGACAAAATTTCCAATTTCCAAAGCACAATTAGCAAAATGTTATTAACTCTAATTTTAATTTTAATTTAATTTGATCAGTTTTACCATAAATCAAGTTTGACACAACACTCAACCCTTTAACGATATAGTTTACAAAATCCATACATCCTACACTTGATCAATATTTCTTTTCTACTAATCTCCAAAAGATACCACCCTATAATTCTCCTTAACACCTGTCCAACTGCTTACCGCGTAAATAATCGTCACAACAGCTTTGTCATAATTTATCGCCCCGGTTGCACTCGGATCGGTAACTTAATAAGATTTCACGAGGCTGGTTGTCTCGAGATATCCGATCCTTTCAATGGGTTGTCACAACCAACCCACTCCATGCTGACTTTGAAATATTGCCATCGCATAAAATCTCAGTCATAGAAACGTTCGTTGGTTTATACGAGTCTGCGCACCTTTTGTGAAATGAACTGTGAACCGCGTTATCATCAGATAAATCTGTTTTGAATCTGACTGTGATCGGACAAAATTATAATATTTCATTTTGTATCAAAGCACTGTGAACGTTAGGACAACTCACTCTAGTTAACTTAACACGATTCTTTTCTTTTTTTTTTTTTTTTACCGAGAACACAGTTAAAGGTTATTCTTGAGACCAACCCCCCGAACAATTATGCCTTTCCACAAATTCTCAAACTTTTAAGATCAATCGGAAGTTGACAAGCTGGTCGATCCTGGATTCCCTGGCGTTCGTTACGAGGGAAGGGGCTAATAAATTGATGTGGCCGCGATAAATATTCAGACGTCGCAACGATTTTAATTGATATAACGAGGGAATATTCATGAGGGAAATTAGGAGGCGGGGTGAGGCTGAATTTATGCGTCTCGCGGATTCTGTGCCTTCCACCGGTGAGTCGGCCTCGTTTCACGCGTAAATTCCCTATCTCTTGTGTGTATCGTCGAACCTGTCACGCTACACCCGCCGACGAATCCGGCGAATAATTCACTCGCGTATCCACAGTGTTGGGCGACATTTTCGAAACCGCGTTTACATCGACTCCGGCGAATCGAGAGAGCTCCGGCCAGGGGGGTGACAAGCTTGAACGCAGGTGGTTGATTGTTCTTTGGGCTCTCAACACTTCGTGCTTCGTTTAATTTGGTACTCGTAACCGGCAATTAACAGGTTCGCAATTGCTATCACACTTCGGTGGATCGCTGACACTCTTTAGCGCGTTGACACGGTCGCTAAATTAGACTCGACGAGAATGGGAAGTTAACACATTTGCAATTATCCAAAGTACGATCGTTTTAATCTCCGATCGAAATCTTCCACTGGATACCTAAACGTCCTAATATTTAGGACGAAATTTAGGCAGCCGAAATTTTGTACGATCAAATAATTAACAGATGAAGTGATGAAATAAACTGCAGATAACGTTAACACTAGAACTACCGACGTTCCAATGCACTCTTACTTTTAAATCGAACCTAGAGTAGAAAGGAAAATAAATAAAGAATGGAACGTAAACTAACATATAGAATAGAATTTTTTACTTTTAATAAATTTTAAAATTTAAAATAAGAAATCTAAAGCAAGTCATTTTGAACCCTCTGCTAGCTATCGAACTGAGAGGCAACATTTGAAAATTAATTGTTAAAGAATTTAGAATGAACCTAAACGTAACTTTTACAGGGTATAGTTCGTCGTAAGGGCCATGGTGAAGTTGATACCCTCGCGATTAGCGATCTGCCGGAAAGGCACTCTTGTCTAGACCGTGGTCGCGTCAACAGGCCACGGAATAAACGTATCAGAGCAGCTTAATTACAGTTTTCTTATTTTTACGGTCTATTATAATAATTCCGGCCAGTCCTGATTTTCCTACACAATTCATCGTATTCTTAAATAATTCGAATTTCAACGTGTCTGACTACATACGTCCGTTTTCACTGTGCCAGTCAACATGTTAATACGAAACTCGGAATTTTCGTGGACCTACGCTTTTCACGCGAAGAAATATTTGATAGTAACCGTTTAAAGAGAACGATCAGGAAAAGAAGGATGTGATTACGACGCTCGAAAGAACGCTGTCCGTTTCGCGATGAGCCGTAACTCGTTAGACGACCGAGCAACACCTAACTCAACCTCGACTAATTACGCAACTGCTCACCTGTACTACCTGTCACGATCGATGTTCTGTCTCTTCTTTTCGGTTTCCTTTTTCCAGTCCTCCTCTGTTTTCCACGAGGCACGATCAGTTTTTTTAAGAACTTCCACGGCAAAAACATCCACAAGAACAATCTAGGTTTTTCTTTATTTCCTATTAAAATATTTAAGTATTGTTCGTTCGATTGTAACTTAATAAAACTGAAAAGAGCGCGTTATCTTTGCGCCGAAACAGCGTGATATTTAATAATAGAATTTTCGACTGACAGGGATAGCCTGCCAATCTTTTTTAACCCGTTCCTTATCACACACTTGAAATCATTCAACATATGTAAACCGTGAGTTTCGTGAAATTTTATTTAATGACAATTCAAACACACGCAACTCGGATGACATACTGCAATGAAAATATTAACACACATTGTTGACGGGAGACGTGAATCGGCGTTTTTCGTTTCTTGTACGTCGAAGTCCACGTTTTTTTTTTTTTTTTTTCAATTATTTTAAGACGAAGTTTCTCTTTTTTTCTTTTCAACTTTTCTTCAAAATTAGTATCACTAATTAATTGTAATGTAGAACTTGAGACTATGAATTTTGATTCGTTGAAATAAGAAATAAACTAAATAATAATACAATTCTGAACGCAAGTGGGATTACGCTAATAATTTCAGATAACGAAACGAAACGTCGTATCGAATAATTAGTTTTTATTACCTTTAATAACCCGTGTTATCGTATGCCACACCACCTAAGACCACTTCCACTGTATCAGCCAACGTGTCGATAACTATTATTATCGAATGTCTGACTGCACATATTCATTTTCACTGTGGCATGTAAAGCGTTATCTTCGTTCTTCGAATTTCGCAACTCTCATTAACTTCTTGAAAATTTCAATATCGCATTACACAAAAATTATGATAACTCAATGTTTCAGATACGACTACATATATACAGTATGTATTCTTACAAGAACGTAATGAAAGGAGTGGCTCGAATTCCTCGAGGCAAATTTGCAAGAAACGTGGCAAAAAAAAAAAAAACCTGAAGAACGAAGTATCATTCGAGTACCGCGATGTTATTATCGCGACGTTGTGTTGTCGTCAAAGTCTTTGTCATCGTTATCATTGCGCAACGAACAACACCGAGGACGAGGCTAGTTCGTAACCGAACCACTCACAGGACGCTTCAACAACGACGCTTCTCCAACTCTAGATGGCCGATAGCACTATAACGAATGTTTGGATTCCAAATTCTAGTAATTAGAATAATCGGGATAATTAAGATAATTGGAATAATTAGATTATCGAATTAGGATAATTGGAATATTTTAATAGGAGTAAAAAAGGATGTCTGAAATTCGGATAATTGGAATATTTGAATAATGGTAAAATAGGGATTTGAAATTTGGATAATTGGAATGTTTTAATACTAGTAGGATAGGGATATGAAATTCGGATAATTGGAATATTTGAATAATGGTAAAATAAGGATTTCAAATTTGGATAATTGGAATATTTTAATACTAGTAGAATAGGGATTTGAAATTCGGATAATTGGAATATTTGAATAATGGTAAAATAGGGATTTGAAATTCGAATAATTCCAATACTACTAAAATAAAGATTTGCAATTCAAATAACTCGAATACTCGAATAGTAGTAGAATACTGACTTAAAATTCCAACAATCCCAATTACCAAATTAACTTAATTTGAATACTGGAATATCCGAATACTAGAGCCTATTCAAAGATAGCCGAATTAATTGAATACTCGAATTACTACAGTTCTAACGTATACGACTCAAGGTTTAATTAATCAGTATATATGAATTACAGTTAGGTTAGATTTTCTCTAGGGAAAATTACTCGAATAAGGTAATTTTGATTTCGCCACGGTTACAAGTACGTATTAATTGTCGAGATAACGTGCAGGCTGATAAAGTAGGCAAATAGTGACATTGAATTGTCACGAAATGAAGCGTTTCGATATTCAACCGTTACATCACAGCCTATAACGTTGTTGATTGATAACGGGTCGAGTCGAACGGGGGATAAAGATGGTCATTGTTTCGACTTGTTGGAAAAATTATCCATCGTTCCACTTACGTTTGAAAATATCAACAGGCAAACCTTCTGTGCGTAATCGTGACGACTACAATCAACGACAATACATTAACCCTTCCGTTAATTACTTAGAATTAATTAAATATTACCTACCTACTTCAAGTACTCTGATAAACATACAAATATATTATTTTATATTTGTCCAATACCCTAGTCAAATATTTCGTACAAAAATCAAAGCGACCCATTTTAGTACCATAATAATTGTAAGAATAACACCAAACTCATCGGTGTCATAAATTTATTTAAAAGTAATTAACACGTTGGCTGCCACGGGGGTCACCGGTGACCGGCACCCGAAATTTTTTACAATCAAATAATTAACAAAAGAAATGACGAAACAAACCACGGATAGCGTTATCGTTAAGCTAATAATGCTAGCTATCGATTTGAAAGGTTACACTTGAAAATTAGTTGATTGTATTCTTAATAATTAGGATTTCAACGTGTCTGACTACACGCGTCCGTTTTCACTGAGCCAGTCAACGTGTTAATAGATTCGGGAACTCAACTTATAAGCAACGCGTATAAAACACCGTGTAAACGAGTAATCCAGTGTGAATCATAAACAGAATCACTGAGTTTAGAAAAAAAAAAGAAAAAAAAAGAAAGAACCTTTCAAATAAAGGGCGAAGATTGTGGGAAATCCGGTGAAACGTTTAAAGGCGTGAAAGAGCCTCTGGTCAAGATTCACGACACTGAGAGCCAGCACGAGTGTGTCCCTCGATTAAAAATTAATCAAGCCCCCGAGGGCGGTAGTTTCCTTCTTCTTTTATTTTCCCCCTACCCTGTTTATTTCCTTTTTGCTTCTTTTTCTTCGCGGAAGCTCTTTTGCGGTCACGGGACACCACGGGGTACGCGGTTAACGAGTAGTTACGGTCCCGACCCTCTGCGGTTCCTTCCACGCTGCTATGGCGTTCCGTATAGGAGGTTTGCCTATATTTAGCCCGATAAAAATACCATCGCCGACTCCCGCATGACGGCCTCCTGGCCCGCCATTCCCGATTTAAACCATCCGACGAATCGCCACCAACGTGCGTCTACGTCGGGATCGGATACCTTATCGAACCTAAGCAACCAACAATTCTCTCCAACCCTTAACACGTCGAGTGCCGCGCTGAATACGAACGTACGTAGTCAGACACCGATCAAATCCTAATTATTAGATTGTCCCAAAAGTTCCTTCCGCTTTATCAATAAATAACGGATGTATAACACTTTGTTTCGCGTCGCGTTATTGAGTTATGTAACGATTCATTTGAACCTATTATCTTCTTCCGTTTCTCCGAAGGCTGCGTGATACTATATTTTTTTGACACTGTCAGACAAAGCGTTGAGTGTGGATAGGGGAAGGAACTTTTGGGACAAACCAATATTAACCTTTCAATTCGATAGCCACCATTATTAGCTTAATATTAACGCTATCCAAAGTTTATTTCATACTTCTTTCTCTCAATTAATTGATTGTACACAATTTCGGCTGTTCTTAACGTGTCAATCCGTTATCCTAGGATTTTTACAACAGGTGCTTCAATCGGAGCTAACTATTTATTAGCTCGACGTCGGGAACTGTAAGGACAGGAGCGTGACAGGATATTATAGAACAAAGAGGTTTCGCATAATTTGCGAGAAGAAGAAAAACATTAGAGAGTAGAAATTCAAGCACACGCAACTTTTACTTTTGAAAGTGCTGTCGACTGTGGTCGACACGATCGAAAGTAAAGATACTCCCCCCTCTTTTTCTCGTATATATCACGATCGATCGCGATATAAAATCATCACCAACCTGTTGCGTTGTTTCATTTCTTTTTTTTTTCTTTTTTTTTTTCGAAAATCAAAAGGGTGGAAAAATCATGACCGATTTTCTTTCGAGATATCGAATATGAGAACGTCAGGCTTGTCGCGTGGCACGGTGAAAGTTTCTTGTTACGACGTCTGCGCCCTTAATTCGAGACGGCCGCTTCGAGCCGAGAAGTTCGACAAAAGTTGCGCGTAGTTTCGCGAGCCTGGATTAAACCGCCAAAGGAGTCTGTTTTACGCTAGACCGAACCACTTTTACCTAAACTCGATGGGAACTTTCTATCGATATCGTGGTTTAAAGCGGACAGGGGCTGATATAAATACGTTGGCAGGATGAAAATCCTATGATTTCTTAACCCTTTGTATCGGAATCTTCGATCGATTGGGTCTTCAAACGAGCCTAAACGATATAAACCATCAATTCAGGGTTTACGTCATTAAACGTGATTAAACTTTTGAATGTCAATAAAAGTAAGAACTTGCATGGAGTCAATGGGAATCCTCGACAGAAGTTCCAGCATCCAAAACACCACCCTTCTTTGAAAAAATTCATTTTTTCAACCTCATGACTGCATATAACCCGTTAACCCGACGACATACAAATAAAACGGAATTTGACGCGCCCGAGAAATACTATTTATTATAATTTGGTTCAACTGAACTGTGTTTATAATTCACTCACCAAAACAGAATCGACGCACGAGTGAAATAATTGAATAAACTAATAATCTACTGCAACTGCGTCCGCCGGAGACGGTTCTTCGTGTCTCGGAGACGTCAAAGTCTCCCAGACGTCATTGTATGTCAAGGGGTTAATCGAATATCATAAAATCCAAAGGGTTTGAACAATTCCTAACGAAGAATATTTTTATTCAAAGTCACCAAATCACCAGGATAGGAAACAAACGCGCGACCCAGCTTGCCATCAATCATCGAACACCGGTACAAGTGGACGCGCGGTGTCGATCAGTTTTTATCGTCGACACTCGTGTCAATATCGCCGCGAACCAGCTGAAAAATAAAACGTCCGCGTGAACGAACGAGATCCACCCTCCACGGTTGGAGAAACAAAAAAAAAACAATGACAGAGAGAGAGAGAAAAAAAATTGCAGTTTCGATAGCCACGCGACGCGATGCTTCGGATCGAGGGAGGGCAGAGGCTCGAATTACACGTTCACCCTTTGTGCAGGCTCTTCTGCGGTCGCGGGACACCACCCTATGACGGCACGATTACACACTGTGGCCCGTTTACGGTCGCCTCTGTCCCGTTTCCAAAAATCGCGACCGCGACCTGTGGACGCGTGAACGACAAGAACGAGAATCAGCGGTCAATGCTACGAACGACGCGTGCGAGAATCATCCCCCCTTCTCTTGCACCCTGCTCGGCCTCTTAGTTTCCTTCAACCCCTCGTTTTACGATTAAGGGGTTACGTCTAGTTGGATAGGTGAAAATTTCATAAGAATCGGGGAACTCGTTCCAAAGTTACTGAAGCCGGATATATTCATTGCGTATCGATTCGACGGTCGATTATGTATTTTGTTTATATCCACTACCATAGATACATAGATCTGTTTACTGGGAGAAACATTTATAGGACTGGAATAGATGATTCCATATAAGTTGAAAGAAAATAATTTTAACTATGAAAAACGTGACTCGAAATTTTACACGCGATTATCTCAAAACAGTGTTTTTTTTTTTTTTTTTTTTTTTTTTAGGCCTCAAAAAGTACTAGACCGATCGATTCCAAATTTTGCATGATTATTTTTTATTATAATGAGCAGGGCCTGAACGAAGGATTTTTAGTTCCGTTCAATTGTTTTCTTTTTATTGCGATAATATCAAAATTTGATCAACTCGTAAACCGGGTTTTTTTTTTTTTTTTCAATAAAATTGTTGTTATTTTGGTAAAAATCAAGATCCAGCAAAACCCTTCGTTCAGGCCCTTAACAATACAACGTACTAACCTAATCTCCTTTGGTTTTCATTTTAACACGTTGACGACCGGGTATTCGATCTCCATCCTTTCACGTAGGACCGGGTATGTAATAGGCTTTTAACTCAAATGACATTACTGCACTGAAATTGGTTTATTATGGTTATATTTTAACAGTTTTAAATAAAATAGAAAATGTTAAAAGTAGGATCATATACCAATAATTTTAAGTAAAGAAAAACACGATAAAGGACATGGGTGTAGAAAAACGGAAATCTCCGTGACCGGTCGTCACCGTGTTAAATAAGCGGTTTGGAAGATATCATAGCCACCGCAAGTGATCTCGAAAAAAAAGCGTTCTACGATAACAACTGTAGGTATTTCCCTCATTATTCACTATTTTCCTATAAAAAAAAAAGTCTTCACCAATCTGCCAACCGTATTTAGGAATAATATTTCATTAAATACGGAATTGTAAGATATATTTTATTGGAAACAGGAACATCCGGATCTTTTGTGAGCGGGCTTAAAAGACATTCGAATATCGTTCCGACTCGTGTACGGATTCGGAGCGGACAAATTATACAATTCTTACAGAACATCGCCAGTAATATTTATCAGAATAATTTACTTATCGACACGCCAAAGTTGTTGAAAATTTCTATCAAAACTGAATATTATCGATTCCTAATTTTCAACGTAAATAAAATATACCTATGGAAAAATTGTGGTCCGTTCACGGGACCAAATACGGAAGTGGTTTAGATCGGGTGCGCCATTCTCGATTCCAAAGGTGTCGCCGGGGCGCACCTCTTCAAAATTTCGTAGGTCGAATATGAGATACAATAAAATACGGCACGGGGGCTCGTGGGCGTAGATAATGGACACATACGACGATTCGCTCCACTTTTCTTCGGGATCGAGCATCCTCGCGGTGGCGGCCGCGATTCGAAGAGAAATCGAGAGAGTAACAGCCCGAATAAGCCGAACACGTTTGCGTTATTAAAATTTCTACTTAGACAACATATTTCACGCGATCGATTATTATTTTTCGATGTAAACGCATCGGAAAGATTCGTTCGAAACGTTTTCCGAGGTGACACGACCCGATTACAAGCCTGAACGAACGAGGGACGAACGTGGCAAAAGGCACGAGCCAGCTCTTTCTCCGTGGAGCTGCGTAAAAACGCGGCCTTGCTCGGCACGCGGTACATGCGAACTCGCCCATCCGAGCTGATTCATTCCAAGGCGCTAGAAACAACCCGGCCACGGTGCACGCCGACACACGGACAGAAACGTGGAAGGGAAAAAACGCGAATCGGCGACACGACTCTGAACCACAAACAGAAAAAGAAAAGGGAAACGTGACACGAACGGACAAAAAAAAAAACGATTCCAGGAGAGATTTCCGAGGGAGGTAAAAAGGGTTGCAGTGGAACGAGCAAGCGATAAGTTCGTACAGGAAAAAAGAAAACGGTAGCAGTGGGAGGAGGACGTTTTTAAAGGGCTGTGTACAGTGTTTTGTGCGCTTTTTACGGAATTATGAGAAAGTTAATAAATTTTCTGAAAAAGGTGTAAGATCGGAAGTTTCCTTCGAATGTTAAGCGAAATTTAGAAGCGTAATGAAAACATTCATGGTGTATAAAGATTGGCGAAGTTATAGAAAGGGTTGTCGGAATTGTTTTAGTGTGTTGTACTGAAATGGTGTTTTCAGGGTGACATCGACACTTTATCGTTCTTATTTAACTATTACATTTTGTATGTTACGAATAAGTGTGAGAAGCATTTAGTTTGATTCATGAATATTCGAAATATTAGGTAAAGCGAAAAGAAATGTTGTTTTTCTTCGATGCGAAAAAATGTATTCACAAAACAAAAAATATATAATATTTAGACAACTTTCCGATGCCTCTTTTATAAAACTCTGGGCTCCTTTGACTCGAAAAAAGCATCCAAGTGTTAAAAGAAAAAGCGACATTTCTTTTCGCATATATAGTTTTATCCATCTACATTGTAATTTATGATTAAGTAATTATAAGAGGTGTTTTCACGCGTGTCGACTATAAAGTCATCTTAAGAATGGCAAAATTTGAAATATTAAATATTTCTTGTACATTTAAATAAGCTCCGAAATATTTGTGAAATTACTATTCAAACAAATTCCGTCGAATTTTTTCTTAATTTTGTAGTAATTATGGAAATGAATGATCGGTACTCCAAAACCATGCAAGTCCCTGTTATTCACATGAAATATCATGCGGCAGTATTCACTATTCGCTATATCCATATTGCAAATGGTTGCAACTTCAATTTCTTTAAATGATTATACTATAATCGCATATTGGGACATTTACATTCAATTTGTACGAATCAATAATCTAATCCAAAGTGGGTCAATATTTGGGACATAAAGGAATTAAATGATAAAAAAAAACTCCTACACCAACACCCTATTATATCTTTACCATAAATTATAATATAAAAGGGACACTTTTCGTAGCACAAAGGAAGCAGCAAAATGATAAGCTGTTAATTCAGTAAGTAAATATGTTAAAGTGCGTACTGCGATCTTACAGAGTCGCTAATTGGAACATTTTACCTTACCGTGTTATAAGAGGGTCGAGGAAAGGAACATAGTTGGTATAGTTGGATCAGTCGTTCGTCGACGAACAAGTCGCGCGACTGCGCCGTTATAAATGCGGCTTGCGGTCGGAAACACGTGGGAACCTGCGGGATAGAAGGCTCTTTTCCCTCGAACGTTATTGGCGTGTTCGTGGACTTCCTAGTGTGGGACCGAACGAACCCGAATGCTCGTTCCAACCAATAGTTTTTCTCTCTTTTTTTTTTTCCAGAATTTCTCCATTCTGCGCCACCCATTTAGGTCACCGGTCAGTAAGGTTTTACAGTAGAATGTTATTGATAAAATTGTTTTATGATACGATTGTTAATTACCTGACCGCTCTGTGATAGGGAATTCGAGCGATTTTGAAGCAAAATACACAAAATACACATTTGCCGTTAACCGAGTGAATTTTGCCGAATTATAGCATGATAATATTATAAAATTGAAATATCTATAAAATGAGCGAGTTTTTTTTTTTCCAATGCGAAAAATTTATATACATATTTATTCCGACAGATAATTTCCATGGTTATTTACAATATCTTGCCACGACTATTAGACAATCTTTCGATGCCTCTTTTATAAAATTCTGGCTGATTTGACTCGAGAAAGGCATCCAAGTGTTAACACATTGTTGACCGGCAATTTGACACACAAACTATTTCATGTTACCGGCTATTATTTCGTAATTGACTGTGGAAATGAAACAATCTAAATAAACTCCAATAAACTTTATCTATACATAAAAACCTAAATACCAATAAAAGGACTAAACACGATAACAGACAATACAAGTGCAAACTCGACTTAACTCGTGACCGGTCAACAACGTTTGATTTTACCTAATATCTCGAGCTCCCGCGACAAACGTGTTCATTGCTAATCGAATACTTCTAATCGTTGCAATTAGCTGCAAAATTTACACGACGTTGTTTGAGAAGATTCGAAATGAGAGTTAAAGTGACTTGTAGCTTTCGCTAGCAGTAAGCAACTCGTGGGACGGAGTAGTGTGCGCAACGTCCCGTGGGAATCCATAAGCCGACCGTACCAAGTGCGACACAAAGCCGATCCTACCGCCTGCACAAGCCTGCCCGATGAATCCCTTCCGTGTTTTTCCCGATTCTACGAGCGATCCGAGAGAAATCTTCACCCGGTATTCGACATATGGCCGTAGACGCCAGTTGTTGCTCGATTTAGAATCTCCATCCCTCTTTTTCTTCTTATTCTGCTTCGAATAGAGGGTACACAGGATTTGATTTAAAAATAATTTCGTGCATCTTGGAACAGAGCTCTATAATCGAAGTTCGTAGCAAGAGAAACTGAAAGAGAATAGTAAAATTTCGAAAGATTCTAAAAATAGTGTACGCGTGTATTCCGGAGTTATGAAATCGCGCGGAGGTTTGTTCAACGACTTTCTCGAACTTCACCACCATTTGCAACTTCACCAAACGTTAAACGTACTATATGGAACGGTGAAAGTTTTCCGTCCCTGCGAAACAACTAGAATACCCACCGCTTACGCAATTCGTGGCACCAGAGTATCGATCGAAAAGGTAGCAACGAAACGGTTTTTAATCGGACGCCGGAATCGATGAAATTTGATCGAAATTAGCGTCGCACCTTCAGGCAGGTTGGTAAATTCGATTTATAACCATCGCATAGTTATCTTACAAAATTATTTATCTTCGGTCGAAACATGAATTCCCGAAAACCCTTTTGCGTGCCTCGCGTACCGATCGTACAAAATTATTCATCGAAATTTTGCGAACGAGGCTTTTCGGTCAAGGAAAATTTGAACGCCACGTTTCCGTCATTTTATTTGTCGACCATCGAATCACAAAAAAACTCCGACTAAAATCGTTTCATGACACAAATACAAAAAGAATCGGAACGAACTCGATCAACATAAATAGGATCCTTGACCAAACGAAATTCATTCTACCTTTCGTCGACCATCGGATCACAGAAGATCAGCAGTCGAAAATGAAATCATCTCGGAACAAAAGACGATGTTCGTTCGTCGGCGACCTCGTGCACATTAGCGGGATCGGTTCGATTTGGGGCTCCGTACGGAGCAAAACTCGAAACTGGTTCCTGAAAAATGGTCCATAAGGTGTTTCACGCGCGCGAACACACTGTACAGCCCGAAACGAAACGTCGCTGACGGATGCACGATAAAAAGGGAAGGGTATGCTACCGATTCCTCCCTCCTATCGTCATCGTACCACGTGACCGGGTTACGGTAGCCTAAGCGATCGTTCCACGGATAAAAGAGGCCGAACAAATCCGGATTACTTGCCCTTGCGGATGCGGATCCGTCCAATGTTTGGACGTTCAAGCACGTGGGCTAACGTGGCATTTGAGAGTGACACGACTTGACAAAGTTTATGGGAGTGGTCTCCTTTGAAATGTATATTTTTATCGATGCTAAATTGATTATCGTGGTCTTTCGTTTTACAGGATAAAAATAGAAGCATAAGTTTTTGATCTTGTATTCCATAAAAGTAAATTTGAAATTTTCTGGAAGGAGATAGGATGGAAATCTTCGGTATGCGATTGGTAAATGGCTCGGCGGACAATATTGTTGACCTTCCGGTGATGTAACGTCGGATGTCGATCTTGCATCAACCGAAAGTCGATTCTGGTGTTAACCCTTTGAGGCGCACGACTTTAAGGAAAATAAACACCCAGGTTGCACGGAATTAAAAAAATAAAAAAATGTTCGTTTCAATTATTTAACATAAAATATTACTCAAAATGAGTAATTTCAACTTTTCGAGGTAGGTTCAAATATATCCCACCATGCATAAAAGGCTGAGCAAAATGTGGGACATTTGTAACCCACCCAACTCCAAAGAGTTAAAGTAATACTTGAAATTCTATAGTCTATAAACTGCATCGTTAATTGTACCTTTTACTCTTTATTTTTACTGGCGTTTTTCTTTTTCCATTACAAAATAAATCAAATTCCTGTCAAATCTACCGCGAATATTTCAAACATCGCTTTGAAATCTCCCGTCTCGATTTTCATCGACGAAAGGATCGAAAATATTCTCGTACAACCGTAAAGTCGCTCGAAAAAGTTTCACCTCGTGAAAGAAAAGAAAATCCAAAGAACGAGAGAAGAGGATGCTTTTCGTAGTTTCCTGCGGCTTGAAGGGCTCATTCGAGAACTGCTTGACGACGAACCACGCGACGTACCTTTCAAGGTGAACGGGATTCGTCTTTCGTAAAAAAAGGAATTAAAAAAAAAGAAAATAAAAAAAATTGTCCGAGGAATAAAGTGGAGGTGCTCTTTCTACTTCTTCTTCTTCTTCCTCGAGCACGATCTGAGAGGAGTTGATTGCGCGCGTACGCGCGGGAAAATTTGAATCAACATAAAATACATATTTCTTTTATCGTTGGAGAAGATACTTTTGATCCCACGATCAATTCAAAAATTTGCCAATCGGTTTTACCTTAGAAGACTTTATCTACAAATTTATACAATTCATATCTTATACTCCCTCTATCCAATAATAATAGTAGCAAGTGAATATTTAAACAGGAATTATTGGCGAATGCAGCTGTAAGTTACGCTGCATTATTTATGAGCTTTTAAAATAATATAATTTAGATTTTTGAGCTCATCGTTTTAACCCTAAAACAACCCCTTAAATAATTCAA
The DNA here is from genome assembly GCA_943735885.1 of Stelis phaeoptera. Lineage (NCBI taxonomy): Eukaryota > Metazoa > Arthropoda > Insecta > Hymenoptera > Megachilidae > Stelis > Stelis phaeoptera. The sequence continues at coordinate 15,863,884 of OX030932.1, read as the reverse complement.
CTCAACAGAGAACTACATACACTTGAAATGAAAAAATGTAAGTCTTTTGCAGATAAATATTATTTACCGATTTAAAAGTTCTCAAAATACGTATTTTGATCATTGACTCACAACCCCTAATCAAAATATTGAAAGGATTGCGATCAATTTCCAAAAACAAAACGGAAGAGCCCAACAGTGGACTCCGGACCATAACCTTCCTCATCGAGCAGTCTTCTTTCGGTCGGCTAGCTGTCTGAGTGTCGCATACAAAAAAGAGAGGAAAAAAAAAACACGAGGAATCGCGACGATGATCGGTGGTTGAAGGGACCGCACGATGGCAACCGGAGTTAAACGCCGCTCTCGGAGAAACTGGTCGAACGACATTTCCCGCGTCTCTCGCAAGGTGCCAGTGGTCAATTTCACCGGTCGGATTACGCTTTCCAACTTCTGTCCATCGACCGTTCTCCTTCGTCCGTGCTCGAAAGCTCGACGAGCACGCGCCAAACGTGTCAAGAACCTGAAGGTGTCCGAATATCCGCTGCGTTCCTCGTTGGAACAACCGAATTTTCGATCATCCCTAATATTTCGAGTAAACCGTTCGACGATTGAAATTCGAACGCATACGAATTCTCCGCAACGACAGGCAACATTTGAACGATTCAAAAGGGAAGAAGCTATTTTGGAAATAATTCGAATAGTTCGGGCACTCGAAGTTTCAGCGGCCCTAGTAGAAACTCGAAGAGGAAGAGGAGAGTCAGTAGCTCGAGGTAAGAATGCCTCGGTGCGTGTTAGAGCCAGGGGACGCCAGAGGGACGGGAGGGGAAGTTGGAGGAGATTGGAGAAGGGGGAACAGTGAGACAGAGAGGGGAAGAAGAGGAGGCGGCCTTGAGAACACGGAGAGAGCAGAGCGCGCGGGTCTAAGAAGAAGAACCAGAAGAGGAAGAAGAAGAAGAAGAGAGAAAGGAGAGGACTAGCTGAGCCAACTCCAACGCCAACGAACTGCTTCACTGGCAAATCACTGACGGTTCTCATCCCAGATTCGATTCTTCATCCGTGAATCGACGAAACGAAGACGCGTAGGTGCGGCTTTGTGCGCTCCAAGGAACCCTAAACTCCTTCGTACGCGGTTGTGTGTACTCCAAAAATCGTACGCGTGTGTCAAGATAAAGAAAAAGATTGAAAATAGTAGGGTTGGAGATCTGATGATTGGCACTGCACTGTCAACCCTGAACCCCTTTTCGCTCTGAATGGAAATGGTGCACTTTTGTGACGTTGGAATAACTCTCGAATATATTGTTAACTTACGATAAATGTTCGTTTTGCTGCGTTATTGGATCAAATAATTCTTCGAATTTCTTAAAAAGCTGAAGTCGTTTGGTCCAATTTTAACGCCACGTTAGTCGTATGTGGGTGACGCTTGAATCGCCGTAGAAATTTGTCGTTTGCGTTATTAATATCCTTTCAATGACTTAATTAGAAATCGTCGTATTAGGTATAGAAATGACGAAAAATTGTAAGAATAATATGTCAAATTTGGGAGAAATAAACGCTTCGCCTAACAAAGTTTTCAGCGCCTTTAGCGTGGCAGTCAAAGTGTCGATAGAGTTACTCTGTTTTGTAAAGGGTGGTTGAACGCTTTCGGAAGAAATCGTGTATAAATAAAATAAATGATTGTTCGAACGACGGAGATTCGGACGATGTTGGTCGAGGCTCGTGTAACGTTGCACGGGTCGCAGATGCGAAGCATTATGCAACGGCGATGATGTAAGGGATCGCGACGTAAAACTGGGAGATCCGGCGACACGAGATAGACCAAGCTGCCTTTGGTGCACGATTTCTTTGGCCCTGTACGATTCGATACCAAAAACTACTAAATCATTTCTTAAGAACTACATACGCCAGAACAGTTTATCTAAACGTTAATTATGCCGGCAAACCCGTGAGTAACTCCGCCTCGGAGCTATTTACATAAAATTGAAGAAATTTAGAGAAATCGTCAATTATTTCTTGCCAATGTGTTATACCGGGTGTCAAAGGGTTTCTGATTCTATTGTAAATAGACCGAACAATCTAGAATCGACCGTGGGAGTGGGGACACGATTGAACTATAATAAAACGGAACAACCTTGAAGATCGCCGGAATGATCTGGCAAACAATCGAAGGATCAGATCCAAATTCTGAATTCTGGCAGAGTGAATCACTCTTAGCGTGACGAGAAAGACGGCTGGCTCGGCTTACGTCCGCTGGATAAGAAGAAGGTCGCTAATATCGTGAGATTCCAAAGGTAAATTGTTCGATACATGCACGATGCTTAGGCGGCATGGTACAACGCGAGCCGTCGTTAGATAATTATTCTAGTGACTTATCGCGGAAGCCAAGGAAACGGAACGTACGTTCGTACGGCTGGGATCGACAAAAAAACACTGTTTTATGTAACGGATAGGAAAATAGTATTTCGAAGAATACATTCCCTCCAATTACGTGATTATATTATTCCTTACGGTAACGTTGCAACAACCAGTTATCGAAGCTGAATTTATAATCCTTTGAAACGGTACGATTGTTTCGATGATAATATTACTATCACGATAATCAGTGATGCTTGGAAGATTCTATAGAATATACTTTGTGAAATATGTATTTGTATTATGAAATTTATCAAAATTACCAGAATAGTAACGACCACAAAAGCTTCGAGAACCGAGGTGACTGCAAAAGTTACTAGAATAATATTTTTTATAACCAAATATTACATAACGTACTCGAATTTCGATCGGTAATACCTAACAAGTGCTTAAATTTAAAATTGCATTCTATTGCGTCGTTAACGATAATCCCTTTTACCATCTAATGAAATTTATTTCGTTTCTGATCCATGTTCGTATAATTTAAACCGCTTGTCTCGTTAAGTAAGTAAATGAATTGTACGTAGTAAGCAAGGGGAGGGTAAAAAAATTGCCTAGACAGGTCTGGTTGAGAGCCACTGCGTCGTGAGTGTGCGCGGCACAGGTAGGTCGGTTGAACCCACGGCTCTCTACGGAATATACCAGACACTTGGCGAGATTCGCGAGGTCACGTGCTGCATTTGGACAGCCACAGCTAATTTCATTATTTATAGCTTTCAAGCTTTTCTTCCATTTGACGATCGGTTATTATTCCCCGCTGCAAAATTCGTTCGTAGCTCTCCATCGATTTCATTCGACATACTCAAATTTCATACTTAACATTCCCAACAAGAATATTAGATTTAACCTTCCATTGCACTGCTTTTTTTTATATAATCTGAGACAGAAAATTTATCAAATACACCTGATTTTTATTGACACCACAAAGTATGTCAACTGAGAAACGCTTAATTATTAATAAAGATAATTATTACCGACAGCAAACTGAAGTCACCAAAAGAGTTAACCCTAGGTTTATCAAGGGTGTCATTTTGACCCCTCTGAGAAAATTTTTCGTTAATTTTCTTCAAGAAAATTCTTACCATATTTTATGAGAATATTTTAGTTAAATACCGAAAGGGGTCATTTTGACCCTTAGGGTAGATATCTGTATATATGTCAACTCTTGGTAAACCTACTGTTAAACTTAAGTTAATTACATTGCAATAGAAATTGATTGTGCTATTACTTTAGCGAATATCACCTTGCCTTGTCGGTACGATTGATGTTCATAAAAAATATCAATCAAATAGGATTTATCAAAAATCTATTAACTCTCGGCGAGTTAGTTGGTATAAAGCAGTGTTTCCCAAAGTGGTCCGTACCGCTCCCTCGTGGGCGGTGACAAGATTCAGGAGGGGGGGGGGGGGGGATACGTGCAGCAAAATGGGTTATTAGGAATCCGTTAAAACCAGGTTCAAAATTTCTGGATACTTCTATTTTGAACGACAGGGGGTCCACGAAGCTCATAATTTACGAATACGGGGACGGTGATCCAATAAAATTTGGGAAGCACTGGTATAAAGCATCGGTGGTTATTTTTCATTTCATAGGTACCGGTAAGCAATGTGTCAAAATGAACATCACGGCATAATCCACTTCCAAAAGATCGAACCATCGCAATTTCATTGGCCTGGTACACTTACGTCGTTACGCGAATGTCAAGAACACCTGAAAACCAGTTATACATCGAGTTAAGAAGCCGAAGGACGACGAAGAGGCTCGAAATCGATTATCGTTCGCGCGGATCCGAGCGATAACAATTTCATAGTTCGATAAACGGGCAGCGTTATCACGCCTCGTCGAGGAACTAGCCTGAGATTCAAAGATAATTGGCCTCCCGATTCCCTCTGTTTCCCGCCGTTTGTTCCTTTCTCGTCACGAGCACACCACCACCCGCACCACCACCATCGCCGTTGAGCATCGTTTCAATGGATTTACCGATCGGTCGCGAAGCTTCGCTTCTGCTTTAACTCCGTTCCTTGATTGAAAGCGGATTCTCTCTCTCTCTCTCTTTCTCTCTCTCCCGGTGTTGTATCCCACTCGAAAAGTTGCAGACACTGCGGCGGCGTTCGAGGTGTTAACAGCTGGTTTCGACGATAAGGATCTTCGCGGTCTGATAAACGACCGAGCAATCCTATACCCGGCTCCCCTGACTCTCCGCCTCATCCTCCCGTCGCTACTCTTGCGGTCTTTCAATGTCCCTAGGGGATTTCGCGTTACGAATACAAGAGGATTCGATCGAGACAATCGGTATTTTCAGGAAGCAACTTGCCGCAAAATATTATACCTTATGCTACTCGTTTCGCCACCAATTGGGCTGTAACGGTGTTGGAATTTTTGAAATCTTCCTTTCTCATATTTCAATTTTTATCATTTTAATAACGGAGACGATACCGAAAGCGATACCTGATTATTAAGGGGTCGGTATGGATTCATAGGAATTGGTTTCTCATAGTAAAATTTATTTTTATATTTTAACATTTTTATGCATAAAAGTAGAGGTCTGAAAGTAAATGAAAAAAATGTATCTTGGTGTCGACACGAAATCTGGACTTTGGAGCATTTGAAAACCAAAAAAAAACCGAGTATTTTATTACAAAGTGGAGCTGTAGTTATGGTTCCTACCTAAAACCTTCACCATCGATGAGAAAAAACAAAATGGCGTACCCATGAATTTTTCAACCTTTTTTTGCAACTGAAATTGTTTAAGAACAGGGTTACATATTAATGAATATTTGCACTCGAGGTACGAACGAAAAGTATACATGCACAGAATAATTCCTCAAAATTTCAAAATCATATCAATAAGGTCGTAAAACGTTGCTTTGAGAAAAACGCGTTTTTTCCCTGTAAAACTGTTGGAAAAAACTTAAAAAAAAAAGCCTCTTGATGCCTGATCCATACATTATTCCTTCAGCTTCTTCAAAAACTTCATTTTCTTGATTTTTGAAAATCAAAAATGTTCGAAAATAAATCCATACTGACCCCTTAAGTGAATACACTATAAGAACTTCGATGACGTATCTTCAAGTTAAAAATTCACTATTTAGGTGTGTAAACTATTGTCTGAATATACCAACAAATTGTTTTATCGACAGAAACGATACACTGTCATGCAAAACCCTTAGGCCTTAGGGATTCAGGATACGAAGAGTTAATTTATTATTAGTATATTAAATTTGTATCGGAATCCTACATTCCCGAAAGAAATAAGCATCGAAAAAGGTGCAGTACTTCAGAAAAGAAAAGAGAATCGGTTCCATCGATTCTTCTTCAAAGACTCCGGCGAATATTGACGAAAATTGCACCTGTCGCCAAAAACACCTGTACATCCACGTTCCCGAGGTAACCCATTGACTGAACAGAGTCCTTTCTACGTTTCATTGTCACCTCGTCAGAAACGCCTTCTTATGTTCATCCCTGTTCCGCTCCGACCGCCTTCCTCCTACTGTTCTTCAAGCATTTCCGTCACCGCCTGGACAAGGTATACCTGAAGGAGCCGAGGATTAGGTTTATCCGGTTGCCGGACCCGAGCCAGCTTTCCAAAGTAATTGGAAAGGACGGAGGATGCTACCGCGAGCAGAATGATCGAGAGTGGAACACGCGGGGGTTAATCGAGTGTGTAGAAAATCCTAATACCTTTCGATTCGTTGGACCAAGTTAATAGTGTATCGAAACGCTAACGAGAGCTGAGAAACAGAGATTGGATACGTGTATTTGCTCGTTCTGAAACGATTTAACGCTTAACCGTCTGTACACTAGCGTAACTTTCACACGAGATGTTATATTTCTCATACGAATAATTGGCTACTTGGATATTTGGTCATTTGAACAGTTAGCAATTCGAGTACTTGACAGTTCGAATGTTTGAGTATTCCAATGTCTGGAGTTAATGATAGGTCAAGTAAGACCATGAATTAAAGTCCCATCATCTATTGAGAATAAATCGGTCGAGTGAATTTATGATAGCCCAGGTAAAAAAAGCGAAATTAAATAAAAATCAACTCTTTAATGGGTTAAACGTTCCATTAGAAGGACGAGGAGCGTTCATAATTTCCAGGCTTGTCTCGTGTGTGTGCACGCACGTGCATTCCACTTTTCAGGCTCGCCTTGAACCTGGCCGGTTGCTCAAACAGTTTCACGTGAAACTGGAACCGAGCCGACGATACGGCTTGATACGCTACCTGCACACGACTTTATGCGCCTCAGACTCGCCAGCTATCTCCACCTCGCGTGCCTATACGCTCCAGACTACCCATACCCTTCCTTCCTCTCACTCTTCTTCTTCATCTTCCTCTTCTTCTTCCTCTTCGTGTTCATCGATTCATTTACCAACAGGAGGATTTGCTCGAAACCAACCGCAAAAACCTCGCCCGATTGTACGTTTGATCGTTCGAGCAACACTTTGACCCGGTTGGTTGAGGTTTGATTGATCGACTCGCGAAGACACTTTGGAAGTTTCTTCGAAAGGACAGTTTACACGGTTCTTTTGGGTATTCGATGAGGGATAATTAATTCACTTAAATTTTACGGTCTGCTAGGTGACAGAGTAAGGGTTAGAATTTGGTTACAAAAGATACTTTTTTTTTTTAGAATTTGATAGAAGAATCCTCTTTTGAAAGTGTTAACCCTTTGCAATCTACTTGTCCAGCAAAGCTTCCAGAAACTACATGCACTATGTCGGAAGAATAGTGTTACAAATATTGAAGGATCTGTTTATTTTGATGCCTTTTCGTAATTTTCTATATTCTGATACGAATGAAATTTTAGAATACTCCGATAAATTAAATATGTCGCCTCAGAAGCGTCTCTCGCGTGCAAAGTATTAATTATCAATTTTGAAGTGGTGTTATGAAAATTATTGGAACACGAACGATCGAATATTATTTGAAACGTGCAGAAACTGACGATGTTATAATACCCTCGCAACGAGCCAAGGTGTCGATTCAGTTTGTCGCAAAGCGATCAAGGTCCTTCTTATCCTACAGAGAGGCCGCGATAAGATAAGCTAACCGACGCCGTTCGACTTCCGATTGCATATACTCAGTATCTCCTTCTCCAACTATTCGTTAACTTTTCCCCTAATTTATTCAATTATCCTCCGCCATACAAACTCTAGAAAAATAATGCCTAACCCATAAACCTCCGGGTACCAAAGTACAATTTTAATTAATCGTTAACATTAATAACCGAGTAATTAATTAATTTACCACCAATGGAGGCTAAAAGCACTGCGAATATTCTCCGACTACGAAATAAGTAAAATAAATATTAACATCTCCTAATGGTAATAGTAGTAGTAGTGATAACGACAGCAGTGATATCGCTAAAGTCACTAAGATTCACAAATATTTCCCAAATGGAAAAACTAATACACCTATATCGACCACCTCCGCGTCTCAAAAGCTTCCAAAACCAAGAAGAATCGCAGAGTAATTAAAAAAGAAAAAAAAATCAAACCCAGAGATGTTGTGTAGCGAAACGATTCGACGAATCGTGCAAATGTAACAGCCCGGAACGCTTTATGTTAATGAACCTTGGTGATTAAGCAGACGGGGGCCAACGAATAGGGAGATGATGTCAAACCGATAGAGACGTCCAGACCGGATACAAGGAAGGTCGAAGAAGAAGAACCGGATAATCGTCACCAGCGTAATGTACAGCCCTGTGCACCGGTTTCCTCTTATCGGTTCTGACCCTAACCAGTCCGTGTCTAAACGTTGTCCAAGTACGAAGGAAGGAAGTGGCGCGCGTTTCGCGCTCTTGTACACCTGCGAGTCGAAAGAAGGCGCCTCCCACCTGCGGGCCACCTTGAGCTCATGGATAGAAAACGCGTTTACACACTTTTCTGAATGCACCTGACTCGAAAGAGCCTCCGTCGTGTGCTCCTTTTTCGCCTGTCCGCGCGATAATTGGACGATAAACGCGTTGATCGATCGGTTCCTGCCAAAAATGGGGCTGCTACTTTGAAATTCATCGATCGGCATCGCGAAACTTTCCAACAACCGTTATCCCCGGCACGGTGTACCGACCGTTTTCAGTATCGTTTGAAAATAATTGTACTTGGATAATAAATAGGGGTAGTTTATTTTAGATTTGTAAAGATTCGACCTTAAGTGCTTTGGAATGGTGGTAGATGTTATTGAACCCTTAATTATATTATAGGTTAAAATTAGAAATATAACATATAGGACATTGGATACTGTTTAACCCTTTCACTCTGGCTGGAAATATTAGAGATTTTTATTAAATAAATATTATATTTTCAACAGCGTTCCGAAACTTCCAAATAATACTTTTGAAAGCTTAGAAACGATTACCTAAAAACTACTTTCCAACGAAGAAGAGTGTGGCTGAAACTGTCGAGGTTCGGATCCACGATGGATAAATTATCGAAATAACTGCATAAAAAGGTTAATTGAAAAGATCGAGAAGGTTTTTCGGCAAACCGGGAAGAGAACAATTCAATGTTGACCCACGTTTCGAGACACGTACGAGCGCACAACGGTCACCAGAAAGATCCTGGTCGAGCTATGATAACGGATTCTTCAAGTATACTGTTACTACGCCCGAGAGAGAGCCTCCTGCCAAGCCAGAAGAGATTGCTGAACGATTGGCACGGAACGGGAAGCATTAGGCTGTAAAAGAACCGTCTTGAATCCGGTCGCGACGAAAAATTATTTCGAACGTTTACTAACTGTGCTGATGCTTGAATCGGTCTGAATCGGATTCATACTAACCCGTTCCATTTATATTAATTCTCTGTTATCGTCAACGGCATCTTCCCGCCCAAAAGAAAAGTGTTGATTCTTCAAAAATAACCTACGTTCGGTGGTTTCGGAATCGACGTGTTTGAGGGCCAGAGGGAGCAAAAGTCCGCGTCCACGCGATACGCTTTCTTCAGAGTGGTGGTCGCGTGACCCTTTTCTCGCAGGAAAGCTCTTTCGACGACTGCCGCTTCGCGTGATAAAAAGTTGTTACGCCCGATGTAATGGCGGATTACTTATTTATATCGCGGCTTGATCCCATAATCGCGACATGATTGATCCGAAACGTTGATGGTCGAACGGTAAAGAGGGTTGTCGCGACTCGCGTCCGATGTAAATTCATCATATAATAAGAGAGCGTGTTTCTTTTCCTCTTCCTGTACACTTTCTGTTAACTCGTGCCCGAAGAAATCCGTGAAGGCTAAATTGCCGGCTACATAAAACTTACGACAGAGAAACTGGTGAAAATGAGAGGTTACACACGGATCTATGGAAATTTGCATAAACAACCAAGCAAAGTTCACAGTTTCCGTCTCGAGCACGCACATTCTTCGCGAGGTACGAGTCGTGTCTGCCGTGTATAAAATGTCAACGAGACCCCTATCGCGTAACAAAGTACAAAGATCCGCCATTTAACTCCTGTCTATCAAACCACCCGCTTGTTTAATCCTTGAAAGGTGGTTACAATGATGGATCATTTATTTTATCCTTATTATTTTACAATCTATGAAACTTTTTCATTTAAGAATTTTAATTATTTCGGATCGAGATTAATGAAAGTCTGACTTTTCAAGGTTAATACGTGTACTGAGGAAAAAGGGCACCTTTTGATCCGACGAATACAAAAGTCCCGCGAACACGCTGCGACACGCGACAAATCGACAGATTTCACGGACAATTAACACGTTCACCGTCCCCTGCATCACATCTGATACACGTTGATACACCAAGCAACGTCTCGTGGATCACACGCGATACACGCTTTTGACTCGTACCGTGATACAGACCACCAAAGATGCCAGGTGAATGCCCTTCACAGGGATCGTACGATGTTACATTACTTCCACTCTACCCCGTAGAGTGCACACGTGACTCGTGTCACGTGACACGAATTAGGTCGCCCTACTTTCGTTCGTGTCCAACACGACTCGCGACGTCACTAGCTCACGAACTATATCTCACTTTTCCTCGAATTGGTCAGACAAAGGACGGTGAACGCGTTAAGCGAAAAATCAGAAAAAGTGTGGAAAATCATTTTACCTGAAGTAGTGGGATCCAAAGGGCGAGCAGTAAAAGGGATCGTTGTGCATGTGCGGCTGTCCGGGTACTCCGGGTCCCTGAGGATGAGCGTGCGGGCCCATTGGGCCAGTTGGTCCCGGACCGCACATCCCGGGCGCCCCTTGCGGCTGCATGCTAGCAGGGCCCATCATGCCCGCGGCTGGGCCCATGGGATGAGGTCCGGGATGATGAGGCGAGCCAACCATGTGAGGGCCAGGATGATGGGGGTGAGGCGAGGGACCGCCGCCACCCATGTGGGGATGAGGCGCGTGCGGCGAGCCGCTCATCATACCGTGGGGCGGCATAGGGTGCGGGCTTGGCGAGGCCCCGTTCAAATGGGGTCCACCTGTGACACCGGCGTGCGGAGTCGGCGGCCCCCCGTGGGTTGGCGTGGTGGCGGGTTGCGGGGGCGGCAGACTCGGCGGGCCGGTGGGTCCTGTGGCCGCGAGCGGCGGCAGCGGGCCGTTCGCCATATTGTTCAGCTGGGTTAGCGAGGCCGCCGCCGACGCCATCGCCTGCAAGGGATTCGTGGTGCCGCTTGTCGTGTTGCTCTGATTTGAGTTGCTGTTGTTGTTGTTGTTGGTGGTGGTGGTGTTGCCGACCAAATTGGCTGCGTTACCGTTGCTATTGCCGTTGGTGGCGGCGCCAACGGCGTTGCTCACACCGCCGCCGAGCGATTGCAAGGAGGGCGGCAGCGGCGGCGAGCCGGCGGGGGGCGCTGCCGGGCCCCCGAGGCACCGGCCCGACGGACCGGGGGCGGTTACGCTGCTGGGCGCTACCGGCACGCCGGCGTGCAGTGGGATTCCACCTGGGGGGCGCTGTGCCACCCTTACCGGCATCACTCCCCCCTCCACGACGCCGTTCACCCTCTCCTTCCAACTCCCGCCCGCCTGATCGCTACGGTACGAGCGCGGGAATCTTCCTCTTCTTCTCCTTCGATGACGATCGTCCCGCTCGAAGATTTACAGCGTTGACCACCTATTCCACGCGATCGATTCGGTCCAACACGATGGATCGAACACGAATCTGGCTTAGAAACTCATCGATCACCTTGAATGATCGCTGCGAGCGGAGATCAATCACCGCACTTCGCGCGTATACTCGGGCATCCACGTGCCCTCGGTGCACAAACGCTTCGGACGGAAGATACGGCCAAGCTCGACTTCAAGTTCCTCGATACTCCAACGTATCGTTGGGTGACCTGGCAGGACCTCGAATCGACATTCCTATTCGATATCACCAATAATGAAACAACTACAAAAATCGACGACACGGTGCACTCTTTGATCGACGCACGAAACGAAACTCCGGTTTATCCAAAGGAATCACACACTTCGGTCAGCCTGTTTTTCTACCCGGAGCACAACGACGCGAACGCGCTAATCGCGTCTTGCTCGATTAAACTATTCTACGGACGAGTAAACTAAACAGCCGGCGGTAGTTAATGGTAGCGGTCAGCTAGGCACCCGGGGGGGCACGTGGCCGTCACGTCGTCGGCGTCGCGGTGCGCACCTACGTCGCGAACCGACGTCGCTCCTCGTCTCCCGCCGCCCATCCTGCCGGCCTTCTGCTCCTCCTTCGGGCAACGTTTCCCACTTATAACCATCCCGTGTTCTCTCAGTCGCTGTTCGCCGAGCCTAACACGCCGCGTGCACGCTGCTGCTTGCCGACTGGCTCGCCGGGTTCCGGCATAGTCCGCTGACGGACGCTTAAAACCTGAAGCCCGGCTAAACACACTGTTTCGCGCCCACGATTAATATATCGATCCTCGATCCGGAAGACGATCACTTTGATGAAACACTACGGAGCACCCCGGCAACGCGCCCCTCGTCTACACGCACGATCACACGATATATTTTTGAATATATGCACCAAAAACGTGAAGCAGACGTTGAAGAAGATAGGAACGAACGGAGAGGGAACACGAACTCTGCGCGGGATTAATACACACGCAGGCAGCGTGTCACGTAAGAACGAACGCGACACCGTCCGCTACTGGCTGTACACTCGACGAGAGCAATCGCGTTACTGCGGAGCGGCAGGCGTGGCGGCGCTACGATCGCCGCTCGAGCTTTCGAGGACAGAGACGCGAGCCGGCCTGGAGGGGGAGAGCCACGCGAGGACGCCGGCTGGGGGAAGCTGAACCGAAGCCACGGCGAAAGGGAGCAGGTTCGTTCGCTCGCTCGCGCACACCGATCCAAGGGTGGGAGAGCCACGTGAGTGCCCGATGCCCGACGATGCCCCGCTCTCTCTGTCCACGGAACCGACCAGACCAGACGCGAGACACGTCGTGCCAACCCTGCTACCTTCGAACCCCCTTTTTTTTTCTTTTTCTTTTTTTGCTTCTTCCTCCGTTCCTTGTTTTTTTCTCCTCTTTCTTTCTTTCCTTCGGTTTTACCCTCGCTTCGAATCCTTCGCGAATCGACGGACGCGTTTAACGCGCTCGATGCCACGCTGCGAACGATCCTATCTAGTGCTCGCAGGACGATATTGATCGGAAATTGATCATTAATAATCGAGTGTTTTTCGACTTTTGGAAGTCGAGGATTTTTCTGACGAATCTTTAGATTCTTTTATTTCTTTCGTTAATTGGATATATTTTAAAGTTTTCGAATAAATCACATGTGTCCCTATTAAGAAACCAATCGAGTTTACTGATTTGTAATTTTATTTTTCACTCTTATTATAAATTATGAGAAAAAGGTGAAGCTAATCAAGGAAGGATTACATTTTTATGCGATACAAAATTGACAATACATCGTTGAAAAAGTTATTATTACTAAGAATTTTAAAATTGTCAATAAATAAGAAAAATTAAAGAAAACTGATATACCCGATTCTACACGGTAAAGTATATAAAACAATTCTGAGCATAACTGATGCATTGGAGAAAATAACTAACTCAGTTTGTAAATAGTAATACATCGTACGTGGAGTATCCAATATACCAAAAAGAATAATCAACCTTTGATTCGTAAAATACATGTAAAATACATAGCAATTCTATCGGTGACATTTCAATTTCATCTTACTGACAATTCTCCATCTTTATTCCTGAGAAATGATCAATTAAAATTCGTCAAACAACAATTCTCGATCAAACTAATCGCCATACTTGTGCCAAATTAATTTTGCATCCCTCTACGAGAAAATTTGAATAACTTTCACACGACATAATTATCACTGACCCAATAACGTTATAGCAAATGATGATATCGAAGCAAGTTAATTCGAACAGGAAAAGAATGATCGGTTTTCTATTTGGTAAACGATGGGCGATCGAAGATGGAAGCCCGTACTGTTCGTCAAAGTCGACTTAAAAAAGGGAGTTTCACTTTCGACGCGATCGAAATCGCCGGCGGTCCCGTGGAAAAGGGCGCAGGATTGATTCCGTTAAGATCACAGAAGCCCAGAAATCCGATTTATCGTGTTCGGGGTCAAGTTGAACGCATTTGTACGGGGCGTGATGAAGAAGAATGGTCTACCGCCTTGACGCGCGGCGCGTGCGAAAACGACGACCATCGCTCCTTCAACTTTCCACATTTCCTTTTTCTCGCTTCCTTACATTCGTACAAACATGAAATATCAAAAACTCCCTTCAAGATAGATAGTTGCGAAAATTAGAAACCTTCGAAATTCTTTCTGGAAAAAAAAAAGAATGATTGAATCAAAGTTAGATGAATTTATCAAAGCTCCAAAAGTGAAGAAAAATCTGAAAAAATTCTAAGATACTTATCAAAGTTTCCCCCCGCACTATAAAATCGTTCGTTGCGTCGAATGTTTAGAAATGTTTTCGATAAAAATACAAACTTGGAAGGAAAGTCAACTTTGGCATGTGTGATTAAGGGAACGATAGCATCAAGATTGGGCATTTTTTCTTGCAATTTGGACAGAGTCGAATTTCTCTGCAGCGAGATTTGCCTGGTTTTTTGTCCTCGTGACCATTTCTCTTCATCCGGTTAATCTTCAGCGACTCGCGAGACCGTAGGATATTTCCTTACCGGATAGAACGATATCGAGTCGATTACTTTTTAATCCTAAATTACTTCCCCGGTAATCCAGTTATTAAGTCGTGCCAGCCTTTTTCGAAACTAGAATCACTAAAAAAAAAAAAAGGAAGAAAAAGATGGCCCGTTGAAAGCCGGGGAATCCCTTCGTTCGACTTCTCGGAGTCCCTGAATCGACGGTCGTAAGATTCTTAAATACTTTCATTTCAATGCGCTTTTCGCCAGTGACGATCGCAACTGAACCGATGTGCATTGATTTTTATTAATATTTACTATGTTTTGTTCAGTCGGTGCTGAAACTTTATAATTTTCTACGTCACGGGCTGTGAATTGGAATCTTTATTGGAAAATCTTTGAGATAATCAAATTTGCCGAAATCCAATAACTCCGGATACTCGAATTCTCCAAATTCAAATACGGGTAAAATCTTGAAAACACTGAGAATTCTGTTCACAGTCGAGATAGAAGCTACTCCAGATTGTGAGGAACGCGTGGAAACAGGTTGAAAACGGTATAAAGCTAATAACGAGGCCCTAACCGCGACCTAAGAAACAGGACAGAAGACTCAGGTAACTCGCAGGTAGACTTTGAGACAACAGGTATCATTGTCCGTGGGGGCCGACGGTGCCGTGAGCCGACCGTTTTACAAAAGCACTGGAAATTCCAGGTACCCTCTCTGTGTCGTCCTTTCCAAGGAAAATACACTTCTCCACACACACACTCTCACTCTTCTTCGCTTATTATCGAGACACGTCCAACCGAATGATACAGTTTCTTCATAATATGCAGAGGACGTTCGTTTACTTTCTTCGATTAGCGTCAGTTGGTCA
The DNA here is from genome assembly GCA_943735885.1 of Stelis phaeoptera. Classification (NCBI taxonomy): domain Eukaryota; kingdom Metazoa; phylum Arthropoda; class Insecta; order Hymenoptera; family Megachilidae; genus Stelis; species Stelis phaeoptera. The sequence continues at coordinate 15,848,572 of OX030932.1, read as the reverse complement.
ATCTGACGTATATATTCGGCGAAGGTGCCCAATTTTTATGAAACAAGAGTGGTGTGTGTGCGTGTTTCGGTTGGAGAAGGTTTTTCCGTGGAAAGTTTTATTGCACGCCTATTCATTTACGAGACACCGTTAGGAAGGGTCAGTCATTTTTAGGGTCGTTCTCCAAATGGTGTACGTAACGATTTCCAATTTTACCTCGCAATTTCCTTCTAATTTTAAACCAAAGTTGGGTTACAAATTTGTTACCATTTTTGTAACTATTATTTGTCGATACATCTTGCGCTTGTTAATTTTTCTTTAACTTTTACTGTCACGTTAATATCCTTTCGATTACTTAATTAGAATTAATCCTATCAAGTATTCCAAATTCTGAATAAATTATTTTCAATTACGAAAAATTGTAAAAATAACAGGTAACAAATGCTTCGTCTAACGAAGTTTTCAGTGTTAATACGCGTGAATACAAATTTAGAATATTAACCCTTTGCCTTCGAAGCATTTTTCGACGTAATCGGGTAATATTCCAGCTACGTTTCCAGAAACCAAACGCACTATGTCGGAAGAAAAGTGTTGGAAATATTTGAGAATCTGTTGATTTTTATTCCCTTCTTTAATTTTAAGTGTAACTCGTGTAATGTGTCGATTACTAGTCCATTTATCCTAGGCTAACGAAACCTCCAACAACCTCGATGCAACAGTCAATCTATTAATAAAAGTGAAACGTCATCAACTGAAGGTTGATCAACCTCCTTGATCCATAATACGAAAAATCGCACCAAAGACTCCATATTCAGGGACGTCCAACGAAATGTCCTCTTCTAGGCGTGGGTGGTGCGGGTTTCTGGTCTACGCGACGACCTTCTGGCAGAGTTCGGTCCTCGGATAGACTACCAAGAATTCTCTGGGACCATTAATCTGCTGCCTGCGACACCCAGGGTCCGATTCTTCTTCATCTTTTTCTTTTTTTCTTTTTTTCTTCCGTTAGTCACCCCCTCCATTTAGAAACAGGTAAGCGTGGCCCAGACCGAACCGTGGCATTGTCCGTAAAACGTTGGTGAAACGAGTCAGGTTGTTGCACCGATCAGAAACCACTATCGCGACCGGAAGCGACCACGATCTTCCAACAACAGCGAACAAGGGGATGGATTGCGTTGATTGTCCCGAGGAACGAGTTATTATTGGCCAATTAAATCATTCGTTTAATTCGGTGAAGCTTTAATAGTTTAGCTTGAAAATTAGGGATCAGAAATTTATTAATATTAAACATCGAGAATCGGTATTTTTAAAATACCAAAAATTAGGGATCAGAAAATCTGTAAATATTTAAAATTTAAGAATCCATAATGTTTGCAATTATTTGGCTCGGGAGGGGTACGTGGATACTGCAAATCAAATGATTCCTATCTTTCCTCGTTTCTGGAGAGGGGAGGGGGGATTAGGTTATGGGGAAATACTTGGGATAATTTGGGATGATTTAGGTTACGGTTCAGTTTGGAGGTACTTAACCCCTACAGGACAATGGATTTCCTTAGTAACGTTGAATAGCACCGTAGAACGGATTTATTTGTCCTACCTACGTTCTTCTACCCTGTACAGTCTACTACAAGTTCAAAACTTCTTAATAACAACGAAGTTTCAAGTGTACGACTGAATCTACTTCTTCGAGCGGACGTTAAATTCTAAAATGTATTACATTTCGTACAACTAATCAAGAACCCCAGAAAAATCATCTGCTCTGAAAACCGAAGGATCAATCATTTGCATTTATATGTTTTAAAACCGATGAAAACGAAACTCGCACGCGAATCTATCCAGAGCACTGTTAGTTAGCTAACACCGTGGCTCTCAGCACACTGTCCACTTGCGATCGAAGCTCTCGACAGCTACTAGCATGATTTCTACTCACCTGTCGACGTATATCTTAAACTAATCGTGCTAGAAGCTATCGATAGCATTCTTCGCAAGTGGATACCACCGAAAGTCACCCTAAAGTCGACTAACGGCCAGTTTAACCGTGGTATCCACTTCCGAGAGACGCTACCGATAGTTTCTAGCGCGAGTTTTGCTTGCAAATGGACACGTGTCCGAAGAACCGATGGTCCGAAGCAATGCTACCCTATTTTTCGTCGCTATATCGAAAAAAGAAACGGTTTACGATGACCCAACGTCCAGCCGAAGGACGACAGGCCAGGTTCGTCAACGAAAACCCTAATGAACCGAACCGTCCCATGAAAATGTTGCTTCGAAAGGTGAGGTTGGGCGACCCACGCGAGTTTCCACGCGGCAGGTACACGCCGACGGTCCAGCCGATCGGTCAGTGAGTTCGTCATCGTGGCGATGCAGGTAAAGCAAGGTTTCGGTTGGCGAGGGAAGGCAAGGCGGAGAGGGACACAGGCGTCGCGCAAGAAGGAACAATTAGAGGCCAAATAAAGACGAAGAAGCGAGTCACAGTCGAGCGGGTCTCTCGCAACGAGCGTGTGTGTGATTTCGGTCACGCCGCGCGCCTGTACGTTGACCCCCGTGCAAAGCGGAGAGAAGAGAAACGGTGGGGAGGGGGGGAGAGAGAGAAAAAAAAACGAAGAGAAACACGGGTGCAGGCAGCTGAAAAAGGGAGAGAAAAAGACTGAACCATCACCGTGACAGCGACTAGAAGAAGAAGGGAAACTTGAAGAAAGGTGAAGGAAGAAGGGGAAGAGAGAGCGTTTGCTGGCCTCCTCGTCGTTCCTTCTTTCTCTTCACGAGGAGGGTTCTTCGACTCGAACTTGCTCGTTGCCACCACCGTTCACAGAACCAACAGAGTAACCGACCAAGATGGAGGAGGAGAAACGTTGCCACGAAGAAGCTGCCGTTGGCAGGACGGAGAACCCGAAGACGTTTCAGGAGGCTGAGAACTCACTCGAACTTATCGATGTGTGACGCCCTCGTAACTTTTCTTTTTTTCTTCTATTTGTTATGATGTGTATATCGCAGAAAAAATTCATAGATTGTTTTCGAATCGCTCCCTAAAAGGGTTAATTCTTTCGATCTGGTAACACTGGAAGACCTTGGCGTCCAACGTGAAATATTTCTTATTTTATCCATAAAACAAACAATTGAAATTCATGATGTCGTCGAGTATCGATAGACTCGTCGATCGGAGGAAAGACAGGGACTGGTTTTCGCGATTTGGAGCGTTGTTTTGTAGCCGAAGGAGCAGCTTTTAGCCGGCGCGTGACAAATCCCGTGGAGCACGCGTAATACGCATGTCGAATACACGTGAACCGCTCTTAAAGGGCCTCGTATCCACGCCTCCAGTGTTCCGGTACAAGATTACTTATCGGCCGCGACAGGATACTCTACTTTAAAGAAGCCACTTTGCACTCCTCGCGATCGGTCCAGCTGTTTTCGATACGTTCCACGCTCCGTTTCGCGATTATCAAGTTTCTTCCTCCTTTTTCACCTTTTTTCTCCTTTGTGGAGAAATAATGCTTCCTCGATCCGCGTCCTGTCCGGAGATTCTTCATCCCCTTATCCTTTCAACGGGACAAAACCTGTTAGACCGTATCAAAAATTCGACGATTTTCAGAATTCAATTTCTCTAATTTATGAAAGGTCAACTTTATCTAGAACACGATCCAAGTTTCAGAGGAATGTGCCATTATAGGCAAAGGGTTAAGGAGAACGTAGGTGAACGTGAGAGTCACCTGTAGATCCTTAAACGCCCCTGGTAGTAGAGCGTGATTGAGCAAACAAGCAACGCACACCCTTGGTCCACCGATGGCCTCTCGTTCCGAGTACTCTAAGCTCGATATACTTAGCGGTTAGCCGATCAGCCTCAATCTAACCCCCGTTGCTGTCCGCTAACTCCTTGGCGACATCCTCTCGCCACAGGCCTGAACACACCTCTCCGCATCTCTGGACAACTTTCCATTCAATCTGATTAAATTGCTTCTTTGCACGGCTTTGGATGACTGTCTTTGATCGTTAACAAGAATGTTGGTTAGAATCTGGTAGGATTTGATAGTCCTTACGCGTCGAGTCAATTAGTCACGACATTGATCAAGCAAACTAAACAACACAAATTACGCGACGAATCTACAGAAGGTGAAAATCTATTTCGATAAATGTTCAAAAACAAAGAGACACAAAGGGAGAAAACTGTTTGGTGTATTGGACGTATCGTCGCAAGGGATCTGAACGTTAATCTATCGAGGTCATCTAATTATGCGGTAAAACAGCGTTAATCCGTGGTTAATTTCTTAACGAGATAACTCGTCGGCGGAGGGTGACGGGGGGGTTGGTGGCGCGGTTAGAGCCTCTAATGGCTTCGCGTGGCTACGTCCGGTTAAATGAAATAAAAAAAAAAAAAAGGCGAGAGAGAGAAGAGAAGGAAACGAAAGGGGTGAGCGAGGAAAGAAACGGCGAGAGCGGTGTGTTAATTAATTGGCGCGTAATTAAAAGCCGCAGCGATACACCCGTAGTTGGCCTGTCCCCCGAAGTCGATACACTTCAAAGAATCCGGCAACGCCGAAAAAAGATATCGGTTTTGGCGAGCGTTAATCTCGCGACAAGTGGACACTTCCTTCTGGCCACTGGACGCGTGAAGAATCAAAGTAATGAAAAAATAAAAGAACGAAACAGGTTGAAGGTGATCGAACGGTTGAATCAAAGCGAATTGTGGAACGAATTTTCGCCTCTGATCAAACACTCGACACTTTTCTACACAGTTTCGTCGGCTGTTGTCTTTCTATCTAATGTGAATCTTGAAAATTTGGTAAGCAAAAGTTTTGTTTAAATACCAGCCGATATTTTACAACACGAAAAATATCGATTGCTCGATAATCTTCCAGATTATTTCCCTCGCGAAATTATTAACATTGCGCTATAAATATTTTTCATATCGTCTGTGAGACAACCTGCACAATGATCGATGGTACGCGTTCACGTTAGCGGGAAAATCCGCGTTTACGAATCGCGAAACCTCGTCGTACCTGAAGATGAGAATAATTAAATGTCACGATGACGTTACATCCGTCGTTACAACGGTCCTCGAGACGATACTCCTCCGGAGATCATTAAAGGGATCGGCATGACGGAAGATCTACTCGACGGAAACACAGGTGAAGAATTCTTCCCCTTTCTGTTTCTTTTCTATCATAAATATCAGCGTGAATCGTTCCGTACTTTTAATCGAGCGAAGTACGATCGAGAAACATTCTGGATAATTATTCTACGAAGATCTTCTTCACAAGTAGAACATTCGTTTGGTAGATGAAGATATAAATAGTAGGTTGGTAATTGAATGAAAGTTATTAAAAATCACCGGAAAATTACGTGAGTTTGTAATAACATTTGATTGGAAGTCGATCGAATAATAAATAAGGTTGAACATGAAAGTTAATTAGAATGGTTGTAATTAGAAAACACTAGACGGTCGGGAGTATCAAAGAAGACGTGGTGCCATGAACGAACGGCTCGTAAAAACTTCGTAGCCAGTTTCAAAGTCGGCTGGGAATAATCTCGGAGGCCAAAAGTGGAGCGAAAAGCGAGGGAGAGAAACTTTTCCGCGGAGGAATCCCTCGGATCCCACGTGTTTTCCGTCGGCTCCTTTCTTTTTTTCCCCCCTTCTACATGTACACTCGTTCAGGCAAGCGGTAAAAGTTATAGATACTAGCGTGGCTTATGAATCTTATTTACAACGCACGAACCAAACTCTGAATCACGCTTTTCCTCTCACCAACGACTATAATATTTTTTTTTTTTTTGGTTTGTTATATACCATAGTATTGTTCGATTAAAATTTTTAATCCGAATCTGTGATTTTGGCGATCTTTTCATTTTTTTTTTTTTTTTTTTTCATGAAATTGGATCGTTTTTAAAGCGTGGACTTATGAATACTTAATCTAATCCTAGCCTGATCTAAAACATTCTTTGGACGATCGAAATTGCAACGACATAAGAAATCATTTGTTTCTCACAAAACATCCCCGAAATGACAAATGTATATTAAAAATTTTGCTTCGGGTATTTACTTACATTTGGTCGATTTCTGTCAAATCTCACACACGAGAAAACAACATTAACACGTTGACTGCCAGCTACGAATATACTCGTAAACCTTGGCAGTAAACATGTTAACAAAAGAAGCAATGAAATAAACTACAGATAGCGTTAATTTGCACTCGAAGTGTTTTTTCATCGGATCAAGTCGCGTTTATTTTGATAGCAAAATTCTAGAAACACAAAAGCTCTATTTTGAAATGAAAAAGTTTCCTATGTTAATGAATCCATGCAGTTTTATTTCTATCACTAATTTCCTGTATTCTAACGCGAACAAAGTTTGTAATTTTTATTTTACAAATTCTCCAGTAAGTTACATATGTCCCGCCCAGAGGCACCAATCGAGTGCAAAAGAGTTAAGCTGATAATGCTAGATATCGAATTGAAAGGTTAAATTTGAAAATTAATCGATCGTATTCTTAATAATTGAAATTTCAGCGTGTCTGACTACATCCGTCCGTTTCCACTGTGCCACTCAAGACTGCGAACTATGAGTGGTCTCGGTAGGGTCAAAATAGCCTCCTTAAAAACAAGGAAACGGAGATAACCTTTTCCAGTTTTCGAAAATTCGCCGCTGAGAACCACTGGCTACGCTCGGTCGAGTCTAGGCGAGGGGGTGAGGAATGAAGGAAGGTGTGAGCAGGGGGTAGGGTATACCAAGAGAGCAAGAGAAAGAGAAAAGGGAGAGAAGGAAGCAGAGAGAGAGAAAGAGAGAGAGAGAGAGAGATCGCGAGAAATAGAGAGAAGGGTGCCAGTAGGGGGGAGTTGGATGGAGTAAGAGGGGTGCAGAGGTTGGTGCCAGGGTAGGTTTTGATCAATATCTCGCCCCCACCCCACCGCAGCCGTTCGTGACGGTACACCATACCCCCACCAGAACCCCATCACCCGACCACCATGAATAACCAAGACCATATAGCGGCCTGCAGATTAAATACATCGTGGTACCATACGATCAAACCACCCACCTATCCACCCCTTTCCTCCACGTACGTGCCCACCGCCTTCATCCACCCTCCACCATCTCCCTTCGGCCCTCCGTTCAGTCGACAACCCAACACGACCCTCCTCTTTAACAGCTACCACCGCTTTCAACGTCGTCGACCATCGTGTTCCCGTAAGAACGACTGATTTGCCGCACCACCGAGCCGAAAGGGGGTGGCCGTGATGCGATGCAGAGGGTGAGGCTGGGCTGGATGGGTGGGTGGTTGGGTGGTTTGGATCGTACGTGTACCTATACGTACACGTGTGCGGATACGCGATACGGAAAACCCCTTTTCCTCCGCATTCCGATCTCTCGCGTTGTTTCCCACGGGACTTTGCCCCGTGCAAACGTACGCGGCAAGGACAACGTCCCTCGGGGGACAGTTTTGCGACACCAACGGGGGATCGCGAAAAAGACCTGGTCCCAACGGCGAGATCCACGCGCTTTTCCACCCAACTACCTGCAAAACGACTGATTTTTAACACGATTCGTCGAACGTTATTTGAGACTTTATAAGATGAGGGTAATGAAGCTTCACGATGAACGGTAGAACTGCCGAGGTACGGTGAAAATTCTATCTAGAGTAATTCTTTGTCAAGATAAAAGCCAACTTATATTTCGACGAGAGGCCTTTCAATCAATTTTGTAATTAAAAAAAAATAAGAAATCAGAAGCGAGTCATTTTGATCCGCTTGGTAGTACACCGTCGACCACCGTAGGCTTCTTTAGAAAAAATTTAAGAACGTCATTGCTAATATCTTCTAGTAATTCGCAACCACCCTATGTAGAAAACTGCAATTCAATATTTTGAATACCCAAAAAGTTTTAACAATCCATACAAGATTCTATTGACCATAGAAAACATCGAGTAACGGGGATGAAATAACCAAAGTAGTAGAAGTACAAATTGCTACAAGATGGTCGACCGAAGAAAGTGGTTAAAAATAATCATCAGTGTCTTCGAATAATCAGAGATGGAAAGGGGTCGAAGAAAAGGGCTCGGTGGTTTGCTATTAGGCGCTAATTTAGTTGTAAGCTGTAGGGTTGTCAGGAATGAAAGGGGTCCTCGGGGACGATGTTCATCCTTGATGGAGGAGCACGCTCCTCCTGTTTCTTTAAGGAAAGACGCGCGTTAGAAGGGGATGGAAACGGACACGAAAGTGTACAGAAATTCTTGAAATTTGATCTCCCGCGCTGTCCCTTCTGTCCTGTCGACCCTTTTTCTTTTAAACTTGCCGCGACAAACTTGGCGAACATTATACAGATGTTATCCTGTCGTATATTCAAATATTTTGCTTCTGTATACTTGACAAATTGTGCCTGGCTTCATTCTGACCCAAATTTCAAACAAAGACGCGACTATTTGCCGTTCCTTAGTTCTCCAAACCTACCCTATTTCGGTGGCTCAATTAAAATAAAAAAAAAAAAAAATAAAATAAAATAAAAAATAGATAATATGTATAAATATTAGGTTGTCCCCAAAGTTTCTTTTTCTACCTACACACAACGCTTTGTCTGACGGTGTTAAAACAAATATATAATATCAATCAGCTTTCGCAGAAATGGAAGATGATAATAGGCCAAAGTTAATCGTACATAATTCAATGACACGACATGAAACATAAAGCGTTACACGTCCGAAAGGAACTTTTGCGACAACCTAATACATTCTAGCAGAGTATAGCTCTCGGACACCACAATTCGTCGAGATACGACGGGCGTATAAATCAAGTATAAACAATGTACGGACAAGTATTAGCATTTCAATGAGCGTTGCGAGCCGCGGTAACATTAATTATCCGAACGACGATATGGTTTTTATTACTATATAACACGTAACGCGTTACGATATCAACGTTGGTCACGTGGCACGATGCGTCGCCACTTGTGCGATAGCCGACCTCTTCGTTATCCGGCACCGGTTGGCCGTGCGTTAAGCGATAACGCTGTTTATTATCATCTTCGTAACTAATGCTCCACGGTTAACCGTCTAATCTGCGAGCTACGTGTATCTCGCGCCATTAGAGTAGCACATTTTGCAATGGCCGCGCCATCTGTCACGCGTGTCTTTTCGATGCTGACCGTGTCCTTATCGGTCCTAATCGTGAACGTACAGGTGTAAATCTGGCCTGGAAATTTGAACAACTCGAATAATTCAAATCATTCGTGTTGGTCGATTGTCGTAACCCCCAGCAGTTCTTGATATATTTGAATATTAGCAGCGTGAAGCAATTCTTTTTGTTTCGTACAATCAGGGTGATCCCTGATTAGTCGATTAGCCTCACGTTCGTTGAGTAAAAGTTTCACGCACGATGAAATCCGTTGATCCGATTAACGCGTAATTGGTTAAGTTTCGACAGGGTGAGTTCCCGTCAGAAATTGGTGACGACTTTGGTTCCCGTCAAACCCGCGTTCGGTGGACATGCGTTCCATTGAAAATCTCTAGAGGTTCTATCGTCGCGGCGCGGCGTGTCCGAGTGACGTCTTTACGAAGGGCCTAGGGACTTTTTTCTTTGATCGGGTGATAATTGATTCTGCAGCCTGGATCGTACGATTTTTGAAGCGTGAACGTAGCGATGACGTAGCTGTTTATATAAGTGACTGTTTCCTGGTGTTTGAGTTCGCTCGCAAACGAGAAGGAAACAAACTCCAACGGTGCATCTTGGACCGATCGATCAAAATGTTGCAAGTTCGATCGAATCTGGTGGATTCCTTTCTTGCGGTATGTACTTCAAATAAACAGAGATGGTCGGTTAGAGGGAAATCTGTTTGTTAATCCGTGAGCAACAACAAACATGCGCTTTTGAAGTTGTACGAGTTCTTGAGGTAGACGGATTCCTTCGGTTAGATCGATTTTTCAATAATTTCCGGGAAACTATAGGTTGAGTCTTTATGGTCGAATTATTCGTCCCGCCCCTATCGCCTGACTGTTAGGCCAGCGAATACTTGCACGAGTAAGTACGTAGCAAGTATTTCAATAACAGTATACAGACTGGCTCGTAGTCCGACTGATCACCGATGGAAACCGATGTGCCTAGAATTCATGATATTTCGTATCCTTTTAAATATCTGAACACTCATTACTTTATAAACCATCGATCCTCACCAGCTGGATTCTAGTTGGACACCTGGGGTACCCTAGTCTGTCTGCTGGTCCACTGGTTTTACATGCCAAAATCCTTTATTCGTGGCTATTTACGGTTTAAATCAAAGTTTTTGGTTCAAAGGTTTTGTAAGTTATCGGCACTCGGAATAGGACACCTAGCGTACCAAAGTTCCTACAGCCCAGAATCCCTAATTACTGATAGTTAGCCTAACTTCAATCGAGTCCTCTGGTTTTTAATCTTGCGCTGCCAGTACGCTGGTAATGCTATTCAATTGTTTCCTTTCCTTAATTATTCGACTACATTACATCTGCGGCGTTGCGTCACAGCAATCAACGCGTCAGATCCAGGAGCGTACTCTGCACGCAAAAGGGAAGCGATTACTATGGAATTGTGTAGATTTCGAGGGAAAAGCGTTCGCCAGGACTTTGGCAGCGTGCGAAAGCAAATCGTCGCGTCGGTAAGCAGCAAAAGCAGAAGTGATCCATCGCTTTAAGGTTGAGCCCAGGTTCGTTGGTTCGCGGCTACGCCGTTGCTACTCAGGATTCCAGTTCCCCTCCCCCGGCGCCCCGCTTCCCCTCACCCAGGCCATCGTTCGTTCCAGCTCGGATCCCCGCACCCTCCGGGCGAACCCAACCCAACCCAACGCGCCAGGAACCTGTTCCGCCCTTCCTCTCTCTTGTCGTTGTCTTCCTCTGTCCTTCTCCGTTCTCTCCTCTCCTCTCCTCTCCCACTAACCCCCCCCCCCTCCCCTTTTCCCGTCGCACTCTCACTCTCTCTCTCTCTCTCTAGCGTCGAGCTGCTGCGCGTCTACAACCATGGATATTACTGTTGCGTGTGGGACGAGGAGGGAATCGAAAATGGGGGGAGTGGGAGAGAAGGAAACAAAGTTCCGTGCACGTGCGTGTGCAAGAAAAGAAGAGTAGAAATAGTGACAGAGAGAGAGAGAGAGCGAAGAGAGAAAGAAACTCCGTGCACGCGCTGCCATTGTTTGCAGCGTGTGTCTTTCTAGCATTTTCTATCTTCTTCTTCTGCTTCTTCTTCTTCTTCGTTTTTTGGTTGCGTCCTCTTTTTCTCTCTCTCTCTTCTCTTTCTGTTGGCTTTTTCCCCTCCCCGGCCCGCCGTTTTTTCTTTCCTTTTTTCTTCCACCCGTTCGCTCTTGTTCCCTCTTTTCGACGGATTCTCCCGCCCGCAGCTTCTTCTTCTTCTTCTTCTTCCCTCTGGTTACTGCTACGATTTTTGCCTATCGAACCGACCTAACCAGCCGAGAGTGGACTCTCTGAGTAATCAGGCGGAGAGAGAGGTGGAAAAATCGACGGAGGACGCAAGGTTACTGGAAGAAGGACGTAACTGGGCCGATGATCCTGGCGGTGAAAGAGAGGGGGAGACAGCGAGAGAGCCTCATCGACCTTTCTTTTCAGGCGCTGCGCTTTTTGTCCCGAACAAACGTGTCTCTTCTCTCAGTGGTCTCTATCTGTCTCTTGTCCTCTCACCGTGGTTGGATCACACTCTTCTCACTCCGTCTCTATGCTCGGGTGTTTCTAACGCCACGGGAGATCTGAGAGAAGACGTTACCAGGACGATGATCCCCGCGAGAACCGCGTTCCCGCGCAACGAGCGACGCTTTTCGCGCGAGATTCAAACTCCGCTCCGCGCCACTTTCAACTATACCCACCAATCCGCTTTATAAATCCCTGTATTTGGGGGTCTTTAACACCATGACTGCCGCGCCAAAGGCCTTGATATCTTAGTCAGGCGAAGCATTTATTTTGATCAAATTTTATCTATTCGTAATTTCTACTGTTCAGAATTTGGAGTATATCTAATAGGACGATTTCTAATTAAGTTATTGACAGGATATTAATAATGCGAGCGATAAATTTCTATGGGAATACAAGTGTCAGCCACGCATGGCTGACGTGGTTAAAGTGTTAAAGGTGTGAAATTCTAAACAATGGTGGACTGTGGAACTTTAATGGCACGCGACCATTCTTTACAGTTTGCTTATACGACCGAACTACCTAAGGCGAGGAATACTCGACAATTACTTAACTTTTAGGGATTACTTTAGAATCCCTAACTTAACTAAGGAAGGCTAACGTGACAATTCAAATATCGCTCTAAAATACCACCTTAAATTCCTAGCAACTTTTAAGTACGAACGGAATACCAAACAGCGCACAATGTTGAAATTTCCCGATCGACCTTCAACGAACGACGCGCAAATGAAAATTGAAGCGTGCTGCACGTCCAAGGTGCATCGAAGCGAGGCGTCGTACAGCACCGAGCAACGGCGACCACACTCCCGCCCTCGCTCGTCCGAGAAAAGGATGGACGAGGATTTTTCGAGCGTGTACGACTTCTAAACCAGTTTCCGTATACGCGTTCCGTTCCCCTCCCTCTCCCAACGTCGTAGATACTCTTCTTCTTTTCTACGACAAACAACATTTTGCACGCACGTAAAGAGGAACAGCGACAAGAGAGGAGAAGAAACGGAGCGTGGATGATGATCCAAAGAGACTCAACACTCGGACATTCGGTGTTTTTTTTTTTTTTCTGTCGCCTTTTAAACAGGTTTTACATTCGGCCAATATTGTCGTAGTAAAGTGTTCTTGTTTACCGTGTCGATAAGCTTGTCGCGTATCTTTTAAGCGGGTGCGCTTGTTGGGCGCCAATGGACGCGGAGAAACCCAGCCACCACGGGAACGGTGTGTTCCAAAGGAAGAAAAGAGAGACGTAAGGCGAGGGAGAATCTTCTTGGTTCTGTTACGTGGAACGAAGAAACTGACGTAGAAGAAGTGGAAGAAAAAGGCAAGAAACCTTACGAGTAGGAAGGAACAACAAGCGTGCGGGAAGAACGGAAAGAAGAAAACTAGCAGGTCTACACTTTCGATGTACACTGCATGGAAGTGTTCTTCTTGTCCATTCTTTTTTTTTTCCTTTCTTCAACTCATTCCTGATGTTTCTGTTTTTTTTTTTCTGCGCTACTTCGCTACCGTTTTTACCGGGTTCTCCTTTCGTGAGATATCCTCGGCTTCTTGTTCTTATTTCTGTTATTCTTGTCACTTTTGTTCTTGCTCTTGTTACCGTTCAACCCTGAAGCACGGTTACGTCACTGGTCGTCGGGAGGGAGGATCGTTAAACGCGTCCACGACGTTCGTTCGTTTAACAACGCGATTAATATGCAAGCGCGCGTAGATGAAAATCGTTTGTCTATCGAATTTACAACGAACCAGCGACAACACGGAGAAAAAATTTAACCCCGTTCTTCGGCATCGACACGACACGAAACGTGGTAATCTTCTTTGATGAACTTTTGTAACGATGCTGGATCGGACAAGTTGAAGTAAATTTACTTTATAGGCGTGTTAACACGTTTTACTGGCGCAGTATACTTACTTTAAAATCCGAATTATTAAGAATGCGGTCGATTAATTTTCAAATTTAACCTTTCAATTCGATACCCACTATTATTAGCTTAATATTAACGCCATCTTTTTGTCAATTATTTGATCGTACAAAATTTCGGGTGTCAGTCACCGGCGACTGACGTGGCGCTTAACGCGTTAACACTAGAACTACCAAGCGGGTCAAAATATCTTGCTTTAGATTTCTTATTTTAAATTAGAAAATTAATTAGAAAGCTTTCGTCGAAATATAAGTTGGATTTTATCTTTCATCTTTCATTGATTTTGTTTTCTATTTCAGCTTCGATTTTGAAGTAAGGATACACTGAACGTCGGTACTTCTAGTGTTAAATATGATTAAGGGGTATTATATTGGGTTGGCAAATAAGTTCGTTCGGTTTTTGCTTCGACACAGTTTCATAGCGCTATTGCACAACCAAAATAGGTAGAAAGATGGCAAGAGGTTATCGATAAAAATGGCTAATATTATAATTTAATAAAATCTCCCCTACGCATTAAAGAAATTGTTTCATGCTCCCTTAAAAAACCGAACGAACTTATTTGCCAACCCAATAGTAACCCAGGCGTGGAGAAACTGATTTCTAAACTAACATCTAAAGAAATAATACAAAATTTCAATATTAAAATTTCAGAACTTGTTAATATTGTTATAACCAACTTGTTCCAGCTTAGAGCAGATAATTTGCAACCTATGCATCTTTTCTAATTAATCAAATCGATTAACGTCCAATCAGCGGATAACGAATTAAATTTCTTCGAGAGTTAAAGGAAAAAAATGTAATAAATGCATATGAAATGTTGATACAGGATCTGAACAGTGATTCACGATGGAAATTGGTCGGATCGACGAATCGATGGTAATACATGGCGGAGGCGTAAGTTTTAACCGTAGCAGTGGTGAACACAGAGATCGCTTTCTACGTTGAACTCCCCTTCCCCTACCCGTAAAGCTGGACCACAAATATCGGAGGAATTGGAAACTCGTCGATGGCGTTCCAGTCAGGGAATGCTACTTTCGTCAAAAATGGAAGAATACGCGTATAACCGAGGGGAGAGAATTCGAAGGCCTAAGGGAGAGTACGAAGGATCAATCGAAACGCGCCGTTACGCGGCTCAGCTAAATAACCATGAAGAAGTATTTTCAGAAAATTGAAACAATTCAAACGGATGGCATCGCAGAATCAGGTTGTCTGAAGTTTACAACCCTTTGCTTTACGATCTCTTCTATCCTTCCATTGACAAATACATTTCTGTCCTTTTTCACTCGTTGGTTCTTTCAAAATTGCATCAGGGTTGGAAAATGGATCATCCTTTCGTTTGTGGTTCAATTATTTGTTAATTAACTTTCTTATAATAGAAAACAGTCGCAAGGAGCAGAAAAAGGTAGAACGGTAAGAGGCAAGGAACATCGCCGAAACAAGGGACGGAACGATGTCAGCGGGGCAAGCACGTGAATTAAGCGACGTTGGAAATTAACCCCCTTAAGCCACCCTCTAGATTTACCCCAGGTGCTCGTCAGTGTCCGACCCTGAAACCGTGAGCGTCGTAAACTCGCTCGGCTCGTTCGTTTTACTGTCGTAAGAGGAACCTAGCCCCCCCTCTGGAATCCCGTACGGGCATTCGAACGCCAAGAATCCTGATTAAACATTAACAGGCTACCCTCTTACGATTCTTACAGAGAACTACCTCCGTGTACCCTCTGATTCTTCATCTTCCGAGACCATCGTTAAAATCTATTAACTTCTTATCCTGTGTTTTTATTTTTTATATACGTGGATCTAAATATTGTATTGAATTTGTATTTTCTGGTATTACCTGAAATTTAGTATTCTGAAATTTAAATTTCATTCGTATCGGAATACAGAAACTTAAGGAAAGAAATCAAAATAAATAGATTCCTAATTATTTGTAACATTTTTCTTCTGACACGGCGCATTTGGTTTCTGGAAGCTTAGCTGGAAAATCAGATCAGACCCGATTGTGCGGAAAAATGCTTCGAGTGAAAAGGGTTAAATTTCCTCGCTCAAGAATAGGAACTAATAAATAATCAGAAACCATCAAAATTGCCAAATCGGTCTATTCTTGACGATTAACCATCTGCACTTTGCTGTCCCGTCCGAGGGGACATATTTAATTTACCGGAGTATTTTGAAATACGGCATTTAAGTTTTATTTATATATTGGAACGCAAACAATTGAGAAAAGGAATAAAAATAAATAGGCTTTGGTTTTCAGAAGGTTTGCTAGAAAAGTAGACTAGATTCGATCCTATCCTTCGTGTTCCACGCGATATTTACAAAAGGAACGTATACGCCGTAATTCAACATCACAAAACTGTACGCAAACTTCCGTCCAGCATCAAAGGGCGTATCTTCTCAACGAAAACAAGTTTACGTCAAAAGCAACACGATCACCCGTGCCAAGTCGAAAGCGACCACTTAACCCTGATCGAGGAAGATTCGACGTCGAGTCTACGAGCGATAGGGTTTGCTGCTCCCGGTCGACGCGGAAACTCGACCAACTTTCTCGGATCACCGCGCCGGATCGACATCGATCGTTTATGGATCCCGACCACCTCGAAGAAGCGTGACACCTCGTCGAAGGTTACACACAACACAACGCTGGGGTGGTTGCTAGTTCCCATATAGGCTCGTGTACGAACAGGGTGAGAAGACAGACAATGTACACCCAGGAAAACGGGGTAATTATATTAAAAAAAAAAAAAAAAGAGTGGAAACATTTCATGGAATTCGATGACCTTGGGATATGTTTCCAAGGTCGATATTTTGAACAACTTTTCGGTACACGTATGATTGCTAATTGGTCTTAGTTTTCGAGATAGATTTTCGTACATTTTTTGACTTGAATTTTTCTTTAGAAGCTAGAAGAATTAATTTATGACGCGGTGTACAGAGATTTCGAAGAAATTGTGGCTGGTAGAAAATGAAATTCAAAATATAATCAGGGGCAAGCAGCTTATATATTTTCCAAGATGATAAAAAAGAGTTCGTAATTTTTGGAGTGAATAGTACTGGCCGAACGATAAAACAAAAATTCTAATAAACATATGGGTCGAAAAATTAATATTTTCAATTCTTGGTTTAACACGTTGAGTGGCACAGTGAAAACGGACGTACGCAGTCAGACACGATAAAATCCTAATTATTAATAAGCATGCAGTCGATTAAGCATTATTAGCTCAATATTAACGCCATCTTTTTGTCAATTATTTGATTGTAGAAAAGTTCGGGTGTCAGTCACCGGTGACCACCGTGGCGCTTAACGTGTTAACCAGGAAGATTAATTATCTTCCCAAGTACCTAGGATACTAATTATCTAATTAAATTCCTTGAAAACCGAAGCCGGACGTAGCGATTATAGATATAAGAAAATCTTGAGAATATCGACCTTGAAAGTATATTTCAAGGCCACCGAAATCGCCGAATAGTCCCCTTTCCTGCACATATAATTACCAAAGAGAAGGAAGGGACAGGCACCGGGTGGAAATTACCGGCCCGACTGTACGGTCCTGGAAGACCGCGTCATCCCCTTTAACTGGGGGATTGAATTTTTCCCCGACTCGGAGCTCCTGGCACAGGGTGCGCACGACTCTGCCGGCCTGAACCCACCCCAACCCCAACTCGCCCACTCATCCCCCTGACTCCCTGACGGAGAAAGAGAAAAAGGGGGAGGTTGGTGGCGGTGGCAGTAGCGTAGGTGCACACGAGAACAAGCGAGAGAAGGACAGAAGGATGGGGGAAGAGGAGGAGGACCTCATCCCTTTCACCGTGGACAATAATTCTCCAGTGGTCGCAGAGGGTTGCCCGTGGCAACTCTTCAGCGTTCTGTAGACGAGCTGACGAGACGAGAGCGATGAAATTGTCTCTTGCTAAACCACCTATCCCCCCCCCCCCCCCCCTTCCTTTCCTCCATCTATCTTTCCCTCTCTTTCTCTCGATACTGGCGGTTGTAGGAGGCAAAAAATGCAAGAGCAAAGAGAGAGGATGGCAAGGGGACAGGCGGGTGAAAAAAATAGAGAGGCGGAGGAGGAGAAGGAGAAGGTGGTAGACGAGGAGGGCGGTAGGGCGCAAAGTAACGGAGAACCAGGGGTGGATTCGTTGGGAATTTCGCGTATCTTCGACGCCGGGGGTGGCCGCGTTTAATCCCCCGGGCTCTATGCAAGAAGAAAGAGTCCTATGGGGGCTGCGATTAAGAATCGGAGGCCCTACTTTGGCCAATGTTTTTCTACTGTTGTCTTCAAAGCAACCAATATACGTACAGCTGGTGGGAGATGACGACGAGGAACGAAAAGGGTGGATATTTGTTAAAATTCTTACAATGTTAGTTAACATCGAAGCATGCAAGGATATTAATCCTCTTTTGCAAGCTTGCGGGATGTCTCGGTTAACTACAACTCGATTCTTTTTCTGACTTTAACTAATGGACGAATTATAATTATTGTCATGATGGATCATAACAATATTGATTTTTTGAAAGCACCTTCTTCAGACTCATGGATCCAGGTATGAAAAAGAATTGAATTAAGTTAGACAAGACACTCTGTGTATGAAATATAATTCAACTGTTTTAACACTATAACTACCGGCGTTCAGTGTACCCTAACTTCTGAGTTAAAAACAAATTAGAAAACAAAATAATTACGATATTAAATGTAAACTCTTGATAAAAGCCAACGTACAACTCGACGGAAGCGTTTTAATAAATTTTGTAAATTAAAATAAAAAACCTGAAGCAAGTCATTTTGACCCGTTTGGTAGTTAAAATATTCTGGTGTTAAAATATTGATCTTTATATTCCATCGTCTGGATACTAACCTTCTCAAAGTGTGAAAAAAAAGTAGGAATTGATTAGATTTTCGTGGGGTGAATTGCATTAAGATATTCGATACAAGAATTGTATGGTGGAATATCAGACGAAAGTCAAATGAAGTAGTATAACATATGATATGTCAGACGATGATGAAATTTTGTGCCTAAACCTAACTTACTTGGCAAAAATTAAGGACCATGAGCACGGGGGCGAATTTTCTTGGTTACGATGTGTAATATATTAGAACAAAGAAAAATTATATCTTTCTGTAATTTACTCTAAGTATTCGTACAAAGCACTTAACCCTTTCGAGGCTGAATTTTTCCGAACAGTGTAAAAACTGTCTCATCAATTATTAATAATAAAATGAGATACACCTGAAATTTAAATATTTTGTGAAATCAACTTCACCAGAAACAAAAACCATGGGTGTTAACAAACACCCATATCGTAAAATGAAGATTAAACTTTCAAACGGAAACGATTTCAGACGCTCGGAATCAACGAGGCCCTAGGATTTGAAAAAAAAATAAAAAGAGAGACAAGAGAACGCTGAAAGAGGAAGAAGAAATACAAAATAAATAAAAAAAAAAGGGAAAACGAACGAGCAGAAAGGGATGGACAGATAAAAGGTAGATCTTGAAAAGGTAGTCGACGTGTTCGCTTTGACGGATCTGGCCGTGTCGCCCGAACGAGCAAGCGGATTAGCGGCAGATCGTGTGCGTCCGTTCGTAACGAACCGCTTCGCGAGACTTTTGCACGGTAGCCAAGAAAGAACGAACGAGATTCGTGGATAACTCGATCAACGATCAGCTAATCCCGATGGAATATTTTGACACCGGGCTTGTCTACCTGCGACGAGCAACCATCAAAACACCTTTCCGCTTTGTTTTTATTTTTCTCGGTAGACGATCGACGTTCTGTGTTAATTATTTCTTGGACGCGATTCTTTCGACAGAAAAGCAACGTTTGTATGAAATGAGACAATACGTTAACGTACATGGAATAATAGAGCGAAATCCAATGGCGCAAGAAGAAAAGATGTTATAAGGGATACACATGGTTCCGTATGAAATCAACGAGCACGACGGTTTCCTGTTGTTACGATCCGATCGTACTCGTGTAATCCGCTCGTTAAGCTCTTTACACGAAATGGATACATGGAAGAAGACCGCGACGTTTCCATATAATCATTTGCGGGTAAATTAAGGAGCTTTGGCCCCGGGCGGTGTGGATTAATCGGTTTCTAGCTGCGTTTAGGATAGACCGTGCAAGCGTTTCCGCTTTGCCGCTAATAGCAATGGACATTCGGTACTCTTGAAGAATTGACCATTCATTCGATCAGCATAGAATTTTAAACGTATTCTTCGTGGGTCTCCAGACTGTCCCAAATATATAACAGATGTGAAGAAAATAATTTTCACCATCAAATTTTACTTGTAATTATCATTTGAAAATCTCTCCTGAATATTCATTACTTTCCATCCGTCGGAAGGGTGAAGTAAAGTATCAGATTATTTCTAACAAAATAATGTGCCAACAAAAAAAGAATCTCGCGTTGAGAGGCACTGTCCATTTCTATAATATTTGTAAAGCGGAAAACCGATCGGATGGCACTGGGTCGAAAGGCCTCTAACTGTTTATGCCATGGGGCCTGCGTCATAAACACGGTGCAGACGTTACTTTCTTTTCTTCGATCGGACACCAAATTTCCTATAGCCTATAGAATTTTCACTGCGTTGCCTTCTTCTCTTCGCTTCAAATCTGTCATTCGCATAGTACAGACGTCCTTCCAAGCCGCAGAAATAAAATATTATAAAATCGGAACATAAGTTAGTAGAATGAAACCCCATCTTTCTCTAAAATCTCAAAATCTGGAGGGTAGTGCCTACATTTTTTATAGTCGATTATGCTCCTTAACAACATCACACGAACAATAATTAATATACATACAGACTCCAAAATCCATCCGAACGTGTCACCCAGTAGATCTTAAATGCACGCTATATACACATGGGTGGAGTGGGGGGGTGTCTACATATTTCTGCACACAGACGAGGACTATGTATTGCACATGTATTACATATACATATATATACATATATCCGTATGTACATAGGAGAAGAGAGAAGCAGAGAAGCAGAAGATGTGGTGGATGGAGACACGAGGAAAAGAGGGAGGAGAAGGAGAGAGAGAGAATTACGTGGAGCAGAGAGACAGAAAGAGCCAGGGTCGAATGATCAGCCATAAACTGAGTCAGCGGGGATAGTATTGTCCTCTGATTCCCCTGGAGCAAGCAAACTCTCTCTCGCGCTCTCTGAACCACCCTATGATTCCACCTCGTCCGCAGACGCGAGTTCGGGGTGCTGAGGGCGATGGTCGGCCAGGGACAGGGGGAGAAGGAAGAGATGACGCCGTGAAACTATCGCGTTCAATCGTTAACAAAACTGGAGCGTTCGTCTGTTCTTTGCTGAACTTCGGAGTTTGCTTGGACCATGAACCCGTAGAGGACGCGTTTGAACCCCGAAATATTTTTTGAAAACTGTGCCGAGTAATTTAAAGGTTATTAGGTAATTAATAGGATTAATTGGGCGCATACAGACACCTACGGTATAGAGCGATGGCAAAGCAGCGAAAGTTATTCAATTATTAAATATCCAAATAATCAAATAATCAAATTAACCAATTCGCATTGAAATAATAACTAGGCCGACCGCTCATCGTATTTGATTTAACCCAGTCCCTAGCCTTAGATTTGACGGATACAAATCTCTAAACATTGAAACCTTCTTTCCCTATACATATGTATAAGTGTCCGAATGAGATTGGATGGAAATAAAAAGAATTTCCTGCTAATGTCCAGGATTAAAGGGATATGTAGAATGATTGTGAAGGGTATCAGACGGTTAGAAGGCGATCGGACGCGTGGTGGACGCGGCTTAAATCGATCATGGCTGAGTGAGGAGCGACCTAAGAAACACGACTGGTGCATAGCCCGAGGGACTGTGAAGCAGTGGCATGCAACAGGCCACTAGCTTCTTCTTCTCTGGAATGAGAGAAGCCCCTGTAGAAAGACTGTGTCCGGATCAAAGCACTTACCACGGGTATTTATGCCTGTTCCTTTCCGTCGCAGGACGAAAAAACACCTTTCATTCATCGACCGTGTCATCGACTCGTTTACTAATTAACCCCCTTCACGCTCGAGTCGCACCTTTACGATATGGCCGGCTCATTTGCCAAATTGGTAATTCCACAAAACAGAAAATAATATATATTCTTGTTAAACACTTTGTAGGAAAAGTTGTCACGCATTGTGTCTTAAGTTAAGTTAAACGTGACAGTTTTGACAACTACTTCGCAACGAGTTAGTTACCTTATTAACCAGGTAAATCGATGGGCTAGGTTAATCGTAGGAACTTTCGAACGTATGACATCCGATGGCGCCTCCTTCGCTCACAACGCCATTTTCCCTAGGGAAGTCGATGCTACTCAACAGTCAACTTTTACTAGACTCGGTATAATTATTATAAATTCAAATAAATCCCCCGTCATTTCGCAATCAACTTGGTAAAACAAGACTGTCTGATAACTGATTTATTTATCGACCAAAGTGAAATATTGTTTGTGCCGTGATTTTATCGTAGGTCGATCAACGTTTATAATGAAATCATCGGTAGATTGAATTACATCTGGCCGACAAACGACCCGGAAAAGTAGGAAAACGGGACGGAAGTTTATTAGAATTGTCGGACATCATCTACTCGGTGTACTTTGCAAAGACAGACTTAATCCAATAACGTCGAGGTACGTTCTATACCGATGTCATCGGAGCTCGAATGTCCTTTTCGCCCGCGTTACACGTAATTGCGAGGGTTAACGAAGTTAGCGGTTCGCGGTTACGATAATGTGAAACGTCACAACCCCAATAGAGGAACGATCGCTTCGATCCTCGCCGCCTGGCGTTCTTGAAAATCACCTCAAAGGAACAATCTATTCCCTATCAGTATTTCCTCCTCCTTTCAAAGTAAAACAGACAGTTCGTTCCCTTATTGAAAATCAATAATTGAGACGTTTGGCGAATACAAGAACACCCGTGACACCATCAATTTCAAAGTATTATTTAGAAAATAATTAAATTATCGCTGTCACAGAGATCCACGGTCCAAAGGAAAGACCTTCATACATTAGACAAACAATAGCCAAAGAAATATTGTAAAATGTAGAATATTTGAATTCTAAATTACACTTTGGATCAGCAAAGAATTGAGTCGTGCGAGGGTTAACTATTAAATTAAACAGACACCGCAAATTCATCATCCAAACTTCTAAATCTTCTCCAAGACGGATACTTCAAGTCACGAGCCCGAGGAATGAGAAAATAAAATCCGAACGAACAACCAGAACCACGGAAGACAATTCCCCTATCCACGCGGATAGTTCCTAAGGAAGAATCCCGTCGATAATTTATCGAATCCGTCATAACCGTGCAATAATTTACAGCGAAATTATGCAAACTGTGTGGGCGTGGCGTTCGATCGTGGAACACTTGGAAGAAAATAAAGAAAATAAAGAAAATAAAGAAAGAAAGGGAGAGAAACGAGTGAGTAACATAGGTTGGAATATGGCGTTCGACTCGGTGGACGTGTTTCCAGGGCGCAGTACACAACAAGCTGAGACCACAACCGGCTTCGTGAAACGAATGTATTTATACGGTTTTATAACTTGTCCCTGGGTTACACCCACTTCTTAGTCGATAGATTTTTTTTCCGGTGAATGCCTCTGTTATCCTGTAACCACGCGTACACCCTGTGAGTGAAAAGAAGGACGAGGAACAAGAATGGTCCGAGGGTGGCGGGGCCAACAGGGGTGGAAGATGAAACGTAGACGCGTGTATTATTTCCAAACGGAAACGGTCTCATCAAGATCTTCTGGGACGTTCGTGAATGTTTAGGACAAAGAATACAAGAAGTCTGATTACATCCCACGAACGTTTTATCATTTTTGTTACGCAAGCATGGATCAAAGCGCGACAATATAATTGATATTCGTCAGGATGCTGAGGAAGGCGTGTTTAATCCCTTAATCCGTTAAACGTTAAAATATAGTAAAAATAGTAAAGACTGTAGGGCTAGGTTCCATCTTTTGCCTGTTCTCCTTTCTCGTAGGTGCTACGTAAACCGCTGACGTGCACTGCTGACACAGTAGATGGTCACGTCAGCAATTGGCAACGAGCCCGAAAAAATATTTCGCCCCCTTGGAGCCCGTGTGCTTTGACAGCGTCGGGGGGTCATTCGTTCGGGCCAATAGCGCCGTGTAAAATATCTGGGTGACTTTCTTTATCAGCCTTTCGATCCAGATAATTCAAAACTCGATGGGATTATAGAATTAAAAAAAGTATATCTCGTGTCACTTGACTGTAACTTGACAGCCGTAAACTTTGGGAACTAAGGTAAATGTCCCGATTAGCGACCTTGTCCTAATTATTGACACTTTATCGTTCTTACTTAACTGTTAGATTGTCTATGTTACGAAAAAAATGTAATAAATGTATATTCGAAATATCATGCATATAGTTAGTAATTAATAGGTGTTTTCATGCGTGTCAACTATAAAGCCATGATAGAGCAATTCCTTACTATCGATCTTAAGAATGGCAAAATTTTAAATATTAAATAATTAAATGTACACTGAAACAAGCTCAGAAATATTTGTTAATTGTGTAGTAATTATGGAAATGAATAATCGGTACTCCAAAATTATGCAAGCCCCTGTTATTCACTATTCGCTGTATTCGTATTGCAAATGGTTGGAATTTCAATTTGTTTAAATGATTGTACTATAGTCGTAAATTGGCACATTTACATCGAATATATACGAGTCAATAATCAAGTCCGAAAGGAATTAAATGATGAAAAAACTCGTACACCAACACCCTACGATATCTTTACCATAAATTATCATATAAAAGGAACACTTTTCATAGCACAAAGGAAGCAGTAAAATGTCAAGCTATTAATGAGTAACTGCGATAAGTATTTTCAGTAAGTAAATATGTTAAAGTGCACACTTCAATTTTACAAACTCGCTAATTGGGACATTTACCTTACGTCTCTATACCTGCTGGGATTCCCCAGAAGTAGCCTCATACTTAATAAATAAATGCTTGCTAGGATTCCTTATATATAAATAACCGTCAAGTTCCTTAGCCACCTCCTGCTAGGAATCCTTAATCGTAAACGCATTCTTGTACCCGTAGGTGTTCCTGGTTGCAACAAATTTATTTTTCAATAACACCCGCTTTAAAAATCTCTCTGTTCGAATATCACGTGTTCGTGCGTAACAATATTCCTGATGGCAGACAAAGTTTTATGAAAATTTCACCGATCCCAGTGTGTCCATCCTTAGGAACCGCGGGTGATGTTACTAACGAAGCTTAATGAATTCTCGCAAGAAACGTCGGTTTACCGAGGAAATCATCGATAATCTAACATGGTCGGTCGGTGGTAAGTCGACGGTGGTGGTGGGAACGTGTAACGAGGCCCGTGCCACGGGGCGCTAATGACATTAGCAAAACTGTCAGCGGCGAGAGATAGAGGCTGTAACGGTGGCCCCCGCGCTCATTGCCGCTGTAAATATTTATTCACGTAGCTGGCGGGTAAAATTGAAAATCTTCATAATGCGCTGCCACCGTGGCGCATACTAAGTCCTCGTATTAGCATATATCGTTTAAATCTTGATTCGTGTTTTGCGCCTGGGATCGCGTTACGAAAAAGAGGCAAAGAAGAGAGAATAACGGCTAAGATTTCGTTTAATGAAATCACCTGGCTCGAACCGTACGCTATTCTATCGTAATCTCATCCGATCGCGACAAAAAATTGAAGCCAATCACGTTTCCCGTTCACAAATAAAGTAATTAATATCCCAAATCAAATACTCAACTTCAGGCTCGTACTCCTCGTTGTTTGTCGAAATATAGGAAAAGTTTGTTAACAATAATCATGTGGCACGAAGGGGATGATATAAAAAAAAAATTAACAGTTTGTGAAATATTTTCTATAAAAATTGTGTATTCGTTGTACATAAATGAAGTTGAATTTTCTAATAATTTCTATTAAAGAAGGGGGAATAATATACACTTTTTTCTTGGATAGATTGTAATTTGCATCGAGAACCACTGGCGGTCGCGTTGCACGGCAAGTGCATCGTCGATGCATGTATAAGTGCCATGTTTACATATACACGCATCCCTGACGATGTTCCCGTGCACGTACACGAAACGTTCTGGTGTGCACAGTGTCGATGAGAATGTACAGTCACCGACACTCCTCGTCCTTTCATCCTTTACAGGGTGTTTCAAAAATAACTGGCCAAATGTTCAGTAGTCTATTCAACAAACTGAATAATATCGAACTAATTCAATGTTCATACTAATCTTTAAATACTGAAGGCTTGCAAATTTATATTGAAATCGAAATTGATGGGCAGACGAAAGTTGGACCACTAAATTAAATCAAACGAGTCGTAATAAAGGTCGGAGGAAAATATTCAAACGTAGTCTATTTTATAAATCTAGAGTTAGCTCTAATAGATGTTTAAATTCTACCAACTATCGTTAGTAATTTCTTGAAAAATATTCAAAATCCCTCACTCCTACAATAAACAAACAAATTTCGATCAAAGCAATCACCATTCAAACTAATACTTTTAGTGTCACGTTTGAACGCCCTACAATAAGATTTGATTAATTTCCACGCAAATCTAAGAAACTTCAAGAAATATCAAGACAGGTCCTCTGTTTTAGAAACACCCTGGCAGAAGAAATCTTACACGAAAAGTGGAGAACAAGGACAGCCGCGTAAACGACGCGCCCTAAAAAAGACAAAAGAAGACAGCAACGCCTACGCACACGGAAAGAGTTGCCTTCGAAAGATAGGAATATAAATGCGCGATCGATAAATTCTCCGAACGTGCATCAACGACTCCATTTTGCACAAATAACGTATATTTCCATTAATGAAGTGCCTTCGCCAGGCTGGCCCTCCCTTGTTTCCCCTCCCCCCTGTAAAACATTAATGTATGCCGCAGTAAAACGCTCCCCCACGTCGCCAGAGTTGAAGCAGGGCAAAAATAAAATTAAAAAAAAAAAAAAGGAGGATGGTAAAAAAAAAAGGCAAATGCAACGTACCTACTACGATGAATAAATACACGGTTTTTCGAAACGAAAATTGTTCGCGTCGTCCGCTATTACGGGCACGCAATTAAATTTCATCAGAAACGGGAAGATTCTTCTTGCTCGCTTTTTGGACGAGGGTAGATTTTAGGGGATGTTTGCATTCTTTGCCAGCACGTACATTATGCTTCGTAAGCGTTTAAACGCTTGCTCGTATCTCGAAGAATTTCATTGTTGTCGGAAGTGTCGGAGGATTTGTCGATTCTTAATTGTTATGTAATATTTATTAAGGCGTTAGATTGAAAATCATATATGTAATTTGTGAATCATATCTGAAGTGAAGAACAGTAATTTCTGAATTAATTAAGCATCGTTATTCGCCATACTTACCAGGAGTTATACATATTATATTTGATCATATTGATAGTGATTTCTCCCTTCAACACGTTGAGTGGCACAATGAAAACGGACGTACCGTAGTCAGACACGATCAAATCCTAATTATTAAGGATGCGGTCGATTAATTCTCAAATTTAACTTTTCAATTCGGTACCCACCATTGTTAGCTTAATATCAACGCTATCCAAGATTTATTTCATGCTTCTTTTTTTTTTTCAATTATTCGATTGTACAAAATTCCGGTGACTGACGTGGCACTTAACGTGTTAACACTGGAACAACGTTCAATGCACCCATATCAAAATAAATAAAGGATACAAAATAACTCTTTACCTTAATAACAGCCAACGTATATTTCAACAAGAGCCTGCTAATCAATTCTGTCATTTAAAATAAGAAATCAGAAACAAATCGTTTTGACCCCTTTGATAATTCTAGTGTTAAAGGTGAATAATTACCAACTGAACTTAGCGCCATGTTTACCACTTTTACCATCTTCGCAAATAATAAATACAAGAATCGTCCTGCCTTACAACGTAAACGTTTGCAGCGCGATGCAGCGAACATTTAACATACCGAATGTCCAAGTACTTTTTCTCAAATTTATTTCCAACATCCATCACACCCCTTTCGTTGAAAGAAAGAACGAAGAAAAAAAAAAGGGAATTCTATGATGCTAATAAAAGTTCTGTTACCGGTATCGCGACTCGATGCCGAACGAGAAGAAAAGAGATTGATAGTTTACAAAATATTTCAGCTTCCACTGTTAGGTGACTCACCCAGTACACGTACCAGGAATAAACGTGTGCGCACATATACATAGAATCACAGATTCATATACATTTATCAAGGTGGTTGTGTGTGTTCGTGTGTTGTATCGCACATAATGAGATATAACACGTACACACAATCACCGCTAGGTATCGTATGCGGACGTGTATATAGGCGAAGCAAGAGAAAGGGCAAACGGGGTGTGGAAGGGGAAGAAGAGGAGGGAAACGAAGAAGGTGGAGGTCGTGGAACGATGAGAGGAGTATGGAGGGGAGTATGGAGGAGGTGGTGGCACGGCGAAACTATTGTCCGACGATGTATTAACGAGCAGCGATGCTATTGACGTGGAATCGGTTCGAAGCGTTGGGGAAAAAACGGAACGTACACGTACAGAAAATGGGAAAAAATAAAAAGAAAAAAAAAAGGAATATTCGCGTGTCGGGTTGGACACGTCAGTGTTGAACCTAGAAACCGTGGAATGAAAAAGAAAATCATGGATTGGTTGCACCTTTTTTTTTATGTGTGTGTATAAAATTGAAAATTGGTTTTTTCAACGTTAGTATATTTTAATTTACAAATGTAATTAACGCTTTTGTTGCCAGCTGAGGAAGTTTAATTCGTGAAAAATCCAACTTATCTTCTTATGTTGGTCAACCCTCGGACGGCGGACGGTTAAGATAGCAAGAGTTCAGACTGAATATTTTCACGCTTCAAAATATTTCCAATATAAGTCTTTCGTTAGAAAATTGAACCGTCTAATTGTATTCGTATCGGATACGTTAGTCTTCCAAATGTTGAACAACCTCTCCTCCGAATGAATATGAAAATTTGAAAAGAACAGATCGTGCCATTATTGGGATAATAATTATTATCAAACTGAAACTGTACGAGAAGAATAATTTTATTTTGCAAATTCTGTCGGTCCAAAAAGCACGAGTTTCTTTAAGATCCAAGTCTGGAGTGTCGTCACCGCGTATGTCCTTGATTCCAGTCTTCTCGACGATCATTCGAGATTCAACGAGGACTCGTGACGTAGAAGTAGATTTTCGAGATCGAATCTTAAAATAGAAGCTACACACAGGCGCGTGCACGCAACTGGTCCACGACGAAAAACGGAAGAGAGAATCGTGGCAGCAACGAAAATATTAATAAACATTCGCTTTTTGCCTCTTTCTGTAGACGACTCTTTTTTTATGCTTTTTTTTCGCTGGACGTGCAATTCAGCGTCGCGCAACCCTTTCGAGAGGGTAAAATATTGCAACGAACGGACGACGGGAAAAAGAAATTGAAAAAAAAAAAAAGACGGACAATTATTGTCCCAGCCGGAAACAGTCGGGGTTCCTGGGAACGTGGACAAATTCATTGCCACCCTAGTTGGAAGAACTTCGACATTTCCGGTTTCTTGTAACGATTTTCCATATTTTCCAACGGCGACATCGAACGGTTCACAAACTGTCTCGAATTTTATGTTATATCCCCCATCGGTTCCCTTTGAGAAACTTCTTTGACACGCCCTTTATATTCGGAGCATTTTTTTAAATATTCGTATTCTACAAAAAGAAAATCCTGTAAATCTCTAATTTCGTTTGCAATAACTTTGCATCGTACAAATTTTCAAACACCACCTACTCGATATTTCTACGAGTTGCGTTCGATGTCACGATCGTCGATAACAGAAGATTTTGAGGAACTACTTTGCGATTCTAATGGCAACGCCGAAGAAATATTCCGTAAGTAAAGTTGGCATCGAGTTACCAGAGAAAAGAACGAGCGAATTTTTAGAACGTGACTGGTAAAATCGACGCACCCGGTTGAGAGAAAAAAAAAAGAAGAAAAAAGAAAAGAAAAAAGAGAGAGACGAGTTTTATGAATTCGTTGTATTTTTAGGCGGGCGACGATGCTCGCTATCGAACCTCAATATCGATCTCGCCGATTGCTTGCGCAAGTACTCGCGACCCTGAACCGCCAACGGCAAACGTGTCCATGAAGACTTTGAATTTCATTAACAATTCGATCGAACCTGGCAAATTTTCCAACACGAAACTATCAATAGCCATCGTTCATTTTTATTTTTATATTTCATACAATTCATCCTTAATTGTGTCGACAGTGGTGATGCAAAAAAATTATTTAAATGATTGAGAAAGTATTTGTATTGATGTTCTTTTTTCTTTTTTGGATTACGAACGATACGGTGGCACATATTAAACGTGACTGCCACGCTAAAGGCGCTGAAAACTTCGTTAGGCGAAGCATTTATTTCTATCAAATGTTACCTATTATTCTTACAATTTTTCGTAATTTAAAATAATTTAGAATTTAGAATACCAAACACGACGACTTCGCATACAGGTGACGTGGCAGTTAAAGTGTTAAGTTAAAGTGTTAACAGATAGGTTAACTATATTAACCTTCAAAGATACAGGAATTCCGCGACTAATTCAAGTAGAGTTAGTAAAATGTTTCCACCGAACCTATGTCATCCAACACCGCGAACTTTCAGTTATAATAATCGTCTTAGAATCTACCGACAGTTGGCACTGCCCTGAGAATTCAGGTATCATAAGCCAGTAATAAAAGTCTAGCATACCCCAAACCGACAGAATAGATACAGACCCGTACAGGTCTGAAACTACACGAGAATAATCGTCGTGACGTACTCAGTTACGTCTCTGTCGAAGGTCAGAATTCGTGAAATCCCGTGGAAACAAACAACCGTGAACAAATGAGTTGGTAGCAACCGTGCGACCAACATCGGGCGGAAGGTGAAAGAAACCGAAGAAGATTGGAGAGCGAAGGAAGGACTCGACAGAGGACAATTGTTGTTCTAGCAGGAGCAACGCGAACTTTTGCACCAAGGGGCAATGCTATCGCCGCCAAGCCACGAAGGACTAAAGTTAGCCAACTTCTACATCAGAATCGAGAGCTCGTCCTACTACGTCGGCTCTGTCTCTCCCCTTCTCTCTCCCCTCGAGAGAAGCACACCTTACCGAACGCCCTCTCCTCTGCTTCTGGTTCACCTGGCTGGCAGGAGGCGAGGCTTCCGAGAACGCATCTACATCTCGAGAAACCGGCCGAATTTTTATACTTCTAGACGGCGCGGGCCCGAAAACAAAACGACCCGTTTTTCTGCCAATTACCCTGATGTGTCGCTGACTGGCCGACAGCTCGAAACCGAACTGGAACAACGGTGGACTGATTACCTACTACTTAACCGTTTCGGTGCGGTAAAATTGAAAGCCAAAGTGTATGGTAAGTGAGAAATTTGTAGCAATTACATAGACTGTTTTATTATTAGTATAATTCTCAGGCCAGTGCCAATTGTCGATAGGTTCGCGTGTTGGATGACATGGGTCAGGTAAAAATACTTTCCGAATTTAGGCCTCTGGAGACATACTTTTGTCGTAGCAGTGGAATTCCCGTATCTTTGAAGGTTAATAGTTAACCTATGATATTAGTCTTTAATTAATTGTCCAATTTACAATAATTTTGATTAATACCTTAATCACTGCTGACGTATATTAACCCCTTGCCTTACGATTTTCCCGACAGGTGTGTCAGTCAAAGCTAAATATTTATTGCTCCAGAGTTCAAAGAAATCAAGGAAATTTGCGAAGATTACACCTAGAAAATTTCAAGACGGCGGAACCTGGATCAGCGGTGTCCCAGATTTAACGCAAATACAACGGTACTCCGATGAAAAATAAAACCTATACATTTTTTTAACAAAGATGTTTCGAATATTGGAGAACGAAATTTAAATTTAATTCTTTTTCAATTTTTTTTTTTATTTTTTCACTGTGACCCTACTAAATAAAAATTCACGATTAATTTCCTGCCCCTTCACCCCCAAGCCCAAATGGCCGAGAAATATTACGAATTTTCTGTATGAAACGCGAGACAAAGGGTGTCTAGGATTATATTAAAATTAGATCTGCAACGTTTGTCGATTAATTGCGATACACACGGGACAAAAGTGTCTCTGGCTCGGACCTGAAACATCGTCGCGTTCGTATGTCATTAATTTGACAGACGGTCGCGCGACAACGTACCAGTTATACATCCGCCTCTGGTTCTACGTACGAGCCCCGTTTCTGTTACTCGGTTAATTGACGCTTAATTGGTCGTAATTAAGTTAACTTCGCGAGCACGTGGCTCCGAATGAAAACAAACGCGGTTTAAACGATTGCTTCTCGAAGAAATTTCGAATTAAGAAATTCTCACACCCTCGATAAAATTGGTATTACAGAATATAAATATTTAATTATCTTCATGCATAATGCTTAACATTCGTAAAATCTATTTACGATATTGCCATTCGAACCGCTTGTTAACCGTTGTTCGGGTAAACCAGCTACTGATTGGCATGCAAAAATCGAATCCAAACACAACGGACGTCTTATTTGTTCCTTGCATTCTTCCTTCGAACAATGTTGCAAATTCCATGTTCTTAAGTAGAGATAAGAGAGCGAAGGGCTACGCCGTGAATACGTGAAAGCCGAGTGTAATTTGCTTACAATTAATCCATTATCTGTGAAACTTCATCGAGCACGTTGGCGCAGGTATTGCTCAAGGCATCAACAATTAATTTTTCATACCACTGACAGTGAATATTTCGAATTTTATTAATAATCGAACGTTTGGGTGTTCCAGAATTCGATTATTCGAGTATCACTCGAATTTTAAAGCAAATCTTACCGCTATTCCGGTAATTCGATATCCGAAATTTCTAATATCCTAGTTCCAATTCCAAATTTCACCAGTATCCAGATGTTTTAGTGAAATAAAAAGACCACGTGGTCGATCTAAAAACGGACACAGCACGCGCAAGGACAAGGGATCATTCCGTGGTGGGCATACACAACCGTGAGAGGCAAGTCGGTTACCAAGGACGTCGAACATCCCGTCTTTTGTCGAACGAAAAGAGAAGAAGAAGAAGAAGAATAAAAAGGGTGAGGTGGGAGGGAGGGAGGTAGGGAAAAAAAGAGAGAAAAATATATTGGAAGGAAACGAGATGCAAATGTATTCGGTTCACGATGAAGTGAAGCGGGCGAAAGTGTGCGGAGGAAGGTCAGTCTCCATCGACGACAGGTGATTACATATACGCACGAGACGCCGGAATTCAAGGTGGAGGTGAATTACCTGGCTGGGATTTGAGGTTAGGTCGCCACCTTCTCGACTGACCCTGACTCGAGGTCTCCTCGTATCCTTCGTCTTCGTTCGTTCGGTATCCTTGATCGATGCCAACGCGTGCGCCTTCTTCCAACCAAATTTCGCGTGTCCGTTTACCCACATCCTTACGTTAACCTTTATACTTCCAGTAAATACCTAAGTAATTCTGATTTCTTTACGATACCGTGAAAAATATCCCTCTACGAGTAACTTAACACTTTCGTTGTTTGAACTTAATTGGACATTCTTCCGTGACAGATTAATTGTCTTTTTTATAGAAAATAAGATTAAAGAATTTTGAACCGTGGACGTCGTTTGTACATTATAATATTATTCAAAATAAATGGATTCGTAAATATTTATTACTTTTTACTTTTCGAAACAGAGGATTATATATATAAGGGCTTTTGGTCACCAAATGGCGAGAAAACTGAAGAATATCAGAAGATTCGTGGATCCTTTTATCCACGAGTCTTCTTGTACCGGTGGAGAATTTAATCAGCATACCCGTGACCCGTCTATTCAGCCGCGAGGCTTCTTATTCGACCTCTTCTTAAATCCTCGGCTACGAGTCTTGATGAAGTCTATCCTCGATGACTATATTCCAAGATCTTCAACACCCACAACTCAATTAGATATTCAAAAAGGAATCTTATTTATATTATACGCTATTTTCAATTTTCCTTACGTGCACGATCCTTTCATTCTCAATTCATTCTTTATTTATCAAGGATTATTAATGGGCAAACTGGGTTATTGACCGCACAAGAGAAATTTGTATCCCCTTTTAAATTTTTCGAATATTCAACACGACAAACGATCGTATTATAATGTAACGAGGACTCTGAAAGATACTCCAGAATTTTGTCTGACGTTTTGGTAGCTCATTGTCTGACTATCTTGGCTATTTCAAACTATTCTGATGGAAATTAAATATCTGTCAATGCTCACAGTAAAAATTTGGCAAAGAAAAATATTTTACTTTGAAAGGTACTCCAGAATTTAGTCTGACTTTTTGTAAGCTTAGAACAGTGGAGTATCAAACGACTCGTTTTGCCGACGAAAGATTAACAATACCACTAATTAATTTTCAAGTTTAACTTTTTAATACAATACTTTGCTATATTAGCTTAATTTTTAATTATCACGCTGGTTGTCATACGAGCCCAACGTTGATTCTAATTATCTTGGCTATTTCAAACTATTCTGATGGAAATTAAATATCTGTCAATGCTCTGAATAAAAATTTGGCGAAGAAAATTGATTTATTTGCGTTTCTATATTAAGCAAGGAATTGTAATTATCAGATCACGCAAAATTTGAGCCGTACGGATGATCAACGACCCCCGATGGTAGCAAAGGCGGGAATACAAGTGTCGTGTCTACCAGGAAATAAAGTCGTTCTTCGACAGCGACCGCGTTCCCGTTTCGGCCTTCTTTTTTTGCCATCGAACTGGCCGAGATCACTGACACTCACAAGATGAGAGGTCGACGGCAATAATTAATCATTCGTTTCCGATGCGGTGGCAAACAAAAAAAAGCAATAACTAGACAGCCGTAACGTGAACGGGGTACGAATAACTAATCATGCATCAGGAACGAAAACATCGACACCTAACCTCTTCTCGCCTAACAATTGTGTTGGTTCTTCGATTTCATGTCGACGCTTTTAACCCTCTCGGGGTTTAACATTTCTAAAGATATTATCTCAGAACTTCAAAGTTTCTGGAAATCTAATATTTCGAAATTAGAAATTAGGTTTGAAATTTTCAAATTCCTACGAATATAATATTCCAAAGCTCCAAAATTTCTAGAAATATAACATTTCAAAAATTCTGTTCCTAAGAATACTATTTCAAAATTTTCAAATTCCTACGAATATAATATTCCACAGCTCCAAAATTTCTAAGCTCCGAACAAAATATAGTATTTCAAAATTTCTAAATTCCTACGAATACAATATTCCAAAGCTCCAAAATTTCTATAAATATAATATTTCGAAAATTCCTGAGAATATAATATTTCGAAATTTCCAAATTCCTACGAATATAATATTCCACGGCTCCAAAGAATATAGTATTTCAAAATTTCCAAATGCCTGCAAATAACTCAATTTACCTAATAATCCTCGCACACAATTCTTCGAGCTACTTAAATTAATACTTAAATTTATTCATTATTTCTATCAAACCTCGCGTACAGAATAATTTTAATAAAAATTGCACCACTCAGCTTGGAGCATTTAAAAGAAATACCTACATCTGTGTGTACAAGCATAAAAAAAATGATCGAACACGAGCAACGGATATGGTTTTTCCTGTGATATTTGGTTTCAATAAATCGGGAGGGAAAAAAGTGAGAACAACCTTTTTTTCCTTTCATTTTTTTCCCTTGTACAACACTTTTTTCTTCGTTATCTATCAGCAGGGTTTATAAAAAAAAAAGGAAGAAAAAAAGGAGATAGCGGCATGCATGTCGGTATCTCTATTCGTTCGATGTTTCTTATCTCATTGGGTCAATAAAAAGTGTTGTACCCTTACAGGGAAACACGACGCCTTGTTTGGAATTCTGTGCAACACATTCGCAGATGAATAAATTGGTGCGTTGATTCATGATATTTTTTCGCAAACTCTCCTGGCGCCATCGACGCTAATGTTTTGAAAATGAAATAGACAAAAATATACAGGATGAATTATACTGGCAATTATTTCAATAGAAATTGATTCATTTATTTAACACTTTGCGGACGATGGGCGGATATATTCGCCCAAATAGAATCTTTATAGTATCTTATAAAATAAATTCCTAAATATGGTGCTGTAATCTTGACTCAAAGTAAAATGATAAATATTGAAGAAGGCAAGTATTGTTTATTTTGCTTGAAGTTATTGATATTTCTTGTATACATTGTGTCAGGCTTGGAAGTGTCTCGTTCGCAAAGGGTTAACTAGAAAATAATGAAGTAATAAATCAGACTATTATCTAATGAAATTTTCAATAACTTCAGTGTTGCAATGTCAAAGTGTTAAAAAATAACAAGAGAAAATTTGAGAAATGGAAATTAGCTGTTGTCTATATTCTATATAAAAAGAAAAAAAATTACTGAAAGTTTTTGTAACGTAAGTCACGGTATAACTCATTTTCAAATTTATAATCCGTACTAACAAAACCTGAAGCAAGTTATTTTAGCTTATTCGCTAATTCTAGTGTTAAACGAAGAAAAAGAAAAGATTGAATCATGCTCGTGTAGTTAATTGACAATGTCGTTTGACGAACCCTAGCTTGCCGATAGGTTAATGAAGCCTGCACCGAAACGAAGAATTCAGGTGTACAAAGAGAGAGGAATAGAGGCTGCAGGCGTGGAAAAGGAAGGTGTTTGAAGGTGTAAAAGGGAAGAAAGATGCGGGAAGAGAGGTTTAAAAGGCAACGAGGGCGACAAAAGTCAGCTAAAAGCGCCACGGACCGCCGGTAGGCGCATGAATAATAATCTGTGATTAATAGAGCGCTAAGCTGACGGTGACTCGGGTGCATGAATGGACGTAGTACTATTAAGCGGCGCGTATATCATACCTGTGGCGATACGATGTAGTTTCGTGTTATTACATCACACTTTGCCAACAGAATCCCCTCTATCAATGGAGAACTCTTCGCTACCTATCTTTTTACACGTAATTTAATATATCTATGTATATAAATTTTGCACTCTATTCTCCTCATATTATACTATAATCCAATGCTTCAATTTTCCGAAATAAAAGATTTGAAATTTGAGTGATTTGAATGCTCGATTTTGGAGTTTCCCCAATTTTGTATTGCAACATTCGAATTATCCTAATTTAATATTTTAATATTCGAATTTTTCTAATGCAGTATTCCAGTAGTCGAGTATTCGAACTATCCTAATTTGCTGTTTGAATATTTCAGCATTCAAACAGTATTTCGAAATTTCCAAATTCCTACGAATATAACATTCCAAAACTCCGAAATTTCGAAAAATGTAATATTTCGAAAATTTTAAGTTTCTTAGAATATATAGTGTTTCGTAATTTTTCAATTCCTACGAATATAATATTCCAAAGTTCCAAAAAATATAGTATTTCGAAATTTCCAAATTCCTACGAATATAATATTCCAAAACTCCGAAATTTCTAAAAATGTAATATTTCGAAAATTTTAAGTTTCTTAGAATATAGTGTTTCGAAATTACCAAATTCCTACAAATAAGATAAGACAATTCCTACCGAAAGAATTAATTTCTTGCAATTAACCCACCAACAAGTAACACTAGCTTTAAATCACGACATTCTAAAATATAATATACTTGTTCCATCATTCTATAATTCGCGTGTTACGAAACATGGAACTCTCAACGGTGTACAACGAAAATGACGAGGATGAGAATTTTGAATTTACGATAGAAATTTCATACGTTACCTCAAAGTTACACGAGTGCATAAAGGGTTAATACTGTTTGAAGCTTTCCGGCGTAAGCCGTGTCCAAAAGGAAACTATTCCCATGATCGTATCCAGAACATGAATATGGGTTCACGTGTAAAGAGTCTGCTGATGAAGCTACGTATCTATAATATTATATTTCCAACAAAATATTATATTAACTATAATTTTGCTATTATAAAATTTCGCATCACTTCCGTATGAAAAACTTCCAAAAATTTTCAGATATTTAATGAAACGTAAAAGTAATTTATACATGATTTATACGAAATTTTGATTTGTTAAAATAAATGAAATTTTTCGATTGGTATTGAGATAAACGTAAATCTGCTCGGTGAAGATAATTCGTGAACAGTGTGAACGAGCCTGAACGTAGTCACCATTACGATAACAATAGCAAACAGACGGGCTGGCCGTTAAGTTATAATTACGTCTAAATGCCCTGGCAAATTGTGCCGTTTTATTGGACGATTTGCTACGCGCGACAAATGTTTGTCAACATAATGCATGATAATGCAATTTGCGGCTCGTGATAGCAATTGTACGCGCAAACTTCTCAATTCCATCAAGAACACCTGTCCTTTCAAAATCTGTCGATTTTCCTACAATTTCTTTCTACTTCAAAATCCGAAATTTTTCCGATAACAAAAAAAAAAAAGAAATCTGACAAGAAACTGAAAAACTGATTTTCAGATAAAACTAATTGTAAGACAAATTTTGATAAACACAGAAAATTATTTCGTAAGACAATTTTTACACATTTCTCTCGCGGTGCGTATTCTACAAAAACGATTTCAATCTTCGCTATAATTTGCAACGAAATCACCCCGCATTACCGTTAATCATCATCAAGTGTACAGGGAACCATCGAAGACTTGCAGTTTCGAGCAAACTACCTGCGTTAGGTGGGGAAAAAGAAAAAGAAAGAAAGCAATATTATTCAGCAAGAACGAAAAACAAGACGGAAACATTAACCTCCCTGGTTAATCGCGTCATCAGTCATTCCACGTCATCGTTTCAGGAGCCACCTAATTGGCATCGCAGCCTTTTCCTACCAGCCTCGATTCGCTTCGCGTTTATGTTTATTCATTCGACAAACGTTAATGCACCTAATCGACAAATTTTCGAATCGATATTTGAAGAAAATTTCAAGAAATATCAGCACAAGAATCACTGGAACGATTAATATATCGATACAAGTATCTTCGTAAGAATCACTCAAATTAGCAATTTATCAAAGTGGGGCTAATTAATTGAAGAACTTGACAGATAACTGTGTAATCAAGTACCGTTGTCTGTTAATAAAATCTTAAAAAAAGAAATATAATAAAATGTTATAAAATGAGTATCCACTTAGGTTTAAACGTTATTGATTTATCTCGGCGTCGAGTGTAAGGTATCATCATACGGTGAAATTTTCTTCTTTAATGTCTGACTGAATTCATTTTAGGTCTAAATAGGTCAACGCTTAATGGACGGGTCACGTAGATTTACGTTTTTACTTGAATTTTTATTACACTGCGTTAGGATTTTCATTTTTATGCGTATTGGACTTTTTTTCTTGTTAGCATTGGTTGTAGTACTATCTATCTGTTGAACCTACTGCGCAGTTTTGTTTTTTAGTAATTTTGTAACGAAAGAGTTTTCTGTGGATGATGCGGAAATCTGTGAGGAATCGGAGAAGTGATATTTCCAGCAAGAAAGTGAAATTGTAGCAGGTTTTACGTTACAAGGTTGAATGTTTTACAATTTACAAAATATCACACTCGTAAGAAATGCTAGACACATAAATAAACAATTTAGTAAAATTTGATCAAAGCCAGTGTTGATTTAATAACACTGCAACGCTTTGAAACCACAGATACATGTTTAATTCTCTCTCATTTAATTCTCTTAAAAAATGCCCGAAAACCTAGAAAGACAAAGAAACAACAACCCGTCTGTTAACTGATAACACATTAGGCGCCGGTCCCGCGATATTGCGGGATTTTTTGTTTGTTTGTATGGATGTCTTACACACCGATTTTGCATGCATTTACCATGGTTGCACCGTTCTGCATTTGTTAAATTGTACATGACGAATATTCAATCAAAATATACCATTTTACGAATTCACTGTTTCTAC
The DNA here is from genome assembly GCA_943735885.1 of Stelis phaeoptera. Taxonomy (NCBI): domain Eukaryota; kingdom Metazoa; phylum Arthropoda; class Insecta; order Hymenoptera; family Megachilidae; genus Stelis; species Stelis phaeoptera. The sequence goes on along the minus strand of OX030932.1, from coordinate 15,809,097 downwards.
CAGATGTTTTTCCCGCATAACCACCTACCACCCGTCGAGGAGACGTCGGCACATTATTGCCCTCCCTAATAAAATCCAGTACACTGAGAAGTTATCAAAAATCATTGCAAGTATTTTGAGGATTTAAATCCTTTCTTTACATAAAATCAACATTTACCTCTATAACAACCATTTACGTTTCATGGACTTCTTGTTTTCGAAAGAAACAAACATATTTAGAAAATTGTTTGATGTATGTGAGACGTGTGGTAGATGGTTAAGGGTTAATATTTTCTTTACGGCATTTAGGCTTTCAATGACTGATATCTAGCCGGCGCGCCATGTGTTAAGTTATTTAACACATCTAGAAATATACGAGCTACGGTCTTCAAGATCCATCAATGACCCGTGTACTTTGCACCCCGTTGGAAAACAGAAAATCCCAACAAAATGTGTGATCGAAAAGGAGCAGAGAGGAAGGAAGCGTATACGGAAACGGGGTAATTTCGGCTCTAACCGTGACCACGGTCATCGGCTGGTGGTTCGCCTACGTAATACGTAGTAGTACGTATAAGTGGTAGGTAGGTAGGTAGGTAGGTATGCGCAAACAGCAAACAAGAAGTAGCTACCGGCTGCTTCCACAGGTGGTCGTGTCACGAACTGACCCCACTCCAACCCTCTGTTACCCTCCTCTTTCTCGCACTCCTACTTCCTTTCCTGTTGCCTCTCTATCTCTCGCGATTCTCCAGAGAGTCCTGCTTGACCCCTGCCACCGTCAGGTTAGCTGTGTAGGTCGCTAGTAGGTCGAGCTGTTCCTCGAACGAACCAGAGAACTAGCCATAGCCGATTCGTAACGCTGTCCTACACTCTTCGTCTTGTCCACCTTCTTCTTACCGTGTTTTATCTTCGTGTAAAGAACTACGTCCAACTTGCCATTTGGTACGATAGTTAATCGATGAGGTGGAGGGCTTATTAATTAACCGAGTTAAACTATTTTCTACTTCGGTACTAAATTTTCAAATCTTTTTGGGGCAGAAAGGGAATTCATATCTTTCTGATAATCATTTTTGAGATCTGCCAGCTACGAATATACTCGTAGCTGGTGTAACTACTTCGTAAGAAAGAAGCGATGAAATAAACTGCAGATAGGGTTAATAGTAAGCTGATAATGCTAGCTATCGAATTGGAAGGTTAAATTTGAAAATTAATCGATTGTATTGTTAATAATTCGAATTTCAACGTGTCTGACTACATACGTGCGTTTTCACTGCGCCAGTCAACGTAAATACGACGGATTGAAATAGCACGATTAATTTTTAATTGATTATGATTGGTTCCAAAACCAAAATGCCTATGAAAGGTATTTCATTTTGTAATGCAGACGACTAGACTACGAGCAAAACAAATCTGATTCGTATTACTGCGAGTATTATAAAGTCAAGGATATTTCGATTCGGTTTGTTTATCTTAACATTGCCCCAATAATTCTCACCAAAGCGCCGTATTCATTCATTTCACAGATCTGGGTCACGATTGACCCGGCATCGCGTTCCGAAGATTAATAATCTCCTAAATCTTGCTACGTATCGTTTCTTCGTGTTGGTGATTTACATCGAGAATTTATCTCGGGTATCACGGTATCGCCCAATGTCTCTGTAAAATTTACACGGCTCGTCTAGGGAGAATTTACGATCTCTCCCGTAGCCGTAAAATTCCCTAAGTGGTCGCGTTGCGTAACCGAGTGCCGAGCTCTAGTAAACTTTAACGCGTACTCAAGGTTGACTTGAATGAAAACCTTTATATTTCTAATATTCGAATTTCTAATATTCTCGATGCTTAAGTTTCGTGTAATAATTTTATAAGTCAAAGTTTGTGCACGTGTCCGAAGGGTTGATTTTTGTACGAAATGGTTCTGCACGCTATAAATTAATTATCTGAAGGGATGGTGTGAAATTAGGTAAATGGGATTAAACTTAGATTGCCTGAAAGGTTGCCGGACGTATACGTACGCCCTTCGGCTTTCGTATAAACCAATATAATACGTGTAAGCTTGCTAGTTTTATTCGCGGCAAGAGCTTCCAACCGTGATCTAATACAGCGTGGTGCCCAGTCAGGAGGATTATCCTAATCAGCTGAAATTAGAATGACGCAATACGAAGTTGAACGTTAACGACCGGCACAATTGAAATCATTATTCTACACATATTTAAACGAAAGAAGCCACTTCTTCGTGGTTGCAGCGAGCGTTTAACACCTTCACTGTTTCTATCAAACGTTACCTATTATTCTTACAACTTTTCATCATTTCTATTATTCAGAATTTGTCTAATTAAGTAGTTGAAAGGGTATTAATAATACAAGCGACAGATTTCTACGGAAATTCAAGCGTCACCCACCCATGGCGTGACAGTTAAGGTGTTAAAAGCGAGCACACACGAATAAAAACACTCTCTCGTTACTGAATAAACACACCATAATCTCACCACGAATCACCATACCCCTTTATTGCACGATGTTTCTACTAACCACTCTGAAATAATAATAAATACTCCTTACACACTTTGGCTAACAACGAATCAGTTTTCTCCATTACTCTCGAATTTAACACTTTCCGTCCCGGACCGAGTAAATTTACTCCCGACGAGATTCAAAGGAGACGCTCAAGCGCGAAAGAACGTGTAATTCGATGCCCGGCAGCCTCAAAACGCAAAGTGTCCGCTCCTGAGCCGCTCGAGACATCAAAAGAGTCACCGCCTCCTAATTTATGTTCTATGGCTTTTCCTTATCTCGACTCTGAGCTGGATCGTGTTACCCCGGGACTGAACGTGTTAATCATCGTGACGCGTACAAGTTACAACGATACCAGCTGAAAAGAGTATAGGGGGATTAAGAAATCGTCTTGAATAGACGACAGGAATTTTCTGTTCGAGAACCGAACGAACGAGACGGAGTCGTGACGTCGATGAAATGATTACGTTGACGGATTGCTTGATCCGTGGTGTATCGTTTGTTCGATTCGGCATTGAAACGCAAATGGTCCAAGGGAAACGGTTACGAGCCACGGCGGCACAGTGGTAGGAAGTCTGAGGGCAAAAGGGAGAGAAACGAAACGAACCCGGGTTGCATCGCACGGTTGCCCGGTTGCTTTCACTCGTAGGATGCTGAAGGCACTGCGGTTGCCATGGCAACCCACCACCACCGCAGCCCGATGTAATTATTTGAAAAACGCCCGCCGCAGCCCCCATCCACCTTCGCCCGACCACCCCCACAGGGGGTTGGCTCGGTACAGGACGATGCAAAAGTAGCCACGATCTTTTGCATTCCAACTACCCCTCCGATAACCAATGATGCGTCTTCGTACGAACCCTTCGAGAACGTTAAATCCACGCGTGTTCGAACGAGGGATATGATTTCTATTAACCCTGTAGTATGCTCGACGCTGGTCACTGAGACCATGGATTTGATACGGTCGAATAGTTTCAGGGAAATTGGAGAAATTAACACGTTTGTATCGATTATATTTACGGAAGTTTTGCTTTTAAAGTAAACTTTGCCAATTGTTATGTCGTGAAAATTTCGATTTTGAAAAGTGACGCTACGAGCCTTTCCGCCAATGTTACGGACCGTGTACGATTACTCTGTACAACCGTGTAAAAATATTAAGAATTATTACTTCGAATAACAGAAATGAAGAGTAGTTAGTTAAATGAAAACCGTTGTATCTTTCCCTTCGGTCGACAGAAAAATTCTATTACCTCGAAACACCGATATTTCTCAAAGATATTCCCTTGAAATTCCCGAGATGCTCGACGTTAGATTTCTCCATTTAAAGGGAGCAAGAGAGACGGTGGCAAATGGCAGCCAATCGTGGCGCAATTTGTTCCGCAATAACGGAATGACGTACCGCGATTAAAATGCCGGCAATTAAAGCACCGACCGACCGGGAAAGACTGATGGACACCGAGGGTTGAACAAGATTTTAAGACGGCTGATAAAACTGGTAGTTGCAAGATAATAATGTAGCAGGATCGAGCCGGAATTATATCTGTTTGCCGAGTTAATGAATTCGTAACGCGTGCCAACGCCGATCGCCACGCACCAATAACATAGGACACGGCTTCCGGAAACAGAGATACCGATCAATTAAATCGTACCGCCTCGGTGTCGACAGTCACATGGTTTTTAGTTATTCACACCGAAGCAGGAAGAACCTGTCATCGATCGTTAACGATCGTTTAAGTAACACGATTAGGATTTTGATTGCTCTCGCCGACCAGTGTGTCAAATGTAAATTAATATCGTGTAATATTGTTAATGTTTAATCGACTGGAAAAAAATCAATCGAAACGGACACTTCTGATCGTAATGATTATTGATTGATTAATTGGTAGGCTGTTGTAGGTTGTTCGAGATAAATGATTCGATGGCACAAAGGCGTTGCAAAATTATGCTTGCACGGTGGTAATTTCAAGCTTAAGGGGTTATATGCGGACACGAGGTAGAAAAAATGAATTTTTTTCAAAGAAGGATGTTTTGGATGCTGGAGCTGCTGTCGAGGATCCCCGTTGACTCCATGCAAGTTCTTACTTTTATTGTCAGCCAAAGCTTTAATCACGTTTTTCTCTTTAGGTCCGTGCGTAAAATAAGTCAGATGCTATTGCATACATGTTTAATATGTATGTTTTTTCATTTTTTGTTTATAACCTGTTTTACAAGCAACAATAGACCGATTTTTTGAGCGAAAATCATGATTGTTTTTTCAAAACTGCAGTAAAAATACAAAATTCAATATTTTACGAAATCGATTCGTTCAATACGGTGACTTTCTTTAGAACCTTTTTCTGAAACCTTCTCCGATAATCTGCTTCCAACCATTCAATTTATAATTCTTGAAACGTTACTGTTTCATATTTTCCAAAAGTTTTAAATAAATTAATCAATTAGATGCTTTTAAAAACATCGCTTTCTTTCGACTTCGTGGCTGCATGTAAGCCCTTAAGATTTGATGAGAATTACCATTCGGCAAATGTTAACAATCTACACAAGAAGCAGTTATTACAGAATACGAGACAGAAAGATACAAAATTGCTCTTGACAGAGAGTGTACGCGTGTTTCGCCCCCTTTTCTACCCTTCCTGTCTACCTGAATGCTCGACGATGTACATAATACCGGCTGTCAAAGTCAAAAATCCCGGATAACACATAGAAGAATTCGTCACAACTTGAATTCACAGTATCGTGTTATGTTAACAGATGAATTCACAATTTCAAAACCATCCGAATTCCCGCTATTCGCATACAAAGTAATATTGAACACAAAATAAAATAAAATCCCTTAAAAAAAAAACCTATTTATTTGCAATCAATGTTAATTCAATTCCATTTAAAAGAAAAGGGTTAAAATCTGCAACAATTAGAAATCCTACGTTCTCCGAGTGTAACGGGGGAGAAACAATGTTCGCACGCGTGCAACATAATTTCGCGGGTTTGATCGTTGCGACAAAAGAATGAAAATATAACGAGGCAAACTTATCAATTTAATTGCTTCATTGATTCTCGCGCCCGGCGTAGAACGACCGTGGCGCAACATCATTATTTTTAATATAACCGTCTAGTGGTCATAAATAATGAGAGACGGGGGGGATGGGGGGGGGGGGGGTTTATTTAAAATCTTGTTCGTCGGGATTATTCGTTTGTCGCTGAAATAACCAGGTAAAAAAATGAATGTTTCCGACCGTGACGCGATAATTCGAAACGGAAAAAGGATTTATCTATCTCTGGGGAGATCGATTTTAATAAACGCAGAATTATTAATATTTCGATGACACTGCTCGCCGTGTTTCGCCTGTTTTGTAACGAAGAACCTTTATTTGCTTTTTTTTTTTCTTCGATTCGACGAGTGTACCAGAAATCGAAACGATTTAAACTGTGGATTGTGGATTACGAAAGGCTGAAGAATCCTCGATTTTTAAGCCTACCGGAAGACTTCGCGTGACTCGCAATTACAACGGTATACCCGATTACGGATGTGTTAATGAGTCCCAAGCGAAATCAGCTATGAGGGACGGGATTAGTTCTCTCGATCGACGATCGAAAAACGCGTTTAAAAATGGTAAAATAATGTTAATACTGTATGGGGATTAGTAATCGAGTTATGTTTAATTAGCTGACTTCTACTTATAATCAGTGATACAAGAGACAGTAATGGAATAAAAAATAGTCAAGTACGTAAATCATGAATAACACCGACCATTCAAATGTTTATTTCAAAGGATTATTAGAACAGAAAAAATATTTTCACTATACAGGATGTTTCCGGATTAAATGGCGAAAGTTGATTGATGAATTTGGGAGCACAAAACGAAAAAATATGTTTTCTAGATATATGCTCGCGAACTGAATTCACCTCTGAAGTTATTCTATTAGAAACTGAGAATAAATAATAATAATAATTAATGCCTCCCGTTGGGGTTACATGGACAAAAATACAATAACAATAATAAAAGAACACACAATGAGAATAATAACGATAAAATTGCACTGTTTTTAATACTTTTTAATTATTAACACTTTACATATATCTATTCTTACCATAAGGGGTCATTTGATGTTGATTTTGAGAAAGAAATTTTTAATTTATTAAAGGAAATAATTCGCAACATAACTTCTGATTTCTAATCAAACATATATTTTTATTTTTATAAATAAAATAATCAATTAATTACACTTTTTTACATATGAATGGTTTCTCCTTCGTACATTTGAAATTTTGAAAACACTGTAAACTGTTTACTGTTAAATGTTAACAAATAAAAGAGTATAATTCTGTAACTTCAGAATTCAATAGCTCTTGAACGAAATATTTGCGAGGATATTTGCAGAGGAAAATTGTTCTTTGTTTCGGGGTCTTAAATTCATCCTTTAAGATTGACCATTTAATCCGGAAACACCCTGTATAACGACGAACGGAAGGTTACTGTAACTTAGAAATTCGCAAAACCTGTACACACGTTTGAAACCCTGAATATTGAACGATACATGAGAAAAATCTACAATCAATCTCGACAATTCGCTTTACGCATATACATCGAACAGAACAGAAAAGCTCCGCGTCAACTCAAGATACACTGTTAAAGAATCGAGGAAAATCGAAGGGGTATCGGCGAGCCTGTCTCCGTCAAGGTGACAAAGGTGTTCGCGGACGAAGAGTAAGATGGTGAACGAGAAAGTGGTACCAAAGAGAAGACGAAGAAGGAGGGAAGAAGGAGAGTTAGAGAGGTCCGTGGCGATACTCACTTGTTGCTCGCTCGACTAATTGCCAAGTAATTGGCCCCGTACCCCCGGCTCGTATAAAGTTTGCTTCATTGTCTTTAATAACGCCGTGACCTGTGCTAATGGCTCACGTCGCATTCGTCGGTCCACGGGGCAAGGGGGATGGAAAAGGGGAGGAAGAGGAGAGAGGATCGAGTAGCTTGGCAAAGAAAGAGCCGGAAATTGTCGAAGGAATGGAAAACGCGGACAGGAAACGCACGAAACCGAACGAAATAACGATTTCCCGATGAAATTTGATCCTCGTCTCCTATTCTTTCCGTAGGCTGCCCCGTTAATTGTTTCGACCGCTAGCTCCCGCAATTGGAAAGTTTCTTGCTTCTCGAACCAGGACTTTCGATTGAACTTTCAGCATAAACGAATGGCGCCGAGAAACTCTGATTGATGTACGTCGGAATCGTTGGTGAAATCAGTGGCTTTGTTTTTCATGGAAATTTGATCGATTGATTGAATTTCGGAACACCGATCTTATCCAAACTTTGTTTAATTACAAAACGGTAAAATGATAACTGTGCAAAATAAATGAGGAAAAGATACTGTTTGTGTAATATATCATTTGTCGTGGATGTTTTTAGATATATATTTTGTGTAGACCCGGGAACAAGGACAATCCGTCTATGACCAGATGTGCGATTGTGCCAGGAATCGAGAGTGACTCATTCACCGGTGGCACGTAAAGGGAGGCATCAATGTTCGAGGAACGATGCAGATACACGATACACCAAGCACGCGTTGCATTCCAGTTAATTGTTTCTGTGAATTTGGGAATAATTACAATTGCAAAACTTCAGCGATGATTAGCAACAGTTTCGTTGTTTTACTGGATTTAACACGACGATAAAAAGAAGTAACCCAAGGCAAACGAATTCTAACGCAACGAAGAACGAACACGGAACAGATAGTTCCGTGGATCGCTGACCATAGCCAACATTTAACACTGGTGTACCGTTACACGCGGTCTGCGGGGTGCCAATCGTTTCTTATCCGGATTAAAACTCGTTAAGGCACCCCGTGCACACCCTCCGGGATCAAAACACTTTACGACGCTTAATTTATTCCGACCGGTGTTCAGGTAACGAAACAGATGCAAACCTGACCGCATCTTTTTACGTTTACCCCCGTTTATTGACTCCGGTTATAACAGTAATTCGATTCCTTTTCTTTCACCGACACGGAATGATTAACTGTTTCGTTTCAAACACCGTACGTATATACGTCCTTGAGAAATAATATTTGAAGGTTTATCAAATTGTTAGAAACAAATTCTAATGTCGCAAAAGTTTCTAAATCCCATAATTCGAGGAAATATTTAAAACCATAACGTTCTTCGAGTGTAAAAAGGAACACGTATCCGCGACAGGATACCAAAGGCAAAAGGATAAGAGACCAGGAGGAGACACAGGGAGAGAATCTCAGCGGCGCGCCGGCTAGACAGCATCGTAAACTTTCGTCGAGGAACTTTTGAATTTTAGTAAGAGCCGCTCTCCTTCTACTCCCCCTTTGTCCCTCGGAGCCCATCTTGGCCTTATAAATTAGAGGTTCCCATTCCTAGGCACCGCGAACATTGGACTCTGCCGAATTCTGTTCAACGTCGATTACCGATGAATCCTTGGCTATCGAGCTATCGTACCGGAAGACCGAGTCCCCGCAACAATTCCGAGTCAGAACTGGCAGAAGTCGCCAGAAAAAATAAAAGAAGACACTAGATTTGCTTCCTGACCGAGCAATGTCCATGAAAGAATAGTAGATTGTTGGAAAGTTCAAGTTGTCGATCAGGTGTGACAGAATCTACCCCTCTGATGACTTGTATTTTGGTCACTGAGTTGTTGATCAGTAAAATTATCAAACGGTTTGCCAATTAATGGAATAATTTCAGACGAGAAAAGGTAATCCCCAAACGGCCGATCATCTAACAACGATCGTTCATGACTGGTATTAAAACTCTCAGGTTTTCGATTTAAATTATATCCCATTGCACCACGGACGGGTTGTCGACTTTTGCTTAGGACAGAATAGCAAGAAATCTAATTTTACGAAAGCAATCCAACGTCAGACCGTCCAGAGGTTAAAGAAAATTTCAGCTATCGTTAATGTTATATCAACCCTTTGAACTCCGTTGGCTTACAAAATTGCATTAGAATTAGGATTAATACTAAAGGGTTAGATAAAAACTCCTGATCCCCGCGTAAAGCTTCATCAATGCCAAAAGAAAAACATCGACCAACGGCCATTTAAACAAAAGAAGACGACTAGTCGCGTGGAAATCTGACTCTGTCTCGTCGTTGCTCACCATGTACTTAGCATAGAAACGTCCTTCCGGGTCATAGGTATTCAGATTTCCCGTTCCTCGGCACCCAGTTTCCTCGAGGATTCGCGAAGGGTGCCGGTAGGTTGGATTGGGTGGTCGAATAGAGGGTACCAAGGGTGAAGCAGCTACATGGAAAAAGGAAAAGGGGAGAGATTGAAGCGAGGAAGAGGTCGGTCCGTGTGGCAGGAAAGGAAGCACAGACAGACGGTTCTTAAAGAGAGAAAGAGCTGGATGAAAAGAGAGGCCAGAAGAAAAAGAGACACGAGTTGAAAGAGGGTGAGAGGGGATAATTCCACGGCTAAATATCGGTAAAAATCAATACTATCTCTTTCCTCGGTGCACCGCCATCACGGCTAATAATGCACGAAGAGGAATATGGACCCTCTTGGAAAAAAAAAAAGAAAATTTAAAAATCGTTTTGCAAACTTTTAATCCTCTGTTTCCTTAATCGTCTCGTTTCCGTGTGTTGGACGATGGAAATTTTGCGGTTCATCGATCGTTGCTTGTTTGCGATATTTTTAAATCATAAATGAAATTTTCTCCAACAGTCAATGTATTTTGTAACATTGTTACGGAGTTGGTTGTAATTATTGTTTGGTATTAATTACACAGGGACTTTATCTCGAGGAAACAATGCAAAATGCAGAACCGCGAACGCACATCTCTCGGGCAACAAATTAATTAATAATTAATTAATAATACTATTTCCAAGCGCAGCCAAACGAATCGAAGTTACGAATATCATTTCAACTCGTACGCAAGCTAAACTTTAATTATTATCCTTCGGTTTTTGAAAAATAACAGTTATTTAAAACAAATTGAACTGTTCGATTTATGTATTATTTATATTTAAACAACTGCTACCATTAACAAAAAAAAAAAACGAATAAATATAGATAAATATCAATCTTTACCAATCCGTTGCGCCGTAAGAAAGTATTCATTTCCGGTTCCTACCAAGTGAACTACTTACAAACTAAGATTGTAAAAATGATAAGATCCGAATATTTGAATTTCTCCAACTTTACATTTGAATGTTCAAATTTTTATCGAGTCTAAACCCTCCCCCAAAATGTTTCAAAAATCTCACTGGTACCGAAATATTGGATTTTCGGCTGCAATTTTGACACAAACGAAAAACCGAAAAACCGAAATACTCTTACGGGGTACCGATCGATTACCACGTCCCGTTTGGAGAACGCGGGTACAAAACGTAGCCGAGTTGCGGCCAGAAGACCGCTATAAAGCGATACGAATTTCTGCTGCTCGTTTTCTCAAACGTTAACCGGAAGTAACAGAGCGGAACCGCGGCCCTGATCTGAAACATCGTTCGGAATCCTTTTTAATGTGTTTCTGCCAATCGCTCTTTCCTTTCGCGAATCAAAACGTAGACGCATGCGTTCCGATTATTAAATGAACATCAATTCATTAATTTTTGATTATTACAACGCGACAGTCTGCGCAAAAACACAGCTTTACACGCGTGAACGCTTAGTCCGAAGGACGAGCGAACAGAGCTGGTACACGGGCCAGAGAACGACGACGGATCGCCACCCCATCCCCCGATTTTCTACCTACACCTATAGACGTCCCGTCCCGTCCCTTCCACCCCTATCCTCCCCTGCCAAGCTCCACCTTGCGCTCGCCTACCCAAACCCCTGCGAGCAAGGAACACCGGGAGAGGGTAGGTTGAGGATTCGAGCGGTTCTCAATGAACTTTTCATTCTTTTCTTTCATAAATTTCGTGGAATAAAAATTGGGAAGTTTAACTTTTGGATTTGTGACACTTCGAAAGGGGAATAAGAATTTGGGCAATTTGTTTCTTCGGATTTTTTAATGGAAAAGGAAACCAAATTATTGTGTGTTCTGAAGGGTTAATTTCGATTTTACACGCTTCGTTGATAGAGAGATTGGCTAATGACGAAAATAACAATTTTATTTGACATTTTTATTAATCGGTAGTCGTCGACTTTTAAAATATCAATCTTGACCCAGATGCATGAGACTTTGGGATAAAAGTTAGAAAATTGAAATAATATATGATCCAGAATTAAATTTAAATTGTTTGTGTTATCCCCTGTATTATATTAGCCCTCCAGGTGTTAACCCAGATCTGACACACTGGTACAGTGGTAAGAAATAATTACCATTACTATTAATTTACATCAAAATTATAAGATAATACTAGATTTCTAATCCCAACCCATGGTGATTACGGGTTAATAAACACGAATGAATAAAATTTTAAAAATAAAAGAAAGAAAAAAGTACAAAACCGTGATTTCGTGTGAAAAATAATAAATGAGAAAATATGAGAACCTTCGTACCACCCTTGCACCCCCCCCCCAAGCTTCCTCCACTGGTTGGTTCACCCGCCCTCCGTAACACAGGGTGGCTAGGAGGGTTTAGGGAGAGGAGGGGGAGGGGGAGGTGGGTCGCGTACTACCTCCTACAAAAGTATGGCGTCACCTCCCTGGCGGTACAATCCCAGCCAAGATTCTCGACGGAACGTTATTTTATTTCCCCGACACCCTTCTTGCCCTTCGTCCCTCAACCTACACCAGCTCCTTTTCAAACAATTCGCGTCGCTGGTTACAATGCAATAAAAACAAACAGGGAGGATAAAAAAAGGGGGAAGGGAAACGGGGAGAAGGAACAGACTACCAAAGTCCACTTCATTCTCGTTAATTTATCTTACTGCAATTTCTTCGTCGTGGAGTGAACTTCGCCGCGAAGAATAGAAGGGGAAAGTACTCTACGAACTAAAGTTGCGACAGTTAGACGATTATTCAGTGTCGAGGAAATTATAAGGCTACCTGAGGTTAATTAAACCTTGACAGAAATTATAATTCGTATTAACAATTTTTCCTGTTTTTCTAAATACCAATACACACTACTGGCAAACGAATTTTCGTACACTATGCAAAATTATATTAGAAAAATTCCTACGTTATTCAGGTTACAGTTGTAAAAATTCGAATTCCGGAGGGGAAATATATAGAACGCTGTGGTATTAGCTAAGAATCTTAAATTTTTCTTTTCCCGCCCCCTGAAAAAGTATAAAAATTTCCAAACCCTAAGTAAATTATTAGTAGGCTAATTATGTGTCTATATTACAAAAATTCCTACCCAGATTATGGAATGAAACGTTAATCAATGTGCGAAGAAAGAACCGACGCTCGAGTTATTTCATCGATTGAAGCACACAATTGCTAATCTTGGAAGCAGGTAAAGCCAACTTTCGATCATTCGCGGCGAACGGGGCTAAAATTGTAACTACCATTAGCAATGCATCAGTTTTCTATCAACAATTTACGGCGATTCGAATCACTTGTAAACTCCGAACTCGTACGTGCCCACGCACGTGAATGGACCATAGTCAGTCCTCCGGACAAATGGTAACGGGCGTTATAGTTTCCCTCGAGCTAAGGTTGTGACGGCAAGTAACCGCGAATGAGGTGAATTTTTCGAACGTATCGATAATCTGGATCGAAGATAAGGGAATCAATGACACGGCTGGCAAAAGTTTATTCACTGTTGGCGCCGTTCATTACAGGTTTTCTCGTCTCCGTGACCAATTCTGGCTGCGCTCGTTCGCAAAAACGATACTTAACAAACGGGGACAATATGTTTTCACACGGTCTGGCAACCGGCGCGACGGGGGAAAAAGCTTTGGCAAACGACGAAGAAAAGTGCAATCTCGATTTCATGGAATCAGATTTGGCCAGTGTTCCTCAACCTTTGAGAATCTGTAAGAGCGTGGAATTTATATTCGATCGCAATTGGGGGTTGGAAATAATCTACACCCTTTCATTTTTTAAGGATCATAGGCACTCGATTTAGATCGATCGAATCGAAGGTTCTAAGCTGCTAAAAATAGAATATTTCCCAAGTCCATAGAAATATAATGTTACCAAATTCCTAAATCCTTACAAATATTACACATGTTTCCTTAATTTTTCGTACAAAATATTTCCCGCCAGAATCCATGCTATCAGCGTTTGTCGATTAATTATCGTCTAATAAAACATTAAGAAAGAAACTGGATTTTTGTACCCTACATTTCATCGAGACGTTTTCTTACAAATACCGTGTCCTGTTTTCCTAAAGTTGGGCTACAACTTTCTTGGACAGCCTGAAGATCATTGAAACATTTGTACCGTTTTTATCGTATCAAATGTAAGAAAAAAGAAGAAATCTCGTCTCAAGTGTAACCGATTTCGAGAACGAGTTTGCCTGCCAGCAGAAGCATCGACGACGACGACACGAACGATTTCCACAGGGCAAGAAGAAGAACGTATTCCCTGTCGAGGCAGGATTATCAGACAAGAATGCGGACTAACCGGGACGCAAGTGATAAATAATGGTTTGCTACCTGTGAATCGTGTTATCTAGGAATGTTTAGCAGGCTGACAACGTTCGACACGTTACTTTACACGTTAAACGGTGACGAGTTTTCGAGTCCCCCTTTCTAAATGACAAAAAAGCTCCAAGAGCACGCGTATTTCATTCGTTTTGCATATTACACTTCAAGAATTCTCATTTATGCTACCTGCAACGTTCTTGTGTTTATACGCCAGACTTGCGAACCCGTACGATTCGATTTTATTTGTTGCTCGAGACTTAACGAAGAAACGATTGACAATGCACCGATTGTTTCTTTTTATTTCGATTCGCCGCGTAAAACGGTGGGTAACTTATCAGCTAAGTTCAGTTGCTTACCAATTAAGGGTAAATCTACTATCACTAACCCTTGCGTACCAAGTTATGTCATAGTATCATTGCTAAACAGATCTTTGAGCATTTTTATATTTTCAAAATATTTATACGAAATATCTTGGATACCAAAGCTTAAATGAACACTTAACTCCATCGTCAAGTATATCAAATTATGATTCTTAAATCTTTTATCGAACAGTCATATTACAAATATAAGCGATTGCGTTTGATGAACGGCTCGATATTTTTCAATAAAACTCGATTTTAAATAACCATCCTATAACACGGTCGTCAGATTACCCGACAATAAGTGATCAGACGTAACGATAACTTCTATCACAAAATCTATTATTTTGGTTTTTTATGACAAAAAAACCGTACCACGGAAACGTCGTGTTATAAGAGAATTTAGCCGTGTTACACGAGGGTTACCTGAATATTCTGCCACAGTGGCGCCGGAAGCGAGACGATTAAATCCTTAATTGGTAAGCGAATCATGCAAAGAAATCAGATAACCAAGACTCACCCTTGGTCCATCCTGTCTACGGGTCCTCCAGGTCCCATCATCGCCGGATGGCCAGGACCGATGGGTCCTGTCATCGGATGCCCGGGTCCGAACGGACTTCCTGGCGGCATACCGTACTGCGGTCCGCCAAATGGCTGTCCGTGCGAAGGGAAATGAGGATTTCCAGCTCCGGGTGGTACAAAAGGTGGTCCCGAGGAGCCAGGTCGACCGACAAACTGAGGCGGTCCTCCCGAAGGCGAGCCGAACGGGCTTGGTCCGGGCCCGTTGTAAGGAGGTCCAGAATTGTTTGGCGGCGGAGGGAAACCCGACGAATTAGGCGGCGGTCCTGGCCCCGGGGTCGAGGAGCCGCTAGGCGCGGGCGACGCAGTGTACTGAGGTGTCGCTGAACCTGGTGGTGGTCCTTGGTAAGGTGGTGCACCCGCTGGACTACCAGCACCACCGGGAAAAGGACTCGGTCCTTGAAAGCCCGCATTGCTCGGTGGACCACCAGAACTGTTGTACGGACCGGAACCAGGGCCACCACCCTGGCCAACAGAGTTCGGTGTAAAGGGTGATGCCTCCGAGCCCGGCGGTGGGCCCTTCCAAGAGGCTGGTGTTCCCGGATCCTCCAGTGTGGTGGTGGCTGCCAATGGCGTGTTTAGGCGGCTACAGCCTGAAATTTTTTACAATTATTATTTTAGTTACACAAATCTTTATTTTGGTATTGTTTATAGATCACTGACATATTTGTTTCTTACATCAGTAGGGATACTACCATCGACGCTTGTTTAGATAATCTAATCTGTCGATACAATTCAACATACGCAGCTTATAACTAGCTTTTAAACTTTCCCCCAGTCGAAACATATAAATAGATTCGTAAGTTCCCTCGTCGAGAGAAACATTAGTTTACAATAAAATGTATAACGTAACGTCGTAAATGTTTCTTTAATTAATGTGTGCTCTATTAAACAAGTTTCTGTGAAAATTATTACCTGAAGAAGTATGCTTGTAACTCTATATTATACAGATTTTACTGTAATAATTCCTAAATTACTAAACAGTAGAACGGTACTCTAATATTTTCATAACTTTCACTCGTATACCTTCACAAATTACGTAACTGTTTTCCTTTCTACGAAATAACATTCATACAATGAGCATAGATTACTTTTTACAACTAAACTCGACATGTCAATCCTCTCTTCAGTTTTGTTGTACCATAAAGCAAATAGAATCTGTCAGTTCCATGTAAACAATACCCATAGAAATGCTTACGTTCGCTAAAAAGTCTAACTACAGTACGAAACGATGTAATTCATTGTTTAGAAAGTCTATACAAGTTAAGAAGAGAACAGAAATCACCATTGTTTGTCCCATTGGCCTTCATTGTCCTGCGATCATCCAGCTCATTCCATTGCACCGATCACCCACTGTGGTAGGAATCAGCACGCAGCAGAAACAGTTTAATCTTTGTCAGTACACTGCACGCGACCAATAGAGCTCATGAAAACGTTGGGTTTCAATTCCTCCGTTTGCAGCGGTTAATGTATTGGCTGAGAGTCACTTGAAGGTTATGTGCCGGTAACCTAACCTATAAAGGTGGTTGGAACGCGATTCGCGAGTCCACCGCCGCGAGTGGCACTTGGAACGCACGATGCACGATTCACGATACTTTCGGGGAATCCAGAGTCGAAGTTTGTCGACAAAAGGCCTGATGGAGGACCGTGAAACCTTTTGATAACAATGAGCACCTGTACGGTCGCGTTGCCGGCATTTTCACGCTGATATTTGGCCTGTTTCAAGACGTTCCGCCAGTTTTCCAGTCGAGATCCAGGCGCGCACCCACTGTTAGGCGCGTGCACAGGTCCGACATCACACTAATCTCGATTCATGTTCCCGTCACATTGCAAAAAATACGCGATCGTCCAAACACAAATGACCCGGTGCAAGAGAGAGAGAGGAGGCAAGCGCGAATAAACACCACCAGAGTCAACAGACGACCCTTGCCAGGGACGTAACGCGCCAGGTGGCGCCACGTCGCTCGTCTTCGTATTATTTACCGTAACGCTCTCTCGGCGTACGCGTTAAATTCACCTCGAACGAATAACAATAACTACACCATTCACAATGAAAATGAATTTTTCATTACTCACGAAAATGTTCGTTCGATTTTATTAACTTCACGATCGAATTTTATCCGTAAACATTCGACGGTGTCGAAGGTGTCGACACCGACGCTCCGAAACGTCAAGTTTCAGCTGTCAGGAGAAGTTTCAGCGGGTGAAAAATATACGGAGAGAGCCGTGAGGAGAGCGTGAAACGACGGTGGAAAAAAAAGTCACTAGCCTCCGGACACTTTCACTCGCGATTTGTCACTAACACGTGCACTGTACGCAACGACTCGTGGAAGTAGGCGTACGCACGTGCGCCAGGGGCGTAGCTAGTCCGTCACCACACGCACCACGGCTGGTAAACCGGACGAATTGCTCCCTCACGGACCACGTGTTCGCCCCCTTGCTCTCTCTTCTTCCCAGGTAACCCGCGCCCCGCTGTCAACTGGATTTCTTCCTCGGTCGAAGCCAGTAATTGTTATTCCACGGGTGAAAACCGAACGACGCTGCCATTTTTAACAAACTAGCTGCATGAGCCGATGCGGCACCCACTTGCCTGACACCCCGCCCAAACACACTTCAAGCACACCCCATCAAGCCACACACGTACCACCTTTATCGTTTAACTATATTTCTTGATTTTCAACAATTAACACGCGTGTCGCGCGAAATACACGCCTGATTCTTTTTTTCAGTCAAAACACCGGGTTAAGTAATCCGTTCGTATCGATTCCAAGCGGAGCTCTGCCTTTCGCGTAATTACACGACTGTGATATTCGTTGCGCGTGCAGACGCAAACTTTTCAACGGATTTTTTCCCTAGACGGGTTACGCGTTCCTTCGTTCCCGTCTACCTTTGTGGCGACGAACCGCGCGCGATTAATTCGAATCACCCTGAGGAGTTATCGCTCTCGGACTGGTTGTAATTTCCGATCGATTAATCAAGAGGAAACTTTGGCAACGCGGTGTCGCCTGTTGCATGCCAGCAACGCTGTGTGTACACGACGTGCACCAACGTAATACCGTCGATTTGTAAACAACGCGAGACATTGCTGGCGCATCGTTTCCTCGAAAAATAATCTACAAACCGAAGACACCGCAGTACCGACGACGCTCTGTCGTAGAGCCCACCCTCGGTCGATTTTTTCGATCGAAACCTTTCACCCTCTGTCAAGACGAGCGACACTGGAAAATACACTAGCACGCTCGAAAGTTGCGACTTTCTATGCGGCGCGAGGCAAGAAAGCGTGGCGTACTATAGGAACACGCGTCACCAGGCGAGAATATGTCGAAGGAGCGATCGTGTGTACGAAAGCCAGCTACCGAAAAACAATCGTATCCATCGAAACTATTCCACTGACCACGGTTTATTGGAAACTTTTACTCGCGAATTCGAAAGGACCCGTGCGTCCACGAACCGTTTCGCGAAGACTAAGCGACGATTCACAGCCGAGACGTTGCCGAAACGTGCAACAACGGACACGAACGAGACAGCCGTTCCACGTGGAGCGTCACCCACGGATGCGTACGGCCCTGCGCCGAACCCCCGACCGCAACGGGACTGCGCCTCGCCACAGTTACTCTTTTCCGTCACCGCCGCCGCCACCACCGCGCTCGCCACTTTTGCACGAGGAACAAAAGAAAAGAAAAAAAAAAGGAAGAAATGTTTCGTGATTCTCGCGTCAGACGAGGATCAAACGTTTCCTGATCTTTCTTCAGGATACAGGAAGATCTCGAAGTAGAGTTACAAGATTCGTGATGGATCAAAAGGATGATTTTTCGCGGGTGCAATGGCGCATTGGACGCCACATTTTTTCTCCCTTCCTCGTCGTTTCAAAGTCCCTCTCGTCGCGGGAGACTCAACACTCGCCAGTTGACAGTGTCACCCTAAAAATCAATAAGGGGTTCACCCTCGACCCTGCCCACCCTCTTTCTCCTCCTGCTGCACCTTTCTCCACCTCCACCATCTCCCACCTCTTACGCCTCTTACTCTGTACGTTTGTCCCAGGAACGTATAGGCGGGGCAGGGGGGTCGATGGGTCGACTCAACGAGGTTATGCTGGTCAAACGAGCAGTCGTTCTATTAGGCTCCGATGCGACGCCAGGAGGACTGTTAACCTTCAAACACCACCGTCAACCGCGGTTTCCTCTAACAAGGGAACACCAGAGACTGATACACTTCGATTTTGATGAAATTTTGCATAAATACTAATTAGAGTTATCTAATTGTAAGAAGACGGGTGTTGTTCGTTCGTGCCCGTTTTTCACTTTGAGGGATGTATCAACCCTTTTATCCGAATCGTTGTTTATATATATGTGTTTGTAAGTCGTAAACGACAGAAGATATCAAAAAATGATTGAAATAAGAATTGTACCGTTTCTTGAGGTATATAAAGCTGCGTGTAAATTCTTTTGATAAAATCATTCTTCTTGGAAAATTGAATAAAAAGAATGATTTTTTCAAAATAATGTACACGCAGCTTTATTAGATCTCAAGAAACGGTATAACTTTTACTTCGACCATTTTTTAGATTAGGTTGTCCGAACAGTTTCTTTCTTTTTAAACTTTTTTATTTGTAAATATAATTTCGAAGAGCGCCTAATTCTGCTTCTATTTTTTATCCTAATATATTATACCACAGATTAATTAATTGGAAAATTCAACCGTATTTACGGTACTTCGAAAATGTCGAGCTCCCACCGGAAACGCGTTTACGTTTCTAAGCAAGATGAATTAATTTTTCGGTTTCGTTGATATCGAAGCGTGTTCCGGTAGCTACTGCTTCATGCTTCCTTGTTCCTTGGCGAGTCGTTCGAATAGAAAGGCGGCATCAACGGGAAACTATGCCGACCTACCTCACCGTCGTGCGCCAACTACCAGAAAACGTTGAAGTATCGGTCCAGGGGGCCGGAAGTTACGCGTAGACCGAGCGCTTTCTAAAATTTTTACGAGGCTACATTGTTGTACGAACGGTTGACTGCTATCATCGCCACCTGACACGAATACGCCAGGTAAATTGAGGCCTTCGAATCACGAAACTAGCTCGATCGGTGGCGAAAGCATGGTTATTGAAGACTCCTCCGGTAGCTAATGTTTTCTTCTCAATTTCATTAAATTAAAATTAAATCCTCACGTGGTGCTCTGGTTGTATTAGACCGTATAGTATTACTCACAGTAGACGTTAATTAATTTTTGAAATTTTTACTAATGTTTGAAAGAAGTTAATTAATAATAACGCACTGGAAATTTAAGAAGAAATCATATTTATGATTTCACCTATCACCTACCTCAGGTTGAACTTCAGACTGTACCGTTAAAAGGTAAAATACTAACTGAAATGAAGCTTTCAATCTAAATTCAGAAGAGAAATATACCTGGAAGAAGAACGTTGCTTAGTTCCATCCTCTCCGTGGTCCATCGTTGTCCTCTGGTCAAAACAAAAAAGAGAAAGAACAAAATCACTGTAGACTGTAGACCTTTAACCCTCGTCGAATTTTCGTTTGATAAACGGTCGAAGGTCGAGGAGAAACGTCCTCGAACCGCGAAGACACGCTTCGGTTCGCGAAGCTGTCACGCGAGCGACCACTGTAACGTCGGTACGCACGGCATCTCTCTCGATGCCTTTTATCTGTTCGGTGAAGGCACGATTCGATAACCCGCGATTCGGGGTCAGTGTGGCCGTCTTTTATATCCCGGCCACGGTGAAAAGTCGCCTTCAGTGACAGTTGATGCGTCGTAGTCGTTTGACACGAGGGAGACGCGTCGTCGCTCCAAACAAGAAGAAGAAGAGATGTCAAAGAAAAGAAAAAAGAAAAAAGAACAACTTGTACTTCGTGCTTCGTGCTTCGACTAACGAGGCCAGCTTTTCACGTTGGAAAAAGCTCAATGAGCGATACGCGTGTAATTAGAGCCGTGAGTGGCCACGTGAGAACGTGGCAAATTATACGTATCGACGGAGCTGTCCTTTTTCCTCTCTGTTTGTTTCGTGTCAAATGTGACGCCTTTGAGGGTAAACAGCGGGGGATGCGTGTATATGTATACGTCGTTACTGTCTGAAGTTTCTCGATTCGTTGCTGCATACGTGTACTGTGCAGTCTTCCCTCGAAAAAAATACATTACTATTCGTGTTATGTCCAAAAGTTACTAGACATTTGTATGTACCTACGCACGACGATTGACGTGGTCCGTCGTCTATTACTAAATTACTAGGTTGTTAACAGTAATAATGATTTAGTAGCTTGGTAAGTTGGTGACTTATTGCTGAATAATTATATTAATCTTGCCACTCAAGGATAACGCGTGGCAATCCCGAAATTATTTTCATCGTTCATACAAATCTGAGTCACTTCTTTATTTCATTTCCAAGTACATACATTTTTTTACACGATATCCTCGGGCTGTGAAATCCGATTTTTTTCCACGCGACGGTAACTTCTTTGGCCGCAAAACCATACGGAAATATCCGCGGCGAACGCGTGGCGAGGTGAATGACAGTTGCGGACAGTTCGTACACAAGCATGTTCCACTGACCCTGGCTAAAACGATCCGAACGAACCAACTGAAACACCACCAAGCGACCTATGCTTGCACGTGTTTCCATCTCTCACTCTCTCTCTCTCTCTCTCTCTACCTCTCTCTCTACATCTCTCTCTACCTCTCTACCTCTCTACCTCTCTTTCCTGTCTGTTTCTGTGTTTCCCTTCAGAAGTGGACTTTCTGCACTTTTGCTGTCCGAAGGAAGCCGCACCGCTGTTCACCAAGATATTAGGATAAGTTTCATTCATACAAAGTTTGGAACAAATCTCGACCTTCGGAAACCGCGAACGAGCGACGTCTACGAACCGTGATCAAATTCGAGCAAATCGAAGTTATTACACGATGTCCATTTGTTCCAAGTCCATCATGATGGATTAACCCTTTCGCTACGAATGACATATATATACATATATACTCCATCGAGAACCGGTACGTAGTTGGTTATAAGAAGCGTATGCAGAGTCAAAACGATGAATAAGTTGCATGTCGAGTTTTATGGTTATACCTACCACCGGATCATAAAGCTCCTGTATTGATATTTTCAAATTTATTGAAAATTGGTAATTTTGTGGAGTGTATTTTAACAATTACCCCACACCACACGCTCTGTTGAAAAGTTTAACCCTTTGCCGTCGAGGCATTATTCGATACGTACAGATCTAGTTCGCTTTTCCAGCGAAACTTCCGAAAATCAAACGCGCTATTTTAAAAGGAAAGAGTTGCAAATGCCATTGGATTTATTTATTTTTATTCTTTTCGTTAATTTCCTATATTTTAATAGAAACAAACCTTAAATTTCACATTTCAAAATACTCTAGTAAATTAAATAGGTCGCCTCAGAGGCGCCATTCGAGTCCAAAGGGTTAACCCTACCTCCAGATTGCGAAGCTTTTCTATCAATATTCTATCATTTATAAAATATTAATTCAATTTAGAATTTGTTGATAAGCAACGTGATAGAGTAATTAAAAGAAGAATAGACGAACACAAGGGTGTAAAGTAGGACAGGATGAAATGCAGAGTACGGGAGGATCTCGTGAACGGTTCGCAGCTGTTCCTAAGTGGAGTCGGAAGCTTGGGAGTTCACGGCACTCAGAAACAAGTTGGATCTGCGGAAAGGCACGAACGAAGGGAAGGCCAGAAGAGCAAGTTCGTGGTTGGCTGGAGCGGGGTGGCACGAGAAGGTGGATGGGAACGGGAAAGGGCGGGCGGGGAGAGATGGAGTGGGGAGAATAGGTCGATACGGTGAACTATTGTCTGCTGGCTGAAGTGTTCGCGAGAACTGGGCGGAAGACAGTCTTTGGCTTGGTTACGTGTATTCTCCGGTTCCCATGAAACGCAAAGATATGACATGCTTGTCACCGCAACGATATTCAACCGTGTTCAAGATACATCCACGCCACCGTACACGTCCCTGTAACCCTTTCGTGTCGGTTTACTCGGTCGATAAGTCCTTTTGGTGGTCGCGCGCTTACCGACAGGCCAATTATAATTTTTAACATAAAATTCGTTGAATAGACGAACCAAGGAAACATTTGGGATATTCTGTCCAGAAAAATTCGGAAGAATTAAATTTAGTGACGTGATCTATCAAAATAGTGCGATAATTGATTTTCTATAAAATTTATCCTATCCAGGAAAGAATACTGGTTTTGTAACAAAATATAAAATAGAACACCCTAAACAATTTCTTCATTGAATGAAAATTAAGTATTCTTAGTTTCTTAGCAACAGTAATTATCTAATTTATCGGAAGAGCAGAAAAGGCGCGAATCTGTTTCAAACCCGTTCGGACCGTTATAATCTGTCACGTTTTTTTTATAACTAAACAAAATGTCTTTATTCAAATACACGATCAATCTGATAATAATGCATAAATATTGTTAAAATTTTAAACAAAATGCGAAGGAAATGTATCTTTTCAAATTTACGAAACAAACATTGGCTGGCCTAGCAACGCCCTCTACAACAGAACCGTTTGGCGGGAGTATCAAGACGGAAGTGGCGTTAGTAGTCCGCCGACATTTGTCAGTAAATTGACAAAAGTCATAGGACAGTAAGTGTTTGGTGATGTTTGAACGCGAATTTTCGGGAATATCATCCGTGAACGTGGATATTTGTACGTACACGAAAGCAGCGTGGCACGAGAGAACCAGAAACAATACTACATCGAACAGTGTTTACAGTTGTCTACAGGGAGTAGAGAAGTAAACACAATTCTATCCTATCCGCCTTATCCTGTTCTCTATGTACGCAATCGGTACGCGTCTTCGCTTTTCCAGGTATGTTTCGTAACAGTTTCATTTCGATTTTGAGATTAACCTTTATACCGACCATCGATAATTAACCCTTTTTCGATTTTCCAAAGTTAGTCGTACAAATGGTACCCTAGAGTCGTTATTTAACACCATTTTGTCGGACAGTAGATTTTGTTGGATAATACGGGATTATATAAGTTTTCAATTAATTATATCAATATTAAATCGTGCTTAGTTGAACGTTTTGGAAACCTCTGTAGCCTCTGTAATTCGAAAAACGGGTGAAATTCATGTATATCTTGTTCAACAAACACATATTATTTTGTCTTTCAAATGCACTTTAGACTGTAAGATGACGTCGATTGTAATTACGAAAGGTAAGAAATACTTCGGGTGATTTGAAGATCGATAATCAGGGGTTAGAATTTTTCAAAATACTTGTAAATTAAGTTTTGAGGTTGAAGAAACTTTACATCGCCATCCGTGATATAAAAATTGTACTTGGTCGATTTGAAGGTTAAGTTCTCTTTTATGGAATTTCTCGCGACCAGAGTAGAAGAATTATACCGAGCAGAAAGCCACGGTAGGAAAGGAAGAGTAGAAATAATTTTGCCAGGCGAAACGTTCATTGGCTGCCATAATTGAACTGGTTAAACAGGTTATCAGTTTATAGTCATCGTAAAGGGATTTTAAATTTCGCGGCACTGGCTCGCGCATTCCACGCCATCGTTCAATTCCTTTTCTTTATTTTTTCCTCGTCGTTCTACCAGCTTCATAGCACCGTGTGTACACGCAAGGTACATACCTAAACGGTAGGAATTCGAGTTGTTTTTCATTTTCAAAAATGCATTCTGTTCTTTATTGATACTCCGTTACATCAGACGAATGAAATTCGATTCATTACAGGCAGATTCAAATCTAGTTCGATAATGGCATGCAAAGGTAAAAATAAAACATGTATAATAAATTGAAAATGAAATACTTTATATTATCGTGAAGATATTTTTTGTTTTATTTTAGCATCTTATACTATGCATGGAAGTAATTTTAAAAATTGTCACAGGTTATGGGATCGACATGTAATATACTAATGTACATTGTTCGGTAATAACAATTCTTATTTATTTAATGCTATGTAGCACTCGGTAATATTACTACTTGCGCCAATTTTCATATTTAATACTATGTAGCACTTAGTAATATTACTAATAGCAATGATAATTAACCCTTTGCACTCGAGTGGCGTCCCTGGAGGGATACATTTAAAATATGAAATCTAAGCTTTTATTTACATTAAAATATAGAAAATTAACGAAAAGAATAACTCTTTCGTTCTAAAACAGTCAATTTGGTTTTTGGAAACTTTACTGGAAAAATAGACTAAATTCGATCGTATCCAAAAATGCTCGATCTATTCCAAAAATTACTACTAAACTATATTAATAGTGGTGAATTTTATTTTTATTTCATAATATAAATTCACTTACCTGCGATGATCGTCCATGTTTTTTTTTGTTTTTTTCAACCGCACGAATATTAAAATAATGGTTCTTCAAGTTCGTAAGAAATAAACTTATCTTTTTTCTTTTTTCACGATCGTCTGTTCGAGTTCGAACAATAAATAAATCGTTCACAGTAGATGTTTTATTTCCAATGTTAGGAACTGAAATGCCCATATAATAAAAAATATTTGTATCGTAATAATAATCATTATTATTATTATCATTATTATCATTGAATCGGGAAACGAAGGTTACGCTAAAAAGTCACTTTTCTATACGTACAAAAAATGAAGAGAGAAACTCGCAGTGAAGAACAAAAAGAGAAAAGAAATTAAACGAACATTAGATTTTTCTTTCTTTCATCGAATATTAATCATTCTCTAATTATATATATATATATATTTTTTGTTTTCTCGTTCATATACACGCGCACACATACATACAGGTTTCGCGTAACTTAATCATTTCTTCTTCTTCTTTTTTTTTCTTCTTTTTATTTCACACACATATTTTCGCCCAATATAATTTCGCACTTTCTTCGACATTAAAAAAAAAAAAAGAATAAACAATTTAAAGTAACAAAACAAAAGAAAAAGGAAACATAAAAACTTCCTTGTTGGAATTTTGCACTTGCGATGGTTGATTTCTTTCAATATTTCTTTCCCCTCTCGTTCTTTTTTTCCTCGAAACATTTTTCTTTTCTTCCTTTTCAGCATACATTGTTCAAGAGTCTCTTTTAGTCGATAAAAGGGCTCGTTTTAAAAGCACATACAAACGACCGTCGTTATCGTTCGATTTTTCAAAGTCACTATCTAAGCAGTTTTATGGCACGTATTCTCGCACAAGCCCTTCGTTTCGTTTCTATTTTTTGTCGCGTTTCTAAGAACAAAACAAAATAAAAAAAAAAAGAAAAGAAAAGAATTCCAGCATACACGCATACCCTTTCAAATCAGAAGTCTTTTTATTCCCCTTTCTTCTTTCTTTTACGATTCGTCAGACCTGGACGTGGAAGGATCTTTGCCTTAAAATCGTAGTTCTTGGTTTTCAGTTAATCCCCGGAAATTGAATTAAAATAAAAAAAAAAAGGTAGCAAATATAAAAATGAAAAATAAGGATTTCGTTAGGGTAGATGACTTCTTGAGAACGAAACTCCTCGAAGAAGCTATCGAGAGTAGCTCTCAATACAGTATTCATTTTTGGAGAAGCGTTCCTGATAGCTTCTGGCGCGAGTTTTACTCTCAAGCGAAATACTTTGCAACGTAGCACCATAAGGTTAAAAACTATTTCAAATGAAAAAACAAATTTTTTCTGTGATGTTTTATTTTTTTTTTTATGTTAACCCTCTTGGTACCCAAAATTAAGTATACTTAATATTTCATATTTGTAGGAGTTATATTCAATATATTTTAACATTAATAATCACGTGTAACACAGTTTTAAGAATTTCGGTTTATAGGAATACAATAGAAATGTAAAGTTGAGTTTATTTAAAAAAAAAAAAAAAAGGAATATAGAGATATTTAATGAACAAACATCTTGAAAAAAGTATCTTTGCATGATATTCAGAAAAATTATAAGATATCAAGAGGGTTAAATTGCAGAATTTGATTGATCTGAATCGAAAAACCGCGATCGTAAGTTTGCAAAAACGCACGTTCCTTTCTTCAACCCTTCTTTGGATTCTCAATTTTACACAATTTTCCAGAATGATTATTTCTGAAATTGATAAATACAACAAATTTCCTTTGAAATATTTAAAAACACCGCTGTACCATAAGTCTCCGAATAATTATATCAAAATATTAAAAGCTGCTTGGTTTAACCTTTCGCTACGATATTTCTGCCACTAAACGCTTAGTTCAATTTAACACACAACCGTAATTTAAATAATTTTCCTCTATAAATTTTATTTATTTTAAAATGTAACGCCCGCCATTTCGAAATATTCGAAACAGGAAAACTCGTTCATTACTTACGAAAAGGATTAAAAATTTGTTAACGGGAAATCCAGAGAAGGGTTAATTTTCATTTACATTCGTAAAAGAACCTCGAAACACGAACAATTTAATTTCCCATTTTCTTTTCTTTTTCGTTTGAAAGACATCAGTATTAGAAATCCGATTTCACTAAGAAGGATCCTGACGAAGGATCAACTTTATCTCGTTTTTCTTTTCAACATTTTCTTGTACACGACTTAGGGTTACGAATGCTTGAAACGTTATCCGACATTTTGAATATTTTGCGATATTCTCCTTGTTATCAGAGGATCCTAAAACGAACAAATGTGTCTATCAATATGTCTACGCTTAACATCGATGCACCAGAGGTCGGTGTTTCTTCTCTCACGCCACTTTTATTCTTCCTTTCTTTCTTAATTATTTCATACCAGAATCGTTGGTTGGCCAACGATGTTCGATCGTCTCAATAACTAAAAAAGGAAAACCATCAGTTTTCCTTCTTTCAATTAGGTACAGGGTGTTTCATTTTTATCACGAATATTTTTTTTAGTAATGCGAAAATTTTGTTTAGAAAAACTATGTATTTTTCATCGTTAATCGTGATAGGTAGCTTAATCATAGTAATTCAGTAATTATTAAGTCTTTCACTCTTTTAGTACTTGCTAATTAGCAATTACTAAATTAGTACCTTGAATTAACACTGGAACTACTGCTAATTAGTTGCAGTGTTAACTGACATCCCTTGTCAATTTTATTTATTACAAAACATGGCAAACTAAACCGTTTTCCCATTTTAACCACCAACAGATAATCTACAGTTTCAATTGTTTATTGCAAAGAATTTCCAAAAGTTGAACGCAACGAACCATTTTATGATACAATAGAAATTCTGATAAACGTATGAATATTTCTTAAGAACCTAGAAACAACGCCAAACAATTATTAAACTTTCTACCCACAAAGGATTGAACGCACAAAACATCGAAATATTATTGCAAAAGAAATCATAAACAATTTCGCATATCGATACGATCATCGTTGGCCATCGAACCAAGACAGCCTGTACACATTTTGCTAAATCTTAAACGATTT
Organism: Stelis phaeoptera; assembly: GCA_943735885.1. Classification (NCBI taxonomy): domain Eukaryota; kingdom Metazoa; phylum Arthropoda; class Insecta; order Hymenoptera; family Megachilidae; genus Stelis; species Stelis phaeoptera. The sequence continues at coordinate 15,780,797 of OX030932.1, read as the reverse complement.
TGTTTCGTTTGAAATCGTTATGTTGAAAGATAGAATGCAAGGTTGTGTTCGAGGGGTGTGTGTTGAGGGGATCCGAGGGTTAGGGGTGGGGTGGATTTTTATCTAGCTTAACGAATACGTTGATTATATACATTATGTACAATGTGTCTCGTTGCTATTACACCGTGCACGTTATTTTTTTTTTCTTTTTTCGTTTTTAACAGCTCGCTACTGTAGAATCGGTGTGTACCTTTTTCTTCTTGCCTCTTGTTGGTGGTGTACGTACGTGTCGTTACGATGAAAATGTTTGTCTGTTTTTTTTTCTGTTTTTGTCGTTTTTTCTTTTTCTTTAGCTTATATCTTTTTTTTTTTTTTAACTAAACTTATTACAATAGAATTAGGGTTCTCGCGATCGTTACCTACGTAAGAATTGTGTGATCGTTATACAATAAACAATTATACGCTCTTTGACGATCCGTCGGCTGAAGATCTCGCATATACACATATATATACTTTTATTTTAGTTATCACATCGCACGTTCGAAACGAAGGAATTCTGACCAACGACAGTGAAGAAACGATTCATTAAAAAAGAATAAAAATTAAAAGAAAAGGAAAGATATTAAAAAAATAAAAGAATTGATATTTCGAGTTGATTATTCCCTTGCATTCGACGTTTAGAAAAAAAAAAAAAGTAGTAGACTGTATTCTGTCCCTTTTTTTTTTTCTTCATCTTATCACAGTGCTTTAGTACGTTAATTATCATATTTTTTTCCTTCTTTTTTTTAATTATTATTATTACAACATCGAATATTTTCTACGAAACGTATACAAACAAAAGGAAGAAGCAAAAAGAAAGGAAAACGAAAGTTACAGGCTCGTTCGTTTCGATTTACGACGAAGCATCGTGTTATTATTGTTACGTATAAAAAATTATCACCTAATTTATTGCATAATCACGGCAGCGGCAGCGCGCAACGACGATCAGTGTACTTTTTTTCTTGTAATAATATTATGTATTGTATAAAATGTAAATGAAATTGTGAAAAAATACTGAACGGAGAATCAGAAACTGTTGCGATACAGACTGACTTAGCAGCGTATAGTTTCTAATCACAGCATTTGTAGCAATGATCTTTTCTTCCTTTGCATTTGACGTTGCAAAAGACAATGAATATTTCAAAACCCATATATAAACAGATTGAATTCTATTAAATTAACGTATCACAAGGATTAATTAAAAAAGAAATATATATATATATTTCTACATCGTTTTTAAAATTTTCAACAGGTAAATCACTGTATTTCATTTTGCGATCGAATTACAACATACCGGTGCAAAGTTGAGGTGCTTCGATTATATTGAAATTGAAGAAAATTCGTAGTCTTTGCAAACAATTGCGCGAGCAGAAAAACGCACAGTACATGCTACATAATACTGTCAAGTCGGTGATCCTCGCTCAAGGAGGCTAATTAATTTTCATGGGCATGCTCCAAGGAAGAAAACTTGCAATCACTCTAATCTATTAACACGTTGACTGCCACGGGGATCGCCGATGGCATTCAAATTTAATAACCAAGATAAAAAAAAAAAAAAAACGTAGATAGAGTTGATATCGATCTAATAACGCAAGGCTTGAATTTGACAATTAATTAATTGTATACTTAACCAAATGTTTGTTTGGAACGAAATGGAACAGAATTTAGCGTCTGACGTCGATGATACATAGCAGCGCGTGCCTCTATTGCAACTACTAGGAATGTGGAACAAAATAAGGAAAAAAGAAACACTGTCGCGATAGTATATAAAAAAGAAAACGTAACACAAGAACGAAAAATAAAGAAAACTACTAAACTAGAAGAACAACGTAGGCGACAGCGTAGTCAGATATGCGCTTGTACACCAATCGACTTTGATTGACCCTTGTGCAACGTTCGAATTTTGTTTCATTCGCATGCAATGCTTCCAAAACAAAATCAAATATTTTACGAATTTTATCAACGCATTGCCTACTCTGCATTAACGACTGAAGATTCAAAGGAGTAGTTTTCATTGGTAATCAAAAGTTTCTGAAATATTACTGAATCAAATTTTCTCAAATATTTAATACCTCCACGGTCATGGAAGTTTTCTAATTAGAATTCGTATATAATTTGACACAAGCCTTTAAAATGTTAATTTAAAAAAAAAATTATTTAAAGAAATTATTATTTAAAAAAAAAAAAGAATAAGTAACGCGTTAATAAACTATGAAACATCGAATTCTTATTTAACGCGAACGGTGCACAAGAAGACCCTAAAGATCCTGAAACGATCACGTGAATACACACACGCATACACACAGGACTCTCTCTGTCGTTTCGCCTCTCTCGACACGAGAAACGAAAGCAAAAAGTCCGCTCGTCCGTTCGCAGCGAGCAAACCCGACGGATCATATACATTTGTCTTTAGAAATCGTGTTTAATTAAACCAGCGATACTTGGCTAAGAAACGTCGGGGGGTGAAGAAGGCACCCCCACATGAGATCCCACAATTGTCTATTTAGACGTCGGTACAGCCGGTTGATGCTGTCCCGTCATCCCCAGTCTTGGTTGCGAGGAAGCAAGTAGTTCTTTGTAGTACGCGCTGAACTCTGGCGGCAGGAAGGTGGTGGCGGCGGCGGCGGCGGCGGCAGCCGTGGGCGGAATCGGCGGAGGTGGGAACAAGCCGTTGTAGAAGGCGGAATAGTACATGGGGTCCAGAATCGGTAGGAACTTGCCGGGTGTGTTTGGCAGTTGAGGGACGTAGGCTGGATGATGATTGTTCTGCGGTACACCGGGCACGAAACCGGACGGTATGCTAGGGACACTGTGTCGTCTGCCAGCTTCCTGATGCCTGGATTCCGCTTGGTGTTGTTGTTGATGTTGGTGTTGCTGTTGGTGGTGGTGTTGTTGTTGTTGGGTCATCAACGACTTGTCGCCTTCGCTGATTCGACGCTGGTGCGCGTGTTGCTCCTTGTGACTGCTCGTGACCGCGTTTTTTCTCCTGTCGATGGTGTTCTGCTGTTGCATCGACGCCATCCTCGGGTACGTGTTGGCGCAGTTCAAGTGGTTCAGGTTAGGTACACTAGGTATGACAGGATGACTCGGTTTCCTAGGCGTGTACGGGGACACGGGTTCGCTCCTCGTCGCGTACTTGCCATTCAGCTGCTGTCTTCTTTGAACAGGCAGAACGTTGTTCCTCGGAGGACTCGGTACCCTGACGTGCGACGTTGGCCCGTTCATATGGTTGTGCTTCTGTTTGGGACTGACGATCGTGATCTCCAGATTGTTCGAAGCCATTGTTCGACCGTCGAGCACGTTCTGGTAACCGCTGAAGCTACTTCGTTTCGAGTAATCCGTCGGTTTCTCCTTCATCAACGACGAGTTCCTCGTCTCCAGGTTCAGAGGGTTAGGCCTGGGCACTACAGGTACTTTCACTATTTCCAGACTCGGCCTGGGGAATACCGGTTTCTCGTTGGACCTCTGTGTCAGATCGAGGACACCGGTGTGTACCGCCGGATGCTCGTGGTTCGCGTGCATCTGTTGCAGTTGCAATTGCAAACGCTGCAACGACGGACGATACTTTGGAGGGATCAGGATATCCTTCGGGTCTCCGTAAACCATTTTTTCGTTGTGTGCGAATATCGACCTGGACTGCGTCACCCTTGGCGGAACCACGTCGTGGGTAATGTGATCGGGCCATCCAACACGACGGGGCACCGTCGACGATCTGGGCGGCGGTACGTTCGCGTTTGCATTCGCGTTCGCGTACAACTGCAGTAACGCCGTGTTGTTCGAGCTGCCTAGATTTATCACTCGACTGTTGTTCGTCGTGACAGCACCGTTGTTACTGTTAGTGTTGTTGTGATGAACGGCAGGCGGTTTGCTTTGGGTCTGTAGTCGCGCTTGATGATGAGAATGCTGATGTTCCTGGGGCGACGCAAGCATATGGCCAATGTCGGGCGTCACGGTGACGGAGATCAGCTTGGGAATGGAGTTAGGCGTGACTGGAAGGGGATACGATATCGGCGGTTTCTCCTCGGTCTTCATGGTCGCTGGAGCCGGAGGATTGCTTTGGATCACGCTGGGCCGCGTGTCCAGGTCAACGGCAGTGACTTCCAAGCCACCCTCCCGCAATATCTCGAGCTTGCGTTTCTTGAAGCTGGGAATGATTATCTTATCCCTACTCGTGTCGCTCTCCGTCTCGAGGTCGATCACTTCCGGCGACCTGGGTGGTACTATCGCCTTTTCAGCGAATATTGACTTCTCGCCGAATAACGGGATGTTCTCTTTACCCTGTGCCAGCAGGGTGGTTTGTTTCGAGTCTAACTTCAACTCCTTCATATCCTTTTCTGGCGGAGGCGTCAACGTGACGACCGTGGACGCGTTTGTCGCGACCGCGGTCACCGGAAGACCCGGTGGCGAACACGACGGTGGTACTTGTTGCGATATCAGGGGACTATTTAGTTGCCTCTCGAGGACGCTTTGACTTGAGCTACCGTTCGTGGGCGTGGTGGATGGCGTGCTGCTCGGTGTCGAGATCGACGTGTTTGAGGAAGGTGGCGGACTTGGCAGTTGGCTGGTTTGCTGGCTGGGCGACGACGTGCTGTTCGCGATCATCGTGTTCAACGACTTCAATCGTTCCGGCTTCACTCGCACGCTTCGTAACGACGATGTCTTGCCGGTTTCCGTTTTCGGTTTGTCGCCCGGAAGGAAAGGCTGTAAAAGTGAAGTGTTCGTTAACGTCTGTATGTTACCGTGTAAGACCGAAATCTGGTAAATGTCAACATCCACCAAGTCGCTTTATGTTTTTAGCCCCGCAGGGTTCATATAAGGTATCTTTATTACAGAAAAAAATAAAGTCAAGAATTGTGATCACCAGAGCTCATCGGTGTTTGTCGACATCTGCCGGCGAAGATCCGAATGTATAATAATACATATTGAGAAGTATTCGGTCTTTTACCAACGTGTTTGGTACCCGTCGACATTCGCCGGAAAAATGTTGACATTCACGAATTTCGGTGTTTCACAGTAACGTATACATTTTGCAGTGCATCGACTGCCACGTTAGACGACGATTAAGATTCGGACACTTACTGTTGTTGATATAATTGGCTGAAGGGGGGAAGTTGCGGCGATAAGGTTCGTTTCTACAGGCGGAGGCGTTTCGGGTGGATACGGATCATTCGGTTCTTGCTTCGTATCTTCGGACTCGTCGGACACGCTGTTACTCTTGGCGCGTCTTCCGTGGGTCAATTTGATCTTCGTATCGTCGCCCTTCTGATACCTTTCGTAAGGTAACAGTAACCTGTCGGCAGGCAAACGTTAATCGTATCGATCAAAATCGACTTTCCGCACAGTTTCCAACTATGTGCTCCGATTGAAAAGTAAATATTTATTATCAATCGATAGTTTACCTCTCGTAATGCCGACGAGTGATGGTCGCAGCGCTGGTGGATCCCGTGTTACCACCAATGTCGTCGTAGATGGTCTTCCATAATCGACCAGCGCTGACCGAGTCGTAACCACCGAGCATTTGAACCTTCGTGTAAAATAGGAAGAGGTCGACTGCAAAGGCAACGTTTATCATCGTTATTCAAATATTTTCATCCGATCCATATCGTGATACGATTAACCCTTTTAGCGCTAAGATGGTTAATCGATCCACCGACGACCGGTACGCCATTCGTGGCTGACCATCGTTGAAATAACAATGATTTAAATGTAATTTCATGTCTCGTATTATTTCAAATTGTTAATACCGTTGGATATTAATATTTTCACTTTCCTATTACATTGACAAACAATTCAGTCACAATTCTAAAACCAATGATGTCTGTGGCCAGTCGTCGGTGAATCAACAACTCAAATAAATAATTGAACGGAAAGAATAAAATTCGAGGATGGAAAATAATACACAAGATGTTAAATACGATAAAACCGGGTTTAGATGAATTGAAACAATTAGTAAGATTCGACAAGCGCTGAAAGGATCATCATAAGAAGCATGATTAATTTTGGATTTGTCAAAAGGAAACACTGCTGTATATCAGCTTCGAACAGTACCGTTTGGGTCAATTTTCGAATGAACGAAAGCATAGAGCGTCAAGAAGAAAAGCGTGTCTACAAGGTGTTCGACGATTTGGTTGTTAAAAAAAAAAAAAAAATACAGCTCTAGATACTGACTCTGCCTGTAGCCCAGCAGTGGCATCTTTCCGACAGGCGTACCCCGCGAGTTCATGAAATTCTGCACATCGGTCAGGAATTTCTTCTCTTCCGCGCTCGTCTTCCGCTCGCTTCGCCGAACGGCCGACGAGGATGGTCGACCGACGCTTTGCACCAACGCGCTCGAACTCGACGTCGGTGCAGCACTCTTCGAGGTAGATGCGACGGAAGCCTCGCTCTCGTTGCTCGACTCGCCCGGCGACGCGCTGCGCTTTTTACGCTTTCTTCTTGGTCGTCCTTTTAATTTTGGCGCTGAAAATTACATTCACGAATTAAATTACTGTGGGATAAGAGGAATCGTGGGAAATACAAGATCGGCGAGTCCGTTTTTCTTTTCACGAATTCCTACAATTACCCATTTTCGATTTAACCCTTTCGGTACTACCGCCGCCTATAGTCGGCGTTCATGAAACAAACGAAAACATATTTTCACGGCTCGCACTGCCGTACGGTGCAACCCCTCTCGTGGAAAACTTTCTCATACAGCGAATGTATAACCGGTGTCAGTTCTTCCGTACCGAAAGGGTTAAGGATGCGCAGGGGGTAAACTAACACCACTGTCGAACAGTTGCGGAAAAATTAGGAAGCTCCCGAACAAGGATAGATAGATCGTCCTTTAAATGTTGACGCTGACCCATTTTCAATTGAATTCTTAGGCAATATTCTTCCCACCCTTCGTAGGCAAACCGTGTCATTTATTTTATTTCTTTTGCTCGCGATAAAATTTAAAATTTATTGAAAGGAGAATTAAATCTTGTCTGTGTGGTCGGAGGGTTAAGATTACATTCGATTAACTTAACCCGGCAAGGTATTCAGGTATTTATATTTCTGAAATTTATGTGTGCACTCCTCGGTTAACAAGCGTAGATTACATGGTATCCTGTGGCGCCAATAACGGTAAAATACTATGTAATCTGCACTCGTTAATTATTAATTAGTAATTCAAGAATCTCCACGGTCGAAATGGCCGTGTGTAGTAAGATATATCGGAATTTTAATTAATTAGGACGCATACGGATAATTTTCAAATAAGGCTTCAAATTTCACGTTAGAGTTGTTGAAAAATTTGTTGGCAAAGCCCATGGCGATCAACGTGTTAATTAATTCGAAGCGAAACATTTTTCAAATTAATGCATATAAAAATCTTAAAGATTTTTCGAATTTGCATTCCGTTAAACCAATGTTTCCTAAAGTGTGGTACGCGTACCCCCTGGAGGACGGGGGCCCCCCTTTGATAGGGGTACCTCCTGGTGGAACAAGAAGCTTACTTTTTTTCGATTACAAGCATAGAAAAATAATTAAAAAAAACTTCGTTCTCAACATAAAACAATTTCATCCTTCTCATTGATTATAACGAACGTTATTTGTAATATAATTTTCATTGATTTTATTTATATATTATTACGAATGAATTTTATATTTTTCGTTTATTATTATTTTGTTTATGTACTAAAAAAGGAAAAATAAATATATTTGTTTTTTCGCGGAGGGTACGCAGATGTCGAAAGTTTGGGATTCAAACATTTAAATTACTCGAGTTTATTTTCCACGTAACGATTTAGTAATTTATAATAATTGCCTTCTTTTATTTTTATGATACTTTTGTTTACTAAAACAATGCTAGTGCCGAAAAGTGATAGAAAATAGTATATAAAAGATATAAAACGTTCGAGTTTATGATTCTCCGCCGACGGTCACGACAGTTGTTTGTTTGAAGATCGTACAAAGAAACTAAACGATTCCCAACAGGATCAAATAACACAAGAACCTGTAGTATCTTGGAAGATTTCCGTGTCTGTTTAGAACACCACAATCGCGTGATCTTCCTTAATTTTCTCAAAATAGTCAGTCTCGTTAATATGTACATTAACCTGCGTTTAAACAATTCACTCGTATCCAGTTAAAATTATACAATAGAAACGATTGATTTTGAAACGTGATTCAACAACGTTAATCAATAGGATCTGTCAATTAATAATCGTAATCTATTATTCGCGATCACCTCTGTCATTAATATAAAATATAAATTTGTTAACCTAGAAATGATTGAATTTTCAACAAGAACAACAAAAAAACCAATGACAGAATATTAAAAAAATTTGTCTCGTAAAAATAGATTAACACATTCACCTTTAACACAGTATAGAAAGAATTTTTCCACACAAAACGGTTTCACGAATTTCATATCCACATTCCGTCAGATTTTCGACGGAAACGAAAAATAACCTCTATAAAATAAAATATTTCATCGGATACGATTCAAATGAAGTCATATGCGTCACAAAACCAAGAAAACCAGAAAGAAAAATAAATCAACGAACGAACACAGCATTATACGCAGTTCAAGATCGCATACATTGTTACCGTTTCCCGTGCACGTGTCCTAAAACGAACAATAATCAACTTTTTACCCCTTCCCCCCCCCCCCCCCAAAAAAAACAAAGAAAAAGACAAATTACCTTTGATCGACACACGACATTCACGTTCCATGTAGAAATACACCACTCTGTTCTTTTTAATCCTCATCACTATTGCCATCGCGACAACGAACTGTATTCGCGATCGTGCGATATGGTGTTCGGATCGAAAAATTAATTACAATTGATCACGGTGTGCAAAAAACGAGACGAACGAAACGAGGATGAATGAAAATAAAAAAAGAAAAAAAAAACCGTTAAGACGCAGAAGAGTGAAATTCAAAGACACAGGACATGCGTTCCTTTCGGGTCACGGTCGTATTCTGATACAGTTAAAAAGCTGTCGCCCGCCGATAAAGTGTAACACCAACAAGCTCGTGGTTTGTGTGTTTCGCGTTCGAAAAGGTACGCTCGACGAGGGAAGCTCGATGAACCATTCGCCCAACGCTAGTCATTTTCGATATGCTCTATTGTTTCTTTCATTTTTATTTCCTTTGTTTCTATTTTTGTTTTTCTTTTTTTCTTTCTTTTTTTTTCTTTCTTAACACGTTAGGCGCCACGCGTAAAATCAATATTATAAATTTAACCTTGTCGATACGGAAAATTGCGTGGACGTGTCAGAATTTGTTCTTTTTATATATTTCGATTTTTACTATGTTATATCTACTTTAATACATGTACTATAATTGATTTGTCTGTATTAACCCTTTGCACTCTGCTGTTCCCTTTGTGGGGACGTATTTAATTTATCAGAATATTTAAAAAATGAGAAATTTAAGTTTTATTTGGATTAATACTATAGCAACTTAAGGAAAGAAATGAAAATAAACTTTTTGCTTACAAAAATAGTGCGTTGGTTTGTAGAAGCTTTGCTGGAAAAGTAGACTGGATTCGATCGTATCTAAAAATGCCCTGAGTGCAGAGGGTTCATTCTTACCACGTGTTATATTTACTGTATTTTTGTTGTGCTAGATATGTATTTATGTATTTGCTTATATTATTCTAAGTATAAAGGGTTAATCGAATGCATCGCCATGAAAATATTCAAAACAATTCTACCAAGGAGATGAGTGTTCATCTACAATGAACTGTTCGTCATCATCGTTTGCGTTCTGTTTGCGAGCTGTTTACGAACTATGTCTGAGCTCAGGTGTGAATTTTGTTCGCGAGCAGTTCGCGAACATTTCTACCTAGTGTAGACCGGGCATTACAGTTCAGGCGTGACTTCTGTCGTTCAAACGTTGATCACAATTGAATTTTAATTTTTATTCTGATTACAATGTACACAGTCAATGTTTGCCAAGTACGAAGTACACGTAATATTTCAATTACCTTGATTTGTTTTAACGCTGAAAAATATTTACCACTGACTGACGCATCTGTCGAGAAAATGATCGTGCAAGAGGTTAAAATTGTATTATTGAAGGGTTGGCAATTCTACCGTCCATTTATTTACCAATCCCAGAGATAAGAGATTACAGGTTCACTTGATAATATTGAAATTCATTTTATAATTCGTTTAAAAAAAGAACGAAATTTCACCGATCCAACGAGGAAACAGAGCTAAATTAGGTTCAGTTACCGTTTGAACTTACCTAGATGATTGCAGAGGAGTTCATGAGTCTCGAGGTCCGGATAGTCGAAGGTGTCCCTGCAGAAGAGCACCCTGGTGCCCGGGGTGGCGGTGAAACCACCGAGGGCGGCTGCTACCGACGAGCAAAGCCAGGACGGTTCGGCACCCTCGAGCCTTCGTAGCAGGGCCCGATATCGACAGTACCTGGGGTACGAGAGGACCACCACCCTCGTCTGGACGACACAGTCCGTCTTTCTCGTATTGTGATTGCTCTCGAACTCCTTCTGTTGCTTGTCCACGTCCGAGAAATCGATCCCAGGATCGATGAGCACCTGGGGCTGTGGTATCTCGTACCTCAACGGACTGTTCTCCGGGGACGACGTGGGCGTCGGTGGATAGGACACCTCTCGACCCCATGACCATTCCAACGACGGTGATAACCACGTGACAAGATCGTGAACACGGACCACCACCTTCTCAGATATCGTCAGCACCTCGTCCTGCAATCAAAAATCAATTTTCTACTTGTTACGTGTTTTTTTTTTTTTTTTTTTTTTTTTTTTAATCATTGGCAGAAGTTATGTTTCGGAGAAACTTTTTTTTAAAGGAGACAGGGGTTAGAACAGTGTGTTTGTGTTAGACGAAATTATTGGTGAAATCAAAATTTCTCTAAATAGAACGCAAAGAACCGAGGATAATTGAGTTTACTCGTTTTTGATAGAGTTCGAAAGTTTTCGTTGTTGCTGGCCGGGTAGAGAACTGTTTTACCGATCTTGCTAATCTTGAGAGGTTGTTTTACCGACAGATGGAGACACGTACACGTGTCCCAACGCTATACCAACTTCTAATAATTCTCGATTCCCCGTTCCGCATCCTGTGCCAGTGGTTCCCAAGCTGTGGGTCAAAGTGTTTTCTATGGGAAATTTGAAATATTTCGTTTCTCACGATTTCTGACACTTACTTAAACCTAGTTACCCCGTGTAATGATATTTTTCAAATACCTATTTTCAACGCCTATTTTTACCTCTTATTTCATACGAGAAGAGGGGTTATCTAAATTTATTAAATATCTTCAAGCATTTTTCATATTTCTACACCTTTAAATTAACTTTAATTTTAACAACACGTTTTATTGGTTTCTCGTCACAATTACATTCTGAAATACTTCGTTTTAATAAACTTCGAATTGATTTTACTTTATACGGGGAAGATCGTAGGTTTTTTCGAGTATCGCAAAAGGGGTGTCGTGGCTTGAAAAATGTTGAGAAACACTGTCGTATGTAGAGAGGGTGGAAATAGGGTGGCCAGCTAAAACACCTATTTACTCGTTATGTATACACATATAATCCAGCGAACGTAACTCGTGGTTTATGTTGTCCTCGAGTGCATCATTATCTACTCTGCTTCGACGATAATTTAATTGTCCGCCGGATGCCAACGGCTACGTCATTTTCACCAAGTTTGACCCAACTCTTGGACCTCTGCTGATTCGTACGATTTAATTCCACTGTATTATTCCACGTTGCTTCGACACTGCTTGAATAACTTAAAGGCTTGGATAACTTCACGGCCTTTAAACGATTCTACCGATACATCATGCTGAAAAAAGACACCTTATAGTATTTCTCTCGGGACTGTCTAATCGACGTATCAGTTGTCGAATCTTAGACAATTTATAGCTACAAATTAACATAAATTGTCAGGGAGATTTGTGACTGATAAATACATCCATTTTTTTCTATTAGTTGCCTCTTAAGTTTGGACACGATGGGTCTGTGGTGACCTAGGTTTACGAATGTTATGCCCTGGAAAATGGGTTTTCAATTGGCAAAATTAGAAATTTAGAAATTTAGGAAACTAAGAACTTAGAAATTTATAAAATTAGATATTTCGCAATTTAGAAAATTATAAACTTAGAAATTTATAAAATTAAATATTTAAAAATTTAGGAAACTAAGAAGTTAGAAATTTAGAAAATTAGATATTTCGCAATTTAGATAACTAGAAACTTAGAAATTTAGAAAATTAGATATTAAGAAATTTAGAAAATGAAATATTTCAAAATTTAAAGTTTCATCTCCAGCCTATTAAATACAATATTACCCATAGTAAAAAGGAAATAAGCGCCCTCTTACTTCAGTACCCTATCATTAAAAATGTTCATCAAAAGAAATAACAACGATAAGAAATTTAGGAAAATTTCATGTCTATTTCCAGGAAGACGGTGTACAACGGCCCCGAAATAATCACGTTTACCCGCGCACAACGCCAAGTTACTTGGTTACATTTAATTAACGTCCCGAACTTGCCCCGGCATAGTTGAACCGCAATTAGGTTATATAACCAGAAGATTCGTTAGCGTGGAATCGAATCGCACGAGGAAAAAAAAGAATTCAGACTCAACGAGCAATCGTGAGGATGCACTTGAACCCAGCTGGCTCCGCGGGCAAATCCATTTAACCAACGGCGAGAACAGCCCCCAAACCAAAGGGAAATCCGGCTACCTCCCAAACCTTCCCATCCACCTTCTAATATAACGTTTGCAACTGCCAGCTGACTTGGCTAAGAAAAGTTGAACCGATCGAATTAACGATGTCGCTTTTGGTAACGCGAAATCTTTTGTACAAGTAAAACGAAAAACGGTTCTTCACTTTTCGCCTCTTCTTCCTATCTTTCTTGATCGTTCAGTATGCATCGAGAAATAACACTCGAAACCTAACGTCCCAACAATTTCTAATTATAGAAGTAACTATCACGTAATATAAATTTGTTGAATTCTATAGCTTCGAGAACCGGTTAAACCCATCGCTAACTTGGCCACTTGGCCACAGGATTCTCTCCATCCCTCGGTCACGTACATTGCTATTCGTTTTCCTCTCATTGTCAGCTTTACAGAGGATCTTGTTTCTCTCCTTCTATCTTGCTGCATCGGTCCAGCTTCCTGTTCACCCTTCATCCCTCCCTGAATCACGGTTTTGAAAACAAACCCTCTGTCTCAATCGCGGGGACACGCGAAAAACGAGAGAGAAGAATCTTCCGATGGGTATGCTTCTTCTATCTTGCTCGCTTTTTTCAAGTATTTATTGTGGTGATTTCCTAAGAGGGTCGGTTGCATCTTGTATCGGCTCCTTCGGCCCGATGGTATACTTTTCTTCACCTCTTGTGGCTCTATTTTTTTTTTTTTTTTTCTTAAACCCCTTGCGATACGAACTTTGTATATTTTTGAAAACGAACCCTTCTGTGGTACTGAATTTATTATAATAAAAATATATTAATTGGCAAATTGCATAATGTAGGGAAATAAGGTGCGAAGTCCTTTTTCCGATGCTATTATATTACCTTCTGTATTTTTCTTCTTTCAATTACACGTGGTTTGTCTTACCTGTTAAAGAACTCTAGTGGCGAAAACTATAATTATACTGATCGAGTTACCAGAAGCAATATGGAGCGCGCGCATTATTTAAAACCTGAATTGCTAATTGAGTTCTAACGCATAAAAATAACTTCCAAATATTTCCACGAATCGCATATTTTTCAAAAACAGAAATAAAACCTTTGACGAGTGTTCGCGCACGAGTCACAATTTGATAAATTCAACATTACGATACAATATGACGGCAAACTTACGAGCGGTCGTTTCTCACCGGAAAATCTGAATATTTCACGAAAACTGTAAATCCAAGGATCTAATTTCCTCGGCAATTTTCTTTGAGAAAAGTTTTCGTCTCAAACAGTAGGTTCGCGGCTCTGTTAAATTGAATTTTCTAAAGTGCATACTTTGGCGAACGCCACGGACGGAAGGCAAGCTGAGTGTTCGACGGGGGTTGTTTGAAATACGCGCGTTTGAACGTACCGCGGCGAGATTTATTGAAATATCCATCGTGCCATTAATAAAACGAAACTTCGACCACCTTTTCGTGGTTGGTTTTATTTAAATAATTCAAATGGATCGTGAACGAACGATATTCGCTTACGTATGCGACAAAACGGTAGTTATCATTTGTAATGTTCAAACGTGTTTCTGGAATATTTCCAAAAAGGTTAAGGAAACAACCTGAAATTATTTCACTTGAAAAAAATAAATAAATTTTAAACACTATTTTATTCAATTTTATTTTTTTATTAAAACTTCATTATCTGGGTTATGGGACAGAAACATTTAACGACGCGACGTTCCAAAAATAAACTTCCACAAATTTCTTTCACCAAAAACCGTTTCTCGTCAAAAGAAGGAGGTAAAGAATTGGATAGTCGTCTAATTGAATGTCGGTTTTTAGCACATCGACCCGAACGATTGAAAAGCAAGAGATTACCAATTTGGCGAAACTTCGGTGGACAAGTTTAAAACTGCATTTAAATATTTAAATAGAATCGAGTCGTGAACTGAAACTGCCGCCATCAGTTTCACTACCGGCTTTGACGTGATTACAAAGTTTCCGCAGTTTACTCGTCCACTCCACGCCTTCTACCCTGCCAGCCCCCTTAGCCTCTAACTCTTTCGTCCGCGAAACAACACCGCCGAATGTAATACACGAATAATCGGACACGATTTCTCCGGCCGATAACGAACGGATAAGAGGATACTGGCATGTTAACCCTTTTCGCTCTAAAATTGTATCTTCTACATTTTCGTAAAGACAATATTAGATTTCTGTTTAAATCGAACACAGCGCCGTTATCAGTTTGATATTAGAAAAGTGATTGTTACGTTGTTCGAATACTTATGCTCCCTTATTAATTCGGATAAAGGTGGTTCCGTTGGAATCAGGATATCCGAAATCTCATTTTGCATCCCTGATATTTGCCCAACTTCCGTCGTCCGTGCACCCAGAAGACGAGACAAACTCAAACTCTCTCTATACACCCGTGCATTCCCCTTGGCTTCGAGATGTGTATCTAGAAGAGGGAGAGACAAAGGTCGACGTAGGGATTAAAGTGGATCGGTGGAGGAACGGAGACAAGATTGGGGTGAAACTAGTGACGGGTTTCGATGTTACTCGAAACAAAATCCTACCATCGCGTGTAAATCTACAAATATCGACATTTAAATGATCTTTATTTAAAATCGTTCGGGATATAGATTTGTTGATTCATTTTCTATGTTCTTTACGTCCTTTTCTTTTTTTCTGAATCAGGCTCTTTTCGAACCGAATGGTGAAATGATTCCAGTTGTTCGAAGCTTACGAGAAAGATTAACCCATCGCTGGATGAAAGTTTAGATGGCGAGGGGGTGTAAGGGAGCAACAATGCGACAAAAGGTTGTGTGCGAAATGTTGGCACGGACACAGAGCCAAATCTAACCCCAAACTCGCGACACGGACAGTATGCACGGAATCACGTGGAAATGTATTCGGACGTTGCTATGGGGATTCATTGGCACCCTAAACACACCCGATAACCTATCAATTCATCGACACCGAATGACCCTGCGAAGTATAACAGCCGATAATGTTCCATTGATAAGTGGCACGTTATAATGGACACGGATTTCGTTCATTTTTCTTCGCTCGTAATTTTGTTAGCAACAATCAGGGAACGATGATCACTGTTATTAGGCCGAGTTTTGATTAAGATTTTATCGGGATCGTGTAACTCGTTTGTCGTGCACGAACGATCACGTTTTCTATTTTGCTAAGGGTTGAAGTTAAAGATTTCAAATCGCTTTACCGCGTTTCAATGATGTAGAAAAATTCAATTTGATTTTCCGGATTTAATATGCGATGGGACCTTGAGTTGCTAAGAATGTTTTATTTGGGAATTGAAATCGTTAAATTTCGAAGGTTTCGAATTTAATTAATTGAGATCGAAAGCTTGGAAACGAAATTTAGAAAATTATATATTTAGAAATTTTGAAAACTAAAAACTTGGAAATTTAGAAAATTAAATATTTAGAGATTTAGAGGACTAAAAACTTGGAAATTTAGAAAATTAAATATTTAGAGATTTAGAGAACTAAAAATTTGGGAATTTAGAAATTTAGAAAACTAAAAACTTGGAAATTTAGAAATTTAAAAAACTAAAAACTTGAGAATTTAGAAACTTAGAAAACTAAAAGCTTGGAAATTTAGAAAATTAAATATATAGAAATTTAGAAAACTAAAAACTTAGAAATGTAGAAAATTAAATATTGTCGAATTTAATTAATCGAAATCGAAAGCTTGGAAACGATAATGATAATTCTTATCGACTCGCTCTGTATAAGGGAGGGGTTAAAATTTTATTTCTTGAACGATTGAATGGAAAAAATTATACGAAGATTCGATCGCGACCGTTTTTATCAAGCGAAGGAAAATTGTTCTCGTTTCTAGGTGAATCTCGTGTCTCCAAAGAGGCTATTAAAGAGTGGCGTGGATGGATTAAGCCTGGTCCCAGGGATGGGGTTAACAACCAATATCAAGGGACGGGATGAAAAGGGATTCACAGTTAACTGCTAAACCAGCGAAAAGATAGGGGTAAGACGAGCCGGGGAATGTTTTATGGCAGAAGTCCAAATGATGTTTGTGGCTCAGCAGAGAACACTAAGAATTGTTAATGAACTTCTGCTCGCCGGGTGTATCAGTGAAAGTAATTTCGAGTTTGCTCAACTCCGCTTCAACGTTTTAACCCTCGCTGGGATCCCATGGTATACAGGTGTATACCTCGTATCATACTTTTTCTCATATAATCTCATAAATAATAAATTCATTACTTTCATTCTCTGTCTTATAATTATTATAATTCAAATTTTTTTTATACTTAAACTGGATCACATCGAGCTTCGACAAATGAATCTGCTTCGAAATAAAATTATTTTCACTAAGAGTAACGAATAAAATTTATTACCCAATATTTTATCTTTATTCTTAAATATATAATTCTGAACCGACCGATAATAATTATATGTATTGAGTTATTAAGTATGAATTTTTCATACTTAATCATTTTTTGGAAAATAAAAGTGATTTATTTCCAATCAAAGTACGCAACCATGTTCCATATATTTTTGCTATTTCAATGATAGTTTATTTCTCCTATTGCTGTACAAATAATAAATATTAAAACTTACGTGTTCGTTGTTGTAACGCACACAGTTTCGTAGACGAAAGTTCGCGCAGCGTTCATTGTTATTATTATTGTAAAGGTTGGTCATCGAAGCTCGACATAAA
Organism: Stelis phaeoptera; assembly: GCA_943735885.1. Lineage (NCBI taxonomy): Eukaryota > Metazoa > Arthropoda > Insecta > Hymenoptera > Megachilidae > Stelis > Stelis phaeoptera. The sequence goes on along the minus strand of OX030932.1, from coordinate 15,763,437 downwards.
TTTCGCATTATCGTCGGTAAAATGATTTGTAGCTGCGAATTCAATTAAATATTACAAGCAAAAGTCATCCTCCTCCACCCCCTGTTCCCATGGTATTGGACACGGTTGTCCAGCCGTTTTTGATTAATTCGCCGGCGAACAAAATAATAAATAACCGTGGAAATTGTGTTTTCAGTCGGCGTATGAATTTTCGCCAGGTAGCACGATCAATAATGTATGCGTGCCGTTCGATTTTGTGCTTGTTTCGAGAGCATCGAATAACCCGCGCATCGCGCATAGTTTCAAACTTTTCATTACAACAATATTTCTACCATTAAAACGTCTGTGTATTAAACCACTCGAGTGACGAACCTGAGCCAAATACGATTCAGACCTCGAAAACATGTAGCAAAATATTTTGATTGTTAGTAGTATATTAGTAAAATTAAAATATTATTATATTAGGTTGTCTAATGCTTGATATTTCATGTGATATTTTTGACTTTGGCCTATTATCTTCTTCCATTTTTCCGAAAGCAACGTTACACTATATTCTTTTTTTTTTTTACTAATACTTTAGTACACTACAGATACCAGTGTGAAAGTAAGATCGAAATTGGGTAATTGGTAATTTAGGTAACAGAAGATTAAGTAATTGGTAATTTGAGGAATTAGTAACATAGGTAGTTGGAAATTTTAGGAATTGGTAACTTAAGTAATTTGATATTTTGGTAAGTGGTAATTTAGGTAATTGGAAATTTTAGGAATTGGTAACTCAAGTAATTCGAAATTTCGGTAACTGGTAATTTAGGCAATTGGAAATTTTGGTAATTGGCAATTTAGATAATAGGAAATTTAAGCAATTAATATCTTAAGTAATTGGTAATTTAGGTAACTAGAAATATTGGTAATTGGTAATTTAAGCAATTAGTAACTTAAGTAATTGGAAATTTTAGCAATCGGTAACTTAAGTAATTCGGAATTTTAGGAACTGGTAATTTAGGCAATTGGAAATTTAGATAGACAGGAAATTTAATTAATTACCAATTTAGTTAATTCGCAATTTAACTCAATTCAGTAACTTAATTTCCTTTAGAGTTATGCACGATTAGCTTTGGCCTATTATCTTCTTCCATTTCTCCAAAAGCTTATATTCTTTTTTTTTAACACGGCCAGACAAAGCGCAGTGTTCAAATAGGGAAAAAAACTTTTGGCGGCAACCAAATACTTTACTACACTTTACATACCAGCGTATAAATAATATCGAAAGGGTTAACAACGATATCTTATGATAAGGATGGACCCTTAATGTCACCTTCTAACCCTTCCTCCGTCACTCCATCCCATCCTTAACCTTGTTGCGTTCATGTTACGCCAGAGGATACCGTGTCCATTTACCAGCTTAGAATTTATTGCGTTAAACGTAATAAACGACTTGTGTACTCGACGAACACCGTTCGTGATATTATTATCGTAGCTGCGAAAACTTTCTATCTATCTGGGTAATCTCATCTCGGTACCCGCCACGTCCTTTATCTCTCGTCTTTCACTCAACTTCGTAAAGTAGCCTTTTGTAAGTTAAATTAAAATAGACGTTAAGAAACGTCCTCCAAAAGGACGACACGAAACGAACAGAGGGACTTGCTTATCGCTTTTTTACTTCTTATCCTTTGACAGATATATAACAGATATTATATTATTCTTATAATTTATCAATGAATCTTGCAACGTTTCACGTATCTGGTAATTAATTATTATTGTATTTATTAATGTAGATGTATTATTGTAGGACTAGTAATATATGGTAACAAACTGAAAGCTTGAGTTTGGAGATTAATTATCCATATATTTCATAATTGTTATAATTTCAATAGTAATAAAGTTACAGAGATAAGATTACGACGGTGAATCCGTACAATAGAAACGATTTATTTAATATTTGTTTCGATTTTCTGCTCGTGTGTGTTCTGCCCCATTGTGATCCGACGTCAATGTCCACGTCTCGATCAGCACCGTCTTTTGCAAGTGACAGTTGGTATTGGGATGACGTATATGTGTACACCGTTCAGAAATGAAACGATTAAATTGCTTATTTACCCGAAATCCACGTGAGAATTGGGCACGTGATTATGTGATTTATGTTTCCAAAAATATAGTATTCGGAAATTTCTAAATTCCCAAAATGTAATATTCCAAGTTTCTGAATTTCCAAATTCTTCAAAATACCAAATTTCATATTCCAATATCCCAAATTTCTAAATTTCCAAATTCTTCAAAATCCCAAATTCCAAAATTTCGAAATTCCCAAAATGTAATACTCTAAAATTTCCAAATTCCCAAAATGTAATATTCCAAATTTCTACATTTCCAAATTCTTCAAAATACCAAATTCCAAAATTTCTAAATTCCTAAAATATAATATTCCAAAATTTCCAAATGCTCAAAATGTAATATTCCAAATTTCTAAATTCCCAAAATGTAATATTCCAAAATTTCCAAATTCCCAAAATGTAATATTCCAAAATTTCTAAATTCCCAAAATGCGATACTCCAAATGTCTAAATTCCCGAAATCTTCAAAATACAAAATTTCAAAGATTTCAAGTTCCCGAAATCCTACGATTTCTTTTCTTAATGTTCACTGAAATAAAAGGGTTAAATTAAAAAATCGAGTAAGTACGATTGTGATTTCGCGACCTGTCGAATTCAAAATTCATCGACCACAACGGCATCATTTGTACGGAAAGGGGTTCAATTCCAAAGAATCAGAAGTGTGAGGGAGGGTTGAAAAAAAGAAAAAAAGAGATCCAAGAGAATCCAGCGTATAAATACGCAATGCTGCAGTTGACATATTCGCCAAGCGTACGTAATACATTCATGGGGTTGGATTTCGGTGGTAGGGATGAAGTGGTCGATGGTGGGGATGAAGGGGGCGGGGTATACAATCGTAGAGTAGAATATGTAGCGCGTTGGTTCTAAGTGACGCTCAATCTCACAGTAATTTACCTCCTAACAAGATTATTTCAAAAATTATTTAATCGCTCGTTGAATCCTTAGAAAATGAATGAAAGATGCAAACACTTCGAAACGAAACAGACACCTAATATCATTCTCGTCCCAATGACAATTGAATCAATAATTTAATAAATAACATTGTATATAATAGTATCCTTTGAATCGAATTCCTCCTACATTTAAAAATGATTCTCTTCGACCAAAGAAACATAACGAATTCACATCCAGAACATGAAAAGAAAACAATGGTCGTATTTCACGAGAAGAAGGGAAAGAAAAAAATAAATAAATAAAAAGTATCTGAGCTATCAAAATCTAATTATACTTTATTATATAAGAGAATGATTGTATTATACTTTTTAGTTTTTTTTCGCGGAAAGGGTGCCTTGCTCTGAACAGAATAAATTTGGATAAAAGTCGATAAGCATGAGAGCCACTGGCGAAGCATAAATCATTGTTAGATTAAACCCTGGAGCACGCGGTAGTAGTAGATGGGCGAATGGCGCGCTTTCAGGAAATATAGGGTGACCCAAAAGTTCCGATCTATATTTCATCGGGTCATGTACCTACAGATCGACGCGGAACAATGCTAACCGAAACTGGGCTAATTGATGAACTATTGCTGCCACGTTTATCTATCCATTCGCAAATTATCGAGTGCAATTTTTTCCAATGATTCTTCCGTACGGAAATTTTTCAACGCCAAACTATAGGCACGCCCTTGTACAGTTTCGTGATTTGAAAATTCTACGATTCTAAACTATGGCTGTGGAATCGTGAAGTGACAAAATTGGTAAATTATGAAATCTTTTAATCACACAATCGCCTGATTGTAGAACTGCAAAAACAAGGAATCACGCAACCGTAGAGCAATAAACTCATTTGTGGCACTGTAGTATAACAAAATACTTGATAACAAATCCTACAGATATCTTTCCTATCTTTAATCCGACTTCAGGGTCGCCTCGGAATTACCAGTCAACGAAACTGCTAATCAGATTCTTAATTAATATTAATCATAAATTATGAACGACCAACCAATTAGCAACGACAAATGATATTAAATACCCCTTTTATTTCCATACAAGAGAAAAACAACTATTATTAACGATCACCGTTTAGCAAGGCTAATAGTAAATAAAAGCTCTCGTTAAAAATATTCTTTAGCAGCCATAAAAGAAAAGCAATCTGTGAGCCAACATAAAGCGATATGATCGAAAGGGTGGAGACACGTGTCCCCTTTGTCCCTTTTTTCTAAAATGTAATTCTGATTCCCCGCACATGACCCCGACGGAAGCAAACACGAAGACGTGGAAACACGAACGTGGAGTGTGTATTGGACAGATAAAGAGGTGGAAGGAGGAGAAGGGGGGGGGGGGGCAAAAGGAGCAGAAAGAGAAGAGGATGAGAAGGGTGGGAGAAACAGAGGGTGGCTCGATCGATCCAGAAACACCGTGTGTAAACTACCAAGCATAATCAAATTCCTTTTACCTTCAATCCTCGCATACCATTCTCCAGGTGCTACTGTTTTCATTCGTAACCGGTGAATTTAATAAAAGTAATATAAAAAAAAAAGGAAAAAAGAGAGAAACCTTGTTTACCTATCGTACGAAAAGAGGCTGGTTAAAAGAAGAAGGAAGAAAGGGTGGGGGAGTGACTTTCAGTCGAGAAGAGGCCTTCACATTACGCGCGCTAATTACCAGCCGTCGTTAATTTATTGAGGTTGTTTACCACTAATTTTCGAATCTCGAGATACGCACACCACTTCAGAATGGTACAAAAGTTTCCTAACCCCTGTTTGGAGGTTCGCCGAGGATCATCGTGACAAATCTCAAGGATTGGGTGACTTGAGTGGAAGAAACGGAGAATCTTGCATATTGTGCTTATGGAAATTTTATAAATATTGGTTCGAAGGTTATACAATTCGGAATTGTGGGATATTGGGGCGCTAAGGTTTTTTAGAATTTTGGGAGTTTGAAATCCTGGATTTCTCGAATTTAGAAATTTTAGAATTCTAGCATATTGGATTCTAAATTTTGGAATTCTGTGGTATTGGATTCTAAATTTTGGAACTCTGTGGTATTGGATTCTAAATTTTGGAATTCTGTGGTATTGGATTCTAAATTTTGGAATTCTGGAATATTAGATTCTAAATTTTAGAATTCTGGGATATTAGATTCTAAATTTTGGAATTCTAGAATATCGGATTTTGGATTTCGGAATTCTGAAATATTGTATTTTGGATTTTAGAAATCTGGAATATTGGATTATGAATTTTGGAATTCTGGGATGTTGAATTATAAATTTTAGAATTCTGGAATATTGAATTCTAAATTTTGGAATTCTGGAATATTATATTCTAAATTTTAGAATTCTGGGATATTGGATTCTAAATTTTGGAATTCTAGAATATTGGATTTTGGATTTCGGAATCCTGAAATATTGTATTTTGGATTTTAGAATTCTGAAATATTGGATTATAAATTTTAGAATTCTGGGATATTGGATTTTGGAAATTTGAAATTTCATAACTTTAGAATATTAAGAATGATAGCAACGAGTCGAAATAACAAAAAAATTCGACTTCTACGTGATTCCCAAGTTCTCATTTAAAACGAAAACGTAGCTAAAAAGGGTTGATCATTAGTCGTTTAATCGCGAAGGATAAGGAAATGTAGGTATAAGCCGAGCAGAAGCCCCGTCTTTTTTTGTTGGAGCTGTGTCAATGGAAAGCAATTAAGGGTTCTTTTTAATCGTTTTAAGCGGAACGTTCTAACGTCTCGTCCTACTTGCCATATAATGGCCTCGTTTTTTTTTTCCGCCAGCTCGAAATTATATAGTAAATAGCCCCATGAAGAATTCGTGTACACGCCAGAACGACTTCATAATAATGACTAATAACTGTTCGCCGACAATGGACGCCTTCTATTCTTCGCTATGTCCAATGAAACGACTCGATGAATGGCCTGTTGCTCCTTGTATTCCATTAACTCTGTCAAAGATAAGATTTCCACACGGAATTGTACATTTTGATTTACACGATCTCGATTTCATCTTGTTCACCAGACTTGTTACCACTTACGTAACATATTGTATCATTACACTTGCTTTTCGAACGATTTTTATTCTAACAACGTAGAATTTTCCGTATATTATCCTAATACGAAATGGGGGATTTTCAAATTTTAGAAAATTGAAAGAAAAAAAAAGCAATACTATTTTAATTCGATGCTACCAAAAGCGACATAAATAGAAGATTTGGCACCTTTTTCGAGAACTTATCCCCGTCTTTATAATAAAAAAAATATTACGGTGTAATATATTTGAATGGAAAAAAAAAGTAAGGATTTCAAAATTTTAATTTTGCTGCGATAAAAAAGGGGGTTATGGTGGAGTGGAGGAAAGGGATTAAGTAAAATCTCAAAGTTATCGTAAAACTTTGAATTATCGTTGGAGCACGAGAGAGAGAGCCGACTTCTCAATATTTCAGCTTTTTTTTTTCTCACTCTCCCACCGTAGCTTGAAATCTTCGACCAGTTTCACGGAAGTTAAACATCGTACTTAAAACTTATAATTCCATGCAAAGAAAAAGTTTAACTTTCGACCAAGTTCCCGTGGCTACTTGCGTTTTATGTTTCATTTCTATTCATTATTCCGATGCCGGCTTTTCAACGGGTCGATGCAAATTTTATCTTTTAACGCGTCCAGTTAATTTTCCTTCCCGGTCATTCTCTAACGCTGGATAAACGTTAACGATGTTGACTTCCATAGCGGAGGCACGTGTTGTTATTGTAACTAACGTCTTGAATAATTAACGCCGGAATAACCGGCTGAATATGCACGTAACCAGTAACTACAAATTGAAAATAAACCGGGAGAACGGACAATAGTGGGAAATAAATTTCAGCGTAGGAAGATTAATAATTTAGTTTTGGTGTAATTTATTGTGGCAATTTAATTTGCGTAATTTGTAATTTAAGTAACTGATAATTTTAACAATTAGCGACGTAAGTAATTGGTAATTTAGATAATAGGACATTTAAAGGAAAATCTAATAGTTGGTGATTTAAGTAATTTCGAATTTCAGTAACTGGTAATTTAGATAATAGGAAATTGAAGCAATTAATAAGTTAAGTAATTGGAAATTTAAGTAATTTCGAATTGCAAGTAACTGGTAATTTAGATAATAGGAAATTAAAGCAATTAGTAAGTTAAGTAATTGGAAATTTAAGTAACTGGTAATTTAGGTAATTGGAAATTTTAATAATTGATAATTTAGACTTAATTTAATTTAGGCTTAATTTTTTAAGTAATTGGTAATTTAATTAATTACCAATTTAACATAATCCAGCAACTTAATTTCCTTAAATACAATGGAGGCGAAAACTGCCATGAAATATATTAACTTAAACGACAACCTATATTAAAACCTCCAAATTATTTGTTTATTCTATTTCGACGAACGATCCCACAATTGCCAATTGAATACAATCAATGTTTAAATTAATTTAAATAACACGACGCAGCCAAATGTTTGTAGACATTTTTGAATTGATATCGAAAAAACTAAAAGGCTGGGGGGGAAAAAAAACTCGACCTACAGCACGTGATGGAGAAAACTTTTTTCCTCTACGCTTCTGTTTTTTCTCTTTTCCATCATCGATCAAATGCATTTGCATGGAATTCATGGGCGCTCTTTGTATTTCGCGAAGTTGAAACACTCGAAACGATAAATTTATTGGATAAACAAAATGCCGCGGCACTCGGTTGCGTAAATAAATCGTTGGCCCGGGGAGTTGATTTTCACCCGGGATGCCTTCGTCGCGTCGCGTCGGTTGGTTAAAAGCGTCGGGAAATCCCCTTTTAGGGATTTCGTGATGTCGACACGTTGAATCCCATCGCGGTCAAAACTATTTCATCAACTGATAAACGCGACTTCATTCCGAATTATTATCTTTCGCGAATGCACATCCTACTTTTGTTTAGATAAATAATTATACCAACAGTATTGCAGTGCCAGTCGTTTATTATATGTTTCGATCGATCAACATATTTATCCTTGTGCACGCCCTTGTTCATATTCAAAATTTGTTAATTATTACTATGGTTTGTTAAATATTAGTTTGGCAGCTTCTGAAATATTCCAATTTCTTAATTATTACTTCAGCAATTAATAAAAATACCATTGTACCAATTTATCGAATATTAAAATCTGCTAACGAGGATTGGAGATTTAATCTTTCAAATAAAATGAAATATACCTAACAGCGAGGATCAAAGGCTCGTTCGTAAAGGGGGCCTGTAATTTCGAAAATGTTTCAGAATCGCTATTCTGATTCCCTGATAACGTTCAAGACGTGTATACGCGAATTTCTAATTAAAATGCCAGCGAACAATTCTATTATTTCGAACAACCCCGAATTCGACTAGTTTCTCCGGTGCAATTCGATGAAACAGCAAAAAGGAAGAGGTAGTGAATGTGAAACCGAGTAAAACGAACTTGAGGAAAACTTTTCCAGCCCGTTTCGTGCCAATAATATTAACAGTAATAATAAAGTGACGTATACGACATTTTGCAGAATAAATGAGAGAGAAAGAAAGAAAGGATTAAAAGTTCTTCTTGTCTCGTTGCAAGGGAAGAAAAGTTTCTGGAAACTGTTACATGCACCGAAGATAACAAAGTTTTTCCTTAAATCCCTGACAATACATATCTTTCGACAAACAAACGACTGCGTAAGGTTTCGAGTTGAGACAACGAAGGAATGCGTAAGTTCTTTAAAATTGTCTGAACAAGTTGGATTAGAATAATAATGACAAGTATATTTCTATTTATTTAAGAGCAAATTTTGAAGACGAGCTTAACAACTAACTTGTGTGTTAAGATTATTTATATTTCGTTGTAAAAAGATTGACGAATCTCTCGTCAGCTTAAATAATTTTGTATTCATCTACTACCTATAGTAAATAAAATTACCAATTAGAATTGAGTTGAAATAATGGAAAATATAATATAAATAATGAGAAATACAAGCTTTAATTTATTTATAATAAACGAGATCGGTTCAATTATATTTTTTTCTTCTGCTCGTTTCCTCGTTGTTTGCATTACATCACGTTTCGCCGTTCAATTATCTCGCATAATTTGTATTTAATAACCAGCTGTAATAATACGATTGTACAAAGCAAGCTTAATCGTATTAATTCCGTTTCGATATTATCTTTCGTGTGAGGTATTGTGCTTTGACCATTCCATGCCCGTTAATTAATGTAATATATTATTAATCCTTCCCAGGCACATTATACATATAATATTATGTATAGCTCGAACACGAGTTGCCTGGATTTATGTTTCAAATAATAGCCAGTATAATCGAATTATCATCGACTGCATTACAGTTACAAATTCTAAGTAACAGGAATTTCACGTTTGCAAATATCATTGTAGCTAATAATTTTCATTGTGAAAATCAAGTGAACCGTAATTAAACATATGCAAACTTAACTGTGAAATTTGGGACTAACAAGCTCTCGTTTAATTTGACTGAAAATTGATTAAATGATATTTTCGAATCGATAATTGTTTTATTAGTTGATTGCTAAAGCAAATTATTAAATTTACTATTTACTGAATTACCAAGTTGCTAAGTTACAAAGTTACCAAGTTACCAAATTGTCAAATCGCTAAATTACCAATTTACGAAATTACTAAGTTACCAAATTACCAAATTGTCAAATTGATAAATTACCAAATTACTAAATTGCCAAGTTACCAAATTGTCAAATCGCTAAATTACCAATTTACGAAATTGCTAACTTACCAAATTGCCAAATTGCTAAATTACCAAATTATTAAATTGCCAAGTTTCCAAGCTACTAAATTACTAAATACCTAAGTTACCTAAATTACTAAATTACTAAATTACCGACTTGCCAAATTTCCAAACTTCCGAATTACCAAGTCACCAAGCTGTCAGATTTCCTAAGTAACTGAGTTACTAAATTATTAAATTACCATCTTGCCAAATTACCAAATTACTACTTAAATAATTACTAACAACCACCAATCCCCAATTTACAATAAATAAATATTAATCGTACGCAAAAATTCTATCATCCATTCCCAAATGTTCACTTAATCTTCCGCGATTTGTCTACCAATCCGCCCCGCAACCCAAAACAGACACGCGAATCTATCTGATTGCGAGAATTCGAAACGATCACACCCAACCCTTCAAATGAATATCAACACTTTGCAAACCAACCTAAGCAAACACTGAATGGAGAAAATCGACGAAAGAAAACGATCATCGACCGAGGACGACCGGTGCGGGTCGGTTCGCAAGGTAATCCGAATAATATGGTGCGCTCTGTTAAGAGGACAGCAAGAAATCGAAAAAGGAATATAAGCAGCCGGGGCAAACGGCAAAAGAAACATTCCTTCCTTCAGCATCGAAGAGAGGTTATATTCTCGGCGAAAAGTGCAACGCGATAAACCTTCTAACGCGTTACACGTTAAAACCGGTATTACATACACGTTGGTGAACGCGCGCATAATAATACACGTATGTACGGGTGGTGCATACAACAAGCAGATGGCATAGGGAGGGAGACCAGGGATGGGGGGATGAAAAGGAAGAGAAAAGTCTACGGAGAGTTTCGTCGACCGTGGAATTCATCTTGCTCTACGATCCACCACACATTGTGTGAGACCATCGAGAACTGGTTTCATCGGGACTTCGTGAGTAGCTGTTTCATTTTTTACCAGGATAACCTCTCCAGAGGGCGTTTTAATAGACACGGCAATGACCCCTAGCCTAAAGCATCCCGTGAAACTTACCATCGGCGTCAGGATTTAATCGATGCGACAGCCGCCGCGCCGCGCCGCGCCGTATCGAACGGTTATATCGATGCAATCTAGTCAGATTAAATTTATCAGCTAGAATTATACAAATTTATTTAAAGGTACGAAATTCAATTTTCTTCTGCCTTATACGATGCTCTTACTTGAATCACTTCGAGTAATTTAGGGGGTCGATTCGCACTAGGGGGGGGTTTGCTAAGGACCATTTATGTTAGTACCCTGTACGGATGGAAACCTTTGGATATTTTAATAATATGGAATCGACGACGGTTTACCGCGGATATTTAACATACACGAGGAACGATTTAATTTTAATGTTTAATTAGAGAATATTGCGAGTACAGGTAGATGGGTCGAATTCGTTGTGTTCGGGTGTTATTGAAATTTGTCAGTTCTTGAATCATTTAAATAATTCGGGTTATTTTTAATATTTCGAGTATGCGAGAATTCTTTATTGGAATAAACAGAGAAAGATTTGTGCTCTGATAATATATTTCGATTTTGTCGATAGATTCAAAGCATCTTTAACTTATAATATTGTTTTCGTGTTGTTTGTGAACAACTTCCACCTTTAATTGGTAAGAAAATTGTATCGATTAGTTATTTAATTTCGTTTGTGTCTCAATTTAACAATGAAAGAACAGAACTTTATTGGTCACTCGGCAAACATTATTGGAGCTAGGTTGGTATATGTATAGCCCAGATCTTGTGCCTTCAGATTACCATTTATTTCGTTCCATGCAGAACTCTTTATTAAATGGTACAATTTTTAATGACGTTGACGATGTAAAATCTCAATTAATTCAATTTTCCCTGGCAAAAATCATGGAATTATGACACTGCCTTGAAAGATTAATACAAATTTTGAATTTTCCTTCCTATTTAAAATCCACAATCACTTTTGTTGCCAATCCATATGAAATATAAAACAAAGAATCAGATACGTAACAGTTTTATGTCTTAACTTGATATCTGTACAATTCTTTGTTTCTTTTTTATTTTATTTGTTTCCAACGAAATCCTTCCCTTTGAAATCCACTCGGAACGCGTTTATTTGGCAGTTAACCGGTTTACCAATGAAAACGTAACATTTCATCCGAAAGAATTCTATCCCTCGTCCCTGTAGTAAGCATCGGATATACCACCACCAACTCGCGTCACCATCGTTTTCCCCTTTATCCCCGTAATATTCGGTGCTTCGTCCCGAATAGTTTTCCAATAACTTTCCGCGTTGTATAAGCGCAAGCCAGGCAACGGGTTCTGAAATTCTATAAGACAGGGCTCGATACAACCGAAAAGAAAAGGAACGCGCCAAGGAATGATGGAACTCTGTCAGCCGGCGAGATAAATGACGACAGTGATAAAATGTTTATTCCCGTACGTGAAGTACGTGCCGGGAGAATCGTTTCGTCGTAAACCACCACCCCTCCGCCGGCCTCAAATGAATTTGAATTTACACCACGACTTGTAATTCTATCGTGGCTATTAAGTCCTCGTACGACGTCGTAAGTTTCGATCATCGACCAGAGATCGATCGGTATAATCGATTTGAATCCATGTGTGTTTGAGAATGTATTCTGGTTCTTCGTTCATCGGGAAAATTATACAGTGATTCTAGACTGTATACGATTATCACACAAGTAGGTGAAATGGGAGCTATTATGGGTCGAAACTGGTAAAAATAATTATATATATTGGATCGTGGAAAGTGGGTCGACATTTTTCAAGCATGTTCTAAACGGCTCAGGAAAGACGTATGATGTTGCAAAATTGGTTTTTTATTATTGAAGTTAATTTGAGCGGATTACACCTCTGCTGAAATTAGCTCAAAATAGCTGAAACGTGCCAAAAATTGATAAAAATTGCAGAACAGTGGCTCAAACTTTCAAAAAATTGATGGAAATTCATGAAACACCGCTCAAACTTTCAAACAAGCTGCTCAAACTTGTTCAATTCGGTAAAAAATGCTTAAAATTGCCTAACGGTGGCTTAAACTTTCAAAAAATTGCTCAAACTTTCGGACAAACTGCTCGAACTTAGACAAATTTGCCGAAAAGTCGCTGAAAATTTCGACCAAGTTGCTCAAACTGTCCAAAAGTTGTTCAAACTTGCTAAAGATTCGTCAAAATTGTTCAAACTTACAAAACCAGCGCTCAAAATTATGGAACAGCCGCTTCAAACTTATCACAACTTGCTCGAACTTGCTAAAAATTGGTAAAACTTGCGCAAACTTACAAAAGCAGTGGTCAAACTTGCCAAAAATTGCTCAAACTTGCTAAAAAATTCGTTACAAGCTGCTTACACTTACAAGAACAGCGCTCAAGCTTTCGAACAAGCTACTCAAACTTGTCAAAAATTTACTCAAAATTAATAATAAATCCGTCATACTTTCCAAAAATTGCTCAGACTTGCTCGACATTCATCGGAACAATACCGAATAAATACTTGATATAATTCTTACACGTTTCAACTCGACTTTTCATCGTGATAATTATCATTAATTATTGTGATTAATTAACGGTATCGAACGATGCGTTATTCACCGAGGAATCGATCAATCTTATGTCAACAAACACTAATTATTGGAAAAATAATAAATTCACAAAGTCGATCAATAATAACCGAAAAGGGCGGGACGGGGGTAGGGTGAAGGGGTTGGCAGGTACGCGTATTAAAGAGGAAAGTTTTGAAGGCAATGTAAAGTGTAGTTGTGACAGGACCTTTACGCTGTTCAAGCCGAAAGCTATTCTATAAGTCGCAAACATAATAGACCACATACATAACAGAGTCATGCAGCTTTAGAGGGGAAACTATTCCTGCGGTAAACCTGTTACCTCTTGCAGTGGTTGTCGATCAATTTATTATTAATTACCGAAATCAAACGACACGATTTTTCGTTATCATACAAAAAATTTCAAGACAATTTCCAAATTACAACGTAATTTAGAAAAATCATTCTGCTTTTATTTCGATACAAATTTTGTGTTTAATGGATATTCGAGGAATAGTGAAACAATTATGTATCATAAAAAAAAAAGAAGAACAGCGAAGATGACCAGAAAAAAAACGATACAAAAACACAGGTGCTGTCTCTATAAACGTTACGTTCAACAGATGGTGCTGTAATCTGATTGTCGAACAAAAATAACCAACATTCCGCCTTCTCTTCCACCCTCTAATTAAACATTCCGTGAAAGATAATACAATCGAGCAAATTGTGAAAAATACGGTCTTCCGTTTCGGAAAATTTCAATGACATGTGTACATAATTGTAATTCAATTTTCGTACAAAATGTATATTTTTGGTACGTTTCATAATTTGAAAATAACAGAAAAAAAATATATTACGTGATATTGCACGAAGGACGAGGAAGAACGTGTTTGTTAATCATCTACGGAGCTGTAGAGCAAGAAATTCCATGATGTATCACGAAATGAAAAATGAAACACCGTGTGCAAACACATTATATTGATCAAGAAATATATGTTTGCCCGATCAATCATTTTTTCGATTTAAATCGGACAACCCCTGAGAAATCTTGAAAGTAGTGCACTACGCTCGAGTTTGCGCCCGTGTTCACGTTCCACTTGCTTTCACCGTCCGAATTCTTACTAAAAACTGAATATTGATTTTACACTAGAGTGCACTTCCACTATCCCATCGGGGATACTTTTCGACAAACTTCTGAAATCTCGTTCAATTCGCTAACTGTTACACCAACACGTATAAAACATTCAATTCTCATTAATTACGATTATTAATTAATCGTTCGCCAACCCATTGGCATGGAATTCGAATTATAGAATGAACGAGACGTAGAACAGCCATTATTCTAATAATTTAAGAAAGAAATAATAAATACCAGTTGGAAAATAACTATACTCGATTGTTCAAATAGTCATAATACTTTAATTAACTGTAAACAATTTATCCCAAAGCCATCTGCCATAATTTTCTGATTTTCTACATTTTATTAGACTTACCGCTTCAATGTAATTTCTAATTAAAATTAGGGATATTCACTTTGAGCTATTTCTATAAACAGTTATACTTATAATTTTAATTTTCGTTGTATCACCATTTCGTAAATTTCCATCACCAAACACCCAGCTATCATTATTTAAAATTATGAACCCTTTGTGAATATTAAACATTAAACCAAACGCACTATATCGGAAGAAAAGTGTTAGAAATATTTGACTATCTGTTGATTTTTATTCCCTTCTTTAATTTCCGATATTTTGATACGGGTGAAACTGAAATTTCACATTTCAGAATACTCCGATAAATTAAATACGTCGCCTCAGAGACACCACTCGAGTGCAAAGGGTTAATTTGTACTTTAATATATAAAATACAGTTGAAAGCGGATCATCCTCTTATCAGCGAGCAGCCGCGTCGATAAAACAGATCGGCAAAGTGTTCGGCCGGTAAAACAGATACCTGGGGGGGTCTACGTCCCGTCATGTTTCACCAGCTTTCATGGTTTATTCTTTGGCGACGTTGATCGATGACAGAAACGCAACCGCATAAAAGATTCCGCCAGCTTCCAGTAATGAACAGGAAGGTTTTAAGACTGTTCGACGTGCGATAAATTGCTAATGTTTTATCCCCATAAAAACAGCCGGTTTCGAGTGGCGGTCAAATAGAACAGATAAATGACCCGGTGGGATGGGAAACAAATGAAACGTTACAAATTGCACGATAATTTAACCCAGCGACTACTTAAAGAGTTTTACTTCTCGACCGTTATAGAAACTCGGGGCTACAGATTCGCAGCTTCTTCCAGGAAACAATGAAACGAAATTATTTCCGTTGCGTTCGTCGCTTGAAGTTTAAACGGGACGATAATTCGCGCAAAAATAAAAACTTTTCCCCATTGTATTTCCCCCTGTCGTAAAACCTGAGAAAATTGCCAGGACAAAACAGATATTAGAACATTTTGCATCGTCAACCGTGAAACTCTCGTTACTGCAAATAACCAACGGCCAGATAATAATTAGATAGAACTTCATTGGACGGTAATTAATTATAACTTCGTTAATAAGAATTTGACGATCCCTTGCGCTTGGTGCGAAGGCAACATCGTACGCGTTGCAATTTGTTCGAGTATAAAAAGAAGAAGGAGATAAAGCTGGTGAAAAATTTGTGGCTCGATAATTTTTTAGAAATAATAACGAAGGATATAACATAGAAATTTAATGATATATTCGGATACTAATACAGGAATATACTGATGGGAATGAATAGGAATTTGTATTACACGTTGACTGGCACAGTGAAAATGGACGTATGTAGTCAGACACGCTGAAACTCTAATTATTAAGAATACAATCAATTAATTTTTAAATTTAACCTTCCAGTTCGATAACTAGCATTATCAGCTTAAGACTAACGCTAATAGCAGGTTATTTCATCGCTTCTTTTGGTAATTATTTGATTGTAAAAAATTTCGGGTGCCGGTCACCGGTGACCCCCGCGGCAGCCAACGTGTTAATATGATAATGTAAGAATTTGGTAATTTGGGAATTGAGGAATATGGCAATAAATAATAATATTTATTTCGCAAGCACGTTATCAAAAGGTAGAACAAAAAAGAAAACCCTGATAAAACAAACTGTTCCATTCCATCAAAGAAGGAATGTTTCTTTTTTAAGTAGGCAGTACAACCGGTTCGATCGGTTCTAAAACGAATTATCCAGTGAAACGATCGTGTACGGCAAATAACAAAAACTTCTAATTTTCATTCTTCATCCCCTACGCTCACTCCACTCAACCCCTGCCCTGCTGGTTCGTATAAAACAGTACAGCCACGTTTGTCGATATTGCCGGTAAGTTTCTTAACATTGTTCAGTCGTTAGAGAACGTATAGAAACTTCAATAATACACCAACTACCGAAGAACGTATAGTACGTTAACCCTCCATGGAAATCACGAACAAAATGTAGCTGTTCTATGTGTTCCGATAAGTATAGGCGTGTGTGTGTGCCACAGGTTTGGGGGGAAAGTATACATGTATACAAAGGGAGGAATGAAGGAAGGGAGGAAGGGAGGAAGGGAGAAAGAGAGGAGAACACATCCATTACGAAGGTAGTACGTGATTTCAGAGAAACTTGTCTCTGTCTGTTAGCGGTGCCACTATAAAACTTGTTCGATTCGATGGTTAACATCGTGGAAAACGGGTTTTATCGCTCGACACGTCCTTTATTTAATTACTCTGATGGAATTTCACGATTTCCATGAGATCCAGGCTCGATACCGTGGGCTATCCGAGAGCAAGAAGGCCAGGGACACATCATTTCCGAAAACGTACACGTGAAATTTATTCAACGAACAGTACACATTGAATTACATTGAATCGCACCCAAGGGATCGTCGAGTTTCCGTTTAATTGTATCGTTTAATTAGTCGTGTGTCTCCTGCTTCTTTCGAAACGTCGTTTCAGGAAGTAACGTCGTTTCGTTAGAACGAGGGAAATTCGTGAATAAATCAGCCCCCGGCTCTGTTTCGTTTCGAAAATCTTGAATATTCGTGACCTCGATACGTTTACTCGACGCGACAGTATTTTCTGCATTATATTGATTATTTTCTCGAGTTAGACGCGTGGATTATCTCGAAAATATTTTGAAATCGTTAGAAATCATATTTATTTCATATTCATCGACAAAACGCCTTTAATTTGTATAATTAACTTAATTGGAAGAAAGTCGTGTCGGGTGGGTGAGAAATTGGCCAAATCCTATTTCAGAAATATTACAAAATTGCGACGGACACATTGAAAAATTATTATTATCAGTATCCCATTAATAGTAGTAGAATGGCTCAGAATTATAAAATGGTGGTTAATGGAAAAATCGTATCGTCGAAACGTCGAACAGGATATCGATCCGGGTAATATGACAGAAATAACGTTATCACGATATTAGCTTTCGAAACGGATAATTACATTTATGTACGATTGCTATTATTACTAATTAATTGATATATACAACGAATCTATTCAATCCCCCGCGTCGAGCGTGTCTTGTTTGTCCAATGGCAGCCAATCGTGCATTCATTACGTGCCCATTATGACCTTTTAATCGCATTAATTTTAATTACGCGAGAAACGCATGAAATGTACGCTTGAAATATCCAATTTGTTGAATTTATATAGATGAAATTGAATAAAAAATACTAACGGTTATCAAAGAAAGAAAGAAATTTCAATAACCGAAAAGCTTTCGTGTACGATTATCGATCGATACACGAAATTCATTTTGAAACACAATCGAATGGAAACGTTCCACGAAAGCGTTCAAAAATAACATCTAATTTTATTTGAACGAATTTTTTATTAATCTTGACATCGAATAAATAAAATAGAAAACCGTGATTGGAAATATTTGTTTTCTCGTTAAATCTGTAAATAGAAAAATAAAATTGTTTGTTATTTATTTTAATTGTTATAGACATTCGAGCTTTGAGCTAATTTGTACAGACGTGTAAAAGAGTGAAATTTGGAAAATAAAAAGAGGGGAATCGATTTCAATAGGTAAATAACTGTTCGATCGCGAGTCGCTTTTTTATTTTCCTCTTCTATTTTTATTCAGCTTCGCATAGGAAAGTCGGGAAAATGGTTTTCCGGCTTCAAAAACGACCCTTATTCTCTCTCACCCTCTTTCGCTCTTTGTTTTTTTCCCCTCGATTATACGTAGTTTAAATTCATTCTGCCTTTTCCCATTCTCTAATAAAGGATAATTAACAAGAAGGAACAGAATTCCGATGGAGAGCACGTATGCACGCGATTATTGTTTTCAAAAACGCTTAAAATCCTTCGTTTCAAATAGAATACAGTCAATTTCAAAAATAGGTTAAATACTTTTTCAATTTATAATTTATAACAAAGCTGAATACGTGGTGTTATATTTCATAAATACATTCTTCAACTATTTAATACATTGTTAAGTTTCTAAGTTTACAAAAATATTATCTAAAAGTTTCAAAGTTTCTAAAAATATAATATTTCCAGCTCGAGCGACTGGGTTAATTGCTTCCGGCAAAAGTAAGTAGATTTCACGAAAAAAAAAGTCGAATAATCATTTGACAATTTACTAAGAAACTGTTAAACATTATAACATTACAATTTGGATCAATTTAACCAAACAATTAAACTCGATTGGTTATATTCTACCAAATTACAATTTTAAAGCTAATGAATGTTATGCGATAAATCAGATTTGCATCGTTGAATATTCATCGACGGTCGCGTTTTAATATCCGTTATAGAGAATTGAAATAATACGAAAGGAAAAATGGGAAGAAAATAAATAGATTGGTATATTCAGGGCGTTGGGTTATTATACGAAACAACGTCTTGAAATAGTTATAATATTACGTAAAGTAAAGGGAGCAAGTGACGGGTGAAACAGGCATCGATCCGTTGGCTCCCCTCGCCGGGGATTACTTTTCCCATCGACTGTACCCAGCCTGCTTCCTAAGCTTTGTCTGTACTTTCAAATAGAAATGATTAAAGTTTTAATACCTGATACGTCACTTTACTCTCTAATCTATAGCCCCCCGTTGATTACACCCATGGAATAATCATCGTTAATGGCACGATTCTCACGTTTCTCACGTTTCTCCGGAGGAATAATTATAATTATATTTTTATTAATATTGGTCATTTTTAAACCTGATTTAATCCTTGTATGATTAATAATTTTAATGCAATTCGAATGGAAATTATTGATATTTTTAAAGGGGATAATATTCTTAATTAATGTTTCCTCTAAATCTTAATAATAATTATAATTAATATTTCAAAAATTTTAATTAAACCCGAAGAAATACCATTTGTGAGATAAAATAAAATGTAATATTCCCCTCTAAATCTTGATATTAAGATTAATATTTCAAAAATTATAATAAAACCCGAAGAAATAGATATTATTTTAATTAATACCATTACAAATTTTAAACATATTACCGATTCCTTCAATTTAGATATTTTACACACTTCGTTAATGATGAATATTTTTTAAAAAGTCGATGTTATCCAACAATTGTTCTATTTCGAATCTTTGCCCGCCCCATTAATGTATTACGAAGGAAATAATTGTATTATTGGCTCGGAATGTCTTCTTTTTCGTTCGAAATATAATAAAAAGTTCAGCTGAAAGCAGCGGGACGGATAAAAATACGATTTCTTGTATCTCAATTACGGCTGGAAACGAGTTCCCCTGGTTCTCTCTCCCTCCTTCTTCTTTCTTTCGTTATTTATTTTTTCTTTTCAGATATCCTGCGGGAATATCCGTGCTTTATGTATGGCTGTTATCGTGGAACGTACTTTCTTTATCGATACAAAAGCCACGTTTTAATGCTTAATAATACCGCAAAAAAAGAAACTTCGAACGAGATGTATCACGATAAGAAACGTTAACTCTGATGCAATATTATTTTCCAATAATAATATCTGTTCCATTATTTGATTGAATTTCATGAATTTTGCATACACACAATACACGGGAAAGAAATTCGTATTTTTCTTTGGAAAAAAATTGTATAAACTATGCATGTACGACATACGGGAAAAAATTAATATTTTTCTTTTTTCAGAAATTTCATGCATTTTGCATACGCGATGCACAGGAATAAAAGACACGCGCAAAACATGGGGGGGGGGAGGGGGGAAATGCTATTTTTCTTTTTAAAGAATTTATTTTCTTTCTAGAACCTTTCACGATATTTACATACACAGCACACAGGGAAATATTATTTGTCTCGGGGAATAATATTTATTTATAGATTGAACATCGAAGTAAAAATGGTGGTTGAATAAAAGTAAATGTTGTGACACGAGTCTGGATATGAATTTTATCATACGACAGCATTATTTATAGGCACGGGAGAGAATCAATATTTTCTAACGGGACTAAAGAGATGTTAAACAAGTCATTTTGATTCACCTCGGCAGATCTACTATTAACTGGAACGTAATAATAATAATTTTATTATTACGTGGCAGGTGATTAATGCATTCGAACAAACAAATACTCTAATCGTGCTAATAAAGTATGCAATCAAATAATTAAATTCTGAGGTGATTTAAAATTCACAGATTCAAGAATTTTATAAAAAAAATTTTCCTTCTAAAGAATATTTATTCGTTAACAAAATTCCTTATCCTGTTTCTTTTTTTAATTACAAAATTTTAATAAAAGCCACGCCGTTCGCTTTTCATTCATATTCGAGATCAACGCGCCGAAAACAGACCAGAGTTGCATAAATCGATTAAAAATAAATTGGCCTTCAGAAGGATGAACAAAATCAAATTTTATTCGTTTGTTTTCTTCTTTTGACGCGCGCAATAGCTTATCAAAGTTCGCTCACGATATCCTCCGTAATACAAGATTCGCAATAGCATTTAAATCGTAGTCCATTATTCTTTTGTCTCGCGGCAACTAAATTGAATTAATTCCCCGTCCCCTCCTCTCCGCGCCACCGTCCACCGTCCTGTTCGTCGACGAACCGGGGAAACCTCGATAAAACTGCTCGATAAATATTGATGCGTTGGTCGAATGATGAATTCAAATTTCGTTGCCCGTTAAATCATTTTTCAACCTGTCCCCTTCCTCCTCCGCCCTTTGCTCCCTCCTCTTCGTTATTTGGAATCAATTAGCTTAAACAATTATTATCGTTTCATTCGTGGTCCAACGAATGATACGAATTTTCGTTCGATCGGTGCGTGTCGAATTTATCGAGTCTCGTTATTGGTCGGTTCGTGCCCCCACCACCGGACTCCGGCGCCTCCCACTTATCGACACTGGCTCCGCCCACTTATAACACGTTCGAACCTTTTCGACGGGTGAGAATTTTAATTAACCAGCGTAATTATTATTGACTCTTTGCTTTAAATATATTGTTGTTTATCTTTCGCGCGATACCGTCGTCGGAGAAGATAAGTTTCGTTTTGAACGAAATTTCTGTGGCGGGGAAAGTGAACTTTTAGCGATATATTCGCTGATCTATCGCTACGATTTCAGGACGAACTTTATGATACTCTGTAGATTTGTTGGTTTGAATTCGCAAGTTTTGGTATAAATTATAACAAGGTGTATACGATTCAATATCAGTGGGAAATTGATATTTGCACGGAACATTATTTCCTGAAAATCACTCGATTATGTGCTTTCGGTCAAATAATTTGAAATTGCTGAAACGAATTAAAATAACTTCGACCTTTAATTAAAAGAAATGTACAAGAGGCGTGGGAGCGTCTTTTTAGAAATTTATATCCTTTCTATTTGATTATAAAATATGTATACATATATATTATCAGTTTCATGAATGCAATTTCATAAATGCATCGACTCTCTCTTTCTCTCCCCCGGTTCTCTCTCTCTCTCGGATCAATAACTCCGCTCTCTCCGTTTTCCTCTTCGCAATTATCTTTAAATCCAATATTTTCGCCGACTTCATTGAAATTTCATTTAAATAATCGCCAAGCTTATTCAAATTCACCGAAACGGAACGGGCTGCTTGGTTCCACGGAACGCACGTAAGAAAAAGTTTGCAAGGTCGTTTATATTTTAAAAGAAAGAAAAAAAAGAAAAAGAAAACTTGGTAACATTTTTCGTTATAATATTGTTTTTATTTTAGTCTGCAAACATCTGTAGAACAAAAAATTACCGAGCAATTTTTATTCGAATAACCGATAGTAAAAAATAACGAACGATAAGATGATTAACACGCGTAATAAAAAGAAGTATCATCCGTCAAAGAAACGAATCAAATTTCTATTAAAAACTCCTTTAGCGTATAAGAGTAATTTATTTTTCATTAGCGTACAAGTTGACAATTATTAGAATTAGAAGTGGTGAGTAATTATAATTGAAATAATTTGATCGAAACCATGGATGATTTTCCCGCCGGTAACCCCCAGCCACAAAATATACATCGGACACGAGTGACAAACACGAAGTGTTACGAAGCGTCACGAAGTGACCCGAATAAGCCCGATACCGGCCACGACCTCGTTCGAACTTTTACGAGCCACTGTACTGCCACGACTCCCATACCTGCCTAATGTTCCACTATAAATATTACAATCCCCGGCTATGCTGGAAGAAGTTTCGTTTTTTTTCGTCAGAGAATCCGAGGGGGAACGTTCATTTTCATTCGACCCGTTCCCCATTCTTTCCTTTTTACCATCTAACACAGAGATCCATGTTACATATATACAATGATTAAATTCTTGCCAGACGATCCTGTTCATTTATACAACTCTGTTTTTTTTTTCTTTTTAAACCTTAAATAAAATAATAGATTTATAGATTTATGTTAAATTTCACTGCTTGTTAGGTAATTAGTAATCAGTAATTACTATTCTACGATTTGTTTATACTTAACACCATCAGCGCTGATTTCTTGCTGAGTAAAAAAAAAAAAATTACATTTATTCTACGCATAATCGTGGTTCGAGTATTATCGTTTCTTGTGCTCGTTTTATAATATTAACTTTCCTTGCTTCTAACGCTGGTGTTAATTAATCGTAGTGCGATAACGCGGACGGAGCAACGTTTCGCAATTTTCAAGGCTGATTTAAATTAAAAGTCATTATCGTTTCTCGGTTGCTACACTGAAAGAATCTTCAGAAACTATTGCGTCGCAGAACTTTGATCCATTATTAACATATATAATATTTAATTAACCCGCCCACTGTATATTATTAACTCGATTAAAATACGATTTCTATTCCGTTCGCAATGAACAATTTGCGCACTGTTTAAACTCTCACAGACCTGCCACTTCCAAAGGCTAATAATAATCATTTTTTATCGTTATTTTATTACTACTTTTTTTCTTTAATTAAACTGAAATTTTTCGCAAACAGTTGGAAATATATTCTTAAAAAATTAGTGTTTATAGCTACAATTTACAAAATATATAATATTTTCACAATTTTAATAATAATTATTACTGCCACAATAATAAATTTAATTTCCAGCACAACAAACACGTAGGAGTTAATCGAAAATTTGCCGTTTTCGAACATTAATTATCATTCTTTGCACGGTTCCTTGAACACGTTAATCCTCATAATGTACTCCTTGTTTATTTTCATCCAGTATTCTTCGCTATTATTAAGAAAATTTGCATTAATCAACGTCGTTTCGCTTTGTTGTTCAACGAGAACACCAATTTCGGTAATCTTTCAGGTCAGCTGTAAAACAATTTTGAAACAATGATCGCTAACGATCGCTAACGAGCTACCTCCGAGGTGAACAAGTTCGATCTATTAATTATCTTGATTATTCGAATTTCAATCGATATTTTTCCTGCCAGTTTTCTTATAAAGATGTTTAACACTAAACGTACCAAGCGTTTCAAAATTTCAAATGTACGAAGGAGAAACCAATCGTATGTAAAAAGTGTAATTAATCGATTATTTTATTTATAAAAATAAAAATATATGTTTGATTATTTGATTAGAAATCGCAAGTCACGTAGCGAATTCCTTTAATATTTCCTTTAATAAATGAAGAATTTCTATCGAAAAATCAACGTTTATTTTATAAGGAGTCAAACGACCACTTATGGTAAGAATAGGTATACGTAAATTACTGGTACGTTGATATAATTAACATCATTGATTGATATAAATTAAGGTTCGATGCAAAATCGCGTGATCTACGAGAAATTGAAAATTGTACGAGTCCACTTTGAAATTGTAATCGGTGTAAAACGACGAATACGGGCTAAATAAATCGCAATGTATGAATAAAAATAGGAAAAGATATTTAATGAAAATAAAGTAGGGAAAAGGGATTCACTACGAGATCTCGTGTGATTCGGGGAAATTGAGATTGAACGAGTCCATTTCGAAATTGGAATCGGTCAAAAACGGACGCACGATGAATACAGGATAAATAAATTGAAAATATATAAATATATACATATATATACGCAACGTAACGAATTCGTTGAATAAAATAAAATAGAAAATGAATACTCGAAACTCCGTTTCGATGTAATTGCATGGCAAAAAAAAAATGTTATCGAACGATGATTAAAATATAAACGTTCCTACTAAAAGTTGAAAGATATGTATTTTAGATTTTTGGAAATTAACCGGTTAAATAAGAATACAGAGAACTGGTGAGATTTGTAGAAATTGAAATTGAACGAATCCGTTTCACGATAAACGGAATAAAATAGAAGTAGACAATTTGTTGGGCACTTTACGGGTCGGATCGTTTATGCAACGTTTATTTATTCATCGTATTTTCCACGACAGATGACAAAAATACCTTTCGTAACAGGTCGCGTGCAACGCGGTGTGGATAATTAAAATACAATGTAAAAGCCCGAACGCGTATCGAATTATGCAAACGGTGGAGGTTTGTTATTCCGAAACAAAATACATCGCAGCCCGAACAATGCATTATTATTTCGAATTTACGAGCGTGGGCACGGAGAACGAGGAAAAAGAATAAAATTGTAGCCCGTTTCCCTCTAACACTTTTCTTATCTTATCAGGATCATTCGATATCAAATATTGAGTCAGGTTCGAATCTTTTCGGGCAACGAATCATTCTACGATGATATGAAATATATTTTTTGCTTTTCAAATCCGGTCAACTAACACTCAGGGCAATTGTATAGTGGATATGATAGGATTTCATGGGGAAAACGATGATATAGGAGAAGCAGGAGCCACCATTCGAGAGTTACTGGGTGTTCGTGTATGGATGCAATAATTAACTTAGCCAATTATCCATTATTGTTTCGTTGGTAAGTTGTTTAACCAGCTTTGGAATAATTGCCAGATTAACCTATTATCTAGTAATTATGACCAAGTGGTAAGCAATAATGTTAATAATGTTACTGAATATTTATAACATTCAAAAGATTTTCTTGCGGTTAATTTTTTCAAAAATTTCGAAACTGACTATTTTCTAATAAAATAATCTTAATTCATGCGTTTCATGTATTTTACAGATTCTATAATTCAAATCCTTTCGTTAGGATAATGATATTGTATATTTTGGTATGTTGTAAATGTAATAAACTTCGAAAATCGAGTGATAACGAATAAAGATAAATTGAACGAAGAAATTGTGTTTGAATAGAATGGGAACCACTGTTTCGAGCAGGTTGACTGCCCCCTACCTCACCCCAGCCCCTCCGGCCGTTGATTTCATGCTGTAGCGAAGCTCGTGTTACACGATGCAGGCTATCTCCCGGCCAATCGATACGTACTTAATTAATTAACCCTTTCGTATCTATGTATTTCACATTACTGCTAATTGCAAATCCGATGAATCATATATTATTATTACTATTATTATTATTATTATTATTATTGCTGGTATTATTATTTGAATGAAACGTAATATCATTTTTATTAAGGTTTATTTACTCACTTGATTGGGGTTTAATTGTAATTTAAGTAGAATTACTTATATAGAGATTTGTAATTGAATAAAAGTAGAAATCTGAAATTTCCAAGTTTTCAAAAATATAATATTCCAAAGGTTTTAAATTTCCAAAAATATAACATTTCTAAATCCACAAATTTCGTTAAATATAATATTTATAAATTTCCAAATTTCGATGAATATAAAATTTCCAAATTTCGATAAATATCAAATTTCTAAATATCTAAATTTCTGAATTTTCAAAAATATAATACTTTTAAATTTCCAAACATCGATAAATATATTTCTAAATTTCTGAATCTTCGGAAAACATGATATTCAAAAATTTCTGAATTTACGCTTAAAACAAAAAAAAAAAGATATAAAACTGATAAAAATCAATTTAAAATAATTTCTCTCGGATAGAATTAATTACTGTTCGTGATACGCGGGTATAAACAGTAAAGTACATTAAACTAATGAAATTACTACTGCATCGCGTTATTTCATTAACATCAAGTTAATGAAGTTCAATTATATTATACATAAAAGAATACTGTTTTCGCGTGAATAAATATACGAGTCGCTTGTACATACAAATGAATAAACAGAGGAAGGTTAAATTTATGCATACAACTATTTCGTTCCTCCCCCCTTTTCTTTTTTACGTAAAAATCAAGCTCAACACAAAATTAAAGCTGTTTAACAACAAGAACCTCGAGAAACTTTCCGACGAAATTTTAAATTACTTTAAGAATGTAATCTTACGTACATTCAGGTGGCTCCATTCGAACAAAGTGAATCGGAACTTTTGAAAAATTGAGACCGTGCTACGTTCGCCGTTTAATATTCCCCTGGTGCTCCTATCCATTTGTTTTCTCTCTCTCTCTCTCTCTCTCTCTCTCTCGAAAAAAAAAAACTTTCTAGCCTGAAATTATTTTATAAATATTCATCCAACTCGAATATCGCGCGACCACGATATTGCCCGCAGGCAAACAAATTCATTATTATTATAAAATCAAAACAATCAACTTAAACAAAAGGAAGGAATATAAATTCTAGTTATATGAATATATGTATAAATACGATTCTGTTATTATTATAAATTATTCTGCTAAGCTGAAAGCTGAGTTTTAATTAAAAATATTCTCTAGAATCGTGCTCGCGTCCCCATTGTTATTATTACTATTATTTATTTCCTCTCTCGTTACCGACACAACAATATACACGTTACAAAATATTTCTGAACTCGACAATGACGGAACTGGGTCGATCGTGATCCTCGTCTACGAATTTTCTACGAGAACGTTACGACGAAAAATTGAAACGGAAGACTTTCGTACCTGCGTAGGAAAGGGCTGAGAAATGAAATTTAATTCGAAGAATATTAGCATTGAAGTTGTTGGCTCTCTCCATGGTCTGTCGTTCGAGAGTTAAATTTATTATAATGAATTTTGGATGTTGAAGATTAAGAGTATTAAATTCCGTATGAAAATGTTTGAATATTAAATTTAATATTGAAAGTTAAATAGGCCCGGTTTAATAATTAATATATAAAACTTGGGGATATTAAATTTAATATTAGTTATTGCGAATATTATTTCTCTCAAATCAAGACAAGAGAACCACTGTTCACCGTTTGTTCTCTCTTTCTGTTGAATAAATACCATTTATGAGTCACTTTCTTAATTAACCCTTATCGTTGCGAAGGATATCGCTTCACATAATATGTTTAAAAGAAAAAGAAAGAAAAGGAAAAAGAAGGATAACTATTTATTTTCTATATGTACAGGAAATTACGGGGATACCACGTATCATATTTCTCAACGAAACATCCAGTGGCGATTTCCATGTAATTAGAATAAGCATCCTCGTGCTTAATATAGCGCCTAGGGATTATAGAACGTTTTAGTAAACACGTAGCACGTTATTACCAGGTCGCACGCACCAAGTTGTCAAGAATTACGCTGGATTTGTTGGAAACTGTTTGATATGGACACGCTGAGAGGTTTCACGATGGTTCTCAACCAGGAATATGAAAATTTTCATATATCTAATATTCGTATAATAATTAAAACGTTTATTATGAAAATGATATAGATATGTAGAATTTGTTTCATTTTCAATTTGTAGCGATTGTTTATTGTACTTTGAAAATATATCTATTAGTTGTATAAATGCGTTTAGGAAACAATTTAATAGGTGTGTAAAAGGCGATAAACGTGCACGAGGCTCGGTTTGCTCTGTTTCCATTCAAAATGATACTGGCTGCATACACAGGGAATGGAAGGTAACGGAGCCGAGCAAATGAAAATCCACCACTCTCGGTTATTGCTACGTTTCACCAACCCGGCTACTGAATATACCAGCTATATGTAACTTCTAATCTTCAAATCGTTTCCTTTTGTAACCTATTCCTAACGTTTCTGTACTTCGAGTGGACGGCAAACGTCCTGAATATTTAATTACGAAACTTTTATTATAATAAAGATTGACGAAGGACGTATGTAGAAATATGGATAGTTCGAAATATAGTGTTTTTGTAAGTTTCTAAAAATATATAATATTTTGAAATTCCAAAATTCCAAAAAACCAATAAACAGAAATTCCAAATTTCAAAAACCCAAAGTTCCAAGTTCCAAATTTCCAGTTCCAAATTTTCAAAATCCGAAGTTCCAAATTTCAAAATACCAAAGTTCTAAATTCTAAAATTCCAAATTTCCAATTTTCAAAAATCCAAATTTCCAAATTTTCAAAATCCGAAGTTCCAAATTTCAAAATATGTACCAAAGTTCTAAATTCTAAATTTCCAAACTCCAATTTTCCAAAATCCAAATTTCCAGAATCCAAAGTTCCGAATTTCAAAGTTTCAAATTCTAAATTTCCAAATTTCCAATTTTCAAAAATCCAAATTTCTAAATTTTCAAAATCCGGAGTTCCATATTTCCAAATTTTCAAAATCCGAAGTTCCAAATTTCCAAAATCTAAATTTCAAAAATCCGAATTTCCGAATTTCCAAATTTTCAAAATTCGAAGTTCCAAATTTCCAAATATCCAAAGTTTCAAATTTCCAAAATCCAAACTTCCAGAATCCAAGGTTCGACAATTCAAAGCTCCAAACTCCAAATTTCAAAAATTCAAATTTTCAGAATCCAAAATTCCAAATTTCCAAATTTCCAAATTTTCAAAATCCGAGGTTTCAAATTTCCAAATATCCAAATTGCGAAATTTCCAAAGTCCCCAAACCTATAAATATGTAATACGTCATTTCCTAATTTTAATTAAAAACCGAATGGGTTCGGAATACTTCATAATCTACTTTATCAACGGTCGATAACGATTGCTCTTTATCAAACAAATTTGTATACCCATACATTACGTACATTTATAATCCCGTGTATGTTTCATAATGTTATCAGTAACACAAACGTAAAGTGTACATACGTTTATCACAGACTGCGCGAGGAGTGGAGGTGGTCGGATGGATATCGATATCTCTTTCTCTGTGACTCATTTCACATTAAAGGCCACGTTCACCTACGAGTATGACGGTAAATGACGACAATACCTATGATCGCATTCCAGGTTTACAATTACGAATCCTCTATCCTGTTCACAAAAACACAATATCCCTGAATTAGTTTACCGTCATTCCTTCCCTGGTTACTTCTACAATAGCAATTAACCGAGAATGCTTTGAAGCGTTCCCCTATCATTTAGATAATAAGCGAAATACCGACGGAAGTGTACAGAACACGTATACCCACCGACTGCAATAATATATTATCAAATATTTAGCATATATAATTATAATTAGCTGAAATTTCTTCTCATTTTTTTAACATCGAGAATATTCTTTTACCTTCTCAACTTTTACTGCAGATCATCCTCGAAAGTCGCATAGTTTAAATCTTTAAAATTGTAAGAATTTTAAGACAAAAATTGGCGAAAAAATTCCTATCGTTCTTACGATGAAATTATTTTAATAAAACGTGTATTTTATTAAAACTTTCAAGATTCTATGAAACGTAATAATAGCTTGAAACTTTGGAATTTTAATCATTTCAAGACAACAGAATTTTTCTGTTCCTCGAGATTCAATTACACCGGGCTGAAATAACGTCTGATAAATAATGAATTATTGGTACGTTCAAAGAAAGACTTTCAAACGAGAAAATTATCTGGATAGTCACGTATCACACTAGCACTCGGTTATCGGATATCGATAATGAAAATTTAAAGGGTCTTCTACCCTTCCGTTTCCCACTCTCTTCACATCGCTTTGTGATAATACGAGAACCTTCGTCGATAGTAGGTTATTGTTAACTTTCTCTGCTAAAGATTCTCATATCACAATGCATCACGCCGTAAACGGTGAATAAAAATGAAATTATCAAAACAACATATTCCATTACAATTACAATATATAAACTATTTTACAAATATACCACAGTAATTGGTTAAAAAGTTTTGTTGTTTACAATAATTACGAATATTTTTCAACAGGAATTTTAGAAAATCCCATATCCGGATATTACTTTTTCCATACACGAAACAAATATGGATATTAAATTTGAATGAAAATCCAATCGTATTACGTTTCCGTTGGGAAGTTGGGAACGATGGATACAAATTTGGAGGATCAGATTTCGAGCGAACGTTATCTGTTTGAAATTACATCATCGAATTATCGTTAGAAATAATTATTTACACGTTTCATTGTGCGTTCGTACGAATATCGCATTACCCTAAGTTCGTTTTAACTTCTACCGCTATAACGTACTGTCATATTGTACGCGCATCTTACCTCTAATTACGATTTCCTTCCTACCTTTGTATCCATTGTTCTCTGTATAAAACAAACTTCACTCGACAACTCCGTGCTTTACCTGAACTTCTGATATTCAATAAGCCGCTTTTTTATACACTTTTTCTACGATAAATTGGCAATTTCCACATTTTTCAAACTTCCCTGGCAACCTCTCATTGTTACGTTAAAACGGAGCACTTTATTATTCTTTCGGAAAACTTTTATCGTATTTATTCAAACTTTCAAATTATTATTTATTTGTCACTCAAGCCTTTACTTACGTTTTTATTATTCAAAGTTATACCGCGAGATTTATAAAGAAAAGTTACAATTCAGAGGATCAAACATTTATCAAGAAGAAAAATCGGAATATTTCAATTTTAATCGTGCTACCGGTTGGATACCTGTTTCAGATTTGCCTCGCAATTGGCACGATTTCGTTGGCGAAAAATTCAAGAAATAAAAAAATAAAAAAAAAAGACATTTATTGAACAATTTTAACATTCGCTCGTTTCTATCTCTGGATAATAATGATCGTGTCATTTATTTATTCGTCCTCGCCACTTAACCTTAAAGGATATTTATTCATGATTCGCCAGTAACAGATCATTTCCTTGTCCGTGAGTTGAATTTATCAATGTTGTTATACGCGCGTTCAATGACGGTCGATCAGTGTGCAACGTTTTATCTTCTAATTATTTGTACTGTATTTATTTCCATAAGAATACAATTATTATAAATCGGTATAAGTGTAATTTCGAGCTTCGAGATTTTATTTACGATAGGATTAATTGGTATGAATAGGACGGGAATGGATAAAGAAAATGAATATTGAAAGAGAAGAAAGGTATACGGCATCGAAACGAAGGCTGGCGTATAAAATGATACAGTCGATGAAAGAGGCTGTAGATTGGAGTAAATTCACTTTATTGCTTCATGAGTAAGCAAGAGGCAAGGGAAGCGAGTAGTTTATTGGGAATTACTGGGATAAATAAAGGGAAGGGGGAGGTCAATAATAACACGAGGTCATTTTTAAGCAATTCTTCAAGTTGAATTACGAATCAGAATGAAAAATAAAATAATTTTTGCAAAATAAATTCAACCGACTTCGGAATGCACTGAAAAAAATGGAATAATTTTCATTTATATTTCGGAGACGGCGCATATGTAAAAGGGTTCAAGAATTCTGGCAAGTTTAAATGTAGAAAATTGTTAATTTTGCGCCGTCTCCGAAA
The DNA here is from genome assembly GCA_943735885.1 of Stelis phaeoptera. Taxonomy (NCBI): domain Eukaryota; kingdom Metazoa; phylum Arthropoda; class Insecta; order Hymenoptera; family Megachilidae; genus Stelis; species Stelis phaeoptera. The sequence goes on along the minus strand of OX030932.1, from coordinate 15,731,136 downwards.
TGTAAATTAAAATTATTTCATTCTTTTCAGTGCATTCCGAAGTCGGTTGTATTTTTTTTTTTTTTGCAAAAATTATTTTATTCGGAAGAAAATTCTTCAATTTTATAACATTTACTTGGTAACCAAATTCGCATGTTTTATTAAAATTGAATCGGTAATACTTTAATATTTGTAATCGTTATTCGTCGACTTCTCCTGGAATAGTAAATTTTCTGTTCAAACTACAAGAATCTGTGAAAAATATCAAGAACCGGATACTCAAAATTGATTTATTGCCAATTTTATCGACGACGAATGATTAATAACGAGGAGACAGTAGAATTTTTGATTTCGACTCGGGTATTTTTGTTTCAAATAAGAAATTGTCCCTGAAAGAAAAATACGGTTGACACGACAGGATGAAAATATTGCGGTATATGAAACGGAGACGCCTTATCGCCACGATACATATATCATTCTATTCACTTACTCGCGTGTCGCCTTTCGGAATGATAGTGGTAAGGAGAGAATATCGTGAACGGTGGAAACGAGGAATCTCCACGTGCACCGTGAGATTTTTCGCGGGAAATAAGAAAAAAAAAAAGAAAAGAAAGAAAGAAAGAATAAATAACCGACCCGTTTTATAAATGACTGGAAACGGGGGCGGAATTATCTTTCATTTTAAAAAACGATTCTACGCCAAAAGCGGCAGACTTTATGCCTTGATAAATCACGATAATTTAACAATATGTAACAGCGATAAGATTAATGGATTTTGGAATGAAAATATATTTAATTTGAAATGTATTTTAGATCGAAAACTTAGTTCGATAAATTCAGAATTCGGTTCGTTGGAATTTATAATTAAATCGTGAACCGTTGATTAAAATGTTTAATTTGAAATTTTGTCACGATGGAACATTTAATTCCATCATCGATAACTGTTAATTATCAATCGTTAATGATTGTAACTAGTATTAATATTAATTTCCCTGGAAATAATAATACATCGTTGAAATTTTCCTAATGAAATTTCAATAACCATTCGTTCCAATCTCTGGGGGCAATTATAATTTCATTTCTTACTGAAATTTTCATCCCCTGCCTCTCAAAGTATCGATTAAACACACACACACACACACACACACACATATATTATTTTTTTCATATATGAAACTATTACGATGATCCAACGTGTAATATTAGTTCAAAGGTTAATATTGTCAGCCATAATTTCAATCTTATCGGTTTCCGATAAAACGCGGCGGAAACGTTGAAAAGTGCATTGTAGCAAAATTACAGTGCAATAATGTTCACCGTGTGTCACAAGGGATAGGGTACAAATACAACCCCGCCAACCCTCTGTTCAGCCCACTTTCGAACACGTACCGTTGGCTAAAGTGAAATAATATACCGAATGCAAGCCGGATTACATTTGCATCTGTCATCCGTTCCTCTCCATATATGTAGATGATGTTGTCACGATTCATCGGAAATTCACCGTCAATCTGATTACAAATTTCAAACCAGTATTGAATTCCGCTCGATCTCGGTGTCATATTTGTGTGACAGTATAGCAAAGCTTTGACCATTCGATCCCCTATATGCGTTTGATTCTACACTTTACCGCTATTTACATCGTTGTATCATTGTGCTTCGTATTTGTTTCTGCCGTTGATTATAATGTAAGTCTGGAAACGATCATTTTTCGAATTTGCGGAGTTATGAGGTTGGAATTTGAAAAGTTAACATTTTGGAATATACAAAGTCGAAAATTATTATAGAATTTGCGGTTATAAATTTTGGAATTTATAAAGTTGCGAATTTTAAATTTGCAAAGTTAAAATTTTGAGATTTGCGAAGTTATAACTATTTGGAATGTATAGAATTTGCAAAGTTATAAATTTTAGATTTACAGTTAAAATTTTGGAATTTACGAAGTCGCAAATTTCAAATTCGCGGTTAAAATTTTGAGATCTGCAAAGTTAAAATTTTTGAATTCACAAAGTCGAAAATTATAGAATTTTGAAATTTGCAGTCGCAACTTTGAAATTTGCCAAGTTATAATTTGCGAGTTCATATACTTAAAATTTAGAAATTTCCAATATTAAATATTTTAGGATTCCTAAAGTTAAAATTTAAAAATTCCCAAACATAATTTCACAACATATAACATCCTTTATACAAAAAAAAAAAGGGTGAAATTGATTTCATATTTTTACTAACATCAACATCCCTATCAGTTTGAAATACTGTTGTTGACACATTATTTATAAGTAGATAAATTGGCAACAGACCCTCGGATTTATTCCCAAAGATTCCTGTTGGTTGGAATTTTGGCAAAGAATCAATTAATCCGTTACTTATTCGGCAAACTTCATTAATTTAACGGCTGCCAAAAGGCATGATTCGTTCGAAAAATCGGAAAGACGACGATGGGGGGTTTCGTATTAATTATCATCTGAGAAATCCGTAACCACAAATATCTACACACCTGTGTTGTGTATTTGTAGGAAAGGAACGAGTACTTCTGTTTCAAGTGAAGAGGACAAGGCAGAAGGGGGAGAATGAAATGCATTCGAGGCATGTAATCCGTTTATATTCCCTGTGACTGAACCTTCTCTCTTTCGCATCAGTCCCTGTTACACAACACTGCACCTCCACGTTTCGTATCATTTTATTTTCTTTACATTTGATTGCACTTTCGATAAAATAAATCAATCCTATGCCTCCGTTTAACCTACAACATCGTATCCAACGTACCAAACAAAGAGTATTAAAAAAGAATGACCGTATTTGGCATCGAATGAAAATGAAAAATTCATGTAAATCCTCTAAAAGCATTTTCTATCGATAAAAACCGGATCATAGTAAGAGCGAGTTTCGAGGACGTTTGTTTAAAACTTCTATTTCAAATAATTTCATTTAATTTCATGAACAGAACAAATTTCCATTTCTGTACACACGTCGAAAGAGGATTGTGGATTTTAGCTGAGCGAGGGTTAAAATTCAATCGAGCCAGGTTGAAAAACGATCGGATAACCTTTGCCAGGCTCCATTGAAAGCATTTCACGAAATCATGACACGTATATGATGACAAATAGGTTTTATTTCCCGGGGCGTATCGAAAGGGGCGGGACAGAATCTGAAACTTCATACCTACCCCCGTCGAAAGTAAATAAAAACTTGAATCTCGTTGCATGGTGTTCGAAAGTTTCAGCGGCTCGAAGAATCGTACAAAACCAGAATCGATTTCAACTCGAAACTAATATTTTACTTCGAAAATTAATCCCCCCCCCCTCCCATTGGGCGGTCCCTTATAAAATTTTAACACAACTCGAGACGTTTATTCAAAACTTGAATACCATACATTATTCTTTAATACAACAATTATTCGTCATTCGTAAAATAATAACGTTCAACCGTGATAGAATTTAATGAAAAAAAAAAAAAAAAAAAAAAAAATTAGAAGAATAGACGTTTGGTATATTTTCATTGCAAAATCTAACAATAAGAACCGAACGAAAGAGTCGGTATTTCAGGATAAATAGTATACGAAGTATAGGAAACGAATAGATTATTGGATTTATTCTGACGACACGATTTCTGATCCGTCAAAGAAAAAGTAAATTCTTCCGCCTCGTGTGACGCTAACTTCACGGCATGATTTCATATTCCAACGAAGGAAAGTATTTTTTGCATAATTTATTTTACTGCAACTTCTTTTCCACTCTTACGTTGCCTCTCGTACCCTCGCCACTTCGCCCTGACCCACGCCTCCTTCTTCTTTTCAAAACTTCTTTATCGCTGTTCTTACCCTTTATCAAATTGCTCCTATCACCTGGTACTGATTTTCTTTTTTATTGGGTTGGCCAATAAGTAATGTCAGATTTTTCCGTTTGGTATTGTCGCTGTTGTTTTTAAAACAAAATACGTATATGTATATTATCTAAAAGCTAAGATTCCAACGTATAATTTAAGAAAATATTCATTGTGAGCGATTAAATTTTTCAGTGTTTATCTTGATTTGAAAATGAGCGACGAGAAAGTCGATTTCCGTGCAATCATGCTTTGTCTATTTTCGCTAAGGAAAAGTTGCGGGCTGAAACGGCAACAAAGATTTACCGATGTTCACGAAGAAGGTGTTGTTAATGAAAGAATGATGGAAAGATGGTTAAAAAAGTTTCGGGGTGGTGATTTTAGTCTTACCGATGAGAAACATCGGATAAAGATCAAATCTCCAGTCTAATTGAAAGCAATCCAAGTCATACCACGCGTGGGATTGTTGATATGTGAGGAATTTCGAAATCCAACGTTGAAAATCATTTGCATCAACTTGGTATGGTACCGAGATATTATGATGTTTGGGTTCCACACAGTTGGGAAAATCGGGCATCACTTATTGGCCAACCGAATACTTTCAAGACATCGAACGTCAATTCTTCCATCACCTTTCTGTCGCAAAATAATTTTAAACAGCTCGATGATGGTCATGTTACGTTGTAATTTAAATTATTTTTCATTAAATGAGTAGACAAATACCTTGTTGTATCAATCATGGACTCCCAAGTTCCTCCACGGTGTATAAGTAAATGTAAATCATACCTGGAACAGAAAAGGAAGGCTATCGTATCATTCTTACAAAGAAAGGCACGGAAGTGTTTCCCTCCGATTTTGATGAAAAATAAGAGACACGTATTTTGTTTTATAAAGTTTCGATCCACTTGCGGTATCTCGAAAACAAATTGCGTTCTGCTCAATTTATTAACATCCTGTTATTATAAACAAACAACCGTAAAACTTTCCTATTAGAAGTTTTAATGTATCTCGTATGGTTTTCGAGATAGCACAAGTGGATCGAAACTTATTTTTGTTTGCTTAACAAACCTACATACAGGGGGACACTTTCGTGCCTTCGCTTGTTAGATAAATTTAATTATTCTAAGTATACCAAAGCATTATTCCTTCAATTCGTTTATAATATTAAAATTGTGTAAATAGCTTAGAAATATACTTCTAAGTTTATAAAAATATAATATATCTATGTTTTCAAGTTTCTAATAATATAATATTCATTTGCTTCATTTCTCAGCTTGGTAATTCTAGTGTTAATAATTTTCCAAATTTCCCACTACTAATATTTCAAATATTATTTATTAATTTTAATCTAATTTTAATCATTAAATAATGGAGCTTGGTAACTCTAGTGTTAATATTTTCCAAATTTCCCACTACTAATACTTTAAATATTATTTATTAACGTACGAAACCTTTTTCTCTAAAAATCCATATATCTAATTTTAATCAATAAATAATGAAGCTTGGTAACTCTAGTGTTAATATTTTCCAAATTTCCCACTACTAATAGTGCAAATATTATTTATTAATTTTAATCTAATTTTAATCAATAAATAATGGAGCTTGGTAATTCTAGTGTTAATAATTTCCAAATTTCCCACTACTAATACTTCAAATATTATTTATCAACGTACGAAACCTTTTTCTCCAAAAATCCATATATCTAATTTTAATCAAAATTAATTTATTTCATTTTTGCAAGGCGTGGGGTCGCGATTGACCCAGGCCCCGACGTTCGAGGGTTAATTTGGCGAAATCTGAAAACGATTGCAAAAGGCGAAACGATATTCAACGAAGAAGACAGAATCGTTTGGGGTGAGCTGGTTGTATCCAGGCTATTTTAGTAGAGCAGCGCGTGCTCTCGTTTGAGGTCACGTTTGATATTCTAATTGACTCGTTTTACATATTAAAGGAGATTCAAGCCTACGGAAAAGGGGCTTTAATTACGTTGCCAGTTCGCATTGGTCGTCGAAATTCTTAGCAAGTTGAAATCAACTTTTTCTTTTTCGATCCATCGTGTCTTCTTCTTGCTTTACTTTAATGAGGATAGAACGTTCCAAAGTTATTATTAGAAACGACCATCGAACAGGCCATTAAAAATGTCCAACTGTAAAACAACACTTTATCCAAGTTATGAATTATATTTTCTCTGTTCCCGGCGAAGAGAAATAAGAAAAATGGAAGTGCGGTTATTTAATTAACGATGGAAGGGTTGAACGCTTCCGAGAAAAGTTTGTAAGCAAACTATTCGATCGGGAGAATTTGAAAATTTTTATGTTTTAGAATTTAAAATAGTTAATTGGTTAAATATTTAAAAGTCGGTGGTTATTGCGTTAATTTCGAAATTTCTGAAATTTTAAATTTTCAAATTCTACAATCCTATCGTTGAAAATTCCAAAATTATAATCTTGCAAATGTTTCAAATTAACAATAATTTTCGGCGAATAACAGACACCACTGATAGTTTAAGTCGATTAGTTCGAAGACAAGTTGAAGCAAAGAACAAGGGAAGGATGGTTATCCTCAGCGGATGTCGGTTCGTGAAAATCGAGATGGGCAACTTCCATTTCGTTATTGCTCATTCCATCTCTTGAACCGCTGTGTCAGAACACGAAATTCTCGAAATAGACGGTACACCATTGCGCGACTGGTGATGGCTATTCGATACTCTCTGTTTGATAATATCTTCAGCCGATTCGATCGTACCTTGATTTTCAACAATTTTTGAAAATCCTTAAAAACTCGTACAAATTTAACACTAAATCGAACTACCGTATCAGTCAAAATGACTAGTTGAGTGTTTCTGAAATTAAATGACAAAATTGATCGAAATGCTTTTATTATTAAAATATGTGTTAATTGTTATCAAGATAAAGACCTACTGTATATGCCAATATATATTTCATTCTTTATTTATTTATTTGTCTATTTTATTTTCCACTTGGAAGTTAGTATACATACATAAAACGTCGGTAGTTCCAGGGTTAATAATCTTAATACGTTGATGGATCACTCTGAAATCGGCGATGGACGACAAAAGCAACTTTAATTATTTGATTCTTTGGGAGTTCGAAAAAGATTTCAAACTTACAGAATGAAATTGTTATTTATTCTAACAAATTTTTCGAAGAATATAGGACGGCCATAGCCGTTATTTGCATTTAGATATTTAGAATTCCAAGCATTGGACCAAGTCAGTTTATAATTTTGTAATTATAATCATTTTAAGTATTATACATAGAAATATCAACATTTTCAAGGTCCTAGATTTTATGAAAGTTATACCTATTGTTTAGATGTAATATTTTTATATCTTGATTCTGCTTATCTTGTCCAAACATCGAAGAAGAATTTCGTTAGTCATAGTACGCAAACGGAGTATGAAATTACAACAAGCTGTATTGTACATACAATATGGAACAGTTGGTATAGTAGATAATACAGCCGTTTGATGTATTAATTCAGAGTAATTATAAGGGCCACCGTTGCCCTACTAAACAGGAACACTTGCTAACTGCCATACCGTAGCACAGTTATTTTGAGATAATTGCATTTTAAAGTTTAATCGTGCTTGCAAGCTTACGTATGCCGGCCACCGAATTTCAAACCTTCGCTCTTATACCAGCCACCGAACGAAAATACTCTTTTACATCATTATTAATCGTATCCGCGCTAACAATTTCCGCTTGATAACGTAACATTCGTTTCTATTACATTTCAAATACGATAATATCAAGTTTTAACATTTCAACTTTGGAAATTTTGTAAATTTTATAACTGTAACTTAAGAGATTCTAAAATTTTAATATTGTGAATACTGCAATTTTAATTTTACGAATTGCCAAGTTTTTAAATTGCAAAATTTCAGCTTTGTAAATTCCAAAACTGCAGCTTAGTAAATTTCAAACTTTTAACTTTGGAAATTGCCAAATTTTAAACTTACAATTTCGAAATTTTAGCTTTGCAATTTCCAAAATTACAACTTAACAAATTTTAAAATTTTAACTTTGCTAATTTCCCAATTTTAGCTTTGCAAATTCCCAAATTTAAACTTTGCAAATTCCAAAATTTTAGCTTTGCAAATTCCAAAATTTTAACCTTGCAAATTCCAAAATTTTAGCTTTGCAAATTCCAAAATTATAGCTTTGCAAATTCCCAAATTTTAACTTTTCAAATTCCAAACTTTTAACTGCAAATTCCAAAATTATAGCTTTCCAAATTCCAAAATTTTAGCTTTGCAAATTCCAAAATCATAGCTTCCCGATTTCCAAACTTTAAACTTTCCAAATTACAAAATTTAAACTTTGCAATTTCCAAAATTACGACTCACCAAATTTCTAAATTACAACGTTACAAACTCCAAAATTATATTTAAATAAAATTCTAAAATTTGAAACATCTCCGCATCTCTTAAAACTGTTTACCAATCGTACGATGGTACACACTCAACAAACAAGAGTAGGTACCAGCTATTCAACGTGTTTTCTCTTGGACCAAACAAGACTGCACACACACACATCAACGTGAAAAGAAAAAGAAAAAAGAAAAAGAAAACGTAGAAGCAGCACGAAACGTGAAAAATATAAAACGAAATGAAGAAACGTAGGACGGGAGCAGGAGGTATAGACGAGGACAAAATTGAATCACGGAATGTATTCCATAAATAAATAAAAGACAACGATGACGAGGAGAGACAAGGAGGGTACGAATGAAAAGAAGATGGGCTAGAGGAGGTGGAAAGAATATGTGGTGGAAGAGATTTTACACGATCGTTACACATTGCGGTTGTTTGTGTGTGCACATGTTCCGGCGCACGCGTATTTATATCTCCTCTCGTGTCTGTATGAATGAGACGAGTAAATATACGTACATACTAAACGACACACGTATGTGAACACATGCGAACCAGGTATGAATAACCAACGGCATAAAGTCCCGTTCACACATGGAAGAAAAACCATTCTTGTTGCTCGGATACAAAAAAGAAAAAAAAAAAAGAAACAATGCGGTAGAAATCAGTACGGAACAACAAGGTATTGTTTCCTCAAAATATACCAGATTTTGCCTTTTCTTTTACCTGTAAATCAACGTACAGGTGATCCTCTAGTAACGTGCTGTTTCTACCGTACAGATGCGTTCTAACATGGTTCGAGTGTTTAGAAATTGTTCTTATAACACGGTGTGGAAATTAAGGAACTTCACTGTAACACGGTTCGGAAATTACACGAGCTGGTGTTTCTACAACATTTCACTGTAATATAGTTAGGGTTAGGTTAGAAAATTAAGAAAATCAAGGAAATCGGTGTTGATTAAAGTTTAGGAATCAGTACCTACGTTTCATTTTCTATTTATTTAACCTCTTCACGCCCTTGGCCACATATGTGGACGTTTAGTTTTTTATAATTATAATTATAACGGCCAAAAATGTGGACGTTATTTTTTCGGGGGAATTTTTATTGTTTTCCCCATTTTTTTAATATAACATGAATTAATCTTAAAAAAAAAAAATCAAGTCATTTTTTCTCACCATAAAAAAATCGTCCCTGAAGAGGTTAACAGGAAACGCGTAAGTCAAATGGTCCAAGCTTCTTTCTTTTTCTTTACGAATACAAATTTGATTGTTTTATCGTCGTTTCTAATACGATACAGTAATGGAGTTTGAAAAGCGATCGCAGACGAAATCGTGAAAAGGAAAAATATTCCGTGATCATTGTTAACGTATCCTCTGTACGTGTTTCTGCTTTGTTATCGAGAATATAAAAACTTTTTCTCGCTATTATTCGAACATTATGAGACACAGAAGAGGCGAGAGTTTGGTTATAAATGGTACAGTTCGAAGGAAAAGTTCGCGGACGGAGGATTAGGTGGGGTAGATAACACGAAAAAGTATTCGATTGAAATTTATATCGCTTGCTCAATGTTCCTGGGAATTTTGTTGTTTCTATTTTTTTTTTTTTTTCGTTTTTAAGAAGTTGAAAACTTGGGAAAGTAGAAAAAGTATTCGCAGCAGAGCTGGAGTTTAATTTACTTTCTTTGCTTCTTCTTGTATGGCATATATTTAAAAAAAGAAAGCAACCATGAAACAATAAACCGAAGGGTATATACGTTGGATTATTTTATTATATTTACTATTTTTTAAATGACAGAAAGCTTGCGGCGTGCTTCGTAAATTTTCCAAAATTTAATAGGACAGCAGTGAAATTTCTTTTACAAGCATAATTTACAAACTGTTAACATTTTTAACGAGAAGTCAAAAAGCTTGTACGCTTGCGTTTTGCATCCAGGCATTGATATGAAATAGAAATTCTTAAAATAATCGATTCTTGCCAATCTTGAATTAAACTGGAATAACAAATCATTGGAGAAGTTTCAAAGTCGAAAGATTTTCTGAGCTCGTTCAAATATCGCCAGAGCATCAATCGACTTCTGGCTATAAGTTTGGTCCTCGTTCTTTATTAATTCGATTAAGTAAACGATCAGTTGACCAGAGAACTTCCTCGTTCCACTCTTCAACGTTATTCCCTCTTTTCTCTCGTTCTTCGTCGTTTTTCGAGCTCGTTTTTCCGTCCTTCTTCTCTTCTTCTTCTTCTTAAATTACCCTTTTACTTTGTTCGTGCTCTCAATCTTTCATTCCGCATGACGTCCAGGCTGAAATCTCGTAAATACGGACAAACTTCAGGCTGCATCAAAAGAACCTTTTCACGTTTAAGTGTTGCTTCATTTTGGAAAGAAAAAAACTTTTCACCGGTGTATAGGGTGTCTCAGAAGAAAAAAAAAAAAACGATACACAACGTGGGAATTATAAATGAAGAATTGTGTACTGCTGGATTCAAAAAGGCCCTTAAGGCAATAAACTATTTTGTATTAACGAAATGATTACATGAGTATTTTCGTCAAACTTTAAGCTTCAAATTGAGCTGCCACGAGTGCCATTTAAAGATACTTTTCTGTCATGAAATGGTCCCAGACTTTCTATGTTCTTTATACCTTTCTAAATAGGACAATGTTTTCTATAATTTGCAATAAATGATTTTGTATTAAGAATGTTAACGAAACGTTTACATGATCGTTTTTGCAAAACTTTAAGCTTCAAATTGATATGCCATAAATGCCATTTAAAGATACTTTTCTGTCATCAAATGGTCCCAGACTTTCTATGTTTCGTTAAACCTTTCTAAATAGGACAATGTTTGCTATAATTTGCAATAAATCATTTTGCGTTAAGAATATTAACGAAGCACTTGCAAGGTCATTTTCGTCAGACTTCAAGCTTTAAATCGATGCGCTCCAAGTGCCATTTTGAAACAATTTTATGTCATGAAATCCCATCACAATATGAATCGAGCAATTACGGATCTTAAAAGTGGAACAGATCCTGCCTAAAAAGATACAATGAGACTAACGATGTTTGTTTAAAAGCACGGCTGCAATCTGATCGAATTGTACATGTATTATTCAACCAGTCTCGTTGGATGATCGAAAAACAGAGTGGATGTTAATAACGTGCAATTGAAATCGAGCCCAGTGGAGGATGAAGGGAGAAACGATCGATTCGTGGCGTTGAACGGTGGTTAAAATACGTTTGTTCATCGTGTCCATTCTACCAATGTCCCTCTCTGTTCAACTAACACGACTGCATTTCGCTATCTTACCAAATGGCCAATAGATGCACTCCAGCTCCTGTTCCTCGTTACTTTGTACAACTTCGATCGAATTAAGTCAGAACGTCGAGGCCAAGCATTTCGTTAATTCGATCAAAATCAAATTTCCTACTGTTTGCTCTGCCGAGAAGTCCCCTATTATCTCTCATCGCGAATTCGACCAAATTATCCTTAATTTTGTATCTCGTTAGTCAGAATTTTTCCAATTTTGAAACTGAGGTATTTGGGAATTATTGAGTAGTTTGGTAATTTGGAAATTTGGAAAATTGTTACATGGTAATTTGGTAATTTTGTAATTTGGGAATTTGGAAATCTGGAAAATTGGTAAATTGGCAATTTGGTAACTGTGTAATCTGGGAATTTGGAAATTTAATAATTTGGTAATTTGGAAAATTGGTAAATTGGCAATATAGTAACTTTGTAATCTGGGAATTTGGAAATTTAGTAATTTGGTAAATTGGAAAATTGGTAAATTGACAATATAGTAACTTTGTAATCTGGGAATTTGGAAATTTAGTAATTTGGTAATTTGGAAATTTGGAAAATTCGTAAATTGGCAATATGGTAACTTTGTAATCTGGTAGTTTAGTAATTTTCTATATTGGTAATTTGGAAATTTGAAAAATTAGTAAATTGGCAATATGGTAACTTTGTAATCTGGGAATTTGGAAATTCAGTAATTTGGTAAGTTGGCAATATGAAAAATTGGTAAATTGGCAATATGGTAACTTCATAATCTGGAAATTTGGTAGTTTAGTAATTTTCTATATTGGTAATTTGGAAATTTGGAAAATTAGTAAATTGGCAACTTGGTAATTTTGTAATCTGAAAATTTGGAAATTCGGTAGTTTGGTCATTTTTGTTCATTTTGACTTTGATCAGCTTATTAGCTTGTAGTGATCGATGCAAATTATTTTAGTCGCAGTATAATTCCGAACGAGGAGAAAAGAAAGGAAAAGTCACAGTTTCAATTCGTTATTTTCCAAATACTTTTCATTAATATTGGGATATTTGAACTTTTAATTATCCGAACTCGAAGAGAAAAATCCTATTAATCGCGTAATAATTATACACGCTTCATCGGATTAATAATTTTATTTTCAGACGTTCATTTTCATTGTACAACGGGTGGGAACAAAAACGTGCCGAGAAATGGGATTAATTATCTTAATTAAAAACAGCGACAGACGACGTTTAACGTTCGTTGCTGCGAATGTTGTTTTAATAAACTGCGTCCAAGTAATGAGAAATTTTCAAATTAATTACAACGCGTACCAGCCTTTATTCCCTTCACTTTTTCTCCAAATGCAATACCGAATTTTATTCGTCTGATACTTTACAGAAATTAATATGCCATAAACACCCATATTCCAAATGCCTATTTCGAAGCGTATAAAAGACAAAATTAACAAAAATTAGATAATTTTACGAAAATTAAATAATCCCATAACAGTACTTTCCCCTTTCCAAAACGTTTCGCCAATTTTCACACTGTAAAATACCTCAGGACTTTTTCAAACTTCTTTCACAGCAAATAATTTAAATTCATCTTCGATATCTGCATTTCTTTCCAGACGCTCTATACGAGCGTTCCATTGGATCCTTTCGATTCCCAACGTATTAAGGTATATACCACATAAAAGTACGATGGAACGCGATGCATTATGGCCTCTATACCGTTCGCTTCCTCTACTCGAGGAACGAAACAGACGGATTCGTTCGTCGTCGAGGAAGCACATAAAAAAAAAAAAAAAAAAAAAAGAAATCTCAACAATTTTTACATCTGTTATAGACACCCTTCTTTCCGTGGATACAATCGAAGAACAAGAGATACAATAGAAATGGTACAGAGCAGTGACGGAACCGTAAGGGATGATGGATGGAAGCTATCGTAATCCCTCCACAATTTATAAAATTAGAAAGAATTTGTATTACGAAAGGAAATCTTTGTAATTAGAAAATTAGATCTTGAAATATCATTTTACGAGATCTCACCCACTTCAAGCAAAGGAACAGGAGAGAAGGGATACAAATCGTCGGGATAATGGTGAAAAGAAATCGCGAAAGGATATATGTAGGTTCGCGAACGAAAAGAAAGGCACGCGGGCTTTTGAATGGTTACTATAGCAACCTGGGGGCTGATAAAATATTGTCTAGCAGCGGAGCAAAGGTGAAGAAGAAGAAGAAGAAGATGATGAGAAAGAAAGCTGAAAGTAGGAAACTGAAGAAATAGAATGGGTGGAGGAGTGTGTTGGAGGACTGAGGGTTAAAATGAAGGAGGGGGGGGGGGGGGACAAAGGGATGAAATAGTTTCATAAAAGACAGAAAGAAGAATTTTTGTAGATACACGGGTCATGATATATAATTTCAACTGGAAGTTTTGTTTTTTGTCGGTTTATTATTTGATTTTGACACTTTCCAGATTTCTAAAAATATAATTTTTCCAAGTTCCCAAAAGATTGTCATTCAGAAATATAATATTTCATAATTTTGTGTAGACGTACTATAATTTCGCTACTCAATTTTGATTATTATTTTAATATTTTTAACGTTTTATCGCTGGAAAATTATCTACGGTTCAATTAAACATCGTTCTTTTTGTTTCTTTTTCTTTGTTTCAATTAAACATAATTCAGTGTATTCGATTAAGACGACCTTTGCGTCTTCGGCACGTTTTACCATCGTTATTTCAATTTTACGATCATCAGCACGTATTATGGATTGTAATTAAAGGTTGAAACCGTACTTTAGCGATTCATTATTTCACAATAGCTTTTTAATGAACCGCGGCTGTTACACGGTTGAAACGAAACTGAATGTAATTTCTGTTCATGAACGATGGTTTGTTGAATTTCAATTTATCCGTCTAACAATGCCTAACTTCGAACTATGCCCCCCACCCCCCCATCCAAATTCAATTTATTCCATTATATTTCTGCACGTGAGTAATTCCTATTTAAAAATTAATCAACAAAAGAACAGATAATTTATATTTAATTTCATTTAGCATCTAATATTTAAACATAATGTGTTTGATAATTTAATACTGATCAAATTTTTAATCAAGCTCGGGTTAGGTTAGACTTAGGTTTCTTAAATAATCGAACGATAGAGTATTGCAAGATTTGTGTGAATTTTTAATACGACTTGTCATGGCAGGGTTAAATTTCTTAAATGACTGAGAAATAATGTATGATCAAATTTTTGGTTAGGGTTAGATTAAAGAAATTCTTGATAAATACAAAGATAAGTGTACTGACAATTCTAATCATTTTAATTATTGTTATCTTGAATAACAAATAAACACAAGTCTGCAGTTATGAAAAATCTTACATTTTTACGTAACAACAAAAAAATTCCATTCCAATTAAAACAGAATGTATAATAAGAGTAAAAAATAATTTTTATAGTTTATTCGATTATCAACGGATGCATTAAACTATTCCAGACTCGGCGGAGCCACTAGGAATTTGTTCTTTTTTCGCAAAAAAAAACAAAAAAAAAAAAGAAAAAAGATCCTTATTAAATATGAACGTTTGATTGGTCGTTCGCGAGACGATGAGTACACAAAACGGTCGGACGTAAAAATAACTTTGCAAGTGCAATATCCTTGTAAGGTTTAATTTCCGTTTTTTAGGATGCCTCGTGTAACTTTGCCTCCAGAGTAA
The DNA here is from genome assembly GCA_943735885.1 of Stelis phaeoptera. Taxonomy (NCBI): domain Eukaryota; kingdom Metazoa; phylum Arthropoda; class Insecta; order Hymenoptera; family Megachilidae; genus Stelis; species Stelis phaeoptera. The sequence goes on along the minus strand of OX030932.1, from coordinate 15,715,970 downwards.
TTTCACTATTTTTCCCCCCTCTCCTGGCTCGCCTTCCTTCTTCCTCCTCCTCCGCCTCTCTCTCTCTCTTTCTCTCTGTGACCCGGGGTTTCCACTTAAATACCTTAGTTTAACGAAACGGTTTTAGTATTGTCCGTAGCCGTGAGCGCGTTCCATGGAAGAAATGAATTCACGAAATATTATCGTCAGGGTACATTGTCATATTTCTGACCCGGCTGTATATTAAATTTTCATTAACAAAAAACAAGAAAAGGAAAAATAGAATGTTGCTGTTGCGAATTAAATCTTGATGGTATTTTTTAATATTTTAAAGAATACGTCTTGTTTTTGAACAATTTTGGTGAATGTTTGCGACGCGAAAAGAATTTTAAATATAAATTTTAATATTCTAGAAGAGGTATTTAATACTTGGAAATTTTTATAAATTTTCACATTACGAATTTAAATTTTAAAGATATTTGGTAATATTTTATTTCATAGAGCGAAGAATAGATATTCGATTTTGATTAACGGACAATATAAGTACGAAGTTTTTTAGTTTATGAAAGTTTCTCCCCCTTTTGTTTTTTTTAATGAGAAACAGTGATAAAAGGATTCAAGACGAGCAAAGTTTGGATGAGTTTCAATTTATCCTCGACCCACTATCATTTTCTTCGTCCTTCAAGAATTTATACCGTTAATTCGAAACGCAAAGTGAAACGAAGTAAATTGAACGCAATTTTATTCTTCGAATTGACTTGTACGATTAAATGGAGTAAAATGAGAAAAATTCATATATTAGTTTATAATTATTTTGTGTTTTTATTGCAATAATAATTGTTGGTGAATTTAATGAAACGGTGCACCACTGCAGATTGTGTGTTTTCTACGGGGTAGAAAATGACGGGACAAAAATTTTTCGTTCGAACAAACAGAAGCATTATTCCAGTCACGTTCGCCGACAAATCTTTTTCTTCCTATTTGAAATGATCTTGATTTCAAGAGACATGGGTCGCGTGAAATATATATTTCTCTACTAAAGAAACTGTACGATGGGAACTCAAGTTAAATGGTACAATATGTATTATAGACTCTGACCCTAATTTTATCACGATTTATCGTTTGTACTAGAATAGCAATTAAAATTCAAATTTTAGAGATTGGAATCCAGGAATAATAGTAGAATTCGAATTTCGAATTTAACCCATTTAACCAAGTTCGACTAATCTGTGATACTAATAAAATATGATTAATTTCACATTTAATTTCTAGCACTCGAGTATTCAGATTACAAAAATTTGAAATCTACAAACAAAATTATCCGATTAGAATTTTGTAAGCTACAATTTTCAAATATGTAAAATTATAATTTTTACAAACTTAAAATTTCGGTAGCACAGTGATAATTTAAAAATTTACAAACTTTAAATTTTGAAATTTGCAAAGCTAAAGTTCTGAAATTTACAAAGTTAAATTTTTAGAAATTGCAAAATTATGATTTATAAATTTACAAATTTCAAATTTTGCAATTTGCAAAGCTAAGGTTTTAGAAATTGATAAGCTACAATTTTGGAATATGTAACATTATAATTTATAAATTTACAAACTCCAAATTTTGGAATTTGCACAGTGATAATTTAAAAATGTACAAACTTCAAATTTTGCAATTTGAAAAGCTAAAGTTTTCAAATTTACAAAGTTAAATTTTTAGAATCTGCTAAGCTTCAATTTTGGAATTTGCAGAATTATAATTTATACAAAAGTTAAAATTTTAGAATTCGCAAAGTTATATTTTATATATTTACAAACTTCTAACTTCCCAACCCTAGAATTTTTATAATTCTTATTAACACATCTCATTATCCTCGCGAGTTTAATATTATGAACCTTCCTGTATACGTTAGCCAAGTAAAGAGGCAGCTACAAGCTAACACACATGTACATACATTCGGTTCATTTTATCAGCTCACGTGTAAACTACCTGTCCGACCTGTGGTCACACCGTACAAATTCCCTCCCTACCCTTTCACCCTTGGCCACGCTACTTTCGTCAATTTATTGTCTCCGTCAATGACAACTGGGCACTAAATAATAACCCACCTCGACTTTCTGTTTCTCATCGTCTCGTTCTCTCTTTCCTGTATACACTTTCAGATCATAACCGTAGGAAGAAGAGAGATCGTAAGATCATACACGGTTTGTTCAGAAAAGGATGAATGTATATCAGTGAAGCGAGACAAAGTGATATAATGCAGAATGTAAGTGTAAGCGAGATGGATAACGGAAGAGAGAGAGAGAAAGAGAGAGAGAGAGAGAGCGTATCCGGTCGTTGCCACGTCTAGAGCTCGTTCACTTGTTTTGTCTCTCCCCACTAGCTGTATCCACGTGTTAGGATGCATTCACACGGAAAGCCGTCTTTTTACTCGCGAAACCTGCTTTTCAGTTCTCAGTTTGCTTACAGTCAACCCTTAACCCATTTTAACCATGAAAATTCGGCGATTTTAACTTTGCGGATTCGACCGTTTCTAATTTTGCACATTCTGACATTTTGCCTTCGTAAGTTGATAAATTATAATTTTGTAAATTTCAAAATTGTAGCTTAGCAAATTCTGAAATTTTGACTTTGTAGATTTTAGAAATTTAGCTTTGCGAATTTCAAAATTTTAAGTTTACAGATTTCTAAATTATAATTTTGCAAATTCCAAAATTGAAGCTTAGCAGATTCTAAAAATTTAGCTTTGTAAATTTTAGAAATTTAGCTTGGAAAATTGCACAATTTGAACTTCGTAAATTTGTAGTTTATCACTGTGCAAATTCCGAAATTTTAAGTTTGTAAATTTATAAATTATAATTTTGCAAATTCCGAAATTGTAGCTTAGCAAATTCTAAAACATTAGCTTTGCAAATTGGGAAATTTCAAGTTTGTAAATTTATAAATTATAATTTTACAATTTCGAAAAATTTAACTTTGTAAATTTCAGAAATTTAGCTTTGCAAATTGCAAAATTAGAAGTTTGTACATTTTTAAATTATCACTGTGTAAATTCCGAAATTTTAAGTTTGTAAATTTATAAATTATAATTTTGCAATTTCGAAAAATTTAACTTTGTAAATTCCAGAAATTTAGCTATGCAAATTTCAGAATTTAACGTTTACAAATTTCTGAATTATAATTTTGCAATTTCAAAATTGAAGCTTATCAAATTCTAAAACTTTAACTTTGTAAATTTCAGAACTTTGAAATTGTAACTTTCTGGAGTAAACAAATCGAGCAACGATTAATGTAATGTCAGACATGAAACGATATTCAAATGGAAATTGATTTTCTAATCTTCATATCATCTGTTATTTAGATTCTACGACTATGTTCTTTCTTCATCTCTTCCATTGTATATTCCATTTGCAATCTGCCTGTAAAAAATGACACACAAAAAAAAAATACAAGTTCTACATAAAAGTTAGATTGTTTCGTTGCGCTCATCGATTTTATGCAAAGTTATTTGCTTGGCCTATTTCTCTAGAGTTAGAGTACGTATTGAAATAACGAACCCTTTTCGACATGTAATATGTTGAAAAAATTCTAAAAAGTCTTCCTTTTTTTTCCCCCCTCATCAAACACTCGACTATCTGTCTAAAAATAGGATTTTGTTGGATAACAGAAAAATATAAAAAAATATACAAGTGGAAGTTTCTCGAAGAACTTTCTGAATTATTTCAAGATTGAATCAAGTATAAAAATATTATATTTTTCACAAACAACACAAAAACCTACATTCAGTATCTTAACATTCTCAATTAATTAAACATCTGCAAAACAAACTTCGTTCGTTCATAAATCAAACAGTATATCAACAAATATTATCAGCCTTAAATCCATTACATGAAACGAAATTTTCTTTTTTTATCCATACACGATTGCGATCGATTCATCGCGTATGGTATTTCGTGTAAATTGGCGACGTTCGAGTTTCAGGTACAAATATTTAAATGAAACACGTGTTCAAATTCACGTTGCACATACAAAACAGATGCCCTCCATCCTCGTTCCCACCCTCCCCCTGCCATCCTTCCCACCCTCGTCCAATGTCCCACTAACACCAACAGATGCAATTGGTGGGACGGTGGAGGGAGAGGGAGCGATCTCGAATGCATCATGCAGCGTGTATGCACTTGTATACATATACGTGCATATAGTTATACGCTGATGGATGCTAGTTCTCTCTCTCTCTCTCTCTCTCGGTTGCAAGTTTTCAAACAATTTAACCGTGCAAAGGTTAAAACTCAATTTATAACTGCGATTAAAAAGAATATATGTCGAAATTTCATTTTCTTCGTAAATAAAAAAAAATAAAAACGCTTGCATCGAAGCGTAATAAAATGTTTCAAATAACAAACTGTTTGCAACAGTAATTCGATTAGCGCGGATGAAATATTATGGAATCGTGAATATCCTAATTTCGTTGTTTTAAAATAAAAAAAAAAATACTGATTTTTGATTGCGAAAGTTTCCTGTTACCGATTTTATATTATATCGTTTTTGAAATTGTAAAGAAAACGTTTGGTAATTTAATATTTCAATTTGGAATAACGAAACGCGGATATTTCAGAGATTTAATTGAAATGTATTTTTTATTTATACGGTTGTTTCTAATTACGACGCGCGTGGATCAAAGTTAGAACGAGGGTCGTCGACTATCTGTCCATCTGTTCGAGTGAGTAATAATAACATTTTAGACACGAAGGGTGGAGGGAGAGATTTATTTTACGAGCCACGTTTCTCTGTAGAGAGGCCGTAATGCAGATATTGATCTGGCCGGCGTTTAATGTCACTCACAATGTTATTCCGACTAAAACATATAGCCGTCGTCGGTGGAATTTCAATATTTAACCTGCACACTTATCGACTATTTTTTTAAATCTATCTCCGAATCGAATGAATAACTCGTTAATAACAAATAACTGAAGGGAAGGAGGACAATTTCTGAATTATATAAATAAAAGTTTCATTTAACAGTTTTGACGAATGCATGTTTTATGGAATTAATGAATTTTGTAACTTTAGACGGTTCTTTTTTCTTTTCTTGCTTCGAAAAAGAAATCAAATCCTCTGCAATCTAAATTTTAAAAAAGTTACAGCACGATCTTTTCGTTTTAAATTATTTTCTACTTAATTTATTATCTGCCGTCGGTACAAGGACGAATCGAACCAGTTACCGACTGAGCGCTGAGCGGGCGCGAAAAAGACTACCCGCCTTTTTCAAATATGTCATAAAACAGATTGTTGAATGTATAAACAAAATAATTAATTTTATTGTTTATTTAGAAGACAATATACTGATGCATGACACTTTTATCAAAACAAACAAACAATGAAAGAATAGAAATGATTAAATTGTATAAAATACAGTAACATTACCTGAAAGTTTTAAAATATAAAAAGAAATTTTCAAACGTACCGAATACAAGATCGATACAAAAGTATTCTTCCGACGTTTAAGAAATGAAGGGAAAGAAATAAAAAGCCTCTTACAGTTGAAACAAATTACTGAATAAACAATAAAGCAACGATCCTCTCGTAACGATTTCATCCCTTACTCCGCTATAAAGTTCACGTCTCTGCGATTCAAGTCAGGAGCGTATCAGCAGAAATCCCAAAGTAATTTTCCACATCGAAATTTCCCCACCGTTCCCGAAGACCCATCTTAAAGGAGATACCATCGAACAGAGAAAAATTCCAATATTCCTGCGCACGCAACACCGTTTACACAGCTTTTTTGTCCAAGTTATTCACCGAGTACGCGATTCGTCGTGTAAGTACATACCTTCTGTTCATGTGTGTCCGTGTGTGTATGCACATAATTGTATGTACCATAGAACGTATGTATACATGTTTCACACAGTGAATTAAGAGGAAGAAATCAGAGCTGAACCGAGAGTGGAAACAGGACAGAAAATAGACGACCGACAAAGATATCGTAAGCTGGTGAAATTAAAGAGTAAGAGAAACGGATAGACAATGAAACATTGGCGTACCTGGATAGAGGTCATGATAGACCTCTTAACTTTCAATTTACGCTTTATTAAAGATTATTTTTCTAAATACCTAAATTTGAGAATTTTGGTCATTATTTTGCTAAATACTTAAATTGCCAAATTAAAGCTTCTGTGGAAATTTGAGCTATGGAATTTTATTAATTATACTGAAATTGGAATTTATACGAAATATAGAGACTTATAAAATGGAAATTCGTAATTTATCTCTTGACGTAATTTTGTAATAGTTATTTTTCTAAATACCTAAATTTGAGAATTTTGGTCATTATTTTGCTAATTACTTAAATTACCAAGTTAAGACTTCTGGTAATTTGAGCTATGAAATTTTATTAATTATACTACAATTGGAATTTATACGAAATATATATATATTATTTTTAGAGAGAGTTGTAAAATAGAAACTGAAAGCTATAAACTTTGTAATTTACCCCTTATCTTAGTTCTTTATTATAGTTATTTTTCTAAACATCTAAATTCTCAAATTACATACATTACTTTGCTGAATACTCAAATTACCAAAATAAACCTTATAATAATTTAAGCCGTGAAATTTTATCAACTACACTATAATCATAAAATTGGTAAACTTAAATTACAAATCGTGTAGCTTTCAATCTTTAATGTCTAACAAATTTCTTTAAAAATACCATACATTTCTCTCGAAATACTTGGTTTAACCGGACGAAAAGCGATAGTTACGCCAATGGAACGCAAAAGAGGAAAGAGAAGTGTAAACCGAGGGAAAAGATAGAGTATGAATCGAAGGAGGATGGTAAATGGGGGATAGTAAAGGAGGGGGAGCGACGGAGACAGTACGATTGAACAGAGACGACGATACTGAAGTAAATAAATAGATGAAGAAGGATAAAGTGAACAGATGGAGTGAATGACGGAACAAGAGGGATGGCAAGTGACGGTAGGGATAGTGAAAGAGGCAAGAGTAGAAGAAAAAAAGGAGACAAATAGACGTAAATTCTGACAAAGAGAACAGAGGGGATGAGGGGGGGAATCGGGAATAGAAAGAAAAAAGATGAAGAAACAGAAAGCAACACTCTACTACAGTGTGCACATATACAAGGCGTTCAAAAAAGATAGAGTAAAATCAGGTATAAATTCAATAGAACTATGAAATTAAAAAAAAAAATTAATTATCATATTATAGAGTTCTTTTTTTCAATAAAATCAAATAAAATAGAATCTTACACAATCTGATAAATCCAGCAAAGAATAATGCTATAAGCAATGTTAACTTTGTTCAAAGTTGTTCTATGGAAACTGCTTTGTAATCATAAAATGAACACTTTAACACCTACTGTAACATTGTACGATGTTTGGCTTTCGGCTGTGTCAGGTCAGATTTCTTTCATCTTCAGAACTATAAGTAATATTTAAAATTGCTAAGAAAACTATTACGACGTATATATTTTTTAATTAACAGCAAAAGATGATGTTTTCTCCTAGGATGAATGGTTACTGCGTTAAAATGGCTAACGATTAAGATATTTTTATTCGATTCGATGGAACAGATTGGATGAGTGGGCACTTAAAATTTGATGAACACCCCGTACAAAGGTGCATACATGAAAACACGTTTAAACCGTGCGCGAACGATAATTGGCACATGAATCATGCATTCAGTTGTACCGTGTCACTCGGTATACATACGTTCCACTCAGCCAACTTTTCGAGTGCACGCATGCACACGGTTTCGCCTTCGTTATTATGCATACAACGCAAAATAATTATCGTAAACGCGAATCAAGTTGAACGCCCATTTGCATCTTCGTCCGCTAATAACGAACGAATCCGTGAAACGTTAGCCGTTACACCGTCGCCAAAATAACCCTACCATTATAAATAAACAAGTATACAGGCTGTTGCAATCGAAATTAACCCGTGACTATTTCGAATTACAAGATGAAACATTAATTACGAAAATTCGACCTTTTGTACCACAAAAATATAATATTTCGTAAACTTAATAAATGACGAAAGCACTTTGATACATTTTTAGGTGAAACAATAAGTGATTTTGACCCGTTTAATAATCGTAACGTTAATAATTTTCCGAATAAAAGGGTTTTTCGTTGTAATCGTATCGAAAAGGTTGAGGGTTAATGTTATATCCGATTGAATAATATCGTTTTCACGATCGAGTTTTCTATCGAGGATTGATCGGAAAGGAAGATTAAGGGGGATACGTAAAACGGTGAGTAACAATGAGATACAGAGATTTCAATGGTGCCTTAACGATCTGCATCGTCGTGTCGGTACGCAAACCTGTTTATCGGGTTGAACCGTAGGCATTGGGAATATCGACGATGGTATCGGTTCTCCAGCGGACATCGAGGGACCAGATTTCCAGCTGTCATTAAAGGTCTTCCTGTCTTTTATGCTCTCACCCCATTAAACCTGTACTTTGTATGCTGATTTGAATTTGCTCAAGTCCATTCCTAAGTGTATTTAGAAGATCTTCCTTCTTTCTTCCTTTTCTTTTTTTCTTGAATCTTTTCTTTCTTGACTCGTTTGTATTACGATTGCTGGATGTTAAGTATATACCTATTTTACCTGAAATACGTCAATTTGACTCAAACATCGAAACTGAAGTTTTATTCAAAACAATTTTCACATGTGTATATTCCGTTTTTAAAATACATTATCCGCAGATTTCTTCTATTTCTTTTGCATGGTACATTGAGCTTGACAATTCAACCGTTTTTCAATATTCTGTATATTAGATAGAGGCGTGAAAGTATTTTCGGCTTTATGGTCATAATTATACCTACTTATTCTGAAATTACCTTGGTACGCAAAAATTCTTAAAAAAGAAACAATAAGAGAAAAAAGAAGAACACGAAGAATTTTTGATCAGAGCTTTCGTAAAAGCCTTTAACAAAAAAATCCTGAAACAAATCGTTTCACAATATTGAATGTGCAAGTTTGCGATAGATTTCTAACAAGTAAATTGACAAGTTTGAACGTGAAAACTCTCCCATCAGATTGTTTACCAAAAATTTCTATTCAAAAGAAATAAGTTACACGTATTTAAAACGACCGACTTAAAAAAGTATTTAATGAGTCAAATTGACTCACATCCGTCAAAATAGGTATAGCACATATGGATTTTTGGAACTAAGGAGGGGGAAGGGGTATACGTATGTTTTAAAAAAGACTATTTAAAATTGACTCGCTCCGGCAATCTAGTGTTAACCCTTTCGCTCTGAATTTTTAATTTCGCTTTAAATTTTTTGCAATGGAAACATTTTTATCTGGGATTTTTGTATCACACGATATAATATTAATTTTCTACCCCTTTTAGGGTGTGATCGATTTTTCAACTCCTAAAATATAAAATTTGAAATACTGTGATTTTGATCATTCTGAATTTGATTGAATCATTAAAAATACTAATTTGGCAAATTATTCCGAAGAGAACTGCAAACGTTCAAAGCGAAATATTTAAAAAGCAACAACGCCTACGGTAGACACGAGTTTATTGGCAAAAGTACGCCAACGATTTAGGCACACGGATGACCAAGTCGAAATTCGATTTTAAGCATCGCGTAAATGAATGGTTAATTGTTCCAATGAAGGGACACAGTGTACCGGAGCGTATTCGTCATCAGGCAAATATTGAATGTACAAAGATTATTATTTGTTTTATCGGCTGTCCCGACGAATTTGTATTGTACTGACCTCTCCCCAACCCCTACCAACCTTTCGACGAGTGCACGTGCCCGATGACACGCACCTATGCACACGTCAAACACAGTGGCAGGGGAAAGGGTGGGTGAATCGCATATACGAAATACCAACCCCTCCCGACCCCTTGTAAAATGTGTCATTTACCGGACACGTAATCGACGAGCGATAATTGATAAGATATATTTTTCTCTTAATCGACGTTGACAAAAGATGTATATTGCTCTCGTATACAATAATATTTTTGCTGTGAAATTGTCAGACGACGAATAATACGTTAAATTCAAAGCAACAATGAATTATTCTACGTATTGTTGCGACAATAATTCCAAGTCACTGATAAACACACGTGCGACAAATAGCGAAAGGGTTAAAATTGACGAAGATTAGGCGAGGGGACGATCGACAAAATTAGTTTTAACGATTCGTTTAGAAGCCCGAGAGGCTCTCCGTACGCGCGCCCTATTGATTGGTTATCGGAATAATGGCTGGCCAGTGCGGGTAATTCGCGTAGCCAGTGTTGGTAATTCGTGGTTGTGGTGTTGGTAATTCGGTAGTATCGGGGTATCGGTGCTGCCGGCGACAACCCGGGGCAGACTGTGCTCGTGAAAGCATCGTTAATGCCGCATAAATTTCTTGTAACCATATTAAGAAACATTCAAGATCTTTCGATCGAACCTTTTTCTTCTTTTATTTGTTTGTTTACACAACGGCAATCGATGTTAAACGCATGTCGCGGAAATAAACGTTCGTTCGGTCATTTAACCCTTTGACTACGGCAGACTTTGTATGAATTCAGTCGCGGCGTACATCGAGAACAGCGAAGTTTTTTTAATTAAAATAAGTAATCTACATTACCACTATAGGCTTACATTACCATAAGAGCAATTATAAAACTTAAAATCGGCAATTATTCACGAAACAGGCGAAATTTGATCCGGACGCCAATAGGCGCCAACGGTATTCAAAGGGTTAAAGTTTAAATTTGGCGCCAATTTCTTTCCAAAGTGGTAAAAGTCTATTTTTTCTTTTTTTTTTTTTATAAATATAAAAAGAGGATATCTACAATATCTTCTTAAAATTACTATTAACTCATTTTTTTCCAACAGTGGACTTGTACCATTAAAAAAAAAAAAGAACGGCTCATATCTTAAAAATTACTGTATCGGCTAATTTGTTAATAGTAATGATCAATTTGCTAATTTAATAACCAATCTAACTGTTAAGTTAGTAATTGAATAATTTATTCAATCAGTAATCCGATCATTTTGAATGGTACGATAATAAAAACGAAAGAGACCAACTATTATGCGTACGTCTTAATTACCTAAAATCCTAACAAGACAGAAAGAATTTGATGCAACCGTCGATCTATTAACAAACGTTTGATCAAACGGGCCGTGTCCGTGAATAACGTTACTTTCTTTCGTTCTCGTGAACGCGTGAGATGCACGCAATCCGATTAACCGTAATTCACTGTAATTTCCGTGCAACAGCCTTGCCGTACCTCTGTCCCCTCCGTCCGACTCCGATTTCCTGTTTTACAGAATTATTAACTATCGGCAAACGTTAAATCAATTCTCTCTAATGATCCGTTAACCAAATACGCGATAATTCGTCCTTCGATCGATCAACATCCAATAATGAACCGAAATCTCTTATAACACCGTTTTACTGCCAATAATTAGTATAAATATCATTATTATTATTAATAGGTATATTATTAGTATAAATATTAATACAGTAAATTGCTAGGTGTTAAGACAATCTAATTTGAATATAAATTAATTAAATCCGTATTCAAGAAGAAACATCCAAATGTACCTAGTTAAAAAAAAAAAAGAGGATTTTCTGTTTTACAAACGGAATAAAAACGACAGAACACAATCGCGGATTAAAACAACGCAAAATTTCGCTGTTTCGGTTAATTGCTTCTCCATTTTTCTTTCTCCCTTTCCCTTCGCTCTTTTTTTTCTCTCTCTCTCGTGCTGTTTCAATCGGTTCACCGCCAACAGAAGGATTTATTCCCCCATCCCTTTTACTTCGAAGCGTCCTCGATCGGGGAGGAACAATGAAATTCGTCGAATTTACTGGTCGGTGGCTCTTATCGGGAAGCGCGAATTTTATCTCTGGGAACACACACTGTCCAGGCCAGCATTAAATTGATCGTGAATCGTGACATCGAGATTCGATTTGCTCCCGACACACGACAGATTCAATGTTCCCTGCCTCCCCTCCCCCAATACAACCCCCCCCCCCTACTCTTCTGATAATTAAACGTTATTCCGTATGCGTCCATAATGCTCTATCTGTTCGGATAATCTTTGCATCAAAGCGTTCGGATATATACTGGACGATTCACAAAACTTGCGTACAATTTGAACAAGTATTTTTCTCAGGAAAATGAAATATTATGAAAAATCATCTTCTTTATAATTATATGTAGCTATCAAATATTATTACGTTATACGTGTTCGGAAATAAGTAAATGAAATTCTTCATTTATTAATGGAAATAATTAGCAACGTAACTTCTGATTTTTAATAAAACAATCAAACACGTATTTTTATTATTTTAAATAAAATAATCGATCAACCCTTTGCCCTCGAGTGGCGCCTCCAGGGCGACGTACGCAATTTATTAGAATATTTAAAAATGTGAAATTCGAGTGTTATTTACGTTAGAATATAGAAAATTAGCGAAAGAAATAAAAATAAAAACGGAAGCTTTACTGGAAAAAACATCTCCACATAATTATATTTAAAAATGCTTCGAGCGCAAAGGGTTAATTACACTTTTTACATATGACTGGTTTCTCCTTCGTACATTTGAAATTTTGAAAGCTGAAATAACAAAAATAAAAATTATATTTCATTTCTGTCAGAATTATCGGAAAACATTGACAAATCCGGTTGATTTCGTTTCGTACGGTTGATGCGTTCAGGGCTTGCTCTAGCGGTTACGTCGCCCCGGACAAAATGACAAATTGCCGCCCCTTAAGAATATTCTATATTATATATTTTCTTTTTAATAAAAATACATATTTTTTATTTTCAACAAAAATCAAGTATATGCATGTTAATTTTTCAATAATAGCGTAAATATTTTTAGCTTTCAGACATAAACAATACAAATACGCCAAGCACTGTAACTTTCTATCAAACGAAAAGATCGATATGTGAAATTTTCTATTAATTGGATATTTAACCCATCAATATTTTTTTCACGCTTACAGCCAAAATGGCGCCCTGGACAAATGTCCGGGTTGCCCACCCCTAGAGAAAATATGACGAAACACGTTTCATTGTTACCGGGGACTGACTGTCAGAAGGGTCGACTTTGAAGAATGCAGAAATTCTCTCGTCCCCGACGTGTCGCAATAAAATTGTAGTTTACCTCATCGGACTCCGGTTGACACACTAATGCCTCCTCGTCAACCTTTCGAACGTTCTTCTCGATTGCATTTCCAATTAATCGTACGATCAAATTAATATAACACTACGTAGAATCTTTTCAAAATTTATTCTTCCGCAATTCTGGTAAGATTGTAGTGGTTTAATAAACCACGACGTTGAGTATTGTAAACGCAGTTAACGATCACGATCGTCGGAACATTGGTCTAGAAGAGAAGAAGGCAGAGTTAAGGATATCTAATTTAAATCTATTAACGACAGGCTGAAACGGCCGAAGCCAGTGTGGTACTACTAACTAAATCGTTCGTAGTTTATGTCCTTGACACGATACGTTCTTCCTCTCCGTTGCCAGTGGCCGCCAGTTTATGAAACTGCCTCGTAATTGAAAATACGCTGTTCGGACAGAAGGTACATCGTTGTCATCGGTTATAAATCTCGAGTGTAATTGCAATTTTTCATCGCTTGCTCGGTTCTCGCATGAGCGACGAAAAGAAACAGAAAAACAGCTTGTAAAAAAAAGAAAGAAAGAAAAAGAAGAGATAAACGGAGACTATGAGTGTCCATTAATATATCCTCATCATTTTCTTTTACGTTGTGATTATCTCTAGAATCGAGACAGCCTTCTTTTATGTCGTTCTGATCCAAAGTAATTTTAGTCCAAATTTTGAAGTATTATAAATATTTGTTAGTTCAGATATTTCGAAATGTTATATTTTCAAAAGTTGATAAACTTAAAATATAATATTCTGTGTATTCATTTTTCGAACAATTATTTTGCTCGTCAACTATTATATGCAACGCGTGATTATTTTCCACCGGCTGACACGATTTCGATTCGAATCCACCTGAAACCATAACTCTCTTGCATAATTAGCATGTTTACAGCGCTGGAAACAGGTATACCACGTCTACGCTTCACTTTACGCCTCGTTTCAGTGCTCGACGTATAAACGAATACTGCTCTTACGTGCCGTGTCCGTACCTATCTGTGTGTACGTACAACGATAATTGCGTAAATGGAGACGCGATAAATCATTGTCCATCGGTGTTCAAGATTTTTCTTTTTTCTTTTTTTTCCTCCCTTATTCCCTCGACACGAATCGCACATTTCCCAGGTGGATTTATATGTCGCCGACTGACCGTATGTTATTCTGATCGTTGTAATAAATACCTGATTATCTAATCGACGCTATTGTGCGTCCGACCGCCTCGTATATTTCTCTTTGCACCGTGGTGCAAACATTTATTGTTTCCAATAATTTCCAACGAAACATTGATCCAACTTTGCGTGCGGTATATTTACAGAGTATAGTTCAGACTATTGTGAACGAATCGAATAGTTTGTTCTGTCTATACGGAGACTTGCAACGGTTCGTAAATTAGTAGAATATTTAGCCGTTGAGTGGACAGTTTCAAAGTCGAAAGAATTGATCGGACTTGCGGTGTTTCATAAGGGACTTGCAATCGATACGAAAATTAACGATACGTGTGGTTACATGTTTCAAGACTGCGTTGGTGAAAGAATCGATCGGACTTGCAGCAGTTTAGCGAGGACTTGCACAGTTGGAAACTAAAGGTGTTGTTTGGACTTGCTGAATGAAACTTGTGATAGTCGATAAATAAATAGAATATTCCAAAGTTCGAAGAATCGATCGGACTTGCAATAGTGTGATCAGGACTTGCAATCGAAATAGAAGTTAGCGACGCGTGTAGCTATGCATTTTAGGATTACGTCGGTGAAAGAAACGACGGGACTTGCAGCCGTTTAGCGAGGACTTGTACAGTTGGTAACTAAAGGTATTATTTGGACTTGCTGAATGAAACTTGCGATAGTCGATAAATAAGTAGAATATTCCAAAGTTCGAAGAATCGATCGGACATGTAAAGATAGACAAATGGCAATCTAGTTGATGTTTACGAAAATAAAAGAATTGCCAAGACTTGCAGCGTTCGGAGAAATCCCTAAAATAAACTTCATCCGGGGATAAAACATTTGTTCTCCCATGAAAGATTCGCTATGTTACTTGACGCGCTGCGAATATGCGAAACATTAAAACAAGAAAATGATTCGGTAAATTGGTCGTAAAACGAGGGTAAGTTTCAAGGGACGGACACGTTAATCGTTTCTACAATTATTCATAACCGATCGGATTCAAAAAATGCAATTCAATCGACTATAAATTATACGACCCGCACACAATCACGGGCCCCGTTGTCTGTGACAGTTAATTTCCTGTTTTATTGCCGTATCGATCGGTAATTAAATTGCAGCCAACACAACAGCCAACACTTTTATAACGTACGCAAGCTCTGCCCGTTGCGCTTTCGGAAAATTCGTACCATTTTATTACCATGCATTCGTTAATCCCTTGTTTAATAACGTTGCCCGATGATGGAACGATCGGATCCGTTCCGATTTCGTGAAATAAAATTTCCCCAGCTACCGTTTCCTATACGCCCGCGATTTCGTTGCATACAACGACGATACACCGCCAATTTCGGTGTCAGCTGTTTTTCATTAAACAAAATATAGAACGATACAATTCTATTTATACTCCCTGTGTACGGACGATAATATTTTCTGCAAATAGCTACGAACCTTTGTCGCAACACCTAGCAAATTTAATTCGATGAAATATTACGCCGTTCCGATCGGAAAAACGAAAATACAAATCTAAACGTTGAAACGTGCATCAACGTTGCCAAATATTCAACTCTGATTTTAATCAAAATTAATGGAAAACATGTGTATTTTTATAAAAAGAATTTTACAAATGACTAGAAAGAAAACAAAAAAAAGGGGGGGGGGGAAGAAGAATAGATGTTTATATCCTCTTTTGCATATCAAGCGAACGGGTAACAAGAAAAACCATTCCCCAACAAGCGAAGTAATTTGAATATAAAAGGGTTAAGTATACCATTGAACGTGCGGCGGGTAACAAGTCCTCCAACGAGACGAATAGTCCTCGTGAAAGTCGATTACTCGTCGACACGTCGAAACGATAGAAAGATTAAAATAAGACAATGCGAACAAACGATTTCAAACGCTTTTGCTATGCAGGAAAATAACAAAATGTGAAATTCAAGTTTTATTTTCTTTTCTTTTTTTTTTTTAAATACAGTCCCAAATGCAAACTCAAATAATAAGGATTAAAATTTGGAACGATTATAAAATCATTAAATCATACGAATTTTCTACACCACTAATATCGATGACAATTTGATAAATCCTTTATGCAGCGTTACGAGCTACCGACCACTGGGAGAGAAAGTCACGAAGCGTAATCGAATCAGAATTTTATGACTCATCGCTCGTTCAATTGTGTTATTCCGTGCTGTACGTTAAGTAATAAACACCGAACCGAGTTTGCATATCGCATTGTTCTACTATAAATAATAAAATAACACGGAACGCTTCAGTTTTGAATACACGACGAAAAGGTAGCAAAAAGTTTCGAACGATTTGGGTATCGTTCGAGAAATGAAATTCCATTTTTCTACTCAAAAGTATTCTACTTCAAGATCCAATTTAACTTCGTCAAACTTCAATTTCTACTTACTTAAATCTCTTAATTTTCCGTTAAAAAGACGAACAAACAACAACACGCGTTGTTCGGTGTTGAAATTAATAAATACAAATATTCGCGAGCCGAAGAATATTTTGTTACTGAAAATATTCTTTTCTGGATTTGAATAACGCTCGAACGTAAAAAGGATTTCACGATTCTTTTGTGAACAAGCAAAGAAACAAGGGGTTTCAAGCTTTTCGCTTCTCGTTGTTTCCCTCTGTGTCCATCTTCTCTTCTCTTTCTTCTTCTTTTTTTTTTTTTTTTTCTTTTTATTCTTCAGTGTTTCAAAGCAAACTTGCCGCCTGAATAACGGAAGTGTTTTATTAAGGCAGGATTTATTATTATTCCAGAACACGGACCCTCTTTTCCTAGCCTAGAATTCTATCTGTTCCGCGGAGTTCACTGAAATTTTTAACACGGCAAAGAGAGTTTAGATTCCTCGACTTTATCAAGTTTATGCAAACTCGCCTGACCCGTTTCCAGAACAGGAAACGTTCGATTTTTATCCTTCAAACAAGAACTACTCATAAGAATTTAATTGAATTCTGCACGATGTCCGCGACAAATCCATTTTTATTGAAACTTTTTCATCGAGGACCAAGACAATTTTCACATTTTTTGTTTCTTGTTTTTTCCTCTTTCATTTCGTTTTTAATCCCCGACTATCGTGGATTAGATACTGAAAGTTTAATTTGTATCCATTGAAATGTATAAAAGCGTCGTTTTGTTATTTTTATTCCTTTACTTTCACGGATTTGTTCAAATACTTGACGAAATTAAATTTGACCGTACCATGATATTTCAAGATTTACGTTTAGGAAATAAAATTATTGCTTTTACACAAATCTCACCTGTTGGCAGATTTGAGCGGTAAAACTGATAGTGCAGCTTACCTGAAACAAAAAGATATAAAAAATAATTAATATGGTATTTTGTTAATTATATTGTAACAGAGTGTTAGAAAAGATAATTAATCTTGTATGTAAATAAATCGAAAAGACACCGCCGCAGTTAGAAATATTCTATTTTTAATTAGCAATTAAAGAAAAATATATAGAAAATTTAAAAATTCAGAAACTTAAGAATTTCAAAATATTATATTTTTAGAAATTTCGAGATATATTTTCTAACGCCTAAATACCTTATAATTTATAATATGAAATCGGAAGCTTAACGCCAAGCTTATTTACAAATGATAATTAATAAACAAGTAGCCGAATAATATCAGAAGATGTTAAATTTCTAAACCGGAAATAGCCGAGGTAAAAGGTAAAAATTTCAAATGTTTATTTCAGATAATTAAGGCGTAAAAACGGATCGAAGAAGAACGTTAACGAGTTTGTTTCTTTTTTCTCGAACCAAAAGTATCACGTTTTCCTGTTTGATGATTATGCAGATACGCCTGGGTATGTTAATTATTTGAAAATAAGAATTATTGTCGGGGAAAGAAAGGAATTCGATAAAAAAAACATCTGACGAAACTAAATTAACGAAGAAAGTAATTTTATATTTATTTTTTCAACGTCCAGATTGAAAAAGAAACACGATTATTGGCGTTGCAGTATCTAAAATGTCGTCTCGGGCTTGTTCGGTTTCAGATGCCTCTCGATTTCGAAAACATTACACCGGCCCTCTCGGCATGCTATTCATTCGGCCTGGGTACACATCGATCAAAAACTTTTCAACTAACGCCACCGAAGAATCTCTGTCAACTTGTCCGAAATTCTTTTTTAAGCAAAACATATACAACCTTGAGTATATTTATAAATAATTATTCGAATAATCTTCGAATCAAAATACGATACTTTATACGATAATTAAACGTAACTCACCGTCAATTATTAAATTACAAATAATTATTAATTAGTAATTTCACAGTTTACTAATTACTGATTACTAAATTAACTATTATATTTTAGTTCGGCTTAATCCAGACCTAACCTAGATTTAAGACATCGATTTTTAGTATAAGATCCCCTACATGAAAATTACTAGATACGATAATTATCCTAACTTCCATCCATTTCACAAATTTCTGGTAACTTTCAATTATAAATCCTCATTTTCCCTAGCATGCATAGCAGTATAAGTTTTCCTACATGAAAATTACTAGATACGATAATTATCCTAACTTCCATCCATTTCACAAATTTCTGGTAACTTTCAATTATAAATCCTCATTTTCCCTAGCATGCATAGCAGTATAAGTTCTCCTACATGAAAATTACTAGATACGATAATTATCCTAACTTCCATCCATTTCACAAGTTTCTGGTAACTTTCAATTATAAATCCTCATTTTCCCTAGGAAAGCCTAGCATGCATACTAGCATAAGTGCTATTTCAATAGGTATTACGTCTCTTTAGTACGATTAGCAGACATGAAATAACAACGCTCGAGCACGGTAATAAAAAAATGAATACGATGAGATTAACGACAGACAGTTGGACAAGGAGAAAAGGGATTTGGAGAGTAGGGTGAAAGAAGAGAGAGGGATTAGTAACGTCAATAATAACAGCAGCTCGGGTAACGAGGCTAAGTCAAGATTGTGGAGCAAATTGATCGAACTGTACGAATGTTATATAGCGAGCGGTATACTTTAATTACGATAGTGATCGTACATCTGACGATACGAATGTCAGGTTAGGAAGAAAACCTGAAACTTGAGTACTTGGCTCGATCACTGTTCCATTAAACTAATTGCTTCGTTGTTTTCCTTTTTAATTAACGTTTCAAATATCAAAAGTGTTAATATTTCGTAACAGTTTAATTGAAATAAAAAAAAAAAAAAAAGAACCAGAGAGGCAGGGTGACTTCTCCTCCTAAGAATTACGGAATTTGGAGCAAAAAAAGAAATGAAAAGCAGTTGTAAATAAATGTTGAAACATGGAAATAACTCGAAATTACTCGAACTGAAATTAAAATATGTTTTTGCCAAATACTCTAGAGACAAATCGATCGCCGGCAGGCAAATAATGGTAAAGAATGATCGTTCAAGTTAATTTTGATTAATCGAATCGGTCGTTTGATTGTTAGGCGGTTGTTTTTGCACGACACTGTACCCCAAGTGGTAGCTATCATACACACGATTCCATCATATACAATTCGCGTCTGAACCTCGGCCACGACCAACGGCGCATTATAAATAACTTTCAGTGTGTATCCACTTGAAGCTGCGCACAAACGCACACCGCACACGTACGAGTTCGACGAAAATTATGAATTCCTTATGAAACGACGAGAGTAGGCGTGTTACGATCATTAATAAAGTTTCTGAAAAGAAAAAGAAAAGACAGAAAAATGGATACTAACAACGATCATGATTATAATATAGTACAACTATAACTTTCGTCGTTACGTAAAATTTAGATACACGTTTTTCACAGTAAATCAACACGCTTCCCGAAATTTCATTCTATCGTCAAGGCAAAATTCGGATACTTGGTTTTGGCAGTAAATCAACACATTTTTCAACGTTTCGTTTAGAAAATCAATAAGACACGACCGGATTTTTCGCCGTTACGTAAAATTTAGATACTCTTTTCTTTTTTAGGAGCAAATTGACGCATTCGCGGGCATTCATTTTCAAGATTGATGGAAACACATTAATTTACTAAATATTCAAAAGTATGATATTTCTGGACATTATCTAAACGGGTTTCCTAAATATCGAGATTCACGACAAAAATATTCGGCTGACTAAGAAGAACCAAAAACCAAATTTACGTCGAAATTTCAAACGTCAACAGATCAGTGTCACATTGTCACCCGAAAACACCAAGTAGAAAGTTTAATTAAAAAGAAGAAACAAAGAAATGAAATCTTATCGCGAGTAATAATTACAATCATAACGCGTCACACCAGCACACGATCATTTTCACCGTTCCAGTCGACGCGTTAAATAAATTTCGATGCTTGTATTATTTGAATACGATTACACGTACGTCACCGGGCAACTATACCATGAACGAGCAGCTGTACACTCGACAGAAAATTATGCGACTGCATTACAACGAATCGAATCGCTCGCGTAATTTCAAATGATAATAATGTTCTCGAGAAATTCCGATCCCACGGCATTTCTCTGTCTCTTTCTCTACCTCCCACCGTTGCACGTCCCCCCTCCCCACCTTCCTCGTCCCACCGCAATCACCCTTTTCTTCCTCTTCTTCTTCATCTTCTTCTTATTTGTCTTTTTTTCTTTTTGTTTTTGTTTTTGTTTCTTTTTCTAACCGTTTGCTCTGTATGGGCCGGTGTTTACGTGTGGAGAAGCGCGTACACGTACGAGCAATAAACGACGGTAAATCGGCAACCAAGTGACGGCGCATAAGCTGAATGGAATTCTGGTAATTAAATGGGTCTCTGAATGAACGACGATAGGTTATTTGGTGACCCGAGATAACCCCGTGGAGATAATGAAATTCTTCGATCCGTCGAGGTTCCATTTGTTCCTGTTTGCTTGCTTCGTTGCTTAGTTGGCTGCCTGGTTGCTTTTGCTTGCTTGCTCGCTCGCTCGCTCGCTCGCATGCTTCGGTTATTAATGTGTTCGTGGATTTTTACGCGACCTATAAGCTCCGATGTGTTGAATTCAATACGTTCGCCGGTTGTTCTTGCTTGTTAATCTTTTCCGCTTTAAGGATACACCGGGCGTAGAAGGTGTGCGCGCGCGCGACCGAGCGCTCACGCAATTCTACTCGAAGAAGCATTGCCCGCTGGTACAGTACGGTTGAAAAGTTGGTAAAAATGATTTGAGAATTTTGATAATTGGACACAGTTGAAAGTCTGCGATCTGAACGTTTGATAATTCGATGTATGAAGTATTCGAAAATATGAAAATCTGGAAATTTGGATATTTGAAAATCTAATGAATTTGAAAAGACTGAAAAAAAAAAAAAAACGAAATCATTTAAACGGAGATTAAACGACAAAAATCACTGTGAGTGGTGATGATTGGATACGTGAAAGATACTTTCGTTAAATATGTTTATTTTATTGGTTTTATCTGAGGGTTTGTGGATAATATTTTATCACGCGTCAACGTCGTGTCACTGTAAATTAATTATAACTAGATGCGTCCGATCGTACGAAACAACGAGAGATTAATTCGGAATCCGAATTTCAAACAAACGTTAACCGTTTATTGGTTTTAGCCGAGTTTAGTGTTCGGAGGACATTAAACGGCGGAAGTGCGAGGCGAAATTAACTTAATCTAAATTGCGCTCCGGTTCGTGAGCTGAAAAAATTGAGAATCTCAACTTTCGGATTTGAATATTTGAGAAATTGAATAAAGTCGAAAATTCAAGAATTGAATTTTAAAATCGAAAATTCGAAACGTAGAAATGCAGCAAAAAGGCAAAATCAAGAATCGTCTTTTATTTTTTATTTTTTATCCGTCCTTTATTTTTTTATTTCCTATCTTTAATACGGCTGATGTTTTTCTTCGCAACGGCTTTCAGCTACGTAGCAGCTGAGTCAGCCAAAGAATGATTGCACCAGCTGTACAACCGACACGAAAGCGCATCGCTAATTAATTATTTTCCTGCGGATAATAAAGGGCTACTGGCCTGTTTCTTTATAAATTAACTCTTCCCCTAACATTACGCTAAATTAGAATTTCGAACAAATTTATTTCCACTCCCGAAGATATTTTTACATATTCAAAATATAAAATATACTCTTTCGTTATTCCTTCGTATCTTCTTTATTATTTCGGACGATTTATTTCTACGTTTCCTTGCAAGTTTGTTCGCTTATCGTCTCGAATCAGTAACGATACAAGAAGCACGATATATATCATCCCGTGTTGTATACAGCACACGAACACGTCATTGTTCGTTTCGTCATTGTCGGTCGTGAGTAATTAGCTGCGTATTAGTACGCAGCCAAGTGGTTAAGAAAAGCTGCGATACCTGTGCCACAACGTTAACTCGTTGTCGTCGGAATCATGTCGGCTATAAATTTGCGAATTAACAATAATTAAAACATCATTGCGTGCTATTACAAAACGTTCAATTTCATTGTGGTAGTCAATGTGTTAAAATAGGTAATGAATACGTAAAAAGACTCGAGGCATTTCAAACGTACGATCAGAGATCACAGCGAATCCGTGATAATTCAATGATAACGTAAAAGATCGATTTAATGGATGGAAAGCAGTGCCCTCTAGCATTAATAACATGTTTGAAATTCCAATCCACGATACTGATGATTGAATCTCTCAGACAACTAAATTGATAACAAAATCTAAAGAAATTTAAACAGTTTACGGATACATTGAATTGTAACAAAATTAATGAATTGTGGAAATTTGAAAATTTCAGTTGCAAATTTTTAAGTGCTACATTTCAAAAATTCAAATTCCAAGATTCCAAATTTCAAAATTTAAA
Source organism: Stelis phaeoptera (assembly GCA_943735885.1). NCBI lineage: Eukaryota > Metazoa > Arthropoda > Insecta > Hymenoptera > Megachilidae > Stelis > Stelis phaeoptera. The sequence goes on along the minus strand of OX030932.1, from coordinate 15,692,866 downwards.
TTCCAAGGTTCCAAATTCCAAAATTCCAAGATTCCAAATTCCAAAATTCCAAGATTATAAATTTCAAAATTTAAATTCCAAGGTTCCAAATTCCAAAATTTCAGATTCCAAATTTCAAAATTTAAATTCCAAGGTTCCAAATTCCAAAATTCCAAATTTCAAAATTTAAATTCCAAGGTTTCAAATACCAAGATTCCAAATTCCAAGGTTCCAAATTCCAAAGTTCCAAATTTCCAGATTCCAAATTCCAAAAATATAAATTCCAAGGTTTCAAATTTCAAATTCCAAAGTTCTAAATTCCAGAATTTCAAATTCCCAATTCCAAAATTTCAAGAGCTAAAGGTTCCAAATTCCAGATTTCAATATGCCAGAATTTCAAATTTTAAATTTGGAAGTTTGAAAATGGACAATCTGAAATATGAACAATTCAGAATTAAGAATAACAAGTTTGAAAATTTGAAAATAGTCCGACTCTCAATACCTTTTGAAGCCAAACACGCAAGAAGATCGCGAGCTTATTTGCCAGCACAATGAATTAAATTAAAATTAAAATAAAAGAATACAAATAATATTAATTTAATGTAACAAACGGAATATCAAAATGGTAATAAAAGTGCACTTTAATGACAGAGTTATTTATTATCGTTGAACCATCGTACCACCTATTTGCTCCTTATTCCCACGCAGGGAGTATTTTAGACCTCCTATCTTATTTTTCATTTTCTTATTTTTTTTTTTGTCCCCACTACACCTTTCGACGGAATATTGAATTTTTTTTTTCTTTTACATTCAACCACGTTATGACTCAGTAATGGGAATAAAGCGACTCGAGTGGTATAAAATATACAATGGAATATTCCGCATACATTTGAATAAAATCTGTCGAAGGTTTCAAATTGTTTAAGATTCTTGAGAGCCACGTCCATTGTTATTCCCGTTCGTTGTTATAATTTCAGCTAACTGTTATCTCAAATTTCTGTTTTTATTCCTACCTATTCTTTTCCGGTGGCGAGGGGGACGAGTGGTGGTTTTAGCCCAGTTTTAATGACGAAATAAATCCATGAGGTGGGAAAGGGGGAGAGATGCTTGGAAGTAAAAGCGAGCCGTAATAAATATCTCGTTGTGTATAAGACAAAATTACTACCCCGTGTTGCAAAACGATATATTGTTATTTTACCGCAACAAAAAGTACAAGAGTAATAGAGAAAGAGAAACGATAGCCAGTTACGCGGGAATAATGCGAATATATTTCACGGTTATTGGTTATAAAGCTGCTGTATTCATCACTGAACTTTTTTATCATATTCTTTTCTACCAAGTTCATTTTTTTTTTTTGTTCTTTCCTAATAATTTGCATTCACAGAATTTTCTTTGCGAACATTATAACAATGGCAACAAAGAAAAACAAGATTGATCATTTTATGATAACTATAATTCAATATTCATATCCTAAAAATGGTTGAACACTTGTCAAAGTCGCGAAACGATATAATTTCACTTTAACGACAATTGCAAACGTTTATTGTACTTTAATCGTGTTTTACCTTGCGTTCTATTACCGTTTGCGACTCGAGCGTTCATAAATATTTACAGCTAGCTTGAAGTTTAAATTTATAACGTTCGAGTAAACACGAGCACACATTGCAAAGAAGCAATGCGAGAGAAAGAAGGAACATACACGAGTGCGCGTGTGTGTGTGTGTGTGTGTGTGTGTGTGTGTGTGTGTGGGTACACGCGGGCGCTCACGACCGAACGAACCCAACCGACCACCCATGATGTGACGAGACCGTTGGGAAGGTCGAAAACATGTTTGAACGTTTTTTCTGATTGCTCATGTGAATCCATTACCTCGTAAAATCAATCGATTTTCCAATTTCTTTTAACATTCCAGCACACCGCTTCGAGGGGGGGGGAATTGCAACGGCTAGCAATCGGGGTTGCTCCAATGCAGATTTCAGTTGATTCTCGTTCAGGAATTGAAACATTTGAAGATTTAAGAATTGATTGAAAACTTGGAATAGTGGCTAATGAAAATTTGAAAGTTTGAAATTTGGAAATACGAAGGTTGGAAAGTTGGAAATTTGGAATTTATGAAACTGAGAATTTGAAATTTGGAATTTTAAAGTTTGGAACCTGAAATTTGCAGTTTGGAAAATTGAAAATTTGGAAGTCGAAAGTTTGAAACTAGAAATTTGGAAATTTGGAGTTTGGAAATTTGAAAATTTGGGGTATGGAAATCTGGAATTTGGAAACTTGGAAAGTTGGAATTTTGAAATTCTAAAGTTTGAAACTTGAAATTTAGTCGTTTGGAACCTGAAATTTGGAGTTAAGAACCTTGGAAATTTGAGAATTTGAAATTTGGATTTTTGGAATTCTGTAATTCTGACGTTTGAAACTTGAAATTTCGAAATTCTGAAATTTAAATCTCGAAATTTGGAAGTTTCGAGATTTGAAATCTGAAGTTTGAAAATTTGAGTGTTGAAATTCTGAAATTGCATAAGAAATTCTAAAATACAACACTCTGAGAATAAAAAATGCGGAAATAACGAATAACCTTCTATTTAAATAATTATTCAAATGAAAATCTATTGAACGGTGGGTAGCTGTGTTAAGGAGTTAATATTCAAGCAAGTTGGAAACCCGTGGCTTTCGATTGAAAATTCAGGAGACAGCACGGTTCGAATAGGCTAATAGTCTAACTAAGGCGGTAGAAGGTGTCCAAATGTTGTGCGGGTGCTCGTGTTCACCACGAACACACCGATCTATTGTTCCCCAGTGTGTTTCCAACATTGATTTGATGGGATAGTGCGCGCGCACACACACACACACACACACACATTCACCTAACCTTCGAAAATCGTTGATCCAATATCTAAAAAATAAACAAATATCACCCAGTATTTCATCAGCGACAGATAGCATCACTTTTTTTCTTTTATCGTAAAAATATTTTTGTACTTTTTTCACTGGGAATAAAAGTATGAAAAATATTTTTTTGAAAACTGCCGTTGCTGGATTTCATTCGATTATTCAATTTTACTTTGGAATGGTACAATTTTTTTTTTCCCGGTACAATTCCGGTTTGACGTGATTTTTGAACGTATAAAAATTTCTACAAAAATTCACTGAAATATTTCATTTTACTTATTATTATGATTGAATACATTTAAAAAAAAAAATACAAATATGTATGTATATGCTATTCCTTTTCAAATACGTAATATATAATTTACATTTTGATTTAACCAGTAATTTGTTAAAAATGATCAATTAAGCAACCATTAACGATTCTACCGTTAAATACGATGAGATTGAAATAATCCTAGATAATAATAACAGTAATGATGATTGGTGGTCGTGCATAGCGGTAGCGTTATTCAAACACTAATATCCGTCGAATTACAATTTCGATGCGTGCAAATCGTCGAGTATACCATTCTTTTTGAAATCGCATGAAATAATAACGTTATCAAAATACAAGCCCGTTATTAAATTATAGTGAGAAATAACCGCTTTGGGTCTGAATAGCGAGGGTCACCTTTTTTCCTATTATTGTGAAACCCTCTTCGAGCTCGCCGGATAAATATTGTCGCCAGGAGGAATCGTGTAACCAAGCGTTGCCAGACAATAATTTCCCAGCGAGGCAAACTGCCAAGGACGGTACATTGGCGCCTGTACCGATGGTTACATTTTCTATATCTTTTCTCATTATTTGATCACGTTACACGAGAAAAAGTGAAAAGAAATATTGAATAAAAAGACACGACTTAGGGAATTTTGTAACTTCAAGTCACAAATGTTCAAATTTCAAATTATGAAACTCGGAATATTCAAATTTTTAATTTTGAAATTTGGAATATTTTAATTTGAAATTCTGAAACTTGGAATATCCAAATCTTAAATTTTGAAACATTAAATCCCGAATATTCAAATTTTTTATTTTGAAACTTGGAATATTCAAATTTCAAATTTTGAAACTTTAAATCCGGAATATTCAAATTTTTAATTTTAGCACTTGGAATATTTTAATTTGAAATTCTGAAACTCGGAATATTCAAATCTCAAATTTTTTAACTTTAAATCCTGAATATTCAGATTTTTAATTTTAACACTTGGAATATTTAAATTTGGAATTCTGAAACTCGGAATAATCAAATTTCAAATGCTAAAACTTCAAATCCGTAATCTTCAAATGTCAAGTTTCGAACTTCAAATTATTGAAATTTCAAACATTCAAACTTTAATACCATATTTTCGCTAAGTATGTATTATTCATTCCCAGTTTTGGATCGCGTGAATTCAAAGGTTACTAGAATAACAACTTGTTCGTTATTATCGAATAATTTTGACTTATCGGTGAAATTTATTCGAGCGATGCTCGACCGTAATATACATACACCGGGATGCCACGTTACGCCAATGAGTTTAAACAGACTGCAGGCTCGCCTGTATCACCATTGGCGTACATATAAACGTCCCACTAATCGCCACTATGTTTGTCAACGTAATACGTTATCTGGCTGATCGAATGATTTTCAAAGGAAATACGCTGACAATGTAATTAAACCAACGACCAAATCCCAATTGTTTTCAACGCTATACGTTAATTTTCATCAATCAATCATTCGCGATTCTATTTTCATTAAAATCGTATTTCAATCAAATCACATTTCAAAATATTCTATTATTAATCGTAAAAGAAACGATATTTCAATATTACTGGTATATTAAATCGAAACGATTTTTAATATTTTATTCGAGGTTAGAATTCCATTGTAATTACTGCGCGAAATATGAAATTTTTCAAACGACACTTAGAAGAATAATACTGATGAAAAGAAAATTTCAAGATATATCTACACACAATTAATAATAATTTACGCGTGCAATATAATAATGCTAACTTTCCGTATTATAATATTATATATAAATTATTATTCAGCTAGTATTATTAGCCGACAATTTATATTATGAAAGTTATATTACAAATTTATGTTATGAGAATTGTATTAAAATTCTATTAAAAGTTAGTCGTTGTTTTCGAATAAATTGTATTTCATTCGAATAATAATACCCAACGTTGGAATCTGTTTCAGCGAGGAAAATCGTTAAATTCACGACTATGCAGAACTCATAAAGAGAAATGCACGGTACGTATGTGTGCACGTATGCACGTGTACAGTGGCGTGTGTGTTTGAACGTATATTACGTGAATACTAAAGCTTCGTTATACTCAACGTTGCCTGTTTTAATTCAACGGGTCGACGATAAAGTTATTCAACGTACCTCTACTAAAAATGTATAAACATTTTCACTTAAGACGAGAAGGAAGTCGTTTCTATCCACATACATTTACAAATACGCAAAATATTTATAGTAAAATATTCAAACCTGACGCGTTAAATTAGAAAAAGAAAAACAATTCATCTTTGACACAGCTAACAGGTTGCAATGTAGAAATATTAATATAAATGCGAAAGTGAAACTTGTACAATCGAATTGAATATTTTCCTCCAATAAGGTTATACTGTTATTTTAACACTTTAACTGCCACGTTACTCATACGTGAGTGGCACTTGAATTTCCATAGAAATTTGTCGTTTGAATTATCAATATCCTTTCAATTATTTAATTAATGACCGTCGTATCAGGTACACGAAATTCTGAATAATATAATATAAAATTACGAAGAATTGTAATCGAAATAAATGCTTTGCCTGACCAAGTTTTCAGCGCCGTTGATTTCTGAATACGCAAAACCTTGTTTAAGTATTTCAAAAAAAAAAAAAAAAAAAAAAAAAAAAAAATCGAACTTCGATCGAAACACTATTTTGCATTTCTTTCAGATCTGAATCACGATTGACCCAGCTTCCGTTGTAGAAGTTATATAAAGTATCCTTCGAAGGAAACGAACGAGCACAATTTTATTTCTCAAGATAACCGAACGAATTAATTAAACAAATTTCTTCCTTAAACAACAACTTTTAAACTGTCTGTTATTATCCGCTCGGTTATTACTCGAAAGGAATTATTTTCAACGGGGCAGCAGCTTTTTATTATTCGTAAAATTCACGACCCACGATGGAATCCAATCTCCTTTCGCGAAGAAAAAGGAAAGAAGGATCATCAAAAGCTCGCGGCAGCATCTCGGGCAAAATTTATTTGAAACGATAACTATTATCCTTCTCGTCGGTCTCTCTATTCTTGCTTTTATTTTGTTTAAATCTCAACCCGGTTCACGATAATTGCAAACCTTTTTACTCTACCCTTAATACGTTCTGATAAACGTTTATCAACCTGATTTCGTTCGTTCCTCGTGCTCGTTTCTTAACGCACGCACACCCACACTACCTCTTCGTTGGCCTGTTCTTACAATCGCGTACATCTTCTCAAGTTAGAATTCAATTTCATTCACCAGGAAAAACTCACGAATTTTCTCCGGCCACGTGGAAAGAAAAAAGTAACAAGAAACTTGTTACTCGTGCACCGTTTGGATTCGTTTAATTCGATTAGACCCCGTTGCTCGGCTCCTGCCTCGGGTATACCTCCGACAACAACATCGTATATCAATTTACGATTAAATCTAATCAACAATGTTATTTAAATCGGACAAAAACGAAAATTACAAATTCGATTATTGTCTAGGATGATTTTAGGTCTTCTTCTAATTAATTTTACTCGATTTCTCCAGTAAAACACAATTTTCTGATAACTGTTCAACGTTCGTTATTCGTATGGTTTGACAATTTGGATTGGAAATCGTTAGAAACGAGAAAAAAAGGACTGTCAGAGACTTAATTATCGTCCGAGTTGTAAAAACAATAGGAAAAGAAGGGAAAGTAAGGAAGGAAGGAAATGGTCGAAAAAGGGCAGCGCACCCTGTCGAAGGGTTAACGACGTTTCACGAGTTCATCGCGCGGGAAAACACTCTTTGAAGTCCATTACGGGCGAAGTAATTAGGGAGAAGCAGTTTGCGCGAATAATCGACCCTAGACAAATAACGTTTCCCTGCATCGACTGGTGGTGTTAACGTGCATCGAACCCGGTATCGTAGTCGCGTAAAATTTTCGTTTAATTTCAACCATCGTTCTTGAATACGCCCACCAATTAATCAATACTTCAGAGAAATGTTAATAATTACCAGAGACGAATAATTGTAAATTGTAATGATGGTTTAAATTATTATAGATTGGAAGACAAATAAAAATTGTACGGCAAAGTATAATACGGGCGAAAAATATGTATCGTGAGCGTATTGCGATTTCGCGTTTACCTTGGACAGAAAATTCTTTAACGAGCAGAGAATTTTATTACAGGAAAAACATCGTAATTTCATTACGTTCGAGTCATATTTCACTTTCTGGAACAATAAACGTTAGATTACGCACGACACAGGAACGAATCCACAGGAAGACTATAGGAATTTTAGCGAATCAATTTTTTCATTTTAAAATGAAATCATGACCGCTGGTGGCATATTTTTATTATTTCGTTCCTTAGTTTCTGATACTTTAATATTTGCGATCATATTAGCAAATAAATTTTAAACAAATTTCCGATAGCAAGCTTACAAATCCTTTTCTGATCCGCTGCGTACACTATTCCCAATTTTTTTCGAACGAATCTCGCTTTTCTTCCCCCCCTCCCTCGGTTGAAGCGTAAAAATGTAAAAATATTTCATCGAAGAAATTTGGAATTTTTATTGAAACTGAAACAAGTCCGTTCAGAAACGTCGAAAGCAATTCGATTGAAAAATATTTTGCGCACATCGGGTACACGTCTCTTTCCGTCTGTTTGTTCGGTAAATAACGTCAAATAATATTTCAAATATACCTTGTCTGTTAAACAAAAAAAGGGGAGAAAAATGGAAACAAAGAGCTTCCCGTTTCATTAATAAAACAATCGAATGATAATTTTCCAACAAAATTTCAATGAAAAATTCAACGATCAAAGAGGAATATCGTAAATGGACGCGAAACGCATTAATTAAACACAAATTCGCGGGCGTTTAATAAATTTCATTCCGGATAAATTATTTCTCCGGGCAATTTCAGCAATTTCGACGGTGGGTACAGAGAGAGAGAGAGAGAGAGAGAGAGAGAGAGAGAGAGAGAGAGAGAGAGAGAGAGAAAAAAAAGATCAAATTTTAATGAACGTTGAATTAATTAAAATTGATGAATACAATTAGGCGTGGAATCCGTGGAGTTATCTTCGTGAGTAAACTGTTGAAAAATAACGCAATTTCATTTCAACGAACGACCGACTATTCATTAGACTTAAATTGACCGTCGGATTTTTCGGAAGGCAAACTTGTTACGCTTTTATCAAAGAAAAAACATAGATATACATATTTCGTAACTGTAACGAAACTAAATTACATTTTCATGTGATTATTTTAGATATCCTTGTTATGTTTGGCTTGTTTTTTTTTTCTTTTTTTTTAATCAGAACTGCAGAGAATAAATCAATGTATTTTGTCATTTTAATTACACGCCACACAAGCGCACGGTTGACTCGTGCAAGTCATCGTTATTCTACTTTTTTTTTTTTATATCATATATCAATGTCACTTCATGCAAGGAATATTGCAAGATTTTATAATAATATTAAGTACACGAATATTCTCAACAATATCTTTTAAAATAAAGCAATCTTTGGTTAAATTATTGTAAAAATTGTCTAACAACACGAAAATGAATTTCAGTAAATTTGGATATGATTTATGACCGACATTTAAAGTATTTCAGTACTGATAGCTACTTATGACCAAAAAGGAAGCTTTGTGTAACACTTTTGCTGGATGTACGATTGCGCAAGAATTTATTATCGATCGTGGCCGCAGCACAGCTAAATTCCCAAATAATGCTGCTTTTGTTTTCCCTCCTCGTCCAGGTCTCGGTATCAACTCGAATTCCATCTTTCTTCCCTCTTTACCCCGGGACCCTTCTCTTTTTCACCCTCCCGTGCTTTCAACCTCAACTTTAAAACTACTTTAAAATGATGAATTCAGGCTTCCTTTAGCTTAACGGAAATATGAAGGAAGGGGTAATCCTACCAATCGTTTTATTTCAGAATAACATACACAAAACATAAATTAATATAAATAACATACAATACGGTGCAAGGAATTAATATTTCATTTATGTTCAAGAATACCTATAGCTAGATTTGCAAGTCCTAAAAATTTCTATAGCTAAGTTTGCAAGTCCTAGGAAATTCTATAGCTAGGGTTGCAAGTCTCAAGAATTCCTATAGCTAGATTTGCAAGTCCCAAGACTTTCTATAGCTAGATTTGCAAGTCCCAAGAATTTCTACAGCTAGGATTGCAAGTCCTAGGAGTTGCTATAGCTAGGGTTGCCAGTCCCAAGAATTTCCATATTCCACGCCGCAAACTCCATGAATTTCGATACCTAAGGTTGCAAGTCCCAAGAATTTCGATACCCAGGACTGCGAGTCCCAAAAAATTCCATGTTCTAAATTACACATCTTCTAAATAGAGACGCCAATCCGGTGCGAAAGATTAATATAATAAAATGGGTGGGAATAAACTAAAGGACGCTAACGTAAAGAACTATATGCCGGAAGTAACAAATACGTGACGTACCGACCATCAATGTGTTAAGCTGCGAGGCTTTCGTTCGTAAATTAATCGTACCGTTAAGTCAACGATTAGCGAACGTTTTAAGGCACCTCGATAATTAACAGTATCGCAAAACACGTAAGAGAATATCTCGAAGCCGACGATAAACGCGTACTGAAGGTAGCTGGCGAAGTAATTCGCACATCGCGTATTAGATCAACAAGGTACACGAACAAAAGATAGAAAGAGACGGTGGTAATCTTGACACATCTTGGATAATCAAGATTGCAAGGGCAATAAAAAATATGTAAACGAAATCAACGACGAACGTGAAGAATAATTATTGTACGATGGATAACGTTGGCTCGAATAGTTTCTCCTCGATAGCAAAAAAAAAAACAATTCCTTCCGTCGAGGAATTGCATAATTCAAAACGATGATTTTTCTTTACTTTATTAATCCTGCGTTTTTGCTGCCACACTCGGTCGCTTGCGTAACGCAAAATGTATGAAAAGAAAAGAAAAATAATTGCAACAAAACTGTATGACTGTAACACGTGATCTACGATTGTCGCTTTTGCTCGATAAGGATAATACGAAGATAACGCGTGAGATACGCGTCGACAGAAGTTTGAGTGTCATATTAAATCGTGTCAGGTCAATATTAGTGCACTCTATACGAACTCGCAACTGTGTGTTCTGCACTTTGTCGCCGTTGTTGCGAATTACCGACGTGGGGCCGATGATCAAATGTACGTTTCACTCGGAGAGCCTGACAACGGTAACTAATCGTTCTAGCGCAGCATGGAAATCGTAATTCAACGATCAGATTGAATGACTTCTCGATTCCGGAACAAGTCTTTAGAACGATCCGTCAATCGCATAAATCTTTCTAAAGAAACTTACGGATCCATTTGTATGTGTGCAATAATGCAAGTCCTACTATTTTGGACATTAGCATTGCAAATATTACGATGTTAATTGGGTGGTACTGCAAGTCTTAGTAATTTATTTATTTAGAGTTGCAAGTCCGATGGATTTCGATATTTCGAGATGTAAGTCTCGAGAATTTTTATAGCTAGGGTCACAAGTCCGAAGAATTTCCATATTTTAAGTTGCAAGTCCTACGAATTCTCATCCCTAGGGTCGCAAGTCCGAAGAATTTCCATATTTTAAGTTGCAAGTCCTATGAATTCTCATACCAAGGGTCGCAAGTCCTGGTAATTTCCATATTTTAAGTTGCAAGTCCTGCGAATTCTCATACCTAGGATCGCAAGTCTGAAGAATTGCCCCTTTTTAGTTGCAAGTCCTACGTATTTCCATATTTTAAATTGCAAGTCCTACGAATTCTGATACCTTGGGTCGCAAATCCTAGGAATTTCCATATTTTGAGTTGCAAGTCCTACGAATTCTCATACCTAGGATCGCAAGTCTTAAGAATTTCCCCTTTTTAGTTGCAAGTCCTGCGTATTTCCATATTGTGAATTGCAAGTCCTACGAATTCTGATACCTAGGGTCGCAAGTCCTAGTAATTTCCATATTTTAAGTTGCAAGTCCTGCGAATTCTCATACCTAGGATCGCAAGTCTAAAGAATTTCCCCTTTTTAGTTGCAAGTCCTACGTATTTCCATATTTTAAATTGCAAGTCCTACGAATTCTCATACCTAGGATCGCAAGTTTTAAGAATTTCCCCTTTATTAGTTGCAAGTCCTACGAATTTCCATACCTAGGACTGCAAGTCCCGAGTATTTCCATATCCTAACTTGCAAGTCTCACGAATTCCTTCGCCTACAGTTACAAGTCCTACAGATTTCCCATTCAGAGGCTTCAAAAGCTTCCTACATCGAACCATTTCGGTTTCCTCCATTCAAAATGCTTTCAATGAACCACGAAAATCATGATTTCAAATGTTAAATACGAACGACTTATTCTCTGCCGTAGAAGAATTCGTACCAAAAGATTTCTGACTCTTGAAAGAGAGAACGAGGTGCTAGAGTGGGGCTGAAGAAGGGTGGAAAAAAAGTGTAGCGAGTTAGCGAAGGAAAAGGAACTGGGTTTAAGAGCTTTCGCCATTGGATGGGTTGGATCCAGCTTGTTTTCAAAAGACACACTCGCTACGGGTAACCCCTCTGAATACCAATTAACGTGAATTACGTGGGTACATGGAATTCGAGACCGTACTTTGTCTCCGTCTCTCCGTCACCCTTATCCTCTTTCTCTTTTCTTTTTCCTCCCCCCCCCCCCCCCCCCCCCCCCCAATCCCCGGTCCTTGTTACTCTCTCTCTCTCTCTCTCGATACTCTTTCTCGCAGCTTGTAATTAATTTGCGGTGATCCAAACGCGACGAGGACGCGTACACACCTCTTTGTTTAATTATTCCTTTTCCTTCTTTATTTTTCTTTATACGATTTCTATAAGTCTTGTTTAAGCAATTTAACTCCTCGCAAATTAAATGCAATTGTCTTCTTTCTCGATCGAATTCCTCCTCGAACGCTTTCGTTTAATTACCAATCACCTGAATCAATCTTTTTGCTCTTCAGAATCAATTGTTCGTGAGCCGAGAGTATATATCCAACCGTTATTTCGGAATTTGTCAAATTGAAAGTTTGAGCATGAGAAAATCGAAACATAATACTTCTTACGTTAACAGCTGCGCTGTATACTTCGGAAGCTACAGTTTACACGGAGAGTTACTAAATATCCTTTTTCCTCCCTACTTTTTTCTTCCTTCCTCGGCACAGTCCATCGCAACGAGACGACGGTGCTCAACCGACGGAGCTGCTGATAAAATCAGGCGCGCACGAAATGTAAAACAGTCGCGGGTTTAATTATGACGGTGTGTCGGCCGCGCCGCTCGAAACGTTGAATTAGGATGATATTCGTTTATGAAACTTAAACAGGCACGCTATCGATTTTGCGCTAAGAACACTGAGAACGTGTTCGTTGTTTCGATGCTTCGCAGGACAAGCGTTGCGAAAGAAAGTTTATTATTTTCCGAAAAGGAAGGAAAGAAAAATATTATTACAATATTTACGGGCTTGGATTGAAATGAAATGTAAATTTCCATTAAAGGATATGATGTAAAAGTTTCTTTCGAACGAAATAAGAAAAATATTCTTTGGAGACAATCTCAATACTTTCCCCCCCTCCGCCCTTCGTTTTTGATGGAGAAAAGTTATTTGCTCGTAAATTTCAACGGTACAGAAGCGTAGAAATTTTTAATACCGAGAAGAGAAGTTAGACTGTTCCTACGTTCATCGATTTCATGCAAAGTTATTCTTGTTTGCCTGACTACCTCTCGAAAGAGAAACTCCAGGCACAAATTACAACATTCATTCAATTAAACTTTACTTACACCGTACAGTATTAAAGCGCAATTTCAACGTTCCCGTATTCGAACATAAATCAATCTTCCACTCGCTAAATTTGAGAATTTACAACTTCCATCAGAACACTACACGTACACATTGCATATATCAAACATGATTTTTCCTTTCGTACATTTAGTTAATTTATTTTCAAATTTCAAATTTAGGAATATTTTATAGCATTAAGATTATTTCTAATTATTATTGAAATACTATAATAATTAGCTATCATTTCAAATTTTGGGAAATATAGAGTTAGTAGTATTCCTAATTAACACTGAAATATTAATTAAATATTATTCGAAGCTTCGGGAAATACTTTATAATAATAATAGCGTTTCTAATTATTATTGAAATACTAAGTAGCTATCATTTCAAATTTTGGGAAATATAGAGTTACTAGTATTCCTAATTATTAATACTGAAATATTAATTAAATATTATTCCAAGCTTCGGGAAATATTTTATAGTACTAACAGCGTTTCTAATTATAATTGAAATACTAATTAGCTATAATTTTAAATTTTGGGAAATATAACGTTAGTAGTATACCCTAATTAATATTGAAATATTAATTAAATATTATTCCATGCCTCGGGAAATACTTTATAGTACTAATAGCGTTTCTAATTATTATTGAAATACTAATTAGTATACTAATTAATACTATCATTTCAAATATTGGGAAACATAGCATAACTAATGTTCCTAATTAACACTGAAATACTGATTAAATATTATTCCAAATAATAACATTTCAAATTAATATTATAATACCAATTACATGAGTTTATCTGGTATCTGTGTTATTATCTGAAAAGAAATCAAGCTCTTGTCAATCGCATAACGATTACTGGGACAATTCGCGTTTTAGAAAGAAATACATCTGACACGTTTGCATGAGCTATTGGTTCGGCTTGTAATGGAGCCCCGTGCTGAATCTATCAAGAAAGTGATCAGGGAAAATCGCTTGACAGAACGATTTATGATTCATCGACGACAGGAAATCACGACGCCGAACGGATTAATCACGATTAACAACAGCCACGTTGTCGTCATTGTTTTCAATTCATTCGATTCTATCGACCGATTCGATAACACGTCGCGAATCAAGTTTTAACCTTTAATTTATCTTTTATCCATATTTTACGTCAATTAACAAATCTGTCAATTATTTTCGTTATGATTCTGTATAATATTATTTGTAATTCTTGATGTATTATTTTCAAAATTATCACCAAATTAATTGACAATCGTATTAACTTAACGTTACAGTTATCACTAATTAAACTTCGTTAACATATCAATAATTACGCCTAAGAAGCAAATCAATTTCTAGCAAACTTTCAATATGTATAGAAATCTACATCGATTCAGATATCAAATTTAATTAATTACTCCTTCATTTAGGTGCAATTAACTGTACAATATATTTTATACAATTGTCGATAAAAATTTAATTTCCAAGATGCACTGCATTGCGACGCGACGTGTAGAAAGGAGGCAACAAAAAGAAAGATACATATAACTGTAAAAAAAATAAAAAAAAAAATAAAAAGGAATGAAGGAAATCGACTTACAAATTACGGCTCTTCTCGTACGAGTATCTTGTACATGTGCCGTATAATACTATAATGTATGTATCTAATGTAGGTATGTAAACACATATACACCATATACCTATATGTATATCCTATCTTGAGCTTGGTCGGGAGTACGACGCGTTACCATGGTAACCCCATCCCTCCTATCAAATCATTCCCCACTCTCTCCCAATATCCACCATCCCTCCCTACCTATCCATACTCCCCTCCACCTTCGATCTTATTCTCCTTCCTTCTTATCATCCTATTCTGTCGCTCGGACGTTCGTTGTCTTTGTCAGCCCCTCTACCCATCTGCCATTCTGTCTATCCATGTGTCTTTATCTCCAGGGACGGATCCACAAGTTTTGCTTATAACGGGCGAAATTAGTATAAATCTGTGTTTTTATTAAATCCTCGATAAAATTTTGATCCATTTTGACTATATGTCCGATTAAATGATTTGTTTGATTAAAATTTCATAAAATTATAAAATGCTACGAATTTTACATTCATAAATCTACGTTCTATTTAAATTGATACGAAAATTAGTTTGATTTTTGTAATACAAATTTGATCATTTTTAGTTCGTTTCTCCGTAGATCTGTCACTGCTTATCTTCTCTCTATATTTCTGGTTTCTCTCTCCAATCCATTCGCTATCTTTCTCGCGTTGACTCAAGTGCACGTGTATATTCTACTCTGTCTATTTCATTCCCTTGCCTCTTTTCTAGCCCACCCCTACCCCACCCCCCTCTCACCCTGGTTCGCGCAGCCGGCCTTTTGCCACGGAAGAAAACTATTCATTGTCAATACTCGAGACCCCGACTCCCGACCATGAAACCAACTTTTTTTTTCTCTTCCTTTCTTTCTTTCTTTTTTTTTTCACAGGGGTGAATTCCCATTGCTTGGTCATATACGTATCCTTTTTCCCTTTTCCAAGGGACGATAATGAGTTCAGGGATGATCTTTCGAGGCTGCGACCCTCCCCCCCACTTACAATGTTAGGGGTGTATTAATAAGATGATTTGATAGCTGTGCTTACGAATACGTTTTTCTAGGGTGGCCCTTTTCTTTTTTTTTTTTTTTTTCATTCCCTTCGGCAGAAGTGAGGAATATTTGAGCGAGTGATTTTTACGATTGTGAAATTGGTGGGTGATGCGGCGATTAACGGCTGAGAGAGGGTTGGAAAATTTGGGAATCGTACACAGTTTGGATGTTTGGAATTCGGGATTGTAGAATTTGGTATTTGAAGATTTGGAAGACTGTCGTTTGAAAATTAACAAATATGGAATTTGAAAATTTGAAACTTGAAAATTAAACAATTTAGAACTTCGAAATTTGAAACCTGAAAATTAAACAATTTGAGTTTGAAATTTGAAATTGGAAAATTTGAAACTTGAAAATTAAAAATTATTAATTTTAAATTTGAAGATTAAATATGGAAAATTTAAAACTTGAAAATTAAAAAATTAAAAAGTTCGAAATTTAAAATTCAAACATTGGGAAATCTGAAGACTCAAAAATTACAAAATTTTTCTTCCATTTACCTTTCTATTTTTAAAATCAACCATGAACGTTGAATATATTTGTTACACAAAATCTGCTAAAATTCGCGTTCCTTCATAAACTACAAAATAAAATATCCCGAACATATGGTATAATCAATTTCAATTTCCTAGCTGCTCCACGGCCGTGCATCAAGCGAATACGATATGAACCGTATTTTAATTACCAGGAAAATTCGTATCCATCGAAAATACATTCAAGCATAAATTATTCATCGAAATTCTCGATAAAATTATACATAACCCAGTCGAGGAGTAAATATACGACACACGACCAAAATAAAAAGAGAAAAAAAAAACAATTTTTCATATCAAACAAGCGTGCACAGATACACGATCGAATAATAAAATGATTTATCGGTTTGAAACGGTCGCATAAATTTAGATCAATCCGATTGGCTGCCTATTTGCAACCGTCAAAGGTGAAAATCAGGAACAAGGTATGCAAAGATGAACGATTCATGGGTCAATGAGGCTTTAGAGATACTTTAGAAATACTGTGTTCCCCATCCCCTATCCGCCCCCACCTCCTCTTACACCCTCCCCCCCGAACAGAGTTCGAGTCCGGGAGGGCACATTGGCGTAGAGTAGAGCCAAACAGAAATAGACTTCTAATAAAGCAAGTTTTCAAGTGATCACGTGAAAACCTCGTTCAAACCAAATGTAATACATCTATGCATGTATGCATCCACGCACATATACCGTACGTATACGTGTACGTTTTATATCTGTATGGATTTGAATAATAATCATGTTACGTAATTCGTGCGGATTATGAAACCGTTTTATCTATTATAATTACTGTCGTTTCGTTTCTTCTTGCAAATTGAAAACGACGACACGCTCGTTATCAATGGGTTATTATTTTATCAATGTTTACGTTGATTATAATAATAATCGTAGTAAGCGGAATGGAAGGAAGGGAGTGCAGATGGTAAAATTGAATGATAATTTATAAAATTTAATTAACACATTCGCGACCGCTGACGTGAATTCGCGTCATTTCGAATTCTGTTCTTGGTTTGTCGCTGACGTGAATTCACGTCCTACCATTTGTAACCGAATTCTAAACATCTCGAGAAACACGAGGGCCTAGATATTTACAACACTGATATTTCACAACGAATTTTATAATATTTATCTTCGCCCTGACGATACAAGTTTGCGGCAACCAGCTTCAGAATTTCATTATTTTCGCCGGTACCTACTCACATCAGTATGTTATTTTTTAAATGACAAAATTGATGAAAAGACTCTTGTCGAAATATAAGTTGGCTTTTATATTTATATTTGTTATATTTTCTATTTCAGTATTAATTTTCAAGTTAAACCGACTGCATGGCCAATGTTTGACCGCAAAAAAGACCGAAGAAACGAAGAAATATTCATTGTTACCAATTGTAATGATAATTAAACGAAACGAGGATAGAAATACGAACAATCGACGTAGGTAAAGAATCGCGGAAAAGAAGAGGGTCGGAATTCATGAAATTCGAACACGCGTGAAAATTAATCACCGGAAACTGAAATGACTTGCACGCGACTGTGCGAGCGAAACCTGCGGGTTCTCTTTTTTTTTTTACTTTTATTAACAGCCCCGCCGTTTATACTCGTAACACGAAACACGTCGGAGCTGTCGTGGGTAAAACAGAAGCCGAGATTTCACGAGAAACCTCACCGACTCTAATATTCAAAGTGTTTCAAACACCACCCCTCCCCCTTTTTCTTCTTTGTTTTTTTTTTTTTTTTTTTTAAACACGCTTTCAAACGAGACACTCTTTCAAATCTTCCATCGAAACGATAATAGTCATTAACGATTTCCTTCGTTCGATGCGCCGGGGTATCGATAACATCTTCGAAACCGATATAATTATTAATCAATCCAAGCTAATTTACAGAATGACAAGGCGAACTGTGCAAATTTAACTCCTCCCGTTTCACCTACTCTGCAGCTGCACTAATACACTCTCGTAAAACGCTCCGATAACATTCGAATCTGTTCGATGCACGTTGTACGTACAGGCTGATACAAAAGATCGTGTTGGTATTATTTTCGAAAATTGATATCCAACAAAAAGGAGCGATATTAAATCAATTACCGTATCACCAACAACAATACTGATAGTATTAAGTAGTAATATAAAGTAATACTAGATCAGTCCTTAGTAATCTAACGTAAGATAATATTAACACGTCTGACGCATGAAATTTTGTACAACCAAACGATTGACAAAAAGATAAGCTAACAATGCCTGGCTATCGAATTGAAAGGTTGAATTTGAAAATTAATCGACTGACCACGCACGTGTTAAGTAAATAACAATATTAGATAACTCGTTGGTAAAATAATCATTTTTACCATTCTGCAGGCTAACGTATGTTTTGGTATTTAAATTGAGGACACCTTGTGTACAACGTGTTTGTTTATCTCAAGATTAGTATAACGATGAGAAATGAAAATTTTTCCATTTAGATTTTCGTTGAACAAAACAGGGACACGTAACGGTCGATTATCGTCGTTGATAATTTCGTACGCGTGACACGCGAGAGCCCGAGTACGCCATTATCGCGTTCATTATTTCACGCGACAGGTTAATTTTATTAAACTCCACCCCTTGTTTTTCTTTTTTTTTTTTTCTCTGTTTTTGGCAAGACTCAATTTTCTTTTATTTCAAGCAGTAAATTTACATTAAATTATTACTTATTGCTTCGAAAGTTTATTAATGCAACGAATATATTATATTAGTCCTGACAATTCATGGAAGTTGTAATTAAAAAATTAATCGTTCATTTTATTTTCTCACGACGACGAGTATACTGGTGAAACACTATTAACACCTTGACTGGCACGCTAATTGGTCAGGCAAAGCATTTATATTTTGATCAAATTTTACCTATTATTATTATTATTACAAGTTTTCGTGATTTTTGTTATCCAGAATTCAGAATTTGATGCCTAATTAAGTAATTGAAAGAATAGACAAATTTCACATATGGCTGACATGACAGTTAAAGTTTTATTAGAAAATTTCAATTTCCCGTGCGACATGCCGATGAAATTCAATAAAAACTATTTAACCGTTTTATACCTTCTTCGAAATTCAATATTTTTCTTTTCCATTTTCAAAAGTAATTGAAGTAATTCATTATTTCGCGCGGCAGGTTAATTTCATTAGACTGTAACCCCGCGACCTCTCAATCCTTCCTTTTATTTTCGGTCGAGATTCAATTTTTTCCCCTCCTTTTTTTTTTCTGTTTTCAACTTTCTTCCATTTCATTCTTTCATTCGTTAACGATCTATTTTTCTTGGCATGCGGAGCTTCCCCCGGAGCGTGAACTGGTTTCGAACGAGTGCCATGCCTTTTACGTTTTCTGGTTTTTGTGCTGCTCACGGAGGGAGACAAGGGCCGACGACTTTTAATGGACGACAGGGCGAGCCCCCATAGGCGTAAACCGCGATTGTATTCCCGTCGAGGGTCTAATATTCCATCTACTCCGATGATGAGAGAACACGATAAGAGAAAAAGAAAAAGCCTTTGGCTGCTTTCGTCCAGAAAGACCTACAACGATTTTCATCTTTTCTTCTCCCAGTTTATACCTTTCTTTCTCTTTAACCTACCCCCCCCCCCCCCCCCTCGCTTTCGCCCACCAATGAATTCCCCTTACGCGAAGCCCTGCTATTACAGCAATAATATTAGGTTGTCGCATAAGTTCTGCAAGTTAATAAAGACTCGACAGCGGAATATTTGATTAACCTCGAATGACGGACCACGGAGAAGGACCTAACGCTTTTCATTTACATATTTTTTACATATGTTAGTATAAAAAGCGCTCCAACGTCATACTTACCGTAGATTACAGGTTAAAATATGTAAAAAATATGTTTGTTAATATAAAAAAAAAAGTGGACACAAATTGTATATATATATATATATTGGTATATATAGTACATAATATAGTTTCAAATCTGTTTATTTGATTTTTTTAATTTTAATTCTGTTTAGATGTTTGTCAAAACATTAAACATTGCATAAAACACTAATTTCATAAAGAATATATGAAAATTCGCCGTACATGTTACTTGGATCTGCGGAAAACGGCCGAAAGCACAGTTTTTTATTTTTTTGACTACGGCGCAGATGATCGAAAAATCCCCAAAAAATCCAGAAAAACAGTATCAATAATAAGTATTTACTGGCAAAATATGATCACTGATCCGCGACTTCTTCAACACGAAATCGGTACTTTTCTGAATTTTTTTTTTCGTTTTTGATTTTTTACAGCTTGGATTTTCAATGGAAAAATCTGAAAAAATTCTATTATATGTGTCCCGTTAACTGAAATGTCTGTGATTTTTTTCAGAATTTCCCATGCATCACGGTGGAAGATATTGGCCAAAAACGTGATTTTTAACTTTTGCCCTTTACTACCGCCCACGTCGAGATATCAAGTTCAAACTTGGCACAGATTGTTTCTTCTTAATAAGCTATCGAGTGACCCGTCGCAAGTTGAATTTGGTTCAAGAGCACTTTTGACCACCTTATCCGGCTAGACTCTTTCGAAGCATTCGTTTAAGCAGCAGGTCTGGTGATTAAAAATTGTATCGCTTTGACGGTCGAAATAATTCTGATTTCGGTAAAATTCAAATTTGTAATCCCAACAATTCGAACAACCTAATTATTAAATTCCAAAAAAATAAAAGAAGAAGGAAGCAAAGGGAAATGACTACATCACCATTGTTTCTCCGTTTCGACACGACAAAATTCATTAATCTTTCATTTCCCGTTGTTGTTCGATCCGTCTTATCCGTTGTAACGTAATATCTAGCTGCGCGAATTCTGATACGACAGAATTCCCTTTCCTCTGCTTCTTCATCCTGTCGGAATATCGTTCCATTCGGTGTAAACGATAAAAATATGAGCCATAGAAGCCCGGCGTTTGTTACTTTTAACCGGCTATCGATCTTCCCCCTTTAGACCCGAACTCTCCACCTCCCGTTATCTCTTTTTTTTCCTCTCTCACTCTTTTCCCTGTCTTACCACTCTTTCGTGTAATTGAATAATGCAACATGACGTTATTACATAAACCCCGTTACCGTATTTCCTGCAATCGCGTTGCGTATCAAAACATACAAACGTTACACCGTATTAACTGGCAATATTATTAGTCGGAAGGTGGGTGATGGAAGGGTACGAGCTAAAATGGGGGATGGTTTAGGTGGGGATGGATTGTGCACGAGGCGTTTCTGTTACTGACATTTAGCGGTTTATTAATCGATACATTCTCTCTATTGAGCACGAAACCGTTCGACATGAAATGTTATTTGCATTGTCACGTTTGTCGTTCGTGTTATTCTGCTCGTTTTGCGATGCGTTTTCGAAACGAAAAACAGAAAAAAAAGGGTTATACAAAACACGGGACGTATCGATTCGATTACATAGGGAGATCGATGATTAAGTTTGATAGAAAAGTGAAAAGATAACGTGCTCGCTTTGGAAGGATTTATCGAAAATAAGGGTTGTTCATTTTCTGATTTATACAGGATAATTCTATTTTTGTCAGAGCTGTAAAAATTCGAATATTTTAAATACACGTTATTCAAATTATTTTAAATTAAAGTTTGAACTTTGGATATTTAAAATTTAAGTCTGATATTTGGAAATTTGAAAATTTGAGATTTGAAAGTTCGAAATTTGGAAATCTGAGATGTGGAAAGTTGAAAATTTGAGATTTGAAAGTACGAAATTTGGAAATTTGATATTTGGAAAGTTGGAAATTTTAAATTTCGAAATTTAGGATTTGGATATTTGGAAATTTTAAATTTAAAATTGTCAGATTTGGAGAGTTGGAAATTTTAAATTTAGAAATCTGGAAAATTGAGATTTCAAACTTTCGAGAAACTTAAAATTTAGAAATTTAATATTTGGAAATCTCCCACCGAAAAGTCCACTGTAAGTCCCCAGGGATTGCCGGCTGAACAGAAAGTTCACTATCAGTCCCCAGGGACCGACGTCGCGCTCAACGTGTTAAAGATGTACAATATGTAAAATTTTATCAAGATCGTTGCAGTAGTATCCGACTTATTTTAAAGTAGTTTAAAATATTGGATGTCAATAAAAGTAAGAACAAATTTTCTTTTTAACTTGCATGGATTCATCGATTCCAGGCGAGGGCCTGGGTATCCTCGACAACAGCTCCAACATCCAAAACACCCTTCTTTGAAAAAATTCATTGTTTCGACCTCATGACTGCATTAACCGAGTTCCAAATCTGAATTTCCCCGATACTCGATTTCTCAAATTTCTAAATACCCAAATTAATCGATTTTTTTAGAATTAGAGATCCTAATTCTATCGATACCCGATTATTTCAATATTCGAGTTTAAAACAATTCAAATTTGAAATTCAAACTTCGCCAGTATCCGAACATTCGAATTACTTAAATCTAAAGTCTCGAGTCCATCGAACAACAGATTAAACAATTGCTTCGTCTACGAATACAAGCGAGCAATTTCCAATTTTCCAAAATAAAATAAAACACCCGATTACGCATTAATTTCGAAACTTCTTTAAAAGACGTTGGGGCTTGATGAAATTGGCCGGAGAATCGCGTAAAGGAACAAGTACATATAATGCACGGGTAACGTTATTAGGAAACATACACAGAACGGAAAGAAGCAATTCTCGGGAAATGAAACGTTAGGATCAATGCCGGCCGTGGATGAACAAGGAGGTAGAGAAATTTTACAAAGTGAAATCTGTCTGTGTAAACGAGCGAGAAGGAAACAACGACAAACGCAAAGTTGAAACGACGAAGAAAGGGTTAAACGATGAAATAAAAGACAAAGAGGGAAAAAAAGGGATCGAGAGGTATAGAGGTGGGGGGGGGGGGGGTATAGGGGACGAAGAAGCAATTCAACGGAAGAAGAGAAGGATGAAGAGATTGAAAAAGGAAGAAGAAGAGGGTTAGGGGGAAGGGTGAAAGGGGAATCCCTTCCCATTCTTCGGTTAGGGTGAGTTCATACACGGTTGTGGAGTTGGTCAAAAGGTTAGTACACACAAGCAAACTCGTGACACTGTGTTTAGAATAATCCAATCCCAGGCTAAACACGTACTGTACGGTAAGGAATAAAATTATTTTCCATCTTGACTTCATTTTATAAGTTCAATTACTATTCAAGATTCAATAATTTTGCTAACAATCAACTTGAAGGCAATTAGGTAAATTTTAACCCTTTGCGCTCGAGTGATGCCTCTGGAAGGATATACATATTTAATTTACCCGGGTATTTTGAAATGCGAAGTTTAACTTTTATTTATTATACAATACAGAAGATGATAAGCATTTGTAACGGAAAGCTTTAGCTGAAAAGTATATTAAATTCGAAGGTATCGAAAATTGCTCCGAGTGCAAAGGATTAAAAGAGATTCAAATTTGGATAATTGGACATTCGAATATTTAAATGCTAGTAGAATTTGCAAACTCGAATATTTGAATTTGAAGTTTAAATAATTCCAAACTAATATCAGCAAAATCCAAAATTCAAATTTCAACAAACTGAATATTTAAATATTGATTAGCAACTTTGACTGTGCCTTAAGTCCAATTTGAACCAATTTAAATAAATTAATCCCTAGAGCAATATTAATTAACCTTGGAGTGTCGATAATTTTGATTCGTTTCTATTTTAATTTAAATCCAATCGAGTAATTTTTAACAGTTTCTAACGTAATTGAACCAATAACCCGGTGTAATTTTATGAAGAAAAAAAAATGTCCCCCACCGGCGAACGGGTTAACACGTCGATCCGAACGCGTCAGATTCTTTAGTTCGCTCGTCAAATATTCAATTACCGTGCACCATCGATGTAAAAGCAACGCGAATGAACGTGCACGAGGTCGTAAAGGAAGAAAGAAAGAAATAAGAGAAGAGAAGAAGAAGAAGAAGAAGAAGTAGAAGAAGGAGAACCTTGAAGAAAGACGACTGTAACTGTTCGACACTGGCCAACCAGCTGAATAGGCGACTTGACATAATATAAAATCGTTTCACCAAAGGGAAATATTTCAAGAAGAATTATCTTTGTATTTCCCCACCGTCAGAACGGGGAATCGACTTTTTATCCCTCTTTCTTTTCTCTTCTTTTCTTCGTCGTTACTTTTAATCGAAGTTTCTTCGTCGTCCAACGATTCTCATTATTCGAGACACGTTCGTGTAACTAGAGTGTTGAGCATCGTTGCATTAATTGATTCGACAATTTTCCATCCGGCGTTACTTAATAATACAATCATTAGACTTTTTTCAAGTTTTAATTTAAAATTAAATATACACCGAATAATTATCTGTTAATAGTTGCAAATCATTTCTATAAATGTATAAAATTAAAATTTCCCACGTCACGTATCTTCGCTGCGAATTATTTATATTAAATTTTAAAAAAATCAAAATTTTCTATTTAAAAAATAGAAATCTCC
Source organism: Stelis phaeoptera (assembly GCA_943735885.1). Taxonomy (NCBI): domain Eukaryota; kingdom Metazoa; phylum Arthropoda; class Insecta; order Hymenoptera; family Megachilidae; genus Stelis; species Stelis phaeoptera. Next base: position 15,668,299 of record OX030932.1, on the reverse strand, counting down.
CTATCCCAGGGTAACGAGAAAAATGCAAAATTTCGAATTATTCACAATCCAAATGGAAAATCAATAATTAATTTATATACTCTACTATTATTTCATTGTCTATAATTTGTTAAAACTGTCAATACCGAACTAAACCCATCCGTCTGCTAAACAAACCTTCCAAAAAATAAATAATAACCAACGAAATAGAATCTCTTGTACAACGTACAATCAAACTTTCCTTCCCGTTCGTTTATTTCGCCAATTAATTCTCGTTTGCTCGTTGTTCCACTAATATCATGTTTCGAGTCGCACGGGGTGCAGGTGTTTGCTTATCAGGGGAATTGACTTTTCGGGATCTGTCGAGTGCACGGGGCCGTACAGTAGAAAGAGAAGAAAACGATGAACAGCGATCAGATAGTTTGGTCGAGCAATTTTGGAAAGAAGATTTCTTGAAAGTTGAAAAAAAAAAGGAAAAAAGGAAGGAGAAAAGTTAAATGTGCGAGTGGAGTATACGAGATTAAACGTGAGCCACGGTGATCATAAATCTTTGCGTTCGTTCGAGCCCTCGAATCGTTCTCTTTGATTACCCATCAAAATCCATTTTGTACCATCGACCGAGTTCCTTGGCAGACCGACAGAAAGCAATAAAACGGGACCGAAAGACGAGAGAGAGAGAGAGAGAGAGAGAGAGAGAGAGAGAGATGAATTGACGGTCATCATGGATTCGATTCTACTATCGACTACTTATTGGACAATTTTTTTCTTGTCCTTGCTCTTCAACGGATACGATGCTACAACAATATTGTCCGTCTTTTTTTTTTTTTTTTTCAATATTTAGTATATTAAATTTTGTGGCAAAAATAGTTGTATTAATTGGCAATGTATCGATTAATGATCTGTTTAATGTTATTCGTTTGTAGAAAAGTATTTTACAGAAATTAGGATAATGTTTAAAGGTGGACAAACTATTTATAATTCTACTAGGTTGTAACATATGAAATGTTCGATTTGTAATAGCAACTTTAAATGAACATACATTTTTTAGATTAAAGAAATTACAAGTTTTCTACATTCGTTTCAGAAATTTTCGCAAAAATTACATCAATCTTAACAAATTTCGATGACAATTTATCGTAATAAATCGTGGTTTTATTTGAATATAAGAATCGTTGGAATCTACACATTTTCTTCAACGAGTCGAAACGTTTGATGATTTTCGCAAAAATCATGTCAAAATAGGTAAATATTAAAACGAAGATCCTAAGCTTTGAATCGATGTATATAAAACATCCCAAAGACACGAATGTTTATCGAATAAGCAGGTTTAAAAAATGTACGAAACAAAACTGGTCATTTCATATGTTACAACCTAATATAGTTACTCAAATTAGTTCAATTTAGAATGTTTTAGAAATATACGCTGGCTCTTATCAATTTTAGGTTCGAATTAAAAAATAAGGATGCATTGAACGTCGGTAGTTCTAATGTTAATACACACAAAACCCTCCGATAACTATTAAAAATATTTTCCATCGATATCGAATCAATCAACAACAACAGCAGCACGATTGATTTTCAATCGATAATAATTCTGGTCGGTTGAAAGAAAAAAGAAAAAGAGAAAATAAAAATAGAATACATTAATCAATTATTGTACGCAAGAGAGAGCGGGAGGGTGATAGAGGGAGAGAGAATAACGGGACCATTAAATTACCAACTCCCTGTCATAATCTATCTCACCTCTGGCCAGTTAAACTTGCCTAATAATTCGCCAGATTGGCGCCAGCAGTAGGCATGCGCAACAAAAACCAATAACACTGGCTCTGTCTCCCTCGAACTTGTTTCAACTCTCTCCATTTACCTATACAGGCTAAACTTCTACAGCCTTGTACGTAGCCTCCATTCGGTACCCCTGTGGTGGTCCACCCCTGTCTAACCCTGAAATACACCCCGGTCCCTACTTTGCCCCTATGTGCCATCCCTGCACCAACAACGTACTAACACCGTAGCCAGAGCTAGAGATGGGAATAAACCTGACTCGAATGGCATTCGTGCTTTACTCGAAATTCCCCGCTAAATGTGTTACGAGACTTGGTGGTTGTGACTTTTTATCCCGCTCGAATAATACGTAGGTTATGTTTTAACGTGTTAATCGCAGACGTTGGATATATGTTATTTAATACATAAGTGCGTATAATTGGATGGTTTGGTTAATAAATCGAGGGGTTGATAGTTTTGTGAATTTAGAGATCTTGAAATTTTGGGGATCGGGGATTTATACAATTTGGGAAATTAGGATGTAGGAATTATTTAAATTTAAAAATATAAAGGAAACTGGAAAATTAGAACTTGAGAATTTAGTAAATATAGAAATAGGGAATTTGGAAAATTTGGAAAATTAGGACAGGAATTTCCTAAATTTGGAAACACAGAAACGAGAAATTTACGAAATATGGTAACATAAGACTTAGGATTTTTCTGAATCCACAAATTTTATTTTCAAAATATCTGATTGTGAGTGGAGAAATGAAATATAGTAATTTTCAATAATTTTAGATCTTCCATTGAAAAACGGTACGAATAAAATCATACAAAGTGAAGTAATCAGGAAACAAAAAGGCAATTCTAATTTCACAGTATAAACGTTTGGTGGATTTAATACCACTTTTCGAGAGTGAATCATTCGTTTCACGGAATGTGTGATTGGAACGTACTTGTTCGCGGGGAAATCGTTTTCGAGATTTTGCGGAAAATCGTCCGTTGATTGAGTACAAAGAAGAAAAGGAAAAAAACGGTAAAAAGGAAGGGAAAAAAATCGGGTATTTTCCGAGTTGATGAAATATTGCATTCGATAATCCTGGAAGATTTTACGAATAGAATTATAATTTTATATCGATTCCATTATTTGCGTTAATACCGTGGAGACAAAAAGTCAGGAAATTGAATTGAATTTAATTAATACACACAATTCGTGCGTTTATGGTTGGATGTTTCATCGATCTGCACCGGTTAATGGGCGGATTAACAATTTAATTAAATATTTCCTTAATTATTTCGTTACGTGGCTTCAATCGCGTATGTACAATACATTATTGTACAACCGGAACTGTATCGAATAATTAATTACTCATACTTGCGTAGGAGTAACATCCAATTAAAATATTCAATTATTCTTTTTTTCGTTTGCAAGTATGACAAGTTTAATCGAGATTAATTGGAAATTTTGTACGCTTGGAAGTTTATTCAATTCGGAAAATTTCGAGATTTCGAAATTAGGGATTTGCAATATTTGAAGTATTAGAAATTAGGGAATTTCTATAACTAGAAGTTTACAATTTAGAAATTAGATATTTACAAGTTTAAAGAATTAGGAATTAGGGATTTTCTAAATATGGGAGTTGACGAATCTTAGAAATTCAAAAAATGGCAATTTACAAATTTTTTAAATTTGATATATTAGGAATTAGGGATTTTCTAAATTCAAACTAAAAATTAGAAATTTACCGAATTTGTAGAATTTGGAATTAGAGATTTTCTAAATTCAGACGATTACAAATCGTAGAAATTGAAAAATTGAGAATTTATCAATTGATAAATTTAAAAAAAATTAGAAATTTACAAAATTTATAAAATAAACAATTCAAGATTTTTCAAACTTAAGAATTTACTAAATTTGTAAATTTAGAAAATCGTCAATTTCTAAACTTCTCGGAATTCGTAACACATTTGATGGTCCGTGCAAAAGAGACGAAGATTTCGAATCCAGACGAAAGATATTATTATTCATTAAACATAATCGTGATGGTGGAGAACGATTCCACCGGTTTACACGAGGCTTTTACAAAGTCATATTTGTATGAAACATTGGCGGTACACCGAATGCGTTATGTAAGTCACGCTTCTGAATAAGAGCCTTTGGAAACACTGCATTGATTTTTGTGCATTCCTGCTTATGCATGAATGCACGTGCGTATATTGTAGAAACCCGACACACAAACCGGCATTAGATGGTCGTTGTACGTTTCATGTATATTAATTTCCTGTTGCTTTTCACGAATAATATATTGTCCCGTCCCTGGTAACGGTTTAAAAACAATTTAATCCGTATCTCGAACGTAACGAAAATAATTTTAATATTATCTCCTTCGCGAACGAATAACGTCACAATATAAATTCAATCATACATTCTACGGTTACTTATGCTCCGTTAAATTGTTATAATATTTTATAAGAAAAATAAACAAGTAATAATATTCAGGATAAATGGAATTTCTAAAAACAACGGAAAATGAAAAGTTCACACCACTTAGTTGGCTGGCTGTTTAAATGAAACTTCCTTTTATATTTTTATACATTCTTCTTTTCTTTGACTCGCGTAGCAAACGTTATATAATTGCATATATATTTTCATACCGTGAGTGTTTCTCTGGGAGGCAATATTTTTATCTTTATCACGTTGCACAATTGTCAGAAATATTATTCGCGTATCAAATTATTTTTTCCTTGTTTCGCAACAGTTTTAGCTTGCATTACTTTCAAACGCAATATTTTTCATTGAAAAGGATTTCACAGCTAGATATTTTAAATATTATCTTATTCGCATCCAGCTACCATTACGATCCAATATCTCTTCTATTAACACTAGAACTACCAAACGGGGTCAAAATGAATTTGAAAAATTGATTAAAACGCTTATTTCGAAATATACGTTGGCTGTTATCAAGGTAAAGAATGATTCTATATGTTCGTTTACTTTTCATCCTTGATTTATTTTGCTTTCTATTTTAGGTTCAATTTAAAAGTATATGGGTGCACTGAACGAAGAAGTTTAAATGACTGTTCGTGGTTAATTACTGAAATATTTATACACTGAGATATTTAGGTACTAAATGACATTTACATCCAAGTACCTGACACGTGTATATTTAGAAGTTCAAGTATTCAGATACGATTGATTTCTTATAAAATAAACACAAAAATAGGTAGCCCGTTGTCTGAAAAATAGTTAGAAAAATTGTGTGCTCGGCGTTATGTAAATAATATTTCCGGTGAACATTGAACAGATAGAAAGAGAGAAATATCTGGAAATTATAAAATAGTGTCCGGAACGATACGGACATTGAACGTTAAGGTTCCATTTGACGTACGAATAAAACAGAAAAAGAAACACGAAACAGAGGAAAAAGGATAAGAAAATATCGAATCGCGGAAGAAACGGGCGCAAATAAATTTTCATCGTTCCCCCGGAACAAATTATTATATTTCTTTCATTCGTTTTTTCGCCGGCCGGGGGAGGAAATAAACGAGCGTAAAGTGTTTTCTGACAGAGTGCAATAAAATATTTGCCACGTATCTATAGGTTCGATCGCGATGGAACGCATGCAAAACAACACTTTGCCGGCTTTACTCTTAACATTTTCTTTTTGCAATTCGTATTTACGTCATATTCAACAATACCATCGTACGTTTTCCCTTTTATCTCTCATATTTCTTTTTCCATTTTTATTCGTGTTATTTTTTTTTTTTTTTCTTCATTTTTTATAGTTTTCAATTTTCTCTTTTATGGATAGAAGTTCGATTCCGTATATTGTTCTCTATCGAGAATGATTTGATGGGGTGTTAGTTAAAAAATACGTAATATTTTGATCGATCTAATACAGCTTTAATTAGTCGAATATTTGAATTTATATTGGAAATTCGAGTAATTTGAATATTTGGTGATCTGAATAGTTGAATTATGCAGATTTTAAATTCGAATTTCTGCGGGCTCTAAAATGAATTTTTCAAATTCGAAATTCCTAAACTTCTAATTTCAAATTTTCAAATTCACAAATTCACAAATTCCAAATTCCAAATTCCCAAATTTCAAATTCCAAATTTCCAAATTAAAAATCTGAATTTCCCGAGTTCCAAATTTTCTAATTTGTATTTCCCAAATTCCAAATTTTCAAATCTGAATTTCCGGAATTCCACATTTACAAATCTGTATTTCCCGAATTCCACATTTTCAAATCTGTATTTCCTAAATTCCAAATTTTCAAATCCGAATTTCCCAAATTCCAAATTAAAAATCTGAAATTCCCAAATTCCAAATTTACAAACCTATATTTCCTGAATTCCAAATTTTCAAATCTGAATTTCCCAAATTCCAAATTAAAAATCTGAAATTCCCAAATTCCAAATTTACAAACCTGTATTTCCTAAATTCCAAATTTTCAAATCTGAACTTTTCGAGTTCGAATTTCCCGCGCACCAGACTCGAATTTCCCAAATTCCGAATTGCAATTTTTCAAATTTCCACATTACAGAACCAAATTCCGCTAATATTGGAACATTAGAATACTCGGCGAGTGAAATATTCGAATCCTCGTTACACAGGAACATAATAAACAATCTTCTGTCTTCTATTGGAAGATATGATAATATTCCTAATTACTCACTAAATTATCACTTAATTGCAACGAAACGTCGAATTCCTGATAAACGGCAAAACACTTTCGATATCGTGGTTATAAAAACACGAAGAATCATAGACTTGTTTTTTATCATTATTATTGTATTATTATTATTATTATTATTATTAAAACAAGGGTTAAAGGTTCAAGACGGTACTTGTATCAAGTGGAATTAATCTGTCTTATAATAATACGATTAACTGGCTGACACGATATTGTTCAGGACACATTCGTGTACTCGGAATCAAATTCACCTTGTATTATGCTAACGACATGCTAATGGTCTCCTTCTTTAACGACCGTTTCCTTTCGCGACATAGTCTACTTTTGATTATTCCGCTAGTCCATCTTTTATTCTTCCGACTAATCGTTTCATTACTTTACATTTGATCAATTATTAATTATCAAATTCTAACGTTTCGCATATTTGCATATTTTGATAAATATATTTAAAATTCTATTAAGCTTGTCGTTTTCTTCGATCCATTATTATTAATATATTTATTATTATTAATAAGTCTAATCATTTATACGTTTCACCAATAATTAATTATAAAATTACGTGCTTGATATATGTAGTTATAAAAGAAGGAAACATTCAGAATTTCGAGGGGAACTTTGCTCCAAGTTTGAATGGTATGTTTGCGTAGTATCATCGTGTAAGATGTGTATAAATATTTGCAGTGTCAGTGTTGATCTTTGATGAACGTTAACGTGAAACAGAGATAACAACGAGCGTGTAGCAATTAGCAATTTCCAGTGAAATCTTCATTACACGAATTAATGCAGAAACAGAGCATCAACTTTTTAAGCGATAGGTAATAAAATTCATAATACGATCAATCGAAGCAAAATTTTCATAAACGTCCTCCTCCCCAAATAAATTCTATGAACAATCAATATACAATTATTTATCGAAATACAAATACATACTTCGGAGAAAAATAAAATATCTTGTTGAAATAGTGAATACTTGTGATTAAAAGCAAAAAATGAAAATTGTATACTGTTTGTAATACTGTTTATTTAAATTACGCTAAAAATACACATCCTTCCGTGAATAAAATTCGTAAAATAAAAGAATACTCGGCATAGAAAAAGAAAACAGAAAAATAAGAATTAGATGTTGAATAATACAAAGAAAAATGTTAATAAACGAATAACGAAAACGCACAATTATTTATCGAGACTGTGATGAAAATATCCAACAGAGGAGAATAAAATTAGAAGTTTACATGTTTTAGAAATCAGATATTTACAAGTTTAAAGAATTAGGAATTAGGGATTTTCTAAATTTGGGAGTTGACAAATCTTAGAAATTCAAAAAATGGCAATTTACAAATTTTTAAAATTTGATATATTAGGGATTAGGGATTTTCTAAATTCAAACTTTAAAAATTAGAAATTTACCCAATTTGTAACTTTAGGAATTAGGAATTTTCTAAATTCAAACTAAAAATTAGAAATTTACCAAATTTGTAAAATTAGGAATTAGGGATTTTCTAAAAAAATTTGCAATATTAGGAATTAGGAATTTTCTAAATTCAAACTTTAAAAATTAGAAATTTACCAAATTTGTAAAATAAAAGAATACTTGACATAGAAAAAGAAAAATAATAATTGGATGTTGAATAATACAAAGAAAAATATTAATAAACGAACAACGAAAACGCACAATTATTTATCGAGACTGTGATGAAAATATCCAACAGAGGAGAATAAAATTCGCGAAATAAACGTATCGTAGGGTGGAATAATGCTTGCGAGAAAAAAAAACGCGAAAAAAGGGGAGGGTGAAACGTGAGTGGGAATGGTGAAGTTGAAAAATGCATGAAATACCATGGTGGCACTCGTAAAACAAAATATAGATTTATATTCTCGTTGCTAATAGAGGAACGTGAAAACGAGGTATTGGTGGTTTATCGAATTTTTCATTTTTCATTTTTTTCCCCTCTCCAGTCGAAAGCGCAGGCGTGCAGTCGAATAATATGTATAATTGAAATCGAACACGGGTTTTCGTTTCTTTTTTCTGTTTTAATCTCAATATTCATCCATTCTGTTTGCATAAATTCGCGATTTAATATGCATAACGTTCTAATCACACCGATAGATTTAAATTATACAAAATTTAATTGGTTTTTTCTTCTTATAGCAATTTGTGTATTTGGCAATTTAGATTTTATACCAATTTTAATACAATATCAAACGTACATTTTAATTCTATCAACCCTTTCGCTTCGGCTGGAAATATCGTATTATCTTACGCGACGAAAGTTAAGAAAAAGAGGTACTATATTTTTAGGAATTCAGAAATCTCGAAATATTATATTTTTAGAAACTTCGTACCTTCTGAATAATATTTTCGCGAACTTAGATATCTCGAAATAATTATATTTTTAGAAACTTCGGACCTTCTGAATAATATTTTCGCGAACTTAGAAATTTCGAAATATTATATTTTTAGTCTTCTAAAAATATACTTTTGTTTATATTCATTAACCCTTTGCACTCGAGTGGTGTCACTGAGGCGCCATACTTCATTTATCCGAGTATTCTAAAATGCGAAATTTCACTTTCACCCGTATCAAAATATAAAAAATTAAAGAAAAGAATAAAAATCAACAAATTCTCAAATATTTCTAACACTTTTCTTCCGACATACTGCGTTTGGTTTCCGGAAGCATCCGATTACGTTCAAAAATGCTTCGAGCGCAAAGGGTTAAATATACAGACTCGTGAAAACTGATAATAAAATTTCATTAAAAGAAATAAATTTCCAGACACGATTAGTTTCGAGTGTTCAAAGCAACAGTATCCAACAGTATGGCATAAATGCAAGTATGTGTGTATGTACTGTACTGTACTAGCTGAACAAGGTTACGTTCTAATACTGTCCGCAGAAATGACGTAATGAATAATGCATTCTCCGGTTTAAATGTTAGTTTTATGAAACGCAATACACGTACGGGCCACGTGCTGATCAACGTTAATCCGTTCCTCTGTTTGATCCACGTTTCGCGATAACATGAACTCGCTTAATTATACGAAACTCGTTTATTCGATTATTTTTCTTTCAAATCTAACATTAACACGTTGGCTGCGACTGGGGTCACCGGTGGCCGGCACCCGAAATTTTGTACAATCAAATAATTACCAACAGAAATGATCAAATAAACCACGGATAGCGTTAACATTAATTTAATAATCCTAGCTATCGAATCGAAAAGTTAAATTTGAAAATTAGTTGATTGTATTGTTAATAATTAGGATTTCAGCGTGTCTAACTACCCACGTCCGTTTTCACTGTGACAGTCGACGTGTTAACAGAATCTCTTCTGCCAACCTCAACAGTCAGACGAATATTTTGATTTTTAATTTAACAATTTAGTACGAAGCTTGAAATCGTTCACACGTTTTTAATTGTTTCGATTATCGAGATAGTTAGGTAGAATAAATTTTTAGCAAAATTTCTTATTCTCATAGTTAGACATTGCATAAGAATTAAATTTTAATGGTACTATTATCATATTGCGATTATTAATTATCGTCCAATCATTTGGCTACAAACATGGCTATCAAACATTCTGTTAACGAGCTTCTGTGCGATACAGTGTTTATTACTGTCAGGCATTTAATATAAAATATTTAATATTAAATGTTATTACACACAGAACGTAAGTTGGCGACAAAGATGAAACAGAGATAGAAATTTAAAATTTATAAGGAGAAGTTAATCAAGAGTGAAGAAATTTTTGTTAACGAAAATCAAGCAACGTGGAAAACAAAACCGGTTTAAAATGTCGAAAGAACATTTTCTCCTCCCATTCGTAGATTATCGCCGGTTAATGTGAAATTATTCACGTTCCACGCTTTTTTTTTTCTTTTCTTTTTTTATCAGAATTATGACCAATTATTTATTGAATCGTAACCACGACTATTTTCTTCGTATAATATTTTTAAGAATGTCCTTCTACACAGTTGATAAAAATAACGTGCATTCTTTTTCGTCCGTTTCTGTTCGATTCTGACGTTTTTCCATTACACGATTCAAGGAAAAATCGTTGGGATAATTTTTGATGAGTCATAATACTGATCCACGATTAATCATTGCAGAATGAACGACTGGATAATATTCAAGACGATAGTAACGATTAAGTTTAATTTAATTTCGAAATTATCCGAAATATTCAATTAACGTTCGTCCAAACATTGGAAACAAAATAAATTATTTTATATAAGAACGAATACGTTTTTCTATTTCGAATTCCTTTTTCAATTATTTATTATTTCATGAATATTATACGTGGCCTGACTCGAAGAACGCAGAACAGTTAATTATCTTTCTTTTTTTCTTTTTATTCTGTTTAAGGTTATCAATGTTCACCGACGGTCCATTAATCTTGAATATAATTAATTTTAATGCTCCTATATAGGAGCTATTAGAAGAACATTCTTATTCGTGCCACCTCTACAGAAATCCAATTACCCGTATTTGTAAATTTGCTAACAATATTGTAACGCTTCGCTCGACCTGTTTTAATAATTTCGTAACCAGCTGCATGATGTTCTATTTTTATATTTATTGTGTTCAAAAGCCAAATATAATTTCGATATGATTTCTACAACACTGCTCTTAACACACTGTCGCATAGACACTATTATCTTTTTAACTGAACAGTGATTATTAAAAATTACGAGTAATCCATACATTCATTTTTCCCTCGATTATATCGCACGTAATTTCCATTATTTCAACAGTGTTGTAAACGGAAAGATCGGATTTCAGTTAACAATCGACGGTGCTAAAAAGCCTATTAACCCCTTCCAAAAAATTGTTTTCTTTATTAAGTTTGACGAAAATATACAGTTTCTTTTTGTATCAATCAAGTATTAAACATGGGAGAAATTAGGAGCTAAATAATGAAGGAAAATGTTTAAAATTACAACCAAGAATTAATAGAAATTGTTCCTAGTGAGTTTTATATCTGAAAATTTTGTGTGATCTTAAGTAGTTAATAGTCTTCCGGTAAATAAAGTGTTAAAATTCGAATTTACCTATTAGTTCCGTGTGTTGTAACTCGTTCATTAAATAAATTGGAATTCGTTCTGTTCTTGAATACGATGTTTGGAGTAAAACACAACAGAAGAACGGTAAAATTATGATGATATCGGGTACTCACCTCTCCGTGCGTGTCCCTTCGTCCATCCGGGGTGTTCTCCGGCAAGAAGTAGAGTCGTAAAGATGCCAGAGGTTGATTCGGGCCCCGGCTGTCCATCCATAAAAGCTGTAGTTCCCCGATGCTGACCAGGTCGGCATCGCTCCACAACTTCGTGAGGAAGAAGCTGCCTAAACGTAGGACACGACCGTTCCCTATCCTGACCGCTTTGTAAAACGTATACGGGCCGTGGCTGAAGCAAGCACTGCCCAATAACTGGAACAGAACAATCAAAACATCCCCTTCAGTTATGGAAACGTAAACACTGTCATGTGTTCCATTCATCGATAACCCTACAACGTATTTACAATAATTCTATGCACATATTAAAATTGACATAATGTTTCTTTGAGTGATAAAAATCGTAATTAAAATTTTGAATTATTTTTATAATATTACGAGTGTTAATTTTGTTGGTATTTGGTTATAGTGCTATACTGATATATTGCTATACTACTGTGCTACTATAGTGGTATACTGCTATACTGATATGCTGCCACGGTATTATATTACTATGATACCGCACCACCATACTGTCCTGCTTACCATATTGTTATATTACTATAGTAATGCTATTATACTGCCACGTTACTATATTATTAGACTGCCATACCACTATACTGCCACGTTACTATATTATTAGACTGCCATACCACTATACTGCCACCCTACTATATTACTGTACTGCCCTGCTACCATATTATTATATTACTATAATAATACTCCTGTACTGCCACGTTGCTATAATATATTGCTAGACTGCCATACCACTATATACTGCCACGCTACTATCATATATTACTATATTGCCATACCACCATACTGCACTGCTACCATATTACTATACTGCCATACCACCATACTGCCCTGCTATCATATTATTATATTACTATAATAATACTCCTATACTGCCACGTTGCTATATTACTAGACTGCCATACCAGTATACTACCACGCTACTATATTACTATACTGCCATAACACCATACAGCCCTGCTACCATATTATTATATTACTATAGTGAAAATTACTATCCCATATGGCATGGTATCAGACTAATCTAGTTTCTACTACAGTGTATTAGATAGTAATATAGCAATTACCTTAATTACCTATGTTTATTATAATTACAACGAAATACCTATTTAACCTACATTCTTAAATCCGAAATCGAAGCATTATTTGCATACCTATTACCCACGGATCTGTTTAAATCTTTAGATTGAAATTCCTAGAAAGTTATTTATATCATTAATTAGCATTATCGTTCTACCAGTTTCCCAGTTTCCTGTTTCTTACGAAAACACAGGACGCAACACCATTGGCGAGCGATTCGAGCAACCGTTTCTCGGCAAATAATAATTATCGTTCAATTTCACACGCGGTACACGAGGGACAGAGAATAAGGCAACGTTTTCGTTTGTCAGCGCAAAACGGCAAAGAAACGTTTTAAAAGGCTGACCCACCGAGCATGCTTTATTTGTGGGCCTGTCAGTTTGGTTTTATGGATGTCGGTCGAGTGAAACAAGTCGTTAGATGACTCATATCCCATGCCAACGGGCTCTCATTTGTAACAATGTGCTTTTCAAACAGCATTTATCGCTACACCATTGTTTCCTAATAAACGATTAACAGAATTCCGTTTTCTTCTTTTTAACGTTTACGTTATTTTGAATAATTTTCGTTTTCAAACATGCTGATTCATATTTATTTCATTACAAAATTATTCGTCAAATGTAATATTTGAAATTGAGACAATTATATTAATATACTTATTTAATTCTACTTTATAAATAATATTATGGTTCGTAATAACCCACACAAAAATTGGCATAATCTCGAGAAAACGCATTAAATAAAAAAAAAAAATTTATTTACCCCGAGTCTACTATAAAAAGTTTTATTTCCATTGAATCGATTCCAGAGTATATTAAAAAAAAAAGAGAGAAAAAAAAATTGTATTTAACAGGCTGTTGATATTGATTGATAAACCTTGAGCTCGTTTAAGATTGTGAATAAAAAACGACACTCGGCGTGTTTAAATTCAGATAACGTGGAAACTAATGAAGGTAAAGCAATAAATTTTTCCAAGGTACACTTTAAAAGCGGTTTGCTTCGTACCATCGATCATGGTGAAAAATAAAACTAATTAATTCAAACACGATCTTTTTTAAATACAAATTTCGTGTCGAGCTTTCGAGAATTTATGGATTATCGATACGATTATGACTCCGGCTATTTATACCGCGGTGGTGACATTTAAAAAAACGAGCCTCTTTAAAGTCAGCCACCGTTAGATCAGAGACTGCTTGTACCTTTTTATATTTTCAAGTATAAAAATAAGAAAAGATCATTTCTATTTAATCCAGCATTTTTGACGACGAATGTACCAACAACGATTTTTATTTATCTTTCAGAATGGAAAGATTACTCACGTTCAGAAAGAACGAAAAAGGAGGAAGAGGATAAAACGAATTCGACAAACAAACCTGCACGACGTTGGTACAGTTACTTCCATAATTTTTTATGAATCTTTTCTTCAAATATTCATTTGCGTCTTTTTCTACCTATATTTCTACTTGTTCTCTTCGCTTCTGGGGAATACCGAATTGTTAAAATGAATAATTAACGAAGTGTGCGGTTTTTTGTCTTTTTGAATAGGAGAGCGCATCGCGCGCTGCGCACCTGGCACGCGCATGCGCGTCAATCGCGCGGTAAAATTAAATTTCTAACCCCATTCTTTCAAACTTTATTGTATTCTTTAAATCATTATAACGTCATTCTCTGAATAACTAACAAACGAGTACAATTACTGTGTACATAGTGAACACTATGGATTTATAAATTTGTTAAATAATTTCTAGAAAATAAAAATATTACTTTTCTAAATATTTCGTATACTTTGCCTGTTTCGAGCGTTTTATTTATAAAATATTTCGCAAGTTTTGTCGACTCAAAACGTTTTTCTTACTACATATTATGGAAATTTAGAGAATTAAATCTTTTTATTTTTTTATCATGAAAATTTCAAATACAGATTCACGATATTGAAATTGTATACGTGTTCAAGGTGTTACGTGCACAAACAGATAAGTATACAACTACTATTAGATATTCTTATCTAATCTTGTTCAATTTTAATTTTTAATCCGGCATTATTTTAGAAATGTACTTTGAACTCGAACAATCTTAAAGCAAGCTTCTCCTTTTTATTAACTCGATGCCTTCGCCAAAATAGGACAATCAAAAATCACACTACAATTGTCAATTTTTCACTATTCATTTTATAAAAACGAAATAAAATTCCTGGCGATTTTTCTGTTCCTTTTCGAAATAACATTTCTTGTAACACTTGATTTTCAGCTAACAGTACAAAAAAAAAAAAAAAGAAGTGCATCGAAGAAATAAATTTTAAATCGCGATTGAAACCAAATACACGATTATCTTTCAATTTTGATCAATCAAGAAAATTCGACACCGCACTTTTTCACCGATGTTTCAATTTTTCTCAATAGAAAAAAAAACAAAAGATGTTTTCCACGCGACGCGACGGGGAGCTAATACGAGTTCAAACACCGCGTCGCGTATCGAATTGCAAATGCGATGTCCCGAGCTTTCACGGCAATGAAAAAGATTGCCATCGTAATTCGGAATATCCGATAGCGACCAAGTTGAGAAAAAATAAAGAGGGGGAACAAAAAAGAAAAACTTTCGTTTTCTCACCATAGAACCGTCTTACTACCCTCGAAACCCCCAGAACTTGTCCGACGTTTCTTCTTTTGCTTCATTTTATCACGGTCGATTTGAAATCGAACGAATTGTCGACGTTAAAGCGACAGAAAGGCTTTACGATTTACATTCTGACACCCTTATTCTATTTATCTCCTTTTTACCCTCTTTCTTCGATGAAATACAATCTTCCAACAACTGTACTTTGTTTCCTTATTCTTGATATCTTGATAAGATATCATTACCTTATTTAATTTTCAGCTGTTATCTGAAATATTTAGTTTTATTTCAAAACTTTGATCGTAATATTATTGTATTTTTCCAAAAATCTCACGTTCCACCGTTCGAAAGTTAACTGGTCAAATAATATACATTCCAAAGGAAATATATGTTAACATCGGAATCGAATATTTCATTTACTTCCGAAGAATTATTGAACTGAATATAAATATAAATGGGTAATAATAGTCTGGTTGTTTAATTCTGATTCAGGATACGCAAAGATCGCGGGATGTTTGTAAAAGAAAAAGAAGAAAAAGGAAAACGAAGCACAATTACTTCGTTAACTCTAATACTTCAATAGCACGGTTATTTCCTACTGCGATTGCATCGAGTTTAATTGTCCGCCAAGTCGGCTCTGTAATAATACCGATCCTCGAGACATGCTCTATCCATCCACTCGACCATACTTTTATTTTATATCTTTCCCTCGTGGATGAATATAATAACGTGAAATAATAATGTTGCTCGTGTATTGTTTCAACTGAAATTGAAATTGGAACTCCAATCTGCCAGTCTGTGGTTCATATTGAATAACAATACAACGACTACTTATTTTAATTTAACGTTTTATATAATCGGTAATTTTAAGGTATCTGGATTTTTATGAACGCTAAAATATTGGTTCGTGATATTTAATTTTTAACACTGTGATTGCTAATTAAAATGCCAAATTTCAGATTCACCCGTATCAAAAAATATAGAAAATTATAGAAGGGAATAAAATTCAACAGATTCTCAAATATTTCTAACGCTATTCTTCCGACATAGTGCGTTTGGTTTCTGGAAGCATAGCTGGAAAATTAGATTACATCCGATTACGTCGAAAAATGCTTCGACTGCAAAGGATTAATTATCATTTGAAAGTTGTTAGACTGGTAATAATTTATATCTTAATCGATTCCTTAATTTATTAGTTGCGAAACAAGAGACACTGGTGAATATTAATTTAATTGTTTTAACTTTAAGAAAGATATAATTAAGTAGTGGAATAAAAAAGAAAATTATAAAATTTACAGAAATTTTAAAAAACAAAAAATGGTTATGTATTAAATTATCAATAGTATAACGAAAAGAAATTGTATTCGATTGGATGAATCATTTAAGAAGAAGGAAAAGCGAATGATACTCGTATCAATCAAGATGAGTTCGCGTTACATAATTCAATCAATAAACTCGGTTTTACACGGTACAGATCGAATGAGCACCGCTGACATAACTATTTCCAATGTTTTAAGGGTACAGTCGCAGCGAAAAGTTTTTTCCCACGTTGCTTCAAGAAGACAACACGAGGAGTTCTGGCCTGGCTCGACCACCAACGGTATTTATAGCGTTTAATCTCGTTTCTCTGCCACAGCTGCATTCGCATGCGAAATCCCAACACGCCATTGATATCGCAATTGTACTGGTTCGATTGCTAAAAGGGACTCGGTGACAAATTTTTATAATGTTTAACATTTTTATGATTTTCAAATTTTATCAATCTTCGTTAGATTATATTAGAAATTTTACGTGTGGTCAATTTTTAAAAATTCATTTTTTCACATCAAATTCACATTTTTAGAAATTCAGGTCAAAACTAAAAATTACAAATCTGAAATTTCTGAATCGTGAAATTTCTTTTTTATTGAATACAGTTTCTTAAGTAATTTGAAAATACAAATGAATAAAATTGCGATTTTTTAATTATGTTACCGATGTAGTAAAAAAGAATGAGAAATTTAATTGGACGTTTTATTACTATGATTGCATCAATCAACTTTTTTTTTTCCTTTAATTATTCCTTAACGAGTATCGTGCGTTCGTGAACAGTCACATTTGAATGTCGGATTGTGGATGGATTTTCGTGGAGTGTTTCATACCTTCATTATTTACCGTCGCACGCACACACACTGACAGAGGTACAGACTTCAATTACCATCGCGTACCGACCCAGCCAAATATTTCGTGGTGGCATCGTGGAATATAACGACAACGGCATGTATTATTCAACACGGCTTGTCGATGCCTCGTTCGAGCACATTTTATTCGTGTACACACGCGGAACGTTACGATCGGTTTATTATTTATGCTCGGTGTCAGTCATGTCCAGTGATGCTCATTCGAAAACCAGCAGAAAAAAAAAAGGAGAAATTGAAATGTTCAGCTGATATTAGGATTCTGGCGATAATTTGAAGACACGAATAGCAGTAGATAATTTGGATACTTTGAATATATGGATATTGGGACACTATTCGAATGTTAGAAATAGGAAAATTCAATATTTGAAAATGAGAATTTCGAATTTTAGAATTCGGAAAATTTGAAATTGGGAAAATTGGAATTTAAAATTAGGAAAATATGAATTTTAGAATTCGGAAAATTTGAAATTGGGAAAATTGGAATTTAAAAATTAGGAAAATATGAATTTTAGAATTAGGAAAATTGGAATTTTTGAAATTGGGAAAATTGGAATTTAAAAATTTGGAAAATATGAATTCTAGAATTAGGAAAATTTGAATTTGGGAAGTTCGACTTTTGAAATTGGGAAAATTCGAATTTTGGAATTCGGAAAAATTTAATTATATAAATTGGGGAAATTCGAATTTCAAAATTCGGAAAATTTGCAATTGGGAAACTCCAAATGTGAAACTTGAAAAATTCCAATTTGGAAACGAGAAAATTGAAATAGCCTAGCATTCCAATCATTCACACATTTCATGTAAAGTGTTAAAATTCAAAAATGACCTTAATTCAACGAGCAGGTAAGTGTAGGAAAATTTGAAATCGAACCAAATTGAATAATTGAAACAATCAACGCGAAATGATCAAAGTGCGGATTACGGTTGAACGTTGTTCAGTTTCGTTGATTATCAGCCAGATGTTGTTGTCCGAGAGGATAGAAAGGAAAATATCGATTTGTCGGGGCGAACACGTAGGCGCACGGCGCTTATAACTCGTGTGCCATCTCGTACATTTTATTTCGTGATTAATCACAGCAGCTGTTATAAATAAAGCTAATATGCAGATTGGCCACGACGATGTACAGAAAGACACGATCGAGGACTGTTTAATAATCATGAGGCACCAATGTGTACCGGCTTCGAATCTATCCTTGACTTCTTGCTTCGAACATTGATAAAAATATACATATAGCCAAGCAGACATTGTTTAATATAATCAAAAGAAATACGATATCAGTTAATTAATTTTCTTTTATACCTATCGTTTCGATCAAACGTTTCTTACAGAACAACGATAAAAGTTAATATTTTTCCTTTAAATATATATTTGAAATTGATAGAAAAATATGTATATTCAACGACGATACTGTACATTAAGATGTACAGTACAGTATGTAAGAACGGAAAATTAATTTTTGATATCTTTCAATTAAACGACGAATGTGGATTAATTAATTCGTTTCGAGATACAATTTACGTTGTAAATGGAATCTGGTTGATACGGTGTTTAACTGGTTTTGAAATTGAAATTATTAGATGCAAATTCATCGGTTGTACAGTCCGTTGGAAAAGAAGTTCCTCGTTTATTACGCGGACAAACAAGCTTTTCCTTCGGTTAAATATTCTGTTACTCGAAATAATTTATTCCATTCAGTTGATCGATATCAGCTTTTCAAAACTGCATCTCAAATAAGTTTCCTTTTCCTTTCTTTTCTTCTCTCTCGTTGACTCTTGAATGCCTACTTATTCGTAATTCAAACGTTTGAAATAAATTTGTTTAATTCTTGCAAACATGTAACATACTTTCTATTTTACGCTCTTTTTGTGACAACCAACAATATTGATGCGATGAATATATTTCCTAGTTTCAAGCGATTTCCATAGATTGCAGTAAAAATTATAATACCAGTTTCTTTTTATTCGTGAAATTTCTACAACTCGTTAAGCATACAAAATATTTTTGTTCCTTGGGTTTCTTGCGAATTTGCAATATTACGAAATTTCTCTTTAAACCGTTGCAAATATTATATAATTCGTAAGAAAATTACACCATTTAACGAGCACCAAATTCTGTAATTGAAAATTATATCGAATTTTTAAATTGGGAAAATTGGAATTTTTGAATTCGGAAAATATGAATTCTGAAATTGGGAAAATTCGAATTTTAAAACTCGGAAAATATGAATTTGAGAAATTTGAATTTAGAGATTCGGATAATCCGAATTTTAAAACTCGGAAAATTTGAATAAGGAAAATTTAATCTTGGAAGATCTAAATTTTGAAATTAAGAGAACTTGAATTTTAAAACCCGGAAAATTTGAATTTTTAATTGGGAAAATTCGGAAAATTCGATTCGAATTTGGAAAATCCAAACGTGAAATTTCAAACATTCTATAATTGAAAATATTCAATTGCAAAATGTAAAAATTATGAATTTAATTACCAATCTAATAATCCTGTAGTTAACGCGTGAACATTAATATTATAATCGTTTAATTTATCAATATAAATTCAAAGTTGAAAAAGTGATGCCAGCAAGGATTTAATATTCATTCGTCTAATAAACACGAATGAGACAGAAAATAAAAGAATGATGCAATCTTCCGGTTTCGTATTTACCATTGCACGCTACATTTCGAAATTTATTCACGCCACCCTGCCTATTACACACCGAAATCGATACACAACGTTCACACACGTGTTCCTATTTTCATTTGGATTTAGATCCCCATTGCGAGACGAACGCTGTTTGTGAAACAGCCTTTAAGCTATATTCGCAAACACGAATTCGAACGAATAGCGATGGCTATACAGACCCTCCCTTTCATTTCCCATTATTTCAATCAATTTTTCAATTATTTCCAAATAAATTTAACACCGTAACATTACTTCAAAGAAAATTTGAAAGACAATTCTAAATTGTTCAAATTGACATCCTTTAGATACTGTTTGATAACTTGTTTTTATTCGAAGTTTGACTGGAAATTTTTACTTATAGAAATCTATTATACACAATTTCTTATCAACACTGTTCAATTGTTATTAATTCGAAGATCGCCGAATACCAGCGTTATCGAATTCAACGCAATCAAACGAAATTATTTATCGAATTCTGAACTCTACTCACCCCTCTAATACCACTAACAATTATTTACCATAACCATTAAGAATATATTAAATTTCTTTGCCAACCTAGTTTTAAATTTAAATTGAAAAAAATCGAACAATTCAAACAACTATAATTATACATATATCCTTTGTCAATATTCGCAGTAAACACACCAATACAATTGATCCTGTTCAATCGGAACGACAAGTTTGATCAAAGATACTCGATCTGATCGATAGCGTGTTAAAGCCATCGCTAACCACGAGGCTCACGTACCATCTCGCTGGAATGACGTGTGAGTGGGTGTGTGTGTGTGTGTGCGTGTGTGTATGTGTACAGGAGTGAATCAACACCGGTGGGGGAGATAAATACACACACTAGCAAAAACATATGTATGCACACTCGATACACGATATCTATACGTATACAGGGGAGAATTTGAGTCAGGTAGCCATGCACGCACACGGCTTTCTCTGTAACACGAATCAACGAATAGGCACACTTGACTCGTCAGCGCATCACCTCACGCAACATTTGCCGAGGCATTTAACCCTTTGCGGCACCAAACTATCTTTCCTATTTGGCATCGAGCGATTTTATCGTTTATGAATATATATTATGAATTTAATTCATCAAAATATGTAATTGAATTTCTGGAGGAAATGTTCATTTAAATGAATTTAATATTTGAAATTATTATTCGAATTATACGTCAAGCTTTTGATTGGTATTAAAAATCGTAATTTGAGAAATATAATGAAAATAATAAAATGAAAATAATAATAACTGGGTATAGAAATGAAAATAGAAAGAGAAAAAATATAGTAGGTACGATGAAACATATCGGTTCCGACAATGTCCTTATTCGCCATTGAATCGACCCACACCAAGGTAAAAGTGACATCTCCAACATATCCTCTCTTTTTCTATTTTTCTCTTTTTCCCTCGTTCGCATTCTCGCGTATCACTCGTTCCTTTTTCTTTTCCCTTTTTCTCTGTTTCCTCTTCTTGCATTCGTTTCTCTCGCGAAACTCAAGCCGATCTCAGGTTCGGTTATTATCATTCCAAAGAATGAGACAACGGAAGTTTATAGATAATGGATATTCGGGGGCCCGTATAGGTCCTTGATTTTTCCTTCATCTTCGCCCCACTCCCCCACACAATCCCTTTCAGCTGTCGACACACAATACCTAAGGGGCCTTGCTACACACACCACAAAGAGAGAGAGAGAAAGAGAGAGAGAGGGAGAGAGATCAGAAGTCACCTTGGGTGAGATGGCTCCAAAAATGGAACCGGTTCTCAGCTCATATAATTGGGTCCTGCTCTGACCGGGCTCTCTTTTCAGAATAATCAACGTTCATTTGGCCGTTTAGCGCGAGAATCGGGTGTCAAGACGACTCACGACTCCTTTCTGTTTCTACTTGTAAAGAAATTTTCATTCCATTTCCGGTAGTAACGGTTTAATAGAATATCTTGATTCACGACGACTGTATTGAAATTTTGAAATTTTTCAATTTCCATGGTGCGAATTCAAAATTTTAAGATTCCAAAGCTACAAACTCATAATTTTGGAATTCCTAAGTTACAGATTCGACATTACGGAATCCGAAAATTACAAATTTGAAATTTAAGAATCCGATAGTTGCAAGCACCAAATTTTTGAATTCCCGGATTACAAATTCGAAAGTTGAAAACTCAAAATTTCGAATTCTGAAGCTTTTAAATTCCAAATTTTGGAATTCGAAAATTATAAATTCGAAAGCTTGAAATTTTTAAGTTTCCAAACTCAAAATTTTGTAATTCGAAAATTACAAATCCGAACGTTTTTAATCTGAAAGATTCAAACTTAAAATTTTGAAATTCCAAATTTTGGAAACCGAATATTACAAATTTAAAATTTAGAAATCTGAAAGCTGCGAGCTCTAAATTTTCGAATTCGAAGGTAACAAACTGAAAATTTTGAAACTCCCAAGCTACAAACTCGAAACTTTGCAGTTTGAAAATTACAGATTACAAATTTCGCAATTCAAAAGTTACAAATTTGAAATAAGAGAACTCGATAGCTTCAAACTCAATATTTAGAAATTATACATCTCAAATTAAAAAATTACAACTTTCACACTTAAACTTTTCTCCTTCAATGAAAACCAAAGCGAATTATTACAATTCAACAACTTCCCTTAAAAGCTTACAAAAAAAAAAAAAAAAAAAATGTTTATTCACTTATGCATAATTCCCGCCATCAATGCAACAAGAAGTAAGAGCAGTTGCAAATGGGTAAAGATTAAACAAATATAGAACTCATCTCATGATGCCAACTCATCAATGTAAATCAACGCTTGATATAAAAACGTGAATGCTATAAAACTTGCAGTACAAGATAACCCGTTTCTTTTTTAACCTAAAGAAAATCCTGTAACCTATAGAACGAATGAATGGCACTCAAGATACACGACGAATGCCCCAACGATTTCATTCAAACAGAAAGAAAGAAAGAAAGAAAGAAGCGAAAAGGAAAAATAAAGAAATAGAGACGATTTCTACATTTGTATAAGAAGGGATGCCACGTTGTTATCAAACGTTCGCTAAAAGAGTGCCTTTTATTCTCATGTTATACACGCTTTCGCGTGCCCGGTATATATTATTCGAGCATACTGATAAATAAATAAATATTGCAGCAGCCAGAGATGGACGAGCGCGAGGCAAATACATTTTTAAATCGTACGTGGTTTCAATGAAAACATATTAAAAATCTCTGGATATTCCATGGTAAACGTTTCTCCCCCTCCATTTTCCACCTACATTCGAGAATATTTAATCCTTTTTACCAGAACTGTTGGAAACAAGTATTTCATTTTTCTTCCCCGTTCTAATTTTCTCTCGTTTCAATCTTTTCCAGATGAAATTATTATTAGCAGCTCGAAAGACAAAAAAAAAAACGTTCCTTTCTCTTCCGACGAAATGGAAAAACAGATTAAATGCAATTCTGATGTTTTACATTTCTATTCGATTCCCCGGATAATCCGCTGTTTATACCATAAATGTTGAATTTTTAAAGAAGCAAAAAATTCCTTTCACGAATTAATTCGCGACCATTGAAATTTTTAGCACAAACGCACGCCGCTCAAATATAATCAGCAGAGTTAACAAATCGTAAATTATTATCTCGCGATGAAAGTGTGATAATCGTTTCTTTGGCGAAACGAAACCAGATTACGTTTCAAACTGATGAGTCTCGTTTTAAAGATGTTACTTATAATACAATCTTTTAATTATATTCATTTTTCTTCTTTTGTGCGTGTATTATTTTCATTGGTTAAATACCCGAGCGTACCAAAAACTCGCTAGTCGAATTACTTCTATCGAATAAAAGCGAGCACAGCAAAGCTGTCCTGTTTTTCCTCTTTCACCGGGGAGGGAGAACCTGTGAAACGTGAAATTACCAGTCGGATTGAAACGCCTCTTTAATAAGTCTTTTTGATGGTCTCGCTCGTAGAAACTGTCTGACGTAATTTCTATTAATGTTATAAACTGTGAGAGAAACTGGAGAGTTCTATGTTTTAATTAGAGACGTTTCTTTCTTTTTTTTTTCTCTTCTTTCACTTGTGTCGCGTATTTTTGCTTTTTCGTTTAACCGGCCAGACCCGACGCGTTTACCATGGTCGATACAAACGTTGCATACTAATTATTGTTATAACTTCAAAGTTGTAACAAATTTGTATGAATGAAATATTCAATTACTCGAAATGATGACTTTCGAAAGTTAGAGACATTTTGATATTGGAAAATCACAAACTCGAAATTTTGGAACTGGAAGGTTATAAATTCGAAATTTTGAAATCTGAAAGTTACGAAGTCGAAATTTTGAAATTCGGAAGTTACAAATTTGGAATTTGGAAAACCTAAATTTGAAAATTCGGAAATTACAAATCTGAAATTTGGAGACCAAAAATTTGGAAATTTGAAAATTACAAATTTGAAATTTGGAGACCCAAGGCTTGGAAATTCGAAAATTACAAATTTGAAATTTGCAGACCCAAAACATGGAAATATGGAAATTTGGGAAACCAAAACTTTGAAATTCGAAATTTATAAATTTGAAATATGGTAATCAAAAACTTTGAAATTCGAAAATAACAAATTTGAAATTTTGCAGACCCAAAACTTGGAAATGTGAAAATTTGGAAATTCGAAAATTACAAATTTGAACTTTGTAGACTCAGAACTTGGAAATATGGAAATATGAAAATCGAAAACTGAAATTGGAAAATCACGAATTTGAAAATTAGAAATATAAAATAAAAAATTTGAATATGTAACCTTTTCCTGAAACAATAACAAATTATATTATGAAAACGAAGGAAATTTTATTTTTGGAACGAAATTATCGATATCATTCCGACACTATTAGCTGATAATACGATTATCAGTTGAACGAGATAATATCGGATAGATTAGGACAGTTTATGAAGTTGTTTTACGATTAATCATGATCCTGTATTGTTGTACGAAACTGAGAAATGAATTATTCAGAAATACGAGGGAATATATAGATAGAGAGCAAAAGAAATATATTGAAAGCAAGGTAAGTCGATACAGAAGAATGCAAGAAACGAGTTCCGCGTTTTCTTTCTTTTCGTTTCTTCTTTTTTTTCCCCACTAGGTACTACTTCTTCTTCTTCTAAAAGAAACTTTCCAGGTAATTAATTTTAAACGGTGAAGCCGGTTAAATAGTATCTTAACGATGCAATTGTACGTGTGTGAGTAATAACGCAGCATAAAAATTGCTGATGCTGCAATGTAACTCGCTGGCAAATACAAGGCTGGAACAATAATCGTGCTTGCTATTGTTTACATGCTAATAATAGATGTTGCATTATTATTTGGTAACAGTACCGATGTATCGTGTATTGCATGTTCAATTAAATTCGATATTTAATCTACGTAAACAAATTTTTAATTCAACGCTCGACGACGGAACCTCTAAATCTGAAATCAGAAACTTTACACAAAACTACAAATTCGCAATTTAAACATTTCAAAATTGCAATTCCAAAGCTCGAAATTCCAAATTTGACAATTCGAAATCCAAAATTCCAAATTTTGGAAGCTGAAGGTTAAAAATTCCAAACCCAAAGCTCAAAATTCCAAACGTTGGAATTTGAAGGTTAAAAATTTCAAACCCAAAGCTCAAAATTCCAAATTTTGGAATTTGAAGGTTGAAAATTCCAGATCCAAATCTCAAAATTCCAAACCTTAGAATCTGAAGATTAAAAATTCACGATCCAAAACTCCAAATTTGAGAATCCGAAATTTTAGAATTTGAAGGTTGAAAATCCGAGATCCAAAGCTTCAAATTTGAAAATCCGAAATTTTGGAATCTGAAGATTAAAGAATCGAGCTCCAAAGCTCGCAATTCTAAATTTTGGAATCTGAAGGTTAAAAATTCCAAACCCAAAGCTCAAAACTCCAAACTTTAGAATCTGAAGATTAAAAATTCAAGATCCAAAGCTCGAAAGTCCGAATTTGAAAAATCGAAATCGAAAATACGACGTTTCAAAACTTTTAAAGCTAAAAATCCAAAATTCCAAATTCGTAAACATTCCGAAGTACTTCCAAATTTCGTAACATAAGAGATTAAAATTACAAACTAGAAGCCGTAGATCGAAAATTGGGAATAGAATAAAATTTGAAACTGGGAAATAATACCGTACCGAAACATTGTGTAATTTATAATTCATTCACATCGAAAGGCATCGAAAACTGTTTCCGCACCTACACGCAGTTTCGCATAGATAACGCAACGTCAGTTTCTGTTTCTCAATCATTCGCAATCGGTGATGGTGGTGGTGGTTGGTTCTCTCTATGGAGTACAAGGGGGGGGGGGGGGGGGGGTACAATCGCGCACGCGCGCTACAAACACAAATACACGTACACACGTTTGACAAGCAATGCATTCACGTTTATAGATCCGATATCGTATTATTATTAAATCCTGGCGCAAGAAATATATTGCCGAACGCTCAAAGAATCCAGGTTATTTCGCAAACGTATACCATTTTAATTTATTCCCTTCGTTTATCAGCAATTCCTTTCCTCTATTTGAAATCAATCATTTGACTGCCATGATGAGATTGACCATGCACTTTTTATTTTTACATTTGTGTCTCAAATTAAATTTATATTAATAGTGGTATCCAAGAAGTAAAATTTTATGACACCCAAAAAATTGAATTTAATAATAATTATAAAAGAAGACGTTAATTTTATACTGAAAAATATCAAACACTCGCAAAAACTAGAAATCCTATGAAGTAGATAATATGATTCCTTCGTACATAATAATCATCCTGAAATGATGAATAAAAAAAAGAAAAAGAAAAAGAAAAAATTAAATTAAATTATCACGCACAGATATCGAAGGATTAATTTCATTCGATCGTCGATTAATCCCTCAACTACGATAAAATGTTTGTTTTCTAATTTCTGATCACCTTGAAAATCAACATACAGTTAATTTAAAGACCACGATCAATTTATTATGGTGGCAACCGGTCGGGGTCCTCGGGTCATCGAACCCGATTAATTATAACGCTGTAGACTTCATTATTGGAATTTCTCTATCCACCGACGTTCGCGATTCTTTCGCTGCACGTATCGAAACACAACCACGGAAATTGTTAATTGTAAACTCGTTGTACATTTAATTATTCCAATTTTCTCCCTATCCACTTATATTCGTACTTTACACGGTATAAAATCCACGGACAAACAAAACATGTAGATTGTTCGAGGTTAACATAAGACACAGCGATCGACAAGGTAGGCAAAACATTAATTAACCTTTTGCAAGAAACGAACATCGTTCCACGACATTGGATACGATAATCCAAAGTTTCCCTTGCCATTGCAACATCGCACAATCGTAATTGTTATCAACTCTTAACGAATTCTGCGGATAAATTGAAATTCTGATCATCTTTCCTTCCCCCTCGTCCCGCTACCGTCTACCTGTATCTCTTTACTTGTTATTAAATCACCAACGAAAGAAATATGTGTACGCGTGTACGGATGTGTACGTATGTATAACTGGCAAACGTACCAAAGGAATCTAGGTTATTCCGTGACGAGCAACTTTAATGCACTCGATTCGTTTGTTTAT
This sequence comes from Stelis phaeoptera, assembly GCA_943735885.1. Classification (NCBI taxonomy): domain Eukaryota; kingdom Metazoa; phylum Arthropoda; class Insecta; order Hymenoptera; family Megachilidae; genus Stelis; species Stelis phaeoptera. The sequence goes on along the minus strand of OX030932.1, from coordinate 15,640,424 downwards.
AGACGTTTTCGACATTGCGTATTCCCATTAACAGGAACGGATAGGGAATAATGGCTTGTGGGGGGGGGGGGGGGATCGAAATATTTGTACGGTAAAAAAGATGGAAATTTGACAAAAATAAAATATTAATAAAATTTTTCGTCAAGAATATATTTTCGAAGTTATTTTTACACGATTTCAGATATTTGACGGTCTAAATACCAAATTAAATAATTTATTTGTAAATTTCGTAAATTTTAAGAAATAGGTCATAGATATAATTTTTCTGGATCCACCCTTGCTGTAAACAATGATGAAATATGTATTTAAATATAAATTACAAAATATTTAACAAATACAATGTTATTTTATCAAATAAAAACGGGAGAGAAAAGAAGGATATCTGAGCACCGGTTTTTCCCTCTTATCCTCGTTCCACAGACACTGGAATTGAATATTTTCTAGTTAGAGCCGCGGTAAGTTCATTAATTATTTAAACAATGATTACGTGTCGTGATGGAATTATTCAGAGTTCGTGGAAGGGGAGAGAGGAGGTAAAACAAGTTAAATTTTGCATCGAAGTTTCTTGTGTGTTCGTTATGAAACATTGTATCGTATAACCACACACGCGTGCATCGTACAAACAGAAAATCTATATCAATCGAGATTGTTTATCCGTGCGATTCGATTTCCACGTTAAACGAACAATCGATACCCGGAACATTTGCAACACAATACAATCAATCTCATCAATTATATAACGACATTATTCGATAATAAATTCTCAATACGTTCAAGTATATTTATATGAATCCGTACCGATAATTTATGACAAATTATACATTTATTTATAAAAAAAAAAATCATGTTACCGTTGAATTGTAACAGAAATAAAGTATGCTTCTTATCAAGAAAATTCGTTTACGCGTATCAGCATCATAATCTCAGATCAACTCGGTTATTTATTAGAATACCACGAAACGACTGACTCATGGATGGATTAGTAATCACTTTGAATATACAAAATGTCTTAAAGATGTTCGACGATAATAATACTATAAAAATTACCACCACTATTTATTCTACTTAATACTATTTTAACACGTTGACTGCCACGGGGGTCACCGGTGACCGGCATCCGAAATTTTGTACAATCAAATAAATACCGAAAGAAATGATGAAATAAACGACGGATAGCGTTAACGTTAAGCTAATAATGCTAGCTATTGAATCGAAAGGTTAAATTTGAAAATTAGTTGATTGTATTCTTAATAATTAGGAAATCCAACGTGTCTGACTACGCAGGTCCGTTTTCACTGTGGCAGCCAACGTGTTAAAATAAGTTCAATTAAACTTAAATTAAATTTCCCCTGTTTTAATTCAGAACGACCAATGTATGAATGTTATGGGTCAACGAAATTCTCCGAATATTTTGAAAGCAAATTCACAAGAGAAAAGAAAAAAATTGAAAGAACAGTGAATACCCATGATTAATCAAGATTTCGTCGATTAAAGTGTGTTATTCACGGCACGATATTACTTTATATTCGAATTACAGGAGAATTGTCCGACGAGATTGTTTGAATCGCATAAATTCAGCTTCCTGCAGGCAACGCTCGCCTATTATTACACAATCGACGATGATTTCATTCGACCGTTTCACAGTCCCTTCGTACATATACCTACCAGTCGTGTTGGCTTTAATTTATATAATCATTCGTTATTTTCATTTCTTCCCTTCGTTCTTTTTATCCCCCCACCGGCATACAAGATTAACACTTTGAATATCATCGATAATCCAATGATTAAACCTTTCCGATCTTAAATTATCCCTTTGAAAGAAAAAAATACATAATTTTTTCTTTTTAAATACAAATTTTAAATAATTCCAATTTCCATCACTGGGACTGTGGAATCTTTAATTTATCAAGAATTTGTATTTCGTGGAAATAAAATAAACTAACATGAATTGTAACAGATGGAATCCTACGATTGACATCAAAATAAATTCATTTATTCACATTTCCCTTGTACGTTCCGTTTCCGTTGTAGGTACGTATGCAAAAAAAAAAAAAAGAAAAATTATATAGACGAATTTAAAGGGTTAAAATCCCTCTTGTTCCCTTTTCCCTGTTGAATCTATCTCCAGCCACGTATCGCATTCACTTTGTTTCTCTTTTCAAAAGTGTTCCTCCACTGTTCACCATTATTTGCAACCTTCTATCTAAACATGCTCTCTGTGCCTCTCGGTCTAGCTGATTTTACATCAGACCGGTTGGAAAATGAAACGAGAGCGCACCGATCCCGATGAATTTTTCATTCAACCTCAGCCCCCTTCTATTCTTTTCATTCCAGTCTATTTTATTCCACTATTACTATATTTACATCCCGCAAAGTTTCTTTTTTTTTATATTATTGTATGTTTTAATTGTACCGTCAAATTGTTGCACCATAAAAATTGGTATTACTATTATTACTACTAATAGTATTTTTGTTACTGGTCTTTCATAGTATAGCAATACTACTTAATAATATTAAAAATCCGAAAACACCTAATATCTAACATTTAAAAACAGTATTAAGCAATGATGGTAATAGTAGTAATTTCTGTAGTAATACTATTTATGATAGTATAGCAATACTACTTAATAATATTAAAAATCCTAAAACACCTTTACAAACAGTATTAAGCAATAATGGCAATAATAATAATACTGTTACTATTAAATATTATTATTAGCAGTAATATTGTTTAACAATGCTATACCATATAATACCATTTTCCGTCTTTCCAAAAATAATATTTTGGCTTTCAAAAATAATAGGAACTTAGTGTTTTGACCCCCCCCCCCCAAAGAAAAAAACATGAGAAAAAGATGAGCAAGCGTTTGACAAAGATTTTTCCAACAGCATCGAGAAGATCAAAAGCAGGCTTGGTTGAGAAAACAAGAAAATAGTGAATGAAAGAAAAAAAAATGGAGGGGAAGCAAAGAGGGTAGATGAAACACAATGTATGCATATGTGTGTGTGTGTGTGTGTGTGTATCCTCTGGTAAGTACGTGTACGTGTGTACACACTTGGAACGGTCTGTTAAATAAGCTGACACTCAAAAAGTGGGTGGCTGACAGTTCGAAGGGAGTCGCACCAGCGAAATCACAAAATCCCTCGGGGAGCTTTTGTAATAATTTTAAAGCACGATTTCGAGAAATTAATCGTGACTGTTGCCCGGTTGGATCGAACAGCTTTTCGTTTTGATGAATTTTCATTCTTCTTTCATCTATTTTTATTACAAATCGTTCAATGACAGTCGTAAATGAGTAAACAAAATAGATTAATTACAATTTGAACCGTAACTTGGGATATGTTTTTAATTCGAAAGTGCATAAATTTAACTTAAAATTAAATAAATATTGTAGAGGAAGAAAGCAACCGTCCAGTGACACGAATAGAATTGTATCTAAAGAAACAGAAAACGCTGCAAATTTATTCCGTTTCTCTGCGATCGAAATGAGCCGCAATTTGCAATTGTAATTAGATTGCTTGAAACTTTGATAGGATTGATATTATTATTATTATTCGTAAAATTATACACAAAGGGAGTTGCCGTAACTTTATTGATCCAACACGTAAATAAGTAAAATCGTATCCGTATAAATCGGGCAGGGCTTTGATAAGATATAAAAGCGAGATGAATTATCGACGATCTATGAAATGTAATTAAAAGTTCCAGTTAACCTGTTTTACTCGTCCGGTAATATTTGGATGTGTTCGTTTTAATTTTCCCCCGAGAAACTTTCAAGAATACGCGGCTCATGGACACGGTTGACCTAAATCTAACAAGTTATTAGATGGCGGGCTAAAAATCTCTGGCAGACTTAAAACTTGAAGCTGGTCACGCAGACCCTCGTAAAGAATATTATTTACGATCGTATAAAATCACTTGATTATTGTTAATGCTTCCATTTGCAAACATAATTGAACGATTACGCGAGAAAAATTTTGTACAATAACCCGTAATTTCAGTTTTTTTAATAATAATCTACGTTTCCACGTTCATGAAAATGTACTATTTTGGAATTTCTAAGCTTTTAAATCTGTAATATTTCGAAGTTTCAAAACTTTCCAAAGCGTAGTATTTCGAGATTTCGAAGTTTCCTAAAATTATACTATTTCGGAATTGCTAAGCTTTCTAAAATGTAATATTTCGAAATTTCTGAGCTTCCTGAAATATAATATTTCGAAATTTCTGAGCTTCCTAAAATGTGATATTTCGAAATATCTGAGTATCCTAAAATATAATATTTCAAAGTTTCTAAGCTTCCCAAAGCATAATATTTCTAAATTTCCTAAAATATGACATTTCGAAGTTTCTAAGCTTCCTAAAATGTAATATTTCGAAGTTTCTGAGTTTCCTAAAGTATAATATTTCGAAGTTTCTAAACTTCCCAAAGCATAATATTTCGAGATTTCTACGTTTCCCAAAATATGATATTTCCAAGTTGCTAAGCATCCTAAAGCATAATATTTCGAGATTTCTAAGTTTCCCAAAATATAATATTTCGAAATTTCTGAGCTTTCTAAAATATAACATGTATTTCGAGATTTCTAAGTTTCCCAAAATATAATATTTCGAAATTTCTGAGCTTCCCAAAGCGTAATACTTCGATACCTCCAAGTCCCTAAAACCTACAATACTCCAAAACTTTCTAAAAATGTAATATTCCTACATGTCTACGTTCCGATTTCCATCATTTCTAATTTCACGCGTTTTTATCCCAAAGATTTCCAAATTTAACGAATTTCAATAAACATTACAATCCACCGAAAACAGAGATTCAAAAGTCACCAATTAAATACCGTATTCTATCAAAAAATTATACTTTAAATAAATTATACTCCCTTCGCAAAGAATCCAAAGCTACCGATATAATTTCCTATTACAGAAAATCGATTTCAATTAAACCACGATTTTATCTACGCACATTATTCCACATTCAATCCGTCCTATTATTTATTTAATACCGGTTATCCGAGATATACATGTGTACATTCGTATTTGGCAATCAACAAGATAAAAGAAGAAGAAAAAAAAAAGTGGGCGGGGAGTAACATATAGTTAACGTGTTATCGTTGGTTTATCGTCCAAAGGCAGGTATATCATAGAATTCCGAATTAATCGTAGCGACAAACATTCGCCTAGAAAAGTGATAATCATTATTGAAATTTTCGTTTCGATCCTGGTGAAACCGGTTTCACTAGCAACCAAGCTAGTCAGCAACGAACCCCAGGTGTCTCGCGATTATACTAGAGGTCGAGACACAACTTATCTATCCAGAAACACATACGCACGTAAAGCCTGTATAAATAATACTTTCTTCCCCATCTCACACCCCTTTTATGGCCGATCGCGATTGCAGAACACAGACAGGTGGATCGTTTTTTGATCGATCGCAACCATCGAACCTAACGACGATAACCCTCCTCTTCCACCCTATCGTACCACCTTTTCAATTTCTTTCCATTTTATCAATTTTTAATGTCAACCTGAAACTTTTCGTAGGCTTCAAAGTTAACATTTCGATCAGAAATTCTACCCAAACGGGAATATTATTTTCAATATACCACTTTTTACTATTTTTTTAATTAGCAAATGTTAATAGAAATATTGTAACCCTCTAATTACACGGATTTTCTTGAAATTATAGAAAGAAAAATTAAGATTGCTTGAAATTAACAAATTTATCAAACGTGTATACACGCCTTTAGTCAAAGTATTGACGATAAAAGAAGAGTCGAAAATGAAATGAAAATTATCTCTATCGTTCAAAGTTTAACCTTCCTTGGTTCCCAAAATCTTTTCAACCCTATCTGACCACATCCTCGATATTAGGCCATGATCCAACTGGGTAAATTCGTGATAAACGTGTACAGAGGTAATTTCTAGCCCGATATTTGTGCATCGAGTGGTCCCTCCATGTATGTGTGCAAAGGGGTGGTAAAGGGGGTTGGAAATTCGATAGAGAGGTCGAACGTAATGACTGCTGGGAATTGAACAAATGGAAAATACATTCTATTATTGTGGCAACTTCCTGAACAGAGAAAAAAAAAACGAAGAAGAGGGGGATGGAGAAACAGTCGACTGGTGTGGAATATTGAAATGTGTAGAGTTTTTTATATTTATACCTGGTGCTTTTATCAACGATTCTAATATCAAATTATTCGACACCGTATGCCTCGATATACAATATACATTATTTGCATCGATAGCTTGGCGTAAATTGTACGAATTTTTCTTCGTTTTTGTGAATTTCCATCCTTCCAATTTTTTTTATACGAATTTTATTGATTGTATGCGTACATTTTTGCGATTCTGTGTTAATCTAAATTGTGTAATGATTTTTCAGAATGCAATCGTTCGATTGTTCGATTTAAACGTTTCAATTACTCGACACTTTGAATTTCATAATAAAATCTTAGAGAAGTGTATTTTTCTCGAATATTAATGGCATGACAATTGAAATGTCAATTAATGCAAAACAGGTCAATTTTCATTTCTTTAACGTTTCAAAGTTTCAAAGAAATCTCAGAAAAATCTGCCACTGTCTACTAACTGTCAAATATAAAATTCTTTTTTATTTCTTTTTTTTTTCCATAAAGTAACAGATAACGCATGGATAATAGTTTGAATTGTCGGTGAACAAAATAAAAGAGAAATCTATACATAATAACTTTTCGAGCGGACTGTACGTCATGCTAAAATTCTAATCGGCAAAATTAGTCGAGCGGAGGGTACAGTCCTGGTAGAAAGTCTGGCTGACCGCATTTCCAACCAGACAAAGTTATGAAATCAATTGAACCTGTTAACTCGTTTATTTTTCTTCCCGTTTATGCACAATGTGCGAATAAACATTTCAACAATTCTTTGTTCGCACAATTTTTTGGTCAAAACTCAGGTAAAAGCTCTTAACATAATTTACAGCCTGTATTGATTACATAAAACAGATCAATTTGAATTTTCGTTTATATACTTTGTAAAAATAGATTTATGCCAGTTCTTACAATTAATACACCATTAATGATATTATACTAATACACTAAAAAGAATTGATTAGAAAATTCACTTCTTGCATTTCAAACTAAACGTACCTGATTTGCATATACACCTACCCCCCGATTTACACGGAAAGTAGGTTCCTGAGGAATTAAAAAATGACTACAGAAATATCTTGTTTTTCCGTTTAAATCCCATATTTTAAAAACCGTGTAAAAGTGAAATCGTGTAAGTCAAGTACCGTGTAAATCGGGGGATAGGTGTATATTGCAGAAATATACGATGACAAGGATATAAGATAAATTATTATATTCTGTGCTGGGCAGTGTGTGAATCGTCGGAATAAAATTATACAAGATAACGACGAAAGCGCAGTCTCTTATCAATACAATACAAACGGCCTGTTATCGTGTATAAATAATGAAAGTAATATTTGTCACGAGGCATGTATTTGAAACAACAAAACAAAACAGACAAATAAACACACACGATAATTGTCCGTTGCCGTAAAAGAATTTTATCTCCAAATAAAATTTCTATAATTCTATTATTCTATAATTTTTAAAATATCTTTGGTTAATAATCGACCGGAAATGAGCGAGGTATTATTTCGCACCGTTCGATCGATCTCGATAATACGTGGTGTAATTAAGAAAGTCTCGATTCACTAATACAACGACAAAAAAAAAACACGACAATGAGATATGATGGCAGAGAAGATTATACGATTTATAGAATGCGGGTTAATTAAAAAACTTTCTCGTCGTTCGGGAATTTCTTGGACGGAAAGCAAGTGTATATGTATATTGCAAACGAAGAAAGACGAGTCGACAGGCAACAATGATCATTAACAACTCATTAATATTAATTTTGCTAACGGCCTTTCATGGATTTCACCGAACGGGGACCGATGTTTGTTTAATTTACTATCGATTTACTCGACAATATTGATATAATTGAATGGAAACAATCAACCAATTAGGAATATCGGAAATTTTCCATTAATTTTAAAGTAATTTTCTTTATCTAATGTTTGGGATAGAATAACTCATCAAAATATTCGACTATTTTTCGATTAAAAAAATTGGCATGGTCAAAAGTAAGAAAATTAGTAACAAAATTTGAGTAATTCGAACATTCCACAGTTTCCTAAGTTACAAATACAGTTATCGGCTAGTTGTGAAATAATTACCGATTTCTATTATAATTATTCACTAACGAAATAATTCTATGAATAAGGATCCCCTTTTGCGTATCGTTGTAAAACGCATACACCGTGTATGCCGATATCATTGTATCCAAGAGAACCGTTTCCTCGTTCATAGCGTTATCGCGAATCGTATGAAAAGCCTTCTTATCAACTCTTTATTTTGATGAGTACCCAGCCGCACGCGATCAAACAAATCTAAACGCGTTAGTCGACGTAACGATTTATCAAGTGAGAAAAGTCAGCATGACAAACCAACGTTTCGTTATAAAATTTCCTATTTATTTTCCATTTGAAATAAAGATTTTAGCAGAATGAAAACGTCGTATTGTTCGCGTCAAATCGAGACACTTGTGTTTTCTTTTATTCGTGATCCACCCTCCCCCGACGGTGCAATTTACTCTGCGAAGTATGAGCGAGCTCCGCGAAGCTACAAAAGTAAATTCCATTAAGGCAGCAACGGGGTACTTTCCTTTAATGTCGTTAACAGAAAAGAGCGGGGGTACTTTTCCGTGGGGCCATGCGAGGATCAGAGTAAGAAACGAACCACGCCAAATCAACAAGCAAGATTTACTGAGATACCAATATCTTTGCACAGGGTGCTATAAAACAGATGCTACGTGACTGAAAAATGGCGTTCCAAATTCAATTTTAATACTCTATTTTATATACTCTGATGCATTGTAGCATTAGTACTATGAAATAATACGATGTTAGTAGCATTAGTTCTGATACAATATTAATAGTATTATTAATATTTAGTATTTAGTACTACGATGTTTAATAATCAGAGTAATAATTATTTTAATAATGCCAACATATTGTATGATAATTAAATAATGTTATCATATTTTCTGGGTTAGGTAAAAGTCCCCGTAGCGAAGCCTACCATTTTCAATCGTGTAACTATAATATTCCCCTAGACGTCATACAAAGTATAATATTGATGTTATGATACTAATTAATCAAAAATAAACAAATTTTTAAGCTATAATCTCTAATAATTCTATTGAAATATATCCTGTGATTCTTTAATGAGCTAAGAGTACATTTAAATTACCCCTGTTTCAGTGGAGGTTAAACTATCCGAACACAATTCATTACTAAATCTGTTAAAAATCTTTTTTTTGAACAAGAAAACATCGATTCAAAAGGAAAGAAACAAATTGAGATAATCGATGAAGTAATTGATCGAATAACATCTTTATCGAGCATCGATGAATCAACGCGGTACATAACCTAACCTAAATTACATTTTTCAAGGATCATGAATATTCGATTGGGTCGAACGCACGAAAATCGATACACGCGTTCGATAGGGGAGCGACCGACCGAGAATAAACATACATGGCCGGTCGCGTGTACACAAATTTTAATTATGAATCGGCAATTGAATTCCGCCGAACGGGGAAGCAGAACGCGTGCAAGCGAATGAATTATCGGCTAATTTCCTTTGCCCGTTGAAAGATCATAAAATTTATCCGACCTACCGTTTTTGCGGTGTGTACTCTGTAGCGTGGGGTGTACGCGTTGTAACGTAGGTGTGTATTAACGTGTGTATCGTGACACGGCAGGTAGCTTTAAGCGATAACTGGAAGTGCGCTTAGCGTCGCGATCATTATTTGAAGTATATTTTCAAAGGCGTGCACCACTATTGTTAGTGAAGCACCTGTCCCGCTCGGTTCGTTGAATTTGACTCGTGCTGTACGTGTTGGTGTGCGCGCGCATCGTGTCACGCGTACCAACACGAATCCGGCCGAAGTTGCACGAAACCGAGGACGTGACAGAGACAAACACACGTAGAAAGAGAGAGAGGCATGTAAACACAACGAGTGTATGCGATATTACACGTAAATATGTATGCATGGCCGATTACCGAGCAAATTAATGAAAGGAAAAGAAAAAGAGGATACATTATAATGTATGTGGAAAATAATAAGATAAGAAACTGTACGTGTTCCGTCTCTCGAATAGTTTTCTGTTTTAGATTCTCGTGTATCAAAGCCAACTAAAGAAACGTTCGTACGTGTGTAAATACACGCTACGAAACGAAATTATAATTACAAATGTAAAACAGGAATTCAGAGTTTTCTGGGCGAGGTAAAATTATAAATGCGAAATACATATAGTATCTCTTATTAGACGGGAACTTATATGCGTGACGAATTCAAATATTATTTAGACAGAAAAGGGGGGGGGGGGGTGGGGAGAGAAAAACATGGCTGTAACCGGCTACAAAATTTATTAAGGACTCGGTTAAACGAGAAAAGAAACAACGCTCGGTGAATCACGAGATAATTATCTTACGGGCACGAACAGTATTTTTATCGGTGGCTATATTTGCGTCCGTGGCGTCGGTTCGCGAATAGAGAATCAAGAACAACGACGAAACGAATATTATATTACATAAATCCCACGAGAGAGAGAGAGAAAATGATTGGCCGTGAGAAAGGTGTTTTTACGTGTTGTGTGGATCGGAGTATAATACGGGCCTGGTCTACGGGAACGCTATGAAGTTATCGACAACGTTGAATTACACGGTTCGCGCACTAAAGTCCCCATTTTAATCTCTTCGCAGATATCACACGTTTGTATATTATTGAAATCCTTAAACGTAAATACTCTGCCGATACCAGGCAAATGACGCAATTTTCTCGATCGCAAGAATAGATCTTTTTTATTCGAAACGATTTTAATGCAATTTAAACGAATTGAACTGCGATTCACCGACGGGGCAGGGAGGAGAAAAAAAAAATATCGTAGAAAGATAATGCGTTTATATTTAAGGCCGATATCGAAACGGCTTTGCAACACGAAACGAATCGGAGTTGGAAATTACAGTCAAGGTAAAACAAATGTTTTATTTTTTTTTTTTTTTTACGACTTCTGAATCGCGCGCGCGCGCAACACATATCAAAAACGCAATGATATAGGTGTACTTGTTTGCCACAAGGACGGAGTATTATTTTAATCGCGATTCACGTATTATTTAAATCCTACGCGTGGAATTAATAAATAGAACCGACGACGTATCGTTCATAAAGAAAACAATTTTCATTTCAAATTGAACATTTTTTTAACGCAACGCGTAACTAACGTTTAATAATTTATCATGATTAACGTGCATCGAAATCTAGGTTAGAAAAATGTATAATATTATACACTCGAACCGTTGAACGGTTAAATACAGTAAACATTTACTAACCTATAATTTACGATTCTATCAATGTTAAACATTGTCACGAAATGTTATGCTTTATTTTATGGAAACGAGCGTTCAATATTCTGTGATAATGTGATTTTAGCGTAGCTCACTTATACTCCAAATAGCATCGTGTCGTGTAAATATATAATTTTATTACGTCATAGAACGGTCGAGTATAGGTCGCAAGGGGGATGGGAATTTTCGTTGGCGCACTGATTATTATTGCATCTGCCAGTAGCATTTCTTACAGTTTGTATTTCTCGTTTCAGCAAACAACGAAAAATAAAGGAAAGGAGAAAAAAAAATGAACGGAAACAAAAGTTTCAACGGACGTTAAATAGCTCGTTGGAGAAAAGCACACTTTATTCGACGAAAACCAGAGAGAGAATATTTTAAGTTGCCATATACGGAGGACAAAAGCGACGAAAAGTGCACAAGTTTTCTTGTCCCCTTGTTTACGAGAAAAAAAGGAATAGAAGAAAAAAAATAGACAATGGGAAACACGTTCTCTGTGCATTACGTATTTTAACCGAGTTATGATAAGAAAAATAACGCTCCAGTACCGATACAATATAATTACTAACCGTAACTCCCCCTCTGACCCTGCGTTATCGATTTAATTCTCAAATGTATACTTTCAATTCGTTTGCTAGCTAAAGATACCGGGAACGAACGAGAAAGATAGAAGGGGAACGAGATTCAATAGAGTGGTGGGGATCAAAATAAAAAAAAAGAGAAAGAACACGCGAGATATATAAAAATAACCTTAAAAAAAAATATATATTCCCAGAAAATCAATAATTGAATCGTCAGAACAATACGGGTTAATTATTGTTTCGTTTTCGAGTGATAAATAAATAAGACAAATTTAATCGTCTTCGTAGTGTAAACAAACGAAAAAAGAAATTGCCGATAATAAAATGCTGTCATAAAACCTTTTCATCGGACTGTACATCCTTTCCACGAAATAACTCTCCTAAATATATTTTTCTCGCATACACAAACACACGCGCCCATACACGCACACGAGCGAAACGCAAACGCAGTTAAAATTTCCTTTAAACAAGCGACGCTCTATTTATCCGCCGGTGTACCATAATATTTCATCCTAATAATAACGGACGTACTTATCGATTCGACTCTTGGACATGTGCACGAATAGTGCTGTTGTGTTTTCCTTTTGACCCCCGCTTTGCATTCAAACTAGAATGATCGAAAACGAGAAGGAAACAGAGAAGGAGACAAATATTACCACAAAACAAATAATATAGAGATGCGAAGATCAAAGAATTTTATTTTTTTTTGGGGGAGGGGGAGGAGGGGGGAATGTAATTTCTCATTAAATCGTTGTTAGGACAATGGGAGTCGAGGTGGCTGTGTTAAATCGGGTTAAGGCACATCTATAAATACCTCGCTAACTGAGAATGAGAGAACACGAAGGATAGACGAAGAGGGAAAGGCACAAAGTGTACTAACAGACGAGGGAAAAGGATGGGAAGTACAAGCGAGATAAAGAAAGAGAGAGAAAAAGAGAAGGATCGAGAGCGAGATATGTAAACGGAGAGAAAAAGTAAGCAAAGCATAGGAACGAGGAAGAGAGAAAAAGAGCAGAGAGTAGGGTAGAAAAGTTGAGGGTGGTGGTAGCGGTGGTGGAAGAGCAGTAGAGGGGTGGGGGAGGAAGAGCGGCAGAGGGGAGGGGAGGACGAGCAAGAAACGTGCGAGAAAGAGAGATAGAACGAGAGAGATAAAAGCCGAATCACAAAGTTGACAGAGAGAAATGAAAATGAAACAGAGAAAGACCAGGCGATTGATAACGTTGGAGAAGGGGGAGAAGTAATCAGTCCGTCTAATAGTGTGGCACATCGAAGATACACACAATTGCATTCGTTGCCAGATGTCTAACTACACGATCATCTCCCCACCATTGACTACCCCTTCCCCCACTCGTCACCACGCTGTCACTTCTGCATTACGGACGAGAGCGAGAGCCCACGTCGGGTGAATTCGACAACGAACGGGAAAGGAACGAAAGAAAAAAAAAAAAAAAAAACGAAAACGGAGCCGCGCGGAATCTGACTGAGACATTTAACCGGCACGTACGATCAAATTTTTCTTTTCTATCGAAACTATCGTTTGCACGCTACACCGGAAGAAATAACAAAATAAACTCACCTCTATCTTTTCCATTTCTTTGCTGCACGACTGTCACTCACTATTCCCACAGTCATCTAGGATCCTTTGGCACACACACACTGACGGCACATAGCGCGATATATCACGGGCTACATAAACGCGGTGTGCGTGTATCGAAACGATATACGTTTGACGCGCGCGGACCAGCGACTCACGGTGCGGCGCACGCCGCTGTCCCATCAAGACTACTTTGTATTTACTCTAATTATGTGACGTCACGAATACACTGCTCGCCCCACCACGCGACGCCGGAGGCGCCCGAGCGGCGACGACCGCGCTCGAGCGATGCCGAGGTTGAGCGAGGAACGCGCATGGCGCAGCTTCCAGTCACCTGTCGTCTCTTATCGTTCTCGGAGCTGTCCAGGGTGGACCGTTTCCAACTTTTCCACATCGTGCATTTGCTTCTAGTCGATCGCTCGCGTATCTTGCGGTCAAGTACTTTATCGCAGTCGCAACCACGCTTCATTTCGTCAACGTTTCGATGGATTTATACCGGAGGCGAACTACGCAGAAGATTTTTGTGCTCTAACCTTGCACGCTCGACGACCGTTACGTGTAAATTTGTGCAATTAGTGAATCGTTTGCGTCAACGATCAACGAGCTCGTTGTGTTTGTGCATTTTCGTCGGAAAATTAATATCCCTTTGTATACGTTACGCCAAGTTTGAAGATTGTGATCAATCACGAACAGTTTTGTGAGTATTGACAGTTGCGACCATCGTGATATCCCATGACAAAGAGACACTGTTTCCATTTTACGATTGTTTTAGAAAATATTACGCGCTTACGAAGATCGAGAAACAACGTTGCTGAAATGTTACCGTGCATCGATCGCGTTTTGCCAATTCCTTTAGTCTTTGCGTTAAAAGTAAGTGTGGTTTCTTTTTTATTTAAACCCGTTATGACAGCAATCGTGCAGAGTGTGTTTACCGGAACCTGCAAAACAAAATGGCACCGTTCGTTTGAAATCGTACGAGCCTCATATTAGAAACTTTTTTTTTTTGTTTTAAATGATAATTAAAATAGAACGAATGAATTTGTGATTGGCGTGTTTAAATAATTAAACAATTTATATTTTACGTTGGCGAAATGAAAAACGATCGTTAATTTATTAAGCGTGCGTCGATAGGGAAGAGAGCGTACAAATAAATGACACAGTCGTTGAAAAATCATTTGTTTGTTCCATTTTATTACCCAAAGCTCATTTCCAATGTCCAATTGTCACAAGACCAGCGTGTGTTTCGATACTCCGCGATTATTTCGCCATTATCAAACGTACAAATCGACGCGTATATTCGCTTGACGTTTCATAGGTTAACTCTCTATATTATCTCGCTCTGTTACAATGGGGATAGACTTGCGATCACTTTTTTTTTTTCTTCTATTCGTGATATAATTCATTTTTGTTCGTTTTTGTGTGTGTGTGTGTGTGTAACTTTCATTATGTCGCACGACAGAGGTTCTCTTTTAAATGTGTTGCTCCAGACAAAGAGTTTGTTGTAGCGGAAGGCAACGTGCACAAGGAAATAGGAAGGATATTATATCATATACGTATATATTATATATATATTTACAATAATTGTAGAAGTGTGCTGTTTTAGGTGTCGACAGACGGATTTTAGGCCTATTTCGCGAGACATTGACTTGGATTGCGCTAGAATTAGCAAACTAGATGCGGGATCGATATAAATTTAATGGTAGTAATTAGTTCGTTGTTGTTCTCTTTTGTTTCTCAAAACTTGTTCCATTCCTCTTCTTCTTTTTTTTTTTTGTTTTCGATACGATCCGTTGCAAAAGTTTGCTAAAATATTCTTTTATTAGTCCATTCCTTAAGGTTAGAATTGAAGAAACATTTTATTTAAAATAAAATAACAAAAATAAACTATTTAATACGTGTTTCTATTCTTTTAAAATATTATATTTGTAACAAAGAATATATAAATACTTAACAGGTTATTTTCTACTTATCGTTTTGAGTATTTTTATATTGAATAAATGTTGTTAGAAATTGAGAGTAAGATAAAAATCATGGGAAACCTATGCAACGGAGTTAAGCGTCGGTGTGGTCATTACGAGAAATCGTTTTGTGCGGACAACGCACTCGTCACAGATCGTTAAGTCTTCGTTAACACTAGAACGATCGGTATTTATGGAACTACATTCCCTACAGATCGTTTAAACGGAAACTTTTGAAATTTTAGAGAAATGTTCAGTTGTTGCGTATCAAATTATCCATTTCGAAACGTCCAAAGTTTGATTGCAAAATGGCACTTTTGGCGTATGAATTTAGAGCTTTAAAGATTGCAGAATATGGCTAGATAAAAGATTTATAGATGGCGCTCAGTTGATTAATAATTTAACATTCTTCATTATCAGATTTAAAAGCATTTTTTACTGATTTTGTCGTGAAGAATCGACAACTTCTGGATTATACAACTGTTCTTTTGAAGCTTATGGGATCTTTGACTGGTTAACGCATTGTTTATTTCAACGAAGAATCATTTCTTTCCTATTGAAAATATTTCCATTTTTACTAATCTTTGAGATACTTTTATGTTATGAAATTCCATTAGACTTTCTATGATCCGAATTCAGCCGTTTGATATACAACAACTTAAGAGAAAATTAATTCTGCACCTGTAAACAGAAAGAAATTATCTAAGAAAATGGTACCGACGTTCTGGCGTCGATTCACCAACGATGGCGACGCATAAAGTGACACTTCTAATTGACATGGTGTGACGGAATCGAGAAACGCATCGATCGATTGTAACAAAATATTCTAAAAGACTATTAAATAAATTCAAATTGTAGGAACTATATGATCAGCTTTTTCTTCACCGTTTCGCATTCTACGAAATGTCGATGCGCTTCTGTCGTATTCACGTGTCTCCCGTAATAACCGTATCCGTTCAGTCGTTAATCGTATTCGCGAAATCCATTCTAGCTTGTGCATAGTAGAAGAGAGTGTACGAAAGAATAGATGGGATTTTTCTGGCTCGGGTTTGGATCGCTGTTGCGACTCAAAATTTCAAAGGTTACCGGTTCAAAGTGATTCAGGGAATCGCGTGGATCAGCGATGGCGAACCCTCGACCTGTGGGATCGTACAAGCGATCCACAAACTCCAGAAAGACTGTTTTGCAAATTACTTACATAAAAAAAAAAACATTGAGATGTCAAATTTTTACAGAGCACCAAAATATCTGAACGTTTCAATTTTTGTAATTCAAAATTCTTAATCTCGTTTTGACTCCTTGCCAGAAAAGGTTCGTCATCGCTGGCTTTGATCCTTCGCCAACGTTTGAACCGACCGATCGTTTCCAAATGTATCGATTAATTCCTTGAATTGTTTCTTTTCTATTAAACGAGTTGTATAACAAACCTGAGTGTATTAGGGCTCGTTTGTTTGGAAACGAGGTCGTTTTGAAATACTTTATGCTCAGAGGACGATTTTGACGTCATACTTTCGATCAATTTTGAAACTGTTAATTTGTCTGTACTTTGAACAAAGGCTGTGACCAAGATTTGTATACTTTGTCCCATAATTTTGAATAAAGATAGAAATAAACGTAGAATAATAATCGAGGGAATTTTCAATATCGTTAAATAATAAAAACAAGCTAACTCTGATATATGAATAGATATAAGGGCCACAGCAATGATTTTTGCTAGACGTATACGAGATATTTCAACAAAGATGTTAACCATCGAAAATCAATGTACGTATTTTTGATAGCAAAAGGAATCTAAAAGTTTTCTACCATTTTTTAATTCGAGCCTTCGTTTTCGTGATACAAGCGATTGAAAATTTGGCGCGAAAATCTAACCGCGAATCAGCTGATCACCGATGATCCAAACATGGCGCGCCAAAATTCAAACCAACCAGTCTTCGATTGTTTGTAGTTTGAAAACGAAAAGTCAGATTCCAAAATAGTAAAAGACTTTTCGATTCCTTTTATTTTGATTCCAAAACATAGAAAGTCTGACACAATTTGATGACATAAAAGTATCATGAAATGACCCTTGTGACATATACGTTTTGAAGTTTAAAGTTTGCTGAATATGACTAGATAAGGGATTCATAAATATCTTTAACACAAAATGACTGATTCTGTGTTAAAGCCATAATTGGTCAATACTGAGCTGGAATTTGATAAATGTATGATTCATTTGATCTTATGTAAAAATAATTTATGAAATGTTTATATACTCATTTTCAGCATATTTTAAGCTTTAAACTGATATATTATAAATTGATGTTTTGTAATGCTTTTATGTTATGAACTTGCCTCGGACTTTCTGTGTTTCTGAATCAACCGTTCGATACGCAACGATCAAACGTAATCAATTTCCCATGCTATTCTTGCCAATATTATTTGGTCCTCCAAGTATCGGTGTACCATAAACGAACACAAAACGAGAAATTTCATACGATATGCTAAGCACGTGGCTGGCAGAACATCAATGGAATTCAAGGAGCAGTATCTGGGGTGTGTCCCATCAACGACAACCAATTGTCACCTAAGATCCTAAAGCTCGGTAGCGCGACCAAGAGCGTAAACGTGGAATGGGGAAAATATCACAGCTGGCCCCCGGTTAACGTCGAAAATTCAAAATAAACGAGGGTCTTTGAGGGCCTTTGAGGAATCGCCCGGACGTCCCAGCTTCGACCTATTTTCTCTTTTTCATTTTCTTGCAAAAATCTCTACAGGTGTTCCTCGATCTTACAACATTTCGCCTTTGTCACCTTAAAACGCATGGATTTTTTAGGGCACCTATTTTATCCAAATTATGTAATGTTACGGATCTTTCTAAAATAAGGAAATAATTTATGGTTAACATTTTTTGGTAATATTCAGTTATCCCTCAGCAGACTATTGTAAAATGTGAAATTTAAATTTTATTTGTATTAAAATATAGCAACTTACGGAAAGAGATAAAAATAAATAGATTCGCAAATATTTGTAACTGTTTTCTTACAAAATAATGCATTGGTTTTTCGAAGCTTTGCTGGAAAAATGTAAAAATGCTCCGAGTGCAAAGGGTTAACTGTGGATAGGCACGCCAGGCTTCCCTAGGGAAAATGGGGATATAGAGGAAGGAGGCCTAGGGATTATTCCTTGACGCGATAATTTACCTAGCCCATCATTTCCTTCTCTTTGAAGGGAGGCATATATGGGCGTATTTAGTTGTAACTCGAGGAATACCTGTATAGTTTTATCACGCGTACTAATTATATCGGTCTCGATTCAATTGTTCTCCTATGAAACGTAGAAAAAATGATACAAATAGTGTTTGTTAAACTACATACATACACACTTAGATACTAGCGATGGTACTCCGTTCGGTTTAAGCGTAGCCGGGCTGACCAGGCTTCCTTTTGCGCGGTATATTTCCATATTATACAACGTATATTCTTGTAACTAATTATAGTATTAATCATATGATAGTCGCTAGTCGTAATTTTTCTTTATTATCATTGGCTCGCACGCTACACCAATTTCTGCGTCGGTGCTTGTCGATCGAACCGATCGATTAATTTCATCTTCTTTTTTTCCAATTTTCCAACCGTCTTTGGAAATGCGATTAAAACTGTAATTTTGCGTCATTAATTACTATCATCGGTATTATTTATCAACCGACGTGACAGAAGGATAAATTGTTAACTAGATTCGCAATCCGATCACATACTTTCGGTAAAAATTGCCCAAATTCTATTGCCAAAGGAATAAAAATTGTTGGTGTATTATAATTTTTCTTTTAAATAATTGAATATATCAAGTGGGATAGTTCAGCTATGTAAACACCCTATGGAACCACGTAAGATAAAGATCGTTCGGAATAGAAAGTTGTGCGATCGAAATTTTCTATATCGCGGAAATCGAAGCTGATTTTATTCTCATAATCGAATCGTAGCTGAAAATTGACTAGTGTTACCGGTCGAATAGCGCCGGCACAGTAATTGGCTTCTACTTGTATTAAGGAAAGCGTGTCGAGGTCGCACGAGGCTTCTGAATTTTTGCTCGAAACGCTACTTTACGTAAGGAAATTATAATCACAGACTAATTCAACGCGAAACTTTCCTTTTTATTTTTTTTTTTTAATAGATCCTCAAACGACGAATAATTATATCTGTGAATTGGCGCCGGCTACCAATGTCAGTATTCGTAAAAGATTTATTAAATGTAATTTCTGGCTATTTCTATAATAATGTGAGAAGAGAAAATTGAAGGATGCGATACTTGCGGCCCATCAAATTGTTTTGTGAAAAATTTTGACACTGACGTAGATGGAATTTGAAACATTATACAGAATTTGCAATTGTTTGCAAACTCGATATTGGGGCTTTTGCAACAAACCACAGATATATGTGAGGGAGTGTATTAATAACGCAGAAAGCTTTGTTTTGATTATAGAAATGATCGAACGGCAGCTTGAAATATCGGCAATAAATTGATATTGAAAATGTTATTAATCGTTCGAGGACCTTTCAATAACGATTTCGCGTTTCGTGACTGACACCTCTTTCTGTTTCTTGTCACATACAGTTTGCTCCTTTTTTTTTTTTACTTTTTATTATATCATATACAATTCATCGCTTGGACACGAACGATTCGTTATTCAAAGTCTATCGCAGATTTTTGGTCATTTTACGATAAATTATTCAACAAGAAACTTCTTTGTACTCGTTAACATCCTTTTCTTTTCTTCTAATTCACGTTCTCTTTTTACGTTATATTCTTGTTTAGTTCGAACTAAATTAAAGAACGTCTTCTTCTAACCGCGAAATTTGTTCAATCCTTGCTGAAACAATTAACAATTAACAGAAACATTCGAGCGCTTTTTGGATAAATATTCAATTTCGAATTGACACTCTCTGGGTGGATGGTTCGATATTATTATTTTGATTTCTGTCAATATTATCAGCAATCTATATTATAAACATCAAGATTATAATATCGGACGACCCAGTTTGTATTTCGATTAATGTTTCCCTAAAATATACAGGATGATTTAAAAGAAAGAGTTCGAAAGTTTTAAGATAGACGATACTGGCCAAGTTAATAAACAAGTTCTAATATAAATAAAATCTAAATTGCACATTTTACAATTACGTATGTCGTACCCAAAGGCACCAAGGGTTGTTCTGGGTGACGCGTGTCTATCTTAAAAATTTTGAAATCATTCTTTCTTTTATTTATTTATTTATTTTTTTTTAATCATCCCACGCGTACCAGATATGGTACGGATAGACTTTGAAACAATCTAACCTTGGCAAAATTCAAAGGATATTAGCTGATTCCTGAGACCTTCGTGACATTCTTCGAACAGTCTGATATGAGAAACCCGTAACGTCGAATCCGTGTTTATTCGTACGCGAATCGAAGCCTCGCACGAACGCGGTGCCGTAATAATATATCGTTAAATTTCGTAAAATAATTTCTTTTCTCTTTTTTTTTTTCTTCTCTTTTCACCCGTTGATTGTGTCGCTCGAGAGTTGTTCTCCTTTCTATCATCGATCGTCATTCACTCCTCTTCTGCGAAACATCTATATTATACGTCAAAGTGAATTTTAACAATTTGAAACAAAATCCTTTTTTTTTTGGATTCTTTGTTAGAATACATCATAGTCCACAATTTTCTTGTGTATTGTAATTAAATTAGTAAATAATTCGATTAGCAAAGAATTAGACATCAAAGTGGAAACTTTGATTAAATAGTTACTTAATAATTATTTGCTCATTGCAAGTACTAATTATGGATGGAAATCATGTAAAACGACGAATATATGATAAGGGGTCATCAAAGTGTTGCCATCCACACTTATGGGAGTAATATTTTACCAAGTTCAAGATTAACACGTTGGCTGCGACTGGGGTCACCGGTGACCGGCATCCGAAATTTTTGTACAATCAAATAAACCACGGATAGCGTTTAACGTTAAGCTAATAATGCTAGCTATCGAATCGAAAAGTTATATTTGAAAATTAGTTGATTGTATTCTTAATAATTAGGATTTCAACATGTCAACGTGTTAATCGAATCAACCGTATTTTTTCCTAGCAAATTTCGATCGACGATCATTATCTCATGCGAGGCAAATCATTCTATCGTGACAAATCCAGTTTATCATCGGCAGAAATGTCGATCCTGAAGGGAAGAACAAAACCCTCGAGCGACGAACGCGATGCAAAAATCATGGACCTTTGGTGAAACAAATCCATTTGTATAATTTAATCGTCCGAGCCCCCAGCATCCGTTCCACCATCGTCCTGATTACAACCGGTAGCTTCGTCTCCTTGCACAACATTAGTTTCCGCCTCGACCGACAATTCTGTAATGTCTATTCTTTCTCCTTCTTCTTCGTCCTGTTGATTCTCCGTTTTGTCGTCAGGCTCCTCGGCGATCATTTCAATATTTTCTTCGTCGTTTAAAGGTTCTGTTACCTCTTCTTTGGTTTCCTCGTTGATGGATATCTCTTGTTCGCTCCTCAACCCGTCCACCACTTTCTGTTCGATGGTTAATTGTATGAAGGCGTTCTCCAGGTTCTCCCTCATTACACGAATCGTCTCGTTTTCATCCTCTTGCCACGCGGAGGGCATAAAAGTCATCCGGACGATCTGATAGAGCCTACTGAAGCCCAGCTTCTTGTACAGGCTCTGACTAGCTTCGTTCTCCGGACGAATCACCACGAAAGGCTGGTAACCCTTCTCCATCACGCGCTTCGTCAGGTACCTAGAAATTTTGTCTTCGTATGACATCATCCTTGTAAAGTGTGAATGGTTTTATTACGTGCGATTGGATATGCTTGGAAACTTCGAAGGACAGAATGTTAGAAATGAAAGAAACAGCGTGACTGCGTGCGATAGAGTTCGAGAGGCTGAGTTGTGAAAGAAGAGTGTTTGGAGCCGAACGACAGGACGCAAGATGAATGTAGGGTGAACTCGGTGAAACTTCGGGACGAATGAGTCAGTCGTAAGCGAGCAGCGAAAGATGGAATTAGCGTACCAGCGTATTATATTAGGCTAGTTAAAGAATAAGTACAGTTATTGCACCTAAACTATTCCCTACATCCTTTACATAATATAATTAATATTTCTTCGGCTTAGCTAATACGACGTTATTGTGTGATATGGTCTGCCTAATCGTAAGATCTCCTTGGATTTTCCTGAGAATCTCTTTAGAATTTTCTTAGGTTTTACCTAGGATCTCCTTAGAATTAATTTTCTTAAGTTGTTTTGTAAAATATCTGTAGGCTTCTCTACAATCTCCCTAGATTTTCCCTGGGATCTGCTTAGATTTTTCTAGATTTTACCTAGGATCTCCCTGGATTTTCCCTAGGATCTCTAGAATTTTCTTAGGTTTCTTGTAAAATATCACTAGGCTTCTCTGCAATCTCCCTACATTTTCCCTGGGATCTGCTTAGATTTTTCTTAAAATTTTCCTAGATTTTGTAAAAAAATTTCATGAGCTATCCGTAAAATCTCTATATTTGCCTTAAAATTTTCAAAGCTTGTTCTCAAAACCCACCTTGGTTTTCCCCAAGGTTTTCCATAGAATCTTTCTAATTTCACCCTAGAATTCATCTCAATTCTGTCTAGATTCTCCCCTAGATCCTTCTAAACTCGACGACGCGTAGTGACAACTTCCACTCCCCTGAATTCACCCTGATGATACGAAAATAATATAGAAATAAAACAACCTACCTTGCTAACTTCGTTCCGTAACCCTTTCTCCGATACTCCGGTTTGGTCTGCATGGAGAACATCGCCCCGTAATAAGATTGAACCATCCAGGCGGCCAGTTTGCCCTTGACGAACACACCAGCCGCCGGAAGGGTCCTGATCAATCTAAGGAAGACCTCGTGACACTCCATATCGTTCGCTGGATACAATTCGTAGATACCCTCCGCGTGTTCAGCCTGCAGGGGTTGAACTTGAACGTCAGAATCGGCGTCATCGTCCTGTTCCTCGACACCGTCGAGATCCTCGTAATTCTTGCACACGTAAACGTCTCCTACGACGGTGTCTATGGTTCCTGTGCCCTCGTACAGACGAGTCAATTCTTCGGCTATTTCGAAGTGAGCGAAATTAATGTACAAGGGCTTCGACCAGTCGATCAAAATATCCTCCTGTCGCAATAGTTTGAGCAGTTCCAGCCGATCGTTGGGACAAAACACGCCTACGCTTTCGAACAGCAAACCGTGTGGCTGGAAATCGATAGAATAATTATTTCTGTAACGTAATTATACGAGTAATCTAAATTATATGTACTATAGGCGGAGTACTTATTTTGATAACGTAAATATATCGATTAGCTTGGCAAGATAAAATTATTTAAGTAACATATATACTTACAGCAACGTAACTGTTTGAGTATAAAATAATTTCGGAATACGAATCTATCGATATTGGAAATAAGGAAAGTTACGACAAATCGTTACGTAAATTATTCATGACGACAAATTCAGCTACGTCGCTTCAACCTTGATTAAACTTCGATTTATATTCATTCGTTTCGAGCTTGGTCCATTGATTTATTTAGTAGCTCGAGAAAAAACAAAAAGAACCTGGTCGTAATAGTAAATTGAGTTTGAAATATCAAAGTTCGGATATGTTTTCATTTATAAATCGTGCGATTGTTGGAAGAACACGAATACACACGAGGGCAAGAATTCACGTCGAACGTACGCGTTAATTAAGTAAAGAGGATAGGATGATCCAGTGGTATTTGTAGATTAGAGGAGTAGCGGGTAAGGTCAGGAAATGGACTGGCAAGGCTGTGAAACGAAAGATTGGACGTTGGCCAAGAAAGGATGTGGGCCAACTTTTCTGCACCCCTTCGCGATACGACAGGAAACAAGATAAATTTACAAGGGGCACGCGAACCACCTCATTCCTTCAATTTTCTCTTCGCAAATTGACCATTTACTCTCTGTTTTATCTCTGGTTTTTTTCTTTAAATTCCAGGCAACTGCCAATTGGAACCAACTTATCGATATAGCTACGTGTTAGGTTGTTGCATATCAAATGGTCGGTTCCGTAATATAAAAATATGAACGTTCCTAAAAATGCAATATTTCGAAGTTTCTGAGCTTACCAAAGCGTAATACTTTGAAATTTCGAAGTTTCCTAAAATATAGTATTTCGAAATTTCTGAGCTTCCCAAAGCCTAATACTTTGAAACTTCTGTTTCCTAAAGCGTAATATTTCGAAATTTCTAAGTTTCCTAAAATATAATATTTCGAATTTTCTACGTTTCCTAAAATATAATATTTCGAAATTTCTAAGCTTTCTAAAGTATAATATTTTCAAATTCTTAAATTCCCAAAAATGTAATATTTCCAAATTTCCAAGTAACCAAAAGTATAATGTCTCCAAATATTTAAAAAAACAAAAAAAAATATATACATAAATATTCCAAAGTCATGTTAAAAGATAACCTTAATAAATCTAAAAAAAAAAAGTAAGGTTTCTCCGCAGTGCACTGGAGGAAACGAGTCTGTATCTTCCAAGTAGTAATGGCGTTATCGATCGTGCTTCAGCCGTAATCAAAAGGCAAAAAAAAAAAGAGAGATTCAATGGATATATTTTATATACTCACAGATAGTGTCATCCCTGGAAAATGTAAACAGATAGCATCTTCGGGCCAGTCGTTAGCCACGTAGAAATGAAAGTCCCATACCCTGTCCCGCATGTAGGTTAATAAAGTTTGATGGAACTGTGACACACACAAACAACGTTGCCATGAAAATTTCCAATAAAAATATTCAATATCTCGAAGTAATTCATGAAAGAACTTCCCTTATTTTACATAATTAATAGAGATGCTTATATTTCTAAATTACGCTACGATTTATTTTTTGATGATATAT
Organism: Stelis phaeoptera; assembly: GCA_943735885.1. Classification (NCBI taxonomy): domain Eukaryota; kingdom Metazoa; phylum Arthropoda; class Insecta; order Hymenoptera; family Megachilidae; genus Stelis; species Stelis phaeoptera. The sequence continues at coordinate 15,614,914 of OX030932.1, read as the reverse complement.
TTGTAAATGTTTAACAAAAAGTCTAGGTTTACGAATTCTGTGCCTTCTTGTATTAAGTCTCCTAATTATAACCTTGACCGTGTTAATTTATAATTTTGTTAAAAGTACGAGTCAAGTTTCTCAAAGTTAAGGTCGCTTGACAAAAAAGACAGCAGTTGTAAACATTTCTATCCGAGGAAAGAATTAGAAGAGTACAAGGTGTCGGTGGTGATTTTAAAGAGATGTTTCCTTTATTTCAAAGGCAACGTGCGAAATGAAAGGGGGTAGATATTTACGAAGAAGCTGCAAGATGAAGAGGAATCTAGCCGAGGGCGACGCTCCAGACGTTGTCTCGTGAAACTGCCTCTGATGCTCTTGCATATTAAATTTGCCTGTCTAGTAAAAAAAAAAAAAAAAAAAACTATCCTATTTATCCTGAAAACGAGTCGAATCTTGTTTGTTCAAACATTTTTGTAGGAAAATCGAAAGTGATTCGATGTTGGATTGCGAACAGAGACGAAAGATTAAGTTTACACACGTTTACTAGCAAAATTTAAAAAATCATCAATAATATAGCAAAATCACTTATTAATCTATTTCCCTACTTTATTATCTCGAGAAGGATAAAGAGTCACCATCAGAAATTCTAATTATAGGATCGAGCAAACTTGATGGCAAGTTTGAAACGAGTTAACAGTCACGCAACCTAATTTACTTGCCTTAAAGTGTACAAACACGATGGCTGTGGATTTTCAAGACCCGACATTTTCATTATTTCAAAAACAGAGATTAAGATCAACTGAAAACTCGAACAAAATTAACAAAAATGATTGAAGACGACTTGGACTATCTTCTAGCTTTATTTCAAGAATATTTGTCCTTTTGTCGTCCCCGAAAGGGAGGTTGCCTTTTTTAATCGCACCTTCCCGAAGCTCTTCGTCGGAATAATAGAAGATTCTGTAACAGATGGTCCTGGTCGATCTATTGTCATGTTTCTTCGAGCTCGTTAAGCATCGTCACGAGGATTGTTCGACGTGCAAGGAAGGAGCCATCGATTCGAATGCGGATTCGAAAATACACACACGTACACACGTAGGTAGAGTAAGTACGTGCGATACACGTCGTCACGTGTGGACACGGCCTTGACCCTGTCTTTTTGCCGGCTAACATACACCGCAACGCTTTATTCCGGGATAAACGACGCGTTCGGTATGCGGCATCGTTTCGTGCCTGCCAAGCATTATAGCTCGTAACAACGACTACCGACGGGTATCGTTCAATCTCACGAATCGGAATTGCCAAAAGAATTGAGAGAAATAATGGCTGGATCCTGTGCCAGTTGAATATCGTCCGAATTCTGATCTAATTGGATGTGTGCTATATGTTGGTCAGGATTCGAAGGACACTCCGAAAGTTTTCAGGATTTTAATTTGAAAGTTCGGAGAGTTTATTGGGTCATGAATGTACCTGGCGATTAAAAATAAAATACTATGCATCGGAATTGTGAACGTTTCGTTGTGGAACGAACGATAATCCTTTCGCCGATACGTTTCAATGGGATCGGATGTGTGTGCACCGATTACACGATACAAAAGCGTACGCTCGCGTTTGTTACGACACGTTCAACGATATGTATAAAAGCTGATATCTCTTTCTCCTTTTTCTCCTTTTTTTTTCTTTTTTCTTTTTTTTTTTTTATCGCTTTCATCGTCGTTCCCGCCATCGAAGAACGGGTCACAGTTTATTTTCACGCTGTTTGCAAGAAGCTTTCCTGTATACCTTACGTCACCTTTTGCTACTTCTTTACCGTGTCCGATTGTTTGGTTCTTTATTGTTGCACGGTTGTTATTGAATGAATCTCTTGTTCCGCGTTGACGTTTCAATTGTTCGAGCTGCCACGGTGATCACCGATTGTTTACAATCAAATAATTAACAAAAAGAAGTGATGAAATAAACTGCAGATAGCGTTAATATTAAGCAGATATTGCTTAAATTTGAAAATTAATCCATTGTATTCTTAACACGTTGACTGCCACGGGGGTCACCAGTGACCGGCACCCGAAATTTTGTACAATCAAATAATTAATAAAAGAAATGACGAAATAAACCACGGATAGCGTTATCATTAAGCTAATAATGCTAGCTATCAATTTGAAAGGTTAAATTTGAAAATTTGTTGATTATATTCTTAATAATTAGGATTTCAACGTGTCTGACTACGCACGTCCGTTTTCACTGCGGCAGTCAACGTGTTAATAATTCGAATTTCAACGTGTCTGACTACATACGTCCGGTTTCACTGTGCTAGTCGTGTTAAACCTTAGCTATCATCGTTAACACTTTGACTGGCACAGTGAAAACGGACGCATGTATTCAGACACGCTAAAATTCGAATTATTAAATCTCAAATTTAACCTTTCAATTCGATAGCCAGCATTATCTGCAGTTTATATCATCACTTATTTTGCTAATTATTCGATTGTACTAAATTTCGAGTGCCAGTCGAAGCGTTATGAATCAGAAATATAATATCAGATCATTTATGAAACAAACTTAGAAATGACGGACCACGAAGAGAAAAAGTTTAAGGAGAGCACTGAGCTTCTTGATTAAAAATTTGAGGTGGTAATTTTTATTGAATCGCACTGTACACGAGGGACACCTGTTAACACAAACGACGGTATCGCGGTGGAGTGTAATAATCGGTCGTCGAACATGTTTACGAGAGAAAGTTTCCAATAAACCCTGCCCACCACTACATCCATGATTTATTTAAAGCTAATGAAAATATTCGTCTCGTCGTTTTTTTTTTTTTTTTTACCTTGTTGCATCTTTAAATTTCAGTATTAAAACGTGTTTGTAACTTTCCATTTCTCCAAACACGTTAATATACCGACAGATGATTTATTTGAGAAACTTTTGCGATTATCGTGCAAGGGTTCAGTACTAGATGTTTAGTAACTGATTTGGTAATTCCAGAATTGCATAATTTCGAAAGTTGGAAATATCATAACTAGAAATAATGTTTAGTGACTTTTTGGGTATTAGAGGAGTGGCAGGACTTCCACGGAGAAGTCTATGGTTCTCGATATATAGTACTAACGTTGTCTAAAGATTATACGAAATAAGAGGCATGGTAAAGAAAAAAAGTAAATCAGGACGAAGACTGCCAGCTGCGACCTTGACACTAACCTAGCTCAACGTGCGACCATTTAGACCGGGTTACGGCGGGAATACTGCGAGAGGATCGCTTCCTTTGCGTCGGTAATCTTATCCCCTCGGAGTGCTAGCTGTATTCCTTAGGGAAGACTTTTACGACCTCGTCACTCTACCCACTAGTGCCCAGCATTATCAAAGATCCTCCGATTTTTGCATTTCTGCTTTCCAACTCTTTCGTCTTATCAATTGTTTCATTGTCTTCTTCCGCTTAATTAGCTTACCGCTTCCATTAACCCATTAATCGACGACTTGGCGTATATTTGAACAAATGTTTATAAAATTATTGCTTTTGCGAATCCAAAATTTATAATGAATCGCTCAGTTTTTATGAAATTTGCATGTCGATATAACATTTGAAATTGTTGAACATTTAAATATAAAGTGGATAAAAATTCCGCTCGTACCACAATAAAAGACATTCGTTATTTAAAAAGAAAAATATACGTTGCATGGCACGAATATATTTAACTTGAGAACGGCAAAGATTTCGGTGAGTTGAAAAAAGGGGTTGAATGAAAAGGTTATCGTTGCAAACGCCTGAAGCATCGAAAAGTAAATAGAAACGCAAGTTGGATAAAAAGTGACGAGGTAAAATTGCACTCACCTTTAAGGATTCAGGCAAATAGCCGGCAAGGAAGTCTAAGAGTCCTGGCAACTCGTCCTCGCCGAGCAGACGAAAGTTTCGTCCTCGTTCCATCGCTTCGGTGCACTCCATCCTGAAACTGATTACCGACGGATCATTCTATGACTGGCGTCAACTTTCAAAAACTTCATAAAACACGTGATTCTACATCGTAGCTTCGCGATCGTGAAATCGATTGCTTTTCCTACCCCTTTGAATATCTAACAAAGCAAACTTCTTGGCAATCATAATTCCCGCGCACCTAGGATCTTGTTAGAATTGTCTTAGGTTTCTTGTAAAATATCACTATGCTTCGCTGCAATCTTCCTAGGTTTTCCCTAGGATCTGCTTAGATTTTTCTAGGTTTTATCTAGGATTTCCCTAGAATTTACTCGGGTTTCTTGTAAAATGCTTCGCTGCAATCTCCCTAGATTTTCCCTAGGATCTGCTTAGATTTTTCTAGGTTTTACCTAGGATCTCCTTAGAATTTTCTTAGGTTTCTTGTAAAATATCGCTAAGTTTCTCTATAATCTCCCTAAATTTTCCCTGGGATCTGCTTAGATTTTTCTTAAAATTTTCCTAGGTTTTATAAAAATCTTCATGAGCTGTTCAGAAAATCTCCCTAAATTATCCTTAGAATTTTCGAAGGTTGTTCTCATAACCCACCTTGGTTTTCCCCAAGGTTTTCCATAGAATCTTTCCAATTTCACCCTAGAATTTATCTAAATTCCGTCCAAATTCTCCTCTAGATCCTTCCAAACTCGACGACACGTAGTGACAACATCCACCACCCTAAATTCACCCTGACGATACGAAAATAATATAGAAATATAGCAGCCTACCTTGATAACTTCGTTCCGTAACGCATGCACGGAGAACATCGCCCCGTAATAAGTAAACTTCCTGACAATCATAATTCCCACGGCAACATTTGACGAAAAAATCTTTTTTTTTACATACACCATCAATATGTTTTTCGATCCTATCGATCGTTGACGGAAAACCGTTTAGAAAACCTTTAAAAAAAATCAATTTTAATTCGTCAAAATAACAGAGCCGTTTCACTATCAAATGATCGATCATTTAATCGATCGGACGGATGGAAAGAAAGTATCGTGTGCTGGGTAGTAATCGATCGACCTCGATATCAAAATGTCGCAAAGAGGAGGGCGAGGCGAATTAGGAACAGTTAAAGGCAGCCAGGATCGACTCGCGTTTCCACCGATGCATATCACGAAGGTAACATTTCTAAGCGACAACTGTTACATAATTGGTAACAACCGCTATAGCTTTCGAACTTGAAACACCACGCGCCATGCCGCCGCGGTGTTTCATGCCCTGTCAAGGTCCGGCCGGTCTGACTTATCGCGGCAAGTAGAATGCGCAGGTACTCGGTCAGACCCGTATCCATCATCGTTCGCGTGAATCGTTTCGACCTTCGACGCCTGCTCGTTACCAACCTGATGAATGAATAATATTAACCCTTATTGCGTGAAATTCCTTACTTATCTGTGGCTAATATTCATCTACCGAACAAAGTTTGTAATTTATTCCAGCGGTTTTTCGACGCTTTCACTCGTCATTCATTTTCTGTCAAGTAATTCAAGTCTTCAATTTCCATCGAAGACTTGAATTACTGGCACGGATCTACTCTAGGAAAATGGTTTCAACAGGGACCACCAAATACGTACCGACGGACTCTTCAATTGTGTGGTGTTGATGTAACAAGGATAAGAGTTTTTTTTTTTGTCAAAGCTATCCCTTCACTTACGATATCGTGTCACACGCGTGACGCAGCTTACAGTTCGGACGTGACTTCTGTCGTTCGAAGTTTGATTAAAATTGAATTTTAATACGTATATATACGTATACGTATATGTAATACGTAATATTTCAATTTCCTTGAATTCTTTTAACGCTGGAACAATACATGTTTACATGGAAATTGTAAGGCAAAGGGTTAATCTATTTCTTTCGTCTGTAATGAGTGAAAAAATAAATAACAAGTAACAGAAAAAGAGCTATGAAGTGAAACGAAATGAATTGTATACGGATCAGATAAACCAGGTACCGAGATACCAGTATTGAAAACGTATTATCGATCGTGTATCGTCGATGTAAATTGTAAGGGGCATTTAATTCGTCCGAGGATCGTCGACAAAATCGAAAGCCATTCGATGCGATCGATATTTTCCTCGTTATTATCCGATAACGGTAATCTTGTGTCGCGCCGAGAGCGACGTGTGTTCGAACATCGTGCTACAACCGGGTACATTATTGTGATCAATAGTGTGACAAGAAGCTGACGTTGATTCAAATTAAGATAACCCGACTGTCTTCTCTGATTTCGCGTGAGCTCACCCTGTCTGCAAACATTTGCATACTATTTATTTCTATCTTCGACGCATTAATTTCCAAAAGTGAAGAATATCGTATCTTCTGTTAGATATAAACAAGAATACATGTAAATTGATTTTTAAGGTAAATGTAACGGTTGCTGTATTTTATTTTAAATAAGTATTTAATAAGGAGTATGCTATATGTATAATATGGTAGTTTTTACTGTTTATAGTGTAGTGGTTAATTGTATTTATTATAATTATAGTTAACACGTTAAGCGTTACGTCAGTCGCCGGCGACTGACGCTCGAAATTTATTACAATCATATAACTGACAAAAACATAGCGTTAATATTATGCTAACAATGCCTGGCTATCGAATTGAAAGGGTGAATTTGGAAATTAATCGACTGACTACGTACGTCCCTTTTCACTGTGCCACTCAACGTGTTAAAGGTATAATTATCTACTACGGTATAAATATTTAGCATACTAGGTACTTATAGTACTATATTATAATTATAATAAATACACTAACCACTGTACCTACTATGAATAGTAAAAAAGTACTATATTATAATTATAATAAATATACTAACTATTGTACTGTAGACTGTAGATAGTAGAAACTACCATATTATACTTACAGTACTTATAGTGCTGTATTATAATTATAATAAATACAAAAACCGCTGTACTGTAAATAGTAAAAACTACCATATTATAATTAGTACTTATGGTACTATATTATAATTATAGTGTTTTCTGGATAAATATCTACTTATAGCACAGTTTTCTTTTTATATTCTACTTGTGATAAAATCATCGAGATACTTGACAACAAAATGTCACGGTATCGTAGAAAATTGATAGAAAAATAGAACATTAGAAATACCTAGCAGCGGTGCAACCTTCTTCGTTATAAAGGATTAATTAATACGGAGCCGAGGTGAAAACGTATACAAGCGATATCGATTAATTATATACGTGTAAACGTCGGATAGAAGTTTTTGACCAAAGCGTCGAATGTTTACCAAGCGATAAATATATTTTATACAAACAAACCGGCTACGATCAATAAACTATTTCCACTTTACGATATTTACTTTCGCTCCTGCTTGAATTAAATCAAAACTAACGTAATCATTCAATTGATAATTGGATTATCGGAAAAATCATTCTTTCGGTAACACGTTCTTTACCGATTGTACAGATCTACGCATTATATACAATTAGATATACTTGTATTAATTTTTTTGAAAATAGTATATAAAATATGTTAACCCTTTGCAGTCCGGTGTCGAGCGTGACTCGACATTAGTTTTTACCACAGGGACACTATTACTTCTGAACTTGCCAGTTAAAATAAAGAAATAATTGAAAAATAATTCGAACCGAAAAGGATTAAAAATATAAATCGCATGTGAAGAAATTTTTAACGAGTTCAGTATGGTAACGAACGTGTTAGTTACGAAAATTGAAACTAAACAAAGAAACCAAGCGAAGCACACACGTCTCGTTTCTTACAAAAGATAACAGAGTACATTGTCTACCCTGTCAGCTGTTGTTTCTAATCAAAATTAAAATATTCTACCTTAACCCCTTGCACTACCATTTTCCCGACAGGTGCGTCAGTCAGACCTAAATATTTATTGGTCCAGCGTTAAAACAAATCAAGGAAATTGAATCATTACATATACTTCGTACCTGGCAAACATTAACTGTATAAATTATAATCAGAACTAAACTTAATATTTAATCGCGATCAAAGTTTGAACGGCAAAAGTCACATCTGAACGGTAAGGTGCGTCACGAGTGTGACACGTTATTGTAATGCAAGGCGTTAATAGAAATCCAAAAGTAATTAAATCTATTCATTCCGATTGCCCTTTCATTGATTTTTAACCGACTTCGAAAAGGGGATTAATTTTTCTTTCATTTTTTATCATTCGTCTTAGGAGAAATAATCTAAAAGGAGGTTAGGCGTACTGGTTGCGTGTAATCTCGTATCGAAGACTAATTAAGCGTCCGGGTTACTTATGAACGAGCAGCGTGTGTGCGTCGGGGTTGACAGCATCCTCGAGTGCGTGTCAAGAATGATCATCGGTCGGCGAACAGTCATCGAGTTCGCGGCAACTGTCACGCATACGTCACAACAGGAAGCACTATGCGAGGCAAAGTCGACGCGCGACTAAACAAAGCCCTAACACCAGGGACACACCGCCGGGAACGAATCGTCTTTTAAACGATTCCCCATGGACAACTTTCGCACTGATATTAAATCGTCCTACTCCCGTTTCCCGTTTCCCGTTTCACGCACACCGCCGCGCCGTTCGCGTCAGCCTCGATTTACCTCGAAGATGTCCAAACGCTGCTCGGGCTCTACCGAAGTGTTTCTACCCCGCTCTTCGTACGTGCTCCTACGATGTCGGTAATCGTTCATTAATTATACGATTTCTCGATTTACAGTCACCCGAGCCACGCAATTATCCATTACGCGTACAACCGAACAACCGAATCATACGTAACGTCGTGTACATGAAATCACGTAACAATTTAGATTCTTTATTGCGTGCGACTGTATATCTTAAGAAATCGTACTTACCGACGCGACGATTACCGACGTCGTACGCAGATTCACGATCGTGACGGGAACGAGCACGAAAATGGGGATCCCGTTTCGACGACGGGACGAAGAGTTGTCGGACATCGTCACTGATTTACCTGAACGAACGAGCCGCGTGATCCTTGGTTGGGTCCGAATCGAGTCGAGGAACGAAGATAAAATAAAAATTTGCGCGGCGTGAGATTCGGCCGGAGAAAGAAACGGTTGTGGGCTGTTGTCAAGGGGTAGTTTCAACGGAGGCACCCGCCCTCGCTGCCCCCTGAACCCGCACTGCCGCCCCTGAGCTATCGTTACCCTCCATGCACCGAACGCTGCCGCGGTACACTTTGCGCAGGTGCAACAATTGGCTCAGTGACGTACCGCTATCGTCCCCCCTCCCAACTATGTCATTTTTCTATCGAATCAAAATTAATTAAATTCATTTTCATATCTTCTCCCTTAAAAAAAAACTCTAACCAGTGGCTATAAATAAAATACAGTTAACGGCAGAATAGATGAAACATTTTACATTTATTGAACTAACTTGATGGTGATGAAGTATGGTTATAAATTGTATAAAAAAAAAAAAGATATTTTGTTGAATTATATTGTATCAAACGTGTCGGTTGGTGACGTTATTTGATTTGTTAACCCGAAAAGAGGTTAACCAGACCTTGCACGTGGAAATCGATAGTTTTGCAGAGATACGAGCAGTACGTGACCGCATTTATCGAGCCATTTCTTTCCATCGTATCTGGCAGGCGGTTTACATCCAGGAAGACGTATCGTCCCTTCGTCCCTTTCGCGCAGGAAATCTGCAACTCTGCTGCACACGGTGGCGCGGCGTTTATCAGCAGTGTCGCTTGCCGCGCGGGCGCGATACGGGGATAGATCAACGATCGTTAGCTATTCAATTGTTTCTAAAATTAATGAACCGCACGGACAATTTTAATAACACCGACGCGACGGGATACAGCCCCTGTGTATTTTGGCGTGCCACGAATGGGCTTGGGGCTCCGTCGGTAAATGTGTTTAAAATGACTGGTAACACCGTTGTCGGGGCAAGAGGAATTGTCGTGGCGTAACGAAGAAAGTGAGATACAACGATATTCTCTAGCGTTCGTTTGTCACTAACAGGGAATGTGAACGAAGGCTGTGCGCAACAGAGTGAGACAACCATACTACCTCGTGACAAAGAACGCGCATAGAACAGAATGTGACAAAGTGAGAGAGAAAAATTCCCTCTGCCCGTTTAGGGCGACTGCACCAGTCCCATCTTCCGCGAGTGTTTCTTATTCTGACCGCAATATATCCTAGAGGGCGATAGAAAACAGCGAATTTTGCGGGAACGCAAACTCCCGCGAGGCTCTCGTCGGTATTAATAATTCAAAGTTTTTCGAATACATACAAATAGAAAGGGTACATTCTGAACGATGAAAAATGAATAACATTGAAAACAAACAAAAAACAGTGCTTCGTAACATTAATCTGTTTTGAGGAGTTACAAGTAGACAATTGTATAATGTAAATTCTGTTGGGAAAGTTATTTAAAACGGAGAAAAATGTACACAATGTTTTTGGATTTTGCATCAAAAACGATATGTCTGGTGCCTTCTAACAGCGACGTAAACAAACGGGAAATTAGATTTCCGGCGGTCTGTCGCTAGGTAATTATATATATTTCCGGGTTCATGAAATGTAATTGTTTTAATCATTCGTTAGCAAAGTTACATTGTAACAATTGAGCCTTCTGCTCGTGCCAACGAAACAGAAAAATAGTTTATTCGGCGATTAAACGTAATGTTCTGTTTTTAGTTTCTTCGTTCGCCGCTAGATGGCAACAGCGATGGTTTTCAAAGAGCGCTTCGACTTGAAATCTAAAAAATATGATCATATTTCACATAATCTTACATAATCTTCCTTTTCCATCGATTTTTGGAGCGTACAATTATCAGTTCCTGATTCCTTAAAATTCGGTTCCTTTTTTTTTTTCGTTTTTAATGTTTATTTAGAGGAATTCTTAACACCCTCGACCAACCCCCGTTATTATACGGTACTGTGTAGAACGTCGCAACGCAGAGAAGCTCAGCTTCCACCGCTTTTTCATTTTCGCAGATCGATCCAGCTGACTGAAGAGAATCGTGATAGAAAGTCTCGAGGTTATATCATTCGAAAGCAACGTTTCGTGTGGTAAATTCTCGAACAAGTGGTTTTTGTTTATTGCAAAACAGAAATACAAACTCGAAAATGCGATCAGTGAACAACCCGTATCGGAATTTGTGATTTCGCTGAAATTACAGTGAAAAGTACTGTCTAATATTCGTTTGATTATGTAGAACTAGAAAACGTTCCAAAGCGTTATAAAAATAACCGAAACTTTGTAAATTTCGCGTCGTCTCGAGGAATGCTTAGAAAATAATGATTTTTGACCATCTTCTTTCTTTGCGTTTACAAGAACGTTTTTTGTTGTGGTAAATTTAAAATATGCACTGTTTTTTTAAAAAATCATCCGACATTATCTTTGTTGATACTGAAGTTGAAAAAAAGAAACAGAATTGGATGATATTCTGATCATAAGTGAATAATCGTAAATTGATATGTGGAAGAACTGCTTTGGTGCAGGTAAATCCTCTTCTATGATAACAGTTTTCGATAAATATTCCTTTCAGTTAATCTGTTTTCCTTAATTGTTAACCAATGGTGGTAAATAATCGTCTATTTAAACTTTGCCGCGAGGCATACTCGTCTGAATTTTTAGTAAGTGCGCATGCGCGTTGCAAAGAGCGCATTATCAAACGTCAATAGAGACATAACCTCACATATTTCTACTTATTTCTATTATAAGAAAAATAAAGAAAAAGTAATAGAAGATAATTCTATGTATTATAGCGTAAAATTATTATCATTGGCATTTTCTAATCGAAGACTGTTTACGATTAATTAATGTCGTAGAGGTTAACTGAATGTGTAAAACAAAATCACTATATATATAATTCCGTGCAACTGGAAAATATCAGTACGTATTTTATACTGTTGTATATGGTTGCATATCAAAATACATGTATACGTACTATGTATGTACTTGCATATTGCACTTACGAATCATCGATAGATTGAAATACATTACATCAATAAATACAAGTGACTGAACTTTTTGGGTACTTTAGAAGGCTAAAAATGATAAAAAATAAATCGAATTCTTATTTTTTTTTAAATGACCATCATATTTTTAAATTTTTAAGGATCGTGTAAATTATTTAGTTGCATTCTTATTTGTAACAAAAAGAAACGTAAATTCAACATCTAATACATAATTCAACGATTCTGGTCAATTTTTTTTAGATCATATTCATAAACTGAGTATGTCCAGAAGGAAACTTGGTAGCGACAGACAATTCGACAACGTGGATTACACACAGCTTACAGAAACTGATAATGGCTTCATTGATTCTCAGGTTATTTATATAAAGACACTAATTCTGTAATAGCATAAACATATTATTAAATAAAAACGTATTTTTAACAGTTTGTGAATCCACCTGTAAAAATACCATGGAAAGCTATTACATTAGCAGCTCTACTTTTCATTGGAGGTACCATCATGCTCATTATGGGTAGTTTAATTGTGAGCGGACACATTGATTCTAAGGTAAGATTCGCTAAAATTTTGGGGCACAATGATGCTATAATTATTTGAAACGTATTTAACTTTAGTTGACACCGTACATGTTTAATAGTATTTATTATCTTTTACAGTATTCGGATCGTATGTGGCCAGTTATTATTTTAGGAATTTTAATGTTCATACCAGGAGCTTATCATATGAGGGTAGCTGTTTTAGCCTATCAAAAAGTGCCAGGTTATTCCTTTGATGATATACCAGAATTTGATTGATCAAACTATCTATTTATGAAAAATTAGCTAGAAATTGTTAATCTTTCTTTGTTGGCACATTATACGTTCAATCCATATGGATAGTTAAATTACCTCTAATTAATATTTTTACGGTGATTACGGTACAGTATTATATGTATACAAATATTTTTTCTAAGCAGACAAATAGTGAGCTTAAAATTGCATATTATAATATATGCAGAATATGTTGATACAACTGTTCTCTAAATTTATTTCGAAAATAACAATACATTGGTGTAGATTGTAGATTGTATGCTCGTTTCGTTTGAATTTCACGTATAATATTAACAGCAGATACAAAATACACCAAAGAAACAAAAAATCATAACATTATTGTTTAAAACTATTTTAATACACGGGCAGCCATACACTTTTAAATGTACATATACTATCAGAAATTTTCATTATTATTGCATAATAATAATAATAAACTCTATAGTTTTCTAATAAAACAATTTAATTTCTAAGAAATATTCAACTCAAATGTGCAACATACGTTTTTATAATTTGTAATAAACGATATGTAATGTAAATATAATTGTACCTGACAATTGTATTTAAAATTGAACAAATTAAAACTATATTTGAAAGTTCAATTTAAACAATAATCGAAGTACGTGGATGGATTACACGCTACTAGTTCGAAAACGTTACACTTCAGCTTTTTATACAAAACTTTAAAAACTATATGTACTTACAACATTCTTGTCAGTCCTGATTAAATTAAATACCCTGTTCAAACTTATGGTTAAAAATAATAAACTAAAATTGCTGAATCAAATTATTCGTAATGCTCAGATTGTAAATATGTTAAAACACTTTTATTATTTAATCGAAGCATGTTACCTTTATTAATTTGTTTCGCGATTAAAATAGGCGGGTCAAATTTCTGTTTCAACAGATTTTTCATTAACGTTTTGCTGCCTTCGATTTTGTTTTTACGAGGCTCGGTTACACATGTATTATAATTAAGTTCTTTCTCTGTGGGAATAGTCTGTGAATAAAATCAAAGTTAGACAAAGTTGGTGGTATTTTCTAAAACGAAGCATAAGAAATGATTGTAACTCACCTCAAAAATAAGATACACCGTCAGATGTCTTGAAGAAATATGATCAATCGCATGTCCAATATTCGCCGAAAGCTGTTTCATGAAATTAAAAATTGCAAGGAACATTTCCTCGTTTGTCCAGTCTGAATTGATAATCAGATACGTTACCGGATGAAACTGATTTCAAACAATGATAAGTATAATGTATACATTAATGCATTGTTTACCAACGATAAATATAATAATCTTACTTTTGCAATATAAATAATAAATGATTGCAGGTTTTGTCGGCATACCTGTGGTTTAGAATAGATTCCCAAGGCGATCGCATTTTGGTACAATTGTTTAGCCAGCGGCATATCGATATGAACCAACGAAGCAATTAATGCACGGTATGTAATTGCATCCAGTAAAAGATAATAATCGTCAATTAATATTCCAAATTCTACTATCAAGTCGTTATTCTGTCTTAGCAACAGTACCGATATCATTTTATTCGCGAAACGCGCAAGGTCTAAAACAAATTAACAACGTATTTAAAGATTCACGGTTATTGTACACGCGTATAATTATCTTACCTATTGGATAAAAATTACTAAATTGGTCCGTAATTAATAGTCTAAAAAGAAAAAACGCATGTTCAGGATACATTGGGCAGAGTGATTCTAACAAGAAAGTCATTATTTCTACTCTGATATAATCATCTTTCATTGTACTTCGTACCTTCCATTTGGTACGATTAGTGAAAATAATGTAACTCTCTGAAAAAATAAATTGATTTTAAACAAAGTACTTTGGAACTTTTGTATCTTTGGTACTTATAGGATGGATTGAAAAAGAATGAACTGTTCACTCACGTTTAAGTAAATTTAAAGCTTTCACAGGTTGGCGATTAGCTAAGTAAATCTCCGCTATAAGCATAACGGTTGCCGCATCGAATTGATATAAATTAATTTTCATTTTGAACATAACGTATACATCTTTGAGCAGGGTGTACGCTGACACCCAGAAATCCTTCTCAGCCAGACGGGCCAGAATCTGAATTGCTACGTCGAGGAGTATTTGATACGATATTCCTGTCGTCCCAACTCGGACTGCAATGTCCATAAAACAGAATCGAGTTAGGTATTTTCAAATAAACATTGGCTTCTTATTTCAATAATTTTATTTTATTTAGTATTCCTTCGGTACAAAAGTATCAATATATAAATTATTGTACTACATATAAAAAAAATAAATTTATACCAGTCTATGAATTAAAATATATATTGCACGGATTTGTACGTGTAATTTTAGTGGTTTAAAATAAATTGACGGATTTATGCTCTGATGAAAATGTTTTTCAACGACAGATCTAGTCTGAAACTTCGGTGTAAACAAAAGTACGATGTTTAAAACATAAAGTTATAAAAGAAAAGAAAAATACATGTATACAAAACATAAATGAACTTATCGAGTCGAATTATGAAAACCATGGATTTTTAAGAATTTGATCATTACCTGCGTGTGAAATGAGTTTACTCAGATGATGCTGAGAACACGTTATTTCATTGCACAAAATTTGATAACATGCACTAGTAAAAGGTGATTGCTGATTCTTCTTAGCCAAATTAAGAATGTTTATAACATGGTCGTAGTCGTTGTTCTCAAGTCCTTTTTGCAGGCTGTAAACATCTACGTAAAACTTCCAAAATTTTTTCCTTCCGTGTACAGAATGCGGATTTGGTAAATTATCTAAAAAGATATAATAGATACGTTAAACATACAAAAGGAATAAATATAAATTAACTTGTTTAAAAATTCTTTACCTATCGGGTGCAACATAAAAGAAGAATTTTCACTTTGTTCCTCTTTATTGCTACCGTTACTATCGTTTCCGTTCGTCGTGCAAGAAGTATCTTTTTTATTTAGTATTCTCAAACTTTTGTCAACAGGTGAATTGAGGCTTCTAATCGATTGTGACGATACATTTTGTTTCGCATCGTCATTATCCTCTTTCGATTTTATTAGATGGTTAAAGGTTAATAATAATTTTGTATTTATATCATTATTTGTTTCAGCATTGAGCTTGGATATAACATTGATATGTACATCATGAAGATTTTTCTTCGTAGTAATAGATTCTTCCAAAATAACTTGTATAAGCTGAGGTTCCAAGTGTTTCGTTTTCAATAGCAAACTTTTAAAAGTATCCCAATATTCACCATATCTGGTGCATCTTTGTAAGGCGCACAGAATCCAATTTATGAATTTGAAATCAGAATCGTTCACAATGGTTACTAATTGATCGTTAATTACTTTTAAAGGATTTCCACCCGTTTGAAACCATCTGATAACGTCGGTTGACATTCCGTTCGTCACAGCGTTTAATTCGAATAACTTCTTGAATATTTTTAATACATAAATGACGCTTTTACCATGATAAGTAATTGTTTCTTTAAATATTTTTTCAATGAAAAGTATACAATTGTACGATGCTAACTCTTCTAACACCTTAATGAATTTCGGCTCGTTACGACGATATAATAATTGCATAACTATCTGAAACTGCATAATACGAATAAATACACATTTTATTATACACATTTAAATAAAATCATGTCAAAATAAAGATAAAAAAATAATAATAATAATTACTAGATTACATACATTATGCATGAAATGACAACCGTCTTTGGAACATTTGCCAGATTGTATCACTTTATAACAATAGCCTCGAAATTCTTTCATGAGTAAAGTGCTTTCGTATATCGTAACATTTGTCTTCGATTTCGTCGAAATCGTTCTTACTACGCGTGTCATCTCCTTCGATGTATTCTCTACATTATTATTTTCATACATCTCATTGAACTCAGATTGATTTTTTTTGTAATATTTATCAAATAAATTATCAGTCATATGATACGGTTTGTCGCGCGGACTAGATTCAGACGAATCGTACCTGAAAAGATCAACAAAGAATTAACAATAAAAAAGTAACTTTTATAGATATCACGCTATCGTACATAAGAATGACTATGAAACACTTACTCGTTCATGAGCGTTGAATCAGCAAAGATAGAAATATAGTCATTTTCATCGTCTTGATCGTCCATTGAGTCTTCACATGAGCTTAATTTAGCCGATATCGAACATTGATTCTCCACGAACGATTCGCAAACTTTTGACGCTACTTCTGTAAATATCCTTCTGTTCTGCAGTAGATCACAGTCCCGAACATCACCATCCTGAACACTTTCAATTTGATCCTGTCTTATAAAACCTGGAATACCTTTATCAGTCTTTGATTTTAGTTCGTCAGTTTCTGTAACTACATCTCCGGCGTTTGATACATTATTTAGCCTACTAACGCTCGAAGTTGCTACTTGAAATATTCCTTTGGTATCTAATTCATTAATACTGGTCGTGTTGTTGGCAGCATCGACATTTATGTCCATTCTGCGTACATTAGTAGCACCCCGAAGCCAGTGGTTTCTATCTAATTTTAATCTTTTCGCAGACTGACCACCAATGTCTTCATTAGTAATTACACGTTTCTGTTTAAATACTTTTGTACCATCGAGCGAATACCTTGTCGTATCGTTAGCAGTATCTTCCTTCTTTTTTTCTTGCTCGTATTTTAAAGAATTATTGGCATTGGTAACAGTATGAGACTTATAATTTTCTGGAAGCAGAAACTGCGATGAAAACCAAGTATTTTGACTGTTTTCTTTATCAAGCTCATTGTTACACTCTGAACTAAAGCTCTTATTCTGCATATCAAATAAGTCTTTGGCTTTAAAATCTTTGCTCGCGTTATCTCCTAAAGTACTACGATTTTCATTGTTAATCAAGTCTACCGTCTTTTCATAATTGGTATTTTTATTACAGTCTGTACTTGTTCTTGGTAGTTTTGGTATGACATAATTCCTTATAATACTTGAATTGTGTTTCTCATTCATTTCAAACCATCCATTATTGAGTACAACGCTTTTTGAAATAGTTTGTTTTAAATCGGAACCTTTGAAGTCTACTTTCGTACATTTATTCAAATTTTCCTTTGTTTCTTTTATTTTTAACTTAATAGAATTTTTATGTAATATATCCTCTTTGATAATAACTGGCAAATTTCTTTGCGTTTTCTTATTTTCTTTTACCTTTACCAAAGGCGAATCTTCTTTATGTTCATCCCTGTCTTCCAAAACTTGAATACCAACATCGGTTGGTGTTTCCGTGCTTGTCATATATTTATTCAATATATAATTTGTAGAAAAAATTGTATTTGAGAGGTCCACAGCGCTGTGCGAAAAATTATCAAGATCCACGCAAGAACTGCATAATTCTTCATTTCTATTTACATCAAGACTTTTATATGTACTTTGGTTTTGTTCCATCTTAACATTATTATTTACAGTTTTCTTTGGCATCTCTTTGGCACATGTATATTCAGCTTCTATCCTTGTGACATTTCTCTGAAAGACCTTCAATTCGTCAGAGGGGCTTATAACATTTGAATTTTTATCCCTGACTATGGTCCTTTTCAAGCAAATTTTCAACTTCTCGTTGTCCTTTAATGCTTTGACCTTTAGTTCTGAATCTGAAACGTTTAAATACCATAAATTGAAATAAATAATTCTTGACTTAGATTAAGCGGTAAAAATTATACTACTTACCATATTTTATCTTCCATGATTCAAAGTTCAATTGTTTTGTATTAATTTCATTCTTTTTATGATAAATGCGTTTAGGTGGTTGCAGCACATTTTTTAATTTTTCTTTCTTATGTTTGGGTTTTCGTCCCTTAGATATTTTAGAATTTTCATCTTTTTTCTTATGATTAGTGTTTATTAAATTTACAATTTTCAATCTATATGCCAATGGATAATTATGAAGCAGCAAACTGTACTCTGGCATATTTTCTGCCAATAAACAATTCCTTAAAACAATAATTGGTTCTTTTGAACCCAAGATATTTTTATATTTTTCCTTTAACAAGCTCATGTTAGCAGATGTATCTCCTTTAATTTGTGTCTGAGACTTTGCATCATACATTTGTTGTTCGCAACAAGGACTCTTCTTTCTTTCGTTACTTTGTTATAAATGATTACTTACTATATTTTATATAAAAAAAATACCCTGATAATACAAATACCAAAATACGATTGTAAAAGCGTTTCGTATAATTTGCAATTACGATACAAATAAATAAATGCATCACATTAACAGAAAAATTCTAAGAAATACAAAGTATCGTTTGAGGTAAACATTTTGACGAAGGTTTTGAAATAATTATATATGATTTATAAGTTAAATATTGATTTTATAACAATTCTAGAAAGATTTAAGATTTTCTTTATCGAATACAGGTTTCGTTCAAAACGAAATTCGATCTTTAAATTGTGCAAACATAGCACGTGTCTGACAAAACGAACATCGTAACAATGTATAGAATGTTTGATTGTACTTACCGCGGTCGGTTTCATTAAAGATAAAACAGAAGAAGCTCTATGCAATTCGGCGTTTCACCCCATGTACACTTTGAATCCAGTGTACCGTAAAATATACACGTGCAAACGCGTGTATAAACAATCTTCTTTGTTTCTACGTTTCACCGCGAAAATGTTCAAGTGCTACGAACAAGATGCGAGAATCACAAGCGGCGATCGATATATCGATTATGGCGGCGGGAAGCTGATTATTTCAAATCGTTCGAATTAGTCTTTATCGATTTTCATAGAAAACGGTATAAACGAATACAAAATATTTCTTATTAATAATGTTGTACGTAATTTTTCAACTTGATTTTATCAAATAATTTGTTCAAATATTTCGTACAACAAATTCTTCTATACAAGCTTGAAGATTGTTGACGCTAGTTAAAGAACAATTAATAACTATAACTTTTTAAGCACTCTTGTTAAAAGAAACTGTTTAGAAACTTTTACACAATTATCCGATTCATTTCCTCGTAGATAATACGAAGTCCTTGCGAACCCATAAGCGTTCCCTGAGTCAATAAACGTGTCTTGATGAAAACCAAGGAAAGCTTGATTAGGAGGATGGGTGGGGGAGGAGACAAAAACACGCGGAAGATCCTTTTTATAATCAACCCTGTTTATTTTACAATACTTTATCTTACAGACATTATTTAAAAATGTTTGAATAAAACAACGAAATTAACGAATGTTAATTATATTTGCAATCATACTTACTTCCAAGAATTTTTCTGAATGTTTCAGTTAAAGTAAAAAAATGATTAAATAATCACAAAAATCTACAAAGAATTTATAAAATAATTTTATTTCTATATTTTACTCAAAAAGAATTATAAATAGTTGTTGATTTCCTTACAAATTTATGTTTATGTATATTGACACACGATACACAAACGAAATGCGGCGCACAGTTTGTTTGACCTTCGAAAGAGAACAACAAGCTTTTTCTAAATGGCGCATCAATAAAACTGAAACACTCGAAACGCAGATGTTAAAAGGTTAAAAAAGATCAGCATCGCTGCAAGGAAACAAACTTCTAATAGAGGTGTCGTCTAGCACGTGTGGACAACGTCGGCGAAAGATTGTTCACAATAACTGTTCCGAAAAAAAGCAGACACACTTCTTTCGAACAAGCATCACAGGGTTTAAAAAGTACAATAACGTCGTACCGTTTTCTTGAACGGTTCTAGAAAATTTATTGGAATGTCCGGGCCCATAAACCTTCCCGTTTCCTAACCACGTGCAAACTTTATGTTCCTGTATGCCTGCGATAAAATTTAAATTTTAATTCTGAAGTTAACTTTATTATCTTTCGAGTACTTCCTTGCTGTTACATTGCATCCTTTTCCTATAATCGTATACCTGGGATCGTTTAAATATAATTTCTATTTTCAACTAAACAGGAAGCAAAGAAAGGGATCAATGACGAAGATACATTAATGTTATCCAAATTTTTATTCAAGCGATTCAATTCGTTCTTCTTTTTGTTTTAATCGAACAATCAAATGATGATGGTTGTCTCGTATATTATTTCCAAAGTCACGACAAAGTAGTCTTTTCACGACGTAGAAAAACGACGACGATTCTGATACTACAAACGTTTTAACATTTATACAATGAAAAAGGAGTCAGTCTATATCTTTACGGTGCGTACACGTAAACGGTATTGTCTAGTCTGTTAAAAGCCAATTGTTCGTCGATCCAATCTCGCGCCTGGGCAACATTTGCATAGACACCTGGAGTTCCATCCTCGCCGCAACCGATTCCCCACGCAACGATACCTGCTTGCAAATATCTGGTGGGATCGTTTACAGTCGGACACACGAGAGGACTTCCTCCGTCACCCTGGAAACAAAGAATTACACCATTTGCATTATATTTGCATGATAAATCGCAAATCGTACTTTTTTAAATCCTTAAAAATCATATTAATTTAATAAGAGGGTACCCTAGTTTATAACTATGTTCTTATTGTAATTTGATTGAAGTTGTAAAGCGTTCGAGTTACCTTGCAGGTATCTTTGCCAGCCTCGCCGCCAGCACATATAAAACTTTCGTGCAAAGAAAAGTATTTTCCTAGTCTCGTGTTCCGCAGGCTATTCTGACAGCTGTCGCGCGGCACCACAGGTAGGTTTACTTTTTTCAAAATCACCTGATAATGACCCTCTTTACCTGGAACATACCGTTGAACGGATGAACGCCTTTATAAGAAAGTTTTAGTAGATCCAGCACGTTCGTTGCCAGGTATAAATAGGATTAACCTAATCCCAGAAACTTTAATTAAATTAGTTAAACGCGATAAAATCCTAATTATTAAGGATGCAGTCAATTATGTTCAAATTTAACCTTTCAACTCGATAACCAGCATTATTAGCTTAACGTCGTTAGTCGCGCTGAGACGGCCAGTGTCATGTAATCCAAATTTACATAGCAATAATACTCAGACAACAAGTTTGTAAAAGCTCAGTTTGAGATGTCAATACTCTCGTTTTTATATAAACCATGAGATTGCCAGTTCTATGCACGACTAACGGAGAGTTGTTAATATTAACCCTATCCAAGGTTTATTTCATACTTCTTTCAGTCGCCGGTGACTGACAGTGGCGCTTAATCTAAAAAGTATCATTGTGATATTATTATAACGATCATGTTAATAATACTACGAATGGCAATTTAATACTGATTAAACAGGAAACAATTATAAGCTGTAGCTTTGATGTCGTACCAAATATATCCTTTCCCCAGCCGCTGGCGAAGCAGCGAGTATTCTGAAACACCGTATTTCGTTCTGGTAGACAAACGATATCCACGTTCTCCGCCAATGTCACCGGTTCGGTCAGAATCAAAATGGCGAAGTCGTTGTAGAGAGCTCCGGAATGATAGTTCTCGTGCACGATCACGCTTTGCACGTTGCGATCTTGATGAGGGTAAATTTCATTCTTAGTCTGCGTGTCCCATTCTCCTGCACGGATTCTCAATTCCGACGGCAGTTTTCTATCATAAAATTATCTCGTTTTAGAACAATGAAACGGAAACTCATAAAGGATATCGTTGAGAGTACGCAAAAGTATACGCAAAAGTTTGCACACTCCTAACAAATCAATTCAACTAATTGTTTTACCCTTGTACGCAATGAGCGGCTGTTAAAACGGCCTGCGGATGAATCAAGGAACCTCCGCATTGATAAACGTTCAATTTCTGATTATCCTCGCCAACTATTTCTTCTTTCAAGATAGCCACCATCCACGGGAACTCGCCAAATTGAGCCTCGTTGTTGTTGTCCCCGGTAATCCTGAAACCAACACCCTCCGGGTGCCTTTGTCCGCAGCCTTTCCTCTTCACGGGGGGCGGTGTAACATTTTCGCCAGGATCCACTCTGTCCGGCGGCTTGCAGCACACGTCCAAGTAATTGTCGCACGGGCCAAATGCTCTGCACCGAGACAATGAGTTAAAAAAAAAAAAAGAAAAGAAAAAGATACCAATAAATCACTCGTCGTTTAACGCTTCGAGTGCCATTATGAAATCGTAGAAAGTCCTTCGAATTTATGCTTTCGTTTCTAACAAATACAGTGTATGGTTATATTTATAGTATTTAGCTGTTTCTGTTGTACAAATTTTCGGATATGTGATAAAGTTGTTTAATATTATCTGAATAGTTCCGATTATAATAGGCGACAGATTCGTGGCACTCAAAGTGTTAACTATTATAATAAATTAACCCTTTGCACTTTAATTTACCGGGGTGTTTTAAAATGCGAAATTTCACTTTCACCCCGTATCAAAATATAGAAAATTAAAGAAGGGAATATAAAATCAACAGATTCTCAAATATTTTGAACAGTTTGGTTTCTGGAAACGTATGTAGCTGGAAAATTAGATTAGACCCGATTACGTCCAGAAATACTTCGAGTGCAAAGGGTTAAGCATAAAACTAGTGTTACATAAGTTTTCAAAGATATCTGATTTATTTCCATGCGCGACAGAGAAAAGGCTTGTGTATAAAATCAGTTGCGTATGGAAATGTTAACCTGATGAAGTACGCGTGACGAATTAACTCTTATAGGACGGGATACTTTGACGCTCGACACAATAAACGCACGGAATATTATTTAATTAATCCTTTGAATTCGAGTGGCACCTCCGGGCCGACATATGTGATTTACTAGAATATTTGAAAATATAAAATTTAAGTAGAATTAACATTAGAATATGGAAAATTAGCGAAAGAAATAGAAATAAATGGATTATCCAGCATTCGTAGCAGTTTTCTACTAAAATTTTCTTCTGGAAAAATGCATCGAGAGCAAAGGGTTGAATTCCCTTCCTCGAAGCATATGAAAAATATAGAACGGATGTTTCTTAAATATTGTACGAATGTGTAAGTTGGTGTGCGTAGATTTTCCGTAAAGGGTTAATTCATCATGAGAATTTTAACCTTACAAAAGCTTCTTTTACTTTCTTTCGTTGCTCGTTGCTTTTGACGGATGAAAATATATCACAAGATAAATAGAAGTACATCGTTCAGGAGTGGTTCCAAAGACCGTCTCAAGCGGCGTGCCAACCAATTTATAAAACCTTAAACGTCCATGATTATTAGGTAATGAATTATCAATCGTTTGAGCGTTAAACAGTGTTGCTTTCATTTCGTTTCAAAAAGTGCCGTCGATCGAAAGATCCTATATACAGGTTCATAGTAAATAGGTAAATTGCAAATATTTGTGTTGGACACTTTTTGAATACGTTTTTGCAATCGTTCGTGTCGCCGTCGTTATCGATGAACGGCGTTAAAAATTTAATATAACTTACTTAACACGTTAAGCGCCACGTCAGTCACCGGTGACAATTAAATAATTGTAACAAAAAGAAGTATGAAATAAACCTTGGATAGCGTTGATATTAAGCTAATAATCTTGGCTATCGAACGGAAAGGTTTTTGAAAATTGATCAACTGCATCTTTAATAATTAGAATTTTATCGTGTCTGTCACTAACGTCGGTCCCGTTCAGCTAAACTGTTTCAAATCTAAAATTTCTAAATTTCCGAATTTTAAGTTTCCATAGTTCCAAATTTCAAATCGCTAAATTTCAAATTCCGAAATTTCCAAATATCAGATTTCTAAATTTTAAATTTCCAAAGTTCCAAATTTCAAATCGCTAAATTTCAAATTCCCAAATATCAAATTCCTAAATTTAAAACTTCCAAATTTACAAATTTCCAAGTTTCTAAATTTCAAATTTCCAACTTTCCAAATCTCAAATTTCTAAATTTTAAATTTCCAAATTTCGAACTTTCAAATCTCAAATCGCTAAATTTCAAATTCCCAAATTTCCAAATATCAGATTTCTAAATTTTAAATTTCCAAAGTTCCAAATTTCAAATCGCTAAATTTCAAATTCCCAAATATCAAATCCCTAAATTTTAAACTTCCAAATTTACAAATTTCCAAGTTTCTAAATTTCAAATTTCCAACTTTCCAAACCTCAAATTTCTAAATTTTAAATTTCCAAATTTCGAACTTTCAAATCTCAAATTTCTAAATTTTAAATTTCCAAATTTCGAACTTTCAAATCTCAAATTTCTAAATTTTAAATTTCCAAATTTCCAAATATCAGATTTCTAAATTTTAACTTTCCAAAGTTCGAAATTTCGAATTTCCAAATTTCCAAATATCAAACTCCTAAATTTTAAATTTCCAAAGTTCAAACTTTTCGTATGGGCGGCGTCGGTGCGTAGAACCGGCAGTGTCGAAGGTTAAAAAATAAATGTAATATAATATAATATAATTGAGCGCTCGCTCGCTGCCGGCTGAACAGAAAGTACAGCAAAATCACCTTAACACTAGAACTACCAAGCGCGTCAAAATAACTCGCTTCTGATTTCTCATTTTAAATTACAAAATTAATTAAAAAACTCTTGTCGAAATATAAGTTGTCTTTTATCTTAATAAACAATTATTCTATATATATCTGTTTACCTTTCATCTCTCATTTATTTTATCCTCTATTTCAATTTTAACTTTGAAGTAAGGGTACACCGAACGTCGGTAATTCTAGTGTTAAACTTTGAAACAATGCTAAAAATAATTTTGTCCACGAAAAGCAGGCTCCTGAACCACTTCACCGTCGATACGACACCAACATAACCCAAGTATTCATTCCAAGCGCAAAACATTCCCATTAAAAGACAATATGGACGCTATTCCCGTCGCTTGAGACCAGTCTTTGGAACTCACCCCATCATATTCAGTATAGGCACATTGGTATCAAAACCGGACCTGATATCTATCAGTCCAACGCCGTTTTCCAAAATCGTTCCCTCGCGGCATTGATAATACGGCACGCATTGGCAATCGTCCGGCAACGGTTTCGGCTTATTCTGTGTACCCAGGATGGTTTTAGTCGTCGTGGTGGTTTCTCCATTGCCGAACACGCTCGATATCAAAGAGTCCAAACTACCATTGGTGCTTTGTTCCGGATTTGGAGGATCTTGAACTTTGGGGGGGTTTGATTGATTTTGAGGGCCCGGTCCGAACACGCTTTGTATCAGGCTGTCTAAATTATCTTGCTGAGGAGCTGGCACGGCCAGACAATATCCAGCCAGAGCCAAGCTTAACAATACGCTTCGCATCGCTGCGTTGGAGGTCCTGAAAACAATTCTTTACGTTACACGAGTGGATTTTTCAATTTTTGAAGAGGCTGCGGTGACAAGGGATAAGTCGTTTCAAGTGGTTGAAGGATGGCAATTGTCGCAGGCGTTGATACTGCAAAAAGTTAGCTAAT
The DNA here is from genome assembly GCA_943735885.1 of Stelis phaeoptera. Classification (NCBI taxonomy): domain Eukaryota; kingdom Metazoa; phylum Arthropoda; class Insecta; order Hymenoptera; family Megachilidae; genus Stelis; species Stelis phaeoptera. The sequence goes on along the minus strand of OX030932.1, from coordinate 15,588,934 downwards.
AGTTGGCGCAAATGACCCTCGCAACAGGGGGTCTGAATTTCTATGTTTCTGGCCATGCTTGTACCAGCTCTGTCGTCCGAAAGAGAAAATGATTGTTTTCTTTTATCGGGTATGGGCAGAAATTCACAAAATGTCGCGGGCAAGGTTACTTGTGCCAACTATTGGCATAGCCTGAACGCAGCCTTACAGAAACGGGGAGATAATCTTTTTGACTGTGAACGGCTTAATTACAATACAACGTGTAATATTATTCTGAACTACAGCTATAAGAATGCAACATTCAATTTTGTAGAAGACAAGTGCGTGGAACTTTTCGACTTTTAAAGATTAATTATTAATGATACCCACGAATAGTTAATTTTCAAACAATAACCGGCAATTATAATACATTTATTACATTTACCATAATATATACGCTATCTTAACCCCTTGCCTTACGATTTTCCCGACAGGTGCATCAATCGAAGCTAAATATTTATTAGGAAATTACAATTTACACAGTTAACGCTCGTCGAATGTGAAGTATACGTAATATTTCAATCAGAATTAAAATTATAATTCAATTGCGATGAAAGTTTGAACGACAGAAGTCGATATTGTAAATCAAGGAGTCTTGATGCGAAATCTGACTTAATAATATTAAATATTAATAGTATTTTCCACTCTTCGTCCAGTATATTAAATAAAAAAAAAAAAGAAAAGGAAACTTGAAATCAATCCGTTCATAATTAAAATTTACTCATAAACAGTTTCTTTCATTACAACGTACAGATTATGCGTACTGAAACAACGCAGAGTTATAAAAGATTATTAACTATTTATAGCAATTTTGCGTTTCTACTTTTTTGTACGTAAATAAAGATGATGACTTCACTGGCTCACGGATGAAACCGGTGACGCGAGAAGCTCGTGAATTCCCAGAATCGTGTGTTAAAACAAGGATAAGACGTATATTTTGTACAAGTTAACCGGGGGGCAAATTTGTAACGTTCAATCACGTGAACCTTCCTTCCATTTTATGCTAATACGTCCGATGTTTACGTAAACGTTAGGAAACGATGTATGTACGTAAATTAGTATTCCAGGGTTAAATTATGATGCAATCATTCATTCTTTTGGTAGGATAATAGAAACATCTGTTAATTTGTAAACGACCGTGTTCATTTTAGAGATTAAATAAAATATTATACGTCGTTTTGAGTACTGAAATTTGGTGCAATTTTCAAAACAATAAAAAAGAAACCCCACCACCCTGACCTTACGTTTGAATTAGTAGGGGTTCATTAGCTTCGATTGTCGATAAATCTTGGTAATTTTAAATACCAAATCGTGGCATTAGATTTCCGATTCAGAAATATTGAATAACATTGAATACGAAAAGATTGCCTTACGAACGATGTAATCTTTTACTTACATACCACTGGATAAAAAGTATATGCAGAATTGAAAAGACTGAAACACTTCCGTCGCGGCTTGACGTTTCTAAAGCTTCGACGATACCATGCGTCGAAAACAAATGACAATTATCAGGAAGAGAGAAACTTATTATAGCCTTGAACTATACTATACGAATCCTGTTACAGATAATGGAACAAAGGTTTGTCCAAGATATTCGTGACACAGTATTTTCTCATCAGTCCTTGATAACAGAATTTTCCTGTTCGGAATTTCCGAGATCTATCGTAATCGTCGTTCGGAGACGACGTGAAATAAAAACAGCAAACATTTGAAACGAAAAGTATTCGATAGATGGCATCATTGTGCGTTCCTTTGAAATTGGAACGGTAATTGAGCGAAGCTTTGTTCTAGTAATGTTGCTGTAATTCAAGACTGTTTACTTTAAACAAGGAAGCCATTACGAATAGTCGAAACTATAAATAATTTGACAGCGCAAGTTTGGTTAATCAACGTTTTGAAGAAGATAGCTTTTTTTTTATATTCGAGTCCAAAAGTCGAGACGTAGAAGCAACGCTCCCCAATAGTTTCCATTTCTATCACATAAGAACATATGTATACCATTATCTACTTTCAGAGTCCGAAAACTATAAATTTAATTTTGACGGGGTCAAATCTGACCGAATTATAATACAACAGATTTCAATAACTTGCAAGGCGTTAAAAGTTGTACTGTTTTAAAATTCAGGGATTTAGTTACATAAGCGTCCCGGCATTTTGATCAAATTGTGAATTCTTGACACTGACCTCAACCGACAAACTGGTTACATGATCGTTAAACCGGTATATCGATACGATCGCTTGGTCGTTGAAATTCGTGAACGCGTTAAAAAACGAAAACATCGATCCGTTATGCTATAAGATTGCTAATTCAACGCAAACGGTCATCAGGTTCAAGCCGAAGAAAGTTAGATAATACTTGATGTACTATAATCAATATCTAAGCAACTTAAAGACTGCTAATGAGATTTATGTGACATAATGAACTCACGGGCACATCGAATCATAATAAACAGTTACAGAATACTTGCGAAACGCCTTCGGTGTCGATAAATATTATGTTGAGCTTCTTTTACAAATGAAAGTTAATAAACAAGGGTTAAAATGTTCTAAAGACGTGAGCTTTGACGGAAAAAAAAAAAGATGAAACTTCTTAATCGCAAGTCGATAGGTTAAAGATCCACTTGAACGGTGTCGTGTCTGGGCCTTTCCCCAAAAAGTGAATGTGTTCGACGTTGTATTCACAGCCTATGCTAGAAAAATAAACACGAAGAGCACGATCGTGTATAAAAGCACCTTAAAAAAGAAGAAAAGATGAAGCTAAGATAAGGTGTTAAATTATGACGTGCTATTCTGTCATGTAGAAGTGAAAATTATCATCTCTGTCACACAAAAGGCAATTTGTTCAATCCTTGGAACACGTTCGCCATTTTGTTTTCATGAATTGATCAACATCTATTAAAATCTATTTATAGGTAAAAATTTTCAACCCAAAAATCACGCCTCAGGTTTCCAATTCCATTGAAATCGCTGGCCAAATTCCTATGGCAAACAATAGTTTACTTTAATGTTGCAGTCACTCGAAGGTTAGATTGTAAATCTATTCGCACTGTTAGGGGCGGGTAGCTAACAGTACAACACGACCCTGTGTACAGTTGTTTTTTTTTTCTCTCTTTTAAACATGAAAATAAGAATTGTAAAAAAGTGTATAAACTATCAAGTGTATCAACTATAACCGTTTCGGTGCAATGATCAAAAGGAATGTCGGGAAGGATGAAACACTCACCGTAAACGCGATTACAATCCGTGAAACAAAGACCGCTCTCTTCAAGGAACAACGTTCGATTGCGACTTGTTGGTCGTCGATGCCGCAATTTCTTCGTTTACATATACACACAGCAGCCGACCATTTATGAGAATTCTCCCCCACCAGTTCTTGATTTCTTGATTCTACTCGTTAGCAATGTGTACGTTCCCTCTCGGTGAACAGCATACTGACCTTAGTTGATTCAAATCAGGTGGTATTCCCCATGTACAAGATTTCTCAGAAGGTTTTTCGGACCAATCACAATTCCGTGTTCGTTGACGTCCTTTTCTAACGAAATTTTCATTGTGACACACCTGGGTGTCTTTAGTTACAGCCCTGAAATATTTAAACTTGTATATTGTATGCGATGCTCGATAGTTTAGTTGAGGTGTTTATTACACGAAAAATGGAAAAAAATGTCCTGGGAAGTACTGGTCAATGGCACCATAAATAACCAAGCAAATATTAATTTTGAATATTGCAATATTACAATTTCATTACTAATAATTTTATGGTATACCTTAACAAAAGCTTCCAGATACAATTTTCTGTACGAGACTCATCGATTCCATGAAATATACGGTCAACCAGACGTATATTTGAGTTGTCAGGTTGTCACACGTTTCAAATTATTTTGCACCAAATAACGCTATAATATATCGTTAATAACCTCTTTGCTATACGCATTTAATTTCAACTTCAATCGCTATTTAAACGTATCCAGCATTCCTTCTTAGAGTTTTTATAATCTTCCGTGAACCTGATTTATATTTCAAGATGTACGTCGTTCAAACCCGGTCGGAATCTTAAGAAAAGATGGCATTTCAAAATTGATAACACAATCAATGTAGTAAATAAACATTATGTAAGTAACTTATAAGAAGTACGGACTTACTCACAGTACGTTTGTTAATACACTATCATGTTAATAGACAAAGAATATTTTCATTAATATACCTTCATGTAATTATTAATCCAAAAAAAAATAACAATTTATTCTCGAATACTTTACTCATCTTCCTTACTTTGAATTTTTCAATCGTTAAGAATGCTGAGTGTCATTTGTTTATCTCGCACCAGATGTCACGTCAGTAGCGACGATATCATCGCCATAACAATGTAGCTAGTTTTAAAAAAGGCGAATAAATGTGCATCGCATGCTAAAAGAAGACTACGACGATGCACGTTACTTTAATACATAGTTGTTAACAATGCAACTAGATTTCGTGATAATTTATATCGTAACGTCACATCATAGACTAATGCGTGTGTAGGTAAATGATAGATAAATATTCATACCTATAGTATGACGAATCAACTTTACATTCGATATTTCTCTAATCAAATAACCCAATTTTGGATAATATTCAATATTTCTGTATAAATATTAATTATAGGTTATGTTTGTCATTATATCAAACTCAAGAACTCGATGCATAATTTAACACTAGAACTACCGGCGTTCAATGTGCCATAACTTCTGAGTTAAAAATAAATTAGAAAACAAACTAATTACGATATAAAATGTAAATTTACGTATACAATAATTCTTTATCTTGATAAAAGCCAACGTATAACTCGACAGAAGCGTTTTAATCAATTTTCAAAGTTAAAATAAAAAATCTAAAGTAAGTCATTTTAATCCGTTTGGTAAGTCTAGTGTTAATGATGTATATAAAATAGAAAACAGACGGATTTTAATGTTAATAAATACATAAAAAAAAAGCTTCCACCGTGACAATGTGACTTTGTACACATTGCCGTGACCAGGATTCGAACCTGGGTTACTACGGCCACAACGTAGGGTCCTAACCACTAGACGATCACGGCTATCGGAAGAACTGGTGTCTGACTCTCATTTTTCTATATATTAATTGAAGAGAAATTTGATAACATTCATCATGAATTTAATTCATTAATATCCAATGTCGCGTATACACAACATTTTTCCTTTACCTTTCGCGATTATAAATTTTCATTTTCAAAATTAAACATTTATTATTACCGTATTATTAAAAACATTTATACTTAAGTATCTTGAAAATATTATACACATATTCAAACTTTGGGAACTAATAGGTTAATAACCATATAACATACATAATGCAATAATTAAAAAATAAATACAAAATATATTTTATAAAAATTTGTTAGGATGGAAAACAATTGTTATTTTCTGTTTTATATGTTTATACAATTAGATGCAGTAAAGTACGAAATACTGCGTATCGTAGATTCATAAAGAAGACTAGATAAAACACAATTTATTAAACATATTTATCCTTCTATTCATCACGCTCCATACGTTGCTAATTGCTGTTCGATCCACTGCGTATATTGTCCTACGCTGGTATAAACGGCAGGGATATTGGACGTACCACAACCGATTCCCCAAGACACTATTCCAGCCTAAAAATATTTCCTTTATTACCTTTTGTACACGCTTGAAAGTTTTATGGAAAGGTAGACTTTGGTTATAAACGCTTAGAAGAAAGACATCATTCTTTTTATTGCCCATTCAATTAGACTGGTTAGTGCTTTATGCCTGGACTGAAACACCTTTTTTTTTCAGGGAGCCCTTTTTCTACGACACATGCCAACAGAATAGGGTCACCCGTCCGAGGTACTTGACTTCAGGTTAAGAAAAGGTGGAATCAGGTAATCGGATTACCTGGAAGAATTGTCCTGTGGCTGTCGGACAGACCAATGGTCCACCGCCGTCTCCGCGACACGTGTCCCTGTTTGTTTCGCCACCTGCGCATATAAACGACCCGTGCAACTGGAAATACGGTCCCAACTTAGTGGTTCGAAGTCGATTTTGACAATCGGTTCTATCGACGATAGGAAGTTCCACTTTTCGCAGCTGGGTCTGATACGTACCACCTACAATTATCGACGATTAACCATCGAATTAATATTATTTGAAATATCACCAAAGGATCTTACCAAAAGAATTCTTCCCCCAACCGGTTCCGACGCACCTAGTACCAGCAGGAAAGACCAGCCCCTGTTGTGACACACAGATTGGAGCCACGTTTACGCTTTGTTTAACAGGTTCGTGTAGAATAACCACCGCTATGTCATTGAACAGAGCACTGTCGTAAAACTGCGGATGAACCACTATGGCTTTCACGTTGGCAGTTTGATAGGGTACCGGTTGATCGTTTGGTTGATACTCCAGATCCCATTGACCGAAACGCGCCACCCATCGCTCGCTCTTGTGACTAAACATAGTTTCGTGCTTAACAAACAATATACGCAAAATCGAGCCGTTTTGTAGCAGAAATGACCTACTTAACGACACAATGGGCAGCCGTAAGTACGGCCTTATTTGTAATCATGGACCCACCGCACTGGAACAGGTACTTGCCGTCCGCCTGCACCGTCAATAGGGCAACCATCCACGGGAACTCGGCAAAATAAGTTTTCCCTGTGTCCACGGGGTAAGGCTGCGCTATGAAAGAAATCATCTGGTTCCAATTATCGATACTTCATAAAGTCTAATAAAAAGAAAAAAAAAGACAAGAAAAAAGTGCACCGTCTACCTGGCGCGTAGGTCTTATTCTGAATACCGCAACCCGCTTGAGAGAACGACGCCTCCCCGTTTACGATACTTTCCCCCCGTCCTTGCAAGTCCACGTTCCTTTGAACGTTGAACACGTTGGCTCGACAACAAACTTGACCCGAGGTTCCGCAAATGGAAAACCTAGGGTCGATGATACCCGCCCCGTCCACGTTGACCGTATTTCCAGGTGTGCACAACCAGCTCATCATACAGTAACACGCCTGCGAGGTGCCGGGGTTCTTAACGGGTCCGATCACCACCGGGATCCCGTTGCTGTAGGTCGGATTTACCCCTTGGCAGCAGGAGGTAGGCACAGGACACTGACCAGACGTCACTACAGGGTTAACGACCCCTACGTTCACAGGCACCACGACTCCGTTGTTGCATTGAATCGTGTTGCCGCACATGATACAGATTTGCGAAGTGACCGAAGGATTGGTGTACTGAATCACGCTGTCTGGTCGGCAGCATACTTGATCGTTACTTGGACACTGGACGTTCTGCAGACGAGGAGTGATCACACCTTCACCCGCTGTACCGATGATTCCCGTTGGATTGCATTGCGAAGGTAGCACACAGACGCAAACCTGCGTCGTAGGAGTCTCTATCGTAGGGAAGATCACTGGCGGAAGAGTCGAGGTGGTTGTCTTCATAGTTGTAGTTGTCTTCATAGTTGTGGTCGTTTTCATCGTGGTGGTTGTCTTCATAGTCGTAGTTGTTTTCATGGTTGTTGTGCTTGTTGTGCTGGTCGTGGTGGTTGTTACGTTTGGAAGACGACAGCATACTTCCAGGTCCCCTGTACACCTTCGGTATCTGATTCAGAAAACTGTGTATAATAAAAATGTTCGTAATTACGACTGCTTCTCTATGGTTCTCGAAATCAACTCACCGAACGTCGATCACTATGATACCGTCTGTAATTATGGTACGATTGGCGTTGCAAAGATAATACGGTACACAAATACAATCTGTGTCCGGTGGAACGGTTGGAATCTTCTCTATCTGTTGAATCTTCTTCCATTTCAGCAGATGGAACAGGAACAGAGGTGACGATTCCTTTTGTATCGAACGATCGATTCTTCTTGCCGCCAGTTGATTTGATTCTTCTAATAGCACCGTGTCGAGAAATATTAGGGTAACGGTGATATAAAATAATCCAAAGAATCGCGACATGACTTGTTTCCTAAGCGGTAGCTCGTTCTCTATTGAACGACTTTTAACGCCAGTCGACGTTTTATGTACACAGGATACGCCGGTATTTCCTAACACACGGGGAATATCCAGATTTAGATAGGAGCTTGATTGTTGACCAGGTGTCAGTTTTCTGAGTTTTTTTTTAACGATAACGCATCGTAGTTGCCAGAAACTTGACCTCTGCGACACTGAGGGACGAAAATTTCAATATTTTGATTCAAAGTTTGAGTAATTCGAATAACTGGAATACTCTGTTGTCCGAAAAATCAAATACAAATGAAATTCGAATGTTAACAAAGTCTGGACGGTTCGAATGCTCAGAAATAGAATTCGATTTATCCGGTCATTTGAATATCCGAGAAATTCCATATTTTTTTCAAATTCGAATTTATTTAAATATCGGGGAAATTCCAAATCTTCAAATCTTACAAAATTGTTTATTTACCATTAATTTCTATAATATTATTAGAACACATTTAGCCTCTTTACACTCGGATATCATCAGAATTTAAAGTTTCTCTGAATCATTATAATCTCAATATATTGTAATAAAGTAACTCTGCTTGATCTATTTCCAATTGCAACGCATTCGTTTGAAACTGTGGTTCTTAACCATTTTGATTTTAGGGAACACTTTTGATTGTATGAAAAATTTGCGGAACACCAATGATCCAAAAAAACAAACGAAAACATCCTGCGTAGAAATAAATATATTTCAAAAAATATTTTTTTAATTATTATATTACACAAATATAAAAAAAAAAATTAAATATATTTAGTATAAAATATATAGTTTATATATTTGACGAAACAGAAAAATACTATATTATATAAATACAACAACAAAATATACAGACATGACTTTTATTAAAAATTAAGCTGATTGTTACATAACAGACAAAATAAAATTAAATTACAAATATAATATATATATATATTCTTGAATGAAATTTATTTGAAACTACAATCATTTATCCTCGTTTTGTTAATTATAACATTATCTAGTTTAAAGTGTAAAACATTCGTGCTGGCGTTCCATGGATTCGATCTTTATCAAAGAGTACAAAAGCGCTTATTCGAACAACCGATCGTAACGAATATAATGAATGACCTACTTACCTAATAAGCGGTGGTAAAATATATTGGTTAAAAGAGACTGAATTATTCGTGAAATCACGTTTGATATTCATGTTTCGGATTAATATTGAAACGTTCGACACAAAAATGAATCGAATCGGATGATTTATTATCAGAAAGTTAACTGTTGCATAATTCTTTTTAACAGACATTCACGGTTGGCGAGTCGACGACGCGTATAAAACGGTAACAGTTTCCATGAAATATGCAGTCACGTGACGTTTTATGGTCACTCCGTTCTTTTTTTTTCCCCCCCTTGATCGATTCCGCTGATTCTGAACGATATCAGGCTTTAAATTGCTTTTGCTCGACTTTAAACAAATGGCCACGTTTTTACTATGAAACGTTCATATTATCAACGGAACGTTTCATCGGATTCAACTGAATATAACTTAAAAGTGGAAAGGTGCAGGGTGGTAGAAACAGTAATGTATCTTTTTCTTTTTTATAAATTGCAGTATTTTCTTTTAAACATCAATAATCATAATACAAATTGGTAGACTTACATACACTTAAATCGCAACACATCAACAATAATAATATTATCAATAATAATAATGTAACATGAACGATAAGAAATAATACGTATATATTTATATATATATATAAAATAACAATACAAAAACGGCACTAATAATAATAATTATTAATACAAGATCAAAATCGAAAATCAAACCAAAATATAATTTAATATCTTTGATTGATATAAAAAAAAAAAAGAAAGAAATCATTATGAAATTGGAAAATCATTATTTTATCTGTTTAATGTTGAAACAATCTGCCGTTCAATTATTGTCATCCAATGAATACAAGGGAACATTTTTTTATCATCATGCCAGAAAATAAAGATCCTCAACTTCTGTTCTTATATACTTTCAAATATTTAATCAAATAATTCCAAACTAAACAAAGAAGTAACAGGTGAGAAGATTTCTATAAAAATTCACGTCTAACTCATACCGTATCAAACAGTGAATAATAATGTACAAAAAATTGTTTAATTTCATGGTGCAATAAAAAAGAAAATGTTCCCTCGTTGGAAATTCGAACATTTGTACAATTCTTGTTGCGGGACAAACACGGATGTTGTGCCGAGTAAATAATATCGAGGGTAAAGGACAAGCATAATATGGAACGAATATGGAGTATACACGTAGGTAATATAACTGTAACGTTGAAAGACCCCTTACTTCTTTTAGCCGCTATTATTACGTTATCACCTGACGACGTTAATCGCAAACCGTGCTGGCATCAGATTACGGTAACGTCATCTCGCGTTTAATTGTGAATCATCTACATTAATCTACAATATGTGTACCTACGGCAGCCGCGAGGCCAACAGTTCAAACCATCGCCAACCATACAATGTATTATACTTAACCCATTAATATCCAATGGTTGCATGCTCGAAAAGATTTTTACTATATTGTACCTTTTAATGTGAGAAAATGAAAGAGTATACCGTGTATAGAAAATACAGCACCGTACTGTAATCACTGCTATATTTACGTTGAAAAGAATATATTTGCAGCCTTCGGAAACGAATGGGTTAAGAATGTTATTTGTCAGAAAAGTAACGAGCCGGGAACCGGGAAAATCATTAAAAAAATATATATATATAAGAAGATTAATTTACACCATGATTACTTTTATCAAAAATATCTTTTTCTTTTTATTTTAGTTTATTTAAAATACACTGAAGTCTCGTTACTTTTGCAACAATTTTCCTGGTAGTCATTTTTCACTCGCTAGTGAAAAATTACTCGTCTTATAATTTACAAGTTGTTTTAAGAATATCATTTTTAGTCAGTTCATGCTTATACAATGTATGTATATGTTTCTCTTAGTTTTCCTCGATTACAAACTACATACGTTCTTAACTGCTTCTTTGGAACAACAATTCTATTTACGATTATTAGTTACAAACTATATAAATATTCTAGGTACAAAGATTTCTATAAACAATTCGTAATCGTATGATAAAGGATTATTATAATGATAACAGTCTGCTATGCGTAATTAATTTTGCGAATCTTAAATTTCTACTTTATAACATTGATAAACTCAATACCGAAGCTTTCAAAAAACGATCTGTACAAAATAGAATAAAAAAAGAAACGAAAATATTTGTGTAAGAAAAAAAAATAATACTAAAAGAATGACAAAAGATACTGTTCTTTTCTTTTTGTTAAACTGTGAGACTTTTCTCGCGTACAGTCAATTAATAATCATTGTCATTCTTATTTGACATAGATTCCAACACGAAACTACCACTAATTATTATTATATGTATAGGAACGTAGCCGTAAAAGTAATAGAATTAATAATTAATATACACACATTCATCAGTTTATTAATATCAATTCAACCTTCAACGATTGAATTAAATATAACTGTTTCGTGAAATCTGAAAATTCTTACATTTTCATTTATCAACTTTGTATCATGTTTCATTTCGTAAAAACAAAAGTTGAAAGTTATAAATAGAGAGAGAGAAAAAAAAAAGAAAAAAAGAAACTGATAATAATTGAGCAATGCACACACTGTGTGCACACGTACTTATTTTTAACGTAATGGAAAGGGTTAATTGGTTTAATTAAATGTGTAAGCGCTTTGGAAAACGTTACACGAGTACCGAGAATCGAACTGAACTTTACCCAAAGTTCCTTTCAATATCAAACTTCTTCAATTTTGAGTCAAGAAATTATTCCAAAATAATACTCTACCCCACTGTTTTTCTTGATGATTTGTAAAACTTGGGAAAAAAAACCAAGTAATAATTTTGCCGTTCATAAATTTCCAAATTTAAAAGAAACAGTGCGCGAATACCTAAACTCTGGGAACTATTGCTTTGTTCTAAACCTAATGTAGCATCCCTTTGTGGGTAACTTGGGTCGTTAATGGCATGAGACAAATTAAACCTTCCACTGAATTTCCTCATACGAAAAAGAAAACTGTAGAGATTTGACAAAATGGATAATTGTATTTATTTAGATAAAAAGAGCAGTGAACTGGCGAATATATAATGGCCCTCTGCCTGGAAAGAGCAACGATTCGGCCATCAGCCATCGAAGCAACGAACAAAAGAAGATAAACCACAGCCATCCAGGGTGTATCATTGTTGCGATGACCTTCGATGAATCTCATGGCCGAACACGCAGGAACAAGAGAGGCCTTTTCGTATTCGCAGTTCCATGAAATGTTGTTACAATTCTATGATTCGGAGTCAAACTAGCTCTAATCCAAGTGTCCATTTTTCTGACTTTTCAGTACAGCAGAAAAACAAGACTAGTCGTGAATTTAATTACTAACCTAATAAAAACAAAATTGTTTTAATACATTTTAAAACTTAAAAACTGTGAAAACGACCCAGTTTTAGACACCACAAAGGGTTGGGAATATCAATTCATCGTCCGTCTGAGATACAACTGAAAAGAATGAAAAGAAATAAAAAGGAAACACAATATCTAGCAAAACGTTATTGTTCCAATTTCAATGGCATTACTGTTCATTCAGTGTAATTCACTGGAGGAACTGTTCGATGAAAAGGTACAAAAATAATCTAGGCATGGTTCGAGGGAGTTTTCAAAAATCTGTTCTTTGTGTAAAACTTAAGAATCAAAGAAACGTGATTTGACCGTCTCAAGAATAATCAATGAGGTAATAAGTATTGTTGCTCGTGATCTTGAAAAAGTTTACTTACACGAACGACAAATTTATGGCTATTGTATGTATAAAAAATAGATAGAGTCTTTATTCACATTATCACAGTACTCGTTGCTAATTTGTCTTAAAAGAAAAAAAAAAAAATCTTTCCAAAAAGGAATACTTTAAGAGATACAAAGATTTTTACGAATCATTGGCTAATACGTAAATAAAGTTATACAAAGGTCAATGCATACAAATGTATATAACTGAATTTCTATTTAAAAAAAGTTCAATTCTTGGAGTATCAAATGCTGGCTCGAACGTTGGTAAAAATCTCGACATATAGTTAAAAAAAAATATATAGATTATTTGTCTATGAAATTTTCCTCTTCGTAATGACGACGAAAAATTTGATCAGGAACAAACGAGATTATCATATGGCACGATAGATATAAATAATTAACTTACAAATCTACAAGATCTTTGGATGCAGTCTCTGTTTTGAATCTTCTCAACAATTCGTGTTTCAAGATGGCGGACGCAACGCGTTGAATACCATGGGGAGCAACCAGCATCGCAAATTCAATATAATCGGAATAACTTGAAAGAAAAAGAAATGAAATAACAGTATTCCAAATATACGGCCGTTTTCTTTGCGGCATTCAACGCGTCGAATATAACAGTAAGGCATCGATCGATCAAAATATATACAGAACACTCTTTAACTGCGTTTGTCTTAGCTTTGGAAATTTATTTCGCATTCGAGAAAGGTATAAAATACGACATGTAAAAATGGAATGCAAAATAAATTTCGTCTAGCGTGTTGGATGTACGTCGATCGACAAACGGTAACTTTATTGCACGAATTGTTACGAATAGAAGAACGCTTATTCCTGGCACGATTATTTCGTTTTTTTCTTTGGTTTGTTTTTCGCCTCGAACGGTTTACCTGCCAGCAGATGATACCAGGACGCTCGAAGTTGAATCTTCTATACGTATAAGGGCTCATTCCGCTCTTTCGAGGACCTTGAGGGAAAGCAGATTTTTTATGACACCACGGTGCTTCTTCGCACATACGAACTGGCCACGTGCGTCTCCCTTTACTTCACGCGTCGTTTGCCTATCGAGTTTTTCTGAAATTTAAAGGCATTTACTGTTGCCAACGTGGCGGGGCTCTTCGGCCTCTTGGGACAATACTTGATCGTGTGCGCATCGTCGCCGTTCGTGCCACAAATTGGACACGTGTAAGCCCTAAAAACATACAGAAGAAGAAACGGTGTAAACAACTTGACTCTTCTGTCAGCCTCTCACCACGTTCTTAACACACTTACACGCATTCCTATTTTTTTTTTTGCTATCAAACATATTTACACAAATCTTGAAATTTCATTTGTTATTTCATCATTAACCATTCGAGGTCCACTTACTCGGTCGGTAAGTTCCGATTTACCGACGAGTTTGCATAGAAAAGAATGTTTGAAATCTAATTTGCAATTCGACTAATTTGAATTTGATCGTTTAATTATCTTCGCGTCTGAGGGAACACGGTTTGATCGCAAAAGGTTTAACGTGATAAATAAAATTTACGAAGTATACGTATCATTTTAAATTTACCTTAAAATCGGGCACATGACCCGGCCGTCGTCGTATTTCAATGAGTGGAGTCGGTAAAAAGCCTCATCTTCGCCATTGTTTTTACAGAAAACGCATTCTGTGGCCACGGGTTTCTTATTTTTCTTGCGGCGCGGCGTTACCTCTGGCATTGTACCAGCATCCACGTCAGGACAGTATTCAAAATCGCGGCCATTATGACGGAACTCCTCCATCACTTCCTCGACTGCAATCAAACAACGTTACAAGGATTTTATAATTAATCGAAATGTATTAAAAACACAACTAAAATTATTAAACATATAAATTAACTGGACATTCATAACATAATTGAACGAACAAGATAACCGAAACCCTCGATTCGGTAGCTCTTCGTCTTTCGGTCATGTTCGATCAACATCGGTAACGATCGGAAATAAAGCGCGAACAATTGAATGTCGTATTGTCTGCGTCTTATGATTACGATTATAATTTAGATTTTAGATCATATAAAGATATTTTAAATTCCATTTTGATTAATTTAAGTATGGAGTACTCAGCCAGCTGGATAATTTTTATCCCTAGAAGAATTCTATATAATTTATGAAAAGCACAGTTTTTTATTTTTCAATCTAGTCAAATCTAGTGCAATCGATGTGCAAGATCATTGCAGACCGTCACTTTCACAGTAAATAATTGAAATGATATTTGAACGTATTTTAAAAGACATACGTGTACATATATTCGATGGTGTAAAAATGGAACGTCTTCGAAGGTGTTCGAGGAATGATGAAGAAACATAGGTACAATATCCGACGGCCAATAATCGTGCATCGTTTATTTTCGGTCGGACTTTTTCAAAGATCGGTTCCGACGGACTGTAAACGGAGAAAATAACGGACGCGAGAGTATCGGGTTTCACGGATTGTAAACAGAATCGTCCTAATTTTTCGAATGGCGCAGAAACCGCGTTAGGTTATCTTCATATCGAAAATAAATAATAAAAGTAATCTCCGTCCCGTACGTCAACGATGTTTCGTCGTTTAAAATCCTTCTGTCGAATGGAAAAAAAGATCTGGTGACATTCGACAATGTTAATCTATATTTTGATCAGGTATGTATGTTTCTAAATATCTTATTGGTAAACACGTAATAAAATAATATTATTGTTTGCATATTTACAAATAACATTCTATTGTATCCTATGATTGTAAATCTTTAAAAATATCAAAATTTATCCTAAATTTTCATTATTTTACGTTTGCTAGATTTTTTGTTACACTTCGACGAATTTAATTCTAAAAGCAATTCCACGAATCTTTAACGGCGTGTTATGACCCCGGCACGTTTTAGAATACAGAATTCCTCTTATCGATTCGTTTTGTTTACCAACTATGGAAGGTGCTTACCAAACAAGACGCGATTTCATGACGCATAATGACATACGGTCAGAATCTACGATTGTTTATCTGAATTAATCGAAATATCACATAAGGTCGAAGATTTATCGAGTTTTAAAGTTTCATTGAGACCGGACGAGGAACCATTTTGTTAATTTGTACATTAGCTGTACACACAAAATAAATGAACGTCGATGACAGTTTATCGAAATCGACAGAAAACCATCCCACAAGCGTATCAAAAGCTAAAGAAAAAAGTACGGCGAAGTAAACGACTTATATTTTAAACAAGAATTTGCTAGAAACTTACTTAAACTGTGTGGAAATACAAAATTTAATAATATCAAACCTAATTCAAAGATTAGTTATCCTACGTTTGATTACAAATTCGTAATAAAAGATTGATTAATATTAATCGTTTACAACGCAAAAAATGATTGGCTTAGATTTCACAGTATGCTTAAAAAAATAAGAATTTATCATCATAGATCGATTTTCGTTATCGATATCGTTCAATTACTTCGTCACCAGTAAATTTTCAATCGGTATAATGTTTATTTGTTGAACTTACCGTTTGGTACAGGCGTAGATTGCGTTTCGCTCGTGATATCGAATAATCTCTTCATTTCCTCTTCCAAACTCGTGTTGAACGGATAAAAGAAGTTCGACACCTGTGGCATCGGGAAATTCTGCATGAAGACATGCATTGTGACCGGTGATAAATATATCGTGTCTCCCGTTAAATAAGTATCACAAAATCACGCCCGATTCTTTCGAGGAAAGACGCCTTCGGGTGTAAGATAGAAAAATGTATCGCGAAGATGTCAAACGAAAGACTTCCGATCCAACCTAGACGGGTTTCGAAATTCAACTGCCGAGATAGGATGTCACCGTGACGGTCACGGCGTGACCGACGATCGCGAAAAGAAGGGTCCGGTGGTAGGGATGAGACTGCTGCTTGGGCCCGACGAAACGAAAAAAGCGGCTAATTCAAATCGCCCTAATGCACGATCGATAGAATCATTATTTCAACATTTTATAAATATTTAATAACCAAGTATCCGTTCAGAATGTTTAACCTATGAATTGCCGAAGGTCGAAAATATATTATTTTCAAGATAGTACTTTTTATTGTTGATAAAAAAAATACATGTGAATGAGTAGTAAAGATAAATATTTCTTTTTAATAATATAATTATATTAGACATCGTAAGTATGTGTTTAACGTGAATATAATAATAAAAAAGAAAAAAAAAATGTGTAATTGTAAAAGCACAGTAAAATGTTGCGTGTATGCAATTTTTAATAGCCAAGAAAAAACGCGGTTAATTTAAATTGTCTGTACAGACGCGCAGTAGAATCTTCATTGTTTAAATCTATTATTACTCGAATCAGTATATTTTTATTTAGAAGAATTTATATTAATGGAGAAGAAAACGACTGCAACCATAATGATAACAAATATTTAATAATAATTATCTAATTATAAAGTTCTGCAAGAAAGATTGGGACATTGATATTTTGAAACGAAACGATAGGGCCGTCCCTCGAGTTTAGGGGGCCCTGGGGTCGAAGTCCAAAGTGAAATCTTTCAAAAAGTATTTCGACAATGGAGATTCCACCACACACGTTTAAAATATTAATTAACTTCAAATTAACCCGAAAACCACGGTTATTTTAAATATCGCCACTAGTTTGTTGAAAAACAAAAAATTCTTCAACAAAAGTTTCAAATTTGAATTTTAGAAAATTTAAACGAAATTTTATTCAGGCAAAATTATTCTAGGCTACAAAAAGGTACGCAATATTTATCGCTCGTCTTTTTCTATTTTCTTCTTCTTCTTTTTTTTTTTTTAATATCAAATTGTATAATAATTTTTATAAAAATATTCCAAAAAAGCGATCACTCACAATAATAAGCATGTTTGACAATCAAGTTTCTGTTATATCTGGTAAAAAAGAGACAAAAGGGTATTCACTAATTCTTCATCTTTATTGTTACTGTGTAAATATGTAGGCACTGAACAAATAATGTTTCTTAATTTGTTTACAAACATTTACATTTACTGATCTCCGTTTTTTTCCTTTTTATTTATTTATTTATTTATTCATCATTTTTCTTTTTTTCTTCTTCTTCTGTTCGATCATTGAAATATTCTCTGCGAGCAGCTTGACCACGAGTCAGGTCAAGTCCGCTTTTAATCCATCTGCTCGATCATTTTCTTTTCTCTGTTTTCTTCCCCCCCCCCCCTATTTTTTTTGTTTTTTGTTCATCATTTAACATCCTCATTACGCGTAAATTACGGTTTATCGTCTTTCAGCATTGTATGCGTTCGTCCCAATTTCTAATTACGATCTCAATATTTCATCAATAATATATATATATATATAATATATGCATATATTTATATATATATACATTTATTTCATTATGTATACCTTTTTTTTTCTTTTAATCTCTATCCGCTAAATATATTGTTCTTCTAGTCTAGAAATTACCACGATTATTAAAGATAATATATACTTCTTGGAAATCATAATTAAAATAATAGTAAATATAATAATATGTCAAACATATATGTGTCCTGTGTCCACCAATTGTGTTATGCGTGTCAAAGAGAAAAAAAAGTAAACTGATTCAATGGTATAAGAAAAGTGGATACACTCAGGTAGAGGGAAGAAGAGACAGAAATAGAATAAGGACACGGAAGGGAATATTCGACGATGAACGCAAATTCTAGACTTTGGTTGAAGAAAGGAAAAAAATAATATATTCCGTGAAACGAGGAACGATTTAAGAATCGATACTCGTCGTCCAGTTATTCCACGATTTTCTTCCGATTACGCGTTTTTAACCCTCGAACGACGAAGAATTCGCTAAACGTATACAATGATATTTCTATTAAAATGATGCGTTCAAATTTTGATACGACAGGTTACTGTATATCGGAAAAATATTAATATCAAAGGTAATATAGTTTAGAAATTTGAAAATTTTTTCAAATAGCCCGCCGTTCGAGGGTTAACATTAACACGTTGACTAGCACAGGTGAGCATCGTTCAAAATTTATTTATTCATTCCAAATAAAAGTGTTAGAATTAAAAGAAAAATAATGAATTTAATATCTGTTGCATCCTGTACTAATTACACTTGGAAAATTAGTCATTCTCATACGACCGGAAGTGTGTCAATGGACTTTTTTGTACAGTACGGAACATTGGAAAGCTTCCCTAGGGAAAATGGTTTTATCATCATTCGACTTACACTTGAAATACCTCTGACACGATAATTACCTAGCTCATCGTCCACCTTACCTCGTTATGAGAGTAACCAACCGTGTTTGAAATAAATACTAATCCAAATACATAATACGTAATAATGGACGGCGCCATTTTCCTTACGGAAGCCTGTAACGCTCGACAGCACATGGCAGTGGTTGTTGACTGAAAACCAATTAACAAGTTTTTGATATTCAATGATTCATTTATAATAAAATTTATGTACAAATTTCATTCCAATTTCTAATCATTATTAAATAAAAAGTGAACACAGTTATCTACTGTGTCAGTCAACGTGTTAAACAAAATCAATACAAAATTTCAACAAGTACGAAAATTTTACATAATAATACGACGATTCGCCATCGATAAACAAAAAAAAAAAAAAAAAACTTTGACTTCTTTATTTTACAGCGGGAAAGAGAGAAAGGACGAGAACATAGAATAAAGAATTATTTTGAAATTGGTTTCTTTGTTTTGTTCTGTTTATGTTTGTTTGTTTGTTGCTTTTCTTTATCA
The DNA here is from genome assembly GCA_943735885.1 of Stelis phaeoptera. NCBI lineage: Eukaryota > Metazoa > Arthropoda > Insecta > Hymenoptera > Megachilidae > Stelis > Stelis phaeoptera. The sequence continues at coordinate 15,569,340 of OX030932.1, read as the reverse complement.
TCTAACCGTTTCAGCCTTTTCTTCGTGTCTCAGGTATAAAACTAAACGGGCGATAAAGCCTTCGTGTAAAACTATATTCATTACTCGTTATACTTTGTTCTCTTCTATTGTGCTCAAGTGTAACAACCTCTCCCATTTTTTCTTTCTCTTGCTGTACATGCGCGTATTCTTATTTCTCTTCTTTTTGTTTTTATTACATCGTTTTCTCGTATTTTGTATACGTATACACCCACCCCCATGGAACAATAGGTGGTTTTCGCGTATCTGAAAAATTGACAGACTCGATTGCGTTCGTTATACATGAGACACTGATAATGGCGATGCTTTTGCTGGCTGTTTACCCAACAAATGAATTTATTTACTTATTTAACAAGTTGAGTGCCGGGAATAGACATGTATAAAAAAAAGACGCACAAATTGTCAGCTTTAGACGAGGGGAACGGGGGAGAGTAAAGGTTTAATACATTACTGAGACTTCGGTTACCTTCGGATGCGTTCGACTTCTGCCACGATAGCAACGCTACCGGCATAACACCGTCACGGTGTACATTAATAATTTTTTAGTGTTTCTCTTCTTTATTTATCTTTATGCAACAATTTGCAACCTAAAATGTTAGTCCTTTAACGTACGCCCTTTCCACAATGATCTTTATAATTCTTTTCGGCTGTCATACATGCCCATGCTATTCAACGGCGTATCACGTGACTACCCGAATAGCACCGAAGGAGAACGGAGTTAGCCGAGGTTTCAGTATTCGATCCGTGCCACGATTTTCACCTCGTCGCGAACTTACAATTAGTGCTTGTATTTATGAAAAATGGTTTGAAGTTTGGAATATGAAAAATGAAAATTACTATAGGGACGAATCTTAAATAATTAATATTTTAATGCGTCTTGCTACACATGTCCATTTGCACTGCCGGCAGTCAACGTATTAATCAACGATTGTTATACGATAGAACTTCATTTGTTCAATCCTTTACGGACGAACAATTGAAAACATTGTAATCATTCATGAACTTCTCTACGTTCAATAAATTATCTTTCGAATCAGGGGCGGATCCAGCAAGCTTGCTTAGAGGGGGACGAAATTTGCACGATTTGACGTTCGCTTTTTATAGTACATGTATGAATACTTCGATCCTATAGAAAATGCATTACAGAAAACAAAACAATTACAGTGTCTGTGATTAAATAATTTATTTCATTTAAAAAAGAAAAACAGATGTAAAAAGGACTAAAAATCTAATAAAATTAAGGTACTAGCAAAAGCAATCTTATCTAACAACATAAATAAATTCTTTTCAATTTACAACTCTTGCAGGGGCCCCGATCGTCCCATCTCAATCCACCATTATCTGCGACACATGCTTCGAAGGAAAAGAAATATTTTTCAAATTTAAATATAAAACTATCCCGTCGCGTCGTAAAGGATTAAAAAGAATGAATTCCTTGCTGGTACGACACCGATTTCACGGCTCAAACACGACAAAACGAAACAAGGTCATCAAATTTTACTATTAACATTATGGAAAACGATTACAACGAATCACAAGGCAAGGAATATTCTCTAATTAATGAAGTTCCACCATACCATTATTATTATTTAACACTCGTATCGTCAAATCAGGCGTTCCTCATCACCCTTCTCCCCCCTGCCCCCGGTATTTTTTCTTTTCTATTCTTCTATCCCATTTGTATTGTATCTTTTTTTTTTTATTTTCCGAATGATCTTCGTACGTCGATGTCGCGATGGTCCGTTTTTGGAATAGATATATATATATATATTTATATGTATATGTATAATAATTATTATAAATATATTTATATGTGTATATGTCCCAAGCGCGCGCGTCCATCTTTGGCGCGCGTACGCGCACGAGCGTACCACACGTATACAATAGGTCCATGCGTTTATTTTCCTTTTTTTTTTGTTTTCCTCATTCTTCTCGTGTTAGTGTACATATGTATATGTGTGTATGTGTGTGTGTATGTGTGTACGCGACACAGTGTATACTAGGAATGTACATAGTGTACGTAGATATAATTAGGTTGTGTATAAAACGATGATACATACTATACTCGTTACTTCGTTTTTTATATCAAACGACACATAATTATGATATCGAGTTTATCTTTTTTCGCGTTTTACTTTTTTTTTCCCTTTTTTTTTTTCTCCTTTTTCTTTTTCGTTTTCGTAATTAGTCTCATCGCACGATGCCGCACGCGGGGCGAAATCGTTCGTTCGCCCAAAAATTAATAGGCTAGTCTTGTCCTGTCTTCTCGTACAATGTCGATGCAACCGCGGCGACGATCGTCGGACAGATCGCAGCCACGGTCTGAGATTACGATTATTACAAAAGAACCTCCAAATGAATGGCCATCAGTCTTTGAGACGTACGGTTTCGCATACGCGCCATCTCTCTTTGTTAACCCTTTCGGTACGATCGTGTTATTTTGGACGCTGTGTTTAATCGAACGGCCGTTTTTTTTTTTTTTTTTTTACTCCTTCGCGATGACAGCGTTCGGTTGTTACCGTTTCTAACCATTGTACAGCCGCGTGCATGGATGCCTTTTCTTGATAAGGGTTATCAAAGAACAGGGGAAGGTTGCAGATTTTTGTCCTTACGTTTTCCCTGAATTCAGGGCAAGCATTTATGGACGCCACTGTACACTCGCATGCATGTATTAACCTAGTCTTCGTTAAGAGGAAATGTGGAAGAAGGTGATTTCCCACCACTTACTATTGTTGCTTATAAAAACTAAGACCAATGGCTCCACCATTTCTTAAGGTGGAGGGCTCTCGTTTCTACAATTTGCCTGAATCAAGAGAATTTACCTGTGTACGCACGCGTTACACAAGTTAACCCACCCCATCAAGGGAAAATATAAAATATTGTATTATATGTATACGCAAGAATAGGCAGAGGGTGGTCGCTCTCCCCACACTTCCCCTTACCATACAAAGCCATCTATGCTCTTAACGGTACACAATCGGAGAACAGAATCTGCGATGAATAATTAACCATCTTCGGGCGGATGCCGGGTCAATCTAACAATTGCACGCAAGGACTAAAAGTAGGCGCTTAGTTTATCAAATAAAATTGAAATTTTGGTACGCCGTAAAAATATGTATAAAAATATTTCAAAACTAAGCAAATTGAAAATAAAACAGAGCTTAAAATTAAATTGAAATTATCGTTGTATCTTGGCGATCCGCCGTCCAAGGGTCAATAACAAATTTCCTTTATCGTATTACAATTGTTACATCTAATTTCTGAACGATCATCAACACTCGTAAAGTTCTTATATTTTTAAGGGACACACCCTGTAGTCTGCGCTCGGTAATTATATTAAGATATGCATTTTCGTTTGACAATTTCAGTTTTCGACACTTCGATCGCCATATTTCCTTTACAAATGTAAAATCTGTTACACGTATTTTCAAATATTTCGACCGACCAACTCAGATGTAAATTTATATCATCAAACATCGCTGACATAGCGATCAAAGTGTCAATCTGTCATTCGATACGAACCATTTGTTACAGATAGCAATTATAATTTCGTATCACGTCGTAGTTAACAAAGTACAAGCAATTTGGTTTTGTCTGGCCAGTTAGCAAGCTCCCTTCGTACCGAAAGGGTTCAAAGCCCGTAAATAAGAAAAAAAAAAAAAACCCGAGACGACAACTTCGTTCGATCTCGTCTCGACGATATCAATCGTTAACCCTTTCGATACCAACACCATTTTCGACGCTGGTGTCCAGGATACCGAGAGGGTTAACCGAAAAGAAAAGTCCACCGTTGTGATTTGTACTCTTACGAAGAAGGTTTAAAAAAAAAAAAGAAAAGAAAAAAACGATCATCGTGTCTCAGATAAAAGAGTCCTTACAAAAGGAGGAAAAAAAAAAATAATAAGCTACACGCGTTCGTAACATAAACTTGGTGTCCGTCTGGACGGTAAAGAAAGAAGTATAGGAAATCTTCCAAGGATCAATATGGCCGACTTAACCCTTTCGCTACGACCTCCCATAATAGTTTTCGTCGTCAAATCTTATTTGCAACGTAGTATTTTTATACCTTAATTGTCGTTTAAAAATTTCCATTGTATGGTCGTCATTTTATTCAATGGCGAACGACTATAGTCGCCCTTCGTAGCGAAAGGATTAAAGAAAAAGAAAAAGAAAAAGAAAAAAGAGAAAGAAAAAACGAAAAACTCGAGAAACTGGAAAAATTCGTTTGTTCTTTTTTTTTTCTTTTTTCTTCTTTCATTTTTTCGTTCGACGTGACTCGACTCTGTTTTGATCCTCAAAAACATGACCATCCATTCTGGACAATCCGCGTTGATCATTAATATTAAATATTTTAATACTTCTAGTCGTATACTCTTGCTAGAGTAAAAGTGGTCTCCTCGTGTGTCCCGGGGTCGCTTTCGACCCCACCCCTCGGGACTTTGCGTAGGCAAATACAAGAGTTGCTTTCCAGCCGCATTTTGCGTTCTTGATATGCGATTATGTTTTCTTTTTTATTATTATTATTATTATTTTTCAGTTACACTAAACCTAACGAAAAAAAAAAAAAGAAAGTCATCTTGTCCTTACGTTTCTCATTTGGTATGTCTTAGTCTTATTTTACTTAAAAACAACGAAAAAGAGCTATTAATAATAATAATGATGAACGAGGAAGTAGTAGCTACTGAAGAAGTCTTAATACCGGGGCAAAAAGAAAAAATGATGAGACACAATGGGAGAAGAAAGTTTGACGATGGTTAAATTAAACGAAGCGAAAAAAAGGAAAAACAGATCTACATTTCTCGATGGGGTGTTCACGTATAAAAAAAAAAAAAAGAGAAACAAACGTACATCGAAGGGTGCAAAAGAAAAGGTTATCGCATAAAATTGATATTACACGTGATAAAAAATAAAATCGTGCGTGGTCGTGTTAACAGAGCACTCGTAAAGTAATCAAGAGAGAGATCCTGACGGCCTAAAAGAATAACAAAAAAAGAAAAAAAAAAGAATACATACACTTTTTAATAACAAAAGAAACGATCGTGTAACGTAAAAAATAGATTACAAGTTTCTGTTTTCTTTTCAAGAAAATACTACTCGACTCCTCGTGGTGAACGCACAACGCTACTACTTTATTTTTCTTTTTTCTTCTTCTTTTTCTCACACACAAAACGATTTATCGTTTGTTAAACGTCGTCCATTTTTTTTTTCTTTTTTTTTTGCTTCCTTTATATCATTAATAGTCAGTCGATTTTAGAATTTCCTCTAGAGAATAAGGAATATGTATAGTATGTATGTATAGATATATATCTATGTATATATAATATATAATATATAACATTCTCGGTGTTTTCGCATATTTTCATTCATACTCTCCGCCATTCTATTTATAATCTACGGTTTTTTTTTCTTTTTGTATTTACAACACACTTTTCATACGCAATTTATCATCCCCTCCTTCATCGAAGACTTTTTCTTCCTTTTTTTTCATGTTCTTGTCCTATTATTATTTCAATGATTACTTTACAAGTACCCTTTCTCTCTCTCTTTCTCTCACATACATATACACACACGCGCACACATACACTCTCTCTCGTTCTCGCAAGTATGAGTTCCTCTCAAACGCAACTAAGTCTTTATATCGTCGAAAAATATCAATTATCGTGAATACCTCTACTATACTATTTTTAGTTCCTCTTATTTAGTGGGTTCTTTTCTTTTGCTTTGTCATTCTTTCTTCAGGAATACTCATATTTTTGTTCCAGTCAATTAAAAAAGAAAACTAATAATAAGAAGTACGGTTCAAACGAACCCCCGAACAGCGAAATCAATCGGGACCCAAACCTAAAAAAGAAAAAAAAAAAAGAAAAAAAAAATCGTATATCACCGTATTTCGATCGTTAGGCAAGAAAATTTGTACACGCAAAACCTTCTTCAACGATATTTAATAAAAGAATATCAAAAAATGGACACGAAAAACAGTTTAAGATTCAATTTAAATAGTTAGGTCTCTCTGCATGGTCCGTCGTCCGAGGGTTTATATCATAACGCAATGGGATCATCTACCACAGTAAATTTGACATTTTTATTTTCGAGTAATTATTAGGTAAAACAGTGTAATATTTTTACAGAATGTTAGACAGTATTTTAACTTTATTTTCATGTTTTTATACCTATTAAGATTATAAAATGACGAAGTTATGGAATATTATTTGTCATTGTCTTAACAAGACTTCGTTACACATTCGTTAGTACAGATTATGTACTAAAAGTTGAAGAAAATCTATTAAACGTTGGTTTTAGAGCTGGCTGCCAGCTAACAAACTAATACTAATATTTATATCCTTAATAAATGAAAACAAAAAAATATATGAAAGTAAATCTAAGATACTGTTTAACATCCTCTAAAAAGATTTCACTATTTCTCTTAATTACTCGAAAGCAAACATTTCAAATTCACCATGGTAGGACACCCCCTTAAAATCTTCCTTTCTTTACACCTCTTTCTTTTTCTCTCCGTTGTCCATTTAATTTACAATCAAAAGACCCGAATGCAATTGCACGACGTTTAAAACAAAAGAAAAAGAAGAGCATTCGTTTAAAATATCGATCGAATTCGCACATAATTAAGATCAACATTTTTTCCTTTTTCTTTTAGGTCTTTACTATTGCACCAATATTTACAATGGACGTTTATGCATGTGTGTGTGTATATGTGTGTGTGTATACATATATATATATGTATATATATATATATATATATCTTCGAGATAATAGATCATCTTTGACATCGATATCCAGCAATCATCGTTTAAATAAAATTTTCCTTAAAACGTCTACATATAAAAAAGTGAAAAGAAAGAAAGAGAAAGGGAAAGAAAGTTCGCGTGTACAAATTAACACGTTCGTTATCAGCGTCACATATTATATCGAAGCCATCAATTTTCTATATAAAATCTTCACTTCTTGTAGTGTATGAATTTTCATTTAATTATTATTTGTTCTCAACTTTCAGAGCCAGTAAATCAAACTCTGTCACATAATCTAAAAAATAGTATAATATTACATAGTGTCGTAGACTTTTCTAGAAAAAATGGAGGCGTAAGGGAAGGTATTCCAACCACTCGTTATATAACACCAGAAATTTAGCACGCTTTATGCCTAGGTTAGATCTGGATTGAAATAGGTGACGAGTATAAAACGTAGCAAGCTTAGTAATTATTTCAAAGCTAATCGATTGATTTGATAACGAGATAAAATGGATGATGGGGTAGGTTATTCATCGTAGCTACGTACAAATGCCTGGTAATTTTCAAGTATAAGGCGAACGGTAACATTTCCTCCCCCTTCAACGCCATTTTCTCTATGAATGAGGGAATGATCTGCAGTTATATCACTTTATTTCACGTTATTCTGTAAAAACGAAAGCGGCTTATAATGGACGAATGTTGAACATTGGTAACGAACGAGTCAACCAATTTCTTTCTAAAATACATATATATATATACATATATGTATATATGTATCTCTACGTGCAATATAAACACAGAAGAAAAGAGACAGAATGAGCGCGAAGAAAAAAAAATAAAGAGTTCCTCTTCTTTGTTCGCGCGTAGAATCCAAAAAGATCTGAACGTTTCACGTGATTCACAAAAGTGATTTCAAGATTCCTCGCGAGAGCATCCTTGGCAAAGCGTGCCACGATTAAAAAATAATAATAATAAAAACAAATAATAATAAAGATACATATATATATAGTACAAATTAATAATCTCGTCGTCGTAAAACGTTCCTAATACGCCCACGAACGATTTAAGGCTCCCGTTATTTGCAATACAGTGCGAAAGTGTTCTTGTCTTGTGTACTTTTTGTTTGTTTAAAAAAACGACAATCGCACGAGAAACATCTATTTATCTCTCGAAGGACTTGTCACTCTGGGATCGCTAAATACCCACGGGTCTACGGGTGAATAATATTGTCGCTCTTTACGTGCTACCATACAGACACATGCGGCAGAAAATAGTCTAGGCATTCAATTTTTATTTATTTTTTTTTTTTCTTTTCTTTTCGCGATACACCCTACCATCGTTATTCAAAAGGAACTTCGATTGAACTTGTTTTCTTTTTTCTTTTCTTTTTTTTACACGTTCTCTTCGTCCTCTTCCGTTCTTGATTTCTTCATTTTCCTTTTGTCTTTCTCCACTGTCACCGTTTCGTCTCGAAATCTTTGAAGTAACGAAGAACCATATATCGCTAGGTACTAAACAATTACCGAAGGAATCGTTCTTCTAAAGAACTTAAAAACAGTTCCTGTCGTCGTGTGTGTTATCCAGGCGGATCCAAAACAAAAAAAAGGCACCGATCGAAATGAACGGATCACCGTTTCTTTTTCTTTCAGTTCCTGGATTCGACCTGAACGTCAGCCTCTGAAACAATCATCTTCCAACGGTCCTCCCTTGGTCTCTTCCCGTCAAGATTCCAGCCAGATTCGTGATCGATTGTCTAATGGTGGCTGGACGTTTCGGGAACCGTCGACGACCACTTACGATTACAGAACAACAGAAGCACGCAACGTGTGTCCCCCCCATCCCCCACCCCTCCAGCCTCTACTTCAAATGGAAATTCGTGAGGAAACGGGTAAACACGTTCGAGTAGAATCTGCGCGGGCACAGGTCGGATCTGTAGCTAGCGCTCGGTGCACGGGGATTCGCCGGTTGCAGATAAGGCCTGAATAGTTAGGGTTTGCTGTTGTCGTTGTTTAACGACAACGGGTCGGTGATCTTCGCCTGTTGCTGCTGCTGTTGTTGTTGCTGTTGCTGCTGTTGCTGCGTCACCTCGCTAACCGCGCCGCCACTCATCAGTTTCGCGTTGTTGTTCTCCGTGTTGGACACCTTCGCGTACTCCCGTTTGCGTGGCATGTTCTCCGTCTTCACGATCGTGATGTCCGGATTATTCTCGAGGACAGAGGTGGCCGCTTTCGGTACAACAGGTGTCGGTACCTCGATGTAACCACCGCCTTCCCTTTTGATAGGCGTCGAGGTGGTGGTGGACGTGCCCGTCGCCGTGGCCACGTTCGCGTTAATTTTTTGCAGGATGTCGTTCATCGACTCGTTGTTCTCCATCGTCTCGTTGTTGCCGTCCACCGTGCTGGACGCCACGCTCAGATCGCCGGCCAACGAGATTCTGTCCGGACCCTGAAGTGTGGACAAATAGGTGGCCAACGTGTGGACGGTCACGTTGAGGAACTCGGCCGCGCGGAACAGGGTGATTTCTTTTCTTCGCAGCTTCGCCAATACTTCGGCAGGCCCTGGCTCGGACCAGAAGTCTCTTACTCTGCGGACAGATGATTGGGATTTATTTTTTAACTAAGTGAAAAACTAACTATATGATATGATATTATCTAGATCAGGCGTCGGCAATCTATGACCCGTGGGTCACCAAGTGACCCACTTGCGTTCCACAAATGAAGTATAATATATAAAAATAAATTATAAAACATAAACACGAAACAAACACTTTGAGATAGTGTAATTTTACACAGTAGAATTTCTCCTAGTGTATATAATCCCTAACGTCTATATTTCCTAGTGTAGTTATCCCTAGCGTCTATTATATCCCCTAGTCTTGTTATACCTTGGATGAACAATCCCTAGTTTCAATACTGCCCGGTGTAAATAATTCCTAGCGTCTATATACCCTGGTGTAATTATCCCTAGTGTCAATATTTCCTAGTGTAGGTATTCGAAGCGTCAATACTCCCTAGTGTAATTGTCCGTAGTGTTAATACTTCCTAGTATAATTTTGCAGGTTGCAATTTTCCCTTGTATAATTATCCTTAGCGTCCATATTCCCTAGTCTTGTCATACCTAGGATCGACAATCCCTAGTTTCAATATTCCCTAGTGCAATTCTCCCTTAATATAAATAATCCCCAGTATCAATATTTCCTAGTATAATTTTCTCTGGGGTCAATAATCCCTAGTGAAAATAATCTCTATTGTTAATAATCCACTAACGTAAATATTTTCTAGCGTCATTACCCCTAGCTCCAATAATCCCTGATATCAAATACCCCTATTTTTAATAATCCCTAGTAATTTTCAAATATTACTCAAACGGTAAAACCTTTTCAACCTATTCTAACAGTTTTCTCAATAAAATTGATCTTATTAGTCATTAACGGACTGTTTCCAAAGGAAAATACTCATTGACCCGAACCGTCTTCTTAATAGTCACAGTTTAGTTAATTTTCACCCGCAGCCAAAAAAGGTTACCGACGCCTGATCTAGATTTAAGCGTCGACCACGGTTTTCTGTATACTTCGAAATTGTCGATGTTTCAAAATATATATGTCTTAGCTTTAGGATTCTATTAGAAAAATTGTCCTATCGAGCAGACATTTCAAATATTTATAACAAGATAATTAATGCAACTGCTTTATTGGCACACCCAAAGTACCAAAACTATGAAATTATCATTGATAGTTAACAGCCGTGGGATCCAGATCCTACAAATAAAAAAAAGAAACGGCTGAAATTGAAACTAAAGTTGAAGAATCTTGAAACCGATGTGTTACAACGGATCAAAGTGGGACAAGAGGGCGAGTGTACGCGGTGGTAATAAAATGTGAAGGATGCAGCAATAACCGGTCGCGACAAAAGGCAATGAAGAGACCCGAAGGAAAAGCCATCGTCTCGTGTATCGTCCATTTACCTATACGGATGTTTAAGGCAACCATAACTGTCGCGATATCTGCCGTAAAGGGTTCCGTAGGACACGCCAAGTATCTCGGCGGCAGTCTTCATTTCCAGTTCTTTGCTCTTAATGGCGTCCATAACGCGTCGCGTGAACGGCTCCTCCCAGAACTCTTGGCGGCGTCCCGTCGTCAGGTAATCGTTCATCTTCACCACGTCCCGGAATTGCTCCGGGATCGATAGGTTCGTGGCGTTGGAATTCGAGGGAGTGGTAGGCGCTGCAGCAAAATTCAAAACCAATTCACCATTCTTCCTTCCTATAACTATGCGCCGGGTCAAAACAATACGATCGAATTCAATTTTTTATCATAAATTCGAAGCAGGCTTCGTCGACTTCTTTATCCCAATAAATATAAGCAACAATAGGGTCGACCTTTGGATGACAAATACGTTAACAATCGTAAGAACGTTTTCTTCGTTTAATAAATATAAAATAAGTATACCTTTCTTTTCCTGATCGGATATGTTGTCATCTTTGGACATGTACGATAGCTGCAAAAAGCAAGATGCAAAGGGTTACAAGTGTAGTTAGTTTCGATATATTGTAAAATGATTCGCGATTAAGAGACAAATGCCTTACCACCGGTAGTGGAGTTTCGTTATTCTCGTTCATCATCATCTCGTCGTCCCAGCTCTCATGGTCGCCGCCCTCGCTCATCATTTCCTCCTGGGAAATCGAACAGATTTTAACCGGACATGTCGTTTGCGAGAGAACGTGCCTCTGACGGGCGTTGATTGCGATCGATCCGTAATATCGTAACTTTATCGTATTTATTATATTCGTTTACGATCCTAAAGAAGCCAACTTCGTAGTTAAGCAAACTCGAAAGCCATCCGACTACGTTGATTAAATTCTCAAGCTTTATATTATTTGTCCATACATAATTGTTTATTAACGCATTACGAATTGGTGTTTTTCAGTTTTTTTCAACGACGAAGATGTGAATTAAGGTTCCTTTGATGACCATGGTATTCACGAAATCGGTATAGCGTTCGAATTTTCTTGGAATTATTATATTCGGGGCTCAGGGTCGTTGGCGACCCTCGCATCATTCGTGGTAGAATTCGAACGGTTATAAATTATATAAAATAATACCCGGATATCTCATGGGTACTCGAGTACACGAGTATCTCAGTCAGATACCCGATCAAAAGTAATAACCCTATTATAAACGTACATTTCCGGTGATACAGGTGATTTTCGGTGTGAACACATCGTGAGGCGCGGGTGGATCGTCCAGAGGCGGACGACCTCTGCGTCTCTGTTTCGGGGGTGGTGGCTCGTCGGCGTCCCCTTCCCTGAGGACCGTCTCGACGCCTGGTGTTGCCGCGCCAGGACTGTGACCGCTGTTGCTCATTTCGTTCTGCGTTGAATCGCTACGCCAGCTTACCTCCGCAAGCCCCTTGATGTGCAGATCTTCCGCGGTTTTCAACAAAGACGACAACCTCGTCTGTAACAACGTAAGAACACCAACGCTTTAATCATACGTATCGTTAACATGCACTTTGTTCCACAAGATCGTGTCGGTCATATTTTCTGGATAAAAAAGAAAGGAATTTGTTTGCAATTAAACGTATAACCACGAAATGTAAGCATTGTACTACAATGCATTTACTTAATACGTTGTCCAGTCCGCCATCATTGTCGATTATATTCTGGCACCGTTTAAGGCATGCTTCTTGCGAGATGTATTTAGGCATGAAATAAATGAGAATACAATATGTTACTGGGAATCAGGAATATTAGGAAATACCGCTACCATCACTAATATCGATATAAATAATTTCTTTTATCAGCAACGCAACTACCAACATCATGATCTGTTGACAGTGGAACCACCGCGACGGCCAAAGTGTTAATATCCCCAAGACACGGAACGGTAAGAAATCTCCAGCAGATTTTGCACAGTCGGATAAATCTAATTATCTGCGCAGCTGGCGACGGCGGTGGCGGAAGAACAAAGAAAGAAGAAAAGCAAATAAAAGAAACCATAGGAAAAAGCGATCGCGCGGTAAGAGTAAAAATTAGTAATTCCATTAATCCTGGCTCGCTTCAATTCGCCCGGCAAACTCGTGTGTCCGATTCGACCGTGGATTCACTCGAGGGAACGAATAATGAATCGGTTTCGTTCGGTGAAAGAGGGATGAATAGAAAAGAAAAGAAGAAAGAAAAAAAACAAGAGAGAAGGAGGAAGGTGGAAAAGAATAGATCGATATCGAGCAACGGGGTCACGAACAGGCAATTTTGATTGGACGCATTTATTGGGGGAGGAAGAGGGGGAAAAAAAAGTGGCTTTGGTCCGAGGAATTATTATTTGCCAATTTTCACCGCAATAATGGCAGCAAATCGAACCTGGAGGGGGATAGAATGCTAAATAATATCGAGAACTTTCTACAAACGACGACGACGCCGTCGTCGTCGCGGTGCACGAGGCTTTCTATCGGCCACGAACGGAATTGGAAAAATGCTTATGTGGGTCAACGTCTCCGGCCGCGCACTCCCGGGAATAATGTGTACATTTCTGAAATGGCGAAGTACGCTTTCGTTTCTTCTCCTAGTAGCTGGGTACGCAAAAAATGATACGAAGGGATTAAAAGCAAGAAACGTGTGAATTTTTTGTTAGTATTTCAAGTGTTCCTGTATTCCTTTAAAATAGAATAGAAGTTGGAAAGATAACAAGAATTTTTTTAAGATTAAAGTTACTCGATATTATTAGGAAAATTACAAAAGTGAAATAATTTTGACAGTTTTACCGTATCGTATTCACCTTAAAAATTGAAAACTCGAAACGATATTATTCGCTGATCGATCTGACATTTGAATATTTTTATTTAAGGAAACAAGGGAATCGCGTGGATAGAAACGGACGATGCTAGATGCACGAGGGAGTGAATTCATTTTCACCGGAGGCAGATTTTTCGCAGGTAAAACGTGGCCGGAGAAAGCTCGCGAACCTAACTGTCTGATCACGAATAGAAACACGGAAGAATAAGAAACCGTTGCTGTTCTCTAGAATCCTCTTTCTAGCCTGAATTCGATTCTTACGAACTGAAACGTTTCAAACCGGCTCTCGATTGATAAATAAACAGACGACTGTCCAGTTCCATCGTTGCAACAATTTTTAAATTCAATTCTACAGCCGCTAGCTTGCGTGAACAATAGCAGATTTTCTTCGGTGAAAATTGTTTTCATTTTTTAAGGCAATGATTAACTTGGTGCCAGAATATCATTTTTTTACTTCGCGATTTTATTTACTCTAAATGCCGTATATAATTGCCTTCTGCTGCAATATTGCGATATATTGAATTCATGTTACGACTTAACAAGGTAAAGGGTTAATTTTGAAAATTAGTTATTATTATTCTTAACGAAACATTACCAGTTTCATTACACCACCGAACGCGTCAATCGATAAACAGTTGCAAAACTCGAATATTTCCAATCACTTTTGTACAAAGCAAGAAGCGAATAAAATAGCGTGAAAGTTAATTACAAACGGGCTAATAGCAGAGGATTCGAATTCTATTATGGTCGAGAAAAGATTGAAGGTATCCGATTAAATCGATCTTGAAAGAAAGAAGGGGATCAGAAACGATCACGGGGGTAACAATCAAAGAAAGAAAACGCGTTTTGTACAAGTATCCGTTTCCTTTCTTTTTTCTCTTCAACTTTTATCGACTGATTCGAACAGCCATCAAACGTTCCACAGCCACTTCTTCCTCTGTCAATCGTTAATTAACCGATTCGATTTTTCTATCAATCGACAAAGCTCTGCTTTTTTCTTCTCCCTTTCTTTCTTTCTTTCTTTTTTTTTCCAACGACAAGGAAAGAAAATACAACGATTGACGGCGAAACAAATTGCATCTTCGCGACGATTTTCATTCCCCCCACCAATCGAAAGGAAGGGGGAGAAAAAGGGGTTGGCACGGATTAATGGGAAAACTCCAGGTCTCTTTGAAGCGTTCTATGGCTCAAAGAGCACGAGGTCTTCAATTATTAATAAATTGAGGCCAACTGTTCCCCTCTCCCCCTCATGACACTTTTCTCCCTACGGCAACGGGACACGAGTGCCCTCATAATGTCCAACAACGATGTAAATAAGTCCGTCTATCGTGTCTGCAAAAGGACCAAAGGAGTTCGTTTCTTCAGGGCTTTGCTTCTTTAATCAGTTATAATTTTCTTTCTGGATGGATCGAACGTCGAAACAAGGTTTATGGTACTTGACGATTTGATATAAAATCGGTCTTTCTTTTTCGTTTCAATTATTACCAATTCCCGACGTGTTAGTAATTTTTATTGGATGTTAATTATAATTTTAGAGATGTTAATTATTGGAAACGTGGCCACCCTTTCAGTTCGATTTTTCTGTATTTTCTTCGGAATTATTGATTTCTAATATTTCCCTAATTTTAGGAAATTTTAGGAAACATTAGGGAATACCGTAATTTTAGGAAATATTGACCCTTTACATTGGAAGCATGTTTGGATGTAATTGAATCGAGATAATCCTTTCGGTAAAGCTTCCAAAATCCAAAAGCACTGTTTCAAAAGAAAATTGCTACGAATGCTCGGGAATCTATTCAGTTTTATTTCTTTCGTTAATTTTCTATATTCTAATATAAAGAAAGGTTAAATTTCACAATTTTAAATATTCTGGTAAATTACATATGTCGCCGCAGAGCCGCCACTCGAGCGCAAAGGATTAAATAGCAAAAATTCCTTTAATTTCCTCTAATTAGGAAAAATTCCTCTAATTTCCGAAAATATTAAACAGTAAATATTCCCCTATAATTATGAGAAATTCTTCTAATTTCGGAAAATATGAAATAGTAAATATTCCCCTAATTATTAAAAATTCTTCCAATTTCCAAAAATATTAAATAGTAAATATTCCCCTGATTTTGAAAAATTCCTCCAATTTCCGATAATATTCCTCTAATTATGAAAAATTCCTAAAAATTTCCGAAAATATTAAATAGCAAATATTCCCCTAATTATGAAAACTATCAATTTCTAAATATTAAATTACAGTTTTCGAAATCAGAATCACTCACGTGATCGATGTTGATCTCTCCCTTGTACATGAACTCGACCAGAACTTTGATATCCGAGAATTTCACGTCCCTCATGATGACGATGGGATCCTTTTCCTCGTACTGGGACAGAATTGTGTCAAAATATGTGCTGCACGCCGATAGAACCACCTGAAACATACACGAAAAAAAAAAAAACATAAAATGGTCAATTAAACTCGTCTTCTTTTAATTGAAACTTTTCTTGCTAACGAAAATCAACCAACACAAGAGTATAAACCGGTTTTGTACAGGGGGTAGATCGATGTCCTTGACAAATATTTCAGTTCAATGTACCAACACAAGGAAATCGAGGAGATCGAAAATTAAAGAGAGCCAGACACACGTTGATTCATCGATTTCGATAAGGGTAAGTACCCAATGCAACACCTCGTCGATCTTTGTTAATTACACTCGAAATTAACGGGTCACGTGTGATTGTACGTACATCTGTGTTCACGCTTTTGTACCTGTACAAGAAATGTACAGATGTATCATAATAGGTGGGCAGAAATTCGTATCTCGTAAATAACAAATTGCGTACGGAGAATGTTAAAGTAGAAAATTGGAATATTCGAATACTAGTAAAATTGGAATTTGTAATTCCATTAATTCGAACACTCGAATACAGGCACCAACGATCAGTGAATTATACTCGGGTATTCGAATTTAAAAGCCGAATCAACCCTTAGACCAGGCGTCGGCAACCTATGACCCGCGGACCACCAAATGACTCACTTAAGTTAAGATAATTATAGCGTTACTTTTTTTCTATAAAAACAGTAATATACAATTCCTTAGCGTATTCGATAAAAATAAAAAATAAAAAACAATAAAAAAAATAAAAAAAAAATATATAAAAAAAAAGTTCTTTAGTAAATTTTTATCGTGACAGAAAAATAAATTGTTCTTGGGATTAATTAGAAGACCGAATCAATGTCGACGAGTGTGATACGAGCTTAAGGCGATTCAAAAACAGTTTCACACGCCCACCGTTTGTATTTCTGTCAATCGCGATTTTATTCAACGACGGGTCGTTTATAAATGGCGTATCCTCTGTCAGTATCCTGTCGACCGGTTCGATATCCACTGTTCCCTTTCTCTCGTTTTACATCGGACTGGTTATGCGATATGAATATAATCTCGTAAACGAAGCTAACCCACCCAGAGATCGACGTTTATTTCGCGATTTCTCCGCTTTGAACGATCGTTTCGTGTCGCCTTAACTACTTATTCGAACATCGTACTGTTTAACCAGTGTATTAAAGTGTCGTGCAAAATTTATCTCGTTGTTCCCGTTCGTTGTATCCCGAGATTTGTAACGCGATTTCGACGTAACACCACGTAGCACCGATTCGATGCTTTAACCATGATGGGTTTTGACTTTGACAAAAAAAAAAAAGAAAAAAAAATGAAAGGAGTAAATTCGAGGGTTGGGTCAGGATTGGTATAATTGGATAATTTAGGCAATTTGGATAATTTTTGGATACAGTAATTTGTAATTCAGTGAATGACTAATTCGTAATTAAGTAATTTTGTGATTTGGTGATTTAATACTTTGTTAATTTGGTAATTTAAGGATTTCGCAATTTGATAATCTGTTAATTTGGTAACTTAGTAATTTGGTAATTTAATACTCTACTAATTTGGTAACTTAGTAATTTGGTAATTTAATAATTTCACAAATTGATAATTTGTTAATTTGTTAATTTAGTAATTTCGCAATTTCATAATTTGTTAATTTGGTACTAACTCAGTAATTTCTTAATTTGGCAATTTCCAAATTTGCTAACTTCTGTAATTAATATTACCAATTTGGTAATTACTATTACTAAACCGCTGTAACAACAAATGATTAACATTGTCACGAAACTGATAAAGGAAAGGATTTTAATCACTCGTTTCGAAATGATATAGATTTATTGACAAAATATGGGTTTCTATATACACGATTAACAAACACAGGAAATGTCCATAACGTATTTCGATTCGAAACAACCAGAGATTGAACGGTTTTTCGAGAAGAATAGCATTTTCGATGCTTGGCGTTCTGATTAAAAACGATTTTACACGTACAGCCCGATCAACGAAAACGATGAGTGAACGAGACAGGATATACATACAGGTGTACATACGTATATGTATTCAACGTTTCTTTTGACGGTACACCGTTTGATACGTGAAACAATTAACGCTTTAAACCGAGCAATTATTTCCAGGGAAAAGCGCAATATTTGACGTTCTTTCTGTAACACGGCAATCAAAATCGATGCTCACAATTTTGGTTGAATTGTTTCATCGCGAGAAATCGAACTCGATTCGATATGTTTTATTTGGAATCGCAACGTTACTTTCTCATCTATTATTATTTTTTCCTTCTTTTTTTTTCTCTTTATAAGGTGGGTCAAAAAATAATAGCAAAATTTTTAGTAAGAAGCGGTTGGGGATTCGTTAATGATAACATTCTGTACAGAGTGTCCCGTAACTAGTGTAAGAACCGAAATAGCTGAAACGATTCTGAACAACAATTTCCTTTGCAAAAATGTCGGATGGGGTTTCGTTTCCGAATTATTAACGAAAAGCACTAACCAATCAGAATCGTTCTAGTCCGACGTCCCGGCTCGAAGTTACCCTATCACGGCAGAGCGTTACACCCGCTCTGATTGGTCAGTGTTTTTCGTTAATAATTCAAAAACGAAGCCTCATCTGAAATTTTTGCAAAGGAAACTGTCGTTCAGAATCGTCTCAGCTACCCTCCATTTCCGGCTCTTACACTAGTTACGGGACACCTTTGTTAGTAAGGTAAATTTAATCACTACTATACCAACTACCATGGTATTTCTATACTACTGCTGTATTAGCGATTATAGCACCACAGTGCTACTATTACACTGACTACTATATAAATTTACTATACTACTTCTATCGCCAATTCCTGCATTACTTTCTGACTGAACCAATAAATCGTAATTCGAAAACATTCGTTCTGAAACAGAAAAGTAAAGAAAAAGAAAAAAAAAAGAAAGATGGAGGGGCGGGGGGGGGGGGGGGCGGAGAATAAAGCAGAACAAATCGAGCCAGTCCGGATACATATACGCGTGTGTGTACACGTGTGCATGTGCAGTTATGTTTAAAAGCTTAAGGAATAAATGATTCGTTGCGAAAACGAAACGGGCTCTTTTACCCATTCTTTTTTTCTTGCAAATGGAACAATACCGGTGGCACGAATTAATGTGCATTCAGTTGCTTCATTTTACTTGCATGTAAAAATTCCATTGTTGTTCCGTAGAATAATTTTCAAGGAATTACACGAATACGTGGTTGTTGTACGGCAGTCGATACAGAAAACCGGAGGCGGATAACGGCACAGGAAAAAAAAAAAAGAAATATTACAAAAAGAAAAAAGAATACTGAATATGAAGTAAAAACAGGATAAAAAAAAAAGAAGAAAAGGCACGATTTATGGACCCGGGGGTTTACGTTTCGCAGAAATAAAAATGCAAGATCCGGAAGGAAATTCGCGTAGTCGTTCTATGCTGGATTACAATTACATCCAAACGGATCGAGGGAAGGATAAAAACACAGTTTGTTCGATTTAAACGATTTGTTGAAACGTTTCTGTCATTGGGACCGATAGTTTGCTAGTTCAGAAGATATTACAGTAGCATTTCGATTATTTGTTACTATTTATTGTGAATTCCTTTGTCTATGATCTTTCGTTTAACAGGTGTATTAATCGGCAGTGAGAAATGACTAATTTTCCAACTGCAATTAGCATTTGACAGAGCAGTTAGAAATACAGACGCTTATAAAATTGCTTTGAAGACTGTTGCACGAAACTTAAGTATTCTAACTTCCTGCGATTAAAAATATGTATTATACTTTGCGGAAGAACTTAGAAGAAAAGTATTATACTTTTTTAGAAACTTAGAAATGTTTTATCAGCTTGTGCCAAAAATTTCTTTCCCTACCTGCACCCAACGCTTTATCTGGCAGTGTTAAAAAGAATTATAGTATTATTCAGCTTTAGGAGAAATGGAGGAAGATAATAGATCAAAGCGAAGATAAAGTATTACACATCCGTTACTTATTACTAAAGCGAAAGGAACTTTTGTAACGACCCAATACTTTCAACACAATATTTATTTTTCGAGGGCGTATAAAGCACAATCCAAAATTAGAAGAATTCCAATAGAAATTCATATAATAATTTTCATCGTGACTTTAACACTAGAACTACCAAACGGGTCAGCATGACTTGTTCCAGATTCCATATTCTATATTACAAAATTTATCGAGACAATTTTCCTATATGCTAATTCATATTTCGTTTTCTATTTAATTATCGATTTAACTACAAGTGGACATTGAACGCTGTTAGTCCGAGTGTTAATTAACCGCCTACGATAAATCATAAAAAGCTGTTTCTTTGAAGTTTCTATCGAACGATCGGAGAAAATGGAAGAAAAGGTGTAGAAAGATCGTCGTCCCGTCCAGGGGGGTGCAACATCGTATCGCGGAAGAACGCGGTTTCCCACGAAGTTAAAAAGGAAAACGGAAGAACAGTCGTCAGGTACGAAAAGAGTGTCTGGCCTCTCTCGCGGCCCCGCCCAAAAGCCGATAGCCTGAATATTTAAACGTTAGAAGTTCCGTATTGATTTTCGCGATTTTTACGTCTCCGCAAATAAGGCCGTAAAAAAAAAAAGAGAACCTTATGCCCTGGCACGTATCTGTTTCTTTCCTTCGTACGTACATCGTGGTAACCTCCCTCACCGTAACACCGACAGATACGCATACACACGGGGGGGGGGGGGGACTAAAATTCACGGACTAGAGAGAAAAAGTCAAGATAAGGAAAAGAGAAAGAAAGAAAGAAGGAAAGAGGCGCGTTACTTTTCAGTACCGGCTATATAACGCTTTTTATTATGCCGGGCCGCTTTTATGGGGAAATACTGCGATGAAAAAAGAGGAAGACGTCGAGACACGAGGGGCGGGGGGGATAGGAAGGAAAGGGCAGAAGAAGAAAGAAATTGCACTGCCCGGGTTTCATATCGAGTCATTACGATCCCCGGGCACTTTCAACCCACCCCCCGTTCCAACCCCCTTCTTCCCAACCGTCGAACCTGCGCCTACCACCCCTTCTCACAATCTTCCAGAACCACCTCTGTGTATTGCAACCCCTGACTCCCCTCTCTCACTCTCTCTTCACCACCACCATCCCCATCACCACCGTCTTCTCTGACATTAAACTTTTTATCGTGCATAACCGGGGGTGTGCTTCGTCTTTCGTCGAGAATATTAAAAAAAAAAAAAAAATGGCAATAAAAAGAAACACGGAAAAAGATAGAAGATGAAGGAAGAACGGCGACTGGGTGGTGGTGGTGGTGGGGGATTGGCGGTGGTTGAGGAATAGGAGGATATAAATGGACGGGGCCGGTGAGCGACGACCTCTTCCCCTCCTTCCTTCTAGGAGATGGGGGTGCGCCGCGTCGAATTTGTCGATTCGCCGGTTTTCTCTCCCCCGGCGTAAAAGCTTGGCAGACGCAATCGATTGTACCTACGTGTGCACACCCCATTCAATGCGGGGGGCTGGAGGCGCGGACCGACGGGAGAAGAAGGGTGGTTAAAAAGAAACGTTGGAACGATAGGCGACGTATCGTTTGCCCGCGACTGTCACTGGGGGGAGAGTCATAGGTCAGCAGCGGGATTCGTCAAATTAAGAATGGAAAAGAGCAGCAACTTCGTGTTAGAAATGTATGGTGGTCGAATTGAATTTCTAGAGGAATCCGTCACCTATAATATTCAGAATTTTTCTGTTTACCTAATTAAAAGTAAGGTAAATGTCATAATTACTGACACTTTATTGTATATTACGAATAAGAAGCATTCAATTTTTCATGCGTATACGTTATACATAGTTAAGTAATTAATAGGTGTTTTCATGCGTGTCAATTATAAAGCTTCTTCAGAATGGCAACATTTTAAATATTAAGCTCAGAAATACTTGCGAAGTTACTATTCAAATAAATAGCGTCGAATTTTTTCTTAATTTTCTAGTAATTATGGAAATGAATAATTGTTACTCCAAAACTATCCAAGTCCCTGTTATTCACATGAAATATCATCCGACAGTATTTACTTTTCACTGTATTCGTATTGAAAATGGTTGCAACTTCAATTTCTTTAAATGATTGTACTATAATAGCAAATTGGGGCATTTGCATCGAATATGTACGAATCAATAATCAAGTCCGGAGTAGGTAAATATTTGGGACATAGAGGACATTAAATGACCATAATTACCATAAATTATTATCATATAAAAGGGACAATTTTCACAGCACAAAGGAAGCAACAAAATGATAAACTATTAATTCAGTAAGTAAATATGTTAAAGTGCGTACTTCAATCTTACACAGTCGTTAATTAGTACATTCACCTTACTCCTGTTAGATACTTGAAATCATGAATAATAAAACTAACGAAACACGGTAAAAACAATAGATAGTATTCATAGTGATGATAGCAGTCAAATCGTATTACCGAAGGTTCGTTGAATTGTTCGAAGGGACTCGGAGACTTCAATGCCTCCATCGAACAGAAGACACAGCACGAATCGTTCCACGAGTTAGCTGATGTGAAAGCTATGGCACGCTCTTCTAACTCGTCCATTGTCATTTACCGGTACAGAAGAAATAATAAATACAATCTTTCACCGTGTAATTCATTATTATTTCCGTTTAACGGCTGAGAAACCCGTAACCAGGACGCATTTTCTACTTTTGACGAACGGGAATGAAACGCGTGGGAAACCAATCTTATTATTCTAAAACAACTAACTGCATTATTTTGAAGTAACTGTACACAACGCGGCCTTCTTAAACTTCGGAAATTCGTACAATTTTTCGGAGAATAGGAGGGGGCGTTTGAAATGAAAAATTTGGTTCTACCTAGGCTTTGGGAATTTTGGCGAGGTTTGAAAATTAAAAATTTGGGAATTTTCACAATTTTTCTTCGAGAGTGCGAGGGTGAGATTTAAGATTAAAAATTTAACCTACCTGACATTTGGGAATTTTTATAATCTTCTCTCTTTCAGGGGTTGGGATTTGAAATGAAAAATCTAATTTGCCTCGGCTCTGGGAATTTTTCTGATTTTTTTAATAAAAATAAAAATTTGACCCACACAAATTTTGGCATGAATTTTTCTAATTTTCTCTGTTTTTTTTTTTGTGTGGGGGGGGGGGATGAAGCTCGAAGTTAAAAATTTGTTAGCTGGAACGGATGTGAAATCCAGCAGTGACTGTTGATCGATCGGGAAGCGTATCGTTGATTGAACAACGAAAATATGGCGCAGCGGTTTATAGTTCTCGAAGCAAGGAACATTCTGTTCGCTATATAGAGGTTCATTAGAAAAACGAGATTACCGGCCTCTCCGACTGCAGTTACGTAATTCGATCGATAGCTCAGGCGTTTCCCGTTTCTGACGACCGACGAAACGTGAAGCAAAGAAACGGAAACGGCCGACTGATAAAAAGACATTTCATCGAACGATCAAGGGAGTGGCCTTGAAAGAGAAAAAAAGAAAAGGAGAACTACCGATGCAAATTATTTCATCAACACTCTGAGAGTACATCTCTTTTATAATAATTATCTTTTGCAGTTGGTCAAATGATAATATTCGTCTTTCGCGATTAGATAAGCTTTTAATTATACCGTAAAGTTGTTTGCAATTAGTTCATTAAGAGATTCGTTATCAGTGTCACGAACAGGTACTCTGTGACAGTATGAAAATTACTGGAATTTTTCAAACATGATAAATTATTATTCTGAAGATTTCAAAAAATAATATTCCTAATTATTCGAGTAACAATATTTTTCATAATACTTATTCCTATAAAAATTCTGCATAATACGGGATTCAAGGTGTTAATCAGAGCTCCCTTCGTTACATTTACAACGATAACGTATCGTATATCAAACGGAATCGAAAAGGAAGGAAAAAGAATTTTCAGGTTGTTAAAGTGAACCATGAAACGAAATTAAATCCGATTCCGTCAAGGATTCTTTTTATCTTTTTCCTCGGGTCTCGTTGCTTCTTAGCGGAAACCAGAAGTTCACGTTTCGTTAAAACTATCGCGAGATGAAAGGGATTAAACGCGTTAACGAAATGGTTCGATGGTAGAAGAGATTTTTTTCTTTCCCTCTCCTGCTAAACGAGGTAAACAGTCCGGGGGATAAGATTGTTGTCCTTCGAAGGGATGAAACGATCGTTGGGTTCGTCAAAATAGAAAAGATAATTAATAATATCTAACCGACAACCAAAGTCGCGAAAAGATCACCTGTATTCCGAATTCTTCGATTTGCAAATTTCTCACAAACTGTTAACGTGGATTTGCTTCATTCTGTTTCATATTTATTATACGATAATATTTGACACGCTCCCATTTGCTTATTTCTTTATTTCAATTTCCGTCGTTGGTTTCAAATTTTTTCACGGTAGCTCACGTTCAATTTTTAACAACAATCGAGAGCTCGAAGTAACGAAGAAATAGTAAGATCTAAGGCTCGATCGAGTTCGGAGACACGGTAGACGTCGAGAGGTCGACGACACTGTCGAAATAAACCAAGTGTCGTTTATATTAGCGAAAAGAAAAAAAGAAAAAAAAAAGGAAGAAGAAGGCTGAAGAAATTCTGGCCTCAAAAAGAAAAAGAAGAGAATCTTCTTACGTAATTCCATAAATAATGCATATACGCGATTTCCATTTCAGTGACTGACTTGCTATCTCTAGAGTTCATCGTATCTCGTCCATGAATGAAGAACGAAAAATTAATGAATTCTGCGAGGATCAAATAAGAAAAAAAAAAAAAGAAGAAGGAGCCAATGTGATTCTTTATCTACAATCATTCGTATCTTTCCATCGAACATACGATTCTTTATTTTACTAATTACTTCTCAAGAATATTAACGGGTGTTTTTGATTTGTTGGATCAGTTAGATCCGTGGTTCGTTAGTATTTATTATTCAATTGTTTAAACGATTTCGAACGATTTTGATTTTGATTTTGATTATTTTATAAAGCACATGGAAATTTATTTTACAGGAGAACCGGATGATTAAACTGGTAATTCAATCATATTAAACAAAATTGATTTATTTACTTAGCTAGTTAGTAAAATGCAGGTATTTATAACTGATGTGTCAACATTTTAATTTAGAAGCGTAGGGTAATTAAATTTACAATTCGGCACGATGAATAATTGAATTACATCAAACAGAAGATTCAACCGTAATTATTATTCATAGTAAGTATTGCATAAGAATTCAACTGATAATTAATTGTCTGATTTATTGAAACGATTGGATAATTTACAAAAGGTTCGTGAATAATTATTAAAAAGTACCAAGAACGGTGTCTCGTCGAATCGAACGAACGTTCTTTCTCCCTTATCGAGAGAAATTTTGATTCGTTCAAAGTTTCGTAGATTTCTCGAGCCTCAGGAAATTATGTAACGCTTCGGCAACAAAATTGCAGCGAACACGCAAAAGCGTTCAGCCAGCCTCTCTTTTCACGTCGGTGATATTAGCAATTTCAATGTTCGACGACGGAAGGGAAAGGAAATATCGTTCCCGCGGACTATGTTATTACAATATTTGCAACCGGCAACACGGTCGTTTCGTGCGTTCGCAAGTTCAATCGGCTGTGAATACGGAATTCTACTATTCCGGTATAATTGACAGACAGGGTCGACTTTATTTAAACCCCCTGCCGCATAATTTTCCATTTTTACCGCAAAGGTATATCGAATGCAAGAAGATGGATCTTTAATGCGACAGATTTTGTATAAAATCGAATAATGCGTTTATCGGAAAAATTGGTAGAAATATGTTTTCACGATTAATTCGAAAAAAAAAGAAGAAGAAAAAAAAAGGATATCAAATTATTATATTCCATCGTATTACGAAGGCTCCAACGTTGTTAAAAATTGACGTCGACCAACAAAAATGTAATATCAACATATTTTACAGGAAATTTCGATGCGTATGAAATTATTTGATAAATATATTAACGTTTGCAATGATATCGATGTGCTTGCACGTGCAGCCAAGCATTGCTTGTCGTGTCACTACAATCGCAATGGCGTAAGGAAGTGTACGATCCACAAAGTAGAACGTAGTCACGCGCTGATTTTCTAATAACCCGGCCCGGGATTTCATTGATTTGTAATTGTCACGCTCGAACGGCTTAACGACCGAGGAAACGCGACCGAGTACACGAGTTGTTCGGCTTTTGGTGCTGGGACGGCTGGGAACAAATCGCACGTGTGTGCGAACACGTAACCTCTGTCGATTAGGATTTCGAAAGTGTTTCTCTTTCTCTCTTTCCTTTGGTAAAAAAAATTTAATTACCGACTCGAGCTGAAACGATATGGACCAAAGGAATACGATTTTGTTTTTGAAAATACACGTGTAAGGAAACGAACGATTGGATTTAAAGATAATTTCAAATTTCTGATTGTATTTTATTCTTGATGTTAATGATTGAAGTGTCAGGTTGGAACGTTGAGTAGTGGGTGCGATAGGCTTTTCTAGACAAATGGTCTAGATGTTGGTTGGTAGATATTACGTTTCAGCACGGTTATTTAACCCTTTCCTCTCGGCTATCCCTTCTAAGAAGCCATATTTATATTGGAATGTAGATAATTTAGGAAAGGGATAAAAGTAAATAGCCATTCAAAATGGTGCATTGGAGTTTATAGAAACTTTGCTGGAATAAAAGTAGACTAGATTCGACGGTATTTAAAAATGCAAAGCCTAGTTAACCTAGCCTACTGTCTGTTACTAAATTACTAATTTAGCAACTAGTAATACAACAATTAGTAACGCAAAGCAATTGCTAATTTAGTAATCTTTGAGGCAATTAACAATAATAATAACACTACAAATGAGTATACATTGGTCAATAATGTGTGATATACAGTGACTCGTAAGATGTTTAATCGTAAAACATTTTAGTTCTTTTATAGCGACACGTTATAAAACTTTAAAGTGAAATTTGCCCGGACCCGAGGTACTGCAATTTTATTACTCAGCATTCTTCGATCGCCGTGTTATCGTTTTGCATCTGAAAGATTAATCTTGAAACGTTCATCGGGTTTGTCACTGTCAGTTTTACTTGGTAATTCGGACGTTAACACGTTGTAACGAACTCTTCCCCGCATTGAAAATGAAAATTTGCTTCTCTCCGACTGGTAAAGTTGCAGCAATTATTCTATAAATTCTCATCTTTCATTCATTCTCTGGTGTAAACCGTTCGTAATTGCAATTTCCACTATTCTACATGAGATGAAATTATTCATAACATCGTCTGCGATTTGATACAAAACTTTTCACTATGTTAAAATCAAATTGCAAATTTTTATAATTATGATAATTTATCTAACTTTCATTGTCGGTAATTTTTACATCTTGTTTCTATATAATTATTAACAATTCTTAGCAGAAATATAACCACTATTTCGAGTCAACAATCTCTTTTATCAACAATTTTTTGGTCATTTTTCCTCACCTTATATATTCTGGAATTAGAGAAATTTTGAAACCAACGAATTCAAGGAAAACTTAATTCCAATCTAGGAAATTTATATCTATCGGATAAACAATCCTCTATTTACGATCCACCGGGATTCGAACCCTGGTCATCCAACTGGTAGTGAGTGATTCTACCCACTGCACCACCCTCTCTATTTTTACGTTTTCTTTTATCCACCGATCTAACGTATCTGATATTCAATCAGAAACGTCTACCAAACAATTAACACCCATCCACCAGGCAACTTCGTAACCGTATGTTCCCCTACTGTGTTTATTCCATTATTGAGAACAGCTTTCTGGTCGCGTGCAGATAAAAATTACAAGTTTCACCGAAGCGTGGAGCGCATTAGACAGTCGGTATAAAGGGGTGTGTGGTTCGCATTCGAGGATTCACAAACGTCTGTCAATTGTCACCTTCAACGAATCGATTGAAAATCCCTTAAATCAAATAATATAAACTTCGAACGACTCCTCTTGCTCGAGTATTTATTTTTTATTACTAAACATTAAATTTTCATAGTTGTATCATAACCACAGTTATGGAAAATTACATTTTTACAGTTACGGTTTAATTATTAATAATTATAGATACAAATTTAATTTTTATTCGCAATGTTAATAATTGGCTGGAAGATGGTTGAAACTATGGCTCCTAATTGACTAAATATTTATTCCCAAAGATCGCATGAAAGAATATTAACCCTTTGACTACGAAACGAGTATACACACGCTCAGTAAATTGTAAGATTTCAAGTAATAAAAATTAATTTAGCTTTGACTATAATTTTCGTTTCTTTGATTTTAAGAAAATAAGTTTTGTTGACTTGTTGTCGGAGCATGCCGCAGTCAAAGGGTTAAATTTATCAAATAAACCATGAATATTGTCCGTCTTGTTTTATCATACGAATAACGAGTTAAAAAAGTATCGATATCTCCGATGTTATCCATAGCAGCAATCTATTCGAGACGTCTGGAACGATGCAAATGCCCGCCAATAAAGGGACGAGACAGGACCTAATAAAAAAATATTGAGCTCCGAGATACGAGTGAAACAAATTAATCTTCCACGCCAGTGTTGATGATGACGGGAGAATTCATACGTGTACGTATATGCGTGTGTACCAGGGAACAAGAGAGAGCGTGACTCACAAGGGGCGAATGTACGACCTTCGGGACTAAATTATTACAGAAATCGGAAACAAATGATAGAAAATATTACTACGCATCTTGACTGGAAATATTATTTTCATTTTTATCATATACATAGAAACTACGGAAAGGAAAAATAATTGAAACTGAAATTTTAACACCTTTATACTAAAACCGAATTTTCACTTTAATTCTGATTATAATTAACATTGCAATAAAAGTTCAAACAGAATCATCGGACAACGGTTAAAACACAAATATCTCCCTTGATTTTGACAAACGTCCACCGCAACTTTGCACAATTATTATTTTTGGTGTACGTAACAATCGTACAAAAGTTCGGACGAAATTAATACGAACGAACATCCCGAGTTCCCCTTGTCGGTGTTGAATAGCGCGCGACCAGGAGGAGAATCGAAAAGAGGGTGGTTAATAAAAGAGACCAGGAGGGTAAAAAGTACTTACCCCCGTACGAAAATATCGATTATATATATATATATATATATCTTTTATTTTATTTTTTATTTCACAAGTTCACTCGCATCGGCGGGTGTTAATTTCGTGAAACGGCTTTTCCTTCGCCACGCGTCGCTCGTAAAATCCCATTAACACGTGCGAGACCACTCATCCCCCCCCGTTACTATCCGTCTCTCTCCGTCGCACGGTCTGTCACTTTCAACCCCGTTATTCGCTATCTCTTTCATCGTCTATGAAGCCGTTTGCGCCGGGGGAAAATTCGTGCTCCCGTGTTTTTCCATCCCGGCGTTTGAAGAATCACCGACGCGCCGATTTTCCATCCCACTGTCGACGCCAGCCTGGCGTTTTCACTTTTTCACCTAGTGTCACTGGGTTTTTACGTAGATCTCTCTCTGTCTCTCTCTGTCTCTTCTTTTCTATTTTTTCTTTTATTTTTATTTTGTTGGTTTGTTTTTCGTTGTTGTTTTATCACAGGTCGCGCGTCGTTTAATGAACGCTTTGTTTGGCCCGGTCGTCGGTGTTGTTAATCGAGTCTTTGTCGAGGATGCGTTCGGTTGATGAACAAATTTTTCTTTCGTTTTATTTCGTTGGACAATTTTTACGTATTAGTGTCAGTGTGTCCGTGAGACGGAAAATGGAAAAAGAAGTACGTGTAATATTATCCTTGCTAATAATTGTTGTTTTGGTGTCCTCGGAATTAAGAGTAATTCGTTATTATAATGTCTGTTAGGATCAATTTTAATCCAAATGCACGAAACGCATCCGGTACGTAAAACGAAAAATAATATTTAATTCAATACGGGTGTCAAATGACCCCTTTGAAAATTTCAAACGTAAAAAGTGTAATATTAATCGATTATTTTATTTATAAAAATAAAAATAAATGTTTGATTATTTCATTAGAAATCAGAAGTTACGTTGCGAATTATTTCCTTTAATAAATGAAGAATTTCTTTCTAAAAATCAACGTATATTTCATAAGAGCCCCTTATGATAAGAATAGGTACATGTAAAGTTCCGGTACGAATTAAAATAACGAAATACCTACAACATTTATCGAAAATAAAGTTACTATCAAACAAAATTTCCATCAGTTGCAGCTTGGCGGTCAATGTATTAAGAAAATAATATGAAATTTAGAAAATGAAGTCAATTCAAATCATCGCCATTTGGATAATATTTGGTTACTTTTCTTTCGATAAGTAACATACGATCCTAAATAAAATACCGAAATCCAAATGAAATTATTATACGTCGAGTACCGGTATAAGGCAACTTTTGTCAGGAAACAAGTCATTGTATGTATTTTCTTTTTTTCAGAATACAGGATGTCCGGGTTTAACGACCCTATACCACCTGGCAACCCTTCAGCCTGCACGGTGTATAATTAACCGCGAGGTATACTACGAACGCTGGTTTCTTATTGTTGTTGTCAGTGTTGTAATGGTGCATCTCTAGCCGAGAACAGAGAACCTGAGAACGATCGAGAACGCAAGGGAGCCTGATATCATCGTCACGGTCGTGGAACGCTAGGAATTTCACTGTCGTTTTCTTCGTGTGTTTCTCGTCGCCTTGATCGATACATTTGACCCCGATGTGTCGTCGGTTCGTACACTGGTCGTCGATCGAAACACGCTGTATGCATCCTCGCCAATGATCCACTCCGTTCCCACAACCACCGATTCGAGATTGTTAAAATATTGAAATATTTATATTTAGGTGATTATTCGATTGGCAACGAAATCTATGATCTTTGTTGGCTTTATTCTATAAAATTATTTACTGGATCTTTCGATCGAAGCAATCAGCAGCGTTCCATTATTTACGATTCTAATTTCCCTGATTACTGAAAATTATTACCATAATTTCCTTAACTATTAACTTTATTTAACTTTTCTGATCCAAATTTTTCCCACCTGTGTCGACGCAATTTGCATCGAACGGCAGGAAAGAAGGAAACAGTTGAATCAAGATATATAGAATATTTACTTGGTAGGTACATTGTTCGCGATTGCGAGCAAATGAAAAATAAATTTAACCTAGAAACTAGACACATGTTTAACGTACATAGAATCTGGTCTATAGTTGAAAACTGCTTTCGAAAAAATAGGTCGCGATGCGGTTTGTCGGCACGACCGCCCTTGAGGTTCTGTCGTTGCTCGCTTTTCGCTGGATTAAAGTTTCACCGGCAGAAGAATCGCGAATGAAACTTTCAAGAAAATTTTTATATGCAGAATACCATCGATGCTTTCCTTCCGTTTCCTTTTTCCTTCCTCAACCTTGTCTGTCCCCCTTTTACAACGTCAATGGGGTTGCTTCTTGTATTGTGAGAACGATCTGATTTTAAACGGTTCTTTGGTTTATTCGAATCATCGAGGTTTTTTTTCTTCTTTCTTTTTTTTTTTTTTTAAGGAACAGCATCGACTTGTTATCGCGTTTATTCGAGCAAACTCGATACGCGAAAGAGAAAAACGACGAGTCGCATAGTCCAATTGATAAATCGCGTCTTTGTATCAGTTTGACACGCTTCCAAATGGGAAAATGTTGTTTGGTCACGTTGTTCTTCAATGACTACGCGAACATATGTAACGAGGCAATGTGTGATATTGTTAATGCATCGACCACCCTGTGGTGTCTAAATTTATTTAAAAAATAAAATTTCACGTATAGGGAAATAATGTATCCAAGTTTCCGAATTCCTAAAAATATAATATTCCGAAATTTCCTAATTCCTAAAAATATAATATTCCGAAATTTCCAAATTCCTAAAAATATAATATTCCGAAATTTCCGAATTCCTAAAACTATAATCCTCCAAAGTTGCTAGCTTCCTAAAAATACAATATTCCAAAATTTCTGAGCATCCGAAAATAAAGTACTCCTACGTTTCTAAAAATAGAATATTTCAAAATTTCTAAGCACCTAAAAATATAATATTTCGAAGCTGCTAAGTTCCTAGGAATATAATCCGAGTAACCGAGTATTTGAAAATTCGAATTTTACGAATATTCGGATTAAAGTTCAATTGTTCGTCTTATCATAGTTCTTGAAAGAAAAATGTAAAAAAAAAAAATGCAACAAGAAGCAATCGATCCTTTCATTTTCCAACGTCTCGTATTGTCTGTCTGTTTGAAAACACGAAATTGTACCGGAGCCTATTTATTCGACGACAAAAAGAAAAAAAAAAAGAGATTCCAGCTGTCTGCATCAGAGATCAGCATTTCTCGGTGCTCGAAATCGGTTTAGCTATCGAAAAAGACGACTTCAGATGCCACCAGCAAAGCGTTACACATCGAACACCAATCGATATTTTAATCTATACGACACACACACACACACACAGGGCCAGGTAAAACGAAATAGCCAGAATGCAACAGTATTATAAAACAAAACCACAACATTTCACTGCGACAGACGTTACATTTTGCTTCGTTTATAGTATTTCCATTCGAACCGGATACAACTGCTAACCTTTGATCTCATTTGATATTTGATAGTTTTCAGTACTATTCAATACTTATGCGTTTCCCTGCCAATCTTTTCGTTACTAATTAAATAAATTCTCGAGGGGGAGCAGAATTATTTCATTTGCGTCCATAAAATCTCGAAATTTGGGTCAATCGTAACCGAAAATTTAGATATTTCAATTATTAAGCGATACAATTTTTAAACGCGAGACCTGATATTTAAACGAATGCTTAGATATTTTCAAGAATGATAAAGAAATATAGTTTAAAATTTACTTGAAACAAACGACGAAGGCTAATTAAGTAAACAGTTTCGTTTCCTAAACGAATGATTATTTTTCAATCAGAAATCGAAAGAACACCAAATTCAGTAACTGCATCGATAACGTCCATGATGAACGCAACGATCGAATTAATTCGACGTGTAATGAACGTGTAAATACGTCCATAGAGCAGTTCAAGAGCTAATTAGCAAACGAAAAACGAAGTAAGAATGAAAAAGTACTGTGGGATCGACGGAAGTGGTACCCACCCCTGATTCAAACTACATATTCCAGTATTCTTCGTTCAAATTATTTCGATGTTTCCTTCGTTTGTACAACGATCGCGTCTACGATTATTGGAACACCTGGATACAGGTGGCAGTGGATAAGGTAACAGCTGTCTGTAATTTCTGGCCCCGGTGACTTAGCGATGGGATCAAAGCGGACAGTTGAAACCAGTTTAACGGCATGACGAACGTGTTCAACACCAGAAGCTCTTCCTTCTTATTTCGACCTTTTGCACTCATGCATTTATTTCCATTAATTAAAAACACGAGTGTCTTCGTAAACGAGTGAAAATCGACGCGTAATGTGTTTCTATTAAAAATAAATTTTCTAATTATGCTTCTATTACTAGATCAATTATGGCAGCGGTTTCCAATCTTTACGCTACTACGCCAAATTTAATGCGAGGGTTATTGTTGTTTTTTATTGGCACAAAGTTGACCAAATCTTGGGGGCAGTGCTTTGTATTAGGTTGACCCAAAAGTTTTTTTTCCCTACCTGTACCGAACGCTTTGTCTGGTAGTGTAAAAAAAAAAAAGCTTTCGGAGTAATGGAAGAATCGTACATAACTGAATAACATGACATGAAACATATAGCATTACACATTCGTTATTAATTTATTAATAAAGCCAAAGGAACTTTTGGGACAACCTAATAATACAAAGATTCGTACTCTCCGCTACGACTCAAATGAAGTTTTATTTATTTGTAGATATTATGGTAGGAAAATTAATATTTTATTAAAAAATGTTGCCGCCTCCCAGATTAGAAATATATTCTAACGTTTGTTGACAATTTTGCGACCCTGTCGCTTCAGGGTCGAATAAAAGAAAGGAAAAACGATTCGTCTCTATGAGCTACTTCCGGTCGAGGAGTAACCCCTGTGCACCCACGGTTCCTCACGGGCTCGACTTTTGTCCGGAAGCGCGATGACGCGCGCCACCAGTCGCGAAGCGTACACAGCAGCAGGCCGAAAAGGAAAGATGGAAAAAGGCCGTGGCGCGGCGCGTCGGCGTCGTTGCCGTTGGTGGCGGCATTCTAAATTTAGGAGGAAGTATTGATTTTACAATTTGGACCCCTCCCAAAGTAAAAAATAAACCAAGCCAAACGTACTCTACTTTGATAGAGTGCCTCTCTCCTGCTATGCGCGGCTCGTTTCGACGCACAACCGAGACAGAGATACAAAAACATGGAGGGGTGCGACGAACGGGAGCGGAGAAAATAGAGGGGGTTGAAACAACCTCTGTCCGAAGCCGCCACCAACCCCTCTAGGTGGTTATCGTTGGAAAGGGAAGGAAAGAAGAAGAAGAAGATAGAGAGATTTTGTCATGGGGAAAGTGAACGGGCGAAGTGAACGAGGAAAGGTGGGAAGCGTGAGATCTTTTAACCCTTGAACTGTCATTGTCAAATAATGAAAATTATTTGAAACGTGCGTTTAACGTTTAGTGCATAAATATTTGTGTGTAAATTAATTAATAAAATTTTGTAGTAAAAAATATTCACTGTATTATATTTCATATCGATTGAAACTCGAGGGATGAAATGTATAAAAAATGAAAACGTGAAATGTTATTTTAACACCTTGACTGCCACGTTAAAAGGCGCTGGAAATGTTATTATCAAATGTTATCTATTATTCTTACAATTTTTCGTCGTTTCTATTATTCCGAATTTTTCTACTTAAGTAGTTGAAAGGATATTAATAATGCAAGCGACATATTTCTATGGAAATTCAAGTGTCACCAACATATTATGACTGACGTGACAGTTAAAGCTAAAAACTTGATTCGATATCGAATCAATAGACGAAATTTGAACCTCTTATCCTACTTTCCCAATATACGAAGGTCTTCCGTTTAAAAATTTCACCGTTTAATTTTAGGCTGCACGGCTACCGCGTATATCTAGTAGGTCTGGGTCACGATCGACCCAGCATCCGTCGCTTGGAAGCTTTCAAATTTAATCATTCCGCTAATAAGATTTCTATCTTACTTAGACTATCATCCACGATACCAGCCGAGTCTCCGAATGAAAGAAAAAGAAACAGCATCGCCAGACTCGTTTTCGAAGAGGAAAGAAAGAAAAAGGTGGAATCGGGTAGAATAAGGTGAGGTTGGGCGAAGTATGAAGAAGGGTAGGAGAGGTTAGGAGAGGGTTGGCGAGGGAAGCGAGTGGCGAAATACCGTAGTTTCAGTCTGGTAAGAAACAAAGAACAGAAAATTGATCGTTTGTTAAGTTTTATGTTCCCCGGGGCTTGGACGAGGGTGGTCTGCAGCCCCCTCTCTGCCTCTTCCAACTCCTTATCACTCCTTCCTTTTTTTATTTCGTTTCGACTCGGTTTGTTCCTCTTTTTCCCGCCTCTTGGACGACTTGCAATAAGACGAATCGAGGAAATTCCCCGCCCGTCTAGCAAGGAGGGTGGGCCACGCAGAAAAACGTGGCTGCACAGAGACAGACAGGGAAAAGGGGGTGGTTGAACGCGACTGGCCACCGATACACGGACACGTGTACAAAGGGGGAGGTAACAAAAAAATTTTATATATATATATATACAGGGTGCGTCGATAAAAGCTACCAGCCGAAATAACTCGTCTGGCTTATCAAAAAATATTTCCAATGAAATTTATTGTTTCAAGGTGGTCAGACGGTTTAAAAAATAAAAATCGATTTTTTTCGTCAATTTTTATTGCAGATACCGCGTGAAATGTTTCTATCTTCAATGTCTAACTTTCGTTTTTATTCTCGAAGTTTTTCGATTGAAAATGATAGGAAATGTGAAATGATATGAAATGCGTAAAATCAGAAATTCCTTTCGATTCGTGAGTACAAATATATATTACCTACAATGTAGCGCAGGATAGCAGAGATGTTGACATTTTGAAAACGAACCATCTCTTTTTAATATTTATAACAATGCTTATATTTTAATATTTCACTTTTACCAACCGTGCCATAAATATTCTAAAGAATTTTGAAACACGGTTTTCTTAAAAACGAAACCGTGTGTGGAAAAATCGGGTTCGATATTTTCTATTTATTTGTTAATACAGAATCACCCTGTATATATTGGGGGAAGAAAAGGGGAGGGAACGAACATCGTCCGAGTCAATGGAGGTTGAACGAGATTGCCTTCGTCGTACGAGTTGTCGTCGTCTGCTTTCCTTCTTTTTTCTTTCCCCCCTTCTCTCCCTGTCTTTCTGTCGGGGGATGAAGTTTAATTACTGAGATACGCGTTAATCGAAATATCCTTCCTCTCGTTCCTTTGTCTTCTTTATGGAACTGGATATTTTTATGAAAAATTGATGCGCGTATTGTACAGAATGTTTTTATCAAACGGCTGACCTGCCCAGTGAATGAACACTTAAGCTGCATGTCTGTGAAACTCATTATTTTTATAACTGAACTATTTTGTTATTCTGATCAAACATCTGAGAATATTATGCTAACAATATTTTATAGTTATAACCTTCATTAAAAATCTGTAATAGGATTTAGCGAAGAATGTTGCAAAATAATCAATCAGTCAGCATGAACACTGTTAAACCTTGTTACAGTGTTTTAACACTAAACGTAGCAAGCGGGATCAAACGACCCCATTGAAAATTTCAAATGTACGAAGAAGAAACCAGTCATATGTTAGAAGTGTAATTAATCGATTATTTTATTTATAAAAATAAAAATATATGTTTGATTATTCGATTAGAAATTAGAAGTTACGTTGCGAAATATTTCCTTTAATAAATGAAAAGAATTTCTTTCTAAAAATGTACTTTTATGTAAAGTACCGATACTGCTTTTCTTTTGGCCGAAGGATCTTTGAGTTATATGATAATACAAATAAACTTATGATAGAATCATGAAACCATCGCAAAAATATAAATTGTTGATCTCAAGGTAACGATACTTACTTTGAACGACGTGGGACGTCGTTTGTGCAATTGCTATTTAAATCAAATGAGTTTAGTGCCGAATATATTATAGACAAAAAGAAAATCGCTTTAGCGAGATATATAAAATTATAATATAAACATTACTTTTTCGATTAACATTAGAACTACCGGCGCTTCATGTATACTGACCTTCAAGTGAAAAATAAAATAGAAAAATAAATAAATGAAGAATGGAATATATATTAGCATGTACAGTAGATTTTTATCGTGATAAAAATTAACACACTAATAAAAGCAGCCTGATAAATTTTATAATTCAATTTAAAAAACCCTCAACCAGTCATTTTGACTGGTTCGGTAGTTCTAGTGTTAACCCTTTGCACTCGAGTGGTGCCTCTGAGTCACCGTATTTAATTTATCGAAGTAGTCTAAAATGCGAAATTTCGGTTTCACCCCTATCAAAACATAGGAAATTAAGGAAGGGAATAAAAATCAACAGATTATCAAATATTTCTAACTCTTTTCTTCTGGAAGCGTAGCTGGAAAATTAGATTAGACCCGATTGCATCCAAAAATGCTTCGAGTGCAAAGGGTTAATACGAATTATGTTCATTCACTGGACAGTGGACAGGTCATCCTACCTTTTCTAATATTTATCCAATTTTCAGCTTAAATTTGATACGCAGATCTTCTGACCATTCGATACGCAACAACCTATGTATAATATCCTAGAAATTGAAAAATTTCAACAGTCCGAAGCAACTAGTTGAAACAGATACCGAATTCGTACAATCGTGTCGTTGAAATCGACGTGTAATACGTGCACACGTACACGGTGGAACGAGAACGGGGTATTCTGTAGGTATAAAAGCGTGGTAAAACGTGCGTGTTCGATCTATGGAAAGTGAAAATGGAGTAGCACGGGTCCAGGTCGATAATACAATGCGTCTGTAACGCGTTAAACGGCGCGGAATGAACGTAACAGGCTGTTCGAAAAAAAAAAAAAAAAAAAAAACGTTCAAACGCAAAATAGCGCACAGAAACCGAGCGTACACGAGAGAAAGGGATTTTAAAGCGAATAGACGGGTATCCCGGGTCAGGAATCGTGGTCGCTGTTAAAGGGCGCATAGTGATTCCCTTTTTCTATTAGATCTGTAGAAATTACTCGAATACTGGGACACTCAAATTTCCGACTACCAAAAATACTGGTATACTCGAGTACTTTAACTGCCACGTCAGCCATGTGTGGGTGACACTTGAATTTTCATAGTTTGTCGCTTGCATTGTTAATACCCTTTGCACTCGACTGTCTCCTCCGAGGAGACATATTTAATTTATCAGAGTATTATGAAACGCGACATTTAAGCTTTATTTATATTAGAACGGGGAAAATTGAGATGAGGAATAAAAATAAATAGAATCGTAAGGATTCGTAACTCTTCCGTTCCAAAATAGCACGGTTTGCTGGAAAAGTAGACTAGATTCGATCGTATCCAAACATGCTCCGAGTGCAAAGGGTTACTTAGTGATCGTCGTATTAGGTACTCGAAATTCTGAATTCTGAATAATAAAAATCACGAAGAATCGTAACAATAACAAATAAAATTACATAAAAATAAATGGCCCTAACGTGGCAGTAAAAAAAGGTGTCAATGCATAGTTGCGATATGTAAAAATAAAATGATGCATCGAAACAATTAAACACACCCCTCGCTGATCATCTTGCAATCAAATTTCTCTCCCCAATTTAATCGTCCCTGTTATTCGAACAATTTCGAAACAGAAATGAAGAATTTAATCGCTACCCATTGTCTGATAGCAGGAACAAAAGGACAACCTACGATCGATGCAAATTGACTTTGCAAGGACTCGCAGGAACAGAATTCGTGATTCAATTTGCCACGCTCAGCAGGAGGATTCCTCGTTAAAGTTTCATCGTCGGAAACGAAGGCGAACACGTGGCGACACGAAACGCGTGTACACATACAATATACACGTAGATACATGGCTGTGTGCGTGTGTGTTTGTGTTTACCTTGTGTGCCCTGAGAGTTTTGCCCTCGCAGGCCAGGGTGACGTCGCAGTATGCCTGCCGTTCGAGCAGCTGTGAGAACATGGTCTGTAGGTTGCTGTGATGGTATTTCCATCGTAGACAATACTGTTGGGGAAACATGTTGGACGATGACGACGTCGCGGGTGGTGTCGTTACTGAACTACCTCGTTGCTGAAGCATGCGCGGACCTGGCACCGCCACAAGATCCTAATACGCTCTTGAATCTGACCCTTCGATCACCTGCTTCCTTCCTCTTCCGTCTCTGGAACGGGGACGTTTTTCTCTTTACTAATTGGAATGAAATTGACCTGAACACAGAATAATTTAACAATTAATCCTATGCGGACGAGGCCATTTCCAAGTCTGACACGAGATATATGCAGGAAATATCAATAACTTGAAGCAAAACAAACTGTAACTACGGTTATCATTTTTTCTTTGTGCCACGATTACAACACGATATTTAGGAATTTATATACAAATTGATAAGATACTATGAAGATTCTGTTTGGCCGAATATATCCGCCCATCGTCCGCAAAGGGTTAATTTTTCTACGCGTACGGGACACGTGGACTCCCTATCGTACCTTCGCTGCGTGGGAGAGTTTGTTCTACTGTTTTGGGAATTATTCGATTTATCAAATCTACTTTAAACGCCCGAAATTTTTAGATTTCTTCATCTGAACGCTCCTCGTCTAACGGAGTTCGAAATCCAAGCGAATTCGTATAATTTCTTAAACTGAACTTTCTACTTTAAACGCCCGAAATTTTTAGATTTCTCTAAACAAAGGAGTTCGAAATCCAATTATTATGTTAAATACACATGCAAACCAACAAAAGATGATTATTACACGCTAACACAATCTTTATCCATTATTTATTTATTCTTTCAATTTCTTTTCAATTTTACTTCGAAGCACCGGTTGAACGTGCAGACGATCAGTGAACACGTCGGGGTACTTAATCGAACAATACGAACAGCAACGAACCGATTAATACGGTAATCGTGAAAGAAAGAAAGAAAAAAGAAGGCATCTTAACAAGAAACTACATATCTTTAATTGGTCGTCGCAGCGTACGGTATCTCGCGAAAAAGAGGAAAAAAACGACGATTCGTTTGCGATTCAATTCGTACGGTAACACTTTCCGCGTTCCCACGATACACCGGGCTAATCAATTATACTTCAAGCTTAGCTATTCATCCCGTGCAGATTGCGTTTTGAAATTACCATCGATTCGAACCATGAGGTAATTCAACCCTTCCTGTCAGGCGTACACGCTTTTGTTCCGACCGCTTCCGGCACGGCTCGTTTCGTATCTTTTCTTGTTCAATGTGAAAAATTATAAATCCACGAATTACGCTTAAGATCTTTTTTTTTTACGGAAGTTCTGTTCAGAGTCTTCTGTTTGTGAAATTAATTTGAATTTTTCGTTCCTCGACACGTATGTTAAACGATTGCGGTCGACAATTTCAAAGCAACTCGATAATCAATGAAAGAATGAAGAAAAAAAAAAAGGGGAGAAAGGTATGGAAAAGTTTCTTACGGATGACGGTTGTTGCGGGTGCTCGTTCTCCAAGTCAAACCGACCCGGGCCTCCAAGGAACGCCTCTACCTTGAAGATATTCGAAGCATTTACGCGCGAATCAGCTCGATACCGCTTCCGAATTTTTTAACTTCCCTTCACGGTGCGTCTCTTCAATTATTTTCTCCTGTAACGCAACAAAGAAACGCTTGGTTATTTAAACATGTTTGAAATCATTTGAAAATGTTATATTCGCTGATGGACAATATTAATTTCAATTAATTAGGGTTAATAATTCCGTAAGATTCTTATTTTACTTAAGATGCTAAAGTAAATAACTTATTGAATATTTCATAAAAACAAGGGAAGCTTCAGAATATCGATTCGATTCAATTCTGCACGGTTATAGCCGCCCCCTGAAATAATAATTTTGCAAAATTACAGCATCCACCTTTTCGAAATGATTCGTCTGTAACGAACACCTTACCGCTTAGATATAATAGATTTTCCATTCGACACCATTTAAATAGCTAAATAGCTTGAAAAAAAAAAAAGACTCTCAGCGCAAATTTTCCCTTATCTCCCTAACTTGCCTCTTCGATCAATAATTAACAAACTAAATACTTCATTTAATATCAGTCTTAAGAACGCTGGAATAATAGAAGAAAAAGGGTCGCTAATACACAGGATACTAGATTCTAACAACGTGAAAGCGATCGGATCGTTTCATAAAGGCTAATTAAGATAGAAAGCAGAACGAAGAGAAGAACCACTCGTCGAATACTGAGATGTTTCTTGCTTCCTTCAACTTCTGTCGAACGACGAAGTCAAGAAGGACAAGATGTCTTAGGATTCTTTTCGATCGACCAGCGGATAGAAACGAATGAAAGTTCGACGAACAAACTCATCTAGGAAGGTGGGGGAAGGAGGAAGCTCCTCGTTGCATTATCTGGAAACGATTAACGCGAGCCACTTGTATCTATTAGCATAATTATCCGGGCCGGTGTCTTTTGTTAAAAAAAATCGTGAAAGTCGAATATCGGCCATCGACTTTCCTCGGCTGCTGGCAAAACCGCTGATGAAG
This sequence comes from Stelis phaeoptera, assembly GCA_943735885.1. Taxonomy (NCBI): domain Eukaryota; kingdom Metazoa; phylum Arthropoda; class Insecta; order Hymenoptera; family Megachilidae; genus Stelis; species Stelis phaeoptera. The sequence continues at coordinate 15,527,715 of OX030932.1, read as the reverse complement.
TTCCATTAAGGACGAAATCGGAAAGTTGATTTGCGATTACGAAGTCGTCAAATTTTGTACGAAAGGCGACAAACGCGTTGATCTCTCGTTTAATCGGCGATCGAGTTAAAAACGTTTGGAAACAGACGAGGTAAATGCAATTTGTACAGACGTGGGGAATAATGTTTTCGAACGATGCGATTTGGAAATTCGATCCTTCGTTAATTAGTGAGAAATTTAATTTATGGACTAGGTTTAGTGACACACCCGTCGTTCAAATTTTCTGTCGAATTTCTATTTAATTTTCTACTCGATTCTCCATCGGGGTTTCCATTCAAGTTCTACTTAATATTCCATTAACTTCTCTATTTCATTTCTCACAAATTTTCTATCAGTTTCCTATTTAATTCTCCATCAAATTTTCTATTAGATTACTGTTTAATATTCTACTCAATTTTCCATTAATTTTCTATTACAATTTTCCATTTAATTCTGTCGGCCCCAGAAGATAAATTTCGAAGAAAAAAAAGAAAAAAAAATACAGCGTAACTGATTTTGAAATGCAATAATTATAGGTGAAACAATTAACTTTTTATTTAATTTTCCACAAATTTTCTATCAGCTTCGTATTTAAATTTCCATCAAATTTGCTATTAGATTACTGTTTAATATTCTACTGAATTTTCCATTAGTTTTCTATTAAAATTTTCCATTTAATTCCTGCGGCACCAGAAGATAAATTTCTAAAAAAGAATACAACGTAAATGATTTTGAAATGCAATAATTATAGTTGAAATAATGGAAAAGATGATTTTTCCAGTTTGATAACCTGGTTAACTGCAGGCAAGAATGGAGGGCAATATCTAAGACGGCCGGCTAGGTTACAGGCTCTCGACTGCGGTTTTAAAATTCCCCCCCGGGGCTCAGCTTCCACAGAACTTGTCCGTGGATCGTGGGAATCGATAAATTCCGTATATCGGAAAACGTTGAAGACCAGGAGATAGGTAAGGTGAAAATCAATGGTAGACCCTTGTTAACACGATTCCTTAATCTCTTATCTCTTTGTTTTAATTGCATGCTTGTACCACTTAATACCGATATACCAACCATTCCATTTTTTTTTTCTTTTGGTACGCTGGTACCGATTACCAAACGAAGATCAATTCACAAAATTAGTCGTTAACAAAAATTGGCATTTCAAGATTAACTAGTGTTGATTGTGCAAATATTAATCCTTTCGTTCCAGTTAGAAATATTATACGTTCTTAATGAAAATTAAAAAATTCTATATTTTTAGGAACTTGGAATTATCGAAATGTTATAGTTTTGGGAGTTTGGGAGCTTTGGAATATTTGGAATATTGTATCATTGGGAATTTGGAAATTTCGAAACACTGTATTCTGAGGAATTTGGGAACTTTGGAATATTGTATCTTTAGGAATTTGGAAATTTCGAAACACTGTATTCTGAGGAATTTAGAAACTTTGAAATATTGTATCTTTAGGAATTTGGAAATTTCGAAATACTGTATTCTGAGGAATTCGGGAACGTTGCGATACTACATCTTTATGAATTTCGAAACTCTGAAATATATTTTGAAAAATCTAGAAATACTATTCTCTCGAAATAAAAATGTATAAATCCCTCAATTTCCCATCTAATGTTCCTTCTAATGTTTATCGTATCTGCTCCCTATCTAGCTACTCCCCCCTGTAGAAACACAAAGAATGTCGGTGGTTAGGGGGTAAGGTACGCCAAGAGGTCGTTCAAGATAACCGGATGTCAAACATTTTCGAGGCGGCCAGGTATTCAGGTCTGTCTGTACTTACGAAGAGGCAACAAGACATCGGCATAGAGCAAAAGCACGTGCGAGAACCAACACGATAGCCTACATTCCCCGGGTTACTTTCTATTGTGTTTACGAATCGGATTAGAGTACCTTTCCCCGCTCGAGAAAATGCGATGTGCACCCGTGACCTTTTCGAAATCCGGATCAAATTGGGAAATCGGGTTAAATCGTCCGCCAACGGGACGCTCCACGATTCTGTCCCAATTCAATCCGTCCTCTTTCACAGACATCAAACGAACAACCTTCGATAACGAACTGCGTTCAAATAACTTGCACTACCACACTCGAACGCTGTTAAAGAATAATTTTGTCACGAGATAAAGTTGAATAACGATAAAAGACTAGATATTTTTTAATAAAGCGTGGAATTATTATTACAGTGAAATCGATGGACGACGATATCAAATTTCCCTACCCCAAAATGTGATACTGTTACTAATATCAATCGTTTCTCGCCCCCAGATAGAAATATATATTATATTTACTTCGAGGAAATTGGTAAGTTATAAAAACTGGAATTTTGAAAATTACTTCAAGTTTCGACGCTTTTTAGTTTATATTTATCGAGCATCGTTGAAAGAATTATGATGTCTTGAATTGAATTTTTCTTCATCCTAGATACGTCTATCGTCGTACGAATGTATAGAAATTTCATGAATACGTTCCATTTAGGTCGTAAGTAAAAAGAAAATGAAGAAACATAGTACAAATAGTCGGATGTACGTATATTAGGAGTAGCTAGAATTAAGAATATTTATCCACCACTGAAACAACTCATGGAACAATGGATTAATGGATTAATGGAACCGAGTTTCTCTCCTGTTTTCGTACCAATCGATTTTTCGAAATATTTGACGTGAAAAGCATTATAGGGCAGTGTTAAAAAAAAATTAACAGTTCCTGAGTCCAAATTTTACATATAAAATATCTCACGAACTATCCATATTTTTCAACGGGTTAATATAACAAGTTTTAAGTATTAAATTTCTATTTGATACCTATACATATACCAAAAAATGTACAGGATTAATTAAGGGTTAATTTAATCCATACTGTCAAGTATCATATTAAATGTAACTATTTCTATTATTTCAAGATTCGAAGAATCTCTTTTTATTTTATTTTCAAATAAGACGATATATTTAATGTTTGAAGCATCCGTCCTCGTAAAATATAGAAGCTCTTTGATCCCCACCTGGTCGAAGAGTATAATTTTACTTAAATTTCTATTCATGAGATACTGAGAAAGAACAAGAGCCAGGCCCCTCTCGCCGGAGTAATTAAAACTGAAAACCCGAATTAAAAGGAGAGCGCCACACGGCAGCGTTGCAAAGGAAATTAAAGAAAATAGAAAGAAAACTCGTTTTTAATTATACTTCTTTTACAGAAATCGTTCGGCCTTCCGTATTAATAAAGAAACGATTGAAAAACTCTACGTCCCTCCGGACACGAACGTTATTTTCCTCTTTTCGAATTTCTTTTCTGGATTAATTTCAAAGTTCCCATTAAAAAGGAAAAAAAAACAACGAAAGGGGTCGTTAAAAGCTTCTCAGAACATTAACACAATATATACATATGTATATATATATATTTTTTTATTTAAAGTTCGACGATAAAAGTCGTAAAGTTTCTGCCTTGAAATCGAAAGGTCATGGTTTCAAGTCCTATCCATTTCCCAATATCATTTTTCTATCTTCCTAATATCGAAGAAAATTATTTTTCTTCGTTCGAAACAGAATTTGAAAAATTATCCGAAATTTATTGATAGGAAAATTTCCGAATCACACTGACAGTACTCGGTCGTAGTTATATCGTAAAGAAAATTAATTACTCAATAATATACAGGGTGTTCGACAATAGGTGGGCATAATTTCAGGGGGTGGTAGCTGGGGTGATTCTGGACCGCTTTTTCCTTTGTCAAAATGCTCGTTAAGGCTTCATTTTTGAATTATTAACGAAAAACCCCGGCCAATCAGAGCATGCTTACACGTAATTCGTTCTAGTCCGACGTCCTGGCTGGAAGTTTCCCTATCACGACTCCACGCGCGCTCTGATTGGTCAGTGTTTTTCGTTAATAATTCAAAAATGAAGCCTTAACGAGCATTTTGGCAAAGGAAAAAGCGGTTCAGAATCACCCCAGCTATCATCCCCTGAAATTATGCCCGCCTGTTGTCGAACACCCTGTATATAAATATTATATACATATATATTAATATAAAAGAAAAAGATAACTCGAGATAACAGGCCAAACGTTTTCTACAAAACAATGTTTTCAAAAGAAACAGAGAAAAAACTTTGACACCTAGCAAGATGGGAAAAGTGTAGATCGCGCAAAGAGCGTGATCAACGGTGAAGTTTTCCGGAGAAAGAAATTTACAAACCGTTCTTTCGCTATCTTCTTCGAGAAAAATGCTCGAAACTTTCGTCTGTGGAAATCGGTTTAATTAACCTCTAAAATTTGTTGGACCCAAAGGGTTGGCGAATCGGTATTCGAACAAAGAGAAAGAGAAGAACGAAGAAAAAAAAAACAGAAGAAGGAAAAGAAGGATTCTCTTTGGAAAGTTGGCGGGCAACAATTGAAAATAACTCTCTGGATACTTTTGAATAGCCCCGAGCCAACGACAATCGTTCGAAGTTGAAACTCGAGCAGACAGGAAGCCATGAAACTTCCCAAGACTGTGCAATTAACCGTGGAACAACTGCGAATAATTTCGAGGCGCGAAGTTACTCGAGAATTTCGCGTTTCTCCGTGGAAGAGAGAAAGAAATGCCGACTAACCTAACCCTCGAATGCACGAATTCTTCCAAAAATGATGAAACATTTAAAAACCGAGAACGCGTCAAATAAATCTTTCGAAACTTACAAATAAAAAACGTATGTATATCCTCCTGATTTCAGAAATTAAACGCTTTAATCCTTTGCGGACGATGGGCGGATATATTCGGTCAAATAGAATCTTTATAGTATGTTATAAATTTGTATATAAATTCCTAAATATCGTGCTGTAATCTTGACGCAAAGAAAAATGATAAATGTAGAAGTAGAGATTTCTAATGTATCCTTCAATAAGGCAAGTATTGCTTGTTTTACTTAAAATTATTGATATTTCTTGCATACATTGTGTCAAACTTGGATATGCCTCGTCCACAAAGGGTTAATTGTCAAAAGGAAAGTAATTTCTAGTAACTTTTCTAGCTTAAGTCTAATTGATTAATTTATTTAAAACTTTTTGTATGTAAAAGAGTAACATTTCAAAAAGATTTTGTAATTTTTTCATAAAAAAAATATTATAAATTGAATGGTTGGAAGCAGATTGTCGGAGAAGGTTTCAAAAAATCATGTCGCATCACAGGGTTATCTGATATGAAAAAACCAAACAGATTCTGTTAGTAGATGAATTTCTCTCATTGTCAGGATCGAACGAAACCATTTCGCAAAATATTGAATTTTAAATTTTTACTACTGTTTTGAAAAAGCAGTCATGATTTTCACTCAAAACATCGGTCTATTGTTGCTTGTAAAACAGGTTATAAACAAAAACAAAAAAATGAAAAAATGATTCGATCAATCCCTGGTTGTTTTCATATCAAAGATGTATGCAGTAGCATCTGACTTATTTTACGCACGGACCTAAAAAATGTAGTTTTGAGAAAAACGTGATTAAAGTTTTGTGTGTCAATAAAATTAAGAAATTGTATGGAGCCAACGGGGATCCTCCACAGCGGCTCCAGCATCCAAAACACCCTTCTTTAAAAAAATTCATTTTTTCTACCTCATGACTGCATATAAACCGTTAAAGAATAACTTTGCAGCCAACTGATTATTTAACACGTTGACGACCGGATGATTTGATCTCCATCCTTTCACGTAGGACCGGGCATATAATAGGCTTTTAACTCGAATGACATTACTGTACTCAAATTCGTTTATTATGATTATATTTAAACAGTTTTTAATAAAATACAAAATGTTAAGTAAAGAAAAACACGATAAAGTATATAAGTGTAGAAAAACGGAAATCTCCGTAACCGGTCGTCGACGTGTTAAGGGCTAATACAAATCGAACGCCGTCGACGAGACATCGCTTAGGATTTCTGATAGAAAGGAAAGGACTTAGGATTCTTAGGATAGAAAAAGAAAAAAACAAACAACGCGAACGCGATTCACGATAAAAACATCGAATTCTGGATGGACCAGAGCCAGAACAGAAGTAGAAAAGATACGCGTTCGGTACGTGAACGAAATCAACACGTGGCGTATAACCCCGTCACAGTAATCGAAAGGCGAAGAAAAAAAAAATAAGAAACGATTCGAAAAATCTTCCGGAAATTTGCAGTTCCCGGCGACGAGGAAGTTTCTTTGAGCGTGACAGGTTCGATGCCCTTTTCATCGAGTTCCCGAGCACTCGTTTCCACGTTACCTTTTCTATATCGTGATCTCTCGCTACTCTTCTCTATCGCCAGCAGGCAAAGGAAGAAGAAGATCCTCTCGCATATACCTGCAGCGATAGTTGGGGCATAACGGTTCCGTGGTCGCGAGTTATATCGCCACGAGAGAGAGAGAGAGAGAGAGAGAGAGAGAGAGAACGTTCGCCTTTTGCTCCACAAGTTGGCCCGTTTTAGATTTTCTTCCGATCAAACAAACGCCTTTTGCACGTTCGACCTTAACATTTTCGTTCGGCATGTATATTCTTTCTGATCGATGCAATGCGGTTCGAGATTAATCCTTTCGTCCCAACTGCATACTCTATATTCCTTATTACATCTTCGGGGGACTTGGAAACTTTTAAATACCACAATTTCAGAGATACAGAAATTTGGTAATACTACATTTACAGAAGCTTGGAAACTTGGAAGTGTTATATTTATGATATTTTTATATTCAAGCGTTTATTTCCCGAGGACGTTAAAACTTGAAGTTTCAATCATAGGAAATCTTTTGAATTCGCAATTTTATTTCGAGCAAATGTGATATACTCTAATAAAAATTGTTCAAAATCGGTCCCGATTTCAGAATAATTTCAATCGGCCAGAAAAATAATTCCCACCGACTACGAGAGAGTTAAAGATTTCATGTAAACCTTACAAGTAAACTCACGGAAGTGTCACTCTCCGAGTTTTCTGAAACTTGAATATGTTATAATACATGAAAAACTAAGGGGCACGTATTTTTTTTTTTTAGCGGCGGAAAAACATATTTAGGGAGTGAAACGGCCCCCCAAAATGGGGGGTAAAATGGAAAAATTGCGATATCTTTGAGACCAGTGAAGCGATTTTGATGATTTTTGGTATGAAAGTATCTTCGGCTAGAAGACGAAAATTGGCCTAGGTATGTTGGAAGGGGAGTGAAAATCAGGGACTGAACTACCTCTAAAGTGACCAATTTCTTCTCCCTAAATATGTTTTTCCGGCACTAAAAAGAGATCCGTGTCCCTTAGTTTTTCATGTATTATAACATATCCAAATTTCCGAAAAATCGGAGAGTGACACTTCCGTAGGTTTCTTGTTAGAAGGAACAAATGTTTCTTGATTTGACCGAGTTTCCTAGGACCATTTTCCATGGAACGCGGCACACGGATCGTTCAAACCAGAGCCACGATGATAGCGGCTTTATCGCTTCGAGATAAAATTCATCCTCCTCTCTGTTTCTCTCGTCAGATCTCGCTCGTACACACAACGGGGGCGTATACGAGGTTCTCGCCTGCTATTCCTCGTGCACGCACGTGCCACGTATCGTCGACCCGTTCTATCTCTTTCTATCCGTGTTTTCATGGAAACACAGGGAAATGAAGATAATTGGTCGGGAGGAGATTCCACGTTGCAAGATCGCAACGCACACTCAATCATAGTTACGGTACCAGGTGAATTATTAACCCTTGACCGGTGACGGACACTCGAAATTTTGTACGATCAAATGATTGACAAAAAGATAGCGTTAACGTTAAGCTGATAATTAGGGTTAAATATGAAAATTAATCGATTGTCCGTTTTCACTATGGCACCGAACGTGTTATAAGCACCATGGGAGGGTTGAATTCGATCGTGCCAAAATGAAATCGAAAGTTTTCTCAGTTGAATGTAGGTAATATTAGGAATATGCTAGACTTATTATCGTTAGCAAGGTTGAGAATCTTACCGATTGATATTTCCGCTCCCGGTATTTTTGACACGTTGAGTGGCACAGTGAAAACGGATGTACGAACGTTAACCGTTCAATTCGATAGCCAGCATTATTAGCTTAATATTAACGCTATCCAAGGTTTATTTCATAGTTCCTTTTGTTAATTATTCGATTGTAAAAAATTTCGGGTGTCAATCACTGGTATAACTTTAACAATATTTCTTTTTTCCGTAAGAAACATGCCAATAAACATGTAAAAGTGTTAAAATAAAAATTGTATGGCCCGATTAACCAACCGTGAATTCTACCATTACTACAGCACTAATAATAATAATTTGAACAAATTTGAACTTTTACACCAAAAACGGAGTAAACATCGAGCCACCTGTTTCCTATTTACAAAAGGTTTTTATTCAATGTCTCTCGGTGGACAAATTTCTTTTTTTCCAAAGCATCGTGGCTTAAAATTTCCATGTAAACAGAGAAAGAATAAAAATAAAAATAAATAGGTGAGGGCAGAGTACACGGTCCATCGAGGAAAGTAAATTCTCGAAATTACCTGTTACATAAAAACGAGATTTTCACGGGACGCTCATAAACTTTTTAGTAGAAGAGACAGTAGGGGAGAGGAGGAGAGATAAGCTCGCAAAAGGGCAAGCTTTTTGCTTTATTACACAAATATTTTTTGGTGGTTGGTAAAAAAAAAAGAAAAAAGAAGAAAATAACGAAAGAGAGAGAGACGGACGACTGGAAAGCATAAACTCGGTTGGTTTTAATGCGAACAGCGGGAAAACGTAACTTCATCTTTTCGAAAAGGAGGGGAAAAAAGGGGGAAGAAAAATGGGCGTAAACTCAAACGCGAGATCCCCTTTAGCTCGTCACCACACGAAACACCGTTTTCCTCTCTCTATTTTCTCTTCCACTAGTATTTCTCTTTTTTTTTTTTTTATCTCCATTGTGTTCGCGAGCGGCGCTGCAACGAACACGAACATCAAAGAGGAGCATAATTACGCGCTCAGAGCCGTTTCCGTGGCCGCCAATTGCGTGGCGCGACGCGCGGCAATCGCTCGCGTTAAGAGTTACCGAAACGAGGTCCTAGAAAGGGAAAGGGCATGGGAAAGGAAAAGGGAAAGGGAAAGGGAAAGGGCAAGGGAAAGGGAAAGCTTGTTAACTCCAACAGCTTTGACACGCTTTTCATTCGATCGTTTTTCTTTCTCCTTTCTTTTTCGAACAGGAATCTTTTCAACGTATCCTTGAAAAGTACTTCACAGACACGTGAAAAGAATCGAACACCGAACAACCCAGTTAATGAAATCGATTTAATTCTTTTTAACAAGTGTGTCAGTCGGAGTGAAATATTTATTACTGTCACGGTATGTATAATATGTATGGGCTGTTTATTTTCGAGACAAATAAAGGAAACCTGGAATGGTACGTGTATTTTATATTTAACTCCCGGATAACGAACCACTGCAATATCTCACGGCAATTTAAATTTTATTTTTATTTTTCAGATTTAAACATTTGCGCATCCAACTTTAGTAGAATGCTGCTGGATTTTTTTTTAGATTTAAGACACGACTGATTCAGGAAGTTTTCTTCTATTATTTTACTTATTTCATACTTGTATTAATTTCTATGCAAGACGTGACCGGTGCGTCATCAATTAAATGATACAAGACACATAATTATATGGTATATTTAAAAAATTACGTTATACGTAAACAGAATCGTACTTAACCCTCTATTGCATTCCTATTCCCGATTGGGGACTAAAATTTCAAATGTTCTCTGCATATGTATAAAGTTCCCATACAGGAACGGTCATAAATAACAATAAATAAGATCATCTAATAAAATTGTATTACTTATTTCATGATCACACTCATTTTTAAGTAGACAAACAGCCATATAATAAAAATACCAACATAAAACAATCGAGCAACACCTTCAACATTATTATTCTAGCAACTGTATCGATCGAAGTTCCAACCATAATATGTAATATTCGATACATATCACTGTAAGGATAAATAAATAAAATTGCCTATCAAAAGTGACTTCCCAGTCACGAATCAAAAGAAAAAGCGGCGATCATGTTACCTGAGGCCCACAACTTCCGCCCGGAGGCCAACGTGGCGTTCGCCCCTCGAGAACAACGGGTAAACGATACCCGGTTAAAAGCGAAAGGAAATGAGAAGAAGGGCTCGTTGGTCACGTTCGGGATGCCGCCAGCTAACCGGAAGTTTCACGAGGAAACCAACGCGACAAAGTGGCCTACACCTTGGATCGTATAGACAACCCGTTGAAACATTCACCCTGTTTTGTTAAATACTCCTACATTAATATTAAAAAAAAATTGATCGAATACCACTTTGAGTACCGTAAATATGATATCGAAGACAAAAGTTTATTCTTCTAGAAAAGTCAATAACGGGAGGTACATTGGTATACATTTAAGTTGCTTAAAAAGGATTAAGGAGCCGTGTTATAAAACTGAACGACCTACAATGCTACAAATGCTACGGAACAGTCGGTTGTGTCTTCTCTTCTAGCCTCCCCCGTCTCACCAACCCCGTTTCGCGACGAGCCGCCATCGCAGGCCGCCGACAACTGCCTTCCTTTTCCTTCCTTCGTTACATCGCCTATCCCCCCCCCCCCCCTCCTCGTCCTTATACTTTTCCCTTTATCCTCCCCTTCGACAGCCCCTTCTTAGACCGGCTAGCTACCTCCCCTCCTGGACGAGCCTTCGCGAATCATCCACTCCCTCCCAACCCTTCCTCGCCGCGGCTTCTTTCTTGCGAACCGATGCGATATACTGCACAACGCTTCGGGAATGTATAAGTTTCGTTGGATCCCTTGGTTGTTCTTTCTTTTTCTGGAATTACTAAGCGGTAGATGGAACGTGTGGAGGTAGTAAATGTTGCTGACTCTTGACACGTCATCTTTCGTTTTAAGTAGGATCAATTTGAGTTAATTAGTTTTAACCCTCGGACGACGGTGACCGGGTCAGCCGCGGGCAAGATCTACCAAATGCTAAGAATAATCTTCTAAATATAGAAGATTTAGAAAGAGCGCAGGAAATTCTTTAACTTTGCAAATCTACGAAAGTTATAAACCAAGGCTTAGTAATTTGGAAAATTCAAAAAATCAGAGAAGTTAGCAGAATTTGGAGATTTAGATAGTTTCCAAATTTCCAAATTTTACCAAACTTTAAAGACCCTGGTCAGAAAGCCTGATGATTCAGAATCCATCGAAAGAATTTCTCAACGTCCACAAAAATAAAACATATCGATCTTCTCAATTATGAATTAGACGCATCTGTTAAATACTATCTGTGACTGTCAATGTATTAATACTCTGACGACGAGTGAGAATGATCTTATTTAAACGAAGAGGGGTGGGGGTTGGTTGGCGGGCGGGTCGAAGATGCAACGTAATGCGTCACGAATCAATGATAAGAGGAGGCGAAGAAAACGGAGGCTCGTGCGAGCAGCGAACGATAAGAGCCGCTCGTAGATAAAACCAAAGAACCTTCTGAAATTCCACTCGTTCAACCCTTTTTTCCACATAACGAAAACAGAAAGATAGCCACACATATACAAGCTGAATTGTTTATGTCATTTTATCGTTGTACATTTCGAAAACACAAATCTGGAAAAATTCTTAGATCCTCTGCAAAGTTTCTACCGTGTTATACAATCGTTGTCCCCAGTGCTAAATATGACCTGGAATCAGTACCATAAACCCAAATTTCATTACATTAATTTATTCCATCTTAAAGTACAAACGTTAAGGTCGAAAAAAAAAAAAATGCCCCTACAGCCTTTTCCAAAAAATCCATAATTCGGTAGATATTCTGAAACTTTTAGAACCCTAAAACTTGTATTCGATAAAAATATAAAATTCTGCTCGGTACCGACGACGACACGCACCAAGGGGGATTATAAACCGATCGATTCGACCAGAACAACGCGACTTTGTTCGTCGCTTTTATCGCACAGCGCAAGGAACAAGAGAAAAAGAAGAAAAATTGAAAATTTCCATGTAGAACAGTATTTGTGTAGATATTTTCGAAAAGATCGGAATTTTACAAGTAGTCCTTATCGTGGGGCTCCCCACTGGCCGAGAAATACATAACAGCGTTGATAACCTTTCGCGTGGAACTTCGGCCGCGGCCGATCGAACCCAAAGCGCGACACAGTTTTTCAGAAAAACTTCAGAAGACATCGTGGACAAAAGGGGGGAAGATCCGTGGATGGGATTTCTCGAGGCGACTCGTTCGCGGTTAATAAACGGGAAGGAACGCATCAACCGGAAGCCACGACCCTGGCCAAGGAGTGAAACGTATGAAAACACGAGAACACGAGACGGGTAGCGTGCGAAGCGGTCTGCGAGAACAATCCAGAAGCTCGTGCAACCGCTTCAAACTGGGATTACCCGTTTCCAAGCCTACCGTTTATTCGTTTATCTTTCCTAGTTCCACTCGCAGTGTAGAGTGTAGTATTGTTGGCCCATGTATTACGATCGATCAAATTCCTTAAAAAGGTGAAAAATATGATTCGTATTGATAAAACGTAGCCTCTTCGTTTTTGCACCGAAGCAAATTTTCGGTTTTCTTCGTTCAAAGATTGATCGTGGCAGCATTTTCAAACGTCGCTCATCGTCGAATTATCTCGCTTGGGAGACGCGAGGAAACGCGTGGAAGCCACAAGTGGTTCCTCTTTCGTCATGGATTTTACGGAAGGGATGATTTTTTTTTTCTTTCATTATTGTTTATTTATATATGCAGCGAACGAAACGAGCGTCACGCCACAAAACCGAGATGATACGAGATCATACCTATTATTAATGTAAATAGATGATAAAAAAGATTGCAACTGTGTTGTAAATGACTATTTCCAACCCCTGGAATATTGCAATATATATTTCAGTTTAAAATATAGAATTCCAAGTTTCTCACGTTACGAGTAGTCGTACTCTAAAAGTACATTTTCTCCATACGAAATTACTGCTTTCAGTTTGTAACCCCCAGTCACTTTATATCCTCTATTTCACTTGATAATTATTAAAAAAAAAAAAAAAAAAAAAAAAAAAAAAAAAAAAAAAAAAAAAAAAAAAAAAAAAAAAAAAAATCTACACGAGTACGTGCTAACGGGACGTCTTCAACAGAAATGCAGTCACGGAGATACATGTGTAACATTTTCAACAAGTTGTGGAGGGAAAGGAACAGAAAAATGAATTACGGCGAAGTATTGAGTTACGGTTCGTCGAGCCACATCGACAAGTGCATGCACATACGAATGCAAATCAGCAGAGTGAACAAGCGTTAGTCAAGTGCACTCCACAATTACTAAGGCGACATACTTTGCTGATCTTCGCGTGGCCGTTTTTCTCCAAATCAAAAGAGTACTTTGCGAACAACGTTCCCTCGCTATTTTTCATACAAACCCTGTTCAATCTGTCCTCTGACCTGAATTTACAGAAGCGAAACGGTACTGAGCGACGAAACGGTTCGAACTTGCCGCGCCAAAATAACACGCGCTAAATTTGAATCGCTTTCAATCGATCAATTAAGCTGTCGAGCTCTTTTCATATAAATGTGTGTTAGGAGCACACTGTGTAATTATAGGTTATAATTGAAAGGTTTCTTTGTTACTTAAGGAACCTAGAATCAAGAACCATTGTTCTTGAAAAAGAACGCGATACGAATATTAACACGATTTTAATTAATTACTCTGAACAAACGTTTCATTTGATTTCTTTGGTGTTTGAGATTCACAGGCCCGTGGCTCGAAGCTTACGTTACTGAAAAGAGATTTCTCGATTCTCAGAGCGTGCCTGCCTGTCTGGTAAATAATAATACGTCGTTGCTAATGGAAACCTACTTCGAGTTGGCTTCTCCAAGAGTAGGTTTCGCGAAAGGGAAAAAGTATGTCATTGCACAAAAGCCTTTTCCAAATCGTCTTAAAGCTTCGCCGCTATTATCATAACGATGTCGAACACTGTACGAAATTCAAGCACCATTTCTAAACTCTTATCAATCATAATGTTTTCCCATTTAATCATTACGTCATATTTTAACAGTTTAACTGCAACGTCAGCCGTATGTGGGTGACGCTTGAATTTCCGTAGTTTGTCGCTTCAATTATTAATATCCTTTCAACTACTTGATTGTAAGAATAATAGGTAAAATTTGGGAGAAATAAATGCATCGTCCAACGAAGTATTTAGTCCGCTGCGATTCTTAAATTTTGGTTTTGACGATATTGGACATTCGTGAATTTTAATTCTGACAGTACTAGAATTCTCGAGTTTTGATTTCTACAACGGATACGCATTTACGAGAAAGGCTAAGTCTTCCAGAGGCAAAGAATTGGATTTTCAAGTTTGAAGTCGAGCTCTCGAGCACAATAGGATCGGTTGGTTCAATTAAGAAGGAAGAATACTCATTGAACGGGGCTACGAAGCACACTCTACACGAGCCTGGATCACCCAAAGAGAAGAGCATTCCCCTCCAACGCCTCCTCCTCCTCCACCTCAACCACCACCACCTTTTCCTCCTCCTCTTCCTCCTCCTTCTTTTAGTCCGTGTCCCGAGTCGGCGTAGACACAACCGGTTTCCGCGGTGTTCACCCGCTTTTTGAGAAAAAATTGAACCAGTTTGTAAAACGAAAAAAGCTCTCCCTACCAACGGGACAGACTCTCATCTTGAACCGCCCTCTCCGCCCCTCTTTCTCTATCCCTTTACTTGGATCAACCGTGGTGGCTCATGGGAACCGAAGCGATTCCAAGCGTCCCGGAATCCGATGCACATCAAATGAAAAAGCCTCCAACGTTGCCAACCATTTTGACCCGTTCTATCTCCTACCCTTCTCTTTCTTTACTTTTATATTTTCAACCATTCAACCCAATACCGGTCTAACTGCAAAACCAATGCTTCATTATTTCAGGCAAATTGGAGCGCTCTTGTAGGAACAATTTCATTTCTCTCATTTTTCTTAGTTAGGCGTTCTTCTACTTTCGTTTGAACACTTTAACTACCACGTCAGTCATATGTGGATGATATACTTGAATCACCGTAGAAATTTGTCGCATGCATTCTTAATATCCTTTCAATTACTTCATTAGAAATCGTCGTATTAGGTAATCGAAATTCTGAATTCTGAATAACAGAAATTACGAAGAATTGAAATAATAATAGGTAAAATTTTATCAAAATATAAATACTTTGCCTGACCGAGTTTCAAGATGTTAAAGTGATCGAATGATTGACTGCAAGGGTACCCTGACTTATTGTTCGATATTCCAGGACTTACTTTTATTCGCATCTACTCCTGGTAACACGTATTACACGTCCCAGATATCTACGACAGTTATCTAGCGTTTTCCTTACGAAACATGATTATAGTCCGTATAAAGACCATAATCCTATAACAACACTCTGAGCAAAAACAATTTATGATTTTCTAGTTCAATTAATTACTAAGAGAAATCAAATAGCATTATTAATATAAAAACCGTCTAGGAACGTTTAACGGCAGACACGAGCCGCAACGAAAGGGTTGAAGGTAGCGAAACGAAGGATAGCCTTTCGTAACGAAAGTCGGCTAGAAAAGACTCACCACTTTTCGGTCCTGGGATACTACACACACCACGTAGGGAAGAGAGCGTGGCTGCAACGTAGGCCGCCTCGAGGCTTCCTGGCAGGGACTATTGATTTTCGAATTGGTTCAAAATTTCCATAATACCACGACGGCTCAGAGGGTACGGCGAAGCGGGCGGCTGAAGGAGTAGGGGGAGAGTTCGTCGACAAGGAGGAACACAGACGGGGCCACAGAACAGAGACAGACACTTGTACAGGATGTTTCATGGATATCTGTTATCGGATCATTTCAAAAGTCTTTGTCGATCTTTTCGATCGATTCCGTCTTTTATTTTGTAAATACACGGTAGATTCGATCGTTAAAAAAAAAAAAAGAATCTTCCTTAACAATTCTCTTAAGGGCTTATATGCAGTTCAATTTTTCAAAGAAAGGTGTTTCAGATGCTGGAACTGCAGTTGAGGATCCCCGATATGAGTCTGGAATCGATGATTTTATTTTTTAGTAAAATAAGTCGGAAACTAATGCAACGATCTTAATAAAATTTTACATACACCTTTAATATGAAAATAATCAGGGATTGAACGGATCAGTTTTTTTATTTTTTTACAAGCAACAATTTCAGTGATAATCATGACTGCTTTTTCAAAAACGCAGTAAAAATTCAAAATTCAATATTTTACCAAATCGATTCGTTCAACCCCGAGTGAAATTCATCTACCAGCAATGATGAGTTATATCTTTTTTTAAAACCTTCTCCAACACTCTGCTTCCAACCATTCAATTTATAATACTTTTTTATGAAAAAATTAAAAAATATTCCTCAAATGTTACTCTTTTATATACAAAAACTTTTAAATAAATTAATCAGTTAGACGTTTTTAAAAAAAATTCGCAAAAAATCGCTCCTTTCCGACCTCATAACTGCATATAATATAATCCCTCAACAGTTTGATAAATAGTTCTATAAAATCGATAGCTCTTGCAATCTGACATTTAATTTCATAAACTTCTATAACATATGTCAGGAAATTATTAGTTTACAAATTGTATAATAATTAGTATCAGGATTGCTCTTATCATTTTATCTTTATTTCTGTATGAAAAAAAAAAAAAGTATGAAGTATCTGCGTATTGACGAAAGAAGAGAATGCATATTATTTACAATATACAGTAGAATCATTCCTGGTATAAAGATACCGGCAATACTGTTGACAATTCGGTAGGAATAAAAGTACCTGTACTATGAAACAGCCTATAGGAGAAACGTATAGGCCTAGCAGGTATCGGGAGCAAGGGAGAAAGATAGACAGGGAGAATAGGGTGAAGGAAAGCAGCGGGGAAAGGGTGGAAGCCGAATATGCACGTCAGAGGGTGAGTCGCCACGGCCTCCGGACGGTTTCGAACTTGGCAAAGTTCACCGGCTCAAAAGAGACACCCCCGCGCCCACTCTCTACCCTTTCCAGACCACCCCTCGCCCATGATTCATCCTTCTTCCCCGCCATCACTCCACCCCTCGCCCCTCTGGCATACGATTCGCGCTTCTCCACGGCTTCCCTCGTCTCTCGGCCAACTTCACCCTTCTCCAAAACCTAGCGGCACACGCGCGCGCCTATCACCATCCCCTACGACCCCCTCATCGCCCCATTTGCCCCTCTCTCTCGATCTATAGGCGTTATAATTAAAGTATTCGTTCGGTAAATATATACAGTTTCTAATTAATGTACATGTATAAATACAGAAGCAAAAGAGGCGTGCGTAAACAAAAATTTCAATTGGTGTACGATGAAATAAAAGTTTTAAAGTAATCCTGGTTATGGAGTATAAAACGGGTAGTGTCGATTTTCAGCTTCTAAACCTAAGTAATTAGGGGTTAATTATTGATTAACCCTGGCCCGAAACTGAACACGACTCCGAACCTTAACAACCTATTTTCATAAGATACGAGTGTTCGTGAATTGATTAAATAAATCTTTACCAGGTTTCCAATTTTCGTATTGATCCTCGATGCCTTCGTTAACGTATGCGTTAATTTTATATCTGGTTTGTACCTTCGTCGAGATCGTACGTAAATTCACTCACAATTCGTAAGTGTACACAATTAATTAAACTTGACACGAGTAGAAGAGACTTACGTGGGGATTCGTCGCACAGACATCGCATCTCTTGCACGAGATACCTCCCCTCCATCCTCTGTTACCCCTTCCCCTGTTTCTCTGTGTCATTTGCCGAGCACACACCTTTGTAAGTACACGCTGGAAACGTGTAGTTGTGTAGGTTGTGCATAGGTGTGCGGGAGTGTTGGTGTAACAACGAGGAGGAGGACAAGCGACGACGTGAACGACCGCTCGTTCCTCGTTGCGTTACA
The DNA here is from genome assembly GCA_943735885.1 of Stelis phaeoptera. Lineage (NCBI taxonomy): Eukaryota > Metazoa > Arthropoda > Insecta > Hymenoptera > Megachilidae > Stelis > Stelis phaeoptera. The sequence goes on along the minus strand of OX030932.1, from coordinate 15,509,795 downwards.
TCGTGGTAACGATACACCGAGGCAGGAAGGGTATTACCCTCCTTTGCTTGTCCCGTTCGCTATTGCTTTCCAACTGGAACCATGTTTAACCCCTTTTCAACCAACGGGACACATACGTCTCCATTTAATTAATCTTTCATTCTGACGTCCAAAGACGCGTTAAAAATACAATTGGAATACTTGAACAGGGATCGAACAAAAAAAAAAAATCCCTTATAACACGGCAATCTTGCAAAATAACAAATTTTGTAGAAAAAAAGAAAAAGAAAACCAAAAAAGAAAGAGTGATTCGATATCCGAGTGGATTTTTCTTGTGACACGAATTCCCGTAGTTTCCTCGCCAGATCAAAAGGGCATCGGCAAAATTCTCGACGAAGAAAAGAGGATCGGTTGGCTGGGCGCATCGTGGACAGAATGACGTACGATCGTCTCGTACCTTGCATTCCTCTCTTTTTACGAATGCCTAGGGAGAGCCTTGCGGTGGCTGAGCATCGACCAACGGAAAGGGACAGTAAAAAGGGGAGACGAATCGAAGAAGAAAAGGGAGGGCGAACAGTTTAGCACACGCGAAGTCCCTTTGTTCGAGGTCACTCGGAGCCACCGTTGGCGAGTTTAGTTACTTTCAAGTATCAATAATCACTAGCCATTTCAATCGTTTTAAAATAACTCAAACAAATTACTTCGAAATTTTCATCTATTTCTTAAAATGTAGACTGTCAACCCAAAACGATAAGTCCCGTAAGAGTATTTAATACTCGCAAAAACTTCGTTCACTGTTAGACAAAGAAGTTCTATTTTTTCTTTTTACTTTAGAAGTGCTGTTGGTTGGACGGCTGGGAACGAAATCCAATTGAAAAGTGGATGGTTAAGTTGGGCCAAAAGAGGCATGAATCGTGAAGCGTGGCGTGACATGACCTGTCCTAACTGGACGGATCGTAAGCCGTATACCGCTACCGTTCTGTTGCCTCTCTTCTGCACGATCAAGCTTCGGGGGCCTGGCTGTGGCTGTTCCTCTCCTCGTGTATAAACAGCTCCGTTCGAATCGCATCGACCTCCGGAGAGGCTCGTTCCGTCACGTGTTTCAGACGCGATGACGCATCCTGTGTGTACCTTATCATATCGATACGGTACACGGAAGTTCATTATCGTAACGAAAGATTAGGAAGTGAACGGTACAGGAACGAAGATTTATATCGATTTGAAATTATTAGGTTGTGTAAAAAAGTCTGTTCGCGTTTCTTACTTGTTTTCTTTGAGCGATATGTTGGCAATTTCTCTTGTTGTATATCTCGGATTTTGTTCGATTAAATTCGTAATTTCATTCACGTTAATCGTTGATGGTCTAAAGGGGTTCAGAGCAAAAAGAAAAAACCGATTTTCTTTTTATTGCTTTAGAACATACTTCTAAGGCCCCAAGTATGAATAAACACCGGAACAGTTCGAAATGAGCGCCGAACACTGGCTCGGGACACCGAGCGCTCCCGAATGGTTCCGAAACGTTAAACGCGTTCATGTTTTCCAAACTTGCGGGCACGATTGAGAGAAAATTAATCGAGCGATTCACTTGATTTTTGTTTTAACCCCTTGCCGTGCCATTATTTCGGTAGGTGCGTAAATATTTCTTGCTACGGTATTAAAACAAAGCAGGAAAATTGAAATGTTACACGCAATTTACCTTTAACAATAGTTTGTTATCTTAATTGTAGTTGGAATTATACTTAAAAGTCAACTGTACTGACAGTGCGAATGAGATTTGTAACATTTGAGCTGTAAAGTACGTCACGAGTCAGATTCGTCAAAGCACGGGAAGAGGTTAACGAAAGAATATAAATTTAGTTTCTATGTGAACCTAAGATATTGGTGAAATTTAATGTTTAAAAAAAAAAGTTATACACAAAATAAGGCGAAAATCGAAAGTTTCACTTCTATCCGCGATTTTGAAATTTTCTTTGCACGAATCTTCTCAGGTTTTAGATTCATATAGAAACTACACCGATTAGCTTTGAAAAGATCTCCGGGTTTTTTGTTTTAGACGATTCTACGAGGCCCGCAGATTTGAAGAAATTTTTGAAGGCTCTAACTTCCATATATGTCAGTATAATTACTCGTTAAAATTAATTTAAACAGTCCAATATATGTACAATAAATGGTAAAAACCGCAAGAAGATCCATCTAGTAGTTTTGTTAAAAAAAATTCATGCACAAAGGCACTTTTTTTTCGCCTTCTAGACCCCTTTAACCTCTCGAGTTCAAATTTCCATCTTTAAACCTCCTGATCCATTTTCGGATGGTCCAATAACAGAATCACCGTAAACAGTGCAAACTTTTTTCCCCATCTCTTCCGGGCTTATTTGCTTTCGAAAATAAAAAAGAACCAAGAGGCGAAAATGAATATTTATTTCACTTTACCCGATCACGACGACAAAACAATTGACCAACGTTACAGATGTAACACATCCAGACCTTACGTAGTTTGATACAATCAATATTGCAGTCAAAACAAGCAGCAGTTTTGAACACAACCTAATAATAACTAAAAATTTCTACAGTACACTGTCAAACATCCTAAGCTTCCCTAGGGAAGATGGCAATCTAAGGAAAATTACTGGATATTACGAGTAAGCACGACGTTTAATCCAGTAAATTACCAAATTACTAAATTTCTGAATTATTAAACCGAATCTCAGATGTAACGGCTTAGTAATTTTCAAATGTCCAGACTTCCTTGTTCAGGGATGAATTGCCGAAGAGTTTATTCAAGAAATTGTGATGAAAAATGGTTGGTTTCGTTGGTAGCCAAGAGGCAAGATCGAGCAGAAAACGGTGCTTCTTGGTTTCTCACACGCTGGAAAAGTATCGAGCGCGGGAAAATGGGAAATATAAGACAGACACGACAATCTCCGTCTCTTTCTCGCGTTCCTTTTACTTAACTTGACTGCTTAGGAAGCTAACGGAAGTTTTTCTGCACGGTTCGCGCGGTTGCGTATGACTTAACGGTGAAGTTGTAAGCGTCCCTCTTATCGTAACAGATTTATCGATTCAACAACGTTTACCGTGGCTCTCTGGTCTCCGTTTTTGCATCGTTGCTCGATTTGCAATCCGTTCCCGGTTAACACGAACCACTTTCAGATTAATACCTTCGATTTCTTTCGCGAATCACGTACGATCGTTAATTATAAGATTATTCGCGAACGTGATTACCTCGATACGTTAGTTACTGTCGTTTCATCTTATTAACAGGTCTTAGCTTCGTTGCTTTCCTTTTTATGCTTGCAAGCGATACTTAATTTTTATTCAAATTATCGAGTTTCCTTTCTGGAATATTTTGTGATCGCCAATTTGTGCGTCAATTTAAAATAGATATAAATAAGTCTATTATGCATTTAGGATTGAAAATATCAGCATCCTTGATACTCTGCGATACACCGTTCACTGTAAACCTAACAATTTCCATCGCCAACGATAACTTTTAACCACCGTAAACTTGCAAGAATCTACGGTATCGCGACGATATCGAAAGAAACTCTCTCCTTCAGCGTCCAGACGACAAAATCCACTTTCTGCCCGGTGCGGTGGTAACGGCAAATTTTCCCAAGTACATATCGAGGGCTGATCCGTTTCTCTTATTCTTCCATGGAATTTCTGAAGGTGCTCGGTGAAAAAGGGTGCCGCGTTTGCTGACTCGAGTCAGCAGGGGTATCGGAAAATAAACAAAAAAGAAGAAAAAAGTGGTTCCAGAAGAAGAAGAAGAAGAAGAAGAGGGCGTAGTCCACAGGTAGACGCATCGAAAAACGAGAGGGGTGACTGGTCCGTGAAAGAAACGCAGTCAGGTTGAGGCTACATTTTATAAAAAGAAATTTCTGTATGCGTTTTAACCCTTTCGCTTCAGTTGGAAATATTAGATTTTTCGAAACAGAAGTCAAGAAAGAAAATGCTATATTTTTTGGAAACTTGGAAATTTCGAAATATTACATTTTTAGAAACTGAACGTTCTGAACAATATTTTTATAAATCTAGAAATTGTATGCGTTTTAACCCAATCGCTTCAGTTGGAAATATTATATTTTTCGAAACAAAAGTCAAGAAAAAAATGCTATATTTTTTGGAAACTTGAAAATTTCGAAATATTACATTTTTAGAAACGTTCAAAGTTCTGAAAGTGCTCGATTATTTTTTCTATAAATATATGTATTATAATTATTATTATATTTCAATGATGACGAGATATTATTCGAGAAAGTAGAATCGAGCACTTTGCCATCGCCAAATGGCCATTAAAAGCCTTATTTTCAGGCCCTCTGCTTCAAAAAATATATTTTCAACGTATTTATGATATTCTTCAGAAAAGAGGGAAGTGAAAACGAACGACAACGTATCGAAGGAAAGAAAGCTAAGATGCTCGGCTTGGAAACAGAAAAATCCGAATAAAAAGGGAGACTCGAGAGGGATGAGACGAATTAAAAAAAAAAAAAGCGTAAAACCATCCAGAGATAATACGAAACCCTTCGTTAATATCCTGAACGGTACTTCATCTTCTTTTTCGTTTTATTACGTTTCTTCTAGAGACCAGGACAATTTTAATCTCGCCATTCGAGCACGTCTGAAAGTAAGAATTATTCTCGATGCAATTTCAGTCTGTAATTAAAAATTGAAAGGACGCTTTCATCGTGGGAACGCAGGAAATATCGCTTCACGGGGAAATATTCAAAATGCGCCAGCGTTTTTTCCCCGATATATCTGTTAACGATATCCGTAAAGTATCGAGTTGCGGCGAAACTATGCGCATTTACGGTCCGAAACAAGCCAGTATTAAAACCCTTTTGCTGCTATAAATACGTATACCGGGTGTTCAGAATTATCGTTCCTATAGCAGTTCCTCATTGTGCCAAACCTTTTACTTAATATCACATCCTTCAGATTGGAAACTCGTTTTACTAACGTCAGTTAAAATTTTTACTCTGACCTACCAACGTATACATACATTTTCCAAGTAATCATATTACATTCGGTAATTCCACGATTTGGAGTTCTCGCGTTTTAATTAAAAAGCGTGCTGATACGGTCGGTCTGTTTGAAATTTCACTAGTGTTCAACCTATTCGATCTTAAACCAATTTCATATTACTTTTCACGAGTTAAGGCTCGTCGGTCAATTTATTTTCCCTTAGAGCAAATGCGAATGACCGGGCTGATAAAGAAGATGAAGCTTGTGAACACAAGCATAGTCAATGTTAAGAGGAGCTTAACACAGACTGATGAGAAGACGACGAGGTTGGCCGTGTGCAGCTGTCACTGCATTTGCGCCTCGATACGATCTATCCACGGTGTTCGGAATGTTATATCATAAAACATTATCATTTTTTCATACTCGAATCATATTCAAAAGAAAACATCGAAATGACTCGATCGAGGAAACTACAGCTAGTAGAAACTATACTTACCTTCCCTAAGTAAGTATTATATCCATGTAGAGTAATTAACCTAACCCATGAACAATTTTATCAAACACCAACATAATACCTATACTCGTAGCAGGTTAACGTGTTAAGAAAAAGAGTGTTAATGTTAAATTTGTTAAATTTGAAAATTCAAGCCAGTCGACCGTGTTCAAAATAAGTATAAAGACAGGAACTATCCGTGAGAAGAGAAGATCCTAGGGATATCCAAGGGAAAATCTAACCAAGATCATTTATCTTAATTTCCCTAAGTAGAATAATATTCAACAGCTACCAAGCATTATATCCAGGTAATTAACCTAACCCATCAACTATCTTACCAGATACCAAACAAGATTCACTCATCTGGAGTAAATTACGCTACCATTATGCTGTCGTTTGATAACATACTAATTGATAGAAGCATGCTGGATTATACAGAGCAGGAAAGAAGTTTCTGAACGTTTTTTGAACACCGAGTATAGTTTGATTGCACCGGAGACAAGAGGGGACACGATTCCTAGGAGGGATTGTAACCCGACGAGACACATTTAAACCAGTGGAGGGCCATTTCGAATATTGGTTACAAAGTATCGCCTCGTACGAGTAACTCCCAACGGGTCCCACGATTTATACACGTACTTAGAGCAGTAACACGCGACAGAGAGTCCTGGATGGGAATGTGACTGAAGACCCGTAGACGTTCGGTTGATCAAGATAAAACGTTCAACGATTTGCAAACGACTTTTAATGAATATTCCAACGGTATTTGCAATGATTTGCAGCCGACTCCCATACACATTTCATCTGTTTTGTAACAGATTTTCTATTTTAAATAATCCTCCAACGACACGAACGAATTTCTACCGACTCGAGGTATCATTTAAAAGTGAAATTCTTCGACTCCCATTTTTCCAAATTATTTTTATTTCGTAAGAAGGCCTTTCGTTTGAACATTTCGATATTTAGAACTAGTTAAGTTCTAGTAACATTTGAGTATACGACGAATCGTGGGTACCAAGGAAAGACTAACGTTTGATCGCGATACGGGAGCGGCACGAGAGAAGGAGGAAGCTCGCGTGCACACAAATTCCGCGGCTTGTCTGGATCCGACTAGTCGGGGCTGCACGTTTTTCGAAATACAGCAAAGTTATGAAATATCGCGAGCACCGTGAAACTTTTAATGCGAGGTCCGGTGGCTCGGTTGCCTCTCCCAATCCCCCCCCCCATACCATACACCTGGTCGTATAACCATGCCGCTCGCCTGGCATAGGGTGGTGCGGCTAACTTTTTTATTAAAAAACTTTTTCGAAATAAAAATCAGACGCTCTCCTGGTGGGGAGAGACGCGAACACCCTGCCACCCCCTTCGAACGTCCACCTTCGTTAAAGAATATACTGCGAGGAATTGTACGAGTGTGTTCGTCCAGTTAATGATTTTATCGTATCATTTGACGGGAAAAGATTAGGTGGAATGTTTTGCGAATTTGACAGCAGGGTTAAAGGTTTATTTATTAGGTTCTTGGGAAAGGTTTAATTCTTACAATTTTTCAAAGTATTTGTCCTTATTTTGTATGACTTTGATTTAAAATAGGTATATAGGAACGTTGTCATTAATAAGGACGAGGTGTATTTAAATGAGTCATGAAAGACGAATAATTATTTGGTGTACATCGAGAAAAGGATTATATTGATAATGTTAATTTATGCGTGGAATATTATCGACCATCGTTGGTTCCAACACAATCTGTCGGAAGTTTAGGGTGAAAATTGGAATTGCAAGAATTCAAATATTCAAACTGTTCAGAATAGGTCAGAGCAATAAAGTATAAGAGAAAGTATGATATTGGTTTTCTCAAAACTTTCCAAACATTCCAAACACAATTTGTAAGATTAACAAAAAAAAAAAAAAAAAAGTTATAAATCTATTCTCGATTCGAATCAGGGATTTATACCGAAATTGTATATGAAAAGATGTTGCGGCTTTTTTGAAAATATATTTAGTAAACACAGGGGTGTTTTCACAAATATCGGTATTTGAGTATAAGTTTTTCATACAAATTCGAATCCAGCCTATGCTAGGTTAAATCCCTTAAGACCCACTTTGACGGAAATATGCAATTTCCTTTAGTACCGTTTAAGTATTAAATACCGACGAGATTAAGGGACTAAAAAATTAAGAAAAATCATTTTCAAAATCAAACGTCACATGGTACGTGATTACGATCGCCAATAATAAAAATCACAAATCGTGTTGAAAATATCGTATTCAAAATTCAAAGGACAATATTATCAATACGTAAAAGTATCATTTCCCAGGTAGACAACCAATATCGTTCTAATCAAAGTACACCAAAGAGTTGCGATGCTTCTCTTTCTTCATTTTTTAATAACGACTGTCACCCTCTCGGCTAACGAGACTGCACACAACGCACGTCTTCGATATAACGCGAAATTCCTCTAGATGTGTAAATAAAAAAAAATAAAAAAATAAAAAAAATAAAAAAAAAATGTTTCCCCCAATATCCAACGGACGCTCGAAACAAACAAACCACTCAACGAGCCCGCCGCGCCGGAACGTCCGGAGACACCTCCCCCCTTTTGATATGGGTCAACCGAAAGCAACCACGCCGCCCTGCTTCACCCCCCTCGGCGTCGTCGTCGGCCGTTCGTTTCGCGACGGATCTGTCTGTGTTGTTTGCAGACACACGCACCCATAGACAGACGGTCAGACACGCTGCAACTACGTCTGCACACATGTACAGGGTATTCCAGTAATTATCATAAAACCCGGGAACGGGTTGATTCTATAAGAATATCGACTCGTAACACTTCCAGCTGTGAAACGCACGCTGGTTGTACAAATTTCCACAAAAGTTTTAGATTTGACGAGAAGAAAAAAAAGACACTTTGATAAGTACATATTTCAGAATGTTTCCAAATGTTTCGAAAGCTTAAAGCAGGAAGACAATGTGTTTGCCTAGAATGTTTCAAGACTCAGCCCCCCTTGCCGATCGTGCCTACTACGATTACCGGTACACCCTGTATACACGATCTAAAGAGGGCGTGCGTACATACAATCGCAGAAACTACGAACGCGACGGCGTCGTGTCGGAGGGTACCAACCAGCCCAGGAGGAGGATGAAGAGGAACGTAGCCGAGAGTGTAGACGGAGCGGAGAAAGGAGGCGGAGGAGGCAGAAAAGCGGAGGTGGCTCGTTCGGGGGATCTTTATCAAAGTCAACGCACGCCGGTCACCATGGCAACGAAATTGGATTTTTTTTTTCTTCTTCCTTTTTTTACCAAGTTTTTTCGGCCCTTCTCGCCGCGGCGCCCATTCCACGCGAGGGAGAAGAGGAGGAGACGGAGGCTCGACGGAGGAGACGGCGTCGGTGGTGGAGGCGGGGGTGGCGGAGGCGGTGGCGGCGTTGGTGGTAGGAGAGAAAAAGGGGGAGAAAAGAGAAAGAGAGAAAGAGAGAAAGAGTATCGAGAAGGTCGGGGAGGCTCTGACGAACGGCGACCGGGGAAGCCAATAATTCGAATTGAGAACAGCCAATGGCCGTGCATCTGATTTTTTGTCGTATCATCGTCGAGGTCGTCCGCCCTCTCCCCCCCTCGTACCACCGCCGCCCTCCCTACACCCTCTCTCACTCACTCTCTCTCCCTTGGCGCGAGTCCGTGCGACGAAAGGGGCCGCTCTCTCTGGCTGGCTTTTTGTAAAATCTCCCCCATCCACCACCATTGCCGCCACCGCCACCCCTCCACCGTCATTCGCCTCCATTCTCCTTCCTCTACCTTCTCTCATCCTTCTAACTCTTCGTTTTCCTGCCTCTTCTCTATGGTGTTTTGCTGGATATACACGCGACGCGACGAGGATGGGTGCATCGTGCCGGTGGCCAGGAACCTTCGGTACAATACGGTAGATACGGTGCTCGGATGGGAAGATGTCCAGCCTAAGGGTCCACCCTTCTTAACTCCCCCTCAGGAACCTCGTATCGTTTGTAGCCTTTTATTTTTAACAACGTTAGTTGCTATAGGAAGCAATTATTAAAAGAAAAGAAAAAGAGATTAACACGACTGTACAGAGGAAGAAGGCGTGTGCACGGTGATTCACCTAACCCATCGTCAATTTTACCTCGTTGTTAAATTAACAAACTTACTTTGATACAGATGCTAATCCGGGAAACATAATTACACGTGGTAATTCTTGAGTACTATGTACATATCTATCGAACTGACCTTCCCTAGGTGTAACGTCACGTCAGTCACCGTCGACTGACACCCAAAATTTTGTACAATCGAATAATTGATAGCGTTAATATTAAGCCAATAATGCTGCCTATCGAATCGAAAGGTTAAATTTGAAAATTAATCGACTCGATTTTATCGTGTCTGACTACGTACGTCCGTTTTCACTCTGCCACTCAACGTGTCGAGATAATCTTACAACAGAAGATATCGTTATCCATCCCTTAATTCGATGTTCGGAAATTCTTAGGAGACAATATTTTGCAGCTTCTAAGATTTGAGCCCCGTTCACCATATGGTTTCTCGGTATCGAGCCAGGAGACCCGGTTCTTGAAAGGAAGTTAACGAGAAACCTAATTCCTAAGTCTCCTGCGAACCCTTTTTCGTATACCCTTGGAATTAGAAGGCAAAGTCTGCTTCAACGTTTATAGTAAGAAAGTTCCTTTTTTTTCCCGAACACGTCGAAGTGATATGAGAATAGGCCTGTACAGAAACAGCGATCTCTATTTATGCAGGTGAACTTTCATGACGATTTCAAATGACGTACAAAGTGAAAAGGTTCGGTCTGTGCCAAATATAAATGGATCGTGCCGTTACAAAAATATGTTCATCCGACCAAGGATTTCTCCTGTTTCCGTGTATCGAGAATACCGACAGACTAGGTCACGTCCTTCCTCGTCCACCTTGCTCACCGTATTAACCTCTTAACCCCCACGATCTTTATCCACCTCAGAAAATCATCGTATCATCTTTTCTTTCTTCTGCAAAACTAATATATTTTCGTTATTTCGTTATTCCTTATTTCTACCATTCATATAAGTTCAAGTACCTATCCCAATAGGAGTATTTTCAACCAAACAACTGAACAAATTCCCAATGATACGAGTCGGAACGTTAACAAATTCTTCAAATAATGGAACTGGATTAACCATGACCCATATCTTTAGAACTTACACCCCATAACAGAGGAAGAATCTAAATTATTCTGTATGAACTCGATCGGTGCCCACCAGGATGAAAATAAAACGAATCAATGAAAACTAATTCTCCGATATATTCAATTAGCAACCGAATTCGCGACTTTCTCCCACGTCTGGTTTCAGAATCGTCCGAATTCCAACACAGCCTGAGTTCAAATGAAACATATTATACTCCAATGATAATAGTAACATAAATCGAGTCACCGAACACCCGACGGTCACTGCCATCGGCGAGTTGAACGCTAATTCGTAAGAGACAGAAGAATCATATGGATGCCTCACTTGCCAAATCGATTAATTCCATAAAACAAGAAGTTGAGAAAAATGATAAAATAGTGTATATTGTGTTTTAAAATTCTTCTTAAAATTAAAATTTAATAAAATCCAGAAAATGGAGTTAATCGATTTGGCAAGTGAGGCATCCATATAGTTCGTTTACCCTTTTCCCGTTCGAGGATTTCGCGAGCGCGAAAGGAGGCGAAGGAACAAGCTCTGTTGTTCAAAGTAGCGGCGCGACGAGTTCAAAGCTCGCGAGAGAACGGGCGGGAAAGAGAGTGCGGGAACTTCCGGTGGAACGATTCCGACGCGAGTCAGCAAAGGCATTCCGTGTGGCTGCGAAGTCCGAGCCGTTCCGCGGCACTTAATGACGCCAGAATCAACGCCGGAAGTGTGCTTTCGAGTTCTCCAGCTCGACTCGAATCGATCCGGTCGAACGAGATCGTTTTATTTGCACATTTCAAGCTGTTTCGCAAACACCTACCCCTAAATATGCTTATTCCTCGCTGCGTCTCCCTAATAGGATTACGTTTCTGACGCACCAAAACAGAGACAATTTCTATGAATACATATTTTATAGAATTAACTGCCCCCATAACCCAAGCTTACCTGCTGCGCTTTCAAGAAGAAACGGTGAACCGTTTTTGGAAATATTTCCTCTGTTACGCTATCAATTACTTGTTAAGAAGCGAGAAACAAAGTTCTGAATTTATGGGATTTAATACCAAGGAATGGCTGTCCGTTAACTAAATATCGGAAGTTTTTGTTTTGAATGTCGTATCGAGGGTAAACTGACAGTAACTTTACCTCCGATTGATGCACCCGTCGAAAATATCACGCGGCAAGGAACGAAACGCGATACCATAGAAAAAAGAATGTACAAATTTACTTGCTAACCTACTAATAAAACTTACAAATTAGCGCAAACATCCTAAAACGGTGCCACGACGTTTCCGTCCTCTCGCAACCTAACATCAGGTTTATTTATTATTCAAAGGTGAATCTATTGGGCTTTAACCACGTATGTAGGTAAAGACAGCTGGTAAAATGGAAAAGTCGATCGATCGATCCCCGAAGACTCGTTTTCTGTGACTATAACCAGCTTACAAAGCCCGGTAGCATACTTGCGCGTATGGTTGACACGAATAAATACGAGGATACGGTGCAACGCTTCGCGTTCCATGAAATATTAAGCGGAATTCGAGCGGGCCCCGTGTTTTTGCATCCATGTTTCCGCGTTTCGGTTCGTGGATTTCTCTATTTCTTTTTCCTTTTCTTTTTTTCTTACCCTCTGCTCATTTGGATCGATGGAAGAACAAGAAGAGAACGAACGGGAAGGAAGCTGGCTGTTTGTAACGTTTATTAAATAATTTTTAATATCAACTCGTACAACAACACACACGTGAACGACGTGTACGTAATTTACGAGGCAATATTTCAAACACACTCATTGCCATTAGCTGGTGTGCACGCGACCCTTCGATTTTTCATCAGACACCCCCTGCAACGCTTGTTTTCAATCTCCACCAATCTAAACCGTTCAACTGTTTCGATACCAACGAATTGTAATTTTTCAGGAAAATAGTATCGTTTCGTGCCAAATGATTCGAGAGCGAAAGGGTTGATATATTTGACAGTATGAATCTATAATAAATTTGGAAAATAGGAGTAGAAAATTAAATTTCAATTGTCCTTGTTCCAGCTGTCCACCGAGGGTTAATGTAATCTTAGAAAATAGGAAAGAAAATCGAAGAAAACTGGAATTAATGTTAATATTATATCAATTTCCTAAGATGGTAAAACGGGAAATTTTCCCAACAGTCAACCCTGTATCACAGTAATTAATACAATCCTAGAAAGTAGAAAAGAAAAGTCAAAGAAAATTGAGAGTAGCATTAATTATAAAAATCGCAAATCTTAATTTTTTGATAGTTAAAATTCAAATTAATTCGGCACATTTTCGGTATAATAACCGAAGCGTTAATGCGTTTGATAATTTATGCGACTGTTCGACCTTGTTACAATAAATCTCTATATATACACACGTGAAAATATTTTTCCATTAGTATAATATATTAGTTTCTTATCTTACTTAACATATTTTTTAAACACAAGCAACGTACGAATTTTTCACAAAAGACCACCGTCGGGCAAACGACGATTCTGCATATTCAGATCGTGAACGCGAGTAATTTCTCCAGAGAAATAATGTTGCTAAATGGTAACCGAAAATAAAATATCCGCAAGGAAGAAAAAAAAAGCAAAAAAGTATAAAAAATCGTGTTCTTTTAATGATCGTATTTACCCATTCCGAGACATTAGCATATTCATCGCGAGTTATAATACTTGATGGAGCGTCCGATAATAATCGAACGATTCTTGACGTCAATGTAATCTCGATGCTGTAAAATCGTTTTTCTTAATAATTTCAGTGTCGTGATAAATATTATTCTTAACAAACTTTGCTTGCCTATCTTGTTGCAAGTACCTTTTTTTAATCGGGGAAACTTTCAACTCTGTTTATCAGAATTTATTCGAATTCTTCGAGTTAATTTTGAATATACGTCAGGCGAAATGCGAAAATATGAAGGAAATGGAAAGGATGCAACGCAATTATAATTTCCTTGCATTCGGGAGGAAGAAAATAAAATGCTGCTATCTAGTTTCAGATGTAAGCCGTAAACAAAGGAAAAAAATGGGAGGGAAATGAAAAGAATGTACATAATTATAATTCTCTGATATACGAGACGTGTGCAAATAGAATTCTGAGATCTGGTTTCGAATATAAACCGTAAACCAAGGAGAAATGGAAAGAACGCAATGTAATTTTTCAGTCTCGAAAATATCAGCATAATGCAATCGCAATTACCTGAAAATCAAAATAAGCGGAACTGAATCGTCCGACAATAATTTCAAACGCAGTGGAAAAACGAAAGAATAGTAAAATGAGCAAGCAACGCGATTTATGATATTCTTCGAATCGAGCATCGAACCAAAGATACAGAAGATATTCAGAATCCGAATTCACGCGTGAAACGGTGAAATTCACACGGTTACGGGAACGTGTTAAAATGCAACAGGTCTTCGAGACCGGGACCGAACACGGATTCGAGTTAGTCGATCTGTCCGGACCAACGGCAGCCGCCAGTCGTTTTCGTCCGTACATCAGAGCCTTTCCCTTTTCGCAGCCACCGAATGACCCGTGCTGGTTCTGCCTTTTATACACTTTTACTTCGAGCTTCGTCGACGTTTAATGAGGATAACAACGGTGGCCATCAAACGACACGACGCGACGACCAGAATAGAAACGTTCCAGTTAAGTTCTGTCGCCTATTCCGGCTGCCCTACAAATTCCTACTCTCAATATATATTCTTTGATGAACATAAACGTGGTAACCTACTATTTGCAAATTTTCCGCTATAGTAACCACATTGCTTGTAATGTTAAAAACGAATGTAGGTTCTAGACTTGAAACGAATATATGCGACAGAAAATTAAGTATTCAGAGTGCGCGCGTGTTTGACTCCACGTGTGCTCCGCTGCGTGAACGTGGACCTAGGACAACGTGCCGTCGGTTGTCCGTTCACCGGCAACCGCGCGAACCGGAGCTACCGGAAGTCGAATACCCAATTCTAAATCGCTGGTATCTCGAAAACAGGAGCGTAGATCGTAAGATAATAAAATAATTCTGGGTTCTCTGCTTCAAATTACATAACCTGTGTAAGTAATTGTGTAAGAATTAAAAATTCATTTTGCGCAGTCGCTTGTTTGCGGAAAGATTAAGATTCATTTATTTCGTCCGTAGAGCAAGTTATAAAATTCTAACGACGTAGAACATTGTGTTGATCACACAATGATTAAGCGTTTCTGCGGGCATCGTACAAGTTTTCCGTGGAAAAAGACAAAAAGGTAGAAAAAAAGAAGTCGATCAATTTGGACGGATAAGTCGAAGAAAATTATATACGTTTTCTATGCAAATGATATGTTATTTATTCAACAACGATCACAATTATGCATACAGGTAAATGTAATATCGCGACACGCGTCGTTAAGCTTATTAAAACCTACCATATGTTCCAATATGTTCAACTATTTAACCTATTTAAACCAGAACACGCTACATCAGTTTCATTTGCGATTAGTATAAGAAATTCTGTTTCGAACTTATAATCGACTCATGTATACGTCAAAAATTAGAAATTTCTGCATTTTGACTGAAATATCAGTTTCCATGGAAAGTGACGAATTTTCGTGAGGGAAGCGTTAACTGCAGTGTAAGTTCAGCGCCTCAAAATATAATAATTACAGCGATAACGAAAATCCTCATCCTACCCAATTAAAATTGAAAAGAAAAAAGGGGGACGGGTATTTTTGCGAAATTTAACACGCTCTATAAATGTAATATAGAGGAACAGAGGGTTAATCGAAACGTGAACGTGGAGGATGTTCCCTTTGAATAAATCTTGTCACGTCAGCGCTTATCAGTCCGTAGCATCGATGGAGAGGAGAAAAATCGAATCTACGACCGATCGATTCGCACAGCTGGTTTTCCACAACGTGTACGTACGCACCGAGAGACAGAATAAGCGTGTTACAAACGTCGGGCTGCATATGTGTCCGTGTATGAGCCAAGCGATGGGTAAGACCTGCTCGCGAACACCGATCAACTCTAACCGTAACACGTTTTAAATTAACTACAATTTTTCTTCGATAATAACTCCGTATAATCCATTAACCCTTTGCGGACGATGGGAGGATATATTCGTCCAAATAAAATCTTTATAGCATCTTATAAATTTACATATAAATTTTTAAATATCGTTGCTTTAAATATCGTTGTGTCAAACTTGGAAGTGCCCCCATCCGCAAAGGGTTAATACCCAAAATTGAACGTGCCAAATATTTGCTTTTTATTTGTCTGTTATATTTTATTGTCAGAACACGAACTTTAACCCTTTCGCTACGACCACGGATACCACTCAAACAATAATTTCAACCTTCAGATTTGATTACTGCACGTGAAATAAATATTTCAAACTTGCAGCGATAATAAAAAATGGAGACTCGAAAGAGAAACAGATCCTGTTTTAATAATTAAAAATGTGTGGATTATCTAGTAACGAAAGGGTTGATTAGCGATTATTATTAAATTGACAAACAAACTGGAACGATGATCGATCGATCTCACTGCTAGACGAGATTCATCCGGTCGGAGCCGCGTATTTCTGCGTGGAACGCAACGAGCGTACGCGTAGCGTAAGGTTCGAGAACGCACGTGTGTAAGTCCGTCAATTCGGCCCCCTCCCGTCACGGTCCTGACAAAACTCCCGACTCTATTGGTCCAACCCTTACCCTTCCCCTCCTAGCCGCCGACGACTCATTCCATTCAGTCACCCGTACCAACTCGAAACGCTGCCACGCTACGAGCACGCCGCGTGCTCTTTTCTCTCTTTCTCTCTTTCTCTCTCGTTTTAACCGTCCCGTCTCGTTTCCCTTTCTTTTCCTTCTGGTTGGTTCGCTTACATTCGGCCGTCTCTCTCTGGCACGTTCCGTTCTGAACACGACGCGACACCGCACACAGACCGTGTGTTCTCCGTTCAATGGCGCACACGAGAGGCACACAACATGCGTCGCGGAAACGTTCGCACAGGTTTCTAACCTGACCTACGCGTGGCACGGCCAGGGGCGATAGATCCCGGTGCAATGTCATCCGGTTAAGGAGCTGGCACGCGTGCGCGCACGCGCATGCGTACACGCGTGTGTTTTCCTCCGTGAGATTTCGCGTCACGAAGCAACTCGAGGTTTAGAGGTTAGAAAAGCACGATTCTGGATCGTTCGCTCGGTTTTACCAATCCATATATGTATTTCGTTTGACAGTCGAAAAGAAAGGAACGAGAGAAAAGCAAACAAAATAGAATTACATACGTTATTCTCGGTCGATTAGCGGTAGTTGGAGCTGTCAAAGTTTGTCACTTCCGTGCGGACGTCTCCGTAGACCTCGAGCCTCGATGCCGGACGCGGTGAATCACACTCTGTGTCGAGTTTGTCGCGGCACAAATTTAATTCAAACTTATACAGACGATTCCGTTTCGACACACTTGGCACAACTTCGTAACTTTCTACGAAAGCACGCGCGTAAAAAAAGTCAACGTTTGAATCGTTACGCGAGAATCTCGCATAGCACGATCTCCGCGTTTTAATCGACGAGTCTTTTTTTTTTCTTCTTCTTTTTTCGTCCCCCTTCTTTTTCGTCCCGTTGTCTCGTACGTAAAAGACACGCTCGTTAAGATAGGTCGTTCCAACGACCGGTGTCGATGAATCTCGCGTCGTGAATGCGAGCGGGGGGGGGGGGGGGGGGGGGGGGGGGGCAAAAAAGAAGAAGCGGCGGAGAAGATAACAATGCACACACAGTGTCTTGGTCGAGTCAATGGCAAGATACGCTACAGTATATAGCGTTCAAGTTAAAATAGTCGACTATAGTCTCTTGAGGTCCAAAGAAGCTCAGTTGCCTTCGTCGCGCGCAGAGATGCGCGAGACTGCCTGTATTTCTCCCTCCTCCTCCTCCTCCCACACACAGGCACACACACCTCTTCCCCTTGTTTCCCACTCCACGAAAGTCTTGGCGCTATCCGTCTTTCTTCCACCTTGTCTTTTCTCGTCGCTCGTTCGCGCTCGCGCCCGTACCCTTTTGTCCGGGAAGAAGAAACGCAGGTCGAGAGAGCTCGTGCCCCCTCGGCTCGTAATACACGAACGTGAAATTAGTATAGCGAGCAAGATAGGCTGGGGGATCGTGATATTTCAGAATCGTAATTCTTTTCTCTCCTTCTATCGTGTACGAAGATAAATATTCTCAACTGAACTTTTGCGGAAAAACAATTCGACGAAACCGATAAGAAAGGTCAGCGCTCGTTGCGCGATTACCAAGCGATTCCCTCGTTCGTTGGAATTTAAATAGGTCTGATCGAGACTGTTTATATGGTCGATGCTCCGCGTGCTTCGAATCAACGACGAAGACGCATCGAGTCTTTATTTGCCAGTGTGAACAAAAATATTGACAGTAATTGTGTTCGTCTAATGTTTTTTTTTTTTTCCACCGATACTATCGCACTGAATCACTCGACGAGAAAACACAACGGAAGCCACGTTTTTCCTTACTACGCGACGTAGGCACGCACATCATCGGCCTCCTACCTCGTCACATTTTCTCGACTTCCGCGCGTTCTGTGTTGTATACATACAGTATACACAACCGGAGTAGCACGCACAACTGGCTCCCCACCGAATACGAACGCGTGTGTATCGTTGGCCGTGTAACGGGGCAGCAGAGAGGACTTTGCGAACAGACAAGGAGAGACGAAGCAACTTCCGACAGCGATAGAAAATAAGAAGGGAGAGAAGAGTAAAGAGCACGGCGAACGATAGGCGATGGGTGGTGCGCGGAGCGGAGCGCGCTCGGAAGGGCGCGCGAAAAAGGGCACGTGTACGAAGTGCGGTGAAGGGCGGCGGTCGCGGGTGTTAGCGGGGCGGTGTGAAAAGTGAAATGACAACACGCACTTCGCGGCGTCGCGTCGCGTCGCGTCGTTGACTCGGTTGATGTACACAGGGGTACCGGTTGAGCCTAGATACGATACTGAGGGCTCGCGACTCGCGGCTCTCGTAGCGGCGCTTTCCTCAAGAGGGCGGACGGTAGGAGAAAGAGACAAGGAACAAGCGTGCACGAGGAAGAGATACGTCGCGGAATAAAAGAACGAGACAGAGAGAGAGGAGTCGTGGTAGGAGATGCGGGAGGGGCCCGGAATTCTCTCTGTTATAGATTAAAATTTTTTACGGGGAAGATATTGATTGTTGCTTTTTATTAATGTACATTAAAGTGGCGTCGCGGAGGTGGGAGTGCTCCCGCCGGTAAGTCGGTGGTCGTGTACGGTGGGGGGAGATCGCTCGTGGTGGGAGAGACTCGTGGGACGCGGAGTGGGGACAGGAGAGGTACGCGACGCGTAGCGGAAGGGAGGGAAACGAGGCGCGGGAACGGGAGCGGACAGAGTAGACGAAGAGAAAAGCAAGAAAAGTAAGAACGGCGACGCGGCGCACACTGGAAAACATGGGCAGAAGGGAGGAAGTGAAAAAAAAAAAGGAGAAAGAAAAGAGGGGGAAGGAAGGAGAAGTTTCGAGGTAGGACAGGGTGGGCGATTCTTGGGGAAGGGGGCCTCGAAGCGGCGGAAATAGTGCCATAAATACGAACATTTTTCGTAGCGTCTTGCAACCCTGTTTTGACAATCATCCCCTCCACGGAGGCACCCGGTGCCCCTCCTATCGTCTTCCTCACGAGGCTCGCCTGACCCCCCCCCCCTGCCACCCTCGTCGCGCTTTTGGTTCTTAAGTACGCGCGGATACATGTATATGTATACGCGGCGAACGGACAACGGGCACACGTAGTATTCAACGACGATGCTTCGTCTTGCGCCCCTTTCGCCTCGCCAACCAGTCACCCTTTTCAGCCACCCCTCGCACCCTGTCCTCCCGCCAGCCGCCTATTCTTCTACCCGCTTTGACATTTTTCACGAGTTAAGGCCCGCTCGAACTTCGCGGAAATCCATCTTGCCCACCTTCTCTCCCCCCTGATATCTCGCCCCGTTTCCCCCCATCACGGCACCCACTACCCTCCCCACCTCTTTTCTACTACCAGCCACTCTTCCTCCTCCTCCTCTTCCTCTTCCTATACTCCCTCGTTCTCTCTTTTCTCTTTCGTTTTTCTTTTTTCCCTTTTTCTTTTTCTTTTACTTTTTTTTACTTCGATTCTTTTGCCTCGCCTTTTTTCACAGGGGGAGCGAACCGAGGGATGCGAACGACGGATCGATTCTTCGTTTCGAGAGGACTGCACCGACGGATGGGAGCAACAAGAGGAGGCAAAAGGGACGGGGTGAAATTCCATGGGCCTCGTAATTGCCGAATCAAACGACGCGACGCAACGATCGTCACGATAAGACGCGTGCGGCTAATTTTCGGCTCGTAAACGAGCGTGTGTACGATCGACTAATTGCTCGCTCGTTAATCATCGATACTGGGCTGGGGCGCGGTGTGGTTGACGATTAATCGCCGCGAGCGTTCGCCGAGAGGAACTCTCGACGCGATGTTTCGTGTTACACGAGCCCCGCGAGATCCGTACGAGTTGCGCGCGCGGACCATGTAATTCTGTACACCGGTCTGTAACGTTACACTTCGCGCCGTTACCTTAACGCGGGAACTTTGTCTTCTTCGATCGAATTCAAGATATTCCTTCGATCGTCGTTGCTAGCGTTTCTAAATCCCGCGCAACACATTTGTTTCCTTCTAAGTCTCAGAATACGTATGTAAGCGATAAATTATTCAACTTTGTACTCTAACCCGATTGCACTAAATTAGTGATACCCGTGACCCTGGTGAAAACTATTCATTATTTTAATTACAACGTGTCGTACTGATACGCTGTTGACGCATTCACGGATTGGCTGCCAATGAAAAGGTATACACGTGAACAGTGGCGAAGTTAGACGGAAGCAAAATCGAGGACTGCGCTCTTAATTAGACAGAATGGTGCTTTACATAACGCATCCTTTCGCAGTGGATACAGACGTAGTACTCGCGAACTAACCAACTTTTGTATGGATAACAAAACAGCCGTCAAATCGATCGCTCGACCCCGATGGTTGGCTTTATACAATAGTACTTCGACTCGACGTAGTTTCGTTTTCCTTCGACGGCACACTAAACGGGCTTCCTTGGTTCACGCACGAAAAAGCCCGCCCGACGAAATATAATCCTACGGTTCGAACTTCCTTTTCCTCCGCTTCCATCCGGAAGTCGCACGCGTGTCCCGAACAGGACACTGTATTACTTTTCTGTTCAAAATTTCGTTTCATAATTTCACGCCATTTCTCAACTATCTTTGAATATTACGAGAACAGCAAAGTTTTTTCTTTCTACGTCTTCGTCCCAGTTTTTGAACTTTCCTGAGCTTTCGTCAAACATTTTATAAGTTTTTTTTTTTTCAACATTTTTCTTTACTTTTTCTGATGCAAGTTAATTTGAAATAGCAATCTTTATCAATTTTTATCAATTTTCCTATGTTACGGATCGAAGGGTTAATAACCGTATAATTATGTATCGAAAATTGTTTGAAACAAAGGATTTTTCTGATGTATCGAACGACGACTCGACGACCGATTAACGGGACACTGTATAAAATCCGCGGCTGTGTTAACGCGACGTGAAACGCGTTTATTATCGCGTCGGTTAATTAATTGATCGCGAAAAGACAGCGGCGATCAACGTGCCAACAGAAATAGCCACGGGTTCGAGCGATTCAATGAAGCAGCTCGATTCCATCAACGAACGGATAGTTGCAAGCCGAGAACATTGTGTAAAACGAGACCCGCGATGCATGTGCCACGGATATTGTTCGATGCAAATTATTATTACACAAGGTGTTCCATCAACTATATCTTAACCAACTGGAAATATAAACTGACATTAAAACAATACAGCGTCGAACGATTTAGATAATTTGAATATTTGAAACGAAATGCAAATTTGGATATTTGGAATGCAATAAAATAAGAATTCGAACACTTCCGATACGAACATTTGAAATGCAACGAAATGCAAATTCGAATATCTGATATGCAACAAAATACAAATTTGGATATTTCCAATATGCATATTTCAAATGCAACGAAATCAAAATTCGAACATTCGAAATATCAATAAATATTATTAATCAGATCACATTCTGTCCAACCCTGGACCACCAACGACTCCCGCACAACATCCAAAGCCTTTCCAAAAATTTGATCACCAACTGGTGAAAAGTTAGTAAATAAAATTGCCCCACAAATAACGTGATCACAACGTGCACCAGTGACGCAACACACGAACGAGACTCGGGTGTAAACGTTACACGAAACTAGTGGTGGTGGTGGTGGTGGTGGTCTCGTGTTCGATGAAAAGTAATCCCCTTATAATCATTACACCATGTGTGTCTCTCGTTTCTATCTCTCCCTCCGCCTCCTTCGGCACCCTTCTTTCCAACCGTTCATTTCGCAATTCCACGAACGTCGTCTAACCGGAGCCTCCCCGACGTCACTACCACTTTTCCCCGATCCCATTTGGAATTTCAAATATGCAATAATTTAATCCATCGTCTTTCCTTCAGCCCCGCGAACGGGGCACATCGTAGTAAAGGTTAAATAGATTAATTGCTTAGGTCAGATCGATCGAGTATGACAGAGGGTTGGGGTTTTACCTTCTTCTTCCTCTTCCTTTCTTTCCTTCTCTTTCAACCCTCTCTCCAGCCGCCCGACTATTCTTCTTTATTCCTTTTTTCTTCCTGCGCCTGGAAATTGCTATCGCTTTGAGAATTAAACCTGGACTCGGTTCACTCGCTCCGAACGAACAAAGGTGGTGGTGGTAGTAGTGAGAGGTAGGAGGGAAAGGGGCCGGGGGTGGTAGGAAAGAAGAGAGAGAGAGAGAGAGAGAGGGTATAGGGTGGTGATAGTGGGTGGTGGGGAAGAGCCATAACGATGATGCTCGTTATTCGAAAAAAGAAAGAAGAAAATATATCGCTGGCGAGGACTGTGATGAACGAGAAAGCAGAAGGCCGCGCCTGATATCGTTTTTTCGCTTTAATAAATCCCTCCTCCTTCTCTTCTTCCTTCACCACCACCACCATCATCCACCACCATCGTCGTCGTCGTCGTCGTCGTCGTCGTCGACGCCACCACCCCCTTGTTGAATGTACTTTTTTATATTTTCTACGATTTTATTCCCGATGGCTTTCAAACGAACGCCGTTTCTTTTCTTTCTCTTTCGAGACGAGTCCGTGGACGACGTTGCAGAATCGGTCGAGGAAAAAACGAGCTGACTCCTAATCAAAATTCCTTGCCGCGACGCGATAAGATACATACGGGCGGTTCTGTGAACGCGTTCTAAATACTGCTGCAGACATTCAAATAATTACCCTTTGTATGACCTAGTATTTTTTTTTATCCTGTGCTCTGATATCGATGAAACGTTAGTAAATTATATGTATCGTCAAGGATCTACAGAATAATAATTTGACAATTTCTGTGGTGAAATTTGAAAATTAATATATCCTTAACCGTTTCAGTTCCAGGGGTCATTGAGAAAACAGGGTCGTTAAGTGCGATGATACTGTTTCCTTATTTTATAATTTTATCAATTATTTTACCATTTATATTTCAAAATTAATCAGTTTGTAAAAAATACTGATGTCCGATCATATATTTTATTAGCAGTGTACTATGAGAGTTAACGGTTAATAAATAAATTATTTAATCCTTCAACTAATTATAAACAGACAATACAATTAGATACAAAATAAAACGCAAGAAAATAATCTTCGGTTACATTGACAGCTAAAGTTTGATGAGATTAGCTTGAAACTGGTTATAAAATTAGCAAAACAGATTCACCTGAAAATAATAATTATTCGTAAGATTGTATGCATGCGTAACAGAACGACACTTTGCATAAACAGATTCAGAACGAGCTTTCCTAAAAGATCTTGTTCAAATATTAAACTTGGTCGTATTTCAAATGAACGAGCAATTTGTGAAATCATCAAAAGCTACGTGTCACACGCAAACAACATTAACAACAGATTTCTTTCAGATCTCGCCTCTATACTGTACGTGTACGAAAAGATCGGTTCGTTTCTAATGTATCAGCAGCGCGGTCTGACGGTCAAGATATTTTCTTGAAATTTTACACACTTGCAATGTTATAATTTACATAGGGCTATCTATAATTGACCCTTGTTTCTTGTGCTAATTATTCAATTTTAAAATAATTCACTGACAAGGTTACCGGCGACCCGGTGGCAATCCACCCGTCATTCGAAAGACTAATAAGAGTGTATCGAGCACGATTTAGTGGAAATATCGTTTCACAGGGATCAGGGATGTCTCGATGACACTCGTCGCATCGACACTCGTCATCTGGCGAGGGGGGAAAAAAAAAGTTTTTCTCCAGCCCTTCGAACGGTTCACGCGACGATGGTCGGTCTCGTTTTCAGCTCGGCTGGGCGGGCGAACGAGCGTGGCAACTTTCTGAAAAAAATTATTCCAACAGCGCTGAAACGAAAGCGTGCGAGAGCCACGAGTGCGCCTCCTAACTTCTGCTAAATTGATTTCTGAACGAGCGTTCTTGTGCAACGGCTAACTGAACGTTCGTTTTTCGTCCGATTCATCGAAACCTACCCCCCTCGTATATACGCCGTGCCGGCACTTCAACGCTTTGCCAACCGGAAGTCTATCGCAACCTTTGGTTATCTGTTAACCCATTAACGCCCTTGATCCCGATTTGGGGATTTTGATGTTTCACCTACACCACTTGGCGCGAAAAAATATTTAAGGAGCGTTTGACAGCTCAATGACATTTTAGACATATCAGTCAATATTGTTCGAAGTAGATAGTGTGTATTTTGTCTTCGGTTTTTTTTTCCAACGAGCAAACAAATTTGGAATTCATCTGTAAAGTTGAACACAACAAAATTATCATACCTGAAGCATGAGATTTTTGCTTTGGTTTTTATATTATAATAAAATATCGTACCAGCGCCTGCTCTAGGGGCGGGCAACCGGGACATTTTTGTCCGGGGCGTCAAAATTTAGGGCCCGATTAATAGAAAATTTCACATATCGATTTTTTCGTTCGCTAAAAATTTACAGTGCTTAGCGTATTTATATTGTTTATGTCTAAAAGCTACAAATATTTACACTATTGTTGAAAAATTAACATGCATATACTTGATTTTTATTGAAAATAAAAAATATTTGAATATTCTTAAGGGGCGGCTAGAGCAGGCCCTGATCGTACAAAAATATGTAATTTAGAGGGTTATAGTAACTATATGTTGGTTACTCATTGTCAGTCTTTTGTTGTTTATAAAAATGTTTTTTTTCACGCAACCTGCCATGATCCCCGTTTGGGACTTTTTTTTTTAATATAAAACATGTAAAAATAAAAAATAAAAAATTTGGACGTCAATTGGTTAAGCGCAACACTCGTTAACCCTTTCCCACCTCAATCATTTTTTCAATGAAAAAAGGAATATTTCTTTTATGTGTAGTTTTTTATGGTTAATGATTTTAATTAGCGCCAGTGACATGATATACGCCTTAGGAATAATAGGAAACAAAATCCCCCGCTTCCGTGTGTCTGCAATACGAGTCATGACATTATAGTGCACCAATATACTACGATTATAGTAGTAGCATACTAGTTATGATAGAATAGTAGTATAATAGTATAGCGGTGTCGTAGTACAATGTAGAGATGTTCCATTCCTCTAAAAAATCGAAACCAAAGAATCATTTCTGATTTTCAAAGCAAAAAATCAATTTTTTTTTACTGTAGTATATGGTAGCATTGCAGTAAAAGTAATACAGTAATACAGCCGAAATAGTCCATAACAAATTTTGATAAAAATTTCTTAGGTAACGACAAATCTTGTGCTCCTTGGTACACAGTTTCTAACTTAACAGAAGAAAAGGAAGGGGGAAGTGTTCGAATAATCTTTTCCTTTTTGATTTTTGTTCGCACATAGTGGCACGAACCCGAAGCGGTGTATCTCGCTCCATTTCGCCGTGCGCACCATATAAATTTTAATTTCGACGCGACGACGGGAAAGAAGATAATGGCGCCAGGAACGAACATTTTCGATGTTGTGGCTCTCTTTCTGTCTCTCTGTCTGTTTCGCCATACGCGCGAATCCAGTCGGCGAATGCATTAGGGCCGATCGAAGGTCACCAACGAACAACGCAACGACGTGAAAAATTCCCTGAAAAACAGGAAACTCTCGGAG
The DNA here is from genome assembly GCA_943735885.1 of Stelis phaeoptera. Classification (NCBI taxonomy): domain Eukaryota; kingdom Metazoa; phylum Arthropoda; class Insecta; order Hymenoptera; family Megachilidae; genus Stelis; species Stelis phaeoptera. Next base: position 15,483,998 of record OX030932.1, on the reverse strand, counting down.
AGGTGCGTCGACAAGCACCAAACACGTACGAATTTCCTCGAAAAATATCGAAAGGTAAACTGACAACATTGTGTCATCGACGGTCATGCAGGTTCCTTCACCCTTTCTCGGTACTTTTCCTGTTTCGTAACCTTGTAACGATGTTAATTCGTGCAAGATCAAGTGGCAGAAAAACAGGAGTTAAATCGTAGTATATAGGAACATATTTGTTAAACCACCTATGTTCACAGAATATTTATTTTTCACTGGCAAACTTTCAACCTGAGATACTCTAGTATAACAATCAAAAGCCATATTATGTTAAATCCCCAAGTTAACTGTTTATTCTAGATAAAAGACACATAGTTCTTCAATACTGTACGATTTTTGTAATAATGCTGCTGAAAAATGTCTTACCAGTCCTTTTAAAGCGTCGGTAGTTTGGTTTAGAAAGTGATGGGGATAAGGAGACGGACTGATAGGAATTCCAGGACTAATGGGTCAGGCGTGTGATTCAGGGTTAACGAGTAACGAATCCAGGGGTCGTATGCGTAATTTATGTACACAAAATATGAAACAGGGTTTGGAATCAACTTATCATAACTAAACGCGAAACATAAAATTCTTTACTAGCCTACAGCGGTATCCAACAGCTACATATTATTATATACTTATAGTCAAATTAGATGCGCCTCCAGAGACGCCTACACCATACGGTAAGTAAATTTTTAAACCGTCTATAAGCACCAACATCACTGAAAGGATTAAAGGTTGTACCGACTCCTCCGCCAATCGTTTGCAATCGAAAGTTAGAAAAAAAGAAGAATTTCGGTGCAAAAAATGGGCGAAACGATTTGAAAGAGGATCAGAGAGCCAGTTTTCTCTTTCGAGAACAAAGGTTGTCTTTCAACGGCGACAAAAGGCATTGGCGGTCGCCATCTAGGCGCGTAGACGGCGACAGGAATCGCAAAATCAATTTGCATTATTCGTTTAAAAGTGTGCTGGTCCGTGACGTCAGAGTGGCGGCGTGGCAGGGTGAGGAGTAGAGGGGATCGGGGGTTGAAAAGGAGGAAGAGGAAGAGGAAGAAGGGTGGTAGGCGCGTAAGAGGGTGTCGAACGAAGGCAAGTGGCCCCGTCTGGTCGTCGATGCTCTCAAACAATCCCTTTTCTCCGCTACCAGCGCCCCTTCCTCGTCAGTTACCACCACCACGATCACCCTTCATCCCCCACTTTTCAACCCGACGAGTCACCCCTTCCACGATATCCACCCTCTCCACGATCCAACCCCTTTATCATATTTTTGTATACGTCCCTTAACCATCGAAGCCTATGCAACCCCCTCTTCTTTCCGTACCCTCCACCCATCGTGACACCCTCTTGCACGCACAAACACTTCTTCTTCTTCTTCTTCTGCAACCCTCCTCGCCCCTTTTAATACATAACTCTGACCCGTCCACCTCCGCTCTTCCTTCCGCCTCTTTCTCTACGTGAAACACGACCCTTAACCCTCTGTTTACCCAGGATTACCAAGTTTCTCCGTACTTGATTCTCTAATGAAAGTTATTTCGCGACAGCTCCTTCTTCTTCTTCTTCTTCTTCCTCTTTCTCCCTCTTCGCGGCTGCTGTCGTTTTAATAGCCGAGGACTTTTGTCCCGGCGCAAAACGCGTTCGGCGCTCGAGGTTTTGTGATTTTCGACGAATAATTATATTCGATTTAATTAGAAACTGCTACTTTCTCCGCGAACCCGTGCACGATTGTTCCGAGTTTCTTCTTTGTATCACCAGGACAAGGGGGGACGGGTATTCGAAAGAATTGAAAGTTGATGAATTTGACTTTCTGCTAGAGTTTAATGAGATTTGGGGCTTGTTCGTTCACAATTTAAGTATCAATCCCTTGCCTTAGAATTTTCTTTTCCACGGGAGAGTTCAGAAGATGAAATATTATGCATTCTTTACGTTTAGTTATCGTGCCAGTTGTAATTACAATTTACAATTTACAAAACTCCTACCTCCACTTGTCTTTAAAGTCAATCATCAGCTAGAGAAGATTGCAGATTTTCAGAATCTTCCTTTCTCGAATGAAAACTAATTTTAGAACGTCTGAGATTTTTTTTTTACAAAGAAACTCTCTCGAGACAAGAAAGAAAGGGAAACACTTGGCGTAACGAGGGTGGCACGGAAGGAGGGAAAAAGTTATTATCTGGAAAAATCAGCCCCCGACGCGGTTTTTCTATAAATCTTACGGCATTACGTCCCTCTTGCGGCACGGTGAGAGCTGGTACCGGTTAAATGGGAAAAGTTTTGCTTTTAGCCCAGCCAACTCGTGGTTGCTCCGCGCCGAAGAAAAAGGGAAAATTACCCTCCCCCCCCGGCTCGACTGTCGATGTCGCATAAAAATGAAGAATCTGTAAGTTCCAAACGGACGCGTTCGAAAACAAAAAATAATATTTCCAAGTTTCCAAGATTCCAAAGATTATAATATTTGTAACCATTATTTTGGTAAGCGGATACTTGGTACTCGAATTCTGAGAAAAGCTGCCCCGTTTCGAAATAAATGATTATTTAGGACACGTTTTTCCCCAGAAAAAAAAACACGGTTTCTTTAACTTCTTAAATAAATAAATAGAAACGATTCGTAGGAGGTGAAAATCGGTTAGGACCGAGACGTGTTTATCGTTTGACCGTGGAATTCAATCGAGCGAAGCACACCTGTCGATTTCGGTGAAAAAAAAAAAAAATCGCCAGGATTCAATTTACCGCGTATAATCGCGCTTGGCCGGGTGTCGTTTCAATTTCGACTCGCGATAAAAGTCACGATACACGCGTTAACAACGCCAACGAACGATACACCAGGACACACCAGGACACACCAGGACACACGGAGTCGCGAAAACACCGTGCCGCCCGTCCATCGAGCAGTTCAATTAAGGCGGAACACGCTCGATGGACGTTTCCATCGATCGAAACTCGACCGGCGAGCATCACGCGTTGAAATATGCACAAAACCCTGCCATTTTCGACCATATCTTTCTCCTTGTCCTCTAACCGAGTCTTCTCCTTCCCATTCCCGGGAAAAGTCACGATGTACGCCATTCGCGACACTTGTTTCGTTCAACGTTGCTTTTCAAGTTTACTAAGGTGAATGGTCTCAATTAGCGACTTTGCAAGTTTGAAAATATTTACTTACTGAAAATACTTATCGAAGTTACTCATTAATAGGTTATCATTTTGCTGGTTCCTTTGTGTCGTTTTTATGTGATAAAATTGCTTAAATACACCTATCCCCCGATTTGCACGGTGCTTTGTTTACACGATTTCACTTTTCGTGTAAATTGAAATCGAAATTGTTTTTTATTTTTTAAATCCCATATTTTAACAATCGTGTAAACAGAATGCCGTGTAAATAGGGGGGGGGGGGGGGCATTTAATTCCTCTATATCCCAAATATTCACCTACTCCGGACTTGGTTATTGATTCGTACATATTCAATGTAAACGTTTCAATTTGCGACTATAGTACCATTACAACATGAATACAGCGAATAGTGAATACTGCCGCACGATATTTCATGCAAATAACAGGGACTTGCATAGTTTTGGAGTACCGATTATTCATTTCCATAATTACCACAAAATGAAGAAAAAATTCGACGCAATTTGTTTGAATAGTAACTTCACAAATATTTCTCAGCTTATTTCAATGTACAAGAAATATTTAATATTAAAAATTTTGCCATTCTTAAGATCGATAGTAAGGAATTATTCTATCGTGGCTTTATAGTTGACATGCGTGAAAACACCTACCAATTGCTTAATCATAAATTAAAATTTAATGTGATAAAACTATATGCATAATATTTCGTATATTCACGAATCAAGTTAAATACTTCTGACGCTTATTCGTAACATACAAAAGTGTCAATAATTAGGATAAAGTCGCTAATTGAGACATTTACCTAACGTGAAGTTAAGAATTAGCCAAAATTCTTCAGGTATCTTGCCCCCTTTTCAATTGCGAACACTTCCTGTTCTCCATTCAACGAGGCAACAGAAAACAGGCGTCATCGTTACCGCTTTCAGCAGGAAAAGAAAAAGAAACTTTTCGGTGGTTCTTGAAGGACACGTAACTACCGTTCGTGGTTTGTTCCGGCACTTCCGGTACGTCGAACTCGCTGAACTATCTGCTTTCGGGAAGAACACCTTTCTGCACAAGGCTCTCATTCTATGCCACGAGATTGGACGAATCGAGGGGCTCATTCTTCTCCAATTCGTTAAGAAACGTAAGAAGTTTTTTTCTTAGGACTGGTTAATAATCATATTTCGATGAAAAGAATCTCTTTTTCGAATATCAGCCGGTTAAAAAAATAAATAAATAAATAAAAAAGGAAAAGAAAACAGAACCACTTTGAAGCCAATGTAAAAAGAGGGAAGATGTAATTTCCTTTTCCGTTTGGGATTATCCAGTGCCCTCTTGAATCATGGAAATCCAGCTAACTCGGTTTCACAGAGAAACTTTTCTCCTTGGCTGAAATTCCAAGATTACACAGGCTGCTTCGATCAACGCAATAATGCTACGGGAATAACTAACAACAACAACAACAACAAGTTTTCTTTTTCCTTTCTTTTGCGTTTGGAAGCAAAGAGTGCCGTTTCACGGCTCGAGGAGGATACTCTCTTCTCTCCTCGTTCGAGCCCTCTCGGAAAAAGATTCTTCTTCTGGAAGTGAAACGCGTAGCGAAACGAGAGAAACCAGAATCCTGAAGAGGTTCGTTTTATGGCACGCCACGGGGAAACGCAAAGAACGATTATTCTTCTCGCGAGAAAGAGCAGCTTTGAGTACAAGTTTTCCTGAAGTTACACGACATCGAACTTCCCCGTGTAACCATAGATAAAAGGAAAACATTGCGTAGAATGGCGCTGAAATAAGTAGCCTTTGAACACTGTATCTTTATCGAACAATTTGATACGTTTAGCGAAAAAAAATAGGAATAACCTAGGACGCCACGACGAACCGCGGATCTAATATCAAATTTTTCTTTTGCATTTCAACGACAAAGGTCTGCTCGATAATTTTGTATTTTACGTTGCTTATGAATCACTCTTATCGGCGGAAACAATTTCCAGGCTCGCACGAGTTTCTCGAAAAACGAATGAAACGTCAAGCTTCCAATCTACGGAACTCTTTTCAGAGAAACCAGTAATAACGTTCAACCTCTTTCGAGAGCGATCGTATTCTGTGTTCTACGAATTTTTATATAAGTCTGATACTCGATAAGGTATCGATAGTAACGAGCAACGAGAACGATTAAATTAACCGTTTGATTCAGAAAAGTGTACTTATAGATCTGGTAACCTACAGTACTGTGTAAAAGTCTTAGGCCACTGCATGAAATATGTTTTATACTTGAACAAATCTCTGTCAAATGCTGTGTATTTTGATAATGATCCAAAACATACCACGCGAATTGTGAAAAGTTAGTTGACAGATTTAAAAGATAAAGAAACATTAAAAGTCCAGATAAAAATATTATTGAACATGTTTGGGATCATTTGAACAGAGCACGAAGAAAAAGTCAACCAAAAGATCTAAATGATCTGTTTGAGGTGATACAAAAAACAGAATGGCAAAGAATTCCAATGGAAAGAATTAATAAATTATACGAAAGCTGTATAAAAAGAATTGATGCGCTAATTAAGGCAAAAGGAGGCCACACAAAATATGGAGGTCTTTACCTAATTAATAACAAAATTATTTTATATAATTTATACACTGTACAATAAGGTTAGTATAATAAAATATACATATATGCTCAACCTAATTGTGCGTTCGTATTTCAACTATCAAAGATGTAAAATTGTAACGTATAATAAACGGCCTAAGACGTTTGCACACTACTGTATTTCTCTGCCAAATGTTCCAAAATGACAATAAAAGAATTATAGAAAGGTTGAACCACACGATGGTTGCAATTTTTAGTAGTTATTTTCGAACATTAGAGGAATGAAACTTCCTTCCTCTTATACCGTCATTTTCCCTAGGGAACCGCACGGTTATGGTACTCGATATTTTAATATCAATTTTCAACAAAATGCCAAGTGGAATAGAGATTGAATAAAATACGAATCGGATTTAACGACAAGTAATTATTTTGGATTCTGATTCGTGATTCTGATAGAAATGTTTGAAAGTTTGATTTCTCGAAAGTCGAAAGCGTAGGGTATCTTTTCACGAAACATTGAAAATCAAATCAGTTTGCGGTCGCGACGTGTGAACGTCGCTTGAATACCGTTTTGGAGGTAACGTGTGAAAAATCAAAGAGAGATTTCACCACGGTGTGGCGCATCCTCGAGCGTGCAACAATCCGACGATTCTCTTTTCCTTTTCCGGAGATTAGCCACGTTCCTCTGCTAATTCAAACACTATTCGACACTTCTTTCCTATCGACGTTTAATTGTTCCCGGTGATTCTTCTGCTACCTTGTCGAACACGCAGCCGCGGGCATAGTTTCGTTGAAAATTATACCGTGCGAAAGTAGAGACGCGTGGGAAGAAAACACAACGTGTGCACTCGAAAGATTTTTATGGAAAATCGTGATATCCCCGTATCAGCCATCCTATTCTTACAGCAATTCAATTAAAAACTAATTCGAGTTGTAAAAAATAGAACGAGAAGCTTCGTTAACGTGTTCGCTACCGAACATGGAGATCTACTTTCACACAAAATATACGAATTTAACTCGTCAAATGTAACTAATCGTAAGAAGTTATAGAATAACTTCACTATCTGAAGGAATTAACACGCTTGGTCAGGCAAAGCATTTATTTTGATGAAATGTTACCTATTGTTATTTCAATTCTTCATAATTTCTATTATTCAGAATTCAGAATTTCGAGTACCTAATACGACGATTTCTAAATAACACGTTGACTGGCACAGTGGAAACGGACGTGGGTAGTCAGACACGCTGAAATCCTAATTATTAACAATACAATCAACTAATTTTCAAATTTAACTTTTCAATTCGATAGCTAGCATTATTAGCTTAATGTTAACACTATCCGTGGTTTATTTGATCATTTCTGTTGGTAATTATTTAATTGTACAAAATTTCGGGTGCCGGCCACCGGTGACCCTCCGTGGCAGCCAACGTGTTAACAATGCAAGGGACAAATTTCTATGAAAATTCAAATGTCACCCACATACGATTGCGATGGCAGTTAAAATGTCAAGCAAAATTTCAAAATTCCATAACCTGTAATCCTCAAACAATAAAAAAATGAAAAAATAAAAATGAAAGTACCATCCATGTCGTGATCCAAAGAAAAGGGAAGGAATAACGATTGAAAACCTATTAACAGTTATTCGTAGAACGACGTTTGTAAAACGAGTCACAGAGAAATCTGTGAAATGAATTGAAAAGCGTTTCACAAGTATCGCGATAGCGAAAAAAGCAATTGGTGGGTTAGGAGCGTGCGCGCATGCGCCTAGTAACTTTCACGGGTATACACATTAATTGAGAAACACGGCTGTGGTCTCGTAGAATTTCTCTTAATTCCAGCTCCGGTGTTTGTGCGTGCCTATTTTTGTCTCATCTTTTTGTTAGTTATCGACTTTTCCATAGGTGGCCACGTCAACGTACAATTTCGCCTCGGTCGGTATTAATCATTATAGCTGGCCCCCATTTAGCCCGGAGCATTATTCCCGCCACGGAATTTGAAGTTTTTGCCCAGACGGCTTGCGAGGGAGAGAAAGCCGCGCCGGGTCCATCGATACACGTTGAGCTGTGTGTTTTGAAATTCGATCTACTTCGCTCAATTTCATCATTCTCGGACGTTTTTTATTGCTTCTCGTTTCGAATCAAAAATCCAGCTGACAATTAAACTCCGTTTTTGTTCGTTCCCTTTTTTTTTCTTTTTCTTGCCAAATAAGACGAAAATCGTGACAGAACAGTGATTTTTCTTTATTCTGTTATGCAACCACGCTGCGAATTCTTAATCCTCATTTTTCAAATAAAATAATATATATTTCGTGTATTTCGCATTAAAATTATTCAGTTTTTAACGCTATCTAATCTAAAACAAGATTTTGGAAAACAGAAATTCAAAGATTTCTTCAACAACCCACACCCGCAGTTATTATTAGAATCATTTTACGAATACACTCTTCTAACCTATTTCCAAACGAAACGTAAAATTCAAACAGAAACTACATACCGCTAGAAAAAAAGGTACAAACTTCAAACTGCTCTCATGGCCTTAGAAATAAACCAGGCGACTGGTATTAGTCACGACCTATTTATTACTGTTTACTACGAAAAACGTGCCAGCAACGATGGCGTTATAAATCATTCTCGCGAGTTTAAATTCGAGAAAAAATAACGACAAATATTCCTTCGTAACAGAAAGAATCGTCATCCGATGTAATCTTCTATATACAAAATACACAAAAAGAAAAAAAAGAAAAAAAAGAAAAAAAAAGGAGCCTTCGTTCGACAAACATCAGAAAAAGAAGAGGCACAAAAACGTACAAATATCATTTTCTACATTGGAAGAGGTTAAGTACAAAATTCCCTAGAGCGGGACCAGTAAAAACGTGCGCGTTTCGTTTGGATATTTGCACAACGCTAAACAGAGCGTGTTGCTGGTGGTGGCGACGAATGAAAAAAGAATAAAAATAAATAAATAAAAACGATAACAGAAATTATCCGTCTTTTTCACTGCCAGTTCGCAACAAATGGTAACGGCGACGCAAATAATATTAAGCGTTTACGCGGGTCACTATCCCGCGTTACAGAAATACGCGCGACACGACACCACGCGAAAAGAAACGAAGCGAAACGACGCGGGAAAGAGAGGGAAAGAGAGGGAAAGAGCACACGCCGTTGTACCCATACACAACAGAGAACGGAGATTTTTCAACGGGCACGGAAAAAGATTGAACGGGGCCGGAGTCAAGACGTTCGCACGGTTATCTTCGATATTGACTCCAATCCCCTCCCTCTAAATCCCCTCTAAATCCCCTCCACGACTGATACTCTTTCTGCCTCTTCGCGCCGCGCCAAACCGACTCCGTTGCTGCATCCACTGATGTTAGTATATTTGAATTGTATCGATATGTATCGATGACACCGAGCTTGAAAATCATGGAAATAAGCAGTAAAAATAACCTTGAGTAGTTTGACCTACATAGCACACACGTTGATACGTAAAATATTATAAAAGACAAATGCGATGTGCCAAAATGTATAATTATGAATGAAAGAAAAGAAAGTATTAGAAAGAAGCTAAGAATACTCAACACCCTTTGTGTCTATTTGTCTGTTCGGTAGAAATTTTGCAATTGATTTTAAACTAACTTCCCGATCAGCTAGAGACTTGAAACTTTAAACATAGCTCAGAATTGGATGACAATGCAATATTAACTGAAAAGTAGAAAATAACTTTTCCTAGCCCCATACAGATAGTACCTGAAAATTTGTGATTGTGAATATTGAATAGCTATGAAAATATACTTGTAAGATTTAAAAGGCAAAACGTGAGGCGCAGGATAATAGTAAAGAGTGTAAAGAGTAGCTGCCGTTGACAGAACTCACACAACAGTTCATATCATTTGCATTGTAATCAAATTGTTAGTGCATCAATTATCTATTGCATGCGCCCCACGTTTTTCGTTTTAAATCTTACAAACATTTTCGTAGCTATTGAAAATTCACAATCACAAATTTTCACGACTATCTTGTATGGGGATAGGACTACGTCTTACAAACGTGGTATATTAAAAATTTCTTTTTATTTGAACAATTATTTAATGAATTCTTTGATACGTGCATCGGAACGAATGAACCGGAAACTGATTTTCTACAGTCGGTTAAATAATGGAGCATTTGATAACGGGCGAAATACGGAGTAGAGAGGTCGTTCGCACCGTGACGGCCAATTCGTAATTATATGTATACCGAGTGCGCGCTTCAACTTCGAAACCGCATGGCTGCGTGAGCGGCTTCTCGTCATCGACATCGTCGTCCGCGTTATTTATCTCGATCGACTCGACCAACTTGTTTTGTTCGCAAGCTACGCTTCTTCCGATTAATGATTAATCCGAAACATCGAACTTCTCTTTCGATCGTCATCGTCGCCGAGTCGTCGCTGCAACTTCATTTAACCGATGTTGCGTTTTGTTTACTTCTTTTTCTCTCCACTTGGCTAAAGACCGCGTTCCCCGCCTTCGTCGTAACAACGTTATTTCCCAACGAGTCTTTTATCGCGTGCTTAGATTCCTGATAAATCGCGTTAACGCCGCTGACCGTCAGCAATTCGAAATATTACACTGAAAAATCTATATTTAATATTTTAGGTTATCATTTTGAGTGTTATTTTTCTGATTTATAAACGTCGTTTGTTTGAAAATTAATATCTTAGGCTTGGTAAATATGTATATCTGTTGCGACACATAACGCACGAAGAAATACCAAACGAATTAATAATCTTAGATAAAGTAACGCGTAACAAGGTGACCATTGCGCGAAACCGGAAGTTTACTAAACTCAGGGATGAAATTGCTCGTCTCGCAAGCTTTCAAATGACAACCCAAGCGTTCTTTTCAATCGAAAAAGGGAACGCGGAGGATTCGTATTTTTATTTGGAAAATTTTAGGTTGGATATACTGGCGACGTTGATTGCGTAATTGCGTCTCTTTACAATCTAGAATGATCAAGAAGCGTTTCAAGCGACGTCTTTCAGCTCCTTGTCATATTTCGTCATTCGCGATCGATGGCGTGGCTCTTATTTTCCGTCCACAGAAAAAAAAAAAAAGAAATATGAGAGGGAAGAATCAATGAAAATTAATGACAAGGTGAAAAGTGTCGATTTCCCATGGCCAGCCTCGGAAAAAAACGAAAAAGAAAACGATACGTCGATCGGTGATTTTCCGACGCGTCGGTTAGGTCGAGTTTTATTTTTGGAAAAACCCGTTGTCGCTTCGACGAATGACATAAATTACCGCAGAGCACACCACAGCGTTCAAAAGCTGCACGTGTTTGAGAAAATTGCGTATAAGGCAAGTGGTCTGCGATGACGTCAAGTAGTTGCTCTTTTTCGAAGTGTTTTAATAATTTGCAGTGACGCATCGTATATCGACCACGGAACCACTATAAACGAGATAACACGATTCTTACGAGAAAAAAGAAGAAGAAAAAAAAAACGAAAAACAGAGAGAACAAATGAAAAGTATACCATGTAAAGCGAGATTTTCTCGTTGCGAGATAACAGTTTCAAAAATTGTGCAACGTATATCGTCAGAGATATTAATTTCATCGAAACCGACAAGTAGAATCGAGTAGGGTGAAACAGCGTTGTTTTTCCTTCGATAAAGGCATTAGGCAGAGCCAATCGTGGCTCGCGATGCTCGTCGTTAAATATGGCGCACGATCGTTGGTGCGAAAAATATTTTCTAACCTATGAGATCTGAGTGAGCGATGAAAAAAACGAAAAACGTAATTTGCCGTACGACGTAATGCCTCACGAACTATTATGTAAATGTAAATTGTTCCCGCGGCATTGCCAACCGGTTCGCAAAAACGACAATACCGATTAAAGGTTTTCCCAGAATAAAAAATTTCCGCCTGATGATAAGCGCAGGCACGGTTAACTATCGTTGTCGGTTTACTGCGCGGCGTTGTTCGTGGAAAGCTTCTTCCTCAATCTGATTGGTAACGATGAGTCAGTATTTGAAACCGTAACGATTCGGAAAAAAAAATTTCACAATTTTCTAACTCCAGAAGGCAACGCTTTTTCGAGCACGTTTCCCGCTAAACTGGTAAGTTTAGAAATCATCCAGCGCGCTCGCTGGCACCGCGAAAAATAAACAAAGCTCCGATTATACTTCGATCGGTTACACGCTTCGACGTGCTATCTGCCGAGCATCGAACGCGTGCACGTGCTGAATCGTCGGTAACGTCCAAGTGTCAAGAACCCCGCCTACATATACGAGTGTACACACGCTCCGCCGCGATCCCCGACTATACCGCCAGTTACGAAGCATTTTAAGGTTATGTCCGCCGTTCGAAGACGCGAAAACCTGTCACGGAAGAAAAGTATCGTACGAAAAACAAGCAAAAATACGTCGCAAGAAATCGTCTAACGCGTTTTATGCACTCGTGTAGAATAGTAAAATATAGTTTCGTTTTGACTCGTGTCATTCTACGAGCGTGTTCTCGTTTCGTCTCTTTCTCTCCTTTTTCCCCTCCCTCCTTTTCTCTGTTTGGCTGTGACGAGACTCGGCAGTGCGCACACCACACATGTGCGCGGAACGTAGGCACACGGATGTGTAAGTTACGCGAAAACACGCGGCCGCGTCAATGAAGACGAGGGGTCGGTTGACAGGCGGCGTCCTCGTCGTTTCTCATCGGGACATGTCATCGTCATTCGTCGTTATCGTTAAAATTTGCAATCGGAAAATTCGTGTCGACGCTTCTGTTTGGACGATGCAAGGGGTAAAGGGAGCGGTGGGAGAGCGGGGTTTACAAGCGCGACGAGGAAGGGGAACAAACGCGAGAAGGGAGAGAGTGGTGAAAAGAGAAGGACGGCGAAAAACAGGGAGAAAAAGGAGGGAGAAAGAGAAAGAGACGCCGGTCTAACATGGCAGACGGCAGACGATGCCATGCAGGCAGAAAAAAAACAAGAGATCCTAACGTTTCGAGGGTGCGACAAACGGAAAGACAGTAAAGACGCGCGTGTACATGAAATGTATTTGTTGGTGTACTCACGTTCTCGCGTGTTATTTTTCCTGTGTCGTCCTTATACGTGGTCAAGGGAAGAACGACGAAGAACCGTGCAGCCAGGCCAGGGAGGAGGGAAACACCACGCGGGGTCACGCACTCCGTTCCGTGCGGGTCTCGTCAACGGAAAAAACAATAGCCCGGCGTCCTTTCTCGTTTTGCTATGCGTCCCTTGTTGGCTGACACGGAAAACGATCGAAGCAAACCAACCACCGGCACCACACAACACGCGCGTGTGTTACAAAGTGCGTCGCGTTCGTTTGTTGTTTTTGATAACGCAGGTGTCCCACGGGGCGTGGAAGGGTGCGCGGCACATACAAACGTTTTACGCACGAGGATCCTCTCTAACGAGAAGACGTGACGAACAGACGTGACGAACAAAATGGCGTTTGCCGGACCGCCCGCGCGCGATCAGGTGGAAAATGCCGGAATGCTGCTGCTAGGAAAGATCGACTGACTGCCGAGGTCCGCGGCCCTAAGTGGTTTGACGTTAAGAACGAGCTGAACGAGCAAGAAAGAGAAACAGAGACGGACAAAGACGGAACGGAAAGAGAGACGGAGACAGCTGGTCAGAGCAAGACAGAGAAGGAGAAGGAAGCGACTGAGAGAACCGTCAACCGAATACGAGCGAAACAGAGAGAAAGAGAGAGAGATAGAGACAGAGCGATAGAACTGCCGAGCCGAACGCGAAGGAAGGGGTGCGACCGATGGTGGGAGACAGAGGGATGGTTAAAACCGAAAGAGGGGAAATATCCCACTATTTTCCACTGTCCTCGGACGACTTCGACTACCTTCGATTCCTTTCGACTATAAGCAGGACCGTCTCGTATTATGTCTAATGCGGGTGGGAATTTCCCCGCTGTTAGAAACAGATGCTGTAAACACACTTTTACAAATCTTGCTAATACCTTTAAACGCACTCGCAACACCCTCCTTCATATTATCGTGCCTCTTTTTTATCCTACGAATCTCTTACAACGCTTTACGAAGAGATTCTTGTGGTTTGTTTTTTTTTTTTATCGAGCTTCGACGTAAATATAGAAAATAAATTGTTCGATCGATAATATAGTTTTCATTACTTCTTTTTTTTTCTTTCTTTTTATTATATCCAACCTTCTCGTTTCATAGAAAATCCAACAGAAACAAATAAACAAGCAACATACATACATATGTATTTTCCAAATGCTTCCTATCGTTCGAAAACACGCGTTCAAAATGCATACATCTGGTTAACAAATATTTGTTCACAGATTTTGCGACAGAAAACATACTGTAACGTACGCGACGGGACGGTAAACGAACTTATGAAAAAAAGAAATAGATAAACTTACGTAAGGAATATTCGCTTCGTCATTTTACGAAAACACACCAAAGCGTTCCGCGGTTCGACTTGGAACCTGCTACGGACGATTGCGTTCAGACGTTTCGCGAGAAAAAAAAGAAAAAAGAAAAAAGGAAAAGCAAAGAAAGAAACACGGGTCGTTCCACGATTTATAATAACAGAGATATATTCTTCGTTCGTACGGTAGGGTCGGTCGATTAAAAGGTTTTGTGTAACGGCATCTAACACCCGCGCTACAACGCGATGCGATGACTCGAAACCTGGTGTGTTTCTTTCCGGTTCACTTCGTTTCGTTTCATTTCGTCTCGTTTCTTTCTCTTTTCTCTTACAATCCGTTCTCGTTCTATAACGTTCGGCCGTCTCGCGAGGAATTTCTAAAAATCAATATAGGCGCAAAGCGAGGAGGGGCCGCAAAAAAATTCGATATCCCGTTCGCCTCGTTCCTTTTTACCTTTTTATCGTCTCTACGTTTTCTTTTTTTTTCCCTTCTTTCTTTCTTTCTTTCTTTCTGTCTCTCTTCCTCTCTGTGCAACGCGAATTGCGCAGTCGAGAGACTCGCCTTCGTCCCCGTACGGTCCCCAGGGGGAAGCATGGCTATTCGAATCAACTCGATCTTCGAGGAACAGAATTCACGAGGTGGCTGGACGAACTTACCGGCCAACGAAGAAGCGCGGGAGAGTTTATTTTCTCAGAAGTGTAGCGCGGGCTCTCGGTACAGTCTCTGCCGTTACCAGCTTGAAGAATATTCTTCCTCGCGTAACCACGCTCCCCCGTCCAAGTACGGGAGCGTGGTGGTTTGACGATAATTATAATCGAACGCCACGAAACAGGACACGAATCTTATTCCTAACCAACGATTTTCATGTCGACGATCGTTTTACAGGTTAAGGACCTGTTACCTTGGAACGGTCGCTCGTGTTGCATGGCGGTACTCGGTTTTCTTTTGCGCGTTCCAAAAGAATCAGACAGAGAAACTGTGATACGCTCTCGTGTACGTACATATGTACGTGTATCGAGGGTACAGTTATGATAGAATATACAAGCAAAATTCCGTAGGGGATCGTAACCGAGCTAGATTGAAAAGGAAGATCATTAATTTCATTCGCCAACATCCTCCGTTACTACCGTTTACTTAGCAAAGTGCCGGACGATAGCGTTCGATTGTCTTTGGAAAAGTTTCAACCAGCCACGGAATTAAACGAAGTTACGCCATCGAAAAATGAAACGGACAAAGAGGGTCGGGGTCGTTATAATTTAGAATGACAGCGAACAACGAGTAGCACAGTAACGAATACAAAGCGTCACGTGGGAGGGGGTTATTTAACAGGAGGTTAGTGCTTACGGAATTCGTGCATTAGGGAGTCGTTCACCCTAAGCACAAATACTCGCCCTGAATTTTATGAGTAATTGTCTGAGGGTTCGTTCAAGCGTATAAACCAGGATCGAACGGCTGAAGCGTGGTGTGTTTGAGGGGGAAAAAAAAAGAAAAAAGAAAAAAGAAAATAGGTAATCGGCTGGTCCAATGCATCGTATCGCAGCCAGATGTAACTCCGAGTACCATAGTCTAAAGCCCGACACCAAATAGATTCGACTGTGTTTCAGGGGGAATGAACGCTGGTAAACCAATCGCGGCGTATAATCTCTCGTTGATCGATCGTTGCATGTCTGTCGATCAAACGAAATAAAAATAAAAAGAAATCTGCTGTCAGTGTTGCAGGGATGTATCAAACAGTTTCGTGCAGGAACGACAATGTAAATTCGTCGGTTTGACTCGTTTATCGCGCGTCAATAACCACTTTTGCAATGTTTCGAACCGGTGAAGATGCATCGAAAAGAAACACGAGTGTGTGCTTTGGAACCGAAGGTGAGAAAGAAATGAGTACTTAACGTTACCTGTTTTCTCTGAACTCACCGATTCGCCGGTTTTGGGGAAATCTGTCTGTCGTCCCGCGACCGGAAGCACTTGGGAGGCGGTTGATATCGGTGGAGAATAGTTTAGCCAATCCCGTGGCCTGTGTCCGTGGATACAGGCTTGGGATTGGCTGGTAAAGCTTCAAGGCCGAGGACACCTCTCGCCCTTCCTACGGTCCGTTGTATCGCGTACTCATCCTGGGACCAGATACAATGGTTTTTCCGTAGAAAGGTAATGGTTCCATAATTTGTACATTTTACAAATAGTATGGCTACCTTTTACATTCTTGAACAAGAATAAAATTATGGAACCAACAGAGATAGTGGTATATTTTTAACGGAAACATTAAGAAAGAAGATACGAATCGATATTGATGCATAATCAAATAAACGGTAACATTTTTTTCGCTGATATAACAGGATGAATCAAGACGGCGAGTCTTTTTTCTTTTTTCTTTTTTTTTTTTGAAATTGTTCCAGTCTGATCGAATTGAAGGGCAATTTATCCGCGGCCACGCATTCATATATGCACAGCGGGATTACAAAATTGGACTTCTGATCGGCGCACTTTATACGCGACATTAAATGCATACGCTTCTAATATACTCTACTGATTGAGTCTGATTGCAGTCCGTAATAAAGTTCAACTTTGTGCGAAAGAATAATTTCCTCGTTACGCGTTCAGACGCAGCCGGTTAAAACTTCGAGGTATGGTTTCAAAGATCTGCCATGGTAACAAAAAGAAAAGGACAAAAAAAGAAAAAAGAAACAAAAAAAAGAAACCGTTATCGACATTTTCTTCGAGTATAATCTCTCGGAGCCAAGTGCAAATAAGGTATCGAATCGAATGCCTGGAACAATTCTAATGACGCGTGTACATAATAGGTCCGCGGGCAACGTATACACGTATGTATAAAAACGACACACACATGCGTTTGTGAATAGGTGAACCTGAGAGCGGAGGTAAGCCTTCGTTGATCGGGACGATGCGTTCAACGTTCGCTAAGAAAAGGGCAAAGTACAGTTGCGTTCTGTTGCAGTTCCGCTCAGCTAGCTCTCCTTATTTTCGTCGAGGCTATTTCGAGGCAAAATTCCAACTTCCAACTGTTGCGCAAATCGTGGCGCGCAAACGCGGCCTCGGAGGCGTGGCGATCAACAAAGGGCCCGGAAGCGACCGATAACATGTCGTTCTCCATTTTCTCTCCCTTTTCCACTTCGATTTGTCGCAACTTTGGTTAGGCCGTCGGCATCCCCCAGACGGACGTGAACTTGTGCGTTACGAGGGAAGAAAGGTGATGATCGCGACCATTCGACCATCGGGTTGAACAGAGATCGTCTGTCAGCGAGTGAAAGCCCTCTGGAAATCCATCTGGAATCCGAGATAGAAAAGTCGTTTTGTCACAACTGTCGTCGAATAACAAACCACTCGATTTTCATTTCTGTCGTAAACCATTATCGCTTTAACGTTCGGTTTCTAGTACCAGCATACAAATTACAAATAACGGATCAAAAATTTACTCGCGATTCTCCCGTGTTTTAATCATCGATCGGACGGAATATACGATAATCTAGAATCTTGTATCGTAACGGAAGCATAATTATATATATATGTATATGTATGTATTGCACGATCGATCCGTCGAACAGTTGCATTTTGCGAACACTGTTTTTCGAATGATTTGCAAATATGATTTTTGCAATACGGATGTAACGAAACGAGAATCGGTTTGATTTGCTGTTATCCGTTGTAAAATAAGAGCTCGTATCCGGGTTCCGGTGTCACAAAACGACGCACAAAGTGCAGCAACGATACATCTCACTGCAATGAAGCACTTCTGCGCTATGCGTCGGTAGAGGAAAAGTAATAGAACGTACAGAAAATAAATTTTCGTTTCGATAGTTACAAATGTTATAATTTATCTTTTTTTTTTTTTCTTACTTTTCAGCGATACATCGAACTCGTTCCGATTTACAATTAAAACGATGGTAAGCAGCAGGAAGTCAGTGAATTTTTTAACCTTTTTTTTTTTGTTTTCTTAACGTCATTTATTCGTTAATTTGCGTAAATTAAAAAGCTCCGAGGAAAAACATTCACTTCGAATCGTTATCGCGTTACACTCGCGCAAACAATTTCAAACTGATGATGGTATTCCCTTGTGAAAATTGAAAGTTTTTTGAAACGAAAGACGAGATGATTCCTAACCTTAAATCGATGCGTTTCAGGATGTATCCGCGTTTTCCGAGGATACTTTCGACGTTAAGGAATGGATTAACAAAACGTTCAAATCTGCCGAAGCACAAGAGAACAAAGATGTAAGTTGCGGTGGTTTCGTTTGCGTCATTTGTTTCTCTTTCTTGCTTCGAGTTTTCAAATTTCAGTTGCACCAGTACAGTCAATCACTAAAACTAACAGCTTCCAGTGCATCGCGGTCAATGACACCGTTTTCCGTTTTGCAAAAAATGATTTTTTTTTTCGACTTCGTCGACAATCGGTTTTCTATCAAAACGAAAAGTGTATTTGATACTTTTGAAGCCTTTAGAGAATTATCAAAATTATCTGCAATATTTCTGAAATGATCTGATTTTATTTATGCAACCAATACATGGACTCATTTGACAATGAATCTATAGACCCTTTAAAATGATGGTTATTTTTAAATATTATAGGCATTTGTTTCATCCTTGGTGATGAAGTTGCAATTGTATGTACAACAAGTCAATGGCGCTTTGGAAGAGACCAGTCAATCAGTTCTTTCAAGTTTGCCAAGGGTTTTAAGAGATACTCAACTGTTGCAACAAGAAGCCATAGCCCTAAGTGAAAAAATGGTTGCCGTTAAGCAAGAGATAGAAAAGGTTTTCTTTCTTTATTAAGTATTTACATAATTGCAATTTTCGTAACATTAATATTTATTGAGGTAGGTTGAGAAAGATACAGCATCATCAATGGCAACGTTAGAAAGGATAGACAAAATAAAAACGGATTTGCAAACTGCTAAACAAGGTTTACACGAGGCTGATAATTGGAGTGTATTGGCCAATGATGTTGAAGAGGTACATTATATAGTAAAAATAGGATAAATCTTACCAACTTTCCTATACATTACTATTCATATTGTAGGTATTCGAATCGGGTGATGTAGAAGCTATTGCAAACAAATTGTTTAGTATGCAAAAATCACTGGCGATGCTTGCGAATGTTGTTGATTACGAAGATAAAAAGTTACAGTTAGAAGGTTTAAAGAACCGCTTGGAAGCGATGGCTAGTCCAAGATTGGTTCAAGCATTTACCGCTGCAAATTTGGAACAGTCCAAAGTTTATGTGGACATCTTCAGTAAAATGGACCGTTTACCACAACTTCTGAAATATTACCATAATTGTTTGAAAGTCTCACTGGGACAAGAATGGCGCAGAACTATCGAGTTGGCACAAGATGAAAATGTCTCTTATTGGTTACACGCTTATTACGATAAACTGTTATCAGCTTGGAACGATCAGGTAATTGTCAGTTTGGGAACATTATGTTTAATATCGGTCGTTTTATTGAAATAGTATAATTTTCATGAAGGTGAAGTGGTGCCATCAAGTGTTTCCAAACACTTCGGTTGACATTATAGTTGAAGTATATGCTGATCTGTTAAGAAGTTTAGATCCGGGCATCCCAGAATGTATAGAAGCAGTTTTAAAACAACAGTCGAATGCCATGAAATTATCACTGTTGCTCGAGCTTAAACAAATTACCAGACATTTTGTAGTGAATCTACATGGTATTATCGAGGCAGCTTCACACGGAAAATTACAGAATTCAAAATTACTGTCGTTAGCACAAGCAATATATTCACCCTATGTTCCATACGTTATTAAATATCATGTCTATGAAACTTCGCAACTTGAACATCAGCTACAGTCCATAGATTGTACGCAAGATGATTTAAGCGATAGGATCAGTTCTCTTTCCCTTAGCATTTCGAGAATAATGGAGTATGCAAACGAAGCGAATAAAAGATGCAAACTGTTTACAGATGGTTGTGGATATCCTGGTTTACTAAAATCTTTAAATGTATGTTTGTTTGGAGTAAAATCTTGGGGCAAAAATCGTATTGTTTGTGGTCAACTTTGATTTTTGTGTTTTTAGAGTTATTTCAATAAGTATCTTGAAAAGTATCAAACGACGATTCGGCAACTGGAACGTAAAAAAGTAAAACACGAGGATTGGAACTTGTTTCAAATGTGTCTCACTTTAATGCAGACTATAGGTAGCACAAATGGTGTTATTTACTTCGATCTTTCGTCAAATTGTTTATAAAATAATCACGCACGGTTTAATCTAAATAGGTGATCTTTTGGGACAAATACAACAGTTCGAAAAGTGTTTGATAGTCGATGTAACCGAGGCAAACAATAAATTACAAAGCACGACCGATAGTGTTTTTAATCAGTACAAAAAATTACTTTTAAACACGTCAAGTCAGACAGAGTTAGAAAGTTTAGTTTCATCTTTCCAAAAAGGTAATGCTGACAAGATTTTTATACAAGAATAATCGTGTTAATGCAATTATGATTTTTCACAGAGGAAGAGACGATTCTCGATGCCATAATAAAATCTATTCACAAAATGTGCTCAGATTTACATCGCGCCACATACGAAGTGATCTTTGCCCCCATTTTTACTCAGTTATTATTAGTGCAAAAGGCACCCGCATGGTCGACGGAAACAAACAAAATGACTCATTTGAGTGCAGATTTACCCGATTATAGTTTCGCACCTCAGGAGTACATAACACAAGTTGGACAGTATTTAATGACATTGCCGCAACATTTGGAGCCGTTCTTGCTCAGAGAAAATCCAAGTCTCAATCACGCGTTGAAAGCGGCAGATCCACAGTATGCACAGGGCACAACTGAATCTGGATTTACGGGTATCTTGTTGGATATCATTGCTAAAGGAACGTGTCAAATGTTTCTCGATCAAACTTTAGGAATTTGTCAATTGAGCACTGCCGCGTGCAAACAACTTGCTACCGACATAGGTACTTCGCTAATTGTGTTGAATTGTATAAATTATTGATTGCTTCAAATATTTTTCTTTACGCATTTAACACATTTTATAGATTACCTTGGTAACGTGTTAGAGGAACTTGGTTTGTCTTTGTCAGAAAATTTACAACACATGTCTCTTTTATTGAGATTACCGCCGGAAGATTATCAAAATGGTAGTTCCGGATGTAACGCTAGGGTTGTAGCCGCAGTGAGACAAATGCGAAATATCACGTCTTCTGGTTAACGAAGAGGTAAAAAGATAAGTATATTAAAAATTATACCAGTTATGGTGATTAATTCATTGTTGCTATAACAATGTAATTTATTTAACGATTTTCTTGGAAAAGTTGAATATGTATATATTTACAGTAATATGGTATTTCTTGTATAAAAATAATTACATTTCTATAAATAGAATATATATATATATTTTTTTTTTTTTATAATTTTAACATTGCATTTTTTTAATTGTACAAACTTTGTACTTTTGTTTCTTGTAAAAAAATATAATTAAATGCATTCTTCAAAATGTAAAAACACATTCACTGGTCAGATTGTTAATTGCATAACAATTTTTTTTTTTTTTATGCATATTAAAAATACACCTCTTGTTAAATGAACAGTGCCATTACTTATCATTGCTTCAGTATTGCATTTATAACTATATTCAATGCATCGTGTATAGATCTGGAAGGTAAGATTATCCGTCTGTATAATATATTTCTCAACAACAATACTTATTCGTGTAATCGAAAATTAATGATACCTGTCAAACGGAGTGTGGTAAGACTGTTTTTGGTTATGCACTTTGGATCCTAGTGTTATATTCTTAAGTTTATTAAGAACTTTTTTGTCAGTTGACTTCATCATCTGATGTATTACGACTAGAGCAGAAAACGTGTCAATCTGAAGTATAACATAATCATTATCAGTCAGTTGCATACCATTATACATAATAATAGGGAACAATTCAAAGGTACTTACTTTCGTATAGTTAGTTATCGCTCCTGTTAATACTTCTATAGTTAATTTTTGGTACTTTTTTATGTTTAAAATACTTAATATTTTCTTTGCCAAATAAGGAAAGGTGGTAGTTAAAATGTTTTCTTCTACGGTTGTGATACTTTGAAGTACACGAGTCATTTCTGTGCTTATACTGCTAATTGCAACATTGAGCATGATAGTTATGTATGGCAGAAACATGTCTGGATTGTTAAAAATACTTTTAATAATAGAGAAGTATTTTTGCGTCAGTTCGCGTAATACTATCAGGTTCTGTAATCGATAAATTTAGATGGTCCAATGTTGATGATATTTTTAAAAATTATTCAGAATGTACTTACATTTGTATATTTAATTAAAACGTCTTTGTTATATCTAGTTAAAGCAAACATCGTAACGCACACAAAATTTGGTACAACGATATTTATTAAATTTGGTTCTTGATTTTCGTAAGCTATTTTACTGAAATCTAATAACGCGGTTATTGCATCAAACGCGTTATTCAGAAAAGCTATGCCACTTTTTGAAGATAAACAGCAACGATATAAAAGTACGATATCACAACATAATTTTGGAGTATTATTGCACCCTTTCAGTAGTAAATTTGATACATCAAAAGTAGCTTTTATTAAATTTATACAGGTCGAATGGTTTCCTATATCATCCATCTCTATATTTAATGTGTGTGGTATCATTATCCTATATTGAAAATAAAATATTAATCATAACATTGAAGCAAAAAAGTAATAAAAAATTCAATTAATTTTCATACTTTTTAACCCATAATAATGTTTCTGAGAAATGTTGAGGTGTATCGAAAATATCTTCCTTGTGTAACAAAGAGATCATTGACAGGTACTCCTTAAACAATCTTACAATCAAGTCTTTCGATATTAGACTTATACTGCAGTCAAAGTTCAAGTTTTTTTCTATAAAAAATTGTAATCTATCGAAATTTTTCCAAAACTCAAGTACATTTTGATGATATTTATTCATTAAAACTGACTGATGTTCAACATGCAATAAATGTTTTAGAATACGTAAACTCAATTCCAAGTATTCTTCATTTACTTTAAATTCCGTGGAGTCGGTGGGACTCTGAAAAAATAATGATATAATAAATTATATATGTATATATATTTTTTTTAATTTATTGTTGTAAATTCATTAAACGTTAATCGTACCTGGTTATGTTGGGTATTTGTATCGAAAGATTTTGTAACAAGATTCGTTAGTGCAATCAAAATTGTGTCTCCCTTGTCCCATTTCATAAGTACGTATACGAGCGTAAGCAGTGTATCATCACAAGTATTAGAATCACTTAGTTGCTGTATTAACATTTCTATAATTTCAGCAAGATTTTGGAAAAATTTTGGAGGTATTACGGAAAATAGAAATATTACTGATTCGTTTACCGCAGTTTCCTGAAAATAAAATTACACGTAAGCAAATAACTTATACGTATAATGGGATGAAAATTTCCAACGCTCACCTTACAGTACTTTGATAATTCTAGCAACATGTTTGCGGTTAGTTGTAAAACATTTGTCTCCCCTTTATCGAAATTGCCGGCCTCTATATTCTTAACGTTAGTTAGTAATAACACGGCAATAACATTAATACATATTTGCATCTTTTTGTAACCAAAATCTTCTTCTTCGTCTTCTTCGCAATCATTTAGATATTTCACTGAAAAGAAAACAATCAATTTCTGATCTTAACATTTATGTAAATCATATATATGTTTTTACCATTTTTGCAATTGTTCTCTTTATTATTTAGCCTTAACTTTTTGCTGCTGTTTCTCTTCGATATCTTTTTCAAAGGTAAACATTGTATTTCTTCTTCCACTATAGATAGAATGGTTTTAACAAGTTTCACGGATAGATCGCAGTTTATAACAGACTCAGAGTGAAAGCAGAATCTTCTGATAGCATTTAAATTTTGCATTCCTATGTATGTTATTTCATTTGTTATTTTACTGTATTCTCCATTGTTTGGAGATATTCGTTTCCAAATAAGTTTTACCAATTCATGCAATAAAAATGTATTTTGAGTAGCCTAAAGAAATATTGTATCGCATTATAATTTATGTTTGCCACAATCTACACGTTATCGTAATTAATGCAACTACCTCTAAACGATCGAGAATATACGATAAAGGTATTATGTTCCAAAATGGTACTCCAAGTTGATTTTGTGCATTCCAAAGGAGCTGGATCAGTGCATCCAGTACTGCGTCATCTTCATCGTAAATGCTGAGCGCGAAATTTGGTAGAAAATCCTTGAGCATTTTATGCGAACGTTCCTTAACTAATATATTCTTTAAACCGACGAAAACGTTTGCTCTCATTTGAGAATTGCTGGAATTTGTTGTATAATGTAGGAAAATGTTCAGCCAATTATGAATATAATTATTTGGAACACGATGCCAATATTTTTCTAACATTTGAAAGAGACCCTGAGAACGTTTAAAATGATAGAATATTAGTATTTAAATAAAGCTTAATTTGGAACTTTTAACATTACCAAGTCGTGGTTATATATTGACTTACATTCATGGTAATATTACACACTTCGTAATCGGAATCATTTAGGAGATCCGTTATCGTTTTATAATACTTTTGAAGATAATGTTTACTTTTTCCTTTTGTGACACATGTAAAATGTACAGAACTTGTAACGAACATGATTTCTATTGCATTACATCTACTGTAAGAACCAGGTCCCTGTAAAAAAACTTGTATATCATATCTTCGTACATGATTATGTATATGTATGCATGTACATGTATTTCTTTCCATTAATACCTTCAAATGTTGCCAAAGCGAAAGTTTACACTGATTATGAATCATTAACCTTGCTTTTTTATTTTTATTATCATGAATGGCAGTCAGAAATGAAAGCAAATTTCTACCAAGCTTTCTTCTTCCTGTGGAATCTCTGTACGCACGAAAACAATGAAAAATAATATTTTGCAAACAATTCTCGACAATAAACTTTTTCAGTTTTTCGGTCGCGTTCAACCATGCTACCACGTATAAATCTGCGTATCCAGTAATGTAATTATGTCCAACATTTTGTAATACTACCTTGACATTATTATGAATTCCCTGCAAAATTGAACAATTAAATCTCATACAATAATGGTGTGTCAATGTATAATTAGAATACATACCAAAATGTATCGTTTCCCAAGTGTGAACAAATGCAGTATCAACATTCTACCTTCTTCGAGTGACATTACCGTTTTCTCTCTAACAAGTTTAAGTAATTCTTGCACATCTTTGGTAGATTTTAATAATGCGATGCTATGCTTGATCTCGTATAAACGTTTCACGTGCAACTGAAATATGAATAAATCACTCTAACATCGTTGGTTCATATATTGTACAATCTGAGTATGTTCCATACAATTTGCTTAATGTATAATTACCAATGAAGATTTACAATTTTGTATAAGGTATATTAAAGCATTCGTTATCACTTTCTCTTTCCATATCATGTTCAATTTCCACCAATTTTCCAGAAGGCACGATATTTCATTCTTCGCCTGAAAAATTTGTATATGTAAAACTTGTTAAAGACAAAAAGTATTGCCATAAAATATCAACCTGTTCGTTCTTTATGTTGGGAAATATAACCGAATGTAATAACATTACATTCTGTAACAAAACATTAGGTATGAACATTCGCTGTGTGATTGTTTCAAGCGTCATTGCAGTTATAGCACGTATTAATTTAACCATTAGGCTATATTCCTGAAATTATGATGGATGTATTATGTTTACGATAAAATATGAATGAAAATGAAACTTACTTTCGCATGTTTATCATTGTTTGATGATTGTGTGCATAATTTTTTGGCTTCAAACAATATAGTTTTTACATGTTGCCATAGTTCACAAAGTTCATCCTCTGATAACAAAACAATGTTTTTCACATTATGGTTCTGGAATAACAATTCATTGTAAATACATTTTTATGATATCATATACACGCTAGAATTTGATATAAGAATTATCACAAAGATTGATTGATATGTATGAAAATATAAATAAAAAGTTATATAATTTGTATGAATTTGATAGATACCAATTTCTCACATATGCTGCTAGCAGTTGGACTTTTACTTTTTAAAATCCGAAATAGTACTTTATCTCTAAGTAATTCACGTTGATGTAACATTTTCAAAAGAATAATTTCACAAGATTAATTTGTGCAATTATATTTAAATTCACCGTGCATTTTACTGAAAGCTGAAAAAAATAATGCGATTTATATTTTATGCATTATTGTATATACGAGTTTATGTTATCTCGTTATATCATGAAAAACACTAAAAAAAAAAAAAAAAAAAAAAAAGTATCGAACAAAACGAATTGTTTTTGCATCAGTTTGTTAATCCTACAGCACCTTTTCTTTTATACAATAACATAGAACAAAATAATGCAACTTTAAATAATGCATGTCGTTTTTGTATTATGTTTTTTCAAATTAGATTATATGACAGAATTTGATTTGCATTTGTTTTCAAGCGTATGAAATAAAAAATCATTATATTCATTTGATTCTGGTAGCGAAGGTGTTAATTAAAGTTTGTTTAATGTAAAAGTAATATTACGAATATATATTTCGAAAAATTATTCGAAAAATTTTTCATTAAATATACTACAAAACAAATGTAGAAGTCGTTAAATTTGTAAAGCTAATACAACAATAAACAATTATTGTTATAAATGATCTCAAATCAAATGTAAATCGCCGTTTGTTAATCAACAATGTATTAGGCATCATGAATTCAAATTTATTTGACTGAAATGCGCACATGGTACACATGGTTTCTAATGTCGTAAACGAATTTTCAAGAAAACGTACAAGAAACAGTGAGAAACTTCACTTCGTGCAACATAAATTATTCTTTGTTATTGTCGCGTACTAATTGGGTATAAGAATAAAAATAACAAATAAATCCACGTTTCAAATGAAATTTATTATGAGAATGTCATAAATTGTATCACTTTTATTTACTATTCCATGGTAGTCGCCATATTGATCATTCAATGTAAAATAATCGTAGTTCAGACGTACCTTTAAAAGTAAACCTGTAATAGAAATATTCATAGTTACATGTATTATACGTATATATAATTATTGTCTGATAATAATAATAACGTTTCCGGTAAAAATACAGAACCTTTACCACGTACAAGTAATTTATGTTACCGACATAGAAGCATCATAGTCTACCTTTGTCTTTCATACATATGTGCAGCGAAAAGAACTATGATTACTAAACTAGTATCGCAATAAGTAAACATTCTAAATTAATTAATTTAAATAGTAAAAAGTGTTGTATAAGACTTTTTTTCATATTTTTTAATTTTATAAGAAGCCCTACTTTAAAAGCGTACGTGGCGCCATCTACCGGCGCGCGATATAACTAACAAAACAGAAATCACATTTTCTAGGAAAATAAAAGTCAATTTACAGCTTTTTCGGCGCGTTTATCGTCTTTAATGTTCGAAACTCTATTAAAAGAACGTTTATTTATTTCATCGCTTCTTTTGTTAATTATTCGATTGTAAAAAATGTCGGGTACCGGTCACCGGTGACTACCGTTCCAGCCAACGTGGGACCGTATACTAAAGAGTAAATGTATAATACTTACTCGGAGATTTCTTTACAACGTATAAAACATATAAGCAAATACATGTATAATGCTTTAATGTCACTTTATTGGCTACAGACATGCTTAAACCGAAATACTGTTAACCAATCTATCCACACCCTCCGTAAAGTTTCGTCCAATATTTTCTACATTCAGAACACGTTCTGCTTTTTTTTTTGTTTCTTATGCTGCCGGGATATAGAACTATACAATAAATTAAAAAGTTTGCAGCACCATATAGTTCGCGGCACACAATCGATGCGCCAAAAAGGCTTAATAATTATATAAAGAACAAAGCTCGAACAATATCGAGGTACTGTAGGAGTTCAAGAATTTTTGTCTTCCCTCCTTATTTAAATACGGGCAAAGAATCTTAGTTGAGCATATTCTCTTATTCTTCCGCACTCTTTTTCTCTTTGCTTCTTACACACGCTCATTCATACTGAAATACCAAGGTGGCTAAGGATTAACGATACATATAAATTGCAATTAATTATCTTTCTCTGGCTGGCTTTAAATTTCAAGATCTTATCAACAAAATGCAGCGAATGCTAACATCGACAATGGTAAAACACGTTTGCGAAAATTTCAATTTTGAAGCCAAAATTTCGCTCGTCCTTATCAATTCCTTTTCCAACGCGTTCACTAGGGGTATCCGAGTACTCGAGATTACGGGTTCGGGTCGGGTCGGTAAAATTCGGGCGGGCTCGGCCGGGTACCCGAAAACTTACGAGCACTCGAGTCATCGGCAAAAGTCGGCTGTGCTCGGACGAGTTCCCGCGATGCCCGCGATTCGATTCGATATATTTCAAATTAATTGTATTACATTTCTAATACAGTCCTTGATATTCTGTTTCTTTTAGGCGACCAAGTACTTAACAAGCATATGCAAAATATTATTTGTTTACACGGAAGTTTGCTGTCAAATAATTTTTATGGAAAAAGAATCATGATTTTAGTGAATTACGCCCGACTTTTGCCGATGACCCGAAAGAATCGGGCTACCCGAGTGTTCTTAAGTCACGGGCCCGAACCCGCCCGAAACATTCGGATTCCCGCCCACCCATAGCGTTCATTTTTGCCTTTTGATAATTGCCACGTTAGCTGCATTTCCTCTTCGTCGTTTACAAGTCGTGAACATCTTACAGAATGTGCATGATAAAAACCAACAATTATTACGATAACAGATTTCTAACTGATATATATGAACGAATTCATTTAACATCTGTAATTAAACATCCTCTTCTCGCTTTTCGTTTCAAAATTGCGCTTGTGCGTACATTATCCGCACGGTGATACCGCGGGTACAAATAAAAATGTGAACAGACGCAATCACTTAAACTTAAGTAATATGCCCTAGATCCAAGCGAGGATACCTGTACAATTTCTTCTTCTTCCTCTTCTTCTTCTACTATAAAGCTGATGATTGAACAGAGCGTTGGATTGATTAAGTAGCAAATTACGTTTCACGATATGAAATCTACTTCCATGTTAAAAAATGAACAAAACTCAGACTTCGATAAAGGAAGTGCACGCTTATCTTTCTTAAAGGTATATAAAACGCTGGGTATTCGTACGTCCCTGCTTCGATTCAGCTTGAGGTATCCCGAACCAAAAGCATATAAAATCGGCCAATAATTATCACACGCTATAATACTCAACAATATTCCATGCTGATACAGAGATTCATAATCAAACAGGATCTTTTACAGTTGGCTACTGTTTTTAAATACAAATAAGCGCAGCATTTCGGGATGCAATTTCCGTGAAAAAGAAAACAGATGATTTAACCTTTAATCACTCGTATACGATAATAAATATTTATTGCAGGGGTATGTCAAAATTTCCATCGTTTGTAAAATAATATTCTTTACTAATTTCTACGCTGCTACGCGTTGGAAGTGTCAAGGATTAATTTTTCATTTGTTACTTTGAATTACTAATGTAATTTCAATAGTATCTGTAGGCAACAGGAACTTTTGCACACCCCTGATAGCTGAAAATACTCGAAACAGGCAAAATCAGGGTCATACAAGTGTGATTTTTGCAAAGAATGATATCCAAGTAACTAAAAGTTAGATGAATTACTGAAAGTTCCAAGGTTGGAGGTGGAACTAGTCGATAGTCGTCCGAGTAAGTTTTCCTCTGTTGACTAGAATTCATCTCTTCCTCGTTAAACACAACTCGTTCCTGCTACGTCTGGCGTTGACGATCGTTTTACAAAACATCGAGACTACAGTTTAGAAAAAGCTTAGAAACAGAATTCCGTGTGTCATCTGTCGTCAAAATCTACGCTTGATTCTAAGCAACGCGTTCAGCGTCGAGCAACTCAAGCCTTTCCTAGGAAAATATGGCGATACAGGGGAAGGAAGACCATTTTATCTGATTATTAAATTATACTTGTCGCGTTTAATCTAATCCAAACCTAACGTAGGCATAATGCATGGTAACTTTCTAGTATTATAGCGAGCTGTCGGAGTACCTTTCCCTACGGTGCCATTTTTCCCCAGGAAAGTCCCATGGCTTTCTCCCTTTTTCTTTCATTGATATCGTTGAACATTTCGTTAGCATGTACATATAAAAACTCGGTTCGAATCTCTTACTTAGTGACTTGAACAAACGTCACGCAAGAATATTTTAGGGGACACGCAATTTAAAACGGTAACTTTTCGGATGACTATGAGCAGCGGTGTATCCAATTTATTTTTTAAGGGTATATAGTACATGCAGTCATGAGGTCGACAAAATTCATTTTTTCAAAGAAGAATGTTTTGGATGCTGGAGCTGCTGTTGAGGATCCCCAATATGGGCCTGGAATCGATGACTCCATGCAAGTTCTTACTTTTAACACCCAACACTTTAAACTATTTTAAAATAAGTGGGAAACTATTGCAACGATATTGATAAAATTTCACATACATCTTTAATATGTAAATAACCAGGCACTGAACAAAAATTACGACTGTTTTTTTTTTCAAAACCGCACTAAAAATTCAAAATTCAATATTTTACAAAACCGATTCGTTCAATCGCGAGAGAAATTCATCCATAAACAGAATCTATTTGGTTTTTTGATGTCAGGTAATCCTGTAAATTTTTTAGAACCTTTTTTTTAAACCTTCTCAGATAATCTGCTTCCAATCATTCAATTTACAATATTTCTTTATGAAAAAAAATTACAGAATGTTCTTGAAATGTTACTCTTTCATATACAAAAAGTTTTAAATAAATTAATCAATAAGATGGTTTAAAAAAAATTCGCAAAATGACTGCATGTAAGCCCTTAACGTCAACCCCTTGCACTCCAGGTGCGAATAATAAATGTATCGTAGAATACGCCGCGACAAATGAAAAGAATTCATTGAGCCACTAAAATTGTATACACAAATTTTGTGGAGCACCAAAGGTTCAGTGTTTGTTTAATCCTCCTGCTGCTCTGCCCATTGTCACGTTCCATAAATGGTTCTTTAAAGTTGATAAATAAATTACATAATTCGTATACCTTTCGTAATTAACCCCTTGCCTTATAATTTAATCAACGATTAACTATTTATAGTACAGTACATTATATTATACATACTTAAGAGTTATATTAAATATTATATATTAAATATATATCTTGTCCTCAACCATATCTCGACTGTACACGTGATAAAAGAAAAATTGCAATTCAACTAAAACAGTACTTTAATTAAAATTGCAATTTAGCAAATTTGCTTCAAGTTTGTCACACCTGAACTCGATATCGAAAGGCAAGGGGTCGATGACCAGATTTTCACTGGCAGCAAAAGGGTTAAACGAACGCTCGAACATAAATAGAGGCAAGAACTTCGTTCGTATCACGAGACAAGTATGTACAAACGATTCGAGTGACGCTATTGCTAGCACACATTAGCGTCGTTACATGCATCGATGCATTATGCATTTATACGCGTTCAATGACATTTTGCTGCTGACCCAGTATCCGTAGCACCTCGTTGTGCTACGGTACTCTGATATCGAAATCGGATTACGCTCGAAGGAAAAACGATTTTAATTTTTATTCCTTGATGCGATCAGCAGCCGTCCCTAAATTTCATGCCACCTTCTTCTTACTTGTCTTCTTGCTGCGGGGAAGGGTAGCGAAGCTGGTTATCTGAAAGAAATAATAGAAATTGTAGAAAATAAACACTTCAAACGATACCTTTTACAGTAGAATCTCTGTTACATATTCCATATCCTTTTGATTGCAAAATTACGCCAAAATCGTGCCTAACGGGATAGGTTTTACTGTATTTTAAAACACGGATTAGAAGCGTTAAACACCATACACACCATACCAGCTGTAAAAGAAGTTGCCTTCACGGGAAAATCAATTTCATTTCGACGCATCTTTCTATTCAAGCAACGATTAACCCTTTGACTGCGAATCGCAACGACCCTTACGCTTCTTTGGTTTTTCATATTTATGTTTGTAAAGAAAGTAATTTGCAAGCATCAAAGGCATTGTTCGTAGTCAAAAGGTTAACGCGCAGGCGTACGAAAGTATTCGACTAAATGGCATTCGAATCGAAATATTTCTTTAAAAATATGAAAGCACTTGTGTATGTTTCTGTTAATGGCATCATAAACGTGCACACCCAGGGGCCACAATAGGAAGTAACACTCGTTAAGCGATTAGTGATCTGTCAAAAGTAATCACAAAACACTTTAGAAATCATTTTCATACGATCTGATCGAATCGATCCGTGTTTCTCTTCTCCAGATATCCAGTACGGTAACGTGATTACACAGAGTGTGAAGGGTGTGGAGGGATCAGTGACAAGGGGTTTATTCAATCTGCCTATAGAAAACCAGTCAAACAGACCCGTCTAACTTACGCTGACACAACCTCAACGAAAGCTTTTTAATAAATGTCCGATTCTAACTTTTTCCCAGCCTTGGGTGACTGAGACATCTCTCTGATCCCTGATTCGGAATCTATCATTGCAAACGGTTCTTCTTTAACTTCAGCTTCGTTTAACTCTTTCTCACTACGAGCTGTCTCCTCCGTATCATTGTTTGGCGCAAGAACGTAACTATCGGAGCTGTTCGATGTATCGTTCTCGCTTTTGTCGTCAGTCTGCGAGTTTATCGAGATAGAAAGCTTGGGCGCAAGTTCGATGATAGTCTCTTGAGGCTCCAGACTGTTCGATCTGGATTCAGAAGTGCTAATCTCGGAAACAGAATCCTCGCTTTTCGACGAACCCTTCTGGTCTTTAGAAAATGCGCTGTGAAAGATGTTCTTAGGGATCGTTAACAATTTGGAGAAGCCTTCCTTGGTACGCTGTCTCTTGGATTTTTTCCCTTTAGCCTTCGTTTCTGCAACGTGAGCAATGAACACATCCTTCGAGGTACTGGTGTTGGAGAACGTCTTCAAGGTTCCAGTTTTAATGACTAAGGTGGCTTTCAACGCATTCTGGGAATCAGTTTCCTCCAGGTCTTCTTCTGTCCTCGCCAGAGGAGCCTTGGGTGCTGGTTTCTTGTTGTATTTTCCTGCTCGACTCGTGTTCGATGTCCAATCGTCGTTCACCGAATCTACCTTCGTAATCGTCGAATCTTCCGTCTCTTTATGAACCTTGATATTTTCGCAAGAGCCGCTTGGAATATTCTCTGTATCCTCCATCTTTTTGACGTCTACATTTGGCAACGAATCTTTTTCAACCAGGGTTTCATCAACGACACCATCCTCGGTGGGCTTTGATTCTTGAGCGTACACGATACTGTTGACAGCTTTGCGAGCATCGCTGAGAAGTTGCTTCAGTTCGTCGAATTTGTTCTGACAAAGTTCATCTGTTAGCGTGCGACTCGATTCTTTGGCTAGTTCTTCGGAAACCTCCTCGTTCGCAGAAACATCTTTACCGACGCTGTCTTCGATTTCTTCCTGTTGCACTTTAGTCTGTTCCACTCGTGTGCCCGTGTTGACAGGCAACGAGTGTTCAACGACAGTTTTCGTTTCTACACTCTGAAGAATTTCCACCTCTGCGACTGAAACTGGGTCGGTTGAATTCGATTCTTTTCCGCACGACTGCGGGCCTGATTGACTGGTATTTTCGAGCGAATGATCGTTGTTACCTGCTAGAAGGGAGCCACGATCGAGTTTGATATAATCAGCAACGTTGCTGTTTTGCGAGAGTAGAAGCAAGATCTCGAGTGCTTGTTCAGGAGTCACGCGAGTCAAAGGTGACGGAAATGAGATGTTTTTGGAGAAGGGAGGATCGTTGCCGTCGGTATCCTCTCCCGAGTCCTTCGAATCCCATAGAAAATTGGTAAGACATTGGTGAGCTAGATGGACAAACTGATCAAGGCTCGATTTAAATACATTATTTCAGAATTATAGCTAAATCAAAGAATAGCGAACCACTGAAAAGTGGTCTTCTTGTTATTCGCAAGCAATTTACTTATATTTTGGAAGAGATTTGAAAATAATTCGCGAGTAGTGTAAATAAACCAAATGGCCGATTTTCGTTAAACACGAAAAGTCTAATACTCAACTGAAAACTTGACCCTTTGCCCTCGAGTGCTGCCTTTGAGGCGTCATATTTCATTTATCAGAGTATTCTAAAATACGAAATTTCAGTTTCACCCGTATCAAAATATAGAAAATTAAAGAAGGGAATGAAAATAAACAGATTCTCAAATATTTCTAACACTTGTCTTTCGACATAGTGGGTTTGCTTTCTGGAAGCATACTTGGAAAATTAGAGTATATCCGATTACATCTAAAAATGCTTCGGGAGCAAAGGGTTAACACGCTGAATGCCGTGGCGGTGACCGGTGACCAGCACCCCAAGTTTATCACAATTAAATAATTAACAAAAGAAACGATAAAATAAACCACGGATGGCGATAATATTAAGCAAATAATGTTAATTTTTGAAAATTAATTTTTACCGTGTCTGACTACACACATTCATTCTCACTGTGGCATTCAACGCGTTAAAGTAACCGATTCTTCGTGTACAAATTTTGTTTCAATCATATAACATGTGACGAATAAAGCTTCAATCGAAAACGGATTCAAGTATGATCGAAGCGCGTTCGATCGAGCCTTGGTTCGAGTTCTTATAGGGATTCGATCGTTCGAATTCAATACCTCTGGGGTCTTCTTCGTGGTAGAACGGGGTTTTGCTCGTGTTCTTGCACCGACGCTCGACGTTCGAACCAACGCATCGCCCTGCAACGTACGACTGGATTGCAACGCTTCTCCGCTGCTATAACCGCTGGATATATCGTCCGAAGACCTTATATTACTGCAATTAAACGAGCATAGAATTGTACACAATTTCTTCTCATGGAACATTTTAATCGTAAGAAGAGGAAGTATAAGATACACACGTTAAGCTAGCCGTCGGTTCTCTGGATCTAGGCTGTCTAACATCGACGTCCACCTCGGAGAAATACATCTCGACACGGTTACTGCTCGACTGCGTTCGACGAGGACTGTAACTTCTTCTTCCGACGTGCTCCCTTCGACGAGGCTCCACTGTAAAGTATTCATCAACGTGAACTTCAAATCTAACCCACAACTATGTACAATTACGTAACATTTGTACAATAAATGTTCAACAGTTTATTAACACGTTGACTGCCAGGGTGGAAACGGACGTATGTAGTTAGACACGTTGAAATCCTAATTATTAAGAATATAATCAACTAATTTTCAAATTTAACCTTTCAAATCGATAGCTAGCATCATTAGCTTAATGATAATGCTATCCGTGGTTTATTTCGTCATTTCTTTTATTAATTATTTGATTGCAAAAGATTTCGGGTGCTGGTCACCGGTGACCCCCGTGGCAGTCAACGTGTTAACTACTTTTATCACCGTGTAGGTATTTATTAATCCTATCGGTAATCTCTTTCAAAGAATTAAAAATTGCAAGATCATAAAATCTATAGCAATCAAAGTAATAACGTATGCATGTTAAAATATGATTAAGGGCTTACATGCAGTCATGAGGTCGAAAGAATGAATTTTTTCAAAGAAGGGTGTTTTGGATGCTGGTTCTTACTTTTATTCACATCCAAACTTTTAATCACGTTTTTCTCAAAATTACATTTTTTGGGTCCGTGCGTAAAATAAGTCAGATACTATTGCATCCATCTTTAATATGAAAATAATCTGGGATTGAGCGAATCATTTTTTGAGTGAAAATTATGATTGTGTTTTCAAAACCGCAGTAAAAATTCAAAATTCAATATTTTACGAAATTGATTCGTTCAGAATAGAATCTATTTGGTTTTTTGATGTCAGATAGCCCTGTGATGAGTTATGTTACGCAACCACAAGGCATCTTTTTTTGAGACCATCTCCGACAATCTATTTCCAACCATTCAGTTATTAATATATTTTTTTTTTTATTAAAAAATTACAAAATGTTCTTGAAATGTTACCCTTTTATATACAAAAAGTTTTAAATACATTAATCAATTAGATGCTTTTAAAAAAATCGCTTTTTTTGATCTCATGATTGCACGTACAGTGTGTGATAAAATTATTATGAACACTTGGAAATTATAACCATTCAAATTTTGACGAAGAATGTAATTAAAAATACATTTATAATGGTACCTTTCTTTTTTATTACAAAGCATAATATTATGCTTTTCAATGAAAAAATACGATAACGAATTTAAATCCTTTCGTCACAACATTCTTCACACCTACACATTCATATCTAAAAAATGGTAATATTCAGCAGTACTAAAATAAATGATAATCTAGAAAAGCAACGATTAACAAAAACAAATACGAATGATCGGTGGTAACACAAATTGGCAATTTCTTATAAATAAGCCTCATATTGTACACCGATTAAATAAAACAATACCGTAAACGTATCAAAATCCGCTTAAATTGTACCTTTATATTAAGATCGAAAGAAACAGTATACTTCGCTACGGTTGAAGTCATAATAACACTTCATATTAATTCGATCACCCACTGTAACCCCTTAAACATACATAGGCGCAACAGAGACAAAGCTATAAATAAAATTGCAATCGAAATAACCACACAGGTACAGAATTAACTAATCGTTACAAGGTAAACCTCGCGTATAATTATCCTTCTCTCGGTCGTGATATAAAATCGCGTCTGGATTATCATTTCAACCGCATACAAAATGTATTCTGATTGTTCGAGAGATTGTCAAGAGTTGGCAAATGCTATAAACGGCCAATAACCTTCCATGTCCGTCTCGTCGTGCATGTGCGGCGTGTTTCTATTCTCGTCCTCCTTCTCGCCGGTCAGATCGCTCAGGCTGTAGCTTTTCTTCAGATGCTGCACCAAACCACCGCCTCCCTGAAAAATCAATTCCCTCCGTGTCTTCAACCTGTCAAAAGGAACGCGACAATTCGAGTAGCGTGCCGTTCCTTCACCCCTTTCGTTACAACGAAGTTTGCAGGGGGGGAGGATAAAAGAAGAAAAAGAAAGAAAACAATATTTTGCTATACTAGTGTTATAATCGATACAGTAGCATTGTAATTGCCATAATAGCGTTATAGTCGCGTTGCAATCGCTATGGTGGATTGGAATTCCTGAAATGTAGTAACAGCGATATAGAGTCAGTAAATGGTCTCCTATAGCGATGATTCTAGTAAAGGATCGTAACGAAAGGGTTGATCAGCGGAAGTACCAGTGTAGAAGCAAAGGAAAAAAAAGAAAAAAAAAAAAGAAAGGGAGAATCGAACGACGGAATGGTGAAAAAGAAAAAGAAAAACTGAAACTCTCTTACCAACCCGGAAAAAGGGTGTTAATGTGTTATCAGCCGTCAGTCGAGCGCGTGTACGATCTGTCCTACGTGTGATTAGCGATCGATCTAGGGGCCCTGGGAGTTCAGCCAACGACATACACGTTCTCTCTCTTGTCTAATCCGGATGCGTTTCAGTTTCTTCCCTTTTGTTTTGTTTGTTTTTGTTTTAGCGCACGCTCTGGCCAACCGAGTTAACGGCTCTCTAGTTAGCGTTCCAACGATAGAGCTCTCTCGATCGGTTAGACGAACTCGTTGGACAGGATTCGCTCGACACGAACAGAAGAGGAATTCGATACTATGTACCGTGAAGCAGGATAAGCAACAGTACGTCATTTTTATTGTTCTGTTGTCGGTAGAATGCGTTTATTCGAAAAAAAAAGAAAAGAAAAAAAAAATGAAGAAAAATGAAACATACCATTCGTATTATTGTTGATTAAAATCTTTGGGATCGGATATAAAAAGAAAATCTTACTAACTAAAAGGTTTCTATAACGCGGACGACAAAGTAAGCGTTTTGGCCGAACCTTTGGTTCCACGGGAACTGTTCTCCCTTTCAATTGGAAACGAAAGTAAAATAATTTATTCTTCGATTGTATTATTAACCCTTTTGACTGCGTACAACGATAATTATTTTATACGGAACGTATCGAATTTCTATATTTATTTATTTGATATCGGTAGGAAATAATCAACGAGACACTAATTTTGCTGTCGAACGTTCCACGATCAAAGGGTTAACGGGAAAACAGTTATGATTGTTGGAAAACACTTCTTAATGGTACTAACGTTAAACATTTTGTAAGCAAAACGTGCGACGAGATAACAGGTGTGGCATCAGGTATTCTATTCGTTAATTATATATTTAAATTATACTATTATTGTATCGATATTACTTGTCCCATTATCTCAGCACACTACAGTCTTCAACTCTTTCTTCTTTACCCTTTTCTAACCTTTCAGCTACGAGGACGTCCAGTGGTTTATTTAAACAACTAATTCAAGGGCGGAACAATCCATGCGCTAGAAATCCACGACGATAAAGTACAAATTCGTAAAAAGCCATATAAAACTAATGAAAAAGCGTTGTACAAAAGAAAATAGAAATAGTTTGATAAATTTATTCCATAAAGGGGTGTGTGTTTTAACGAACTAAAATTTGTCGAGTTAACGATAGGCGACAGAATTTTTGATTCGCTCGTGTGAAAATTCTGTCGAAAGGCACTAAGCTTCCTAAAGAAACGCATCAGACTATCCTTAAAACTACGCACGTAATCCTAAACGGTATAACAATAATGTATAAATCGCAGATATCGCAGAAAGACACGCAGTTTACTAGTTTCGAAAAGGTCCATATCCAAACGTTGCTCGAGAATTTCACGATCAAGCCTTGCTTTCGTCTTCGAACTCGTGAAAGAGCAACTTGGTCCATCGTGAATCCCTCGTGCCATTAATTAAAATAAAATAAAAGTAAAAAAAAAAAAAACCCACTTCAATAGCGATACAAAGAAAAACATATAATTTTCACGCAATTACAACGAAAGGGATTCACTCGGGGAAAAAACCCTTTTTTTTTTCTACAGTTTGTCTCTTTTTAACAATTTTTTTTTTCGCTAACGACGAAGGGAATCTATGACAAACGCACACGTTGGAAACTAAACCAAAATGGTAAAATAATACATAAAAAAAAGAGAGAACCGCCGCTATGTTGATTCAATTTTTGATTCCCTTTTGACGTAATTTTTCTAGATGTTGGTAATAATACCATAAAAATATCGGAAC
This sequence comes from Stelis phaeoptera, assembly GCA_943735885.1. Lineage (NCBI taxonomy): Eukaryota > Metazoa > Arthropoda > Insecta > Hymenoptera > Megachilidae > Stelis > Stelis phaeoptera. Next base: position 15,444,725 of record OX030932.1, on the reverse strand, counting down.
TTTGTGATTTTTAATCAACTCTACGCAACCCTTGATGGGTTAAGACCGCCTTGATCAAGTCAAGAAGAATCACATTCTTGAAAATTTATTACACTTCTAATCGTATATAAATGTTTCTACCTCTTACAAGGAGAACGCGTCGCCATTGGGACATCACATCCAAACTTTGCAGTATCACAAAGAATAGCAAAAATTATCGTACGTTTTCCGTGTTAAAAATACATATTTATGAGCTGATCAAGGTAATCTGACCCTTTAATCCTTTCGCATCCACGGTCGAATAATTTATATTTTTACCACGACTCGAGGTTTCTTTAATTCTCGAGCTTAATTTATGTTTTGTTTAAAATAGCGTTAAAAAATAGAATGATATCGAATCGTAAGATATCTTCGTCCGTGGCTGCGAAGGGGTTAAACATCCACCCGTTGAAATTTCCGATTTCAATCTCCCCTCAGTTCACAAGAAATCGCTCCAATTCTCGCGATAAACGAGCGAACATATAAAAAAAATGAGTTTAATCGATATCATCGTCATCGCTGTACGTAAAAACGTGCACCTTATCGCGAGCGCTAGATCTCATCCATTTGGTGTTTTTCCCGGCAATTTTCGACTTTTTCTTTCGCGGCAGCAGCTCATCCGCGGGGAACGTGTAGGTATCCTCGTTGTCGTAAGGAATGATCAGCTGATTATTCGTGCCAGGATCTAACTCGAAGTCGGTGCTGTCCTCGTCCACGCTGGGCACCGATTCCGACGGGGCTAAATCGTCGTAGCTACTGCTGGCCATCGGGTTCTCGATCTCGAATCCGTCCAGCTGATCCTCCCTCGCCGCCGTCGCCGAGCTCGAGGCTGGTGCAGGCCTGTCCGAGCTAAAAACCCCGGAGGAGCTCGTTTGAGGCCGGCTTGTCGACGGTTCGCTTGCCACGTTTTCTTTCAACTGTATCAAACGCTTAATCTCCCGGGATGCAATCGTTGATATTGTATTCGGGGATGTATTTGTTTGTTTGTTTTTTTTTTTTTAATTTAGTACATGTGTATGGTAACCGTCGTGGAGAGCGTTTGGTTTTGATGTTACAGGTCGGAACACACACGATGGGTAAGACGGATGGCACACACGCATTCGCACACATATACAATACAACGGTGATGGTATCGTGACGATTTTTATTAGAAGGGACGTCGGCGATTGGTTAAACGATGTTTTGTGGTGAAGACACGTGGTCCACGTCAGTGATGTGTGTGTAATTTTTTTTTTGTGGTTTTGATTAGACGACGTGCAGAATAGGCGTGCAGGATCAACGCAAACATAAAATCAAGAAAAAAAAAAAAAAGAAAACATGAAATGATTAGCTTGCTGGTTGGGTGACGGTCGTCGAAGCGATTAATCATTGAAGCGGATTTACGATTCTCAGGTGCAGATTATCGTGAAATATTCTTTGGACGCTGGATCAATTTTATACACCTTTGTGATAAAAATTCAGACACTGGACTACTAAGCAAAATCTCAATATTTCATACATAAATATTTTTGACTGGAAAGGATTAAACATCGAAGCTTTGATTGAAACCAACCGCCTATGAAAATTAACCATCACCAGGATTTGACACGTAAATGAAACGAAATTAAAATTAAACCAGAGTTTATATATATTATTCAAACGTGATTCTTTCAGAAGCAAGACTATCAATTTTATTTTTGATACACTGCACCTTCGAATGGATGGGTGTTCAGATTGAAAAGTTGAAAACTTACCTTGATGGCGGTTTGCATGAGAACGGTGGTGGCATAATTGACACCCTTGGTGCCAAGGTGCAATACCGCTGTGTAACCCTGCTCCGTGGCACGTGCCAAAGCGTCGTCGATTTCGGCCTCGCGGCGGATCAAGGCCGGATGGACAAAGCGACGATACAGGATGCTCGAACCTTTGGTTGCTGGGCTTAGTAGCCATACTACTAGGATCGTCTTAATTTCATAGTAAAACGGGAACCTGGGTGAGAAAACACGGGAACGCGTCGTTTAGATCACGATCAATCCTCGATGGATCGTCTTTTGACGTCGGTACACGCTATGAACCTATACTGATTGTTTCTACGGTTCTTTTGCACCTATTCCTTCCTATAACTCGAGGTCGTGTATGTGTTGCAAGATCCAAAAATTTGCGTTATCCCAAAAGTTCCTTTCGCTTTACTAACAAGTAACTGATGTATAATACTTTATGTTTAATGTCACGTTATCGAGTTACGTACGATTCACTTTGATCTATGGTATTATCTTCTCCCATTTCTCTGAAAGCTAAATAATACGATATATTTTGAACGCTGCCAGACAAAGCATTGTGTGCAGATACGGAAAGAAACTGTTGGGACAACCTAATACAATGGCATTTAGTAGCAAAGGTAACTGTAGCGAAAGGATTAATATATGCACACCTGGCAGTCATTTCATTTGGACACAAATTGACAATTTCAAAATACTTTCTCACTTTTATAAAAATTCATGCACTAGCTTCAAAATCGATCGAAAAAGAAGAACAAGAAGACCGAAGAAGGGAAACAGGCGTGAAGCAAGTGACGCATCAATGAACCATGAAGGCGGAAGAAGAAGAAGAGAAAAATTGTGTCCAGGTAACGATGGATAGGTAGGAAAAGAGAAAAGCCCGAGGGTATTCCCGGCTAGAAATACACGGAGAACTCTCTTTTTTGGTTGTAACCCGAGCACGAGCACGAAAAGGAGAGGATCTGGCACAGACAGAGAGAGGAAGAGAGGTAGAGTAGGGAGGAACGGCAGGGACAGAGAGGGAAGACGAAACGCTGGCAGAATCCTCAGAAGTGCATGTAAGCCAATATCCATCTCGGCCGAAATTAGACTTTCGGAATTCCCGTTGGTGAGCCACGGACCACGCGAGCCGGTTCGGCTCGGTTTATTGGCCCCGGAGCTAGCTTGAAATTTTACTCGCTTCCGGCGAAAAAGGGGGCCACAACCGATCCAGCGATTTTTAACCCTTCAGCCTCGGACTTCCTCCAAATGCAATTCTACGATTCCTTGTCTTATGATCACGAAATATTCACTCGGCGTACGCCAATTTTAACGCTTTGACCGCCGTGTCATCCACGTATGGGTGACACTGGAATTTACATAGAAATCTATTGTTAATACCATTAAGAAATAGAATATTAAAATTCTGGGAAATACGTTCAAGTTCTGTTTGATAAAATTTTGGACACTTTCAGCGTGGCAGTCAAAGTGTTGGCACAATTTGCGTTCAGTTGATGGCTGAAGGGTTCATTTTTTCGAAGTTAGACTGCCTCATCGTATTCGTTAAGTAGAATAATTTACGATTTGTTCGATTATTTCGACAATTACGACCATTTGAATACACACTGCTCTCACCAAAAGCTGAAGAAAACATCCGTGAACGTTTCCGCGCAAGTGAACAGCGCGAACACGATCCAGTACATCATCCATTTTACCTGGAAATAAATAAAAAGAAGACTAACTTGAAGGCCCTTCAAATAAATTAAAAGAAGATTTGCCACAATTCATGTATTCAATATTATAATATCGAACAGGTTACAAACCTTCTAAACGAAGTTATCAATTTTTAATCAAGAAACCACGATAACAACGTACGATCGAAGCGTTATCGGTTACCTCGAACTTGCTCGTTGCAAGCGAGCTCGAGCTAAACTACCCTAATTAATTAGGACCGTCAAACGTAATCGTTTGTAACGGAACAGAATGTCTGCACTTTTCTCAGCGTGTGGTCGCACATTAGGGTGGAACGAAATACGCGCAGAAAATGTATTTTTACTATACGGGACTTCGAAACAGTTGCCTTCCATAGTTAAAATCTGAACTTAATTGATAAATCTAGTCGAGTTTATAAATTTCCACTGGTATTTTCAGTAATTCATACTTAGTTACAAGAGACTGTTCCGACACATCAATAGGCTTAGGTAATTTAGTAGGGTAAGAAAATTTTGATTTTTTCATTCCTCCCAATACTCACGTATTCCTTCACATTCTTCGTTCTGACTGCTTTGTAGGACGCGTAGGCCGGGTACAAATTGCCAAAAACCAATCTGAAAATCGGATACAGGAGAATGTAAGTGAGCGGTCTGGGCATAAGGATAACCAGCAACGCGGCCAGGATTCGTAGCCGATCCAGGGTCATTCTTTTCGGGACTTGGTTCGCACAATATCGAACGCAAGAGAATAAGCTCTCGGCGACTATTCGTCGGGCACCGGTCTTACAGATCATCCAGTCGAACGGATTTTCATCGAGACCGTCCGTTCGAATCTCCTTCTTTTCCGTTTCCATTCCACTTCTATCTTTCTTCCTACGATCTCTTCTTAGAGACTGCTTCGACAAATTTTCGATGATCGTCGTCGTCGTCTACACGATTCGACGCATCAAACTGTAACATCGAAGGATACGTTTCCCTTGAAAATCGATATTACTATCACAGAATCCTCTTTATTCGAACGACCCAAGTGTGTCCTTCGACTAGAATGTACCTTTTCCTCTTAGAGAGTGTTCGTCCTGTTTCTCCCGACGATCTAAATTAATTTTAACCATAACGAATTATGTAACAGGTTATATGTCATGCAGGATTATTTAACACTAGAACTACCGACGTTCCGTGTACCCTTATTTCAAAATTAAAGCTGAAATAGAAAACAAAATCAATGAGAGATGAAACGTAAAGTGACATATATAGAATAATTCTTTATCTTGATAAAAGTCAACTTATATTTCGACAAAAGTTTTTTAATTAATTTTCTAATTTAAAATAAGAAATCAGACGCGAGTAATTTTCATCCGTTTGGTAGTTCCAGTGTTAAGAAAACACGTTGAATGCCACGTGAGTCATCGGTGGTCCAAGATGTTTTCAGCAAAGGCATACGTAATAGTATCATCGAAATTTGTTATAATTAATCATGAGAATTGAATTTTTCAATTCGTCAACTTTTGAATTTCATGTTGCACTCAAAAAGTGTGCAACTTTTTACTACTATGGGGGGTGTAAAAATATCTCAAGTATTTCTTATTTAAGCGGACTAAACACGAACTTCTCACAAAAGTATTACAGTTCGAATAAGAGAGATTCTATTGTATCTACGAAGTGTGTCTTCTCTGAAAATACAATAGCTTACAGATTCGAAGAAATGATTGAACCTAGCAGAGGTCGAGTTTGGAAAAATCACCACTGATTCGTGATTTGTAAAAACATTAATCCAACGATCGATTGATTAATTGTTGATCCAAAATTGATAGGACGTCGTCGTTATTAACTATTTGCAGTCATATTTCTACCCCGAGAAAATAGAGCTCTGTGAATTTTCTTTTCTTTCGTCATTTAATGAGCGATCAATAAATATTACTGCTTCGTTCACACCGGAGAAATTTGGAAAATTAGTAATCACGTATTTGTAACTTTGAAGCTTAACTTTTTGTTCTAATCGCAATTTATCCTTTCGTGGATAACCGAATTGATTCAGAGAGGTTCGATATTTAAAATTTTTATTACAGAAACTATTTTTACGCACAAAATAGATCGTGAGATTTATTTTGATCGTATATTTACGTACAAGCGTGTAAAATTGAAGTGCTTATTGTAAACAAAACATCAAGACTTCCAAATAAATGATATTACAATTATTTAATCACTGTATGGTTCGATGATAAGCAGTTCCATCCAGAAAGTGACCGAAAGTAATCAATCGCTCGTTGAATTAACTCGGATTCGAGGAGAATTCGTAAGTAACGAAGCTTCCCACGCATCAGCTGTCTCTCACGAATCAGTTCTTCCGATGCGACGCACTTGTTGCATCGTTCCTCGACCAAGAAAATCAATTCGTTTTTCCGTGGAAAGAATCCGAGCTCCCGGCACTGTTAGACGGAAGAAGATTCTTGGCTTGTTCCGCACGCGGATGCTTCCAGTTAAAGACTAAGCGCGTACAAGCCACGCGTCTGGCGGTGTCGCGACTCCTGCACCGACCATCCACCGACTCTATTTTAGCGTCTTAAGGCGCTGTCGCGCGATGGAGCCACGAAATCGACGGTCAACACACCGAGCTGGAAAGGATAACGACTAAAAACACCTTTGCTTATGGTTCAATGAACCAATTCGGAAGAATTAGTCAACGTGCTTTTTCGACTTTCAGGGTGGCAAATTGTAACCCGTTCACCGAATACACTCTGAATACACTTTGATCAAACGACGTTCGAACACTGGATGTCATTGTCGATACTTTTGGAATATCTGAAGCGATGGTGCATCACGAGACGGAGCTTCTTCCAACGAGAATAACTCGAAACTACAGTCGATTGCGCTGCGCAGGTAATTCAATGATTGTCACCAATGCCGTTGTCATAGATTGCGTAATAGGGCGTCCTTTGTGTGCGCAGTCGGCGGATATACCATTCGCGTGTTAACCAACGTTACGCTCTGAATTAGTTTCTATTTTTTTTTCCTTTTTCTTCTCACTTTGCATCCATTTCGTGTAGAATTCTGTGGTCGATCGATATTCGATAACTCCTTGACAGAGGACGAATAGTTGTTTAATCTCGTATAGTCTTACGGTTCATTCAATAATTATGATCAGATTATATTTCATTTGCAACGATCTTGTATTCCCTTTGCCGTTAACGTACCGTCTAATCCCCAAGCGTTTCGGCAAACCTATCGTCACGAAATTAGAATACATACCGGGTCAACTGGTTCAGAATCTATAAATGTGGCTGTGCTTATAAATATCGAAGCGACGGGTATCTGTCAAAGTTTGTATCGAGGAATCCAAATCGGTGCGTAAATTAATTTCCCCGGGGAATATTATATTGGCAGCATTCTTTTCCTATAGAATTATGTGTCGAAATTTTGAAAGTAACCAAATCCGAGCAAGTACCGGTCGAACCAACAATTTGTTTCGTTCGTATTTAGATTTCGAAATAAGAATTCTTCAAAATTCGTTAATATTAGGTTCGTCACATTTTCGTTCGATTTTTTACGAGTGACACGGAATGTATTATCAGCCAAGACCATCAAAGATCCAAACGTTTATAAAAATCTGTTTACGTTCGCAAAAGTGTTACATTTCTTTTTCTTTTCACGAAGGGTAAAGGTTCTTCGGTCACGAAAGCCGAAGAATAGTTATTGTTTAACAGATTGTCGAAAGGAAATTTACTTTCCCATTGTATCCTGGTAAGAGGTCCCGGTGTTGTCGGGTTACCACCATTGTGTTCCGACTAAATTCAAAAAATCGAGCATCAAACCCTCGTGCAAAGAATTCATACGGAGATGGGGGGGGGGGGGGGGGGGGGGGGAAGACGTAATTATTACTCGTTCTATTTTCAAAACGCTCGGTACAGAGATACGAAAAAGAATCTCATTCGGAATGATTACCCTCGATTCGACGAACTTTTCCGGAACGCCTGTCGGTCGATAGTGAAAAACCCTTGGTCCTCGTGTGTGAAAAAAATGCACGTCTACTTCGGGTGCGAACCGCGTGCACTTTTCTAATTAAAGTAGACTCGAAAAACAGAAGAGGAAGAAGAGAAAAAAAAGTGAAAGATGCGACGAGTTTCATTGGATAACGGGGATACGTGTTCGATACTTGGGGGGCAAGAGGCAGCAAGTTTTCATCAGGCTTCAGGGTCGACCCAGTTTTCTATTTTAATCGCGGCCCTTCTCCGGGGCCACAATTTCCCTCGAGTCGTTCTTTATTATCTCTTCTCCATTAATTAAAACTCTGACGGATAGAAGGATCACGATTAACGTTCCCTCCCCCTTCCCTTTCCTTGGTTCGTCGAAACGTATCGGTTCGCGTATCAAATCGAGGCGTGGAACACGCTGCAAAATCAGCGTCGGAAACTGTGACGTCTTGCGTCCAATAGAAAATGAAACACGTTCATTATTTGTCCATTCCACTTTTATTTTCTTATCGTACGAGCAACGACGTCACCACTTTCCTCCACTATTGTTCAAGCTTTTCTCTTAACTAGCGATGGTTAACGGTAACTTCGTGTTAGCGTTTTTAACGCTAATGAGCAAGGGATCGACGAAAACATTGGAACGAGGGCGTGTCCAGTTATTTTAAGATGAGGAGAAGGAGCATCGACCTGATCCATTCGCTAATTGAATTCTTTGGACACTTTATGTTATCATATATCGATGTTATGTTATCATATATCGACACCCGATTCAAATCGATCGTTCTTTTCCAACCTAAATATCTTTCAAAAACTAAACTGTATAAAAACTTTGTTTCGACGTCCTCGTCACGTTTCACGATCCTAAACAAAAGTTTGTGATATTTTGAACGATGATCAAAAACGAAAAAAGATGTCTGGTACATCGTAAAACTTTTATTCAAGATTATACGGCTTCTAATCTGGAAAATTAGCTGGATCTTACGTTATTGTCTGTATTAAAAACGGGTTGATAACTTTCACCATCGTGGCGATGATTTATGTACACACACACACAAACACACATGAGATATTGCTACGTCGCATGTAAACGGTCGCTTAATTACGAAGATTAATGGGCGCGACAAGGAGACATGCGGGTAATCCATAACGGTAACGCGATGAAATCGACGTCGAAGGACTCGTGGAACTTGGACGAACAAGTATGCATTATCTTCGCGAAAGGGAAGGACAGGGTTCGAAACATGGTCCAAAAATAAAACATCGTCATTTCATTTACCCTTTTTATCGATTTATTGCTTCTTTCGATACAAAAATTACGGCAGTGTTCTTGTAACACAATATGCACGGGCTGTCCCATCGAACTTCATCGAATAACGAATATAAATTAACATTTTTTTGTCAAACACGATCGTTTAACTCAGCAACGTTCAACTTTGTTTCTTCGAAAATAATTCTGTTAAGGGTGTGCAAAAGTTTCCATCATTTTACCATCTTTTTCATTAATATTTCTAATCAAAATGTTTTTGCTATCATTATCCACCATCGTTGAGTTAGCTTTCAGACGAAAGAGGGATACGTTGGAAACTTTTGCATACTCCTATTACAAAAGAAACGACGCGTACAATCTAAAGTTACATTGTTTTATTTAAAGAAGAGAAAAAGTGCTGTACGACGAACGTATTGTTTAATTGACAACGAGTGTTGGCGGAAGATGTTTTAAATTCTTCTTCGCTCAGTTTACTTTTGCTGTTCTTTGAACGCTACCCAGCCTGATTAGCAGAAGTTACCTCTTTATCTTTAGCTAGGCGAAACCGCCACGAAACGATTAATCTCTCCGCGATTGTACAACCGTCACGCCGACACACTGACTCACTCTCATTCTTACGCAATGAAATCTTCTAAAATTACGAGCAACGCTTTTCCTTTCGTCGGTACCGCCAAACATTGCCGATTAATCCCTTCGCTACCGTCTTTTCTTTGTGTTAGAGGATTTTCTATTATTTCGAAGTACCAAAGGATTATTATTACGATCGTCCATGGTAGCGAAAGGGTTAATCGAGCGTAAGGAAGTTAATAGATTTTTTGGAAAAGGATCGAAGAAGTTTTCACGTTCCCATGGTGATTTTTAAAGGAGATGGTAAAAACACCACGGACACGGTGTTTACTATCGAGACACGTTTGAAAATTGGCAAATGAAAATTTCGCGAATAATAACTGACCACGGTGGGTACTGCCACCGGTGTGGCGCCTCTTAAAGGACAAGTCATGATAATGATTAGAATTTTTAATTTTCTCAACTAAAATCTTGGTTGTTTAAAGTAACTCGAGAACTAGTTTAATCTCTTTCAACAGGAAATATTACGTAATAAGCAGTTGTATCTTATGCCTTATGCAATCGACTTTCGCTCACTAGGTCGGTGCTTAACCTTTGCAATAAAGATAGCAAACAGAAGAGTTCGATAATGGGTGAAATTGTGTGCCTCGTACACAATAACTATTGTGACTCGATTCTACACGGTTCTTATTTTCTCTCTCGAGTCAAACGGTTCGATCACGGTGCTGCAACGAAGACAACATTGGCCTCAATCGCGAGAACCGTTCATCAGCTGATCGTAGATCGATAAATTGAAGACTCTTAGGCTCTTCTTGATAGATGCTTGCAAGTTTCGCGGTTTTCTTAACTTAACTTAACTCGAAGGCTTCTGGATTCTTACGAAGTCGCAAAGTTTCAAATTTCCCAGTTTCCACGAACTTTTGACCAACTTGCAAGGTTAGAGAACTTGGCAAGATCTCGTATACCATTTCAGGGATAGAGTTTTCGAATGTACCAGCTTCAGAAACCGGATGATTCGAAGAATTTTAAGTCCTTTGTGTTCTGATCCGATTTATGCTTTGTTTCTTATTCTATAAGCTGATCGATTCAAACATAGTTTCTCGATTGTCACACGAAACGACGTCGTTTCCGGTGCAACGACCAGCTAAGCGATTCAACCAGCGTTTCCTACGTAGCGAACTCGAAGGAGCGGTTCCTTTCTTGTCTCTTCCCTTCTTCTTCACGACTATTTTTCTCCGATCCCTCGGGATCCTCTGGTCGGTCTTCCGTCCCTTGACAAAGACGAATGGCACACGACGTTCTTCTCGCGAACGAATTAATCAGTCGGCCACCGTCGAGTTTCGGGGACTTTGAACAGGACAAAAAAAATGGGAGGGTGTTCTTTGGTTTGATCGGTTCGTGGAATGCACGAGGATCTTCCTTGAAGCAGATGTCCTTCGATGAATAACGCCTTGTGGTTGCGGTTCTTCTACATTCTTTTCTACTTTCGTTTTTAATTGGATGATATTGTGAAAATATAGTGCCTTCGGATTGCCAGCGATACACTTTGCAGTTTCAATTTTTCTCGAGAATTTTGCAACGAAATTCAGATGTAGACCACGACGACCCTGTCACTGAAGAAGATGGTGATACGATATCGTTGCCTCACGTTCGAAGACATATTCACACGTGCGCCAAATTATTCGAAACACCTTGTACGCGTTTACTGTACCAATGGACTTTTATTTAACAAGAATCAAGGTTATTGAATATCTGGTCTTTTTACTCGTCACATCTGCTAAACTTTCGTCAAAAACTGTTCGCTGTTCGAGTTCAAGCCCGAGCTGGCTCAACTTTTGTTGGACGAGTTTCGAGCGTTAAAAAAATAATCTCTGATACTTCAATTAAACTCTCTTAATCCAGGGATTTCGCGTCGATTTGCTTGAAAGGTGCAACCAGTCGAGAGTCTCTATCGTTCCGAGCGTTGTTCCTCTTCGCGAACAATTTTCGGTCGAAATCGTACTTCAAACGATCGTCGAAATCCACGATAACCGAACTCGTCAGAAGAGTTTCCTAGCTGGTCTTTTCGTCGGATGAGTACGTTCCACGAGCGTCGCGACGCCAGAACTGGAAGCTGGCCACTTCTGCGCTTCGGTTTTATATTTAAAACAGCGGAGAGAGCAGCGGACCGCTTTGCAACGTCGACGCGTCGCGACGTCCTTTCAAAGGAGAGTAAAAAAGATCGTTGACGAAAGAAGACGAAAATCGAAATGAAACCGTCACAGAAAAATACCGGACCATTAAAAAATAAAGAGAACGAGGAGAGGAGAAGAATTCAGCAATGCACGAAACGAAAACATTGACGGGCAAAAGTTTCGGATTTCTCAAATGTTTTGTTCTACAGTTAAGGATTTATAGAGGCAATCAAATCAGAACAAGTATAATGATAATAAAAGAATATTAATAGAAGGATGGGTTAATAAGAATGTTTGATCGTTAGAAGAATTGGTATCGATAGTCATTCTTTGCAGTATATCTATGCTACGAAACCTTTTGTACTCGAAGCATTTTTGCTTTTCCACCAAAGCTTCCGTAAACTAAATTCACTCTTTTGGAAGTAAAGTGTTACAAATGCTTACGAATAATTAATCTTCTATATTGTACTATAAATAAAACTTAAATTTCACATTTCAAACTACCCTGGTAAATTAAATATGTCCCTCCAGAGGCACCACTCGACTACAAAGGGTTAACCTACTGACTCCGTCAGTTATTCAAATTTCTCAGTTTAAACTATAAGATTTATTAAGATTTTCTTATCCAAATGTATGCTGACTTCGATTAAGATACAGGATTTGTTGACACGTTTCATTCTTTGTCTGTTTTGTGTTCAATTTGTGGATTTTTCTATACGAGAAACGGCAGAAGCCTTCACGAAGGGATTATAATATTTCTAAGACGATACAAAATTGGTTCGAGGCAAAAGAAGAAAGCACACGCGTGCCGTTAGGAATGTTGGGAAATCCGTGCTATAAAAGACCCACGAAACATCGATGGCGGTGAATCGCGGACCGCCCACGCGGTTCTTGTTGAACTTTCTCGAGCGAGGCCGTTTGCATATGCCAAACAAACCTTAGCGAACGCGTATCCTGCGGAAAGATTTAAGAATAAGAGCAAGATTTAATGCGACTAACGCGGTCCGAGATTTATTGAGAACACGAAAGGGGATCCTCCAATTGGACAATGATCGAGTGACTGACCTCGAAATAACGCAGTTTCGGATCTATTTACAGAGTTCAAATTATGTACTCCAAAATACAGTAAAATCCAATTCATTTGAACCAACAACACTACACACGTGTTCAAAATATATTAGCTTGTTGCGTATAATACACACACTGCACTGAATAACACAAAAAGAAAACAAGTACGTTATAAAATATAATATCGAAAAGAATAATGTCGCAATCACGTGTCACTAGGGGAAACCCCATGAACTAAGCACAGAGGAAACGATAGAACAGCCGAGCGCTCTGCTGACGATTGCATTAGTTAATTAAGCATGTAATACAGACGCATATAGATACGATTCTAACAATATGAAATGTCCGGCTTTGTTTCATCAATTCTTTTAAATCCGCTTATTCGATAAACATTCGTGTCTTTGAGATGTTTTATGCGTCGATTCGAAGCGTACAATCTCCTGTTTTGACGCGTCCCTTTCAAGTTTTTATGAAATATGTATCAACAAGATTTTTGCGAAAAGCATAAAGCGTGTTGATCCTTTGAAGAAAATGCGCAGATTCCAACGATTCTTCGTTTGAAATAAAACTGCGATTTATTATGATAAATTATCATGGATATTCTTTTAAGATTCATAAACGTGTTTTTCTTAGATTTCTGTGAAGTACGAATACTCGTAATTTTTTCGAAGATTTCTGAAACGAAAGTAGAAAACTTGTACTTTCTTTAAAAAATGTGTGTTCATTTAAAGTTTCCATTATAAATCGGACATTTCATATACAACAACCTAATAGTTAGATTATACAAAATAATTATTCTGACTTGTCGTCGTTGTGAAACCATACAAATACGTCGGTATATTAGATTCATATCAATTCATCCCGATTAAAATGAACTGTCCTTCTAACAAGAAAACGAACAAGGTACAAAGAGACGCTCTGTCTGGATAAATAAAGTTTTGCCATAAAATTCTGTGCCTTTGAACGATTACTATGATCACTATTATCAATGATTTCCTCATTATTCACCCAACAGTGTCTATCGTTATAAATTCGCAATTTAAAAATTGTCTGAAGTTTCCCTGAAACGACCAGCTCGAGAACAAAACGAGCAAAGAAGAAAAGCACTCTTTTTTAAAAAGCACCTCTCTTTTACTCTCGTTCGAATCCTCTTTCCATTGGGTCATCTAGCAGGTTCGAGGCTCGCCACCACCCACCCACAAAACGGATAAAAAGGGGAAAAAAGGGAGGGAGCATAGAGGAGTGTCGGTAAAAAAAAAAGAGGAGAGAAACACAAGGGACGAAAAGAGGTATTCATGAAGGACGGAGATACGGGGAGAAGGGGGATGGCAGAATATACAGGACGCTTCCGATCTGGTGGTATAACCGGGGGATGAATCTACAATTCTACGTGAAAATATAAAATAACACTTTTGAATAAATCCATATTGAAAGCTTTTAACAATTTTCATATTTGTAAAAAGGATTTGTTGGAAAAAGTACTTTCGTTACGTTATTATTTAACACTTGCTATTCGACATAATAAATTCGAACGGACACCGACAGATTTTCAAAAATGAAACTTAGTACGAGAAAATGATGCTTTATCGATTCTATTATACATAGATCGACTTTTCACGTAAATGCGTGGATATTTCCGATTGTACCACCAGATAGGGAACAGCCTGTATCGGGAGACGATACCAGGAGCGTAAGGTCTCGAGGTACGCCCAAAGGGTCATCACCCCGACGAACCTGACGATGCCTCGGTTTCTGGCCGCCACCGTCAACCCTCTTCCTCCTCCTCCTCCCAAAGCCGCCCAGCTCTTTTACCACACCCTCGTGACGTGCACTTTTGCTCCCTGCCGCGTCCCCAGGGGCCAAGAAATATGGTCTGGCCTGCGAGAAAATGGCGTAATTATATACGGGGCCGGGAAAAAGGAGGGTGTAAATCAAAACGGCTCGCTCTTCTTTTCTTTGCACACGCTCGAACCAAAGAAATCGTGGATCAAGAGGACGTACCCATCGACTCGTTATCTACCTGGAAGAACCAACACAGTCGATACCCGCTTCGATTGGCCGAAGCTATACACCACCTTTTTTTTTTTCTCTCCGGGGAATCGATGGTTATTATGATCTTTGGACGAACCTCGAGACAGGAATTGGCGGGATTTTATCGAGCGAACGATTACTTGAAAATTCGATTTAAATCGAATCCGTCAACAGACGGTCTCTATATAGTTCGTGTCACTTTTGTTCGCTTGCCAGATGGACACGATAACAGGGTGAAAATTGACAGAGGGATCGTTTAGGATCGAAGGTGATCTCGTTTCGCCTCGTTATTCGACGACGGTAGGGAGTCGCGTCGTGTTATTACACACGCGGAGCCTCGGCGAGGAGAAATTCATGTAAAGAGGTCTCGAGCATTTGAAAAGTCCGCCAGGGTGACTGGAAAAGGAAAAAAGAGAGAGATTGTTGCGTCGGTGTTGCGGTAATATGCTCGAGTACTTAGGATCCTCGACCCCGTGACGTCATTGCCCTCATTAGAATAATTAAGAATGCCGTTCGCTAATTATGATGCGGCTCGTTCGTCGTACTTTTTCATCCACTGATTTGCCAGAGCTTCGTCCTTTCTGACGTATCAACGGAAAATCTTTGAATGGCCAGCCATCGAGCTGTGCCACCATCCTACCTGCCCTCCTTTAACCGCTGCCCAGTATTACAATATTCATTCGAACAAAATTTTGCAATGTTTATATATAAAAAATGAATTACTAACCTTGCTGACAAGTATATTATAAGTTTGGTTGTAAGGATTAATCAAAAGACGTATCGCGCTAGAAAGCATAAAACTGATTTCGAGGAAAAAATTCAGCAAAGAAGAAGAAAAATGTATGTATTTTTGAAAGATGTTGGAACATGGTAAATTTCAATGAGCAGAAGTAGGTATTGTATATTCTTACACGGTGGATGACCCAGAAATCCCTTGCCTTGTTATACAACTTGTCCCCGAAACACTCTGTTCCGTAAGATAACAGCGTTTCGTTCGGTGTCCCAATTTTCTCGCTTTTTTCCGGACAACCAACTTTTCAACATTTCCAACCACGATTCTATGCAAATACCTGGCAACGACCTGGTCGCTGTTTCACGTTCGAATCAGTCACTAACATCGACCGCAACGACGAAAGAGGTGTCGGTATCCATAAAAAGCGAGGATACCTTTCAGTAACATCGGGAATATGGGTTAACGAATGAAACGGAGAAGCTAGGTAAATAGATTCAACGTGTACAGGTAGGTGTTGCACGAAGAGATAAACACAGAAAAACAGAGAATCGATAGGTTTTACTTCGACCAGGTTGGCGTAGCATTTGCAAAATTAATGGTGGCGCGTGTATTTGTTCCGCCCTTAATCAAAGATTACTTTACAGCTCGTATTTCTGAAGATAGATTTATTGTATTTTACATTCTTATTCTAATTATTTATTTTTAATTATGAGTAATAATTTGATTGCAACGTAAGTTCGTAACAAAAAAGGAAACTGAGAATACTGTTTTACCTGATTTAAAATTTTTTAATTAAAATATTGTAATATTAAAATTGAGGGAAGTATAGAATCGCATAGCAAAAAAATGTTACATGTATGAAAGAAGAAGAACTTACAGCTGGACTCGTTGATGAAGCTGAACGCAACTCCGACGGATACTACCATTCCGAACGCCGTATACACCCGGAAGTTTCAACTAATTACGAAAATCCGAACCGTGAAATCCTTAAGAATCTAATATCTTCGACTTTCAAGCGGGAAACGATTCAAAGGGAAGAAAAAGAAAAAGCAACGACCAGGTTGTACAGCTGGTTGAATGCTGAAGAGATCTCTTCTGAAACGGAATATCGATTCATGGTGAACCGTTAGAGAACCGTGCCACCCTTCGTACAGCTGTAACCAGAAGAAGCAGAGAGAAGGAGGGTGGTGAACGTCCTTGCCGAACCACCCTCTTTATTGCCAGCCGGGCATCGATCCAACGACCGACCAACGTTCCTCTGCTCTACCAAGAAAGCATCCCCTTCGATGTGCTCTGTTTCCTTCCGACCGCACACTTCCTCTTCGTCCAGATCCATCGTTCTTACACGCGCTAATAAATGGCGAAGAATTATTTCGATGAGAATTCCGTTCGAACCAATCTGGGTCGGCGACGATTGCTATTTTAACCCCTTCTCCATCGTTTCTTTATTTTTCTTTTTTTTTCTGAAAATAATGAACTAAATAGACAGTGTAAAACTTACAATGTTAATTACGAACCCTAAATATAGGTCAATTTGTTTCACTTCGGTTTAACCCATTTCTGATATAAGCAATCTGTTTTTTCAGTCGTCGACAACAATGAATCACGATTCGGTGTAGATAAATGAAAAGAAATAAGCGGACGCTTTTAAACGTTCACACGTGGCCAGGATAGAAGGGTATCGACGAAGTGAAAGGAAAATCGACTTGTGTATCTTGAGCAGACCGACCGGACAATGCTAAGCAGCGTACAAAGACCGTGTCGAACATAAATGACTCATTGCTACTTAAACAATATGGTAAGAGTGGGCAAACGTTTCGCGACATTATTGAACGGCAAAATATCGAGATGCAAGCGTGAATCAACCGCACGTGACCCATTTTTCTCTTCCGTTTCGCTTATAAAGCGCGTATTTTAGTTCTTAATATCAAGAATATTAAATATTTTAATATATTCGTTGGAAAATACAATGTCTCCTCAAAGTTTAGCAAAAAGAAGCCGTGGAAATAGGGATAACAGAGAATTAACCATTGGCGTAGTTGGTAAGGTAACTGAAGGTCTCAGGTTCAAACCTCATTATTTCCATTATATGTTTCAAGAATTTCTACGATATTATCCGTAAAAAGAAAACTTGGAACCCTTTGCACTCGAGTGGCGCCTCCGAGGCTGCACATGCTAGAATATTTTAAAACGTGAAATTTAAGTTGAATTTACATTAGAATATAGAAAATTAGCAAGGAAGATATAACTAAATGGATTCTTGAGCATTCGTAACGGTTTTCCTCTAAAACGATGCTTTTGGATATTGGAAGATTTACTGGAATAAAAATCTCGAACTAATTATATCCAAAAATGCTTCGAGCGCAAATGGTTAAACACTGTGCGAAGGTTGGCCTCGAACTGATCTGCCCTAAGCTCTTATTATCGACTCGTCCGTACTTGGCACGGATAACTAGTCGGATCAGCAATGCTTTTCTCAAAGGCTCCCGTTACCGTCCGATTTGGAATCAGCGTTTTCTCCGTCTCGTGATCCAGTTTGTTTTCAAGTGCAACCGGCATGAATCACTGGCCTGTGCACGCGTCTTGTTATCGGCATGACGGCTGCGAGTTTGCCAACACCGGTCGACAAAGCCTAACCGAGAGAATGCGCGACGCCACACTTCTCTCCATTGTTGTGACGGTATGTGTCTGATGATCAGCTGATACCGGCCGAGAGTTCATCTTCGCGCGATCGTCTACACAGGGTGTGTCAGAACTTTCTCGAAACAAGTATAAGGTGTTCAAGTGTACAAAGTGCGTTCTGTGGCACGATAATTACCCTAGTCCATCGACAATTACTAAATTACGAGATTACCAATAACCACGTTACCAATTTAGTCATTGCTATTGCTAAACGCACCAACTCGCTTTGAAATAATTACTAAATCGAGTGTTCGTCGTGTCCGAATTGGTATATTTAGTAAGAAAAAAAAAACGGAAAGTTCCGTTATTTTTGCTCGACGGCCCCGGTTACGGGCCCACTCAAGGGGTCACAAGTCATCGCGACTTTCTCCCCTCCCCCGCGGGAGGGTAACACGGGGAAAAACAGTTTTCTCCTGCATTCGTGTCTTAGCGCGCCTTGCGAGGCTCTGAACCGCTTTATATTTCTTTTCGTTGTTAATCTTACATTAGGCTTTCCTAGGGAAAATGGAGCCGCTGTAGGTGCCCCAACCACTCGTTGTAATACTAAAATATTACCACGCTAGATACCTAATAAGTATATACGCAGAGTTGATAATTATTTCAAAGCAATTTGGTTCATTTAATAACAGCAATGAGTAAATTACTAATTTTCCTTAGAAAAACATAACGACCGACAGTGTATTTACACCTCTTATTCTAACCATCCACTATTATCCGTATTATACCTTGGAATAATTATTCCAAGAATTCTGAGAGACTATTAACGTTTAATTTACCGTTACATTAACGAATATGTAAAATAACGATCAACTATAGGGAAAAAAACGTGCAAGAAACACGAACATAAAAACACCGATGACTGAACATCGGAAGTGTTGTAATAAAATATTTCATTTACAAAAAATGAATCTCTAGATTGAGTAACACTGGCTCTAGAAAATAAAAGATCTAACTTTTAGGTCTGGCTAATAAACACTGAAGGCCCAGGCCGTTATTATTCTTTTCTGCGTGCATTTTTAGAAAGTTTCCAGAAAGACGTCCTTCCACGTTTTAAACAAAATTTCAGACTATAAAAGATCAAACTATGTTTTTCATTAGATTTAATCCCATAATCCCAACAGAGAGCGGTCTCATAGATCGTTTATAACAGTTAAAAGGGTTAAGTAACAAAGTCTGTTGCTTAATTGCTGGCCCTATTCAAGCCCGTTACTTAAATAGAGGACCTAGTTTATCGTCGAGCAAACGATCACGTGAATTCTCGTCACAAACACGATCTTGAAACATTATTCTTCGTCGATAAGATAAAACGTGTCAATATCAGTGACGCAGCGGTACGATCAGCTGACGGTGTCAACGGTCATCGGGGAAACAATGGCCGGTACATACATATACGTATAGCCACCGAAGGTCTTGCATTATGATTCTTCCTGTTCGAACGAAGGGAGCGAGTTTTGTCCTTCTTCGAGCGTGACCGACTATTTTTAAACCGTTCGTATCGGCCGCGTAGAAAATGGATACAAGAGAGATAAAGCCCAACAGACAAAGATACGTGTCTACGACCAATCCAGAGCATGGAACATGTCCAAACCCGACCGAACAATTTCTATTGTACTATTCGGTGTGTGTAAAGCGACGCATAAATAAATAAAACGTGAAAATTTGTTGCGTCACCGTTTGATCGTTTGTTACGTTGCAAAATGGTCGAGCTCGGTTTTGGCTGACAATGTTTTTTCCCTTCGAACCCGTTTCGGTTCGACTTCAAAAACACCGCCAGAAACAAAAGCGTTACAATGTAATCGGTTTCGCGACTGCAGGCACCGAAATTTTTTATTTGGAATTTTCTGGTGAAACTTCGATAACGTATTATTATAGATTCTAAACTAGTGGCAAAAGTCAGGGATCATGCGCATGACGGCGCGCGGCGTATGGTAGGGTGCGCGCCTGGTGCCGAGACCCGAAGCTCAACTGTTTAGGTTAGGTTCGCGAGAAAACGATGCGTATACATATATTGGTCGATTGAAAGAAAATACACTTTCACCGATGTATGAAAAAATCCTCGTTGCATCAGCATTACGTACGGTAAACGCATCGAGGCGAAACATTTATTCTGTTCTATTAAAAGTTTGCTTGCAATGTAACTCGACGCGTCCTCGTTCGAGCTTGTAAATCGTTGTTTATCGTTCGCCTGCCTAATATGGAAATACACAGATTTTCTTACCTTGCCAATCGAGATTTCGAAACGCCTTGTCATCGAGGTTAATTAGCGTTTCATGGCGGATTTTTAGTTTCGTCGATAAATCGATACCTCGTTCGACGTGCAACCGTTAGAATTTTCAAACGCAATCGCAATTAGACGTCGGTGTGGAAGTTGCAACCAAACATGGAAATCTTTCTTCGAATCACGCTGCGACGACGCGATGACATAATTTCTTCACGTCGAAACAGATTCGTGAATCTGCGCGTTTTACTGTCTTCTTTTTTCTAATCTTTTCACTGTGAACACTGCACCTTCGATCCGATACGCGTTAATTGCACACAAGCACACAGACTCGATGACACCCTTTGCTTTTTTTCTTTGTTGAAATAGGGATGAAAGAAAAAAAGGACAGCAACTGCTGGGCGATTCGACACAACTACACCATCTTTATTTTAAGAACAGCAGGTAAAAAATTAACATTTCTGAACGATAAGAAACTCTACCCACGGAAGATAGAAGTGGAAGAAATCGAGATTATAAATTGATATTGTAAATAGAATCGAACAACCCTGGCATAACGATGGCGAGAATCCTGGACGCAGTTAACATTTTGTACAGGCTAGTTTTCCTCGTTTTCGGTAACATAGGATTGAAGTACTCACATGACAAGTCGCGAGACGACCGAAGATATCATATTTACGGTTTTCGATGTTCACAGAGCGCGTACGATCGAAAGAAACGAACAATTAATGCGGACGGCCGTTTGTAGCACCGAGGCTCACAGGTCAACCATGTTGGACTGGCAGTTGGCTGCTGCTGCGCGTGTGGCGTCACGTCGTGTTTTCGTCACGTGACTCAGGGCTGTAGAAACCATCAGTTGTTTTCGAGCGCGAAATTCAAAAACCTTCAAATCGTTCCGTTCAGAATTTGACTGAAAAAGTAAAAAATGTCTTTCTCTAAATTGTAATTTTCTTCAGATTTCTATCAAACGAACGATCTCGTAACGAAACTACGGTAATCAATTAATTTTCTCACTTATAAGTTAATATACGTCCACAGCTTTGATTTGTCATTTGACACGACCATAATACAATCAAAGTGAACTTGATTCAACCTAAATCGCACTAAACCCATCGAATCGCCGCAAGACGGGTTCAGAAATTTTAATAACCTTCTGATAAGAGCCACTATACGTTCAAGAATTTTTACATTTAAACAATAAAGGATGAAGCAGCGTTCGCTGGCGGCAACGGGAGAAGGCGCCTGAACTCCCCGAGTCCGCCCCCATAACCCGATCCTCGGCGTCTCTGCGCGGAATTGCGGCTCCGTACGTTTCGCTCGCGGTCGCTGTTACGGGCCTAAACTTTTTCACCCCATGCTCGTCGTGCGATGGGTGGCAGCAATGCGAGAGAACAGGCGCCGAGACGCTGCCGATGAGGCGAAGAGAGAAGCGAACGCGAAGAGTTGTGAAGAGAAGCGAAGAGAAGAAGCGGAGAGAAGAAAGGAGAAGAGATGAGTGGAAGGCGGCGGGAGGGAAGGGTGAGCAATAGTGGGTGGGGGGAGGGTATTGGTGGCGGCGCGGTGCGGCGTAGCGAAGCACGGCTTACTTGGTTCGGTTGGTTAGGGTGGGGTGGGGTGGGTTGGAAGAGGTGGCCGAGTCGGTCGGCTGAAGGGGAGAGGAGGTGCACTAGGAGGCGTGGGAGGGGGCACGAGCCGCGGGAAGGAGCCGTGCCTCCCTGCCGTCCGCCCGCAGTGCGCGCTACGCGATATCGCTGGCCGGTCATGTGTGTGTCACTGTCACGTTTACACTGGTACCGTTCGGAGTGCTTGGTTACCGCGCTGCCGCCGCTGTTACCGTCAACCGAACAGTGTGTGCCTGGTATACACGGTGCGCGGCCGGAAGTTTAAAGTGTGTCTGGTTCCGTGTCCTGGACGTGGCGAGAGCTGGCGAAATCTAGTTGGTGCGGGCATCATCGACGGGGTGACGACGGGCGCGCAGGTGGAGCGTACTGTAAAAGGGAAAGATCGGCTGCGTGGAGCGCGACGGAGGAAAAAGAAAAAAGAACGAAACGTCAAAACTGGGGGGGTGGGGAGAAACGAAGTTCATCACCGTACACATAACACGGTTTACAGTTTTCGGTGTTCTTTTTATTCCTTGGCCATACACACGCATTCGTAGGAGCAAGGAGTGGCTGCTTGTTGGTGGCCGATCGTCCAAACAGAACACACGAGAAGTGAAGAGAAGAGAAGAGAAGAGAAGAGAAGAGAAGGAAGAGGAGAAAGGAGGAGGATCGTGCGCGCCTCATGGCCCTGTTGTTTGTTGGTCCGTCGTGATCAGGAGAGAGAGAGAGAGAGAGAGAGAGAGAGAGAGAGAGAAAGAGAACGAGAAAGGGAGAGAGAGGCCCTAGTGACTGTGCTTGGTGTTTTGGTGAAAAAAATAACAAAGTGGTGATCGGTGCTCGGTTGTTCTTCAACGCGATTCAGTGCTATACGTGGGGTTTTTCTTTTTTTGGGGGAGAGGCACGCTCGCCGGAGGATCAGAACAGAGAACGACCGAGATAGAAGAAGACTAAAAGGAAGGAGAAAGAGAAGAAATAGACGGATAGAAGAGAAGTAGGAGAGCGAAGGAGGTGGTGGAGAAAGGGTGATTGGAAGACCCGGCTGGCGATCCGAATTCGCGGATTCGACACGCCGCGGTTGCCGATCCATAATATGGCGTACAAGTTTCGCGAAGAGATCGTGGGAAAGAGGTTTCTCTCGGTGAGTGGTTTCACCAAGCTAAAGGTGAATAAAATCAGTGAGTGGGGGTGGCGTGCAGGGGTGATTCGTGCTGCCAGTCACAGGGATAACAGCTGTCACGATCTTCAGGTGAGTCGACTTGCAAAAAAAGACATTTATTTCCTTCTTTACTCGACCACGAATTCGTGGTTGGCGACACGTCGTGTCTACGGCCACGGTGTAGAATAACCTCGGTTCGATGCATGCCGCCTATCTGGCATCGCGCGCGCGACACGCCGTTTCTGTTTACATTAGCGACCGACCTTTCGAATATTCGTACCTTGCCTTTTGCTTCCTTTCGATTCAACAAAACCCCCTGTCTCTTTCTTTCGAACGCCGAACGGACCTTGTCATATTTCCTCCATAAGTCGATTGAATGTTTTAACCTAATCGAAACATTCTTATGGCGGTTGTTCATCATTTTTGGTTAGGTCCTTTATTATATTATCAAGTATAGGTGATTTGTTTCGAATTAAGAAACAAAATTCTCGATAATTCCTTAGTATAGATGAAAATTATGTAATAATGTAATTAGAGGTTATCAGCCGATCGTTCCAATGTCTTCTTTGGTCAGATTAACCACATTTCGAATTGAGTGGGACGATTACATAAACATGGTATATTTTCGTGATATTCGTTTACATGTAATATGCATAAAACCGTCTTTCACTGGCATTAATATTAATATTCGCTTGTCTTGGCGTATTATGTGCTATTCAAATTAAAAAAAAAAAAAAAAAAAGAAAACGAATTTCGTAACCTGTCATTTTTATAACAGTTACCAGCTCGAGATTGCAGCGAACAAATAAATTATTTACTACAGTGGCGTCGAAATAATTGTTAACGAATTTATACAGAGCAACTCTCCACGTTGTAGCTATCGATTCTTCTTTTTTTTTTATCAATTGAATGCGAGTTCATCGAGTCGAGAAATCGCGCGCCACCTTTGAATAGTAAATGAAAATAATTTTGTTTACATCCAAAGGAAAGTCAAGTGATTTTTAACTTCGACCGATCTATGCATACATGTTTTTCTCGCTGCAGATTCGATAAATACTTGTTTCTGTTCTGGCCAGAGTTTGTTGGATTATCGTTGAAAAAAAAAGACTGTTCGATAGGTGGCGTGAAAGTTTCAACAAGACTTTCGAAGTATTTCGAGTTAGCACAAGAACGGGGCAAGGTTAATGGGTCGTGCGATTTGCGATTCGATAATGTAGCAAGAAAAGGGGGATGCAAAACGTTTTTGTATGTTATTAACGACGCTCGTACGTCGCGTCATCTTCGTTGACACGAAATTAACCCGTTCTGGGCAATCTGGACCGTCGATGGTACTACTACTAATTTCTACGTATATATACAATATTTCCTTTAGCAAATAATCTCCCATTCAGAAATTTACTAAAAATTCTAAACAAATAACGTGGTAGACATTTCTATAAATGTCTCAGAATTTCTCAGACTTTCTGAAACGTTCAAACAGTAAAAGAATCAAGAGAAATTTGGAGATCAGAGATGCCCTCAATAAAGTTCAACAACTATGCTCGATTTTAATTGCATTTCAAATGGCCGATTATCCGGTTTATTCGAGGTAAATACCACTTTTGTATCGTCACTTGTTGATTCCGATGTTTTAAGCATGTTCTTACAATAATTGTTACTTACTTAGAGAGTAAAACACACGAAGAGGTACCAGAATATTTCCCACATGATAAACTGTAAAATCACATAGAATGGATAGATCATCGAATCGTTTAACCTTTAGCGGATCATTTATCTTGCACGTTAGATCCAATTTGTCAATGTATTCGTCTTTTTTCGATTCAGTTCATACAGCATGTACCACGGCAAGCATTTTAGAACGCGAAGGCACTTTACATATACCTATTCTTACCATAAGGTGTAAGGGGTTATTTATAGAAAGAAATTCTTCATTTATTAAAGGAAATAATTTGCAACATAACTTCTGATTTCTAATAAAATAATCAAACATATATTTTTTACTTTTATCAGACAAAGGGGTTATTTGACCCGCGCTTTTTGTAACTTATTTGACGTTCTGCAATGAGAAAGCATTTTCCTCGTACGGTTATAACTGGAACTTATCGCGTATAATTACCCTGCTTATTTTACTACTAATTTTAGTCAGTTGTTAATCTATTTTTAAATTTTCAAAGTCGATTTGAAAATTTCCTATGGAAGTATAGTCCGCCATTTAGAAAGGGAAGTACCATTTTGAGAATTTAATATTGTTTAGTTTGAATTTTTAGTGCCTCGAATAACACACTTTTATCACTTTCAATTTTACCATTTACTACCTTTATAATAAAGTAAAAACGCAATAGGGATAATTTGTCATTCGGCGAGGGAAATATTCCACTCTCTTGGCTTGGAATTTTCAGGGAACGAGAGTGAGACATAATTTAGATATTGTCGTCTTTACAAAAGGAATAGGCATTTAGAGAGGCAGAGGAGAATGCCGTAAGTGGACCGATACATATTATGGTGCGTTCACGATTCATTGAGAAGCAGGTTGGTCGAACTTGATCGACGATATGCAAGGTTAAACGGCCACGAAGTTGTTGCCAAAACGCAAAGTGGGCCAAAGCGTAGCGGATCAGAATCAGAGCAGAGCGGAGCGGAGTTTTGCGAAGCTAGCGTTAAGCATCGTTAGTGATTACGCAAGCAATCGCGCGGGAGCCGTTTAGTTACGTGAGAAATCCTCTCTTTTTCTTCTTCTTCTTCTTTTTTTTTTTTTTGCTTTATCGTGACATCAAGTCATAACTATTTCAGTTTTCGAGGACGCTCCTTGTGCATATACATTGAGTCATGCGCGTACGCGCGAACGTGTACTCACACGCGTCGTGAAAAGCGACGCAGCCCTCATTACGCTGCTGGTATTTGTCAATTATATTTAAGCGTGGCCAAAGGCCACGATTATGTCACTCGAAATATCACTGTCGGACAGAGTCTCTATTTGTGATTCTTATTAATCCTTTCGCTGCGTCGCGTCGCGTCGTTTTTTCTCTCGTGGACCAACCACTCGATAAATCGGTCATTTGCTGCTCGTTTTGATAGCTCTACCAGCAATTTGTACCGTAATTTGTACTAGAACTCTATATTTCTTGCAATTCATTAAGAATTCGTTCGATGTAAAAAGATTGATAAGTAAAACATTTGAGGTCCCAAATTTGTTTAATTTTTCAGATGGCTTCGGGATAGAGCTTATTGTTAGCGTCATAAGTAATATTTAGAGTTGCTTGGGAACTCGTTGTGACCAATGCATTTGAATTGTTTGCAAGAAATAATTTTGAACAATGGAACAGTGCGCGGGATATTTCATTATATTTATGTAAAAAAGAAATAACACATATCCTATCTCACGATGGCGCATTAATGACTGAAACGGTGTATCGAATCGACATCGAGTTAACGATAGAAATAAATTATTTATCAAGCTATCTATAAGCCAGCATAAATAATTTTAACGAGCTTCCAATAATTATTGTAGATCAAAGGCTGGGACGAAAAGATAAAAAAAATTAGTATATCACGGTGATTTTCCTAAAAATAAATGTCCAGTGAATACGAAATGAAATTTCAACGTTAATATTAATATTTATGACAACATAACGCGGAACATTAATATTCCTTTTCGAACGGCGCGGCGGGGCGAGGCGAGTCATGTGCGCCACCAATGGAAATTATGCGACCGATAAAATTGTTTTGTTCCGAAGGAAAAGCAACATTAATTTTCCCTCTGACATTCAGTCCGAATCATTTAAATATAATTCAGGATATTACCTTTCGTACCAGACTGCTTCCTATGCGTTACATTCGAACGTTTCGAACACCTAAACATCCTACGTTAATGTATGCACATTATAACGCGATCACGGTGTTAATTACCTTAGCGGCTGATTATTGTCTCGTGGGATGTTAACTTTCACAGTTCGAGCATACGATCGTCCGCTACGTTTTAGCTACTGTAAATGTTTTAGGCATCGTGTCGATCGTGAAGCAGTCCAAGAACTCTGGATGCTATAGGTGTTCTAAATATTGCACATACTCTAGATTGACCATGCTATTCTTGCCACTTTAACGATTGTGATTGCTATAATTTGAATATTTAGCCAACATCAACTATTTGACACTTTTGGTACGCCTTGAAACTTGTACACACGTAGGTTGCTCCATTTCCCTTTTATCAAGCAATCTGAGGATTCCTATTTTTCTGTAGTATTTTGGAATTAACCGCGAACCAAAGACTGGTTAAAGTAATGTTAAAACGGTACGATGCGATAAGAGTTAAGTTTGGCCAATTTGCACCGGACAAAAACGCTTCCCACGCAATTCGAAAGATTTCCTTGCACAAAATCGAAGGCCTCGAATATTCTCGTGGATAATTTGCGGGGAACAAAAGGTCGAAACGGTAGGAAATTACGCGAAAGTGTTAGGTTCAGGGCGCGTACGTAACTTCTCGACCGCAAATTTTGGGTTCCGTGCTTGCCAATCATTTCAAGCAAAGGGTCTGTATCGTGTTTCTTGGCCCCCTCCTAGCTCACCAGTCTCTTCCTTGTTCGTGTTCGTGAAGCACGTTTTCTCGAGGATCCATGGACACGTCGATGCACCTCGTACGTGCTGCATAACGGTGCTTCCTCGTGGATGCGGCTGGCAGGTGCACGAAAAAGCTTGCTCCTCCTTCGTGTCTGTCACGAGAACAAGCAACTTTCGTCTTTTCGTCTCATCGATCCAGCATCGATATTCCTCTGGTATCCTACCAACTTTCGTAGAACAGTTTTCTGTCCAAAAGTACCTCGATGTTCTGTCTAAGACACAGTGAACGTACAGACGATGGAGTTATTTTTTAAATTTAAATGAATAAAACAGCAGCCTTGGTTACACGATTTTCACTGAAACACTAACTTTCATAAAATGCATATTTTTCTCCTCAGATCGGTAAAGGAGACATCAAATTTTTAAATAATTCTATTGGTAAACATTGACATTATTTTACTCGCGACACACGCTCGATTACGTCCTCGCTGGAAAAAGAAGCAGCCAGGAGGCCGAGGTCTTTCGTAATTTATGCTCCATTTGCTAAGAGGAATCCGAAGGAAAGCCGAAGAGAATCCTGCCCGAGATTTCCTTCGTCCTACTACTCCGCCTGTATACATTATATTCCCCTCTGCTTCCACTTTTATGGGACAATCGTCTGTCTAATAAAAATGAATATCCAATGAAACATAGTTTCCCTTTCCTTTCAATGTGTCAACCCTTAAAAACTGGAAAAGAAACCTGCGTCCTGGTCATTAAGTTTGGAGTTCAAAGACGTAACATGGACTTCGTTACAGAATCCTTTGCTCGATGTTTATTGTTCCAGTTGTTTCTTACGGTCTGTTGGTCAGAGAATCGATTCACAGTCGAACGATTCCAAAAGTCTGGCTAGGAAAGGAACACTCGCTCGTTTAGCTTGTCAAGTCGTCTAAACCGTTTGGTCGAGTCGAGTTAACAAGCTTTATTTGGTAAGCAGGAGAAGCAGCCTCTTTCTTCTTCATCTCCGGTTACACTTTTATCTCGATGATTTTCAACGATTTCTTCTATTTCTCGTCGGAAACAGTACCTACACTTTCTACGATGCGATGCTTAATTCAACGACACGGATTAATTATACCCGTAGATGCCTAATGATCGTCAATTAATCGTTTCAAGTCAATATTGTTATACTTACTTTGACGTTCTTTAATTGAACCAAGCGACCTAATAATTTTAATCCTTTATACTTGAAGAATATTTCCACGATACAATTACCCTTTAGCCGAGGACACAGAATAGTAAAATTTATCGAGAAAACTTATGAAATTTTAGAATGGAAACGAAATTGACCAGCTCGTGCAATAAATTCGCGGAAAGTTGCTTCGAAAACAGAGTCGTACGTTACGTTGACGTCCTTTGCCGTCGTCAGAATATTAGTTCGACTCGAGGAGGATGGGGGTAATGTTTGAAAAGCCGTGAAAAGAGCCGTGGATTGCCGGACGTAAGAAGGAACGAATCGATGGATCGAATCGGAAACGCATTGGTTCAACGACCTCTCGATCGAGCGTCGAAACCGCGTGAAATCCCGCGTCACGTTTCGCGAGCAGAGTATCAATTTCGTTGTGCAAATAACTCTCGGCCCCGCTAATAATTGGCGCTCGGATGCGATCGAAAGCGAGACAGAACGTTTATTTTTACGTTTCGTTACGTAAATTAAGTATTAAACGTTAATATTGAAAATTCGTTTACAGCTGACACAGATCCTAATAAGAATTATTTTTATTATAACAATCTTGGATATAACGAAATATAAGAAGGATGGGATCGGAGGATAAGAAAAATAAGACAATTTTTATTTCATTGTTTACGCTCACGGAATGCATCAATGCGCGTATCCACGTGTTATGGAACAGATATAGAAGAAAATAAAAAGGATTTTGGTTCTGTTTGCTGGTGGATGTCGCGTTATGCAAGCCCCGGCACCCACGCGACCGGACACGCTCGCTCGCGCGACTTTCTACCGCGCGAAAACCGCAGCTGCGGTTCCTTACCACTGACTCACCTTCTCCACCAAAGATTCCGGAGAAACGCTCGTGGTCGTCGATACGATCAATTTTTCATCGATGATCAGCCCGTACAGTGGTAGTAGGCTGGGGATTAAAAGTAAGGATGAATAAGTGCAAGAATTGTAAGGAGAACGTGGAAGATAGGTGGTCAAAAATATTTTTAAACAGCAGGAACGACGTTGAAAGTAGAAAGCACGGAGAAAACATAGACGTCATAGCCGGATTTCCCGTTGGCGGTCGTACGAAAATTCCACGATGAAAAATGGCGAGGCTCTTTCGAGCCGTGCGTGTCGGTGAACTGTAACGCTTGCAGACAATGCGCTTCGCGTTACATTTTGCTCGTTTTCCGTCGTTCGGTCTCTACACTTTCGAGGGTAGTTTGTCTTCTGTGGACAAAAGCCACTGCCGGACAATCCATTGCTATTCGTCACGCTTTGGTTTCAACTTTTAAACGATCGCGAGACGTTTCGCTTGTTTGAAGATCCACCGCCTCGAAACTGGCCAATTCTCGTTCCATTCCCAACGAATTATTTTTGTAATAATACGCCATTTGTGATAGAAATGAAATGATAAAATTGAGGGATTCTCTGTAGCTTTAGCACCCAAAGTATTGAAGAATATTTACATTTTCTCCGCCTTAGATACGAATAGATTCGCGTCCGGTGGTTTACCTCTATCGTTCAAGTGGAAATAAATAAAGAAAACGGAAGAAGGGATTTCGTGAAGATATCGGCATTGATACCGAGTGGAAGTCTCGATAGACTCACCGCTCCGTCGCATAGCATCAACCCACCTATTCAACGCCGACTCGTTGTAAACAATGAGTTCGTGTCCGACCCAGATTCTAAGCCCACGTAGAAAGCGGACTCGCTTGCATAATCCCGAACGAACAGTCTATACATACGTATGCACGATGCTGTTGGCTGCATTCGTTCGTTGATACGTATGTGTGTCGACCTCACGACTCCCAGACGAGTCTTACACCTGTACAGAACACCCACATTGCGTGAGTGTTACCCATCCACCGAGCCCTGTGATTCTTATTTCATCGATCGCCTCGAGTTTTGCGTTTTACCTCTTTCCTATCGAAGTTGATCCTCCGTTCTCTTCTGTTCGACGCATACAACAGGATTTCGGATATTGACCCCTTCGTAAACTCATTTGTTAGAGTACATACAGTGGATTCGAATAATTTCTGATTTATAGCAAATTGTCATAGATATCCGGTTGGTTTATTTGTAAAGAAAATTATCATGATATAGCACAGTGGTTTTTTTAACTTAGCGGCACAGCAAAATTAATGATCCAAAAAAGCAAACAAAAGCATCCCGCGTAGAACTAAATGTATTTTAGAAAATATATTTAATGTAAAATATATAGTTTATGTGTTTGATGAAATAGAAAAATACTGTACTATATAAATAGAAAAAGAGTATACAGACATGACTTTTATTAAAAATTAAATTGATTATTACATAACAGGAAAAATAAAATCAGTTACTTGATCAATTATTTGAGGCTACAATCATTTATCCACGTTTTATTACT
Source organism: Stelis phaeoptera (assembly GCA_943735885.1). Taxonomy (NCBI): domain Eukaryota; kingdom Metazoa; phylum Arthropoda; class Insecta; order Hymenoptera; family Megachilidae; genus Stelis; species Stelis phaeoptera. The sequence goes on along the minus strand of OX030932.1, from coordinate 15,413,647 downwards.
TATAATATTATATCATGTTAAGAAACATTCGACTCATAATTTCGCGGAACACTGGTTAAGAACTATATACTGATATAGCAGAAGAAGTTTTGAAAACTTCGAGTTTCCTCGGTAAATGTTAAGCAGATGCTTTCAACTATTGGGTTTCCCTATCGTACAATCTAAGTAAAAGAAAAAAAGGAACACTGCAATTTGCAATTTTTCGATGTTTTATCAAATACAATTTGACGAAGAAGCTAGTGTATATAGTCGTGAAGAAATTGGCAAGAAGATGTCTAATTGTAAGACGAGTAATCCCAGGTCACTTAGAGTAATTATCACCCCGTACTAGGAAACGCTTGCTAATTATCCTACGTGTCCTGGCGTTACTGATCCAAGAAACTTTCTTAGACTTTGACCATAAATGAAGTTTCCTTTGATTTCCTACGAAAATTGTCGCGTAGAAGAAGTTCGAGTTTCCTCGGCGAATGCCAGGAAAGTGACGTCAGTCGATCTAGGTGAAAGAGGATCGTTGCGCGAGGAAAGAAGCGGCACGATTGCCGATTCCTTGGCGTTCTATCGGTATCGTCTGGCAAGGAAGCAGCCGTTCCCGTTAGCGCACCACTTTCACCCGGATCATCACGACCCGGATGATCGTGTCCCTCTAACGGAGAGGCTCCTTCTTTTCACCTGCGAATCTGCACCAGGAATCCTATTGCTTCCTCGCGGGAAACAATGGCACGAGAGAAAAGCACGCCTCGGTTTTGCGAGCCTGTGCCACCAGCCTGGAAGGAAGAAGAGGAAAATGGCCTGGTGAACGGAGAAGGAGATGGAGGAATGAGAGAAGAAAAGAGAAGAAACGGCGAGGAGAACAGGTTCCCGGCAGACAAGGCGACTAACCGCCAGAAGACCCAGGTCACTCACCCAGATTCTACAAACAGCCAAACACTCTCGGACCTCTCCATCCCTTTGCCGTCTTCTTTCTCCGCTCCTACTCGTTGTCTGCGGGTTCTTCTTTACATGTTCCCTTTGGAAAGCCTCGATGCACCGGGTCAAAGTCACTGGTCGGGTTGTCTTCTTCGGTCTTGCGAACGGGTTGTTCCGCTGGACCATAGGACTAACACGGCTAAATTTGGAATTCCTTTTGGTATACCTACCTGTTCGTCTCTCCGTCCTAGTTCATACGTGACGCAAGTTTCACTTGAATAGCAATTACAGAGGTTTTTGTACATATAAAGTATACACTTTGGGGATTGCTTAATATTTTGTTTCTGTCCAGAAAATTTAAATTAAAAAGTTCGTTAAATGCTTATTACGGATTGCATTGGGTTCGTTCGAAGAACGGTTAAAAGGAGAATACCGACCGTTAATCTATTCTTATGTAATTCCAGTCTGAATGATTCTTTTTTTTTCTCTTTGATGGCGAATAGTAGAGTGGTAGCGTGTGTGCATTTAAGACGATCCAGCCAGCGTGCATTAACGTTCGTGTACTTGACAAAGCTGGGATAGAAGGAAGAGACGTGGAAGAGCGTGTTTGCACGGCGCGGTTGTTCAAGGTTGCCAGGGATCCGTCGTATTCGTCTATTTTCATCCACGTTGAATTTCCTCGCGTCCAACGGCCGCGATAAGCTTACCTCAAAGATGAAACTCTGATAGCAAGGGTGACAGTGGTTAAGGAAGCTCCTTAATTAGACATTAAAATTTGATTAATGAATTATTTGACATTTAATTTATGTTATTTTTTTAAAGCTACGACTCGGTCCACGGATGCTGGATTTAATCCTAACCCGACCAATTTAATAGATGAAATATTTTACATATTGATTTCACTTATTTTCGTAGGGAGTGGGCAGAATTTCGGAATATTGAAAAGGTTGAGTGGCACAGTGAAAACGGACGTACGTAGTCGGACACGATAAAATCCTAATTATTAACGATGCAGTCGATTAATTTTCAAATTTAACCTTTCAATTCGATAGCCAGCATTCGCTATCTTTTTGTGAATTATTTGATTGTACAAAATTTCGGGCGTCAATCACCGGTGACTGACGTGGCGCTTAACGGTGTTAAGTGTAAATTGTCATCGTTTCAGGACACCAAACATTCAATTATTCATCAAATGCAATTATAACACACTGTAGGCCATATGGCCATAACAATCGTAAGTACCTACTAGCAATATTTACGATCAGGTACCATGATGCCTAGACAAACAATTGCAACTGTTGAGAATAATCCCCTATCGAGATCACAGCCGAAAGAGTAAATCGATTTTATTGTTCGGGTCGAATATGACGGAGATAAAGATCGGGGGTAATCGGTGCCAATCGACTGGCGTGCTATCGATCAAAGGGTTAAGCAGATTCATGAGAATTGATCGAAGCGTCTGGTGCAGAATTTCTCACTGACTGGAATCTATACTGGAAATTTTCTTGTGCCGTTCGTGAATGACGTTTGATCGATTCCGTCGTGACATTTGGCCGCGGCTCGAGACCTTTACTATCGTTCACGACCTGACCACTCTACACGCTTTCTCTCTCTCTCTCTCTCTCGTCGAGGGGTTCACGTTAACACTCGTGCACCAGTCGAGGACGAGGCGGGGATGATGCTACACACTATAATTGCATTACGTCAATTGCGCTCGGTGCATGCGCTGCACTCGCCTTGTCTCTGGTATAGATTTATCGCCCTTCTAATTATACCGTGTTATTCTCGCGAGCTAACGACACGCGGACCTTCTCGCGCGACCTTCTCGACGTTAGAAAACTTTTCACAGCGATATCCATGCTCTGGCGCCATCCGCTACCAGATCAACCCCTCAGACACGATCTGCGTACTTTTTGTGGACCTAGATTGTTTCTCTTACCGACGACTTGTACTTTTGTAATTAAATCTGATTAGGTTTTATACTTAGTAAACACTTTAGTGTTTACTTCGAACGTATATGAGTACAAATCTGCAATATAGGATTTTGCTACGATTTCGTAAATACGATATATCGTGTAGTGTTAAATTGAGCTAGAAAGGGAACCGAGGAAACCGTGGATCCACTCGAACGACACACTTTCTTTATCTGTACACTGTACGGTTTTATTGGTTTCGAAGTGGTGGTGGTCGCCGTCGCCGATGCTGCTGGTTATCTGTCGATTGCGTACCGTTTTCCACGAGCGTTTACGCGCGCGTGTCTTTGAGATCTGTCGATTCTACGGTAAGAAGGGTTTCTCGGTTTCGTTCGTTTGATTATCTGTAACGCGTGCTAAATACCGTACCAACCTGACGCGATAACAACGACTTATCGTCAATCGCTTAACTTATCTCAATGACCTTTTTACCCTCGCCGTGCCGTTTCACCACGAACTTCTGTTCGTCTTTCTTCGACGTTCGAGCAGTGAGCAGCACGTTTGTCCCAAAAAATTGAAATTCACCGCTCGTTAAACAGCAGCATTTATCGCTTATTTCAATCAATTACTCACGTGTTGTCATTTTGTCTCGTTCGTACTTAATACTTGAAATACATTTTTCCTACAAACATAATATGAGCCTTAGGGGGATTAAAACCAACGAGAAATTGATAAAAGAATCACAAATCTACCAAAATACCGAATCGTTAAAAGATGTTAACTCTAAAAGCCCCGAAGGAATACGTATAGGTTCGAAGTCGGTGCAGCGAGCGTGATCGGAGCGGGGCGGCTAACACGCGCGTAGAAACACCTGAAGATATCCAGGATATACAGTTAGTCGACCTTGTCTGGATAACGTTAAAAAATAAAAACGTCACGCCGACGCGACGCGCTGTATTTATTGGCTCGCGCGATGGGGCCAGCGTGCGCTCGTTGACCACCGACGAAGCGGAAGAAAGGTAGAATCAGATTGGTTTGAGAGGGGGTTGAGAGGAGAGGGAGGGGAAAAGAAGCCAAGAAGCGAAGCTGTCGAGTATACGGCGAAAGAATGCAGTTCTCGGTGCATTCCGAGTCACGTGCCGGACGGTGCCACGGCCTGTAATTTTATTGTCGCGCGAAATATACAGCCACGAGTTCGGTTAAATACCCGGCTGTCCTCTTCGTTGTCTATCAGTCGCGCGATTCCCTCGCAGGACTACCAGAACTATCTTAAATTACCGGTCTAGCTAGGAACGATTCTCTCGAATGCATTCAAGCGTTCTCGTTCGCCACAGGGAAACAGGAACATGGCCTTATTTCTCGTCGTTTCGTTGGTGAAACGATTTTTTCCTTTTTTTTTATTGTTGAATGCTTTTCATTTTTATCTGGTTCCTTTCAACATTTCGTGAATTTTGGTTTCTTGTATGATAATATTGATAGGTGCATTATGCGTTATTCAATGAAATTAGACTTGCATGGTAATTACTTAACACGTTAACTACGCTTGAATTTTCGTAGAAATTTATCGCTTTTATTATTAATATTCTTTCAATTACTTAATTAGAAATCGTCGTATTAGGCATTTTAAATTTTGAATAATAGAAATGACGAAAAATTGTAAGAATAATAGGTAACATTTGATAGAAATCAATGCTTCGTCTAACGAAGTTTTCAGGGCCTTTAGCGTGGCAGTCAAAGTGTTAATCCATTGACATTGAGTTTTATTTCTTTTCGAATTGCTAACGAAGCAACTTTTACGCTTAGCACAGTCAACTCACTGAATATTCCTTATTTAATCCTTTCGGTCACGAAGTTACTTATTCATGGAAAAAAAATCATGAATTAAATTATGATTTTTCAGTCGTATAAAATATTTCCATGGAGTTCCCCAAGAGGGGACCTTTATGGTTGTGACAATACGAGAACGACGTTTATAAACGATCAAATTTACCGAATTTGGATACACCAAGCATTTATTTAGTATGTCCTTCTACGAGGACAAAATACATATTATACATCTATGTATATTGTCCACACACACATTTATTCTTTGTGTCAAAAGCATACGACAACATTTATCGAATATACGTACAACGACGCGACGGTTCGGTTTGGACGCATATATGCGTCGATCGTTCTCAAAAGGTTAAGAAAATTCTATGTCGAACAGATGATGATTAATCGATGAATCCTGGCAGAAATAATTAACCATCGCAATGTACCCAAAGTCGCGATGCGTTCAAAATTCACCTCCCGTCCATCGTTTACCACCAAAGTGTTCCAAAACGTATTCACCGCTGGACGATCGAATAGCCACGTTGCCAAGACCACGAACCTTTTTTTTTTTTTCTTTAGTGTTTAATTGAAAAACAACGCGCAAAGTGTTAGTTTCCTTACTTTTTTCCGTGGTACGGTTCGCGTGCGAGGGTTGCATTTCGAGGGATGTGTGTTCCAACCCTTCGTGCACAAGTGTATCCCTGTCTCCCGTTTTATGCGATAGAAAAGCGAGCATGCTTGTATGTGTACGGAGGCGGGCTGGCGCTAGTGGATCGAGGTCAATGACTCTGACGTGTGCACGGAACGTGGCGACGACCCTCGAATTTCCATACGCTACCATCGGTCACCCTAACATCGGCACAGAATTCACAGAAATTCGAACACCACCATTACTTTTCGGCGTTGCACCCTGCAGGCGTAAATAAAATAAGAATACAATTTTCCCACCCTTGTTCAATCATACTTGCGCGAGATACACTTGTACCTGCGAGGGACAGAGCCCCGTCTTCCTGCAACACTTGGCCAACTTTCTTACGCAAATAAAGGGGGAAATTTCATTGCTTTTTGCGAAGATACGTCATATGTAATGTTATCGTATCACCAGGGCACGTGCGACCCGTCCAAATGGCACGTTATTTGCAAGGATACAGACGAGACCAGCGCGACACGACGATTTCACGGTTGCGGAATATCTTCATCCTTGCTTGCTTGTTTGTTTGTTTGTCGATACGACATATTTATTTCGTACCGCGTGATGTGGGAATTGCTGCAATTCTTTTACGTGCTTCTTTGACCGCCTGAACGCGCAGAACATTCTTCCGGTTGGTAATCGTATCTCACAATAAATCTGGTTGAAAAGTTTGTGATGTTTCGAGGATTTAATGAAATTGATAATTGTGTCTTTCTGCGATCACGGTGAGCAATTTTATAATAATAAAATTTAAAATATGAAGATGATAATTTATTAGGTTGGTGTTTAAATTCGCGGCCTTCGTATTTTTTTTTAACTATATAAATAACAATGTCAATTCAAAGCGGTAAACATCGTTCATATTTATAATCTTTTGCCAGATTTCCGATTAATTTTTAATTTATGCGTTGGGAAAAAAATATTAAAAAAAAAAAAAATGACGACTTCAGTTGCCAGTCGAATAACTTAACAAAGAAACACGGACATGAAAAATTCTGGAAAATATTAGATAAAGGATAGATTGATAAATAAAAAAAGTGAATTTTTATTTTCTCCTTAACGGTAGCGTTACTATCGTGCATATCGTACGACGAGAGGCTATTTTATAATTAAATTTCTCCTGGCAAAAAGAATGCAGCAGTACCACCCGCGGCGGAAAATTCCGCTTGATAAATGCCAGCTTGAAAGAGATAATAATATAATAATTTCCGAAGAAGCGTGGTAAACGTAATTTGCCAGTAACATTCGTTACTCGTATTTAGCAGCGTTTCCATCCTTCTTTTCTCCGTTTCGACTCGGTTTCTGCATGGATAAAAAACAGGAAATACTTTTGAGCTCCTCCAAGTGCATCTCGGTTGCCGCGGAAACGCGCATGATCTTTCACCCTTTGCGGTCCGAATTATTTTTCAATTATTTCTTTATTTTAACTGGCAGTTTAAAAATGTCGTTTGCGAAGCGACGTAGCAGTGTCCCTCTGATAAAAAACTAATGTCACGACACCGGACTGCAAAGGGTTAAAGAAAAAGAAACAGACGATACATTGGAAATGAAACGATTAAAGGAAGGATTTAGCTTTCGAATGCAACTGACGGCAAAAAGTTAAATATGATTTCAATCAGAATTAGTAAAGTTAATTACACGCTTAAAGGTGTTAATAGTAGGCAAACGCAACTTATCGCAAGAGAAGAATAAAATTAAATTTGGCAAATGAATTCGGATCCCTGGAGGATTTCTCCTGTAGGGAATTGTGGGAATTTCCGGAGTTTCAGAAATTTCGCGTTAACGCGAATGATTTGAAGGCGAACGGAAACGATCGAGGAACGTTTGAAAGCGTAGCCAAAGTTTATTCGCGCTCGGCCAATACGGGGAATTCGGTGTTCGCAACTGGCGGTCGAAAACCCGTAGACGGAACCAGGGCCAGCACCCTTTGAAAAGTCCTGACGAACAAAAACGGAATATCTAAAGTGGCCGTGTGTTAAAAGTGCACGCTCCAGTTTCTTTCGCGCTTTTTTTTTGTTACGCGGCTTTCGAACGTTTCACCGGCGAAACCAGGCCTCGTGCGTATTATAAGGGAAAGAAAAAAAAATCATTTCTCACCATACTCTCCTGCATAAAAAAAAAAAAATTAAAAAAAAAACGAATGAGCAAACAAATTGAAACGAGAAAAAATTCAACGCCACGTTTGGCCCGCTTCTTTTACTCCTGTCTCTTTTCGTTCTCTTTTCAGAAGGTCAGATTTTATTTAAACGAAGGTATGGAAAATTGTGAGAAAAGTAATAAGTAATTGGCAAGGTTAATTCGAAAAATATATAATGTCTGATTACATATGAACGTTTTCACAATGGTTGGCCAACGCGTGGATAACAATTCACAGAATGGTTTATGTTTTACGAATATCCTTGCGTCCCGGCGCCAAACGATGTTGTTCAAAGGATATTAGAAACGGGAGAGATTGTTTGCAAGGTTCGGAGGAATGGTTCGTCTCGAATGCTCGCGAGATCGTAACGAACCGAATGAGAGCAACCCAGCCGGAGAACATTCGAGCGTGCACTTATCCACGTATGCTCATTAGTTGGCCGCTTTTGCGATCATTTGCAATTCAGAGACTACCGATGCACGCTCGATCGGCCTCCCTTTTCCACCGCGGCTTTCGCGGAGTCCTTGTTTCTTTAACTTCACTTTAACAAATTTCGATTTGAAAAAAGAAAGAAAATGCATATTCGAGTTATATGAATTATATAAATGTTTAATTTGAATTCGTGGTTATCTGAATATTAGATTATCCAAGTACCATGTTATTTGAATTGTAATCCAAGAATGGGTTACTTTAACAGTACCTTGATTGTCAAGGAAATCACCCAATCTGGCGCCGGTCTTCTAATAAAAGATAGACAGGATTGACGATTACTCGACAGGAGTAATTCATTCGATGATTAAACCGTCGCGTCGTGTATATCTTTTTTTTTTTTTCGATCTGATTTTCTATTATTAATTCAGCTTCCCGGCGTGTCCATCTATTATTATAACGATATCGTTCCGCTGTCATTAATCGTTGGCAGCAGCCGGTCGTTACGTAACGTCGGCTTAAATATTAAACCAGCGCAGAAACCTGTAACGTGCTAGTCACTTTCGCTTATTCGAACGGTCGAACGGTCGAAGGTGTCGATGAAAGTGTCAGAATAACCGAGTATACCATGCTTCGTGCGACAGGGCTGGTTTTTTCTTAACTTCAGGAATTTATCCTCTACAGATGCATTGGGAAATTTCTTCAATTTTCAGGAAACTTGAATTGAACGCTTGAAACTGAATTCGAACGTCATCTCGTGGTTAATTTTCCTGCGAAACGAAACCACAGAGCATCTTTCGTTAAATTTAAATCATACCATTGTCTGCAATTAACAGAGGATCAATCATTTTTTATCTGCTGTGTGTCCTTGGCGAAAAAGAAATGAAAGCAAACAAATAGCGGACGTGTTACGAACCGTGCGACGGTTTTGGATTATCGAGTAATTAAAGGAAAAGTAGGTTAAATTGGATATGTATATTATTTACGCAAGGTAGAGCAAATGGTAAGCGTCACGTCAGTTATCCGAAATTTCTTACAATCAAATAATTGACAAAAATAAGTATGAAATAAACCTTGGATAGCGTTGATATTAAGCTAATAATCCTGGCTATCGAATTTCACTGTACGTTCGTTTTCACTGTACCACTCAACGTGTTAAGAAACGTAACAATTGTATTCTTGGCAATTATTTTTTACGGCGGTGCCATATATTTCGTCTCCGCGTTACCGATTTTTCTTCCAACTCCAGTACCTGGATACCAATAGTAGACCCCCGTAGTAATTTACATCGTTAAATCCAGGAGTCGATTCGTGAATCACGTTCCAGCGCATATATTGTACGAACGCTTCCAAAACGAGGATGTAAATATGTTTGTTAAATAAAGTATCGCCCAGCATTGTTCGTGCAATTAAAACGAAACGTGTTTGTTAACCGACAACAAAGAACGCTCCGTCAGAAACATCATGTTTGCAAATTTCTGCGCTGTGAATCGAACGAACGGTCGCAACAGCCGAGAAAGTTACCCGCGGCTACAGTTGGGAACACTGGCCGTAAATATTGGACGAAATTACGAAGGGTATCTCTGGTGAAACAGTCGCAACTGCGGCGTGGTCGTCGGCATCGTTCTCCAGGTGAATAGAGGTTGGGACAAAAGGAGGCGGCCGCGAGGAAGGAGAGGATAAAACGGGCCCAGGAAAGAAAGCTCGGAAGAAGAACAGAGAGGAGAGATCGTTATGGAAGCATAAAAAGCTTCGCGACGAGATAATAGCTCGCGAGAACGACGGAGAACCGGAGCCTCGTGATGCCTGCAACAACGACGACAGAGAAAAAGGGTCGGCGAGCAAAGATGTGTACACGGACAAAAAAGTCCTACGAAACAGAGCCAGATACGGTTTCCTATGTAGGCCAAAGGGCTCTACCCTGATCAATAAAATTCTGTCAGCTGAAACTTGTCGCGTTCGACTTGATCTTGAAAACTTGCGTCCCAACGTTTTAAGGCGAGTTTTAAGGGCCATTCGAAGGAAATTGGCAACTGTCAATTAAACGATATTTACTTGCGTTTATACGTTTAGCGATTTATCGAATGAAGTAACTTACCGGTGGCCGTAGCAAAAAGATAAACAGAAATGACTGCAAATCGAAATTTAATTAGACGTTTCGTAAACATTCTGTGCGCAATCGGTTGTGAATGAGAAACAGGATGGACGATCGTTGATTTCTGGTAGTTACGTTCGTATTCCTTTTTCTCCATCACGCCCCTGTGTCGCGTTTTACCTCTTTGTCCGACTTCGCTTTCTTCCTCGGGCAACTAGGCTAGCCGTAACACACGGCAGAAAAGTTTTCCTCGACGCCAGACCGACCGAACTTCTTTCGTTTAATTCTCGCTCAGCTGACTACCACTCGCTTTCACCGTTCTCCGATCAACAATCACGCACGTGTTTCCCTCGCTCCGATACTCTCCGATACTCTTCGATATTTTTCACACCATTTTCGTGTTTCTTCTTTTCATCCAATATCGAAGTCTGTCAGTTATGTACAAGTGTTCTCGGCTGAGCAGGCGTGTCACGTAAATAAATTAATTACTTGGAGGATTGACCGAATCCTCGAAAAGGCGATAGATCGATCAGAAATGAATGCACTCTGACTCTCCGGAAGGATTCACGGTATCTATCGGAAATCGTAGCATCGGAAGTGAGCCGAGATTAACCGTTCGAGTGTCAAGGAACAGCAAAGACCCGTGGCAGTCACACGGTTAACCTTTTCGTTACGGTGGATCGGCTTGTACGGGGCAATCCCAACGAAGATGCACTTCAGAACGTATCTTTTAACGTCTAACGACGTAAATAACAGAATGCGAAAATTCACGGCTGACCTTAGTCACCGTCAGTATACATGGCGAGCGTCAGGCGTTGGGTGACTGTTAGTTATAGTCACCGTTAGTAGCGAAAGGGTTAAAGGGATTTCTGAGTCTTTGCGTCGATGGTTTGGCGAAACCTAGACGAAACAAAAGAATTTCCAAGTCTCTGTGCCGGCGCTATGGAGAAACGACGCCGACTTTCTGGAAAGATTCTTGGTATACCCTAGGTACAATGCTAACGCCATTAAAAGGCAGGCCATCTATGCATTTCTTATGCATCTGTTCCCTTTACCATCCTTGGAAAGCAAGGAAAATTCTTCGTAGCCAGGAACGAACCTACTCGGGGCTAATCGCGTCCATCCAGCAAACTCATCCGTCTGACTGGGAGAGACCTAGGTCAATTGCGGGGCGGCGGTGTCCCGTAGGGAGCGGTCATCAAAATTTACGAGCCACGCGTACAGCATTCGTCGGACATCGGTCAGACCAGAGGGATACGTGTGTACATCTCCGGAGAAGATTGGAGTCTGGACAAGAAGAAAAGGGAGCAACCAGAGAGCACCGTAAAGAAGAGCAACCCGCGAAAAAGGAGAAGACGAGAGAAGAGGCGAGTTGCCATGGTGACCATCAAAGGCGCCGATCGGACACGAAGGGATGAAGTCCCCTTTTATCGTCGACTTTGTTACACAGAAGCCGTACCACCAACCGGAAAATAGCTTCTCCGTCGACCCCCGATCGTCTTCGCGTACCGTTTCACTCCTTCTCCTCCTACTGCGTTACACTTACAAACTTGCTGGTCGAGCGGAAACTATTTTTAAAATTGAAAGGACCCTGAAAAAAGATTATCCTCCGTTGGAAGATAGAATTTCGTTTCAGATCTTTTCGCGGAACTTTGCCGCGAATATTCTTTTCGTCGACTTCTCAAAATCAATCGCCTTTCGGAATCTGTAGTTCGACTAACGATCGATCAATGCACTTTTAACGAGAGAACCGACTCGACGCGGCGAGACTTTTCCTCGCCAACTTTCCAACGAGAAAATTGACACGGCGCGAAACGCCAAGTGTACCGCTCTTCCTCGAAACTCGTGCTCACCTTCGTGCAATTGAACTTTACGAGTGGAGCAGATGTTTCGGACGCGAAATTCAATTACAACTTTGCTCGCGATTCGATTCGATTCGATTCGATCGTAAGCGGCGTACGATCACGTTGAAACGAAACCGGGTCACCGTGAGTTTCCACGGTACGAATCCTCGAGAAACCTATGTAATTCACTGTCAGCCTCGTTGGAGTCAAGGATATTAGGATACCTGGTTCGTGGAAAACTTGCTTGAGGTTTTTCGTGTAACCCGAGCTGATACTTTTCTGGCTGACGAGACGCGACGCGACGCGACGAAAAAGTGCAGAGACTCCCACGTAGCTCGCGGAGGGCCATCTCGAAAAGTGTTGTACATAAAAATAGAGCCGGACAGTGCACGTGTGCCATCCCGTTCGTCCCAACTTCGACTTGATTATTCTCGTCCCGCTCCGCGACATTTTTCTCTCCAACTGAAAGGACGGGAACGTTCTTGGTTCTCTTGAAACGTTCGCACAATTTATATTTGGAAAATTTTGTTATCGAAGGAAAAGAACTGACGTTCAGACTAGGGTTGTAAACAAAACATTTGAATATTGCCATTTTGTGTCCTGGAATACTTGATTTTATCCGAGCACTCGAGTAAATTCAGATTATCTGAATTCAAAGCTACTCGTGTTCGAAATTATTCAGAACTCTTTGAATATTTGAATTTTTAGAGGTCTGATTGAACGAGGCAGGGAACCGTCTGTTGGTTGAAAATACGGGACCAGGTTTGTCCCGTTTGACGCACCGGGTCGGGGTTGATCATCGTTTTTGTTTTTTTTTGCTCGGAACGAACGTTTCGCCGAAATACATACATACAACGTTAGCCTTGACTTTTCGGACGAGGAGCGAAAAAACATGGACCGCAAGCGTACACCGGTTGAATAGCAATGCTCAATTGAGTCACTCGCTCAGTCTGGGGACCGATGCGCGATGCTCATGACTAACGGCTTGTTTACTACGGCCGCGACCCTGTTCCTTTTTTCCCCGTGGCCCGGTGAACCAGGTCCAATAACGGAGCTTTTGCCACCGTTCGCGGCAAACCTGTCGTCGCGTTGCTGTGGAATGTCTACGAGACGATCTCGTCGCACACACGTGCACCTCCAGATAACGATAAGGGGCCAATTGTATCCCGTCGAAATTGCTCGTTGCAAATAACCACGCATAGGCAGACACCAGTGTAATTTCGATCCCGAAATATGTACAATCGTTGTGTCGTAGTTCCTCGAAAAATAATAAAACACTTCGAAATCAGCAGTTTACGCGTGGAATAAGAAGAGTATTTTTGAAAGTGCAAATTAACTAATGCGATTGGTATTTCACTGGTAACAGTGGTGGAATTAACTCTGGACACTTTGAATGAAAATATTCTTTATTTCATGTTTGTGCAGAACATGTATATTCTGCTATGCTAAATCGATACCGTAATATTTCTATTGTATAATCTATTATGTTTATACTTCATATTTTCACATGATTTGGTTTGTAAGTGTTTGAAAATTTTAATTCAAAAATATCTAAACTGTGTTGTTATCTTTGTTTTTGTCATTTTTATTGTGTATTAAAAGTAAGGCTGTGAATGGTCTTTTTACTGATTTTTTTTTATACAATCGACGCCCCAGAATTAGAAACCAATGATTAGAATATAAAATATAAATGATTTAAAGAAATGCGAAATTTAAGTAAAAATTTGAAAGTGTCCAGTAGTTTACGTTGGATGTATGACAACTTTTCAATTGAAAACAACCATCGTTGTTTCACCGAACTACTGTAATTTTTCCGAAAAATACATTCTCTTTATAACTCTCCGACTCGCCATCCTTTATTCATAAATCTTTCTTCGAAGTTGACTGAAAAAAGCATCCATAGTTCCCCGAAGCTGTATCCTGTATCCTCGAGCAGGGCTGCATTTCATCCCGCGCATTAATCACGCAAATCACCTCTGGAAAGTGGAAGGGAATGGAGGAGTTAGAGAGGGGGACGAGATTCGCGAGCGAACGATGTCAGCGGAAGATGAAAATATAGAAATGTAAAAATAGCGAGGCGGCCGTAGGCCCTGTGTAGGGGGGTGGATGGCACGGCGGGGGTGGAGATTCGATATTTCGAGCCCTATCTGGGCGTTGCCTGGTAAAGCGTGTCCTGGAGGTGGACTCGATGAGATAAGGGGGGTGAGATGGCGGAAGGAGGGGGTGAGTGAAATTCAAGGGTGCTAAGTAACCATGGGTGTGTTGGAAAAGGGGTGTGCTTCGACCAAAGGCGGCTGGATTCGTTTTAATCAAACCCCTCTCAACCTCTCCGCCATCGGCGTGAGACCGGTGGTCTACTGGTCAGAGCCACGATGTCGCAACCACCGCTAAAAACCGTGTCCCGCTTTTTGCGTGCCCTGTCCTCTACAACTACCACTTTTGTCACCAGCCCCTCTTTAATTTGCTGTCGGCAAAGAATTCGCCGCGAACGCGCTCGTTTCCTAGAAACGAATTAATTTACCTGGACAAATTAAACGGAATCGCGAATAATAAATCCGATTCGTTTTCGCGTTAAAGTATTTTTTATATTCTTCCGAGTCTGTACCTGATTTCAGACTATAGATTGTTTAAAATGTAATCGAGTTGCAGAGATGCTTCTTTTATTATTAATTTCTGTATTCAAATTATAATTTATATTATACATATATAGATTTTAACACTGTTTAGAATTTTGTTTAACGTAACTTTTAATGCAATATTCGCTTTTTTTTTTTCTTCTATTTAATACGACTGCACATAAAGTATAAATTTATGGACGAGCAAGAAAGAACGGGAAGCGAACGATCCGTGTTTTCGACAGAGGAATTCCGTTGCATCCCCTTTAAGGCCGGCCTTCTCCATCCCCCACAAATACCGGATCGTCCATTCACTCCTGTCGCACCACTCTGACGACCTCTGTCAGGGCAAACACCGTACAGGGGCTAATTTATTAAAGATACGTCATTGGAAAACTCATTAGGCACATCGGACCCCGTTAGTCACGCACATCTCCAACCACCTGGTTTCAAAAATAGGAAATATGTATAGATCAGCGAATATTTCATTCATCCTTCTTTTTCTTTTTAATTTCTTGGCAAAATCCAAATTTTAATCCTTCCACTGTAATTATTTATCATCATTTATTTATTACAATTTTTTTTTTCCAATTTGTCAATTTAAACTTTTGCCATTATTATCTAACCTTTTTCTTCGGTTACTTAATTAGATTAAACATCGAATTACGGAATTGATACCGCGCTAATGGGCACAGCGTTTTTAGTTTGAAAGCTTTGAAATATTGATCGAGCGATTTTGTTAAAATTGAACGGTCGATTTGCGATCAGCCTGAAACGGAAGTCGAAGCGAAAAGGTTAATCAGAAACTTGTGCGTTGAAATAATGGCAGAACGGTAGTTCGGGGAGATATATACCTGGTCGTAGAAGTGGAAAATTCGAAGGAGAATCATCGTGTGTCTGATAATAACCGCGTGTCGGGTAACGCGATAAGATTAGAAGACGAGATGTAATAAAGATATAGTAATTAAATTCCGTCGCAAACTCTTTATCGCGTGACGGTCATTCGACATTTAATCAAAAGCTGTTTTTGTCGGGCGTTTTATATTCTTGTTTGTGTCGTGTCTTGTGTTTTTCATTCGATCGGAAATTTCTTAGAGTTTCTGTTTTTCGAACGAAAACAAAGTCTTGAAGCTTCTATTGACAATTGACGAGTACGTTCGTGTAATCGTTTAATTATGAAACATTTTTTTAATTACGAAACATCGAAGAAATATCGTACTATCGGCTTGAATGGCCCATATTACACGGTATATTCAGTTCTGTTAAAGGGGTCCATATCCGATCTTCGGAGCCTGGAAATCTTCTGTCCCCGCTTCGTTGTTCGAGGGAATAGTATTGACGATATCGATCCGATAGATATTTTCTCGTTACCCGTTTTTTGTTTCTTTCCTTTTTTCATGGTTCGATACATTCGTTCTACCCTCTACCAACTTATCGATCGTCAAACACGAAATCAAGTATTTGGTGGTCAAAGTGGTTGTTTTAATTCAATGATACACCGCCGTGTTTCGCGAAGTTTGCGATAACCTTGATAGTTTATAGATGAATTATTGCACGAAGCGAAGAATAGTCGATACTTGCCAGGGATTCGGTTTCCTTTTCAACGTCTTAAAATCACCAATGTAAAGGCGATAATTTAAATTATCGAAGGTTTAGACATTTCCTGTGGACGAATTTTCGTTCAAAATTGTAACGCAACTAACGTTCGTTTTTTTTCCCAGGTAATCTGTAATATATTATTCCACTTTTTTTTTTTTTCAAGAGAGTTACGACGAGCGAATTGCTTTAAACGAAACGTAGGCTCGATCAAAATTCACAAGACACCCGGTATATATTGTATAATCGAGTGTTGAACGGGGCTGCTAGTCGGAGTTGGAACCGAGCGACCGCCGACCGTCGCAAGGTCAGTCGGTGGCCTCCAACTTCCGGTGGTGGTATTCCCACACATAGACACACACCGTACGTACTACGTACGCAACATAAAAGGGGTTATTCCCCTTCCCCTTCCATTCTGTTCCGTCTTCGC
The DNA here is from genome assembly GCA_943735885.1 of Stelis phaeoptera. NCBI lineage: Eukaryota > Metazoa > Arthropoda > Insecta > Hymenoptera > Megachilidae > Stelis > Stelis phaeoptera. The sequence goes on along the minus strand of OX030932.1, from coordinate 15,397,176 downwards.
AACACCCACACACCTCTCTTGTTTTCCATCTCGATTCTCCTCTTTTCTTCTCGTTTCTTTCAAGTATCAGCCATTCTCTAATCTTCCGAAGCACCGACTCTGTTTATCCTGAACTTACCTCTTTGCGCTCGAGCAACGTCTCACTTTCTACATCTACATCTTGCGCTCGATTCGGTCACCCGTTCTCACGATTATTAATTCTCTTCTTTCGCTTCTTTCCTTCTGTTCGGAGAACGAACACGCGTAATCTAGCGTGTAAAACGTTTCGTTGGAATCTATTTTGTGGTCAGGCTAGGATTTACGCAAGCAACAGTTTGTTCCTGTTTTTCGAAAGAACGCAGCTGATCGTTGCACCTGCTCTAGTTTAACCTGTTAATCGTACGTCGTTTCTCGATCAGCTGAATGGGACCGTATTTTGTCCCCTTTGCTCTGGTGTCTGTTGCGTAATAATCTGAAAATCGACCCCTACACTTTAACGATGTCGTACTATCTTCCTTTGACCACGCGACTGATCCATTCGTTTTATTGTCGGTCGTGCGTGATATAATTATTCGTTAACCAATTGTTTTGCGACAGTTTTCAAATCAACATTGAACACGTCGACTGCCATGCCCGGAGCTGTTGAAAATTTCATTAGTTTGGCAATGTTGTTCCGAATGAATATTATTTATTGCTTTTTCAATCGAAGTGGAAGAATTCTTAATAATTTCGCTGATGGATTTGCTAGAATTTGATTTATTTTAGAATATAGCATCCCTTCCTTCGAACATACTTTTTGGTAAGACTGAGTTCATGAAACAGCTTTTTTGAGGATTAAAGAGATTTTCGAGAGCTTTGAGGATTAAAAGATTTTCAAGCGGCGCGGCGCACAGCGCGGCATTTGAATGTGGATTTTGGGACAAAGATAAAAGAATGTATACATAGAATGTGATAATGATTCATATATTTATGTCACAAATTGTTTCAACTAAGGTAGCTAAAATTGTTATAAGAATCATAACAAAAAATATATTAAATTTTATAATAGAATTTAAGATATTAATTTTATGATTTCGCTAATTAAATGATAAATAACATCCTGTGTTGCAGTTTGTAGCAGAAACAAATTATATGGCGATGTAGTAAAATAGTTTTTTTTGATACAGAACCATCAAAATTACAGGATAATTTGAACCGTTTTTATTTAATTACTTTTTAAAGGGAGAAAGGAATTTTGTAAGTTGGAAATCAAAATTATACATACATTTGGTAATATTTTAGAAAATCATTGAAAATAAACGAATTATACAAAAGAATACTAATTTATTGGTTTCCAGGTCACGATAAACAAATCATTGTAATTAATCCTCCACTAATTTCTAATTATACTATTCTTGCATTCGTATTCTTTACTCGTTGACTGATGATAATATTGCTAGACTTTTTTTTATTTTTGCCCACTGCATTCCCCACTGTACGGCGTTGGCAATGATAACGATTCCGTATTCAGCGAAAATAGGGATTTCTTCGATTCGATCGAACGATTACCTCGTGGCGGCGGGTAAGCAACACGAGGGGGTGTGCAGAAAAGAAATAGCCCCTTGTAACACCTGGCAGTCGTCTCTGGCTTGGTTCGATCGACCAACCAACCAACCAACCAACCATCTAGTCAGCCAACGCTAGGTAACCGGAAAGAGGTCACCGCAAGCAAAGCCGCCACACTCTTTTTCCCTTCTTGTCGCTCGTTCGCTTCTCCTCGTCCAGCCGTTCTCGCCTCTTCACGCGGCCTATTTTCGCGAAAATACACGGACGGCCGTATGAAAAGCGGTCGCTGCAGCGAAACAGGGACAAAGAGGAACGAGAAACATAGGCTGGATGAGAGAGGTGGAGACGGGCTTGACGAACTAGGAGGGAAGAAAAGGGATGGAACGAGGGGTCGATTCGAGACCCGAGCCCGGTTGCTGGAAAGAGAAACGGATACCTAACGACCGCGCCACCAGCAATGGAAAAAAGATCTTTTGTCGAGAAGTGCGCGTCCCCCCTTTCCCTCGTGTAACCATCCCGCGCACGTATACACACCCTTTAACCAACCTTGTTCCACCCCCTCAGGACCCACTCGTAATCCCCGGGGAAATAGGGTTCACGTTTCGACGAGAGCTCGTCCGCGCACATATCTCGTTTCTGGCCTGCGTATTACTGCGCACTGCGCACTCTTCTACCCTTTACTCTCTGACCTCTTCGCCCCCCCCCCCTCCTCCCTTTTTTCACTACCTTCATCCGCCTTCTACTTCGCCTTGCTTCCCTTCGCGTGTCGTTCTATGTTGACGAATTTCGCTTGAAACTCGCTCGATGACGGTCTTACGTGCATACGTTCATTCTTTTTCGTCTTATTTGTCTGGAATATTTTTTGTAGAATTCGTCGATATTGGATAGAAATGGCGGTCAGAGGAGTATTTTTCAGTTGTCACCTGTTTCAATTTTTGAAGTTTCAACGGGTTCTTTTAACACTATACTACATATTCTATATTACAAAATTTATCGAGACGATTTGATCAAAATCCGAGTTGCCTCTCGCCAAGATAAAGAATTTCTCTATATGTTAATTCTAATTAATTTTCTATTTAACTGTAAGTGGATATCGAACGCCGGTAGTTCTAGTGTTAAATATTTTTTCGTTCGATATTGGGAAAAAAGAAAACTATGGCAAAACACGTTCTGACGCGAATGACTTATGGCTGAGTATACGTGGGTCGTTTTTGCCAGTTTCGTTTCAGTTGTCGTAATCAGCAGAGGCAAAGAAAAATGAAGTTATTCGGTTTTTTTTTTTTTTGCGCAACCATAATCGTATCGTGTATCGTGCGGTTGAAAAAGGGTACATATCGTGAAAATGGCGTTCGTCACGGTGACGGATTTCTATTAGAGTTAAATTACAGTAATGATACAGCAGCGAAGGAAGCAAATAATCTCAGAGCCGTCCGAGTGAGACATTTTCTACGCGGTGTCGCGTCGGTGGAAGAAAAAGAAAACCATCGAACGCCTCAAGCGATGGATGTCGCGCCGAAATCGAACGTCGTTTGTCCTTCGTCACGGTGTATTTTCTAGCGAAATTTCCTTCGAAAGAAATCCTTGAAACCTCGCGGTCCCTACAATTACGTTTGCTTCGTTTGCGCTTGGCCCAATTACCTTTATTCCAGTTACGATCGCTCGGTCTCTGTTCGTTAGTTTTTTGATCGAATTCACAACGGAATCAATAAACAGACTGTCAGCGTACTATCCGCTTGTAACACGAATTCTCGATAGTTTCTTGGATGATTTTTACTTACCATCGGTACATTTGTTATTTTGAAGTGCATAAAATGATGCGTTCCGTTGCCATTCTGAAATTATTTATAAAAACGCACAAAATCCAGATATTCATGGAAGAAGAAAAAAAAAAAGATAAGCCGCTGGTATCTGAGCATTCTCATTCGTTATTCCATGATCCTGTCCGACGAACAAAAAAGCAACCACGTCGACGTCGGGGTTTGTTGATGAAAAAAACACCGGCTATGCGCTTCAACTTCACCGAACGAACGAACGAACGAACGAAAGAAAGCAAGAAAGAATAAGTCTGGTATTGTTTCAACCCTTCGCGTTAACAACGTACCCCGCGAATACAAGCAGACAAGAGAAGCGTCGGCGGATAGGAAGGGGAAGAAAGTAAGAGAGAAAAGTCACGGTCCATTCTTATCCATGGTCCCCAGGCTTTATTTCGTGCCGTGGTTGTCCCGAATCCCTCAGTGTGTCATTAGTTTTGCCATTATTCGTCGCACGTGCTCGCGGCTGCTTTCCAACGCGCTTCTGGTACAATGCTTGAAAAACGCGTTAGGAACACGAGCCTTCCTTCTCGACCACGCGACATGCCCCACGCGCCTCTACAATGCATTCAAATCTCTCCTTGCATTTCGATGCATCGTTCCGGATTCCGTCAACGAGCGTATGTTTCTAAAATCAACGAAAATTCCTTACAGCGTTTACTAATTATTTCTAATCGTAAGTTTCGACGTTTGTCATAACATATAATAATATTCCAATGTTTCTGGAATCCTTACAACATAACTTTCATCGAAAGATGTAAGTTGCGAAGGGGTGAATCGATAATTCGTTCCGTGTTTATTAAAAAATAAAAGAAAAGAAAAAGCTTCAAATATTGACGAAGAAATATTCGATGAATTTGAAACGTAAAAGAAAGCTTTTAAACGATCGTCGTAAATTTATTTCACTTTTCCTTTTCGGTGGAAAAGAAAAGCATTCTGACGAATCGAAGCAAGGTGGTCGATTCGCGTGGTCGGCAAGAGGTAGGAAAATCGAAGCGTTGGCGTGAGATGCACACACAATCGAACCGACCAGTTTCCTCTAGTCTGTGTGCTCTCGTTTCCAGTGTTTGACACGAGTCGATCCAATATTGAATATTCGATCGACAGACGTCGTTCCACGATGACGCAAGTCACCCCTTTCAAAGTGCTTTTCACACGATTCCGAATGCCTGGCCTGTTTTGCCTGTTTCTCGCTCTGGATGCCAACTTTCCCCCTGTCCCTGTTCCCCGGTTAACGCCTCTTCGTTCGCCCCATTTTCCATCTACCGAAATTTATAACGCTTCCAGAAAAGTTTGCTCGCCAAACTCCTTTCTGAACTCTTTTTCTTCTCCATTTGACGAAACTGGTTTTTCCGTTCTCGTTAGATAGGATTTGGTGAGATATCAGATACAAAACAGCCTTGTCAAATGAAATCGATAGAAACTTGAAGGAAATAGTAAGACCGATAGCCGAGTCTCTGTTTTTCTTGATTGGTCAGTTATATTGGTTTTCTAGTTCTTTTTGGCAAGGGAAGCAAACGGTCGTTCGGAAAGATATTTCAATAAATTTGCATGTTACTCGAGCTACCGGTCGGTTTTCAATGCACCGTTGGCTTTGCATCGAATAACCATTCTTTCGAGGTAAGTTCCAAGCGTGCCCGAAATACGGGTCATTGACCGGATGTTCCTTCGAACCTTTCGTGACTCCGACCGTTATCATATCCAACTTCTAACCCGTGTAACAATGCCCCCCGGGGGCGTGGAAAAAAGCTCGTTATCCAATTGTAGATCGTAACGAACGCGGTTTTTTTCTTATGCAGAAACCTGAATATTTTATGTATTATACATGTCGTATAAATACCGTGTTTGAAAGGATTTTTCTAATTTTCGACCATAGGCATATCGTGTTGTAAAGTCGATGACAGGGTTACTCAAAATTCTATAGTAGAAAAGTGAAGAAAAGTAAAGTAAAGAAGAAGAAAAAAAAAAAAAGAAACAAAGTAAATGTTTATCGGCAGATTTTAATTAAATGGAAAGAAAAAGAGAAGCGTTTCGAGAGAATTTCGTAAGTTTTAAAAAGAGAAGTAACATCTCTGGCTTAGTCGAACGAACGTGGGCGTTACACCAGGCGTTTCAAGGTTACCGCCAACATTTTTAACCCGTGCATCATATATTTTTTTTACCCAAGATTTCAGCTCAACCAACGGCAAGAACAATGACCTGGTGATAAAGAGTTTTCCAAGGTTATTCAAGGTCATTTTACGTGCGTACGCATCGACCGATCTATAAAGTGAAGTTCATTCTTTTTTCGTCGCAAGAGAATCGAGATTCGTTTCGATTCCGATACTCGAGCGTATCGTATTTTAATTGCGATTTCAAATGTGATCTCTCAAACTGAAGTCATGTGTCTGTAATATTTCTATTTTTTTTTTGTTGGCGAGGTTTTGAGTAAAGAAGTGAAAACAGTGAAGATAAACGTATATAGTCAGACACATTAAACCCTAATTACATTAACGATGCAGTCAATTAATTTTCAAATTTGACCTTTCAACTTGTTAGCCAGCATTATTAGCTTAATATTAAAGCTATCCACGGTTTATTTTATCGTTTCTTTGGTTAATTATATAATTGTGAAAAATTTCGGATGTCAGTCACCGGTGACCCCCGGCGGCATTCAACGTGTTAAAGTAGATGCCCACTCGAAAGTAAAACTGGCGCAAGCGGCTGTCAATATTATTTCTGGCAAATACACACTGTGCTGAAAGCGACTGCTAGTCAGCTGAGAATAACTTTCACTCGTAAGAAATTTCTATTACCAAGTGGACACGTACCCTTTAACTCGAATTTCTAACTACTAGACAACCCTAAAGTATTTCGTTGTCAAAGTATATTTTGAAACCGTTCGATCGTTGTAAGAGAAAATCTCAAGGCAACGAGACGTTGAGCTACATTTATTTCTTTCCCTTGCAACCGAAGTGCATATAAATCGTTTTTTAATCCACACGACGGATAGAACACGTAGTGCTGTGTGTTTCAGTCGAGTGGTGCGCGTTCGAACGCACGAAAGAACGAAAGAACGAAAAAACGAAAGAACGATGTGACGCGTTTCGTCACGGTCCACGAGCCGATAATAATCGCGACGATTTCGTGCCAACGGAGCGCAAAGGTGCGAAGAATTTCGCGACCAGAGGGGCAAATAATAATGGATTCGCAATTTGCAGCGTGTGCGATTGGATTGGAATGGAATGGAATGGAATCGAATCGAGCGTTTCCTCGACGCCTCGGTTGCGTAACGGGGCTATTAAAGATTACGTTAGAGCCAGCTCTTTCGAGTTTACGTGGATACTCTTGTATCTACTGTTTCGCGTGCTAGCGTTCACTTTTGCCCGTGATGCCCTTTACAGACTATCTTTTGCATTTTTCACTCCGAAACAGATTGATGGTTAAAAGGATGAACTTGCTCGTGATTGCGGTTGTCTACGAAATGCTCGGTGAACTTTGCCCTTTACGTCCTTAGAGGCTTATATGTAGTGATGAGGTCAAGAAAATGAATTTTTTCAAAGAAGAGTGTTTTGGATACTTGAGCTGCGGAGAGTTGAGGATCCCCATTGCCTTCGTGCAAGTTCTTACTTTTAAACTTTACAAAACTTTAATCACGTTTTTCTTAAAACTACATTTTTTAGGTCCGTGCGTGAAATAAGTCTTTAATATGAAAATAATCAGGGACTGAACGAATTATTATTTTTTTTTGTTTTTTTTTTTTATTACGCTATTTTACAAGCAACAATAGACGGATTTTTTGGGGGGAATATCATGACTGTTTTTTTCAAAACCACAGTAAAAATTCACAATTCAATATTTTACAAAACCGGTTCGTTCGATCCTGAGAGAAATTCATCTACTAACAGAATCTATTTGGTTTTTTGATGTCAGATAACTCTGCGATGAGTTGTACCATTTTTTTTTAAACCTTCTCCGACAATCTGCTTCCAACCATTCAATTTATAATGTTTTTTTTTATGAAAAACATACAAAATATTCTTGAAACGTGACTCTTTTATATGCAAAAAGTTTTAAATAAAAAAAATTTGTAAAAAATCGCTTCTTCTCAACCTCATGACTGCATATGCAAGCCCTTAAGTCTCGAAACATCAACGGTATCTCTTCCGATGGTAAATTCTCACCCGTTTTATCGTCGTCTCTTGAAATCTGTATACTCCACAATTAAATCCCTGTTTCCCGTTATCGGCGAACCATAAGTAAAATCTATGAAATTTTCGGATTTCTTGGAAAAGTCAACAAACCCCAAACAAAATTTCAAATGCCACTCAGCTTGTTCACCTTCGAATGTAAATTTCTTTTCAATTTAGGAGACGTGCGCGCCACGATTTGGCATATTATTACGATTGCTTTTCGACGCCCCCGCAATCGCGCGAAATTTCAAACGAATTTACGTTCCGAAGGTGGCGCGTTCCCCTCGTTACACTTTAATTGTTTGCTCGCGGGGAAGGATAAACGCGCGCTTGTATCGTTCCCTCGTTCCCTCGTTTCGAAAGTATTTGGTAGCGGAGGAACGATGGAAACGGAGCGCGCGTGTCACGAGTAGGCTGGCGTGCGGGCGGCGGAGGCGGAGGAATGAAATCGTGGTCGAAATCGGTGGTCGTGGTAGGGAGAGGGTTAGCGTGGGTAGTAAGGAGAAGGTTGTGGTAGGTCGCGGGAACAAAATGGCCGGCGGACGGTTGCCATGGAAACTCGGCGGGCGGTGCTTAGAAGTTCCTCGGAGGCGGAGCTTTTCAAACTCGGCGGCCATTACTGATCCCCTCTCTGACAAGTATCGCCTCCTGGCGAGTTAATTTCGAACTAACGGGGCCTCGTTTTCCCCGCGCTTTTACAATCGTTTCGTATTTTATTTCATTTTTCATACTTTCACCAAGAATTTCGTATTATTTTTGATGAATCTAGTGTATCGTTCATAACTGTTTTATTTCAATTATACTTGTTAAAGTTCAGTGTGTTGGTCTAGTACAATAATGGTTCTTAACCAGTGTTCCGCGAAAATTCGAAAGCCGAATTTCTTTTCAAAATGATTTTTATAATACTGATATTAATTTAAACGTTATATATAATTAATCAAACGTGGGTATAAGAAGATATGATATAAATCGAGTTGTTAATCCGCAAATTTTTAGTAGACTATTACAGGTAGTCTTTTGAACGAACCGAACCGAATCCAACTGTATCGCATTTAACTCTTAACTGCTACGGGGGGAGGGGGGATACATACTTTGACGCTTTTCTGTCTAATTTCCAAATGCAGGATCGGAGCTAGCATTCTTTTAAAAGTCATGTTCTTAACACTTTGCCAAACTTTTTCTTTTCGCCAAAGTGAAAATCGCCGACGGTAGCGTAACGGCGATAGCGAAAAATGTGCGGCCAGCAAAGTGTTGAGGTGTAAATAAAATTGTAAATGGAATAGGAAACGATGGGAAACGAATTGAATCGAGTTGGTGAAAAGGCGGAGCTGTTTTTTTTTTTTTTTTTTTTTTTGTCGGGTGCAATCGACACAGTGATCGCGTTTATTAGGGTGACGCAGCGGTTCGACCTTCAATTAGCGATCGGTCGCGGTCGCGCTCGTTCCCGGCTCCCTGGCGTCGAATTTATCGCGTTAACGAAGCCCCGGAGTAAACCGACCGTGAGAATCCACCCTTTCATCCCTACCCTGGTCACTCGTTCGACAGTCCGGACCCTTCTGATCGATGAATAATGGATATTATTAATCAACGGAGATTTATGCAATTTAACGGTTCCTTAACTGTTTCGCGACAGCATCCCTGTCATCAATTTATTTTCTTCTTAACCACTCCGTTATAAGTGCATACAGGTAGCCCTTCTACAACACGGCATCCTATAACACGATAAGAAAATTACGAAAACCTTTGTACAACACTGTACTTCTACAGCACTGGATAACACGTATTTTGTTTAACATATTTAAAAACTAAATTACCTTAAAATAATGACGGGAAGGAACAACGGACTGTAGCGCCTTTACATGGAAATATATAAATAAATTATAATTTACTCGTTTATAACTCTATTCCGATGTTGTAGCAGAAAGCTTGATGCACAGTTTACGCGCCATCCGCGAGATACAATGTTGCGGAAAGTCCCGCCGTAACTAAAAGGATAAAGTGCAATGCGACATTGTCGTATTGGTATCAATCGGTTGTGAAATACGATCGCAGCCGAGGGCCCGTGATTGGCAGGCCATTCGCATCTGTATACATTTATATTTTTAATAAAAATTAAGTTGCTTATATGGAATTCCAGAAGAAAATGTTTGTTTTTAATAAGTTTCCGGAACGTAATCTCCCTTTTTGTATTGGCTGTGACACGGCATATTCTAGGAACCTATCTCTACCGTGTTATAGGAGGGCTACTTGTTCTTCGGAATCGAATTAATGTTAGAACTTAAGAAAGAAACGTCGAACAAAGCACGATCGAATGGCAACGGGGGCGGTAACAGTCATCGAACCTTTGCTTTTTCTCGCGATCGAGTCGATTGAAGGAGCAATCCGGTGTCTGTTTCAGATCCTCGTAGAATACGACGACGTCGAGTGGCAAAGGAGAGAATGGTTGTCACCGCACAGGGATACAGTGTACTCGTTCTTTCTGGTGGAAAAGGGTCTGTATTGGGCCGAGCGACCTGACCCCAGGCATGCCAGTCTCATCGCCATCGATCACCACAATCACGCGAATAATAACCACCATCACCATCATCACCACCACCATCATCGTATCAACGGGAAACCCCTGAGGGGTGCCACCGCTGTCGCGAACACTGTCGCCTGGCCTGCTCTCGTAAGTCTGTCAAATTATCAGATTCTCCTCTATTCCCTTTCGTACAGGATTTTTCGACGATTCCTTTAAAGCACGTTCCGTGCCGAGCCCTTTTCATTCGGGTCATTTGATGTTTTGATTAAAGATTGATATACATATATCTATTAATTATTAGCTTGTACAATAGTAGTTATTACATCGTGTATCATCCGTGATACACGTGACAGAAAAAAGTGTTATACTTATTATAAAATATACGTTTTTAACGCATCAAATAAATATGTGGCACGGAACGTGTTAACGCGTTGGCTACCAATACGTATTGAAATATCGATGATTTACAAATCTAAGCTTGCAATTTGTTAACTCGCGTTAGCGGTATTATCGTATCGATCGTTAAGCAATGAAATTGTTAAACGCGAGACTTTTATACACATCGGACCACACGTGTAACGTAGGTACTGATGCACTCAGTGACAGACTTGAATGAACGGCTTCGTATTTTTAGACGAGCCGTTGTTTAGCGTTAGCCCTCGTAACGTTTAAATTTAGACGACCGGCCTTTGCTGCGTTCAGAATTTATTCAAACTTGAAACACACACTATATGTATATACATGTATATGTATATAGTCTTGAACAATCGTCCGCGTAGTTCGGTATGGAAAGGACTTCCCTCCGAATCATGATCCGATATGTTTGCAGACGTTTTATCCGTTGGTGGCGCGCGCAGAATTGCCAGAAGACGCGATGCCTATCGAATTCATGCAAGACAGAAGGTTGGACTTTGTCGATTACTCGAAACTGAAGCCATTCACAGTAAGTAGTATCATCTAATTAAAGAAAGCAAAAACGAATCCCGACGCTTTCGAATTTCGTTGGAACGCAATTATCTAACATCTAACCGATAAGGTGGCAAGGAATCGTTAGCCGATCAAGTGGCACGCAAGTTAATCCCTCCTTTTGCTCGCAGAATGTAGCAAAGCCACTTGACAACTAGAAACTTAGTTCGTTAGAGCACGAAGGAAACTTGGGAGCAAGTTTCGAGGCTGTTGACCTATCCGACAGCCCCGAGGGAACTGTTGCCCCGTCTACGAAACGATAGCGGTTCCCGACTCCCTTTCTATCTACAGATCGTCTAAAAGTCGATTCTGTTCGATGATTTATTCATTTGTTATTCTCGTAAACACCCGTATAATAGTTCGTTAGTAAAGTTTCGCGATTGCATCGATGATAATGGCTCTCGATACGCTTTCGCGATCGATTCTCGATGGAAAGTTGAAAAGGTGTGGACGGTCACGGTCGGAGCTGGTTAAGATGAAAAAAGAATCGAAGAAAACGATATAATCGATCGATGGGGATGGTAGGAACGGTTCACCGTGCTGGAAGAAGTTTTTACGTTCGAGCGGGTCGGTGAGGACGCGGAGAATTGTTTCCAAGTAATTAAACTACCGGAACTTTTACCGTTAAAAGTTTTCCTGACTGGCGGGGATTGTAAGTTGTTGGTACGTCCAGCAAAAATATCTATCGACAGTTGATACTTGGATGTGAGAGAGACAACTAGTGTAAACAGTATACAACTGAAATGAAAGCTGAGACTTCTTTGTACTCTGTAGGCCTTTATCTCCGGATGACGGATTTTGGATCTGGTCCTTATGACCAGATGTTCTTTAGTTTAGTTCGAAGGTACATTTCGAAGCGTTTAGACGCTACCTCCGCGTGCAGCAAAAAGATATAAAGGAAAGTTAAAAAGTGAATCCACTGTGGTTTAACATTTATTTTAACCCCTTCCGGTAAAATGACGAGTCTAGCTCGTCGTTTGTTTTTCATGCCATGTCGCACATGTGACTAAAGTTACTGTCGAATATGATAATTAATTTAATTGAAAATTTCTAGTGTAGGTACTGAATTTAGCAACACTTTTGTCACTTGTGGAAATATCACAGATCACTACCACATATGTAAGAATTATAAAATGAAACAAGTTTTTTTTTTTTCTTTAATAAAAATTAAATGGTTATTTCACGCACAGTTTTTCATTATTAAATCTTACCGGAAGGGGTTAAACACCCAATTCCGATATAAGTCGTTCCAGGCTATACAAGTTTCACGAATACCATGGTCAGCTTGCTTACTTATTAACTTTTTCGATCTTACATATCCTACCGTATCAATTTGATTTTAGTTAAGACGCCTCGATTAGAAACGGACAAACTTTCGTGCAAAAGTCGGACGCGAAGTGTTCACGTGCGCGTTCAGACATCGATTTGGTATCTTTCCAAATACATAACGTGATCGTTAATAAAAGAGTAGAGAAGAGAAATTCTGACCAACGTCATATTTGATAAACGGATAAAAATAAGCCTTGGTCGAATATAAATACTTTGGTCGATAACATCGGGGATCACCGGTAGAGGTTTGCCACTGCACGGTGCACGGCCATCGCTCGCCACGCGTTCGATTATCGATCTTCTGATAACCGCAGCTGCACTTTCCCTTCGTTGTAAAGAACCGACTTCGAAAGAAAAACAAGGAAGAGCAACGACGGAAACCGGGAAAAGGGACGAAAGACGCGAGAAGGATTCAAAGTAAAAAAAAACGCAACCGGTGCAAAGGATAACAAGGTCTCAAGAAGAATATAAAATAGTTGGCAAAAGAAGAACGTAAACCGTAGGAAAGAAAAAAGGAAAACAAAAGGAAGAGCTGCAAAGGTGCGCGAAGGTGGAAGAAAGAAAGTAAAGTTGAAGGAGGGTCGAAATTGGTCGGTCGAGGCGCAAAAGAGCGACGAGAGTCTGCTGACCCTGAACTATAAATGCAACGAGTTCTTTCTGTCGGCCGTTTCGGGCCGCGTACCGATCTACTCGCATACCGAAGGAGGCGTGTAGACGCGTCGCGTCGCGACGCTGCAACGAGACGAGAAGCGAACACGTGGATTCGTTCGTGATTCCTACGGAGGAGCCCTGCTCGATTCTTCGTCTACCTTTTACTCCTGTTACGCACAGTCTGGCCAACTGCCGGTCAACCAACGTTGGCGAACATTGGAGAACGGCCAACCCGAGGCGCCAACATACTCTCGTTCTGCCTAACGGTCCTTGGCAAAACCTCCCGAGACAACCGACACCGGCATCTACGACCTTTACGGCCTTTAAAGAAAGAATCGATTTGATCGAGGAAGAACAGCAGCTCACGTCGTTCGACGCGGATATTGGTAGACGAAACGTCGCGTCGCGTCGAGGAAATCGTGGAGAGGTTAAGTGGTTGCGAGGTGTTCGGTAATAGCGTTATAATTGCCGTTGTATGTCTGCCATTATCGTGCATCGCCGTCGTCATGGCTCGGATCGTGATTGCGCAACGCGTCTGACGTAAGGGAAGCACTGACGTTTCCTCGCGTGTGCAATTGCATTCCCATGGAAAATCGACCAGGATCAAGTGAATGGAACAATGCGTTCGCTACGATTTGAACGATTACCGATCTGCCACCACGAACGGGTTAACCCACTTAATCGGTATTATAAGTGAAGTCGAACAATATTTTCCACAATGCTATGCTATTATATTATTATGCTATACGATATGAAATAAATACGTATGTATAATAGGTACTTTTCAAGGACCCGTTTTATGCTTTTTATTTTTCATTTGTTGTTGTTTTTTTTTTTTTTTTTTTTTAAATTGTATCGACGGCGAGGTTTGAACGAGAGTCGTTTTTGCAGCAGGACTGGGAACTGACGAAGGGCTCGGTACCGTGGGCGAGCGCCGTCAGACGATGGGCAGAGATGCAGGATGGACAGAGAATCCTGCTGACCACTCCGAGCGTCCTGGTTGGCTTCAGGGTCGAGGTTTATCGGGCCGAGGGCACAACACAATGGTACACTGCCGTCATTGTTGGTTACAACGAGTCCACCAAGGTGAGAGTCGACCTCTCCACACTTTCTTTTATCGTCTTTGACTACCTCTCTTTTGTGCTCTGTTACGTGGACGAAATCTGGGACACGCAACGACGAGAAAGAAATGTTTTAATTCATAGGAAAAATTTCATAAACAATCCTAATACTCCTTGAATACTTTAATGAGCGCGACAGAGTTACCGTAGAGAGGAAAGAAAAAAGAAGCTTGAAAGATCGACGAACAGACAAGGCTGTCGGTTGGTTAAATTTTACGCAAGATTCAGCGTGGTCGATCGGGTCATAAACGTTGACGGAGAAGGCTGCTGATCGTGACACGTCTTAACGAGCAGTCGCTCCATCGACCTTTTAACCCTTAAATTGGCAGATACGCTGCGACAGAGATTGCCAGGTTACTGCCGTTGGGAGTCCGAACCATCTGCCTGTACGATCTATAAATTGCTCGTGAAAAAGATTTATCGCCGTTCGGAAGTGGCTTGAATGTTTCAATCGATCGGCCTCGTGTTATTCTGCTCGGCTCTCGAGAACGGGGATACTTTCTCTGTTAACGTTTCGCCCTGTAAACGGCTTTTTTTTTTTATTAAAAAGGAAATTGCGCTCCTTTAAGATTTACGAATCGACAATCGGTGATCATCACGTGTTACAAATATACGATACGATAATATAAAATATAAATGATAAGAGTTGATTTAATTGCGATGCAATTTCAGGACTTGACTGTTACCGACGACACAGTTCTCGAGGATCACAGCGAGGACCCCAGTTTAGTACAAATGCGGCTGATTGGCGACGGAGGTGAGTCACGAATGACCTTCGCGATGAATATTGATGCAGAAACGCGAATCGCTACCTATCTCTTTCTGTCTCTCTTCTCGACGGGATAAATAGAATCATTTTTCTGTCTCGACATTATTCAATTGCTTACGACTGTACATACCTATCGATTGCGAAACAGTGTTAACGTGTGTAATTACAAATCCAAAGAGATCCTTCGATGGCTGTATATTGCCCAATACTTCTTAGAATTTCGTGAACATTCAAAATAATAATACGCTGCGTGAAAACGATAAGAATTGGAATAACGGTGCCAACTGAATCCTATCATTTCTCCTGGTTTTTTGCAGTGGTGGAGAGCATCATGAGGGGCGAGGTCGTCGGCATGACACCGAGGAGGTCGAGGTCATCGACTGCTCTGACGCACGCGCTTATTGTGGTGAGTGAAATGCAATTCCCCGTTCTATTATTAAATCGCTATGCAGTTTACGGCAATAAACGGTTCGAGCAGTGCGTCATACCCGCAATTTTCGTTCTCTCTCACCGTCGACCCTGTTTTCGACCGCGAAACGACAAAATCCTCCATTGACCGCGATATGACGACCGCCATATAAAATAACGCAAGAAGATCAGATCAATTAACAAACTAACAATTTGCGTTCGGTACGATCGAGTTTGGTTTATTTATTTACGATAAAAGTTTTATTTTGAAGAGGAAAAATGACAAATATTTGTTGTCAATATGTGCGTAAAGGTAGTTTTAATCTACTTGTGTTATTGCAAGTCAATATATTTTGAGAATAAAATCTTGCTCCCAGTCTTTAGACGTTCCATGTTTAGTCGGTTGCAAGAGGGAGGAGACGAAGCAAGTTTGCTAAACGGGGCTTTAAAAAAAGTCCTTGGCTCGCCGGTTTCGCGCCTATAAGATAACGAGCAAGGTAACTTTCGACGTATCGGACTACGTGTTATCACCTTATCGTTCGTTACCCGTGAACCCGTATTCGTAATGTCTTTATCCTTTTCTTCGACATCGAGTATTTTCATTATACGAATGGCTTGAAAGAAATTATACGATTATTTAGTTATTTATATGCGATAACGTATATACGTAAACGTATAGGAATATTCAGTGGCAGAGATGGACATATCAAAAGGGGTAATATTTTTAGACTAGACAGAGGCAAGATTCATTACAGTTAATCAGATTATATTTTGGCAACAGCTTGGGAAAAGAAATCTGTAATATGCTATCCTGGAGATGAATAAATATCCCCGAGAGTAGGTCACTGTGATTAAATTGAAATACGCAGATAAACGGACAAAAGAATCATAATCAATTTAACTTTCTCAGTTAATTTCTCCCCCCAACAGAAATATTTCAGTTCATAATTGCGGGCTGGATAATAATAATGAAATTATTTAACATCCGTTGGTTAGAAGGTTTAAAATATATCACGCCAACGAGTCGATGGTTATTTTAGGTAATTCGAAATGTTAGCTCTTTCAAAAGAAAGGGTGGAAGGACATTGAAGCAAAAGTGGCACGGGTACGCGCGAATCGACTGCTTCCCTTTAACACAGGGAAATCAATAAAGTGTGGTGTTTGCGGCACCCTCGAGCTTTCAGGAATCGGGAATAGAGTCCGTTGCTACCTTAGCGGCCGACTTCCGTTTGACGTGAACACGATTGCCCCACCTTCTTCGTGTCCTCTTCGCTCGATTTCCTGGCCAGACGGCAATCGAACATACCAGACACCCTCTTCTCGACCTACACACGATTCCTGTCGCCGATGAACTCGTATCTTTACCGATACCTTCTCGCAATTTATTTTCACCCTATAATGGGTTTGATGTGCGATACGTACTTCATTATCTTAGCTCTTCTGTGTCGGAATTAATTAAACACGATTTCTCCTATCCGTGCGTTCAATTGGATAGAACAAAGAGGTTGATTTGGAAAATTTGCAGAGGTTTTCGCAATCGTGTTAATTGCACGAGCGATCGCGGAATCGGTAGGAAAGTCGTCGTGTTGAACGAGAAAGTAATAGCGGGGCTTTGGAAATGGTAATCAGAAGTCAGTTTTCGAAGTAACTTTGGTCCCGGTCGGAACAAGAGCGAAGCGTTAACCCCGCGTTTGCCCCCGCCGCGCCGTCGTTTCGACAACTCGAAACTTTCTATCGTTAGCGAAGTAATTCTCGGAAAGTTTCGAATCCGACGCAGGCCAAAGTTGGCGGCGTCTGCACGTACAGTTATTCCTTCTTTGAGATTTCTTCGTGTCCCGAGAAGAAACTTTGGCGAACAACTTCTCCGAATTCTCGCGGTTCTCGTCGACCTTACAATCTCGTTAATGCGAGAGATCGTCTCCGTGCCTCGGCCGTATCCTTCATAAATCATTTTCTTTCCGCGAAACCCGTGGCCAGCTCCCGATTCTACCGTATCCTAGCCCCAGGACGCTCGAACAAGGGTCAAAGAATAGCCATAAGTTCTAAAGTTTAATTTTTTACTTCGTCACGGATCGCCTCCTATAGACCTTCTAGAAATTCGCTAGTTTGAAAAATGGATTTGTTGGAAATTCGGACAAATCGCAAATACCATCTTTTGTCGTCGCAACGAATAATTATTGTGGATCGTTGGCTAGGAATCTGCTGTGTACAACACGTGTGTTGCGTTCAACCGTGGCGTAGATAATGAAAGGGTTTACGTTTACGTGGCTGTAATAGGCGTTTCGAGGAAACGTCTCGAGAGCAAGTTCCATTACGAGCGAGCAGTCACTGGCTAAATCCCTTTCGGTGAGTTTTCGAACTCCTATAAGCCAGCCAGGAAACTTGCCGACTTATGGCTGTCACGAATTCCGCCAACTTTCCACGCACTCTTCGAACCAACTTCCGACAGCCGTATGGCTCGTCAGAACACCAGCACGAGATTCGGTAAATTTATTAAAGAAACTTATCTTCGGCGTCTTCGACTCGGTTCCGTATCGACGCCTTTACAGCATCCAAAAGGTTTGTAAAAACAAGCCAAGTTTTTGATAAGATCAATTCGATAAATTTCCAATTTAGTAAATAGTGTTGCTCTTATAGAAATGTACGAATTTAAAATGACGATTGAAAAGAGTAGCTTGGTTACAAGATAAGCCGGGCAATTAAATGGAATCGCTTATCCGAGGAAGAGACTGTTATTTTATCGATTCGATTCGTTTCTCAAGGAGAGAGAGAGAAAAAAAAAAAGAACTGATACGATACGCGATAAAAGATGTAATTTTTATCAGGAACAAGTGTTCTCGAAGGTTGCGTAACGTATCATCGAGTCGTTATCTACGGTAAACTGTAAAAATTACCGCAGATAAGAGAATGGTTACGCGCTTAGTCATAATTAAACAGTGGATGTCCTCGGATTCACTCGGGGACCTTCCACTGTTATTCTTTCCGAATCGCGACGATGGTAGAATACAATCTTCTTCCCTTGCATTTCCGTCTCCCTTCCAGCATATCACCCCTCGACAATATCGAGCCCTGTGAAGGAACTCGATTGCGTGTAGGGTGAGAAAAGGGGATCCGGAGGGGATTGGTGGTTCCCCCTGGCAGTATATATCTCGCGCCTCGTGTTTCTCATTAAATTCACGAACAGCTTCTTTAAAAAAGGGGTCCTCGATTAAATACGCCTCGAGTCAACCGGGGGAAATTCGAGACCCCCTCTCTCCAAACGAACGCACTTGTTCTCTTAATCAGGAATTCGTTCGTTCAGGTGAGAAGAATAAAACGATCAAGGTCGAAGAAATTGTTCGAGGTAATCCGTCTCGCTGGCACAATAGAGAAAGTAAGGAAAATTGACGCATCGAGTACCATGTGAAGTTTAAGGCAAGATTGTTTTATATACATATTGTACATATATTACTGATAATCCATCCCTGATGTAGCCGAATTGTCTGCTGTGCCGAGCTGGAGAGAATATTACCGGGACGGCACAGGGGCAAAGAGCATCCACTCGATCCCCACCTTTGACGATCCCGTAACTAAACACAACGCGATGCGCTTTATTTGTCACACGATGCACTTAGTAGTTTTAACCACTTCGGCCAATAATATACGACGATCGAAAATACGTGTACGTAGAGGTGTAACTTCCGCTAATATTATTCATTCCAGCTCTGCACAATACCTTTGCGAGGGAAACCAAGGCATTCGGTTGAAAGATAGAGGAGCGCATAAGGGGTTAACGATCGAAAATCTCGAAAACGGATCGATTCGGTTGAATGTAAATATCGGGCAAACGCGTCCCATCGTAGGCGAAGGAGAAAGAGGTTTGGCTGGTTGCCAGTATCATCTCTCCGTTGGACTTGCTCAAGTTCACCTGGAATGTCCGGCTCGTAAACTTCCTCTCGTTTCTGTTTCGTTTTAACGCCCTTATCCACCTTATCTCCTCGCGGCCCTTGCTGCCTTTTTCATCGTGCTCGTCTCATCTTTTATACCCGGCTGGTGAATATACAAGCCGGTTCGAAGGGTCGTTCAGCCAATAGGGGTGGTTGGCCGAGCAGAGCTCTTTCTCTCAGCTCAGAAGAGCGAGCGAGGCTCGTGGCACGTGGGAGGACGAAGCTGACAGGGAAATAGAGGGGTTGGTTCGTGAAGGGGGAAACGAGACGCATATGAAAAGACGAGAAAAGGTCGGAGAGGAGATCGTCGAAGTTGGAACAGAATGAAACGGAAACGGAAGGGGAGGATGGATGGAGCTGAGAGGTGGGGAGAATGCAGGCCTGGGGGTTAGAATGGCAGACAGAGAAACGGTAAGGGGCAGAAGGGGCGGTTGAGGATGGAAGAGGGTGGAAGGGAGGTCTGCGAAGCCAGAATGGGAATCGGCAGTCGAGAATGGGAAAAGGGGGTGCGTAGCGTGGAAAGTAGGTGGGGCAGGCAGGGGTGGGTGGATGGGGTTGGGGCGGCGGTCGGTAGCTGTATTGATTCTCGGGCAGGTCGCGCTGGTGGGGGTGTTGTCGACAGTGGAAAGGAGGGGAGGGGGTAGCTGGTGGTTGGCGCGAAACACATCCCTGCCTTGGCCGGAGCTAACGCAAAACATCAGCCTGTAAATTGGTTAATTTCGTTGCCGAACTATCTGAAATTCCGGCAAGTTTCGTTTCGCCTGTCTACGGCTCGAAGCCTTGCATCCTTTGCTGCTCGTTCTCTCACCCGCACACTTTCCCGTACTCGATGCTCGTTCAATTTGCCAACCCACGGAACAACTTCCTCTTGGACGCTTTATTCTGTTTACGTTAGGGTGCGACGATCGCGATACAATTCAGGCTCAAACGAGGACACGGTGCACGCGAACGATTGTGCAGTTTCGTACGAATCGTTAATCGGACCGACCAGGAACCGATACGTTTTGCCATTTATTACGTCTCGACGGATATATCGCCGCTCATTAACGCGATGAATCTCAATCGTTCGAAATTAGACGTTACCAAGGCTGGTGCTAAATTGTCGATCATTAAAAAAAAAAAAATAAAAATAAAATAAAATAAAATTGAAGTAGAAAAACAGAAGTTTTATAAGAGAAGAAAAATACAATTATTATGTTAGAAACTGAAGTCCTTTTATAAGCAATCTTTCTACTGGAAGTTTTGATACGTTATATTTACATTGTATGAAATTATCACGCCCCGTATGCGTATATTCAGAAAATGAACAGAGTAAAATGTGCGAAGAAATCAGAAATTTAACGATGATAATTGTGTCCAAAATGGATACGATCGATCCAAAGGACGTTTGTTCGACGCTTCTAAACATCGAACGTCGAATCGAGCCGGAATTCGGCCTGGAATTCCTCGAATCCATCAAACTGCCGACGATGCTTCCGTTCCTTTGTGCGCGACTCAATTTCGCGGTAATTAAATTTGCATCGGAAGTTTCATGAAAGTTTAATCGCGTCGCTGGGACCCGAGGGATGTCGGCTTCTACTAACGTTCACCTATTACGCTCGAGGAGAAAAAGTAATTCATTAAAATTCGTCGATGCAAGGAGGTTGAAGGAAGCAAAAAAAAAAAAAAAAAAGAAAAAAAAATAAGCATTGCTCTGCCTTCCGTTCTCGAATAAATTATTTTAATCGAAATACCTCGGAGAATTTTGTTTCTTCGTTCCGCCAATTTTTCCACGCTTATAATTTTCTAAACATTTTTTAATCAACGCATTCGGTATCATGCTAGTTTCGTCAAATATCTTATCTATTATTTTCAAACTATTACGTCGCTTCTATTATCCATAATTCGAAACGAGGCGATTCGAAAAGCATGATTTGCAGCATCGTCCCTAGAACTTTGTCTCGATCGTTAGTTCTGGTCGGCTTAAGAATTTACACGAAACGTTTTTCGCGTGAATCGAACCTGCAGGGGTCCTTTAACGATTCGATCCAGATCCCCCTTTTTCCATGAATCGAGCGTTATTTTCAAAGAGCTGAAGGATAGGATTATTTATTCCGTAGCATCTCGCGATGGATGGGGTTGACCCTGGCAATTTCTCCTTGAATCTCTCTGGTGGCGCAGGGTTGTTTTGTGGCCCCTCCCTCGCGCCGACTCTCTCAATATTGTTGACGCGCGCGGAGGGTTGGAATTGCACGTGTACATCCCCTCGTCGGTGTGCTCTCGTGCAGCAGTCTATTTGGCTTTTGGTATTGGTAACATGTTCGTACATACACACACACACATACACGCGGGTAAAAGTAAGCACGTAGCATTGGCTGGCGCCAGAAGGCCTTCATCGCCCGTTCCACCTGTTTGTGCTGGAGTTTCCCCGCTTGGAAACTTTCAGTTCCCAACAACAAAGTTCTCGACTGGCCAAACTACTCCCGAATGACGTGCCGGATCGATACTTTGTAAGCCGCATAAATAAAGCCGGCACGCTCGCGACCCACTCGCTCTACCTTTCGCGTTTTCATCCGCTATGCATAACGGGCTCCGTTTCCCTCGTATCGCGCACCACTGCCCACCAAACTTTGCCCTTTTATTTGTCCCAAAGAAATCTGATCTCAGCCATGGTCCAACAAATTTCGACTAGCTTTTTGTAGACGAACGTTTCAGAGCACCGATTAGCCCGGAACGATCGAGGATCTCCTAGTCTGAGGAGTGCAGCTATGTATATTTTTTACAATGTGTGTTACCGTCTTGTGCGATACCACTAAAAAGTTTGCATTACATTTCGATTAGTATTCTCTTTTTTAATGTTAAATCAAAGCAATAATTTTATAAAAATTTGTTGATAAAAATGGAGTTACATCTGTTTAACTCCAAGAACGAGTTGAAAACTGTGAACGTGGCGTTTGTAAGAAAGCTGGAGTTTAGAATTCGAGGAATTCGAGAGGCAAGGGTCAACGACTCTTTCGAGATAGCGGAGGAAACGAATAGGCATCCCGGCACGCATAAACATAAGGCGTGTCGATACACGACGATAGTTTTGTTTTTTTCTTTTTTATCCTTTAGAATTTCGATCCATCGATCGGCAGTTTCGTGAAAGAACGATTGAAGCGTTCGCCAAGCGTACGCCGCGCCGCGCCGCACCGTGCCGGCCAAAAATAGCGAGGCTGGTGAACGCTATCGATTGCCAATAAATTCCTGGCGTAGCCGTAGCCGGTTAAGCGTAAAGGTAGCCATTTCGTTCACGCTCTGCCAGTTTACAATGGGTTTCCGTGTGTAATCTCGGCTTCTGTTGGTCGCGTGCACCCGTATACGTAGGTAGTTGCGCGTCACGCTGAGATTAGCGAAGCTCGAGCAGAGTTTCCTCTGGCAGGGCAGAGTCGAAAGGAGCTCGAACGATGCGAACTTGCTCCAGATACCATCATCGATCCGTGGGATCACGCCAAGCGCCAAAAGATATTCCCTCTGTTCCTCTTCGCCTCTTCTCTTTCCTGCCGATGTCTCGTCGACGACAGGAAGCTTAATAAATCTTCCGTCCGATTCGACTGTCTGTGGGCGTAATGTTATGCAAACGATCGAGACGTTTCCTCCTCGCGAAAAATTATACTGTCAAATGGTGCGCCCGTTAATATTCGACGCTCGAATCGTATTTTTGTAAACACCTGGATAACGATCGCATCGTTTCAATTGAATTTCTCTGCAGCTCTAATTTTTTCGGTATCTGGGATTCAAAGCGATCCCAAGCGTTTCAATTACAGATCGAACAGAATATTTTGTATATTATAAACTTCCTTAACGCTCTCACTGCCACGCTAAAGGCGGTGAAAACTTTGTTAGGCGAAGCATTTATTATTCTTACAATTTTTCGTTATTTTTATTATTCAGAATTTCGAGTACCTAAAGGATATTAATAATGCAAGCGACAAATTTCTACGGAAATTCAAGTGTCACTCACATATGAGTGACGTGGCAGATAAAGTGTTCAATATTTATTCCTAAGGTAGCTGACAATTTATTGGTTTGTTTTCGAACATTAGAATTTTCGTGTGGTAGTTAGTATACTTGACTAAACATGGCCATAACGGAAGGGTTAAAGCGTCGATCAATGCCAACCTGTACAATCGCAGGTACATAATATACAAGAAACGGCGAGTACTTATTATAAAAAGAAAAAAAAAGAAAAACGCCCACGGATGGTTCTCGCGATCGTTTCCGCTGGTGGTCTCGAATCGTGGTGTTGCATTCTAGAGAGGGCGAAGATTGCGAGCAAACAAGGTCGCCGGAAGGAGAAAACAAGACGGAGAAACAAGCTTTGAACAAGGAAGAGGGAGAGAGGGCCCGACAGTTTATCGGGTATGCATCAACGAGCCACGTTTGCAATATTATCGTCGCTCGCGTGACGCTCCCGGTTTTCGAAGGCGGCTGCTCGTTGCCTAGGGTCTCGAGATGGGGATCGTGGCATCGGATAAGAGGGGGCGAAGAGAAGGGGCAAAGAGAGTATATCGGGCGGATAGTCCGGGCAAGTGGAGGGGTGTGTCGGTATCGTTTAGACGGGGGCAGGGGTTTGCGCGCGTTGGCATCGATAGAAGGGGAATGGCGAAGCGTCGGATGGTGGGGGAGACGATTCCACGAAGCTCGGGAAGCACCAGTAGACGGCAGCACTGCGGGCCGCGCGTATCGTAGTTCGTGTCTGATCGTCTGCGCGCTTTTGTCTTTACACTTGTCGACTCACCGTCGTCGCCGCCTCGAGGGTGAAGGTGCCCCCCACCCTCGCGACTCACCCCACCTCGAAGATTTGTCTATTGTTGCCACCGACCCGACCCGACCCGACCCGACCCGACCCGACCCGTCCCGTCCCGTCCCGACCCGAATCAAACCAAACCGTGTTGCCCGGTGTCGTATCGGCGCGTACGAATAGTGACGCTTCGTACCGGCGTTTTATCCGATTGGGTTCCGTGGCTTTTCGAGAAACGAACGACGATATCGAGTGCTGTACGTTCCAGGAACACGAGGAGGGTGCACGAACCAGTTGTAGGGATAAAGAGGGCCTGAAGAAGGTGATTTTGTGAAAAAACCATCGAAGGTGGACCACGAAAAGATCGACGATTCGCGATGCGGCGATCGCGGTCGTTCGCTCTGAAGTTTGTCGCGCGTCACGACCACGCGAACACGGTCGGAAGTCACTTCTCTGAAAATTAACCGGTTCGTCGGAAGGTGTTGGGGCGGGGGCGGGGGCCGAGGTGTCAATGTAATATCGACGACGACAGTTGTGCGTTTCGTTTCGATCTCGCGTCAAACCGACCACAGTCGGACAAAGCCATATTTGACGCGTATGCAATTCCCACTGGTGAAATTAGTTTTTCAGATTATATTCGACTCGCGTTCGCTGTGTGCTTTCGAATTCGCGTTACGAGCGTAGCAGCGCAGGCTCGTCGTATACGCGCGTGAAAGAAATTGTGATTTACGGGATGAATAGCAGGAGTCGCGAGTGAAATGCCCTACGAATTGGCAACATTCCCAGACGCAGTGCTCCCGAAAAGACGCCGCGTTCCTAAGCGACCACGGTACACCGTGTCGAGCGTGTCCGTTACGATTCGTCGATCGAGTCCTCTCGTCTCGAGATCGATCGATAAGTCGAAACGTTCCTGTCGTCCGAGTAAAAAGCACCAGTGTCGTCTGCTGCTCCACTTGTCACGTTTTAACTTATCGATGCACGGTATAACCACGATCGTCGCGAGAATCGTTCGATCGATCTCGACGTGGTCCACTTGGGAGAGGTCAGTGGACATCGAGGATGATTGTTGTTGCAGTGAAGGAGTGAAGGGAAGTCGCGACATCGCAGGAAGATAAGGAAATTAAATTAGTCGACGGTCGTTGTTGTTGGTTGTAAAGAAGTATTTCGTGAGAGACATCGATCTTGTTTGGATCGGTTTCCCCCGTGGCGCGAATATTAAATCGTAAGCCGGCGCTCGGCGAATGGTTGTGTGCTGTGTCAAGTAAGTGAAAGTCAAACGCGACGGACCGGACCGCCATATTTTTCATGGATAAACGTGCACCACGGTGACCGGCTCGAACTGGTTTCAATCCCACCAGCCCCAGCGCCACGAGACCGTAAGTGTTTCATCGTTCAAAGATTCCACGTCTGATTGTGCCACCTACACCTTTAATGGCGGATTTCACGCGATTACCTTATCGCAAGCCATTCGGAAAATTGAACGTGATCTTCTACCTGACGTTGTTTCTAGTGTTCATTGAATTTCTCTCCACTTTATATGTATATTTACAATTCTTATTTACACCGTTATCGCGTATCGAGATACAAAGCAACTCCGTTTCGCTTGGCGAGTTAATTATCGCGCGATGCTTATCGTTTGCGTCAATTACGGCAACGATATTAAAATAGGATTCG
This sequence comes from Stelis phaeoptera, assembly GCA_943735885.1. NCBI lineage: Eukaryota > Metazoa > Arthropoda > Insecta > Hymenoptera > Megachilidae > Stelis > Stelis phaeoptera. The sequence goes on along the minus strand of OX030932.1, from coordinate 15,371,542 downwards.
TTCCAAGGAATTCTAATCACCTTCAATCTCTCGAACAATGAGAATGCCTATTTACCGGTTTAAAGAAAATCCACATCAGAATTTCTAATCTACGTTAACGACTTTGAACTTTCGGAAATTGTCCGATCGATCGAATCGTGCGTGACCTCGATTCCTTTGATATTCTTTACAGGCCACTATGAATTCTTCCTGCGACAAATACTGTTTGCAACGATAGCTTTTCTTTTTTTTTTCTTTTTTTTTTTTGGTGAAATTTATGAGAACAAATTTAATGCCTGGCAGAATAAACGATCGATAAGAGCTTGTCCGTTTCCCTTCATTTTACTTTATTTTAACGACACGTAAGATACTGTTTTGTGTCGTGAGAATTGCTTTAAAACGACTTTAAAAGTAGTCGAGAGACTTCCATCGCATGCCTGGATAATGTATGCGAAAACATAGGTTGCTATAAACACGAGAAAACCGGTGTAGTTGGAGAACGTATCGCTTCCGCGTCGATCCAAACAGCGTTACATCGATTTTTGAGATAACATCGTGCTGAAATGTCTCCCTTGAAACAAACAAAATAGCCGGACACGATTCGACAAATATCGTGCCATGTTCTCACGAACAACTATAAATGTCCACTTTAACTGCGAAACATTCCGTGCGTATACTGGATCGTAATTAGAAATATCCGATTCAGCAAATGGTTTAGTTTGTTGGTAAAACGAAAATTTTCACCATTTTCCTTTCGGTTATCAGTTATCACGATTGTGTGCCAGCGTGCGTGGCGTTGAAACTTTCCAACCATAGCGTAGATCCGTTATACACGCGTGATAGGAAGGAGAGTGAAACGGAGCGAGCACGAAGAGGAACAAAGAGGATTGGCGAACGAGTAAGGGTTGGGAAGGGAAGGGACAGAGGGTATAGAACGGAAGGAGCAAAAGGGTGGGTGGATTGGTGTATGGGTGCGCAAACGAGTAAGAGAGTTTAACTGGAAGGGAAAGAGAAAGAGAAGGACGAACGGTAGGGAAAATGAATTCTCGTTGGCAGTCAGATAACCCGGGTACGATCGATCGGAATATCTGCCGGTCTGTTGGCGTTACACACTCCGCTTACATAGAAACGCCGTTTTATATATAGAACATCGGCCATGTGCCACTCGTGCATACGTATGTATTTTGTACATGAATGTCTACATAAACGCGTCTGCGACTCTTTGCTGTACGACGGGAACGCATGCACTATGCATGAATGCGTATACGGGGTGGCTCGATTTAGCCACTACTTTTTTTTTTTCTTTCTTTCCGTTTCTTTCTTCCTCACCCTTCGAGGAAGTACGGAAACGAAACTTTTACCTTGCCGTTTTTTGCTGAATTATTTTTTCCGTATCTTGTCTTGTTTGACATCGGCTACGACGTCTTTAGGTTGATCCATTAATTCCCCAGGATCGAGAATAGAGTATTTTCTGTTGTGAATAAAAACAGGTGCAAATGCGTAATTGAGGTCAATATTCATTTGGAATATTTTCTTTCCTCGGATAAATGGATAATAAAGAGGAATAAACATAATATAATGTTTCTATATATATATATGGAGTCACTAATTAATTCAACGTTTATAATTTATACTATTTACCTAAAGGCCACACCTTGCCCTGCTTACAATCCGATAAATTTTGAACTTTATAACTTTAAACGAGCTGAACCCATTATCTGCCAAAATTATTTATCATAGACTTTTTATTAATAATTAATTTCTTTTTATCATTTGTATTATAGTATGATACTACAGTAAAGAAATATAAATCTCCCTAAATAGAGACAATGGTAAATAATGGGTTCACACGTTGACTGGCACAGTGAAAACGGACGTAGGTAGTCGGACACGATAAAATCCTAATTATTAAGGATGCAGTCGATTAATTTTCAAATTTAACCTTTCAATTCGATAGTCAGTATTGATTAACTTAATATCAACGCTATTCGCGGTTTATTTCATGCATCTTTTTGTCGATTATTTGATTGTACAAAATTTTCGGTAACTGACGTGGAAATGGACCCTATAAGACACGATATCGAATACTATTATTCACCACCGAACACGAATTGTAACGCGTGTTCAGTGATCATTTAATTGGTCGCCTCTCACCACGATGCAGTTATTGCCGAGGTCTTTCGTTTGCTCGCTGCTCGCTTCGACAATTATTCACAAGTGGAAAATACGTCTCGGAAGGCGAGTTTAAGAGAAACTTGAATTTCTGTTAAAATTGCTATAAGATTCGAGTTCGTTCGCGATAATTAAATAGTAATATAAAAAAGTTCGATTGGTACATAAGGGAAACACAGGGTAGTTAAAAGGTTAAATTTCTTGTCGGTTAAATCTGTAAGCTTGAAACGACTGGAATTCTCCAAGGTCCGTTCGAATACGTTTATATGGCAAACATTGTGCTAATGAGCGTGAATAAACGCGGCGTTATCAGTCGTTGTCACTTATCGCGCGTCAAGGCACACGAATCGAGACCGAACAGACGGATCCCTCGTTGACTGTCAATACCTCGCCGAGATACTTGACTTGTATATGAGTCAAGTATGCGCATAGATAAAACGAGTCACGTTGAAAGCCTGCAGACGATACGCCATCGCCAGTTACGTGAATTCGTTCGCGACAATGCATGACGTGCCTTCCCGAATTTTCCTTCGTATTTCGATGACGCTTCGACAGAACTAAGCACTGCGAAACGGCAGTCGCCGTCGTGTTGCGAAGGAAAGAAGAAATTTTAATTCGACAAATGGTTCATTTTGTCGAAGGACGTTCTGTTCCGCGAATACGTCGCCAAATTCGAGCGAAACTGAAACTTTTAAACGACGGACAATTTTATATTATTTCTTTGGGTATTTCTTAGCCAAAATATCCGTGGTATACGTTTGGTAGGTCTGGGTCACGATCGACTCAGTATAGGATTACACGCGTGTCTTCGTTTACACACGCCCACCATCGAAGCGATATTTTTCTTAGACGCGAGGCAGATTCGAAGGAACACAGAGACACGATGCGTGGGCAAGAAAGAGATACAGGCTGGGCAAGATATTTGCTGACAGGGTAAAATGGCGAGGATACACGGGTGACGGGGCAAGAGGGTCGCGTTGCATGGGTGGACCAGTTCATAGGCAGGAAAAAGCAACCGGTATCCGAGAAGAACCGGTATACTGGTTGGCCGCAAAAGGTAGGCGGTAAAAAATCGGCGAACAAGACAGTTTGGCCAGCTTTATCGTGTTACCCTTCGTACCTGCATACGCTATCGATTCAAAGTTTGGCCACGTCGAATAATTTTGCGTGTCCTGGCCGAGATACGTGGCTCTGCACATTTAATTTTTCATTCGATTTCCAAATACTCCGATTCGGAAACACTTCGCTCGATTACAGGGCTGGTGTAAAGTAATGACGCATCTTACAGTTCACGTGTGACTTCTGTCGTTCAAACTTGAACTTTAATTCTGATTACAATTTACACAGTTAATACTTGTCGAGTGTGAAGTATACGTAATATTTCAATTTCCTTGATTTCTTTTAATGCTGGACCAATAAATATTTATCTCTGACTGGCGTAGCTATCGGGAAAATCGTAAGGCAAGGGATTAAACTTGATGTATCCCCTTTGGCCACAGTCTCGATTTTAACATCCTGACTGTCACGTTATCTACGCGTGACTAACACTTGAATTTTATATGAAATTCTCCTGTTATCGTTAGGATTGGTTATAAAAATAATCGTTTTATCTAGCGAAACTTGGAACAAGTATCGTCGATGATGGCTGCGATGACGAATACCGTCGCGTCCTCCAGAATTCCTTGTTTGGTCTTGTTATTCCGCATTCCTCGCGTAAAGGGGCAAAAGTTGTCGTCAAGCATCGGACACTGCTGCGCCAATGGCGATACCAAACGAGAGCAAAAGGGAGAGGGTGAGGAGTAGGGACACAAAGGGGAAAACGACATGGCAAACTATTTATTTCATGGGCTTCCCTCGTGTAGACGACGGCCTCCCCTTTTAATGCTCGACTGTGTGTACACGAGTCGCGGCTCACATAAGGGGGAGAAGCGGTCGGTATGCGAGGAAGGCAGGCACACGAGGCTACATAAGGGCCACATAATGTGCGTGGCCATGTGCATCCGGCGGAATGCGACAGCCTAGGTGAAATGCCTGGTCCCGTGCCAGAGACTTTAACCTCGATTCACAATAAAACTGGCTGGAGTCTTTTTTTCTGGCTCGTGACCCGGACTAGCGAATTTTCAACTCGGATCACGGATGAATCTTGGATAAAAAGGAACACGGTTCAAATTTAAATCGAACTGGTTCCGCGAATTAATATTTGGTAATATTGAGGTACCGAGATCAACAATTTTTTCTATCATTCTCCAAAGATCGTACATTTCGAGTTTCTCACCGACATAACATACGCGTTATTACTCAGACTCAAGAAATTATCGTTTTTTTTTTTTTTTTTTTTTTTGAGAGAGAGAGAGAGAGAGAAAGACCGAGAAAAATATCAAGTTATACAAATTCCTGTACACGAGACTTTTTTCTGGCAGTGTCCAGGCTGTCGCGTTTATCTACGGTAATAAATGCACTGGTTGAACAAAGCCGCGAACCGCCATCTACCCTCCCCGTTTATACCCAACCCTGTCCAGGCTGGTGTGACTTTACGAGCGACAACAAAGAGGCTAGACTGACGTGTTACGATCATCCATCCAGCCGAGGCATATAACGCGTAGGTAACAAAGAAGAGCGTTCCTCGATCGATCGCTCGAACGATACTCCCACGATCGGGTCTCTCACTGACTTTAACGACCGACGAGGAACGATAAAATTGCGAAAAGTTTGCTTTTCTTTTTTCTTTTTCTTTATCGAAGTGGCGTGACGTTTTGAAAGAAGCGTAAAACAGCTGTTCGTTTTTCGGGAAACACGGTCGACCGCGAATCGTGCACGCGGATATTTTTGGAGCAAAACGGATCCGCTGAATAAACCCGTCTCTTTGATATTTCAGCCACGACCTGGAAGGAGGCCCCGAGGTCGTCCTGGAAACGCTGCACAACTACAGACGACGCCCAGGATACAGAGCTCCATTTCGCAGCAGCTTGAAAAAGGTAAGGAGTTTGCCTGTCTGTCAACGTTTGAACGGTTGCCTTGAAAGTTTATCGCGTTAGATTAATTTCGCGATTAAAACCGTATGGAAACGCGTTAGTTAATATTTCAATATATCGAACAGATTATGATATTGATCAGCCAAATGACTGTACCGTGTGCACGTCATTTCTAGTTCTGGTAAAGTGAACGATGACGCGAGCGATACGTCATTCCAAGACAACCGATTAACATCTTGAAATATTGTCAAATAATAATTGTACAAAGACCTATCGCGTAAAATATCACGAAACTCGACGATGAGCGTCGAATAATTGAAAAATGAAGAAGGCAAGGAGATTCCATGTACATGCCGAAATTAGATCCGAAAACGGATCCGTGGTATCGCGTGACGCACGAGTCACGACTATTTTTACCTCGAGCCAACCTGTTAAATAATTCTTATCATAAAATTTCTATTCACGCCTCGTCGACATCCAGAGACAATACTAGGTCAGGTGTTTTCAAAACACAGTTTCACACGCGTTAACGTCGAATTACCGAAGCCACTCGAGAATCGAAGAATCTAATCAACTAGCTTGACCTGGTTTCCACGCGGTAACATCTAGCTTTTTGCCCCGCTCGATCGTTGGACAATTAATCGAGACGGTAGTCGAGCAAAAGGAAAAGGAAAAGGTAGATTCCGTTTGCCAAACGCTGTTCTATATCGAAGTCTTCCGGATGGCTGAGGAAGCGAGGTCAAGCAGGGGTTGTCGAGTCGAGTCGAGTCGTGGCTAGGATCGACCCACCTACTCGAAGGTCAGACAAAGAGCTTTCAGGACGACAAGGGAGTAGCTCTCGTTCATTGATTAAGCCGATCCGAGGGACCGTGTGGAATTAGGGCCGCCTTAAAATGCATCGCCTCTAGGGACAGAAGAGGGATGGGGAGAGAGCAAAGGCACGGTATAAAAAGAAGACGAAGGAAGGGAAAGGGCCAAAAGAAGAGGCGTACCGAGGGGAATAAATGATTCGAAGAAGCGGAGCAGGAACGATCCACAAACAAAAGACTCGTTGCCAGGTCTGGCTGAATCCTCTGGTCTTGGTTTAAGCAGTGGGAGGGAGAGAGGGTTTTTCGAGAGGAGAAGAAAAGAATCCGTAGGAGAGATTTCAGAGAGGAAGGAAGCGCTGACTCCGAACCGAGGGAAAAGAGGGTGCTGATGTTGATGGAACGAACTACGGGATTCTCGGGTCTTTGTGTCCGGAACGAACGCTTCTTAATCCAGCGTGTACCAGCGTTTTCTATTTGTTGCTCCTTTTCTCTCGCTTTGCCGCCATTCTTTCTTCTTCTTTCTCTTCTACGGATTTGGCGAGGTGATATTAGATTTTCTATTCGTTCGATGAACCCTATGTTTACGAAGGGAAGCGGTAAAGTTTCTTAAAAAATATCGACAATTGAATGGACAGTGATAAAAAAGAGATGGTCAAAACGGATACAGGATCAACGAAACGTCGACACGAGGGGAACAAGCAAGGAACGGCGCAGTGGTGGAAATTTCGAGGATAATCGGATTTTCTTGGCGGTCGCGGCGCATCGAAGCAGCTCCAATTATGGAACCGGGCTATACAGTCGCTGGTGGAAGTTTGCTACCACAATAGTATTCACGTGACCCTCGACACAACCAGAGGCCGTTCGTTCGTTCCTTACTTCGGTGTGCGTGCTTAAATAGAACTACCGCACCGTTGGAAAACTTTATTTCCAGCCAGCTTCTCTTCCGATAGCCCCTGAATCGGCCAGGTTAATTGGCAGAACTAATTTAATCGTCAATTAGAGATATTCTTGGGTACGTGTATAAACGGCGTTAAACCTTTGTCTCGGTGAATTTCCACCTTTTCCGACGATAATTTTACCAGCTTGTTGTATCCGTGGAAACTGAAATTGGTTGTATTCAGTGATAAGATCAGGAAAATGGGTTGTTCGGTTATCAGAAGCACTCACAAGATTCGGCGAAAGATTATCCGCAGAGAATCACAGAATACGTTAATTGATTCGTGCTCGAAACTCGGGGGAAATCGATGAATCGAGATAGAAAAAAGAAATTTGAATGTACGTAAATCGAGATATAGGAGCGAGCGATGCTTACGGGTTGGTAGAAGTTTAGAGAGGCGGCCAAGTACTCTAGAGGTTGAGAACGAACGCGAAGGAAACGAGGATGAAGAAATAGAAGAGCAATCGTGTCGGTTATATTCGCCCGGTGACGTAAGGGGACTTTTGCGATGCACTCGCTCCTCTCTCGACTTCCTGCTGCTCGCTTGCTCGCTTACTTGCTTGTTTCTCTGCGCGGAAAAGAGGAAAGGAGGGGAAAAAAAGCGCGGTCACGGTTTCTAACTTGGCCAGGCTGCATCCATTTAACGATGACGAACACCAAGAGACCAGAAGAACTGCTCGCCGCTCGTACCTCGTTGTATCGCCGGTTTTAACCTTTAATTACTTCATACATATTCATGGATTACACATCCTTAACTTTTTCGTTGCTAAACTACGTAAAATTCGCGTCTGATAGAACACGTTCTCTTCAGATAATAGCAGAGAACTTTGGATAGTTTAAATATTCTATTATTCATTCTAATTATTATTGTGGATGATGTATATATTTTCTTAAAAACATTGGATCTCCAATCCAATCCATTCGATTCACCTAGTACGAAATTTTGCCAAACGATGAAATTGTTTGGTCGTCCAACACACCGCCTCGAAATTCTACAGTTTGATAGAAGATCTGGTACATTAGTTCGAAAGGCAGAAATTCTCATTGAGAGGTTGAAGGTGCATCCGATGTTAGTTGGAGCCGCGCGTGGAAAGCAAAGAAATTTATACGCTCGTTCTGGGAAAGCCTGTCGACCGTTTTCGCGAGCAAAAAGTTTCAAAGGCACGATGTTTCTTTCCGCGCGACTACGAAGCCAAGCGATGGAGGAGGAAGAGAAGCGAGCGGGCCACGCGCTAATAAAGTAACGAGACTTCCTTTGAAGTGGGCCTGTGTCGCTGTAATTCCTCGCTTCGTCTCTCGGCTTTCTTCTCTTTTCTCCCCCTTTTTCACCCTCCGTTTCCCCCTACGAAAATAACCGCGAACCGGATGACACGTTGCTGAAAATACAACCGCGCTCGTCTCCCGCCCCTCGTTGCCCGATGATATTTCCTAGTAATTACGGGGGGGGGACCACGGTGAAGAATTCTTTTCTATTCAAGGGGAAAACCCCTTCGGTGCGTGAATATTTCAGGACCGAGGGAGAAAAATTAAATGAACGCCTCGTTGAACGTACTAAGCGTTAATTAGGGAAACGCGCGTTCACGGGTTGCCTCGTGGCCCCGTTGCTAATTAAACGGCTCGCCCACGTCGACGTTTGTTTTGTAATTACACGGATATCGAATGACCAAAGAATGAAATTGAAAGGGAAACAGAGTTTCCCTCACGAAAGTTCGCGAGAACGATGACTGGATTGCTGTTCTTACGTTTTCAAAATTCCAGCTTCTTTTGATACCTGTACTGCCATGCTAAAGGCGCTGAAAAAAATTGTATCTATTATTATTACAGTTTTTCGTAATTTCTTTTATTTAGAATGTCGAGTACCTAATACGACGATTTCTAATTAAATAATTGAAAGGATATTAATAATGCAAGCGACAAATTTCTATGAAGATTCAAGTGTCACCCGAATATGGGTGACACGGCAGTCAACGTGTTAATTGGACTTCAAATATCAAATTTTAACATTGGATATTCATTAAATTTCGAAGCATTAATCAATATCTTTCGGTATACTACGCTATAAATCGAATACCATCTATTTACACGTTTTCGTTTCCGCAAGAACATCCCCAAATCCAAGTAAAGGGGAATCCATGTAAAAATCTATATTTTCCATTAATTCTCACGCAACGTCACACCTGTTCCACTGATCACATCACCGGTTGCACAACGCCCATCCTTTACCGGCAACAAACCGAATCGTCGCGTCGGGACATCGTCGATAGGAAAAGAAGGATGGACGGAAAGAGGCAAAAGAGAGGAAAACTGGCGCAAGTGCAGCGATCTAAATAGCAGGGTAAAAAGGATGGCGTAGAGTGAGCGATAGGGAGAGGAGATTGGTCTGGAATCGAGATTGATAGCGGTTGGTGGTCGTGTGCACGGTGCACGGTGCACGGTGCATGGATTCGCTTGGCAGGCTACCAATACTTGCTCTCGCATGTCGTCGACATTCGTGTTCTTCCCTCTTGGCCCTCGGCTGGCAACTTTTCAAAGTCGAGTGGTTCTCGTTGCCGACGACGTTGTCGTTTCCTCGTTCTCGTTTCACGAAACGAAACGAAACGAAACGCGTATCCTCGCGACTGTGCGTCTGCCTTGAAGCTTTCGAAGGGTACACCGTGAGAACTTTAAGGTAAACCGGGCAGATTTATTAGAAATCACGGCGAAAGGTGGCTCGTCGTGTTCGTTAAGATCCCCCCCGGTTGGAGCTGCATAACCGTTTCGAGGAAAAGTGGAGATTTTCGATCCGTGACGATCGTTCCGATCTGATTCGTCGCCTGTTTAATCGACTTGCTCGATGCTCTCGTTTCGCGATACGTGGAACGTGGAACGGGTTAAAGCAAAAACACGTTACTATCGTGTCGCGTGAAATCACCTATTACCATATGTAAAACGAGAAATGCGCGATATGCCATGGCACGATAGCAGGCAACCTAAATTTGACTTTCCTTCAAACGTTTATTTTTGTACTGTTAAACATTTTTATCTCTACACGATTGTCAAACAGTTATCCACTTGTTTTTACCTGTTCGTCTGCACGAGTGTGACGTAATCCCGTAGAAAATCACGAACAACCGGTTTCATAGGTGTTTGCGATGCTGATGTCGGCTGGTACACGTATGCACCACGGATTAAAGCGTCTCGTTGAATAGTACGCGGATGGGATCTGTCGGATTCCCGTATAATGTATGCATTTAACATTAGACACGTTTGCAGCGCAGATTCGAATTGCAAAGCCACCTACCCACATGTCGACACAGCCGCGTCTGGTCACCACTGCTGCTTGTCCATGAATGCTTATGGCTTATGGTATAAAAACGAGGGGATTTTCTAGGATACAGGATATGTAAATCGGTCGAGTCGAAATATTGAATTGCGACGCAAGTTGGTAGGAATTTTGAATTTGAAGCTGAAATAAGTGTTGGCTATAATTATTACGTTCTCTGTTGTTGATCACGAGGTCGATCGAATAACTCGATCGAGAGAAATATATATTAGTCCGAAAGGTACATAACGATCTCCCTAAACAGGCAACATCGTTGATTTTCACTGGTTGCGCACGGTGGTCGGCCTCGTTATCCGATGCAAACGTGGTAATTAGTCGAACAGGTTCCTTTAACAGCGTAACGACCCGATCGCCTTGTCCTGAGACTTGTAACGAGTAATCGAACACCAAAAATCCTTTAAGATCGTGAAACACCCATCAGAATTTGTCAACATTTTTACGAGTTTCAAACTTGCATAAAATTTTCGAAACTATCGAAAATTTGATCAGATTCAAAGCGATTAGAATTGTTGATGCGTCTCGGATTTCACGACGTATCATAATCAGAAATGTGTCCTCCGTGTAAGGCAAATCGTGAGATATCTAAACCGAAAGAAATTCTGGAACGATGGAAAAAGGTGACGAAGCTTCGATTGGCGAGTTTCACGGCGGAAAGTCGTAGGGAACGTCCGGCGAATGCATAATTTCTCTGATCGATATCGGCCGCGTTGGTATACGCGTTCACGTATGCGCAGTTGCGCAATACCGTGACTAGACGGCGTGCAACTGCAGGGAAAAGGGGGTCGAAGTTTTCCATTGCTTGGCTCGAACGATCGAATCGCATCGTCACGGTGTAAATGCACGCCAGACGACGAGCCACGACTTTTCAATGAACCACCGCAGAGACACTTTGATGAGTCATCGCTCTATCGATCTATCTTCTTCTATCCTGCCATTAGAATTGTTCTGCTCGTGCGTCTGCTCGAACGATTGAAATGAATCCTCTTGTGGCGAAATTCCGGGTCAGTTGGGGCCGGGTTTCTTGGAATTAGTATCAAACTACGTGATTCTTTATTACGTGATTTCGACGAAATATCTTTTGTGTCGAGGAAGCAATTTCTTTCACGCCACGATTAATAAAATCGGAGGGGGTGGGGCGAATGTCCAACCGATCGATGAATTAATCTGGCTCGCGTCGTCGGGCGGGAAAAAATAAATAAAACGGAATGGAACGTGTAAACAGCACCGGTGTGTGTGTGTGTGTGTGTGTGTGTGTGTGTGTCCACCTTACGAATCGATAGTCGGTCGTGTCATTAAATTCAGACCTTTGATTCAAACCAGCGTGGAATTGCTCGCTCAGTCGAAACCTTGATGTTGTTCAGTGTTTTATGGACGGTATTCGGGTCGATGAAAATGGACGGGTGTGATTTAATCGTCCGCTGGACGACGGATACGTTGCTTCTGACCTTCGTTAAGATTTCATTAAAGGGATTTTCTACTATCGTCGACGAAGCTATGAAATATTTGATCTTCTAGACCGAATAAACAACAGAATTATCCTCTAAATCGAATCCCCATACACAAGGTGCTACCAACATTTTTCATCCAAGCAGAGATACCAAAGTCGAACCGGGATCTGAGAGCAAACGAGATTTCCACGCGACGCGATGAATTCGCGAGAATTCCAGGCAGCGGTAGAGGGAATTTTGTGCAAATACTAGGGAAAGAGGGTGGAAGCTATGGTAGTGGTGGTGGTGGTGGTGGTGGTGGGTTGCTGACGAGAGCACGAGGCAGAATCGAGCAAACTGAAAGTTAGTTTGCAACAATAATTATCCGAGTTCTGCAACTAGTGGGCGAAACGAGCGAGTCGAGCTTTAAACCGGAACGAATATAGCCGTCTAATTACCTGGGGATCGTCATCCACCTGCGTACAGAAACAAATTACCGCGTTTATTCCGATTTTTCAACATTACAATAGAAAAACAATTTGTTAAGCTCTATAGAAAAAGAAAATGTGATGGTTTCGAACTTAATTGCCGTAAAATAATTTTTAGTTTAACCCTAGATCACTAAACATTCGTCGAAGTTAATTTTTCTTGCTTTCCTATTTTTTAATTAAGAATTAAATAAAGGAGATATAGCAAGCATACATGCTTTAAATTCGTAATCGATGAGTCGAATAATTAATGACAGAGTAACGCTCATTTAAGTTTAGTTATCTAGGGTTAACCGTTCGACTATCACGTTCAAAAAGTGCCAACCAGTGGTGATCGCGTTTCTTCTATTTTGTTCGACATGAAATCTAAACAACGCGATCGCGTTGCTTGGGACTCAAACGGTTACGATTCTTTCTCGAAATTATTGTAACTTGACGTATTTGACTAAATTGTAGCTGGATCCGAGTCGCGGACTTCGAAACAGTTTCACTTTGGTGGAGGGTAGGTCGGATTGATCGTTGGGGATTTTACGATCCCTTGGTCTTTGACGAACCAAGAACGTTCTGGTTTAGAAGGGATCGTAAAGGAGCTATGCTATCCTGTTCGGTTCGGTTGGTCCAGCTTCTCTGCCAGAAAAGTATTTTATCGGAAACGATCGCAGCCACCAGCTTCTCGTTACGAATATTGATGACGTAGAGAACGTCCACTCCTAACGCAACCACTATGATACCTAATGGCATTCAAAATTTCTCTTATATCAATTGTTCGATTAAAATATCAGATTTGACGCATCATATTGTATCGGAGGTTGCAGTACACTTTCACAGACGAAAAGAAAAGCGTTTTCTAGCGAACTCTGTCCGAGGAATCTGGTGTGTTAGGACTTCTAGATCCCCAGGGCATGCCACTCCCTACCAGGGATGTCTACTCAATCCTTGCACGTACAAACTTCACGGGAAACTTTGCTCGACTAGTTTCTTCCGTTGTCTGGAGATCGTGGAATGTGCTTCGCAAACTTTTCTTCAGCTCTTATGAAACATTCTTCCCTTGGTAAATCGCGTTGTCTGATGCGTTGAAAGCGATACGCTCGCAAGATCTATTGTCTGGAAGAATCCTGACAATTGCATTTGTTCTTCGATAGAAATCTTCTTCGTTTCGATGGACAACCCTAGCTACGATAATTAGAAATTATCGTATAAACATGGGCCATTCGAAGCTTCGTTAATCCTTTAAGTTCTCATTCTTGGTTAAAACTTTGTCACTTTGTAAATAACAATTCATTCGGAAAAATTGAAACTGTTAAAATAAGAAATTATCATTATTTGCTTCCCTGCAACTCGAAGTTTCTATTATTTGTATACTATGAAAACACGATTCTGAACGCTTCAAGTCGCCAAATGTGTTCCTTCCCGCGGCTCGAGGGAGCTCCTCGAGAAACACATAGTTTATTTTATCTGTCTTCCGCCCACTTGTCGGAAGTTTGTGCATTAAGAACTCCGTAGACACGATTGCGTCTACCATTCGGAACAAACTTTCGGATGCTCCACCGGTGGTTTCGATTGCTTCAATTCTTTGGTATTCCCCTCTACACCGGCACTTACCTTACTCTCGTTTCTCCGATTACTCGCTCGAATCTTTACGAATGAATTTCTTCCCCAAAGACGTAATATATCAAAGGCACTTAAGGTCAAATAACGCAAGCACGATAGTTTAATCATTATTTTCCGTGATATTCAATAACTGGTTAGAATTCGAATCCCTTACATACGAGTGATTTTATTCCAACAAAATTCGTTTCCGAAACGGAAACAATATCTTCGAAGAATTATACGTAAAATAAATTGGACGATGTCTTCGCCCGTGTCAGTTCGTTTGTCCTCGTTCCCGAACCGTAATAAGCCTCTCTTCCCATCGGCGACGAGGGAAAGCGAGGAAAAAGATGATACGTCGTTAAAACGGTCAGCCAAATGGTTAGCCTTGATCCTCCTTCGTCTCTGTTATTCAGGCGGTATCACGGCTTCGAAGACGGATGAAGCATCTTTTCTTTTCTATCCATCTTTCGTGTTCGAATGATTGATCCATCGGCACGCTCGAGAAAACTCTTTGATTCTTCTAGGAAACACTTTCTGGGTGGTCGATAATAGTATATTACGTATCAAGAGCGCAAAATGGGTGATTCACCTTGCGCCCGTATTACGTAGACTATTTTTTGAACCAGAGAGCGCAAAAATCGGGCTTTTCATGCCTATTTGGCGAGCGCAAAGGCCCGATTCCATTTTGCGCTTGCCAAATAGGCATTAGAAGCCCGATTTTTGCGCCCTCTGGTTCGAAAAAGATATATTAACGCTCGTTGGAAACTTTCCCTGTACCGGTGTTAATGATGTCCGAACCGTTAAGATTCTAGCAAAGTGTCAAGGTGAAACATTACGCAAAAGGTTAAAAATTTACACATACACATAGGATAACACGTGGTGGTAGCTGTGCGCATCGACACGACGGACTCCCTTTAAATGGCGTCTGTGCACAGGTTCTCCCTTGGTTCCCCTCGATTTCCATCGGTGGTTGCATAATCGGCCGAACGAGCCAAAGGCAGTCCCCGAGAGAGCAGCTGTTCGTCGTTGAATTCCAGCGGACGCGCACCGTCCGCTCGTTGCCAGGGGTTGAGGTGGTGCACGCAGGTGCAATCTGACGATGGTTGCTAGTTGCGGCGGGTAGCAGGTGGTGCATGGCAGATATCGGTGAGAGTGTATACGCGCGTACGTGTGGCTCCGGGAATCTCTACCGATTTCACGCGAGATATTATCGACGGATGACCCGTGTTACGACTTCGAAACAGGACACCCCTTTCTATTTGCCTTGGAAAGTGCATTCTATCAGGCTGCCAGTCGTCCAATACTTCGTTCTAATCTCGACACGGCCTCGTGTTTCTTTCGAAACGACCGAATTCGACGAGTCTTCCTTCTACAAATGGCCAGCCATCTCTCGTCAATTAACACTTTCTTTGCCGCGGAAGCTTATCAATACTGTCGGTTGTTGACTGAAAACCATGACCGATGACACTCGGTGCAAGTTTCGGAGGACCCGAAAGATCGAATTGCAATTTGTACAGGTGGGCAGAGGACAGTGGGCGCGCAGAGTGCAGGATGCAGGGTGAAAGGTGTGCGTTGAGCAAAACCGAAAGTGAGATTAGCTTCGTTCCGGCTGGCAGGCCGCCAATTTCTAGCTGATTTTATTGGGCTCACGCACGCGTGCACGCGCGCAGACACGCTCCGGATTTCGCGCGACCCGCTATTCCCGTACATCCGGGTCCTGCTCCGACGGATATATCGTACCGAAAACCCCTCCCCCTTCTTCCCTTCTCTCTTCCACCATTTCTCTCGTCTGTCCGTTCGTCCGTGTCGCTTTATTCTTATAGATGGTCACATTTCGCTCCGGATTTATCGACGCTTCTGCGGACACACGCGCGCTCGATTTTTCTCTATCCCCTTGCCGCTGATAATTGGACCGACCGGTTGATTTAAGCTTTTCAACGCGCCAGATTTTTTCACCGCTCGCGGTAGTTTTCGATGTCACTGCGAAAACACGATGCACGATTCTCCAATCACCGCTGCTCGTTGCTTTGCTTTACAGTTGCTTAAAGCGCTATTCTTTTCTGTCGAATATCACAATATTTTTGTTAAAAATTTGAATAAAAGTACCTATAGCACAAGACATTCTCCGTTTCTCTGACTATGAATAAAACGCGACAAAAATATTTCGTATCGAGTGAAATTCTTGCAGATTACGAAGTGTACTATACATTACGATTGGTCGTGCACGGTAATCGACGTGGAACGATAGCCCAAGGCGATTGTCTATATTATGCGGGAAGGTCTTTCGATTTCGATTAGCTTGGAAAAGCTAGCCTGGTTTTCAAGGAAACAGTACGGTGGGAGTTTCTTTGAGAAGGGTAAAATTGCGGGCAGGTATCGCCCGAAGGGGTCAGCGTTCCGAGAGTAAAATCGTCCCTCGAGGCGAAAGCGTGCCGCTCGTAAAATCACGCGCGAGGTTAAACTCACGCCGGCAGCAATTACTTTCGGCGCCGTGGAGAGCGAGAATATTTTACGAGGTCGGCGAACGGAGAGCTAGGCCAAATCGGAGCGAGGAGAGGAGGAGAGGAGGAGAGAAACAGAGATGGAAAAGGGTCGTTAAACGACCAGAGAACGTAAGGTTCACGTGCTCTTGTATCCCGGTTTCCATTTTCCTTTTCGATCTCGAAGTCTTTCTGGGGAACGCGAATCGCCGAATAACTGGTTACTCGAGTCATCAGGCAACTTTCTTAGGATTTTCTCGAAATAGACGAACGCATTTCGGGAATGCTTACGAAAACGGATTCGCGCGTTCACTTTGTACCTTTTGCCGCGACCAAATAACCGAGTGCGTTAACCTTTCTTGCTAAAAATGGTTTCATTCCTGCTTGGAACTCGAAACTTATCAGCCATTTCCCCTAATTACCACAGATATACAACGTATAATACTTTGTTACAAAATCGACCAACGTAACACGTTGAACGCCGCGGGGGTCACCGGTGACCGGCACCCGAAATTTTGTACAATCAAATAATTGCCAACAGAAATGATAAAATAAAGCACGGATAGCGTTAACATTAAGCTAATAATGCTAGCTATCGAATTGAAAGGTTACATTTCAAAATTAGTTGATTATATTCTTAATAATTAGGATTTCAACGTGTCTGACTACACACGTCCGTTTTCACTGTGGCAATCAACGTGTTAAGCCGAACCATTCGCGTCAGGTTTAGATAATCGAAACCGGTACACAAGAAGATGATTCACGTATGTACCCATTTTGAAAAGAAACTTTACAAAATCCGATGACATCACGTCCCTCTTCGAAACTTGTGCGTTTTAGTCATCATCCTCGTTACTCGTCGTTGAATCAACGGAGCACGATTATTTGACGTACATAAGTGAAGCAAGGTCGGCTTCTTTATGCTATTTCGGACGGTCGTAAACAACCACCTACGCGCACCACCGTTTACGGCAAGAAAAAAACATTCGGATGACGAACAAAATGACAAAACGTAATCGTGCAAACAGATAGATATATCGAGGGAATAATCGAGTTTCTCGAGACGGGCAAACTGGTCAAACTCGTCAAACTCGTCGGGTGAGTAGGATGCGTGTTGGTGGTTAGGCTTTTAATAAGTGGTTCGTCGGTACATCGAACGGTAAAACGGTTGATCGAAGCTGAGAATCGATCGGACAGCGCATGATTACAGCTCGTTAAAGGGCTGAATGCATGTGCACGCGCTGCTTTCGCAGCTGCGCACGCTTTCGCGTGCATTATGCATGCACGCGTTGCCGGGCGACCATACGAGCCTGGCACGCCCACCCTTTTCACCCGACCAACTCTCCTCTCTGTACTCTGTACCTGGGGATCGACTTTTATCTTACATGCCCGACGGCTTAGCCTCTCCAACGAACATCCGACATATCGTATTATTTCTTCTGCATTTGTAGATCGACCAATCTTAACGAGCTTTAACACCGTTTATTGTCTCTTCAGTTTTCAATAATTCAAATAAGAACTTTTGGAGCCTCGAGTGTTTGTTCGTGACTGTTTTATATCTGGTATAGAAGCTGGTAGTTTTTGGTCGGATGGTTAATTAAGCTCTTTTTTCATTTCGTCCGTCGCATCTTTCGCGATTTGGTTTTCACGAAAACCCGTTTCATTTCCGTCCGTCCATCGAAACTATACCACCGACGGCTAGGAAAAAATCTATATCTCTCTCCGGTTTATTCTGGCCCGTGTGGTTCGGACGGTAGTCGAACAAAATTGCGGTTTATCCGTTTCCCAGTCTGAACGAACGAATGGGTGGGGAAAAAAAAGTCAAAAAGAAGAAGAATACACGCCACGCGTCGACCAGCCATCAGCGAACAGCGAGCTAAACGAATGCACGAAAAAACGATTGATCCTTAATGGAATGCGAATCCCGGTGAAATCTAGGATTTTCATCAATTTCCTTTTTTTTCCCCGCGTTCAAATGAAATGCCTCGAGTTCTGTTCAAACGTAAACTATAAAAAAATATCATACTTTTAACGTATATATTTTCCTTGGAAGCGTGAGAGGTTCAATTTGTATCCTCTTGAAAAATAATTCGATTTCGAGGCTACGTTGCGTTCGTTCGGTTATACGGTGCAGCGGAAATCCTGCTGGCGTAAACAACGCCGCAATTAATTCGATATTCTCGCGATAATTTAACGCCAGTTGCGTTATTTTGCCTCTCGTTTAATTCGTCCCACGCTCTCGGCTTCTCGCTCTCTTTTCCACCCCGCTTTGTTCGATTCCCGTTTCAACCTCTTTTCTAACCAGCAACGATAATTCTCAAGCACCATGACAGGGTCAGATAGTTTTTCTACCTGAAAATAGATAACATAAGAAAAGGTCAGAGATTCAACGTTAATCCTATCGCGTCCTGGAGGTTAGATTTCTTAATTCTAAACCACGATGGTTAAGGATAAAACGAAAGAAAATGAAACGATAGGGAAGTATGGCTTTCGTGGCGTAGCACTGGCTGGCACACTCTCGAGAGACGGTAGAACGAGGAGGACGTGGAAATCAGAATGCAAAATTCTATCGTGTGGGTTGTTTCTCACCCACACGGACAACGTGCGGCGCACGTTATCGTTCCATGACTCGGGATAGGAAAGCCCGTGGCACGAGACACAGGAAAGGCTGTCCTAATTGCCAAGATCGACGTGAGTCAACCTATTGTTATGTAGATTGTCCCTGGGTACTCTGTAGACAATCTAGAGTCTAGGAAGAGACGGGGTGGGCATTTTTTCTCGTGACCATAAGCAAAGAAGAGAAACGTTGAAAAGTTGTCGGAACGCGAAGGGTCAAGGAACCTGAATGTTTTAACGCGTTTAGTGCCGCGTGGGTGTTACCGGTGACTGGTAACACATATTTGCTACTCGCTACTTTGTATTTCTATTTATATCCACAGAGATTAAGCAGAAGTTCGTTCGTGAATCGCAATTAGCGATTTAAGGTTGGAATTTTGTCGAGAAGCACACGAAATTCATTGACAGAGTGTTACCATTGCACTCGTGACGAGGCGGAAGAAGAACGGTGGCGCGCTAATTGCGATCTGAAGTACGGGTATCCGACATCAATGAACAAAACTATTACAAACGGCCGACTGTTCGCGGAGGAAGAGCAAAGAACGAGGGGGAGAGAGGAGGTTGTGCAACGGGTGTCGTTCGCTCACACAATTTCACCTCGACACCGGTGTTAAATATGCATTTATCGCCCGCCACCGCCCCCTTGGGAAGAATAAATAATTCCTTCGCTGCAACAATACGAATTGTTCCATTGTGCACGATTTTCATTTATAAATTACACAGAGTCGTTTCGAATTTTTCTCTTTTTTCCCTGCTGAAACGAAACGGGAGGGGAAGCTTGTGCGAGCCGAGCAAATTAATTAATTAATAACAGGACGTGGGTGTACATTGTTGGCAAAATCAAAGAGCGTTTCTGCGTCGAGTTTGAAATTAAAATCTCCTAATTTATGTCGGGATCGTGTATCGTCGTTATTAATTGGTTGCGCTGTTAAACTCGCTTTTCATGGAAACGATAACTCACCGTGAAAATATAGAATATTTGTCTCGTACTTTCTTCATCGTCTACGATTTCTCTGTTTTCGATCGTATCTTGTTGGATCTTCGCGTTTCCCTTCCTTTTCATTTTCAACCCTTCCGAACGTTGATCCTCGCAAAATCCTCAGAGAAACTTCAACGTTTGATTCTTCGCAAACCAATAAATACGCTGAACAAATCTTTCTCTGTTTATCTAAAAGAAAACGTTGGTTATAAAAAAAGAAAAAAAAAAAGTTTCTCACGATAGAAATAAAAGAAGTAAAAGCGAAACAGGAAACAGAAGTTGTAAAGAGGAGTTTTGTAGGGCTATTAAAGAGCGGCGGGTTGTATTTACGATGGATCCTCTTTAAGGTAGCCGTGGGGTTGGGAAAACGGGTCGATAACGCCGTCTCGAAACAACCCCCTTCCGGCAACCCCTCGTGCATTGTAACTACAGCCACAGCCTTGCCACGCGAGCCTACAAAGGAGAGAGGGAACAGGAGGGATGCTCATTCAGAGTGAGCTCTGTGTTTATGAAAAGGGGTTGCTCGCGACCCCGCAAACACCCCTCCGCCCCGAACCTATGAGACACGCGGCGCGACGTTCCTTCTTTCCTTCCTTCCTACTTGTTTTCAGCTTTGAGTTGTACGCAAACAGTAGCACGCTCGCTGTTTTTATTTGTTAGGCGAACGTACGCTTTCCAAATTTAGCTTAAATTATCCGCTCGTAGAAAACTGTCCCGTTTTTCCTTTGGAACGCGTAGCATTATAATTAAGTCGTGAAAGTACACAGCCATGGTTCGAGTTGGGAGTTACGGTCGCTTCTGAAGCAAGAGCCGTAATTATTCGATCGGTGTTTCGTAGGAATAGGGCTTCCGTGAAGGTTGGATAGAAGGGAAACGTTTTGAGCAGCCGGAATTCGTGGTTCGACGAGCGGAGTTGAAATTACGGTGTAAACGGGCGAATTATCGAAGTCGACGGTTCAGCGTCCGCGGTTGACCGCCAATCTCGCTTCGCTTCTCGATCCAGCTGGAAATTCTGCGGCAGGCTCGACTTATTCCACCGCAAATCGAGTTTAGATCTTTATCCGCTCTCTCGTCGCCCTATAATCGAGTTCCCTTTTACGCGTTCGATATTCTACGCTCCTCTTGATTGCAGTAAAAAAGGTAGATTTCCTACGAATCGATAGCGCAACTGCACGAGGTCAGAAGGATCGACTGTGTCCTCTGTTAACGCATCTTAAAGTCGTATCTTAAAGAAGATAACGACGGATTTCAATGAATGATTTATGGTGATCGCGTGGAAGGATACTTTGACGTTTTCTATCGCGTGGGGCTGAATAAAAGGTTAGGCAACGACCAGTTGATCGATCGAAAGGGGCAAACTTGTAGGAAATCCCCGTGAATATTGTTGCGGCACGCTCGACAAACATTTGTCGCCGAACGTTTCAACCGATTCGTGTTTTTCCTTCTTGTCAATCAATCGCTACAGTTTTCTTCCATTCCTACCTCTTTTTTTTTTCTTTTCTTATAGACGAATCTAATTATGGTAAGCAAAATCGTAGTGGTCGTATCGTTTTCTCGACAGAATTATTTAAATTTCAAATCAGTGTCGACACCATTTAAGCTGACAATCTTCTGTAATAGAATTTAAATAATTTCGACCTAAGCTACACGAAAGGTCATAAATTTATTACATAATCGCCAAGCTAATATTAAAAAAGGCGAGCAACCTGCCAACGATTCCCTTTGGCATTTTATATCTCTTTTTCTCGGGTTGGTTCGTTTCGTTCCTTCGTTTTTTTCCCCCCTCAGTGTCAGCGAAGAAAAACCGTGACGGCTGATTTATACGACTCTTCTTGGATTACCATGTTGAAGTTTTCTCCTTGGCCTTGTTTGGAACGCTTCAAGGCACACACAGCTGGACTTTAGCATTCGGCACAGGAAGCTGAGAAATTTCCAAACGTCCTTTAACCTTTCCAGACGAGAGACGTTCACAGACGCTCGAAACGGTATCTCGTTTCTTGTGCTATTTTTGCTGCCCCGCCTGTCTGGAATTAACTTTCATTTTTTTTTTTTTGTGTTTTTTTTTTACCGCGTTGACTGTCGCGTGGATCATCGACGCTTGACCTGTACAAGGGAGTGATACAACTTTTTTAAGACTTATATTACCGATATTTATCATAAATCTTTTAATTTCTTACGATAATCGTACGTTTTTACACGATTTCGCGCAGCCTTGAATTCCCCACGAATTCTTAACGTCCTTGTTATCCGCTTCCGTTCGATCGTTCTAATCGCGCTACTCCCTTCCATAATGTACAGAGATCCCTTTCCGTCTTGAATTCGCTTCAAATCGTTTGGAATCGTTTCCCAAAATGTATCGTGGCTCTGTTGAATGAAACACAGGGGAAAGGAGTAAGAGAACCACGACGCGATATCGCCATACCGCAGCTGCGACACCAACCGGTTTGATAATGACGTGTCGAACGGGTAAATGAGATAGCCTCGATAGAATGCTGGTGGCGCACGTCGAGTTTGCTCCAAGTGGAAGCCTCGAGGGAGAGCCAGAAAGAAAGAAAAGACGTTTCTTAGCTCCTCGTCGAGATGCATCTCGACGTGGAACGGATTATGAAGAACGTTTGCGGTTTTGTATTTCATTGTGTTACCGAGTTTATCGATAAAGAAGTAGGTTTGTCACAGTTATCTTCGCTTTTCGTCAACAACATCGCTGCAGGATTCTCGCGAAATACGCGACGCGCCTTGAGCGCGTACGTATCCTGAAAACGAGCGAACGAAAACTGGTCGACACCGTGTGTACACTGGAAACCGTTAATTGCCTGTTAAAGCAACAGTCGCCAAGGACTTCTACCGACAAGTATCCTCCATACCGTGCTGGCAGAAGAATTTAAATTAGCGAGCAACGAGGTCGTTGATTAAATGATTAATTGATACCCGTGGCGAGCGATTGATATTGATAGTGATCGACCAACCTTCGATCAATCGGATCGTGTCACTCGCGTCCCAGACCCGCGAAACGTGTACTGAACTCTTTTAACTAAAAGGGTTTCGTACGAAAACAATTTGAAAAATTTGAAAAATTTGAGAAATTGAAATTATCGAAGACGGTTTGATAGGCGTGCAAAGCTTCTGTTACGTTCGAGCGAGTAATTTCGTGGCACGAAGCCGGCTTGGCGAATCCGATTCGCGTTCAAAAATAGCGCGGTAAACACGAAGCAGGGAGGACAGGTGTTTAAACATCTGGAGTTTCGTATCACGAACACCGTTTATATTCCCTGAAACTCTTACTTATCGAGGTATTCCTGGCATTCGAACGTTACCGTGAATCCTTGACCGCCTTTGAGCAAGCTCATTCCATATTCCCTCCATTAGTCTTTTTCATTTTGTTCGTCGATTTCTGTTGCTTCTGCGATTTACGTCTCTCGCCTAAGGTGATGTTTTTCCCTGTCGTATCTGCGTTGACTTTCCAGATCAGCGGTTTTTGAAGTCAGGGAACATTTTCGGTTCGTATCAAATCTTCTTATCCACGTTTTATTAATTATATATAACGTTTAACTTAATATCTGTATTATAAAAATCATTTTTAAAAAAATTCGTCTTTGCTCGCTGGTTAAGAACCACTGTTCTAGATTGACAGTTTCATCGTGTATTCTTGTTTCAATACAAAACTTACGATTGTAGTTCGAGAGGCATAATTTGCGTAAAGCACAAATTCTTTCTGTCAAATAAAGCAACGTGCGAATCGCGTGACTCGCGTGTTCCACCTTGAACGAATTATTCTTTGCGTAACGTTACCAACCACGAATAATTGCTGTACGAGAAATTGCTTCTCCTCGAATATCGTGTCCATGTCGATTATATCCGACGAGTAACGAGGCGAAAATTGATTTGCAACGTTCGCGTGGCCACGTCTTTCGATCGGTTTGCAAGAGCGGAGCGGATAAAACGCGATAAGCCATCAAAAGAAAAAGAAAAAAAAAAAGGATTGTCGAGAAGGCCTTGAAGACCGAGAAACATCGCGACCGGTTCGTTGGCAAATGGTTTCCTGTCGTTCTCGAAACGAGCACCTGGCGCTGCCCGAGGGGAACAAGTTGGTCAGAATTTTTTAAATCGACCACCACTTTCGTCCGTAATCGTCCTTCTGCTTTGTAATTATCCGATTCAGCTGCATTCGCGAATCGAACTCGACAGATTATGTTTTCCTTTTAATTTATATCCATTTGTTTGAATCTGTTTGCAAACCGGACTAACACCCTAGTAATATTTTTTTTTGTTTTTCAGGTAAATATCCGGAATCGTTTGATTATCCCCTAATGGTAGTGCAATCTTCCAGCCTTGGTAAATCGAACAATCGTGAGTTATATTTGCTTTCCCCGCATGTTTTATACGTCTGGAAATATCGACAGTAACGCGGCATAAGTAAATAAGACCAAAACCGCAATAATTACTATAACCCAAGGAAATTTTATAATTGCATAATTACACGTAACAAGGTTGCAAAAGGCGGTATAAAGCGAGGAATAAACCAAGTTTTGTTCTACTTGGAATTCTTTATCGCGAGATAATGGCAATCGTACGAATAAATTTTTATCTCGTCGACTTTTCCATCAATTAATCGATGCTTTCGCGGACGTATTATCGAAAGAAGGTTTTATCGATGTGGTCGCATTCAGCCACGTCGTAATTTTCAATCTTATCGGCAGAGCGATTCATAAAATCCAGCAATCACCACGTCACGTTTACTCGTCGGGGAACGTCCTCGTTTCATCGACGGCCTCGTAAAAGCGTCGAAAGCACGGAATACATGCAACTATCCATCCAAAGTCCAGCACCGATAAACGCTCGCCTATCGTCGATAGACACAATAAAACAGCGTTTATTTATAAAGTAGAAAAAGTCCCGTCTTGCGAACCGCGATCTTCAGCTTCAAACCAACCGTTTCTTCTTCGTATCGATGGTGCACCATATTGTCAAATCTTTTTCAGCATTTTTATGGCTTGTGAAATAAGAGAGCCGTTGTATCGTACTTCGAAACGTACCGTTGGAATGCTCCTTACCAGCCAAAACGGTTAACAAACAATGGCTGTCGTCTCGATTAATATAATTGTAAAAAAAAAAGGAATAAATGTTGCACGGTTTCTCGACAAAGTTCTGGGGTGCGATGAACCGAACGTATCGTCGCGATAACCCTGCCTTTCTCCCCGTAAATAGCTGGTGTTCCCGGGATTATCGATCTCAGCACAAGACTGCTACGAAATCGCTGATTTCCGGGTAACGCGGTGACTAAGGATCTCTTTGCAAAAAGATGAAACCGCAAATATCCGTGAAAAATGTACGAAAAATCTCTCGACACAATGGCCACCGTCTTTACCCGTTACATTTTACACAATCTGTACGTTTTATCACCGTATCTCTGTGTTTCCTGTTTTCGTATCGCCGCCACGGTGTTCACTTTCACCTACGCTTGTCTCGCTGATTATCTCGATTCTGAGCCGTTGCCTGTTGAAATCAGCGAAACGTTTGATGATTTTTGATAAAAAGAAGACGGTGTTGAACGAGCTTAACTCGATTAACTATTAACCTTGCGTTTCGATTACACAGCGATTCATTCTTGCCAACTATTCGTGTAAACAGTTTGCTTTCCGCGGACGGTCTGTCTCGACTTTTCGCACGAATGTACTAAAATTCACTGCGTCGTACTCGCTAAACGTTGCGAATACAATTGATAAACAGTAGAATTCCGTGGCGGTTCGGAAGAGTTTTGTAGCGGTGCAACCTACGGTATACATATAATTATAAAGTCAACTTATGCATATAAATCCATTCAAATGTGACAAGTGAAACGGATCGGCGGTTGGGTAACGACGGACGGAGTAAAAAAGGAGGCACGAGCCGAATAATCGAAAATGTAAGCAATAGTTATAATAGCAAATAGCACACGATCGAAATGAAATAATGCAATTTGTATTTAAAATCGTTGGGAAATCTGCTGCGATATTAATTTTGGCCCTGACGCGACGGATGGACCAGCATTGCCACGAAGAGACGGGAGTATCGAGATTGTGCGAGATGATGTTGTAGGATTGTAGGGCTTTGTAGAGGTTCGTTGGCGAGTCGATTGTCGAGGATCGATCCTTCCCTCGGGCATGTTCGGCTTTGCGGAGCAACTTGTCGAACGAGATTTCGGAGGGGCCCCGATGAAGGCAGGTCCGGGACGGGTTTCGACGTTGACGAAGCAAAACCCGTCCCTCGATTCTCGATTCCCTTCCATCGGGAGCCCTTTATTCTCTCGGCTGGAGAAGCCGAGGTCAACGCACCGTGGAACCTGTTCTCCGTAACAGGTACCGAATCGAGTTTTCCTTCTTCCTCGGTTACGAATCGTCGAACCTCGTATAACGTTCGATTCGATTCGATTCAAAGATTTTCATACGACAATTAGCAAAAAATTTGTCGCATTTAAATATCGGATTGAACAGGGTTAAACAGAACCCTGAGAAGAAGTAAAGGGGGTTTGTTGGTATCTCGAGGCAAGCTAGCGCTGCTGTACGTTGCTCCATTCGGATCATTGAAGCTGCGATTAAAATTGTTTTCAATGAAACGAATCGGAGAAAAGGAGATAAGGAGCTTGGTCCCTCGAGTGTGGAACGCTGTTATTTTCAAGTCGAGAGACGATTAAAGCGGTTAGATTAGGAAGAGGAAAACCGTCGTATTGAATAAACAAACGTTATCGAGCCGCGATTAATGTATTTAGCGTGTTGTCGCTGCTATTATAGTTATTTTAGTCGGGCGATTAAAAAGAAAGTGAATGCAATTGAAATTACGCTGGTAATTTTTAATCTAAGAAATCGTAATCTTCGACTGCGAGATTGATAACATTCTCATATTACAGCATTTGAAATGCTGTCGCATTTTTGACTCCAACGATTAACTCGCATTCCTTGAAATATGTATGAAAAGAAAAGAGAAACACGTAGAATTGGGTTGAACGGTCAAAGATGGAGGTTGAAAGTTTGAGAAAAAGTAAAAAGAAGGTTGGAATGGACACGCCGCGCCGTGGCAAAACGTTGAAGAACCAGCGCAAAAATCGTATACGAGCGAGTCGGAGCAATTTCGATAATTGTATTCAACCGGCGCGGCGCGGCGTGTTTGGCTCGGTGAGGATCCTTTCTTCGGGTTTGGTTCCGCTAGAAAGAAAGCGTTGGTTGGTTGGCGAAAAACGAAGAAGAAGAAGAAGAAGAAGAAGAAGATGAAGAAGAGAGCAAACGGGGCTGGTTCACAATGCAGCCGGAAACAGGTTTCGGGCCTCTTAAATGGCTGGCTTGCTCGTAATACGTCTACCTCTCTCTGCTCTTTCCCCTCCGTTCTTCGTCTCCTCTCTTTCCGTTTCTTTTAACAGCCTCCTCGGCTGTCTATCCGGTCGGGCTGCGTGTTAATTCTCATCGTGGCATCACCAAAGATCCCTCCTCGTAAACAGCTCGTTTTTATCGCCTTGGCCCGATGAGCGTCGACGAGTTGATGACCTTGACGATGCTCGCGACCAGTTGAACTCTCCTCTTAGACCGATCCTCGCGATATTAACCCTTTCGTTATGGATCACGCGCGCGCGCTAGCTACAACGTAATACCGTTTCACGCATTCTTTCATTATATCGGAGCTAATTGAAAACGCTACGTTTGTCGTAAGTCGTATGGTTACGACAGTCAGGGTTAGGTTTTGCCAACGGACTCGTTAATTAGGCTACACCGTTTAAAAACTATTCTTCCGTTAGAATTTCGGACTTTTATATATTCCAGATTCCAGAACAAGATTACAGAGTCATGTTCAAGGTGTAGGGCGAACGAAGGGGCGAAAAAAAAAAAAAGAAAATGAAATGAAAAGTTTTGATCTGACGCGACGTCTGCTTAACGATGTAACTCGTGGTGGCCGATAACGAGCAGCCCTTACGCAACGCGCGGGGCTTCGAGTGGCGGCAATTAGGATAATTTCATTCCGTATAGAAGAACGTGGGCGAACGAGGAAAACAAGCGAACACTGAGAAACTGGGTGCGGAGAGGGGAATGCGGACCGATTTGCAAGTCAAACGACGCACCTCTCTGCCATTCCAACCTTCCTTCCTTCCTTTACCTACGTACTCTGGTGCGCGTCGTGCGGAAAAAGTACGGGAAATCTGTACAACGAGACCAGAGTTTTGTAACGAGCCGAGGCTTCTGGTCTTTCTTCTAAAAAACGACTCGACGTCGACGAGTCTGTTCAGATTGTCCATCTTCTCTCTTGTGGCCCTTTTGATTTCTCGGTTAATAATCGTAGGATTCCGATTTCTACTAGCCACGAAGCTTGAATATAGCCCAGATAGCACAGAAACATCTTATGGATGTCCATAGAACGTCCATGCCGGACGTTTCGTACGTTCGGAGGATGTCCCGTTAATGTCCATACGTCCCCTATACGTCCCCGTTATGCTCTTTGAACGTCCTAGGAAGGTCCTTGTTACAAAGTAGAACGTCCATAGGACGTCCTGTGCGGACATTCTCAGGACGTTTTCCGAACGTCCGAAAGTAACATTCTCCGTACGTTGTGTGAACGTTTACAGGACTTTTCAGAACGTTATGGTAACGTCTTGGAGGGCGTACAAAGAACGTTTTCCGAACGTCCGAAAGTAACATTCTCCGTACGTTGTGTGAACGTTTACAGGTCTTTTCTAAACTAAATATTCAGAAAATATACAATCAATATTTAAAAAATGTAAAATGAATATTTCTGTTATATCCTATGGATATATTCATCAACAGTTAGTCCATATTTTTTAAACATTTAGTTTACATTTTCCGTGTGTATACAATGTTTGAATCGAATGTTACTTTATATTAAAATGTACGTGGCTCAAAAAATATTTGAGTGATATTTAAAAAAAGTATCCTTAATAAACCCCGCTTTTACTTTATTTCTGGATTGATAATTATTTTTCTCTAGATCGCGATTTAATTTTTTTTTTCTTTAACATCATTTAAAACTTCGGTTCCAAACGTGACGGACACAACAACACACCACACACACACAAACACACACAAACACAACCTCAAATTATCACGCGCGCGCGCGCCCACATCACGCACCCCCTGCTTTAAAGGTGGTCCCCGGGTCCACCCATCCTTGCTTGTTACTTGGGCCTACGATGCTCACCTTCTGTGACCTGCGAACTGCGAATATAACGGCGTTCCTATCCCTTCGAATCATCATATTAAAATAAGATGTGAAATGAATAGTAAAAGTGGTACAAAATAGATATACTATAACTACAGTTCAAAATTTTGGAAGCAGGTGAACAGGATCTTATACAACTTTATTGCTTAAGATTTTTTATTATAATTAAAGTAAGACTTATTATCAAAATTGAATTTAGGATAGCAAGTCATTAGAAAATGAAATATATTTTACATAAATGTACTTTTCTGCGAACGACGAAATGCAATTGCCCAAAACACTGTTGTTGATATCAACAATATCGATATTTCATTCAATGTATGTTATTAACATATATAAACACATTTAACGTTAAATGTGTATGTCTTCTATATTGTGCAATAAATTTTTTTTTATGATAAGTATAGAATATTTCTTGAAAATCAGAAAAAAAATATTTATTTCTTAATGTAGAATAAATATTATATGCATATTTAAATATTAAGAACAGATTGTATCGCTTTTTGATATTGTATGAATATCTATACAATATTATGTGCTACTAGGGGTGGATGTCCTTAGAACCTTCCAGTCGGACGTTCCTGGGACATACGAAATATTCGCCCCATGTACGTCCGTAGGACGTTCCAGCCGGACGTCCCTAGGACATGTGAAATGTTCGCCCCATGGACGTACGTAGAACCTTCCAGACGGATGTCCCTAGGACGTACGAAATGTTCGCCCCATGGACGTCCGTAGGACCTTCCAGACGGACGTCCCTAGGACGTACGAAATGTTCGCCCCATGGACGTCCGTAGGACCTTCCAGACGGATGTCCCTAGGACGTACGAAATGTTCGCCCCATGGACGTCCGTAGGACCTTCCAGACGGACGTCCCTAGGACGTACAAAATGTTTGTCCCATGGACGTCCGTAGGACCTTCCAGACGGACGTCCC
Source organism: Stelis phaeoptera (assembly GCA_943735885.1). Taxonomy (NCBI): domain Eukaryota; kingdom Metazoa; phylum Arthropoda; class Insecta; order Hymenoptera; family Megachilidae; genus Stelis; species Stelis phaeoptera. The sequence continues at coordinate 15,341,637 of OX030932.1, read as the reverse complement.
TAGGACGTACGAAATTTTCGTCCCATGGACGTCCGTAGGACCTTCCAGACGGACCTACCTAGGACATACGAAATGTACGTCTTATGGACATCCAAAGGATGTTCAAAATGGACGTTGGACGTTCGGACGTAACCTGGACATGAAACGGACGTCCTTGGGATGTACGGTGCTATCTGGGAGGTGTATTAATAATTCTGCACTATTGCATGCCAGGATACCTACGGTCGTCCTAATATGTTTGCAATAATGTTTTTAGTTGCTTTAGCGACAGGCAACTCTGGTCTCTGAACAGAGGTTAATCGATCAAAAAAGGATTTCGAAGGAGGCTTTGTTGGAGCGGATTGAACACGAGAGGAGCAGGCCTGGGGAGAAGGACAACGGCACCGGCTCATCCCCTTTTGCATAGCTTTAATGGCCTAGCCAGCCAGCCGGTTACACATCGACCAGAAATCCTGCGGTATTCGTCCGGTTCGACCGGAGGGAAATAATTACGGCGCCCATTTAAAAACCGGTTTCTCTCTCTTCGCGTCTCGACCTTCGCCTTTTTAGTCCTTTGACGAGAGCCGCCCGACACGCCAAGGGAACGGAGAGAAAAGGGCGAAAAAAGGACCAAACGAGAAATCGCGCAAAGCCGCTCTTGGAGCAGAGATCTGCTTACGGTTGAAATTCATCCCCGTTTCTTCCTTTAAAAGGAACTTCCTTGATTCGATATTTTCTGCAACCGATTCATCGTGTTGCCTTTATTTTACAGCGAAACGTAATCTGTTTGCGCAAGCTCCGTTCGAAAACGATTGGTTGTTGCTTTTGAAAATAATATTCAAAGGAATAGTATACATCAAGTAACACCTATTCGAAAGCACTATCTTGCTTCCCAAATACGTGAAGATTCCTAGAATTGTCCCATGCCCAGTGCCCAAGCATCGAGATACGGTATTAAAGTAAACCGAAATAATCCACGAGCATGTAATAATAAGAACATCCTCGACGCCCATGTCGTTGCATTTTAATGCACTCCACGTTCCAGTGACTTCGTTGGGGATATTCAAGATTATTGCCCTCGCTCCCTTTACAACGGGGAAGGAAGGACATTCGAGCCGGCTCGAGTTGGCCGGGGATTGTGTTTCTCGCACGTGTGTACCAGACGTGTGTCCCCTAGCCCGTTTTCCCCTCGAATTCTTTCGCGAAACAATCGTTAATGCAACGACACGGAAGCTCCGTGCTCGCGTTTTATACTCCGCATCGACTTCTAATAAAACGCTTGCAAATAGAATTTTTTATCCGTCGCACGAGTGCCTTGAAACGCTCGAAACTTTGTCCAATCAAGGAAGCTAAATATCATAAAAGCGATGTGCTCCACTTATTGAAGATTTTCTGCGATCTTAGCGTGGCATTCAAAGCGTCGAAGAATGGCACGAATCGTCCAAGTCTGATATTCAGATTCTTATTGCAGTTTTCAGTCGTGCGTCCTACTTGACGACAAACAGTACTTAACGATCGATCGGAGCACCGTGCTCGGTCATTTTTCTTGCCCCCACTCTCGACGAAACGAGACTGGTATCCAGATCGCGGGCACGGATATCTGACTAAAGTCACGCGATCGTAATGCGGTGCCATTAACCCAGAATTCTTGGGGCACGAGAAACGTAGGAAGAACATCGTCTCTTTCTCTTTCTTTCTTTCTTTCTTTCTTTCTTTCTTTCTTTCTTTGTTCCTTTGTTTCTTTCTTTCTTGTTTCCCTGGTTGGCTGTTCGACCGCTCGCTCGACGGACCTATTTTGCCGTGGATGGAATTTCAAGACGGAACGGGAGTTAACCTTGAGGAGGTATGCCGACTCTACTGACCGAGGAGGGTTTAGAATTACGCTGCTCGAAGGGCGGAGACGCTGCCGCCCGAAGTTTCTCCACCCCAGGGACGTATCCGGATCGTCAACCGTGTTTCCTTCCTTTTTGCTCTGCTCGTTTCGTTCGGACCGTACTTGGAAACGAATCAATACTTAAAGGTTGGGGATCGTCGAAGGGCATCGTTACAATTTCTGTCGGTAGATAACGAATCGATCGGATTTAAGATCCAAGAGGAACACCGTACATCTTTTCCACCATTCACGAATCGACCCTTGCGTTTCCTATTCAATCTATTTCCACTCGGTTACCCTTTGTCCTCGACTCTTGATACGATGAATCACAAAGTGACCTTTTCGTCGAAACCTCCCCACCGAACTGACCCGCTACGAGAATGCTCGTCTTCCATTTTCACGACGGAGTTCCGATCGACTATTTTTCGTAAGGAGATAAATTGTCGAATTGTAATTGTCGAGTACAAGAAGAATGCCGAGACCTTCTTTCCCCGATATATATCATCATTTTCCCTAGGGACGGCTGTAGCATGTTCGACGGCGCGGTGCGGCGTACGTGAGGATATCTTCGGGTCGGCGATGAAAATAACAGAGAGAGAAGGGAACAAGGTCGATTCGGGCCACGGTCGTTAAAGTTCCCTCGAGAGTAGAGAACGGAGGAACGAGTCCCTCTATAGCTTATGGAATCTGTTGGATCTGGTCGTTGTGGTTCGTAGCCGACTCGCGGAATCACGATCGATCGGATCGTGGGCGGTCCGTATCCGGTCGATGGAGAAACACGGGACGGTGCAGAGCGTAGTCGGAGCGGAGTTTCGGCGAAAACTGGGGTCCGCCAGGATGCGGCGCGGCGGAACCGGTAAAAAGACCGGTTTGTACGCGGCTCGCGAGACCGGCTTTCTCGGTCGTGTACCTGCCCTCTCGAGCGGTCAGCAGAGAGCAAAACAAACGCATCCGTGATCCGTCCAGTCACGAAGTCCGCAAAGGGGATAAAGAGAAAAGGGAGGAAATTGATTGGGTTCCTCGTGTACCGTACCGACCATTACGAGTCGTTCGCGCGGACGATGGAGATGCTACGTCGTATCTGGGGATACCTCTGCTCCGTTTTATTCTTTCGCCTCTTCTTTAGCCCCGCTGTTTTCTTGTCGTGCCGGCATCGTTGAAACGGGGTTAATTCCTTCTGGTTGCATAACGCGTGTGTGCGCGACACACACACACATACATATGTACGTTTTCTCGTTCCGAGTTGTTATCTGAGATCGCAGGAAGGAAATGCTCGATTCGACCGTAAAGTTCCGGGACAAAGTTGCTTCGAGGACGACGAGTTTGTTCGCTTTTACAGGAATTGAGATTGTTGCACGCTCTGCCCACGCTAATCCCCGAAAATTATCACCCCCAGAGAGGCGTCTGGCGAATGCCTCCGCCAGATGCACACACGGTAATTTACCATTTATCACGGTTTCGATTTCGATTTCAATCTCGCCATTCCACGAGTCTTCGAATAATCTCTCTCTCTCTCTCTCTCTCTCTCTCGTATTCGCTTTTTAGCCTTGAAAGAGTCTTTCGTTTTTTTCTCGAATATAACGAGAGAAAGTCAGCCGGCGTTTTGTCGTGCTTCGCTTGTTACAGGCTGTGCGAAAAGAAGCTGTTTCAGCCGAAAGCGCAATATCGCTTTTAATGGAGACTCGCTGGTGCTATCAGTGTCTTGGCGTAAAATTTAATCCGTAAAAAGCACGATAACGGATACCTTCTTATCCGACGACCACCCGTGTCTCGGCAACGCCACGTAAACGAGCGTATCTCGTTCCAACGTGGCCTCGTAAAGCTTACGGCGCGTCGCGGCGTGCTTGCGGCTCACCGGTATCGACTCGCAGTTACCGAGTTACAGCGTTACAAGGCGTCCGATGCCGCGTCGGATATCGCAAAAGCAGCGCATAGTTCAATTAGAACAGCAATTACCGGGAAGCCTGTTAGCTCTGTAATTTGCCCGTTGAATCATTCGCAATCGGTTCCATCGTACCGTTTTGCCCTCGATTCTGAAACAGATCAATCGTTCTTATCTTTTCGGTATCTGACTGATGTGTCAATTTTCCAATAGCTCTGCTATCTTAACGCGAACAATATCGTTTATTCGTCTTTTAAAATATATACAAACACGTGGTGAAAAAGGTATCGACAATTTTTCCGAAAAATCTCCCTAATTTTAGTGCAAAGCGAAAGTAACACAATAGGATCTATATATCCACGTGTAGCAACGAACACCGTATCGCGTAGTGTACGTGATAAAAATAATGGTTGTTGATCTACTTGTTTAATCGGTAAACGTTTCGATCGGTTTTTCATAATAGGACAAAAAAAAGTTGCTAACCAATACGTTGTATCGAGCTGATCGATAATACATTATCGTCGACCTTCTGTTTCAAATAGAAACTGTCGAACGCAATTAACGACGCGGATAGAATTGCAAATGATTTTCTTCGTATTCAATTATCGAGCGGTTTTTACACGAGAATGGCCGACGTGTGACGGCGGAGAACCGTTGAAACTTCGGTGCTTGTCGATTGAATTCCAAATTATCCGCGTTTTAAACTGTCGGAACGTCGCTGTCATGCACGATCTAATTTCTCCTCGGGAGACAAGTTTATTTTTGACCCATTATTTCAACATGGTTACCCGTATCGGTTAATCTGAAATAATCTTAATAATTAAATTTGTCGAAAACAGAATTGATCTCTCGAATAGATCCTTCGTTTCCGGTTAAATATTATATACGCTCCGCATTTAACATTTCTTCGTTGTACAAATCGTGATTGAAACTAAATTCACGATTCGATCACACTATTAATAGAATTTTATCCGATATTACTACATATATTAGGGTTATTATTTAATATTTTAGTTATTTTCGACTTGCGATCAATCTACTGTCAACAGACAGACGTTCGTTTCGCGTTCGCGTTCGCATTCGCGCGACTATAACTATAGTTGCGCGACGATCGTTGCGCAGAAGCCAACGGCCACGCTAGAAGCCGGTTCGCTCTCTTCAGTTCACCGCGCGATTATCCGCGGGCGTTTTTCTTCTTCTCCTTGCGTTTGTTTCCGACCTCGTAGAGTCGCACGCCCTCGACGAAACGTATCGAAAAAGGGAACAGAAGAAAAAGAAAACTTGCGATACGATCGTTGACCTCGACGAGTCGCGCGAACCTAACCTACAGAACCACTCTCTCGTCGGTGACCCGTTTTCTTCGCTCGAATTACCTGGACTTATCGAGCGTGACGTAACGGGGTCGAAATTTGACGTTGATCTCGCGGATTACTTTGGTTACAATGAAACGTTCTTTTGATTGTTTGAACGCGGCGGTATTTTGGTGGAACGTTTTGAATAAAATCGGAAGGTAGAGGTAACGACGAAAGGCAGACCCAAAGCGTAAACGGAACGATGAAATATCGCGTTAAAAAACAATTTACGGAGCTGATAAAATACACGAATTTTCAAAGCGTGGCCCGTGCGCGAATGCGTTACGGTTCCGTTCGGAGGTGTTCGGCCGTGATCGCGAGGGCTCGTCGATCCTCGGGTATCTTCGCGAACGCTCGTAACCACGCGCGAACCTATACCGTCCGTCTGGCGTTTCTCGAAAATGGGATATCGTCCGGTGGTGCACGAGCTCGTTTCCTCGGTTTCTGGCCGTAATTTTATATCGTTAATATTCTTGCTAAATGTATGTTCTTCGATCAGTGAATTCCGTTGGATTCGGTGTGCTTCGAACACGTGTGCAGTGAATCGGTATTGAACGCGCATCGCCGCGCCGTTTTGTCCCGCGATCGTGCTAAGTGGAAACAAGCGTATTTTGTGTCGCGATGATTACTGCAACTAACAGGGATTACCTTCGACTGAAAACCTAGTCCGGATTCTCAGGTAATGTGCTGTACAAACTCTTAATACCGTTCGATTCGATTAAAGTCGGCCAGAAGCCTTTCAAGTGACAGCAGCTACGAGACAAGTGACATGTTGCTGTCATAATCGTTAAAAACCGCTTGGCCGCCATGATTGTTTTCGTCGATTATCGGATGTTCAATCTCGAGATCGATTTACACCGCGAGATATCGGACGCGCTTTTTTCGCGCGCATATTCAAACATTTTTGCGTCGATTTAGCCATCGGTGATTCATACAAGCGAAAGAAAAAAAGAAAAAATTCCAATTCGATCGTTATCGAGAATTTTAATCGTCAAGGTGAACCACGCGATCGAAACCACGCGTTACCTGTTATTACACGGATGATCGAACAGGTATCGTTGTCTTGGATTTCGTCGCCAACGCAACGCGATCTTATACGTTAACTTTAATCGCGTACGATTCGAAAGTAACCGAATTACCCGGCAAACAGTTCGACCTCGGATTAAGTGCATATGCTCGATGAAGCACGAAATGGAAACAACCCTCGAGGGTACCAAATGAAATCATCCCCTCCCACCCTTGGTTCTCGGCGTAGCGCGTGCAAGGAAACGGAAAAAGCAGCAGCAGCAGGTGGTGTTTGGAATTTAAACACGATCAGGACAGAAGCCCCTTGGCCCTTCGAGCGGCTCTGCTCGAATTCCAAAGGCGAAGACGAAATTTCAGATGCCAGTTGTTCGATCCTTGTCCACGATGGATCTAGGGGTAATTGAGAACGTATTAAAAATTCGTCTGGATCGGTCCCCCCCTCGTGTCGTTTTTATTATTCATAAACGTTTATCTTACAAAGGCATTTAGTGCCATCGGGGTGGGTGGATAAAGTCCACAGCCTCTCGAAGCTTGGAATTCAAATAAATGGACGGTCCTCGAAGACGCGAGTTCCGTTTAAGCCGCGTTCCTGCCGATTTGGACGTTTCGTCCGGTATAAATCGTCCGGCATTTCAATTGATCGAGTTCGAAGTCTGATCAAATCGCGAAATCAATTATCCAACGTTCGGAGTTAGTCGTTCATCGACGACGATCGTTTTCTTATGAAGACATTAACTCGTCGTGGAATCTTTGAAAGTGTTTTTTTCCTCCTTAGACGGGAACTGAAAGAGTGCTCTGTGTGTGCACAGGTTGCGTGCAATACCCACGCATACTGATGCACGGACACGGACAAAAACGCAGGAGGAACGAGAGAGGACCCCCCCGGGGAACCCAGAAGCGGTCGTCCTTCGACGAAATAATTGCGGAACACGAGCCAGCTCGCTCTCTTGCCATTTAATGGCGGTATTCGCCGCGCGTACACCGTGCAGTCGTTATCCTCGATTTATGGCCAGACCTGGCCTGAATCCTTATGCGGCGTTCGGTTAGGTACAGGTCCGCTTGGAAAGGATGGTGGACGGTTTAAAGGAAGAGCCGGAGGATGCTACGAGTTTCGTATGGCCGTTACTCTCCATTTAGAGTGGCGCCTCCGATCGGATCGATCGAGACGCTATCGTCTCCGCACCAAATTATTCTATTATTTCGTTCAAAATAATTTTGTTTGTTGCATCAGGCGCATAAGTAATCATTCAAATTCAATTATCTCGAAGAACAGTGTACCCGAAAATAGTTTTCATCCAACGACACGCTTCGCAGTGTCATTCGATCCCTACGATTCACACGTTTCGGTGAAACCTTTTGGTTTCGGGTTAGCGGTGTTTAAAAGCGGAGCATCGACGGCCGAGAAAAAGTTTGGATGCGACCCAAGTTAGAACGCTTGATGTTTTTTTTTATACACGGGGATTATTTTAGGGACCAAGTGAATTCTATTCTCTGTTCTTCTCTGTTTCTTTGCTGTGCTGGAATGCGTCGATTCGCAGGAAAACAAGCGACAAAGTTGACAGTGTTTCCGTGCGTTTCGTAGGAAAAATTTATTCGCTTATTTAAATGGAAATCTTCAATTTCCATAAAATTGCTCGGTTCCCGTTGTTCGACGACGTCTGGAATCCAAGGCTCGTTTCGTTCAGAAGAGTCAGGCGTTCTGCTCCAAAATTTCCAACCGGTGAAACACGAAACCTGCGATGAGCTTTTTTGAGCACGGATCACGGGATCGTCTGTCGCGAAGGAACCTTGAACTCGGACGTCTGTTCCCAAGGACACGACACGGCTATGCATATCAGCCAGATACACACGGAACAACGAACGTTTTGTTCTTCGCGTGCACGTGTCCCTTTGTGCAACACGGTCTCCGATGGGAATAAACATCGAGGCGTTTAAACTTTCCTTCGGATGTAACACGTGGTTGCGCAACCTTCTCTACCGCAATGCAATCGGTCGCAGCCACATGAATATGTAATGAGCCTGCGATATTGGCACCGCGTGTGTACGGTGATGTTTGCTTTAACATTCTTCCAACCCTTTGATCGAGATCCAATTGCCCTTTCAACGCGAACGTGGTAATTTAATAGTGATTGTTAGCATTTATTGTTAAATGAATGTTTGATAATAATTCAGTAGTAGCGTATAGTATCGTGTTCGAACGGGAAAAGTTACAATAGAGACAAAGACGTCTCTTTCAAAGGGTTAAAATTCACGACCGAACTATAGTTTCTCGGTCGAAAATCTCGTCGTTTAATCGGACAATAGACGCAGCGTTTCGCGAGAAAAGCGGATCTGTGTGTCCGTCGTCGAAGAGAAAGTTCCCCGATTATAAGCCGTGGAGAATCGGTGTTAAGCCCTGGCGAATTAGTTTCTTCTTCTTCTTCTTCTTCTTCTTCTTCTTCTTCTCTCTCTCGAGAGAGAGCCGGCTTAGGGATTTCGAGGCTGATACGAGAGTTTGTGTGCGAAAACGGCCCTCGTGTAGGACCGTACAACATTCTGCAAACACGGTGAGCTCTGTTGGAAGCAAGGGCGGAACGATTTCACGGCCAATCCCCGAGAAAGCCGAGAGATAGGAGAAATAACAATGACGGACAGGTAAGTCCGTGGTAAATGTTTACCTTTCCTAATTAAATGAAACCCCCGCCTCTTTCGTCGGCGCGCTGCTTCCTTTCAACCGAGTACACTATTATGTATCTGTGTCTGCGTGTAACAGAAAGAATGTATTCCTAACTTTGATACCTCGTTGAACAATTCCTTTTCGCGAAATTTTATGCATAGGCTTTTTTCTTTATTAGAAGTCATTCGTTTTTGCTGTAATTCTTCATCCACGTAAGAAGTAGTACTTGGTAGCAGCGACCTGTTATTGTTATCTTTGATTTACTGTTCTTATTGTTTTTATCGATTATGGCGTGTATCGATTATTAATCCCTTGCCTTGTATCATAATAAATCGTAGTCCTATTTAAAAATAAGAATCGTTGGAATCTGCACATTTTCTTCAAAGAATCAACACGCTTGATGATTTTCACAAAAATCATATTGATACATATTTCATGAAAACTTGAAAAGGATGCGTGAAAATAGGTGAATATTACAAAATGAATATTATCTGTGAAATAGGAGACTCTAAGCTTCGAATCGATGTACAAAACATCTCAGAGACACGAATGTTTATCAAATAAGCAGATTTCAAAAATTGATGAAACAAGACCGGATCTAATAATATCGTGTCGCACTCGTGACGTGCCATACGAGTTTTAATAATTTTAATTGCGAAAACGTGTTATAATGGTAAATTAATGTCACAATATAACGGGACATTAGTTCATAAATAGTATCGAGACAAGTTAATATAAAGCAATAGGTGATTATCGCTCGACCGTTTCGAAATGAGTCAGTCACACTTAGCTTATCGTGCAGAAAGTAAACCAGCGTGCCGCACGACTTTCCTGATAGCCGAGCCGCCCATACTTTTCCAACGCGTCGGATTCTGATTAAATTCTTACACGCGAACGCCTGTGCGCACGCGAAACTCGAACGTGATTACCTGATCGTTAACAATTGGGACATACTCGTGATCGTTGCTAGTCACGGACACGCCGAGTTACGAAAGCGAACCGAGGATTTCAAGTGTAATACAATCGATTAATTCGAATAATTCAGATTTCAGACTCGTACAGCTGCGAATTCGGGCAACCTCGAATTCGTAATGTCTTTACGATTAGATGGCTAGTATTGGAATTTCTCGAACGGAATGTTTTCTTCCGTGAGTATATATTGAACTTGATCCAATCCCTGTCGGTCATGAATTTGACACGCGTGTCGAGCAGATGCACGATCCGCTGGGTACACGCAAGCGCGTGTTCTCATGCGCGACCAAAGCGTGTAACGCTCGTGTAGCGCCATGATTAGACACGCCACGGGGTTTCGCAGAACCGGTTTGCCATTTTTCTTCTTCTGCTTCTTCCTCTTCTTTCTATCAACGAAGCCCGGATGGCTGGCCCTGGGTCTCTTCTCCTTTCTCCCGAGACTCGATTCTGGGTCGACACCAGAGAGGAGAGAAGATGGCGAGAGACAGAATCGCAAAAATACTCGCGTTTCGTTCGTTTCGCGCCACTCCGTTTCGCGACTTTCTCCTTGCGTAATCGAACACCAAGACTTTCTTCCTCCTCTCTCGACAACTAGGAACAAACTTGTCGTTGTCGTCTGCCTCCGACGATAAGTCTTTCGCTGGTTCTACTTCAAACCCAGTCCCCGTACTCGAAAATCATGTTTATTCGTTTGTTTGTCTTAAGGATACAAGCCCTTTATATAATATGCAGTAGAGCATGTTTGCAATACGACATAAAAATCTAAGACACGATCGTTGAATTAACTAACTCTCTTTTAATTTCGACCTGAAATAAGCGAAGAAAGTTGCCTCCAGACGGATAGAAACTTTCGCGAACGCGAGCACTGATAATGATAGTCGTTATTAGTCTGGGAATCTAAGGAATCCGTGTTAAATACCGTCTTTCCTGAGTGTACGTAGATTAAATCATCCGGGAGCACGATTAAGGAAAAAATATTGAAACTTGTATGAATTAATCGTTTCAAAGTATCTTCTTTTCTTTTTTCTTTCAACGCGTATGAATTATTGATGAGGTAGGTCGCGTAATGAATCCGTATTTAAAATTACTCGAGGAGCACTTATTGGATTTCCTTTTTTTTTTCTTCTTCTTCTTCTTCTTCTTTCTTCTCTGTTAGCCGAGAAAACGGAGCGTGCTTTATGCTCGTAGGAACTGAAGCGATTATACGAGGCCGCGAGACCGATGAACAAAGAGATAGAGGCTTACATAACAATTCGACGCGGTCGTTTTTCTTTCAATTTACAAGTGGACAGCGAGAGGGGGAAAAGTGGTTACCGTGAAAGTTTACAGTTAGAAAGATGTATTCGAGGATAGAGCCTTCGACAACTGTGCAGACAACCCGAGAGAAGACGAAGAAAGGGAAGATATCAAATAATTCGTTTCGTTATCGAACGAAAATATTGACTCGTCGCGATAAGATATACGGTTCGACTGGGTTGGCGCTCGTTTCGATAACGATAAAACATTATTGCCCGCTCATTAACGAATATCGCCTCGACGACGATTCAATGTAATTTTCCATTCACCACGTTTTCGATCGCGATGACACGTTCTACGATCGGTATGTTAACAACGTCGTCAAGGTGAGAAGACCGCGGGCTATCAGAGCGTATCGTGACAAGAATAATTAACCCTTTCGTCATCAATCTTAACTTGTGCATGTAAAATATGAAAAGCCAACTGCTATGATTAAAACTAGTACAATCTCCGAAGTTTTCATTCAATGTTTCCTCGGTCGAATGTCGATCTCTGTTGCATTCAGCTCGTTAATTAGATAGATAGCAAGGATACCGTGAGCAAGGTGGAAAATATTTTTGTACGTTTCGTTTCCGACGATTACCCTGCACCTTCCTTAAAAACCAGGCTCCAAAGAAAAACAGGGAAAGTTCAAGTTTTTCCACAGAGTCGAACAGTGTACATGCAAGTCGCTAATTTGTCGAAAAACTTGGTCCAAGGAGTTCGTGTCGCTTGTGTAACGTCGCGACGAGGATTAATAATTCGTATTAATTAATCGTCGTCCCTTCCTTCGCAGCGACTCGAATTTCGCTTAGCGAGACAAACTTCCACGTTGTCGTGAACTTTGTGCACGCTTCGAGGAAACTTGGAATTCGACGCGACAATTTGTGTCACCATTATCGAATAACAATCCTAAGGTTGCTGAAAATTTGACTTACGCGCTTTTGGTCGTGCACCAGAGAGAGAAAAAAATGGTATCGATCTGGAATTAAAACGAAAGGATAGCGTGCAAAGTTTTCGAAGAAATAGCAGAAGACGGTGTACCGTAAATAAACGTCGATGCAAGTTTGACGTAATGTCCCGTAATTGTGGCTCGCGTAGCACGTATAAATGTAGCTCTGTGCACGAATCAAGGTGAAAGTGTATCATTAGTCGCAGTATGAGCGTAAGTATGCATTTTCTTGAACAGCACGACAATAGAAGTAGAGAGGAATCGAAATTGGCCAGGACGCGATACGACGGGCATTCGAATTTTACGACCGCGTTTCCTTTTCATTTTATATCGGCTTTTATGACTCGGAAACCGATCGAACGCGGTTCTTGTTTCCACCAGGAACGAGAAAGAGATTCAATTTTTCATCGGCCCGGTCGTTTTCTCGATCGTAAATACGTCGCTCGTTGCTCCGATGGCCGACAAGTAGAATTCTTTCGCGGACAACTGGGACAATTTCCAATGAAATACTCGTTATTGATCTTTTATACACCGATATAACATCGAGGCAACGCGCCAAGAGTATATCAAAAAATTTTACGATTCGTTACACGTATTCTAATCGACTTTTAATTTATAACACGGCCTGTGCCAACATTTCTGCATCGTCCGGCTTCGTCGTTTTCAATTGGAATTATCAAGGGATTAAAAGACTGTCGTAAAAAGAGTAGACGAAACGATCCTCATTAGCGTAATTAAACCTACCGTTTCGTGTAACAGGAAAGATAGGATGCGTAAACGAAAGGTAGACGATGCACAATAGTATAAATACGCGTTGCATCAGCTCCGTTTTTTTTTTTCCTTAGCTCGTTGTCGGTTAATTTACGAGTCGGCAGAACGTGTGGTAAAAACCCGCTGGAATTATAATTGGCGAACAAACGAGCAGTGCGAAAAGAATCTACAGATTCAACGATCGTTACCGGCGCATTAATAACCGAGAGAATAGTTTTCACGGCCGTTGGACGGAATCGGCTGAGATTTAACCAGCCGAAACTGGTAGCGAACTTTCAACGTTCAAGGTATTTCCTCGAACGCGAACAGAAGTTTGCATAGTTCGATTACCGATATCTGCCTTCCAGCCACAGTTTGCGCCTCGATTCGGATATAATTTCTATACTGTAGTGCATCCCAGGAAATACAAGTAAATCGTAGACCCCGTCTGACGGTTGCTTAGAAAGGTCAAAGTGCAGAGCAGAAATACGCGTTGGTTCCCCAAGAACTATCGGATTTCATTTCATGACCAATAATAGAAAAATTTCGAAGAGCAAGTAATCTCGTAAGCTCGATTGCAGGAAATCGGTGTTGGCCGTGTTGCATGATCCGAAGTCTCGCGAAAGGGAGAAGAGTCAGAGTCGGGGCCAGGAGTCAGGTTCAGCTTGCGACTACTTGGTGAATAATGCAAGCCAGTCGCGAACCCACGCCACCACGCTACTCGGAACCGGGCTTGTTTCTGTATAGACACATAGAGGCTTCGGGAGGGGCTGCCTATACAGGGTGTTTCATTTTAATCAATCCTGAACATCTGCCAACCTATACACGGTATCGAAAAAACGTTTCACTCGAAGCTGGAATGGTTAGGGTTACGTGATTTTACACGAGTACTTGTTTTGTAGGTGGTCGGCGCGCGTAATTTTGTACAATCAATTAATTAGGAAAAGAAGCGATGAAATAAACTGCAGATAATGCTAGCTATCGGTTTGAAATATTAAATTTGAACATTAACAGACTGTATTCTTAATAATTCGAATTTACATATGTCGTTCAAACTTTGATTACAATTGAATTTTGACTTTAATTCTGACTACAATTTACACAGTTAATGCTTGTCGAGTGTGAGGTATACGTAATATTTCAATTTCCTTCATTTCTTTTAACGCTGGACCTCTGACTGACGCATCTGTCAGGAAAATTATTAAAGCAACGGGTTAACGGCTGTATTTAATTAATTAAATGCCGAATGATCGATATTCCATTTAACCGCTGTTAAATGGAACGTCCTGTATAAACCGAGCTTGCTTACACGTATACGTTCAATCGGCTCACCGGTTTCTTGACTGTTTTTATATGTCCGACGCTCGTCGAAGCCTGTACATTCGCGACAAAGAAAGAGAAAAGATACATAAGTGCTAGGTGGGATTCGCCATTGTCCCTCCGCTGGGACACGTGTACGTCCTGTGTGTCTCTATCCACGCTGTTTCAGTTTTATCACGGGATTGCGATGGAAAATACGCGACGCGTGTACCAGTTTCCGTGCCGAACTGGAACAGTGGTTCGTTCGTCCACCACGCGCCGTTGCATCTAAATTCCAGGAGCTTGATTCGACAAATTCGGGAAAACGGAGTCGTATCAGGATGCGTTATCCTTCAATTTGACATTCGAACGTAGCTCGTCGCGTAACTCGGATTATTTGTTCATCGTGAACGAGGTTGTAGAAGTCGGTTATGAAATTTCCAGATAATATCTTGCCTAACAATTAAAGTTTCGGACGAAGTAAAAATCTGAGCGTTCTGAACGCGTCTCACGCATTGCCAACCTCGCGGCTTTCGGTGAAATTCAAAGTTCACGGTTTGGGGAGCTGAATGGAATTTCAAAGGACTCGAGCAACTTTGAAGTTCACGGATAAACTGACGTTAACTCGTCCAACAACGAGCCGGAATACCTAGTCGTCGCAGTTTCGCTCGATTACAAGCAACGAGGCTGGAGGAGGGGAACGTGTTTTTCATGGTTCGAAACACGAGCAGACTGTTCCTCGGGAACTTGTGTGCCAGTTTCGTCGAGCACACAAACTCTACGCGAGTCTCGGCTCTGTCTAAACTTTATCGATTGGTCACGTTCCCGATCCAGAATCTCGTCGAGTCGTTGAAATTCACATCTCGGCAAATATCTCTTTTTTTTCTCTCTCTCTCTCTCTCTCTCTCCATGTTCGATTTCACTCCTTGGAACGAATGAATCTGGATACGAAAGCAGTCGATAACTGTGGCGATAGAACGTTTCTTTATTAACAGGAAAGGTCAGAGATCGAATCTCTTGGAGTTTCTGAAATTTTCCATCATTTTTCATCGCCCGTTCTTTTCATACATTCACGATTATTCGTTCTGACGCAAAGTTATTCTGAAAACAGTCGACGTTGCACGTAGGCAAACAAAATTCAGCGATAAAATTCCCAACGTGTAGTTGATTCTCTGTATCGTGTCTCAATTACTTGCACGCGTATGATGTCATCGCTACTTGACCTCCTATGTATTCTTTGGCCGATACGTTGCGCTGGGGTCGTACGTGTTTTATCATTATCACTCATCTCTCTCTCTCTCTCTCGCGCGCGCAATTTCCTCGGGAAAAGCCGGCTGCAATCGCGGAATATTGCACGTCAAAATAATTATTTTTACACCGCGATAATGCATATTTGAATTCAGTAAACGGTTTCGAAAGTTGATATATTTCGTGTAACCAGAGTATCCGTGGAAATTATGGCGTGTTAAAAGGGAGAGTTTACGTAGAGACGAATGGAACGGTGGAAAGACTTAATCCAGGGCATGGTGGGTATAATCGCTGTTTTCCCGGTGTAATTTCTGTGACGGTGAAAATGTACGGCGGGATGGAAAGGGGTAACAGAGAAGCGAAAGAGATGGCTAAATAAAATCAATTAAAAAGTTTCGTCGACGTAATCGGGGAGTTTTCAGAAAGTTTTCCAGTCTGGCCAGCCCACCGTGTATAGAACGTCGCTACGTCACAGTAGCATACGAAACTTGAGCTATAAACTGACTGTTCACCAACACCGACCACCGATTCCTGCTAGTTTCGCTAACTTTCCGACTTTCGTGTCGAACTTGTTAATGGCTTTCTGCGGCGGTTCTCTGTTACCATCGGTTCGATCTTCTTTCACTACCCCCCTTCACCCTCTCCGTTCCTGTTCCGTTCCTGAACCGCTGCCATTTCGATGAAGCTATCCACAGATCGATCCGTTCCCCTATCGAACGTGTACTTACACCCAACGACCACGATTATAATAAATTTCCCGTTACCATCGGTTGCGATAACGAATTTCGCGTAATCGAGCCCGAAACCACCAGCCGGCCAGCCTTTCACCGCGATCGTTTCTCGTTGAAGTTCGAGAGCAAGAGTACAATTACCCGGCGCGACGCGGCGGTTAAGTTGACGGTTATTAGCTGGGATTAGATCTTGGCCCGATTACGTTTCTCCCAACGTTTAAACGTTCGATTCCACGTTGGATTTCCTTTTTACGGGTGTTCGACGTTTCAATATTTCATATCGACGAAATCGAATTTGAAATCCGAATGTATTAATATTGCGCTCAGCACATAATTAATACGTTGAATTAATATTAATCAGTCAAAGATAGGCTGACAGTATTCGGTAAAAGTATATGTTTGATTGTCGTTTAAATGGAAATTCAGTTTCCTATTAAATTAAAATCGAATTTCTACAACTTTCGATACGTAATTAGTTTTCTATAATTAAGCGTTACAATTTCATTTCTCCGTTTGTTTTCAAACATTTATCGGTTAATTTACAATTCTGCAGAGCGCTCAACGCGTTTAAGAAATTGCACGTATTGTCTTTATGAACATTAAGTCGCGTTTAAAACTCTTGTTATATTCAACGAACGTTTTCTGTTTTGTTGCAGGTAAGGAGAGAAACTTTGGTAGAAGATTCGAGCTTAGGGAGTTGAAAACGTTTCGCGGAAAGATTCGAGTAAGTCGACGAAAGGATACGATATATAAAATCTTTGAGCAGACAGTTTCGTGGCTCTATTTTTGCCACTCTTCGCTTCGTTTCGCTTTAACAGAGACACCTTGAATTTCTGTGAAGTGCAAGCCTATCCGATTACCCGTGCAAAGTCCGTGTAAAGCGAAACCGTATAGATGCTGTCAAGCCATCCTTCCCCCTTCCCTTCCACCCTGCTTCTTCTCTTTCTTTCTCTTCTTTCCCCCGACGAAAATCGCTTCGCCAAAGGCTTGAACGAGCGTCCAGGAAGCGACGAAGAACACGATAACAGTTTCGGTTATCAGGCTGAAACGCGATAACGCGCCACGCTCCTCGATAACAGCCTCTCTTCGTAAGCGAAAGATTAAACGCGATTTCGTGCTCACCTTTTCTCCTCGGTCTCGGTGTCACGTGCTTCTCGGGAAATTCTATTAACCGGACACTGAAATTCTTTTGAATAAACTTGCAAGTTTATAGACGTATGTTCCGAACCTTTGTTCAGCGTCCATCTACGAATTTGTGATAAAATATACCCAAGTGTTTTCTTACACCTCTCTATGTTTATCGCGGGTAATTCGACTCGTTGATTACAAAATTAGAAATCGATTGAAGTTTGGCAAAAGAAAAGAGAGGTTTGTTGAATAGGTCGTGGACTAAAAAGCAGTTTAGAAACTCGATCCATCCGTGTAATTAAGAGGAAAACTTGTTTCAGACTTGCCAGTTGAAATCTTAATTACGATCTTGCGGCGACGTTGTTCGCGCAAACGCTGCACCCTGGTTTTTCTAATAATTCACCGCTATCGTTTCACGAGATTCTGATATAAAAGGTTCGTGTCAAGCAATCGCGTTGGCCGTTGTTTTGCCCAGTTTTCGGATCGAAACCAGGTTACCTCAGGACGGGATTACAGATTCTGTTGGAAATTCGTGACAAGCTGTCGTCAACGTTGAATCCGTAATATTCTATCGATGGCAATTAATCGTGATTAGAGAAAAACCGTATTCGTGAAACTAGTGAAAACGAAAAGGGGGTTTTTTTTAAGAATCGTCGTACAGCGTTTTAATTTAGCATAATTAATGTTTTTATAGTGGGATTACGATACAGTAGCCGAGATCAGGCACACGACTTCAAAGGGTTAAATGCCCGTCCACGTAAATTCGATACTCTTGTTCGGTCGCTGAAAACAAACTGTGCTTTCGATTAAACGTCTCTGCATCGTTTCCCGTTGCCGAGAAAGCCCTCGATACGATTCAATATCCGCACAATTCCATTGAAACGGTTTCTAACGTTCCCCGCGTATCCATACTGTTGCGCCTGTCCATATGGAAATATCGCGTTCAGGGACGCGCTGTTTAATCTCGACCAGATCCTTTCGTAGCGGCGTTGAATTTAAATAACAGGATTATACGCGCGATAAATCTGCCGTAGCTATTTCCATTTTAATATCGCGCTTGTCTCTGCCGCGAGTGCCGCGAGATCGTGATGAGACGTTTTAATTATCGACGCGTGCGTGTACGCGTGTGTCGTACGCTCCTTACACCTTTGTTTCTCGCCTCCAAATACGCAACCGGAGTTCCACGAAAGCTGAGTCAACATTTACTTAAGCTACATTACGCGTACGTAACGAGACACTTAACCTAGATCTTCCTAAAACGATAATAGACGGCTCCTATATCTGGAATCGATAGTCGAGTTTGAATTTCTTTTCCATTAGCCCGGGCCGAATTTAACGATCGACTGGAAATAAACTCGTTGCGGTTGAAACAGGATTGAATCAGGATAGAGAGGAACGAGGAATTCTAAAAGCGGTCGAACGTTTATTTGCCGTTTCTAAAGATTCGAAATAATCTGGATTAAAGATAGAACTGGTCGATAGGACGATCGACGCATATATGCGTCCAAACCGAACCGTCACAGTAACTTATCTTATCAGTCCTAGATTTTTGACACAAATCGTAACCATAAGGTTTCCGTTCAGACTACGCAAGTAACTGGCGTAAGTAACCTCGCCTGTGCCTGTGACGGCCCGAATTTCTCGGTTTCTCAGCATGCCTATACCAGGTATATCGTTCGAGAAAGAAAACAACCATTTTCTCTTTCGGACGATATAGCTGGTACAGGCACGGCCAGAAACATAGAACAACTATTGGCTTAGTCTGAACGCAGCCTAATGCTAGGTTTACACCTAACCGAGTCACTCGGTAGGTATATTCGGCTCTTAAGTGCGAAGAACAGAGATTGTTAGCGTATGCCTCGAGGAAGGGAATTATACTGCTTATTTTATTCGAATTAAATAATATTCCGTGCGTTTACTGTGTCGAGCGTAAAAGTATTCCGTCCTCAAAGGGTTCATACTTTGATTATGAAATATGCACACCCATATTATTTGACAATTAAATTTCTATACAATCCTGTCGTTCGAGTGTTAACGTATCGTCTCAGTGACGCCAGAGAACGATTATTCAGCTCCGCGACGACTGGTATAACACGGACGTGTAATTCTTCGAGTTTCACTCAACGGGGCAAACGTTTTCAATGTCCGAGAAGAAGAATGTTTCGATAACGGTGACATTCGAACGATTACGCTTTGGCATCGTGTACGATGCGGTGTGGGCCGTGTTGGGTGGCGTGTACGCCGAGTGTATGGAAGAGTTCGAGAGAGGAAACGAGAGAAGGAGAAAGTGGACAATGACGAATAATCATGGTCGTGCGACGCGGTCCGACCAGCTGGCTCGGTCTATCACGTTTACACGAACCTGATAAATTATTTATCTCGCGACGGCTGGCCAACGGCCAGGATTTTCCCTCGCTCCTCCCTTCGTTTTCATCCTTCCCTTCTTCGTCTATTTATACGAGTACAGCCTGATCGATATATGTAACTCGTCCACGGATTTCATTCGAAACGAAAAAGTATCAACACCTTGTTCAACAATGTTTAACACCCTAACAATCGTTGTCGCTTATTCGTGACTTTAACATTTTATACAAACTTCAACACTTGGCATGCGGGCAACGTACTTTTACGTTCTTCACAGTCTGTCACTGAAGCGCGGGTTACGTAAAAATACGTACGTATTTAGTAGATTTGTGCTAGAGGGCATTGTATGTATGGAGTTTATGTTGCCAGGTAACGCTTTGTATTGTTTCTTCCCAGAAGTTTTGTTTGTCGAGTTATTCGTTGAGAAAAACGAAGTAGTTTCAGATTTATTGCGATTTTACCGAACGATCAAACTCCCGCGAGATTCGCGAAAAAACGCCCGCTGCACGCGTGAGTCCGCGGCGAAGTATACCCGCATGCCAAGTGTTAACACGTTTGCTGCCACGGGAGTCACCGGTGACCGGCACCCGAAATTTGTTACAATCAAATAATTACCAAAAGAAATAATGAAATCAATCACGGATTGCGTTAATATTAAGCTAATAATTATGTATCGAATTGGAAGGTTAAATTTGAAAATTATCTTATTGTATTTTTAATAATTAGGATTTCAACGTGTCTGACTACACACGTCCGTTTTCACTGTGGCAGTCAACGTGTTAATGTCAATTATCGTATTGAAAACTTATTCTTAAAAAACAAAAAAATTGGGAGCTTATTCTTTTCATCTGCTGCTCGGTTGTTTCTGTTCCCGTTCTCTACGGCGTTAACCTATATTCATGATCCTTTTCTGGGAAACGAAGACGAAGTCAAGCAGAAGTTACACAGAAGAAGAAGAAAAAAAAAAAAGCGAATCAGATAAAAAGTCACACGATTCCGGAACCGTGTAGACGCCGAGCTCGAACCGTGATTCATCGTCGTTTTTTTCTTCTCTTCTTCGTTTACGACCGCGCCTGATTCGACGAGCGCCTCCATGTTGCCTGTTTTTTTTTTTCTGTCGTTATTTGCTTGTAACCTAGATATCGGGAAGCATATACGTCAAAAAATACCAGTTTTTGCCAACGCAGAAGGAAGAACCGGTTTTTTTTCCCCGGGAATACGTGGCGCTTCGGCTTTAACCGATCGCCACGGCCTTTCTTGAATGGAACAAAAGCGTTTCTTTTAAAGGGAATCGCTTGAAATGGAGCTGATGTTCGAATGCTCGCGATTTTAGATTATTCTGATATTTTGAATCTCACAATATTAGTCACAATAATATCACTAGTAACGTAATGCATAGGAAAATTTAAATTGCGAAATTTTACGCGTATAACTTAAAAAAAAATTCTTCAATGGCAATGCTATCATCTTACTATTTGATACCTTATAAATATTTCTTTTTTCTGCAATCCATCGGGTATAAAGCAACGGTTACTATAAATATCTGTGAGAACGTAAATACGAAGAATCGAAACAACACAATCACCGTTACATTTCATGATGTAATGGGAGGGCCGTTATCATTGCGGCTTGGAAACGACTTATCGTTCGAAGTAACTTCACGGAGAGATAAATGCTCACAGTGGCGTTGCAAAAACGGTTTTCCGTCGATATGAAACGGAAACGCGAGAAGCAGGCTGAAACGGAAGGAAGCGTGCGAGCAAAGGGTGTGTGTGTGTGTCTTGTACATAGGAGAAGACAAGAGGAAGAGTGAGGAAAGCACGAGAGGAGAAAAGAAATCGCTATCTCGATTGAACCGTCGCGTCTGAATCATCCGCGTGATATCTGCGTGTATATCGACGCGTTTTCATGGGCTACGAGAGAGCGAGATAAAGAAAGGAAGCTATGGTTGGTGGTGGTAAGAGGGGTTCTCCTTGCGCTCCCTCCGATATGGCTCCAGCCCACGGACGTTACACCGCAATTACTCGACGGCGCAGCGCGTATTGATCCGACGGCTTGCAGTCCCACGGTTCGCAGAATCCCTCGTTCGAGCAACCCTCCCTTTCTGGTCCGCTTTTCCTCTCGTTTCTGCTCCCACGGCCAACGCAACACCCTTTCGCTTCGAGTCGCGGCACCGACGCGACGCGACGGCCGCGCGGCCGGCCTGACTCGAGCGGAATTCATACCACGATGCACTTTCGCTAAATAATTGATCGGCGCAACCTTGGAGACCATCTCCAAATTACGCTTTGCCTGCCGTCGTACTTTTCGGACTAATAGGAGTAACTATCGTGGCAGCGTTCTGTAATTAAGCGTTATAAATAATCATTTGGAATCCCCAGCTGCTATGGCAGATGAAAAGAAACGAAACGACGGCGGCAAGCCAGGAGGAGTGTCGTGTCACGATTCACGATCCAACAGAGAAGATGTTGAAGAGAAACGGCTGAGACCGACTTGTGAGTCGGTGTGTGGACATTACGGGACCACGGCAATTATCCGGGACTTTCCTTTTGCACCTTGCCTCTTTCTAGTCCCAGCGTTCCCTGTCTGGGCGATGTACGTGTGCGCAAAGGAGAGACAAATCGTCTCGGTTCTCTCGGGGTCGGGAACGAAACGAGTCACAGAACGGCTTTTCAGCCTCGCTCGTGCGTGCTGGCTGCTGCACAAGCGCAGCCACAGGCCAACAGAGACGATGGAAAGAGCCGGTCCACCACCGAAGGAGGAGGAGTTGGAGGAGGAGGAGGAGGAGGAGGGTTACAAGCGGAGTTTAATGAAACCAGTCGAGGTCCGTCAAACCGGTCCAGCTAGTTCTCTCCGTTTGCCCACGTCCCCTTTCCACTGGTTGTTCCCTCAGAAGGGATCCCAGAGAGTGCAAGGCGGAACAGATATCGACCTCTCTCTCTCCCGCTCTGTGTCGAACAACTCTCTGCTTCCCTTCTCTCCCTGTCGGACTGCATATCTCAGACACGAATCGCCGTCACTGACTTTGCTCGCACTCGTCTGCCCCGGCTCTCTGTAACCTTGTCTCTCTGCTCCACTGTGTGCGTCACAGTCGCACCCATCCGCACACGAGAAACGCGTGAAATCCCCATAAACACCCACGAACGACCGAATCGAGAATTATGGCGCGGGGAGATCGTCGTATCCGCCCCTGTTTGATAGTCCCGTCTCGCGATAGAAACCCTTCCTCTCCGACAAAGAGGAAGAAACACTCTTCCGGTTAATCTTCACGTAGGTGTTCCACCAAGCGCAAACAGCGCCCAGAGAAATAATTCTTAACCGTCCCTTGACCCACTCTACGCTTCGATCAGAGGTCGACTGGTTTCGACCGATGTTACAATCAGACTGAGCCGATAATAAGTTAAAATAGAGAAAAGTGTATTGTCACACGAGTGCATCGAAAGTTGATAAAGATTCAGGCGAATTTCGGCACGGGTTCGATGAATTTCTGTGACAATTAATCATTTCGGTGCGGTGGTTCATGGTTTCCCACGTTTAATCGCTAATTATCAGTTGGTATCCATCGTTAACCAGCGAACGCGAGCGTGTTCGAAAAATCTTTCTGAAAGAGGAGGACGAGGTCGAGACTCGCGTTATTTTACACGCGTCGAGGGCATATTCGAAAGCGGCCGTGCATACAATATGTTATCGGTTGGAAACTTTCATCTCGCTGTTTGCTCTAATTGCTGGCTCAGCCAGAAAGATTGGCAAACGTTATTTTCCCCCTGTTAATGAGTAAACGCACGCGGCCGCCCACGTAATGACTGTTTTTAATAGGACCAACTTTCTGCCTGGCGAATGGCGAGGGGAAGCGAGCGCAGGCGCGGGCTGCTGGTGGTAGTGGCTGTTCGTGCAACGTAACGCAATTATTTCAGTGGATACAACGTCTGCCACCTGTTCTATTCGAATCCATTCCCCGACGTTTATTAACTGAATTAATTAGCTAGCAGAACGAGAGACGAGAGAGGGCAACAATAGTTACACTATTACGTCGCTTGATCGAACACGAATCAAAATTTCCTGTAGCGTGATAATATTAACCTTCGAATCGTGTGGATGGATTTTTCATTTTTTAAAGCATGCAAAATATTTCGTTTAACAATCTAAGCGCCCAAGTTCTTGATCCAGTTTCATAAGAAAGGAACGATCGTCTCTATTCGATGATCAAAGAGGGTGATGATTTACCGAGTTCAGGTATCCGATACACGTTCACGGCTCACCTAGAGGCGACCATTCGATGACTCATCCTTCCTGGCGAGCCAGAAATCAGAGGTCAG
This sequence comes from Stelis phaeoptera, assembly GCA_943735885.1. Classification (NCBI taxonomy): domain Eukaryota; kingdom Metazoa; phylum Arthropoda; class Insecta; order Hymenoptera; family Megachilidae; genus Stelis; species Stelis phaeoptera. Next base: position 15,317,834 of record OX030932.1, on the reverse strand, counting down.
CGTTCTTCTTTGACCATTTCCACCTACCATGGTACGAGCTTTGAAACGCTGATTCATTATATCGACTCTGTGATACCTCTTGAAATAGCACCGAGGATTGTCGCTGGTAAATTGTATAAAACTTGAAACACGGGAACACCTGTTTCGATATAACGGTATCTATACAATCAATCGTGACAAGTGGAAAAGGAAATAAAGCGTACTGGGATGTTAACAAATACCGTCAGAGTTATTAACGTGGAAACGCGATCATCCTCGAGTAGGATCGATGTGGGCGTGTTCCCGATAAACGTTCCTTTTTTATTTAATTATTTATTTAAGTGGTAACCGATACGATAACACCGCTATCGTATCGTATCGTATCGTATCGTATCGTATCGATACGGGTGTTCGGCAAATACAAAGATAGCCAGATTGGCGAAAGTTGAACCTATACAGTTAACCCTTTAACGCTTGGACACCGTTTCTGGTGAAAAACACGACGGTGATCGTACATTTAGAAAATTGAACGGATTTAGTACCTATTTTTCAACAGGATTTAAAAATGGATCAACTTTTTGAAGAAAAAAATGGAAACTCTAGGACGATTTCCACCGGAATGATAGTATATAACCGACACAGGAAGTATCGAACGGTAGAGAGAATGAGAGAACCCTCTGCCCGAGGAGGTCGTAAAAAACGTATTACCGCTCTCTTGAATCCCTATTTCCACGCACCAGGGTCCCTGCCAAAAGCTACACTTTGCCCGTCCGATACCGAGAAGCCTTTGAACCTAACGACGTTGCCTCTCTTCTCCTCTACGTTGCTCGACAGAGTCACGTCGGCGCAGTTCCAGAAAAAACAAGGGAGACTTTCCGGCGTCGAGACGCGACATTAAAGTGGCCCATGACTCTACTCTCAGCCTCTGTCTCTCCCTCTCTCGCTGTTCCTCTTTTGGTCTCTGTTTCTGTGTCGAGTTAGAGGCACACACATCAGAAAGTGTCTCGTCCAGGAATAACGAGGGCCGCGTCCATGCACGAGCCCCGAAGCCATTGGCTGGCGTTAAACTCGCAGAGTGTGGCCTCAGGGGAGGTCAATTGGTCGTGACGTCACCGGCGCAACACAATAAAATATAATGGCCGAGCCAGCCTAAGCAAAACACGCGACCGGTTCGTGACCCGTACAAGACGCCGTATCCTCCACCTTCTTCGATCTCTCCTCTCCCTCCCTTTTGTCTTCTTCTGCTTCTTCCGTTCCTCGACTCTCGACGGAGCAGCATCCTCTTCTAGAGATGAACTTCTTTCTCCCCTTCTGTTTCTCGATCAAGCCGAAAACTAGTTTACGCTCCCTTTTCTTCCGTCGACCGATGTGGGGTCCGGGATCTCCAGACTCCAGACCCATCGTTATCCAACTCACTTCTTTTCATTATTTTGACGCGGAGTGTTCAGGCAAAATTTCTCAACCGAAATTTCGAACATGCGATCGACAGTGGATAGAGCCACCAGTCTACGAGTGCAAAGTTTCTAGCTTCCACTCTAGCTGTCTTAATTTCTCAAAAGTTCCTTTCGCTTTATTACAATAATAAATAACGGACGTATACATAATACGTTATATTTCGTGTCACGTTATCGAGTTACGTAATAGTATGTGCGATTCGCTTGGATCTATTATCCAAGTGCAATGCTATATTTTCTTAACACTGCCAGACAATGCGTTGTGTGTCGATAGGGAAAGAAACTTTCGGACGTAATCAAGACAACAGGACGAAAAACCTTGTCAAGGTCTAGCTTTTTGGTTAAAGGGGAAACTGCGATCCGTGTATAGCGAACATTTTACGCATACTGTTCGTTCGTAGGCGCTTCGTTAATGACCCCTTCGAGCGGAGCAAACAGCTGTATTTGTCCTGCTGGTCTGACGACGAGATGGATAGGCTCGTTCTTGGAAACGGTGATCCGGCTGCGAACGCCTGTGTAATTAGCATGACTGCGAGGCGTACACGATCGTTGTCCGATAACCATGCTTCGTGGAACGGTTATATCACGTCGATTCTCTTTGTGTTGTCATGCGTCTCGATTTTTCTCTTCGTTTCTTTTTTCTTTCTTTTCCTCTTTAATGAATCGCAAGTCCGACAGCCGATCGATCCAGACAAATTGCGTCCTACCATTTAACAATTACAGAATATCATTTGTATTCGTTTGTTTGTACGTACTTTAGATCGTTTCATTTCTCAGTTTCAACGTGTCACTTGATACTTGATGAAATTGATATGATATTAATGGCCACTTGAAATTTTCTTTAAATTATTTCCGCGTCGGAATCTGTGAAGACTACCGGAATTATCGAGCGTGGGACAGTTAAGAGGAAACGATAAAGTCGAGTACACCCTGTAGATCGATTCCCGAGCCCCAGGGAGAGAGGGAGCTGCTCGCAGGGGTTAGGTCAGCCCTCCAGGTACGTGGCTGAAAGTCGGTGCGCCCCGTACACCCGCTGGTTCTCGCGTTTACGACCTCCCATAAAGCCGAGAGCTAATAATGACTGACGATGGAACGTTTGCGATTCTCTCCACGGCACCGCCAATTAAACGGCCCTACGCTGGAACGCGGGCCGCCACTAAAATCTCCGACTGGGTTCGAACTTCATTTGTCAATTCTCCAAACTCGATTCGAAAACTTTTGCCAACCTTTCGAAACTCTCCAAACTAATTGCCGAAAGGTTTATTCTATACATAAATACTTGTTTCGCTGTTTTATTTTCAACTTGGTAGCAAGGTGTATAAAAAAAACGTCTATAATTACACGAGACAAGATATTTATCGCTGTGTCGCAACCGGCCGTCTTTGATCGTATTTATCGTTCGAGATGCATCGGTGTAGCGGCAAGAAAGACAACGGTAATTTATTAATAGAATGTTACTCTCGAATGGCGTTTCAGCGATGTGGAGAATTGAATTGATCGCGGAACGGCGCATACGTCATCGGTGGCATGGATCGAATCGATGATAGCACTTGCAAAAGAAGCAGAAGGTTATTCTGTTAATAGAATTTTTCAAGATCGAGTCAACGCTTTACCATATGGGAGTATTTCGTTTTAAAAGAATCTCGTGTCCAGTATTCAGTTCGTTGCGGCCGGGTTCAGTTTGTAAATCGTTTCATTTCTAATAGAGTAGCGTGTCCAAACAGAAATCCTACTGGTTAGGAACGGATATTCCATGTTTCAAGGACGAACGAATTTTACAAGAATCTCTTACCGATTTAACCGATTGCAAATTTGTATAATATAAAAAGCCAAGTATGCTGTATCTGCTGGAAATAAAATGATTCTCTACGACTTTAGCTTGCCACTCGAAGCGCAGCAGTTATTTGTATTCGAGCGGCAAACGTCCAAATCGTAAATGCAACGATGCGAACGATAGTGTACGGCTGGAATATATGGATTCGGCTAAAATCCGACAATAACCGGCGACAAAGGCATCGAATTGCATCGAGGTGTCCCCTGTATGTACCATCCATGTCGAGGGCCGTGCTCGTGACATTTTGTGTACGCACCAAACACGTTCACCCATACATTCTGTTCGTTGCACGCGTGTACATAGTGCACGGTGTGTTCGAGTCCGGGGCCACATAGGTGCATCGTGTGGCCCGTGTAGGAGGTGGGGCATTCAGGCTTTATCGGTCGTAAACACGCGAGTAATTATCGTAGCCGGCCATCTTGGCCCGCAGCCACGTCACATCCGGTCACTGACCATTCAATCGTTGCGATCCAAGCTACGGCTGATAAATAATTCAGAAACAGAGCCAGGACATCTCTCTCGCCTTCGTCTCTGTTGAAAATCCAACGAGACCGACTCGCCATGATTCGTCGCGGTCGTTAACCCCCCCCCCCCCCCCCCCCCACACACACACACGCGCGCTGGAATTACTGAATGAGAATTAACTACCGTTTTCCGGCTCTCTGGCAAGTTCAAGGCTTCCCGCGATACTCCTCGCACGAATAAATTCGTGACATTTTCCTTAAGTTACGCCTCGCCGTGTAATGGAATGCGCGAGAAACTTGTAGAATTATTTGATATTCGCCATTTGGAACCGTGCAGAATATTTCGTTATTTATCGAAACGGTAATCGGCCTAAAGTAAATTTGTAGCGAATAGAGAGAAGCTTAAAATTCGATTCTTCTTAACGCTAGAACTACCGACGTTCAGTGTACCCTTACTTGCAAATTAAAACTGAAATAGAAAATGAAATAAATTCGAGACGAAACGTAAACAGACATGTAGAATAATTCTTTATCGTGATAAAAAGCCAACTTATATTTTGACAAGAGTGTCGTAATCAATTGTGTCGTTTAAAATAAGAAATCAGAAGCGAGTCATTTTGATCCGCTTGGTAGTTCTAGCGTTAATTACTTTTCCATGCCAATGAATTACCCATAACGGTATCAAGCAATGGCACGAGCATTTCAGAGGGCGAGGAATTAATATTTGACCCGTGTCATCCGCGAATACTAGAATTCTAATATTGGACAAACGCGTGTCGCCCAAAAATGAAACGAAATTAGATCTCGTTATCTCTGCACGGTAGTTTATTATTCAAACCGGGATCCCACGAGTTTTGTAAAAGGAAATTAACCAACAATATCAGAAATTCCATCAAAACTGGAATCGATTTGTCGTTTGTTCGCGGTGTGGCAAACGTTACCCAATCCTCGTATATACATATAGTTACATAACGTGGATTACGTTAAATAAGCCTGGTAAGAAGGAAAGTTTTCGACGGAGCATAGAAGAACGATGGATATAATTGAACCTTTCGAGGCTGACCGTGGTTCGTTAATCCGCTTTTCCCATTCCGAGGTTCAACGTTGCGTGTCACGGTTTTTCCTTCTCCCCGGGGGAAACAAAAGGAAAAGAAGAAGAAGAAAAAAAAGGTATCCACGAGAGGGAACCCGAAGAGGATAAGAAAAAGAAAACCACGTGGAAGAAGAAACGAGACAAGATCTTTCTGGTCGGAATTGCTTGGAATTCGTCACGTGTTGGCCATACGGAATCGGTCGTTATTTTTCTTCTCGAGGAGTTCTCGCCGCTCTCGTAACTTTCCGACCTCGACGTGGTGTCACGTGGACGGGGAAAAATGTGTCGTCGAGCAAGATGCAAGATGCACGATGTCGACGAACCAACTTGACCAGTGATTCTCAATTTTTTCTCTGCCGGTTCATACCGTTCACTTGACCTTTTCACCGCATATTAGCAGCTTGTACACGTTTGAAAAATCCCCTCGTTCCCCGCCATACGTGCCTTTAGGAGTGTGACAAGTTTGACTGATTATAATGTTTCGTCGTCTGGAGGTTTTTCATAGAAATCGTTCGACACTTGGAATAGCCAGGTCTCCCATATTTGAAACAAAAATTTCATCCGTTCTCTTCGCAATGAATAATTATCGAATTCGTTTACCAAATTATACGTGTCATGGTTACGCCTTTCGCGTGCAAATAACTTGGATTATTAGCTTTGACAACTTTTCACCTATTATTCTGACAATTCTTCGTAATTTCTATTATTCCGAATTTGCAATTAATTTCATTTCTAATTAAGTAATTGAAAGGATATATCGGTAATGCAAGCGACAAATTTCTATGGGAATACAAGTGTCAGCCACATATGGCTGACGTGGTAGTCAAAGTATTAAGCGGTATATTTTTCTAAATAAAACACGTGTTTTACGCTGAACTCTACCGCAGCGAAAGGGCTTAAACTTCAACCCTTTAACACAGAGATGATTAATAATCCAAACTGTTAGTCGCAATTGGTGCATTTTTCTTATAGGGGAGCTCGATCGACGAGCTCACGAGCCATTTAAAATGCAGGCGAAGGAAATCGAACTTGCTCGGTCGGATTGACCCAGTTCGTTTCCCCCTGCGATCGTCGATCCCTTTATATAAAAAACGTTCCACTTTAATTCGAGTGACGCCGGCTCGAATGTATCTACCAGCTTTATTTTTACTCTCGTTGCTGGTCGTTCGAACCTTCGACGAACGTATTTGTTAGTCATCTTTCGATGCGACAGGACTCCGAAATTTCAATGAACTCCGAGAAAATAGTTAACGATTTGTAACGAAATCACTTTACTCTGACTTTACGTTACGCATTGCAGTCGCCAACGGACGAATTCAACGATCCGTTCGAATCGTTGGCTGTTTATTCGTTAGATTTATTCGACGAGAGGTCAGTACCATGGCCGAAGGCCTGTAGAATTTGGCACGGCGCTGCGCGGCGAGAGAAAGCGGCTGTAACAAAACCTGAAACACTACAGCCGATAAAACACAAGAAATCTGATACCACGCTGAGCACGTTTACCTCGAATGTTTCTCAAAGAAATGCCATCTTTGTTTCTTTCGTTTCAAAACAATCGTTTACTTCTCTTATCCTTAATTCCTCGAAACGTTATTAAAAATTGGATCGTTGAAAGTTTTACCGATAAAAATACAAATTTGACGGAAGTTAAAGTTTCTCTCGTGCGATCGGTAACCCAGATTGTCTGCGAAGGGTCAAATTCGTGGTGTTCAAGGCCAAATCGATCACGACAACGTCGATAAATTGGCCGAGTGAAGATCGAGGTTGATGATTTTACGAGTAAATTAGGTAGTCGGTGCTCGGCTTGGCATGGGGTCTACGAGTCTCTCGGAAGAAGAATAAGAAAAGATGGAAGGAGGTCTTTGGCGAGTGGCCAATGCTTTTATTTTTATACCGGTCCCTGGTGTCGGTTGTTCGCCATTTTCCCTCGCTTTCGCACGACAGAATCGCCTCTTCTTCTTCTTCTTCTTCTTCTTCTTGGTCCCGTTCGAAATAAGTTTATCAACAAACGCCGAGCGACCGGGAGATCCTCGGTCGTTGCAGGGAGCCACCGGCAGAAATAGAGCAACTCCTAAAATACTCTCGAGCACATTTTCCGATCCCTTTCGTTGCCCTCGAGAAATACCCTCCTACTTCTCTATCCGCCTCGAACGGCTATTTCCTTCGTAAAACCGTCGCAAAGATTTACAACCGGTCGAAAATGTAGAAGAATCGCGTGTCGGTTCGGTTCGGTTCGGAACGGGCGATCCTGTCGGATTAAGGGTAATCGAGTTTCGATTAGAGAGACTGCAAGGCCAAGTGGAACGATAGTCAAGGAGGCTATTTACCTGCGCGAAGTTCGGATTCGAACAAAGCTTTTAAATGGCCGGTAGACTCTATCAGCCGTGTCTAATTTCATCTGGATGAAAGGTCGGCTAGGGACGAATCGATATTCTTCGTGGTGTATAGAGGTTGACGATGACAACGTTGTTGTTGTCTGTTCCGAACTCTGTCCCTTCGGAAAAGGCCAGTTGCCCGAAGAATTGCAATCGAACGAGGTCACGTCGCCTCGTTCCACTATAATGTTACTTTAATTTTTAAATTTCATAAGCACCACGTAATTTCACGCATCGTTCGGGGATTAACGAAAAAGAAGAAACATATTGTTTCCAGTTTAACTACCGTGAAGCTCTAATCGTCCGTCAAACGAGGAAAATGAAATTCGCCGCGGAACTGTCGCGATATAAAACACGATCGAGATACTCAGGATTCGTTTACACCCTGTTCCTATGCACTCGATATCGTGAATGTTCAGGGTAACCCTGAAGAAATCGCTATTTTATTTGGATCAACAGCGATATCAATTCGTCCACCTTTTGCTACGTCAATGTTTTAGATTTCTTGCGCTTCCTTCTGCCACGAGGACGGTAATTAAATTTCAACGCTGAACAACTAACCATCAGAGAACTATTCCTTGTTTTTCTTTTTTTTTTTTTCTTTTCTTTCACCATCTCGTACAACGATCGTGTCCGGAATACGTTAACCGGCGTGGTCCCCGTTTCTGCGACGTCCGTGTCACGAGAATAACGGCGAGGCGAATTAAAATGTAAAGCAAAGTACGTTGGCGCTGTTCAATTACGCGCAAGCGTGTAATGCATGCAAAAGCGAGAGGCAGGACAGAGGAGGACAAACCACACGCAACACGACAGACTCGCAGCGTGACGCGACGTGGCAAGTTTGCGAGCGTCTACTAGCTGCTACATAGAAAGCACACACCAGCGATGTATCGGATAAACGCACCCCACGTATGCAACGCCGTTGCCCGCTCCGGTGCATCTCCCCCTCCGGGTAATAACAGTAAATCCACGGTAATAAATCCCGCCCCCTGGTATGCCGTCTCCCAACCTCTCGGCCTCTGCCTCTTCCACCTGTCCGTGCCTCGTCCTCTCTTCTCCTCTGACTACTCCCGTGCTCGTCCTAACCTAACCCTAACCCTAACCTTGTTACTCGTCCTCTTTCGATGCATCTTTGCGTTATTCTCTTGCTGAGTAACCCAGCATCCTTTTTGCATTTCAAGCTGTTCGTATGATCGAATTCTTTTTATTTAGGTATATCAAATGCATTGAGAACGGGTTGCTATAACTCTGATAAAGAAAAAGAAAGAATAATAACTGAGTTTTTTCTAAAATGGACTTGCAAGGAAAAGTTGAATTTCACGAATAAAATCTAATTGGCTAATGCGAAAATAAACGATTTCCAATTTGTTACTCGTTGCGAGTGAGACTAGCAAAAAGAGACGAGTAAAAGTTTTGTGAAGGTCGCGAAGCCTCCGGTATAATCGTTGACGGACGATAAACGGAGCAGGTGCAGCGATCGACCTTAATCGACAAGGTTGAGCAAGGCTGCGCGAAATAGCCAACCAGGTTATCGATGGGTGATCGATAAAGCTATTATTCTTTAGCAAAGAGTTCGATTAGTCGAGCAGCCGGTTCAGCTGGAACGTACATGCGTGCCTGACCCCGATGTTTAATCGTTGTTTCAGAGAAGAACACCGCGCGCAACAGTCGACGGGGACGCGTTACCGAGGGCGTTAATCGCGAGAAGTTAGAGAGAGACGGCGAGAGAAATTTGTCGACGCGGCAAGAGGATCGAGAGAACAAAGGTCCACCGTCGGGCAGACCAAACAATCGCATACCACGAAGTGTGTTGGAGGAGGCGAACAGCGGGACGAGCAGCGCGTCGAAGCTGCGAAAACGGGCCACGGCCGTGAAGAGTCCTGTCGAGAACGCGTCGCAGCAGAGGCCGGTGCGTCGAAGGCCCAGGCCAGCCGATTCCGAAACCAAAACAGACCCGGAGGAGCTGGAACGATCGAGCGACGCCAAGTCCCTGGAGAAATCCCTGGAGAAAGAGGAACGACTTAGCGGCAGATCCGAGGAGGAGGATCGAGCCGAGGAACGAGGAGAGGAAGACGAGAATCGGGAGGATCGTTGCTGCGACCCTCTGATCAAAAGGTTGCGAACGAGCCCGATCGCTAGGAAGCTCAGATCGGAACAGAAGGGGAATAGAGTTGACGAGGAATTGGAGGGAACGGAGGAGGAAGAGAGGAAGCGAACAAATTCGGAAGCCGGAGAGAGCGAGAAGCTCGAGGAGGACGAGGAGAGTCAGTCGAGAGAACGGGACAGGGAACCAGAGCCTCCGCCTCCGCCTCCGAACAAAGTAGATCCCGGGGGCGACACGGTCCTCGAGGAAAAGCGACAACTGGACTCGGGGAAGGAGGTTCGTGGGGAAAAACGAGAAATCGGCAAGGAACGACAGGTGTTTGTGAATGGATCGGTGGCCGGTAACACAGCGAGCTCGCTCCTCGATGCCGAGCGGACGGTGCTGAGACCCGCGACCGAGGACGAAGAGAAACCAGAGGCGAAAGAGGAACGGGAGAAGGAGAGGGATCGGAAGCGAGTTGAAGAGGAAGAGGAAGAAGAACGGAGCTCGCGGAAGACCGGCGAGCTGAGCACCGAGCTAGGCACGGAGGATAGCGTGGGTAGCGTAAACGGTGCGAGGGCGACGAGCGTCGAATCGGTCGTCGAACTGCTGGAGTCGAGCAGTCAGGACTCAGGCTCCGTGCTGGAGAGGCTGAGTCCGCTTAGTAGCAGCGGCGGCGGCGGCTCTGGCAGGCAGAGCCTGCTCCTGGAGCAGCAACGGGAGCAGGAGCGGAACAGGCACAACGAGAGCCCTGTCATCCTAGCCGAGAGGCTAAATAAGCCGCCACCGCCGGTCGCTGGTCATCATCAGCATCAGCACCCCCTTCAACAGCAACAACAACAACAACAACAACAACAACAACAACATCAGCATCAGCATCAACACCAACTCCAGCATCAACACCACCTCCACCTTCAGCAGTACCACCAGCACCACCATCAACAACAACCGCCACCGCACCACCATCAACCACAACGTTACTCGACCGACAGCCCGGTGATACACCATCATTCCCAGCCTCAGCATCCGCAGCTTCATCAACATCAGCACCAACTTCAGCAGCAACAGCAGCAGCAGCAGCAGCTCCACCAGCAACATCGGGTAGCGAGCAGTCCGCTACAGCATCAGTCGCAGCATCATCACCAGCTGACCTCGTCGAGCCTCCTCGAGGTGCAACAGCAGTCGCACGCATCAAGGGGCGGCGATGAGGCCAGCCTCATGGAACTGGAGACCGGGGCGGGTATACCTGGAAGCGGAGTGCTCGCCGGTGTACCGTCAGCGGTCGGCATCCGAGCGATCGGAGTCGGGAACGGGGGCGCCGCGACAACCACCACCTATGGAGACAGCGGCTCCGACAGCGGGGTAAGCTCGCTGAGGAGCGCCGGCTCCGGCGACGAGAGGAGCGGCAGCAGGAGCTCGGCGCTCAGCGTCGACGAGAACACCAGCTCGTCGACGCCTACCGCGGCCGCGACGCCCGCCAGGGTCTGGCACGTGCAGAGCGTCCAGCACACCTCCTTACTCATGGCTCATCCCCAGGCGCCGCCTACAGCTGGCTCGAGTTCCGCGGCCGCCGCAGCCACCGCGCCACCGGTCGGATACCAGAATCCTGCACCCCCTGGACACCATCATCCCGCCGCCGTCGCCTCCGAGATGCTATGGAGGTCGCCCAGGTATCCGCCGCTGCCCCACTCGCTGCTCGCCTCGGCCCAGCCCAGTCCCGAGGAAGTGGTCGAGAGGGAGAGGATGATTCGGTGAGTCCTTGCCACCCCCCTTTTTATTTTTATTTTTATTTCATTTCTTAAACGTTGCTTTTCCTGTCGGTCATAAAAACGCAAACTTACGTCAAAACGTCCGTTCTACAGCCGTCGACTAATGGAAAGTAGAATGTTGTTGATCGACTCGTTCCCTAAAAGAAGTAAAAAATCTATTACGTTATCTAACTTACTACTTCTGTAGAGAAGCGGTCAATCATTGTGTAGAGCTTAACATCTGTACGCGACGTTTACCTAATTGTCCTCTTTAAGAGAGGAAAATTTGAAGTCAGCAGGTCGTAAATTTTCTCGTTACGTCTGTATCTTCCATAAGATCGTTTTCGCGAGTAAACCAAAATTCCGTCTCTTCGAGGCAGCTGTATGGCGCGTTTCTTACCCGATCGAGTCTTCTTTGTTTGTTCTGCCGTGACCGTCGAATGTAAAAAAAAAAAAAAAAAAAAAAAAGTAGGAGATGGAAAGGTGGCCAAGGCGGAATAAGACGATCGTGGTCGCGCGTTTCCGGGCGACGCGACAGCTGCTCGATGCCGTTGCCAACTTCCGTCGGGAATTATTACGATACACCAGGCTCTGGCCTCGAACTATCGGCCTACCAATCACCCGAAACTCGCTTCTTTCAAACCCGTTAAACAAATCGAACGTTAGCGAAAAGAATTCTATCGAACGACAGGAGGAGAATATAAATAACAATCCTTTCGTTGCTAAGGTTGCCTATGCTCGCCTACTGTCGAATGCTACCGCGTTATCTAAACTTGATAAATTGGAATTCAATGAAATCATCGTGAACATTTTTCGATCGAATGTTACAACAACGAAAGGGTCGCCGTTGACTCACCGTTTTATTAAGAACAGAAGCAAAAGAAAAGTATTCTTGTTGGGATATGCATCGTCTGCAACTCGCGGTTACGCGTTCCTCCCGCGACATTGGTATTGAACAGCAGCCCCCGTTTGTCAGCTGGCTCCGTGGCGAAAATAAACCAGGGTAGTCTCGGAGGCGGTGGTTTATTTGGTTCCGCGGGAAATATTCCGCGAAACGATCGAGAAAAGGAGAGTGTCTCGGTCGGATCCGCATGGCGCAACGAGCCGACGAAATTGTCGCGACGTAAATTCGTTTCATCAGGGAAATCGTGTCGTCCGTCCTACGCGCGCTTTTTGCCGGCTATCATTGACTTAACGACGGGCATCAGCGGGGCAAATTGCGACGTGCTCGTCGCATCGCTCATAGGTTCTGGCAATTCCGAGCCATCACGGACCGACACGTGCGTTTTGGCTCTTCAGAATCTTCCGAACGAGCAAATTTGTATTTATTTATAGAGCAACATGTGAAACATCTAGTTGGGTGGAAACTTTTAAGTTGTTTTCAAAATTTTTATCAACCAACGATCTCAGAAATTCTTTCCAACAAATTTCGATATTTCTCGACCTTGAGGCTTATTGTTAGTGATATTTATTGCGATCCAGTAGATATTGCTTTCGAACGAATAGACGTTGTTGGCTCGTTGGAAATTTCGTTAACGAGCCAAGTGGCTGGTATCTCGATCGATTAAAGAGTGCAATTTCAGGCTCGTGGCTCGAAACAAATCGCGCCGTTATTATTCTGCTCTAAATACGAGCGATTACGCGGCCCTGTCCGTGTAACGAGCACGATTTAACGCTTATGCAAGCCACTGCTGCCTCCTAGACCTTTTTGCTCGAAGAGATAAGCACGGCGAACAGAAACTGGCATTTGGGCACAAGGTCAGCCTCCGTTTCTTTTTCTTCGCGTTCGTCGGAGGACCTCGTCCAAGATCGTTTCTGTAACCGATACACGAGCAGGGAAAACGAATGGCTAGGAATGCTGTTGCAGGAAGTTATAAAAATACGACGTTAGTCGTTCGCGTGGCAAGAAAAGATTGCCGTTCTCTCGTGCGCAGAACCAGCAACCTCGTCAAGGACCGCATCTGCATAGAAATATGGTCTCGCCACAGGCGGCTCGTAGTTTTTCCTAAATTGCTTTCTGCCCCCCTTCTCTTCTCCCCCTTCTTCTTCTTCTTCTTCTCCTTCTTCCTCCATTCTTCCGTTGAATGGTAATACGCGTGTCGTTCCTTCGAAACCAGTTCACGCTTCTTCTTCCGCGCGGATGAGACGCGTTCGTCCGTTCAATTTTCGCCGTAGAACTTTTCATGCCTTTGGCTGGCCGTTTAACACGTTAAGCGCCACGTCAGTTATCCGAAATTTTGTACAATCAAATAATTGACAAAAAGAATTATGAAATAAACCTTGGATAGTGTTGATATGAAGCTAATTAATACTGGCTATCGAATTGAAAGGTTAAATTTGAAAATTAGGATCTTATCGTGTCTGACTACGTACGTCGGTTTTCACTGTGCCACTCAACGTGTTCAAATTTATGTAAAAGAACTATAGCTGAAAGTGTATACATTTTTTCGAAGATGTATTAGGTTTGCCTGTTGTGGACAATTTCAGCTAGAACGCAATTGCAGGGTTTGGTGTATAGTTAGGTATCTCTTTTCAACTGTTTTCTGCTCTCCGGTCTGACAGTTGTAACGATTTGATTACGCAAGCAATTGGTGTCCGTCTGCGTTGGTACCTACTTACTTTCTTCGCAGGCTGTTTCAGGAGCGATACCATTGAAGAGAGAGAGAGAGAGAGAGAGAGAGAGAGAGAGAGAGATGATGATGCGAGTAGGAGAAAAGCAATTTATCTAGAGGTCATCGCGTTATCGTGTCTCACGGGGGACGCGCGATCAAAGGCCGAGCGTGGGCGAAACGCAGCCAATGATCGGCGCTCGTTATGCGGTTCACGTGGCACACGTCCATCACCGCCTCGTCGTTTTGCACGCGTGCAAAATCTGTCTACCCTGCAATGCTACCTCTCGTGTCCTCTTGGCTCCTTTCTCTCGACCTGTAATTTACCTATCGTCGAGCGCCACCGCGTGTTCCAAATCTGCTAAACAGGATCATATCGAGTCTGTATCTGGCCGAACGGACTCTTTCTGGCTTCTTGTCTCCGTCTGCTCGCGTAACGATGCCTTTCAACGTTCCCTCCTTATCTCTACGAAATCAGAAGCGATCTTACTCCTTATTGTCCAAATACGTTTACTTTAAACCCGACGAGATCGCCGAATTTGTCAACATTTCCTACTTTGTGAAATTAGAATAATATTAATACTATATGTTAAGTTAACATATAATCGTATAGGAATGTTTGCTGGCAGGTAACACCTGCAGCTACTCGATCGGAAACGTTTTTGAGGCGGTCAAATAATGTTCGAAGCAACGCTGAAGAAACGAGGCGAGAGAGGAGAGAGTTAATAGGTCGAACGCCGAAGGGATAGAGGAAATTCAGCGTGTAACCGATTCCGAAGGTTCGTTCGGCTTGGCCGAACATCATCTCCCGTTTCGGTGGGAAAAAATCAGCGTCGCGTCAACGACTTCCTATTTCCTCGTTACGCGAGCCTCTCTATTCGGGTCACTGACTTAACGAGTGGAATCCAGAAGCCGAGAGAGCACATCGTATTCTCGGCTCGAAATCTTGTACACAAATAGCCCGGGGTATAATAACGCGCAAGATATAGCCCGTCTGCTATAATTGAAGCGACGTTCTGGTTAGAAACGCGCCTCATCGCGCCGGATCAGACGTAAATATTTGATCCTGAAACCTTCCCCCGGATCCCTCGCCTCTTCTCTGCTTCTTCATCCGTGCACGCCGTACGCGATTAAGAATTCTCGCTCCGTCCGATCCGATGCATTTTAGTTCGCCGCCTTGATTAATTGATCGGAAGGTGCAAACCTGGACACTTTTGGCGTGCTTCCGCTCGATCGTTCCCTACCTAACGCTGTTATCGATTTTATCGACAACTCGACAAATTAACTAAATTACCGTCCAAAATAGAAAACACCGCTTGAACTGTTTAGATGATTTTATTTTAAGCTTGATCGTGGATAAATGTGCTACAACTTGCACTTAAAGTTCACAAAGTTACCGTAAATAAGTATCGACTTATCAGATAGCTGGTATGTTCGTGTTTAGAAAGTTTTAGGAAACTCGGCAGTAGTCGGTTTCACGAATTCATCTTGGAAACAACAATTGAAAGGAGGTAGGAAACGAGGAAGGAGTATATCCTCGGGGCAGGAAAGGAAAATGAAGTGGCCGCTTCTAATTCGAGAGACTATTAGAAAGGATGAGCGCTAGGTTGAGGCTTTTCACGAGTGAAAGAACGCGCAACGAGATTTGCGTGGTCGAGAGCCATGAAACGCGCGACGCTTGCTCGCGTGTACGTATACTTGTAATTTGTGTAGGTGTGCGTGTACGTGCGAGTAGTGAAGTGGCGAGCCCATTACCGTGGATCATAAAGGTCCTCAACCTAGTGAGTCACTACGGGTTAATAATCACTGGCTAGAAGAACCACGCGAACCTCCTCTGTCTTTGTCTGTTCTTTCTGGCTTCGAGCATCGCGTTCAAAGCGATTCACCACCACACCGAAACGAACCTACGTAACATTGCTTTGGTCGTTGCAATTTCACGGATACATCCAAGAAAATGTGTAATCCAACGTTCGATTGTGATTGGAGCAAAAAGCCTGGACAAATTTTAGCTCGCGTCATCTGAGGGGCGGGGAGGGGAAGGAAGGATGGGAAGCGGCAGGTGTCGCGAGAAAAACGACAAAGCAACGCGTTAGGTTTGGAAACCATGGATTACCTACCTTCTGTTATTGTAGAAATCTCGTGAGATACGAGTCGACGTCGACACAGATTAGAGATTTTAATCTCGTCTCGACGCTTTGGCGTAATTATTTTCAATTCTCTCGACAATTCGATGATACGTGCATTTTATACGTGACATGAAAACGAAGCAAAAGCATGTCAAATGAAAAATTCTTACGCGGGTACAATTTTCTGAAAAATAAAAAAGGAAATGATAAGATGGAAAAGGTTCGGTTTTCAATCAGCGTAGCTCCGCATTTTTCGGTCCAGCTTCTCGAAGACGAACAATGACAGCAGGGAGGATTTTTTTACGAGGAAAGTAAAACGAAACGAGCCATAAAACTGTGCGCGGCTGCAGTTTCATCTCTCTTCAGCGCCGTCCTGAAATCGCATAAACTTTGAAACAAACTTCCTCGTCTCTAGCATCCGTTTGCCCCCGGCTCTGCTAGCCGGACAAAGTTAACGAAACGATCGCTGTCCGAGAGAAGGTGGAATGGAACGCAGTTTAACGGCTGTTCGCTTTACGAGTCCGGGAGGGTCTGGCATTTTTTTTCTCCCTTTCGAATTTTTCCTCGACGGCGAAACTATGCGGATTGTGCGTGTTTAATATCATTCGCCCCTCTGTTATATCGTAAACTTTGTCCGGTATTAACGCGTTTCCTGGGTCACTGGTCCTCCATGACTCTGTTTCTCAGAGAAAAGCCATCTTTGAAATCTTGAAACGAAAAACACTTACGAAAACATCGCTTAACCTTTTCGCGACGGGTGCCGTCTATATACGGCAGTCATTTATTTCAGTTTTTTTTTTATTTACTTATTTTTAGTCTTTTTTTTTGCGCGCGAAAGGATTAATGAAGTTTCCAACGGCTTCGGCACGGTAGTCAACGCTTTAACGCGGCTGTTGAAGGACAGAAAACGTTTGGCAGCGTTCTTCCATCATGATTGTTTCGAAATTGGAACCGACCAAGGTTGCAACGATCGATCCTGGCGTTTTACCGGGGAATCGAGGGATCCCGAACTTCACCGTGTGTCCTATATTCGACCTCGCCCCCCATCCTCGCGGTCGAGACGTGCCGCGTTTACAAACGCGACACACATACATCCTGCCCTGTGACCATAACCCGCTTCCACCGGATCGTGTCACGATCGTCGAACTTTTCTTCTTTTTATTTTTCGCTACAACGACGCGGACGTAAACGTCGTCATCGTCGACACTTTAAAAATACCCGCTAACCTAACGTCGAGGTCGCGAGTGACGAACGTGGGGTAGAGACCGATCGAACAGGGAAAGAACGTGGAGAACTGACGAAAGGAAGAAAGATAGTGATGGCTGATGTCACGTAGACGGCCGAACGTATTCGGGTAGATGGAAGGCCGACAGAGGGAAGGAAAAACCGGCCGTGTCCGTTAAGTAAATCTAGAACCGCGGCGAAGGACGTCGTCGCTCGGTCCGTCCGCGATTCCACACGAATTTCGATTCTTGAAATTTGATTCGATTCTCTTCGCAGACCTGGTCTCTGCCATCTATTATATAACAACTCGAAACACGTCCCAATTATTCGTACGTAATTTAATATTTAACCCTTTGCGGTCCGGTGTCGAGCGTGACTCGATATTAGTTTTTATCGCAGGGACACTGATACGTCGCTTCGCAAACGAGATTTTTAAATTGCCAGTTAAAATAAAGAAATAATCGAAAAATAATTCGTTCCGCGAAAGGTTAACTTTCGAGTAATATGGATCGTCAAAGATATTAAAGTTTAATAACCGGTTGATATGAAACGGTTCAGTCTTCCGTTTCAAATTTCCTTTCATCCACTGATGATCACCACGGCCGCGAATCGATTAAAAGAGATCTTTATTCCGACGAAAGCAACGATTCAATGGAACGTACGTATGTATCTTGTTGGAAACGCGACTGTTGACCGATTCGAATACCGGTCCTGGTGTTCCCGGTTCCCCGAGGAGAAGCACAGACAAGGCGGCAAGAGAGAGGGAGTACCGCGGCGTTAAACGTAACGTCAGAAACTAGAACAACCAGTTATTCGAGTTGCCCCACGACTCGTCCCTCCGCGAACTTTCCTCTCTCTGTTTCTTACTGGAACACGCTAACCGCGTCTTGAGTCCGTGAGTCCGTGAGTCCGTGAGTCGTGACTGGATCTCGACGAGCCAACCGGCGCGGCGCGGCGGCGGATATTCTAGGTTACAGATGCAGGCCGCTCGCTTCGTAAACTTCCACGGCTGTCGTCGTAAAATCCGTCTATCCGTCCTCATAATTATTCGCGGGGCTGAAACTTGTCGCCGCGCAGCGTAACATGCTCGTTTTTCTTTTGGTCGTAATCTATTCGTTGTCGCGCTACACTCACCGAAATTCTCTCTTGTTATTCTGGCAATTTTTACGATCCTCGTGTACCTTTTTCCCGACGCTTCTTTGACAGTGTTTTTCTATCAACACTTTGGCTGCCACGTTAAAGGCGCTGAAAACAAATTTCTACCTATTATTGTTACAATTTTCCGTCATTTCTAGTATTCAGAATTCAGAATTTCGAGTACCTAATACGACGACTTCTAATCAAGTCATTGAAAGGATATTAATAATATACACGCGGTAAACTTCTACGGATATTCAAGCGTGATCTAACATATGGCTGACGTGGCAGTTAAAGTGTTAATCCTTAGCGAAGATACATGGATTAAAATTAGGCACTGTACTTTCGTCAGCGAAATTCGATTTTGCAAACGACGAGGACAGAATTCGCGCACGCAGCTACGAAAAGTGGCGGAAGTTGTTTAGCCGGTGAAACTAGCTCATCCGGTTGTCCTCGCCCTTCCCGTGTTTCAAGGAGCCGCGAGGGGACGCGCGTTCAGAATCGAGAATTTGTTCGCACAAGCGTCGAAGCAAGCGACACGAGGCCAGAGGCCGATGCCTAGCACGTTCCAGCGGAATGCCTGCGCGCGAGCGTCGTTCTTGCTCCGCTGAGCGGAATACCAAGTGGCGCACCGTGTGTCTATCGCTCGGCTCCGCTTCGACCAGAGCTTGTCCTTTCGTGTCGTATCCTCTGTTGTTCTGCTAGCCTTTAAATCGGAACACCTGGAGTACGATTCCTGGTGTACGAAATCAGAAATTTATTATTTATTAGACTATATAGAGACCGTAATGTCTCTATATATGAAAGAATGCATTCAAAAGGTACAGCGAAACCAAGGAACGTGGCGTCTATGAACGGGTTCAAATTGCACGCTTCTAATCGGAGAGGAATCGCGTGGCTACTGGATGATACGGTAATTGGTGCAGCGATCCTATCTTTCTGGGGTAAATTAATCTTGGGACGCAACACGAGCTTAGCTTGCGGGTCAATTAACATAACGGCGCTTTATCGCTCCGCTTCATCTGTTCACCACCGAGGAAACGATCTTACTCTCGAGAAAGTAGGTTCTTCTGTTGGGATCACGATTTCGATTTCGGTTTCGATTTCGATCGACGGTCCGTTGCGTTTGTTCTCCTCCTGAATCCGACTGTTTATCGTCGGCGGATAACTTCTTGTTTCTCAAAGATTATCAATCGTAGCACCTTTATTACCCAACAATGAGATTCAATTGATCCGTTTTTCGCGAATCTGGTCAACTTGGGAATGCCTGCAGTTTTTGTCAGTCTTTGAATTGTGCTTTTCCAAGTATGATTCCAAGTTTGAGGGCTAAATTACTCGCTTATCGTGGATTCGTTTCTCACAAACGATCATCTTGAATTCGTTGCATTTCGACTGGAAACGGTAAAATATCCTGCACGAGGAGGATGATGATGGCGATGACGATGACGATGACGATGACGATGACGATGACGATGACGATGAATGATAGTAGTGGTAGTGTAAGGTGAATGGTTCTGGACACACACGGATGTAGGTAAAGATGGAGCGTACTAGGTGGACGAGAGTGAAGATCAGCCCGGAGGTCAGGCACGGCCCGCTTTCATCGTGCGACACGAACCTTTGCGGTCTGCCTGCCCTCTTCCTTTTCTTCCCTTTCTCCCGTTCCCGTTCCCGCTCCTCGCCCTCGACTCCTTTTTCTTTTCTCCGTCGTCCCCCGCCTCGCCGGATACACAGCGTAGTTATGCGTTACACATACAGCCAGCCTGCATAATACATAACGTCTGAACGTAGGTAGGCGCTACATGGCCAGGTAAATGGGAGTCGAACCTGTCGAACCGGTTTCGTCTTCTCTTCTTCTTCTTCTCCTTCTTCTTCGTCGTCGTCTTCTATTTCTTTGCTCGTCGTCGTGTTGTGCTAGCTGGAACGTTTTTCCCCTACCTTGTTCTGTTCCGTGCCGTGCCGTGCCGTGCTGTGCTGTGCCGCCTCTTCAAGATAGACCATCGGCATCGGCAATCAGACCCTCTACCCACGATGGATATCGCTGCTTGCTTGCCTGCCTGCTTGCCTGCCTGCCTTCTCGATTCTCCTGCCATGCCGTTGCAACCGGTTTAAATTTAGTACGATGATTGCTTCGATCACCTCGATTCTGAGTTGCTTCGACATCCCTTGCACTAATCTACCACCGAAGGGTGGTAGTATTTGCCCTAGAAAGCTAACGCGTCCTGAGTCGAACGCTGAAGCTAACCGTTCGTCTGCGGTACGAATATTGTACCGATTATAGAAGATTATAGATTATAGAAACTTTCACGTGACATTACTTTTACGAAAGCTTACAGCTATGTTTCTTATACTCAAAACCCTTTGATCGTCGAACATTCGGATTCAAGTTTTATTGGCTACAATTTGGGAAGTAATTTGGTTAGCATTCAATTTGAACAAACTCTAATCGACTTTGTGGCGCGTTCAATTTCCATTAGATTTGGTAATCGAGGGAGGAGTAACGACAAAAGGTCCGAAACCGAGCAGGGATCTCGAGCCCCCAGGCTTCATGGTTCTCTGTTAATCGGCAGGTTACAGGAACCCAACCACGAATCTGAGTATCCGTGCATGCGCGCGTGTGTGTGTGTTTACACGGCGTCGGGAAATTTCGAGGGCGCTGGCTGTAATTTGTTCGTGGTAAATGGACGGAGGGTGAAATTAGGGTTCAGTTATTACCGAGAACGAGGCTCTGATCGTCGCGTCGGTGCGATTTTTACAATTATAACCGGCCATCTTTTCCTTTCTTTCTTTCTTTCTTTCTCTCTGGTTATGATTAGGTACGGACCACTACGAACCTCGTGGATTGTACGAATTGTACTACTCGTAACAATTATTGGCCGTGATCGAGAACCGTCGTAACGTCGCCGATATAATTCGACGAACGATCGCTGCTGGCTGTAATTGCTTAACTTACCTGCCACGTAGCTCACTGCTGACTTACATTGCAGGCTTCGTATTATCGAATAACCAGGATACAGAATATCAACCGTATTTTGAGCAAGTGCAATTGGTGAATGAAAATTTCTAAATTTAACAAGGGTTAACGTCGAGGCAGCGTGAAAAAACTGTGAAAGGTGGCTCGACGGAATGCGCAGGTAAAAGTTGGATCGTGATTCATCGCGAGTTACGTTTCGCACGGACACACGCGTGCAACGGGAACCTGTAATAGAAGCGAAACTGTTATTACGCTAAAAGATAGGGAGTCAGGGAACGGGTTAACGCCGTTTCTCTCTCGCCTCTCGCCTTTCGCGTTAATTATCCTCGTTGCTGTTCCGCTAACTTTCTGTGCAGGTAGTTTGGTGCGTTCGATGTATCCCAGTTGCTCGAACAATCACGCTATAGTTTGTTTGATACATCCGAGTGTCAACCAATCGTCCGACTAAGTCGGGAATTTTCGTTGTAGTTAAATTTAACGCGACGAACGAAAGCTTTACAGCACTCGAACGACGATGAATTCGGTCTAGACGGTTTTTACGAACGACTTTGCCATCCGAACTTTTCCACTCGCAGCTTGCTCGCTGATGGATCGATCCCCTTTTTCGCTAACAAAGCGTACAAAACTTGAGTGGCCGTGTTTCCTTTTCTTTGTGCACCCGGGGAGATCTTGTTGAATTTTGCGTTTAACGTAATTCAACAACAGTTGAACAGACGTTAAAGGAGTATTTTGGGAACGAATTTCTTCCTTATTTCGAAAACCTACGTAATATAATAAGTTTCTTTTATATTTGTAAAGTCCGAGCCACACGGATGCTCCAAAGATCACATACATATTTCTACTTTTAGTTGTCGAAAAGATCGTGTTAAACGAAACGAAATGGGGGTCAGGTCGCGGATCCTTTGCAAATTGCATCGGTGCATGACTAGTCGTAGACGAACGTAAAAGTACGCGCAAGCAACCCTGCCTTGACCGAGTTTACAGAAAATGGAACGAACCCGAAGCAAGTTGAAACGATATGTTCTCCGTAGATTACGCAAGCGGCGTTTTCGAAACGCGGAAGAACCTCGAAAGTAAAAGTTTGCGTCTTTATTTCTTTGCCAGTGTTCTCGCCAATCGCTTAACCGTCTTAACCGATAGACGGGCAGGTCCAAATTGTACGACCCTGTTTCTAGTTCGCTGAAATATGGAACGAACCACGAGCCGTATACAGCGATTGGATAAAAACTAGTTGGCAAAAGAAGAAAAAGTTAAGTTGGTCGTGCCAAGGTTCCCCAGGCGCGGCGTTCAAGTCGTAGTCGATAGGTGCGATGGAAACGCGGATTGGTTGATTTCAGGTCGTGATGGAGTTTCAAGGTTGACCCGACGGAAGAATACCGAAGGAATAGCCAATCGTTAGTGAAACTTTCGACTCGCCAATTCCATTTCGAACAAAACTATTCACGAAAATCCAAATACCCGTGGAATTTCAAAATCAACCATTCGGATAATTCAAATAATTCAAATAATTCGAAGAGTTTGAATATCAAATCGCGCCCAATGTTTTGTATACTTTACTGCTGGTCGAATATTCCAAGTTCCATAGTTGCAGTAAGTAAAACAGACCATGTTGCCTTTACGTCAGAACACGATCAACGTCCAATTACAGCTAACGTAGAACCATCGGTGGCTGGAAAGATCGGCTGGACGGGTTGGTTTGGTCCAGGTCGAAAAAATTTCCTGGTATATCGGTGGGCAAATCGGTTTTTACGAGGCTGCTCGATCGAAGCGTCGCTCGTTCCGGCTTTCTGGAACGGGTTTACGCGTTATAAAACGAGATTCGTGTAGCAGAGAGGAGCGGAGAGGAAAGGAGAGGAAAGGAGAGGAAAGGGTTTGTCGACAGACTGGATGGTGGTTAAGTTGCGCAAGCAACGTTCGAAGCTGGTTGCCACTGATGGGAACAGCAATCTTCTGTATCTCTATCTCCGTCAGGCTTTCCGTTGTTCTCGTATGGTATAGCTTTCTCTTGGTCTCTCCGGTTCGGCACGGTGCGGTGTGCAGCCTCGGTGACTCAGTACCTGGCCTTTTTATCGTGCCATCCGTGGAATCGAGCGTAATTATCGAAATTTTTCTATCGAGGTATCTTTAGATGAGTCGACTCGTCTTCTTTGCTCTCTGAATCGCATCCTATTATCGTTATTCTTATTATATGCCCGTACATCTAAGCACACTTACTTACGACAGTTTGTTCCTTGTCAATGAGAATGAATCATCCACATGTCAGTTTCTCGTTATTTTCTATTTATATTCGTGTAAAGAAAGATATTTACTCTTTTCGCGGTTGAAGCGTTTCTTGAAACGAAGTTACAATACAGAAGTTACATTAAACGGCATTTTGAAACGAATTTCTATGAACCTACTTGTAATCATCTGTTAATCACTTTCCAGCTTAGTAGGTTAAAAAAAAAAATCAACTGGATGATTTTTATGATTCTACTCCCATAAAATCATACGTCCAGTGATGGAGAAACGATAAAAATCATTTGTACGATTTAATGGGAGTGCCCCTTTAAAATCGAGTCGACGTGGGGAAGCCGAGTTCCCCGAAACGCATCTGCGAAGGGTAGCAGGTAGCCGTGACCGTCATCATAGGAACCGATGGCGGTGGCAGAAGGGAAGGAAGGGATTTAGTGAAAAAGGGAACGAAGAGAGAAACATTCGTGAACGTACACGTGAGTCTCTCCACCCTCGGTCCCTGGAATGTATCGCGTCATCGCATCGAACTCGTTGGGGCGCCCAAACTCTTCCCTCCACTCCCCACTCCCCTCCAAACCCTTCTCGTGCCAGGTCGTTACGTGCCACCCTTCGGTTGTTTCATCGTGTACACACAGTTTCGTCGTCGCACAGCCGGGGCACAGCTGGTCTCTTCGCGCCACACTCGCGATCAATTCGAACGGTGTCTCGTGTTTCCGATACTTCGTACAAAGGGGTACATTTCATTTCTTTCTCCCGGTGGTTCGATGCGACTCTTTTAACCCTTTCGAATTGGCTTTCGCTAATGTTTATACCATTTTTACACGTTATTTGTTATTATCGGGCGTATGAACTTGAGTCACGATTGACCCGGATCCGTCGTTCAACTATTTGATTATTTTGACTATTTGACTATCTACGCGCGTATAACGTTACGTTTCGTGAAGGAATCATAACCGGTTCGATATCGCGTGCTCTCTCGACAACCGAGCAAATATCGGTGGGCTTTGCTCGATCAGCCGGACGATTTGCTCGCCATCCATCCACGTCGTCTTTCATTATCTCTAATTGCAACGGACCAAAAATAAAACGATCACCCCGTGGTAATCGCGAAAAGGTTATCGGTGCCCGCTATTTCTAGACGCCTCCGTTGTACTCGCTCGATATCCGGTAATATTTAAACGCGTCAAATATAACGCACAGTCGGGAAGCGAACCTCTCGTCGTATACAATTTCAACAAACGCGAACGTAATTGGAAATTATTTTGATCGCTTCCTGTGGCGATACGAAGTCACGCGAGTGACTTCTTCGAATTCTAAGGTTGATCGAGAAAGTTGAAGATTTCGAAAGAAAAAATTCTCCTCCAAGGCGAAGTTTGTTTCCAGTTTCTTCTAGTAAAAGGAAAGACCGAAACGATCATCGATTTCGAAGGTTTCGGCTATCGACAACTTTCGGAATACGACAAATTTCAATGATTCCCTGAAGCTTCGTTTATCGGCGGCACACTTTTTCCGCCATCGTCGCGACGCGCACGCGACCTTTGGCCCACATCCTGCTCTGCCTTTAATCGGAGCCGCGAGCAAAGAGGAAAAAAAAAACTGTTTTCTCAGAAAACGGAGATAACGGGCGAAATATTGTGTACAGAACACGAACGGCAACGCGACGATGCTGGCGCCCGTATATCGATGCGTTTTGCGATCCAAAGGGACACTCGATGACTTTGACCAACTTGCAACCACTGCACCCGTTCGATATCGTACAGATACTTCTTCTAATTCCATTAATTCGGTATATTTATTTCCAAGAAATATTATTCTTACGATATCCTGTCGTTTGAGTGCGTACAAAATTCCTAATAACATGGACGATGGATTTTTATACGTACGCGGTGTTTGAGCGCCAAGGACGATCATTTTCGTAACGAGCACTGGATAAAAGAGGGTGAACGAACCGTCGCGTCGAGTCGAGGAGAAAGTAACAAACAACGTCCAACTGTAAAGCTATGTTTTAAGGCCGGGTGTAAAGCTCGCGAAAGGCAGATGAAGCCGTTCCTTGTGCTCGTGTCATTATCGACGTCGCGTATATCGAGCGGCGCGTGACATTCCAAAGTGTACGGCCCGATAACGGCAGCTGTTCTCGCCAACAGGCTGCACAACGATAAAACCAATGAAACCAACGATTGTTACAAAACCATCGGGAATCGTTGCACCAGCCACGGTCTATTCTCTTTCAACCAACTCGATTCGATATTTTCGCTTTTGTGTCCAGGTCCACTTGACTCTTCAAATACGTAGATCATTTCTATTGCATAATGGAATAATTAGTAGAGGAAGCGAACAATCAAACCGTTGAACAGAGTTAATATTAAACCGATAACGCGGGGTACGAAATTGAAAATTAATCTATCGTATCTTTATTAATCGGGGTTTTACTACAGTTTGTTGTCGTCTGGTTGCAGCGTGGCGGTGAACGCGTTAAAGGGCTCGAACAATAGGGGAGCTTAACGTTCGCGTTTACGAGAATTTTTAACGTTGATCGTTAGGTAATTAACGCGTTAAGAAGGTGGCACGGTTTACGGAACGACGTCGATTAAGCAATTGTGTTTGAGCCTCGTTGCGTAACGTCGTCGTCGCGCCGGCATAATTAAACGATACGTGGCAAGCGGTTGACAGACGAGTAACAGCAAACATTACTTTGTTAACGGGTCGATAAATCGCGCCCATTATCGCCTCGCCGTTTCCTAGACGACTCTCCGAGCTGGGAATTCAGATTCATTCAAGCTCACGATGCTAGTTAAGAAGAAGAACAACGTCCTTTGATAGCCGGTTACAGTTACCGGGCCCCCCACCTCTCTCTTTCTCTCAGACCTTTACCAATACGTTTTTTATACTCTTTTTGTTGGTGGCGCAGCAACGAGACGAGATAGCAGCATCCTCGGGATAATCGGTCCACGATATTCAAATCGAACCTGTTCGATGGAAAAAAGCACGAGGCCGTTTTTCAGCCGTCGAACCAGTCCAACTGGTTTTCGGTTCGGCTCTCGTCGAGAGAACCTGTTTCTCGACCCATTCCGTCTCCGTCCCATCCCCCAATCCATACTCGTCGCTGACAGGTCTTGCCGGTTTTCACACGACTTCGTAATGTTCCGTCATCGGCCTGGATCGCAGTTCGCGAGTATCGTGAACCTCGCCGTTCTTCCACCGTCGATCGATAACTGTTATTAAATGGCATTCAATGGAACGCTCGAGGACACCATTCTCGTTGGCGCCCCATTGTCTTCACGCTCCTCTTCTGTCCACTTGGCCGTTGCAGGATACTAGGATCGCTAGTTTCTAATAGTTTGTCGAGTTTTGTGATTTTTTTTTTCCATTAGATTTAGGAGTCCTTTCTTTCTTACTCCGAGGTTAGTAGTTAACACGATTAAACACATTTCATGCGGGAATCGTACTTTTACGTTTTGTTTTTTTTCGGTCTTATTGTTAAGCAGACTTGTACCGGAGAACGGTTTTCTTGTAAATACGTTTTCGTGTTTTCAACAGTGATCGTAAAGCATATCTTTGAGTGTAAAAAAAAAAAAAAAATCGAGTATTTTATCGATTCATTACGATTTTCCACGAAATTCACGAAAAACCCGTATGCGATGTGTTAAGAAATATTATAACATATTTTTAGGAACTGAGAAGCGTAGGAATATCGCGTATTGTTAGGAATTTTCTCGAGTACGTATAATTGGGATTTGTACTTTTAAATATGACAGCCGGGAGTACCGGGAAAAAATCGGAAACGACATGGATGATAAAAGTGGAAATCGATGTATTCCGTAGGTAAACCTTTGACGTTTCGAGTGGTGGGAATACGAATCGCGCTTTCACCTGCGTGGCTACGCTTCTTCGAATCGGTGGACTTGGTTCGTAGGGATAAAAAAGATGGGGCGGTGGAAGGCGCCCGCGCCGGTCCTCTGGGAGGATCTGGGTCGTCGGCTGTTATCCTAACGGTATATACGTGTACCGCGAGAGAGACTGTGGCTCGTTTGCCAGCGAAGCAGCCAGTCGGCTCGCCGCTACCACTCACTTGTACGTGTATCGAGGGAAAGGATATGCGAACCGAAGCTAAACGAGAAACGAGAAACGAGTAAACGAGATATTCTGGCGTCGTTCGAAACGATTCCTATCAAACGACCGCAGGACAGATATAGCCGGTTGAATAATTTATATCGGGGCTGGAAACCGCGGACGTGGCCGCGTTTGTTTGCAAATGTGGAAAAGGAAGATATTTAAATGGGGCTACGACCGGTTGAAATGCCGCGTTGCTGTTCTACCGTTCGACCATGTGTCCCCGTACCCAGTACTCGTTCTGTTGCCCAGGGATCGATGCACCAACCATCGTCCGTAACATTTTTGCAAAAATCGTCCCATCCAAACTGCAATAGCCAATAACGGAAGCGTTTAAGCGTTTAAGGTATGCATCCATTTGGGAATAAAATTCGATCGTTTCTCGAGCGATTTTCACCGACAAGCCGGCAAGTATGGTGGACGTTTCGAGCCAGAGAAGAATCGGGTCGTTTCCTTGATTGCCTCGAAACGGTTTGTTCATCTCGGAGTATCGTCGTTAGCCTCCGACCTTCGCTCGCCATTATTCATCGGCATGCGCGTCTCCTTCGTGTCCGATACCGTTGACCTTCTACAGAAAACACTCTTGCCTTCGTTCTTGCTCGCTGGGTCTCGACACGCATTATTCTCTCCCTCTTCGAGCTTCTCCGCTTCGGCCAGCGGCTCCTAGCCTGCCACGCACACCCGTATCCGCCGTATATAGCTGTCGTGCATGCACACACACGTATATAACGTAAAAGTGCGTGTGCACGGTCCCGGGGAGACGCTTAAAACCGCTCCCGAGCGTGCAAACGCGCATGCGTATTCCTCTCTCGAGTCCCCCCCCCCCCCTCTCTTCCACCATTCTGCAATGTGCTCTCCCAATCCCGGTGCGTGTAACCGAGCGATGGGAACGAAACTGTATTCCCCGACGATGTTGCGAAAAATCGTTCGCATTCTACGCCCGTACGGCCAACTATTATTCCTTATCTTTGCGAATCGGTGTTGGTGCAATATCGACGGAGGCTTGTGTGTAAGCTGGAAAAGCCCAGATTTACAGTCAAGGACGCGTATCATTGTAGGTACATTGGTAAAGGGAAAGGTTAGATCGTTGAAGAGTTTCGAGACTATCGTTGAGTCGGTCCCCTCAACAGTGGATAGATATACGCGTTAACTGGTTTCTCGTCTAGCGATGCATGCAACGTACGCGCGCATATTCGCGTATCAAAAGCATACGTTATCTGCAGGAAGAAGGGAAGGGAAGGGTAGGGAGAATTGTGGAGCGGCTCAGCCGGTGGTTACTCATGGCACATTGGCGCTGCACGGAGGCCTTTGACCTCCCGTTTCTCACTACTCCCTTGTGCTCGCTTGTCCACCCTCTCTGTTCTCCTCTCGCCTCTCTTTCTCTTTCTGCTCCCCTCTTCCCAGTTCTCCGTCGTATTGCAGAGTGCGCCCGGCAGTTTATCGTCGCTATTCCTCTCTTTTCTCTCTCGCGTGTATACTCATGTATACACTAGCGCGCGCGCGCGTGAGCAAGTGTTCCCCTCCATCGACTTTCCCCACTTTGCCCGTCTATTCGTCTCGTTTCCGCTCCTCTCTCGCCACGTACCCGCGAACGACTTCGCCGTCAGCTACTCCCCCTTCCCGCACCCGGTAACCGTCGACCGGAGTCGAGTCTAGTCGAGCCAAGTCGAGCCGAGTCGAGCGAGTACGGCCCGCTACGACCTGCATTCATCGCGTAACAAAACCTCCACGACTGCTCTCGACGATAAACGAAACCGTGCGCTAAGTGTATTATAACCTCCCACGTTCCCGCAGCCGCCACCACCACCACCACCACCGCTAAAGGTCATGCCTTAACGAGCCGTTTTTTTTCCTACCTTTTCTTCTTCCTTCACCTTCTCCGGTGTCCGTTCTCCTTCTTTCCAGCTCGTCCTTTTTGTTGCTTCGCGAGACTGTCTCTGTTCTCTTGTTCTGAAACGCCTCCGCACTTGGTGCTTTCTTCTCGCGGCACGGCTCGCCGACGCCTGGCAATTGCCATCTTTCGACGCGACACGCCTCGAATCGACTCTCGGGCCACCGTGTACTTTCCTGAACGTGATCTCGACTTTGGCTCGTCCCTCGCATTGGAATGCATGTTTTTTCCAAGTGTCTCGTGAACCGCCAACTGTAGTGGCAGTATGCTTTTTCGAGCCGGAGGTGATCGCACCGCGGCCACAAATCGTTAACGGTGCAGGCATACGCTTATCGAGCACGCGTGCTCACTGCGACGCCCGGCAAACATACACCTGCCGGCCCAGCGTGTAATCTTTCCTCGAGCTATCTTATCGGTTGGCCACGATACGACCTGACCTATCTTCCGCTCGGATACCCTCGCTTCTTCGAAAGCTGCGCAACAGAGTCGTTTCTGCTCCGTAAAATTCTCGCGATAACCTTGAGCCGGTTTCTGACACCTAGTCTGGTATCGAGGAGTCAGCAAATATTCATATGTATGTCACCCTTCCCACGTGTCGTTACAAGTATTTTCAATTGGAGAAGCATACAATGTGATATCGTGGAATTTGATCGCTGGAGAAATTCTGTCGGAGGCGACGACCTCCCGTTAGGCAGCCCCGGACCAGTCCGGACTAATACACTCCGTTAAGAACCCTCCACTGGAAACTCGAGATCCATCCACTTTGGCGGAGGTATCCCTGAAACATGATTCTCGAGTTTCGAAAAGTGACACGAATATATAGAGAGCCGGGGAGACCGGTCTTCGATTCAGGAGCACAACCTGTCGCAACCGGTTGCTCCCAGGAAACGTTGTTCGCGGTTCGAATCGACCGACAACGTTTCCTTCAGTCCGTTCTTCAATGGCGAATCCGCGCTAAAGGAATTCTTTTGTTCCGTCATTCATTGTGCCGTCAGCTTCCTTATTATGTAATCACGGTACAGGAACGTATGTACATTTCCGACGAGCTTACCTGATTGGAACACGAGCGGACACGTATTCATACGGAAAGCAGAAAAGCACGCCGGGGGAAGAAAAAGAGTTAATTGATCGCGTTGCACAAAAACCTGTCTGCAAACGGTAACTGTATCGTTCGCGTCCCCTTCGGACTTTTCAAGCGTCGTCGCTTTCCCACACAGGCTGTTTACACGAAGCGGGAAGGGGGGGAAACTCGTGTAAAGCATCGATTTTCTCGACCTACCGACAGATGGACGCTCTGGTGTTCGGAAATAATTTGAAAAAAGAAAGAAAAAAGGGGACGAAAGTTGTTTTTTTTATAATCGAGTTTGATAACACCGTCGCCAATCTGGGTGTAACGAAATGTTTTACCCTCGATAAATAAAAGCGTATCGCGATATTTTTCCTCTACGTTCCGAGGGAATATATAGGTCATTTCGTATGGACGGCGCCGCGCATACGTCGCGTCGGTGAAAAGCAGGAAGACGAACGGGGAATGAGAAAAAGGGAGGAGCGAGAACGAAGGGCGAAAGACAAAGAGATGGCGAAGAGGGTGGGCAGAGTCAGAATGCTTGAGAGCGTGCATGCGTGCGTGTTAGCGACGTAGCAGGAAACACGTACGCGACAACAAATGGTAATAATAAAAGGGGCTCGTTCGTCGGCGATCCATACCAAGTAACGATGCAGGAAGCCTCTCGCGTGTGCGTGAGAGGCTGGTGCACATTCTGCGTTCCTGCACAGCAGCTCATTGTACGAGCTTTTTATTTTTTTCCACCGCTACCGTCTTACAGACCGCTTCTGTCGTGCCTCGAGCGAGTTTCCGTTTAATGGGGAAAGTTTTCTTTGCGCCTCTTTCGCGACCGTTTCGTCGCAACTTGTACTCGCGCGACGTGTGCACGTTGCACTGCAGACTCGGCTTACCGCGTTGCACTGAGTCAGCAAGGCGGATCTTATTGGCACGTTCTCAACATCGAGACAACTGGGATGGAATATAGATTCGGTGGTAATCCCAGCGAAGTCGATACGTGCGAGACACCGATGTACTCGTCGCGTCGCGTCGGGTCAAAGTTGACCGAGCACTCGCGGCAAACTTACAATTAGAGAATTTTAATCATGGAATTAACACGAAATGCTAAACTCTTTGTTCCGTTATCTACTCGGTTGGTACAGACACAGGATATTCTTGTCAATTTTCGAAACGACACGTCGCTTGGAGAGCTACAAATAATTGTCGAAGGGAAAGGTAAGCGCATACGTACGGAGCCGGGTCTTGCACGACCGGGCAGAAAGGAAGTACGCACGCATTGGGGTCACGTGGCGAGCGTGTCGGCCATCTTGGAAATAACGATCCCTGCATCTGCTCTACCAGCGTACAACTATAATCCATTCGGAGCTCTCAGACCTTTGCTTTTTTCGGATTTATTAACCCGAATGCCCTTATTTCCGCTAATGGAGCATACAAATTTCATTTTTCAACGCGTTTCTTAGATATTCGAGGTGACTTTCAATCTCACGCGGCACCGAACTTGTTAATCGGTTGCTGTTAGATAAAGCGATTAATTCGTAAAAGCTTTCAACTCCTTTTATATCCTGTTCGAGGATGTACGTATAAATTAGGCAGCAAGACACGAGCAGAGCCAAAGTTGGAGAGGGCGATTGTTGAAACTGGTTTGTACCGTGTGAAAACGGGTTGAATGGTGTTGGTGAGGTCGTGACACGGTCCCGGGTAACAATATAACCGAGCATTCGAGCTGGTAGGGTGTGCGTCGCGTAGTTGTCCCGCAACTTTCCTACAACTTTAGTCTCGCGAATCGACCTTTCCAAGGTCGTGGCCCGGCCAGATTCCAAGGCCCGTGAAATTTCCAAGAACCTCGGCAATATCGTCGGCGAAACTCGTGACGGAAATTGGAAGCTCGTTTAACGAGTTCCGTAACTTTCTATCCAGGCTAACGAGGCCCACGAGAGAATTCAATTGCTCGGATTCCATTAACTTCTCTCCACGCGAGGATACCAGTAAAATTTCTCAGATTTTCTCGCTTTTAACAAATTCTGACTATACCAGGAATTTCTTCTCGGATTACCATCGTTGTCTGTTAGTTTTACGAAGCTCGTGTCGGAAGGTTGTTTCACGAAGTTTGCTCAACTTTGGCCGGATCGTTTTTATAATACAAACACTTTGGTGAGATCGAGGAAAGTCGATTACGCAGCAAACAGGCGCGGAAAATTTAAAAAGCTCGTTCGACGCGTTTGTTTTCTTTTCTTTTCTTTTCTTTTTTGTTTTACTTGGTTCGGTGAACTCTGAAAGTTATGATTGGAAGCGTTGTGCGCTAGTCCATCAAAGTTGGCGAACGACGCGACGCGACGCGACGTAACGTAACGTTCTCCCCATGCATAAGCGATCAGTGTCGATAATATTCCTTGCTGGCGGCCGAAGAAACGTTTGTCAACTCTACAATTACCCTCGAAGGTTGTGGAAGTTAATCCTACGTCGCGTCGAGTCATTGTAACACTTCCTTCGTCTGACCATTCGCGTTACTACACGTCACTGACTCGTAACCTCAAGCCTATATGTAAAGCTTCCTTTGCTCGCGTATGGACTATAGATTACGGAAACGAACCTGTCGTTCCATCTTACGCCCGTACGATCCGGAAAAAGGGAATTAACGCAAGATAGCAAAAGCACGAGAGCCATTCAATAAGTAACGAGACAAACTGATATAGCTCCTAAACGGTTTCATGAACCAATACGAAACTTTCTATATTTCAAGTTGGCATCCTTGCAACGACTTCTGATCAGCTGTTTGACAAGATTTTGCAAATCTCACTTATCATTCAGTCAGTTTAAAATGTCAAGTCCGAACGAGAATTGCACCGCGGTAGAACAACATGCTGTGATTAGATTTTTGATCGAAAGTGTACGGGAATAAGTGTTTAAACCGTTCGAACATTTACAAGTGGGTAGAACAATTTAAAAATGGCTACGAAAGTGTCGATGATGCGCAGCGAAATGGACGACCGGTCGAAGTTTCAAACTTCCTCCCTTGAATTTCGCATTGACGAGATAATCCGAGACAACAAACGAACCACTGTTCGCGAAATGATCGCTGGAAAAGTGTCTGCAAGTGTTGGAACTGTCCAACGAAGAAGTCAAGATTCAGGTGCAAATGTGGCTCCGACAGCAAACGAAAGAATTTTACACTAGAGGCATAAGAAATGTATAAATGTTGGGGGAGGGGATTACGTTGAAAAGTAGCCAAAATATTGTATTAATCGAATAAACAGTTTTTGAGCTACATATATCAATTTGTCTCGTTACTTATTGAATGGCCCTCGTAATTGGAGTTGCACCCCAACACGCTCGTTACGTCTCCAAAAATTGACGAATTGAATAGTGGGTAAAAAAAAGTTTGTCAAATTCTCGAACGAGCGACCATGATACAAAGTGCGTTAAACGAGAGGAGCGAAGAGAGAGTAAAGGGAACAGAAACGGGGTGAATTAGCTGGCTGGGAGCATGGTGCTCGTACACCCACCGAAGAGCCGACACTAGATCGAATCGATAGTCACCGGTTTGAACGCGTACAAAGGGCTTTTGTGCTCTCGAGCACACGTGAGCCCGCTGGCTGCGCAGGCGTCTACACCGATTCTAACTCTGTATACGTGTGTGTGTGATCAGGGCTGAACCTCGATCAAGGCCATTTGTCCTTTATTGCGACGGAATCGAACCGTTCGGAATTTACTTACTCCCTCTTCCCCTCTGTATCGAACGCGATGCCATTCATTTCTATGTCACGTGATCGTTTTGTGCGATTCCGACGGCTTCCACCTTAAACCGGCTGTGTTTAATTGTCTTTGACAAAATACTGGCTGGTTAAATAACGTGTGACCACTGTGTTGCGGTTTCTATCACAAGAATGTCACGTTTTAACTGCAAGGTGCGTCGCAGGCGCGAGCTTGATAAACGCTTAAGAACTCGCGAATAAATATATATCACGATGCGGCGGATGTTAAATCGACGAACCGGAGACCAAGGGGATATTGTCAGGAATTTTGACGCGTTCGATTCTTTTCATTGGCCCGCCGCCACTCGATGAATAATTGAACGGTTCGAAGGATCAGAGATTGCGACGAACTTTTGCTGAACGCGTAGCCCACATTCATCTGAAATTATTGCATGAAATATCCATCGATTCCCGGAGAACATGACGGGTCTGACTACTCGGTAGCTTCCTCCTCGTCCGGGAATACGAGCAAGAAATATGCGAGCAGTTTATCGATCCCCCGGTCGTTGGGCATTATAACCGGTACATACCACGAACGTGTGCTACACGTACACGCACCTATGTTACCTGTGTGTTTGTGCATGCGTGCCTGATATACCTGAAGCGACAAGGTCAGCCGTGGCACCGGCATAAAAATGCCGCTGTTGCACATTCTCCCGATAAGCCGTTGTACGTGACCAATGCGTGCAGAGTGTCAATGAAGGGGAGAGCATATTTTTCATCATTTCTCTTTTCTTTAACACGATCGCACCGACGCGACGCGACGCGACGCGCAACGATGTGCAATTTAATAGCCCCGTTTCGCGTAATTCAATAGCCGTATCATCGACTCGGCGAGCTAACAATTAACGTACAACGGGCTCGAATTAATTTCGTCACGAGTCTGAGAAACGTGGCCGTTCAAAGGCACACGGAAGACGATTTTACGTTGTCTCTTGTATTCTATTTTTTCATTTAACTGTTATATCTCGTCGCTGTTGCCGATCCTGTAACAAACGATTCTTCTGATATTGCCACCAAAAGTTTACGATTACTTTTTTTCCGTGAGAAAGTAAATTGCCTAAAGTCTAAACGGTATGAAATATTTCAAATCTCAATGTTTCAGTGCGTCCTGTACGAATTATATTTTCGTACGACCGGCAACTTGTAAACGATAAATAAATAATGATCGTTTTGCGTGAAAGATGGTATCGAGCACGAATGCGGGCGCATCGGTGCAAATCTTTGTCCTTGAACGGTTGCAGAGTGCGTTCGCATGCGAGCAGAATCGTGTGCGTGCATGTGTGCGAGTGACGCGATCAGAAGGATGCAACGCATGCGGGTGCACATGCAAAACGGAGCCAGCTGCCGGGAATGCAGGAGACAGCAGACACTCGAAACGGGCACGTTAATGTTCCCCTTCGGGCGTGTTACATAAACCAGCAGTAACTTCAGCTTCTCTCCCTTCCTCTCTGGTTCTCTTTGCCCAGCTACTTACTACGTACAAAGCCCAGTGGAATATATAGTTACTCCATTGGTTTACCCGCGTGCCATTATTTACCAGTGGCAGCCAGATCCTGTTTGTTTCTCCGATTAAATAGGTCTGCTGGAATATTCCGTGCGATCTTCCGCCTACTTAATTCGCTATTAATGCGAGAATAATATATCTTCCCTGTCGCGTTTGGCACGCCTTGTTGTTTTCCGTTTTGTCGAGGCCCCTCTTCGGATTACCAGATTAATCGATACGCGACCTTCGTGGCCGATAACGGTTAAATCAGATTCCAACTGGAACGATTTCGATTCACAACGATCGTCCGAACGCAGAAATTATTGTCGCGCACTATGACAGAGATCAGAACGGAAATCGTATGAAATGGGATAAATTTTAAATAGTAATTCCGTTTCTATCTTAATTGTCCACTTGCACGAAGTATTTAGCTCGGGAGAGCAGCCACCGACTCGCAGAACAGGGGTGTCTTTCATTTGAAATTCATGGAGATCCATTTATTCATGTACGCCGTACACTGTACACGCTCCACGGGCGGAAGAATCGCGAGACTCGTCCGGAACACGTATATGGAGGTCAAACGATCTCGAATCGAGTCGTTTGCGTACCTAAGTGGCTTCTTTATCTCGAATTTCCTAGCGCAATTACGTAAGACGTAAGACTTTGATCAAAGTTTGTCGTGGCAAGGAAGGAAAGTTGGGGAAGGCGTGTTTGATCTACAACCCATTACCAGCCAACTTGGAAGTCGCGTGCATGTCCGAATAGGTATTCGGTCGAGTGGTTCGCGTGCGTCCGTTTCGGAAGTTTGCGTGGACGAGCAAAAGGGTTCAAGGCAGATCCCTGTATAGTGTATGTCGATTGGTGCGTTACACGGAACGGTAGAACGTGTATGTATCCGTAGGCTGTATCGAGGATATTTATCGACCAAGGTGGCGCAAATTGCGTTCAGCGTTCAACGACGGACATAACGAGCCGTGTACCGGTGCGCGGTGATAAATTGTCGGGTCGAGACACGGTCGCGGTCGGATAAGAAAGATTCTTTCGCAAGCCAACGCGTAAAAACTCGCGCGCTATTAAGAAACTTGGCGTATGTGCGTGTAAGATTTTTCACGCGGAACAGCGTGGTCGATACACGCGGCGTTAAAATACGAAGAGATACCGTTCGAAACAGCATGTAAATATAGCCTCGCCGTTGGCTTCCGATAAGAGGACGTTTCTCTTATCTTTACGAGCGTCGAAGTTGACGATTCGATATTGTATAACGTACGTGTTTGTACGCGTACAGCTTGGCTCGTGACATCGAGTCGGATCATAAGCGGAGATAACGGCAGATTAGAACGAGTGAAAACGGGAGAGACCATCCACAAGGATGGATGAACTCTCCTCGATGTCGAAACGACTCGGTCGAACCGAACCGAACCGAGCCGAACCGAACCGAGCCGAGCCGAGCCGAGCCGAATGGTTAATTTGAGAGGAACGTCACACACTTTGCTCCGCTCGATTTCGAATGGGAAGTTGGTAGATCGAATCGCACGATTATTCGCCGTACCTACGTAACTCCCACGTTTCTTCGCCTCGCGATAACATCGGCCCGTGCACTCGGAACACGCCTGATACACACCGTGCGATACCTGTCCGTGTGTCCGTGGATAATAATTTCGCTTTTCGTAACCGGCGCGCACGGCAGGAAGACGGAAACGCGCCGCGTGCGTGCACGAATCCTCTCGACACTAGTCTTTTCCTCGCCGACAAGGCGCGGCGCGGCGTGCCGAGCAAGGACACCGTAAACACAGCGTACAACGCACAATGTACGTACTCTCGCGCGTACACGGAGAAACTCGCATCATATATACGTACGAACGAATATTACACGGTCTGCTCCCGAGGACTTTGCATAATAAAGGAGCAGGTTCTGAAAAAAAAAAAAAGAAAAGAAAAGAAAAATGACAGAGGTTCGGCGTTGCGCGACCGAACGTCATTTCGTTCGGCCAGAAATGAAAAAAAGAAAAAGTGAAAGAAGAAGAAGAAAAGAAAAAAAGAGCGCAGAGAACGGAGCACGGCGGTGCATGGGTAGTGCATCGGCAAGCCGCGCGAGCACGTGTGCGTGAATGCACGCGGAATATTTTTTGCGGCAGCCGAAAAGAGAGGAGGGGGCGAGTCGTGCTCGAGTTGGCCGCGCTCGGGTCGGTCGACTTCGGTCACACACGTAGAAAGAGAAACGGCGCTCGACGGAGAAAACACACGAGACGGAGACCAAGCGATAAAACGATCAAGCGATAAAGCGAGACGGCTGGACGAGTGGAAGAGAAGAGTTGGAGGGAGCGGGAGAAAGACGACGTTAGGTGGAACCGCTGGTGCCTTTGGGTTGTGGTGCTCGAGGGGTGGGGAGCTCGACGGCGGCGGCGGCCGGGAAGCGAGAGAGCGAGAGAGAGCGAGCGGCTGGCGAAGAGGGGCAGACGGCGGGGTAGTGCGGTCTGGCCGAGGATGTGTGGTGGGGGGCGAGCTTTCCTCGCTGCCGCAGTAGAGTAGCGGCCTTCGACGCGATCTGATCTTGGTCCGCGTCGTGTTCTCTTTGCGTGTGTCAAGCTGTGTGTGTGAGTGTGTGAGAACGTGCACGCAGGCCATTTTCTCTCCCTCCGTCGAATTACTTTTACCGTTTTCTACCATTTTACCTTTCGTATCGTCACCAACGACGCGAGTGTAAATTTCAATCGAGAAGAGTGTGATCACAGTGCAACGAGGGATTGGATTTATTGTGCGTTTGTGCGCGTAATCGAGATGCATCCTCTTGGGAGAAGAGCGTCGGGGCGGTAAGAAGCCAGCGCCCGATCATTTTCGCGCAGCAGCGTAAAAAGGAGATTGGTCGTGGCCGAAGGAGTCACGTAGTCAGCGCCATTGTTCGCAGACGCGACTAGATCGGAGCTGTAGCAGGCAGCAACAACAGTGGCGTATCGAACTGGTTCCAAAGGATTTTTTCTCTCTTTCTCTCTTCGATTAGTTTTTACGGATCGCGACCGAGGCTCGTGGCAAATCCGTGCTCGAGATGACGGTGGTGCGATAAAAGCTTCGCTGGTGTGCCGCGCGAACGTAAGAAAAGAGAAAAGAAAAGAAAAGAAAAGAAGAAAAAAAGAAACGAATATCGCCTACCCATTGTTCATCGGTCGATCAACGTCTGTTACGAGCTCTGTTCGTGACCGTTCGGCAAGCTTCGTAACCGATCGTAACCCGTGCTTGCTCGGCACGGTACTCGGTTCTCTGCTGGACGAGTGAGCTCATCGTCGCATGCAGTGCACACATCGTCAAGAGAGGAATAAAAAGTGTTTCTTGTTTGCTTCCTTTTTATTTCATACTCTGTGATTATCCTTGTCGAAAGCGTATCGCATCTCCGGCTTGCAGGAAACGAAGAAAACCAGTTGTGGCTGACGCAGTGTTTCGAATCGCGTTGTGCGTGCTATCATCGTCGGTGATAGGATAAATTGATATTCAGTGAAGAAGATTAGTAGTGACACGAGGAAATCGAAGGATAGTTGGAAAAAGGATAATAGCCAGAGGGACCGCACATTTAGCGTTCGCGTTCTCGTTCTCGTGAGACGGACTCGGCCGTCCCGAGCGATGAGCCGCGGCGCAACAACCGAGTGTGCGGTGGCTCGTACGATGAAGAGTGGCGAGAGGACGGGCACGGCGGTGATCTCGAACCTAGCGAGTACGACGAAGGTAGAAGCATGCCACCGGTGCTAGGAGGCGCGGCAATGGCGGTCCTTCCGGTAAGCCCGCAGACGGCCACGCAGGGTAACCCGCACCACCATCATAATCATCACGTACACCAGGGACAAACGCAAGTCTTACTGGCGGCCGCTGGTGTAACCACCCAGGCCCAGCCACAGCTGCTCTATCAGCCGTATAATTTGATGCCGGCGGCCACCAACTCGCCCTCCCACCAAACCGCCTTCCAGCATCATCCGCATCACCATCATCATCATCAGCAACAGCAGCAGCAACAGCAGCCTCAGCCCCATCAACACCAGCAACAACACCAACAACAACAACAGCCACATCATCATCACCACCATCACAATCAAAATCCCAGCCAGCAAAGCAACTTTTTGCCAGGGGATATCGGTAACGCTGCCACCACGCTTACTCTGTAAGTTTATCTTTCAAATTTTGATTACAACTCTCGTGCTACGGTTGCACGAATGAAATTCAGGCCACGATACTTTATTGAAGAAATTGGACAAATAAATCCAAAAGCGACCATGGTACTGTCGAAGCTATGAATTCTTTGAAATAATCAGTCGTCGCTACACGAGTCGATGACACGATGAAAAAAAGAAAGAAAAAAAACCAGCATGTTGGTTGCGGTTAGGGTGTATCGACCGGTTACAGGTGCAATCGCCGTTCGGGTTCACCGAGTAGGTCGCTCTCGGCGGAGCACTCTCGACGAGAGTACCTCCTGGGAAAACACGAGCCCCCCCAGGTTCTTCTTGACTTGGGTAGTAAAACTCTAAACGCGATTCCCAGTGTCCCGTGACGCGTTACACAGAGAGGGATAATAGGAAACTTTGTATTCGAGCGCAGTTTCGCGTGAATTACGATCCGCTTCTATTTTACCTGCGAGTTTTATGCACGCTTCGAAAGCTTCCGAACCATTGTACGCTGAATATAAATTATTGTTTCCATAGCTACTTATGGCGGACCACCGTTATGTATATGTTTAGGATCCACGACAACGCGGTCGAAACTTTGGACTCTGGCACGATTTCGAGCTTCGAACGCTCTTGACGAGGCGTGATTGGGTCGCGATGAATCGTAATTTCTTGGGAAGCGTGCAGATAGGGCGCCCGATTAGTGTCTCGATAAAAAAAATGAACGAGGAAACAACGAACGCGTTCGAGGAATCGTGTTTTCGATCGGTCAGTTTAGTCACGTTCGGCGGAATCGTTGGATTCTTGGGACGTTTGTTAAACTTCTCGGTAATCCAGGAAAATCGTGGAAAACTGTATTATTTATAAAACAAGTGCTTAGTCGTTTGATCATATTTTGAAACATTACTGAAAAGTAAAGTCCACAGCTTCAAGGTCAACAATGGTCTACTCGATGAATCGTGAAAGAAATTTCGCAAAGAAATCGAGCGTCGTACCGTTCGGCTTTCTTTCGAAGAGAAAAAAGGAAGGAATATATTCACTTTTGCTGAATATTCAGTCGGTCGATCGCAATCGCGTACACAGCTGTTCTTTATAGCGTTCGAATAACGGTACCGGTTGGCCGGTTGTAGTTGGTCGAAAGCAACGTTCGTCGACGAACCAACGGAACTCCCGATCCTTCTCTCTTGTAAATTCTCGCGAGACGTGTACCAACCAATGGTCGGTGTCCCACCTTTAAGCCTTTACACACGAAACAACGAGGGACTAGATGTTTGCAAACTGGTTTTCACCTCGCAATGTCGACGCCGTTGCGTAATGTCCGGTACAACATGAGCCTGATTTGTAATCCGTGCTATTCGACGCGCGTCATTGCGCGTAATTAATTGGAATTCGTTCCATCGTGTCGCTGCGTGTGACGCGTGAACGATCTCTTTCGAACGTTACGTTACGTTACGCCTCGATATTTGTTTAACCTTTCGGCGCCACTGTCTCCCTCTTACGAATATTTCAATATGGTAAGAATGTTTATTCAAAATTCCCGTATTTTATGGTCGTATCGCGTTTAACGCGTTTAATGCCAAGCGAGTATGGGATACTAAAACTCCAGTTATTAACAATACGATTGATTGCTTTTAAAATTGTCACTTTTTTTTTTCTTCTTCTTTTTTTCCATTCGTCAGAAACTAGCGCAAAATTCTTCGTAGTTTTCTTCTGGAAACGTGGAGTTGAATTAAAATGATACGGAGCGTTCGATTTGATTCCAAGAAAGATTCAATTTTCTCGTTGAAATCTCACGCGAAACGTACGGGCGGTTGCAGAAAAGTTTCGATCGAAACCGAGCCCTTCTCTCGATCGGGGCTCAACCCTGAACCGGAACACCGAGAGAAAACGTTTGATGGTCGTGTAGTGGAGCGAAACCGAGACTGGTTCAACCGGGCACGCTTAATTAACCATCCAGCCAGACAGCCGCCTTTCGTTTTCGAGCCATCGAGTTATTAAATTGACGTGGCGTGCAAAAGCCTTTCCTTCCTTCCTTCCTTCCATTTTTCCTCTTCCCCTTGCACATTGATGGATTTATCGAATTTTCCGAGCTTCCCTGCGTAAACAGCTTTCAAAGCAGTTTTCTTCCGTTCGCTCTGCGTGCAAACGATAACCGAGCATGCACATACTCGTCGAACGATACGATTAATCAAAATCCGTACTTTGAACGTCCGCAAAAAGAAAAAAATACCTTCCAAACATCTTACTTTTTTTTTTTTTACGATAATTATGAATCGCCTTTTCAACGAGAGCGGCTAAAGGTTAATTTACATTAACACGATTGATTATGATCGACACAGTTATTTATTATGTAGGAACGTAAATGAGTTTGTAGTTATTTTTAGTTGAAAATCGTACGTACGAATATTATAATGGAATAACGACGCGATAACGATGAAAGGAGGAAATAATCGGAACGGTCAGAATAAAGAAAACAAGTATTCGAAGAACTGGAAGCAACAGCTCAGGGGTTTAAAGACGGTTAGAGAGTTTTTCTCGGCGCAAAGAATTCTGGTTTTAGTCGGGCGAACGATTTCTGCGAAGGTCGTTTCTGTCCCCGGGAGGTGAACGTTTGCCGAGCAACGGAAGATGACTGCGCTAGAAACTATAGGCTATACATATAATGGGCTCTGGGAAAAAGGTAACAATGCGGTTAATCGGGCGCCTGGCTCCTCTTGCCTAGGACCTGCAGGAAGTAAAGGGGGCGGACGGTGTGGTGACGATGGGGGATCCTGGACGAGAGGGAGGCAGGAAAAAATTTCGAGACGCCAGGCATTGCTCCCTTTGTTAACGTGGACCAGAAAGGGGGGGGGGGGGGGGGAGGGGGCCTCCAGGTAAAGAGAGAAATCACGAAAGTCTGCTGCCGCATTCTATGGAAATACACAAAGGCACGACTGGTCCTTTTGTTATCCCGAGGGTTTCTCTACCTGCCCTTCTCGACCGAGCCTCGAGCTCGAGAACAATGTAACGCCTGGTGGAGGGACAGAGACAGCGAGAAGAAAAAGAAAGAAATCGGACCAGTGACAGGAGGAGAGAAACACGGTCCACGAAGGGAGAGACGGTTGTACGACGATGCGTGCATATGTATTCTTCGAGGTCATTCGAGGTTATTCGAGGTCATTCGAGGTCGGACGTAACAGAGCCCCGAGAAAGTGGGAGAGAGATAGAGGGGGAGGATGTCCCGTAATCGATACTGCTCGAGGTACATCGTGAAACCTTCGCGCGCAACATCGCGATTCCCCTTTTAATTATGTGTAGCCGTCTGTTACGTTATCCGGCCTTTAACGCGTTCATTGTTACAGAGAAAAACAGTCTACCACCGGTGACGAGCTACTTTTTCTTTTCTAACTGTAGGAAACTTCATTGTACGATGTAATTAGCAGACGTTAACGCGTGGAAATTATTCACCAGTTCCAAAATAAATTTATTCT
This sequence comes from Stelis phaeoptera, assembly GCA_943735885.1. NCBI lineage: Eukaryota > Metazoa > Arthropoda > Insecta > Hymenoptera > Megachilidae > Stelis > Stelis phaeoptera. The sequence goes on along the minus strand of OX030932.1, from coordinate 15,274,582 downwards.
ATTAACTACGCTTTTGTTTAATTGTTAATTTGGTAAATGATAGTTTTTCATTTAACTCTTTGATTAAATTTTCCTTGTTTCAAAGTGTGTAAACGGAGCTTGGTAATTAATTGCTAATGTGCTGAATGTTTTTATACGTTAAACGCTTATTTCATCGTACACTGACAAAAAAAAAAAAGAAAAGAAAAAAAACACCGATCTGATCAATTGACAAAGCGTTAAGATTGCTAACGATTACGATCGCGGTAAGAAAAAGCTGTTGAGAAATCGTTGGATTACACAACGGTTAATTGTACTTTCAGCAAATCATTCATCGCGTCGGATAGTTGAATTCCCTGGCGAGAATTCTGATCCACCAAATTTAACTCCGCGTAGTACGTCGTCGACCTTCGATGAATGGAGATACACGGACGGAGATAGACCGGTTTCCCTTTCTGTTTTATTTTTTCCTTCGAGCCAGACAGAATTTGCGCAGAGAAGAATTCGCAAGAGAAAATAGAAGTTCGAACGTTTGGCCTAATTTTGGCCCGCCCCTTTGATATTATTATTACTGCGTCGTTGCTTCTGCTGCTGTTCCTCGAACCAGAGTGTCGTTCGTGCCACAAAAACATCCAGTTTATTTTTGCTCGATCGAGAGAAAAAAAAATATTTCCCCTCGGTCTCTGGGACGTTTTTTTTTTTTTTTTTTTGTAAATTTACCAAATGATTTGAACGATTCAAAACGAAATTTGACTAGAAAAAACATGATTTTCAAGTTTCGCAAATGACTTTTACGCAAGAAATTAAGTTGCACGTGATGTTTTCGCATCGGTTCAAAGTCGAAATCGTCTTTATTTCGAGTAGCTTATTAACGAAAGGATGCATTTTTTTGGCTTATTGTTAGAACTCTGTAAGAAAATCGCCAGCGGCGTTCAAGGGTATTTCTGAAGCGGAATCGGTGTTTTCTCACGTAGAATCGGCAGGTTTCAAATTGAAGCCGCGGTTGCATCGACACCCTGTATATCCGGCGGGTCGTTGCGGTCGTCGGTTTTCTTTCTCGATTTTCTGCCCAGTCCTCTTTCCCTCCCGTCTCCTCCTCTGCGGCTGTTCCGCTGGCTGAATCACAACCGCAAATATCCTTCTCCGGCCAACCGGTCGTGCTTCGCCGAAAGAGAAGAGCTGCTTCACGGCTAGCTACGACCAACAGAGAGAGGCAGTTAGATTATAATAGCATGGTTAACGAGCAACGACCAGTCCATGTATACATTTTACAATCGTTCTGTACTCGGCTGAGGCCACGATCTAGGTCAATAGAGAGCTCTCGATCTCTCTGAAACACGTTTTATCGTGGTTGCCGTCTTACGCGGCCTAGCGAGTCTAATTTCGTGGCTCGTTAAGGATCGCGTAAGAACACACGCGTTCGACGATCGAGCCTCGTTTGCGATATTAGGTCAACTATCGATTACAGACGACTGTTCTGGGCTGATCTGGTCGAGGTCAGTTCCGCCAGCTTCGAACAACTTCGTTTTCTATCTTTTATCGTTTAGTTGGTTTAGTTAGTTGCTCTTTGTTCTTTTACTTGGAAAGTAAATTGCGCTAATTTACTATCGATGTATTTTCCGTTATTCGAAAGGGGTTATTCCAAACGGATTGGAACAGTGGTCGGACGAAAAGGTATTCGTAGAAATCTGGTCGGTGAATCGACGTTGCGACACGCTCGAAGAGCCGGTTGGCTCGACCGACCTCGACGGTTTCTCTCTCTCTCTGTGTTGCTGCTATCGATCCAGCAACTAATTAACACGATTTCAGTGGTGTGCGAGCGTGATTCAGAAGCCACGATAAACTCTTCGACCGTGTCTCGTTTCGTAATTCGAACGTCGCCGAGCGTCTCCGTCGCTAAATCCAGAGCCACGTTTTATCTCACGCTTCCGTATCTGTCGGCGGAGCTTCTTCGAGCATTGTCAACCTTACGACTCGAGTCCGAAGGTCGCCACGCCATCGTTTCTCTCTGCCCTTTTAACGCGTATACGTAATACGCGCACACATGTATGTAGATACATATGTGTACGTGTACACTGTCGTTGAAAAGTTCAGAACTCGTGCGTCTGCTGTTGTTCCTTTTACGTCGAAGTGGTACGAATATGCCGGTCCATAACACTATTTCGCAGATTACTTCTTTCTACGATGCAAAACGGATCGATACACTAGTGTAATGTTTTTGATAAAATTAGAATATCTGTGTGAGAAAGTTCGTTTCGTGGAAACGAAGTAACTTTTGAGTGGGACTGTATGCACGATACTTGATATCTCGAGCACACTGTCAACGTTATCGCGTGATGTTCGTATTTCGCATCATTCTTCCTTATCCCCGACTCTCCCGACGCCCTCGTGGACAAAAATCGGTATTGTCAGCAGTATCGTGAGAGGCGTATCTTATCAATGTTACGCGCAAGTTGCGTTATCGTTGTCAGAGCCAACGGGTCGAACAGATATGTATTCTTCGTCTCGTTCTGTCCCTCTTTCGCACGTTATTTTCTGCCAATTAAAAATCACTTCTGAAATAACTATGCAGACTAACGTAATATAATCCTCGAATATAACTCTTGTGTAAATAATCGCACACGATGGAGCGTTTGTTAAAATCAAACTACTAGAATAGCCTGTCATTTAAATGGATTCCGGATTTGGTATCCGAAGGCGTAGGTGTTTTCGATCCGGTGGAAATTTCGTTACGTACGATCATATCTCCCAAGATACTCGAGTGTCTGAGACGTGTTTTTCCTCAATATTGGAGTCGCAACAATCGATTACCACGGCATTGATATACCACTTTGGAAGTCAACGTTGGTGTAACGAATAGGAGTCTACAGAAAACTTGATGATCCCATTATGATTCAACGTTAAATCACCGTACGAGTCATCTTTCATGAAAAAGCTAATCAAATTTATTACGAGCAACGATATTATTTCGTTTGGGAGATTTTTTCTTTTTTTCTCTATGAAATTCAGTTTTGCTCCTCGCTGTATCGAATACACGTAGTGCATTATTAGTCACGTTCAGAACTTGAAATGGAAAAGCTTGTAAAACAGTGTTCTTACCCAGCCAAGTGAAATTATGAAAGGAAGAAAAAAGAAAAAGGATCATTGTTTAATTTAACCGATGTATGAGCGCGTTGTTTTTCCATGGTGGCGCCTATATCGATTGCGTCCTCTCCCGCCGCTTATCTATCACCACGAGGAATGTGTTTGCCGTCTCGTGTAGCCAACTTGGCCAGTTTTTCATCCGAGTTTCAGCAGCAACTTTATCTTCCACGTTAACGCAACGATACATATGTATTCGCGAGAATTCATCCTGTTTACGCATGGCCGACTCCGCTCTTGACGTTACGAAACTCGTCCCGTCGCGTCGACCAAGCGAACGTGTTATGAAATTCTTCACGTTCCCGTGACCAGCTTGTTTCTTCGTAAATAATAAAAGACGAGTGTCGTCGCGGTCGCGAATTCGTTCGACGGGTGATTCGAGGTTAAACTTCGGATAACCGAGTATTCGGACGACAGGAAATTCTGCTAACTCAGAATAAAGAAATTTTGAAAGAGCATATCGCGCTTGCTACGCGTTTCAGATATTTCGTGTTATATCGAAATTATCAGAATTTTTGAATAACAATATTGCTGGCATTCGAATTTTCGTATAAAATTGCAACGGGACACGAATCGTGGCGTCGTCGTCGGATCCGTATGAGCAAACGTTCCATCGATGTGGTGAAATCAAATTGCTAGAGGACAGATACGAAGCAAGATACGAAGAAATCGTGAATTGCGAGATTCCATTGGAATCAAGGTGAACGTTGTTTGAATTGCAGATAGCCTTTTTTTCCTCTCTGTTTCGCTGCGCAAGCACGCGTCAATCTTCCCTTTCGGTGGACACGGGAAAAATCGTTTTCCATTCGTTTCGTGTCTACGATAAAAGATATTTCGTTCTTCCTAGCTTGTCCGTAAATATTTTCTGGTTGGTTTTGCGACGCGTAATCAGGGACAAGTTTCTATCGGGTACATCTTCTTTTTTGAATGTTTGCCTTGGCTCGAGCATCGCTGGCTCTTCGAGTCGAAACTAGAAACAGACATAAATTTCCAAGGGAGGCAAGGAAAAACTGGGACCGAGATTGCTTAGAAACTTCCGGGAAGTATGCAGAACGCCGGCGAAAAAGTTATTGCGCTTGTTTCACAAGTTTTTTGCTCGCCAGCCAGCGTATAATTCAAGTAGAAACGCTCGTTGCCTTACTTCCATTGGCGCAGACCAACATTGCAACTGTAGGCTTCGTGATAATTTCCATAATATCGGTCCAGTCTCCAGATTGCGGTTAATTTTTTATTTAATTTCACGCTTTTAATTTCACGTCTGCCACGTTCTGGCCAAAATTAGTCACCTACCTGTGTATTGTATACATTGGAAAACTAATACCTGTCTGTAGAAAAAAAGACGGAAGTTATAGAGGGTTAACGCGTGGTTGGCAAACTTTATTTCGAAGGTAACGTGCGTTTTTTTTTTCTTTTTTTTTTTAATTTTTTTTAATTTAATACACAACAGGCAACGCGTTAATTAAGATCGATTAACAGCGAGCGATCTTATGTACCAGTGATTCCTTTAAGAAACAATCCATTATACTCGTTGACGTGTTACCGTTGTTCAATCGACGAGATGACTTTCCTATATAAAACGTGACGTAGATAATTAATCTTCTCGGAGCTTGAATATTTAAAATCGTTATTTTGAAAGAGTAAGGATCTGGAACAAAGTACCGAGATCTATTCTCGATGTTGGGACCCGTGTAATCGCGAGCCGAACGAATTCGTTAGCAATCGGACTGCGTGGAATTCGAGGAAGAAGAAGAAGATGGAAGTAGCCGGGGTCGGTCGGTTTGGCTCGATTCCCAACTGGCTTTTCTCGCGTGAGTAAGCGGGGGCGAAAATGATATCGCCTTTGGAATATCCGCCACCAGGAACGGTAAATTCCAACGAACGCTCGGATTATTTTCGATATTCGGGTCAGCAGTTTTATCGCCCAGTCATCCTCTGTTTCTTCGTCTTCTCTATCAATCGGCGCGGCGTTCGCTTTCGTTTCAACGGCTCAATTGTTACCCTCTTGCTCTTAACCCTAGATAACTAATCTATCCGGGAGTAATATTATACTATCAAGACATTGCTGAAATAACGACGTCAAATACAAATGATATCAACAAGGATATCTTTGGTATTGAATTTATTAATTATAACAATTGGGTTATCCTGGGTGAAGAGCGTACGGTCATCGAAGACTTTCAACTCGAGTATCTTCGAGACTATTAATAATGTCGAAAAAAAATGTTTGGAACGAAAGTTGAATGGTGTCAAGGGGGACATAATTTGATGCGATTCTTTTTTTTTTTTGTCTCTATTCATTCTTTTCTTTTTAAGTGGACGCGTGGAGAAGCTACGAAGGTGAAAAATTTGTCTGTTTGATATGCATTCGAGAAAATGATAGAACGTACAAGAAATATTAATTCGGGTTAATTGCAGAAACCCATAAAATACAGGCGGAAAAGACGGAAAGAAGAATGAGAGAACAAAAGGTCGATCCAATTTCTGGATCGCCTTGATTTTTCCTCGAGCATCGTTCCAACCTTCGTCCAATAAACGAAATAGTAACGTATATATATGTAATGTGTTTTATGGGAGGTGAGGTTGGTGTGTTCGTGATACTCGGTAATAAAAGTCCGAGGTTACGGAGGTGCGCTTGATTGGTTGGCAAGACGAGAGGTGGGTAGAGGAGGGACAGGTAGGTCGTAAAAAGCTCGACAATAAGAACGAAGTTTCATAGGATATTCTGTGATGAAAAGGTCAAAGGCTGTGTGGGCAGTAGTGGTGCACCCGATAGAAGGAGAACTGGTTGATCGGCTGTGAGAGCCACGTTCAACAACCTGGTGACCTTCCTCGGGCTATTCCACGCGAATATATATCTTCGCTCTATTTTCGAACGGCTCGCTTACGCAAGTGTCGTTAAACGATCTCTACGTTTAGATTTCGCACACTTGCATACCGTTTGCCAACGCGGAGAGACGCGTGTTTTAACCGCATAACGGATCGAAACTCTCTCGGTTATGCTGTTTGCTCGCCTAAAAATGGGTCGATCGTGTGTTTTTCTCTCTGCCTAGCAGCTTATCTCGCTCGATGGCTTTTTTGTCGTTGACAACGCACACCGACGTTTTATTACGTGTTTGATTTGCGATTAAAATAACTCGCGTCCCGTACAAGGAGAGGTCGGATCGCGTGTACTTGTTTGAACAACGATCGAAGCAAATCTTCGATAGAATATTTATTTTCCTCTTCGTTCGTTATGTACATTAGCGAATTACCTGTCGTTATTTTATTTTCAATCTCATATTTGAGCTTCGAACGTGACCCCTAACTTATCGCGTAAAACTCGAATTGAACCCTTTAAAAAATATTAAACTTCAAAGTTACCTACTAGATTGTAGTTAACCTTGACTTGAAGTCGAATGAATTCGAAAAGTTGAAACGCCAACGAGAAAGTGATGGCAATCGTCGAAACAATTTGATTATCGGCTGGTGGAACGATAGCAGGCTCGGTTGGCACCGGTTTGCCATTGCGATTTCTCGAATCGTGTGTATTTCATTTGGGTGTTGGCCGACTGCCAAACGGTTTGTTTACGGAAATTTGTCGGCACCCAGCGAGATAAGGAGGCTGTAGTTCATCGAAAAGATCGATCCTATTTACGGAGGCACGGACAACAGGCGGTTACCATGGGGGCCATCTTCAACGTACAAAACAGCAACTTGTTTATAGAAACGCGATACTCGTGGCCTGCCTCGAGAACAAATCCGTGCCTTTAAAACCAGGATTATATATGTACACGTCGTTTAATAGCTGCTGCTTCCGGATCACGCGAATTCCACGAACCACGTTGGCTCTCCGTTCATTCCGGCTCGTTATTCTCGAGAAGTTTCTCCAAATGTATTTAAAACGAATCGCGGAAAAATAATAGACAGAATAATTTTGCAGTAGGTGATTCTGTCGTGAGTTCGTTTGAAAATGTCAAGGGACGATTTATTTCCAACCAAGTCGTACGGAGCAAACGGATGGCTAAATTACGTTGTAATTTATTTAAGAAACTTGGCAGCAATTATTCCCGAATATAATATTCTGAATGTTTGAAATGCTATGACGGAATTGGCTCGTCAAAGTTAAAGTTCAGTCTGTCCGAGGAAAGCTGCACCGATTCCCACTCGAAAGGAGACGAGACACAATTTGTCGGGTTATTTTTTGATGGTCGAGTTCATTGACACGGAAAGGAGAGAAACGTAGCACGACGGAAAGGGGTGAAAACCGGCGCATATGTCGAATCGCCTCTTCTCTTTCCCCTCCTTGTTCTATCAACCCTCGTGAACGATTACCAACGTATTGGATGTCGGAAACTCGACCTCATCCCTTCACCTCTGCCCCCTCCACCCCCTTTCCCCTTCCTTTAGAACCCCGTCATTATTCGATTTTACGTCGTTTCCAGTCTCTATTCAAACCCTGGCTCTCTGTGTGCCAGATCACCCTCCGATCGATCAACCGTATCAACCCTTGGAAACCCACCCTCGCCCAAACCGTTCGACCTTTTATGCTGGGTTTCGCTGGATTTATTGATCGTTTCTCGGGCTTTCGCTGAAATATCCATGTCGAGAGACCAAACTTTCCCCGTCCTCTCGCCTGTGACTGTGTCTGTGTGGGGCCCCCCTTTATTTTCGCCCTTGCCTCTCTCTCTCTCTCTCTCTCTCTCTCTCTCTCTCTCGCCCCTCTTTTTTCAATGTTTTTCCATGTGGTATTTAAACGTTTGGAGAACCGGTCAACGCTTAGCAATTTTTTATTAGTCACCAAGTGGTACGCGGTCGATTCGGTAGCGTTTAGATGTTGCGAATAAAGTGGATAGGTAAATTCCATACAACACGCCTGACCGTCGATGAATAATTGAGGATAAAAGCGTTCTCATGGACGCAGGATTTTCCAGCTCGTATAAATGTATAATTAGACGACACGCATTTATGTAACGCCAGGAAGGAGCTCTCGGGTGTTTTATTTGCGGACACCTGCTTCGGATTATTTCTAGTCATTCGTTTTTCCGGTAACGCGTGTATTGTTGCAAAATTAATCTGTATAATTGAGAAGAAATTTATACAAATATTTTATTACGATAAATCGATAGCCGTCTTTAAAAAAAAAAAAAAATAAATAAATAAATAAATAAATAAATAATTGTTATTATTATAATATTTTCTATCGTGTATTTGGCCATTTTATGGCAATCAACGCGCACGGCTCTGGTTTTTCAGTTGATTGCACGGCAGACACATGAGTATTGGTAAAATTCTGAAACGTACTTGAACGAGCGTATCGGCGATGATGGCTCAATTCGCGAATAATCGATAGGGTCGGTAGTTGTGTGCCAGACGCATGAATATTTAACGGGCTCTTGAATCGAACGTCATTAACGAATGCCAATTACGTTGGCCTGTAAAACGCGTATTTATAATCGATCGCTCGGTCTCGTTTATATGTACAACTCCGGTCTAGGAAAAGGAAACAGAAACAGAAAGAGAGGAACAAAGTTATTCCATAGAGGCGACCGGCAGGCACGCACGTCGATGCAGCCGGTATGAAATTGTAATGAACCTGATGCATAAACCATTATCCATGCGATTTGCATCGAAGTGAAAGCAGTAAAAATCCAAACCGCGTTACGTTCTCCTCGGCATACCACAACGGGAATCGATGCTATCAATTTAATTTCGATCAAAGGTAAAAGAAACGGTTCAAGAATCGTTACCGTGGAATTTATAATGAAGAAACATTTACGTAGAAGCTACACAAGCGCATCAAATAATTTCCAATACAAATCAAATTTATTACTTCGTATTATAAAGTTGTGAAGAAATGAAATAAAGGTAAATTACACGCGTTGTTAACGAAGACGCCAATCGATTGCAAAGTCTGTTTTCCTAATTTAATTCGACCGTAGAACCCTTAATAATACATGAGTCGTATTTCTCCGTTTTACTCGAACGAAACAATGGTTGAATGAAAATTATTGTATTTTCGGGAGCAAAGTGGTTTATCGCGGTAGATTTGTTTGGGAGAAAGGTTGATTTAAGAGAATCACAATCGAAAATAACGTTGCGGGTAGAAAATATAGTACAGGTGATTTATAGGGCAGATAATATGTACATATGTATATATGAATACATTGGTATCGTTTTCCCAGGCTCTGGTGGAGCATTCTCCTGTTCCGTTGCGTTCAAAATAGAAGGAAGATAGTAAGAGATTTTGGCACGTTGGTGTCCCAGCGGAACCAATTTCGCGATAGTCGGCCGCTCGTCAAAACTTAAACGTATCCCGCCACTGCCAACAACAATCTCAGCCCCCTATTGCCAGTTGTCGCTTGTTCACCTCTTTAATATCGTGCTACCGAGTGTTTAAATTCGGGTTTCATCTCTAAAGATAGCCAAGCGGCCAAACAATTATAAGTATCGCGAAGTTGGCCCACGCGTGAATAATAAATTGTTGGCGTTCTTTTGATGTCTCTTCAGCTACCTAAACATACATTCGGACTTGTTTATGGCCACGTTTGTCTTTTCGATAGTATTTCAACTTTCCACTCGCTACCTTGCGTAAAGCGTATATTTTTCCCCAAAGGTCGAAAATACAAACGTTCGCATTACATATGTAGATAAATAGCTCCTGAATGGTAAATGTTTGAACGATTCGAGGACACGGAAGAAAAATGAGCAATTATGACAATCAACGGGTTAGTCTCGCGTAACACAAACGTAACGAGTCTGAATTACGGGCTGACGATAAAACGTCGGGTCAATCGAGCAGCTGTTACGCGTAAATCTGATTCGTGTTATTAAAGAGACGACGTTTCCCGTTAATGGGTTCCCAGTAAACGCGACACACGATGCTATTCTGTGTAGCCTGTCTTTTGCAAGGTTAGCGACATTTACGCGGCTCTTATACACGACCAGTTGTGTTAATTACGAAATTAAGGAATCGCACGTTGCGTACAGTTTAATAAATATCGTATTCCGGGCCAGACAACAAACAGACTTTTGTCAAATTAACACGTTCGTATGCGACGGATTCTTAATCTTTTCACTTACGTCACGATCCAATAATATTTCAAATAGAAAAAGCCAATTTTGTCCTCGTTAAAGTTTAAATAAATTCCGCAGTTATTTCAGGACGGTTATAGCGTTCGTAATGCCGTTCTTATTTCTTAATCCTGGAAATTCTCACGAACGCGATGAAAGAAAAGTACCGTAAGGACGAGGCGCACGTAAACGACACTTTCGTTTTAATGGAAACGACCGTAGTCTTTCGAGACTGCTGAACCGAACAACGAAAGGGCATCGAGTTTCTTCTTTGCCCGTTGCTTGGAAGTTCATTAATCGCCGAGCCGTTAATCCCCGGCTTAAAAGCCAGACCTCCTACCCTCGACACGGTAAATTGCTTTACATCAGGATCGTAATGGATAATGGCTGTTCGGCCTCGGTCACTTCACGATCCTTAACTTCGTTTATGATTCCTATGAACCAAACCGTTAAACCGATTACGCAATTTTGGCGTAAAACGTTTGAACATTCAGCCAGGTAAACTCTGATCGAGAATCGGCCATATTAATCCTTTGTCTTACAATTTAAGCCTCGAACGATGGAGTCATACGGAACGTATACAACGGTGTTTCGACTGATGTTAAGGGTTTCATACGTCTGAAAATAATTTGAAATGGAATTTTATTGTTAAGTTCTATCAATTCGAGGCAAGGAGGTAAAAATGTCTTTTATTATCGTGTTTGTAGCTATTTCGAACTCGTCGTGACGCAGTTTCAAGAAGTCACGAGACAGTTAATGGGAAATGTTTGAACGAGTACACGGTTTAAGTCTAAATAATAATTAACTTCCATCGAGTCGATGATTAATATCTTCCGCGTGCGGGCAAGAAATATCTGTGGAATCGATACTCACTTTGGTCAAAAAGATATGACAATTCATTGGAAAATCTTACGTGGACGTAATTCGAGTATTATTGAGAGTTAATGGCAAGGCGATCAAAACGTCCGTCTATTGTTCCAAGGTCTTTTAATTGAAATTCTGAAATCGAGACGCATTTTTCCCAATTTCCCCGCGACGATTCAATCGAATTTCGTCGAAAACATCAATATATCTGTATCGGGGGAATAGAATTTCGGTCGTTAGGGTTCGAACGTGTGTCGCATATATCCGACGCACGAGAACTCGTGGCTACGTGGTACGTATATGGATAAAGCCAGCCTTTCCGAATGATAACATTGGTCGGTGCAAAGGTGTGTCGCGTCCATAGTGATTCGTACGAGGCACGAAAAACTCATTTTTCTCCAGCCGACTCGCACGCATTTCCCGTTCTCCGTTATATTAGTCGGTGTGTTTCTCTGTCTACGCTGAAATTACGTCACGTAGAAATCATGGTAATCGCACGGTGGGTGCAGAAAGCGTAGGAATTTGGGCGTCGCGCGATGCGCTCGCATTATCACCAGCACACAAATTATCTCGACGTGTTTCTTCTATGTAGGTATTAACGAGTTTCGAATAACGCTCGTCCGTTTTGTTATAATTCTGCAATTCTCAGCGGTCGAAAATATATCATTTACAAAGTATCCGGTAGTTTTTCAATTGGTATTTATTTATATAGTTGGATTTACTTCAAATAAATAGGTAGAGTTATTCTCGTTCAGAAACACTACATTTCAATTTCTAAGTCATGATAATCGAAGGTTGAGCTGTCGTATCGTGACACACGTCGCGCAGACAAATTGTTTATTCGTAATTCAAACGAATGATAATCTCTGTTCGAAACAATACACGACTGTGGTAGTAGCAGAGGAAGAAGTTACGCAAGCAGAGTTCGCTTTCAAGCCGTAATACAAATTTAGCGGGGATTTACATTCGACTTTGGATCGACTCTGTTCGTGCAATAAACGGTTGCCTCGTCATCGGTGTTTCTCATACGGTTATCTCTCACCATACTTTGAAAAGAAGGTCACTGAATTTCAAATGTATCATCCACGGAACTGTTGTGCGCGCTGCGCCGCTTATTTTAGCGACGATGTATATCCTCTCTCTCTCTCTCTCTCTCTCTCTCTCTCCCCCTGTCGCGTCGCGTCGCGTCGCGTCGTAACCCAGAACAAACCCGGTGGATACTGTTCGTCGTCGTGTTCTAACTTTGTCGAAGCCATCGAGCCGAGTCGTGTCGAGTTGGAAGTGGAGTCGAGTCACGTAAAACGAAAGCAAAAATAGGCTCGGCAGAGTTTCTAGTTGGTGAACAAAGAGAGAGAGGCGGTCAGGTCGCTCGTTCCCCTCTTGGTGTGGAGAGCAGCTCAGGTAAAAAGGAAGGGGGAGGAAGAAGGTGAACAGACAGGTGTCTGGAAGCCATGTTGTGCTCGTCTCTCGTGCGCCTTCAGAATGTCAGGCTGGCTAAGGTCGAGTATAAGGCTACAAAATTCATGAACCGTCAAATTCGAGCCTTCTGCCTGGATAACAGTGAAACGTATCTCCTTTTCTCGCGATCTTATCTTTTCTTTATTCTATTTAGTCGATCGTCGCGTCGCGTCGCGTCGGTTCAAATACTCTCGATAATATCAAAGTTTACGATACCAAATGTAGGTATACCGTGTTAAAGATTAAAGTTCAAAGCTTGAGTCATACCTATTATAGGAAATGCTTCGATTTTGGCATCAATTAAATTAATAGCTCTGAAACAGAGTGAGATTATTCGTGACAACGGGTAGACATTTGAATGTTCCGAGTGATTGGATGATTTCAAATCGAAAAATCGAAAAATCACGGGTCATCGCGTCGGCCGATCAATGACCCGTTCAGAAAAATTCCTTCGCTCGTGTCTGATTTCCCGAGAAGCCTCGAATAGACGAGCCTCTCCTCTGACGTTACGTCGGTGTTTGGTAAATATTAGCATGAAAATAAATTAGGTTGGTCTGGTCGTGGAAAGGGAAAGCGGGAAGGTCGAGACACGAATGTATGTATATCAATAGCTACGAGAGCTCCACGTGGTACAACGTTTTAGTATGCTCTGTCAGTGAATTCGATCCGTTAATCATTCCACTCCAGTTAGTTTTCCTTTTGGATATTTGCCAGCCGATCTGACCGTCTGGACCATTGAAAGACCAGGTAACGTAGTTTCGTCGCTCTACTAAATCGTTTAGCCGATCCTCTGTCTGCACAATGGTGGCTGTGTCATTTTCAAATAATGGATCAAGGTTTCCCCGTTGTCTTTTTATTTTTTACCTGTGTACCTCGTGACCCTGGTATTTACCTACCTATAGAATCCAGCTCATAAATTACACAGACTGTTATCAATATTTCCATATAATAGAATAAAACAGTTTTTGGTTATCGATGAATCCGTTTTATCAAGGTCTCGGAATATTTGACGAGTTCGTCCGATAACTGTCTTACAGTTTTGGAGTACGTGTTTTAACTCGTTTCTCCTACTATCTTAATTTTACGTCTTCCATTCTACCACTTGCCCAGTACTCGAATATTCAAATTATCCAAAAATTTGAAATTTAAACTGCTCGAATTGTTTAAATTCGAGTTGTATTCCAAGCTAAGGATTGAAATGAAAATTCGAATATTCAAAATTGTACAATTCCACTCGAACCGAAGCGGTCTCCTTGAATCTCGTTGCATAACGCGAACACGTCAAACGCACAAAAACAGATCCTTGTAGGACCTGCCTCGCCTTCTCTCTCTCTACGTCTCACGTATTTTCGCCAAAAAAAAAAAAAAAAGAAAAGGAAAGAAAATGAGGCTATTTCGTCAGCGTGACGAGGACACTCGCGATACAGACAAATACAGGATGGTTCAAACGAGGCCGTGCCATGATGTAAAACTTGCACAAGTATCGTAAGAAACTGTTTTATATAAGAAAATGTGTAGTTTATGGCAGTTTTTAAGCAGCCGTGTACGAAAGTCACAGAATGCCATTAATCGTAAAGTAAAACCGTGCAGCCGTCAAAGCAGTAAAGTTTCAGCTGGTTAGGTCTGATTTGGGGCAGCCTGTAGAAGAGGGAGTGAGCAAAACAAAAGAGGCCGCGAGGCAAGGATGCGTAAGGCCTTTTTTGGCGATATTCGCCGCGTGGCGTGTTTGTTGGTTGACTGGTTCGGCCAAGAGCAGCCGGTCTTCCTCTCTCGAGCGATCGGATTTTTTAAAGATTGTCCGCAACTCGAACCTGTCCTGTTCCCATACCGGACTGGTTTATCGACCGAACGACGACCAACACGGCCAACACACTCTTCTTCTTCTTTTGCCTCTCGCCTCCTCCGGTTGCTCGATTTTCTGTCCAACCAAGAAAGAAAAAGGACAAGATGGCGAAGGAATTCCTGTCCCCGTCGTCCTTCGAACGTCTTTACACCACGTCGATTAATCTCTTTCCTCTGCGACGAATAATTGCCTATCCTAGTAATTGGGATATTCTGTTGACACGATGGCTGATTTTTTCGAACGGGGTTGTTCAAATCTATTAACACTTTAAATGTCACGTGGGTGACGCTTGAATTTCCGTAGATATTACTTAATTAGAAATCGTCGTGTTCGGTACTCGCAATTCTGAATTCAGAATAATAGAAATGACGAAAAATTATAAGAATAGATAAAGTGTTCAGTCAAAGTGTTAAGACGCTTTACGTGGAAACTGTGTCACGCTGGTGACCGACGTTGTCAATTTAATATTACCCAATAACTACAAGGGAAGAAAATGAAAAGAAACTTTCCGTGCCACTGATGTTATATTGCTTGCTCTAAATACCAAGTGGAAAACAAATGGAAATTTGTATAATTATAACGCCTCCGACTAGTTATAGTTGTTTTCATCGTGGCATTTAACGCGTTAATCGAAACAGCATCGCGTTCGTTCCTTCGTTCGCGAGGGTAAGGATCGTCTGTGAATTTTCTCGCTAGATAGTTATCAAGATTGATACATCGTTATCGATATAAAATAACACGTTTCGGAACGAATGTTTATCAAGGTATATCTTGACTCTGATCGTGCATAATGAAATTCTCGGCGATTAATGCAACGATGGGCGAATAATTGAGAGGCGAGCGTGCGAGCAAGCTACGCTGTAGAGATGCAAATCGTTACGGATGCAGGAACTGGTTTTCCGGTAGTGGTGTTCCAAAGCGTGCAAATAATAAAGCCGTGCACTGGTTTCTCGGAACTGGTACGCGTCATACACGTTTCTCGTCTCGTCTTTTACCTTGTAACCGTGGAAAATGCATCCGCGGGTCCGCGTTTCTCTTTTCACCGACGCGACGGGAGAGACACGCTTCCTTCCAGATGCATTTAGATCGCAGGGGCTCATTGTGCGCCTGTCGGACAATACCGTCTGCTTTGCCATCGAGCATTCTATTGTGAAACTCGTGCGACCACTTTTGCGCGTTTTCCCGAGGCGCGGAATTTTTTTTTCCACCAGCCATTCGTATGCATTCGCTGTTTTATACATTGAAAACAGATGTTGCGATTACGGTCGAGTAAACGGAGGAACGCGTAGATACTTGCCGCTTTAATCCTTTCGCTGCTTATTGGAATAAGGAAATCTTTCTTCTTTTATTATTTATCCATTTTGACCCTGCTCTGCTCTGTATATTTCCGAGTGGGTCGGTATAAAGTATAAACGGATCTTGACACGTGTAAGCGAACGTGAAAACGAGGTATACTTCGATTTAAATTACAATAGGTTTCATCGTAACGAGAAATGTATTCGAACTCGATCCATCTATTCCCGTAGACTGTCTGAACGTAAACACACGATTTGCTCCCAAGTTGATTCGAACCGGCAATCTGGGTCGTTGATAGCACAAGTGAAATTTATTATTAAATTATAGAACGTTGGAACAAATAACGTGTTTCTTTTCTTTGTTGTGCGAACGTTGAAAATTCAGGTTATGGTGGTTTAAGCAGGGATTTCCGCGCGATTCGAGGCTTCAACAGCAAATCGCAGGAGGTTAGATTTCGTCGGTCGTGCCTGAAAACAAACGGCCGCTCCAAACAACACATAACCCCTGTTGGTACTTCGAAAAATCTAAATGAATAAAAAGCAGTGGACGATGAGCTGACGAATATCGTGGGTTTCTCACCTGTTATCATCGTTGCATGAGCAACGATACTGTTGGCAAGAGAAATCCCGGATTTTCTGTTTCCGTCGTGTGTGTTTATTTGTTCGTTCGTTCGTGGGCGTTGTTGTCAATAGTCGATGAAAAAAAAAAACAAGGAATGGTTAACGCGCGAGCAACTCGCGCGAAACTCGCAAATATGTATGTGTATTTATCGCGCGAGAATCCAAGCGCGTGTATATTGTAAGGTTCGCCGAGCGAGATAAACACGCGCGTTGCGCACGTAACAGTATAAATAACTTGCGCAAGCATTAATGAATGCTTATCTGGCTGAGCCCGTTAAAAAAAAAAAGTCACGATAGAGACGCCAGCCACCGTCGCCGTTTTATTATCGCCGGCTCTCTTTTTTTAATATCGATCAAACGAGAGACTGCGTGTACAAGACATCCACGCTTCTTACGAGCTTGGAAAATCCTCTCTATCGAGTATTTCGACCTTTCTGTTCGCACGGAATACACGTTGCTGATTTTACCTCTCGCCCGGTCAATCGATTACGTTTTGTAATTTCGCAAATCTCTGCTTTGTTATTTGAATTTTCTTATTAAGTTCGACACTGTTCCAATTTCCTATGATCACATTTATACGTAACACTTTCCAGTTTGCTTCGTGGATGCAACGTTATTCCAGTTTTTGAAACTTGGATTACAATTCTATTGAAAATACGAGCTAAATTGTACAATGCCCCTATTACGAGGCAAGGGACCGAAAGATTAATGTAATAAAATTGTTGGCACACCACACAGTGGTCGTAGAAGCGTTCAAGTTCCGGTACGGTATTCTATTGTAAAAATAGATACCTGGGTAAGAAGGTTTAATCCCTTGATTATTGTGGGAGGGTCACCGGTGACCGACGCTACGAATTGAATACAATCAAATAATTTGAAAGAAAGCAAGATTTTTAGCGTAGGTGTTTAATTATCGTATGAAAATTTTCTAGTATTTTAAAATATGATCGCTTTGCATTAGTACTGGTTAGGGTCACCATTACAAGATAGGACATGGTAAAATGACCATTTCAAGCGTGGAAATCGGTGTGTTAACGCGCGACATATTTCATAAAAATGAATTTCGTTGAACGATCGAGAACAACCGGTCGTGACCTTTGCTCGTTGCAAGTCGCGTCAGGCCATGATTCATTGGCTTTTCTGTTATGCGACAGCCTTTCCAACTACGTTTCTCTTCGCAACGACGTAAATACGTTTTAATTGTCAGCATAATACCTGTTTCTTTCTCTGTCCGTCTAACCAGGACTGAATCGTTTTTCCTTGAACTTACCCCGGTTTATGACACCTATAGAATCCTTTACAACGAATAATAAACGCCGAGGGAACGGCTTCAGGTCTTATTAGTAATTATAACGTGTTTGTCGTCGCGTTGGAATTAAATTACCGCTGCTACCAGAAATATAATCGAAATGTTAATGAAATTCCTTACATAGCGGAACGTTTTTGATATCCCCAAAGCGAAATCTCTCGATTTTCAACGGGTTCGAATCAATAATATAATACACGACACCGGTCGTCAAAGTGTCAGTGCGTTTGATATCGAATTCTTCCATTTACCATATAAACGCAAAAAAAAAAAGAAAGAAAAAAAATCATTTTTTCCTGCGAATAACAACGATGTACCGATATTATTACGAACGACCGATGTATGATTTAAAACATGGAGGAAGTGGCTATATGGTGTAACCTTGAAAGTTTTTCGCGCGTGTTGCAGAGAACGGCGAGAAGCGGAAGCCCGGCTGGAGAAGCGTGAGCGCGAGGCCAACATGGAAAGGGAAAGGCTCGAAAAGCAAAGGGCCGAACAGGCGGTTCACAAGCATTTCGAGGAGTCCTTTAGGCTGGCGCAACAAAAGGTTAGTAGTCAGCCTTTGCTTTACTGCCTGCTTTTCTCTTCGACGCGTGTGTTTTTAATGACCCCGGCCTTCTTTGGCCCGCGTCTCTTTCTCTCTCTCTTCGAGCAGCCTGTCGAACAGATGCTCTCAACAAAAACAAAAAAAAAAAAAAAAATAGAAGGAATCTCGACAGTGGATTATGCGTGTCGTCTTTAATCTTTGCATGACAAGGAGGGTCGGGTCATTTCAGGCCCACTTTGAAGCAGTAAGGAAGACATCTGTTTATTTCAGCAGCAGTTTGAGGATCTTTTTGATTATTTATTATTATTAACACGTTGAGTGGCACAGTGAAAATGAACGTATGTAGTCAGACACGCTAAAACGTTAGATATTAACGATGCAGTCGATTAATTTTCAAATTTGACCTTTCAGTTCGATAGCCAGCATTATTTAGCTTAATATTAAAGCTATCCGCGGTTTATTTTATCGTTTCTGTTGGTAATTATTTAATTGTGAAAAATTTAGGATACCGGGTTAACACTATCGACCTGTGGCTGTTGAAGAATAAATAAATAAGAATTTTTTAATACCATCTTTGGGAATATTAGCAGTAGCTCGTTAATTAAAATTCGCACGCAAGCTACAGAATCACGGTGCTAGAATCAAGCACTAACTCTTCCAAATTCTTCTGTAATTGATTTATAATTTTTCAGTAGACGAATCTCCTAGAAAAATATAAATATTTCCGTTAACATTTTGACTGCCACGCTAAAGGCGCTAGAAAACTTGTTCAAGCAAAAACATTTATTTCTATCAAATTTGATCTACTATTACTACAATTCTTCGTAATTTCTATTAATCAGAATTTGGAGTATCTAATACGACGATCTCTAATTAAGTAATTGAGTGGGTATTAATAATGCAAGGGACAAATTTCTACGAAAATTCAAGCGTCAGTCACACATGGCTGACGTGGCAGTTAAAATGTTAAGCAATTAACGATTCAATTAGATGGCCAGGAAGTGTGTTGCACACTTTCGGGACCATCGAGTTTGAATAGTGTTGGTGTTAGGCAAGGACATGGCGATGCGTCATTACGCTCGGGCAATCTCGTATCTCGTATCTCGATCGAGCGACAGGAGAGAAATATTTTCGTCGCGTTCCAGCGAGGAATCGCCGTGAAACGTGTTTTAACGATGCAGTCCGCGGATTATGCAAGCAACATCTCAGTCCAAGGGCGACGTCTCCGACGATTCTTCTGAGAAACCGGCTGCCACTTGTTTGCACCGGCATTCCTTGGAAGTTGTTGCGAATTTCCAAGTAGGATATCGCGGAACTCGAGATCGATTTACTCGCGTTGATCGTTGTTCTAATGGCTGTGAAACATATGGAAATCGATTCCATCGATTACCGAACGCATCTGTGTCGAAAGTAGTTATTTTCTTGCGAGCCGACGCGCAAAGTAACGCTTGGCATTTAACTCTTTCAGTCGCTTATCCCGTACAACGTACGAGGAAAATTTCAAAAGCAACTTTAAATCGATTACGGTGGATTTCAAACAGTCTCGAAGCAAAAGGTTACGAAATAAATTACCGACTTAATTGTACTCCCTGGAATTACAGTCCCCGGCACCGTAACACCGAAAGTTTCCCTTTCCGGAATTTTATCCTTAAAAGTTTGTAACCGGCGTGTCCCACGGTAACGGGAAATTTTCCGAACCCGAAACCGCTATCGCCCTCTGCTGAAATTAAATTGGAATTCCTAATTGTACAAATTTCTTCGTCTATCCCTTACAGAATTACGTAGCCGTCCCCTTTAACACGTTATTGAACGGTATATTGAAAATGTTTTAAAATACCATCAAGTTATTAAGTAATAGCATTTACAGTTTCAATTTAGAACGTCGGATGATGCGTTAAAAAAGATTTGACGGCAAAATGGAACAGTTTTGGGGAAGAAAATACAGAGGTTGGCGTTAGCGGTCGATCGACGAACAGGCCACCACCCTCGCACCGAGAAAACAGGGATAAGCCGAGGGCGAGAGCGAGGAAGAGAGATATCGCGTTCTCCCGGGGTTTTCAGGGTCTCCGTTGTGTTTCCCTGGGAGAGAAGGGTGGGTTCCCAGAGCAGAGCAGATACGGGTAAAGGGACAAGGGATGCTGACAGAGGAAGGGGGATAAAGAGAGAAAGAGAGGCAATCAATGCATTCCAGCACCTGCCTTTTGTGCGTGTTACAGCCCTGACAGTCACCCAAAACCTGTCCCGTTCTCTTGTGTATTTTGTTGCTGCCTGCCTTGCCATGCCTCGCCTTGCCTTGTCCTCAGCGTTTCTCATTTCATCACCAATTTTAACGATGATACTACTAAATAGCTTCTTATTTTAGATCACAAAATTTATTAGGATACTTTAGCCGAAATGTGCGTTCCACCTTATGTTTTTAGTCAGAAAGTAAGGTAGTTCCGGTAGTCCTTCGAAGCTTTCTCGTAAAATCTACACTCGTTCGAGTATTTTAATTGATGTTCAATTACGGAAGATTGTTTTTCAAACAGCTGTCGAATGTTATTCGTGTTTCTTGTGGCGTGAGCGAAAAATCTTACGCAACGTAGATAATCCCAAGTGGCAAAACTTCTGTAAACGAATCTTATCTTAGCTCGTAAGTGGGTGTCATTGTTCATCGAGGACCACGTGCGATCACGTCGTCCCTATTTTCGACGTCAAATGATTTTCCAGATCATCCGAAAAAAAAAAAAAAGAAAAAATGATTTGATTGTGACATACATTCGTAACGGTCTCCTTTTCTTTTCCGTGTTAATTGTCGTATATTGTAATGTATTTGTATTGCAATATTTTTAGTCAAAATTATGATTCTCCGATCATATATTAATACTTGAAAGGTAAAAAAGCCAAAATTATAACATGGTTTCGATTAAAATTTGATACTGAAATGTTTAAGTAAAAGAGTTGAAAAAGAAATGCAAAAGAAGGAAGTTGAGCACCACTATGACCACGTTGCGACCACGTATGAAAGAGAGAGAGCGAGCGACAGGGTGGGGGGAAGAGAGAAAGGATCCTTTCACGCAGTGGCCCTACCTGCCCTTCCACCCTACTAAAATGTGTCCTGCCAGTCCTTTTCGAGCCCTCGTCCCAACCGGACGATCTTTTATAAGGAAGACGAAAATCCTGCCGCTCGATTCCGCGTAACTCAATCCAGTATACATATATTCCCCCAGTGTGTCGCGTATACTGCTCGCCAAAGATAATTCCTGATAAGCGTTCTTATTGGACCGAGTGTTTTTCATTTCGCGGCTCAGATAAAGCGTGACCGAGTGTCTCGGCGATAGCTCGATTCGTCGACGAGTATTCGAGAAAAACTCGGACGATTTAACCGTTTTATATCACGATCCTTTGCGGGTATTTCGTTTTTTATTTTTCTTAACGATGCCCGCGTGCGATGTGTCGCTGGTGGATCGGTGCGAACGCGCGTTAGTTTATTGAACATGTCGGTACGGTGTCTGGATTCTGGAATTACGATCTGAAAGACGAGTGTCTACCACCTGGTTATACGGAAGGTCAGTTTTTATTGTCTTGAACGAGACAAACGTGTTTATATCGTTTTATGATTTAGGAGTAACTGAAGATTCGGGTAACTGTTAGGTAACTCTTGAACGGCGAATAAAATGTGTACCACAGTATCTCGATTTCGAAACGAAGATGGCAAAGTATTTTGATAGGTATTTATATTTCTGAATCGCAACAAGTTTTTGCGATACAGTATTTTCTGTGCCGTTTACAATTTACTTGTCATCGTGCGTGTAAATAGTAAAAAAATGTCAGGCTAAAGTTTGCTTCAAAAATGTAAATCTTTACTTTGGAAATTGAGAATTTTGCTTCAGTTGATGCGAAACTCTCTTTAGTCGATTTCTCAAGCAAATGTCTTGTTTGAAAAATGGCTCGTTCAACAAATTAACGCACGTCGCGTATTTCATGAAATTTATGATTCTCGCAGTTTTTTTTCCCTTTTCTTTTTTAATGTCTAACAGAGCATTATTCATAGAATCGTATCTGTGATCTTGTGTAATCTACGATCGATAAATTATAATTAACGCGCGACACGACGCAAGATAAAAAAAAAATGTGAGGTATCAAAATCAAAAGGAGCATGCAACGCTGGTTATCAGAACGCGAAGAAAACGAATCGCCTGGTTGAAAGTGAACCTTGTTTAGAACGAAGGACAGACCGTGTTATAATATATATATGTGTGTGTGTGTGTGTGTCTGTTTGTTTATTCGATGACCTTGGAAAATTTGCAAAAGACAGACGAGAGAAGCACGACGATAGTGTTATGTTTGCAACGCGATAACGTCTATCCGGCGTGGTTGATAACGGTGTACAATTGTGCCGAGCAACGGACAGCAGCGATAAATATTCCTCTTCCTTCGTCGTGTGGCATTTTTGGTAATTGCTCGATTCTTTTTCACACAGCACACAAAGTATTTATAGTATCGTGAGAAAGCATGTAGCCGTGTGTAACAAGATTAAATTCCAAATTTTCGATTTATTTTTTGTCACGGGAAATCGTGAAACTTCTTGCTCGTGCCACGAATACTGACAATGAGACAGCCTGGTGTATCGTATGTTTCACAAGGACGTAGGAAAGAAAAGAAATATGTACGTTGGTAGAACGCTTTTGAAGGCTACGACGCGATGGAAAACTTCAACTTGGCCTGATTTATGCGGGCCGCCTGGCTTTTACGCTCGGCATCGTTTCGTGGAACTTTTGAAAATTCTCTTCTGTCTCCAATGTTCCGCAAATTTAGCCAGTTTTATTTTCAGTCCGCTAGAAAGAACGATCCCTCTTCCGAACCTCGGTTTCTTCGAATTTTTCCAACGTTCCCTCGTCTTTTCCACTCGTCTTGTTTCAATTGTTGATCGGCTTTTCAGATGGTTCATGCTGTTAAAGTATGCTTCCTCGTGCTCGAAATTTTGCAGCTTTTTTTTCGACAGAGATTCCGTACAGCTAAACGCGAGGAAATAAATTTCATTTTCAGAGTAGACGAAGGCACGACTGAATCGTTACTGTGCAATATTCAAAGTGGATCACTCTGTGTTTGTTTTATTATTACGATATTAATTTCAAACGAAAATCCGACATTAACCGTTACTCGATGTTCAGCTTCGTACAATTACATCGTACCGTAAACTGTTTGCCGTAGTACTCGGCGAATCATTCCCAGAGATAAGTGAAATCTAACGTACGGGTTAGACAGACTTGCAACGAGTCATTGTACAAGCTTATGATTGTTGTAAGAAAGATTAATGGAAAGTTGAAGCACCTGCGCACGAAAGATAGCCACTTTAGATACGATTCTCTGAAACTTATTGTTAGATCGTTAATTTATTATCGGCGCCGGTGAAACCTTGTTTTTATACAAAAACGTAACCCTCGGTACCCACATCAATTCCTCGCATATCAAACCATCCAAATTATTGCAATTTCAACTCTAAATTCTCCGGCTACTCGAATATTTGAATTTTCATTACGAGCCTAATAGCTCGTGTCCATGTTTATGGCGTTTCTCGATCCACGAACGTTTCACGGTGTTTATCGTGGTAGCGTACAAGCAACGGGTCGTTTCTGATGCACATTGAACATTGCACATGCACTCGGTTCGGTTCGGCTCGACTCGGCTCGGCCGAACGCGGCGCCTGGTTATTTATGTGACGAGGGGCCCCGCGTGTGCGCGACCGTTTCCAGCTGGCATTTGCAATGCAAAACTCGACCGGCACGAAGGTCATTAATTATGCACTTCATGGTACGCAACAATGGAGTTCTCGACGGTGTTTCGTTTCGTCTCGTCTCGTCTCGTCTCGTCTCTTCTATGCTTCTTTTTGGGTCGTTGTTTCCTCGTCGATAGGCTTAAAGCAGATTAAAGCCGGATATTACCGTTGGAAAAATTCAAGCTCTTTCACTTGGAATCTAGTTCAATTTTTTTCATTTATTAATCCTCGAATATCGATTCTGGATCAGTCGCGATACGCGTTTACGAAAATTGTAGTAGCGTTTTGATTAACATTACAGGGTTAATTTAAATTCAGTTTTATATCATTTCATGCAGCTTGAGTTAGATTGACCCAGATTCACCGTTCCATTATTGAATATAAATTGGCGCTATCTGTTCGAAGCGAGAATTGATTAAATTTTCGAACTTTGGTTACACGAAAAGATGAAAATGGAGTTGGTTGGAACGTTTCCATCAACCTTTACGAGTTCGTCGAACCAAACCAGCAGTTCTCCAACTATCTTCGTCGAAAGTTTTAAGCTGCCATTTCTCATAAAGTAACCTCTTCTCGGCAGGCTCCTCTGAATATCATGAAAAGTTTGTTGCCAGAGAATATATGTATAAAACGTCCATTAAAGAGCCGGGCCTGTTGCGGTAAACACGGAATTAATTAAGAATCCCGATTCGCTTCGAGAGTCAAGAACTTGGATGTTGACGTGTTCGGTTGTTGATCTTAGCCCGTTCACGGTGTTAACGTAACGCGAGATACGAAACTTCTAATTCGAACGCATTATTTATAAACGTACGATAATACTGTAACGCACTTCCTTGGAAATTATACCGACTAATTATCCGGAGGGTTATCGTTGCGGTAATTAACAGAAGTTACACATGCTGGTAACGTTACCTGACGTGTGGTATACCAGACTTTTTTTTTTTTTTTAATTTCTATTTCTGAAATTAAAAACGTTTGATTGCCTTGTTGATCTTCTCAGATTTTGAGGGTGTAGCGAATTGATTTTACTTTTAACGCGTTAAATACTGAATGGTGGCGCCTCGAGGTCGGTAATTTTGAAATATGAAATTTAAATTTACAAACGAGATTTCACTGTGAAAATAGTCTAGATTTGATTACAAGTGCAAAGGGGTAAAGATGTTGAACTGTGCATTTTCCCAAGACCAGAGCTGAAAAAAATCGACTGGCGTAATCTTGGACGTAATTGTTCGAACAAAGATGCAAAAGCGTCGAGACACGTCGCGTTCCTTTCGATTTTCTTTTTCGTCTCCTGAATGAATGACACTTTATCCGGTCAGGGTATTGTGGGAGACGGAGGGGGACGGTGTGTCGGAGTGATTCATGGCGTTCATTCAGCGGCGTAAAGTTAGAAACCGTAACGAGCGTACGCGGTTCGTCGACTCGATGTAATCCGTTCGAGCGTGTTCCACATTGATCAAGCGTGAAAGTAAAAACGAACGATTATCCGGATCGGGAGGAATTCGAACGACCAATTCGCGTGCCACGTGGAAGTCGAAGAAATTCGAATTCAACGGATCGCAGGAGCTGACGTTCGAGCACGTTTTTCCGCTCGGTAGGAATGTCTTGCTTTCCACCTGCCTTTGCATCGAACCTTCTTTTACTTCTTGTTTTATAAATACTTTAGACAGGAATTTCTCATCTTCGAGCCTGGAACGACCTCTCTTTTATTCTACTTGGAAATTTCTCTGTACGTGGTCACGAAATGGGTGGAGAATTTGAGATTTTTTCTAATCGGTAAAAATGGGAAATTATGGAAATTTACAGATTAACTCTTTGACTCTGCTAATTAGAAGTTACAAGTATAATATTTGAAATGTGAATTTTTTTTGCATATAACTTACAAAACTTAGATCTTCTGATAATTCACATGAATCGTAGGTTCGGCATCGTTGAGATAAACCATTAGCTGATTCGAAGGATGAAAAGAAAAACGAAGGGAACGCCTTTCCACCTGACTTCCTTCCTCTCTCGGCTGGTTGCTCGTAAATTCGCTCTGTACCCACGCCTTCTAATCCCGTGCAAAGTTAATTATCGCATGTTCCAGCCTCGTGGTAACTCCTACGGTATTCCTTTCTCTCCCCTTCCCTATCCCATCTCTCTTTACATACGTGCATAAATTCTGCTTGTCCGCGTGTACACGCGCGTGCATCCCTTTACGATCACGGGTACAGTTACTCCCGTGAACGGTCTCTGTGTACTGGGTGTGCTCGCCAAACGATCCATCCTAGCAATTTATTAACGCTTTACCCGCTGAAATATCCCGTTGCTGTGCAATTTTAATGTCAAAGGTTTATTAACAGTCGATGTTGTTTGGGATTTAACACGCATACGCGAAACAATGCGTTAAACTTACGATTATTTTCAAATACGAGATTAAACATTCATTTTGCTAATTGAATTCGTAGCGCCGGTTGTCAAATGCTGCGTAGTGAAAATCGTGTTTAGTTTCTTCGATAGTCGAAATTGTCTTAACGATTCAAACTCGACCATTTCCAACGCATCGTATTCAAAAGATAAAAATCTTATGCATCCTGCACGCAATAAACGCACAAAAGGATTAATTTTTTTTTTTTTTTTTTTATTTGAAGGAAACAAGAAGCATAAAAGTCGCGAATGCGTTAAAGCATAGTTCCGCTGTCGAGTCTCGAAATGGTCGATGATACCCGAGCAATTTTCGTGGCCCTGAAATAAGAAGAACGCATCCGGTCGAAATCATGGCGAGAGTCAGGGTTTCGGGCCGAACAAAACGGTCGGTAGAGGATTGAAAGGTAGCGGGAATGGTGATCTTTTTCGGTAGCATCCTTTTGTGTCTGGGGGATCATCGGGGTAGAGAAGGCTGTCCGTTGGCGCGCGAGTATCCTCATAATTGGGAAATAAATCGTGCCGCGGTCAGGACACACGTTGCACGCATTCGGCAAACCGTCTGGAATGATCTCGTTTTCTAAAAGCACACCAAGGCTCGCCCAGCCAGCCACGAACCAGCGTGGAAGTAATAACAGACGTTTGCAAAGCTCGGGGAACGCGAGAGGGAAAGAGAAAGAAAGAAAAAGAGAGAATGGGCCGCGTGCACGGCCTCGAATAAATAATTCATGAAACGATAAACACGCACGGACGGATGCGTTATCCGGCCACGGGTACAATCACCTGCGTATCGTTTCGTCAATGATTTTATTACTCGCTCGACTCGATTCTACCTTCTTCTCTACAATTACCTTGTAATCGTCGTTTCGAAATCGTACGATTCTTCGAGTTTCCCCCCTTTTTTTCATTTCTTTTCTTATGGAAATAAGGAGGATTGAACATAGGTGGTGAGGCGCAGTTTGTCAGAAATAATTTGATAGTTAACTCGATCCCGTCGACCGTGACTTTGACGATACACGTGTGACACGAATTCAAAAATATTAATACCGTGGAACTAAACGAAAGAAAAATGACGGTAAAAGACCGATCGCAATCGTTGCTAAAATTAGATTGAAGGATCAATTTGACTTGGCACCGTGCGCCAGTGAATCTGTGAGAAAAGAAAAAGGGAGAATGAAAGAGGTTCGTTGCCGTTAAAGAGGAATGCAATTTGCGATTCCGGTTCCCTCGATGCAGCGACACAACGCTGAAACTATTGAGAAAGCCGAAAGGAAGGAATGTCGAAATGCCTGGCTCCTCTCGTTTGTACCTTGTTTTCCAAGCGTTACCTTTCAATTGGACGGAGTGAAACGCGGTTACCGTCGACAGAGAAGAAGGGACAGAAATGCGAACAGAGTCAGCAAAAGTGGTGCCCCCCCGTCTCGTCTGTGCTGCTGACCGGGCAAGTACATAGGAAACCTCGAGAGTAGTTTCTCCGCCAGCCTCGTCAGCAACTTCTTCTATCCTCTCGTTCTCTTACAAGTCGTTTGGCTTGTGAAAATTGTCTGAAATTTAATGCTCTACGATGTCCTCACCACTCACCACTCACTTCCACCTATCTATCTATCTTCCTCAACCTTCAAACTGAAAACTTCCTTTTTCTCCTTTAATTCAACGCTAGCGGAAAAGAATTGGCCGATGACTTACGTTGGGAAACTTTGTTCTGGAATTCATCACTTCAATTTGTCGCTATTATCGAACGAATAAATACACGAATGTACAGTTGGCGAGTCACTTGATCGTAATCAGGTACGTTCGATCGAGAAAAACGTTGTGAATCGATCGTTGGAAGCGCGGTAGGGAAAGAAGATTGGTAAAGCGAGTCGGTATTGGCAGCCGCGAAGCGTGTCGAGTATAGGTGTAAAAAGATATTCCCGAGTCTCCGGTTCCTTCTTCTCTTATCACTAATTATCTCACCGGTTATCTGTTTACTGGACGTATAAATACCTATTTTGCGCCGTCTGTCGCGATAAGATAAAGCTTGTCTCTCTTTATGTTATTCGCAAACAGTCGACGTAGCTTCGAATTCGATCCGATTTCGTTCCACCCATTCCCTCCTCGATTACGTTTCGAATTCGTCCTCGATACGTTGTTAACACGTATGTCGCCACGTCATCCGTATGCTCTTCGGTTTCTGTAGGAATCCAGCAATCGTATTATTAGATGTACGCTTTTTGAAATTGAATAGAATCCGTTTAAACGAGTATGCAAAATATATGCCGATCAAGGCGGATTCTTGAATATTTCTGTAATAGATAACACCTTGCTAAGCTTATCTTATCACAGTGTTTTCCTCTCTTTTAGTTCCTGAAAATATTTGATCGGTTGTATAGATAAGGAGGAGATGAGATTAGAAACAGTGTGTTTCGATTAAGTCGTTGTTGCTGCTTTTGTCACGCGATTATCGATCGTTTTGTCATCCTCTGGCAATCAAGTGGGTCGTAATTTATTCGCCAACAGACACGTAGCCACGCTACTCGTTGAAAAACACGAGAATCGGTAATCGTTTGAACATCTGTTCAAACTCGAAGCAAAAGTATTCGTTACCAAATCGATAAGGTTTCTTTAAAAAAACCTTTAAAAAAAAAAAAAGTTGCGATCATCTTTTGTCCCCGACGTCGTGACTCGTCGTTGTTTAATTGCAAGTTGGCGATAAATCAGCCTGATAACGCGTCTTATTTGTTGCTCGTCGATAAGAGACTGTAAGGGTTATCGTGAACAATAAATGTTTGCAGTGTTTGTCGTCGGCATTCCCGTTCGAATCGTTCGATGACCGATTACGAGCCTTTATTGCACTATTCAGGCATTAGTGAATAATTTAACCATTTAACGACGACTTGAAATAGTTTGTTTTACACGCTTTAAAATATATTCCGATTGTGTACCGTATCATCAGTTATTATATTAGCTAGGTACATTATAATTTTAGAAACTTCAATTTAGAAATATTACACTTTGACTCGAGGGAATGTATAATATAGGTATAACTAGGGGCGTAGTCTGAAATTATTGTACGATGGAGCAAAAGAGCATCGAGTTTTTCGTTGGTTTTCGAGGAAAAGCCAAATCCATGGCAGTCAAATTGAAATAAACCAGGCGAAAGAGTTCCTTTCGCGGCTGTCGAGGTGAGCAGAATCGACGAATAGATTAATCGAAGCGAGAGACGGCGAGCCACAGCGGGGGATGATTTACTTTACTGTACACAGGGAACAACCGGTGAGAGCTCCTCTTTTGTCCTGTCCACCCCCGTATTAATGCGTCCCTTTTCACGTCGCTCGTGTCTCGGTAAATAATGAATGGCCGAATATTATTGCGCAACCAGCCACTGAATCTAGAACCGTGCACTGCCTTGGGGGATATCTGAAAATGACAGGTTTAATCCAATTCCACTTGGTGATTTTCGTGTTCAGAAATCCGATTGTCCGTTCTCGTTGCGTGTCTCCAATCAAGCTAAGACAGGGTTTCTCAATCATTCTTTTCTGAGTCACGATCCTCTTTCGTGGTATTCCGAGTAATCTACAATCCCGCGTGCAAAGTGTAGCATTAAAATAATAATGAAATTCTTCGTTTCATTGATGAAAATTGAGCGTGGTGACGAGTGTGTTATTAGTAGAGTACAAGTCCCTTGGAACGATCGTTTTCGATTTATTGTTAGTCCTGTATTACACCCTTCTTAGGATTTCGTTATCTTTTCACCGCGTTATTCGCGTCGAGAAGAACGTTATGCATAGCTGTCCGTTCCAAGGATCGAAAACTTTCTTCTGGCGTGATTTGAACCCTGTGGACGACGTGTATTTTTGGTACCGTGTTATAAGCGGAATATTCCACGTTGGTCTTCCACTTTCCATTATATTTAACGCTCTCTGATCTCCGTCACGTTTTCGAACCGACACGATGTTGTGTCTACGCTGCGCGAGTGGAATTCGAAGCGTCAGTTCGACGTTCCAGCCTCGTTGATATTGTTATCTTGTCACCCGTGAATATGACAATATTCGTTGCGACAAAATTGAAATCGTAGTTTGGTCAGATTCGACTCATTCAAAGTAAAATCGATTAAATTTCCTATTCAGAAGCAGATAACGGTATCATAGCGAAAGGATACTGTTAAAATACTAAAAATTTAACACTTTGATTGGTCATAACTTATCTATTATTATTACAGTTCTTCGTAATTTCTATTATTCAGAATTCAGAATTTCGAGTACCTGATACGACGATTTCTAATTAAGTAATCGAAAGGATATTAATAATGCAAGCTGACGTGGCAGTTAAAGTGTTAATCGAAATATTATGATAGTAATGATCGATCCAGCTTCAGCAATCGAGGTTCAATAATTGCACGATTAAAACATTTGATCCGTATCGAGTCGTGTATTTTTGTAGGTCGCATGAATGAAAAGAACGTGCTCGGTTTTATCGATTACCGCGAACGATGCCTCTACATAAGCTCGTCGCCGACTTGGCTCTCCTCGTCGTCACGCTTTTTAAACGTGCATCAATTTACTCGTATTTCGCAATACGTAGTCTCGGCCATACACGGCTGGTGGTGTTGCATCGCGAACACCGGCGCTCTTAACGACCACTGTAACGATTCACGGCTTGACTCATCGGGACTAACTATGAAACCTGTCGCTAGCAACGGGTATACGAATTAATTGAATTAATTGCTTACGTGGCTATGGGAAGGAGTATAACACGATATTTGTCGAGCGTCCGCGAAGGAATAAGGTACATAAATGTCCCAATTTTGCGATTATAGTACAATCGTTTAAACAAAATTGAAGTTGCAACCGTTTGCAATACGAATACAGCGAAAAGCGAATACCGCCGCATAATATTTCATGCAAATAACAGGGACTCTCGCATAGTTTTGGAGTACTAATTATTCATTTTCATAATTACTACAAAATTAAGAAAAAATTGCACGCAATTTGTTTGTATAGTAACTTCACGAATATTTCTCAGCTTATTTAAATGTACGAGAAATATTTAATATTAAAAATTTTGCCATTCTTAAGATCGATAGTAAGGAATTATTCTATCGTGACTTTATAATTGACACGCATGAAAACACCTATTAATTGCTTAACTATATGCATGATATTTCGAATATTCACGAATCAAATTAAATGCTTCCGACCCTTATTCGTAACATACAAAATGTAATAGTTAAATAGGAACGATAAAGTGTCAATAATAATTAGGATAGGGTCGTTAATTGGGACGTTTACCTTAACGCGTAGAAAAGTGAAAGAAGAAAAAAGTAGGGGGATGGTAATAAATATTTAGCGACCGGTTAAAAATAATCAGACAGAGAAGATCGTTTAGCTGGCTTGGATAATTAACTGGCGTGGTAAAGTCAGTGGTAGGTAATTATGTGGAGCAAGGCGGAGCGTAGGAAAAAGAGAGGCAGAATATCGTGGCGAACAAAAAGCAGATTAAACGAACGTCACGGGTTAAGAGTTCAGGAAGAGAAAGCCAACGAACCAATGGCAGCCGGCGTGTTGGTTCCCTGATTGAGCTTGAATACCGTGGTTCTGCCTTTTATTACGAGCAATCGTTCGCTCGGGGGATTCGGCTACGAACGTTTTACGAGCTTTTGTCCGGCTTCCTCCACTCACTCTCTCTCTCTCTCTCTCCTCACCTCTTCCGCCTCTTGTGCACCTTTTGTCGGGAATGCAATACGTGGACAAAACACGTGCGCAATCTCGGCTGATATTACACGTACAGGCTTCGTAATAACGATTAAAAGAATACCTACCGTCAGGGAAGTGGTTTATCTTCTTCAGCTTGCTATTCCGTCTGCTCCGCTTCCTCGGGCGTGAACCTTGAATAACGACGGAAAAGGTAAACGGCTTTTCAGAATTTTTCCACTCCCGTTCTCGCCCAGGACTTCGTTAAGCTACGTCGATGGAAACGAGTATATACACGCCGATTGATTTTGACGATTCCGAACAATTTTAACTCCTTTTTTTTTTTTTCTTGTAATTTTCAACGAAGCAATTTTTCGGAGTTTTTTTTTATTTGTATTTTTGTCAAAGCACACCGCAGTCAAAGATTACGATTAGGATTATTCGGTGCGCGAGTGGAACCTTGGAATAAGCGTCGAGACGAATATAAACGACGAAGAGAAAGATGCGCGAGTATCGAAGGATGACGCGAGCCGCGGGTAAACAGAGCACGTTGCCTGACATTTACTCACGGCTCGATTAGCATAGTAAACCTTCCTCTCGGACGGAGCTATAATTAGGCTTGGTGGTCTGTTCACGACGGCCGCTGTTTAAAGCCTTCCTGTCTCTTTCTCTGTTCTCGTACGAGCCGTTAATTCTTCTCCCGCTGCTCGTTGTCGACGGATTTTCTCGCTGCTTCGACCTTGGCACGAGCGGTGTCTCTGAAACATCCAGGTATACCATGTTTCTTCGTGCTATACGCAAGAAATCCAGCTTCTGGTGAATCGCGAATGAAATCTCAATAATCTGTATCTCTTCATAGTAAATATAATATTTAACGCGTTGACTGCCACACTGGTGATCGGGATAAAAAAAAATTGGTGTATACCTTTAATAATGCAAGGCAGTAAATGGAAAAGTTAAATTTGAAAATTAATCGATCGCGTTTCCGTTTAACAACGAAACAGAGAGCATACGGTTCGGCGCGTGCAGTTTAGCGAGCCGTTGCACCGACAGAACGGTTAATAATAAGCATGCTTAAAATAAACATATTTTACCATCGAACTAGCCTCGAAATACTCGCGTCAGCACCGACCGACTGCTTTCTCTCGTTCTGCTCGCTGTCGAATGATTCTCGTGTGCTAAAGAGAGAAAAAGAGAGAGAGAGGGAGGAAGAGTAGGAGTAAAGATGCGCGAAAATAGCGAACGTGTTTCGAGCGAAGAGACAGGGAACAGCAAACGGGCGGGACGATCGGGCAAATCGATTGGCAGTATTTATTGAAGTAGGTGCCTTATGCTCCGCAGAAGAATATGCAGTCGACCTCGATGGCGTGGAACACGTTCATTCCGTTGCCACCGCCAGGAAGCAGGGCTCACGGCGCGCCGCATTCGGGTATGAGCGGCCACGTGGGTCATCATCACCCGGGGCCAGGTGCGACGAGCGCGCATCCAGTGACGGTCGCGCAGCAACAGCAAAGAGAACGAGAGGAACGCGAGCGAGAAAGGGAACGGGAGCGTGAACGAGAACGGGAACGAGAAGCGAGAGAAAGGGACGCGAGGGAACAGAGGCAACGGGAAGCGGAGAACCTGGGGATAAGGGAACACCTGGCCGCGGCTGAGAGACTGCATAGGCAGGCGGAGGCCAGGGACCACATCGCGGCTCAGAGGGCCGCCTATTACGCGGCTACCGCGCCTCCGACCCAACAGGTACGTTGTTCGTTACGAGTTAGATCGGTGTTAACCAACGGAGTTGTTCTTAATTGTGTTTTTATTATTGACACAGGTGTCTCGACCGTCGAGCGTACCCGGCAAAGTCGACTATCCGCCTCCACCGGCGCACTCGAGAACGTCAAAATCCTCGTTGCCGGTCGGCAGCCTCCACGATAAACCGGCGTCGGTAATGGGTCCGTCGCACAGTTCGCTCCCGAAGGTGGAGCCGAACGTTGGCCTGTTCAGTTACTCGACGTACCAGCCGCAGACGTCGTACGCGATGCACGACCTCAAGGTGAAAAGCGACGTCGGCCAATCGCACAAGTCTATGCCGAGCAAGAGCGGCCTAGCCACCGGTCTCGAGAGGGACCATCACGGCAGGGAGGTGCTGCAGAATCCACCGACGCTGCTGTCGGATCACAAGAGCTCGGTGATCGTGAAGAACGAGGGCCGGGAGCTACCGAAAGCGGCCTCGTCCCAGCAACACTCGCCGAGCCCGAAAATCATGCCTTATTTGAACGTGCAGTCGGTGCCGCCGCAACACAAACCGTACGAGTACAGGAGTCCGACGCAGAGTCCTCACCACCTTCATCACCTAGACGGGTTACAAGCGGCGAAGAGTATACCTCAGGGTCACCACAGAAGCGGTAGCGGGCCCACAACCACTGCCCAGTTACCCAGCCCCCACGGGCATCCATCGCATTCGCACAATCGACAGTCGCCGCACGCTCAGCATCCTCATCAACCACCGCATCCGTCGCCACCCGAGCCGCGTTATCTCACCAGGCCGGAACCTGGCCTACCTTACCCAACTGCCAAGTCCTCGTATCCGTATCCGCATCCGCATCCGCCCACGGTCTCGCCGACCTCGCATTACGCCGCGCCGGCCGGCTCCAAGCCGAAAGTCAGCAGCCCGGCGCCCCCTCACATCTATGGGAAACCGAACTCGGGCATAATGACCGGCACGCCGGTCTGCAGAGCCTCGGAACCGGCGGTAGCCGCCCCGATACCTCTCACCTCGAAAGCCGGCAGCTCGCCTTACCAGCAAGTGCCTCACCATCATGGGGCGCCGCCTCCACCTTTGCCACCACCTGCCCACAGCAGATCCGTCTACGACCCGAGAGGATATCCCGGCTCGTTACCAGCCACGAAACTACCACCCCCGCCGCTTCACAGTTCACCGCCGACCGCCGCCTCCGCGCCGTTGTCCAGGCCCATCGTGCATCCCGCTCATCACACCAGCCCCCATCAGCAGCCGCCTGGACAGACGGTGCAGCACGCGCAACCGCAGATGCAGAACGCCACCTTCCAAACTCAGCCGTTGAACCTAGGCGTCGAGAGGTCTGGCTCGCCGAAGAGGAAGGCTCCCACACCCTCGTTAACGGAGACTGCTGGTCAACCGGTGTCCCTCGAGGTGTGCAAAAAGCGCAGGATCGAGGAACCTTCGCAACCGTTGTCCTTGCAGTGCGTCGGTCCGCCTGTTCTGTCTCGAGTCAGCGAGCCGAGCCCACTGATCGCCTCGGCCGCCACCTCGATCACCACCGTGGTCAACACGGCGGCGCTTCTGGCCCAACCGAACAATCAAATCCAGCAGGAACGATCCGTAGCCGCGATCAGTCCTGCGCCTAGAACGGCCAGCGGAGACGGGTCCGTGCGACCCGCAAGCGCGGGCAGCGCGAGCTCGTTGAACCCCGCGACGATCAGCGCCGCGCCCAGCCCGGCACCCATACCTAGTCCGGCGCCCTCGACGGCGCCGAGTCCAGCGCCCAGCGCGCCCGGCACCCCGGCCAAATCCAACCCTAACGCCGTCGACAGCGAAAAGTCGAGCAGTCCGGCGCCCAGGCCGCCCAGCAGCACCAGCTATCCCGTTCACAAGCTGAAGAAAGCCTGGCTGCAGAGGCATTCCGGCGAAGATGGCACCGAGGACACTACCGGTGTCGTAGGCAGCGGTTCTTGTGTCACTCTGCCCCTAAACATCTCTCAAGCACCCTCGCAACCGTTGAACAACAAGGAACGCAGCGACGGTTCGTCCAACTCGTCCGGCAACACGTCCACCACGTGTTTGCCCAGCGCGGTCAACTCGATTCACAATATCGGCAGCATGGCAGTGAACAGCATCAACAAGAGCAAAGTAACCGCGAAGAGCGGTCGCAAAGCGACGAATAAAGAATCTCTGAATGGACACGTGACGGACACGAAGAATCTACAGGAAGACTCGTCCAGCAGCGACCCGGAGAGGAAGTCGCCGCCGAAGAGAAAGCCACCCAAGGTATCTATATGGATCGTATCTATATATTTGTTTATCGATTTAGTACGTTTATGGATGGATTAAGCACTGATTTCTTCCCCCGTTGCACGCATTACTTTTTACTTGTTGCATGCGCAGACCCAGGATGTTCCAAAACATCTATACACACTTTAAACAATATTATAATTGGTAGTAGGAATTTATTAATACATCCGAATGCTTTAATCTTGATTAAAATACACGAGTGTTGAATGGTTTTAATTTTAATTCGTTCATTTTATTTCATCTGTTGTTTTTGAAACAATTACGCTTCGATGCAAAAGTGTGTATGCAATTTTTGGACCATCCTGTAGATTACATGTCGTTAACCCTTTGCACTCGGTTGTCCCCTCTGAGGGGACATATTTAATTTACCAAAGTATTGTAAAATGTGAAATTGAAATTTTATTTACATTAGAATATAGAAAATTTAAGAAAGGAATAAAAATAAATAGATTCACAAATATTTCTAACTGTTTTCTTCCAAAACAGTGCATTGGTTTTTAGGAATTTCGCTTTCAAAATGGACTGGATTCGACCGTATCTAAAAATGCTTCGAGTGCAAAGGGTTAAACTGGCGGCAGTTGGTTTTGTAAATAGGTCGTTGGTGTACTCGATATCACTACCACCACTACTAATTTCTTTTTCTCGTTTTCTCTTCTGTTTATACGCTTTTTTTCTCTCTTAATTATACGTTGATATCATCATACACCATTTATAAGTAACAGTACTTAATTGTCATTTTATGTGTGTTTTTTTTTGCTATTTTCTTTTTTTGCATTCATTATCTATTCGTTTGAACTTGTTCCGTCGTTCGCAATGTTGTATTTCGTCACACCCGTAACGCTTACAGTTCGAACGTAAACAGGACATTTTGAAATCGGGTTCAAGAAACGTAAACAAACACCAGAAACGCTTGTTCTGTTTCGATCGTTCATCTTGCTTCTTTTTCTATACGTTTCTTGCTCCTTTTCTTCTTGAAGGAGGTTAACTTTGAAACTCAGTTTGATCTCGATCATAAGCGTTAGAACTTCTCTGGTGTGTCGACGTTATTGCATGCTAACCTGTAAGCTGGTGTATAGAAGAACGATGAACAGCAAGAGAACTAGAAATGCAAGGCAAACGCACGCCCGAGTTAGTAGTTGTTCTTTCTTCTTCTTTTTTTTTCTCTTTTTTTTTTTGTGGACCGTAGTTTCGGCAAGAGCATGAACTTCCTGACTACTTAATAATCTGTGCCCTGTGGTAGGTAAAACGAAAGAAAGGCGCCGCACGAAGGCAGCAAACGACCGCGGAAGATCAGCGGAAGCGAAAGGAAGATAAGCAAAGTGGCGGTGGAGGAGGAGGCGCAGGAAGCGCAACGGGAGGAGGTGGAGGAGGAACAGCAGCAACGGGAACAGGATCAGGAACAGGAACAACAGCAGGTGGAGGAACAGGAGCTGGTGCGGGCAGCGAGTCTAGTAACGAAAGCGAGGCCGGTTCTGCTAGCGATACTAGCGAACAGTTGGGTTCCGTTCAACCAGCGTCGAGAGTTCGCCATACCACGGCCAATTCCAACAATTCCTCGGGAAACGGTTAGTTGACGTAGCTTCTTGTAAATGGACTTCCCGTCAGGTGAACTAACTATTCACTTGCAGGGTAAGTGATCCGCGTTCCACGGTCATACATTTAATAATCCACTTCTATAGAGCTGTGCGAGAACTCGAGATGTTCAGGAGTATTAAGTTCAATGGAAATTTGTGCGTGTCCCTTTTAACATTTTGACTGTTTGACGTTATCCGCGTGGGAGTGACACCTTAAATTACAAAAAGAAAAATCTGTTTAATTAGAAATACTCGTGCTGAATAGTAGTTTTCTTATTTTGTAATTAAAGTATGTAAAGGGCTTCGTACTTCAACGATTCTACAACGTCCTGATACTCTTTAGATTCGCCAAGCTCTCTAGGAATCCATTTCTCTCGTACGCTTACCCTGTTTTGCTACGAAACATATTATAAACAAAGTTCGCTTATGTATATTTCAACGATAAAAAATGATGACAAACAAAAGTTGATAATCCGTGAAAAACAAGAATATTATCGAGCTTTTTAACACTGAATCGTGTGACGTTTACGTGAACGTGTTCGACTTCGTTGTTAATGGATGCCGTTCAAATCAGAGGAATCCTTTGTTCGATAGGAAACAACAAGGAACCCAGGAAACGAGGCAGGAGACCAAAGACTACGAAGGGCGGCAACGAATTGGGCGGGGAGGATCAACAACCTCGCCAGAAGAAAGAACGCCGAGACGATAGTACTAGCGGCGGAAACAACGGACCAGGCGGAAGCGGCGGGAGGGGTGATCCCTTTCGTCGACCTTCGATATCGCAGCTGAAGAAGACTGGCGACAGTTGGTTGCAAGACGGTGCTTGTTTCGAGGTCGCCCCAAAACTGGCGAAATGTCGCGAGTGCCGATGGACACCGCACCAACGTTCCAAAAATCTTCCACAAAACATTTTCTGCAGATTCTATGCATTCCGTAGATTACGGTACACCAAGAACGGACAATTGGCTATAGCTGGATTCAGCGATCCGCACAAAGACGCATCCGAGGTACGTTCGTTGTTACTTTGATTAAACTTTGGAGAAAGAATCGTCAAGGGTTGAGAGAAAAAGAAAGAAATTAAATGTTTTCGATTCGGCATTACAGGTGGATCTTCGATTATGGTTACCTGGCAAGGATAGTTCTGACTCGAAGAAAGAAGAAAAGTCGGATAAAAATGACAAAGAGAAGAACGATAAAGAAGATTTAGATCTGGAAATGGCTCATAGATTGCTTTGTCAAGTCGGTGATCAGCTTTGCGATCTGTTGCATCAGGAGAAGGATGCTCTCCAACAACACATGGCAGAAGGTAAGTTTTTTTTTCTTCTTTCTTCTTTTTTCTTTTTTCTTTTTTCTTTGGATATCGAGCGATATCATGTATGTTTGATAATTTTGCCATTAACACTTCGATCTATGAATTTTCACTAAGATCCATTGCTTGTTCGATCATAAATAATTGTGCCGATATTTGATTTATCATTAACATGAATTTGCGATCATTCATTCGTGTGCTTTTTATCATAAATCGTGTCAGAGTGTTATATCGGTGTATAAAATAAAATAACTTCATTATGCACTTCAAGTTTTTGCTTAACCCTCAAATGAGAAACTGTGGCGAAACAGTGACGATTCAAATTTCATTTAATACTTACATTTAATATTATTTCCATTTTCTAACTGGCTCGCGATTGTCTCCGACCCCCCACCATCCGAGGGTTAACAAATTTAACTCGTTGGTTTTGTGTGTTTCGCGCATGTTTTATCGTACCTGGTAGATAGAGAAAAAGTTTCGCTTCGTCGAGTTTCCTTTGTTCGCATGATTTAACGCTTTGCGTATCGATTGTTTCTTCACCTTGACAGCAAGTTCGGGACTTGTAGACGGAACAGTGGCGTGGAAGAGAGTGGTCCAGGGTGTTCGAGAGAT
The DNA here is from genome assembly GCA_943735885.1 of Stelis phaeoptera. Taxonomy (NCBI): domain Eukaryota; kingdom Metazoa; phylum Arthropoda; class Insecta; order Hymenoptera; family Megachilidae; genus Stelis; species Stelis phaeoptera. The sequence continues at coordinate 15,235,114 of OX030932.1, read as the reverse complement.
GTGCGACGTCTGCGAGACGACCCTATTCAATTACCACTGGGCTTGCGGTAAATGCGGTTTCGTTGTTTGCATCGATTGTTACAAGGTAAGAAACGTTTTTCCTCCCTTTTCGTCAAACGAGTCTCTACTCCGATAGAACTGTGTGGTTCAATGATGAAAGTTAAATCGTTTGAAAACACCGTGAAACGTAATTAAACGAAAATCGAGCTTTTTAACACTGATATAGAATTTCTTGAAAAATACCCGAGAAACTGAAACACTTGAATCTTGACAGAAAATTCTGACGAACAAATCTGATTGATCATATTAGGGACGCAAGAATGGAACGATCAAGATTTGGGGAGAGAGTGGCAAGGACAGGGATGACTTTTCCTGGCTGTTGTGCACGAACAGACAAGTACACGAACCGGAACGACTGATGTTGACGCAGATCATCGCTGGTGACAGTCTGATACACCTTGGACAACGGTTGCACGAGTGCAGAGCCGAGTGGGGAATACCTCAGCATTGCGGCTGTTCGCTGGTCGTGCAAGCCTCTGTCAACGAGTATCTTCGAAATCTGATCAAAGGCGATTCGGTGCCGGTTCTAAACGGTAACGTGAAACAAGAAGTGAAAGAAGAAAAGAAGGTGAACGAATCGAATGGATCGTCCGAGAGCAAGACGAACGGCGAAGACAAGAATTCTCCGTTGAATTGGCTGGCGGACGTGGCGTTACAGAATCAGGATAAGAACGAGAGCGCTTCCAGCTCGGATTCCGACGAGGATCGCGATGGTAATTATTCCACGTTGAGGGAGCTGCTTATTCGACCGTCTCACAAGTCGAACGGCAGCGGGTCTAGATCGAACTCACCGACGAACAACGCCAGCAACGCGAACGTGACTACAGGGAATAGTACGCAGAACAACGTGTCGAAGTCGGGGAAGAAGTCGAAGATGGACACGTTGGACGAGGTGATATCGAGCGTCATAGAGCACAGCGTGAAGAAGGAGAGGGACAGCGGACTGGACGATGAGAAACCTAGAGAACTGAAACATTTCGTGAGAAGATACAAGTGGACGCAGAAAGGAAGGGAACCGTTGCCCATCAGAATTATGACGCTTACGGAAAGCAAGAGTCTGTACCCTGATGTACCGCACTCTTGGCTCTGCGATGGAAAGCTGCTCAGGTTAAACGATCCGAACAATCCTAATAATTATAGAATATTTCAAGATCAGTGGAAACGTGGACAACCCGTCATCGTGTCCGACGTTGCAAAGTCTTTGGACATCAATCTCTGGCATCCAGACTCGTTCGCCCGAGACTTTGGAGACGAAAAGAACGATCTGATCAATTGTATGACCGGAAATCTTGTGCCGAATCAACCGATGCGTAAATTCTGGGAAGGATTCGAGCATTTCTCGAAAAGATTGAAGGACGAGCGTGGAAACCCGATGTTGTTGAAACTGAAGGATTGGCCACCTGGCGAGGACTTTGCCGAATTGTTGCCGTCGAGATTCACGGATTTGATGAAAGTTTTACCATTGTCAGAGTACACGCATCGAAACGGACGACTGAACTTGGCCAGTCGTTTGCCAGACTGCTTCGTCAGGCCAGACTTGGGACCCAAGATGTACAATGCTTACGGATCTGCTCTTCATCCGAACAAGGGCACGACCAATCTTCATTTGGACATTTCCGACGCTGTGAACGTTATGGTTTACGTAGGCATCCCGAAGGATACCGACAACGACGAACACATCAAAGGTATGTATCGTTGTTTCTGTCATTTCAAACGATAGCGGTGTATGCAATATTTCTGCAACGGATCGCGTTAATTTTCTTTTTTGTCAAATCTAATTTTGCAGAAGCATTGAGGGCGATAGACGAAGCCGGCTGTGACATTTTGACACGACGACGCGTTCGCGAACGCGGAGAAGCACCAGGCGCGTTATGGCACATTTACGCGGCTCGTGATGCCGATAAAATTCGTGATCTGTTGAACGCCGTCGCGTTGGAACGCGGTGCCCGTTTAGAACCGCATCACGATCCCATTCACGATCAAAGCTGTTATCTCGACGGACCTCTGCGAGAACGCTTGTATCGCGAATACGGTGTCGAAGGGTAAGCATCGTTAATTATAATATTTTTCTTCTATCCGATACAGCGCGTGCAAGCATATTCTATATCGTTTGTTTGTTTGTTTGGTGGCTTTTTACAGGTACGCGATCGTACAGTGCCTGGGCGACGCGGTATTCGTGCCAGCCGGCGCGCCTCATCAAGTTCGCAATCTTCACAATTGTATCAAAGTAGCGGAAGATTTCGTATCTCCGGAAAACGTATCGCATTGCTTCCATCTGACCCAAGAGTTCCGTGCATTGTCGGACACGCATACCAATCACGAGGACAAACTTCAGATCAAGAATATCATCTATCACGCGGTGAAGGATTCATTGACCGTACTGTCCAACATCAAGGAAGAGACTCTTGGCAAATTGAAGATCAACAACGAGATAAAGAAGGAGGAGACGTAGCCTTAGGCCCCCGGTCGCGGTCGCAAGAACCGTTGATGAGAATCATTTGTTTGCTGAAAAAAATCTCGTTGTTTTATCAACGAGTGGAAACCTGTTGCCGCCTCCTCGTTCGCTTTCCCGAATGGCAAATCAAGCTGATCAGAGACCGGGATGGAACGACGGAGGATTTTTGATCGAGGATACGCTCCGAAACCTGTACCGAGGTGCAAGAATTTGTTGTGATATTTGACGAGTAACTCAAAAAGTTTGATTTCTTTCGGTATTGGCTGAGCCAATGGAGATTATTCGTTGTTTCATTTGAATATTTCCTTTTTACGTACAATATATATATTCACACGTACATATATGTATATATATATATATATTTATATATATATATATATATATATTGTTTCCTTTGTCGAGCAACGTGCTGCTGGCGGACATGAAGTCCGCGAGTCTCTTATTTTTTCTGTTTCTCTCTTTTTTCTTCAATCGAGAAATACGATGATGGAGTCGTCGGTGCCGGCGCGATCGCACCACGTCCATTACCATTGTGATACCAGAAAAAGGAGGACTTTGGATCATACATTATTTGTAATTACTTATATCGTGCCTGTATTCAGTACATACTGTCTATATTATATAAATGTAGATAATGAATTACTGTGTAATGACTTCTTACTAGCAACTACGAGAGGATTGTCTAGAGGTACCTTTGTGCAATTAGATGTCGATTTTAAATTTGTTAGCTGGATCAGTGATAAATATTGTCGATCCGCGTTTACGTGCTCCCGTGATTCTGGTGCTTTTGGTCTACAGAGCAAAGGAAGAAAGGATCGAACGAACGGAAGAAAGAAAGAAAGAAATTTGTCTTTGCCAAAAAATGGCCGATATATATTTCTCGTCTCAGATTCTTGTGTTCAACGCGACAAACGAACACAAGAGGATAAACACTGCCTAAGCTGTTTGTTCGCGCGTCTCGATACTGTGAAACGGATCGAACGACTTGATTTCCACGTTCATTGTAATATATATATAATTGCACTTTAGCTTTCTCGAGAGTATATTTCCGTTCGTCTTTCCCCCCTTGAAAAATATATCGGCTGTTAACGAGTAAAGTCTGCTCGAAGATTCGTATGATTGTGTCGTTTTATGAAAGGCATCGTAATAAAAAAGAAAAAAGGAAACGGAAGAAAGCAACAAAAAGAATGGTATATCTATTATACGGGATGCAAGAATAGACTTTATTGAATTTAATGTTTTTTTTTTTGTTTTTTTTTAACGATAGATTGAATTGACGTTGTGGCCCAGTGAGATGACCCAGTAATAAGGGCGAAAAGAAAACAAGAAAACAAAGTAAAATGAGAATCCTGTTATTTTTGTCAAATCACGCAAAACCGTCTATCCGATAGAGCAGCAATATTCTAATTGTATTTGTAATTAATAATTAATACCTATGGTAACATTATTTAACGCAAAGTAAAGCTGTAATTGACTTTCGAAGTGCCAATGTTTTTTGAACGACGTACGGAAAAGTAAGTAGACACGAGGGGACAAAAATAAAAAAAACGAAATAAAGAAACAGAGAGATCAGTCGTGCAGAATTATACGGGAAGAGAGAGAGAGAGAGGTCGAGTTCCTATCGTTCAACTTTTCTCGCAATCAAACGAAACCGCTGCTACGCGTCATCCGGGGCTCCTCGAAACTCGTAGTCGACCTCTATTTTTCATTTCCACAATTTTCTTAATTCACGCTTGTTGGCCAACCGATGCCAATTGCCTCACATTTTACGATTCGATCAAAGTTTCCGATGGAAAAAGATAAAAAAAAAAAAAGAAAGAAGAGGAAGGCAACGACTTTCGAGGACAATCGACATATAAACCACACACACAGACACACATATATATACATGCAAACATCACGTAACATATGTAAGTTGAGAAGAACGTCTCGCTCCGTTCGCGCACTTATCGATCGTCGGTCGTATTCTCTACGGCTGGTATATCTCGAGACAGATGAATAAAAGAACAAAAAAAAAAGAAAAAAAAAAATCTTTTGCTGGAATATCCTGGAAACCGCAATTTCTTTGATCTCAACGTTCGTCTAGCATACAACGACTCGATTAAAATAAATATTTAACAAGTAAATTTTTAAATATCTTATTAGATAAGGAAGTAAGGTTTAAACGTTACGAAAAATGATTATAAGTAACAAAGAAAAAATGGCAAAAATGAAGTACCCTTTATTATATTCACACACAACGCGACACACGTTGATTAACCGATGATTAAATGGAACGATGTATATAAAGTTATTTAGAAGAAGAACGAAGCAAGGAAAATAAGAAAGGGATAAACAAACCGCGCATACTCTGTGTGTATTATTGCTGAAAAGCGAAGAGCTAATTATTATTTGTTCTCCCGCTAAACGTGTATGTAAATAACATTATTATACATAATATAAATACGATGAAAGCTTAGGTTTGTAAGGGACAACACACGCTCCACGAAAATGGAGAAAAAAAAAAAGGAATACACTTTACACTTGCGTAGGTAGATAGTTTATTATACCATTATTAATTAATTAATTATTAGTAGTTATTATTACTACGATTTAATTATTACGAGGAATACCGATATTTAAATGTTGCTGAATACGCGGCGAGGAGAGGAGCACGATTAAACGATGAGCGTGTCCTACTATGTATAAATGAAAGCGTTTTCGAAAGATTGCTTGTTGCGTGTGCTCGTGTGTGTATGTTGTTTTTTCTGAGCGAAACATTCGCAAGGATGAGCGTGAGAACAAGGGGCCGTGTATTGGGGGCGGAGTGGAATGGATGAGACAATTGTACAGCCCTTAAACCCTCCTACAAACAAACAAACAAAAAAAAAAACGAAAAAAATAATATCCACCCCCAACTGAAGTCCCGCACTACCCCACCACCGGTCGCCCCCAGTCATAGCAATTATGAACCGCGGGCCGGCAGGTCTGAGTATAATTTTTTGTACTGTGTAAATGTAAGAACATACGTTTGAATAAGAAAAATGTTTATATTACAAAAAAAAAAAGTATCTCGTTTTTCGTTGTTCCTGTCATAACCCTCAGAGCGTTTCGCGCATGCGCCATTTGCCTGTGTCCTAAGAATTTTGGAGACCAACCTGTAACGTAAACTTGACATTTCAGATTATTATATGAGACTTGTTGCTTCCGGACCAGACGTTAACTTGTTGCTTGTTTGGCAAAGATTCAATAGTAATTCTTTTCGCGTGATATTTCCACTAAGACACTCGGAGAATTTTCAAACCACTTACTTTACGGTACGTGTGGTCATCGTACACGTTTGAATGAACGAAACTGATTATCCGTGAAAGGATAATATAATTAATACTAACGTGGTCGATATCACTCATTCTAACGATATAAAATAGTATCTCCTCGATCAAGCATGCCAATTAATTAATACTACTCAAAAGTACCTCATTTCAAAAGTTTAAAACATTCGTGACCCTGTAAAATGCTACTAATCTCTATCCCCGGTATTCAATCGAGCCACATTGAAACACGTACCGATACGTGTTCGGATTATAATTTATAATACACCAACAGCGCTCTGCTTTCCATTACAGAGCACACCTGCCCTGTTTCCGGCATTTAATTTGCGCGAAATCCCGTAAGACCCGAGGTAGTCGCCGCAGTCTTTTGACGATGGCTATACTCGGCCAATGATAGCATATCCGGCGTGAGAAGGACAGACGACGGCCGATAAACTATGCTACAAATCTGTAGCTTAATGTGTACAGTATGGTTAAGAGTGTCGCCTACACACAGGCTTACGCTCGTCAAGATGGCGCTCAACCTGCGGAGAGAAAGACGATCGAGCGTCGTCCGTGCGAGTCAGAGGGGAATATCTGGTATAGTCGTGTCGAGCGTCGGACAATGAACGAGCGCCGGATCGATCTACTTGTTTTCGACGCGACACGGACCAGTATAGTTAATCGTAAGGATCGTGTTGTGTGCACAGTGGTCGGACAAAATGCTCGATCATAAACAGAGGATGGTTAGGCTAGAATCGAAAATAAGTACGCGCCAGTGCTGAGTCTTCGGTTATGTCAGTGTGTTAAGTCAAAATGGCAGCCACGTTAACTGTCGAGCAGGAACAGGTAAGCGAAATTATCGAATTGTCTCGTTCGACGTATACCGCGTATCGCGTGGAATCCTTTTCAACTGTCCGTTTCGCGGGCTTTGCGAAACAATCGTTCGTTGTTCTTTTTACTTTTTCTTCGTCATAATTTCCGCTATACCGGGAACGTGCTTACCAGCGCGTAATATAAACACTGTTCGGTCCGCTCTCTCCCATCTTCGGATCCTTTGAATTTTTTCTCGATGAATTTCAACGGAAATCGCGAGATAAAAAGAAATACCTAAGAAAGCCAACACCGTCGCTTTTAGAGACGATGCATCGGTCGAACGAGCGCGATATAAGTTCGTCTGTGTACTCGAAACTTTAATCGTCAATGTTTGTGCAACTAGATACTGTCATCGCACAAATAACGTTCCTCTATTGAGCGTAGCTTTTCAATGACGCGAGATTTTATTCATCAAGAATGTAACACGATAAACTGTACATACCTATATATTTTATAAAATAAAAGCTTTCCTTTGCTCCACAAGTATATCAAATTAATTGCAAAAAAGGAAAACGTTAGTTGCTTCGTTTGTTTCAAAGTCACGCATTAAAAATGCAAGAAAATCGATTCGTACGATGCTGGTCGTTCAGTTTCCCGTAAACGCGATGCAACAACATCGACGGTAAAGCGAACTTGAAACTACCGTTCGCGAGAAGTTTTCTGAAAGTATCGATTCGCGATATTAAATTTCTTGACCCTGGAACGAACCTATCCATTTACCGTGCCGGACCCCGGCGAGCGTACTATGGCGGAAGTTGCCGGTGGGGAGGTAGTCGGGCACCGGAAGTTATATCGGTACTCAGGGCATGTACACAAATCATTGACGAATGACTCTTACACGTTTCGAAGGTCTAGAAATGGTGTGGGACTATTCGATTGTTTTAAACGTCTTCCTTTCGATTAATTATCGGTTTTTTTTTTTTTAAACGAAACCGTTTGAATGAAAAAAAGAAAAAAAATACTATTTTATATCTCGTTCACTGCTTGAAAATTGCATTTAATTAAACTCAATCGATATTTTTAATGTATATTTTATCCCACTTTGATGAAATATTAGAGCTTTCATTTTTTCAGTGTGATTAACAATTACTGTTTTAATTTGCAGGCCACAAAAGAATTCATAGAAGCTGTTAACAAGTGTCGGGCTGGTAGAAGAGCTGGCCCAGTATCGTGGAGTACAGCAGTGAAATTTCTGACAGCAAGGAAGTTTGAAGTTGCAAGAGCATTAGCTCTTTACGAACAGCACGAGGCTACCAGAAGGAGAGAAGGTCTTGCACTCTTGTATCCAACTCAGGAACCGTTGCTCAGTGAATTACGCACAGGAAAATTTACAGTTTTGGTAAGTGTCTTTATTAAATTGATACAAAATAAAATGATTCTTCTTTGTTGTATTGTGTCTTTTAATTGGTATACTAACAAAAATGTTTCAGCCTTCTAGGGATGGTACAGGGGCAGCCATAGCTATTTTCACAGCGCATTTGCACCTTCCACAAAATACGACGCACCAAACAACACTGCAGGTGTGTACAGTTGATGGATATCGTCTTCATAAATTCACCATAATATTATACTGTATGTTCGACGGCGGACGCAATGATTCATACATGATTGTCTTAAACACCACATGATTCAGTGTCATATAATAAGAAATGATCCAATAGTTGCTCAATGGTTTTCCTTTTAGGAAAAGATTTCTAATAATAGAACTTTCTTTGTCACGTTGCAGGGTGTTGTATATCAATTGGACGCGGCACTCGAAAGCGTGGACACTCAAAAGCATGGTCTGGTTTTTATTTATGACATGTCGGACAGTAAATATCAGAATTTCGACTATGATCTATCCCAAAAAATTCTCACTCTTCTGAAGGTAAGTTTGATACGCTTCGTAAAAATTTCCAAGTAAAAAACGTTATTATCCAACTTACAGACCGATCGTTAAATTTAGATCAGTCTTTATAAATCGACGTGGAAAGGTTGGACAAGTAAAAGCGTTATTCTTAGCGGGAAGTTTACGTTATACACCGATGCGAAAGATTCACCTTGCTACATTATCCGTTTCCATGGATTCGCATCTGTATTTGACAGTGTTCCGAGAAAGAAATATAGGCGATTATCTGTACGCAGGAAATTTAATCGACATCTTTACCTTTTTATCCTTACCACGAACGAAATCTAACCGTGTAATATACACGCGACAAGATTATCGACAGTATGCGTAAACACGTGAAAATCTACAGCCATAGAAGATATATTTTTCAAGGAATTTAAATGCTCTTTGTCCCGGTGGCGATGCGATAGGACGCTTACGATTTCGATTACATAACACGTGCAACGTGTGTAGGTATATAAAGCAACTTGAAAGCGTCTGGTACATAGAGGGGTGCGTCTCAAAGAACCGGAAAGCTTAAGGGGTTGTTAACGCCTCGACGAAAACCCGTTCGCAATTGCCCAGTGAACCGCGCGCCACTACTAGAACAAGGGCATTTCAAAGGTTTCAACCAGAATCACGTAATTATAGGATATCTGTGGAACTATATATAACGAGATTTGAACGTCATCGAATACGAGATGAAAATAAACGTTGTGCGCGGTCGATTATTTATCAGGAAGCGAGGATAAAGCTAAAATTCTATTCCGAAGCATACGTAAAGGAAATATATTAAAAAAGAAAAACAAAACGTATCGTTTCTCATTCAATTTCCTTTCTACCGTATGTGTTTGTACGACAAAAATCGATCCGTTCATCAAGCTATCGCATCATAGACCAAAGCTTGAAAAGCGTAGATCGTAACTAAAATAAAAGTAAGAAAATAAAGGAAAGCTGGAAATACGAATACAAATATTTTGTTTGCGTTGTCGGATTCTTGGTTAAAAATACTCTACGATCGTTCTAGTTTCATTCGCAACGAGTTATTACAGGTTGATAACCTTGCGACTATACGCGTAATATAACACGAGTTTCCCGCGTTACGGTTGCATTCAACAATCAGTCTCTCGATAAATGGTTCAATCAGTGGCGCTTGCGTACATTGTCGACCACGGTAGCCTTCCCTAGGAAAAATGCCACCGTAGGATAAGGTATCCCCACCGTTATCCATGCTGCTAGAAGGTTACCACACATTATCAACCTAAATTACATTTGAATTAGGTTAAATGTGACAAATTATTCTAATTCAGATTACGATTATAATCGAATCCTAGCCCGGATTAACGTAGATTAGGTTTACGATTATTTCATACCACGTTAGTTAATCATCGTGCCTAGGCATAGTGCTTAATAAATTTCGAGCGTCGAACGAACGGTGGGATTTCCTTCCCCTGCACCGCCATTTTTTCCTAGAGAAGGTTAAGCGTGGTCGGTCGGGTACCAAGTTCTGGTTGAGAAACACTGCGGGTAATACGTCAGTGCACGTACGATTGCACCTTTTGCCGGGGGGGGAAAGAAATTTCGCGTATAGGGGATGTTGGAGCAGGGGCAGCGATGGTAAAAAGGGGGAAACGGTTATTGAGGCGCATGCGCGTGTACGCGGGATAACGTCGCGACGCTCGCGGTCAGTAATCATCGTGACCCCTTTGCGGCATTATCGTGCACGGATCGGAAGAAGTTATAACCTGATTCCGACGTCGGATCAGTGCGTACAATTCTTGGTCGAATTGTTCGTGTGTTCGTTCGTTTGTTCGCGCACGTTTTTTTTTTTTTTTTTTTTTTTTTAACAAATATCACGATGACGTCGTTCGAGTCGAACGAAACATAAGTTGAACGAGGAGTGGAAGAGTTCGGTTCGATCCGTGTCAACCGTGCGAAAACGTTTATACTAATTTCGTGTTATCGATTGACTGACCGAGTGCCGGCACTGATTTTATTTCTACCTCGTCCAAACGCCGGATATGGCCTGCTGGTTAAACGGATCACGATCTTTATCGTCGTTTTATAGAGATCGAATTTGAATTATACATATTCGGTCGTTTTCTTTCTTTTTTTTTTCACACCGCTTGATCGACGAACGAGCTGGTGTCTCCGATGCTCGACGAAGAATTTGCTTACGGTGCACCTCTTGGCCGCTCACGGTAAACGAAAATTCTAATTTATCGATTGATCTCTCTCGAATATATAAATATTGTCGATTTTAGTTTTGATATTTATCGTCCTTTTATCGTTGCCTGATTGATTATTAACGAGCACAGATTGCTCGAAATGGTTCCAATCTTTTCTTTTTTTCGTCCCGATTTCGCGGGGTTTCCATGCAGTAGGGTTTTAGGCGCTGAACGTCGCGAAGATGTAGTATATAGTACTGCTGACGTCGGTTGCCGTTACGGTACTTCCGCCCTCTATACACACCGCTCAGGGTAAAACGGACAGGGTTAAGTTACTCTGTTTCCTGTATTTTACAATGCTCTCCGAAACGAGGCACGCTTGAAATCTTTGACGGTAATACAGCACGTACCGCGCGAGAATACTTTTGCCCTAGTTTTATCGTGTTCTACAACTGTTTAGATTAAACTTAACGCGCTAGTGGCCCGTGTAATACGGTGCTTCGGCGTTAAATTGGATCGAATGTTGTACCACGCGTAAAATACCATTTTCCGATTTTCCTGTAAAACGTACAAGCTTATTCGTACGTTAAACATGAATATATGTATCGGTGGTTCGCTTTGCAGTTGGCACTAAACAGGTTCTGAATTTATACATCGTTCTATTATTATTGCACCGTCTTTCAGAGGTCGATTTTGAAAGTCGCTCCGTTTCGAAAATAAATTATGCAGTCACCTAACGCGATCTCGCCTTTTTTTTAAACAGTCTTCCTTTTGTGCTGAACAAACGGCATTGTCCTACACGAACGAAAGAATATGTTTCTTCCACACTTTGTGTCTCTTATGTAACCTTGATTTTATAAAAATACACCGTATACCGTGCGTATATCGATCATATTTTCTTTTTGTTTACAATGCCTCGTGTTTGTTTGGCTTGGTAATAAACGCACGTGATCGTATGCGTCTTCTCGCAGCTCATGTACTTAACGTACATATAATACATACAGGTACATTATATGTATACAGCTTTGACATAGAGATTGCCGATACCTGACGATACTAATTTAATCCCGTTTAGTAATTATAAAGAACGTATTGTATATCGTTGAAAATACAGTAGTAATTGCACTCGACCCTCTTATAACACGGTAGTCTAAAAATACAGTTTCGATATAACACGAATGATTTAATTTACATGTAATTAAAAGTAATTAAAGTAGCGCTAATTTGTTTCATACATTTTCTTGATAGTAGATTTCGTGGAATCTATGAGTCTCACGATCTCACGTTTCTTTTTATACCCGAGAAGAAATTATTAATAGAATTGTTTTCAAAAATTTCATTCGATGCGCGCTGCAAAATTTTTTAAATCATATTTCTTATCGTTAGAGGCAAGAATCTTTTATTAGTTCCGTTATCTTCCTCGTCCTCTCCGGTTAATTAATCCTCCTTTTGATATCTTTAATAATCTGTATGATCATATGTCCTCGAGTGCATTCGTTTAAACGAAGAATTGTTGTTTGTTTTTAGGGTGGTTATCCGGCAAAATTGAAGAAAGTTTTAATAGTGACCGCACCGTTGTGGTTCAAAGCGCCGTTTAAGATCCTTCGATTGTTCGTCCGTGAAAAATTGAGGGACAGAGTATTCACCGTATCTATTCCTCAATTAACGTTACATATCCCGCGGGAATCATTGCCGCATCGTTTGGGTGGCACGTTGGAGGTACAGCATGAGGCATGGCTGCTCCATTGTCTTAAATCCATGACAAACAGGAGCGGGGGTGAACTTTGCGAGGTTAGTACTTTTCAAAAAGTACTTTTAACGAAATGCGAAATATCTTCCGTCACCTGTCTCCGTAATGTGTTAAATTTCATTTTAATCCACTTACCATATTGTTAAGATAAAATGTTTTTGTTTCCAGGTTACCCCCAGAGTGGGTACTCCTCTTTCACCCACATCGAAGAGTAATACCGTTCAACAGAATCCGAATGGAACGACGGTTAGTAGCTCGACTAGTCCTATAATCGATAAGAGCAAAGTGAAAAATGGTATCTCGAATATCGGGGATATCGAGATCACGAATGGTGATGTCTGGATCGGAACCGACGAAGCACCATCCCCGGTACAGCCTCCGTCCTCGGCTAGTTCAGGTTTTAGCGACGACGACAGCCTTCACGGTGATCTTGGCCTCCAGGCTGTTACCATGGAACAGCTTATCGAGGAGATTCATTCGAGGGGACGGGCAGGACTTATAGCAGAGTACGCCGAAATTAGGCAAAGACCGCCAGATGGTTCCTTCAATAATGCAAAGTACGTAGCAGATATTCTTTTCGATTCGAAAACGACGAAATTCGGTCAAAGATCTATCTTATAGATAGATCTATCTAGGTATCTTAACACTTTGAGTGCCAAATCTTGTATATCTGGTTTGATTGCAAATAATTGTAGGTATTAAATACTTGAAAATTTATGCCAATGGAGAGCTAATATCTCACCAAAAATATACTATATTTGTTGGAAATAAAATGATAAACTCGAACGATTTCCTACTTTAGCGTGACATTCAAAGTGTTAATGATCGAAGCAATCGTGATTCCGTAATGTTTGTTCCCCCGACGCCGATGTTTCAATTTATCAGCCAAGACTTAACTTCGTCGCTCGTATCGTCGTCCTGGCATTATAGGTACCCTTATCGATGTACTAACAACTAATTTCAACATGCTTTTTCAGATTGAGGTCTAATCAACCGAAGAATCGGTACACCGACGTGCTCTGCTACGATCACAGTAGAGTGTGCCTGTCGCAAGTGGACGGGGACGCCACGTCCGATTACATAAATGCTAATTTCGTTGATGGTTATAAACAGAAGAATGCGTTTATTAGCACTCAGGGTCCCCTTCCGAAAACTTGCGGCGATTTCTGGAGGATGGTTTGGGAACAGCAAACGCTTGTCGTTGTTATGACTACTAGGTACATTGTTTCATTTAATACTAAATCAGTAAGAAATCAGAGACGAGGTGGGAGTATCGATTGTGCAATATGGCTTTAAAATAACAGACGAGTTGTGCCATACTATGCCAAGCAATGATATTTACTTTATTTATTAACCGACTTAGCCTAATTCTAATAGTTACGCCTACGATAAACCTCCGTCCGAAATATTGACTCGAATATCGACTCTTCGACTGTATCGCCTCGACGCTGTTTTACCTCTGACCCCTGGCCTTTTCCTTTCGACCCTTCAGTCGTTGAAAACTAAACAGAACAGCGACCCGCCAATCGACCGTTCAACGGAAAATCTTCGACCTAAGCTTATACCTGACGTCACACTACGTTCGTTTATTTTAACACGTTGACTGTCACAGTGCGTAACGAGACTAACGACGAGAAACGAGAAATTCTGTCTAGATAATGATATTTTTTCTTTCTTTTTTTTTTTTTAATGAATTTCAGAGTTGTAGAACGAGGACGCACGAAATGTGCACAATATTGGGGTCCTGAACCGGGTGACGAAGTACAAGCGGGTGGTTTCACGGTAACTACCCTCGAAGTCGATACCAATCCCGATTACACGATATCCATGCTTCTCCTTACAAACAACAAGGTATAGTTTGACCTTGGATTAAATAAAAAGTAAATCGTTCAGATGGATGGAACGTAAGACGTGTTCGTTTCAGACTGACGAGGCAAGAGAGGTTTGCCATATGCTGTACACAGCGTGGCCGGATTATGGTGTTCCACAGTCGGCCAGAGCACTGTTACAGTTTCTAGCCTTAGTGAGACAACAACAAAATAAGTTACTAGCGAGCAGAGGAGACACATGGGCTGGACATCCCCGAGGACCTCCGATAGTAGTGCACTGTAGTGCCGGGATAGGAAGGACAGGTATTTAATGTTACTTTGATTGACCGCAAGATCTCGAAGAACACCTTGAACAAAGTGAACAACGTATGGTATCGCGTGATTTGTTTGTAGGAACGTTTTGTACGTTAGATATTTGCATATCGCGGCTAGAGGACACCGGGACCGTGGACATTCGTGGGACGGTGGAGAAAATACGAGCGCAGAGGGCCTACAGTATTCAAATGCCAGACCAATACGTGTTTTGTCATCGTGCCCTGGCAGAGTATGCACTTTCCAGAGGGATGCTTAGTCAGCAACATCTTGCTATGTTACCTCCAACCATAGAAGAAGATTCTGATTAGAGTATTTAAGACTCTATTATCATGTACCAGATTGATGTTCTTCCCGAGTATGCATAATAGCCTCCTTTACACAGCCTGTTTCTAGCTTAAATAACTGAAAGTTATTTTTTGCTATTATATCTCTCCATCGATGTAATATTTCAGGTTTCTATCTTTTCTGTTAGGCTACGCGTTTAGAGAATATCCGAAGAAGAACTAGTTTTTTCAAGGCCAAATCTGCGAACAGAAATTCTCCGTTTCTGTTCCATGAATATACATGTATGTATTTTGCTCTGTGAGAAATTCCATGCTAGAAGAGCGGTGCGAAAAAGGGGCATCGTTTAAAAATTCCTATTTTAACCCTCTCATATGTAAATTTGATTGTACATTCTCAAGAAAAAGTGACTACAAGTTATTTAAAACGCGTAAACTATAAATCGCCTTACTTTATAAACATTCCATTTAAAAACAAATACTATGTCAATTAAATTAATATATATGTGTATGTATGTATGTATACAAGTGCGAATTATCCTATTTCGCAGGTTTAAAGGATTTTCCTTACACTCTGTGTTACACGTACAACGGGGCGAAGTAACAAAGCTTGACGCTCCTATTAAAGCAAAGTAAACTTTTAAAGTGATCGTTGAAAGAATATTATTTATTAGATTAACTATCGTACAAGTTAGTGTCTGTTACTCGTACTATTTCGTATATTTAGTTTATCGTGCTAAATATTTATTTTATATTTTATTGCTGTTCAAATTTTCTTTCCCTTTTAAATGAAACTCGCACCAAATAAACTGAATAAAAACAAAATATGCTGATTGGACTGTTACTTCGCGATAGGTTTTTCATGCTTTGAACGTTTGTCTCGAACTTGAATTACTATAAGTACAAACTTCGTAAGGAGACATTGTTATAGAATCTTTATATGAGAGGGTTAAACTGGTAACCTTGTCGAAATTAAAGAGCCTATAAGTGTAACGAACCTACAAAAAAAAAAACAAACAAAGATTTAACGAAATACAAACCCACGAAGTCACAAACCGTAAGAAATTGTGATGGAATAGTGTCCAATGGATAGTCACAGATATCCAAGATTTTGAAACAAGAACCGCGACAACGGCTTCAGCCGCGGAAAAAATTGTATTTGTAGGCATTTTTGGGTAACCAAAGATTATTCTCTATATTATCTGAAATCGTTGTAACTTAATTGGCTAACGCACATTCACAGAATTATTCCTTTACAGGGATTTCTAATCAGGGATCATCGTATAGATTAAAAACTACTTCCAATTCGATTAAGCATTATAAGAGGATTAGAAAGAGTTGAAGTTTCAAACGAAACAACACGAATTAACTTTGCTAGTTTATCTCGAGAATCATACGTGCTTCGTTATGGCGAAGATAGTATTTCCCTTTTTCCGTAAATTTTAGTAAACAAATATTGCAAATTCAAAGTACGCTCTTCCATGAAAGCCTTCGTGTACTATATGAATAATAAAGGAAGGAACGATTGTAAGTCATGATTTAGACCTCGTAGAAAGCTGACGATCTTTTTTCGACTCTATGGTGATAATGTGTTCTGGGGTATCGTGGGATGTGTACATTTATGATTTCACGCGATTCGGTTCGTCATAAGACTTGTTTCTTTAATTGTTTTCGTCATTGATGTGAACGCGAGCGATCATGTGTCGTCGAAACCGTAACTAAATTGTCCGATTTCTAATTATCACTGTCTGAACGTCTATTTGTTAAATATACATAAATATATAGATATATATTATTATATATTAAATAGTTGCAAAGAAATAGTAATACTAAATTGTTGTTACGAAGACGATGTTGTGTATTCCGTGCGTCGCGTCGTGAATTTTCAATGTATAATCGCGAATTTTAACGCCTTACCTACCTATTCACCGATGGAAAAAAAAAACAATTAAACGGTGTAATTTTCATTATTTAACGGTAAGATAAAATGTGGAAAATGAAATTTATTATTGTCAAAAGCCCTTTGCGTTGTAGATCGAAAGCGCATTAATTGGTTCGTCGGATAATAATTAACAGCAGTAACAAGTTATCAGGCGTGGTAAGGTGTTAACGAAGACATCGTGGATTAATTACCGCGATGTCGGATATGTGATAGCCGTTAGAATTTTCCTCGGCTCGATTGCCGTATTGTTCTGTTCGTACGAATGCTGCCATGATAGCGTGAAGTTTTAATTGCGATTTAATGATGTTCATTCAAACGTCGTGATCCTAAGATTTACCGTTCGACTTAATTAATTAATTATTTAATAATAATCGCTTCGTTTGCCATAACGCGTTACACGATGCCAAGACAATTCATCGGAACGAGGATCTTTTTTTTTTTTTCTTTCTTATATTACACACAAGCTTTCGCCTTACTCTATAAGAACGAAAAATTTAACAAATAAAAAGAAAAAGAAAAGAAGGAAAGACACCCAATACGCGCGTGTATTTTCTGTACAGTCTTGTAATATTAAGCGCAAAATTTAGCGTTTCACTTTTTGATCAAAGTCTATCGATAGCGAATTATGTTTTTGTTAGGAGTACCTATCTTCGAATTTTATATAACGAAAAAAAAAGCACTGTTGTACTAAATGCTTGGTCAGATGTCAGATAACTTTGAAAGATTTTCAATGTACGCACGTTCCTCCTACACTTGGGTTACCTTTATAAAGGGCATGTTATCGGTACAATCACCTTCATTACTATTATTATTACTACTACTATTATTATTATTATTATTATTATCATTATTATTATTATTATTATTATTGTCATCATCATCACCATTGCAGTTATTATATTTCTCATCGTATTATTATATTATATATTTCTCTAACATTTGTAATTAGTCCACAATGCCCTTTTATATTATCTAGATATTTATTAAAAAAAAAAAAGAAAGAAAGAAAGAAAAAGAAAAAAGAAATATGTTTATCTTGAAGTATTCGTACTATGTACATATTAACGCACATATTGTCACGAAATTGTAAAATTTACTTGAACCTCCATGTTCTCAGGGCTTCAGATATGAAAAGCAAAACAAAGAGTCAGCTAAAATGTTTAATCGTGTTGTTTTCTCGAAAAAAGTTGTCTACTATCTCTGTTCATCTGTAAAATAGTATACAGCGTATAGTCTGCGAATACGGAGGTTTTACCATGGTCCTTTCGACTTTTTTTTTTTCCTTCTTTTATTAACAAGTTAACTGCCACGAGGGTTGTTGATGATCGACGCCTCCAGTTAGCAGTAGAAACTAGAATACAAACTTCGAATAGTATTAGTGTCGTATTAATAATAAATTGAAAGCTTAAAGTGTAAAATCAACTACAATAAGTGTTTCGATTTTCAACGTGGCAGTTGACGTGTTAACACGAAGAAAAAATTCGATTCGAAATTTTCGTAGTTTCTCACTTTTACCCGCCCAACACCCCCACCCCTTGCTCACTCTATCTCTCTATCTCTCTCTCTCTCTTTGATTAAGTGTGAATGTAACGTGTGATTTTATAGCAATTTGTGTGTGGCTATTTCATAATATTCTCAGGCGTGTATCGGTACACGGAGAAAAATGTGTAAACGAAAAAAAAAAAAAGAAACCACCGGAATAGGTACCAAAGTTTTTGTAAGACACTCGGTCAGACGAATAACGTGTACTACTATTTTAGATCCATTTAGCATAATTGTCCCTTGCGCGTTACTGAGAGCGATAGTAACCGAGTTAACAGTATTACATTATTCACGATTTTACAGTCGTACATTTCCGTCAAGAAGAAACTAATTTTTCTTTCCCCTTCCCCTATCCGTGAGCTTTGAGCTCCGTTGAGTATCGTCATCGTTGACTAAATAAAGGAAAAAAAGAAATCTCATCGATATTATACATCTCTTCGGACGGTTAGATCAGTTAATGATATATTATACATTATATACATATACCTGAAAGCCGTTTACTTTTTATATAACAAGAGAAAGAAAGAAAAAAAAAACGAAGGAACAAGAGTTGTAGAAAGAAAATAATATGAGAATATAATATTTTCTGGATAAACGAAAGAAAGGCACGCAATCTTTGTCGTTTAGTTCAAAATGTACTGAGATATTACAAAGAGCAGAGATTTAAATTAAGACCGAAGGAAAAAAAAATTGTACATAAGAGTGACGTGATTTCAAAATGACTACCGCACATAAATGTATCTAATAATTATTTAATATATTGCAGATATAAATGGCAGTCAGTTTGTGTCAGTTTTTTCTTATCTTTGAAACCCAACAATTACGCATGTACTAAGATTCAAGCGTATTTGCAATTTAAAATTTTAAAACACATTATGTCGCCGATTACGAAACGGGGGGGATTACGAGTACTGCGCATGCGCAGATGCATTAACGTAACGCGCCACAATAAATCATTTTTAAAACGCTATAAGGGGATTGTTATCGATTACATGAAATAGTGATAAGTATGTATATTTCGTAAGAAAATACCTTAGTTTTTCTTCAAAACAACACGACAGTAACAAATTTTTCCAAACAGTATATAACTTATCCCTTGGACCACAGACCATTGAAAGAATTAACCTGAAATCGTAAAACGTTTGTCAAAACATTCTTTCATCCAGTATACGATGGTTTTGCATTTAAATATTTGATTATCCTTAACAATCGAAATACCGTAGTGTATGTTTTCTAGAACTAGGTTATCATCGATCTTCGACGTTTGAAAGTTAACCACTTTATCGGCGACACTGTTCTCAAATTTGACACGAGTTCACGACGGTATATGTAATTTTGTTCATGTTAATAAAAGGAAAAACATTAAGTTGGCGCTAACAGCTGATTTCAAATATGAACCTCTAGCGGCAAATTCAGGATTCACTAGAAGAAAACAGAGAAGCGTTGCGATTTGCGACTACACAGGCGCAGTCT
The DNA here is from genome assembly GCA_943735885.1 of Stelis phaeoptera. Classification (NCBI taxonomy): domain Eukaryota; kingdom Metazoa; phylum Arthropoda; class Insecta; order Hymenoptera; family Megachilidae; genus Stelis; species Stelis phaeoptera. Next base: position 15,215,266 of record OX030932.1, on the reverse strand, counting down.
CGTGGTGGATTGCCGTACGAGAGGAACATCAATGGGTGGTCAGAGAGTAAGATGGCGGACTGCGAGTCGGAGGTGCAGCGTTTGCCAACCGCCAACGAGGATTTAACGAGAAACACGAGCGTGACGATGATCAACAACGGACGCGTACCTCAGCATCCGGTGAACCAGACGAATCCGATCGGGCAAGGCCCGAGATGCGTCACCATTTACAAAACCGAGACTGGTTTTGGGTTCAATGTACGCGGCCAGGTCAGCGAGGGTGGACAACTACGAAGCATCAACGGGGAACTGTACGCGCCGCTTCAGCATGTCAGCGCCGTGTTACCCCGAGGTGCTGCCGAGAAAGCCGGTGTGAGAAAAGGCGATCGTATACTCGAAGTGTGAGTAATCTTTTGTTTTTCTTTCGTATTTTTTCTTTTTCTTTTATCAAAGCTCGATCCCTGATCCGCGTTCTTGTTCGTTACGACGAATCTGCGTCTACCTGTCAAACGGGTACCGGGACCTTTTACTCTGCTAGAGGAGAAAATCTCCGGTTGTGTGGTGAAGGTTGAGCAACGACGATGCATACAACAAATCCGTTTTTACCTTATTTGCGAAATCTAACGTGCTAACGTGCTTGAAGTTGTTGGTTACGTGTTCGACAGTCAAGACGCTATTTACTGTACTTTTTTTTTCTCCTTTTTTTTTTTTACCTTTTCCCCATGAAGCACCACGAGCTTTATCGATACCAGTGCGATAGCATGATACTCCTTTCAATCGATTCGGCCAGTTAGACGTAATACCGTTTAACGTGCAAGGAACGGTTCAGTTTCTTGGCACAATTTACATTCCACCTGCTTCTTCTCGAGCATTTGACACCATTGTTAACCTTCTTATTTCATTCCGTGTTACCATTTTGCATCTTTGACAGCTACGCAAGCAACGTGCTAGTAGCGCCTCGTAACGTGCCTCCTTTCCGAGCATCATATAACATTTTACGCTTTCAAGCAAATTGTGTTAATTGATTAGTTGATAATACCGAGTACAGAATTCGAAGAATTTCAAACAGGCATTAATTGAACCACACAAAGAGCGCATTAACCAAACTGAAATTTTATAATAAGCTACAGTTTCGACTGAAACATAACATAGTATTGATATCAGTGTTTCGGTTTATTATCTTCGTACGGTTGAAATTCATATGCATCGCCATTACAAATTTATAGCGCGTTAATTTGAACGGGAGATTTAGCATGTAGAACGAAACAGTACATCCATCTGAATCGCTCCAAATTTTATTCTCGATTAATAAATATGTTTGGTGTTACTAATATCCCAATCGATATTATGTATTATAACGTGTTAATAGTCATTTTTAATCGTGAAATACAGTCGCCCCAAAAGCGAAGTAGCATACTTTAAGCATAGAAAGAATAGAAAGAATAATTTTTTATTTCTAATTCGTGAAAGCAAATTTTTTTCCACGATATCAATCTTACTATCGTCTCAAACTGTTTATCACGATTGATCAAAAATCAAACCATCGAACCACACTTTTCTACTTCTAGTCGATTTGTCACAGTCACGCGTTTAAACATTTTCGTTCTGACAGGAATCGGTTAATAATTTCTTTTCGAAAACATGGAAAAATACCGCAGGCTATTCGCTGAAACTTAGATTGCAATTTAGATGGCGTCTGGTATCACAATGCGCGATGGCTCGTTGTTTCGTCGAGCTTCAAACACCATGCTTCCGGCGTGAACAATTTTTCTGTTTCTTTCGTGTCTGCAATATCGATTCGGTCACGAGATCGTTTGATCGAATGTCGCGACACACATATTTATCGATGTTAAATAGGTGCTGTCAAGTTGATTCTCTTCCGTCGTCGGCCGAGCAATTTCTAACTATATTTACCTCATGATCCTTCGTGTCAGTAGTGTTGATGAATGGGAACATAACGTCCACTACCTCCGGCAATAACAGATAGATGAGACTGGATAGGGGAATCAACATTTTTTTTTCTTTTTTTCCAACTGCTGGATTTTTTAATATTCAGCTACTTCTTATCAAAAGAGGAATGTTCGTATTAATTGCTTGGAAACGAAGCAACGACGAAATATTTTGAAACTGATAGATAAGATCGCAGTTTCTTTAAAAATATATAATGCACTTGTCGATAGTGTGCACATGGTTGCACTCGTAAAGCATGCATGGTATTACAAACGTAGTCCCTTTTGAACCATTCATCATTTCCCTGTAACATTCTTTTCTAATTGTAACGAGGAAAGAGCTATGGCTTGTAACAGTTGCGTGACCCATCCTGCAAATACAACGAGCCACGTGAAATAATTACACCGCGAAAATAAGCGATAATTTCGTGTCGCGTACGATTCAGATTGAAAAACAATCAGAAACAATCTCGTACCATCTGTTGGTGAAATGTAGGGGCCCCAGACGGAGTGTAAATACAATGATATTTTAATTAAGATAAAAGTTTGACACGTCGGTAAATTCGAGAGTTTGGAAAATGAAGTAAATTCAAATCGTCGCCGTCTCAGCGATCTTTTGTCCAAGTGTTAGTTAATTCAAGTGTTAAGTACAACGTTTTCCGATTGAGAAAACAGGCGAACGGTCTATGAGTTTTACTCCCAACGATTTTTAAATTAACCCGTTCCGTAATTAACGGTACGAGAGAAGACGGGCGTTCCGATGATTCTGTTCGAGGTGTAACGGTATCGTAAGCTCGTTCAGTTTGCTAATGTAACGCGTGTCGAAAGGTAAATTGGAAGAAAAACGATTCCTCCAAATTTCCCATAATCGAATAATTCATGACAGAAAACATAAGGAGACCCGTGAATACCGAATCAGATACCACTCTGAAAGTTCAAATTTGAAAATTAATCTAGCCACGATTTGATTCAGATATCTAGTACTTATCGAGCATCGACACGTTTACACAGGATTTTCGACGATTTCTTTGCCAAATGCTTGGAACGCGTGTGCCAATCTCGAGAATATCGCAACGCCAACAGATATCGAATTATGTAAATCAACGGGGCCAACAACAGTTTTCGTTGCATTCGGTCCGTGCTCGCTTAGACATTTCTACGTTGCAAGAGAAACATTTGTTAAGTCTAATTACTCAATACGTTATCTCGCTAATAGGTCACCGTACTTGCCGGGATCGCTTCGAGGCTAATCAGTAATCAGTCGTTAATTGCTCGCTTATTCGCGATGCTTTTTTTCCCCCTATGCTGCTCTTACTGCAGCGACGAGTAACCGCGACGATTAGAACAATCAATAAATTCAATTGTGAAGTAATTCATATCGTAACCGCGTTATTCCGTTGTTAAGTAACTTGATTTCACCCTATAAGAAGAATTTCTTCTTCGAGTAAATTTCCCTCAGATTCTGTTAATCGATCATTCCGCAAAATTTCAGTTGAATCTCGTTCCACAGTGTTTCGAATAATCGATAAATTCAATCATGAAGTAATTTGTACCGTGATCACGTTAATTTGTTTTCGGGTAATTCGATTTCACCCTCTAAGAATAATTTCTTGTTCGAGCACGAAATTTCGCTTACAATTAGATCTTGTCAATATCGGACGGTAATCGATTGCTTTGTAATGATTTCCAGTCATTAATTAAATCACGTTTTGCCCAACTCCGGTCTACCGTAAAACTTGAATCGAATAAATGGAATTATCGTGGTTGTACGGTTGATATCTGTTCGTAGCAAGGTAGCGTAATTACTCAGAAATATTCTCGTTTACTATACACCGGTTATACCAAAGCATCGACGTTTCTAAAAGGTTTGTCTCTTGTGTGGCTTCTAACAAGTGGTTACAGGTAGGCACCGCGATATCGTCGATGGATTTTTCAGCCACCAAGGGCACGATATTAAATTAGAACGAAACTGGTATTTTATCGACACCGCGTTTTCCCTCGTCGCGATTACACGACCCCGACCGAGCCAAGAATCCTGCAGGATTTTTTTACTCCTCGGACAGTGGATCCTGGGGTAAATCGCGACCCAAACGTAGGGAATATACGCAAGAATGCGTAGACAAAAATTAAGTATTTAAATTTCATATCGTATCAGTTTTATACTGAACTGAAATTCTGCAATGGGGTCATTGGGGACTGGCGTCTTAAATATCGTCGGTATTAAGTTAATAATACAAGACATCAAATTGATAGTTTAAAGTTGAACCAAAATAACTCGTCTTCGAATGTTTACTGCAGAATGTAATCGGAATAATACTCCGCTTCGATTATCTATAGGTGTAATTATGGCTGCAGCAATTATTGCAGGCAAAACTTAATCTTATCAACGCGTACCAGTAATTACACGAATGTGCCGTTGGTTCTGAAACAGTTAACTGATTAATGAAATTAATAGTTGCATTGGTATTTCGAGACGAAAGTTGATCATTTCCCTCTCGTTGAAGTGGTGATTGTCACCTGGCTGATTGACACGTCGACAGGCTATCGACAAATGTAAATATACTCCATTCAGATAAAACGCGTGCGACCTGTTTTCCATGCTGCGTCCATTGTTCCTCTCGGTTATCTGTTGCTCTGAATTATTGCAAGATTCTGTAAAAATACTCGACGATAAGACGATTGCAGACACTGGGAAATCAAAGGGGTTGGAGTATCGACGTTTAAAAAAGAAAGAGCTTGAAAAAGAATCGTTACACGTAATAGTTATTTTCTCTTTTAAACAATCCGATTTTCCACCGTTTCGGAGAGGTTAATGTTCATTCACCGAGCTTATTGTGATCTGTTCGCTCAGTTGTCTCTTCAATTACGTCCTAGATTTAGCTGATTAAGACATGGTGGACGACCTAGCGTGTGGAAAATCGAGACCTTGTTAAATCGGATAAATAAATGTTTATTTACATTATTAAACTCTCCTTCGATCGAGAATCAAACGAGTTAAGAAATTGCTGAGTTTTAAATCTGGCTTCTGGTAGGAAACAGATCATTTGACTATTATCTATGAATGAATTTAAACGCGTTAAATTTTACAAGGTTAAGTATTCGATAATTGTTGACAGAAGGAATGTGACGCGTTCGAAATATGTTATCGCGATGCACTTAAAATAAGTTTAGAAATAAACTGTTGATAAAATAAGATCGAACGACAATCTTATCGTGACCCGTACATATTTGCGAAATGATTTTCATCTCTCGATGATATTAATAATTTCACAAATTGATGATTAAACTTCTTCTTTTCAATTTATCAACTTAAAGTCGGTCATCTTTAATCGAGAATTTCTTTAGAAATCTGTTATATAAAGATGCTAACAGTATATTCCAAAGCTAATTGAAGAATAATTACTATTCTAAAAAAAAAAAAAAACTGAATGAAAATCCGCCAGAACCCCATGTGCAGTCTCGTATTGTATCGAAACCATGCGAAGAAAAACTTTGAAGCAGCCAAAACTTTGCGAAGGAAACGTGTTACATCGCAGCCTGTACATCGTTAATTGTTTAGTTTCGTAATTGTTGCGATCCCAGCGTCCGTGACAGTGCAACACCGTGAAATCGCAGTTCATCCTCGTCCACGGAGTTTCCCCGGTTAGCCGGTTTTCGTTTCGGTCAATTCTATTTCTGCTTTCGATCGATAATAGTCGACGTCGTTTCCTTTCGCTTGATTTCATTACGGTCTACGATACAGTCACGGAACCGATCTCCCGTTGCATCGATAAACAATCAGGCCAATCTGCGATGGAGGGCTCGTCGTAAAAATAGGAAGATCTTGGTATAAATACCCCCCGATCGTTGGGCGGGAAAGTTTCGAAGAAAGAAAGTTTCTCTCCGGATCGAAAGAGGAAATCGAGCTTAGTTTTTTAGAGCGAAACGATTGACCAGAGAGCAACAAGATTGACTTCTCCCATTTTGTTCTCAACACGAGTTCCTCGAGTGTCGAGCTGTTTGTCGAAACGATTAAAGACACGGTTCCAAAAAAAAAAAAAAAAAAGAACTGAAATCAGTTCCAATCTCTAGCGATTTGTGTCCTTTTTTTATCACGAAGTAAATTGCAGTCCTTATTATAATTATCATCCATAATCAAACGAACTTCGTTCCGGATAGGCAAGACTGATCACCCCTTAAAGAAACGAAGAAAGAGTGCACCTTTGAAGAGTATCGACGAAAAGATGAATTCACCTATCAAAGATCTTTTGAAAAAAGCGCTGTGTCCGATCTGGGTCAAGCCGGTTCGTCGTGAAATCAAAGATAAATGAAATAGAAGTCGAGGGGGACGGCGAGTGATAGGGAAAAGTATAAAGTACGCGAATCGCGTTTCTGCTCGCGAGTTGTAACGCGTGAATCGAAGCGAATAACAGTAGTGGCTCGCACGCTTGGAATTCAAAGCTCGTACAAGGCTGTTCGCTTGTTTTCCTTCTGGGTCTAGTTCTGTTTTGTACCACTCGTGAAAGTCCAGACCGGTTGTAAAATCCTGGGCCGAACGGGCGAATATCCTTCGATATTTTCATTCGTTTCCAGTCGCGGACGGACTTTGCCGTTTCACGGGTTATCGCGATCGCAAACCGTCGATATGTTAACGTGTTACGTGACCGCGGTTCAATGCGAGTGGTTGGAGAATCGCGAGCGACGCCGACTGAGCAGATCGCGATTCAAGGCGATCACCGACGGGTAAACGAACATCCGCCACAGAAGCCACGCTTCTTTCGCGATGCGTAAAGTTTGATTTGTTCTTGCAGAAATAACGTGAACGTCGAAGGGGCCACTCATAAGCAAGTGGTCGATCTGATCAAATCCGGAGGCGACGTGTTAACGCTGACAGTCATCTCCGTCACGCCACAGGAAGCGGAAAGACTCGAACCCTTCGAGGATCTCAGGTACGAAGATGGATCGAGGACCTTGCAGCAAAAGGGATGCAGCTCCATTTTAAACACTTTGGGGGGGGGGTTTTTTTTGCTACGACATTTAATTTGTGAACAAATCATAGTCACTCGGCCACAAACTTGCTTTTTATCAATGCAGCTACATCTCTTTAATATAAAATATTCTTTAAGACACTGTTACATACGCTAACATGGATCAAATACACTTTCTCCTAGTTACGCGTCGGTGGACTACAGCGAGAAACGGTCTCTGCCTATCAGCGTGCCGGATTATCATGTTCGCGAAAGGAAGCACGAGCGTTATGTGGTTTTCAATGTCCACATGGCGGGCAGACATCTATGCTCGCGACGTTATCGCGAATTCGCCGCCCTGCATATGGCTCTGAAGAAAGAGTTCATCGGCTTCAACTTCCCCAAGCTTCCCGGAAAATGGCCATTCCAGTATGATATCCACATTTCCTACCAACGCGTTGACTGGCGTCAATGTCGCTGACTTGCGAATGAAAATTGTTATGTTTTGCGTAGATTGAGCGAGCAACAACTGGACGCGAGAAGACGAGGTCTGGAGCAGTATTTGGAGAAGGTTTGCGCTGTACGAGTGATCGCAGAAAGCGACGCTATGCAAGAATTCCTGACGGACAGGCTAGACGAGGACGGTGACCAAGGACCAGCAGTCGATTTGAAAGTACTCTTACCGGACCGTGAGGTGGTTACCGTGACCGTTGCTAAAGCCGCTTCCGTCAAGGATGTGTACGATGCAGTCTGCAGCAGAGTGAGCCTAGACGCGGAAACGGCCAAATACTTTTATCTGTTCGAGATCGTCGAGTATAATTTCGGTACGTGATTCTCGACTTATTCTGAGTCTTGATTAACTTTTTCGTTATAAGTACATAAACTTAATTGAAACGCTTTAAGCCTTTATGACATTTCATTGTTTCGGATTATTAAACATAATTAGTCTACCTTGGAATCTGTAGGATTAGAATGCATCGGCTGTTCTGAAGCAGCAGCATCGTTTGCTTTTCAGAACGAAAGCTGCAACCTCACGAGCACCCTCACACATTGTATATTCAGAACTACTCGACCGCGAGCGCGACGTGTCTAGCAATAAGAAGGTGGCTTTTCAATGTAAATAGACCGCTCAGCGAGCATGCGTTAACCTGGATCTTCTGGCAGACCGTTGACGAGGTCAACAGGGGTCACATCACGGCTGGCGAACGACTCTACCAGCTGAAAGCTCTGCAAGATGCCTCGCGAAAACACGAGGTACCAACCTCTTCGCCTCTTACATTTAACACTTTAACTGCCGCGTCACCTATATGTGGGTGACACTTGAATTTCCATAGAAATTTGTCGCTTGCATTATTAATATCCTTTCAATTACTTAATTAGAAATCGTATTAGCTACTCCAAATTCTGAATAATAGAAATTACGAAGAAAAATTTGATCAAAATAAATGTTTCGTCTGACCAAGTTTTCAACGCCTTTAGCGTGACACCTGTCCTCTGCTTGTATGTGCTTACAGTACCTAAAACTAGCGAAAGAATTGAGTGGCTACGGCGACATCGTGTTCCCTCATTGCGCGTGCGATTCGAGAAAGGAAGGACACGTTGTCGCGGCTGTGGGAGCGGCGGCGTTCAAATTACACGCGGCTAAAGAAGACGGCACTTTAGAATCTCAGGTCGTTGAATTTCAATGGAACACCATCACACGGTGGGAAGTGGACGAAGAGGGAATGGCGTTTTGCTTCCAATACACGCGACAGGACAACCGTCCTCCGCGTTGGCTCAAGGTCTTCACACCATACGTAAGTACCCAATTCTTTCTCTTAACAGTTTGATGGCCACATGTTTTATAGATTTTGTATTTCAAATTATCTTTTATGCTTAACAACAAATTAGTAATAAAATGATATTTGGATGCTTCAATTTATCTATATTGCAAAATTATTCAGTCTAAAAATAATTCAAGTCATCAAAGCGTTAAATACAAAATTTTCTTTTAAATCGAGTACTCAGTAATTTATTACCATTCGTTTTGTATAGCGCATTAGTCGCGTAAATATCACTGTTAATAATTGTCGTACACTATTCCATCGTTACGTAACTATCGCGGTTTCTTACTTATTGTCAAAGAAATTTAGCTGAAATAATTGTACGTGATGTTCACACTCGAACGATTAACGTTCTATTCGCAGTACACGTTCCTGTCGGATTGTTTCGATCGAATAGCCGAGGAAGCGAAGTGGGACGATCCAGGAGAATGACGTAACGTCCGACGTTAAAAGCGTGTTTGGTGCATAATAGAAAGGATATCGTTTCATCGAGCGTTTCACTTATCTTTTGTTATTAACCGAAACTGTTTTCATTAACGTTACTTCGGTTCTTTCGCCTGTTTCTTCTTTTCGAACGGATCAACAGGACATCACTCTGTAAATCATATCAGACTCTTACTTGATTAACGTTACAGGTGCGTCTGTGTGTATCGTTGAGCGTTGATCACACACGAACACTTTTCCCTGATGATCTGATAACAAACATCGGTATCTTTGATTGATAAAACAGTGTCTTTAAAAGATACACGTAATTGCATCGTGCTGAACATCAGCCTAGATGAACTTATCTTTTGGCCTACAGTTCGTTGCGCGTAGCCTGCATTGAAGATCTTGTACAAGAGTGAACGTTCCTCTTCACTAGCCTAATAGATATCGTAGATTTCTTTCGTTCGTTGAGTCTGCGCGAGTGAGTGGAACTTAAATAGACAAGTATTATCGTTTAAGTCGTTGATTTTTCCTTTCGTGTCGACACCCTGTACACATTTATCCGAATCGTTTCTCGGTTTCGTTTGCCTTTCTTCTTTTTCTTCTATTCGTGCAAAGCGGGTATAAATAGAGTTTCGAAGGATAACACGTGAATTACTTTGTTTCCAAAACTATACATATATATATATTTTTACTATTATAAAAAAAAAAAGATGGAGAAACGTAAAAAGCGTACGAATCGTGAATGTGTTACGGGGGTTGTAACGAAATCGCGATTCAACTTGAAAGATAAAAGAAAATAAGAATAACAAGTAGCTGTGCTTAATCGAAATGCTACTCTACCCACGTCGTTGAATTTAATAGACGCATCGTACGAAATACCTTCGTAAACATTCGTAAACACTCGTTTAAGGATAACACTTAGGATAATAGGATTTAACAAACAAGAAGAAGGTGGTTAGCGTTCAAATCCTACGAATTATAAGACTTAAGACGAAAATGTTAATGAGAAAAACACCAGTTAGTACGCCATAACGGAGAATTAAGAATAATACTCATAAGCAAGAGTCTCAAATGATCCGAATACATTTTCTATAAAACTTTGTAAGTTTGAAGAATAGCATAAAAAATAGTGGGTATATATTTCTTCCAGCTAACGATTAACCCTTTTGCTGAGACCACTTTTATGACTAAACACTTTTCTACGCTTGTATACCAAATTACTTAAACTGATAAAATAATTTATCTGCAACGTTGTACTTTTGCAGTAGGTGTTTTTATACTTAATTGTCATCTGAAAATTTCCTTCGAGTAGTCACTGTTTCAAAAAACTTATATTCTTATTGAATCAAACGCAGCGTGTAGCAAAAGTTACCTCATCTGTTAACGCGAGAGGGTAGTTTCACCCCTTATATTCAGATTACGCTGTTCTTCAAGGTTGCAAAGTTTTATTTAAATCGTAGCCGGATAGTTCGTGACCCTTCCTTGTCAGAGACACTATTAAAGGGGATGCTGATAATAAGAAAACAAAACAGAAAAATATATATATATATATATATACATAAAAATATATGAATAATTTTAGCATCTTTAATGTCAGTGAGAGTACTGATCAACTTTTAAAAGTATCTTGGCTTGCTCGTCGGACGTAAAGCGAATTCTTTGGAACGAGATTCTTCCGCATTTATTATCATACCTCTTTGCGTTTAATTTCCTCCTATGATCGAATATAAGTTTCTCAATCGCTTTGTTATGTTACTCGTTCCGAACGATTCGCTCGGTCAAAGGTAGAAAGGGGAAAAAATGAAACGAGAGGAGCCTCGGCGGATAATAATTATAGAGATAGATGTATAACTATCGTTAATGTTTTTAAACTTTATTCAGAATGAATCGTGCGTGATTTTTTGGGCAGCAAACGTCGAAGAGGAGAACGGTAACGATGATGTCGATGATAGCGTTAAAGGGTAGCGTTATTAGTAGAAACATTGTGAAAATAATGAGAGCTTGCGTTATTGTATAAATTCCCGTGTAAATTTCAATTATGATGAATTGAAGGGTCCTGCCAGAATAATAGAATACAGAAGTAATTAAATAAGTAATTTGAATTCTGTTTCGATTTTTCAAAACGGCAGAATACATTTTAATCGATGCATAATCGAAGTTACTCGTCAGAACAAGGGGCACGAAAGTTTTCATTATTTTTACGCCAGTCTATAATGAACACCGGAAACCTATTCGATCGAATACACAAACACCTTTAATTAAGATAATAAATCCGTGTCCGTGTACCAATGATTCTCTATCTTGGGAATTGTGCAAAATGATCTGTAAATTATTGTTAAAAAAAAAGAAAAAAAGAGAAAGAAAGCAATTGTTCGCACCCCGTCGAATCTTAACGATGAAGGTGGACCTTCGGTTCTTTTTCTTTTCTTTTCACCGATAGATATCTACATTGTAACAAAAATTAGCATAAATCACTCGAACATTTGTCATTTCGTCAGTATGCTCCGTCGATAGAGGTCGTACATTTGTTAACGAATAATTAACGCTATGACTGCCGGATATTTCTTTCAAGAATTTACAAAATCTGATTTTTTTCTATGATTGTAAAACAAAAGATTTACAATAATTAATGCGCGACGATGTCTAATAGAAAGGATTTAATTGTATAATACGATGGCATCAGAATTGACGGTGGTCATAGTGTTGATACGCTTGCACTTGTATTAGCCACGCAAATATTGTATTGGCTGAGGTTTTCAGTTTCGGGTTATGAGATTTGCATGCGATCGAAACGCATAAAATACCGAACAAGTATTAAAATGATCGTAAGTAGATGGTAGCCGAAGGTCGCATCGATTGACAGAGACGACTTTTTGTGATGTATTATATTCCATTAATCGATGAAGTAATTATATAATTAATGTACCCTGTTGTCACGCCAAGCGTACTGTCTTCGATATACAGGCAATACTTTTGGCCAAGTTATTACCGTTATTACGTTAAGTAGATATCGATTAGAGCGATTGATAAGAGAAGAGGAAATATACGTCCAAGTTGCATCGATGTGATGCACCAGTTGCATAGGGTGTATTCTGAATAAAAGAGGAAACTTCTTCTTGTCCCGTTTGAAAAATTTTATCGATATTCGTGTATTTATTTATATCATATTTTATTGTGATCTGTGATCGTATCACGCTCAAGATCAGACGATTAACTATATTAACAGCCAAGTACTTTCTATTATTTGATCATCATGTACTTATATGTATTTGTATTGTCGTCCAAATAGTATTTTTGTACCTAAAGAGAAGACGAATTTGTGTTTCTTTTGTTTCTAAGAAAATGATTAAACAACGTAGAGAAAACAAGGGCCGATAAATTAATTATTAATTACTTCATTAATTAACAAGTCGGTCGAATTGGATGATAAATTAGATAGTATAATTTAATTATTGTTACGGTAAGACCATATCATTACGAGTTAACTCTCTCTCTCTCTCTCTCTCTCTCTCCCGCCCCTCCCTGCCCCTTAGACGTTAATTAAAAAACTATTATGTATAATCGTAGCCCGTAAAGTAACGAATGCTCCAATTTATCGTGTAATATCAGTTGGCGATTTTTCCTGTAAAACCGGTATGTCGGATTAGCGATGGTACTGTTCGATTTGTTTTTCAAATCGTTAAAATATCGGAGAAAATAAAAGAGATACGGATGATATAGTAATATAATTTGTTTCTATCCGAAGCCTTGCCCACGTCTACGTGCACAAATGATACGAAACAAACATTTGCCCCCCCCCCCCCCCACACACACACACGCGCGCGCACATCAGCTACGTATTAAGTTTATTCCGATTTACACGTTTTATTTCATAATACTTTTCTTTTTTTTTTTTTTTTTAGTTCAGTTTTGTTCTCTAAACTTTAAAATACCATGTTAGGTGGTACATTTGGTAAGTTGGATCGCAATTGACCCGGCATCTTACGGGGGCATTTGTTTCGGCGTTCGCGGGCAAACTAGAATCGTTTCATATTCTGTTTTTCTTTCTGCACCGATGCACCCGACTCGATAAACCAGCGAACCAGCCAACGATGCGCACGGAATTATTCCTTCTCTGTTATTTTACAAGATTTCGTGTCGCGTTCGGTACACAATATCGCTTATGTAATAAATTGTCTCGTGATCTTGCGCACTGTATATATAACCGGCACACGCTCCCACGTATTCCTATTCAAATCAAATTATATCGCAGGACGAGTTGCGCGAAGTAGATGTTAATATTTATTTTCCAAAATTACGTTCAAAGACCGTTCCTCTTTCTCTCTCAATGAACGCTATGATCGTCATGGTGATCTGGTAACAATTGGTTAACCAACACCACGAATTTATCATTATTAAATAATTAAAAAAAAATATATATATATGCCGTTGATATTGTACGATTCGCGCAAAGTAGAAAATTACAATTATACCGTGTCACTGTGACGATTAACGTGTCAAAATACGTTAACAAATTCCTCCATCTCTTCGATCAATTATTGTGATCTCCGATCGAACTCGAAAAACTCGCGAAAAATCTTTAATGTGCGGGCAGTTTTGTAAACGTACATATCCCATCTCGGCCGAAGTTCGACCAACACTCTTTTGGCCGGCCATCGAAGAAATAAAGGAACTTCGAAACTTCTTCTGGACGAACGCAAATGTTCTTTCTCAAGATCGTGAACCGTACTGGATATTATCCCCGGAACATCGTCGGGATCGTTGGTAAACGCGCTTGCTCAGGCGGTCCGATTTGGTCACTCGCGGGATTTATCGATATCGGTCGTTCGTGGGCGGAAAGAGGGATATATCTTGAACGTGTGTACAAGTATGCGGTCTACGTTTCGTTGTACGAGTGAACTGGCGTGCAAATCTATTACCGTATGTGTTGTGCGTGTTTGTGCGAGAGCGCGCGAACGCGTTACCGATACATTGAACGCGGTCTCAGAAGATATCGCTAAGTGGTTGCCGATATAAGGAACGGAAGATCAGTCTAAAACCACCTGTCTCCGAAGGTGGAGGTTCTCTCTCGGTGAATCCTGTCCTCCGATCATCCAATTCCATCGATAATCCTGGAAATCGGCTCCCAAACGTCCGTCCGGAACCATGGAGAGATTCAAGAGGAAACGAAAGAGGACCGATAGCCAAAAGGTGGGTAAATCACTTTTCTGATTTATTTGTCTTATTTTGATATCGATCGATTTTTGATTTTTCATCTTTTTTCGCGAAGCTACAAGAATCGGTCAAAGCGATAAGAGGGTTCAAACGCTGCGCGTTCAATTTCGCAATTCTATTATTTCGTGGAAATTTTTCTTTTTCTGTTCCTCGTAGAGATTTTGCAAACGCTTCTGTTTGTTAACTTTCGTCTTGCAAAAACTGTGTCAACTAGATATTTTTTTAACCGACTTCGAAAAGGAGGAGGTTACTCAATTCGACGTGTGTATTTTTTTTTTCTTTTTCTTTTTTATGATATGTGTAATAGAGATTGAATGAAAATTCCATGCCGAAACCGGCTAAAAAGTTACGCAATTTTCACACCATTGAACAATTGACGCGTCGATTTACACCGTTTCATAGTTGCCTTCATTTTTTTTTTTTTTTCCATTTCGCTCGATGTTGAAAGACCCCGTCAGAGTGATTGGTTTCAATTTCTAAACAATTATTGAGATGCTTTTATCGAAATTTATGTTGACTTTTATGGAGACGAAGAATTTATTTTCAATTTAAAAATAAGTAACATCTATCCGTCCCAGGTCTTCGAGAGACAAGCAAATACCATTATTCTTTGAATTGTCTATCATCCATCATCTAAAATATTCTGACGTCAAAGAATATTTATCCTGTTTCCTTTGTAATCGACAAATTTACAGAGAAACTGAAAAAGCATAGCATACTCAAGAGGAAAAGACGAAGCTGCCATGAGTCACTGGTGACCAGCGTTTCAAATTTTCTATAATCGAATAATTAGTAAAGAAACAAACCGAGTATAACGTTAATTAATATTAAATTAATGAAACAAGGTACCAAGTTACCAATCGACTAAAAATCTCTTACAATTAGAGTCTTACTCTACATACGTCAGTTTTCCGTAATCGAGGATGTTTTATGGCGAATTATTCGTCTTGAAAATTTAACAAAATTCACGTTGTTCCACCCTTTAGTGTCTATATGGTCATATTTGGATTGGCAAAATTGTTACATAGGTTTATCGGTATTATTATTTCTGTAAATCACTCAGTGAGTACCATTCACTAAATAAACAAAATTAACTGGTAACGAGCGTCGCGTGTCGAAACAAAAATCGTGAATCAAGCGGACGTTTGATAAACATTATTACCGTATTACGTAAATTGTGATCGACCGCAGAACACGAAATTATAACGTGAACGCGAATTAAACGTGGAAAACGATCAAAAACCTGTCGCGCTAGTTTCTTCGAGGTCGAAAGTCATCTTTTCCACGACTGTTAACCTAATTTTCACAGAAAACTCGTGTCTTCGTTTGCAAACGAATCGAGCAGCGCACAGTGAGCTCATCGTCGATAATTTCCACGCGAATTTCCTTCTTTTTTGTAACAACAATTCTTCTGGACAAAACATTTTTTTCGAATAATGGTGACCACTTAGTTCTAAGATTACGTTATTCTTGTTCGACGACCGACAAACATGTTTTGTAGAGTCTGAGAAAAGATCGACTCGGGGTACAGTGACTCACGTGCCTCTATGTAAAGATAATAACGATATATTTCCATAAAATACGATTCGATTGGTACGATCTTCTTTGCCAAAGATAATCGTTGGCTGTATCAACGAACAGTACCAACAAAACTGTCACAAAAGGAAACAATTCGTTTGTTGATCACGATGTTTAAACCGCCGCAGTCACTCTTTGCGCGGGCTCACTTTAATCGCTTTATTGTTCCAATTGTTTGAAGTTCTGTTCGTTGCTCCGCCGTGCGTAAACAAGATACGGCCCCTTTTCGATGATAACTTACTTCTATCGAGTGTACAATTCGCAAATCTACAATATACACACATTTATTAGCGATGCAATAAATACACGCAACGCGTGTAGATCTCCGACTTTTTATACGCCTTGTGTACACGGAGCGATTAACGCGTTTCATTTTTCAATTTTCAACTTGCTTCCTTGTATGCCAACAATATAATATAATCTAACGGCTAAAAGAAACTATAGGAAATACAAAGCAACATTAATATTATATATAATTTTGCAAGTTATGTAAGTTTCATGCATTAAACGCCGCAACGAAAAATGTTTCACTTTTTCAATGTAAACTGTTCATTTGATACTTTACATTCTTACATAATTAATGTAATACAATACTTTGAATCTTTTTTCGCGCGTTGAATGCCGTTTAACTAAAAGAAATCGCGGAAAATTCAAAGTGTCGTGTCATTAATGTTATGTCAGATCGTATCTCGTCGATTAAAAGATTGGAATCAATCGACGATTTAGAATTTCATTTGTATTATGAAAATGAGAGGAAAAAGAAGAATACGATAGCGCGCGTGACACTCGAAGCATTATCGACTTTCATTATGTAATATGAATGGCTCTGCATACGTCAAACTGTCTGCTCGATGCTACTTCGAATGATCGATCATGTATAAATACTATATAATGTGATTCCTCTTTAACGACCTTTCTCGAGAGCGCGATTATGCTCGTTAGATATGATTCACCTGCCACCAGATATACAGATCGTAATGTCTATTTAATTTTCGAATCGAAATCGCTGATTCATTATAGTCTGGCGTAAAGAATGCTAATTCTATTATACGAAGGGTTATACGGACTCGGGATTCGTGGGGCTATAAATTTGCACAATTATTATTTTTGGTATTCTGTATAATGCTGAAAAGTTTGGACAAGAAAAGAAAAATATATACTGATCGAATTGAGTAACATTCTCTTTTTCGAAGTCGGTTAAAAATTGGTTCTCTTTGTAAACAGCTATCTCTCGATTAAGCTTGTGCGAAAAGAATCCTAAATAATTTTGAATTATGAAAAGTATTTAGGATTAAAAGGATCGAGCGACTCAAGATCATCTCCCCTGTTCCAGTTAATCCGGACTGACCGTACGATGCGTAATTTTAATGAACTTTAACTAGCCAACTGCCGCGACGTATTCCTCCGACCGTGTCCCCTCTTACGCTCAGTCCATCTTTATTCCATTCACACAGAAAGTGTTGCTATCCATCGTCGATCCGTGGGACGTCAGAGTAGCCAGTGTCGATCCAATCGGGCTGGCCGAGAGACGAGGCGTTTCATTGTCGATCTTACCGTCGCAGTTAAACGGGAACACCGTACAAGAAACACTGTGCCCGGGGAAAATAATCAGGATACCATCGCCTTGGTACAAACCGACCTACAACAACGTATTGGAACCTCCAGCCGCCGTTGAAACTGTCAAATCCAGCTCTTCCGAATCCACCTGGGTGGATCCCTGGCACTGTTCCAGGTACTGATGGAGATTTCCTTTTTCTTGCTTTTCGTTTCGTTCGCCAAGGAAAATACTTGGAACGGGGAGATTGGTGCGAACAAACTTTGTACTGAAAATGAATCCTTTCGCTCCCGTCAGAAATAGATTTTAAGAAATATAATATTTTTAAGAAGTTGGAATGTTTTTCTGAAAGTTACAAGTTTTAGAAAAATTATAGGTTCAACATATTTATAGTATTCTTGGTGTACGAAAGGATTAAAGGATAATTTGTAATGTTGTTAATTTCTGAAGGGCAGCGATCGAGTTGAGATCAAATTCGCTGGAAATACGTGAGAAATCGAGAAGAAGGCAATCGCAGAGCGAACAAAGGAACTCGAGAAGAAACTCTGGCCTCCGGAACGACCGGACTATTCCGGATGGCGATGGATTAATCGCCGTGACACCGGAAATCACGCGTAATAATTTCGATCACGAGCACACCGTTGGAACGGTTGCCAGAGTGCGTTTCGAGAGCGAAGAACGACCTAGGTACAGCTCAGACCATGATTTATTTTTCGAACAAAAATCTGTCATCATCTTTTTGTATAATTTTCTTTGTGAATACAGAAGTTCCACTTGGGCGTCGACGTTCGACGAAACGGACCGTGCTGACGAGAAAAATCGTTTGTTCGCGACCAAAACAATCCACTTACCGAGTGTGAATTACTCTGAAAACGGGAATCCGACGACACGTGTGAAAAAAGCAAGGACAATAGATGACGAAGAAGACATCGAGAAGAAACGATACAGAATTACCAAAGACGCAAAGCCACTTAGCCACGAGGGATCTTTCGAAGAGAAAGAATTAGTGAATGTCGTGCAAAATTTGGTGACGTCAAGGTACTCGTTTAATGTAAATCTGTTAGAAAAGCATGCTTTAAAATTCTATAAAATTTCACAAGCTATTCTCGTTGATCTCTTTCGTACGATTTCGAGGTTTTTAAAAAAGAGTGCTAAACCCACTCTTGTCATATTTTAACACAACGTTTCTTCTTCTTCTTCTTCAAAGATACAGCCCTGTTTACACCTGTGCTCAGAGAAGACTAAACAGAAAAACATCATGCCGTCCACGCAGATCTCGTCAAGAAACGATCACAGTAGGTAAGATGATATTTTGTTCGTCGATCACGGAAAATTTACACGTTACGAATTACATGAACTTCACGTTGGGATCATCTTGAGATCATGCGATAATCTTGGCTTATTGGGATTGTTCGAGATCAGCCAATTGGCCAACCATAATACAGGATCGGCAGGCTTCAGCTTGCAACACTGCAAAAGTTGCCCGATCCTATTCTGGAACACCTTTTTTTTTTTTTCTTTTTAATAAATTATTCGTTTTACCATGGATAGAGCTTCCACGAGGACAGGATTAAGCACCTCCCACAAGTGATCGACTGCTGCTTCGTTCTTTAACAACGGCTCGAGTATAACTGTAACACAGGCGAGTGACGAAAACTAACAAGAAAGGAAATAATTATAAGATTCTTACATTCAGGAAAGAAAAAGTGAATCTCTCGTTCAGCTTCTTCTCGAGAGCTGCTCCCGTGTACGGCATTTTGAAAATCTTCCCCTCTTCTACCATATTTGGCTCTTATACTGTCAGGATAGTACAAACGAGCTTCGGTAACCTACAGTAATTCAGACTCAACAGTGTTACAGTTAACAGTGTTTCAGACTTGAGTGTGTAAACCATCTTCAGAAGGAAGAGAACCTTCCAACATCGCAGTTAACTTGATCAATGATCTAAGGACGTATCGAAACTTTCCTGAAACACTCGAAGGAGTTATTTGCGATGTTGGCGAAATGTGGAAAATTTCCTTCTGGAAGCCTGGCCCAATCGTGACATACAAAAAAATACAGTGAAAAGTTCACAGTGAATAAGTTTTGAAAACTTGGAAAATTCTATTAGTAATAATTTAAAGAAATATTTGAAAATCACTTTCGTCGGCCCCATAAGCAGTCTCCATTCTTCTACTGCCCGACGTTTCGCCAAAACGTGTACGACTATGGGACCGGAAGCCATGTAAGCGACCAGATGCGCAAAGTTCAACTGGCCATATTTATCTGAATAAAGCTCGGACACTTGTTCCGGTGTAAGTTGCAGCCATCGTGTTTGATAAATCTCGAAGCCTTCCTCGAACACTCGGCGTTCGATTTGCTTTCTATAGACGACCGCTTCCGGTTTGATGATCATCAGTGTGCAGTCTACGTCCGGTTCTTCCTCGACTTCTTCCTCTTCGACGCAAGGCTCGTAAGAGATCACTGGACACGGTTCTTCCTCACCTTCTCCGAGAAAACACTCGCATTCTCGAGGACTGACGAACTTGTACTAATATTAGATAACAATATGAATTTTGATTTGCCTCTCAATCGTATGAAATTGTTTTTAATTTAATCACGAATGAAAAACAATTCACGCGATATCTTGTCCCTGGTCGTGAAAGAGCTAATTAAATTAAACACCGTTTTGGTGGAACTGGTGAAGCTACTCGAGCTCGATAATCCCTTGATCTGATCGCAGATAGTGTATCTGAAATCAGACTGCGACGAATCGATCGGAACCCAATCCTTTTTATCAGAAATCAGGTCGCAACTCGACGGTCCGGTCATATCTTTCTCTGGATGATGCTGCTTTGATGATTTCCTGAACAATGTGACCGTTTCCGGAACATCCGTATCGCCATCCTTTTTATCTATTCCACAATCACACATTTCTGTGACGTTTAATTAGCCGTTTGCCTTCTCTGGATTTAATTCACAAATTGATCACTCGTCCTCAGATTTCATTCGTATCAAGGTTATAGAGAATTTTTACACAAAAGTTACACAAAGTGACAATCGACGACGTTATGAAACAAAACGTTCGCGGCAGGAGAGTAAATTTTCAATAATGCTGCTGTTTTACAACGAAAATAAAAGATAGAAATAAAACCACGTGCTTTACAGACGCCTCGAAGGTGGCGGAACGTAACGGAAGTATACCTGTTACGCGGAGGAACAACATTACGGAAATTATCAACGGAACGAAGGAAACGAGCCTCAGCGCATCGCGTATACGTAAAACAAGCATCTCGATGCCCACCAATCTAGACGAGATGGAGAGTCTGAGGATCGATAGGCCAAAGGTCAGTTTCAAAAACGATTTACTTTCTCTCTTGTACGAGATCCGCCGTTAACGAAATCACTTCTTCAACAGTTTCTATAAACATATAAAATAGAAAAATCTGCTTTGAATGGGTTAATCTTTGTCTCACAATCAGTTGTAATTAGAACGGGGTAAAATGATCCAGCTCAGTCGAGATAAGGAGAAGCCATAAATCATAAATTAGGAGGCCGACGCTCTTTTGATGTCTCGAGCGCTCAGGAGCGGATACTTTGCGTTTTGAGGCTGCCTACGCGCTTGAGTGCCCCCTTTGAATCTCGTCGGGAGTAAATTTACTCGATTCGGGACGGAAAATGTTAAATAGAAGACCTGATTGTATGGGGTGTCATATTCGAAGCGCAGTGTGTATCGCAAGTGTGCTATATTATTCGGACTACGGAAGATAATCGTTTCCGTAACAATTGCGATTCTTGTAAACACGTACAATATACGTTCCCCTTGCGAAATAAACTTAGTGCGTATCCCTTGACCCTGGATAATCGCTAGTTGACAGACAGTACGCGTTTAGCAAGGGTATCAAGAGCAACGTTTACGTCGATTCGTCTCGATTATATCATCAAATGTGTTTTATCAAAAACGAAAAAGTCTCGAAACTGAAAGTCTATTCGTGGTGGGTCCAACTATACTATTTGTACGAATTCAATTATACATCTCGTAGTAATATCGGTAAGCTAAACACGTGTTTGATCGTTCAATGAAAGACACGAACGAAACGGAACCGTTGTTATACATGAACGAGAAGAATGCGAAGGATCACAGATACAGCTCGATTTATTCGCTGGAAAGAGCGTTCCATGCGACTGGGATGGGAACACTGGACGTAATAGAGGAGGTTCGTTCCTCTGTTGTGCAATCGTATCAATAAACGATTCGTTTATTTATTATTTTGGCTCGATAATGATGCAAATAATCGGTAGTAGTACGCTCGTGCAACGATGGAAATATTCCTTGCATCACCCGAATATCAATCACCCTATCTATATGACTTATTTATAGTATCACGGAAACGTTATTGTACGATTTTTGATTACAAATTCAATGCCTGTTATATTTGGTTAAGTAAGTAATTGAAAAATACTTTGTCAAAATTATCGAGAGGAGGAAATTATCGCAAATTTCGTTAAATATCGTGACATAAATATCCAGTCGCTTGCGTTAAATTTGTTTTTAACAGAATCTTATAATTAGCCTTATTCCATCTTTATCAATGGAATCGAAAATTGAATATCGTTGTCGTTGGTTTGGTGTTACCGATTCTACGTTTGCTTTTCGACCGTGAAAAAGTCTGATTTCTCGATGATTACATAATGTTTACCATCGTTAACCTGTGCATTCACCGTGCTAGTCCATTCTGCGTCTCCGCTGAGAGACGTAGTTCTCGAATATCGCTCGAAGCGACAAGTCTCGTTATCCGTTCCTCCTCGTCGCGTCGAAATGTAAAATCCGCCAGAAAACATTGCATTTAATACAAAATATTGAGTGATACGTTAAAATCGTGAAAAATCCTTCAAATTTATTAGAAGTATGCAGAAATTTCCATCGTTTAGAAAGTAAATTGCTTTCAATGCGACGTATTAGAGGTATTACGAATTAACATTTTCTTTTTTTCTTTCTTTCTTTTCTTTTTGCAATGAAAAATTATTTTTATGATATTTAGCTCTTTTCTAGATACGGAAAACGCGACGCTCAAAGTGTTAATATATTCTTAATCATCGTACGCGCGTATGTGTACACATATGTACGATAACTCTGCGTCCGTTGATCTTTCGAACGAATTTCAAGTAAACGCTTTCGCAGGGAACCGCCTCAAAGTTCACGAGATCGGAGAGCGACGACAGCAGTAGCGTGACGTTCAGCAACAGCGGCTCGACGCCCAATGGAAGTCCACTCGGCTCCGAAACCGAGGAAGAAGCGAACGACGAAGAGTTGGCCAAGTGAGTGTACATCTATCTGACAATGAGATTCGAACTACTGCGTCTGTCGATGTTTCGTCGAAAAAATGAGCGCGAACACGCGAACGTCACAACGGGGAACGTGTAACAATGTAACCGATCGAAAGCAGAACCCGTCTTCGTGCAAAGTCGCGTTAATCATCGAATTCCCGACCTTCTCTGTATCGCTTCAGGGTTATCGCGCCACGAGTCCGCTCGAAACTCTTCCCAAATCGTCGCTGCCAGTCGCTCGATACTTTCACGCTTCACGCGTTCTTTCCTGAGACGATATGCGATTCGTTTGTATAACGATACCGTTTGTGAAGTGTAAACCGACAGAATGATCCCAAGATACGACGTTGGCAGCGCCGTATCGCTGCAGAGGTACAGAGAAACGTTTTTTTTTTCTTCTTTTTATTTTTTTGGTTATTTAATTTCCATGAAAAATTCGATTTTTCCCTGGTGACGAGATAAAATAATGTTCGCAGAGTACCGTTGCAAGCTCCACCTCGAAGGAAAAGCAGAGCCGTGTCGCCGATGATGAGTCAAAAGCTGGGAAACGATCCGATGGAACTTACAGGAGGGCAGAGCGCAAATTCCACGATAACGAGCGTTAATAGCATTAGCAGCTTGCTCAAGGAGAAACTGCAGCTGTCTATACCTCAAGCTCTGCGAAGCAACAAGAGAAGGCAGAACGCTGATTATCGGTAAACATATGGATCCTCTCCTTCCAATATCGAGAAACTCGAATCGAATGCGTTCGATTTCAACGCTTGATTTGCATAATTGTTTGCAGACTTCGAGCTTTCGTGGGGATATTGTTTCTCTGCGTCGTCTTCCTCGTGGGATTCGCGCACATTTACTATACCCAACATGTTCTTCAACGAGCTTACTTTGACAAATTCAGGTATACATATATGTATAAAGAGCGCAATTGCGATTCACTTTTTCGCTATAACTATCTTTGTATTGTTTTTTTTTTTTTTTTTTACGTTCTTATATTAACCCTTTTGGTACGGAAGAGCTGGCCGCGGTTATACATTCGCTATACGAGAAAGTTTTCTACGGGAGGGGTTCCACTGTACGGCAGTGTAAGCCGCGAAAATATGTTGTGCTGCTAACACAGTGTAATGCTTTCATAGCCACAGAGCTTTCCGTGAATGTCGACTTTATGCGACGTTCGTACCCAGAGAATGTTTCATGGGCATCGACTAAAGGTAGCGGTAGGACCTTTTGCTGTCATGAACCATTTAATCGCAGATACGTATCGGTTTCAGGTTCAACAAAAACGTCAGGGTGATGCACGTGTACAGCAACACCGGGGCGGAAGTGATCGCAGCGCGACTGGGCGAAGGAATACCAGCCGACACTGGTGTCTTTCCGTGTTTGCCTCATCATCAGAAACTGGACTCGGTCTGCCTGGAGTGGCTTCAACAAGCTCGGCTGTATCTCGCTCACACGAAACACTCGGACATGAACTGTTACCACGTCACCTGGAAGAGCCTCAATCCTTATTACAACCCCAAGGATTGCTTCGATTGGTCGCCAAAAAGGGGTCACTGGTACGGTGCTGGTCAGATACAGAATATGCCTTATCCATTGGAACGTGGCCGGCTGGATTTGAGCCCCTTTATCACCGGTGACATTACCAAGCATCCTTTTGGCAACGTGTTGAAGAGATACTTTTTGAACTCGAAAGGGGCCACAATACTAGTCGACCCGGAAACGCCTCTCTACGTGTCCATCAATGCCAACAGGAGCAACGACTTTTGTTTGCAAGCCAAACACGACGCGTTCGCCTACATCAATCGCTTGACGCAATTCCCGCAATTGAATTACACGATCTGCGCCACGGATAACATGAAGAACCTGCACTCCTCCATGGCGGAGAAGTCGTTGTGGGACGGATTGAAACCGGACGAGCTGCACGCGGTTCATTCCTTACTGTCTGAACCTGTCTGGCAAATTTCGCCGACCAACGAAGCCGCGGTTTACAATTACACCGAAGACGTGATAGCCTTGGGTTTTCTGCGACAAGGTCACGTTCTGCTGAGCGAGGAGTGGCAACCAAATCCGGGTGATTTTGTGCTGGACGAAGAACGATTTCCCTCGATGGAGGAAACGATTAACATTATCCATCGTCGTGGATTTAGAATCGTGTTCACCATCCAACCTTTCATATCCACGGAATCGATCAACTTTCGAGACGCGGTTTCCAACAGGCTGTTGATTTCTGAGAGGGGCAGCGATCCTAGAATCCCTGCATTGACCAGGTAAAGCAGACTTATTATGTATATGTATACATATATCCTTTGTATCCTTTTGAACGTCTCCTAAAGCAAGCAATTTCGTTTTCAGATACAAACAGAGCAATAGCGTCGGCGTTCTAGACATCACGAACAACAAAACGCTGCCCTGGCTGCAGTCCAAGCTGGAGAGTTTGATCATGAAATACCATGTGGATTCGTTTTATCTTGATCTGGGTACCGCGCAGGATATGCCCCATTACTACAAGTGCGAGCAACCGTTGACCAATCCGGATCATTACAAAACGATCTTCACAAAAGCAATTTTGGGCTCAGTGCCAGTGATCGGTGTGTCTGGTGCGATCTCCAGACCAAGGGCTCCTGTATTCGTGTCCCTTCCGCCATTCTCTTCGTCTTGGAAGGCGATCAAAACCGTCATTCCGACCGTGTTAACTTACGGCATGATTGGCTATCCGTTCATCATGCCAGGTGCTGTCGGCGGCGATGTGGCCTTGCCCATGTCCGACAATAATCCCGATAACGACTTCGAGGTGAGCCTACCGGACAAGGAACTGTACGTCAGGTGGCTACAGTTGTCCACTTTCTTACCGGTGATACGTTTCACTCATCTGCCCAGCAAGTACTCGGACGAATCTGTGTTAGAGATAGCCAAAAGACTAACGACTCTCAGACAGAAAACGGTAACACCGTTGCTGAAGAAATACGCGAAAGAAACTTTGGATACAGGTTTGCCAATAATTAGACCGCTGTGGATGCTCGATCCAGCGGATCCAGCCTGCCACGTGGTCGTGGATGAGTTCTCCGTTGGCGAAGAACTTATCGTCGCGCCCGTATTGTATTCTGGCAGCAGACAGAGAGAAGTTTATCTACCCGCTGGTGTATGGAGAGACGGAATCGATGGCAGCCTCCGGAAAGGATCCAGATGGATTCACAATTACAGGGTGGCGGAGGATAAAGTCGCTTACTTCGTGAAAATGCCGGATAACACGAGATTTTAACTTTCGACTCAACGATGTATTTTATATACGAAACGCTTGTTCGTGAAAACGTAAGCGATTGTTAACGCGTTCACTGTCCGGCGTCTAGAACGTGATCTCTCTCTATACACGTCGCATGGAGTGATATTACAGAGCGAGCCAACAACGTGCGTCACGTCTGATGCACAGAACACTGAACGCGTTAATAAAGAATTGTCATTGCTGTTGTAGGATAACGGTGACACCGATTCAAAGAAACGTGTGATTTTACAATATGATGCGCAGGAAAGCTGAGGACAAGATAAACAAGGCTCCTCACGTTCTTAAATTGGTTGTCCATTTTTATAAATACGACTGTTTTTGTAAAGATCGAGGATTTTAAAGACAGCTGCATCCATAAACTTTCAAATATTCCAACGCTCTGAGAGTAATATTTATTTCTTTATATTAGAAAATATATATATATATATTTATTTTATTCTATAACCGGGTGTTTTTTTATTAAAGTCCCAATCCTGTAGAATTCAGTAAAAAAAAAAAATACTGTAGCAAAGAATATAGAAAATAGAAAATCTGAACGTACATCTGCGTCGACGCGCTATTTTCTTTCTCGAAGATATAATTTATTATCGTTCCAAAAATATTCAAGGAATCGGCCCAGAATTTTGTTTCTCTTCGTGTTGCTGTGGCTGTCGTTCGTCGGATCTCTGCTGTTCGACCTCGACGGGATGCGACTGAAACGCGGGAAACGATTGTCTCGGCGAATACGTGTCCAGAAACTTTTGAAGGCTACAAAGCCTTTTAAATTCTTTCTGAATATGCGCCATGTGATCCCAACGTATCATCTTGAGCAGCTTTATGCAATCAACGGATAAATCACGATAACCCAGTACATCTTCTGCGAGCGTTTCACAGCAGTTACCTTGCAGTACACGCATTATCTGTATACAAATATCTTGGCCTGCTAATCCTGGATTTGAATCCAGATTCTAGAAACAAAGCAAGAGGAACAATTGTTACGACACGTGTGTATAGTTACAAATGAAATATTTTCAATTTATTTCTATCATTTTAGATGCTGACAAGCAAGAAATTCGATCTGTAATCCTCGAACGACGAACCCATTAAATAATAATCTTAGAACATCAAAACAACCTGTTGCTGATCGGTAAGGTTGCCGAACTCCTTGCTAATGGCTCTATCGATTAAACCAAGAATGTGGCTTTTGGTGGCATGAAGCTCAAGATCTCCGCCGGCGTAAATGTTTTTCCTGACCGAATTTTCCTTTTCCTCCTCGTTTTTCACCATCAATTCGCACGATGCGTCTTCTCTGTTTTCTTTTTTGTTACCGAAAGTAACTTCGTCCTTGAGCCGAAAACTCTGTCGAATGGTGGACGGTTTGCGTGGTTTATTCACGGATCGATCCTCCAACTCTTTACGCGCGTCTTCTTCCAGCGAACGCTCCAGCGTCAGATTTTTCTGTTTAAACTTCAATTGTATTTAGAAAAATACGTTTCACGCAACATGGCAAGATTGATAATGAACAAATAAAAACTAATACCGAGTCTTCGAGGTTCTTGTCTTTCGTCGAGATTTGCAAACTGCAAGGGTTCAA
The DNA here is from genome assembly GCA_943735885.1 of Stelis phaeoptera. Lineage (NCBI taxonomy): Eukaryota > Metazoa > Arthropoda > Insecta > Hymenoptera > Megachilidae > Stelis > Stelis phaeoptera. Next base: position 15,187,639 of record OX030932.1, on the reverse strand, counting down.
TTTGCCTTTCGTCGCGGAAGGTTTATTCAGTAGGGCGTTGGGATTTCTTCTCGTTTGATTCTCTTGATTCTCCTCGGCATTCTTCGGATTCATTTCGTTCGAGTTTTCGTTATCAGCTAGATCGAATCTGAACTGCTTCTTCCCATTTGTCTCGAATTTGCTCGTCTTGTCAGCGTGCTGTTGCCTCGACATCCACACTCCCGTTTTCGAAGTTCGTTCCTTGTTGTGCTGCGTATGGTTTTCCAGAAAGAGTCTGCGCATTGCCAGATTTTCTGGAGCTTTTGTTGTCGTCTGTTTCACGAAAGAAAAAAAAAGAAGAATTAGCTTTTTCTTTCCTTATCCTTCCGGTGATCCCAAATCGATTCGACATTAGTACAAGTTACCTGATTTCTTCCCAAATGATCATCCGATGGATAATCGGTCTCTTCGACGTTCCGATTGTGGATATTTTTGACAAATTGCTCGTGTTGATAACAAGCTCTTGGACTCGCGTCGAAGTCGATGGCATTATCCATCGTGGATAAAATCATTGGATTCTGTTCGCTTCTGCACGAACGACGATGCAGGCTTATTTGCTTTTTCCCCGGATGAAGATACGCGCCGGGCATTACTCCGTCGCAATGATACAAATTTTGCAGTTTCTTGCTCGTCCTATTGTTAGCTTTGGCTAGACAGTGTTGGTAGAATTTTAAGGTATCGTTCACGTCGTTGAAAATGCTGAAATCCAGAAATCAAATTCCACTCGTTGTTTATAACACGATACGAAACGTGTAACGATTCTTTGATGGACAAACAAAAGAATACAAGTTAAATTATATTGTAAATACTTCAATACTCTGTTGGCCGCCCATTACAGAATTTAAACACGTATCCCTAGCCTTCTCAAGTAGAAGAAATTGAATCCCATAATACGTGTACACATATCCTCCTTCGCCTGCTTGTTAAGTTAGAGACTAAGTAATTCCGAAGCTAACTAACTTACAGTTAAATTATTTGACAAGTCAAGTAACTTCGAGTAAGCTAGCTACATTGGGTGCACTTCCTTTGAAGGCTACCACACACAAAATCACCCAGTATAGTATTTCTTGAACTTGAGAGGGCCTAACGTAATTCTATTACTCGGGCCTTTCCATCGAGTGCTTCCATGGTTCCTGTGGGTGATTACAGGATACCCAGCGTCGAGCCTGACTTTTCGTTCTTCTTCTCGGTCTTCTTTCATGCTCTTGCAACTCGTAATTCTGCGCCCGTTCGCAACAACAGTCGCAGTACATCAGGTCGCGACACGATTGACGTTCTTCCGGCTGCATCTGCCGACAACCACGATACTTCCGTCTTTCGTATCTTTCCTCTGTTTCCTGCGAACAAATTTCATTTCCTGTTTATTACTATACAAAGTGTATTATCGAGAAACTTTCGTTCAGTCGAGATGGCACGTTTTGGCTTAACTTTGAAACCAAATGGAAAACAAAAAAAAACGAAACATAGCAATAAGAAGTATAAGGGTAGAATATATCAAAACTTAACCAATTCTGATTCGTGTCGTACCATCGTGTCGGCGTCGTCGGATTCTTCCGTGAAATTTTCACTGTTCGACATCCCGGACGATCCGGCACTCCGTCGAGCCGAATTCACCTTCGCTCATAATCAAATTCGGCTATCTTGTTCAACGTTTCGCTTCCATCGAGAAAAATTATTAACAATAAAAAGACAAGGCGAAAAGACGTTGGGAAAGTAAGCCATGAATCTGACTGGTACTGTTTCTGTCATTTTTCCTTTTTTTTTTTTTTCGTCGGTCAATGTCACAGTAGGCATTGAAATAACTGCCACGTCAGCCATGCGTGGGTGATTATTAATATTATTAATATCCTTTGAATTACTTAATTAGAAATCGTCGTATTAGGCACTCCAAATTCTGAATAATAGATATTACGAAGAATTGTCAGAATAATAAAATAAATGCTTCGGCTGACGAAGTTTTCAGCGCCTTTAGCGTGGCAGTCAAAGCGTTAAACACGATTGCCAAAAATTATTAACGTTTCGACTTGTCATTTTATGTACATTCGACGCAGATTTGCTTATGCAGTTATTCCACAAATTGCCCTTTGTGAATAAATAAACATCCATTCTCATTGCGTATTCGCGCTAAACGAATTATCCGCTCTGACGATCTACTTTGCCCGCCGGTGTATTCATAAATGATGATAGCGTGCAGTGATTTCGTGCGATTCCGATCGACGAAAGTCGATGCAATCTGCGTTACAACGTATTTTATACGGCGAAAGCGGTAGCGAAAGAACAAGTATTTGTCGTGGCAAATATTATGGTGAACGCAATGAAGTCGATAACGGAGGAAAAGAAACGCTTTTACGACAATGAAATATTAGCTGACTTTCAAGCTCGCCAAAAAGCCATACTTAAGGAAAGGGAATCCGTACCAACCGACTTTCCAAATCATATTGGCATGCAAACGATTAATCCGAAATCCAACGTTGGAAAATACTTTGTAGAATTCGCGAGCACCTCGACGTTGCATGGTTTCAATCATTTGGTCGCACCGAATCGACATCCTATCGAGAAGTATACATGCATATAAGATTTGAATAAATCTTATAAGATTTTTTTTTTAATCCTATGTTCTATCTACCAGATTGTTAACAGTGATCTTCATCCTTGCCGCCTTGTTGTGTTTAATATTCTTGTCGAATTTTTTCTGGAACCGATACCAGGACAACGCTACGGTGATCGTGGTGGACAAAGATCGTGACCAATTCAAACTTCTGAAGCCAGCCTTGTTTCTTTGTCCAGCATCGAATATAGAGGAGAGCAAGATTCCAAGTGTATTTGAAAAGTAACATCTCACGTATCTCTGTAAAAACGTTTAAATGATCAAGATCAATATAGGTAATTAAATAAGTGCAACAGATATGGCATCGAGCACACACCGGAGGCGATACAATTCTTCACTTTCCTGGCTAACGTGAATTACGAAAACATGTCGGAGACCCCGTTGTTCGATAAAATTTCATCCAACAAATGGCTGGAGATCCTCTACGATTTGCGAAAAGACGTTCTTCCCAATATCCCGAAGGCAACTGATCCTTACGAGCACTGGGTGGTAACAGAAAGAGGCTTGTGTCTAGCAACCAGAAGCATCTTCGGAGGCTATTCTACGTTAGAGTTGGTATTTCCTGGTCCAAGTTTATCCTAGAAAATTCATTTAATTTATGTAAATCCGTTTTTTCTTTTCTCTTTGTCACGTGTTATTAAGATATTGGAGAACCAACAACGAAAGCATCGTTACTTTGCCACATACTCGAGAGAAGATTCCCTATTACGACGTGAACGACGACGGAGCCCAAGAATCTATCACTATACAACACGCAGCCTCGGTACTATTGCTTTTGTGTATTCAATGTTGAGATTTTTAATAAACCGTTTTTAACCACTCCGCGCAAAATCTCTTGGATTCAGCTTGCTACTTGCGATCCTTTCGAGCTGATAACGTACAAGACTCCAATGAAATGGATAAAATTGAAATCAATACAGCGCATGGTTCTGTCGATATCCGAGATCCAGACCAAGCCAAACGTTGGGGAGCTCCGTATTCATCAAAGGAAATGCAAATACTTTACCGACGGTGGTTTGAAAACGTGGCCGGTGTACTCGACGAGCATGTGCACGATCGAATGCAGGATGAAAGTAATCGAAGATCGTTGCAAGTGTCGTCCACACTTCGCCAGACCTTATGGTACTCGATAAACTAAATCGACAAATTCTGAAAAATAAAAAGATAAATTTTTGTAAACTGGTAAAATTGAACTTTTTTTTTTTTAGAGGGTGTGGATACTTGCAACGCTACGCAACTTCGATGCATCGGTGGTATAACGAACGATCTTTTTCTGTACAAACACGAGCCTCCTTTTTGTGACTGCCTTCCAAAATGCAGCTTTGGTTTCTACAGAATAAGAGGCAGCGAGAAAAGCGAGCTGTAATGTATCGAAATAAATTCGAGTGTAATATGGGATAAATAAATTAATTGTTCCGTTTCAGAGACGATGCACCTCTAAGTTCATCCAGTATAAATTTAGTGATCGAATTTCCACAAGTAATTTATTATCGAGCTCTATTATACGGATTTTCCGATTTCTTAAGTACGTATTTATGATTATAAAAGAAAAAGTATAAATTATTAAGCGGGCCAATGTATTTCAGCCAGCGTTGGAGGAGCCGCAGGACTGTTTCTAGGAGCCAGTGTGCTGTCCTTCGTCGAAATCTTTTATTACGCCACATTGCGCGCCTGTTTTTACGTAAAACGGACGAAAGTAAAACGTAAAAAGAGTAAAGCGATCAATTTATCCTACTATGCGCCTTAAAACAATATTACGTTGTGATGGAATTGGTCGAAATACACGATAAAAGTATTTAAAAAATATCGTTTATTGTAAAACAAATTCTTTTCGACGGGACAGGACGAAAATAAATATCATCACATACATACAACTGTACACGCGACACGTCAAGACCGTGTTATGATTGTACAATAATTTTACAAGGAGGATTACGTGTATCGTTTCGATGAATATCTCTAGTTTTGATTCAACTTTCTTACATCGAGACGATCGACAATAAGACTAGTTAAAAGGACGCTAAAATATCACCAAACGGAGTCCCAGGTTCCTTTGCCGCTGCTTCGAAAGTTTCCACGAAAGCTTTCCTCTGAGTTTCCTTGGCCAACTGATAACACGAAACAAAACAACTCGTTGATATCATGAAATCTATTAGAAACCTTTGTACCTTGTACCTTGTGGTAAAAATCAGAAGCAGCGATGCAGAGTATCTTTTTATCATCGTATTCGTATTTACCGATTCTTGACTGGACGTACGGAAATCTGAACAGAGCTCGTTAAAGAAATTCTCGTTGAACAAATTAGCTGAAAATAATTCGAGATGGAAAAAGGATACAAAGCTCTTAGCCAATGATTCGTTGAGGTGCTAATGAAGAAACAAGCCAGACACCAGGTTGACATGGTCACCGGTAAACTCTGAATAAAATTCGGCAAACTAAACACGACCCAGTCTTGAAGAAGTTCCATTTGAGCGCAGGTACACGCCCTCTCGCAAACCTATGAAAAACAATCGCGATAAATACTATTAATCCATCGTTAATAAATAATCTTGTGCATTCTCGTATGGATAATACAAACTTTAAAGACCACAGCAGAAAGTAATCGTGGATGAGGTTGTTGAGGAGACAGAAATTCTCCTATGACTTTGGTCAAGATTTCCGACGGCGGAAAGAAATCTCCAAGCACGGCTGACAGAACCGTGCACAAAAGTTCCACCTCCATCGAGTGGCCTCGTCTGATCTTGTCGAAGATCGCGGAAGTCCGTTCTATGGAACGAACCAACGCTTCCGGTTCTGCGTCTGGCAACGGTTCCTCAACTTCTGGTTGGTTCAATCTGTCGGCTGCTTCGGTGTACATGCAGGTTAGCAACAATTGTAAGGCTGGTATCGACAACACGGGGCTAGGCTGTTTCAAGCGATCTATCGCAACCTTAACTATTTGCTCGGCCACTTTTCCAACCACGCTCTTGGTCGCCACTAGTCTTTCGAGACCCTGTCAATCCAGATAATCAAAGATGTTGATACATCTTTTCTGAAAGACGCCCAGTAAACAAACTTCAAGATACCTGAAGAAGCGTTTGATGCAAGCTGGAGGAAATATTCTGGGAGGAGAGTAAAGTGAGAACTAGTTCAAGAACAGCCGGAGCTTCCGTATCCGGTGGGGTGTCTTCCGCGTGCTCGAGCAAAAAGAATACCAGAGCCCACATCACTCCTTGATGCTCTTCGCTTTGATTCAACACGCTTGATTCAAGAAACAATCGTCAAAACGAAAAAGTAGAAATCCGTAATAAAAGATTTTTGATAGCTTACCCGTTCGAGTCCTGAGAATCAAGATGTTTCTGTATATATTCGATCGCCAAAGGGTGTATAATATTCATCGTTTCTTCGCAATCGGCCAGCACGGCGCTTTGCAACAGATATAACGAGCCATGAAGAGCCGATACTCTTCCTGGTAAGAAGCCTGACTTAAGATTCAAGTCCACCAAGCGTTTAACTTTGTCCAACGTTTCATAGTCCTTAAAAATAATAGAAGAATAACTGAATCGAGTATTTACATCTGTGATTTAATTAACTAGCGTTTGATCCTTCGAAAATACGTACCAACGGAGTTAGGACAGCAGCAGCCTTGCACACTGACACCACCAAGTACTGATGTAGGATCACGTTTTCCGTTGGATGAATTCTAGACATCTCCAAACAAGTGTCCAGCATCCACTGATACTGACTTCTCTCTACAAACAGTTCTGAAATCGCTAGAATAGACTTGACGACTTCGGTAAGCAACTGTATGGGTGTATTAGCTTGGGGAGACATCCAAGACGTGTATAGCTCCACTAAGAAACGAAGACAGGAGTCTAAATCGAGCGAGGCGGACATCAACGCGTCGTTTCGTCGATTCTTCAAGTCGAGGACAGAGGCGTTCAGTTTGTCCTCGTACAAGTTGCACAATGACCATAGGTAAGACACGGACAGCTGACTGTATGCGTACTTGCCCGAACTTGCGACACGCTCCACATTCCCCCGACAAAAGATGTGATCCATACCGGAAGCACCGACCATCTCCAGATCGTTCAAGCACTCGTACTTCCAAGCGAGCAAATCTTGGATCGCGTACAACTTTTGCGAGCTGATTTTATGAACGGAGAGCTGAGGATCCCTCGGATGGTGAATCAAAGTGCTGGCTCTTGGGTTACCAGGGTAAGGAAGAAGCAAAGTCTGCAACAATAACCTGGTGATAGCTTGCACGGCCAGGCTGCTTGCCTGAATCAACGCAGGAATATCCTCAGATTGTAAACTTTCGTTCTGTAAGAGATTCAACACTCCTAACAGCGCCATCCATATTTCCTCGAATTGCAGCCGAGATATCCAGCCCAGCAGATTTATCCTGAAGATGAACTGCTCGAGGATATCCACTTCCTGCAAGAGATTCGACTCGGAGGGCAGCAACGAGAAGTCGCATTTGGTCGGGCCGGCACCCACCGCGTTCCAGTTGTGCTTCCAGACTAACGGTGGCGTCAGGACGTAAGGATTGATCAGTGGCTGGCGACTTATGCTCACGATCAGGTCTTGTATCGTGTCGAACAAATAGCGAGGAATGTTCTTCGACGATCCCTCGCTCTGACGTTGCTCCAACCAGGCGACCAGAGCCGCCATTCGAGAACAAGCACGAGCAAAATCTTTCGTGCTTTCGTCCGAAAATGCTGGCTCTAAAGCACGCGCGTCTATAACCGGTAGAGCGTCGATCGTCGTCAGCAGATGCTCCACCGTCCTCGTTAACGAAGCAGCAGCGCTGCAAACCCACGAGTATTTGCTGCTATCCCAGAAGATTCTGTCGGGGCCCGGATGTTTCATGATCTCCGCGGCGCAGCTCAACGCCATCTCCATATCCCTGGGTCGCAGTTTCTTCGCGTTTTTCTCGTCGCAATGCAGCATCCAGTGTGTTAGCTCTAAACACAAAACAGCAAATTTCGCGAGATCCTCTTCAGATTTTCTGTCTATCTTCGCTAAGTTGTACTTGGCCAGTTTTGGCAGCGTTTTCACGTACACCCTAACGGCTGGTATCAACGTGAACAGTATATCCCAGTAGATGGACTCGTTCAAAAGCTCGTCGAGTCGAATCGCGTACTTCAAACTCTTCGAGCCGACGTTCGGCTGAGCAGGATCGTAAACGTGATGAGGTTTTGGCATCAATTCGGTAACGTAGCGGACGTGCTCTAGCAAACATTGTTTCGCAGCACCGTACAGAGGGCTGGTCTCGAAATTGAAGTCTTTCTCGTTCTGAGTTACGCCGAACTCTAATTTTTGGCACTTTTCAACGCTCGTACGCACCCCCAATATTATACACGCTTTCAGCACCGCGATATTGAATTCTTTGGAAGAAAGAATACCAAGACAGTCATCGAAATCCAAGTCTCTTAATAATTGAGCCGTCTCCGATGGATTATGACTAGCGTTCGGATTACAGCATCGCAGTTTTACCTGAGACAAAAACCACCCACGATCCAGCTGAATACTTTTCACCGTACATGGATTGAATGGCCTGCACTGATCGAGTTCCAGAGGGGATAAGTCGTAGTATTGTACGCCCAATTTGTTCAGCAGGCTGACCAATCCCCCGTGTTTCTTAGCAAGCCTGGTCGACTGTAGAATTTCCATGATCTTTACAAAATCATCCTTGGACAATTGTGTTGTCACTTCCTCGGCAGGAGTGGTCAATAGAATTTCTACACGTCGACTAGCTATTTTCGCTGCCATTCTGGACAAAGCGAGGTATTTCGTGGATAGTAATCTTGGTATCAAGGTTGATAGAACTGCTCCGCTTTGGGAATGGTGGGCACCTTCGATACATTGTAGCAATCGTTTAACGAAACTGGGCTGAGATAGATTCGTGCACTTCGTAGCGATCGCCTGCACCAACAGTCCACTGGCTGCTGGATTTCTATGGATAGCTGCTGTCAATAGATCTCTAACGGGAGATTCGATGGCGTTGCTCACCGTTTCTTCCGTATGGTTCACCAACAGCCACGTTAGAGGCTCGGCATCGTTCAGATTCTCGCACACGTAGTCGCAGAATAATATAATCCCACCCTTTCTGATGATATGAATGTTGATACTGGTGACTTGATCGCTGGAACGATTCTTCTGGTCGTCGGATGAACAGTGCACCACATACTCTGAACGACGAGTGCCCAATATCTTCGACCAGAAGGTCATTTCGTTGTATCCTAATAAAATCATTAGATAAGACCACTGACAGGTCAGTGTCGGGCATCTGCTACCAATGTTCAGCATCAAGTGATTCAAATCAGCGACTGGTAGCTTTTCTTCATCGGGAATATTACGTCCTTGAATCATTTGTATGGCCGCGTTCGCAACTTTGCAATGACTTCCAGACTCGAACATGTGGATGCACAATTGAAGAAAGAATGCCAACTGATTGACTAAATAATGATCGTTGTTCAGAGACTCGGAGAAACCGACGTACGGGTCGTCGCGTTTACGATCGACCAGTCCAAGGAGATCGTAAACTTTCGCACCTATCAGGCTGATAACTTTGAATATGAATTTAGCTAGTATTGTTTCGGGCGGTACATCGCCAGATTGGGAACCTAAAACGTTCAGAGGATCCCTAGTCCGTGACGAGGGTCCTGCAAGTAGAAACGATAACTCGGCCATATTTGCGCTCAGGTCGGAGAGTCGGGCCAACATTGCTTCCTCTTTCGCGCAGGCGATCAAGGATAGTAAGACCACGTTCACCATTCCTAGCCATCGCTTCAGTTTCAAGCTTGAAATCTCGAGAAAATCAGGCGCGACTAAAAGTACCCTCAAAAGAGGATCAACCGGTCTGAAAACTGTCGGGGAAATAGCTGCGAACAGTTTAACCAAAGCTACATGAGCTTTCTCCGATTCTATTCGCACTTTTCCAGCTGCTAACATAGGCAGGACGGAATCCATCGTCAATCTGGACCATCTTCTCCATTTTTCTTCGCCATTACCGTCACCGGTATATCTGGACTCCGTCAAGCATACAGCCAACAGTTCGATGATTTGATAATGCTCCACAAGACGTAAAAGCATCGAGACTAATACCTCCCTCGTTGTTTCCAATTCTTTTTGTTCAACCGGATTCGATATTTTGTGCCGATACCAGAATACGTCTTCGACTATTGGGGCTAAGGCTGGAATACAGTGTGTGAGCGTTGGCTGACCGCTTGCCATTAAACCGTCGCATAACTGGATTATTTTTGGAACTCCTATTATAGCTTTCGAATGATTCTTCTCGTACGATAAATGCACCAGGAAATTGAAAATGTTTGGTAAAAGCTCTTCCGTTTGTTGCACGTGACCTTCTTCGATGAACTCAAATTGCTTCAGTACGAATCCAATGAATATTCTGTCGGAATCTAGCAAGCAGTAATTAACTTTCAACTGAACCAGTTGACTGAGCAACATCAACACCTGGCATTGCAACGACACGCTGCTTGTCACGGTGTACTGTTTCAAAGATTTGATGACCATCGGCTCGAAAAGACGAATGAAGGAGGCTACGGAAGTTTTCGGGTCGGACGAACGTGTTAAAGTTTTAAACAGCGAAGACAATTTTCTGTCGTGTTTCCTACTCAAATAAAATCCTACTAATCTGAAACAAAAAGAAAAGAAAAAAAAAACACACACACACACAAAACTCTACGTAACAAACTGTGGTAGTTTATATTGGTACTATGAAATATAAGCTCACCTAGCTTCTAAGCCCATTTCACCTCTGCAGTTGTTGCCCATACACTTGATTGTATCCGCCATTTGTCTCGCAGGATTTTGAAAGCAATGATTATAAAATCCTTTAACATCGTCTTGAAACACGATTACTTTATCCGCATTTTTGTGTACATCCAAATCGATCCATTGTGCATACGCGTTCGTACTGAATAAACATTTCAACAATTGTTGAACGCATTGAACTGTCGCGGTCGGTGACAGTACCACGGTACTTTGCAGATAATATAAAATCTCCTCTGCGATTTGAGCTACTTCATTGAGGGATATAATTTCAAGAATCTGCGAAAGTACATCCAGGACCGCGTTCAACAGAGACAAGTACATTTCACTGGCACGCGGTTCGAGAGTGACTAAATAATTCGAGTGCGCTGCTCTTAAGATCTCGTACATTCTCATGTAATGGGGTATCGACGTGAACGTTCCCATTTGTTCTTTCCCAAACTTTAAGTTTCCAATCTTCTCCCCCTTTTCTTTCGACTTTGATTCGGTAATCGTTATTTTCTTCTTCGGGGATAACGTTTGCGAGGACGACAAAGATGGCAACGTTGTTTTTGTACCGGTCTGCGTTAGTTGTACATCCTCGATTATATGAACAAATATATTTAACACTCTGGTAACGTGCACTAGCATCAACTCTATTTGCTTATCTCTAAACGAACCCCAAGTTTTAGTCAGATCGATAGGTTTGAAACTGGAAAAGGCTAGACCTGTCGCTAGATTGCCAGCAAGTAAAATCAAATGTTTATGCGTCGACAAATCTAAGCTAATAGGTGACGACGACAACAAGGGCAATGCTAACGATAAAAGGCTGTTGCTGACGGTTGACGGTATCGTGTCGTTAGTAAATGTCGATTCGCTAATGTCTAACCGACTGCCGCTTTTTTTGTGAGATTTTTTCGATAGCGTCTTTGGTGAAATACAATCCCATCCCCTAATATACACTATAGTGGTATATACATCGCTCAAATGATACAGAGCTTCGCAACAACCGTACACTAAATATTTTGACGATTGTACTCCAAGAATTTCTGTCAACATGTTCACCACAACGGACAAAGAGTATTCTACGTTCGGATGATAGTTTGTTGCATTGCGAGAATTTAAAGATGCAAGCGGCTGCATTGAAGTGTTTAGATATAACCTTTGTTTCTCTTGTGAATGGGACAATTCCATCGAACTTTTGTTTACAAGATTCAAAAACTGTTCTGTGTATTGCACAGCTTTTCTTGTAATAACATCTTCCTGTGGCTGTCGAAAATACAACAAAGGAACACTCCTATAAAAAGCTTTCTGTTAGTTGAGGAAAATAAGATACGTTATTAAAATAAAGAAAATTTTAATAAATCTTACTTGACTATAGCATCCGATGCTGCGTGTCTAATTCTCTGATCTTGATCCCCTAATAATGTCAGAATAACATCGATAAAATGTTCTTGAAACATCGATCCACCAGTTATATGTTCTATAGTAACATACGATATCTCACTCAATAGTTCTACCAATTTGATTTTTACGAGAAAATATGGATTCTTTACTAGTTGAGGTAATGCAGTTAACACGGTAATTCCGTATTGATTGTCGACAGATTCTAACAACTCTGGCAAACATAAGCTGAATGCTGTTAGCGTTTGCCGACAAGTAGTAGCAGAATCGTCTTCTAATCCCTATTTAATGGAACAAATTTTCCAATTATAACGTGTATTATAAATTGTTGTATATTTCAATGTAAAACGATTTACCTTTAGAAGTAATGAAATTAAATTTTCCAATGATATAGTTTCGCATATTTTCTTATTTACGATTTCTGCTTCAAAACTTTTATAAGATCCGCCATACTGAGTATACACTGATTTTAAAAATGTTCCAATAATAATTGATATATTACCCCTAATTTGAGGATCTGAGTGATTTGCAAACAATAAGATATCTGTTATGATTTGTTCGTTTTCTATAGATTTTGATTCTTTAGCAACAGGGATTATAAACAAATTTGGGCAAAGTCTTAAGATATAAGCGACGCAATTTAAAGCAAGAGATTTTACACTAACGCGAAAATATTTATCTGGCATTACATGACCAACGTGGCCAGTTAAAAGAAAAGATGACACCAAATAACGGCAACAATATTTTAAAGGTATATCAGAATCTGTAGAGCTTCCAATGTCGATTTCTCGTAACAAGAAGTCCAAAGAATTTTTTTTAGGGGAAGCGACAGACGATGCAATTTCTTCCGAACAATCTACTTCCTTGGTTTCATATTGTAAAGTTGAATAAATTTTCTCCAATTTTCCTATTTCACTTCCTACATCGCTACCTTCTTCGATCGCTTCATCTAAAATACAAAGACACTCATAAATAACCTTCATTGGTATATTCCTTACATTTTATGTTTTTCTCTTACTGTCGATAACCCCGATCTTCAAGCCACTGTAATTTTCCAAAACTTTGCCTTTCATTTCTATCACATTATTCAAACATTCCTTCTGAATTTGTGAATTTTGTATCAATGGAGGTACAGCCTCGGAATCTAATATCCACTTTTCTATCTTTGGATTTATTTCAGGGATATCGGAATCAAGTAAATGTAAATTCAATTCAGGATTTTCTCCGCAAGCTATAGTAGTACTAGAACAACTCAGTTGGCTCAACGATAAAACAGTTTCATCCTGATTTAGTGCTATCCTGCTATGCGATATACCTTGATTCGATAACAAAACAGATACCAGAACTTTCGAGGGTGACTTTAAGAGTTGAATTAATGTTTCCAAAACAGCATTTATAACATTATGGTCGATGTGCCATTTTGAATAATACAAACATAGTTCGTAAACTTGTAACAAGCTATCTGTCTGCACTGAATCATCATCCTCAAGTTCAGACTGTTCACATACGTGTGGTAAAATTATTCTTATGCATCCAAACGTACCAATAATTCCTGCTACTCTACTTGCGTCTTCGCTTACAGGAACTATAATACCTATGATTAGACAATATTTAATTAAAAAAAGTATCTCGGTTGTGTTTCTACAATAGTTAAAAAATATGTACCTAAGAGATGTTTCAGCACATAATTTAAAAAGAATTGCGGTTTACGACAATTTAAACACGTTGCAAGAATCATGTTTGCAGCAGCCCTACGAAATGCTGCTTGTACCGAAGATATATTTTCAAAAAATGCCTTCAACAATGTCTACAAAATTAAAAATACCAGCTTGTAGCTACGTCATTGGAAACATTCAGTCTTATTAATTACCTTCACGTCATTGTCTGTCATAAATGGCCCTAATGCTTTCATAATCAACGGTAAAGATTGCGACAATGTTTCAATTACAGATTCTTCTGAACGTTGCACGATACAGATTATGCATGGTATTAAGTTAGAAACGTATGCTTTTCCTCTTGTGGGACGAATCATATGGCTAAGAAGCCCGAACCTCCAAAGAGCAGCTCTCAATGTTCTAGCTGATCCATTTCTTTTTATCTCGTTATAAAGTTCTATTTGAACCTTGACAATATTACTGTCAGCCATTGCCTAATAAATAAAATGATCATTAGGTTAAACATTGATAACACCATCACAGTTGGTATAAAAAATTATGAAACATAAAATCTATACCCTTATGATCTTATTCAAGGTTTCGTCTGCTATCATTCTGACATCAGAGTCATCATCATTACACAATTTTAATAGAACTTCAATTGAAAGACTAAGAACTTGAGGAAATTTGGATGCCAGTTTGACAGTCGGTGAACACATTGCCTCTGCTATCGTCATGCAACATGCTAACTTATCTTTCCTTGTATTAAAACAGAAAGCAGATTGATATTTTAACATATTGAATTGTATAGCTTGCAAGAAATTTAATCATCATTAAGTAAAAAGGGGCAATTCGTTGATGTACCTTGCATTTGAGTCTGATAAAGCATTATTTGATTCTTGGGTTGACTTTAAAGCTTCTATAGCTTTTAATACGTTGTTTAATGTTGCCATTTTACCAAAATATTTATTAATAGATCCTTCCACACTTTTCTACAAATTAAATCCTTAACGAATTACATTTTAATAATGTAGGCCAGATTTATGACAGACATATTATATACAACGAAACTACATGCCGCTCAGTATCATATTTATTTGTGATTCAAACGTCAGGTTGAAAGCTATTCTGTTCTACACATAAGAGCTTATACCAGTAAAAAGCTAAAGAACAGAGCATAAGAAAATGGGCAAATCCATTGCTCAATGGACAAATCAGGCGTTTGATATGTATTCGCCGTTACCTTCGAAAGAAGCAGTCGCTACTTGGATATTAGCCCTATTATTTTGTAATAAAGATTACAATTAATAAATTGTGCGCATTATTCTTATTTATGAGATAAGCGTGTCGTTGATATGTTTGACTGAATTAATACAACGCGAAATAAAGGAACAGAAATAGCTATAGTACATATGTATACATATGAATAATATAAAACATTGCAAAATAATGGATAAAGCGAATATAAAAATTAATGCTTTAGATAGTTCAAACAATTTTCAAAATTGAACGCGTAACTAATTGAATCTGATAATAAACACCTACATATATTGTATTCGTTTTTTAAGGCGGCCATATTAAGACATTTTGGTTGCAAAGGGAGCTTAAAATTCACTTGCAAATAGTTTGCTAGCGGTAGGGTAACGAAAATTCATCATTTTTATCCCCTAATTCTTAATTTTCCCAACCAAAGCACACAAATGTATGTGAATATTGATCGAGTGTAAACTATGAACAATATTCATAAGAATACGGACACTTTTTTTTTTACAATAATGGACTTCGAATAAGAGTTTGCGAATGAGGTGAGCTAGTTTTGGCTTCTTTCACAACATGCGCTGTCGATAAAAAATTTGGACTGTGCAAGAAACATTTTTCATCAGGATTTAAACAGGCTAACAAAACATCAGCGAAGTTTTATAACATTGGTTGATAAAACGTAACGTAACCTACCAATTGAACAATACGACTATGTTTACTATTGAATTATTTCCATCACCGATATCGATGCTAACAACAAGGTTCGATCTATTTAAAATACTACTTTTAAATATTATAGCATGAGTGTTTTCTTGTAACATGTATATTATATATGATTTTGATATACAATACTGTAGAAACTTAAATAATATACCCTGCAGTTGTTAATTCAATTTTTAAATTAGTTATATGTATCATTTACGTTAAGCAGTTGGAATTAATTATCTTATTACATTTCTGTATTGTGAATTTATTGTTTCAGAATTCTTAACAATTTCTGGATGTTTAAATATGCCAGGCTGTGCAGCAGTTGGCTGCAACAATCGTAGTGAAAAAGGTTATATTATGAAATGTTTTCCCCGTGATCCTAATCTTAGAAAAATTTGGCAAGAGCGTGTCGCTAGAGCTGATTGGGAGCCATCAAATAACTCGTTTCTATGTCATGTACATTTTCAACCCCAGGAATGGTCTATTACACAAAGCGGAAGGATTAAATTAAAAAAAAATGCAATTCCATCTATTTTTGATGTAACATCCACCCGAAAATCTCCTAAAAAAAGAACTAATATATTTATTAATACAGAGGAAAAAGAAAGTGCGGAATACATGGAAATTGATACTGAAAATTCATCCGTGGAACATGTAGAAGAAAAGAATTCAGATTTTCAGGATACAGAGGAGCAGAAGTGTACAGAAAAAAGAGAAGAGCAAGAGGAAGAGAAAACTACTGGAATTATTATGGAAGAAGAAAATATTAAAATGATTGGAGAGAATAATCTGGTCGATGCTAGTCATCTAATAAAACAAGATAACCTTGAAGCACATCTAAACAATGATAAGAAAGAAGTTGAATTGCTCAATCATACAGAAACTACCCGGCTACCAAATGTTGTTGTAAAAGAAGAAATTAAACTAGAAGCTATGGACCATACTGCATTTGGGGACAGTTACGATGAAATAGAAGAGAAGTTAAAACAGATTTGCGATGGAGGATGTATAGAAGATGAAAATTATAAGAATAAAGAACAGAAGAAAATAATCAAGAACTCTAAAGAGAATGAAAATGAGGAAGCAATGGATGAAGTTACTGAAATCGATAACGATGAACGTAAGGTTTCTTCGCCTGTTAATGTAAATTATGAGTTGCCAACAAAAGAGACAGATGGCCATGTATTTGCACAGAAAAAAGAAAATGTTGAAATCATTTTTGGTACAGAAAGCGGAGATGAGAAGTTATCAGCGTCTCGAATCGCAACAAAAATCGATAAAATAGATAGCAATGTTTTAGAGTCTGACGAAGTAATTTCTATAAAAAATGAAAAGAAAGTCTTCAATGAAGATATAGAAGAGAATTTTACTAAAGATGAAGTACACGTGATACCAAATATAAGAGCAGCAATGAAACGTAAAAGAAAAACTAGGGAGGAAATAATGAGATCGATAAAAAAATCAATAAGGAGTACTTCTGATCAAGATATTAATTCTTCGAGTAATAGCGAGTTATCTGATAATTTAGAACAAGAAACGGAAATGAGGGAATTATCTTTGCTTCCGAAAAGAATAAATGATGAAAGTAAAGAAAATGATGCAGAAATGGAAACAGCTAAATTTGTGATCAAAGTAACTGGTGATCCTGATGATGTAACTGAAATTATTGAAGAATTGTCATCTAATACAATGGGAACACAGGCATCTCAGAAATTTAGTAGTCTTTACAAAAATGAAGAAAATTATGCATTAGTTACATCTGTCATAACAGTACTGTCACCTAAAAGCTCCAAAGAAATTGTTTATAGCGATCTCAGTAGTCCGTTGGCAAAAGATGATTGTATGTCTTCAGATAAGAATGACTCGATCAAAAATCATTGTTCTTGCGAGAAAAAAGAACTTGCAAATGTAAATTCTGTTTCTAGTTCTAAAACATGTCATTCTTCATGCTTTAAACATGTATGTTCTGACGATGAAGAAAAAAACCAAATAAAAATTATTTCCCCACCGCAGAATTGTACGCACAGTGCTCAATCTTCTGTAGAGAACAATGTTGGATGCGTTCCCTCTGATTATGAAGATCTGTTAGAAAGGATACAAATTCAGGAGAATGTGATAGCAAAATTAACCGATCAATTGATTATTTATAAAGAATTAGAAAATAGTATGCGAAACAAAAGTATTGAACACGAGAGCAAGGAAACGGAAACATCTAAAATTAATACAAGATCGAGTAATGTACATTCTATATTAATTACTAAAAAAAGTTTGGAATCTAAACAAAGATTGATAGAAGATTTGTCAAACAGGGTGAATTATTTTGAAGAGATGAATAAGAAATTAATGAAAACAATAACATTAGAATCACAACAAAAAAGAAAGCTTGACGGACAAATTAGACAAAAAGAGAATCGAATAAAGGAGCTTAATTGGAAGTTAGAGAAAGCTTCTAAGTATCTTGAAAGAGCAGAGAAAAACACAAACACATATAGAAGAAAAATGTTAAATATGCAAACTGTTATGAGAAGAAGAAAGCTTCTAGATGAAAAGATGAGCAAGTTTAATGAGATGTTAATTGATAGTTCTAAACAAGAATTTTCAGGAAAAGCTTTAGCTATGGCAGCCGATATTAGAAAAGTTTGTGGAAGAAATGGTTATGATAAATTACTTTCTTATGGTTTTCCATTACCACCGTTACCGGCTTTAAGAAAAGGAGTTCTCAATGAAGATTTTACAGATCAAAATAAAAGTGATATGGATGAAACACAGAATTCTTCTACAAAGTTAAACGAGAAAGCACATGATGAAAATAACGAATCTGAAACTGATGAAAAGGACACAGAACTTCCTGACTCTGTAATAAAAACAACCGAATATGAAGGTGCAGAAACTGTGACAGGGACAGTGCAAGATATTTTTGATGAAAATAATGATGGCGATGATTTTAGTACGAACGAACTGAGAGAACACTTTATTTTACAACTAAATGCAGTTATGTAGCCATAATTTTTTCTTTTTTTTTATATTATATAGGAAGTGTAATATTATAGATCATAAATACTTAGATAGATTTCCTTGCATCGTTGTACAATATTTATTGTCGTAACTGTAACAACTATGTTTATTGTACAATAGTATTCCGTGCTTTTAGCTTAAATGTAAATATATGTACAAACATTATTGTATGTGTAGTGTAAACGATTATTTTAATTAGTTACAGTATTAAATCATTATTCGCAAACAATTTTTTCGTATAATAGTTCAGAATAATTATACGAAATTGTTTTTAACGAATAAGACGTAAGTTTTAATACTGAACCATGAAAGCCAATTTTGTATAAACTCAAGAAAAAAAGTAGCTATTAAATTGATCATGTTTATGTGCATTTGCGTGGTTAAATACTACTTAACACGTTCACGCTGGCGCTGCGTGTTTTTCGCCATCGGTGGTACACGCCAGCGTGAACGTGTAAATGCACTTATTACTAAAAATATTTGTAACATATTGAATATGACTATTAATATGTAAGTAATCCAATAAAAAAAAGGAAAGAAAACTGAAGTAAATATAATAATATGCGTGTGTATATATACATATATTTTTTTTTCAATACACTTTTGTCTTATAATTACAATCCAGTGGCAGATTTATTATTATTGACCTTCTTTTTCTCCTTAGATTTTCCATCTTTAGATCCAATTACTTTATCACATTCACACCAAGGTGTACTCGACTTATCACACATTAGAGAAATATTAAGGACGGTTAACGAAGTGTCCCCAATAGTCATTTTAATTGTGCCTAATATTTTATAAGAAATGTTATTCAATCCAGTTTGACGATCTCGTTTTCTGGTAACTTCGCGCTGATTGTAACACTTGATCATATCTCTTTTCCTATGATTCCTATCATGTATATGCCTGAAATTGATGTTAATATTAAATAAATATTACAAACCTTTTATGTCACAGTTACCATGCATGTTTGCGAGTGAATCTTATTTATAAAGATGTATGAACGCAATATATCTTACTTGAACGTATTGTGTGTTCCAGTAGATATATTTTGTGGTCTTGTGACTATCAATCCAGCTTCTTTCAATCTAACATAAAATTCGTCGTCTTCAAGGCCCCATCCCCAATATTTATTAGACATTCCATTTACTTGTATAAAATGTTCTCTGTAAGAATATTTTCTGGTTATTATTATCATTTGTATATTTATATAAATATCTTGAATTATAAAATGTATTTAAAATAACAACCTTTTAATCAGTAATATTCCTCCAATAAATGTTGGGTAATGATACCGAGGATGTAATTCTGGAGAAGATATATGATGAGGACCCTTATTAGGAAAAGAATACGATAATTCATCGTTTACTGGTAGTAAGTCTACATCGTGTATAGCTATATAATCAAAAGCTTTGTTAATTTCAAGAAAGCCTACGTTTATAAGAGAGGCTCGATTAAATCTAAACCTATCGACCTATAAACACAGAGATAATATTACTATTAAAGTATAATTACTTCTTTAAATTTGTTCACAATTATTACATTAGAGCAAAAGAATACCTGGTTAAGTATAAATATATGATAATCTATATTTTGTTTATCTAAAAATTTTTTCATATGTGGAGCAAAGATTAATAGTTCTTCAAAACGATCTCGAAATGGCACAAGTACAGCCAAACGATGTCCCGACCCCTTGTAAGCTTTATCGTCATTATTATTTTCTTGTTTGTAATTATTAGAATGACTTGATTGGGTAGTTATTTCACATTTGCATTCATCTGGAATTATAAAACCTTTGAACATTTAATAATTAACTATTTCATATAATCGAAACATATGAGCTCTTACCAATACTTATGGGTGCGATACTTATTAAGCATGAAATAATAAATGTGATCAGAATGCAAATAAATATATATTTAAATTTTATATTTTTCCAAACAACTTCCATGCCTAATAACAAGTATGTAAGTAGAATATATTAAGTTCAGAAGTGTATAAACTTTTCATTGAACAGTCTTACAAAGATTTAACAATGTAACGACATTGTCTTACTTTGAGAAAACTAGTATAACATTTATATCCTTTCTATTCTTATATTTAATTTACAATTGTTAGATTAATAAAATGAATACAAGTCGTAACTACATTTTTTATGTTTCAAAATTACCGCTTCACGGATAGATTTAATATTTCTGTTCAAGCATTTGCGAGATCACACACTGAAATTAGGTAGTCGTGATATAAATAAAATGTCATCTTCAGATACTGCTTTTAAGATTATTCGGATAAAATCTTCGATTGATTTTTATTCAACAAGACTCTTTTTTGCTCTCCTTTTTCAAATATTCATCGGTCACTGGACCGAAAAGTATATGTTCTCTGTACCAAACATACATGTTTTCTGATCGATTGTACTCATAATTCTGACCCGTATTAAAACTTAATTCGTACATTATCGACGTTCACCGTTGCTTCATTGAGTTTGCAACAATCATTTATGCTATGGCACTGACAATTAGGTAAATATTTTATTTCAAAGACCAAATAGTACCACCGACAACAGCATTGCTGATCAGCTAGCACACATCAATAACTGCACTATAATGTATGTACAACAGTGCTGCAATCTTTAGTAGTTGAAATTAAAGAAGCAATGCTCAATACATTCAACAATGTAAAATGAATGAACCTTGATTTATTTGATCGATAAGTAATTTTATTTAGAAACAAAACTATACAAATTATCATCAACAAAATATTAGCTTCTCATTTGCAATAGCAAGAGAAAACTTTTTCTTTGTAAAATAAGCAACTTTTAGTCTTTATTAGGATATATTGAATAAATATTTGCTGTAGTTTCTCCGAATTACTGTTTTTAATGTAGGATACTCAATAAATTCATTGTTAC
Organism: Stelis phaeoptera; assembly: GCA_943735885.1. Classification (NCBI taxonomy): domain Eukaryota; kingdom Metazoa; phylum Arthropoda; class Insecta; order Hymenoptera; family Megachilidae; genus Stelis; species Stelis phaeoptera. The sequence goes on along the minus strand of OX030932.1, from coordinate 15,166,305 downwards.
AGACGAGATTTTGAACGACGTCGGTATTTTAGATTGTGTGTTGCGAACTCTCATGAGATGATCCGTCTACCCTATACTTCGTTCATGGTAATGAGAGTATTAGTAATGGGTGTTGTCTTTTATATTGACGCTCCCATAAAAAAGTGTTAAAAATGTTATTCAAAAGCTGTATAAATATACTTTTAATACTCTTTAATTTATTATCTCTTCATGTATACGGTATAAAAAATACTCCTATCTATTTAATTATTTTTAAGTATCGCGTTACTTCTGTCATTGTAGTTTAATAAATGTTTCAATTCATACAAATTAATATTGATAAATAGAGGAAATTTTCAATATAAAATAAGCTTATGAATTATAATTTCTTATATAAATGCACTGAACATGTTAATGGTGATTATTCAAATTCATTTACAGGTCAAAATCTTAACCACACTGTTACATGGTGTACAATATCAGAAGCCGAACAGGACAAGTGTAATTCATTCTCGAGAGCGGTTGATCGTGAAATAGCATTCTTTGATTATAATTACATTTCGTTACAATGCAAGCAAGCATCGAACAAAGAAGAATGTATGACTCTGTTGGATCAAGAGAAAGTACAGATAACTACCTTAGATGCAGGAGAAATTTTCATAGGTGGACGTTATCACAGTTTAATACCAATCATGCAGGAAATATACGGGGATAGCGTCAATTATCAATATGCAGTGGCAGTTATTAAGAAGGGCTCTTTACCCGATGTTCAGAATTTACATAACTTGAGGGGTAAAAAAGCTTGTTTCGCTGGTCTTGGAATGTTGGCTGGCTGGATTATTCCCATTTATACTGTAAATATAATTTCTCTTTATTATATTTTCAAACAATATGTGTTTAATTATATAAAAATTTTTATTTTATGTTGTACGTAGTTGATGAAACAAGGAGGATTAGAAATTATTGACTGCAATAATCATGTGAAATCCGCTATTCAATATTTTGGGCCCAGTTGTGCTGTGAATTCATTGATCGATAAATATAATCCATTAGGTACAATTAATTTAAATATACATATCATGTAAACATTTGATGACGTTGTTAATAACAATTTTCAATTTAAGGTGATAATTCTGATCAGTTGTGCAAACTGTGTGTTGGAAAAATACCTGGAGAAAGGTGTACCACTTCTGACCCTTATGCAGGATACGAAGGAGCATTTAGATGCCTTGTAGAAGCAGGAGAAATTGCATTTTTAGTACACACAACAGTGAATGAAATGATATCTACAACTTTTAACCCCAGTAAATTTTCAATTCAATGGTTTTTTGATAATGATAATGTTAACGATAATAAAATGAATAATACGAATTGTTCTTTTGATAGCTGCTGTAAAGAAAGAACAGTTTGAATTGCTTTGTCGGGATGGTACACGCCAACCCATCGATGAATATAAGCTTTGCAATTGGGGTACTGTCCCTTCGCGCGCTATAGTTACATCGTCCGCTACAAAACTCGAGGTCCGTCAATCGTATCAGCGATTTTTAGAAAAAGCAGCGCGAGTGTTGAATAAGCATCACGCAGCAAATTCGACGGATTTTTACAATAATCGTTTCGAAAATCGACCGGGATTTAACAACAGATTCGATGAAAATAATTTGACCAGGAATGGATATGTTAATCCGAACGAATACAACACAGAATATACTGAAAATCGTAATGGGTACGAAAGAAATTTGAATGGGAACGAATTAAATCCATGGGATAAATCTGAATCAACGAATATACAGCCGATAGAAACGTTCGATCTATTTGAATCTGCACCAAGATACGGAATCCATCACAACTTAATGTTCTCTGTAAGAGAAATATTTGTTATTTGAATATTTTTACCCATTTTTTTTTTTTTTTTTATAATCTCATTTTGATTATACGATTGTAGGATTCAGCACGAGATTTTGTTCGACTGCCGGAAAAAACTCAGACATACAGTGGTTATTTAGGCAGATCTTTAGATCCAATCTTTGAAGTGCGACGTTGTACCGTTAATAGAATGACTTTGTGTATCACATCTGACCCAGAAATGGAAAAATGTATAAAAATGAAGGTAAAATGGAAGGCTACATCGCTGTATAGAACTTGTGTTGTAATCAGTGTATTGTCAACAACTTGTCGTTATTAATACACATTCTGCTTTCAGATAGCGTTAAAGGCACAACTATTAAAACCGGAATTAAATTGTTATAAGGGTCGCAGTCAAATTCATTGCATGCAGGCTATACAAAATGGGTATGTATTGTTTTAGACATTTATGCATACGAAGAGATTTTTATAATATTGTTTCTTTAGAATTGCCGATGTAACGATGTTAGATGCCAGCGATATATATACTGCTGGTTTACGTTTCGATTTGGTTCCGTTTATATCCGAAGTATACAATTTGCCAACTCCGGAATATTACGTGGTTGCGGTGGCAAAAGAAGAGGATGACAACACGGATTTAACTTATTTGAAAAACAAGTATACTTGTCACACGGGGATCAATACTGCCGCTGGCTGGGTCTATCCGTTAGCATATCTTATTTCCAATACGTGGATCAGAGGCTACGGTTGTGACTCGGTTCGTGCAGCCGCAGAGTACTTTAGTAAATCTTGCGTTCCGGGGGCGCTTAGTACCGAATACAATATTGGTAATTACACCGTTTGAGGCGAACTTTATCGTAATTTTATTAACGAATTTGGTTTAATCAATGTTCTCCTCGTTGCAGGAGTACCTTACGATAACATGTGCGATTTGTGTCACGGTGCAAGTTTTCGCTACTGTCGCAGAGACGCGTCCGAAGATTACTTCGGATATACGGGTGCTTTCAGATGTTTAGTCGAAGGAGGAGGAGACGTGGCTTTCGTGAAGCATACGACAGTCGCTGAAAACACGGATGGAAAACGGAGGGAAACATGGGCGCGTAATACGTTCACGAAAGATTTCGAATTACTCTGTCCAGATGGCACTCGTCGACCGACCACCGATTACGTGCATTGTAATTTGGGAAAGGTGGCGTCGAACGCGATAGTTACGCGCGGTGGATATTACGGATACAACGAGACGCAAATAAACGCTTATATAAATTTGTTTATTTATGCTCAACAATTTTACGGCAGAAAAGAACAGGACGAATTCAGCTTCAGTATGTTTTATAGCGCACCACCTTACAGCGATCTGATTTTCCAAGATGCCACACAACAATTGGTGGTGATACCACCCGAGAAAAGGGAGTATAGCGCTTATTTAGGTCCGGATTTCTTGAGAGCTAGAAGAATCGTGGATTGTAATGCTGGAGCGTCGGCTATAGAACACTCGATATTAGCCACGGTGGTTATGATTATATTAACTTACATGTTTAGTAGATAAAATTTAATAGATCTTCGTTGCAACCAATGAATCTTCATTAGACGTGTACATTAAAGAAAAAACAAAGTAGAGTATCGAAAGCTTATCGCATATTGATTGTCAAAAAAATACATTTAGATAGTACAACAATTATACACGAGACAAAGTTTTATAATCTTTGCATGAAATGTGTTCAAACATTGATTATGAATATTTTATATATCGGTATATCGTTAACGAATGAGCGTTATTTAGATATTTTTAATGTTAAGCTTAATCCGTCCGTTTTCAAGACTTTACATACAAATGAAATAAGTTTTATTATATAGATATAATAATTATGTGTGTATCTCATACCGTCCATTGATATTTTTATATGTATAAAATACAGTTTTATAGTAACTTTTTATTTATGTTCATTATCTTCGCACTTACCACAATTACTTCATCGCTTCTTACATGCTTTTAGAGTCTGTCAGTTCCTTAAGTCTTTTTGTCACTGTGAATAACAAATCAATGATTTTAAATGTTAAACTCGGTCAGTCGTTAAATAACAAGTCAGATTATCGAAACGAGTTTGAAGGACCTATAGAGAATAATTGAAGACCTATTTTTCTGGGTAGTACAATGGGCGAAGAATTTTTCTGTTTGGATTTTATAATCAAATTTTCTGGCACGTTTTTCGTTTTTAATTTCTTTGATTTTATCTTTTTGCGTGCAGAAACGAGATTGCCGGCTTTGGTAGGTGTCACTCCTGTGATTTTATGTTCTGGAGCAGATTGAACCACCTTAAATATCAGTTAATATGTAATCAAAATAAAATGAAATGAAATTCGGATAATAAAAAAAAAAAAGATTTACGTCGGAAGGATGGTGTTTAGATTCTGTTCGATATTTTACAGATTTAGGCTGAGCTAGGATATCGATCCGTTTCACTTTTTTTACAGTTTTTCGCACTCTCTTACGACGCTTCTACAAATTAATACATCTTAATTTCGTTGAAGCGTTGAAACGATTTTTAGATATCAAATTAAAAAGACTACCTTTTTTGGTTTCCCACCCAATGCCAGCAAATTATCAAGCTTTATTACATTAGCTGTGCTTCTTACTTTCCTGGGGGTACACCAAACAGTTTTACCTTTGATACCATGCTTTTTCTTTATTATTTCCTGTTTGCTGTGTGAGAAAATAATTTAATGAAAAAATAACAAACTAATCACGCAGAAGCAAAGTGTATTAATTAACACACTTACTTGAGCATTTCAGGAGTAGAGAATGTAACAGATAATTTGACGATTTGTGTAAATTTAGGGTAAAATAAACTTGGAATTTTGTTGAGTTTACGAACAGAATTGAAGTTCAATGAATATCGAAAGAATTGAAGTTTCCAAATGATTCGCTTCGGCGATCCTTGACTACCGCTTCGTTGTCAAACATCAAAATTTAACCCCCCCAATAAACATTTCCAAATTTTCTGTCCGCTTAAAACGAAACTTAACGATCACAAAACTAATACAAATTTATAGAAATTCGGTTTTGTTAACGTACAAATATAAACGATATGAACAGCAATGTTACCGAAGGAAATGTACCAAGATACGAAAAGTTAGCAAAACCGAAGGAGAGGATCGATCGAACCAGTAACTTCGATGCCTTCAACGTAAGTGTTATACGAACCATTAATAAAAAAATAAGAAATTTGCCGAGATTAACGTAATTCATTGCACGTTTCAGGTAAAACGTGAAGCATTATCTTATCAAATTACAGATTCGTTAAATAAACTGGCTCAGCCAAAACGGAAACAGGTCACGAACATATCAAACGCATCCAACTTGAGAGCTTCAACAAACACAGGTATTTTAATTTACGTTAGCATTAACGCGATGCCGCGTGTACATAGTTAAATCGCTTGAAGAAATTTAACACTTTCCGTCCCGGACCGAGTCAATTTACTCCCGACGAGATTCAAACGAGACACTCAAGCGCCGTAGGCAGCCTCAAAACGCAAAGTATCCGCTCCTGAGCGTACGAGACATCAAAAGGCTGGATCATGTTATCCCGGGACTGAACGTGTTAAACGATCCCAATCACATTGTTTGAAATGATAATTCTTCTCGTCGTTAATTTTAGTGAAAGAAAAACGTCATAAGCTGATAAACAGCAACGAGCAGTCGAGGGACGCGCAGGAATCGAAGAAGAAGGAATTTTTGTTGGACACCTATGCTCGTATCGTTGCAGCTAGGAACAAACGATGCTCGAAACGCTTACACGATCTCGCAAAACCGAAAAACCCTACCGTTCGAAACGAGACGTGCCAAGATTTTGATAATTACTTTCAAACGATCCAGAAGTATAACGCTAAACGTTCAGCACCGAAAAAGAGTTAACCACTAATCGAAAGAAAAAATTTCGAACGACAAACTATGTATAAGCTTGATATGTAACAAAATATTATTGAACTACCGAATTTAATCGTTTTATTACATTTTAATCCTTACGGGAACAGAGAAACATACAATGACCCACTTCATTTTATTTACCTTTGCACTTAAGGTATGATAAAAATGCCATAGAACAACTGTTTTTGAAATTAAACTCTTCCAAATCACCATCTTCTTTTTTTTTCTTTTTTAACCCTTCTTCGTGACAGAGAAGAAACAAATGAAGGTTTCTTCCGCCAAACCCGATCCATCCAACACCAAAAAAATGGATAAGTTTAAAATAATACGATCATGACGTAACAAGCAACAAATTCGATCAAACACACCGGAAACATGTCACCGTCGGATCTATCCTTTGCCGTTTTCTTCGTTAAACTACAAAACACCTCTAACCTGTTCAATCAGTTAAGACGACAGTCATGAAAGCTAAACGTTCATTTTAATTCTGCAACTCGTTCAACACGGATTAGATCAAAATATAGCCTTGAAAGTCATTAAACATGGCCCCAAGGATTAGGAAACCCGCTTTTAGAAAAAAGGATGACAGTACAGGAAAAGGTTCGGGCAAAAGAGACAGGATAGATAGACGAAGACGGGATAGAACAGCACCAGAAAAAGCGGCAACCGGAAGAACAGGGAAAGGTAGAAGAAGAATAGACAAATCAAGAGCGAAAGGAAGGTAAGCCACTCTATTAAACTTAGGATCAATTGTGCTACCAAAAGGATATAAGGATCATTCTAATTAGGCTACGAATGAATTCTTTTTTTTCTTCTTTGTTCAGATTGGGTAGAAGTACACAGGAGAAATTGAAAAGATGGTTAGAAACACCAGCCGATTGGGCGCGTTTCAATGCCTGGGCGGAAATCAACGCTCAGCCGAAGAAGATCCCGGAACCGGAAGACATAGTTAGTCCTAAACCAATACTTTCATTGCCAAATCATCCGTATTTGGGTGACACGATTTTCACAGACACTCGTCACCCATATTTAATTACCGTGAAAATCATCGATAAAATTAATCAAACGTGAAATGAATTTAGGTTCGACCCACGAAACCGCTATCACAGCTAAGAAGAAGGCTGAAGATGTTGGCTCAACCCCGCGAAGTTGTGGATCCAAGTACCCATTGCAAGTTGGATCTAAGTGTTTCAAAAGCGGCGTTGAATGCGGTCGCATCGATACGAACGAACTTGCTCGCCTTGCCAATTGTAAAACTGCCCGATTACGGACGAATTTACTACCAGGTCTCTCCGGCAGCGTTGAATTACGAGCCCTCACAGAGGATCATCGCGCTGAGCCAGCCTCACTACATCCCTCCCGATCAATGCAAGCCTCCTGCGGCAAGACTGTGTCAGCCAAGGCCGGACATGGAGAGATTGAAGATGTTAGCCATGAAAAGGAAGCTGCTTCGCTGTCCCGAACAGCTTACCGAGGAAGAAATCGAAGAACTATTCACAGCTCAAGGTACGCGCAGGAGCGCGTTAGTCTATCAGGTTAATTCACGTTCCTTCTTCTGTAGTATTTTTAAAGCCACGGATATTCTGATTTCGCCTTTTGTATCAGATTACACCGTGGATGGAATTTCTGGCGCTGCCACCGTACAAGACGATCAAGAGGAGGAAGGACGAAGACGCTGTGACCTGGAAGAAAACGATAATCAACGAGGGAGAGAAAAGGGGCAAGGACGCGATGGTTGAGCATTTGAAGAAAAGGGCAAAGGAGAGGAGAAGGGAAAGGAGATTGAAAATGTTAAGAAAGAAATTGTGTGAACAGGAGAAAGAGAGAAAGAGGAGAGAGAAAGAAGCGGAAGAGGAAGAAAGACGAAGGAGAAGGTACAAGAATACGCGTAACGAGTGCGAGGATGAAGCAACGATGAGGTACGAGGATGAGAAAAGGAAAGAGCATATGGAGGAAAAGAAGAGAAAGCATGAGAAGAAAATGAAAAGAAGAAAAGACACTCGAGACGATGGTGATACGAAGAAGGTGGCTCGGAAAGGAGAAACCGAAGAAAAGGTTTCGGAAGAGGATAAAGCGAAGATGAAAGAGGAGGAAGAAAGAAGAAAGAAGAAAAGGAGAAAGAGGAAACACGCGTGGAGATTTGCACCGTATCCCTGCAAGGAGAATCCTCAACCCATCAAGAAAGAAACTTTACAGTTTGAAGGTTTGCTCTATAAAATTAGTTAAAATACCGCGAGTAGACTGATGTTTTATTGTTCGTTGCAGCAACTGCGCGCATGACAAAATTGTCTGAGCCACGAGACCGCAAAGACAGAGTTACCAAAGCGAATCCCTTTACTGTAAAAAAGGCTGCTTTGTCCGCTTCTGCGTCTGGTAGGGTTGAAGATTTGGCAAAACCGTCGAGACCTCGAAGTCCTATAGAAAGAAAACCACCCCGTGAAAAAGACGCATACGGGAGACCGATATTCGTCGTACCTGTAAGATCGGTTTTGAAAAGTTACCAAAGTTTCACTGTGCAAAACGACAGAGGTGTTATGTGTCAATTTTCTGACAGGTTTATGGAAAGGTGTTGCCGAAAACGAAACCATACAAGATGGGAGAGTGTCCGCCAGAAGAGGAGGAGAAGAAGAAGAAGAAGAAGGTCGCTAAAAAGCGTCCAATCGACTCGATTGCTTACGAACCGACTTACGATCCCTGTATCGACCCAGATCTGGCGAAGAGGCAGAAGAGGGAGAGGAAGAGAGCCGCGAAACTATCGTCGAAAAAGAAAGGTAGAAGAAGAACAAAGCAGTAGAACAAAGACGAAAATATGAAAGAAACGGATGTAAATAAAGAGAAAACGTAAAAACCTGTACAGTCATAAATAATAAGATTTTTTAAGGGGACACAAACAATAAACTTTTAACTGACTTCGATTTTAAAAAGATGTTCTTCAGGATTAACCCTCGGAGTACAGTCGCTGTAGGCGTCTGGGGCCGAGATCGTCTGTCGTCAGCCCTACTGACGAGTCTGGCAGGCGATCCCGAGATGAAACGCCGGGCGGCCGTGGTGCCCAGGGCGGGGGCCCTTAACCGAGATGGAGCGGCGCGGGGAGCTGCCTCCCTGCACCGCGGAGCAGGAGGTTATAGAGGGAGGATTGAACTTTCCCTCGGAATGCGGCCGGCCATCAAAGGCTAGATGGCCGGTCTAGGCGAGGGGGAGCCGCGATAGTGTTTTCTGAGTAATCCCGTGGCTTCACCTCGAATTGCTAGATGCGGAAGGGCATCCGAAGGTCGCCGTGGAGGTTTCAATGGGTCGAACCCTACGCTATCCCTCTGTCGCTCCCCCGGGCAGCAGAGGGGTGTCTGCCGATCAGATTTCCTCCACGTAAAAGAAAAAAAAATCGGCGTACAGTCGCTAGAAGGCCGGAGACAGGGTCTCTCGTGACTCGAGTCGGATCCTGCGACTCGAGACCCTGGCTCCCTTTTTCTTCAATTATCAGTTCAAAGTTTAGAAACTAAATAAATGATACGTCTTTGCGGTCCACGCCAGGCAGAGACCGCGAAATAAGTGACGATCGACGACAGTGACTACAGATACTATAATAAAATGGCAAGAAAAAAAAATCGTACGTTAACTTTTAGGGGGTCATTATAAAGGGGAGGCTTCAATCCTTAAACCCGTGATGACTGTATCCTCGAAAAAAAAGGTTTCAACGTTTTTAGAATCGTTTGAACTTGAACTATAATCGGGTCTATGCCTATAATGGGGTATATTTGGAAACATAAAAAGGAATCTATCACTGTGGGTGAGCAGTTTATTTGGACGAAATGTAGTCACCCGGATTAACAAGTTGAGCCGCAGTCGGCGAAAATGCCGACTACCCGAGTAAATGCAGTTCATCAGAATTCATAAATCAAGTCGCAGCCAGCTGTATGAACGAAAAGAAATCAAACTATTCGCTTGCTTGAACGCTCGGATTCGCTTGGACTCTTGAGTCCATAAATTCGATTGTAGAATAATTGAACGATCAAATAGAGTAGTGTACGGTAGGGAGGGATATTCATTTGGAGTTTTCCATCGATCCCTTCCAGTCAGTTCTTCACCTGCACCAGAAGGTAATTAAAACTATTTACTCCTATCTCACCTGTCCACTATCATTCTTCTACCATCAACAACAATGTTGCGAATTATATATAGTACGCAAAATTGTATGTATAACCCTCTCGAAACCGCAATCTGTCCATACGCTTAAGACTCGTGACACGTAGAAGAAGAGTACGGTTGAATTCATTGTCGCGGCGGAATTTATAAATTATCGGCATCGTTGGCGTTTGCTGTTGCGCAGAGCATCCGGAAGTGGAAGCACCGATTGGACGAATCCGCGGTTCAATTTTCAATTCAAGGCTTGGACGAAAGATTTATTCCTTCCGTGGTGTGAGATACGGCGAGCCACCTACGGGAGATCGACGTTTTCAGGTAAATTTTTCAATCGTAATTTTATTAATCCTGGAAAGATAGCCGTAAAACATCTGTCTAACTTATCGCCAGTCTTCAACCGTGGGAACACAGAAGACTTTGTGTTTCCGTTGCTGCGAATATTTATGGGTTGCCAGCTAGAATAAGGCAATTTTCTTACGATGTATGTAGGTAGCTAAGACGGCAGCAGATTGGAATAATGTTTTCGATGCTTCTATGGAAGGTCTTTCCTGTCCAGGTTTGAATGTTAATGTACCGATGTCCGTGGACTGTTTACGTTTAAACGTGTACACTACAAAAGTACGTTTTATCTTTATCATAAATGCTCCGAACGATCGTACCGTACACTTATCACATACAATTATTTAAACATCATAGTTACCTTCGGCGACTGAAACTGTGAATAGATCGGTGTTGGTGTTTTTCCACCCAGGTGGATGTTATTTGCTCTCTCATTCTGAAATCCCGATGGTGGAATTGTACGCGTCTATATGGGCAAATTTCGTTCAAACTGGTGAACCTATTTCTAAGAGCGGCGCGTTGAAGAAAATAAAGTGGGATAAGTTTGACACTACACAAGATAACTACCTGAAAATTAACGAGAATTCTACCATGAAGACCAATTCTACCATAAATTACCTCTTTAATTTTCTGTATCATTGAAATATATTGTATATGAGATTTAAAATACTTGCTTATCAATTTTTATTTCTCCTGAATCTTGAGGTCATGCCATTTGGCATATTACCATTTCGTTTTCCCCGTTGATAAGTGGCGAGTTATCAATGTTTTGCAATTTGTTATCTATGATAACAAATCGATATTTATATGCACGATAATAAAAGAATTAAAAGTTACATCATTAATATTATCATAAGTCAAAATATCTATCGGTTTGTTACGGTTACCGACGTTTGAAAAGTTGATCAAATAAAAGTTTACATCCTTATCTTCGCGATACGTTCGATCGATCAAAGCAACGAGTCTAACTAATTTGGAAACGTTTCTGTATAAACGTTTACACGAAATCGCTGCTGTTAGACAAGCACTTGGATTTCCCCACTCGTTTTCCTCATAGCTCTCGTATAAATTGTTCCGTTTCGCCTTTGAGTCGTTCAGTGTTCGCAAGCTCGCTGCGTTCCGTCCTCCCCAACTTCAAGCTCTTCTCCTTTAAGGAGAAGTCGTCTTCGATTTTTCATTTTTCATCCTAGAAGCTAAGTTTCAAGTTTTAAAATGAAGAGCATTTCGATATTACTTTTCGTTGGTACCTTTATCGCTGTCAACAATGCCCAAACTAAAAGTACTGGGCAACCGTTGGTAAATGCTCCAGTTGGAAAAATTCGTGGTTCCATTATACCTTCGAGACTTGGCAAACCAATTTACTCGTTTCGTGGCGTGAGATACGCTGATCATCTACGTTTTCAGGTAAGAATTTCAATTACTTTTGGCGATCGCAAAAGATTGACGTACCATATAAAAAATATTATATTATCGCGACGATTCGTTACATTAACGAGTGGTCTGGCTGTGAATCATCGTTCCAAAGTCAACGAACAGATTATCGCGTTTCTTCGCCGTATGAAATTAATCTTGTATGATACAACGTAAAAAATCGTTCTGCACTTGTCACAGCCGTCAACCCCGGTGCGAGACTGGAACAATGTCTTCGATGCCAGCGAAGAAGGACCCGCGTGTCCTTACCCTGGAGGAAAGTTGCAATCGGAAGATTGTTTACGTCTAAACGTTTACACTACGAAGGTAAGCAGCTGTCGCGCATCTACATATTCGAGTTGTTAACGAACGCCTTTAATATTTCTGATTGGCTAATTTCAGTTGCCCTGCAGAGGCGAAAATGTTACCAGACCCGTTATCATATTTATGCATCCAGGAGGTTTTTATAGCTTCTCTGGGCAAAGCTTGTTATTTGGACCGCAATACCTAATGGATCAAGATATCGTGTTGGTTACCATTAATTATCGTCTTGGAGCATTAGGTAACTTTAAGGAAAATAATAATCAACGTATAATTATAATTTTTACTTTTAATCGTAACGTATCCGTACAAATGTTCTCAGGTTTCTTGAGTACCGGTGACAATTTGGCGCCAGGTAACAATGGTTTCAAAGATCAGGTTCTAGCGTTCCGTTGGGTGAAGAGGAACATCGCTGCATTCGGTGGCGATCCGAACTCTGTCACCTTGAGCGGTTCCAGTGCAGGAAGTTTGAGCATAATGTTGCACATGGTGTCACCGATGTCCAAGAATCTCTTCCACAGAGCTATTTCAATGAGCGCTTCCGCCATTGGTTCGGAAGTTTATAGCCTCATTTCAGAAGGTGGACAGAAGGAGCTCGCTAAGAAACAGGCCAGATTGTTAGATTGCCCTACCGATTCGACCAGAGCAATATTGAGTTGTTTGAGTACGAAACCGATCGAGAACTTCACAAACACCTTGGAGCCATTGTTCGTGAGTGTGTAATATTACACTTTCTTTGTTTTGTGCTCTAACTGAAACTAGCTATGTTTGACGGTAGGATTGGCGTGGAAATCCAATTCTGCTTTGGCAACCCGCCGTGGAAGCGGAAGGCAGCAGCGCAGAACGATTCCTGATCGAACAACCGTACGACTCGATCACACAAGGGAAATTCCAACAGGTCCCTTATATCCTAGGAGTTACAGAGGAGGAATTTGGTGGAGTTGCTTCCTGTGAGTGTACAATATTTGACGTTATCGCCAAAAGGAAGTATCAAATTTATTATAATATAATTAAACGTTTGTTGTAGTATACGAGAAGGATAGGATATACGAAGACGGCATTCTGTACCGTGAAATAAACGGAAACTGGACCACCCTTGCTCCCATTATAGCCTACTACGAACGTGACACACCACGATCCTATTATATTAGCGCAGAACTTAAGAAATTTTATTTCAACGACCAACCAATTGGTCCCGCTAACAACAAACAACTTGGTCTGGTTCGTACGACATTCGTTTGAAGCAAAACGCTGAAATGTATAATTAAAAATCGCATTAATTCTCATCAAATATTTTACAGCTGTATGGAGATTCTATAATCATATTCCCCATGTATCGAGCTGCTAAGATCATGGCTACGTATTCGAAACAGCCGGTGTACTTTTACAAATTTACCTATCAAGGGCGTTACAGCTTTCAAATGTGGAACGATACCACGCCAGTTGGTAAGGATTTTATGTTCTCTTCTATTTTCCTACACTTTACTTAACCCCTTCACTTACAATATCGTGTCACACACGTGATTTCTATCGTTCGAACTATGATTGCAATTGAATCTTATTGTAAGTTCAATTCTGATTACAATTTACACAGTTAATGCTTGTCAGTGCGAAATATACGTAATATTTCAATTTCCTGGATTTCTTTTAATGCTGGACCAATAAATATTTACCTCTGACTGACACACCTGTTGGGAAAATCGTAAGGCAAGGGGTTGAACTATTTTTAACGTTGTTTAAGGTGTGACGCATCAGGACGAGTTGCAGTACCTTTTCTATATTAAGGAATACTTCCCGTACTTCGAAAGTAACGCTCCCGAAATTCCTATGGTGGAACTCTTCACGGACATGTGGGCACATTTCGTGAAAACTGGTGAACCAATTCCTAAGAACAATGATAGGCTCAAGAACGTGCACTGGAGTACCTTCGTGCCCTCGCGGTCAAATTACTTGGATATTAATCTTCACCCAACCATGAGAACAGATTTCTTCCCGGAAAGAATGAAGTTCTGGGAAAGATTGTTCCCGTTGCCTCCGTCAACAAGTGCAGTGAAACATTGAATGTATATCTTCTTCTACAATAGATTATTTTTTGTTTTTTAATCATTTCTTGCCAAAAAATACAATTTAACAAGAATTCTTTAGATAGGTCATAGGACTTTACGTTTGAAATAACGTATTATAAATGTAATAAAGAAGAAATACTGAAATAAATGCTGAGGTCATGAAACTTGCGATATCGTTGTACATCCGACTTTTCTTTTGACAAACCGATTTGTTGTTAAAAATCTAAGATGATTAATTGATATTTTTGTACGCAATAATGTAACTAGCATGTATAAATTATATGATTACCTTATCCGCCAGTTCGTTACACATATACAATTACTGATATTAACAGGGTTGTCGGGGAAAAAGAAAACGTTTGTATCCCTGTGATACGTTCGATCGAGAAAAAGCTGTAAATGTAACAAATTTAGAAACACGCTTACAGAAACGTTTATGAGATACCATTGTTCTCAGTTTGATCATTGGATTTCCCCAATTATTTTCCGCTTAGCGTCACTATAAATTGCTCCGTTTATCCACGACTGCTCCAGTGTTCGCACGAACACATGTTATAACGGTTCATTGAATACAGTTGTCTCCTACTTCTACTTATTTTTCAACTTCAAAGACAACAAGGATTTTATCATCCGAAAACTAAGCTTCGAGCTTGAAAATGAAGAGCTTTTTGTTACTTCTCTTCGGTGCCTTCATCGCCATTAGTGATGTTCAAAGTAAAAGAACTGAGCAACCGTTGGTAAATGCTCCAGTTGGAAAAATTCGTGGTTCGATTATATCTTCGAGACTTGGCAAATCAATTTACTCGTTTCGAGGCATCAAATACGCGGATCATCAACGCTTTCAGGTAAGAGGTTGAATTTTTGTACAAAATCAGCGGAAATTATTTCAGGTGGTCGTCCAAACTTGACGTGCCTCATAAGATTATTCAGCACCGACGATACAAAATATTATCTTAACGCGATTCTCCGCTCCGATTACAAATGGTTTGCCTGTGAATCATCGTTACAAAGTCAACGAACAGATTATCGCGTTTCTCCATCGTATATATTAATCTCGTGCCACCGATAGTTTTCGTAAAATTGAAAACAAATTACAGACTGTTGTATGAATGTATTATAAGTCCGTGTAACTACACGGAACGAATGAAATCGTTCTGTACTGGTACAGCCTTCAACTCCGGTGCGAGACTGGAACGATGTGTTCGACGCCAGCGAAGAAGGACCCAGTTGTCCTTACTCTGGAGGTACATTGCAATCCGAAGATTGTTTACGTCTAAACGTTTACACTACGAAGGTAAGCAGTGATTACAGATCCATTTAAAATATTAGCAAACATTTTGTACCATTTCTTGCCATCTAATTTCAGCTGCCCTGCAGAGGCGAAAATGTTAGCAGACCAGTTATGATATTTATACATCCAGGCGGTTTCTTTTCGATGTCCGGTCAAAGCCTGCTGTTTGGACCACAGTATCTAATGGATCAGGATATCGTGTTGGTTACCATTAATCATCGGCTTGGAACATTAGGTAACTATCGGGAGAATAATTGGTGAAAAAATGTTGATCTGTCAACGTTACTTATTTTAACTCATCCATACACGTGATTTCAGGTTTCCTGAACACAGGTGACAACCTGGCACCAGGCAACAATGGTTTGAAAGATCAGGTTTTGGCGTTTCGTTGGGTGAAGAGGAACATCGCTGCATTCGGTGGTGATCCAAACTCTGTCACCTTGTGGGGTTCCAGTTCTGGAAGTTTCAGCGTAATGTTGCACATGGTGTCCCCGATGTCCAAGAATCTCTTCCACAGAGTTATCTCGATGAGCTCTTCCGCCATTGGTTCGGAAGTTTACGGCAGGATTTCAGTAGGTGGACAGATGGAGATCGCCAAGAAGCAAGCTAGAGCGTTAAATTGCCCTACCAACTCGACCAGAGCGATATTGAGTTGTCTGAGTACAAAATCGATCGAGGACTTCGTCGATACCTTGGCACCATTATACGTGAGTGTGAGATATTATGGTTTTTGAAGCAGAGAATGCAAAATCGGGCATTTAACATATGTTTCGTGAGCGCAAAGTGCCCGATTCTTACCCTAGGGCGGAAAGTATTTTCGGGCGCAAAGTATTTCCAGGCGCAAAAATTGGGCTTTTAACGCCTATTTGGCGAGCGCAAAGTGCCCAATTCTACTTTGCGCCCTAGGGCAAGAATCAGACACTTTGCGCTTGCCAAATAGGTATTGAAAGCCTGATTTTTGCGCCCTCTGGTTTAAAAAATAGCGCACGTAACACGGACGCAAGGTGATCCTCACCCTCACCCGATGTACTATTTTCTTCAAAGATTGCTACATTGTACGATAGGATTGGCGTGGAAATGGAATGCTTTGGAAACCCGTCGTGGAACCGGAAGGCAGCAGCGCAGAGCGATTCTTGATAGAACAACCGTACGATTCGATCACGCAAGGGAGGTTCCAACAGGTTCCTTACATCCTAGGAGTTACGGAGAATGAATTTGGTGGAGTTCCTTCCCGTAAATGCCTAATATTTGATATTACTAATCGCAAGTTTAAAATTCGTTCTGCTGATTAATTCTCTATCGTAGTCTACGAGCAAGATAGGATATATGGAAATGGTACGCTGTACCGCGAAATAAACGGAAACTGGACCACTCTTGCTCCCATTATAGCCTACTACGAACGTGACACACCACGATCCTATTATATCAGCGCAGAACTTATGAAATTTTATTTCAACGATCAACCAATTGGTCCCTCTAACGTTAAACAGATTGGTCTGGTTCGTATGACACTCGTTTCAATCAAAACGATGAAATAGTATAATAAAAATCCAAGTTGATTCTTATCAAATATTTTGCAGCTGTATGGAGATTCTGTAATCGTGTTTCCCATGTATCGAGCTGCTAAGATCTTTGCTACGAACTCGAAACAGCCGGTGTACTTTTGCAAATTTTCCTACCAAGGGCGGTACAGCTTCCAAAAGTGGAATGGTACCACGCTAGCTGGTAACGCCTTTACGTTTCACCATTTGTTTAAGGGTTTACTATATAATCTTGATTGAAACTGTTTACTATGTTGCTCAAGGTGTGACTCATCTGGACGATTTGCAGTACCTTTTCTATATTAAGGAATACTTCCCGTACTTCGAAAGCGACGCTCCTGAAATTCCTATGGTGGAACTTTTCACGGACATGTGGGCAAATTTCGTAAAAACTGGTCAACCAATTCCTAAGAACAACGATAAGCTCAAGAACGTGAACTGGAGTACTTTCGTGCCCTCGCGATCGAATTACTTGGATATTAATCTTCATCCAACCATGAGAACAGACTTCTTCCCGGAGAGAATGAAATTGTGGGAAAGATTGTTCCCTTTGCCTTCGTCGACAAGCGCAGTTAAACATTGAATGTATCACCAATAACAATGCATTACCAAAACGTAAAACAGCTTAACAAGAATTTTGTATTCATCTCATCTCTGTTATAAGACATTATTATGAATGTAATAAAGAAGAAAACTGAAACAAACTGTTCTAAGGTCATTAAATTTGCCATATTGTTACACATTCGGTTTTCCTTGTTGATAAATTCGCAAGGACACTTGTATGTATGATATTATAAATACAAGTGAGTGTACGTTATACGATTATCTTATCATAAGTAAAATTGTCTGTTGGTTTAACATATCTATACAAAAAGTAATGCTTGTGCATCCTTATCCTCGTGATACGTTCGATCGAAAAAAAAAAGCTGTAAATATATTAAATTTGGAAGCGTAATTACATACGTGTATATGACACCATTGCTCTTATGATTAGAAGTCGGATTTCCCCACTCATTTTCCTCTTGGCACTCCTATAAATTGCGCGGTTTTCCCTTTGGTTCTTCAGTGTTTGCACGAATACCGTTTGCAACGGTTCACTGGATACACTCTTGTCTTCAACTTCTGCATCTTCTTCATCTTCAAAGAGTACAAGGATTTTATGAACAGAAGGCTAAGCTACGAGCTTTAAAATGAAGAGCATTTTGATACTTTTCGTTGGTGCCTTTATCGCCATCGGTGATGTCCAAAGTAAAAGTGTCGAGCAACCGTTGATAACTGCTCCAGTTGGAAGAATTCGTGGTTCAATTATATCTTCGAGACTTGGGAAACAAATTTACTCGTTTCGAGGTATTAAATACGCTGATCATCAGCGTTTTCAGGTAAGTATTTGAATTTTTATATAAAGCGGGACTGTATCAATATTGCACAGAAATATCGATCGTCAATTGATGACTGTACGTCAAGAAATCATCTGTGTCACTAACGGCTGGTTTGCTTCTGAATCATCGTTAAAAGATTCACAGATTATCGTGTTTTCGTATCGTGTAAAATTGATCTGATACGACATAATATGTATTTTCGACAAAGATCGCTATATAAAGGGGAGTGAAAATCGGTTGAACGAATGAGTGGTAAAAGTTAAGTATCGTTTTGCAATTGTATAGCCTTCAACTCCAGCGGAAAATTGGGAAGATGTCTTCGACGCCAGCGAAGAAGGACCCAGCTGTCCCCACCCTAATGGAAAGTTGGAAGTTGAAGATTGCTTGCGCCTCAACGTTTACACCACAAAAGTAAGCATCGACTACGAATCCATTTAAAACGTCAGATGAACTTCAACATTCCTTGCTGTCTAATTACAGTTGCCTTGCAAAGGCGACAATGTAAGCAGGCCAGTTATGGTATTCGTACATCCTGGTGGTTTCTATGGGTTCTCCGGGCAAAGTATAAACTTTGGTCCTCAATATATCTTGGATCAGGATATCGTTTTGGTTACTATTAACTATCGTATTGGATCGTTAGGTAACTATAAGGAGAATAGTTAGTAGAAAATTCTCATTGTATCATTGATACAAATGTCTTCAGGTTTCCTGAGTACTGGCGACAGTTTGGCACCAGGTAATAACGGTCTGAAAGATCAGGTTCTGGCGTTGCGATGGGTTCAAAAGAATATCGCCGCATTCGGTGGCAATCCAAATGCCGTCACTTTGTGTGGCTACAGCGCTGGAAGTTTCAGCGTAATGTTACACATGGTGTCACCGTTGTCTAGGAATCTCTTCCACAGAGCTATCTCGATGAGTTCCTCGGCGATTGGATCAAATGTTTACGGTCGTGTTGCGAAGAATGGACAGAAATGGTTGGCTGAACGACAGGCTACAGCTTTAAACTGTCCTATCGACTCAACCAGAGCAATGCTGAATTGTTTGAGTACAAAACCAATTGAAAACTTTACAAATACCCAAGCATCATTGTTCGTGAGTGTGGAATATTTCATGGAGTATTTGAAAATATCCTTTTCCTCCTCTGACGAATAAAGTTTCTAACGTTGTGAGACAGGATTGGCGGGGAAATCCGATTCTGCTTTGGCAACCGACCGTCGAGCCCGAGAGTATCGGTAAGGACAGGTTCTTGGTCGAACATCCGTACGACGCGATCTCCCATGGAAGGTTCAAACAGGTTCCTTATATTCTTGGCGTTACGAAGGACGAGTTTGGTGGAAACGCAGTCTGTAAGAGTTTAAAAGTCGACGTTGGTATTCGCAAGTTCAACATTTTCTTTCTGCTAATCAATTATACGCTGTAGATTATGAAAAAGCTAGGATCAACGGAAATGATTCGCTGTACCGCGCAATAAACGGGAACTGGACCACCCTTGCTCCTATTATATTCAATTACGAACGTGACACACCACGATCCTATCATCTTAGCTCGGAAATTAAGAAATTTTATTTCAACGATCAAGATATTGGTTCTTCCAACTACAGAAAACTTGGCGAGGTTCGTACAAAAGTTACTTGAACTGAAAGGTTGAGATATAATTAAAAATTGTATCAATGTTTTACATGTAATTTACAGTTGTATGGTGATGCTATAACTTTGTTGCCTATGTATCGAGCGGCTAAGTTGTTTGCCTCAAATAACAAGCAACCAGTGTACTTTTATAAATTTACCTATCAGGGGCGATATAGCTTCGTTATGTGGAATGACACCACGCCAGCTGGTAAAGCTTTTATGTTCTTTTCTTTTTATGTATTTAAAGATATACTATAATTATTATTTTCGGTGTTGTTTAAGGTGTAACCCATCACGACGATCTGCAGTATCTCTTCTACATGAAGCAATTTTTCCCGTACCTCGAAAACGATGCTCCTGAAATTTCTATGGTGGAGATTTCCACGTCCATGTGGGCGAATTTCGTGAAAACTGGCCAACCGATTCCCAAAAACAACGATAAATTTAAGAACGTGCATTGGAATAACTTTGTACCATCGCAGAACAATTTCTTGGAGATCAATCTTCATCCAACTATGAAAACTAACTTCTTCCCTGAAAGAATGCATTTTTGGGAAAATTTGTTCCCTCTGCCTTCGTCATCGGATACAGCGAAACAATGATTGTATTAACCTTTAGCTAAACGCGATAATCCGATGGAAGTTATTGTTACCGTTATTGTATCTGTTTTGTTCTTACGTGAAACATTGCGTTTGAAATAAAATATTGTGTGTGTGCAAGAATACTTTGAGTAAAATCATCGTTTTATATTTTTCACACAAATCATAACCATAAGTGCGAATAACAGAGATTGTTAGCATATGCTTCAAGAAAGGGAACTACTGTTTATTTAATTTTAATTCAATAATATTCCGTGCTTTTACTGGGTCAAGCGTAAAAGTGTTCCGTCCTCAAAGGGTTAATAGCAGAGAATAAACCTACGTATAATTTGCTTGTATAAATGTATTTAATAAATAAAATTCAATGCGATAAATTAATATTCGTATCAAATATTTTCCAAGGCTACGCTGCGATTACCTTAATTTTCTTTCAATGTTCTAAGGTGTGTATAGCAAGACAACTTACGGTACTCGTTCCTCACGAAGGCTCTCTTTTCTATTTTATAATGAGTTTGCACCTGAAGTTCCGATTATAGACATGACATTATATGCATGCATACGGACCAGTTTCGTTAAGAGTGGTGAACCTGTTGCCACCAGTGGTACGTTTAAGAACATAAAGTAGGACGGGTTTGCTCATAAGCGAGATAACTACCTGGAAATTAATGCGAATTTTACCATGAAGACTGGTCTTTATCTAGATAGAATACAGGAATGGAAGACGCCGTTTCCTGTACCTTCAGCATCACAAGTTGCCAACGTAGTTTTAAATTTCTTCAATTCTGTTTGTGTCATTTCTGTTGATTTTTTTTTTTTCGATTACTAGTTAAATATCAAATTTTAATGATTCTTATGCATCATTGATTAACTTGTTTGTCGAATCTTGAGGTCATGACACTTCCAGTGTTGTTATACGTTCAGCTTTCCGCTGATAAATCTGCGAGAAGTTAGTGAACGATCAGTGTTTTGTAATTAAAAACCTAAGTATACAAATTGATATTAACATGCTCGATCGTCTAAATAGTACAAGTTACACGACTGTTCGTGGACACAATCGCAGCTTCACAAGCAGAAATATACATATATGTGTCGATCTGTTATAATCTCTGATATTTAAAATCTTGTCTACATAAACTTTTCTGTCTTTATCTTTGTGATACGTTGGATCAAGAAAAGGTTCAAATACAACGTTTTAAATAGCTTCACGTGTATGTATAAAACATCATTGCTCTTCTAGACGGATAATTGGATTTCCCCACTCATTTTCCTTCTGGCAGGTGTATAAATTGCTCCGTTTTGCCCTTGGCTTCTTCAGTGTTCGCACGAACACCGTACGCAACGTTTCAAAGGGATCGAGCTTTTTGCGAACAGATAGCTAAGCGCTGAGCCTTAAAAATGAAGAGTATTTGGATACTTTTCTTCGGTATCTTCACTGCCATCAACGATGCCCAAAGCACCAAGGTCGAGGAACCATTGGTAGCTGCTCCAATTGGAAAAATTCGCGGCTCGATTATACCTTCCAGACTTGGAAAACAAATTTACTCGTTCCGTGGCGTGAGGTACGCCGAACCACCTACTGGACAGCAACGATTTCAGGTACGAGTTTCAACCCTTTACGATCAAAGAGTGTTTTACGTGATCTTTAACATCGTGTCACGAGGAAATGACAATATCGCTTGATGCCTGTTACGAAATGTCTTAACGAGATCTTCCGTTCCAGTAACAAGAAGTCTACCTATGAATCATCGTTGAAAAGTCAATGTACCATATGAAATGTTCAGTTAATCTTACGTTATAAATCTTTTTCGACAAAATTCGTGTATAAAGAAGAATTTACGATTGTTTAAGAAACAGAATTGTTTTGCAATTGTTCAGCCTCCAATCCCGGCACAAGATTGGGAAAATGTTTTCGACGCGAGCGAAGAAGGACCCAGTTGTCCCTATCCCAAAGGAAAGTTGCAATCCGAAGACTGTTTACGTCTAAACGTTTACACCACAAAGGTAAGCAGTTGTCGCGCATCTATTGAAAATGTTAATGATCTCATTTAACATTTTTACTGGCACGCTAAAGGCGTTGAAAACTTGGTCAGGTAAATCATTTATGTTGATGAAATTTTACCTATTATTATTACGATTCTTCGTGATTTCTATTATTAAGAATTCAGAATTTGGGGTATCTGATACGACGATTTCTAATTAAGTAATTGAAAGGATATTAACACGTTGGCTGCCATCTAATCAAATAATTAACAAAAGAAGTGATAAAATAAACTGCAGATGGCGTTAATGCTAGCTAACGAATTGAAAGATTAAATTTGAAAATTGATTGACTGTGTTCTTAACAATCAGAATTTCAGCGTGTCTGACTACATACGTCCGTTTTCACTGTGTCAGTCAATATGTTAATAATGCAAGCGACAAATTTCTATGAAAATTCAAGTTGAGTGGCACAGTGAAAACGGACGTGTGTAGTCAGACACGATAAAATCCTAAAATTTTAAGGACGCAGTCGATTAATTTTCAAATTTTACTTTTCAATTCGATAGCCAGCATATTATTAGCTTAATACTAACGCTATCCACGGTTTATTTCATACTTCTTTTTGTCAATTATTTGATTGTAACAAATTTCGGCTGTCAGTCACTGGTGACTTAAGGTTTCTGATTGTCTAACTTTAGTTGCCACGCGAGGGCGAAAACGTAAGCCGACCAGTTATGGTATTTCTACATCCGGGCGGTTTTTATGGATTCTCCGGACAAAGCTTGCTGTTTGGACCGCAATATCTGATGGATAAGGACATCGTGTTGGTTACCGTTAATTATCGTATCGGAGCATTAGGTACTTTGCAGGCAAATAATTGGTGCAAGATGTTGATTCGCCGACGTTATTCGTCTTGATGCATCGATACAAATGTTCCCAGGTTTCTTGAGCACCGGTGACAATCTGGCACCAGGTAACAACGGCCTGAAAGATCAGGTCGTGGCGCTTCGTTGGATTCAGAGAAACATTGCCGCGTTCGGTGGCGATCCAAATTCCGTCACCCTGTGCGGCTATAGTTCCGGGGGTTTCAGCATAATGTTGCACATGGTGTCACCGATGTCCACGAACCTGTTTCACAGAGCCATCACAATGAGTGCTTCGGCCATTGGAGCAGGTGTTTACGACGGTATTTCGAACAATGGACAGAAACACCTCGCTAAAAAACAAGCCGAACTGTTGGACTGCCCGACCGACACAACTGGTTCGATGTTGCTTTGTTTGAACTCGAAACCAGTTGAAAACTTTACGAACACTTTGGAATCGATGTTCGTGAGTATTCAATTCCATGTGATCACGTTCGCTGTCATATACTATACAACTATATTATTTGTTTATTGTACGACAGAGACAATTTGAATAATCGTTGTTATATTTCGCGGTAGGATTGGTACGGAACTCCAGTTTTACTTTGGAAGCCCACCGTGGAGCCTGAAAGTCGCGGCACAGAACGATTCTTGACCGCTCAACCGTACGACCTGATCAAGCAAGGAAAGTTTCAACAGGTTCCTCATATCCTTGGCGTTACGGAGGACGAGTTTGGCACAGTAGCTTCCTGTAAGTGTTTCGCGTCTGACGTTAATATTCACAAGTTTAATATCCGCCCTACCGACTAACTATACCTTACAGATTATGCGAAAGATGCAATAAATGGAAGTGGCAAGTTCTACCGTGAATTAAACGAAAATTGGACCACTCTTGCTCCTATTGCGTTCATGTACGAACGCGACACACCGCGGTCGAATTATATCAGCAAAGAATTACGGAAATTTTATTTCAACGATCAACCAATTGGTTTGGCTAACAACGAAAAGCTTGCACAGGTTTGTACGAAATTTATCTGAAGCGTTGTTACAGCTTGTATTAATTTCTTGTAAACATCTTACAGCTATACGCTGATGCTATACCTACATTCTCCGTGTATCAAGCCGCTAAGATCATGGCTACGTATTCGAAGCAACCGGTGTACCTTTACAAATTTACGTATCAAGGGCGTTACAGCTTCCAAATGTGGAACGATACTACTCCAGTTGGTAAGGCATTTATATTTTTGTTTTCTATTTGCTTGAAGATACGTTGTACGCACCTATCGACTTCACTTGAATTATTTTTTATGTTATTTAAGGTGTGGCGCACCATGACGATTTGCAATATCTCTTCTACATAAAGGAATTTTTCCCGTACTTCGAGAGTGACGCTCCAGAAATTCCTATGGTGGAAATTTACACGGACATGTGGGCGAATTTCGTGAAAACTGGCCAACCGATTCCCACGAACAACGATAAACTCAAGAACGTGAGATGGACTACATTCGTACCCGCGCAGACCAATTTCTTGGAGATCAATCTTCAACCATCTATGAAAACTAGCTTTTTCCCCGAGAGAATGCAATTTTGGCAAAGTTTGTTCCCCTTGCCTTCGTCAACAGGCCCGGTGAAACATTGATCTTATCACTTGCTGCGTAGTCGAGTATCCTCTTCTTATAGGAATCATTATTACCCTGTCATTATCTATACCGATTTTATGTAAAACAGCGAGTTTGAAATAAAATATTGTAAATGTAAAAAAATATTTATTATGGTCGTTGATAGCAAACGATATAGTCGATGTAAGTTATTGGTATAAACATGTCTAAAGAAAACAAAACTAGAAATAATTTGTTCCACACGAGATAAGCTTCACAACACCTGAATACTTTGTAAAATAGATACGTGATATTTTTAAATTTTTGGGTCTGTCGGTTGGAGTTTCACCATTTCCTCGCAAAGTTCCCAAAACTTTTTGCCTGTAGCTGGATCTTTTATACCGTTGGGAAGATCTTTTTCCTGAAACGCACAATTCGTAAATTTCACCACCAAATGATCGTACAAATATTACTGGAAGAATAAACGATTCGTTCCTATCGTTAACTTACTTGACAGTCCGCAAAATATTTGCCAGAAACTCCGTTCACTTGGTCCGAGACGGCAAGGTGTATGGTTGTTTGCGCACCCTGTTCGGGAGTTTTGAAGAAAGTGTTCAGTATCATTTGCAACACCCACGAGAATGGAGGCGGCACGTTCTTCCAGATGCCAGTGTTGATCAGACCAGGATGAAGGCAATTAGCGGTTACCCCTGAACCTTCGAGACGTCTTGCCAGTTCCAACGTGGACACGATGTTAGCGTACTTGGAAACGTAATACAGGTATCCGGGAAGACCCGTCGTCGGATTAACATTGTTTAAATTCAATCTTGCCAAATAATACAGACCCGAGGCGACTACAACTATCCGGCTTGGTTTCGAACGTTTCAACAAATCTGTCGACGATTAATGCAATTTGTTAATGTCTGACGTTTTCATAACGATCGTGTCGTAAAATAAATGGTGGAATATATTTATTTTTTACCAA
Organism: Stelis phaeoptera; assembly: GCA_943735885.1. Taxonomy (NCBI): domain Eukaryota; kingdom Metazoa; phylum Arthropoda; class Insecta; order Hymenoptera; family Megachilidae; genus Stelis; species Stelis phaeoptera. The sequence continues at coordinate 15,140,397 of OX030932.1, read as the reverse complement.
TTAGGAGATGAGTGAGTAAAAATGGCCCAAACTGATTGGTTGCCATGGTCATTTCTAAACCGTCCTCTGTTACTTTCTTTCTAAACACTTCAGCAGTTCCTGCGTTGTGAATCAACACGTCTAACCGGCTCTCTTCGCGATTTATTTGTTCCGCGAACTGTCTGACCGAGAACAAGGACGACAGGTCGAGCTTTCGAACGACGATATTATTATTGTTGGATTCTTTGATCAATTCCTCTGTGCAAAAAGAATATTATTGTTTTTCTTTAATTTATATTTACTAAGATATCTTCATTATGATATTCCAAATTGTATTGGTATTCGAAGTTTAATCACAGTCCTAATTTGAAATCGATCAAACCTTTTAATTTCTCGGCTGCGTCCACGTTTCGACAGGCCATGATCAATCTGGCGCCCCTCTTCGCAATGTCCCTCGCAGCCTCTTTGCCGATGCCAGAAGTACATCCAGTTATTATCACCGTCTTCCCGTCCATTCTGTTTTTGCTCTTACAGATTCCGGTTGTGTACTGTAAGTACAAGTGCAGAGCTAACAGGAACAGAAGCACGACGACTGACAGGGCTGCGGCCAAGTAACACAGCGTCGTACATGATACGATCTTCGGTAACATGATCTAAACGGATGGTGTACGATGCGTGACATATTGTGCATTTTATACTATGAACGTTTATTTCATTTCTTGCCTCATAAATATTTCTTAAATATTTGTTAGCGCAATGTTAGAACAAATAAAACACAAGACACTTAACATTTAGCAATCTTCGATTATGCCGTTCATAATTAAAATTAAAGTTCAATCGTACTAGATTTATCAGATTTAAACTGTAGACCGTGACATGATGTTATATGACAAAGAATTAAAAAACATTGTCCAAGAGTTAGAATGTAAGGTGCCCATCTAATTTGACCACTCAATTTTCTTTCGTAATTAATTCACGAACCAGCATTTCCTTTTATCATGGATGATACGACGTTGAAGGATCTTCAAGATAATATTTATACAAGTTTTGAATATCGCTCGTCCTTTAATTACGAAATAAGAACGGTACAGCTTGAAGAACTTTCGAATGAATTGAAAGGTTTTCGTTGCAGCAGACGACCCTGATGTCTCTCGTTCGATGGAATGTTAGCCAAAGGTCGATGACCATGAACATGAATCGTCCGAGATGTCGGACACTGGCGTTCTACTTGACAGAATAGTGGGTCGTACAAACCGTGTCTCGAATGAGAGTCAGATTTTTATATTGCAAACTTAACTTCCGTACAGATCCATGTTTTCAACAACTTACATTTTGTTTAGCAAAAATATACATAAGCAATTCTACGTAATTGTTTCGGTTACTTAAAATATTTCTACATTATTTTGATGTATGATAGCATTACTGATTTATGAATCAGATTTGTTAATCTGTACCGAAATCAAGGTAAACCTGTTTTTGCATGCTGCTCGTGGAACGTAAGAGTCATTTTTTTTTTTTTTTTTAACAAAAGCAGGAATAGGAAAGATTAATCGCATGCAGCAATTACAAATGATGCAATCGTACAGACAATATTACGGTATTAATTGGGCGTATGATTAAACGATTAAGGACAACGAAAATTTACAGTCACTATAGCGAGCGTAGAAAGTCTTACACAATTTGCTAAAGAATATTATTAAACAGTGTCAATCAACAAGCAAGAAAAACAAGCGAAACAATTATAATCTGATTAATCTAATGTCGAATTACACTCACATCATTCAAGCTCGTTCGACGATTCAAATGCTTGCACACCTTTTCCACCTGAGTCTTCTTTCTATACTGACATCACGGTGCGTGGAAACATGTAGTCTTCGAGCACCTCCCCCACTTTCTGACTGTGTAGAACCAGTAACGAAAGACCGTATTCATACAAACTTTGACGTAACGTTTCTTGTTTCATCGTATTTTTCAGTTCGTCGAAGTTTTATATCAACATTTAAATAGTCCGTTTGAGTTCGTTCAAACAATATTTACAAAGATTAACAGAATCGTGCCCTGTCTTCTATTATTATCGTAACGGCACCTAATGCAAATCTTCGATTGGTATGCGATTATAAGTTCATACCGATGAGGAAGTGAATTTTCATTAGGGTAATTATATTCACCTCGACTAATTAGATTTACATTAATAAAGTCTACGTTGAATGCACTATCGTTTGATAAAGTGTACCTAGATATACTAACAGCACAGTAGGAAAAAAAAAAAGATAACTACGATTAGCCTCTACGAATGATTTAAGGCGACAATCGTTTCGTTTGATTCTACGAGCATGATATTTATTCAATCTCATGGACATTATACTTCGATTTTCACTTTTTCCCGAATGATTTGCGACCGATTTCGAAACTTGGCTTGCAGGTCGTTGTTCGTTTGTATTTTTCCAAGCTGCTCAGACTCCACGGCGTGTTGCAGGATTTGCGATGTCAGGTTAGATATACGCAGATCTTGAAGCTTCATTGCGCTCTCAAGGTATGCGAGTTTGTGATTTAAGGTACAAATAACGTCGTCTTTCTCGCGCAGTTCTTGTCTTAATTGCGCGCAAACCTGACGAGAAACGGCGTCCCCCCCGTCCTCGTTCGCAGATATTTTGTCCACTTTAGACGCCTCACCGTCTCTTTTCCCTTAAACAAACACGAGAAAACAGTGTGTTTCAAGATTTTTATCTTTTCACTAATGCATTCGAATGTATAAGAAACCGATTTTAAGTTTTTTCTTACGTGAATAGAATTTTAACGATCGAAACTTGATGCTTGGGAAATAATTCCAAATAAAAATCCAACTAACGAGCCATTGTAAAACGGTCAGAAATTTTTCTCTGACGCGAGCAAAAATCGGTTTACGCGGCACGACATTTAATCGATCAGCAATACACGATAATTTCTCTGACGCTGCAACCTTTGCATCGACCTCGTCTTTATTGCCTGAACGAACTGTCGATTTGTATCATTATTAGTTTGCTTTTTCTTTTTCGTTACTATTATAGTGTCATGTTTTTAGTAGTATACCTTCTTCCACAGGATCTTTCTCTTTGTAATCGTCTGAAATAGGTGAAGAATTTTGATACTCGGAATTTTTTGAAACCTTATTCCTCAATTCTAATAATACGTTTTCGATGGCTCCGGATTGACCGTTTGCAAGTTGACTGATCGTATCTTTATTTAACTTCATATCAATTTTACTCAGTACTTTCCGATTCAATAAATTCCAATTTTCTTTCTTCGTGTTTAAACTGCTAGCTGGCACGTAGTTGTGGAGGTCAACGTAACGGGGATAATATACTTTGAGAACTTCCGCCATCATAACTAAGGAATATATATTTTTCAATCACTTCAATTATTATAAGAGGATATAATGAAAGTATTTAAGGATAATACAGCAGAAAGGAAAATGGTTGACGAGGTATTACCGGCATCCGAAAAATCTCTGTTTAAATACTTTGTCGGTTTCGAAAATGGGATCGTCGAGATCCACGTATATAATTCTTCGTCCAGCTTTTTCCCGTTTTCGTCGGCCATTTCTCTTCCGGTCGTAGATGGATTGTTAAATCGTTTAATTAAACTTCACGAAGAAAGCATGTGTTCGTATCAGACATATTTTTCCCGCATTATCATTCAAAACTTTGCTCGATGCAGTTATGATTTATGGAAGAATCTATTTACACGAAGGAATCTATTTTTAGGTGGTTTTGTTCGAAATATTTAATCACGAAGTCCGTAATAAGATTGACATCTTTGCTCTATTTGAAGTTGGATATTACATCTGTTTATCGATACATAATAAACGATCGTTAATCTTACACTTATCGAAGTATTTCAATTTATTTTATCTACTATAGAACGTAATACGTATCGAAATTGTTTTCGCACAGTATTTAAAAATTTGATTGATAATTTTAACGCAATACTTTGAATAAAATTCGTAATTTGAAAATAATGTTCACCACTCTAAAAAAGTCGAACAAAAATGTTCCTAGCATTGTCCAGCAGTGGAATTCAGTTTCATAAGTTACCTAACCTTGCAGCAAAGTGTTCAGAGTATTTAGTAACGTGTATTGTTGCAAAGTAATTGTCATGGCTTCGGAACGTTACAGTTTTTCGTTAACTACTTTCAGGTAAATATTGTCAGTTTTTTGTTGAATTTGTTACTTTTAGAAGATTACATTTAATTTGTCATGCTTCGTGTCATACAGTTCCGTGGATCGTTTTACAGTTTTCATGAACATAACCTAGCAGTGGATTGTACTAGTTTATAGAATTTATCGTTGAATGTACATTAATCAAACATTAAAATCCTTTTTACACGTAATCGTCTGTTCAAGATCCAATATAAAAACTAATTTTGCTTAACTTTCTATGAAAAATGCGCAAGTTTCAAGGATACGCATGACTCAACAAATATTCATATAATGTAATTGTCAAAGTATAAGAATCGATTAATTCTTTTACACAGCCCATCTGGGAAATTAGTGCAGATAGAATATGCTCTAGCTGCTGTTGCTGCTGGAGCGGCCAGCGTTGGCATTAAAGCCTCCAATGGAGTTGTACTAGCTACAGAAAATAAGCACAAATCTATATTATACGATGAACACAGCGTAAAGAAAGTAGAAACAATCACAAAACATATTGGAATGATATACAGTGGAATGGGCCCAGATTACAGATTGCTGGTAAAGCAAGCGCGTAAAATGGCGCAACAATATCAACTTATTTATCAAGAACCAATACCAACTGCGCAGCTGGTACAACGAGTTGCTATGCTCATGCAGGAATACACGCAATCTGGGTACGTCTTTTCAACCGTGTTTCAATTTACCTAATGTTCAATACAGTTAACTTACCGTGCAATTGAAATTACAGAGGAGTCAGGCCTTTTGGAGTGTCTCTGCTAATTTGTGGCTGGGACAATGGCAAACCGTGTTTATATCAATGCGATCCTTCTGGTGCGTATTTTGCGTGGAAGGCAACCGCGATGGGTAAAAATTTTGCAAACGGCAAAGTATTCCTTGAGAAACGATACAGCGAAGATTTGGAACTAGACGATGCTGTTCACACCGCCATTTTAACGCTAAAGGAAGGATTCGAGGGTCAAATGACCGCCGATAATATAGAAGTTGGCATTTGCGATGCAAACGGTTTCAGAAGATTGGATCCTTCCAACGTTAAGGATTATCTTGCCAATATTCCTTAACTTCAACTTAATTTTATATAAGGTTATTGCAGTGATCCTCGAACACTTCAAGGCGGATAATACTAGATTCTTATAATAAAACCTTTTGTTAAAAGCGAAACTATTATCTCTTTATTTATTACATCCATCGAATAGGATTATCACTGTCACGAATAAGTAAGATCGATATATTTTTCAAATTGTATTACAATCATCAATATCGAATGAATAAATTTACTTCTACAAATCTCGGATTTGCTCTGTTATGCAAAACATTTTCATTTGCGCAGGAACGCTGAATGAAATAAATGAGAAGGATATGAAATAATAACAGTAGGTAAATTTTGTTGTAACAATCATGTTTTTGATTACATTTGATTTTTCGTACGTAGCGGGTAATTGGTGTTACTTTCGGCAGAGGGCAGCACAGGCATCCGTGTCGGCTGGGCGCGATCGTGCGCGAATGCGAACGAGTATTCGTAGTTGGTGCGCGGCCGGCCGGTTGATTTGTTTCGCGTGTTACGTTGTGCTGTCACTGGATCGGTGGTTATTAGTGTTGACAAAAATCAGCGAGAGCACGTGTCGGCCTTGTCGGGCTGTCTGTCAACGAATGTGCAAAGGTAAGTTTCTAATTGATAGATTTTCAAATGAATTTCCGTTCAACGACGCTCGTAAATATCGATGCACACGGCAAACTAAGTCAACCGTGGCATCGATGTGTCGTTTCTAATATTGTAATTGTTTTCGATACCGAAGGTATTATTACCGAAATTCTTATTCTTACGTTAATTGTCGCTCATTATTGTAATTTGAATTTTCAAAGAAATACATTAATTTTCGATTAACAGCCGCCTGTTGAATCACGCAGCTCGGCGTTTGTTTGTTTATGTCCGCCATAAGTTATGCTCGGGCAAAGAAGTATTTTTTGTTTATCGAGTACGTGTCCTCGCGTGTCGCTAAGGTCTCGATCTGTTACGAACAAATTCAAATAATTCTGACCCTTCTTTCTAACGTGCCACGTAAAATTATTCGTTATCAAATAGATACGTTTTCTTAAGTTAAACAGGTATGAGTATAACTATACAAAAAGGGACCCTTTTACGTGTTAATAGTTAAGGATCAGTCGAAAGAATGAAAAATCGAGAGCATCGGCTAATATTTGATCCTCGTTTCGCGTTCTTTTGCTTTTTCTCTTTTTCCTCCGTTTCCGCCTTGCTCGTTTTCCTGACGTCGCATCGGGGATGAACAATGCCGGATTTTAATATGACGCATCCGCATCCGCATTTTCACGAGTAACGCCGGCTTTCATTTACCGTTTCCACGTTGCTACTCGAACATCTCCGCGGACAATCATAGCCGTGGAGAGGGTAGTCGGGGGCGTAGGGGTTGGAGGTAGGGAAACAGAGAATCGCGAAGACGAAGGCTTCGTCGAAGCCGGTTGCACGGTTTGCAATTTTAATGTCGGCATTACGAGAGAGCCTGGTCCTCCTCAGCCGGCCGGGCTGGCGAAAGCGCTGAATTTACATTTCCGCTTTTGCGGGGAATCGCGAGCTCGCCGGTGTCGTTTATTAAACATTCTAAAAAGCTTGCCGGATTCTCTTTGTTACGCCTTGTCCTTTCGTTCTTTTCGATCGGCCACCTTTCAGATTCCGACACCTCGCGATGACGCTACTGGTTTCGACTTTAATTAATTTCTATTCAACGCTCGAAACCAACGGAGACAAAGCAACAGCAAAACTCCATTTACACTTGTACTGCAGAGGTGCAGTACGTGCTGCGCTTCTGTCAATTGAATAGTACCAATGACGGATGTGTCGTGTCGTAGATTGGCTGGAAGTGGTTTCCTTTACCGTGCGTTACGAACCTGGTTTGGGACAGTTTGGTTGGAACGCGTTCTAAATGTATCGTTAAGGATGCGTGTAACGTCGCGTTCCAAGCGGACTGCTAACGAGTACCGCGTCTTCGCGTTTTCGCATCTGTCGCGTCCCTCGACGCTCTAATTACGGACGTTTCCTTCTCCACCCTTCGTTTTTTTATTTCTTCTCCATCAGACCCACCGGCTGGACTTAACGCGTGTAACGACACCACGTGAGACTGAAATTACACGCGGTCTAATTGCGATTTGCTTGGTCAAGGAATGCCCACGGTTATTAACACCTTCGAACGATACTCGAGTAAAAATTCTTTCTTTCATTTTCCTTATTGTAAAGTGTGAAATTTTGAAAATTATCACCGAACGCTACGTCAACTTTCGTACTACGCGATCCGTATCGTGTCAACAGAAACTTTTCGACTTCTCGAAGTATACATACATATACGCTCGAGCACTTACCGCGGACATATTCATCTAGCCGAGCCAAGTTCTTAAACTATGTGAATACTGTGAATACTGTTCGTGTTCGAGAAGCTTCGGTTTAAATGACCGTGCGGTTACTTCGATAACGATCGTTCGAACTCCTCCCGTTACGGTTATGGTAGTTGAGACGATATCAGGTATTCGCTGTTTATTTGACACGCGGCCTGCATCGCAGCATCGACTTATCGATATCGAGTAAACGTATATGTGTTACGGATGTGCGTGTTGCTTGGATGGACGTGACGTGGAACATTAGGAAACTGCAATGGAAATAATAATCCTTACCATCGACCACTGAAATAATTATTCAAAAATTAAGGACTATCGATTAATCCCTTGTTTCTTGAAGATTTGTTCCAACTTGCGTACTCCTTTATACGATGTTCGAACCTCAACGAATCAAACCTTTGAAATTGGTGAAAAAAATTGTGAGTCATTTAGCGAGAAAGATTTGGAAGTTTTTCCTTCGTGTCGTTAACCGGAAACGTAGGAGTTTTCAGTTGATCGACTCAATCTCGGGTCGCCTCCTATCTGTGGTCCCCTTAATCGTTTATCCTCGCAAAAAAGGCGCAAAGTCACAGCGAGCCATCTGCTGTACGCTACTGGCTTTTAAGAAAGGTAGGAAGGGTGACAGGGTGAAAGGTAGGAAGGAAGGAAGGAAGGACGTAAGACAAGCAATTTAACCAGACATTCTCTTCGCTAGCGTCTCGTTTTCTTTCGCTCATCGCACATGTCGTCGTACTTTTCTTCGTTTCGAACGCTAGAAAATGAATAGCTTGCTGCTGGGAAAGAATACTTTGATATCGATGATACATTTTTATCTAATTACGTTAACTTTCTTATGTTTCCTTTTTTTTTATTTGTCTCATTAACGCCCGTACAAATGTTGTCATTTGCATAGGGGTAAACTTTAAGCGTTAATAAATGGTAGTTGGGGAAAGTTTTATCGTTGCCGAGATAAATTCTCGCACAATAGTAACCAAAGACAAGAGGAAATACGAGAGAAGAGAAGGCTACAGCCATCTTAGATACACGTAGATGAACAGAATTCTGTATGAGCAGCTTGCCTGATGCGCCAGTGAAACAGTCCGCATTGTCTTCGTCTCGAATCTCCATTGTTTTATTCGAGCTTGAAACCCCCTTTCTGACGCGAGTTTGAATTCAGAGATCCGTTGTCTGGGCACAACCTGGTTGTCCCGTTTGCTACGTCGAACACGGAAGGTGTTTCCTACCAACCCTGCTAAGTCTTCTCGCGCGAAACGAATTCTACGATTTTTCTCTTTAAATCACTATAAAACGATTCGAACTACGAGGGATCCTTGCGTCGTATATTTCTTACGTGCGAGGAAACGAGATCTGTTCGCCGTGTCGAGTGTGCGTATTTCTTTTAAAACGAGGAAAAATTGGTACGCGAAGGCAACGGAAACGATCCGAAACTCGCTTAGGCGAGCAATCAATAGGAAGACTGTTCAGCGAAGTAATTAATTGGCTTAATCGAGGATGCGGCACGATATACACGCAGCCAACGTAATCCTGAGGGTAAAGCTGGTATCGGGATATTTCGTGTCAGCGATCGAACGAGTAGGCAAGCAGGCATTAAAGCCCTGAAAGCATTCAAAGAGTGATCTCTGAACAGGGAGAGGAAAGTAGATGGAGGTGGCAACCGGTGGTTCTAACGATGGCTCCAGTTACTGAAAGGTTCGCCTTAGCATCGTCGACCTTTCATCCCGGTGATCGGTGATCGGCTCGGCTTTAAACGATAAAGTGGCAAACTAATCGCTGGTACGCGAGCCTGTTGCGATACAGCCGGGCCAAGGAGATAATGGACCGATGCCGCAGGATGCACGGGGCTAACCGCAACCCAACATCCCCCGTAAAACCCCCGTACAAACTCGCCTATCATCGATATCTATCGATAAACCCGATCCTACCGCGACCATCCTTATTTATTAGCCTTAAAACAACGCCAACAATCTTCTACCAATTTACTTCCTCCGAAGTTGCCTCCCTTTTACCTCAGTTTTGGGACACCGTGACAGATAATTACATCGGGCAAACGTTAAAAGGTTTATTCCGTGAAATAAAGAAATTTTCATTTGGTAAATCTTAAATTCGTGATGTCACGCATTGAAAGGGTTCCGGTTGCCCTAAGCGCCACGTCAGTCACCGGTGATTGACACCCGAAATTTTGTGCAATCAAATAATTGACAAAAAGAGCTATTAAATAAACCTTGGATAGCGTTAATATTAAGTTAATAATGCTGGCTATCGAATTGAAAGGTTAAATTTGAAAATTAATCGACTGCGTCCTTAATAATTTTAGGATTTTCTCGTGTCTGACTACGTACGTCCGTTTTCAGTGTGCCAACGCGATATAACTATTTGCCCAAGGAAACACATAACCGTGGATCAATCGGTTGGTTATTTCGAACTTTAATAAATTTATCAACCGCTATAAGTCTTTCGATGAACGGTGCAAGTATCATAACTCCCGGTTTTCAACTTTGAGAGTGCTGGTACATTTTGCGTTACAAATAATGCGGATGTCGCGTATAAATTCTTGTTTCAAAACGGAGGCGAGCCGTTTCGAAACTTTGAACGAAATGCAGACTGCTAATAGAAACAGAGTATACCCTCAACGTTTTGTTGATACTTTCGACGAAAGCAACAAATATTTTACTGTTTTTTTTTCTTCTCTTTTTCAAACGTTTGTCGATACGATACGCGTTTCGTTCTTTCTTTCACTCGTTTAGATGTTGAATTTAACGCGTGCACCCGTGCGGAAACATCGCGTAGAATCATTTTGAAACGTCGATAAAGATAGTTGCAACAACCGGTGTTTCCCTGTTCGACTATTTTCAGGAATGTGCCATTCCTCTGCGCAGGTCTGTAAGCTTTCTCAATCGATAATTTTATGTCCGTTATCAATTAAACGGAGTCAGGGAGGAAAGCCGAGGCATCTTGATCCATAACGAGAAAACAATTTGCGATTAATTAAATGGAATGCTGCTTGAAGCGGGAAATAATGTCACCATGCATTTCTCTTGTGCATGTTTCTTTTAATTTTGATTTTTCAAACGCGAAACTTTCATAGTCTTCCAATTGTAAGTTTGATCCGTAATCATTACCCGACTGTGGGATAATTTATTCAAAATCAATTGGTTTCACTGTGAAACAGATGCCCACAACTTCCTGATTGTATAGATATTACGGAAACACATTAGCCGAGCAAAATCAGAACACACAAGAATCGTAGATATATTTAATACCTTCGTGAAACAATATTTTGACCTCGTCGAGTTAAAATTGTTCGTTATCGTATTTAGAAACGATCCGATCATAATTATTTATGATTATAACTCGTAGCCGAGGATGGTCGTCAGTCGGTTAACGATGCTCGGAGATTCAGAAACGAATTACAGCCGCGTTGTTTGCAATTTTCCCGAAGCGACCGTAAGGCTTAGTCGTTTGGCGGATTCGGGCTCGCTTTTGCAAAAACAAGTATTCCTATATCTCAAAACTTTGGCAATAGTCCTCTCTCTTGTGTCGGTTGAATCACATCCCCCCCCCCCCCCTGCCACCCTCGTCGAAATCCGGAACTGGCTCTGGCTGTTCCGTTCATATATGAACACCGGGACACGCATACTCCAACGAACGGCGCGTTGTTTCAGAAACTTTCCAGCGAAACTGCTATAATTCAGGTACCAACCTGACCGGGGAGGGGAGGGCGCAATTAAAAGCACGACTTTTTGCCGTCGCGACGTTTACATACGAAGGTCTATTCGTGTTATACCGTACCGACAATGTAACGTAAAATTTACTATTCTCCCCCCACCTTCCATTTCTCAGCTATTTAATAGGTATTAAACAAAAATATTTATTAACCATTTCTATGTGTTGAATTTTGTTATATACCTAAGAACAATTTATTGACCGTGAGCCTTGACAAAATCGGATGAATTTTACCGCTTGGATCGAAAAGGATTTGTAAAAAAGAAAAAAAGATTACAGAGAGATTCTATGGATGATAGAGGGAAATGGAAATCGGATCAACCGGCATTATCGACGCTTGAATTATCAAGCAATTTTATCTCCATAATTAAACAAGCTTCCCGTTTCTCGATGGCGAACGGTAATGCGTTTTTTAAGCGAGAAGGAATCGAGGAGAAAAATGACTAAATTGCTGCGGATGGATTGCGACGATCGCGTGGGAAAACTTGGACGATTTTATAGCCGTCTCTTTTCACGCTAGCCGCTACGAATTTTATTTGGTCGGATAATTCAGAAATTAATATACTAAGCCAACTCTGAGCATTGTTAAAATCGCACCAACTAAACTGTGTGAAATAACAAATTAGACAAATTTTTGATACCTTTATCCCCTCGTTCTATTCGGATTCGAATAATTTGAACGACAAAAATGTATCGAGCGTATTAAACGAGAAAATGAGAAATTTTTGAAATTCCCGTTCTGGCGGAATATCGAGCGCGAAAGGATGGAATGCGGGCCGCAAAACGACGGAAACTATTGGTTGGCAGGAAATAAATCAGTATGACGAACTGGGCTGGTGGGCGCGACTAGCCCATAATTTGACATCAGTCCTGTTCCGTCGGTAACTCTGGCTTAATTACATTCCACGATGCTCGCCACTCATTGTATTCCCGGACAGAGTTATGTTTCCTAGAACAAGCACAAAGACGTCTTGAAACTCTCGAAAAGGGATTCCCTCGGGAATCACGTGACTGACTGCGGGATGCATCGAACCGTGCGTATCCGGTCGAAATTAGTTCACCTTGAAACTTATTAACCTAGACGCCTCCTTCGTTCGACTATTTGAACCAGAATTCCACGGATCTTGATACCTTCGACTTATCAAGTATACGATCGGCTTCGTGTAATTTTCAAACGAAATCTTTCAATTTGATACCTCATAGTATTATTGTTACGCTATTGCTGTTCAAAGATTGACTGTTCCTCTTTTTTGTCGAGCGTCAGTTATCGGCGTCGCGCACAACAGCGTGTAACGTTAAGAATGGAGACGGTAGAAGTAGAAAAATGGCACGAGAAGATAGATCGAGCAACGATCTAATTTTATCCGTGGCCAAAGAGGGAGGATCGAGGATCGGGGTTCTCTCCCATACGGTGAGAAGGGAGAAGGGTCGCCTGTGCAGGCACATGGGATGAAAAAAGCTGCTCATCGGAGCTTGCGACGACAGGAAACCGAAGCGATCGACGTCATTCGAGGCTGTTCGGGCTTCTGGAAGCTTTGATCGCTCGGCCGGATGCCGTTTCTCGTCAAACAGAGACAAAGACATCGACCATCGGCTGCGCTTGCAACGAACAAGGACATCTTTTTTATCTATTATACAGTTTGCTCGCACGAGCTTCCTCGAAAATATATGGACCAACGGTTCCACGGCCGAGTTCAATCGAACCCTAACCGCAAGAATCGCTTACGTCGCCACGTAATCACGATAATTTTATACTAACTATATAAAGTATCGCAATTTTCAAATCTCCCACAGAAAGGAGTCTGACCTTATAAATTCAATTTGAAAGAACTTTTTTTCCGCTTTTAATTTATGGATCTGAACGTTCGTCTCTGTTAAACCTTTGTCACGGACAACGGTTGAGCACAGATTGGGGAGGCTTTGTGGTGTGCGAAGGAAAAAAAAAAGGTGACAGAGAAGGGGGATTCAATCGAGGGGATACAATTTGCAGGCGTGTCCGATCGTGACACTCACCGTTCGATCATTCTTTATAGGGTCGGTCGGGCTCGACCCTCGTAATTGACCAAAGTTCCTACCTTCTTCGCGCCTCTACCACCACGCGCAAGATTAATTCTCCCAGATTCAAGATCTTTGTCTATGAGGAGATTGCCCGTGGGTATTCTTCGATCGTTATACCGGATGTCGATTTCGTCTTCTCTCTTCCCTTTTTTCTTCGTTTGTTCTCGAGAACGTCGAAGCAGAGTTTCTAAAATCAAAGTTCATTCATTTATTATGTAACAGAGGCGAAGAATTTCTTGGCAAGAAGCGAGGTCCGCAATCGCGTCTCTGGTAAAATTCCAAGTTACGATGAAAGTAGGATAATAATTTTCGCGAGAGCATCGTGCTTCGTGGAAATTTAAACACTATCGGTTTAATTAAAGTAGGACTTTGTAATTATTGCGCGACGCAAACCTCGTTGATGCATGGACGTGAATCACCTATCGTCTTCAATTTTTTCCCCGTCAACTTCGACTTTTCTTCGTTGGAAAAGAAAACTCTGTGAAATCAGTATAATTAAACACGCTTGACACTTGACACAACGGCTCTTACACATTTCTGCTCTAAAATAGTTTCACACACAGCAAACTATTTTATATTTTCCTTTTTGGACTAGGATTATCGGCGGTGGCACGAAGGATCTAGCAGAATCGATAAACTGGGCTCCTCCTGGCGGAACCGTAAGTTACAATCCTCGAGATGAAAAAACACCCATATGGACACATTCGTAGGAATAACGCGAGTAACCGTTGAACTTACAGCCCAGACGAATCGAAATCGTGAATAGGAAACGTTAATTCGTTCCAGCGGGGTTTTTAATTAAAGCCAGGTCGTAATTGCTCGCCGCTCGAAGACATTCCGCGGGGAATTTTCTGGCCTCCCGAAACACTTTAAGGCTCGAGAACGAAATGGAAATGAAATTTGAATAATCACGCGTCGCAAATCGACGCGACGACACGGATTCTTTTCCGATTAAACTGGAAGTTTGGACGCAGGATAACTCGTAACGGTCCCCAACCTTTAACGTTTAGACACGGGAGGAAGGGAAGTAAATGTCATCGGTAAAAAAAGAAAACTTGGCAATTTGTAATTTACGGAGTTTAAAAGGAGTCCGGGAGAGTAGCGAACAGGAACACCTGGGGTACTTGGAGTAAACGCTTGGAAACTTTGTTTCATCTTCCGGAGAAAACAATCGAGCCGCATAATATTCCGCCGGTAAGTGTACAAAGTGTTTGCGGGACGAATATACATAGAAGTGGTCAACTTGTTTTCTCTCTCTCTTCTCAGTGTTATGAATGATTCACCGAGACTTGAGACCAGTGGACCCAACAGGGTCGCAGAGTGTTTTACACGAGGTTGTTATGGTTAAATATCTTTAACGTAGGGTAAAGATATTTAAAAAGGAATGTTTTGAAAATGTTAAAAAATGACAACGAGAAATAGTTGAAAATTCAATCGAACTTGTTGGCTCTCTCCGTGGTTCGTGGTCCGTCGTTCGAGGGTTAAAAGTGTTCTTCCATTTCAATTACCCGACTTTCTGTGACCATGCTTTCGTTATCTGAGTTGGTTATACCAGTAGAGCGATAGTTTGAATAAACGCATCGTTGTTTTAATGCGGTTAGTTATCAGTTCCCTTCGTGGTGGCCACGTGAGCGTGTACTGTACACGCAAAGACGTGTACGACGTTTGTTGGGACGCGAATTATGATTGTATCATGGTTAACGAGTGGCGGCACGCGTGCCAAATAATCAGATTATTTTCTGTATAGTCGCTTAACTCGATTATTTTAACGCGACGAGGCACGAGGCACGAAACACGAACATCGCGCTCGTTGGACAAAATACACCCTTCGATGAAACAGCCTTCTAAAAATACCTGCCGAAAATTCTTCTACCGATTTATTAAACCGTGCGGTTATCTTTCATCACGATCATTAAGGAATTAATTCACTCACTGTATTTACCATACCCCACTGGACATTAACTTTATTATTGCGATAGCATCGATAGAAACATTTCGAAGAAATATTTAATTTAGGCGATAACAATAATCATTTCGATAAAGAAATTTTTCCATCGTCTGGCAATGACCTTTTTTCTTTGCCGTGCATCGAATCGCCGATATTTTTCATCAGATTTGCGTTAAACGCCGTGACGCGATTAAAATTTGTTATCGTCATATCTAAAACACCTTTAAAGAGCCCCTGTGAAGCTTTTAACGGTAGGGGCGAGACCGTGTACCGAGGGGCGGATATTTTATAATTAACGTAATAATTTATCGAGC
The DNA here is from genome assembly GCA_943735885.1 of Stelis phaeoptera. Classification (NCBI taxonomy): domain Eukaryota; kingdom Metazoa; phylum Arthropoda; class Insecta; order Hymenoptera; family Megachilidae; genus Stelis; species Stelis phaeoptera. Next base: position 15,124,780 of record OX030932.1, on the reverse strand, counting down.
TACCGGGCATAAGAGCCGCGCGACTTACTTTCATAAAAATTCCGGGGCCAATGGAAAAATAACTAAAAAAACGAGGGAGAACGACGGTCGATCGTTGGGAAATCGTGATGAAAAAAAAAACGAAAAAAATATGATGTTGAAAATAACGCGAAATGGTGTGCACACATTTTCACCCGCGAATTTTCTAGCATCCAACACCGCTTTTTTTTTTTGTTGCAAAAGCGCAAGATGTTTATTATTTTGCAACTTAAACGTCAAACTGTATTACATATTATCGAAGCTTTTTCGAAACAAATTTCAATTAAGAAATCATTGATAACATTTAACCAAAAACTTTTATCCAAAATTTGATTTGCGCCAGAGCATTCTTCTCATAATTTTCGATTTGTCTGTACCCGAAGTGTCCCCTTTTATCCGGATGCTATCCAAGCAATTCCTTCGTGATACGTATGCAGTTTTAATATGTAAATATTGCAGACGGAAGCGAAGGATAGTAACCGCATCACCGTACCGGAGCTTTGACAATTTTTAATCTCGATATCCGGTCGATCAAAAGCTGGGGAATAAGGGATACTATCGAGACGGTGCGGTGGTAAATTGAAAAACAATATTGATCGCTGTTCGAGTGTCTTTAATGCCAGCGATGCACCCGACCGAGACGACCACGTTTGTTTATGTAATACGGAGCAGCTTCCTTCTTTAGGATCGTCGTTGGCGGTAACGATAACGAGCGAAATCGGTGCTGTACATTACGAGGCCCGTGAAAATCGCGCGTGGAAGGGAGATTTTCTACGGGACGAAGGAAAAAGGTGTCTTTAATTATTCTTATCGATCGCAAATGTTAAGTTGGTTTAGGAAAGCGACGTTGTAAATTATATTTGCAAATAACGGCGATAAAAGGGCAAAATAGTAATAATACTATTGACGTAGCAAGGGCGCAAAATGGGTGATTGGCGTCCTAAGGCGAGAAGTAAAATACTTTGCGCCTTAGGACAAGAATAGGGCACTTTGCGCTCGCCAAATAGGCATTAAAAGCCCGATTTTGCGCCCTCTGGTTCGAAAAAGTAATTAAAAGCAGGGATGATAGAGTCGTTGACGCAAGTTCGTAGTTTTAGAGGGTGTCGTTGCAGAGAATAGCATCGGCTCGAACGGGTGGCGTTAATATTTCGGCATAATGCAGGCTATTCGAGATGTATGACAAACGATTTCTGCGTGCGAACTGTTGGTGAAGTTTATCGCCGCCCTTTTCGTGTTTGGACGTCCGCTCGATGACAGAAAAACTAGCAGAAAGTGAATTTACGAGCCGCCGACCCTCTCTGTTCTCAAGGATTTGCTCTCTGCCGTTGTCACTACCCTTTCGTCCCATTTTCTGATTTATTTCCACCCGAATAAGTTGATTCTTCGATAAGTAAACTCGTTGTTTATCGATCACGGACAATTAATTCAAAGGTATTTTCAAAAAGAAATAACGGATGATTTAAGAAAAAACGTGACATAAGTGGTTTTGGTATCGACAAATTGCTTCGGTTTAATCAACGAAAGAGGATATCGGAAGAAACGTCGGTGTTGCGAGGCTGGGTCGCAACGTCGCGTCGAGAAGGATTTCCTCGTTTCCCTTCGCTTTCTGAGGCTTCCGCGAGTCCGCTTCAAGTTTACTAAATCCAAGATACAATAGGCTGTGCAGTTTAATCCAGCTCATGACTAATCCAGCCGGGAAACTTGGCTTCGTAGAAACTTCATCTTCTCCGCTCGGAAAGATGAATGAACGAATGGTAGCAGCGATCGTGTTTAAAACTTGAAGCGTTCTAGCTACGTTTGCAAACCCACCTTATATTCTTCCGTTCAACCATTTTCCACTGTTCGCCCGATTTCAGGATCATTCTTAATCGCAGCACCCCTTTGTTTTTTCTCGTAAACAATGTCACGATTTCGGATTAAACAGCCCGCTGCTGGAACGTTGTACCGATAGAATGGAAGCAAATGCATTAGCTTTAATCGCGTCTTTTGTCGGTGAAAGTCTTTCTGCAGCGAAATTTTTTCCACCCACTCGACGTTCCAGGTAATTCGAGCAATTAGGTAATTCCTACTTTTTAGCAATTGTGTTCCAAGGAAATTTTGAACGACTGAATTCGGGGAAGCCGCCTCGACGGTTATTACGGACGTTTTGTCAAATGTTCGTTCGCGTTTCATCAAACGACGAGATTTTTTTCTTTTTACCGAATCTCGTTCATCGACGGTGAGAAACGAATGGAAAAATCGTCGAATTATAAGATTACGAAACGAAGCTGAAGAATCACGACGCATTGAATTCACCGGTGAGTGCTGACGCACACGTTCTTCCATCCTTCAACGCTGAAGGGTCCTCCAGTTCCCGTGAAAATAACGCGATAGTAGCAGAAACGCTGAGCCCTAGTTCCTTCGAGTGCCAAGCGCATTTTAGGGGGGGTCTAAAGTACTCGAACAGCTCGAAGGGTTCTTCCATGCCCTTGTACTTCGCGTTTTCTACCGCTGCGCTACTGCGAAGAATAGAATCGTCACGAAGGACAGATTGTCGCCAGAAGCTGCGGATAATGAAATCTGCCGATTCCAGCCCGACCAGAAAACCGTCCGACACTAACGCTTTTCGCGATACACGCACGAATTGCTCTTGGCTATGTAAGTTTGATCCTCTTTATTTTTTTTTTTTTTTTTATCCCTTCCTGGTAATTGAAACTGTAACATCCATCACGCATCGTGTAGGGACAAAAACATCGAGTTTCAGAGAAGTTTTTTTATTACGATTATCAGTTCGTCGGTTTCTTTCGTGCCGGTAACAAAGCCGAACAAAATTTTACGGCTTCGTTGTTGTCGAGAGCCGGTCACATTGTTGGCTTCTGCTTTCGACGTCGCGAACGCAACGATCGAACGTTCCTAATCATCGAGTACTTCGGTAAGCTCTCGAGCCGGGTGAGTGCAAGCACTAGGCGATGCACTAGGCAAACCTTTGCATAGGACAGAACAGGAAAGGGTTGCTTCAATGATGAAGAGAGAGAGAGAGAGGGGGGAGGGGAGGGGGAGAATGGAGATAAAGGGAGCGACGGATAGGAAGGTAAAGGAAGAGATAAACTAGCATTCAATCAAACAATTCTGCACAATGGACGTAGACACTTGTCCTACGTACTCTGCATAATTCCTTTGGCAGTCACTCCTGTTTGCCGACTTTGTCAGCCATTCCTTAAGCTGACGGCAGACTTTCTGATCCCTGAAATTCATCGGCTCTTTGTTCTCGGTTTAAGCGTCAGCCTGTATTTTTCTCTCGACGCGGTTTTCCGCCGATACACGACAACTGAACTCTTCCAAGTTTCTTCAACGACGGACTTCACGCGTTTACCACCACAGTGGAAATTGCCACTTGTAGTCAGACACGTTTCGTTTCGCTATCTTGCGACGGTATTATAATATTTTTAATGTCTTATTACAGTTTCCTGTAATTATTCGATGCGGCAAACGTTCGAACCACGTTTCTGTCAATGTTACATATTCGGCGTTAGATTTTAGATTCATCTTTGTTCGTGCTATTCGTTTGTTCGAGAATCGCCAAAACAGAGGAAAAACGAAAGAGACGTTGGGAGTTTCAATGAAAGGCGGTATGACTTTACGAGCAACTTCGCTCGCGTGCAATCTTCGCGTCCGAGTAGTTTAACGGACGGCGTGTTTCCGTAAAATGTAAGGGGACACGATCTCGTCGTCGGCCCGCTCTTCTAACGTCGCGCGGTTAATCAACCTCCGGGTCATACAGCCCGCACGAAATGTACGCTGCTTTTACGTACATTCAACTTGGCGCGCTGTCCTTTCACGGTTGAAATTTTCACAGAGGAAATCAGAATCGGGAACAACTTCCTTTATACCGTGACTGAAGGTTATGTGCTTTAAACGTGGAGTGTTAATTAAACGTTTCCTGAACAAAGGAGACGGTACGCATTCGTCCGAAGTTATATGATTTAAATGTTATTTGACAAAATGACGGAAAGCGATCTGTGACAGAGGAATTTCCAATCGACTGCTGGTGATGAACGCGTCTGGATTTCCTTTTGTTCCGCATTAATGTTTGGACGCCTTTCCGAATGACTGCCGAAATAATCCTTGGTCGCATCCGGCGGCCTCAACCTCGATTATTTATCAATGATGCTGAAACGGTACTGGTGTGCCGTAAATCGGAATATAATGCGACGCGACGGGTGTTTCGACGCGACGCAAAGAAACCGTGCCCGGTTATCTTTCCGCGCGAGCAAACTCAAGGAAAAGCGAGTCCCAGGGAGAGAAGGATCGCCACTTAGCCTAACGAGAATATAATCGATGATATACTACCGTGTGGCTTAATCACGCGCGAAGATAAAACCGTCCTCTTTATCTCCGGTCCCCAACTTAAATCTAACCCTCGCCTCAATTCGCCTCGCTCCTCTACCTTCTTCTTTTTCTTCGCGCAAGGGAGGAACGCTCATTATACGTCGGCGGACATGGAAGGATTTCATTACGTCGGCTACCAACACTTTTTCACCAGCTGCAGACAGATATTTTGCGCACGGAATTTTTCGAGGACGGAAAAGAACCTGACGGTTGCCGCTTCGAAGCTGAATAGGTTCGTTACCGTGTTCTCAGACGACCCCATCAAAAAAATTTCAGGTTCAAACGATCGAACTTTGATAAGTTGTGTCCTTAACAGGAATAATCGGTTTGGTTATTGATCGAAAATCAAATGGCAGACTTTACACGTTAATGACTCTCCGTTCCATGCTGTTTGGGGAATCGACGGTCCAGGTTGTTTTACACAATAAGATAGACTCCAATTAAACGAGGTAGAGACTTTTTACGGAAAGAAAGTTCCACGTTATTTTTATGCCGAATCATCAGCTCTGCCTGAATCGGGATTTTCCAATTCGTAAGAATAAAAGACATTAAACCGAAATGTTCCCAAGTATCACTTTTATGAAACTTTTTTCAGCACGTTGTGTGCAAGATGATCCATAAAAGTATGATGTCGTAAAAACACATCGAGTATTCGTGCATAAATTTCATCTTCGTAGACGATCTTTACGACCGATTTTACGAAGCTTTTCGATACGAGATAACCTCACCATTCCTCGTTTCCTCCTTTACCTTTCTTCTTCGTATTCCTCATTGTCTACGAGTAATACCCACGGTGCAACGGTGCTTGTTTGCACTTCGTGAGCTTCATCGAGGGGTAAGTTTCTCGGCTTGTGCACCTTCGTTGAAGATTAGGCACGACCTCTTCGACCAACAAGAATCCACCTTTTTTTTTTTATCCAAGAATCTCGAAAACAATACGTTTTCGCTTTAACTGATACGCCTGAAACACTGTTTCAATTAACTTTTCCCCGTACACTGCTTTGAATTTTATTTTTCGTTATTCAAAATTTATTTCTATCATTTTTGCGTCGTTCCTGAGATTTCAAAGGTCGTCCAATATTTTTTTCTCCATTTTCTCAATGTCTAGTATGGATCACGCGTGACCTTTGTAATAATCAAAATATTATTCAGCGCAGCTCGTAACCTCGAAAGATTGCGGATCAGAATTTCCAAGGGGGTAGTTCGACTAGATTGCCGGCTATAGTTCTATCCGATTCACCTAGTTTTCGCCGACGAAACACCGATTGACATGCACACGTCTCTGCATACTCATTCTGGCGGTAATTCACACAGGCTATCTACTTGCTGCGGGATCTATTAGGTATTAGGTAGCCAAGTGGATATAGGCATTGCCTGATTATGGATTACCTTCCTGTCGGATGACATTCACTGCCAGAGATAACTACAAGTAGATATCTGCTCGTGTAATATCTATGGGGAAGTGGAGTGTAGCCGACGTTGTGCGCCACGATTGCTCGCTAGCGATAGCTTCGAACCGCTTCCATGCTTTCTTTTATCATCGGTAGAACTTGTACGAAAATCTGCGTTATCGTTGCAAATTATATATCGATAATTACCTTTTCATCGAGGCAATTATGGGAAAAAAGTCCGATGGTAGTAAAACCTGTCACGTGACACAAGTCGAGGGTGATATGACGTCACGTTTTCCCTCGTAAGGTAACTCACTTGGTATTGCTGGTAATGTATTAAAAGTGCATTTGTTATTAACACTTTAACTGCCACGTCAGTCATATGTGGGTGACACTTGAATTTCCATAGAAATATGTCGCTTTGCATTATTAATATCCTTTCAATTACTTAATTAGTAATCGTCGTATCAGGTACTCGAAATTATGAATTCTGAATAATAGAAATTACGAAGAATTGTCAGAATAATAGGTAACAAGTTTTCAGCGCCTTTGGTGTGCCAGTCAAGGTATTAATAAGAAATTATTTAATGCTAGTTATTCAATTAATTTATGACACAACTGTTAGAAGGTATTGTTAATGGTCGCGTCGCGTCGGCCGAATTCTAATGAAAAGGTTGTGTAAATACTTCGCTAATCGACATTATGCTCGACAGATTGGCTCTGATTTTGCACATGACGCGTTAGCGATCGTTTCGCCCGATAATTGTACGTATTGATATATACCGGCTTCAATTCGTGTATCGATTATTTTGAAACAATGATACGTACGCTACCGACGCGTTTAGCAAATATTCGCTTTGTCGCACTGTTGTTATGATTATTATTATTAATGGCGAGCGTCGTTTTAAAATCTTCAAAAAATTCTACCAACGCATCTATGGTATTATTTTTACGATAAGAAAATCTTCGGGTACACAAGTCGTGCATTGTATTGGTAAGAAATTTTCTGAGCCTGACGTCACGGCATACATATTTTTCAGAAAAATCATCGTTCATTTCCGATAAAGGCTGTCCTTCGAGAAACCTGTTCGAAAATTGCATCGAACTGTTGGAACCAGTATAAAACACGTTTCCTCCTCAACTACGTTGGTGTACGAACCTCGTGCCCGTTCTTAATTAAACCATACGCCCGAAATCGATACGCGCTTAAAAAGACCTCCGTGCCTTTTTTTCTTTCCCGTTGAATAATCGGTGGCATTCTGTTTTAATTCAATTACATCGTTCGCGTGCGCGATAACGAACCATATTAAAAAAAAAAAAGGGAGTAAAAAAGGAACTCTGAATAATTCAGGACCAATACTACGTTCGTCAGCGTAGCCTCGTTTGTAGCTCTACGTTAAAATTGATCAAGGAATTCCATCGACCTCTTTACCGTTTTTTCTTCAAGGTATCGGAAATTCCTCGAAATTCTGCAAAGATTTTTGTAACCCGTATAAATCGAACAGTTGGAAAGCATCGGGGAACGGATCGATTTTCGAATTTTTCCAACGTTGAGCCAACCGACTCGACGTTAAACGTTTTCTTAGGGTTTAGCGACACGAAAAGAAACTGGCGGCCATTCGTGGGTCGGCTACGATTTTCGCATGATCAGACTCGATACGTTCGGATATCGAGTTAATCGGCCATGCAACCGGCCGTCTCGAACAGTTGTGATTTTTCTCTTTTCTTTTTTTTTTCTTTTTTTTGAGATTATCGAACGACTCATGAGGCGAAGAAGAAAAGCACTGGCAAGAAGCTCTGGTATCGAGGAAAGGATCATCAGCCTGCCGTTGACTTTGCGAATAGAAATACGGGTCAACGGTTATTTCGTACAGAGAACGATACTTTGGCCGTTTCTAACCGCTAACTCGAGCGTCAATCGAAACTTCGCCGAAATATACGCACGAACGACATTTTGCCAGATATACATATGTACATACCTTTTGGCTTATGCCGCAACAGATGAGCACATAGATACATATGACTACACTAAATTCTTTTATAACACGGTAATACGAAAATATCGTTTTCGAATCAGAGACCGCAAAATCGGACTTTCAATGCCTGTTTGGCGAGAGCAAAGTGCTCCCATTCTCACGCAAAGTAGTATAGGGCCCCAAGGCGTGAGGTAAACTACTTTGCGCCCTACGACAAGAATCCGACGCGTTGCGCTTGCCAAACAGGCATTAAAGGCCTGATTCTTGTGCCTTCTGATTCGAAAAATAGCATACGTAACACGGGCACCAATCACCCACTTTGCGCCCTTGATACGTAATATATTATTTTGAACCAGAGGGCGCAAAAATCGGGCTTTTAATGCTTATTTGGCAAAGTGCCTGATTCTTGCCCTAGGGCGCGAATTATTTTACCCCATACTAAATACTTTGCGCCCTAGGGCAAAAGCTTGATTTCTGAGCCTTCTGGTTCAAAAAATAGCCTACGTAACACGGGCGCAAGGTGACTCTCACCCTCGTCTCTATTGTCTCAATTCGGACGCCAATCACCCATTTTGCGTCCTTGCTACGTGATATACTATTTAACACAACACATAACGAATTAACCGTATTACAGAAGGATTCGTTCACCAAACGGCTTCGGTTAATCCGATTAGATATTGAACGCGCCATATTGGTAGAAACGAGGTAAAACTTATTTTTCGGTAAAGCACATTTAGTTACGGTCGTGCGAGAGCCGCAGGTGTTCGCTTCAACGAAATGGACCGTACTTCACGACTTATATCAACTTCCGTGAACGAGTTCCTGCAACTTTTCGCTAGATTAATTTCAGACGCTGCTCGTAGAAATTCTTCTCGATATTAGAATAGATTACAATTTCTGTCCGTCTTCTAGTTAAAACAAAAAAAAAAAAAAAAGAAAAATCAAGAATTAGAGGTCGAGCAAAGAATAAAACCAATGGCGATGGAGTTTCTTTTTTTACCAGTTCGATAAACCCAGAAACTTCGTCCCCGTGGTTGTTCGTTTTTTCACGCTGAGGGAAGCACGACTTTTTTTCCACGAGGATGATTTTTCGTGGTAGGCGAATTACACGGCTGTCGGCCGCAGCACCGACTCGCCAGAGACTTGTCGCTTTAATACAGAAACGACGAAATCGAGCGTGATAATCCATTTGTATCATTCCATCGTAATTGAATCAACGCCATCCTTTCCTTCGCGTTCGTTCTCTTTTGTTTCAAGGAAATCGTTCAAAACGATTCTACCATTGTTCCGTACAATTAGATGTTATAGAAGCGTTTTTTTTTTCCTCCGAAACCAAGAACTTTTCCGGATGGTCCTTCATGTATAACGCACTTGAAAAATGTCAAATCCCCTATCATTCATTTGGGAAACAATCGTAAGACCAATTACTTCAGTTTTTCAAACATTTTTTCCTTTTTCTTCCCGCGAAAAAAGAAGTTTAAGTTTGGGAACGAGGGGCTGCATTACGAGATTAAAGATGTCTGGAGAAGACAATTTTTTAAGATAACGGCAAGGTCTGTATGGAATGCAGAGGATCTCGGTTTTCTTCGTGTTTCTTGTCTCGTTCTAGGATTGAAACGACACAGTGCTTTGGCCATTTAAATTGTTTCAGCTGGAAGAAAGAAAAGACGCCAGATATAATAATAATCATTGCTATCACACGATCAATGGCGTTTTTCTTTTTTTTTTTTTTTTTTCTAGAAATATTTGGGTTCAGACTCGAAATAATACGCGTCGTCCGATTTCGTCGATATTACGTTCCCATTCAGAGTAGATCGATAAAATACAAAAAGCTTCACGCGGTCTGCCGGTTATTACTTATGTCAGACATCGCAGAATTTCCTCGATAATGAAAAATTTAATCCTTGCTTGTAATCAACCGCTCTTCGCTTACCTCTTTTGTTTGATAAAATCGCTGAAAACCCTTTTCAACGAGACGATATTTCGAACCTCGACTCACGGTGCCCCAACATTATTATCTGTATCGGAAGATGCGTTGTACAATTACGCCGCATTCGACATTTTATCTCGAACAAAATTTGTAAATTTCCAAATCAGCGTTGGTAGTTTTCTTTCTTTCTTTTTAAACAAAATATTTCATGCTCGTGTTTGAAAAAAAGAACCAGAATTAGAATCTAAATATTCCAACGCTACCATCTGTACAAGGGAAAAAGGAGAAGAAAAAAGAAAAATGTGAAACGAGCCCTTCGCAACGCAACCTATTTTTTCGTAGCGACTTTGTGTCTTTCCTTCTCTTTGTTAAGCAGCTGGCTATTCAAAAAATCGAAATGAGAACGAGGAGTAATAAAGTTCGTTCCTGTATTGTGTGACACGTACGCGTGCTACGAGACGGAACAGAAAAGGATAAAAAAAGTACCGCCGGCTAAATTTATTTTCGTTATTAATATTGAAATAGACCGGCTTCTAATGAACTAACCGGGTATCCATTATTCCCTGACCCAAATGCGGCCAAGTATTGTTTACAAGAGCTCGCGTTACGTTTGCGAAATAAGTATACCTACGGTTCGCCAGATCGATTCGTTTCTTCGATTAATTACTCCTTTGCGAATTCGTCCAAGTTTCATTATCGACGATTTGGAATTTAATCTTGGCGTTAATTCAGTTTTTAGAATCGTTTTGAATTATTTTTAATTCGATCGAAAAAATTATAATTATTTTGCAAAGTGGCTTCCATTCGACGTCACCTTGTTCTCTTTTTTTTTTTTTCTTCTTTGTTTTCCGTGTCACTATTCTCGCTATAAACTGGCGGTGAACAGTACTTCAAAGAGCACCTGGCAACCACTTCACTCAACGTAAGCTCTTTTTACGATGACGCAAACACCGCTTTGACCCATTGTAAACTATTTTGTTGCTTTCCGGGTGTGGAGTCTCTACACGACAAAGCAGCCACCACCGTTGGGTACAATAAATGTTTCTGCTCGAGTTTCGCTCGTCGACTAATTAATTAATTAAAATCACGATTCTTTACAGAACTACACAACTCGAAAATCACAGTGTTCACAGTTACCCGTTTCGTTATTCCGCCAAAAAACATTTTAGCAAATTTTCAGGACGGTTGGCCCTTTCAGTCGACGAAAACTTTCGTTTTCCTATTTTCTTTTTATCCAACGACGCACATGGTTGTTCTCGGTTTTGTTCGTCTGGCGAGGTTTTCTCGTGTTCCAAATAGATGCATGTTTATTGCTGTATTACCGACGAGACCAGTCTTGGATAAAGCCAGCGAGGATTCCGTTGGTTTACGTTGGTTTACTGCAGGATTTCGTATCTCCCCGCAAAATATCCTGCCTGGAGGATCTGCTCATCCTGTTTTCACATTACCGGAAACAGCCTAGCAACTGAAACTTCCACCGTCGCGTCGCGTCGCGTAATGCTAACCGCTTGCCATTAATTGAAACATATTCGGTAAAACATTGCCCGTACTGGAAGTAGCCATACGAAATATGACGCTTTGCAATAACAATTAATCGGAGTACGATCCATTTTCGAATTTTATGTATTCGAAGAATTAACGAAAGAAAAGAACAGGCAAATCAAGTTCGTATAATGCCAGTAATCTAAGGTACCAAACCACAAAGTTGAATTAAAGATTAATCGACCATTTCCTTAACAATCGATGTATTGGCGCCATATTAAAATTTCGCGAATGTCTTCTAATTTTATATTGAATTAATCGATGATATAAAATTCGTGACGGCTGTGAAACGGTGACCGACACGGTGCCGAACGCGTTAACTTTGTTAGCGGACGAAACAACGAACGCAAACGATAGAAACGTAGAAGCAAAACGAGCTTCGACCATCGTGGGTATATTAATCCGTAATGGCGGAACGATTAGTCAGGCTTCCCTACGTACCCGCTGACACTCGCACGCGCAACCTGCACATGATTAATAATCATAGCTGACCGTCGTTATTGGCGCGGACGTTATCGTTATCTTCCGCCTATTTGCTCACACTTTTGACAAAAGACCGGTTGTGATGCGAACGTCACGAATTAATCGATCTATCGAAAAGAAAAAAAAAACGATCATACTTATCTTATGAATACCTACATTCAAACGCACGGCCTTCGTGCCTAATTGCGGTAAGAAGGTGACTCCTTCGACGATCCTAAGCGAGCCAGCTTAGCTCCTTACGATTGACCATCGATACCATAAGTGTGCCGATATGCAATATTAAAAGATTATTAAAAAGTTTCAAACTCGCGGATTGAAGTGGTCAGTTCAAAAGTAATCAGTATGGAAAGTGATTAGGCACACTACGGGGTTGAAGAAGGTTATTTTAGCGAAAACGTGTTTATATTGCGTGAAAGAATGACCAGACGGTTGGGAGGGCATGTTTCGCGAGTCGGGTGCAACACACCGGTGATATTCAGTGTGCAGCGACGACATGTGCGACGCATTTCTGCCGAGGGATGCCAGAAAGGGATGAATTATTCGTTGTCTCGTGCACTCTGCACCCCCTCCCCGCCACTGACACCGCGTTGTCCTGTCTACCGTGTCGACCCTCTGTCGCTGACACTGTCATCCATAACGTTCGCGAGCCTTCACCGACGTACAAACGCAGCTCTTTTTCTCTCCTTTTCGTCCCCCTTCGCCAAGGAAATATCAACGTTCTTGCCCTCTGTAAAAAAAAAAAGAGGTACGCACTATACCCTTGCTAGCTGTTTTTGTCGTAACTTTGAAAGCTTCTGCGAGAGAAAGCGTTCGGTAGACGTGCTTTGCACGCTGATGAAGTGGGAGTTTGTTAAAAGGGTGGATTAAATGGTCCTGTGTTTTCGATTGAAACTGCAGAAACGGCGATACGACACCACGCACGTAAGCTTTGTTCCTAACCTACGACTACCTTCCAATCTTTCGAAATGAAATTTCTTAAAATATCGTTCCCGATTTATTGTATCGTGTTCTTGGCTCGCTTGATAAATCAGGTATCAAAGTCTTACCCGTTTGTTGGCGACCGTTGATAACTTTCGTATCCTTAATCCTTTCCACGATAATCGCCAAGTGGCAATTTGCATTTCACAATTGATATTCTCATCGTGGAGAACGCGTATCAGGGTGAACACAATACGAACTCGAAGTCGGACGGATCCTTTCACGGAGGATAGAAAGCCAGGGGGTAAAGGGCGAGTGAAGCGACGGGTCTCGGGGGTCCAGGAATATCTGAGCTCCGTGGCGCTAATTAATCGGCCCGTAAATTAACGGGCAACAATGGTTCGAGCATCGGGTAACCACGGCGAATCACGGAATTGCCGGAACGCGTGTGCGAACGTAAGAATATGCGTGATCTATGCGGTATTCTGGCTACCCTCGTATATACCGCCGATCAATTCGCTCGTCCCTCCCCCATCGCCGACGAGAACACCCTCAGATTTTTCCTGCCTGTACGGTACACTTTTTCGATTATTATCTATTCCAGGAAGATTATAGTTTGCGTGCAAAGGTTTGTTCGATTATTCGACGAGGTACAAGGATTCTTGGAAATTCAGGTTCCACTGCAATGCCATTCTATTCGAATCCGTGAACTTTGATTCGCTTTATAATCCTAGCCATTTAAATTATAACGACTAACTGTATCCATGAACGCATAACATTCCCCCCTACGTGCAAAAATCACAATAAGATATTTTTGTCATTTGTTCATTCTCATAGTAATATTAATATTTCTTTCCAACAGATAAGCCAGAAGCGTTTCACGTAACCGTTTTCATTTTTCTCCTGGTCGTGGATATAATCTTCTTTGGTAAGTTTTTACAGAACTCATTTAACCCGTCGTTCCGTTTTTTACTCTCTAACCGGTGCCGTAGTTAGAAATCTCGTGAAAAGTAGCGTAGCGTTTGCGTTTTCCCGGACGAATTCGAGAGAATAATTTTTCCTCCGAAAGTTTGCCGGAAAATCGTAGCGGTGAGAAATTAAATGAAAGACGAATCGTAAAAAAAAAAAAAAAAACGGCCAATTGTAAATAAACCGAGGAACCGGAGTAATTTTCCACTTCGCTTGGAGAATACACTAAGTAAGCCATCTACCGTCGAAAAAAAAAGAAAAAAAAAAAAGAAGAAATTCTTTGAAGAGAACAGACTGAGAAGAGTACGCTGTAGACACGCGTATCAACCACGAGGAAAAATACGAGCCTATGCTTTCCATGAGATCTTCCGTCGCGGCTCTCGGTCCTTTGCAGCCTGTATCCTCCCTGTGTATACCTGCAGCAACAGCCAGGTCGTAAAAGGTCGCGAATTCAATGCACCTGTTGCGACTTGCTCTAGAACCAGTGTTGTACACGTCCGCTACCTACGGTACGAAACATCGTTCAAATCTTGTTTAGAAAAATAAGATTTCATTATCAAAATATTGTCAAACAAAAGATTTCGGGTTTGCCAACGATTTTGGTTGGCAATAAATCTCTTTACTGCTCGTTTAGCTATCAGAATGAAATATTTCCTGGTTGCCGTTAATATACGCTATAGACACGGAGGATCCCCCTGATTGCTGAAACGCTATCATATCATCAGCAATCGTGTTCAACTGAAAGTTCCCCTAACTTGGGACAAAAGCCGTCGGTGTGTTCAACCCTTGGCCGAGTCGTGGCGTAGTTTTTCGATTTATAAGTGCGTTTAGTCATCGGGCAGAGCAAGATAAGCGTTTTAGCACGCACACGAACAGAAGAGAAACGCTGGGGGCACGAGCAACAGAAACGTTTTGTCGGGATCCAAAGCGACGTTATTGAGTGGAAGGGCGATAAGCGAGATGTCCTGGTTGCTCGCCATCGCGAAAATGTATCGTCGATAAAAACTTAATCGTGGTTAACCGGGAAATCGTAAATCCACCCGCGAAACGTAGCATCGTCGGCGTTGAACGGAAGAAAAATATTGCTCCGAGCGAATTGCTCGATCGAGTCTGAATTGTTCGTTCGTTCGTTCGTATGCAAACTCGACCACCAATATTCGTCGTACTTTGAAAATTTCCGAACCCTGTTAACACGTTGACTGCCACGGGGGTCACCGGTGACCGACACCCGAAATTTTTTACAATCAAATAATTAATAAAAGAAATGACGAAATAAACCACGGATAGCGTTATTATTAAGCTAATAATGCTAGCTACCGATTTGAAAGGTTATATTAGAAAATTAGTTGATTATATTCTTAATAATTAGGATTTCAACCTGTCTGACTACACACGTCCGTTTTCACTGTGGCAGTGAACGTGTTAAAAACTTTAGTCTCTAAGTAGTCTTGGTCAATATTTTCATACTTAACGGTTAGTTTAAGCTAAAAGTTCACTTAAATATTTCTTTTCATCTGTTCTATCCTCTGTATATAGAGTGATCCGCTTCATCTTATTCCTTAAAAATAATAAACTCTGAATGAAATAGCATAAAATCATTCAAAAATACGAAACGTTGAGAGCTAAGATTGGTTTGGCGAGATTATCGCAAGAATATCATTGAAAAGAGTGACTGTACCGCGAACGCAATTCTTTAATCTTCGAACGAATATCTCCTTAACTCGATTTCGTGTCTGAGCGCGGTCGTTGTCTGGCCATTAGCGAGCCAGCCAGCTTTTTCTACTTTTTCCCGCTGCTGCTGGCCGTTTTTGCGCGAGATTCGCCAACTCGAAAGCTCATCGGATTTCTTGCTCGTTCCTGTCGACCTTTCGTACGATCAACTTAACAATTTCTCCCAGTTGAACGTACCTTCGCGATCCAACAACGACGACGACGATAAAAGTTAGCGAAATCATCGCTGTTCAAACTATTGGCAAGTTCATTAATTGTTAACGTTTGAAAGGAAAGGCATCGATCCAGCGTTTCTCTTCGGTTCGTTTGGGAAAGCTGCGACAGACCAGGCGTGTTTCTTTGTTGGCGCCCGACGTAATGACAGATCATTTGTTAAACGCTCGTTCGCGATTTTGTCGCGCTAAATCTTGGCTCGCGATCGTTGTGCCAACGACGATCGCCGCTGGCCATTAGCACTTTTGCACCCACACATCACGGGCTGACAAAGATGCGTAACGCGTCCGTTTCGATCGTTCTCAAACCCAACTATTGTCATTCATTTTCATATTTAAACTTACAATTTGATAGCTTGTATCGGTAGTTATTCAATTATGGGAAAATATTTTACTTTTATGCTTTCGATAAGTCGTACCGGTTGAAGGGTACGAATTTCAGCCATTTGAAAATCACTATAAATCGTGCGTTGTAATTAGATTAGAGGAGCAAGTGGAAAAATTGGAGCGAATTTCGAGGCAGAGAGAATTCGATTCGAGCCGCGTGACAAATGACTTTCGACTGGGATGCGAATCGAAGGATTTTTTATAGTTGGCCCAAACGAGCACCACTGTAAACCGTATTGCGTTATCGATTAACTAACACACGAGTCTTGCCACCGCTAGATGATTTATCCATCCGATTCGCGTCTCGATAAATACGTACGTTCCGTTCTAAAATCTTCTCCTAATAATCACGCGGTTTAAACTTACTCGTTCGAAATGCAGGATTTTCTAATTGTCGTATGAAATGCATGATAGAGATATTTGCGATCGATTCGATGAGTCAAATTAATCTTGATAAACAGTCGTTTGATTCGCAGACACACAAAGTATCTTTTAACGCCGAACGTTTATTGCATGCCAGATTCCTCTCGGCATGTACATAGTATTATATGCTTTATTGATCGGTCATCGAATGTCAATAAATAGACCGATTGAACCGCGAATGTCGAATAATATTTGCGATTGCACTCGCATCGTTGCTACCAAGATTAAAGAGAAAGGACACCGCGATCCATAAATTATTAACTCTGTCGATTAATCAAATTTTATACTCGAATTATTCGAGTAATATTTCCTCTCGTGCTTCAAATAAAATATTTTAATTAAAAATTCCACGCGTTTCCTATCCTTTTATTTTCGCCTCTTTTGTACGTAGACTTTTTCAAGCTAACTCAAAATGATTTTGTTAAACGTGTATGTTCATGGTCGTAAGTTTTCCTGCCGAGTCTTCTTGTTTCTCTGTGCGAGATGTTCTGGAACTATAACGAATCAATACCAACGGAATGTTCCACCCACGTTCAAGCAGCGCGCGCTGGAATGCAATATCTCACTGTAACGTTATATTAAATAAGTTAAATTGCACGCGTTAACAAGCCCATTTCTCGTCGATTAACGCCAACGCGTCAATTTGTCCTAGCTTTTTTCGGACCGTACGGGATCCTATTGCTTCTTCTCGTCACCCTTTCGACTTAACAGCAATAAAAGTTTCGTTCAACAAACGGTTGTTAATCCTTTGCTATGGCCGAGCATCGATGACTCGGAAAGAAAGACGACAGATACAGGCTTGTTTCAAACTGTAATGTTTCTGGAAACATTAACCGTAGTTTGAGCATTATTCGCGAAGCGAAGATACGTGTACATACATATATCGAGTTGCGGTATGGTTCGATTAACGTGACGGTGCATCCTTTCCATAAATACACACCGACACCAGAATGGTTAGCGAGACGTCAATGCGGTCGCCTTAAATTTCTGGCTTTAACGTTACCTTAAATTTCCCCGTCTCCCGAGAGCTTAGAGTGCTGTACTACATCGTGTTTCTTGTTTATCGAGCGCTCTTCGCTCGCTACCAACGATTCATTCGTTTGGCTCGCGTCGCGGTTGTTCTCGTCATTATTTCCACAACCATTTCTGCGATATCGTCAAATATATCGCAATTCAGATCGATTTGTGCCGGGTAAAAAAAGGATTGCGTGTTTCCTTCCGCAATGTTAAATCGGACGACAATTTATCGCGACGTTACGCTGCATCGATTAAAGCCGCATTCAATTACGTTCGACGCAATCGGTAAACGCGCAAACACTTTGAACGTCCTGTATCTGGGTAACGCATAGATTTTACTGGGAAAGAAAAAGGAAGATTCGTACGGTAGAAAGAGCTGAATATCATATAAACGATATATATGTACATATATTATTTCTGCTCGAAATAGAATGATAAATTCAAAGGATTTTCGAGGCTTTTAGCGCGGTACTGAAAGCGGTAACGCGTTCGCTGGTTGTGAGCGTGCGAATCCCGAGTTTAATCCGAATCCGAGTTAAGCCGAGTTACAATGTCGAAATTCGAAATCCAAAGTAAACTTGAACCGGTACACATAAGTGGCTACAGGCGACGCAACAGATAACGCTGCGAATACAAGGATTTTGTGGTAAGACGATCCTTCACGGGACAGTTAAACCATTGGTATACGCTCGAAAGGTAAGAAATTTATAACGAATCCTCGGCAATTACTTAATTCAATCGTAGAGTGGCAAGGATCAAAACTGAAAGTCGTATATTCCCTTTCTGGGTATTTCGAAGGGAATAGTTTGCACAGAGGTGGCGGTTGATGTTTATTAGCGTAGAAAGCTGGTCGATCGAGGGGTTAAAGCGAGCCGGTCGTTAGCGAGAAGAGGGTGGCTCGGTGCATCGTCCTCGAGGATGCGGTGTCGCGTGTGCGAGTGGTTCGCGCGGGTAGAATCCGATCGTGGAAGCATGACAGGGTGCATCGTCTGCGTAAATAGACGCGGTGGAGGAGATGGAAGGAGGTGGGGTGGAGGCGAAGGCAGGGCCGGTACCACCGGTTGCCACTTTGCGGGCAAAAGCGTGCACGCGCTCTCGGCTGGCACGCACGCGCTTTATAGACACCGGATCCGAAGAACACCCTCTCTCGGCCGTGTACTCTCCGTCGGTGACGTTCCTGACCAAGCCGAGGTGGGGAGAGTACTTCTCGCAGCTCTCTCCTCCGCGGCCTACCCTCCACGAGGATATCAAACTCTCAGTCGCCAAGCGTACGTTGTCGCGTGTGTCGGTTTCTCCGCGTACCTTCGCTCGTCGACATCACTTTCCTTAGCTAATCTCCTGACCACCCCTTCCAAATCTCATCCCCCGAGCGAAATCGAAATCGCGTGTTCTCCACTTGTCGTTTACTCCTGTACCCTCGCGAGTGTCGAACCGAGGACGATTCAACTCGTGACAGTGACTTGTTGAGCGCACGCTGACATGAGGTGATTTATCGCTCGAGACAGACGGTGAAGGACGAACAGAAATTTACACAGGGATCCTTCAAATCGTAAGCGTCCTTCGTTTTTCAACCAGATATAATTATTACTAATTAAAACGTGGCGCAGCAGACTGAAAGGCGCGGTACGAATGAAAGGCGAGTGCGACGCGTGATGCAAACTCGGCGTATTGAAATGAAAATTAAGCTAAATCTGTTTCGGGACTGTCGATGGATTCCTGAACGGTTTCGTCCTTCGCCGGGAAAAGGAAATTGAAGACCGTTGTTTTCGCCAGTTTGGTGTTGCCAGAATCAATAATTCCGGCGGTAGACGGTTCTGGCCAAGTCGTCGCGACAACGACGCCGATCGGACGGCGGCGAATCAATCGTCGCGCGTGTATCAAGCGACCCAAATCCCCGCAAATTAGTCCGTCGGATATATCGGAAGTCGCGAACCGTTCGAGCGAGTTGGCTGATCGATGAACCGACGCAACTCGGTCGTAGGAAACTTTTGCCCCTGTCAGGGGGAGAAAAAAAAACCGATACGAGACGCTTTTCTATTTCCCTACAATTTCTCTTTTTTCTTTCCTACGTGACCGTTTAAACGAAGGTAACGAAAGTTTCATCGAGGGGAAACCGTTGCGATTCGTAATTTATCATTTTGTAATTAATCATACAGTTACGTATATTATTCACGGTTAATTATGTACAGAGGTATTTGCGAAGAGTCGGTGATATTCGGTCGAACGAATCGTCCCTTTTGTCTGGGCCGGCATCGATCGGCCGAAACGTTCGTTACATTGTTTACGAGGCTGGAACAATCGCTATAAAACGAGACGCAGCGTGGAAATTCGTTGGCCTGATGAGAAACACGTTTATCGTTAACAACGTTATCAGATGCACGCGTGTCGGTTCGGTTACACAGATTCTGGCGCTGTACACCGTATCGTTGGTCTTCAATTTCTCGTTGTTCCCGCGTATCGTTTATCCGTTCGTTCTCCATTCTCTGTTTTTCCTACCTCTCGTTCCCCCGGCTAAATGAAAGGGCCGAGAGAAAGAGAGAGAGAGAAAGAGGGGGCGACAACACGGGACAGAATTTCCTCGAACAATGGGCAGAATTTCATCCGCGAGCTCGACGAAAAGTCGTCGGGTTTTGTGTCCCCGCTGTACCGGCCAGTAGCCGGTAATCCGGCCGGGTAATTTGCAATTATCGATTGCACCGGTATCTCTCGAGATCCGAAAGCCATGCAAAGGGCATCGAGAAATGCTCGTCCACGCATCCCATCAGCGAGTATAGTTTTGTCCGAACTAATCGGGGTCACCAGAATTCAATTCAGATCTTTTTTCTCTAAACTAGATTGATGATCGACGCGACGGTCGAGACCACTTTGTGATTAACTTACCAAGCGATAGCGTTTATCGATTTCGTTTCCGAGCGGTACATTAATATTTAACCAGTCGTAAGATTCGTAGACGAAACGACTGGTCGTTAGGTAGAAAATACCGTGAGAAAAAGTGAGTTTATCGAGAGGTTCGGTGGTCGGAGAGCGGGAAAAGCGAAAGGCGAGAGAACGACGGAATAAAACGTGTGTATCTCGAGGAAAATTTGCGTGCAAATTTCTCTCAGGAGCATGTGGGTTTCCGGTGACGTAGCCCAGGATCACGATGAGCGCGTTCAACGAGAGGAACCTTGAACTTGAATCACCGAACGCCGTACTCGTCTCGCAGTCTTAATATCCTGCTGCCGCGTAAGTTCATTCACCTTTACGTATTTCCTATTGGACTTTCAACCATTTACAAAGGTGTTGCGTTTCAAGGTTTCATCGCTTAAAACGTTTTCTAGCTCTGGGTCACAATCGACCCGGTTTCTCAATTGGCGAATCGATGTTATTCGAAAAACACGATTCGTGTTCAGTCGTTGTTCGTTCCCACGTTTGTTGGGACGCGTTTACGAAGGTAAACGTTACAAGCGTGCGGGGGAAGTTTGAAAAGCATGCGCGGACTATTGTGTTTTGCTCGTCGCGTTATGATCCCAATTAGAATTTACGAGGACGAATCTAAGCCAGGCGGAGCGGCGCGGCGCATCGCGTCGGTTCGAAACAGCTAAAGCAATTTGCCACGGTGAAATAGTGTTGTCCACGCGGCGCCGCGTCCTATGGCTTCGTTCTGCTTCCACCTTTGCTCTATTACGTAAACATTGGATCACGTTGCCACTGTTTTAACACTGTACAACGTGTCTAGCGATTTTTCGGCCAAATTCTGTCGCGCAAAGCACAGGCAGTTTGAGATAAGTAAACACGATTTAACGAAGTAACTGGCACACCCGAAACTCGCTCGTGCCTATCGCGTCACGATGTTATGTTAATTAGCTATCAACCATGGCATTGGTTAATTGTTTTTCTTTCTTTTAAGCTTTACTTTCCTACTCCTGCTTTTGACAATCCGCAGCGTTTAGCAACGGCAAAATTAATATTATTTCCTACTTTTTTCTTCTATCAGTTCACATAAATGCAATTTTCTCCAGAAACGTTGATCATCGACGATAAACTCTTTGTTATTTATAAGAATTTTATTGTAATACAATAGTCGTGTTAAGTATAGAACACGATACGACGAGTGTGCTTCTTAATCCGATGTTTCAAGGATTCACGTTTTGATCGATCGCTTTCACGTGGCAAGTTTTCTTTCGTGCCCATATCAAAAGTATCGTCGAGGTAAGCAAGTTACTTAGAAACCGATCGGTGGTTCGTTCACCGAATTAGAGATAACAGACTGGTCCAGATGTTGGCTAAATCTGTAACTATCCGCCAACTTTGCCCGCCCCTTTTCTCCTTGTTCTCTTGGTTCTTCCCGAACCTCGTCTACCACTTTATCCACTTTATCCATCGTTTAAAAAGAAGCTTTCGTTTGCTTACCAACAACGATACTCGACGTATCTTCTGGTTCGATTAGTGGATGTTTGTAAATACGAGAAAACATCCTTTTGAAAGTGATCTGGTAAAATAGGATGCGTACTGTTCGTTTGAAAAGGAAAGATAATTAAACGTTTGCTTTTCGGCGAGTTCGTTCGGCCGAACGAATTAGGAATCGTTTTTTGATTGAATGTCGCGTGGTTGCATCGTCGTCTCGTATCTACGAGATGATCGTGAAGGAAATAAAAGGGTTCTTTGTACGGACGAAAGAAAGCGAATCCATAAAGTGGCATTCTCCACGGGCAAGATTTATTCGATCCGTTGGCCGTTTATTTCCGGCGTCATCTTAAACAGTCAACCAGCCTCTTGCAATGATTCAATCAAGCGGGAACGAGCTTACCGCGCCAATCCGACGGTTTTATTGTCCCGGGCCCTAACGTGACGGTACACGAAACTTAATGGTCGCGCTGTTCTTGGCGGGATTCTCTTGCCAAGAGCCGTGTTGATTAACGACCAAGCGCTGCCATAAACGCTGACAGATTCGTCGTCGTACCCGAACACGGCTCGTTACCGATCATCCTTCTCGAACGTTGCCGATTTTCTCCGAGGTGTGACTCTTTGTTTCAATACGGACCGGGCCAAGATCAACCAATATACGATTTTGACGGATAGTTGTTGCGCTTTTCAAAATTTAGTCTGCCCGATGCGCCTCGCGTCCCCTTTGCTTTCATTCCGTTCGAATTCATCGTATTCTCGACTATTGATAAAAAGAAACGAATCCCTTGACTTATAACGCCCCTACAGTTTAAACGCGACGCATCTGGCTCGTATTTTTCATACGATCGACTGTTAACCTTAAATCTATTTATAATTGGCACAGTCTAGGATCTTACCCTGTGACGCGTTCACTAGCTTATATTGTATTCGTAAGCAAGGGGAACTTTCGCACAAAGCATTATAGAATATTTCAATTGTTTTCGTTTGTTGAAAAAGTACCGGTGAAAGTTGAAGATTTTTGCTCCGGCGGTCGAGTAAATTCGGTGGTTGTAATTAACCGAGGATCAAGTGGGAAGCTCGAGGCGCGTAGTTTTCCTAAAATGAGCATCGCTCGGCACGCTATGTTTAGTATTATAGAAACGGGCATACCAGCCTCTCAAACGGGCCAAGCGTCATCTGGCTAAACTTGGAACTTGGAGACTTTCGTCTGGCCCGCGTCTTCGAGTACTCTACCATCTTTCTGTAGTGTTCCTCGTTTATATAATCCTTGATGATGCGGATCATGCTGTTTCGCTACATATTTTTAGACCGGCATTCTTTCCTTTTAATGTTTTCGTCTTAGCACACCGACTTTGATCTGTCAAGGTCCCTGCTCCTCTGTTGCGCCTGTCAACCCGTCGAAAACACCTTTCCACTGTTTGTTCGTCTTTTCGACGCGAAATTGTATCTCAAGACACATTTGAAAACACGACGTTTAATATCCAAACCATTTCCAAATTATTGTTATCCCTAGTTTCAAGGTCAATAAAATAACCTACGAAATACTCGAATGTCGACGTTTATAGGGAAAGTTTGTCTATCGTATCGAAAGCATCGATCCAAGGTAACCATGGTACCAACAGTAGGACGATCAATCGTCATTGACAGGCTAAAATTAGAGTGTCTTAGAGGTCGTAGATATCCAAGATTAAAGAAAAGACAGGAATATAGGAATACGAAGGACTCTGCGACTGTTACCAGCCGTAGAAGAAGAGAGACAGAGGCTTTTCGGCTGCGTAGCTTTTTCATTATTCCGATTGTTCCGCGATGGGTACCGGTCGACAATGGACGACACAGTTTTTTCGTCGTGGAAGAAAGAATCTACCGTCTCCCCTTTTATTTCGCGTTTCCACGTCCGTCTAGTCTTTCCCTCTTTCGCTGTTCTGTCTCTCCTTCGAGGTTCGTTTCGAGTTGCTACATTTTCCATTGTGCCGGAACGTAGCTGAAACAGGCCTACAAAGCGTCAATAGTAGGTCATCGGCTGTTTACTGCAACACGCGTTTATTCCCCTTCTAACTCTAGTCCCTTTTGCACGTTTCTCACGCTTTATCATTTTGAACCAGTGTCCACCATTTTGCGGTGAATATATTAAACGCGTTCGTAGTTGCTAAATATTATTTGTAAGATATCTCGCAAATTCGATTTTTAGAAATTTCTCGAATCACACAGCATATTTTATTCAGAGCATCGGATCGCGAGATATTATGTTCGTGGATGCTTAAAGGTTAAGAAATTTCAACGATGGGTACGTACAGGGAATTTTTACAGAGAAGAAAAAGTTTGATTAACCCATTGCACTCAAATCTAATTTTTCAGCTATTCTTTCAGAAACCAAACGCAATATGTCGGAAGAAAAGTGTTAGAAATATTTGAGAATCCGTTTATTTTTATCCTTAATTTTCTATATTTTTATACTGATGAAAGTTAAATTTCACATTTTACAATACTCCGATAAATTAAATATGTACTCGATTGCAAAGTGTTAAGAATGATCTTCGCGTTCTTCTCGGGCGGACGATATCGCGTTTATAGTCGGGACTCGTTTGCAAAATAATTTGCAATCGTGTGACTGGCGACGCGAGACACGCGACAAGAGTCAAGTTTCCTCGCTTTTTCGCTTTGTTTTACAACGAAAGCCTTTCCACGCTTCCTCCGGCCGTCCAGTCCGGATGAACCTTTATATCTCCGAGGAGAATTCGGCCAGGATTCCAGCACGCGCGACGAAACGGAAAAAGGAACATAATTTCGTGCCGGTGTGATAAAAGTACGACATGTTCGCAGTAGCACCAAGCTCTCACGACCTTCTCTCATTCTCATTTCGCTGGCTCAGCGATGCGGAGATCAACCCGGTTGTAATTGCAGCTCGCGAAATTGCCACAGAATCGACCTGCTGTTTGACAAACTTTTTCTCTACTGGAATTACGATCTTTCTGCAAACGAAAGCGGACGAATGCTTTTCTATTTTTTTTTTTTTTTGTTTCGTTCCGTTTTCAACAAAGTATTCCAGCAAATCCATATAATCATTCTATATGTAGAGTGTAGGGAATAAAACAAACGAAGGAATAGATTTACGCTTTGCGTTTAATCGCATTCAATTGAATAAGAGAAAAGGTATTGATTATAAAATCGCATATAGTCACGCGCAGCAACGTGGTCGGTTTATATCTCTGGGCGGTGTTTTCATCTGGTCGTATGCTTGCAGTATTTTCCGCGTCCTCGGTCGCATCCCCTTGAAGACAGGGAATGGTACACGGAGTGGCGCGGTTGTAAGCAACGCGATCTCTTTGTTGGCGAAGAATGAAAAAGTCTGGAGCCGCGTGTATTGCTCCACTGAGCGGTCCGCGACTACACAAGGTACATTAAAAGATTTTCATCGGGGATTTCTCCGCCGCCGCACCCTGCGCATCCTCTTCAGCCTCGACAAAAAATAAAAAGAAAACTGGGAATGAGGATGAAGAAAGAAATATATCCGCGAAATTCCTGCCTACTCGTCTACGGTCTCGTCAAGGCGGAGAAAAAAGCAGAGTAATCACATCTCGATTACATCCCCTACGAAACTTGCAATATCGTGTTTTTACTTTTAACATCGTTTCTCATCAATATTTTGACATATTTTGTATTTGTATCGAGATTTATCGATGTCACCTAGTTACGCTATTTTTTCAAAGTATCTACCAGACAGAACTTACTTGCCGACAAAGCCGGAGAGAAGATTTCTTTCGACCTTTGCTTCTTTCTTTTTTGATTTTTCTTTTTCCGAAAAAGGAAGGAAGGAAGGAGTCGTTGATACAATTTAAAGTCTCGACGTGCAAGAAATTAAGTGGCACGCGAAAGCATTCCAGTGCTGCTTGGATGGTCGCGGTCAAAAGATTAAACACGATACGTAAATTGTTGCGTATCAAATGACCAATTTTGCAACCTACAAAGGCATAAAAATAGCGCAAAATTGCACTTGACACAGCTCAAGATACGATAAAAGTAGACTAGAATCTTTTGCATGTGGCAAAATTTGAAAGGTTTAAGTGTTCAAATTACGTACAGTTTAGTTTAGTTATTTTCCAAATTTAATTAGGACGTTTAGGGGCTGAACAATCACTATACCCGACTAATTATTCCCAGGACACAGGCTGAAGGATCGACGCGACCGCGACGCGTCGAAACTCGAGGGGTAGAATCGATCGATCGTCGATCGATGACCCGGTGAACCGTGACTGTTGCGTCGCTCTCGTGACTTCTCGTGATTAGACTGGAATATGTAATTAATGTGCTCGCCTCGAGAGTGTTGTTCGACGACGTACCGCCGGATCGTTGGGATCGTCGTCGCGTCTACCCAGAAATCCATCAACTTGGTACGTTCGCTCGGTGTAAACGATCGAGCCGTTTAACGATGGTCCAATTTTTCTCGTTCGAAGAATTAGAAATCGAAATTGGAGAACGTTAGAACCGTGCGACGCGACGCAAGAAATCAAACAAAAAACAAAACAAGGGAAACGAGGCGAGATAAATCAGCCGCGTCAAAGAAACGGCTCCGGAATCTCTTTAGACGCGTTTTCTTCTTTGTGAAAAAGTAAAACGCCGTTTCGTCGGCCCGCGTCGAAAACCACCGTGTCCCGAGTAATTACCGAGAAAAGGAGATGGGGATAAATGAACGTCGTAAAGAATTGCCGGTACTCGAGTCGAGATATTGAACACCGAAATAGCCGCATCGTCGTTCATAAAATTTCGATCCGGACTGACGGAATCGACGATAACGTTCCTAGCCTCGGACATAAACGCCGTGTCAATTATCGGCAACCTCGAACGGATAATACATCCGACAAAAGTTAGCCAGGACGTTATTCGTCGCCGTTTATCCGACATCTCGTGGCGCTTTGCTCGTTTGGCTTCACCGTACGATCGTTAAAGCCGTTAGTTAAGGGTGGTGATCTTCCGCGAGTACGAAATTAACCCTCCGGACGAACCAACTTTCAATTAACTTTTCCTACAGAAACAAGTGGCTGTTACTTTTTTCGACTGACGGGCCTTGCCACTTAGGGATAATACGTTTTGCTTCGTTATCGTTGCAAATGTGACGAGGAAAGCAGGAGCAAATCGAATTTGACAAAACATCGATAAAGAGTAATCCAATTTAAAGGGAGAAGGCTAAAGGCGTGTGTCACACTCGGGAAATTCATCAAAGTATCCGGTGCTTAATCGTGTTTCAACGAAGCTGGGTTGGAATCGGTTCGGAGGATAGGTAGAAAATGGTTGGTGTTAGGCGGCTGTAATCGAGTCGCGATCGAGCAGAAACCAAGCCCTTTCTGGTTCGCCCACGTGCTTGTCTCTTTCAGTTTTTTTTTTTCTGAAAGAAGAAGGCAAACGCTGAACGAACAACGACACTACTCTCGTTTGTACCACGCTATGGATCCTCCAGCCACCATAATGGAACGAAACTTTAAGAATTGCGATATGATAAATATGTATTGAAAGGGTATCGAGTTTTTCTCTAAACGTAGAGATTTTTCTTGTTAACGTTCGAACGGAGCGGGATCGCGTTTTCGGAGCGGAAGCCCGTCGATGTCAAAAGCCGCGAAACGCGTGTTGTGTGTTATGCACGCGTCGCGTTGCATAAAACATGGAGCACACGCGGTTGCATCGTTTCAAACCAGATACGGTGATGTAAACGGTAAAGGGGATTTACGACTTCCTAGTCTACAGACGAATAGAGAAAGTGGACGAGATTCGCGTTTCGACTCGACGCGACTCGACGCGACGGCTTTACCGTTTACAGTCCTCGTCGACCCACTCTACCCTCTCGATTCGTTCCAACGACCGCAATAATGTCCACGACGTATCGCGCTTTTCCGCTTCATCGATCACCTTCGTGCCATTGCACAGTCCTCGCTTTAACGTTGTGTTTCCGACAAAATTCAATGTATTGGCGCGTCGATTGCTACGGTAATTGGCCGAAAAACGATTAAAAATTAGCTTCTGAAAATATGTGACTTCAATTCGATGCAACAGTGCATTATCCATCGTTAAGACGTTAACGCCATGTTTGTCAGTTCGTTAGAAAGTATGTGGATTGCGTTGATTTTTTTTTTTTTTTTTTTCAAATTAGAAAGCAGACGGAGCGACATGAAAATCACATGCATTTACACGTAACGAAATATCAACAATAGTTGAAATATGAGGATAATCGCGACACCAATTACGAAATATTTACATTATGTCTATGTCGCGTGTTATACGTAATCCGCGGCTCGTCCTGCCTCGGGTTCCGCCCTGCCTTCTCCACGTGACTGCCAAACGGAGCACATGTGAAATCTTGCGAATAATTATAGTATTATATTTTTTCTTTATAATGATAAAGGTGTTCGATACCATCATACAACAATTGATGTGCTTGTGCAGAGAAAATTAGTCGACGGACAGAGTGCACGAGCGAAACTTCGATTCCCCAGAATGAACGAAAAACTAGTTTCTATATTTAGTCGTTCAACCTGTTCCTATAGCCGAGTGGATGTTGACTTTTCGTTCGAGTAGCTACAAGTATTTCGAGCGTATTTTCGATCGTTCAAGTAACGTAAAAGGGCGAAGTTGTTGGTGAAAAATAACATCGACTCCTTCGAAACGTGGATGGGAACGTGCCAAGTTTTCCTGATCACGAGACATTCATCCGGATGCTGTCAGATTATAATTCGACCAAGATAGAGGAAAGAAAAAATGGATAAAACTTGTATGCGCGCACGTTGATCCCTTTGTGGGCAAACGAGGGATGTTTTAAGCTCTCGTTAACGACCGGAGAGTTGCGTTTCGCGCACAACAAAATTGATTCGCCACAAAGGGAGAAAGAAAAACAGGCCACTCGACGATGTAACCTAGATTTTGAGTGGACCACGCGAACCGAAAGACGAGCACTCGCGAGATTCCAACACGCGAGATCCTTTCCGCCTCGCTTTTGACCTTTTTTTTTTTTTTTTCCCAATACTCGCCGCGCCGCCGATGTTTCGTCGGACCGATAATTAATTCAAACTTCTTCTCTTTTTGCTCGTGTTTCCCTCTCGTTGGATTTTCCAAGGGATTCGACTTGTAAATTCAACACGACTATCTCGAATCGTTCCTCCTCTTCTTACACGCTTCTGAACTAAAAACGCGTGCCCGTCACCAACAACCTCGCCCTGTAACGATCCTTGAACGTTTCCGGAGACTTGGAGGAGCCGAGGATCGTAAAACCTCGCTCGCTTCCTTGCTAACGCGAGATTCGACATTTCATGAAACGCTTGACCTCGTGCTACATTCGTGTTAAGTTAAAATTCATAGATAATAAAAAAGATAATTTATCGAATCTAATCGATGTGTTTTTCCACTTTGGGGAGCAACGGGGATTGACTAAAATTTTCTTATTAACACGTTGACTGCCACGGGGGTCACCGGTGACCAGGACCCGAAATTTTGTACAATCAAATAATTACCAACAGAAATGATAAAATAAACCACGGATAGCGTTAACATTAAGCTAATAATGCTAGCTATCGAATTGAAAAGTTAAATTTGAAAATTAGTTGATTGTATTGTTAATAATTAGGATTTCAGCGTGTCTGACTACCCACGTCCGTTTTCACTGTGGCAGTCAACGTGTTAAATCAATTTTACCCGCATTTGGTCGCTTTTGTTTGTTGCAAAGAAAAACTATATCACGGTGCAAAAACGACACTCTTTCTTTCTCTGGTGTTAATCGGTGTACGACGAAGCCACCTTCCGCCCACGAAAACAATAATCGTAAGAGTTTAAGCCTTAAGGAAACACCGGTCCTTTCCCTCGAGAATCACCGGATGTTCTCGACTTCTGTTTGCGAGGGGGAAAAATGAGATCGACCGACCAATAAACAGTACAAGTCCGTGGCGGATCGTGATAAAAATTCATTCGGATGGGAAAGAAGAAAGCTCTTCGGGCACACTTTCGTACAAGAGGCGAGAACAAGAACTCGAACGATAACGAAGAACCGGTTCAAAGGATCACGGTGGAAGAAAGCGTGCGATGAAACGGAACGGAAAGGAAATCGGCCACGGACTTTATTAATTCTTAGCTTCCCTAATTGGATTACCATCGAATTAATTGGTGCGATTCGTCGCCGAGACGTAAATCACGTTAACCGGTCTATTTGCTAATCCATTCGAAAGAAATTTTCAATTACATTTAGACGACTTTGCAAAATTGATTCATCACCGTCGACGCGGTTGTTTCGATCGCGTTTCTTGGTGCCAGGAAGCAGTTGGAGCGGTCGGCGCGGCGCGGCGTTTAATATCGAAACGGTGAAAATTTTATTTTATAAAAAGCAGAGACGCGTCGATCGTGGACACGAGTTTTACAGCAAACTTGAGGCTCGGCCAAGGGGCCGGAAGTTGGCTTGGATGGTTACCAAAAGAGGGGAGACCGAGGGGAGAGACAGTCATCGTGGCGCCGCCCGTGCAACCCTGTTCGACGATCACGAGAGAAGAAGAATGAAGAAGAGACGATGCTGCAGCGGACGCCGCAAATTTCCATCGCAAAAGATTTTTTCTCGAGTGTTTCTCGCAAGCTGCTCTATTCGTTTCCTCTCCGACGATCCGACGATCCTTGAATCGGGGGTATTTTAAAAGATTTCGCCGCCACCGTTGCTTCGTCATTTTGTCGTTCGAAATTTTGTCGAGCGTAATTTCTAAAAGCGTACGATCGATTCGCGCGAAAGAGAGACTCTGTGCTTTTGGTGGAGGGACATAGCGATAACTTGGTAGACAAATACTGCAAACCACAGACGCGATGAATATTTATCAGAATCGGTGCAAATTCGATTATGTAAATATTCCAGCTTGTACGGACTACACGGTATTATGACGCGTTATTAATCACGTTGCTTAATGAAACGTCCTTTGGAAATTGAGCCATCGATCGGCGATAATTAATTGCGGGGAATTTCTAAGGGAAACGCGGCACTACATTTTGATTCGATGGAACCTGGCAAATATTTCTTTCGTTTAATCCTTTCCTAATTGTTTCTACCCTTAACTACCATCCTAACTCTTATATTTTACATATGAAAATAATAAATTGCTTAACGTACAGCTCTATTTACTTTTGTGTAGAAAAATTGTATATTCGATTTTTAACAGGGTAAAATTTGATCTCCCCACGATGTGTAAAAGTTGAAATTATTTACTTTATTTGCGCGAAAAAGAAATGTACCTATTTGAAAATTTCTCTCGACTATAACCGTCCATAATAGCGAAAGGGTTAGATTGTTGGTCGCTAGAAAATATTTCGATCGGTTAGCTCGTCGAGAATATGGACGGTGCATAAAGAGAGACGGTATTGTGCCTTGAACGACGTATCCAGTAACCGGTCTCTCTAAACGCAGTACGCTTGAAAAATAATCGAACCGTTGCAAAAATAAACCGTCGGTGAAAGGCTGCTGAACTAGCAGTGGAAATACCGGTTGAGTTATTGCAAATCGTTCTGATACTCTTTCCTTCGATCGCCTTTTCACCGGACAATTCACAGTTTTCTCGTTATGTTTGCATTAATAATAACTTACATTTAACATTCCGCGTTGGATTTAACATTACATATTGAACATTTTGTTCGTGTTCGTATCGAAGATAAAACAAGTCGATTTATTTTACAAATGTACGGTAGAAAAATTGATACAACACCGATAACACTGGACTAAAAAAATCATCGACTACCTCTTCTGAAATTTCGCTTTTGACTGACTATCTCGAGACACGAATCATCTATTTATATTCCTTCTGGATCCCCGCTGTCGAGAATCGGTGGCGAGAGTAGATAGATCCATCTGTACAAATCGTGCAAAATTAAACACATTGAACGCCACGTGAATTATATTCAACTCACGCTGCTTTTAGTCAAGAGGTTGCGTGAGTTACACACGACTCCGATCGTACACCGAATCCTTATATTAGGTTGTCCCAAAAGTTTCTTTCCCTATTTGCACACAACGCTTTGTCTGGCAGTGTTAAAAAAAAAAAAAAACATAATATCATTCAGCTTTCAGAGAAATGGAACAAGATAATAGGTCAAAGTGAATCTTACGTAACTCAATAACACGACATTAAACATAAAGTTTCATACATCCCTTATTTATTAATAAAGCGAATGGAACTTTTGGGAAAACCTAATACTTTGCGAGAACATGTTCCACGTTAATTATCCAATGTTAACGCAGTTGTTTTCTGCGTGGTTTGAACGTTTTCTAATAAAGTCAAAGGATGCGAATACCGGTAGTACAAGTTGTTATCGATTCGGTCTTGGTATTATTACCACGGTCACCGTTGTTTCTCCGTTTCCGGAAAACAATTGAAAAATTGAAAGCAAACAGAGTGGGTAGACGGGTAGACGATACTCGGCTCTTAAAGTGCACGTTGTTTCTAACGAGGCAGAAATTGAAGCAGAGTGGGTAACCGGTAGTCGCAAAACTCGAGTCTCGTTGTTTCCTGACGGGACTTTCGTCTCATTTTCGATACGGTGGACCGCAGGGATGTTTGCTCGAAGCGGTGGCGGTGATTGTTACTCGTTGGTCGGTTTGGTCGCGGTTGTTTGAAGAGGTAGGAATAGCACGTTCGTCTGGCCCACTGGAACAAATTGATACCGACCATCGTGCAATCGTACAATTCAAGTCTTATCATTTTTCTTACGTCTTTCACGATTCTCCGTTGGTAACATCGTTGAAGTGTAATCGACAACGACTCGAACGACAAAGCCGGGTCAAAGGTGTTCACTAAAATTAGGTGTAGAAATTTTTCAGCAAAAATGTTTTTCTGCATTGGAAAATAATGT
Source organism: Stelis phaeoptera (assembly GCA_943735885.1). Lineage (NCBI taxonomy): Eukaryota > Metazoa > Arthropoda > Insecta > Hymenoptera > Megachilidae > Stelis > Stelis phaeoptera. The sequence continues at coordinate 15,092,175 of OX030932.1, read as the reverse complement.
TTAAGAGAATAGCGTAAAATTGCCTTTGTGTTAGCGGACCGCCGTTCTAGAGTTAAGATTTCGTTCGCAGAAGCTGCGAATCAAGGAATTTGGAAGTTCGAAGACTTTCGTTTAAGCTATTTTCACCTCGCAGGGATCTATTTCGAAGTGGGCCGATCGCGGATGCATCGTTTGGATACCTGCCAGTTGCTCTACGCCAGTATGTCTATAATAAGAATAGGTTTATCAAGATGTTGCGATACATTAACTTTCGTAAGGTGACGCGGCGCGGCGGCCGCAACCCGTTAGAATCATTCTGCATCACCTTTATGTAATTCCGACCCATTTTGATCCTTGTTTCTATCCCTCGCACTACGTCGCAAACAACTGGCAAAATCAGAGTTCAGTATTGCAAGTATTTTCGAAGCTATAGAAATTGATCTCGTATTATTACGAAAGTTAGCGCAAACAGGCGATAAACGAAATATTTATTAATATTATTGTTTACTTAAAGTATACGAAATATTGCGTACACGCAACCGTGGGCATTGATTTGATAAGTTCGAACGTTAGCCATCTACGATAAATCATTGAAATCACGGAGGCAAGAAGAAGGCAGATTACAAAGAATCGTAAGGCCACGGACGGTCGATGTTCTCCAATTAATTACGGCAAGTTGAACGGTCGCGTTTCAAAGCGATCGATGAACCACGTCGGGAACAAAGAATCTTTCACCGTTTCACCGATCGTCCCCGAAAGATAATGCCGCGAAACGTTGTTCGCGGATCACGCGGAGTCGCGAGTACGGAATCCGGAATCCGGAATCGCAGCCCTTATCGGTGACGCGAGACCCGACAAACAATGGCGGCGGACAATAGAGGCGATCGATGACAACGGATTTCGGTGGCTGTCGCTTTCTCCGACCAAACCAGCCCGCCTCGTTTCTCGCGTTCCCGGCGTTCCCCGACCTACCCGCTAATTAGCGCCACCCGCCTACAACCCTCGACACACCTGAACACACCTGAACACGGTTCTTTCCGATTCTCTTTTCCCCGCTACGTACTCTATACCAGGGCTTCCCAATCAACGCATCATTTTATCGTCTATTGTATTTATTACTAATTCCTTCACGCATCTGCCACCCAGAATAGCGATGTATCTGCAATTTTATTGAAAACGAAATCGTACCACGTACCTACATATCAACTCCTATGTAGGACAGGACTCTGAATGAGTGGACAATATTAGGAAGGATGTTAATGAAGTACGAAATAGGTGTAAAATATGAAGCACGAAATATCATGAAATAGTAGGGTTTGAGATTTCGGATGCGGAATAGAAGAAATTTCTATGTCTTACTTACAATTAGAGGCGTACACGATGGAAAGAATGGGAACCACTGGCCTGGACGCTTCGTTTCACGATCGACGATCGATGCTTAATTTTTTTTTTTTCTTTCAATTGTACGCGCAAAAATAACGAGCACGAGGGACATTGTAAAGAATTCGTCGAAACGAAGCGGCATTTCGAGTGGAATAATTCAAGAGTAACTGGGTCAAAGAGGGCCAGTAGACGGTAACGGTAATTAACGCTCGTTGACGCGTTCGCCGATCAAGGATTATTCATCCTTGGCGAAGACATAGCCGACGACCACGATGAAATTCTCCGGAGAAACTCGCCGATGATCCGTTTCATTATGACGCGGAACAGAATAATCCGGCAAATAATTTCCCCATTAGTCGGTTAATTTCGATCCCAGACCCAGACGTTGAGAAACATTCTAATTTGCGTAGAATTCGCCTACTATCCGCGTGAAATTCATCCCACCCCTTCATCCACCGCTTTCTTCGATAACTTTTCGCAACTGTACGTTTATTCGAGGAGACAGTTCGTCAGAAGGGTAGGCAGGTCTGAAAAACGAGCGAAAACACGCTCGAAACGCTCGCGGCTACCCTGCTATAGTTGTCGGCTCGAAATGGAATTCCGCTACGATTTTAACGCGATATCGAGAACGGGTCCGAGCGACTCGCGGAACAATGGATGGCGCGCGAGATCAGCCCGAAGCGTTGCCTACCAAGCAGTTCCTCTCGATAACGATTCTCTCCCTATCAGTTCGCTTCTTGTTGGCCCACTTTTCACCCGCGTTTTCCACTCTGTTTCGTTACCGCGTTGCGGAGTACGCCTGCCATCGTCAACCCACGGACCGAACTTAATAATCCGAACCTAGCTCCGTTTATCTCGTTCGGTCGGCCTGTGTTTCGCCGGGGACAAACAGCGAGCAGACAATCAGCCGCGATGATAACGACACATCAGCCAAGAGAAAGAAAAGTTTACGCGCGTTAGGAATCGCCGGCTACGGCTGGCTGTTTCGGACGAGAAGGCTGAAAGGCCGACGAAGGGAAAAAAGAAAACGGGCGGGCCTGAAAGCGGGAACACGAGGACGTTGAAACGGAGCTGAAGCGGGCGAAACGGAGAGACAGAAAAGCCGGGGGAGGTTGGCGCGGAAAAGAAGAGAGAGAGAGAGAGAGAGAGAGAGAGAGAGAGAAAGAAACCGATAGGAAGGGAGCGGAAGGGAGGAAACAGGGTGAAAGAGTCTGGGTAGGAGTCCATTAACGAGTGCCGTTTTCATACCTCTTCTATGCCACCCGTCTCTCCTTTCTGCCCCTCGCTCCGCACTCACCGTCTCGTCTCGCTCTTGCCGTTTGAAAGACCACCTACCGGCACAATAGATCGTTCATTACCGATACACCGCCTGGCGTAGCCGTTCCGTTGCGACGCAAACCACGCCGAAAGTAGAAAGATAATATCGCGAGAAAGGAAGAGCCCCGAGAGTCCCCGTCTTCGTTCCTGTATTTCCCACGTTCGCTACCATACCACGAATAAAAATATCCTCCCGCCACAGGCCGTGCTTTATTTGTCGAATTTTTGCTAAATATCTCTTAGATTTTTACTTATATACCATTCAAATTTCACCCTTAAACGATGAGATCTAGGTTGTTTCATATGCCGTTGACCTCCGCGTTTTTGGACCTGGAATGTTGCATAATTAATCGATTTGAATATAAATCCAACTCAAATGTATACGTGTGATACTTGGCTCTCTATAGAAATCACTGTGTCACATATACATATTATGTACATATATATAGATACGTATTGAAAAAGTAACGATGTCGATTTAGATTTAGACGTAGGAATTAAAGCGGGTTCACCGGTTAACGAGGATGTCTCTGGTCTCGTTTCAGTGTCGCGTCAGGGTTGCGAAGAGTACCGGAAGTGACAGGATAGGAGAGAGGCTGGCGCTGCCGTGAGCATCATCGATGGCAGCCGCGAGCTTTCCGCCAAACTTTTCGAACGTCGGCATCCTGGAGAACTGGTAAGCGATCGTGTCGTAGCTTGTATCTGTCACGCCTTGAAATTACTTATTACTAGAAGCCTCTTATAAAAGTCTCGACAAGCTTGGTCGAGCGACGGGGTCGTTGGCTTCCGAGAATCCTAATGGAAATCTGTGCACTCGCCACGGTTCTTATACCTATCGTACTTACTTAACTTTTAGTCGAACGAATCGATCGCTGGTCGGGTGAAAATTACGAAAAACAACCGGTCTATCGAGTCTACCGAAGATCTACGGAACTGGCGAACCCGTACGTATATCCACGTTAGCCAACGGACGGAACGTTTCGGTCTAGGGAGAAAGGTAACGGTGACGAATAACCGAGGCGATTGCACGCTCTGTCGACGTACGAGCGAACCCGTAGTGTCCCGTTGGAAGCTTCGTTCGAATTGTTTAGCATCGAAACTCTACATCTACCAACACGTAAAGTAGTTGCATGCTGTCCGTGTGTACGTAATGCCAGGATAGATACGAGACAGTCGAAATTTTCGATTTATTTGCGAATAACACAAGAATAGAGAGGTTGCTTTCGAACAGCGACCATTGTCGCGACTTGCGTCTATCCACCGCACCGGTTTGAATTCGTCGTCGAGTCTCGTACGCGTAGAAAGGACGACACCGTGCCATCACCGTGGGAGTAACAGGGCGAAGAAACCAATCACGAGCCATTCGAGCCATTGTCGTCTTCGAAGAAGACGAAATACAGTTGCAGCGGCTATAATTGGATCGTCTTTTATTCTAATTTCACTGCAATTCGATCCTGTACGATTCACCGTTCAATCCCTTTCGATTCTAATCCTGTAAGCAGGAAATTCATAACCCGAAGGAAAAAAATTGGTATCGATATCGATCTGCAGACACGGTGCGTACAAGGGTCAGACGCGAGTCTCGCAAGTTGTAGCGAAGCGACCGGATGAAAAAGTAGGTCTCCTCTTGCGCGCACAGTTTTGATTAAAGCATCCCTTTCAGGAGGAGCCCGTCGTAATTTTGCAGACGGGACACCGTACCTTTTCTCTTTTTTTTTTTACTTTTTTTGTTACGCGCTTCGTCGACAGCCAGAAAGCCGCGATTAACTCTTTCTTCGCAGACATCCTTTGTTCCCGGCTCGTGGTTTTCCGAATACCGTAGATCGAACCAGGGAAACGATAATCAAAAGTTCCGTTCGTAGTACGAGCAACGAATCTCCAAAATGACTCTCGAACCCCGACTAACCATACACCCTTTGCGTTCGGTTCTTCCTTCGAATCGCTACACACCGTTATTTTAGAATACACGTTCCGTTCCGGACGTCCGTCAAGATCAAACTCTTCCGTTTTCGGTCTCCGGGTCTTAAAGGACTTTTTGCAACGTCCCTACGATAATTTATGGCCACTCGGCTTACCAACGTTCCATCTCTTCCAACGATGCATCATCCTACCTGGATAATGTTCCTTTACGGGAGAGGCGATTTTTATCCCTTCCCGTCCATTCACCGTCAACCACTTTTATTATACAAATTGGGGAACGTCGCGTTATCCGAGCCGTCCCGACTATAGTTCGGCCGCTAAACGGATACCATAATAGCCCAATTAGCCGTTGCTAAGTGTACTCTGGTCACCGCACTGGCTGGACACAGCGCCGCGACATCGCGACTCGTCGTTTTGCAAAGTTGGCTCGGCAGCTGTGACGTTCCGTTTTCAGGAGGTTCATTGAGGACAGCAGGAAGACGCGGAGAATGGTCGGCCGACTCGTTCGTCTATTTTACGAGAGAAACGTACGGCCGCGCGGCAGGTGCGCGGATCGCCCACGCGGCTAAATTTGGCCGCTGGAATACACGTGGGTGTCGCATCGAATTAGATCATTTGAACCTGAGCGTATTCGGCTGACATTCAACATTTCGTCTACGATTCATCACGCCTCCGACTTCTCTTCTTTCGCTTGGTACTTTTTTTCTTTCTTTTTTTTTTTGTTGCATCGATCTGACGCACCGGGAAATCGAAGGTGGAAAGAAATTAAACTCGGTAATGTGGCGCATCGCAATTATTATTTACAAGAGTAGATGCTTTTCGAAAAGCGACTCGCTAGAAATGAAATCAATAATAATTGGAAGAATTTTCAAAAGGATTAAGGAACGGGGGGATAAAAGCGAGCACGGATCGATTAAAAGTTGGTAGAAATTGTTAGAATATTGTGTAAGAGAGACGGCGGTGTTCGTCGGGTATTCTATTTGCACGCCGATACGATCGGTGAATACTCGGCAGCGTTTCTACGTCACGTTGCCATTATCGTGAATATTGCACGGGAGGATGGTCGCGCGGCCGTAATCCTTCAGAAGCGACTCGGCGCTCGCAAATCGAGCGAACGGCCGTTATAATGATAGGTTCCGTCGATGCTTTCCAAGATGTGGGACACCAACGACTATATCTTCTTTTGTCGATTTTGGTAAATATGGAATTTAATGGCGGCCCCAAGGCCGCGCCGCTTCCGGGACGAATATTTGCGCGCATAACTTTCCTCGAATCGCTCTGTCAAACAAACGTAATCGCATTCCTTTCGTCCCAATGATACCATTCAACCATAGGATCGACTATTTTATTTCTGTCTAATTGAATAAATCGCGAATACAAGCGTCACCGCGTTCCATTTCTAGGGTTAAACCGATAAATTTAGTCAACAATTGCGAGAACTTTAATCCTGATTTGGTTAAAACATTTCAAGATGTTTTTTTAGGATTTTTCATTCTTGGTAACAACGCAGAAACACGTTCTTTTTCATAGCGTTCCGCGTAAGGAACGATGATAAAAGAGAAAAGAAAAAAATTCCAATAATCGAACGCAACACCGCGTTTTAATTACGACCGGCGCGAATTTTGACAAAACGGCGGAGCTCGCCTCGCAATTTTGCCGACGTAGCAGTAAGGAATAAAACAACTGAAAGGCGGAACACCGGAGATCCATTGACCCGAAATATATCTAGATACTAGATACAGCGCGGTAAATGCTCCGAGATTTCTCGATAAACCCCGTAACGCGTATCGAACTACATGTACGTATCCCGACGTATTTTGTGTTACTTGTATCGTAACTAATACCCATTGCACCCTGTTCGAAACGTTCGTGGAAAAATGTGAGAAATTCCGAGCCAACGAACCCTTCGAAATCTACACAGTTAGACACCGATCTTTAACGCTCGATTCTTTCGAAAAATTCGAGACCGATCGTCAAACATCTTGAAATGTAAGTAAGTAGTTTTTGTAATTGCAATTATTCATTCGAAATGATTTAATTAAAAAAAAAAAAAAAAAGCACTTCCGTCGTTTCAATTGCGATGTAAAAAAAGAGATGCTTGAATGAGTTTACGACATGGGTTAATGACGTCAATAATTAGCTCAAGAAATTTTGAACTTCTCCTGCATAGTGTACTACGTACGATAACCGAATTCGAGTTTTTTATTTTAATTCCAATCGTAAGATTGATATTGTATTATACAGGAACGAACCAATGCGTGAAAGATTGATAAGATTGAATAGGAAAAAGTATTAACGCGTTAACGTTAAGCTAATAATGTTAGCTATCAAATTGAAAGTATAAATTTGAAAATCAGTTGATTGTATTATTCTTAATAATTACGATTTCAACGTGTCTGACTACACACGTCCGTTTTCACTGTACGAAATTCGTCGTAGCGAAATGGGCCACTGTTTACGAAACCATGATTCTTCCGGCCTCGAGGGAGTTGTAAAAGCAGTTGGTAGTCTCGTAAGAGCGGCTCTTCTCGTTTGTTGAAACGTGTTGTTTAGTACGGTGCCGCGATTTCGCTCCAGTACATAGACGATGCTGAATTATATGTAGAAGATACCACTCTTTTCTATGTCCGTTTTTCATCTAATCCTTCGCTCGAGACCGATAACGTTCGATAATAAATTCTGTCGCATTCTTCGCATGTTTGTTGGATTCACTTTAATCCAATGCTTCCTAAAAATCGAGACACTACCCTCTCTGTTATGGACGAACGTAGGTGAAAGAAAAATCGGTAGTAAGGCAAACGCACAATTATTTGTTTCAAATCACAATTATTTATTTAAAAGTCGAATTTTTCAAAAATTAGATCTAATCGATTGTTGAACCGGCTCGTTGTCACGTCGCATAGAACATTACGTTCAACGAGTAGGTTCGTTCTGTTCCGTCCGATCGATATGCCTGGAAACGAAGTGAAAATTTACGACGTTTCGTGGAATTAGACAATTTGTCCAGCACGCGACGCGACGCGATGTTGTTCGGATGAGACACGTCCCGGAAGTCGTCTCGACCAGCCGAATGTGTGTAACGTTATTCGAGCGAAAAACATCGTTACGGTGAATCGAGGGAAAATTGAATTTCCTCGTACGGTACCACGGACAAAGCGGACTTCGATGCAAAAGGTAACAAATTATTTTCCGCGAAAACACAGCGACCGCCAAGTTTGACGATTTCGTTGACCGGTATTCTTTCCGAGCTGCAAGCGAATTTCGACGAAAATCCGTAATGATTTTCAATTTTTTCGCTATGCTAAATTGCTCGGTTCAACATGCGAGCGCAAGAAAAAGAATTTTGTTCGACGAATCAAAGGGTTAACGAATAGGAATGGGATAAAAAAAAAGGACGCGGATGAAGTTCAGTCGGTGGAATATTTCCTCGAAGCTGACGACACGCTCGAATTAACGTCTACACGGATGGCTTCCTTTCTCCGCGTGATCCTCGTTCCTGTCCGTTTGTCGCGGAAATGCGAGTTTAAAGAGTGCATTCGTCCCATCGAGTTGACTATAAATAGGCGGCCGGCAGACGTTTCACCGATAATGCGTCCTTCCCTTGGACGTCTTTCTCGTTCCGTGAAACCGTAATACGTTCGTCGCGTCGTTTGCGAATAAATCGTCGAGAAAATGGCGACCAGAAGAGACAATTGAATCGTTGCTCGATCCTACCAGGATATCCTTGTATCGATCATTGAACTTTGTCGTTTCGTTTGTCAACTTTCCCATCGTTGCAATCATTTTCCATGAATTTGTTTCGATCGAATGCTTAGCTACGAAATAAATACCATCGATTTAACCTTTAATTGCTCGCATGGGGTGACTGCAGTTTCTAAAATATTCACGCGCAAACTAATGATTTCACGTATGATTAAATATTTCTTTTGCATCAGTATACTCAACATTTGTTTGTTTGTTTGGAAAATAAAATTGGAGAAGGATATAAAATGAAATTGAAATTGTTCCAATGTCCAAGGGTTAAAGAGGAGCGTAAGTTTGATTCCGATCTTCGTCGTTGATCGTACACGAAACTTCCCGGCCAGCTTTCTAATTTCGATTTTTCTCAGACTTCGACTCGACTCGATTCACCGATCGGAATGACCCCGAGGCTGTCGATACTGGTTCCGGTGTCCGATAAGGGTAACGAAGACCCGTACTTTTGTCGTGCGAGGAGAATGCAACCCCCTCTTTCTCAATCACCCGTTCCTTTTCCTTCCTTCTCTGCTCTCGGCCTATTCTTTCTTCCATGCCTATTTCCTTTTCCTTCGTGCACCCCCACCACCTATAACCCCCTCGTATTCTCTCCTGCTCCACCCTCCGCACCCTTTTTCTTTCTTTGCCCCCGTTCCTCCGTTTCTACGTCTCTACGTCTATACGTATCCGCTGTGCCTCCTCGAATCGATACGGTATCAAGCTCGAAACGAGGCTGGAGAGTCGATGGTACGACAGGGTTTTGGTAACGATCTCGTCGCGCGATATACCTGCCAGGATATCCGGGCTCGACACGGCCTCGTATCCGCCTTCTTACGCGACATCCACCCACGCGATTCGCCACCGTCGCGTCGTTCCATTCCACCTTGTTTATACACACGAATAAAGCTACTGCGAACGAAAACGAACGAGACTTTGTAACAAGACCTCGGAGAATATTAGGCGTGGACGAGAACAATGTTCTGAAATTGTGTTTTGAGAGAAATTTATGGGACGGCCTCCTGTAGACTCGATAAAAAAAAGGAATCGTGGGAAATAGGAATAGGATTTAAGTCACTGGGTTCGTTTCGCACCACCTTGGTTTCAACCGTGTACGTATTTCTACAAGCTTGTAGGATGTAAGGCGAAATTTGAGAAGCGAAAAATAGGAAAAGGAGGTGGAAACGATGAATAGAAAGGGGTAGGGTAAATCGCGAAATGCCAGTGGAGGCAGAAATCGTTGTGGCGCACGCATTCTCGTCACGACGTGCACCGGCTGGCACGGGGCGGCGCGGAGCGGAAAGGAACGAAGCGGAGCAGCGCGCCAGACACAAGCCGTACTTTACTACTTACGACCCAACCCTACGCTTCATCAACTTCCTTCGGCCTCGTACTTAACCCATTTATGCGTGTCGTATCAACCGAATCAAGATTCTTTTTTCTTCCTTTTTCTCTTCTTTCTTCCTTTCAACATTTCTATTTTTATATTTTCATTCTTTTTTTACCCGAGAGCCAGTTACTTTTCAATAGATATACTGGAAAATTTATGAAAAAATAAACTTGAGTTTTTGTAAAACAATTTATGCTTTCGACCATTCATCGTCCCTGCTGACGTCGTTTATGTAATTGTCTGCCATTTCGAACGGCATTGTGCGACGCAATTTAGGATCAAATTGTGCTCCTCTTGGTTTTTTTTTTTATCTCGTTTCGAAACGCTGCTGGCTTAATCCGGTCCCCCGAGCGGAGAACAATGTCCGCCAGAACCGCTGAAAATGCGAAACGACCGATAAGATTTTCGAGTTCTCGTGGCAATTACGTTGCCTCGCGGGACGTTGCCGTGGCTCGCGATTTCTCTGAAACGCGTCCTGATTAAACGTGTTCGCGTGGCACGCTACACAATGGTGAACGCAAAGTATAACGCATTGTTATTAATTATTCTTTTTTTTTTTCTCTACGTTACCTTCGAGCCCGAACACCACGAAACGGTTAACGATAGCGCGCGTACCAGAGGATTAAGTTGTTACCCGAAGCGTAATTGCGAAAAGTTTCCACGATTGTTACTGTTATTACAACCGATTCACCGAATGAACCGTTAACCTTAAGTCCACGGAAAATTGAACCGTTCGGTCCAAGATACAATTTGCCCGCCATTCTTTTCCTTTTTCTTCTTCTTAACCCGGGGCTGTTGAAATTATTAGATCAACCGATAACCGTAGCGTTCCAAAACGTTCTAATAAAATTATCTATTACAATTAACCTTCCGTGATATAATAATCTTTGAAATACAACAACATGAGATTAAATCCTTGAAAATAAACTATACATACATATCTGTTTTCTATTTTCTCAAACGTTGGAGTTTAAAGCATAGGGTGTAAAATACGTGTTAGGGTTGATCACGCGCGAATGTCATCGACAGCAAAGTTGTACAAGGTGCAACACGATATTCTACTTTTATGAGCTATCGCAGTCTCGAGGTTCACGTCAAACTATGTAATCCTGCATCGTGTTTCATGGATGAACAACGTGCCTCGCGAGTATCGTGGATCCTTGCCTAGAAAATTAGGCCACCAAAAGCGTTCCTGCGTTCTTCTTTTTGTGTAACTGACTCTCTTCGACACGTTGTAACAAATGGACCGTCGTTCGAGTAATTTAAAATTCCCCATTTCTTTTATCTACTTGCACGTTTTCCTTCTTTTCCTGTTTTTTCATAATAAATACGTGCTTCAACTTGTTCGTTTTTTTTTTCCGTGGAGCGCTTCGTTCATAGCCGAGACGAGGTGAAAAGGAGGCGGATCGGTGGCGGGGAAGTTTACGCGCAGTAAATCGCGGAATTTATGGCAACGAGAAATTTATAGGTTCAATTTCCGCGATATTTAAACGGATCGTGTCCGAGCTCGCTTAGAATTCGAGGAAAGCCTTCCGGTTAATCGTTCCCCATTCCGTTCACCATTCGACCGGAACGCAGAAATGAACTGTGCAACGTTGTTCCTGTCCGTGGCTCTTTAACTTCAATTGTCACGTCGTCGACCGTTTCATCAACCTTTTCGATATCGTAATTAACACTAGAACTACCGGCATTCAATGTACCCTAACTTCTTAGTTAATAAAAATAAATTAGAAAACAAAATAATTACGATATAAAATGTAAACTTACGTATACAATAATTCTTTATCTTGATAGTTTTAATAAATTTTCTAAATTAAACTAAGAAATCCGAAGCAACTCATTTTGACCCGTTTGGTAGTTCTAGTTCTGCCAGTTTCTCTCACAGCATTTGTTACAACGACGTTTCGTTTTTCGCACGACGTAACTCGCAGCAGCGGCAGCATAGCAGAGAGAGAGAAAAAAAACGGGGTGTGTGGAGAAATTCGCAGCTGGGATACAAAGGAAACAAGACAATAAAGGGCGGCGTTAATTGGCCGGAGCGGCAAGTATCGAGGCGACGATCTCGTTGTCGTAACGCGCGACTTTAAATTATAATATTCACGGTTTGCCTGGCACGTGCTACGTCGGGTACGCGGCGGCTGTCTATTAATGTCGGAAGAGAATATCGTCGGAGTTAATTAGCGAGCTTGAATAATTCATTCGCCGTGGCATTCGATTAGGACCGAGTCGATCGAGGCAAGCGACTTTGCTCGACTTTTCATTTCAACCGTTTCGCCCCCGTCTTTCATTCTAATCGTCCTCGACTCAGGAACTCCTTGAAATTTCTCCTTTTCAATCCCCACGAAACGACCACCGTGTACATATATTCTATGCTCCGATGTAACGACCATTAGGTGGACACTTCCAAATCGCGATTATTAAATGTAAAAGAAATAAATATACATGTCGAATTGAGTAACCTCCTCCTTTTCGAAGTCGGTTAAAAAGTACATGTTACTTGCGTTCAATTCCAAAATAATACCGCGGTGTTATTCGTGACAGAGTTTAATATTTATCTCGTCGATATCGTTACGATATTGTTGACGTGTAACCCATTTATGCCATTTCGTATTAAAACAAATTTTGACGTTCTAGTATCGACATGAAAACGCACGGAAGCGTTTAAGGTTAAACTTAGACAGGCGACATCCTGATCTCGAATTATCTTGTAAGTTTCGATGGAATATCGTGGCTGATTCTGACGAAGAATTAATCCATCGAATTCGCAGTCGAGACAATTTCGTCTCGATCGGGGGTTGTTAACGTCCTTCGGGTATTTGTTAGATCGAATCAATTAGAGCGTTGCTCGTTACTTTGATTCGCGACGTTGTCTCCCAAAGGAGAGAGCAGGAAGAAGGTGGGGGTGTGCAAGTCGCGTCGTACAAACTCGATTTACGTAATAAAATCATACGTTCGCGTTGGCCAGGGTCGAGCCGCGGAAAGAAACCGAAGAACAGAAGATAGGTTTCGAGCTACGGAAGCACCACGAGTGTCGTTCACCCTTCTCGAAGGTTCGGGTTACCCGGACGAGGAAGTCTCGGAGAAGTACGTACTTCCTGCGTTTTGTCCCCGCCGATCCAGCTGGTAATCGCTTCGAAACTATCATTCATCGCAGGGTCCTCGATGGTTTCGTTCAATTTTGACGATATCGAAACGATTCGACGCGGACAGCTTCGCGTTTGTCAAAATTGCGCAACAATTCGAGGCGTTACAGTATAAAATATTCATGGACAAAAGGGTCCTTCGAGTAATTATACGAACGGAAATAAGCGAGTTTCGCGATTCGAATGGAAATGGCGTCTACTCCGCGAGATTAAAGTCGCGACGCGGTGTACTTGCGCCATTTAGATATTGCTTTGGTTAGTAGTACGTCGCGTATCCATATTACCTCGGATCGTATCGATATTTGTAATATTCAGCTGACTTCGGTGCTTGGCAATACACGAATCGAATGAAAAACCCCAACAATGCGAACAATACTCCCGCATTCGATTCATCCGCGTGTATGTAAGTACATGTAATACGATTCGTGATACTTCAAAATAACCCAGATACACGCATGTATAATACAGTAGCTCAGTTCGCGTATAATAATTACATTTTCTTGCTTTCACAACACCCAACACGAGTAATGGAATATTCGCGTTACGCTTCAAGAAGCATAATTCATATCGCTTGTATTCTTGGAATTTGATAGCTCCTTAGTCGCGCGAACCTCCTTCTTCGAAAACGTCTATATTTCGGGGTATTGCCATGAAAAGCTGATAGAACTTGTGTGACTAAATGCCCAATATAAACGAACCCAAGACTTGAGGCGTTCAGTGTCATTGTATTGCTCGCTAGAAATATACACCTAGACCGTAATGGGGGTTGTTGGTGGTTTTACATTACCTGCTTGCCACAGAAGACTCCGGTGTACGGAGTAACGGTACAAGTAAACCTCTCATAAATATTTCTATCCGGAACTCGTGTTTTTCACGATTTTCTGCCTTTTATTCTACGCGAAACGACGGAAATCGTGGATGCTAGCCGAAGACGAAGATCGACTCGAATCAACGAGCGTTGTCTCGCGATAAGACTCGTCGGCGCTTTTGTATCACGAGGCTCGGCTCGCAGCATCGTCTCGTCGTCGAATAACACCGGCACATTTACCTTGGGTCGAGACACGCGCGTCCAGAATCTGGCCAACGATTTGGAGGTCGGCCAAGCTAGTCTCGATCCTGACCTGCCCTCCTGACGTTCCACCAGCAGTACAATTCTCGAGCGGACAGCCGGTACAAGGGATTACGTTAGAAGCTCTGAGGAAAAATGCAACCGCAATTACCTCGGCAATTTAGGTCCACCATTCCTGGTGCACGGGCAAACGCGGCTCCCTTTTGTCGTGAACGCGCTTGCACGAGGTTTCAGGTATACCGAACGCTACAATACCGACATCCGTTATGGAAGACAAAAGTCTATCGAAAGCGATAGACATTTTTCATTTTTACTTGTGAAAATAAACATCGAAGCTCGTGCATGCACTCGTCAACTTTGTCGATTGCATAAAATTATGAAGTTTGTTGCATCTTGCGTGGATTTCCTTGCCAAGCCCACGCTTCTTTGTATCAACGCCTGGGCGTTCGCGTTGACAAAGAAACGCGACTACGATCTATGCATCGTTGATAATCGTATGCATCTTCTGTGCGTGTGGGAGTCACAAAAGAGTTTAGGTAGTGACGAATCGTTGGGAAATCTGAAAAGGTTTCGTGCCTGAAAACAACTTATACGCCGATGAGTGATGAATTTGTTGGAGGAAAAAACAATATACGGCAAGAGGCGAAGCGTGTCGTCAATTAGGATCCTTAATCCTTTCCGTCTTCGGCTATGTAATTCGTTGCACGACCACGAGAGCCCTCGCCGAATCAAGTGGTCCTCGTGGAAGGGTTCGAAAGCAACTGAAACACGCTTCTCCCTAACGTGGATTTACACGATAGATACAGTTATCTCCGTCACCTAATTATATCAGCGGAAACGAGCACATGCCTTGCCAGTACGCGTTTTAGGACTATATGGTTCGAATCGGCGCGTACGCAATATTTTCGGTGCACCGTGAGAATATTATCGCGTTTAAAACCGAAATAAAGAAAACACACGAGATGCTTTAAATCTCAAGGAATGGTAAATTCAGAATGGGGTATAGGAATTTAATCGTGGAGAGTAATCTCGCTGAGCACCACTGGAAAGACTGGACTGCCGGTCGCAGTCGCGTCCATCGCGAGGCGTGGAGCATTTTAGCAAAGGGCAGTGGAATCGCGAGCCGCCGACGACGACGAGGACAAGAATGGCGACGGTGGCGGTGGCGGTGGTGGCGGCGGCATACATTCTCTGTGTGCGTGCGCCTGTTTCGTAGTACACGCCACGGCCGCGTTCGCATAGGGGTGCGCTCGCTTCTCCCTCCAGCTGTCCTAACCTAACCTACCCCTACTTCGCCTCGTATCCCTTGCTTCGGCCAATCTGCCTCTCCCCTCTGTCTCCGGACCGTGCGGCCGGTTCCCCTCGCCCATCCCTTTCCAACCGACCGGTTCCCCCGCCGCCGGCTCGAGCCGACGAGCGCACAGCTGCCACACTGCGAACTGCGAGCACCGGAGAGACGCGCAGCGACGCCGTTACCGTCTACCCGGTTGTTTGGACTAACCTAGAAAAAGTGTCGACGAGTAAAGGAAAGGAAAGAAAGAAAGGGCAGGATAGAACAGCAGGAGGGAGAAGAGAGGGAGATTGAGCGAGAACAAGAGAAGGGGAAAGGAAGGGAAACAGTGGCCACCGCGCCGGTGTGTGTTTCTCGTGTTTTTCTCGTGTCGGTGACTCGCGTGTCCTGCCGATCGCGAAAGCCGGCTCGCCTTTTCGCGAAGCTTAGCCGACATCGAACGCCAAGCGTTCCTTTCCTTCGTTCCTACGTATGCTGAGGACAATTTCACTCGGCGAGGACCGGCGGTGTCGCGACAGTCCCTTTGTCTGCTGGACCGTTTCGCGATTCTTGATCGTTGCTGCTTCGTGACGGTCGAGCAACGAGGACCGGTTGTGCGATTGTTTTTGGCGGCATCGCGTCGAGGCGAACCGAACCGAACCGAACCGAACTGAACCGAAACGACACGAAACGAAGCGAAGCGAAGCGGTGCTACGGTCGCACGTCCTGTCCTTTGGTTATATTCGCATCGTCGCGACCTTGAACTTGTGTGCCTATACCCATCGAGAGTGGCTGTGTGTGGTTCGTTTAACCTGCGACCTCGATCGCTCGAAGGTGAAACACCAGTGCGGAGGGAAAGGAGTCGAGAAGAGCCGTCGACCAGCAACGGAACGAACAAGATCCTGGAAGCAAGCGCGTCTAACAATGTTCCCTTACACAACCTTCCCGGCAGTAGGGTAAGCAAACGAACAAATCCCTTTTGTTTTCTCGCGGTTCAAGTCGTTTCACAACGGTTCCTTGTTTCGTTTCATCTCTCCTGTTTTTTCTTCATTTTTTCGTGTGTCGTGTTCGTCGTACGGTGGACTGGCTTTTCCTTCGTACATTTTATATTCTGTAGGTGTATAAGTAGCGAATGAATATACATACAGCTCGTTCTCCCGCATCTCACCGCTTCGATCGTCCGTGTAATATACTCGTGTATAATTCTATCTTCGCGTTAACCCTTTCATCCTGGACTTGTCTTTTGTTTTCTTTTCTTTTTTTCTAAATGTGCTCTCGCTTGTCATGACGAAGCTTCGCCTGTGCATTTGATTTTCTATGTTTGCTGCTTTATTTCTCGTAGAAAACCGGTCAGAGAAATAACGCGTGCAACTGGCATCGCGATGCGCGCCTCTGTGTGTGCGCGCATTTCAGACGATAAGAAAGAGAGGAAAAACGGCCGTTTCTGTGTGCCCAACAAACGAGGGAAAGAGAAAGAGAAATATACATGGTTGTATGCACGTTTCTACAGGATAGGTCTGGTAGTACGCCCGAACTTCGAACGCGGCGACGCTTTGTCCTTTTCCCCTTTGTCCCTCTTCTCCTTTTCTCCGTCGCACTTTCGCTCTCCCCTGTTCTTCCGTCTCTCTCGCTGCCCCACAGATACTTGCTTTGTGTGTGTGTGTGTGTGCGTGCGGATACTGTGTGCGTGTGCCTCTGCCTGCTGTATCGTACCTACGAGAATCGCGCAGAGCCCTTGCTTGCTTACTCGCTCGCTCGCTCGCTTGCTTGTTTGATGGCTGGCTGGCTGGCTGGTTGGTTGGTTGGTTTCAGAGAAATCAATCGCGTGCAAACGAGAATGGCTGTGAGAGGGCCGATTTCAAAGTTGACGGAAAAGTTCACGTGACGAACGACGATGTGGAATTGTTCCGCCATACTGCCTTCCCTCTCGATAGTCGGGTCGAGAAGGGCGAATGCAGATAGCAAAAGGGATGCGGCGTTTAAGAATTCTCAAACATATCGACAATTGTGGTTTTTTTGTAATCTGAAGAGTTCCCTTCGATAGAAGGGAGGCGCAGAAGAACAGTAACGCGACCCGAGGGGGGGAGGGGCATTTCGATCGTGATGGTTAGGTTAGAACGTTGCGATTTCGTTTCTCTGTTCCGTGTAACCCGGTCGTCATGACGATGGAATAACAACCGGCTACTAGTGTTGCCCGAGCGACATTGGCGAGATTAGGTTCGTTTTCATGCAACCGACGGTTTCCAAATTGAATTATTTTAAAATAACCAAATCTCGAATATTAAACGCACAATTTCGGGTTTTTTTATTTCACAATGTATAATGTATGGTATTGTGGCGGTTGAATCTGTGCGTATCACGTGTTTCTGAAACTGTGCGACGCGGTGATTTTATCGTAGAAACGAGGATAATTTATTAACGCAGTCCTTAAGCCGTGCTCCATAATTAAACCTCGGTACAAACGATACCGTTCCACTGTATCGTTCGTTGTACGGCTACGTAGGCGCAGGTATAAACCGTTCTCGTTTTCCTGTTCCACTTTGCATCGAAATTCCTACCATTTCGATGTTTGGCCAGGATTTTCGATTAGTCGTTTACTCGTCGATTCGAATGCGAAAAGAGTTTGCCAGACTGATACATTTTACAGGTGAATTAGGCGAAGAAACAAATTGCATTTTCGAAACAGGCGGATGCAATTTGATCGGTTCGCAATTAAACTCGTCGTATCTGTGCTTATTCAAAGACTCGATTGTCCCTGCCGTTCTCTTTATGCGTCGACAATTATTGCACAAAACAGTTGGTCATTGTTCGCTCGTTCTCTTTTTCCTTCGTGAAATCGCAACGGCTAAAATGCACTTTCACGAGGAAATAATTTATCTCGTACACAACTTTCCTTATTTATTCGTTTAGTTTTTCACGTTTCGGCGGGGATGGAAGCGTTCAGCGCCGCAGCGTGCCGCTAACGAAGATTGAAGAGGAGTATCGGTTGCTTTCGTAGCAGATTTATTCAAGGATCGTTTCCAACCGGCCGAGATCGCACAAAACGAAAACTTTTTAATTCGCCGGAAAGAAAGAAACGCTGGGGAATTGAATGTGGTTGGCAACGCCAACAGCAAACTTTTAATTGCAATATAAGTCTCGTTATTTTTTCCCATCGCTTCGACGAGGTGTAATCGATCCTGTTGTAAAGAGGAACGCAGTCTAGACGAATTATTACAATTTTCCCTATTTAACCGAAAGATTCGAGTTGTCGATTTTAAAGTAAACGAGTACGTCGGTTAAGGTTCAGGATAAAACGATTCCAGTGACGTAACGCGTTTCGGACAGGGCTACCTAGGACGAAACATTTAATAATTTTACCACGAAACGTATATGTTTATATAAAGATTAACGCTCTTAATCTTTTACGCGTTATAATATCGATCGGTCGTTTCCCGCGAACGAACGCAATTCCCTTGGTTTCCTGGGTCTATGATAAACGCGTCGACGGTTTGTTTTCCGGTGAAAAGCGTGGCTCGTAATTAGTTTGGACGATAGATCGACCGGTTACCGAGAAGTACGAAATTGCTTTTGCCAGGGCGTGGAAGGCGAGCTTTGGCCATACCCAGAGCAGAGCGTTGGTCGTAGGTGATGCGAGCTGTGAAACGGAGAGGAAAATTGAAAGAGATATGGAGCGGGTTCGGCCGCGGTCCAGCCGCGGTGCAACGTGTTTTCTTCCAGCGGTGAATATCCGTCATTGTAGGGTAGGAGTCGATAAACCGGCACCGATGCGGTGTCGGCCACGATCCGCAAATGTTGTGTCAATAAATGTCCGTCACTGACACCGTCAGACGCTTTTAGCTGGAAACGCTAAATGGCCCTGGCCATCTCGCCAACTGCTCGATTATTTGCCTCGATGGAGGATCGGAGCTCTCGAGCTGCATTCGATGTCATTTGCCGTTGTTCACTTCCGCCGTCACACTCCCGCCGCTTCACGGGATAAATATCGGAAAATTTTTCTTTGTTTATCGTTCTTTAACGATATCCTCGTGTTCTGTTTTTTTTTTGTCCTACTCTGCTCTTTGTACAAAGGTCTCTCTTCGACGCGTTCCTCGTCTTTGCAGGATCAAATTCTCGACCGATGGTTCTAGCGGAATTGCGAAATTAAATACAATTGTACTGCTATAATTCGTTTGTGAATTCAACCGTAGGGTGTTTTCTTTCACGCGCAGCCTGCAGCTATTCGTACGTCCTCAAGTAAATGCATATTTTTTCGTATCAACGTCGTCGATGGCGCTTCCCGCGAATGTTAAACAGGTGTTTTTCCGACTCTCGATGCTCGACGAGCCCGTGACTCGACTGTGTAGCGTATTTTCAGTCTGACTCGTCCACATGTCCCGTCTTTTCTCCTGTGCACTCAACGCCTCTCTCGTGTGTTTCCACCGTTCGATAACTGCACTGCAATTGGAAGTTGCAGGCAAAATGATAGACGTCGATTCGATTCACTGTTTCGGAAAAAAGACAATATTAGGTTCCGATAATTGGTTGGACTGTGCATTTAAACGGGGGACCAGGTAGCCAGCCATTGTGGATCGCCCACGTGTTCTCTTGGTATCCGTTCTTTGCTACGTAGCTGCACTCGATATCCGTCTAGATTCTAGATCGAGGCGTACCTTTCGATACGCAGGATAGCCGGTTGGCCGGCGAGTCAAGAGCGTTGGGTGCAAAAAGTAGCCAACGAACACAGAGAAAATCGACCACCGGTGGTGGTATCCAGTGACAAAGACCTCGATCGACGTACACGTGGTGCCACTGTCAGGCTTTTCGTTCTCTCTCGTCTGACTTCACCCCTTTACCCCCTCTATGAACCCCTTCCTTTCCTTTCTTACGTCTCCATCGTCGTCTCTTCTTTCCTCCCGTTCGTAATTCTCTTCTGATCTACAACCTTCTCGACTCCGCTTGCACTCTGCACTCCCTACGACCATACACATCCCCATGGTATAATACGTACCGGGTGCGTCCACTTTTTGGCACGGTTGCAAATCGGTAGATCAATGTCGTCGGTTCGCCGGAAAGCTTCGCTTTTAGTCGAACAACGGCGCAGCTTATTTGGTAAACATTTGGCCGCGTCCGAATGAGAAAATTTGTTTATTAACTTAAACATGCCCTATGATGGGCGATATCAGATAGAACTTCCTTCGCGATTGCACTTCGGACAGTGTAAAATACTTGGGTAATTAATGCATGCGGACACATGCTTTGCGCGTAAAATGTGGAACGAATTTGTTGGCCACCAGCGAACAGACAACAAATGTAATTATTGGAACAGATTCAAGAAACTTACTTCGAAGATAGAACAAGCATTAGTCGAACGATTCCAATTTTCCCAGTTTCGTAGTTTGCGAGTAATTTGGAGTTTTCCCTCGGTGCCCAAATATACACTCGGACGCGATAGGATTTTTTCTAGGAAAAAATGGTGTCATAACTCGTTGTATAATAGGCGTTATCGCTAAGTTAGATCGGGAGTAAGTTAAATGTAACAAGTATTCGGCTTAGTAACTTGGTGGTATAAAACTGTAAACTGGGTGGATTTTTTCGAAAACGGACACGGCACGATATTGCGTTAGATTGGAGGACAAGCATTCCGCGAAGCGGAATTGTTGGTTAAACT
The DNA here is from genome assembly GCA_943735885.1 of Stelis phaeoptera. Classification (NCBI taxonomy): domain Eukaryota; kingdom Metazoa; phylum Arthropoda; class Insecta; order Hymenoptera; family Megachilidae; genus Stelis; species Stelis phaeoptera. The sequence goes on along the minus strand of OX030932.1, from coordinate 15,071,322 downwards.
GGTCATGAAGTGTTACGATGCCTATCGCGTTAATTACATATGTACCGTGATTCGAAGCATTACCGTGCGTTTCGACGAAACTCGGCGTGGAAAATAGATCCAGGCAACGAAGCAACCGCTGGTCGATGATATCGAGATCAGGAAATCGTGAGAGCAAAAATTGTGACGGATGAAACACGCATCGGTCGTCTTTGTCGTGGTCGTTTGTTTGCCCATTGGACCGAGACGATCGACTTCTCTCTTTTATTCTCGAAGCACCGTTCTCTCGGTTCGATTTACGTTCTGTGATCGATAGCGAGACGAACCAATGGCAGATTTATTCGTCGAACCATGCACTGTCTGCCGTTCCTTTGGAATTTTTTTTTTCTTTCTGTAAAAAATTTGGAGGAAAAACGGAGTAGATCGATAGAAAATACTGAAATCTGTTTAGTCCGTTTGGAAAATAAAACAACCTTGGCAGGAAAAACAATTTCACGAGCTGAATTTCATATGCGCACAGGTTCGTGGTGAATAATGAGAATTGTAATTTCGCCGGATCGGATTCCGCTGGCCCGTTAACGATTTGATCGGAGTTTGCACGAGTCTCTGACGGTCAAAGTCGCATCGATTTCCTCGGTTTTTTGGCAGCGAACTGGTCTTTTCACGGTCTCGTTGGCCGAGATCGTAGCGAAAGTATCGACGCTTACATTCCGAATAGAAATTACGATCAGTTTTGTGGGTTTCCGTGCGGTTATCGAGAAAGTAGTCCATCCGGTGAACAGAATTACCTTCAAAAGCGACACCGTTCTGTGCCCGTTCCGAAAGTCGTCAAGTTTCAAAGGATTCTCCGGAAGAGAGCAAAAGTTTCCTTTTATTTTTCGCCCGAGAATGGCGAAGAGAAATTTCTGTACACAAAACGCGTTCGAAACAGCTGTTGAGAAAAGATTGAAAGACTCTCAAAGTAGGCAAAGTGTTAGGTGGACAGCGCGTTGAATCACTTGTAAAACGTTCGGTGATTTTCGTTTACGTAGCACGCTTTTTGAAATCGAATTAGGAGCACGGATTTAAAAACATCGTGCTTGGTCGATTTGAATCGTGTTCGTTTACAGTTTACGCAACATGGGAAACGTGATTCGATCGATTTTGGTAGTCCCTGTACATTGTCGTTAGGGTATTTTACCAAGCCTTTTCATTGGAATCGCACCGTGTTTGTTTTATTAATCGAGCTCCAAAACTGTACCAATCTTTTACACTTTGAATTAACCGTTAATAGTGATCGCGTAAGCTCCGAAATGTAATCCTGTGCCTTTCGTTACACGATTTTCACATTACGAAACTATTATCGATCACCGTCCCATCGAAATACGTGAATTTCCAGTGAATCCAGTCAATCCAGTCAATTTTTAATTAAGAATCGTCCGAATGAGTAAATTACCTAGACTTGTTGCAATTGAAACGCAGTCGTTGCTTTCGTTCGTTTTCAGCGACGAAACGCTGCGTTGTCGCGATCGATGGCCACCGTGTGTTTGCATTTTCTGTTCTTCGTGGTCCCTTTCATCTTTCTGTTTCCGAACGAATCGCGGCAGCGACAGGAAAAGCGTCGACGTTTGATACTTGAAAGAAAGCCATCGAAAAAGCTGAAGCGAGCCACGCTTTTTTGACTCGGCTAGTACACGCGCTCAGGCTCCGGAATACATACTCTCGACGACGAGAGAATCGTGCTTGATGGATTTCGATGAAACTCCCCTCGAAAGCTTAGAGTAATGCTTTTTACAGTTGCCTCTTTCTCGCTTTCTCCCTTGCTTAACTGTGTCACGATCGTGCATTTACGCGTCTCCAGCTGCAATCGAGCATCGAAACTAGGCGAATGCAAAACGCTTCGATGCTTCGCGTTTTCGTGGCAGCTCTTCTGTGAAAGCGAGGAGAATCGAGGTTGACACGACACTGTTCGCTAGCTACCGGTTGATTTTAGTGTCTTTCTCGTTAACCCATTGCCGTATAATATCTGACAAGCTTGGCTTGTATTTTTATTGTATAGACTTACTACGCGCATAAAATGTCGAATTATCAAACGACTACGATCGCAGCTCGACGTTTATACAGCTTTTGCTTTTGCTTGGTTTATTTCGATTCTTGCGAACTCGATCGGAATTAGCTAATTGGTTTAATACAGTTCCGGGTAATTAATGACCACCCAGCAATTCAATCGCGTTTATCGCTAATCAGTTTTCACCCGCGGGGCTGATCATTCTTGCAGCTTAAACGGGTGTTCGTAACTCGTATTATTTGCCGCGTTATCACACAAATGGAGCTTGTAAAAATGTACATTCAGTTGGTTCGCTGTTCTCGTTTGCCAGAATATTCCGTAACGTAAAAGCAGCGTACGATGATTCGCTTTTCCGTTTCTAACGAACCTTTCCATCTTTCCCCCCTTCTTTTATCAACGATCACTTTGCTGTGACCGTGACCATTTCCGGTTATCGGCTGGTAACGATCGTTTAGCGTTTAATAAGATTCGAAAAATTTGGGGAAAATTTAATCGCATACGCTTTCAACTCAGCGAACTCACCGCTACGGATGGATTTTTCTACACTGTATCCCTTCTTTGTCCGGTCACGTTTCATTGGATCGTATTTTCAGAAGGTCGCATGCAAATCGCGCGTTTTTTCACCGGTTTTTTCTTAGATCCCCTCGTTATCCTGCGACGCAGGAAACTTTCTTTTTTCCTTGAAAGCTTAAAGCGATTACGTTCGAGAAGATCCGTTGATTTATAAGAGAAAATCTTAAACGCGCTACGAGCAGAAAGAGCAGAGTCCTGTTTGGCTTGGTCCTTGGATGAAAAATGATGATAATTAGAATCTCAAAGAACAAAAGTGTAGACAGATGATCTGCTGGTCGAAGAACGTAGAATATAATAAATTCATTTGGGGTCGCTTTTCGCAATAATCCTTGAACTACGATCGATTTTGAAAACGCTCGTTTTCGCGAATAGCGGTCAACGGGTACGCGTTCAATTTAAATTCATCGCGCAATCGCCCGGACGTTATTAAAGCTGTCAGAATAAATTTCAGCAGAATTGGCGGTAGAATCTAATAAACGTCAAACGGTTATCGGACCGGCGAGATATTCAATCAGATTCTTTGCTTATCCCAGATCGTGCAATTAACTAACATCAGGATGATGTGTATACGAGGCGCGAGCCAAGGAATTCCGTCTAAAAATACACCCCGTTAGCTTGTATCGTTTTAAGTAACCGACTTTCAGCCACGAAAACTAATCCCTTTGACCACATTTCGCTATTTGCTATTTAACGCGTAACGGATAGGTGTCCGTTTGAAAGTGAAAATTACGAAAGATGCTCTGCCGATAGCGTTTCTTGCAAGCGATCACCTGTGCTCGGTTGCTACTCAAGATTATGATCTCCCGTTGGATATCGAAGGCGTAACGCCGCGCCGGTGGCGAACGCGTTAACGAGTTTCTTCGATTGCCTTGGAAGAAATTTCATTGTCACGATGGGGTCGTTCGCGTAACCGTCGATCCTATTCGCGATTTCTATCGTTCGCCATCCGATCGAGAGTCGAGCTAGCAGCCTGGCCAACGAGTCAGTCAACAGCCACCAAGGTCGAGCATTCCTTCGTCTCGCTCAATTTTTGCTCCTTTCTTTATCTCTTCCGCTGCTGGCTATAAGCCACCGGCTATCGCCGACTTTATTCCCTCGCGTCTTCTTTCTGCTCGGTTCATTTCGATGCTTACCTGCTGCCCCTTCTATTCTGCCGTCTGTTCGTGGCGTCGCTTTTCTTTCCGATTCTCTCAAGTCCGAAGCGGGGACAATGTCGACGGGGGAAAAAATCATCAACGATCGTAGCTATCGCGTGGCTACGTTTCATTATTTTCAACGCTTGTATTCTAGCTGTTGAAATTGCCAAAAACGCCGCGTGCCAGCTGCACGGACGCAGCTGTTCCTTTCCAGCGATCTGTTTAGCTAGAGAAATCGAGTTCATGTATCCTGGATGAGACCCGTGTTATTCGGTGCTTAGGTCGAACGCGAAATAACTTTGAAACTTTTCAAACGACCATTGGGAGGATCGGTTTAATACCGTGGTTAATTAATTAACTCGTTCATCGTCAGGTTATTCGATAACCAGCGGGTGGAATATCGATCCCTCGTTAATTGCGGCAAGTGCTTTCAACGTTTGTCGCTGTTTGCGTCGAAGAAATTAGTAACGAAAATGAATTTATCGGTAATGAAAGAAATTCCAGAACTCGTATAACGTCGTAAACGATGATGGTTAGCGGTTGAGGGTATATTTGTTTGATTCGGCAGCTGGCAACCGCTTCTTCCGGTCGTCGGACAACAGCCGTTGTTCTGGAAAGTGGCTAATCGTGTCGAATCACTATACTATCGGCTGATTACTTAGGACAATTCTTTGCCACAGTACTAAGAAAAATAGCTACCCTCGATAAATGATTAACCACTATGCCTAGGTAGGACAATTAACATAGCTCATCGTCAGTTTAACTCACTTTCGAATATTGGGTATTTTTTCTGAGGGAAGGCTAACGTGTTGTACGCTTAGCTCGTGCCTGGAAACGCCCTGCGCGCGAGCGTAGTCTACCAGAAGAGAATTCCACGGGAAAGTAAGAGCCCAGAGGCGTTGCTGAATCGTTCGAAGAGATAGAGGAAGCCGCGAAACTATTTCCAGTTCGGAAAAGCTTTCCGCAAAGGAGCCACAAATTTCGTGGTGAACACCGATTCGCGGATAATGCTTTATTTCACGATGCTTCTGTACACTGACCAAACTTCCGTCAGAAAATAACGCATACATGTATATGCGTGCACGTGTATAAGGGGTACTTATTCTCTTGGAACACGAAGTGTACGTACCACACCCTTTCGAGTGGCCTGCCTCTTCTTTAGCCAGACGCTGCCAGCTCCGTGATACAAACTCCTTGGGTCTTTTTCACTTTTTTCGAGCGCTCCCTTCTCACGCGGAGAGAAGAAAGAGGAGAAGGGGCAAGGATTTGATTGCGTACTCGGGCGAAAGTTTCTTTGGAGCTGCGTGGAAAACGGTGTAAAAGAACAGAGGGAAGCCGAGGTAATGGCCACATCGACGACCACTGCCTTTACAACGTGTTTCTGTTCGAAAAAGGAAACGGGAGATAGACCGAAGGGAGAGAACAGGATGTTGAAACGTTTGTTTTCGAGACTGGTCGCTGCGCTGTCGAGTTTTCTGTTTCTCGATTGGCACAACTTTCAACGAAGATTTCAATCGTTTCTCCGTAGCTCAGGGGACGGAATTTCGTTGGTCGTAGATACGATTTGAAAGTATTTAAATAATGCTGTATGTTGAAAGTTGATCACCGTAATCAGGATGTACGAGGAAATATTTAATCGCGTTTGTAACGGAATAAGATCGTTGTGTCAACGGTAATTGTTTTCTCCTTTTTACGCTCGCATCGCTGCCGTTGAGCAATTATAAATGTACGTACGTTCGTTCCATTGCTGGCTCGCGTGACGATGAACATGCCACGGTTAAATCGGTACAAAACGCAAGCCTCTGAACGGTGTGTTTTGATGGACAAGCGTTAATCTGTTTAAAAAAATGATCAAAACGACTCGCAATTCCGGAACACGACACGTTCGATTATTAACGAACGAGATTAATTTTAGCTTAAGTTCACGCTCGAAGGGGGCGGGCGAGTAAGAGGTTACATTTCAGTCGATCAAATAACAGGTGTACCAAACAGAAGTTATTTTTTAACAAAGCGAATGCATACATTTAAAATCGACATTTCTGATTCAAAGTACCCTCGAGGCTTGAAACCGCGCTGGTACCAGCCAGAATTAAGCAAGGTTTCGAACATCGAGAAACATCGATAGGGAGCATGAACAAGTCGTAACTCCCTGTTGCAACTGTGATCGGATCTGGTGCAGTCGCTATGAGAACGTGGCCAAGGAAAAAGGAGAAAGAAGGAACGCGAACCACGAAGCGTTTTCGCTTTCTCGCTTCGACGATTCCGCGTCTTTCGTTCTCCTTTTCGCTCTTGCTCTCGCTTTCGCTGTCGAGCACCGTCATTTACGGTATAACAAAACCGAAGTAGCCCGCAAATTACTCGCTAATGGCCTTCCGAAACGAACGAAAAGACTCTACCTCTATTCCCTTACTTTCTTTCCCCCCCTTCACCTGTTCTATTTTCTTTTTTCGCGAAACTTTATCGGCCATCGACGAAACTTTGCCCGCTTTTGATTCGCTGTAACGGGAGTTCATCGTTCGCCACGGACGATGCACGATTAACCAGCGAACTTTTAACTAAACATCGACGGGGGAACGGAAAGAAAGTCGCGAATGCAACGCTCCTAATTCCTTTCTAGGCGTCACTTACGTCATCGGCCGAGACCGATTATGAATGCTCGCAAATATTACGAAAAGCTCGCGGATAATACGGCTACTTTCGATTCAAACTTTCCCCGTAATGGTTCCAATCTAAATTAAATAACTCTTGTCGGTTTAACACTTTACCTACCATGTCAGTCATATGTGAATGGCACTTGAATTTCCATAGAAATTTGTCCCTTGCATTATTAATATCCTTTCGATTACTTAATTAGAGATCGTCGTATTAGCTACTCGAAATTCTGAATTCTGAATAATAGAAATTACGAAGAATTGTAGTAATAATAATAATAATAGGTGAAATTCCATCAAAATAAATGCTTTGCATGACCAAGTTTTCCGCGCCTTCAGCGTGCCAGCCAAAGTGTTAAACTTCTAGCCCGAACTACGAGATATCTCGTAGTTGTCAACGGACAAGATTAATCGATGGTCTCCAGTTGTGCCGATAACATTGCCAGGTGATTCGTTACGGTCAGGAAGAACAAATTAAATAAAATTTGTTTGATGGAACAAATTGTACAAGTGCATGCCACGAGTCTGACGCAAGCGTTCCTTTAATCGAACATTGCCGTAACGAAAGGCTTAATCCTCGTGGAAGCCGTAATCCGGAGCAGCATGTATTCTTCGTTTAATCGTAAGAACAGTCTGGGTACTGGGTACTAATTAACCAATGACCAATAGCCGATGTTCGCATTGCATTTTATTCGCAAACTGGGAGAGAAAAAAAAATACGAAATGGGCTCGTGAAAGCACGGTATTCGAGGCAAACGCGTGCCTTGTTGCAGCGGCCTATCCAGCCCCCTGGTCCATTGTCCGTGGTTGAATGAGCTCTTTGCCCGGACACATGCTGCCGCCCCCAACGACAATGTCGATGCTAGAACAGACCTGGTCCAGGTTCTCCTCTGCCTAAGCTGCAAACCTCGAGAACGGACCCTCTCGTTCGACTGCTCGAACATACTGTGTCTCTGATGTACAGCTCTGATGCATGATCTCGTGGCGGGACGAGTAGCAGCTGTCGCTAACCTACCTACCTACATATCTATCTATCTACCTATCTACCTATCTACCTATCTATTTACCTCCCACCGCACTAAGGGAGACTCTCTCGATTGCCTCGCGCGCACCACCGCCACCTGCTTCGACTTCCATATCTCTACACGTTGCTCCGTTGTTTGCTACTTGTTACGGTGTTACCTTTCCGAGTGACGCGAGTCCGTACAGAGAGGAAGATGGTCTCTTCGGGAGTTGACGTTGTCGTCTTTGTTCTTAGGGGATGTCAACGAAAACTGATGACACGGATATTATCATCTTTACGTAATATTATTACGTAATTTATTGCTGTTCTGGAAAAAGTAAAAAAAGAGTTGTGTTATTTGTTAACGACACGAGGATTTAGTTTTCGACGTTTGCCAGAGGCACATCGGGTACACTATCTTACGATTTCCGATCGAAATATCACTTGACGAGGGTGGAGAGGTTGAGTCGTTGAACGGTTCCTCGAATTTTCGGGATGTCGCAAACTGACCTTTTCGCGTGGAATAAAACGGAGACGAGCGTTACCGAGCGTATCGCGTTGGAGTTCATCCAAATCGCGTGCGACGACGAGCATTTTAGCTTTCCAGCGGAATGATACGCGATCGTTCGTTAACGTAGCTTGCTTACAAAGTGCTGGAGATTATCCAGAACTAATTCAAAGTGGTGGGCGGTTGGTTATCCGGTCCGTAGAGGGAGAGTTCCGATTGTTTATCGTCGATCGCGAAATTATCTGGTTATTACGAACGTTCGCGGCGTGTCCGAGCGATTTACCCTGTCTATGGAATATCAATAGGGAGGATATACGAGCCGACCATTCCGGTTAACGTTCGTTTCGAAACGCGTCGCGTAATTTTGCACGGACACGCGGCCCTTCGATACCGGACGTTCGTTAAATCCATTTTACGTAAAATATCCACGCGAAACTGATTGCCAGCTTTGAAAATGAATCGAAAAGTCACGAACGGCCGGTGCACTTGTTGCGTGTATCATCCATCGAAACTTGCTCGTTAAACAGAACCAATATGTGTGTACTTGGAGCTTGATAGAAAAGGTACGAAAGCGACGGGTTCAAACTATGCGATAATAGAAATTTCACGCGTAAACGAAGAATTCTTGTGTTCGTCGAACGAAATAGAACGCGAGTAATCGGTGAACGAGCGAAAAACGATACAGCCGCCTCTGTGTGCGCACCCGTACCCCAAAGCGTCGAGAGAATTTTCATTGAACCGTCTGCCGCTTCACGATGCGCGCAGCTTTATAATCTCGTGGCGAAACGTGCAACAGCTGCCTACCTACCTACCTACCTACCTACCTACCCACTGTACCATCGGACATCAAAAGAGGGTTGTTTGCCTGTCGCTTTCTAGCGACTACCAGCTGCCCTGGCAACAAGACAACCGTCCTTTACTCCCCTGGCTGCTCGCAACCAAGATTCTCTTTTGCTGTACAAACCTGGCCTACATCTTCGAGGAAATTATTCTCTCGCGGCTCGATCACGCGCGTCGACTTATCGACCTTAAAACGTCCGTTCTCGCGTTTCTTCTTCCCTCAAAGACGAGATACCAATCGCCAGATCTAAGATCTAGAATCTAGAGCGAATCGTGGGAGATGAGGTTTTCCTTTTTAAAAGATTAATCTTCTTTTTCGTTTCAAACTTTAATAACCAACGATTTTAACAAAATCACAAAAATTTATGAAAATCCTTGAAACGCGTCCGTATTTTGTCGATGAAATTTGCGGGTTGTTGCTCGGTTATTTCATCGTTGGGGCGCCATAGTAAGCGTGTTTTCCACGAGCGTCTTCGGATGCCTGTTTCATACTTAGTAGAGAATTTTCGTCCTCTCCAATCGTATCGGTCGGATTTCCATCGGCGTCCAACATCGGCTCGTGTCTCATCAATCGGTACCGGTTGTCCAAGTGAATCGCTGGCTGCAAGTGTTGCGGTCTGATCAGCTGTAAAACACAAAAATGATATTTCCGTCAACCGTTTGCACCCACAAACCAAAAGGATTAATCTCGAATACGGTACACGAGGAAAAGGTAGACGCAGCGAAAGAATAACAACATCGTGTCAAATATCTTGTTGGAAGTAAGAGCGGTGCTGGTTATCCAAACAAGCGGAGGATGCGCGTTGTCGTCGTGCAGCCAGCAAAGCGTCAACAACGCCAGAGAGAGAGAGAGCAGAGCAACTTCCGCGAGAAGTTGTTGCTGAAAGAACCTTTCACGGATGTACCAACCCCTATCCGCCGATGTAAGGAGTTTTTCGTTGGAGATGTCTCGTTGCTACGGACCAGCTATCGAGATAGAAGTCAACGTGAAACGGCGACGTTGCTGAAAATCCGCATCGTGTCGCTCGCAATAAGCCGCTTACCCCGCAGCGGTCTGCCGCCTCCTCTGTAAACCCTGCTTCGCCGAAGGCTACGAACATTGTGTCGGCCATTCTCCGCGTATTAACCCTTTCGTAGCTACGAGCATCGGTAAACTTTGACAAATCAGTTTCTTTATTACCGACTTGTTTTCCTCGTTTTTCTTGGACAGTGGTACGAGTACAATTTTCAAAAACATAAGACTGTTACCCATTTGCACAGAATTGGCACCATTGTAGCGACATGTGAATTTGTATTGTGAATACAAATTAACCGTTTGGGGTCGGTGTCCCCGTAGCGGGAGACATTTTTAAATCGTCGTAGAAGTCGGAAAAAATCGGAAAAATGACAAAACACTATGGTCCTCTATGCCTCGTGATTCAAATGTTTTGGTCGATTTACGAGATAACAATATAATATAATTAATATCCATATATTGACTTTAAATCCTTATGGAAAATTAACTGCGAAACGCTAGATTTTCTCCGACCTGCTGGTACTCCCAAAAACGAAATCTGCCGATCGCAAAGGGTTAATAGCATTCTTTTTTTTTTTTTTTTGTTATTATTTCTTTTCAAAATCGGCCTTTCGGTTTTTAATTCTTTTGATATGAAAAAATGCTTCGGGTGTAGAGGGTTTAAGCGAGATCCCATTTACCTATCGACAAATATTTCTAACTCAGCTTCTACGAACGTTGTACCCAGGACGATCCAGCGAAACGTTTCATTATTCCGTGGACCGAGTTAAGCTTGATTCACGGATCTAATGATCGTAGATCTCTCGAAACGACCATCATGTAAGAACAATTATAATTACAAGTACGCGCGTGCAGTCTCCGAGTCTTAATTAATTTCGCTCTTATCCTCGTTTCCGTAAGACCTACATTCTCAACAGTTCCACGTCGATGATATGAAAAATACGGTAACTAGAGGACCTTTTGCACAAAGAATCACTCCATAGTCGATTCGTTTCACGAATAGGGTTTTGAAAAAATCGGTGATTTCGCGAATCTGACAACGATGTTTTTCGTCTTTATCGCAGAAAATTGAAGCGTGAGCGATGTCGGAACTATTTGGGAATGTCGCAGTTTGCTTTGGAAATTATAATGTACGAACCGAACCGGAGGCAATTTAATTAACAAGAACCGAAGCGCGGACGTCGTAACGAAAATATTTAATCCCAGACGCAAGTCAGACGGTGTTAGTTCGCAGAATTGAAAGGAAAATTGTACGTTCGCCTGGTGTGGAAACACCGGTAAATGTAGATGTAACAAAAGCAACCAAGTAGAAGAAAATCAGAACCGAAGCTGTTTGTTCATTTTCACTAGATATTCATACAGATTACATGGATTATGTTGAATCATCGTTACAATTCGTATTACTTGAAACGTATTAAGGGTAATACGATCTTCGTTAATGCTCATCAGATTCACGGTACCAAAGCGTAATCTAATTCGACGGTTTGATACGTGTATCGGCGTTCGAGTATGCAAACGTTATAACCTGTTACAGAAATTTTGTAGGAAAACACGTAACAACCGAGAGGAGGGAAATGGGATAGGGGAAAGCTTGTTCGATGCGGTCTAGAAATCAAATTATCTCGTTAGAAGCCGCAAAGCAGACGCACCAAAGAGAAAGGAAACCTATTGAAAGAACCCTCGTAAGCTAAAATGCCTGACCCGAATTCAAGGGTCTTCGTTGCTCGTTTACCGATCGACTCCTCCTTCTTTTTTTTTTCTTCCTATGGTTTCTAAAACGCGTGATGTGTATAAATCTCTACTCGAATCAGCTGGCATGCGAATTTATTCGTAAACAAAGAAACCTTGTCAGAACCGACGAAACGAAATCGAGAATATTATTATCAGCTCTATTCGACTTTCATGAATTTCGACAAACTATAATTTTTCTCGTGTCGAAGCAACAACCTTTTTTTAATCGTAAAATCGTAGATGCATTTTTCTTTTTCCATACTTGTTGAGTGACCGATGAAAATTGTTGAAATTAAAATATGTTTTTGGAAAGCATTCTGCTCGATTTTCGTAGACATTACTGTCTGCTCGTGCGGCGTATTGATCTTAGGGGGGATGATTTTTAAGACGAGTTTCTCGACAGCTGGCACAGATGGCGTCACCTTACGGGGGTGGCATCCCCTCGCAGAAAATGTTTTCCTTCCTCTTCCTCGAAACGGATCCTCTTTATATGGGTTGGATCGCGTTTATTTTTATTATTTCTATTCAAATGCGGCGTTGAGAGACGAATTTTCATCGAGTTCGATCAACGACTATCACTTGTTATTCTTGTCGGTTCCATCTCTTGGATTTTATTTTGTTTTGTTTGTATACATTTCGAGTCTGAATTTCGTCAATTTTTATTTTCCAAAGGTGTCAGATGTTACGCGTTTTACCGTTCTTCCACGCACAAAACAGATTCGCGTTTAGAAAAATTGTTCCAAACGCTGTCGCGTTCGTCGAGTGCATTTTAAGGGTAACTTGCAACGATTCTATCGGTTCAGCAGGAGATCAATAAGCAAGAACGGCGAGAGAAACTACCGTAATACCTGAAGCTCCTAGGGATGTGTATAAACGTAATTTGAACGAAAACGTCACGAGTCACGAGTCACGAACATCCGGATGAAAACTTGGTTGGATAAAAACGCGTCGCGTATCAGTTCTGATCGTCGACCGCAAATCTTCGCTTTACCAGTGAAACGAAAGACGGACACTTCAGAATCTCCTGTTGAAATTTACATTTCAATCGAGCAAGTAAGAGGTTGTTGCGCCGATGGCACTCGACGAAACACCCTTTCTTTACCGCCTGATGTCAAAGCAACAGAGCGTGAAATAAATAAATAAAAATAAATCGAAAAACTTCTTAGTCGATGCTGCGATTATGAGAGAAAAAAAAAAACAGCTGATAGCGGGAGATTGCGGCAAGGGCGTAAGGAATCTTTCTTACCCTTTCGCGAACCGTGTGCGAGCAAAGGGTCAATAAATAGGGGGCACGTGTCCCGCCGCCAGCACGCGTTGATTCGAATCGCGACGGTTGCCGATTATGCCAGCGCACTGTGTGCGCTACACGATACACCTACACACGTGTACATACATACATACGTTGTATATCAGAGGGTACGCGGCACACAGAGGTTATTGACCAGGAAGATGGGTTCGTCGGGGGCGGTCGGGGTGGGGAAGTGTCGGCGGCGGTGGTGGAAACGACTCTGCCTCGAACAGGGGATAGAAACGGAGTTTGCTGGCTGCTCTCTCAAGAGCAACCAAGGGTGGGAGAGATCTGTTTCCACGCGAAAGGGGAGTTTCGCCTACAGATTTACAATAACCGAACAGCCGCGCTTGCCTTTCGCGTCGTCTTATCAACAAAATTATATAGTCAAACGGGTAAATTTCGTTTCGACCCAATTTGAAATCGGAAGGGTGGCAACCGACCCGTGAAAATGAATAATTGTTCCACGAATCGTATGAATTTCGGTTCTACGTAAACTTATATCTACGTAGAAATCAAAAGACAGAAATTTTCATCTGTTCGACCCGTTAAAGGTGTAACCAAGACGATGGTAATTGATGTAACGCGTAGACAGTTTGTTGAAGAAATCTCGGCGCAAATCTAAATTGGGGGAATCGCGAGGCGATTTAAAGAGGACACGCCTAGATCGTATCGAGCGATCCTCGTTTAGCGTAGCAAAGGAATCGAGGCACGCAATATGAAGTTGGCAGGTTCGAAACGGTGCTCATTAATTCGCAGCGCGTGTGTACGCGGAGAGCTCGTTAAGACGATGCAACCGTCGCGCAATGCACGCTCGTTAGTTCGCGACAGAAGGAACGAGTTCCTTTTTTCCTCCTTTTTCTTTTTTCATCTTCTTTTTCTTTTTTCCCTCCTTCGGTTTTCAGAATTTCTTCGCGGCAACGCTCGTTTTTGCAAAGACTCTCCGTTGCGAACGTTTGTGGTTTAATTAATTTGTCTACTGCAACGATAGCCTCGATTAATTGTCCGATTACTTTACGCTGTTACTCGTTTCGGCGATCGTTGATCGTTAATTTCCACCGCGTTTTGTCGTTCAAGCTTGTAAACGCTACTTTTGTCTGGGTCGCTGAGAAAATTCCGACGTCACCCATCTTCTCGTTTCCTATGTATTTTCCTACGTCCATTTGAATTTACAGAGAAAATACGATGCCATTCCGATTTTCGTATTCAGCGGTTTAATTGATCAACGCGGGACACAATGGTGTCTCTTCGTTTTCACGTAATATCGACTAAACGCGTTCTCCCTTTCTCTCCTTCGAGCAGATTTAATTGAGTTGCATCTACGCCCACGAACTAGCGTAGGACGAGAACGTGTGGGTTTCCATATTCAACAAGAGGAAAGGTTCGCGAGAGAACAGGTCGTTTGGATAACCTTGATTTTGCAACGAGCTGTTTTATTATTTTCTTGTTCTTTTTTTTTTCTTACCCCTCTTTCCATAGTCACGCGTAAGAAACATGAAAATTTAACGCGTTGAGTAAGCAACTCAAATGTCACCCTTAATTCCGCTTTAACGTCGTATCTCTAGTTTCCTTTCCTTTCGGGGTTTGTCTTCGTACGTACACCGACGTACACGGAAGACGACCGTTTTCAAGAGAACATCAGCGAACACTCGTGCTTTTCTGGTGGCAACCCTCAACCTTGGAGCAACAGGGTCATCCAGAGTCTCTTCTGTGTTTTCCACTTTTACCTCGTTTTTCTTTTTTTCTTACACCTTTTAACCTTCACCCTGCAACTTCAAGGAAAACGTGTGTCTCGATCGGCTTGGCCGTTCGAGGCCGAAAATCAACGATATCCCAGACTAATTAAAATCGCGGAGAATCTCGTTGACAGGAGGAAATTGATTTCGATTCGCGCCCTCTTTTACTCGATCGTCAGTAACGCGTTAGTTTGCCGTGGAAGCTGGCGATGTACATAAATAACGATTATAGTTGCAAAAGAGTGTTTATTTTGTATGTCAATAGCGATCCGAGCGACGACGCGTCACGGTTTATAATCGCTGTTTGTAGACAATGTTTACGTTACACATACTCACACACGCACACACACGTATACACGTATACCTTACGTATAAATATCGCTTGTAGTTGAAATATTCGTTTTTGATCTTTGCGAGTCTTTTTATTGGTAATTTAGTGTGACGAACACCGTGTTTGGTAGTGTGGCAAATTTATTATAGAGAACATATTATTCTGTCGCTTCTAATTTATATATCTATTCGTAGAATATATACGTGTATTGATAATCAATATTTATACATATATGTTTATTATAAATACCATATGAATTAGAACGATTATATTTATTTCAATTATATTAATCCAGCGTCGTGTATCAAGTAGTGTGTTTTTTTTTTCTTTTTCTTTTTTTAGTATTTTATCTATTTATATATTTTATATATTCTTGGTATTGTTATTAACATTAATACTCGTCTTAGATATTGTTGTCGCCCACCACTCTATAACACCGCTGTCCACCAAAGGAATGTTTGTCTTATCATTTGTATTGTCGTGCTACCGATAATCGTAGATACGCATCACCGTCGATTGAAAAATGATCCTCGATTAGAAATCGAGTACAAATCCTTCTAATCGATTCCTTGGTTAGAAGCATACATTGTTCAGTCCGGTCGAACGATCTTGTTGTGTTTTTTCCCAATGGTTCGAGAGAGTTTGGATACCATGGGAAAGAAAAAAGAAAAGTACCACCACCTTTCACCACCTGTCTCAAGCGTTTCCTTTTAGCACCAACCCTTACATCGTTCTCTCGAGCCTTTACTCTCTATTTCTCTCTCTCTCTCTCTCTCTCTCTCTCTCTCTCTCTCTCTCTGTTCCCATCTTTTTAGTTTTCTCTCTTTTCTTTACTGCCGGAAAGAAAACACAAGCATCGACGATTTTCGCAGGGTGTACACACGAGTTTTCTTCTCGAGGAAGAGGATCGGAGGCGAATGAATTAGAGAGACAGTGAGACGCGACAGCAGGGTGGATCGAGGGGGTGCAACCAGACACCGAAACGAACGGTTCTCACGATCAGCTGACAGCTAGCTACCCTGCGTTCTCTCTGGTCTCTCTGTTTTTTCTCAAGGATGCAGGTACGAATTCTGGTTGCCGCCGCTGGCCCTGGTGAACCGACGCTTCTGGACCACCACCAGCTGCTGCTGCGAGCGCAAACGATGGAGCAACGGTGACCGGGGCACGGTGGTGTCTATTGTCTCTCGTGAGTCCTTCATTACCAACAAATCATTCTGTCCTTCTCAGACGACCAACCGGGCTAGGAGAGAAAGGCATCGAGAAACGAATTGTCTACGATTGATTTCGACGCGTCGATTTATTACAGCTCGTCTCAAAAGTTCGTGTTCTTCCTCGTGTCGATGGTCAACTTGGAACGTTAAAAATAGAAGTGTCTGGGACCGATGGAACTTGCGAAAAGAAGTATTTTTTCGTTACCAATGAAGGTCTTCGCTAGCCGTTAAATTTTATCCCCCCCCCCATTTTCCTTTTCCTTTTCTGAGCCATCAGATACACAAATGTCGTTGGTCCATCGAAGTATTCTTCGATGCTGATCTCTGTGTTTTGTGAATTTTATGTACATCACTACTTTTTTAATTAAACAAGCTGCACGAAAAACGTTGTTCAAGGGTACGGACTTTTGGGATGACCTGACAAAAGATCGGAAAGTACAAGGAGAAGAATCGACACCGTAAATTGATATAATCGTGCGATTACAGCAAAGAAACGTCTCTCCTCGTCGTGGCGCTGTTTAAACAATCTCTCTTTGCTTTTCACGATAATCGAATCGACTCTTGTTACAAGTTACAATGCCATCGCGTTCTCTCCGAACCACTCGTGTTTCTCTTTGTTCCTCTTTCTCTGCCTTTCTCTCCTCGTTTGTAATTCGCTTTCTGCGTTGCTCTCGCGTGGTTAACAGGCCATTTCTCTCTTTCTTCTTCTCTCTCGTTCAACGCGCGTACCAAACACCGTGTAGCTTTACAATTTAACGAAACAGTTTGTAGACAAATAGAAAATAAGAAGCAGAGACCTAGATCGAGTGGATGTTGCTAAAGTCCGCTCTCGAATCTGACTACAGTTCCTTTCTATCGTAGCATTTCTTCATCGCCCACGCCCACCTTTTTCCCTCCTGTTATCCATTGGGATAGTACATATAAACGAGAACTTTGGAAAAGCGGAATCACTAGAAGAGTTCGAGTTGCTCGAGTTGCTCGTTTCGACAACTTACGGTTGCCGTCCGTGGAAATTGGTGCTAAAAATTTTACGAAATACTGAAGGTTTGGAAGTAACTTTCGAATGAAAATTCAATATAAAATAAAACACGGAGATGAAAATACATTTTGGTCGATAAAATTATTTGGTTCGCGTTTATAACGTCTAGCTGAATAAGTTAATATACCGATGTACAGAAGCAAAAGTGGGCGTAGAGAAAGGGTTGAGTCGAGTAGCGGGCGAAGGAAGTGGAAGCAGGTCGATCGAGACGACTAAATCGGCCAAACGACCGATCCGATAAAACCGGTTCCCTCTACTTATCTTGATCAGCGGATTTTTAGTCTGTAGCTCGATTAGCCGTGCACAACACTCTAATTTCGATCAATTAAGGCCACCGTATGGTACGGTCATGGCTAAGAAAAATTACACTTCTATTACAGATCTTTTTATCCGAACCTCGAAAAAAGACGGGTCGAAAACCTCGTAAAATAATTTTCTCTTTTTTTTTACTAATACGACGAACGATTAATATTTGTATGTTAATAAACATTTCGACGAAAACACCTTAATAAATTATGCAATTTACGAAGCAAGTCATTTGTCGCCTTGTTTGCCAGTTGTGCTATTAAAACAGAACTGTGTGTGCGTCGAGTGTCAAACGGTAGACGAAATGTTTCCCATATTCGAGCAAACTCTAATTACCGTTCACAGTTTTCGATTAACCCTCTCTTCCGAGGGCAAGCGAGACTACGCGGACTGTTTTTTTTTTCTCTCCAGAGAAGAGAGACGCAGTTTTTATACGCGGGCGACAAACTTCCGTATCGATTAACGCGGGGAGAACGCGCTCGTCGAGTGCGGTTTTATTGCGTCGAACGCAAATTGAACGCTACGTGAAATTCTGCTGGCATCGCGGGAATCTCATAACCTGGCGTGAAATGATCGAATCGAACGAAACCAGTCGGTCTACTATAATGTTCGTTAACCGGTGAGCTATCTCCGAAAAGTTTTTAAAAAGTTTCGTTGTCCAAGGGTTAATGGCAGTCGTGTCACGTATAGAACGGTTGTGCTGCTGTCGTTCGACGAAAGACGAGCCGAGGAAGGTCGGTTAAACGGGGTGAATTTGAAGGGATAACATGAATATAGGGGTGGATGAATAGGAGAAGGGAGATCGAAGCGATAACGGTTGGTACGTGATCGAGAGCAGGCTTGGCTCCAGATTCACGATCGAGAAGCGTCGAAAGCAAATCCTTTTTCCGATCTGCGTGAGATAATGAGCGAAATCCTGCGAGTCGTGCGCTCTCGTGACTCGACCACTTCTGCAGAAACGTGTGAAATTACTATGAGAAACGGACGAGGGGGTGGGTTTCGTTTAATCGAAAGTTTCCACGGTTGGGAACGATAAGAGATTTTTACGAGCTTATTAAAAATTTCTATTCAAGAGGATTACTTATTAAAACTTCGAGTGTATTCGTTTGGTGTGCAGTTTCTTTCAAAAGTTAGTAAAATATTCGCCTGTGCGTAAAAGGTTCATTGGCACAAATTATTCTCTGGCTCTTTGTTCGTCAAAAACTTTCCAACCTTTGTTTCGTTTAAAATTGATTGATTTCGCTTTGGACGAGTCATAAATATAAATAAGTTTCTGGTTCATAAATTTGGATGAAATACAAATTAGCGCGTAAGGGCTTCGGCAAAACGCTTGAATTACTCGTGGTTGTTGCTCGGTCGGTATATCAGCCTCGAAACCGTCGGTAAAGCAGATACTGTTACCGTGGTAGAAATTTACTTTACCAACCATTAGCAAATTCATCTTCTAGTTTTCCGAGTTTACCGTTCGTCGCCACGCGTTTACCAACAATTACCCTAAAATTGCCAATTTTTGCAAACCCGAAATTCGCTCGATGGCTCAAATATTCGATACTTTACCGATGTAACTCTACAGATTTTACTCTAAATAGATGAATCTGTTTGCTCCTAACGAAAAAGCTTCCTTATTCTAACATATTTAGGAAAATCAGGGGGAAAAACTGAAAAGACACATCCAAGATGCAAACACCGAAAAGCGAAATTTATTTAGTACTCGTTTCACGGAAAGTTTGAAATTTGTTCGCGTTCAATCATTTCCACGTATATAATCGAAAAAAACGAAAGATATAAAAGGGGATATCGGTGGGAGCGTTTTCGCGACACGGTGCTAGACAGGGTGATTAATTGAATGCAAACACGACCACGCCCGTTTCAAAGAGACGAGGAAACGATAGCGTGACTAAACTACGCAGGGTTGATCGTCGTTTCACAACGAACGCGCCTTCTTTTCGCCCTTTCTATTCCTTTTCCGTGTCACATTCGTTTTGTCCCCCCCTGATAGTAGTCAGTGGTTACCGTACCTCCACCTTTTTCTCTATAATTAGGTTGAAATTATACACGATGATTCATAATTATCGAACCGGTGACCTAATTCCTTGTCAAACTCAATTAGTTCGTTGACAGAGAATAGTAGGATTTTAGTGAAAGAAAAGCCCGTGAAGCATAAAACTCGAGTGAGCTTTTTCGAACGAGAGACTCGCGTCTGGACTCTCTGTTACTTGGACAAAACGTAACGACGTACTCGAAAAGTAAGCCACGCGACGTAATTAACGATCCGATCCGACCCGACTCGGACGAAAATCCATTGACACGGTGTTGTGCAAGCTTCTTACGGATGGTCTCTGGATCCTTTCGTTGGTCGTCGATACCTGTACTTGGGGGACGATCGTCTTAATTGGTCGACGAACAACGACGAACAGTCAAGAGGAAAACTAGTGAGATTTTTCGAAGTTTCTCGTTTTCTTTTCTTTCGTGAGAGGACAACTACATAACACCAGAAACGGAAGCTTGAACTCTGGAAATCGAGCCACGCTCGTTAACCCCTTGAAACCGATGCGGGTGATGGGCTGCTCGGTAATAAGCATGACCTAAATCCAAACGTTCTGACGATGCCCTGGAAACTTCCTCCTTGTTTCGCTTATCCGACGTTCGGGGACACTTTGAAATACCACCATTTCAAATTTTTGACAGAAAGAAAACGGAAGGAAATTAACTGCTACTCGAATTTCCTAATTGTCTGGTTCGTCGATTCATGAATCAAAGTTGGAATAGTGGGTGCGGCCAAACGACGTCGAAGATGTAACGGAGAATAGTGATTGTGGTTTAGGCGAGTTAACGGCAGGGTACGGAGTTTTCTATAGACCATCTGTCGAGGGCACCCCTCGTGGATTAATTGGGACTCCATGTATTGATCCAATAACATGGGCGCTGGATACACAAACGGAGGGAGAGAAAATTCCCGGTGCGAGGGATGTCAAACGAGCTGGCTAGCGAACGGAAGAAAGAAAGAAAGAAAGAGGAAGAAAAGTACGAGTTTACGAAGATTTATCGTCAACCTCTATTGATTACCTGCTTACATTTAAGTAGGCAATGTAAAAACGATACAAGAGAAACGATCGAAGACGAAAAAGGGCGGCATGCCGGTTAAATCATACTAGTCATCTATAGAAAAAGAAATTCTCAACGATAAGTGACTGCAATCAATGTTTATCAATGATAGAGTTAAGAAGATTGCAAAGTATTCGATCGCTCGGTGCAGAAAACACCTGATTCGAAAGGGCAAGCAACCTGGTTACTGGTTACATGTATGCAGGTGAAATCAGAGCTACGCGGCGAGGGTCTGGTCGTAAACGGCGCGTATCCCCCTTGTTATTTGCCGCGGAGTCTTTAAAGCAAAGTTATTTTCATCGAGCTACCCTCGTCACCGACGACACCTAGCCACATATTAATTGTACGCCTTAATTAAAGCTAATATTGCCCAAATTAAAATAAATTGAGCCCGGTTTGCTCTCGTTTTCCTCGCAATTCTTTACGAGCCACTGAAGAAAAAGGAAGGTCGCGTGCGCGCACGTTCCCGAAGGGGGTTGTTCCGTGACGCGTGACGTTTAATCCCTTCGATCACAGCACCCGGTATAATTATTTTAATGGACGTTTACGCGTGTACCACGCAAATGAGTCACCGTGGCTTTCGCTTCGAATCCTTCGCAACTCGTTACCCTCGTTCCTTTCAAGGAAATTAATTGAGTATTTTTTTATTATTCGAAGAGGTCGAGAATTTTCAACGTTTCCGTTTTATTTCTTTTTTGGATCAGGAAGGCATATCGAGGAGGACCATTCAAGATTCAAGCAATATCATTTTTTCGATTTATTGAAAGCTCAGTTGGCTCGAGTAATGATCGTTACATACGTGGAGAAGGTTAGTTTCGTTTGGCAGAACTTTTAGAAAGAAATCGTTGTCGCTAATTACCGTAAATAGAAACATGTACGTCTACGTGTGCATCTCTATGATACGCAATGGCCAGTGGTGCTTAACATATACATGTATACAATATGTATATATATATGTACTCGTAACAACACGTGTACAGCGTATAGGCTAGAGGTGGGGAACCTTTTTACCATTAGAAGCCACGTTTAAATTAGGCAGTATTAAAGGAGACCGCTATAATACTAAGTAGAAGTTTATGTAATTCTATTAATTTTGAAATTGTCGTAATCTATATAATTGAATATTAATTAATACAAGAGCTAGCTTTAATGAAGGCCGTACGTTCCCCACCTATGATATAGGCTATCGTAACGCGCAATGCATGCAGATTGCGCGCTGTTAGGATATCCTTTACGAAATTATCGACAAAATTCCCGCGTACTATATACGTGATATCAATTTGACGCGTGTACATATATATATATATATATAATAAAAGATGAAGCGAAATATACAACGAATGATATATGTTTGACGATGACAAGGTAATTTCTCGATCAAAGCTATCTTTTGTATTTCTATATATATATAAACACGAAGAAAAAACTATAAATATATAAATATACATATAGTATTGATGTCTAAGACGAAGTGTATCTAATCTATAACAATATCTACACAACAACGACATCTGCCCGCGATTGTATGTGTACTCTAGGTTCTACACATCTATGGGGTTCTCTTGTCTAAGGTGTCTCTCACGGGGATGAAAATGGCGGAGTCTTTTCTCTTTCGTTTCTTCCGGCAGCTCCATGTTTTCGGTAGTCCACAGACACACTCTCGTCTTCCACTAGCCAAAAATGTGTATCACATCGTTCGATTTCGACCCAACGAAACTCATCGACAACGAGGAGATCCGTTTACGGGGCTGAAAGCTGCCTCTTCCTTCCCCCGTTTGCTATACGCCCGCCCTCACCCCTCTTCTTACGCGATCGAACGAGTCGCCGCCTGGTGGTCGTACCCTCTATCAGCCGACAGGAAGGTTAGACGACAACCCACCCCGTCGTTCCATACACTCGGCACAACCATCATCACCGTCGTCACTATCATCACCATCACCATCACCACCAACACTAGCACCATCGACCATCGCCTCCGCTTCTACACACAAAATCACCACCGCCACCGCCACCATCATCTTCATCTAATACGCGACCAAGCTCTCTTTCGATTAACGTACCGTGCCCGTTAATCCTACGGCTAATCAATTTTCATCGCGATTCTCCTACGTCCGTACGCCCTAATGACTGTTCCAGTCTTTCGATACTTTGGAATTCAATTTTTCTTCGCGTTCGATGGTTTCGGCCAGGCCAGAAGACGTTCGAAATTTGCTAAGAAACGACGAGGGGATTATTAATGAACGTACAGGAGACAATGCATGACGGGACGGTGCATGATGCGATTGTCGCGTGCCAGCGGTAATTAGAGAGGAGCCGCATATTCGTGCCTCGCTGGATTCCCGCCCTTTTCCCTTTCCCCGGCTTCCCCTAATTCTATTTTAGTACTTGATCGACATTCGTTACCTTGCTGGCCACGGAACGACTTAACGATTGGTAGTCGATGAAATCCGTTTAAATGACGGGGAAAGGTTTTGAGCGCGTTTCATCCCCCCCGATCAGGAGGAAATGATTTAACGAGTTCTAGACAATAGGGACTTGGACAGATCTTTGTAACAGCCGTTCGTTCACTGTTTACAAGTGTATCTGATCGTGTTTGGTCGAAAGATCGTCGATCGGTACAAGCGGAGGAACTCGAATTACGAGAGTAGGTAATTCAGAGCCACCGATCGAACGTCGCTGCTGCTAGAAACTCTGATCGAAACTAGGGAAAGCAAAGCAAGCAAGCAGGCTAGCTAGCTAGCTAGCTAGAGGGGGAGTCAGCCGATTCTCGAGGTAAAGAGGGAGGGGCTTTTGGAGGGAAAGAGACGGAAGGCCTACGATCGACCTAAACCCGGCGTTAACCTTTTCATCGACCCCGTTCGAGTTCTCCACTAGCCCGTCGTGGCGCCGCTCTAATTCGGTACACGGAGTCGCGCACGGAAACAAGGCTGATTCATTATTCAGTAAACGACTGCAGATATTTTCGGGTTGAAACGACAGAAAGGAAGTACACGACAGTCGGCAGGAGACACACGCTCCTCGGAATTGGGCCACGCGACTCGGTTTCAGCGTTCGATCGCGACGCTGCCCGATCGTTTTACCTAAGATTGTGAATTAACTGCGTAACCCTCGTAAGTCAATCTTCATACCAAGCCGATAATTGTACACCAAACGAATTAGATCCAACTGGAGGAACGCGGATTCGACCCGATTCCATTCCATTCGATTCGATTCGCCAGGAAAGCACAACGAGACGGACGGAGTTTGGATGTCACGGCCATCTTGCGAATGCAACAGCAGGATACGATTCTATCCAGGATTCGTTTCATAGAGCTATCTCAAGGATTACAGGGAAGTTTAGCGATCTAAACGACGAAGACGAGAAGAAACCCATCGAACGGACGACTAATCTTCCCTTTCTTTGGTCGGTCTCGTTCGTGGCCGAGAAGAGGAGAACTCTTGCAACAGCCAGCCGCACCTTCCGGAAGCTGCCTTATCGACCGGAAGCGTTCGTGGCATCCACGTTGGCCAGAATTAAGAGAAAACTAGGCGAGGACTTTCACCTCGTGGCCATCTTTCCAATCGGGCAAAACTGAAAATCTCGCTGAAACGTGGCTCGATAAATTTGTCCAGCTTTCCTAAATGTCCGCAGTACGCGCTGATCCCTTCCCTGTGCAACTCCCCTTGAACTCGAGACGTGTTTTGTTTGGTCGAGCTATTTTACCGATCGTTCGCTAGCGTCACGAGGCACGAAAAAAAGCACACACTTTTTGCCAGCTAACGAAGAAAACACTAAAAGTAGTCCAAGAGGGAGGGATCCGTTTCGACGAGCGCCACGAGACGAGGACAATGTCCCATCACACCAGTAACTCTTTAAAGGCGTACTGCTGTGACAGGACAATATCCCCGGCAAGCGAACTGCGTGTCCAGCCTCTTCCTTGCCACTTTTCGCGCGACATCCTCGTTCGTCATAGAAGCGCGAACACGGCGCGAGATCGCAAAGGGTGACGATGCCAATGGCGAAAACGATGCTCTCTTCGTGGTGGCGATGGCGATGTCGATGGCGGTGGTGGCAGTAGTCTCGCAGCCAAGCAATGGCAACGTCTAGCTAACTCCTGCGGAGGCGGTATCGCTCGGTCGAACGTCCCGACGGCACTGCGTCGCTCGCTGCCGACGCCGCCTCCGCACCCTGTCACTCCCCCACCCGAGGGTGCTTCTCCGCTGGCTTGCCAGTCCCACCAGCTTCGCAAGCGCACCCTTTCCACGCCGCGATTCGAGCCCCTCGAGCAGCCGTTCCAACAACGCTGGAACCAACGATACAGGGAAGGAAGGAAGGAAGGACGGACGGAAGGGTGGCTGGTGCGCGTGTCTGCTCGCGCATATTCCGCGTGCGGACGAGCACAGACGCGGGGGAGTCCCGTACACCATGGATTATACGAAGAGGAGAAGGTTGGGGTGGCGAGGTTGCGCGCGGCCAGCCCATAGAAGGGCGCCAGAGAAAGGGAGAAAAGTAACCCTCGACGTTACCGAGGATCACGAGGGAACTACATACGCTGGCACAGGATGTCTACCGATACTGGAAACACTAGAGTTCTTCTCTCGCATATCCGGTTTTCGCTCCCTCTGCCGTGCTCCGTTATTCTTTCACCTCCTCGCGCTTCTTCGCTCGTTTCGTTAAGTGTCGGAAACCACGGAAACGCTGGAAAATTGGACGAACGCTCACCACCTTCTCGTCGATAATCGCCGATGATTTTAAATTTTACCTCTACGAATTACGCTTCCCGTTTGATGTACGACCGAAAGCTTCTGTTAGCGTCGCGTCGGTCTCCCCCGCAGAAAAGGTCACGGCTAAAGGTCCGCCTTCGCGGATAGCTGATTTCCATCGATCACGCGATCGGTCAGCGAGAGAGAGGGATAAAAGAAAATCCAGAAAGTTGGTATGCATCGTAACCGTATTATCTATCTGAGATTCTTTCCCCGTATTCATGTTCATTTATCGAACAGACACGCTCGAATGCCACTTGTTTTGTTCGCGCCTATTGTCCTTTGTATCAAAATGATTTAATAATTAAATTCGATTGATCGCATTTGCACAGAAACCAAAACCACGTGCTTCCTCTATTTCTAAACGGTTTATCCGCGATTAGCTTTTCGTATTTCCCGTCGGGGGTAGAGATTCCGAGAAGGCTGCGAACCGTGTAAGGGATTTTTACAGGGCGAAGAAGGACCGGGCCGAGTGTAAGCGAAGAGGAAATGATCGGAGAAAGAGGCGGAAGAAAAAGGCGGAAGAAAAAGGCGGCTAATGCTGAATGGCAGCGAGAGAGGCGAGTTTGCGTGGAAATTAGGCGACGAAAGAGAAAATGAGCGACGCATTTCGATAGACGTTCTGCAGAGGGTGGAAGGTTGCAAAAGGGAGCGCGACAACTCGAAGAGGGAAGAACGGAGGGGAGTATTGATCCACCAGCTGCGCGTTCTCTCACCCTTCACCCTCTCGCTCCGTATTCCCAGCCCCCGGCCTCCGCGCCACCCATATCACACTGGACGACTCCGTCGAATGGCTCGCCCCGTTTCGCATTACCTCCCTACTCCCTATTCCCTCCCTTTCTCTTTTCTTTCCCTTCGCTTTCTCTGCTCTTTATCTTTCTGACCCGTCGCTCTGTAGCAATGGAAACGATGCTTTCGCGAGAACACCGTCCACCGATATCCGCGTCTGTTTCATCCGCGTTGCAGTCCCTTTGAAACCCTAACACCATTCCACCCATCGTTCAAACCGAGATACGAAAATACTGTTTTCTTGGAATGCACAAGTTTTCCTCTCTCGCGGATCCAGTTGATCCATTCTGCTTTTTAGACTTCGAGGGAATAAAACTGACGACCGAATCACGAACAATCTTCGAATTATACAGCCAGCGTTAGTCCATTGTCCTGCTTCGCGTTCCTTCTTTCATCCTTCGTCCCTGTCTTCTTACCGCACACCCACACACACACACACACGTTAAAGCATTACGATGCTTCTCCCTCGGCTACCCAGCATCGCGTTACTCCTTCCCTCGCGGCGGTGTGCGTACGCGCGCACATCAACACCCTCTCCTGCTCGCCTTCTTCCCCTTTACAAAATCCCCTCCGCCGAAACAGACTTTCCACTCCAGGCTGTGCCATGCTCCCTCGACCTCTGCACCTCCAACATCATTCCCCCGCTCCTCTCTCCCTCTGCTCTGGTCTGTCCACGTTTTTCGGAACTATACAACCGTACAACCGAACCGGAGCAATGCGCACCGCTTTTACTCCCTCTATCGCAACCCTATTCCGTCTTTCGACCTCCGATTCTCACCTTTCTCTTCGACAAATGTACGACAGGGAAAAAGACAAGCGCCTCTCTACATCCTTTCGGTCGTTCGTTCGAGATCGTCGATCGATCGCACGTTTTTCATTTTTCATCCGGTTCGAACGCGACCTGTCGCAGCTTTTTCCTCCCGTTCGCGATAAATCAAAGGATTTCGTCATTAACTCTGATCGCTGGTGTCGCTCGAGTGGTGGCGGGTTTTGTGGAACTTTGAAAAACATTTGTTTCGGAGAAATTTGGAATGGGACGGTTTCGATCGGTAAAAGCGCGGATAGTTTTTGCGGGGGTAACTCGCACAACGACAACGATAGGCGACGAGGATGGACAGACACATAGGGTTCGATTCCCGCGGGAGCATCGGCGTCGGTTGCGACTTGACAAAGACGGCGAATATAGATGGCGGTTAAGGGTAACGAAGGATGACAGCGGAGAGAAAATAAAGTATCGATTCGACATCGATTCCTCATCGACGCGTACTCGCGCTCCATACGACAGACGGAAGCGTTAGAAACGAGCAGCCCTCGTTTTTCTCTGCGTTCCGTCGTCCCTGACGACTTTATCGCGCCACGCGGAAACGCCGTTATCTTTTCCAATTATTCGCCGGTGATTGGTGGAACAGTGGCGGAGCACGAACGCGTTCTTATCGGTTCGATGAAATCTTTCGACGCGGGAACAGAGAAAAATAGCGGTCGAAGGGCGCGACCGTTTCGTGCCGAAAATAATTTGCTTGGAATTATTTGAAAACGATACCCGTGTCTCTGATACGGGAAACTCGAGGCGTTCACCAATCATAGTGAACGATTACCCGGCCATTGCGGAACTTCGAACGAATAGTTGCGAATTTGTTTAATTAAACAACATACTCACCTTCAGGGAGCGAGGATTTCGCAGATCGATGAACCCGGGAACCGAAGGGATTTCGAAACGCTGATGACCGTCGAGTCTGCGCGTACAACACTTTCGATTAATATCGTTCGGTGAGAAGAAAGTTTCACCGTTCTCCGGCAATCGTTTTCTTCGGTCGAAAACGTAAAACGAATACTTACTGAACGTCGATCGTGGTGAAGAACAATCTGTGAGCGCTTATCAAAGGGATAGCGAGCAACACGCAGCCTTGAACGAACAGCAACGGTATCACCTGAAACAAAAATGGGTAAAAACAAAAAAGAAGTTTAACTTGACGGGATGTTCCGTGGTTAGGCGAGGACTAATTATGTAGTAAAATTGTGCGGAAAACAAGGCAAGGCGACGGTCTGGCCGAGAAGGTATTACGCTTTAAGTATTCAAAGGGTTGCACGGGGGTTAGTTTAACGCGGCACTTGTTAACATAAACATAATCATAGAAAGGAAACGAGGGAGAGCTGTTGGCCGTAGCTACGGTTCGGACAATAAAGTGCCAGTGAGAACACATTCCGGGTGGAAAAACATTTTTCCACGTTACGTGGTCCAACAGTAATTAAAATGTAGCTTATCGTTAATTATGCAACGATACGAAAATGCACCGTCACTGGTTTCATTATTCAAGCGGTGTTTCTGACGGTGTTTTAAGGTGGCCGGCCAGTTGACGAATTCATTTGTATCGCCCGTTTAACAGCTGTTCGACAAAATTTTCATTCCAATTCTTTCCTTCGTTTTTACGTTATTTCAATCGGTAAACTCTCGTTTTATTCGATAGGCGAATTATACGTTCAAGTGCTTAAAGCGTAAAATTGTTGTTAAGTAGTTATTACGGTCGAATCGAAAGTGGGCAATGCTGAATGAGGAACAGTAATAAAAACATTGTGAAATCGTTTGTTTCACCATGTTGGTCTCGAACGTGCTAATGGTCCTCTATATCGAGTACCGGTGCTCAGATATATTTGCTTTGATTGTGCGGTAATCCGTGCGTTAATAGCAATCTTGAGCTAGCCTGTGTAGTTGTTATGAAATCATTAATATTCGTCCGTACAGTTATTTTAATGGGCGTTTCGCTGTTCCGATTAATGTTCATTGAGACGCATATGTATATGTAAAACCAAAATAACCGTGTTAAGAGAAAAGAATCTAGCGGTGACGAGATCAACTGTACACGAGACGATTTGCTACAAATCTGAATCAAACCAATTCTAAATGTGCCGTTTAATTTTTGCAAAGCAAACGACTGAAACAGTAGTTAATCGACATGATCGATGTGTCAAGTATAGAGTAGGTAGGAGAAAAAAAAGGTTGTCAAATGCTTTGCGGTGATTGTGGAAAGAAGGGAAACGTAAGCGAGGAAGTGGTGATTAATCGTGCGATTGGCAAGCATCGTTTGAAAAATGAAATTTCAATTAATTGTGAATTTGGTTGTGTTTCAGCGCCGGCATGGAGGCAGCAAATGGTACGATCGAGCACGATTTTCACAATGCCCTGGTGCCCATAAACGGTAGCCATTCCGGCAGCTCCGGTAGGAGTACACCGAATGGCGGCGACCCAGCACCGGGCAAACTGTTCGTCGGTGGCTTGTCTTGGCAGACCAGCAGCGAGAAACTTAGAGAGTACTTCGGCATGTTTGGCACCGTCACCGATGTCCTCATCATGAAAGATCCGGTCACACAGGTCGGTCCACTCGATGGAAGCTTTCACGGCTTATCCATCCGCAATTGAAGTCAGCAGCTCGTCCCGAACTTCCTCCAAACATCTCGATCGATTTAACGGGTTGACTGGTACAGTGAAAATGCGATCGATTAATTTTCAAATTTAATGCTTTTCATCACGGTTTATCTCTTCCTTTCTGTTATTAATTATTCGATTCTGGCGTCAGCCATCGGTGACCCTATGGCAACAGTCAACGCGTTACTCTAATTATTTCTTTGGAAGAAATTCGCGAACGAGCTGCCGACAAAATCAGAAGAAAAAATGAAAAAAGAAAATTCTCGTCCATTTCCTCCTCGATAGGTCAAATCGTTCGTATCGGGGGCGAACCGAAAGTCTTTCCGGTTTTGTCGGGTACAGGGTGGGGGTGATCGGGGAACAAAGAGTGAAGAAAGAGAGAAAGATTGAAACGCAATTCGTCTCGAGGAGATTCGATGCACCAGTTTCTTCCTTCCACTTTTGCACGAGATTTCACACAGTAGATCGTAGAAGAGAAGTTGTACTAATCGATGTAACTAATTTGCTGAGACAGTGTAAAGGAAGTAGTAGAAACGTATCTTTTGGTATCTTTACTGTATTAAAACTTGTATTTATAAAACGTAAAAGGTGGAAAAGAGGCAGAGGCTCGTTTCTAAAGATGCGTTCGCACACGGGTTATTCCGATACAAACGTAATAGTAATCACGTACGAGGACTGTGGGCATATAGATTATTATCGTATCCGGTAGCGATGCAATTAACGATCGTAACTTTATTTGAGTCTTATCATTTATTCGAAGTCCTTGTCTCTCACGTAATCCTAGAATGTATGTCTTACATTGGCTTGGACAGTCTTGCATGTATACGGTAGTTTGGTAGTATTTAGTTTAATTGTACATAAGAGAAGATATCGTGGTACCTTTCTTTTTCTTTTTTTTTCTTTTTTTTTTCTACATACAGAGTACGATTGAGATAAATCAGACGACGGTATACTACTTTTCTGACGAACGTGACGGTGAAAAAAAAAAAAAAAGATTCAATTCCACGTAACATCGCGTGCGCGTCATTTAACGGATATCTATTATCGCGCGGAATTTGAAGCACCGTCGTGTCGGTTAACTCGTTTGTTTGCTCTGGATCGTAACAAGTTTCGCGTTTGAAATTCAATTCGATACTTTGGCCTACGAATCCGACGACAAACGGGTTAACCACTCGGCCACGACGAACGCCGGAAGCGTCCAGCGAAAGATATCGCGGGATAGGTTGTCGAGATAGGCGTGCGAAACGAAAGCGAGACGGGCGAGAAAAGCGTGAAAAATGGAGGGAGTGATAAACACAAAGAGAGAAAGGAAAGAGGATAAAACAGAGAAGGAAGGGGCAGAAAAAGAGAGAGAGAGAGAGAGAGAGAGAGAGAGAGAACGCGTGAGAGAAATAAATAAATAAAGAAAGAAAGAAGGGGAAAGATGAAAGAGACGGTCGTTGTGCATCGTGGCCGTTCTGGCTTGTTCGGTTACAGCGTAGTCGCGGCTTCGGTTTCATCACGTTCGCGGAGCCAGGTAGCGTGGACAAGGTACTGAAGTGTCCGATTCATACGTTGGACGGGAAGAAGATCGACCCGAAGCACGCGACGCCGAAGAATCGCGCGAAACAAGCGAACCGGACGAAGAAGATATTCGTCGGCGGCGTGAGCCAGGACACGAGCAGCGAGGAAGTAAAGGCCTACTTCAACCAGTTCGGCAAAGTGGAGGAGACGGTGATGCTGATGGACCAGCAGACGAAACGGCACCGTGGCTTCGGTTTCGTCACGTTCGAGAACGAGGACGTGGTGGATCGTGTGTGCGAGATCCACTTCCACACGATCAAGAACAAGAAGGTCGAGTGCAAGAAGGCTCAGCCGAAGGAGGCGGTTCAACCTGGCGCGCTCGCCCTTGGCAAAAGGGTGGTGTTGGGCGCTTTGGGCGTTCGACTGGCGCCCCAGCCGCCTCTGCCGGTAGCCGCTGCCTCGCAGATCGTCGCCGCGCAGGCTCAGGCGCAAGTGCAAGCAGCCGCGGCCGCCGCCGCGGCTGCCCAGGTTCAAAACGCTGTCGCAGGCTACGGCAAACTGTTCGCGAGCAGCTATCCAGCTCTGTCCGCTTACCGATACGCACCGTATCCGATCCCGGCGGCGGCGGTCGCCGCGGCCGCGGCCGCAGCCGCCCCTACACAGGCGCCCGCACCCCCTACAGCCGCAACAGCCGCGACGCCAGCCGCCGCCGCCGCAGCCGCCGCCGCCGCCGCGGCCGCCGCGCCCGCCAACCCCTATCAGGGATACTCGCTCACCAACGTCGACATGTCCAGCTTCCAGGGCGTCGACTGGGGCTCGATGTACGGCATGGGAATGTACGTCTAAGCCGCCTCTTACTTTCCGCTTTCTTCTTCTTTTCCTTTTCCTTGTCCTTTTTTATTCGCGGATCCTCCAAAAATCTCAACTTGTACTTATCCTTCCCCTTGTCCCTCGCTGCGCGTTCGCGTTCTTAACCTCGTCTTCGACAAAAGTAGTCTTCCTTGGATAAACGCGTCTTCTGTGCGATCGACTCGCAAACCACTGTTTCCTTTTTTGCGCTGCAAACGTCACGCTTCAGTCATCTGACAACGATGCCTAAGAATCGCGCGAAGGGACGGGGTGGAGGAGCTGGAGAAGAAGAGGACGAGAAGAGGAAGGAGGCGAACGAAAACGTGTCCTGAAGCAGGACGACCACCGAGGACTTTCCTAGCTGGAAACCGAAATCATTCTTCTTGCGTTTACTGTTGCGTCATTATCGCCTATCGATTAATTTATTAGCGTGAGTGAGTGGATAATAAAATAACGAGAGAGAGAGAGAAAGAGAGATTGAGAGAAGAGCGCGTGTACGCGCGTACGTATGTGTGCGCGGATGAGAATGAAAGAGAAAACGTAAAAGCGTACGAACGAGAGGGGAGTCGCCTTTATCTTTTTATTCTTTGTCCGCGAGGCCCGTACAATTATTCCAAGCATTTTTGTGTTTGCGCCACACTCTTTTAGGTTCCTAGTTAGATCGTAGCTTATCCTCTACGACGCGATGCCTCGTCGTTCGCGTTGTTTTTTTTTTTTTTTCGGCTACCCGCCGCTCCCAACCGTACGATAACTAAAACTAATTACTTAATTAATTACTTAATTGAGCGGTATATATCGCCCCACTCTCAAGGATCTCGACCACGAAGCAATAAAACAGGGGAGGTAGAATGAGAGAGAGAGAGAAAGAGACGGAAATAAGAGTGAGCGAATTTTGGTCAAGTTGTGCCGTGAACAAGCTCTCTTTCGCGTTAGATTTTCCAAGGATAGCGAAGGTTGCTCGCGAACGAAACGGAAGCACGCGGAAGAAGGAAAGGACTCTATCGCCTCGATCAAAGTGCCAAACGAACGAAGCAAGTTTCGTGGATAACGCGCGATCCAACCGTTTCGAGCCGGTCGCCTGTCGAAGGTTTGTTCGACCGCGTGCTTCCGGGCAACGATTCGTTCGCACGGTTACAAGACGAACATCGTGCCGTACGCGTACGTACATCGAGCAACGAGCCAGACGTACGCGTACAAAGGAACGCGTCTACGTAGAATAAACGTATAGGTATACATATATTTTTCTTCGAATAATGGAAGACAATATTTGCTCCATCGCGCGAGCAAAAGGAGCAAAGCGATGCGATTCGAGACGCGTTTCGAGGAGAAATCGCGTTTCCAGGTATACTAATCGTAAGAGTCGCGAGCAGAACGACTTTTCTTTTGCTAGCGGCAAAACCGAGATTGAGATTAGCTCAGAATCAGTGTAAGTTAAGGGAGACCGTAGCTTGTAAGTTTCAATTAGGTTATAAGATAGACGTTTAAGGTGTTCGTAAGAAAACGAGTCGATACTTAATTTATACACGTAAATATGTCTGTGCCGGGTTCTTCTCGCTCACGATCTTGCGAGAAAATTCAATCGTGACGACCGTTACCGCGATTCGATCTTGCGCGCGACTCCTAGCTTTTAACAATTCTTAGCAATCGATTTTCAAAGTTCTAAGCGATATTCGATGATTCACGGAAGCACTCGATCGATCGTTCTCTTATTTATTTATCGAGCCTTTTGGCCCTTCTATTTATAAACTTACGATCGAGCACAGGTGGTTTGGGTGGAAGCGCGAAAAATCGACGACGGAAGCGTGTCCACGGTCGTCACGATTCGACGTGAAAAAAAAAAAAAATAATAATAATAATAATAAAAAAAGTGAACACGAGACGAAAGCGAGAAAAGCACGGCGCGGCGCGTCGAAACACATGTGAGAACTCTCGAGCAATAAGCGATTCATTGACACTTTAAGCTATACCGTTTACGTTTAACAATACGATAATAGCGAGAGGAAAGAGCAGACAGAAAGACACGAAAAGGCACGAAGGAATAATTGATGAGAGAAATGGCTCGCTAGCGGTAGCGAGCCGACGGCAAGGTAGGGGACAAGAGCGTAGAAACATTGGTGGGGAAAGATATTTCCTCCTAATGACGAATAATATTCTATAGTGATATACACACCTTAACATATACTTAACATGTACCGTAATATTAACGACGACAAAGCTCGCGAGTGATATTTATTACTTATAAGAAAGATGCTTAGAACGTTAAGCAGACGATAAGTGAGTTCAAACGGACGTGTGCGTTATACAGAAGTATAAAGAAGCGAGAGTCGAGAGAATGAAGCACGCCTTATGAAATCGCGAAAAGCAGGTACACGCGCGCGTTATCTACCCGAAACGATTCAAAAACAAAGAGGCGATGATTCGAGAAAACCACGGCGCGGCCGAATTTTATTTTATTTTATTTTTTATTTACATATACAGGGTGGGTCAGCACATTTTACCATCTAGATTTACGTCATTATTATTACACATAGCAAATAATGTTTCGCATGAAGTTAAATGGTTTCGAGGGGGTACATTTTTTTTCGTAGGTGGACGTGTAAAGGAAATATTTAGGTCGTTAACGTTTTTTTAAATGGAATCATACATTTTTTATTGCATCAACTGATGCTCCTTCATATTCTTTACAAAAAAGTATTAACTTATTTGTGTAAAAAAATCATTAGTTTAAGAGATATTTTAATTGTAATTGAATGTAAATGTTTGTAAAATTGTAATGTAATGTAATGAAAATGTAAATATTTACATTTTCTGTGTTGATCATTCTTGTTGTCATATGACATTATCACATTAAATTCATAATATTGACCAGAAAGTCGAGATTTCCTAACAAATTACAATTCAAATATCTCCTAAACTAATGATTTTTTTTTACACAAATAGGTTAATACTTTTTTATAAAGAATATGAAGGAGCATCAATTGATGCAATAAAAAATGTATGATTCCATTTAAAAAAACGTTAATGACCTCAATATCTCCTTTACACGTCCACCTACGAAAAAAAATGTACCATCAGAATGTGCCCCCCTCGAAACCATTTAACTTCATGTGAAACATTATTTGCTACGTGTAATAATAATGATGTAAATCTAGATGGTAAAATGTGGTGACCCACCCTGTATATAATATATATTTTTTTTTTCTTGCTCCCCGTTTCTTGCTTTCGAATTCAGGATCTACGCGCACTCCTCGATGCGCTGTTTCTAGATCACGAACCATGGGCGCGTACTTAAAAGCTTGATCTCGAGAACACCCGATTATCCTCTTTATCGAGTCCTTTCGTTCGAATTCTTCCTTTCTCTCTTTCTCTGCCATCCTAAACGTTTTTATCGTAACGTAACGTTGTAGAAACGATCGACGAAAGAGAGAAAGAAAGAAAAGGGTGTTCCGAGAGACCTCAACGAATCGCGATTTTCGGTGTCCCTTTTTTTTCCTCTCGTCGTTTATACCACTGATCTTCCCCCCCTCCCTTTTTTTTTGTTTTATCGACGAAAAACTGTCGCCGTAAGAGAAATCGATCGATCGATTTCCTCGTCGATCCCGGGTGACCTTTGAACTTGCATCGATGCAAATGCCATCCATCGTTGACAGCTAGCCTAACCCTTTCTTTCACGAACGCTTCCTTCTTTTTCCACGACCCTTTATCAACCCCTTTGATACACCTGTCGATGATGTCATGTATTGTACATGTTAACACATGATCGCGCGCGCGCGCGCACACACCCACATTAACACAAACAAACACACACGCGCGTACATTTTTACTTAACTTCATATAAACAGACACACACACACATAGCCACGTATAGACAGACATAGTTACACGTATTGCGAATGTCGAAAAGTAATTTTTAGCGTAGTTAGTATTTTGATGAACGCTAACCACTCATTAGTTGAGAATGATCAGTAGGTGAAGCATGCTGGTTGAAAGATTTCTTTAGATTTCTGGATCCTGTTGTTCCTTCACCGCCCTCGTCGTGTCGTTGTACATTTTTTCATTAGAATTTCGTATTATTCTTGCCAGCGATCAAATCGCGACCGCTGAGTAGAGAATCCAATCAAATTTTTCTTCTCTCTTCCCTTATTTTTATTTTTATTTTTTATTTTCTTTCGTTTCGTTGTATTTCTCAATTTTATGTTTACTTTCTTTTCATTTTGATTTTAATCATCAAACTGCTAGGTGTGCCACTTTTTTTTTCCATTGTAAAAAGTTTGCTTTTTCATGAAATCTACCGACTCGAAGGAAACCGCTATGGAACGCGGGAAAACGCGTTGCGCGTCGAATATTTTCGCGATTCATAGTCTAACAGTCTAACAAATAAGAATAATATTCTGTATCGTTACCGATCTGAAATATACAGTTACGCGAAACGTTGCCTACTGGATGTCAAACATTAATGGTATTTCACCCTCGTGATCCGATTTTATTCAAAATTTCTTTCTGAACGGTAAAAACGAAACACCCCTTTCCCCGAATTAAAGAGAATTTTCCAAACCGGTTTACAATAGATTCATAGTTTTCCTTTTATCTTCTTATACGGAGCTTCCTGTCGGTTTTCCATCACGGTCGAAGGATAAGAGCGATATGCCTCGAAAGAGGGATCGGATGAAAAGAGACGAAGACAGAAAGTAACGCACCCTCGTTGAGACGCGTCCTAGATCCTCCTCCGCTCTCCAAACACACCCTTGTTTAACCGAATCCGATACTACTCGGTGCCTCCCGTCGCTCTTATTATTACTTAATTTCATTATTATCGTTACTAGTATTACCATTATCACCGTTATCATCATCGTTATTATTACTCGCTCATCACCGTCTATTCTATTCGCCGTTGTTGTCATCCCTGGCAGAGTACAACTGCGATCGTTCGACGTCGTTGCGTACATCGTTACTGTGAGACAGTATTTGTTACGCGTGATCACGAAAAAAGAAAACAAAACAAAAAATATGAAGAGAAACGTATCGAAAGATCCAAAGGAAACGAGCTCCTTTCCGTTTCCCTCTCCGAATTCATTCGTTCTGTTTTCGTTTTTTTTTTTTTTTCCCCTCCCCGTCCATTTCTGTTCGTTCACCCGTGTTGTGTGCCATAAAACCCGAAGCGAGCGTGCAACGAGAAACATCCGTTGGACGATATCGCGTCGCGAGAACGACGTGGAAATCTCTGCTCGCTGATCCGCCCTGGTGGCCTCCAATGGAATCGAACACACCGCCCACGACCACGAAATCCCTCGGTCTGTTTCCAGTTCACCAACAATCTTGCGATTAACCCCCGACCTTACGATTATTAATCGAAAACACTGTTCTCCGTTGCTTTCTTTCCCTCCCGCGTTCCTTCGCCGAACAGAGCTCATCTATTCTTCCTTAATGTACGGCTACTTCGATTTTCTTCTCCCCGTTTCCGCCACGTTCACGGCTCACAGATCGGTCGAGAACTATTTTTACCCAGAACGGATCAGCCTGCTGCTACACGCGTTTGGGATTCTAGAATCCCGAGTACAAAAGTATATCGGACGTACAAAGCCACGTCTCGAGCAAGATAACGACAACAGAGTGAGAGCGAATGCGAGTGAAAGAGAGCACGCAGGGCGGCGAACGCGAAGAACGACAAAAACGACAGATTATTTAGTTTAGTTCGATGCCTAGATGAGTTGCCAATAAAGTAGTTCATTTCAAACTTGTAGCTAACCTGTATTGTGTGTAAAATATCCCATCCTCCTTTGTTGACCTCCTACTTTGTTTTTCTTTTTTTTCTTTTTCTATTTCTATCGCGTTTTCTCCATAACAACCACTTCCTAGCCGTATCTGTACACCCCGGCTAACTGTATTTTATCGTAATCATCACCATCGTCATCGCCATCATCATTTTTAATATCATTATCTGTTTTATTCGTTCATTTTTTTTTTTTTTTTTTCTTTCTTTTCTTTCCATTTTGGTGCAATGTAATACTTTCTACCCTTTTTACTTGCTCGCGTATACGTATTCTGTTTGTGTCTTTCTGTATAACTCGTTTAACCTCGAACTAGCGTGTATGTTGGTATAACATTTATTGCGATCCACGTTTCATTATTTATCACGATTCTTCCCTTTTCCTATCCATCATGTTTTTTTGTTTCCAATTTCCCTTCGATCGCCGGACGCTGGTCGTTGACGTCGAACGGCGTCGTTCGTGCCGGAGGCGTATCACCGCAAGCCCATTGCTAATTGGCTAATTAATATTAAGCCGTAACTAGCCTCGTTAAGCCCGCTGGGCACTCGTTTCGCGCCGCTCTCTGGTTGGTCGGAAGACACGGTCAAGGCACACTGTGCTCGCGATTGTTTGCGAAACCCGCCCTGTCGAGGTTCCTCCCTGACCCTGTATCGTCGATATTGTTCGAACAAGTATCGCAAAGATACGTATACTCGCTCCACGAAATCCTCCGGTGGCATTGAACGAAATTGATTTTCGTTTTCCCGAAAGGTAAAAGAAAACCGTTTCCAACTAACCAGAAGAGCACAATTCAGTCCTCCGGTACACGCCTCCTGTCCAGGTGATAATGTTGCTTCCTTTCCTCTATTATACAGTCCACGTGTTGCTTTTTAAGCTGTTCAATACAGCCGATACAGGCGACATTGTAGTAGAGAGCATGCATTTTAGCTAGACCATCCTTGGCGCGCTCTAACCAGCAAGTAAGAGTATAAGAGTAAAATTTGATAAATTCGATACGTGTACAGTTCTCTCCCTGGCAAACACCTCCGGAACCGGATCTGCCCGTTTCTCCGTTTCCCCTTTCAACTTCCGTTTTTCATTGTCAACGAGTTCAATGATTCGGCTCACCTCGTCTGGTTCCTTAACTCTTTGCGTTCCTCGCGAAATGGACGTTTGAATATTAACCCTTTTGCAACTATGGGTAAGTCGGAGCGTATGTATTTCGAAGTAGCGGTGTGTATTGGAAATAAAATTTAGCGTGCAAGCGTTTAGTGGCAGAGGTGGCTGTAGCGAAAGGGTTAAACCCAAAAGATCGATGGTGCGTAAAGAGTTAATCGCGAGTGCATTTTGCCACTAATCTGGAGGCCTGCTCCAGCAATAAGAGAGCAAATGAAAGAAATATTGAGAGTATCGCCCATCCTGACCCCATTTCGCTCGTACGCTCGACCAAAAATGCAAAAATATGTCGACCAAAGAGCGTCGCGATATTCGGAGAATGATTTCCTGCGGCAACATTGAAACTCGTCGCGAAACGAACTTGTAACGACCAAAAAAAAAAAAAAAAGAAAAAAACGGTAGCTATCTTAGAAATCTGACAAAAGGTCCGCGTAGAAGCGTCGTAGACGATGTAGATGGCTTTCGTAGTTGGCTAAATTAACCCAGTAGATTGGACGGTAACCACGGTTTGTCTAGAGTCTAGATGACATTTTTCTACCAATAACGAGCCTTTTCGATCCTAAATTCCCAACCGCGTTCAAACGTGACAACGTTTGCTCGAGCGTACCGAGAAACCATCATTTATTCTGCACATCCCAGCACGGAGAAAGACATTGATTCCGACTTCTCTGACGAGTCGCGTACGAGAAATCGAACGGTATCGGTGTATACATATCGTTATGAATTAGCTTAGTACGAACGTTAGACCGTAGTTCGTTTTATACGTACGTGTATATCTTCTACATCGTGCTGTGATTCTTCGCGAGAACAGAGATTCTCTGACGGAAGATAGAAATTTAAGCTTCGAAACGGCAAGATATTGAAACGCCGCGCCGCGCCGTGCCGTTCGAAAAATCTAGTCGATTTATACCGTTATCTGGACCAATAATTGTTCGCGTTCTTCCGACGCGGCGTTTCGGCCTAGTCGCCCAATCGAACGAAGCGCGACACATATCTACGCACGCGACATATCATTTTACGATTCGGCCGTCATCTCACGCGATCATTGATCGTTAGTCGGATAATAGATTTCCAAGATATTCGCTCGAACGAAAGAAACACGCGTTCATCTCGTCAACTTTCTCCGTGCGCTCGTCGATCGTTCTTTCCCTCGTTTTACGATCGTCGATTCGATATAACCCTCCGAGTGCCTTAACCTAACGATCTCTCTGTAACCCTCCCCCTACTGTTTCTTCCCCTTTGAAAGTCGAACCTAAAGAGAACGAGATAAAAAATACAGAATCAATAAACGACAAAACTATATATATGTTTACATATATACGTACATATATGTATATGTATATGTATATATAGGGAGAGAGAAGGAGAGAGAAAATAATGTAACTGAAAAAAATAACAAGAGAGACAGAGAGAAGAGAACCAGGAACGATTTAGACGCATATTAATTCCCATAGGCAAAGTAGAATTGAGTGTCGATCGCTAGAGAGAACACGAGAGAACCACTTCCTTCGGATTCGGATTCGAGAGAGGGGGCCGCACCACGGTGGCTGATAAACCAGGTAAGACAATTTTTATTCCTTTCACCCTTTGTATCTGTTTTCTATTTTTAGTATTTTTACGCAACTCGTTCCCGCAGTACGAGTCAAGAATCGGTCTGCGCGAACGAAATTGTATTATTCTCATCTACACCTTAGCATCCCCTTTTTAGCGTAGATTATCTGGCGTAGTGCGTTAGACGTTGCGAAGTTTATCGTGTCGGTAGCGAAGTATTTATTGTCGATAACAGTGGCAAAATAATCCTGTTGATCCCTTTAGCGAGCCAGCCAGCGAGGACTACCACGCAAGCATTGTAACGCATATTAAATGTTGGTAGTGTCACTTGGTAACGGTTGAAAAATTGTAATAGTTTTATTATCCATAACGCAGAACGTTGTCTTTCCTTTTTCGTGCGAGTTGTTTGAAAGAGCCTCGAGTTCGCGAACTTTAGCTATCACGGGGGATTATAACTTTGCTTCTTCTCATTTCGTGAAAAGACGAGCTTGAAGAATCGTCCGACGATCAAACGAAACAGGGAAAGATCACGGTCTCGATCGTGACTCTGGACGCGTGTTAGATCGCCGATGAATTTTCCGGGTGAAAACGTGTTCCATCAGCAAAATCACTCCCATAACCACCCCCCGCCCCCCTCTTTATTTCCCTAAAGTTTTCTCGTTAACGAAACTCGCTAACCAACGTGACACACCTTTCTCCGCTTTGCACTTTTCTTAATTTCCTGCTGTATCGGCGATTAATCGCGCCTTTTTAATCCATCCTTACGATTCGTTTTCACTCGAAGAAATCAACGGCTGAAAAAGTACCGATGTCACGGTTCTATTATTGTATTTGTTCGTAGCCAGTATCGAAGCTACGATAAAGAGCGTTTCGTGCATGCGTAATCAATTTGTACATACTAATAGACGCGTGTGAACGATCGCCTCGCGTTCACGACCGATCTTAGCTCGGTACTTATCAAGTGGTGTTAAAAATTCGCGAACGTCTTGTGACACGGGACGATCGTTGCCGTGTGAAGGCAAAACTTGAGGCCTTACAGTAGTCGCATGTGTGATTTGACGACGCAGAGAAAGAAAAGAACAGGTATTATGTACTGAGTGCGCCATAACGTGTGGATAGTCGGCGAAAAGAAAGTTTGTATCAACGCGTGCTCTGTTTCATCCCTTTCTCGAGTTGCCATCAGTTTTCTTTCTTACCAATTTCTTAGCGACAGATTAGTACAATTATTGTTAGCCGTCAATTCCAACGCTTGATGCTCTAATTCCACAGTAAGTTAATCGCCTGACGGTTAAGTCAAAGTCAATCGTGACCGAGAGTTAGGAAAAATAC
Organism: Stelis phaeoptera; assembly: GCA_943735885.1. Taxonomy (NCBI): domain Eukaryota; kingdom Metazoa; phylum Arthropoda; class Insecta; order Hymenoptera; family Megachilidae; genus Stelis; species Stelis phaeoptera. The sequence goes on along the minus strand of OX030932.1, from coordinate 15,029,715 downwards.
AACAGTGTTAAATTTCAATTGTCGCTACCCTAAGAATTCGTTATCAGCAAAGCATTAGCAAATTACAAACTCTATCAAGATCCTACAACGTAAAACTGATCGTTCGAAGACAGAGTTAAGCATACCGCGTGTTTATAAAAACTTTCCTACGATTGTCACCGAACCCACGCGTTACGAAACGCCTTGTACATAGGTATCGTAATGGTTCACCACTACTGCCACCATTATCCACCGCCAAGAACCCCATCACCATCATCCCCTACCCACGGCCATAGCCATCGCCTTCATCGACAAGATACAAGTTGAAGCAAGTCGCTAGAAGGTCGGCTTTTACAGTATCAAGCTCTCCTTCGTGTTCAATATGTGAAACACAGATTGTGAATTATTTTCATTTACGAATATTCGTTGTTCTGTTCCTCGTTCGTTTGAGAGTCTGTGATCAGTGAAAGAAGACCCTCGAAACGGCAGGATATCCGGCAAACCGAACTGGTCGCGTACGCGGGAAAAGGAACGCGAAGGCGTGTCAATAAATGGCTGGTCTGTTTCGTTCGTTTTCGAGGCACTCTTTCGAAATGGGACCCGCGCGTTTTTCGTAGCGCTCTTTTGCAGCCAGCCGGCTAAAAGTGTTTGGCGTCTTGTTCTTCCAGTACATATATATATATGTGTGTGTATATATATTACATACATTCGTACGTACGTATTACACTTACACGATGCAAATCAATAGATATATATATATATATATATATTAATAAAGATATACATATATGTAATGAAGAAGAAGAAAAAGAGATTCGGCAATAAAGCCAAAGCGTGCGTCAATAAGAACGATTATTAAAGATGGAATTTTTGCAAATAATCATTCGTCGAGGTGAAATTCGTTGTATCTCTAATTGCCTTCTGCGAGTAATCTTCGAAGCTTTTCTCCGCGGGAGAAGCGATTAAATCTTTTCCACGAAGGAAGCTCGACTCGTGTAGCCTCTGAATTGCAATTTTAAAATCAACGAACGAGCAAGCGTTTTCGGATCGACAAAGCGTCGTGAGAAATAACATTTTAAGAAACGTTTTAAAAATTTGTAACAGTAAAACTTCACAGGAAATAGAGTGAAAGATCGTGTCGAACAATAATTACCGAAGACCAACGAGCGAAAGTTTCAGCATTGATTTTCCATCTTCTTTTCCCTTCGCTTATTCTACGACGACCCGAATGCTTGATGCTCGTACGATATCTCGTATATTTCTGCAATTTAATCTCCAACTCTAAAAGAAGATAATGTGACGAGCTTTGATTCGATCACGGCACATACGCAAGCCTTTTTTTTTTCTAATTTCTTTCGTTAAAACACTCCGTGCATCGATAGAGGCAAGACGAGGCGAGGAAAGATGATTTTTCGCGGAGCGTAACGTTATTATCGACTCGAATCAACGGGATAAAAATAGACCAGTCTTTCTGTCTATGTTCGATGAGTGCATTTGATACTGATAGCGAATATCGTTTTCACGAGTCGCTCTATTTATTCAGCGTCGAGTTCGCCGTGGGACAGAAATAACGGCAAAGAATCGAAGCGAATCGGCTCGAAATCGACGATACAAATTCACACGAAACACCTTTCTTTTTCTCAAACAGAGAGATTATAAAAGAACCTCGTAAGAGTAAGTTTCCACTTGAGAGTAAAATTCGCGTTTCCGATAACACTTTTATATACAAGTGACAAGTGGACACTGTGCTGATAGTTACCTTCATCGCAGTGCCCATTCAGTTTCTCGCGAGTTTTACTCTCAAACGTATACGTATACCTTATTGAGGTTTGAATTGGAATACCAAAAACGAGATAGTAAATCGGATTCGAGAGATACGTTTTCGATCAACGGCACGTAGACAATTAGAGAAGGAGAGAGAGGAGATAGAAGATACTTTGCAGTCTCGAGGATGTTGAAAAAGTACAAACCGGGATAAACGTTGAGCCGGGTCGATCCTAGGCAAAAAGGAATGGGTCGATCCAGGCCAACGTGACTGAGCAGAAAAAGAAAAAAGAAAAAGGGAAAAAAAAATCGAGAAGAAGCCCCGTTTTCGCGGGTCCTCGTCGATCGGTGAGACTTCAAAGGCTGACGAGGACGGGTAGAGATATTCTTCGAGGACATTTTTCCTGATCGACCGAACCCGCCGATTCGAGGCTCCTCTCCTATATTTACCGCGTAACCAGTAGCCATATATCTCGTGTGATAATTATTTAATAATATCATTGATATCGTTAGTCATACACGAGAAGTATTATTCATCATCATCATTATCATCGTTTACCAAGTAGTATTCGGTATGTTCTGTCATCCAATGTGCCATTTATCGTGATCCTCGTCATTAGACACACTTCCGTCTTTGTTATCCTTGTTCAGTTATATCGCTATTGGACGCTCGATAATTCGTTTCGAATAATTATTTTTTTACAGGCTTAGATTGACGCTTCGAATGCCACGGGGGGTTCAGAATGTTCCTTCTGTGTTCGTATTTGAATTACCCGGCCGAATTAAATGAATTGGAATCATATCGATGGCATTGAACGCGTTAAGATATCGAAACGCTGTCAGTATCGTGAACTCGAATGATCGAGTGATCGGGCGCATCGTAGTCCTTTGATTCATTTCAATTCGTTCACAAGTCGTCCCAAGTAAGTTAATTACTTAGAGATGTTGATATTACCTTTTACGTGTATATGATTGAGATTGTTGAGGTATATTTTCCGTGTGTTCTGTGGACGAAGCTTCGACCGTAGCGCAGTTTTTCACCTTCCCCCCCCGCAACCATTCCCGCCGGCCGACGATCCACTGACTTTCCAATAAGAGCGTCGAATTATCTTCGATTCAAAAATACTCTTTCCCCTTTTTATTACTTACGTTTCTTGTCCCGCTGCCTGTTGGTTCGTACGCCACGAGACACGCGATCCAGTTTATTGGAAAGATCACGAAATCGTAGCCAGTAGGTTAACCCGAACATCCGCAAACGTAACTAGTGTATAGTCAGCTAGCTAGACAGCCGAATAGTTAACACGATGTGTAGCGAACTTGTATTATTAAATTACTTACTCCGTTTAATGGGTAAGAGGCAAAAGACACAGTAATTAATAATTATTGAGGTTCGACGAATTGGTAGTTGGGTACGAGGAAAAATAAAAATACAGAAAGAATACCGCGAGAAAGAGAGAGAGAGAGAGAGTGTGTGAGTGGGACTGTGTGTGTGAGTGAGTGTTGTACGGCAAGAAAAAAAGAAAGAAAGAAAAAGGATGCCTGAGAAACGGACGGAAGAAATAATTACCAACGTACTTACTGCAGGTAGACTGGTTACTGTACCTGTTGTTGTTGAAAACATTAAAAACACTCTTATTCCATGCTAATATGGCTTAGTGATATCTATTATTTTTACCCCTGTCCATCGATTTTCTTCGATAAACGAACGTCGTGATAAAAAAAAGAAACGAAAAAACAAAGAAGAAAGAAAAACGAGAAAAAGAAGTTCGTTGTTTACGGGTACGTTTTTAAACAGTCCCTAAATCGAGGTAGAAAAACTGCCGGCCTTAAAAGTTTCGATCTACGAGGGGTTCTAGCGAAGGGTGAAGCATACTCTCAGGAATCGAAGCATTACCCCCGTGCAAGGGAAAAACCGAGCTAACATTTATCGACGTTCCTTTTCTTTATAAAATTCAAAGAATCTTCATTTTACTCTTTAAAATATTATACCATGTACGTAAAAATAAGCAAACAGGAGAACTTGGAACGTAATGCGAAACAAAACAAAAAAAAAGCAACTTTCCTCTGTGTTTTTAGTGTAAACGAAACGTCACGATGCAATTATCGATTTTTCGATAGGCGCGCGTGTGTGTACATATATATGTATAAGTACTTATAAATATTTTAGTGTTTCCTTACAGTAGCTAATTGATCTTCTTATTTACGCTGCTGGTCGTGTCTTTCAGACTGTCGTCGTTTCGAAACATTAAAACGTGCCTTTTTAATATCGTAAACGTTCTCACACCCTCGAGGAAGAAAAAATTACAATTTCCTTTATCTTTACCGATCACCAGATTGAACCGAAACGGCCAATAGCGTACCACCCTCGTAGAACCGTGGTTCTTTTCCCCCTTTGTATCCCTTTCTTATTTCTTCACAAACAGAAGACACCGTGACTCGATTTCTGATTAACAAAGCATGAAGAGTGCGTGTAATTGACTTTCGATTCATAGAGGTAATATGGTTGTCGTCGAGAAACAATAGAGAAAGAGGAAAAGAAACAGAGTGAAGGATTAATAAAGACTACAGGTGAGTGACAATAATGGGGGATTATTTTTGCACACATTTAGTGAAAATTACTCTTATCCCTCGAATGTAAACTAGCGTTAATCAATGTAAAAGAAGAAAGAGAACGAATCATGTAACCGTCGTCGAACCTTGTTGTTAATCCAACCATACCTGTAACAACGTGTGTTTCATCGAATTTAATAGCCTAGAGACTAGTATATTATAAAACTCTCTGGGAACTATTTGTCTATCGTAAACCTCTTCATTTGTGTCGACGTTATTTTTCTTTCTTTGTGTTCGATATAAAACGAGTAGTTTGTTGAAGTATGCGAAGAAAGTAGGTTTTCACTTCCTGAACCGACGAGAGCGAAGCGTATCAATTTCTTTGGGCTGACTTGTTTGATGGTTGATGCAAGAGTAGTGAGATCTTTTTGTTGATTCCGACATACGAGACGATGAGTTTAGAACGGTTGGTTTTTCTTCGATCAACGATACAAATATTATTATTAATCGCGAATGACGTTAATATCGAACCTAATAATGCAAAATGTCGCTAATAATAATTGAGATTTTCAACGCGTCACAGTGCACATACCAAAACGTTTCATCGTCGATCGAATGAAAACCACCATTTTGGTACAGTCGATTCTTTGTGGTCGATTAGAAGAATTTTCATTATAGAAGGTTTTAAACGTGAAACGTCTGTGCATGGAGCGACGCTTGTATCCAAATTAAAATAAGATGCTTGAAGAAATTGTTAACCAACGAGTTGAACGCCTAACGAACGTTGCTCCGTGAACAAGCGATCGTAAAGAAACGATTAGATTTTAATCTTCACGATATACCTGACATCCTTGAATGACTCTAATTTCTTGTTTTGCAACATCGTAGACAAGTAGCATCCTTTTAATAATTGATAGTTGCAGTTGACGTAATGGATAATATAATTAGAGCGTAACCGTAGAGCGACGTGTATTCTCGTCGTACAAATATCGACGATGGTGGTAAATCATAGTAGTCAATGAAAGAGAAGAAGAAAAAAAAAAAAAGATAGCCGTTTCTGCAACGAATTTCCAAGAACCGAGCGTTTATTCCGTTATTCCGTTGTCGTTCGAAAACGAAATTTCAAAACTGTATAAAATACGTAACGAAAACTGAGCGTAAATTGTACAAATTAAAATTAATCGGTTATTTCGTTCGATCGCGATAAGGGCGCTCAATTTTCGTGACTCGACGACGATGTGGCCTAATTCGAGCGAGGGATCAATTACCGCTTAAGAACCACGCTCGTTAGTTTCCTTTGAATTTCGAGAATCTTTGGAGAAAACTCCGATCACTCGTATAGAAACAGGCGTGAGTCGGAGCGCGAAGATTAATAGAATAGAGTATAGAGGATAGAGGAAACGAATCATTCCAAGACGTATGTGATAGAGGAAAGCGTTATTTCACCGTTTTGTAGCTGGGCGTTATCGGAGCAATTCTTTCGACGACGAACGAAAATCGACATTTCGCAAGAACGAAACGAAAGGAACCAAAAGTTCGCTACGAAGATACGAATGAACGATGTAAGATGGCTTTTCCGTATCGCGATAATGGCGAGAAAAGGGAAATGTTTCGCCCTTTTTTTTTTTTCACAGGAATTTCGATCAATCGTCGTAAGACTTACTTTTTGTTACGATAACGGCATTAACGATTCATTGAATTTATTATCTGTAATGTACAGGGTGCGTATCCGAAATTTGTCGAATAATCGTCTCATCCGACACGGAATCACAGACGTTGCAAAGTCTAATTCTAAGAGCGAGCGCTTTCTTTTACATTTTTAATCGAGTACAAACACTGTACATATGTTACGAGTGTATTATTACTATTATTGTGCGTGCGTGTAAGAAATGTTGTCGAATTAGAGATGTACTTACAGAGATTTGTTTCACGCGAACAACGATATCGTCGAAAATGTTGGCCGCCTTTTCGATAGCTTCAGCATGAAATGTACATTTCATTAGAAGAAATCTTCTGAACGTTGGCTAATAATAATGCTCAAAAGGACGGTTTTCGACGATACGTCGTGGTAGCGTGCTCGCAGCCAAAGAGTTTTCGATTCTAGTCCGTCTAGTCACGTTAACGAAGCAGAATCTCGCAATATATACACGATTTCGTGGGCAACAAATTGAAGAAGGGTTAGCAGACTCCCGAAGGACAGTGCGCCTCTTCGGAACGGACGAAGATATCGAGGGAGAAGAACAACGAGAATGCAACAAAGATGCTTGTCTGGCTCCCACGGGAGAAACAAGAAGAAAGAAGCGCCAGGCTGGAATAAAACATTACCGGCTATTAATTTATCAACCGTAAGAATTATTTGTATCGCTCTGTATATTTCTTTTTGTCGCTACCTTAATCATTCTTATTATTATCATTATCATTATTATTATTATTATTATTATTATTATTATTATTACTATATACATGGTGTTTTGTCCATATAAAAGTTTCCCCATTACAAACCGCAATATCCTTTTTTGTATCGAACGTCTTTCTCCGAAGACGATCCTACATAAAACAGTCAGTGTATTCGAAAAAAAGAAAAACAAAGGAAATTCGAAGAACGTCCAGGCTTCCTCTTTTTCGATAATTTTTGCTTCCTTTTCGACGCGTGTCCACTTTGAACGAAGATGGACCCGGCTTTAAAAAGTAGCAGGCTTCAAAGGAAACGGCGTAGGAAGAAAGGACGTTGAGACGTTATGCAGGTAGGTTCTCTATTACGTGTACGTTTGATTCAGCGGTGGTCCAAGAGAGAGGCGGACGGAACGGGAAGAAGGAAAATCGATATTGGGACCCCCCAAGGGCACGCGTTATGTACGTCCCTGTCGGCTAAATTGCGGTCGTCTTGGGGGGGAGGAGGAAAAAAGGAGCCAGCACGGAAATTTCACCGTACCTTTTTCTCTCTGCGAAACTCCCCGCCTGAAGAAATATCAGCCGGTATCCCTGCGGTGTTTGATCCTCGTATATTTCGCGTGAAATTGATTTTCGTCATCAAGACGTGTTTCCTTCATCGATTAACCCATTGACGACCACCCCCTCTTAAAAAATTCTAGATAGTAACTGCTACGATCGGTGCTGTACATTTGAATACTGTGAATGCAACTACCCGCGCAATTTTTTTTTTTTAAATCGTGCGACAGTTTCGCTGATCGGTTTCCTTTTAGCTACCAGTCGAATCGGAATTACCATGTAGAATGTAGATAAAGAAGGTTACGAGGCAACGGATTAATATGACCGTATAAAAGGGGGTGAGTAACGTAAGAGAGCGAGTGGAATTTATTCAACGGTGATAGCTTATGGATTTTTTCGGCTAGGCAGAAGAAGAGGTGTAGGTGAACGAACGTCCAATACACGTGACGGGGAAACGATGACCGTAATTCGATAGCATAAGTTCGTGCCACGCGTTTATATCCTCCCCTTTTATATCGTTCGCCGTCGCGTAATATCGCAACAGCACGAAGCGACGTTCCGGGATAGCCGGGCATATTTTCACCCTAAAGATGCGAGCCACATTTACACGCGTCCTGCCAGTCCTGAGTTACACCCCGAAACGGCTTCCCCACCCTCTCTAACCTATCGATGTATCGTGTTTTTTCCACCGATCGATCCCTCCCGCCGATAGCTTCTTTGGGCGTCGCGCGGCTACCATCGAAAATGGATCTGTTATATTTACGTGAACACGTCGAAAGGAAGTTGTCCTGCGTTTCAAATTTCATAATGGGCAAGAAACGAATATTGGAGCCGGAGAGGTTTGAATGTTGTGGAGAATGCGGAAGAAAGGAGAAAAATTATTATATTCTTTTTTCCTGACGAACGTAAATCTTGTGTTAGTTATTTCCTTTTTTTTTTTGTCTTTCTTTTCGTTTTCAGCTAGAAGCAATTCGCTTCACGAAACGGGATCACGCGATTCCGCGATCATAGCAGCTAATACTTTTCGTTTATTTATCTTCTGTCCTATGGAAAATACGAACCGCACGGGTGAATAATGAAAATTGCATTCTATTTCACTTATGATTCAAATAATCGACAAGTATACTTTTTCTAATGTTTAAGATTTAGACTGTATGTCGATGGGAAAGTTCGAATAGAGAGTTTGGTAAAGATCTATCCGTATCGAATTAATAGGAGAATGGTATCGCAGGTCGATCGTTATCGTTATTTTTATCCCGGTACTTTAGCTAGGCATAAAATTGCATTACTTAAACGGATCAGTGGCCGTAAGTAGCCTCCGTTCGTGGAACGATATTAGCTTAAAGGGGAAGTGGAGCAATTCATAAGGATGGTTGGCCACCCCTTTTGTATGATTTATCGCTTTTTTATTGCCAGATCGAAACCATTCGCCACAGATATTAGATCGAATCTATTCGCAAATCGCTTGACGGACTACGTTGAACAATTTTTCGATCGGAAATCGTTAAACCCCACTTTTCAACCAAATTTCCCAAATTTTACACCAAGTATTATAATTAACATGATTTGTAGCACCACGCGTGATTCATTTTCTCTTGGAAATTAATATATAAAAATTATATTTGTAATTAGTGTGACGTCGATGAGCGACGAGAAAAGTAAGGGTAGTCGAAATATTACATACTACGGAACGTCCGTTACTTCGAAACAAAAGGAAATCCTTTCCGACCGAAAAACCGCATGGTGCTATCTAATATTCCGTAAACGTCGGTCTGGGGAGCTTTTCGCGGATTTCTTTATCACTTTGCCGCCGCGAAGTATTCAATATAGCCAAGCTGCATTATGTAGCGAGTTGAATGAGCTTCTGCGACCTAAGAAGAAGGAAAAAAGTTGAATCAGCAAAGTATACCGGTTGCTTGTCTCGCATTTCAACTAGTATAACACCGAACCTGCCAACTCTTCCCCAGTCAACACGTCCATACTTCAATGCTACAAAATACTTAAGAGAGTGCAAACCTTATAAATGTTTATTATATTGCCAATTAGTATTTATATTATTATTATTATTAATATCAACATTGTTTTCGCTTATTTCATATCCACCAGAGGCTCTTAGTCCGTAGGAAACGCGTTAAAACGGGGGAATCCACGTTATACTACAAAAAAAAAAACACGTTATATTCCTACAGACCGAATGGATATGGATTTTCTTGCAAGTCTTCGTCCACCTATCCATCCGAACAAATACACCCTCCAAAACAATTCTAACCCACGCTCCCTTCTCCTTAACCCACTCTTTCAGCAACCGTCCAGCATCTCGAGTTTACGTGAACGGGGAAGAACCGGTATACGCCATTGTCTCGGTATTCTTGAAACATTCACAGGGGATGAAGGCGGATCGAGAAAGATCGTTCCTACCGCTCCAGCGAAATGCACATTCGCAGTAACTCGTTTCAGCCTGTGCTGATAAATAGTTTACCCGTTCGGTTGGGCCGAGACAAAAAGGGGAAGGGGAAGGGTTGCCAAGAGACTAAAAGACATTTCTGTAGCCGAGTGGGCGCGTAAGGGACGAATGGCGAGCCTTTAGAGATATGAAGCTTAAATCTTTGATGCTCTTAGGCTCGACTGGCTCGCCCTCTTTCGCGAAATTGTTCTTCCGAGTTTTTACGTGATACCGCACGAAACCACGTACATCGATTTATACGCAATTATATATACATATATGTATATATATATATATAGTTATTCGAGCAGAAATAATTATACGAAACACAGGCAAAATGAAAAAACGATATTTTATCTTGAATTTTTCTCCAATTACCTTGAATAATTTACGAAAACGTTTCAAAATAAGATCCCGCTTAACCCCTTGCCGTGCCATTATTTCGGTAAATGCATCAGACTCGAATTAATATTTCTTGCTACAGTATTAAAACAAAGTAGGAAAATTGAAATGTTACATGCAATTTACGTTTAACAATAGTTTGTTATCTCAATTATAGTTGGAATTATACTTAAATAGTCAACTGTATTGACAGTACAAGTCAGATTTGTAACATTTGAGCAGCAAAGTGCGTCACGAGTCAGACTTGTCAAAGCACGGGAAGGGGTTAAAGGATTTTTAACGATCTTGCGTGTTTCGAAGCTCGTTTACGTCAACGACACTAACCACCTGTTTCGTGTCACGGGTTGACGCGACTCCAAGTGAAGAATACGACTTTAATCAGGCCGGCACCAGTAGTTAGGTTGCGTAACTGGTCAGCCTGCTCGCTTTTCGTCCACTCTCGCTCGTTCGAGTAACGCTTGTACGTGACTGTCGGATGAGCCTACGTTTAATATTTAAATCGATTCACGTCATATTTACGAGAGCTTTTAGTGACTCGCCGGGGTAAGCCGCGTAAAACAGGAAACGGTGGACGTGTACACGTTCGTAACGATACCCTGAAAGTGTACGAGCCAGAGTTCTCTCTGGTAGAAGCAAAAGAAAAGATAAATCAAAGAACTTTTCCATCGAATGCGAAGTAATAAGCTGAAAGCATGACGCGTTTGTTGAAAGGGAAACAAACTCCTATTCATCAGCTTCGATAAGTTTGTATAATAACAAATATGAGAATAATATAACGCGAGAATACGAGGGAACACGTTATTATCGAATTATTCGATTATGTGTATGTGGTATCGTTACGACGTTTGCATAACCGTTGGGCACGATTGCAAATTAATGGATATTAATTTTCCGATTAAACTCGTACGTTATTCTGCTACTTTGTACCATAATTCCGCGTGTATCGTAAGTTATTATGGATTTATTCTGGTATTTATTGATCTAGATAAAATTGAACTTCAAATTTTGCGATTACACGATAGAAACTGATACGCTTACCGACCAATTCTTCTTGATTGATTCCATGGTAAATAAATCAAATTTTCCAGCATGTGTGTACAAATGAGTCTTTAGGAAACACCTAGGAACTCTTAAATGTCCAACCATTCTGTTTCTATTCTATAATTAGATACGTCATTTTTATAACGATACAAAGATTAAGTAAACTATAGAAAATAATGTTAACCTACTATGAAATTTCAACAAGGAAAAAGGTATGATGATTTGATGTCTGGTCAAAGATGTTTTGTCGTTTACTTATCCAACAGATTTCTACTGTCAAAATGATCTGCTTAGAACAAACAGAAGTAACGATATGCGATTCAAATAATTTTCACCCTCGTCAGCGTGTTACTTGATCGTGTGTTTTGAAAAACAGCAAAGCGTCGGCGCAGAATTATGGTAAAATATTCAGCAAGTCTATTAAGTAGCTTATTTCAAGAAGCATCGTTAAAAATTGATGGGACTGTACGAGTATCGGGTATGAAGTCACGATGTAAAAAAAAAAAAAAAGAAGAAGAAAAATTATTCACGAAGGTATAAGAAATAAAACGAGGGTCTTAGAAAAGAGAAGCATTGAATTCTTAACGTCGAAAATGTACGTGACTACCACAGGTGCCTATATGTTTATGTTTCAGGGAACCCCAATATTCGATGCATACTTTTGTACAAAATTACTGCTTTTTTTTACGTATTATTCTTGTCAACTTTTAAAAAATCTGTACTGTTTCACTATGATGAAGTCGTGACATGACTGACTGCATAATCAGAGATTTTAAATTGTTCATAAAATACGCATCAAAGGAAATGCGATACGTTTCTGAAATGATTGTATTGCAATGCGGAATGGTACCAGGAATATTTGAAAAGAAGAATTATGAGAAAATATTGTGCTTTTGCGGCTCGAAAAGGTTGAATAAACTTCATTGGGAAATCGCATCGTTCTGTCTTTGTCTCTTCTGCGATTATTGTATCTTCTTGTCTGTCTTTCTCCGAAGCTTCTCAGTTTATCCACACGAGGTCTCCGAAGTCAATTCGAAATTCCTTTCTGGCCCCTGCGCACCCTTAATTAGAGGACATTCACCAATATTCACTGAATAGCAGAGTATTACCTTTCATTAATATCACCATTTAATGATTATAATTTGAGAATCCACGTGTCATACGTGTGTTCGTAAATAAGTACATATCCTTCCAAACAACCGACTATTTGCGAATCTGCTTGATGAAAAAAATCTACTAAAGATAAACTATTTTAACATACTATAGTAAAAATAACGTGTTTAAATTAAAAAAAAAAATGTATATATAAAAAAGATTAGAGAAAAGGAAGGAGATTCGTTATCTCCCCCCACAGTCAATGACAGTATATCTAGCTTCACGTGTTACTCCTCGATGGCAATAAAAGTCTATTTCTGACGACTGCCAAGTAATAGAACTGTCACACTGGCAAGTTGCGACAATTTGTAGGAAATTGTTGGCAGCCGTTTTGCTGAAAACAGCTCGGGACTGGTGTTGGCAATTTTATAAAATTCATGTCCCCGGTCGAGGAGAGAAGGGAGAAGCCGAGTTCGAGAAGAAGGTGAAAGTGAGCACCGTCCACGGACATAACCTAAAAAAAATAAGTTGTATACGCGGCTATCGCAGATTTTGCGAAATCTACAGCGATACAATATCGCTTTTCCAAAACTCTTTGACATGATTCTACCAAAGTGTTGTTTTCTTTATAAATGACTCATCAAGAACGAAGATAAAAGCGTGAAATATGGAGACTTGTAACGAACGAGACGACCGGAGCATAAGTGACACTACGGCAACGCAAAGAAATTGGTCCGAATTGAGAAGTGTCGTCAGTGATCTACGTAGAAAATTGTCGGGCGTATCGGTTGGCTCCGTACCAGGATCCATAACGTTTCGATCTTTACCAGATGGACGGTGAGCAATATTCTCGAATGTCAAACACGTATCGCCTATCGAAATAGCGATACACTCTCTTTGTACTTACTTTGCAATATACTTCTCAAGCAGAACGCATTCTTCCTTTCAGAACTAGAATATATTTTCTTAGTAGCCCAAGCAACGGATGGGAAACCACTCTATTGTACGTGGACATTGCACATTCGGATCATGCTAATGGTTATCGTCTTCACTGGCAACCTGTGATAGAAGCAAATTTTCAAACGTAATACTATTATTTACCAATAGGTGACAACAATGTTATCTTTCTCAAATGTTGTAGCATTAACATACTCGATTCGTTTTGATTCTAGAGTGTCAAGTACCAAAAGGTTATCGAGAGAAGAACAGTTGTTGTGGGAAAGAAAAAGATTAGCCACATGGGGTATCACAAGTTATGAAATTCATTTGGACAGTGGAAAACTAGTTTTCCCAGCTGCGAGTAGTCTTTATCAATGTATAGACACAGGATTTATGGTAGTCTTTTTTAATATCTTGCAATCTTAGTGTATAATTGAGATAATAAAAGCAGTAAAAATGTTTATATATTAGGCTGGACCTCTTTTTCCGTCTGAAATTCGTATGTCAACATCGGGTGCAAAATTGTGTCCACAAATTTGTCCTTGGAACAATGCTTTAATCGCTCATACATGCTCGGGGGATTTGTATCTGTCCCACAGTATCACAGGTTCTTCCGTAAGACTAACTCATGCAAGAAAAGGTGGAAAAAGTTTAGCAGATGATCCTCTCACTGCTGGAACTCCTTCTTACGTTATGCAGGAAGAATTTACTAGGTTTGTAATATAATAGTAGCAGTAAATTAGGTATTTTAGTGAAATGCTTACTTTTATTTAGATATATCGGTTATTGGTGGCAGCCGAAATCTAACGATGCCGTTTATAGAATAGTATACGAAGAAGTTGACGAGAGCGACGTAAAGATATTTTGTTTCCCTTCGACGTCGAATTCCGACGAGATAGATGAATTTAGGTTTCCTAGAGCTGGCACACCCAACGCCAGAAGTAATCTGAAAATGGTGCGATTTCGATTAACAGAGACGTTACAAATCGTTGATATCGAAATATTAGAACTCAGTTATCCACTGCACGTTATGTTTCCGTGGATGGAATACATGGTGAGAGCGGGATGGACTCCGGATGCTCAATAGTAAGTTAGACGCAAGTCATATTTTTCGTGCGTATTACAATATATAATGCTCGTTCTTTCATTTATCAACATTTCGTATGAACATAGTGTCTGGGTCCAGCTGTTAGATAGGAAGCAGCAAAGGCTCGAATTAGTTTTATTAACGATAGATAATTTTTACGAACCACTGCGTAACGTCTTCAATTCGGAGAACCAATTTATGCCGTCTTTGGCGAGAGTTCACGTGATATATTCTGAACAAAGTTCCATTTGGATAAATGTTAACGATCTCTTGTACTTTTTACCGTCCAACGATCCATCGGAGGTGAAATTCCTCTGGGGTAGCGAGGAATCTGACTTCAGGCATCTGTACCTCATTACGTCCAGTATAGCGGGTAAAGATCCTTACTCCTAATAAATATATTATTGTATGCTGTATCGAAAGTTCTCGAGACTCTTGAATCTGTTGCTTTTTGTTTTACAGATTTGAACGATGAAGTGGAAGAATCTATGCATAGCATGTGTGGTATTTTCTTACAGCCTCGGGTTACTTCTAAGGTTGCTTTAACCCAAGGAGATTGGGAAGTGTTAGGTAAAAAATTGTGGGTAGACGAGGTCAACTCGATTGTTTATTTTTGTGGCTTACGCGAAGGTCCGTTAGAGCAACACGTTTACGCTGTGTCCCTTCATCGCCCGCTAGAAATAAGATTACTCACGAGGCCGGGTTATAGTCACAACAGCATATATTTTAATAAGGAATGTACGATGCTAGTGACCGTTTACAGCTCCATCAAAACATTGCCTACTTGCCAAGTACGATTCTCTTATGGAAGAATAAGTTAGACGCAATTTCCTGACATACGATATTTTTTTTCAGGTATTCAAAGTATCACAATCGGATTGGACTGTAGAAAGTATTTCTTTAGCTCCTGTCGGTTATTTGTTAGAACCATCGGTTCCTGAATCCGAATTGTTCGCTCCAGAAATTTACACCCATAAGGTATCTAGCGGTGACACTATTTACTCCATGATTTTTAAACCGCATAATTTTCAAGCGGGCGTCAAATATCCCACGATACTGAACGTTTACGGTGGCCCCGAAGTACAATTAGTGTCGAATACATTTAAAGTAAGCATCATAAAAAAGAAAAAAAAAGCGTCGGCAATAATTTCTGTTCAGTTTTTTACATCGTCTACGTTCGTATATTTTTTAGGGAATGAGGCATTTAAGAATGCATATGTTAGCCGCTCAAGGGTATTGCGTAGTATTAATTGATTCGCGCGGATCTCATCATAGAGGTTTAATATTTGAAAGTCATTTGCAACACAGAATGGGAACCGTCGAGTTAAGTGATCAGGTCGAAGTACTGAAATGGTTAGCGGAAACTACTGGTTACATCGATTTAAATCGCGTAGCCCTCCATGGTTGGTCCTACGGAGGTTATCTAAGTCTGGTGGGTCTCATACAATATCCGGAAATATTTAAGGTATTTGCTTTGATAAATTCTCAAATACATATCCGCCCGTATCGATGTGAATCTGTAAAATTCATTCGAAATGTACAATTTTTTAGTTAGCGATAGCAGGAGCACCGGTTACTTCTTGGAATTTTTACGACACCGGATACACTGAACGTTACATGGACTTACCTCAAAATAATCCTCACGGATACATGGCTGGTTCTGTCTTGACGTATGTGGACAAGTTTCCGGATGAGGAGAATAGACTATTGATCATTCACGGACTTATAGATGAAAATGTACACTTCTTTCATACCAGTCAACTGATTAATGCTCTTGTCAAGTCTGGGAAACCGTACCAACTGCAAGTGTATCCGAACGAGAGACACAGTCTCAGAAGTTTGGATGCCAGTAAACACTATGAAACTACCCTACTGTCATTCTTACAGAACCATTTATAAATCCATTGTTTCTGTTCAACCGATTAAGACAAGATTTTTTAACGATTTGAGTGACTGCCATTACATTATGTACATAGATTAAAGAAATTAAAAGTTGTTTTTCGTGTCTTTGTGTTCGCGATGGTGTCTAACGCAAAACCTTACGTTCTGTATAAAGTCCGAAAGCTGCTACTCTAACAGTATTATGATTTTACACTTAAAATTTACAAGAAAAATAAATACAAATTCTACGAAATACGCGTATAAAGAGTATTTTATCTATTCATGAAAATAAAGGAAAAAGAAGATACATGTACCATGTGTTACCTAGTAATAACATATAACCATCGCGAAATACATAATAAACGCAATTTATAACCGTTTCGTGAAAAAAAAATGATAAAAATTTACAAGTATAAATTTTAACGCTACTTTTTTAAGAAAAACTGACAATACTCGTAATTTGTTTGTACATATTATACATAGATGTTATTAGATTTGCATAAATCTTTTTGGAGTTTTCTCTTCGCTGTACTTACAGGATATTCATAATGTTCATTGGAAGTGTACCTATAATCATTGTACACTTAATTGTATATACGTATTCGCAATTAACCATGTTTTTACAGTAAGCATCGATCGCAAGTATTTAAACAGAATAAGTATTTACACTATTATCACGCTTACGAATAAATCGTTTATCCGATTAATAATTATTTGTCAACAAATAAATTTGTTATTTTATATTCTGCTATGTAGTTACTGTCATTATCCAACAATTTTAATGTTATAAGAATAAAGAGTAAATATATTCAACTCACTATAAGATATATTTCGAATTTTTTTTTTCTTTTTTTTTTACAAAGGTTTATACAGAGATATATTACTGAGAGCTACGATGAGTTCTAGTTTTTCTATTTAAGAATTTATACAGATATTTTATTCTCTTATTCATGTCTTTCCACTTAGTTGGTCTTGCAATAGGAAACACACCATTTTTCAACATTTTACGTTTTCTTAGCAATACTTGATACTCGTTTCCACTTACACCTCTCAACCAGGCTGGAACGTTATATAAGATTCTAGTTGGATGAAGATTATCCGAGCCTAGAATATCGATATAATCATTCTGACCAAACAGTGCTCTCTTTTCGGACCAAGCATCCTTTGGCCTATATATTGGCATAGGCAATTTGATATCACTTTCACGAGGTAACAATCCTCGCATATCTATAGGATCTGTATAACCATAACGTCTTATAAGACGACCCTTTGCTATTTTATTTGCATAAAACCGAAATCGTACCGTTGTCAGCTGTGGTACCCAAGCACTGACAGCCGTGTGCACCGTATTCATGAACCACGACATGCTAAACATTTATAATTGTATTATTGGTGTATAATAACTATTTACCAATCGTGTTTTAATCAATCGTAAAAAAACTCACCTTCAGATTCAGATATAAGTATACTATATATAACACTTTGTCTCAGGGGCCCAACAATTTTTGGTTAAAACTTATCAAATCTTGTAGTTTTTGACCTGAAAAGTCCAAAAATGCAAGTTAAAAGATTAGGAAACCAATAGTTTAAAAGATACAAGTACATAAAGATGTGTGTACTTGGCGTACTCTGACAGCTCTGTACGACGCCATATTACCTCCAGCCATTCTCTGATTGGTTCAGACAGATGACCGCTCCACTTCCTCTTCCGTGATTTGAAATAAATTCAGTGTTCGTTTCTTTAAGGTTGCATTTGTTAATGAGATATTCATTTTTATTATTAGGCGTATTGTACAATATTATAACATCTTTCACAGTATTTAAGCATTCTTCTTATTTTGTGTTTATTTGTTTGTTTTATTTTAATAATTTCTTATTTAATTTTCTGTTTTAAAAAAAATTTAATACATATATTAACAATGAATAGTGTAAAATATAATTTATGCAGGTATTTGAAGTTTTTCATTTTTTTTATATTATTTATTCATATTTTGTGTTTTTTTTTCTTTAATTTGAAGGGGTGTTTATCACTTTTTTTAAAATATGATTTATGTAGCTTGCCCGCTTCAAAAGAATCGGCTGTTGCATGGGCCAGAGAAAAATCAACGTCTACACCGTGTTTTATGGCGCAAGCCCCATCGGCCCAGTGCCATCCGATCGGTTTTCCCCTTTACAATAGAAAGGGCAGTGCCTCTCAACGCGAGATTTGTTTTTGCTAAAACATTATTTTTGATACATAATCCAACAGTTGTGTATATGTAATTGTCGAAATTATTAGAATTTGTATACTTCATTAAATTACAACTGCGTGTTAGTTTTGTAATTTGAAATAGATATTCCACCCGTTATTGAACACCGCAAACAACACCGGCTTGCACTGGCTATAACGTGTGAAGCGTGTAAGCTTTGTACTCGTGCGTACATACACATACATATAAACCGATACAGTGTTACTACGTATGTATGTACAATAGCATTAAAATATGATTATACATCAGAATCAATTTTGTACTTTACAGTAAAAAGTTCAATTTAAAAGTGGACATGTACTTTCAATGTATAATTAAATGTTATAAAATACGCTTGTAGATTTTAAGTAGATATCAATTCTGTAAAGCACTACATTTGCACAAGGAAAGATCTTTACTCTCGTTAGCGGCAAATTAAGAATCGCAGAATCTTTCTGCACACTGATTTTAATAATAAAAAAGATACAGGTATCATTACAATAAATTGTATACGGCGTAGTTCTTATAGTCGATACGTTTCGCGATACTGTATGGACAAAAAGTTCCGCACAATAAGATGGAAGAAATACGAAAACCATGAGAAATAAAAAAATATGAATAATAATAAAAAGCTGTTGGAACGACAATAAATTCACCCTGGTAACTTTCTATGTCTTGCTGTTGTTGATTTTTGCGTGTATTATTATTCATAATAATTGTCGATTTTGATCATGAAAATGTGTCGATTTGCAGCCTGACTTTCGCGTCAAGTGAAAATCGTCGCGCGTCGGAAAGAATGGTAAAATTTATTTGAAGAAGTAAAGTAAAGTTTGTTCGTTCTAAATCAGTCTCTGCAGAAGCAACGGGAGCATCGCGAGGATTCCAACGACCGCGTACGAAGAACCTGAAAACAAAAGCAAAACAGATAAAGAAGATGATGTGGTTCGGAAAAGATGAATTCGTCTGATTAAATTGCCACGATACAATTAATTCTAATTAACCTTTGCTACAGCCAACCTCGCCTTCCTTACAGACGCATTCACCGTTTTTACACCGAAGGACGTTTCTATTGTCGAAGTCGACACACTCGTAATCTTTCGTGCACGAGTTGTACAAAACTGGAAAGCACGTTTAACAATCGATTAGACAAACAATAGTTCCAAGTTCAATTTCTACGAACGAATCGAACATGATATTATAATCGTTACATCGCGTTTGAATGCATTGATTGGTCTCGTTGGCAAAATGATAGGACGTGATGCATTGACAGCGGCCGTTGATGCACATGGCACGACCAAGCGTGTCTTGACAGTCGTCGTTCCTCTGACAACGATCGCCCACCATCGACGGTCCTGAAAACGTGACACGTTTGACGTTAACCAATTCAACCAACATGCTTATCACATTATTCGATACGTTTCCTATCGCTCCAAGCTTTCTGATCACTTACTGCTGATACAATTCGACGAGTTCTTCGTGTCCAAAATGTACGAATCTTTGCAGGCGCACACCCCTTGTTTGCATTCCGCGTTTGTCATCGTTTGGCACGTAATATCGTTCGAGCAAATTAATCCCGCGCCTGTTTCGATTAAATTGACGTGAGCATTTAGAAACGTTTATTAACACGTTAAGCGCCATGTCGGTCACCGGTGATTGACACTCGAAATTGTTTACAATCAAATAATTGACGAAAAGAAGTATGAAATAAACCGCGGACAGCGTTAATGTCAACCCTTTTGCACTCGGTGCAGTTTTGGACACGATCGAATTTAGTCTATTTTTCCAGCAAACCGTTCGAAAAGCAAACGTGCTATTTTGAAACAAAAGAGTTACAAATACTTACGAGTCAATTTCTTTTTATTCCTTTCCTCGGTTTGCTGTGTCGCTGTTTTAAATTTAGTGAATTAAATATGTGTCCCCTCAGAGGAGACAGTCGAGTGCAAAGGGTTAAGCTAATAATGCTGGCCATCGAATTGAAATCCTTAATAATTAGGATTTGATCCTGTCTGACCACGTACGTCCGTTTTTCACTGTGCCACTCAACGTGTTAATCGAAGATTTAACTTTTAAGATACTCACTGGCGATACACATTGTCCTATCGGGACTCGGCGAGTAATACGGATCGCAGATACAGGTTATTTGCGCTCGACAGTAAGCGTTTTTGATGCAATTACGATCTCTCTCACATTTTTCACCGATCTTTGTACTCCCATGTTCCTCGACGATCGCTGGAAAATACAAGAAACTTAGGTTGGAGTAATTATTAAACTTACGTGTACCAATTACACGCTTCCGATCGACACTCTGAGTCACGAATGTAACAGAAGTTTCTCACAAGAAATGCAAAAAAAAAACATCGCGCCACTCACGTTCGTAGCAGGAAAACGATCGGAAGATCGCGAATAACAGAACCGCCCGGGAAATGTTGCCTTTCATATTGGTATCGACGCGATCGTAAGAAAATGACGTCCCGCGAAAGGATTTGGGCGCATCACACGACGAAACGTTTCCAAGCAGGAAACGGTACAACGTCTGTCTGGTAGGCTACGCAATGCACACCCTTTCATGATAATCGTTATCTATTCACTTATCTCTGATATTATCTGGCCGAATGAATCACAAATGCCGTACAAGCGCACCAGCGTCGTTTGAATGTTCAGGTGTTTTGTCGTTTCAGTGTCCAGATCATTCATCACTCATTTGCTGCAACAACGACACATCTCAAAATTAACAGCTTTCGAGTTTGTATAATATTTATTCCATTTGCAAAATTTTCTGAATTAGCTGTTTGCTGTCGTGTTTTCACGTTATGTCACTGTTGCAGCACATGCACACAGGGAATTCGAAAAACAGAATGCTACGCTTCTAATTAATTTGATGCGAGCGTAAACTTGCTTTCATCGTGTATTCGCGACAGTTTTGCAGGACAGTTTTGCTCGTGGTGTTATGTCAGTTTGAAATGATCCCTCTCCCTAGTAATTTATATTTTCCAAGAACTTTTCGAACGCCCCAGATATACAAACTGACGCGAGCCTGTCGAAGCGAACGAGCGGCGTTGGAGCCAACAGCCGGCAAGGAAATCAGGATGGTAGGAGAATATATTCGACTGGACGCGGCACGCGGCTCAGCGTTCGTCAGTCGCGTGCTATCGACGCTCGATCGCGAACCGATATTTCGCAGCTTCCATCCAAAGCGAACCAGACCGAGGATTCCCAACGTCCACGATGCTCGTTTTCGCGAACAAACGCAGCTCTTTGGCTTTTCTGCTCCTTATCCTTCCTCTACTCGTGGCCTTTTGTCACGCGCTCGATCTTCAGTTTGGTAAGCTTTTTCAAACTGCTGAAATACCTTTTATTTAATTATATAGTATGCATGGGTTATAATATTAATTTCGATCGGGAATCGTTAAATGCACGCCGAATGCCAGAATTTCGAAAGTACGTTCGTTCGACGTTCGAAGTCGGTTAATCGGACGCTTATCGTGTTGTAAACGCGTGACTATTATGGATAGGTATTTATTGCTTTTCTGTCTCGACGAACTACAATTACACACAGTGGTGAAGAAAAATTGGAATATATTATGCGGTTGTTCTTTTCGTTTTTCGAGAAACGCTTTTATATCGTGAGATCCTATATCGTTGTAGAATATGTATAAGCACCGGCCATTCCCAAAATACTCGTTGACTAACCGAAAACCGTTAAACAATTGATTTAATGTCGGTTTATTTGAAGATTCTATTGTTTCCTCGCAACGTATGTATTCTGTGTTTAGGAACGTTTCGATTGCCAGTATACAAACGTTTCAAAATAAAAATGACCTTCCCTTTCGTTGTTCATACATATAAAAACATTTCTCGATGGAATAATATTCGATCGGCAAATCCATGGAGTTTTCGACTTATAAATTTGACGCCGCGGAAGCCATTCTTGGAAAGTTGACGAAAATAACTGATCCAACGTTGATGAATTTAATAACGCAATCAAATAAACAGCAATTTAAAATAGAAAATCGATGCTTTGAGTCTCGAATTTTTGAATAATCTACAATATTAAAAGCGTTCAATTCGTATTTTGCTTACAGACTTGAGGATTCCTTGCCATGATGACCAAGGTTGCGTCTCTTCGCATGGCACGATGCACGCAACGTGCAACGACGGATTTTGCGTGTGCAGCAATAACACAGTAACTAAAAATTGTACTGCAACTGACATTATAGCCCAGAACAATAGAAATACAGGTAAGAAGTTACTCTTTTATCTTTGCCACGATCGTAATTGCAAAAGTTACGCATGTTATAATTTCTAGCACCGACGGTTCACCATCCTTGCAAAGACGATCGAGATTGCACGTTGAACAATACGTTCTGCAACACGACGATAAGCCAATGCAATTGCCAAAAAGGATACGTTTCGTCGAACACCACCATGTCGTGTCTAAAAAGTAAGCATAAACTAATAGAAGGTGTCCTCGCTATTAGATATGTACTTAGTTCGGCCAACTACGCATTATTCCTAATCTACTGTGGTATTACGGCAAGTAGTGTAGATGTACCATCTCCTACGGCGCCATTTTCTTTAGGGAAGTCGTAGTTTCGATTTTAGGTAATCGGCACGTATTAACCTCGAATCGTTGATCTCGTTTCAGAGGCTGAAGCGATCGATTATCCGTGCACGGAGGATAAGCAGTGCATTTCCTTCTTGTCGAACACCACTTGTCGAGATGGTCAATGTAGATGCGTAGACGGCCACCACTATGCGGGAAATGGTTGCTACAAGACGATAGGTAAAAAAATCGTATTCGTTTGCAATTAAAGGTTCTATATACGAAACAGTGGAAATCTTCGTAGATCTTGAGAAGCCTTGTACGCAGAACGAGGAATGCGCTCACATCGAGGGCGCGGTGTGTACCGAAGAAAATGTTTGCAATTGCGCTGAAGCGACTGTGCTCAACGAGAGCAAGGAGAAATGTTTGCCAGTCGCACGGGAAATTTTGGAAAATTGCACCGAACACGTGCAGTGCAACGAAACGTTTCTGAACGCTGTGTGCGTGAATCGAACGTGCCAGTGTCGAGAACAGTATCATTTCGAGTTGGAGGAGCAACAATGTTTCGTCGATAAAAGTATATCTTTTTTCCTTACGTTTGTCCTGTATGTATTATTTTTTCTTTTCTTTTTTTTCTATGCTATTATACGTATGACGTCAATTCGCAGAATTGGACGAAGTTTGCGGGAACACGTTCGAGTGTTATCAGAAGGAAAGCAAAGATGATGAAAACGTGTCAGGGAAGGCTGTCAGATGCGTGCAGAATCTGTGCACTTGCGCTGAAAATTTCGTAAGAGAAGAGGATATGTGTGTAAGCGGAGGTAAACGAACGTGTTTAATTGTAAGTGTAAATCGTTAACACGCTCATTTTTACGGGTTTTATTTTCAGAAACGCGCTCGATGGTATCGCTGTTTTCGCTGTTTCTCGCGACGATCCTCAGCCTCGCGTTCTCCAGCCAATACTAGACGGTCGACCTGATTTCTAGCCGGCGAACGAGTCTTTTCGTTTTCAGTTCCATCGAAAACGCGGCTGAAACACGATGCGAGAAACTCGGCACGGAAAGGCGGAAAAAACGTGGACGAGAGTGGCGTCGGGTGTCGTCGCGAGTGTACAGGATTACGAGTCGAGCACAGCTAGGAGAATACGTCGGCTGCATCGAAGCGTTTAAAGACTTCCTCTGGCGCGCACGCAATTACCGCGCTCGAATCGCGACTTTGAAAAAGCGTTGCAAAGCATTCGAAGCTGCTGCCGAGGAAGCTACAAGTACTCGTCTTCATTCTTCTTATTCGATCGAATTTAACTAACGCGTTCGCTACAAGCGTTCAATCGAAAAATCCTTCGTTATAAACGGCTTCCTTTTATTTAATGCCACGTCTATTTGTACATGATATTATTTTCTAAACTCTAAACTGTATAACTTGCGCGACGCTGGTAGCGAACGTGCATCGATACTCTACTAGTGGATCTGAATACGTTTGCGTGTTATGTGCCAATTTACGGTTGTATTTACATAAGCGAGAATAGCGTTTTATTTTTTGCAACTAGCTTTGTCCAGTCGGAAATTCGAGATCGACGCGACGCTAAATAAAACAATAGCATTTCATTGTACTTAAAGCGAAGGTATTTCTTTTACGAATTTTTAATCTTCCCTTCTCAGGGTAAGAGCGTTGTATTTTTCTTTTCTTTTAGATCTGAAGGGTCCATGATAATTTTACATGGATGCTAAACTGTAGATATATATTTAATTTGTTTTATAAATTCTGTATTTAATGTTTATGATATAGCATATATGTATAAAGATTGTCTTTCATTTTCCTGGAGTTATTATTATTGTTAATTTTAATAAACTACCGAAGAAAAACTGACGTTGTTCGTCTCTGCTTATAGTAGAAATGCTTCTTACTTTCAGCTATCTTCCTCGACCGAGGCTCATCTTCGAGACTCGAGTCTCTACGATCGCCTAAACGTCCCTTCTAACATCCCTTTTTTATTATCATTATTTCTAACAGTCCCCTCAACAAACGCATAACATTTGATCAACACTAGATTTACCAAGGGTTCATTTTGACCCATCTGAGAAAACTTTTCGTTAATTTTCTTCAAGAAATCAAGAAAGGAGTCATTTTGACCCCTTTGGTAGAAATACGTATACGTCAACTCATGGTAAACCTAGTTGCGTACTTCGTTAAATTAACGAAGGTTAAATAAACAGTGTACCGATGCGGATTCGATTCACCGGTGTCGGTCAGCGTTTCGATCGGTGCATTAATCACCATTCGAAAATTCCTGATGATGACACATCTCGATATTTAGCGAACGCGACGTGTTTTCAGTAACGATCGGACGATCGACGGAACGAACAAGCGGTTCGTCTCATCGAGGGCGAACTTATCACCACCCGCTGATTAGATAACGCCCGTTAAGAAACGTTGGCCCGATCAGAAACTAGGCGTGACTGCATGGAGTGAAGTATTCGTGAATTTTCGTGGCTGCAAATCATACTAAAAAGAGGGAAAATAAAGGGGTAGAGGAAAGCAGGTGCGAAAAAAGGCGGCGAAGATGGCGGGCTTGGTGGATCGTCTCCCGATGGGAGGTCTTGCGCTGTCGATCGGTCTCTGGCTCGTGGTGCGGAGTGCAGTCGTCGCCGCGCACGGACAGCACGAGCATCTGCTCCGTAGACGTGAGTCTTTCAGAATCAGTTCCGATTTTATTTATTCGTTTCGTCGTGTCGCATCTCGTCCAATCGCGTCACGGTAACAACATCGTGTCTTTTCTCTTGAAATCAATTTCCTTCTGGTTCGATCTTTCGCTTCAAATTACGTTGGGAAACGCCGTGACACGTACAACCGACGTTAATACTCGATGACGCGTATCATCGATTTGTATTGTTAGCTCACTTTTCGATAAGCCGTGGGATCTCGCGAAACGCTCGCTGAAATTTTTTTTTTTTTCTTTTCTTTAATTCCACTCTCAAGAGATGATCTTCGATCGCTAAGGTATTTCAGGATCATTTGCAATTTGTCACGATATTACCACGTCTGTTTTGGAAGAACACGAAAGTATTTTTTGGCTCAAAATTGCATTCTTCCGTTTACTTTTGTTCAAACTCTTGAATATGATTCTATAAATACTATTCGGATGTAAAAGGTGTTGTATATTTATGATGAAATGTACGACCGCCAAAGATTTGGCGCGAAAATCGATGAAATTTTTTCATGCCTACAATCTTGTAAAATTAACGTGACCAATAAATAAAAGTGGACAAAACCGTGAAGGTCTGTTATCGCGCGCTTCGGTCTGGTTGAAAATCTTGTTGACTGTTGACCGATAGAATCTAGGGAGCGCGGGAACGAGGGACGAGCGAGTTTATAAGGAAAGCCTCGAGCTGGTTCGTTCCTTCATGACCGAGTGATCCTTTCTTCGGGTTTCGTGGGGAAACACAGGGAGGCCGGATCTACGCTGCTGGTTCTCACAGTTAGGTGAATGTCGGCTTGGAACCGCGCGCATAATTAAAGAACAAGGGAGATCGTTCCCTACGAGCGTCTGATATTTCGGTCTAACGCTCTCTGGTTGTCTGCCGGCTGAATTGTAGTCATACGCGTTGCAAACAAAGCTCGCCATTGCGCGAACTCCATTATAAAGTCACACGAGACGCG
This sequence comes from Stelis phaeoptera, assembly GCA_943735885.1. Lineage (NCBI taxonomy): Eukaryota > Metazoa > Arthropoda > Insecta > Hymenoptera > Megachilidae > Stelis > Stelis phaeoptera. Next base: position 15,003,157 of record OX030932.1, on the reverse strand, counting down.
AAAACAATGCAAGGGCGCTTTTAACCCTTCGAATGGCACGACAAAATCTCCCTCTTTCTATATCTCTGTGAGAAATTCAGTTAAATTTCTTCCTCAAGGTTCACGGTTAATCGAGGTACAAACACGAACGCGGCAACGAGTAAATTATATCGGCAACAATAACACGGAACAAACGATGACACGTACAAAGTTAGCAGTTACGCAATCATTCTGGAACGAGTGAAATTTACCTCAGGCAAATTGCACGCGATAACAAGATCGAGGCGAATGAGAAACTCCAAATCTAAATGAAAGGTGTTGCTCGAATGTAAACGTTGTCTGACAAAATTACGCGCATTGAAATCTCTCGGTACCGTGACGTTTGATGTTTCAAAGGTTAAACGTTGCGACGTGACAATGAAAACGTGTTCGACGCAATACGAAACGACACCTTTTGTGTATTTGGGTCGGTACGTACCAGTTTTGTTGCATAATAAGACCGAAACTATGGAAGCGGAGCACACTAAAACTCGCTGATCGATCGACAGCCTTCTTCCAGTCGAAAACCTGTCATCCGTAATTGCCAGAGAAACGAATATTTCGAGAACGTTAAACTTGCGTAGAGCAACTTGTTTCAACTAGACAAAGGCGTGCCATAAAGACACAACAGTCTAATTAAAGTTAATTTCAACGAAGGATATATTTATTATCGGCTCGTTGATGTAACACGCATTCGTCACTCAACAACACGGTGTTATTTCTTTTGTTTAATTTTTCGGGTTCCATGTATTTTCATTAGCGAGTTAACGATCATTTGTAGAACGATACGTTTTACCCAAAACGATTAAAGATATTAATGATTTTTGGAGATAACTTTTCGTTTCTTCTTTTGTAATTGCACGATTAACTTGCGATCATTGCGCGTATCGAGACGAAAGGATTTAAAGGAAACGAGCCAGTGTAATTTTGCAAAGTAAAAAGGCACCCGAGCCGCGTAAATTACAGTTAACCAAGCTTTGAACTTGATCGATATTAGGGCGACCGCGTTTTAACCCAATTCGACTGCGATCGATAAACCGGGGCAATCGCTGTAACAATGGCAACGAAACCGAGTTGATTTCTGTTTCGAACAGTGAAACCGTGAAACAGGAATCGTGGAACTCGACGAGTATCGTTGAAAGATCATCGATCGAAGTACACGATACAAATAAAGAATCTGCTAGGCTGGAAGGTAGAGGAAGAGGAAGAATTAATCAGTGTGTCGATTGATCAAAAAAAGGTTTCGCGATAATCGTTAGGAGTGGGTGTACGCGGGTCCGACCAAGTGTGACCGTAACAATGGCATCGAATCTGACGCGAGGCGTGCCAATAGAGCGAGGCTTAGCGTAGCGTGATTACGTAACGAGACAACATTATCGGAGCAGACGGAAGATCGCAGACCTTCGGGGGAAGGTGAAACGAGGAAGTGCACGAACTGGCTGGACGAGAAACGACGAGCAACGGAGCAACAGATCGTCCTCGAGATCGGGAATGACGAGTACCGGCTTCGACCTCTCGATGGAAGCCCGAGAGGAAGAGGCTCCTACCGCGGCACGAGGATGACGCCGAGCAGGACGGTGGTCGGGCTCTCGAGGCTGTTGGTCCTCGTCCCTGTCACCGTCTGCGCGACCATCTCCTACGTCAACGACCAACCGTCCTATCCGCCCTCGTCGTCGACCTGGTTCCGATGCAACGATCGAACACCACCTCCTCGTACGTATTATGCGTCGGACACCGTCCAAAACAACTTTTGCCGCGCTAATCGAAATCCTGTCGACGCGACGCGACGCGACGCGACGAACGTGTTCAACGAGTGATCCTGGCTCGTGCGAACGAAATCTCCAATTATGTATCGTATCGTTTAATTGTCGGGTCGCGATACAATTGGTACAATCTCATTGACCTGTATCGAAATGACGTTCGAACGATTGAAAACGGAAATGACGAATTTTTTCAGAGACCTTGGCAAAGTGTCGGTACGACGACGATTGTATGAAGAACGCGTATTGCTGGAACCAGGAAGCCTGTTTGTGCAAAGAAGATTATATCGTCTATAGGAATCGCACGCACGTGGAGTGCCTGAAAGGTAACACGCTTGTCTACTTTGCCTTAAATGTATTCTTTTCTTATTTGCACGTTTCAAAAGGCAAACTTCGATACGAAAACAGCGCCGAGTCATCGATGATTCAATCGTTCGATCAACCAGTTCCGTCACTCACGGCAGTGTTCGTCAAAATTCTCCGGCGGTAATTTTCTCGTTAACGATCCTCTTTGATCTGTGTCGTGAATCGACTCGACCGAGCCGAAACTACGCATCGTGGCCCGGTCCGACAATTACAGTGGACCGAGGCGCACAAACTCTACCGCGTGAGAGAACGAACGTAGTTGTTCGTGCTCCAGAAAGGGCCCGATTAATCATCGTTGTCGGTGAGTTAGAGTCGGTGTCGGCGACCTCGGAAACGTGATTCCACGGAGATCTTCCTCTTCGTCCCTTTCTCACGGTCTCCCGTCTCCTGGAGCGTGTCGTACCTCGTGCTCGTCGAGCCGGCCACGAAAATCATCCGTACAATTTTCCCACGCGTTTCCACGCCCGAGGAAAAATTCACCCGGTGAAACTAAAAGCATTTCGATCAGTGCGTTGATGGTCATTTGTTTACAGTGGCATCCGCTATCGGTGATCCCTGCGAGGCGGACGTCCAGTGTCGCGTCACCTTTGCACCGTATTCAGAGTGCCGACAAAATATCTGTCAATGCTCCGACGGGTCTCATTACGTGGAAGGAAGGTGTTACGAGTCCGTCGGTGAGTAGACCGCAACGTTTCCTGTTCGCGGTACAATTCTGGTCGGTAATTGTAAGTCGTAAACCACAAGTTGTGTCATTTTGTCGTGTTCTAGGTCTGGGTCACGTCTGTCAATCGAATCGTAACTGCTACATCAGAGACAGTTACTGCGTGACAGGATTTTGTGCCTGTACTTTGAAGTATCATCCTAATCCACGCAACGACGGCTGCATACCAAGCGCTGGTAAATTTTTCAACGTTCTTTTTTTCTTTTTTTCGTAACAAAGTTTCTTCGACTCGAAGTTCCGGAGAGTCTAATTCTTGATTCGTCAGAGCTGGGCGACAAGTGTTCGAACGATTACGAGTGCGTCACCGAGAATTCGAGATGCATCGAGGTGTGCTTGTGCAAAGTGGATCACGTGTTGTCGAGCGACGGCAAGCGGTGCCTGAAAGCTGCCAATTCCGTGGGGGAACCGTGTCAAGAGGACTCTCAGTGCCAGCTATTCCTGAAGAACGCCAAGTGTGGACCTAATGGCACGTGCAGCTGCATCGAGAATTGGCATCAACGCGGTTCCATCTGTCTAAAGAATGCCAGTGAGTAGTAGGCAGGCGTAATATTACGCGAAACAAAATTCGATCAACGACGAATCGTGTTTCAGTGTTGTACGAACAATGCCTGAGTCACAGGGAATGCATCACCGAGAGATACAAGGATTCCAGTTCGACCGAAGTGATGAACGTCGATTGCATCGGCGGTACGTTTTCATTGAATTCACGCTCGAAAGAGACATCGAGAAGTCTTTCTCATTTTTTCTTCTTCTTATCGAGAACGATGTATCTTTTTTTTTTTTTACAGGCATTTGCGTTTGCGCCACGGGTTACACAATGACGGAGGAATTACACGATTGTATCCGTTACAGCGATAATGGTAATTGTTCATTCTTTCCTCCTTCCGTTTTGTCTATTAATTAAAGTTTCTCTTAATCGTCGTTTCGCATCACAAAGATACGTAATTAATTTGCAGCCGCTGCTACTACGACATCCTGGCGACAAATTTCTCGAATTCTGCCTGTCATCGTCCTAACGAGCATCGCGATACTTTAAACATCCTACAACTAGCAGTTCGCTTCTATCTTTATCCGGCTAGTTTTATTTTATAACAATACGTATTTATTTCAATGAAATAGGTTTTATTTTATATTGTAAATATACCGTTTCATCGCATCGGCGCGAATCAGTGCTGATTGGAAAGCCGCATCGCTACCAAAGATGGATCCATTTTTCTTATTAGTTGATATTTATTTGTGATAATTTAATAACGCAGTCGACGAACGTGTTCAAACGCGAATTCATATAAATACTTGTAATACTGCTACCTAACGAATCAACGTTGTTTTTAAACGATTTCTACGAAAATATACGTATCGATTTGAAATTTGTCTTCGACGTTTTCTCACACCAGATTCGACCACCACTTGTCAGCTTTTGTCGTAATTTTTTTAATATTCAATGCCACTCGAGCAGCTCCTCTTCCAGTCCTCTTTGATCATGTCCGCTGCCTTTTCAGCGATCATATAAGCGGGCGCGTTCGTATGACCAGTTACTATGGTTGGCATTATGCTAGCGTCCACGACCCTCAGACCATTGATCCCGTGCACTCGTAACCTGTGATCCACCACGCCCGACTTCTCCCTCGGTGCCATCTTGCACGTGCCTACGAAATGACCGAGAGTGGTGGACACGTGGCGGGCAACGCAAACCCAGTATGGATCGCTGCGAAAAGGGACATTCCTGCATCCTGGAAAGGCGACTGGCAACAGCGTCGCGTTGAAACGCTTGAACGCTTTGCTCGATGCCACTTGGATTGCCTGGTACATCGAATCAAATTAATAAGATTAATGACGATCGACGACTCGAAGATTAAAGAAACGAAAGAAACGTGTAAAGTAACGACCTTCTTGATGCCTCGAACCATGGTTTCGAGATCGTCCGCGTGATCGTAGTAATTTATCTCGAAAATAGGCCGGTCCAGTGGATCGGAGCTTCTCAAGGTGATTCTTCCCCTACTTTTTGGCTGTAGAAGCACCGGGACGATCGAGAAGGCGTCGAATCCTTGATAATCTTCGTACACCTCTTTGTAAAACTCATCCGTCAGCCCGAGGAGACCCCTGTAACTGCCCGACACGTCCCCGGTTAGGGCGCTTATTCCCAGAACCAATTCGATGTCGGGAACGTCCGTTTCTTTCGCTTTTGCGTTACCCGTGGCCGCGTTCGAAAACGATTTCAAATCGGGCTTCACGACGATGGAAGTGATGTTCGGAAGGTAAGACGCTGTAAACGTAGAAATATTTTATTACGTTACATCTTACCATAGTGGATCGAATAAATATGAAAAGAATCGTGTATTGCTCCACCTGGCTCGTTGCCGTGTCCCTTTAACAAACTCTTATTTACTTGGGACTTCTTTCTTCGAACGTTTCGAGGGTCCTGTTTGGTGTCGACAAGGGCTAAACATTCGGCACCACCGGGCACGGTTAAGGGACCCGTTCCTTTCGCAAAGTAATCGAAGGTGTTTGCCAAATTCGAAGCCAGACGTGGTTCGACAATGGTCACGCTCTCGTTCACGAGAAACGTCAACGCCGACATACTGACGTGATCTTGAAGATTGTATCCGACCGGAAGATCCTCGATCGCCTCCATACCCAGAGACTCTAGATGCACTTTCGGTCCTATCCCAGACAGCATAAGTAGCTGCGGCGAATTCAACGTGCCTGAATAAACATCAGCATACAAATCAAGGATGCAGACGTTATCGGAATAGTGTATTTGCAACGGCGTTCATAGAATATTTAAACGTCGGAGTCACCTGCTGAAAGTATCACTTCTTTTCTCGCCCGAACGAATCGTTTCTGACCATTTTTTACGAATTCCACGCCCACGGCGGTCCTCGTGTTCGGATCGACCACGATCCTCGTTACTCTCGATAATTTCGACAGATGGAAGTTCGGTCTGTCGCGAATAGGCCTCAGAAACGCTTTGTTGGCACTGACCCTGTGACCATACCGTAGGTGAGCCTGTACCTTGGAGAAACCGATCAGTTTGTCCGAGTTGTAATCGATTACGTCATATCCCAGTTCTTCGCCGGCTCGGAGAAAGCACTCTTTCAGAGGGGAGTTGTACGGAGAGGTAGTGACGTCCAGGTATCCATCGTGGCCATGAAATCTAATAATAAAAAAATAATCGGTGTCAAAACCCATAACAGAACAAGGATGTCGAAATCGTGTCCTGATCGGTCAAAGATTAAATCGCGTTACAAAATTCTCGATTCTTTGTACAACGAAGTAGTCTTTGCTACTTTCAAGTTCGCATACACACCGATCGCTATGTTTATCTTTATCGTTAACATCTTATTTTCAAATGGTCAACCAGTACCTAACGTCGCGATCCAGCAACCTGCAATTTTCCGACTTTATAAAGTATGGCAGCACGTCCCGATAACTCCATCCGGGATTGCCCTGCGCGACCCAGCCGTCGTAATCGCTCGGCGATCCCCTCGAATAAATCATGAAATTCACTACCGAACTACCGCCGACCGCTTTGCCCCCAAACATGTTGCAGCGACCGTCTTTCATCGACAAACAATATCCACCGGTCCCGTCCGGATTCGGAGGCCTCGGTTCGCTCCTATGCAGTCGAGCGTAATCCGTGATATGTAGAATCGGTGCCAACAACGGTATGTCGGTGAGGAACATTTCGTCTTTGCCCTCTTCCAACAGCAACACCTTCCAATTCGGCTTTTCTGTCAAACGATTCGTCACCACGGATCCCGCCGAACCGGCACCGATCACGATGAAATCGTACTCTTTGGATGGAATCGTCTCGTCCGGGACGAAATCGTAACTCGTGGTCCAAAAAGGTAAAACGAACTGATATATCGTCTCTAGGATCGAAGGCGGAACAATAATGGATCGCACCTGAGATACGAACAACAGTATCGTCAACAATTTCAACATTGTGATTGAACTCGTTAAAAATAATAATAATAAGAAGAAGAAGAAGAACAAATATATAAATTAAAAAAAAAAAAAAAAACAAGACTGGTACGCGGAACGAACAAATTCAACAAAATCCACTGAACACAGTATGACGCAGAAGAGTATCGATCGATTTGTTCGACTGTGACTCAAAACCGATCCAACGGCCGCGGGAAGCTTCGCGGGCTCCCATCGTCACCTTCGTGTTTCGAGATTTCGTTACGAAGTAACGAAATCGTTGGACGCGATCGGCGCCGATCCACCAGAGACACCTGGAATTCTTGGATACTCGTCCATACGGCCAAGGTTCCGTGACGCAAGTCGCATGAAACTCGAATACGGGACGAATATCAATTATCGAAGCGAACACTTTGTTCGAATTAAGAGCGCAAAACAATGACGGCCTGGCTGCCGGTATACTTTCGTCTTCGGTCGTTCAAAATTCACTGTCAATGTCAATGGCAAGCTAATGCTTAATAGGACAGATGCAGCAACGATCTATCAATCGGCAAACTCTCGTGTCATCTTTTTCGATTGTTAACGTTACAACTGGACAGAAATATCTTTGGATTGTTCGTTAAAGTTCTTTTCTTTTTATTATTATTATTATTATTATTATTCGTGTGCTGGTATTTTCTGTTATTCCTTAGAAAAGCGTGATAGATACTTTCGTCAATCGATTACAAAGTATAGCTACATAATCCAGGAACGTGGCGATGGTTGGTAGTAGACAGAACATCAATAAAAAGACGTTTTTCTACGTAATTATAGAATCAATGTCATCGAGATATGAGAATATCAAAGTGAAAGCAGGAGAGCATGCTTGTGTTACCGCGTTGCAAAGTTTCACGGACAGAAGTGGGACTCGTTAGATCTTCAAGGTATTAACAGAACGATATGAAACGTAGTTGTTAGCGAATTCATTAACGCGGAATTGACAAAAAATTTATGTAACAAGGTTCCTTACAATGCTTCAACTTGTTTTTTCTTTATTGAATAAAGAGTAACTTTTTGTTCATCGAATTTTTTGTATTACGAAGGTAGAGACACTCAAGCGGATATAGTTTCGAGGTAAAGATCGATATGTCCGTGAATACAGGAATGACAATTAGGACAACGCGAAGATTTGCGGGTAGTGCAATTATATCAAACTTGCGGCGTTAAATGCTTGCACAAAAGTGTTACGTCAGTATGCACAGTTTGCTGAAGTAATTGCAAAATATTTGTCGATGCAATTGAACAGAAGGACACGACATTTCATTCTGCACATACGATTACAGTTCAAATACCATTCACATTTATGACGAAGAATCATCGTTAAAGATAAACGATTGCGTTGCAAAGATAGTTTTACGAAAAGAACAACATTATACGTTAAACAATTGTATAAATATGCATGGATAACCAGATGAGACAGTACCTGATTTTGTAACATTGAATCTTCTTACAGAATATTTATTCGTCGATCTATTTAGACATAGACATTTCCATCTGATTCTTCCGCTGTGCAGGTCATCTTCGCGTGTTTATTAATTTCGTATCAACGCGGGCATTTTGAAAACAATAATAACAGCATCATCTGGTGGTGACAGACAGAATCAATCGAACCGCAAATTGCTTTTTCTGTAAATTAAACGACTTTCAAGTGTTATTGAGATCGACAGAACGCTCGACAATTTACATTACAATTTAAATAATTACACAGTTGCTCGTTTGAAGCGTTTAAAAGGATAATGGAAAAAGTTGCACTCTGCAACTTATTTTTCAGAGCTTGCTTTGCTCGTGAAATGATCCAGTTTAGATAGAACAAAGAAGAAAAAGAAAATATATATATATATATAGACTTTCCTAGGAAACTCCAATTAATATTTTATCCCTAGAGGGTGATGGGTGTTCCTTTTCATTCCTATTGTATGCTTTTAGTTAAATACATTTATAGTACTAGCGTTTCAAAGTGTATTATCGATACAGGTTCAACAAGCTAAGGAAGTCGAGAAAGTATTACAGGAGAAATAGGTAAAATTTAGTTCTGTTATTAGTACCAACACCGACGAGCTACTGTTAAAGACTGCCAGCACCGACGAGGTACTGTTAAAGACTGCCAGCCTTACGGGACTTCGCGTATCCGAAAAATTCGCTGTTTTCTACCGCCCTCTAGGATATATTGCGGTCAGAATAAGAAACACTCGCGGAAGACGTGACTGGTCCCATCGTCTAAACGGTTGCCGGGGCGAGGGGAAGTTTTCTGTCTCGCTTTGTCACATTTTGTTCCATAGGCGTTCTTTGTCACGAGGCGACCGCTCGTCGCTTTACCGACGGAGCGACAGAGCCCAACAGAGCCTACTTAGTGGTACGCCAAAATACACAGGGGCTGGCAGTCTTTAATAGTACCTCGTCGGTGCTCAAAATCAAATGAAATGAAGGGTTTCTCCCAGTTTTTGCACTGGGAAAACTCGTCGGTGGTACCAACAAGAACTTTCTCAAACCGTGAATATGATCGTGATGTATTCAGGTTACAATGTGATAGTCTTATTTTCTATAATAATATCCAAAACCGATTTATTTGACGAAAAAGAACAATTTTAGCTTCCGTTAATCTTCGCGTTTACTACGAGATGGCGCTAACGGTACCGTTTTCAAATCGCGCAGTCGTAACAGCAAAACTTCAGCAACGTTTCCAACTTATTCAATTAATTACTTTTTAAAAACACTACGCTCTCCTGTGCTTTTACGCAAATTAAGTAGTTACAGCATTTTGACGAAGAATGCAAAGTTTGCATTAGATCGTGTAATAAAAAAAACTCAGTCATAAACGAGTACTTCGTACTAATTTAACGGATTGAAGCGAATAATTTCTTATGCATTACAATTTAGCAGGATAAATATCTGAAATAAAATAATCGTTTGTTCACCTTTCTCTAGTTGGGATAAATTAGAAATTAATTGCAAAACGTGCAATCGTAGATTGAAGAAGCTTCAGGATTATTAGTTACAAAGTAGTACGGCGGATAATTAAAATAATATCGTTCAATCTATACGTCTATCCATTTTACTTGAAAAACGTAAAAAAAAAAAGCAATTCTGCATTACAAGTTTCACGAGGAATGTCTGCGATCCACGATGAAAGTAATTCGACCCGCTCTATCCCTGCTGCGAGAGCTTTAGAAACTTCCGGCACGAGTTCATCAGTTGCCAAACAATTTTCAAAATCCAGTAAAAAACTCGTTTTCTCACAAACGACCAAAGTTGCCAAGAAGAATTACTCGCAGAGTAAAGTGGAAGACCTTTTAGTGAGAAACGCTGGTACGCGAGGTCATGGTGAGTACGGTCGAGCTCCATCCATTATACTTCTTATATATTTCTTCTGCTATAAAACTTTCAAAACAATTTAAATTCATGTACCCAAACGACGATCCGTTAGAAATAGTTTAAACAATATCCTATTAAGTTGAAACGGTTCCCTCAACCTTTAACCAACGAGCCGTGGAGATATATCGAGTTCGTTGAAAAAATTTCAAAGCATTCCTTTAAATACCCTTCGTTCAGCCTGCGAAAGTATCGCGTTAAAAACTTCCGAAATGCCATGGTATACGTCGTGTAGGCCTGGGTCCTGATCGACCCGGCATCGCCGTTCAACGATTACGAAACAGATCGGTCAGTGGCGGTTCGTTCGAGTAGCGTGGAAGCAAGTTTGAGCGAAGTGGAGCCAGAAAACTGTACTAGTTCGCCCAAAAGGGTCGAGTTAACGGAAAACTTGGAACACACGAAGAGCACATAGAACGGATGGTATCGAATAGGTATCGGCAGTCTGTACGGGAAGTAGAGCGCATCAACTGTTGTGGCGACGGTGGTGACGATGTTGAGGATGGAGCTAGCAGTAGTAGCAGGAGCAGAAGTAGAAACAGAAGCAGAAGCAGTAGAATCAGCAGGGCAAAAGAACGAATTGGACGGCGCGCGCAGCCGAGCAAAGGGCGGGATGGGGAGGCTGGCAGTTCGGAGGTCTTTCAGGGGTGGCCTGTCAGTTTACCGGATGACCGCGCGAGCGCGCTGCCGCGCAAGACCAACCCTCCATTCGCGCTGCATCCGACGAACGTGACTGGTCGTCGCGTTTCATCCTCCACCGCCGCGAAACGTTCGGTTTTTCGTCTCTGCTGCTCCCTCCCTATAACCCCTCTCTCTCTTTTCCGTTTTTCCACTTCGATTCATTTCAATCGACTCTTTCGAGCTGGTGTCCGCGAACGTGCCGTAACAGACGACGTGGAAAGTCACCACCTATCGACCGTCGTCACTGACCGGTGGTCCCCGTCTTTTGCCTTTTTTTTTTTTCCCCCCCCACCCTCAACCACTTTCTTCTTTCGCTTTCCTAATTTAACCTTTCGCCTCGAGGTTACGCGCTATTCTGCGACCATCCTCTATCGGGAACTCGCTGGTATACGAACGTCCGATGCGATCACGTTAAACCGCGACGGAAGAATTAAGAAGAGAAAAGGAAAGGAAAAAGATAAGATATACACGGAGAATTTCTTGCTTTTCTTTTTTGTTCTATCTTTTTTTCTATCGAAGAAAGTGCACAGTGTATTCTTAGTGGATGCTATCGCGAGGATCGGTAGCTAGTTCGTGATGGGGGTGGCAACCAGTTTATCAGACGTTTTCGCTACAAGAAGTCCGCCGGGAAGATAATGCAGATAAATGCCTCCGGAGGGAAGACAGAACAGTAACGAAGGATTACATGTTGTCAGGTACGCGTTTTTCTTTTTCTTCTTTTACTTTATCCTTTTTTTCCTCCCCTTTCGTTACATTGCCTTACTTACTTACCTCGTATAACATTTGCGTGCGTGCGCGTGCCTCGGTACATCTGTGTGTTTTCTTTGTTAAATAAACAAACGCTCGCAAAGGTTCGCGTACACACACATACACATACATGAACGCGCAGATACGAGCGCGCGAGCGCACGTTGCGCGTGCGTTCGTGCACGCGTGTGCTTATATATGTATATATATATATATATATATATATATATATATATATATATGTATATATCTAGGTATATAGGTTTTCAGGTAGGACACGAAACTTTTACGAAATCTATCAGAAATCTTTATTACACGACCGGACAAGTTTCAGCACGCCAACCGAGTAAGAGAATCATCGTGTTCTCACGTACAAAACTTAACTTTGAATTAAAACGCAGTCTCGCGTGTCTTTGAATTTTTTTTTTTTTTTTTCTACACTCCTCCCCGTCGAGAGGATCGGTCTATTTACTCTCGTAGAATTTTCCTACTTACATCGCGTACAGTTTCGAAGGTTAGGCTATTAACTTTAGATACGTGACCTTTCGACGAATCGTGTTTCCGAAGCGACACGCTTCGCTTCCATCCATCTGTCAAAGTGGGTTTGAAAATTAGCGAGGTACCGTGACAGACGCGACAACGCGCTGCAATTAACAACCGAAAAGAAAGAAGGGAAAACAAGGAACGTTGCAAACATATGTACGTTGTACGTTTGAGGGGTGTATCATTAATCGACCGATCTCGACCTCGACTGTAACCTCGATTCAAGGTTTCGCGTACGCGTCTAGGAGAACTCGGTGTTGTATTTACGTATTTACCCTCGCAACGACTCTTCAGAAAGGTAAAAGTACATAATGTTGTGCTGCATCGTGCTGTACAGCAGGAATTGTATTATTCAGAAGGCGCGGTACGTGAATACGGTTAATAAGTATACCTTTATACCTTTATACCGTGGAATGGTTTTGTCCGAGTACTCTACACCGCACCGGGACGAGAAGAGTGCGGTCGCGATGCAACTCGAAACGCATACGCCGGGTACCACCGTGAAATGACGAGCTCAATAATTAATTACCGTCAACGGTGTACCTTTGTTCCATTCGTGCAACACGGCCACTGTATCCACAGGAAATGCTCGCAAAAATAATTGATCCATCAAATATTTCATGAAACCGTTACCGTTACGCTTCACTTTACTCTTGTTTGCCGATTTAACGCGAACAACGATTGTACCACGTTGTGTACAGTGTACACGGTAGAACATTTCTGGGTCCTCGCTTATCCTTGGAATGAAAAAAAAATATTTATCCGGTACAGTTTTGATGAAAGTTCGTTTCAGAACGATAGTCGAATCGATCATGGATATTGTATTTACGGCGCGGCGTACAGTGGGTTAACATAGCTCGGAGAGGGCGCAGGGTAAAACACTGGGGACGGATAAAATGACAAAGCACAGGTTGCAGAGTGACGGTGCGGTATACGCGAATATGTGGAACACAGAGGTCCCAAGAATCTGAATTCCTCGCGGCATGTGTAAAATATCCCAAATGGAAGAATTAATACCGTATTCCCCGCGCTTGGTAATGTACCGAGCTCAAAATTTCAACATAACTATATTTCACGTTTCGCGCTCGATTCGTGCTTCTCGTAATTCCTGAATTCGTGTTTCCGTTGCAACTTAGTTATTAGCTCGGTTTCAGAAGATTATTTCGGTTAACCGATTTCACCGGAGCAACGTTCATTTATTCTACCGTTTAAGAAAAATTTCAATAACCCTTGAACACAAAATGAAATTTCCAACTATCTTCGACGTTTAATCATCAATAATTGATCATGAATTTTTAAACAATTAGCGTGATACCAATTGTCAACGTTCTATGCGGTGAGAAAAAGTTGATCGTTCTTCAACGGTTGACGGTTAGCGTAATTTTTTGGCGATTTCTGGCTTTCATGAACGGGGGGAATCGAGAAGGGAACAGGAAGCGATGGAAACCTTTAGTTAATTCGAAAGTGGCGTGGAGGGGTAAAGCGAGGTGGCGAGATGGTTTTCGCGTCCGATTCCATTCGCGCGTCTGGCATTTCAGCGAGCGAATCGAAAGCACGGCCGAGTACGGAGACTGAAAACGTAGGAAAGCTTGGTGTAGAACAACGTAATAGAAAATTTATTCAGAGCTTAATCACATCGCGACAAAGACAGCATTGTTCGTGCATGAACAATAGAGCGGTTCTGTGGGTTCACGTAGCGGTGTCGACGAGCATTCGCTCCCCCGATTTGCAACCACCCTTTGCCATTTTCATTTCCCCTTTTCTTTTTCTCTCGTTCGCGAGAATTCGGGTCGCCGTATCGACAATCTCTTCTACCGCTTCCCTCCCTTCGGGGCTTCTATCCTTATTCCTTCAATTTGCCAAATTTATTCCCGCACTTTTGTTTTCGTTCTGTTGGTTGCAACGCGTTTCTGTTTCGCCCGATCGCCGACTCGACCCGGATGTCGGACTCGTGTTACCCATCTTTCATTTTTATGGAGCGCTTTATTAACTCTGTACCAAACGAAAGAATAAACATGACGATGAATCGATTTTGTTTGTTTCGAAAACACAGGTTTCATAGGTTTATCGCAAAGCTATGGTAACGTTTCGTCGTTGGTCTCGATACAACGAGCCGGAACAAAAGAAAAGTTGAATCGTCTGATTACGTTTGGAAATGTAATGTCAGCTGTCGTCGCGGTTCAATGGATGCTACTGGCAAACTGTTTGCCCGGAGTTTTTTTATTTATATTTGCAAATCGTCACAGCTCGACAGCGCGCCGCTTTCCAATTTTCCCTGTCTCCACCTTTTTCCGATCTTGCGTCTTTTAACGAGTCTCGACGCTCGTTATTTGCATGTTTTCTTTTTTTTTCTTCTCGCATAGAAAAATCAACAATGTACCATTTATCCTGGCCATAAATCGAAAATAACCTTCGGATCTGGGCTTGGATGAAACGCGAGCTCTGGTTTTCATTGCGACGCGAATTGAACGAATTGTCTTTATTTCGGTCGGTTCGTTTTCAGTATGGACGGTGCGCTGGGATATTCATTCGGCAGCTTCGAGGTTGCAATTATTTTCAGATTTGTTAACGAACACGCTAATTGGCAATACTTATTCGAAGGATATACGTGTCGGGAACGGAGCGGCAAGCAAGGTTGTTTAACGAGCCCGGCGGAAGGGAAATTAAAACGCGTATCCGAGTACGATCGAGCAGGTCGGGCTGGCGTTGAAATCAAATTTTTCCTGTCGATTCCGTGAACTGGATGCACAACACGGACCTGATATTTTTCCCGGTCAAATGAGAATTAACTGATGCAATTTATACCGTCGACGCGACGGAGCCATCGAAATTCCAGCGTACGTTCCGGTCTGGTCTGGTCTGGTTGACAGCGAGGCAAGGAAGGAGGTCGCGAGCTGGACGGTGTACTGGTCCTGACAAAGAGCGTTAATGGCGAACTTGGTGTTGGCGCTCTCGAGCGTTTCCTCTGAGCATTTTCTCCTCGAAGCGAAGCTAGGAACGCTTGGCCGCGTGTGTCGATACTACCCTCGGCTAACACAATATCAGGGCCAAGCGTATCGTTCATGCGACGCGACGTGTCGTTAAATGTCAGCAACGCTATACGCTTCGAGCCGATTTCCTCTTAAAACATAGCTCCCCTCTCCTTCTTCGGCTTTGCTCCGTTTACGTACCCTCCCGTTACACTTACCTCCCTTTGACCGTGCTAAACTTTTTGCAATAAAGTGTCGCTTGGTATCGTATATTATTGAATTTTCAACAAGTATTGTCGCAAATAAACGTGTACACCTTGCGTGTACCGGAATTCGCCTTTGAAGTATCCGTCCCGCAAAGATAGCGAGCTCGATTCCATCGAGTTACGAGGAATTGGTCAGAGACAAGATCAACCTATTGATAAATTTTCGATCAGCTCGAACGGCGACTAAGGAAAAAGGACAACGCGACTGATCGGAAAGGAACCAGAGGGAGACAGAGAAGAAATTGTGCACGCTAGAGAGAGAGAGAGAGTGAGACGACAACGAGGAAGTTAGGCAGGGAGAAAAGATTGCAACAAATCTCGGGACGGGCAAACTAGGGTGAAACTTGTGACGAGTTTACTCCCTTTATTGAAGCCCAAAGGATAGGAACACAGGAACGTTTCATTCTGTGCTCTCAAAGTGCCAACAACATACACTACACGCATCCGACCACCACGAACATGAACTAACCAAGGAACCTGCTCGGTCTCTTTAATTCCGACGGGAACTTCGAACGTTGCTACAGCAACCGACCAGTTACGTATCGTTTTTATTCGAAATTTCTTCGTCATAGAACACTCCGAAATTATGCTTCTCGGCTTGGAAAATCCCGTTCGCCCTGGAAGACACGGGAGTAAGAAAACAACGGCGCGGGTACACGTCGAATGCTATAAAGTGAATTGTGCATCGTGCACTCGGTCGCAAAGTGGGTTCTTTTTTCCGAGTTTGGCAAAGGAACGCGACGCTGGGCTTCGACGGAAGAAGTTAGCCGACTCGCGAAGGAAACGGAAAGCCTCTTCAAAAACGGCGCAAGTAGCGAAAACACTTTAGGGAGGGAAAGAGAGAGGAATCTGAGTGTTTCGACTCGATAAAATATAAAATGAAGATACCCGTGGAACACACGGTGAATACGTAACAAACGCAAACGAAAAGTACGTCATCTATCTTCGCTGGTAAAATTTATTACAAATTCCGCCGGATCCACGCTTTTGTCTTGACAATGTACAATGTACATGAAACAAACGGCCAATTTCACCAACGAACAATATTTAACGGCGAACAATGATTCTGAAATGAAATGAAATCGATACGCGGGCATATTGGCTCATTGCTATTTCTTATAAAATAATTTAAATAATAGATTTCGCTGAAAACGAAACGTACACCTTCGCCATTTGTTCTGTGTAACAAACTCGTACGTGTACTTATTTCGGAAATAATGAAATTTAATTAATGTACCCGCTACGGGTCCCGGATGCGTTCGAGTTCGAGTTCGGATTCGGGTTTGAGTACCTAGCAGAAGTTTGCCAACGTTATCTGTTTAAACCCTCGAGAAATGTCCGAAACGTGTGCGTAACTTTACAGATATTTCACCATTAAACTACCGCACATTTCCACTCGGATAATGAACAATCCGAGGCCGCGTTCGAAAGAATCGTAGATCTCTGAAAATCGTAAACTACGTTCACAGAGGTCGATGTACTTTTGTACAAATGCGATTTTCCTTGTTTCTGGCGAATATATAGCTGGTTCCGACAACAAGTAGCCGATTTGAATTCGCCCTTATTTCTATCACCATTATTGTTCAAGAAGACGTATGTACGTAATGCGCGCATGTATTATGAAAATGAGCCACCAATCGTTACCGTCGGAAGAACATCGTTTAACGTCGATTCAATGCTCTCCTGTTTCTTTTTCAAACGATACCACTGATTGGCGTAGAGTGTAGAGTATAGGCTCGATGGGATATATTTGTTCAAATTCATTTTTTAATCTACTATAAACTTAAACGGTCATTTATTATTGGAACACGCTTCAAGTGACCGTTATCACGCGATAGAATTAAAATTAGCTAAAATGAAAAGTAAGTGAAAAGCACGCGAAAGAAAACAACGGCGTATTATTTGAGTTTCGAGTAATCTTCGTACGGCCCCGGCTGGTACGAGCATTCGGATTCGTAAAACGTAACGATTGAACTCGAGTACCTATTGTCGTAGTTAAATCGAGACTGGAAAATACGAACCGATCGTTTGCTGATCGCGTACACTCGAAAATTTCTCTGGTTGCCTCGATTCCGTTTCACCGTGTCTCCGATTTTTCCCTGCCTTCTTTTCTTCATTTTTTAATCCTTATTTCGGCGAGCACGGAATTTTCTTTTAGGTTTAATCGGTCGAAACATCGATGGAAAATAATGATTTCAATTTCCAATAACCGGTCATAACATCGAACGGTAATACCAATTTGGTCGCTTCAAGAATTCCTGATCGGAATGCGTAATTTCAAAATCTATCTATTATCAAGCTTTCGGAGGCTACGAGAGCTCTATGTTCTATTCCACGAGGACCACGTAATCAATCGATACATCGAAACGGAAAATGGAACGAAAAGCCGCGCATTTACGAGCATTACCAGGCGAGGTGCCATAAATCGAGGAGATTAGGCTCGTTGTTTATTGTTTTCGTACACGAGCAGAACACGCCGTGATTGCAAACGAACGTACGAACGTACACACGTACCGTTTGTTCGGAAAAACCCGCGGGACAATATTTTCGAGGCGTATCGAACGCGAATCTTTGATTGAAATATTAGACTGGAGCGTCGAGTTTTGTCAATACGCTGCAACACGGATTTCGACGATTTAAAAGCATTGTACGACGAAAATGACGAGGTATTTTTGTTTCTCTGATAATTTACATTCGACGAATGACGGATAGGAGGTAGGGGACAGGGGGTGTTTGTAAAGAGAC
The DNA here is from genome assembly GCA_943735885.1 of Stelis phaeoptera. NCBI lineage: Eukaryota > Metazoa > Arthropoda > Insecta > Hymenoptera > Megachilidae > Stelis > Stelis phaeoptera. The sequence goes on along the minus strand of OX030932.1, from coordinate 14,985,013 downwards.
GCACAGACACCAGGTATCGCGTTGATTCGCGTTGACACAATTTGCCTGTGCTCGCATCGCATCGGTGCGGCATTTTTTAAGCCGTCGACGAGCACAAGACTTTTGTACGCCAGCTCGACTTCCATTGTTTCGTCGTTCGAGCTCTTACCGCGCCACGTTTTATACGTTACAACAGTAATCCAACAAAGTCTATGCATAAAATTATTTTTAACCTAGATCTCTCGGCTTATTCGTTTTCTTTCCTCTCCTCAAGTCGTTCGACGTACTTCTTCCTACTCTAAGCCAACCCCGGATAATCGAATCTCCGCTTCCGTCTTCGAGATTGAAACGCGTTGCCTCGTCCCGTCCCATCACGTCCCGTTCGAGAAGCATTGTTCTTTCACCGAGTCAAATACACGGTGAATATTAATAAAAGAGGGAATTTGATTTATCGTTCGATCGTAAAAGTCTTCTCGAGCTTCGAGATGCTAATTGAAAGGGTAAAGAGACCGTTCCGTCGGCTGACATTTTGTAGAATGTTAAAATCACCTAGTGCTGCAGATGGACGTGTATTCTTATCGTCGCCTCGGTCGTGGATGTAGGTGTTCTCGTTGAAACGCGACTTGCTCTGCTGTGTATACTCTGGACGCCGAAAGTGAAAATGAAAATGAAAATGAAAATGAAAATAAAAAGGACGCATTGGTGGCTTCGCGATCAATAGAAATGATCGAACGTCGATGAAACAACGTTGCGATGCACCGAATTGGGCATCGTCAATCATCTACCGATTGGATGCAAGCACGCGACAACAATTCGACTTTCGACGGACTATTGTAAACGTTCAATGAATCGTGCTACCATAATCCCATCGCGACACTGAATATTTACAGACAACGCAGATTTACTCGTTGTCGGAGTTTCCTGTTTAAAGACGAAACATGATTTTCAAAGCCTGCAAAGTGTACGCGTGAAATATTGATCCGAGTTTCGCGTCGTATAAAATTTTCATAAAGATCGGCACGTGTCGAAAACAGCCCTCGATATTGGCAACTTAAGCGTTAGAATAGTTCAAAGACCGTCGATACACTCGCCACGCTACAACTATTTCTTCGAAATTTCTCTATGGTTTGCAAAGGGTTTTCTACGACGCGTCATATCGCGATATTATATCAAAATCGACACCAGTCACCGGGAATTGGAACTCGCGAAACGTTCAAAGAACATACATAGAGAAAGATAAAATGATTCGTTGTAAATTTCTACGAAAAAAGGGACCGGGTTGAACGAGCGTCTTTGATCGTTTAAAGTATAAAAGTTAGCCGTGCGCCGCACCGTGTATAACACGGCTTACTGTCGATGAGAGTCGACTTACGCTTCGTCAAGTGTCCATTCGATACGCGAACAATCTTTTGTTTGCGCCCGACATTATTTGCTCTCCGCACTCTAAACAACGATGCTCTATTTGCCCCTGGGAATGCCATTTAACGGAGCAAACGAGAATGATCCGTGAAATCCTCAGGACTCTGCTTTTCGAACTCTGTACACACGCAAACATTACTTCTCGTGTGTATACATACGTATCTTACAAAGAAAGTGTGTGTGTGGGTATTTGAAACGCGTGCCAAAGGGAACTGGTGAATCGCTTTGAATTAGCAGATGCTCGTCGCGATAAACCACTAGCTGGAAGAAACACCGTGCACGATCCAACCTTCTCATCTATGTAGATCGACGTTGCAACGTCTTGCCGTTTAAATTAAACGAAAACGATTCCACCACTCTGTTCGTATGAATTAACCCTTCACCTTTCCCGACACCCTGCTTATCTACTTGCTGTATGATTTTTCGACGGGTCTGTCAGCTGCTTCTGCTGCGATGTCAAGATAAAAATTATACATACTTTGCTGTGCTAATTATGATTGTAATCAAATTTAAAATTCAATCTACATTGGAGGGTGCGTTAATAACGAGACACGATATTATACGAGACAAGGGGTTAAGTAAAATGTTTAGGAAGCGTGTCGCGAAGGGAAAGACCGAATTAAAATTAGATAGACTGTAAGCCCTTTTCAAGCAACCCCTTTTTACCTTCATCGTCGAAAGTCAGCAGTGAATAAACATTAGACCAGCCCAATAGGTCGACTTGTTTTCCTTATCGATGGTTAAAAAAACATAATCGCCCCTTTTCTCCTACACATTCTTCCCCGTTTGTTTTTTCGAACGTGTAATGTCATCAGGGTAGAACCCTGTTGGCCTTTCCGTTCAAATATTCTTCGATGCCGATCGAAACTTTTAATCGTTTCGGTAAAGCGAAACTAGACGTTGTCTTCAAACGTTGAGCGCGCGATATCGTATTCGTATTCAGTTGCATATTCACAAAGTCGGGGCTGGGGTTTTTCTTCTTTTTTATACGTTGCATTTTCGATACAACGAATGCGAATCTTTGCAAACGCGTTTTTACGAAACCGTGAAATCGACGGAAACGTAGCGAGGTAAATTTTTTTCGAAGCGGGATTACCATGCTTCCGCTTTAACGACTTGTTTGCGAACTACAAGAAGCGCGATGTCAAATATTTGAGCGTCGAAACTTGGCGAGACTTGGGTATTTAACCCTGTTTTTTTTTTCCAAAGTTCCAGTTGGCGTTCGATGAAGAGACAGGGAGAGAGAGAGAGAGAAAAAAAAATAGTATCGAACGATAAGTCAAACAACCATGCTCCGACCGTTGATCAATATTTTCGTGTAACGTACGAATATATTACGTTATCCCGCGTCGTTCGTGGATTAAATTAGAACGACACGAAAGCAGGTTTAATTAAACCCATGAAGTTTCCATTGTACGAGTTAATTAATTCATGTCCAATGAAATTCAAATCGTTCCTTCGGTGTTGTTCGCGCAGCATCGTTACCGAATATTCGTAATTGGATTGAAATATTCGACGGCAGGTATTCGTACATTTTGCCAAAATACGTCAAAGGTTTGTCGCAACGTGCAGCCTTCGCGTTGCGTCGAATCCTAGTCGATTAGTTGACGGGATACGTACGAATGGATTTGATACGACTCGTTGAATCAGGATCGAACTCGGTGTTAGTTGACGCGTTTTATTATTTGAACCGAGTTGTAGGTTATTACCCGTTCACCAGCTACGCGACAGGATGAGCTAGCTTTCCCACGTGGCCTACTCGTGTAAGCCGACCTCCGTGTCGTAAGATTCAATACTTTCCTGGATTTTCTACCCACGTTCCGTCTCTACCTTGAAATTCTTCTGGCATCCACCACGTTTTTACGTCGAACGAATCCAAAACTTTCCAACGTCTCTTCCCGTCTTATTATCTGTTCGTGTTCGTCGCTTCGTATCATCCCTCCTCATAAACACCGATATACCTTTGCCCCACGACCATTGACATTACACGATTATTCGATACCTTTTCAACGATGCACACACGCAGCCAGCGAGAAGATTTATCAACGTACCGTTGCAAGCTGACGCGGGTCAACGATAGTCCATTAATCAAACGAGATACTTAAAAATTGAATTTTTCCTTTTTTCTTCTTTCGTTTTTTCCGCGATCGTTGGCAACGAAGAACGCTTAATAACGGGTCGTTCGAGCTAGAGACAGTAGAAATTTGCCCAATCGAACGCAATCGATTTCGCAACCAGTTCACCGGGTGACTAAATTGCGAGCGCTCGGAACGGAGAGGACGCGACGCGAGACGGACTGGTTTCATCTCGAGCAGCGACGATTATCGTTGACCCGTGTCACACGCCAGAAATAAACGTTAATATTTGACGGAACGTGACCGTTACCTTAATTTGAAATTAAAATCAGTTGATCGAGCACGAAAATGAAGGTGTAAAAAATGTATAGCGAGGAAGGGGTTAGGTTTCTCGACAGCGTTCCAGTTCAAGGGGCGAGTCAGCTTTGTTTTCTGATAAACGTGACCTTCGCGGTGAACATCGTCACAGACGTATGCATTATGTATATTTCGTCTAGGACGTACACATACACACACATATGTATATAAATATATTCGTGCACTTGATTATCGATCATCCAGCGTTCGCGTGTGTCCACGCCGTACGTTACCGCGCTCTGTCAACGTTTACGTAGTAAAACGTTCGAATTTAGCACGCGAGTCTACCGACTCACCATCATTTCGCTGCCATCGTTTTCGAGCCACTTTAATTCTCGCCTGTCCGTTAATCGACCCTGAATAGCTACCGAAAGCCAGCGAAAGCAACGAACCTAAAATCGCATCCTTTCACGCGTCAACGACACGAAATTTCAATCTGTCCTGACCAGAAACGATCTAATTCGAACCCACGATTCGATCATCGGTGCATCAACGAGAATCTCGTTTAAATATTCTGTTTACTTATAAAGGAACCGTCGTTTCATGCGGAAAGGGGCATTTGTTAGTCGCGTTTCAAGATTGATGAAACAGGAACGTTTCGATTCCATTAAATGCTCTGTAGAAATTTCAAAGGATCGCTTTACCGACGTTGTAATTTTTCGTTCTCGTGTTCGTTGTAAACTGATACCAGCAAACGTTGAAAACAATGCTTTCGACAACGCGTTTTGCACCTGTTATACACTGTAGGACTGTAGACGTTTGTTTGTTACGCTTCAATACGTTTACATGAACGAATTCGTTAGGGAAAACGTCAACGAAGTTGGAAAGATATTTTCGGTCCAACGATCGACATGTCGTACCTACTACCGCGAGCGTGATCGATCTGTTGCGCTTTAACCCTCGAACGACGAAGCCGGGTCAACGATGACCCAGACCTAGAAAACGTACAGCACGGTATTCCGATTGTTAACCGATAAAATATTTATACGCTAGGCCTTCGTGTATTGGGCGAAAGGATATTTCAAGCGATGCCTTGCAATTGAAACTGTTAGTTCCCTCTATGGTTCGTCGTCCAATAGTTAAGAAAAGATACACCATTCTCGCCGAGCGTGAAAGGAAAATGAGTTCGGCACAATGATTGATGCGTTCTACTGAATTTCCACCGCGTACTTTTACCGATCGATTTCACGTAGCCTACGGCGATTGGAAGAGTTTGTCGGCGGTGCTAGAAAAAAACTGAAAGTTTCTTGATATCGATAGATAGTAAGAATTATTGTCGAGGGGATTAAGGAACTCGAGACTAATAATAAGAGATAAAACTTTGAACGCAACTTTGTTCGGATATATTCTCCGGTTAAGTCGCGTCGATCAAATAGATGGCTAATGAATGTTCCATGCTTCGAAACATCAAAATTATATGAAACAAAGGTACACAGTCGTGTAAATTCGGACATGACGTTTTATCCTTTTTTTTTTCTTATTAAAGTGCTGTCTCTGTAATAACAATTTTAGCACGCGTCGCGAATACCCAGGAAAAATGGAGAATCGTGCAAACGGAAAACACGAACTTTCCATTAAAGAATGCCTGCCACGTACACGGTTCGCGTCGCGTTGATGTTGCTAAATCTGTACAACTGCTAGGCATCTCGACCGGGCAGGCCCGACGAAATTCTTGATCTTCTGCAATTTTCTGATTTGACCGGAACGTTCGTTAGAAAACGCGGAAAGAGGAGAAACGAAAAAAGAGAAGCTCGAAAGCGTATCTGCAGGCCATTCCAATTAGGTACTCCGTTAAATCAGAAAATGGTAGAAAAACGAAAACACGTTTCGCAGAATCTTCAACCACGTTAACGGTTCAAACGTTTAAACGTCTAAACGTTTTCGATGTTTCGCTTGAATGTCGCAATTCAGTTTCACCGCAGGGTGGAAAACAATGCGAAACGAGTGGTCGCATTTTGAACGGAAAACAACCGCTTTCACCGGTTCTTGCGTCGTCGTTTCCCCACTCGAAAAGTAGAACGCCTAACCCCCGAGCAAGCTGATCCAGTTTCTCGCGACTCATCCGTAACGTCGATCAACCGGCTAAATGCTCGCATATGTGTACATTCGCGCCCAACGGATTGGCAAACGCCGCGCCGTTTAATTAACGCGAAGGATCTCCGTGAAAACACTTTGTCGATCGACGAACGCGATAATTACCGCACGTAGCGTCGCACACTGCACACCGTTCGACGACTGTCGATATTCTTGTCGGATACAAATGACGTGAGATTTTTCCCGTTGAAAATTGGCCGGACGAGAACGAAACAACGCAAGGAATTGATAAAAAGTATAACGCAAACGTATCGCGAGATTAAAATGATTTGCAACCTTTTCTCAACGTTGCGTTGATACGACGAGGTGACGCGACTACGCAATGGTGGAGCAGTGTTATCGGCACGCGAGCCTAAAGCCGGCCCAACACTTTCGATGTTTCTTCGTGTTCCACGGTAGTTTGCCTCATAAGGTGAAAGCGAACGACCTTCCCGACTCGAAAGTAAAGACCATCGATCAAGCGATGAACCGAAGGGAACACGCTAGCCTACTCACTATCAACCGTCGACGTCACCGACGCGACGCGGAGTCGAGCGCACAAGCACCGATTATTCCGAGCCGAGACTCACGGTCAGCAACGGCTAGCGTGTTACTAGCTAGTAGCGCGATACAACCAACCAGAATTATGTTACTATGCCAAGGCCCAACCTTGTCGCGACATGGCCACCAATGAATACTGTATGAGACTTTATTACTTCCACTGGCAGACCAGACTATTGCCTCCCCGCTAGCACCTCTCCATTTACTTTTACAAAGACCTACCACCCTTCTACATTTCACAATCAACCCTTCCCGTCGACTTTCCTCGAAAGTAAGAGTAATGCCGCGTCGCGCCACGCCGCACCGCACCGTTTTACGTTTCCGTTTCTTTCGAGCTGGCATGACGTGACTCTTTCGCGCCGCGCCATTACCGGCCATCGACCACCGACATTAACCACGACAATTTCTCACCCAAAGGAAGTTGAGTATTTGCCGCGTTTACTCGACCAACGATCGCGCCTTGTTGCATTTATTTAAACGAAACGTCGCCGACAGTGTATCTTTCGCATCGCTAATTAATAAATTGGACAACGATAGAAAAACGTTCTGATAAAACTAGTTATCGAATCGTACGTTTCATAAATCCGCAATTGGTTATTTCTTTTTCAACCCAATTCGGAAACAAAGCTGCCTCGTTCTTATATCAACTTGAGCCACGGATAAGGAATATCTTGTGTTTAGTCGTTAGTTCTTTGTATCGAAACTAGAATTGGAAGCGATGTTGATTGGCTAACCAGCTCAAAGCGTAAGAACAGAGAGAGAGAGCGAGAGAGGCTCGACAGAGTGCAGGTTCTATGAAGTCACAGCTGGTTAACCCGATCAACGCCCGAATGTTGGACGTTAACCAATGCTACTTCTAAACCTGACAGACTGACACGGTCCATCAAGCTGACTCTCTGACCGTTGGGTGTAAATCGGTGGTCCTCGTTAACTCATGTCAGTCGACTCGACCAGCCAGATTATCGATCCGCTACGACTCGCAAAATACTAGACCTATCCAGTAGCCTACGTCGCGCCGATTTGCCTCCCTGGACCAATCTCGATTTCAAAGTAATCGAGGTTGGTCAAATCGCTAAAGTCGCGGCAATTATTGGCTCGGTCGTCGATACGTATGGAAACTTGTTGAAACGCTGGGGAGCTTCGAGCTTACAAGTTTAAGCAAGTATCGTCGTTCTTTGGAAAATTTGCGAACGCCAATTTCGCAAGGTTGCCGTAAAGGGATGAAAGTTTGAATCTTGAAAGGTGCAGCAACCGGTGCCGAATTCAAGTTTGCCGAAAGATTTCCTAAAGACGATCGAAACGACAACGTCCAGTACGCGCCATGGGATTTCTTTATTTCTTGCTGTTCGATTTACTGCTGGAAAGATGTCACGAAAAAAATTGGTCGTTACGGCGAATCGATCCAACTGGGAACGAAGATTTGTCCGATGGAAACGGAAGAAAACTCGAGCATTTCAACCGTTGAGACTTGGGTAGTGACAAGGGCGCTGTAAAACGCGAGTCCCGTTCGTTACGAGAAAAGGAGACGGAAAAAATACTCACGAGACAGGCTAGTTGTGAAAAGAACGTCCAAATCCCTTTATTTCCCGGTGTAACCGTGAATCGTCGTCGAAGTCGTAGTCGAATCGATCAAACCGACGAGACGCGACTCTACATATATTCTGTACGTGCTGGTTCGTCGAGGCAACTATCTTTTAAGACAGATAAAAAAGAAGTCTACTTTCGGTCGTTGAATATGAAGCGTCTACTTCTCAACTTCATCTCGAATATCGTTGCTTAATTCAAACAAACTTGCCTCTGAGAAGCTTCGCGGGAAGCCGGACGGGGAGTCGTGTGAAATAATGAAAAAGAAAGGGGAAAAAAGCGAGGAAAATTTTCTCAACGAGCTGATATAGAGTAAACTCTGGCAAGACGGTGAATTTCCTGAGAAGAACAAGAGAATCGAGTGTACCGTTACAAACGAGGAATCAAGAGGATGCTTTTAAAGGGATGCGACCGTTGCCAGCCTCGAAAGGAGAAAACGAGAAAAGAGTACAGAAAAGTAGGATGAATTATTTAAAAAACCTATTTAAAAAGCAATGTAACCGAGCAAAGGAGAGTGTAGGATGTTGGCAGCAAGGAGAGCCGGAAAACGGCTAATTGGACAGATACCGAGGCAAAAGATATCCTCGAAAAGGGATCCAGATGGAAAACAGGAAAGGGAAAATTTCCGAGCAAACCCAACGAAAATTCATTCAGGCATCTCGCGTTTCGCTATTATATACGTACGTGTATACCTTCGTGGATCGTTTGTTAATTACCCCTCTTTAGGTAATTAACTCTGTAACAGTAGTTAATTACCTACTCCCCGTTTGACCATCCTAACCGCAAGAACTTACACGTCCGGTTTGTATTCGATAACGTGACCGTACCCTAAATTAACGCATGTGCAAACGATAAGAAACACCCCCGAAACAACCTAATTATCAAGCGGTTAGTCAATAAATAATCCTTTGATCGATCGTTTCCAAATCGAAGAATAAAGAAACGAATCTGAATATTTGGTAAACAAGTTTGACTGGGTCGATACGGGTTCAAGATACACGTAATTCGAAAGGAAACACCGAATTGCGTTTCATTTACTAATGCTTCTTCCCTGCAATCATTCCAATATATTTGACAACTCGTGTTAATCACATTGTACAGAAGCGGTGAGCGCAACTTTTAACATCGATTCGATGTCGTTTACTTGTGAAAATGATGTGTAACGTTTACAATAAATTGTCACGCGGACGCGGGTCGAAGGTGAACAGATTTTAACAGGCCGATCCAAGACGCGTTACCATCCAAAACAAGCGTCTTCCGGAAGAAACGATGTCGTCCGCTGTAAGGAGAACGTTATCGGCAGCCGGTGCTATTGTAATTGGGTACTTAAGGTTTAGAGGTTCCAGACACTCAACTTTACTATCATCCGAAGTTCATCGACTCGAGTGTCCCGGTCAAGTACGATCTTTGAGCAAACTGATCTGAAACTTCCCGTCCCCTTTTCTTATTTTGCTCTTCAACCCGTTCCACCCTTTCGAGAGAAGGGCTTACCCTGCAGGTTTCCTCGCTAAACTTAAACCCCCCCCCCCCCGTTTCCCGATTATTAACCGGTCGTTACGAAAGTAAATTCTCATCCTTGGTTTTCTTGCTATTTCACTCGTCACGGTGATTACAAAGTTTGAAATCGCTGTTTCGAATCTAATTACGCTTATCGATCGGATTTGCCGAGTTTTGCATTAAACATTAGCGTTTGGTAAACGAGAGCGATAGACAAACTAACTTGTTAGCAGCGAGGTTGGCGGCACGACGGAGTTTTTGATCGCAGTAAGTAGTATTACTCGATAACCGGTCGGACACAGGCGTTAGCAAGCCAGCGTACAGCACTTAGCTTTAATGAAAGAACTTCGTTAGAGTGTTCGCCGATGAAAGAAAAACCTGTTAAATATCCTGAGAACGGGTTTTTTTATTTTTTTTTTTTTTAATATCTTCGATGTACAGAGCGTCGCAAAACCGCGTGAAACTTATGTGAAACAAAACGATCGTTGCTATTTTCTACCTTGCTATCTTTACTCTCTTTTTTCTTTTCTTTCCCTTGTTTTTAACGAGAAACCGTGCGCGCCTGGTTTATCTAAAACTTTCTCTACTTTAACACGGCCAAGATAAAACACGTTTCGTGGAAGGTGCCGCGGAATCTGCGGGACGGCATATGTAAGGTAATATCGATTGACGGGAAGGTCGGACAGCCAGGAAACGATTCATTTCCTTCGATTTAAAGCAACGATAATCAAATTACTCGAAGAAACAGCGTTGGAAGGAATTCTCTGCGAATGAAATTGATCGCGACCGGTGACGTTTCGATGAATATCGGAGCTCGACGGGGTTTGCAAACGAGAGGAACAACATTTTTGCTCGAACGATTACCGTCAAACTAATCGTGGAATTGATGCCAGTCGACCTACTTTCGAAATCATCGATCAATGTAACGCGAGGGCGCGCGTTTACAAGATAAACTTTGCTTTTGAAATGCAATTTTGGTCGGCCACCACCCGATGGATGTATCAACGATATTTCTCCGCTTTATTTTCGCTGTTTCGTGAACCTTGACGTCACCGTAACCAACTTTCTCGTAACATTTGCTGCCGTATCGCGATATTTTCTCCTCTCCATAAATATAGATTGTTGCTTCCCCTAACGCCGAAACATCGACAACTTTTGATTGCTTCTTCGCAAAAATATTTCTTCGATATTTCGATCACAAACAAAATAACGGCGGGACGGGGGGACAGGGGGACGGGGGCAACGAAAATGAAACATAGACTGCCACCGATTGTTTAACTTGTAGTGAAAATGTTAGCTCTATTGGAAATACCTATTCCATCTGTTGGAACTCCTACTTCGGAAACCAGTTGCTTCATATTGGAATTAGTATGCCAACTTCCGACTCGGTAGACGAGGAGCCAGAGTGCGAATAGCACCGTTCGACCGAATTTGTGTCTACGTTTAATTACCGGCTATAGTAGATATTGTTTGTCGTTGACAAAGAATCATCGATTCGTGATTGAGATTGCAGCAAAAGCGGTCGAACGGTGTTGATTCTCGTTACTCGATTTACTCTCGAATTACGTTGTGTAATTGAACGGTAATCATCGATTTAACGACGCGACGGTGGGGTAATTTTCATGCGAAAACGACGGTTTTCTGTTGCAGATTCAGCCGCATGGACGTCATCGGTCGTTTCGTGGATCGTGTCCGACCAGCGAATGCCAGCGAATCGAAGCGAGGACGATGATAACTTTGAGATAGTAGATCCGAGCGGTCGTCGTCGAATGAAACGTTGTTTGTTACGCTTTTCAAAGTTTAAGCAACCTTGGTTGCCAAATTTGTTGTATGCTGCAAAAGATTTCCGTTGTTATCGGCGCATATCCTACGCGCCACGCTTCCTTTTCGAATTCGACCCGGTTCGTGTCGGGCGGAAAAGCTGGACAAAGTAAAGTCTCGTCGAGTGGTTGCAGCCGGGCGAAGTTCTTAGATAGGATGGAAACGAGGTTACGCGTGAAACGCGCGAACACCAGACGATAAGTCGATTCGAGCGAGGAAACGAACCGAAAGGATGCTGCACACGGCCGCGTTCAAACATTAGCATTGTTAATTAGAATGAAATGGTGCGAACACGCGTTGATCGCACGCGCACGTTGGAAAAATTGAACGCGAGGAAGCGTTGCTGCTGCTGCTGCTGCTGTTATTATTGTTGTTGTTGTTGTTGTTGTTGTTCCAGTTGTCGTTCTCGTTGTTGGTGTAGTTGTTAACGAGAGGGCGAAAGTGAAACGAACGCGTGGCCGGCTCGACACAGTCAATTAAAGCACGACTCGATTAAATTTAAGCAGCGACAAGCGGAACGCGTTCGGTGCACACCTCGTGCGATGAGATAGTACCGAGCACCGCACCGCACCGCACCCCACCTGTGGCAAGATTACCGCGAGCGAGTAATCGGAATCCCGGAATAATAAAGCCAATTAAAAGTGTCAATCGATAATCGGTAGATTGTCGCCACATCGCGATAGCGGTTTGGAAAGCAGGGGAGGGGGCCTAACGTGCGACAGAGAGAGGAAAAAAGAGGGGTTGGAGGCGAAGGAGGAGGATGGCCACGATTCCAAGAAGACGTCGACAGCGATGCTTGCGTGGCCTGTTCGCGACCGCATACCTCTGCGCTTTCCTCCTATGGCTGAACGGAATCTTTGGCTGCGTCGCTCAAAAACCGATCAATCTCGGCGGTGTGAAGAGGCGGGACGTTTACATCGCTGGATTCTTTCCGTACGGGAGCCACGTGCCCGAGAGCCACGTAGGTCGGGGCGTGATGCCCTCGGTGAAGCTTGCCGTCGATCACATCAACGAGGATCCCTCCGTGCTCAGAAACTATCGGCTGCACATGTGGTGGAACGATACAGAGGTGAGTGCGAGTTTCCCTTTACTCTCCTTCCCAGCCTCTCGAAACGATCGAACCCGCTACAGTAATTGTTTCTCACAACCTCTTGGAAAATTGATGATGCTCGAGCCTCCTCGTTTTCGACCTTATCTTACCCGTTGCTTCGAGACTCGTTTAATTATCGACAGGCGGGTGGGTCGAAGTGAAAAAACTGAGAATTTGAAGCGTAGGCAAGGAAAAGGTTGCGTGAACAGATTCGTGAAGGGACAAGGATGAAAAAGTCTAAGAAGGGTATTCGACGGGGACTAATTTACGAGGGCGCGTGTTTTATTCGGCTAGTTTACCGTCGGATGATTGACTTGTTTTTGCACAGTTTGTCATTCGAGATAGAACGCCGACTCCTTAGCACGTAACAGTAGTAACGGCGAAACTGGTGGTGGTAGTAGCAGAGATCGAAGATAAGTTGGACGCGTCGAGAAACGATTCGTTCTCGTATATCGTTTCGCGTTCTGTTTTCGGCGAACAATTACGCGCTAATAACTTCATCAATCTGCCGGTTGAATTGATACCGTAAAAGATTGACCTCGAAATGTAACCATACTCGTTTCATTTATTTTTGTTTTACATATTCATCGGATTCGTTCCGGGGCACCGAGCATTACCGGAAAACGTATTATGCATGAATTCTCCGTAAAATCAATTTATTCGTTATCGTGGTCGCCACAACCAGTTTACATGTTGCATGCAAAAATATCAGCCCGATTTATTTCGCGATGCGTTTCGTCCAGACCGCGCGATACCATGGATCGTGAAACGCGACAGCCAAAATTACGCAAACATTATCAATCTTGCCGTCCTCGCTTAAAAATACGTTTACCTTCGTTTCGCGTATAATAACTACGATCTTTTATGATCGTCTGTTTGTTCAAAAAAAAAAAAAAAAAAAAAGCCTGTAGCATTAGGAATTCTTACGTGATTCGTCTCCCCGCCGAAGAGCAAATGATTTTCGATTCGAAATTGGCCTCGAATACACCGAACTATCCCACCAATGGAAATATGCTTTGGCTTCTTCGATCGAAAGGTCGCCGCGCCGGTTCGATCCTTAATATTTCTGTCGAGGCCAACATTTAACCACGATCGTGACAATCAATTTTTTAAATCCCCCCTCCCAGATTGACGTATCAGAAAACGTCCATACGAAGTAAACGTCACGCTGGGCTTTTTAAGGATATGGGTCAGTAGATCTCGGAGGAATCGTGGCTCATAAAATAGTAGCGAAAATAAGGACGGTAGTCGGGAAAAATAAGATCGGTAAAAACGTTTTACTCGATTCTTCGTGGGATCGTACAGAATGATCGTAAGAAAACGAAAGGGAAATGTAATATTGACAGGAATACATTTGACGAACTGAATGTTACTCGTAGAAGACATTCGCGTCGTCAAAGAAGGTTTCTACATATAAACTTTGATTTCGATGGTGTATCCCTTCGACAAGTGCAATGTCTCCGTTCGAACGAAATGAAACGGCAAAACTTCCGTTCGTGCAGATTCTTTGATTCGATGCGCTACTTCCGAAACATAAAAACATTCGTTGTCTTTGAGAGAATCGATCGATTGCAACGTGATTAAACGAAACACCCTCCTTCGAGCAGGAAATATTAACAGATCAAGCTTGAACGAAGCTACCCGAGGAGAGTTGAAGCGATTTCGGATATAAGATAAAACGAGTCGATGGTCGATCTCTTTTAAAGAGAAAATTACAGCTTCGAGAAGGGGAAAATTTGTACGGGTTCGGCCACGAAAGGCACGAACCGATAAACATTCGCCGTCTTTGCTAAAAATAATCGACGTTTTCCGGGTAACGATGTTAATCGATATAAAAAGAGAGAGCACTTAACGCTTCGTGTTTCCTGACAGGACGACAATATAATTCATTAATCGCTAGGTTCTCAAAACATTTTCATTCTCTCCAGATATACATATCTATGTATAGTACATACATACGTACGAGTAATATTCATTCCTTCCTAAAGCTATCTTACGCGCGAACGAGCAAACTCTGTTTGAATTTCAGTGTCGATACGTTTTTACCGTCGCGTCGCGTTGCCGACACGTTAATTAATTCGAAATTTGCGTTGCACGTTTATTTTTCGAACGAACGGAACGCGCCTGGCTGCATTTCCACGAATGCTGAAAAACGTCCGCAGGGTCATTCCATAAATCAGTTTCAACGAATCGAACGAATCACAGAGCGCGCCAGAAGAAAAACACGCGACTTTGTTTCTTTCGTGTTTCGTGGTCCGATTCGTCTCGAAAATTTCATCCGCTCCGTTCCGGTCTCTTCAACGTTCAACCAGGAAAAAAGCTTTTATTTCGTTTCTGGGCTCCATTTATTTCGATCGCGTTCCCTTTGCGCTAATTGTGTCTGTCTATCAAAGACGTATCAAAGAAAACGCAATCCGTCACGAGTCACGAGTGATTAACGAAACGATGTTTCCACGGTATTTCTCCTCATTTTGAAATTCCTTTGGTTACACGATGAAATATAGAAAAATAGAAAGGAGGAAGTATCGAAATTCGCATTCTTTCGGTATACGTGTACTGGTCGCGAAACGCGTATCAAAGGAGAGGTTCGGAGAAAGAGGTGGATTATAAATAGCCCGTCTCGGTATCTGAAATCAATGGTTTTACGTTGAAACATGGTTGAACCGTAATCGAAATAATACTCGATTCGGATTGTTACTCGCGATCGATCGCTCGAACGTCCGACACCCGACACGGGAATATTTCAAAAATTGTATTCACCTTGGTCGCAAATAGACATTTACGGATTGAAACGCTGAACGAGATAGATTATTCTGCGGGATGAATCAGCCGTTTCGGCGAAGCCGTGTTTCCTCTTTGATCGACGATAAAAAGGTAGAAGAACGGTAGGACCGGTACAAGCTGATTTCCTCGTAGGTACGATCGATTTTTCCCGAAAATTCCACGACTTAATCGTTCAAACAATATATTGTCGCACTACGAACAAACGTTTTAAGGATTTTTTACAACGTCGTACGGTTCCCGATGCATCGATACGATCGTTCCCGAACAATAAACAAATTTATTGCCTCGAGTGCACGTTTCGATACGTTCCGTAAACGTTAATATTTTACAGCGATATCGATGATTTAAAACGATTACGAATGCGAACGAAACGGACCAGAGCCGGACGGGCATGCGGCAGAGAAAATACATTTCAATTATCGTTACGTTTTCTTTCTGATAACGTTGGAAATCAACTTGAACCTGACATTTATATTCCGCGATCCAATTTTACACCGAGGTAAGCCAATCGCGTTCCGCGTTCCTGCACAGACACCGCGTCGAATTTTCAGCTTATCGGCACGAAACTTTTCAAGTAAAATCTCTTCTTTCCCACGATCTTTCAGAAAGTATTCTTTTAGCAATCGAATGAACAAAACAAAGTTTGTCGCGAAACCGATATTCCATTAAGGTGAAACACCGGGAAGCTGATCGATCGATCTAGGTGGACCGGTAATAGTAGTTTGGCACACGTGCCGTGCCGAAAAACGTTTTCCCGTATCTGGCCATTTTCTCGAGTCTGCTACATTCGCGCTCCATTAATTCCCGAAGAAATTTCAGAGAATTACGTCAGACACACGTATTGTAGGTAAAAAAAAAGAAAACTGTAGATACATACATAGGTATCCACTGTTGCGTTACACACGGCAACGTAGCGAGAGCATTTAAAAAATTTCACCATTCCATCGAAGCGGAAAACTTGACCCCATTGTTTCGTATATTTTACCCGTTTCGTACGTGGACCGCATTTCACATCGAGGGAAAAGTATTTCCGGCCGATTCCATTGACAATTCATTTTCACCTAGCAACGATTCACCTCGGTGGCAAGGTGAGCTTTTATTAAATTCGTCGAAAGCCACCGAAGATTCTTATCGGTTACCGAACAAACTTGAAATTAATCGACCGTTGATCGATAATAAAAACAGAAAGGAATTCTTACGCACGGTTCGAGGGGTCAGAGTTGACGTTAAACGTCGGTGGTAAGAAGTTTTCCCGTATTATTTTCGCGAAACAAATTATCTTTTGAAGCGGAAACGGCACGGCGCGGTGGTCGGGTTCGAGTATCAAACAGTTGGAAGACGTATCGCGAGGGATGGAGCCAAAAAGAAAAACGCGTGGAACACGAAGGGAAAAGGAGAGTAGCGTGAGCGCGAGGTACGAAAATGTTTGTTAGGAGGAACGCAACGGGTGTAACGGGTGTAACGGGTGTAAGGGGGAGCAACGCGAGGGTGATACGCGACGTGGAAGAAAAGGGGATCCCGGCCGGTGCGAGGCGTGATCGATCTGCAGATAATCGCGACCTATAGCTTCGCCGACCAATAATAGCGGTTTGCCTATTGGAGAAGCTCGTCGAGAATTCTTGCCGATAAATTGTACCTTGCAAAATTCTACAAACTTCACGATCTTCAGTCTTCTCTTGCCACCTCAATCGTATACCTGATTGTACCTGAAGGCCAGACTAACCCAAGTCCGTTCTTTTTCTTTTAACAAAGTAACAAAAATGGACTTGGATTAATCTGACTGTCGGATACAGCGTAGTTCGTACAGACTTCGCAAAAAAAAACACGCTAATTGAAAATTTCGGACCATCGTTTTTTAGTGCCTTCAATTATGTTTTATCGCGTTCGACGTAGTAATTCTTCTTCACGATTTTCTTGTTCAACGGTACAAGGTAAATAAGTTCCGTGCGACTTTTCTATTTGTTCAGCACACACTATACGAACTCGACGGTTGCTTGTACTAATAAACACAGCGAGAAAATGTCGAAAATATCAGTCCGCCAGGGTGAACGTGTTATATCTGGTACATCTAACGCTCGTATTGTCAAGTATAACGGAGAAAAAAAGGTGTTGTTTAAAAACGAACCAAAGCCGTTGATCCTTTATGATTAATTTGGAAAGAAAATTGATAAAGCGAGAGAATAAACGAAATAAGAAGGGCAATGGGGTGAACGCGAGGGAAAGGTAGGGATTGAAAGAGAGGGAAGAGTATAAAGCAAGGGAGAGAAAGAGGGAGAAGGAGAGGGGAATAGCGGGTTAAAGAGAGAGAGATATATAGAGGGAGCTCACCTTGACTCAGTGGCTGTGCAGTATCGATCCGTCGGGTAAACTCACTAATATAATTGTCTCTGTACCACAAAAACTAACAGCCAGCTACGTAGCTGCGTGGGTAAAGCTAGCTTAGCTAATTCGTCGACGTTGAAATTCGTTAGCGAGATTTTCCCCGGATGGGAAGGAATTGACCGAGTTTCGTCTCGGTTAACTTTTAATCGGTCGGCAAACGGTGGCGGCGCGAGTTTGTGTCGCGAGCGGAAATTCTCGCGATGCGATGCCACGCGGCGTTTAACCAACGTCAAGAATCGATCGCTGTTCTCGGCAAACTTTTCGCGGGACGTTCGATCCGAATGAAAATCACCAGTTTGAAGAAGAACGAGCAAAGACGACAGCCTTGAATACGGGTAAACTTTGACCTCGCCTGTTCGCAGCCGATTCCGCGAACCCAGCCACGTTAAAAGATGATCCACTTTCCCGTTTTATCATTTTATCGTACAGTCGAAAGCTTAACAAGTGTCCGGATTAAGTTAGGATCGGCTGGCACACGGAAAGGAAGCGTAAACACAGAGCATCCGTCAACTGTATAAAAGCGTGCGCTCTTTCTTCGGCCACGTGCGGAAAAAGACCCAAAGGAAATAACCTCTTTCTCTCTAACGCGTCGCTTCAGCTTAATTCGCTTGCGTTCCGCTTCGATGGTTAATATTTCACAGTTAAATTGCGATGGATTTGTCGAGGAAAGAGAAACGACTGGCGCGTACACGGGAGCGACCGTTTAGTTTGCGTGGCTGGCATAGGAACGGGAAGCTGTAGAAGGGACTCCAGCAACTATAGTAACACGGTAGCAACATAATTACGCGTGGTAAACTGGTAGAACTCGGTCCGGAGTCCGGACGCGCTTTTACATGCATGCATGCACGACGTTTACAGCGTCGCGTCGCGTCGTGTCGGTCAAAAGTTCGAGGCCGACCTGGCTTTACCGAGCTTCCGTAAGATAAATTGCCCCGCGTTTAGATCTATCGTTCTTCCGACGTACCAACCATCCAACGAACCGATTCTAGCTATTTTACGAGCTACGTGCAGCCGGAAACGTGAACGAGTCACTCTACCTGCTCTTCGTTGATAAATAAAACAACGGCCTACGAGTATGATACGCTCGATGTACGTTACATCATACAATATATCACGCGTTTATTTAAGAAATATTTGCCTAAAATATTACTCGACGGAACGTTACGAAACGGGAGATAGGAGACTGGAATTTTGCATATTTTTAATTATCTTGCCCGTTTTCCTTCCGTCCGTGTCTAGCTCGCTTTCCTGAAAAAGGCTTCATTATCGTGTCAAACGAACGAACGAACGGACGCGATAAAATTGACGATCCCGTGCGGGTAAAAATCGATTTGTAAACCGTAGCAAAGTTTCGCAATACCGATAGGTCTCGGGACGAGACTAGCATCTCGGACAAACGTTCGGACCGTTCGGACAATAAATTTTCGCTGAAAAGTTATTCACACCTTAGCAACACAAAGTACATACACGTCATTTCGAGGGATAGGTTTGATATCGAACGATCGACAAGGGATTTCCTATACCGTTGAGAGGCAGCGAAAAGCTATTCTTTTCATTCAGGATGAAGGATACGCGCATATACGCTAAAAGAGCGACGCGACGTTTCCCTTTTCGAGGGTCAAGTTGAAAACGCATTTTCTCCGCGAAACGTTTATCACGAGTCGTGAGTCGAATACATATACAATACATATGCATATACGTATACATGTTTATGGCAAGGGTAGCGTGTACGTTTTATACGTGTACATTTGAATGGAAATCGAAATTACGCTTAGCTACGTTGCTAAGAGTCTATGTGCACTCTGTGTACGCTTTCGTCGAACCATTTCGATTCAACAACCCGTGACCGAAGAAAACTCGACGCTCGATCGACTCGTGACAACTGGAAAAACTCAACGACATCCTTTCTTGCGAAACGAACTACTCGGGTGGAAAAAAGCTCCTACCAGCGGAAACAGAAATCTCGAGGAATTTCAACGAAAATTCGTCCTCGTTCATTAGCGACATCGAATCGAGTACGTTTAATTATATATTAGATTATAGATTATTCAATTATTTCTTGTCCGAACGCATGTCAGGCGTCGGGTGTTTATTCGGTAAAATCCTCGTTCCTCGTTTCTAACGAACCCTCTAGTGATAACGCTTATTATTTGCTCTTCTCGAATAAATGAACGCGTTAGTGCGTTTACCATATTTTCATCGGTTACGAATCGAGGATGGTTAATTAATAGAATTCTTGATTTAGCGCGGTTCGTTATTCGACAAGAACGTATCATACCTACTAGACTTTTATATTTTATGCCTTTCTGCTGCTCTTTTTCTTTCTCAGTTTGCTCCTTTTCGTTTTTCCTTTCCAACTTGTCCAATAACTTTTAGTTAACCCCGTTTAGCAAGGCGTTCCTGTCCTCCCGTTTGTTCTCGCACTTTAATCTCCACGCTCGAAAGTCGTCCGCGAAACGGTATAAAATTCGGTCGGAGATGGTAGTGTTTCTCTCACGGATGAATTTTGTTAGTTCACACTGTCGGGACGTTTACCATGGGTTTTTCGAAAACCGTGTGGCGCAACTTTTTAATCACCGCGCGGTGCTCGTTACGTTTCTGCGATCGACACCAGAACTATATTGCTCGAGTTCGGCATCTATAATCTACAGTATTTGCGAACCAATTAACGACAATAATAACAATCATTATTGGCTAATCAGGCTATGTCCACAATTGTTACGCCTTTCCTTCGTCGATGAGGAAAGAAGGATGGAGAAGTACGTATTCGCGACCAGTTGGACGGATAGTTGAACGAGTACTCGCGAAAGAGTAGCAGACACTACAAACGAATCCGTTTGGTAGCTATTATGAAAACTATCACAGTCAGAACGTTTGGAATTTTCCCGCGCTAATCGCAGCTTTCTTTCAATGTTATTTTCTCGGTCAATGTTGGCGCATCAAGTGCTACGTCCGTTAATGTATTTGCGATTAATTAAGCTAGAATCAATCGATATGTTGAAACACGTAGCTCGGTGCAGAAGCTAGCAGCCAGAGAATAAAGAAAAGAAAGGTCATTACGCGATTAAGCCAACGCAATATCTTCGAGACGATGCTTTTCTATTTTCTATGTTTTAGTCGGCTCGAAGAAATATGTATACATATCTAATCTCAGGAACGAGGCTTTTTCTTCTTATCTCGTCCGTGTATTAACGCGCTTACATCCAATTGCTTGAACTAATTGGATGTCGCGCAACCATCTGATCGTTCTTCATTCTTCCTGAAAGCTTGTTTTAGTCCGTTTCGCAACAACATATCGACAATTAAATCTCTCTAGTCATCCTGGAAGTTGATACCGCTTTTCTTAACGACGATTAGCTCGAAACGTATAGTATAAAACACTTTCAGGATGTTTGTTATAAAACGTAATGCCATCGGTATAAATGTTTATTGCCTTCGCCATTAAACAGTGTTCACGAATTTTGCGAATACGGTAACCGTGTTTGGGCAATTCTTTGTACGCCTAATTTTTAGAAACATTGAGAATCAAGACGACATTGGTCTGACGGGACAAAGTTAACGTTCGATCGATAACGTTTGCAAAGTTTTTATTTGTAGCATACATTGCTTCCCAGGCTGCTCGAAGACAATGTATTCCTTACAGTGTGTATAGTTTAGAAGCAACGGTGTGTATAGTTTAGAGTTTAGATTTTAGATGGACAAAGACCGATTATTCTATAGACTAACCTTCTACAATATGATTTACGATGTAAAGCTTTGAGAAGAACGTTCCTTGAATAAAATTGTTACGACGACGGCGACGGAGTCGCATTCATGCTTTTTTAAAGTTTGACTCGTTCAAGGTTCTCGTTCGAAGCTCGTCACAGAGAAGTACGACCCATTCGAACGTTCTATCGTTAAACGACGATACTTGTAGCAGGCGACCAAGCACGAAGGCAATCGAGCGACGCAAAAACCGTTCGTATCATTATTCTAAAGGATTCCTCGATGATTAACGATCCTTCGTGACTCGTTTGCCTAAACGCGTTCTTGCTCTCGGTGAAAAAGCTGCACCTCCTTGAAGACTCGATAGTCGCTGCTAAGATTTAAGCAAATACCTGTCAAATGGAGAGAGAGAGAGAGAGAGAGAGAGAGAGAATTCAAGCGTGGTTCGAGTCGTTTTCGATCGTGAAATAGAAACTTTCGAGACGCTTCGAGCTAGTTACCAGTACACACTATAATCGGGGCGCACGAGGCACACGAGCACACGACCACTTAAACGCTCGTGTGAGCTCCGACGCGAAAATCTTGAAACTTTTTCGAGACTCTTGAAACGAGAAAATAATTTTTCAAGCGACACGACGCGACGCCGCGCCGAGACGGTGACAGTAGCCAGATACGGCACACCGGAAGCCATCTACGGAGAAAATAATTAGTACCAGGTGCACGATACCGTCGTGCTTCTTCTTTGCGAAGTGTAGCTCGCTTCAGAATTTGAAATTCGACGAAGGATTTATTCAACCAGGAGAAGATTACGCGACTAAATTGTTGGAAAAGTAGGGACAATGAGCTCCGACCGTCCGTCGCTATCCACTGCTGTCTCCTCGAGTCTAGAACGATTATCCTTTCGCCCCCGTGTTCTACCCAGCCCTACCGTTCGTTCGGGGTGAGATGTTTGCGATAGATTTTGAAAGTTCAACCCCGTCGAGGGTTTCGGTCCTTTCCAACCTCTCATCCACTTCACCCTTCGCTGTTATGTGCCGCTTTAACGCCACTCGTCCGTCTAGTTCTCCAGTTCTTTGCCCGCCATCGGAGGCTGGATTTAAAGGGATGCTCGAAAGGAATCCTCTCGTTCCCGTTTGCTTTCCTCTCTGTTTCTCGCTCACCGTTTCCTGCATTTCTCTTTCCACGAGGATCACCTGGAATCAAAGAATTCGTTTGGAGCGCGGTGCATCGAAGAACGCGCTTAAACCTTTCGCTGCGACCATTTCTGCTCGAAACGTTTCGTTACGTTAAGCATATCGAATTGTTTAACTTAAGGTTGGAAACACGAACAAAATCATTTTGTTCGTGAAAGTATATTTTCACCGCATTATCTTTGCAACAGGTATTCATAATATATTGTCCAGGTATTTTGTCCAGTGCTTCGAAATTTTCTGAAATTTGTCCAGCGCTTCGAAATCTCGAGTTTTTCGTCGAGATTTTAAGCTGCGACATCCTGTATGTGGACTGTAGGAAATTTAGGAAAGCGGCGGTTCTCGTGGAGCGACGATTTTGTTATTACATTTCGAGTGTCATCCTTTCACCGAAACTCGTTGGCCATGAAATACGCCGAATAAAATGTTTCGCGTCGTCGCGGAACGAGCACTCTTCCCCTTTATGATATTAGACGTTCAAGCGTCCATAGGTCAATTTATTGAAAATAAATAAATTTGTTGAAAAACGTGATCCTCCTCTTTTGTACGGGTCGACGCGTGATCAATTTTGACGAAAACTGGCGAAAGCTCGTTTTATCGAGCAGTCTCGATCTCGATATCAAACACATTCGTATTTGTAGGATTCTAATTACTGCATTGCTCGTTAGATAATACAAATCCCGACTTTACGTTTGGGAGACCGGTTTTCGAGCCGCGCCAAGTAATTATGGAGATTTTAATTAACGAGAAACCTTAATTACGCTTGCCACGGTTACGATATACTGCTTTTAACGGATGCATCGTCGTACGGTCGAAAGCTTAAAGCTCTTAAATGCTTTTTCCCTCTCGTAATCGATGTATCATATATTCATGAAGAACAAACAAAACGGTATAAAGTATTGGGGGCGGCTCCTTGAGAGAGCGGTTTAAAGTAACGAGAAAATAGAAGTATGGACGGAACGACGAAACGACAGCTCGTAGGAAAGCACACCTGCCTGCTCGATGATACGCGAAACCCATTCGAGAAGAATACGTATAGAGAACATTATCTGACAGAGTTATACATACGTTAACGGTGACGTACAGCCTTTATCGTTGGTAACGTGACTCCCTCGGACTAACGCCCTTTTGTCTTCGTAGTCTCGAGTCGACTTCGAATTTCCAGTCTCTAATACACGTTGGAAAAATTCGAGAATTTGATCGGAAAACTTGCAATTTACAAGCAATTATAATAGCAACAGTTACGCGGATAAGCCCGTAAACCGAACAATTCGAGATCCGTTTGGCGCAATACCTCGGTTGAAGCGAGCTTCTATAATAGTTTCTACAAATCATCGAACAAAGAGGTTGAAAAGAAAGTTTAAGTTGGTCGTGACGTAAGCGGTGCGGCGCGGGTCGGGTCGGGGCGGTGGCTGAAAGAGGAAGCGGAAAAGGAAAAAGTATCGGGACTCGGTACGCAAAGTTGGCAAGTTTCGAATCGGATACGCGATCAGGTTGCTCTTGGTAATTACCGAGCCTCCCTCTGGCATCGAGATAACGCTCGAGCCGACAATTGAGATCGTTCCGGGATGCGAGTTCCGTTCGAGAGCATTCTCCGCTTGCATTTCGCCACCCTTCAAATTGTTCTGTAACTCGAACTACTTGCAATTTGTTCGGGATAAGATTGCTCTCCAAGATCCCTGCTGCTTCCTGTTTCTATTGAACTTTGATCAATTTCGAGAACCCAAGCATTTTCAATGGAGAACGTGGCTGGCGACAGCTACACGAAAGTAATCTCCGTTTCGTGTGAAACGCGTGAACGAACGGAAAGCCTGAAACGAAAGTTTTCAAGATCGATGTAGACAACGAGGTGGACAACGAATCGAGGAAACTCGTCGCCTTTTTGCAACAACTTATGAAACGTTATAGCTTATTTTCTTGGCAACCGTCGCGTCGGCTTTTGTAACTTACATTACGTACTTCTTTCCAAACAGAACGGTCCGATAAGGCGGCCGGCCGGCTGTCCTATTTCCTAGCTTTTTCCTTCGAATAACGACCAATATTCTATCGACTAATACCTCCTCCACCATGTTTTCACTTAATTCCACCAGTTGTTTTTTTTTTCTTTTTGCTTCGGCCATTCGTCGAAAGGTACGCAAAGGGTGTTCGAAAACAGAGAATAAAATAGCCAGTGGTAACGAGAGGACGGCAAAGTGCATTCGATGAATACGGAACTAACGGCAGCGCGGCGCAGCTAGTGGATTTTACTTCGTCAGCGAATTCCCTTTCAAAGCTGCTACCTAATGACAACCTTTGTCCGCGCAAAGAGAACTATTTAACACGTTCTTACGTTTCTCGCGACGCGATGCCGGAACTTTTACACCTTTGCTTTTGTCTTTTCAATTAAACTAATTGAAAGAAGAGAGACAGGAACAGGAAGCGTGACTTTTAATTATCATCGGGATAAAACGCGTTAAAGGGTGAACGTGCGTTTACCCAAGCCTTCTTCTTCGCTCTCGTGGGCCGTAGTCAACTCGTGAAATTTGTTGATTAGCAAAGTTATTTCTACAGCGAACAGTTTAAACGTCGAGTTCGAAAACGAACAATCACCCTTCGATTCAACTACTGCCACTTTTCTGGCGATAGATTTGCAACAGTGTAATAAACGTGACAATTTATGCGATTATTTGAACTGGCGCGGAAAATGTCCACAACGATTGCGAATTGTTATGATTTTCTTTCGGTTCGAATTTACCTTGCACCTGAAGGCGTTTCCTTCGCTGCCATTATCAATTCGCGATCACGAGAAATATTGAAAGAAATTCGTGGTGAAAGCAAAGAATCTCCACTACGCCACGATGTGAACGTTTCCCGTTGGTACGTGGCGTATGGGCTCTCCTTTAGATGGGAAGTATCGTGGTATCTGACACGAGTAGGACGACGTACATCGTTACGTTTAAAGTTGAATGCTGAAAGTTGAAAGATTGGGGTAAGAGGGATATCAGGAGGAAGTTAAGGGAATGCAAAGGACGGTGTAGGCTGTAGATAAATGAGAATTGTATAAACGAGTGTACATGCACAAAGGCTGGCTGATTTCAATCGGTAACCGCGGCGCGGTAGCAAACCGTAGCAGAGCGCATCGAGCACGAACTCGTTTCCGAGAGTTAATTATCGGAATGCATCACGCTCCGCGTCGCGTCGCTGAGACTCGCTTCATTTTTCTCCCGAGAGTATACCGTAATACCGTATACCGTATACTGTATACATACAGTACTAATATAAACGGGTCCGCGGTTTCCCTTTGGCTCGTTTGTACGTAGAAATACGGTTAACGAACGGGTCACCGCACGCTAAAACGATCGCCTTCCACCTCAATCACCTTCTTTTTCCTCTTCCTCTTCCTCTTCCTCTTCCTCTTCCTTCTCTAGAACCGAATGCGTACCGACCG
Source organism: Stelis phaeoptera (assembly GCA_943735885.1). Taxonomy (NCBI): domain Eukaryota; kingdom Metazoa; phylum Arthropoda; class Insecta; order Hymenoptera; family Megachilidae; genus Stelis; species Stelis phaeoptera. The sequence continues at coordinate 14,959,069 of OX030932.1, read as the reverse complement.
TTTCCTGCACGTTCGATTTTCTTTCCGCTATCGTTTCGATAGACGACTCCCTGGAGGTCCGACAACGAACGAGAAAGGAAAAGGCTGCAAACTACAGGCTTTTGCGAGGAAACTCGATAAAGCGCACACGACGCGACGCTTCACGCCATTCTTTGCATGTATCGGACAATGGTTAGCTGCGCCAACACCTATCCAATATCTTCGTTTTACCGATAACCCGGCTTATTATTCCTTTCGCCGTTACGTTACGTTACGTTACGTTGTTCGGGGGAAAAAAAAAAAAAAGGATAATGTTAGTTGCGGAACATGTGCATGTATAGTATCTTTCATATGTCCGGCTGGATTTCGAGCAACGGTATATTTTGGTTTAATTCCCGACCACGGTGTAACCACATCACACCACGACGACGTTTCCTTGCTCTATGCCTCCGCTGGGAAATACAACGACTCGCGAATGAACGCATCGTTACTGTTTCACACAAGAAATCACTGTCTATTGTTGCTGCTGCTGCTACTACCACAAGTAGTTTTCTTTTCACTTAGAAAAAGTACCGTTGTTAGGGCGCGGCGCGACGCGGTGTTGAGATTATTCGTGACACCAATTTTTTCGCAAATATTCGATTAATCTTTCGTTCAAACGTATGCCTTCCTTCGGGTCTGGACTACTTACAAGATATACATATACAGGGTGTTTGGTAACTGGTGGTGCAAGCGAAAAGGGAGTGATTCTACTTGAAAAAATAAGTTGAAAATGTAGAATAAAATTTGTTTATATGAGGCTTTGTTTTCGAGAAAATCGACTTTGAATTTTCGCCGGATACGCATGCAGTTGATTATGTCATGGTTGAACGAATCCTGATAAGAACCATACTGGCCGGCATTTTTAACAATTTTTCCATCAATAAAATAAATTCTTAAATATTACATCCTATATTGTTAGTCATAAACCTATGACATATGATTTGTATCGAGATCTGTTCAACCATGTCATAATCAAGTTCACGCGTACTCTGAGCAAATTCAAAGTCGATTTCCTCGAAAACAAAGCCTCGTATGAAAAAATTGTATTCTACATTTTCAACTTATATTTTCATGTAGAATCACTCCCTTTTCGCTTGTACCACCAGTTACCAAACACCCTGTATATGTGCATGTAGCAAATCATATTTCGTCGGTCTGAAAAGAGAAATATCTATGCGAACAAATTCCTAAAAAGAAAAAAAAAAAATAACAAAGAAATAGCTTTCAAGATATTCAACAAAATAATATGGTTTCGGATCCCAACATCAAAGGTTCTTTTCGCCCATTCGAAACAGGATGATCTCCGATAAAAGAAAAAACTGTATGAAATATTTTTGTTCGAATACATCGTACTAAAAACGGGAATCAAAGTTGACGAGTACAGTGACACGCAACATTTGCCGTTAACAAATTCTGAAAGGAACCGTTCCCTCTTCCTTATTTTTCCATCGTATTTTTCTCACAATCAGTAGTGCGGCACATCTGGCAGCCCCGGTTCGACCGTCCATTTTTCTCCAACCCAATTCGACTAATGTGACCGTAATATATCTGTTGTTTTCGACTTGGCTGCGAACCGATAACTGGAGCGTTATCGTTTTCCATATTTCACCACCTCTGTCGTACTTACTTCGCGTATCGAGCGCGATTCAACTATTTCATAGAAAAGTTAAAAATTGTGTCGGTAAACGGGAAACGGGAAACCATTTGCCCTTTTTGGTTGTCATTTTTGGAGTATCACGATGCCCACGACGACCACAGACGGTGTATAAGTTACAGTGTTTCTTCGTATGATATACTCGCCGTATTTCGTTTCAACCGAGTTTTTGCTTCTGGAGTCGAGGTTAAAATTGTCGCGCGGGAGAAAAATCGTCGGCATGGCGCATCGAGAAAAGTGGTCGAAGAGGGAAACGACCGGACCGCAAGGAGAAAGGTGAAACGCGAGCTACTCGAAAGGATCCGTAACGTTCTTCAGACTAAAGGGGATAATCAGACGATGGCACCCCGATGCACCATTTTCCAGTAGCGTTTTATCAAATGCTTTCTCCTTCATATTCCAAACGAGTTGGTAAATCGTCGCGAACCGTGTCAAGTCGCGTAATTTACCTAAATTGTACAATACATAGGTTGATTTGCGCGCGTTTGAGCGACGCTATGGAATTCAACGTCTCTCCCGATACACCTCGTTACGTATTACGACCGTATCGATCGTTTCCGGTGATTACGCGTAAATATATAGACGCGTTACACGTGTACAATGTACAAACGTGCGACCAATGAAACGCATACATTACCCCTACGAATTAAATCGATAACACGACGAAATTTACCGAACGTTCAGTCGTCCTTTCCGAGCTACAGACGCTCGTAAATTCCCACACGTCCAAGGAAAGCTTCAGCCGAATAAAACAACCGAATTACAGTGGAACGTATCGAAATCACGGTTCTCGATAGAGTGTCGCGATCAAACGATTCCAGGCTTCGCCTCAAAAGGAAAATTGCGCGAGGTGGCCAAAGAAGCCAGCTGCGATTAAAAAGAAGATTTCACCCCGATAGAAAGAAGCAGCTATCGGGCAAAGGACGAAACAAAAGCAGCGTCGCGTTGGAGAAAACTGTTTGGCTTGGAAACAATTATGGTTCGCGTTGTAATAAACGCGATCAACTTCCTTTTCGACGTAGATCGTGGGTAAATTTGGTGACACGCTCCTTGAAAAGCGACGTTCTTCCTGAGATTGCTTTCGCACATAGGTATTATACATACATAGTATACACGAGCTAGACGCCAGACACTCGTACTTACACGAGTCACTCACCCTTATAACTGTTCGTTAGAGAGTCTTGGTCGCGTTTAAAGTCGATGTCCACTTAACCCCGATTCTTTGTCTGCTGTCTGTCAACGTGTCTACTTCACGGTTCATTCTTTTTACCACGACAATTATACGAGAATACGAGATACCTTCGCGCCACCCGTATCTCCCTTTCTGCCGTTCGTGTTTGAAAATCTTTCTCGTCTAGACTTTGGATCGTTCAATTCGCGGATGGAAATATTCGAATTTCAACTTGTTCTCAGTCTGCTGAGAGGAGCAAATGAACGTTTGTTCTTTGCTTAAAGTGGATTTTAACTCGGGCCAGAGCGAAAGAAGACGCTGCTGGTCTTCTTCTGTTAGCTTTTCGCCGGTATCGTTTGCACAGCTTCTGCCTCGCTCGCGCCGAACAAATCGGACGACACGACGCGACGCGGCGGGTGTGAACTGTGAACGTTTAATCGTGCTTCTTACATAGCTCCGATCGATTGAAACTCAAAACTCGAAATGATACGAAACAGAAAAGGCAAACCCGATTGCCATTAAACGAGTTAATCGTTGACCCGATTGCGTTGCTTCCAGCCGACGGCGACGTTAGGCTAATTACGATATTCCGTTTGGTCGACCTGCCACGATTCACCGGATTACACGCTCTAGCTGAAACAGACCTGATCCAGAAGGGTAGAACGTATCGTGTCGTAAACATGTATTCTACGGTTATCCACCCTGTTACGCCGAACACTCTTCGTTGGAGCGGAACTACCTTTTTTCCGCCGCTTTATTCCACGATTTTCCACGAGTTTACGAACGACGGAGAAGCGCACCGAACTGGCAAGCGTGTATAGTGTATAGTGTATAGCGTGTACAGTGTATCGAAAGGGGAAGGAAGAGATATCGTTAGGTGTATCGGGTCCAGATCACGTTCCTTCGTTACAGTCGTATCGATCTTCGTAACTTTGCCCCTCGTCTTTCGATCCTGTCACCTTCAACCGGATACCAACACCTATTCCAACTAACTTTCACGCGCTACGAGCATCTAACTCGATTTCATCCGGCACGAAATAGTCGGGAACTTTTCACTTAGAAATTGTCCATCGGCCAGCATCAATGTTAACGACAAACATTTTCTTTCGTAAATAGAGCCTCCCGTCGCGTCGACCCGGTTAAAAATTTTACTTCAAACCCGTTGGCTCGAATAGAATTGTGTCGATATCTTTTGAAAGCTTCGTCAATCGCTTCAAACGTGCCGCACTAATTACGGAACGCGTTTAGCAAACGTCTGTTTGTCGGAACGTTCAATTAAGCTTCAATTATTATCACAGCTGGCAATAACGGTCGCGTTCTTCTTTGTCGCGTTACGTCGAACGACAAAATACAACGGCCCAACGTCAACGTCCTTTGCAAAATCCCTCGAGCATCGCGTTTACGCGAGAAATTAATAAATGTTTTTTCCAAAGGTTTCACGAACGCGTTCACACTGTTTCAACTTTCGTAACGATTCCTTAGAAACGTCTCGATTGCACGAACGTTATTCTATCGAGAAACGTTAAACCTGTTTAAATAATTTACACGTTCGGCAAAGATCAAGCGGATTTTCAATTTTAACGTTGCAACAGCGTGCAGGTATCTTTCGATTTAAAGCTTATACCTATCGACGATGGCGCAGACTAAAACACGCCTGTCCTATATACGTCCTGGGAGCATTAAGGACGTTAGCGTAGGTAATTAGTCTCGGCTTCAATTAATATCGTGCGGGCGGTTGCATTTTGTCGCGACTAGACCTCTCCGCGTCGCTTGAGAAACCCCTAGTGAAAATCGCAACTCGATCTATCGTTCGGGAACGATTAAGAGATCCGACAATTTCCCTGTCGGACGCGAGGCTAGTTAAAAGAAGAGCACCAAGAAGTTATTGAGTATGCAGCAGGATATAATCGATACGCAATTACATTAACGTTTTACCGGCAGGAAAGCAGTTGCTCCCACGACATAAGACGATTAAACGTGAAATTAATGGAGGACAGGCGGGTAACTAGGATTCAGCTTGAAATTAGACAGGCTAAAGAAGCATGAAATCCGCTTAATGTTATTGAATACGGTTGTCGGTTGGCAGCGACTGTCGAGCACGCGAAAAAGAAAGCTTCATCGCGGAGCGGCGTCGAAACAAGTCGGGTTAATGGGACAAAAAGGGCAGCGTAATCGCGAAGCTTGCAAGCGAAAATCGTTGGAACGTCGACCTTATGCGCAAGGAGCAAGTTTTCCGCTTTTTTCTAACGGTATGGTTTCGCGTTTCGCGAGACGAGCGAACGGAAGCCAGCCGGTTGGCAAGACCTCGATGAAAAAAAGCAATAACTCTAGCTCGTAGAAAATGACCGATAGGCAATCGACTATTGGATATCGAAGCGAGGATTCGGTGTGTAACTGAGCCGCTTGTCTCCTAGTAGGTCGGCTAGCTGTTCCGTTCGTTTATGATTCTGCCTCTGCTCCTACTCCTGCCGGCCTGCCGGTAGTAGGTAACTTCGTAGATGTAGGTTGATTGCTTGCCCGATAGGGACGCGTCCCGTTCCTTCGTTCTTTCTTTCCTTCTGCCTCCCTCGCTTTACGATCAGGCAAAACTTCATTTTCACCAGCCAGAAATCGTTCCCTCTTTTATTTCCGATCGATTCTTTTCGAGCCGGTTGATTCGTTGCTCGCGATCCTATAAAATGTCAGGCTATTTTCGAGAATATCTGCTGCTTCTATCGCTCCGCCTCGCCAAGCCTCGCCAAGCCTCGCCAAGCTTCGCATTTCTGTTATCTTCCACTACGATTCTTCATTTTTCCAACCTTTTCTGATTGCACATTACAACTATCGCATTCTTCGTACGACGAATGAACGATGCCGTGACCAACGATAGAAGATCGTTCAAAGCGTTACGTTTCACTCAGACACGTAACTGAAATTAAGGTTCAACGGCTTCTTTAGGGAAGCTGGTTGAAAGCGGTGGTTCGTTTTAGACTGTGTTCAGCGAGAGGAAAGTGACCAAGTTGAATTGCAGCACACGATGATATTCGTCGGCCGGGGGTGGTAGCTGGCAAACAAAGTCCGGCTGAAGGAGCGGCGCGTTTACACTTTCAGCTGAAACGACGCCTGAAATTGATCGTGTGTCATCTCGTACGGGAGAGTCCAGCGAAAAGACGGACGCAGAATTTAATTTATAACTCGCTTCGAGCAACTTATCGACTAGGTAGCGCTACGCCCGTTTCTTCTTCGTCGCTACACGGTTATCCGAAGGATCACAGAAACAACCTTACTACTCCTTCACTCTTTCATTCGTATTCGTAACTAAATGGCCAACGCAATATCCTTTGCCCCTGTTCGCCTACTTTGCTTCTCGAGAGACAAGACCAGATGGGATGGAAGGGGACGAAACGCGGAAGAAGAGGTCGTATATTTGACGATGGCAGCAACGTGGTAGACCAGTTAGCTCAGGATACGTGTCCCAGTTGCGACACGACAAACACGAGAAACACGACGCGGCGCGGCGCGACAAACAAACTTGTTTCCTTGCGCGCGGCGACGTCGACGCCAGTTTTCTCAGTCATTTCATCGAATCTAAAATTCGAGCTAACCGGAAAACGATCTCCCATCGATGGATGCGTTCCAAACTCATCATGTTTTTACAGGATGCAGGAAAAAAATCAGTCTCGTCGTTTTATGTACATCGCAAATAAATCACGAAAATCCGTATGCATTTTGTACGAATCGTGTCGCGAAGCTTCACGAACGAATCTTAAGGTTTTACGTTGGGAAAACAAACGATCACGTTCAGTCAACGAACGGGAAACAAAAGTTGGAATCCGTTTCTCAAGATCTCACGATACCTAGCTTCCATTTTCTTTCTTTTGTTGCAATCGGAACGCGAGCGAGAACGCGTTCAGCCGATAGCTAAATAGATCCGACTAATTAAAGGTAAACCGATGGCCGGTAAGAGAAAAAATTAGCTCGATCGTTACGGAGCAACCGCTTCACCTTGGCCGAAATGAGCCACGCTCAATTGCCCTCTTTCAAACGAGATTTCTTTTTAGAGAAACGCGTGGCGTCAGGCGTGGCAACTTCTCTCGATCTCGACACCGAGCATTGTTCGCAACGGGGCCTTTCCTTTCACAGAATTCAACTTTTCATTCGAAAGAAAGTTGCCGGCTGAAGAGTCGCCGGCCACCCTCCACGGAATGTCATTATTCGATGAAATAATTCGGTGAACCCGTGCTTCCATTATTCCTTCCATTTGTTCGACGAATCTTGCCAGAAGCAATTAGAAGACGGAGAAGAGATCGTTACTCAGGGTGCCGATCGAATTCTTTCGTCGAACGTAGAATGCGCCAGGCGCCAGGATGATGATTTTCAGCTTTCGGTTGGAGAGCTGAGAAACCAGGATTACAAGGTGATCAAATGGAATTCTCCACGGTGGTTAATCGCGTTGACAGAATCTTGGTGGAGAAACAGCGCGCGTGGCTTAGAAAATCGGTCGTAAGTCACTCGTAAATATTCATAACGCAAAGTAACTTTGCTCACCGTTGGGAATCACTTTGATTCGTACACAGTTTGCGGTATAACTTTGCCTATGATTGACCACTAAGCTCGTTCCCGGCATCGCGATATCGCTCGCTCACTTGCGAGAACGAAACCTCTTCGACAAGCGGCAAAAGCGTACGAGCAATGTTGAAACGATACCCGACGCTTTGCCGTAATGAACGTTGAAGCATTAAAACGATACGCTCGCGTATCCGCGAGTACAAGTGAACTCTCTCGAACGTGCACGCTAACGAGACTTCCACTCGTGTAAGTTGGTTGGAACGAACTGGAAAGTACTTCGCGTTCCCTGGTCGGGAAGGTAGTTGCGGCGGATTTGATCAGCTGCAAAAGAGTCCGTCCAACTCCTTTCCGTCTGGGAGGCGCGCTTTTCTCTACCATTTCCCATACAACTTTTCCAGCAATGAAACTTTCACACTCGCTCGTAACTTTTGTCGTATCGCGACCTATCGTATCTACTGTCGTGAACCGCCACGCGCCAGATGATTCGTCTTTCGAGTCAAAGTTATTCATCCCAGAGCCAGGCAACGCGTATCTTTTTTCTTTTCCTTTTTCAACATGATCGGAAACATTAATACGAAATTGGAAGTTCTCGAAAAAAAGCAAAACTTCCCGAAATAAACGAGCGTCGATGATTGAGCGCTATTTAAGAAAATTGCGGTTATGTTGGGTTAAAGTTGGTCGTGTTAGCTTCTTTTTTCTTTTTTTTTTTCTTTTTTTTTCGTTAAAAAATAGAACAGGATATAACGGAGGCAACTCGCGAAAAAAGACATCGTTATTATAACCGTTACGGGGTAAAAGTTGATGGTCGGTGTAATAGACGGCAGAGCAGTTCCAACTAACATAGCGGCTGCTCGATTATTAAACTTTGAGCGTGAAGCGTTTGCTCTTGCGTAGAAGAGGCTCTTCGATCGAAGCCGAATAGGGCAGTGAATACATGTTCCCTGGCAAGGTCTGCACCGTGAACGGAGCTTATCAACGGACGATGCTTATTTCATTTGTTAATCGTCGAAACGGAGGTCGATTCTGTTCGCGGCTAATTAATATTTCCCGCTATCTGGCGATGAGCGTTCGCGTATGCCTCGCGAGTGTTCCCACGAGATAATGTTCCTGGCGTTGCCTGTTTGCCCATTCGCCTGTTCGCCCGTTCGCCTCTTCCTAAATTAACTTTCCCTAATCCCCGACCTCCTCATCCGTCCCTATCCCTGTCCCTGTCTCTATCCCGTCATCCATTACCCGCCACCCCTGATCGCTGCTTTTCATCTTCTTAATGACAACTTTATCAGGAGCATCGACGGTCAACCGCAGTCGCCTTCGAATAACGATCTTTAATTCGTCCAGTGTAAGAAGAAGAAGAAGAAGAGGAAGATGAATTTTATAATGGCATTTACCTTACGATAATGTAAAATTAATTACTCGCATTTTTAATAAGAATTCGAGTCTCGATAAAACGTTGGTGCACGGTCGCGCACAAGTTTTGCTACGCGTACAAGTTTTGCTACGAGAGCTCACGTATACAATATATCCGGTTTTTTCGTTTTTTTTTACCCAAGACTGTACATGTAGAAGATAGCGGTGAATGTGTAAGCAAGTAACCACGGGTTGAGGTTTCCCCAACGAAACAGAGTATCCGGAATTAGGGTAACCGCTTGAAATGGGATTCGAGAACGGACGGTACAAAGGGGAACCGTGTAGAATTAAGATTTAAATCGCATTAGCTAAATAAGTGATCGTAGAAGAAAAGCACGTTTGCTTGCACCGGTGACCGTACCTCTTCCCGAAATGTTTACTAACGCGCGGTCAGCCATTTGATTCGGGTAAAATGTGCTCTCGACGGATCTGGAAATTTTCTTTCTCGAAAGGAAACAAACGAGAAAGTGGACCGACTGGATTGGCTCTTCCCTAATTTCGGGAGAAAACAATTCAAGTGTTTTCGAACGAGTAGCAATTGGTCGTCGATCGGAGGAAAAAGGTCGCGACAAACGTCGCGCTCCCCGTCTACCGTTGGAAACTTTATCCACAAACTTTGCCTATAAATAAGTCGGTTAACGCAACCCCCTACCCCCTGCTTTGTTTTCATTTCCTGTGCTCGTCGAGCGCCGAAACTTTGCTTCCTGCTATCCACGATTGTAACTTGCAACGACGAGAATATCAAACCGTTTGCTCTGGTTGGCTCCGTTTCCCGATTAAAAACGGATCCACGTTGCGTCGCTGTTTCGCGAAAAAAGAGCAGAAAAAAAAACACGGGTGGATCGAGGCAAGGGTTGCAGCCTTTCATAATATTTGCTTCCCTCCATATTTGATGGAAGAACGAATTCGTGGTAAATCACGCCACGGTAGACGTTCGTCGAGTCGAACAAACAGGGTCGTGACTCGAATTTTTCCCGTAGAAATTAACCCGTTACTTTAATACGCTATTGGATTATATTATCAGATGGTAGAAGGTAGCGGGAAGGAAGAGGAGGAAGAGGATCATTTCCTTTGTTTCGAGACACCGTCTAGCGAGAAGCGCAACAGCCGGTTAACTGACTGTGAAACACGAACCTTTTCCTCGTTAATTATATTGCCTTACATCGTAGATTTGTAAATCGAACGACGCTAGACGCGAGCTTTCCGCCGAATTTTTCAACCTAATTTACAGTTTGCAAAGCGGTATCGCGCGCACAGCGTTACTGAACCGCGTGGAAAATCAATAGCGGCGAGGATGCTCGGTTTCGTCGATCGTCTTGCAACGTCTTGCGCTTTTCCTTACCACGAATCTCTCTCGCTGCTTCTCTCGTCCCGTTTCCTACTACACTTATTGATTTATCGAATTCCATTGACGATATCGAACGCTCGCGAAGCAGCGATTCAAATTTGTATTTGTAGCGTAGAAAAAAAAGAAAAAGTTTCAAGAACACGATCACAAATGTAACGCCTCGTTATACGTAGGTATCTGTGGAACGCGCATGTTGGCAAATCTGCAATCGACAATCGACGCTCACCGAGCGTGAATAATCGAAAAGCGTCACCTCCGGCTCGGTAATTGCGCGAACAAACGAGCGAGATTATCACCCCTTAACGGCCGATGTAAGCACCACTCGACTGATAACTGATACTAGATCGTATCCTGCATCGAAATCTTTTGTCAAATAATCCGAACGTTTGCTACGCACACATATCGGTATAGCATACTAATTCGAATGCTGTCAAATTGGCGCCGCCACAGTGGGGTATTTGCACCGAAAAATCGGACATTACTATATTAGCATTATTTATAGACTCAGGATCATACTGTAGTAGGTCGTTGAATTCGTCTTAACATAAGCTACTACATTATGAAATAAAAAAGCCATTTTTGTGTTTAAACAATCGAAGTAACTTTGATTTTCAGTTTAAAAAAATTGTTTTTAGTAATTTTTTATATTGAAAATTGTAGATGCCTGAATATCAATTAAATTTTGATCAAAACGTTTTTTGTCGAATTATAGAAAACATTTAAAAAATAATGGTGACACTGGAGTGCTTGCGCCACAAAGCCGGACATAAGTATTTTAAAATGTACTGAATTTTCAAACTCCCATAATTTTTCTAAAATTCATTAAAAATGTATAAAACTAAAACTATTCAAACATTTTAACTTTCTATTTTTCGGTCTTTTGAATCATTTTTATGAAACTGAATATTTAAGAGGTAAGATTAATCTTCAAGTGAGAGCATGCCTTACCGCAAAACACAGAGAACAAAAGGAATAATGGTTAAATATGTGAAAGTATCTTTGAAAAAACTGCTTGGAATATTTCTTGCTGCACTGTCTGTTCATCGATGGATCTGTTTCGACTAATTGCAGTCAAGAAATCGAAGGCTTCTTTGTAACATAGCATAAACATTTGACATAGCATATCTACAATCAAAATCAGAACAATTCATCCGAACAGTTCCATAGCATTCTACGATGCTAGACAAACGCGAACGTACAGGCGAACGTGAAACGCTGAAACTTTTGGTTGCCATTTATATCTAAATTAACTATAAAAAATAAAACTTCAATCAAAATCAAAAGGTAAAACCTGTGAGAAAGTGTAGTACATACCAATCTGAACAGCTTCTACAATAGACAAAGTTACATCATTTTCTTTAAGTATATAAAAATCGCTAATAAGCAAACGATGTTTCAGAACGTAGCCAAGGGAGAAACGCGTGTCATAAAATCTTCTAATTTTCGGCGCTGTACACTGTACACTGCTTTATAAGTTTACAAATAAAAAAATGAACATTGGTATGCTGTTCCTCACATATTCAACTACCTTGAGCAACAACAATTCTGCAGTTTGCGCAAAATTTTTCAAATCGACTTTTGTCCAGCTTTTCGGTGCAAATACCCCACTGTGGCGCCGCTTCGAGGTGATCAGAACCGTTTTTTCCACGATCGTACGGCCAAGACCAGCATGATAAGCGACTGTCGCTTATCGGGGGAATACAAGTTTCAAAAGTGATTACGAGAGCCGAATGGTGATTAATCACTCAGTATCAAAAGCGTTTTCGGTGATTCCCTCTCAGCATCTTCTGACCCGTGATACCCTTTCGAACGTTATCGCGTGTACCGTCGCGCCGCGCCGCGTCGCGTCGTTCCGCGAATATCCTAGCTTCGGGCAAGATCGATGCGAACAGATTAAACCCGATCGCTAATAGGCACCCTAGAAATTCGTTTGTACTACTAATTATTCTACAGGAAACGTATAATACGCGCAGTCGGTTAATCGTTACGGCGAACGGGGTTAAGAAAAAGGCGAAGAAAGCTCGATGAATGTTAAGGCGGTAAACGTGATTTCCAACACAAAGTGGAAACGTCAGCTAGTGAGCCAAGCAAAAACCTCAATTTGCGTAATGATCATTTTATCCAAGATCCGGTGTAGGGGCTGTTCGAAGGTATTTGTAGCTAGCAATCGGGAACGAAACAAAGAGCGTTCCGTATAGATTTATCAGCAGGCATCCGCGCGAATCACGGTTACAAAGGAGTGGCAGGCAGGCAGGTTCAGCGGGGTGTCGTGTTTGAAGATTATTTGGCCGATCGCGTCGCGACGCGATCCGAAAACTTTCGTTCAACGAACACAGAACCGTGTACCTCTCTTTCTCTCTGCCGATTCTTTTCTGAAACGTTTGAGAAACGGCGAAGCGTTCGGTTAAATATAAAAATATTCGACTGGTCGCGTTCCACGCTCGATCGAACGATCGATGTAACGAAGAAGAACGGTCGGTGTAACTACAGCTTCGAAACGAACCGTGAGCAACCGAGGCGGAAAGGGGAGGCAAGCATTTTAATGAAATTGAAATGGAATCGAAACGGAAGCGCGGGATCGAAATTCACAAAAGCAATTTGTCGAGGGATTTTCATCGAGCCGATTAAATTACGCGCGGGCTATTGGTTTTTAGGAAAACTTTTGCTAGACTTCCACTTCCAGCTTCTTTATCTCGCAACGTAATTAGACTTTTGTCGTCGAATCATAACCGCGGGGGAGACAAAGTTTTCCTTTGATAATCATTTCGATGAATTCTTAACGGATTTATATGTCGCCAAGCACTGTATCGGCTTAGAACTAACAATAAGAAGCAATAGTTTCCTAATTTCAGTCAGATTATATAATAGATAAATTAATGAAACAGCTATTAATAGGCTTCTGACGCAAACAAAAACCATATGAACAAGATAAAAGATATAACATGCTAAGTTTGGCTCTAACGGCGAATATTTCGTATCGTGTACACGCAACGTCGGTTACAAAAATATAAAGGTTAGGGTACCGTTCAGATCAAGAGAGCGTCATCATTCAGAGAGATACAAGCATGATCGACATCAGCGAAACTCGTGGGCGAGATAAACGAGACTTCTACCGAACAAAAACGGGCTTTGGCTGGCGACAAGACACGGCGCGTATAATCACCGCTCCGTTTCAGCCGGACGAGCAGGCAGAAAACACAAGCTGAAACGGCACGGCGACCAATGCTCGGTCGCTGATCAAGCAGCTACCTCCGCTGTACAAGGCGCATGGTAAAACACCACAGCTTCGACGACAAGGACGACGACGTTTCAATATAACGAGCGGAAGTAAAGGGAGCAAAAGAAAAGCGGAACGAAATGAAAGAAAACTGATTACGAAACAACTTTACACCATCGTAAATTATGCACATTGTCCTCGCGCGAACAACTCAATCAGACACGCCAACCGTACTAAAATCATGTGACCTCGTTGATTCGTTGGCGAAACAATCGATTCGCCTTTTGTAATTTCAGCTATCCCTGCCATTTCATCGACAATCATCGAGCACAACACTTGACTGTTGTTTTTAATTTACCCCGAGTCGAACGGCCAATACAGCAGTTGAATGAAAACGTATCGGTTTATCTGGCTCGTTGGACCGACGATGATCGAACCAGTCACAGCCAGTGTCTCCGTTAACGTAATAATCTTGGATCCGGAGGCGGAAATTACGGCTCTTCGGCCAGAGAATACGGAGCTGCTGATGCATCTTTGCCAGCCTATCCCTCAAGTGCTCAGATTCGAACGGAACGGAACGAAACGGAGCGAAAGAAAACCGATTCGTCGTAATTAATTAGCGTCGCGTTAAGGTCAATTTATACTTGGCTCGTTTAACTTAGCCATAATGCGTAGTAACTTTTCAGTGGCAAAGGCTACCACGCGATTTTCGTACCAGTGTAAATTGAGCTTTATAGGAAAAGAGCGGTGTGGAAATGTCGCGTGGACCAATGAACGAGTGGACACGAATTCAGGTTAAGCCTGGACGTTGCGAGGACGTTAATCGGCGGGTGTTAACGCGCTTCATTAACCGTAAATTCTTGCCGGATATGAACGGAAGCGGATTGGACCGGAAGTTGGTACGGTGGATTGGAAAATCCCATGCTACGTGGAAACCTTGCGTGTTTCGTGCATAACGCGTTCGTTACTGTCCGATAAAAAAATACCATAATTACGAAACTATACGCGTCGTTTGGTGTGGCATATTCGATGAAAGCTCACGGATATTACACGCGCCAACGACGATAGCGTTTCAGAAAAAATTCAAATTTAATCAAATATATTTTCTTTATCATTTTTCCCGGACGAGGATTGCTGCGCTGTAGAACAAATAGGTCGCGTCCTTCTGAGCCGAGCTTCGAGAGAATTATTGGTCATACGCGCGTTCTCACTTAATTTATCGTGGCCCGTGCCCGTGGCGAACGGTTGGGCAATAATTAAATTCCTCGCGACACGATTATTCGGGGACAGTGCTACGAAGGTGAGACGAATCTCGTTGTCTCAAACCGTTGCACAATGATATTTCATCTCTTCAATTATTACGTCCCTTTGAACGGAACAATTCTTAATAAAGTGAACGCGCGCACGCATCTCACACTCGGAACAGACTTAACAAATATTCCCTATTCTACTGCACCGAATTAACTGTCGGTGCAGTAGGCATGGAAATGTAACCGATCGTAAAAACACAACGGGATAACGGAGTAATCCTGTTGTCGTGTCGTGTAAAAAGTGTCGTGGAACGACACACGAGACGCGGAAGGAGATTGAGCCGAAGCGGGTGAATCGATTACGCGCAATAAACATGAAACAAGCTGGATAATAAAGCGTTGCACGCGTGTACGCTTATACGCGTGACGACGCGTCCAAAGGCATCTCCTTGTTTTATTAGGCACGTAGGTAAAAACAAATGGTCAAACAGGGAAACAGAGGAACGGCGAAATTAAACGTTATCGCGTTTAACGGCTGTTCCATTGCAACTGTACGAGGAAGAATAACTGTTTCTGCATCAAAGAGGGGAATCAGAGGAAACGGACTTGAACGGCATAGAGCTTTCGCCTCTCTGAAGACCACTGACACGGAAACCGCTCTTAATCTACAATCTACGTCGCCGTCGTATCGCTCGATAGCTACAATTTAAACGGGAATTAAGTCACGCTCTTTACAACGATACTTCAACGATACTTGTTTAACGCGTACCGAAATAAGGAAAGAAGGAACAGAAAAAAAAAATGAAAAGAAGAGACGAGTCGAAGCAATACACGTCTACCTACACGTGTATTTCAAATTAGGAAGAGGAACGAACCCGAAAGAAATAGGGAAAATAATAAACGTGCCGTATTAATTGGCTCGCGGTGTGTCGCGCGAATACTCGACAAACGTAGTTTCGTGTATTGGTTTTTCGCGACAATGAGTAATCTCGAGTAGACGCGGTGGAGAGCGAGCGGAACACGAGAGAACCGTTTTTGCCCCTTTTCACCAGCCACGCTCGTACCCGCGTGTTTTTCCGAAAAAATTACTATCCCCTTTTGCCTCTTGCCCTCTAAATAACTTTTCAAATACACTGGCCGTAACGAGTTATTCCGTTCTAGCCTTTCGATTCCGTTCGTGCTTTTCAGAGATTAGTTTGGCTTGAAGATCGAGGCAAGCGTGAACTCGCGCACACGATCGAATCAGGTTATCGAAGCGTGATCGTTTAGGACAGGGAAACGAGGCTGCATCTGCGATGCATCCGGCACGGTGTAGCCGTATCTTGCTCTTAACGAAGGAGAAGGGTAGCGATCGATTAGGTTATCAGTGTGTTGGCAGTAGGTAACAGCCATTGAGAGAGCATTGACGAGCGAGTACAAAGCGGGGCCTACGCTTGCTCGACCGTGTCCTATCGCTTTGAAAGGGAACGAGAAATTTTCAAATTGCCTCATTACCAAAGGAAGTTGTGCGCTTGTCGGTCTATCCAACGAACCAACAGCTTTCGATGCATCTACCGGACAAAACGGTCATTCGACGCTGTGCGTCCGCTCCGCACCGCCTCGCATCGTCTGCTACAGACACCAGCAGGGCAATCTCGTTACGTAAACGTGTATTTATCTGTTCGTTGCAATTATCTGCGAGTCGATTAAAACGCCATTCAATATTTTCTGGCCCACTGATCCCCTGTTATGTCTACCTGTTTGCGCTAATCCATTTTTCCTCGTTTGACGCATAAATAGTAAATATCGACGGGAACCGATCAAGCATCAAATTATTCGAGAAATTCGAAATTCATTCGATATCTGGGAAGCCGACGAGCTTCGTTAATCATGACACAAACGATTCTCTTTGGTTACGTTTAATTACACGGTTTTACAGATCGTTACCAGCCGTACGAGTGGTTTGCGCGTTTTATCCTGTTTAATCGGTGTCGCGTTAACAGCCATCGAAGCTGATCAAAGTTTTTTTCGTTACCCTTTCAAAACGTTTCGTTCCCTCGTTCCGACCATCGCATCGCATCAATTTACGTTAAAAAAGTTCGTTCGAAACTTGTGTTGATTCGAGACCAGACCCATCGATGGAGACGTTCGTTAATATAAAAGTAAGATGCAACGAGAGAATGACGTTTGAAGTTCGAACAAAGTTTAAATACAAAGGTAGCTATTCAGAGATATGAATTACCGATAAAACATTGAGTAAATTTACGACGATTCCGAGCTATAATATAAAGTATAAAGCATTTAAATGCAAATGCAGTGCAACCAACGAGTTTGGAATAAATTGGTGGAGAAGTCGTTTTCCGATTACCGGAACGACGACCGTGACGCGACGTTTCCAGCAGTTTGACGACGAAAGCGGAGCGTTCCCATCTTGTCGGCAAGCCGTGCGAGAAACAGCCAATTAAAAATAAAACCGTCCCGTGGATGTAATTTTCTCGTCCTCCATCGGCCCCCGCAAGAAACGAACCATTCAAAATTCAAAATTGCCCCAACTTTTTTAATTAACTATTTAAAGCCGAGTGCACCATCTTCCATCTCGTTGATTCAGCTTGGCTCGTGAAATTACGCTCGTCGGAACGTCCCGCGGGTCCCATTTCTTTCTTTTTTCTTTCATCCTTTTGTTACTCTTTTAAATAATGTATTGTTTACTTAATCCTAGCGTTATCCTTGCTTTGAATTTTACACGAACCTTCAGAATCGTAACCTAAAGATCTTTAAATAATTACACGACAATTCTCAGTTCCGAGGAAACATTTCGTTTCAACTTACTAAGAATGATGACTCCCCCCCCCCCCCCCCCCCCCACCCGACAGGAATTTTCCCAAACGTCGGAAATCATTTTTGCGAGATCGGCGGATGTTTGTCGCGTAAACTCTTTTTTGTTTTTCTTTTCTTTTTGTCTCGGTAATTATACTCGTAGCAGAAGGGTACACGCAGCCCTATTTCATTTAGTTGATAGCAACGGCACTCCTCGAATGCGAGTGCACGCACGCGGTCGATTGTTCATTTGAACGCCAACCGCTATCCTGATGGCAATTATTTTATTTTACGTGAACGTTAGGTATTACGCGCGAATCGTTATTAATGCCGTGGCGCGGCACCGCGCCGTTTTACCAGCTGTTGTATCGACGCGATGCCCAAAATTGCACTCGAGATCGAATCGTTACACAATTCATTCGTCAGTTTACCAATATGTTCCTGCGTTTATCAATTATTATCGTGGCGACCGCGATGCCGAGTAATCGTACGGTTCAGCGTTTCAAGATTAACGAGCTGATGTCAGTGTAAACCTGTTAAACAGCTAAATAATCAACGTTAACGAATTTCATTACGTTCTTCCTGGGATCGGTGTTGGGGCAGCGCGGTGAACTTCCGCTTATCATTGCCGCGCCCGCGCCGCACCGCGCCGTCGATAATTAATTTCCCTTTCATCGTAACGATTCTTCGCGGAGCTCGTGCGGGCATAAAGTGCGATTCACTGGTGTACGGTTATAGTTACGCGAAGGTTCGTGCTCGATAAATGTAATAGACGGATTGATGGGTGAATAGATTGTGATACAGAATAGATAGGTGGATTTGTAGATCGACTCGTAAACGGGCAGGCAGTCGAGACAGGGCAGATAAGTGTTCGGATAGATTGGAAACGCGATAAAGAAAGGCAGGGACTGGTTGAAAAGCGCGCTCGAGGAATTTTATCGTGTATAGTGTATAGTGTACAATGTACAGTATACAAGTGAACGCGGAACTTGCTACGTTTTCTATTCTTCTCCTGTCGATCCGACGCTCGTGAAATTAACCAACTAGTTTCGTTCATTCTTCGCGGACCAGGGATCCGAGAACGCGATTTCATTCGAGGCTTTTCCCAAAATTGACGCCCATTCGAATGAAAAGCGGACGAGCGCGGAATGGAGGAACTCGTGGCGGAAAAAATTGCGTGGTCGTCGATTCTGGAAAAGATGGAAACTCTCTCGCTGGCCAACGTAACAATAGCGATCATATACATATATAGATATATATGTATTTTCCATCGTGCTCGATGGAAAATGCAGTTGGCGGTATACTCTTGCAATCCTGTCCGTGTACACAAATGTGTTTTAAATTTTAGTACATGATTCTTTTTTCATCTTCTCGTCCAGTTCGTTGTTTATAATTCCCCCGCAACAAGGAGATTACGTTCGCGTAACAAAATACTCTCGCGGTATATTTTAACACGTCGATTGCTCCAATGAAAACTGATGTATTTAGCACAACGCGTTGAAACACTAAATATTATTAGGCTAATCGTAACCTATTTGTCTTTGACTAATTATTTAATTATGCCAAATTTCAAACGTCGACATAGCTAGCCCTTATGACGGTTAAACTTGTTAAAACAATAATAATGACGGCAAAGCTTAAAATCATCCATCGTAATATCGATTCGCAAGAAAACACTATGTAACATTTGAACGTTGAAAAAAAAATCTGACAAAATAAAAAAGAAGCTTGATAAAGATTTCTGCCAGCTCGTAGAATCGAAAGAAGCGCAGATTCGACGAGAGGAGTTCCATTGATAAAACCAAAAAACCCAAAAGACGCATGGTCGAATCGTATTCGATCTAACCGGGTAGTTGCGACGCAATTATCGAAAAACTGCAGTGCCTGGCCGTGTATCCATCCTTGTTCAGTGGAACCATATTTTTCCGTTCGCGGTCGATTTCCTATTTCCTTCGGTCGAGCAATAATTACGTTTCACGTTGCACTGTCTGGGGCGCAAATAAAATGAAACGAAGCGAAACGAAACGAATCGAGTCGAATATGCACGAAGACGTGCAACAACGATTCGAAAACTCGTGCCTAGAGCCGAGATCAGAATAATTTAGAATAGGATCGTCGACGAGGCAGGTATAGCTTTTTGAGAGGCTAGCAGAATATTATTTTGCAGATTAAAAAGAGACGAGAGACGATGTACTCGGCGTGGCGCGGCGTATAGATCGTAGATTATCCTACTCCGGGGACTCGGTCATAGGCGACGTTTACTCGGCATTTCTCCAGTCAAAGCTTATTTAATGATATTGCGCTTATGTAACCGGCGCGGCGCAATTTCAAGATCGAAACTCGTTAACGTCGCGACGAGACTCTGCTCCTTCCTAATCGAATGATATCGTATCGTAGGTCATAGCAATAATCATGTTTTCGGGTGAAAAGAATTGCAAAAAGTTTCGTCTCCCCACGTATCGACCCGACGAACGCAACGTTTTAATCGTCGAGCTAGGAACAAAGTTTTTTTTCCTCCTCAAACTTCTAGCTGAATATATCGAATATGTACATATGTATATCGATCGCGCTCCTGATTAACTCGAAATTAACGATACCTACCAAGCTATGTATCCTTGTACGCGAAACCGATAACGCGAGTTTGATGGTATCTCGATAGTAAATAGGCGTCCGCTGTATATACGAGCCGAGTTTTTATTCGAAACTTGAAACCCTTCACCCCGATCGGATTTATAGCTACAAATATGTATATCCTCGAAGTGACTCGATTAATTCGTTTCGCGTTCCACCAACTTTTGTCAGCCACATGGAAATTCTATATCTCGTCGAAACGACCTATTTGTGGAAACCGGAACTTGATAACACGGCGAATTTAGACAGAAGAGGATTAGATTCGAGCGCTAGGTTCGCACGCGTTGAAACGAGTCCGTCCTCCCTCGTCGTCCCTCTCCAACATTCATCGAAATGTATTCGATGTGGAACGATGCGACACGACGCGACCGCAATTTTCGAAAACGAACGCCGATATATTGACTGCACTCGAACCGGACCGGCTGTGACTGCGGTCGCTCGAATCCGTTAAGTATTAGAACCCGAGCCAAACGAATGTAATTGCGGCAAACGGAATTTGTTCGCGCGTTATACGCGAATCATGAATAATCAAGATATCCCTATTTCCGGGGGAATGCGTTAACCTATAGCGGCAACTCTACTCGTTTACGATAATGGCCGGTGCCGATATATGTACAATACGTAGATTGGATATCGTCGAATCGACTAGAGTTTCGAACAATTTTACATACTACTTGCAAAATAGATTCTGGCTAATATACGAGCAGTTCAGAATAATAGTGGTGCGAAACGAGCTTTTATGAAATTTCACATTTTCTCGAATACGTACATGGTATGAATTTTCTTCTGAATACAAACGGAAATACACCGCTGAAATTCGACCGCTGAAAATCAATAATATTTAACATTTCTTTCCGACGATACGTGTATTATAAATTTGGAACATGGAAAGATGTAGGGTAAGCGCGGTGACGTCCCTCGCAATCCTCTTACCGAAAGACCAAATCCTCGAGGAACAATCTCCTTACTTTTCTGGCCGATGTGACGTCGGCTTGTTTTCCGTCCCTTTACTCTGCGCCTCTTTCCGAACAATCAATCCTATGACATTCGATAGCCAACCCTTCGAACCACCGCACCGCCCCGCGCCGCGCCGGATGTAGGTCCCCCTAGTGCCGGAGTTAGTCTAAATCCCGGACTTAAATCTATCAAAGTCAAACGGTATCTGGGCTATTCTACAGCTTCGAGTCGTCCAAATTTTCTTCTTCTTTGGTCAAACCTGCGCGACACCGCACCGGTGCAATATTTTCCAAATATTGTCGAAACTTACTAGGGATAAAGACGAAAAAGAAGAAGAACGGAAGAATAGCAGGTAAAAGATACAAAGCGGTTAATGCGATTCGAGCGGATCTTCTTTGAAGTCTTTTCAAGTAGATCCAACGCAAAGGAGATTTACTCGGGTGGAATGACATTAGATGAAATCGCGTTAAAATTCCCTAACCCTCTGTATAAACGTTTCGCCCCCAATTTTTTCGACTCGAACGAACTTTGCCGTGAAGTCGCCCTTCCTCGTGTTAATTTCTATCCCACGCTTTTCTTACGCTTTCCACCTTTTCCTTTCCCCCCTCTCGCAGCGAAACAAAGTTTCAGTAGGCGTTCAGAATTTCTTTACGAGCCTCGATTCGACTCGACTCGACTCGACTCGATCCGGAGAAAGGATAAACGTGATTTCACACCGAAATGCCATTGAGAGAAAAATAATTTGTCGTCAATCCGGTTGCGTTCGCATGCAAATTTAACGAGGAGCCGCAAGATCGAGTAGGTGCAGTTGCAAACGCAAGCGCTCTCCTACTAATTACGTCAGGATTACGATAGTTGAATGCGTTTCACAGGTAATGGAGAGTGCTCGACTACTGGTGGATGCGGATTCGGCGTTAATTAATCGAAAACCATCGTTGCTTCGATAATCATCGACTCGCGAACCGCGTCCTTCGAAACAAGTGGTCTACCTTATTCGTCGAACGATTCAAACATCATTTCGATACCAGTTAATTTCTTCCTTGAAAGTTTCTAGTCGAATCCGATCGATTATCTTCACCCAGCTCGTGTCCGCGATACCATCGATCCGTGTCGTTCTCGTACGAGAACCATTTCGATTCCGATTCCGATTCCGATTCCGATTCCGATTCCGATTCCGATTCCAATGTTTTCTAATAGCGTGACACCACCCGTGGCTGTCGATAAGTGTAGGAATGGAGAAAGAGGCCAGGCTTATCCCGCTACAAAAGTAATTCTACCGTTCCGTCGGTCGACGAAATAGAAACGTCCGTCAACGGGAGGACACGACAAGACGTTTAAATTAGATTTGAATTTATCATCTGTGGCTGGAGAGCGTGATATGTGTTGGCGACAGAAAGAAAGAATGGAAGAAAGGAAGGATCAAAGATGAAACGAAACGGTTCGGATCTCGGGGGACGAAAACTATGTTTGGGATCGTTTCGGGCAAAGAAAGAAACGCCGATATTTATTACGTTACGGTGACAGGTAACGTAGGTGCTTCGAAAGGTCGTAAAAATCCTTTTCTCGAGAAAACGCGTATTTGCTCGAGCCAGTGAATAAAGTAACCTTAATGTTCGCTCGAATGGTCCGGTTACGCGATTAATCCAACGAACGTGCACTGAACAGAGAGCGAAACGTACCGTTGCAACGCGTTACCTTGCAATTTCTAACCGCGTTCTATCAGGCAGTGACCAGTTTCGAAAGCTCGTAGTCGCATTTTACCTGGGCGAACTGCGTTTGACGTAATTCAGCAACTTTAACGAGCGATCGGATGCAAGGATTTACGCGTTCCTCGTTTAATGTTACAATGGCCACGTTCAAAGGCGAAATCCGTAACGTTTGATTCGTGAAACGTGACATTGGGTTCGATGCCTCGAAACGAAATAGGCTTATTGCACATTGCAGTTTGTTCAGGGGGTATACAAGTAGCTACCGAGTGTCGAAGTCACTGGCAATTTTCCCCCGCTGAATACCGTAATTTACGTTGGAGCGTTAATCGACGAGAAGAATTCGCTTACAGAGAACGTACGAAACGGTATGATAAAGCGACAGAAAGGGTTAGTAGTTAGACGTGGAAACGCGTTTCTATACGAACGGAGCCGCTTCAAAGCCGCTTTGTTTCTTTCGCGCGCTCCCTTTTCTTCCCTGGGGAACAGGCCTCGTTCTCTAACCCGAACCAACCGCGATGGAGGCTCGATTATTTTCCATCGGAGAGTTCGGACGGTAAAAGGGTGACGTGGATTTTAGATGCGAACCAACGACGTGAAAGGGAAGACGATGTTCCCGCTGTCCGCCAACTTTGAAAAATCCATTTCAGCTTGCTCGTTAGGTCGATGTAGGTCGTTCGTTTTCCCCTCTTTCTCTTTCCTTTTTTTTTTTTTCGGAGCGGTTTGGTTTTCACGGGCACCGAGATACATACGCGAACGATCGATTTCTCGTATAAAACCAAACGGTCGTTCGTCGGCTGCCACGGGGGATTGTCGATGTTTTCGAACATTGTTACGCTAGATCGAAGAAATAAAATCTCCATGTCTTTAATCGTTCGCTGAACGGGTGTAAATCAAGGAGGTAAAATATCGGGACAAGAAACGAGCGAAATTCGCATTGAAGGAAACAAAGAGGTTTTTCGATATCCACTGGGAGGCGAATTTAACCGAGTTCCGGGTCCAGAAAATCGATTTGGCTCCGTTACAGTTCGTATCAAATTCTTGATATCGGACAAGTTTCCGATACGCCGAGCTTGCAGTCGAATCGAAGCGAAATAAACGTTTGCGACAAGGACTGCTGCCCCAGCTTCGTTCGATCGATTCCAAATTCGATCCTCCTTTTGATAACGATGAGCGTACGAAACGGACAAACGAACCGTGGACACATTTTTGCGGGTAATCAATTTTACCAAATACCCGCGCCGCGCCGCGTCGGTTGTTGCTCGTCTTTACACGGAATCTTCTTCTCCCTTTGTTCGGTTCGCGTTCAACGACGTTCTCTTTGTTCGCTTTCGGCGTTCGTTCTCTTCTGTTTTGACTACGATATGCCCTTTTATTGTCCCTCTTTTCTGCACACTCTTTTCACGTTCCCTCGACTTTGTTGTTCCCAATTGTTTCTCTTACAATTAGTTTTTCTTCTTCTTGCCTATCCCGTCCTTCTTCCGTTCCCTTTGTACCTGGATGAATTTTAATTAACGACGGAGAAGCAAAGTATTCGCGTTACGCTGATCTCCAAAGGAACGGAAAATAGGAAATTGTCCAAATACGATGAATCCCCGGATTCAACTAACGCTGGTATATCCCGTTCGACGAAACAGGGGAGAAAGGATGAAAAATGTTTGCGTAAAATACGCTCGACAAACGTAATTGTAATTGATGCGGGCTAGAATGAATTGGACGAAAACCCGTTGGTATATTGCGCGGTTTTTTAAAATGCCAAAATCCACGGTCCACGGTTGCCGTGGTTCAGCCGGGGTAAAATAGAGGCCAATGCTCGTTCAGAATTTAGCGAGAAAAGACGAAGAGCTCTGTACTCTGTACAGTTAGCCGACGAACCTCTCGTCCGACCACTGTTTATTTTTCTTATAAACCAACCTACCAACCTTCCTTTATCATTTTGTAAGATTACAACAAATTTCAACTCGACGTTAAATACCAGTTGTCTACGGTTTTTGGTCCAGGAATTTTCGATCAAATTGATCGATACATTATCGTTTCGAACGACGATAACTTTGAACAGCAACGTTCAGTTTTCAGTCGATAAAAACGTAGGTCGTCGCCGGTAACCTTTCGATCGTTCGATGTCGTTCAAAGAGGAACACGGCCGGTTTCTCCGACGTTTCCGGCCATTCTTATACATGATTTAACTTATGCATCTTGTCGATGTTAACGGTCGTCCGAGAATTCTACGACACTCAACGGATTCTTAGCTTGCAACTGTCCGCGTTCGTGCCATCACGATCGTCCGAAATAGAAAAGCAACCACCTTGTCGTACGAACGAATGCTCTTAACAATTTTCCTGATAATGATAACGCTCGAGTCTAAGCACGTTTTTCCTTTGCAAATCAGAGATATCATGGACGAATAATCAAAAGCACGGTTCATTTACAGAATACTGTAAATTGCAAGAGTCGTTACTCGAATTTATCCCCGCGCACCATTTAAATATTCACAGTGGATAGGTGAGCACGGGCACGTGCACAAACACGGCCAAACCTGTCTCTAGTCTCTAACCTTTGACCTATCGGTTGATATAACTGACACAATATCAAACGGCCACGCGAATTTGTTAATAATTCACGATTCCGTTTGATGTCGAGTCGAGTCGAGTCGGCGATGCTAATGGGATTCCGAACAAAGCGTTTCGTTTTTTCTCGTTCGTCGATACAAGATGCCATGTTCGGGATGGAAAATCTTCTGATAAGTTATCGAAGCAATTTCGTTTGGCAGAAACGCGAATTCAATGACCAGCTTTCAACGTTAAGTTGGCCAACTATGTAATTTCGCAAATCGGTACAACCGCTGTTTTCGACGAAGCCAACGCGGACAACTCGACTCGTCTAATTCGATTCGAATCCCGACTTTTGCGTTCCGCCACGGAATCAGGAATAATATTACTTCAACGTCCAGAGATTATAGTTTTCAATTAGACGATATCAAGTCCCGACTTTTAATTAAAAGTTTGCGGCTAGATATCGGATATCGATATGGCGCTGAAAGATTATTAAAACGGACATTGGATGCGAAATAATTTTACTATTTTGATCGTGCAACGTGCACGATTTCTTAACAATTGTCCAAGCTATTCTGAATAGACGTTTCGCAGATTCCTCCCTTGTTTTCCAATCGCTTCGACGCGTTTTCGTTTTCCTCGAAGACGAGCCGAGCTGGTGTTTCGGCGTTTCTTTTGAATCCAATAAACGACAAATTCCTTGCTTTCTATTCGTCCCTCCAGTTTCACGCGAAACTCGTCCAATTCTCAATACCTGGTATCTTTTCGACCCCGTTGCAACAAACCCAAGCCAATCGAATCTGATTTTCTCGAGTGGATAATCCATCAAAACGAATAACTGGCAAACTTCTTTGACAGACGCTACATCATCTTTGGCGCAAAAGCTCCAGGACGGTAACGAGCACGTGATATCTCTTAAAAGTATAGTAACGAGAAAAAAAAAACAATTTGTCATGTGAGTTTTCAACTTTCCATCTCGTTAATTAACTACCCGAACGAAAACACCCGGGATTCCTGCTCGTTTCCCCTCGAACCCACTTTCGACTTTCTTTCCGTTCGTGGAATCAAACGCGCAAAGTTTTCGTTCGTTCTCGTTCCGACGCGACGGATCGACTTTACGACTTTTCGCTGTTCGCTCCTTTAGTGCGTTCTCCGTTCTCCGCCGCTAGAATGTACCGTAAACGCGAAACTTTTCCGTGACCTCGGGAAACGAAACCGGAGAGCCTACAACTCTGTTCGACACCGCTCCTTTTTCCCTCACTTTCCAGACAAATCGCTTCCTCGTTCCCTCGTTCTCAGCCACTTCCGAGCACCGTTCAAATTTCCCGCCGCGTCGTTCCAAACTTTTTAACCGCTCCAACTTCCTCGACTTGTTCTGCAATTGATTCGTTTTCCTTAAATTAGCCTACCGACGATCGTGCCCATGCCAGTACGCTCTTTGCTTCGTCAGGAAAACATTTTTCGATGTTATCGCCTTATTGCAAGGTGCAATTTCGAGTGAGCGTGTAAGAACGTGTGGCGGCGGTATTGAATCAAGGAACGAGGATTTTTGACGGATCGTGCGGAGAAGACACGATTAGGTAAAATTATAGCGACAGGCAAGAATGGATCGAGGACCCATCGAGAACACGATACAAAAGGCATTTCAAACATTCCGGCACGTAACGCGCCAGCTCGACAATCAGTTTCGGTTCAAAGCCCCGAGAAAACATGCACCGAGGAATTATCTTTGCGAACGATCCAATAAAACTGTCCGCGAACTTTGTCATTGTCGCGCGAACCGTTCCCACCAAACCGACACCATTTGCATTCTTATTCCTCTTTTCCGTTAACTCGCGTTTCTTCACTTCGAAATCTATTTTACAGCCAACGAAACGCATACATGTACTTATTGAAAAATTCCGAATAAACAGGGTCGATCGCCGGTTACTTCCGATCGAACACGTAAGCGTAAGATACGAAGCGATAGCGAGCATTCTGATTATATCGGATAGCTGCGGCACGTTGGCACGCGACAGTGGTTTCGCTAAATTTACCGCTTTCCCAGATTCGCCTATCTGCAATACTCCCCTGCCGACAACGATCCGCTCCTGCGATGTACACGCGTCCCTACAAATATTTGGGTCATGTTCGCGAAACGTTGAGCGCCAACCAATCGAACACGACGAAACTTTTCGCGCAAACAGCAGCCCGCCACTGTTCGGAACAGTCTTCTCGCGGAAGACGTTTCAAATCGCTCCTTTGCGCTTGGATCGTCGCTCGGCAAACAGACAGACATTCCAGATATTATACCTCGTTGTTTCCGTTTTGAGAAACTTGCCCAACTAAATGCATAGAAGATGAGAAAGCGAGTTGCTTCAATTTCTCGATCAAATTTCAACGAACAAAGGTATACGGATGATTTCGGTAATGATACTACATATGTAGTAAATACATCCTTCTTCCTTTTCCCTTTCCTTTTCCTTATAGCGATCCCTTCCGGATTTCTCAAATTACGTACCGCCGCGCAGATTCGATCAACTTCGTCAACCATGTTTGCACCGTGAAGACACATACCCACGCTCTTTTCCTCGATTCACTTAAGTTTACTTTGACAAGACAGAACGTTTACGTTCCGAGTCCACGACGACAGCATTGATTTCATTTCAAGCCACCAAACTTGTAATGAAATTTTGACTCGGATAGTTCGGTGCGATAGGTTGGACCGATCCCCGTAAACTGAACGGGTAGTTCTGGAACACAGAGACAAGGAGTTCCCAAAGGATCGTGATTCGAATAGATGTTAGATTAACGACGTTTTATCGTTACGCGATTCTTGGTGTCGGGCCAGCCGTCTTTCTAACGTGTGATTTCGTTTCGCTTTTTCGCGGAAAGTAGTTTTGTAGTCTTTGACGTAATTAATAGCTGCGATCGCGATAAATGAAAATAATGGAACGGAGTCGGTTCTTAATCCTCTTGTCCAGTGGCGTGTAAGACTCGCGATAACGTTGGCCGAGTAAACGGGTGCAGCGTTAAACATCGCTGAATCGGCCGATATCTTTGCAGCTTGTGAATCAATGATTTTATCGCTGTCGGCTGCGTAAAGAATAAAGTATTTTCGCATAGATTTCCTTGTTCCGAAATCCTTAGTATCTTTGGACATCGAGCACTTTCGGCCAGACGAGCGTCTAACTGATCGCTTCTCCGCTCTTTGTAAACCCGAGAACCGATAGGGATTCGTCAAGGCAAAGTTACCAACGAAATTCATTATTTACGAGCAAGAGATAATGGAATCTTTAACGAAGTTAACGCCAAAATGGGAAAATCCGATATACGTATAGAGGAGGAGGAGGAGGAGGAAGAGGAGGAGGAATAATGGCGAGACGAACGTAAACGTTTAATTAATACCAGCGACTTGAGCTTAAATGCTTTGAAACGAGTTCACTGGGCCAACCTATACGCCATAAACCGTGCCGCGCCGAACCACCTGGAGTTGCTAATTTCCCTTGTGCGCATACATCGACGAGAGTTCGATATGCCGTTTGTGGTATCCAAAATGCAATATACTGCTGCGTCTATCTCGTGTGTTACCCTGTATCTTCCGTTTCCGCTTCCGTTTATCTATCGACTAACTTGGCAAATGCGATTCAAACAGGTCGAACCTATTGTTCGAAACGTAATCGTGAAACAACTATCGTTTCTACCATCCCAACGTCTACCAAGAACGTCGATAGAATATTTCTTAAGACAAAGATGTAACGGCTAGAGTGGACTAGAACGATTAGAAGACGTGCGACTCACCGAGCGTTGATTCGTACTACTGCAACCGCGATGCATCCCATTGTGACGCGCTGCGCTGCAACGCACAAACATAATCGACTGCATGATCACTTGAACCGTCATGTCGAACCTCTTCACGGTTGGGGCAAAACTGACTGGTTGAAACCGTAACGAGTTGGTAAATAAAGAAAAAATTGTAACGCGCTGCTCGATCCTCTGTTGTCGAATGCTTTCTCGTATCTACCGTAGAAATTTTATTTTGTTAACATTTATTATGGTATCGTTATTCTATCGTAACGTTATTATGCTTGTTAATGTATATTATTTTTCAACATTGGAAATTTTACTAAATAGATTTCCAGAAAGTATTAGCCAATAATTATATTTGTATACACATAAATTACTGTAATTTTTGCATCGTACAGGGTCTGTGTGATTATCAACGTCGATACGCTGTATTATACAAGAGATAATACAAAGTCAATATCTATGCATGTCACCTTTATAATGAACGTTTTAATAATATTTATAACTTTCATTAATGCATAATATTTAACGATCGTTGTACGTCATTTATTTATTCAAATTTGCTGTTTGAATGTTGGGTTCGCGACTATGTAGAAAAATTATTTGAATCAACAGCTGAAACAAAATTAAAAACTGAAATGTTTCTCGTCGATATAAAGCACGATACCCGTATCACTTTTCGTTTAAATTTCCCCAGTTAATTATATAATATTTCTTAGAAAATGGTAAAATAGCTTATCGTGTCGATGTATGAACATATTATATTTAATAACGGATTATTTCAATCTTAATTGGACTGACAAAAAAAAAAGAACGAAGTAAAATAATACCTACATATACATACATATATGTATACGTGACATGATTCTTTTTCCTTTTCCTTGGTTTGCCATTTCATTGCTATCAATTGCATGCCAATAAATTGTTCATTTCAAGTTTTTGCTTCTATAAATTAAACAGTTTTTAACGATATAATTACGCGTTCAAAAATTGACCATCTGCCTTCATATTCGTTCACCGCCAGTGACGGCTGAAACTTTGTCGAAACAAGACGCTTTCGTAATTATAGATCCTGTAGGCTGTAGACTATTCGAGGCAATCCAACGACATTTCCCGCGACCAATGAAAATAAGACAACCCATGTGTCCTACATTCTGACATTGGTACTTTTAGCGTACGATTAATCTTTCAACGATTTTTACATTTCAACGCGTTCCTCGTTCGTACGCGCGACAAATTTCCATGATTCCCTAACCGTAACCGATCAAAAGTTTCGAGGGAAAGGTGCTCGAACGCGAGAGCTTGTCTCGCTAACTAAAAGCATCCGACTTCATGATCGTTAGACGTTAACAACCCGTTCCCGTTTCTAACGCCTGTCAACCGTACGCGTTTGCTCGCGCTCTAACCTACTACCGTACTACTAGCTCGCTTGGCTTCGAGAGTATCCCCGATGCAGAAACGGGAGGCTTCGCTTTGACACGCGGGGATTTGTTATCGAGCTGTTCCTGACGTTTCCACGAGCGTCTCCTCGTAAAATATACACGGGCACGTTCATACTATGCAAATCAGGCTGCTATGCGCTAGCCTGTAAATAAATAAAAATAAGGTAGATCGAGCTGCAGCGTGCAATATGGCCAGCGCATGCAAAAAGCGACGATGGACGAAACTAGATTGAAAAAATGAAGGGAAACTTTTGAAAGTTTACCTTTCGTCTCGATCTTTCATCAAACGTTTCTACGTTGGGCATACACTTGTGGGTAACAGAGAATGAGAGAATACACGATTCTGTTTCAGTGCAACGCAGCCGTTGGAGTGAAGGCGTTTTTCGATATGATGCACAGCGGACCGCACAAAGTAATGCTGTTCGGTGCAGCCTGCACCCACGTCACCGACCCCATCGCTAAAGCCTCGAAACATTGGCGTCTAACGCAGGTGAGGCCTTACGAATTGTATAACTTGCCAGCAACGAGATTTCGAGAAGACCGACCGAGAAAACGGTCCTTACCTACACTGAATAGCTATCGGTATCGATGACTGGTGTTGTCTGTTACAGCTTAGCTACGCCGACACTCATCCAATGTTCACCAGCAACAGCTTCCCGAATTTTTTTCGAGTGGTGCCCTCCGAAAACGCTTTCAACGCTCCCCGCGTAGCTCTTTTGATACACTTCAATTGGACCCGAGTCGGTACAATTTATCAAAATGAACCGAGATACGCCCTGGTGAGCACATTTCCGATTCTCCCACGACCGGATGAATGCGAAAACTTTTCTGTAGCTCGATAACCGAACCGATGCTCATTTATACCGAGTCCCACCCGTGTATTTGTTGCAGGCGCACAATCGATTGGTCGCCGATTTGGACGACAACAAAATGGAAGTGGTGGAAACCCAAAGTTTCGCCACCGAGGTGACCACGGCTCTCGAGAAACTGAAAGAGAAGGACGTTAGGATAATTTTAGGCAATTTTAACGAAGTCTGGGCCAGACGAATATTCTGCGAGGCCTACAAGTGAGTAGAGGAAAATACGATCTAGGAGAGGATCCGAAGCTTTGGACGAGAATGATCGCGTTTTCAGATTCGGTATGTTCGGGAGGAAGTATCAGTGGGTTATCATGGGAACGTACGCGGAGGAATGGTGGCTTAGATCCGGCGGAGGTTGCGATCCATCGGAGCTCTCGGAGGCTCTGCACGGTGCCATTTTAACGGACTTGTTGCCGTTAACGACGGAAGAACGGCACACCGTATCGGGCATCGTGAGTAATAAGAAGAGATTGGTTCGTGCCCGCGCGAATCGTGAACGATTACCGATTCGGAACCTGTTCCAGACGCCGGACCAATATCGGGTCGAATACGATTCGAGACGAGGCAGCGAGTATTCGAGATTCCACGGATACACCTACGACGGCATATGGGCGGTCGCGTTGGCCATACAACACGTGGCACGCAGAATAAGGCACTACCGTCGCAATCAGACTATATCGGATTTCCGATACAGAGACGCGCTCTGGGAGAAGCTGTTTCTCGAAGCGCTGAGGAACACTAGTTTCGAGGGTGTGACGGTCGGTAATATCGATGAAAGCGATCGCAACGCGAAACTTGCGTTCGTTTTGGTTTTTGTCGATTCGCGAGAAAAAAGGGGGAAAAAAACAAATAAATAAAGGAGAAAAGAGAAAAAAAACTGAAAAAAAATCTGATCGTAAGATACGTATGCTTGATTTTGTTTTTTCCAGGGGCCTGTACGGTTCTACGATAACGAAAGGAAAGCGTACATTCTGCTGAAGCAGTTCCAAAGTGAGTACCTACACGAAACGATCATTGCCAGTGAGATCGTCGATATTCGTACGCGTTCTTGTTATCATAGGTGGCAGCGAGGTAAAGGTCGGTGAATTCGACGGTGTGACCGGCGTATTGGACCTGGCCAGAGGCGAACCATTAGTTTGGAGAGGAAGATCACCGCCAAAAGATCGTACTCTTCACATCATCGAGCACTCGACTGTAAATATTACCATCTACGCCGTGCTCGCATCCGCAGCTAGCGTGGGTATCGTCATGGCAGCCATTTTTCTTGCCATCAATATTAAATATAGAAATCAAAGGTGATTGTTCGAGATACGATTGTTCCTTCGAATGTCCAGTTCTTTCACACGCTTTTTGCTCTGCGTACCGATGCGAACGCCAAGAATAAGAACGCGTTTAGTTTATCGCGTCGCTTCGCGTCACGTCGCGTCACGTCGAAGAAACAGAACGCAAACAAACGCATGGGTAAAACAACCAACAGAGAGTATATGTATAAATCAAGATATGTCCCGGTTGCGAGTTCGGAAATAATTTCGAAGAAGGAGGAAATAAAACGATCGATCGCGCGTGTCTTTCCCTTATACCCGTGCTCGCATTCTCCTGTCTTTCTTCTCATGTCCGGTCATCTTCGACGTTTCAGATACATAAAAATGTCATCGCCGCATTTAAACAACCTCATTATCGTCGGATGCATGCTGACCTACAGCAGTGTAATTTTCCTTGGGTTAGATTCGCAGCTGTCCAGCGTAACGGCATTTCCCTACATTTGCACCGCCAGAGCATGGCTACTGATGGCTGGTTTCTCCTTGGCCTTTGGTTCCATGTTCTCGAAAACGTGGCGGGTACATTCCATCTTCACCGACGTTAAGCTCAACAAGAAGGTGAGAGTTTCGCGCGATTCCCTATATCTATGATCCTACACTCTATATTCTATACCGTTTTGCCTTCCTATCGTTTTTCAGGTCATC
This sequence comes from Stelis phaeoptera, assembly GCA_943735885.1. Lineage (NCBI taxonomy): Eukaryota > Metazoa > Arthropoda > Insecta > Hymenoptera > Megachilidae > Stelis > Stelis phaeoptera. Next base: position 14,925,759 of record OX030932.1, on the reverse strand, counting down.
AAAGATTATCAATTGTTTATGGTGGTCGGTGTACTGTTGGTTATCGATCTAGGAATTATGACCACGTGGCAAGTCGCCGATCCGTTCTACAGAGAAACGAAACAAATGGAACCCTATGTACGTGAAACGATCTCCACTATCTACAATCTACAACAATCTACGACGTAAATTGTAAATAAACAATGTCGCGAGTAGACTCGCGCGATTAACTCCTCGTACGTTTATCTTGTTTTCAGCCTCATCCTTTCAGCGAAGATATCATCATAATACCCGAGAACGAGTACTGTCAGAGTAATCGAATGACCGTGTATTTAGGGTGTATATACGCGTACAAAGGTCTGTTAATGGTACGTAATTTGATAGAAGAACAATCGATCCCACGCCATGATATTCGTTCCATTGAAACGGATCGTAACAACCGAGAATGACGAAGCGTACGCGGTTTCTCGATGATAATACGATTTCAAGTATTTCACGCATTTCACGTATTTCACGGATTTCAGATATTCGGTGCTTTCTTAGCATGGGAAACGAGACACGTCAGTATACCGGCGTTAAACGACAGCAAATACGTAGGGATGAGCGTGTACAACGTGGTAATTATGTGCGTAACCGGAGCAGCCATAAGCTTCGTGTTGGCCGACAAACAGGACGCCATGTTCATTATGTTGGCGGTGTTCATAATATTCTGCAGCACGGCTACCCTGTGCCTGGTGTTCGTGCCGAAGGTAGCTCAAAACGCAGATTCTCTCGGTAGGCCGTCCCGTATCTCGCGACGTATAAGCTAAGAGCTTGTTTTCCACGTCAGCTCATAGAACTACGAAGAAATCCTCAAGGCGCGATAGACAAACGTATCAGAGCCACTCTACGACCAATGTCGAAGACGCGACGGGATTCGAGCGTCAGCGAATTGGAAGAACGTCTGAAAGAAGCTACGCTAGCCAATCAAAAATTTCGTAACCAACTTTTGGAGAAAGATTCGGAGCTTCAGGTAAAATTGTTTGGCAAATGTCGCGCCTACTGCCTCTACGATACCATACGATACGAACGAGTATGATTTCTTTTTCTTCTTCTTCTTCTTCTTCTTCTTTTTTTTCTGATAATTCTCAGGCATTTCTAAGAAGACTCGACGATCAGACCACGACGAACACGCAAGAGGCGATGGACAGGCTGACGGTGCCGAGACAAGAGGGCACGACGATAAAGAAAGAGGGTAACGTGACGTTATCGAAGTTAACGCGAAACCAACGTAACCGAGAACCGTTGCTTTTATCGTAGGTCTGTCAATCACCACGGAGACAACGGATATTTCAATGTCGATGTGCAGTCTAAATTCCACCACGATCTCTCAACCGGAAGGCGAATACGCGAATACGACCACGACCACGACCGCGACCACGACCGTGACCATGGCCGCGACCACGACCACCAACGAGCCACCACACGTCGCCAAGTACGTACGATAATCGCCGACCGTCTAGCAGTCTAGCAACTGTCCGAATCCGCGATCTACTCCCCCGACGACCATCCTTCTCAACTGCTCGTTTCGGCTTCCTTCTCAGAAAGAAGACTTCCTTTTCGAAAGTACCGGCGATCGCCATCGACAGCGAACGAGTTCCGTTGGTTCCGCAGACGGAAAGCGAGAAGGAGAACAATGCATCGTCCACGGCGCCACCGCCATCGCTGCCCGTTCTCAGACACACGGCGGACGAAACGGGCCGAAGAAGAAGCCGTTCCAGTGGTTTTGGCGGTTCCAGCGGTTCCGGCAGGGAGAACGAACCGCTTCTCGAACGAAGCCCGGACTCGCGACCAGACGGTAAGACGAACGTCGAGTTCGTGCCGGAAATCGTCGAGGAGGGTGACGCCGTTGTTCTCGAGGAGACCGAGATTCCTCGACACGGCAAACCGATCAGATGCAAAGACGACCGTAGGTCCAGGCTTCCGACACCTCCGCCAGCGAAGAACGTATCCTTCGGCGAACTTCACGAGCAAAACTACCTGGAACAGGCGATTTTACCGCCCCCGTTACAGTTTGTGCCCAAGCAACGGCATTCTGGTGAGCAATTCCCTTCATTTCCCACTAGATCTAGATGATCCGATCTTCCGTTCGTTCAAGCACGTTGCTCGAATCAGGTCCAGCGAACGCGTCCTCTCATCAGTCGTTGAAGAGAAGATCGTCCGTTAAGAACAATGGAATGGCTCAATCCCATCACGAGCTGTTCCAAAGTCGGAGGACCAGCGTGCCGGCCAACTCCATCAGCTACATTTCCACCGAGAACGTCTCCAAGTCCGAGGCTACGGAGATCTCTCTCGGCTCGTTCGACAAATCTTACGTGATCGGCGGTTGCGGTCACAGGCTGGCGTTGCTGACCGGTGCTGGTTACCGTTGCGAGAAACACGGCGGACGAGGACATTCTCACGCGATGTTCAACGGCTCGGCCGAAACACCGCCCCCCTCCAGAAGGCAGAAGAAACTCTACGATTCTCAGAACGCTAGTTCTCCGAGCGTACCAGCGATGGTCAACGCGAGCTGCTCCGATACCGGTCAGTATACATATGTATCTGTGATGGTTTAACTTGAAACGCGTTCACTCGAGCCGTCTATCTTTACAAATGACAATCGTGTTTGCAGAAAAATACGAGGAATCCATGTCGACGATTATTCAGCGATCCGTGTCCGAGCGATCGCGGGAAAAGTGTCTTCGTCTGCGAAGCGACGGACACCCGGTGATCGAGTGCCCGCATCGGGCTGCTCGGCGAATACGAGAGTGCAGGCATACCGAGTCGAAGCTTCGGCAACAGGCGCGGCTAGAGTACGTGCAGAGCACGCCTAACGTGGCCACCATTCATAATAGTAAATTCGCGAGCGCGAATCCGCGTGGTGGAGGCGGCGGCGGCAATGGCGTCGGCGTCGGCAGCGTCGGCGGTGTCGGTATCGGTATCGGAGGTAACGTGAACGGCGCAGGGGTCGGCGGGTCCATCGCTACCAGATCGGATGTTGTCGGTGGTTCCACGGTGAACGTCTCGAAAATGTACAGTGCCGTGTCGGACGGTGAACTGCTCGATCTGGCGATCCTACCGATATTCCAGAAGTTGCTCACCGAAAGGCACAAGAGTTCGTCGAGGGGCGGATACGGCACCAGCGTAGCCAGCTGCCCAAATATATCGATCAAATGCGATATCGTGGAATATCTTTAACGATCTTCCGGCAATTAGTTTTCAATTTCACGCGAATAAACGAACCGTTCCCTCTTTTACTATTTACCGGGCTCTAACCGTCTCTCGTTGTGGAACGAATTCAACGGTTTACAACGGCGTACTTTTCCTTTCCCCTACTTCATTCGAATCGGTCGTAATCCCTTAACGACACACTTCTCTCCGTTTGCAAACCGTCAAGTTTCCTCGTCGGTTGATTCGGTTACGCAACGCCACAACGCCACCAATACCGATCTTCTCCTTCTCCTACATATTATACTATACGATACGATACGGTCCGGTACGACCATCCGCGCTACATCGTACACAAACGGATTTACACGTATGTATATCGGACAATGTTTCTACGAGAGATCTCGTGAGGATAAACGGAAGATTTTTTATATAATCGAACTTTTAATCTAATATGTGCTCGTACGTACAGAAAGAAATACATACGAGACTGAACGAGGATGCCGGCCTCGTGCGATACTCGACAATTTTATTTTTATTTCATAATCGAAACGCTTAGCGCGTCTGCACTTGCTACGCACAAACAATCTACAAAAAAAGAAATCATCATCCGTTTTCGTCAAATTTCAGCCATCTTTGTTTTCTGTCTTTTTTTTTTTTGTTTTTTCCATTCAGAACACCACTTGCGACGTATTATTCTAACGCGAAATCACTTTTTCTTTTCTTTTTAACAATGAATAACGAAACAAGAAGAGAAACGTCGCGGTCGCATCGATCTTGAAGAAAAACTCGATGAACGGATAGCCTGCATCGAAACGAAACGAACGAAGGTGTACAACGTAATACATCTGATGTAACTATCGCTGCAAGTGTAATCCTTTTAAACAATTTTATAGTCTACGAAATTATCGTACAATCGCTGTTTAGCAAATCGAAAGATAGAAGTATGATTCAAAGGTTGAAACGTTTAATAACAGAGCATAATCTTTTTCTTCGTGTTGCAATCGACTGGGATCGATTAATTGAAAAGGATTGTTAATAATTATTTTCTGATGCAGCTTGAACCGCGTTTACGAAAAACCGTCAAAAGTTAAGAGGAAAAGGCATACGATAAACTTTCGAAATAAACGTGTTTCTCAAACGATTCCTCTGCTGTCGCCTAAACCTAAAAAGCTCTACTCGCTTATTCACCGTTAATGGCCGGCTTCTCTTTGTAACCATATATATACATATATAGACACACACACACACACACACACACACACACATATTATATATTTCGATCTGAGATGTTTGCGAGCAAATTTTGAATGTGAATTGCATGTTTAGCGAAGAGAATCGATAAAATGTTGCGATCGTTTGCGTTTCATGTGTGCAATTTCTTTTTTTTTTTTTTTTTTTAACAATGATCGAGAAGCCTACGATAAATACGATATTGCATACGAGGTCAAAAAGGCGTCCGGGTGTTTAGAAATGCGTACACATACTATCTGAGAGCCTAATGCTCGTTACAGAATCTTTATTGTGTGGTTACGCGAGTCTTGTACATAACTCTTGAAATAAATGTCATGTTTACAGGTAACAAAATAGGCGTTTGTCGTGTAAAAAAAAAAAAGAAAAAAAGTGAAAAAGAAAAAAAATGAATTATAAACTTGTTATTTTGTTCGTTAAACGATCAGGACGGATCGTTCACGGCACTGCTATTCCCTTCGTTTTGTATTTCCGAAGCAATACTTGTCTTTGTATCCGTGTACCGTACACGTATGCGTGTTATTAATTAATCAATTAACTAATTAACTGATTGATTGATTAATTAATTAATTAATTAATATACGTACATATAGTTAGTTGTTCGCGAGTCTCGTGACGCACGAAAATTTGACACGAACCTTGGCAAATTTCTATTATTTATAATAACTAAGAGTCGATACTAACAGGTCAATTATATTAAATTTTATCAATAAAGTTGGTTCATTCGTTTTACCATTTTGAACTCTTTACTACTCGAACGCAAAGATCTCTCTGCTCGTTGTGTTATTCGACGAATCGTTATCAAACCTTCGAACTGCAAACACACCGAGCGTCCAACACTTTTCTAAAACATCGATCATTGGATAAGAAATCAACGTAACATGTTTGTCACAATATCTGTGTATCCGATCGCATAGTTTGTAACGGATTAATTCGAATTAACATGACAAAAATGAAAAAATAAAAAAATAAAACAGAAAAAAAAGAAGAAGAAATGAAAAGAAACATAGACGCTAGCGTAAAAGGTACAAAGAGGAAAAGTTGTATTCTCTTAACAATTACAGAATCGTTGTAATTATACGATTTAACGTTCATTTTGTGTCATTCTACATTCAACGCGGTACAACACAAATTTCCTGTTAATGTAAAGTGAATAGAGTTTAATAAACTAACGATTTGATACTAACGCTCGATTAACTTACCTAACTTGACATAGTATAATAATTTATCGTCCGTTTCTTTTTTCTCAACTAATAGAGTTAATCCGTGAAAGATCAAGCGACAGCCGATCTTCTGAGTATACCCACACGTATGATACGGCGGGTGATTAAACATTTTCATTTTGCTAATCGTAGCACAAGGTCGAACAAGCCTCGACGACGTTTGGCGACTTTATTGTAAACAGATGGGAGCGTATCATTTCAATAGCCCGCCTAAATTCGTGCATGGTATCTATAATACAACCTAGGTATGCTGTACACTGTACACTTCTCTTCCACAGCCCCTTTCATGGGTCGTCAAAAGGCCCGTTATACTTATGTACATATACAGTCGATATAATTGTACATATGGGTACAAAAATGCCCTCCATTCGTCTAACTCACTCTTATCTGTTAACGTACGGTACAGGAAGTAAGTAAGTAGAAGAGGTTTAATCGACAGAAACTAGATATCCAATTCTACACTTCCACGCGACAACACGGACGGGGATCGAATCTTCGAAAGTAGATTACTAATTTCGTTACATGTGAAAATTGTATTCATAGCCGTATCAGTTTGTTCGTGTCGAGCACTTGCGATAGCAAATGATATGATCGCACGTTGCTTACGAACGATGTGTGTAGGTGAATTGTCGCGCATGTGCAAGTAGAGCCACCATAGCCACCATCCATCCAACATCACCCGTGAACGATGAGGCAGTAACGTCGCGGTTAACGTACGTGATATAACTCAGGCCGCAGTTTTGTTTTTCTTTGTAAACTAATAGTTCATTGAAGAATAGCAATGTTGCGATTGTTACGAACAATTCAACTGTCGCGGTACTTTTCCACCGCTGTCCGACCAGCACCCGAAAAAAATCCATCGATCCTGTATACCGGAGTAAGTAATATTTTGTCTACCGAAGAAACGTAACCACAGATTCGCTGAAATTACATTACGAGCTAACCGAATCGAACTGAAAATGACTGAATATGTATTCGACGAACGTGTTTTAAGAAATGTCCTGTTTTTAAAAACCATCTCAATTTTTTTTTTCTCGATTAGAAACAGAACAAGACACGATGTAGCGTAACTATTCCCGCAATCATTTGTTTTTAACTAGCTCAACTATGACCATGATCAACTTTGATACAATCGTATACTAATTGTAAAGTAACAAGTTTATTAATATCCTGTTGCAACCACATACCTATCGGATAACTTATCAAACTACAACAGCTTTCAGACGAATAACGTGCACCTTGTTCGTTAGATTTATTATTTGTCGACTGATTTCCCCAAATATTCCACCTATTTGTAGGAAAACGAAATTAATCATTTTTCGTCGGTATTATTTTATCTCGTCACGTTTACATATCGATACACAACCTTTTTCCGTTGTTATCTATTTCAGTGTACCCGTATCGAAATACATGTTATTTACTTACATTCATTTACTTACGTAATCGGTAATCAGTAATCACTGTAATCACCGATCCTACGATAGGCTCAAATGTTACTGAAACGTTTCAGATTTTTATTAACAACGAATGGCATAAATCAAAATCGGGGAAAACGTTCCCTACCGTGAATCCTACGACTGCGGAAACAATCGCGGAAGTACAGGAAGCCGACGCAGCAGATGTCGACGTAGCGGTCAACGCAGCGGCGAAAGCTTTCAAATTGGGCTCGCCATGGAGAACCATGGACGCTTCCGAACGTGGCAGACTTTTGAACAAGTTAGCCGATCTGATGGAACGTGATCGCACTTATCTCGCGGTACGAACGGCAATCGACACGTCGTGATTTCTACCAATTACAATAACATCCAACAATAACGACAAATCGAATGTATTTCAGTCATTGGAAACGCTGGACAATGGAAAACCTTATTCCGCGGCGTACGAGTTCGATGTACCCTCGAGCATAAAAACATTGAGATATTACGCCGGTTGGGCGGACAAATCTGGCGGCCAAGTGATCCCAATAGACGGACAGTACTTTGCTTATACTCGCCATGAACCGGTTGGGGTTTGTGGACAAATTATACCGTGGAATTTCCCTATCCTAATGATGGCTTGGAAATTGGGACCCGCTTTGGCTACCGGTCTGTACAATTAGCAACTTAATTCACCGACCATCGTACAGATAACATGGCTTATGCTTATGCGGTTTCATAAATTTTAGATAGCCTTATCATCGCGTTGTTGTTTTCTTTTCTCGCATTAATATTCACGAACAAAAGATAAACGCTCGTAACGTTTCACTTGGTTTTCAATTTATTAGCAATACGTTACAGGAAACGTTATCGTCCTGAAGCCAGCGGAACAAACGCCTTTGACAGCTTTGTACGTGGCTCAATTAACCAAGGAAGCTGGATTTCCTGACGGAGTAGTGAACGTTGTACCTGGCTACGGCAAAGCCGGAGCTGCCCTGGTCGCTCACAAGGCAGTCAATAAAATTGCGTTCACCGGATCGACCGAAGTCGGGAAGCTGATACAACAAAACTCGACCGGTAACCTCAAGAGGACTACGTTAGAACTTGGCGGAAAGTCTCCTAATATAATCCTTAAGGACTCTGATCTTGACCATGCCGTGGAAACGGCTCACTTCGGTCTATTCTATAATATGGTAATGCAATGTGTATTCCGCTTTCGAGTATCGATACGAAACAGATAACTGGCGATTTTCCTATGTTTCTCGAACGAACGTTTTTTTTCCCCCCATTAGGGCCAGTGCTGTTGCGCCGGTTCTCGAACTTTTGTCGAAGACAGCATCTACGACGAGTTTGTGGAGAGAAGCGCTGCCCGTGCCAAGTCCAGGGTCGTCGGTGATCCGTTCGAGCCTAACGTGGAACAAGGTCCACAGGTACTGTGTATATCAAATTGTATCGTACAACAATCAAAGAAACGGGAATTACAAAGTTAACGCACTACCCATTTCTTCTTGTAATAGATCGACGATGAACAAGCAAATAGGATCATGTCTATGATACAAAGTGGACAGAAAGAGGGAGCAAAATTAGTATCGGGAGGTAAACGCGTCGGTGATAAAGGCTACTTTGTCGCGCCCACGGTATTCGCCGACGTTACCGACAATATGACCATTGCCAGAGAAGAGGTAAATATACTAATAGAACATAATCTTTTTCAAAATTTCGGCTGCTCGAACAGGTGAAAAATATTGTTGTGACAATAATTACAGATCTTTGGACCCGTTCAACAAATTTTGAAATTCAGCAGTTTAAACGAGGTTATTAACCGTGCTAACGCTACCGATTACGGACTAGCCGCTGCGGTTTTCACAAAAGACATAGACAAGGCAAATTATATAGTTCAAGGACTCCAAGCAGGCACCGTATGGTATGATACGTTCAAGAAATTGATACTTAATTCCCTAACAATTATTTAGACTCTTTCTTTTTTCTTCTTTTTTTCTTATCGTTTATAACACTCATTTTTAGGGTTAACACGTACAACGTTTTAACACCTCAAGTGCCATTCGGCGGTTACAAAACGTCAGGACTCGGAAGGGAACTCGGAGAATACGGCCTTCGAGCGTATACCGAAGTTAAAAGTGTTATAGTCCAACTTAGTAACAAAAATAGTTAGGTAGTTTTTTCTTCTATTTTCTGTTTTTCTATCTTTCGATTCGTTCTGTGATAAGTGAATAATACAAACAGACGGATCTATCTCTGTCTGTTTTTTGTTTGCATTGCCGAATCTTAAAAGAAAAATCGTATGCTTAACACGTTGCCGCAAATGACGGCTATAGCCATCCTTATAGCAGTCAAATTAAAAGTGTGCGGCAACGTGTTAAAGTACTTTTAGACTGTTCCTTAATGTTGTTAATATATATTTTTCTACAATTTATATACCGAAGAAAAAAAATAAAATAAATAAATGAAACTGCTATCTTAGAATAACAAATCTTACTGCATAAATTACAAAAATATAATTAATAAATAATTTAATCTTCCTTTTTGATTTGGTCATTCGTAAAGTCTCTACAATCATAAATTTGACAAACCTTACGAAATACCAGCAGAACCGACAACGATGATACATCAGATTTGTCGTCATCAATTTTAAGTATACTCGCACATATGACCGCAACCCGTCGGACACTGTCGGTTACAGCTAAACCATTCGTTCATGTGAACAACATGACCTCCGTGCGTACATCCTTGACACCACACGTATATCCCTCGAACAACCTGCGAACAAACATTAAAAGTACACACGTACATTCGATGATTACGCGCGGAACCGGAAACCATGCCAACAAAAATAAATATGCTTAAACGCCTCACCTGATGACAAACAGAACAGAGGGCATGGTGAGACGAGTGGCATCGATCGCAGAACCATGCCGCCCTTTGCAATGGTTTTGTACAAGTTAAACAACAAGCGTGTATCACGGTCGACTGCTGATTCAACTGTGATACGGATGGAATCCAAACCGATTGAATTATCTGTCGATACGCAATATACATCATCGTGCTATTCGTTCGAATAACTAATACGCGCAAGCATAATTTGAAATGAAAGCTTAATCGCTAACCTGTGTCGCAACATTCCACAGCTTAAACCTTGCAAGCATATCTAAGTACTCGAGTATCCAATGTTCTTGGACAGCAGTTTCGATGTTTAAGCCTTTCCGTTTCTCTCCGAGCGCGATTAGAATCGATGCGGAAGTCTGTATATCCCTGAGAGCCGCATGGTGTTTCAAAGCTTTCTCGATTAAATTCGTAGGATCCCAGAATTGTGGTTTAGGTATGTTCGAAACTATTAATTGACTCGGCTGATCTTCGATCATTAACGATGCGCAATCTTCGTTAATATCTGGCGGATGATTAGGGAATTGTTCAGGCGGTGGTGACCTATCTTTTATCTCGTGCCGTAATGGAAAAGCTTCCTTAGACAAAGTCCAGTCGTTATCGTTGTTCATCATATTATGCAGATAATTCGAAGTGTATTCCATTGTTACCGGTTCGAATTCGCTCTCTCCAAATAAGAAATCACCTTTGGATGCTCCTTTGTGATCGATAAATGCTCGTTTGTAACTGAATATTTTTCACCAAAACAATAATGTCAATATTACCAGATATTTTCAACGAATGTACATTGCTAGGTTAGTTTTGAACGCTACCTGGGTAACATAGATCCTATAGAATGCTGATTTTCCGGAGTTTCATCCGTCTCAGTTTCATCGTCACCTCCGCTAATTGCCCCCGTCACTTCTCCCTGTAACGACTTTACATCGTTTTCATGACCTTAACAGAGAAAAGGTACCGCAACGATCATTAAAAATCTATAAGATTTTCATCTCGTTAGAAAGTTACCTTTCATATTCGGAACCTCAAGCAATATTATTTCATTTACCTGCACTCGATTGATCCATACCAGGTCCTATCGTAATCTGTGCCAAATTTAATGTATTCACTATATCTTCTTTCGAAGCGGTCGGCGGTGTTTTTAAAATGGAACCCATAGGATTTGCATACAAAGTTTTTATGATGCTCCATACTGTACTTATCTAGCCAAAAATTACAGTTTCGGTCAATGACAATCTGAACGATCGTACACGTAACACGTGGCAAAATTAAAAAGAATTATTTACATCATTTCTACCAGCATTTCTTGCAACACCGGCATTATGATCACAAATGTCATTTAATCTTCCAGAAAGCAAGTAACCTTCCGCGCAAGCTTTAAACCAGTTTGGTTCTCGTGGCATGTTTATCGAAAATCTATGCATAACGCTTGACGCCATACAAAAAGTATCGTTTGTCGGAGGTGTTTTCCTACAAATAATCGTCAACTAAATTTCAATGTTTTTTTACCTCGATATCTCTTACACAATTTTCCCTCTTTATATATCAAGCTTATTAACCTCATTATGTTAGTCAATTGTTTCATTGTCGTTTGAACATGAACGTTCACTTTACATGCGTATGCAATATCTCCTTTTGAATTCAGTGCTATACCTTGGGGGTTTGCTTTACTCGCTGGTCTGGTAGCATCTTTGAACACATGATGATATAACGTGCAATCCTATACCAGTTATATTTCGTTAATATTTCACGATGATACAGAGATGATAATGATGATACTTTGTATTAAACGCGCAACTATTATACGATATTACCCTGCTAGTTGATAAAAATGATTGAGGATTTCCTCTCCATGCTACACCGGTTGGAACATCTTTGTGTTCGTTAAAGCTCGCAAAAGGTATGTATGGTCTACGAATATCCCATACGTTAATACTGCAATCCACGACGAGAGCACAGCTCGATATGTGGTACTTTCTTTGCGGTCTCCATTTTATTCGACCTACCGATGCTATCGTATGTATAACATAATCACAGCTAGGTTTGCCTAATAAATCCCAAACCTGCATTTAAAAAACTTCATTTTAATTTATCCAATTCAACGTATCATCTAGTCAGAATGTTTTAAAATGAAAAACTGGCAATTGAATACGTTTAGAAGATTAAAAATAATAATGAAATACCTTAATGGTTTTATCTCTAGAAGCAGTTGCAAGCCAAGTAGCTTCAGGATGCCAATCGCAAGCAAATATGGGTCCACTGTGAGCAGTAAAATGTTGAAAATAACGATCTGGTTTACGTAAATCCCATTGTTGCACATGTCCATTTTCAGAAACTGCTGCAAAAGTATGTGGCGAATGTGGACAAAACTGTACATCGCGTACTGATTCCGTGTTACTGAAATTAGCAAAATTTTCCGATCCGTTTTAACACAAAAATGTTCGATAATGCAATTGAAAATACTTACCTGTAAAAGGTTCTAGTAGCTTCTTTTATACGCAAATCAAAACACTTCATGGTACCATCCTGAGAACCAGATATCAACCACATAGGTTCTGTCATATGAAAACTTACTTTATTTACAGTTCTTTTGTGGTCGATAAAAACATGTTCTTGCTTAGATCTAGATGACTTATTCAAATTCCAAACTACTACTGCACCATTTGTAGCGGCTGTCGCTAATATATGATCTGAAGAATAAAAGTATTATGAAGCATTGCAAAAAACTGTATAATGTATTAGCTTTACTTCCATGATGTTATTGTTTCTTAGAATTGGCATTTATATTAACTTACCATCGATGAGATTCCAAGCAACATCGTTACAAGAAAAATTTAAATTTAAATTCTTTCCAACTCTTAAGTTACAAGCTTCTTCAAATCTATCTTCTAACAACGTAAATATTTTGAAAACTGTAATTAATAACAATAATTTAGTTAATAATAATCAATTACATATTAGTTTCATGTTTAATTCGCTATTACAATATAATATACACAAAATTGATTTTATATAACCAACTGATTTACCATTACGTCCTGCTATAACAACCTGGCTATTATCTTTGTTCAGTGCCAATGCATTCGCTGGGCCTTCCTGTGTGATGCACACGGTTTTGGAACTCATTTTGATATTATTTTAACCATAATAGGTTATAATACAACAGTTCCAAGTTTGTTAACTATAACATATAAACATTTCTTTTTAAATAATACTCTTCTGAAAACTGTAAAATGATTTGCTATTTCAATACATAAAACAAACGTATTTTAACAAATTTAGTAATGACAACATTAGTTTAAGGTACGTTTTTATGTGGAATGGACTACGCATTCGTTATTACTACCACCTTCAATGATTTTCAAAGCTCTAAAAGATACAAAAAATATCATTGAATCAGAATTACGCTGTATGAAAGGAGTCATCGAGTCATCGTAGAACGACAATATTAATATTTGTCTAACTGCAGTTGCTTAGTAGATATATAATTATAATGGATCAATATATTTTTCTTTTCGTCGCATAATCTTCGCTTATAGGCAAATGAAACAATTTACACTCATAGTCCTTTGTAACATAACACGGTGATAATAAAGAACAATTGCTATATACAAATATTTAGTAAAAAAATGTTCGAACAAGAGATAATATATTTATAATTTTCTTTTCTTCATACACATCCCATTTTTAAATTGGTAACCATAAACTTTTCAGTACTTCCACTTGTATGATAACAAATTAAAACACGAAAACACATTGTTATTGTTAATAATCGTGGCGCCATCTACATAAAGCGATTTTTACATCTCCAGTGTATAGTACCTAGAAAAATACTTTTTGAAAAAAGTACAAAAAGGCGCCAAGTGCACGCTTCCTAAAATTAAGATATAATCTATACAAAGAAATGTGTAACACAAAGATTATTTTATCTTTATGAAAACATTTACTTTACAAAAATACCGTACTATGATATTGGTGTATTTCTCTCAATTCTTTATATATTTATTCATATTCTGTCTATAAAAGAGATGATATCACAAAATAGCGCCAAGCAAACAATTCGTATAATCTACCTGCAAAAAAGTTGGCGCTGCTTTTTTGTAGTTTGTTACATCCACAACTTCAATGAATTTGTTGTACAACAACAAATTGTACAAGAATGTAACGTTAAGTTGCAATATTTGACATGTTTGTTACAAAAAAGCAGCGCCAACTTTTTTGCAGGTAGATTATACGAATTGTTTGCTTGGCGCTATTTTGTGATATCATCTCTTTTATAGACAGAATATGAATAAATATATAAAGAATTGAGAGAAATACACCAATATCATAGTACGGTATTTTTGTAAAGTAAATGTTTTCATAAAGATAAAATAATCTTTGTGTTACACATTTCTTTGTATAGATTATATCTTAATTTTAGGAAGCGTGCACTTGGCGCCTTTTTGTACTTTTTTCAAAAAGTATTTTTCTAGGATATCACTCTTTTTTGTAGTACATTTATTTTATACAGTACAGTAATAAATGTATGTTAGTGTTACAACATTTGCAAACAAGAACCGTGGCAAGGTAAATGCATTTGGGATGTTGACCTGATTTGTACAGGTATATATATACTGTAGGTGCCGATGTCGGAACTGTATGTTTCTCATCGGACTTAGGACCGGGGATACCTGACACTCCAGGCGCGACGAATTGAAAGAATCGCGGATTTTCATTATGAATCCGCGATAGAGAGTGCAGTCGTACAGTTTCCAAAGTAGGTGTGTGTAGCCACTTAACCGTCGTTATGGCGCTGCATAACACATGTATTGTGTTAAGAGTTTCCTACATGGTTCTGGCCACGAAGTGGAAAAGATGTTGAATCTCGTGAAGGACCCTGAGAGACGGCATGGCACTTACCCCAGAACTTCCAAGGGAAACGATACTTATTGTTGACATGTAAATTACATTTTCTCAAAGAGAGCCCACCACCATCCCCGTCGTATTTTAAAATCGTGATAATACGACGGTTCTCTGGTATAAATGCATGATTATTTGTGATAATTTTAGAACGTTTCTAATTTGCAGTATTGTAAACTGATTGTTCACATGTACATTACATTTTTTGAAAGAGAGCCCGCCACCACCCCCCTCGTATTTGAAAATAGTGATAATACGACGGTTCTCTTCCATAAATGCATAAGTATTTGTGATAAATTTTCATCGTTTGTATTTTACAGTATTGTAATATTGCAAAAATATAATGTATATTATAGAAATACATGAAGCTGTTTGTTCGGTTTTTCTGTAAAGTAAATTTTTATTATTTTTATTATACAGGGTGTCCCGTAACTAGTAGTAACATCGGGAAATGGGGGGTAGCTGAGACGATTCCGAACAACAATTTCCTTTGCAAAAATGTCAGACGGGGCTTCGTTTTTGAATTATTAAGGAAAAACACTGACCAATCAGAGCGCGCGTACTGCGTGCGCTAAGCCATGATTCGTTCTAGTCCGACGTTCCGGCTCGAAGTTACCCTATCACGGCTGAGCGCACGCAGTACGCGCGCTCTGATTGGTCAGTGTTTTTCCTTAATAATTCAAAAACGAAGCCCCGTCTGACCTTTTGCAAAGGAAATTGTTGTTCAGAATCGTCTCAGCTACCCCCCATTTCCCGATGTTACTACTAGTTACGGGACACCCTGTATAAAGATAAAGTGATTGTGTTTTGACTTTATTTTGTGCAGATTATACCACAATTGTACAAACATGGACTTGGCGTCTTTTTAAAAAATTACTTTTTTTTAAATCAGTTTTAAAGTGCACATTATTCTTTTTTGTATTAAATGTAAATAACTGTAAAAGTTGTAACCCTTTTATACCGCACGGTAAAGGAACAGATTTGCATAGGAAAATAGTACATGTAAATTAGATTTTCTTAAAGAGAGCCCGCCACCACCCCATCGTAATTGTAAAGATATAGTTGAAGTACAATGGCCCACTTCAATAAATGTATAACTATTTGTGATAACAATTTTCTTTTTTACTCTGCAACATTATAATTCAAAAACATTGGATTTGGCTTGCAATATTCTATGTTGTCTTATTGTGTAGAGGAAGGAAATATACATAAAAGTGTGGTTTGTGCAAATGAAGTCGAACTTCGTTTTACCATAATGTAAAAAAATTACAAATATGAAATGTTACTTTATAAATTCTGCGAATTTTTTAAAAAAATGAGAATTGTAATTATAGAAATTGTGTATGTCCCGTATAATTAAAAAAAGAATTCCATAAAGATATTTAATTTTTATCAATTTTCTGCAGGAAAATAATATATACATTTTTAGCACTTCTAGGCCATTGCGTTTTCCTAATTTCCGCATCATTAGCTTCTATCCAAGTATTGGACATTCCTTCTCTGCATATACACGTATAAGGACCTTCTTCAATGCATGAACCATGATGAAACACAGCACTCATTACTTTGTATATTTATCCAAGTATAATAACTTTAGTTGTTGGGACAGCTCGCAAAGAAAACTGTGTTTTTCCTTATGTATTGTCTTCAACTGGTATTAACTGAATAACAATAATATTTCTGGTCATTATAAATTCACTTTTAATCAATATATCGTTTTCTGTACACTTTTCACATGATTCATTGTGCAAGTGCAACCAATGAAAGAACTTTCTATTTAATAACTCATTTAAATCATAACTTTTTTCTTTTTTTTATTTATCGGTATTGAAAGAAGTGTATTACGGAGAACTATAGTCTTTGTATAATGACAACTACTGTTGCATCGTTTAACTGTAGAAACTTGATGTTCAACTAAACTTTGAATATAATCGTACTTTTCACAAAGAGCTATAAAAAATTGGGATGTATCTCGTTTAACGTTTTTGGAGAAATATTCCCCTAAACATTGCCGTATTGCATATGTATTTAACTCAGGTAATTTACGTTCATATTGTTGTATTAATACGCTTAAAATGTTTAATTTATCACAATTAAATATCTGTTTTCTAACAACAGCAAAATGTAACAAACATTGCATCATTGCATTTGCATAAGAGGAAACCCCATCCTTATTTTGCAAGATCGCAAAGAAACCTCTGTTTTTCCTAATATATTATCTTTGACTGATATTCACTGAATAACAATTATATTGTTAGTTAGTATAAAGTCACTTTTAATCAATGTATAATTTCCAGTACACTTTTCACATAATTTGGTGTGCAACTGAAACCAATGAAAAAACTTTGTATTTAGTAACTCGTTAAGATCATAACTTTTTTCCCTTTTTTATTTATCGGAATTGAAACAAGTATATTATTCAAAGCTGTCGTCTTTGTATCATGTCAACTTTTGCAACATTGAATCCTATGTTCAACTAAGCTTTGTATATAATCTTACTTTTCACAAAGATAAACATAACCTACACACATTATATGATTTTCATTTATAATGCTACGTTATTGATGATTATTAATATTCATTAAATAATTTTGTATCGCACCTTGTCACTAATAAATAGCTGCACTTATACACATTTGTATTTATCATACTTTCGCCGTACAAAGAATCGCGAGTACGGCGTTACACTGACAGCTAACAGTTGTACTGCACTATTGCAATTTCCTTGCTTTTGTGCTATAAGAAGAAAGAAAATGTATAACTGAAATATATACGGCACAAAAGTATGTAATCTATAAATTTGTCGATGAAATCAATCATATAAATCTGATTAATAACAACAAACTTCTGAAGCTTGACAGCTGTCAAACTATGCATGGCGCTGCTGTAGCGCTGGACACGCTGTGTGCGAGAGGAAGACAAACTGACGTTAGAAAAGGAAACAACGAAAAAGGGACAAACTTATGCCGTTTTCGTTTAAAGACAAAGACACCAATAGTACATTTACCAGTCCCCCTGACAAAGAGGTGTGTATACACCGTAACAGGCGTTAGAGAAGGATGACGAACAGACGACGACGACGACGACGACGACGACGACGACGACGACGACCAAGACTTAAAATCTCATCATGCATTTTACGCAATCTCAACTTTAGCTTGTGATAACTTCCTTCACAAGGCATGTAGAGGAAAAAGAAAAACACTTTTGTTAACTAATTTGGGTACGCGCTATCGATTGAGCCTAATAGAAAACCGATCCGCCAACGCGTTATTGAGATCTGATAATCTCGGCTTCTCTGAACTTTCGGTCTCGCGTATAGATACACGGTCGGCCTTTCATGCAGCGCTCTGCGCGTGAACTTGGCGCGAGACACGACCGTGTCTCTTGATCATCTACGCATCCATGGCATACATATACATACACATATATATATATATGTGTATGTGTACTGTCATTGAATGTAGAAATCGATTGTAATTCCTTATTCAAAGTTACTCTTTCTATCATTCAAATTATTGCAGCAACAAGTTGCAGTTAATTTTATGTGAGTTAAATGAATTGAAAAATAATAATAATTTGTTTTATCAGCAAAGTATTCTTTGTAAATTATATTATATAAAAAATATATATCTATCGTGTTTTATCTGTCAAAGATCAATAAATAAATTTACACAGTAGTGTTATTTTTATAGATAACTTCGACCGCTTATTGATAACACGTATGTACATACATACAAATATGTAATACGAAATCGTGCAACTATATTTATAGTTCATTAGTCAAATTATTTAAATTATACAATTGTATTGTAATAATAATGAAAATATATTGATGATATCCATTTGAATATCCTTATAGTTTAAAAAATAACGAAGCATTGAAGATATTTTATATCAATCAATTATAATTCTTCGAATAAATATTTATATTGATAATTATTTTATTTAAATAAAAGAAAAGTGAAAGTTTAAAAGATTTTGCTATAAAGAATTCAAGGTTGTTAGTCAAAGCCAGAACAATCTTTAGCAATGTAATTGTGAGTGTTTGTAGAAATCAAGGTAGCCTGTTGATTCATCGATAGATATCGTGATAAAACATCTGGAATATCGCCCGTAAGTAACATTACTTGAGCATAAAAATGGGTGCAAGTAATTGTAAAGGACTTCTCCCAGGAAGTTCTAAAATTACATCAGGCAAATCACTGAATGCAGGTGCGAATTATATTCTTTTTCTTTTAACATTATATATTAATAATAATTGTGCATAATAGCATTTCGCGATATAGATATCTGATAAAAATGATATGGATAACGCTCGAATCCTTACACTCAATATTGTATACTGTATACAAAAGAAACTTATTTCTATATAAGTTTACTTCAATAGATTTTCATAATATTTCATTGATATTAAAACGGCCATTTATACATATAAATGTTTAAATATAAATTTGTTACATGAAATTGCGTCGATCTTCTTTTCATACATTTTACATGGTATGTAGGTGTTTCCCCGATCGATCTTTACGGTCTTGAACATATAGAGTATCACGTGACATGTAGATTATAGAAATCTATCCTGTTGCACATACGTTACATTTATGCTTTATCTGTTAAAAAATATATGTCTTCTTTATCAACGTGTCTAGGAAATACAAACAACGATTGAAATTGATAAGAAAACATAAATGTTTGCATACTTAATAAACTCTTTGCGCAAAATATCTTTACGTATGTATATGTAGCATATACGGATAACCCTATTAAATTCACTTTATACAACAGAGCGAGATTCCTTTCTAATTGTAATACCAAGTAAATATTAAAATTTTAAATAATGAGATGAGTAATTGTAACAATTAAACAGTTAAAACTATGTACTCATATGTTATAAGACAATGTACTCGACGGGCGTATAATATAATTATTAATATTCCTTTAAAGATACACGGCAGAAAAATGTCAGAATTAAAATCTGAAAAGAAGATTCATGTTTGCAGTGAGTGTAATAAAGAAAAAGAAGACATTAGACGAATATATAATAATTCCAAATGTTGTTGTAGTTGTGAGTTAATGGCTTTCCATTTGCATATCAATGATCTTACTGTGTACGATATGCAATCGCATTTATGTACATATGTACCAGTTCAAAATATTTCATGAAATTTGTGTAGATGCGATGAAAATAATAAAGAGAGTAGTATCGTTTAAAATATAAATTAAATTAATATTTGGGTTAGGTAAACCGGGAAAATACGATTATGTCGAGGGTGTGGTATGCAAAGAAACGGAGATTAAAGAAAATGAGATGAAATTAGTGTCGATCGGAGAAGATGGAGGAAAAGTGTTATTAATTAAACAAAAGGGAGAATTACATGCCATTGGTACAAAATGTACGCATTACGGAGCTTTGCTTCATACTGGAGCATTGGGAGATGGAAGAATAAGGTGTCCATGGCACGGTGCCTGCTTCAACATCAAAACAGGAGATATAGAAGACTATCCAGGATTAGATTCATTACCTTGTTATCAGGTATTTTAATAATAGACTGAATGTAAAACTGTATACATTATTGTACAATAATAACAATTGGTTTGGGTGAATAGGTGAACGTAGATGACACTGGACTTGTACATGTAAAAGCAAGACGTAAAGATTTGGAACTCAACAGGCGTGTAAAAAAGATGTGCGAACAAGATTCTAAAAATCAGACCACCGCCGTAATAGTTGGGGGTGGACCTGCAGCTGCAACTTGCGCCGAAAGCTTACGGCAAGAAGATTTTACAGGAAACATCGTTATGATTTGTAAAGAAAATACAGTTCCTTACGATAGGGTAAAGGTATCCAAAGTTTTTGACTTTGATGTTGAGAAAGCAGCTTTAAGACCTCTGTCATTTTATAACAACCACAACATTCAACTAAGACTGAATGTAGAGGCTACAGGTAACTATAAATTGTTATCATCTTTTGCATCATTGAATTCACTGTGTAATTTATTACAGGACTAGACACAAATGAAAATATTGTTCAATTGAATAATAATGAGAAATTAAAATATGATTATTTATTCATTTGTACCGGAAGTAAGCCTAGAATGCCTGATATACCTGGCGTGACGTTATCCAACATTTATGTGTTGAGAAATTATACCGATTCCCATAGCATACATTCGAAACTGTCCCCCGATAAACACGTTGTAATACTTGGATTAGGTTTCATTGGAATGGAAGGTGCTGCTTTCTGCGTAGATAAATGCGCCTCTGTTACTATAATAGGAAGAAGTAACGTACCTTTACAGCCGATTTTTGGATCAGAAATTGGTAACCGAATTAAGGAAGAATTTGAGAAGAAAGGTATTACACGGTGTTACGGAATCAAAATGATAGGAAATTGAAAAAAAAAAAAAAAAAAAAAAAATGCTTTGTTCAAGGTATTAAATTTCTATTCAATAACAACATCGAAGAATTTGTTGCGAAGGAAGAGGCCATCGATACCGTCGGTACCGCGATACTTACCGATGGCAGTCGTCTTCCTGCCGATATAGTCATCATTGGAATTGGATCTACATTTTATACGGATTGGATAAAAGATTCTTCGGTTGAAATGTTACAAGATGGTAGTATAAGAGTAAATAAGGTAACTTACTGGTATTGCGTGTGATGACAGTTGGCTTAAATATTAATTTTAAGAAAATAACGTTACGTGTTTGTTTTCAGTATTTGAAAACAAACGTGGAAAACATTTATGCTGGTGGTGATATAGCATATGCACCGTTATTTGGTTCGGATAATGATTCAGCAGCAATAGGCCATTATTCGTTAGCACATTATCATGGAAAGATAGCAGCATTAAATATATGTGGCAAAAACACGGCATTAAATACAGTACCATTTTTTTGGACAACACTTTTCGGCAGAAGTTACAGATACGCAGGTATGTTTTTTTCTATCGAAATCGATAAAATATAGAATAAAATATGGTACACTGATTATATTTATTGTGAGTTTAGGGCACGGAAAACCAGATAAAATAAAAATTTATGGCTCTTTGGAAAATTTGGAATTTATCGCATATTACATTAAAGACGGTAAAATTATAGCAATGAGTAGCGTTGGGGCCGATCCTGTCGTAGCAGATTTTGCAAATTTACTTCATGAAGGAAAGTCATTGACAGAAGTAGAAATTGCAAGAAATCCATTCGATTGGATCAAAAACAAACCAAAAGATTTACCAAATCGATTTCAAAATGAGTATTCCACAAATTTATAAGTTAAAATTATTTAAAACCACAAAGATGCATTTATAGCTTTATTAGCGTGATACAACTGACTTAAAAAAAAAAAAAATTATTTTTAGTATTTATACAGCATTAAATGAAAAGATTTCTAACCATATTTCTGATAAATACACTTTCTTATTTATCTTTCTGAATTTTGTCAACAAGATACTTTTGCAGTACTAATCATGATTAAATATATTTATTTCCAATAAAATAATAGACTATTGCAGTTATTTATAATTGAAAATCCTAATCCCAAGCCTCAGTTAGTTTTAAATGATTTAATCTATCTGCAATTGTAATTTCTTTGTTAAACTTCTGATTTAATTCTTCACGTTTGAAATTGATAAAATCAATTCCTTTTTGTTCTCTGAATTGTTTCATGTGACCATTGGATTGTTCGCTAGTTAGATACGGATGTCTTAGTAATAACATATTTTGTTCCTCTCGTTCGATATCTCTCTTAAACTGTAATATATCCTTTAGAGTTGGCTTCTTAATTTTTGCATGTTTCCTGCAAAGAATATGATAAATGTACATCGTCGATCGTGTCTAACCTAATCTAACCTTAACCCTACGAAACATGTTCGCTTGCATGAATAATGAGAAAATGGGTCTTCAAAGGCGAAAGCTTTTTTACGGTAATAACATTGCTTTAAATAATTAATCGTTACTTCGTTATTATAAAAACATAATGACTGAACGACAGAGGGTAACCTTCAAATTCTAATAGTATGGGTAGAATCGTTTGTACGTACCCTCGATAACGATATGGGATATTATGAACTTTATAAAGCAATATACTTGTAATACGCATCTTGATTACAATTCTATCTTTAGTTTACAAATTTTGTTCTTTCTTACAGAAACACTAAAATTGTACAAAGATGTCGCTTCGCGTTTCGATCTACGTTTACAAAGTATAAGGTGGGACGGTGGAACTTAGTGATGCCAGAATCGTGGGACGTGGGACAAAATCGTACCCCCACCATGGCCCTTCTCCGTCCATCGCTCGACTTCCAACGCTCTCACACAAGCGTATCTGTCTTCTATCCGTGTGCACTGCCTGTTCGGCTCTTTCCGCCAACAATCTGTATTACCGACACGACGCCCGAGCAATCTGGTGGCATGTTCAGTAATCAGAAAATTCTGTTCGAATCCTAGTATATCCTCCGATTTTGACGAAACACAAATATGTTGCAGCCCACGACGACGGGTTTGAGTCACATCAGAATCAGAAATTATCCGGATATGTAATTTTTTACGTACGAAAGAAATAGGAAATATCGATTTCTATTTTTCAATTTGTTATGTACCTTCATGAAAAATTTAAAAAAATTATATATTAGTAACCGCAACAAACTGTTGAAACTGTGAAAATATGAACATGTGCAGGATTTGTGTTTCGTCAAAAATCGGAGGATATACTACGATTCGAATAGAATTTTCTGATTACTGAACATGCCACCAGATTGCTGGGGCGTCGTGTCGGTAATACAGATTGTTGGCGGAAAGAGCCGAACAGGCAGTGCACACGGATAGAAGTACAGATCCGCTTGTGTGAGAGCGTTGGAAGTCGAGCGAGGGACGGAGAAGGGCCATGGTGGGGGTTCCGTGATCGAAGCCCGAAGTGGGAGTGTTGTCAGTCCTAGATGCTGTGATGGATGAAGTTTCATCAAACGGTACGTTTTTTTTTGACAAAGCAGATTGTTTTTTTTTTATAAAATCGACGAGATACAGTGTAGAATCTATGACGTTTTGAGCACTTAACGTGCCAAATGAATTGATCAATGATTTTCTGTGTACGCTTGATAGTCTGTGAATCGCGTGGGCGTCTTGTCTTCCAAGTCTTCTGGCCCACGCTTTTCACAGGGTTTTATTTACGCGTTCTTTAGGATTGCGTCTTTTTCGACTGCATGTTAATAGGGGTACAGTGTTTCGAGTAACCTTTTCTGATTTCGGTGACGTGTTTCTTTAATTGTCAAATCTTGATCACCTCGGAACAATTCGATTTATTGTCAACTGGTTGATAACTGCTTTTCCAACGCTTACCTAATGTCAACCGTGAATCACGTTTCCTTCCTACTTGTTCCTACGGTACGTCCCTGGCGCGATCTGTTTTCCGTATAACGCGCTGTATTTGTTTTTCATGATTTATATACATCGAAACGTTCGACATTCATTACTCGATCGAAATAATTATGGTGCAGCCCATGTTCTATGAAAGTCATGTATAAAAAGCATTTACCCGTATGTATGTAAATAAAAATAAAAAATATCGACTTAAACGTAACGTTAAAAAAATAGGGATTCATGAATACGTATGATTTCAATTTTTAATCTGTATTCTTTCGTCATCTTCAATGTTCTCACAGACCTGGGAAGCGGGGAAAGCGGAGGGACATTGACATGCGCTGGATGTCTCAATACAATTGATGAAGATGAATTTATACAGGCACTAAATCAAGAATGGCACATCGATTGTTTTCGGTACAAATAATAGAATAACAACTGCTGATGTACTTATCGTGAAGTAGTTCAATTGTATTCATTCATATTGTTAAAATACATCATTGAATCATTTCAGGTGTTCGGCATGTGATATCGGTTTGTCCTCTTGGTATTTCGAGAAAGATGGTTTATTATTTTGCAAGGATGATTATTGGGCTGCTTACGGGGAAGCTTGTCAAGGATGTGGCCAGATCATCACAGGTCCTGTCATGCTGGCAGGAGATCACAAATTTCACCCAGAATGTTTTGCCTGCAACTCTTGCGGAGCTTACATCGGAGATGGAGAAAGTTACGCCCTTGTCGAAAGATCTAAGCTATATTGTGGAAATTGTTATAAAAGACAGATGCAGCCGATAAACAGGACAGCTAATTATCCATTTATTCGAAAACCTCACAGTATCAGATTGGTGGAAATACCTCCGAACAGTACTGATCCTGAAAAACAAAGGGGAATCAAACTGACGTTAGATGCAACGCCTAGTCCTAGAAATTGTGGTGCTTTACTTCGTATATCCGAGTATGTATATAGAAATTTTTACACGTACATTTGGATCTGCTAAAAATTTTAATAGTACTTTTATATTTGTTGAATGATAAAATGATGAAAATGAATGGAATTAATAATTTTTTATGACACTAAAAAAACGTGCAAAACAAAGGAGAACTATATAGATTTTTATCAATTAAAATATTGATATTTAAACAGATTTGAACTGTCATTAATTACAAGATCATATTTAATGGAGCTTTCCTATAATATTTAACTGTGCATGAGTATGGTTAATTAAGAATCGATATAGATGCGCCGCCTCTAATAACTTTGAACTAAAATACAGGTTAATGAGAAATGTTCGTGGAAAGATCAGTAAGCTGCTGGCCTCTGTGATGGAGGTTCTATTTAGGCTATGCTGCCACTTCTCTAATCATAGGTACAGCATAATAAATAAATAATATGCACTAGATATTGTATTTTTACAAGTTAGATGTGTGTCCTTAAGTATTTGCTATACATTTGCACGCAAAATATGTGTATCTTGTGCAAAATAATTATTTTTCATACACAGTATTACCTGTTCATTAATATGTGTTACATGTTTATAAGTATGCGATGTTCATAACGAAGTGACAGTTTATAGTTTCAAGAAATCTGTTAAAAAGTGCAACTTTTACTTCATTTTAAGCTTAATATTTCTGTATGTACGTACTTCAGTATCAGTGTGTGCTTGTGTTTTATTCTTACATCGTTCACGTTTGTCGATCAAAGCTGCATTTTGTATCTCTTTTCTTGTATATTTCATATTTCATATATATTCAATGATTTATAAAATATTCGAGGTAAAAAAAATAATACACTTTAGTTTTGCTCCTAATTTTTATTTTGTCATGATAGTATCGAATGCACGCAGTTTTGCATGTTTTGTCATTAAAAACAATATCTATGAACATCGGAAAATATCACATAAAACATGTTACAGACTGAATACGTCCAGTGATCTCATCTCTCTACACATTGGTGACCGAATACTCGAGGTGAACGGCACTCCGGTAAAAGATCAGCCTGTAGAAAACATTGAAAATCTTATACAATATTCGGATACAGTTCTACAGGTAATTCTTCGTTTTATAAATAAATTTTCTTTTATATAGTACGCGTAAATGTACAAATGTCACGCGTCGTTAATTATAGTGAATATAGAAACAAATATATCAAACCTTTCAGTTGACCATCGAGCACGATCCAGATGCGGTGTCACGGCAACCGACATTCTCTTCACCATCCGCGGCGATGTTAACGTCGATCGCAAATTCACGAACGAGTCCCGACAATAAAGAACGTTTATTTAAACGTCGCGATGAGGGCTATATCAGCGGAACGCGAAGCAGACAGTTGCGGAGGACGAGAGATCCTATGCACAAAGAGCGTAGCAGTTCGATGTCGCGGCTGCTCGATGGGTAATTGCAGTTGAATATTATCTTTATATATTTGTATTTAATTATATATGTCGTGAAACATAACACTTTCCTTTTGGTTAACGTTATCGCAGATCTTCACCAATGAATCCTACATGTGACTTAAGCCGAACCAGATCGTTTCGCGTGGAACCAAAGAATCAAAGAATATTCCGTGCCAGTGATTTGGTGAAGGGTGAGCTTTTGGGTACAGGATTTTTTGGTCAGGTATTCAAAGTTACGCATAGGGATACCAACGAAATCATGGTGCTGAAGGAATTATATAGAGTCGACGAAGAAGCTCAAAAAAACTTTCTGAAAGAGGTGCGTTTGACGTTTTATAATAAACTTGTTCTACATGATTTATGCATTAATACGTTTCAGTGGATAAGCGTTTGTTCGACTTCAACAGGTTGCTGTGTTACGTTCGTTGCATCATAACAATGTTCTTCGATTTATCGGCGTTCTCTACAAAGATAAAAAACTTCACTTGGTCACTGAGTACATAGCAGGAGGAACTCTGAGGGCTCTGCTACACGACACCAACGAAATCTTGCCATGGGAACAGCGAATGTCGTTCGCTAAAGATATTGCCGCTGGTATGGCTTATCTACATTCCATGAATATCATTCATCGAGACTTGAATTCACATAATTGTCTCGTTCGGGAGGATAAGACTGTGGTCGTGGCCGATTTCGGTTTGGCTAGAATAATACAAAATGGTAATTCCCCGGACAATCGTAAATATAGCAGACATTCCGACGGGGAGGCGAAAACTTCGAAGAAGGAACGAAAGAAGAGATATACGGTGGTAGGGAATCCATATTGGATGGCCCCTGAAATGATGAAGGGTAACAAGTACGACGAAAAGGTTGATATATTCAGCTTTGGTATCGTCGTTTGCGAGATCATCGGTCGTGTCCAAGCGGATCCGGATTACTTGCCACGCTCCTCTGACTTCGGTTTGAATCAGAACGTGTTTAAAGAAAAATTTTGTGCCAATTGTCCAGAAATGTTCTACACGATCGCCTTCCTCTGCTGTGACTTAAATCCTGATAAGAGGCCACCCTTCGAGGTTATGCAGGTTTGGTTGGAAGCACTGGCGATGCATTTATCGGTAGGTATCGAATTGCCTTCAGACTTGGAGTCCGATATCAGAAATTACACTGGACCCAGCACGAGTACGAGCGAGTCGACGACTCCTGAGACTCTCGCACCGCAGCTGAAACCCATCAAGGAGGGTCAGGTGCATCAAGAGAAGAAACGGTGCAGCGGTTGCGACGACAGCACACTCGAGCGTGAAGATTCCGTGCAAAATACCATTACGCTTCAGGTACCTGATGTGATAAGTACTCGAGGAAGGTACACGCGACAAAACAGTAAAACCAGCGAATCGTCTGGTCGTTATTCGAGACAAAACTCGAGGCCTAAGGAAACCCCAATCGAAAAGTCGGATATCGTTAGCTCTCCGGAATCCGGTGGATTTACAGGTTGTTTCGCGAGGCATAGCACGAAATCGGTCGAATCGTCTCCTCGGTTTTCTAGTGACAAACAAGACTCGTATGTAAAACGAAACGATCAAACCGAATGTAACTTGAAACGAATACCGACTATCGAAAAAATAAGGTACGTGGGCAAAGCGAGCCCGTGCTCTTTGTCGGACGCGCCTGAATATATTATTGATAACAAATGCTCGTACAAAGTGAATAATAATTTGAATTCGTCGGAAAAATCCAACGATCATAATTCAGCCGGCAATGGTCATTCGAGAACGAAGCTGGAGAACAAATTTAAAATGTTGGATGCTAACTCGGTTGGCTCCTATCTAAGACAAATCGGGAAATCCATGAACGTTATAGAAAAAGACAGCAAGATCGATGATCAAAACGATAGTGATTCGAAGAAGGCATGCGTTGAAAACTCGAAACCGTCGACAGGCTCTTACTTGAGAAGAACGAAGATTTCTCCCACGAAGGAAACGCCAAAGAATGCATTCTCGCCGCAGAAAACTGTCCAATCGTCCGAAGCTGGAACTTCGTTGCAATCAAAAGTAGCTGTTAATTCGGAAGAAATCGTCGAAAGTAAAAATACGAACGACAAGGTAACGAGGCAGGAGAGTAACGTATCGGATATCGGTAGCATTTTGTCCAGGCAAGGAAGTCTCACGGTATTGGACTGCACAACGAAACACAAAGATACGATGTACAAAGATTATTCGCCTTTCAACACCATGCAAAAGGACGATCACCATAGAAGAAATACTCCTCCTCGTTATACGGACAGCCTTCGTTCGAATTCGAGTCTTTCTAAGAACGACGACCCGCTCACGTGCAAAGCACTGAATGAAACTAATATATACGACAAAAAAGACTGTACCACTTCCATCCAAGATTCTAAGGAACCAGTGATCGACACGAAGGCCATGTACGATAAAAGATTGCCTAATTCTTTAACGGACTACAGTGGATGTTACGAGAACTTGGATCTATGCAGGCAGGACAGTTTCGGTTCGGACAGCGCAGTAGGCACAATGAAGAGTGATTTCTTCGCGGACCTAGATTTCGTTCAGTTGAGGGATGGCAGGCATACACCGGACTTGTGTCGCACTCCTGAACGATGTTGCACACCCAATCGAGCAGCCTCGCCGATAGAGAGCACCGCTTTGTAAGAGTTTCCATTACTGCGTCAACTAAACAACGTACCGAGTATACATGTATAACGAAACGAATCTCTGCATTTGCTAATCTGACTTCTATGCATTTAACCCATCATCCGATAATTTAACTCGTTAACGCGAAAGTCAGTTTCTACTGGGAACCTGGTCTACCCTCTGCAATTAAAATGTCCTATTTACTATTTCCTTCATTTTTCAAGATATCATAAACGTTGCAATATTTTATATCATTTAAGTCAAATTGAAATGTCTCGAATATTAAGACGATTGATCCGAGGAGGGTAGCGTTATTGCGTTGCATAACAAAGCGTGGACAAAGTATTATTAACACAGTTTGATGTCCAGTATTAATGAATCTCATTGCTATCACTTTCCATGGGTTTTGAAGCATTTGAACAATCGGTGGTACGTTCAGATGGTTTTCTTTTTCACAAAAAGACCCGTATTCCTGCAAGATCTTGCCTTGGACGGTTTTCATAAGAGGGAATTTAAAGTAATTATAAGATTAACAAAAGCATTCCATCCAGAATCGATGCAACTAAACGCGTGGTTTAAAAACCTAAGCGTGAAACACGTCGATAACCACTATGTACGAGAATGTGTAATCGTGTTCTTGGAAACACTGAACTTCAATCTACATTGGTTCATTTTTCTTTTCAGAATTATATTTCGAAGCTGTAAACATTATGTAGAGACAGTTTGTAGAATAGATTGTAAAAAAAAAATTATATTCTTTATCAGGTATATATGTACATCATACTGTAAAAAATATTATCCACGTATGACACGGTGGTGTGCATGTACAGGTTTATCGACATGTATAAATTTCGACTCATCAATTATATCTTTGTTACTTGTTAAAAGAAGACAGAATTTCATTTGTTTGATATTAAACCATCTCCAATATTCAGTTCTGTCTAAATATTGTATATTGCAAATACGAAGACTACATTGTGTTTATTTATTATATCAATTTGATCGATTGATGCTTGCGCATAACTGTATCAAAGATATAAATAATGATAAAATAGTATGATGTGTATGATATAAAAGAATGTACATATAGTTTTGTATATATATATATTCCAACATTCGTCATGTTCAAAACACTGTTTATAGAACATATATTTAACAGTAAAAAAGCTTTATATTGATAATGTAGAGATGAAAGTTCTTTTGATACTATTAAAAGTTGTATTTTTATTCTATTACATTCTAATCGTAAGTGAAACGTTCCCTAATTTTATTAAGATAAAGTGTAAAACGAAGTACAGTATTCAAAATAATAAGGTATAGTTAAATTTTAATTTGGATAAAACTATATGAGAAGTTCGTTTCATAGAGAAATGATTGATCAACATTTTCATTATATGTTCCATGTATTAAACAAAAGTTTGTTCACTTCGTTATCCACGTTTCTTTGCCATTCAACTTAGTTTGTACGATTGGAAATGTATTAAAATTTGTTTCTTCCTATTATGAGAAATTTCATCTATTCGAATGGTGTTTGTTATTAAAACGAAGAAAAAAAAAAAAAACAAAAAAACATTTCAATTCATTAAACCAAATAAACGTTTATTATCTGTGATAAAAAAAAGAAGTATTTTGAAACTGTTTATAATTGATACATTTTCTGGACCTAAACTTGAAAGAAATGTTATCAGAAACAAAAAACCCCAATTCTTATTTTTCTGTGTATGGAGGAAACAAGTTAACGATAACGTGTTAATAAAGAAGAAGAAAACAAAAGGAGAACAATTTGTTAAATATGCGCAATAAATGATATTTAATATACCTGTCGTAATCTAACAGCAAATGATCTTGGCTTAAAAATTGAACATGTGCGAAACAACGATTTGAATTCATACTTCGCTATTGAAATAACAACTTTATATGTGTGTCAATCTTCGGAATATTTGAAATAATTGTTAAGCATTTCACCCTCGTATTTCGAATTAAATTTTTCCATGGTGTTTTTCGAATAAAAATTCCAAGTGTTTTCAATTAAACACTATAAATTTTGAAATATTTCAATCTTGACTACGCGAGTCAAAGCTTCTCCGAAGTTCCGTTAAATCGTCCGAGGCGTTGAATGCGATTCTTCGCATAAATCAAATAAGTATATACACATATTCAAAGAGTTGTCTGCGTGCAACGAATAATGTTATAAATAATTGCGTGCATACGTGAAACGTCAAGGAATCGATCGTTGTAAGTAAAACGATCCTTCCGGTGAACAGTATTAGCCTCGTTGCTCACTTACGAATACCGTAGTAAACTACGCAAGTAGGAAACTTTATAGACAAGCAACAGGCACAAAGAGAAAAATTCTGGAAATAGGTAGACACATTATTTTTATAGTCTGTAAATTGTTCAGCTCCTTTTGTCTGTTCAATGTTCAACATTTTCGAAGAACGACGCAGTAGCGTCTTATAACCCCATTTGTAAATTATTTTCTTTCAATAGGGTGTATGATACGATCAAAGCATTATTTAGTATAACACTCTGTTAAGGAAGATACGATTTGCAGATTTACTTGCGAAACGTCGTGGACACAAATTAAGGATACTTTTGTGAAGAAACATTCTGGAGAAGAAACTTTCGGTAATTTTTTATTTTCGAAACTGGGTTCATGGAAGAATCGGACAGGTGGATTCTTTTTCTTTTTGGAAGTTTAAAGGTACATATACAATTATTGAGAGTAAAACTCGGACGAGAAGCTATCAAGATTACTGTTCGATAATCTCGCGTGATTTTGACTTTCCAGTGAATACGTACCCTATGATTTAATTAATAATCGAACAATTACTTCAAATTGGAGGTTAACAGTAAGGTGTTAACAAATGTTATTCTTCAGAAGTTGTTTCCAAAATTGCCAAGAAAAATGCAAATTATATTCTTATCAGAGAGCAATAAGTGCGCTAAAGGAATGCGTGGAATAGAGACTGGGTAACGTGCACGTTGTTTTTTACACTGATCATTTGTTAATAACTGAACAATAATTTTCTTTTTATAAATTAAAACACATATCGAAAATGGTCATTTTTCGATACCATTGAAAATCTTTGCGACAATTGCTCAAAATTTCAAAGTTACGAAAATTGTAAACGGAAGATCGTTTTTTTCTATAACTCATTGCGAAATTTTCGAATAATTTTTCGTCTTTAAATTTTTGCGATTAGAGAACAAGCGGTTTTGTTTAACATTATAGTAATAAAACGAAAAAGTGAAAAAAAAAAGGAAATAAATGGTTGAGAATACGAACTAAAATGTTATTTCTTTTTGTGTGAAAAAATAATTTTAACATATTTTTAATGTGCATGTTTTTGAAACGATGTTTATCAACTGTCGGTAATTGAATATCCACAAAGGGTATTCAAATGAAATCAAAGGTAGCAGCACGTGTTGCGTTTAATTTCCTTCAAAATAAGAATACGACAATTCTTTTTGTAACATACAATTTATTCAAAGTTTATGTTTTAGGCGAGTTTCATCGGAGCCGTTTCTGGCGCTTGCTATGCCCTGGGCAAAAGACAATAGTTAACTAAATTAATGTTTGTAAAATACAAAAATTCCTAAGTGCGGATAAGTATCAGAGTAAGTACCGCGCCTGCTTAATGCTAGGAATGACTCTGAATAGCAAAAATATAAAAAGTTTAGCAAAAGAACAGAATAACATGCATCCTAACAATTTAAAGTATATAATATTTAACCTAATCTATTTTTCTCAGATAAAGATCAGAACTGATTCAGGCTCCGCCGTTCGAGGGTTAGTATGATCGTAGCGTCAACCAGGAGTATCTTCAGGTTTTCAATTGATTCCTTGAACAGAGGAGTCGTCTGCAGAAGTGGTTTTCGAGCAGCACGATCGACGGAGGAGTTTCCAAGCGTATTTTTCGCGGGGTCGGCGGCGATTTGTCAAGCGTAGCCGAAGGAAAGAGCGCGGCAGTTTCGAGGAAGGAAATTTATGGGTAGCAACGTGTCGACGGAAACCTTAAATTTTAACGTCCCTGTCGCGCACTCGGTTGGGTCCTACCCTGCCTGTTAAGGACCTAGCAAAGAGGAATTACGACTTGACTGCTACGAGCGAACGTGGAACAGCGAGGAGTGGTCTCTCCTCTCACGGTGGGGGAGAGTTAGAAGTATGGTAGCGGCATAGGGAGAAGGAGAAGGAGGTGGGGGAGGAGCAGGAAGGTTATGTAGACGGTGCTACAGGAAAAGGTGTAGGGAAGAGGGTGGGTTATGGGGTATAACGCGGCGAAGAACATCCGAATAAAATAATAATAAACCGCGGATACGTTTCAGCGCGCATCGCTCCTTCTTCCTTCCTGATATTTTCTCTCTCCCGCTGAATTTTAACCTTTCCTGTTTCTGCATCGTCCAGAACGAATGAGTTGGGTCTAACCGTTTGAATGGAACAAATATAATAAGTATAGGTTTGTGCTCTTTTATTTTCTAAGGATCATAGAATTTGATAGTTTATTTTTGTTGTTTCAAAATTTACTGTTTCTTGTTTCTGTCGATAGATGGGGCGACGTCAAAGTTCACTGTGCAATTGAATTAGATATCTTAAACGTTTTGCTTGAAATGCACATCACGCGAACGTAAAAATATCGAACGAATATTGGTACCTTAGAGGGATTCAGAAGTATTCTAACGAGTCCGGTTATTAGCGCAAAGGTTGATACGAATCGATTCTCGTTAGTGTTAAATAATACTTGTTTGCAATCGTAACTAACAGACCACCAAAGTTCGGTTGGAACAGAACGCGATACTTCGAGGCTCGCGTGTCACGCAAGGATGGATGTAATCTTGTCTGGTTTATAACGTTATAACGAAACATGATTATAGGTATTTGGACGAAGAGCGTTCAACGCGAAGCAACCGGCGAATTAAGAATAATGAAAATGGCAACGACTGCTATTAAACTGAGATCAAGCCCACCTCGCCAAGACCCCAGCTCAGGCTTTAATCAGAGCTTAACCAGGAACGTAACTCGTCTTCAATCCTCGAGCATTACACACATTATCGGTATTAGTTTACAATTTTACGATATTGTAACAAAATGAATGGTAATATACAGGCACACGCGATGCATGTGAGATTTGAAGTAGTATCAATACGACCCCGTTGCATCATTGACACATGAATCAACCATTTGGGAAGGTTCAGCTGTTTAATACGAAGAGTCATGGATCTCGATCGGCAGGCAGCAGTGAGTCATAGCGATCTCCCGGACGATTTGCAGATCATGTATTTATCGCAGCCACGAAAAGCGTCTGGACATATCTTCTCAGGGACAAACCAATGGGGGGATGGTGAGCGGCGGTGGCTCGTTTGATGTTGAGAAACAACTCGATCCGTTGGATTCAACTATCCGAACGTGGTCGCCGACGGCGGTGGCATCCTACCGCGATAACGCCATTATGCGAATTCGCGATTTGCATATTTCAGAAAGCGTTGCACAGGAAAGCATAAACAACTCCGGCCTCTCGCAACGAGAGCGTCGTGGCTTCCTCGTCAGAAGAGTTACACGCATGAAAGATTTACGGAGAGTCTACGTTTCCCTTTTCCACTCTTTTCCCTGTCTTCTCTCTGCCTTTTTCTTTTTTTTCTTTCTTTTTTTTTTTTTTTAGGGAACTCTCGCACTTTGTATTCAAGCATAAATGCATGGCGACTGGAGATATGGGAATTGGTTGAATTCATGAGGAGGATTCGTCCACGAGGAGAGCACTGTGGAAAAAAACCAGTCTGTCGGTTTTGCTAGATGGCGATTTGTAATTTTGAGCAAATATTGTGACGAGTTTATCCTTCGAAGAGAATCCAGCCTCGAATCGCTAGGAGGATTTATCGTTTGTACTTCATTTATTGTTCAAAACGATTTAACAATATGTTAGCTTCGTGTTTAAATCGGTATTACCGGTTGACAATTGTTTTCGAGCCGTTTTTCTACCTCTGACACATTATTTACTGCTTGGAAATGAAATAGATACGCGCTGCCACTTTATAACTGAATATTAGCTAATGAGTAAAAGGTTTTTGCCAAATAAAATATTAACACGTTGACTGCCACGGTGAAAACGGACGTGTGTAGTCAGACACGTTGAAATTCTAGTTATTAAGAATACAATTAACTAATTTTAAAATTTAACCTTTCAATTCGATAGCTAGCATTATTATCTTAATATTAACGTCATCTGCAGTTTATTTCATCGCTTCTTTTTTTAGTTATTTGATTGGAAAAAATTTCGAGTGCCAGTCACTGGTGATCCCCGTGGCAGCCAACGTGTTAATAGTGTGACTTACATTCACGAATACAACTGTTATCCCTTAGTCCACTTGTAATTCGTTATTTGATATACAACCTTATATATCATAGTAATCTACAAAAATTGTCCGCTACTATGCATAAATATTTGCTATTGTTCTGCAAACAGAAATGCGGTGAGTTGCATATCTATATTGTACATATAATTTTCTGTCTACTGACCTTGGAGATCATTATCTTATAAACTTGCAGATCATACTACCTGATGTTGTCTGCATTCAATCCAGCAGCGCTGACAGTCCAGTTAGACGTCAGGAAACGGCCAGCGAGACCGGATCATCTTTGTGTTTTCCCGTGTATTTTAATGCGGACAACCTCTTATCGAGACAGCATGGAACGTTTCAGCGCCACTTTTGCCACACGACGATGAGCGGCGGGAACGCGCGAAACGGCTACGCTTACATAAGTAATATAATTGATTCGTTACAAGCGCTTCTACACGACAGATAAGTTTATCTGCGACGCGCATCGACGAAACCGGTTAGATAACGAGCGGCGCTACATCATACAGCGAGCTTTAATTATTCTGGTAATGAGACTCACCGTGTTCCCCTTCCTCCGTCTAATGACAAATATAGTGTCACCTGGTCATAAGCCACCGCGGTAACGTGTCCGGAACTTCCGAAGAACGAATGACACCGATTTCCGGCGTTTCTTTACGTTGCCGCGTCGGTTCTTTATTTTTACGCGTTGCCCGCTTCAGCCGTGACTTCGAATTTCTTGTCATTTAAACTCCGAGGAGTGTGCCGCGAAACGAACAGCGATGGTTTATGAGTAAATGTACGGATGCTAACATTGGGTTATCGTTTTTTTTTTCCAGTGTTACTTTCTATCGGCCGATAGTTTGGTCGGGTTGGCCTGTTAGCGTGCACACTGGACCAACTAAATAATCGGGTTGGTGGTGAGTGCGCAAACCAGCCTACAGTCGGCCGATTGTTCTTGAACAATTTGCTAGTTGGCGGCTCTTGGAGAGAGCGGTCGCATGATGAAAGTTAATAGAATATTGTCCAGAAATGTTATTATTGCTTTTATACAACGGAAGAGAAGGATCGAGAAGAGAAACCAAGTGTATTGGGTGCATCCCATCCACAATGATAGATTATTGCGAGGAGTGAATTGAACTATCGGCAAGTGTGCGCGCGGCTTTACTCCGCCATACTGATTAGCAGTTGGCAGATAGTTCGTCGATAGTTTAGTTTTTAATGCAATCGTGTAGCCCATCAAACTCATTTATCGGCCGATACCGAATCGTTGTAATATGCGCACTTGCATACATCTTCTTACTGATTAAAAACCCGACCAAACTATCGGCCGATAGAAAGTCTACAGTCTGCAGGGGCTCCTAAGTTTCTTTCTCAGTATGTAAGGAAAGGAACGTTGAACTAAAGAAAGCAACCTATTCTCATCTGTTTTTTTAATAAACTCGTCACGCCAGCCAGCTGCGCACCAGGACAAACCTTTCTAGCACGAATTTCAATTTTCACGTGGCACCGTAAAGCATCGAGATAGGGGAAGAAACGAATCACCGTGGAAGATCTTGGACGAGGTGCGCAGAGTCTCGGTTTCCATCGGATTCCATGCGAACCGCGGCAAGAAAAGACTTGGACGACGAGAAGCGGCTGTTGTTGCGTATCCACGTTTCGACGGGATATTTACCTGTGTATCCTGATGGCCGAACTGCTGTCGAACATCGGGTTTTACAACGGCGAGCAAGCACCGTATCGTGGCCATCATCGAGGTCCAGGATCCAGCGACTGGTTACACGCAAGTAGATGGATGAAGGTGGCTGGAACAAGGTGGCGGCTGATGGGTGTAAATTCGAGATACGATCTCCGGTGTCCCTTTCCAAGAGGATTTACCGACTGCTGCGCCTTCTGGCCGCAGTTTTACTCGGTTTTTAATTATCCTTGGCCCCATGAGACAAAGGCATCCGACGTTCGCCGTCGCCAGCCAGGTAACTGTCGTTGCCTATGCCGCGGTACACGGGACGATACAGAAGGCTGAGGAACTCCTTTGAATTGGTATGTGACGTATCGATCCTCGGAACCGAAGAATCTTGGGAACGAGCCGATTAAATATGTGAAATGACTTTCCGAATTGTTCGACGAGACGGAGAGAGACGTAGGAACACCGATGCAACACGATACCGTGGTTGTGGAATAAATGAACAGGATAGTATTAGATTAACGCGTTGGCTGCCACGCTGAAGTCGCTGAAAATTGTATCAAACAGTAACTTTATTATTGAAGAATGTTATCTATTTGGTTTCGCAAGATTTTCATTCACGGCTACTTCAGGAGACTTGTATTTCCTTGATCACGATTCACAAGATATTAAATGGTCTTCTGGACCGATAGGATAAAGAATGTAAAAAATGATTTGTTAAGCCGTTCGCCGAAATCATATGGCGAAGGGACACGAATTCAGACGGGTACTGTTTGCAATTTAAATTCCTCCGTGAAATCTGTGCCGGGTGTTCATAGAAATTTTGCTAGGACGCTATAAAAGACGATCCTGCCGGGTCGCATTATCATTTTAATTGCTTCGTTTTGTGTCAAACCCTTTTTGCCAGATCCTTATCTCCGCGTCGGGACAAATTAGCACCCCGACTGTGTTCAGTTAAAACCTGTTCGTTGGAATCTGCAAATTACCTTTTCTGCCGCCTGGACGCAAAGGACGCCGGACACATTCGTGCGCGCCTTTTACGCGAACATCCTGCGGCAAGTGTCGCAAGTGCAAATTAGCAAATTTACCATTGAACGATCATGGAATCTTGTTCTGGACGCAGTTCGAACAAGAATAGACTTACCTGCGATTGAAAACGTTCGTGTTGTATAAGCAACGACCTTCAATCCTTTGATTATCCATGCGTTGGACTTAAGAAGCAAGTAGTTACGTGAAAAAGCGCGGTAGACCTTAGTTAATGTAATTCGATTCATTATAAATCGTTGTTTAAGCCAAGTTATCGTTTGAACAGAAAAATTATATATTTAATTTTGATAAGTTTTCCTAACCAACGTTTTCTTCTTTACAGATGTCTACGCACAAGATCTAACGATTGACTTTTTCACTGCTGTCGGGGACCAAAAAGAGAGCGGAAGTGATGAATGGCGAGGGCAGGTCTTTTGAGAGCCGGTGATCTTTTCGAGCGAGAGGGGTTATACAGGAAAGACACAAAGCGCCGCTATCCGCACCATCAGTGTCCGATACCAGGCTCAGGTGACACGCTTTCCAAAAGAGGTACCTACGCTGCCAGTACCTTTATTAAAGCGAAGACAAGACGGCCTCTGACGCGAAGCCGCCAATGACAGAAAATATTTACAACGTCATTCTAGCTAGACTGGGCGTTTTCCTGGCCATCTTCAACGGCGCCAGACTATCTTCACCAAACCTATTATGGTCGTTTCCCTTTTTTTCCTCTTCTTCGTCTGTTTTTATGAAAAAGGAGAGATTGTAAAACGTGTGCAGAAAAATCCAACCGTACACTGACAATTAAGTTGAGGTAATTTGTTAAGTAATCATACAAGTTGAAGACATCATTCAGATTTTGAACAAAACTAATTTTAAAAGTATTTGTGTTTTTATATCACAATGAGATTTTACTTGTAAAAGGAAACTTTTGAATTTGTAATAGAAATTTATATTAATGTTACACAAGTATGTAGAGGGTTAAATTACAAGGTATTATCAGCAAACGTCTGTAAATAATTTCGATACAATAAGCCTGCATGTATGAATTTTCTGCAGAAAACATTCGCTGCATGGAAGACACAACAGCATTGGTCGTACGCGATTAACCAAAGCCTAAGGGACTTAGGATGGTTCACCACGGGTCCAGTTTATCAGGATTACATCGAAAAATGATCCCACGCAGCGGAACAGAGAGACACTATTCACCGGAAACCAGGGACAATCCTTGAGGTTGCAATAAGCCTATTGCGGTCATTTTTGTCGCGGACAGCGGTACTCGAACAGGGCGAGTCCGAAAAAAAAAAGATTATCTACCAATTATTTCGACCCTGTTAATCCTGTTTTTCACGCGGTCAAGTACGACTGCGATTTGTTTATCTCGATTGTGTGACGACAACTCGCGCGTAACTTACCACTGGCCATTAGCTAATGGCTTTGTTTGAAAGGGAAAACCGATCAGGTAAAAATGAACATCATTCGTGTTTGTTCAGCGATAACAGCACAAGTGGTTGTTTGTAATTGTTGTAATTGAAATAATCGATTCATTCGGTAAAAAAAAACAACTTTACACCCTTCAAAGGCACGAATTCATGCAAATTGTCATTTAAGGATGATTATAGTCATTTACACGGTAAACGTTTGATGATAAACACGTCAAATTTTGTATAGTCGAATAATTAGCCAAAGAAAAGATAAAACAAACGTAAATTGGAGTTTCTGTGTGTCTTGCTGCACAGTTTTATTTTACTACGGCAGTGATCGTGTTAAGTAATTTCAAGTAACGCAAGGTAGCAAATGGAAAGTGCAATTTGAACAATGAACCATGAACGCCTTATACTTTTATGTAGGCACACGTGTTTATATCGTTCTTCTTTTGGTTTCAGATGCTTCAAGAATGGTCCAACGTTGGCTATTCGTCGTAGAGGAGCTTCCGGTACAATGATGGCTTCGATTCTTTGTCTATCGTTAATTACCACGTTCGCTCGTTAATTCGCTCGTCGATTCGCGATAACAGCGAACAGAGGGGGAGGGGTACACACAAAAGAAAAGTAGGAGACGACGACAAACAACTCCTACGAGGAATAACTTCTCATTTCCTACTTACTGTCAATTATTTGGTTAGAGAGCCAATTAACTTGGTTCCTTGCGAGACGCTCGATCAACGAATCGAAGAACGTCTCTCTCTCTCTCTCTCTGTTCTGCTTACGACTTAATTAATGCGAGCCTCGTCGTTTCATTGTTCTCGATATTTGCATGGTTACCCGGCTAGTCGTGAGTTATACGCTTTATCTGTTCAAACATGGCGACGTATATGCACGCAATTTTCCATTGTTCAGACCTCCATGGCATTAGCCGTATTTATCAAACGTTCAGATTTATCTGAATTATTAAGTTACAAATGCACCGTTCTATTTTCGATATCGTCTATTGTAATAAGAAGTTCATCTCACAATGGTCAGTTAACAGTCGATTGACTCGCGTGACCTTTCAATAATAGGGTGAAACATCCCCCCGTGTAAAATCATCTTTATTCTTTCATTTAGACTTATCGACGATCGATAACATTGAAAGTCTAATAAATCTGAATATCGTCAGTACGGTGCATTAGCTTCGTTAAAGAATCCTGGCACAGAATACTTTTCTTCAGATAAAACTTTGCGTTGAGGATCGTCCAATTAAAAGATGTTCTTGGATTTATGTGACAGCTTTAAAAAGGTGCGTTTTAATTACAGGACTATACGGGTCCTCGAGGTACGAACGACAATTCCTAGTTTCATTCGTGAACGAACAAAACGAATCGAACTGGCCGAGCGTAGCGAGCGATTCCGGGTCTCTTGAGTCCGTCACTGGAAGACAGGGCTCCTGTTGGGTCCTGGGGTGCCGGAAGGCTTTCGAGGGTCCTAAACGCGGTTTAAGCGTAACCGATACCCCAGCGGGGTGCCAGCACCGGGTCCGCTTTGTCTCCACCGTCTAAACGAAGTTTCAACAATTGATAACGGGACCGAAGGGCCGCAAAAGCGTTTCCAGCACTGGGCACCGTGGCTTCGTTATCGAGCTCGCGTGTCGCTCCCTGTACCTGAATGATCCTCGTTATCGAAACGCTCGATCGATGCCGCGCCGCGCCGGTGTCCTCTCGAATTCACTCACGGGACACGACTCCGCTCGTGTTCTGGTGACATTAATCCGGTCGGATCGTGAGTTACCGTGCTTCGAACCAGGGAAACACGGTTAATTCGACGCCGAGGAATCGTGCCCTTCTTCAAGATACAAGAAGGAGGCGGTTTGATCGGCAGAAGCCAGGAAACGTTCGAGAGGAGGATGGATTTCATTCTTTTAGAGCGAAACTTTGGATGACCATTTAGGTATCTTGTAGGTAAGGATGATCTTAGTTTAGATAAATATATCAGAGTTTATGGAAGCTGATAGACAGAAGTTATCAAGCTAATAGCAAGCTGAAACATCTAAGAAGATATATGGTTTTAGGTTACTCCCGAGGAGACCTGCAGGATCGTGGATTCAACCAGTTGAATGCTTGGAGTGTAATATAGTATACAAGTGTCGCCACAAATGTACTATCCGGTTGGTAACATCTTTTATCCTACAGTTTCTAATTATTAGCTAATTAGATAGACAAGAGTTATCATTCTAAGTACATTGTACCTACACCTCAAGAAGTTCTCAATAAGGTAGTTCTTTAATTGAAATTTTCGAACCAGAGGGCGCAAAAATCGGGCTTTCAATGCCTATTTGGCGAGGGTAAAGTGTCCGATTCCCGCTCTAGGGCGCAAAATATTTTACTTTTCATCCTATGGCGAGAATCGGGCATCCGCGCTCGCCAAACAGGTATTAAAAGCTCAATCTTTAAATTAAATTATTATAGCATTATATAACAATTAAAAGCTGGATCTCTGGTTCAAAAAATAGCGTACGCAACACGGGCGCAAGGTGACTCTCACCCTCGTCTCTATTATCGTTCAACTCGGACGTCAACCACCCATTTTGCGCTCATGCTACGTAACATACTATTTAGGCTATTGGACATAGTAAAAATCACGCGATCCTCGTATTGCTGAGCGCAAAGTAGCCAAAGAGCAATTAAATCGATCGAAAGTTTGCGAGGTAGGCAAAATAGAGGAATCGAGTGGCCATCGCTACTTGCGTGGACCCTCGGTGGAACAGGAGGCTGAGAGAGAAGACGGTGGCGCCAAGGAGATCCGTATCTTGGCGCGGGGCACTGAGAAAGGGCCCCGAGCTCCCCCACCAGCGGCAGCCCTCGTCAAAGATAACATCTGATTCCGAATCGTCCGTTCGCTCGTGTAGGCTTCCATGTAGCCCGACTCGTTTTCTCGGGCCCGTACGAATGTCATCGTGTTCGCTTCTTACAAGCGGAACGGAGGGGGCCCCCTTTCAGGCCCCTGCTTACCTCTTCGTCCTCTTCGTCAGCGCCGAATTAACGACCGTGCCGGCAGCATGCTACGGGGAACAAGATCGAGATTAATTGCGAGCCATGAATCGAAAGAAAAGCCTCGATCGACCGGTCCCGTATTCAGACCGACTGTCCAACGGAGCTTCTTTAATTTATTAGTTAATTTGGAAATGTTCGATATGCTCCAGGCATCGGGAGTTAAACGGACGTCCGGCTCTTTTGCGTTTCGATCGGACAAAAGTGACGTAGGGTCTCTTTAAGAGGTTGGTCTTTGCGATGCAAAAGTACTTTAACCTATTAAGACAATATGTATTTTCGACCTATGAAAATTAATCGGTTAAGGTGCAGTGGCGACTTGCGTATAGGTACCGTGGAACTGCACCACCCCTTATTTCCACTTGATATTATCGATAACATTTAATATAATGAGTCCTCTTTGCTGTACTTGTATAGTATAAGTATAAAGAAAGGACTTAAAGAAATTAAA
This sequence comes from Stelis phaeoptera, assembly GCA_943735885.1. Lineage (NCBI taxonomy): Eukaryota > Metazoa > Arthropoda > Insecta > Hymenoptera > Megachilidae > Stelis > Stelis phaeoptera. The sequence goes on along the minus strand of OX030932.1, from coordinate 14,882,552 downwards.
GAAAAAAGGACTCGTTATATTAAATGTTATCGATAATATCAAGTGGAAATACGGGGTGCTGCACCTTCTGACAATGACTGAAAGACGTCTCAATTAGCATTAACTTTCAACTATGAATGATCTTAAACTTATAGTTACACTTATATTTTATGTTTCTCGTCATATAACAGGAGAGTGATTGTCAGAAATTATTGCCGATGGTTATTCGTAAATTTCAATTTCTGAATAATAACTCGTTGAACTGTAATGTTACACTCCTCAAGGTGCGGTACATAGTAGAAGCTGTTACAAAACATTGCATAAAGATCAGTTATGAATTGAAAGGGTACACGTCGGTTAAACGAACATTATTGCCGTTCTCTCGTCACAATCGTCGTATCATTTGTCGAACGAAGCAAGCGTTTCCCCCGGGGGTACGAGAGAGATCCTCGCAGGCGCGGTTCGACAAAAAGCGAGCGCCGGCCGAAAAAATCAAGCATTTGTATTCCGCGGAGATTTTTCAACGGCGACCGGACAGTTTTCTCATTTCGTTTATGGCCGGCCGTAACATAACTCCGGGACCCACGACCACCGTAGAAATTTCGACCGGACGAACCACCGAGATCGGACGACTTTCGCGTGGGCGAAATGGAGCAGCGTCCAGGGAGCGCTTCGTTGAAGAAGACGCTGTCCTTTTTATTCGTTACGCTCGAGAACACTGTGCTAAAATGTTTATCAAAATAGAACAGAGCGTATAACTCGTATTAAATATTACTAATAGTGTAATTTTGTTTGCAGAAGGATGCTGGGATCGTTCAATCCTCCAACATTAGTGCAAAACTGTTCATTGACGAAGAGGAATCACGTATTCGAGAACAAAACGACCAGCCTCGGTTCGAGTGGCTCGCTACAGGGACAGGTTCACGCTAAATGGCGGTCAGACGAAGCATGTCACGCGCCACGGGGTTCCTGGTCAAAGGCGCCGGCGATCCTGCTAACCCCCTTCCATTTCGACCGGCCCTGTCACCCCTTTTCCTACGCCGGGCATTCATTTTCGGGGACCTCGGTATGCGGCCACGATATTCTAATGGCGTCAGCGATTGCGTTACGCGGCTGCTCACCCACCAAACGGCGAGATAACTTGATTTTTATTGGCCGATCGTGTCAGTATTCGCAGAACGATCCCTTCTCGTTGCCCCGTCGCACGAAGATTCGCGTGCAAGAAGAAAAATACTCGTCGTGGCTTCGAGAAAGCAGGTGTCGTCGCGATTGTATCTTTGTTCTGTTCGATGATCGACGTTCGTCGTCGAAGAAAACTAGGGGGATGATTTATGCACTTGTCACTATGCTTCCGTGGGATAAGTGAAAGAATTTGGAAGTAAATTGGACGGGCACGACAGTTGTTCGATGAGTATTTTTCTTACATCTGTCTTGAGGAGGTATTAGGGGTACCGGAAAAGTAATGTCGCTTTATCAAAGAAAAGTTTATTTAGGTCGTCACCATCGTTTTCAACGACTCTCTGCCATCTAGACACCAACTGCGATATATCCTTTTTATAAAAATCTTTTGGTCTTTCATTAAAATATTTTTATATGCCATTTTTAATCTCTTCGTAATTAAAATATCTTTTACCATCTAAGAAATGTTGTAGAGATCTAAGTAGATGATCATCGGAGGGGACTATATTGGGAGAGTGTGGTGGATGTATCAAAGAAAGAAAGAAAGGCTCTAGTTTCATGTCTAAGCAGTAAAGAATTGTAAACTGCAACTCTTGTTGCTCGATTCTCTGCTCTAAGGAGATGTGGAACCCATCTTCCGCATCGATAGACCTTCCCAATCTTTTTAAGGTGTACTTGCACTGTGGACCATGCTACACCTAACACTTCTGCAATCTCTGCAATTGTTAAACACGGCTTTTCTTCAGCTACAGCTCTTATATCATCGTCCGCAAGAAGAGACTGTCTTCTCGATCTTTCATCGTCTTGCAAACTGAAATCCCCGTTCCGAAATTTTGCAAACCATCGTTGACATTTGCGGACGTTCAGAGCTTCGTGATAAACACTATTGATTGATTATTTGTAGCAACATTAATACTTCTTTTCTTTATGAAATTCATAAAGTATGCAATGTCGGATATGTTCCTTCGTCACTTTATCTGAACTCATAATTTTAAAATAGTACTAAATTCCTCAGTAAACCCAAGTAATTTATACGAATGGTATTCGAGGTTAGATTAGCACTAACAGACTGTCAACTAGATCCACATGAAATTTATAGCATCTAATTAAACGGCAGGTGTCAGGCAGACGCGACATTATACTTTCCGGTACCCCTAATAGAAAGTTGGAAAACGGACAACCAGGTGAATCTTGTATCAATTTGAAACGAGTTAATCGAAAAATACCGAGGGTATCAGGAAATGAATTTTGATAGGATATTTATTTTAAGAACCGAAGCTTGATAAAAAACGAAATGTATTCTTATAGGAAGAACATCCATATTTTCTAACAATTATTTGTGATGAGGAGAAAAGGGAATGGACTTAGCTCTTGCCATCGAATAAAATTCAGAAGCCAGCGTAATTACCAGCGACAGAGAAAAAAGGAAAGGTATAAACATCAGAGGCGGGGGTAGGAAGATGCTTGGCCACAAATTCAGCATCGGTTTCGTGGTTTATCGAGGCAATTTACAAATTGGCTTCCGTTCCAGTCAGCCAGGACGTTTCTTAGGTGGCCAGAAATGATTGGACCTCGATGGACGAGGCCATCGTTTATTCGAGCTTGCTTCTGCGAAGGGCTTCTATTAGTATTTCCATTCCTCCTCGCGGCATATTCCCCTCCTATTCGAGAGCATATGGTTAGCTGAAATCTCTTGAAAGCCCATTAACATAAGGACGATCCGCACCTGCTTCAGGAAAAATACGAAACAAACGACGAAGAACGTTCTTAATTCATTTTCTGTTTTTCTTTTGTTAGGTTGTTGGTAACATGAAAGATCTGACACTGTTTGATGACATAAAAAATAAAAATACATGGTGGTATACCTTGCATTCGAAAAAGTGAAGGCTAAACGACTCGGAAGCTGTAGATTCTTCATGGTAGATCCGTAAATGCTGAGAATGAGGTAGAATATATGTATTATTGGGCTGGCAATTTAAATGATTGCGGATTTTGTTGATAGACGGTTTAGAATATTCTTTTATTTTGTCAACGTGTTCAAAGCAGTTCAAAGCACCTAATCTATATTGTATCGATTAGTTATTTAGTTTCGTTTTTATTTTATTGTATTTATTGTATTAAAAGGCAGAAACGCATCGCAAGCATACAAGAAGTTATGCGCCGTATATGGGAATGAAGCTTCGAAAGAAAGGCAGTGTTAATATTGGCAATTCTGGTGATTTTTCACTGAAAAATGCGCAACGATCTGGCCGTCCGATTAAAGTTGACGAGAGTCATATCAAGGCCGTTATCGATTCAGACCGTCACAGCACAACACGTGAGATTGCAGAGAAGCTCAATGTATCCCATACATGCATAAAAAAAAAATTAAAACAGCTTGGCTATTTTAAGAAACTCGATTTATGGGTAAGGAAATTCATTTGCCAACCCAATAGAAGTGCGTTTGAATCTAACTAGATAATTTCAAATATTTCACGAGCATTCCGAAAAGTAAAAGCAACGATATCAAAATCCACAAACAAAAAGTCACAAAACATTACAGTACATTAATCGAAAATCATCCTTTTCTCTCGTATTCAATCCTGAAGATGACCACCAGTAAGGAAAAACCAGAACACGGTCAGAACAGTGGGTACAGCCGCGTCCAATAAGCTTCTTTAACGATCTCCAGGCCGTTTAACCATCGGATCCCTTTTTTTTCTCTCTCTCTTCAAGGGTAAGCCGATTTTATCTGAAATCGATGCTTTCGTCGCGCGAGCGCTCTGGTGCTTCTGGTCGACGCGGGGGTCGGTCACGTCCACCCCCGTTGATCCGGCTGCTTTTTCTCGAGGGGGCCGACATAAATATGGGAAGATTAATACGCGGCCCACAAAATCCCAAACAGGCGGTAGTTTATTGTCTGATACATCTGCGGGCCACCGCGGGACCTAACGTAATAAAACTACCACGGATCTCTCCGTGGTATCTCTCGTCTTGGAACCGGATCGAATGTGTGACAGACTGCCGACAATATTGCGGCATTCCTGGCCGTCTATGAATTCGCCTACGAGCTCTGACCAACCCCTGCCCACCACCCTCTTCAACCGTGTTCCCGTCTATTTGTCAGAGGAACGTCCGTCAGGGGTGGTTCCTCGATCTTTCGCCGCTTATCGCCACCGTGACGAATCTTCGGCTAGGTTTTATCCGATCTTCTACCTCGTGCAGCTTACTTCTTGTCACGTGTTTGCTTTTATTGCTTGTATCGGAAACGGACAATTAATTTTGACGAGGAATCTCGGAGAGAAATTGCCGGTTCGAACGGTCTCTCGTTGATTAAGAATGTTTACGGGGGTTGAACTAAGGGCGTGTAGTTTGTATGTTGTATCGAGGTTGGATTGAAGAATTGATTGGATAGGTTTTCGATTGTTTTTTTTTTTTTTTACTACGGTCGCTTTGAAATTATGAGCAATAAAATGAAATACCACAGATTACATCAACAGTTCAGAATGCACATCTCTGGTTACCGTATAACAGGATCATCGTTAAATCAAAACCCACATTCTCACGGTTGGATGTTTTGAATATTCATGAGAAATCAGGATTACTCTAGTCGTCCGGATATCAAGGAAAATTCGAGGAAACTGTTACGAGTTGGTACACGAAGGACAATCGACGCCAACAGAAGAATATCGAGTAAATTTCTCAGAAGATTCAGCAATAAATATCATGAATTTGCCAACGGAAGGAGACGAAGAATCAGCAGGTTTCGTTCGATGGTTATTCCCCGAACAAAGATCGAGAGGAAGGTTTTACGAGGATCGGTCACCGCGGTTCGGTTCGTGGCAACAGTACGATTATCTCGTTTCCATGGAATGACTGGAGAAATGCTACCTTAGGAAACGAGGAGGTGGGCCTGGGCTGGTTGAAGGGAGCGACATAAAAATCGCGTCGAATTGCCGGTTATACGAGATCTCGGGCCGTGGGCCACGAAATTCGTTCGTCGCTCGCGGTGACTTGATTGCCGATCATTTTCTGTCGTTCTTATCAGCCGCCCATCGTAGCTGTCGTCCCCGAACACTGGGATTATCGTCATTCGATCCCGTCCTGTTCGCACCTTCCGCTTCTGCTTCTGTTATTTCTGACCCACCCGGAAGATCGTGTTCCTTCTGGAACACGTGTTTATTAAGATGTTCGACCACGTGCGAAAATTGAAGGTTTCTTCTAGAATCTTCAAATCGTATTCAGGATTTTAGCTTTGTAAAGTCAACTGTAAGATTATTTATACGCCAAGGGTACACTAAAGGTCATTTAAGGTCATGATACGCGTGGAACTAGTTCACATGTTAGCCGAAGATGCTACACATTCGTGCTTGTGACTTTGACGATATTATGTACGGCATAGATCTGTGCCATGCTCGATTATTAATATTTATACTTGGTAAAGGCCCACAGCTAACGTGTCCATAGAGTAATCTGACTCATAAGGTGAGATTTGTGAAGGATATTTGTAGGTCGGTGGGCCAGAGAGTGGAGCAGACGTGGAAAGAGAAAGGCCAGGGCCGTGAACAAGGAGTAACGGAAGGCGCCGCGTTAATTTCACTTCGAAAAATCGTAAAATGCAAATGAACGATCATCGGAACCAGGTCTCGATTGGCAAATTGCGAGAGAAGGCAGCTCTGTTCCGCGCGCGCGCGCGACGGCGCCCAAGGTGGTCGAGTAATTTTCATGCTCTTCCTCCCTCGTTCCCGCTGCTCCTCCTCCTCGTCCTCCTTCCAGCGAGAACAGGACGAAGAAAAAAAAAGAAAAAAAAAGAGAAACACAGACCCAGAGAACAGAGAGAGGACGAGGAGCGTGCGCTTCGCCATTCAGTAGAGGAGTTTGGCTGCGGGACATAAAAATGTGTTGATTATATGTTGCCGCGGTTCCTCGAGCCCATGGTGTCGTTAAGAAAACACACGACCTGCTGATCCGGCCAGTCGTTAAACGGTGAGATGTTCGAGGCTGTGCCATTAGCAGGATGACGCCGGTCACCAGGCACCCATGACGATTATGAGCATGATAACGACGACGCTGATGACGCTGCTTGGTGACCAACGATCGCTTGTCATGTGATCCATAGCTTTTTAGGTGGTCCTTCTACTATCCATTACCTCCCACTAACCGGACGAATGAACTCTTTCACGGCGGATCGAAGGTTGTTTTGACCCATTTTCAAACTTGCAATGTACATCATTTTCTTCGAGTTAAGTACCATCTTTCTAGGGGACCCTAGATGTCTTAAGTTTCACCATTCAAGGAGACCCTAGGAGTTTTGAGTACCACCTTTCTAGAAGAACTCAAGGATCTCGATACAAATTTCGAAAATTAGAACTCTACTGGACAGCTGATCTCTTCAGCATCACACGACCCGTTGCAATTAACTGGACATCAACTGTTCCAACGAATTAATAAGATACAGAGGGGGAAATGACATGGTCTCACGAATCGAACAGCACCGAGTGGGTCCAATGAAACTAATGAATCGCGAGAAAACTCGCGGTGGCCCCTAAGGCCCGGATGTAGTCCCCCGCGGTACGACGGTCCGTTCGTCCGTCCGTCTGTGTGGCGGAAGATTCCAAATAAATAAAAGGCAATAAGTGCAGAGGCCCGCGCGAAACCCGTCATTACGTGAGGCGGGCCCACCTTGTTAGCCCGCCGGGTCTCACTGACCATATTCAGCCGCTCATTCAGCACCCCTTCTCGTAGGAGTGCTGGCGCCTACGCCGTTAAAATTGTTGGAAATTCGGGGAATTCCTACCTACGACGTGTATCCGCGAACACACCACGCTTCCCCGTTCATCTGCTGCGAAGAATTTCCAAGCGTAGCCTGTATTTTTCGGAACTCCTCCTTTCTCAACTGATACCCATTGATAATTTGCAGTTCTAACACCGGGTTACCCGGTCTCTTCTTCTTCCTCGAGCTCCTTTTGTTTTCCTCTTGGAAATTCCTTGAATCTTTATGAATGGGACGAATTATAGTATTCAGGTTAAGAATCTTGGAGTTTCCGGTCTAGTCGGTACTGTGTAAAAGAACAGGACAAACTTTCTCGAGTTTTCTCATCAAGGTAGCACTTTTGCTGCTGGAACGCCAACGTTTCAAGTTTTTCTCTTCAACCGTATAGTGAAGATTCTAGAGATTACACGGTGACGATGGCTTGCAACTTTCCCAACCTTCCCACGATATTTCGGGTAAGCGTGTGTAATATCTGTTCGCGTAGAATTTTCAAGATGACAAATTTTGCCGAAAGAATTAAACGACGCCTTGGAATTTCACAGGAACATCAAATTTTCCTCGAGGACTCAGCGGGGACGATGCGAAACATCGACCACGACCAGGAGAACCGGGTTTCTGGAGGGTTTCCTGGTTACCCTACTCTAACCCACGCAGGAATCGAGACCCACGCCAGTGACGGACCACCAGGAAGCCGCCACGCCCCCGGCGGGCCGCGTTTACCCACACGAGCCCGTAGCTCGCGTGTACGCTCCTGTTGCTGCCGGTGCACCTTGAGGTGGTGCGCGCGAATGACTTCAACGCGGGAGAGAGGAAAAGGTGGTGGCCGTGGCGGGTTAACTAACGCGCGGAATCGTGCAAAACCTGTGCCTGAGGGTTAGTTGGGAGAAGATGAACAACAAAAAAAGAAAAAAAAAAAAGAAAAAAAAAAGAACCCGGGGAGAATCGAAGGGATAGGAGAAGAGTGGAATGAAAGGGGTGCACGTTGAGAGAGTGAGAGAAGAGAGTCGCAATGGCGGATCGTACGGTGACTCGTCGAGGCTTCTTGTGCCCCGTTCAGGACGAAGAGGCGTGTCAGGGGATGAAGAAGCGGTGTCGACAGAATAATCGTCGGGTCAGCGACGGATTTGCCCCGTGCAAACAGACGGGGACGAAGGAGAGCCTGGGGAGAGACTCTGACAATCCCCTTAGGGCTACCGTGTATCTCTGTCGGGAGGATTCTTTTAAAGGTGTCGATTGCAGAAAATTTCATTTTAATAATTCTATCGTAATGAAACATTTATAAATTATTAGGTTATGTTCACCTTGGAAGATCGCAAACTAAACATTATCAGGAACTCTGAAACTTATTGGTAAAAATTGTATAGGTACGTTGCCAAATGACAATTTATTTAATTTAATTAACTTCACCTTCTTTAACCCTTTGACTTACGATATCGTGTCACACACCTGATGCACCTTACCGTTCAGATGCGACTTCTGTCGTTCAAATTTGGATTACGATTGAATTTCAAGATTAATTCTGATTGCAATTTACACAGTCAATGCTTGTCAAGTGTGAAGTATACGTAATATTTCAATTTCCTTGATTTGTTTTAACGCGGGAGCAATAAATATTTACCTCTGACTGACGCATCTGTCGGGAAAATTGTAAGGCAAAGGGTTAAAATGATATATCATATTGCTAACTAAACTCGCCACCCTCTCATCTTACAAAATTACACAAGATTATGTAAAACAATATTTTATGAAGATTGTATCTCAACCATAACAGATATCTTTGTAAATTATAGCCTCGATTCAGGCTTGTGTTTATAAACACTCCCAATATCACGAATCGCTCCGTGGCGTTCCAAAGGGTCAGTGTCTATCGGTTTTCCATTGTGTTCACACGTACAGCGATCAAATGTTTGGTGTTTAACAAAATCTATCGTAAGTCAATATTTCTTTCTTTTAAATAAATTTTCCTCCCTCACAGATAGGGATGTTGCGTAGAGAACCGGAGCTCCATTCAACACGATTCTAACATTCATTTGACTAATTAATTCGAAATGATTTCCCAAACTTAATCTTTGTGCCCAATATTCGCGATTCATGCTCTCTGGACGATGGCCAAACGTTTAAGTTTTTAACGTAGAATCCGATTCGACGCGGTAACGAAGTTTCTCTCCTTTCCGGAAACGGCTTAAAGACTTCGCACGACAGGCAAAGAACCACTAACACCCCGTCATACTTTTGCTAATTATAGCAGCCAATTAAACGAGATTCTCCCGTCTGAATTGATATTCGTGGTTTACCGGGACATAATATCCAATGACCGATACCACAAATTTTATATTACTAAATAATTAATAACAGGAAAGAGAAACGTTGAACCGCGTTAGTAGCACGTCAATAATGTAAGGTACAAGTTGCAAGCTTAAATTTGAAAATTTGTCGATAATATCTCCAATAATAATTGCTGGTTTAATGTGTTTTGGTACAAGCGTCCGTTTCCATAGCTGTAACGCGTTAATATTCCTATTCACCCCTCAAACCCCTTTGCATGGCTAATAAAAATTTTGTAAATAATTATAGTCAGGTTATTTAATTAAATTTTATACAATAAGCTTCGAGGCAATTTCACGAGTTAAAGTTTACTTGGGATACCAAAATTTTTGTGTCGGTATAGTGTACTGATATCGAAAGGGTTTTCGACGGTTATCAAAATCAAATTTCCTCCTTTTTTTTTATCGAATAATATTTTAACGAATGGCTGGTTGTATTATCTTGCAGAAGCATCGCGTGGGCCGATGGCAGGTGGGAAGATCAAGGGGGTGTGCACCAGGAAACACTGCAATTAGAACGAACACAACGTGGGTGAGTAAAACTGGTCTGTAAATCAATCTGTAGCAAAGTTGTGACAGCCTCGGGAAAGAAGCGAGCATCTGCGAGCAGAAGACCAGACTGTTGTATCTGGTTCCATTTTATTATCTACTTTATCAAAAAATTCATTCCCTTGACATTTATGTCAGCTGTTGTCTATCGATAAAGACTGATCTATTGATTAATGGTGGAAAATACAGCAGAAATTATTTTAAACTTCATCAACCATTGCGATATTAAGTTTGTTAGTACATTGACTGCTAAGGGTCTACTAAATAAATATCTATAATGTTTTATTAACAAGAGTATATCAGTTATAATTAAATACTTTTTTCCGCAAAATCTGCTGAGAACCTATATCGCAGGAATCCTATAATAAAGGGATGTTCTTAACTTTCGACTGAAAGAACAAGTAAAACTTTGTCGAACCGTGTTGTCGTTGTATTACGAAGGTTACCTGTATCCAGTGTTCCAATTATTTTAAAGAGACACGTTGGATCGCATGAGTGCAATTTTCCACCCTGAGGGATGGTTTCCATTCGTCGTCCACGGTGAAAATCCGGTCGCACAAACGCGAGCCAAAACACGTATCCGGCCCGATTATCCGGTTTATCCAATTTACGGCGATCGGGCCATGCTTCTGCATGCAAATCGGCCCCCAAGCCACCTCGGCTTTGCCAACTCGACTTCTTCCCCTCCTACTTGTTCCGCTTATTCGAAAGCGGCCGTAAGAATGGCCGCGACAAATCGACGATAGCTGGCAGGGGCTACCGTTGCCCCGGCTCAACGGGGACCAGATACATAGAACGCCCGTTTGTATTTCTTGTTTCGGGTATTATTGCGCCAGGAACCTCATTCATAGTTCAGACTGTGTTTCACCGTGCATTTTAATGAACCGAGAATATTCGGCTCCGAATTGTTCCCTATTTCTTCACGTTTATCCAAAGTTTACAAAGATATTTGAAGTTTTAGCCTCGAGTTACCGTCAACGGTCCAAAATTTATTTAATAGATGATAGGAAATAGGTGATAGGCTCTTCCAGATATAGGAGACTCACTTGTGATTCCGATATCAGTTTACATAAGTGGTCCAATGGAAGACGACGTCCGGGCTGGATAGAGCCGGAGTTTCTAGCCGCGTAGAGGAAGCTAGAATCGTCGTGTAGGAGTCTTGCGCCGGCCATTGGTAATGGCTAATGGTTGGTAATTGGACAAAGCAGCCGCAAATTGGACCACCGGCAGTGGGGTCGCCGGGTCGCCGGACGCTAATCGTCATCCTTGTTATTTGCATCTGCCAATACGCATTTACGACACACGTAGGTGTGCGTGTACGGGTGTTCTATGCGTGATGCAACGGACAGAAGGGACCAGAAATAGAGATGACCGAGGAGCGTCTATTCGAGGAGCGACGTCGAGTGTCGTGTTGCATCGTCCACTGGATCCTTTGAGATCGCGTCGGTGCCAGACACGATCAACCAACAGATCGGTCATTAGATGTTTCTCTTCTTAAAGATCGTTTACTCGACAAGCTTGATATCTCATTTTTGGTTACATTCCGGACGCTTTCTGGTACTTTGCGTTATCCTTTTTAAGTACCCTTTTTTTTTTATTCAAAGTACGACTATTGGGAGATTTATGTTTCAAAGTTCTCGATTACCAGGTGAAACTAGGTGTCGGTTTTAAAGTATAATTTGTAGATTTTATGCTAAATATTAAAAGATGATTACCGCAGAATAATAGTATTACTGAGAAATTTATATTCGATAACTTTTGACTTTGTGCCACGTGAGATTGCTACTTTTGCCAGTAATAAATATTATATAGAATATAAGATAAATTATATCCAGAATATATAGGGAAAAGTAGGGTAAAGACGAAATGATTGAAATTAGAATTGAAAATAACCAAAGATTAATTCGATGATAAAGGAAAACAGTTGGATAATTGGATTCACCTTCGAATAAGACGATCAAGATGTCTGCTTTAACGCATCCGGCCATCGCGGTTCCAATTGATCGTGAGGCAATTACAATGTCAGAATCGACGCGTCCTTTATTAATTACCACCGGCGTTCCCGATATTATCTACGATCGTTAATCGAATCCTAATGACGGCGGATCGTTGCTGGAACGAACCACCAACGTCGTTCACGAATTGATTTTTCGATCCGACCGAATTAGATGTAAAAATAATCGTTCGGGTTAAAGGACGGAGAAAAGTAAGAGAAGCGTTCCACGATCTGGACACGCGACCCTTTTTCTTCTTGAAATCCTCTTCGGTTGCTACCGGTTCAACCAACGAGATGCTGCGTCGAGATCATCGTTAAGGCTCTAATTACGGTAATGAGGTAGCCTAGAATCACCCGGGTTCTCTCAGGGTAGTGACAGATTTAAAATCACCGTACGGTTGTGTTCGAAGTTTGTTCAAATTGTACAGAACAAGTCTTGATGTTCCAATATTGAACAACCGATCGTAAAGATCATTAAATTGGCAACTAAACTTGTTAACTCGGATGGTAGTTATCTTGATTTAAAATTCCTATCTTAACAATTTTAAGACTTTGTGAAAATGGCTATGGGAATAATTACAATTATTCATAATACCACCGTTCCATTTTTTTCGATGTTAAGCTCTTTGCTTGCTACTTGTCACAATTAGTACAATATCAACGCTATTTAATATTTTTCTTATTATTAGTTATTCGATTACTGGTAACTGTCAGCTTGTTAATAAATAATTCCAAAGTCCAGAATACTTTAGGCCATGGTACCTAACCCCTTGATTACCATGTCGTTGATCCACGAGTGACGTGATTGAAATTTTTATACAAATATTTGGAACCAGATAATATTAAGAAATATTGTGCGACTGTTAGATAAAATGTTTGAAAAGACAAAAATATTATTTGACGAGTGGCCGAATGGCCTCAACGAAGCGATCGAAGTGTACCAGAAATATTTGTGCAATTGTAATTGAATCGGACAGGATCGAAACAGTAGCCATCGCTAACCGTGCAGTCGTGTCGGTTCGGCTTGGCCTAGCACTTTGAAGCTCTCCACGGAAGCCGCCCTCGATCTGATAAGATTAACCGTCACCCTTTTCTCCACCGTCTCTCCCTGGGAAACGTTTCATCCTGGTCTGCATCGGAGTCCATCGAAGTACCAGCGCGTCACGACGCTGTTTCTTTGCGTCGTTGTCGACGCCGTCGTCGTCGCGATCGCCAAGGCAGATACGATGATCTATGTCGCGCGGCTTGCTCGACGCTTTTGCCAACGATTCTAGAAAGTTCAAGAATTTCCTCGTGTAATTTGTATTTTTGATACTTCGAAAATGAAGCAAGACCTTTTGCGGTTCAATGCGTTTTCGTGCGTCGCGTGAAACTCGAGGAGATGACTAAACTTCGAATGATGAATAATTTTTTAATTTATTAGGTCGTTAAATATGTAACTTGACAAATGGCTACACGTAAGTTTTGATATTTATTATTTTTACAGCAATATGTAAAAATAAACTATCATTGAAATGGCAATGCATACTTCGATTGGAAATGAGTAACTTATTTTCCAAAAAATGAATAAAGTTTATGTTCTGTTTGTTACATTTCATACTCAACGACCCAATAGTATTTGGAAATAGTTCATTTTCGACTTCAGAATTTTCTTCAGGTTATAGAAATTGAGTTCCTGGGGACTGTTTTATCTGCCTTTAAAATGATCTGAATTTAAAATAATGATATAGTTTGAAAATTATACATATAATCGTACATTCAGGGCTACTTTAAAGAGTATTTCTATTCGATCGATTCTTTTATTCGTCCGCGTCCCTTTTCACTATGTGCCGAAGGTGTCATCAGGGATTCGAGTCTTTCCGTTGTTGGAGATCGATGGCAGAATAGATTAGTGATGGGTTGTGTAACCGGTCGAGGTCTCGCGATGCAACCGGTCGAGGGAAGTATTAGGTCAAGTAAGTAATCTCTTAGCGGTCACGACAGCCAGGACCCTTGCCTGTACGACGAACGTATATCCTTGATTGGTTTCCGTCCCTTCGGATCCTGCCTCGTCCTTCGAGGCTTCGTTCCACGGCCCATTTTCGATATTAACGCTAATCGCAGACGTACCAAACGCTTTTGTGTACTGTTCGAAAACTTCCTTCGACAGTTCGGGGGGGGGGGGGGGATTGTGTTCCAGGCTGTAACGTCCGACCTGGACAAACTAACAATGACCCAGAACTTTAATCAGACAACTAGGGGACGTATGCGTTAGAATTGACCTTTTTTTTTTTAATTTAGGGGTGTTGGAAAAAATGTCTTGTTATTTCGATCGAATATTGAAATGTTGAAGTGTGAGTAGGTCTAATTCAGGATCTGTGGTCCCATGGTCTATGTACTGAATTATATTATTTTTTACATATAGAATTTTCAAATATGAAATTTTCAGATTTTCCAAGTATCGAATTTTCAAATATTAAATTTTCACGTATCGAACTTTCAACAGTTGAAATTTCAAATGTCGAATTATCAAATATCAAATATTAAATTTACAAATATTGAATTTTCAAATATTAAATTTTCAAGAGTCGAAATTGCAAATGTCGAATTATCAAACATCAAACTTCCAAATATAAAATTTTCAAATATTAAACTTTCAAATATTAAATTTTCAAGTATCGAATTTTCAAATATTAAATTTTCCAGTATCGAACTTTTAAGAGTCGAATTTCCAAATGTCGAATTATCAAATATCGAACTTTCAAATATTAAATTTTCAAGCATCGAATTTTCAAATATTAAATTTTCAAGAATCGAACTTTCAATAGTTCCCAATATCAAGTTTGCAAATATTAAATTTCCAAATATTAGGGTTGCCATTAACCCTTTCGCTTCTACGGACGACTATAATTATCAAGCTACAGGAAAACACAAGAAAAAGTAATCATACCGATATGGTCTTTCCGGGCGTCGAAAATCTGTGGGCATCGAGATACGTTTGATGATCGTGTTTGTCGAAAAACGTGGGGGGGGTGAAGCAAAGCTGGTGGGCATAATGCAATCGGTCCCATGCCCATCACGAATCAGCGTGCCGCAGACGGACGATGCGACGTGCGTAGGAGCGACGTGATCCTTTTGATCCTGCGCCGGCTGGGTTCTACGTGCGTTCACGGACCGCTATTAAACGGGCTCGTTTTCGGCTTGTACAACGGCGAAATTCGGTGAAAGGTCGCCCGCTACGATCGCCAGGGGAATACGAGACCCCTAGAGAAACACGAGGGACCCCGGTTCCTCCGAAACCGAGGACCAGGTGACGAGAACCAGCTCGATGCTAGATGTCGGCACGATCGTGACCGTCATTTAAACACGATGAAACTGACACGATTGTACATAGGTAGATACCTTTGTCGTACCTTGTACGTCGATACCGATCGTCAACGATCCTGGTGACGTTGCTTGAATACCCGACAGACCGTGTTGGAGATTTTCTTTCAACGGGTTTTCATTCTTGTCGCGGACTCGGGATAATTGAGGGGGTCCGAGTGGGAGCTGTATACCACCATACTTGTTTATCTCAGATATTAAGACTTTTATGTCATATTAATGCGATATTAATGCAAAGGTGGTTTATATTGGAAGATGGTTTGATATCAAAATTATAACACACAGGTGAGACAACGTTTCGTCTCATTCGCTTCATCTTCTTAGGAATTTTTGAAAGAATCGAAGGTAACCAACTCTCAGGAAGACAGTGCTTTAAATAACATCCGGTATGAGGAATATTTCAAGGAATTTAATACCTCTCAAATTTCCACACACCCATATGAATTTTGAAACATACAAACTGTTATAGTTCTCAAAATACATATAATTTCTGTAACTTGAAAATGAATAATTTTGCAACGTGAACTACGGAAACTTTCGAACAAAAGTTTGTCAACGTAAAATATTGCACCGTCAGAAGGTCTATCAGACTATGAATATCTTAATATTCTTCCATCGAAACGGTGGAATTGTAATTACACGCGTGGCGAGTAATTAAGGGAGGAAAAGTGGAGGTACCAAAAGGGACATGGTTATATCGATATCGCAGAAAAGAGGTGGAACGGGTCGCGGTTCTGCTCTAGTTTCTCACGGGGCGCGCACGTACGTATCACGAAAACGAGGCTGATTTATGGCACGACGGATCAGGAACGTACGAGCGAAGAAAAACCGACGGACAGCATCGGGAATTGCGGGTTTCTTGTATCGACGCGGCGTGCACCTGCGAAACGTTGGAATTTTGCACGAAATTGGAAAGCCGTTCGAAAAAGTCGATATCCTCCGTCACCGGGTACACGCTGCGTGAGAAATTGTCAGGATAGTGAAAGTTATTCGGCCAAATTAACAGGTCATTTCGTGCATATTCATTAGATAAATCAGACAATTTGTTGAAATTTTATCCTAAAAGGGACGAACTGTTACCTTTGAGAATTATACATTTTCAACACATAATTATGATCTGTGTTATACGAGTATCAGCGTGCAATAGGAAGTGTCTCACCTAACCCTAAATTACAAAAATTTGTTTATACAAAAAACCGCGTAATGACTATGAAGACTTGCATACAGGAGATACGAAAAATCAAACGTTCCGGTGACTGACGCCCGAAATTCCTTACAATCAAATAATTGACAAAAAGAACTATGAAATAAATCGCGGATAGCTTTAATATCAAGCTAATAATCCTGGCTATCGAATTGGAAGTTTAACTTTGAAAATGAATCGACTGCATCCTTAATAATTAGGATTTTATCGCGTCTGACTACGTACGTCCGTTTTCACTGTGCCACTCAACGTGTTAAAGCTCCTTCGATATTATATTACCTATAACGAAACAGTAAGAAATTCTGATTTGTCCGGTAGTTATAATGAGAACCGAGTCAGTTAAGTTGTCGTTTGATCGAATATCCGATATAATAAATAAACAATGAAACACCAAAAGGTATCAGCCATCGATGTAACAATTTTGATCGTGTCCCGTGCAAAAACAAGACGCAACTTGATCAACAAAAAAGGTCCCCTCATATACAAACTCGATCTTGAACGTGGCAAGACGTAACCAAGAGAAGCTGATCTCTCCTCCAACTAATTACAACAAACCGTACACAGTAATCAACGCGGGCTCGTCATGTGTGGTCCACGGGTCGATAGCATCGCGTCGTTCCACCAAGAACGATATCATAACTATTCATGAAGGATGATCGAGCATAGAGTGGTGATGGTGGATTCGATCGAAAGGGGGTTGGGGGTGAAGAAAAGGGCCGTACGAATGGATCCCATAGAGACGATTTCGCGTTTGTACCGGGGACCGCATATCCGGCGCGGCGGATCCCGTCAGGACAATGCCGTTCCTTTTTTTTTTCCTTCTTCTATATCCCTTTTTTATTTTTATTTTACTCCCGGGTTCCCGTCGTTTCGTATCCCCAACCCTCCCCTCGCGTCTTTTTCGTGTCCGGGTCGTTGCTGTCCTCTCGCGAGGTCCGAAACGACGCGAACAACAGAAGCCTCGAGGGACAAACAGAAGTATGATCCAACATGAAAGGACGCCGCCGACAGCCAGGACCTGTCTCCCCACCCTCTGTACTCAAATTTGGATTTATGCAGGACCAGGCCCGTGCTCGTTTGCCACGCATGCAAATCGGCCCAAGCGTGCCATCGTCTACTCGGTCGTTTTTTATTTATCTAAATGGAGATATTGGATAATCTGTTCGGTTCGATTCTGTTTATTAACCATTTGGGCCCGATATTCTGGGGTACTGGGTAAACTTTGGGATAGGACATTGTCTTAAAATTTATTGCACGATATTTAAATCGTTATAATTGAGAAGAACCATAACGCATCGTTACAATTTGCTTCGAAATTGGAATCATTTCTGTTGGCAGTTGGAAAAGGTTAATTATTTGGGGATCGAAGGAAAATTCTATCGGAGTTTGAATATTGGGATATGATAAGCAGATGTTCTGATTATAATAGGATAAATATTTTGGAATTTATTGTTAACACTTTAACTACCATGTCAGCCATATGTGGGTGATACTTGAATTACCATAGAAAGTTGCTTGCGTTATTAATATCCTTTCAATTACTTGATTAGAAATTACGAAAAATTGTAATAATAAAAGGTAAAATGCTTTGCCTGACCAAGTTTTCACCGCCTTTAGCATGGCAGTCAAGGTGTTCATTATTCTATTATTCTGTCGGACATATAACGCGTTCGTTTGCCCTCCAATAGGAGAATAATATCTAAAAAGAATAATCAAAAATATAAAATTGAATTTAAAACAAGTCCACCGTTCAACGGTTAATTTCTTCAAGTCCCACCACGCCAATTAACGCGTTAATTATTCAATCCTATTACATTCGAAGTGTACCAGTACACCTTCTAATCAAATCCCAGAATTATCAATTCTATCCAAGAAATTCTCCCAACGATCGTGCTTTTCAACGAATCACCAAACTTGCGGAAACTTCACCGGAAACGCGGAACGACTAGCGATGGTCACAGATTGTACATATTTGTTCGAATCAGTGGTATCATGGATAGTTTACCGGTGCCATATTCTTTCGTCTTTGGTCCACGTGAATGGAATTCCCACGGGAGCCACACGGTCCAGGATCGTTGTCGATAGGTTGAACCTGGAGCGAGGTCGTGCGCAGGGATTGGCCGGTTCCACCGTGGAAAATTAGCTTCGTTAGCTGATTGAGTTAGCCAGCTCGCGGTCAGCACTGATTAGAACAAACTGACCGGCCTACGCTGGTTGATTGCGAAACCTAGGACAGGGACGGGTAAAGGATCGACGATGCGAGGGGTTTCGTATGTGGTACGTGGTGAGACGGGTTCGTGACCAGTCCAACAAGACCGTGTTCTCGATGTTTGCTAGCTTGTTTGGTCCTTTTATCGTTTACGCTTCAGCTTCTGGAGATTTTGTTTCTGCCCCCCTCTCCCCCACACACACACACTTTGAGCGTATTTTGTATACACCGTCGAGAATCATCGGGTTCCCTAGGGAAAATGGTGATGTAGGGGAAGAAGTTGTCAGGATTCGTCTCATACTTGAATGTTACTAGGGATTTTACACCCATTTTGTCTCGTTGTTAAAGTAACCAACTGCAATCCAAACCTAAATTAGATGGTAACTTTTTTACTACTATAGCGAGGAGTTGATAGTATCTTATCCTACGTCGCCATTTTCTCTAGGGGAGTACGACAATACTCGGTAGTATAGGCTCCCCTAGGAAAAATGGCGACGTAGGATAAGAGCCTATACTGTCGAGTATTGTCATACTTTTCTAGGGATAATGGCGACGTAAGGGAAAGAAACCCCACCTCTCGTCTCGTATTATTTTAGTTAATCGTGCTAACATTATCAGTAACATCACCAATTATTATTATGATTGCTATTATTATTAATACTCGAAAATTATCAAGCATTATACCGAAGTTCGATATGCATCAGTTCATGAAGAGGATATTAAAGAATGATTGATTGAAAATACAAATTTCTGACAATGGAGGAAGAAATCAGAACAGAAATGGGAGTTTATTGGTTGATTGGTGATGTTCCTGGGTATCAGAGGAACCTGTACCATGATAATTGGTGACGGTTGGACCCGAGTGACCATAAATGATCGCATCTGCCAGAATGGTAGCTGGAATTAAGCGCAAAAGACACGGGCAGCCCCCCTCACCAGAGGAGACCGCATCGAACGCGAAGATTCATTGCACGTTTCCACGGTTTGATTCGCAGGAGGTCTTGAAAGAAGTATTATGAATCATTGGAAACGGGCTAAAGTAATTCGACGGATTTATAGCTGTTACTTTATTAGGAAAATGTGGCCAAGAAGTGGAGACCGTTCAATCAACACGAGAAGAAAATAATGGCCTAATGATGTTCGATTATTGGTGGCCAGTTCTCAATGTGGGGTTGTTTATGTCCTTTAATGTTTCAATTAAAATTCTGAAGAATCTCATAATAATTACAGCCTACGTTAAACTTATTCTTTCTTTATCACCATTGTTTCGGTTGCATTTGGATGATATTGAAACATTGAAGTTCGAGTCAAATTTCATGACATAAAAGTATCGCAAAATGACGCTCATGGTACATTAATTTAAAGCTTAAAGTTTATTGAAAATGGCTGCGAAAACGTTTCTTCGAAATACTTTATATAACACAGCTGATTATCTGTGGAAACAAGCAGAAATCTGTAAATTCAGAACTTAGCATTACACGTTCTGTTTCCAAATTCCAACGGATAATCTTAAGAACATGGATGAAACATTTACACGATCATTTTCGTTAAACTTTAAGCTTCAAATTGATATACCATATTTGCCATTTTACAATACTTTTATGTCATCAAATCAACAACAACCTAACGGTAGTAAATTGGCAATTAAATGCCTCGCCAGTTGGCAACCAAATATCGCTACCAACACCGGAATTTTCAATTTGCAATTAAAATTATACATATAATAAAAAAGGGAAGAAGTGAAAATTTTTCAGCGACGTATCTAGGGGGTTGGAAAGATGCTGATCGCCTCCGGGGGGCGGAGAGTCGATAATGAATTCGATGGCAGACCTTTCGAGTTGTCGGCCATGTTTTTTTCATTGTAACTTAGGGGATGCAAGCCTCGTCGAGTGCATCACTCTTTGGCGAACCTCTCAGGACCTCGCCTCGTCTCCTAACGAAGGGGGTTGGATTCTCCCTTCTCGCCTCCTCGTCCGCCCCTTTTCTCACGGAACCCTCCCTTGTCCGTAGTGTAATCCTCCTCTCGCAACCCCTTTTCTTGTGCGCGATTTCTTCTTTTTTTTTTTATTCTTTGTGATTTTGACATGACCAAACGAAACTCTTGCCGTTGATAGTTATTTCTTTTCTTTTTTTTATTCTGCTTTAATTAGCACGCGATCGGCACCCTTTCATCCAGGGGGACGATTTCAGAGTCGAGTTACTTTATTCCTCTTTTTCGGGACCGACTGAGAGAAGATTTCTTAATAATTCACGGAGAGGGTACAAGAAAGTGGATGGAGTTTAGAAATTTGACAATTTAATTCGTGACCACTGTGTTTTCTTCTTTTAGAAATATATTGAAATCGAAGAAATAATCATTTATGTCACATTTACGGTAATCTTTGTCGTTTCCTGCAATAAGATTTCTAAAATTATACATACGATCGAGGTTGTGATAAGAAAGAAGGAAATTCGAAATATTTTTAACCTTGAATTTGATTCGTTTTGAATTCGTCCAGACCGAGTGAGAAAGAAAGGTAGTCGCTCGGTTTGCAGAAATGAAATTGCGGAGAGGTAAAATGATACGGCGGTGACTCAGGACACGCGAAACCTCTGAATGGAGCACGTCGGCCTCCAAAGTGTGGGAATCCTTCTTTTTCCTAGCGTATTTCAACGCGGTGTGCTCTGAATTCAAATAGACGGGAGGATACGCAACGTCTCGGCTTCCTTCGGCTGCAAAAACTTCTCGTATCGCGAAACACGTACCAACGTCGTTCTTTTACCCTTTGAAGAAGGTGCGCGAAACACCAGGAATTTTATAATTCTTCCCTCGACACGACGATTCTTCATCCGAACCATCGAAATTCCGTGGATTCTTTTTTTCTCGAAACGAATCGAAAATTGTTTCTGACGTTGATTCTCGAATAAAATTTCAGTTCACTTCTGTGTGTAAGTTCGGTCTTTGTTATACTTTTATGATATTTAAGTGTGTTTAAACTGTTAGTATCTTTTCATCACTACATATTTATGTGTTGACTGTCACCCATATTCGGGTGACACTTGAATTTCCATAGAAATTTTGTCCCCTTGCATTATTAATATCCTTCCAATTACTTAATTGGAAATCGTCGTATTAGGTACTCCAAATTTTGAATAATAGAAATTACGAAGAATCGTAATAATATACTTTGTCTGACCAAGTTTTCAGCGCCTTTAGCCTAATATTTAGGACGCAATGGTGTAATTTTTCGGTTTAAACTTTCGAATCGCCATCTTGTATAAATACTATCATATTGATACCACCTACGATTAAAATTTCGTTATGCGACACTCGTGTTAAAGAGTGAAGTACAATTTATTGAAAATACTATGGACCAATTTTCGAATTTAAGTCAATTCGGTTCCTTATTAATTACCATATTATAAAATTCGAAGCATTAATAATCCCACGTTAAATTATGAAATTTGGGGCATCCGCAACCCACCTTTAAATTACAAAACTTAGAACACCAATAACGTTACGTTAAAATTGAACGTTGCTTGAAATTATAAAGGTAACAAGTCTTCAGCACCTTTAGCGTGGCAGTCAAGGTGTTAAGTATTATATATTTTATTATGGAACAGTTTATTTAAAAATAGGAGATTCTCTAAGAGGTTCTCTAAATTCCGAAAAATATATTCCACATAATTTTGTTAACATTTCAACACAGTTTCAAAATAAAACTTCGTAAAAATACCACAAGAGCTGCCAATCCATTTACAAAATCTTCTTCTTAAATTATAAAATTATCCAAATTATAAATTTCAATATTCCCCATAAATCGCGCAAAGAAGAAATCAGAATCCCGGCGAAATCTAAACAGTTGTCGTCGACGAGCGTTTTGGTCGCATCGAAAATACGAAAACGAGTATACTCTTGGACAAGTAACGCTAAAGGTTGAGGGCCGCGGTATTTGTCAAACGATTTGGCCCCGCGGCACGTATCCAGATACTCATCTTATGGGAACGTTTCGGTCGGATCGCGCCTAGTAAAAGAAACTAAAACAAAAAAAAAAAGAATAGAAAAAGACCAGAGCAAGGTGGCTGGCTGGTCGTGAACCATCCAACGCGAAAGAGGAAGCACGACGATCACGTTATAAAACGAAGGATAGAAGGAGAAGGATTAAAAAGAAAGGAGGCAACTGAGAGGGCGTATTACGAGCGGCACGACCAACGTAATATTCATCCCGGGTCCTGGACGAGGTCAACGGGGCCATCAGCACGGGCTGTGGAGATGAATGAAAACTAGGCCCACGCCACGACCCGTGGAATAGTGGCAGAAAGCGAACGGTTGAATGGGGGGCAGGGGGGGGGGGGAGGGGCCTGATGGAGGAGGGTAAATGGGGACCGTGGCTCGTAAACGGCCGCGTAAAAGCTTCAGGGTAAAAGAACGATGCGGCTAATTCAGCGACAATGAAGGCAGTTGGTCAATGGTAGCGAGTCAAGGGTAGCCAGGCTACCGGACGTTTCTTCGACCCGCGTCCAAAAGGTACCAGAAATAAAAACGTGCTCGTCAACTGGTTCTTAAATCTACACGGTGGCTTGGAAAACGGATCAGAGAAAGTACACTCTGTAACGAAGGTGACTTTAGGCGTTCAATTAATTTTGCTAATCACGCAGTACCCTCGTTTTTAAGGGCTTACATGCAGCTATGCGATATAATCTCAGCTTTAAATCTAATTGATTAATTTCTTAAAAACTGTTTGTATATAAAAGAGTAACATTTCGAGGACATTTTGTAATTTTTTCATTAAAAAATATTATAAATTGAATGGTCGGAAGCAGATTGTAGGAGAAGGTTTGAAAAAAAGATGCCTTATCTGTTTATCTGACATCAAAAGACCAAATAGATTCTCAGGATTGAACTAATCGATTTTGTAAAATATTTAATTTTGAAATTTTTTTTTTTTTTGAATCCCTGGTTATTTTCATATTCAAAATGTATGTGAAATTTTATTAAGATCGTTCCAGTAGTTTCTGACTTATTTTACGCACAGACCTAAAAAATGTAGTTTTCAGAAAAACGTGATTAAAATTTTGGGTGTCAATAAAAGTAGGAACTTGCATGGAGTCAATGAGGCTCTTCGACAGCAGCTCCAGCATCCAAAACAGCCTTCTTTGAAAAAATACATTTTTTCGACCTCATGACTGCATATAAGCCCTCAAAGTCTTCATAGAAATCTTTAAAAATTCTTTAAACGCTACTTATATTTCAATATGATAGTCGGCAGATTTGTTATTTTTAATTTTCAATGCGCTGCGGGACATTTTGTTTGAACTGTCGTTTGAAAATCACTCAAATTAAAAATTAAAAATATTAAAATACATGTTTTCAAATAAAAATATAAGGTTCCTTTTTAAGTGGAAAATGTATGATTTGTTTCCGGCGATGGATTAAACCGTGTCCCGTTTAAATGGGCCCGTCGCGTCGACTGAAATTATTCGTCGAACAGCATTTTCGGAATTCGTTTCGAAGCGAACATTATAAATTCTCTTCCCCGGTGTTCTTTTTCGACTTTGCTGTCCACGCGATACCCCCGCGAAATTCATGGAACAAAATGCTATTCCGTGGATCCGTGGCACACCTGCCGTACGTGATTCGCCTTTCTAAACATTCAAATACTCGAGAAAAAGTAGCCGACTACCAAGAACGTGGCCGATTGAAGGGAAAACCTGATGTATTATTAGACGTCTATTAGCATAACCGTCGGTACCCTTGGGAAAATTTTAAATCGATAAATTATGGTTATCTAATTGAACAATCACATTAAAATTCAGAACGTTCAATTTTAACGTAGCGTTATTGGTGTCCTAAGTTTTCTAATTTAATGGAGGGTTGCGGATGCCCCAAATTTCATAATTTAACGTGGGATTATTAATGTTTCGAATTTTATAATATGGTAATTAATAAGGCACCGAATTGAAAGCTGAAATTCGAAAATTAGCCCATAGTATTTTCAATAATTGTGCTTCACTCTTTAACACGAGTGTCGCATAACTAATTTAATTGTTGGTGGTATCAGTATAACAGTATTTATACAACATAGCCCAAAACTTACACCATTGCATCCTAAATATTAGGCTGGTAATCAACTTCTTGACTGCCACGCTAAAGGCGGTGAAAACTTGGCCAAGTAAAGTATATTACCTATTATTATTACAATTTTTCGTAATTTCTATTATTCAGAATTTGGAGTACCTAATACGACGATTTCCAATTAAGTAATTGGAAGGATATTAATAATGCAAGCGACAAAATTTCTATGGAAATTCAAATGTCACCCGAATATCGCTGACGCGGCAGTTAACGCGTTAAGTCCGCGATCTCCCATCTAATCCAGCTATGGAGGGGGTGTGAAATTACCCCAAACAGTTAATAAATAATCCCATAAGAAAATAAAAAATCAACGAGTACGACAGCCTGTAAAGAATCGATCTCCTTCCAAAAAAACTCAATTAAAAACTCCAAATCCAAGGCAAAATTCTTTAGCTCCACAAAACGTAGCCAATCCGAACCGCCCATTGCTCCCACAAGCCAAAGTAGCAAGATGAAACGGATGCACGGGGCGCGGGGGGTAGTTTCGGCAAAACCGCCCAGGAAAGCAGCAGTTTCGAACGTAGAGGTCGAACGCGTACAGAAAGGAGGAATAAAGACGGTGAAACAGCAAAAGAGGGATGGTGTAGGGAGAGAGAGGGGAGGGACTGGAGTATAAACAAGAGACGGTCCCCGGCCACCCAGCTAGTCGGTTCCTCTCGCCCCTTCGCCATTCTTTGGCCCAAAGGTCTGGTTCCTTGCTCTCTGTCTTTCTTGTGGTCGCGGGCCCCGTGGCTTCTCCTCTGCTCGATATTCAAACTAATAAATTAGGAGGCCCTCCGGGGCCGGGGCCGCGTATGAATCATCTAAAACAATGGAATGCAGACTAAGATGGCGCCTCCGTCTCTCTCCCTTGGAGGCTGGGACCTCCTCTTATAAACCCGAACCGTTCCAAGCTCGTGGATTATTATACGAAAGCCACGGCGCAGACGTTCACTGACAGCCCGACGACAGACAGTCCGTCCATACTTGGTTATCGGGGGGGTCCTTTTGTCTCTGCTTGCGTCAGGGATTCTCATCCTCGACCCCCCGCCGTTCATAAATCATCCGACCAAAGATCTCTCGGACCTTGGTGATACTCTTTTCTTGGTTTTCGACGCAGCTTCTCTTTTTTTTCTCGGTCGTCTCCGTTGGTCACTGGAAGAACGATTCTTCCAAAAGGATTCTGATGATATTTCGTTCGAGTCTTGGGTGTTCTTTTAAAATGGTAATTAAATGATTTCGCCCGAGGGGCCCGGTGTCTTTTAGCCGATTATGGGAGGGGGGAGGGGGGCGCTTGTTAGTCGAGCGATGGGAAAATTAACCCCTTGACTTATGATTCTTTGAGGATGCAGCAAGCTTGTTGACGTACGGTGCGTTTAGAATGTTATTTAAAGAATTTTGCTATGGGTTGTCATAAATTTTTCTTCTGCTATTTAATACTTACGATATGATAAGGGTAGTCAAGTAATATATTAGGTTGGTGACCTTCGAATTTCGTTCATTTACAAAACAATTTCCAATCAAGACTGGCGTAATAATTTCTCCATTCCTCTACGAAAAAGGTCACAAATTTATCTGCCAGCCTAACAATTTCGACCTTTGTTTGAAACAGATTGATTCAAACGTTTCAAAATCCTCTCCCTAATGCGAGTATCATCTTCCGTACAATGGATTAACGAGGTTAGAGCCGTTCGAACGATCTCCGGTCGTGGCAACCCCAAACTCAGCCCCTGGATACTTGTTCCCAGCGGGTGAACAACGAGGGGGTGGTTTTTAAAATGAAAAGGTAATGACTTGTGACCGGAGATCATTTCGAGTGGCCGCGTATCGGGCTGGACAATGGTCATTGTTGGCCAAACACGTTCGCAGGGGGGATGATTGCGTACCACCCCCGCCGTCAGTCATTCGGCTAGGGCATGATTTATTTTTCCTCACCACCCCCGCACCACTTGGCCTTTCTGCGCCGGCAACAATGAAGGCGTACTACTGTTTTGACGATCCTGGCCGTCTCGCTGTCAAAATAGGCCATTATCGTTGCCTTCCCGTCACAATTGACAATGAGATCCCTTACGGCGTTAACGGGCCGCATTGTGCCCCCGTTTTCGTGACCAGGGGTGTACCGTTTGTTGCTGCACCTTGATACGACCGACAGTTTTAAGCCTTGTTCGGATTTTCAAGTTTCAATGATCTTCTTGTGTGATTGTTTTTGGAATTGATAATCGTAAACGATGTTGTTCTGCGAAATTTGAAAATTTGATGAGATAGTAAGAGGATTGCATCAATTTTCGAATGATGGTATCGATGCGTATTGAAGTAGGCTCGATTTGAAGTTGGTACGTGATTTCATGACATAAAAGCATCACAAAATAGCATTTACGGTACATTGATACGAAGGTTAGAGTTTGATAAAATGGTTGTATAAAAGCGCCATCAATATTTTTAACGCAAAGTGGATGATTGTCGACTTTAGTAAACAATTGGATCCTATTACCTATTGCATATCAAATGATTTTTAAATCTAGGGATTCTAACACGATTTCATGACACAAAAGTATTACAAAATAGCAGTTATACTACACTGATTTAAAGCTTAAAGTTTGCTGAAAATAGGAATACAAGAGATTCATTAATATTCTTAGTACAAAATGGCTGATGGCCAATCACAGTGAACGATGACTAATCTAGAAACCTATGAAGTCTGATATAAATTGATGACAGAAAATTATCACAAAATGGCATTCATGGCATATCAATTTGAAGCTTAAACTGTGACAAAAACGATAACAGTATGTTAAGAAAGTTTCTATTACCTCAAAGAGCAAAAATCGTTTTAGAAGAAATTCAATGTTTGAATTGGAATATAATATATTTCAATTATTATTTAACTATTTAACAGTAATAGAATTTTTAAACGTTATCAATAATAATAGTTTTTCAGAAGACGGCAAAATTTAAAATTCCTTGAAAACCAAAACGTATAACTAACTAACTTTATCATTCGTGGCTGTATTTGTCATCGTTTAACGTGAGTGTATGCCGCGTACGATTGCGATCGCTCGGGTATTTTCGCGTTTCGAATTGAAAAACAATTTCGAGAGGGAACGCGCGTTTCCGGGACGATTAACGGGTGTTCCGGGCAAACGGTGTTTTGTAAACACCGTTGGTAAAACGCGGTGCACGCCAGTATCACAACAGGGGTGAAACACGGATGGTGGTCGAAAAATTTGAATCAGAATGGCCATGCCATATTGTCCCTGTTTTCTGTCTGGACTTTCAGATGAATCGCTTTGTCAAACTGGCCGGTTCTCCTTTCATTGTATTCGTCCTTTTATTTTTGTTTATTTCATCCACTGTTACACTTTTCTGTGTAACCAAGTTCTTTTTTCGGGAGATTTATGCATTTTATTTCAGTCGAATAATTTGGTTATTCTTGCGTAAAAGAGAAAAATAAATACTTCATTTTATTATGAATATATCATATCTGAATATGTCGTTGTTATAAACTATCAGGGTAAAATTATAAAATATAGAAAATTGTCTAAGGTAGAGGAACAAACACCAAGCCTTAACCTAAACGCTGCCATGTCACCATTATTATTGCTATAAAATAATAATACAATATAATGGGTTCAATATAATAGACAGATTTTTCTAAAAATCAGACTTAACCAGTTTTTCCATTCAGCAACTAATCAATTTATTTCATAATTTACTTATCAATTTCTATGGGTTCTTGTGGGTTCCATCATGCTTTCTAATACACCTATCCCCCGATTTACACGACATGGGATTAAAAAAAAAATTTCTGCAGTGATTTAAAAAACAAAAAAATTTCAGTTTCCATTTTCACGAAAAGTGAAATCGTGTAAACAAAGCATTGTGCAAATCGGGGGATAGGTTTAATAAAATGACCACTGTACCAAACGCAAGAAGCTTTTCAAAGAAGCGCAAACACCTATAAAATAGTAGGTATAAGAGAATTGAAAATCGAACAAATCGTTAAAAATTGATGGACGGACACCTAACCATTAACTAATCATAGACGCACCATCGCTATTATTGTTGTAAGGAATTTTGGAAAGAGAGAAACTAGAGGGTTGTAAGATGAAGGAACGGATAGGGTGCCCCATGGAAATTACGCGGTGCCGTGGTTCGATTCCAACGGCCTTCGTCGTTAGCCAGCACACTGACCAATTTCACTGGAACCACTATGATCGGTGGCGCACCGGACCGTGTCGAATAGTCGTTTCTTTTGCCACGCGGATGTCGTGAAAATAAGTATGCGTGGCCGATCCGCAGCGGAGACCTCGTTGCCGGTTACCCACCGTGAAATTCCGACTCTACGATTCCTAATGAACGCCCTTTCGTACTTCTTTCCTGTCTTCTAATTCGTTCCTTAACCCCTTGCTTCGCGCGTTTCCGTTTCCCTGTTGTATGGACAATCATGACGATTTTTCTTTTTATGAAAAATAATCAAAATTCTTATCCTTTGGACGCTTTACCGTCCCTTTACGTCGCCAGAGTTAAGATTTGAAATATTAAAGCTTCAGAAGTTTTTATACAAAACGCCCCAAATTCCTGTTATTTGCAAAATTTTGCATCCCTTCGGTTGCAGAAATAAAATTTTCAATATTAAAGTCACGAAAATATACGAGGTCGTAAGAAATACGAACGGACAGCGGAGTTAATGCGGGCGTCGTAAGTACAAGCTTGTTTAATTCGATATTCAAGGGGTTGGGAGGGATGGAGCCGCGAAAAAAGCGAGCCTTGAGAAGAGGAGTTTTTTTTTCCCACCCTTGGTCCGCTAATGAATCGACAATTTACGAGAGTTTCACGGGTCGCTGGAGCTCGTACGTTTTGGCATGCTCCGAGCTGTTCTTCATTCATCCTCCTTTCTTTCGTACCTTGGACCGGCCAGCGATTTTTTACCTCCTCCCTCTCCATCTTTCAACCCTGAAGAAGAAAACAGAACAGAGGAGTTTGTCAGTGATCGATGGCCCCTGGCCCGGAAGGGGTGGCTCCTCGTATGGAAAACTGTCGGGGAAAAACTGGACCTTGTTCGGGGGGAAAACGAATTCTGAAGACGAAGGTTTCTTCTTTTTTTTTTTTTTTTTTTTTTTTGGAATAATTTGCTTCACCCTGTTGGAAGCGTATCTATATGCGTCTGTTTATATGATTAATTAACTAACGCAATCGTCAGCAGAGCGCGCCACTAACTTATCGTTTTCTATATACATATTATGTAGTTGATGGGGGGTTCCCCGTTTTTGGTTTTTAGTTCGTGTACAACGTGATGATGTCTACGACACGCGATATGATTATTCTCTTTCTATGTTATAATGTATAATGTACTCTTTTTGATTTTCGTGTTACTCTGTACACTGTGTATATTCTTAAATAAATCTGTCACACCCTTAGATCCTACCAAAATTAAATCAGTAGACTGGTATTTCTACATTCCTAAAAATATAATATTGCAAAGTTTTCAAATTCCTGAAAATATAATATTGTAAAGTTTCCAATTCCTAAAAATATGATATTGCAAAGTTTCCAAATTCCTGAAAATATAATATTGCAAAGTTTCCAAATTCCTAAAAATATAATATTGCAAAGTTTCCAAATTCCTAAAAATATAATATTGCAAAGTTTCCAAATTCCTGCAAATATAATATTGCAAAGTTTCCAAATTCCTGCAAATATAATATTGCAAAGTTTCCAAATTCCTGAGAATATACATTCAAAGTCTCAAAATTCCTCAAAGGCCACCGACTTTCTTCAGCACCCTACAAATTTATTCTCGATAATTAAAGCAAGAGGAAGGAAACAATTTGCTCGTTGCGGTATGGTGTCCAATTGTCTGTCAATCGAAGGATACAGTGTGAATGGGGTCTCGAAGGAAGCGAGGGTTGGACGGGCAGGTCCGAAAATTCGGCAAGCTGCAAAACAACGGTCGCAAAACCGCAACAACGTCATGCTGGCCCTTTGTCCTAAGCACGGCTGTCGTTTGCCCAACGAAAACTATGATCATTATTATATTATGTCACGCGAGATACGCGATGCGGTGACCGTTTTCTCGACGAGGAAACGCAGATGGCTGCGAGATGCGTGTGCACCCCTCGATCGGATATTCGAAAACAGGGAAACTCTTGAAATTCGTTCCTGCGATGGAATCTTTAAGAAATTTCATTACGTGTGAATCTTATACGAAGGTGTGGACTTTCGTATTTTGTATAAAAGTGGATAAAGGTAGACGATAATTGGATGAGAAGTGTACCATTTGTGGTTTCGGGCCAAGGTGAGAATTATTAAAAAAATGAAAGTATTATTGCTTAAATATTCGCTGCTAGTGTGTCATTCATAATTCTAAGAGTTAAACTGGGAAGTTTGAAAAGAACAGAACTGACATTACCGTAATTACCATTATCAATGTTTCATTCATGACTTTGCCTTAAATTGGAAAGAATGAAACGAATAAAAGTACCATTATTATATGTACGTGTCTAAATTTTAATCAACAATGTTTATTACCTTTTGCCATCATTTCGATAACACAAACGCATGTTAAAAAACTGTTAATAAAAGTAGGAAATAAGAAAATGGAAGTGGAAGGAAATGAATAGCATGGAAACGAACGGGGTAGAGTTAGAATCCGTCGGAATGGAGGCATTGAAAAAGAAAAACGCGTTAACACAAGGGACAGGGTAATGATATATCACGGGTGTTAATTGAACGTTTACATTACTTTAATGCCGCGGTTGCATCGTGCGTCATTCTTTAAATGGCACCACGCGCGACCGACACGATTTCAGATAGTCACGGTCCGAGAATCTCTCTCGAGTATCGTGCAAAACAGCCTGAGAATTTAAACGGTATCGTGCCTTTTCTCTTTATCTTAATTATGAGATTTGTACAACTTCGGTGGAATTATTTGCTATAATTGTACAAATTTCTCGATTTTGAAACAAAATCGGGAACAGAGTGATCAATTTATTGCTAGCGTTTCGATTATCATTATTTTCAACATTTCTTCTATTCAAGTGGCCTCGATCGCTTATGGAACTATTACAAGATTCCAACGTTTAATTATATCAAATTGCTACCGCGCTGTATTCAAATTTTATCGAAATTTCATTTAATTAACCTTCGGCGAAAATTAGACGGTCAACCTTTTCAACAAAAGACTCTGACACGATAGAGAAATAATATTTAAGGAAATACTATCAAGGCCCATGAATTAAAATTGACAAAAGTCTAAAATTTGATGAACTTGTCTTTCGATGACCTTTCGCCCAAAGAGGTAATTTGATGTTTTTTTTTTTTTAAATCAAAAAACGGATATTGTAAGACGATGCACGGTTCGAATATCGAAAGATCGTCCCGAGGAAACACCTGGTAACCGATAAACACTTAGTCACACCCCGTGGAAGTTTAAAATAAACGCGTTCGGTAGCCGCAGAAGGTCGGCTCCTTTGAATTTCACCGTCTGCCATTTCCTTCATTCGACCGCAACATCGTTCACGCGGTCGTTCGCCACACACCAGCCGGAAATCCGTTCGAATTCGCAGAAACGTGCGTGATCCTGCGCAACGAACAAACACCGCACTCTACTTCCGGCTACGAAGCACTTCCTTCGTGGATTAATCGCGCGAATTCGCGAAAAATATGATTAAATGGACGGTATCAAAATTTCCTGAAGAACATCTCTGTTTCATTTCTGTCGCTTTTAATCCTTGGAACGTCAAATTTTTATTTGTATCATTAGAATATTTTAATATTCAGCGTAACGAATGATTGTACAATGTGATAGGGACTTTGAGAAATATCACAGAATTTTTATAGATTTTTTGGAAGCTCGGAGTGATAAAACAACATAAATGGCTCAAAGCGTTGAAAATATGTTCGTCTACGAAAGGTTAACACTTTACTGTCGAAAGGCGCAGTGCAAACGGACGTACGTAGTCAGACACGAATAAAATCCTAATTATTACCTCTTTGACGAGTCTGTTAATATATACGAAAGGCGTCTATGTCTATAGCCCTCTGTGGATATTTTTATTTTCTTTGCAATTGTATTTTTTTATTTATTTATTTAAATCCTAAGAATGGTATCAAATCTCCGGGTACTGTTTTCGTCACTTGTCAGTGGCCGGACCAGTCGCAACGACCGAAAGCGAATAACGCGCCGTCCGTATTGATGCATTGCTCCGAGATCGTGCCGCAGTCAAAGAATTAATTTTCAAATCTAATCTTTCAATTCGATACCCACCATTATTAGCTTAATATTAAAGCTATCCGCGCTTTATTTCATACTTCTTTTTGTCAATTATTTGATTGTAACTTTCGGGTGTTAGTCACCGGTGACTGGCATGTTGTTTACCACAATAATTACGTATTATATTTTGCGATCCGTTATTTAATTCTATTGCTTTGTAAAATTCGTAGTATAAAATTACTATTTAAGCCTCCGGACATTTTATAATTTGAAAATACAGGAATTGATCCTCGACAAAGAAGAAAAATGTTTCTTTCCGTTGTATCCCCGGTCCTCGAAGTAGTAACAGAAGGAAATTAATAGTATCGGGTCACGGGGACACGGCCAGGACACGCCGCGCCGGTGCCCCGTTAACGAGAAAATAAATGCCAGCCAATTTTTCACAAACGACAGCTCCACGCCCTCCACCCACTTTTAAACGAGCCGGATGAATTTTTAATTTTACAGGTCCCGCGTTTTCCGGTGTTCAGGGAAAAGCCGGCTCGTCACGGGGATGATTATTCGGGACAGGGGATTATTAATTCTTCCTCCTTTTCGTGAATATTTTTTTTTCCTCGCACATTATTTTATTTGGTAATTACTGGAAGCTTAACAATGGATTTCAATTAAATACAATAATCCTTATACTTCGCGTTAATACTTCTGCTGGGTAAATCAAGGATGCTATTAAAATTTAAGGGGGGATTGTCGAATATTAGCTGTAAAAGTAACAGATATTTATGAATTTTTTTAAGAGTAACGGTTTATAATATTGTATTAAACTTTGTTGTGGACGGAAGAGGCATCTTTAAGTCGAAGAAGAAAATTTGTATTTCAATATCCTTTTATTATTTTAATTATTTTTGTACACTTTTTTTTTAATGTTTCCGTCAGTGCAATCCCGGCTGGCGTCCCACTTGTCGTGGTCATCTGATTGCAACAGATAAAGGTTTTTATTAAAGACAGATAGTTTACGCTGGGATTGAATCTAATTCGAAAAAAGAATTTGAAAAATTACGATATTTATAGCGTGTTAAAGAAGATTAACCTGTTTTCTTAGAAAATTGTTATAAAGAATCGAAAAGTTCAAAATTATAGGTTCAGTCCTTTGAAAAATGTATAAGAAATAAAATGAGCCTTGTCTGAAATTGATCGGTCAATCAATTTTTGAGTTATCCCGGACGCCAGTTTGAAAAATTCAGATTTGAGGAAAACACGTTCAAAGTTTTTAATGACGTTTCGTGATACTTACAACTTAATAATTGATGTGCAGAACCAGTCTGTTATTCCAGGATCATAAAATAGTTCTTCCTTTTTCTCAAAAATCCTCTGTTCAGCAATTTTTCTGATTGATTTATGCGAAAAGTGAAAAATCGATTTTTTGAACCTGTTAATCGACGATCCCCCCTTAAACAATTTGTAATTAGAAGGAAATAATAAATTTTCACTGTCGGAAATGTGAAAAGTCTCTTTCGAATCGCCGAAAGACATTCGTCACCTGTTGTTCACCCATAATTTATTTTCACACAAAACTTTTATCTAATACTGACAGTTCTTCTTCCATCCCTTCAAATTTACAAAACAGAAATCAACCGACTGTTTCAGACTCCCAAGATCAAACGTCCCGCCTAGATGTCGGTAACAATCCGCTGGAAAAGTCGTGACAAGAAGCGAAAACAACCCGTCCACCCTGTTGTGCGGCCGGTGGGTACGCAGTAGGTAAGTAATTCTCGTATGTTGTAGAAATTTATTTTCCCGTGGATGTGCCAGAGCGGTGCGTACACGGATTTGGTGGGCGTCGTCGCGGTC
The DNA here is from genome assembly GCA_943735885.1 of Stelis phaeoptera. Classification (NCBI taxonomy): domain Eukaryota; kingdom Metazoa; phylum Arthropoda; class Insecta; order Hymenoptera; family Megachilidae; genus Stelis; species Stelis phaeoptera. The sequence continues at coordinate 14,847,843 of OX030932.1, read as the reverse complement.
GTCGCGGTCGTTTCGGCGACGGGACGCGTCGCAAAAACGCAGGCGCCGGCGCTATGCGGTGGCCAACACCGCCAAAGGCCCCGTTCCTGGTATTATTTTTCGGCCGTGAGAGAAAAGACTCCGTTCCCTTGATACGACGAAATCCAAAACGACGAGATTTATCGGTGACAGAGGGAACCACGACGACGCGACGTCGTGCAGGAGGATGTCGAAGAGGATGAGGATTGAAGTCGGCCTACCAGGCCGACCAAGTGTTGGATCTTTTTGATTGCTTCCGACAGAGCCGGCTGTCGTTGCCTTTGAAGGCTCGTCGATGAAGGATTATTCATCCGCGATGGATAATTTGGAGAGGGGAGCCGTTGTTTCTTTTGTCCGGGACTGTGGGGGCGCTCTCCTGCGCTTCCGCGGAACCACGTTTTCGCGAATGTTAACCCTCTGCTGTTTGTGGAGTTTTTGTCGTTTTTCGTTTTTCTTTTTTTCTACTGTACTTTGATTGATTTCTTCGTGGGTCATTTGAGATTCCTCGAGTGTACTTGTGAGATGCATAGGGATATTTTAATTCTATACAAATTGTCACGCTCGGACTAACTTTAAAAAATGAAATGAAGGATCACGTAGAAATGTGGAAGAATATCGCCTCCTAGAAATCTACTATACTTAGCTTCTATCATTATAAGATATACATTAAAGGTATGCACACTTTCCATCCACTGCTATAACAGTTTGAAATCCCAAATATAGGAATTAAATTAATAATAAAAAATCCCTCTTAACAATTCTAATCCGTAGCTGTGTAGTAATATTAATGAAAAGGCAATCTTTAAAATTTCACCCTAATTTGACGTAAAACCGAAAGATATTGAAAGAATCACTTCAAGATTCGAACTGGAAATTACATAGAAATCTGTAAAAATTGCTTGGCAAAACAGTTTGGCGAAACGTTTAATAATGTTATCAAGCAAGCAAGGATCCTGGCTTGTGCATAATAATGCCGGCGGTTCTCGTTGAGCGTAAATCCATGAAAATAAGAGGGTAAAAGCGGTTTCCCAGCTTACGGCGCGTACACACATATCACGGAGCCTGCGGTGTACAACGTTTTCGTACTAGATGAATTCAAATACATATATCAAGAGGGTTGCTCGAGTTCCTTCCGCGACGTCGTCGTCCGCTTGTTTTACTTTATTCGTTTTGCTCCGACGCATGCTCCCGAATGAAAATTCAACGAGCTGACGGAGTGGCGCGGGGGACGCAGGGGGCTCGAAGAAACTCGCGTTAAATGAAAACCGTGTAGTCAGCTACGATATAAATGTGACGAAACAAATGAGATTATTAATTACGCCATGCAATTATGATAACTTTGGATTTTATTTTGTTTTATTAAATCAATATGTCGCGGTTATTCAAATAGAGTTTTAAATTGTACAGTATTGACGCAATTTACAATTTAGACGCTTGGATTTTTAACCCATTGCACTCGAAGCATTTTTGTACATAATTGGGTCTAATCTGAATATCCAGCTAAGCTTCCAGAGACCAAATGTACCACGTTGGAAGGAAATTGTTACAGATAGTTAAAGAATCTATTTATTTTTATTCCTTTTCTTAGTGTTGTATATTCTGATATGAATGAAACTTCAATTTCGTATTTTAGAATAGTCCGATTGATTAAATATGTCGCCTCAGAGGCGTCACTCGAGTAAAAATGGTTAATGTATCAGACATATAAAATTTAGTAGGATTCTGAAGCGGTGGCAAAGTGAATCGAAATTAATTTCATCTTGACAAACGCTAAGTGGCGTAAAAGAATTAACGTAACATAATAAATAGCATAGTATAATACAGTGAAAGTAATAGTATTATTTGAATTCAAATTTTATAGTATAATTCTTCGTTTCAATATAGTATCGTAAATAATATAGCTATAATAGTGAATTTAGTATGGCATATTCCTTAGCAAAATCATCCCTAAAATTTTATCAATACAATTTTTTGTATTAAGAATAGTAGAATAATTTGATTATGAGACGGTGTAAAAAAGGTGAAATAATAGGTTGTTCCGTTCGAAGGGGACAAAGTGATCGCGGCACGATTGTGATCTTTGTCCGTCCAAGAAAAGAAGACAAGTAATTAACGCCGTGGCGGACGGGCCAAGATGAAAACATAAAGCGACGACTTCCGTCCGGTGGCCATTAATTGTCGCGTGAATCGTCGCTGATACCCCGCAGAACCGATCGGTTCGCTTTTTATCGATTTCTCGTGCCGGGAATTTTTAATAGTGACACCCTGTTCGGCGTACTTATGAAACCGATTCCCTTGTAATTAGGCAGGACGCAATGCTTCGATCCAACTCGCAAAACATCCTCTCCTTTCAGCATCAGATTGATCGATATCGAACGTTCAGAATCATCCTTTCTTTTGCTTTGAAAAGTTTCTCATTTAAGAACGTAGTTTTATTTCGACCAGTTGGTTTTAATTAACGAACCAAAAAACTTTGAAACTTTTCATACATATTTATTCATGTTTTCGTACAGACAATTAAATTTTTATACAGCTACGTTTTATATTTGGACGGTTGTATTTCTTTCGTTTTCTTAATTGATAGAAATATTTATTAGAACGTTGACAGTCGATGTCATTTCCATTTTAATTTAAAAATCGGTAACTTTGACATACGCTGTAAAAATTTATTCTCGCGACAGAGATCTAAAATTTGAAGATCCAGGAATTCCATAAATATTAATAATTCTTTTGTCGTCCTTCTGCAACAGATTCGAATAATTTTAAGGCAAAATACGCGAAAGAATCGGAAATTTAATTATTAATCTGATAAATTAGGGTTTAACTTTGAAACAAGCTCATGCAGAAGCAAGAATAATAAATAATTAAGTTGTCTTTCGTACAGTATCGTATAAAACCACCGATAAATGTGTCAGAAACTCATCACAATTTCGCATGTATGTCATAATTTCTGAATAAAGCGATTCTAAGTCTATCTTTAGCGTGCCGACAGCTTTTCCTTTATATCCAGAGTCGATACAGTACCTATATCTGGGAAGAACACTCGAAGTGCAATCTGCATTTATAAGTATGGAGACGGTTAATATCGATGTAAAGACACACGGTTCGAGAATAACACGAAAATTACTCGTCAAGGGAATACGAATCGAGTTTACGATATTAAGAAAATGTGACATTTTTCCTTCGCCTACTATTGAAATTATATCGACAATCTGAAATACCAAACGAAGGAATTACATTAATAAAGAATAATTCTAACTCGTGGACGACGAATCCCTAAGTTATCAATGATTTCAATTTATTTTTACACTTTCGAAACTTAAATATTTTTAATGTTTCCAACGTACGAAAGTTTTTCGTTAGAAAATTTGCCGCTCGAAAAATTAATAAATATTAATAGAGTACAGGCTATATTTTTAGAAACTTGGAATTTCGGGAACGAAAGGGTTAAAGCGGTGAATTTTAGTGTTGAAACGATCCGAGGTGGGTCTCGAACACCTTCCCTCCGCCATTACATCGCTCCTTTCGGAGGCCATTACGCGAATAAAATTAGGCAGACGGGGCGGTGGAGAAAAGAAAAGGAGCAAGGCATAAATCGTGAAGAAGCCGGCTGCCGTGGACGAGTACGTTTCTCATTCGACGTGGACGGATCTCGATCAACAGCTGATGTTGGGGACACGGGCAAAAAAATTGATTCCAAGTAACTACTACCACTCCGGTTTCGTTGTTGCACATCCCTGTCTCGATCGATTCGCGGAACGAAGAATCGAGAAAATTTACGATCAACCCTCGACCAACCATTCCTTCTCCTTTGATTCCACCACTTTTCCCTCTCTTGTACGCATTGGCGTAACTATTGGACGCGATTTCTTTCGATATTGCTCGAATTCCTTTTCAACGATGTATTAGAAATCTGGTGAAAGATTTGCGACCCCTTGATAGTTGTTTCAATTGAAAAGATTTATGTTAAATTTCTATCTTGTGACAAAATTAGGCAAACGTTGTTTTGGATTTTTAACTCTTCCGTACACCTCCGAAATGTTAATGCTTGTCAATATGATTCATTGAAGATTAATACAATTCTCTATCGTTTCGTTAAGATTGTTAATGTTGTAAAGGAAATTTGTAACTTTCCGATTTTGGAACTAATGATTCTTAACACGTTGAGTGGTGTAGTCGTACACGGTAAAATCCTAATTATTAAATTTAACCTTTCAATTCGATAGCGAGCATTATTAGTTTAATATTGACGCTAACCGCGGTTTATTTCATAGTTCTTTTTGACAATTATTCGATCGTATAAAATTTCGGGCACCGGTGACCCCCGTGGCAGTCAAGGTGTTAAAAATTATCTGAATATGGAAATCGAAAGAAGGGTTAATTCGAATGGTGCTCAGTTTTCTAATATAGAAGAAATAATTTCGACGTCGTGAAATTAATTACTGAATGAAAGCACGAAGATCTGTCTTTCATCGAAAAGGGGTGAAGGCTCCCCTCGGTTTGCTTTCAATTCCCTCGCCTTATTTATAATTCCAACATAATCTTCATTCATAATTTTCCATCCAGACGCATCACGTATCGAATTTTGGCTACGTTAATAAAAATTTACTCCAATCGCAACCTACCACGTAAATATTCATGCTAACCTAAATTCAACTTTGCAAGTTAAGATTTTACAAATTGGCGAAAATCAAACTCGCAAATAAAGCGTAGTTATTCGAGAATAGATGACGGATAATACCCGTAACTTTTATTCAAGAATTATTTGCACAGAAAGTCATTCGTTATTTACAAATAATTTCGCTTTTGATTGGAGTGTGTTCACTTTGCGTTCACAATACTCACGCCAATGATCAGTGTCCATCTTTCTCTATCCATCCTCGTAGACACCTTTATGCCTAATACATATCGAGCGACTTTTTCTTTTTTTCTCATTACCGAACCGACCAGATCCCGTCAACATTTCGTCTCCCGGAAAGGTGATGCATCAAGGGGGATCCGGGTCCCGATATCTCGATCGATAGCCGATTAATAACGTTAATTCCCGCGGCAGAAAGTGACGAAAGATGGCTTCGTTGCTGAGAAGAGGGAGAGAAGAGGCGGCAAAACGTGGGGAATGAGAGAAGATTGACTCGGTGCGTGTGGGCTGCTCTTCCAGCATCAATTAGACGGCTTCTCGAAGCAGTGGTGCACGTGTGTGTGCGCGTGTGTGTGTGTGTGTGTGTGTGCATGTGTGCACTGGTGCATTCGAGTCGATCGTCCATTGTGTTCCATTGGGCCGATGGGCACGCAAAGATGGCCGTCTCGGTGGCCGAGACGAGGCTGGAAAACGGCAAAAAGCCCGAGCCACGGCGGACGATCGGACCCCGAGTGTTTCGGGACCGCGACAATTAATGACCGCCGGGCGAAAATCATTTTATGTTTTCATCTTGAATAGAACCGGTCGGTTGAAGCTTGGATCGGAACCCTTTTGGGCTAAGTGATCCGGTCGTTGGTCACCTCGTTGCCTTCGAAGAATGCACCATAACTGGATGCCTCATTTTTGCCCCTCGAGGCATGCGTGATACATAGTTTCTTTGCCTTTTTTTTGTCGTTCCTGATGTAATTGTTAAACGATACAGTGCTAAACAGATACACTAAATTTGACTGTTTTAAATAGACAAATCTCATATTAAAGGAGCGGCGTAATTTCGAGTACAAACCTTTCGAAGCATAAGCGACGTTCGATCGGGGGGATGTTTGGCGGGATCGTAAATCCGTCGCGAGTACCGGAAGTCGGAAACGCGTAAATCCTGAAAACTTGCAATAGCCGCGCGGAATTTCGACGATTCCACGTGAAGCTGCCACGGGCGGAGTCCTGGTGTTTCGGAGCGCAGGACACCGTAATATTCACAGGCCATTTGCGGCACAATGCTGCCACGTTAACGACGACAATGGAAGCAATAATGAGCGGGCTCGGGCCAAGAAAACTCCTACCTGCGTAACCGTACTTCCTTTTATCGATTTGCCTCTCGAACGATCCCGTATCAGGAAACTTGCGAATGTCTGTTCGCGTATTAAGAGACCGTTCGAATCTCTTATGTCGTTTTGTAGAAAATTTGGCAACGAGCCTGTATCTTTTGGCTAGATCAGTTTATAACTTAATTCAGACGTTCTTCTTTGGGATAGTTCGGACTGGGATGGGTTAGGTGTGATTTATTCTTTAATGACGAGACGAGTAAATAAAATTAATTACTAAATTCCAAATTCGAAAGTATTGGGTACTTGCGAAAACTTTGGTTAAGTGTTGTGTATCAAAATTTTTACTTGAAAATATGATTTTAAATTAGGTATTAATTTAATTGTCGATGATCTTTTGCCATCTTTCAAGCAGTGTCATAATTCCATGTTCATAAAACTTCTGATTTTTCTCAGAAAAAAAAATTGAATTAAATAAGATTTTATATCATCAGTGTCATTCAAAATTTTGACCTACAATAACGTGTCACACTCGTGACGCACCTTACAGATCAGATGTGACTTCTGTCGTTTAAACGTTGATGAAAATTGAATTTTAAGTTTAATTCTGATTACAGTTTACACAGTTAACGTTTGTCAAGTACGAAGTGTATGTAACATTTCAATTTCCTCGATTTGTTTTAACGCTGAAGTAATAAATATTTAGCTCTGACTGACGCACCTGTCGGGAAAATGATAGGGCAAGGGGTTAAGGAGTTCTGCATGGAAATCTGTAGGCGCAAGATCAGTGCTATATGGGATAATGTGACAACATATCCCAACCTAGCTCCAATAATTTTTGCCCAGTGTTTTGTTCTTCCATTTTTAAATTGGGATTAAAACGAAACTAAATAACTAATCGATACAATTTTCTTACTAATTAAAGGTGGAAGTCCAAACAATAAGAAAACAATGTAAGTCAGGTGCTTAGACAAAATCCTCGATCATTTTAATTACCAATCCAATAATATTATAAATATCTAATATTCTACAAGTATAACATTCCAATGCTTCCTAAGAGTATAATATATCAAAATTTTTAAATTTCCAAAAATATAATATTTCGAAACGTACGAGTGCAATAATTGTCTCCGTTTCAGTATCGTTTATCCTTTGGAATTTAATTTCCGATACATTCACGAACAACGGATAGAGTTTTGACGGATTTGTATGAAAGTTCGATGACCCTTCCGTATCCTCGAACCGCGAAGGAGGAAAAAAGCGCGCGGGAACGAGGCGTGCGCTCGCGGGCCGACACGAGCGACACAAAAGCCCGGCGCGGCGAGTAAGTGGGCGGGTGGGACCCGCGTCACGGATACAGGCTAGAAATGACATGGAACGACGAAGCATGCGGCGTATGACGGGAAAACAAAAGAAGCCAATAATTTCGAGCAATTTGGGGGCAGCAGCGCGAGACCCGCGACGCGAATCCAAAGGAACTCGCGTGACCGCTTGTCACGGCTCGCCACGACTCCTCTTCGCGACCGTGCGACTGGGCGACCGCATCCTCGCGTCGAATCACGCCTTTTACCTTTGATTTTTATATCCCTTACACCACGCGAACAATTTAATAAATATTTTCAGGATTTTTAAGCAGCTGGATAGGTATTTCTAATTTTTTGGGTTTTCAAGAGAAAGGTGTAATAGTGGGAAATTTTTAAAGGTTTAAAGTATAATATTGCTAGAGTTCTGAGCTTCCAAAGTATAATATTGCGAAATTTCTGAGCTTCCAAAGTATAATATTGCGAAATTTCTGAGCTTCCGAACTATAATATTGCCACAACGCCTAAGCTTCCAAAATATAATGTTGTTAGAGTTCTGAGCTTCCATCGTATAATATTTGCCAAATTTCTGAGCTTCCAACGTGTAATATTGCTAAATTTCTAAGCTTCCGAACTATAATATTGCCACAACGCCTAAGCTTCCAAAATATAATATTAGTAAAGTTCTAAGCTTCCGAAGTATGATATTGCCAAATTTCTGAACTTCCAACGTATAATATTTCCAAATTCCTAAAATATATTTCCAAGCTTCGAAATTTCTAAAAATAATACTCTGATCCAGTAGCGAAAGGTTTAATTTCTAAAGGTATCATTATTGTGGAAACTTTGATCGAGTTCACGGGCTGAAATAGAACGGTGGGTTAATTGAAACGTATCTGGCATCCGAAGAAACGCCAAGATACGCGAGATAGCGAGTTAACGAGCGGCAGAATCTCGCGCAAACATTTCAAGAATCTAATCAGATTTCGGGGCGTGCAAATAAATATCGACGCCGGAACCGAGGCTGAAAATATGCTAATCCCTCGCGTTATGCTAATATCCACCTCGAATACTTGAATCTTCTCGTGGCCTTTTCACTTTTAACGAATTCACTAAACTCAACCGCTTTTGCTCGGTCGTTCGGTATAATCGATCGTGATATAACTGTGACCGTGACAACTATCCAGTCGATTAATTAATTTCTCACGCTGTACACCGGCACCCTGTCAAATAAATTAATCGAACTTATGGGGACCGCCGAGAATTGACCTTTTCAAATGTTCGAGTATACCGTTTTAGCGAGATGTTCTATCAGAATCGTTCACGAATCACACCAAAACGAGTTTTTTATCAAGGAAATTTAACGCTTCGGACTTTGTCCTTTTGTACCTTGTCAAAAATTAAACAATTTCTGAAACATTCATACATGAATTGGAAAGTATCTAAATTTAAAATAATCCAAATTCGAAGGTATCCAAATTCCAAAATATTCCAATTCGAGGCTATCCAAATTCAGAGCCACCCAAAATAATGATTAATTTTAAAACCTACATTAACTTACATCATAGTCTAAGTTAGGCCTCGGCTAGGTGTAACTGTGTTAAGAGTACCAGAGCTAAGAATCAAGGGTTGTTTAATCGCCTATTGGTCAAATTTCTCTATTAATCGGTAAGTATAGCAATGATCGATTACGATGAAAAATATGAAGCCGTTTCGTAGCTAGACGTTAGCACACCCACGAAGTCGAGAATCTAACAATAAGTGAGATTACAGTGATCCCGCGGAAATTCACGGTATAGCCGAGCCCGTCGAACCAGGTAATCACCTCCGGCAGATTATTATTTCCACGCGAATCCTTCCGTAAAGAACACATTGTGCTCTTTTCTCGAAATTTCTTCACCTCACGAATCTGCTTCACCTTGCTCGACCAAGGCTTGTTCAGGATTTGCTTATAGATGTTAGATTGATTTTTCGCATATTTCACTTCAAAAGGATTCAGATATGAAATTATTCAAATTCGAAGATATTTAAGTTTGCACCGAAGCGTTCAAGTGCAAACTTATCCAAATTTAAAAGCGCTCGAATTTAATACTGTCTCAATTGGGAAGCATTCAAGTTTAAAAATATCCAAACTCAGAAGCTTTCAAATTTAATACTGTTTTAATTTAAAAGTGTTCAAATTTGAAACTACCTCGGTTGGTAAGCACTCAAGTTTAAAACTACTTTAATTTGGAAGCATTCAAATATAAAAATATCCAAATACAGAAGCTTTCAATACCATCCCAATTCCAAAGCGTTCAAATTTAAAACCGTTCCAATTGGGAAGCATTCAAGTTTAAAAATATCCAAATACAGAAGCTTTCAAATTTAATACTATTCTGATTCAAAAGCATTCAAATTTAAAGCTGTCTCAATTGGGAAGCATTCAAACTTAAAAGTATCCATACTCCGAATTATTCACTATTACGTATTTAGATTTTCTAAGAAAGATTCAAGCGATTCGACTGCAATTCAAAGGAAACGGACGGAATCACCGCTGTTAATAAATTAATAAATCTACCGTATCGACCAGAAGAGAGTCCATACGACGCCATCTTGTTGAAGACAGAGTGGCGTAACTGGTCGCACGTCCATTTAACCCTTTTAACGTCAGAGCCTGGGTCAATATAATCGTATATATTTCAAAATAGAGGTAGCTCGAAGAAAATCGTAAAATGACGATTAAACATAAAAATACCTACATTGAAAATAGTCTATCGCAAGTAAAAATTATTTTCATTAATACACAAACGTGTAGAAAAATGTTTAGTGCCGAAGGGTTAATCGTATGTTTGTATCAATCCACAATACAGCACCATTTTAAGCCTTCGTTGACATTTTACAAGGTTTTTCAAGTTTCACCTTAAATGCAAAATAGATTAATAGATTAATTGCTTTATTAAAAATTAATTGCAACCCAAGGACCATTAAGAGTATCCATATTTTGAGGAAACGCTGTCGCAAAGGGTTAAATCGTTGCTGTCCCAGTCGTCCAAGGGTTGAAACAATCTTCCATGCATTATTCACCAGCTGTACGAGTATCGGGCAGCAATCGAACGACTCTGTCGCCGGTGGTTGGTGAAAAATCGATCCGTGCACAGGTGTTCAGGTCCGCAATCGTCCGATGCTGCTCGTTAGCGGCTCTCTTCTCCTTTCACGATTTCTTTGACGTAACGGTCCGTGATATACGATTTTTCGTTCGATTAATGCCCGTCATTGCGCAAAACCACGACGATATCAAACGAACAGCCTCGTGCGTAGATCTGCGTGCCTGTTTTCAACTCGTCGTTGAATCATGCGCGACTTTGAAGCGTTCAAAGTTCGTGGGCAAACACGTTTCGTCGCATTTCGCCGGCAAACTGTAGATTGTTTCTAATTCTTTCCATGATTTAATCTTTTGATTATTAAAGGAGTATATAGACACTCTTAATACGACAGAGGTAATTTTAACAGACTTTTAATAGCTCCTTAGTTTTTGATCAAAGGGTTAATTATTGAAAAAGCCTGAACAAACTCTGAGATACTTATCAAAGTGTCTGCTACGTTATCCGTTTGCTCGTTAACTCAAAACGTAAAAGATTTTTTGTAATAAAAATACAAAATTGAAACGAAGTCAAGTTTCCTTTGTACTTTCGACTCAGGTTGTCTAAGAAAGATTCAAAAGTTTCTAAAACGATTGGAGCTGGATGTTTGTTTTTAGTAATCGCATAGGATTCTTTTAAATAACTTCTGCAAATTGGTTTATTTATTGGTTAAATGCTCTACAGTGTGGTTGAACGTGTTTCGATGGTTTGCAACGTCGATCCACGGTGCTATTTGCTGTCGGCACCGTTGGATAATAAATAACTTCCATTCCCGTGGGGGGGGGGGGGGGGGGCTCCACATCCTGGCGATGCGAGATGAGTATAATACACGCGTGGCAACGCTTCCGTTGTTCACCAGCTTATTAAACGCGCTCGACGATTCACGGAATCATTGGCATAGTTGATGGACTAACGCGAACCAAGAAATTCAGGAAAAATGAATTATACGTCCTAGTTCGAAGCACTGTCTTCGGGACTAAAATTCGAGTAACTGTGTATTTTTTCATTTTTATTAAATAAAAATGAGTGCACAGTACAGTTTTCAGGGAAATTAATTCACAAACAGCTTGAAAACATCAATCGCGAATGAAGGTACACTTTCAGAATTAAAAAATCAAATTAAGCGTCGTCCGTGTTGTCGTCAATTAACCCCTTATCCCTTCCCGGCAGTTGCGTCGGTTAGAGCTAAATATTTTTCACTTCAGCGTTAACACAAATCAGGGAAATTTCAATATTACATATACTTCGTACTTGACAATCATTAACTGTGCAAATTGTAATCAGAATTAAACTAAAAATTCAATTGCGATCAAAGTTTGAACGACAGAAGTCACATCTGAGCTGTAAGATGCGACACGTTATTGTAGGCCAAGGAGTTAAACAGTCATCGAACGTGAGATCTACGGAGCTGAAAAAAAGTCACCAGGACCCAGTTAATCACGGTAAATCATGGTAGCACACAATATCGCATTCGTACGAGGCAAAAGAAGTCAACGATTTCTGTCTGATTGTGAGAAACGATCGAGCGTTGCCCGCACCATCACCAATTAAGTACGAACCAGTATGAAATCTAGGGTGTCGAAGAAAAGTCACTAGGACCCAGGTGATCACGGTAAATCGTGATGCCGCGCAACATCACGTCCATACGAAGCAAGTATAATATTTTCTGCGAATCGATCGGGCGTCGTCGACGCCGCGCCGTCACCAATTAAGACTCATCGAACGCGAGATCTAGGGAGAGGGAAAAAATCACTAGGGCGCAGGATAATCACGGTAAATCGTGGTGGCGCGCGATCATCGCGTCCGTACGAACCGAGAGGAGCCGTCGAAGGGACCAGAGCCGACCATGCCCGATCTCGTGGGTGGTCACTATGATTTCTTCGGGGCTATCTGCCGATCTCAATAGCCGAGTAATTCCGCCGCTCGGCTCCCTCCATCCCCCCACCGTTTCCCCACCATGTCTCGCGGGGCCCAACCTCGGGGCCCCAAGCTGGCCGATCGAGGCGCATTCTGACACCTACGGCTGGCCATGAAGACACGACGCGACCCGGCAAAAAGTGGCGAAAAGAAGGGAAGAGCCCCAGGTCCGGTTCTTCGGTTGGGTTAGGCCTCCCGTCGGCCTGGAGCCAACCAGAAACCAGAAGAACCACTCTGGAACACTCGGCTAGCCACACCTCTGCGAGCCTGCCACGATTCCTCTTTTCTCCCTCGCGTTCCCACCTTTGCTCGCGAAAGCCCTGTTCCCGGCCCCCTTTTGGCATTTTTTCGTGCCCACAACTCGCGACGACAACTGGAGCCCTCTGCAGGCGCAACTCTCTCTCTCTCTTTCTCCCCAGGCTCTCCCCTCGATTTTGTAAGGGAAACTGACGGTCCCGCGATCCTTCGCCGAGAACCGGGCTCGTTCCAGATGTTTCCGACGTTCGCGTTAAACTTGTAAGTCGATCTTTCCAGATCTTTCATCGTTTCTTCTCGAGGATTTGCAGGTATTTGGGTTTTGATGTTGCGGTATGCATCCGTTTGGAAGTGATACTTGCGATAGCAGCTATCGAGAGCGTTTTGTACCTAGTGATAATCGTTGGTTAACACGTTAAGCGTCGCGTCAGTCTCCGGTGACTGACAGTCGAAATTTTGTACAATTAAATGATTGACAAAAAGAATCTTGAATAATTTGGATTTTATCGTGTCCGACTACTTACGTCCGTTTTCACTGTGACGCTCAACATGTTAAAAGTAACTCTCGGTGTAGTCTCCACTTGCTACAAATGTTATTGAGAGTTTATGTCGTGTTTTTCATTCACAAATGGACAGGTACTATACAAATTAGCGTTGGAAGCTATCTAGAGCATTTCTACCAACTGGACACTGTACTGATAATGATAGTCGTTGATTGAAAGTAACTATCAGCGCAGTGGCCCACTCGCCAGGAATGCTTTCGACAGTTTCTCGCATGACTGTTACTCTCAAGTTCTCATGTACCCGCAGATACTATTTATTTTTTGGAAAGAGGATGGAATTATTAACCCTCGATTATATTGTATATACTATTTAGAAATGTATTAAATGGGCTAAAAATTATAATAATTTCCTACTACGTTGCTGTTGCATCGGTCCTTCTTCGAACTGTTATGGATGTTAATAAGTTTGACGTCAATTTTAAAATATTCCGAAGGTTTCTGTATATATCCTCATCAAAACATTTTCCTTTTTAAAATTTTATTCAATTAAAAGCAAAAATTTGCATTTGCTCCTAATCCGTACCGTACACATAATGCAAATAGCCAGTGTTTCGTCGACATGGCCACAGAATTTCAATCATTTTGCTGCATCAAACGATCAGGGCAAATGTTTTGGATATTTATCGCGTGTTGCGAATATTCGTTGCGCTCTATTTATCCGTAGACAGTGCGGAAAATTGCATTTGCAAAACCGGTCGGACGTAATCAACGATATCGGTGATCGTTAATCTGATCGCTGTTAAAGAAATCAAGGAATTATTCAAATCGAACGATTATACGGATTCTTGACAAAGTAACACTTAATTTATCAGCCACATTTTTTCTTCTTTCCATGATCGTATTAATCCCTTTAGATCGATCGAACACGTTGACATGTTGCCACTTATAAATCATCGATATCCAATTAAATTGATAACCCGAGGAACACGTGCAAGTTCAAAAACTAGATTTTCAGATGTTTGGAAATGTATCATTATGTTTCATGTATTATCAATGCGATTAATTATATCGTAGCTTTTTAATAATTAAAAGAAAATCATTAGAATTGTATACTGTTCTTTAATTTAAGCAATTTTCTGGTCAAGAAAGATAAATTATTTCGTTGATTTGTTTCGAGTACAATTAAAATAGAAATTATTAATATTATAAGATATTGTTTTCCAATTTATGATAAATTTCTTTATGGAACGTCGATTAGATCTTAAATTATTTTTGGTCATTAATTTACTGATACTGGTTTCAGATTATCTAAAAAAATAATATCTATTAAACATATTACTTGGAATTTTTTTAAAACAACGATAATGCATTATCTAGTAAACTATTTCTTCTAACTTCTCAGAAAGATTTGAGTCATTCGGTTCAATTATAACGAAGTTATAATTTCTACAAAAATTCGTGTCTTAATCAGAAACACTCCCGTTAGATAGTTCAAATTACGACCAACAAAAGTAATGAAATATCGTGAAAATACTGGATAGAATTGATTAAAAACGAAACTAATACCTGATGAAATATTTACCATCTTCGCCATTGTTGTAGCTGTATATTTTCATCAAAAATCCCCAGTCACTTAGAATAACACTAGTGTGTCACTCAAAAACTAAATTACTTTTTCCCCACCCCTCATAATTAACTTCAAATTCGGACAAAAATATATGCAGTAGCGCTAGTAAGTATCTATCATTCGCTGTTGGACGTGTTCAAATATCTTAAGTAGTTTTCGCGAAAAAAAGCTGTTAACACCGAGGGTTGTTACCCCTATATCTCCCTTATGAAAGGGGGTAGGCGATTGATACCTTACGAAATTGCTTAAGATGCATAAATACCGATATCAGTGGTGGGGGCTGTTTGTCCACGCGTACAAATTTCCAGCACATCTTGGAAAATATCAGTGTCGAAACGAGCCGGGGGTGGTTGGTCGTTGAAAACGATCGTCGAGATCCCGGGTCAAAAGCGTCGCGTCGGGTGGCTGGTTTTGTCGCGAGCGGAATGCCAGTTCCGTTTCAAAGGCGGATCGCGGAGCGTGCAGGTGGCCGTGCCACGGCAATATTCTAATTAGCAAACGTTCCAATTATCCGGCTCGCGTTTCACACCGATAATTGCACCCTGCACCCGCGCCACGAGTTTCCACGCTGACGCTATCGCAACCAGCTCTCGATCCTTCGAAACGGATGAAACGTGAGCGCACGCGCCAACCGGAAGTACAATAATCACGCAACTAATAAGTGTCTGCGGCTATTTAAGGTCGACTCCTTTGACGCAGTCGAGCCGGCTCGTTAGCAGTCGGCTTTTCAATACGAAACACCAACCTCTTCATCGCCGTTCAAGCTTTCCGGGGGTGGTTTTCGGGTTTGTAACGAGGAAAATTTCGAACGATACCTGCTTGCGATTCAGAGGAGATTCAAAATTGGAAATCCTGATTTTATTTGCTTAGTAAAAAGTCATTAACTCGTAGGAATTTAAATTTTCAATAGCAATGGCAAAGTATTAATTATTAAATGCATGGCGTTGGAAAACGGCAACATACCGTTCAAATGACCCCACACTTATCAGTGTGTGCTCGTTGCGAACGGTTGTATAATTCATACTAAAAAGGGTAATATATTTAATGGAGTGGCAACACTTTTATATCTTATAATAACATTATTTTTTCATTATTTTTTTGCAGTACTGTGCAAAAGTCTTAGGTCGCAATCTATGTCAATGATACTTATGTATTTCTTATCATGCTGTGTATTTTGATAATGATCCCAAACATACCGCGCGAATTGTGAAAATTTATTTGACAGATTTAGAAGATAAATAAACATTAAAAGTCCAGATGAAAATATTATTGAACATGTTTAGGATCATTTGGACAGAGCACGAAGAAAAAATCAACCAAAAGATCTATTTAGATGATCTGTTTGAGGTGTTACAAACAGAATGGCAAAGAATTCCAATGGAAAGAATTAATAAATTAAGGCAAAAGGAGGCCACACAAAATATTGAGGTCTTTACCAAATTTGTAACCAAATTACATTCTATAATTTATACACTGTATAATAATGTTAGTATAATAAAATATACTAACTTCAACCTAACTACATATGTGCTCGTATTTCAACTATTAAAGACGTAAAATTGTAACGTAACTTAAACGGCCTAAGACTTTCGCACGGTACTGTACATGTCTATTATATATATATTTTTTTTTCACAATAAAATAGTCGTAGCGTTATTTCTTGTACTTTTAAGATCCATAATTTTAATTTCAAATATTGCTATATCGTGGCGAAAGGAAATATACGTAATTCGATGTTAACAGAGCTAGGAATAGTGAAACGGTATTGCGATTAAAAGTTAGATACAGTAATTTTTTAAGCAAACAAGAAGGTAAAGTTAAATTATCAATATTTCAACAGACCTGTTTGTCTGTGGGTTAAAAATTGTTAATCAATAATCGTCTAGGTAAACGGTTACGAATTTGTGACACACTGAATCAGGAATTTTTTTTTACCAACAAATTCATATAGCAATAACGATTTAGATATACGAAAACTTCCCAGAAGTAATTGAAAGTAGACGGAGGTACTAATTGATGTAGGAAGTTTGCGATAAAGAGAAATGGGAAAAACGCGAATGCAAGACGCGCGTGTTAGTGTCGTGAAAAGCGCGTTGAATGCGCGAGCGTGCAGAAACGGTGTTAGCCGGCGGCTTGCGAACCGCTTCGAAAAACTAGTCCTGTCCGTCGTCGTTATCCGACGATTTTTTCACACTAATTAGTAATTATAGGGTAACTTCATTAGCGGTGCTCGCGACTTAATTAAAGACGTATCGCAACCTTTTCCCATTCGGCGACGTTCGACTTTGTTTGCTTTTCGTCCATTTCCATCACGATTCCATGAACAATACAAAATTCGCTTAGAATCTAATAAATTCAGAAAAGAAATAATCTAGATTTATAATTGAAAAAGGTATATGTATTAAATTAGAATTTCAATCAGTTTTGCGCGTAATTGAAAATTCAGCTGTTTTGCTTCCAGAATAATTAACACAATGTTATCTGAACAGTATGAATGAAATAGAATATAATTAATTCTTTATTCAAAGCAAACGTGCACGTTATAGATTTTTTTATAGAATTATGTTTTAAAGCGTGTTACAAGTATGATAAGGCTGTTCATACGAATGAAAGGTTTTGGATGGAATAATGGAAGGGTGAATTAGTGAATTTGTTACTTATTATGTTTGTGTTGTTAAGAAGAAACAAATGAATCAAATTCTGCGCACTCTATACAATTTTGTATTTTTGCTAAAACCCGAGAAAGAAAAGAAATTCATAAATCATGATACAAAACCGTCCAAATGGATCAAGATTATTAATTACTGGTTAAAGAAGAGAAAGGAAAGTCATGTTTGTCAATAAAATTGTTATAAAATGATCCCAATATACTGGGTGTTTGAAATGAATATATTAGATAGGTACAAGAATTTACTATAAAATTCATCCCTTGGAGTTCTGAAAACAATACGTTTTACAAAATCTCCTATATAATTTATTTATACAAACGTTATCATCATTAAATCCCTCAAAAAGAATTAAAACCACCATTCCCCAATGGACATCCTCCATTCGAAGCTCCCCCAAAAAAAAACAAGCCATCTAAAATTATCCATATCTCCATTAATACCAAAAACAGTTGAAACCATCGTCAAAATTTAAATTATCCATCTTCTATCATAAAATTCACCCCTCGAAGGATCTTCTCCACTTTTCAAACTCTTAAAACAACGCATCGTACAAACTGTTCTACACTTCTGTTTACACCAAGATTTGTCCCTAGCAAATTTCTAAAAAAAAGCAAATGCCCATCGAGAAAACAACCCTCCGAAATTTCGTCCGAAACGAGGCCGTTCTCATCCCTTCCGTGCCTTCGTACCCAGATCTTCATCCCTTCGCTCGCCAGCGAAAATAAACGGCGGAGACGCGTCTACACGGAGGGTTGCGCGCGGCACCGGAGGGGGATGAAGGAAGGAGAGAAATTAATTAGCTCTTTTGCGTTCCCGAAAAGGAAGAAAAAAAAACCCGAGGGACAGAGAGAAAGAGAGAGAGAGCCGAGAGAAAGAGAGTTCAAAGGAAGTGGCGCAGACTACGAAGGTCCGACTTCCGACCTGTCGGCCTATGTGTGCGTAATTCCTTTCCACCCCTCTTCTTCCTTTCCACCCTCTCGCCTGATATATATACGTGCGACCGGTTCAAAATGGCGAGATCCTTGGCGACGATCGCGAGAACACCACACGGACTCGGCTCTCCTTTGTGAGACCGCGAGTTCTTAACCCCCTTTGACGAACGCCACCCCTTCTTCTACCTTGGTCATTGTTCCACGAACCGGGCTACCATTGTTCCGGTGAAAGTATTTTGGAGCCGTTTCTTTTTCTCTTTTTCTCTTTTTCATCGCCCCTCTCCCCCGATCTATGGAATTTTTGGAAGATTTTGGGAGGATACTCGGGTGTTTTTTCGTTTATCGGAGAAACGGGGTGGTCGACGAGGTGCGGTTGGGGATGAAATTGGGTGCTGTATGTATCTTAGTTAAGAAATAAATTTCGGGAGCTTTTGCAAAATGGGTGAGTCACTTTGCGCCCGTGTTACGTACGCTGTTTCTTGAACCAGAGGGAGCAGAAATTGGGCTTTCAATGCTTATTTGGCGAACGTAAAGTACTTTGCGCCCTGGGGCAAGAATCGAATACTTTGTGCTCGCCAAATAGGCATTAAATGCCCGATTTTCGCGCCCTCTGATTCAAAAGATAGCGTACGTAACACAGGTGCCAATCACGCATTTTGCGAAAAATTAAAAATTTCTGAAACATTTCAATATAAATTTTTCGAACCAGAGGGCGCAAAAATCGGGCCCAAAGTATTCGATTCTTGCCCTAGGGGCAAAGTACTCGCGCTCGCCAAATAGACATTAAAAGCCCGATTTTTGTGTCCTCTGATTCAAAAAATTTATATTTAAATGTTTTAGAAATTTTGCACTTTTCTGCAGTATACTTCAGTCAAACTTAAATTTAGCAAAATTTGGTCAAGTTGATATTTAAACGCCTTAAATTCCCCTTCATAGAAATATTATTACCCCTTTCTTAATTATTAATTTTCATAGGCACTGAAATTAAGGAAGGATACAAATATTACCTTAGATCTGCGACTCTCTGCAAATTGAACAATCAAGGTTTCACTCGAAAGTGCATCTTTATACGATTCGTACACTTACTCGTAACACTTATTATTTTCTTTGCTTTACAATTTCAAAATATGTTCCTCTCGAAACAACACATGTACTATATTAATTTGTTATCGATAACCATTCACCGACGATAGGAGAGTTAAATTGTTGTCCGATGCATTCGTGGCAAAGCGTAAAGTACGACTGACGCCTAATTCGACGACAGTTGAAGTGTTTTGTCGTTCGATCGCTTTTACGTCGACCGATAACAAAAACCTTTCTACGATCTGCAAACGTTTCTAGCATTCAAGTAACGATTGTGGATTCCAAGTTCTTTCTATGGACAACTTTCCACCACCACTCTGCAAACGCGACACTTTCTCTTCTATCCGGTTCTTTATCGTGAACGGTAACCTTAAGTCTTGAACGAAACGAGGATTTATCTATTCTATCAATTATCATCTTCAATATTTCCTATACCGATGATATCAACCGTTCATAATCTGAATTTTCGATCCTTTCGAAAAGAAACGACAGAGTGTCTTCGGAGATATTTATATTTCTGTACTTTTCACATATATTACATTCGCAAGATACAAATCTTTTTATTTCATAATTTATTTCACCCGCAGTCGTAAAACAGAGCATGGAAAATATTTTATCCCTTTCGAAACAATCCTTACAGATTTTTATTCCATCAAAATTGCATCGTAAAGAAATTTCGAACGTCGAAACCATCAAGCATCCCCTCTAAAATTTGCGTCACGAATATTTTGTCGTGTGATGCAAATGTGTTAGCAAAATAACAGAGAGCACCAGAAGAAATCGAACGTATTCACCCTACGATCATGAATATCTCGTTGTCCATCGAAGGGTTGATCGAAACTAGGGGAGGCGAACAAATTGAAATCTGTATCTCTAATCCGATCCACTTTGTCTCCAAATAAGACCAAGCCAACCCCCTCGTTTTAAGCCGACGACTGACGGCTCCGAGCTTTTACCTATGTTCGCGTACTTTCCTCCCCGTTTTAACCACCCCCTCGTTTCGGATCCGAGTCCGTGTGAAGCTGGTGCGCCGGTATAACTTACGTAAAAGAGAGGGCAGAAGAGGAGGGGTTTGGTTCGAGGCACAAGTAAACCCCCGTAAACAGAGGCAACCTCGGTTGCCGGAGCCAGGCCGAGATTCAACGACGGAGAACCAGTTTCATCCCCTTTCACGTTCTACGGTGTCATCGTCAGAGGGCACTGTGGTTGACACAGAATGACACCCGACCACCTCCCTTCCGCCAGCGAAATAGTCGTCACTGGCAGGGCTGAACACGTACGGAAAATCGTCGAGGAGAAATCGACCCTTCGCTTGCGGGGGTTGATTGCCTCCGGATGGTAATCAGGGTGAACCGACACTTTCGAAGCCGAGGAACCGTGATCTCTAGCGATGTTTCGGATGATTGGATTTCATACTTTTCGAGATTTTGAGGATTAATTTTTTATTTTTCAGTCGATTTTTGAGCTGCTTCGAGGTAATATATTATAGCTGTGCTTCTGTTGAGAAAAGTGGGTGAAATATTGAGGGCTGGACGGCTTAAAAGTTAAGGGGGTAGCTGCATGTCTGTAAAACTCATTATTTAACGACTCGTAATTCAATCCTCTGAATGCTATTAGTATAACCGAACCATTTTGTTGTTACGGTCAAACATCTCTATCAATATTTTATAGTTACAACCTTCGTTAAAAATCTGGTATTGGATTTAGTGAAAAATATGCAAAATAACCAATGAATGAACACTGTTAAACACTGTTTTTTGGCTGAAGGATCTCTAAGCTATATGATAATACAAATAAACCTATGATAGGACAATACATAATCAATGTCAATACATAACTAGTACTAATATTCCAATATCAACACGTACCAACATCAGCATATTAACATCTACCACTGACAATACTAATTACAAATACCTGCATCTCAAGAGAAAAAACAAAAAAGGAGGAATATTCTTTTGGGGATGAAGATTGGCTCGTTGACTAATCCACTCGTCCCCCCACCCCCTGCCACCCTGTGCAGTCTCGAGTACGGTGTTGGACGAACAAACAAAACAGTGTTCTCAATCAGCCACCCTCTCTGGTTTCGAGTTAACCCCCGGTCGGTCGATCCTGGCCCCGGGTTTGACCCGTTAAATCTCGGCTCGAATTCAGGGGATGGAGAGTGACGGAAAATGGTAGAAACCAAGGGAGGTAGGAGGAGGAAGAGGAGGGGAAAGAAGGAGACGTTTGCGGGACCAGTAAATTTCGCGTGCCACGGATACATATACACACGGAGCCAAGACGGATTTAAAATTTAAATTTTATTTGATTATATTTGAATTTAATTTCGTTACTTGTCCCCAAGGGGTGGTGGCTCGATCCCGTGATTTTACGAGCTTGCGAGTGTCGCTATTTTCGTGCCCGTTCATCCCCCATTCCCCTTCGCGGGGCTAACTGAGCGCATAGGATATTAGATACCGTTCGATGCGACTTAGCGTTTCGCTCGTTTCGAACGATAGGGGTAGTTTTGACAAGGGTGCAATTGCGGGGATTTTATTAGCAGCGAACAGGACGGAGGGAGGTGTCCTGAGGGTGATACCGAAGGGAATCTTTTGGGGTTAACTCTCTCGGTAACATTGTATCGAGACAAATCGCTTAATACTTAAATACGTTAGATTATTAAAAGATAAATTTTCATAATTTCTTATTCTGAGTTTTCTTAACAGATTTCTTGTCCTTATTCATAATTTTCTATATTGTCCTACGTTCTAACATGTACTGCTTTAATATAATTTAATATTATTCATTTAATATTATTCAAATACGACGATTTAAATTTAATTTCCGACCATTTTTCTAAACATTAAAACTATTCATCCAGACACAATATTTATTCCGAAACAGTAGCTTTTAGTATAAAATCCTTGAAATCGAATTTTAATCGAATTCTTATTGCCTAGATCGTAATTCACTCAACTTCGTCCCATCCAAGAATCAGTTTCTTCAGAAATGTTTCAAATATCTCGAAAAAGATCATCGTAATATATTTCTCGTAAACGAACGCTATTTCTCAAACGATTCACGAAGAAGCGAGTTGGTAGCGCATACCGCGAGAGCAAATAGTCCTGAATGGCAAAAAGGACATGATAGATGCCGCAATTAACCAGGATCCTTCCAAGGAAGTGGTCTGGACCGACGCGTTGGCGTAACACCTGGCCGCAATCCTGCGGTTATTGCAGTTGAAAATTTATGCAAAAGGCTCGGGCATCTTTCTGATTAACGCGTGTTTATCACACGAGCGTAACCGTCGTCGTTCGTAAGCTGGCCTTGGCCGCGCGGGTTAATTGCTGTTGAATTGTTACGTCGTTGCTCGATGTGTTTGCGTTTGCGCCTCTGAAGCAACGGAAAACTTCGTGTAAATTGATAGTTTTCGTCATTTAAAAGGCAGGGACGCGTTGAAATATACTACAAATTAATTTAAAATAAAAAAAGAACGCTCGAAGTATTATTATTCGAAGACGAGACAACGTGGGCACCCCTCGGAACGACGAAACGAAGTCGTGGTAAGGCGGTAAGTGTATTAAGGCGGGATTGAAGACGGTGTTTGAAAATTCACAGCCAATTCCGTGGCTCCGTTTTACATTGTTCGCGGGTGGCACAGCGTCGCCAACGACGGTGCTGGTGAATTTTGGCGCCGGTCCAGCATCCTCGAGAGGATTTACGTCTGTTTAATTTTATGGTATTTCACGGTCCAGCTCGGGGGATGAAGCTGAACCAGTGTTTCTCAAAAGATCTGCGCTTTTAGCTTCAAATTCCATCGGCAAATATAATTTTTTGCTACTATTAGGTTGTTGCATATGATATGCCCGGTTTTGTATCGTCAATTTTGGAAATCTGCTTACTCGATAAACATTCGTGTCTGTGAGATGTTTTATACGTCAATTCGAAGCTTAGGATCTTCTTTTTCACAGATAATTTTCATTTTTAAACATTCACCTATTTTGACGCATCCTTTTCAAGTTTTTATGAAATATGTATCAACATGATTTTTGCGAAAATCATCAGGCGTTTTGATTCGTTGAAGAAAATGTGCAGATTTCAACAATTCATATTTTGAAATAAGACTATGATTTGTTATGATAAATTATCATCGAAATTTTTTAAGATCCACGCGTTTAATCGTGTCTTTTTTAGATTTCTGATGCAGATTTTAATCATTCTTATTTTGATTATTAACGTTTAACAGAAAACATTAGAAATCGGACATTTCATATGCAATAATCTAATAATAACAATTTTCAATTTTTTACATTCAAACTGTATTAACAATAATATCAAATGTATTTATTTGAAAAATAACATGAGATTGAAACTGGTTAAAATACAAAAGTATCATCGATTAAATATTGCAAAATTAGAGTAGAGAATAAAATGAAAAGAAAGTCTGCGCTCGTCATTCATCGACCACCCCCTTTGTCAGCAGGATTTTCAAATTTACTCAAGATTTCCTCTTACCTCGTAAAGGTGGAGAATCAACCCCTTCTGATTTTTCTCCAAACCATGTTCTAGCCCCGTCCATTCCCCTATTCGACGCAAATATCCACCAGATTGCCGGTGTGTGCGCGACTTTAATCTATGCTAAGTCGAAGCCGTGGGTTTCTGTGCGATGCTGATGGCGACGCTGGCTTCCCAGCCCGGACATGGAAATCCCGTGGCTGGCTACGGAATCAGCGATAATGCACAGTCATCCTGATCCTAGCTCCGCTTCGGCTTAAACCGTATCCTTGTTAAAGGCGTCTCGCGTTTCCTGCGTTTCGTTCCATTTCAGGGGCATATCCCTTCGCAACGATGTTTCAATTATCGAACCGCCCTCATTGGCTTCCCTCGTTCCGATTAACCTCATTGTTGCGACCGTAAATATTGCGTATCTTTGGTAGAAATTAGAAGAAACGAGACGAATCTTGGGAACTTAGAAATTTCGATTTTTTGAGCGGTTGGTGACGAGGTGTTGGAAATTTCGAAAGTGGGGAATAGGAAATCTCCAAAGTGGGCATTAAGAAAACTCCAAAGTTGGGATTTAAGAAATTTCTAAAATTGGGGTTTAAGAAATTTCCAAAGTTGGGATTTAAGAAATTTTCAAAATTGGAGTTTAGGAAATTTCCAAAATTGGGGTAGGAAGTTGCCAAGGTAGGGTTTCAGAAATTTCCGAAGTGGGATGTAATAAGAAGCTTCGAAAAAGGAACGTCAGAAATTTCTAAAGTAGAAAATTCTAAGCCGAGACATAGAAAATTTTCAAAGAGGGTTCGTAAGATATTTCCAACCAGAGACCATGGCGTAATAAATTTTAAAGAATATTTAATCGAATGCTTCAAAATTTCGCAAATCAACACAGAAGATAGTTAAAAATTCAATTCGAACCGTGTGCTTCCTCCACGGTCCCCGTGATCCGAGAATTAAACCACGAATTTATCCAGAGACGTGGCCGAAAAAAGAAGTCCATTTGACAAATTGGCACTAGTCAGTTTCAGGTAATTTCCTCGGGACTTTTAGCGCTCGTTCTTGTTCGTGAACCGTCCCTCTCAATTTCCTAACCCCCGTGCGTTATACGCCGGTGTCTTCAACGAATGCGTTGCAATTCCTCCGTCGAGACGGCATTAACATGGTCGCGCGTATGCGCAGCGTGAAATTTCACCCTCTAGCTGGAAAATGTCCTCCCTTCTTTCCTCCCTCTTGGTGTGTTCGTCCTCTCGTCTCGAGGAATGATGGATCACGTTCTGGCGTGCAAGAAACCTCGTGCAACGTAACAGGGAAATTTCGTTGCAGGAAGCGGAGACTCTTTTTGTACTTCCTTTAACCGAGGCGAATGACGAGGAAGGTTTATTGAAGGATGCATGCAACGTCGAACCGAGTTTCGAGCTGCTCCTTTCGTTCGACGACGACCTAACCTCGATGATCGTTTTACCCATAGAAAATTAGATTCTTATGTTTTTATACCGTGTTCGATGTCGATATTATAATTAATTTAGCGGAGAATTTCAATATAGTTATTTTAACTTTGATAGAAAAAGTGGCGCTATTATTCGCGCCTTTGACGTTTAACTTACGTTCTACTGAAATTCTAATCACAATTAAGAAGTTAGTAATTTTACAGCGTACATAGTTCGAAGCTATCGAACATAATTGCATTTAGTAGTCTAACGTTTGGTATAAGAAGTCATGCGATTATACTTTATCTTAATTTCCGAAAATAATACTTGTAATCGGTATTGCAATTATTCTAATTAAACCGTAAAACGTTCGCGACCCTTTGAACACAATTTTATCTGAATTCAAAGAAAATCGCCATCTTGCTACCGATCGCGAGTGGTCGGTTTGCAACAAAGCTAACAAAAAGGTCTTTGAGCAGAAGCAGCAACCGACAAGGACGTGCAGGGAGAGACCGTCGGTGACCGGCTACGATCGAACGGATCGTCCTTGGAAACAGAATTCTCGCGATCGAATCGGCCGCTTCTTACCCGCCGCGCTGGGCCCAAATAATTCAGTCTTAATTAGGATTTACGCGGCGTCGGAGAACAATTAAAACATAAGACAAGGAGCGCGTACACATGCGGCGGCTATTGTCGAGGATTTCAAGGAGCCTCGGTTGACCCATGGACCAGTTCAGTCAAGGAATTTCATTTCGAGCCGTGGAAGCGCCCCCCCCCCCCCTGGTTAGCTACGGTGGCGCCATCTGAAACGGCATCGACCCCCATGGCTAATAAATACGTCCTCGCCACCACGCCGGACATTAATCCCTTAACGTGACAATTGCGTCTTTTAATTACCCAGCGGAGAAGAGTCCCTCCACGGGGGACATAAACTTCTGTCGCGGTTTTTGCCCGTCCCCCTCCCTCTCCAATGTCTTCAAGGATGATGCTCGTCGAATTTTGCTACCCATCCCCCTCCCAGCCTTCTCGCGTAAATTTATACTCGACCGTGGTGTCCACCCTTTTTTATTCTGGATCACGCGTGACGGGACTTCTTGGACGTTTCAATTTTTAACCAAGATAGACGGTGGATGGGTGGAGCATGAAAGACACTGGGTTTCGATTGATGAGAAATAAATATTCGTATATAAAATAATATATCCGAGTTTCGGAAAATACAAATCGATTATGATTTAAACGTCGTTTAATTCTCGTAGGTGATCATGTTAAGTGGGACCGATCTTGTGTAGGATTCAAAGGACGATCAGGATGAAGGAGTCATGACAGAGACTCGATGTTTCTCCAGCAAAACTATTGATACATGGTTGCATGTTGTGAAATCAGATTCACAATGTAGATCGAGATTCTGCCACGGTGAAACAGGTTTCATAGGAGGAGCCAGCTCGAGCCAACTATTGCACCTGCTTGGCAGGTGTTCCTTGGTTGTTCGCGACGATTATTAACCGTCTAATTATGGTTCTAATCGTCAGAGCTTGTTTAACAGCAGCTATTCCTTGGTCATTGAACAACATGTCAATCATTTCCAAATTTAATCCTAAAGAATGATGCATGGATTGTTAGAATTCGTATCGGTAGATCTGAATAGTGACTGGACTGAAATCCTGACACTTCTGGAAATCGTTAGAACTGATATTTTGTTGAAATATCGAATTAGTGTCTAAGAAAACTGGCGTTGGGAAGCGAAAAATGATGAAAACTTAGAATTGGGAGACAGAAAGCCAAGAAAACTAGAATTGGAAGTTGAAAAATTAAGAATACTCTACTAAAATCTATAAAATTAACTAAAAGTCCCAGAAAATCTTTCGAAACCCAAAAAACCCTTAAAATCGTCTTCAATCTTGCCTCTCTCTATCAGGATGGTTCCAAATCGTCGATTTTGGTATCCGTTTAATCCAACTATGATTTTCTCACGACAAACTCCATCCACTCAGAAACATACAAAACGCTGTAGGAAATTACGCGTTCGCGATTATTGGCAAGCCATAAAGCGAAGAAAAGTCTCGTCCGCCTGTTTGAAGCGAACTGCGAGGCGAGCAAAGGAAAAGAAAAAACGAAGGACGAAGAGGAAAGGAAGCGAGGAGGAGCTGCCGGACCAGAGTGTACTCCCTTCTTTCACGGTGGTCCCTGGTTCTCCTCGTCTCTCTATCCGTGGGCCCTGTTCGCGTGAGGGGGCCCCGCGGCTAATATCCGACGCAAACCAGCCCGTTTCGGGGCCCACGCCGCTCTTCCGACGGCATAATAATATAGACGTCTCGTTAGCCCTCGCGCAACCGGACCACAGCTAGAATTGCTTTTAGGAGCGTGCATGGGTAATGAGCGTTCGGTTTCGCTCGTTTCTTCGGCTGCCGCATCGTTCTACGCTCCTGGTACGCTCGATCCTCGTCGGTTCCTGTTAATTCGTTACTGGTATTGTTTAAAGACTTAAAGATTCACCGTTTCTGTCGTTTTCGCTAAACGCTTCTGTAGGGTTTCGACATCAAATTATATAACTCGATATTTAATTGGCAAATTTTATTTGCAACGTGGTATTTCTTTGACAGATATCTCTATGCGATTGTAGTTTTTAAATTTCCTGCGAATTTCCAATATTTTGGAAATTATTGGAAACTAAATTCGCCGACTAAATTGTAACGCAAAGAATTACGTCTGGAAGTGCTTCGAATCAGTTTGACCCTCAAGTATCCCTGTTTACGTTATTAGATTATTCTGGAGGAATAAAGTTTCAGCGGAGCAATCATCTAATTACCGGAATTCACGGGGCCTACCTAGGTTCACGTGTTTGACGATTGCGTGATCATCCTGTTACCTGGGATTTTCTGACCTGCCGCCACTAACTTTTTAATCGTGCAACAGTTTAATTTCGACCTGCCCAACGTTCAGACCGGTCACACACATCGCGCTTACCTCTTACCACTTGGACATTTAATAAGTTGAAGTGAAATACATAAGAAACAGATATTGCCGAGGAAAACTATCATCTCAAACGTTGAATCAAAAGCTTTACAATTGTCTTGATGTCTCAGATAATATATGGGGCATCAGGAAAGTAAAATATATTCGAAGGATTAGGCTCCAGAATCCAACAAATTTTATTCCAAATTAAACATAAACAGAAAAATACAAACGTTTCAATCGTTCAAGTTAAATGATATTTTCTCAAAAGACATTCGCCGAGAAACGATAAGAATTTCATTGGAAAATATCTATAGATAATTGGAGCTGGCCGAACCAGTTCTTCTAATTAAAAGCACCACCAATTAGTCGGTTTAAGAATCGCCTCTCGAATATACTGTATGTAGCTCCGCGATACATAAAAGGTCGGCGTTGTCCCGGTTCGATCAATCAATGGGTAAGCTCGGTCAGATGGCCAGCATTGGGAATTGAATTTCTACGAAGTCACAGGGCGGCTAGTAGTCATAGGATTTAATTCGTGGTTCATAAATCGAGGGCATTCGTGCCGGGGCCCCACGTTCGCGAGTCGGGGCCCCAATCGAGCCCCGGGACCACCTTGTCGTGGCGCGGCTGAGCGTGAGCCTCAGACGCTCCGTGCGCCACGTTACGACCTACCTGCTTCTCTTGTTCTTGTTCTTGCTCTTGTTCTCGCTCATGAACCCTCCTTACCATCCCTCCCTCGCGGTCACTCCTTCTTTTCCGTGTATACAGGGTGACTCTTTACATTTTTATTATTCGATGACTTGTCTTATGCTGGCAGAGATAGCCAAGGAGAAACTTGGAATTTGGTTGTGATTACATTTTTTCGCCTTTTATAGTAAATTGTAACATTTCAAGTAACAATTAACTTAGCTTTGATTGTAATTTGTTTGTTTGTTTTTTTTTTTTTTTATTTTAAAGAAAACCTTGTCAAAGGGTTAGATTATGTTAGGTATCTGAGTTTTTTTTAAATTAAATTTTTTAGCTAAATTAGGTACCTATGTTTTTATAAATTAAATACTTTTGAAGCTTACAACTTTGCGATCTTATTTTCTTAATACAGTAACAATAGTTTAAACTGAGAATCTTACTTAAGAATTTTGGTAATCAATCCTGAATAATAAGAAACGGCCTACCCTGTATACTTAATAATTTACAAATCCTTCTTGATTATTACACTTCGCTTGAACAATCTCGTCGGAATCAATCGAACCTGTCCATTGGAAACCGTCCAATTTACCGTCGCGTCGTCTGCGACACAGCCTCGACTTCCTCTCGAAAAAGCCAATGTAATCGGAAGCACCGTATCAATTTCAAGGATACCTATCTCTTTATCACGCGAACGAGACCACGTGGAACGCCACCTTGTATGCATGAAGCCAGGTTCTTTCGAGCCTCGGCTCGTTACTCGGTCGCAGCCACGATTATGAATTGTTGACCTGGACCACCGTGACGGAGTCAACCACCGCGGGTTATAACAGCCTCTGCCCGGGTTAAAAAAAAAAAGGACTAACCGTGTTGTTTTCTCTTTCTCCGGTTCATAAAGCCGAGACGGTTTCTCACAATCGAGGAAACTACCGGGTTGTTCGAGCTCTCACGTGTTCGGATCGTTTCGAGATCGGCTTTTCAGGGTGGTCGTTGGTGTTGTTATCGAGCCTCTCGCACGTTCGGTCGCTTGATTGATTCGGACTTGAAACGCGATTAATAATTCGAGTTGGCCGACCGACAGGGCCCTGTTACGACAGCCCTACCGGGGTTAATGGCTGGCCATGCGCTGATGGATGAGGCGTTGAATTTGGTGCATCACGAGATCTCTGGCTACGTGTTGCTGCTTGTAATTAGCTTGTTGATGGTCCTTCTTTTATTTGGGAAAAACTTTATCTGGTTAAGAGATGTTACACGCATAGTGTAACAGCGTACCTACGTTGGAAGAGTGACGTGCTCTTGGAATTTTATTTTTTCTTACAATTCACTGAATCGTTGGCGTGTAGTGTTTATTGTAAAAAAAAAAAAAAAAAAAAAAAAAACAATAAAATAAAGCTGTATTTTTAATTACGACATTAGATAGGGTTAATTTATGTGAATCGGTGGCA
The DNA here is from genome assembly GCA_943735885.1 of Stelis phaeoptera. Classification (NCBI taxonomy): domain Eukaryota; kingdom Metazoa; phylum Arthropoda; class Insecta; order Hymenoptera; family Megachilidae; genus Stelis; species Stelis phaeoptera. Next base: position 14,817,465 of record OX030932.1, on the reverse strand, counting down.
CAACCAAAATGATCTTATTAGAGTAAAATGTTTTAATTTCTCGATGACGGTGGCCCGTTGTGTCATTCCTTTAGCAAACCGACGACATATTTTCTAAAGAAATCTATTAACGTTTCATTGAATATAGAAGAAACAAGATATTGATTTTGTAAAAAGCAGAAAGTTACAAATTGCCTACAATGCAAAATCACGTTCAAGTACGATGTATTCTGTAGGAAAAGGGAGAAAAACAGACACAGAGGAGAGAATCAGTGTAATAGAGAGATCAGGGGGGAGAGAGTGGTGTGTCGAACCGATCGGTCATGGTGTTCTTATGTTAATACCGCGACGGTTCTGCTTTGCTTTTCTATTCGAAGCATCCCCGGTACCCGCACCCAGCGTGCCGAATCCTCGAGTTTATCGCGGGGGTGTGTAGCCACTGTAACCACTAAAACCATCGTCCGACTGCGGGGGTTGATAGGGTGGCCAGGGTGATACAGACCTAGGACGTCAGTGAAATTTAGTGTTACGTTGTGGGAATGAGAAAATCGATAGGACAGATTCGACCTTGTCTAAACACTTTGTGATCCATTCTCGAGTGAAATTTATACAATATCATTTCATTTTTTTTAACTCTGCCAGACGTATACTTAATTCCCTTGTTGTCATACAATTTTTATTCAATTTATGTCATAAATTGATTAAACATTTTCCCTACGAACGGTAGTGCTTAGAATATACAAATTTTATAAAAATTTCATTGTACTTTCTCGAAACGTCAAACACTCCATAATCCAATAATTTTTATTTGGATAGTTTTGAAGAATTTTGAGAAACACGAAAAGTTTCTTAATTTATTAATAAATTTTTGCCCCTAAAACCGATAAACATAATTTATTCCCACGAACCACGATCGTCGCTTTTAAATGATAAAACCACCCCAAAAAATCAATCGTTCACACCTTCGACCAGCCATTTCCACAAAAGCAATTCCAAAAAATGAAACGACCATACCCCAAACCTCCCAGCTTTCAAAAAACCCAACATTTTTGTTTCTCACCCTCTTGCAACCCTGGGTGACGGTCGATCTATGTTGTGACAATCGTCTCGACGACGGAAGACGAACGCAGGAAGAGCGTACACGCGTGGCGGGTATTCAGCATCATCGTGGACCTGACACACGCGATCATCGTGCAAGGAAAAAGGCATCGAAGGGGGATGGGCGCAGAGGGAGGAAGCGTCACCGAGCGGAACCCAAACTACGGCCGGAAGTCACCGGTCACGTGGCGCTCGGGCAACACGCAATTGTGTCCGGTATAATAAAGCGTCGGCTCTATCTGTCCGTGGAAACGTAACAGCTCTCTCTCCCAGGACGAGCTTACCCGGTCGTTGATTTATGCCTGGAGAACAGATCTACCGTAACCGACCCTCTTTCGAGGCTGTAGAATTCGATTTAACGCTTTCTGCGCCGCCGCGCCGTGTGAAAACAGATTTTGTTACAATAATTATTAATTGCAAGGAAATTGTGACGATACTTGGCTTGTTATGGTTTTAGTCGGGTTACGGATCCTTTTAAATCCCTAAGGGAAATTGGGTCAAATTGACACAGAGCCTATTATTGGACGATGGACCATAATTGAGACAACGATAATTCAGATTTTATTTTATATTTTACGTTATTTTTTTTTTTTTTCATAATAATCCTTCGATTGCCACTGAACAGTGCGAGTGGCACTCGAATTTTTCATAGAAATCCAGTATCCATATTATTAGGAATGTTTTCATTCGTTTAGCTAGAAATGCTCGTAATAGGCACTTGAAATTCCAGTCCAGGCATTAAATATTATTTTCCTCAAAAATTTTCCTCAAAATATGACCGAATACGTTTCATAATACCAGAAAATATTGTTTCCCCAAAAATGTTGATCGAGGAAGTAATCATTGAAGTAAAGTCGATTCTAGGAAGCCAAACCGGACGTTTCCCCCCGCTCGGGGTACAAATTACCAGCTCGCGGGCGGTCGCGCGTGCACATTGTCCTGTCAGCGTGCGAAACGGCCGCGATATCGACAGTTACGCATTAAACTCGAACGTCCCGTCCCGACCCGTCCCGTACCAGTGCCCGTTCCACGGGACACACGCACACCGTGTCGTTCTGCCCCCATTTGCATACGTGATTACACGTCGCGGATCGACCGAATTGCAGCTCGCAAACGCCTGCACTTGTATATCTTTATGTACCTATCGTTTCGAAAGCCTACATACGTGTCTGGTTTCGCTCATTTTTTACAGCTTCAGTTTGATCCTTTTATTGGAACGATCGTAGGACACGGATAAAAAAGAAAGTAAACCAGCCACAGTGGACATTTTTTATTCCTCTGATATAATAATTGGTTATAAAATAAATAACAAAGGATCAACAGAAATCGTCTTGCGATTTTCTCAAACCCAAAACTCGGAAATTCCCAACCCCATCGACGATACTGGATCACGTCCATGGAAAGGGTGTCTCACGGATGATTATGTGCGAAAGGATGCACACATAGGGTTGTATTTCGATGCAACGGGGGTCGTTCCGAAGACGACATCAGCCCGGTATCATCGTCTCCCCCTCGGCTAGCCGGCTGCATTATTTGTTAGCAATTTTCCAAGCTGTCGGCTGGTCGGTGATTCCCCTTCTCGCTTCTCTTCCGATCCGTCTCGATCGTTATTGCGGTCATTGTCATTGTAATCCAGCTGGGAATAAATGCATAATACGAGGTGAGTATGTGTGCGCGCGCGAAACGCGTGCGACAACGACGACGCATCGAGTCACGCTGTCGGCGTTGCAGCATCACGTCCGTGAACGTTTCACGAATTGATTGTGTCACGGATCCCGGGGCTACGTTCGATTAATCATCCACGCGGTTCGAATACCGGCGCCATATTTCGCCGTGCGCTCTATATTATCCTTGTTTCGCGATTGCTCATTAGAATATAATCGTCTGATGCAAGTATTACGGTTACTTTAAATGGTAATATTTAAATGGTGAAATTTTATTAATCAAAATAAGAACCATACGATTCGACACAATTTAGCCAACGAGAAACAAGTTTATTTATTCCAGTAGCAGAATGGAAGTCTGGCGCTCTGGAGGCGACAAACCCGTTGAAGGCATTTTCGGCATTGGTTTAGTTTTTGAAGTTTAGACTACAATCATAAAAAATAAGCTTTAAATTGATATATAACGTGATTGTGTTCGTTACAATTTTATTCAAATATATCAATACTTAAATATAAACAATGCAAAAACGGCTATTATTTTTGCACCGACCTAATAAATCGAGGAAATCGAGGAAGAAGCGTCGAATAGTAACTGGGAAATATCTATCAGTGGCTCGTAAAAACTTTTAGTGTTTGGATTACCGCAACAAAATTCAAAATATTAATAATTTACTTACTAGGTCAACTGATACATAGAAATGAATTTTTAAATTCGTTAACATTTTCGACTTAATAAAATAACATCGACCGTATTATTAATAAAAAAGAACCGAACTCCTCGAGAAGATTCTATTATCCCATCCCTTTTCACTTACACCCCGTCTCGTCCGCCCTTTTAAAAAACCAATCGTATCCCCGACGTGAAGCTCACCCTCGATCGGGTGGTAACGAAGTCTCGGCTGGCATCGATGCCACGAGAAAAGACTGTAAAATTCAGGAAGGAACATTAGGCTGGAAGGGGTGGTGTGATCGGTTCGTTGATCACCCCTAGGTGGGTGCCGGCTTGAATTAGGAGCGTGGCAGCAGGGTGAGCCGTGTTTATTGACACAGGAAGTGATTGCTGCGCCTATGGATCGAGGGAGGACGGGGGGAGGGGGGGGGGGGGGGGTGGATAGAGAGGGGGTTGTTCGACGGAAGAGACACACAGATCGGTCGGTGCAAGGGAGAAAGGGAGGAGTTCGGCTCCCTTTGGTTGACGTATTTGCACCGTAATCCCATGATAAATCGTCGCCGAAGGGATAAGCTCTATTAATTTTGCGTTATAAAGTCGAGTGGCGGCGTTCACCTGCTTCGAAGTTGCGTTATGGAGACGTAAAAGTTTTTAAAAGGGCTTCGCATTTACTACCACCCTTCCTCCCTCTCTCTCTCTACGATGTATAGCGGGTTTTCATGTTTACGGTGCAGTTAAAATTTAACCCAGCACGACGGGGGTAAAAACGATCGTAATGCCGCTCAGTTTTATTCCTTGGTTGTATTTTTTATGCTTATAGTTCGTTCTTGAGGGATGTGATAATTTACCAACCCCATACTCATTAAATGCTGTTTATTTTTAGGAAAATTCCAAGTTGTAATTGTTAGGGGTATGGTATAGTTTTGGTCGTTCGTAAGACAATCTTCTTTATTAGTATTTATTAACGTTATCATATAGTCGTCTGTTAAAATTATCGAGGTTTAATTCTGATACATTTAATACCGACCATTATGGTGTTTTTAATGACTAGTATGATATTACAAGGTATCAGTCCTTAACACTAGAACAATCGACGTTCAATACACCCATACTTTTAAATTGAATCTAAAATAGAAAGCAAAATAAATAAAGGATGAAATGTAAACTAACATATTAGAATAATTCTTTACCTAGACAACAGCCAACGTATATTTCGACATAAGCGTTTTAATAAATTTTGCAATTTAAAACAAGAAGTCCGAAGCAAGTCATTTCGACCCCTTTGGTAGTTCTAGTGTTAAATAAATTTCCTACAATTCGGAAATTATTCGAATAAAAAATGATTAGAAACAAAGAGATTTTCCATACAAATACTTACAATATTCCCTAGTGAATCCACTAAAAACACTTTCCAACCACTTTGAGCGCCTTTGACGTATATTATAAATAAAAGTTCGTCTACAAATGAGGATACACGAACGTGAGTCGTTTCAGGAACTCTGCACAGATTCCTGGAACGCCTAGATATTCAAGTAGATACGTTATTGATGATCTCACGGCTGCTAGATGAGCTATCGTGAAACGAACCTCGGACCCTGAAGAGATTCGGGGTCCCAACGTATCGGCTCGATTCGAATCTAGCTGACGTTGCTGGCGTTATGTCTCTTAATGTCGATTAATTTATCAAACCTGGCCGAGATAAGGGAGCCTAACCATCGTATCTTCGGACCCACGCGAAACGTTGGCCCAACAGATTGATGGGAAGAAGACGTTTGCCGTTCGCGTTTTGGACGATGACCCTAGGGACATTTGTCATTCGCACCAGTCCTGATCTTTGATACCGCTTCTGTGGGACCGGTTCAGTGTACCGGACCTATATCGTATTTTAAGTTCACCATTTTGAATGGATTTTGATTCAGAATTTTTCTATTTGTGTATTTATGTTAGGGTTGGGAAAATTTTGAGCGATTTAGGCAACTTGGAATTGGAGGCTGAAATTTAATAAGTAGCTCGAATATTGGAATATTTATTGTAAGTACCGGTTTTACTGGTATTCGAATGTTCGAGATTCAAATAATTCGAAGACTGGAATAGTCTGATACTAGTTTTATTGGTAATCGGATATTTGAGTATTTGAAATTTAAATAGTTTGAGTATTCAAATATTCAGATACTTATAAACTGAAATATCAGTGCACCTTGGATGAATCCTGACTCATCAGATCTGGGAACAATCTAACGGTGGTAACTAAAATGATAAAAGATATTTAAAAGTAAAAAATTAAATATAAATTCTTGTAAATTACAGCAAATTCGTCGTCCAAGGATTGACTTTAGAATAAACGTGTTGATTTAAATGAATTCTCATTGAAATTTCTTATACCAAGTGGATAATATTCATTGGTAATTTGTTATAAAATATTTTTCTCAGGATCACGGTCCGCGCGCAATAAGCGATACACTGTCGCGCAACTTTATCGTAATCCATGCAAATTTATTCGGTACGTCTCAAAGGACTTTTGTTCCGGGGGGGGGGGGGGGGGGGGGGCTGATCCTCGATATTCCTTGCTCTCCTCGCCTCGGAAAGAAAGTAGAGATCTTGCAGTCGAGTTTTTAATGAATAAAACAAACCGACTCCTTCGTGCAAATTCACTATTTTTATGCTTGCCGAGCGAAGAGATAGAGAGAAAGAAAGAAAAAAAAAATACAAAGACACGACAATCGTGTCTAATAGCAATCAACCGGTGAAGATTGATTTTATATAAATGAAAATACGACTCCGAATTTTAATTAAATTGAAGTGAAATCTGAATTAGACTTTAAAATTTTACAATTGGAAATTTCAATAATTAACTGTACAGTGTGTAGCTCTCTGGTTTGCCTCACGCTCACAATTTTCTATTTTCTATTTTGTAAACTTCATAAATATTAGGTAAAGCGAAAAGATGCGTCGTTTTCCTTTAATGCGAAAAAAAAGTACATAATATTTATTCCGACAGATAATGCCCATGGCTATTTACAATATCTTGTCACAACCTAGGCAACTTTTCGATGCCTCTTTTATGAAATTTTTGGCTGCTTTGACTTGAAAAAGGCATCCAAGTGTTACAGAAAAAAGCTACATTTCTTTTCGCTTTACCTAATTTTGCAATCGTCCACTTTGGAATTAATCCTTGAAAGGCGTGTTCTGGGTCAATTGTGATTCGAACTTAGATAAAATATAGCATCGGATGACACTTTGGTGCAAACCGTTGTCGCAACGGGTGCCTATCGGCACTAACCCTCTTTTATATAAATTCATGTTATTTTTCTTGTTCAAAAGTGGTCGAGCATCGTGGTCTGGGCTATTAATGAACGTCGCGTTTCGAAAGGAGCACCGTAAACGTTTCCAACCGAGGTCCTACGTATATTTGCGTGCCGTGTTGTGGAAAGGACGATAATTATGGGTGGCGCGAAAGCACGTAACGTTCGTGTTGCCGTAAATTGCTGGTCGAGCACGGCATTGTGCTTCTGAAATCGGTGATTAAAAAAGAAAGAAAAAGAACCAAGGGGGGAGCGTTTTTCCTTTGTTGCCTCATTTTCACGGAAACAATGAACGGAGAGATTTTACGAAGGAAAAAGGGAATCTTTCGGTGTGCCGTTTCTTTGGATTTTTATAAACATCCTGCTCGAACTTAACCTTTATGAAAAAAAAAAAAAAAAAAAAAAAAAAAAAAAAAAAAATACAATTTGCCATAAACAACGTGGTAAAGTGAAATAGCATATTTTCATCTCAGTTTATAAATAATTTTAATCGGTGGGAAAAATAACTTCCATCGCCTAAGACAGGGTTAAATGCCGGCAATTGAGAAAATGAAGAAGGATGGTAATTTTTTATTTAAACAACACATTCAAAAGATGTAATAATAATTAATGTAGCAGGCTCTCGCCTAAATTTCCAACCTCAGCTGCAACTTTGACAGAGGAGAAGTTTGCCAGCTGTTTCCAAAAAGGGGCTAACGTATAAAAAGGTGATCATTTTCAAAATTATACTGTATTTTGTTTTTTTTTTTTTGACAAAATAAATAATAAACACAAGAAGAAAAGGCCACGAATTAATTTGTACAGCTCGATTATATCCCGGGGCAGGAATGCACCCGGGTCCCCCGGAGGACTTACATCTTTTTCCGCGGTTTGCCGCATAAATAAACGCTGTCGGACAGTTTCGGGATCCCGTCCCTCGGCCCCGTCTAGGCGCCGCTCTTTTGTCTTAGCTAATAGAACACGCGTTCCTGCGCGTCCCTTTCGTAAAAATGCCCGAAATGTCCAGTCGTATAATCCTCGCTCGATCGGTCTTCCCTTCCATCTTGCCAGCCGTCGTAACAGCCGCCGCCTTCCCTCTGCTTAGCCCCGGCACTCAGGCCACTCCTTTTTCGGCCTCCATCTCCTCCGTTTTGTTTCTCCTTTTTTTTTCTCTCTTCTGTTCCTTCGCGTCGGGGACACTTCGTTTCAGGGGGATCGTTACCGATTATTACCATAACTGTTAATTGCTTTACGACGCTCCGCGATGTTTCTGGCGTGGCGAGTGCCCGGGGTTGAGGGTCCGTCACTTGGTTTTGGTGGAACGGGCGACCCGTTCGTTGACAAATCCTTGGGATGGGAATACATCAATGTAGCATGTCCTGTGAGTCGTCATCTTGCATCGCGAGGGATCTTCTGATCTTGAAAGTGAAGGTGGTAGTGGTTGATGACTGAAGGTTACTGAAGTTGCTCATAAATTGGCTTCGTTTGTTTATTTGTGACTTATTAACGCTATGAGATGTGTTACGATAATCACGATCGAGTTTATTAAATATTTGCTAGACAATAAAAAAATACTAATATCTCCTAGAAATATATTTCATAGTTTACAAAATCAAACGAGGAAAAGTGTAAAATTAAATTTAAGTTACTGCCATCTTATCCATCCGCAGGTACGTTAAATTAATTAAAATATTTTAATCATAGTTTTAACACACCAAGAACTGTCGAGGACAACATCACCGAATCAATCTACCCTCGCGACGCGAGAAAAGATCGCGCGAAGACAAGTAGACGTCGTACGAAGAGCCCGGGGTCAATTGGTCCGTGTTGTACGAAGTAAAGAAAAGTGGTGGAGGTTATTTATGCATAAAGAGCCCGGTTCGATAGATCGTCCGGGTCATAAAGATCGTGACATCGGTATCCCATTAAATACGCGAGTCGAAAGTCCGGCCTCGTCGAGCGCTCCTTTCACGACGAGTCCCCTTTAATTAGTCAGTCTTGATGGGAACTGACGCCGACTACATAAGAATCGGAATCCACGACGCCGTTCACGCGGATTCCCTTGCTTAACGAGTGGAATGCAACCAGTTATAACAGAACCGGGGAGAAAGATGGAACGAAGCTCGGTCAGCTCGCCCAGAGAGAGAGATTATTAATTTCTGTTCCCCCCGTGGCTCTGAAACCCGCCAGCTATATACCGGCAGGCTGCGCGGAGAGAATTGGATCGACGCCGTTTCGAGAGGGACGCCAAGGGAGATAGCAGTCCTCCGGACGGAGGATAATGGCCCAGGGTGCGACGAAGATCACTATGGATCGAGAAGGGCAGCTAGAAGGACGAGGAAAGACTTCTGGCGCCACTACGGGCATACCACTTGCTTTCGTCCGGCATGGGTTCCGATCGGTCCCTCCCTTCCCTTCCTACCTCGTCCCTTCTTCCTTGGCTCGCTCGCTAACGTATACAGTACGTCTCTTCTATGCCGCCACGTTTCGATCCCACACTGATATCAACCGGGTCTCGAGCTACGCCTAACTTATTGTCTTATTATTGGACCACCTAAAGAAACGGGATACGCTTTTCCATTCCCGGATCAGAGATCGACGCTGTTCCGGGACCGTGTTCCCTCGACGCGGGATGATCCATTTGGCTCGCCGGATCTGCCAGTTTTATGGGCTCTACTTGGAAGCTGGCGGTTAAAGGATGATGAGTGGTCCGGGTGAAAACGATAGGGATGCGTTTCTGACGTTGAACAGGTGGTGGATACGCGATCGGCATCGATCAGTGGCCGATGATCTCGATATTTCTGAAGGTATCTACAGGGTCTCGACTGCGTTCCGATTCGAGAACATACCGAATTTCCAGCATTTCAGCAACCATAAAATCGCGCATGAAAGTGGCGATGCAGGACTTCTTTCTTCACGCTCCATGCGGCTTCGTCGTCGGCGATGAAACGGTTCGACGGATCTCGATTCCACGTGAACTAACCGGAGGAGGAGATCGATGCGAGTCGTAGGTCGGCCCGGTCTGGGGCACGCCACGATCGCAATTCCATCCTTTTCAAACGGCCGGTAGTCGCGGCGATCCCCCGATGCCTGGAGACCCTGGCTGCCGAATGCTGCGGATTCCACGACGTCCTGTGGTCGATTCGGTGATTTGCCGGTACGACACGACGGACACGAACCGGCGCTTGTAACGGCGGCGTGTTCCGCCGTGGACCAGCGTCGATAAACACTTCAACCTGGCGGGTTGTCCCCGGCTGACAGCCAAAGTTACGCTGATGAGACGCGGCCGGCTTCTTCTGTCGGGAAACGAACAACACCGCAGCAGCGTCTTGTGAATCGTCCGGCTACACCAAGTGCCGCCATCCCCCTTGAGCAATCGGCTCGAAAAATAAAAGGAACGATCGAAGGCTGCCTCGAGGTTGAGAGATCGCGTCACCTTCCCTCGTGTCGTTGAGCGATGCTGATCATAAATTAGTAACCGGTGTCGATCTTGTTATTGAACACACAGGTCGGCTAAGAACTGTAGTTTAAGGTCGTCAAGTTGTGATACGAAGGATTGGAAAGGCGAGGTCGTTGCAGGTGAAGGATAAAATTAATATTTCGAGTGTTGTGTCTTTCGCATTCGAAGAATAGCGGTGGCTAAGTATCAAAAAACGATGTGTATCGTTGCAGTGTTGCAATGATATTCCATGATTCCAGCAGGTATACCCGAAGTTTGTTCCGAAAATCGTTTGTCCAGGTCCCTGTAAGAAGAAGACAACAGCTTTTATCACTTGGACTGACATAGATTGTCGATTTTTCCACCGTACCAGACCACTAATTTCCCCTAACACGATCTACCTTGTACCTGTACCTCGGCACAGACTCCTGCCGGGCGACGTTCAACGTAAGACAAGCTCGTTGGGACAAAGATAAGCAGATCTTGTCCGAGGCGAACGGAGAGGCAATAACAAAACGCACCGATCGATCGACGTTCATCATTGACCGTCATACCTTTACGATTTCACGGAATTTCTTTCGGAGAAATTTATTCCCCACGAAAGCACCGGGTCTGTTACTCAATCCCTTCGACCGTTAGGAAGATCCAGCAGGGTGCAGTCGCGGCGCACGGCTCTCGACCGGGTCGTTGACGGTTCCAGGACGCTCCCCGAAAGGTAGGACGAGGGTTTGGCAACACGTTAATGAGCCTGAAACAAAAGAATCCTTCGACTCGAGGCAGAACCCCTGCGGAGCCAAGGAACTACAGGGGGTTGGTGGCGCCATGAGCTGTCATCACGTGTCAAACGTTCGCCTATGATATCCAGGTAGAAGGACCATCTCCTCCTGCCTCTTAAGGAACTACCCTTTCCTCGGTGGTGAACAACTGGAAATACCCCAACAACCAAAAGCGCAGAGATCTGCTGATCAGATAACCCTAATGTTCGCGTCCCGTTAATACCTCGACCGGGATAAGACCCTTTCTTCGAACGTTAATTATTTCGGTAAACGAGGGTGGAAAGCTCTGTTGCCGACTGATATCGCCTTCGGGGAGTTGGATTTCGGGAAACAGAAAGCAGCAGGAACGGGTGTTTGTCGAAACGCAAGTGGACATCACCCCGAGGAACACCAAACTAAGGGCAAACCAATCGTACACCGTGGGACGAGTTAGGCTTTTCTAGGGGAAATGGTGCTTCGGGGCTAGAAGATTTTCTTCGTCAACGCTCGACGCACGAACGACCAAATTCGAATCTCGAAGGCAGCCAGTCGAAACCACGGCCGATCCAAGTTTCCATAGGTGTGCTGCGAATCCGTGCAAAAAGAAAAGTGACGAGAAAAAGGCAAGGCGTGTGTTCCCGCAGCGCGGCGTGGCGCGGTGTGGCGCGGCACGGCGGTTGGTTCATGCGCGTCCCGGCCAATCTGCTTAAGACATCTCTCGGCGGGCCGCGCGGCTTGCAACTGTCCGCGGCGTGCATCGGTGCACACTGCGGCTCGCCGGGACAATAGTTGTCCGGTCCGCGTGGCTGGTATGCGCCGGACCACACACGCCGGCGCCATACCCACACCGAAAGAAAGGGTGAACATACGAGCGGTGTAAACGTATTTCAAACACCAGCCTACGTGGAAACGATAAATAAACTATAACTAACCGCCCTCGGACCCGGTGACAGGTGAATGGTGAATCCTCTTGTTAGCAACGGACGGGCAGCGAGGGGGCGGTGAACCGGGCAGATAGAAAGAGAGAGAGAGGCCGAGTGATAGAGGAGAAAGGGAAGAGTGGAGGGTAAAGCGCCGGTTTCACCAAGCCCTGGACCCAGCAGAGCGCCGTTGCTGGCTGCCTTTATGCGTGCGAGCCTCGCCGTCGAGATATTGCGCCACGAGACAGAGGGACGCAGGGAGGGGCCACCGTGTCGGGACCGAGCGGGATTATCGATGTAAGTCACCGAGAACAAAGGGCAGCCAGCTTCGTCGTTCTGACGGAATAAATCGGCGCGATCGTTGATCGGGGACTGGTTTCCTCATCGACGACGACCAAAACTCTGCCTCTGCCCTTTTTGGGAGCTTCCAAACGCTGCAACTCTGATGGAGTCTTCGGCTAAGTCTGGACTGCCGCTTTTGGGTAACTACTGGCACGATGTTTGGCTTTGAATCGTTCGGTTCTTCAAAAATTAGATTCAAGAGGATAGTGTGATTATTTCTACTTTCTTTTTTTCGATAAGTAGGTCCCATGATAATTCGTGCACTATAATATTCCGAAAACTATGCGGTTTGTCACAGTTTGTCATAGATCACTTGGTTCTGAACTACTTAGAAATAAGATCCTTGAAGCTTTCAGATCCAAGGTCTGTAAATTTCCTAACAGAATGAAGCTCCAGTGTTTCGTCGGCATCAGAGACAGCTTCATCAGACCTTTCGAGTGTCATCCATTCAAACAGATCGCAAATCCAGCTTTGTTACATTCGTATAGCCGGAGACATGCTAAACAGGCCCACAAAAGGGACAACGGATAGACAAACATTCTGCCGACAGAGATCTTTCAGTTTTCCAAAATTCGATCACCGATTTACCGTCGTATTCGTCTACGTTTCACTCGTCACGAAAGGAAGTTTCGAGTGCTTTCGGTTTGCAGTGACAATGGCTAGCAAAAGACGACGATCGAGCGTGCACCCGAGCAAAACGGGCGCCTAAGAAGGCCTAATTTTAAGCAAATTTAGAGCCCATTCTAGCCGAAATTGGTTAAGCGTGTCGCCTGTCTACCTGGGACTCGAGAGGCTCTGGCCCGGGCCCGTCACGCTTATCCAATATTTCTCGACATTGTCACGGTCCGGCTCGGGTACCGCTTCGTCATTGTCGGCATTGGACCCGGCCAATGCCCATCCCGCGCCAATTGGATTAAACGTATCCATTACTATTGTCATCTTCTAAACACTCCTCCTGGCCTTGTTATTCGAATTTCGCAAAATCCCCTGGCAAGCACAAAGGGCCCGTATCCCGATGGATCATCCGTGTAACTTTCAGAAGAGGAATTACACGAGATTCCGGAAGAAAGAGCCTCCTTTTCTTTATCCAATGTTTTCATCATTTCCGGCTGGGTGGAGTGCTTGTTCGTCGCATCGGCTTGGAACGCTAGGAACCGTACTTATTGGACGTTTAGGCGAATTTTTGGTGTCCTTGAAAATATTGTGCGACTGGAGTTTAATCGGAACTTATTATCAGACTAATTTTCAAGCGATTTCACCGAAGTTTGTTGAAGATTTGTCCGTGAAAATTCAAACGTCGAAGTACTATAAATCGCTAATTATTCAAATATCCGTTTGCCAACGACTCCAAGTCCTCGATAGACCACTTCAGAACAAAGATGTTGATCCGTACGCGCAATACGCGTCCAGTACGGTGCTCGATCAACCACGAAGAAGCTCACACAGGAGGACAGGGTATCAGCATAATCATCGAGAACGCACGCGCGACACAGAAAAACGAACAGAAGTGGACGGTGGGAAGGGTTACGAGCGGACCAAAGACAAAGAGGACACGATAGGAAACATCAAAGGGGAGCCGGTCTTCGAACGGAGTTCTCCGGGAGGGAAATAGGAAGAGGGAAGCCAGTGGGTCCACCGGAGGAGACCCGGCTGAAGATATTCGAACGCGACTGACTCGCTCAGACAAAAAGCATGGCAAACTAGAATCCGAGGAGATACGGAGAAAAGAATCCAAATCTTTAACTTCAGAATTATTTATTTATAAAATAAATACTTCAACACTTAATTCCTTTATTTTACGCCCAATTATATCTTATGTAATTAAGTAAAAAGTAGTTGCTAGGCGAATGGAATGATAACAAATAGTTTATTTAAACAATGGGCAAGTTTTTACGGTTGGCTAGTACAAAGTCTCTGGGTTAAGCTCGTGGAGGATCCCTCATTGTCGGAGTGAAATTAGGCCTGAAACTCTGGGAAACTGATCTACGCTGTCCTTGATCCTTTCTTTTCCGCACGGATCATCCTGTTAAACAGATCCCACTGGTTTGAAACCTTCTTCTTCCTGTTCGCCTGGTTTACCCGCTTATTGTGCCGCTATCAACCGTCCGCGAAATGGTTTCTACGACTGTCTGGCTCGGTGCATCCTCCTTCTGTTCCCTCGACAACACTGACAATAGTATTGTACCGGCCTGTGTCCAACCAGCCGTGGATTCTGATCCACGGCGAGGGGGGGAAAAAAAAGAGGGATCCTGGGATGGAAAGGATTCGTCGCGTTCGCGTTATCCTTTAATTCGTTCGTATGGCCAGGCAAAAAATCCCTAGGAATGCGGGATACGATTCACCGAATCGTCGGCCAAGGATTTATAGAATCCGTGTCACCGTCGATTTTTCTGGGACGGGTCGTTCGACGTCGGGATTGGTCGAGATCGGGTCAGATGATTTTGCTCTTCTTCTTTTTTCAGCCCTCGGCGTTGATCCGATCCTACGTTCTGGATGTTTACGGTTTCTTGATTGAGCTGTTCGTTGGATTCGCGCGAGGGATGAACGGGGGGGGAATTTAGGGTGCACCGTTAGGGTAGAACAGGCTGCGTAAATAAAGCTACCTTCTGGTTTATTCGGAGCTCGTTGGGTTATGGGTGGAAGGGTTTTGGTCACTTTAGATAATTAACCCCTTGCTGAATAATGGGTCAGTTCGTGGTTTTATTTATTTCTTGAACGACGACCTTCGTGTTGCTTCTTAATCGGAGTAAACAATTTTTATCGCTGTGACGTTAACTATAATAAAACGGATATAGTAACTATGTATTTAGTATTTTAATTAACTATCGGCGACTACATGGACGGCATTCTTAGTTAATATTAATTACATGTATGAGACAGTCTCTACGTGGAGAGGTTAAATCGAACAATGAAATAAAATTGCAAGCCTATGCCTTAGGATTATATTTAGGTTTCTCATGCTTAATCTCGGTTTTCTGCAACGTTATTTCAACGTTTAAAATTACGTACACGTAATATTTTTCTATGTACTTTTGTGTCATAAACATCAATATATTAATATTATATAAAATACTCCAATAGTATGAATATTTATTTATCTTACTACCCATAATGAAAGTAATATTTTGGAAACGATATGTTTCCAATCTCTAGAAAAAGATTAACTTTCCTTTTTCCTGTTTAATTAAAACTATGCTTTATACTCATTGCCTCGGATATAACACTGAATTCAGTAAAATCCAATTCTTTTCAAATTCTACGTCAGTTTATTGAGAAGTATCTTCAACATCTATACGGTAACCCCCCATAGAGCACGAAACACAGTTAGCACAGGGGGCTGCGGTCGGCGAAACATAAAGAAGAACAAGGCTCGACACGAGCAGCAAATGAAATGCGTGTCTTCGGGTGGTTTTTACGTGGTTAGGACCGACGACATCTTCAGGAGTCCGAAACGATCGGACCATTGGGCCCTTTAACGAGAAGAAAGAAAGCACCGAGCCGTTGATAGAGGGAAGAAAGAGCCCGAAGAAACACCCTGCAGATCGGAGATCGAGTTAAGATAATTGCTCGTTTGTTTAAACATTTGACCGACCGTCTCGAATGGGACAAAATTCGCCACAGAACGGTGTGTGTGTGTATTTCTTTCTTGGGTTTGGAGGAAGATAAATAATTGTTGTAAGCTGAATTATAAACAGAATTCGAACGAATATCATTCAATATTTTTACAATGTTTCGTTATTTCTGGTATTCATAATTTCGAGTACTTGATTAGGTAAATGAGGGAATTCTTGATAACATAGGCGATGGATTTTTATAGAAATTTAGGTGTCACTATGAGTGACACA
Organism: Stelis phaeoptera; assembly: GCA_943735885.1. NCBI lineage: Eukaryota > Metazoa > Arthropoda > Insecta > Hymenoptera > Megachilidae > Stelis > Stelis phaeoptera. Next base: position 14,801,472 of record OX030932.1, on the reverse strand, counting down.
GCAGTCAAAGTGAAATATTTTGAAACAGGTAAAAATTGTCGAAGGCACAAAATAAATTCGACGGGATGTTTTCTACAGGCAATACAAAATTCCTTAACATTAAATTATAATAATTTTTGAAATATTTATGACACAATGTTGGATGATGGTTTCATCGGAACAGTTATTTATTATATTTCAATAGATACTGAGAATTTCAAATGGTCAAATTATCGGAAAATGGTTCGTTTATATGTGAAAGGAGAAAACGGGTGTTTCTGGGGTAGTGGTTGTTCAAATTCTACAAACGGTTGGCTGCTGTTACAACGTCGGTGTCATCAGCAAGGCCAACCGCAGAAAGCAACTAACCGACTTCGTTTCGAAGCCACGAAAACAACCCTCGCGAATGTTTCTGTCACCCCCAGCGGTCTCGTTCCAGATACGACTGCGGCGAAGAAACGCTCTGGAAAATTTTCATTCCCACCCAGATTATATTTCGAATATTCTTGCAACGACGCTGTAACTTGTTTCGTTACAATGCTTCAACCCTTATCCTTTGAAACATACGAATATCAAACCCCTTTCTATACATAACGGTACAATAATTCTTCCAAGAAAGTTTTAACCCCCCCCCCCCCCGTAACCCAACAACTGTCAAAGTAGTTTCAAAGACATTTACATTTTTAAACGAAAAGATTGTAAATAACAAAATTCGAATGTGTCCACAAAATAAGTTAATCGCGAGGGATTAACGGTTAAGTTTCCAGAAGCGTCTTAAAGGGTGTACCCGCCGGTAAATGAATTTCCTCAATTTATACATTCCTTTCACGGCCAGGATCCTCCTCCCTCGGCGTTGTTGAAATTTCAACAGCGCATAAAAAAGCACGAGATCCCTAATTCCGTCCTCGATTTTCACGGTCCACTAAAACGTCCAGGAGCAACCGTCCTCCACGGACTCTCTCCTCCACGCTCTGATAACTACCACCCCCGTTGACTTACGACCCCGTGGCTCGACGCCTCCTCCCGACCGCGTCCCTCTTGCTCCTCGAGAGGCTAAAGGGGATGGCGAGGGTGATAGATGACGGTGAAGGCGCCTCGAAGGGACGCCTAGCATCTTCCATTCCTTTGGACAGATACGGACAAAATCGACCCCCGGATACGGGGATGGTACATGCCTGTTTTCCTATCCTTCACGTGTGTGTTTCGTGGATTCCTTTGGGGTTGTTCGACAACTGTTTGCCTGCATGAAATCGGCACGAGGGATGTTTTTTATTATTTTTTTTTTTGTTTTGTAACGCGACGGGGGTAATTTTGATCCAGAAACAAACAATTTTGGTAAATGATTTTGATGGAAAATCAATTGGTTGGTGTAATTCGATTCGGTAGCGTGCACGTTGGCCGCAGGACGATGTCGTACCACGATAATGGCAGGTTGGCCCGAATTTTCCTGAGCTACCTGTACACGGTTCAATTTCTACGAACTGCAAGCTTGTTTGCTCGATGTTCTGGATGCACTTTGTGCGCGTGCACCATGGTCCAGGATACGTAAATTCGATAATAGCTCCGTGATCGATTCCTGTTAAGTGAATTCGATAATGGACTTGTTGGTCTTACAGAGTTTCGCGCTTTCGATCGCTCATATACAAAATTGGTTAAGAAATATTTGTTTTGTTTTGTTATCAAGAGTGACTCGAATTAAACTTCAATTTGACGTATAACAAGTACCGTTTCGAGAAACTTTTATGTCATGTAATCGTATCAGACTTCATACGTTTCGAAGTAAGTTGTTACTTACTCTCACTTCGCTGTCAAATGGCAGTCACATAGTTCACAGTAAGAACATCGATAAGGCATTTGCATGGTCATTTTTATTAAGCTTTAAGCATCAAATCGACGTATAACAGGTGCCATTTTGTGAAACTTTTATGTCATGAAAACATGTCAGACTACATACGTTTCGAAATCAATCGTTATTTGTTGTAACTCTGTTTTAATATGACAACCATCCACTTTGCATTCATAACACTCACGGGGCATTTATATAGCTATTCTCCTCAAACTTTAACCTTTCTATCGATCTACAACAAGCGCCGTTTGGCAATACTTTTATGTCATGTAATCGTAACAGACTATCCGTGTACCGAAATCGGTCGAATGATTTGTGAAACTGCAAGTTGATCACCGCTGTTGTTTCTCAGCCTCCGGTATTAAACAATAACAAGATCAACGACATGGGAACACACCTTTAATCTGTACGGACACGCTCGCGATCCCGACCGATTATCCGAGTCGTAAGGTATCGGGTGGAACCGGTATCCACGGGCAAACAGATCGCCTCCGGTGCAAGCGCAACCGCTACCATACAACTGTCCATAATGAACTATTCCAGTGATCGTGATTCGCGTGTCGTGACTGCGCCGACGATAATATTTGAATAGAAAGTCACCGGAATTCCTGTCGACGTCCGCAACGACCCCTCAGACTCTTTGATTCGCGCGATTTATCGCTTATTATATGCGAACGACCCGTACATTTTTCTCTCCTCATCCTGTGAAGGAACACTTTGATTTCTTCCATTATGGGAACCGCTCTTTGCTGAACGGTTTATGAATTGAATCAGGTAGATTGAGGGTAAACGCGAGGTGTATTAGGCCGAGTGCAGGTTCAATTAAAAAAGTCGACCTACAGAGTCGAAGTGAGTTAAGTTGTAATTTGAAAGTTTAGAGTGGAAATGAAAGGGTATAATTCTTTGGAAAAATATTATACGGGTGTGATATAAATTTTATATAGAAAAGAGTAATTTATATTATTAGAAAGATTGGAAAATTTGATAGGAAAACAAATGGAATGTGATTTTTTAAAGAAATGGATTTAATACACTTTGATTGTGGATTTCTTTGGATTAGGTAGGAGTTAAATTTATATGAAATTCTTTGCGGTTTATGATTATTTTTAAGTACTGTCAAAGTTTATTGCTTGGGAGCAAAAATAAGGTACGTTGAGAATAAATGGTAGACACTGAATTACAGTGATCAGACTTAAATGAATAAACTGAGTATGTTTGTTAAATATAAATTAAGCATATTATGTTAAATTGGATATTATTAAGTTTCAAATTGGCCGTGATTACAGCTAGGTATCGATTAGCATTTAAATTTTACATCACTTAGCTATCGCTGTGTATTAAGATAACCTCGATGTCTAATTAGATAATGACTCATATCTAAACCATGTTTAACAGGATCATTATTACCTCGTATTAAAAAATGGCGCCATCTGGTTCCATCAAAAGGTTACAGAAGTTCTATTTAGATAATTCGGTCTACGATAATATCCGAAACTTATAAAATATTTAAAAATACTTCAAATCTCACGATAAATTCTTTCAGTCCTATAATATTAATTCTCCAACTAATAAATGCGTACTCACTGGCCCTATAACGTTCCCGCTTCAGGAAATCTTCAACCCTTTCTTCGCTACGCAAACTCTGAAATAAATTCGAAAATCGACGATCAGAGCACTGCAAGATAAAATAGACGTTACAAGAACACGGTAACGAAGGAGCCACTGGAGAAGGAGCAAGGAAAACACTGCTTGGTCACGTTTTTTTTTTTTTTTTCCCCAGGGCAAAGGCAAAACAGAACTCGCGTTCCTCAAAAGTCTGAAGGGGCCTCGCTGTTTTCCCTCGGTTAGGGCGAAAGAAGGAAAATTCTCGATCACGCGACATTCGAGCTTCGTTCTTTGCTTTTTTTCCCTCTCCTCTCTGGTTCGACTCGTACAAGTCGATTAATCGATTTCAGCGAAGTGGAGGGTTGGTCGGTTGAAAATCTGGCGGCTGTCGCGTGACAATTCCAGTTATAATGCGATATCGTCGACAGTTCCATTAACTATCGGTTCGAACCGCGTTATTACCAGCTTGTTTGTCTTTTTCGTGTTCAATCGAGCGACGCGCGCAATTGAAATTCAGCCGGTTAACCAACGTCGAACCAACAAATCGGCAGCGATCATAATTTGTCCACGCTTCGGGCTCTCTTTGTTTCGACGGTGTAACGATCTGTTGTGCCGCGTGTCGAGCGCAAAACGGATTATTGCACCGTGAATGTCATTATTATATCCACGAATGTGTCGTACGAGCGTTTGATATGTGACACGATTCAAAAGATACGACAATTCTAATCACGAGTAAAAGTTCTGCGAAATTCTGTCGACAAAATGATTACTATACCAGTTACGAGCCAAATAACTAAACAGCTAAGATAAAATGAAAAATTAACCTTCATAGAAGACATATTGTGATCCGAGCTTAGGCCACCATTCTAACTTTTTGGCCCCTATTTTGCCAGATACCTAATTCAATGTCCAAACGTTAAGAAGGTACAGAGCTACCCAATCCATTATTGCCAAGAATTTGCATGATCTTCGACGAGACGGCGGTCGAGTCACGAGTCGACTTCTTCGCAGAAGTCGTCCGGTGTGCAGTGGAATTTCATATTTCGCTTTCTACCAGGCGATCACCTTCGCTCAATACCCGCTGGGTCCAATAAAGCCGTGGGTGTACGTGTTGGCCGCGTTCGCACACACACACACACACACGCGCAAACGTACACACAGACCTCGAGCATCGTGCGCGAGAACTCGTAGAAGCAGGAAGGGGGTGGCTTTCGAGCCACGCGTCCAAGTGTCCCACCACCCCCGGGATGACCAGCCTCGAGGATCGTTTTGGCCGTCTTTTAGCTGGCGTGGTTCGTGTGCACACACACACACCCACAAACACACATATATACCAGTCACCCTACGAGATGGTTAGGTTAGGGGTTGCCGCTGGTGTGTCCAGTCCACTCCACTGGAGCCCAGGGCAGTTCGATCAATAGAGGCTAGAGGCTACTACGCGTTTCTAGGAGGTGGACACCCTGCTCTCTCTCTCTTCCTCTTCCTTTACCCCTCTTCGCCCCCCCCCCCCCTGGTAACGGCGTGCACCACCTAGAGGTAAACGTTGTCGTGGAGAGCCACCTTCTGCTTCGATCCCCGGACCAACCGTGCACCTTTTTTCCTTCGGGGGCTTAATCGCTCGAGAGACGACGATTTGGGCCACCAGAGGGATGGAATGTGTGTCGTTTCGAGGACGTCCCTTATTCTCGAATGTCTGGGGGTAGTTTGGTCCGTCCGACTGTAGGGATTGGGGTGTGGACTTAAATAGGAAAGCTGAAGGTGTAAATCTTGAAATCTTGGGGTATTTTGGAACTAAGAGTTTGAGGTACGTTTTAGTCTAGAACAAGGGTGGCCAGTCTTTTCAGTAGAAATAATATTTCCTGCCGTGCCACGCAGCTAATTTTCTTTTTTATTAATTAAAGTAAACAGGCAAGCGTGCTACACAGCTTCGACCACATCGTTTATGCTCATGTGACTCAGTTCCGAGGGTCTCGTGTTGGCCACTCCTGGTCTAGAAGTTTGATTTGATCGACTGTACGTATTGGGCTGTGCGTTTGGATAGGACAGAATGAGTTAGAGGTAAAAATCTCGAGGTGTGCTTCATGATAAATTGACCGTGAGAAGATCAAGGTTGGTCCTTGTTGTATTTTTAACTCGATATTTATTTTCCCGAAACTAAATCTTACAAACTGTTCCTTAACAAATAGTTTTGTTCGGAGACGTGCCGCACGTGTGTATCTTGTTCGCTAGCCAGCTAGAGAGAGAGAGCGCTCTCAGGAATTCGCGTCCTGGCCGAAAACAAGCTTCTTTTGTGGGGGGTAAAGAGTAGACTGGTTTGCGCGGTGTAGAGAGTAATTATTGTATTTCCGAACGCAGGAATTTTTGAACAAACAATTATAATGCTAGGTTTACACCTACCGAGTATTCGGTCGAGTAATCCGCCGAGATTTTTACACGACCGAGTCACTCGGTAAGTGTAAACCCAGCATAATAGTCCTGAAGAATTTTGCATCATTCTGGGGGATCAATGCGCTGACTGTTATGCTAGGTTTGCACCTACCGAGTACTCGGCCGAGCACTCGTCTGGTGTAAACAGCACCACTCGGTCAAGTAATCCACCGAGATTTTTACTAGACAGAGTCACTCGGTAGGTGTAAACCTAGCATTAGACCGAAGCTATCTAAAGTTCCATTAATTGGCACCCTTATTTGGACCCAGTCTTGTGTATTATCAAATTTGAGTGTCATCCATTTTCGACGCGTGTAAACTGTGCCCCATCGATGATGAAGTAGGATAACCGAATCTCTTCCTAGAGAACCCGATCGATCGTCTTCAGAGTCCGGATCTTAGCGATATCCTGGACCGCGGGATTCGCGAGTACACGAAAGCGGTGCGGTGTCGTGCTGCGAGTCAAGGTCGTCGACCTTGGTCCGATCGAAAATTACGAGTCGCTGTTGTGGCCGGGTCTGTGATCCAATTATCTCGTGTCCCTTGTCGGGATCGGTGTGCTACGCCATTGGTCTGCTTGGTCCGGCGCGGCGGGCCGTTTGTTTTGTAAGTCTAATCGCAGAACGGCTCTCCGGTGGTCCTCTCTCGGTTTTCTCCCTTCCTCTATCCTTCGACTCCTTCTTCTCCGTCTGCCGTTCCTTCTCTCCCCCTTGCTTCACTCTTTTCTTCGTCCCCTGCAACGTTGCCCGCCACGGCCGCCATTTTATTTTTAAAAAACGACCAACAAGCATGCACTTTCGGTCCGTTCTCGACGCAACGCCGGCTCCCAGCCTCTCTTTCCCTCTTTCGATCTGGCCGTTGTACCGCGTATGGTGGCGCCATGGCCAACAGCGCTCCTGACAACCATCGGGGAATAAAAAGAATCGGGCCTGGATAGAAAGAGGAGCCATCCCCGTGGCTATCTGGATTCTGGACCACTCGGACGCCGGGAAAACTTGGACGGTCGGCTCCGCTTTGCTCGATCTTCCTCGTCGTTAATCGGAATCTTGTTAACCCTCCTTGAAACAATCAACGTTTCTTATTCAATCCTGTACCTTGTTGTACTTTCATCTTCTCCACTTCGAGTTATTCCTCCAACACGTTGACGGTCACGCGTAGCAAGACACGGTGAAACTCGAATTATTAGGGGATACGATTGATTAATTTTCAGATTTAACGTTTTCTTTTAGTAAGTACCTTGTATTACGGTATATTTGATCTTTTATTTTATTTGTTATTCGATTGTACCTAAGGCACCGTTTACTATAACACTGAATACTTATTTTTGAGCAAAACGCTATAGAAGCCCGACGCCATATTTTCGAAATTTACTAAGTCACTGTAAGGGTCGAAATAGTCGCAAAATTTACCCTTTGGAATACTGGTGGTTGGTGCCTAAAAAAAGATACGAAATGTCAAACCTTAAATAACGATGATATTAAGCTAATAACTGTAAAGTATCGAGCTGAAATTAATTTCATCCTTAATAACCGCTTAGTACCCAAATAGCTTCAAATGCTTCCACAAAGAATATAAAGAGCAGAAGAACAACAGATAAACAACCCTAAAAATCTAAAGTACCATTATCCCAACTAATCGACAAAACTATCCATTTGCTGATTTTGAAAAATGTTTGCGAATAACCTTTCAACGGGACAAGGTGTTAATTTCGTTACTTAAATCCACTTTCGAAGCGTCGACACCATTGTTTCAATATCAATTTTCCAGCAAAATGTCCCTGGTAATCCAATCGAAGACCCCTGTCGGTGGCGCCTCCATCGCGTTCGTTCGAAAGCAGCACGGATCGTTCGAAAGGAAGACGGGATGGAGGATAGAAAAGCGGTGGGGGTAGTGCGAATATTATCGTGACTCACTGTACACCCCGCCCAAGGATAAAAGCCACCCCTGGGCAGAGGGTGGGGAGGCGCATCGGAAACGGACAAAGGCTCGAAGAATGTTTTTGGTCCCTTCGTGACGAAACCGTACTTCTTGGGACAAAACGGTCCTTTTCCATGAACGATGATACAATAAACACGAAAATACTAGTTCTAATTATATTTTCTATCAAGGGGATAGTCGATGCTGCAGGTATCCTTACCAAGGGGGTTGTATCTTATGTTTACGTAATAAATATCAGGGAATTAAATGTAGGGAAAAGACATGTCGCTTTTTATAACACTTGAATGATTTTTTCAAGTTAAAGCAGCCAGAATTTTATTATAAAAGAGGAATTGAAAAATTGTCCAAGTTGTGGTAAGATATTGTAAGTAACCATGGAAGTTTTCTGTCCGAATAAATATTATGTATTTTTTTCTGTAAATACATTTTTTCGCATTGAGAAAAAACGACATTTCTTTTCGCTTTACCGCGTATATATTATTCATCAAAATTGTGTAGCTTGAAAATGTTTAGGTACGAAGGATTTAATCCGTATCTTTATATCGGGTCAAATTGACGATTTTAAAAATATATATTTTTATTTTCCGACAAAATTATTAGCTTTTATGGGTAATTTGAGCTGAAACAGTATTACGATAGTTGAAGTGCCAACCGAGAGATAAAATAATATATTTCATAAAAACTGAAGAAATTTAAGTAGTTATTATTTTTAGGTGAATTTTTGGAGATAATAAATGCTCCCTCAATATTGAGAGGGTTGGTGTTCAAATCGAACAGAACGGCTTGTGGTCGAGAAGAGACAAAGTTTGAGGATTGGTGTTTACGACTGCTTCATTGACAAAAAAGAGACAAGGAAGGCGATAAGGAACCATTAGTGGTAAATTGTGGTCATTAGTTTCTTGCCGTTCTGCGAATTACCCGTTTCTGACTATGAATCGAAGGGGAAGGTGTTCTGATGGAAATTGAAGGAATTCTTTTCTTCTTCTTGATCAAGTACTAATTACTAAATTAAGTTCGATCGAAGCAATAACCAGCTTAAGATAACAATTTCTTGTTCTATTTGATTTTTAAACAAAATTTTGGGGGAAGATTACAATCTTCAGCTACAAAGTTATTAGTTTTAAAATTGCGATTGGTATTTGGTAGAATAAAAGAAGAAGAGTCCTCAGAAGTTAGAATTATTACTAATCAAAATGTTAACATACAATGTTCATAAAGAGAGAAATATTTGTACCTATAACGAAGCATTAGGTATCAAAATTAACCCTTTCATTGAATTTAGTCTAATTTTCCACGAAAACTTTCAAAAACCAAATACGCTATTTTGGAAGAAAAGAGATACAAATGATTTTTTTATTGTTTACCTTAATTTTCTATATTCACATTTCAAAATACGCCCCCTCAGACGGGACAATCGAGTGGAAAGGGTTAAACATTAAAAGTTGGGTAACGATAACAAAAATCACGAATATTAAATTTAATAAGCAGCCGTATGTTATTTTACACAAGGAATAATGAATTTTCTAAAGTAATAGAATATAAAGAAGCTGTACGAGTTTCATCAGTAAATAATCAACGCGACTTCTTTCGTTTTGCGAAGGAAGAAAACGGGTAGCTAGGGTGGATCTTGGGGGTTGGTTTTTACGCACGAGCTACACTCCCAGATGAAGGAGGAAACATCGATCCCGTGGCTGAGCTGTACGCTTCAAACGCACACAAACACAAACACCTACGAGTGTACACACAAGGTTGACGGTGGTCGGTGGGACGTGGTTTTTGGGGGCGAGAACGTTCCGCATAAAGGGGGATGAAGTCTTATGGGGTTGCGTCTTTATGTGAAAGCATTCCGCGGGTTCTCATGACGGTTTACGAATTCTGGAGTCCCTTCCCCACCATCGCCACCTCTTCTTCTCCTTGCTTAGCCGCGGAATTCTTTGCCACCGTTTCGTTCCTTCAATTTTCTCTTCTTTCTCTGGGTCCGGTACAAAAGGGAAATGTCGAAACAAGAATAAAAAAAAAGAAGAAAAGGACCGCGCCTTTCTACGGTGTACAATTTTACGCGACGCCAACGCCAGCCACCATTGCAATAATAATAGAAAAATAATAGAACTGTCGACGAATATATTTCATCCCCTTCTGACACTTTGCTGCTGCTGTTCGATTTTACGAACGGACTTGAAAATTTCGTGGAAATTGGATATTGAACGGTGAACTAAAATTACGAAGTTAGAAGTGTTATTAATTTGTTGAGATTTCTGGAGAAATATTTTATTTAATACTTTGGGAGCTTGCAATTTTGGTACCTACTTTTACAGATAATTAACGATTTTAATCCTTGGACTGTGAGTTATTTTCTGCTTCTATTTTTGAAATGCGATACTTTAAGTATTCTCTCGTTCGGTATTTGAAATTATTCAGTATTTGACGTACTTTCGTCGTATCAACCGTTGGATTTCACAAATATACCAATAATAATAATTTTTGAAAATGTTACGAACGCTGCTTTGTAACACACAAGTGCTTTTGTTATTCAAATAAAATTCTGATTCTTCGAGCTACGCGGAACGGAGTTTCTAGAAACTTACGCTACAAGAAGAAAATCACCCTGGTAATCGAATCGTGGTGTCGTATCGATTCCGGCGGGATATTCGTGGAAATTTATCCAGGATCAGGGAAGCACGAGTTTCCGTGGAAAACCCTCGAGCGAAGGCCTTAACAAAAGTTTCACAGTCGAGGAGTTAGCGACAATAGAAAGAGGAGAACACGGGGAACGATTTAGCGCTGAATGCGGATGTCGCTAATTTTCTGGCTTGTCCACACAAGCTTCTGCTTAAATCTTCCATCCTCCCTGGCTTCCATCGTCCTGAATACTTCCCCTCCCCCTCCTCTTACCCTTCCGACAGGCCTGTTAGTGGCCGGAAAGCGCAAACCGATGTCCCTTTGCCGCGTCACGTTTCGCGGCGTTGCGAAATTCGGGACTCGTAGTATCTCTTTTGTTCGTTGTACGGCCCTTCTGCCGGTTATTCCTCCTGTAATTGCACCCTATTCTTGCTATCGTCCTTCTCGTTCCTTCGTCGCGATACATTTTTTACGCTTCACGATCGTCAATTTCCTTATTTCATGTCACGGTGATTATTAACCATTTCCAGGTCGAGTGTTGGTTCTCGTACGGCGACGTTCCTTTTAAATGTAGGATAAAATTAGAAGTCAACGTTTGTCATGACAGTTGTAACAATATAAATTAGTGTCGGTTTTGGAGGGGGTTAATCGTGGTAATACGTTGTGTGTGAAATTTTGAATTAAAGAGCTTCGTACATTCGACGATAATATTCAAGGGGATAGTATAAAATTTCGAAAATTAAAATAATATGAAAAGTGAAATTATATTTGTGTGTAGTGATTTATAGATTACTGTAATTTGTTAGAAATCTGTAGAAAGAAGAGAACGTATTAAATTTGAACGCAGATATTTACAAGTAAATAATAATCGTCCGTACAAATGTTTGAAATTGATATTCCAAAAGCTCGATATCAATGAAATTCAGTGTCGAACAAACCGATTTCACCGAGCTCGGCTCATCCTCTTTGGCCACGTGGATCGCCTGACTCTGACATGCATTTCTAACATAAGGCACGTCATCAGGGTCGAAACGGAATTAATAACAGACGTCGAAGAACAGCCGTGGAAACGCGGTTTCGTAATGGCGCGCTCGCGGTTTACCGGTCGTGCCACCACGGTGGGAGTGCTTCGGATAATGAGGGGTTATTTCCAGTAGCGACGGGGAGGCGGGGGTTCTACATGTCACCACGTTACACGAATTGTTCCACGTGAAATCACGCGCACCTACATACATATGTAGCTCCTCTATTGTTCTCTTCCTTTCGTTTACCAAACAGCTTCTTCCACTTACGATTAGATACTATTTTTTTTTCTTGTATATCTAGAATTTTATTAAAATACAAATAATTGCACGGAACCTTTATTTTTTTTTATTAACAATGGGAGTTGCATCCGTATTTATCATAAAATTAATGATATTTCTGTGTCTAATATATATCATAGGATAATTTGGTATGATTTTGTATATCGAAGAAGTTTTTGATTTATTAATTGGAAAGGTAGTTAATTGATTTTTTAACTGAAAATCATATAATCATGATATTTATCGAGAAAATTTGTAATTTATCATAAGCACTATTTTACGATGCTTTGATACCACCGAGTCACGTTTCAAACTTTTCCTGTTTCAGTCCAGAACCGAATTCAAAACTCTTCACGGTTCCATAATCTTTCAAGAAAGCTGGTTAGCACCGTAACGCAACGAAAGGGAAGAAAAATGGCAGCGGTTCGCTGCAGGAGAGGCGTATGAAGACGTTAATCGCGAGGAGAAAAAACATGGAAACAGGCATCGCATCGGTTCGAGGTGGTACCTCGGTTGCCGATGGAAGCTTAACGATCCAACAAGCAGCTGGTGGCTGGTAAGAGGAATTTATCATTATTCGATCATAACTCGTTAAGTGTGTTCTCTTTATCGGCCACCGGATCCACGCGGATCCTGGCTACGCTCCGCTCCGCTTCGTTATAATCCGCTTCGTGAAATTTGCATGATTCCCGGCTTCGAATAATGCCGATATGAGCCACGACTTATCTTCTATCTCGTCTTCCCCCGAACCGGGCAGTTCTTTTTTTTTTCTCTCTTCTCTCTTTCGATGCACATGCTTGCATGGAGAAAACGCGATCAACCCTTTCGTTGCTAACAAGCGAAAGGAATTAAAATTGGCGATTGAATATGAAACATAATGCGGTTGCGGGGAAAAAAGAAATGTTTCGATACGTTTAATTGGTTGTCCTTATACGAGGCAATAATTAGAAATTTCGTTGCTTACCGGGTACAGTTATCGCCCATCGAGTATAATATGATTAAAAACAAACGATTAATTTATTAGCTCTTTGACCGTGGCTTGCTCCGGTTAAAAGTCATGAAAAGTTGTTTTCTTAAAATCAAAGAAAGAAAAATTATAGTCAACGCTAAGTTAATTTTTATTTGAAGTATTACAAGCTACTGAGCGAATATATACGCTTTTCGTAGGCAAAGGTTTAAGAAAACAAAAATTGTTAATATACCATGATTTTAAGACGGACTAAAAAGTATAAAATAATTTTTTCAAACCCCATACAGATAGTCCTGAAAATTGGTGAGTGTGAATTTTGAATAGCTATGAAAATACTTTAGTGCGATACATAATTGATGCATGAATAGTTCACCTACAAGTCACTAATAATTTGATCGCACTGCAAATGATATGAACTCCTGACTATTTATCTTGCGCCCCACGTTTCTCGTTTGAAATCTTACAAATATATTCATAGCTATTCAAAATTCACAATCACACATTTTCAGGACTATCTGTATAGGGTTCGGAAAAAATTATTTTATACTTTTTAGTCCGTCTTAAAAACGTGGTATATCAAAAATTTCTTTTTATCTAAATAATGATTTTCTGTTTTTCAATTAATATTGCATTGTCATCCATTTCTGAGCTATGTATAAAATTTTCAGTCTCTAATGAAAAATTTCTATCGAACAGACAAACAGACAGGCAAGAAAGCGAGCTAATAAAAACGTGTTAAAATAATGATTTACTGATATTAATTACAGCAACTACCAACCCCTTTATTCCGTTCAATTGACAAAACAGTCCACTTTAATTCCCTGAAATACAACGATCAAAAACTGCGCCAACAATCCCGTAAAACTCCAAGAATTAAAGTCACAAAGAAAACATCCCCAGTTGGACTCATAGAAACACCTCGACCACCCCCGCTAACCGACAGAATTCTATAAAAATCATTTCCTGGACACGCTACAAAAAGAACCGTGTCGATAGTCGGCCAGAGGGTGGTAGTTTTCCATAGAATCACGGAAACACGATCTGTCAAGGTTTACCAGGAAAAACCATGAAAGATGGTGGAGGGCTAAGAGAATTCCTGCCATTCTTCAACCGACAATGGGGATGCACGTAGATATATTTCGGGAATTCTCGATGGTACACGCGCGTGCTGTTAAAACGGAGGGGGTGGAAACACGCACGGGACAGAAATAGAGAAAGAGAGGAGGGGAGGGGCTCGTTTCCATTATGATCCACGCTTCCTTTTTTTTTCTTCTTTTTTTTTTTTATTCTTTTCTTCGGAGGAGGGTGCGCTCGTGCATCAGCGCGAAACATTTCGTGTCGGCGGCTTGTACAAGGGGTCTTTTCTTCGGGGCAGCTCGGCTAAAAACCGCCGGCTAGGTGAGCGCCAATAGAAAAACGACCGCCTCCCTATGGAACCCCGAAAAACATCCTGGACGCCATCGTGACGCGACCCCCGTGCAAACCTACGTTCCTGTCGCGGCAAATTTTTCCCGTAACCGACGACTATAGGGTAGTTTTCTCGACGGTTCAAACTTTTCTATTATAGCTTCTCGATTTATGAAATACAGGGGATGTTTGGAAATGGTTGAAAAGCAAAATATACTTGTTACTGTTATTCACTTGGTTATTTATTTATCATGGAATATTTCTTTGAAGTATCAGACGGAATATTAAATTTATAACTTCTGAACTGATGGGTTTGGATAGTGGTAATTTGTACAAACATTTGGCGACGGAATTTGGGAAAGAAGGTTGCGAATTTGGTTGGAGAATTATTAAATTTTCACGATTTTTCTACTTTTCTTCGACTTTCCTCTCAAAATCCCTCGAACTGTACTACAAAGATTGGAACCAATTACCAAGAATACAAGTTTGAAAATTGTTGTTCGTAAAATTTCAATCCTTTGAGCTAGATTGACGCCGCTTTGGAGACATACGTAATTTAAAAATATAAATGAATAGGTTTGCAAGGACTCGTAACTTCTGAAAACGTTTCAAATACAATGTTTCAGTAATTGTATAGGAAAAATGGTTGATAGTTCCATTATCATAGTAATTTCCTCTGGGGGAAGCAAATAATGCAAAAAATAACAAACATAATCGCCAACTGAATAATATATCATTGCGGTTGTCTTTTATTCAAATTGTTTCGATACAAAGGAAAGAAGATTATGTTTTCAACCCTTGCCATTTATAAGAAAGTAAAAAAAAAAAAAAAAAATAGAATGCGAATGTTCATTCGTCCTCGAACGGGTGAAAGTGACTGTGACTCGTGGCTTATCAATGTTTCGCCACGTCGTGGAATAAAACGACAATTCGTCATGAGTCAGCCCTCTTTGCAAGCCCAGCGTTGCGAAAATAGCGAATAATAACATAAATAGTTTGTGTACACCGTCTTTACACAATCTACCCTATTTCTATCGTCATTAAAAACAATCCAACCCCCTTTACGAGGACGTACAACTTGTTTCTACTTTACTTAACTTTAAGGGTGTCTTTATCCGCGCAGAAAACTGTAGTTACAACATTGTGACCTTATTTGTTTCGAAATTGGCTTAATATTATCGATGAAATTTCAAATTTTCTTATTCTTAATCCTTTCGACTGGAAATTCTAATATCGCGTGTTTTTATTAAATCGAAATTAGGAAAAGAAATAGTAGGTTTCGGGGAATTTGGATATTTCGAATTCTAAGTAATTTAGGAACCTTGCAATATTATATTTTTAAAAACTCAGTAATTTCGAAGTACTATATTCTTAGAAAGCTTGAAAGTTAGATATATTATATTTTAAGGAATTTAGAAACTTTACAATACTATATTTTTAGGAATTTGGAAACTGTAACATTATATTTTTAGGAATCTGGAAACTTTGCAATATTATATTTTTAGGAATTTGGAAACTGTGCAATATTATATTTTTAGAAACTCAGTAATTTCGAAGTACTATATTCTTAGAAAGCTTGAAAGTTAGATATATTATATTTTAAGGAATTTGGAAACTTTACAATACTATATTTTTAGGAATTTGGAAACTTTGCAACATTATATTTTTTTAGGAATTTGGAAACTGTATTATATTTTTAAAAGCTCAGTAATTGCATAGCACCTATATTCTTAGAAAGCTTGAAAGGGTTAAATATAAATTGAAAGAATGTTAACGCGACTTTTTCAGTTTTTATTTCGTACAATTTCTCGAGATTACATATTTTATCTATCAATTTCAGCGAATAAAATACATACCTTTGGTACGAGCTCCATTTTGGTATTGGAAAGTCTGAGAATTCGCCCTCCATACGAGACTTACAGGAGTGTTAGGTAAATCGACGTCGTTCCACATAGCGACGGTTGTCCTAGACTCGCCATTGGTGTCCAGTTCACTCAGTTGCACCCTTTCCACCCACTCGAGCCTCGTGTTCACCTATGGTCGGTCGTGTGGCCAACCTTCTGCACGTTTAAATAAGTTAGAGGGTGTCTCCGTTCTCGCGAATCGAAATCAACCGCGCCATGTTGGCTGGGGGGTTGAAATCACCGATAGAAATCATAATGGAGAATTCTAGAAGTTCTAGCTGCGTTCCTCGACGCGACGCTAGAATTCTTAAGGATTCTTGAATGATTCTAAGAACATTTTTTTGAAATTACTTTTCCCCAATGTATAAGATTAATTGTATCGAATTTTGAGAATTGAATTTTAATTGTGATTGCGTTCAGAAAATTTAGTTTAATTCGTGGTGATTGAAGGGGGTTGAATTGAATTGAAGGCTTATGCTATTAACAGAAATTTGGTTTCTTATAAAAGTTTTCTAAAGAAGACTAATGGAATGACTTAGTCTGATCGGTAAATTACTATCGTTTCACTTACAATTAATTTCGATCGATTGAGAAAGAATACTTAAGAGGGTAAGGAGGGTAAGGTGTTCAGAAGGAGAAAAAAGGACGAACGCGAGTCGAAAACTTTTCATCGATCAAATGGCAAAGTTTCAACGGTCTAAGCAAGCGGAACCCGAGTTCGGGACATATCCTCGTTCTTTACCTTGCGAATTCCAACGACTCAAACTGGAACGCGTCTATACATAGAAACAACCCTCGAGTTTCCTTCCCCTTCTTTTCCCTTTGCTCCTGAATGGAAATTTGACCCAATCAATCCTTAATAAAGTGAATCTTCCTTAAAATCGCAGAATTTCAAGAAGATATCTATTTCATCTTCGTGGAGAATTAAAATAGACTTCGAAAATAGAAATAAAATTAAAATCCTGCCGCCTCGCACGAAAGTTCTTGAAATTATCCACCCTTGTCGAAAGCACGCATGTTATTCAAATAATTTTCAACCCCTAAATTAATTTCCCATTTGTTCAACCAAACAGCTTGCTCGTTAAATTAAATAAAAATTCTCCTAATCAACTCCCAAATCCATTAAATATCTACCGTTGATGAAAGCACGCTTAAAACAATTTGCAACCCTTACATTAATTTCCCATTAACTCGAATGCCAGATAAACAAATCACCCATCAAACGAACATAATTTTCCTTTGTGCTCTGACAGACCGATCCCCCCGGTTCGCGGATAATCCACGTCGGTTAACAGTTCGAAATCGACACGGATGTCTTGTGATCAGGGAAGGAACGACGCCATCGTCGCGACGCTGCGCTGGCTTGCTTAAGAGCACGATTTCAGGGAGCCTGAGGTCTTACGAGACGTATGAAATTTTCACGACGAACAAGACGCGTCATTATAGCGTGACATGCCACGACAAAACGGGGGCTGACTTCGTACGTGCGATATTGAATTATCGATGGCTGTCACGTGTTTGGATATTCATGCGCCGCCACGGTATCGGCGGTATCGAGGGGAATTTTTCATTTGACACGCGAGGGAAGTTTCCTTTAATTTAACCCATTGCTGTCGAAAGATTTCGGTCGACGATTAATTTACACGTTAAGCGCCACGTCGGTCACCGGTGATCGACACTCGAAGTTTTGTACAATCAAATAATTGACAAAAAGATAGCGTTAATATTAAGCTAATAACGGTGGGTATCGAATTGAAAGGTTAAATTTGAATATATCGACTGGGTCGCGTCTGACTACGTACGTCCATTTTCACTGTGCCACTCAACGCGCATAATTTTTACCTACGATAGACCATATCTCACTTCGAACAACGCGAGTTAAAGATTAACCCTTTCACAATTTCGATTTCCTCTGACAAGTAAAATTTCTGGAATTGTATGCTTCGGGGGTGGAATAATTTTTCTAACATTCTGTGTCTCGGATACCGCAATCACGTGGTAATTTCGATTGTACTTGATTTGGAATAGAAATCAATAGAGTTCAAGATTAACGATCACTTAAACCTTAAAACGTGCCTCGATCTTTCCTCGAACGTCCCCGGAAACTAATCTCCTTGACGCGTTTGTGGTAGACAAAGAAGGAAACCAGGTCGCGGCGTGCACCCCACAAAGATTAATCAAAAGCAGAGGATGAAGGGTGGGGATTCGAGAAAGGAGGCGAAAAATCGGATCGTTGTCCAAGGACCATGGTTCCCCGCTTCTGTCGGCGTAATCCGATCCAAGACATCTATGTCGATAGGGCAATAATTAGGCTGCTTACAGAGCTAGAAAGGGTGAAGAAGAAGAAGAAGGAACGAATAGGAGGGTGGGGAACGGTTGTGCAGCGGCTCGATGTCGGCCCTTTCTGTCGCCTCGAAGAGGGTCCAAGACTGGTCCGGTAGTCGTGTCGGTTCCCGTGCCCTTTCATCCCTTTCGACGTCCGCGCCGCCGTGAATAGGCGAAACTAGAGGTACATCTTGTAGAGGGCACCGGTCTTCTTCTTCTTCTTCTTCGTGGTCCACGAGAGGCGCACACGTTTCCCAGCGAAAGGGTTAGGTAAGAAGGATAATCCAAGCTAGCTGTGGAGCCAAAGCGTAGTCAACTTGTCCCGCCAGGATCCTTGACGTCTTATGTGAACTTTACTTTATCCTTCGTCGAACGACGTTCGCTGGTTAGGACTTTGGTTAGCGATGGTCTCGAACCCGGTGTCCATGGTTCACCGTGAAAATTGATTCGATGTCGATTGGAATAGTCTCTCTTTAGATATCTTCAGGTATATAAGTACTTTTGTTAACTAAAGTATAGATAATAGACGAGTACTTTGACACTTGGAGCTAGAGTTTCAGAATATAGACGTGAACTGGCGTTGCTGGATTTGGGAATTAACCGTTTCAGTGCCAGGGGTTTTTAAAAATCCGTGTCGGATTGTGCCATGCAGCGCGACAGCGCTTCGTTTATTTATCTGCGAGTAATGCCGATCGAGTTTATGCAGATGGTTTACGATTATTTGAAAAAAAAAAAGAAAAAAAAGAAAAAATAGTAATTATGAGAGGAAACTCTGATACGACTCGCGGCGTGCTATATTCGGAACCGAGCGCGTTGGGTATTGACGATCGTGGCACATTTCACCAAACATCGCGGCACATTTCACCACAGTACGCGAACAGCGCGATCGCGCTGCGTGGCACTAAAACGGTTAAAAGGTATAGAACTAGGTACATAGGAAGGAAATCGCAAAAACCTAATATATTCCAAAATCTCTCATTTCCATGGCCACCCACAATACCCGATCGAATGGGCAAACAATCAGTAGTCCCAAAAACCGTCATCACCATCTACCAATCTCGTTCTCGTTTCGCAGCAGGACACCCTGTACGATTAAATTGCTCGAAAGCTTGCAAGACAGAGTAGCAGCAGCAGAGAGAGAGAGAGAGAGAGACAGTGAGAAAGAGAGGATTGAATGCCCATCACTAAATAGGGTACAAGGGGGGTCGAGAGGCCGGGGCCTGAGGTGAGGTGGAGGGTTGTTGGTTGGGGCCGCCTGTATAATGGCGGCTTCGGCAGAGAGACCCAAAAGAAACCCATAGATATCGCATTGCGCGGCTGGGACTGACGGGACAAAACAGCCCGACAATAGAGGGGGGGGGGGGGGGGGGATATTCGGTCTTCTCCGCGAGATTCGTGGGCCAGCTGGAGGGAGAGAGGAAGCGAGAGGAACCGCGTTCGCAGAACAGGAAGAAGGGAAAAAAGAATCGTTTTCGCGTCAACGGGAGCTGGAACCGAGACACGCCAGTCTGCTTGTTCTTAGGTCCTTCTCGCGTGTCGATCCATTAATTAAACATCCGATACCGGGCCACTTTTAACCCGTCGTCTTTCGAGCAACGTAAGATGGGGAATATAGAACAAACGTTGATACGTTCCTTTTCTTTTAATACCATAAGTATTATTAGCTAGTACTTTCTATTGGAAGTAGAATTTCATGTTATTATAAATAAAATTTATATTGTACCTTTGAAAAGTGGTTGGGTTAAGGTAATTCTATATTTGAATATTTCCTTTAAATGATTATTATTTAAAAATAATATACCTTCTGGTTTAACTGGTTAGTTTTTAATAACGTAAAGGAAATAATAATAATTTAAAATAATTTAAAAAATAAAAAAAAATTTGTTTAATAAATTTTATTAATTATATATTTATTTAATTATTCGCGGACGATCGACGCATATATGCGTCGAAATCGAACCGTCACAGTAACTTACAAATTCGCACGTATATTTAAGAAATATCGTCCCATATTTTTCACACAAATAACAACTATAAGTGTGGAGAACAGAGATTCACGATACGTGCTTCGGAAAAGGGAACTATTGCTTGTTTTATTTGAAATAAATAATGTTCCGTGCGCTACTGTGCCAAGCGTAAAAATCCTCCGTCCTCTCCGTTCAGTTTAAAGTGATTCGAATTTTTATTTGCCAAAGTATCCACCGACTGGTTTTGCATAAAAACAATTAAAAATTAATTTTTGACAGTTGACAAGTATCGGTTACGTTGCGATTGAATACTCGTTAAGATCCGTTAAGAGAACAATCCAATCAGTTCGTGGACGTAGAACGAGGCAGGCAAAGGTGTGCAAAACACGCGGCGCGAAATCAATTTGTACTCGGGACGATAAATCGTTAACGAGAGTTATAAAGTTCCTAATTACTCGAAGCCAGAGGCCGTTATCGAGATACCAGGATCGGTCTTGAAGCGTATAACGATTACACGGATGTTATTATTCCGTTCGATTTATTAGATGTTTTCTGCTTCGATAAAAAGTACTTTCTTCTTCCTTTCGTTGCTTCGGGCCTGATTTGCTTCTATCGATGTTGTTCTGTGTCAACGATTAAGCAAAAGATTTTTTAAACAACTCAAAAAGAGAATTTATAATTGTTAAATAATACTTTTGTACCCTTATCAAAGGATTTTTGGTATTTCAAATTTATTGTTAATAAACGACTCATGTTCTTGAAATAAAAGTGGGTATTTTGAATGACCGAGGTATTAAATATTCTATTTTTTTTTTTTCTTTTATAAAGGGAATTCATAAGGTTTTGTTAAAGTGTTTCACAGTCGAAGCTATAAGCAACGAGTGCTTTTTCTGAGTACGTTAATGCTCACGATCAATTTCAGTTCCCAGCCCATACCGTTTTCTTCCCCCAAAGAACCCCGCCGCTTAATCGATACGTCGCTTTTAGACTCTCTGACAGCCTAAGCGTGTCTAGGAATAGATGTTGGTGCACATTCTGCTTTATTTTACCATGGAGAAGTCTGATTGTTTGCCTTCAAACAATAGTTTCATCGATACTTTACCAATTATCACAATTTTCTTGTTAATAGAATTCCGGTATCAATTATCCAAATGAAACGAGAAATAATTGAAATACGAAGAAGTCGTGGAAGTTTCAAAAAAGCTAATATCCGTAAATCTAATGGAGTGAAATTATAAAATTTCGGATAGAAAGAAGGCAAAATGATGGGTTGTCAGATATCTGAATTGGAAAAAGTGAAACCTAGAAATACCTATTTAAGTAATGAAAATTCAGCGAAGGACAGTTAATTTTATCCGAAACTTGCGATACAAAGTGGTTCAAATCTGTACAAAAAGAAAAATTCAACGACCCAACAAAAATTGCCCTTTTCTTTTAAATAAATAATACGACGATGACGAATGTTAAATTTCACTTACTTAATCTTCAAGATCATCCACGTCAAATATTATACTTCTCGAAGAAACAAGTCCCACTGGATACGACGAGTGACAATGTTACGTGACAGACTGCTGACAATAGAATAAAAATATGTGGGTTCGCATGACCGTCGGTAACCCTCGGGTTGCGTTTATTATAATCGAAAGCCTATCATACGACTGTTGGGGAAAAAAAAAAATACAGCTATAGTCCCGGAAGTTTCTGAAACGATCCCGTCTTCCGTGTCGGCCGAGGGAAACAGGTGGGGAAACGCTGTTGTGAGCATGAAACCACCTCGAATAACTTAATACACGAGCAGGTTGTAACTTTATTATCGTATCGTTGTTAATTATGAAATTTCCATTGAATTGAAGCGCAAAGAAAACGTACGACAATACTTTACATTTCATGTCATTTACATTTGTTAATTTAGGAGTTGGGTGTGTTATAAATTTCCACAGCGAGCAGAGTTAACAATGACAAATGATAATTCTGATAAGAAAAAATTTGAAGGCTATAAATTAATGGATAAATAATAATTCTATAGGAAAAATATTTCGAGGCCCGAGATTTAGCTTAGTCAATTATTAACGAATAATCTCTCTAACGGAGAGAGTTTGAAATTTGCAAAAGTTGGCGACCAGCAATTAGTGTAATTCGAATTTCGAGCGATCGTAACAAGTATCCAGTGAATCCTTTAAATCGTTCAGCATCGGTTCTTCGGGAACACGTCGATACCACCCTATTGGAACGAACTGTCTGTCTGTCCCCCTTCCTCCAGCTCTCATTCTCTCATGCCCGTTTACCGAATCTATCAATTGATGCCGAGGTCCAAACAGAACGAACGGGCACGGTTAACACACACGCAGCTGCACCCCCGAAACAGCTAGATCCAAATAGAACGGATATATCTGCTTGTCCATCTGTCGTTGTGTAACGGAACACCGGCTAATAGTATTAGAAATATATACGTGTGTATAGGGTGTTTCACGAAGAACCGCAAACGTCACAGGGGGTGATAGTATGAGTCGTCTCGAAGGAAAAATTTCAGTGACAAGGATTTTTTCGAACGTGTAAAAAAGAAACATCGACGGTGGATAATTTAGGGTGGCAAGTTTCTGAAATTTTCTAAATTACTCTGAGACAGAATTGCGTTACAATATCGTGTCACACACGTGACGCACCTCTGTCGTTCAAAACTTGAAGTTTAATTCTGATTACAATTTGCACAGTAAATGCTTGTCAAGTGTGAAGTAATTGTTTTAACGCTCCATAATATTTTAATAAATTGTCAAAGTCCAGTGTCAAAGGGTTAAATGATATTATCCTGAAAGTTGGTGGCAAAATTAACTTTTTTATCATCAATCACAATATTTTCTGTACTTCCTGAAACATCCTGTATATGTATATCCGACTAAACAACCCCATTGTCAAACCACTCGATCGACGCACCCCCCCTCTGTCCCCGCGTGTGCGGATTACGTGTGTAAACGGTTGTGTCGGTGGTGGGTTTCGATCGTTTCGTTGCACGAATTTCCACCCCTCCATCGAAAATCTGCTAAAGCGGCTCATTGTGATCATTGGCAGTGCCGAGTGCTTGTTGAATCACGACTCGATCGCGACCACTCTTCTTTCCTTACGGATTTCCGTTTGATTCTGGGTCAATCTAACGATCGTGCCAAACGAATT
This sequence comes from Stelis phaeoptera, assembly GCA_943735885.1. Lineage (NCBI taxonomy): Eukaryota > Metazoa > Arthropoda > Insecta > Hymenoptera > Megachilidae > Stelis > Stelis phaeoptera. Next base: position 14,778,013 of record OX030932.1, on the reverse strand, counting down.
CGAGCTGGAATTGCGGAGAATTTGCTACGAAAAGTGCGAGGTAACAGAATCTAGGATGACCGTGTCGTAAGACATCCTTAATCATAGGGGTGACATACCTTGTTCATACTGGCATAAAATTATACTCTATGAAAATTATCATTTTATTTAATTAAAATATTTACCACTGGTACCGCGGTTGATTTCTATCAGTGATACAGAAACTTACGAATTCTATCTTTTCGAAGATTCTACGGGCAGAAATATTGTAAGTCGATTTGTTAAACGATTGAATATCGTTAACGGTTGCATCAGGATTACCAGCAAATCCTGTATGATCGTTGATCGTAAGCTGGATGCAATCGTTGGCAATTACTCGGTTTCTCTCCGAGCCACGTTCGTGTCGTGTATCGAGGCTGAAAACGTTCGGTTATTCGATTCGTGGCGAGAGCTACGATCCCTTTAAATGTTTTCAACAAGCTCGGCAAACATCAGCAGCAACGTGAATCTGATCACGGAATAACGAGGCGAAAGTGGGAACGCCTAATTGTTCGACGGATCTGTCGAACAAACTGGCGAAGGAACCTTCTCTCCTCGATATCCTACAATTATCCGGCAACCGTGCACGGTCTTGCAACAACACGCGTCCAGGGACCTCGATTGTATTTCTAGGAAGCCAGTTACCCGAGGTTAATTGAATTATCTCGTATGTATGCAGAAACGCCACCCGTCTAACCCGGTAGATTGCATTAGAATCTGTTGTCCGCGTACCAAATGAATCGTGATCACGTTTCTGTACAACGAAATCGTGATTCCGAGACGAAAGGAACCTTTGATTTTTATTATTTTCGATCCTTTCGTTACACGAAACTATCCGACACTTTCAATGGCTGTTTGTAAAATGGCATACCCAAATAACTGTAATTATCCAAAATATAATTGCTCTGCTTTTGCAGTTGAAGTTTTCTATTACTTAAGTTTAAGTAATTGCTAGGTTGCCAACTAAGTTGGAAATAAATTCAAAAATGCTCGGAATTTTACCACAAAGGAACGGAAAGGTTGCTATAGGTGTACCAGTAGTTATTGATTGGAATGAATAATTCTATGAATATGAGTATTGGTGTTGAAACGACACATAGTCAAGATCTTTGAAGCATGATCCAACAAGTACCCATACGACATTCTCATCCAGATCGCGCGAGCGAGGAATTCGAAAATCGCGAGGCCAGGCGCCGCGTAGACGGCGGATCCTGTGCTTTTTCTTCGCCTGTTTGCTTGTTTGTTTGTTCCGGCTGTTTCGTCCGTTACCTACTCTACTCTTTTTCCTTTCTTTCCCATCGTTCTTCTCTATTCTACAACGATTGATACTCCGACACTTTGAACACCTTATATTTCGTATTCAATTAAAGATTACTTCAGAAACACACCCCAAATCGTTGTCATCCCTTCAATCGAATCAGACAATTGTTTTGTTACGGTTGTATAACGATTTTCATCGCGTTTAGTCGGTTTAGATCGGTGGTCGCGTCGGTTCAGGCAGACTTCCGAGGGGAAGGTGGCGCTGGCGTCGTTGCACGGGGATGGAACTCGGTCCCCGTCGGCGTGACGCTATTTCGAGAATGTGGGAATCACCACGGTTGCATTTCAGTTCGTATTACCTTCGTTTCGCGGTAAACAATACCAGGGTGTACGGTTACGGTTGTCTGTCGCAGCGAGATCCAGCCACCGGTCTGCGGCCGATAACGACCGCACTTTTTCCTTTTTCCTTTTTCCTTTTAACGTTTTCAAAGCTCTTATAATCCCCCGATCGAGATCGAATTTGAAATTATTCAGTTTAGAAAATCGCTTCGTAGAGTTCCGAGTTATTTCTTCACGGATGTTAGCAAGTTTTGAAGTGGTCGCGGTGTTTAATGAAAAATCGAAGAAAAGAAAGTGTACGCGACCGGAAGGAGCACCGTGTGCAGGGACGTCCGATGCACTCGGCTGCGACCAGTTCTATCACGCAACGCTCATTAATGTCGCGGACGATTCTACGTTGGAAACGAGTCACTCGGAGTTGTTTCTCCGTGTTGCTTAACACTGTAAGCCATGCGCTGTGTGCAACCTTCGTTTCCAAGAAGCTTCATATGTACTCCTACGTTGTATCAGGGCTGAAGTTTTGGACCTAACCGAAAGATGAACACCGAGGTTCCCCAAAATCCTAAATTAACCTTCTTCGTTTTGTCCAGTCACTTAACCCTTCGTCCGCATTTTCGGCACAACACAAAAACTTGTAAAATAGGAGGCTACTAAATTAACACATCCATTAAGTTGTGCTCCTCAATTTCAACTATCAAAGCCAGCAACACCTAACCCTCAAACGTTCAAACGTATCCAGCTCGTCAGCAGCTTCCTCTCGAATCGAGCTGGCGGTAGCAGAATCAGCTTCCGTTTGGTCCTCAACTCGAAGGCCAGAGATTTGCTGCGTGAAACGCGACAAAGACAGGAAGGCGTGGAAAGAGCGAGAAGCAAAAGAACCGGGCGGAAAACTGGCCACGTTCCTCGAACGTAAAGGCTGCCTGTTACACGCTGCCTTGATGATCTTGGCGTTAAATTCAGCCGTCAGAGCTTTCAGCAGGGTTCAGCAACAGCGTCAGCAACTCTGTTTTTTCCCCCCCTTCCCGTTCCTCCCTGAAGCTATATCCCCCAACTTCCCTCGTATCCATATTCGCGACTCCATTCGCGCTCGTTCCACCCTCCCACCTCGTCCCAGCGCACCCTCGTCTCCTATCGCGAACCGACGACGACGACGGCGACGGCGAAGCTCGTCACGCACATGCTGCAACGACCTTTTGCATCAAAAGCTTTGTTTATGGGCCGAGAAGATTTATAGGCGGCGCGACGATATACGTACGAGCGAGAGGCCGTTAGATCTACGCTCGAAATACGACCGCGAAGGGAGGTGTTCGTTTCTTTTGGATAGCGACAGGTAGACGCGGAGCTGACTGCTCGACGATGTCGCGCGGAAAAACCGACTGATCGAGCGGATAATGGGTTCGTAGGATCTTCAGGGTCGTCAATGAGCTTCCAGTTCGTGGAATCGCGAATAATGATGTTCGGAGAGGAACCGAGGGATGAAGTGGAGAGGAGATTCTTCTAGTCTGGTGCCTTGGTGATAATCCTGGAGTATTTTGGAAATCAAGCGTGAAATTCTTCGTTTCATACAAATCACTTCTATGGTTGGGTTAGGTTCACTTTTGCTTTGTTTTAAAAGACACGTATGTTATGATCTGTAGACGTTCGGAACTGGTTCTCAAATTGCTTAATCTTCGACGGACGAAGGCAGGGTCGCTTTGGGCCGTAATTAAAACGTCGTTAAACGTGGGATTGAAGGTTGAATCGTGTAAAAAGATTTGACGTAAAACTGCTTGCAGATGTAGCAATTATAATTAAGGCTTATTTCTTGCATTTTATCTTTATACCGGGGCGAGGCTAAGACTTTTAAATCTTTAAAAAAAAAAAGATATTCCAAACTTTCATCGTGTGGAGTGATAAATTGCCAATTAAGCGTCGCAATTTGACAGCCGTGAAAATAATACGCTTATAGAATAATAAACTACCAATTTGTATCTATTAGTCCTAAAAAAATACACAACCTTAGATCACATCCTTGACGAGAACTCAATAGCACCTTGTTATAACCAACATCCCCAAGATGGTTAGCTCGGTTGAGCCAACCTAACTGAAAACATTAACAACGAGCAAAGCGGAACAAAGCGTATCTGAAAGCAAACAATTAAAAAACTGGATCATCGTCTTGGGTCGAGTGCATGAACCACAATCGTACGAAACTTATCGCGATGGAAACAGAATAGGGAATACGAATACGGTGTACAAAGTGTTAACGACTGGTCCGTCGCGCTGGTAATTGCGCATTAGATCTTACTCCGATCGATCGTGAAGGCACGCTCGCAGCTCGATCATTACCGTCATTAAATTTCCGATAGGGCTCGGGACACGCTGATTGGCCGCGATGAGAAGAGCAACGGACTCCGGGATCCGGTCGCCGTTGGAAACTCCTTATTTAGCCGGTCGTATTATACGAGAAAACACGGAATATCTGGCGCTGACTATCTCCACAGCTGCTCCAACAGACCTAACCGTCCTAATAGAAGCGCAACCGATCTCTTATCCGCTTCGCCGCCTCTCAAACCGCGTCCGCTTTAATCTTCTATCACTTTGGCCGAGCGGACCGATCGATGCGGACAGTACGCGTCGCTCCTTGTGGCCGCCAGTCAATTTTATTTGCCATCCTATGTTCGAATCTCTTAAACGACTTTATGGGATTTGTGAAAATGTTTCAAATTGATAGATTTGACCAGCCAATGATACTGACAGGTTAGTTATTATCGTCTGTTTATCGGGTTGGTCACAATTTGGGACAAACTATAGGAACAACCAGAATTTCTAGGAAATCTGGAGTGTATGTCCCTTCTTTGCCCATAAAAAGTGGCATCAGCTGGTCTTTGCATCCTGTCACACCACACGTTTATTCATTTTCGATAAGATTACTTCTACAGAATAGTGTTTAATAATTTCAGATACTGTGAAGTAGGAAAGGGGAAAGGTTCGGCGTTTCATTTTATTAACCAAATTACGTGGTTATCCGGAAACAAGAAGAAAAAGAAACACTGTCGAACTTCAGAGACCCTCCAACTATTCCGAACGAGTTTGGTTGGCGAGCACGGTGTTCGAACATCGATACACCGGCCGCCGTAGGTGTTCATTCTCGGTGGCGCGGACGTTACGGGCCACGGGTGTAAAAAAAATCGCGCGAAAGAAAAGGCAGGAAGCGGCGGCCAGTTTCTCCGTCCTGCTCGGATCGTGGTCGCCAGACGAATGTCGCGCGAGTCTCCGTCCTCGTCTCGCAGCCGCCCCCCACCCGTCGCTTTCGGCGATTCCGCGCGTTCCGCATCACAGGGGAATCCCTACCGCGTCGAAAGCGGGTGGTGGGGGGAAGCCACGGCCAAGTGGGCGGTGCCGAATCAGGCCACGCCCCGTCGCACTGCCCGTTTACCAGCCAGGCGCGCTCGTCAAATGTTTTTCGTCGCGGATTATGACGCGGTCTGCGCGATTATGACCACCTCTCTCGCTCTCGCTATCTCTCCCTGGCTGTCTTTGTCCTCTTATCCCTGGTTCCTTCCTTTTTTTCTCTCTGTTATCTCGCTCTGCCTTTCCTTCCCGAGGCCGGGATCGTTTTATCCCTTCTTTCTGGGACGAAGTTTCGCTTCTTGTCCCAGCCCGTCGGACCACGGTTCTCAGCCTGACCACGCTCGAGCCGGGCACCAAAGCGGATCCTCTCTCGTCCCGTCGCGGCTCCGGCATCGATCGTCGTCGTTCTCTCCTTGGATCGTCCGAAACGGAGAATAGAGCGACGTCGATTCAGCGCACCCGAGAGGACGTCTTCGGCAACAATGAGACAGGTCGCGAGTCGAGGGGGAAAAATTCGAACGCGGCCAATCGGCGATACACGCTCCGAGGAATCGCCTCGTCGCCCGGACGATATCCCGAGACTTAGCCGCGGTTAATGGAACTTGTGGCTCCTATTTTGAGCGCGGTTTCTCGAGCTTTTCAGAGCCGCGGACGACGGGGCGGGGAAGGGGGCGTGGATTGGAATTGTACTACACGGCGATGTCTGGTTCGGGTTTATTCATTGATGAGTCATTGATACTCGGTTAAGAGACTTTCAGGCGTTCGTCTGTGGAAGGTTAACACCTGTGCACCGAGTCGGGAACAAAGAAGAGGATGAAGGAGCAAAGTGCCTAGCATTTGATCCTAGATTTCAGTTTGATCAGCCGATAAGCATGATTTCATGATACTTTATTCGTCGTTAAAATGCACTTGGACTCGTTGTACTGGTTGTTCTTGAATGGCTATCAAGATGACAAGGTGGATGTTGTGGCATACTTCATTGAAATGAGTGAAGCTACGTATGTACACGCATCGAATAAATTTTTTTAAACCTCGGAGAATGAATGCCGTGGAACAGATATGGCGGATAGATTCAGGGTCATTTTGAATTATTTTATACATTTTATTTCTGTAATTGGGACAGAGCGACCACGCCAGCTGAATAACGATGAATGAAACAGTGAAATTGAGAGATCGAGTGCTTATACTCTTAACAGTATGCTCTGTAACGTGTCTTGCCGCGTACGCCGCATTCCACTGTGGCATTGAACGCGTTAATCAAACAACTTAAGGCACATACACCGTCGTAACAAAGTTTCGCTCGCAAAATCTCGAAGTAACGTGACAATACACGGTCGACATTAAGCCGCGATCGCGAAACGACTGATCAAACGTTTTCTCAAGCGTGTACGCGGTTTAAGGCTTCGGAACAGCTTGTTGCGAACCGTTTGAACGCGAAACTGGCACGTGTCTTAAAACTGACGGAACCGATGTTAAGCGTTATCGATCGGCAGGAGAGCAGCGGCAGTCTTTTGTATGCGGTAACATTCTCGTGGAAGAAAAAAGAAAAAGAAAAACGAAGAAAGGAACAACTACTTTTCCTTTCGAGATCTTCCCGTTGAAACCCTGGGCGATTTCACGGGAGACCAATTATCCGAAGCGAAACTTCCAGCCAGCCGGTTTCGGCTACAATTTATATTTAAAATAAAAGTGGCCGCCGGTGAAAGGATTAACTGTCGGCTTCGCCGTGAGAATACGATATTACGCCGGGTCGTTTAACGCCGATCCGTTAATGCGTCGAGTGTAATTAGAGACTTTTACAACGGCCCGTAGTCTTGTCTTGCGCGCTTTTCGCTACCTGAGAAGCGATTCCTCGTTTGTTTCCATTCACCGCCGCCTGTCAGCCACGAACGACAGCTGACAATACACATTAACATGCGCGAACAGGGGAACGATTCGCAAACACTTGTAATAATACCGCTAACCTATAGGATTCGAATGAAACGTCCAAGCTTTGAACCGGTGGATTGACAAACAACGGGGAACGATGATGCTGGAATCTTTAAACCCTTCGTTTCAAAATCCTAATTTTCAATTACTGCGATACGTCATTGTTTATCGCCACTTAGGATAATGTTATGGCAGCTGAGAAAGTTCGGCTTTAAGTAGACGATATTTGTGACTTGTCACATAATAATTTCGTAGTTAAGTATTTGATGTAATTTTTATAGTCATCCGCGGTAGAGCTTGAAAGATTTTGAGATTCAAGGTTTTCAGTTGCTGCCTTGGGTGTCAAATGTATGGTATTCAGCTGCAAACTTATGTACCAACTCACAAATATGCGACACTAGTCCTCACAGGTGTCAGTCTATAAGGAAAAGATACCATTTTGATACAATTTTAGTATCCCGTTTCCCATTTTGTTTTGATATTAAGGTGAAAACCATCATCCCTCGGTTAATTGAAGCCATGGGTCATCGATAACCCATGTAGCATGGAATGTCTTAAGTATCTAACAGCTAACTTGATTCATGACACGATCTTTGTAAACAATTCTTAAGTTATCTTAATGGAAAACTTCAAGAAAGGGGTTAATCGAAAACTTTCTTAAGTAAACGACCGTCTAATTGGTCTTAAGGGTTCCATCGGTTATCTGGAATCTTCGAAAGCTCTAAAAGCGTGAAAATCCTGAAGGACGAAAGAATTGCAGAGCAAACAGGACAGCTTTGGTAACGATAAACGCTGTCGACCCTTCGAAACGGAGAAAGTCAGTCGGATCGATCGTGGTTCTATTTACACTAGCTGTTCGATTCACGATGCGCATCAACGGGCTTCGATACAACCCCAACGGCAATCCCTATTCGAAACTACATCATTTTTAAATGACTTCTATAGAATGATGCGTTCATACGGGTGGGAAACAGCTTTGGGCGTACGATAGTGGCTCGAAAATTGTCCACAATTCGGCCAACTCTGGAGACAGGTGGTCATTCTAGGAAATCCCGAGTGTATGCATCCTCTTTGTCATATGAAAGGTAGAAAGAATCTTTAAGAAGCGGCATCGATTGATATTTGGATATTGTGACACTGTAAGTTTGTTTAATTTGGATAAGTAGTTCGGATAACGAGAGTCGACTTTCGAGGCAGCACTACTTTTATCATCTAAAGGCCTAAGAATTGGTTTTTTGACGATCCAGACTACTTCGGTACAATTTGGGACACGAAAGGATCAATGGGGCCATTATGGAGTAGATTTGCTTAAAACAAGAAATTCACCATCGTCAAAGATTCACCGCGAGAAGATTGACTTAAGTTACTCGAATGCTGAAACTAGCACACCTAGCAATGTCTTGGAAATGAAAAAAAAAAAAAAGAAAGCTTCAAACTATAATTGTTTGTCAAAATCGAAGGAACGTTTTGTCCGACGCAAAATTTCCCAACGAAAGATCCCACTGGATAAGGCGGCTCGATATCCTGACAGTCGTCTGAAAGCGCGGCGACGCGACGTCGTCGTCCGATGGGTGTACATGTATACACAGGATGGCGAGACTCGCAGGCCGATTTCCGATCTGGCTATCGCAGCAGAAAGTGTTTCTGGAAATCACGGTGGGCAGCGCGCGCCGCTTGGAAAGCTCTCGCGGATTTGGCAACACTGTGACGCGTTGGGCGTCTCGCTAACACTCGACGGCGCGAAGGACGAGGGGTCCATACGAGCGACCGAACGAAAAACCGTGAGGTTTCCAGCGACGGAGGTGGAGGGGAGGGCGGAACCGCGAGCTGGGGAGGGGAAAGTGCCGAACGGACGCGTGAGATCGTTCGAGGAAAGGTGGGGACATGTCACGTGATCGACGCCGGAGGGAGAACGTAGCGAGTGGCGGGGACTCGATGGGCGGAGTCGACGGTTTCTCCTTCGTCGGTGGTTACGCGGCGCACGGCGCAGGCCAGCAACGGCGTCAGGGAGGAAAAGGGGGAAAGGAGGGGGGGGGGGGAGCGATGTTCGTAACGCTGGCTCGCGCGAATTTTGGCACAGCTCGCGAAAATTTCTCACTCGGCTCTTTTCGCGGAAAACTCGGACGGCTCTCGACACGGCCAATCGGCTTGAATTATGACTGATGAAGTGCCGTTCCGGATTAACGGAGAAAACCGGCTCTGCCGTTGCTCGGCCGGATTGTTGACGATGCCGAACGGAACGCGCGTTGCGCCCTGGGCGAGGATTTCACCGGCTGCTTTAACTGCGCGACACGCTTCGCAACCACCGGCATGTTAAAGGGAGGAATCGAAACACCGCGAAGTTTCTATTTTCGGGTGCTTTGAAGTATAAAATTACTTCGAAACGCGAATGCATCGTCTACGATGATCGAACGAGGATGGAAATCGAGCGAAGAATTTTGACGAGTGTACATTTACCTAGTCCAGAATCTACGCTAACGTGATTCAATTCTGTAGCCGTGTTAGAATATCAATCGGAGAGTCAAATGATAGCGGTCCATAGATTTTTGAATATCTGTCAAAAACAGTGACGCGAAAGAAAAATAGGTTCTCTGCGTCGAACACCTCGGTCGAGGTATTGTCGGATGGAAAAGCGACGCCGGTTTGCGTTCCGTCCGCGGCAAACACCGTGAAAATCCAACGTGTCGATCGGCCGTGGTTCTCGACAGCGAAGCTTCGAGCAACGTCGATCGCCGGCATCCCCTTCTACCACGGAACCCCCGCCCTCGGAATCGAGTACCGCGGGGAAGGTGGTGTTAATGGGCGTACTCGCGGTTAACACCCTTCGACGGGTGCTAGTGGGGGGTATACGGCGAGGGAGAAAATATCCGAAGCTCAGTGCACAACGGAGAATCGCTAGAGAGGGGATGAGCGAGAAGGTTCGAGTGAGAGGGAGACGGTGAACGTCGGAAAAGGCGTCGAGAGCAACGCCGCTCGGATTGGCGCCGGAACGCCAATCCGAACTACGAGCGCTCATTATCGCCCGCTGGACGCCAGGGAAGGGTGCCCATAGACGAGCGCCGTCCTCCTCGGTCGTGCTGCGTTGCCAGTGTTCTCGTCTTCGTTCCGCGGACGGAGTTGACGGTCGGCTAGGTTGCCGAGGCAGGCTCCCCCCACCAGGATCGAACGGAACGGTCGTAGGGGAAGGGAGGAGGAGCCCCTGCACCGTCTCAGTCTTCGCGTCGCTGCCCTCCAGCATTCACGCCTCCCGCGTCCGTTCGGCGGCGCAGGCACACTCCGCTCGTCTGCACGCACGCACACGCGGCCGTTACCGTACACGTAGACGCGCGTACACACGCCCTGAATCCGGACGAGGACTTTAGCACACCAACACCTCCGCGGGAGGTGTGGGGGTGAGCCCCCAGAGGAGGTGTCAATCCTAGCGCTGCTCAGTGACCATCGCGGCGCCACCCAAGTAACACCTTTCGTCCGCTCTCCAGCCCTGGCCGAGAGTTCACAGCAGAGCGAAGCAGAGCCAAGCGGAGCCGAGCCGAGCCGTGCCGTGCCGAGCACAACTCTTTCTCTCTTCTAGTTGATTTTTTCTATTTTTTTTTTCTGCCGGCCGCTTTTCGCGCGCGTTTATCACGCGTTCGAACTTTCTTCGGCTGGTGGATCAGCGTCCCGCCGTCGGACGCCGGTGCTCACGCTCGCTCCTCCAGCTTTCCCTCGCGTGCTCGCCTCGACTCGCTTCGCGTTAACGTTGGGTCGCGCCGCGCCGCGCCACGCCGCGCCGCGTCGCGCCGTTTGCCAAATCAACTCAGAAGTGAGCTGTGTGTGCACAGAGGAACTAACCGGTGGGACACAGTGCGTCCAGTGAACAGTGAACAGCCCGGATATTAACGACACACGTACACGTTCACACATACATACACACACACGAACACACGCATACATACAGTTGCGGGGTGCATCTCGAAACGTGGCCATCGACTGTTCAGCTGCCAGTGTGTCCAGTTGATGGAAAGTGTGCATACCGTGTTTGATCCGGTGTTCCGTTCGCGAGATTGATTCGGGAAAGAAAGTGGTGCTCGACAGACGAGAGAAGGTTCGTCGCCGAGTGGACGTACGATGTCGAGCGTACGTCTCGCGACGGACCTCGAGGACAACGAGAGAATCCGGATCGTGGTCCCGAGCGATTCGGAGCGGCGAGTCTCGTCCAGTTGAAACATGTCCGAGAAGCAGTCGAACGACGTTAACGCGGGTGAACGGATCCATGACACGGATCAGTGACGAACCGCGTCATTAGACATAATCGAACGATACCTTGGTTAAGTGTCTAGGAACAACGATATCGTGAACGCACTGTATGAACCAGAGAGATAGAGATAGAGAGTGTAAGAAAAAGATAGAGGAAGTGCGAGAACCGAGAAGGTGAAGACAGTGGTATATAGTAGTGAGTAGAAGGTGTTCGGGCTCCAGGTGTTGAGTACCTCGGTTTGAGTCACTCGAAGAGGAATCTCGCGCGACTCGGCACACCCGCCCGTCTCGATGAGATTCGAACAAGACACAGCGTGCAGGGGTACCCACTGCGCCAGCACTCCGCAACCCTCCGCGCTGCAGCAACGATCACGGCTCGAGGAGGTGGTGGAGGAGGAGGTGGACTCCTCCACGAAGGACATCGAAGGACAACGACGTAGACGAGAATTGGAGACTAACGTGGTCGAGGGTGCGAACACGGGGCCGAGGGCAGAGGCGGGGGGGCCTGGGATGGCGTACCCCGCGTCAGCGACGGCTCTGAATCAGCACTCGCCGTTTGCTACCTCGATAGCTGGCGCACCGTCCAGCAATCCGAACGGGCACATATCCGGTGGCCACCTGCCGGCACCAGCCGCCCCGCGACCGACGGACTTCAGCGTGTCCTCGTTGTTGACCGCGGCCAGCACACATCCGCCGATTTTGGGTGGTTCCTCGTCCCAGGGTAGCGCCTCGCCGCCACCCGGTGGACCCGGAAGCCCGGCCGCCGCGCCGGAAACGCCGCCTCCCTTACCTAGCCAGAGGGAATTGTCGCATCCGTCCTCGGCGGTCGCAGCGGCCAGCTATTTCAGCGCTGCCGCCCTGGCTGCGGCCGGTTTCTACAATCCGGCGGCCCATTTGCCCGCGACCAGCTCCCCCGGACCGACGGCCCATCATCTTCAAGGAAAAGGGATCCTCAGTAGCGCGCACCATCATCCGCATCTCAATCCGCACGGCATCACGCCACCAGGTGAGCCAAACAAACAAAAACAGTGATATAAACCGTCTGTCGGATCTGTTTCGAGTGACTTCTTCGTCAGGACACCGTCTAGGATATCATTTTGGTGGTCACGGTTTCTGGGAACAGTGTGACGCGTCCTCCCGGTGATTTCTAGAGGTTAGGGGCCTGTCTTCCGGTGATACAGGGTTGCGAGCCAGGCTCCACAGAGGACGGATAGGTCCTAGTGTAAAGTGGTGACCGGAATTTCTGAACAAGTGACCCAAAGTATAGAACCAGAGCGCTACAACTGTCGCGAAAGGTGTCTCTAGAGAAAATTGAATAGAATTCTTAAAAAATTTGCAGCAAAGTGCATCGTACGAACAAACTGTGAGTGGAAAGATCGGGATAGGTTCTTCTTAAGGTCAGAAATTAGGTTACAAAGTTAACGAAACGAGTATAGATTACTACGATCACCGCGGAAGGTGTTTCTAGGGGAATTTAACTAAATTTCCATCAAAGTGCATCGAATGAGCAAATTGTGAGTGGGATGGGTCCTCAGGATCAAAGGTTAGGGCACGATGTTAACGAAGGAGAGGAACAGGTTGTACTAGATCGATAAGCTGTATCAGAGAGCCACGGGTCCGTAATATCCAGTTCTGTTCGCAGTTAGAGTTAATCGGACAGAATTAATCGGCGCTAAGACAAATAGTATCGCGGGTCTTCGTTTGAAAGCCGGTGATTTCAGTCCAGATTGAGATGTAAACTCACGTTCGCGAGTGTTTAGCAACGGGTCTCGAGTGGTGGAGAAAATGGAATCCCGGCCGATCCTTCACTCGGCAAACCGTCGATCCTCGTCGAAAATAACATCTCACGTCGACGTTGTTCAAACGACGCGACGCCTGGCAAACAAACAGCTCCGTACCGGGATCGAGGATCTTGCCATCGTGGCTGAACATTCTGAAAAGAAACTTCTTCTTGCTTGTCGATACGGATACATTCAACCTTCTTGCGCGGTTTCCGTACGGAAATATTTGCTCAAATGCAACGAACAACAAAATAAGCAACATTCGAGCGAATATTCTTTGTCATATTCGTGGTCATTTTTGCATCCCTTTGCGATAGAATTTTTTAACGCAAAATACACGGAAGTGTCGCGGATTTAATTGTCAATCTCTTTTTATAACACGGTTTGCTTGTAATAAGATGTTCTTTCGTGGCAGCAGCGTTTCATGTAACGTCGTTTCGGTACAACGTGAGATTAATTAACCGTGTTACAGGAGGGTTGAGTGTATCTTCGTACCTCCAGGCTGTGAGTTTTGGCATACTTGGGTTGTTTGAAATTTTGGAGCAGAAAATATCGGATTTGCGACGTGGAAAGTTAGGGTTAGGTTTATTCTGATAATATCACTGTGGATATGTTGGAAATTTTTGGAACAAACTCGAGTTGTTAGGGTTAGGTTGGACAAATTGTTGATTTTTTAAATGTTCTACGATGGAAACACGTTTATGTAGGTTCTAAAGTTTGTGGCTAGTCAAACGTTGCAAAATCTTTGCGGATTGATAGAAATTCTTGTGTGACATGTCGGAGACAATTAATTCTGTTCATTTTTCAATTCTTCTATCGCGTAAGGATGATTTCTTGAGCGAACACCCGTTGGCAATCAATTTTGTAAACAAACTCGAGAAACAATGACATTTATTTCCTTATCCGATATAAAATTCTACAAACAATGAAATTTATGTGACTGATATTCCCTTCGATGAATCTTTTGGTCGTAGTTCGATTAATTTCAACAGAAATTCACGCCGTTTCTTACACCACAAAGGTGATCGCTACGATTTACACTCGTGAAGGAAAGAAGAGGGAAAATATAAAACTTATTATTAAAATATATCCGGTTATCCATCTTGACAGGTCGGTAGATTTTGTGTTGCATTTCAAGAAATCAATATACTAAATACTCCATAGACGACTGACAGCACCTGCAATTTCCCTCTTAACAATCGATTCCTTCTAAGATTGCAATATTCTACAAAACATAGGCTCGAAATTACTCAGACTTTCGTCCCCCTACCGTTTACCCCAGAAATCTCATCTGAAAATATACATTTTTCAACATAATCGAGCAAGTTTGGCGCGTGTAAATTCGTGCGTTTCGAGTTTGCATGTTTCAGAATTGCTCGACCGACTTTGAACAAAAAGAAACCATTAACGCGATGGAAAAATCAGCTGACATTTAATTAGCCTATCTCCGTGGCTTTTACGAGCGGCAACGTGCCGTTCGATAAAATTCCACTTACCATTTGCAACATCGACAAATGGTAATGTGTTCTTTTTGTAACGCACAAAGTGTTATTCTCCTCGTAAAAGCTTAGAAATTTTATTCGACACCAGCAGTGTAGTCGCAAGAAGCGTAGCTCCTCGGATTACATGGAAAATATTTTGTGCGCACGATCGTTGTGTTCTAAGAATCAATCTAATCGGTAACGAGTAAGTTTTGTTCGAGTTTTCTATTAAAAAATATGGATACTTTTTGTCGGATCATTTTTTTCTATTTAATTAACAATTTCAAAGCAAACACTCGTTCAACGTGGATTGTTTTAGTGTCAGAAGGTATATATTATTTTGTATTTGTCAGCATGGAGCGAATGTACTCCAATTATTATGCAATATTTACTTAAACACACTCGATCCTCTTATAAATTTATTTATTTATCGAATATGTATCGGCTTACTCAGTTGGTTCAGGAGATTTACATAACTATCGAGTCGTGATAATAAATTACAAAAATATGCAAATGATAAACGGCGAATAATTGCGACAATTCACACGGTATTCATACAACGCGATTTTCCATATATGTGTCACTACTTAATAAACTTAAATCACCCTTTTATATCAGAAAAATCTCCACGGCACTTTTAATCTTTGCTTAACGAACGAATTAACCGCGTTACGGGAGGGACTGTGCATTCGAGAAAGACTGAAACGGATTTGCTATATATTTTATTATAAACGATTTAATTACATAGTTCAATGAAAGTAAATATATTAATCCTTGCAACACCAGCACTTTCTTTCACATTAATTAGACTTGAATTAAAAATTCAGATATTTGAAATTTTCTGAATAATCTTCTCCAAGAAGTTTTCTACATCTTACTTCGAGAATAAAGTGTCGAAAACTTGCGTCAACGCAGAAAATGGCCCCCAGGTTTTCTCCATTTTGGATTCGTCCAGGATTTGACGAACAAGCTTGCTAATCATCCGAAGAAGACGCGAGCTCGGCACGCGAGACGATCGTTTCATCGTTTATTCATCCTCGCCGATGGCGATATACACTTATTTCCACGACGTTACCGTTCCGATCGGTTTGTTAACGTGGCCGGCCGTGTTTTCACTTGGCCACGACAATCACGGCTGTCAATCTTCTTCCGACGACGTTGTTAAACCGTTGCTCCGATCCGAGAATCGTGAATTTCGACGAAGATCCATCGTGGATCGGTCAGTCGGTGACTGGTTCGCCATCCGAGATCGTTTCGATCTCTGTTCGTTAATTTTTATGTTATTTCTCGGTGTTTTTCAATCGTTGGCTGACAGTTCGGCGAATATCATTCAGGGGTGAGTTGTTTAATAAGTTTCCTGGGGATTTGTGATACGTGTTTTGTATCTTTTATGTTACAATTTTAAACGGTTAGTGGAATAAGGTAACATTTTTGTTTGCTGTTCGGTTTAATGTTTAATTTTCAAGGATAACAGTCTGTACAACTTGGCACCTAGTTTGATTGAGAAATTATGAAGGGACGAATTTATTTAGCAGTGATTAGCGTGAATCTTTTAGCACAGAAATTTTGGTTTCTATGTTATTATGTGTGCAGCAAAGTGAAATTGTCGATTGAATAGATGATCTAATTTCCATTTCTTGGGGGATGAACTACAGGAAGGCGGATAGATATGAAGGGTCACGGGAAAGAACGATCATAGTCACGTTTGTCTAAATTTCCAGAATTCAGATTTTAAAGTTTCAAGTCGGTTATCTAGCTTACAAAGTACGGATAAAATTATTACTTTAACTTTTCACATAGAAGTACTTTATTTGTTATCGATTATGCACAAAAATATTACATTTAAAAAAAAACGAAGGGTAAATCAGCCTTCAAATATGGTAAAAGATATTGGATAACGGGATATCATTAAAAACTTGGTGACTAGGAGCTTTCCTACCTGAATGTTATCACAGATGCATTATGTCTCAGCATTCACACTCAGTTTCGTCAAAAAATGGACTTTCATCGTTCTTCCCCGTGGCCCTTCATATTAATTGGACGGTCTCGTGTGCTTCGTAGTCCACAATTTAGTGGTTTGTGTGTCAAAATATTAAATAATCTGCCGATTGCAGATCAATCTCAGTGTTGTATCAATTTGACAGATGCTAAAATGTAAAGCAACGTTTGTAGTCGATAGAATATCAAAATTCACTTTGTCAACGATAATTCCACGGAATTTAACTTTCATTTTATAAAACAATACTCTTCGACGCATGAACTATCACTTGTCTCGCAATATTTAATTCAGGAATAAATAAAAATCACCTTTCTTCAATATTTTCAACGGATCGTTCTTTCGAATTGTTAATTCGACTACAATAAGGGTAGATTTTATTCAGAATCGTTCATCCTCTGATCACCAATATCAAAATCGAAGGTTAACAGACTCGAACTTGGCCGCTCGTTAATTTCCCCGATCATGAGCTCGCGTTGGTGGGCAATTAAAGTAAAATTAAAGGTGAAAACTTGACGGATCGGCTGGAAGTTGCAAGGGAAATTCATTAATCCCACGATCGCAGTCTCGCGTCCCGTGTGCCAGCTGTCAATTAAAGTGTAACCAAAGCTAAAGCAATCCCGTCCCTCTCGTCCGATTCGATGATTCGTTAATTTTACACTGGCAAAATATTCACAACCCCGTTTTCCTTTCGTCGGCCGTCGAAAGTCGATTGGAAGAAAAATCTAGAAAATTCAGAATAATTAACTTCGACGACTATTAGTTTCAAATAATCGGAAAGTTCTTCAAATGTATAGAAATCGGTGAAACAATTAAAACGAAAACGTTGGGTTTGTGGAAATATAAGATTTATTTGATTGAAATGCGTACTGTTGATGTTAGTAAATTTTTCATGGCGTGGACCATCGAAGTGTGAATACGATTTTTGTTAAAATTTCGAATTTTCTGTCACCTAATAAAACATTAGGAGTATAATATTACGTTTTGATTTCTAAACTCAGTCACAGATTGAATCAATATTATTTTTAGAAGAATACAAACCTCTGCTAAATCGAATTTTTCGTGTATTATTTTATTTCAACTGAAAATTCGCAACTCGAGCGTTCATTTTTCTCTCGGAAGCAGCCGAGAAATACAAAATGGAGTCCATGCTGCCCCACGTCACAGAACAATCAAGCAAGGAGTAAAATTGTTCATAATTCAAGTATTCGATTGATTTTAATCAAAAGTCAAAATAGCTTTATCCTCATTTATTCAATTAATATTTTTTCAAAAGTAGCAAACAATTATTCCTAAAATGTTCAGAAAAATTTCCCAACCGCGATCGTAATTTGGACGAAAAAATTGCTAAATACCTTCGAACAAGAAAATATTTCTGAATCGTGTGTTTTATCGGAACGCTGCCATTGGCCACCGGAAGTGGGATCGTTTTACGCCCGTCATACGCAACGCATCCGACGGGGAAAGCTTTTAGCTTTTCTGTAACTCGTCGCCGGATCGAGCGACTTAAAAAACCGTTAATTAGAATTATTTTTCTATTAAATACGTAAGAATATTTTAAAACAATGTCGTTCGTAAATAATGGGTTGATGGCTTTAATGACCGCCGTTACCTGTATCGTGACGTTAAAAAAAAGAAGACATACAAATGCAGTTTAACAATTTGTACGATAAAGGCACGAGGACAGTGTCGAAGCCAGAATTGTCAGAACCAGGGATAAAAATTGTATACCGTTTAAAAAACAAGGGTGTATTTCTTATCTATTCCTAATTAATCTGAAATTTTGACAAACACCATGTGAAATATAAAATATGTCACATCGGAAGCTTTATTTTTGAGATAATTTCCTTGATAAAATATTGCACAATTCCGTCGACTCGATTTTCCTTTGAACGATATCGTTTTTAAAATATTTACGAAAATTCGATACCTCAAACGATTAGGTATACCCAATTTTTGTCATTTTTAGGAAGATAGAAACTCTAAAATTCAATACGCTTGGATGTAAAAGGTATTAAAATCGCATAAAACGAAACAATATTTATAAACCGGTCATTTTCCAAAGTAATCGACTGGAAATCGTTCCAAAGTCATCATTACCAACAGAATCAGATGGTATCGATGATTTTGTTGATCGATACAGAGCACCCGAGCATATAGTTCAGCAGAAGAAAAAAATATTAGCATTCCATTGAGCAATGGTTACAATAACGAAGGAAGAACGATAAGATCGGGAAGGTGGTGTATCTACCGAAGGATAAAAAAAAGTCCTAGCTTCTTGCCGGCAATAGATCACGACTTAATGCAATCGATCTGCCATATCTCCTTCGAGAAACAATGTTTTCATATCGTTTCTAGGACTCATTGTTTCTGTTCAATCGGCGAAACTGACGCGGCTGTCGAGTAACAAGTCGACCTCCTATTTAGTAATTATTTCACATTAATAATGCAACAGAAAAATGTCGAAAATTGCGAAAGGACTTGCAATGATGCAGAGAAGTTCTGATTTTGGGGATAGAAAGTTTTATTGCACTGTGTTCTAAGGGATTTGGGATGAAAAATCGAATTTTAGAGTTTTGGAAGTTCCGTTTCTTTTTATCTTACAATCAGCTATTCGTATATACCTCAGGAAACTACTAACGATGGATTTTCGTCTAAAGTTTTAAGAATTCTCAAGGTATTAAAAATATCCCCCCACTAAATATATTTCCTATACCGTCTGTATTACACTTAACAAATTTCTAAACGCAATGGATGCATTTGTCGAGATAAAGAATCATCGTACACTCTGACCCGTCGTTCATCGTTTATTTATTTGATTTTCTTCTAGAATCTAGAACGTTGGTAATTCTAATATGAACTGTCTACCGTGTATTTATTCATGAATGAGATTTTATCGATTTTCCAACGGAGCGAATATTAACTCGATGCAAAGCAATATTTGTCAAAAGTGTTTAGTCTTGAAAAGGGTCGAAGTAATTTGATGATAAAGCGTGTTCGCGACATAAGTCACGTTAACCGCGTGAAAAAGCGAGCCGCGGTGCGTGGAGAAACGATTTTCTACCGTCTTATCTGGCATCTCATTATTACACGCGTCCACCTCATCCGTTCCAACTGGTTATTCCGTTCGTTAACTTCAATGATGAATTAATTCGCCGCGCCCGTTGACACGCGTTGTCTTTCAGCGAACCGCGGCGAATGGTAACCCGATAGAACAGCCGGATTCCACGAGCCGGTGACTCGAATTCCGTGGAATTCGTTGCTCGAACCTTTCTACAAGGCTGTGTCGTGATTTCCTTGCTTTTCTGATCAGCTGGGATTGAGTGGGTCAGGATTTGATAACAGAGAGTTTGATACGGCTGCTCGATTCTTGGAACAGCGGGAATTTTATCGTCTGTCTTACAAATATGCTTAAATCATTGGATTTGTTAGAAATAGAATTATCGTCCAGTGGGAATGGTTTGAGTAAATTTAACGTAGAAATTAGGGTACCGAGCGGTCAGAAAAATTGACGTAGCTACGGGAAAACAACACCAACGAAATAATTAATAAAAAAAAGTAATATGGTATATCAATAACGTAAGGTAACGATCAGAAACCTTGTATCTGAAGTAATTAAATTTCTTTCAATCACAACAGATGTTTCCCCCAGCCTTAACATACACGTTATAAATTAATTAGTCACAATGATGGACGGCCAGTTTCGGAAGGATTTTCTTCTCTGAAATTGTGGCTTGTTTGCATTCTATGGCGATGTCCTCGCCCCGGGTATCCTGAAACGTGCAAAGAATATTTGGCTGGATGCTTGTTCGAAGGCGATAGGTGCGAAACGGTCCGCAAACCGTAGGAGATTTATCGATGCGTTCCGATTAGGCGATTTTATCCACTTAAACGTACGTCTCTGTGTAACAGGGGACATAAAACACTCGCCAGACTTCTCTTCCAGTCACAAACACGAAACGCCACGAACGAACCGATCGATTATAATAGTAATGGCTTTTAGCGATTCAGATATATTAATATGATTTTTTTTATTTAAGAGAAATTTCGAATTAGCATATCTGAAAACAGACGCGAACCGTGAACTTTGAACCTTGAACCAAAGGTCTAGATTAAAATTATCCTACGTTCAAATTCTATAATTACGAATTGCAACGGACTTCGAAAGATAAAATAAATTTACTTTAACCCTTTCAGCGGTGAATTTTATTTCCATTGGTCGGCCATTTTGGAATTGATTGACGTTTTTTTAATACGCCAATTTTCCGAATTTAAACGCGTTAAATACGACTAAACTGCTAAGATACAAATATCGAGGACGTGTCCTTGGAAATACTAAGAATTAAAAGTTAACTTTCTTGAAAGTAAAATATCGTGACGAAGGAACGTTTGAAAATCGTGCAAGAAGATAAGGAAGTCCCACGGTAGCAGTTTCCTGGACGTGTCAGTGACAACGAATGATCCGTCATTGTTACTGCTCGCCTTTCCCGTCATTTCTCCGGCTCTTCCTCTTTTCTAGTCAGGCTGCCAGCCAACTGACCAGAAACCCCGGTGGCGATTAATCTTTGCCAAGGGCACGGCCGACGTTTCGCCACATTCGAAATTCGTCGTGTGTCGTTGGTCGCGTAACCCGTAGGCCGACACCGGGGAAAAAGGGCGAAAAGAGGCCCGACGTTATAAATTTGTCGTCAAAACTGCACGCAGCCGATTCCTTTTGAAAAAACGCGTCGACCGTGTAGAATAAGAATTTTCTGTAGGTATGTTCGTTTTCGAGATAATTGAATTTGAAATTGGTTGGGTTGTGTTTTCGGTGGTAAAAGGTAAAGAAGAATGAACAAAATCTAAATTTGATGCAAAATTAAGTAACATTGATAATATACTGGTAATGTAATTAGTTGGAAAGATATGAGAAGTAAATTTGACATTGGAACGCTTAAAATTATTAAAATAAATTGTTATAGTATAGCAACGATATTTGTTCTTGGTACTATTTTTAACTATTTATTTAATATTTAAATTAGTATAGTCGTAAAGAATCTGAAACAAGTTATCTTTATACGATGATACGATTATATTCGAATTTGAATAGTGCCGCCATAATGGTTTGCAAATCACGTGACGCGAGCGCCATCTGCGCAACTTTCCGCGGTTTTTGACGTGACGCGCAACAAGCAGCACAGAAGTTCGTTCGGTGTTTGTGATTAAAATAAAGCAGTTTATCGTGTTGTTTCTCGTTTCTTTCGATATACAATGAAAATATCTCGAGTTGAGAAACACGCGAGCCATTTCGAACGTGTTTTAAACATCCAGTTCGTCAATTATTTCCTCCTGTCAATGGTAAGCATTCTACCACTTTCATGTTGCACCTCGTTGCTTTCGATTGCACGAAACTCGATCCGATAGACCTTTTTACAGACAATTATTCCGTTGCTATTGACCACGTATCAAAAATTCATAAAATCACACTATATTTCTTAACAATTATTATGGTCACAATCGTTGAACGTATTTTGTAATTGCAACAAAGAATATTTCCAAGTACATTGAATACCAATTAGAATAGCCGCATTTTGTTCGATTCTCAATTATAACCTCAAAATTCTTTCGCAATGTTGACGAATAAGTTCGTTAATGAAAATAAGTGTCCTGTTGACATGCATTTAATTATGGAAACGGTTTGGAGGTTAACGTTCATGGAAACGGAGCCTCGTGGTAGCAAAATATTTTCACTTAACACGTTCGTGGAATTTTACGCGGAGAAATCGAGTTCGGTCGAATCGTATCGGGCCGAGACACCCTGTACTCCATGACCGATGAGAAATAAAAACGAACGACCGATAGAAAGCGGCGCAATTAATGGCTGCCGGCATTGTAGTCCGGGTTTCCAAGTGAAATTTGTCCGAGTGAAAAAAACCGACCGATCATTTATCCGTGCCTGTCCGCTTGATTTTCCCTGTTCGCCACGATTCACCCGGAAAATCGTTGTTGCTACCTTTCGATTCGAGTTCTTACTAATTGCGTGTGGTTTATTTGAATTTAATGGTTCGAGTATCCATTTGAAAATTTTATCGATCAAAATCACACAAGTAGGATTATATACACTTTGATGACTGATTGTTAACGTTGACATATATGTATGTATAATTTCATGTATTTTAATAGGTAGAAGGAATAATTAAGTATTTAATAATGTAAAGACTGTTGGACGATGTAACATAAAACATTGAATTATTAATATTTGTTTCGGCAAAACTAGATTGATGTTTAAGATTAAAATGAAATATTTATCTAGCCAAAGGAAATAATTTTCAACTTATCTTATTTTGTAAATCGAATTTTGCGGCTTGGATTGCACAAATTGTCAAATATAATTCTACGAATAATTCTCCTTCGACGATACAATTACAAGGGTCATTGACGAAAGTGGCGTTGTAAATATTTGCGTATTTATCAAATATTCAATTGATAATAATTGATCGAAATAATATTTCACGACGCGTGAATGTTATATCAATTCAATTAAATCGTTTTAATATATCGCACGGAATTATTGTTGACGATTCGAAAACACGATAACGTAGTTAAATAATTTTCTAAATAGTTCTTGTTCGCTCTTGTTCGATTTGTGGGACGCGTACGGAGCAAAAATAGTCGCTAATCGATTCAAGGATCCAGCGAACAGCGATTTGGAAATTGAAACTGAGTCAGGCGATGAATCATTTTCATTAACACGTGTGTGAAACGGGAATGGCAATGACCATTAAACGTCACCACGACTTCTTCCCTTTAAAAATCATCGAATCATTTCGAATCGAACCGCGATAATATCGTTAATCGTCGGTCTGTCTAATAATTACAGTTTCATTGTTTCCGTGGGAAAATAAAAGCTTGAAAGCAAGTCGGTTTGCAACAAGTTGCATCATTGTGTTCACAATCAATCAGATAAATTCCAATTTCCATCCTTCTGTTTCGTGAAAGGTAATTGAAAGAACGAATTTATCAATTTATTGAACAAATTTCATTCGATGTATATATCGCCTTTTACTTTCAGTTTGAGCGTGATACAATATTCATGCGAGAAAATTTTAATTCCCTTTATCGTATAGAATTTAAATTCTTCTGTTAAATTTTAATTTTGTTCCAATTGTATTCAGTTATTATTTGGCACCATAGATTCGTGATCGGTTTGAAATTGTATGCAAGATAAAAGAAGAGAGGAAAAATGAAAGCCAGGATATACGATGGATAAATTGGAGAAAAGATCGGGGCTCGTTGTTCATGAAAAAGGGCGAGGAAACGATGGCGAAACGGGACGGGAACGCGGTTCGTACACGGTGGAAATAAATACGAAACAGATAAACGGCATCGATTTAACGATCGGCTCGCGCTGACTTAACGTGATAACAATCATGAAGTCATTAGCGTTGCCAACAGGTTTCGCATTTTTTCCCGGGTTACGCCCGGTAATTGATTGAAACGGAAAGAAAATACCGGGAGCCGTGTCCGTGCCGTTAACTATTAAACGTGTCATTAATCATAAATCTGTAATCGCAATTTTGCGTCGTAACAAACGATAATTTCGACGAGGGAACAAGTGTTCGGTGAAAATTGAGACAAGTCGATAAAACTTGTAAGGAAAATAAAAAGAAAGAAAAAAGACAAAACAGATAAGCCTCAATACGGATACATTGTAATAGGTGCGAGTTAATTGCGAACTATTAACAGAGAAATGAAGGCTTTGAAAACTAAAAGTATCGAAGAAGGAGTTAATATTAATTCGAAAGTAACAGATTGTAAAATAGTATATTTTTCTATGGAATAGTTCTTCGAATTTCGAGGAAAATTATTGTGGCCCATTGTAGAAACATTTATGAAAACAAAACAATTGTAAATAATTGTAATTGTGTCAAGTTTAGCTTATAAATTCTTTTGCAATGAATATAGGAAGTTAACTTTTAATACAGAAAGTTATTTTTATCCTAGGCCAAGGTAAATTTTTGCGAAGAAAAAATGTAAAAGTGTAGACTGCTGTGTTTTTCTTTCTTTTTTTTTTTCCATGCAACAGGTAGTTCGTGATTGGTGGAAAGCGGAGGAAGCACAGATGTAAATAATGAAATTGCTTGCATGAAAAAGTAATCTATAGTTGGCTCGAACAGGTCGAGAATTTGTTAATTAAGTATGCAGACGAGAACGTTCGAAAGTGATAGAAACAACGAGGATAGTTCAACATTTTTCGCCACTCTCTTTTTTTTCCCCCATTCATTTCCATGTTAATATTTTCGTGAAACGAACTCAAGGCGACTTTTTTTTTTTACGACCGAGAAATTAAACGCTAATTTTGTTAATTGAAGTAACGATGTTGGCACGGTACACGGAACAGGTAAAAGGTGTCGATAAATTTCAAGATAATCGAAGAAATCGAAAAAGTCACGTTAGCCGATTAGAATTTTAAAGTTGATCTCATCCTCCTTTCGCTATCTTAATCGTCGGTTGTTATTGATTCTCAATTTACTTGAAAGAAGGCCGAACAATTTACGAGTTTTCTAGTCGATCACACCTCAGGCTTTATATTTCAGATTAATGAATAAAATATCTACCCGGGAATCCATTATCCTGGTTGTGCAAGAACCGAAGGATAATGAGATTACGGTACTAATTGTTCCGTTTATAAACGTCTATCTAAAATTTATTCAAAGCGTATAATATATCCTAAACTGTTCAAAATTTACTTTATTCAGAATTCATTCAAAGGTTACTCAAAGATTGTTCAATCGAATTACTTAAAAGGTACTTAAAATCTTCAAAATCTACTCAATCTTTCTTTAGTATGTATTTCAAAATATACTCAAAACCTTACTTAACATCTCAGAAATACAGAACCACCTCATCAACCGTCAGCCAACTAATTTCATAAATGACCTTTTTCAATGATATACGAATAAACTTATAAAATTGAATAAAATTTCACTAAAAATGGTTTTAAGATCATGAATTTGATGTTCGATTCTTGAAGAACGAACAAGATTAAGGGATAACGAGGAAGGGACGGCCGTTTAAAGTTCTCGAGGGTAGATCGACCGGTAATTCTCAAACCCCTAAGGAACTTCTGCTTACTTTCTCCATCCCTCATCCCCCTTGTGTCCAACTTCCGCGAGAAGTTAGAAACTCCGTCGAAGGTAGACTGTTCTTTTCTTACGAAAAATCGCGAACAACTCGCGAATGCCGTCACTATTCCTGGTTAGAATCCAAAAATAGAGCTGACGCGTTGGATGCTCGCGGGTCAATAGAGCAATCTATGCTCCGATCAATTGTCCTCGTACGATGATCGATTTTATTCTGCTCGTATCGATCTTTAGATCCTCCGGGCTCGAGAAAAGTTTCATGAAAATTCAAATCTTCGTAAACTTACATTTTATCCCACGTTTCTTGTTTTTATTATTTAACGTAACGAAGTTTTGGGAATTTTGATCATTCCTTTCTTGGGGGACGATGTATTACGTTCGCTAGCACATTGAAGGCAATAGAATTAAAAAAATTTTAAAATATTTTATCTATTACTTTCGAAATATTTCTTTGCTTCTGTTGACTAAATTTCCGAAATATTACATCCGAATCACAACAGTTTGATGATTAGATCAAGACTCGATATTTGAATAAACGTTCGTGCAACGAAACGTGTTGGTAATTCTGTACATTTTAAAGGTAATTAATTTCGGGAATGATAATTATCAGCGTGTCGATTCGAGTTTACACGCGAACTGATATTTTACCGTTATTTTTGCGGTTGCGATATTTAACAGAACGAGGCCGAAACGTTAATAATATTTCAGCCGAAGAACTCGGTAATTGTAAACGAGCATTAACAAGCGGGGAATATATATTGTTTTGGATTTATTGCGAACGGTAAAGATAAAGTTTGTAATTTCGGTATTCAGTTGTTTAACGGATGGTGCGGTTCGCGATGCGCGCGATAAAATAAATAACACCGAAACCATCCTGGCTCTTGCGTATCGTAATAAACCGCCTCTTCTATTTTCACTCTTACGATCGTTGCATTTCGATGAGCTTCAATCTTTCTGCAATCTCTGACGAACCTTCTTCCTTTTTGTAATCTAATTTTCATTTCGTTTACAGTTAGAGATTTAATTCTGCCCGTAACCTTTAGAGAATCAGAGGATGAAGATTTATAGAAATATTTCTAGACTCGAATAGTTTCATTGCCAAGAGAAAATAATATTTTTAAAATCAAACATTGATTTACTTAAAGGATTAGCCTTAATTTTTGTTCGTTTTTCGTAACTAATAGACTGATGGACGAATGATTTGTTTTTTTTTTATTGAAAAGTCGCGCAGTTTTTAAAAATAAAGGCGGAAATTGAAGATTGAGATTTGTTTGTTTCAGGGTTAGGCTTGGGCCCCCACACACCGGAAGAAGCTGCCGTCCTGGCGGCCGCGGCGGCAGCGTTACACCACCATCATCAAGGTGGTCCTGGTGGGCCCGCGATGAGGCCACTAAGGCCCCCGTTACCCCCGGGGATGCTGCACACCTCGCCGCATCCCTTGGCGCCTCATCACCCTCTCGCGGGCCCGCATCATCCCCTCGTGCCTCCTCATCATCCCGAGGAGGACGGCGTCGTCGACGATCCTAAAGTGACCCTCGAGGGCAAGGAACTCTGGGAGAAGTTTCATAAACTCGGCACGGAGATGGTGATCACCAAGAGCGGCCGGTAAGTGTTAATATGTTAACCCAATTGTGTTACGATAACGATACAATAATTATCTTTGGATTAATATACATATATGTCGAATTATTCTGTCACGACTTGATTCAATTATCACAGTATTACCTGTCTCCCTTTTTTAATTTTTCAAACGTACAAAGGGTAAAATTTAGAAAATAAAGATCAAATAGGAATGCACTGTTCTAGGATTAAAACCTTCGTGGCTGTATATATTTTATTAGACTAACGATTTTTGCAATTTTGCAAACTTTGCTTTATTTTTAAGTCCAAGTAATTTTGAATATTAATATAAATTCTTGCTAATTTACGAATAAAGCAGGGGACGAATTGTGTGGTATGCATGGTTTCGATGAAATAACAATGTATCAACGTTAGATAGAAGGCAAGAGCCGCAAGGCGAGAGTCGTGAGAAAAATGGCCGGTTATGAGGACGAAACATGAGAAGTGGTGCGCGAGAAACCGCAGAAAATCGCGTGAATCGGTCCCTCGGTTCGCGAACTCGCGGCAGACGACCGAATTTTGGTCGCTTAGGTAGAGAAAACTGGATTAGAGTTCGTTGTATCCGAATTAAAGTCGAGCAAGACGCGCTTCGAACAATTTTTATATTAATTTTATATTAATTCTCCAAATTAATCCTTTCAATTACTATCTCGTGTAATAATACACTGAATTTTCTTCAATCACCCCTTCTTTTGGTTATACAATATCATTAAATTCATGACTTAAAAATTTAAGCTCTCACGTTTGATCCATTGGATCATTAGTTCAACAACAACGCTCTCGATACCAGTCATTCGATAATAAAAAGTTTCAATTTTTTTCCACGATGCGAAACACGAAACGTAGCAAAAGTTTGACGTGGAAATTTCTTGAAATCGATCATGAAAGCTCGTAGTCGCGACAGTTGCATACTGTTTTGAAACATTTTTCAAAGTTTTCAAAAATTCATGGTACGTAAGCACGGTGAAAGCTCGATTAACCGTTTCTACGATCGAAAATCCGTTTAATCCGTACACACGACGAACTTCTAGCTAAAGGGTAAAGAAAGAAAAAAGTGGAAGAAGAAAGGCAGCAGGGGGTGAGGTAAAGGGGTAGTCTACGTCTGAACAACAGTCGAAACGGTGTTGCGAATGCGATGAAACGCTAGGACGCGTTCACGTCGGGAAACTATAATAGCTGAGGAAAGTACATCGAATAAAAGGGTGAGCATGCATCGTTACATATTTCATATGTGACGCACACAGGTGAGCGTAAAAAAGACGTGTACGCGCGTGTGTATCTGGATCGTGGTTCCAGCTGACGATACGCTTATACCCCCCCTAACCCCTGCCCATCGTTCCCTTTCCACCAACCTAACCCTTTTTCTATCTGAATTTATGAATCGAGGGATACATGGAAATTAAAATATCAGATTTCGAATGATGATTTAGAATTTTACGAGATTAACTTAGTTCTGTCTGCCTATCAGTTAATGATGATATAGAATTTTTAATTTTTCTGTATGGTTATCGGGCACTCTCAAATCTTTCAGCTAATCGGAACTATCTACACCCAAAAATGATTAAACTTTGAAAGAGGCATTATGATTTCGTCAAGTGTCAACCAATTTCCTTCCGACCGAAGAATCTGCAATAATAGACCATGAAATTATCCCTGAACGCTGTGAAAGATGGTGAACGGACTTTTTGGAAGCATAATCTCGGCGATTTTGTCACGAGTTCGAGAGACACGTCAGCGATCCCGAACTACGATCACGTAGCGTGTAACCGTTGAACG
Source organism: Stelis phaeoptera (assembly GCA_943735885.1). Classification (NCBI taxonomy): domain Eukaryota; kingdom Metazoa; phylum Arthropoda; class Insecta; order Hymenoptera; family Megachilidae; genus Stelis; species Stelis phaeoptera. The sequence goes on along the minus strand of OX030932.1, from coordinate 14,749,122 downwards.
GTCAGCAATTTGTGGCCACGGTGGGCCAATTTCGGGCCCCTGTTCGACACACGAGCGCGAAATCCCTGTCCTCCGGGGCCCGTGGCCGTGTAGAAGGTGGGTTTCGCGAGAAGGCCCGGGTAATATCTCGTTTAGAAAGATTACAGGTTTGGGAACAGGCTGCCAATGTATAAAACAAACATCGTTAAGCTAACCCTATGGTTAGGGCCCATGTTACGGGGCCCACCAAACCCCCATCGCCATTATACGAATCCTATACGATATACATGGTGCTTCGAAATAACTGTTGACATTCCATTGCATTCAATATTTTGTAATTTTTGAACGCCTGGCTTTTCAGATATTAGCGATTCAAAGCTGGTTTATTAACAAAATTTCAAAGATTCCAAGTTTCTAAAATTATATAACACCTCGAAGTTTCCAAGTTCCTAAAAATGTATAATATCTCTAAGATTGTAAGCTCCGAAAGTAATAATATTTCCAAATTCCCAAGTTACCACAAATCGCAATTCATTCAATATTAAAGAAATCTGCCACACTGCCACTCCAACGTATACTGTTTCTGGGACACACGGTATAGTTTGGGGCCCGAACTGCTTCGTTTCGCGTAGTGCGTGCCAAGTGGTGTGGCCGGCCACTGGTACAGGTCAGGAATAGAAGGGGGGGCTGGGACGAGGGGGCAGCACGAAGAGAGGTGTATTGAGACGTAGACCACCGGACGCAGATTGGGCCAGCCGCAATTTCCGTGCGTGTAATTATCCGTGATCGACTCTGTCGTCTTCTCGAGAACGACCCCCTTCTTCCATCGGACAAACTTAACTCGATGCTTATTATTTAGCGACGGAGATTGATTTAGAGCGGGGCCAGGCTTTGCACGATTATCGTCCGCTTCAGTCGCGCGCGGTACGCACGAATCATGTTTCCACAATTCTATGGTGTACAACCTTTTCCACAGTGGACGTTACTTTTTTCATCTTTTGAATACGACTCAATAAGATTTCGATTAGAAGATTATTTATAGACGTGATATTTCGTGTATGATATAAATATTACGTGTGTACTGTATATTATAGTTTAAAATAACGACTGAGTATTCAATGAAATAATTTAAACGTTCAGTAGCGAAAACGGCCTCGGTGAAAGGGTTAGGACTGTATCGTGGGACCACTTGTTTCGTGAATTCGCAACAGTCGGCCATGGAAGCAAGGAATAGACACCGAAGCGAGTCAATTAGCCGGCGGTCGAATTAAAAGCGAACTTCCCGACGATTTGGCACGGTTAACAGCATACGTTGTGTACTGTTTGCGCTTCGTTCCGAAACGGTTTAGCGCTCGGCTGGTTTTACGAGCCTTAATTTCTCTGATTTTTAAATCAAATAAAGAGGCACGAGCCAACAAACCGTAAGCCAAGTCCACGACCACTCGAACCGACGGGGATCTTACGTAATCGCGTGCGAGGGGAATTTCTCTGACCATTTCGCTTGATCACGCGTTCTTCTTGTCGCTGAAGATTCCTTCTTTTGATCTTTGTCTTCATTTTTCTGCTCGCCGACCTCCGACACCAGAAGGACCGATGGTTCTGGCTCGTTTTGATCCTACTCACGATTTTGTTGTTTATTGGGATGATCGATTGATTTTCTTAATTTTGATTGCCATAGGCGATGGCGTTAGAGAATAGTATAAAATCTAGATAACGAAAACTCTTGACGGAATCCTGATAAAGTAGCTTTTTTGGTAAAATAACAAATTAACCTCTGCACACCGATTTAGTCGAAACTATGGAAATTTATATTTCATAGATTTCTTTCTGTATTTCCTATCAATGACATACTCTTAAAATACTGGGAAATTGAAACTGTTACTATAAATTACGTATTACCACCCACGAAGAAAAAAGAGAAAGAATAGGAATTAACGCCAGGAACGATAGTGGTATTCGAATCGGCAAAGTCCAAGGACGATTTTGCAATGGACGAAACGTTGTGTGGCCAGTGGCGAACGGAAGCGCTTCGGCTTTTTTTTTTTTTTTTTTTTTTTTTTTTTGAGGCGATCGTTTTCACCGCCCAAGGTAGACGCGACAAGCAGCGTTCGTCAACGATAACGGTGACAAGCATTATTAACGATAAGTACAAGTTCAACCGTCAAAACGGACATGCATATTTCATCGTGAACGATAGCCAACACCAATTTCAATCCTTACACCAAATGGGACGTCGTCGGTTCCTTCTTTTTTTTTTCTTTTTTAACTTTTTCTTTTCATTGCGTAACCATAAAATTACCGTGCTAAACCACGATAGATAATGGAAGACGATTCGAAGAGTGAACTCGACAGCTGTCCACATGTGTGGCCGTTTGACGTGACGTAACGCTGGCTAGGTTAAAATGACCTGTTAGTAATTTTTCATAGCTAGTTCCGGACTGTAGAGGTTTATGGATTTGTAATGTATCGGGGGTGGGGGAAATATGTGTATCTAAATTAGCACTGAATTAGTACCGAATTAGTATTTATAATTGGCGTTAAATTGATATTGAATTACCATTTACAGCTGGTACTAAATTAGTACTGAATTACTATTTACGGCTGGTAATAAATTAGTACTAAATATTACTATTTATAATTGGTGCCAAATTAGTACTAAATTAGTGCTTAGTTAGAATATATATGTTTCTAAATTACTACTACCCCAAAAAATCAGTATAAATTTCTATATTATGTTAATCACTCTTTTATTAAAAAATGGGAAAATTAACCCCTTACCCAATAATATCGTATCGTGCTCGTAACTCTCCTAATTTGAAATTTAATTTTAATTATAATTGGCACGATCAAGGGTCAGTAAAATATGTACCTATATGTATGTCAATTTTCTTTGTTTGTCTTAAGATTGCTGTTCAACTTTAAAAAATTGATTAATCGAATTACTTATTTAATAAATCCATAACGAATCTAACGTCGAGTCATTAGTCTTGCAATGAAACATTTTTTTCATAACAATCTGTTAAATTCCCACACGAAGGGATTAAGTTAATCGAATCGAAATTTTTTACGAAGCGTCATTTCTAAGTTACTTTAATCAGGCGGTCATCATTCTTGTAGCCGGCTCATTATTCTCGAACCACCCGTTAGATAACATCCACGTAATGTTAATGAGCAATAACTTAATTCTGAATGTTTTTTCATGAAATTTATATCGCCTTCATTCTCAAGCCGACCTTAACCCCACTCGCTTCGTTCGTTAGATGATTATCGAAGCAAAGGGTTCATTTATTTCGTTCTAAAAGTTGTACGATATGAAACTTATCAAGCAGGATTTGTTGAAATTTATCGAGCAGTATAACATCGATCAACAGATCTGCAATTCTATACAATTTTACTTGCAATTGAAAGGTCAGGTTTATCGTCCTCGACTGATATGGATTTTTATGAAAATTTTGAGATTATTTTCTATCGGGACCGAAACATTAGTAATTAATATAGTTTATATAGTTACTGATATTCTCTAGGTATAAATAAAAATACTGAAATTTGGAAATCAGTAATTCTGTAACTAATCCACTTTTCAATATTAAATATCAGAAACTATAAAATTATATGATTAATTCCATAAAATAATATGCGATGCTGGAAGTTGTTGATTCACAATCAGATTTGATTATCGAGCAAAAATAACAGAAGCGCCAATTGTTGGTTTTCTTATCTTACGATTCAAAAGTTTTCTCGAATGAAGGGAGGCCCTGACATCGAAACAATCTAATCGTCGGCAAAGTTGGCGTAATAATTTTATCTGAAACGAGATCGTACACCTTCGAATCGCGTGTCCAGGCCCGATCTTGCGCCTCGTCGCCGCCGTCTTGTATCGTCGTACTATTATCACGCCCGCCTCCTTTAACCGTGGCCTACCTTGTCCATTTTTCATTCGGATTTCTAATTAGCGCTATTTAATTGCCGGCCCCTATTCATTTACTAGACACGTACACGGATAAGATCGTTGGGAACGAGACGAGGGGAACCGGGTCTGAATCGACTACGAAATTCTCGAAATTACGAAATTTTGTCTTCCTTTTTTTGTTAGAAGTATAAATTATACCGAATTTTAGTCAGTTTCTGACGTAAGGATTGCTAAAACATTTATGCATTCGAAGATGATGATTAAAGAATGTTATAAAATTCGAATTTTATAAAAATAGAACTTTATTCGCGATAAGAATGATCGATATCAAAGCGTAACTTGCGACAAGAACGATGCATTGAATATTCCAAAATCCAAAACAGACACAACTACAAATAAAATTTGTCGAATATATGAAGTTTACTCTTCTTCATCAGAACTGCTTTTTCGTCCTACCCTAAAATCTATAACAGATAATTATCCAAAAGATTGTTGATAGAGAAAATGAAAAAAATAGTATCAGTTTATGATAAAAAAGAACACTGTTGAAAAGTCTCACCTTTAAAAAAAGCACCAACGATCAGCGGTCAAAAAATCCCTCGTTTTTCCCTCCCACCCCCTTCGCGCCACTCTTCTTCACCCTCGAAGGATCGCCCTTCACCCTGCGCCACCCCTTTACCTGTGGCATCAGCCCGCAATCGCTGTGCAACCCCCTCTTTTATCGTGTATCCCTCCCTCTCTCTCTCTCCCTTGTTCCCCACCAACAAACAATCTGTTCATCTTCGTTTAGATCGGGAGCGCATGTGCGAGTTCTCTCAGTTTCTCTGTCGGCCGCGAAGGGGAAAGCTTTCTCTTCAGGGTCGCGCTAGAGTCCCGTCTTCTTCAGGCTGGGGTTGGTAATTAGCCGTAGTGGCCTGAACGCGCCTGAAAATGCGCTCTGCGATTGTGGTGGAAGTGTCAGAGAGGGAGGGAGAGTGTATCGCAGGCGGTCGTATATCGACGTTTCCATCGGCGCTGACGGGAAAAAAAAAAGAAAATAAAGGGTGGGAGCCTTTGAATAACACCCTCCGCGAGCCGAGCCGAACCGAACCCAGCCGAGCCATAAAGCATCCTTGCGTTTTTCGTCATGTTCTTGTGTTTGTTACACGCACACCTCCCCCACTCAACCCCCGCCCGACGATTCCCACGTGGTTGTCGAGCGTAGGTGTCCCGCTGTCACGTGAACGCGCGGCCAAATCGAGCGAAGCCACGAGGGGTGAGTTTCTTATCTACGTAATATGTTCGTTTTTTCTTCGTGAAATTTGTGAAATTGATGTGCCGAGATTTGGATCAGAGGTCTTGAGATCTGATATAGCTCGAATCGAGGGGGTGAGTTTCTTGTTAACTTAGGAAATGAAGAGGGGACACATGGAAATACCGCAAAATTGGTCGAATTTTGGGATTAGTTTTTGTACTCTTTGATATAGGAATTGGAGGAGGTGGTTCGAGAGTTCGTTAGTTCATTAATTTTAAGGTTAAACGCATGAAAATTGCTACAAAATTGATAAAATTTTTATTCCCAAACTGGGAGGTTAGCGAATGTTTGGAAATCAGATTTCTTATCTTAGTAATGTTAGAAAATTGTTTATTACATTTTCTAAACATTAAGAAACTCCAGTTTCATCATAATTTCTTACTCATTGTCAGTCAGCTGTGTTTGACGACTATATCCGTCAGGGAGAAATGTCAGTATTTTGTGTCATGACGACTATATCCGTCATGCGTAAAAAGTAGTAACCATTGACTATTTAAATTGTACTTTTAGTGAAAACTAAAACATATTCTCAAATTTCAAGATGTTTAGAATATTTTGAAAATATGAATAATTTGAGATGAATGGATGCGTCCCCGTATGCACTGGCTGAAACAGGTTATCAGACACTTGATCAACAAACAATCCTACACGAAGGTGTTCACATTGTTATAAAAATAAGATCAGAAAAGAATCACGATATTGGTGTTCGACGTGTTCCTTTGCTTTGCTGAGTACCACACAACAGTAGCGATTTTGCCTAGTATTATATGTTTATGTTAAGTGAATGAGTAAATATTAGTAATAAAATTATTCATTTCATAAAATAAAGCTGTCTTTTCGATCCAATATCTTAACACCTTCACTCACTCTGTGTTTGACGACTATACCCGTCATCGCTTGATTCTCGCGACACACATAGGTGCGCGCTCTGAAAATAGGTCGCCACAGCTTTGATAAAAAATACCAGAAAATCCTCACAATTTTCTTAAAAAAAAAAAAAAAAGAAATCCTCCCTTCATCGTGATATTCAACTTCTCCAAACTTTCCTCTCGATGATCTTACTTCCGTGCTTTATCGGCGCGAAAACGCTGAATCGGATCGGTCGCGTGACACCTTAAGAGGTTGGTCGTGGGATGATATTTCGTGCAACGGCATCGAGAGGCGATGCTCGATGCTCGCCACAACGGAAATGAGATGCGTTCGCGACTCGTTGGGAAAACACAGCCAGGTAGAAGGGGTTGATGTATGAGAGGCGAGTGGGATGGCGGGGAGGTGTATAGGGAGAGAAACGGTTTGTATATCGTTGGATAAACAAAAGAAACGTGTGGACGGCGAGCGTGGTGGCTGTCGAGCCGAGAAGGGGGCGCTTTCGACGCGCGCGAGATTGATTGCTCGAGCTTTCGAAAGGTTTAGTGGCTCGTAATTAGGTCTGTCGAGTTGCTGAGTATTTCTTTATTCGCGCCACCCTCTCGCGCAGAGAATAGAGCAAGAGGAGCCTATATTGAAGCGTGTAATGAAGTAGCGTCAAGGATCGAGACCCGTTCGTGTAACCTGCTGCCAACAAAAATCTTTCTACGATATTATCGGCTATCGCGGATCGGTATATCCAATGATATCGATACCGTATGGAAAAATATTCGTGTCCCCTAATACGTTCTTTGCTATGGGGGTCATCGGTGACCGGTACCTCGGACGTAGTGTACAGGAAGAATTAGAAAAAGGAGAGGGTGGATGTTTTCGATAGCATTACTGTTTGGTTAATAATCTTTGTTAGTAATCTTATACATTTGGCAATAAATTAATTCAACTATCCATTATTCGTAATAATCAATGTTTCCTGTTAGTATAAAGATAGCAACGCTACTGGGTTAATAACTCTAGTAACAAATTTCTAAAAAGAGTATAAAGAGTTCTCAAGGAAGTCCAGAACCTGACAAAAGGTATGAAAGAATATACATAGCCGATTTCTATAATTAAATTCAATAAAGTCTAGATCCAAGGATTTAAGGAATAAAAGTCATCTCCCTACATTTTTACAATTTTTTCCTTCCAAACATTTTTATTCTGCTCGATCTGCGTCATACCCTGAAAAAGTGACGAAATCACGAAACTCTTCTCGCGTTGAGAAAAATTCCACTTACGTGCGAGCAATGCCGAACCGATCTAAACGTATAAATCGGCTAATTGGTTACGCGCATTTGACTAAAAAATATGATTCGATACGAACGTCGGTCGGCATTTAATTCCGTGCCGTGGTTTCCTTATCCCCTGCAACGATACGATTTGTTACGCATTAAAGTTGCCCGCGAACGTGTATTTTCCACGGTGGAAACTCTGCTGTTGCAACACTAGCTACTGGATACGCGTATTAAATTATTTTACTGTTTATCGATACGCGATACTTTAACTTGCACGGTAGCCACTGCAACGAATCCGTTCGGTTCAATCGTTTCGAATAATTAACATTCGATTTCGTTCAAGTTTGACGGAGAAAAATTTCAGTTAACTCCTTCGATAATCCGATAATAAAAATACTTAAAAAATAATTCGTTCGTCTATCAATTCTTATAACATTATGTGTCGCGCTTTACGCCACGCCGCTTACATTTCCTTCGAATGTAATTTAGGTATCCTTTAACCTGCGAATTTCTTAAAATTTCTTATAACATATTTCTCTAAATAACAGAATATCCACGCTCGACAATTAACACAAAATCGTTCCAACAGCCTCGATGATTCATAACACAGACTCCGAACGGAATTGAAAAACCCAGACAGAATGATTTAATATAAAGATCCGAGGAGGTCGGGGGATAAGTAAACGCGCATCGTGTTGGCTATTAATTTCCTATGAATGCTTATGGGAAACGGTCGTTTCGAGCGGAATGCGGTGCGCAGAAGCTCGTCGCGTCGCGTCGCGCCAAGCTCTGATCGTCGTTATGCTCGCGTAAAGGAAACCTTCGGCCACGGTATAATAAATTAACCGACGATCTCCGGTTAGAAATAATTAGCGTCCCATTATCTAGCATGCGTAATGCGGGCTTACGAGCGTGTAACTTACGCGCCGCGCCGCGAGGAACGTCCACCTTTTATCCGGCAATTAGGCGCAACGCTCCTCGGGCGAAATTCTCAATTTTTCAAATTGACACAAAACGTTCGACATTTTTCTTTGGTCACGATTTAATGGGATAGTTATTTCATTTTGAAGAAGAATTTTTAGGGAATGATGTCAACCAAATAGGGTTATTTCGAATTCGAAGGATGAATATAAAATATCTTACGACCGGTTAAAAATGAAATAAATAAGCGTTATTACTTTATAAATTAATAGTAACTGAAGGTTAGGGGTAACCTCCTCTTAATTGTATAGCATAACTAAATTTCGTAATTCCATGTGTGTTGTGAACGAAACAATAATAATCAAAGCTTTATTAATCGGTTTTCAGTTAACATCCTAATCCCCTTTTGCACAGAATATTCCAAAGAATCGTTCCACGTAAAATTAATTGTATCGATCCATGTCAGACATTAAAACAAGAAATTATTAGTATACCACTCCTCCCCCCAGTATAGTATACTTGTTCATTTGCAAAATATTTTTTCTAGCTGTGACAATTCTCAAAATAATTAAGATTCACCCTTTTTCGTGATAGAGGTATTATTAATAAATTTCATTAACTTGGCCAATTTTAATACGTTTCTTTCTTAAACCCTTGTAAGTATTATTATAAATCTCATTGGGAGGAGTTAAAAAATCAATGTTTCAAGCTGTCCGAAAGGCATACGCGATAAATTAACGTCGGTGGCTCGCGAGATACTACTTCTTTCGAATAATATACGATTGGACGTCGCGTCGTCGGGTAGGGTCAAGCTTGATGCACGCGACACGCGATGGACGACTGAAACAATGCAAATAAGTTTGTGCATCACGAGAAATCATAGACGGAAGCGACGTCATCGTTGGAATGCAATTCGTCAACGGATAGTACTTTAATTTCAGAGAAGGGAAAGCGGTGTCGTGTTGCAACTAAATTTATATCCTTCTTAATCTATCACTTTGATATGTAGCTGGGAGTGTTCTTGAATTGTTTTAGAAAATTAATCGAATCCCCTCGTGAAACTTCTGCAGAAATCGATTTTTGTAACAAATTCCATAGGTTTGTTAGAATTCGATTAGTAGTAATTATTTTTAATCAAATTCCTCTGTGGTAGATCTAATCCTAGCCCAGTATTTACAATTATAGCAATCTAATGATTTTTAATTAATAGTATCGAGTTATTTTTCTAAACATGGTATCTTAAATTTATAACTAAATTCGCATTTTGCCTTTTTCCACACGCAACGCGGTGAATGTTTCAATTTTCAATCTCGAAACGTGCATCGACGCAGATTTTCTTGTTCGTCTGGATAAGTTAATGCGTAATGTTTTGCTCTGTCGGTAGAAAACATCGAGTAGCGTATGAATCGATAGGGGAGCGCATCGAGAGGATGCACTGGTCGGTTGCATGCACGTGTACTTGAATGCACGCTGCACATAATAATCTGTAACAGCATATGTCGAGCCGATGCATCGAGATCGATCGGTCGATCGGCCGTGCGAGTATGCGTTCCAAAACGATCCACCTATACAGACGCGATCAGGTTCGAAAGAAAGCCGATCGTGCAATCAAGAATACATTGATTAGTTCGATCTTAACTCTTAATTAATGAGCATTTTTGCATCTTTTTTCGTGAAGTGAAATTATCAGATATTGAGCGGGGAAATTTGGTATTTTGTCAGCATGAAGGTTGTGAAATTAATTTGATATTAATTTTTTATAATTTCATTATAATTGCGATATTATTAATATAGGGTTGGTAGTTGGAGACTTGGAAATTAAGAAATTTAGAATTTGGTGATCAAAGGTAGTGTAAAGTTTGCAATTATTTTAATATTAACTTTTAGAATTCCGAGTCAATGGCAATATCGCTAAAGTAATATTTAATAATTTGCAATTTCCAAATTGAGAAATTTATTATTTGGTAAGCGTGGGAAGTGCGAAGTTTGCTATTCTCGTAATATTAGTTTTTAAAATTCTGAGTCAATTTTGAGAATTTCCGTATTTCTAAGCATAGAAAATACAAAAGTTGCAATATGTTCACAAAATCTAATTACCTCGATATGCATAAACTGGGCAATCGAAGAGATTCCAATTTCAAAAAGCGGTAGCTCGAATTCTTGAAATCTGGAAAGCTTCCAAAAGTAGAAACCGTTATACGGCCAAATTGAGAAATCCCCGATGGTCATGTTGTTCGTTGGAAACAAACAACGATACCGGCATAAAAGATTGCGAAGAATTCGCCCGGTGGACTCGAGCCGAATTTGTCCAGGACGAAAAAGGAATCACAAGGGTTGAAACGCGACGCGGAACACCGCGTAAGGGCACGTGCACGCCGAAACACGTGTTTACTAACGACACTTGCGTCCTCTGTACGTGTGCGTGGATTCCACTTACCATTTATATTGCTGTCCGAACAGTGTGAATAGATAACGACCGTTTACTGGGACGAGACGGTCTCTCTTATTCTTTTTCTCGCTTTTCTCTCGAGCTGGTTACGCCTATCGGCCTATCTGCGAATATGTAACACCGCCGCGCCGTTACAAGACCGTGCCCTCTCCAGACTCGCCGACAGATCGTCCCCGTCCGGATCGCTTTATAAATAATCTTGAAATTTCACAATATTCTCAATGCTTCACCGAACAATTTAGGTTTGATAAAATTGTCAAAGTCGCGGAACATAAAATTCTACTAGGAAGGTAATTTGCATCACGATAGACTGGAACGGGTTTGATGCGTTCAAAATCAGCCCACGTGACTTGCAATCAGTTTACATTAAAAACTGTTGAGGTAATTCCAATTCGAAAACCTTCCCTGAATCCTTAAACTACACAATTTGTAATATTTCCACCTCCGACTCACCCAAAATAGCGCGATAACGCTCAAATCTTTCCCCGAATGCACCGAAAACGTATGTATCGAAATTTGTAACGATCGCGGGGGTGGTCGAGAGTACCCGGAGGTTTCGTCAGTCAACTTCGGAAGGAAGGAAGAAGGTCGTCAGGGGTGGTTGGCGGCCAATTTCTGAATGCAAATAACTCCGGTGTCGAAAGGGAGCTCGCGGATGAAAAGGGAGAGGCAGCATGCAAATAGAAAGCTGTTACGGCCGGCTTCTTCGCCCTCTTGTCGACCTACACCCCACGGATACCCGGTTTCGCCTATACCAACCCCTTACTCCTTTCCTTCTTTTTTTTTTCTCCTTTTCTCACCGAGTGTACACGCGAGACGTGTGAATTCCATGCGAAATGCAACCAGATAAATGGAAACCGAGGGATAAAGGAACGAGAGAAGGGTCGAGGAAGGAAAAGAAAAGGGGGGTGGCGGAGGTGGCACCACGGGCGTAGAAAGGGGTGGGTTAAAGGGAGAGGTTTCTAGACGCGAGAATTCATTTCGCTCGCCTCAGCCCGCGACATTCTTCCTCTTGTGGGCTATTCTTCCAAACGAGACCCGTCTTCGCGACACCCTTTTAACCTTTCACCCCGGGAAACGTCGTCTTTTCGCTCCTTGCTCGCGAATTAATCGATTCCCCCCTTCTTCTGGCTCCTTCCGTTGCGAAACCACTGTGAGCTTCTTGCCTCTTTCGATGTACCGTAGCTAGAATTCTTTTTGTTTATTGTTTCAGATTCTTAGAGGGTTAATTGTCATCATTTTCAAGTTTCCGAGTCTCTAAAATCATAATATTTCGAAATTTCCAGGCTGGAACGGAATGGTTGCTTCGTTACACCTTTTTTATTTATTTATTTGAAAAATGAATTTGTTGGGTATCGAACACATTGCAAATTAGGCATTCGTGAAAACTCGATGCGTTTCAATTGCAAACGACGCGAACGCGATTTAATTCGTTGTTCGACCCGCAAAGCCGTCCGATAAATTAACTTTCGACCGATCACAAAAGTGTAACGCGAAAGCTAAACTTGTATCGGCCGCATTAATTGCCGCAATACAACGAGGAATAAATAGATCTACTCGTAGCCCCGATTAATTGGAATTCATAGACGCCAATTACGCTCCCAACGTGAACATCGTTCACAATTTAACTTAAGAATTTCATTAAGCCCTAATGACACGGCGCGATTAAAAATTTCCCACGTTGTTAATCGTCGAAAGTCGGTTCAACGTTTGTGCAAAATTCTATTCAATATTTTGAGTAACTTTCATAAAAAAAGCGCCAGCAAAATTTCAATAGTAGATACACTCCGTTGCCGTTTGAAACGAATTAATTGATCATTTTTGGTATTAACGATGGGTTGCCATTTGTATTAATGTTTTTAGAATTTTATTTGCAATCGTAACACATAAATGTATCCCGGCCCTGAGTCCTTTTTTTAAATATTAGAGCGAATACTGATAATTATTACTCCTATTATATTATTCTCGAATAAATTACGAGTAATATTATTAATTTCCTAGCAAACCGACGATATTACTGATTATCCCAATCGAAATAATCCCATAACGATCGACTTTATATTAAAAAAAAAAAAAAAAGGTATATTTCTTCCGTTTGTCTTACAGTACATTACAGAATATAGAAGCTTCGTTTCAGAATGAAAATTGTGGGGGGAAAAAAAAAGAACATTTGAATCGATGGATCGCGTTACCTCGTGGTCGTCTTAGCAAACTGGATCTGATCAATTATTACCCATTGCATGCGGGCAATTAATCTCGCGCTTTATCTAGAGGACTTTAATAGGTACCCCGCTATTCGCCAGCTGCCACTGCAGCCTGCACGGGATGTGGCCGGCATACTTTTTAACCGGCCCCGGGTATTAATTCGAAGGGTACAGGATCATTCAGGTTCACAGTTTCTACTAATTTACGCCCGGGCTTCGTTTAAATCGTACGCCTCGTTAACAGCCGTGGCGCGGGTTCAAGTACATCGCTCGCGATAAAGTTAATTACGGTGAAGTTCAAGTTGAAGCGAGAACATTTATTTCCCTCGCACACGCTGTTGAAATTCGATAGTTTGAGAATGATTGAGCGTTTCGTGAAAGTTTATTCTATCGTTGGAAATTATTTCACGGATTATCCGGGGGGGGGGGGGGGGGGGATGATTTAAATGTAAAAATATTTTACTGTTGCTGTTAATGTTTATATCGCTATTAAAACAGTTATCCGACACGGTTCTCGACACACTTTGTCGTTAATATGTATTAATCAACGCGATTAATTACTATTGTCGTTAGATGATATTTATATTGCTATCAAGACAATAGTATTTTAACACATTTAACAGATGCTATTCAATACTCGCTCTGTAAACACCGAAAATATGGTATACATTTTAATATTTTTTTTTTGTCCGAAAATGTGGTATACATTTGCGAAAGAAAATATTAAATTCATTTTATTATCACAATATAACTGAATTCAAATAATTTTAGTGTAATCCAAATTTAGTTAAAGTGAGATTTAGCCTTGTACATACCTTGTATATACTTTTCAGCTAATCGATTCTCACGACGAAGTTTTACCTTATTTATATGAGGAATTTTATAGGAATTTCCCCCTTCTGTTAACATAATTTATTCCATACACGTTTGTAATGTTATAAAAACGTTATCAGGAGTTAAAACTTTCCATTTTGAAATTATAGCGGTGACTGATTTATTTTTCTTAACACTTTACCGACCGATAGCCTATTTATAGACTTATATGCAACCGCTATCGGTCGGTAAAGTATTAAAAAAAACTAATTTTTGGTCTTCAAATTCCAACTTAACTCAAAAGCAACGCCTGTCAAATCTGTTAGCTTATTTAGTTATCAATGTAAACAATACCAATATAATGAGTATTACCAGTTGCTTTCGAAACTCTAGACTCTAGATTCTAGATAATCTAAGATTTTCTTTCAAATGTATACCATATTTTCGGACAGAGGGAGTAATATTCATACCACCAGCAATAACCAATACAAATGATATGTTAATCCAGCTGTCAAAATGTAGTCTTCGATTGTTAATTCTTAGTCAATGTGTTAATCGGTTTCGGAATTTAAAAGAAGACGTTCCGATTGTTAAATAAAGAAAAGCGAGCGATGATAATGAAGGATTCGCTTGTTCGATTCGATCGCGAGGCGAGAAATTTTTACGCAAAAGAGATAATTGCACGGTAGCCGGGTTGTTTGATTGTTCGGAGGATGAGAAGCGTGCTCGCGTCCTCTGGCGTGTATCGTCAGCTACGCGTTTCTAAGCCGGAATGATCGTCCGTGGTTGTTCGTGTTCCGACAGTTTTATCGTCGATCTTAATAACACGGAACGATGAAAATAATGCCGGGTTGCTCGAGCGCCGATTCAACCGGCCGAGTATTACGATACTAATCGCGGGATTATGCTACTTCGTGCCGTCGAATGGATTTTAAATCGATTGGCACCGATCAACGGAACCGATTAATTGACTCGTTTCTCGTCAAAATTTCGCTTTTGGAAACTTTTGTAAAGCGGTGTCAACAAATTCGGAAGAACGTAAGAAGGTAATAACTTTGACGAATAAAACTTTGGATTAACGCCATTATTGAAACACCGAATTGTAAGTTGCCATTACAATATTGTCTATTGCGTGGAATAATATTTGCTTAACACGTTGAATGCCGCGGGGGTACTCGAAGTTTTTCATAATTAAATAATCAACAAAAGAAACGATGAAATAAACTACGGGTAGCATTAATATTAAGCTAATACTGTTGCCTATCAAACTGAAAGGTCAGATTTAAAAATTAATTGACTGCGTCGTTAATAATTAGGGTTTTAGCGCGTCTGACTACACACGTTCGTTTCCACTGTGCTCACTCAACGCGTTAACTTTGATTTTCTTAGACTTGAAATCATGAAATTTAATCAGTTATGAAATAGTTGGTCACCAATGCATAATACTCGCAGTTAGATTGAATTGTGTGTGTTATTTATATCGATCTTTCGACAAATATAATCTTCAAGGCATACATTATTCAGAACTGATTTTAAATTAGCATTGTGTTTTTGAATATGAATATATAGTAATTGAATGCAATGGAAAAGGTGAAAGTTCGTTTTTCTAGAACACCCAGTATATATTGATCGCGTCATTATAATTCAAGAGAGGCCTGTGCATTTTTCACACCTTCGATGAAGAACCACTACCTGGAAGAATCGATAAACTCGACGTTTGTTTCCGAGGCTAATCCACTTGGAGGTTAATTCTGAACACGCGAGATTTGGCTGAAATTATAGGTTAAATAATGCTTGAGAATTCTTCACGCTTTATCCTTTTCAGTATTGCAATGGCAATATTAAATTTCGCGCAAAATTCGCGAGTACAAGGATCTCTGAACGAAATTCAAAAATATTTCTGAAAATTCCATAAAACCGAATCCAGCAATCATTTTTCTTTTAAAAGTATGTCCATTGATTCAAATTCGGAAGTTAGATATTGTAAATAGACATTCGATGGAATTGTAATATTACTAGAAGACGTCTGAAATATTCCTAGAAATTCTATAGAACCGAATCTAGCAATGTTGTCCCCATAAAATATTAACGATAGCCTTTAATTCCAAACTTAGGTACTTCGAAAGAATTTTAGTATTAGGAAATATAGGAGTCACCAGATTCCTAGAAATTCTACAGAAACAAATCTAGCGATCGTTTTCCCTTTAAAAGTTTCTCAGCTGTCGCAGATTGCCATTTTATTGACTTCGAATATAGATAACCAGCACGGTATCCCTAGAAATGCAACCGACTCGAATTCAACAACACCTTTTCCCCTAAAATATTACCCATCACCTCCAATTCGAAACTCAGGTGTTTCCATCCAATTAATCACAAGGGTCGTCGACTTCCAATCATCGATTTCCAAAGTAAATCGAAGACGCCGCGAGCGCAGGCACACCCGTTACATCGATCTTCGAGTTTCTCACACCTCGAGCAGCCCCGAGGACTAATAAGAAATCGTATAAGGCCGAAAGAAAGAGTAAGGGAGAGAGGAGGGAGAAAGAAGGATCGGGATGTTAGAGCCTCACCTTTTCACACCAACGTTGGTCCACGTATGGGTGAACGGTGCTCGGACCGGGTATAATGGTGGCCGTGGCGTGTGTAAACCATAAGAGATAATGTAACAGTGGAAGTTCGGCTGGCGCCACTCGTTATTTATACAGTGTGGCCCGTCCGTCCAAGGGAGGAAAAGAAGGTGTATAAGGGAGTTGTGTGTGTCGGGAGCCTGAAGAAAGGGGGAACGAAAAGAAGGAGGAGGAGGAGGACGATGCCGGTAGACGCCCACTAAATTATTATTTGTTCTTGGCGAGTCATAAACGACCGAAATTATGCCGGGGCTGGCTGACCGCGGGAATTTCGAGCGGCGGTGACCTTGAAGAGCACAGGAAACCACGGCTTCCAGTCTCCAGCTTAACCGTGAACCGGAGAGATTCGCGAGAAATTTCTTTCGTTCTGTAACTAACGTTGACAGCCCACGTTAACGTTATCTTCCTCGAGTTATCATTTTGGTTATATCAGATTTATAAGGAATTTCACCCGAAAGCCAACTTTCATCTCTTCGAATCTGTGTTGGATATCACTCTAGGCTAGTAAATAATTTGATGTTTCGCGTTTAGTTAGGATAAATTGACTCCAAACCCTGTTTCATCTTCTGTACATAATTACGCGTACGACTCTTGGATCCGTTACTCATCAACGCCTGACCCCTTGGTCCGAGAATTCCTATCTGTCCTTCTCCTCATCCCCACCGACCCTTTAAAAGGATCGGTAAGACATTTTTGAGCAGCATTATTACAAAAATCGTACAATATCGAAGAATCGCAACGTCTATAGAAACTGACTGTCTTTTGTAAGATTGCTGTGTACAAGTTAACTTCGGAATCTAACATTTGTAGCGCGAATCGTTTCGAGGAAGAACGCGGGTCATGAATGGCCAAGCGTATCGTTCGGTTGGCGATTTTTTTTTTTTTTTTTTTTTCGAGACGTTTAGGAGGTCTCTTTACGACCTGTCTGGCTCAATGAATATGCAATTAGCTGCGTTCCGTCGATCATTGTTGGGACCAATCGCTCCAGACCAGGACAGAGACCGTGGCCAGGCTTCGAGTGTTATTTTGTAGAAGAACGGAGGATTGTTTCTTTTTTTGTTGTTTTTGTTTTATTCTTACGACGTCAGTGCTGCTAGTCTGCCGGTATAAATGAGACGCAGGTAATTATTGTCCTCAGGCGTGAAAGGTGGACCTCTGGGATCCCCTTTCAACCGCTCAAGTGGATACGGTGTGCTCCGTTCATTGTGTGGATCTGACGCATACAGAGCGGGACGTGAATCATTTTTCAGCGGGTCTGCGTGTCGAGGGAAATTTATTTCACTAACCGGTCGTGTTTGTGCCGGTGATTCTACCTTTCGTTCCTTCTCCTCTCGCTAACGTTAACGAAATGTAAATTTCAACGCCACCGACCGCTAAGTGTATTAGTATTCCGTCTACCTGGACGGACGATGATGTCCAGCGATCGCGTCTGCCCAGCGGAATATCAATTTACCGATTTCTTTAGCTGCTAATGGAACCGTGGTGTCATCGGTGGTCCACGGTGTCGTTAATTGACGTTTAATGACGAAACAACCGGCCTTCGATGTATGCTCATCCTCGAAACTAATTTAATTTGATTCAATCTTTGGGCTGTCCGAACTTGTGCCGTTAACCAACTTAACAAGTATAAAATTAACAACCTAAGAATCTTTATCCGTTAATACTTTCTTCCTTATATTATAAAGATCGAGCAAAGATCTTCTGGGAGCACCTAGACCGAGCCACCTAAAATTGAAAGGAAACGGTTCCACGAATCGACCGTTTCAGAAACAAAAAACGATTCGTCTCGGTTCGAGGACTGACGGAAAATCGAAATTAAATCATTCATCGACGACCCCGCCCCGAGGCTGGGTCATACCTGGTCGTGGAACATAAAACTGTGACAATCGGTGTTGACGCGACGTCTTGAGACATTCGAGGCTTGACCCTCTCGAATCCGGTTAAAAAAGTTCCTCGCCGCGGGGGTCCTGGGGTCCTCGGCGGCCCCGAGAATAAAAGGGAGCCCTCGAAAGGCCCCGGGCAAAGCGACTATCGGTTTCCCTATCAGGGCCGGTCATCTCGGTTCGGCCGCCTCCGCCTGGGCCCTGCGAGAGAAACGCGTATATAAACTCGCCTTAACTGCTTTACGACGATCGTTTGTACCGATTTGTTCGACAAGACTCCCTTTTTTCCCCCTCCTCTCCCCCTTCCTTCGGTGCCTTGTGCAGCCTCTTCAACCATCCGAGTTTACACCCTTCCTCTTCATCCTTGCCCGATCCCTTTTTCCGCGATGCTGCTGTTTCTCGCGAGACAGCTCGTTGACCTGTTGTCTTCGGAAGCTTTTTCCCTCGTTCTTGCAGATAGAACACTCGTTCCTGTTGCCTGGAATGCATTTCTTGAGATTCTGAGGAAGATCGATGAGTCGTCGAGGTTTCTGGTCAGAAAAATCGAACTTCAATGCTTCCTATTGGTGCTTCAAATTAGGGATTGAAAGTTTCTTTTTTATTTTTTCATATTCTTATCGAGGAAATACTCGTTTTTGTTGTTTGGGATAGAAATGTTTAATTGGAGGTAAAGAGGGTTCAGTTGGCGGGAAGTTTAAATCTTTTATGACGTTGGTAGTTCTAATTTAGCGTAAATAATTTCTTAGCTCGATTGTTAACTAAGGAATGCTTGTACCTTCTGTCGGGGATAAATTTTATTGAATTTTGAGGGGTGGAATTGGTGGGAAATTCAAATTTCTTGTATTCTACCTTGAATATCTTATAACCTGCAATTTTACCTGATTCTAAAAACAATTTTATTATTCACAATTACAACTACAGTGGGTGATCAAATTATTAGAGCCACTCGCATAAATTGACGATTTTACATAAAAACGATTTGTTCTTAAATGAAAACCCAGTTAAACAGAGTTTTTATTAGTTCTTTTATGATGTATCGATGCTTATAAAATTCTGATACACAGTTGGCAATACTATGAGCGACATTGTCTCTCATGTGAATGTTGTATTGTATGAATGTCGGTAGTTGCTACCTAAAAACCAGGAATTACCGTTTCGTTTTTTAAGAAGTTTATATAGGTTACACCAGTGTTGTCATTGCTGTTGTAGTGTTTCGACATCATTATATCCGTAACTAATTATTTTGGTTGACATACTGATGATTTATAAATGTTGAATTATGCTTAGTCTATTTATTTCATTTACAAAACATTTTCTTAACACGAACAAGCGCAAAGACCTTTCTCCGAGTAAAATCTTGTAAACAAAAACATTAATTATTCATAGCAGTAATTCGCATAGAAAAATTGCATCGATCACTGGTGTTTCACTAGTATCAGTTGATCGAATTAAAAACATGCTTGATCGTGGCTTTAATAACACTTCACTTCACGGTCCTGATAACCGAATTAAATATACTGTTGTACGTTAATGACCAACGCTACAAAGTTCCTTAAAAAAAAAAAAAAAAATAAATAAATAAAAGAACAATCGGTACAGTCGCGGGAGAATGGCCGCGTTTGAAAATCGGCGACTCCTGACGGAATATCACGGGATTTCGCCGTGTTTTGTTTCCGGCGATACCGTTCTTGGTCGAGGCGAGATCACGCGTTCGCACTTCACTCTATTCGTCCGGGGGTAAGGTTCGCCTCGTGTGCGAGTTTCACCCCGCAGCGACAATACGCTCGGGCTTTTTTTTCTTTCTTCTTCTTCTTCTCTCCCTGGGACAACGGGCGTTTCGCGTGGAAACGAGCCGCGCGCGTCGTCCCATTATTTGCCCTCTCGCCGCGATGTGTTTTCTATCGCGTTAAAGCCGGCGACGTCGACGTTGACGGTGACGGGGTGCGATCCGGAAGGGACTCTTTCACGCGTCGGGGGACAAGCTTTCGTCTTAGCGGAGCGGAGACGAGAGAGGTAATTACAGGCTCGCGACGGGTTCGACGCTTTCAACGGTGTGAAACTCGCGAGCAATCTGTCTAGAGTTGGCTGGGAACGAGCAATGAGTTTAGAATGGGGTGGATTTTTTTCATCCCCTCCGGGTGTTTTATGTGTAACTTTTGAACGTGGTAATCAGTTGTAACCGGGATTTTTCAAATTTTGGAATAAAGTATCTCTGTGCATTGGAAGATTATTTGTGTCCAGTGTAGCAAGCACAAAAATTGGAATTTGACATTGTATTTGAAGTAGAAATCGTAGGGTTAACGATAGTTAGCTTGCTTTAGGTATAATTACGACAATCTTAACACGTTGAGTGGCACAGTGAAAATGGACGTACGTAGTCAGACACGGTAAAAATCTAATTATTATTAACCATGCCGTTAAATATATTTCAAATTTCACTTTTCGGTTTGATAGCCTCAATAAATTATTTCATTACGAAAAATTTCGAGTGCCGGTCACCGGTGACCCCCGCACCATTCGACGTGTTAATAAATATGTGTATCTTAATATGTTGTTGCTTCCCTCAAGTACGACAGTCCCACAGATTTTCAATGGACTCCAATTTTCTTAATCGTAAATTACCACAAGATGCAATCATTAATTTCGATAGCACTTGATCGGATTATTCGCCACAGATCGAACTAATTCTTCAACCTTCCATAAGATTCCGCGATCAGAGAAATTCTCAAAAGTACAAAAATTATCCGATACTTCCCGTGGCGTATAAAAATTTTAATCAATTCCATAAACGATCTGATTTTACCGTGTAAATTCAATACAGATCATCCTAGCGATAATGAATCAAAAATCTTGCCGAGCGATTTCGCGTTTCGTCTCACGGTAGATTCCCGGTTCGGTCATCGCAGTTTACCCGCTAAGCCGACGAGGCGTTTTTTTTTTTTTTTTAATCTCGCCATAAAACGCAGCAGGGCTTTCAATTTTATCATCACGGTCGTCGCGACCTCTTCACGGCAAATCATCGGTAGGCGAAGCTTAGCGATAAAATAAATTAACCGGAAAGCTACCGAGTTGCGGCCGACGCGGCTTTCGGCGAGCCGTCGCGAACCGTAATCACGCCCCGTAAATAACGATTCAACGTTCGATTTATCGGCCGAGTCGAACGCGGGAACACGCTTTAAAAGCCGAGGCGCGCGAGTATAAAACGCGAGACGAATCGTACTCGTCTCACGATACACGCGGTCTACCTTTTAATTATTATTGTACTTGTTCTTCGGGACCAACCAGCGAGCGGAAACTACGGGGCTGTACTCATCGTAGAGCTATTCGGAAAAATCGCTTTCTGCCCGGATGTAGGGAAACGTTCTTCAACATTTATACGAAGCTTCAAGATGACGGACAGCCGTGATTTCTTATTAATTTCGATGGTGCAGGGGAAAACATAAGAATATTGTAAAAGTCCCGTGCGTCGCCGACCTTCCGGACCAATGCCTGGTATCTCTGGGAGAGCATGGTGCAAGAAGTTAGTCGGTGATGATACAAAGCGCTTCAAAACCTAGTGAAAGCTTCCTAAATTCCTTATCCTTTCAGTGATAACTAACTAGCCCCTAATTAAGACTTTCACTGTGTTATAATTGCAACAGGATCTTTCAA
The DNA here is from genome assembly GCA_943735885.1 of Stelis phaeoptera. Taxonomy (NCBI): domain Eukaryota; kingdom Metazoa; phylum Arthropoda; class Insecta; order Hymenoptera; family Megachilidae; genus Stelis; species Stelis phaeoptera. Next base: position 14,727,253 of record OX030932.1, on the reverse strand, counting down.
ATAATTCCTGTACCTCTGTTACGATATTTCCTCTTAAAATTCTTTTCCCAACAGTTCCTTCTGAAAGTACTAGCACTTTTAGCCCACGTTCTCGGGCTTCGATTAAGATTCATAACAGTACAATAACTCAGACTGCATCGGAGAACACGGCAAATTTCACGAGGATCGCACGGAATGATCTAACGATCCGAAGATCCTCGTAAATCCGCGACGGATTTGATCGAATCTCGATTCGTGCGATGACGCGCACACCTGTGCCCTTTTCTCTCTCCCCCCCCCCCCCTCCCCCCCTCCCTGTTTGCCGTTATTATTCATCCACGACCCCGTAAACAGGATAATCCTTCGTACATCGTACGTGTACACGGTTTGATTTAAATACCTCGATTAAACGCAGCTCGTGTATGTTTCCGTTTGACCAGCCGGCTCGCTGCTCTTTCCATGGGAATAGTTTCTTCGCGATTGTCGTTCACCGATGATATATCGAGAAATTTCATGATTAGAAAGGTTTCTTTCGAAACGTTTTGATGGAGAAGAACACAATTAATCACAAATCGCTAAGGTTTCTTTCGGGAGAGCGAAGAATTTATTGCGATATGCGACGGTGTCCGATAATGGCGGCAAATTGATTGTGTACTGTAATTTGTCTCAGATCTTCGGAATATTATATTTCAATATATTGTATTTATTTGTCAAGTTCTTCAAGGTGAAAGGGTTAATTTATGTTTAACACTTTGACTGCCACGCTGAAGGCGCTGAAAACTTGGTCAGGCAAAGCATTTATTACAATTCTTCATAATTTCTATTATTTAGAATTTGGAGTACCTAATACGACGATTTCTAATTAAGTAATTGACAGAATATATGGAAATTCAAATGTTATCCACATATGGGTGACGTGGCAGTTAAAGTGTTAAAGGATAGTAAACCAGAATTCTCGTAGCCCAGAATTTCACAAAATTGCGACGCCAATCCCCGAAAACGAGTAAGAAAAACTTTTTCATATGGTTGGTGGTGAAGAAAGGTTAAGCCGTTTGATCGTTGACGATATATTTCTACGTTTGAAGTGCGTGATGGAGGTACGTGGTGATTCGTTTTAATAAATAACACGTAATGGATCTCGGTTTGCGATAGGGAACATTGTACAGATGTTCAGATATTATGCCCCCAATGGTAGCAATTGTGACTCCGTGACCGTACCAAGATAAATTATATATATACATATACATATATATAGTATATACTTTGCTGTTACCGTTACAACCCTTTCTCACGAGCTACCACCGTTTAAAAGCCCACTAAGGGTTGCAAGTATCCAAGAACGATTCAAAATTTCGACCAAAATGGGTACACAAATTTTTAACCCCTTAACCAACAACATCGTGTCACACTTTGACAATTTTGTTACTACGTTTTAACATCGAAGCAATAAATATTTAACTGTGACCGACGCACCTGTCGGGGAAAATGGTACGTTAAAGGGTTAAACGAAAGTGTCCCATGCGTCCAAAAATGATATTCGAAGCAACGATATGAAATGTCAGAAATGAAAATGGTACAAAAGCAACGGTCCGTGGTCCGAGGGTTAATAATTATTTCACGAAGCATCGTAACAAGCTAGATATAAGAAACATCTGTCGTTATCGATCGATCTAGGCAATAAATTGATTTCCAACGATGACGAAAGAATTCGAAAATCATTTTTCGACCGAGCAGTTCGGTATCGAGCGAGCGTAGTAGCGTAGTCGAGGCTGCAATCTCGGTCACCGATCTGTGTCGGAAAGTCGTGGAGAGAGAGAGAGAGAGAGAGAGAGACGCCCGGCGTCTAGGCACGCAAGCCACGCAGTCGGCGTCGATCTACAGGTGTTCCACCGGTTAGAAGCACGTCGTCGCCTTCGAGCATCGATCCAGCTTCGTCGTTTATTCGATTCCCTCTCGTTAACGAGCCAGGAGGCCGAGCGAGCTGCACGAAATACCGAAAGAATCGGGCCCGAGGCGGTCGCCAGATCGGCCTCGCCCGATAGAGCCGTAACGCCGAAAATTAGCGCCGTCCGAGAAACAAATATGGCCAGGGGTGGTGGGGTGAAACGGACGGTCGGTTCGGGGCAGACGTGGCTATCGAATAAAAAAAAAAAGGGAAAAAATTGAAGAGGAAACGAGAAGTGGCATCCGGAGAAGAAGAAGACGAAGAGTGCGGTTGGGAAACAGGAGGGACGAGGACGAACACGGAGACAAAGGGAAAGGGAGAAGAATTTTAGGGACGTGGCTGCTCACCGCGCTTCTATCCTGCCCTTTCGTCCTCGTCGTCGCCGTTCTCTCGCACATCACCGCGGGCTCCTGAGGTTTCCTGGAAGCGAGAGCTCGCTTCCACCTGCCACACACTGCGGAAACCCGGTGACCACTCGATCTATCGGGTGTTCCCAAAGTATGCTCCTGTGTTGGATAAAATCATGATACGAGCCGATCTATCGATCCTGGGCCACGAACGTTCATAATTTCCTCTGTCAACGATAGAAATTTGATCAACCCCTGTAAACGTTTACTGAAACAAGGGTGGATTTGATCATCTGTTCTTACAAGTTGAAATGTTTGCGAGATATGGGAGGAAATAGTACTTAAGGAAACCTGTATTGTATTCTTAGGAATTTTGGAAACCTTGGAATATTATGTTTTTAGAAATTTTGAAGCTTAGAAACGTTGTAGTTAGAATATACGATTGCTAGTATCGTAGCCTTCCTTCAACGCTTCTACGTCAAATCCTTCAATAGTTATAGAATAAAATTAAATAAAGTTTCATATAGTAAGCTTTGAAATAATTTTATAAGCCAAAGTTTGCTACTCAAAATCGCTTATAATACCGCGTTAAATACATATCTCGTCTTCGTTGATCTTCGGAGGCTCTGTCCAATTCATCGCACGATCCTCGAAACGAGCCATTTTAACACCTCCCATCAAGAGTGATACTTTCGATAAAGATCTCGAGTCGACAACGACGTCACCAGAATCCACTTTCTAAGACAATCATCTTCGAAAAAGAAAAAAAGAGGGCAGGAGGGGGGAAGGAAAACGAGCGTAGCATTAGTGTCAGCGAGGAAAAAGGATACTCCTATAAAATCATAAGTGCCCGAACACGTGTCTGATCGTTCGGAGCCAAAAATTTCTTTTTTCCCGTAATCTGGTATGAGGGGACCATTAAAAAGGAATGTCACGGGGTTACGCCCTTTCTCATCGACCGAAACGGCCCCGAACGTCCCACAAGGTATCGATGGTCCACGAGTTGAAGACAGTCGAGTCGTGTTATCGGTGCCGCTTTTCGGAGAGAAAGAGAGAGAGAGAGAGAAAGAGGACTTTATCAGACGATTTACAGCTTTCAGCAGCCTCGTAGAGGAGTCAAGATAATTTGCTTACCGCCACGGAGTTGACGATGCCAGGCGTCGCGTCGGCCAGCATCCTCGGAAACGGACCCGTTTATCTACCCGTTGCAACATGCGGGAGGACAGTTTTCTCCTAACGACGTGTTAATTTCCCGAACGACTACCGTTCGATTAATGGCCTGTCGGGGACATTTCAGCTTTCAGATAAAGCCTGGGACATTTTTCTTATCTGATCAGCTATTTGGACCACTCTCACATAGCACGACTTCGAACGACAATTTTGTACGAATTTCCTTGGAACCCTCGATACAGAAATGGGAGGGATAAAAAAGAAAAAAAAAAAGAAAATTCGGTGGAACATGCATCGAAGCTGATTTTAAAGGCTGCCCAGGGATTTCTGGTAGCATCTGCCTACTGTCCTGCATTTCGTGACGAAGGGAAGATCGATCCTCATTCACGTCGGGCACGTTAAAGGATACTAAGCCGGATTATCCTGCGATGCGAGCCAAAATATCCCGCGGGAGGATCCTGCGATACTGACAGCCGACTGGTATCGAAGGGCCGCCGTTCATAGCCGTACGAAAACTTGAAATTCTCTGACAACCTCGTAATATACTTTTCCTTAACTTATCAGAACCTCTTCGTAGCACGTTTAAATACTAGCGATATAAATCGTAATAATTTCCATCGCGTTCTTAATCGAGTAAACGTTAAAACGGTTAACCAAACGCTTCGTATATTTCCGATCAAGGATGCGAAAGGATTAGATCGAAAATTAGATCGTTGCCAAAATAAAAGGTTTCCCACGCCAGTTAGATAGGCTAATTGATTATATCAGGTCAGGCACGAAACAATGGATCGAACGTAGGACATCGACGACCCTGGTGCTCCTTGATGTCGGCCAAGAGACATACGCCGGAGGAGGCTTCTATTTATCGGCAAACTCGACTCACAACCGGCACACGTTGTATTGTTCGTTCCCAAAGGGTTGAAGAGAGGGGGGACAACAACCTCCGAAGGTGCTTTCTCAGACACTAGTCGTTTATGGCGGCTAATTACCGTAATTGGTCCTGCCGTTATAACGGCGACATTTAAGGATACTCGCGCCGTTAGCATACAAAAGTACAATAATTCGTACGGGGGGGAGAGAGGAAGGGGAGAGCACCACCGACGATTTCTCTTAAGGCAACCACAACCTTCTATTATATGGCGAGAAACGTTTCTGGTGAACGTTGATATGCTCATTTTTTTTTCTTTTTTTTGCGACTGCGATTCGAAACTGCTATTTGGATCGTGGAAATTTTGAAGCACCATAGATTCGGTGATCTTCATAATTTCTTTTTGGGATGGAAAGTTAGAATTAAAATTTTTACGTAAAAATTTTTCTGCGAAAAAGGAATTGAATGGAAGTGCAAGGTTATGTTGAAAAATTTGTAAATTTAAGAATTTTGAGGATATCAGTATATAGTTGTACGAAAATATTATTTTTTAATTACTGAAATTGATGGATAATTTTGAGATGTAAGAGGAAAGGAATTTTCTGGGGTATCGGAGGACTTTGGCGAATGGAACTTATCAAAATATGAACGTGTATAACGAGCTACGGTTTTTACTGCAAATATTAAAACTCTCGGTTCGTTGGAGCTGATAATAAACGAAGGTTTCGTCGAATCCTTCGGACGAAAAATTGAGAAACCTTGGAAAAACCCTCGAGACGATTTGCATCCTTTGAGCACGCGTTTCAAAGCAAAACGTTTCCGTTTGCGATGATCATTAGTCCATTTAAAGAAGAAATACTAATGGTGTACTAATAGTAAATATTCCATCTACAGAAAAATGTTATGTTTACCAATTGATTAATTTGCCACCGAAGAAGTAAAAATATTAAAAATGTCGCAAATTGCTTGCAAGAAAATTAAAATTTATACCATTCCACCAATAATAAAAATATTAGAAATTTCTTACCTCTTTGAAAAATTAGGGGATGCAGTCCTCCCATTGCCGATGAGTTTTATTCAAATTACATTAGTAACTCGAAGTACCAAATTAAGGCATTAGATTTTTGTCGCGGTGGACAAATATTAATTGTTATTTCAACCTTTCCCTTATAAAATCTTACCAGTACTTAAAAAGGAAAGTAAATTGCCGTAGAAATTCCATCGCCCCCCTACTGCTGAATTTACATCATTAACTCAAAATATCAAACCGAGTGCAAACTTTGTATGTATAAGTATGCTCGTATTTGTCCGACCTTGTATTAAAATGAATTTCTCGGACGAAAATTGGCAAAGTGGTCCGTAATGTTGCATCAGTGTCGTACCAATCGGATCAGCCCGATCCGAGGGGCGTTCTTTTTTCAATTATTATTTAATCGTGTTTCGTCTTCCGGACGAATCACGAACTTCGTACACGGATCGAAGTCAACAATATTTATCGTGACGAGCTTTTTTTTTCTTCTTCGTAGCTCGAGTCTGATCCGATAGCACCTCGTTTTTGCGATCTCGTTGCGACACCACGTCGTGCCTTTATCTGGAACTGTCTGTTCAGTACCCCGGGATACATTCTTTGCTTTCATTCTATCTTCTTCTGCAAGCGATTTGCCTCTTTCGTGGAAACTTTGTAACAATTTTATCAATTTTCCCAACGATACTTTCAGATTAACGGCACTAATTAGGGTTAAATTGAGGAATTAAGTAATTGTATTTTGAGCAACCACAATTTTATCGTAGTTCGGTATACACAGTCTGTCCAGACTGGCGCGACAGAGCCTTTAAATTTTTGTTCAACAAAGACCACGTACAACCTAAAAGCGCTAGCACCTATACGCCATTAGTTTTTCAGGTTACACGTAACAACGCTTTCTTAGCGCTCTTCGAAAAAACAATATGGTGCACGATAATGCACCAGCGCACAAATCCAAGATTGTACGCGATTTTTGCTCGAACACCCCCCCTATTCGCCTGATTTAGTTACAGGCGATTTTTCGCTGTTCCAAAAACTAAAAATGGCAATGAAAAGAAACCGTTACGACACTGTTCAGGACACACAAAGAGCTTCAACTGCGGTTTTACAGGTGCTTAACAAAAATTTCAAACCGCTTCCAGCGTTGTATTGATTCAGAAGGAGTATACTTTGAATAAAAAAATATCAAAGCACCAAATAATTGTATTCTCATTTTTGTTTCGGTACAGACTGTGTATTTAACGCGTTTCGTGGCACGTATACGGCATCGAAATTCTTCGTCGCAAAGACCTGGTTCTGGCAAGAAGTCTCGAAGCATTGCCAGAGGAACGATTTCAATTCCACGTGGCCGAGATGCTCCTGGTATTTTCACGAAGCCAGCGCATTCCTCTGGTCGTCGGTGTCTAAACAAAACTCCCCGGAAAAAGTGTCAAACACGTAGAAGCGACGAAATGCCTGCTCCCGTAGCCTTCTTCGTTTGTTGGCCCGGTATGAACAGCAGCAGCCTTCTGCCACCCTCTTTTCTTTCTTTCCGGGGGATTATCGTTTCTCGACGTGCACCGACGTGGCTGGTGTAAACCGGGTTCTCCAACAGGAACCGCTTTTTACACACGGGGAACGCGGCTTCCCGTTCCCTGACACCGTACACGATTGACTCGTGCACGTTTCTATTCTGATCTTCCAGGATTCCACGGAGTGTCGTCGAGACTTTGCCCCGGCATCAAACGTAACCTAACTCTTCGCCCCGAGATTTATTCCTCCGATAGATGGATCAGGTGGTCTTAAGATGCGTGCTGTACGAACGTTGTTTATCGAGTCGTTCTAAATGTTGCTCGCAGAGAAGTAAAATTGACACATTTTCATCGATAATAAAAATATTCGAAATTTCTTACCTCGTTGAAAAATTCAGAGACGCGAAGCTTCCATTGCCAATGAATTTTATTAAGATTAAAATTACCGAAACGCACCCTTACTTTTAAATTTAACCTAATATAGGAAACAGAATAAATATAGGATGAAACGTAAACTAATATATAGAATAATTCTTTATATTAAGACATAAGTGTTTTAACGGATTTTGTCATTTAAAGTAAAGTCATTTTGACCCGTGAATTCGTGTTATAAGAGTACAGGCGGTGCGGTCCGTTCTTTCAAAATCACGTATTAGGATTTTGGAACTTTCATGGTTTTAATTTCGATCTGACAAGTTTACATGACTTTCTTGAGTTTGGGGAGTTCGTGTAATTTTATTTTACGGCATCGCAGAGGAGATTTTACGAATATTAGAAAATTCAGAAACACGATTACGCCGTGCATTAGGTTCAATCATAACACTTTAATACTTGTTGTCATTGTCACTGTCTAATCAAAGTGTTGTGTTAATTGATGGTTCCAGGCAGATGTTCCCTCAGATGAAGTTCCGAGTTTCTGGACTGGACGCAAAGGCCAAGTACATCTTGTTATTGGACATCGTTGCTGCGGACGACTACAGATACAAATTCCACAACAGGTAAGTCACACCTTCAAAACCGTCAACACATTACTATATAATATAATATAACTATACAATATAAAATAAAAATATGAATGTATGAATTATAAAGAAATACTGTTGGTTAAAGTGAAAAGGATATTAGTATTTATTATAATTTAAGGGGATGAAAGGTTGTCAAGTGTTGGTCGTTAGAATTTTAATATTAATCAAATGAGAATTTTTTAACAAGATCGGAATAAATTTTTGCCATCGACGAGCAGAGCCGTTCGTATCACCAAGCTGTTGCGTTCGAAAGCTTTCGTGACGACAACCGCGAACGCGGAAATTAATGCAATTACCTGATTACTCGATACTTTCGTACGTCGCGTCGCCACGAGTTGCCGGCACTTCCTGCACGCCGAATGACTTTGCTTTTTACGTTTCTTTCCTCGGTGAACACCTCATTCGTGTCGTGGCTTCGCGGTTACAACTAATCCGACCTTCTTTTTTTTTTTGATTTCTTGATCTGACGATTCGTGCCTCGATTTTAATCACCGTCTCGATGATAATGAAAGTTTCAAGATATCGAGAATTAGGTGATTGTCAGGTTGTTCGGCGAGCTGTCAAGCGACGACGCGAACAACGACGCTAACTCATTTTAAACTAAACATGAAAAAGCAACATTCTAATTCTAATTACCTATTATACGAATAACTATAACTGTCCAGTTCATTAATAATTGATGAACTTTATTTACGAGCGTTCTCTTCGTTAATGATGGGCTTATGATACGTAAGTAACGAAAATATTAGGTTAATTAATTTGTGTTTTTGATGTTGGGATGTATAGTGTCGGGTATGATAGGTTTCCCTAGGGAAAATTCTGATAATACAGGGGAGAAAGGTTTTACCGTTTGGATAATATTTGAAAATTGCTAGGGATTATTAAAAATAGGGATATTTTTATCGGAGGTAATTACGCTAGTGGGTTATTAACAATAGGGACTATTTTCACTAGGGATTATTAACCCCGGACAAAATTGTACTAGGAAATATTGACACTGGGGATTATTTATTCTAGGGAAAATTGTACTAGGGAATATCGATACGCACAATTACACTAGGGAGTATTGACGCTAGGGATAATTACACCAGGGTATATATATGCTAGGGATTATTTACACCAAGGAAAACTGCACTAGGGAGTATTAAAATTATAGAGACTATTCATCCAAGGTATAATAAGACTAGGAAATATACACGTTAGGAATTATTTACACTAGGGGAAATTGCACTGTGGAAAATCACACTAGGGAGTCAGCTTAAAATAAGTACAAGCAGTGAACACGCGACGAATACACGAGATTCGTTCGGCTAATGTCGCTGTATTCCCCCTATGTTCGTTTCTGCAACTTTCTAATCAAACCAAAATGTGAATCTATTATTTACATCATTTCAAAGTGTTTGTTTCGTGTTTATGTTTTATATTTTATTTTTATATATGTTATACTTTATTCGCGGAACTCAAGTGGGCCACTTGAAATTATCAAATGGGTGACTTGGTGAACCGCGGGTCACAGGTTCCCGACGCGACGCGACGCCTGGTTTAAATTGAAGAAACGAAACGATCGTGTCCTAAATAATCGCAATTACGGTGCTATTCTCGGTGCGACGATCGACGCGTTAAAGAGTTACTTCTTTCGAAGGCAGGTAAAATGCCTGGCAGTTTTCCATTCCGTGTCGCGAGTGCACTCTTAATGGTATTCAGACGGAGTCGTCTGAAACGCAGGAAACGCAGGTTTGCGAGCGATTTCGCGGTGGCAAAAAGCGGACAGAAGCTGAATCGCTCGGGATCCCGTTTCATTCATTCGCGTGGGAATCCGCGAGCGGATTCGCAGCGACGATACGCCGACACGTTTTCACGAATTCCATCGTCTTTGTACGACGAAATTTCCCCGGTCGTGAAAGCGACCGGCCGATTTAGCGCCGTTTAACACCCTCGCGGAACCTGGCAGGTAAAAAAAGAAAAAACAACGCTAAACGCGCTCGTGAGAACGAAACGATGAGATTTTCCGGGAAAAGTTAACGACTTTGGTTAATCACCGACAGAAAGCCGAGCGGGCACGGTGAATTATGGTCGCCGGCTCGATCGTAAGGCCGGTCGTGAATCGTTGACGAGCGAATCGCATGAGAAAAATTCGGATGGAAACGTGGAATCTTGGAAAGTACACGGTGCAACGCGAGTAATTGGTTCTTCGAGAATGCTACTTTTTTTTCGGGAGAATATAAGATTGCACGAATTCCCGCGGACTTTGAAACTTTATCGCGTGGATTGTCGAATCGATCAGGACGAAATTTCCCGTCGTATCAGGACCAATCGAAACACAGACCACAACGAACGATTACATCACGCCAGCGACCGCAGCCACTTTGGAACTCGTCGAACGAGTTCTTCTTCCTTGCCTCGTTTGACCCACCTGCGATGGATCGAACTACGAACGGTTAGACACGCCTCTCTCAAAGGACAATAATCACGGCAGCCGGTGTTTAGAGAAATTTCGACACCTCGTTGACTGGGTCAATCGCGGTCCAGATTTGGGTACAATTAAGTACTCGAATTTTTGATCGAGAAAGTTTCATATGTTGGAAAATAATATTTGAGGGGACAAAGTTTAAGAGATTGAAGGATCCTAGTGTTTAAAAGTGATGGGTTAGTTATTTAATATTATTCTATATTTTTAGTTTTAAGTTATAAGAAAGGTATCAGTGGGACTGTGTTGGCCTTGTTGTCGCCTAAGGAAATTTTCAGTACCTTTGGATTTTAAAAAGGGAATCCTTTGTTATGTTTTAAATATCTGATACTAATATCCTTGAACACTGATGTAAGAAAGTTTGATAAAACATACGTTGATCGAAGCATTCACGTTTGACCCTCGATTCGTATGTTTTGTGTGAGTAGCAGGTGGATGGTAGCGGGCAAGGCCGACCCGGAAATGCCGAAGAGGATGTACATCCATCCGGATTCACCGAGCAGCGGCGAGCAATGGATGCAGAAGGTCGTGAGCTTCCACAAGCTGAAACTCACCAACAACATCAGCGACAAGCACGGCTTTGTAAGTACTGTACGTAACGCCAACCAAACAATTACTTACTTACTAGCCTCTAAGTTGGAGCTCCGAGTCTCGCAATTAATCGCTAAACTTTTGCCCGGCTAACGACCTAACGATCGCCCGATTAAAACCTCGTTAGGTATCTTTTCTTTTTGTCGTCCGCGGCGATGACGACTTTGCAATTTCAATCAAATTGTATCTTTTCACCAATGCATCGGAATCATTTGAAATTTTATAAATCAATTTTCTTTCAAGATTCTATATGTGTTTTGGGAGACATTGACACGACGGTTCGCTAATCGAGTGCTGCATTCTATTGCGAATCGATATTAATTTAATTATAGAATTCACAATTTGACGCTTTAATCTATAGTTATAGTACGGTTGCTATCAGCAGTCAAGAAATTCGCTAGATTGGCGGCTTTGCTATTTAACCTTTTCGCTACGACGGATTGGCTGGTAGAAGCTCTACCTCGGTACGGGACAATCCCATTTGACTGCCGAGAGAACGTATCTTTTAACGTCTAGTGACGTAAATAACAGATATACTTTGTGAATACGAAAATTCACGGGTGACTGTAGTCATTGTCGGTACATAGCGAGCGTCAGGCGTTGGGTGACTATAGTCACCGTTAGTAGCGAGTGGGTTAAACGGGCGTGAATGTAAGAAATATTGAACGTAATAGTAGCGCCATTAATGACTTAGAAAAATAGATGAAATCTCAGTCAGCTCGTGTATATGAGAGAAAAATTGTCATAGAACTGTCGTGAAACATCGTAGATCTACGTTACCAGTCGCCTACGTGTTAATTTGAATATGTGGGATTGGAAATTGAATTTCTCCGATAATTCCGATCCAAGCTTAACCGTCAAGGTTATTTCGCCGATTTCGCCGTCAAGTAGCCACGGTACCTTTCGCATATTGGTCCCTTTTCGTCACTCTATTAGCCCTTCGTCTCACGTTTTCTGTGAGAAGACGACGACGACGACGACGAAGAAGAAGAAGAAGAAGTGGGGCCTGCGGAAGCCAGCGTCGAGAGCAAAGAAGCCTGGTTCTTTCAGCGGTTCTCTCTCTTCCCCCTCCCCCTCTTTATCCAACTCTACCGTTCTCCTTTTTTGCGAATCCTTTTTGCGGCAGCCCGTGTCGGCGTCCTTTGAAGGATCCTGCATCGCTGGCTCGTGAAATCTAGTCCTCCTCCGGAGCAACCGGGGCCCAAACGATGTCAATGGCTGGCACAGCCCGACCTTTGTTACCAGCAAGCCTCTTTTTTTTTCTTTTTCTTCTTCTTCTTTTCTTTTCTTTTCTTTCTTGGCCCTGCTCTCTTCATCCTCTCTCTTGCTCGCACTTATTCGTGGTTCTTGTTGCGCGTGTGCGTCGTGCGGTACGCCACCGTCCTCTTTTCATCGGGCCTTTCTTGGGCCCCGGATGGGGTTGAAGGGACCACGACGTTAGCCACGGTTCACCTGCGCATTCTGCACCCTGAACACATCCAGATTGTGCACGAGCCCAGAAAATAACCCTTACCGTGGATATCATCTCGAAGAGGGTTGCTTATGAGTTCATATATCATACGGAACAGCTTCAACCCTTTCCGGATTTATGGTAGATCTGTTCAAGACGAGGGTTTCTTAAGGGGACGCTTTGGTTATGAGGAAATGGAACGGAAGAGTAGAACGATGGCTTTGATCCGCTTTGCTATTCCTTTGTGCTCATGGATATCTTTAGTTTTCGTTTTTCAAGGGTTAGATAGAATTTTGAATGCGATTTTTTCACAGAAATGGTCCAGAATTATTTATTAAAATTCAACCGAAGGCAATTTTCAACTAAAGCTAGCGTTTGCGCAGCCGCGCGTAATAACTTTCTAATTTCTGTTAACTGAAACTCGAATAATTTTTAACACTATATGCCGTTCGATGGCCCCCGAAAGTTTTCAGACAATTGCCGGTGACACCACGTCGGTGCCGTTATTACACCAACTTATTAACATTAGGAATTTAAGGCAGGACAAAATTATCGAATGACCATATCCCTTCGAAGACATTTATTCGCGAAACAACGAATATCGCTCGACCTCGAATAACATAGTATGATTTAGAAATGAATATCCCAAAGGTGGGGAACCTTTTTACCATTAGAGGCAACATTTAAAGTAGACAGTAATAAAGGAGGCCGCTACAATGTTAATTAGAAGTTTATTTAATTCTATTAATTTTCAAATTGTCGTAAATCTATATAATTAAATATTAATTAACACAAGAGCTAGCTTTTATGAATTCCGCACAAGAAACCCATATTAAAATAATATTCGAAATAACACTCAGATATAAAAAGAAACAAGCGAAACGAAACAGCGAGAAAAGGAAAATCGAAACGTGTCCACCGGTTGGTCAGGAAGACTGGTAGCCGAGGACAAAAGAGCTGTCAGAAACTGGGTCAAACTTCATCGTGTTTGCCATGCTGAATTGACCAAATCCGGAATCCATTAGCTCCGGAACCACCCCCCGGGACTTTGTCTCCGCACGACATTCCCACGCGGCGCTGGTACACGGTAACGGACGAAGGTAAATTCGGCAAAGGCCCAGCTTTAAACGGGAGCAACAAGAGGCCAGGGATGTCTGTAGTTCTCCCGTATTTCCCGGTGTTTGCCAACCTCGTAGGTCCTTTGGCCGGTGTTTGCTCGCGCGCAAGCCCACAGGGCCTCCAGACACTCGAGCCAGAAGCCATCTCGAACGACTCGAGCCGTCGAGTGTCTGATTTTTGTTTGCCGCCTAGGGATTTTCCCGACAAAGGGACAGGAACCGACCCACGGATTAGAGATCTATCCGCTCTGTCTGCCCTCCGACCACTGTTTGCGCTAATTTTCCTCATCTCCGACCACCTGTCCTTCATTCTCCTCCTTCGAAAGCTTGCTAAAAATTAGGAGAGTCGAGTCGAGTCAAGATTCTTAGGACCTGGTCGAGTGTTTTCTTTGGGACAGTTGGGTACGGTTGGGATTAAGGGCATAGGGAACGTTGATGTTTTGCTTTGAGTTCACTCGAAATCTGGCGCTGAGAGATGACAGAGATATCGGTAAAAGATTGCTGATTTTTCGTCGAAAAATCATTCAAATTAGGAATTAGGAATCGATTATTAATGATAAGCGACAGATATCTGTTTAACTTTGAAAATAAGTTTTCACAAATGAGAAGGATTACGATTTCTTGACTTTTGTACTTTTGGAAATATGACCACGGCTTCGTCGAGCCATCGGTTGTTGAAAGTTGATTCAGACGGACAAGTAGAAGCGAAGAGACGTGAAACAGAGTCGTATCGTCGCCAGTCTTCTGTTGCCTGAATTTAGTCGTTCTTCGCGCCACTTGACCCCAACTTCATCAAGAATACTTGATCTCCAAGTTTAATCCACGGGCGAACAGGCATTCGTCCTTTCAACGGGATCGGCCGGCCCGTTTCGTAAAGAAGATTCCAGCGACTCCTCGTTTCGAGTGGTTCGACAAAAGCGCAGCCTTTGACAGTCACTCGTCGCGTGGGCGTCGATATCTTTCCTCGTGTCGACCATCTTAATCGTTTCTTTCTTCGATTTCTTCGACCAGTTTCCCATGGACCGGTCCAAAATTCATCAACGGCTACCTACGGTACCATCAAATCATCCTCCTACTTAATTACAATCCATTTGTGCTTCCTGAAAGCTTAAAATTGGCGAACAGGTGATCCAAATTTCGACAGAAATTTAATTACCGAATTGTCATCTAGAAACTGTACAGATTACAATTAACCGAGTTCTTAAAAACCTGTCTAGGTACAATTTCAAACCAAGCGGCACAATTTCTCCCGTCAAAAAATTAATCCACTTTTATCCGGTACGTTTCTAATATCTATCGATACCAGCAAAACATCCATTCTATCGACGAAACGAAAAAAGAATAAAAAAAAAGAACAAAAAAAAAAGACAAATGGAAAAATAATAGAAGTGTCCGTAGCAAGCTCCCGGAAAAGTCAATTTTTGTTCAGCTCACGTCCGGTGGATAGGATAGCGACGGGTCGAGATTCTTTTTCCAATATCCCGAAAATTAAAACGGGAAACAATCAGCGTGGACGAAACGAATCGAGTCGAAACTGGATCAATCGCGGCCGGCAGCTTTAATTATCAAGCGTGTCCGAGGCGAGCGTGCGCGCGTGTACACGCGGGCAAATTGCACGTTTCCAATTCGCTGTTCGTGATTCGCCTGCCATGTAACTGCACGCGTGTACACGCGTACGTAGTTACCGGTGGATCGGCTCGACACGTCGCTTAGTATTCCATTACCGGGGCTTTTTGCACCGGTGCACGGTTTACCAGTTTCATTTTCCCGCGGAAATTCGCCGACGGAAGCCTCGACAGGCTTGGAAAAATCGCACGAAACGGGCGGTGAAGGTGCCCATTTCGTTTGCGTCAATTTCTACTTCGTTAGTATTGTTTGTTATAACTCGATAGCTTCTGTAACTGCTCAACAAAATGGGCACGCTCCGAGAAGAGGCAACAAGAGGAAATTTTCGATAGTGTTAGTCATGCAACGGCACGAACAACGGCAAAAAGGGGACGATAAAAAGAAACTGGTAAAACAACAATCTTGTTTATCTAACAGAGACGATCACCGACGCGTTGTCGTTGTTGTTGCTGTTGATTTTTCTTTTACGCGACGCGGGTCCCGCACGTTGCGTGCACGCACACACGTGCTCATTATGGAATCGCGTGCTGAGCTCCTCCGAGGCGTCGTGCGTGTGAGCTTCGACCAGGCTCGGGGGCCATTTTGCTGTTCACGTTCGAAGCAAACGAACACCGATCCGATTCGTGTTCCCTGCACGAACGTGCCGTGTTCCCGCGAGCGTGTTGCACGCGCCATTGCTGTACACCCTCGCCGCGCCGTTCACCGATGCTCGGGGAAATTCGGCCAATGGAGGGCTCCTATTTGCACCCCTTTCATAATACATAATCTTTAAAAGTGATTTTTAAAATACCGATCGAACGTTTATAATTTGTGCGATTTTTTGTCGAATTTGGGCTTTGTCAATTATCGAAGCAAAATTGGAGAGAAGCTTAACTGATTATAGTTTTCTTATAAATTAGCTAATATTTCGGGGGGTGGTTTGTTCAACCCCCAAGCGACAGAGCGAGGTCGATTACAAATAACAACTAAAAACCCAGGAAACCTATGGATATTTCGATCGTAAGACAATAAAATTTGGAAACGCGAAACCTTGGTTGAAATTTCAAAAAAATCAACAGGAAATTGTTCAAAATTCAATGTAATTTGTTACCTCTCCCCACGATCCGTTGTCCCAGGACTAAAGCACTCGACACCATTAACCGTGTAAGCTATTTTTGTATAAGTCGGAGGAAACATTTCGAAAATATCATTGGCTCGCGTGGGGGGTACAAAGTGCAAGGTTGTGTTTGGTCGTGAGGCAGAAAAGGGCTCGCCCTGTCTCGCAGACATTACTAAATCGTTTGCTATGACCACATTCGGCACGCACTCTTGCAAATTTCCCTCGGGGATACCTCCTCTCTCTCTCTGTCTCTCTTGGTTAACGATCGCGAAGCGAATTCTGCGACGGATTCTGTCGTGAAACTGGTGAAGGGTTCGGGGTGCGAAGGGGGAGGATTTCACGAGGGCTCGTTCACACGTTCCTGTTTTGCCTCGAGCAGAATTCGCATGACCGTCACTCGGCCGTCTGATTATGTCGGGATGATAAATCTCTTTTTAAAAGCGATACGTCGTTTCTTAGAAACTATCGGATTGTCTTTACCCCGACGGTTTCTCCGAAACTGATCCATCCTCCAGACCTCAGTTAATTCCTTTGGCGCAAGAAAAGTGTAATTTCAAGTATCTTGTTTTATTCCGAAGAAGAGCACTACTACGTTACCTTCTGTCAACGACAGTTATGGAGAATATTATTTCTTATCGAGGAACCTAGAAACAGATACTGCTTGGAACGTTATAAAAAATCTTCACAATTCTTTTCTAGTTTTATCCATTTTGAATTCTTAACGTCGTGTCAAGAGAGTTTGTTTCTAAACGAAGACGTAATACTACGTCTATACCATGGAACCGTAATACTAAATACTAATACCATGGAACCGTAAGTTTGCACAGTCGATTAACGATCGCGCATTTGATATCAAGACATCATCGCGGCGTGGCAGTCGATTCGGTCGGTGGCGGGCAATTTGCGTTCGTCGAGCGAGAAACGGGCGTGGAATCCGGTCTGTGGTGGTTGCTGATCGTTATAATAAATGGGATAATGGCATAACGGACCACGCCACGAACCATGAGGGCCAGGAGGGAATCAGATTCGCGCAATTATTGCGTTTGGTTAACGTCTCGTGATTCTTCTCTGTCTTTCAAACTTCTGACTGCCGTTCGACACCGAATAATCCGCAATACTTGCAACCGACGCTGTCGATAGTATTTCTTAGATACAGACGCTCTGTTTAAAATGTTATCGAGAGCTTCTGCATAGTATCGAGCACCATAGACTTCCTTAGGGAAAATTGGCGATTAATTCCTTAGGGAAAATTAGTAGGGGGTTATAGTCGACGGTGGGCTAGGTTAATTACTATCAGGTATAATATTTTTATTTTGATCAGGACTCGAACAGTGTTAACTGCGGATTTTGTCGATAAATGGTTTTAGCACATTCTTTCGTTTCGTCAACGTGTTCAAAGCATCTAACTTATATTGTTTTCTTGTTTTTTTTTGGACATCCACCTTTAATTGGTAAGAAAATTGTATCGATTAGTTATTTAGTTTCGTTTTTATCCCAATTAAAAGAATGGAAGAATAAAACGCGCATTTCAGACATATTTTATTGGTTTATTGAAGCTAGGTTGGGATGTGTTGTCACAAACGCCATATAGCCCTGACCTTGCACCCTCAGATTTCCATGCAGAACTCCTTAAATGGTAAAATTTTGAATGACGCTGATGATGTAAAATCTCATTTAAGTCTTTCTTTTGCTGGCAAAAATCAGAAGAATTTTTTGAATTGAATTTTTGAATTTTCTTTCTCATTTCAAATCCACAATCACTTAGTCGCCAACCCAATAAAATACCCGATAGGCGAACCTTCCTCCCCTATATCACCATCATCCTTGACAAAATGCCTCAGGTCCAAAAAGTTTGCCTTATAAACGTAAAAGAAAAGTGATCCTCGGACGACGGTAAAAATCAAGCGGATACAGGATGACCTATCACCCTAGTGAGAACGGTAGAAAGCACGTCTGGTGTGTTTGTAGAAGGGTTGTCCGGGAGTGCGTGTAGGTCGATTGAACCGTGTTAATATCACGATAAAATTGCTGTGTCGACTCGTTTCATTATCTGCTGTTTAGCGCCTACTCCTCCGGCCTCTAACAGCCCTCGCCGCCGTCCATCGCGGTGACTGATTACAATCTTTATAGCGGCGCGCGTTGCACGCGTTAGGGCAACACGGTGTCTCGCTATTATCCCCGCCCAAAACGAACCCGTCCACGATTGCAATCGGTGTTTTCCACGCACTGCGGTTATTGTCAGCCTTGGTGCGACCATTGCTGTTAATTATCCTCGACCAGAGTTCATTATTCCACGTCCACCGGATTTTTCCTTCGGAAGCTTGCCTCGTGGGTGTTCAGTCACTTATCGGACGAACTTTTACCGTGGACACGTCGATTCCGGCTGCTTTCGAAACAGAATTTAGGAACATTAGGCAAACTTACATGTTCTGTGCTGAATTTTAAGATTAACTTCGGTACATCTGGATTGAGGATCTTAGAAAGTTTCGTAGATTACGAGGCAATTTGATCGTAATGAAATCTGAGATAAAATTAAGGTACACCGTACAGTTATTGCGATTGACGTGTATATTGATCAGATTGGTAGACGCGTCGCGATGAAACGATCAAACGTGTTACTCGTGGCTCGTTATCCGCGTTTTTAACACCGGCTCCGTGTCGCCGCGACTGCAACAGCCCTCGTGTCTTCGGCGTCGTTAATCAGCGCCCGCATACACGGCCTTATTCCTCCTGTACCCCTCTCTGGCCCGAGTCGATCGTGCGACTGCAGTTCATGAATAACCGTCTTTCGCCTTGTTCGGTTCTTATTGCCGGGAGCGCAGGTGCCACTACGCATTAGCATTCGACACGTGCAATTCGCCTCGGCGACTATACTTTCCAGAAATTCTGCCTCCAAGAACGAGGTGAGCTGGCTATCCGTGTCGAACGTACTTTTTTTTTTTCATATCACCCGTTCGAGTCCAAGTTGACGAAGGTGCGAGAAATTACACGTTAAATATGGGTCGACTCGTAGCTCGGAAGACACCGTTCGATATTATTGTTTGGAATTCCTTGATAATTTTCAGAACGGGGTATAAGTAATTGCTTGTAGGTTAGTGAATAAGTGCGAATAAAGTATCAACTAAAAGCAGTTAATATCATCAATATTAATTCGCCAAGTCCAAGGTTCTCTCCATGGTCCGTCATCCCTTTGCAACGAACCCTGGGTAGCCCCATCAATTCATCTTAAATTCTCTAACTAATTTATCATCATTATTTTTACAATTTCAAATCGTCCCTTTCAACGTTCCTCCATCTAATATACAAAATTCTTTCATTTAAAAATATTATCATTTCACAATTGAAATGTGAAAATTTCTTTCTCGGTTGGTTTTTTCTGCTTCGTCGACAAGAACCGAGCCACAACGGTGGAAACGGTCTCCTGATAACGCCAGCTGACGTTCTGATTCACGATTTATAGCGGCGCGTGTCACCTGTCGCGCGGAAACTTGACAAAGAGTAGCTGACTCCGACGATGATCGACCCGGGGCACCAGCTGTCGCGGTATTGCCCGGCTCCTCTTCGTCGGGTTCCCGTTCCGTTTCAACTAAAACATCGAATCCCCTGAAGAGCCCGCGTATGACAGCTGTCATTCGGTGTTGTACCGCGTGATTCGAGTTCGTCAACCACAGACGGTCGCCATTCCGAGGTGTTTCGATCGTTGTGCACGCGCCTTCAAGCTCCCCACGAAGTCAGCCTGACGTTTCCCACTGTAATTTCATGGCGTGCACGTCGATCGGCCGATGGACTTTCGTGCCGAGGACAACTGGCCAGAGAAACTGTCAGGGAACTGGCTTTTTGACTGTAATTTCAAGGGGGGGAGGGGGGAATATCGAATTTCAGTCAGTTATTTAATTTTATATACTTCTGCGATATGTCACGATCAAATACCTTGATTACGGTTTCTACGAATAATTTCAGTCCTTTGGATTTATTTTTTACCAGGTTTCTGACGAGTTAATTGACAATATTTCATTCTTCGATACAAGGTTTCTACTGTAATTCTTTAATCTTTGAATCTAATCCTACGAAAATTATTTAGACCTTCGAAATTTTGAACAATCGATCTTTGTATCTTAAAAAAAAAAAAAAAAAAAAAAAAAAAAAAAAAAAAAAAAAAACACTTGAAGGAATAGTCGGAATAGTCAATATGTCGGAAAGATAAAATTGTCACCCCATCCCGGACTGGAGAGCGTACGAAGCACTGGAGGCCATTATTTACAACGATCGTGTAGCAGCACAAACATCGTTTCCATCGTGTACACGAGGAAATCTAGACACCCTAACCACCCCCTCGGTCGCTGCAAATCCATTAATAACCCTCGAAACCCACCCCCAACGACACAGTGGTCGATGATAAAGTCCCGAAGAAGCCGTAGATTGATTCTATAGCGAGCGACGAATCTCTCTGGTCGGATTTTCCTCGACACGGGTTGTGCAACCCTCCTCCGTCGTACACGGGGGTGGGGGGAGGGGGGCAGGGGTAGTAGGTCGATTTAATAGAATCGAACAGCCGGTAAGGCGATCCCAGACGATCTGTCTTTCGGCCCAATCGAAAGGAGGCTGCTGGCTGGCGCGTCGCGACGTCGACAAACAACCCCCTCTTTCCAACCCTCCCTTCCCTTCTGCGAAACTGATGGATTCCTTAGACCGGATCCTCGTAATGGCGAGTCAGGGAGAACGATACTGTCGCCCGTGTGCTTTTCTTGCCGATGCTTTTACATGTGTACGGGGCGAGAGTCGCCGGACGAATCGTGTGGCTCGATGCGAGGGTTCCAGAAGCTTTGGGAAATCGTTTTGTAGATGTTTCGAGGGAGAAACGGGATAGACTGGATTTTGTTTTGTGGGATACGCAAGGATACTTCTTTTGGGGTGGGTTCCGTGGAGGTTCGAAGGACGATCGGCGGATTTGTGTACGGTGAGAACGTCGGTATTTAAGGGGTGATCGTTGCACGCGGAGGGTTAGCTTTGATTTTGTGGGAAATTGCAGTCCAGCAGTTTGGGGGTGAGTTTGAAATTTCGATTGTCACTGTATTAAATCAAGAATTGTTTTCTTGTTCAATGTACAGAAGCGTGAAGTATGAGATTTGTAAATTTAATAATGGAAGGTAATGGAATAAGAGTAGAATGGAATAATATGATAAATATGGTGGGAAAAGGTGGAATTGAAAAAGCTGTTTGGAAAATAGAAACACTAAAGTTTTTCGTCGTTCCACCCTTCGCATCGTCACGTCCGACGGAAAGGCGAGGGAAATTCAACCACCCCGTATTTATTCCTTCCTTTCGTAGTAAATTATTTCCTTGATTGGTTTTTCCTTATTGCAACCATAGCTTGGGATTTTTATCAAATTTTCTTCGCGATTAGAACGAATAAAATATTATTAATCTTTTTTCTATACAGTAGAGTCCTAAATGCATCGAGTAACGTTCGTCTTCTCGATTAGATCAATGAATAAGCTTCTTGAAATTCGCTTCTTTAATTAAAGGCAGAAAATAAAAATTGAAAGACCAAATAAGAAATAAAACAATCCCCCTCATCGCGTATCACTTAATTACTATTTCACAACTCTACTCCAAGAAAGAAAATCTAAAAAAGATTCCTGCCAACGACCACTTCGCGAAAGAAGACAACAAAAAAAAAAAAGGAAAGAATGGAGCAGCATCAGCTAACCAGTTTCAACTGGCCGAAAACCGCCAAGAAGAATCTCTTCAAAGAAGATTCCCTTACAGCAAACAAGACCAATCGCGATCCTCTATCGAGCCCGATCAAAAATCCTCCAAACAACCCCTCGTTGCGAAACCGCACGCTCTTCCCCTCGGAACGGGAAACAAGAAAAAACATTAAAATACCAAAGGAGAAACCAAGGAGAGGCGGCTCGAATTCGCGGCCAGCCGATTTGCAAAGCGCGTTAACAAAGAGCGTTGGAGAGGACGACAAAAGCCGAAGACCGTGAACAGCCCCACCCTCTTCCCGTGCCCTCTTCCTCCCCTCCACGGTGCTCGCGTGCAAACACGCTACGTACACACTCGCGAGGAACCAGAAGAAGAAGAAGAAGAAGAAGAAGGTGCATGCGCGTGTACATATTGCACGTACAAGTATTTAGGTGCATACGTGCGAGCATATGCGTGTGGGGAGGCATAGAAGGGCGTTTCTGGAGGCGGTCGCCAATCCCCCCACCACCTGGACGACGTTTGGCGAAGGGCCAAGGGGTGGGGAGGTCGAGACAGGAAATGTACAGTGTCGTGTCCTGGTGGAAGGGCTGCCCTTCCATCGAGAAATCGTCCCGCACCACTTTTGCTAGCGCCGCTCGTCCTACGATCTCTACGCTTGGACCATCTCGCTCGTGGGCTGATACGGGGATGGTGTTGGATTATGCTCACTCGGTAAATCCAACGTCACGCTGGATGACGGTGTTGTTTTAAGCCGGGTGAACCTCGCGACACCCCGGTGTCGAGATGATCGTTTCGGAGGGATGACTTTGCTAACGAAATTGCGAACCGGGGGAGGATTTTGTCGCGGAGCGACGGTTCGAAGGTTCGTTTAATCTCTGGGAAAGCGAGGTCGTTCATTGTGTTTGATAATTTAGGACAAGGGTTATTTCATTGATGTATAGATACTGTTAGCTCTTTGTACTCGAGTGGTGCCTCCGGAGGGACATATTTCATTTACCAGGGTATTTTGAAATGCGAAATTTAACTTTTATTTATATTAGAACATAGAAAGCTAACGAAAGGAATACAAATAAAATGTAACAGTTTACTTCCAAAATAGTGAATTTAGTTTTTGGAAGCTTTGGTGGGAAAATAAATTAGATTCGAAGATATCCAAAAATGCACCGAGTGCGAAGGGTTAGGATGTTTGATCTCCACTTATTTTTAAATTAAAAATAAAATAAAGCACGAAATACATAAAGAATGAAATATAAATTAACACGCAGGAAAATTCTTTATCACGACAAAAATCAATCTACATTCGATCGAAAGCATCTAAATAAGTTTTGTAACGTAACATAAGAAATCTAGAGCAAGTCATTTTGACCCGTCCGATAGTTCTTAAAATATTTATTAAAATAATACAATTATAATTGTATTCTTAATTGAAAAAATAATGACCGCCAACTTGTATGATCCTTTCCCATTTCTCCGGAAGCACTTAGATGCCACGGCGAAAAAAAAATCAAGTTCCTTGGAACCGAAATAGTTATCGACATTTTTGAACTGCTGTCCTTTCATACCATGCTACATCGAACGAAATAAGTGATAGTCCGAAGGTGCTGCGTCTGGAGAGTAGGCAGGGTGAGGAAGGGCCTCCCATCCTAACTTCGAGATGGTTTCAGTGCTCGGTCTTCGCAATGTGCGACCGAGCATGCTACCAACGGACCATCTCTAACAGGTGTCTACAAAAACAATGCGATCACTATAGACTTCTTCAATTAATAGTTTTGTTTCTACTGCCGTTTTCTTCAAATTAAAAAACAGCAAAAATACAATGACGAATGTGCACCTTATCAACATTCAGTTTAAATAGTGATAAAATAGAACCTGGTCGATATACCTTGCTACAGCAAATTAAACAACGTTTGAAATACGCAAAAAAGAACGGCGTAAAATATAAACTTTATTGCATTCCACCACCATCTTATTATCAGCTGCGTCGAAGAAGGTTCAATTATCCACAATTACCTAGAAATAAATATCATTAAGTACTTCAAGATAAATATAACCATTCCCATCCCCTAACGTGCCCATCATTTTTTAACGCGATTTCTCGTACACCTTCAAATTGAGAATTCGTGGCTCGAACTCACCCCTGTGCGTACAAGGATCGAATTCGACGAATTTCGCGCGGATCGACTCGCGTGGCACGTGTACAGCCCGAAAACAGAGGACGAAAAGAAAAAGAAAAAAAAGAGTGGCTGGCAAGGAAAAATAAAGGGTCGCGGCACAAAGTGGTCCACGCCGCGCGAAGAATTCTGGATGGAAGAGACGAGAATTCCTGGAATTTTTTTGGTAGCTCCCCATTGCGGCCTCGCGAGCTCGCCTATGGCGCCACGAGACTCGAATAGACAAGGGACCCCGAGCCATTCCAACAACGCTCCTCTCCAATATATTCTGGCCGAAATTTATTGTTCTCCCGACGACGTATATTCGATGGCTTCCTATCCCGTTTCTGTTTTAGTGGAATCTTCCCCTTTCCCGGCCGGTGACGAGCGTAACGGGACAGAAACCGAGGGCAGGTGTTAAATCTTTAAATTGGTTGAGTGTTTTATGGAACGCGGGGAAAATTGGGAAATCGAAAGGATGCCTTTAATTGCGTGTCTCCGGGGAAAGGGTTTCATGGGAAAATAAATAAAATACAAGAGGAAATATGAGTCGAATTTATGGGCCATCTTGGTAATTGATATTCGGTGTCGAAAGAAATATGTGTTTAAGAAATTTTGTAAGGTTATTAATTGCACGTAGAAGAAACTTATAGTTGATTATTTTTGTACCATTTTTATTTTTAATTTTACGAATATAAACATGATTTCAGAAGCGCATATTTGGCCTGAGATTGCTTGGCATCGTATAAATCACCATAACTATCATAACAAATATAAATATATATTTTATTGAACAATTTCTCAATTTCCCTGACTTATATATAATTATAATATAATTATATTTATACATCTTTTGCGGGTGACGCCAATCACAGTCCTACTACGGCCAACCGTTGAACGCGGGAGACTCTAAATTACATTTACGAAAATACTGGACGTTGTATGCGGGAAACTGCGATCACAAAATAGTGAGTTTCAATATTTTTTTTTTCTTTTTTCAAATATAACAAATATAACTGCTCTCGGCGTCCACAAAAGATGTGTTAAGAAAGATTTATCATCGACCCCCAATAAACCCTTACAATACTGTAGACCCTTTTTGAACTTCCATTGACCCCATTGGGAACCCCCTGACCTATAGGAAAACATATAGTAATAAACATAATTAGTAATAGAGTAACATTCCTGAGATGATAATATTTTTCGGTCGTTCGTTGTTGAGCTTTCTCCGATGGAGTCGAAGCCCGAGCGTAATGGTGGCGCGATGTTGTCGGAGGGTAAATATTAATTAGCGTGCCTGTGTGTTCATTTGGTAGCGCTTTCGGTCCCGTTTACACGGGCTGGCTTTCCTCGGAACGGCGTTAACCCGAATAAACACATTTTCGCCCGGCGCCGGTCACACCTTCCGGGATTTTAGCTCCGGCGAATAATTAAACGAGGCCCCCCTCCCACCTGAGCCAGCCACCGCTTCCGGTTGCCGAATTTCCGCGCATCGTCGACCTATCGCCGTTCCTATCGATTTCACCCTCTTGCTAACTTTTATTATCTTCAGAATTTTCTCCGAAACGAAGCAAAACCTAGCAAATCTCCAAACGACTGTTTTTCATAGTTTTCCCCAGTTTCTTACACGTCTCCAGAAGTTTTGACATTTGAATCGAGGCTACCACGTATCGAGTCGATCAAAGAGATCGGTCGTGTTCGGTGACAAACAAACGAGAGAGGGAAGTGTAACGCGGTCAATGGACAGGGGATGAGGAGGAGGAAGGAGGAGAGGGAACAGCGGTGACGATGGAAAAGGGAACGAGGGTTGGTGATGCAGGAGGAGCGATTTTCTGTCGC
Organism: Stelis phaeoptera; assembly: GCA_943735885.1. NCBI lineage: Eukaryota > Metazoa > Arthropoda > Insecta > Hymenoptera > Megachilidae > Stelis > Stelis phaeoptera. The sequence goes on along the minus strand of OX030932.1, from coordinate 14,701,332 downwards.
TCACCATCGAAGCGTGAGGCGGACAAGTCCGCGGCTCTTCGTCCTCGTTTGTCCCGGCTAAGCCGGCGCGACATCTCGAAAACCACGACACGTCCTTTGGGCCTTTCCTCGTCCTGCCACCATGTATCCTGCTACGTGTCGCGTTACGCAATCCTTTGGGCTCCGTTCGTCTAGGGACTTTGACGACGGACAACCCGATCACCTCGTCACCGCCGCAACTACAATTTCGATTTTTATATCCTTGAAAGTTTCAATTTCGCCCTTGTGTTTCTTTGGTTAATATCTTTTCTCCCCTTGCGGAAGGGTACATGTTAATTTTAACGAAATTCGATTACTCTGCGATCAGAATTTCCTGTCCGTTCGTCCGATAAATAATGGGCATGGATTACGTTTACGAGCACAAGGCTGAACGAGTAATAAGAACGAAATCGAGGACGTTAGTGTCTGTAATGTTAAGCTTTGTATCAGCAGTTTTTATAAAAGGAAACGAAGAGACTTATTGGTGTTTGATGTTCTGCAGCTAACGACGTATTGTTTATCAAATTCGAATGGTTTCAATGGAAGCTTGACAATTATCGGATTTACTCGCGATGAGGTTGGAAAATGATTTCGTGTTAGTTTTATGCAACGAAGAATCGTCGAGTCGAAGGGAGATTTTGCACGGTGAACGTTGGCTAGACGAAGGTAGACACGAAAGTTCAACGACACCGAGCCGCGGAAAACGAGCTTGAAACGCGCGAGGAACAGGTTGAAAAAAGCGGCAGTGCAAAGCAAATTACGTGTCGTGCGACCCCTCGAAGACGAAGTGTGGAAGAATGGTATCGTTTGTTCCACAAATGGAAGGAAAACCGTGCTGGGTTGAGTCACGCGACCCGAACGTCCTTATATCTTTCCTATCTTCAATACCCTTCCATGAGAAAAAATTCATAAAGCACCGAATTAAATATCAACGCACGTATTACAAAAATTACCTAATCTTACTTTAGCGCTGTGTCACGATAAAGTTAAAAATTTTCCAATCAAAACTCCTTTCTACAGTTTGCAAAGTTTTCAAATCTCTGACCTTGTAATATAATTTACAGAATTTAGGCTTGTCATGGTTCTATGGGATGGAAAAGATCAGAAAAAAAGAAAGGTAGAAATATCTCGATAAATATGAATAAAAACAGCGTTTGAATGGCGACGCGTTGAGCAACGAAGCGAAGGTTCATCGAATTTAAAATTCACGCAAACGGCCGAATTATGAGCTCTCTTCTCCCCTTGTTCGGAAGCTTTTTTTCTTCTTCTTGCCAGGGGTAGCTCGAAGAGACGACGGCACAAAGGAGCCTCGAAAGATGCTTCCGTATTTGTGTTTAACTTTGAACCTCTTGTCGGAAGCGTTCCTTTTCTTCGACTTCCTTTTTCTTTCTCCGCTGCTCCTGTTCCATCGAGGTAACTCATGGGGGTTGATGGGGGTTGATGGGGGTTGTTGGGGGTTGGTGCCGTTACACGACAGGCGGCTCCGTGTTCTGTCGCGATTCCCTGATCGATTTCCTTTGAAGGGAAGTCAAATTTCATTGATGGAATAACAAACGCGCGTACGGTTGTTTATTTATTTAAACAGGTGCGTAATTATGCTGTGGTTGAAATTAAACCTTCAAACTTCCAAGTGGACGGAAAACGAAGTGTCATTATATAAAAATATAAAAAGAGGACATAGGTACCCGAGGACAGAAACGTTCGAGTACCTTTAATCTTCGATTACCGTTACCCCTTCTCACGATTGTTTGAAAAAAGAAAAAGAAAAAAAAAAGGAAGGAAAAATTGCCTGATGGATGACAAAAGAGTGGCGGATCCCTTTGAAGCTTCAATCGAAAATCGCGCTTCTTTATCTCGCCGATTTACGCGCAAGAAATCAAAGGGGATGGAAAGCAGAAAACAGGGGGTAGTTTCTTCGATTCTCAAAACATCGTAGATATAGAAAAGCTGATAACTTATGGTTCAAATGGAAATTTTGAGATTTATATTTTTCTTATGATAAGAATTGTTAATTGTTGTTTTATACGTTTTCCTCGGTCGTGTAATTGGTCGACTTTGCACTTCATTGAAATCAAAATTCTGCACTTCGCGACTAACAAAATTCTTATAAAATTAGTATTAATTATTATAATAAACAGAATGCAATTTGACCGATGCGATTCAAGAAAAACGAATAAAAAGGGGAGGAAGAAATCAGCCGTCAGCAATGCCATAATTCATGCTCGTTAAGAAAAAAAGGAAGCGAAAGAGGGAGAAACAGTATCGAAAGCTGGCAGCGACAAGGGAACAAGAGTGTTGTTTCCATTCATATTTATCACTTGGCGATGCACAGTTCCGTCTTCGAGGCTCGGGTCCTAGTAAATTGCCCTGGCCGAAATCGAGAGTCGTCAGTGGGGCCCCTCGAGCCACTAATTTTTCTTAACGAATCCCACGGCATCGTATAATTTCCTCGGTGGGACGGGCCCGAAAGCTTGGCTCGAAGCTTGTCTCGGAAACCGTGTCCCGGATGGCCTTTGGTCAGCTCTTCGTGTACCTGCGCGAAACAATCGAGAAAACCGTGATCCATTCATAACCCGTGGAACGCCCGGGGCCTTAAATCGTGTGGCTTTCGTGGCGCCAGCAACGATGCTCATCAATTTCATGGGAAATCGCCCGTCAATTTTTCGTTCCGGGCCCTCCGACGTGGATCCGAACCTACTGTGGCCTTTCGTTGACGAAACTCTTCAACTGGTCGTCCGTTTTGCATAACTAGAACCGTGCACGATGTCGTTCCACCTTTCTGGTGTGCACGGTTTGTTGACGAGACCTTGAAGACTTAGGTCCAGTGACACTGGACAGATGATTTTGAGGATGAATGTTTCTTTTCGTGTGAAAGATAAGTGGACGGCGTTGGGACGTGAAAAATGAAGGGTAGGATTGGTGGGTTACAGGTGGAGCTGGTTCGATCGAATTGTAGAAAAATGATGGCGAACCTAGGTGGCGCTGCGGTCGGAACTTGTTAAAATTTGGAATATATATTTTAGGGAGCGAACCGGCCTTGTAATTATCTAATTTTGCCAATTAGTTAGCACTTCGATATTAGATACACAACTGTAAAAAATCTGCTACATCCACACATTTTCCAGTCAATCTCTTACCGTACAGTTGTACTAATTTTCAGTTCTCTGTACTGACACTCAAAAGTACGTTAAAATCAAGGTCGCCTAGTGGAGGTCGAATCATTTTAAAAAATTTGTCCTAACTCTTAGTTCCTTCTGACAAAAATCAGAGAAGTTCGTCCATCTCTGAAGAGGCATTTAAGATCGCAATCATTCAGGACGAACCAAACGAGCCCCAGGAACATCCCCCCGAAAACCGAGTCACGTCCACGTAATAAAACGCGAATCGTCGACCAAATTTCGATTGGAAGGTCACATTGTAAGGGCGAGTGGGGGAGGGGGATAGAGTTCGAAAGAGACGTCGATTCGTTTTCGGGATAAAACGTCGGAATCTGGAGCGGGGCAAAAGAAAGGACGCGAGTTTTATACCCCTCTCGATGTATCGTATCGGGGATCTATGATCCCTCGAGGTCCCTGCGGTGGACCGTAATCCCGGAACCCCCATATAAAGCCACCGTAAGAGATAGTTTGCCCCGTAATACGATAGAACCGAGTGGGCCCCTTATCGCGTTCGTCGATCTGCACACGAGCCATATGTCGTTCGCGTTCCTCTCCTTCCTTCGCTCTCGTATTATTTATCCGCGAGGCGTATCCCCCCACGAAATTCGCCGCGAGATCCCGCTACGCCCCATGAATTATCCGGAATTGCCGAAAATTGCCTCCAATTTTCGTCAGCCGGACCCCAAAGTGGCCAGGCGCAGGCTACACCTCTCGGTTGGAACTGGAAACGAGGACGACGCACCGACTGTGCCCCCTTTTTCAACCGTCCAAAAACTGTCGCGATCCCGTGTCAGAAATATGCTGTCGATTCTGAAATACCGTTACGAGTAACGTGCAATGACGTTCGACCGATTACAGAGTGAAAAGGAGGTTAAGAAAAGTGGACGAATGGGGGTATAAGAGGACTTTTGCTGGTGGTATTTTCCATTTGTATTTGGAAGAATTTTTATTAACCCTTTACACTCGAAGTCTACTTTTCCAGTAAAGTTTCCAAAAATCAAATGGACTGTTTTAGAACGAAAGAGCTTATGAATCTAATTATTATTATTCCTTTCGTTAATTTTCTATATTTTAATGTGAATAAAGAAGGTTAAATATCACATTTTAAAATACTCTGGTAAATTGAATATGTCCCTTTAGGTACGTGATCCGAGTGCAAAGGGTTAATCGTGGACAGATCTTAGTCGGATTTTAGTCGTACAGGGTTGATTTTCTAAGTAATTTGTTGCTTTGTTCGCCAAGTCAGTTTTACAGTGGTATTTCTGTACAATTCTTTATATTATAATAATATTCCATTATAGTAAATTAGCATAAACCATGAATAACTGGCTTACAGTCCAGTTGGGTAGCTCGACATGGAACGGTGAGATTCATTGATTTATAAACGGGATTCGATTAAGCCGAACGATGGTGGTTGATTAAAATATCAAGGGGAAGGAAGTTTCTCTCACCGATGGTGTACCTGTTAATCTTCGCGTAATCTGCATCCTGTTGTCGCGCCGCGCCGCATCGACACGCCGCGAACTTGTACGCGTAACTCAGCTGTATGCAGATGGCGACACGCAGCTGCGGACTCGTTAATCCATGCCGGATCCCTTTCGATGACCATTTTCAGGTTCAAGGGTTTTATTTTACGACCAGTGAAATTGAAACGTAGCGATCTTTCGCTCGAGCGGGAAATTAAGTAAGATTCGGAACGAAATTAATGAGCTACATGGTGATGCTTGTACGCAAGGACAAATCTCCTCGGTGCCGACAAGGATGATTATTCAGAACTCATTGTCTAAATAAGTAATTGGTATTTACACGGCGACTCGTAAGGAAGTATCAAAACCCACGGCGCAAATAAGACCAACCGTACGTCCATTGTCTCGTAGCTAACCTACAAACTCATCGATGCAGCACCTGGTGATGACAACACCGCGGCAGTTTCTCAACGTAAGGCCCAAGCGGCGACGCTTCTGTAGTCCCCCGAACGAAACCGATGCTCGACCAAAGGCAATCGTGTTCACCGATCCAAGTCTAAACCGCGCTAACAAAGACAAAGTGTAACGAAGGCATCCCATAACCACTGTACGATGGGAAAAAAATCCGGCTTGGAAGCACTTTAGGACGGGCGTCGAGCCCGCGGTGCATTCCGCTCGCTCGTTGCCCCGATATAGCTCGATATCGGCGACTTGCAAATGCACTCGCGCAACTCAGCCGTATGCAGATGAGTCCCGCAGCTGTGGGAGCCCGTGTTAGGTAAGCAGAACGACGAGCGGGTCCCGAGTTTCCTAGGAAGCGGTGGCGCGGAGAGTGGAAAACGATCTAATTGTTACCGCGAATCGGCGTGGACGAGGGGGCGAAGAAAAGGAGCCGGCAAAGAGAGCAACGAGCGTTGCATGCCTCCACGCGATCCGCGCCAGACATCTCAATCGACAAGGAAGGACCCTGTAAATTACCTGTCCGCCAGTCAGAGTCGGTGGATCGGCGGGTCTGATCTCGTCCGCCACCATAAAAGCGTTCACGCCACATATTATTCCCATGTTGGGCGCAGTTGTTGCACCGGGAAACCCGCGGATTTCTTCGTTGTCGCGTTCCCTCCGCTCCTACTCAGACCTGGACGGATTTCTTTCGCCTTTTTCCCGCTCGCCGCCGGTGCAACCTTTATCCGGGCCGTTGTATCTTCCTCGACGTTTATGGCGCTCTGGCCTTTCGATGTTTCCTAAATATCCTTATTGGATTATCTCTAAAAACTTCTTGGAAAATATCGAAGCGACGAAATCTCAAGCATCTTGAAGGATTGAGGCTAGTTGACGTTGGCAGCAAAACAGGATTTTGCGTTTATTTCTCTGACAAAGTAGAGAAGAGATAATTGGCGATACTGGACTGTTGCCTACGCAGAGACGTTATTTGATCAAGAATCTTGATCAAAGATTCCTTCGAGTCAAAGAATACGAGCGAACGTTCAAAGTCTTCATTAACAAAATCTATAACGAGGCCTTGGCGGCGGAAGATTGAGCGAGACGGGCCGGCGCAGCATTCCCAATTAGAGCGGCTCTAAACTGCGCGTAATCGTTAACTCGTTGAATGTTACGAGTCGGCCGGTTGGCGGAAACCAAAGGAAACGGCAAGAAAGATGAAAAAAACGTACGGTATCGGTTTCCCACGGGGGCGCCACCCATGGCGGGGCACTCGTCCAGGTAGGTACGCGGCTGTGGAGAGCACACCTTCGGCTGTTCTGCTCGTCGCGGCCTAACGAATCGTTATGGAAATACGTCGGGGCATAATGAACCGGTGTAATGGGGATGATGGCCACCTACCGGCCAGAAAATTCCGGACGGAAAGGAGAACGAGCCTCTATCTCGAGCGGGGCCCGTAAGGTAGCCTCTGAGTACCGGTATTTAGTCGGACGACACGCTGAATGCCACGCTGTTAGCGAGCACCGCTAGCCAGCCGCGATACTCGCCGCCGGAATGGCCGCGCTTAGTGACTCATCGACTTCCTATCGTGGGATATCTCCGCCGTTGGGAAAAATTGACGGCCCAGGATGCCTTCTGATGCCTGGAATCCGGCACCAACTCTCCACGGGTGAAATTATTGGGACGACATATGTGGATTTTGACATTTTGACTTGTGCGCTCCGAAGAGCGCTCGATTAATGTCAGAAGTTATTTAACTTGACGCTAAAAGATGTTAGGTTTGAAACATTAAGAAAAATATACCTTTTTGGACTTCTACTCGATTGAAAACTTCATTTTTTGTTAAGAATATCATTCGTATGAAATTGGTCTTTGTAGTTTTTAACTTTAAATACAATCGAACGTTTTGCCGAGCTGCGCGATACTTTGATCCGCCATGTTGTAAGAGTGCTTTCCGCACTTGCCGCCAGAGGGACACTCGCGATGCCCATTTCTACGAATCAAAGAATATTCTATAAAAGGATCATTGCATTGTTGAGCGCACTTCAACGCCCGAACAAAGCAGAACGTATTTTAGAATACCACGCAGCACAGAAGTTGCTGTAATTCGTCAGCAATGTCAGCGCGAAACCCTGCTGCTTTTAATCGTGTTAGAAGGAAACCATGTTGTACACGCATCGTGTTTACACGAAGAGTAGATGTAATTCGAAGAAAAACATAAAAATCCTCATCTGGAGTTAGCTAGAGATCGAATCGTCGCGGAATACGCGAGCTAGTCGAACGTTTCAGCCGGCAGCTCGCGATTTCACCTTCGATTTGAGGACAGCCGAGCACACAATGGAGACTGGCATTAATGTTAATGCTCCCAGCCTCAATTGGCGGCTCGGTTGCCAATAAAGGCGTTCTGGCGGTGTTAGACGGCCACCGTTCGGCATACCGATAGCAGAAATTTTCCAACGACGATCGAACGGTCCGATTTATCCGTACGACATTGACGGTTCGACACAGATACGCGCACGGTTTCATGGTTAACGAGTGACGGTTCGCGATCCGCTCAGCGTGGGAAACAACAGTTTGTCCACGATTGTTCAGGCCCGGATCGGTTGCGTGAGTTGTTTAGTCCGAGGTAAAGAGGTGTTGCTGACATTGTAACGATAGCGCATTTCAAACCGGCTGCTTATCTTCTTCCGTGTTACGCCGTTCCCAGGTAGCCCTGCGTTTCCTTTCCTACGATCCACCTACCTCGATTAACTGCTACGATCATCTGCCACCTTCCTCGACCTCCCTGGTTGCAAGAATTTCACGAAAATCTATCAGCAATCGTCTACGTCGACACGCTGTGTCTTTAGGATTGAAAATCTAGCTACGCTTTAACAGTAATTAATACAAATCTTGTTCTGAAGTAGGTGCGAATGGTCAGAAGCGATAGCAAGTCGATTGGGAGCGTATCGAGGCAATAAAGCGGTGTAGAGAGCTAACGAGAGTGGCGCAAGGAGCGTCGATGGACCTGAAAGGTCCACTATGCGCCAAGGCTAAATGTCAAGGTTCCAGCGATTACCCAAGGATATTTAGCTCCAGTTCTGGAAGCAACCAGTCAGCTAGGACGGATCGTGGACGGAGTTAAACTACCCTGGCGAGAGGTGCGATTTGAAAGAGTTAATCGAAGAGCGTGCGGCGAGGCACAAAGTATCCCGCATTAAAATTCAATATCACGCTCGCCACTCGGAGCAAAGTATCGAGATTAGATCTGCAGGTAACAGTCGAGGCGAGAACAGTCGGCGACGGCGGCAGTAGCCCGTGTACCCGGTGGGATTTAAGGAACGTCAACCGCGAGGACAGTTTATCGGCGTGTCGGAGTCGGCGCGATGAAAGGCGGCACACCTTATCTACGGGGTGTCCCGGTGGGCTTTTATCTACGCGGCTAAAGGATTCCCGTGTTCCACGCGAGATAGATCTTATTTATGCGACCCCTTTACCGGCTACCGATTAAATCGACGCGCGTCCCCGCTCGCCGGATCCCGTTTCCATCTTCCTGGAAGGACGGACAGCAAAACCCGCCCTCGGAATCCTGAAACAGATAGCGCACAGAGAGAAACGACGAGTAGCTGTACTGACTCACCTTGCGCTTTTTCGCCAACCTTCTGCGCGACTTTTTTCCCCTCTCTCTTAGAAAGTGACTAGAGCCCGTGCTTAGAATCGTGATCGTCTTTGATCTTCTTAGATCTCTGGCTGGATATTCTTTGGGGTTGTAGGTCTTTCACCTTGACAGCAGTTCGCCAGTGACCATCGCATGTTTTATTTTTAATGTCGGACGTTAATTAAAGATAAGAGAAATGCTGTAATTTGAGAGTGTTTCGCACCGTCGTGTCGCGTCGATGAAATCGTTTGAAAAATTCATCGTAAGGGGACGTGTAGCTGTCTTTACGAGATTCGTATCGCGACCAGCTCCGTTTTCCCGGCTTTTCTCTATTTTTAATGCGACCGCCTATAGCGTCAAGTCGACGCGATAATACGCTACCTGACAGGAATGGTGCTAAGGACGATGAAAAAATAATCCGCGACGACTAGACTGTCGACAGGGCATCGCATTCGCGCGTATAGACAGACCGACGATTCTTTGTTCGATCTTGTATGAGTTCAAAGAAGAACAAAAGCTTTTCCGCGAACCTTTCATCGTCAAACGGCTTTGCTGTCAATGACGCAGGTGATGTGCGATATCATTCTCACACGGTGTTTCAGTTTTACGCGAGCCGTTCTTTTAGTGGATACATAGAAGAGACACGTTTAACTTGGCAACTTTGTTGTAAAGTCTACGTTTGAAGTGTGAAGGTTTAAAACGAAAACAACTGTCACAGATTCATCAAAATTGTAGAGAAAGTAGGTTCACAGAATCTTTGTATTTTTATAGTAGAAAAATTTGATCCGATACGGTCACTGAAAGTCATTGACCCAATGGTGCGTTGTTTCAGAAATCGAAGCCAGATGCATATGCACATGCAAGCGTAGTACTACGTTCTAAATATTCAATTTCGTCGAGGTTTTTTTTTTCGTTTCGCAATCGGCAGGGTCGCGAATACAGTATTCATTATTCGTCGTTGGTACGTTGACGTCAGCCAATCATGAAAATTTATAATTGATCGTGCACGGCCAGTAAATCACAACCGCGAAACGATTGTCGCGTGTCGCGTCCACGGGCTGAGGTATTTGCGCGTCGCGGGTGAATAAAAGCGCGTCGGTTCATGTAAATCGTTGGGAATAAATTGTCCGACCGCATTTGACGACCGAACTCGAGTGCGTTTTATTTTTCTATCGTTTTCGATTCGCTCCGACGCGTTCTAAATGAAACGATACCTCATATTTTGAAGTTTTTTTTTTCGTTTGGTTTTTTATTCTATTCTGTCTATTCCATCGGGTAGTAATTGCAGCTTGTAAATTAGTAATTTTGCGGCGCGCGTTGAACGAAATTTTCAGATGCGATGTTAATTAAAATCGAGAGAAATAGATTGCATCAAACGTGTGGCTATCGATATTTCAATCTGTGACAGTTTCAGCCCTTCCGCTGGCTACCAATTTCAGCCGAAGCTGTAATGTTTACAAATTGTACATGAATTTTTATTAAGATATTCAGAAAAATGAAATTTGAACTTGGAAGGATAAGAAACTCAAGTGAGGCACTTACGAAATACCCAGACATCCACGTTGACCCAAAAATCAGCAAAGTCTTTCCGGAGAAGCCACGATCCAAAGGGTCCGCAGACTCGTTGTTTGGCAAGAAGAGAAACAAATAGGATTCCTCTTTCGCCCCGTATTCAAATTCCCCGGGTGGACCAGTCTCGAGGACGTTCCTCCAAGATCCTGGAACCCCCAAAGCGAGCCTCTATCAAGGCTCGCTCCCCTATCCCCCTGGCGACGGAGGGGGTCCCTGCGGCCGGTTGTATACCTGGGCCGCGGCTAGTTAAGGGTCTGCCGCCGCAGCTGAAACTTCGAACGGTTAAAACAAAGCCTTCGTGGTCCCCCTGGCCATGGGGAGGAAGGGAGACAGAGGTGAGCAAGCAGCTCATCTAAATCACAAATCTCAGCCTCCATCAGCACACCTCCAGCGATAGAGTGCACGGTTAATAACCGTGGCGGCGTCGGTGAGCGCCTCCCTCCTTACTTGGCCGTGTGTTGGTGAAACGTCCTCGGCGTCGACACGCTCTCACCGATTCACCCTGGCCCCGGGTGTGTGGGTGCCGTGGACCCCCCGCGACATGGCGCCACGGTGCTCCGCCCTCTGGCCGACCCGTGGAACGATCGTCGTTCGACCACCAAAGGATTCTCGGACCAAACTCGACCCGTACACCATCGCCTCGATAGGAATTTGATGGGGTTCGAGGTGAAAGTTGATTTTCGTCGCGTGATTTCTTGCCCCAGACCGCGGCCGGAAACACGTATCAAACAGGGGGATTGAATTGTGGGAACAGGTGATGGAGAGATGATACGTTGATTGGGCCGAGATGTTGGGCCAACGTGGGGCTACCGTTAATTAATGCCTACGGTGTTTGTAGGTCTGCAGCGATGGGATGGTTCAGTTTTTGATTGGTGTTTGAACGGGCTTGAGGGTTTAAGAAGGTTCAGAAACGGACCTTATTCAAAATGACGCAAATATATCTGACACCGTTTTATATAGAAATTTGGATCTTTATTCAGGAATATCGCACGAGATTCACCTCGAACAACTGTACAAACTACTACCTCAAATGTTCTACATTGAAACGTTCCCTTGACTAATAATCGAGGCGTAGAATGTTTTACAAAGAAAGAGAAAGATATAAAAGCTCGTCGGCGCAGATTCTCCTCCCGCAATTATGCAGGATGATAAAGCAACTTCCGTCGGGAACGGGGCTGATCACCGCGGCCGCCTCGATAACGGCCATTCTTGATACACGGCCGATCCCCGGTATAATGTAGTCATAAGTACCCGCAACAAATTTGCAAGTGTACGTGGAACGAGTTGCGAGCTATCGTCTCGAAGACCTCCACGCTGATGGCCCAAGGTAACCGCATCCTACCACCCAACAGCCTTGGCTTCTTCACGATTTATCCTGCTCTCGATTTTTCGTCTTTGCAATCGCGGTTATCCTCTGGTATTCTTTGCTGTGAGACCTTGCTGACGAATATCCTGTGGAACTATTTCAAATGACATTCAGAATGCTGGGCAAAGCAATTTCTGCTCCCCGAACAGATCTAGTAGACCCGGAAGCCCACGATGTCCCAACAGGAGCGGGCATCGAGAGGTTCCGAAGCCCGGAGAAAGGTTGCACGCACGTTCTGGCATCAAATCGAGCACGGGTCGAAGGTGGCCCGATCGGTGGGCTCGGCTACTCGAAAAACCAGAAAGCCTGTTTCTGTCTCGCACACTGACGGTCAGAGGCTGTTCATCTCGGCCAGCGAAGATGATGGCGCGCTACGTAGCCTGCAGGCCACGGTTCGCTGCCTCCCAATATAATTCTCCATCTTTCTCTTGGTGGCGTGCGCGCGAGAGCGAGCCAGGTCAACGGGAGATGATGAATCCTTGCGAGGATGAAGAAGGGAGCAGAGGGAGGTGGATGGGGATGGTTAGCTTGGTAGGCAGATATAATGTAGCCAGCTGTAGGCAGTCGGTAATCACATGTTTGTTTAACCTCCAAAACCCCTCATCTACGGGGTCGCCCCCTCGAGCACCCCGGACCCAGGCCACCCCGAGCTTCGCCAAACAAAGATGTCGCTTCTTCTTTCTCCTTTTGCCTTCGTCGTTCCTTCTCCGAGCGTCGTTTCCTGGCCGTCTATCTTCGTCGTGCTGGGCGCAGCCAGGACCCGTGGGCGCCACGGTCTCGAATGATGGATGACCTCAGTCCACGGCGCGTATTAATGGAGCAGAGATTTCACGCGTCTCAGGACCTCGTCAAGCACGGATTAGCCGGCCTCTTCGGGGCCTGAATCGGCTTTACGCGCTACGGAATCCATTTAGTCCACGGTCTTCTTGCTTCGCATGTAAGTGTGGATGTTTATATTATATTATCAGGAATTTAGAAATTGCGATAACTTGGAAATCCTTCATCTTACCTCGGGATTACCCGTATGCGACTACTAAAATAACCAAGTCAGAACGAGTTTCTAAAATTTCTTGAAGCCGATTGCGGGTGGCAACGAAATGTGTCTGAAACAAAGCACTCCGCTGAAATCGTGACAAGAGAAACGAGCCTGAGGCGGCAACAGCCACGCTCTCAGCGAATCCTCGAGTCTCACCCGGAGCCAGCGAGTGCTTTTTCTTGGCGTTTCTTGCGCTAGTTTCCTGGAGTGGCCGCGAGTCGAGCAACAGCCGTTTAATTACAGCGGATTCCTCGTCCACAATCGCGACTGGGAAAAGGTGTGCTTCTTTGACGCGCGTGCCTCGCTCTTCCGGTAAGCTCCCAAGCTTTTCCTCCACCCTCCTTCATCCTCGCGCCAGCTTCCGTCTCGTTCACTGTCGAGTAACAGCGCACAGTTTTCCACCTTCAATGGCGAGCTTTTTCCTGATCCCAAGGTACAGAATTGACGTCGTTTCTTTATATTTTGGTAGATAAATCATCTAACAAGGATGAACGTGTCCACTCATCGTCGATGAACTGATATTAAATTTACGGGTCTTTATTGGCTCTCTTTATTATAACTTTCCATTTAGACTAATATTCCTTTTGAGATACAATTAATTTCAAAGAAGTTTGTTAACCCGTAGGTGTTTATCGACAGCCATTTTTAGACATTGACCACTGGGAATCGTATTTTATAAAATTCTTGTTTCCCCGCGAAGAAACGAAAGAAAACGAATTGGCAATTAGTAAACTGAATAGCGACGCGGAATGAAATTGTTTACGAAGCGATGTACTGTCGGAGGTACGAGACGGCCTCTGGTCGGCCATATTGAAAAATGAGTTGAAATGATAAAATGCAATCTCTGGCTGTGGAAGAAGGGGGCGGTTAATGGGTCCGCTTCGTCGGGACGGCTTCCTGCTTAACGCCGAGCCACTCGGCCACGTCCGCTCGTTGCCCAATTCGCTCGTTCCCTTTCTCCATCTCTGTCTCGCTGCCTCTCGATCGCTCCCGCCAATCATAATTTCTATCAGAGCCACCTCCGGGTGACGATAGCCGACAATCACCACGATTGCCCGGACGCCTTTTGTCTACGCTTCGCTCTCGTCACTTGGCCAATCTTGCCACGCGTTCCACGACTAACCCGCTTGCTCGTTTTAGCTCGAGAATTCCTCTTCATTCTATCAGCATCGTCTGTATGAAAATCTGTAACAGAGAAATTTCAAGATTTGTCAATTTTCTCCGTCATTGCCACGATATTTCGTTGTTTCTGTGATTCTGTACTTCCAAGTATATTTCTAGTTAGGTAACTTGGAGTATTCCTTACGATACGATTCACCTAGCTTCAAAGATCTTTTAAGATTCGTAAATGGAAGAGGAGACGTAAAATGTCGAATTAAGACAGAAAGTAGAGAGGCTTCGTCGAACGTTTCTCGAATTGGTGTGTTTCGAGGGTTCGCGTTAAAAAGCATTCGAGGAAAGAGCAAATATCGTTTCACCCAGGAACCAAGTCAAATAAAATCTCGAGCGTGGTTCCCGGTGAACTTTGTAATAACTTTGACACGCAACGTGTGAAAACACCAGAAACTCACGCGATCCTGGATAAAAAGAAAACATCCTGTCTTCCAAAGCTACCGACACTTCGTATAATCGAATAACTGAAAGAGAACAATTTTGAGAGAATCGTAAGCAACAGTAACACAAAATTTGCCATAGTACTGAATTCTACTCTCGAAAAGCAAGAAATAATAATTCACAGGAGTAGGTAGCAAGAATTTATAATTCCTTGTCAATTTTATAAGTATCAAACTCGGATTAATATTATATTAATTTCTTCGGGTGATAAGCGGAGAAATTCGATTAGAAACCAAAGTGATTGATTAACTTTCGAATATAACATTGTCAGCGGCTATAGAATATTGTTATTTATAGGGGCTTCGTTTTGTCGAACGAAAGGAACACCTGTTTTCATACGCTCGACCGTAAGTGGTTTCATTTAAACGTCGATGGCAGAGTTATTTTCAGACGGGGAGGAAAAGTAACCCGGAAATCAACTTCTTGCGCTAACGCTCTATGAATAAATCAACCACCTTCGTACAGTGTGAAAGCGGATTCCATCGTGTTAGACGTATTGTTACGTTTCGAGAGTGATGAACGATCGTTAACTGGCAAACTATTATTTTTATTCCGGATCGAAACGCGACGATAGATTCCAGGGAATCGTGGTCGTTATTTACGGCGGAAAGTTATTGCGCAGCCTTCGCTTGTCTTGGAAATCAATTCCGGAAGAAGGGAACGTAAGAGAAGCTTCGAAACGCGGCACGAACAGTATTTCAGGAAAATTTGTCTCGATGATATTCGAATTCTGAAGTAAAAAAATATAAGACAGCCAAGTTTTATATTTTTTTTCGAAATACATTCGGGTAAGTAGTAAATTGATGGCGTTTGAATTTCTTTCTGCTGCAAGATTGTTTAGTAGAATTTGTCAGATGGTAATTTTTGAAGCAAGGAATGGCCGAATTTTGGACATATTTTTATCGTCGACACTGGCCACCTACGATAAACTGGAACGAGTATAAGCGGCGTCTTTGAGCAAATTGAAAACATCGTTGGATTCGGCCAATTACCGAAACATAATGAGGCCCCTTCTGCCCTGCTTCTTCGCGTCGCGAATTCTGCGGCTCCGTTTGGCGCCATCGGACTACGAGGAACTCGCCGATTCGAGGATTTCCGACTTCGCGTGCGCCGCATCTGCTTCCCTTTTCGGCGGAAAAAAAACAAACGCTTTGCCTGTACACTTTCTCTCCGATGTTTCATTTGAAAACGCAACATTTCGACCGTTTCACGAATTTCCAAAAGTTACAAACTGAAAGATTTAAAAGTTAACCCGAAATAATCGATTTTCTTCGGTGAAAAGCGTTCATAGAGGATAGATAACGTTTTTGTCGATAATATTTCATGAAAATATGTTGGGATTGAAACTGTTGTTATAAACCGAGGATTGGAAACAGCGGCCTTGGTGCATTTCGAAGAAATCCATGGGTCGAACGCTAGGAAAGGGGATTTTCTTCGGGATCCTTCGAATTCCTCGCGTAACCTTCATTCCGTGCTCACGGTTACCGGTCGTCGGCCATTAGTCGACGCAATAATGGAACGAGGATTTTTCTTTTCTTCTTCGTTTTTCCTCGATCGATCCGACTACTGTCTTCACTTACCACGACTACCCGGTTTGCCTTGTTCCAGCGATGGGATCGAGTTCGACCATCGATATTTCCCTCGGCTCGTGAAACATTATCACTTTACAATTCTTGTATCGACGAGAAAAAAAAGGTCCACGGTTGTTTTTATAATCAAGGTGTACGTGTACGGGTGATTTGTTTCATCCTTCTCGAACTTGTTAAGGTTTGATAAATATTGGACTGTGTTTTCGGCTTAGAAAAATAATTATAAATGTGGGTAGCTGAGATTTAAACATAATATTTTCTTTGGAAATGGGAATTATTTATTTTACTTTGAAAATACGAATATTGCTAATATTGCTTTTATGCAAATACAGCTCGTTTCTACGGCAAAGTGGAAATAGTAATAAAAATACCATTAGCCTTGTTTGATTATAAAGAATAAATTTTTGTTTAATACAAGAAGGAGGAAACGAAACTTTTTATTTTAAGAATCTTGAACGATTCAATTAAATTGATCACCGTGCGTCTATGCCTTTCTTTTAGACGGTCTACGTGAGGGTTAATGGAGTTTAGAGTTAACTTGACCCAATTCGGGCCTAATCTGAACCATTCGAGGCCTGTAACGACAAACTCTTTTCAACCGCTGATTTAGAACGCTAACGTGCCGTTAATAAAAAGATTGACCTCTTCTAATCGACGCCGAAATATCGTTTCTGCGAAAACTTGATTCTTCTCCGAAACGCCTGTGGTGTCGTTGGAGAAAGTATTTTCATCCGTAGAAAGCATTATGAATACAATTAAAATAAGAACAGTATTTCAACTATTTATGTACAAAATCGAATATTTGAAATTATTAGGAAAATCGTTTAAAATTTCACTGCAGTAATTAATAATGCAATTTGAACGCGTCAAGTGCCGTGTTGTCAGATCGTTAATAATTAAAGGAAAATATGTGTTCCATAGTTAAACAATTGAAATATTACGGTAGCAAATCAAAAGCAAAGTGCACACGAATCGCATACTTTCTTCAAATACGAATTGCCGTAACTTCCAAACTATCACCATTGATTAGTGGGTTTCGGTTTTACAATTAAAAGTTCGACCGAGCGTGTGGCAGATCGATCGATCGAAATTACCGAAAAATCACCACGGCGTTGTCGAGTTCCGTTTAAAATCGACCGTCGGCGCAGCTGTTTCGGATTAGAGACGCGCCGTAAAATAAAAAAATAAAGGGCCGGGTTCTCGTGACGAGCCGCGTCTTCGAGGCAGAGAGGCGAAGAGGGGGGGAATCTTATCACCACGAGCAATGGTGATAATTAGATTTCGCGAATTGCCAGCCGATTCGTCGAAGCCGTCGTTTGAAGTTCCGCGCCACCGGGAACATTCGTGAGCTTCATTAAAGCCGCGTGACTTTTCAATTAAAAGACCTCCGGCCCGTCGATGAGCGTGGTATTTTAGGAATACGGCAGCCTCGGATCGGAAGAATAGCGATGGAATCGAGAGGATCGCGAGAAATATCGAGTATTTGTGCCAGCTATCTCGTAGTCGATGCCTCGGGTAACTGTACCCAGCATGGCCTACCTAAGTTCTGTGAATCTGTTGGATTTTTTTCTTGCGGAGCGAAGGTTGACACAAATGTTCACAAAGTGGAAATGCTTCAGAGGATGGGGATTGAAATGGAAACAGCAGAAAGGAAGAAATTATGATTAGGGCGTGTTAAGCGGATTTTTGGATACGATTGAATTTAGTCTACTTTTCTACGAAAACTTCCAAAAACGAAACGCGCTATTTTTGTAGAAAAACTTTCCTTCATTTTCTAACCTTAAATTTCACATTTGAAAACACTCTGGTAAATGAAATATGTCCCCTCGGACGGGACAATCGAGTGCAAAGGGTTAAAATTAGTAAACTTTGGAAATTGGTGGTGTATCGCTTCGGTAAAATAATTCTCTTTGCAATATAATACGTTGCACCGCACAGAATTTTGATACTTAACACTTTACCGACCGGTAGCGGTTGCATACAAGCCTATAAATAGGCTACCGGTCGGTAAAGTGTTGATTATTACATAAAATTTCTCATCGAAGGAAACATTCTTTACACATTGCAAGGAATAAACTTTATAAGGTTAGAAGATGAAAAGAAGAAGGAATCTAACTGTGTATCGCACGAAGATCCGGGTTTGAACAGAGGAGCGGACAGAGGGTAAGAAATTCGAGGATCCGTGCACTTTGTCCCACGTAAGACAGTCGGCAAGCAGAGTCGTGTGTAATTAAAGGTGTTTGCAGAGGCGTCCACGGAGTGGCACAAAAGGTGTCCGCGGGGTCCCAGGAAGCGCGGGTCTTACCGGTAGGAGAGGAAAGAGGCGGCGTGCAAACACCGACCCTTGTGTCTTTCCACGGGAGGCAGTAAGTGAGTCGGTCGTGGTCGAAGGTCCTAAAACATTCAAACGACAAACAACAAGGAGTCGGAGTCGACCTCGTCGCCTCTTTCCTACGACTGTCGCCGGAGCCTTCCGTTAATGGAGTTTGCGTGGCGGCCTCTCTGATGTCCGATCGACGAATCCAGGTCCCCACGGTCTGTTCGGGAAACTGGGGGGCCACCGATGTTCGGCCAAGGACCGGCGCAAACATCGCCATCGTCACGGATTGTCTCCTCTCGAATTGCGGGCTTCTGTGCTTTCGTTAGAACAACTTCACTCCTTATACCTTTGCATTCTATTTCACTGAAAGTGAAATAATTATTAATTAATCACGAATTGTCGCTTAGTTCGTCAAGTTATTAAGTGATTGATTACTTTACAGGTTTCAATACTTTAATGGGAATAAGAGGCTATAGAATTTGAAGTTAGGAAGTATACTTGCTTCCTCTATCAGTTTGCCAGATTCCACTGTAAATAAAATTTAGAGCCACTGTCCGAATAGATCGGATTAACCC
This sequence comes from Stelis phaeoptera, assembly GCA_943735885.1. Classification (NCBI taxonomy): domain Eukaryota; kingdom Metazoa; phylum Arthropoda; class Insecta; order Hymenoptera; family Megachilidae; genus Stelis; species Stelis phaeoptera. The sequence continues at coordinate 14,682,543 of OX030932.1, read as the reverse complement.
TAAAGCACCAAGTATCCAAAGTGTCCACACCTTCTGAACAAACCTTTGTTACAATCCATTTCAGTTCTTCGAATAGACACATATCCAGAATCCTGATAACTTGACTACTTTTGTTCCAAGTTTCACCCAATCCTTGTCTATATGCCGACTAACGAAGTTGCGATAAATTAGACGTCGATCGAAAATTACAAGACAAAGAGACTCTTGTGGGGAAGAAAGAAAACGAGTTTGGATGACACGTCAATTAGCAAGCCGCTCGAGTTGCGTCGAGTTATTGAGACAGATTGCGATAGAGCGCGCTGTGAACCTCGAAGAGGTTATCCGAGCGACGGGCCGGGGTCACGGATAGCCAGCCGGTTCGAACGATAAATCCATGCGACGAAATTCCGAAAAAAAAAAAAAGAATAAAGAAGGGTTACGAGGAGAAAAGTCGCGGCTGCTTCTTTAAGCCACGGGTACGCTTAATGCACGCGTCGATTCCCCTCCTAATTTATCTTCTTTACGAGACACGAATATCCATATTTACGATTTTTCGGACGATCCTTCTGGAAATCCGTGGCTCCAACTCCGAGCGAACGTCTACCAATGGACTGACCATATGTATACGCCCTACAAAGATTTTCGTTCATGAGTGATGCGTATATTAAGGGTAATGAATTTTTTTTTTCTTTATATCATTCAAGACTTCTAGTGGTGGGCAAAAATTATTTTTCAATTACACAATATTTATTGTGCTACGTAGTCATTTCTACGCATAATTTTCTCGGTCATCTGTTTTTGAAAAAAGAAAGAGAAATACAAAAGGTGTTAACACCGGAATATTTATACGTTTGTTAATTTTATTACCAAGGTGTACAATTTGCGCTCAAATCATTTTTCTTCGTGTAGGTGTTAACAATCTTTGAACCAATATAGCTTAATCTGTGCGGCAGCTATTAATTTTAATTCAACCCGAATTATATTTAACACCAACGAGAAGAATACAAAGTTCCAAGAATTCAGTCTGGTCAACGTCAGACGTCTTCCCGACGAGAAAAATATCCCCCAGAGGGCTCGTTTGTATTCTAAGAAGAGAAAAAAGAAACGGTGCTCGATTAGCAGTCAGGGGGTTGGTTCACGGATGGACAAAGAGTCGAGGTCTGAAAACGAAAAGGGGGTGGCATTCGTTGGTTCGCGGTTCGTATTCAGACCTCGGTTTTCTTCCTTGCCTCTCTTGTTTTCCCTTTTCTTCTTCTTCTTCTTCTTCGTCTCCTGCTTTTTTTTTTACGTTTGACCCCGTCACCCCGTGGAAATGACAGGGTCGCGGTTTTCTCGAGCGGAAATCGGTGGCAAGGGTGGTATGACCGCGTGGCGGTAAGTTAAAAAAAAAAAGAAGGAAGGAAAAAGGTCCGATAATTGGTTTCAATCAGCGCCATTGTTGGTCACCGTGATCCTCGATATTTAGGGGGTGAGTGATCGAAGGGGGTGGCCGGTGTTTCGACGGGAAATCGGGCAGGAAATTGTTACGGTGCGATCGAGAAACGATTAGGGAATAATGCTTGAGGTGGTGGCTTTTTCTCGTCCTGGGAAATTGGGATCGTCGATCGATATTTACAGGGGATGAAGAGAATTTAAAGAGGCAGAGATTTTCTTTTGTTCCACGGGGTTGCTTTCGTCTTTGTCGGCTCGCGGGAACTTCTTGTTTGATGTTCGGGGCTGAATCGTTCGACGGGGGGGTGGGTTTACGTGTCCGATGGAATTATTATTATCGCATTATTTCTATGAAACTAAGAAATTGGGAGGGATGAATTCTGCAACCCTTTATTTATTACATTATCATCGTTTTCTGCTGGAAATTTGGATAAATTCAGATGAATCCAAATTACATTTTAATTTGATTATTCGTTAAAATTAACAAGTCAAGCTCTATACCCTTTTTATTATTAGGTACATTATTTTCTAGTAATGTTAATCATTACGTACCTTATCATCCTGTTTAAATTATTAGAATTACATATTATCTTTTTCTTAATTAATACATCCGATCTGGTTTCGATTGAAAGAACTTGATGAATAATTTAGTTACTAATTATGTAAATGTTTTCTGCAATAACTTATACACGTATACACGTATACACGTTGTACATACGTTTCCCACAATAAAATAAAATACAATAACGTGGCAATAAATTTTCTGAATTATTCTTTATCCGAATTTACAAATTCGATTGATTATATAAAATGCTCCACAAAGCGTGAAACAAACAGATTTGCATAAAATGAAAGATCTGTCTCTATTACGACGTCCGTTTGCGAAAACGAGAATATGAGTTAAGGGGGTAGACTCCTTCGAGAGAAGCGCCTTTTTAGACAAACCGATGCTATGTAAAATATACAACTACAAAACTGGACATTTGGTAATGCGAAATCCGACGGCAATACTTATATTATCCGTCAATGATCCCATTGCCTGTCATTTTCCTAAATGACAAATGAAAAGCTCAAAGGCATAATTGCCAGGTCTCATCGTTCTTTAACGATCTTGCCATATCTACTGCAATTCTGCCCATTATTGTAAATCTTGACGGACTTCTGTTCTAGCCTAAATCGAGCGTCTCTCTCGTGTATATCGTATACATGCAATGGTTTCGGTTGTTCGTGTGAGTGCACGCTCACAGGCCATGGCACACGGAGTCTACCCCCTTAACGATAACGATACGTGTATAAAACGATTGCGTAACGAATATGCGCGGCTCGTTTAATCTTGTTTATAACCGATTCAGATAAAAAAAGTTATTTTACGAAATTCACGGTTTTATAGTGTTATTTGTTTCGGTAATCGAGCAAATTTGTAATTGATTAACTAATGAGCAGACGATTTTTTTTTTTTGTGTTTATAACAAGATGGAGTACACGGTACGAAGTGCATTCAAATAACCCTGCGAGACGCACTTTTTAACGTCCATACATTGCTAATTACTCGGAGAAAGTTGATTACAATGTTCTTGTGACGCATTTCCATCGAACTGCGAACAATTTTGCAACTGGAACGATAGCTGCTGCGAATTTTAATTCTGCGTATTTCTTAACCGCGAATTCAATTCTTTCGTATTCATTCGCTGTCGGTTTCAATCCATTGGATCAAAGCAGTGCTAATAATTTTCTCCTTCATTAAGAATTCTATAAATTTCTATATTTGCAACTTTTCGTTTTACCGATTCAATAGTTCTATTTATGTAGATTTATTCAAACTCGAAGCGAAATCAGAAATATTCCCTAAAAAATATTTCCACCCCAGTTTTCCCACGATCTCAGCCCTGTAGGATCGTTTTGAATTCAAATTCCGTAAACGCGAATCTTTCAAGAAATCAAAATCCCATACGTTTACTGTAAAAAAGCTCGAACAAATCAACCCTTTCCACCTCGATTTTCCCCCGATCCCAACCATTTCGACTCGTTTCAAGCGTTCACCGATATCAGCACGGTCGCGAGTGTAAAACCGCGTGCGGTGCGTCCATCGTTTCGCTGAAAAGCAACCCCATGAAATATTCCGTCGCAGTTTCGTTCACAAATGGAAAATTCCGGGCTCTGGCAATTTCACACTTACCCCCTTTGCCCAGCCCCTCACCGCCGCGGACGTCGAGTCCCAGCGGCGTTTTCCATCTTTTCCAGCGTATTTCTGCCGCGCGCGCTCCATCAAAGAACCTTTTTTCTTCTTCTACCTTCGCGACCGCCACCCCCTAACCAACGAGCCTCGCTTCTTTCTAAGCGAACGGCTGATTTCCGTTTAACGTTCTCTTCCGTTGGATTTTTTCCCCGTCCTCCCCCGAACGATGGAAATCGAGAGCGACCATTCGAGCGGGGGTGGTTCTTTTTTTTTTATTTTTTCAAAAGACGTCGCGAGGGATGCTTTCCTCCGATTCCTTCGAATCTGTCTCTTCTTCTTTCTTGTTTTCCCTCGTTTGATATCGGCGGTGGAAAGGGTGAAACGCTCGTCCCTGAAGGGTTGGTTTTTGAACGGTGTTCCCACGTTGATTGGCGGATGAAACGTTTTTTTTTTTTATCTTTGTTCTCTACCGTTTCGTTTCGAGCGGATGCAGAAAAATTATTTTAAGCGTTCGTCGATGCTTTCCCGACAGGTGTGTCAGGCAGAGGTAAATATTTATTGGTCCAGCGTTAAAACTAGTCAAGGTAATTGAATTATTACGTACACTTCACACTTGACAAGCATTAACTGTGTGAAAACGTAAAATTCAATTGTAATGAAAGTTTGAACGATAGAAGTCACATCTGAACTGTAAGGTGCGTCACGTCTGTGACACGATATTGTAAGTCAAGGGGTTAATTGGCCAGCAAACTCCCAATGATCGAAAACATATTAAAATAGGTACTTTTATGACACAAACGTTTAGTGACTTGAAGTAGAAATTATAGGTGCCGTTGATCGATTTATTTTTCAAAGTCCAACCCATCCGACCGATAAAATCACGACCATCCTCATTATTATTAATTTCCTCAATCGATCTGCTAATCAACTTATTCAGCAATCTTGTCCTTCGTACGAGGGTAGGGTAGCGAAATCGAGTTAAGCGAAGTCAACCAACTCGACCCTACAGAATTAACCCTTAAGTGCCACGCTGGGGTCTAATGTGGTCCTGTCAATGTCAAATCTACAGTTTAGTTTCTTAAACATAAACAGTAATATCATATTTTCCTTTTATAATTTATTCGTTATAAAACTGACATTCGTCTCTTGTATTATAATTATTTGGAAATGATTCTTCGGGTCGCGTGTGACCACTAATCGACAGGGTGCCCAAAATAATCGTCCGATTAACTGACGGGATTGCACACAGAAATTACCGGTCACTTCGAATTCAGAGCTGAATGGGCCCACTGTGAGCAAAGGGTAGATAAGTGTTATCGGTTTAACACGGTTCTTTGATCATTGAATGAAAGTAAATAGGTATTATCGTCGTCCGTTAACTCGACATCGACCTGGCAATTTACGATTAAACGGGCCTCCGATATCCTGGTTCAAAGAGGACATCTATCGCGGCGTACTCCACCTTTAAAGTATTTGAAACATTTGAAACATTTTCAGGAAGAATAGTTTCTGTAGAAAATTTGAAGACATCGGGTTAATGCCTACGGGCGTCTTTAGCGAATTTTTTCGAATTGCGAAAAGATTTAGAGATAAAACGAAAGACTTGAGACATAGTATGTATTACGTTTGTTAAAAAAAGTAATGAAATTTCGATCCAAACCACCCCTCTGCTGAGTAATCCGTTACACGAAGTTAAAAGGAAACAAACGAAGCAGCCATAGGTCGAGGACTCGACACGTATCCAGGAAAAAGGGTGATCGAAGAAATTAGGCCGAAGGAAGGAAGAAAGGCGAGGAACATCGTATGGAAACGGTTGTTCCCGGTCGTCGGAGCATCGACTCGCGTTCCTATTGGCCGTTCGGCTCACGTGCGAGTCGGCCATAATGCCGTGAACCGGATGATGGAAAAGCCACCCTCGATCCGGGCCAATTAGCTTCCGGCCGAGTAAAGTGGCGGAGAAATCCCGGAGGATCCATTTTTCTTTCCCTTCCTCCACCTCACCCGCCTCCAACGGACCTCTCCTCCTTACCCTTCCCCTCTTTCTCGAAGCTTTGAAAAGCGATCGCGAAGAGAGCAACCACGGCTAATTCGTTCCAGGAATAAACGCGAGGCGTCGCGACGCGTCGCGAGCTTCTGCTCCCACGCGACCCGACCCGGCGCGGCGAGTTCATTCGTTCCGCTTCCTCGAACCTGGCTGCGATCCGGGGATTAATTGGATTCCGTGGAATCGACGTGCTCCCAATGGGTGTCAAAGTTTGCCCGGCGCACCGATAAAACGACCGCTTCTCGGTAACCTAACCGAGCTGTTTTCATTCATCGTCGAGATTCGCGTGGGAGAGGAACCTGCGATTTGAAATCTTCCGGGATGACGTTCAACGGACGTTGTCCGGCTCGATGAACGGTGCTTTTGAAGTCTTCCAAATGGGGATAGTGTGCCTCCAATTTATACCATTGAGTAGTGTTCCATCTCCCATGGTGATACGGTAAATTGAAGCTTCAGTTAGGACTGCGATCAAAGTTGGAATATTCAGTTTTCACCATCTTCTTTCTCGAATTAAGCTTAAGAAACTCGGTTAACGAAATGTCCAACTCGTCGATCCACACAATTTTGATTAACCTTCAGTTAATATATCGTAGGATTGGAAAGTGAAGGAGCGAAACAGGTTAGCGAAAAATAGGCATTTTATTAGAATTTCTAAGCAAATATCTGGAAATACTGTCTCTCTGCCGCAAGAAAAAGCGCGAAAAAAAAGAGCCAACTTCTGGGAATATTCCCACAATATTATTAGATTAATTAGCACTTGCACACCCGTCGAATAATAATTCAAAGAATCGAATACGACGTTTAAAAGCGTTCAGTCAATTTTCAAATTCATCTTCTTAAGTTTCGCGACCGAAACATCCCCTAAGGGGAGAGCCATGACTCTAGGGGTGAAAGTTAACCTCCGAGACCGGAGATCAGAGGTGGGCTAGTCGTAATCGAGTCCAGAACACGTCCCCCTGACGCTGGTCCTCCGCCCAGGGGTAGAAAAATCCACCCCTTTTTCAGCCGGTCGATACCAGGACGACCACCTCCTTTACTTCTCCTCTTCCGAGTTCCATCCCCCCTCCCTCGCCAGTCTCTCCGATCCGCCTCGTCTTTTCTTTCTCGCACCCCCTACACACGGAGGACCCTCTGCTTTTGCTTACTTTCGCTCCTCTGCCGCTTCCTGCCGAGGTGGCGCCACTGTTTCCGCCACCCTTTCTGCCCACCCTTCCTCGCGCCTCTCACGCGTGCGGCTTAACGTCTTACACATTTTTCTACTTTCCTTTTTCCCTCGCGTTCTTTAGCTTCTTCGACTCCACGTTTGTTCTTTTTTTGTGGTCTACGGGGAAGTTTCGGGGTGTTGGCGCTTCGTAAATCCTTCGAAACGGTGGTTAGCTGAAAGAAGATTCAGCACCAGACTGCGCTCGATAAGGTGTTTAACCCTTTTAACCTCTAAATAAGTGGCGCCAAAATCACGAAAGAACTTGAAAAATTCATAACTTCTCGAAGGTTACGAAATTTCATAACGAACCAGAATTGCTGAATTTGATTTCCCTTTGATTTTACTTTTCAATTTCCCACTTTGCCATAGTTTACCATTTTGACTGGTTCGTAGCGAAAAATATACAAATTTAAGGCATCCAAAATCAGTGTCCAGCGTCCAGAATCAGAAAAATGCCAAGTGGCCGAAGATCAAACACGAAGAGAAGCACTTCCGGCGAAGCGCCAAAGAGAAGAAGAAGGCCCAGAAGGAAGAAATTCCTCGTACCAGAAAGATGAAGTTGCACGCGAGTCGCGTCACGAGATACCAAGTGGATCCTAGCCCCGTTGTTTGGCCAACTGATCGTACAGAAGGGCAAACAACTCTCTTCGTCACCGAAAGGGTTTGCTGGCTGCGGCCAACGTCATCGACTCGGTTGCTTTCCGCGCGGAAACTCGCGCGGCGGAAGAAGCGGAGCCGGGTCGGGTCGAGTCGAGTCGAGTCGGCGAACAAACGCAGAGACAAAGGAGGAGACCCTCGAAACCTCGTCTCTTTCTCTTCTTCTTCTTCTTCTTCTTCTGTTGCGCCAAGACGCCAGCAGCTCGAGGCGGCCCTTTTCACTTTGAGGGTTAAGAAGTTAGCTGATGGTTCGAGGATTACTTAGACTCCGTACATAAGGCAACTGTGCGCAGTTAGTTTGCGATGCACACAACCACAGAAACGAGCCAAGAGAAAGAGTCCTCCTTTCATTTTTCTTCTTCCTCCTCTTCTTGTTTTTCGTTTCTCTAGCGCGCACGCCACGGCTTTCTTTCGGCTCGAGCTTGCCCCTTAACGAGGATCGTGCTTTTCACTCGTGCACCGTGTCTTTTCTACACTTTCTCGCCAATTTTCATACCAGGATCTTGCTACATCCTTAACTCCTGTCGTTATTTCATTTCACCAACATTCGACGCTACGATTCTTCAGGAATGTCGATGGAACGGACGAGCCCAGGTGACGAAACAACAAAGTTTTTCCCATCGGGAGAGTTCATCGGCGAGGGGAGTTGAAGAGAGGAAGAGCGGTCGATCGTCAGGAAACGAGGCAGAAGCGTGTGCAGGTTCGTGATTCGAAGTAGGTGGGCCCCAGGTAGCCAGGACAGATAACACCCGAAGATTACCGCGGACAGAGTCATTAGCAGCGTCGGCTTCTGTGTCCGCCAGGATATTCTCTCACTTTCCTTCGCCTCGCTTCTCTTTCTCTACCTCCCATCATTTTATCTGGACGGTCAATTCACGCGGCACGAATACACATACATATTATGTACTTATGTATGTAAGTTGGACGAGTCGTTTTTGGTGCCCGGACTCTTTCTACGTTTCCGTCCACTTCTGTTCGAGAGTCCCTTGCTATTGACACCGTCGTCGTTTGTTCATTTCTTTTTTATTCGTCTTCTTCTTCTTCTTCTTCTTCTTCTTCTTCGTGGATTGGAGATGATCCTTCGGGCGTTTTTTGTTGCCTCGGGCTTGGCTTTGGTATATGTATAAGGATCAGGTATCGTTTATTTCTGCTTTTGGCTTAAAACGTTCCTGATGAGTTTATTTGGCTACATTTTGTCAGAATCTTTTGATAGTGTTTGTACCTGGTCGATGATTGATTATCGAGCGTTATTATTGTCATACGATGTGATTGAAGATTCATCGTGTTAACTACAATATTTTTATACAATTATTCAACTTCTATCGCAGAAGAATCACAAATATGACATACCAATTTTGATACGTAATATTCTTTACAATAGTTTATAAATCTCATCTTCGCTAAAAATTTCCTAATGAAAGCAACAAAAAAAAAAAACGTTAAATGGTTATTTAAACGATGAATATATCGAATATCGAAGATAATTGAAAAGTTTAATGATCATCGGCGCGTATAATATTTTCGAAAGATTCGTAGGCGTGTCGATGGGTGAACACTCGAAGAGAAGGAAGATAATGCGCGGGCGCGAACGGAGACGCAGAATCGAACCGGGAGGAATAAGGAAAACAAAAAAAGAAAGAAAGAAAACGATAGAAAGAGAGGAGGCATCGATAGGCTTAATGACAAACGCCTAGATTGGGCCGGCTTATCGTCGGAGCAGCGCTAATTATTTCCCCTTTGCTTCGGAGCCGCGCATAATGGCGACGATCGCGGCTCGGAACAGCTTCTTTCCACGCGCGTCGACCACCAACTGTTTCCGATCTGCGTTTTATTTATTGCCCGATCAACGAGGGAAACCAACGAGGATTCCTCGTCGTACGATTGGACACAGTTTCTCGATTCTGCTGTCCGGTTATCGCGATCGTTCGGACCTTTTGCCCTCTTTCCCTCCCCAGGCAATGATCCCAGGGACTTTGCTTTCCACGTCCACGCCCGTGGACTTTCGTCGATCCTTTGTTTTCTGATAAAATGCTTCATCTTTTTTCTTTTTTCCTTCTTCTTCTTCTTCTTCTTCTTCTGTCTGTTTTCTGGTGCTCGATGCTTCTCAGAATGGAATCTTTTGATCGAACGATGACCGGATTCGTCGCGATGACCTTTTGCACTCGAAAAAGCCAACTGTGCCGACGTGACACTTAAAAAACTATGAGACGTAAAATTTGATCGATTTTTATAATAACTTTGTGTACAAATAAGACATTTTTATAGTTTGTTTGTTTTTTTTTTTTTTTTTTCCAGATAAAGAGCGATCGTTAATTCGTGGATTTATTTATAAAATATTATGTATGTTTGTAATTGAAAATATTTGTAGATCGTTTCGATCGTAAATGGACGGGTGTTAGTACAATGACGGTCATTGGCAGTCAGCGTTCGATTAAAGGTCAAGATAGGGCAAATTTTCAATATCATCACAATTACATGGATTAGTAATAAAATATGGGGTGGATGAAGCTGAAATAAAAAAGTTACCCGATCGAATCCCTTATAATTGCTATTAGAATTTATTGATTTGGTAGGTATTAGGTATTTCCATCTTCAATATGGCAGCCAATACGATCAATATATGGGTAGTTAATTTTCAAATTCCATTTACCACTCTATACAGGATAGTAGAACATAAATTAACCATTTCATATTATACCAGTAATTAATTATTCATCATTCATTTTCAAAAGAATATAAAAACTGAAGGGCACACGTAAGGAAGCGTAAGTTTCAAAGTGATTTTTATGGAATACCCTTGCACCCGATAAAATTGATTCCATTTCTCTGTCGCCGCTAAGCAGTTAATTCGTCATACTGCAAAACCATTAACAATCAGTGATGTACACCATAAAATAATGACTGGCGGCTTCTCCATTACGAAAATACCGCGGCGTAATTACCGCGATTCCCGAATGGAACGTAGATTTATCGAGACTTAAACCAACGGAGCCGCGTCCATTCCACGATGGAATGTCCTGTGCAATCTTGTTAGCTACTACTGGCACTGCGGTGCATTTGCATCGCTTCTCGGACACCGACTAAAAGCGAATCGTTTCGTTTTATTTTCCAGCGAATCGCTCTGAAAGCGTCCGCCATTAAAAACGTAGCTTACCACCTTGCTTTTTCTTCGTCCGCGAGATTTCTTCCTTCCAGAACCCGTGTATTTCTGTCGGTTGCGCGATTATCGGACGGCAGATGATGTATGATAGGCGATATTTTGATCCACAACGATTGCTTCTCGTGGGAAATTAATATATAGGTGAAAAATGTGACGATTGTGTAGATTAGGATTCGGATTTGGGGATCGCAATGTTATTTGAAATTTTGGGGGTTGCAGGCGCTTTGGAACTTGGAATTTTCAGGATGGAGCGCTTTGAGATTTGAAACTTCGGAGTTGCTGCGCTTTGCAACTTGTAATTTTGGAATTGTAATGCATCCCAACTTGAATTTGGAGCTTCAGAGTCGCAACGCTTTGCAAATTGAAGCTTTAGAATTGCGACGTTTTGTAACTTGAAGCTTTAGAGTCGCAACGCTTTGGAATTGCGATACTCTGCAACTGGAAACTTTGGAATTGCGTCCCTTTGCAATTTGAAGCTTTGGAATTGCAACGCTTTGCAACTTGATGCTTTGAAGTCCTACAGCTTTGCGATTTGAAGTTTTACTATGGCGAAGTTTAATCTTCTTATACATTTGATAGAATTTAATATACGATAATTAGAGAATCGTCATCGTCGGGTGAAGATATGAGCTTTAGAACGAGTTCACGAGTTAAAAACGATCAACGCTGCATGATGCAACTCTAGCAATGATTATACACCGCTTTGCGAAATAATCTTCTCATGTGCCATGCTTTTGGAACGTCACGAACATGATAAACTCTGATTAGAATTCGTTGCTCTTCTCCCTTGCTTTTCTCCTTCTCCCCCATTTCTTTTTTCGTTTCTCAGTTCGAACTTGATTGCGGCCCAGAATCCATAATGCAGTATATTAACGTCGTTTAATGTTTATTAAGCATATGCTACAGTCTTGAAATTCAGAATATTAGGATTGCAAATCTTTGAGATTGGTAGTTGAAATTTTTCGATCATGTAACGTTGTAATTTGGAGGTTTTGTATCGCAAAGCTGTAAAATTTGGAGTGTTTCAGATTGCAAAGTTGTCCAACTCGGAGCTTTGGAATTGCAAAGTTTTGTAACTTGAAATTGCAAAGCTTTGCAATTCGATACCTTGTAATCGCAAAACTGTGTAACTCAATACTTTGGAATTCCAAAGCTTTGTAATTCGATACTTTGGTATTACAGAGCTCTGTAACTCGATACTTTGGAATCGCAAAGCTTTGTAACTCGATACCTTGGCACTGCAAAGCTTTGTAACTCGATACTCTGGTACTTGAAAGCTTTGTAATCCGATATTTTGGTATTACAGAGCCCTGCAACTCGATACTTTGACATCGCAAAGCTTTGTAACTCGATACTTTGGGATCACGAAGCTTTGTAATTCGATACTTTGGGATCACAAAGCTTTGTAAATCTGATACCTTGGAATTGCAAAGCTTTAAAAGCTAATCTCCAGAATCGCAAGGTACTGCATCTTACGGCTATAAAATCACAGTGTCGCGCATATAGGAATATATTCCTGGTCCACTAGTTATAAACTAGCAGCATTGCCAACAACTGTGCGCTAACTTCGTACGAGTATCGAGGAAAATCGAAAGATAGAAACATAGGATAGAAAGAAAAGAAAGCATGTGGGTCAGCCAAGACAATTTCTTGATAAAACCACTCGAAATAAAGATTGCGAGCACGGGCTTCCGCGTTTTGAAACTATCTGTCCCAATGTATGCTCATCCGTTTGTTTCAGACGATATTGAACTCGATGCACAAGTACCAGCCGAGGTTTCACCTGGTGCGGGCCAACGACATCCTGAAGCTTCCCTACTCGACGTTCAGGAGTTACGTTTTCAAGGAGACGGAATTCATCGCGGTGACCGCCTATCAGAACGAGAAGGTGAGTGAACGTCCGTTTCCTGTTCCCGGGTTTACCTTTCGTCCTACGTTCGCCAGCTCGTTAGCTGAGAAATTCTCAGAAATTTCACTCTTTATTCAGTCGCGATCGATCACGGCTTTGTCGCTACCGTCGGTTTTGTTCCATCCGAGACACTGCTTTCATCCCAAAGCTTCTTCTTTGTTCCTGAAATATTACCTATGAGAAAAGTTTCCCAGAATGGATATCGTCGTCTGGGAACATTTAACCTTACAGAGGTATTTTTCATTCACTAGGACATTTTTCTGGGAAAATTATTGCTATCGAAGGACGATGATTTAAACGATAAACGCTTCAATTAAAATTTTATATTTGATATTTTTGAAATTTACTTCGTTAGTCAAATATTTAGGTTTGTTCGGTTTTAAACTTATAACCGTCTAAAATGATATGAAATCAAGTTTCTTGAAAATAGAGTTACCACGCTTTAGCAGTAACTGAAAGCTCGTCAAATAGTTTTTAAATTACACTCGTAAACTTACGCACTCGATAGTTATTTACCACCAGATTTTTAATATAATAAAGTTATTCAATAATAATTTTGAAATTTAGCAAAATTTTTATTTTCCAGACCTGGATCACAGACCCCTCGAAACGATCAAGAGTTAATTATTATATAAATAGCAGTTGTGTTTGTTAACGTAACGAAATATGATAGACTGTAACAACGTTATCCATTTCTTCATTACGAAATTATTATCGACTCTTTATCCCTCGCGTTTTAATTATCGATGTTTAGCCTGTATCGTATCAAAATTAATTGAATTAATTAAAGAAAATGTTGTAATTAACGGGCAAAGCGCGGCGGATCCGTTTAATTAACATGCTCCATCATTTGTTCGTGAAACGACAAAAGGAAAAGCAAAAGGAAAAATCACAACGATATAACCGTAGTTAGCTAATTAATTGGAAGCAGTATCGAAATTGCAAATTATTTCGTCATCGTCCTATTTGTTCTTCGATGATTACAAATTGCTCGATAATAACGTCCATGTAGATCGATTCGAAAATTTATCATTGCCCTTTGTCTGTCAAAATCATTAATCAAATCGGTACCGTATTTTAATCAGTAGAATATTTTACTACGAATTCAATATTTTCTTTCACGATTTTTTTATTGTAAATCATAAGTAAGTTATGGAATAGGGGGATAAATATTTTACTGCACCATATTATGAAAATTTAAGGAAATATTCTATTATTAATATAGAAAAGGGTTATTCCTTTTTATTACTAAATTTATTAGTTCATATATATAAATAAACTATTTTCGTGTGAATAAATATGCGAACCACTTAACCCCTTGGAAATATACATATTTTCCATCTCGTACGATGGACAAATCATCTTCATCTACCTCTGAGAGCAATATTTACTCCCAAAAACATATAATACAACACGAATCGATCAAGTTCGAAGAGAAGCTCGGTTTCGTTTTCTGTTTTCTGTGGCAGATTTTAATTAAGGGGTTCGGAGAAGCCATGTGCTTCTCGGTACGCGTTATTCTTTCGGTAGCAAAAAGGGGCCCCTTGTCCGAATATTTCGTCGCCCGATTCCTGGCCCCCTTTATATCGCGGCTTCTTCCCGGTATCCGGGGGCCGGAAGAAGGATATCGTTTCTGTGGATCTTCTTTCACCCGGTTCCAGAACGCTTCTGAAAGTTTCACGAAATCCGTCACAAACGGTTCGCTTCGATGGATCGCCGATTCTCTGTAACCCGAATCGAAACAGAGGATCTTGAATAAAAATTGATCCTTTCAAGATTTCGGTGAACCTAATTAAACGAATAGATACAAAGTTTGCCACCCTGAATAATGTTTGTAGTTGACGGGAAAATTATTAAATGGTGTAAAACGCGATTGCGATTCGTTGAAAATTTCTTTTCAGCGTAATGGAGGTTTGTATTTTAGCAGGATCGATTTTTTGTTTGCAGATCACGCAGCTGAAGATCGACAACAACCCCTTCGCGAAAGGATTCCGGGACACGGGTGCGGGAAAGCGAGAGAAAAAGTGAGTATCGCTTTCAAAATTGTGCCAGATTAATTCGATCGTCTCTGTCAGAAGAACAATCCCGAATATGAAGAGGAATTTTCGAAAACTCGGTCTTTTAACTCGCTACCCTCTAGAGGGTAGTTAACTCTTAAGACAGCGACAATCTAAATTGAATCTTTATCCTATTTTATTCGTATTATCCAAACTTCCTACGGCAATTTTAACTCGCAGTAAAATACTAATAGAAAATCCAAATTTTCTAATTTTATAAATCACCAAAAAATAATAGTAGAAATTTTGAAAGATAAAAGATTACCGTGAAACTCATAAAAATACTCTTAAATACTGATGTTTCTCCGAGACTCGAAAACTTCTCCGTGTAAGGGTTGAACGCAACCACTCCGAGTTTTCTCACGCCAACGAAATCACGTAACACGGTCCATTTGAAGAAACAAGGTACCCAACGCGGAGCCACTCCATACAAAACACCAGCCCGTGCAACGAAAACCAATTCATCGCGGTCTTGTCTTCGAGATACGGGTCTAATTGATCGTCGACCGTTCCCTATCCCCGGTTCGTGCTATTACGAGCTCGGGGTCAGCCCCGGAGGGTTAGGGGTCGCTTTCACGGGGCTCATTTGCACCCCCGAGCCGCGGGTATCGTCCATTTGTATTCAATATCGCGGCTTTATGAGCTTACCAGCGAGGAGGGTCGAGGATTTCAATTTCATTGGCCGCGACCGAGGGGATAGGGGGTGGATTCGAGTGGATTCTGACAAGGTTAAATTCAGTTGCTATGCATAGGCCTCGTGGCGGCCTCGTTAACCTCGCTGTAATCCTCGTTACACGCTTATCGCCGGCTACCAAAGCCCGTGTGAGCTTGGCCAATTTGTCCGTGGCACGAACCGCATTAGCCACGGTATTCAGGTGCGCTGACGAGGCCCTGAAGACGTCCGTCGTCAGAAAGGGTTGCGTCCACCAGTAGGATGATTTAGCCTTTCACCCCTTATCGCGTACCATGACATTTCCTCGGCAATTCGTAATGCCGAATCAAACCCTTGGATTCTAAGAAAATTCATGGTTGAAGCTTGCCTTGCAAACGTCGATAGCCTTCGTATATCTACCCATGATATTTTCTTTAAACAATAGATTGATATAAATATTTCATCCTCCTTCTTTGAGATCTGCTGCGGCCTCCACGATCCGAACAAGAGACCCTGGTCATCCAGTTGTCCTTAAACGTCCGCTATTGTTCGAAAGGACGAACCGTCACGTCGTCAGCGTGAAATTTACGCGTCGATGAGCCGTTCCTTAGATAAATGCTCGTAGGGGAGGTAGTGAAAAGTGTGGAAAGGGGGGTGGCTGGTCGAGAGAAAATTCCGCGGAAATTGAAGCGACGCCTGACGTTCGAGCGGATAAAGAAAGGGCGAGGTTAATCGAGAAAATATGCAAAGCAGGGGGGCGCGTCGTGGCGCCGCCTAATTAGAATAAGGGTTAGTTTTGGCTTATGGTTGTCGGTTAAGGGTGGCCGGATCCCATCAGGAAGCAGCCGCAGAGAACCGGCAGAGATGGGAGTCGTGAGAGATAGAGACGGAGAGTCGTAGGGGGAGAACGGGGTTGGAACATAGCCAATCATCGGATTAGCATACTGATGCTCAGGGGCGGCGCTGTCGTTAGCGTGGAGGGTGCCACTTGGTGGCTTTGAATTTTATATCGTCGCTACAGCCAGTAACCGGCGTATAAAAGGGTGCTTTCGCGGCGGGGGAGGGAGGGAGGGACCACTTCCGGCGCACTGGGCCTCGTGCGTTTCCCTCTTTCTTCCCTTTTTTTCCTTTTTTTTTTTTATTCCTGTGGACCTTTGATACGGTTGCATGGTCGTGCTTTTTCGTTCTCCTAATTTGTTAACCTATTAATGTCCAATGTTTGTACGTGAAAAATTTTCGTATGCCTCTTGATACTTCATTATCTGACTACCTATTTGTATATACTTTTGTTTATAATATCGTATAAAGCGTATCGGGAATAATATAATTTCGTTGGAACTTTTAGCGTACCGGATAAAATATAATAAAAAAGTTATTGAAGTTGTGACATATTGAATTGTAATTGTATTATAATTTTAAAAGAATACAGTGTATATGATGGTTCTCTTTCGAAAGATTGGCGTAGCGCGTCGTGTTATTCCGTTAAGACCCTGAACAAAGGGGCACGCTGGTCAGGAGACGTTATGCGATTCAAGTGTGACGAGTCGATTCGACGTGCCGTTTAAAAGGAAACATATTTTCGAAGGAAAAAGAAAGCAGTACACCACTTCCTCCCCGTTGCCACGTCATTTATCACGGGCCACGCCGGAACGAGGGTATTCGTGGTGCGCAAAGAATCAATCTGTCCACGAACAGATTTCCACGGTTCGTGTTATTAATTGCCACGCTTCATTTTTTCGTATAATATCATCCCCGTGGTCATCAATCTTCCAACGAACATATCAATAAAAACTAAACGGCACAGTAAAACGATTTATTTTTAATTATTTCATTTAATATTGTAATAAATGCTTATAAAGTGTTCTTATTATATTGTCAATTATGTTGGCAATCTTAATAATATTAGTACTAGTAATTGGACTACTATTTCGCAACTCCTGAATGTCCATAGTTCATGATATTCAGCGTAGAGTTTGTAATACACGACACGTCAGTTACCGGTGACTGACACTCGAAATTGTTTACAATCAAATATTAATATTAAACTAATACTGCTGGCTATCGAATTGAAAGGTAAAATTTGAAAATTAGTCGATTGTATTCTTAATAATTAGGATTTTATCGTGTCTGACTACGTACGTCCGTTTTCACTGTGCCACTCAACGTGTTAACCCGTTTAGTACAACTAAGAAACTTAGCACCCCCTGGGCGGATATCCTAGTTACACCATCGTACTTATTACAACACGCCTTAATTTCCTCACGAAGTCACACCGTGTTAGAAATCATCACTCCTAACAGCACGGTCCTGGTGGTCTAATTTCAACCGGTTGTTGATCGCCCTCGCAGTCATCGGTACTCCTCAGGGGTGGTTTCACCCCTGTCGGATCAACAGTATCATCGAAACTACCGTCGGAAAGACGCGTTTCACCGTCAACGAACCATTAAGACGGTTCGACGGGAATCATCGAGGGCAGAAATTTCGTAGGGAATCGGTCGTCGCACGATTTTGCCGGGGTAACCGAGGAGGAATCGGGGAAATAAAAAACGTGGACGGAGTTCGTTGTGCGTCCACGAGGGCCCCGGGAAAAAGCAGCAGGTTCGAGGGGTGATTACAAATCCTCGAGGATGAAACACAAGGGTGGTGGGATGATACCGATATTCGAACGTCAAAGGCTGAACGGGGGCTGAATTTTCATTCTGTCTGAACCGTCGGCCATCGACGAGGCGGCAGCCTACTCGATCAGCAAGCCTAGACGTCCCCATAATTATGGCGAAATTATACGGGACCTTTGAATCGCGTTTCTTTTTTGCTTTTCAGACGACGTGCGAACACGCCGCCCCTCGTTACCAAGGGATAAACGGCCGCCACGTCAGCTTTCGGCTACCAAATCCACAGAATTCTAGGTTTGGTGTTGATTTCTGGCGACTGCGATCTGATCATGGTCGATTAACTCTATTTCGGTGGCCATTTCCGTCATTAAACGTTCCTGCGTGTAATTATTGTTGTCCTCGAGATACATCATTTGCTTCAACGAATAAGCAGCCATTTTGTATCGAGAATATTGAAGGTGCTAATATCACAAGTGTCATTTTCAGATACTTTTATGTCATCGAATCATATCATACTTCACCCTTCGATGTTCACCAATCTAACAATGTTCCAATCCTCAAACTTCACGATATTAAATCAAACCTGACAATTATTTCATTACTATTTTGAAATACCCCAATCACTGAACCAGCGAAATTAAATAAAAAAATAGTTCCAATTCTTAAACATCCATCCTCGAATCTTTCCCCACGCGACAATACGTAAGTTGATCGATGCGTAGAGCAAATAGCATGGGTCACCGATGACCCAGGCGGCGACGCAACGCGTTAGGAGCTCGGTGAAAGCCGCGAACCGGTCGCGTTCACGGAAAAACGGCAACTGGTCGTTGCACCGTTGGACAAAGATCAGGAGCACGTGGCCGTGCGCGGATCAAAGGGATTCCCCGAGCTGGTAGCGCGCGATACCGATATCAATACCGGTCGATAATTCAGCGGCGACTTTTGAAATAGTTCAATTACCGGGACCGATCGATTTCCGCCAGATGCATAATTCATCGGTGGAAAGTCGAGAGACCGGGTGCAATTTGCCAAAATGGTCAGACAGGTTCGATATTAACCGGAATCGTGATCGATATTGCCGGCTCTACCGATTATCCGGAGAAATTGCGGCAAGAAAGCGGTTCGCTCGACGATTGACGCGTTCCTCGTTCCATGTTTTTTGCCCTGTTCGAACCACGTTTTATCGCCGATCCCGTACGATCGATCGAACGAACGTTACAAACAATTGCCGGTTACGTTTTAGGAGCTTGAATCGTCATTTCGCGGATTAAAGTACGACAGATCCGTGCGATTTAAAAAGGAATCGTGGCATCTCAGGTGCGTGACTGCCAGCGACACAGAGGAGATCCTTAAGAACCCTTTCAGAATCTTAACCCCTTGACTTACGATATCGTGTCGCACACGTGACGCAGCTTACAGTTCAGATGCGACCTCTGTCGTTCAAACTTTCATTACTATTGAATTTTAAGCTTTACACAGTTAATACTTGTCAAGTGTGAAGTATACGTAATATTTCGATTTCCTTGATTTGTTTTAACGCTGAAGTAATAAATATATTTAGCTCTGACGCACCTGTTGGGAAAATCGTAAGGCAAAGGGTTTAAGATATTAAGAAATATATTTGTATTGGTCGATGAAACGTGCTTGATCGGTCCAGAAGGAGGTAATAATGATGTTATAAGCGGAGATTTGAAATCGCGTTCGAAAACAAGTGCTGTCAACCGGTCCGAAACTAGAACAGTCGCGTGCACAAGTGAAGCACTCCTAGCGAATCCAATTACTTCATCCAACTTGCAGATAGAAACAGTGGAATCAATCGAACAAGCGTTTCACGGATAATTGTGTGATTTGATCATTTAACTAAAACTACATTTTTCATGAAAAGTCACTGCGCAGCGAGTTAGATTGTGACTCACGAGAGAAATTATTACTCGTGAAACTGGGGCAGTTTTAAATATTACTTATAAAAACAGGGGGCTGGAATCAAGTTTAATAAAATAGGTGGGTACTCGCGAAAATTAGACAATTATAATGTGAAATTTTCACTTGATGGGATTTGGATATTACTAATAAGAATAATAATGGGATTAAATACAACATAAACGCTGATCAATTCAAGACAATCCCAATTCGGAGCTTCTCTTCGTGAACGAGGTTCGATTATACTTGAAGGTACACTCGTGTTCAGCATAAGCTTCTGTTAACTGATGATTATTTCAGAAATAGGAGCTCTCCAGCGCTTAGTTTCGGTCTTGGGAGATTCTGGGCAGGACCCAAGAAGAATCTAACTAAATTGAAGCTGAATTAACCACAAAGACGTGTACCTCGGTACTTCGATAAAAATATCTCACAATCGAATATTAATGTTATCTCCTTCCAATAACCCTTTCTCAAAATATTTAGTCTACTCACAAGTATCTACCGTTAAGTCATTTCTCGGTGTGCTCGGATCCAATCTACACCTCCAAACGATCACAGCTTAAAGCACACTCTTACTTCGAAGAAACCCAACCCAGGCTCCCAAACCTGTTAGCTCCAGTTGTCAGCATCGCCTTGGAATCGGCTGACATCGCAGAAATATCGAAGGATCGCCAACGAAAGAGCGAAACTGAAGGGAAGCTAGTCGGTCGGCAAGCACCGTGTGTCTCCGTGTGTCGTCCACGCAAACTATTGATTTTAACGTGCTCTCGCACTTAAGCGCGTCGGAAACCGGAGAACCGTAGCCGTAACACCCTTTCGAGCTTCACGGATTCATCGAACGTACATACTGTACCTAGGTAACAGGCACCGTCTCGCTCTTTCTCTCACCTTGTCGTCGTTTTGTCACGAGTGTGTCGGTGCATTGATCGCATTACACGGCATTAAGGTATCGGTAAGCCCGTCATTACGTCCGGCTTTCGAACGGCTCTAGCCGAGTTTTACACGATGCTTAGGTTTGTTCCGTGCGACCCGTTGATACACCGCGATTTCCATCGCGTTCCATTACCTCCTCCCCTACCCCAGCCCTTCCTTCACGGTTCCTTCATCTCGACATCGGGACACGGTCGTGCGCGGAGATAATAAGATAATCTTGGCTTCGCCAGATATATTTGTTCGGCAGCGCGACGTGTGTGGGATCCGCGGTGCGAATTCGCCGTGGCGAATCGATTCGGTGGACGTGGGCCGAGAATCAGCTAGAATTTCCTTAACTAACCTGAATTTATTCTACCCCGAGGTTTCTGATATTGAATTGTAATTTTTTCTAATTATAAGAAATAAGCTTCTTCAGCTTTGATTCAAATGCTTCGTGTAAATAAATTTTATTCGCGATTCGAAACCGATGTACTTCAATTCTCGAAGCAATTTTCATCGAAAACCTTGACGATCCAATTTCCGGAAACCACTTTCCCACGTAAACTTCTGTCGCGCCAATTCCCATGCCAATTGATATCGAAACCAATTTTGTATTTCAATTTTCGAGTCGGCGTACTTAAAATGGTCTTTCTGTTGGACGAAGTTTCGCGTACATGGAAGTTCCAGCCCACAAAACCACCGTCGTCGATCCCACTTCAAACTTCAATTACTACCGTCGATGCGTTTTCAAATTCTTTGTGAATCATAGGGATCGTTTATCACATTTGAAGATTTTTTAATTGTTCGGTTTGCTATCAGATCATCCCATAAGTCGTGTCGTTTTTTGTTATAAATCATGTACAGTACTACTGCTACTGCTCATTCTTTCCGCTATTTCTTCAACTGCCAAACGAGATTATGCTTCGATTAAAGCAGTTAAACCTGGAACGTCAAACATTACTGGTCGACCGGATCGTGGTTTATCGGAAATTTGGAAAACCACCTCTGATATTTTCTTGCACTTAAAGCATCTTTGCTTTAACGTCACAAATGTTTTTAACTGTATTTATTACTGTACTGCCTTTTTTAAATTCATACAGCATGCAATGCTGAAAATGAATTTCGTTAACACTCATTGTTTGAATTTTTTTTAAATAGAACATATCTTTCTGAATATTTCGCATGCACGTTTTAGACTGACGAGAGGCTAATTCTTGAAAGGCTCGGAGAGAAGTTTTCATGAACATTTTGTCGAAACAAGATACGGGCGTTTATATAAAGTGCGACAAGAGGCGACAGGACTTACGGGATGACCTGATATATGTATTTGGTGCGAATTCCTACAAATGCTTAACCCCTTGTCCTACGATTTTCTCGACAGATGCGTCAGTCGGAGCTAAATATTTGTTACTTCAGTGTTAAAACCAATCAAGGAAATTGAAATATTACATATAATTCGTTCTTGGCAAACATTAACTGTATAAATTGTAATCAGAAGTAAACTTAAAATTCAATTGTGATCAAAGTCTGAACGATAGAAGTCACATCTGAACTGTAAGATGCGTCGCGAGTGTGTCACGTTATTGTAAGCCAAGGGGTTAATTTTACAAAATTATGTCCAGAAATTACAA
Source organism: Stelis phaeoptera (assembly GCA_943735885.1). Lineage (NCBI taxonomy): Eukaryota > Metazoa > Arthropoda > Insecta > Hymenoptera > Megachilidae > Stelis > Stelis phaeoptera. Next base: position 14,660,199 of record OX030932.1, on the reverse strand, counting down.
CCCTTCAAGAAATTAATCCTCACAAGCTACGAACAGGGTTGCTATTCAAAATCTTGATATAATATTATTGTTTTTGGTTTGTGCTTGAAATTTGAACTCAGCCGATATAATCGATCTAATGACACGTCATACGCACCACGCACGACTAACACACATTTACCGGAGCACAGCCATACGAATGTTGTCACAGTGATCACACGCGACAGCTAAAGGCGTCTGTAATTTGCCAGAGGTGAGGAACGTGTTAATTAAAGGGATGAATTTCAAACGATTTCTGCCACCCGCCCAACAATTATCGGATTCTAAACACACGACGAACAATTTCGAGATCCGCGAGACGTTTCGAGTCTTCCAGGAACGCGATTCGAGGGATTCAAAGCAATTAACGTTGATCGTCGCAAAATCGAACGTACATTCCTCGAGGAATAAAGGAAATATTGAGCGTTGCGCCGAAAGAGTCGTAAAGTTTTATTACGGCCGTGAAGTCCGCGCCTGCGTAAAACGCAGAAATTTGCGAGCATTACCACGATCGTTTCCGTATCAACGAGTCCTCTTCCGTTTCGATACGAGCGGCATCGTGTACGATTCTGCTTAAAAAAAAAAGCCCCTTAATGGTATTGTTCTTCTGATGTTTAATTTTCAATTTATTGGTTAAAAAGAACACTTTGGAACGTATTTAAGATTTTATTCACCGGGACCGACCCATCTGCGCGAGATCCGATCGGAGCCAAACAATAATTATCCGTGTATCTTGAATCGTAGCTTCGGAGGTATCGTGTCTCGCGCCCGGAGGTCTCCGATTATATCAAATTTAATGCCCGGTCCCCTACGAAGTAAAATAAAATCAACCGTAGCCCTGAAAGATTGCTAACTCTGCGTCGTTGTTGCAGAAGGCAGGCGCTGTTGACAGTGTCAGGAGGTGGTTCCCGTCTGACGACAGGTGGGCCAGCATCGCCGGAGAAGCGTCGCTCGTCGAACTCCGTCAACGACCTGCTGGACGACGAGGATAAGCTGTTGGACGTGGTGGGCCCGGACACACCCCACCCGGCGCACCATCAGCGCGAGCGGGAGCACTCTCGCGAGAGGGAGGACCGGACCAGCGAGAGAGGCGAGGGCAGCGAGTCGTCGGGTTCCGAGAGCGGCGGAGGAGCCGGGGTTACGGGGTCGGAAGGGCCCAGGCCGGATGTGTCGGTGGGTCCACCGTTGCATCCGCCGCTGCTGCCGTACCTCTATCCGCCGGTGCCCGGGCTGTATCCAGGCCCGGGTCCCCTCATACCGCCCAGTCCGCTGGGCATCCACGGCGGAGTGACGCCGGGCATGTTGTTCAACGCGCAGCTGGCTCTAGCCGCGTCCCAGCACCCGGCCCTCTTCGCTCATTACCCTCATCCATTGGCCAGTCCTCTGCATCAGCTGAAGGGACACCGATTCGCGCCCTACACCCTGCCGGCTCCGTCTCACGGCTCGGCGTTCGAGACCGTCACTCCGGGTAGCAGGACTCTCAGTCCTAGATCACCGCCGCCCAGGCCACCCACCGGTTCGCCCACGCCAACTGCTGGTCTGACGTCCAGCGGCAGCTCGGCCGGCGAGCTAAAGTCCATCGAGAACATGGTGAACGGTCTGCAGGAGAAGAGGAGGCGCAGCCCCAGTCTGACGCCCGGCCACAGAGCAGACGCGGACGCTGGCGGAGGGAGTCCGTGACAGGAGAACGAACCTGTGACTAGCACGAACGACGACCCCGAAGACAAGCAGCTGGCTGAACCCTGTGACTTTGAACAACTCTCCGGCGACGAGAGGGAGCCGGACTCAACCTCCGAGCCGTCGTAGCAGGGGAGAGGGTCGTCGGTCCAACCCTTTGGGACCCAATGCGCCCCGTTCAGGGACGATCCATGGAGCTGGCCGCTCCTGTGCGTCCCTCTGGGTAACGGGCGATCACCTGGACGAGACACGCTCGAGACTATGAAGTGCAATTTTACCCTGACGATCCGGGGACTCGTTCTCCGTTGGTTTCTGGTTCGCGGCGCCACGCCTGGCACCCTGTGAGTGTACATAAGATGGCCGAAGGTGGATCGCGCTGGACTGCGACTGTTGCTGGTGTACATTATTAACCGGGGCACGTACGGGAGGGACGTGGCCGCATGGAAACGTTTCGAGCCGCTTGTAGTATCGTTTCAAAAGATCCTATTTGGCCGCGGGAGAAATCTTCAGTGCAATTTCATTGCTTTCCACACGGGTTTCGATTTCCACCACTTCCGGATCTCGTCAAATCCTGTTCTTCGATGCTTGAAGCGTGCGTCGAATCGTTTCGAACGGGAACGCGAAAAAAAAGCGAGACTGCGTTCCGCCCGCGTGCGTCTTTAGGTGTAAGCGAGAGGGAGACATTGCAATACAAGAAAAAAAAACGCACTTCCTACTATTTGCAGCCCCTGTACATATGTACCCTAGTGATATTATATTATATTATATATAAATATATATATATTATACATATAAATACTTACTCTCTGTATTAATTATTGAATATAATATTATATTAATTATTAGAGAGACGTAAAGGACGCATGAAAACGCACGCTGCCCGATCATGCCTCGACGCCCCCGAAAATCACGGGGGATACAAGGTGAAAACGATTGAAAGGGTGCAACCAACGAAAGGAAAACAAATCAAACCTAATCCGATTCGGTCCCGTGACGCGCCTCTCGGCGTCGAACGTGTTTCGTCGACCGGGAAAAACCGAAAATCCAGAATCTTTTTCGCCAAAGTCGTTTCTTCAGTTTCCTGGACCGAATCGGAACGATTCGTCTCGAACAATCTCTCTCCGCGTTGTTGCTTCGACGAAAGAAACACCGCCCCCCCCCCCCCCCCCGCCCTTCCCCCCGCGTTCCTTCGTCTCCTGTTTGTATAAACGTTAGCGATCGATGTAGATAAATTTGCGAGTAAAAGAACGCTGTAAAACGTCGAGTTGTCGGCGACGAATGAAAGAGAAAAGGAAAAAAACATAGAAGCGAGCCCGATCGGAGCCTCTGTCGTTTTCGCAAAGCGACGGGGGATGACCATCCCCGCCAAGCCGGTGCGTTTCCGGTTACACCGTCAATCTCACGTGTTTTCCCCTTGACGAACTCTTTCGACGACGAACATTTCTCGTATTCTGGATGGAAGACATATGTATCGTACTGGACGGAATGATTGATCGAACCGGTAGACGAGCGAGAAGGGTGGTACTGTACGTGGGTGTCTAGCTGGGCGGTTGAAGTGCAATTTCACGAAAATTGATCAGGTACCGCGGGAATTTATATCGTTTCTTGTGTTGGCGGAAAGAAACGCGGTAGTTTTATCTTACGGTTATTTTTACTAACAAAAATTAGCTCCGTTACGGTCGGCAGTTTCCTGTAAAAAAAATGTGTCAGTTTAAACACACAAAATACGCAGACAGTAGTTGAATCAAGAACCAACCTTTCAGATTAATCCTGCGACCATTTTTAAATGTTTTGTTTAACATTTGACTGTGAAAATAATTTACATTTTGTCTGAGAGTTCGAAGTTTGTGGAGTGCTCTCAAAAAGTATACTGTCTGCGTATCTTTAAGGGTAAGGTCGTCACAGTTTTATATGGAAAGCGTCTATAACCTTAGTACACGATAAAAAAATAGGGTTTCAAACTTAATAAAGCTGAACAGACTATTGCATTTCTTTTTTTAACCAACACAAAAAATAACGCAGCTATTGTTTCTCTTCTCGTCGATAGAAGATTTATACGTCGGCCATTTTTGCTCCAAGAAACTTCCGACTGAGAATGTCGTTTTTATGTAAAAACTGCGAAATTATAATTACATATTACATGTATCTCCGTTCAGCTTCCTCTTCTAACGATATTAGTATCATTACTTCAGTCGTAAGCTGTCGTTAACGATGAACTGCATAAACCATTGTACAGAACGTAGAGATTGATCGCCATAAAACATTTCATTTTTTTTCACTTTTGATTCTATCTCGATCGCAGACAATCTTCGATGTTGTCACCATTTCTATTGTGTAAAAATGTGAATACCTATATCTGTTCCTACGTGTTTTTAGTTAACGCCACTCTGTCGGTTGCAAACTGTCATTATAATGACCTATAAAATATTTTTTTTTTCCTATTTAAAATTTTAAATAAACGCCAAGTCTGTTAATGAGTTCTTTTATTTTCGTTTTTGTTACTTTTCGCTCCTTGCTCCATTTCTGCTCGAATCGCATTCCACAGCTTCGGTACCATCCTTCCCTCGATTCACGTTACAATTCGTTATAAAAAACAGGCGAAAACAATTGATGTTCCTTTGTAATCAAATCAGACGAAAAACGTCCAGAACGGTGAAGTCAGAATCAAAGGCTCAAACGATCGAACGAAGTTGTGTTTCTCGGTCGATCGGCTACTTCCGATCTCCCCGACTGTCTTATAATTTTAAAAGAAGCGTAAATGAAGGGGGGGGGGGGGGAGGAGGAGAAAGTAATTTTAAATGCGATCAAAGCAGCCATCGTTCGAGAAAAACAACTACCGCAAGCCAGTCGCACAAGACAAAGTTCAAGATAAGAATAAAACATTTGTAGATTCGAAAAAGCGACTTACAATTAGACTGCAACGCGCACACTTCTGCGTATACCGCAGGGCCGTATCGTCGAGTAACGGGGCCCTGTGCAAGACACGTATTTCCTCGAAAGTTCTCGCGACAACCTTGCTCAACCATCGATACCTCCTTCGTTTTATCCACTTGGTTTTTATCTCAACGTTGCGGTTTACTTCTCGAAGCGGATTGCGTATCACAGTCTTGTGCTTGCAAAAAAGGGAGAGAGAGAGTGTGAGAGAGAGAGAGAGGAAAAGAGAGGACACGTTGTCGAGAAAAAGAAGCAATAAAAATAAATGGATAAAAGAGACAAAATGTAACTCGACGAGAATCGAAATGTTCTAAAGGAAAAATTAACACACGAGAATTCGTGATATTCCGTGGCTTGTATTGTATATTGTACATCCACCAAGCCCACCCCTCTCCTACGACACCCCCTACCTCCCAGAAACGCCCTCTGAGATCCACGTGACTAAGAATTATATATATATATATATATATATATTAATTTAAAAATACGATGTTGAGTTGTTCTTCTTTTCTTTTTTTTCTTTTTTTTTTTCAATCACCCTTTGTCACGTATTCAGATAATATCAGAAGGTATAAGGAAGATTATCCACGTTGGATTATAAATCTTCTTAGATTTTTGGGAGTGTTCCGAACTGAGGGAAATCGAGTTGATGGTCAGGGTAAAAAATTTGGAACCCTCAAACGGAGGATTTTGGAGGCAACGACAACTTAAAGTTAATTTTGGAATATTCTTTGGTAAGTAGAGGTCGAAATTAACCCTTTGCACCATATTTAATTTATCGGTGTATTGTAAAATGCGAAATTGTCAATTTCACTCGTATCGAAATATAGAAAATTAAGGAAGGGAATAAAAATCAACAGATTCTCAAATATTTCGAACACTTTTCTTCCGACAGGGTGCGTTTGGTTTCTGGAAACGTAGCTGGAAAATCAGATTAGATCCGATTACGTCCAAGAATGCTTCGAGTGCAAAGGGTTAACCTAGCTCCATCGTTCGAAGGTTAGCAACATCGATTATTATTATTTTAAGCACTGAAATTACTTTTAAATTGAAAACGTATTCCAACTAGGGTGGTAATTAAATTCCCGACCATCTCCTAAATTTTGTATCAAAACCTCGAATTTACGAGTATTCTTATTAAATTCTAATCAATAACGTCTCAAATTCCATCCACCCCGTCAACCCTAAATAATAATAAAAAAAAAAAAAGAAAATTACTTAATAATTTCAGCTATCTTTTGCCTAAGAAAATGCCTCTGTTACAGCCGTGCAACTATTGCAAAAAGAACCGATTTTATTTGTCGCTTAACCGATCGGTGTCGTATCCGGTAAATGACTGTTAATCGCGTGATCGGTCTTCGTCTTAATTGGGATAATAATCGTTGTCGCGACAAGGACGCTGGTCGTTTCGAGCGATCGTCGAATAAACAAAACGATCTCATTAAAAATCAACGCCCGACGGGGGCCGTTCTTTCGCCTCACCTTCTCGCCACCACCACCACCACCACCACCTCCTCTCTCCCCATAAAAGCTAACGACTTAATCGCACGTGATCGTACAAATTGCGTGATTGTATAATTAGAACGGCGACCCGCGGACCGTGTAAGTCGGCTACTTTTTTGCTGTGAACGCGAAACTTCACGGCGAAACAACCCTTTCTTTTCTCCATCTTTCTTCTCGTTCGTTCGAAGCAAATATCGCGATCACGTTGTAAACGAGCTAACTCGGCCGTATAAATAATTCATGCACACTGCTGGACCCACTAGCAGAAAAAAAAAAGAAAAAAATTCCCCTCGAGGGAGAAAGAATTTGCGTATCGATACGAAGGACGTACAATCGGGGTTACTTCCTGCCGGATCTTTGGTTGCTTGTTAATTTCCAGTTGAGAGAATTCGGGACCAAAATATGTCAAACGATTTTATATCAATTCTATTCAGGCTTCTGTTATTAATCTTTCGATTCTGAAAGACGACTTTAATTACAACGAATTGAGAAATAAAATTGATCTGGTTAAAGGGGTAATAACTTAGCAAAAATTCAGTTTCCAAACTTTCCGTCTGTCATTTGTATTTCGATCGAAATGAAACGAATTCTTAATTAATCTTCGAATTGAAAATTTATTCGACGAGCAACGCATTAACGAGTACCCTTGTTTCGTTCAAAGATCGCACGAACGATACACGAATAACGTACGATGCGTTGAATAAATTTTTATTCCACGATTACCGGGCGTAAAAAGTTATTCGTTCTCCGGGAATAATCCGGTTATTATCCGTCGAATAAATTTTTCTACCAAGATCGCTGGCAAAGGTGGAGACCGTTTAAGAACGCTTCGACGTCGATTACTCGTGAAAGAGGGATGGAGGGAAGGTGGAGTTTCGTTGAAAAATTGCAATATTAATGGGGAACACCCAGGTAAGAAACCAGTCGACCAGTTTAACGGAGATTTCGCGATTACGTTCAACAGTTTACAACGTGTTGCCGTGGAAAAGGGGGTTTGTAATTATTACTGGTTCGCCGAAATTGTTCCCTCTTCTTCCAACGATCCTGTTTCTCGAAAAAAAGAAAAAAGAAAATGAACCGAGGGCTCTGTAATTCCTTAATTTTATGTGTATTTATAAAACGTACCCCTTTGCTTTAATCTATTTTGATTCGTCGTTTGTTTAAAATTCCTATAAGAAGGATAGCTATCGATGGTTCGGTTTTGTGCTCGATTCAATCAATTTTATGGTCATCGTTGAACAGATTTCTCACTATATCGGTTAGATACGGCTGGTAACCGATGACGCGACGGAAAAATGCATCGGCGAACAGACACGTCGCGGCGAGGAGAAATATGGCGATAAACCGGTGAACAGAAAACGAGCGGCAGTCACGGCAATGCCTAATCTGGAAAATCTACGAGCCGTGACATTCCATTTTCATGGTCAATTAATGCAACGCAATCGATCTGACGATGCCGACGACGACGACGGGCTGACACCGTTCCTCATCCTTTCACTCGTGATTTCTCATTCTTCGGTGCCACCCGGAGTAATAGTGTTGTAGAAAATTGACAAACAATTAAAACTCACGAATTAGATCTGAATTGATATACTTTGATATTAAATCAGACCCGAATCGAACACAAATAAATACGAAAGAGGGATCTCAGGAATCGGTAAATCTACCCTTCGATGGGGTAAGTATGCCAACATGAACTTTGACTGTATCGCGGTGGAAGAACAACGAAAAGACGTGCAAGTTTCGTGATCGAATCGATTACCGCGAAACTGCTTACCTGGTCGCGGAATAAAATCGAAAAAACGAGCCTCACGAAAGTTCACCGATCCTTATCTCTCCTCTCGACTGAAATCCGTTCGTTCCTGATTTCCTTCGATCCGCTCGAACGTTAATTTATTATTTCCTGTCAATTTATCAGAAATTAAAATGATTATCTGCCATAGAGATAAATTTTCTTCGATACGAACGAAGCTGAAGATTACTTTTACGAAGCTGTGGATGGATTTTATAGGAAATTGAGAACGTTGCGCGCGTGTGGCGCCGGTAACTGGAAATATTATATTTTTTAATATACTAATTAAGGAAAGGGATTACTATATGTCTGGGAATTTGGAAATTTCGAGATATTATATTTATAGAAATTTAAGCCTTCTACCACAGCTGGAATATTATACTTTTTAAAAGAAAAGTTAAGAAATTAACCAGAGGGATACTATATTTGCAGGAATTTGCAAATTTAGAAACACCTTCTACCCCAGCTGGAAATATTATACTTTTTAAAACAAAAGTTAAGAAATTAAGCAGAGGGATACTATATTTGCAGGAATTTGCAAATTTAGAAACACCTTCTACCCCAACTGGAAATATTATACTTTTTAAAACAAAAGTTAAGAAATTAAGCAGAGGGATATTATTATATATTTGTAGGAATGCGCAAATTTATAAATTAAAGCCTTCCACCCTAGCTGGAAATATTATACATTTAAAGCAGATATTCAGAAATAACGTTAAAATAGCCTGGTCACGGGACTCAAAGTGTATAAGAATGATTAAAGACACGATACAAGGTTACAAAATGTGCAAAATGGAATGTTGAAAGGCAATCGACGATTCAGACAAACGTACCCGCAGGAAAAAGGATCCGTGCCTGATGGGAATCGAAGGAAACGCGGCTCAACGCCGAACCGATTTGTATGCTGATGGCTATCTCCGTGGAATAATTTATAAACGATATTAAAGCGTGCTCTTTGGCCGGGGCACGCTATGTACGCGCTTGGTACCGGCCACCCTTCTGTGCAGCCAACCCCTTCGTCGTGTAAAGGGAGGGGGGGTTGAACTCGAATTTATCGTCGAAAATGCAATCTGTCATCGCATATCGGCCATCAGGATACAATTTCTTTTCACCATTAAATGGAAATCTGTTTCGATCACGAGGGATCGATCGTAAAGGTAAGTCTATTATTACATATATCTTCAAAGATGATAGATTTAACAGTTCATAATACTTTAATTTGGATGCGTTTAACTCAAAATTTTTATATAACTATAGATGTCCAACAGTGTCAAATTGAAAGCTTCAATTTAAAAATTAACCTATCGCATTTCTTGATGATTAATTTTTTGGGATATTTTGTTACAAATTCCCAGTTCCACCGTGACAGCTAATATACTGGGTGGCAACATCGATTCCTAGCATATTCTGTTTTATTAAAAGAATAAAACAGAAGCAATATTATGAATGTAGCTCCAACTTACGTAGCGATATAATATGAAAAATACACAAAAAAAAAAATCAGTCCAAATCAAGAGACAACGAAGGATAGAGTAACTTCATCGACCATCCTCGTAAAGCAAAGGTTAGGAAGCAACACGAACACCTGAAGCCTTTTTGACCATCGTCGAAACAATTCCAGAGGATGGTCCAAAGGGTCAGTGACGAGGGAACAGTCGAAAGACGACAGGGAACCGCTCGACAGATAGCGACGAGGATTTAATTGACACCGGGAGGTGTCACAGCACTAAACTATGCAAAGTGGTCGGCATTCGCTTTCTGAAGTCGTCCCAGTCGATCTGAGAAGCGTTCTGGAACGCGAAGGGTCCTCGTACGCCGAGAAATTAAGGCTACGCCACCGCGCCGTCTTCTGGCGACGCGTTTCTCGTTTGATCGATCGATCCGTCGTCGGCACCGATAACTTTTCGGGGATACGTCCTTCGGAACGACGTCGAACGATGACGAGGGAACATTATCGGTTTATTTTCGGATAATAACGACGAACTTTCGACAGAAGAATGGTAGAACAGATGATACACCATTGACACGTGAGAATCGAGCAAAGAGCTTTTTTTCCTTCCATTTATCTACTTCCGTCTCTTTTGACGTGAACTTGACAGAATTACTCTGCTGTGTTATCAACGAGTGACTCGTAAAGTGGGAATAAAGGTGTCGGTTGCTACGAAATAGACTGAAGTCGCGTTCTTTCGGCTTCTTTCAAAAATTAAACTTAGCTCCAGAGCTGCAGATGCTTGTACCACCCAAATCAAATGTTTCGTGAACACGTTTTAGACACCTCAGAATCGATCCTGATCCATCATCCAGCACCCATTTACCCCGATACGTCGAAACTGTCCCCGGGACGGGAACAATCAGCCAGCGTTAAGGCGTTCTCTCTGTGCGCAGAAGCTGGACGCGGAGCAAAATCGAGTAAGGAAGGTATCGTGAAAAAAGGAGAAAGAAGGAAGATCCGACGAAACAACGGCGTCCACGGTGGAAAAAAATGGCGAAAAATGCGAACTTCTCACCGCGGCCGGCGACAAAGGGCTGCTCGCGGCGGCCAGATAAATCTTACCGTCTCTGTCGCACCTCGAATCCCCCTTTCTGGTCCAGGGTTAGCCCAGGGAGAGCCAGCTCCTTACCCCGCCACGCTTGGCTCTCATTTACACTACGAGCACCAGGATTTACTGGCAACGGAATACAATGCGGACCTGTCCGTGTCCATCCACCGAGACCGGGAGTCATCCTCTCTAGCCGTGTACCTACCTCTTCGCCCGCTCGGGCTATAGATATCCAGGCCCCGTTCGAAAGCGTCTTCGTTCGCTCGCTCGATGGAAAGAGGAATAATAGAAGTCGAGGAGAGTGTCGGCCGCCGTATTTCGGAACGGATTTACGTCGCGGTACGACGCGAGATCGATGCTTGTCCCGAGTTTCTTGCCGGACGTTTTTCGCTTATGGCCCCGCCGCTGATTAATCGGACCCGGCTCTTGCCGATGTTAATTGACACGGACCCGAATCGCCAGCCTTTAAGGAGGTTCACGAGTTTAACGAGCGGCGGAATTAGTGGTTACCAGGGCTGACGGGAGGGAAGCTTCGGGATAGGCGGATAATTGCTCTCGGAGCTGATTCGAATCGACATTTCAATTTCAATTTTTGTCATATCACGAAAAGTTAGAGAACGGTAGACGGAGTGATATTATTACTTAAGTCATAAATAAGACCTGCAGTCCCCTGTCACCATGCTGGGTCCTTTATTTCTAAGGTTTAAACAGTTTAGAAGCAACTGCTAGCGAGCGTGGATTGATTACAACTTGAATTTTCTGGATAATGAAAGTTGAAAGAACATATTCGGCATGTAATGTTGTGGGAGTTACAAAATGGTAATAATGCGGCCAACACCGCAAGGAAGTACCTGACGTTATCGGTGAAGATGTGATGTCAAAAGCTAAATTTCGTTCTGGAGATACCAGCCTTCAAGATGAACCCAAACCTGCACGATCAACTGAACGATCCCAATCTGTAACTATCTTAGAAAACTAATAAAGTTAATGCAAAAAAAGAAACGGCAATTATTTATGACTCAACCCAATTATATCTTTAGAAACTTGAAGAAATTCCACTGTTACGTTTAGAAACCCAGAAGCTGAGAAGTACAAATTTTCACAATCTTCCGGTAAGTATAATATATTCTTTTACCCGTGAACGGCAGTGGTTATCAGCTCCCTTGATCCGCGAGTTCTTTTCTCGAAAATGTGCCTGTTTCTCTAACAAGAGCAGAGCGACAAAAGGCTGTCTTCAGGTTCCCCATTTGCACCTGATCCCGAGGACGACGGTCCACGAAAGATCGCGGTTTCACGGAAGAACGTGGTGTGTACAGCTTGGGAAAGGGTTGACGGTTGGTAGGGGGAGGAGGGAGGATAGGAGGGACAACGTTTGTCGGCACGTTTGAGGGCACCGCCCGATACCTCTTAAAGGGCCCCGAACTGTTACGCCACGTTTCAGAGGACCGGAGGCTCGCATTGGTACAGTTCTCTCACCCCCAAGAAGAAAGGTGACTTTCTTTGGTCGTCCAGGTGAGAATGGGTGGTTGGATTCTGGAGATGCTTTGGACGATGTTACTCTCGGAGCTGGCTGCTCGAGATTCCAGCCACTGCCTCGATATCGTCGCGACCGAGAATCTTCGTAGGAAATTATTGAGTGGCTGCATTCGATGATTTAATCGTTTGACAAGACAGTAATTCTGAATATTAATCTCATGGATGTTCCACTCCCAATTTCCAATGTTATTTGGAGAATCGTTCAACCGCCATTGACGTAATTTAACTACCGTGAGTCGCTGCTCTATTCAATTGCCATTTCAGAAACTTTATACTATTATTTTATACGGCAGACTACCAATCGACATATTATATTTTTCCGAAATTTGAACAATCTTTTCGAAGAAACCGTTATAACCAACGAGAGTCCCAAGACGTGTTTCTCAAGAACTTCAGGGTCGATCCAAAGAAATATTCGCCGCTTCGAGGATTTACCGTCGTCGGAACAGAGGTGGCCAATAAAACCGCGATACTTGGGTCTTCAAGGTCCCCTAGCAAGTACAAAGTCCTCGTTGATGTTTCTCCCGGCCCTTTTTCACGAAAGAATCGTGTGGGAGTGACTCTCTCGGCCCCGGCTGATTTGCGATCAATTTGCCCTAATTTACAATCGGTGGCCAGGACCGCGCCGCGGTGCCTTCGGCGTCCCTCTGGCCATGAAAGGCGCGTTCCTCTTCGTCGACGAACCGAAGATTCATCCTGGTCGACGAGAAATTAATCGAACGGCTTGTAAACGTCGCCAGGTCTGGCGTTGACTTTCAGAGATTTTACAGGATACGACGGGTTCGAACGATCACCGATATTCGCTTCAAACGATCGGCAATATTTATCATTCTCATTGTCTTTGAATACTTGGTATCTTTACCTCGCCTCTTTATAAATTATATTTATCGTCTGAGCTTATACAGCCACGTAAATTTGAAGTATAGTGGTATAGATTTCTGAGTTAGTTACTTTAGGCACCCAGTGTCCCCTAGTATTGTGTGTTAATTCCAATTTCGAAACTGGTGATTTTGGAATTCTTGAGTTTGGATGAAATACCTTTGGAGTTTTGTGAAATATGCGATTGTCGAATTGATAAGATCAAATTACAGTTCGATCAGGTGCTCTATGGACTGAAAATTTCTGCTAATTTTTTATTTCAATATAAGAATGGCAATCATTCAAATATTAAATTAACAGTATTTTTTTTTACTTATTTTTACTCCATTTACTGAGTGTTCTGGCTTCCTTCCGAATGAAGTATTATGTAAATAATTATTAAGCTATTATTTCCACGAAACAAGTGGCTCGTTAACAGTTACGCTAGTTACGCGGTAAATTAATCAAACTTTCCTCGATTCCTGGGAGTAATTAAATAAAACTTCAACGCTACGCTTCATTAACCGATACCACGTCGAATTCGCTAATTAATCCAACGCTGTTTTCGTTAATCGTTCGTATTATCCTCTTGTTTAATTAATTAATACTTCGCCCGCTCTTCGAACGAGTGTACGCGTCCTGAACTCGTTCAACACGAGCATCCTTCCACTGAATTTTATTAGCAATAAACAACCGTTGCCACTTAATCGACAACGATTCGACGTAGCATGATTTTTTTCTTTTTTTTCTGTTTCAATGATACAACATTTTATGACTATTTGCTTGCTCGTGTCGATCGGTTATTGAAATAAACGTTCCACAATAACGAGGACACTTTTGAAAAGGCAATACGTGGAGCGAATACAAAATTGCTGGAGCAAACGAGTCAGGGCTAATTGAAATTTGACCATTGTGTGGAAATCTTAAATTCGTTGTAGAAATTAAGAAAGTATAAACCTTAGAATATTACATTTTTAGAAAGTTATATGCTTGGAAATATTATATCTTTTCAATAAAATTAGAGTATTTATACATTCCTGTAACCACACAACAACGAAATTGTATTAACATAAAGAAATTTGTATATGTAGAACGCAGGCCACTAATCGTTCCATAAAACAATTAAATCCAAAGTTTGTGTTTCGTTTCAAGGATTAAATAGATAGTTCTTTCAAGATCTACCCTGAGGACAATTCTCAAGGAAGGTGTCAGTCGATCAGAATGTATATTTCTAGTTCTGTTTGATTAATTCGCGTTTTATCGTTCTTCACACTTTCGACTTTGTTAAATATAACATCGAGCATCGGATATACGAGTAACGGTATCGTTACCGGCAGTTGATGGGTTTCGTTCGTTTCCAGGTCTGCCGGAATCGTGGTAAAAATAATGGCAGGAAATATAAATTTCAGCGCAGACTGACGGTCAGATAAGCGACCGACTGGTTACCCAGCGGACAATCTTTTAATTACTTTATTATTTGGGCTGAAAGGAACTCGGCGCGATGAATTTGCCCCTGGCTGGAATTTAGTTGAAATTACAGAACTTTAAACAGTAGGTACCTAAATCACGAAGGTTTATTTTATCTCACATTATTTTACAAAGAAAGTGTGTCATGTCTTAATCATAATGCGTTTAAAATAATTTCAAAGGTAGGAAGATACGACACCCATGTTTTACAAAGAAAATTTACAAATAATCGTAACGTAGGCTTCCAGAAACTAGTATCGTCAGGGATCGAATGAACCCTATAAGTGCTTCCTTGTACTCCTGCGAAGTGTTTAGTTTATTTTTATAACACGTCATTATTTGAATTGGTCGCAAAGTTGGCGCCGAAGCGTCGACTCTCCGAATCTCTTCTGTTTCAACAAACGAGCCCGCACCGATAAGTAATTTTAAAATTTTCCCCGAAACGCAAAAGGTACGCAAAAGACCAGGAGGAAATCGTCGGTGGGGACGGTTGTATTTCAGCTTGTCGGTTCCATGGGGCCCGCTATACATAACGTTGGTCCCCTCACAAAGGGCTCGTGGTGAGATGGTAGCTTACAAGATCGGATAATATGGGTAGTTATTTGTCGGCGCCGATGTTGGTTTTTCGATCGAGTGTGTTGGGGCCCCGTGCGTGTAAGAGCCCCCCCGCAGTGACGAACCCGTCGGTTCCGGGGGCCCTTATCCCCCCGTTGCCCTTCCCACTTTTCCTTCGTCCTTCTCTTCATCGTTCGAACCGTTCTTATCTTCGCGTTTCTCATCACTTTTCGCGCCCTGTCCGTTGCTTGCCTTGAACGTTCGCGTTTCGAAAGATCAGTGGCCAGATTAAACGCGAAATGGACATTAATAGGGACCCACGACCGGCTTGGTTTCCTCCCACCTTTATTCAGGGGAGGGGTACGAAGGTTTCGGTGGCCGATCGAGCCGTAGATGACTTTCGACGATTTTCGTTTGGTTTTGAAAACTTTTTGGAGCGTTTTTTAAGATTGGACAGGGTTAGGGACAATGTCGGGGCTGAGGTTTTGACGATGCCGTCGCGTTTTTAAATCGTGGCCTGTAATACGACATTTTTACAGGTGAATAAAGTACACTTTGTTCCTGATAATCATCGGCGAATGGCAGCGGTGCCGTCTGAAACTCCTTTTACGACTCCGAACCGACCTGGTCTATCCCTGTCGCCAAAATCCTATTCAGACCCGTATCTTACAGGATTCTAATTACGATTTTATTGTATAATAATCTGGGAAAATTAAGGTTCGTAAACGGGACTCTTGGGCTAATTGAATTTCATACTTCCAAAATGCAACAGCTGCCTTGGTTGCAATAGTCTATGCAAATAGAATTATAAAATACTGTTATTTATATATTATTACAAAATTTCTTATAATCTAATAATTAACCCTATCCACTCGCTTCCTTTTTTTATAAAGTTTTCGAAATTCAAAAGCTTATGAATCTATTTCATTTTTATTTCCTTTCTTTAACTTGCTAGATTCCAATACAAATAACACTTACATTTTAAATGTTTAAATATTCTAGTAAATCACATACCCTCGAGTTCAATGGGTTAAAAAGAATAAAATAAACCATCCGTTCGGACCACATCAAGTTAAACAACGCAAATGACCAAATCGCAACGTTCCATTAATCAATCCTAGGTGTAATGTCCCTAGAAATCCCCTAAAACGGATCCTTCCCCAAGAAAGTATCGAGAGGATCCGGCAGCTTAAAACGTAGTCGAGGTTCGTTCTAATCGCAATAAACCGAGAAAGAGGATAACCGTTAAGCAGAAAAATATGGACACCGGCACGGAGGGGTGCAAACGACGTGCAATGGAGCGGCGAAGAGGGGTGAGGGGGCAAGAGGGGAGCCAGCCGCCACACACATGCTGCGCCAAGGCGTCCGTAACGTCTTTTAATCACGAAATGAGCCGGCTCTCTTCAAACGACCAAGGGGCCCCATGGTCCTCTTGGTTGGCCGAATTAAGTAAATCAATAAATAACGAGGATACCTCGGCAACACCTGCGCGCCTCTCCTCGTCGTCGGCACCGAGTAACAGGATTTACGGCGCAAGGCGCCGCGTCGCGCCGCGCCGATTCTTTCTGCTCCTTCTTCTCTTCTTCTTCTTCTTCTTCTTCTTCCTTTCAACCATTCTCCTCAGGCGTGAGACTGCGTATCGTTCGTGCAAATTTTGGAACCGCCAAATCTTGACTCCTTAACGCTGATTGGGGAAGGTTGGGCTGAGTGGGCAAGAAACGAAATCGATTTCTTTAATCTTCCCATTTGGTTCCTTGTATTTCGTCGTCTGTGTATTGAACCTTACTCACGGCTTCGGATACCGGGTGAAGAATCGAGCCAGTTTCTTAACAGGATGATTTATTAGCGGTAACACGGCTAAATATATAGAAACTGTTTACGGAAGGATACAACGCGTACTCTCGCTCTCAATCTACCCGTTTGGGTTTTTGGCAGGAGTATATATATTCTAGTTGTGGGGAAGGACGACCTTAGCCCTTGTGACTAATTACGGAGGTGAATAATATGTTTTCAAGTTTTGCTTGTCGGACTCTAAATACGACTATCGTTCGTGAATCACACAGTATACTGTGGGTCATACAACAATTCTATCACAGGAAATTTCAGGCGTTGATAAGTTTCTTAGACGTTCCTTAATATCGTTTCGATTAACTCTTTAATTCCTACCGCGACGTTGTACGTCACATTGTAAAATATAATTTTATCGGTAAACAGGAATGTCCGGATCTTTTGTGAACAGGCTTGAAAGACTTATTTACTTATATTCGGATATCGTTCTGGCCTGTGTACGGATTCGAAGCGGACTTCCTGGCCGCCGGAAACATTCGTGAAAAAACGGCGCTCCGTGGAATTATAAAATTCGTAGCTCCGATTCCTTACGACACCGAGTGTAAAAGAAAAATCGATAATAAATAACTAGGAAAGATATTAACCCCTTGCTTTACGATTTTCCCGACAAGCGCGTCAGTCAGAGTTCCAGCGTTAAAACAAATCAGGAACATTGAAATATTACGTAAACTGTAATCAGAATTAAAGTTAAAATTCGATTGTAATCAAAGTTTGAACGATAGATTAGTTAATTAATTGCAAGGAATAATATGTCGTCTGTGAGCGACGAATGGTCGTGAAAGGGTTAAGAATCTGTAAGCTAAATAGGTCTGGCTTGTTAACCTGGTTACCCAGTATTTTCACCTACTCCAGTATGGGTACTTTTATACAATATCGCAATAGGTGCAACAATCTATGGGCCAATGCAGCTGGCACCGGTCCCGATCTCTCTTTCGTTATTAATTTTAAATATGAAACGGACAAGACAGTAACGAAGCCGCTCGGAAGAAAATGACGATACGAAATGAACGTCACGAAGATTATATCGAGCTAATAATAATTAATCATGCTTTATTATAACTTCGTGGACCCAGCTGTTTTTTCGCTCTTTTGACTTTTACCCGCGACGATACAAATTACCTCGTTTCAGAATTTTATCGTCCAAAATTGTAACAAATATTTAAGTAATAATTATAGCAGCAAACCGAAGTGGATAGTAAATTGCAATATCCGTTTATGACAACTGTGGTGGTCAATTTAATTACTAACAATTGTAACAAACTATCCGGACGATAAATGCTTGTATAAAAAAAGTATAGTATCAAATTTAATCGAATAATGGTTATCGGTTGACGGACCAGACGCAAGAATAGAAGTGAACGAATGACAGAGATTCTAAAAATTGATAAAAAAAAAAAAGACAATGACCATGGCAAGGAACAACAATAATGGGAAAGGTAACAACAAAGGGCATATATTAAGAAAAATGGGAACGACGGACTGAGAAGCAGGAAGTCTCGACGAGAAGGAGGCACCGTTAAAGAGGACACATAAAGAAGAAACGGATGAAAAAATGATCGGTGAATAACGTAACAGATGTACGTACCTCACGGGACCCCGTAAATAATAATTATCATGAGAATCATCGAGGAAAAACGTGAACACCAGAGGAAAAAGCTTTCGATCGTCACGATTTATGCGTATGCGTTCACAATGGATCTCAGGTCTAGCCTGAAACACTTGGGAAACAAAGCTTGCCGAACACCGTTTCTAATGGAAGCCATTGTCAGCCATAAATTAAAGATTTTTCTAACAATAGAACAATTATCGGCAGACAAAATTAAAATCGGAGTATTACTCGTATTAATTACCAAACGTAAACTTAAGTAGTGAAATTTTATTTGCAAAGCGTCGATTATAATGTTTCAAAATAAAATTAATCGCTCAAAGTTTTAAATAATAGGATTATCGTGTGCCAGATAACGATACAGAATGATACAGAATTAAATTTAAATTGTTGCTGTCCGACTGGTTCACGATTCAAGGATTATTATTGAACAGCAGATCGTGGAAAGAAAGAAATTCCTCATCGATGAACAGGAAACAGGTCCTCGATCCTCCGGGATCCTCGCGATTCCAAGACAAAGCGCCGGTATGAGCAGAATGTTAAACGCGCCGCTTCAAACTGGAAACTTCTTAACGAGCATAATTTAATAACCTAGCCGCTACATTGTTGCCCCGATTTTATGTGCCATTGTCGTTGAAGGAACGCGAGAACCGGCAACGGAAACCACGTCAAAAAGTCCACTATGCTTGTGTCCTTTTTCTGCCCCCCCCCCCCCCCCCCCACCCTTGATCATCATAATCCGATTAAAATCCATTAGTTAGAATATTGATCTCTTTGGCACCGAAAAAATTGACTTTGATACTTGGACTGTCATTGCTTCACGATTTGAATTATTTATTATTGTAAGTCGAGATTTGATGAGGACGCAACAGAAGTGTATAATTATAGTGAATTGGGTGTCGGGGAATTATTTAATTTGTCGCATATTTATTTGCTAGAATTTAAAAATTATTGTATTTCTTATACTTGGATTGCTATATTTTTAAACTGCTATATTTCCTATACCTGGATTGCTATATTTTCAAATTGCTACATTTCCTATACTTGGATTGCTATATTTTCAAATTGTTATATTTCCTATACTTGGATTGCTATATTTTCTATACTTCGATTACTATATTTTCAAATTGCCACATTTCCTATCCCTGGATTGCTATATTTTCAAATTGCTACATTACCTATACCAGGATCGCTATACTTTAAAAACTACGTTTCCTACATATAAATTATTATCAATTTCAAAATTACTATATCCAAATTTTACTAAACAGTTTCATAGAATCACCAATGCAATGGCAGACGAGTCCGTCCAATATTATCACAGTATCGAATCAAACGAATCTCTCAGACACCTATCCATGCATCGGACGGAAGTTAAGATGCCGAGTTTCGCCGAAACGGTGGCAGCGTGCGAGGAACGCGAGCATATGAAATCGCGAGGGCAATTACCGAGCCAAAGGCACTGGTAGCGACGACGAGGACAAGGGAACAGCAGCAACGACAAGCAACAGCGATGGTTTGTGCAGGTAGGAATCGCGGGGCGAGCGCCATTTCACAAATTGAAATGGAACAGGGCGGCGGATGGATTTTTTTTTCTCGGCGTTTAACCGTAATACGCAGCGCGTTTATCCGCGTGTACGGGGGGACCTCGGCAAAAAGAGGAGAACTGGCGCGTACAAACGGCAAGGAAATATTGCCCGGTGTCGGGCCGCGTGAAATTTATTGCCCCGAGCCTGCCGTCGAGAGCCGGACGCCACAAGCGACCGGGGGACACCGTGCACGGGGCGTACCGGGAACCACCATGGAAACACCAAGAAATCCGAAGAAACGCGGGAAAATTAACGATCAGGGAAGACGATCGTAAAAAGTTTGCGGGTGGTGTCCCGCAAAATGGATTATTTTGAAGGATCAGAGTACAGAGTTAAGGAAGGAAGCGAAGAACAATGAAATAAGACAATTATTGAGGATATTGATAAATCAAAGGAGAATGAAAGGATAGCTGTGATATGAAAAAAATGGTGACGATAGCAGATAATATTTATCTTGACAATGTATTTTTGACTTCTGACAAGTATTAAGAAGATTAGGAAGAAGAAGATGAACAGAGCCGGCGTTGACAGGAGATAGAGAGTCTTTAATAAGAGAATTGGACAGGGAACGTCTCTCGTTGTTTCGGCTAATCGAAAATGCGAAATGAAACACGAAGCATCTCGGACGGTTGACGACCCGTTAAATTATCCAGCAAAACGATTACAATATCCGTGTATTTTCTTTTGACCGACCAACCAACTTGCTTCTTTTATTTCTTCTTTTAACGAGCAACGGCTCGTTACACAAACTTCATCTTCCGTGGAGTGTCTGTCGACTCGCCTCCTTCGTTTTATTTCGTTTTTGTCCGTAACAAATAGTCCGGGTGAAACGAGTCGTGGACATTTTTACAAACGCTGTGTCTCGCATCCTGACGTACGGGCCGAAAAAGAATTCTTCGCGAAACAGTTTCGTCTTCTATGAAATAAATGACATATCGTTGAAATAACAGACTTTAAATTTCGTATTTACAACGCAACTTGCAGCTTAAACACGACGCAACCTGGATTATATTTTTAGGATAATTTAGACCGTATTTATCGGAAGCCAAGCTTTTCAATGCTACTCGTTGTTAATCGAATACGGATTAATAAACCTTTTATAATTAGTTTCTCGTCCACAACACCGTCTAAATAATTAATAGTAACTTTTAATTGCTATCGAGTTATAAAGTAACGGACCTTATTGTTTTCATTCCAGAGCAGTAAATAATGTGTTAAGTTTTCATTGTAATTTACAAAGTTTGCAAAACGATCTAGAGTGTAAGGGATCTTCTTGGACGACGGTGACAACGAGCAATATAAATTTCACGACTAATTCCAATCTATCAAGGCTTACGTAATCCTCGAAGGTTTATCGACGCGAAACACCCACGCGCCTCCTCTCGCCGTGCGAAAGATCCTATCGGCCGTCGACGAATTGCATTACAAAATTATGCAAAACGATCAAACGATCGCGATTAATATCTTCGCGGGTTCTGCACGCCCGCCAGCACGCGTTATCGTACAAAATATGATACCTCTGTTCGACGAGTCAAATCTGGACCACCGTCTTTCGTGTTAACTGTTAACCCTTTCGCTACTAACGGTGACTATAGTCGCCCAACGCCTGACGCTCGCCACCGTACTGTGACTATAGTCAGCTGTGAATTTGTTTTAACGTCATCTCGGCAGTCAAATGGAATTGTCCCGTAGCGAGGCAGTGCTTTTACGAGCCGATCCGCCGCACAGTGGTCCGTGAGGCGAAAAAACCTTAATTTTCTAAAGTAACAACAGTTCTTGATTTGTTTCTAGAATGTTAACGGCTGTGAAACGATTGTTTATTGAATTTTGAAAAGTTTACGACGTTATAACTTATTGAGCTCCGTCATGCTTCAAGTTCTACTTTGTTCGCCAACACTTATCAGAATTCTAGGTAAATAATGCGATTTTATTCCTAGACGCTTTGAAAGATGGAAAAATTTCGAAATAATTTTAAATAATATCGAAAATATTGAGTAACGTTGCATAACGCTGCGCGTAAGTAAAGCTTCGAATTTTAGTAAATTTGAATAACAAAAATGATCGCATCTTTGCAACTGATTAAATCACTTATTTGGGATTGGTATCGAGCAAACTGGAATACAAAAATATATTTAGAATATTGTAGGAAAGTTAATACATTTGAGAAAATCCTATTTCTGCATTTCTTAATTTTTAAATAGAAATTTCGATTTTCCATACAAACTGATTTTGATGGCTGATGAAGTAACTCTTGTTTATTATAAGAATTACATCTATGCCAAATTCAAACGTTATATCTCAAAGCGCTTAGAAGTTATGAAGCTTTTTCGCATTTTTAGATATTTGAAACCACTGTGCGCCGCGCCGCGCCGTAGCGAATAGGTTAATATCAAAATTGTAAGTAAACATTCCTTACAATCTCCGCAAGCCATTTGATAAGAAGAAAGCGATAATTTCAAGTGACCCCCAAGCATCTTTCGAAATTCCCCTAAAACAATTCAATAAAATCTTCAGCAAAAGATTCTTCGCAGAAAGGAGTATAAATGTAAGAATATGAAATATACCGAGACTAAATGATCCCGTACTCGTTGTTCAAAGGTTAACCGATGACGTCCGCCTCAAAGGAATCAAAAGAAAAAAAGAAAGGATCTACGATCGCGAAGAACGTGATAATCGTTCGGCAGGCCGGAAGGTGCTAACGGAATTAAGCCAGCGTTTCCTTACTCCTGGCTAATTTCTTGTGTGGTCTGTCCCTCCCCCTCCCTTCGGACGAGGGGTTTAAACGAGTCGATAAATCTTGTCCACGTTCGGCGCATGCACGCCGCATAACGGCGTGCTCGTGTCCGCGTGCACGCCGCTTTATATCGGGCCACGTAATTAGGCCGTGAGACAACAGGTGAGCCTGACACAGCTGCCCGGCTTCTTTCGGGAACCTGACGGTTCCTCTTGGACATTATCTAATCACCGGATCGTTTTGAGAGTCGCCGGGAACACAGAAGAAAAGCTTCCTTCGCGATCCAGGAACCTTCGTCAAACGAGAAAATTGATTCAGCTTCGGGGGACCTGGCGTTATTTAGTGGCTGATAGGAATTTTGTTTGATATCAATTGTTACGGTTTCTAAGGTGGTTGTAAAATTGATTTAAAATGATCGTGGTTTTGTCGCTTCTATGGGATATTTTTGTACTGTTAATATTGCTGTATTGAAGCGGAGAATTAAGTAACTTAAATTTTTTAGAATATTTATGTATTAAGGAATAGGTATATTTTTCTACGACATTCCTATACGCTTAGCGTTACTGTATTTGCGTAGGAAATTAGGCAGTTTAAGTTTCTTAGAATTATATTATTACCCAGGTGCACCTTTGATAAATTTCTCGAGAAATTAATATTCTTTGGAATAACTGTCAGTATCGATAAGAAATTTCTTTGCGTTCCAATATTGCTAATATCAGCATAGGAAGAAAGTAACAGAGATTTCTTAGAAACTCGATACACGTTTCGTGAAATGGCCTTTAAATTCAACTTTCCCGCAAGTTTTTGTTTCGTATCAAATATTTAAACTGTACAACGCGATAAGGACTTCGAATAAGTATCCCTGAATTTTATTATATACCGTGCCGCGTATATTTTTTCTTTCGTTTACGTGAAATTTCGTTGGAAGCGATCTTATCGGGCATGCACTTGGGTTATGAGCGAACCGTGACGAAATACGTGAGTCTAATTTAAACGCGGCCTAATTAACACGAATACTGGCCGCTTTCGAATCGATTTATCTCTAACCGCTGCGAAAGATTTCGTTTCTTTGCCGAAGCAGCGAACTTTGACGCGGAATACTCGTGTCGTACCGTAAGGTTTTCAAACAGCAAATTAATACCCCTCCCCCCTTTATCGTTGTATCTATAAAATCAGTTTTCGCGAACGCGAGCTTCGAGAGAAATTATTTACACGGTTTAATTTCATATCGGGCAGCTGATCGTCGTGAATAATCGGGCGCCGGTGTTTCTCGTTTCAACGGGAATTGATGTTTCGATAAACACGGGCCCCACGGTGGAAATATCATCGAACGACGGCCACGTTTACGTGTCGAACCGATTTTTAATTTGCCCGTTTAATACGCTCGCCCGTTTTGCCCGATGTTTTTCGAGGCAATTTTACGAAACTCCCGCGACCCGATATCGAACCGATGAATATAATTGGAGTACGCGGAACAGCCGAAAGTGGAGAAGCACGAATAATCCGGATGCAATACGTGCGCCTAAATGATTCCATTCTTCCGATATACGTTCAAATACGAAAGGAAGAGATGAGTAACGCGACGATATAACAGCGCGGAAAAATATTGTTAGAGCTGCAATACAAGGGCAGGGTAGCGAGTGTAGTGAAATAAAAACATAATTATACAGCGTTGTAACAACGTAGGGATACAAGTAAGTAAAGTATATTAAAATTAAAACTCGAGAGTGTGGGGGATAATAATTTGCTAATATAATAAAAGTGGCGATGTGGTAATTTGGTAATGTAGGAATATGGGAACGTAACAATTTGGGAATGCAGCGATTAGAGCTATTACTTTTGACCGGGTATCTGAGATACTCGTGTACTCGAGTACCCACGAGACATCCGGGTAGACGAAAATTACTCGATCGACCCGGCTATCTTACGAGTACTCGAATACATAAGGTAGTCGAAATCTCGGCAGCCGATGCTTGTAAGAAATTAAAACAAACACGTTGTTTTGAAACCTGTACAGTATTACCTCTGTGAAAAAATCTCTACCGCAAGAGTTAAACTTTTAAAGCAAAGTAAAAGATTGCAACTTTCTTATTTTTCATTCTTTTCTCATGAAACTTTTACCATCGTATTCGTCCCGTTTTTTCTGATTAAAATGACACCAAACACATAATTACTTGTTCAGACTCAGTTATATCATCTCATGAGATACCCGGGTACACGGAATTTATGATTACCCGGGTAATCTTCTAGCAATATAACAATACAGCAATGTAGAATATAATAATACAGCACCGTAATAAATAATAAAGCGAAAACCCTACCCTCGAATCGATGTCATCGCCGTATCATCGCTTTTTTTTTCAATCCACCTTTCTCTGCCATTCTTCTGCCCACCCCGTCCCTCGTCGCAGGTCTGTTTCTCTTGCGATCAAAAAGTGCGAAAGCTTAATTGGAGGAATTGGATGTTCCGCTCGGCTGCACGCAATCAGATGATCCCCGCGGTTCAGCTCGCAGAAAATCCGAGCAACGAAGGGAGAAAGGGAACCAGCCAGCCTAAGGGCTGAGTGAAGAAGAAGAAGAAGGGACACCGGGCGTAACAAACGACGAGGAACGGTGTTAGCCGCCATTGAGGGTCTTTCCAGCTTCTAGGATTATACGGGGACGAAGGTCCACGGACAACTTTATACGAGTCCGTTGGTCATCTGTTATCGATCTTTAGATCACGATCCCTTCATCTTCATCGCGTCGAAGATCTTTTGTCGATCATGGGAATTCCGTTCAACGGACGGGGTGATCGGGATTTTCACCAATTCGACGATTACATTTTAGCTGAGAAAATTTGTTACTTGTGGACAAATTAATAAAACATTGCAAGCGTTGGGGGTTGAGATTGAGCCTCGTTCGTATATTTAACGCACCGGCTTGATGCTGCGACTCCAATATAATTAAACAACTATAAACTTAGCTATTTCTGAAGCTATACTGATTAAAGTTTTGTTACGTTAAGTTAATTTCTATCGAGGAGGGTCGCAGACGATCGTTACCTGAATCGTTATTCGATCGAATATTTAATTACGAAATAACCAGTCGTTTGGGTAGCGACGATTCAAGTTTAATTGAAAAATATTCTTTATTTTCAGTTGAATATTATACCAATGTTGCAAAACTGCGAAT
The DNA here is from genome assembly GCA_943735885.1 of Stelis phaeoptera. Lineage (NCBI taxonomy): Eukaryota > Metazoa > Arthropoda > Insecta > Hymenoptera > Megachilidae > Stelis > Stelis phaeoptera. The sequence continues at coordinate 14,634,368 of OX030932.1, read as the reverse complement.
AGAAGAAATATAATGGGAAGGAGCGAAGAGACGAAGTAAAGGGGATCGAAGAGTCGTGGGATAAGGGAAAAAAATGAAAGAAGGGGGTGAGAATTAAAAGGGGAAAGGATTAAGCCGGTTGTTAAAATCCAACATTAAGGGCGTCGCCGGTTGATTGGATTCAGTCAGCTCGCGTGACAATTGACTCACGTCATCAGCGTGATCCTCGATCCCGTCGAGAATGAGATTGCTCTGCAAAATTCACCACCCCCGACATTTTATAAAGTTTGCGATCGAAGCAGGATTTCGCTTTGTCTCCTGAACCGATCAGACGAAAGAACGTTCAGACGTTCCATTGAAATTTTTGCCAAATTCCTTTTTCTTTCGTTTCTTCGACGTCTAATTTCAATTCAAATTGGTACACAGATATCGAGGACACAATCTTGCAGCTTCTTCCGATATTTGTTTCAAGATATACAATGAAATATTTATCCAAAAATTAAATCCGAGACATGATGTTTATTACATAATAACATCAATTATGCGATGGTTCGTTAATAAACTTCTGCAAATATTTTACGTATTACAAATTTATGTGTATTATAATATAGAATATTTTCTTGACAGAAAATTACTAACGGACCTGTGTTCCAATATCGTGTATAATCAACACTGTGTAATAATTAGTTTTTAAACCGTAACTCTTATCCGAGTTAGTAAACGACAGTAGCTGTCGAAACATCAAATTACCAATAATTTCCAACAGAATCTTCAAAGGAGCGTCATAAATCTACGAAAATTACTCGACAACCCTAATGAAGATCGAATCCACGACTAAAGCTCAACGGTGCTACTTGTACACCCCAGTTGCACCAACATCACGATCCTGTATCGTAGATCACGGGTGTATGGCAAGTTCCGAATGGTCGAGGAGACACGACAAAACCAGCACTAATTTCACAAACGAATAAACGCGAGTTAGGGTGGTCAGAAACGGTTCGAGCGTGGAAAACGAGCAGTTCTGCGAAAGGCGGCCAAGACAGGGGGGGCTGAGATGGGTCACGATAACACGTGGGGCGATACCGATACACGCCAGTCTGATGGAGATGAGTCAGCTGCGCCACTGGAACCGACTCACCCTCACTCCGAAAAAGATTCACCCCTTGTGACCGTGGACCGGTCGCGAATCCACCGACTATCGATCATCCTGGATCCTCGTGACGAATTCGGAAATCTTTTCTGCTGGTTTAGTTTGAATCGTGATCTTCCATTTGGGAGGATTCTTTGGGATTTAAACAGTGGTGTTTGATTCTATAGTTTATAAGGATTCATGGGCTCATTGCATTCGCGACTATCAATTAATCAGCTGTGTTTGACGAGTATATTCGTCATGGAGAAGTGGCAGTATTTCGTGTCATAACGAGTATACTCGTCGACCATTGGCCATTTAAATTGTACTTTTAGTGAAAACCTAAATAAACAAACGGATAAAAAATATGAATAATTGGAGACGAACTCATGCGTCCCCGTATGCACTGGCTGAAACAGCTTATTAGTACACGAAGGTGTTCGAAGTGTTATAAAAATAAGGTAAGAAAAGAATCGCAACATCGGTGTTCGACGTGCAAAGTTTTTTAACTTTCATAAGTATATGATTTTTCCTGCGTTTTTCGTTTATTATGTGTCCACTATATACTTATTTTTGTACTTTTCTCATTACCATTAATATTTAGAAATCATTACTTACAACTACAAAACGCAGTGTATGTCAATGTTAAGGGAATAAGTAAATATTAGTAATAAAATTCTCAATTTTATAAAATAAAACCGTCTTTTTGATCCAATACTTTAACAGCGACACTTACTCCGCCTCTGACGAGTACACTCGTCGTCGCTTGATTTTCAGGACACATACACGTAAGAATATCGTTTCGTAAAAACAATCTAGTATATAAACATCGATTTTCATTAGCGTGCAAAGATTCGCAAGAATGCGAACACAGACGCTGGAAAGAAACGCATTCGTCGATGCATCGGTCCATGAAGATTGGAAGGCCGAAGATCGAAGCGGACGATCTCGAAGAAGCAGACCTGGAACGGTTCCCTGAGTCTAAAACGTTTCGATTCCCCGTGTCCACGTCGTCCAGCCGGATCTAATTGCATCGGTTCAGAACGATCCCGCAGGGACACCGTAAAGCCGATCTCCGATCGGTCTCGGTAAACGATCTGTATTGGCGGGGACCCGACGTGATCTTATCTCGAGCAACGGCGGTGATCTCGCTTTGGTCGCCGTATTCTCCGCCGATGTCTATCTTTTCGACACCCTTACCGATAAAACCGGCGTTCGAGCCAGCTCGGAACCGACCGATCTCTCTATTCCTGCCGTCCTGTCCCCGCGACCAACGGACACTTAACAGATCCTTCTGTTTCTCGGACTCCCTTAGGACTCTGAACCACGCGAATCTTACTGTTTTTAATGATTTTGGAAAGTTTTCCGTTTGCTGGGAATATTGAAACTGCGGACCACCGTGTGCTTACGATTCGATTGGAAATCTTTTACTGGTATAGGAGCTTTAGAAATTTCCTTGTCCTGTGCTTATGGACGCATTTTATTTATATTTTGATATATTCGTGGCAAAATTGGGATTTTTACTATTCACGTACCAACTCAATGTTGCCCCTTTCAGATTTCCTACAATAATCGTTTAACAACTGTCGAACTTCAAATTTTCTAAATTGAACCCCCATCTTTTTTTGAAGCAGACAATATCACGAATTTAGTTATCAACGTAACACCAAATCACATCACAGCGAAGGGGGTTAAATTTTCGACAGTTATTAATGCTTCGTGGAAGTAAATTGACGATATCGGTCCACAAAGTGCCGATTCATGCATATTAAACAACCCTCGTTCAGCCTCTGATTGCAAGCTATGCGTTAATCGTTGATTGATTAATTATTTGACTGACGAAGGCCACAAGGCACGTACAGAACGATTCGATTTTTGTCTTTCCTTTTACGCGGCAAGGAAACGTTGGACGTTTCTATAATTGCAGACACGCCGACACCGTGCGAGATTAATGCTCGCGAGCGTTCATTCTGATCACCTTTTACCGGTTTAATCAAGATATTCGTTGGGCGGACCGCAACTTTCTTTACGGTCAATTAAACATATCACGGATTTCTTCGGTTCGATGTTCACTTGCGGTCTAATGTATTCGACCACGCCACTTTATGCACCCCCTCACCCACCCCCCGTGCTCGTGTTGGTCGAAGCTGTAACCATCGCGATATATTTCATCGGACGATAAACAAGAAATTGAATAATTCGAGCTCGTCGTTGCTTCGAAATGAACCTTTCGTGGCCTTCGTAAAAAACACTTTATACGAAATATATAAAACTCGAAATATTTATATATTTATATATTTGCCCGAAGATCTAAAATCTTCATAATATTAAAATGATTGGTTTAGCGTTTCCTAAATTATATCGCAAAATTTATTAAGATGCTTTTATTAAGATGTGTGTTAATTTTTATCAGGATAAAGACCTGTTGTATTTATTTACTTATTTTTTCCCTTTATTTTCAACTTGAAAGTAAACGTACATAAAACGTCGGTAGATCTAGCGTCAATTAAGGTAGTCGAGCCATTTACTCTGGCCAGCACTGTATATTTGTATTACGAGTATCACCGTGGATCCTTGTAATTTTCGCCGGTATCGTTTCATAAGATCACTTACCAAACACGTTCACACCCCTCGCGGACCACCCGAGTCGAATTAGCCATTGGATTCGGCAAATTAATCGTCCTCCTTCGGCGTCATAACGATCGTAAGCAGGCGCCTCTCGCGGTGTCATCTGCTCCCGGTATCGTACCATCTCACAACCCTTTCCCTATATCCTCGAGCGTTCCTTAAATCACCCGATACAACCGAATGGATAAAAGAGCGAGAGAGGGGAATAGGATCGTCGATTTATTCCTCATACTCGGAGGCCGGTGTGGTCGGGTGTCGAAACACCTCGACCAATTATCGAGAAACTGGAATCCCGTGGCCACCCAACGGCCACCCAGAGGGTCCGGACGTCCTCGGGCCCGCAAACGAGCTCGCCTCCTCGTCCACTCCGAAGTTAATTAAGGCCGATCTCCACGTCGGCTAAAAGGACCTTCTGGCTTACGTAGCTGTTAGCTCCACGAAGGCCGCGAACAGGCGATCGCGATCGTTTGATCACGAGGGAAGTTTAAAGTTCATTTACCACTGTTTCGAACGATCGGTACAATTATCGTTTCGTTGATGTTGATTTCTTCGATCGAAGTTCAAATAATTGAAACTGTTTGTGTCTAATGGTACTTGATACTTGCGTGTTATTGGCACGCGAAAGGGGAATTCGAAGGATCAAGGGTTAGGGTTAGGATTCACATCCCTCCGCTGTGCTTTGTTGGGTCATTTTTATGCATAGTAGTAATAATAGTGTTTCATATTAGGGTTACACTTCCATCTAGAAGACTATCAAACAATGGAAATCCTGAGTTACTTATTTGACTATATTACCTATACAGGAAACGTACGATTACCTAAATTACCCATAACTTAGGTCACCTACATAGATAATCAAAAAATACTTGTACAGGTGACCTGGAATGTCTACACAGAAAAATGCCCTAAAACAAGCCTAGCACCCAAGCTTCCAGAGATTCCCGAAACACCTCGATAGCGAATAACCTTGGCTTCCGGCGGACCAGTGGCCCTTTGTGTTCAGGTCGAAATGCGAAAGCTGGTCCATAGTCGGTGGTGGATAGAGTCAGAGAAGCACGCGAGATGCGCATATCATCGCGGACGTTTCTTTCTGGCGGACGAAAGGCGCGGGTGTCAGATGCATTCGAGATAAAAAAGAGCGCGCCGGTTCGTGGACGGTTTCCGGTGCACGTACTCCCTTCTTCCACGAGCAGGGGGCCAAGAGGGAGACGAATCCCCTTTCCCTTTGCTTTCGACCGCACGAAAACCGAAAACGTGGTGAAACTACGAAATATCCTTTCAACTCTTTTCTCGACGTGAGATGACGTGAGATAAGAATCGAGTGCCGCGGACCCCGTCGTGCATCCTCTTGACGGGGATATTGCACCGGCTGGGTCAGGATAACCCCCTTTTCTTTTTTTCATTCTTTGCCTCGTACCATAGTGTCGCGCTTGTGTCGCCTCGGAGCACAAATATTGCAAAGTCGATTAATATTTTTAACAAAATTCCATTTCGATCCTTTGTCTCTGCTTACGAAGCATGAAAATTCGACGCGAAAGAATTTGAGAACATTTCTTCTTCTGAGAACAGTGAAAAACACCGTTCATCGGTCAGTTGTTTCGTTCCGGCATCAGAGGAAAGCTATTCGAGCGATTCAAGGTTGGAAAGGGAAGGATGGTGGGGTCTGATAACGGGCTCGAAGAGGAGCAGATAAAATTTGTGGCAAGGCTGGATCGAGAAGGAAGTTAATGGCGGCTGTCCGAGGTACGGGACGGGGGTAGAGGGTCACGAAATTTGTGAGGGTTTTTTGTTAGATTCATTAGAAACGTACGATTAGCCTGTAGCGGCGGCGAAGCCACTCGCCTCATAAAAGTAATCTATAATTGGCTCGTAAAACAATAAACTCTATTAAGCCCGGATGTGCACGGAGGTTCCCCGAATGAAGGCGGCGTAATGGCCGACGCGTACTTTAATAACTAATAACCGACGAACCTGACGTAATCAGAATCCTTCCATGGATGCTTCCGATATGTATCCGTCCACCTAGGCTACCTGACACTTGTTTCAGGTTCGATAGAGATCGTTGACAACTCGTAATGATTCAGTTTGCGAGATGCAAATGCAGGTCCTTCAAGTTTGCGGTAAAATTGCGAAGACAACAGAGAAAAAGCGTGAAAATGGTAAAAGCGGAAGAATATTTCACGGTCCGATGGGCAAATCGGAAGCAAAAAGGAACGATGCGCTGTGAATAGTTGATTTTATCGTGCATCGACTGGCCGCAATTACGGAAAAGATAAAATAAAAATAACGATACACAAACAGCCAGCCAAGTTTCCTCGCCCCCCTACCGATCTCTCGTACGATCTCACGCGAAGTTTTTTAATCGAACTTATTTGATAAAAATCGATCGACGGCGGTGGCTCTCGTTCGTTAAAAATCCAACGACACTCGACTGGTATTCCAATAATTTCGTTTTATTTATTGCAACACGTTCGACGATACGCCGGACGATTTTTATTACTTTCACGCTGTTAGTCGGATAATTGATTTAATACGACGTTTCCCGCGATCAAGATCATTCAAACCTAGCAACATCTGCGTTTTTCTTCGTACCTTGTCGCCGAGCTAAGAAGTTGATTGAATTGTTCAGTAATGGCGGGACAATTGGACGATCCTGAAGAAACGTTGTACATTTCTGAGAGGGTAGATTAAAATTCGAAGTATTCGGTTAATTTTGCAACCATCAAGAGCGCAGTTCTTTCACGATAAACCCCTGAGTATATAATTTACCATTATTACTGTTTTAACCCTTCGATGCATCTGTGTTCAGGGATTCCACGGATACTATGTGCTTTCTGTATAACAATTTACCAAGAAATTATACACATTACAGTTTCAATCCAATAAACAATTACCTGCTAAGGGGTTAAACAGGATAAGGTAGATTTATTGATGTAATTTTCATCGAAGTTTGATTAATTCGATTTCTAAAGAAATAACGACCAACCGTTAGTCACTAAACTTGATTAATAAGAATATACATATAGTACGGGATAAGATCAGTGGCGTGTGTATTGTGGAAAGCGGCCGTGTTCGTCGGAAAAAGTAGGAAAGAAAATCCAACGAAGCGCTAAAAAGTAGGGGCCAGAACGTAACGGGGAATGCGAGGCTGGAATTAAGGCTGAAGAGGAATGAAGGATGGTGGACGGGGAATGAGGACAGGAATGGTCCAACGACGCCAAGGGGTGCAAGAGGGGCACCGGTAGAGGATGCCAGAAGACGACCGTTCAACGCTGATGGATGGAGCTCACCGTCTTCATTGGCGTCGAACCCGTCACTGTCTACATTTCTGACGATACAATTATCCTTTCTGTTAAATGTATCCTTTAACACGACAACAGCAAAACGTCGATATCGGGTCGAAAAATTCATTTTCAATACCCGATAATTGAAAATTATGATCAAGGCGTAATCGAGTACATTTTGGAGGTTATTTCAAAATTTAATTTATGGCCCAATCAGTATGTTAATTTAATACTCTATAAGCAGAATTTTTTAATCATAATTGTTACCTTTTGAAAAAAAAAAAAATTGAAGGCACTTAAATATTCTCGAGTTAAATACTTTCGTTCCAAGCAGAAATATTTTACGTTATAACAGAAATTAAGAAACGAAGCATAGAGAGTTAATTGACATCCAATTTTCCTTTAAAAATAATTATTACGTTCCATTAGGATACTATGATTTCACTCCATATTTTCATTTTCTGGATTTTATACCGTTTCTTCGAATATTATTTCTTCAACGAGGAATACCGTTTCGTTCGCTCGAAATATTTTTCGATAATCATGGATTTGTCGTTTTTTTTTTTTTTTTTTTTTAATGTTATTTCGATGAAACGAAGGATGAACGAATCGAAAAGTTACCCTTGCTGTCGACGCTAATGGCCAGAGACCAGGAACGTCCAGTTTTTCACGAAGAGACAAGTGTTGCCCGACACCATTGCCCGTTCGCGAAAACCACGTTCACGTGTGCTACCTGTTCCTGAAGGGGATCCCTCTGACTGGTGACGTGCCTCCAACGGCCGGTCGGACAGGTAATAACGACTCGGAGGTCGTTTTCTCGGCTCTGCCTCGCCTGACATCCGCTTCATCCGTTTGATCCGGTTGCCGGCATGTCGGCGAAGAACGAGGAATTAATTAAATTGTTGCTGTGTTAGGCTCGTTTCCAGCCAGTTGTTGGATTTTGCCGATCTTACGGCTCGAGAATCAATGGGGGGTGGGGACTCGATTTAATTGCTCGGTTATAAATGTTTCTCGATCGTTCGGGATTCGATCGGTAATTGGAACGATGGTTATTTTATAAAAAGGCTAAGATAATTGAAAAAAAAAAAAAAGTGAAGGTGGTATCGTGTATTGTGCCTGGTATTGCAGGATTATGGAAACCAGTTAAGTTTTGACATTGATAGAAAGTAAAGGAAGCGTTGCGTTGGAATGTTATATTTTGAGAAATTTGTAAATCTCAGAGTACTGTATCTTTGAATATTTGGAAATTTTGAAACACCGTACCGTTAGAAATTGGGAAAATGAAATATGTTTTTGGGAATATGAATGTTTTAGAATATTAAATTTTTAGAAACCTTATATTTCTGGAAACTTGGAAACTTGCGAATTGAAAAAACGATTGTCCAAAATCGTGTTAATTCGCTCGATTCTACGAACTTCTCCAAGAATTCGAAATAAGAAGAAGATTTTTCAACGTTGTTAACGGGGGAGGTCGGTCGATGGCGAATAAACAAAAAAAAAGAAAAAAGCTGACAAGTTGCTTCCGGAACGGTGTCGTCTTTATCGGCGATCTAATTGATCGCAAGAGATCGAACCAGCCTCGTATAAGGTCACGTTGGCCTTCGATGAAATTCCGGTTCCCTCTTCAGCTACCTCTGGCCCCGTGGAAACGGCTGCACTTTTAAAGGTCTCGACCGAATCAGTATCGGGCAGGCATGCAACAAATCGAAGAAAATCGAACCGGGGGCCAAACGGTTATCTCGAAGAAAGAAGAACGAACTGCGAGTGCTTTTAAATTCGCTACCTCTTATCATACGACGTTCAACGTTCCTCTTCGTCATTTGTTCGAAATGTTACAACAAGAGAATGAAAGAAAAATTAATTTTTTTTTTTTTTTTCGTGGAGTCAGGTTTATTTAAATCAGTTAGCAGACAATTTTCTTCGTTACTATTCTGTAAATATTACAGTGTTTTTAGTCGAAATATTATCTACCACTTTTTGGCGGCTATCAGTTCCAGTTTTTCAACATTTCTCGGATGGCGGAAACTTCAGCATAACTGTGTCAGATAAAATTTGGTATATTTTCGGTAGCTTGAAATTTTGTAATGGATGTTTTATATTCTCTTTGACACTGTTCCTTGGAAGATGACTTTCCAACGTAGGAAACCGTTTGGTTGAAATATTTGGACACCTAACATTTGATAAAACTATCACCACCCGTTTGAAAAAATGTATAAACTAACAAAGGATGTATGAAAAAACATTTCGTACCATTTGTAATAAATACTAGCAACATAAGTCATAAGAAAGTTCGACCACTTCCTTATCTCACCTCAAAATAATTAAATTTCAGTACTCGATTAAAAATCTTGAGCAACCCTTAGGATCGTATAAATAAAAACATAATCGCTCCTATTTTTCACCAACTTCCGTCTCGTTTGTTTGTCGATAACACGACGTGATTATTCCATTAAAATATTCTTCGACGCTGGTCCTGTTTTTCCCCGTCCGTCGTTAATTATCCCGCCGTGAAAAGAACGTGATTTACAGCCTCGATGTATCGGTAATAAATTAAGCAGGATAGATTACGAGCAGCGGTTGATCGCGGAATTCATTTGACGGAAGGGAAGAAAGGAATGCGCGTCGCCACCGGTACAGAATGCAGGAAAATCATGAAACGTGACTCGCCTCGTGCGCGCAACACGTGAACACCATGATTTTTCCGTGGTAATGGTCATGCGAAATTAATTGAAAGATAATTACCGCCGTTTTCGTTGCGTCGAAACGAGCCGCTATTATCGGTAACGACGTGCGAACTTTGACGCTTACACCACTCAAACAAACTATAGAATTCTTCTTTTCTTTTTGTATAAATTTCCTCGTAGACGCATTTTGAAATTTTGTTTTTGAAAAACTCGCTCAACTCGATTGCTTCCGAATAACACAATTACGTAAGTTTTGGATTTCTATTAGGTTGAGTAATAAGTCCGTTCGCGTCGACGGTGGTACGCACTTCGATGAAGCATTGCGTTTAATCGCTGCTTGTTTTGACTGCAATTGTTTATTGTATCAAACTACGTAAGACGTAAGGTCTGGATGTGTTATATTTGTAACGTTGGTCAGTTGTTTCTTGGACCGAACAAAATATTCATTTTTGCCACTTGGTTCCTTTTTATTTTCCAGAGCAGAAAAGGGCGGAAGGAATGGAAAAAATTTGCAGTGTTTATGATGATATTCTAATTAATAAACGGAAATTGCGAATTTAATCGAACAAAATCCAAGATATACAACAAGAGAAATTGCCAACCTATTGCCCCACATATCACATAAATCCGTTGCTTTATATTTAAGAAAATTTGCCACGACAAACAAGTAAGAAACGCGAACGGACTTATTACCCAAAGGAATTGAAATAATAAATTTCTACCTCGACGTTAAAAAAATGCTTCGAGAATCCTTCAACCTTCGCCCGAAATTCATCATTCCATCGAAGGATCCTCGAAGAACAATGAAAAACCAGGATCTTATCTCGTTCAGAATCGGTTGGAGCCTATCCTGAAGCGGGAAGATGGTATCGTTCGAGGAGGCTGGGTACGTTTCCTGGACGATTAAAAATTTCCACGCGCAACCGAGCGAGCGAGTGTCACGCGTCCGCGTGAAACGCGACATCATTATAATTCCTGGCCAGTGGCGAACCAACGATCGTCCAGAAACCCCCTAAATAACAACAACGTCCAGCTTATCTGTTCGCATCGAAGGCTCACCCCTTGCCTTGTCTTGTCTCGTCTCTGCTCGAAACTCCTTCACGAGCTTCGTGACTTGGTCTTGTACGTGGATGCTCGTTAAAAAACATACGCGACCATTTCTGGGGATTATTCCAGCGGACATTAGGCCCAGACCGAGGTGTCGTTGTTATTTAAGGGTAGCCGTGAATGGATTTTGTAAAAGGTGTTTCCAAATTTTTCGACAGCTATCGAAGAGAATAAATATCTGTGTGTCTAAAATCCCAAATACTTCTAAGTCTAGATATCTGAAATTTATATAGAGATACGAAGTAGTAGTGGTTCAGCTAGAATAAAACTAAAAGAAAGGAGGATGGTCTTTAATGAAGCACGAGCTGAAACGAGCTTCTCGGCGTGACACCTACGAGGCAACACCACGTAGCCTCGTGGGTGCGATCGTAAACGAATCAAAGCTTTCCAAGCGGGTTGTAAAGCGATACGATTAAACGACGCCCGTGAAGGATTGTAAACCCCAATTAACACGAACCGTGACACTAGGATTATAAGTCGTCCGTGTTACTCACGTAAAACCTTACGGAATAACGTAGAAATTCTCGAATGTCTAAATGTTTGTTAAAAATTATGTTAAATATTCAAATAATGTGTAAACGAGTTTTCCACACCTGCAAAGTCTCGCTTCCGTAACCGAACGATCGATAAGGGAAATCTGTCGGAAGGAAGATGGAAACCTCTTCCATTCATTTTTCTCCTCTCTTCCGTTTCTTCGGGCGACGTTGACACGCAAAGAGTTTTAAGGGGCTTCCCGTTTCGAGCGAATCCACCTCGGTGGCATCGCTCAGGCTGACCAAACTAGCGCCACGAAACTTTCCTACGGCGACAGGACAACCGCTTGGTCGCGATTTCTAACGAGCAACGCATTTGCGCGACGTGTCCCCGGTTTGCATTGCAAATTCCTGTCTAACGAGAGGTTTCTGTTTTACAAGACCTGTTGTTTACCCTCCCGGTTAAACTTCCGGGATATCGCGTTCCTCTTCGTTCGCTTGAAAAATCGTTGAAACAAGTAGCTGGTCATCTGGTATTTTCGAATGTTCATAGAATTTATTGCACGCGATCGCGAAGAGCTTACTCGTGATATTGAAATTATTATTTGACGATAATTGCGAAGAAAATTTGATTAACATGGTTATTTCATTCGTGCTTTGTATTAACCCTTTGCACTCGAAGCATTTCCGGACGCAATCGGGTCTAATTTTTCAGCTGCGTTTCCACAAACCAAACGCACTAATGTCGGAAGAAAAGTGTTACAAATATTTGAGAATCTGTTAATTTTTATTCCCTTCTTTGATTTTCTATATTTTGATTCGGGTGAAACTGAGATCTCGCATTTCAGAATACTCCGATATATTAAATATGACGTCTCAGAGACACCACTCGAGTGTAAAGAGTTAATTGACCAGAGAATTTAAAAATGTGAAATTTAAGGCAATAAAAATAAATAAATTGATAATCATTTGTATCTCTTTTCTACCAAAATAGCGCATTTGGTTTTTGGAAGTTTCGGTAGAAAAGTAGACTAGATTCAATCGTATCCAAAAATCCTTCGAGTGCAAAGGGTTAAATTAGGGAATTCAAAATTTCGATCATCTTTTACTAAAATGTGTCATACGGTGGCTATCAGAATATTATTTATGTAATTTTAAATAGCAGTTGAAATTCGTAACACACCCCTTTCCTAAGAATCCAATAATCAACGTGGCATAAAATAGAAGACAAAGAAGAGGAAGAAGAAGAATAGAACACATTATCAGCCATTTCGATAGATTCCTCCAGTTCCCAATACACCATCCCTCCTCTATACAGTCCAACAATCGTTATTGTTGCGGCCGATAACGAATCAATTAGGCAAACAGTGCCATTTCTATTCGTCGCACACGAACGTACCAACCGTGGCCGGGCTGACGCAATTACGACTGGTCGCTAATTACCACGACGATGATCGCTGGCAATTACAGTGCCGATTCACGAGCGAACTAGACTCGTTTCGATACATCCCTGCGAGGCCGGGATTGTTCGAGAAAAGTTTGAAAAGGAACGAAAGGTAATCGGTTCTTCGCAGGTTGTCTCGGTTCTTCGTCGTCCACGCACGGCATCATCGTCGCCGTGTTCTTGCCGGTCGCGTGCATTCTCGCGATGAGGAATACAAGGCACGCCAGCCACGTAGCTGTGAAACGCACAGCTGTTAAACCGCGGCTAAAAAGCAATGCTAAATGACTGCCATAAAGCCTGCGTAATGACCGCTACGAGACACGCAGGGTGTCGTTTGCTTCGACTTCCTACGTCCACGCCCGTTCACCGACGATCGCCTGGCGTAATTTCGACAAAAATCGGTCCGTTTGCCGGCTCGCCTCGCCAACGAACCTTTTTCGGGAGAAATTTGTTATCCTTATTTAGCGAGCGAAAGGCACACGTTGTCTACGTTCGGAGAAAATTGATAGAATTAACATTTGTTCAAATTCTTCGGTGACAGTGTGCATTTATTTGGTGTTCAAAGGATTATTAAGAAAACTTAATCGAAATATAGAAAGTTGGTAGTGAAATTGTAGAAAATTGAGGAATCGAGGCTATAGTTTATTCGTCAGGGTCCGTTGTTGGCCGGACCGGTCCGAGCCGGAGCTTTTGCCCGCCGCTCCCCGAAGTCACTTTATTAAGCATAATCGTGAACAGGGTGGTTGGTGGCGGCACAAGTGGCGGCCCGAACGAAACGGCAGAAAAAGCGAAAGAGTTGCCGCGAACAAGGCTCGGTGTGAATCTCATCTTTTATTCAGTTAGCCGGCGACTGTGTGCGCTCGTATAGAGAGTGGACGGTTGTTTGTGACGGTGGCGGGAACAGAGGCACCGCGCCACTTAGGGTGTGAAACCAGCGACGTGCCATCGAGAAATCCACAGATGGTCCCTCCTTAACCCACACCACCCTCCGCCTTCTTCTTCTCTTCAGCTTTCGAGTCGATCGAAAGAATTCACCGAGAATCCTGGCCGCTAAGGCCCTGGCCATAAAGTCGTTGTCGTCCCGGTATGCCGTGGACCCTAACCGATCGTTCCGCGTCAAACTACGCTCGACCGGCGACTGTATGTTCGTCCATACGATCGAAAATCCTGGTTCGATAAGGTTTCGGTGACTTTCAGATTAACGGAGGACTTGGAAATTTATCATTTTGCCAGGTTGAAGCGCGTTATCCTTAAAAATAGGGGAGTAATTCGTGTTGATATACTTTCAAAGAGTATGCATCTTTAATTTATAGAACTTTGACGATTGTAATTGTAAAGAATCGCAAAATTAACACGTTGACTGGCACAGTGAAAACGGACGTGGGTAGTCAGACACGCTGAAATCCTAATTATTAACAATACAATCAACTAATTTTCAAATTTAACTTTTCAATTCGATGGCTAACATTATTAGCTTAATGTTAACGCTATCCGTGGTTTATTTGATCATTTCTGTTGGTAATTATTTGATTGTCAGAAATTTGGCAGCCAACGTGTTAATAATCCTGGAAGGTCACCAAGTGCAGCTTTCAAAAATAGGGAAGAAATTTATGTTGGAACATAAACGTTTCCCTTGTTTCCGACAGCTGGTGATCGAAGACACTTCTGTTTCTTTCCTACCGAACGACAGAGAGCTGTATCGATCAGGAATGAAATGAAAGGTTACCCTGAGCAATTAGGGGGAGCACCGAAGACCGGTGCACCGAAATGCATCATCCCTAGGATATTATTGCCACGATTTAGAATCTAATTGGCCCGTCAATGTCTCGTTATCTTTTCCTCCCTCGTGGGATCCGTGGTTTCCTTTCTTCTTTTTTTTTTTTCCTGTCTTTCGTTCGAGGAGGATGTCGTGACAGCTGGTACCACGATGATCGCGCGTGGATCGTGATTGACGGTCGCATGAAAGTCCTGTTTCGTTTTAAAACTGTCTGCCAAACTCGATTCTGGCGCAAACACGATTTAAACTCGGAAGACGAATAAGACTGTTCGTCATCTTGGCGACAACTAATTTCGTATCAAAGTCGTACGAAAACTGTTATATCCTAACTTTGTTCGAAAGGTGAAGATCATATAAAATTCCAGGTACATTGAAACTTCTTAGAACGAAGGGCAGTAGATATTCCAAATTTTGCTTGAGGTAGCGTCAAACAAATTCTGAAACTGTCGAAGAAGACCCGGATCAGTTGGACGACGAGTAGACTTGGTCGTATTCTCGAACCGATAGTTTCGCAACGCAATTTCGAGCCGCGTCTAGGAGCTAATTGGACCGTCATCGTCTCGTTATCCTGTCGTCCTGTACCCGGTGACAGCTGGTACCAGCTGTGTCCTTCTACCTCCTCCATGCAGTTTTCAGTCGTTAAAAGTCAGCCATCGCGATCTGCCGGGCAAATTAAATGTCCCACGGAAAGAAAGTGCTCGTCGCTCCCTTATTGATTCGTAAATGGTCGCTCCCGAAGCTGGCGTGTCTCATGCAATCTGGCCGATATTGCGAAAAGGACGAAGGAACGCTCAAAACCGGTTCGAAATCGCACCCGATTCGACCCCCAACTGGGGTGTCTCTCGATCGTTCGAAATCGTCCGGCTGCCTACACGACCAGAATCGGATCGTGGACAGGTTGCGTCGACTCCCTAGATTATCGATGACACCGCGTTTATTTGCATAATGCCCGCCGCCGTATAATTAAACGGGACACGCGTGTATTGGCTGTTTGTCCTGACCGTTTACACCCCTTGTATCGATGATATCCAGTGCAAATTTTCCGGGGACAACGAGCAGATTGACGGTGACTAATGGACACGTTGCCCTTAACGAGATTACTGCTGTTTTTGGGTCTCTGGTGTGATTGACAGGGAATTATTGTATTGGGAATTTATCGATTTTATCGCTGACGTTGTTGGGTATAAAAATATTGACGGCTAGGAATGAGAATAGACGCGGTCGTGACTATCAGGCTATCAGAGAATATTGTAATATATTTTCAACTGGCAAGTGTACTAACACCGTAAGCGCCACGTTTATTCATCGGTGACTGACACTCGAGATTTTGTACACAATCAAATAATCGACAAAAAGAACTATGAATATTAAGCTAATAATGGTGGGCATCGAATTGAAAGGTAAAATTTGAAAATTAATCGACTGCATCCTTAATATAATTAGGATTTTATCGTTTTCACTGTGCCACTCAACGTGTTAATAATGCTTGCTACTTTGAAAATATTAATTTTTATCTTTCCCCAAGCACATGCTAAATAATATTCCAAACGGGCAATACTTTGACTTTGAATGCGAAATATTAAGTCCCGTTGCAGTATCGTGACGTTTCTCGCTACAAAGTTTCTTTCTGCGGTTCGTTCAAACCAAAAAAGGGCAAGATATTCCAAAGTAACGTCAGAGGATGGATGCATACAGGAACGAGCGACGATTCTTCAGAACTCGCCGAACTTTTAGTTAGCAACGGCATTCCCATCGTTCGAATGGATCGGTAATAGCAAGCGGCATGGCAGCGTGGCTGTAAGTCGTCTCGAACGGTATGGAATCCCGATAAGACTGGGCGTGCCAGGTGAAAATCGGCGGACAAAGGCTTTTTCCGGCGGCGCGTAATCGCGGCCGTCTGAATTACCGTGCTCGCACTAATGGCCAAATTAAGCGGCGTTTCTATACGGAATTACGGAAGCCGCCGCGCCGATATTTCAAGCATTCGCCGCCGTTAAGGCGAAGTAACGAGGCGAGATAAGGCGCCCCACCGTACTTAAGGCCCTTCGAAAGGGGCCCTGCTTAGGGCCCACACAGAAGCCACCGCTAACCGAACTCCCCACCACGAATAAACACCCTCTGTCCCTGTCCGAACCACCGTGGACAAGATCGTTTTCTCCTCGTCTTCTTTCGACCACGGACCCAGTGTGTGGGGCCACGCATTTATTTCATGGTGTTTCACGTTCTCCGTGGAGAAATTATCGCTACGAGGTATGCTCGCTTACTGTGACCAACCGCACGACCAGCGACGGCTTTAAACAACCTTCGAGCTCGAGCTTTCATTGTCTCTTCGCTGTCCGTGTAGCGTTAATACCCCGTCGATTGTGTGTTTCTATAAGTTTCCTTTTTTTATACCCAATAGGAAACTAATAACGGGACGATAGTTGGAGCTATTTAGCCAACTAACGAATTAATAAATTACTAACTTCTTATTTTAATTACTACTTTTTCTAGTACGATTGTACTATGGTAGATGAAAAAAAAAGGCATGGAAGGACGTCATAAAAATTGCATAATGAAAGTCGCGAACACGTGGCATCAGCTGTCAAAGTGTTAAGGTCGACAGTAGGTGCTGCCCTGACATTCAGTGTCAGTACCCAGATAAATTATTAACACGTTGATTGCCATGGGGGTTGCCGATGACTGACGCTTCAGGTGTAATAAAAGAAGAGGCAAGAAGAACTCTTGATTATCATTGCTATTTTATCGTAACGGTAGCGTGAAATAAGAAATGTAATATTTATCTTATCGTCGATCAATAAATTAGCCCTTCTAGAAATCTTGTTCCACGTATTTATATATTTTCTATTTAATATCCTATTGGAAATAATTCTAACGAACCTAGCCAGTCCATAGTCCTATATAAGAAGGTAAAATAATCACCGTAAGGGTAATTTCCCCGTGCGACACCTGGAGTGTCATGGAATGATTCTCTCGTCCACGCATCTGTGAAATTTGTCCCGGGAAACCGTAATTCTGAACGTAAACGACGGACACGAGCGATTAGCATCTACGATACAGGAAACGTAATTTATGCGCAGGAAACGAACAAGTTTCTTTCGCATTCGATTCGACTACAGCTGTCACCGATCGCTCGAATGCTCCACTGATAATTCGTTTCGACTACTGTTACGTGTTCCTCTTAATAAATTTAAGGAAGCAGATTGAATATATGAATACGATCAATTACTATAGGTTGAACAGAAATTCTTTTAAGAATTAGTTAAGAAACATTGAAAGGTCGGCATAGAAGTTAAACAGATTATGTAAATTAACAAAACTACTGACACTGACGGTTTGGAAAATTTTTATAAACTCGGATAGACCCAGTAAAGGAAACCAACCGGCGCGAACAATGGCGCCGAAGGTAGCAGGGAAACGCGCAGCGACAGCAGCGCGCTGTTAAAAGTGTTAATATCAATAAAATCGGGACTTTTATTCCAGCCGTTGCTTATTAGCCGGCATTAGGTGGACAGTTTGATCGGGGATGGGCCCGGTTATCGGGCACAAGGATCAGCCATCCAAAAAAAAAAAAAAAAAAAAAAGGAGAAAGAACAAGGTAGCGTAAGCGGCAAGAACGTAAGGGCCCACGAAGCGTGTGACGCAGGGAAGGATTAAATTTCATGACGACCGTCTACTAATGACTCCGTCTGACGAATTGGTCGATCGAATCGATTATAAGCACCGAATTGGACCCGGGACTCGACGAAAACAAAAAAAAAAAGGTAAAAAAGAAAAGGAAAAGCCCCGTGTCACGAAGAGATCGAGAACCCTGGGTAGAATCGTCTCGACGGATCGTAAACAGGAAACGAGCCGGACCTTTTTTCGCTCGGGGGACCCAGGACGTTCGTTTTTCTGACCAATTTGCAGCCATTAACGCTCGTCCCGGGGCCCCGACCTTTCGCTTACACGCGCGAGAATTACGTCTCCCGTAGGAGCCGACCAGGACGACGACGACAACCGGGAATCGAGCGTCACAGACAATTTAACACCTGGCTTAAATGGTTTGTTAACGCATGATATCGGGTCGGCCCGACAGGATACGGGGCATTACGATATGGAAATGACGGTGACCCTGTCGGATGGAGCGGATAATTTCTGTCACTTGAATTGCAGACCGCGAGTGAGCTACGAATTACACGTACCTTTTGTAATTCGTGGGTAAACAACGGTTTGAATGTGTAATAGATAGTGTACCTGAAGAAATGGGACCCACCTTAGGAGTTTACACGAGACCCAAAAAGACAATGAAGAAGGTTCATGTAAACTATTATTTTCATTACAGGGTTGGCCATAAATCATAATTCGATCAAGATATTGTAGAAAAATAATAAAATTATCCCTCAAAATTACAAAGTATGCCGAATATTTAAATTTTGTTGAAAAAACAAAATACACGTTAAATGTTGAATATTTCAGCATATAGGACATTTGAACTAAAAAGGGCGAACAAATTTACAATCCTGTCCGATTGTTAAAGTATATAAATTGTACAAAGATTGATAAGTTTCAGTGACTCATCGTCAGAAGTGGCTAACAAAAGACGTTCCCTTAGCAGTCTAGGAATTTCTCACAGCAAGACAGGAAGGGACACCTGGAGGATCGTGCTTGCCTCGCACAGGTGAATCCGTGAAGTTTTGCCGCTCCGACGCCACGCCGGAAGTCACTTCCTGCGAATCGCCACCAGTAGAAATTTCGCCTATTATTATCCCTCGATTACTCCTTCGAACAAACGTACGAAGAAAACTGACAGTTTCCATTCTTTTCTATTTCTCGAAGAACCCTAAAAAAAAAAAAAATCGAATTCCTAATTTTTAACAACTGTACTTTAACCGATATTAATATTGGCGTATAAATTGCACCGACGCGACGCCTGCTTTTTTTGAAGGAGGAGGATCAAAGAAACGAACGGTTGACCCTTTCAGCCCCCGAATTTTCAACGCAACGGCCACCTACAGTGGTTCGCCTGTTGGAAACGACGGACACTCGAAATTCTACGCTCCAGAAGGATAATCGAATTCGCGTGGTGACGCTTATTAGCGTGCAGGACGCGCGTGCAACACACGAGACACGGTACAACGGTGACGAATCGACGCCCGGTAGGAAGTGTACCATATGTCAAATCGTTGCTGGACGACGGCAACGGGCCGATGGTTTCGCTACCGGTATTACAAAACGACGAGAGAGCAGCGGAGGTGCCACTTACCGGGAAACGAAACCGATCATTTCTTTGTTGGTAATTACACACGGGGTGCATCGGTCGAAGTGTTGCGAGTGAATTTCTCGGTGACCGGTAGCATCATCGACGGGGTGAATTAACGCGGGGTGCCACGTCACGCAAAATTTCTTCGATTATTATTTTTATTAGGTTGTGGCATATGAAATGTCCGATTTATAGTGGCAACTTTAAATAAACACAGATTTTTTTCCATTAATCGTTAAGAATCAGAATAAGAACGGTTAAAATTTTGTAGATTTTTTCAAGAAATTCCAAGTTTTTTTACTTTCGTTTCAGAAATCTAAGGAAGACACGATTTTACACGCGTGAAGCTTGAACAATTTGGATGATGATTTAGCACAATCATAGTCTTATTTTGAAATAAAAATCGTTGGAATCTGCACATTTCTTTCGAAGAATTTTCGCAAAAATCATGTTGATACATATTTCATAAAAATAGGTGAATATTGGAAAATGAAAATTATCTGTGAAAAAGGAGATTCTAAGCTTCGAATCGATGTATAAAAAAATATCTCAAAGACACAAATGTTTATCGAATAAGCAGATTTCAAAAATTGATGAAACAAACCGAACATTTCATATGCAACAACCTAATACACGAGTATTATTACAAAAATTTAAAAAACCGTTTGATGATTTTCAAGAATTTTGTCATTTTTTGATAAACTTCGTTCCATTTCAATTTCTTCGGCTGTTACTTTCCTAATATACTGTTAAGCAGTCTACTTTAATACACTTTATACACCCAGTCAGTACACGCCGAATTGTGTGTCACCATATACATATATCAAGTTCAATCATATATGTATAATCAGTAATCAGTTTTCTCTGTTTTCATTCAACGCGCTTCATTCAACATCTGTGCTGTTTCCGAACCCTATATCATAATAAAACTTATTTTACGGTAAAAGGTAGTTTTCACCAAAAGAACCTCCTGTGCGAAAATATTAATTTTCGCCATAACTATACTTTCGCTGGCACCGATATTCTGAACTTTTTATCCTTGAAAAATTACGGCGATCATTGTAATCAAAGAAACAATCGTCCACCATTCTCTGCAGTACCATCCAAAATATCATTGTGCACTAATTCCGTCAAGGGTTCAATTAAAACCCCTTCGTTGCGCTTAACCGACCCAGTCAGTCCTCGAAGAAGCTTCCCACGACCCATCCCTCGTTTTGCATAAGGACGATGAAGCTGGTGCACCGTAGACCCGTCACCCTTTCAACACTGGCGGTCAGAAAACGGGACCATCGGGTACTCGGAAAGTGGAAGGGGGCAGGGTGGCGAGATAAATCACCGAAAAACGGCAATTTCCGCGAAAGGGGAAAACAAGCGTTGCCAGTGACGAGAACATATTACCGGACGGTGTGGAGGGAGAGGTGTGTGCAGTGTGTTTGACCAGCGGTCCCGCAGGATTTCGTTTTGTCCCCGCGCCGCGCAAAGACACGCGCAACCGACCGTACACGCGTGCAAACGTACCAGAGGGGGGTTGAACGAGGTCCTTTATAGATTTGTAGACGAGAACCACGGTCGTTCGACACTGCGCTTGACCACACCCTCGGCTGTACCAAGATTTATAGCCCGCCACCCCCTCTGTCGTTTCCGGACGCCCACCTACACCTCCGCGGGTCAATCTTGTTACCGATTCCGATCGACGGTTTCGATTGTAACTACCGTATAGTTCGGCATCCAATACACTATCGAAGCTGTATCGATTTGTTTTGCGTGTCTATCCGTTCCTATCGCTTGCGTTCATTTGCTATAAATTCTCGAATTGTATACGTCGTTCTACAGGAAATTACAAATATCTCTAAAGATATTTACCTAAAATAGGTATTTGAAACGTCCAACTTTTAACAATCGTTGCGTTTAAAAAAACACGGATATTTTGAGATACTTATTTCGTAAATACTCTCATGGAACGTCGATAAAGATGGAAATCACTCTTTCGTTGATTACTAGTGCAATTACCGTGGACCAACATTTTTTTTTCCAAAAAAAAAAAGGAAGAGTCTCATCGTTACTCGATTCTCGTGGGTCTTTATCATCGTCTTTGTGCGACTTCAGCAATTATCGTTGGAGGGTTACGTGGGAACGAGGAGCAAAGAGGGAGGAAAGGGGACTGGAGTGACGTTAATGCGCGGCGTGTATTGTAATGGTTATTAGCATCATTTAATTTTCTGTCGACGTTCGTTAATCGCTGCCGTTCCTCGTTCCTCGAGGAAATGGTCGATCCATTTGTCAGCGGCGCGCCGGAAGCGGGAAAAAGATCCCGTCCGATGCATGGACGCGCAAAGGACTTCCTGGATATCGAGCTACTGCTGCTGCTGCTGCTGCTGTTCTCCCCCTTCCCCCTTCTGCATTTATTCCAGGGGGAACCGATTCGACGTTTAACGTGTTTACAACTTCGATCGAACGTCTGGCTATTAACGCCGCTTGAAAACCATCCAATTGCAATTATTACGTTGAATAAATGCGAGGATTGTTCAGAATTTCCATGATAATTATTACAAATTTCCGTTGCGCTTACAACCCTTGATGTGAAAGGGTAACGTACAGATTAGGAATTTATATTTCAACACTGAAAATGCGTCAAAATGAAACGAAGAATTACAAATTTTTACGATTGGAAAAAGGAGCCCTTTAAAAACCAAAGAATTTTCCTCATGATCGAACGGTTGAACGCGACCCGGCTCGATTTCATCTTCGAAACTTTCCCAAAGTCGTTGGACCCCCTGCCCCCTTTTTTCCTTCTGTCTTAGGGACGATTATTCGTGCGGACACTCAGATTAGCCCGCCGGTTCGTGGATCGTGGCTTAAGGGGATCAACCCCCGAGGATTAACCCCCGGTGTGGATGAACAGATTATTTTCTGAAGATAAGCCAGGATCGACTGTCAGACGTTTGAACAGTGAAACGGGTATCGGTGGATCGTTTCAATGGGATATTGGTACTTAAGGCTAATCGTATATCTCGACAGGGAAAAGTCGAATTGTTCGGATACGAATGGGACGAATCTTCGTGGATGTATCGTTAAAGTTTGCTCAAGACTTTGCCAATTAATTCCTACCGTTAGGTGATAATATGATTTTCTCAAGATAGCTATAATTTATAATTAACATTTATGATATTCTTTAGATGTGACGTAGTATTAATATTCATTAATATTTGTAAGTTAATACGAAAGTTTGTATCAGTGTAATCTCAGTAATGGTGATGGAAGCTCTTGCATCCCCATAATAATGCTAGGTAGTTAAGATATAGTATATTACGTACCAAGGGAGCAAAATGGGTGAGAGTCACCTTCCGCCCGTGTTACGTACGCTATTTTCAATGTCTATTAGACGAGTGTTAAGTACTTTGCGCCCTAGGGCAAGAATCGGGCACTTTGCGGGCACTTCTGGTTAAAAAAATAGCGTACGAAACATGGGCGCCAATCAGCCATTTTGCGAAAAATTAAACATTTCTGAAACGTTTAAATATAAATTTTTCGAACCAGAGGACGCAAAAAATAAATTTGTATAAATGGAGAATAGGCATTCATAACATTAGATTAGCAAATAAATTATTTAGGCACCAAAATCCAGGTAATTATTCCTCCAATAAACTACTTAGTTACCATATTCTTGACCAGTCCACAAAATACAAAGATCCCACTTGTCAACTTAATATTTATCAGAGGCATAAATTTCTGTCCTCGGTCCTCAAGGCGTTAACTAGCAAACATTGACCTCTCGACCCGATAAACGAACACCCCATTAATATCAGTAACATGAACGAGATGGTTCCCTTCAGCATGCTGGAGCCATTAAACAGACACCATTAAAACGGTTTATCACAGGGAACAGGTGTACCTCGTCCAAGTACCTTTTTTTTTTCTCTTGTCTCTCGTACCAGCTGACCTTTAACCCAGCTCGACAGCACACGCTTAAGGGCGACGTGACATTTTTTTTTTCTTGTTTCACCCCTCAGAGGTGCTCGTCCCAATCACCATATGTAGCGTCATTTGGGTCGGTCGATCGAAGGGAACGTCGTTTCGAGGAATATATATACATATATTGATTACGGTAATTACCCTTATCTAGTTTCCCGCTCGTGCAGCCGATCCGGCTACCAGGAACCTCGTTTAACGCGAAAACTTTATTATCTGTCGGTCAACTGGGAAAAGACTGTAAAAAGTTTCGTGCAGCACGAGGGGGACGATGGAAATTTTCATGGGAGTAACAGGATATTTCTATCGTCCGACGTTAAGGGCTGCGAATGGATGCAGGAACGTGGAAACTTCAAATTTTTCGACGTAAATTATAAAATATTCTGTAGTATCGGGACCTCCATACCCGAAATATAAGAGGTGTCGTGGAGAAATAGAGGACAGTCGGACGGTGGTTGGTCTAGGTGGTAGAGCGGCCGCCTACAAATCTAAAGGTTCCGGGTTCGAGTCCCGGCGTCCGCTTTTTTCCACGATGCCTACAATTCTTATTCCTCAATATAACAAAACTGTCCCATCTCTGTTGTTATTATACTACTGCAACTAAGGAAAATAAAAATAACTTGATGTCCCTTCGCAAACGTTAATAAAAATATCCTCTCGGGCAAAAAAACCCACCCCTGGTTTCTCGGAGAAGCAATAAAAGACGAACAACTTATTATATCGGCCAGAACGGATACGTTTCGAGTGTCCGAGTCGTCCTAAGACACGCGTCGAGTTTCTGTCCCGTGGTGCCACGAATCGCAACCCTCCGTTCAAACCTCCCTCCCTTGCAATTAATCAGGAATCGGATAAGACGTCTTCGGTCCTGGCGTGGAAACTCGCCACGAAAGTATCGAGGAACCTCGTGGCACGAGGGGACGCCGCTGGACAGAACGTTGGAAGGGACGGGAGGAAAATAGCGCACCGTGCAGGAGGGGGTTGAAGTCATCCCAATTCTGTCGGGGGTAAAGTTCAGTCGAGTGAGAGGGCGGTGATCATACAGGACATTGAGCATCGCGACGCCGACTGCGCCAAATTATAACTTATTTTATGAGTTTTTTGCACCGGCCATTTAACCTGCACCCCAGACGCGACGCGGGGGGTAGCCACGGCGAGAAGTTCGGAAATGAAATCACACCCTAATGACTTCCAGCTCTCGGGAACCCACGAAAGGGTGGTTCGTTGTTTTCGTCAACAGAATGTCGGAATTTTTTATTTCATACAAATGGAATAATCATATAAAATGTATCTTTGATCTATGATAAGATTCTCATTAGGAAAAATGTGTAAAATGTGTAAAATACGTAAGCGAGAGAAAGAGAATAATATGGTGATGCGAGCGCGAAGGAACGGGCGGTGAAACGAGACGAAACATAGGGGTTTCGAGTAAGTGTAAGAAAAGCACGTAGGATAAGTAGTTGTATAAGTAATAAATGTAATGATGATGATAATAAGATTCGCATTATTCGACTGAAAATATATAAAATACAGGAAAAGTGACGAAGAAGAAATTTCGCAACGTTTATTTTTTAACCACCGGTGACCGGCACCCGAAATTTTTCGCAATGACATAATTAAGAATAGAAACTATGTAATAAACCGCGGATATCGTCGATATCGAGTTAATAATGCAAGCTAATAATATTAATGTCTGCATGGTAAATAATTAGGATTTTAGCGTGTCTGACTACATACGTCCATTTTCACTGTACCACTCAACGTGTTAATTACTAGTCGTAGAGAAGTAAAGTTTCTTTTTTGTCCCCTGAACCAGATGGCCCATTTTATAAAATTCCAGGGGAAAAGAAAAGAAGATTGGAAGAAAAGAAATTAGCGGCAACTGTGGAACGTAGGGTTTTAAATTCGCTCAGGCTCGCGAGCTCCCCATAAACGGCTACCCGTTGTCGCGATAATGAATTAATAATAGGTCCGACCCGATTCTAAACAGCCAGGAAGTGATAAAATATGAAAAATTAACATCGTATGGCGCGTGACGAGAGTTGATCGCGTGTTGATACAACACGAACGCGAAACTCCGTTGTTTCGACGTTGTACCCGTAATCTTGCGACAGTTTATACGTGTTACGGGTATGGACACCGTAAGGGAGGTTCGAGAACGAAGCATAAACTTTCAGCATATAATATCTCCTTAATCGCGTAATTAAATGATTATGTTTTTCTTTTTTTCTGTATCAGTAAATGTTTGCATAAATTTTTAACGAATAAAATTACAGAAAATGATACATGGATGGGTATGAAATTATTTCGCGAATAAATCAGTGTAACGATCAAACGGGTACGCGATTATTAAATTGGCGTCTTAAAAGATCGCATGAGCAACAAGATAAAGCGGCGTGACTGAATTAAATAGTTTGCAACGAAATGTGCAAGTAACCGTTTCGTCGTTACTAAATCAAAATAGCACCTAGTGTCTGCTCGAAATTAATTGCATTCCCGATGAAACACGGCCGGGGGAACAATGTCGTCGATTTTATCGCGGAAATTTTAATTGGCCGCAAATCACTGCTATCAAACCACCGAATAATAACACACTATTACGATCTTGATTAATTTTCAATCGTTAATCTTACCTTTAACCCCCTTAAGGCGCATTTTCTTTTAAACTGTAACAGTGTTTTTCTTTGCATGCACGCGCTTTGCTTCTTAGGTGAAATCAAGATAAAATGTCTTTTGTGGTAAGTTAGATGTAGGGGTGACTTTTGAAACAAAAATATTGCAAATTAAAAATCTTGTAAATATGTAATTAACCCTTGGACGGAGGATCACCAAGAGTGCAGCCAATTTAAATGGAATTTTCTGTCACTATTTTAAATATTATTTGTAATTTATAGGAAAATTCATTCGTTAAATTATGAAAAAATTGTTAGAAAAACTAGGTATCGATCCATACCGAATTTGCCCAGATTAATATAAAAAGAAAAAAACAATCTGGCAGCCGAAGAAATTCTACCAAACGACGGAAACGATTAAGAAAAGGACGAGGTTTGAAACAAAACGTCACGAAAACATAACAATTTCCTAATTTCATATCGCGAGTGACGTCTCGTGGTTGGCAATAATCGTAAAAAGGAAAAGCGTCCTTTAAACGTCTCCCTCCGCGAAATCTGAACAAGGCACCACGCTGCGAATACACGGGCTGCTTTATGACCGTTTCGCCGTGGAAACTAAACTTATTACACGACGGGGGGGCTGGTTGTCGCCACGTTACTTTCCACCCCCATCCCCCCCCCCTCCATTTTTTTGCCAACCGAAGGAAGAAGGGAAGCTTTTTATTAAATCACACGTCTCGCGTGCTTCTCGTCGACCGATTAATTTGCCGTGACGCTTTCTTTTGTGGCGTCAGGCCAAATCTATCCATATTTCATAGACTCGAAAACCACCCCCGTACACACACGCACCTATATTCCCTCTTTCTGTTATCACTTTCGTGACGGACGCATGAAAAACACCGAATGTGGAGGCACGTTTACGATGTTTGATGGGGCAATCACGAATCCTCGTGTCGTTTCGTGGCATTCTTGCTTTTCACCCTTGTTTCGAATATTGTCTGTTTCGAGGATTCTTCCGTGAACGAGGGGATGACGATTTATTACGAATTCTAGGACGCGATGGGGCCACCTTTTTATGCGTTAAAAGTGAAGTTTGATAAATTTTAAATATTTTATTATCTACTCGAGTTCAATATTAACTAGAAACTTGAACATTGAAATAGTATTGTGATTATACTCAGGATTCATACATCATACTTCAATATTTCGAATATAACGAATCGTAGGGATTAAATCTTTATTCCCGTTCCCATAGAATTAAATCTCAACCCTTAACACGTTGGCTGCCACGGGGGTCACAGGTGACCGGCACCCGAAATTTTGTACAATCAAATAATTACCAACAGAAACGATCAAATAAACCACGGATAGCGTTAACATTAAGCTAATAATGCTAGTTATCGAATTGAAAAGTTAAATTTGAAAATTAGTTGATTGTATTGTTAATAATTAGGATTTCAGCGTGTCTGACTACCCACGCCCGTTTTCACTGTGGCAGTCAACGTGTTAAAAGCCAATGGCTTCGTCTTAAACGTAGGGTTACATATTGCATATTCCACAATTTACAATTCTATAATAGAATTCTAACAGTACAGATACAAATTATTTAATTTCCATCTTATCAACAGAAAGAAAGACAAAATCGTACGATAAAATCAGGAAACTGCAAAGGTCAAACGCCGATACAAGTTAACAAGGGTGTTAATGGGTTCATGTACGAGAAAAGATGAACGAGATCGATGAAACTCGGCAGAAATAATACGGAAGTAATTAATTGGCAGTACTCGAGTCGGCTCGAGTTCCGTGACGCATTTTTACGTCGTCCAGCGTACACTAATAGAATCGTTTATCGACGAAACCTTTTGTCGAGGTCAAAGAAACACGGACAAGCTTCGTTCAGGATCTCGAAAGGGGTGGGGTGAAGGAGCACCGTAGTCCTGCAAGGGACGGCTAATTCCACTGTGATCGCATCTGATCGATGTCCCTTCGCTGCCCCCGTCGAAAAGTTATTGTCCTTCGTGCCTCCTTTGAATTTACCTAAGTCCTGTGTTACATTTTCCACCCTCTTATCCACGTTTCTCCGCTATTGTCCAAACGACGATAAAGTACTATTAATGAAAACAATATTTTCGATCATTTCGTGGCTTTTCGGGGCTCCGATCGCAACAAATAGAAGTTCGATTTATCAAATTGCCACAAAGTTTTAATACTGGGATATAATAAATAAATATTCCTAAAATAACATGAAAAATTATTGGAAACGCTATTGTATTTGAATTTTAAAAAGCTCCTTGGAGTTTTGCGTCAACAATTGATTAGGATCTCTATAAAATGAAAAGAAATGAAGAGTAGTCAGAAAAAAAGGAACAATCGAACGGTGTTCCAGAAGCAGCCAGCTTCAGATCGGAAGTTCCGATCCCGTCGACTTTAAGGAAAACCGTGCAATCCGGACAAAACATATGCATCCCGTAGGATCTGGCACAGGCACACACGGCCAGTTTCCCCGGTCCCCAGCCAGCATGATTCTTTTATTTTACTTTCGACCGTGCTCCTGGACACGACGTGCTCGATTTCCAGCTCCCTCACCAAACCCAGCCCCCTTGTGTCTACGCTCGTGGAAACATCGTGGACGAGGGAGGGGAAAAGGAACGGAAATAAAGAAAAGGAGCCGGACGAGGAAGGTCGCATATGGTGTCCTCCACCCACACACCTCCGAAAGTTTTTCGCCGTTCGGACGCAGGGAGGCTACTATCTCGCCACCCCCTCGTCCCACCCCTTCAACTCTGACCCTTTTATCTTATCTCACGGCCGATAGATAAGCACCGACGATAAAGCTACCGGACGAAATGAAGGCAACCGTTGGCGTGGATGCAGTCGCCATTCCTTAATTAAGTCCGGACGACCGTTTGTTCGGTTTATTGGCTTGTTTGCCGCGTGCTTTTCCCTTCGAGGATTCGCCCACTCGTTCCTAACGTCGCGCCATTTATGGAATTATTCCTTCGTCCTGTGTCCTCTTCACGGTTTCTTTCTTTCCCGTTCGCCGTCGGGAGACCTTGCCGTTCGTAAAATATTCCACGTTGGAATAACGAGGAATTATTCGCATTATGACGGGAAATAATGTCGCTCACGTCGATGGGGCTCGGAAAGAAAACAAGTCGAAGCTTCGAAGTTTCGAGACGTCGCAAGGTTAAAGTGTCCTATTTACCATTCTTTTTCGAGATATTATGAAATACATTGAATTTCGTATATTTTTGTACCGTTTAACCCTTCAGACCCGACGCTTCCTGCGTACCGTAAATAAACATCGCCGTAACTTCCAAGACACTACGAATATTAAACAGTGGATTAACAATTTTGATCAGCGTAGTCGTACAATTATATCCCGACACTTCAATTTCCTGTGAAAGTTGACCGAGTAATATTTGTGTGTCGGCACACTGTGCCAAAGGGTTAAGAAAAATTAAACTATGCCACGTACTGGGTAAGAATATAAAAACAATTCATTTCATTTATCCTGAACCCTTCAGGCACCAAATCGTGGCGACGGGAAGAAGACTGTGGGATGGAAAACGAAGACGCGGAAGGTTCGAGCAACGAAATATCGCAATGTTGCAATTTCGAATTGCAAGAAGCGTTTACGACATCGACAGAAATTATTACGCGTCTCGACGTTCGTTCAACATTGAACGGTGACAAATAAACACGAAATTGGAGGGGTAAAAGAGATACGAGATGGAGAGCAAACGGGGAAGCTGGTGGAAGAGGGAGAACAGCGAAGGGCAGGGGAAAAGAAGACCCCATTACGTATTCCACCGGCATCCCTCTTGATCTCCCCGCATTTTTATTGCACTTGCCGCCGGTAAGAATATGTTTTATTTATATTTCATATTTCTCCTTCTCTCTGTCTGCCTGGCTTCGTGACCACGAGAAAGCTTGATTCCCCGGATTCGCGCAGGGTGACCACGGGATACCGTGGAGAGATCCAGAAAGGGGATCTCTCCTGTCTTTTCGTCATTTTTTTTCTTTCCCTCCTCTCCTCTTATGCCACGTAATTTCATCGTTGCTATTTTTTTTTCTTTCTTTGAACCGATCAGAAACGTTTCCGACCTCAAACGAACGCAATCGACCGAAATCGTTCGGTGACATCACCATGTCTTCATATTTGAATTTTGATTTAATTATAGGAATATTATCTAGGAATATTATTGGAAATTTCGTGTTATTATATTTTTAGAAACTTGGAAATATTATACTTCATTCGATGGTTTATTTTACGCGATTGCTCGTCCTTTGACGAGAACATTTTTTGTTGAAAAAAAGAAAAAAAAAGAAGGGGAAAGGGTTGAGTCCGCGCGGAAAATAACGGGCGATCGGCGACGCGTGAAACCGGTCGGATGCTTTTGCGACTTTTCACGGAGGGTGTTACACGCAATTTGCCGCATTTCGTAGTAACAACTTCCTCGAACCCCTTCGACGTGTTTTATGGATATCACACAGGCTGTGCATAACTTACAGTCCAGTGGCTGAACTTACGCACAACGCGATCCCTTTCGTCGGGCGTAAAACGATGAAACACCCGTGAAAGCATCGAGTAAATCACGTTTCTTGATCGTAAACGCTACCGAACACCGAATGATATTAAGTTGCCACATATAAAATATCGAAATTGTCGAGAACATGTCAGAATAATAGCTCAAAGATTTTTCCTCGACAATTTCTCTGCATTGAAGCTTTAATATTTGAAAGTAGCATTTTTTTTTTCTCCTTCGCTTGACTTTCTCGTGAGATTTCGAATTGAAACGCCCGAAACTTTCAAGTTTCGAGTTTCGAGCCAACGACGCGACGCGACCAAAGGGCAATCGTCCTAGTTCGTAACAACAGCGTCTCTCGGTGAGCATTAATCGAGCCAGCATCGTTCGAAGGAGTATTCCTGTCGCGGAGCGTGTTATCATTAAGATATCCATCATCACCGTGTGAAAACGCAGGAGCTGCCGGTCCGAGGATCGTTCGGTACAAGTACGTGAGTTGAAAAATGCTCGACGGTCTGAGTAATTTCATTGCATATACGTGACGGTCTCCTCGTAACGTCCTACGCTGTTGGCAATATGGAATCACGAACGCATACGCGCGCGAAACCATGCCTGTACATCAGTCCGTAGCGTGGGAATTTCGGATAATTTGATAAGGATTCACGTCAGCGCGAGATGCTGCTCCGTAGACCGAGCGAAATTCTTTATTCAAGTCGCAACGCGGGCCGGATAGCTTTTAAATTCCGTGGACCCCCTTTGATAGGGGCCGCTTTCGAAATCCGCCACAACAGCCACGTAAATCACAAGTTTGAAACGTTGGACCGACCGGGAAGCATAAATCACGCGAGAAAATCATATTCCTTCTGCTATCCCTTCACCCCGGACGAATCTTCTTCGTGAAGGTCACCGAGCAACGGCGGAATTAAGACTGTGGAACTCCGCGGGTCGACCGTCTAATCCTGTTCGCTTTAAAAATTATGCTTCCTTGCTTGAATCTGCGCGGAATACTATATCGTGTAACCGTTTTTCAAAACCGAAATGATCGCGAGGAGGGGATGATTTAACGCTTCTGTCCAATGCGATTTGTTATTTAGGAACGTCTTATGCGATTTAAATTCAAATATAATTATTGTAAGTTGAAAAAATAACAGAATGGTTGTAGGGCGTGTTTAAATGGTATTCGAATTTGTAGCGCCCGAAATTTTTAAATGTGCGCATGCGTCACCAAAGTCACGTGATCGTTTGAAAACTTGACGGCCGTCAATTTGTTACGAGGACCCTTCGATACCTACTTTTGTTCCTATTTTTCTGAATTTTATTCGTGTAATTCAAGTAGTTAAGTGTTTAATTGTGCACGAAAGAGTCTTACAAAGATGTAGATTAAATAACATATTAGATTGTAGTTTAAAAGTTGTTACCGATTTGTGTATTAGCATAGGAGAAAACGCGGGAAGTACACATGTTGCATGCGAAACCGCCTGTCAAGTGTTGTTATGTTATAAATCAATATTGATCGATGCTTGTGATTTATGTAATCTGTGCAGTGTTTGGATTTGTTATTTACACCGGAATTAAATTGAAAATCGACGAGTGGTTGAACGAATCGGGGTACGTAACAACACGCGTAAGAGTAAAGAATATCTTAGGTTATGTTTGTTATTGTAGCCTCTCATTCGGTACTTTTGCGTTCTGTTTGCATGACATTTCACGAATTCGGTTGAAAAATCTTAATAATTTCACGATTACGGATCTTTTACTCAAAACATTACACTTAAATATATATAAACTCGTATTGAACGATTCTGACTTGTTGCACGTGTATACGTTTACAGAATGAGTCGATTGAGCTTGAAGAAACCTCGCAATAAGAACAGAGGAACACAGTACGAAAATATACCTCCAAATGGCTTTAATAATATTATTGAAATATCAGATGATGAGAGCGATGCCTCGATGGTTTATGAAATATCCGACACTGAAGACCAATCAGCAGTTGCGTCAACCTCCCATGAAAAATACAATTCAGAGACTCTGGCTAAGTTTCAGAAATCTACAGACAGCATAGGGTCTGACGAAGACGAGGAACTAGCGATGTTTGGAGGCCCGTCAAGTTCTAAACCTAAAGCTGCAATGTTTGATTGGAATCCTCCAAGCAAAAGCATAAACAGGGCAATTTATGATTCTGATTCATCCGATGATTGCAATCAGAAATCAAACAATTCTCACTCCAAACAAGGGAAGAAAAAGTTCAAAACTTATCATAAGGCAAAGGAAGAGAAAAAAACTGAACCTAAAGAAGAGGTTACACCTGAAGTATCGATACAATACGAGCAAGTGATATCAGGGATCAAGGTGAAATTTCCTGTCAAGCCTTACCCGCCTCAAATTGCAGTCATGAACAAAGTGAGATACTTGATAACAACATGTTTTCTGTTATTAAAATTTGAAGAAAGTATTCATAAACATAATAATTTATCATAATACAATATTGTGTATGTTCTCAGGTTATTCAAGGATGCGTGAAAAGTGAAAATTGTCTTTTGGAAAGTCCAACAGGGACTGGAAAGACTTTGGCTCTTCTCTGTAGTGCTTTAGCATGGCATGATCATCATAGCGGTGAGTCAATAATACCATATAATGTTATCTCATTACGATATGTAGTAAATTGAAAAAATTTCTTGTACAAACTTTAGAAATTTGCATTACATAAATTTTATCTTAGATAAAATAATATAATATTTAATTTCTCATAAAACATACTTCTCAAACAATTGCATGCAATAATCTCAGATTATAAATTTTGCACATTGGATTGTGTAATAAAGGTAAAACTTACCCCTGCATGACCCCAAGCACAACTGAGAATGTTTTGTTATGAAATTCACGCGTACCATGCCCGAATACACAGACACTATCGAAACACTTTTCAAAACAAACCCTTCCGTCTACCTCTTACTTGTTTATTTCACCGTCGATATCTAAACTGACGGTCGGTCTTTCCGATTCGCGTCCTTCGCAGAATTTTTGACCGTCGTACGAATTTTCCAAATTTTAACGAGCCGTCTCGCGTTCGCGAACATCACTGTCGCCGGTTTATTAAAGTTTCTTCGAGCACGTCGGCGTTCGTCCGTTAAAACTTTTAAAGGACTTGCAGACAAGAACGAACGAGCGTTTTCTCTTCTAATTACATAGGTATGATCTTATGATTTCAAAATGTAGAAATTAATTTTTAAAAATGAAATTGAGTAGCTTCACAGATTTAAATATACGTTACTTTTTTTTTTCGATTGAAAATCCCTTAAAGATCAATTTACATATTTACAACTTTAATTATTCTTCTTTAATTATAAGTCTGCGACACAGAAATTAGAAAACTAATAAAAATATATACATTGGTAACTTCGATGTTTTTTAAGATACGACTTAAGGAGATTTAAGTGTAATATTGACTAGCCATTAAGGTAATTTACGAATAATTAGCGTGGCGTGCGTTCAGATGCTTCGTGCGGCAAGTATCAAGCTTGTAATCAAGGACTTTCGATATCACGGATGAAGGACATTAAAGAAGTTTCCGAAGAGCAGGGTAAACCGCTTGTCAGGCCGTCGCCGATTGTCGTATTAATTTAAATTATTCAACCGGTGGTGCATGCCGCTAATTGTTCGCGATTCGCGCAATTTTCGAAACAATTAGAATACGCGAATAGGGTCTTCGCTTATTACCCGGTACCAGTCCGCGAAAGGACGATGGCTGCCTTTTCGGTGAACGTCGCGTAATTTCGCGACCCTAACTTCGCTTTATTATTTCGCATTTGCATAATCGTGTCCTTCGTTGCTTTACCGTCCGACAAATCTTAGACCGAAGGAAATATTGCAGCCAGACGCTTTATCGATAATTTTCTCCCTTGATTTCGCGTTCAGCCGAATGTTTCTTTCCTTTTTTTTTTTTAACGCCGAGGAACCCTCGGGCGATCAATATAGAATAAATAAAATACCGAATTATTGGAAATGTTTGTTAAGGAATGGAGGTTGAAATTAAAGTTTGCAAATCGTAGTCAATAGACACAAGATTCAATAATTTAAGCTACCAAGGGAAAGCAGTTGGGCTGTATTAGATACCTCACTTACTAAATTTGAATCTGATCCAATAATGACTTGAATGAATAAAAAATCGCGATTGTGCCGTATTATGTACAGCTACGTAATCCTGTAAGCAATATAAATTTATAATTAGACAAATAGAAGAGCACAAGATGCCCCAATTATCGTCAATCATGAACAGAACTCATAATACGTCGCACGACATTTTCCTATTCTTCCAGTTATAATTCGTTTGATACTTTCGAAAGCTGTTTGTGTCACGCTTAGTTCGTGGCTCGAGTGGTAGTGCTAGCCACCGAAATTTCATGATTCGTGCACCCGAAGAACAGAAATAAATTGTAACCCTTCGAGGATCGGTTGACAATTCCGAGCTTAATCGATAAACCTTGTTTGCACGTTGACCATACACGTGGAAAAGATTTATTTAAAGTCCACCCCATCGGCTTTTGCGTTTGTCTTTCGAAGAATCGTAAACGTGATTCGCGAGGAAATTGAAAATGCAATTCAACTTCCAAGTCTAGGGTTGGTTGTTTAAATTAGGACACACGATTCGCCTTGTTTCGAGAGCCTTGGAATCTTTTCTCCCTCGTAATCATGATACAATCCTTTGCAAATTACTTGGAAACGAGCCTATTATTATTCGATGGAACTATCCATTGGTTCGAGGACAATGTTCATTGCAATTAAGCACGATTCTGTCGGAGAAAGTAGGCTTATTATAAAATCGCATAGAGGTTCGTGGATGATCTCGAGAATTATGACTAAAATTTCGAGACACGTAGTTCGGTCGAGTTTGCAAAATGAAATTTAAATTTTGACTTATGGGTATCGGCGGAGAATGTTAATCAGTCTGGAAGTTTCCATTTACTTGTCGACCGATGAATACCAATGACGGTAAAAATAAAAAAAAAATACGAAATTGGGTTAACACGTCCAATTAAATTCATAAATCTATGCTTGACTATTGTTTGGGTAATTTTCGTGCTTCAGAAATTACTTTCTCTATTTAAAATTCCATCTCATTGCATCGCGGACAAATTGTTAAGGAAACGTTATAGAAAGATTGACGAAGACGAACCAAAAGCTCGTTACAAGAGCGATTAGTATTTCTGGGAATGGTGCTCGACGATGGTACCACGGTTGGTACCTCGTTCGCACAAAAGACCCTAGGTCGGGACCTAGGCCGTGTTATTAATGTCAGACCGTCGCGGAGGAACACGTAGAGCTGCATATTTCGCCAAGTAGTTGCATGCTGAGGCGCAAAGACGATTCACGTCGACGAACCGCGGATGGGGGGGGGGGGGGGGGCACACAATATATAATTCCAATGTTCACCGATAATTATTATGATTTGCCAAGTTTTCCTGTCCTCGCAATGGGACCTCTGCTTCTTAAACCATCGTTCTGTTTCGAAGTTCGTTTTCGACGTAAAGGGTGGGTGGTATCTGGCTGGTCGTCGACGTGCTTCTTTCGTCCGGGCATAATAAAGTGACATTAGCAGACATGCGATTCCGCGATAAACTTTCGAAATTTATATCCCTACCGAACCCCTCTCTGTATCGTCCACGATTTCGTTCGTCGGATTCTTTGGTAATTGCGCGCGGTTTTCCAGGGATCCTTGATTAATCGCCTATGAACTCGACGGGATCGTAAATCATCGTAACGTTGCTCGAGGGAACACGAGAACTTCCGTTTTCAGATCTGTCGTTTTAGTAAACCTCGGCTCCGAATCTTTGTTATGTACACTTTTGGGTTCAATTCAAAGTAGACTATGTTAGCGTGGATGTATAAAAAAGTAAGAAAAATATTAAATCGAATTTCCACCCAATCCAAGCATCACCTGGCCTCCTCGGACGTTCTCCAAGTTTTCGATCCCAAATTTCCACCACCTTTCGATTCGTCCTTCGCCACTTAGCTTTCTTAATTAACGGTCTAAGATTCCCAGGAAAAAATTGGTTTCGATCTAACGGTAGCTAGGTTTTCGTACGATTCGCGAAAGCGAGCCAGCGTTCTGGCAAAGGCTGAAGAGAGTCTAAAAGAGAAAGAAAGAAAGAAAGGGAGAACGGTAGTTGAGGAATGGTGCAGGGCTACCCGCAGAGCACGCTACTTGCCGTGGCAGCTTCACGAACGAAAGACAAAGGAGGGCCCACGCTTTCATCCGTGCCGACATTAAAGGTACCTACCGTATACGCTCTTTTGGGACACAATAAGGTCCGCATGCGGGTCCAACGGATCTCACGTCTTCTACGTACGCATACGGCTTTCTTCAACAATGAGAATACCGCTGTCTTTCTCACCCCCGGATCCCACCCTTTCGCCTCTCTTTCTCTTAGCTCGATCTCCTCTCTCCCTGTTCCCCTCTGTTCTTGTCTCGTTTTCGATCTCCGTTCCGTTTGTTGCCCTCCTTTCGATTTTTCGCCAACCTTTTGTGTCTTCTATCGATGTCTACTTGATTTTGTATACACTGTTCACTTTCTGACGATCGTTCATCAAAGTCGCAAACATATTATCTTTTCGTATCATAAAATATCCTAATTATGATAACACCTCTGATATTAAATGTATTGCTAGCTGAATTGGTTTTCGGCCATTCAAGGATCAGTTTCGTTAAAGGGAATTTTTCCAGTCCCGCCACGAAGATATCCGTGAAAGGAAAATCGAATCGGTAATAAAGCAGCGGGAAACGGGGCGATATAATTGATCGCGTGGCTAACGAGGCCAATTATTTACAACGAGTTCGATATAGGAGCCGGTGGTTCACGTGAAAAAATAATGCGACGACTAATCGTTATTCCATTTGCTGAAAGGACAAGACCACGTTTACTCGACTCCAGGCCTGTTATCCCCGTTGCTCGTTGTTTCCGTGATCGATCGCATCCTATTTTTTTTTTCAAGAAATACCTTCTCGATGCTAGATTGCTTCTCGTTCCGTTGGATTTTAACGAGTGACCAATAATTCTGCTTCCAAATAAATCCTCGAATGTAGATACCGGTCGACTTTGTGATTAGACCTTAGGACAAATCCCTAAATTAGATCATGCTTTTCACACTTTTGTGTGTTGCAACTCTGATTCGGCGCTTAAAATGATCAATCTATAAAAATCGACACAGCTGTCACACTTTGCTCATTATACCACAAGAAACCTTAAGGAAATATTCCAGATTATGATTATTTATCAAAAATGCAACACGCGAAAATTTTGATAAACGCGACCTCGTTCCTTCTGTTGCACAGCAGGAAAATGATATTGCTACTATCGGCTTAATAGTATTGCTGTTCAGTGTTTATTTAATCGTATCGCATTCATGATATGCGTGTTAATTTTCCCCTATCTCGATCACGAAAAAGGGAAGAAGTCGGACAACAAGAGCATCCTGGACGGAGCAAGGTGAACGTTATGCAAGAGCGTACGTAGCTATAGATCGATAATAGTATGCAGAATCCTCATGAAGGAGAGAGGGAGAGCAAAAGGTCCGTGGACAGGTCTTGCCAGTCCCGGATGGTCCCAAGTAGACGCGGAAGATAAGGGACCCCCCAAAGGTACGGCGTGCGCCGCCGGTTTCCAACCAGTCCTGGACTCCTCTCTCGGGTGGTCCCCAACGTTCTCGGGGCCCCTCTGTACCCCTTCCTTCTTTATACATCTTCTGCCCTTCCCCCCTTTCTTCATCTTTTCCACGCTCTTCTTTCTTTCCTTCGCCCGATCGTTCGTCCTTCGACGACGATTCCTCGGTTTCCGCGATCTGCTTTCAACTGTTTCCGGTTCGCCTTTGACTCCACCTTTGCTCCCTTCGTTCTATACCCTTTCGCCCCGACGGGGAAATGTTTCTTAAATTAAGATCATTGAATAAGGAATAGGTACATTTTAGAAAGTTAGAAACTTAGAAACTCGGTGATATATTTTTAGAGCATTCATGAAAATGGACGAGAAGGATTAATTATTGAGTTTAATTGTAGTCGCTGGTAAGTAAAATAACTGTAGATATTATAATTTATTAATTTGGTGTATTATTGAGCGAATCGGACGAGCGATCGACTAGACGCGATTGTACAGCCGGTTGTCTGGATCCTTCGCTTCCGAGAAAGGACTCGCGATTCAAAAAGTGCCGCCACTGCGAATTCCAAGTCTAACCCGCGATCTTACATAATTCCAGACGCCCTGGAAGATGTCCTGGAATCGGCCCTGTTCCAGGATTTCTAAGGGCGAGCTAACGATTTCAGATAGCCGACCCCCGTTGCTGCAGATAGGTCCCCTTGATTCCTTTAATCCGCCGTTCCAGAAATTCGTTTGCTCCTTCTTTGTTTCTTCAATCCTCGTATACTGACGCATCGTGTTGCATCCGTTATCATCAACCCTTTTTTGCATTCAATATATTATTCATTATTCATCCTACTTGGAATTTAACTACGAAATGACTGCAACTGTGTTTAAACTGTTTTATTTTTAAAGATATCGGTATTTTTCAGATAGCGTAGGAATCTTTTCCAAACGCTGCGATTTCTAACTTTTGTAGGTTTCACGATTTTTATTTTTGTAAGCGTTAATTGCGATTTCTGTTTATCCAAGTATAGCGATTTTTAATTTCCTAAGGATTGCAAATTTTTAATTTCCTAAGTGTCGCGATTTTTATTTTTATAACACTGTGATTTCTACTTACTTAGGTATAGTAATCGTTCATTTTCTAAGGTTGAAATCTCAACCCTCTCAAATATCTCGATTTTGAACTTCCTAAGCATTGCGTGTGCCAATTATGTAACTGTCGTGATTTTTCACCCTCTAATGATTATTCCTTGCTACCAATCATCGTAAAACCTACAGAATTTTATAAAATTCATAATGACACGATCCAATAACTCCCCTTATCATTGATAATCAAGTCGTCTTGGCTGTACACCCGAACAAGGCTCGATTAACATAAAATCGGCATTCATCGCCGTGTGAAACGCGATCGTGTCCCGATTTCTCTGTCCTTCCGAGCCGGTCCCTGGTTAGAGTTAATGAAAAATGACGTGTATAAACCGTGAAGAGGTAAATTGACCGTTGGCCTTGAATAATCCCCCCCCCCCCCATGAATTTGGTCGTTCGACGAATTCGAGCGCACATTCCCCGATGTAATTCACGTGGAATCGATCGTGCGGATAGCTAGAGAGAAAAAGGAGATAGAAGGGGGAAAGGGTTTCGATTTTTATTTTTTTATTTTTATCTTTTTTTCGTTCAGGCGGAAATGTTTCGGAGGTAAATTGCGTGGCGCCAGGCGCCCCGGGCGTGGTGTGGCGTGTTGCGTCGACTGGTCGTCGTTTCGCCAATTGACGCCCGTTTTGCTTCGTGCTATTTTCGCCGTCGCTTCTCGCCTCGATTTACGTTCGCCAAATTCTGTTCACTAGAAGAACGATCGATGCTTTTATTCTGTACTGGTTAGTATTTGTTTTTTCTCCCTCATAAGTGTCGTGTTTGGTGAAATTGTGGGTACCGCGATCTTTAGTCTCCTGAGCGGAAGGGGTGTTTTATTTTTGTAAAGGCTGTGATTTCTACTCGTCCAGGTATCGCCAATTTTACTTCGTTAAACGTTGTAATGTCTAGCTTCCTAAATGTTGCAATTTTTTATTTGCTAAGCGTTGAAATTTCTATCTTTCTAGATGTCGCGAATTTTATATTTCCAAGCGTTGCGATTTCTACCTTTTTAGGTATCTTATCTTTTAATTTCCGAAGCTTCGAAATTTCTACCCCACCCTCAGTGCCGTGATTTTTAATTTCCTAAGCATCGAAATTTCTACTTTCCTGAGTTTCTTAATTTTTAATTTTCTAATCGTTGCGAATTCTACCTTCCTAGATATCTTAACTTTTAATTTACGAAGCTTCGAAATTTCTACTCCCCTCAGTGCCTTGATTTTTAATTTCCTAAGCATCCAAATTTTTACCTTCCTGAGTTTCTTAATTTGTTAATTTTCTAATCGTTGCGAATTCTACCTTCCTAGACATCGCAATTTTTAATTTCCTAAGCATTGCAATTTGCACCTTTAAGAAGACACGCTTCATCCTATCTTCCCGATCGGATTCACATATTTTTCCCGATAATCAAAGAAATTGAACGTGTCACGCGACAGTTGATATTAAGCAAAAGAGAAGGATAAAAAGATGAGAGGAAGAAGAAAGAAGGGAACGGCTTGAAGCGTTATGCGGCAGCCAAAGAGTATAAGCTTCGCTTATTTCCATTAAAGTCACCGGCTACTCGACTAATTAGATTTAATTGGCGTGCGCCAAAGATCGCCTTAATTTGAACCTCTTTTTTTTTCAGTTTCTTTCGTATAATCCAGCAGTAAAATATATTTCGAATCAATTGCACACCGTCTGGGTTTCTAATGAGCTGTCCGTGAACGAAACGCATTTATATTTGCAACAGATACTCGAAGAATACCCTCTCCTTCTCTAACAGTTTCTTTTTTTTAAGAAAGAAAGTGTTCGTAATCTTGAGAACATGTATATACGTCCTTGAAAAATGTATAAGTAGCATTGTCAAACTTTCTTAAGAATCGACGACGAACACAAAAATTCTCTGCTTAGAAATATTAATAAATATTAATTATATAATATTTATTAATATTGCTAAACGCAAGCTAAACGAAAATGCCAGAAAACAGAAATCGCCCCCTTTTATATCCGACCCTCTCGAAACGGTGTGGTCGCAGAGCACAATTTTTCGAGCCACCATCGTGCGTAAATAAATAAATTCGCGATGTTGCAAGAGCGACGCGTCCGATCGGTTCTGGGCGTCAATCAATCGGTTTTTTAATCGTCGCTGTAACTCCAATTCCACGGGAATTCCGGGGCTCGGTTACGTCCGTCCGTGGAAAGGCTTTTCGACCACAGAACCCAAACGCGGCGAATCCTACCGATCGAAATTTCGATCGTTCGATTCGAGGACTCTTGATTCTACCGATTCACACGCCTTTTCTCACACTTCTCTCTTTCTCCCCCGCTCGTGTATATTTTCCATGTGTACGTTTATTTTGTCGGACGATATTGAAAATACCCGGTTTTTTTTTTCCTAGTATCCTGCAGTTAGCCAACTAGACTGTGCAAACGCGTCGGTGTGTGTCGAATTCAACGGGGATGAATCGTGTGAAACGATTCGCAGAATTTTTTTTCTGTTGGATCTGTTTTTAGGGGGAAACCCTGCCACGAGTTTTAAAACGTTCCTGGCGAATGAGTCTGAATAACGAAAATTGTTATAAAATGAATTGTAGTTTTGATATTTACTTGCGTAACTGTGGTATCATTTTGAAAATGTTCAAAGGATAGAGATTTGGAGCTGGCTCGTTGCCAAAATGGATCGTCAAGTCTACCTAATGTAATATTCTAATTACATTTTTATCGTATTTTGATGACTTCCTTTCGAATTTTAACAGATACTTTGACGGATCCTTTGATATCCAAATTTTTTCTAGAGCTAAATTAAAAATTCAATTGAGATACAGTTAATCCCCTACGAAAGGGTTAAAGTACACTATAAATAAGTTCCAATAAATCTTACAAAATAAGATACACGTAGGATCGATTTTCCAAAAAATGGATTTTCGACGTCCTGAAACACATCGGATCAATAAGATCAAAAAATAACACAGAACCATCGGACAGAGGATATCGGCCCAACGTACACTCGCGCGAATAAAGTGGTGGGCCGATGGTAGGGGTAAAAGGAATCTCACGAAAGGTAGAGAAAAAAAGAACTATGTGAAAGGCGGGAGTGGAAGCGAGACGAGATTTTTGCGAGGGAAAAAGGTATATACGCGCACGATAGTAAAAGAGGAAGGGAGAAAGAGTGGTCCGATTAGCCGACAGAGAGAAAGAGAGAAGGGAGTAACACGTTGAGAAGAGTGAAGGGGTGGGGGGTGAACAGGGCGGAAAGAAGGTGGGCGGCATCCTTTGATCTTACGCACACATGCTGTTGGAAAAAGGACACGCGCATATCTTCCGCAAAAGACCCATACATATTCATGATCCGGTGTGTGCACGCACGCGCAAAAAAAGAGGCGAGCGAGCGTGCGTGCGCGCGCGAGACCTACTCGCCTTTTGTTTAACCTCGTGTGTACGCATATTGTGCGTATGCACGCCATAAATTTGTATAGCCGAGCGAGAAAAGGGGAGAGGAGGGAGATCGAAGCAGGCGTAGAATGCGCGGGAGAAGTTTCTGCACTTAACTAAGCGGTCGAGAGGGTGTTGCCCACCCAACCACCCCCCTCGTCTCCCTCCACCTCATTTCCCTAGCTTCTCTGTCTCGGTTCCTTTGAACAGAGAGCCGATCCGTACGCAATCTCGGGGCAAGTTTTCGATAATCAAACTGTCAATTGGATTATTCTCTTGATATACAATTTCTGGAAGAACGAGAGTTGTCTGGGGGCTGAATTCGGATATCAGTTGTTGGAAAAGTCGAAATAAATAAATGCTTGAAGCAGGCCATCTGTTTCTTCTTGGCGCGTTTCCCTTTCTTAACACGTTGACTGCCACGAGGGTCACCGGTGACCGGCACCCGAAATTTTTTACAATCACATAATTAATAATAGAAACGACGAAGTAAACCACGGATAACGTTATCATTAAGCTAATAATGCTAGCTATCGATTTGAAAGGTTAAATTTGAAAATTAGTTGATTATATTCTTAATAATTCGGATTTCAACGTGTCTGACTACACACGTCCGTTTTCACTGTGCCAGTCAACGTGTTAAAGGAGGTTCGGTCAAAGGACTTGGTTAAGGAAGGGCCGGACTGTCAAAGGTGTCCTCACGACCGTGATTTCTGGCACGGTACAGAATTGTATTGACACTCGCAATGACGAGTCGTGGAAAATACAGTCAGTACTTTAAAGCTACACAACGCGTCAATTGTTATCACACCCTATCGCCTATCCTGACCAACGCTTTCGTCTTACACAGTAGAATTCTAATTTGAAATCGAAGTTATCTGGATATTTGGACAATTCGAATATCGGTACAGTTGCAGTTTGAAATTGAAGTAACTTGGGTATTGGTAGAACTTGCTTTGGGAATTTGGAAAATTCGAACATTCGAGTATCATTAAAATGGCAATTTGAAGTTTCAGCAATTTGAGTGCCAAATTTTCCTGAAAAGTCCATTTTTTGAAGAGCAACTTGAAGAATCGACGATAAACCATGAACTTTCGTTCGCCTGCTTCGTTTCCCACGATTGGTAGCGTTCGATGGTGTTCCTCGAAACTCGAAGCCCGTCAGTTCCATAAGCTACAGTTTTCCCCGGGGACTCGTTTAAAATCCCCCGGCTTCTTCAATCGAGCCGCGAAACGATCCGCATTAAACCAGGTGAGAAAATTCTTGACGGTCAGCGAAACAAACTGTAGGATCCGCGGCGAAACGGAAGGGAACGAATGGTATTCAGGGAATAATATGCCCGCAGTGCGAAGAATCCTCGAGGTCGGCACGGAAACGGATGCTAATTAATGACTTAATTCTCTTAATTGGTCATCGCGATCTCGCACGGATTGGCCGCTTTCAGGCCCTCGGTTTTCCCACACTCGACCACCCTGAGCCACGATCGATCGATCGATCCTTTTGCTTCTCTTGATTAATTTTTCAAGGTTACCGAATTTCTTGCTCGCTCACCATCGGGTTCTTCGGGGGGATCGTTGTGTCCGTGGCGCCACCTAGACGGGTTTCGTAGAACTTCCTCGCTGGTTTAGCATGGAACAGAACCCTAT
Source organism: Stelis phaeoptera (assembly GCA_943735885.1). Classification (NCBI taxonomy): domain Eukaryota; kingdom Metazoa; phylum Arthropoda; class Insecta; order Hymenoptera; family Megachilidae; genus Stelis; species Stelis phaeoptera. The sequence goes on along the minus strand of OX030932.1, from coordinate 14,589,689 downwards.
ATACAGGGTGTTCTAAAAAAATACTTCCGTTTTCAAGAAATTTATTTACTCCGTATTTGTTCCTAGCGTAAATCAATTCTATTAATCAAATATACGAATGCTGAGAAAATTTGAATTTGAAATTCGACCGATTCGAATACTCGATTATTGGGATTTCGAATGTTTTGAAAGGATTAAGTGTCATTTTGAGAATATAGACTTTTGTCTTTTTTAAATGATCCTTCTTAAAAATTCCTTTTGCAAAAATTAGAAGGAAATAGGTGGCAGTCCATTGCTATGAAATCTTTATGGAGACACTGTAATTATTTCAAAATTTCTAACTAATTTCGTCATTAGTTGCAATATCCATTTCTGAAAGAACTGATGTCCACTCCTATAAAATTGTAGCCTCTGTAATATAATAATTAACACATCGATTGGCACAGTGAAAAACGGACGTATGTAGTCAGACACGCTGAAATTCGAATTATTAAGAATACAGTCAATTAATTTTCAAATTTAACCTTTCAATTCGATACCTGGCATTATCAGCTTGCAGTTTATTTCATCACTACTTTTGTTAATTATTTGATTACCGTGGCGGACGAAGAATCTGGACGTGTTTTAATCGATCCTACAGCGGTGGAACAGTGGTGGACAACGGAAGAAGAAAAAAACAAAACGAAATCGATGCTCTCTTTCGACACGGTTTCATCATTGAAACAACGAAGTTTCGCGAAACTACGAAGGATAATGAAGACCCCGTAGGATTCGAGGCGAAGGAAAATTAGAACGACGCTGAAGAGGAACGGAGAGAAAAAAACTGGCGAACAGAGAATGAAGAAAACACGATGGACAGACTCTTTTATGCTCGCGTACGACCCGTCCAAGTGGCGTGCTAGCTTTTCAAGCGAGTCGCTGTGCAAATTTAATGCTCGTTTTCCCTTTGTGCGGCTCGTTTAAGCTTCGCCCATACACGCGGCTCATAAATCCGACCGATTTTAATATAAAACCGTTCGTCGCTTTGCAAACGAATCCCGAGCATTTTTCAGATATCTCGATCGCAATTCGATCGCTCGTTTTCATCTTTTCTATCTTCAAGACATTTTTTAATTACGAATTCGATGTTTGAATCATTCGTACTTGAGGAAATTTAGAAGATTTCTAAATATCTGTATTATAATATCTGTATTAAGATATCTTAATATAGAATTTTCCGATATATTCGTCTGGAAATTAGACTTTCTTTAGTTACGGGATGATTTTGCGTAATAATCGTCTTACTACTCGCTTTATTCGCCCTTCGTAGGTTAAATATGCTATCAAATACTCTAGATTCTATCTGGAATTCCCCTAGATTCTTCCAAGACCGAAAATTTATGGAGGGCTACTAAGCGAAGCTCTTTCTTAACACGTTGACTGCCACAGTGAAAACGGACGTGGGTAGTCAGACACGCTGAAATCCTAATTATTAAGAATTTTCAAATTGAACTTTTCAATTCGATAGCTAGCATTATTAGCTTAATGTTAACGCTATCCGTGGTTTATTTGATCATTTCTGTTGGTAATTATTTGATTGTACAAAATTTCGGGTGCCGGTCACCGGTGACCCCCGTGGCAGCCAACGTGTTAAAGAAAATGGTAATCTAGTAGAAAAGGACTATGCCATTCGTTTTATATTCGATGAGTAAGTTAACCATAATATTAAATACTTTAGATTTTTCCTAGAATTATTCTAGGATTCTCCCAAGACCGAAACCTACCGTGTGGCATCGGTAATGTTCGTAACAAGAAATTCATCGATTTTATTTTCTTCCAAATCAGCTGAATTCGTATTTGAAAACGTTTCGTACACAAGGTAGCGTTTCACGGAAGATCAAGGGTTTATCGCGACGTCTCGGTTGCGCATGCAGCTCGAAGGGGTTGTAAAAAAGAGGGGGTTTAGGGGTGGAGAAGCGAGTGGTCGTGGGCGTTCGCGGTGCATCCGGTAGGAGGTACATCGACGACAATGGAAATTAAAAATGCGACTGGAAAGGAGGTGAGAGCCGAACTCGACGAGCCGAGAGCATCCCCCTGGAGTTTTCTTCCTCCGAGTTGATACCAGGATATTCCGCAAGCTGGAAAACAATGCCGCCTTTGCATCAATGCGCCCTCCGAACAGCGTACCGATGAACTTCCATGAAAACCACGTTCGAATATTTATCCCTTTCCGTTTCCTTTCCCTCTCTGTCTAGGCTTGTTGTTCTTTTGTCTGGCTTCGGTTTCTGGTCGCGATGTCTGCTCGTATCGGGAAACTTTTCGGGGACATTCAAATATCCGTTTAACCCTTTCATTCTCTTTGCTCTTTTTTCCAATCTGTTCTCTCCTTCCTTTTTCTGGTAATCGTGGCTTCTTCAATTTTGAGGCTATTTGATTTCTAATTGATTTCTAATCGGGAATCCTTAGGCCAAGCGTCGATAACCTATGGACTCGCGAATTATCAAGTGACCCACTTGAGTTCCGCAAATAAAGTATAATATATAGAAATAAATTATAGAACGTAAACACGAAGCAAACAGTTTGAGATAGTGTAATTTTCCACAGTGCAATTTCCCTTTTAGTGTAAATAATCCCTAACGTTTATATTTCCTAGTGTAGTTATCCAAAGCGTCAATACTCCCTAGTGTAGTTATCCAAAGCGTCAATACTCCCTAGTGTAATTGTCCGTAGTGTTAATACTCGCTAGTATAATTTTGTAAGTTTTAATTTTCCCTAATATAATTATCCCTAACTTCTATGTTCCCTAGTTTTATTATACTTAGGATCAACAATCCCTAGTTTCGATATTCCCTACTGTAATTTTCCCTGGTATAAATGATCCCCAGTGTCAATATTTCCTAGTACAATTTTCTCCGGGGTCAATAATCCCTAGTGAAAATAGTACCTATTGTAAATATCCACTAGCGTAAATAACCCTAGTCCCAATAATCCCTGATGTCAAATACCCCTATTTTTAATAATCCCTAGTAATTTCTAAATATTATTCAAACGGTAAAACTTTTTTAACATATTGTCATAGTTTTCTCAATAAAATGTATCTTATTAGTCATTAACGGAGTGTTTCAAGATGAAAATACCCATTGACCCGAGCGTCTTCTTAATAGTCACATTTTAGTTGATATTCACCCGCAGCCAAAAAAGGTTACCGACGCCTGCCTTAGGCCTTTGACGAGTTCTAATTAGACAATTAATATACTACCGATACGTCCGTAGATAATTCCAAGGATATATTATTATTAACACTGATGAAGTGGCTGACAGCCGAAAGTTACAATCAAATAATTGACAAAAAGAACTATGTAATAAAGCACGGATAGCATTAATATTAAGCTAATAATGCTGGCTATCGAATTGAAAGGTTAAATTTGATAATTAATCCACCGTATCCTTAATAATTAGGATTTTATCGTGTCTGACTACGTACGTCCGTTTTCACTGTGCCGCTCAACGTGTTAAGTCAGATTTCTCTTTTCTTAGTAATTTGATAATTAGTTATCTGAGTTTTAGGCGTTCGTCGACTTATAATTAAAAAATTAAGGTATCAGGGATAGATCTGTGGTAAATTCCTGAAGTGTAGAAAATTTCTTAACAAATATTTCCCGATTCGTCATCAAAGTTTCTCGAGCGAATTCAAAACACCGACCCTACAGTTGATTAAGGTATAAAGAATGGTAATTAGTAATGCGTTGGATGATCGTCAAGAGACAGGGAAATATAGACAAAGAGAGGGTAGTTAGGGGGTTTATTGTTACTCGTATACCGCGTACACGGTACGTAATACCGAGGGTAAGAACGCAACCACTTTCGACCGATCCTCGAGGGTGAAGCATTATCAAGAAAGACGCACCGATGCAAGATTCCTGCATTCGTTTGTTTCGTCGAGTGTTATCCTGCTAAAAATTCTAATTCCGAAAATATGAAAACAATCATTTACGAATCGATCGTTCGATTGATTGCTAATTAATATTCGAAGCTGATTCGGTTCAGTAGTTTCCTGTAAATGAGTTAACGTTTAACGCGTTAATTACTTTGGCGGGGAATACATTTATTAATTATACGAATACACTTCACTTTTCAGTTTTCTGGTATTTGGAGTTTTCAGGTATTTTTCTCGTTAATTGTGCGCTCGATCAAATTAAATTAGTCCTCGGAAGATAATTAAGACACCAGTGTCGTTAAAGGATGCAGTTATCGGAGAAAGCATTTGCAAAATTGTCAAAAATAAAACAACCTCAAGTTATCGTGTTACGATATTGGTGCAAATTATTCTGAAAGAACCGAAGGTCCATCAGTTTTATAGGTCTTCGAAAGTCTCATTAAATTTTCTTTGGAAAGAAACAGAAATCATCCCTAATTCTGATATTATTATAAATCAGTCGATGCTGAAGAAATGTAAAATTTCCCTTAAAACAAAAGAAGCAGTAGCGTGATCATTCAGATTCTCTTTGCGAATGATTGTTGTGCATTTTATAATAAATCCAGTCATTTTTCTTCCCTTATTTTTAAGAAGAAAATACGTATCAAATAATCATAACATCGTGAACTGCTATGAACTTTAAACGATATTAAAAGGACCAAAAGTTCCGTTAATTTTCCTTTAACTCTTTGACTGTTTATTTTAATCAAATTTAATCTATTATTCTTACAATTTTTCGTAATTTTTATTATTCTGCGTTTGGAGTACCTAATACGACGATTTCTAATTAACCCTTTGCACTCGGCTGTCCACTCTAACGAGACATATTTAATTTACCAGAGAAAACGCAAAAAATTGAGGAAAGGAATAAAAATATTTGTAACTTTTCCGTTCCAAAATAGCACAGAAATGTAGACTAGATTCGATCGTATCCAAAACTGTTCCGAGCGCAAAGGGTTAAGTAATTGAAAGGATATTAATAATGCAAACGACAAAATTCTATGAAAATTCAAGTGTCACCCACGCATGGCTGACGTGGCAGTTAAAGTGTTAACAAACTAAGGAAGAAACTGAAGGAGCAGCCAATAAGATTATCCCCCGTTAATCATTCTTTCCTCCCTTATCTTCGAGAAGAAGAAACAATCAATATCGTTAAATTTCCTTTAAGAAAGAGGAAATAATATGGTGACCAATAGAATCAACCAGTCGCGGACGATTATTCCTGGTGGCAATAAATTCAACGACCACTTCTTCTTCTTCTTCTTCCTTTCTCTTCTCTCCTTTCCGTGAGCTGTTTGTCGCAAGCTCTTCATTGCTCTGCCGGTTCGCCAACGTATCCGTTTCCTCGGTTGCACGTGTGTAAGGCAGGCATGCACGTGATGCACTTGATGTACCGAGTGAAACCGCCCCGTGCTACGGCACTAATTAACTGATTCTCATTACGTAGCCCCGCGCTACACGAGGCCTGGCTGGCTGCGTTTAATGAGACCACCGGTACGGGCGCGGGCTTCATCGAGAAAGGCATTCGACTCGATGGGAATTTGTTATGATAATATCGATCGGCATGGCACACACAGGAGACACGACCAGTTTTCGTTCGCCCTCTTAACGAGACCCGACCATACCCCAACCCTTTGTGCTTCCATTTTGTTTTGCACTCGACGGAAAATCGAACCAGTTCGCCTCCGTTTACCATTCGTTTCGCTCGGTAATAATCGTCGGAACGAAGTGTAATCATGCTCGAAGGTGACTCCTTTGTTCGACACTTTCGTTGCTGGCTATTTGTTACCTTCTTCGACGAGTTAATTCGTCGTACGGTCGAGAAACTTTCGCTGGTAAGATATATGTGGCTTCGAACACTGAGTGTTTCGTGAATCGATTCGTATTTATTTATTTTTCTTATTAAGAACGATTTTCTGTCCGTTGAAGAGTCACACGGTTAGGGGGTTAATCGGATTATTTCGGTTTTTATTTATAACTTTTTTAACTACGAAGCGTCAACAGCGTCGTTAATGCGTTATGGATCAAATATTTTATTGATAACTATGTCCAGTGATCAACTATTTATTTTATCGAATGTTTCTGTATTACCTACTTATAATTTGTCGCCACTTGGCATAGCGTTGTAAGTACTTTTGATAAAATATCAAGATAATTTTTGAAGATATAAGAGTTTTAAATTAAAAAGCTTCCCTAATTCGTCCCAACAAGCCTGGAATTATTTCTCATAATTAGCAACGAAAGCATAGAATATTCCAAAGGGATTCATCCTTATATCATTTTACAATTGATTCTGATTTCAATAGCGTACAAAATGTTGTTTGCCCGCGAAGGTGTTGAGTGCTATCCAGTTTAATATTTGCGAAATTCGATAGCCGATCAGGTATTCGCAATTTGTTTGTCCGCTCGTCGACGAGTAATTTCGTATCGACGCCTGAATCGGCCTGCAGGGATTAATTAATTCGAGAATTAAATATTACAAGTTAATAAATCCGACGCGAATTAACGCGTTCAACCTCTCTCGTGAAATTGTCGATGGTGTATCGTTGTTTCATTAATCGTTCATCTGGCTAACAATTCAACGCACAGTCTGCATCGCGTTGCCTCAAATTGTTTAATTATTTCACCGATGAACAAGCGATGTATATGAATTTGACAAACATTGGATGAAGATCTGTGAATTCGGTTCGAGTTGGATTATTAGAACGTCTCAAGTATAATATAATTTGTTAGAATGGATTAGGGTGTTTGGACACTTTCAAACAGAATATTTAAATAGATATTTAAATATTTGTCAAAAATTCAGAATACAACAGCGCTCTAATGATAGATACACGTCGGTACGCGATTTAACCCCTTGCACTACAATAACGTGTCACACTCGTGACGCACCTTACAGTTTAGACGGGACTTCTGTCGTTCAAACTTTGATCACAATTGAATATTAAGTTTAATTCTGATTACAGTTTACACAGTTAATGTTTGCCAACTACGAAGTATATGTAATAATTCAGTTTCCTTGATTTGTTTTATCGCTGAAGTAATAAATATTTAGCTATCAGCTTGATTAAAAATTCGAAATAGTAAACTTGAGTGAAAAACACAGAAGTGGAGCTGACTGCGTCAACCATGGAGGCAGAAATGTGTCTAATATCGAGGCAATGCTGTACTTCGGCAGTCCACGTGCTAAGACAGAATTACCAAGAAAAGGCTCGGAAAGTAAGCGAAACGAAGATCGATCCTGCGTTTCGATCCTAGCGATCATCGCCGCCAGCCACCGGAACTGGAGTGCCAGGAAGCTCGATCAGTCCGCGCGGTTGAAATCGGTGGCTCTTTGTCGAGGAGGACCGTGGATGGTCTCCATCACACGCGAAATGCCCATGGTACATTGTCCTTCTAGCCAGGAGGATCCTGAATTCCCATTGGACGAAAACCGTCACAGCTACCACGCCCATCTGGCCTTCTATACAGGCTCACCTATACCTTCGGGGTGCTCTCTGTCTCTGTCCAGTGCACTGAAAAGTCTCTCGATCCCTCTCTATCCCTCCGTGTCGCTTCGAACCCTGATGTCCAGGTGTGTGCGAGGAACGGCGTACATGCGCGACTGCTGCACTTCTATCGTTGCACATGCAACACACAGGGCTGTTTGCCCTGAACCAGCCAGTCTTCACCCTTCTTCTTCCTCTTCTTCTTCTTCTTCCTTTCTGTTCACGGTTCCGTTTGCAACCGGACGACGGAAGGAAGGAAGGAAGGAAGGGACGAATGGATGGATGGGGATGAGTGAAGCTACCCTCGCGCGAGCAGAAGAGGACTTGCTATTAGCGAGGGCTCCGATCCGTCTCCTAGATTCGTCAACAATTTTATTCATTCCTTTGTCGCGGTCATCAGACGGACTACTCGAGACAAATATTCGAGATCGAGTGGCGAACGATTAAACGATTACATTTGAATAATTTTCGACCCCAACTTGATTCCATCCGGGATTCGGCCACTTCAGGTCGCCATTGGTTCGAATTGAGGATGCTTCGAGGTACCTAATATCCATTTGTGAGTGAAAATCGAATGGAAAGATTTCGACTCTCAGTACGATTTCCAATCGAAACAGAGACTCTTTTGGTAGCTTCTGGCTTGATTGTTGCTGTCAGGAGGACACGTATGTTTTGATTTGGTTTCGTGTTAATTAGAAATGATGGGAAATATTTGAACGCAAGTAAGAATTAAATTTTTAACGTTTTCGGATCTAATTTGCCAATGATTCGTTTGGAATTAGATAAATTATGACTGTCGTGTGATTTGTTGATGAAAATCGTAAGGAATCTTGTTTGTTTCTGATCACGATCGGTTCGTACCTGTCGCTGAGCCGCACCTAGGAGAAACAAGGCACACATCTAGGAGCACTGATGAGTTTTTCGAGTGGCAGCCAACTCGTTTGTTGTTGAACACATGTGAAGGAGGACGGAGCTGCTTCGCTTTTTAGACTTTCGTCTAGCTGACCGTACTCATTACTCCCGTCTTCCGGGGGAAAGCTCACCTCTTCTCTTCTTCATATTCCTTCTTCTTCTTATTTTCCCCGACGAGTGCTTGTTCCTCCGGGTCGAGATAGTGAAGTTGGATGACGACGCAGACATTTGACGTTTCATCCAATACACTTTGCATTTGACAAATCATTTAATTAAGAAATATAGAAGATTAGGATCTTCTAATCTTTGAATATTTCTTGCTTTGAAATATTATAAATTTTGATAGACTTTGACGCTGTATTTATTCGATTATTTACTTTCAGAGCACCCTTAGTAGATATATTAATAGATGAAAATTTTGCGAATTTGGTTAACGTTGGGTCGGTTTCTGTGTTAAACTAGAAACTAAGAAATTGATTAATAAGCCTAAGATTGTGACAAATGCTGAGAATTCGAAATCAAACAAAATAATTACAGATATAAAATTGATACCTTCGGATTCTGAAAGATTCTTAGAAAAAAATACAGATCGTCGTTTTACAGCGATCAATTTTTCCTTAAAACGTTATTCCAGGTACAATGCGAAAGGTATTACCTGTTTCGAGGAGCGCGTTGTTTCTTATGCTCCAAGGACCTTCGTGAAAGCGTTTGAGGGAAAAAGAAAGAAAGAAAGGAAGGATCCAAGGATCCGTCGACAAAACGCGCGAGAAAGAGGGAGCTCGTGAGTTTTGAATGGAAAAGAAAGAGATAGGACAAAAATAAAAAAATAACGAAACACGAAACTGTACGGTTGATGAGAAGCTGTTGAGAAATGGTCAGTAAACGAACTATTAGGTGGAGAGGAAAAGTTAGAAGTGGCGGATTGGTTGAGAAAACTAAATGGGAAAGGAGGTGGAAAAAAAAAGAACGGAAAAGCGGAGCACGAACAGGCATACTCGTCGGATAAGAATGAAATTCAGAATGGAGGCCAGTGTGTGCTTGAAGAAAAAATGAGACAATTTGTGAACGAATTGAACCAGCGATGGACAAAGTAAAATAATTTCGGGTTCTCATTTCTTGTATTTTTTACAATTTTGATAATTTACATATTTATTCTAAATAAACGTAAATTAATCTATACTAACTATAATATTGGCTATAATAAGAAGAAAACGAAATGTTTCTTCTTCTAAACTTTTATCACACTTTTCTCGGAAAATGTTCTTATTTGGACCGATGTTTATGCGTGCTAACAGAACATTTCTCTGTTATGGGATTAATTGTATTAAACATGGAGTGAAATTTGTATCAGAAGCAAAGAGATGAAAATCACGCGAGAAAAATTCGATCCGCTCTTAATTTACACCCACGGGAAGGCCAGGAATTCGTTTCATATCGAATACTCCTAACCCCTGGGAGGGTAAGCAATAGTCGTCGCCGGGAAATATGGACGAGCAAAACGTCCCGTGGGACGTTCTGCGCAACGCGTACATCCGTAATCCGACCGTCGCTACCCGGATCGCCGTCTAATTCCTTTAATTAAATACGCAGGCCTCGCTTTCAGATCCTCTTCTGAATACCAGAACAATTTCTGCATACCTGAAATAACTTTTGAAATGATTCGCGTCGGTATTTGACCGCGTGTAACGGTGTCGGTATCAACATATGAGGTGTGTTACTTAAAACAGGATAGGCAGTTAATTATCAATTGAAACATAAGTTCTTTTAAGTTATTAGATTGTCGGTTTACTCGTGTTTGAATTGTATTTTATTTATCAAAGCTTGAGGAAATTTAGTTACGAGATAAATCAAATTACGAATTCTCAGCTTAACCATGGAACCGACAAATTAATGTGGACTGAAGTTTCTTGGAGACATTGTTTGTAACATTGGGGAGAGAAAATTGAAGTTGAAACGTTTAGTATTTCGACGAAATAAATAGAACTTAAAGGGAAGCAAATATTGTAGTAGATAGAAAGGATCTAGCGATTTTACTTGTTAAGAACTTGAGAGTAGAGTTGAATGATAATAAAAATTGACGTCACCATTTGAAGATTGACCCACCAGTCGACTAGACCCGACCAACAAGAAGGATTCTCAATGAATATCTTGAACAAAAGTCTCCGACCACTCGACAGACCGATCGTCACCACTCAAGATAATCATCATTTTACCATTTCAAACGACCCTTGCCTCGACCAATCGTCTTCAAATACCCAACGTCGGTTCGACCCCAACAGAAGAAGAAAAAAATCCTTTATCCCAGTTAAAAAAAAAAGAAAGAAACAAAAAAGGAAAACATACACCGCTAGCATCCCTTTATTAGCCGATAAACGAGCAAGGATCCCTTCCCTCAGGGGTTAAGGATCGCGTTCTATCCAATTAGAAAAAGACGAATCCTGTCTTCCCTGGGTCGTCAGGATCGATCCTTTCTCGCAGGATACACGTTTGGTAACCTGTCTCGGGAAGGAGATCTCAGGGCTGTAACCAAAACGAGATCCTACGGGATTCCCTCGCGGAAACGAAAAACCTTCACGGGGCGAGGGGACAAAGAACAAAAGAGGGGGCACGGGGCTGGTTCCTTCATAAAGGCACAAAAGTGTACATCTTCCTCGAGGAAGCCCTCGTCGGAGAAAGAAATGAAATGAAAGAGGAGAGATATCTATTCGGTAAACTGACGGAACGGACAGATGGACGGACAATGTGATGCTCATCATTCGATGGACAAAAGGGTCCGTCTATTGCGTAAACACTCGTCGAGTATATGAACCGAAATGGAACACGAAGAGAGCCCGTATTGGCAACAATGAAGAAGAAACATTCGAGATAGACGAAACAGGTCGCGTTCGCCAGACACTTTTTTTTATCATAGATTAACAAGATCAATTGGGTGCCGTGCTATCCTTCCCCCCCTTCTTCTATTATCCTCTGCCATACTTTCCACGTTTCCGTGATCGATCGTCAGCTCGATAGCTTTCAACGAATCGGTCTCGTTTTGGAAATCTTCGCAAAGGAAACGAACGAAAACGCCGATCGTTCTCGCCGCGGAGTCTGATTACCATCGGGACTCGATTCTCCGACGAACGATCTGCGGTCGACGGTGATGTACTTTAAGGATATCGATACGATATTTCCTTTCCTCTCTTCTGGAAACGGTGGTTGCAACGAATCGTGTGGCAGAGTGAATTTTTCTTCTTTTGAATGGTTTTTCGGAAGCTGGAGAAATGGGACTGTGGTGCTTTGTATCGGATCGGCAAATAAATTTGTAACGTTTTCTTACAGTTTCGAAGTTCTCTGATTGTAAGTTACGTAGAAGAGAGTCTATTCATTGCCAGAAAGCGTTATTTAACTTTGACTGTGAATTTTTATATTATCAGGAAATAAAAATATTAATTCGCGAAGATTTTTGTAACTCCAGCGTGGCAAATTTCGATACATAATTGTACGGTGAGGAAAATATGAAAATCTTGAATTCAGGTGCCAAATCCAAAGTGATATTACGAAAATAGACAGTGAAATTATTATTGATTTAATAGAGAAAAATTGGTGCCACTGTTTTTCGTTTTTCGTGCGGTCGCGGCGGTGAAAAAGCGCGGAAGGTGCGGGGTCGAGTGCGTCGAAGCAGATCGACGGTAAAAATGAAATCATGCGGTTGATGAATGTAAACAAAGTCCATAGTGTACACGAAAGCCGTGAACGTCCCAGTTTCGACGCGGTCAAACTTTGTTCCGGGCTGAAAAATACGTGAATTGGAAAAAAAAAGAGAGAGAAAAAATGTGTCGTGTGAAACGTCAGCATGAGAATTATCCATTTTAATACGTTTATAACACTTTGAAACGAACAGTTATAATATCTTTTCGACGCTTGTCACTATTTTGTTTCTTTTAAAACGTCAAATCATTAGATCGCAGAGTAATTTATATATTTTTTAAATGATGATTCTCTTTTTCGGAGGTCGAAATCGATGGTGTTCCTTCGGTAAAGGCGTTCGAAGCGTCAGAGAGTTAAAATGTCGCATGGTCGCCATTACAGTGGCCATATTTACCCTGCTCGTCAACCCTGTAGGGGGTTCTGCACTCATGGTGCCCATATTGGCCACCATAAGTGGTGTACAGTACACGTCAAAAGTACCCGTTCCGCTTAAACAACCCCTCTTCCAACCATGAAAGCATTAATGGCAAATATTACCCGCTTCAGATTATACATACTTTTTGGCAACTGCGATCGTGGATAAATATTGAAAGAGTTGATTTTGTCCAAACCTTATTTAAATATATACCATATTAAAATCTATAACAAAGAAAATAGCACACAGCGGCCTGACTTGAAGGTTGAATAAAAAACAACCCTATAAGTGTCTCCTGGCAATAAAATAAAGAAAGTAAATGCCTAGAATTAAAATATTTCAATGAACAAACCACCCAGATCCCAAAACGACGAATATCGTTTCACCCTGTCACTCTTCGACTCTCAATTAACCCTTCCCCCCGGGAGCACCCCTTTGGAAAGTCGATCAGACAAGGGATAATCACGAACGGGAGACAATCGAGCGCAAGCTCGAACGTTTCAATCCATCATGCGATGGGTGTACAAAGTTTTGGACCAACCTTCCATCATCGATCGTCAGCGGACAGGGAAGCCGTGGAAAGCTCGACGGAGAGCAACAATGCCGATGGGACGAAGACGAAGGAGTGTTTGAGGTCATTCAAACAAAAGCCGACCTCCGTCGATGGAGGACTCGTCGATCAGACTTACTCTCAATCTTCCGATGGAGAAAGAGGAGAGAAGTTCGTCGCGTTTCCTTCTTCTCGCGACTTCCGTGCCAGCCTGCCTTCCGTAACCGAAGAAAAAAGATGAAGAAGAGTCGTTCTCTGCTAGTTTCTAGTGGAGTGGCTCGGCTAACAAGTTACTGCTAACAAGCAACCCAGCTTCTTCCTCGACTATCCTCCTCCTCCTTCTTCTTCTTCTTCTTCTTCTTCTTCTTCTTCTTCTTCATTTTTTTTTCTTCTCGCTTGCAAGGACCGACTGCTGCGAAGGAAACAACCGGCCATCGCGATAATAGGGCTTTGGTATCCACGTCGAGAGAGCCAGAGCAAACAAACCCTCTAGCAAACGACGAACAACCAACCAACCGTGTTCGCCGAGCTACAACCTGTCTCTCTGTCTTTTCTTTTTCCTCTATTCTAACGACACGATGATACTTTGCTCGCGTTTTCGGGCAAACTCGATCCGTTTAACCAGATGAGGTAGCTATGGACTTCTGTTGGGGTTTTAGCGGTGGAGACTTAATTCTGAGAGATTTGATGTCTTTCTGTGGGATTTGTTAGACTATAATTGAGACGTTAGCTTTGCCTTTACACACGTGTATCTTAATTTGATAGATTTGCTAGAAAACTACGTAGACTGTGTTAACTATTTACATTGCCAGGGGATTTAATGGCGTTCTATGGGAATTGTCGGACTGTTACGGCACCAGTCGACACCGATGTCCGACCTTTTGATCGGTCCAGCAGCCAAGCAAGAACCAAACGAACATTTCGTCACGCATCGTTCACCCGGAACGGTTAATGAACTTAATGCGATAAGAAAAGGCCAGATGTAACCGGACGGCAGGACGCGCTCGAAGCTTCGGATTAGCGATGCGAGAGCAGGCATGTTGCGCGCGTGTACACGCGCCGGCTGACCAATCAAAGCCCCCGGCTCGTCTCTGTACGAAGCCTATCGGGATCCCTTATGTACGTGTTTCTCGTGGCTTCAGCCCCCGATGCACTCGACTCGTAGATACGTTGCACGACGGGGACACACACGGCCACCCTATTAACCGCCCTACTCCCTTCCCACCCTCGATTGAATTTCCATGTGTGCAATTAATCGCCCACCGTGAAACGGTTTCAAGCTTGACAGGGTTGGTCGGACGGATGGACGCGGAGTGGCCGCACGCGTGCACCGGCTAACGTGTAACTTTGTTTGCCGGCGAGAGGGATGTTTTGGTTCGACGAGTGTCCTGTGGCACCCTTTGTCTCGCCCCGTTTTGCACCCCCTTCGATCCGTACGGCATGGCAGATCTTTATCGTACCGTGGAACACAGAATCTCCATGGTTCTTCTTGCTTTCACCAAAACCAAGTCGGTCACTCTTGGAGATTTCTTGGAGGTAAACTGTTGTTTCGGTGGAGAATTTTAAGATTTGGTTATGGCTAGGTTTGATTTCATTTCGATGGGAGTGGTATTTCAAATACTTTGGCAATTCTGAGAATTTTGCAGGGAGGCAAGTTTCTGTTTTATGAAGGAAGCGGGGTTTGCGAAGTACGAAGGTTCAGTATTGCAAGTATTTGGAACTTTTGATGTGTTTTGTGAAACGAAGGGTTGGAACCCCGTAGAGTCGAATGTCACTTGGAATGTTTATCATAATCGTAATATTTCGAGGACAAGCGTAGTATTTTAGAAATTTAAATATCATTTATTTGATATTTTGGGGATAAGTGTTACCAGGCCTAACTTCATGCGAGGACACTCATTAACCCTTTGCGGTCCGAATTATTTTTCTATTATTTCTTAAAAATGTCGTTTGCGAAGCGACGTAACAGTGTCCCTGTGATCGAAACTAATCGACACCGGACTGCAAAGGGTTAATATCTAAGTACACGATTAAACCGAATGATCAAAAATCATATGTACCTACACTTAAAGAATCAACTTCGAAGGTAACTGTGCAATTCCGTGTTCTTTCGTGCAGAAATAAGAAGATGGAGGATAGATGGTTGAATTTCTAGTCAAAAGTCGGTTGAAGGAAAATCGAGAGGACGATCGGGGGCGGAAGGGGGCGAAGGTGGAGGAAGGTTCGGGAAATGGGGTAAGTAAGATTACGAAATCGCAAGGTAGTCGTTGCTCCCAGGCGGATTTCCTTTGCAAGGCAAAGTCAGGCAAGGGAGCGACAGTTGGCCCTTTGAAATTCGAATTGTTCGCCAGCGGCGAGTGAGCAAGCGCGTTTCGTCGGCTTCTCCGGTTTCAACCGTCTAACCGCTTTCAGCACACTTCGCTCTGAACACCGTGCGACAATAAAACACATGAAAAAAAAAAAAAGAAAATGGTAAAATGAATCGTGGACCGCTTCCTTTTCGGCTGTTTGCGCCGGCGGCCGACATCAGAGGCCATGGCTCTTTCAATCCTTCTCTGATGATGCTCAAACTATTCTGTTCGTTTAAAACACCATAGTTCGTTAAGAGCTTGTCAAATTTAAAGCAAAAGAGACCACAAACAGTTTCTATTCGTTTTCGACGGTAATTCTAAATATTTCCGTAATTAGCCCCTCTTATACTAACGTGTAATAATAATTTGTTAACATATTTTCTTAATATAAGTGAATTGAAGGGGGTGGGCTTTTCTGTATTTTGTAAAAATATTTTCTAACGAAGATCGACCGTAATTACTAGGACCGTTAAATGAATAAATATATGAATATTGCATAAAGATTTCAGCTTTCATGAAAATAGGTACCAAAGGATATCCTTTTTTTCTGAAGGTGAGGTTACGATTCGTGGCATTGAAAAATGGTACCGACATCCGCCCTTAAAATACACGACGGTTGGACGAGTTTCGTCAGGGTCCCCGCGTGGAAGAGCAATTAATAATGCTCCGACGGAATTATATCGGCAGCAGAGCGGGGTTCAGGTGTGCAAACAAGCCCGGGGGTCGAAATTACCGAAAACTCTCGGCTGCACCGGGATTTAATCTCTCGCCTACGGCCGATTGCCTTCGCCTCACGAGGCTACACCTTGTAGCCATCGGCGATCCAGCTAAACCCTATGAAAAATACGGTGCAGCCTCCTAAGAATTGAACAAAAGGGTTAAAAAAAAAACTGCTAACGTATCTTACTTTGGAAGCATAAATTTATAAAACTTGGATTTTTGGGTGAAATATTTTATACATTGGGAAAACAATATCTCTGTAGAAATATTAATTAATTTGAAATTATCGGTATCTCTGCAGTCCATTATCCGAAGGTTAAAACAATCTGAAATGTTAATAAAGTATTAGTTGTTGTTGTTTGAAGACTGTTAGTCTGGAAGGATCAAGTTTCGCATGAGACTTTTGTCAATTTCCTGGTTGATTTGTTTCCGAGAATAGAAAATTGATCGACGGCACGGTAGCGTTGGGAAACGTTTCGAACGTGCAACCAGTTAACACGCGAGCCGCGACTTTATGACAAAAGTTTTAATTAATTGCTCTCCCGGGTATGCGGCAATTAATTTGATACAATTATACCAGACAGTCGTTTGCGAGGCAATTTACGATGTTGCGAGTGCACCGGCTAGAGATCAAATTTGTTCGGGAGAAAAAAGAGGGAGATCGGGAGAACTCTTTTCCTCTAGGCGGATTATTGGCGTAATTAAGGGTTGCAAAAGTGTTAATTTTATTTTCGACGGTCGATCGATCGATGAAAACTTCAGCTTCAACAAACTTTCTCTATTTTACCCAAGACTTGTATTCATATCATACAAATTCATATGAAAATATTAATTTTCTTTTTCAGTTTGCAAATTTTAGAAATAAATTCTACTAAAATTCCAATTTTTTTAAGCTTCAAAACGATTAGTTAGTTCCGTGAATTATTGGTTTCAACCCATTTTGTTTTGATTTCTCCGCTCCCAGCTCTGCTTCTTTCGTCAGTTTTCACGGCATACGCGCGATAAATTTTAATTTCATTCGCGATCCACCTTCGGGCGAGTCAATGTTTACCTCCGAAGATTTGTTAAACAAATTCGCGAAGCAGCATCGTTCAACCTTTCGCGAATAAATCGGTTCTCGTTGCTTTTTGCTTGCTTAATAAATTCTTCTTCCTTCTTTCGTGTTCGACAAATTCCGTTTACGCGCACGATGCTTTGGTTACCGCAGTCGCGTTCTACGAACGTATAAACAATTTACATTTTTTCATGCAAGAATATTCGTCGATACTTCAATAATTTTATTCGTAAAATTTATATATTTTCTATGGTTAAGTATTTGCTTTTTGTAAAACTTGAGCGTCTCGTGAAAGTTGAACGACGACAAACATCTTCCATTTTTATCTGAAGCTTGCAAAGATCGCGGATACAGGGTTTTGAAAGAAGAACGTAGCGACTCTCGGAGCCGAGCCTCGAATACTCCATTGGCAAGTGTTCTTCAGGGTTTCTAGGGGTTTTGAAACTCGCAAAGAACACGGGGAAAGCTCTGTCTTCTGTACATATATCTTGACTGCATCAGAATCGTGTACGATACAGATCAACGATAATAACTAGACTGCTACTTTGATACGTTCAAACGTTTGATAATAAAAATCCATACTAATTGAAAAATTATTTCACAATTTTTCCTATAATTCTTTATTTCAATAATAACATCCATGGAAAGAATCCCGTGTTCTTAACATAAATATTACGATTAAAATTAAATTTCAAATTCACATTTGCATTGTGGGATGTCGAAAGCGTGACACATTGCTATAAAACAAAAAGTTCATTATTTTATAAAAATTCAACGAAACAAAACATCGTTTTTATCAAAAATTAACGAAAGCTTCCCTGCTTGTGTATAATTGTGTTAATAACGGGAGGGAAAAGGATCTACTCGAGGTTCGAAACTAAACGTCGAGCACCAAAGGCAAACCCCATGGCTCTCATTTACCTCCCCCTGGTCGAGGTCCAACCCCATAGGGTACATGGTGAAAGCCCGTGATCCGTTCTCCGTTTCGCGGGTCCCCATTTGTCGCTTTATTTCGAAAGTTTCATGGCACACGTATCGAACGCGTGTCGCAGCTGTGCCCGCCACCATCGCTGCGGCCCCTCAGATTGGATCACTCGGTAGATTATTTGGCTTTATGGTGCGGGGAATATACTATGCCAATATGACGTGGAGGGCTTGTTCACAGCGAGGGTGGTGGTAGCCATGGAAACGCCGGCACCCGTGAGTGTCGGCTCCAACGCCACCCTTCCGTCTCACTTACTTTCCGTCCCCTGCCTTTCTCACCATCTCTCTCTCTCTCTCTCTCTCTCTCTCTCTCGCTCTCACTCTCTTTTCAACCACCCCACTGCTCATATAGAGCCACCCCCTCGTTCGCCCACGCCCGCGGCAGCCGCCAACCCTCTTCCGGCGCCGGTCGACAGCCCCCCTTTGGACCGTACGGCGAAAACCATCCCCCTTCTGTCTCACCCCCTTAAACCTCCTCCTGTAACGGATCTCTATGTACTTCTACCTCACCCTACGGTACATACACTCTCGTCCATAAGTCATGGGACACCTTGTCGTTTTATTTAGTTCACGACTCGGTTTGCTACTTTGATACTTTTCTCTTTTTCTTTTTTTTTTTGTCTAATTCAAATTTGTAAGATAATGATTTTTAATCAAATTAAGCACTGTTCGAATTCATGATGTTTTGTCATTTTTCCATCGGTGATAAAGTTTGAATAATTTTGAAGGAAAATACGCAGAAGGTTTGTAAATTGAGTTACCAGTTTGGTAGAAGAATAAACTGTGTTACATTGCAGTCTCAAAGATTCTTCGACACAAAATCTGTGATAAAAGAATTTTATTTTTCCGAATAAACGTGTATTAACTGGCGATAATTGTGTATTCAAAAAACTAATGAAACACGCGAAGTATCACAACCATTCGTAATCACACAATAGTAACCGTAATACAAAATATATTTCATCTTAATGTCTGAATCTTCATAGTATCTTATAAATTTGTATATAAATTCCAAAATATCGTGCTGTAATTTTGACACAAAGAAAAATGATCAATATAGAAGTACAGATTTCTACTATATCCTTTAAGAAGGCTAGCATTGTTTGTTTCACTTTAAATTATTGATATTTCCTGCAATACGTTGTGTCAGACTTGGAAATACCTCTTCCGCGAAGGGCTAAAGAAATTATATATTCGGATGAAGTTGATTTAAATCTTAAAAATTCACTGAACGTATACGAATATTAATGGACGCGTAGAAGGGTATACACGGTTAACGGAAGTGGTAAGTGTCCGATGACTTATGGACCTGGGTGTACATTCGCGCGTACATGTATTATACGTTATGTGCACGAGCGCGGAGGAGGGTGTTCCTCCCTCTAGGTTCATCCGTCGTCTGTGTGTGTATCGATCAGTGTACGTGTAGCGGCGAGGGTGTCGAGATGAACGTGTGGGTGTACAGGTGGATGTATAGGCAGCCAGGGTGCCTCCGCGATCAATATGGTGGACAGACGCACCGACACCCTCCACTGGAAGGCCAACTCGATTTATATGAAATTCCCTCCTATCTCTTCGACGCTACTCTCAGCCTCCTCGTTTCACCCCCCCCCCCCCCCCCCCTTTTTTGGCAATTTCTTCTGTTCAGTTGGCAGCCTGACCAACGTTCGTAACTATCCGAACATCAAGATGCGCAATCTGATTCAAACGTTCGCATCTTTTTTTCTGTTTTATAATTTCCTTATACTTATATTTACGATAGTCGGTTACCTTCCCAAATTCGATCTCGGATTTTGTTAGAAAATCCTTTTTCCAAAAGAGGGGAACAGATTTTCATAACAATTTCGACGAGGATATAGAACACGGAAGCGCGAAACAATCTCGTTGACGGGATAGAATAGAAGCGGGGGGCGAACCACGAACAAAGTTACTTTGATACTTTGATCGGTATCATCGAAATCGAAACGCTTTGTCCGTCGTTGCACGTGTCTACTCCAGGATATTGCTACTTGATGGCGGTACACGATCGGCGAGATTATATTTCGCGGGGCGAGAACGATGTACAAGTCAAAATACAGTCGCAACCCCCGACGCCACCCTGGTTTTCGAGGGACGGCGGGGACGTGGTTCCAACCTCCCCCGTCCGGTTGTTATTTATTTTCGGGTATTTTCATCGATGCTCTCTTTGATAATTTGACTATTTTTTTTATTTTCAAGAAGGATTTGTTGGTTCTGATAGAAAATCGAAATTTCTAAGACTATAGATCATAGGTGGGGAACGTACGACCTTCGTAAAATCTAGCTCTTGTATTAATTAATATTTAATTATATAGATTAGGATAGTTTGAAAGTTAATAGAATTAAAGGAACTACTTAATATAGCGGCCTCCTTTATTACTCTAATGGTAAAAAGGTTCACCACCTCTGCTATAGATGATATTCTTGCTGTGTTTTATAGTGCCAAATCGAAGTTTCTAATATTATTTTAATTTTCTTTCCAAACATAACATTTTGCGAAACTCCAAATGAAATCAAAGATTGAAGTCGCACAAATTCTATTTTCTTTCGTTTATTACCTGCGCAAGGATAGGAAAAATGTCCAATTTCGAAACCGTGACAGAAAATCGGTGGCTTACAAAATACATGTAATTCCTTTTTCCTCTGTCTGATCGAACATAATTCCCGGGGAAATAATTTCGCGGGGAATTGGCTTCGTTTAGAGGGTAAAATTCGTCGGGAAAAAAAACTCGGATTAAATTACTAAAAGAAATAAAAAAAAAAAACAGGTAAAGAGAAAGTAGTTGTACAGCGAAAGGCGTTTCTTTGAACGCAACTAGCGGATAAAACGTGGGGATAATTGCGATTTAAACGATCAACGCTCGTTTAAATTAATTTCCTACGTAGGTGGGCCATCGCGTTTCCGGTTTTATTTAACGTCAGTCTTTATCCACGATGAAATTCGTACATAGTGGACACGTTACGAGTGATTTTCAGCTGACAGAATTTTAATGCACACCAAAAAAAAAGCCAAGTAAATTCCCCGCAATGAATCTGAAAAATTTTTGTTCGGTAATTTTGCGGAGAAAGGACGAATCGAAATGTGAGGGAAGGGTAGAAAAAAAAAAGAGGAAGAGAGACCTTTGATGAAAGAATCGCGAATGAATGGATCGTATGCTCGTGAAACGATCGAATTGGATTTAACGAACGAGATTTTATTAAAATAACGAGAATTTATTCGCGAAACAATGCCACGTGGATTCGAATTGAAAACAAGAGTCGAGGGGGGAAAAAATTGGCAAAGATAAATGGAAATTGATCGAAACATGGGGGGGGGGGGGAATGAAATTGTATCTTTAATTCACAGAACGAATCGAACATTTATTCGCTCGGAGAAAATGGTGGCGTTGTATTTGAATATTTTATCGAAAAAAAAAAAAAATGAAACTTTGATTTTCCCGGTTTCAAAACACCGGGTCGAAAATTTTAATTTTCCAACAACCACGGTGTAATTAATTATTTTTATCTTCCTTCCCCGGCGGTTTGTATTATGATAACCGGCGTAATGAGATACAAAAATAAAATAATAAAGTTGTTCGGTGCTGCGGGAAGAGTTTCGAGAGCGTATTTATCCGGGGCAACGAAGGGAATGCGAGAATAATTAAAACGTAAATAAACGAACTGAGCGTTCGTTAAGCCCGAAGTTACTAATATTTCAATTCGTTTAACGAAGTGTAAAATGCAAATAATTTGATTTTCCTCGTCGGAGATACTTGAACCGTCGGTTTAATCATTATTGACAACGTTAGGTCGTGGTAAATCAAATTAATCCGTCGCGATGTGTTTGTGATCGTGGGGAAAACGAATGTAACACGTGGCGCGCGAATTTTCTCGATTACGTGACAAATTTGTAAGTTCGACGAGAGCTCGTTTGCTTTCAAAGTTTCTCACAAATAAAGTCAATTTTGCTCGATGGATTTGCAAGGTCGTCATCGTGGAATTTCGAATTTCGTCATCCGATATAGAGTAATTTTTGAGCTTGCGAATATGTAAATTTTTTAAGCTCCGATTTCATCAATTTTACAGTTGACCATTGGGTAAGTTCTGAGTTTCGAATTTCTAAATTTTGCCATTAATTTTCGCAGAATTTCTAAACTTAGCAATTCGGAAATACGTATAGAATTTCCTGTGTTTTAAAATTTATCAATTTGCAAATATGGAAATTTCTACGCCTCGGATTTAAAAATTGATTATTTCACGAATATGGAATTTTCTATGTCCTGAGTTGTAAAATTGATCAATTCGCAAATACGGAAATTTCTACGCCTCAGATTTCTGCATGTCACGACAAAATATCGCCGTATTCTCAAACGTCGAATTCGTAAATTTTCGCGACTCTCCATCGGAGGAAATTTCCAGGAAAATTCGAACGGCGAGAACTCACCAACACCCGACAAATTGCAGAATGAGAGAGAATCCTTTATTTAGTTTCTGCTTAATTATTGCCGCTTTTCGCGGATCCCGAGGTCCGTTTCACGCATACGCGTACGCTGGTTCGCGCAACCGACCACCGGGGGTTGGGTGGGTTGACAGGGGGTTGGTTACACACAGCCTCGTGCACCACACCTATCTGCGCAACGTGTCACTGGCAGTATAAGGGCAAAGCAAACGCCCGCGATAGGGGAGCAAGTCAGCCGGTTCCTGTCAATATCAGCAAGCCGGCTTTACGTATATTGCGAGACTCGATTTACGCGGTGTCGCTTTCCTTTGCCTATTAAAATATTAAACAATTTCTAATGTTAGTTAAATTGTTCCCGACATCTGATCAGTCTAACGAAAATTTTTCCTGTTTCGTAGAATCGAGAAACGAAGGTTAATCTTCAACTATCGTGATTTAAAATTCGAAATATAATATACGGGGTAATTCGGATAGTACGTTGTTTAAAAATTGAAATTTAACAGTATACAACTCGGATCAGCCATCTTTATAATCTAACCAAATCACCCGCCAAATTATTCCCAAAATTACCAGCGAAGAAGCAGAGAATCCTGAGAGACAGTGACCAAAAATCCGATCAAGTAACCGGCTGGTTGAAACGCGAGCAAAAATCCGCGAACAAAGGAGTGAAACTCCGAATGGGGTGTAGTCGGGTGATGAGGATAGGTAGACGGGAATGAAGGGACGAAACAATCGCGGGACAAGTTAGCAAGGCCGATGGAAAAGTTTCCCCGGTGGACGGAGAAAGAAGATCCCGAGCCGGTGGCGCGAATCGTTTTCTCGCTGCTTTTCCCGCGACTGCATCGTCAGGGGTTGCAGGCTGGCTTTCGAAGGGGTTGCACGGTTGCCTGAGGTGGGGTGAGGTGAAAGAGGGATGGTACGGTGGTTGGCGAGGCTCATTTTGTCGGCGAACAGAGACGGTGCACAGTTCTCTGTTGCACCCTTTCCTGTCTCTCGGTCGCCCTTTCACCCTCAACCCCCGTATTTTCCCTTCTGTTCACATTTTCACCTGCCACCCCGCCATCCTCTCTCCTTTCTCTTTCTATTCTCCTCTTCGTCCGTCTTCCGTCTGCTTTATCTGCTCGTCGTCGTCGTCGTCGTCGTTCATCAACCTCTTACCCCGCTTACCCTCGACCCACCCGTTCACCCACCCCCCCTTATGGAGGCTGGTGGTTGAAACGGGGCTGGAACGCCTGGCTGGCGACATTATTAGACGCCCCCGATGAGTCAGTGAAGCCAGGGGTGGATGACGACGTTCAACCAACGACGAGAGGGTGGCCGGCCGGGGGAGGAGGGGGATGGTGAACAAGGGTGGTAGAACGAGTAATGAGAAGAAAAGACGGCGCGTAGCGAGATATCGCGCGCCAGATACGCCCGGGAAAAAGGCAGCCTCGCAGGGGGGAAAAAAAAGGCGCAATTTTCGCGTGCGTTCGCCAACCCTGACGGAGGGAACCCCGGGATTAACCCCTCGTCTAGCCTCCGGGCGAAGAAAGGCCGCGATGGCTTCGGGGGTGGAACGTATTATTTCTCTCCGTTTCTTCTTTCTTTTTTTTGCATTTTTGTTAGTTACTTTTTATTCGTTGTTTTTATTTTTCATCGAATGAGGTTGGTTCCGGAAACATTTATCGGTATTGTTAATAAATTAGTGGTCGATTCTGATTTTAATAGGATCTTTGTTCATTGATTTATTTTTTAAGTAGGATTGGTTTTACGGATGATTTATTGGTGTTGTTTCTTGGATCGGATAATTTCGGTGGATTAGGGGTTGATTGAAGTTCCTAGTACAATTTTCACTTTCGGTTCAAAGGGGTTGGTTCTATGAATGCTTTGTTAACACGTTGACTGGCACAGGGAAAACGGATGTATGTAGTCAGACACGCTGAAATTCTAATCTATTAACCCTTTGCACTCGAGTGGTGCCTCTGGAGGGACATATTTAATTTACCAGGGTATTTTGAAATGCGATATTTAAGTTTTATTTATAGTACAATATATAGAAGATTAATGAAAGGAATAAAAATAAATAGATTCATAAGCATTTGTAACGCTTTACTTTCAAAGTAGTGGATTTAGTTTGCAGAACGCTTTGGTGGAAAAGTAAATTAAATTCAAAGGGTTAAGAATACAATGAATTAATTTTCAAATTTAACCTTTCAATTAGACAGCATTTTCAGTATGTTTTATCACTTCTTTTGTGAATTATTTGATTGTCAAAAATATCGGGTGCCGGTCACCGGTGACCACCGTGGCAGCCAACGTTTAATCCAAATGTTACTAAAAATTTTGATTTTTTGCTGTCACTTTCAGTTCGAAGGGATGATTTATTCTTTATTGAATTAAGCAAGTTTTCGTGGATTATTCAAAATTGAATTTCACTTTAAAAGAGCAATTTAAAACTACAATTTTTCTTTCCATAATTTGGACAATGATCAAAGTTTGGTTAGTATTTCGGAGGTTGATATTTTGTAAAATTTTCTGATACATAATAATTCTTCGGTTTCTGCATGTAACACCAGTTATCATGAATCGAAATGATACCACGCTGGTTGTAATCGATGTCTTCCACCTCTTTGATACCATTTTAAACAGGGCAAACACGAACACGGTTGATTTCCAATTAACTGTAACGCGGCCGTGCTCGGTTTGGTTTCATGAAATACTGTACGAGAGTCGATCCGATGCTTTGCCGTTCTCCTGTTTCTCCATTGAAAAGCCTGCGATTTTATCATTCAACTTTCATTCGCTTCTTAACCCAATCATCGATGAGCCTCCTTCAATTATTTTTTTCATAAAAATGTAAATTCTTTCGATAATAATAAATTGCTGTCATCAAAATAGACTACCAAAAAAGAAGAATGCCGAATTTTACATATTTCTGATATCATATTTTCATCATCGAAGGAGCTTAAACGTTAAAATTTCGATTTCAATAAAATCAAAAAAGTATCATTCACCCCATCCACCCCCCTACGAGAACCGCGATAACTATCACGGAAACGAACTTCGATATTTCCATCCGTTTCTCGCGGCATAAAGAAGAAATGGAAACAACGCAGAAAATATACAGAAAAAGGAAGGAAAAATAGGAAGACAGATAAGGTAACGAGGGGGGGGGGGGGGGGGATGTGGCAGAAATAGGGAAGAGGGTAGGAACGGAGGGAAAGAAGGGGTTCTTTTCATGCCGTCTCCTCTCGGCGAGGTTTTCCGCGGGAAGAGCACAACCCCCGGTTGCGTGTGACAGCCATTTTAATTCCGAGCCCCCAGGGGGGTTTCTGATTTTCATTCCCCATGATGGAACATCAGCCATCCTCCTTTTTCACCCTCCTCTCGTACATCTATCCTGCTTCATCCGTATCTCCTATCGTTTCTTTTCGCTTCTTTCTTGTCCACCCCGTGTTCCACACCCCCTCGTCTCTGTTGCTCCTTCACGGTTCTGTGTCTTTCTCCTGGCCCCTTGTCGGTGGAAAAGCTTTCAGAGACAGCTCAGAAGGGTGGATTGAGAGGGGAGGGGGACCGGATGAACGCCACGGTGTGTCGACTATCTCGGCTGTCGCATCGCGAATCGAATAAAAAGCTGCTGGCTGAGGGATGAACCGCGGCTCCGTTTAATTTCGGCCAAGAACGACCCGGTCTGGTCAGGTCTTCCTTCTTTTTCTTTTTTTTTCGTCTTTTCTCACCGCTGGAACTGGGTCCCTAACCGGTGTCTGTGGATACCATCTTGATTCGTGAACTGGATGCGCCCTTGTTTGTTATCGAAGTCGTAAGAAATGTTATTTTCAGAGTAACTTAAGTATACTTGACGGTGTTTAAGAAAAAGATATTGTCAAAGCTTCTTTAAAAAATAGATGAAATGTGATCCTGAGGAGGTTGAAAACGAGGGTTGTTTCTCTGGTCAAAATATGTGTCGTTTGGAGTGTTTTATTTTAGTTTACTAAACTTCGCGAAGATCTTCGAGATGGGTGGTTTTCCTGTTGAAATCGATTAAAGAGCGTCGGATATAATTTTACCGCGGAATGATTGGTTACTAACCGTTTGAATCCCAGTTTGAATACTGTTTCCTTATTTTATAATATTATAAATTATTTTACCATTTATATTCTAAACTAATCAGTTTGTAAAACATACTAATGTTCAATCATATATTGTTACCAGTGTACTACGACAGGCATAAAACTGACCACGAGTTTACGTTACAGCGTCGGTACCGTGACATTTTTCGACGTGAAATAAATATAATAGTTATCCAAAGTGTTAATCAACCTTCCTTTGTATAACATTCTGCGTAACTATCGGCCGATTTCAAACTATTCCCCCCCGTATAATAAAAATCTCGAGCCACGACAGACGTTAAAAAGAATCGTCCGATTTTCAAAAATTCTGTCGAGACACCCGTTAGTCCGGTCCCAAAAGTGATCTCGCGAAGAGTGCGTGCGTTCTGCCGCCTTTCCGCACCCTCTCCGTGCTCGTCACTGATTCGCCCGAGCCTTCGTCGACCCCGAGGGGATTGAAATTAAAATGACAATGAGGGCAGATCCGAAGGGAGGCTAAAAATGCGTACCCTTGCCATCGTCCAATCAGCTACGGGTCCATGGACGCCATAGCGACCCTTCTTTCCTTCCCTTCGTTCTTTTTTTTTTTTCCTCTTCTTTTCTCTCCCACTTCTTTCGCCATGCAATCCCGTACAAGCGAGAAAGAGGAAGACGGTGGGCACGAAATGAAAACGTTTAAAGCGTCGCCGATCTTCACAGTAGTTTGCAACCCCTTTCGCGACATCGTTCGACGGATGCACGCGTCCGCGAGGGTAAAACAAAATACGATGGAAGTTGTACTTACGCAAACCCCTCGGGTCGGGGATGGTTGATCGACGGGGAACGCATAATTGAAAGGACGAAGGAGACTCGGATCGAGGATCCTCGCGATTAATATTCTAATTAAGGGAATCGGAACGAACGCATCGGGGAGGGAATCCTTCTTTTCATCCCCGTCGTGCATCCCTCGAGTTGAATCACCACTGTGGTCTTCCTTTTGTCTTCCTTATTGCAGTTGCGGGGTATCTTGACGATTGCGATCTTCGATGGAGTAATTAATATTCGAAACTGTTGTAGGAATTATCAGGATTCTGCGGAAGTAGTTTTAAGTTTCACACTGCAGCGATTTGAAATCGTTAATACTTCAAGTTGCCATTTTGTCTAAAAAAAATCGTGAATCGCGTGTTGTAAGTAAACATTTCTTAAGTTCGCAAAAGCCACCCTCGTTGTTTAATTGATCAATTTTAAGCGAGACGATATCGAGGCACTTAGACTATAAATAAATAATTTATGAGGTTTCAAGCATCAAATCATGATCGCTGTCCCGTACGGAACGGATGATTTCGATCAAAGAACGCTGCAGCTCAGAGTCGAAAGCAAAGTAAAAAAAAAAAAAGAAAAAAGAAAAAAAAAGATATGAGAAGAAAAATGAAATCGTCAGAGGAAAAGAGCGATTCATTTCGAGAAAATCGAGAGAATCCACGAACGAACGTTTTAATTTCCGCCCCATTTTCCGTTCAAACCCCCTTTCATCCCCCCGGCGGCGTTCGCTCGATGCCACCCTTCTCCGCCTCCTTCTTTCTTCCATTTCCTCCTGTCGGTGGATGCACGCCATGCAAAACCGTAATTAGTGGCTTCGCGTGTAATTATCGTGGAAAAAAGGGCTCTGAATGCCCATAGTATTCAGGCTGCGCCGAGGATGAGTCCTTCGCGATGGAATCGCACCCAAGCACTCTTGAGACGTGCGCTCGTTCTACTTTTTCCTTCTTTATTTTTCTCTGCTCCATCTTCGTCTTTCTTTTAGCAACTGTCCGACAAAGCTTCGATGCTTCTTTGTCCCTTTCGTGATTCGGTTTCGAAAAACGATCGCGTATTTCGAGCATTTCGAACCAACCTCCGTTTAATCGGTTCGATGTTTGTATTTTCTTTCTGTGGTAAATTATTGTTGTTAGAATTTGTAGAGTTCTACCATAGTTTTGTAACCAATTATTTAGAATCTAAGATAATTTATGCAGCTTTTTGTAAAACATTAATTACAAAATCTCCCGCTGCGCTGTTCTAAGCTTCCAAATAATCTTCAAAAATTCTTATAAGATACTCATCTGTCAATCCGTCAAATATTTCAAACATCGAAGAATAAAAATAGAAAGCCAAGCGTCACACGTACCGTGAACGATCCAGTTCACCCACGAAGGATTAAACAATTTCCAATATAACAAAATAAATAAATAAACAATCGAACGAGATTATCGAAGGTACAGATTAAATCGTATCGATCGTTTTAGCATCGATGGCGACGAAAACGTTCCAACCGATCCACGAACCGATGGCAATCCACCCCGGTTGAAACGAGGACGACCAAAGGCAAATGGAACGAAAAGGGGCTGGTTGGATACGGTTAAGGGGGCGAGGTAGGGGGGGGAGGGGGATGGCTGCGGGGGTTTTCGAGGACTCTACGGTCCGCTTTCGATTCATTGTACAATAATATGACGGAAATGTCAGTCAATTAATAAGCATACCGAAGCTGACTAATTTCCGCCTTTGTTCGTACCACGGCCCGGGGATGGATGAATAAGTGGCCATTATGCGGCTTTTATGATTGGTCAGATCCGTATCACGACAGCCGGTTCCGCTTTTATAAACCAGCGCCGCCACGTCGAAACGAAACCTTTTTTAAACCGCGTGCACGTGCCATTGCCGGCCGGAATACGTATATCGTACTCCTTATTCCTTTTCTTTTACCTTTTTCTCTTCCTTCTTCGTCCTTCTCCACCCTTTTACCTCTGTTCCCTTCTTTTCTTTCTCGCTCGCAGCCTCGAAACTTTGCCCGCGGTCCTAACACTTTGTTCGTCCGCTCGCGAGTTTCCTTATGGATCATAATTTTCTCGGGGATGAGTTGAGAAATACGAGAGTTGTTCATTTAGGAGTTTTTTTTTTAGCGAATTCTTGAAAATTTGCTTGATAGAGGAAGTTAATTAAATTCGGCGGGAATGAAATGATAAATTGGAAAGGTTTTGATTCGATTTCGTCAAAAAATCGCGCCAGAACAGATTTCGCAAACGAACCTTTTGATACAATTTAATTCGATGAAGCGAGCTTTAATGGACGACGGAATAATTAATTTTGTACATTATTACGTTCTCGGATTACGTTCGTTTAAAAGTACGAACGATAACGAGATCCGCAACGGGTAGGATCTTCCGCTTTTTCGCCCCCGTTTGTTTCGTTGTTACTGAAACAACGGAATAAGAACCGAGACTAACAATTACGCCGGTTTTATTTTTTTGTGTCTCCCATAACCTTCGTGGAAGTTAAACTTTCGAGGCAGAAAAATAATTCGCCGACGAGCAAACATTCCTCTCTGCTGATTTTCCTGGTCGCCGGTGTGTTTGTTTTGTTTACGGTAATTAAATGTTTGACCGAAACGAAATCGTGTTGCGTACCGATTAGTCGAATTAACGAGGGTGGCTCGCGGTGAAACCTTGATCAATCGTCAGCCGAGATTTAGGATTGCTCTGGTTGAGTTTTCTATTTGGAAATTAGAAATCAGAATGTCTGGATATCATAAAACCACCCCAAACATTCCGATCCGTTAACACAGGGGTTAACAACCGAAGGTTCAAAGAAGGAAGGGAAAAAATTCGATCGAGCAAGGAATTAATCTCGAGCGGACAAGTGTCTCGATTCCTGCTCACCCTCGAGCGGTAAAGGGTTGCAGAGATGGCGGCGGTTGCTCAGGCAATTATTCGGATTCGATAATGACGATGACGTCGCGTTTCGCTGACACGGCTTATCTTTCGCTCCTCTTGCTTATCTCTCCCTATAACATGGACCCGCGCCCTTTCCCCACCTCCGTTGCTGCTGTTTTCGCTAAGGGTTGAAATATAAAAGAGGGCGTGGCGGGGTGCAGCTGTGCGCCCACGTATCAGCCACCTATATCCTTGGTCCGGCTCGGCGCGGCTTATATTGCCGAGGGGATAATAGCACGGGGGTGCCGGAACGGTTTCATTACACGGCTTCCCGGGGGATAATATCCTCGGATATCTCGCCGGCCGTCCCCACGGGCTTGAAATTCCGTGCCACCGACCCTCCTCGCGTTATGGACGAGCCCTGTACGACGACCCCTTCTTCCAGAAGCCTCGGCAACCCCTTCCCGAGAAGCGATCCAGGATATTGCAGGGACGTTCCTGGCGAGGGGCCGGCTCGAACGTGGAAAATGGCCGATACCGAACCCCCTTTGCGAATCGAACCTCTTACTTCCACGAATATATTTCTATATGTATCTCGTTTTTGCTAAATATTTTAACCATTTGCCGACACTTGGCAGATATGGTGATTTATAAATTTGATAATTTGATCTGGACGCGTAGAAAAATTCTATATAAGTGTATTAATTAAAATTCAACAACTGTCTTGGTCATTTTTAGCCAAAATTAGAATTACTAAATATTTGCCTTAGGAGTGATTGACGAGGCTTTGAAAGTGTTAGGTAAATTTAATGCTGGAAATGTGTAAAATAATGTTGATTTTTAACACTAAACGTACCAAGCGGAGTCAAATCACCCCTTTCGAAATTTCAAATGTATGATGATGGAAAAACCAGTCATATGTAAAATGTGTAATTAATTCATTATTTCATTTATAAAAATACAAATATATGTTTGATTATTCGATTAGAAATCAGAAGTTACGTTGCGAATTATTTCCATTAATAAATTAAGAATCTCTTTCTAAAAATCAACGTTCATTTCACAAGGGGTCAAATCAGCCCTTATGGTAAGAATAGGTATATGTTAAATGAAATTGACATTTATCAGCAACACGTGTTTTCTTTCTGACGCGGCTCGATATCGAGTGTAGTCGGGCGCAATTAATTTCGACAAATTTATCAAAACTGATTGACACTCGATTCCGATTACAAATTCATGAGGAAATTACTGCAGCGTGCCGTTTATCAACGATCCATATTAATCGACTGAAGTTTGAATTGTAAAATGACTTCTTTATAATACGCTCCGGTTCGTAATTGTTCCATCGCTCGGTAGTCAAACATTAATCGACTTCCTGCCGACGTGTCGTGTATGCATATTCAAATTTTATTTACATTCCGACTCCGTTGAAACCATCGACGTTCAAATTCTATTTACAAATGAAAGAAAGAAATCCGCACAGCTGCGAAAGACACCCTTCTGTCTTTCGATAATCCTCTCTGTCTCCGTTGTCTGAAAAATAAAAAATAAAATTTACTACGTTTGGCCGAACAACGACGAAACGGAAATTAATCTGTATACGATTTGAAAACGAAAAGAAAGGTCTGGCGAAGAAAGAAAGGGGTGGAGTCGGGAGGGTGAAATCGCATCGACAGCAAACTTCTTCTTGGCGTGTTCCCTACGTTGAAGAAGTCTCACGAGATCGG
The DNA here is from genome assembly GCA_943735885.1 of Stelis phaeoptera. Taxonomy (NCBI): domain Eukaryota; kingdom Metazoa; phylum Arthropoda; class Insecta; order Hymenoptera; family Megachilidae; genus Stelis; species Stelis phaeoptera. The sequence continues at coordinate 14,557,655 of OX030932.1, read as the reverse complement.
GTATAGGGTACCTTGTGCAAAAGCTTTTTCCCCGACCAGGTCGGCATCCTTTGATGATCCCATGCACTAGTACAATAACGGGGAGCGATCGTGCTCGCGCGCATTGCGATTAGTTGTTTAATGCTCACATTGTTATAAAGGGAAGGGCCCCCCGTTTCCCGTATCAGATGCGTGCTGACCCAACGGGGACCAGTTATTAGGCCGCTGACAGGCCCCATAATCCTGTCGGCCCTCTCTTGACGAGAAAAATATTAGGTTGCTGCCTAAGTTTTGTCCCCGTGACGCGTTCAATACATCTCGGGCCAATGTTTAACCGGCAGACACGTTCAAGCAATTTAGTTCTTTTTTTTTTTTTTTTTTTAAGTAATCTTTCGTGGTATGACTGTGAGAGATTCGATTCGGTGATTAATTAAAATATGACTGATTATTAAATTATAATTGTTTCGAAAATGAGGTAAACTGAAATTCTCAAATATGATATCTTAAAATACTGGGAGACCTGTTACAAGTGTTATTTGTGTTAATGAAGAAATAAAAATTGCGAAAATTCGGGACCCAAGTTCTTCGATTTCTTGAAATTTTATTCATCCCTAATTGCCAAACTGCTGATTAAATTATGGTTGATATTTCCAGAGGCTTCTGAATTATATTATTTATTGAAAATCAGCTATGTTAGTGGCAAAATATTGTAATATATCTCATTTTTATCTGTTCCAGCTCAAGTACGAAAAGAGCTGCCCTCAAACTGGGGTGGAGGTAAGTCGCAATCATTCCCTAATCAATTTCTTGCCTCTTACTAGTTTAGTAGCAACAATTATATCAATCGAATCACTTCAAATTATCGATAACAACCCTGCGTAGCGAGAAAGAAACTTCGAACCTGAAAATTCATAATTTCAATTCTTCTAAAAACTATTCTGAGGTGCTAAAAATTTCATAATAAATAGAAATAAAGATTCGTAATATTATGAAAATTGTCAATATAAGTATTAATAAGCACTGAAAGGGTTAACTCGAAACATCCGAAGGAAACGTATGATTTAAAATAAATTTGAATAAATGAAATCGCGTGTAATGTAAAGTTTTATTTTGAAACAACAAAGGGATCGAATGGAAGGCAAATGACACGAAATGGTGTAGTTTGTTCGAAAGACGGTCGGAAAGGAAGTTAATTATATCCGATCACCAGACTGAATGAAAATATATTCGGTCGAGAACGGCTCGTTTCGAGCGGATACGAAGCATCGTTCGGAACTTCCAGGCTTTTGCCTCCATTGTGCTGGACCGATAGCAGAACACCGAACAGTACGTAACACATTTCAGGCCGTTCGAGCATGAAAACCCTTGGATGGTTATTATATTTAATAAAGACGGTCGATTTTGTTGCAGCATCTGCTTTTTCGGGGCTGAAACACGTGTAAGTTTAAAAGAAAAACTCGTATCGATCCTTCTGTCCAAAGAAACGAGCCATTGAGAAAAACTGAGAAAACACTTTTCTCAATTGAAATATCGTTTGATAACTTGATACTATCTTTTGTCGTATCGTGTTGTTATTAAAGTGTTAGAAGGAAAATATTAACCCTGGGTCATTTGTGACCTCAATCTAGAAAAAGTACTGTACTATACGAATCAAAATTAAATCCATAAATATCTAAATATGAAAATTTCAAATGTTTAACGCTTCGAGCGTCGTATCTCCATATTTGGATGAATAAAGAAATATTTAATATAAAAACAGGAAATTTGTCAAAATTTCGGGAGACTAAACAATCCTAATTCCCCTTTATTTCGTTCAATCTTTTAAAAAATTATAAAAATTCAGTATCTGCTCAAATTTTGTCTTCGATAATCGCAAATAAAGCAGCATTGATTTTTGAACCAATGAGAATTGAAATTTTGCCCATCGCCCATTTTTAAATTCTAACGAAACGATGTCGATGGGAAAATATTCCTGGTTCTTGTTTAGTTGTCGTTTTAGTTTGATGATTTCGATCGTATCGACGATAATGGCGCTATGATGTTCGTGGAATGATTTTATTGTTAAATTAGAATGTTAAGCGGGAGGGTCGTTGATAATAGCCCGGGAACTTGTAATGAATACGCTGACCAGTTATTAATCCCATGTATAATAATAACGTATATTAATGCTGCTAATTCGATTGTAGTTTCATTTCAATGGGACAGGGATGGTAACGATAATCATTAATTATGACGCGAATTGTAAATCGAACATCCTTAGGGGATTCAATGGTCGCGAATCGTTTTGCGTATTGTTTCATATCACGAAATCTCCGATTTGTAACCAATTTTATTGGTAAATATCATCGAATCTGCATGCACGAAATTATTTGAAATAATTGATTATCCTTGTGTTAGATTAATTGTGATAAATTATTGTTGTATGTTTTCAAACTTTCTCGTTTTATAACTGAAACTTCTCGAATTACACTGTTGATCGTTATTTTTATTAGGTTGACGGTCTTTTTTATTCGGCAACCCGATACAGAATCCTGAAACGGTGGAAGTCGAACAGAATTTCATGACCGAAAAGTATTACAAAATCACACTTACGACACCTCAATTTAACACGTTGAATACCGCGCAGGTCATCGGTGACCGGCGCTCGAAGTTTTTCACAATTAAATAATGAAGAAAATCAACGATTCATCAAACCATGGATAGCGTTAACCGTTTGCACTCGGAGCATTTTTGGATACGATCGAATCTAGTCTACTTTTCCAGCAAACCTTCCGAAAAGCAAACGTTCTCTTTTGGAAACGTTAGTCTATTTATTTTTATTCCTTTCCTCAATTTTCTGGGTTCTAATGTAAATAAAACTTAAATGTCGCGTTTCAAAATACTCTGGTAAATTAAATACATCAAAGGGGACAGCCGAGTGCAAAGGGTTAATATTAAGCTAATATCGCTGGCTATTAAATTGAAAGTTCAAATTTGAAAATTACTTAACTACATCGTTAACACGTTGGCTGCCACGGGGGTCACCGGTGACCGGCACCCGACATTTTTTACAATCAAACAATTAACAAAAGAAATGACGAAACAAACCACGGATAGCGTTATCATTAAGCTAATAATGCTAGATATCGATTTGAAAGGTTAAATTTGAAAATTAGTTGATTATATTCTTAATAATTAAGATTTCACCGTGTCTGACTACGCACGTCCGTTTTCACTGTGCCAGTAAACGTGTTAATAATTAGGATTTTTACGTGTCTGACTACATACGTCCATTTTCACTGTGCTAATTACCATATATAAAGGTTCCATCAAGACAAATGATAAAGATTCGAATAGCAATACTAAAACCATCGTTCCAACAAAGAATCAGTCGTACATATAATCATTATCATTAGAGCTTAATATTCCAGTCATTTTTCAATAGCTTCGTGTCCTCGACTGTTCACGCATCAGAATCGTCCAGTCAATTAATCAATCACCCTAAATCACCTTAAGTTTTCCCACCAACTGTGCTCTAAACAAGTTTCCATGGAGAAAGAAAGGAAGAAAAGCAGAAAAAAAATGTTGCACTCGCAGCGTGTGAAGCGAGCGAAGCGTCAAGTCCGCGCGGCTCCACGCCGGGGTTGGTAAGGGGGGAAGGGTGGTGCGTGGCAACGCATCGGGGTGAGTAATGTCGGGAAATGCAGCTAACGAAGTTTACGAAGACACTTAACGGAATTACGCCCTCGCCGGCAATGGCCTCCGCGGATGCCTCCCCTCCGTCCCGTTCTCCACCACCACCCCCCGCCGTTCTTGGCGGCAGGGGATCGTCGCGTTAATTACCGCGAGCGGAGGCAAGAAGCCGGGGAAAATCGCGGCGAGAGAGCGCATCATCGTGACGTGTATACAGGGTGGCTCGTTTAAATGCGACCGAAAGCTGGCCAAAAGTAATATTTTTAAATCCAAGATCAATTGTTGCCATAAACTGCAATAATATGACTTTAAAAATATCAAATATAAAAAAAAATGTTAATATGAAAATGATGATATTTATCCAATATAAATATAGAACGGTAATCTTCTTCTTCTGTTTTCTGTTTTTCATTTTCTTCTTCTTCTTTGTCTGTTTTTTCTTCTTCTCCAATCGAAGAACTGAATTACTTCTTTGGGATACTTTTTTGCTTATTTTTTCGGATATATTTTCCTCATATTGCTTACGTATGGGACGGAGGATGCGAGTAAGTTGTGAAAGATATTTTCCATTGTTTTTATTTTGTCAAATTTTCATGGTTAATCTTCTTTGCACTTTGATGCATCTTTGCTGAAGTCTCTGTTATTTCGGTAGATGTTTTCACGATTTAACTTCAGTTTTTTTTTTTTATCTTGGAGCTGTCACGTTAGAAAATAAAAGATCTGTGGTCTTACAAATTTCCAAATATTGTAAAGAATTTCAGAGTTAATGTTTCTAGATTACGAATTCTTTCATACTGCATCCATTTATCATTCTGTGGTCAATATATCTTAATTCTGTGTATTCATAAATTCGTGTATTCCATTGGGTTCTCCTTTTTCGTGACAAATAAATAAAGCATCGGTCGAAAGTGTTCGAGGCATTAAACGGAGCACCCAGTATATATCGTAGGGTGGTTGGCGAAAGGTCGCGGAAGGAAAGCGGCTGGAATGGAGGGTGGGTATGATCGGGGGTGCAGCAAAGGGAGGCTGGCTCGGTTTTGCGTCGAAGAAGGGTGTTATTGACATGGTGGGTGTCGCGTCGTCGGCCATCTTGGCCTGCCTGCACCCTCTCCTCTCGAGTCTCTCTCTTTCCCTCTGTCACATTCACCCTCTCCCCAACACAGCCATCCCCTAAAGCCTCTTGCTCGTGCTCGTAGCTCGGCGGACGTTTCTGTCCCGTTCGCGTCCAGGACATCCTTGTGTGTCCCCCTTGTGTCGAGTGACATTCGGGCTGTACGACCGGCCTAACCTGCCTGACAGACGCCCTGGGCCACCCTTTTCGACCAACCCCGGCGACGAGCTCCGTGAGTCCCGGGGGTTGCTTGTCGCCATGACGACCGTAACCCTCCTCGCCCAACCCCTGTCGGCCAAACACCGCTTTCTGTCCCTCGGTACACACTTCTCCTACTCCTCATCTACCTCTTCGTTTCTCTGGCTGTCTCTTTGCTCCTCGAACTACCCTCGACCATCCCTCGTCGTCGATTTTTCCGTCTCTACGACGATCCATCCCTCCTCCTTTAACTCGTTGCCTCTGCACGATGATTCTTTGGATTCTTGCACCGGGTTTTGTTCCTTGCACCTCCTCTTTTTTTCCTCGATGCTATCCATTCCCTTCGTTTCCGTATATTTTTATACCTTCTTTGCTCTTCTTCGGCTACTTCCCGAGCGATATCGACGTCGACGTTTCTTCTCCCTAATTTTCGCGTTTCCATCCCCGGTCGGAAGGGGGAAAAAAGCAGAGTAATATCGGTCCTGAAAGTATTTCACCGCGTTCCTTTGCCAGTTATCAGCCATCTGGAATTCTCATGCCGCTTTTTTAATTTCACTCTTTTTCCATGATCTCTTCCGTTCTTTTTTATTCCTTCTTCTTCCTCTTCTTTTTTTATTTATGTATTTGCTCGACCCGTTTCTCCGTTTTCCGGATAACGGAGAGGTATTTAGACGATATCTGATGAATCTCTCATTCTTTGTGTATGAGGGATGTTTGAAAAGATCCTGTTTTTAAGTTACCAAAAATATAATATCTCATCATTTCTGAGTTCCGAAAAGTATGATATTCTTTTCCTTTTTTTCTACGGGTATCTTCCTTGCATTTTTTTAACTCGATTCTCAGCGCTGACATTTCCTTTCCAACAGTAACACTCGCGACACCCCTTTCAACGTTTCCTCGACAATGAGCCGCGAGTTTCTTCTGGTGCTCGTTTCACCCCTTATTATCTCTTCCTCCGGTCGCCAGAAATAGTGCTCTCGAGTGGAAACTGCTTCGACCCGTTCCACTATCTCGACAGCACAGCTTCTTCCACGCATCGCTCTTCACCCTCATCCACCCCCTTCTTCTTGTTCCCTTTTTTCCCCCCATTCTCTCGACTCTTTTCGCGTGGAGTTTCTCTTCCTTGTTCGACCAACCCCCGGGCCACCCTCTGCAGTCGCAGCAACCGACACAGCGACCAGGTCACTGGGTGGATGTTTTGAAGGAACGAATATTCGTTAAAATAATAAAGATTGGATAACAATTTTCAGAGGAAATTGGAAATGTCTTCACTAGTCACGATAGTTGGAAAAATCATGGTTTTATCATTCCAATTCAACTGATACATTTCGGTAGTTGACTCTTAGGAGAGTAGATTCATAATTTTGCGAAATTAACGGATTAATTTAACGAAAGGATTATACATTTCGATAGTTAACTTCTGAGGATATATTTAATAACTCTTCGAGAAAATTAGTAATTTTCGACTCGTTGCTTCTGTCCGCTTTCGCAAAGTTTTCCAAATTAACACAGCGATGGTATATTTTTAGGTAACTATACTTTCGACAAAAATATATATTCCTCTGTTCTCTGTTCGTTCTGAAAATCATTTCATTCTTCAATTACGAACCACCATCCGTACGAACGATCCGCAAACGTAATCGGCTCTCAAACGTTCCGGCATTGATATTCCTGACGCGTGCCTGCGCCAGACGAATGATCGGGAAAATAGACAAATAAAAAAAGAGGAAAAATCTCACGAATTAATTAGCAACTGTCCCCGTTCGAACGCAGCGTCGCAGATATTTCGCATTGAAATTGCCCAGGGTTTTCGCGATCCTACCCCCGGTGTGCACAATACGAGCCCAGTCAACGACATATGGACGATGCACGGCAAAGTGCAGGCGAAACAATCATTTAAATTCGCGTTAATCCCTTTGTTGACGATCGCTACGAGCATGATCGCGGAATTTCTAATCCTCCCCGAACGTACAATGGATTCCCGGGACCGATCGATTTTCATTTGTCGCTGGTCACAGGCACGACGGAGGGCGGCCAGAGGGGATGATACCCACGTATTTCGAAAATTGAAGACGGTCTCGTGTGTTCCAAAGGGTAAAAGGAAGCAATAAGAACGTCGGGAGGAAAGAAGAGGGTTGGATGACTCGGGAAAGCCGATAAGATGCTGGTGTTTACGAAGGAATTCTTGATGGAAACAAATGCCCTCTGTTTATGCTACGTGTTTTTCTTGTACGGTGAAAATTCAATGATTTTTCCACGTTTTTCCTTTTCCCTGAATGTTCGTTTTTTAAATAACACGACAAAGTTCTTATGCTGTATGAAGATTTTGGTTAGGTAATTTTATTGGTATGGAAAAATATTATTTCTTGTTATTAATTAAAATGCCTTTATCAGAAATCGTGGACGTTATTTACCGTCGGCTTTTCCATTTCATATTTCAATGAACGCGTTAAATTCGATTTTGAACGAACCCCTCGTGAACGTCCACGCCAATGGCTACCTCGAGGGCATGCCAAAGGGATGGTCTTCCTTCCGGCCGCGAAAGCAACACAAAATCATTACATTCCCGGACAAAAGCGGACGATTGCGACCCTTGGCGAACGAAGGAGAATTTGGGGGCGAAAGGGGACGCCAAACAAAGGATGGTTGCTGGCGATCGAGCTCCTCTCCACGTCCAAGAAAAATCCAGGATATTCTGTTGTTGTATTAGGGAATTTTGATCTTTCGAATCGTAATTTTCTGGAGAAATGGTGAATTTATTAAATTAGGAAACTTGAACCTTCCAAATCGACGCGATTGGTCGGAAATTTCTCATTTTCATGCGAATCCATTAATCAACTTTTATTATTTTAAGAAATATTAACCCCTGTTATCTTAAATTATAAAATGTTGATTCTCGAAACCAACGCGTGTTCCTAATTCCAAATTTCCTTCAAAAATGTTACCTAAACTTCTGTTTTCTTCAAAATTTCACAAATAAACCTTAGATATACCATTAAAAAAAAAAAAAACATTTATTGAAAAGAATCTTGTCATTTCTTAAAATTGTCTGAAAGGAGACCAATAAGGGGATGTCTTCCGGTGTTCTTAACGCGACTCGTCTCCAAGAGAAAGCACGAAATAGAAGATGGTGGCGAATCGACGAGAATGGACTCCTTCTCTTCATCGAGAGGACTTAAGAGTATTTGTTGTCGACGACAGCGGAGAAACGGAAGCAAGGGGGAAGGGAAAGAAAGTCGAGGACCAATTAATTCGTGGCTGCGGCTTGATTTAGCAAATCGTCGCTAATTGGTTTGATTGCGGTGCTTCGCGAAACTTTGTGGCCGCCGGAGACAAAAGCCGTATCAATACCTTCAGCCTTCCCTGTTAATAATCTCTAATTCTCCAAGCAACTTTCAGCCTTCTAACGATCGTAACAAAGGGACCGATTCGACGATGGGCGTACAATTTCACGCTAATTATCATTATTATTGCGTCGTAATTGCTCCTCGTTTACAAACCGAAACAGGTATTATTACCGATTCTTAGGCAATTTTAGTGGGATACGAATTTGGAAGATTTCTTCATTACAAACGTGTCTTTTTATCAATTAGAAAAATGGAGGCTGGAAATAGCTCTCAAAGGTTACAAAATTTAACATACAATTAGCATCATATTGTACAGATAATAATTCGGACTAATTTATTAAAACAAATTTGCGCAATTCGTAAGAATGACATTTAGATGTTTTATTAATTGACCCCGTCCGACGTGAAATCGAGGTCATAACAAACTATCAAAGAATCGTGGAATGAATCCGTTCACTGTTCTCCCGGCTTTCTTATCGGCGAACAATCCCGGTCGAAGATGGAAAAAAAGAAAAAGGAAAAATTGAGCGGTACAATACGTTATCGTGTCTCGCAGCGTATTTCGTTTCCATTCATCGCGGAGAGCATGAATGAATCGTTTCACGTCGATCACTCTCTCCGTATCTACTCCGTTTCACCTCTCTCGACCCCCTCCCCCCTCTGGACCTTATCAATCACGAATAAGTAAACAGTTGATACGCGAGTATAAAGGGAACGATTCTTTGATCCTTATCATTGAGGGGACAAGACGATCCTTGATCGTTAATTAAATGAAATCATCGTAGTATCGCGATTGTTCGAGGAAGAAGAGTCAAATATGGTACAGGATGTTTCAAAAATATTAACCGAACGATTTTTCAAGACAGTTCAAGATGATGTCATCTAGACATTGATATCTATGGGGGATCTTTTTGTAGTTCCTTGATTGTTCAAGGACAGGGTTAAATGCGATACAGGGTGTTACAACAATATCAGAATTTTAATTCCCAAATATACGAAGGTCGTAAGTTATCGAATTTGGATCGTATGACGACCTACGAATTAATAAAGGGTTAAATGCGATACAGGGTGTTGCAATAATATTAGAATTTTAATTCCTAAATATACGAAGATCGTAACTTATCGAGTTTGGATCGTATGATAACCTACGAATTAATAAACCTTTAGAAAGTAAAGGGTGCGCTTTTTAATTTTTAGTTATTTAATTATTTAATTATGAAGCTATAACGCCTGTCCATTTCATTTTTAAGCGGTAAGTAGTGTATTTGACTTTCAATATCGTGTCACATACGTGGCACACCTTACAGTTCAGATGTGACTTCTATCGTTCAAACTTTCATTACAATTGAATGTTAAATTTAATTCTGATTACAAGTTTTCTTAATTTGTTTTAACGCTGGAGCAATGAATATTTAGCTCTGACTGACGCACCTGTCGAGAAAATCGTAAGGCATACTAATTAAATGAATTTAAATAATTAGTTACCCGACGTTATTGCATTTTTACAAAATATGTGTCATCGTATTTTCGAGAAAGTAATTCAATGTTATCCGTCGTTTGTGGTTTCCATCGATCACGGTTTCATCCCCGAGGAAACAAGAAGCCGCAAGCGTCCGTACGTCGTGCATACAGCGGGTTAATTCGATGGCGACGTTAAAGGGGGCGTCTCTCGAGGGTGCGATAACTTTCGGCGTCGACTGTATCGTTGGATGATACCCCCTTGGGGTTTTCTCCCCTCGGGTGTTGGGGTGTGTTTCGTTGCCTGGCAACGACACCCTCAAAGTCCCCGTTCTGATTGGCCCCCCCTTCCCTCTTTTCCTGTCTTAGCCGTTCTCTCTTCTCACCCCCTTTCGACAATCAACCAGCCGCGACCGTGCCTCCTCTATCGACGATCAACACCACCCTCGAGGCGCAACATCGCCACCCCTCCGTCATCCCCCTTCTGTCTCCTCTACGGAAAGTAGAATGTTGGACACCTCTTCTTCTGGTTGATTATCTTTTAGAAAACTAATCGCAACAACCCCTTCGTAATAATAACTGTCTTTCGATATTATTTAGGTTAGATAGAAATATTATTGCATCGATTGTGAATTGAATTCTTTCGCGAACAAACTTTACCCTTCTGTGTTTGGTATTTAACCCTTTGCGCTCGAAGCATTTTTGGACGTAATCGGGTCTAATCTAATTTTCCAGGTATGCTTCCAGAAACCAAACGCACTATGTCGGAAGAAAAGTGTTTCTATTCCCTTCCTTAATTTTCTATATTTTGATACGGGTGAAACTGAAATTTCGCATTTTAGAATACTCCGATCAATTAAATATGACGCCTCAGAAACACCAGTCGAGTGCAAAGAGTTAACATTTGTAATGTCCGTGTAATTATCCAACCTGAAGTGATTTGAGAAATCATGTAAAGGATACCTAATCGTAGATGCGATGGAGCAATGTTCGAATAATTTTGATAATAAATTCTCTCCAGAAATATTCTCTATATTATTTATTTGCTGCGCGTAGTTAAGCCTTAAGCAGTAGTATCGATAAATATTGATAAAGAAGAAAATTGTTGTATATTCTTAATGGAAACGCGAAGAAGGGAAGCATAAAGCAATCGATTCACGAACGAATTAATCGGCAACATCATCTCGTAGCACGGATTCCTCCTTCAGATAGCAGCCTTTTTCTTCCTGCTCCTTCTGGAGGGTTGTTTCCGGGCAGGAATCGGCTCGATCGTCGAAATCCGCTTACGAATAAACATCCATTTCATGCCTTCTTCTTTCATCGTCATTTACGATCATTTCTATTTTTCTGACTTGGTAAATCGCACGAAAGGATTATACTCGACCCATCTTCTTCATCTTCTATGACTCCATCACCCGTTTTTACCCGTCACTCCTGCCCCCTTCTCTTTATCTTCCTCTCTCCCTCCCATCTCTCTCTCTCTCTCTCTCTCTCTCTCTCTCTCTGTTCCTTCGAGTAGCTGGCTCGCTTTTGTCGACATCCGGCATCGCAGAGGGTGGATAAAACCCACCCCTATTGATCCCGCTCAATGGATTCTCTCTGCCCTTTCACCTGCCAACGATCCCGATCCCGCTGTTTTGACATTCCTCTCGCTCGTCCTCGCTCCCGAGTTTCACGGCATTAATAGCCCCGTCGACCGACGTGAAGGAAAGGGGGCAAAAGAAGAGGGGGAGGTAAGGGTACGTTCTCCGTCTCTTTTTTCCAGAACGAATCCTTTCAGCGGCGAAGAACTCCCTAAATAAGCGTAATCCTTTTCAGTCGGTCTCGAGCGGACCCCTTAGAAATCGCTCGCGTCGAGGATCATGCGAAATAGACGTTACCCTTCCTTCCACCCCCCACCCCCCCTTGCCATCCTTCTTCTTCTTTTTTCCCCTCTGAGATTTAACGCTGAGTCTCCATTGGTATCTTCTTATTTCGTCTCCTTTCTTTTTTTTTTTTATTTTATTTTTTGTTTGAGTGTTGAGAAAAAAGGGGCAGATTTTTATAAATAATAATTCGAGCGGCAGATGTCGATTGGGAAAGATTCTTTATTGACGGAGAAAACGATTAAGACTTATAGAAGATCGTAGTTATTAACCCTTGTTGGACCAGGTGGAGAAGGATCGTGTTTCTGTTTGGATATTTTTCAATACGATTCGATTTTCAGGAGATTCTAAACGGACTCTCGACACGGTGAATCATTTTCACGGTTCGGACACGAAGAATGACGCGTTCGAATGCGAGAATGTTGCAGATGAAATGGATTTTGAAGAAATGTTTAACGATATGTGAGAATTTTAATTTGTCAGGATGATAGAACGTTGATTTTGAATGTTCGGTTTGATCAATGATTTGTAACTTTTAGGAAACGCCACAGGATACCCAAAATATATTATTGTACTCGAACGCACAAACAGATCGAACAGGTTATAAGGGAATTGAATAAAACTGCTTATAAGCACAAAAAGTAAGGAATTCTTTGATTTGCCATTGAACATGTTGAAAAATCGAGCGATCATTCGATGATTGTTTCTAGAATGACCATTTTAAGCAGTCGGGATCACACTTGTGTTCAGGATTCCACAAGAAACAAGACAGAACTTTGCAGCGATTTATTGGATCCTATAAAGGTTTACTTTTTATTAGTTTTACGATATTTTTGAGCGATTCTCAAATTTCAAATTTTCAACTTGCTATTTTGTAGCGATTTCCAACCAAAAATATTGAAGTATTTATACAATATTTATCCCGCTAAACGTACCGCTTCTTCAGCATCTATTTCAAAAGAATTTTCCATATTCCTTTGTATCGAAATGCAAAAGAAATCTCGTTTAGCACAAGGGCTGTCGGTTTTACAACGAGCTCAACAAGAAGAACATTGCACACTTCGACGCGTTGAAGGCTTACGGTTTGAAGCCGGTATGGGATATCGAGGATTTGGTCGCCATAGGAAAAAAAGAAGATATTTGCCCTTACTTTGCGGCCAGAAACTTGATGGAACAGGCGGATATCATCTTCTGTCCTTACAATTATATCATCGATCCTGATGTCCGAGAGAGTGTAAGTTTTTTGGGCAAAAGAGGATTCTCTGATTCTTAAAGTGGCTGAATTTCTTGGAATTTTGTTAATAATTGTATAATATTTAAAGGGTTGTCACTTGACAAATATGTAATTATTGGTCTAAGGGTATATAACGTGTACAATAAGTTTTCAAAATATCTGCAGATGCAAATCAGTATAAAAGATGAGGTGATCATCCTCGACGAGGCCCATAATATCGAGGACAATTGCAGAGAGGTGGCCAGCGTGACATTTCGCGAGGATCATCTCATGGCCGCAGCAAAGGATTGCGAAATTCTTGCGAAACAAAGGGAGATAGATTTTAGTACATACAATACTCTGAAAGTGTACATTTATAAATTGGTGCATTTCTTGAAGACCATCAGCCTCGATATAGTTGTAGGTTCTTCATTATTTATGTAATTCGAATAATTCATAGTGTTGAAACATTTCGATTTTGATGACATAAAAGTATCTCAAAACAGCACTTATGATATATTAATTTAAAGCTTAAGATTTGAAATAGTTAAATAATCCATTACTATTTTTGAAACGTTAGCAATTGAAAATTGAATGTTTATCGATAGACAATATTAAGCTATATATTGATGAGATCAATGCCTGTTTGAAAAATATTTATATAATCATTTTCGTTAGACTTTAAGCTTCAAATTGATGTGCCATAAGTATTATTTTGCAATAATTTTCGGTTATGAATATTTTCCTGAATGTCCTCGGTGCGTAATCCAGGATTAATATTCTTTTAGAAGGACAACACCAACAACACCTTGTCCAGTCCGTACTGGTCTGGTGCAGAACTGTTGGAGCTGTTCAACATGCACAATCTTGGCGAATCCGAGTTCAAGTTGTTCCTGGCGGCCAGCAAAGCAGCGATCGCCGACGTTAATAAAACGAAAGAGGGGAGTCGGACAACTGAAGAATCCTTGGAACCGATCATCTCTGCGAGCACCCAGACGATATTGGGGCACCTAGTGTTCTCCATGCGAATGATCACCTCGGAAGAATTCGTCAACGACTACAGGGCGTGTGTGATGGAAAAACTCGTAAAGGATTTCAGACATGTAATGTTCTATCATTGCTATACACTCCTTCTTCGCGGTTTAAATGATCAAAAAATACAACATTTTGAATGGTTACGAGATTGTCGTTCAAGTTTCAGCCACCCGAGGACGTCTGGCTCTCGCCCAAGAAGCAAGAGGCCGCCGCGCGAAGCCTGGAGTTGATTTGCATGAATCCAGGAGTAATTTTCGCGCCGTTGTCTCAGTCAGCCCGTTCTATAATCCTCGCTTCAGGTACCCTGACTCCGGTTGGCTCGTTCCAGAGCGAATTGAGCACGAAATTCCCGCACGTGTTGAACGCCGGCCATGTGATACCCAGGGATCAAGTTTACGCGACCTACATGCCCACAGGACCCAATGGAATTGTCCTGAAAGCCAATTACCAGAACGTGAACAGTTGGAGCTTTCAGGTGATGGTCCTGAAATAAAATTCATCGGTTACTTGGAACCTCGAACGAGATTGCATATTTTACTTTTCAGGACGAGCTAGGATTATTGTTATTGCAAGTCTGCGAATCGATACCACACGGGGTTCTCTGTTTCTTCTCCTCTTACTCCATGATGCACAAGCAGATAGAAAGGTGGAAGAACACCTCAACTTGGAACAAAATCGCGAGCGTTAAACGGGTGTTCATAGAGCCACGTTATGGGGGTGATCTGGCAATGATCATGGAGGAATATCTCGAGGTGATAGAGGATACGTCGCCTGGGCCAGTGGGAAAGATCAACGGTGCTCTCCTTTTGGCGGTTTTCAGAGGCAAAGTGGCAGAAGGAATCGATTTCAAGGATAACGAGGCTCGTTGTGTGATGACCGTAAGTTAAAAAAGACACGGAATGTTTTCGACTGAAAAAGTTTCTAATTTCGAGAGAAGTCAATTTCTGGCAAAAGAAATTTGCATCGTTTCATGAAATATTCTTCTACAGGTTGGTATACCGTTTAAGGTCAGAAATGATCCGGTAGTCGATATGAAATTTAAATACAACGATGCTAATGTCGCTAAAGGTCTTCTGAAAGGCTCGGAGTGGTACTCCATACAAGCGTTTAGGGCTTTAAATCAAGCGCTGGGTCGTTGTTTGAGGCACGCCAATGATTGGGGAGCAGTTTTATTGGTGGACGAAAGGTTCGTATAATTTTAATGAAAATATCAACTGAAATATTATTGGTCTTTGCCCATTGCAGGTTTTCGTTAGAAGACAACAGGATGAAGCTTCCGAAATGGGTTAAAATGGTGGTTAGTAATTTTTATACATAAATCATTCACTTCGAACTGTAACAATATTTACATGATACGATTTATTTCCAGTGGATTAATCAAAACGGATGCGATATTAAAGAAAGTCTTCGTAATTTCGTAGCAAGACAAAAAGAGAAGCAAAATAAAAGCTAGCATAGGATTTGAATCATCCGCCGTGAAACAGTTCTACAACAAAATGATTGTATAGGATAGGTTTTTCATATTTTTTCAAATAATGCTTTAACTAGAAAAAATAATATTTTATATAACTTGAGTAATTAAGTGTGGTTTAATATAAATCCAAAGATATCTAACTAATTTAAAAATTAAGTGTATCCCTCTTCTGTATCATTCTAAGGTGCTTCCTCTTTATTTTCTTCAATTTTGCAGTATTTGTGATCTGTAAGAAAACATTACAATTAATCTCAATTCTATTCTTCTCATGTTTCCAGTTTAACGTGTCAACGAAGACTACTTACAACTTGAACAATTTCGCCCTTTTTGTTGTTCTCTTCAGCACGCTTCAAATTTGCTCTTCTCCTTGCCTTCTTAGTCTCCTTCTCTGCCTGTTTTCGTGCTTTGATCTCCCTTGTCATTTCTTTGGCACGTTTCAGGTCTTCTTTCATTTTTTTCTTTTTCTCAAAGGACAAGCGTATGCCACGTGTTTTAATGATGGACGAAAATCTGTTTACAAAGGAATAGGATCACAAATTATGGATGATTTATAACAAAACTCGTGATATTTTACTACGAACCGTTTCTTTTGTTCCTTCCATATTCTACCAGATTTCGGTTTACCCTTTGGAATTAGTTGTTCTAAAGATTTTTCTTTCTTAACTTTAACCTTCTTTGATTCGGTACTCGGTGGACTTGTGTCGGTCGCTGTAGATACGTCATTGAGTATATCTTCCACTCTTGTTACTTTTTCATTAGTTTCTATCGTTTCTTCATCCACGGTTCCTTTCTCAGTTTCCATCGTTTCTTCATCCATGATTTATGTTTTAACAATAATACTATAATCAATCGGTAACTTTTGTATGTAAACAACTAAGTTAGGTTAGAAATTCACGTGGGCACTGGAGCCATATTAGAAATGGTCCTGGTGCACCTCAGAGATATCTATCAACAGTTGTACGAAACTCTTGGCCAAATTAAATTTTGTACTCGTTAGCAAAAATAATTCTATAAATGTTTAGTTTGTATAATAATAATAATAATAAGCAATTAACGAAATAGAAAATTTCATTTTTTTTTTTAATAAATGAGTTCCGCGCTTCCTTGGTGCGTATACATCAATTATACAAACAACTCCCTTATCCACATCAATAGTCCTCTGCTGCGTATTTATTTGACCTTTTTCTACATATCCATCGAATAGTATGTAATATATAGACACGGTTGTACGTCGTAATTTTTTCATTTTATTTATGAAAAATAATACATCATTTTTTATCAAAATTTATGATATTAAAATAACATAATTAATACATGTATTTATATTCCTTTTGTTTATAAAAAAAAAATCTTCAACATTTCCCAATCGACGTATTTTTCATAAAATAAGCCATTATACATAAGCTGCAGTCTTATGTAAGTCTACATCGTAATAATCAATTTTCGGTAAAAATTGAAAGAAATCTGAAAATAAAGTAACGAATAGATACGTTCTAAATGTTATTATACAGTTTGGATACATTTAGCAGCTTCCACGTCCTCTTCCCAACGGAAGCTTAAAGGTTTTCGTATCCTTCTTTGGTGTTCGAGCATTTCCTCCCAACGGTGGAAAATCAGCAGCGTTAAAGCAATTAGCATTAGCGTTTTCCTTCATTTCACTGAAAGGTTGCGGTACTGTTTTAGGAGGTCGTAATGGTCGTCCGACTAACATTGCGCTGCTGTTCGACGTATTTAATTTACTATGATCGATCACGTCTATCTTAACAATCGCAGCACGTCGTCGTTGTTCCTCGAAGTAACTTCGTTCAGATACTTTCCTCCTGTGTTCCTCGCTCACCCCGTTCATTTCGATCACGTTTCTCTGTTCGATAAGGCTCAGGCATTTCAGCCGAGTGTCAATATTATCATCCTGATCTGTAGCGTCCTCGTCTTCGCGGGAAATCGTTTGAGGGACAGGGCAATGTATCCCTTCGATCATCGGGATGTTCAGAAATTCGCAACAATAATCACATATCGTGAATCCCCATCTTTTCACTATGGACATACTACAGTACTGAGACGAACTATCTATAATTTTGTGAAAGTCGCATTCGAGATCCCGGACGGACGAGAAGACATCTTTCCCGAATTCATTCTCAGCAACTACCAGAGATATGCTGCAGTCGTTTACGTTTTGGGCAGCAGTATTTCGCAGTGTTCCGAACAGTGCTTCCAAGGAGTAGATCAAAAAGTCGTTTATTGACGCACCGGCTGCGTCGGTCATTCTTGTCAGCAGTGATTCTACCGCAGGAACCAGATCTTTTACGGTGAATATCGGGGGGAATTTGTCTCCGGTCTTGTTCTTTTCTAACAGGGCAGTTAGTCTGTTATACATGAGAGAGAAGTTACTTTGTCCTTCCGGAAGCTCTACAGGTATTCTATGGGTCTGTTGGCTTATTTCGATCGCGTCTCTTTTATATCCTAACGGTATTTTCACATTCAGAATCTCGTGGTATATATTTTCGATGCCATTTCCTAAGCTGAATTCTGCCACTGCAAATTCTGCGGGACAAAATTCGTACTTGTTGATTCCTATTTCTCTTGTGTAAAACAGATTTACGTGTATGAAAATGAACTTCAACTTCTCCAAACCTGTAATAAAATATACATTGTTTCATTCGTTCTTTATGGATACGAGTGTAATATGTTGGATACTTACTGTTATGTTTAACACCCATGGAAACTACGGACTCTATGTATTGAACCATATTTTGTTGGAATTCCTGTTCTTTTCTTTCAGCTTCCAGAACCTCGTCTATACACTCTCCGATAGCTGTTTTCTTCTTCAGGCTTCCTTGAGCTTCAATCTTGCTATCTTTTGCTCGCTTATTATAATATCCTTTCTCTTGTGAACTGAGGCTCTGCAACAGATGTAGAGGTATAAATAATAGTCAAAGATGCGTTACGAATATTTTTATTGATTTAATTTTATCTTAGATTTCTCGCGTCTAAAATATCAGCATTCGTGTAATTTGGTCCAGACCGAAGGAAAGATTTAATTGTTAATTAGGAATATACATTTTATTTTACATATACAGCAAAATATGTGGAATAATGTACAATACAGTGATTGTTGGATTGTAATTTAACGGGCATATGGTTTGAACGACCTTCACATTTTTTCTATGTGATATTTTCAAAACAAACGCTACTTATACAACGAACGTATCAACGTGCTGTTAACTGAATTTAGTAAACGAAGACTTTCAAATTACAGACAACACTTAATACTTTGTCTTCGAAGCTCCTCAAATTTCCTTAACATTGTTCAAAAATGTGATACAAAAATTTGAAATTTGAAATTGCAGTCAAACCTGCCATTCTTCGCTGCATCTTTTTTCTCGCTGCACATCTCGCAAACCCTCGGGAAACGTTCGTCCCTTGGCTTCTTCTCGTTTCTTCCAGTCGAGCATAAAGAAGTAAAACGCATTCTTCCCTTTATTATTCTTCGGCATTGTCTTTCAAGTGTCCGGTTTATTGCTTATGCCCTGTCAAGCGAACAACTAAAGTTACACTTATCAATACTGAAATCCTATCCGTCTGGCGATAGTCCGTCAACTGCAAAAAAATTACACGTTAATTTCGCCTCTTTGCACCAGGTGGTATCAGCGGTGTCATTTTAAAAATCGCGCCTCGATATAAAATTCAAAATCGTGTAAGTAAAAATAGGACACGATATTTTTAGTTCAGTAAACTAATTATACTTTTAAATAACGCGATGTATTTTCTTACTGTTGTATAAATGAAGCAACTGCAAGATTTTTATTGAAAGTATGAGCGTGATCCTATCATGGAGTGAGCGATTCAGTACTTTACAATAATTTTGCGAATAAATAATTTAAATCTTTGAAGACGAGAAAAAAAGGAAGCGAATATACTCTTAAATATAACAATTGAAAACATTATTTATATTTTAAGCATAAGAATTATTTCATAATCGTTGCATACACGTGTGTTCAATCGCTGTTTAATTTCATATTGAAAACAATTGTTTGCACACGATGGAATCCCTTCAGGAAATGTCTCAGTTTTTAAATTTAGACACTCGATTAGATTTGAAAGCAATCGCTTTGGAACACGTGCTCAGTAAGTCTTTATACTTTAAAAAAGTCTTTCTAACCTATATCGTTCCATTAATCTATTAGGTAATTATTATTTATCGATATAAATATGAAATTGTAGGTGTAACCGGAAGTGCCGAAGGACGAGAGCTGCTGTTAAAGCTTCCAGGTTTGTTGACACAATTAATTGCTTTAACTCAGGATTCTTCTACAGCAATTTCCAAGGATGCAGCATTAGCGTTGATAAACATCACCGGAGATGAAGCTGGAGCCAATGCATTTTTGTTGATTTCTGAAACACAATCGAAAAATGAAAAACAGAATTATAATTTAATACATATCTGTATGAGGTAAACACACTAACGAATAACCGAAGTCAAGTATTTCTCACGATTCTAATTTATCGTTACACATTGCAGGTTTATAATGGATAAAGAGAGTATCTTGGCAGATCCATGCTGCATGATACTTTCTAATATGACCAGACCGTTGCATTTAGTAGACAGAATTATAACGCTTATTGAAAAAAGTGGATACACATGGGACAGCATCGTGGCAGCATTCACTGCTAAACAGTATAACAATATCGGTGCTAAGCTGCATTATTTAGGTTCAGTTTTCAGTAATCTTAGTCAGTCTCAGCATGTCAGAAGGTGCTTTATGAATTGATATTTTCAATTTGTAGTTCATTTCAATTATTTTAACTACATGGTTTACAAATTTAATTTACAATCGCAGATATTTAATGGATAGAGAGCGTAGTGTTATCCAGAGACTGCTTCCATTCACAGAATACGAAGACAGTATAATAAGACGTGGTGGTATTGTTGGTACTTTAAAGAATTGTTGCTTTGATGTAGAAAATCATGAATGGTTGTTAAGCCCCGAAGTAGATATTTTGACATACCTCTTGTTACCACTGGCTGGGCCAGAAGAATTTGACGATGAGGATAATGATAAGTTACCAATTAGCTTGCAATATTTACCAGAAACGAAAAAGCGAGAACCGGACATAGATATTAGGTGAACGCACGATATCGTCAAGTTATGGTTTCCAAATAGAATATCTCGAGCTGTTGATTATAGGTTTTAATTATTTCAGAATCATCCTGTTGGAGGCATTAGCTCAGCTGTGCGCGACGAGAAAAGGACGAGAAATACTAAGAGAAAAAAATACTTATGTAATACTCAGGGAATATCACAAATGGGAAAAGAATAAAAACGCGTTGTTAGCCTGTGAAAATGTTGTAGATATTTTAATTAGGTACTAAAGATATCTCCATATTTTCCTTTATTTTATCATCTTATAATTTAACTTCTTATGTTTCACCAACTTTTAGAACCGAGGAAGAAATAGGTTTAGACAATTTGAAGGACGTAGAGGTTCCCTCGGAGTACACGAAGAAATTTCATCAAATGGATCAAGATTTTATTAGCAGTACGTGATAAAGAACGTCAATTTTATTATTTTATCGGCATAATGTACATATTACAATAAAACAATGATATGCCTCACGAAAACCGAGGCCAGTTGGGTAATTCACAATATTGCACTGTTCCCTTCTTTAATTTTTTAAACTATCCTCGGTTAAATTAAATTATCAGGTCCAGCGTAGCAACTGAGGAATAAAGGACAACGATCACATTAGCCATCTTTGCATATAAATTAATTGTAAAGATCAAAACGCAATTAAATCATATACAAGTAGAACAATGAAGATATTTTAAGTCTAAAATAAAACTTACAAGTGGTAATACAGGTACTTGTAAGGTATTCGCACACAGATTTATAAGATAACGCGATAAATACTTCTCGTTTTTTTTTCTTTTATAGTGTTTCAGATGCAACGAGTAAATTATTAATTTTAGCTCGTGGCTGACTCATAACCACTTTTGCTGAGATCAAGTCTCGCAGAAACGAGAATATGGTACCGTTACAAGAAGGACTGGTACGCTTCTGACACATTTCTGCGAAGCATGTAGACAACAGTACCGTTATTAATTAATACCCGTATACTTGGTGTGTCTCGTATAATCTATCGATCGTGTTTCACGTTAACTATGGTGTGTAACTGACTGTCAAACTTTTGGATCTCACGTAAAAATCACAATTTCCAATTTGCGAACATCTAAGCTTTCCCGTTATATGTATCTTACAATATTTACAGCTCTCTGCTAGCTAGTGTTCGGCCAGAAAGTTTATTATGGTAAATATCCTAGACCAGCCTCCAGACTGATGGAACTCCTGATACTGGATGCGTTGCTAGTCCGTCTGCTGATTCTGTTCGAGTCAGCTCCGAAGATAGCGGCTATTTCTGCGCTTTTCTTGATCGAGAGTGCTTCATGATGCCCCCCAGGTCTGCTGGAACAATGGGACAGACACTTCTTGTCCCTCTCGGTGCCACCGACGTACACCAAACGTCCCTGAGTGTCTCTGGCGCTGACTACCAGCACCTTTTCGCTGTCCGACGATTGCTGAGACCTCCTTCCCGGATTGAAGAGGTCGTAATCCAGGGCGAGGTTGTTCGAACTGCCGTAGCTTGACGACGACTGCTTCTGGAAACAAACAGAAATGATAAATTTTCGTCTCTGTTATAGACCAAGCGACAGATCACTTCTTCCCAAGCTGGAGAACACCTTACGTCGAGACTTGTATTCGGTAGCCTTGAATTACGTGATTGCCGAAGTGACGAAATGGGAAAGGAAGGAAACATAATAAGATTTAGAAGCTATTGCTTTAGAGTAGATAATCATTTATAACAAGCTCGTGTTAACTAATTACCTTGAGTACATCCAAACCTTGAGAAGGTGTTCGACTTCTGCTCGTTTTCGTTGCTCGAACTCTATCCGGACTTCCGGCTCTGCTGAGGGTGCTCTCGGAGGGTACGATGCCTCTCTGTCTCAGTTGCTCCAGTATCGTCGGTCGGATCGGTTGTCGAGCACAGTAACACTTGTTGCTCTCCGAGCAGCTGTCCGTGTCGCACGAGCATACCACTGTATTCGGGGACACTAGTGGCTGTTCCGGGATCCTCCTGGACAACGAGCAGTAACATTTGTCCGCCGAGACGCAGGTACATGACTCGGAATCGTAGCTGCACTCGCTGCAGCTCACGTAGCCGCTGCTGCTTCTGTTGGCTGTTGCTCCTGTACCTCGACTTAATCGTCTACCTGTGAAAGATGACCACTTTGGTTGCTGCATCGTCAGGGATACGTTGGTACCTTCACGCGCCAGATGGTAGACTTGAAATTGATCTGCAGTTGCAGACGTGTTACTTAAAGGTTCGCTTACACGTATCACTGTCTTCCGACGTGGTGTGGCAACCTCTACCCTTGCTCATCCTCCAGGAAGACCTCCTTTTCCCCAGTCTGTTGGCCAACACGCGGTTCCTGTGATTGTTCCTGGCGTCGCAAGAAGAGCTGCTGCCGAAGCTATCGTTCAGCCTTCTAGCTGGGAAGATCACGGAAGTGAACTCCGTGGGTCCGCCCTTTAATCTCGACACCGATCGCTTGATGGCCCTGCCCAGTAGGCAAGACGGACGACTGGTTCGTCTTCGTTGCGGTCTTCGACGTCTTCTCATTATACTGGCCGATCGCTGATAGATCTCGTCTTGCGTCAGCGTTGCCGCCAACTTCAGTAAGAACTCTTTGTACAGTGGTTTCAAGTCGTTGAAGGACATGCCTTCAGGATCTGGACGTACAATAACAATTTTATGACCGTTGTTTCACAGAGGAAGTGCTTAAATCTTTGACTTTCGTTGGA
This sequence comes from Stelis phaeoptera, assembly GCA_943735885.1. Classification (NCBI taxonomy): domain Eukaryota; kingdom Metazoa; phylum Arthropoda; class Insecta; order Hymenoptera; family Megachilidae; genus Stelis; species Stelis phaeoptera. The sequence goes on along the minus strand of OX030932.1, from coordinate 14,534,443 downwards.
CAATACTCACCGATAATAGCTGCCAAGATGTCGTCGACGCTGGTCAAGCCCTCCTGATTTCTAAACTCGTCGAATAACTCGGTGAATCCTAATGGAGTACCACCCTTGATGCTATTCGGTCTTCTGGCGCTGCCAGGATTCAAGAAACTTCCTCTTCGAGGTAGTTCAACCCTGGTCATCAAGTCTCCTCGATCGACGTCTATGTCGCTCTGAGATCTCTTTAACCTGCTCTCCTGAACGACCTTCATCGCGTCCTCGGTTCGACTAACCGGTGGCTCGCTACCCGCCCTGCTCCTCTTCCTGACTCTAGGCTGACTGTACTCCGGTAAGTTCAAATTGGACGTGGACTCGCTCAGTTGCTTCTTCAGAGGCTTGTCCATGGTGACCACTCTGCTCAGGCGTCTTCCAGACGTCGATTTCTCCGGATCCCTCGATTTCCTGCGTTCCGTGGACTCTTGAACCAGCTGATAGTTACTCCTCGAGGACTTTCCGAAGAATATATCCTCTTGGGAACTCTTTATCTTGCCCCGATCCAACTTGTTGCCGCTGTACAATTCCTCTTGAGCCAGAGTGTAGATCTTGTCGACGTCTTTGAAGTGGTCCTCGTACAGTTTCTCCTTGCTGCTCCGTTTATCAGTGCGCTCGTACAACGAGTTCTCCTCGCTCTTGCAGCCTGGCTTCTCGATTCTGTCGTAGATCGCTACTTCCGATCTCAATGAGTAGGCGTCTTGGCTCTTCGTTTCATTAGGCGAGGAATTAAGATCGTAGGAGCTATGCGCTTTCTGGTAGATCTTCTCCTTAATGTCTTCTGTCTCGTTGGCAGGACTCTGCGTCCTTTGCGTTTGGTTCTTCTCCGTCCTCTTCACGACAGGAAGCTTCTCGTACCTGTTAGAGACTCTTTCGTACAGAACATTGACATCGATGTCGTAGAGCTTGTCCGTCCGGCTATCGGAATGGTCGACTTCAATTTTTTCCGGGATACTTAGCTCCTTCATGCTTCCATACATCTTGTTCTTCGAGTTCTGTCGCTGTTCCTCCTTGGACAACTTCGTGTTCCACTCCCTCTTAACGGAACTCAGGTTCTGCACCACTGGACTCACTTTACCCTTGGGATTTGGTTCTCGTCTTCTGCCTCTGGCCTCCAAAATATCCTCAGCCTTTACATCCGAGTTCTTCTTTTTCCTCCTAGGTGCTTTCAGCAGCTCCGCCGGTTTCTCCGTCTCCTCCTCCGTAACCGAGCTACAGACTGAAGTCTTCTTGGTCCTGGGTGGTCTCACCGGATGCGGAGAGGTCGTTTCCGATTGTAGAGCGTTCAACTTGACACTGATTCTGCTGCTAGGACTGGGCTCCCGGACGCTGGACGCGACGGACGCCAAACTGACGCAGCCGACGCCGTTCGCTTGCCTTGGTCGGCGTCGATTCGCGTCCAAATCTGCGAGCAGGGCCCTGTAGAGCGTCGCTGCAGCCGCCACTGCGTCTTCTTCGATCTCGCAAGCGAACGCGTGGCACTCTAGCAGCCTGGTCGCTCCTGGTCGTCGCATCACTACTGCGAATATGGGCGGATAGTGGTCCGCGCTGGTCTTCAGACCACGCATCGTTCTGTAAATGATGAAATTTCGAATTTTCAAGTTCCAATTCTAATTCTTCAAAATGCCTTGCAAGGCATTTAAATTTTTCCTTAGCACAAACGCGGCCGTTTTCTTCGTAGTACTCACCTGTATAGATCCGCGTGCCTGTCTTCGGCTGTTTGGCTTTGATCGTGATCGCCGACCAACGGTAAGAAAGCGTGATGCAAGTCGCCGGACGGCATTCGTTTGCTGCGAAGTCTGAGCGCGCTCCATACAGCGATTCTACGAAAGGGATTGTTCTTTTCGCAGGTGTCCGACGTACGAAAGGTCAGACCCCGTCTGGATACTTCGAGCTCCGCCCTCACCGAGTACTCGATCCTCTCCAACAGTTGACGAAGAGGCTCTTGAAGACCTCGAACGCTGGCCACACGACCACCCACTGGAGCTGCGCCCATATATTTCACCTGGGACAATTATTAATAACTGATGATAATTTATTCCTGGAAAGGGGATGAAGGGGATTCCTTGATAGGAATGTTAGGATAAGCTTGAAGAAGCTGGATCGATCGTCATCCAAAGGTACACAGTGATCCTTTGATGAAATTTAAGCAACGTCAGCAATTCACCCTCCAACGGTTAAATAAAATTATATTCAAAGTGTGAAAAGATCCTACCTCAGCATCTCTTTGTCAGAAGGCTAAACAAAATTAATATTTATAGAATAGTATAAAATCTAAGGCTTTGAGGATGAAAATCAGAAGTGGCTATTTCGATGGAGTAATATTCTAGGACAACCCTGGAAGTTTTGAGAATTCGTGTCATGATTATACATAAGAATTTTCAATAGCGTTAGTATGTTAGACCACGATATCGTTACAGAGGAAGAATAATCACTGTATTAAGAACACGCTAAATCGTGGTATGCGTGTCATAAACGGGGAGATAATGAAAGTTCATTAAGATTCAAATGCGGCGTACATTATGCAAATTAATCGATGGTACGTTGTTATCAAGAATTTTCATCGACCATTTCGACCATCCGAACCATCGACGCGAACTAGAATGCTGTTGATGAGCAAGTTAAAGGAGGGGCGTAGCTTCGTTTCTGATTATTTCTTATTTATGACGTGGAAAAGAGGTTCTAAACTAATTTACTCGAAGAATAAAATATGAAGTTACTGAGTCTCATGGTATCATATATTACAGTTTTGAGTGTAATTGGACCCTATACAATTTAATTCAGGATTGAACTGTAGCGGTGTTAGCTCTGATTCTCAATAGTATATTATGTACCAAGGGCGCAAGACGGGTGAGAGTCACCTTGCGCCCGTGTTACGTAGGCAATTTTTTAACCAGAGGGTGCAAAAATCGGGCTTTTAATGCCTGTTTAGCGAGCGCAAAATTCCCGATTCTTGCCCTAGGGCACAAAGTACTCTGCATTCGCCAAACAGACATTGAAAGCCCGATTTTTGCACCCTCTGGTTCAAAAAATAGCCTACGTAACACGGGCGCAAGGTGACTCTCACCCTCGTCTCGATTTCTCGGCCGCCAATCACCCATTTTGCGCCCTTGGTACGTAATATCCTATTTTGAACCAGAGGGCGTAAAAATCGGGTTGTCAATGTCTATTTGGCAAACGCAAAGTAAGCTCAAGAAAGCTTTTCAGAGCGATCTACCGGATGTCAAGGACCCAAGCTGTTATCGATCGCAGTCGAAGAGCGGCATCGATGGCTCAACGAAACGACGCGGAAGAGGCGGCTCGTAAAAACGCGGCAATAAGAAAAATCCGCATACCGATGCAGCAACGAAGGGGAATTTTTCAGTGCTCCAAATAGTCGCCCCGTCACGCTCTGCAGATCGTGAACAGAATGAAAGTGACGAATAACAATGCCAGGACGATACCTGCTCGAGGAAAGTCTATCAATTTGATCCCCTCGAAAGATTCGAGGACATTTTGTATTTCATCGTATCTGTCATTGAAAATTAACCTCTTAAGACGTTAATTACTCTACTGAGGAATTACTGTGTTAATAATGCAAGGCTAGGGTTAAGAATGGCTAGTATTTAATAATTATTACACTTAAGAGGAGCTAATTTTCAAAATTAAGCCTTCTGCTTATGTCATTCTGTTAAACTGACTTATTAATAATCTCAGGTAACTTAGAAACATCCTTTTTAAGCTTCTGCTATACATAATAGTAGTTTAATAGAATACTATATGTATAGTAGTTTAGATTTCGAAACTAACCATTCTTAAGAGTAATAATTAAACTTAAAATAATTTCAACAGGTCTTGCTGCACGCGTATCTTCTAGCCATTACATTTCAATTATTTATATTATATTCGTATATTCCATAACTTCGCGTGCTTAAATTTTCTGCAAATTTCCCACCGTAATATTCTGTTTCTGGGCAAAAATTGCGCTCAACCGTGTCGCATAATTAGTAGTCCGCGGTATTAAGTGTTACGAGGCTCTTAATCTGTGCTGCCACGTTCGTTCTACTCTCATTCTACTATATATAATATATATTTAACATATACTCGTTCGAATCGAAGAAAGAATGATCCGATAATTTTGCAGCTACCTTTTAAACGGGAACAAAATTGATTAACGCCTTCTAAAAGTAAACCAACTCGTACACGAAAAAAATATCGTAATTTGATATTTACGGTAGAATTTCTAATGTTCGCTGGTCCTTGTTATTTCTACGTTTTGAAAGCCGTTTAAACACGCCGAAGCAATCAGTTCGCGACGAAATTATTCCGCGATCCGTATTTTACGTCTGTTCGAATTAATTTTTCGAATTTGGATCAATTAGCTACGATATTAATATCAAGATGTTTAACTTTTTTAAGTAACTGTTTAAATTGGTAGCACGTAACACCCCATTTACGACAAATCCACGAATCAACGTTCATAGAATCTAAAATAACAGAATCAAAATATAACGTATAACGCACGGAAATTCGAAACCACTAATATAAATAACTCGAGGAACGTTGATACCTTTTGATAAAATAGTGATATTTAAAAGGGTCAAGATGCAGACTCGTTTCGAGAGTGGAACGAACGTCCGTTTTCTCGACCATTTTCTGAACAAGGGAATAGAGAGACGATCGAATTAACATAAGTGAAAATCTCTTCGTGATCCTATCTAATTGTAGTGAAATCTTTGTTCGCAGATCCATGATGGCGAGGAACGGAACGCAGGCTTTTCTAGTTCAACTTGATGGTAACAATCATTGGAATCTAATTAATTACTTCCTTACGAGGGTATACTCGTGAAGAATCTCCGAGTTGTTAGATCAGAGAACATTCTTAAGCGAAGAAGCTTGTTTCTAATTAATAATCGTTCGAACGGATGGCATTTCTTCTGCAGAATATATTTTTCACAATATCTTCGTAAGAAGACATTTTCCAAAATGTGTATATAAATTTTTAAGTTTCCTCGGAATATAAATCATTTAAAAACGTTATTCGGGAAGAAGAAGAAGTGGCCTCTGTTCGATCAATCGAGAATCCCGGAAATTCCCGCGTTACCAGTGTTACCGATAAAAATGATTAGAACGTCGCGTACGATGAATATAATGGTCCAAAGTGAACGAAAGCTGCTGTGATGTTCGATGACACGCAGTATTCGATAAAAAGGTAGGAAAGAAAGTTAATTAACGTATTTACCGGTAAAATCGCAGCGGCACATTCCCCTGGTGTTCCGCTTTCGGCTTCCACGGAAGCGAACATCGCCTCGATACGAGCTTGCACGGCGCTGTTCACCCTGTTTTGTTCTTCCCTGCTCGTGTCTTCAAGGTTGTTCGAGTTCATGGTCGACACCCCTCCGTACCAGCCCCCCAGAGTGGACCCGTAAATCGACCTGGAACAATCAGTTCTCAATTCGACAAGGACCGTAGCTTTGGATCGCATCAATTATTTTTCATAGAAAAGAGTTTCGTTACTGTTAACGCGTCGATCGATGAAACGTAAGCTTTCAATTTTTGTTGTATTATTTATTAGCTTAATATTAACCCTTTGACTACGGCAGACTTTGGCACGCACCGGCCGTACTGTACGGTATGAATTCAGTTCGCGACGTACACCGAGAACAGCGAAGTTTTTTAATTAAAATAAGTAATCTACATTTCCACTATAGGCTTACATTACCATAAGAGCAATTATCAAATTTGAAATCGGCAATTATTCACGAAACAGGCGGTAATTTGACCTGGACGCCCATTGGCGCCTACAGTACCAGGAAGCCAACATGTTTCAGACGCCAATAGGCGCCAACAGTAGTCAAAAAGTACTATCAACGATTAGCCTCCTGTTTTATTTCGCAGTCAACGTAACGTACCTGGAGTCGTCGAACAGTGCGTCGATGCGAGCCTTGCTCCTGAGGGAGCATTCCGACGCAGGACCAGCCAATCGGAAGCCATCCTCGTAAGAAGGCATCCCTATGCAAGACATTTCGATGCAATCTCACTTATTTACGTGATCCACGGTTCCTGCAAGCTCCCTGGAGCTTTTCTTCTCGTCCTACTTTCCTTGAACGTCATTCGTTCTGGAACCAATCGATAAGAATAACTAAAGCTTGATAAATTGAAGAGAAAATTATACCGACGTAACAGTTTTAGTTGCCGCAAGAATATGTATAATATTACAGTGATTCAAAATGGAACGAGCGTCGGACAGAAAATGCCAAGTCAGCCGGGTCAGTCGTGACCTAGACCCACAAAGCTGTGTACAACGGTGTTTCGTTAAAAGAAGAACAAAGAATATCGATAAAAGATTCTCAAAGACACGGGCTGATGAAAAAATCCGAAGGATCTCGCCAGGATCTCACCTCGTTTCCACGGACCCTTGCCGTTGGTCGTCAGCCGGCGTTAAATTTATGCGACGTACTGGCTACGTTGGACGGCTGGCACTTAAACCTGATAATTACAGACGAGATTGGCGATGGAATCTTTTGATCGATCGACTACGGACGGACTATTGGTCCCTAGTAAAAGTGACGGGATCATCGTGATACTTCAAAGATACTCGTCGAAGAAGCATCTCTAAAATGGTACCGAACTCATCATTAATTTTTCTGCCTGAATGGTATTGATTTGTTAATATTATGATCATTGACAATTTAATTTAAATTTGCAACTTGTCAGCATAAACTACCAATTCATGTATCAGTAATGCTATCAGAAATGATCTTTTCAAATTGATGGGTGTTGGTTGACGATACTCGTGGCAGTTAGTCCGTTAAACGTTTAATGAAATAGACAAAAATTTAATTGATGAACTTTTAATACTTAACTGGTTAACTGGTGTGTATATTAATTGTCATTGGTAATGGAAGATTGTAGTATTAGTTTGTTTTTTTTATTGATATTTGTTCATGAAATTTGGAACGTGTACTCGTATTCAAAAATAGAAATTGTTGATAGAAGAGACTCGATATTCGTTGGTGTAGAATTATCGCGTGTCGCTTGATTTTCACCCGTTCGATGCACTGAACTATTCGACGGAGTTTCTTAAATGGAAAACGTCAAATTGCTGGTCGATCATGAGATGGACAATGTTTTCACCCTGGATAGTTAACGAGTTTACCCAGTACGACGGTGTTTAACGCGGCTGAACAAAAGTAATTCGAAGTTGAAGAGGGAAAGTTATTTTTCTGAAGAAGATAGGAATCTTGACCGTGCGGTATAAGCGATTGGCACAAAAAAGAAAAAATATTTTCTTCGATTTGTGGAATGTATCGTAAGTTGGCGATGAAAGTTGCATCTTGCTTTGTGATTCGTTGATTGTGTTAGTACTGCAGGAGAAACAGTAAGTTTAAAATTGGAATTAGCGAGATAGCAATTAGTGGTAATTATTGGTGAGTTACTTTAGTATTAGTAAGACTGTGTTTACTAAGCTTGGAAGTGAGATTAGTAAGTTTTGAATTAGGATTACTGAATTTGGTAATAAATTTAGTAAGTTTGCAATTAAAATTAGTAAGCTTAGTAATTCCTAGGCTTAAGAATTACTAAGCTTATGATTACTAAGCTATAGAATTAGTAGGTTTGCAATTAAAATTAGCAAGCTTAGGAATTAATAAGCTTCGGAATTAGTAATTATAGGAATTACTGAGCTTATGATTACCTACTAAGCTTTGGAATTAGTAAGTTTGCAATTGAAATTAGTAAGCGTGGGATTAATTAAGTTTAAGATTATTAAGCTTAGAATTATTAAACTTAGGAATTAGTAAGTTTAAGATTACAAAGCTTATGATTACTAAGCTTTGAAATGAGTAAGTTTGTAATTAACATTAGTAAGAGTAGGACTTATTAAGTTTAGAATTACTAAGCTTAGGACCACTAAACTTAGAATCAGCAGGCTAAATTTAGCAATAAAATTCATAAAGTTAGCATTAATATTATTAATTTCCCTAAGAATTGCTAAGGTTAGCATGAGAATTAATAAGAAAACTTTTCATGGAATATCAAAACTCATCATTTCAACACAGTCTCCCAAAAGAACGAGAAACGGTAAGAAGATATATGAACTGAACGGGTTAATTTCTAATTCAGGATCAAATTCCAATTGAAGATGAGCTGTTGTCGGGGAACGGCGATCTTTTTACAGTTACATGGTCTCGCATGTTCCTCGATGCTGTACGGATTTTTCTGAAAGCCTCGATCTCCCGGCTCGATGCTCGCCCATTACCTGAAGAATAACTGTCGTTGGTAATTTCGTGCGTGTGTTGGCCGCGCATCAAATGGTGTTCATCTTCATTCACTCACGTGTTCATCGTTGAACGAACTGATTATCGGAAAGTGGACGATTATGGCCTTATTTGGCTAACTGTAACGGGAGCTGAGCGATCTTTAAACTTTGGAGGACAAGTCGGGTGAGTGTATCTCGTTTTTAAAATGTTCACAAAAATTTATCATTCTTCGTCTAATTTTAAGCATAGAATTACTAAGTTAAAAATTAGTAAACTTACGAATTAGTAAGTTTAAAATTACTGAGCTTGCAATTACTAGGCTTAGAAATTAGTAAGCTTAAAATTACTATGCTCAGAAATGAGTCAACTTAGAATTACTAAGCTTAGGAATTAGTAAGTTTAAGATTATTAACCTTCGGGTTAGTAAATTTAAAATTACTTGGCTTAGGAATTAGTGAGCTTAATATTACTAAGCTTAGAATTAGTAAGCTTGTAATTACTAAGTTTATAATTACTAGACTTAGAAATTAGTAAGCTTAAAATTACTATGCTCAGAAATGAGTAAACTTAGGATTACTAAGCTTAGGAATTAGTAAGTTTAAGATTATTAACCTTCGGGTTAGTAAATTTAACATTCCTAGGCTTAGAAATTAGTATGCTTAAAATTACTAAGCTTAGAATTAGTAAGCTTGTAATTACTAAACTTATAATTACTAGGCTTAGAAATTAGTAAGCTTAAAATTATTAAGCTTAGAATTAGTAAGCTTGTAATTACTAAGCTTATAATTACTAGGCTTAGAAATTAGTAAGCTTAAAACGACTAAGCTTAGAATCAGTAAGCTTAGAATTAAGATAATAAATTAAAAGTTAGCATTACCCAGCTTAGAATTATTAAGCTTAGGATTAATAAACTTAGAATTACTAAGCTTAGTGACAAAATTAATAATTCTAACATTAGCACTGTTCTTCAATTTGTTTCACGGATCAACCATGCAACGTGCAATTTTTAGTCAACACAGGAGCCATCTCCTTCGAGACGAAATGAAAGTTCGTCAGGATGGAGGCGACGGTATTAAGGTCGACAAACAGATTACAGCATCACGTGTCGTTGAATCGCGTGGAGAAACATACGTACGTGGTCTATTTTAAACTTGGATCGTTCAACTTACAATTACCAAGTTCACGGTTCGTTTACTATTCGCGTACGGCTTAATGGAAATCGAGTAGACAAACGGAAGTGGCTGTTTTGCGGGTCTTGCCCGTCGGGAAAAATCGTGTCGATCTCAAACCTTGCAACAACTTACACAGTAAAGTAACAATCTTTGTTAATTAATGTTTCTGAAATTCGTAAGTAAATTTCTGGAGACTAATGAACCAATATTCCAAACTATTTTATTACATTGCAAAATAGTATTTGTAATATCAGACCATCTTCTATTTAATATGGAATAAGGAATAATTTTAATACGGAATAAACAGTCGATAGTATGTTAATATAATTAACGCGTAGAGGTTGAAACAATGAAAATTGAAGGATTTTCAGGCCAAATCAAGCGATTACTTTTTAAAACTTATTTAAGAGAATTCAATTCGATCAAAGATTAAGAATCAAAACTTGGGTTTTGAATTGGAGGAGTAGAGATCCAAGCAGATCGATGGAATTACAGAGCGCTACACTTTTCTCGAGTTTCTTTCTGGTCGAGAAACCTACATTACGGTACGATGAATAACATATGAATTCCAAGAAGCATCATCCAATTTTACATTAAAAAAAAAAAAAGGGAACACCGTTATTAAATTATCTCAAACTTAACAATATTTCATCCAACTATCCAGTCCTAAACAATCATCCAGTACAACCTTTTGAATTCTTCAAAAACTCATCACATTTCATCGCTTACTTTCTCACGATCGATTCCCAACGCAGAAAATCCTCAGTTTCCCCGATAGAACTTTCCCGAAACACCTGGATCCAACCTTGAACAACACTCGCACATCACCACCTTGCGTTTCATCGTACAAATCGCACCACAACGACCTTCGACCCCGATTGAATCCGATTGAATCCGATTGTACACGAGTCAGGGACGATCGTTCGATTCACTGGAAACACGTTTCGTTGGAACTTCGCCGCGATTCCGTTGATTGTTAATCGTTCGAAGGTTAATGTTCACAGTGGGCGTACGATGTTGAGGAATCGACCTTGGCCGCGAGTCGATCCGGATGACCGTCGACGTGAAACTGCCGGGGATGTTCCGCAGGAGAGACTCGAGTTCTCTAGCCGGTGAGTCGGCTCCTCCACGCTGGAACGACGGCCAAGGAGAAGGGAGGATGAAGATGGACGGTGAAGAGCCTTTCCGTGGATCTCTTCGGCTACTCCCTGGAAGGGTAAACGTCTGGATGTCGATGCTTTGTCGGAAATTTCGTGCCCAGCGACACGTAAGTATTATTCACACTCAATTGACACGTTGATTAATCAACGCTAATTCATCAGCTCTGGAGTTGATGAAAGCTTCATTGGGTGACAGGGTAATCCTTCTGTAATGATTGATTCTTCTCCGAAATACGAATGAATAAAAATAGCGATTTTGATAACCTAAATATTTTTGTATCGAATGTCATTAATTTTAGTATTTAAGAATGGTATTGTATTATGATTTTCTTTACTTTCTTAAGGAAAAAGTCGATCATTTTGTTACCCTATCTATTATTTTTATGATACTTCGTTATTTCTGTTATCAATAATTTCAAGCACCTGACATGGGAATTTCTAGTTAGATAAGTTAAAGTTAATTATCATATTAACGAAATATTTTTCCTTTTTAACCGACTTCGAAAAAGATGGAGGTTACTCAATTCGGCAAACCGAAATTAAAATTATTTCGTCCTTTTTAATGCATTGCGAAGTCGGTTGTATTTTTTTTCCAAAAATTTTTTTACGAACGGATGATTTTTGGATCATTTTTATAACTGAAAATTAATCGACTATGAAATTACAAATTTTCATTCAAAAAAAGTTATACTTGCTTGCAACTGCGTTCTGTATTATTTCAATTATTGCCTGTCGCTGTTAATGGCTGACATTGACACTTTGACTGGCACAGTAGAAACAGCGACGTGTAGTCAGACACGGGCTAATGCAAATCAGTTACTTATATTAAGCACATAAGTAATTGTTTAATATATTTAAAGCTACTATGTGCTACTTTGAATTACCAGTGCAATTTTACTCGTAATTATTTTATAAAATTAAATTACCCCCATTTTCGACTCTGTACATTAAAAATTGCTCAAATTTTCGTATTAATAACAGCAGCAATTCTCGAATGAAAGTCACTGTACTGTACTTTGGTATTTTTATCTGAAAATAGTAAACGTTAAGTTACTTATTTAATCCTTTATCTATTCGTATCTTACTTGTTCATAAATAAATATCTCGTCTCCAGTATCTTTTCTCAATACTTATAACCGATTGATTAAAGATCCAAGAATTTCGGATTGATCTTCGCGTTTGATAGTTCGTTTTATTAAAAATCGCACACTTTACGACGATCGTATTAATTATTGCGATTAGAGCCTTTCGTAATAACAACAGTTTATATACAAAGTCCTGCTGTGGCAATCGGAAGAAAGTGGGTCGAAAACTAGTTACGTATATTAAGCTAATTACCGTCGAATTAATGTGTAATCATTCACCGTCGGAAAGGATAGAATTATCAAAGGAATCGGCAAACGGGGGACCTCTCATTACCATTATAATACCTGCTCGAAATGTTTGCATCGAAGTGCAGTTACGAGTGAAACTCCATTCCATTGTTTCCTCTTACAGGAATCCGCGTTTTCCTTCCACGATTGCTAAAGAATTTTCTCATTCGTGAAATTCGTGGCATTTTTTCTGTCGCTTTTGTCTTTCTTTTCAAAATCATTCCGGGTACCATTTTTCGGTCATATTTAACTCTGTACCAAGTTAAATAAAATCTTCTGGCACCCATGCGTCGCTTTGATTATATTGATACGGGGGTTAATATGGCGAGGAGTTAATTTGGGCGATGCTTTTTTGGAAACTGTTATTTTTTGTTTTGTTTCTGACGAATCGACTGGCACAATGGAATGGGACACGTGTTTTTACTGTTCAGGGTTTATCTTCTCTTTTACAAAATCAAAATTTTGTACCACCGAACAATCAACTTGGTAGATAAATAAATTTGCAAGGAAAATTATTCGAAAGTCGCTACTCTAATTGCCCATTTAACAATACAGTGTGTCCTACCTAATTCGACCAATTAGTAGACGAACGGTTTCAGTAACCTGGCATTCAGCTTATTAATCTCCATTAGAATTCCCGGCAATAAAATAAGTAAACCTAGCCTTAATAATACCAATCTCCATTGTAGTTTCCTAAACTCAGCTTTAACACTAGAACTACCGGCGTTCGATGTACCCTAACCTCTGAGTTAGAAATAAATTAGAAAGCGATATAATTACGATATAAAATGTAAACTTACGTATACAATAATTCTTTATCTTGATAAAAACCAACGTATAACTCGACGGAAGCGTTTTAATCAATTTTCTAAATTAAAATAAGAAATCTGGAGCAAGTTATGTTCACCCGTTTGGTAGTTCTAGTGTTAACACTACCAATTCCCGTCGGAATTGCGAAATCGACCGTCATCGTCTGTAATGACAAAAATTTCGATCGCTCCGCTAATTAGAGAAGAAGTTGAGTTCGTCGAATTATGTGGGACATCCTGTGTACCGAAAGCCTGGGCATGGATTGGTGTACCGAGGTCAAGGGATCCAGTGACCAACATTTTTGCCGGTCGATCGCGAAAGGACCGTGTGCCACGGCGAAGAAAACCGGGAATCATGGAGAATACGAGGAAAAGAAGGAAGCTGCGGTCGGTATGGTCTTCTGGATCGTATGGTTAGCGTCGTTGGTCCTCGACGACGGCGTGGTAACGCCGTAACCGATAACGGTACCCGGGCTCTTCGACGGTGCTCACTGCTCACCAATGTGAGAGTACTGTTATTCCAACGATGCAGCTGTCCTCTCTGTTCCACTCCTCGTCTCCTTTCGCCATTCCTCTTTATCCTTCTTCTGGTGTTCGCCTGAACAGTTTCTAAACGCGTAGAATCAGGATTACCGATCGTCTCGTAAGATCGATCATTTCTACGCATCGATCATTTTACCGATAGAAGGCATCGAGCTACATTTAATCTGTAACTGGTGTGGTGGTCACCCTTTTTTTTTTACGTGGAAAGTGAGTCGTGTTTATATGTAGAATCTCATGGAAATTTGATTAGAAGTTCATTGGAAATAATTTCTGATTATCGTTATGTAATTCTGAATATTTTTCTTAGTTATGTAAACCTCTGGTTACAAGTGGAAGTGGAATAAAAAGAAATATTAGAAGAATTTTCCATTACACGTGAATATTGTTTCAAATACTGTTTAAGAATAATTTAGTCATTCGAAATGAATGATTTAACCTGTAAATAATTTTAGAAAAGAACCGAACCTTGGGAATCGTACGTTATTGAGAAGTTTCGATAAAAAGAATACTGCTGTTTGATTAATTAGACTCGAAAAAAGAAATCCCTCCGTTCGGTAGTTCTTCCACTGGTGTTTCCACCAATCTCGTGATTCTTTTAGTTATTATTTTTCATATGGTATGACATTGTTGAAGGTGAAATTTGATGACTTTCACGTTTACAAATACCGTGATTAAAACTCACAGAGTCCAGTTATTCGAAAGAGTTGTGCCATCATAGTTACAACAGCGACAGCTGGCGGATACCCCATCGAACCGGAAGTAATCACGGCTGTCGGGTTTTCAATCGCGTCGCTTTCGCAGCTGTCGCCGCTTTGAACTTTTCCCAATCGTTCGTTACATAATAGGCGATTAAATTCGAGAAAATCTTCAACCATCTATCAGAAAAAATTCCAATATTCTTCGATAATAAATAAAGAATGAATTTCTTAAAATAAAGTTACAATAAATTTAACACCGTTGAATGTCTTTGATTTTCTAATGGTTCTTGGATATAATATTGAATTTTACGCGAACAAAGAACGTGTTAACAAAGATCGTACGATGTTATGGCGTGGAATGTTCAATTTAGTTATTATCCTTTCGGGGAGAACGCAAGGTCTTCGAAGACTGTCGTTAATTTCATTTATTCCATCGTTTCCTTTTGTATTTCTCTCAACAACCATTTCGAGTAATCGTCCTCCAATTATATTCCTCTCTGGACACAAGTGGGACGAACTATAATTGGAATTTTAGGTCATCCCTTTTGCGAACCATGCATCCTTCTCAGCTGGTATACCGTGTTTGAAATTTTTACCTTTTTCGAAGCATGTAAAATATTATAGGTCAAAAGATGAATGTTGTTTGCCTGTTTTCGTGGTAGTTAGGAAACCGTAGGAAATTAAAGAAAATCTGAAGAAAAAAAAGAACTTCAAATAAGAAACCAAAGTAAGCCTAAAAACGCTCAAAATGATAAGAAGCCAGAAATTCCTGGTTTCCAATTGAAACACAAACAAAGCTAAAGAATTTTTAAGATTCTTATCTTACATATTCTTTCTAGCAAAGATTTTCAAAGTCCCAGCGAAAGGTGCTTTTTGTTTCCGGTGAAAATACGGTCAGGACGTAAGAATCAGGCCAGGCGTCGATCCGATTCTCGAGTACCGTTTTAAAAAGATTAACTTTAACGGAGGAAATTGAATATCGAGCGATAATTGTGAACGAAATTTCGCTCGGTCGAGGATCATATCGTCGATGACCTTAATTCTGGCGCGGACGCGTGTACACCTGTGTGCGTAACTGTACATTTTGTCGTGTGTTACGTTCTAACTGTAATGCACAAGCGTTTTGGTGTGTCCGGATTGAAAAAGGGGAAATCAAACGCGTTTCCCTTCGAGCGGCAAAATTTTCCTCGGCTGATTTCTCACCTGTTGCGTACACGTTACTTAACACCTTGGGTAGTTAAGACTTAACGAGTCTTCTTCGTATTCTCCGTAGCGCATTCCGATCGGTGCTCGTCTTCGATGTTAAAAATAAACGTTACAGGTGCACGGTTTCATTTTTTGTCTCTTTTTACCACGTTTTCTATCACTTTCGATTACGTGTATCCTATTCTTCTTCTTGCTCCGGGGTTGTTGAAGATGTTAAACAGGACTTGGTGAAATATTGTTACATTGTTTGGTAAATGATTGATTTTCAAGCGGCGTAGAAATTTCGTCAATTTCGGGGGGCGATTTACGTTCCAAGATTGCAAAAATTAGAAATTTCTTTATTCAAATCCTATACATGGTATGGGAATTGCGACTATTTTGACGGGTAACTTAATTTCAAGATTGCAAAATTTCCTAATTTAAATATTCTTTGGAAATTTCGTCTATTTGAGAATAATAAATAACAGTCCTTGCAAAATGTATAAATATAAATGACTTAGTTCAGAATACATAAAATTTCGAAATTTCTTAATTTAAATATTTCCCGCTCCATCGCTTCAAGATCCTACATGACGTGGAAAAACTTGGAAAATTGATAAATATCATAATTACAAATGGCTTATATTCAGCATACATAAAATGTAGAAATTTCATTATTTAAATATTCCTTTCACCTTCGATATTCCAGACGGCGCTAGAATATGATTATTTAGAAACGAAGTTTAATTAAAAATACGCAAAATGGTTAGATTGATTATTTAAATTCAAATATTCTTCTTTCCATCCCGTTGAGTAGCTCTGAGATCCCATTACCATAAGAACACCTATAAGAAACCTCTCGATTCGTAACGCCGTAATACCGTATTAAAATTTATGGATTATTCACGGTAGTTTGTAACTTTTGTTTGTAAATTGTAATTTACAACGGTACTGCTTGTGCTACTATTGTCTCAACACTGTTGCGCGGTCGATTCTCGTTTATTCGCTTCGATAAAAATTACCCTGTACAAAAAAATAGTTTTGAAATAAATTCTTCAACTCGCCTTGATATCTGATAAGTTAGAACGCGTCGAAGGATCAAAATGTATTCGTACGATTAGATTTTGTTGATAATATTGGTGGTATTTTTTTTTACCGATCTACGACGTATGCCATGAATTTTTATCGCGTCAGATTGAAATATACTCGGGCAGAATCTAAAATAATTTTTTCGAAATTATTGATAATGACGCAAAGGTTTATGTAACGGATTCGAAATCCGTTGGGACACGAGCAGAATATTGTAGAGGATGTTATAATTCGACGATAGCGATTCTTGAAATGTTACCTGCAACTTTACGTAATCGCAGCGTCGTTAATGGCATCTGTAATGAACATCGCTAGAATATTTTGAACATCATTTTGTAATATTATCTTCTATGATTATAAGGTGAAGGGAGTTTTTTGCATTACGTCAGAAGGATGCAGATGTACCTTGAAAGTCTATGATTATACGCTCGTAACTTGAGGCAATTAGAATTCCTATTTTTTCTTTTATTTTTATTTTCTCCGATTATTTAAATTACTGCATGGACAGCCTCGGATAGAACTTGGAGATTGTACGATTAATTACAGCTTTTCGTTTCAATGTCCTTCTGTTCTGCTTCCATTAATTATTACGGTTCAAGGTAAATTTTCATCGAGCACTTGGATGCCACTTGAGTTATCCTCAGTTGTAGGAAAATTTATGGATAAGTGCAATGAATCTTAGGTTTCTTTAGTTAGGGGACAATGGGGAGAAAGGGTAGTGAAATTTAAGTTTTCCTAAATTAGGAAAAATTGGAAAAAGGGTAGTGTAACTTAGGTTTCCCTTAATGGGAGATTTAGGGAAAGAACCATTAAAACTTAAAAGTGGTATTAAAAGTGGTGGTAAAATTTAGATTTTCTTTAATCGAACAAAGTTTTAAGGGAAATACCGTCCTTCCATTATTGTTATTTACGCTTTTTAGATTATATTCTTCCTAGGATCTTCCTAGAATATCCCTAAAAAAAGTACAAAAACAATTCTTAACATTAAAGTTTCCCCAACAATTAATTGTAACCAACTGGTTAAGGGACGAACAACAACGACCAAGCTTTTGGTTTTAGTTGCATTGTTAGTTTATTATTAATTAATTCTGCAATGGCAATCGGCACGTAACAATATACATAACATGTTCACAAGTAATTCAAGAGGATAGGATGAATCTCCGCTCGTGTTTCTGCATTCAAAATTATTCCTCTCGTATTTTGCAACACTGGCAACCCTCTTTTTATCCTATTTATTTTTAAGAATACAATTTAAAAACATTCTAATTGTATTTTTTTTTTTTCTGCATCGAACGTTGATTGTAGAAAATTTGAAAGGTAAAATGTTATTAAAAAAATTTGCCAACCATTTTGCCAACATTCTATGTACCAGGCACCAGCATTCCACACGCTCGAGTCGGTGATCTTTAGAAGCTAACTTACGTAAGAGGACGCGGTTACACGT
This sequence comes from Stelis phaeoptera, assembly GCA_943735885.1. Classification (NCBI taxonomy): domain Eukaryota; kingdom Metazoa; phylum Arthropoda; class Insecta; order Hymenoptera; family Megachilidae; genus Stelis; species Stelis phaeoptera. The sequence continues at coordinate 14,516,703 of OX030932.1, read as the reverse complement.
AAGCGTGTCACGAGAGGAGCTCGCGCGATTTCGAGCGGAATGAAACTATGGGAAACACTGGCTGGAGATTCCATCGTGTTCTTTGTGCGATAAATACATTATCTTCCTTCATGACCACGCTTCGAATGTTTATGCAAACTTATACTTTCATAAAAAGACAATTCAATGATTAAAAATATTGAATTAAAATTATGCAAAGCAATAATTATTATACCAAAGTTAAATCTATAATCATTTTCCTCAAAATTAGGTTACAGGTTGTTCGGTGTTTGTTATATCTTGCAAAACGGAGCGTAAAATTGCAATAGCAACTCGACCTAATAACTTTTTACGTTCCATTCCGATTTTCCAAGTACATACGAGTATCTGGCTGCGAAAGAAATGATTCATCGCCTTGTTGCATACGCTTTGCATATTTTCTTACAATACAATTGCATAAACAGTCGCGGTTTATTCATGAAAGGATAGGTTCGTGGGAGGAGCGCACAGGTCACGATAAAATAAATAAAATCGCACGATATTTACCTCGATCAACCCGTCGTTGTCTAATATTTATTAACACCTTGAGTGCCACGTAGGCATTATAATGGGGATCATTTTAATTACCTGATTGCAAATAAGTTTTGTAAATAAGATGTTGGAAATAAGATATGTAAATTTGAGGGATTTTTTATTACCTCGGTGTGATACTCAAAGCGTTAATCGTTCAAGTTGCCACAACGAGGAGCTGATTAAATACAATGGCGATTGTGCCGCGAGAAATCCTAAGAAACTGTAACTGCTACCGATCCTTAACGAATTCGCAACCCTTTAACTGTAACTGCGGGATTATTTGCAGAGTGAAACTGATTTTGTGTTATTTTTGAGTAGTACAAACGTTGGCAGCTAAATTTTTAAATCAATTTCATTCGACTCGAGTCAATTTTTGTCAACAGCTCTGCGATATAATTTTTAAGTGAAATTTTAATTTGAGAAAATTAATCAACAACTATCGTTGTAATTTATAAAATTACATTCGCAGTGCTAATTTAGTATTAACCCACGCAATAATCAAAGTACTGAAATCGTACAAAACACAGAACGATTCGCTCTGCAAATATTCGACACGGGTTAATGAACGAGTTTCTTCTCGGTTAAAGGGTTAAAACAGAATAACTATCGTCGAGCTGAAAAAAAAAAAAATACACGCTGGGCGATTTTGCTACGATCATCTGGCACATGCGATTAAATAAATAAGTTCCAGTTGCACTTGTTGTCCGACTTGGTACTCGACGACTTTTAACGAACATTTGTATAAAACACTTCGCGCCGATGAACAATAATTTGAACCCTTCAGCAAAAATACAATCAATTCGATCCGAATTCGATCCAAATTTAATTTAAAATGAGTATTTTTAATTTTGTACAGAAATGAAAATGGCCCTTTCGTGATCTCGTTCGTGCCTTTCGTCACGGAACCGAACTCGACACGACAGTCACTGGTCGTCGATGGGTTAAATAAATAAGTAAATTACAACAGAGATTGATCGGAAATGTTTTACAAATGGCCGACCGCGAAAAGTTCATTCGGCTCGTGTCAAGCGCAAAGAAACACACGGCCAGTCCTCTCGTTCCGGCCTGATAATCCAATGACAAGGTGAATTCACGAAAACTCGCTTGTCATTCGCGTTAAACTCGTTTTGGACCCGGCTGAAACTGGTCCAAGAGGTTTTCTGTTGGCGAAAAGAACGAAAGAATCGGTCGGCGGGGGCAAAAAGTCGCGACAGTATCGCCAAGTCGGACGCTCGAAGGCGTTTGGCACTGATTCCCATTACTGGATCGTTCAGGATTTAAGATAAAACACTCATAAAACGGAGACACTATCGTCACAAGTAAAAATGTCCGATGTAAGAAGGAAATTTGCGATTTTAGCGTGGATAATCGAGTTCTGAGTGGCTTATGACCCGTTTGGAACAGTGATACTTTCGTTAACTCGCTGGTTGACACTGTGAACCATTAAGGGATGGTTATTTAAGTTTCGTTCGATCCTGATCGGAGGATTATTTATTCAGAAATCTAGAAAATTAAATTCTTTAACTCTTGGACGGTGAGCCACTGAGACAGCGACAATTTGTTTACTTTATTTTATATTAATTTTTCAGACTGCTTTCCCAATTTGTGAAATTTTCTATTTCCGATCAAAGTAGAATTTCGAACTAATTTCTGAATCACAATTCACCCAGGTTCCACCGTTCCGGGGTGAAATCGAAATTTGGTAAAATCCAAGGTTAAAATTCCGACCACTTCTCATTTTTTAATAATTCCATCGGTTCCGATTAGCTTATTTCCTTCGTGTAATTATTTTTCATGTGGATTTTTCTACTCCAATTCATATCCTTGGAATTTGACTGATAAAAACTCGCGATACTTTGCGAAAACAAGGTAAAAGGAAGTATGGAGAACACGTGGGTCGAGGTGTTCTCCGTGGAAAAAAAAAACCTAGTCGAAGCGATTATGCATTCGATACCGTAATTCGGTCCATTGCACTCGGAATATCTCGGAGCATTTCTTTCGCAGTTACGAGAACGGTGAAACTTGTTGCGAAACAGAGGCGACATTTTTCATCGGCAATCAATTCGATCGATTGAAATTTATTTGCAAGAGGAAAACGTTCGTTTGCGTACATCCCATGGCACGTATATTTATTCCTGCCTTTTTCGATTCTTTGCCGATTATATGTTAATTTTGGTCGAAAAATTATTGTCGAAATAAGTTTCCAAAAATTCCTAAAGAATTGATACAACATCGGTGTCGTTTCATGATTTAACGACTGTTTCAATATTTTCTTTCCGTGACGTTTTGACGTTTTGAAAATTTCTCATTGTCGCGTTTGGTCCGTAATTTCTTTCGCGAAACATCAGGTTTTCATTTTACAACCGAGCGTCTGGAAATCGTCGTACCTTTTTCGCGGCGCCGTGTGTATAATTTTTTCTCACGCAATTAAGATTAACGCTCGCGTTCCCACGCGAGAACCGACTGAAATTCACGCGGCGGGAATGTAAATCGGTCGTATCACCTTTTCCAAGGGAGAATCGAGGAAAAAGATAGGGAAACCCTTAAACGTTGCGAAACAAAAAAAAAACACGATTTCCTTGAATAAACGATCCTCCGATTGTATCGAACACCCGTTACCCCAATCGAATTAGGCACGTGATTTCGTCGATGGTTCCTAAAAATTACCTCTTTCCTGCCATTGGATCCACGAAAGCCTAGTTTCCATGGAACGACGGTTCCCTGGCAAAGCTGCCGGCTCGTTTCCTCAAAGGAAACGTTACGCGCCAACGTGGACATACACATGCCTTCGTTAACTAACGAGCTCCACCGGTTAGAACAATCTTTCCGATCGGGCGGCACAATAATTCCAGCTTCGTCCAATTAACTGACTCGTTTTATAATAAAAAAAAAGTCGTTTAAAAAAATAAAACAAAAATATTTCCACTTTTTAATTTTTCAAGTCTCGATTCACTCGTGATCCGCTGACGGTCTGCCCACGGTCCATTCATGCAACGTTAAAAATCGTAACGTTAGTGATAGAATAAGCCTATAAAATTTCAACTGAAGTCGAATCCAGTCATGATCCGTCCACGGCCCACCCATGGTCCATTCACGCTACGCTCTAGATTCCGTAGACTAATATACCATTGTACGCTTTGAATTGCAACGTTGTTAAAATAGCGTAAACTCGAGAAATTTAAACTAAGGTCGAATCCATTCATGATCCACGCACCGTCCATTCATGGTCCACTCAAATATTATTCTATTGTACGCGTCGGATTCGAACGTAACCCTATTGGAAATGATAAGCGAGCGGACCGCAAGCGGGTACGATCGTTTTACTTTGAATCCATGGCACAGGGAATTTTCTTGAATAAATCGTTCGGTAATAATGGAGGATGACGTGTTAATTCGAGTAAGATGATCAACTTTCGAGATAAGGTGAACGAGGTCACAGGTAGAAACGACGAAGATGAGACCGGGTACCGTCAGCTTTTTTTTTTTCTTTTTTTCCACGGACCGTAATTTTCCTACTCGGGCAAGGTTGTTCCGAGAATCGAAAACCAACTGAACCAGTTGGACGATGTACCTCGAGACAGGCCACCCATCACGATTTTCCACGCTAACGCCGCGAGAAAGAAGTTCCTTCTTCGTTGAAACAAGTGCCCTACTTAAAATTCCTCGACGGACTTCTTTTCAAACGAACCCGAACATCTGTATCTGGATTGTGATTCAAATGAAAATCATCGGTTAGAGTCGAACGTCCATCAGACTGGTACGGTTCACATTATCAACTGGTCCATTGAGTCTTTGAGCGACTAAAGGTATCACTCGCTTGTGGCTAGTGATATCGGCTCGAACGATTACCCAGATCGTTGGCCGGACCTCGAGCGAATTGACCAATAGATCAAAGTTCACGGATGAATCATGACGAAACGAACAATCGGCCCGAAGAACACGCGACAAATGGTCGAACAACGTCTGTTCCGAGGTTCGGACGCACTTGAGATTCCTAACGAGGTCGTGGCCTGGGTAGATGCGGTTGATGATGAGAGTAGCCGCTCCTGGAGTTTACGGGAGGCTGCGTTCTCTCCGGGCTGTCGTCCAGGTTCAGTCCAGCCACCAGCTGGGCTATTTCTCTGTCCTTCTTCTCCTCTTTGGGCAACGCGTTGCCGTTCTGCCCGCTGAAGCCCAAGGAGGCCAAGCTACCGTGGCTCCTGCTACGATGCTCGGCCCGGATGCTGTAAGAAAACGCCCTCTCGTTCAGGTGGCCTTTCCGCCGGTAGATCCCGGTGCCGAAACGGGATTCGTTCTCGGGACTGTCGGCTGCTCGATTTATCTCCGCGCTGGTCAGGTCGGCGTGCGACGCGGCTAATCTCCTGGACGCTCCCAAAGTGGAGTTATCGCCCTCTGGATGTTGCCTTCTGCCCCTGTTCCCGGCGGTCCCGTATGTTCCAGCTGGGTAAATGGCTGCCGCTGGCGGTGGAGGCACCACGGGGACAGGGGCGTAAACTGGAACGATCGGTGCGGCTGCTGGGATAGGTCTGAGACCTCTTGGATGATGATGGGCCTTCCTGGGTAACGTGGCAGCAGGAACGAGAAGCACCGGCGCTGGCCTGGCCAAAGTTCCAGCGACCGATCGACTGCTGGGTGGCAAAGGATGAGGATGATAATGCTGCTGCCTGACTGGGTGACCCAGGGTGTGATGCCCGTAGCCGTTCGTGTACATCCCTTGATGCATCTGAGGGTGCAGGTGCGACTGTTGCAACGGGTCTTCGTGTGCCGCTCGATTCTTCAGCTTCTTCAACTTCTTGTTGGTCTTTCTACGAACGGAGGACGACGAAGACTCCTCCAGCAACAAGGGTTGAGCCGGGGGAGGTGGTGGCGGTGGTGGAGGAGGCGGAGCGACCAACTGACGAGGTCTGGAGCCCTTCGTGCTTCGAAGAGTGCCTTGTTCCTGATACAATCCGTCGACCTCGTCTCGACCCTTGGCCCACACCTTGTGGTTCTCGTCGCCGTTGTAAAGGCTCAGGTCGTCGGTCGAGGTCGCGTCCAAACGCGTCGCATGTGGACTGTCCAAGGTGGTGCTGGACCCACCAAGAGTATGATAGAGGCTGTTACTGGACGGATGACCGGACGTGACTCCGTTGGTGGTCGTCGTGGCTGGATCAAGTCCCTTGGCGTAGCTGCTGTCCGCGTACGCGTGGAAACAACACCTGACCAGGGCGTTGGCCGCCATGTCGCGTTTGCATATGAACGCATGACACTCGAGAACCTTGATGCCGGTCGTTCGTCGCAGAACGGCGGCGAAAAGTGGCGGATGATTGGCGCTCGGCGTCCTCGCGAACGGCGAGTCCAGAGGCAAGAACCTCGTGTTCGAGGAGTCTCCGCTTCCGCCTTTTACGTGCCTGACCGCGGCGCAGTAATGAAGCGCCTCGATCGGGAAAAACCTGGTGACCTTCTTGCGATGCTCGTCCACATTTTCCAGCAACAGGCCGTTGCTCCAGACGCTCAGCCAGGAGTCGATTCCACGTGCTCCCAAAGCACCCTGCTCGGGATACAGTTCCCGAAGAGGTTCCTGAACGCCCAACAAACCTTCCTTGCTCGCGTGGGGCACGGAGCTGCCCAGGTAGAGAACCCTGCAGCGACAGTACGGCGTCGCCGTATCCTGATTGGCACCCCTCATTTTTCGTGACAGAGTACGGTCGATCGAGGTGGTCCAGGTGAAGCGTTCTAGTCTCTGGTCGTCTCCCACTTTCTACGCAGCGAGTAATCAAAGAAGGAATTTGAACAGAGCATGCACGATCCCGAGGAGTTTATCAACGATCCAGAACCGTCGAATCATCGAATCATCGGACCCGTCGGGTTACTCGGGGCACACACGCGGTCTAACGTTGCACACGAAACGAAACGAAACGAAACGACGGCTCCACCCGGTAACACACTCCACTCCACGATTACGCAGTCACTTTCCAAAGACGCAGCCCGTCCGCGGTTGCAAAATACGCGTGCGTGGACGACGAGGAGAGCCGCTCTCGGCTATTTCGCAGCAGCTGTAGCCGCCGCTCGCTCGAGATCGCGTCAGGCCATTATGGCCGCCTTCTGACGGCTTCCCCTCCAAGCCAACCAACCGTTTCCCTCCTTCCTCTCTTTCTACCTGCTTTCCCCGTCTACCCAACTGCCTTCTTCTCCTCCTCCACCACCTCTCCTTCCCGATCGTTTCTTTCTTCCACGAGGCCAGGCTCTCTCGTCAACCTTTTCCAACCCCCCACCGTTCTTCCTCCTTCGATTCAGGTCCTCCTGTGGTATGCGGTGTACACCAGTGGCGTCTACGTCCTCTTGGTCGCCCCTCACCTCCACGTGTACCGATCGACGGCACACCGACGAACGCGAAACGCTCACGGACACCACTTCTGGATGGAATTCAACGGGCCCGTCGAGCCGTGTGTCGCCGCTGTTGGAATCCAGAGGCGCGGCCGCAGGCGTCAGCCACGCGACCCGCTGTCTTCGACCTTCTTCCGCACCTCATCGGCTCTGCAACAATCAAATAAACGATATTTTCGTAAATCCAACTCCCGGTACGCGTCAATTCCGCGATGTTTCTTCGTTTTTTTTATTTTTTCACCCGTCGCGGACCCACCGTCGCACAGATGGCGCTGCGACCGTCTCTGCCTGGTCACCAGACCCGCTTCGCGACGAATTCTCTTCCCTGATCGAACTTTTAGCACAGCCTCGTTCGATCGACACACCGACGAGACCCGTTTCTTCTTAGCCTGGACAAGTTTCCGTGGATGGTACGCGCACGAAACGACCAACAGCCAGTCGAATAACAAGCTGCAACCGCCTGTACGCTCCTCGTCGGACTGAGGACTGATGGAAGGCGTGAGACTCCGACCGACTGGGCCCCACTACCAGCCCTGCCAGGCCACTCGTTCTCTTTGCTTCTTTCTTGCCTGTTCTTTCTCCTTCTGGCCGTCTGTGCAACAGGCACTCCCTGGCCCGACGTGTCCCCGTACCTACCGCAGGAACCCTTCGCGATGGGGTGTCCGGAATTGTGTCGAGGGAAATGCACATTCCCCGAGACGATTTTACGAAGGAACGCTAATAGCTCGCGCCTGTTTTTTTTTTCCTCTCCGAATGATGCAACCAACCCGAGCTATGTATCCTCGATTCTTCGACAATCGTTCGACTGGTATTGAACTTTGATTCCATCGCTGATGAAGCGTACAGGTCGTTTCGTTATTTATCGAATGTGTTAACCGTTCTTCTGAAATTCGAATTCTGCTTTTAATCGTGAAAGGTTTCGATTTTTTGGATGACTGGAATGATAAGAAAACTAGCTTACGCTTAAGGATTTTTCATTTTTTTTCCAGGTATTTCTTTTTACCTAACTGGATATTATTATAAATTCGATTGTTGGTTCTTGGGAACAGAACTGGAACGCTCGCCTGGAGCACAGTCTTGCATAAATTTATCCAGAAACTGTGAAACATTGCGGCGTGTCAGCGAGCCGAACACCTACCGAGACATATTTACAATTTTAATTAAAGAACCGATTAGATCTAAACCAACGCGAGAAAAGAAAGTACCAGTTCTATGAACGTTACCGAATCCGAGCCGGTAGAACTGGCCCTATCAAAGTAGCGGGCGAACTGCCTCAGGAGGATGAAAAGGTTTACGAACGCACGTGAGATGAACTTTTGAAAGCGCTACGATTAATCGCTAACTAAGTTTCTAATTTGTTAACGAAACAAGAGCGGATAAGGATCGATGAACGGTTGCAGGCTAACGTGAATTGTTCGTGAAAACAGTACGCGTTCTAATTGAATTCGCGATTGTCCTCATAAATATTTAACGAAATAGTTTCTCGTTAGAACGATTTATCTTTCGTGGAAAGATTTAAGTATCAATGCTTGAACTCTGAAGAAGTCAGTGATCCCTCGATGAAATTGCACCGATATGGAAGCCGAGATTTTTCTATTAAAAATATACAAAAAATATTAATGTTCCATCTTTGTTAATATTTATTCGTATTTTCACATCGCAGAGTGTTGGCGGCATGAAAGATGAATTTCTATTTAAATCTAATACCTTAATTTGCCGTTTCCAATTACTAGAGGAATGCGAATAGCATTCATGGACGATGGAGATCTTGGCGTATCCCTAATATCGTATTCAATAGATACGTCACGAGTCACAGTTTATGGAAGCTTGTTAAAAGATGAAAGGTTTGTTCGTTGAAAATCTTTGAACAATGTAGCAGTGTTCGAGAACGAAAGCATTCGTGACAAAAGGAACGAGCTTGCGTAACTGTGGTGGCCATTGAATGACACCTGACGACTCAATTCCAGCCACGATGGAATTCACGTGTTCTCCATTTTGCTCGACACGGACCTTCGTTTTGATCGGTTGCGCAAGAAAGAACCGCAACTGATATCTTGGTCAACATTCCATAATCACTGATTTCTGGATAAAAAGATTACCAAATTTTTCAAATATTTTATTCTATATTTAGAATACTCCATTCTACGTCTTAATTTTGATATTTACGGATGTTCGGTAATTTTTGCCAATACTTGCTTAATTAGCATTTTAAATTGTGACTGCTTCATTAGCATTATTTTGCTGTATTTGTATGGCATGCGTTGGGTTGGCATGCTTAGTTATATAGCCAGGCATACTTATATAGCCAGAGTTGTTTAGCTGTGGCTATGTGGCGAGCGTTACATAGCTGTATTTAGTTATATTTATATGGGTAGCGATACACAGCTATAATTTAGCTATATTTATGGATAGCGTTATATTGCCATGATTTAACTATACTTATGTAGCTAGAGATACATAGCTATGATTTTCCTATATTTAGGTATATAGCTAGCGATCTGTTGCTATGATTTAGCTTTATTTAGGTATTATAGATAGTGTTATATTGTCATAATTTAGCTGTACTTATGTAGCTAGGGATACATAGCGATGATTTTCCTATATTTAGGTATAAAGCTAACGTTACATTGCTATAATTTAGCTATATTTACGTGCATAGCTAGCGTTACATAGCCTGACTTACCTATATTTGTATAGCTAGCGTTACATAGCCTAATTTACCTATATTTATATAGCCAGCGTTACATAACTGTAACTTATTATTTAGATCCATAGCAATCGTATACCTACATTTGCCTATAGTTCTAAAGCAAACGTGGCATATTAATGCTTATCTATCAACAGTCGTACACACGTACGCTAGTAATACAGTAAAAAATATCTTCAGCAACGAACACCCAGATAATCTCTGACCTATAAAGTTCAACTCTCGACGGTGCACTGTGTTCAGTTCGCAGGTGCGTCCTTATCTAAAGGTTCCCAGGTACCTGGCACTTTTACCTGGACAAATGGTCCTTTCTTTACATTTTCACAGTTCACAAGGTGTCCGGACAAAGCCTTGGAAATGGTTATGGTCATTTTTGCCAAGGACATTATATCTTTCTATCGGAATTTTCATCAAAGGGCAGTCAATCTCTTTATTCCTTTCTTCGAGAATTTCAAATGCAATCAAAATTCTTGCTCGGAGCATGTGAAACGTTTGACGGCTATCTTCCCAGTATGAAATTTTTGCCAGTGGGCCATGGTCAGGAGCCCGATCGGTCACGCGATCCTGATTTCACGTTTTCTGGCTTCACGTGACGCGGTCCCGCGTTCCCCCGTCGACTTCCTGTCTTCGGCTCCCGTGATTCTCCGCGACTAATTACACCTGAACGCATCGTGGACGTTCTTTTCTGGCCGACAGCCTGTTTTCGTGGCGACGGGAAGACGTAGAAATCGCAGAGGGATACCAGGAAATTCCAACCTGGATTGATCATTCCACCTTGGCAACGTAATATACATATTTGGATTCTTCTTCTGGCGCGATTAAATGTCGATGAAAAAAAAAAGAATGATTGAAACGAAATTAATTGCATCCCGACGCGTTTTTTCGCACGTTCCCGTCGCGACGCGTCGGTGAGCTGGCAGAAATGGCGAGACAATGTTTAACGAAGAAAATGAAATTAGTCGATGGAAAGAAAATTCTCTTTCTTCCGAAGTTTTATCTTTATTGAAGGAAGATTTAGATATTTCGTGTAACCTACGATTGTGTAATATAGGAGAGACTTTGATAGGTATTTTAGAATTTTGTCAGACTTTTTTGAAAGCCTTAAACTTTGGAAGATTATAAGAAAATCATTAATCGTTTAGTTGGAAAAAAATTTTTTAAATGCAATATTGGGAAATACATTTTGTATTATCTAAATAACAATATTAATGTTTATACATAAAATACCGAATTAATCAGTTTGTACGGTTCAAATTTCAAATACCATAGTTTCTCCAAAAAAAAAAAGAAACAAAAAAGGAATCATCCACCTGCTCAAAATTGACTTTGTTTTCAAAATCCAACAATCCATTGTTTCATCCTATAACTTTCGCTGTTTATATTTGTCCGTTTTACCAAACGATAAAAATTCCAATCGTATCACGAGTTTCACGTTTCGAACTTCCAAATGTTGAGAAAAAGAGAACGTTCGAAGTGGACAGGTTCTCAAAAAAAAAAAGAAAAAAAAAGAAAAACACACGCTTGCATTCCGGACGATCGCATTAGTATGTAAATAATCGGATTCGGGTCCAAGTTGGCCGGGTATATTTATTTCTACATGGTGGGATCCTCCGTTGGTCGAAGGACGGCCGTGTTGGGCTTCTACGAAACCGTTTCGCCCAGCGTTCAAATCACCAGCTTCCCTATAGCATCGATATAATCGTTCCCGTTCGTCTTCGTCGTCGTGTTTTATGCTTTCTACGATCCTCCTGTCTAATTCATTCCAAGAAATTTCATTCCTATCCTTTCCCATTTTTTTTTATTTATTATAACTTTTACGTTTCCATCGATTGAATTCTTTCGATCTCAAAACGCTGTTCCGACACTTTGATTTCTGAATTATTAAGATACAAATATCTCGAGGTGAAACTTTGCCCTTTTTAGAATCCTTTGCCTCGTTTTCATCCAATTAACGTCGATTTGAAGAAGTAGACGAATGGGTAAAATTATAGTATGATATACAGGGTGTCCCATTATTGGTGTAAGAACCGGAAATGGGGGGTAGGTGAGACGATTCTGAACAACAATTTCCCTTGCAAAAATGTTGGATGGAGCTTCGTTTTTGAATTATTAAGGAAAAACACTGACCATTCATAGCGCGAGCATTTCGCGCGCTCAGTGGCGTGTCTATGGCCCGAATTGCCAGGTCCGAGCGCGGCCGAAAACCCCGGTCGGCAAAGCAGGAAATAATATCACAAATAATATCGAATTCCGGCGGTTCCCAGCGGCCAGCGGCCAGCTGGGACCCGCAGCGGACCGCCGCGGCCCGCTGAGAACCGCCGCGGACCGCTGCGGACCGCTGAGAGCTGCCGCGGCCGCTGGGAACCGCCGCGGACCGCTGCGGACCGCTCAGAACCGCCGCGGCCGCTGGGAACCGCTGGGCATCTTTTAGTAGTTGACGTATGTAATTTTTAAAATTTTCTTCCTTTTCAACAACGAAAAGTGTCATACAACTTCGATTTATTCGTTCTATCGGGATATTGAGTGATTTCAAAATTTTCGTCATTTCACACCGCGCTCGGACCAGGCAATCAGGGACATAGTCACACCGCTGAGCGCGCGAAAACCTCGCGCTGTGAATGGTCAGTGTCTTTCCTTAATAATTCAAAAACGAAGCCAGATCCAACATTTTTGCAACGGAAATTGTTGTTCAAAATCGTCTCACCTACCCACCATTTCCGGCTCCTACACCCATAATGGGACACCCTGTAGAATTTTTGTAAGATTAATAAATTCTTTTCCGTAAATTTCTGTATCGTTTGAGATTGACACGCGTTGATGGTGTCTTGTACAATGCGTTTTAAGGTCAGGCGACCGAATTATGGCCCGGTGTTTCGAAGGTTCCTGAAATCGAGGACCGAGTGGGTCAGTGGGTCGTTGTCACGTTAATTACCGGGGAATTCAGAAGCTGTGTGCACCTCCTCGAAGCAGTCTCCTTGCACAGGAATTCTTCCTTCGCCGTGGATTTTTGATACGTTAGAACCAGCCTTATTCGAATATTCTATTATCCGATACTTATATTATTTCAATGGTTATGGAATCCATAAGTTATTTAGATTTTTATTTTGAATAAACACAGTGTAACATGAATTTAGCGTTACGATCCTTTTGTTTTTACGGTGAAATTTTAGAAAATCAAAGGCTCTACTTTGAAGAGGTTTTGCTATATTTGCTGTATAACGAATGAAACTTGAATTTTGTATCCGGATTTTGTGATAGAATTAGAGGGAATAGTAAATTAGGTAGTAACGTAAAAGAATGATGAAGAACTTTTACCAGGGAATTGGAAGCCGCGAAGAAATCCCGCTTATACTTCCGGCAAAAGAGCAATACCGGTCTCGAGGTAGCCGGGGAAAGCTTTTAAAATACTTGGCAATCTTTTTTCTCTTTTTCCGGGTTAACGATGTCAGGACACTTGTTCTACACTTCCTTTTTCCGCGAATCGCCGGTTTGCTACTTTAATTTCAACTCGTATCACTGTTCTTACGTGCTCGCAGCCTGTCTGAAACTGTAAATCAGACCGTTTCTCGACAAAACAGTAGTTTACCAATTTACATAAAGTTGAACGATACAAAATAAATGATCGAACTTCGATAAAATTATATCCAAATAGTCATGGCAATCGTTGGCAATTTCAAACCAATAATTCTTAATATTTTTAAAATTATAAAAATTCAATAATTGTAATTTCTGAAATTCTCAAAATCTTGGAAGGTGTTTTGTTTTTTCGATTATCATTAAAATGGCTGTTTATTTTATTCGTAAGGGGATTGTAAGGGTTGCGATTCCGATATTTACGATTCGTTGCATAGATTTAAGCTTTCCAGTAATTTGTATTCAGCCAAAAACTGAGAAGTAGAGTATGTGAATTTCTTAACTAAATTTTCTCAGTCTTTTTTACCATTTCAAACAATCTCTCTTCGAAGCCTCGATCCCCGGTCGCATTCCGGAAATCCTTCGACGATACATCAATCTGGAAAGCTTCGTCGTCGATCTTAACTGCTTTCTACGACAACGGTGTGCCAACTCTTCGAAAGTTCCAATGCAAACAAGCCCCAGGGCTGTGAGAGACGTAGCTACGTAAAAATCCATCGATCTTTCGTGTTTCTGTTGCCTCAACTCGTGGCATTTCGTTCAGACTCTTCGTACTTTTCTTCTTGTGTCATCTTTACTCAATTTTTCTCTTGCTTTCAAGTATCCAGAGGCTGAGAAATACTTTGTGAATGGATTTAATGGACAGTAAATTGTGAAAGTCCGTCGGACACGGAGAAACAAGGGTGGCGCTCGATGCGGCGAGCGAACACTTCCGGAGAGATTATTTTAATAGATGGTTACGTGATCGTTTAGTTGTTGGTGAAACCGCAGAAAAGTGTTAATTGGTAGGATCTGATTGGAAAACCTGCGAGTGTTGCTGTATAAACGAAAGAAATCGCATCAGGATATTGGAGCTCTTGGAAAAGTATTAGGTTGTCCCAAAAGTTCCTTTCTCTTTGTTAATAAATAACGAGATGTAGTATACTGTATGTTTCGTGCCATGTTATTGAGTTATGTACAATGAACTTTAGTCTGTTATCTTCTTCTACTTTTTGTTTAACACTGCCAGACGTACCGTTGCGTGCAGATATATGTAGAAAGAACGTTTTGGGACAGCTTAATAATAGAGGAGACCGTATTCTCAAATTTGCTCAGAGATATTAAATTGAACTGAATTATCCCTTTGCACTCGAGTGGTGCCTCTGGAGGGATATATTTCATTTACCAGGGTATTTTGAAATGCGAAATTTCAGTTTTATTTATAGTAAGTACAATATAGAAGATTAATGAAAGGAATAAAAATAAATAGATTCATAAGAATTTGTAACACTTTACTTTCAAAATAGTGAATTTAGTTTTCGGAAGCTTTGGTGGAAAGGTAAATTAGATTCGAAGGTATCCAAAAATGCTCCGAGTACAAAGGGTTAATATTAGTAAAATATTGCGATACCGAATTGCTTCAAATATATTTCTTTTGGTGTCAAAGTCGATATTTTATCAGCATCGCATTGAATTTCTCCAGCAGTGATATTAGCACGATACCGAATGATGTTTTTAATAAATTCCACTTATCGATACGTTGCTTTCCGATCAAACTCGTAACATTTCACTCGGAAACCTAATACACTCGACCATAGTTAAGAAATTCTTGAATAGAATTAATAACCTGCGATATGAAATTGAAATTTTCCTTGGAACGATAATCTACTTTCCCGATCATGGCACAGCAAAGGGTAATTTATGAAGGAAATGGCGAGTAAATAAAGAAAAGGATCGAACACGGTTCGATGCACAGCTCGAAGTTGATCGACGATGGTATTCGAATGGCATTCGAGGTGGAAGCCGCTTACGATCCGAGGAGTCATTCAGCTCTGCTTTCGCATGAGTTTCATGCGTCGGCATTCTGCCATCAATAGGCATGTGGATGTGCTGCAAGCCACGACCCAACCAGCTCTGCCTATCTAAAGACAAGGCTACGTGACGGAAAAGCGGATATTTCGTGTCGGAAGTTCCGTTGCTCTCGATGTACGTACGAGAAAGAATTTTTCTAGTTTCTCCTCTGGCACTCACCTTGCTTATGAATTGTATATTTCTTTCCCTTGACGGTCGTTTGATATCCTGGAACTGTTCAAACAAACGTGGGAATCGAATGAACGGGCGTAGAGGATTCAGTAACGTTTCCTCTGTGGTAAAAGGTTCAGCTTAGGGAAGGTATGGTACGGTAAACATTTAGCGAAATAGAAATTTAATATAATAAAAATTCGGGGTTGTAGAAATTTGACAAAGTGGATATTTAATGTAATAAAAATTCGGGATAGTAGAAATCTGGCAAAGTAGAAGCTTAGTAAAGTAAAAATTCAGCCAAGTACAAATTTGGCAAAGTGGAAATTTAATATAATAGAAATGTAGCAAAGTACAAACTTAGTAAAATAAAAATACAGCGGAGAAAAATTTGACAAAGTGGAAATTTAGTATAATAAAAATTCGGTATAGTAGAAATTTGATAGTCTAAAAATGTAGCAAAGTAGAAATTTAATAAAATAAAAATTGAGCAAAATAGAAACATAGTAAAATAAAAATTCAGCCAGGTAAAATTTGAGTGAATGGAAATTTAATAAAACAAAAATTCGGTAAAATAGAAAATTGATAGTCTAAAAATTTAGCAAAGTAGAAGCTCGATAAAATAAAAATTCAGCAAGATAGAAATTTATTAGATTAAATTATTCGATTTACCAAAATACCAAAATTTATCTTAGGAATGTGAGGTTTTAACGAAAGAAGCATAAATTCTTCTTTGGAACGCGATTTCGTCGAGAGTTTTTGAACAACCACCAAGAATCCCAGGTCACAGGTACCACGACACATCTTAACGAGTAATTAAGTACCGATTGGAGCATCGTCTGATACAACACCCGTTAGATCAGTAAGGCAACAGCATTTTAAGTCGGTCACATTAGTAAAAGTGAACCGCTACGTAACACGTCTCTCGTCTCTTTTCCATTTAACACCCGAAGTCTTCCGTTATTCTAATCGACAATAGAGACTTCAATGCACGCGTGTGCCGTCAACGTAGCCGTTCCACGCGAAATTGACTTTCCAGCTGAACAAATTATTATCTTGTCACAGACGGGAAAGACTTATGAGGCAATTAACGAGGAAAGAATATTTGCTTTTCATGCAAATGAGATATATGAATAGATTATCGAAGCCTTCTGTTTCGTTGCGGTATCCTATAACATTCTTCCACACGATCATTTAAATTTCTTATGAAATTTTCGAAGGATTGTCCCATTAGGTATGAAATTTTTATTTAATTTTAGCTTGAAATTCAGTCAATCGAATCGCAGTTGAAAATCTGAACGAAATAAGATAATTATTGCTAAATAATTTGATTGTATTTTGGTACTCAAGGAAATGATTCAAATTCTCAAAGCTTAGGTAAAATTCAGATAGAAAATTTGACTTTTCCTAGGATTGCAACCTTCCTAGTTCTTTGAAATTGATAAATATAATAATTTTTCGTTTATAATAGAATATTACAAAAAAATATTTCGTAATACAATGGAATGTTTAAGGGTCCGAAGTTTCCCAGGGAATTTTTTCGCTCGAGCCAACTCTCATAATTGTAAACAATATCGAATCGCAAAGTAAGTAAGCACAAAGGCTGACATTTAACCGAGAGGCATCGCACGTGAGCATTAAGGCGTTGGAACCCGTGAGATACCCCCCATAACAGGTCACTGCCATCGAGAGAGCAACGAGCCAGGTTCGTAGCACCGGGTCCCTTTATGGGAGAAGGGGATCCACTTTATTCTCGTACGGTCAGGTCGCTTCTTTTAATCCGTAAATCTGTTTTTCTCACGGCTACAATGTGTCGTGTTACAGGATTTAGAAATCGAGGTGTTTTTAAAGATCGTGGCTCGACGAGAAAACAACATTTGACTGGTTTTTCTTCTTTTAGCCAATTAATACAGAGGATTTTCGATACAAAATTTAAATTTCGAGATTCTTTTAATATACTAATAATATTGTATTTAGCCTTTTTTTTGAGTAAAGTAGTGATTTAGGGGAAGACAATTTTGCCGTTTGTCTTATGCTCGAAAGTTATCGATCTGTCATCCATTATTAACCAACTCCCTGCGAAATAATTGCAAATCTAATCTATCTTAACGCGTTGACTGCCACAGTGAAAACGGACGTGTGTAGTCAGACACGTTGAAATCCTAATTATTAAGAATACAATCAACTAATTTTCAAATTTAACTTTTCAATTCGATAACTAGCATTATTAGCTTAATGTTAACGCTATCCGTGATTTATTTTGAAAAATTTCGG
Organism: Stelis phaeoptera; assembly: GCA_943735885.1. Lineage (NCBI taxonomy): Eukaryota > Metazoa > Arthropoda > Insecta > Hymenoptera > Megachilidae > Stelis > Stelis phaeoptera. Next base: position 14,499,170 of record OX030932.1, on the reverse strand, counting down.
GTGCCGGTCACCGGTGACCCCCATGGCAGCCAACGTGTTAAGTTAGACTAAAATCTGAACCTAATCTACTTATGATGTGTGGTAACTTTCTAGTATCATAGGTAATGAATTACGTCGTCATTTCCCCTAGGGAACCAGGGTACCCAATCCTATCCTAGAATCGTAGAAAATCCTTCGAACAAACAATTTCAATTCCAACAAAATATCGTATGTTAAAGGTTCAAGTATTTGACGAAACTACTTGCAATTCCTAATTAAAAGAAATGACAAATTTTTCTAAGAATCTTTTATAAATTACTCCAAAGTTTGAAATATAATAAGTCGAATCTTGTTCGAAGTTCAATTTCAACTGTTCGTTTCTATTTCTTCCTCGTGAAGATAAATTGCGAAGGTGTTTTCCTTCAAGGAACTTTGTCAAAGTCAGTCAACGCATTCCTCGGAAGTGGTGCCGCCACTTTTCCCTCGCGCCGCATCAAAACCAAGGTCCCCCATTCTTTCATCGTGTCCCTCCTTCTTCAAGGTCACTGTATCGCGTAGCCTGGAATGCGTCACCGTGACCGTTCGCAACGGTAATCAAATTTCTGAATTCCATTTGACTCCGGTCGTGCGAATTTCATTACCGCTCGACGGAGACCCATTCCGCGGTACCGTTCTCCGCGTTCGTGATATAACGGTCACCGGGTACACGCTTGATTTGTGGATACGGAAAGACAATTTCCTATTTATATCACAAATATTTGCACGTGCTTATTTCAAAATTAGAAAATTTGCAAGAATATTGTAAGTTCATAGGAATTTTTATCAGTTTAAAAAAGAGAGGAAGCAGCTATCCAGTGGTGTATGAAACTTAATATTAACCCTTTGCGCTCGAGTGGTGGTCCCTTTGGAGGGACATATTTATTTATAGTACGATATAGCATTTGTATCTGGTATACATAAGCATTTGTGACACTTTACTTCCAAAACAGTGAATTTAGTTTTCGGAAGCTTTGGTGGAAAAGTAAATTAAATTCGAAGGTATCCAAGAATGCTCCGAGTGCAAAGGGTTAATGGAATTGCATAGAAAAATCATGATCAGAATTCATTTACGTTACTAGTCAGTATTATGTAAAATTACGAATTGAAGAGAATGATGTTACCCGAACATTCGAAATTTAATTTTTATTTCATTAGGAAATTATTTTGATATTTCTTCGGCGATTCAGTTGGCTCGGTATTGGAAAGGATCGGGTAGCAGTCATCCATTTAACGTCACGTGCCATTGGTCTTTAATTGATCGATCGATCGATTAGAAAAATATTGTAAATTTGTAGAAAAGAAAAAAATGTTGTGCTGCGGTGTGTTGCGTAACGATTGAGTGGCAAGTTGCGGAATTCCATCGAGAAACTGGGGAAACCACGATCGAACCGAGCCGGGTTAGAAATCGAGGATAAATGGGTATCGTTTTTGCGGTAAACGCGGCCATTCCAGTGCACATTGGTGGTTCATTTTTGATTCATCATCGTCACGCCTGTCCATTGTTCATAGAAATCTTGATTACTTCATTGTTTCTTCTATGAATATTATTGTGACTATTTGTGACATCATTCTTTGTTTTATAAATCATTCAAAATTAACACTGTTCTATGAACGATATTCTTTTTTAATACGTTGACTGCCACGGTGGTCACCGGTGACCGGCACCCGAAGTTTTTTATAATCGAATAATTAACAACAGAAGTGATGAAACGAACTACAGATAGCGTTAATATTAAACTGATAATGCTAGCTATCGAATTGAAAAGCTAAATTTGAAAATTAATTGATTGTATTCTTAATAATTGAAATTTCAGAGTGTCTGACTACATACGTCCGTTTTCACTGCGGCAATCAGCGTGTTAATAAGATTATTCCCAGCTTCCTTTTTACAACCATTCGTGTTATTTTTTTTACAAAGATTTTTCTTTCTTTCAACCCTTAAACAGTGGAATTAAAGTTTGACTTTTTACCTTAACCCAAATTTAAAAATTTCATGTATTTTTCCAAAGTAAAGGTCACGACTAACCAAGCCTTCGCCATTTGTGGCTTAATCTACCCCCAAGTAGTTTTCCTGAATATTTTTCCATGTTTTTAAATATATTACACCAAGATGGCCTTCTCGTAATTTAAATAGTTGAAGAATAAGAATGTTCTTTATCTTCGGTAAAATATTCCTTAATCTTGCACTTTTTAATTTCTTCCATTCAAATGAAAAAGAAAAACAAAGTAAGACACGCGTTCGCAAAAGAAAAAAAAAAGAAAATGAGTCAAAGATCCATTTGGCTGTGCTGTTTGATTCTTCGCGAAAGACTTTCTATTCATTTGTTATTCGTGCAACAACTATAGACACGGGAACAATGCAAATCGACCACTTCCTGCTCCGTTAACCATGAAAGCAATTTAACGAGCCACCGTACGTGGTCCCGGTAGACGTGTGCCTCTGTCCATATCAGAGAAATTTTCGTGACGTGCACGAAACTGTGCTAATGAATTTTATACATGTACGCATGCCATAGGTGTGAAAATTTATCAACCGTCACGCGTTAAGTTACACCATATTTACGGGAATTCTTATTAAAAGCTTGCGTTCCGCTCTAGATACCGTATTAGAAGATTTTTACGAGACTCTGTCCCGCAACGAGGAATAAATTTGAATTTTGAAAATTCTATCGTTGAGATTATTGAATCGAGGACAGGATAATACAAAGGTTTTTAATTTTTAAGGATTATAGGAAAAATTGGATTTTGAAAATTTAACGAAAGAAGGTTCGTTGGATCGATTACAATTTTCACAAGTTTTTACAAAGGAAGGTTCACTCGTGTAAGTTAGAAAATTGTAAATTAAAATTTGGACGATTCTATTAGGGGGTAGGCATACCCCCATAAATATTATTTTTAATTATAAATAACTGTTCGAACGAAATTAGAAAATCGCAGATTTTAACTTTGATCGTTTGAACAAAGGGAAACTTTAATTTTTTAACGAAAGTTGATTAATTTGAAAGGAAAGCAACGTCGAAACGGAACGAACCGTAACAAAGGGTAATAAGAGAAACGAAGGGAAACAATGATCGAAGCGCAGTTCGCGCAATGCACTTTGCAAAAGGCTATCTCCATGAAACATTTATTACACGGTCGTCCAAGATTTACGTGGCACGTATATTTGGAAACCCTTGCCGTTCCCTGCCACATCGTGTCATGAATTATTAAACAATCTCGCCCTGTTCATTGTTTCCGATGAAATTTATTCAAATGATCCTCGCAAAATGTCTTAATCCCTCGTCTGTTAGCGACGCGTTCTGCAATCTGACGAAACTCAGATCGATTTCGTTCAATTTCAATCCAATACCGCATGCGAAACATTTCAATATTCCTTTCATTCTAATTTTATTGCTATCATACGTATAATTCAATTACAGATATGATAATCCTTTGAAAAATAATATAATGTAAAATTGAGTTAATATCGAGCCAGGGAAGAATGAATATATTTTCTTATTGTTAGTTTGATTATTATTCGTTTCTTAATTTCTCTAAATTTCACTGATCGAATTTTAATTCATGCACGCCATAATTACAGGATTAAAAATTAATAAATATATATATCTTGTCGTTTTTCTTTAATTGCAAATTTCTGCTTTTTCGAGCTGTAATGTCACCATCGGAATGGCCACGAGTTTATGAGGGGATGGGCAAAGGGGGACGAACGCAAACAAAACGTACACCGTTTATTGTTATTAACCGTTATTATTGTTACTATTATTGTCAGTGTTATTGCTGTTATTATTCCTATCATTATCGTTAGTTTGAACGCGGATAACAATATATAATGCTCGGTGTTCGCGGTCAATAGTCAACTCGAGGATCTCGGTCCACCGTCCAACGAAACGCGAAAAGAAGAATAAGAAAATGTTCAATTTTTATTCGTCTTGGGCAGCTCAGGGCCGAGGACATCGATGCAATCACAAGTCCTTGAATTTTCAAGAATCTCCCTTGATTCATTGCCGACTGATAAGTCTAATTAAAATTTGAAGTAATTAATAGTCTTAGTTTCACGATTAAGAAATGACATGAAAAATTCAAAAGAAAATTCAGTACAAATCTTCGTTTCCAGCGTTTTGGGTCAGCAATGACCCACAATCAAGTTAAAAAGTGTCATAATTATAATTTTCTACGATTAAACATTACAATTTCAAGTTTTCAATTCATTTCTAAACACTCGTCGCAAATTTTTAATTTTCTAAAATCTATTAAACCCCTTGACTTCCAGACCTAAATACTAATCGTAAGACGAATAAAGAAACATTATACACTCTTTACATCGAACAATCCTAAACTATCCCAATCATAATTAAAATTAATACTAAATTTCCAGATGATCACATTTTAATTGTAGGGCCGATTCATGTTTGCGACAGGTATATCTATTAAAATTATAAGGCAAGGGTTCGAAATCTCGCGATAGAACAGAGAAATAACTACTATTTCAGAGACCTCAACAAGCATCGAGCCTCGGCTCCATTGCAGCCCCCCAAGACGATCCTTCAAACTCCCTGGCGACATGATAACGAGATACGTCGATTAATTAAATAATTTATTAGTTAACAACGAGCCGACGACTCAGTAGGGATGAAGCGCGGCCAGACCGAGTCTGGGCGGTTCCGCGTAGCTGTGTCGATATCTGCTCGGCGTGGGCACGATTTCCAGAGGAGGCCTGGCGCTGTCGCGATCCAGTCCTGGGTATCTTTCGTGCTCGGACAATTCTTGATAAGTGGTCGCCCTGGCCCGTATCTTCTCCCGTATTTCTCGCACGTGCGCACGGTCCCGGAAGTCTCGGACCTGTCGACAAAACAGAAACATCGTTTCGATTGAAAACGCGTGAACAAAGTGAATCAAACGTACTGGCATATCAAGGGTTGATAGGACGTAAAGCGACTAAATACTTTGTGTGGATCGATTAAATTTGGAGAATTTTTATCATTTTTTGGGAAACGAGTGGGGTAGAAATTAGATTCCAGTTGGCTTATCTAGGCTTTGAAACTTTGCAGAATTTTGTTTTTTATGGATAGGGTAAAAATTAGAATTTGCAAATAGAAATCGACGAAGGCGTCTTTAAACTACTCAAACTACCTCTGTCCCATGTACTCTACCTAAGCTTTGAAAATTTCGTGTAATTGTCCTTTGAAACGTCTACAGGAGGACTGAAAAATTACCTTATTATAAAATTTAGCCAACGCTATGAAATTCCGAGAGAGCAAAGATCAACTCCAACAGGATTTTTCTATCAAACTTAGCGGAGTTAATGGATAGAGTCGAATTTTCGAAAATAGAAGGTGGAATAAAATTGAAACACCCGTACGAAAATTGTTAGGAACAAAGGTGATTCGAACAGGTTTCTCGGAGCAGAATGCTCGAACAACAGGTTGGGAGAATCAATGACCCCTTACTTCTCTCGGATCAGCGACGTTCCTTTGATCTCGGAAATCTCTTCCAACCGTTGGGTTTTCGTACAGGCTTCTTGGCCGAGGCCTCGTAGCCTCTTGTTCTGGTGGGCGTTCCATCGCATAATGATGGGTTCGTGGCCGTGCTCGGCCCCTGTAAGAAATATCGTTCTCCCGTTCCGATACTTCCAAATGATTTCGTCTGATCAGGTGTTCATGGACAGTCGTTGAACCGATGCTGGCTGGATGCTGACGAGCCGGTTGATCCTCGTGGACGTGCCTGGACGACTCGATCCTGTCGCATTCGGAAAAAACGTATTCGATAAAAATCAGCTCATTGATACTTGTCGCAGAATACCGATGCAATTCGAATCGCAATAACGTTGGAATAATATTGAAATCCCTCAACACGTTGACTGGGACAGTGAAAACGGACGTACGTAGTCAGACACGATGCGGTCGATTAATTTTCAAATTTAACCTTTCAATTCGATAGCCAGCGTTATTAGCTTAATATTAACGCTATCCACGGTTTATTTCATAGTTCTGTTTGTCAATTATTTGATCGTACAAAATTTCAGGCGCTTAACGTTCTTAATATTCGAGAACGTGTCAATCTTGCTTCGAGAGGACTCGTGCCACAGAACTACATAAGATAATTTTGAAATGGCGTAAAACTTGAGAACTCGTCGGTCTCGCTTTCTGAATAATGGAGAAATTGACAAGGTTCTCGGTAACCTCGGCACACGTACAACTGGCAGACCCTTCCGAATGGCTCGAGTTACTCCGTAGGTGGTTAGACAGCTTTTACCTGAGATTGACACCGGTGATTGCTGGCCCAAAACGAACGTCAGCAGGGAGAAAAACACGCGGATAATTCTCGAGCCTCGTTCGAGACTAGTCTTTCCGGTCGGGCCGAGAGAAATTGAATCGACGAATCGATTATAAATTCCTCGGGATTAGAAAATAGCTGCTCGTTAAGGTCGGTGTAACTTGGCATTGAAAGCTGACCCGAGTCCAGCAAAAGTGTCTTTTAAATCTTTTATCTTGGAAATTAAACTTCATGATTCATTGAAATAAGTACACGACTACTAAATAACTTGAAATATTATTAAAGCCATTATAAATAAATGAAAGTGAAATTTCTAAAATTAAATTTATTTTTCCTGCGAAAGTGAAACTACCACGTAATATACACAATTTGATTTGTCTTTGACGAATCAGCCTGTGGTTCGAGTTTACAGTCTTTCAACCCTCGTCAAGAGAAAGGACACTCGAGGATAGAAAGGCAAACGGAATATTTGCATTGTACCTGTGAGCAGGATGACTTTCAACGTCTCTCTGCCTGGAAAGGACAGGCCTGGCGATCGCCTCTCTCTCCATGGCTCTGAACATCTCCTTGGCATCCTGGAATCTTTCCCTGGGACTGGTCACCTCACCGGGACCCGTTCTCGGCTGGTATTGCGGGCTTGGCGATCTTTGTCGAAATTCTGCCGCTCTACGACTTCGGTTGCAACTCGGTGATATACCCCGGCTCACCTGGACCGGCAATCTCTCCGGGCTTCGAGGTAATCTGGGCAGGGTTAAACTCGTCCCTGTTGTCTCCGATTCGGGCAGATAGTCGTTTTCCTCGGCTGGCGCTCCCCAATCGTCGTCTGAAAGAAATTTCGATCGTTGTTGTCAATCGGCACGTTGATTTCGCTTAATTAAACGATCGATGAAGGAAAACAAGAGATTATGTTGATAACGAAAGGTACGGAATTGTAAGTTTAAGTTTGGAAAATTGAGGAATTCTTAGTAATTTTTGTAGTAACTAAATGTAAAATCGAGGTTTGTTGTATTAGAGATTGATTGTGAGGCAATTTCTAGGATTTCAGTCATCGATTGTACAATTTCGTGGTTCCTCCGCTTCCTCTTATGGTATAGAACTAAAATGGCGACGAATGGCACAAGATAGCCAAGAACTTTTGCGTTAATAGTAAACACAAAAATTTAATTTTTCTTCTTGGTACCCGCAGCGAATTCGACTCAATTAACAAAGTACAAATATTAATATGCTATTTAAGGGAAATTTCCATTCTTTCCAGCGTTCTTGTTATCAACGCTCCTATTATTTATCATTATTATAACCAGTCCGTTCGATTCAGCTCAAAGTCATCGGGTCGGCTGCGAATAAAGAATCAAGAAAGTCCAAGGTAAAAGGCACGGTTTCTCTTTTATCAAGCAACCTGTCGCGACGGAGACCAGTCCGCAGAATACTCTGGTATCTGCTCGATGGGGTCACGAAAGTTTAAAAAGAAGCTGGAAAAAAAAATACGAAGCTTGGCAAACAGGAGGGTGGGAGAGACGCGAGGAGGAGGTGGAGGAGGTGGCATTCAGGCTTGCCTGGGGCTGTGGGCCGAGAATGCGGAACTTAATTCCACGTATGACCTCCCACGAGGTCGATTTCCACGCAAATTCATCAACAACTTCGTACGATTCTCTTTCACGCCTCGTCATCGTTGATCGTCCCCTTTGCCCGTCCATCGTGGGTTATTATTGGTGGACGTACAAGGATGGACCACTGGAAATAACGAGGCGTCTGGATCATTGTAACGTTCTTTGCCTGACGTGGTTACTTTAAATTTTGTTGAACAGTATTATTAACTGTCGGATGACGGGAAGAGTGTTTCAGAATCGAAATTGAAGTAATAGGATGTATAAAGTTAAATTTAAACCGTGGCTATTTCAAGGATCCATCGTTCTTGGATTAACGTCAATACAGTTTCCGTTGCATCGAAGAGGACGCGTTGACAAAGTGCAATAATCCGGCCACCCCCGTGCACCTTTCGAGACCTCGTTTGCGCAACGATTCGAGAGTAGTCGAAGGCGACGGAATGTCGGTCTCGGTAAAAGTTAAAAGGCAAAGAGCCTGGGATCTTCTTAATATCATCGTAATGCTACGTTCTAGATGCCTGTGAGAATAGATCGATGTATTGTGAGGCTCGATTTGGGTGAACGTACAGGAATTATCGCTGATGGAACGTGACAGCGGTTGTTGACCTCGGCGTTCAAATTCCCTTGCCTTTGCAATTTCATTTTTGGAAACATGTAATACTAAAAAAAAAAAAAGATATCCTATAATTCGCTATACCTATAGAGTTATAGTATTTGGTAAAGCGAAAAGAAATGTATTTTTCAATGCGACAAAATTTATTTACAAAAGAAGCCACAACTTAACCAACTTTTCGACTCGAAAAAGGCATCCAAGAATGAATAAAAAGCGACGTTTCTTTTCGCTTTACCCAACATAAATCCTTATAATTTTGAAATTGTAAACAGATACACGCGGTGACACGTCTAACATTTTCTGTGAACTGATATTTCTGTTTGCATTGAACATTTTCCATCGCGAACACGTGCGCCCACATAATCCCGGGGAAAGGGTTAATCGCGCAGCTTTCGAACAGACCAGAAGACAGACCGGTGCATAGACGTTGCCAGAAGGCAACTCGGCAACAAGCATTCGGCTCGGTGATAAATTAATCCCGGCGTAGTTAATCGATGCTCAGAATCTGGGAAGCACACGGGTTAAGATTGACACACACGGACTCTGTGTGTGTACCGAGAGGCAGGAAAATCGTGAGTCGGCTAAAAGTGTGCCAGGGATCGGGCGACGATCAACAGAAGCGACGCGAGACGCTTATATGGAGACGCGAACGTGGAAATCGTGATCGTGCCGTGTCCCCGAGACACCTGTTGCAAAACGGGTTCTTCCTGGCCCGTAAAAGACGAATGATATAACGATCGGAGCCAACGATTTTGCCGGGTAACACGGCGACCCCGTCAACGATCGTTCGCTACGTTTTCTCCTCGCTGTCACTGAGAGGGTCGTGATTGGAACACAAGATACCCGCTTGCTGATTCTTTACTTCTTTGACATTTTTGTTTTGTTTTTTACAGTCACGGTTTGGTCGTTTCATATTGTCAGTGTTTCGAGTAATTAAATTAAGTTTTCTTTTTGATATCCCGGATAATACCTTTGCAATTTTTTTGTTATAGAATATAGTCTTTTGATTTTTTCGGGGGATAGTATTTTTAGAATTTGGTACGATTAAGTTCCTTGTGATCGAGACCTGAGATACAGAACTTGAAGCAATTAAAATTGATTTTAACAGGTATTTTAAATTATTATGATACTAGGCTCCGTAGGATAAGTAGGATACCTAGAATACTTGAGACATTTAGGATACCTAGGATAATTAGTCGTTGAAATAGAAGAATGTATTGAATATCGTGTTTGAGACAAGATTGACCCAGTTCTTCCGTTCGAGGGTTAACCGATACAAATTGAATCCATTCATGATAATCGAGAATGATGTTTGTAGGTCGCCTGATATTCGCAACATCATTGATCATTCCTGATGTTTGAAATTCTCATGCATGAGTATGACTTTTACATATGCTCGATTCTATTCCTTACCGATATTGATCTTATCTTCCGGTTGTAATAAGGAATCGTACGCCTTGAAATACTTAATTTCGTAAAAGGGGTTAACAAAAAGAAGAAAAAAAAAAAAGATACGGTGAGAGCAGCCACGTCACTGGATCGAAACTTCAAAGTCAGCCCGTGTCCTCTCGAGAAACACGTTTTTAACGGACGACTGACCCATATCACGTATAAACGAATAAATTTCGAGAAGAGGGAAATGAGAAGAGAGAAGAAAAAAAGGAACACAGAAGATTCAGAAGGTATTCGCTCGTATCTCTGGTCGGCCAGAGACCCTGGCTTCTCCGTGTTAACTACGTACAGGAGAGAGATTGTATTGGACACCTGTTACAGTAGAAAGAATACCGTTAGGACGTCGTGTCAGCAACAGGTAACAGCCTACGGGTACACACACACACACACACACACACAGAGAGAGATACATATACATGTACAGGTTGACCACCAAGTCTTTGGTATCGTTTACCGATGTGCACCGACTTGCAAAATTTAGCTCATTTTTTCGATCGATAATACGTCCAGCGACTCATGAGATGAAGTGATATGGCATTCGATGAAAAGTAGTGGCGTGAAAAATACTTGAAGAATATTTAAATATTAGTAGAATATCTTCAAATACCTGGGATACCTAGAGTATTTGGAATAGTTGGGATACCTAGGATACTTAGAATGTACAGGATACCTTAGGATATCTAGGAACCCTAGGACTCTTAAAGTCCTTAAAATATCTGAAACACTTAAAAATCCTTAGGATACATAGGCTACCTGGAGTACCTAGGGTATTTAGGGTGTCTAGGATACTTACGATGCTTATAATACTTAGGTTACTTAGAGTCCCTCAGATACTTAAAATACTTATAATACGTAGGATACATAGAGTCCCTAGGATACTTAAAGTACCTAAGGTAACCTAGGGTCCCTATAGTACTTAAAATAGCTAGGATACCTAAGGTCCCAGGGATACTTAAAATACCTAAGGTAACCTAGGGTCCCTAGTATACTTAAAATAGTTAGGATACCTAAGGTCCCTAGGATATTTAAAATAGCTAGGATACCTAAGGTCCCTAGGATATTTAAAATAGCTAGGATGCCTATGGTCCCTAAGATACTTAAAATACCTAAGATGCCTAAGGTCCCTAGGATACCTAAGGTCCCTAAGATACTTAAAATAGCTAGGACGCCTAGAGTCCCTTAGATACTTACAATAGCTAGGATGCCTAGGGTCCCTTGGATACTTAAAATGCCTAGGATACTTAAAATAGCTAGGATGCCTATGGTCCCTAAGATACTTAAAATACTTAAAATACCTAGGATATCTATAATATCTAAAATACCATTGATACCTAGAATGAGCCAGACACCTAGGATTCTTAAATATCTAAAATACTTGAAGTACCTTGGATACCGATAATGCTTGACGCAGCAAAAGTTCCTAAAGTGGCTGAAGTACTTAAAATATCTGGGCAACGCGTGCTGGCAAACTTGTAACAGTGAACATTAAAGTATTATATAGCCAGATGGACGTCATTATCAAGGAACGAGAGATCGAACGAGTGTTTTCTTTGTCGAATGCAATTAAATCGTAAATAAAGGAAGTATCGTTCGGCAGATTTACGACTCGAACACGAACATTGAACATACATATACATATACGATTTTTCATCTGGCAAATGATGTTTTCTAAACGAACGTGCCACTGACCGACTAAAGCTACTTTTCACCGAGAATATCTTTCTTCTTTTTTTTTTCTTTTCTTTTTTAATACGGGATCCGTTATTAATCTTCTGTAGCTTTTTGACTCTGCATAACGGTTACATTATATTTTTGATCTGTACAGTTTCTTTATATTCATTTCAATCCTATCGTCGAAGTTGGCTTAGCTGAAGATTTTGAATCATTTCAAAAGTCGAACGCCACAATGGTGATTCTGTACTTAAATAAGAAGTATTATATCACGTTTGAAATGCCAAGTGAGCTAGCAACTCAAACTTTCAAAACACAGCAAAACGTAAATTTACAGGCATAAGTGAGAAATTTTTATGTCTTCCTTTCTGAGCCAATCAGGTGGTCGTAAATTGTTCATTAGAAATTACATTTAGAATCGTGGAGTCGATGGATTCCTAGAAAGGAAAGGGTTAATCTCCAATTTCTTCGGTAAGGAATTTGCCAACAGGTTAAACGAAAGTTGTCGAAATTTCGATTGCACAAGGGAAGGAGAGAAACGTGAAATCGAAAATAGTCGGCTGGAAGCTTCGAAGTGTCGAGCCCGCGACAGAAATTTGGACGCTTTCTACCGGGCGAACAGGTGGCCGCGTGTGTTCCGCCTTGAATCTTATCAGAGCTCGTAGAAAACCGGCCGAATGGCGACCCGGTAACCCAGTTTCTCGATCGAGCTACGAAAAATCTTCGTTTGCTTCGTCGTCCTCGACGTTTCGTGCCTCCTCGAGTTTTCCTTCTTCGTGTCGTTGACTCCGGTTCGATTTAAACTTCAACGAAAATTCGCCCGCGTCTGCTTTCACTTCGATCGTTGTCCGAGGAATTTTATATGTTCGATGAATTTCAACGATCCAATTGTTCGTCGTCCTTCCACTCGGTGAAAGTTACGATTTTGGAAATTGAACGAGTCTTGTCTTTCTCTTCTTGAATTCTTGGGATAGCAAGTTGAATCCTGATTATTAATCAGACGTTCGAAGATGGTGAAATTGATAGAAGTTGGAAATAAAATTGCGATCTTGTATTATTTAAATTCTCTACTTAACAAGAATTTATATCCTATCATGTTATGTATGAATTTTACAGAAAAAAAAAAAAAATAATAAAATAAAATATCGAAATATTTGAAAATTTCGAATTCTCACCATTCTAATTTTATATGTTACAAACTAGGATAGCGATAATTTGAATATTTAAATCCTGTTGGTATTCAAATTATCCGACTTTCACATTTTAATATTAATTTATTACAATTAATTCAATGTTTTCGTTTCTGGAAAAATCCTTGCAAAAATCTATCCACGCGTTTGATTACCAGCCAAGATAATAATTTCCACGCATCGGCTAATTATGGTTCGTTTGCGTCAGAAGATGGTGGTTGCGTTAGCGAAATGGCGGCCCGTAATTCATCCCACGGAGAAATTCTAATCGATGCCAGGAGGCAAACGCGATAAATTTCTTTCGCGGAAACGCAACGTTACACGCTTCATCTGCCACGTCGAGCCGGGTGTAGAATCATTACGGGACACAGGATCGTTTCCTGAGTAGGATCAGGAAAACAAGCATGTCCGGGACTTTCACTTTCGTGCAGCATCAGCCGGTGCAATCGACTCCTCGACCAACCTAATGACGTGTTTCCAACGGATCGCCTAATTTCCTAGGAGAACGACGCTTTCCACCCCATTAATTAAAGCCTGTCGTTGCGCTAAAATTGTCCACTAAACAACATTTCGGAACAATCAAAGAAATCGATTCTTCGAAGGCCAGTATACTGTGTGTGTTGGAACAAATGTCTTGGATTCCAGTGTGAACGTAGCCTAAGTCAGAAGTCATGGCCATAGTGGGAGGGTACCTGGAGTACCTAAAATGGCTGGGATACCTGGAATACCTAGACCTTTGGATACTGGGGTATTTAGAGTACCTGGGACTTAGGCTACTGGAATGCCCAGAATACCTAAGAATGAGATACTAAAATATCTAGGACTTAGGATACTAGGATATTTAGAGTACCTGGAACTTACGCTACTGGAATGCCTAGAATACCTAAGACTCGAGATACTAAAATACCTAGGACTTAAGATACTAGAATATTTAGGCCTTAGGATACTAGGATATTTAGAGTACATGGACCTTAGCGTACTAAAATACCCAGAATACCTAGGGTGTTAGATATTAGAATACCTAGGACTTGGGATACTAAAATGCCTGGTACACAAGATACTCGAATACCTTGGACTTAGAATACCTAAGATATCCAGAACATGAAGTAAAAATCTTGTCCATAATCTGCTTTGTTACAGCATCCGGTGCACTGTTTGAAGGATTCGAAAGCGACGATGAAATGAACCAAGGGCTTTGATTCGAGGCGTTAAACAACGGTGGTCACGGTGAATACCAGGCGTGCGCTCGAGCTTTTTCATTCACAATAAATTTCACACTTGCTCAGCATGACTATCAAATCGCAGCAATGTTACACGCACAACACCGTGGTGTCGTAATTTCATCGGCGCTCGGTGCCATTTAACGCGGCACACGGTGTTTCGTTACGGAATTCGAAGCCGGCGCGGTACGGCGCGGCGACGACTCGCGTGACATCATTCTCGTTGTGACATCGAATTTAAAATACATTTCGAAGTCATCGTTGTACACCACCTTCGAAATCTTATTTGATAATTCGTATGAATCTTTAATAAACCTTGGATGATTCTCGGATGAATCATTCAGAATCGATTGGTACGAGTGTATTCTTTTATTACCTTTCAAAATTCATCAAACGCTTTGTTTCTTAACACGAATAACTTCTTCGTGTGCTATTCGTGGATCAATCGAACGTCTGACTCTTGATATTAATATTTGAAACGAAAGTTTATCAAACATCGCTTTAATGTCAGATTTTTTCATTTCTTTACGTCACAGAATCAATCATACAGCTTAGTATTTATCTCATAGATTCTTCAAATTAAGTCCACAACGTCTATATCCAAGTACGTCCCTTAACCCTTTGCACTCGAGCGATGCCTCTGAGGCACCATATTTAATTTATCGAGGTATTCTAAAATGCGAAATTTCACTTTCACCCGTATGAAAATATAAAAACTTAAAGAAGGGAATAAAAATCAACAGATTCTCAAATAATTCTAACACTTTTCTTCCGACATAGTGCTTTTGATTTCTGTAAACCTAGCTGGAAAATCAGATTAGACCCGATTACGACCAAAAATACTTCGAGTGCAAAAGGTTAAAGTTCCCATTCGGTTTGATCATCGATCCAATGATAAACCCTTTATCCCCCAAGAAATATATTCCACATCCAAACACACCGTTCTCAAGGTGAAATGAGAAACAAGATGATAAAACATGCAAGATCGAATTGAAGTATTATATCCACTTACCGGAGGAGGAATCTCTAGAAGGTCTGGACGGTCTTGGCCCCAGAGGATGATGACTCTGATAAGGCGGGGGCGTAGCAGCACTGTCCGAGCCTATACCACTGCTGGCAGCGCTTCTTGTGCCGCCCCTGTCAATCGTCGTACTACCACCTACGATCGTTTGATTCAGACAACGTCTGAATTCGATGCCGGCAAGATTACCACGGTGTCTGTGGACGGTATCGTAATCCCGCGGAGGCAGTAGTATCGGACCCACGTCGTTGTCCCCTGAATTTCCTCTGCCTGAATCGCCAACGATCATATTCTATATATTTCACATCTAAATCTACCTTATATTCTCAAACGATGGTTTCCTGTGTCACATTATATATTCGACATGAATTCTATTCGCTTGCCGTGATTACAAAGTTGATCGCAAAGATGTTAATAAATTTGAAAGCAAGTTACCCAATTTAGCCCGTAATTCAGCTGCCAAGGACTCGTATATGGTGGTCGTTTGAACAGGATCGTGTCTGAGCTCTCCACTGCCCTCGGACGATTCCGACTCCCTGGTACTCCGACCATCGCTGCCCAAATTGCTGCGAACTCTACCCTCCAACGAGTTCACCCTTGCCAAATTATCCGTGTGCGAGGCGAGCGCCTTCAGCTGGCCGCCTAATAATTCGGCCGTTTCCACCGAGTCGCATCTGGGAATATTAAACCGACCAGAATTTATTCAACAAGTCTATAGAAGAAACGATGCTTCTCGAAACTCACGAAAACCATATTAAAATTCCAAAAGTCTAAAGAATCCCACGGATCGCTCTAACGTTTCTGAACAATCGGGCGCGATAATCGGGCCACGATCGGCGACCATTATTTCCCACGAACTCGAACTAGAATCTGGCATATCTCGAGGTGGAAGAAACGAGGCGACGATGGACCATTTACCTGGTTCCGATCGAAACCGTCGATTCATGAATTGAATGTCGACGTTGTATAATCTCGTCCGGAGAATCGTTAACTGATGGAAGAAAAAAAAAAGCAGCACAATCGCGATTCTCACGGGTCCTCGAACGTTGCGTGGAAATATCGCGAACGATTTTGTTTTCAATGGCAAGGCTGTTCTCGCGGCACCGATGCGTTTCGATGCACATCGCACCACCCGATACTTGGATTAGCATTCGTGAACGTTGACGTACGAGGATCATCAGCGACCCGTTAGATCAGCTGCGATCGGTTAATTATTAACGAATCGGGCGTCCGTTTTTAGATATTTTCATTGGAGTTAACGAGGATGCTAATACGATTTCGGGACAATCTAAGAAATCCACGATCATCCGTTGATTAGTATTAACGCGGACGGCGCGCGAGCGTGCGAACACACTTTGCTTCCGTTTTATTGTTCGATTCTGATGATTGGCCTTCGAGAAATCCATCCCTTTTTCGGGAATTTTCGGAGGAACGATATTTTGTCGATGCTGTGATGAATTTTGACGATGAAACTCCGCAGTACTGTAGGCTTTAAAATAGTGGTCTGTCGTGCCATTTTGTTCAATTATCACTTACAGGTATACTTGGAGCGATAAGGGTTAAAAAAAGCAGTATTAGGTACGTTAACGCGTTGAAATCTTAACCCTTTGCGGTCGAGGTATTTTTCGATACGTACAGATCTGGTCCGCTTTTCCAGCGAAACTTTCGAAAAATTAAACACATTATTTTAAAAGAAAAGAGTTGCAAATACCAATGGATTTATTTATTCTTATTTTTTTTCGTTAAGTTCCTATATTTTAATCGCAATAAAGCTTAAAGAGGCGCCACTCGAGTGCAAAGGGTTAGTTACTGAAAATAACTATTCTTTCCATTTCTCCCTGTCGTTGATTCAAAATTTTACCGATGAATATCTTTCTTCCCATTACTCAAAGTTGTGCCGGTCGATTTAACGTGTTAATGTATCGATAATGTATCGTAACAATAAATTGGTTGTTCGTTAACCTGTACACGTGAACATGAACGGGATTGTTGGTAGCCGGATTCGGAAGCAGAAGAGTGGCAGCAACAATGTCCTCTCGTTGAACGGCCGCAAGCACAGCGTGTCCTGGTACCAAATGTTTCACGGCCGACCTCGTCGAGCCACCTGGATGAACCGTCTGTATAATCTTCAGCCCTTTGCTGCTCACCTAACGACAATCGTCAAGTAATCACGATTAGCTGACCGTTTTCTAATTAAAAGGTCCGTGGCTCTGATAATGTAACAGTGCTGCGTGCCGAAATGCAAATCGACCGTTCGTACTACTTCGTTTGCCTCGTTGCTACGGTCGCAGCACGTTTTAATAAGCGTCAATGTCGCTTGAAATTTGTTTAAATTGAAGAAAACACAGATAGAAGATTATTAATGCCAGGTAGATGCAACGTTTTCGTAATTGAATTAAATTCCTTGTAAGAATTGCGTTTGGGAGCAAGATTTCTTTGTATGTGTACGCTTCGATCGTACGTTAAGTAATGTTAGTTTTATAAATTTGATGGTTTAGTAAGTTAGGAGTTTTGGAATTTTGGAATTTAGAAGTTTAGTAATTTAGTAAGTTGGGAGTCTTGGAATTTAGGGATTTAAGAGCTTAGGTATTAAGTAATTTAATAATTTAGTTACTTAGTAATTTAGCAATTTACTGACATAGACATTTAATAATTTAGTAATTTAGTAATATAGTAATTCGGTAATTTGGTAATATAGTAATTTGGTAATATAGAAATTTAGTAATTTATTAATTTAGTAATTTAGAAATTTACTAATGTACAAATTTAATAATTTAGTAACTTAGTAATTTAAAAATTTGATAATTTAGTAATTTGGTAATTTAGAAATTTAGTAATGTACAAATTTAATAATTTAGTAACTTAGTAATTTAAAAATTTGATAATTTAGTAATTTGGTAATTTAGAAATTTAGTAATTTAGAAACTTAATAATTTACTAATTTCGTAATTTAGTACTACTTCTACGATACAATTTCCATAACTTAAGGTACATTAGCCCCTGATGGCAGTATATTACCGGAGGTTAATGATTATTTAGAAATGAACGATTGCCGATATCCATCAAACGATAGCCTCCAATCAAACGAGCCACCTTATCATTGAAAGGGAAAGGCTTTTCCCGGAGATAGTAGCCCGTTAAGGTATAATTTCCTTTTGGAAAGCAAATAATAACAACGGAACGACGAAAGTGAACAAGATGTTGCACAAAAATGGAACTTTCTCTATTTTTACGGGCACAATTTTAGAAATGATGTGCGTATAGGCACGTCGACTGTTATTACATAGTTGCCCTCAGGCAATTCAAGTTTCATTAGCGACCATGAGAATCCATTACGAAGTTCGATGAGCAATCGAATGATTTTTGTCGTGGGTCGACCACAAATGACCTGTAACATTAATCCTCCTCCGTGAACAACGGTAAAAGTTCACGAAAGATCAATTTTATAAAAATCAAAATCTACTTGATTCTGTTGGTACAAAATTCTAAACTTTTGACATTTCTATGACTCTTCTTTTTTTGACGGGAAGGGAACTGAAATTAAAATGTTCACGTTCCGATCGATCGAGGAGACTTTACGACATATTCTTGGGAAATTAAAAGCTGGCCCAATAATTTAGGACTTGGGGTATCAAAAGAACGCGATTAGATTATATTAGATTCTACGCTGTATTAAGTGTAATCAACTTATCCAATAGACGAAGAATTTTACGATTACAAAAGCATAGTATTTCCAACGTTAGAGTATTGTTACTAATTCGGTGCTTTAGCTTCGATAATTTCAAAATTAAACCGAAATAACACCTTTCCCCAAAAAAAAATTCCAACTTCAATCCTTCCAATTTTCTATAAAATTTCTAATTCTTGAATTTCTATATAAATTCCCGCAGCCTGAATTCGTAAGAAAATTGCACAATCCGTAGCGTCGGATGAACAATATCATAATGTTTGCGGTTCCGACGAAATCGAGCGCAGAAAATGAGCGGCAATTTTCGTCATCGAGGCTGTTGATTAAGGCTGTCGCGAAAATTTCGGCTCGCTGAGATATCCTCAAGGCGAGCGTGCAACCGATCTCTCGCAACCGTGCAATTACACTTACACAACAATTAGGCGGGACTACGCGGATTCGTTTCGCAACAGCTTTTTGTTGTTATTTTTTTTTTTTGTTTTTTTCTTCAGAAAAACGCGTGTACGCGGCTCGAGGCGAATTTACTCGTCGACTGAACGTACGTTATCCATCGCGCGTTTGTGTGTGCCTGGAATCGGAGCCCATTAAGATTCGACGCCACGATAACGGCACCTTTTGTTTTCCACGCGATAAAGTTTCGATGCTTGCTCATCCTTCGGTTACGTTTTCACGCGACAATGAATCACGGGATTCAATGTCCGCCGCCAAAAATTCAATACACGAATTGTATAACCGGATAATTGAAAGAATGGTAATAATTGAGACGTTTCTCAAGAGAGCTCGTAGAATTTTAATCCTACGTCATAGTCCTCTAATTTCCTGCGCATAATATTAATGTAAGCACAAAATGGGATGCCAGATTTGTTTCGAACGTAATTTACAAAAGTTGAACATTTTAAGTTAAGTGACAACGTGGTTTGTATGATGTTTAGATTCGGAGCTTTGAGAATTCTTTGACACGTTGCAGCTGCCACGGGAAATTTTGTACAGTCACATATAATTAATAATTACCAATAGAAATGATCAAATAAACCACGGTTAGCGTTAACATTAAGCTAATAACGATAGCTATCGAATCGAAAGATTAAATTTGAAAATTAATTGATTGTATTCTTAATAATTAGAATTTCAGATATGTAAGCTACCTAGGATACCTAGGGTGTTTAGGATGCCTAGGATACTTAGGTTACCTAGGGTCCCTAAGATACTTAAAATACTTATAATACCTAGGATATATAGGTCCCTAAGATACTTAATATACTTAAAATAACTTGGGGTCCCTAGGATACTTAAAATACCTAAGATAACCTAGGCTCCCTAGAATACTTAAAATACCTAGGATACTTAAAATACCTAAGGAAACCTAGGGTCCCTAGAATACTTAAAATACCTAGGATACCTAAGGTCAATAGGATACTTAAAATACGTAAGGTAACGTAGGGTCCCTGGGATACTTAAAATACCTAAGATAACCTAGGGTCCCTAGGATACTTAAAATACCTAAGGTAACCTAGGGTCCCTGGGATACTTAAAATACCTAAGATAACCTAGGGTCCCTAGGATACTTAAAATACCTAAGGTAACCTAGGGTCCCTGGGATACTTAAAATACCTAAGATAACCTAGGGTCCCTGGGATACTTAAAATACCTAAGATAACCTAGGGTCCCTAGGATACTTAAAATACCTAAGGTAACCTAGGGTCCCTGGGATACTTAAAATACCTAAGATAACCTAGGGTCCCTAGGATACTTAAAATACCTAAGGTAACCTAGGGTCCCTGGGATACTTAAAATACCTAAGATAACCTAGGGTCCCTGGGATACTTAAAATACCTAAGATAACCTAGGGTCCCTAGGATACTTAAAATACCTAAGGTAACCTAGGGTCCCTGGGATACTTAAAATACCTAAGATAACCTAGGGTCCCTGGGATACTTAAAATACCTAAGGTAACCTAGGGTCCCTGGAATACTTAAAATACCTAGGATACCTAACGTCCCTAGGATACTCAAAATACCTAAGGTAACCAAGGGTCCCTGGAATACTTAAAATACCTAGGACACCTAAGGTCCCTAGGATACTTAAGATGCTTAAAATACCTAAGGTCCCTGGGATACTTAAAATACCTAGGGTCTCTAGGACACTTAAAATAGCCAAGAAGCCTAGGTTCCCTAAGATACTTAAAACGCTTAAAATATCTAGGATACCTAGAATGAGCCAAACACCTAGGATTCTTAAATATCTAAAATACTCGAAGTACCCAGGAAACCTACAGTACATGATGGACCAAATGTTCCAAAAGTACGTATTTGTTTAATTTGAAAATTAGTTGATTGTATTCTTAATAATTAGGATTTCAGTGTGTCTGACTACATACGTCCATTTTCACTGTGGCATTATCAAGGTGTTAAATTTGATTTAGGCGGGTGAAGATGAAATATAAATGGCGATGATTCGACTCGCGATGCAATTTCTGTTCGACGTATTCATAAACGGTACCACGGTGGTTGCTGGTTAATTAGATAAGCGCAATAACAGATTCGTTGACCCGAATCTTAAGGAAACGAGCGCGCCGCTAATACATCCGGTGTGTTCGATATGGGAAAGAGAAAATAAACGGATGACACCGAAATTGTCCCGCGACCGTTAACCCTGCCATGTTGCTCGACATTCCCGTTGCGTGTCAATCCAAATTCGCTTAAAAGTGCCTATCAGTCCTTTCGATATGTCTTATTATTAATAGAAATTTCGTTGCACGCAAATTGCCGTTATTTCTAAGATAATTAACCTTTTGCTTAATTTTAAATTTAGTCTAATTTTCCACCAAAACTTCCAAAAGCCAAATGCGCTATTTTGGAAGAAAAGAGATACAAATGGTTATCAATCTACTTAGTGCTCTCCTAAATTGTCTATATTCTAATATAAATAAACCTTAAATTTTACATTTTAAAATACTATGCCCCCTCGGACGGGACAATCGAGTGCAAAGGGTTAAAATACCGTTCTGTGGCTTTTCTGATTAACGTCACAAGGATTAATATCAGCTAATCAAGGTACCGTACATAAATTTGCAAAGTAATTTAACGATTAATCGACGAGAAAAGATCAAACTGGCCGAATACCTTGCACGAGTATTTTAAAGTTCATTTCGCAATCTCGGTTGCGGGCACAGGGATTTCGATCGAAATCAATTAAATCGAGGAAGTGATTGACGATCCACAAGTTCCTGGAATGTCATTCGAATACATTTAAGCTGGAAAGGAATCGGTTTGATATCGTTCCAAGAACGATTTTCTAACTTTCTGATGCAACGATCGCTCGTGGCACGTTTTCGTAACAACAAAATCTAGGTTTCTAGGGGGAAACGTAACTTTCCTAGTACCAACACGAAGCGAATTTTAAACGACCACATCCGAGTCTGCAATCGTGTCAAACCTTTCAAACTTTCATTTCGAGATTTGAATATTTCGACATTTGATCTCCTGTAAATATCACCGTCAATTTTGATCAGAATCAAAATTTTTACATTTTATCGTCATCTACCTCCATCCCTCCAAAAAAAAAAGCAACAAATCCCCTTCAAATTCAGACTTTTCCTCGAGGAACAGTAAAATAAGAATGAATATAAAAATAAACCCACAAAGTTCCAATGCTTACTTCTTCCATCCCTAAGAAAAAGAAAGAGAAAGAAATTCCAACACGTTCGACTTCGAAAAACAAGGATCCCCGTTAAATTTAGCCATCACCTTAACAACCTTCTCATTTGCATATCACGAACGTTAATTCGAGGTCCAACCACCCCGATGTCCCTCTGATTTCTTCTTTTGGAGAGAATCTTCGCGAAAAATACGAGCGTTCTTAAGGAAGCTTATTATCCTCGCGAGCGGGTCGAGGACTGCGATTCTGGTATGTAGGTTGTGGTCGTAAATTCGTGATTCTTATTTGACCCGCTAACTCTGCTTTCACTGGTATCCGATGGACACGCGCCTCGAGACAAAAAACAAAAACCAGCTCCCTTTGTCTTGTAAAAGTTTTGTTACACCGTCAGAAAAATTACTGAACACTAATCGCTCTAAGGATAGATAAATAGATAAGTTGGAGATATTATCATTGCTTGTTCGTTTAATGTAAAAGAGATGATACTAAAAAAAATGGCACTGCGTGAATGATTAATCAACACCTTGACTGCCACGCTAAAGGCGTCGAAAACTTGATCAGGCAAAGAATTTATTTTCATCAAATTGTACTTATTATTCGTAATTTCTATTATTCAGAATTTACAGTAACTAATACGACGTATTTCTAATTTAAGTAATTGAAAGAATATTAATAATACAAGCAACAAATTTCTATGGAAATTCAAGTGTCACACCTATGCTTCACTGTTCGAGGGTTAATTTCCTTTTTTTTTTTTTTTTCGCGATACTTTCGGCCACGCGACGAAACCGGATCCTCCGAACGGTGATGGTGCTCACCTGTAGCGTGACCTTGAAAGGTTCTTGAAGCCGTTCTCGTTCGAGCAGGTAAGCTATGGCACCGGGCATCGCGTCCACCCCCTTGGCCTCCCTTGCGCCCAGGTACCAAACGTAGTACGAGCTCTTCTTGACATCCTTGCTGCTCCTCAGACGCAGGGCCATCACTCACTGCGACCGATCAAACACAAAACACACACCATGAAGAGCGTGAAACAATTTCAAAGTAATTTGACAATGATTGCAACTAAAATTAAACGATGACGTTGGTAAAATATTGGATCAAAAAGACGGCTTTATTTTATAAAATGAACAATTCTATTACTAATATTTACTCATTCACGTAACATAAACATATACTACTAGGAAAAATGAAATATCTATAAAAGTGAAAAATTCAAATTACTGCTGTTGAGTGGTATTCAGCAAAGCAAAGGAACACGTCGAACACCAATATCGTGATTCTTTTCTAATCTTATTTTTATAGCAATGTGAACACCTTCGTGTAGGATTGTTTGTTGATCAAGTGTCTGATAACCTGTTTCAGCCAATGCATACGGGGACTCATTCTAAACATCTTGAAATTTGAGAATATGTTTTTGTTTTCACTAAAAGTACAATTTAAATAGCCAATGGTCACTACTTTTTACGCGTGACGGATATGGTCGTTATGACACAAAGTACTGCCGTATTCTCCATGACGAATATAGTCGTCAAACACAGTCGACAGGTTATCCATGACATTCGTGTATCATATAATAGTAACATATAAATAAAACATCAATAGTTGTCAAAATTTTCGCAGCCCCCATTTAAGAAGGTGTGACATAAAGCTTGTACCATTGTTAATAAATAAATATTAAAATGTTCCAGCCTCTCATCAATATCAAACACCGTAGAGTACATAACACAAGGGGAACGACTAAAATTCATCTAACGTTCGAACCAGTTTCGAAGTCCACTTCAGATTAGGATCTTTTTACTTTTACCCGACTTGGCCATAACACTCGAACCGAGCAAAAATCGTCGATTTTCCACGAAGCAGGCTTACAACCGTTTCAAGCTTGGCAAGGAACACGAACCAGCTTGTCTGTTCATCCGCTTCCTCAATTACTTTCACGCTTAAACCCGTTTCTACGTTAACCGTCTAGCGAGCAATCGGTTCCCACCGATCCGCAATCGACCCGATACTGTATCTAACGCAAAAATATCCCAAGATCCGGAACGAAGCGGGTTAAGATCAATGTCGATCACCCTCCACCCCATCCACCTACTCCGAAACGTTTATCAACCCTTAATTAGGGGTACCCATTTTACATCGTTGGTGGTGCGATTGAAATTTGACTTTCCATCGGATTTTCATTTTTATCACTGATGGTTTTCAATTGTTGGCGTTAGAAACGATTATTATAATATAGTAGACGTATTGATAAGCTCCAAAACAGCGCGGAAATTAAAAATGACTTGAATCGTCTATCAAGGGTTAATGTATCTTTTTGCAATTAGTCGAGCCCAGTTAGCAGACGTCGAGGAATATAGAATCATTAGAATTGCTAATTTAACGGAGTTCTTCGAGCTGGTTAATCATTAATGAATTGCATAATTTATTGAATTGATGAATATATGAAATACATATTGTTTGTCGAAGCGGAATATTTTTAAAGGTACAAATATTACAAATAAAATTTCCCCGTCAAAACTAAGAATGTACACGGCAAAGAAGAGGTCGTACAAAATCCCTCAAATTTCTAATTTTATTTCCAACAAACACAGTACATTATTCTTATCCGTGACATCGTTCGCATTAAAATAAACGACCTAAATATTCAAATATTAATTATTTAACCATTCGAAACTTATTCCACAAAGGATATCGTCAACTCATTCATCGGTCTAGGTTTCTGATGGTGTATCAATTTTTTATTCCGTGAATTTCTACAATAACAGAACGACTGTCATTTTTCGCGATCGTGTTCGAATTCGAGTCAGATCGATACCATCGATCCACGGTTCCCGTTGAAAGTATGCGAAACAGTATACACGATACGTCTGCCTGTTACGATATAAGTTTAGTTCCCTTTATTTATGCATTACACGCGTTTCGAAATCTTATACGCTCGCGTGTGTAGCCGTAAATATGCAATAGGTAGGTACGCTTTTAACCCGCGGACACGGTACCGTTTACGACAAGAGTTATACTCCTTTTAACAATAAATCGTATTTGCCTGTTTGAAACGGCGTACCATCGGTTACGCGATCTTTTATCAACGATCTCTTCATTTCCACTCGCGTTCATTTAATTATCTTATATTCCCTGTATCGTTATTCCTTTCGAGAAATATCCTTTCAAACTTTTACACCTTTTCCTAACAATAAATAACGTTTGATTTTAATACCTCTCGGAATGAAATATTTGTATAAAAAAAATTTGATATCAAATAATTTGAAATTGATTTTCGACTTCTTGGCATTTTCATGTTGTAAACTTTAGATTATTCTATAATTATTTAGCAAAATTTCAGCACACTTTTGATCAGATTCTGTTTTTTACTATTCTTGGTGATTTGTACTGGACAGTACTGTTAATTAAGCTGTTATTTATTGGTACGGTAAAAGGGAATTACGATATCTCGAACGTTTCGATTAAACCGCGCGAATACAAGAATCTCGAACTTTCAAATCTGCCGCTTTCATCGACTAGCCGGAAGCGATTTAATTTGAATCTCCTCGATTTCGCCGTGCCCGCCTCTCAATCGATTACTCAATCCGCGAATTTAAGTAATATCGTTCCTTTTTCATGGATTGTATATATTTCGTATTCCGCTTAAAACACGTGTCGGAATTAGTGATGGGTTCGAGCATCTCACAAAAATTTCATTCCTCTAAAAGTATATCATTTAACTAACATAAGTTCTATTTCTATCTTGTATTAAGATTTTTGCTGAAACAGTTTAATTAACAAACAATCGACGAAACATTCCAAATAACTAATAGAGTTGTATCATTTTCTAAGATATCCCAAGTTAAAAATAATTGCCGAGGACAGATTTGTCCCTGTCAAATCTTATGTAAATAACATAAAGACACCTTGATAAATATGTAAATGTAAAGAAATACAAATTATAAAACGGCACTACTTGTACGTGAAAAAAATGTAAGATAAATTTTGCGTTCCCAGGTTATATGGTAAATTGAAGGTTAACCGAAGGAAGCTCACATTGCAGCCTGGTGTAATATAACTTTGAGCATTATTTGATGAGACGCGTAAAGGTTCGTTTACACTATGCAAATAACTGGCGCGAGTAGTCTTGCTGGTGACGGTTCGAATTTCAGGGTTTCCTGCGATTCTGGCGAAATCAATCATTTCTTCTCTCGGACGATAGACCTGGTGCATAGTCAGAAATCCAAAAATTCGGACCGTCACAGTAAGGCTACTTGCGCCAGTTGCTTGCATAGTCTAAACGGAGCCTAAAGGTTAAGGTGAAGCGGGAAATAACGAAAGAAGAAAAACTGACCGGCAGCGGCTGGATCGAAGGGATGCTGAGAGCTCTCAAGCAGATTTTCGCCCGTCCGAAGTGAACAGAGGGTGTCCCCAGTGGCCAGACAGCGGTGTAACAAGTTGTACGATAAGTACGAAGCCACGGTACCGTGTTTGTTGCAGCATGCAGCACACCGTCGGTCTACGTGTGCGCGTATACACGAGAACGGTTTATATGCACACCACCAGACAAAAGGTAGCGAGCCGTCTGACAGCTGCTCGCCGCGAGTACGATGCACTTCGTTTTCCACGCTCGCCTCCGTCGAACGGAAACAAGGTCCGTTGGAATTCGGAACCGCGAAGCCAGGCTAGCCAAGCCGAAGGAAAACAACACGCGGTGGCGTCACTGGACGAAGAATTAATTCACTTGTCAACGAAGCGACGCGAGGCTGTTTCGCGCGTACCTAACCATCACGGGATACTGACTCCGAACCACGGAGATCCACCACGAAGAGCAAGCCCGAGTGAAACGCGGACGAGGGAGAGTGAGCAGAAAATAGAAAGAGAAAGAGATAGCGAAGGTAAGGCAAGGCAAGGCAAGGCGTTTCGAGTCGAGGTTATGTCTGTCCTTTGCCCCTCTCTGGATGCTCGTTTGCAAAGGTTCTTCTTTTGCCTCTCTCTTTTCGGACGAACCGCCACACCTTGGAGAGGATCGGCTTGGTTCGCGCCACACCAGCCTCCGCGACTAACCGGCCAGGACGCTTTTCTGTCCTGAATTTTAGTCCTCGAACGAGTCCGAGCGACGAGGATGGACTGACAAGGTCCCCGAAGGGAAAGAGAAACACTGACGATTGGACGTCGGCGGGGAGGTAGAACCGGGCCCCCTTCTCCTTTCTCTCTTTCTCTGTCTCCGTATCCCCTCCGATTGTCAGCCCCTCCCCTACCCCACACTCTCTTCGGGGGCCGTTTTAGTCTCCTGTTATAGCACGTTAGGTTAAAAACAGCCAGGTAGAAAGAGCAACCATTGATTAGCGATGGAAACAACGTGCGACTCGGTGCCTATTGCTTTGTCAACGTTTTTTCTTCTTTCTTTTACAAACCCAATTTGTTGGCGCTGCTATGATTCTTCACACTTCCTCTATTTATATTCCATAGTAAAATTGTATAAAAATTACAACTCACATTTTGTACAGATGTATTTCAAATACAAATCTGCCAACTTTGCTCTGTCTACCCCGAGTGGATATTTCGGATAAGCTAATCTATGGTCTGCTATTAGCCAATGTTTGCCTTCCTTTTCATTATCAATAGCGTCTTAATTCAATCGTATCCAATATTCTATGTACATAATAATTGCACAGTTGTTAGTTCTTTTTTTTTTCCAATGCTACAACGCCTTCCGTTTTCCTCGCGGATGGATAAGAATAAAAGATATTCGAATTAGCATATTGAAATTTTCGAATCGTTCCCATCGCTACCACCGATACCAGCAACAGACCCACGTCGAACGATTCCTCCTTTGTACACGACTAGCGCCATCTCCGGCCCATTATCGACCTACCTTCCTCTTCGTCCGGCTTGAAACGGCCCCCTCCCCCAATACATGATTTTCTGCCAACGAAGCCCCCTCCCCCCGACGGGGATCGTGCCCCTTCCACCTACGCCATTCTATACAGATACTCTTAGACTCGTTTAACCCGATGCCAGGTGCCTCTACAGGGTGTACCGATCCCGGGGATCAAAGGATTCGTTGCACCAACGATGACAAACCCATGAGTCCTAGAAATTGTATAAAAAAAAAATGATTGACCCATCGCCACGGAAGGTTAGACCGTAGCTGCGTTAGGGGATTCATCTTCCTTTGGCGATTTTATTCGCTTTATTTGAGTCTATCCCGAGGTGGCTAGAGGGAAACATGTGTCATAGGTATTGTCGAGGTTGTAAGGATGATGCCATCCGGGTGGTATGCTGGTTTAACCCCGGAATGGCGTAGGTCAATCGTGACCCGAAGCAAATAACGAGCTATGTCTATTAATATTAGGTTGGAAACGAAATTTACGACTTTGTAATCAGCTTTTGGATCCTCTGGGGTAGAATTTTGGTTGATTTGAAATAAAATTCAGGGGGAATTGAGGGCTGGTATTGTTTTAAAGATTGCTGGATATGATTTTGGTAGCTTTGAAATAAAATTTAGGGGAGATTGAGGACTGGTATTGTTTCAGAGAATGTTGGATATAATTTTGGTAGCTTTGAAATAAAAAGGGGGAATTAAGGGCTGGTATTGTTTCAGAGAATGTTGGATATAATTTTGGTTGCTTTGAAATAAAATTTAGAGGAAATTGGGGGCTGTTCTGGTTTTAGAGATTGTTGGATATGATTTTGGTAGCTTTGAAATAAAATTTAGGGTAAATTGGGGGCTGTTCTGGTTTTAAAGAATGTTGGATATGATTTTGGTAGGTTTGAAATAAAATTTATGGGAAATCGGGGGCTGTTCTGGTTTTAGAGATTGTTGGATATTAGGGACGTAGGAAACCCGTCGAAGTGATGGAAGTATTAAGGTAACATCTTCGAGCAGATTTTCGCAACACCTGAAGAGAGAAGTTCCCCGTCGAACGAAGGGTGAAAATTAAATTACAAGCTCGCGGTTATAAGCGATTATCCCCGTTGTTTCGAGCCCCCGAGGGGGTTTTGCGTGCACATGATAACGTGCAAATCAAGATGAGTTTGTGCGTTAATGGTGCAATTAGGCATCGTGAAGAAAAGAGCCCGCTTGTGTGGTCTTATTAATCGAGAACTACAAAGTTGGATGCCCTCGAGATCTCCTGAAGATCTTGATATTATTCTTTAAACCTTTTCGTGGGCGCAACCTTTTCAATATAAATAAGATTAGATAGATTAAACTTTTAATTCACTATATCAAATATTTTAATGAAAGGATAATGAAATTACAAAGTTTCACACTATCCATAACCCAAATTTCCTACGTTTTAAAAAATACACGATAAAATAATTTTACAAATTCCTGGATTTCTAAATACCAGCAAGATCCCAAGGTACAATATTTGCCTCGTTACGTCACAATTTATTTATTATGGTATGCGTTAATCACGATGATGTGTCATGAGAAATTTGAAGCGAAAAGTTTGGCACAGAGGGTCGAAATGAAACTGAAAAATTACGATTTCAAAGATGTCACGTATTTGTTAGATCTATGTTAAATGGATGATCGAAATAAGAAATGGATGCTGTTTATAATGTTTCGAAGCACAGCGGAGAAATGACTGGTTCATAAATACAGAATGGGAGGTTGTAACGGGGTTTTGTTTGGTAGAAAGAAGGAAAGCACGAGGAAACTGAAAAAGAAGCTATGAATCAGTACGCTGTCGTACGGATCTGTCTAACGCAAAACAATTTAATCAGGCCGATCGCGCAACACAACGTCACATACATAATTCATATAAAATACCGTGAACGTTATGTGTGCCCGGTGGTAGAAAAATCTGTTGTCGTAGAAAGCACGATCGGTTACTTTTACAATTTCTTACGAGACGAAGGACGAATTCATATTCATCAGCGTCACACGATAATTTCGTTCATGGCCAGTCGAGATTCTTGTTTCTGTTTTTCCAATCCTTTTCTTCGTCTTCTTTTTTCTTTTACGCGTTATTTGATCGATCAGACCACCCTGGATTCCTTTGGACGAATAAAAATGGGAAGTAATCTAATAAATAATTAATGGAAGGAAAAAAGGAAAAAGGTTCTGAATTGTATCGGTGTATGGTGTATTCATGATATTAGGCTAGTTATTTGATAATTAATTAGCTTAGGTTGGATTTGAAAATTAGCTAATTTTGCGTAAGTTTGAAAATGATAGATTATCCGGTTTAGTTAAAATTTGAAAATTACAAGATAATTAACTCGGCTAATGTTTTTTAATTAATTGGTATAGCTTTAATTTGAGATTTATAGATTATCTGGCTTAGGTTGAATTTGACAAAATGAGTTAACCTAAATTTAAAAATTGTAAATTATTATAATTAGTTTAGCTTGAAGCTTAAAATTAGCAAGTTTAGCCTGGATTTGGAAATTATAGATTACCTGTAGCTTAGTTAAAATTGTTTAAATCATAAATTAATTATTTTAGCTCAAATTTAAATATTGACTGTTCATATTTTAAACATTAAAGCAACCTATTTTTCAGAATTGATTATAAAAAATTGTAAGATTCATCTGGGAGTATAGCAATCACACAAAGAGATGATTAATTAAGACTAAACGAGTTGAATAGCGAGTGTGGTTCGGGAAATAATTAACGTCGATGAGCTTGGTGGCATTAATTACGATTTGAGATTGCATTGATCCGTTATGCGTGGATTAGAATCAATCGGTGAATATAAATGAATGGCGACCATAAAACCAAGCCCCGCTATTTATCTTTATCATTTATTCAGGCCAGTTAATATGCGAGACGATTCGCAAGGACGGATTGCACACGGTCTAGGTGAAGCAATTGTATTTAGTCAATTTGACCTATAATACGATCGATCGATTATTATATGTTCCAGATTCTTTACTTACCCTGTACTTTCTATCTTATTTATCCTTTTTAAGCATTTCAGTATTCAAATTCTTCGATTTCGAAATTACGAGCGTCCAATTTTCAAATTTCCGGATTGCAAGTTTTCAGATTTTCAAGCTTCCAATTTTCATATTTCTGAATTGCAAGTTTCCAGATTTTCAAATTTCTGAATTGCAAGTTATCAGATTTTCAAGCTTCCAATTTCCAAATTTCTAAATTGCAAGTTTCCAGATTTTCAAGCTTGCAATTTTGAAATTTCTGAATTGCAAGTTTCCAGATTTTCAAGCTTCCAATTTTCAAATTTCTAAATTATAGAATTTTTAATTTCAAATCTTCGAACTTCCAAGCTTCTACGTTATACACTTTGAAATTTCCAATTTCCAACTTCCAAGCTTCGAATTTTTAACTTTCAACATCCTAATTTTCCAAATTTAAAATTAGGAACATTGCTTACAGTTTACAGCGTCGAACAAATTAGCGACACAAAAACGACATGGCGCATACGTCACACTGGAAGTGAAGTGGTAGTCATATTAATCCGCGATTCGCAATAGACAGAATGCAAACTGAATCGTCATGAAATGTTATACAATCGAAAATGCGCAAGAAAAATCGCGAAAGACTCGCCCACTCTTGCAAAATCAGAAGTCAATAATTAGAGTCCCTCGGCTTTTAACAGGGCGGATTACTCAATCGTTGAATATCGGTTTGAACACGCAATCGAGCGTATCCAATCGCACGTATGAAAACCCAAAGCGATGGCGGGGGAGGAGCAGGAGGAGGAGAAGGGAGGGAAGGTGAAAGAAATTGGAGCTAAAACGCGACTCGTATTATTTATTCGGGTCGCTCGATATAAGAGACCATCCGCGGAGGCGACCCGCCTACGTGAATGTTAACCAGATGCATTAAATATCATTGACGATATTCCCTTACGGGAACAACCGAGATTCGTGTTTCAATTTATACGGTTGGTTCATAAATTCAAATTTTGTCCAAATTTTAAAGGGAGAGAAAAATTTCGCCATTGACTCGAGTGGCGACTATCTTGTCGATTAAAAATTCTTAAGGGAGGGATAAATATGATAAAATTAAATAGAGTTTTATCCATTTTCAAATCACTCCACCGTGGAAACCTGATGAAATTTTCCATTTCTAAGAAAATATTAAATAAAAGATTGTGGATGTTGATCCCTTGTTTGTTTAGATCCCATAGAAAATATAATATATTTTAAGACATTTTGGAAACTGTGGCACTTTAACACGTTGACTGGCACAGTGAAAACAGACGTATGTTGTCAGACACGCTGAAATTCTAATTGTTAAGAATACAATTAATTAATTTTCAAATTTAACCTCTCAATTTGCAGTTTATTTCTCGCTTCTTTTGTCAACACGTTTATTGCCAAGGCTTACTCGCACCAGCTACGAGTATATTCGTGTTAACTTGAATAAAAATCTTAAATAAAGAATTGCCAGTACTTTCAAAAATCCAAGTGAAAACTTCCCAGGAAAATTAAATTAACGAAGAACAACCCTTAACTATGAATCACGATCGACCCGCCTCCGTCGTTTAAATTTCTAATTCTTCGAGGTGAAGGATTACTATTAACAATTCTTCGAGTTCGATCCAAATAAAATTCGAAAACAGCGTGATTCACAATCAGACAGACCCTGTTTATCCCTGAATTACAATTTTTAGAAATATTTCGCGCTTCCGGGAACGATCAAAGGCGGCGAAACGACGTAACATGTTTCCCGCCAGTTTGACGGAATAGGAAACACGTATGTCGGGTAATATCCAACGGGACCGATGTCGATTTACAAGGAAGAAAAGGAAAACGAACGACGGAAGAAGGATGGATCTTCTTCGACGAACAAGTGGAAAAAAGAAACAGTTTCCGAGCGTTGCTCGTCCGCGCGGAAACTACGAGACAATTCACTTAACTCGCGCAAAATTGAAGCCTGTTGCTCGTACAGTTATCCTCGTTACATCAGAGAATCGTCCTGACCCATTGTTTCCGGCAATCTGTGACGCAATCATTCCACTGTACAAATCACCATACATTTTACAATTATTCCTAACCGTTCTATCCACGTCTTTAACCCTTCGAGTTTGAAGAATATTTCCAAATTCGACAATTATCATTTGTCGAAAAATTCAAGTAGATTTCTCCAATTAATATTAATATTGACTCTACGCCTATTTAATCCTTGGACGGCGGAGCTCGGGTCACTGGTGACCCAGAGGATAATTAACCGTTTGAGTCCCAAGCAGATCTTGTGTCGAAAAGACAAACGTTATGTTCTACAATTGCTTATCGTAACAGATATAAATATATATTTTATTAAGCAACTTTGCAATTTTACCGACTGAAATCTAATCACAATATAATTATATTTATACGTATTAAAACTGGTATTATTATGTGACAATTGCATTCCTTCAAAATTAACTAAAATTCTAAAACAGAAAATAGACCCCTCGAGTACTACAGACCCTTTTCAAACTTCCATCGACCACCAAGGGGTTCACCTGGACCCCGTTGGGAACCCCTGAACTAAAACAACCTGAAATATTGAACGCAATAATTATTAAACTTCGGACAATCGTACGTAAAAAGGTTCCAGTTTAAACGATGATAAGACTGCGGTTCTCATGGTCATCACTGCTGCGACCACTTTTCTCAGACAAAATATAATAGAAAGGGTTAACCAGGTTCCCTCGTCGAAGGAAGTTCAATCCCATCAAGCTAACGGCTTCGGAACAATTACCAGAGAATACGAAGTCCGGAACCGATGAAAACATGCTTCTGTGATTCTTTTCAACATATACCATGCCTTCGGGAAAAATGGCGGGAAAATAAAGGAAAGGGTTAGCCATTGTTACACGAACCGATGTAAATGAAATAAATCGACGAACAGAGTATTGTTTATTTTCTTGTTGCTTCGTGGATTTGTAGAGAGATAAACAAACCATGGACGGCAAGAGAGTAGCGACTCGGTCGCGGCTAGACTCGTGGCATTCCTTTCACGTGATTAAATGTCGAGAGAGGAGATTTTTTATAACAGTACTCGCGAAGAGGATGTAGAAAGTCTCGCGAAGTGACGTAACGTTCAAACGTAGCATTAATGGCCCCGCGAGAATCTCGTGCTCGTTTCGAGGAAGCGTGCAAACGGCCTGACGCGACGACCCGTTGCTCTTTTCCTCGAAACGCTATTGTTCGATTAATTATTAATAGTGCTGCGTGAACGCGTTCGAATAATTTCAATTAGAATAGGTTTGTTTCTTAAATTAAACCTTCTGTTTGTTACCTCGAATGAATAATGCGATTGTAATACCACCTGAACTCTTTCTGTTCTTATTCGATAATATTCGGACCGATGATTGTACAATAATCATACGCGAAACGGTTCGTTTGATATTTAAATGTTATAATAATGAAACAATTGTTGTGTAAATAGTTTTGTTTCTGTTTTTATCTTGTAAGGATTCGGGTTAATGTTTTATTTTTAATTAATGGTGGTTGGTTAACAGGAAAGGTCAATTATTATTTGTTATATACAGAAAAGGAATATTTTTCATTAAATTATAATAAATCAGTTTACAGTTTTATTTCCCCTACATATTGGCAGATGATGTGCTTGAAATATACATTGTTAGTTAAATATTACTGTTAGTGAGGGAATGAAGTCGATGAGATGGAAATATTTTGTACACTCTATTGTTGAATGCATTTCAAATTCAAATTAACGCCCGCGTAGGAAGATGTAGGTTATTTGTAGGTAAAATCATTTTCTGTTTTATCGTTATTACCATTTGTCGATAAAATCAATTTCTTTTGTAAATTACAAGTTATATACAAGCTGTTATAGAGAATTGACGTGAAAAATTCAATCAGTTTGTAATACGGAGTAAATATTTAAAATAAAAGTATTTTTTCAAAGTGTTTAAAAGAAGAACAATTGTAAATAAATAAAGTTGAGTAAAGTTATACACCACACGGTCCACAAAACGCAATTTTTTCATTTTTCGAATTTATAGCTTGAAAGGGATAATGAGAACCTTATTTACGTAGAATCGGGGTCGGGGAATGATTTCCTGGCGTCAAAAATTCGCGAAAGTCACTCAATTTGCTAAAATTCGGAATTTTCTGTTTCGTTAGTTCCGCCGTTCGTCGCCGGATGGCGCCACTTGTGCGCCGTGAAGTTCCTACACGTTCAACGCGCGCGCAGATACGAAATTATAACGCGTCTAGAAATCATAATTAATCTATATTTTCAGCTCGTTAAAGAGTAGTGCTATAGGTTAGTACTTTAATAGTTAGTAATTGAGAAGTAGTTGCAGGGTTTTTATTATGAATTTAAACACTCTGTTCACTCCTGTACATTATACAAAACTAAAAGCTCATTAAAGATAAATATTATGTATTGATAATTGTGTAAAATTAATAGCTGTCTCTCGTTACGTTTAATAATATAAATACGATTTGTAAAATCCTACGATTAATTCAAATATACAATAAGATACATATATTTTAACAGAAGCAATATTGTTTCATGCAAACGTTATAAATATGGAACGGTATGATATTATACTTAGCGATAAGATATTAATTAGATTCATATACATATAAATATACGCTCGTTTCATACCTTCTGGTACAGTCTAATTTTCAAAATTTCATTTATCACCTGATTAAACTTTCCAAAGTCTGTTCCAAATTCACGAAACTAATTAATATATAATAAACGGATCCGTATTACTTGACCGACAAAAACTTACTCTACAGTATTCACACCGACGCTATTTCACTGACATTTATTTAAATTATACCGTCGATGAAAACAAATGTCAGTGAAATAGCGTCGGTGTAAATACTGTCGAGTAAGTCTTTGCCGGTCAAGTGACAAAAGGAAAATAATATCGTACCAGTCGAGAAATCCTAATAATAAAATAACTTGTTTCGATTTTGATATTTATCAAATTTTCAAGATCAGACTGTACTATTAATTCGATCGAACCTGTTCAGGAAACGAAATTGAACCGAGGTATTCCTGATATCGTTGCTTAATTCAATCGATTGCACTCTTTCCCGGCTGACCTTCTCGTAGACGTTCCGAACGTCTTCAACTTCCGTTTGTTTTCTGGTCACCGTCGATCGTCTCGACATCGCAGACCAGAAACAACGGACGGGTCATTTGTACGTACCTCTATTATTCTAGTAAAACCGTATCAACTATCAAGCTTATAATCCGAGTAATATCATTCGTGGTAAACATTGTACAGGCTCGTTGTCATTTATTCTCACTGTTTTATCTAATTATTTCGATTGAACTCACTGCTGGAAATAATCGGAGGATCACTGTCTTGATTTGAAAGTCTTAAATTCAACTGAAGCAACAAATCAAGCGTTAAGAATTTAATTACGTTTTGAAGTAATTATTCATTCTGTTACGACGATTATTAATTTAATCCTCCAACTTCTGATCTTTTAATTTTCCAAAGCATGCAAGTTTTTCGCAAAAATCTGAGCTCCCAGATTTAATAAAAAAAAAAAGACTCTGTCGCAAACCTTTCGTAGGTTGTCAGTTCCCTCGTATCAATATGAAAACAAAAGTAATACATATATAGCGTGATTAATTATGACAGAGAAATTATTTTGATTATATATTTAAGAACCAAAGAGATTGAAAGATGATGAGGGTATCTGAAGGCCAATCAGATCTTCAAGTTCAACAACCTATCGTACAAGGTGGGATTATTTCGAAACACGTGTAAAACTTCAATATAAATTGGTGATTTGAATTAATTAAATTAGACCCGATTCAGATGTGCGCGATACTTTGCGTCACGACGCGTTCTTCACGTTTCCAATCATTCTTGACTAACATTTGCATAATAGGTCTTTAAACTCATTCTAAAAGCAGACATCGTATTATGTAAGTTGAACTTGAAAATTTCACCTCGTACGCTCCGCATTACTTTGAGCAGTGAATTTCAAGCGAAACTACAACCGTTTTGAGCACCGGTATAATTTGCATCGATACCTAACGACGTTCGAATGCAAATATCCCAGCTATCGAAGGAACTAAAAAAGAAAAATCGTAAACCTCTGTGTAATTCGTTGTTACCTTGTGGAATTATCTGTTTGTTGCAAAAGTGGCGTTAATTTGATGTTGAATTCTGCGAATAAGAATAAGATAGATATTATGGCACCGTTATGAACATCTTTTCATTATTACTACTTTTGCAACAAATTCGATAATCGATGATATGCAAGAAAGGCGAACCTCGTTTCGATAACATTAGTGAAACCTTCTTTCGTCGTAGTTTGTACAATCGCAATCTTTGGTACATTCGAGTTTGCCTTACGACCGTTGTTCTTCCCGGAAATATTCTGTCAAAGTCAATATTGCGATCGATATAGCGTCAGAAGATTAAACACTTGGATTTCTAGGCTCCAAAGTCGCCTATACGTTAAAGAGTAATATTGAGCAGCAATGGTAACAATTGTTTGGTTCGATTGCGAGCGGTCCTTTTTCAAATCTCGCGCCAATTCCGTGGACGATGCAACGCGCGTCGTGCAACTAATTTTGGTCTTCAAGATTGTCTTAATTTTTAAGAATAGATTCTATTTCATTTCTAATCGAATAGAAATAGTAGTTTTTGGGAAACTTACAAGTTTTGTTATTATTAACATTATGGAGGAAGTGATGCAAGGTAGTACTATTTAACCCTCGAATGAATACCGTTGTCATTTGTTGTAACATCTGTATTTTTTAATACAGCAAAAATTTAAATTATTACCAAGGAATAGTTATATAATAGTAAGTTTTAAATTTCAAAAATTCCAGAATATTCTATAACGTCCATAATATTCCTATTCTGCAAATCGTACAAATGTAAATCAATAAACGTAAGTTAGCAATTGTAAAATATCATTTGAGGGTTAAATTTCCATTCGAAAGAAATATGTATCTCTGTCTCCCGGAACGGAATAACAAAATACCTTTAAACCTTGACAGAAATTTTGAAAGAAAGGATTCCCAATGGGACGACGACCCGTTGCAGATATAAATTTGTTAAGAAGCAGGACGTCGATGTTTCGAACGAACCCTGACCCAAAGGGAAGACAGTTGACGAAGAACATGGCCGTCGCGTGCAATTTACCCCGGCACCCGCTTCAAAGACTGTCCGGTCCGCTCTTCTTGCGTTTTCGTAGTAGCTAGTTGATGTTCAACGGCATCAGCGGGACATATTTGTCACTGGGCCTGAAGTTGTACTGGGAGCACAGTCGGTTCGACACCGATTCCGCGTAACCATTTCTGTAACCAATCATCACCGCAACAGTCTCATAATTAACCATAAAATATTGAACTTTTTGTTTGCGTCCCTGTTGACCAAAGCAATGCAACTGTTAAAGAAATTAATCGAAAATGAGTTGAAACGAATCGGTTAACGATGAAGAAAATAGCCATAGCTATCGAAAGTAGGTAGAGTACCCATAAGCACCATCACCGAACGATTCATGGATAAATCAGTGTATAACAAAATTATTATACGTTAAAACAGTAGGTACTTCATCTCACGCGACGCCACGAAGAAACTGTTCTTTCTTCCGGAGAATATCGCGCATCGCCTGCAGAAACATCTTCAAGATGACAATCTTATGGGCATAATAGTCTGGAGGTGGTTCCGTGGTCTCATACCGCGGAGTGTGTGCCCAGTGCATGGGACAACTATAAATTGTTAATACAGTTTTTTTGTAAATGTGCAGGAGGACTGGGAGTTACAATGTTTCCTATACTTAACACTTATAGTCAACAACCAGCGCCATACCTATTTTTCGTACGTGACACAGATTAATCTTAACTACTCGAAAGACACGAAGAACGTACAGAAATAATAACAGTGGTTTACAAAATGAAAGAATGTTTCTGTACATTTAATGC
The DNA here is from genome assembly GCA_943735885.1 of Stelis phaeoptera. Classification (NCBI taxonomy): domain Eukaryota; kingdom Metazoa; phylum Arthropoda; class Insecta; order Hymenoptera; family Megachilidae; genus Stelis; species Stelis phaeoptera. Next base: position 14,459,938 of record OX030932.1, on the reverse strand, counting down.
CACTATATTTTTCCTATATATTTTGGTTCGCCAAACTGGAAAATGATGTTGACAAAATTTTATATGGATTGGTTTTCGAAGTATAAATTTTGGGATTTTTTTTTCTCCTTATTTCGGAGATAGGGTCGCGCAAGATAGTTCTTTCCAGTGGCAGTCAAAGCATGGAACTCTCAAGAAGGTGTACTCGGGTTACGAAGGAAAGACGGTTCGTCATATGCTCGACAATACGAAAATAATGTTAGAAGCGATTGTTGGAGATTCGATTACCTTTAATATGATATCTTGTGCGATCCAATCGTACGTTTATAACTCGAGATATGGCCTAAAATGTGAAAAATGAAAAAAAATCCAAAAACTCATATCTGGAAAACCTATCCATAACAAGTTTTCTCAATGTGATTTTCCAGTTTAGCGGGCATAAGAAAAATGTAGTGGCAAATATAGTTGCTAAGAAAAAAGTAGCGACCTACCTCAGAGCGAACTTTGAACTTTGACTCAAAAATCAAAGACGTCGCAGCTATATAATAAAATTTGCAACTCAACATTTGTGATAGCCCAGACTGTCAAAAATATAGCTACACGTTCTCTCGTTTCAGGATGTTCAACAGATACATTAATTTTGTTGAAAAATTAGCTTTAATTCTAAGATTCCGATACTTAAAATCGATAATTATTAAATGACAATTAATATTCAAATTCGAGATAGAAAAAATGATTTGAAACAGAAGAACTTACCTTTGCCACTGGGAGCAAGGACGTCTCTCCTTGAAGCAAGTCACTTGTACGACATTGAAGAAGAGCGCACCTAAGGTGTTCGCGACTTCCGTGTTTAAGTTCTGCAAACATCGACGGAACTTCGCGTCGCAATCGCAATGGGATCGTGTGAACGGCGAATTGTTGCATATACCATGGATGCATTCCTGGGGCGATAACGTGATAGGACAATGGTCGTGTTCCCTGCAACAAGCATCCTCGGCCGTGTGCCGACCCAGTTCGTCGTACGATTTCGCCAAGGTACCTGGACCGCACCATTTCGTCCCTGGGTATATCAGACCACCCCCCGGCTGATTCTAGCAAGGAAATATTCTTTGTATGGGTGTTTGGAACACTGATGCCTAAGTTTTTTTTATTTAATTTGAGAATTTGGCAACTTGGAAATTTTAGAAATGGGAGGTATTGGAAATTCTATAGCTTAGAAATCTTGTAATTCGTAAGCTTCGCAATCTGACAATTTTATAATTTGAGTACTTGGCAACATGGAAATTTTAGAAATGGGAGGAATTGGAAATTCTATAGCTTAGAAATCTTGTAATTTGGAAGCTTCGCAATCTGACAATTTTGCAATTTGGGAGGTTTGTAATTTGGGTACTTGGCAACTTGGAAATTTTAGAAATGGGGATATTGGAAATTCTATAGCTTAGAAATCTTGTAATGCGGAAGCTTCGCAATCTGACAATTTTTCAATTTGAGAGATTTATAATTTGGGTACTTGGCAACTTGGAAATTTAACAAACTGAGAATTCTATAGCTTAGAAATCTTGTAATTTGTAAACTGCAATCTAAAAATTGGAAATCATACTTTTCCCTTCTCACGAGACTCTTTGCACGTCTTCTCGAGGTCAGTGACTAATTTGCTGGACACCTGTAAGACCTTCCTTGGATCAGAGCCTAGGACCATCCTCTGTATGACTCCACGATCGGTATACAAGGCACAAAATGGCGCGTCTGCGTTCAATTCCACCATCCTGGACATGGTGTTGTCCGCCACGAGAACACTGGCCTCGGTTCCATCTCCCCAAAAGGTTGTTGGTATTAATAACAAAAATACGGCAAGCATCTACGAGAAATATTGTGAAATTAATTTTCTAAAAAATTAGGGAACTAAAAAGAATTTATCACAATTGATACACACTAGAAATTTCATTTACTATTATGCCTATCTAATCCTAGTAATTATTAAAATTATCAAATCAATTTTATTTATAAAATAAACAAATTCCTTCCAAGATATAGCACGATTACTGACAGAGATGTTATACAATTAAAATGCAAATTTGACTACTGTAACCTTGTGAAAATTTACAGAAACCCAAAATCTGTTTATTTAATGTGTTCGTTGGCACGAAGGTCGTCAATGACATCATCCGTCGAAAGTAAAAAGTTGATTTCTCCCACCTTTAATTTCGATTCTTTTCTTTCGATGACCCTACGAAAACAAATATAGTCCTTCCCGCGCGATAAAATGATTTACCAATCTTGCGCGATAAATTAATGATCAAAGTCGATCCTATGCTGGATGCTAATTATTTAAAAATCTTGAGAGATCCGTAAAGACAATTCGGAACCGCTTTGTGCTCGTGTACCAGGCTCGTGTCGCGATTCACCATCATGACGACACGGATCTAATGAAAAGTGATTGCGTTACATGACATTTTCTTTCTTAATCGAGCATTAATCGTTGCTCGTTGAACGGTCAAACAGATTGGCTGACAGGAATTCCGGTCGTTTTAACGAGCGTGTTGGGGGGTTGGATCGATTTATACGTCCACGACTTCCTCGACGGACCCGAGCCACACTGATCAAGGATTCACCTTGGACCTTTCTTCGCCAGACGTTCGTGATCAACGTCTTTTTTCTTTCCCGTCCTTTTTAAAGATCCTTGACACATTAAACGTCGTATTTGTTGAGGCGCGACCGATTTCGATTCGTCGTTAAAATACCGCTCGATTTCTTTGCTCGAAATTCTACGTCCAACTTGAATTATATAAAGAAACAACGATGGAATATTTGTAAAGTTTTCTACGACAATCCTGACGGTACAACACGAATCATTAGTTTTATTTATTTCTTTAATTCGTAGAATTGTTTGCGTCATGGTAATCAACGGTTGATCAAGGAAGCAACATTAAACGTTTTTCTACTACTCGTCATTTTATCTATTCATCAAGGCTGACTCGCGTCATTGTGTAACATTTTGCAATTTAAATACCATCCACAATAACCGGTGATCGCTTCGTTTTTCAGCAATATTTCTCTCGCAAACAATGACACTCGATTATTACAAAATCACTTACTACGAATTAGCAGAGAATTAGCACGTTGCAAGGGCCGAGATGCTATGTCAACAACGTTTCACCTTTCCGTGCATTCCTTTGCCTCTCCGTACACTCGAAAGAAAAATAAGAAAATCTTGAAAATTTCTTTAACAAAAACACACAAAGGGATCGTTTTCAGCTCCTAGAACTTCACCGAACGAAGGATAAAGAAATGGATCGACACGAAACACACCGGTGTGTTTCGTTCGAAACGATGGAAAAGATTCGAAGCTGTGACTTCGAGGAGCGTAACGCGACTGATGGTGTTTCACCTTTCTCAACGATCGTTACCAAAGATTCCTTCAAGGACGATTGTTACAGGTAAGGTCGCGATTGAGATAAGGAACAAAGACGAAAACGTCGAAGGTTCCTTACCGGTCGTCCTTCCATCTGACGCATCGGAATCGCGAAACAGATCGGTTCAGCTTCATCGGTGAACCGAGCGGACGCGATTGGACGAGGGCGTTGAACGACCTTGCCGATTATACCGGGCTCCTGTTTCGATTGAATTTACAAGATAACCTTCGTGAATTGATGAACAATTCGACGGAGGATCCTTTCTGAACAATTACATCGTGCCGGTAGCGGAATGTAAAAAAGGATCTGAACTTTGAGGCATCAAAAACTTTTGACACGTTCTCAGATTTTTTTATCGGTAGGTAGGGGAGCTTGGGGAATTTTGCAACACTGGGAATTGTGCAACGCGACGATATCTGTTTCATGGTAAAACTTTTTATAAATTCCAAATACTGTCAAATGTGTTTTTTTTTTTTTGACGTGATTTTACTTTTTAGCTAGCACTTATTACGTAAACCCGCAGTCTAAGTGTCTTTCCAGAATGTGATGTTACTTCTGTTAAAAACAGTTTTGTTGGCCATTTATGTTTGCAGTATTTTCGAAAAATAATCAACAGTGAATAACCTTTCGATACATTAAAGGTACTTTTTATAATCATTCGGTATAACGATGGTACGGTGGTTACTTTGAAAACGTAGAATTTGGAGAGTTGTGCAACAGACCACATTTGACAGTTTTCAACCTGAGTTTACATTTTCCCGTTCATCCCAGTCTAAAGAAGAATACTTCTGCGTCATTTGCATGGATCCTATGCCAAAAAAATTAAACCGAAAGAATACATGCGATCGAGTTGTGCATTTCAATTGTGCCCATTTAATTGCCGGATATTACACCTGCATTCATTGTCAACTGGAATGATTAAGCGTAACACATCACAATTGATCACTTTATAAAATTTAAACGAAGAAAAATGTATAAGAATACTTCTTTTCTTCAATTTTTAGCCGTGTTGCATAACTCCCCAAACTTTCGAAAAATTCAACAATCCCATTTTTCGGGAAAATAGGCAAAATTTTTGGAACACTTTCGAATTTTGACATACTGATCGAACCAAAAGTTGTAGTTTTAAACGTACTACAAAAATATATTTTTTATAGTATCTTTGTCCCAAGAACAAAACCTGTAGCATAACTCCCCAAGTTCTCTTACATGTTTTTCAATTTTTCCGTGCTTTCCCCGCTGTCTAGATGAAAACGGACATTACCACGTGATTCTACGGTAAAAAAAATCTATAAGAAGCCATTTGTTGTTTTGGTTCCACGCCATGGATCGAAATCGACCTATTTTTAACATTCTCCTTCGCAGTACATATATCGAATATACTTTATTTTATTTTATTTCGAGAACTACCGTGCACGTTCGAAAATGTCATCGAACAGATAAGATAGCGAGCAGATGTTGGCATTGATACAAGTTCGAAGTTAAAATAAAAATTGGCTAGTCTGGATGATACGACGATTGAAAATTCACGATAATAAATATTCAACGCTTCAAAGTACAAGGATCGGTGTGGAAGTATAAACGTTGCAAAAAGTAACTGCGAGACAAATCGATGCGAGATGGTTAATAAACATTTCCGAATAATTGATAGTCCAATCGATACGGATTTCATTCGATTAGCCCGATTGGATCGTCCCAGTTTGGGGTGGCGGCACGTATCACCCTACGCTCCGCTTGAAATTGAACCAGATATCGGTGAATCTGGGTCAGCAGGCCTCGTTGACGAACTTGTCACTTGAACCTGTCCAGTACTCTCGATAACCGTGACGAAACAACAACTTTGACCCACCTTCGTGGATCTGCGAGGGTCATTTATCGCGGCCACGATTCATCGACTTCTGTCAATCCCTTCTCTCGAAAGTATTTCGTTAACGTTGGTGTCGAAATGTTGATCAGCAAATTGATTAATTAACGTCAAAAGATGCCAGTTGTTATCTGATTGATTTTTGGATGAAATTTCTGTTTTCTGTTTCGTATCTTTGTGGTAGAAGGAATGATAGAAATTCAATTTTGTTACAGCATCGGAAAACTGTACAGTTTGTAAAAACGCGGGGGTAAACTTGTTGAATAGACAAAGTTTGTCCGGAGTTAAGTTAATATTGATAGCAAGGTAAGAAACTAAAGTGAGAGGGTCGCGAGTGATCGAATGATTAATAAAAACCAGAGAAATTTTACGTAAACTTAATATTATGTTAATAAAGTATGGTAGCAAAGTATAAAATCTTAAATTTGGAATTCAACGAACGAATATAATTAAAGCTTCAACATTTCCGAATACCCGGATAAATTCATTCAAACAAATTTACCTCGTAAACGATAAAACATCAATCAGAAGACTTACTTATTCGAAAGGATATATTCAACCCTTGGCTATCCTCGGCTACCAACGTCTCGGACAACACTGAACGACGGACGCACGCGTTCGAAATCTACACACTCGCAGGCACAATGAAGATCGCACACAGTCCATTCATAACGAGCTGTCGGTGTGCGAATAAAAACGCGAGAGCACGAGCCACCGTAGCTATTGCAACGACGAGAAGATCAACGAATTACGGTTTCTGACGTCAAAAGAACAATTCCCGAAGAATCGTTGCTCGTTGCGATACCGTGGCGGTTGCACGCGTCGCTAAATCGATCAATTACCCTGTGGAAAGTTCGTACACGCTTGGTGACGGGCAACGCCGGAAGAAGAGCAGAAGAAAAACAGTCGCCGTTCCGTCAGGAAGATTACCGGAGAAACGGACGGTCGATCGAGGTAGATTCCGAGGAGGGTTGAAAAGGCTCGATTGGATGGTGGAAACGTTCGAGCCGATGGAATGACACGAAACTCACTGAAAGAGGGTGGCAAGGTGTGTACGAGGGGGTAGCGCAAGCTACACTCCCACCTCTGGTTGCGCACCCCCGAAACCGCAACGCGGCTCGAGCTGCTGCAGTGCGCAACAACCCATTAACAAGGCGACTACGACTCTTCTGAATCCTGTAGAATTTCTGAAAAATGTCATAGACTATATGTAACATACTTGTGATTTACGTAGGGTGGTTTGCTGAGGATAGGGGAAACGAGAAGGAGGATGGTTTATGGATATCCGAAACGTAGAATTCGTTTTTTGACTTAAGGGTGTGTCATGGTTTATAAGGTCCAGAAAAATGATTTCTTCGCGAAGGACACGATTGTGCTTCATAAACATTTCGGTATATTTAAATATTATATTTATTGGATTATGGGTTGAAAATAAACTAACTTTATATTTTAAACTTTATAATATTTTATTTCTGCGACTCGGAAGGACGTCTGTACTATACGAACGATAGATTGGAAGTGAAGAGAAGTGAACGCAGAAAGAAATTCTATAGGAAATTTGGCGTCCACTTAAGTGAAAAGAAAAGCAACGTCTGCACCGTGTTTTATGGCGCAGGCCCCATGGCATAAAGTGCCATCCGATCGGTTTTCCGCTTTACAATAGAAAGGGCAGTGCCTCTCGACGCGAGATTCGTTTTTGCTAGAACATTATTTTTGATAAATAATCCAACAATATTCGATGAGTGCAAAAAAGATTTCTTCCTCGTAAAATTATTTTAAGTATGGTAGATTTATCAGCCGATTCCCGGAGCGCCTTGCCACCGCAGTACTGCAGTTTCCAATTGGCGGGAAGGTCGTAATTCGTGTCCGAAATGAAACAATCCAAATGGTTCTTAATTCTCATATATTTTTCTTCCGGATGAACCAAGAAAAAGTAGAAAAAAGAAGAGCAAATTTTATAATTTCTTTTGGTCTGACAAGAAGACTGTCTGTTTTCTGAAAACAACATTTGACTTCAACGTGCTATAACGATTAATTGAAAAGAATTGAATACTGAAGAGAATAAGCTTTGGTTTAATTCAATAGGTCGCATAGTATTTTTGCTATCACGCTCGGCAATTTTAAGAATCGTAAAAATGAAGACTGGAGAAAACTTATGGACCTCTACAACTTATTGTGAATATATTCTTGAATAGTTCATCTATCGATTTAGGCAATTAAAAAACAAAGAAATCGATTGTTCTGGACCTCATCAAGCAGGACCACTCCCTTAAGTAGAATAGTTAGCGGTGGATGGGTGTAATTCGAAGAGGGTGGTTTTTGAGTATCTGTAATGTACAACCCTTAACGAGGCAGTTACAATTATTCTGAATCCTTAAAATTCTTGAAGAAAATCATGCATAGACGGTATGTATATCCTTATGAGCCGAGTAGAATAATCTTTTAAGGGTGGTTTTTGAGTAGGTTCAATGCACAATACCTTAACGAGACAAATACAGCCATTTGGAATATTACGGAAGAGAAACTAGTTTACTGCGGAAAACGTTGAAAATTGTTTAGACAGTAAGTAAATTTAACACAATTATAACATTCATTTATCACGAGACAATTATTTTAAAACGTGCGATGAGCGGTAAAAGCATTTGAATAATAATTTAACTAGTGAATGATTTTCTTTTTTTTTTTTTTCTTTTTTTCTTTTTTTGATAATGCAGCTTATCGATTCGTTGCACGTACAGGTTAAAGGAAATATATTTTGAATAATGTATGAATAATGTACGTGTACGGCATGTAGCTCGATCGTTTTAGGATAAAACGATCGAAATCAAAATTATTGTAGCGATAGGTGTACAGCTTTGACTTTCGCGTAAATTAACGATACGTGTTCGGGGCTTTTAATCGTTTCCCGGTTTTGTTTTGATTCGATAGTCATCTCACAGGTACGATCCGCGCGAGTACCATTGAAATTGTAATTTAAAATAAAAACGCACAGCGAATACAACTTTGTACTACCGTCAGAAGAGCACCGATATTTAAAACAAATAATTTACCATTAATTTCCCGAACTTTAAAACTTCCGTTAATAATGGTAATTTTTTGTAAAAGTATGAAAAATAAATGAAAATATCATCAACTTAGCCAACCTTAATTATAAATATTAACTCAGAAAAATATATACCTAACTACAAATTCATATTACCTACGCTATTCAATGAACAGTTTGAAAATTTGTATTTACCCAAATTAATCACTACTTTTTAATACGTACGATGATAAATTGTACCCAATGGCAAGGATCGTCGAGGATGCTGCTGGTCCCGTTGGATCAAGATTCTATAAGAGCGGAGGGGTATGTCGGCAGGATCTCCTCCGTTTGTAACAAAATAAAAAAAAAAAACGAATTACTTTACTCGTCAACGGTTGCTATCAAACTGATCGTCGAAACGGTTCGTCAGGATTACTAATATTCATAGAGGTATATAGAGACACGAATCCGCTTGGTCCAGATTACACGGGGGAGATTCAGAATCACGTGATACCACGCATGTTTATAACGTACATGTACATATGTATAACTGGAACGGTTGTAAATAGATCAGGATTAATTCTGTCGGGACCGGTCGCAGGACACTCGTAGCTGACGTTCTTACCTCAGCTTATAAGGACCGTATTTTATCCTCTGTCCAATCTGTTTCAAGGTAAAATGGATCTTTGTTCTTCGATGCTAATAGATGTCTGATAGTTTCATCATTCTTTTTTTTTTCTTTTTGCATATAACTAGATAAGGGGGGATATTAAATAGAAAAGTGGAACTGTTCGTTGAGAGGAGGAAAGGTGGTTAGGGTCTGGTCATTTAGATTCGTTAAGTATAATATTAATTGTGGCACGGTATGGTATATGGTACGTTATGGTATTTTACTAATAATTAGTCAGTTATCGTAGCAATTGTCAATGCGAATTTAGGGATTTTGCTGCGTAGGAATTTTGTACTTTGGAAATGTGGTTTAGAAACGTTGCAATTTGGACAATTTTTTTTACTTCAAAAATTAGTATAGCTTAGAATATGATAGTATAATATTAGGTACAGTTGACTTTTTCAAATCAAAACAGGCAGAACTTTATGTTGTGGCAACATATTGTAAATAACCATGGAAATTCTCTTTTGTAAATAAATTTTTCTAAATTGAAAAAAAAAAACATTTCTCTTCGCTTCACCTAATATCAAAAAATTCCCTAAAATACCCTAAATTATCATTAAAAAGAACACGTCCGTTTCTCAAAGATTTTATTTAAAAAAATATACAACTCGCTTATCAAATAATCTTTAAAAAAAAAAATATTTTTGGCAGGACGAAATCCGTCAGGATCAAACGATCTAAAACAAGAATTTCCTAAAAAGAAAATACCCTAAATCATCTAAGATATCCATCCAAGCTCGTTTGTGCCCAAATCTTTATCAACGGTGGGTCTGTTGAACATCCGGTTTGAGGGACGATGCTCAGATCGTAAAGATCCACGCCGAAGGAGGTCAATCTTTCGCGCAATAGATCCACGTAGTTTTTGTCCAGATCTCGACGTCTGGATAGGATCGTAGAACTTTGACGATAGGCGAAAGTTAATTGTTGACAGGTGAAGATACCCGCGTAATTCTCGTAGTCTGTGGCGAACACCACGTGGGACGCACTTCCGGCTACACCTTCGAACAAAATCGTGGGAGTTTATACTTGGTCTAAGGATCTGCTTTGGCGTCGTCGATTATTTTGATTGGTATAATTTTAGGATTTCTTAGATTGCTAAAACGCGATTGTAATCGACAGCAAAAGGCAAAAGGCTAGAACTACCAAAGGGGTCAACAGAATGACTTATTTCAGATTTTTTTTATTTTAAATTGCAAAATTTATTTGAACCCTTCTGTCGAAATATACGTTGGTTCTTATCAAGGTGAAGAATCATTCTATTTCAGGTTCAATTTAAAGGTAAGGCTGCATCGAACGTCGTTAACACGTTGACTGCCACAGTGAAAACGGACGTGGGTAGTCAGACACGTTGAAATCCGAATTATTAAGAATATAATCAACTAATTTTCAAATTTAACTTTACAATTCGATAGCTAGCATTATTAGCTTAATGTTAACGCTATCCGTGGTTTATTTCGTCATTTTTTTTATTAATTATTCGATTGTAAAAAATTTCGGGTGCCGGTCACCGGTGACCCCCGTGCCAGCCAACGTGTTAATATTCTTCTTTGTCTGTCGAATGTTATAGAAAGAATTTCAAATATGCAATTTCGTTTTGTTATAAATTCTGTCTACGGTAAGTTACAGAGTAAAAATGATGAGTTTAAAACGAACCTTTGAATGAAGGAAATGAAAATTACAAGATTCATATGTTTGTATCCAAACGATACGATTCGATACGAAGACACTTACTAATTGTAAGAGGAAAACGATCTTGCATTCGAGCTGGCGTGCTCGGTTCCGGCACGGTCAATTCGCCGGTGTAATGATACTCGTGCTTCAATGGCGTAAGACCTGCGCATACAGAACGTCTCTTCATTACGGATAATTCATCCCACTTGCCAGACAGTTATCCTATTGACATGCTTTTATGAGTCCCGATGGGATCCAACGTTCTCCTTCTTTATTAATTCAGAAGCTTCCAGCAATGTATACAGCGGCCAGCTATACAATGAAAATCTCCCCCCCCCCCCCCCCCTTTTCGGCAACGTAGGTGATCGTGATTCTCTTAGAAACACAACACCCAATCTACTGTTCTTAGAAAACATTAATACTCATTCAATTATGTATTTTACAAAATACTTTCAAAGTTTCTTTTTTAATACCCACAGGGTTTTAATATATTATTCCGAGAGAAGAATTAATTAGGTTGTACAAATCGCATTTTGAGAATTGTCATTTTTATCGGAATAAGTTTCAAACGTTTGACACCTTGACTGCCACGTTAAAGGCGCTGAAAAACTTTGTCAGGCAAAGCATTTACTTTTAATCAAATTTTACCTATTATTGTTACAATTTTTTTGTAATTTCTATTATTCAGAATTTCTAATTGAATCATTGAAAGGATATTAACAATAAACCTACCGAAACGGTCAAAATGACCGATCGAGTGTTTCTTATTTAAAATCATAAGATTTATTAGGATTCTTTTATTAAAGTGAGTGTTAATTTTTATCACGTATAGTTAGTATACGTTTTATTATTTAATTATTTATTTCTCTATTCTATTTTCAACTTGAAAGTAAATGCGCATAAAACCTCGGTAGGTTTAGTGTTAATAATGCAAGTTAAAGTGTTAAAAATGTCGATAATTATCCTAAACTTGGTTAGATTATTTTAAAAATTTGAAATGGACAAAATATACATTTCTCTGTGAATGATTAAAGAATGTTAGAACGTGAAACGTTGTATTTTACCCAACACTGGATGAACAGAATTTTGCGTTATCACATATTCATTTGGTTCCTCGCCACGGGTGTAATTATAAGTGACACACCTGCTGGCGGTCGACGTTTTTTCCGTATCACGTGCCATACTCCTAAAAACTACGTTATTACCCATGAAAACCTGCTAAGAACGTAGAATAAAATACGTCGATGCTTACTTTATCCATTTGGAATCCTTGCATCGGTTCCACGATGGGACAGCCACCCATGTGGTACGTGTGTACTTTTGCATAAACGAAACATCCTGCTAGGAACAGCAACAAGTTCGGTCTCTTCACCTGAAATAAAATTCATTCGATCGTCGATCGTTTATCGCGTGGAAATCCTTAATGTTAGATTGCTAATTAAACTTATGAGTTTTCTGGTAATTTTTCTTTGAAAGCGCCAACATTCTATCAAAAACAAGGGGATGATATATTGCCATAAATATAGCAGAAGATTATTAACTCGAACTGTGCTTATTTTTATCGAATATTTGTTGTTTATGAAATTTTAAATAAAAGATATCTAATTCCATTCTTATCGCGTGGAAATTCTAAATGATTCCTGTTTACAGATAAAAAGTAAACAAATGTTTCGATTCATCCTTCCTGTACCTCGAACAAAGAATGATAATTATTGTTATATATGTATACATTCGAGCGATCGCTATTCCGGAAGATGAAAGACACATTTCAAACTATGGACAAGATTAAAATCGACCTTAGTGAACTCTTAGTAAGCAGATTTATCGAGCCAGAATCCAATTTCCTTGTGTTTGCCATGAACAACGGGGAAAACGATGTGCTTTGTGTCTCCGAGACGCTAATTAACAGAATGGAAGACACAGAGCCACTTAAGAACAGCAGCTAACATTTATGTAAGGGAATAACTAGCCAACTGTTTCTGGATTCTTTAATCGATCGAAAACAAAAGGTTCCCGTCACGAACTGCTAAATAATTAACAAAATAAAAAATAAATAAATAAATAAAACTATTATTCGTTTTCAATTATTTCCACCCCCGAGAGGGCAATTGTTATACTTATACTTGTATTTCTCTAATTTCTAATCTTTATGTGTTTACTAAGTAAAAAAATTGATTAGTTTAATATTTTCGACGAATCACAGATACTTTTGCGATATTTTCACAGAAACACGAACAATTGTTAAACACGGTGACTCACACCGTTATGAATAGTAATTTTGTGCGACCTCGTTTAAAAAAAATCGACGGATGAGATTCGACAGCGAAAAGGAGTGATTTTGAAATGTATGCAAACGTGGTAGTCCCGGCCGCGGTTAAATATTTATTAATCATCGATCCCTCCAGGGGTATTCGAAGTGTAAACGCAGAAAAAAAAAAAAAACAGAAAAAAAGGAACGAAATGTCAAATGGGTATACTTACTGCGAAACGATGTTGTCAGACTCAGAACTAGTACTGTAAACACTCGATTCAATGGACAAGGATTTTATGAGACGCGCCCCACTCTGGATCCCATTGTGGGTCACGCATACTTTCAATGAACCATCGTACGAGCTGTGTATGTAACTTCTTCAAAATTAAAAAAAAAAAACCAATTACTTATTACTGGTATATTACCTGCCATACCAACGAAACGTACGACGGCTAATTATAAATTGAGGAATTTCGTTCGAAGCAACGATGGTATGTCGTCCGTCATACAATTGGTTAATGTTGGTAGTATAATAAAGTAACACGATGCGATCAATCTTACCGCGTTTGAATGAAATTGACTGCACACTCGGTTGAATTGGATTCTATCAGACCACACGGGTTCGATTAAGTCCAACGAACTTCGCTATTTTTTCACAAAAACAATGTCAGTTAATTTACGGTTCAACCGTGGAAGCTTTCGAACAGCGTTCGGTGTTCTATGGTGTTCGGAAGACCAGAAGAAAAATAATATTCGTGGCAGAGTTAAGTCACATGTGTTTATTCATCGTGATACACAACGTTCTCGGAGTAGACGCCGACCACACTGCCATCGCATTACTCGTACAGATAATAGGATAAATCGTGTTAGAAGAAAACACATATACCAGTACACACACCCACACACGCACACAGGTCTGCATCAGTCAAATTTACGTTCTTTTTCTGGTGAAAAGTTTAGTGTACCTTTAAAATTTTTATTACTTTGGACCCAGCTGTGAAAAACTGAATTTCTGCAATGCTTTATGGCGTACAAATGGTAATTAATACAAAATTAACACGTTGAATGGCACAGTGAAAACAAAATTCTGATAATTAACGATGCAGTTAATTAATTTTCAAATTGAACCAATATTAACGCTATCTGCAGTTTATTTCATCGCTTCTTTCGTTTTCGCCACCATAACAGCCAACGTGTTAATTATCGACCCACGATGCTATTACGTTATCGGAAAGTTTAATTATCCCCACGGTTTATAGCAATATGGCGTACCCTTCCGAATTGATACTAATTTGTTAGCGTAAAAAAAAATAGAATACGCGCCAAATTCAATTGGAAGTAACTACACCTTTCTACGTAAAAATGAACATTGCTGCAAAATTTGATTTTTGCACCGAAAAATTAACTCGCGTCAAATCCAAGGTGCACCGTGAATTCTCGCAGACCCGGTTTAACGAATTTCACGAACGACACGGCATAATCGTGCTGATGTGTGACACACGCACACGAACACACAGACCCACAACATGTAACACACTCACACGTGATAGCACACCGAGTGTGTACGGTACGTAATTCGCGTAGTGTATACATATATTATCTGTTTATATAGAAACATCTTATTTGTATATATCATCTATGCGTATGTATACATATAGAATTATTTTATATAAAGCTTCGTTTAGAGAATATATTAAACTTTACTCTTTCAATGTGTTCACGATCGAACGACGTTAAATTGGCATTTTTGTACATACACGAATTTACGATCCTCTTCTTAAATTAGAAAACAGAAAGTGAACGACTTTAATCCAAACGAGCTTCTCGCAACGAACACGATTTTTAACACGAACTGGTCCCTGTGAGTTTCGTTTCGTTTAAACAATCCGTCGACAGCACCTTGACGATTCCGTTATTTTATTTATTTTAAATACCGTGCGAGATAGATATTCGAAGTGTTATATTATCGAGGGTTAACGCTGGAACCATCAAGCTAATTAAAATTATTTTAATCCATTTTTCAACTTTCATTTCTTTGTTTGAAATTATGTGTACACGTTCAACGTCGATTGTTCCAGTGTTAAGTTTCAGAAGATTTTCAAATTCGATATTTTTGAATATGATATCGGTTCGATTATTTTCTAGATTGCAAATCGAGAAATAGAGAAGCGATCGTCGAGATACTTTGGAACAGGAACGTTTGCCGAATTTCGTGTAAAACCGATTCTACGAGGCAGAGATTCAGCTTCGGGCTTTAAATAGCTAAGGAAAATATACGGAAAACACTGGCTCGTTTCCCAAAATACCTCGAGTGATCCTTCGTGCATTGCGCAGTTGTTTCCGTTTCGAAAAATAACTTGTAAAACCCTCGATCTTCCTTTTATCTCTTGCATGGCATTCGACGCTTTAAAACGAATATTTATGCAAATAAATAAATCATCTAAAACACTTAAAACCGTATATCTTTTAAATATTCCATTTACTCTGAACGTTTCGATATAAAATAATTAACTCTTCATAAAATACAACAATTTTCCAAATTTCTTTTCCACCATAAATTCCATTCCATCTGTTTAAATATATCTTTCTCTTTTTTTTTTTTCTTTTGTATCGATTGTACCATCTGGTGTGATAATTTTCTAAAATTAATTATACAATGGTCGTGTTCTTTCGAAGAAGATCAATCTAATTATCCTTAAAATGCTAATGGAACGAGCTTATCCAGTAACGGAAGGTGGCTCAAATGACAAACGATGTACGTTTCACGAATACAATATACAAATCTGCTCCCGTCACGAATTCATTAATCCTATCCTAATTAATTTCTATGCGTAGTAATGTTTCTCTGTCGATCGATCTTCGTCTCGTCTCGTTGCGGCCACGATATTCGAAAATCTACCCGAACGTGTATCGTCTGAAATCGATCTGGACGAACGAATATCGATGGATCGTTAAACCAACGTTGTTGAATACTTTAGCGATCGACGACGATTGATTTTTACCTCGTTTATCGAACTTCGTGGCGAATTAAATAACAGAGGGAACAAGAATTCGATGCTTCGGATACGATTCGACCTTCTTTTGATCGATAATTCGGTACTCTGCTACGATTTCTAGATTCCTGGGTCATTTTTTTTATAATGAAAATAATCGTTTTTGCAATTAACACGTTTATTGTGAGGATCACTCAGAGTCCACCCAGGTCCTGTAATATTATTCTAACTCAAGTTACTCGTTATACTTTCGTTTGTAAAATTAGTACGGAAATATAATTGGTTCGGCTTTGAAAAAGGGCACTTTTCAAAGATAGAGTCAATTTGACCCAAGTAGGATTAATTGTATAAGCTACCAAAAACGAAATTGAAATTTGCGAATTAACCAACAGACATAACTATTCAGAATTTTCCAATCGAAATGGTCCTCACAGCATTTTTCAACACTTTCCAATAAGTTACAAAAATTTCCCTCCAATTTGACTAAAAAAATTCTCCTAAATCTATTTACCAATCTTCATCGATCATCGAAGGATACGAAATAAAAGTAAAACAAAGAAGGGAAGAGGGGAAGAAGGTATTGACGAGGGAAGAGACATCGAATCAAGGCACTCCCGGCACAAAAAAAGAAAAGAAACACTTCATCGACCGTGTCTCGTCGATTCTTGATGGAAGACGAGGTCGATTCATAGGGAAGGATCGAGCCTTTTCAAAATACTTACACGATCCATTTTCTCTACGCGAGGAAGACTTTACAGGAATGTAAAGGAATTGCACTGTTCCCTGGAAAATAAGCGACCTGTCCCTGATTGCAAAGAGACGATAGCCACTGGACGTCGAATTTATTTCTTCTAATCCTTAATTTATTAGACTGTCAACCAAATCTGTAACTTCCAAAATTGATATCTGTAAACATTCTATAAAGTAAATGCTCGGATATTTGAATCCGAGCATTCAAAGTAGACGAAGAAGTCACGAATTTAGTTGCCACCCCAATAACTAGCGATCGAAGAGCATGCGAGAGTATACAAAGTTTAAATATGAATTAAAATTATTCTAAACGTAATTAGCGACGGTTATACTGTGAATATTTTAGCGAAGAATTAAGAATTACCTTAATTTCTATCATTTGCATACTTTACATGCTCCGAAGAATTTATTTAGTACTAATTATTTGGACCGAAGACTTTCAAGATTTTTCAAAATATCCATCGCTAGTTTACGAAGGAAAGAACACTTTTAATTTCGACGATCAGGAACACGATTTCGCGAACGAGGATTTCTTGATGAAACAACACTCGCATATACTTTCAAGAGAAGAAAGATAAAGAGAAACCTTTGGACCATCTCGATGTTGCCCCGACATCGAATTAGTTTTCGATCGAACAACCAGTCGACGTTCGATCAAATTGGCATTTCAACGTTTGGCTCGAAGTTAGCGACAGGATGAACGTGAATCTAAGAGTTCTGCATTTGAAGCAGAGCCTGAAGACGTTGCAGCTCCTTGAGCAGCTCGCGATTCGTGTCCTCGAGAGCGGTCAGTCGATCCCTGTACGAGGAATTCTCGTTGGTCAACATGGTGACCCTTCTTTCTAGACCGTCCATGTATTCCTTCTTCTTCCTCCGCGATTCCTGTGCTGATATCTGTAACGAGAGTCGAACGATACCCGAGTGTATTATCGATCGATTCGATGATGACTCCAGGCTCAAAGCTTGGGTTAGAGGTGTTAAAAAAAGGCTATAAAAATGTAGAATATCTGAGTGTGCCAAGAATTGATGGACGGTCAGCTACGAAGGGAAAATTATAGCTCTGTTAATCCAACGGAATTAAAATAAAAATATTTTTGCCTCGATACCCAATCCCTGGATTACAACAGAACACACTGCACCCAAAGATTGCCCTGATGTCCATTTCAATATTCTTTGCGTTCGACACCCACCTTGTTCTTGATTTTCCTGCGGACCTTCTTCAACGATTTCTCTTCCTGTTTGGTTAACGGCAGTTTCGTAGGCACCGGATAACCTTCCGCGATCAGAGTCCTCTTCTCTTCCTCGGTCAACGTCAAAACTCCCGTGGAACCTTTCTGCAAATTGAATTTCATCCAACGTCAGACACAAATATTGTCAACGCGTTGGGCGGAATCATCTCGCAAAGCTGGTAGCGTCATCTTGTTTCGCGTATGCTCACCGGTTGACAGGAAATCAAGGGTGTGTGTATCGGCTGTCTGGTCGTGTGCGTGCCGTTCGTCAAGTACAGCCTGGGCGTGAGCAAACCCCTGAGATTCTGTGCGTGCGCGGAGCTCTGAGAGTCGCGGCGTTCCGGCGAGCAGGAAGCGGAAGCGGTACCCTCGCTGTCGGAGCTCGCGCTGCTAGGCGGTGTCGGCGGTAGACCCTGTCTCGAGGCGTGCAGATTCCCTTGTTTCTCGTCGCAGCTCGCTTCGTTGTACTCTTCCACCTCCATACCCTTTGAAATATGAATGTTTTTTCATCTTGGATTACGGGTTTATTTACTGAAGATCAGATTCCAATGTTTGACCTTGAAACGTTTAGATTTTAGATAAAACTAATGAAATTATCAGGTAGTCTCGACGAAACTACTCGAGCGCGTTAATACATTAATTACGTTTCATCTGTGCAAACGAGATAAATTAAGAAATAATATAAAATGTCGTAAAAATAAATCTGATTATGAAAGGTTCTTCAGAAAGGATGTATAATTGACTACCTGATAATATTCCTCGTCGTCTTCTTCGCTGTCGCTGGTCTGCGCCAGCTGATTCTTGGAGAAATGAAGATTCTGAGGGAACACCATGGTTATCGTGCTTTTATCGTCTACTATCGTCGTGTGACAGGATTCGGAGGGACTGTTGGGTGCGCTGAGCGGTTCCCCTTTGATCTCGGTGCACTCCATCTCTTCAGGTACTAGATTGCTGGTTCTCTTTAGAATAATTGTTGAGGTAGACGAGGAGGACGTCGAGGACGACAATTCACCGCGTCCTGAGGCGGTGTTCATCGAGATTGCCGGGAAACACTCCTCCTCCATGTCTGAAAACAAAGAAAGAAAAATCTCATACACATTACTCTTACTGATTTTTATTTATCTTAACGGTTGCAGTGAACTTCTTTAAAAATGATATATCTTTCATACGATTCGATTAACCAAACTTCAAACTGAAATTAAATAACAATATGATCCTTCGTGGATTAAGTAGTTAATGGATGGACATTTTAATATCTCGTCGAAATCGAATCGGTAGCCTTAGACGCTCGAAGATCCATATCCTGTCTGCGTTTCCTTCGAACAAGTACTATTATTAGCTGTTCGCCACTTCTGTAACCTTATACTCTTCTGTTAGAGATCCTGCGGGCTTGTAACCTTTCAAGGATTCACCTTCAACGCGCATTAACGCCACTCTGTCGCTGTTAGAGAGATCGTATCGCAAAGTTCAGTTACGGTAAATCGAAAACGAGATTTCTTCTATCCGATAGCTACTCGAAGAAGCTTAATAATTAAATCGTCATTGATAAGGTTACTTAAGAACCCATAAAATTATTTCGCAGATGCTTACCGTCGATTCTGCTACGAATATCTAACGATTTGTGATGATCCAAGTTGTTGGAATCGAGGGAGGAACTGGTACTCGAGAGGGATGCGCCAACCCTATCGGCGGACGAGCCGGAATTAGGGGTGTGGGGGTTGGCACCGGGTGTTGCGGGGCTCGGCGGAGGGCTGGAAGCCAACAGGCTGTAATTGTGTTCCGATTTAATCGGTCTCGGACCTCCGAGAGCGGCGTCCGTCATCAAACGATCCCTCAGCACCACTCCTAGAGAGGACTTGTCTCGAACGCTCAGTCCATTACCCCATTCCTCTTCCTTGGCCACTAACAAAACGTCCTGACCAAGACCCTGTAACAAAAAGACCAGGAATGTCGCGTTAATTCAACTGTGAGACAGAAGAATAGGTACTCCGTTATTTTCCTGTAATATGAAATTGACGACCATTCACCTTACAAAATGTTTCTGGAGCGTCATTCATCGAACGTCTAAATACGTCCAGAGCATCGAGAAGGTCAAGAGAAAAGGACGACCATCGCGAGAAAAACTAACCACCCCATAGAAAGCACGACACCGTGCTCTCCCATTCGCCGTTAGAAAGGTTTCATCTCGTTCACGCTCTCCTGGCTGCCAAACATAGACACAGGCATAGACGCATAGGCTTAGACACAGGCACATGAACCTAGGAACAGACTCAGGCATTTGGACGTAGGTAGACATAGACATCTGTAGATATAGGTATAAATATACATAGGTATGTAATAGATGTAAGTGAACGCATAAGTAAGGACATAGGCATAGCTAAGGATAGACACAGGCATGGAAGCATAGTTATAGGTAAAGGCATAGGCATAGGAACAAGCATAGGTAAAGACATGGGCATAGCTAAGAATAGACACAGGCATGGAAGCATAGTTATTGGTAAAGGCATTGGCACTTAGCATAGCCATAGATATGAGAATAGGCATAAGCATAGGACATAAGGCATAGGCACGGGGATAAGCATAGGTAAAGACATAGGCATAGCTAAGGATAGACGCAGGCATGGAAGCATAGTTATAGGTAAAGGCATGGGCATAGGAATAAGCATAGGTAAAGACTAAAGACATGGGCATAGCTAAGGATAGACACAGGAATAGAAGCATAGTTATAGGTAAAGGCATTGGCACTTAGCATAGCCATAGCTATGAGAATAGGCATAAGCATAGGACATAAAGCATAGGCATAGGGATAAGTATAGGTAAAGACACAGGCATGGAAGCATAGTTATAAGTAAAGGCATAGGCACTTAGCATAGCCATAGATATAAGTATAGACATAGGCACAAACACATAGATATAAGCAAATAGTCATACTCATAGACATACAGACACAGGTATGGTCACATACGAATTAATCATACGAGTAGCGCAAATTAATGAACAGGAGACGACAGAGGAATTAACGTCCAAGGCTGTCAATGGCTGCCAGTTGTCTCGGGCAAAGGTGTCAAGGACCCCGTCCGTCTAAAATTGTACGCACACGTACACGAAGTGGTCACGGAGCTGACTCGAGGAGAAGGGCGCTCATCGAGCGGTCAAGTTGAAGGTCGAAGCTGGCAACGAGCGACTCGCGCGACGACAGCTCGCCCTTGTTCGAGCGGGGCCAATGATCCTCTTGGCCCTTTCGCGCCGAACCCTATACACGCTCGAGCAATGCGGAAACTCCGTGGACAAGGTCGAGGTACATACAAGCAAGATTCTTCGACGCTTCTGGCCCCCTATTTTTTTCGTACAGATCTTTGTCACTTTCGTTGGTGTTACTTGGATTTTGTTTCGAAAATGATTTGTCGATGGATGGATTTGTATAAAATTTATAACAAAATATGGATAACTTTTGAGCCCGCTTCGTCGTTTGCTTCTAGATAACTTAAACTTAAATATCTGTAGCATAATTTTACAAAAAATATCATTTTCAAAGGAACTCTTTAAACAAACTGAGAACCCCTGGCTCGTGTTACATCAACGAGGTCGATAAATCCTAACCAACGATACGCCTCCGTATAACCGGTAGCATTAATGCGCGAGCTAGAAAGTATTCTTTTTTTCTCATCTTTTTCCAAATACAGTGCCGACTTCGTTAACAGAACTCAATACAATCATCCGGTATGTATCTTCATCAGCTATTTCAGTCGTGTCGCGTCGCATTTCGTTCTTTCCCCTCTTCGTTATGGCTCGTTTCTCTAACAGAGAGAACAAAGCCGGTGATTTTCCACAGCCAATGCGATTATTCTGTCCTAGACAATTAGCAACCAACAATCTGCGACTACGTTTGAAACATGGCGACATTTCTTTCTTCTTTTTCCTCCCTTTGTTCCTTCGGTTGTATTCTACATAACTGTAAAATAAGTGTCTGAAAATGTGCCTGGCAGTATTTCACCCGGACACTTTTCCTAGAAGATAGATTCTTTTTTCCTCAATTTTAAAAATCTTTAAATTTTTTAGTTTCGTCCCGCCAGATCTTAACGAATTTCTTAATATCGCGAACGAATCAACAGGATATCTGGAGATTTGGAAAAATAATAAAGAAAATGTTTAAGAGTAACCGGTTGCAAGGCGTTCAACGACTGGATCCTCAGGATCTGTTGCGCTTCAGCAATGCGGAACTCGAATCCAAGGTCGCGAAACGGCTCTTCCTTTTTCTCCCTATCTTCTTCTTCTTCTTATTCATCCATTCCATCCCTCTGCCTTTCCGTTATGCTTCAGTCGCAGCATCGCCACTTATCTGACGCCTTCTATGTCTCGTTTCCGGCGGAAGCCGGTCGGTAACGGGTCATTTTCCTCTTCTAGTCCTACGGCACAAGGGTGCTTCCACACGTCGAACATTTTCTTTCTTATCCAATTCTCCGCCTCTTACAAATTTATGGAAATATTTTCCGCCTTCATTTTTTACCTAAATTATACAGTTTATTTAAATCTTATTTTTCTAATATACCGGAACGAACGTTAACGAGATAATAGAACAATTTTTCTGAAGGATTTTCAAGTAATTATTATTTATTAATTAACCCAAAGGAATTACAGTGTATGTTAATTTGTTAAATATTCTATCATGAACTAATCTTATGGCCATAATTACCTTTGTCTTACAATTAGTTATTATTTTTATCCTTATTGTATCAGTTTCTCTATCGATCCGCGAAGATACGATCGAACTCCGTTCGGTGGGAAACAATAGTTTCCGTGGTATTCGCGTTGAGAAAATAATCGTCGGTTCGATTGCGATTTCACCATATTAATTTGCCGAGGAGTCATACGGTAAGAGTCGGGGACGGTAGCCGTAGCTCAGCAATAATTTTCTCCCGACGGTTATTTCGCTGGTTCAGCCGGTTCGTGTCAGTGCCTTCGTGAAATCCTACCAATCTATGGTTACCAACCCGACGACGATTTCCGGTTCGACGTTGCGACAAACCATTTTTCTTTCGATCGCGGTTATAATTCTCTCTGTCGTTCGTTGCCGCCAACTCTTGCACAAACTTTCTTAATACCGGTGAACGATCGGAATGAAACTTGGTAAAATAAATATTTCTTTACAAAGAGGATTACGAAATCGCTGCCTAAAGAATCGAAATGAACTTCGATGCGTTTACAACCAGTCGCTTCCTTATTTTCTTTACACTTCACGGTATCGGTCAAACGGTACACGTTTTGTACTGATGGCGATCGAAGGTTTCGTTCGTGTAAAAAGTCGATATACCCATTCGTGTCACGTTCGCGATCGTTCGAAAAGCATCGCTAAGTTCGGGTTCCGAGTGGTCGGCAATCGATTCACTCGTGCATTAATTATATATTATCGATGTTGGTTATATGAGTGAAGAAAAAAAAAAAACAAAGTGGATTCTCGAGTAGACTTGTTTTCTTTTGAGACGACCAGTCGCGTTCTTGTACGATGAACGTATTTGTTGTTAAACTGAAGTTGAAATGACATAAGATGGCAAAGATCAAAAGAATTTTGAGGTGACATAAATTCATGGAAAAAGATGGGGAAAAATGTTTAATAATAAAAGAATCAGCGTTGACTGGTACGGTTACGGTACAAATTGAAAATAAGCTGGATTTGTTTTAATTTATTTGAAATTTAGTTTTATAATGCTGTAATATTTGATTGTCCCAAATGTTCCTTTCGCTTTGTTCATAAATCAACGAATGTTTAACACTTTATGTTTCGTACCACGTTATTGAGTTATGCACGATTCACTTTGACCTATTAACTTCTTCCGTTTCTCTGAAATCTGCATAACTATACTATATACTTCTTTTTAACGCTGTCAGTCAAAGCGTTGCGTGGAGATAGGGAAAGAAACTATTGGGACAATCTAATACAATACGTGACTTTATTAATCACAATAACGTGAATTTAATAGTTTCATAAAAATGATAATTAATTTAATTTCCAATTAACTACTTTGCGTTTAATTATGTTGATTAAATATCGTATAAATTAATTCATCTATCGAGAGTGTTGGATTAGAATATCGAGAGGAAAATCAAAAATTAATTTATTCATTAATTCAGTAATCAGTTGATTGTATATTTCTCAATGTTTCCGCGATAAGTAAACAGAGGACTAGTGATCTCGATTCATTCGTTACCACCAGATGAAAACGAGCCTTGTTGGAATTTGTTGGAATTATTAACTGGAATGACTCATTCTTTTTACACGAACTTACACCAAGAAATTGTATTACCACATAAATATGTAATGAAACTTACGCGAGTAGAAACTGATGATAATATTTGATCAATTCAATTCCAGAATTTTGTTAAATAAAACGCATAAACAGTAAGTACTCGTGTTCGTTGAAAGAACATTAATTATCTGGTACAAGAGGATGAGGTTAAAGATTACGCAAAAGAATCACAGTTACGTATCCTTCTCTTCCTCTTTGATCATCGTTCGACGCGTCTCGAATTTATTCATCGACAGCATCGAATATTCGTAAGCCGAAGTATAAAAGGAGGAAAAGTTTGTGTGAAAGATTCCTTAGTCTGCGAGATTCGCAGCAAACACCTGAAATCCGACGTTCGTTCTAAATATAGAAAAGCTGGAAAATAATGTAGCAGTTATGCCAGGCATTTAGTCGAACTGACCTTCCTGCGTAGCAGCCAGTTCGCCATTAAACTTGAATGCACCGAGCGTGTAAAGAAATCGAGTCACGGCCATTGAACGAAGGAAAATTAATTCTTTCGTTACGACAATAGTCTGGATAGAGATTAATCGAAACAGTGTTTTGTAATATTAATAAGGGTAGAGGCTGTGATAATTTGTCTTTCGGGGAATGTAGGATTAGTTACTTGGGAAAGTTATGGGGTCTATAAGTATTGGAAATTATAATATTAATAGTTAGTCGGAATTACAATATTAATAAACATAGGAGTTTCTAGTTAATTAATTAGTAATTATTAATATAGTAATAGTAATAGTAATAAATTATAAATTAATTTAGTAATTAGTAATTATAGAAATTTCTGATTTACCCTCTCGAAAATTTCATATGGCAAATGATAATATTAGTGATTATAGAAATTTCTGATTTACCCTCTCGAAAATTTCCTATGGTAAATTATAATCTCAAAAATTTCATATGGCAAATTATAATATTAGTGATTATAGAAATTTCTGATTTACCCTCTCGAAAATTTCATATGGCAAATGATAATATTAGTGATTATAGAAATTTCTGATTTACCCGCTGGAAAATTGTAATATTAGTGATTATAGAAATTTCTAATTTACCCTCTCGAAAATTTTATATGGCAAATTATAATATTAGTGATTATAGAAATTTCTAATTTACCCTCTCGAAAATTTCATATGACAAATTATAATATTAGTGATTATAGAAATGTCTGATTCGCCCTCTCAGAAATTTAATATAAATAACTAAGGAAACTCTTAATTTACTAGTAATGAGTAATTATAGAAATTTCTGATTTACCCGCTCGAAACTTATAATATTAGTGATTATAGAAATTGCTGATTTGCTCTCTCAGAAATTATAATATTAATAACTAAGGAAACTCTTAATCTACCTGTCGGAAATATATGAAATTCTTAATTTGCCCCTTTTAAAATTCAGTATTACCGAGCAGCCGAAATTATCATATTAATAACTACAGAAGCTCTCAATTCGAAAATAATACCAATGAAATTAAATACACTGCATTTCAGAGTCAGGATGAATAAATAAATTGGTATTAGAAATCGAATGTTATATTGAGGCATTAAATTAATGGTCGTAAATCCATTGGCAGACGAGGGAGATTATACAGGCTGATACGATAAAGTGTTTGATTTGTGATTAAACGTTTATAAGGCTGATTGTTGAACCTGGCTTAATGTTCGTGCATCGCTGGCAGAAAAAACACTAGTCGTCGTTTGATGGAAGCACCTTGCCTGAGATTACACGATCGAGTATTCCGCGTTACATAAATTCTTCGGCTTCTTTGGCGTCGTATTCTGACACACAGGAATTATAACGTCAATCAAAATACAGGTTAACATTTCGAGAACTTAACGTTTCCGAATTACTAGAATTTACAAACTTGCAGTAAACCAAGTCTCAAAGTTTCCATACTACAAATACAAAAAACACCCAAATGATCAAATTGCCAAGTATCGAAACTCGATATTCCAACCTGGACGAACTCAATATTCTGAAATTTCTAAAATTATAATATAACAAGAGCCATCGAATTTCCAAGCCTAACAAACTCATCGTTCCTAAATTCCTAGAATTCCGAAACGTCACGTTATCCAACCCCCTGGACTGTGCCTGTACCCCAAGTACGTCCCACAGAAATTCCCTAAAATTCCAGGGAATTCAAAACGTTCTCCGATTCCCAGAAACCTGAAACCATAACGATATCCCGAAACGGGATTCGGCTAAATTATTTCCACCGTCTAGCCGTAAGATTCCGGCAAGCAATAACGTAGATAGCAGTAAATGCGAGTTGTATGAGGATTCTAGCTGGCAGAAGTCACTTTTACCAGCGTGTACCAGCCTCGATGAAGTCACGAAAAAAGGTGAACGTCCTCGAGTCCCATCCAAACCGACCCGTCACTAATCCCCTCCCCCCACCCTTCTCCCTTCCTACATTAAAACGAACTCTTCTCTCTACGATCTACGACGACCGACACGAAGACGAACCACGAACAGAGGATGGACGGATCTTTACCGACAACGGTTGGACGACTCGTTTCGAAACCTGATCCCTTCTTAAACAGGTACTTTCTTCAGTTGACAAGTGTACCTGGAAAGTCGAGAAACTGTTGGAAACCTTGAAACGACGAGAAATAATGAGGGGGAAAAAAAAAAAAAGGAAAATAGAAAGAATATCCGACATGGTTTCGCCGTGCTTGAAATACCGGAAGCACGCTTCATCGTGCTGGCTCCCGATGCTTGTTTATGCTAACATCTCGCGATTTTAGAACGATCATGTGTTCGAAAAACTTGAAGATGATCGAGTTCCACGAGTTTTAACGATATATAGTTTGTGTAAATTCGTTTGTAAAGTTTGAAATCTAAGGGGTTGATAATGTAGGGGTAAGATTGGTTTGTGGACTTTGGGAGTTTGGTGAGTTTTAACGTTACTATTTGGGAATTTTAGGTGAAGTAGTATAACGTTATATTAATTTGATAAATTGGTGAGTGGAAAATTTCAATCGGAAAGATTGCAATAATAAATCGTTCTTTAACAAATTCATAGAAATTTTATCCCGAGATAAGCTCTGGTTTTATTCTTAAATAAATCAAGTTGCAACGTTTCATTTTCCATCACTAATTACTGCTTCAAAATTGAAGCTATCATCCGAACGAAGAAAGTATCTGGATCAAGGGTTTAGGTTCTATCCCAGTCAATTTTCATTTTTTCGAGGAAAAAAGAATACAAAGGGCAGGTAGCTAGATAGCCAAAAGAAAGAAAAAATAAATCCTAGCCAAGTGGAGGAACAGGTCGATCGCTCTGGCTCGTTTCACTTGCTAGCCCTCTGGAATTCTTCGTCGAGTTCTCACTGTTCTCACGTGTATACAAGGTGTCTCGGCAAGGTTCATTGTACACCATGAAAACTACAGATTCTTCGTGGTAAAAGGAATCGATAAGTACTGTGCCGTTTTGCGATCTGAGACTTCGTTTTCGAAATAAAAATAAAAACAACATCGAAATATCCAAAACTATCGGATTGACAAGTTTCAAGTTTCTTATTTTAAAAGTAGATAGGCGTTAAATTAAATCTTATGATAATGTTATTTTAATTTTAATATATAATTTTTCTATTTATCTAAATATAAGGACACTTAGCTAGTAGCAAACGCGTCGAATAGGAAATAATAATGAATCAAAATTAGTTAACGCCGAAAAGATAGATCGTTTCTATGTTTATCTTTCTATTCGTAACAGTCAAGCTGTAATAATAATAGATTTCGTTCACATTTTGCTCTGTTTCCAGCTGTCGAGCACGTTAATGATCGTTTTCGGCTATGTGTACATATATCTCGTTCGGTGTTTTCCCGTTTTCGACCGAATGAATTTATTCCATAGAACGTAACAATGTTTCACGCCAGATGATATCGTAGGGAACGCGACACGGTTTTATAAATGTGCCTCCTCTGTGAACGGATTATTAGAATACCATCAACTTCCGTTCACGTGAACGATGTTGAGCCAACTGATAGCGAATAGACGATTCTGATTTCAGCGCGTATTTCACTAATTATTCATTATCGTTTGCTTAATCAGCATTCATTTGTATTTTTTGGGTTTATATTCAAAAGTTGAAAAATTGAAATTTTCAGATTTTAAAAATTCTGCTTCGAATTTCAAAATTTTTAAATTTCAAAACTCGAAAAATTCAAAGCTTCAAATTTCCAGGTTCGGAAACTTTAAATTTCCAAATTTCTAAACTCGAAAAATTCAAAACTCCAAATTTTCAAGTTCAAAAAAATCAAATTTCCAAATTTCTAAACTCGAAAAATTCGAACCTCCATATTTCCAGATTTGGAAAATTCGGTTTCCAAATTTCTAAACTCGAAAAATGCAAAACTCCAAATTTCCAAGTTCGAAAAATTCAGATTGCTAAATTTCAAATTTTCTTAAATTGGAAGCGAACAAAATTACAACCAAAATTTTACTAAAAGTGTAATGATCAAATATTAATTTAGGGCTGTTTAAGACGTAAATCGAAGCGATATAAATATCCCAAGAGATTCGAAAAGTTTTGTAACCTTATTTGCAGCACGCATCGTTGACTTCGATCGAAATTCAATTGATCTGGGTAAACATGACGCAGGTGGTTTTCGTCTAATTGAAACATTTCACAATCAACGATATTGACTATTATTCAAACACACGTGTCTCACGAGTCTCACGAAACGAAACCACGTGAATGATAAAACGAGCCAATAGGTCGTACAGTACATCGAAATTATGTACTTCTTATACAGGAAAACGAAATACACCAAATTAGAAAGTAAAACCGATATTAAAAGTATCAGTCGTTAAAAAGGGAACTCTGCTTTGCTGACACATACTCCGAAAGCTATATCGTTCGTTTTTAAAAGTAACAAAATATCTTGGAATACTATTGAATCGATCTGTACACGATACTATTGCTTCGTACGAATTGAAGTATTATTATAAAGCACTCGTAACGTATCACGATAACGTGCATGTTCGCGCAATTGCTTATCGTCATCGAGTATGATAAAAATCATAATTCTTGGAACAAAGACATATCAACCAACTCGTTTTCGTTCCTTGGTTAATCGAATGGATCTTACGTAATACAGGAAAAATCGACGTATTTTGTAATTAAAAAACAAAAAAAAAAAGAGGACAGAACTATTATCATTAAGGAACTCTGACTTTGATGTATAATTCTGCATACTAGTATCTCAAAATATACTACATATAAAACGTTCAACTATGTTAACCGCAATACATATGAATTTTTATAATTTAAATAAGTGGTGTTTTCTTTAATAATCTTCGTTTTGTATAAAATTAAAACAAATCAACCGAGCGTATAAAATGTGCAACCGTGAAGGTGCTAAAAAGAGGGAAAAGGAATGGTGTATAACTTGACGAAGAGTCAAGGGTAGTTATTTATGAAGTGATAAGAGCGAACTACGCATTGTAAAAATTATCTGAGAACGCATTCCGTGCCTACCATTTCGCAGATAACGCGTAATGAATTTTAACAAAAAATTATCGTGGCCGACAATCGTTTCGCACAGTTCGTGCGAACTCGATGCTGATATTGTAAATATGTATCAACATACCATTGGTATGTTAGTTGGAAGAGCCTGTATTAATGTTTCAACGGCAATAAACTAATAGTCACGATCGGAGTATAATACCATAATATCAGTAGTCACACAGATTATATTGCTGTATTAGTAATGCTATTAATACATTATTATGGCGGTGTAGAAGGGATACTGCTGGTGTATTGGTACAGTAGGGGATATTACTGCTATACTATTTGTATACTATTAAATACTGTACTGGTATGATAATGATACTGCTATTATACTGCTACCATTCCACTACTATATCGCTGCTATATTACTACTGTACTGCCGCTATACTACCTTAGCGGCAATTACACTGCCCCTACCGTTACTATAGTTCTACCATACTACCACTATACTGCTACTATATTACTACTGTACTGCCGCTATACTACCTTAGCGGCGATTATTCTGCCTCTATGCTACCGCTACTATAGCGCTACCATACTACCACTATACTGCTACTATACTACTACTATACTACCACTATACTGCTACTATATTACACTGTCTCTATGCTACCGCTACTATAGCGCAACCGTACTACCGCTATACTGCTACTATACTACTACTATGCCGCTACTATGCCACCATTATGCTACTACTATACTACCACTATACCGCTACTGCGCTGCTACTATGCTACTGCTATATTGCTACTGTACTACCACTATTCTGCTACTGTACTAATATGCTGCTACTATACCGCTACTGTGCTACTACTATACTAATACTATACCACTACAATAGTAATACTGCCACTATGCCCCGTAACATTGTACACTAGTATTATTAAAAACTTTCCAGCGTCATAGCGCAGAAAGTTATCTCACCTAAATTTCGTTTCACGATTTAATCCGTCGATCCATAACGATCGACAAATAGCCGATCGTCGCGACGTGGAAAATGCCACGAGACACAGGCACCGGTTAATGGAAAGGAAAATGGAAAAGCGAAGTTGGATCGATGTAAAACTACGGCCGATAAGCTCGTTATCAACGAACACGTGCATACGTGTACGACACACATACGAACGTGTCATTTCACAATGGACGTACATGGTTTATCGTGATCGTATACCTGCACCATTCATTACTCACGTTTGTTCTCCATTTTTCTTTTTTATGTCAACGATAAATACGCCTCTGTTTCGAGAAAGAAAAATACGAAACTGTAGTAATTTTTTTATCGAAATCATCAAATACGCCAGTAAATTTATTGTATGATGTAATCGTATGGCCGTTAAACGCAGTCGTTTTGGAAGTTTTAGTGTAAGGATAAATTTGATACTTAATTTGGTTAATTTTTTTTACGAAATTACGGTGCCAGATGCGTCCCTGAACGCGATGTTAAGAAATTACAGAATTTGTACTGCTTTGTACTTCCTTATCTTTGATTGTATCTTCTGTATATATCTTTGATTAGAGAAATCAAAGATCGTAGAAATATTATGGAATCATGTTGTACGCTCAGCGTTCAACTAGCCTAAAAATATCGATCGTGAAGCCTCATCACTTCGTAGTTATTCTTATATTCGGTGTATGATGTAATTGATCCCCTGTTTCCCCTTAAATTAATGGCTGGTTCAACAAAAACTTCGAGACATTTACGCAAATTACTCCTCCGAATATGATTTCACTAAAAATAAGACTAATTTACGCGTCGATCCAGATTTCGATTCTTTATTTTAATTATTTATAAAGCTGTGAAATTTTTAAACAGTATCAAATTTACAATCGTGATATTTCCAAACTTTTCAGCTTTGAAAATGAATAATTAAGATTTGAGATAACGAAGGTACAGAGGGTGAGGTTTATGAGAACTCAAAGGAAAGAGAATAAAAGAGCGAATCGTCGAGCCTGGATTCATCCCTTGAAAAGCATTCGAATAATTCTAGTAACAAAGGAATCTCGTGGTCCTTTGTGCCAGC
The DNA here is from genome assembly GCA_943735885.1 of Stelis phaeoptera. Classification (NCBI taxonomy): domain Eukaryota; kingdom Metazoa; phylum Arthropoda; class Insecta; order Hymenoptera; family Megachilidae; genus Stelis; species Stelis phaeoptera. Next base: position 14,428,254 of record OX030932.1, on the reverse strand, counting down.
AGTTAAAGGGAAATTAACACCAACCAGCTGGTAATTTACCATGGTAATTTCAAAGTGAAAAGCGAGAAAGTAGAGTTTATCATTCGTCCGACTCTTTCGACGAAACTTTCATTTCGCTTGGTGAACGTTTAAAAGATTCTCTTAATTGGATCCAGCAATTAATTTCAAACCACGTGGAACAAAAATAAATATATACATATAACGACCGATTCGGTATAGTATTTTTAAAGTTTGTTCAATTCGAAGCAACCCTTGCAAATGACTGATTCGGTGAAAGTAGATTGCTTTATCTACTTCCTCTGATAATGCTCGCACAATGGCTGATAATAAAAATAGAATATAACAAGAGGGAAATGTGTGCTGGTCGTCGGAAACGAACGGACGTTATTCAATCAAACGCCACCCACGCGTTTCGACAAGAAAAAAGCGTGAACAGATTAGGCAATAGAATGCATTGTCACGGTTTAATAACTTGCCGAATAATAAAAATCGGAATGAATTGGGTTTCAAAGCGTTGGGTTGCTTTGGATTCGTTCTGTCTGGACACTGGAAAAAGATTCAAAAATTTAAATAAGAGAATTTCAAAATTGCCGCACGCGTTTGAAATTTAACGTCTCATAATTATCGAATTCGGAGCTATTAATTCTTAATTTCGAATTTGTAAACTTTGTAATAATTCACGATACTAAGCGAATCTCCTAACCACTCCAAAGTAATACAGAATCATAGTAACGTATGTTTCTTAATTATTGGGGCAATGTTATAACTGCTTTGCTTATAAACTTCGGAGTCGCGAACGTATTCGCAAAACGGTTATCTGCATTCGCAGGCATAGTTATCTTAGCGTCCTTGCAAATGCGTTCGTGACCAATTATCACGTCGATAACAGACACGATGTTGCGAACATAGCATTCTTATGGATACACAAATAATAATAACAATACCTTTGCTGTGTAAGAAAGCAAAGAATATTAACTTCGGTTACCAAATTCTCTTGATCTTAAAATTTATAAATACTTAAAATTTCTAATTTGACAAATTAAGAACGATATAAAATTGGTAAATCTCGAAAATCCAGAGATCTATCGATCCCTTCCGTTAGAATAGTTGATACTCGAATCGGGTTTTCCCGCTTTCCAAGTTCACACGAACGAACGCGTCGCGACTACAATATAGAATGTGCAGGAACGTGTACGTTCGACTTTCGCGATCGAGGAAAAGTTGATTTCGCGACATCCATATAGATCCTCAAAAGAAGAAGGTAGTCGACATTAAAAGGCCACGGTACGGTGAACTCCTCGCGAACAACCTTCATCCTTTCCAATTTGTCCGTACGTGTTCTACTGATGCGTGACAGAGATCACGGAAGCGAGACCAATATAAGAAACTTTTGCATACGTGCGTGTGTCTGTGTGAAATAACCACCGGTGAATGAATACCGGTAGCAAGATCCTCCATTGGCGTGGCACGTCATTGAGAATAAGATTCTAAGATTGTATTGGGAAAGATTGATGTGTTGGAGAGAATTTCAGCACGGGAAAAATTGAAGGGAGTTTAAGCGATGGGAGGATAATTTATTTGAGATTTCTAAGGCGTGAGAAATGAGCAGAAGGAATTTGCGAGGTTTGAGAAATTTTGTTATTTGAGAATTTGGTAAATTTCTATTGGAGAACTCGGAATTAGGAAATTTGTAGTTTTGCTACTAAAAGACTGCAATTTCAGTTTCGTAATTCAGAATTACCGGATTCCTAAATTTCTAGGTTTTTCAATTTATAGATTACTAAATTTGTATATTGTTAAATTACCAGATTCCCAAATTTCTATGTTTCCTAATTAGCCAATTCCCAAATTTCTATATTTCTCAATTACCAAATTCCAAAATTCCTAAATACCAGATTCCCTAATTTCTATATTTCCTAATTAGCCAATTCCCAAATTTCTATATTTCTAAATTACCAAATTCCAAAATTCCTAAATTACCAGATTCCCAAATTTCTATATTGCTAAATTTACAAAATTCCTAAATTTCTATATTGTTAAATTACCAAATTCCCAAATTTCTATACTGTTAAATTACCAAATTTCTATATTTCTCAATTACCAGATTCCCAAATTTCTATATTGCTAAATTTACAAAATTTCTATATTGTTAAATTACCAAATTCCCAAATTTCTATACTGTTAAATTACCAAATTTCTATATTTCTCAATTACCAAATTCCAAAATTCCTAAATTACCAGATTCCCAAATTCCAAAATTCCTAAATTACCAGATTCCCAGATTTCTATATTGCTAAATTTCCAAAATCCTAAATTTCTATATTTCGAAATTACCAAATTCCTAAATTTCCAATATGCAACCCAAAATTCTCAAATTCTCAAAATTCTGCTACTCAAGCTTACCAAATTCAAATTCTGGAACTTAAATTTACCAAATTCTTACAATTCTATTACAAAACTAATCAATACCAAGATCCTAAAATCCCTCAATTTTTAACATTTGAAATTCTGAACGACTAAATCCTGGCAACCTACAGTTTCAATATTTTTCTCGAATCTGATTGAATTGCAGAAATTTGAAATTCAAATGTAGGAAATATATTGGAAACGTATTTACAGAACGACAACCGTTTCGAAAAAAAAAGTAAGCTAAAGATCAAGGCTGTGTTAAAAAGTGTATAATTAGCCATCTTTTTTTTTTTATTATTAATGTGTATATTTAAATAACAACATAACGGAAACGAAGCATGAATTATGTACGACCTAAATACTAGGAACGATAACAGACTAGAAAGATTGTTACAATTTCGTCATTAAAATGTCATCGGGAAGTATGCAAACAATTTACGTTCACGATATGCTGATCATTTTAATAATTAGACTACGAATATTTATGAAAACGTAGATTTTCATACAATATTAATTTAGTCTTTTGGACTCTGAGTGATATTAATTGAGATTGAGATTATATTATTTCCAATAAATACACTGTATCATTTTCAATATACATATTTAGATCTTTTTGTCAGCAAATTTTCAAATTAAGTAAATAAGATTGTTACTTTCATATAATGAGAAATACATAGATATCGATAATTCAATCAACTACCAGAAACCAATAAAAGAAATTCTGAAAAAATTATTACCTTACATTAGATTTTACTACGATGTTGCATAATTGAAAAATCAATTCCACTACTATCGTTTGTTATCGCGTTATCGTACGATTTTTTCATTTCGAAATAGCCATCCATTAATATCGATCGGTGCAACGTTATCAATCAAGTCAGCCATCGAGGATCCGACCATAAAACAAGAAACCTTGCATTAAAGTCGGTAAAAAAAACCAGCATTATCATTCCTCGAGAAGCCAACAAATTTTCCTTGCCGGTTAGATATATTCTTCGTTCATTTACTTCGAGCATGGTGGACGAACAATTTTATCGTCGGCCATCGCATCGTATCAATCCGGCGTGGTTGAAGTCCTTGGCGTACCGTACCCTACTTTTGCTGCAATTTCGTACACACGATACTAAGCGTCCCACATCGTTTCAAATCGTTCCAGACGTCCACTGCACGACGATTTAATCGTTAAAAATAGCGATGCCAGGAAAACGACAATGGAGAAAATTAACCCTTCTATGCACTCGTGGCAACGTCACAATAACCTATCAACTATTAACCCCTTACAATTCGAAGTTTTGAGCGAAAAAGTAACTAAGCTGTGTATTATGAATTTTTTGTTAGAGAAGGTTTGCAACATTTTTTTTCGATTCGAAGGTATCTTTAAATTTGGTGCAGAGGCGGGAAAGGTGGGAGCTGAAAGTTTGTCAATTTATTAGTTTTCATATTTTTTGTAATATCGCGAAGTTTGGGTATTGGGAAATGTGTAATATTGCAAAGTCTGAATATTCTAAATTTAGGATACTGTATTTTGGGATAACTGTAAAGTTTATAATACTGCAAAGCTTAAATATTGCAAAGCTCAAGTATTCCATAGCTTAAGTACTGCAAAGTTTAAATATCCCAAAGCTTAAATATTGCAAAGTTTGAATATCCCAAAGCTTAAATATTGCAAACTTTGAATATCACTACAAAGTACAAAGTTAGAATACTTCGAAATTTATAATTCCACAAACGTGTCCTGCCGTACGTTTCCCTTATAATTACCACGGTAATGTATCGCAATAACTAAATTACACCATAATTAGAAATGCAAGCGCCGTTAAAGACCCTTCAGCACTTATTCTCCAAAACGAAGGATATTCAAGTCATTTAGGAACACACCAACGACCCATTGGCAATTAACGAAAACATCCAAAGAAGGTCCTGCACAGAAATTCTCTACATTCGAAGTTGATGAGTCACGTTTATTGCAGGACATTAGAAACCCATTTTAATTAGGTATCTACCTATAAGAAGGTTAATTAACTCTTGAGAGACAAAGGTTCACACTTTGTTATTTAACAGTAATTAAGACTCTCGTTCCCGTTAACTTGAAATTAATTTTCGATTGTATACAATTGATCGTTTCGAGATAAAATAATCGGATCAGATATGAATTAATTAGAAAAATTTTCATTATTCAAATCTTATCGATCCCATTGTAAGTTGAACATTAACACGCTCGTTACAAACAGTTGATTAAAACTTCGTTCAAGATACACCATATTTTTGTTTTCTTCTTTTCTTTTTCTTTTTTTTTTCCAAAGGAAAAACCTTGATTTGTTTTCGTTAAACGACGTTCGTTACTCGTTTCAGGAAGACTTCAACCAGCTAAATAGCCCGAGTTTCTAAAAGAAACCTTTACGGGGCATAGCCATGAACGATGACGATAAATTAGCCACAGCTTTCAGCTTGGTTTCATCGTTTCTTTCAGAGAAACACGATGACGCGAACGCGTCAAGCATAAAAAGACAGACCATCAATGACACGAGAATAAAGCAACGCGAGAGAACCATCGAGCAAAACGGTAGCAAATTTCATTTAGACAAAATAACTAATCAGAAAGATTTCCGAGTGACTTGAAAAATTTTATTTAAATCCTTAAAAACATATATGGTAAAATGAGTTGCAAGATGGGAACGGTAAGATGAAAAGCTACACTAATTCCACGAATCAACATTTGATACACAGAAGTGTGGTGTTTCCAAGGAATGACCTTACTCAATCGTAAATAATCTTTTTAAGTACTTGATGGCATAAGTAAGAGAAAGAGTTAGGAATTATCAAGGTCATAGATTAAATTTCTTAGAAGCGACATTTATTGCTTCGTGGATGAACTCAATGTGCCAATGGATTCGTTCAAAGTGCTAACACATAGATGACATTTTTATCGAATAAAACTAACACGTCGGAGAGCTTTCGATGAATTAACTAATGACAATCGAAGCGTCAATTAGTCAATTCCTGCATAAGGGAAAAGTGTAGATGAAAACCCAAAAATAAGACATGACTAGGTCATAAGGTTATATTTTCATATTTTTCAATATCTGACCGAAGGTTTTCTGGCGGTGCGAATATTTCAATTAAGTAATTTCTTGTTGTGTATGTTTGGAAAGGTTTCAAATCCAAATATGTTTCATATAATTCATAAAAATTATTGTATTTAGGTTGTTTGAAGATTTACGAAAGTAGCTTAAAATTGTCTCACGAGTTCAAGACTTTTCTTGCAACGATCACCGTTAAGTTTAACGACTTTGCTAGCTGGAAAGTGTTTGTGTGCCTCTATTACTAATACGCTCTAAGAGATGACGTAATTGAGTAAAAGGGGGACTAACTCCCTCCCCCGAATATGACGTGCTATCGTTAGTCAGCAAGAGGCACAGATTTGCCTTTCAGTTTCTATCATCAACCGACTGACATCAGACTCGCCATCCTCCACTGGCAAAACTGACATACTTAAGACAAAAATTTCCCGATATACGTTTAATTATTATCGAAATTCACGAAACTGGTAATCGCAAAAGAAACAGAAGAATTTATAATAATTTTAACCCTTCGAACCCAGTTGGCTCCATTATGGCACCATATATAATTCACGATACATATTTATTAAAATATGGTGAGTTGTTGAAGGAAGGATTAATAATTTAACCGGACCATCCGGAAGGGGAAGATAATTTCTAAAATAGAAAAGGAAACTCCGCTTCTATTTTCCTTTTTATTCTTCGAAAGACATTTTGCTCTTTGACCTTTCAGAGTTAATAAAGTTAATGAAAAGACAATTTGATGATAACACAGAACGATAGGCCGGATCGAAGATTTAGTACTCGGAAGAAACGGGATCGTGAAGGGAGGATCGCAAATGGGGACGACAGGTCAATTGATAAGGAAATTACGCGATGAATATTCGATAACCAAGAGTTCCGTCGTGCCTCGGTAAATAGTAATTATTAAACAATTATGCAATGATCGTGTTGAGCAAAGGGAAGTACCGCTAACCAAAATAAAGAAAAGAGGGAAACAAATAGTGACTAACCGTATTGTAGCTCTGACGCCAGGCTTCACGGACCGGGATTTTAACTGGACAAATCAGCTTGCGTTTTCAAATATTAGCTCGGTGATTAATTAATACTGTTATTATTAAGTTCTGTACGTTCAGGATTCAAAGTGTTGCACTCAACACAGTCCAGTACAGAACTCTGGTTCTAAAGTCCACCTATTTCAAAAACTACCACAACACAAAAGCTGCAATGCATTTCTAATTTATTGCAAAAATTTTCTAAGAAACATACGTTCTTTGGGGTAAATCAATTCTCAAATCCACGTGCGATATGTGTACGGTGAGTATGTTTCATACAACTGTAAATACGGATAAAAGACTGTAACTCACCGGTTCAGACAGGTAAGACTCCCACAATTCCCTAAGGTCGCTGCTTCCCACGTCGTAGAATTCCATGATCCTAGGCTAGCTCGTTCGTTCCTAATGTTTTCGTTGCCAGTCGATGAATCGTGCTGTTTGCCCATCGAGAATAAAGGATATTAGAAGAACGCGGACACAATCATCCCTCGAGGATCCATTGTCTGCCAAGGATACCGGGAGACCGACCACCACCTATTGGAAATAATCATCAGAGATCTTATGTATTGAATATACATCGGTTTAATTAACACGCTGATTGGTATAAGGAGCTAATCAATAATTGAAGCCCCAAATTTTTGTATTCTGATAGCTTAAATTGTAACATCATGTATTTCGAAGAGTAATGATTAAAATCTCGACCGTTAACAATACTTTTGGATTAAAAATGGTGATAGTATTTTACTAACAAAATATTTTTAATCTGTGTGGTTGAAAATTGGAAAATTACGTATTTTCAAGCGTGATAATTAAAATTTCAACGTATCAACACTCGTTACTATTTCGCTAATAATACGGTTGCAAACTGAAAGCTGAAATTCAGTAATAATTAAAACTTCTCGTTACTTGGTGCGCGTGTTTAAAACAAAACACTGCAGTTATCTAAAAAATTACACGATTTCAGAATGGATAAAATGGCAATTTATATTCTATTGATTCTTTTATATTCTTAGCGTGTCTTGCATTTATAAAATAGAACTTATAGCCACGTTATCCGACAGTTACGCGGAAACGAACGAAGATCTTTGACCGTTGCCAATTTGCGAACGGTAATTATTGAAAATTTGCAACGGTAAGTTTCTTTCTTGTGAAAAACAAACGTGGCACGTTTTCTCGAAGGGAAAAAAAAAACATATTGTATCGCGGTTCTTTCGCTCACAACAATGCGAACCGGTAGAATGCAAATGCCGGCTATATGTGCAATGGGCACGTACGGTTTGGCATTTAATACCGTTTGTTGTTTCACGTTGCAACACGATGCACGACTGCATCGTGGCCGGTCACATGATGTAACGAGATCAATGGACCTGTCTCTCTACTCTCGCAAGCGGAAGGAGAATCGAACGAGTCGTGAAACGAATTACAGCGTGTACGTGCGTGTGTGCTTGGAAAAAAAGAAGACGAAATTGAAGAAACAAATTAATGAAATTAATGAAATTAATGAAATTAACCCCGAACACGCCTAACAACGCTGCACGATGAATATAGAATACTTTGAAAGAAAAAGAAGGGAACGCTTTCGATTCGAAATTTTAATTTGACCTTCATTTTTAATCCCTGGTGCAAGATTATTCGAAATTATTGATAAAATATATTATCGCGAGTAAATAATAGAAATTTTAACTTAATCCTTGCTTTAATCCCTAGTATCAGATTACCAGAAATTATTCAGTCGAACAGAAGTGGAAACGTTTTTTAATTAAAATTTCAATTAAAAGTTTCGTTTTAATCGACGATACACGATCGTTCGAAATTATCATTACCACTAATGAACTCATATTTCATTTTAATCTTAAACAAACACATTGTAAATAGATCGCTGTCGCGAGGGAAGTATTGCTCGTCTTTGGAAAAAAAGAAGGAGAATTTTTTCAAGGCGATAAAATGAAATTTTCGACAGGCCACGAACAGGTCTCGTTACGGCTTAGCGCCCAATGTTTGCGCCCCGTGTTTGCACAGTTCCGGTAATTATTAACAGCTGCGAGTATTAGCGAAATCTGTTATTCTTCCTGAAAACACGTCGACGAGTATTCGTCTAGACGTGCTCAGACAGCAGGTTGTCATTCACGTCTTTTCATTTCTTCTGTTTCGCGGAAAATAAATCAACGCGACTCTCGTGATTCTGTGCATCAATCAGAAACTGATATTTTAAGGAAAATCCCGGACGAAATGATAAGCATTTATATTTAGAGTGCTTTTAATTGAAATACCGTTTTATGCCTGGGGCGACGGCTGACCCGGCTTAATTAACACTTTAATTACAAAATGCTTTCGACCTATTTTCCCAAATATATAAATTTGTTAATATTTCCAGCAAGATTTGAACACTGACGACTCCATAAAACAGGAAACTCTTCGTATCTTGTCTTTCAGATTACATTCAAACCGATCTGGCCCTTCTTGGGACTGTGTTTACATTTGAACGAGTAACGAGTACGCGATACTAAATTCACGTCCGATCAAACATCAATGGGATACTGGGTTATTCATTATATCGACGGATGACGATATACATCGAGAAACCACCGCTTAACACGGTAATTTATATTACAAGAAAGAAATTAAATGAAGGATGAAATTAATTAAAGTTAAACGATATTTCAGTAAAGATATTAGAGAAATTCAGGTGATATTACTCGAGATAACGTTTCAAAACTGTGACCACGATCGAGCAACGTCTATCTATGTTAATTCGGTTGCGATCGTGTGAACCGGCCTTAAAAACAACGCTTTCGAATCGAATGTAACGCGTCTATCCGCCCGCATTTGGTTTTCACATAACGCAGCCGGTATTCCCATTAACATTATCTTTATGTATATCCATTAAGAGCGTGCCACGATGTGTCCCTAATATAAAAATGGTGATTTCATCGAGCCCACGTCAAAATTAGCGCGCTAAGTTCGAACGGGTACCGCAAATACAAAACAATTTCGAAGAGTGACATCAACGCGTTGAACGAAGACACGATTACAGATGGTTTGACGCGACAAGTGGTTGCCCGTTGTTGCCCACCCCTGGTACCGTTATACGCGAACGAAATCCACGAAAAGGCCGCGGGTGTACATCGATGCGGGTCGTTTAAACGTTAATCATGAACACGGACAACTCCCCGCTCGATAACGCGTCTATTCGATGCGATCGAAATGCACCAGATGGAACGTAGGCACCGGCTCAATGTGACCGACTTGTTAAATGCACGCGCGTACACGTGCACCTGATCGTGGCACGGTATTTACCGCGATAACGTTATATTCGATAAGAGAAAACAGCTCGACGGCTGTTACTCACCAACGAGAAATCCCGCAGGCACGCGTTTCTTGCTCGTACGAGGAAGAATCACCCCGTGGTAACGGGATAAATATTGCACAAATATCTTGAGCGTAATAGTAAGGCCACAGCACTGATCGAACGGAGCCCGCACTGTACCATACGACGCACTGTTAGCAACCGAGGCGCCAATGAACATGCAAGAAATCGGGACACCGGGGATCGATAGCCAACACCCGTGCACCTACGAACCGTACAGGGCCACCAATCGGGGAAGAAAGGTTTCGCGCTCACGGAAACAAGCTCTGGTCCTATAAGCTCGAAACAGCTTGTTGTTGGCTGACGACCTAACCTTCGATCGGTAAAGTGGACTTCCTTGGAGTAAGTACACGGAACGATACGCGCACGTTCACGTCCTCCGCGTAAATGCAAGGTTTGTCGCACGTGCTGCCCGCCGGAGCTTTCCGATCCCTGTTCGTTGGCCAATCAGCGTGGACCACCTGTTACCAGCGCGCACTGACGACCTGCGCATGGCAGCGGCGACTAGCTGCGCGCGCATCCTACGTGCCAGCGGCGTCTCGTAATGGCTGCCGGCCGTTTGAAATCGCATTCGCGCGGACAGTCCGTACGCGTCCGTCCCGAGGAAATGTTCGTTGTCGTGAATGTGTATTAACCGCGGAAAGTGCGTCAGAGTGCGATACGGTCTAATTGTTAGCGTTTTTGTGCAAAGACTTGAGGAGTACATTGCGAGGGAATGGTATTAAAACGATCGATCGTACAATCGGACGAGATCTTCTCCTGCATCCTGCATTGGACTGTTCTTTCTTCTTTCTACTTAAGCTAATATTGTGAGTGCTATGTTTTGTTAATGCTTTTTGATTATTTATGCGTTATAAGTACTTGGGTATGTGAATTGAATGCATATAAAACAAAATAACAGCTAATGGGAAACTGACAATGAGTCGAAATATTGTCGTAAACATTTGAAAGAATATACGTAAAATTATTGAAATTCCACATTTACAGTCATTTTTGGGGATTTCGATAACCTTGTAGTGCTATTACTTTATGGAATACACAGTTAATAATCCAAATTTTAGCTGAAAAGGTGATTATGCCTTTGCCGGTATAAAATTCAATATGGCTGCCGTAATGTGAAGTTTGTCAATGGCGGGAACATTCAAATATTCAAACCCTCAACTGTTTTAAATACAACAAACAATTGCTAAATTTCGTATCAGAGTTATAAAAAAAGATACAGGTTTTCGAAACACAATTATATTTATTAACAAAAACATCAATTACATACCTTAGATTTATAATGCATACTTAATAATACAAATAATAAATTCTGTAACGCCCGTAGTTTACACTGTTTCCATACTTTAAAGTGAAACGAGCCTAACAGAATATAGAAATAAATCACGTATACAAAATATATTTTGCTATTTGCTATTTAACTTCCATATACTGTATATCCTATATTTTGATTATTACACTATGTACATTTGTAATCTTAATCTTATACATAATTAACATTCATATAGGATCCGAATAGAACAAATTTGATTTGGATTATGTTCATAAAATATTTTTTAGACAATTTTGCAAGTCAAAATATTGCTAAATATTAATAATAAATTATACATTAAGCTCATCTGTTATCTGATAAATTGTAATTATTATCAGTGCTATAATTCACGTACATCTTAAGTACAAAAACTTTTCTTTCAACAGAGAAAATATACTAGATGACTAACGCTTAAGTCGGCATAGTTGTGCAGTGCTATTAATAGAATAATAATATTTTGATGAGTGTACGCGAAGAAATCACATTAGATTTATGGCTTGTTTGTAAACATAGGAATCATTGAAATTTAGAGGAATATTTTTTATTTTTTTGTTTAGTGCGATTTTATTCAAGTACTTCTAAAACTTTCTTTTCCCATAGATTTTAATATCATGCGATCAAAATAGTGTCTACAAAAATAATTCTCTCTGCTAGGTGGTAAATTTTAAAAAGCATATTCTTTATTCGACGATTAATTGTACATCATGCCACTATTGTGCCCACGCCAGTAAAAAAATTATATTCTTTCCGTTCATAATTTACCTTGTTCCGACCTCTATATTTATACTTTTTTTTTTTATCAGGTACAATACAAGGCTGAACAAAATGATTATGTCAATCTTATTCCTTTTAAGACGATACAATTTTTTCTTGTTTTTCCCCCTTTCTCTTGCCTTTATAAAATACTTTTTTTTTTCTTTTTCTTTTGACTTTCTTTTTTTTTGTTTACTCATTTCATAACATGAACAACTGAGATAACATAAAACGTTCTATAAACGTTAACAAAAATTAACGTTTGTAAATAAAGACGTTCCTTGATAAAAACTTAAACACAAAACATTGTGCAACAAACATTTACATAGAATATTTTAACGAATACATCTTTTCTCTGAATAATATAATTATTATTATTATAACATCTTTTTTGCTTTGTTTCAAACAATGCATACCAAATCAAAATATTAATTTCGCAAGATGTTAAAAATTTAAAATCATTAATCGTAACGATATAAAATATAGAAAGTAATGCATACTGTGTTTCAAGAACACTCGAAAGAAAGAAAAGAGAGAAGAAGTAACAACAAAAATCATAACGAAACGGTTTCTTGGAAAAAAAAAAAAAAACGTGTGATTAGAAATCCTTCTTTAAAGCAGATCTTAACAACGCACTGCGCATCGATGTTACAAGTTTCTCGAGTTCTTCTACTTTCATCTTCAATATCCTGTTGTCCCGTTCCAATTCGACCGCTTTCATCGCCATCTCGGTCTCTTTCGCTTTTTTATTCATACGTGACTTTCTCGAAGCTTCGTTGTTCTTTTCCCTTGATTCGCGATAATTAATCGGGCACGATCGATCATCGGAATCACTTTCAACGTAACGTTTTCGTCCTGCTCTTTCGCGTTTCACCCTATTGTAAGGTTTCTCCGCTCTACTGGTAACCTGTGTCCTCGTTCTTCCCGCCCTTCGAGATGATACTATCGGTATTTCGACAGAAGACGAAGTTACTGTTGATGCTGCAGCAGCCGCTGCTGCTGCTGCTCGACTGCTCCTCGTCGTCGTGTTCTCTGAAATGATCGTCGCCTCGTTCCTCTCGGTTTTCACTCTCACGTTAGTCTGTGGAATCGCCACCGACGGTTCCGCCGACGACCACGGTGGTTTCGAGACTATCGACGACGAATCTGTTGAAACGCTGCCCTCTGGTGAACGTACATCATCCTGCAACAAAAGTACAGTCTCGTTTGACGATCTATCTCTAATTGAAATCGAACTCTTTGGTACGTTGTTTCGCGTCAACTCACATCACAAAGATATGATAACAAATCGAACGTATCCGACCCGGTGGTTTCAACTGTACGCAACACGTCCCACGTTTCACGTTGATTACCGGTGGAATGGAACGAGGTCGGACAAGCATCGTTCAAATCAACGTCTTCTGTTTGATATCTGGATTGGAATGGTGTACTAACGTCTGTGTTGTTCGGTTTATTCAACGAGCTTGTATTTAGCGTAACTGCTGATCCTTTAGATAGTTTTAACCATAAGCTGGACGATGCGTTCGATACCGCGTTACTATCTTTTCTCTCGTATTTATCGCTAGTTATGCCCGATGGTGATTGCAAACTCTGACAATTATTATTGATGTGCTCGGGTATCTCAGCAGCGTTGTTCATTTTCATGCTCCACTTATCTTCGTCCGATACACTCATCAAATCTTTCAATACCCCCTCTTCTGAAGACAAGACACTGTTACCCTCGTATTTCGTACCTGAAACATTCGAATTCACGTTGATAAAATAATAACAGATTCTTCTTGTATGTTACCATATAGACAGAGTCAAATCTGAATACCCACCTGATAGTTTAAACGCAGGTGATTCACCTGTATGAAAATCGCATTGACCCTGTAACGTGTCCATGCACCAACCGCTTAAATCTTGAAAGTTCTCCTCCCATGTGGAGGACGTCGGTCTTTCCTCTTCTTTTGTCGCGTTGAGCTTCTGTTGCGGGAATATCCAGGGTTCTTTCAGCAACTCTGTCTCCATGGTCGGTGTTAGCAAAGGAACTGTGTTTTCCATTTTTGAAGGCTCTTCCTCGGGTGGCCCCAATCTCACGCCACGAGAAGCAAATGACAGACGCGGCTGACGGTTGCATGGCTTTGATACCTAGAATTTCATCTCTTTAAACATATTTTCACCACCATTTGCTTCGTCCGACATCCGTATCCTATCGGTCAATCGGGAACTTACGTTAAACACGCCTCCTTTCTCAAATGAAATGTTGCTGGCCGTTGGGCGTTCGTAAACAGGAGGGATTTTGAATACCTGCGGGCATAAAGATAAATTTATATAATAGTCAGAATCACACAGGACATTGAAAGTATCTTTCGATATAACAATTACGTGGATATAGATAAAAAGTATCAGTAATCTCATCTATCAGACTTAATTACCGCGTAACAAGGCAAACGTTAATTTATCAAGATAACAGAATTAGTGTTTCCCAGAAAAGATAATGCTTTGCAAGCTTCAGAGAGGCGCTATCGATATCATTTAAACACGATATTAACGTTTATTAGCAGACCAAGTGAAAAAAATGTGTGAACATCGGAAAATTTGAGATCGTGTGATCTCAAAAAAAAAAAAAAAGGTATATATTGAAGTAAACAACTGATTAAATAAAAATCTTATCGGATCTGAAACACAGAAAGAACGTTCAAATACGATAGCATAATTGAATACAGTAGGTACTTATACCAAAAGATTTCTTTCAGTGTTCGATGGTAACTACATAAAATAAGGGTCATTCCGTAATTTTGAACGTTGTACAATATTGTACATGCAAGGAAAATAATTACGTACACGAGAAGCATACATTTACTATTTGTGGGATTTTTTAATAAAAAAAAATCTGTTGGAAAGGAAAGGTCGTGGCGTAGCGTGTACGCAGCGATTCGAGTAGTGCTACGATCAATGGTGGTACACGCTTGTACCGCGTCGTTTGGCGATCGTCCAAAAACGATCATGTTCGCAATAGTTACGTTTTATCGAACCGTCTCGTCTTTCGATACGTTTCTTATCGACCCAACGGCAGAAGTCTGGCCATGCCGTCGGGAAACGTTAATTTTACGTCGCTATCTAACTAACCTTGTTACGTAACTGAACGGAATCGAGCAGGCATGTGACTAGGAATTTTCGCAAACCCGGCTTACGTTACGGAAACGCATCCGTTCGTGTAACGTTGGCGAATTTGTGCGGAAAACGAGTGGGGAAAATCGCTGAAGAAATTTCTGGAATTACATACTATATATTTGAATATAAGATTAAAAGGATAGCTACAACGAGACGGACACATACAAACGTCTGATCGATCCGCGGTACGTTGGCGCGGCGTAATATCGCCACCGCGTCGATTAAACGACAGAATTAACTCGAACGGGTGATTATATAATCTAGTTTCTACGAGGCGGAATCCAACAAACAAGCCACAGGTACGGCACGAAATTGACCGATTTATTCGATCGTAAAACACACTCACCCTCCTTGGAACAATTGATGTTGTCGTACTTCCTACTTGCAACGAAAGAAATCGATTTATATGATGAGTTTAAAATTGAATCACGGAAACGTTCGTTCTTCAGCCGGCGATTTTGTGCGCAATCAATTCACCAACTGTTCGGCACCGTTTTACCTCAACGAACTGTCGCCGCGTAATGCGAGCTGGAACGTCCGTAGTGCAGGATTAAACGCGTCACCGCACGATGCTCGTCGCACCGTTATCCGATTGGTGGAGCCTGAGAACTGTGCGTAACGTCACTGTCGACCAATGAGAGCGCGCGTGACGTCAACGTCGACCAATGGCTGCACCGAACGGCTACAGTGGTATAAAGTGGACACGTCGCACACCGGGGAATACGGATACCAATTTTAGTCGATAATCGTTTTCATTTTCGTTTTCTTTACGTATTTAACGTATTTCGTGAATATAATTCGTATCCCAAATGATATTATCATGACATTGTAATAAGTATTGATTATCAATCGAAAATCTTTGGTTCGAACGAGCCAATAAACCGTAGCAAAACGAAAGAAACAGAAAATCACTAGAACGCGTTCGAATCGTTTTTGGTGACATGAAATATGGCGGGTTGGTGTATGATGCAAAGATTCAGGCTCGTTGCAAGGACGTCGGAATGATTGGGCCGTTACGTGACGATGGATTAATTACAGAAAAATGTGAATACGTTTATTTTCGTACTCGTTCCGTTAACGGATGCAAAGTTATCGTTGGAGTGTTATCGATATCGCGTCGGTTATTGAGCCGAACGCGTTACTAGATGGAGTTGCGAGCACCACACAAGATAGAAATCGATTGTAAAAGTGGATGGTACATGTTTCAAACTGCGCAGCATTTTATTTCGTATTCGGATACGTTTCGTTCGCCATCCCCTATTTTTACTTCTGAAAAGTGTCGAGGAAAAATTGAGTAAATCATTAACGCACGTCGAATATTGAATATTCCCCTTCTTCGAGGGGAGGGGAATATTCGAACTTACTTTTGTACCTTTCGAAATTTATTCGTAATTCGTTTATGGAAGATGAATATAAAGAAAATTAAGATATCAACGAAAGCAATTATATTTTATAATATAAATTGATTTTGTTAAGATTTTATAGTTATTAGCGGTGATCCCTCTACCTCGGTTACAAAATCGAGCGGTGAAATTTATTACGATATGGAAATAGGTAATTTTTATACCTCGAAATAATGAATCTCTGAATTTGCATTTTTTTCTTCTTTTTTAAATAAAATTGATGAACACGCATGGCAAACGATCGATTTAAAAATTATTATGATACACCTTGAATCTATAAACGGCATAATTCAAATTCATATCGAAACAACGAATAATTACATCGATCGAACGTTCCTAATTTCATCCGTTAAACGTCTTTCACTTTAATCGGATAACCAGAAAAAAAAAAAATTATAAATAAAATGTTTTCCATCGAATAAACTAAGTAACTCGTCGGCTCCGTCCAAAAGAATTCATAGATTACGAAACAGGATAACTCGCGATGAACAAGACTGATTCCGCGGATCTGACGAATCGCATTAAGGTGATAACAATGGTTAAATTACAATTACAAAACCGAATATAACGAATGGTTGAAATGTTTCAGCTGTTGTTGGAAATAATGAAGAATAATTGTTCGGAAGGTAAAAAAATATTGATAATGGCGCACGTGCGTTAAATCAGGCTCGTTGAAAATTATATTTTTATCGATGTTTCAACGATAGAGTCCGAAAACTCGCAAGACGAGGACTATTTTATCAGTTCTGACGAAACGGGCTCCGAAAATGATGATAACGACGATCATTCCGACGCGAGCGAAACTGAAGATTCTTCGAACGAAGGTTCCTATTCCAGCACGTTTCGTATGAATAGATTTTTTCAAGACCACGTAGAAAACACGGAGAAACACTTACCTTCGTACTCGAGCAACGATGAATTGAATGATACTCGATTCGAGGGGAAAATGCACAGAGTTATCCCTTTAAAATTGGACGAAAAAGTGCTTAAATCAAAAATCTGTTGTCCCAAAGAAATTTAAATTACGGTAAAGAAATGACACGCGCAAGGTATTATCGAAATACATTTTATTAATAATAAAAAAAAAAAGAAAACAACCGTTTGTTAAAGTTTTTTTTTACAATACAAATGGAAAACAGCGTCGTTGGCAATGGTTCGATGTTAATCGTGGGCGATTCAAAAAGTTCGAGGAATTTCTTTCGTAAAAAACGAAGATGAGGTGTGGATAGGAAAAGATGATATAACGAGCGTAGTACATAATTCATGTGGTATATGATATTGTAAATCTGTTTTGTTGA
Source organism: Stelis phaeoptera (assembly GCA_943735885.1). Taxonomy (NCBI): domain Eukaryota; kingdom Metazoa; phylum Arthropoda; class Insecta; order Hymenoptera; family Megachilidae; genus Stelis; species Stelis phaeoptera. The sequence goes on along the minus strand of OX030932.1, from coordinate 14,410,442 downwards.
AATTTATTTCATTATATTTCTATTCTAAAAGCCTAGAACGGAGTATAGTAATAATTTAGAGACCGAAGATGTTGTACATTGTAATCGTAACATAAATTATTGACGATGGGTATTGGGCAACTTGTAAACGTTAAAATATGAAATAGACACGTTACTCCGTGTATGTCAGATAAGAGACGACATTATTTATGGAATGATCTGATAAAAGTAGGCGGTTTAGATGATGGGACGCGTTTAATGATTACCAAAATTGCTTCTGAATTGAAAAAAAAAAACCTCGAATGTATTGATACCGGAACAACCAAATTCGACAAATTGAGATAAAGAACTCTAATTTCAACATAACCCGTAGATACGAAAATTTGCAAATTTGCATAAAAACCAGGACGGGAGATTTAGTTTTTAGGAAATTTTAGCCTTCGGTAAAATGTAATTTCTTGTTAAGAAATTTAGTTTCTAGATACACCCAAAATAAAAAAAAAAATACATACCCTTCGTTTAAAAAAGAAATTACTAATTTATGGATTTAAGAGTTAACCCATGAACTCTTAGGTCCATGGTTCATCGTTGATCGTTCCGGTATTCCCCTGAGTGACTCATACGCACAAAAAAAAAACGAGTGGGAGTTAAGAGCAATTCCTAGAACTTTTTGAGCACATTAGGCGTTCGATTTTGATTTTACCGCAAATTCCATTCAACGTACGTGTCTGGCAACGCCCACAAACGATCCTCGTGATTCGAGTTCGAACCGTTCGCCATACGGCATATTATATTACAGCGAGTGTGATACATCACCTATATAATAACAAACAAAATATAATATCCGCTTACGTATGTACCGACATACATGCACACACTTGCTTCTCTCGTTCGTACCTCGTTTAGAAGGAGGGAGGGAGGGAGTTCGAAGAGTTAATTAATAGAAAATAAAAGAAAGTCCTTAACGCCTAGGTTGGTATTAAATTACAAAAAATTACAATCTCGTACACGTAAGTCTTGTCGACGCTCGATACGCGTCCTCTTTCGTCGATTAATTCGTGTAATCGACCCTTTTTTTGGGGGAGGGGGAATGTGCCGAAACAACGATCCTATAAGATCGATGGATCGTCGTTCCAGGACTCGATCGTCTTCGTGGGTCGATTTAACACGCACCGCTTTCGTTCTCGTACACGTCCGACAGATTTCGTTAGTTCAAAACCGACACTCGTGTCTCGCGAACTTCTTCGGATGGGTACTAATCGGTCGTTTGGGAGTAATAAATAAATTGGTCGATCGCGGCACGATTCTTCCCTGCTGTTGATTGATCAGGGGAGGGGTTAGTTTCGTTGAAGATTCTACGCCGGTAGAACGTTCGACCGAGCCTCCTGGTCACTGACCTTCGCTGTCACTGTCGCTTTTGTCTGCAAAAAAAGAATCATTCTTACGTGATGTGAACTTGGTTAGATTTTGACCCTTTCGTTGCGTTACAGATGGTATTTGGAAAATTTGAAGAATTATCGGTGACCCGTGTTAAACGATTTTTGTGAAAAATTTGAAAGCGATAGGTACTTTGTGATTAGTAAAATTAGTTAAGGCGTTACAGCAGTGAAAGGGTTGAGGGTTAAGTTAGTTTTTATTACTTCTTAAGCGGTAATAAAAGCTCTGAAAGGCAAGGATCAATGCTACCAATTTAATTTAGCTAAATAAATGTCCAGTTCATTAAATTTATACAAATTCCACGTAACTAAACGTTAGCCACACGTGAGAATGACATAAGCCCACGGTGTACGACAAATAAAATTCTACGATCGACTGAAATACCAACCTTTTTTGCCAGGATACGCGTGACGCTTCAATCTGTCGTAAAGATCGTCTTTCGTGCCGTAAATGCTGGCGTTGGAACGAGCAAGACTGTTCATTTTACCATTGTGCAAGCTCTCTGAAAGCAACGATGAAAAGACACCCGTAAAACATCGTTTCTCTACTCGATGCATTTTTCTTTTTCCTTTTTCATACGTTTCTTTCACTCAGGCTGTTACCTTTCATATAAGTCTCGTTGTAAAAGTTGGGCATTTCCCAGCCATCTTCTTCGTCGTCGTAATAATGAGCGTAAGTGCTGTGATGCGAGGGCGCTATAGACTCCGCGTACGGTGTGGGCGCACCATAATAGAAGTTCACCTGCGAACCGTTCTGATCTGTCGCTGGTGTCAGCATCTTCTTCGGTTCCTTTTTCCGTGATGCTCTGCAATTCATAGTTTGTTATAATCGCAAGAAATTACTTATTTCAGTTTTCTGCTTCGTTAAGGCTTCTAGGCTGGCAATTAAATTCGCGACCTTCGCATTCTATTGCCTATGGTATTATTAATTAAACTTCGACGAACAAGAGTGAGTACAATTGGAATAAATAATCTTTGACTAATATTCATTTATTACCAACCTGACGCAAATCATCCATACTAATAGAACGACGAAAATGATTAGAATGACTCCGCCAGCGATGCCACCGGTGATATAAAAAAATTCCGACTTTTCCGTGCATCGTTTGCCGGTGAAACTACCGCTGCATCTGCAGGACGGTTGTCCTCGCGAATCCTTCAGGCACACTCCCTCGTTGTCGCAGTATCCCATGCACACGTCCGTGCACTCTGTTCCGGTTCCGTTGTAACCTGGCTTACACTCGCATTTGAAGTCGCTGGTTTCCGGTATCAGCAGACAGTACGCGTTCGCGTCGCAGTGCATTTCGGCGTCGCTCGTTTCGCATGGATTCGTGCATTCCGCTTTGCTCGTCTAACAGAAAATAACGAAATAGTGTTCATAAATTAAACATTCGAATTAGGATGAAATCGATTGCAATGTTGGCGAAATAATTCGTATCGAGTTTAAGCTGTCTCAAGAAGTCTGCAAATGCTTTCGGTACTCACAGCTTTGGTTCCTTTGGTGCTAGTGTTTGGCGGGCAGGGTATGCAGAAGGTTTGTTGAGGTTCCGACTGATAGGTTCCCTTCTTGCATTCTACGCACTCGTTCAAGGTTCCATTCAGATAGGTTCCTGGCTCGCACACAGGTAGAGAGCACTCTTCGATGGCCGCGGAGCCCATGTTGGGCGTCGTTCTGCCCACGGGGCACGCCTGGCAGGCAGCCTGCACACCCTGAGTTCTATAACTTCCTCTGGGACATGGTTCGCACTTTCCTTCGACGGCTAATTGCTGTCCAGAGCCGCACTCGTCTCTGCATTCTTCCCGAGACACTGCCTCGGCTGTCCTGGTGGTTTTGCCCAGACCGCACAACAAGCAGGAGAAGCTGCCCTCGTTGGGCTGATAGAAACCGTGACCGCAGTTTCGACAGAGACCAGCCACGTCGTCGTAGTACTTTCCAGCTGGACAACGTTCCTTGCAGTCTGCTGCACTTCGTGCACCTGGTCCCACGGTTACACTGGGACGACCAGCTATCACGGGACAGGAGCTGCATTTCAATTGACCCGACTCGCTCTGGTACTTGCCCACTGGACAGGACAGGCACTGCTTCGTTTCTTCGTCGTAGTACGTTCCCACGGCACAGGGCACTGTAATTAAGAGTGATTTGGATGTTGTGGAGTGTATAGGGTGGTAAATGTGGCTGTGGTGTTTCTTGCGCTCGCCACTAGAGGGATCAGTAGTTATACCAACTTTCTCGCAACTTTTAAAACCCAAATCTTCTACAATCTTTAATTTCTATCGATAAAATTCTATCTCTTTTGAATCAACTTCCACGAAAAATTGTCATGCAACTCATTTATCAAGCTAACGGTTCACTAACAGCATACGGGCCCACGTTTGAAGGACACTCACCGCAATCAGGTGCCATAACGACCTGTCCAACTGGACAGTCGTAATCAGATTCCAGAATCAAGGACGCTGGATCAGGTACAGTGTTCGGCAATATATCGTGAACGTCGAATTGATCCTCTTCCAAGATTAATTTTTCTAATAATTGTTGAACGGTCGCTCTTTCGTTCGAATTTGCGTTCAGAATTGGATCGCTATAAAACACAGGATTTTTCGTTAATACATTTTTCGAGATGACCATCGAGTTACATTAGCGATAGGCGAAGGAGAGTATGCGCAAATATGTACAGCCGTTATCTGAAGGTAAACAGGCAGCCTTTCCATTTGGTTCCTCGCCAACGGTGTCGTCTATCGACACCTATTAATTGTGTACCTACATTTAATGCTTAACGCGTCCTGGAATTCCAATGTATTATATGTTCATGTGTCATGGGAAGGTTTAATGTTTCATTATCGTGAACCAAAGCTGTCTGGTATTTAAAACAGTAAAAAATTTTAACCATCGAATGGGTTGTGTTCGCATATTGGGAAATTAGAATCTGAAGAAATATCATAAAGAGTATGGTCGCGTAAAACGTAGGCTTCCTCTGTGCAAGGAGAAGTGTGGGGGAAATTAGGTTAGGTTATTTGTAGGACCTAGGTCTAGGTCTAGGTCTGAGTTCCTTTTGAGAACTAGGTGTAGGTATAAGTGAGATTATACCTAGGACCTAGGCCTAGGTCTAGTTTAGGTTACCTCGTGGAAACTATAGTCCACATTGTAAAACCTAGAGTTTAGGTTATGCCAGGACCAAAAACAAATGGTGGAAAATATTTTCTTGTGTTCTCACATTTAACCAAAGGAAACCTATTTAACAACCATTTGTACGCAACAGCTTTGTTTCGAGTGTTATCATAGCGCTCGAGTTACGGTTGTTATTCTACTGTCATTTCGTTGGTCTCTAATCAAGTATCCGTATGATCGGTCGTGGGTGAACAGTTAGTAACAACGTGCATTGCCGGTTAGAGTCGACTCGACAAAATTGTCAGAGTTTCATTCGTGTTAACCCTTTTGGTACGAGTAAACTAACAGTCTAGTGTCTCTTTGTGATTAGCAATGGACGGATTATTTCTAAATTGAATGATCATATCTTCGTACCAAAAGAGTAAAAGTCGACGATGATCGTTTTTTTTTCCATATACACATCTACACGGAGAAAATAGCGTCTCGGGTTACTTGTCCGATTAGTTCCAGTTTGGTGAGTAACGTTACACATAGCGTTTCGTTTTCTCCGTGTGTGTACACCGTTCATGCATCGTGTCGCGTCGGTTCAGGTTATGGTATGTTGCTTTGAATTGCGCTAGTTATGGATTTTGAACAATGCGAGAGAATCACACCGAGCCCCGAATGACGAGTACACATGATATACAATGATACGTTTCGAGCTGTCCTTACTTTATCGCCGGGAACGAGATCTGCACCTCGTAGGTATCGCTGCCTTGCCGCGCCTGTCTCGTTCTACGATGCAACACAAGTAACAAATGCTCAGTACTAATATTGAGGCTGATCAAAGCTTCGGTCTAGCTATTTACTTTCGCTGGATAGCCAATTGAACCTGATCGAAACGGAAGCTTCGACTATCTCTTATCAGACGCGATTCTTTTGAAACGAGAATGATAACACCATTTAAAAAGTAACTTAGAAAAGGGACACTTACGGTTCTGCAGGTACTACTGCCGAGATTATATAAGTGCCGCCATCTTCCTCGCTTGTTTCTCTCGTGGTACGTACTCGATGGTCACATTGGACGTCGATGTTTAAATCCTTGCACTCGCGACTACCTGTAAGGGACATGTACGGTTTGAAATTGAAGTAGAGTGAATATGGAGTAGGATGTTGAGGATGGGTGTGACTTGCCTTCGTAAGAGTACGAGCAGAAGTTCCAGTCCCTGTTCAACGAGTTAACAGCATCTCGAACCTTCTTCTTGAGCACTCCTTGGCCAGCTTCGTTGCAGAGTACCGAGGTTGGGAAGTTCATTTTGATTCTGAATACGCGCTGGGCGGGTGTAGAACCTAGGCAATGCAAGACGACGTTTAAAGGTTGATGAAAAGTTCCGACGGGTACTACCATCATGATAGGTCAAGTCAAAGCTTACTTGTGCAAGCAGGATACACCAAGGGCAGAGACGGATCGTTGGTAGGCCTCCAGAAGCCTTCAGCTCCACAGGTGTAGAATTTCGGCACTTCTTGAGAGAACCTAAGGCCAGCGTTGCAAAAGATTTCGCAAACTTTGAACTGCCCACCTGAACCCCAGTCTTTGCACTGTTGGGTGCCTCCGATTGGATCAGCCAGTTCCGGACAGAAGTCAGCTACAGAACGAAACAAATAAATTATCGACGAAGAAGGAAATAAAGCAGCCATGAAAGATTCACTTACACAGAACGTAGACCTTGGAGTTGCAGCTAGCAGAGTTGCCAGCCTGGTCATAAGCCACGTAACTGATATCGTAGGTGCCCCACATCAGCGTCTGTCCAGATTTGTGTCCGTTCTTCTCCTGAATCCTCGCTATGCCCACGTTGTCGATGAAACGTGGCTCGTCCCAGGTTACTATAGACGAACCATTCTTGGCGATGACCCAAAGATCACCCGGACAGTGCTCTACTTTGGGTGGAATCTTGTCAGATTCTAATTGTTGACACTTGCTACCGCCATAACCAGGTGGGCACACTCTCTGTCCACAGTGGGATGGCACCACTCGTTCCACACCGCCGACAGTCTCGTCGTAGCCCGTCCAAGTCAGCACCAGACCTTGATAGAGGACAGGTTCGGTACGACAGTCGCGTACTTGTTTCTGGATCTCGTTGGTCACGTGTAGGGCTCGACTCCAGATCTGAACTTTGGTCAGGTGGCCCTGGAAACCTGATTCGCTGTAGCCCTTCGCATTTTCACTCTGTGGCTTTCCAAGTACTGCCCAGGCACTGAAAGAAGTTGTTCCTTGTAAATTGGGGCTTGGAATGGGAAACTTGAGGACCTGAGGATCGGACACTAGCCTCCTTACTTTCAAATTTTCAAATAACTTCCTAGAACAAATACTTACTAGGCAGGCAGGGATCTGCCGCTTCCATAACCTTCAGTTTTACTGGCTATCAGACCCTCCGTAATCAGGATCAGTTCACCACTGTTTTCACCGTTCCAAACCACAGCAACGTGATGCCACTGGCCGTCGTTGATAGTCGCGTACTCTCTGAACGGTAGATACACGTCTTGCAAATCGTGGAACAGGGAGACCTGAACACCGTTGCTGTGCGCCTGGACCATAGGTCTGCGATTCGACGGGACATGGGACGAGCTGAACACAAATCGAAAGCACAAACGTTAGGAAATTACTTCTTGATGACTTTAAGTGAGAAATTTTCGTAACTAAGATCTACCTCACGGCATAGAGGGTGAAGAATATTCCAGCTTCGTCTTTCTGAGTGTACTGCACCCACATGGCTACTGTTAAGCTTTTCCTAGTTCCGGTGAAGAACGGAATCACTTGGGCCGCGCTACTGCGAGCTGGATCACTGAAGTACAGGTCGTAATCCACTTGGATGGCTGTAGAGAACATGATCAATTTTATAATGTTCAAAACTATTCTGGAAATCGCTTCATGTACACTTACACTTCCTACAGTCATCGCCAGTTAGATTGAAAGGACACTGGCAGAAGAATTTGCCCGTCAAGTCAATACACGTTGCTGATGGAGGACAGGAGTTCTCCTTGCAATCTACTATATCTTCCTCGCAAGTTTTACCTAAAGAGCAAATTATACATATAAATGATTAACTTCCGTTGTCGTTATTACGACTTTTGGATGGGTTATGTGAATCACCTGTGTATCCCGGAGGACAGATGCAAGTGAATCCAGGCCCCTCATCGACGCAAGTGGCTCCGTTCTTGCACGCGCCAGCTTGGCAAGCGTCGTATTCATACTGGCAACCGATTCCAGTGTAATCGTCGGGACAGGTGCAGTTGAGTCCAGATCCAAAGTCCTGACAGCGTCCGTTGTGCATGCAAGGATTTCCAATGCAACGTTCTGGCGCAGTTTCGCACTGCTTTCCGTCCGTTCCCGATGGACATCTGATTGCCAGAGGATTACCATCAAAGATATGTTCGACCTTGTGTTAATTATCCAGTTATCTAGTTTTGATGCTACTTACACGCAGAAGTAATCCAGGAACAAGTCCACGCACGCTGCGTCGTTCTGGCAAGGATGATTCTGGCACATGCCGACGTCGATCTCACAATTGACTCCGGTCCAGCCACTCGGGCACACGCACTTGAAGCCACCAACTTCGTCCCTGCACGTGGCGCCATTCAGACAAGGATCGGAGGAGCAGTCGTCGATGTTGACCTCGCAGGCGGCACCTGTGTAACCCTCGCGACAGTGACACACGAACGTGTTGTCCAAGTCGACGCAACGATCAGTACCAACTGGGCTACAAGGATCGCTGAGACACTCGTCCAGCTCTGCCTCGCATTGCAGCCCAACGAAACCTGGCCTGCACTTGCAGACGAAACCTTCCAGCTGATCTAGACAAGTGCCACCGTTCTGACACGGTTCAGAGGCGCAGTCGTCGATCGTGTGCTGACACTGTTTGCCAGTGTATCCTGGCTCACAGGTGCAGGTGTATCCGTCGACCTGATCGATACACTGGCCGTTGTTTCGGCATGGTTTGTTGGCACACTCGTTGATGTTGGTCTCGCAAGCCGCGCCAGTCCATCCTGGATGGCAGATACACTCGTGGTTGAATAGGTTGTCCACGCATATTCCGTTCAAGCAAGGATTGCCTGAGCAAAGGTCGATCTTCTCGTGGCACCGTTTGCCGGTGAATCCTGGAGGACAGTCGCAACTAAAGTCAGCCACTAGATCGGTACAATTGGCTCCCAGGAGGCAAGGTTTCTCAGCACAGTCGTCGGTGTTGATTTCGCAGCTTTGACCCTCCCATCCTGGTAGACAGTCGCACTTGTAACGGCCCTGTTGAAGAGCCACGCAAGTTGCGCCGTTGTTGCAGGGATTTCCGCTCGCGGTGCAAGGATTGATCTGTAACGAAACATTGTAGTCAAGAAAATGTAATGTAGCAATTACGTATGAATGTCCGTTTAAGGAATAAACTCACAGTAATGTCGCAATCGACTCCAGTGTACCCAGATCGACACAGACACGTGTAGTTGTTGAATCCAGGCTCGTCCTTGCACATTGCCCTTTCGGGACACGTATCGTTCGAGCAGTCCGGCTTCTCTTCTTGGCAATTGACGCCAGAATATCCATTTGCACACTGACACCTGTATCCCTGCGGTAGATCTATGCAAGTAGCTCCATTGTAACAAGGCTGGGAGGCGCATTCGTCGATGTCGATTTCGCAACGTCTTCCAGAGAACCCAGCAGGGCATAGACACTGTACACCATGCCCCACAGGTACGCACAGGCCTCCATGTTGACAGACACTGTCGGTGCACTGCACTGGCTTGCATTCTTCCCGACCAACTGCACCTGGACTATCCGTGTACATGTTTGTGGGACATTCCATGCAGGTGGTAGCTCCGTGTTGTGGTTGGAAGAAGTCCTTCGGACACTGGGCGCAAGGTGCCAGCCCTGTGTCGGAGTACATGCCCGGGGCACACTTTGCCCTGCATCGGTCGCGACCTGGCGCAGCTGGTTGATAAGTGAAGGTTCCAGCTGGACAGGTCTGACAGTCCTTGTAGCCACCAACGGGTGGTTCTCCGGTGTAGCTGTTTCTAGGACACTCCAGACATGGCACAAGCCCGGTAGGCGAATAGGTGCCGTATCCGCAAACGGGAATACAGTCGTCTATGCTCTTTGAACCTTCTTCCCGAGTGTAAGTGCCGAACGGACAACGCAAACAACTGCCCTGACGATCGCTGTTCTGATAGAAGCCTTTGGGACAAGATGTACACTGCTTCTGTTTCTCTCCCGCGAACGTGCCGGCTGGACAGTGCACTGCGATTGAAAATATTTAATTTACATGGCTGAATCCAAGGATATTAAACTAGTTTTGAACGCGAGAATCCTCTACTCACGACATCGTGGAACATCGTTGGTGTCCATGTTCAGAACTTCACCGATGCTGCAAGTGAAGCCTCGAGTGATGGACGATTTCAGCGCCCGAAGAGGTGGACATTGGTTTCCGATGGCTGACACGTTCAGTAAAGGCTCGATCACTGCGCTGGTGGATGGTACAGACAGGTCGAAGATCAGATTCAATGTTGAACCACAAAGATCGTACAATTGAGGCTGACGTATGGCTGGGACGATGACAAGAATGAAGTCCATCTGGAATTTAAGGATGTATCATTATTGTACCGTAACTGGAAATCAATTTACTTCTTCGGGCAACGATACTGACCTTCAAGACGTTCTCTTCGAGCAAGAGAGGCACAGATCTCACGAACGACACGTTCATGTTAACGTTAACCGCGGAACAGCGCTGGGTCAGGATGTTGTTTAGGTTCATGTAGTACTGAGACATTAGATCTTGATATTGTGGCAGACAGGACCTTGATACTGCGCCGTTAGCACGATAGGTCACTCCTGCGACCACGTGGTAGTTGGCTTGTTGCGTATCTGTAGGTTTAATATAATTAAATAAGGGTTTGCAAACTGGAACTTCGGATGATTCTTTTAGTAGCAGGTATAAGAAATTATTTAAATACAAAAGTGGGGACTAACTTTCTGAAACACAATCAGGGACCACAGAAGTGGGGGACCAGTGTTTAGTGACTTCGCAAGTGAAGGTCTTCACCGGTGCACCATCGGTGAATCGGAAACCGTTCTTGCAGGTGGCTATGCACTGCATCCCTTTGTCACCAGGAACGCATTTCAGTCCTCCATTAGCCGGCGGCTTTAGCTCCCAATCGACGCAGGGTGTTGCTTGGACGGACACTTGGAAATGACAGGATGCTCGGTTTCCGCTCGAGTCCGTCGCGTAAACGGTCACGTTCTCGAAGCCGCCGATGGGTATCACTGCTCTTTCTGGGACAAACGTGATCTTAACTGGGCCAGAAGCATCAGTAGCGTTGATTCGTCTTCGAGTCTCGTTGAAATTGACCGAATAGCTCTCTTGCTTCTCGATCAATTCGATCACGTAGCTCTGGGGACAGCTAAGTTTCGGTGGTGTCACGTCTGAAAGTAAAACATGAAAAATAGACACACTAATCTAAATATTTATCAAAATAAAAGTAGCTGGTATACTGACCAGGTACAGTGATGTTAATCTCGCAGATGGCCACATTTCCGTCGTAATCGAAAGCCACGTATTTCACTACCGTGTCCTCGAACACGCGCAACGGCGTCCTGAAGTTATGAGGCTTGACCTCGAGTCGAGCTATGCTGCCACTGTTATCGATAGCCGTAGGTTCTGTGAAGTTAACGGGCAACAAGCCGCCATCGGCTCCCTTTTGAACCACTATCGGTTGTTGAGGACAGCTCTGGAACACTGGGGGCTCGTTGTCTACGCAAGGGGAGAAGCCATAATCATAACCCAATAGAGGTTCCGTGACAGGCTCCTCGCATCCCATCAGCTCAAACTTCAGGCAGGCGTTGTCCATGTAGCTGACGATTCCCAGGATCACGAAGCGTGCCTGGACGTACTTGGGCAAAGTGATCATCGCCAGTTCTCCATAGTTTCCTGGATCCCTCATCGTGAGATTGAAATTGGGGAAATAGACGACGTAGTTCTCGTTTTCAGCCTGTTTATAGAAGAATCTGATTTCGGTTGGTCTTCCGACCACATCGTTGGTCACCACACCCTTCACCAGGATCGCCTTCACCCTGAACACTTGGCCCAAATCGACGCTCACGTAGGTGAACGCCTCTTGCTTGCCGCACCAGCCGGTCACAGAGTTTAGACGAACGTTCTTGGCTTCGTAGTTCGGTCGTTCGGAGGTCGCGTTGATAGCAGAGTCCGGAATCCGACCGGAAGCCAGTCCTAAAGGCTTCACGACCTTGCACTCTGGCTCCCGAACGCAGACGATAGGTCTAGGATTGATGAGAATGTATCCTGGCCGACTGCAACCAAACTGGACCTCTGATCCCTGTTCATAGCTTCTGGCTACCTGGTATCCATCGCTGGGACGACCCGGGTCTTCGCAAACTGGGCCTTCGCACCGTAGATTTCCAAAGTCCCATATTCCGTTTGCTTGACACCTGACCACGTTGTCGTGGCGATTAGTTTGCCCGGCCAGTTTGAACGTGTCCTGGCATCCGAAGAAGAAGGACGACTGATACTTGGTGTCCAGGTACTGGCCGTATTCGGCGCCAGGTGTTGGAAGAGGTTTGCCACAATCGGCTCTAGGACAGGCTGGCTGCGACCCTGAGAGCCAGTAATCTGGTAGTCCTGGTTTCGGGTCGTAGACGCATTGACGGAAGCCTGAGGTAGCTGTGTTACGCAAGTACCGGCCATTGCTGCCACATTTGAGCGTCACGTTTTGCTTGAAGGGCACCAGGACACTTGCCTCGTCGCTGCGGATCACTGATAGACCCTCGTTCTTGTCGTCCGGTAAAGATACGCACTTGGCATCTGTGAAGAATCAATCATACAGTGTTATTAAGACTGATCCTCACATAACAATATATTCCTGCTAACCAGGGTCAACCAAGATCCAATAATTCGTTGCTTACATTGACATTCTGGAGTTGTTCCGTTCCAAGCACCGCTCGACGTACAAATAACCGCTGAAGACCCAGACAGAACGTAGCCAAAGTTGCATTGAAACTTCACCAGATCACCAAAGTGATGCTGTTGCTGTAGACAGAACAAGGACATTTAACTCAAACATTTTATTTCCTCAATTACGCACCAAATTCATACCTTGGTGGAGAGGATCTTTCCATTTTCGGGTGCTGACAGCGAGGGACACATGACAGGCACGCAGGTTTTGTTCTTCTGAAACAAATCACCGTCTCTGTCACCAGTTTCGTACTTCTCGATGTTGAAACCAGCGGTGCCGTTGCTCTTGTACAATTCATAGCCGGTATTACACATGCACGCGTAGCTGCCAGGGTTGTTGATGCACTTCTGATAGCAACCACCGTTGTTGGTAGCGCACTCGTTGATGTCTGTGCACTCCAGTCGAGTGCAGCCCATGATTTCAAGCTTCATGCAGGGTGCGCCAACGTAGTCCTGTATCCTGAACCTTATATAGCGAGCTTCGATAGGAACTGGCAGGTTCAGGACGGAAAGAGTGGGCTCTAATATCCTAAACTCCACAGGTGTGCCGTCAGGATTGGTATAGTCCTTGAAGATGTCTGTCAAGTTGTCAGTGTATTGAATTCTGACTGCTGAAGTATACGCTATATTTCCGTCCACTCTGGAAACGACTTGAGTACGGAAACCACGGATGATAGTTGGTGCCTTCATGTCTATCATGACCCAATTTGTTCCTGGTTCGATGTTATTGCCGCACCATCCATCGCCGCTGTTCAGTCGAACGCCCTTGAATTGAAATGTTCAAGACAGTTAGCTCAAGATCATGCTTAAGCCTATACAAGGGTAGAAGCATGATTTCCGCTCACAGTTTTGGTGTATCCGTTCTCAGAACTAGAAACAGTGATCGACTCGTCCGGGATGCCACCGTTTATGAGTCCAAGGTCGCCTATGGGTCTGCATTCCATGGTTGGAGCGAAGCCAGGTTTGCACTTGCAGGTGAATGCACCAGGACTGTTGATGCACTCGGTAGAAGCCAGGTCGCATTGGCTGGAGGCGCACTCGTTTATATCTGAGACATCAAACTCGTAAGAACCGGTTCAATCAAGGCTGTAAAGATTGTCAGTCTTACCTTCGCAAGTTGGAACATTGTCGAACTGCTGATGAGGTCCACACTGTATAATATTAGAGCCAGACAGTTTATAGCCTCTGTTGCATTGCACCCGAGCTTCGTCTCCATAAAAGTAGTCCTTGCTCGTGTCGACTATGAAGCCGTTCTTGATCGTGGGCAGCAACGGACACTTAGCACCTACGCAAAGTAATTGTCGATTGAAGACAATTTTGCAACCTGTTGCAAAAGATCCAGGTGTTCGAGCCGTGGACCTTCTGTTTCCAAACTTCTTTACCCCGAATACTTCAATCACACACAAGCAAATAGTTACTCACGAGAACACGTCGGCACTTCGTCGGACCAGGTACCGTTGCTCATGCAGAGAATCACGGGGTGCCCGGACCTGACGTAACCAGGCTCGCACTCGAATCGAACTATCGTTCCATAGCTACGACCTCCTCCGTTCAGGATAGTTATGTTAGAGTGAGGAGCTTCCGGAAGTGGGGAACACTGAGAGGCTGTAAGAAAGACACGTTAGTACCACTTGACCTGTGAACTATTCAGTTTCAGTTGACTCACCTAAGCAAGATGGCTTCTTCTCCCACCTTCCATCGGCCATACAAGATATCTTCTCTGTAGGACGACCGGAAGGAAACGCGAATCCTGCGTAACACTGATAGGTAGCCAGTCCGCGATAGGTGACGTTGGAGGAGCCTATCGAAAAACCGTTGTCGATTTGTGGCACGGGACCACAGTAGACTTCCTGGCAGTTGGGAATGTAAGTGACGGACCAGTTGCCACCTGGCAGACACTCCGTGGTGATCTTCGGCTTTCCAGTGGCGAATTCCTGGCCCAGGGGACAGGTGAACGTTACTGCCGTGCCAAATGCGGTGTCCCTGCTGGACGCCAGTGCGCCTTCGCCAGATTGAAGATACGGGCAGTCTGCGAAGAAATGATTAGATCCCAAAATAGCAGAATTACAAATATCGAGTATACAGTTCCTTTAAATTTGCTGTTGTTACGTTACCTGCTGAGAACTCTGCTTGCCATCCGGAACTGCTGTGCAGGGCGTCAGAGGTGAACCTCACCAACATCTCACCGCTTTCGGCCGTCAGGGTTATCTTTGGCGTCGTGTTCGACGTGAACCCATCTCCAGGGTGCAAACGTAGCCCGTTCGTATTCGACCCGTCGTATATCTACACAACAGAATTCGTTTCATAGGTAAACTATTACTCGGGTGGCAGGATCATTTTGAAAGCTTTTGGGAATTACAGTCCTTCCCCATTCTGGACATCCCCAGATTTGCTGTCAAACTTACCTGCACAAAATCAGTCTTATGCACATTGAAGTTCACAAACTTCAGGGACAGTGGTCCACCCTGAGGATTCTTCACCCTGTAAAGACACTCCTGATTGTTGGGGTAATCGTTGAGACCGAACGAAGGCGATTGAACCGTTCCGTTTCTGGCGATGATGGTGGCCTTGCAGCCTTGGGTGTATCGGATGCTGAAGCCTCGCCTCGAATCTCCGAGGCTGGTCTTGAAGTATAGATACAGGTTGCTCCCTGTTGACATGATCACCGTCGGATTGTCCTCTGCCTTGCCAGTCAATCGAGCGATCGGTCTGCTCATCGGCGAATCTCCGTCTCTGATCAGAATGTAATCTCGATTCATCTCCAAATCCAGGTCTTCGATCTGAAATCATCAAGGTTCGAAGCAAACTCGTTTCTTTCGTTGGTTCGATATCATAAATGCCTCGAATTACACACCTCCAACGACATGATACGACCAGGCTGTGCCTGCAAGATGTACAGACATTCCAGTCCTCCGGGATAATTCTGCGGATATCCTGGAGATGTTAGCACTTGTCCTTGGGGTGTGGCTCGTAGAATCCCGCCGCAGGTTTGCGGTTCGGTTTTCCACGAAGCACGGAATCCTTTTCTCTCGACGGACGAGTCTGTGCTGAATTTAATGATCATAAAGTTCGAGGCCGATACGAACAGTCTGTTGCTCAGTTCCTGTTTGCCAGAAAGGGTGGCAAGGTTCACAGATTTCTCCTCCGTCCTGCCGCCGACCAGGATCTGCACTATGTCGAAGCTTTTCTCCGTTTCGAATTCTTGAAACTGGAAAATAAGATGGTCCAGTTACAAACGGCGCATTTCCCTAAATACCATATTGGAATTTTTCATTCTTCGAAGTTGAGGTGTTAAATTATTGAGGCTGATAGTAGTCCAATAACGGAATTAGTTTTTTTGCAAAGGGTGTAGGTTTATAATTTCTGAAATTAGAAATTTTTTCAATCGAAAAATAAAATTTCCAAATTCCTTTGGAAGATTAATTCCCAAAATTAATAATAACATAAAAGTGGTGTTAGGTCACTTATCAAGGGTAAAAATTTGCAATTTTTATAACTAATAAGTAAAGTTTGCTATAAAAATATTGAAACCTTTGAATCCTTGAGAAATTATTATCGTAACAGGGGTTTGAACTTTTCACACCTAAAACTAGAATTCTAACAATTTCTTGAAAAAATTCTCACGGATTTTATCTGAAAGATGGAATACAAAGAACGTGTCGCGACAACATCCTGCGTACCTGTAGAAGGATGTTGTGGCCTTGAGGGCCTTCCAGGGTCCACTTGCAGTTACTGAGGGGTGCATATTTGTGTGGATAATTAGGACTCTCCACGACATCACCGCTGCTCGCCATATAGAACTGACAATTCGCAGGGCAATCGATCTCGTCCGAGAAATCGCCGCAGTCGTCCTGTTTGTCGCATTTGAACGCCGCGTTCACGCATTTGCCGTTCGAACAATGAAACGAACCTAAAGTGTATCGATAGCGTTGTCAAATATAATATTTTAAGATTGTCGAACTAACACGTTGATTGTCACCGTAACGTGTATTCCTTTTTTCAATTATCTCATTGCATTGCTTCAGTTGCATAGTGCTCAAAAGCCTAAAATTTATCTTCTATTATCAAATATTAGCCTTTGTTGTAAAATAATTGCAACTGTAATTGGAAATTTAGATTTTGAAACATCTGTGAATTTTTAAGGCGAATTATTCTATTTTATCAATTATTCGCAAGGATATTCAATGGATATCAGGCAACAGTGGTGTTGTAATGTGGCATTGAACGTGTTTAAAGGATAATGGTCACGTGTGAAATGATTTACCAGCTGGGCAGGCGTTGGCACGGCACATGAAAGGAAGCAAGGATTCACACGTGGTTAGCTCCCACGTTTGTTGGTCGTCCGTTAACGCGACGTCCACGCATTCACCTGATTGCGGATTCGGCTGTTTCGACGCCCAGAAACCTGAATACCAAAAACCTTTTAACACCTTGTTTGTTCGAAGAAATTCGAAGCTTCGATGATAAATCAATAGTCTCCGAACGTTGGACGTTGACTGTGCAATATTTAGATTTCTATCGTACTAATTTGCGAAGTTTAAGCGCGGTTACCTTAGAAAAGGAAACTTCTCGTTAGATTTGATAGCTTTACGATGTGGCTAAAGTGAAAGAAATGTTATGCAAATGTAGTATGAAACGTAGCAGACTGGTAAATTGTAGCCTGCACCGGGACAGACGTAAAAGCGACGGTATGTGGGCATTGTTGTGGGAAAAGTGTGTCTTCGTGTCGTATACACGGTGGAGTTCCGCGTTTCTGTGACCCCGATGGAAACCGGCCGGTTTACACAGGCGTGTACGAATACGTTCGATCTTACTTGTCGATTTTATTCTATAATAATTCTATGCTTCTGTGAAAACGTCGCAATACGCCTTGAACGTCTTTCAATCGAATTTAAGTTTCAAAATGAAAAATGTATGTCAAATATTTTAAATATTGAAGCATAGATTTTAATAAATATTAGATATCTAGAGCCCTAACTCCTCGCGAGCCGAGTGGAGTGTAACGAAGCCGTATCGCTTAAATTTCTATATTTTTAGGAATATCAAGGAACTATTTGCTCAAGTCCCAGTCGTGCGTGGGATTTGACAGTTTCACCATAATTCGTTCAACGAGTCTTAACGTAAAGATGCCACCGCCATCAATCATCCCCGTGAAATCTCAAACTTCCCATACCTCAAAGCTTCTCATTCGATTTAAAATCAAATCAGTAATCTCGTTCGTTTAGTCCTTTCCTTAGTATATAAATCACAGTCAACGTGCAAATGGTTCGTTGACCCTGTATCGTTCTGAAACGATCCATGACGCCATCAGTGAAATTTAAAATTCAAACGAAAAGCGGGGTCGATGAGAACGGTTCGAATTACCTACTCGAAGGGAAAAGTATGGTTGTACGAACCGGCGTATTGAGAGACGAGCATTCCTGCCGCTGATTCGAGCGTGTTGGTTCGTAAATCGTCGAGGGAGGCCAGACCGAGCCAGTAACGATCCAAATGCCGTCCGATCATGCTCGCGGACATGTTGTTCTCGCTGTACGACTCCACCACCATCAATTCGCTGCCGTACCTGTAATATCAAGCCGATTCCTTCATCTTTCGCTTCGTTCTACCGTGTAACGTAACGCGAAGGCACCCTGCCAGCTCTCCTTTCGTTACGCTTCGAGCGAACCTTCTACATAATACTATCCGAAGAGCTTTCGAATTGATTTCGAGCCGTTCCTTTTTTTGTCTCTTCGACGTATGAAGTCATTGGGCGTGTCAAACATTATTAACCCTTCTGAACTGACGGTTCAAAGTAATTTTGCAGGTTAGCAAAATTAGGAAACTTCAAACCTTGCCGTGCATTTGTTTCTCAGTGAAAGATTACAAATTTTCAGTATTCTACTAATGAATAAAAGTTAAATTTCATATCTCAAAATTTACCAACGCCGGCGCCGATGCAGTTCGATGGGTTAAGTATCGTTCCTATCAAAATTCTAATCACGATAATTTATATATCACAAAATCTCTGTTAGTCTACTGGAGTATGAAATCAGAAGGGTTGGTAGGATTTTCGAAATTTTGGATTATACTATGGTATAACTTCGATGAAATTGTTCCAACCTATATTGTAGATTCAAAAGTTAATTAGTTAAAAAGGTGAGACGCGCCAACCGGGTTTTTGTACATTCCAATTAAAAAGATAGGAAAGTAGTAATCTTGATAGAAAGGCTATCGACGATTGATCCACTTACCTCCTGCATAGTTCCGCCGCCTTTTCCCAAGAGTGCCTGATGTTGAAGAATTTGTAACAGTGTATGCCTCTTAGTTCCCATCCTGGACAAAACAAAAAGAATCGTGTTATATGGCGTTTTATTGCGTGTCGATTATACGTGAACGCTAGATCTTCTATCTTCGATAACTTCAACTTGTAACAAACTCCATTGTCTACTTTATCTCCTTGTTAAATTAACCAACTCGCTTTGAAATAATTATTAAACTCAATATTTATCATCTTTAATTCGATCCAGACCTAACCCAGGTATACTGAAAATGAATTTTTTAATATTCAAACAAGTAATAAGATTTTCTTCCTCTAAATCGCCATTTCTTCTGGGGAAGGCTCGTGTGCTCAGTTTTGTAATAATTACAAAAATGGAAGTCGGGTTACTGTTCCATAATGGACATGTTCAGCTGATAATTGTCAGTCGATCGATTGTTCATCAGGCTCGCATCGCAGGAAACGCGGTTAACCGGTGACCTGTACAGACAGTGACGGACACAACGACCTCGATCGTTTTTAGTGCGACGCACCATGTGCGCGCTCAGTCAAAGGTAGGTCGATGGGTAAGCAGGCAAATGCATCGCAACTGAGAATCAAAGATCAGTGAAACGTTTGCACCTCGTGCTACTGTGCTGTTGATCCTTCAGATCGAGATGGAAGCATTGCAGGAAGCTGGGACGATTGCCCTTTGCGTTCTGTTATGTAGGTAAAAGGCAATACCCCTTCAATTTCTTCCCAACATGTACTTTTCTTCGTTATTTATACCATTATAATTAATAGAATATAGAAATTAGGGAACTGTAATGTGGGGAGCTAGGAAAATTGGATCTGTGAACCACCGTGACTACTATAGTTACTACTATAGTTAATTGCAGAAAATTAGGTATTGTAGGATAAATATTACTGGTATTATTATCTTCGGATACCTATAGTAACTGTATTAACAATTTTAGCTAGCTGGATATTGTTTTCGACATTAATTGTCAAGTGAGTTAAGAATTGATAAAATTATTGCCTTTGTAAATTATCGCAGATTATAGAATATAGTAACTATTATTGTTAATTATAGGGACCTAGGAGGATTAACACAATACCAGTCTATCCTCAGAATCATCAATGACAGTATCTTGTTATTGCTATCATTGCAGTATTAATACCGGTTAAATGACTGTAAAATAGTGATAGTGATATCAAGTGAGATGTTAGTTTGTAAGCACAGATCTCCTCTCGACGCAGTTTGCGACGGCCTTCCTTCCTTTCTTTTAAAAGGTCAAACGGTCATGTTCATACCGCGTACGCTTCTCTCCTCACGCCTATTAGCATTTCTCGTCGGAGCTAGATATATTTTCCGTCGACGTTAACCCGTTGTTTCTCGGTTGAAATCTTAAGAGAAAAACCGGTCGGTCAGTTACAAATGTCCTCGACATACCAAGTGATCATTTACAAATCATCGATGAAGAATTCGATATTATCTCCACTTTTGACTCGAAACCTGGAAAATTTACGTACCATTCAAAGTGATGTTTTTGGACGCTAAGATCCTTTTACTACGACGTACATTCTTCCACTTTACAGGCTTTTCTTTCTATCGATACGGATACGTTTAAGGCACACAAATACTACTTGAAACTTTGATTTATATAATTGCTTTGAAGATTATTATACGCAACTTAAATGTTCGGATATAATTAACATTTATTAAAAGTGTTTTCAAAATTAGAGCAATTTCCCCCCTTTAACACTTTAACTACCACGTCACCCATATGCGGATGACGCTTGAATTTCCGTAGAAATTTGTAGTTTGCATTATTAATATCATTTCAGTTACGTAATTAGAAATCGTCGTATTAGATACGCCAAATTCTGAATAATAGAAATTACGAAAAATTGTAAGAAATAAATGCTTCGCCTGACAAAGTTTTCGGCGATTTTAGCGTGGCAGTCAAAGTGTTAATAGTAAGTACCTAGAATTTTTCAAAGTCCCTGTTTTTCCAATTATTTGGAAAATTATTTACCATAGCTATCATAGATTTTCTGTATTCCCTAGGTAGCGTTGGTCCTCGATGGCTACCTAGCTACTTTTCAACAGCACCTAGATTACATCCAATCCCTCCAGTTTTCCAATTATTTAATTAAGTCGTAGCTACTTCCTTCGGCTCTCCAGTTAATCAACTAAATCGAAATCATGCAATCGTTCATCAGAATGATCAGCCTAACCATCGAAATTGTTATCGGATCCTGTTCGTTACGGTTCGATGCTTTCTGTCCACTTTGACAAGGATCTCTCGTAGATCCTGGACGAACGATCGTCGGATCATCGCGACCGGATGCTCCACTTTTTGGAATCCCGTTCGGCCATCGGTCGAGTTTCCTGCTCGCGGAAGGTGGATAACCGTGACGCGAATCCGCGCGGTGTATTTTTAGGATCGGTCGTGTATACACAGAAGAGGACGAGCTTGTTCGGCAACGAACTGAGCGACGAACAGAAAACGGGATGGAGGAGCAAAGGGAGGAGAAGGATTCACGGTTTAGGAATGCTGTCTCGTTTCTTGGCCTGGCCTCTCGCCATTCCGCTTTCGTAGCCTACCTGCCCGATCCTCTCCTGGCATCGGTATGCCATTATGGTGCAGCAGGTCGAGAATTTCGGGACAGCTGCCCGACGGAACTCGCTCGAGGACGCGGGATGAAAAATATTCTGGAGCCTGCTGGTTTCTCCACCCCCTAAGGTTGCGTTCGTGGGGGTTGCAGGCTTGGGTGCGATTCTATTTTAGCACCGATTTTGCTCGGTAATTATTCTGAAACGTGACTTGGAAAATATTCTGGATCCTGCGAGCTTGAACATTCCTTACATAGGGGTTGCAAACTTGGATACGAGTTTTGTTTTCAAACAAACGTTGCTTTGTGTAACGGTTAAAATTGTAGTCTTTAAGACCACGAGTTCGGATCTTGCTAAATCATAAGATTACTATGATTAAATAAGGAATAATTGGTGTTATTATGTGCACTCTATTTAATCCAAATCGTAGAGTTAAGGGCTTACATGCAGTAATGAGGTCGATAAGATTCATTTGTTCAAAGAAGGGTGTTTTGGATGCTGGAGCTGTTGTCGAGGAGCCTCATTGACTCCATGCAAGTTCTTACTTTTATTGACAGCTAAAACTTTAATCAGGTTTTTCTGAAAACTAGACTTTTTAGGTCCGTGCGTAAAATAAGTCAGAAACTACTGCAACGATCTTAATATTGAATTTCTCCAGGGATTGAACGAATCATTTTTTCATTTTTTTTTTTTTGTTTTTGTTTATAACCTACTTTATAAGCAACAATCAACCGATCTCTTGAGTGAAAATCAGGAGTATTTTTTCAAAACCGGGCTGAAAATTCAAAATTCAATATTTTACAAAATTGATTCGTTCAATCCCGAGAGAAATTCATCTACTAACAGTATCTATTTGGTTTTTTCATGTCAGATAACCCTGTGATGAAGTATCTTTTTTAGAAACCTTCTCCGACAGTCTGCTCCCAACCATTCAATTTATAATATTTTTTTATGAAAAAATTACAAAATGTTCTTGAAATATTACTCTTTTATATACAACAAGTTTTAAATAAATTAATCAATTAGATGCTTTTAAAAAAATTCACAAAAAAAATCGCTTCTTTTCGACCTCATGACTGCATGTACTTACAGTGTCGAACATAAGTATTGGCACACCATAAGTGACAGAATATAAATGCACATAACTACTAAATAAACTGATTTAAGCAACAAACTTTTACACTTATTTGTACGTTATCTATCGTAGTTTATTGTGTAATTGCAAGAAATAAAATAAATAAAGCGATCTACGAAATAATGACGTAAATATATATCTTGAGCACTTTATACCGACACAAAAGTATTGGCACACTCATCATTTTTTAAATTTACATGTAGATCAATTGTCTATAGATTTTCTTCTTACATCAATTCCTATAGATTTTTGTGCGCTGAATTCAAATCTGCATGCGGTTTTTTTGTAGTGCTCACCATTTTTGAGAAAATCGTATTTGAACAAAAAGTTTAAGTTTTTAACTTCGGAGATGTTTTGTGCTTTGACAATAGCAGTTATTTAATTCGTGTTGGTATAGAATAATTCTACGGACTCTCCCGAATAAAATGGTGTGACTTATTAATACATTGTCACCATTTAACTTTGTTTAAACAACGATCAAAGTGGAAAGGACACCAAAATCGTATCGGTCTCTGCTGACATTTTCCAATTTATTTCGAAAACCAAGAATCTAAGAGAAAATGTAAGGATAGCACACGACAGAGGAAACATTTCTGTTAAGAAAAGCATTAGAAAAGGTACAAAATAATGTTTTGTTTTCAATTTACATGCCTATCCATTTTGCATAACACGCGGCAACTTGAACGGTTAAACGACATGGCAGTCGGGACCATTGTCGGCGTTGAGCACTACTGTCGCTACCGCGTAGCAACATGGACAGGCTTGTAAATTGAAAACAAAACATTATTTTGTAACTTTTTTAATGCTTTGCTTAACAGAAATGTTTCCTCTGTCGAGTGCTATCCTTACATTTTCTCTTAGACTCTTGGTTTTCGAAATAAATTGGAAAATGTCAGCAGAGACCGATACGATTTTGGTGTCCTTTTCACTTTGATCGTTGTTTAAACAAAGTTAAATGGTGACAATGTATTAATAAGTCACACCATTTTATTCGGGAGAGTCCGTAGAATTGTTCTATACCAACACGAATTAAATAACTGCTATTGTAAATGCACAAAACATCTCCGAAGTTTAAAACTTAAACTTTTTGTTCAAATACGATTTTCTCAAAAAGGGTGAGCACTACAAAAAAACCGCATGCAGATTTGAATTCAGCGCACAAAAATCTATAGGAATTGATGTAAGAAGAAAATCTATAGACAATTGATCTACATGTAAATTTAAAAAATGACGAGTGTGCCAATACTTTTGTGTCGGTATAAAGTGCTCAAGATATATATTTACGTCATTATTTCGTAGATCGCTTTATTTATTTTATTTCTTGCAATTACACAATAAACTACGATAGACAACGTACAAATAAGTGTAAAAGTTTGTTGCTTAAAGCAGTTTATTTAGTAGTTATATGCATTTATATTCTGTCACTTATGGTGTGCCAATACTTATGTTCGACACTGTAAGTCCTCAATTGCAAATAAGCAAATCAGAAAAAAAGAATTTAACCTGTTTCTCACTGAATCAACAAAAAAAAAAGATCATTGACTAGAAACTGTACATATAATATCTTTACAAGCGTCAATTTGCATAACGTTACCGAAGAAAAATTATTTGATATAAATAAAAAGGAAACAGCCTCGTATTCGATCGAACGCTTGTTCCCTGACCTTCTGATCAATTTTTTCACGAATCAGACCTTCGTAAATAAGATACGTACGTCGAATAAAATACTCTTCGCCTGGAAGACCTTCGAGGCTGAGTAATAACGGATTAAAATAAAGTTGTTTTCGAAGACAAGTTTGCGAATTCTCGATACGAGGCTCGAAAACGTTCGAAATACACGCGACAGAACACGGTTAACGATCAAGTATGCGGCTTCATACTGGCACAGGTACATACGTGCAACCTACTTAATTGCACTGCCAGTAACCAGGAAAAGTGGAGCAACGTTACGAATGGCCGAACTCTTATCCTCATTGTCCCTCGCGTGATTTATTCGCTGTACGAGGCTTCTTTCCATATTTTCCCAGTTTGTTTTGAAACTCGAATGCGTATGGGAGCTCGGCGTTGATTTTGTTAATCCGTAAAATTTGTTACGAGTGAAATGTCGTCACTTGAGATTTTAATATTATTGAGAAGACGCGATAAATATTTTTTGCGTCCAAAGCAAAAATAACTAGGAGCTTATGATAGCTAGGATTTATAACAGTTAGAAATTATCATAGCTAAGAGTTATAATAGAGCTTACGACAACCCGTTAAAGCAACCAGAGTTTTATATTAAATTTACAATTTTTGCCAATTGAATGCATCACGAATCGGGTTATCTAATTTTTTTTTGGCCCAAACCTAGAGTTGGCAAATATGGATCAGCCTTAAGGCACTTTGGAGGATGACCTCGGTCCACGCGTTAAACAGTCTACCTGGGCCAGGTAAAAGACCACCAGGTGCGACCTTTTCAAGGCAACGAATGGTCCAGCCTTCTGAAGAATCGTCTACATCAGTGACTACAAAAAAAGAAAAGGTAAGAAAAGTTTCCAAGTTACTACTCACCGTTCGGACAGGTGAAGACATTTGTGGCAGGAACCTGTAACAAAGAGATGCGAAAAAGCATTAGAAACGGTTTATGGTATTGTAAATCAAAGCGGTTGTACTTGTGCCATTCTAAACATTTTTGGACATTTATCCCCGCCTCTATAATTCTGGCGAAGTGGAGGAGCAAGTGAAACACTGCAAATGAATCTTTTCGTAATATTTGAAATTATTTAGTACACAACCGTTCCACTTTCCAATTGAAACATTCCACTTGCTACCCTAGAAAAGTAATATAATCCCAACGCTTCAAAATTTCTTCTAATTCCTCGTAATCGTTTCATTATCTCGCGACGCTGATCGTCAACCGCTCACGGGATTCAACCTGTTGCTATCCAATACCATATTCGACTCGCATTCACCGGAGAGTTTTCTCTCACGAAACAGAGGATAATTCCTACGCGTTCGAAAGGCCATGCATGCTCGATCGTGCAATCGTTCTAACCTCCTCCGAGAGGTGATGAAACGCAGGACTTTCGAAGAAACGTGGGACACGCGTGTGGCTGTGTGTGAATCGAAGACCGGAAGAATCGCAGGAAATCTCGGAGCCGAGTTACGAGCGGGATTACATAAAAATAAAAAGACGACCACGGGAGGTCGTGTGACGTTTGGATGCTAGCAAAGCGTGAAAAAGAAAGTGACCCACGCTGGTTGTTGCGTCGTCGGCGTTGCTGAGTTCCTTTCCTTAGCTCGCCGTCAAATGGCGCCGCGGATCTATGATGCTCGAAGCGAAACAACCGCGCATTGTTATGTTCCCGAACAGAGAAAGTGAAGGAACGATCCGTCGAGATGGATCGCGATTTTGCCGTTCATCTTTCCGGTGAAATGGAAACGGTGCTCGGTGCGTGGAAGTTGGCCTTTTCCGTCGGGGGCAACGAAATATCAATGACATAACGGTGACTCGGATTCCTCGGGAAGAGAACGGTCCCTCGAATTCCGTACGATCCTTACGAGCAACGTTGAATTGTATGTTAATCGTACAGGATGTTCGTTCCAACGTTCTACAGGATTTTTCAGTCATTAGCAGCAATGTAATGAAACGAAAGTAATTAATAGCGTAGGAAATCGTGAAAAAAAGCGGACTCTCCTCGCTGGGATTCGAAAACCCGGGCCTCACTGATTTGTGGCTGGCTACGGCACTCACTACGCTAACACTATCCGCCGCTGTTGTAGTTTCGACGATTCCTCTTTCCTATTGGGTCAGGATGGTCCCGATCCCACGATAGAAATTTCGTTGCCTTGGAAGGGTAACAGTAATAAATTCTTCAAAGTTCGAACTGCTACTAATCCCTGCAGGCGATGCAGAAATTCGCCGGTCCTTAATAATGTTAAGGACAGGAATAGTAATTTTCCAAATAATGTTACGAATTTTACGGGTTCCTCTTTGAACCGTGCGACAATGGTAGGGAAAACCTAAGACATTTTATCGAGTTGGGAACTAAATGATTGCGGATTTTGTCGACTGATGGTTTTAGTACATTCTTTTGTTTTGTCAATATGTTCAAACCATCTAACCTATATTGTTTTCTTGTTGTTTGGACTGCCATCTTTAATTATTAAGAAAATTGTATCGATTAGTTACTTAGTTTTGTTTTTATCCCAATTTAACACGTCGACTGGCACAGTGGAAACGGACTATGTAGTCAGACACTCTGAAATTCGATTAATTTTCAAATTTAACCTTTCAATTCGATAGCTAGCATTATCAGCTTGCAGTTTATTTCATCGCTTCTTTTGTTAATTATATTTGATTGTAAAAAATGTTGGGTGCCGGAAAAGGCAGGAACGCATTGCAAGCGTGCAAGGCATTCGAAGCTTTGGGAGAAAGGCAGTGTGAAAATTGATTCGCCGAATTCCGTTCTGAAAACCATATCAAGGCCATTATCGATTCAGATCGTCATAGCACAACACGTGAGATTGTAAAGAAGCTCAATGTATCTCATACATGCATTAAAAAAAAAAAGTTGAATTTTCCTTCTTATTTCAAATCCGCAGTCACTTAGTTGCCAACCCAATTTATAATCGAATGAATATTATACACGTGTATACGGAAAATTTGAAAGGGTATCTGGTTAACGAACATCGTACGAAGGCTTTCGCGAACAGGACCACGTCCTATAGCGAAAATGTTGTAACTGTAACCACCGGGGGTAACATTGTTTGCGCGTGTACGCGGGTCTCCGCTTGAAATTCACTTTCACCTGAAACACGCCATAAATACGTACGCGAGTGGTCGACGGTTAAACGTCCAGGCCAAGCAACGGTGGCTCCTGGGTAGCCGATATGCCAATTACTTCGTAATACTCGGGTCAATTTCTTAAGAATGCTAGGCGAAAACGTATCATCTCTTCGTGTACACTCGAACCAGGATTCTCGATGGCCCCGTGGCACACCGATCCTCCTTATCCACTTGGGAACCTCGATTACCATCGCGTGACGCTTGCTCGTTCGCGTGTGAACCGATCATTTGATTAAATTACCGCGTGAAAATATTTTGCGAGCGAATTTTCCATCCTTATTACTTGGTCTATTCGTCGGTGACCCACGGAACTTGTTCCACTTCACATATTCGTTATTGAGATGTTAGAAGTTTGACTTGGATGTTCAAGGATTCGTAAAATATCTTCCGTAATTTATTATTTTTGCCGGTGACGAACCACGGAAGATTTCTCGTTTGAATTCGTATATTTTTCTGTTGGAAAAGGACAGGTGAAGCACAGAGGATTTTTAGTCGAAATTGGTACATTTTTGTATCGGAAAGTAGACGAGTGAACCACGAAGGATCTTGGTATGTTGCAGAGGTCCTACTTTACAAAATTTTGCCGTTTTTAATTTATTATTTTTGCCGGTAACGAGCCACAGAGGATTTTTCAGTTGGAAAAGGACAGGTGACCCACCGAGAATTTTTAGTCGAAATTTTTGTATTGGAAAGTAGACGAATGACCCACGGAGTTTCTTGGTATGTTGCAAAGGTCCTACTTTACGAAACTTTGTTATGGTACGTGGGGCATCGATAACCATAAGCCATAATTTAACATTTTTTATTGCTAATGATCCACGGAGGATATCTTGCAAAGTTTCATCGAATGCTTGGAACTAAATTTTGTCATGCTACCATCGGTTCCCTACGAATCCTCCCATAATTTAATATTTTTTATATTCAAAAGCCCGGCGATATTACACCCGAAAGTTTAATGACCCACGTAGAACTTTTACTTTAAACCAATATTTTTCTACTATAATAGAATACTTAATATTATGGTATACTTTATGAAATATATCAACCGGAGTTCTTGTTAAATTTGAAGAAACATTAAAGTAGGATAGAAGTGAAAATTGGAATTGTTACGTTTCGAGTACAGAGTAGCGTGGCATTGACTTTTCGACCTGGTTTTAAACATTAAATTGCGCGTTGTCATCGGGAAGCTTTTGTGGAATAATAATCGAGCGCTCACCTGAGACTCCGTTAGCTGAAGATGGCACAAGAGGACGGCGACCCAAACGGTCGCCAATTCTCTTATCAGCATATTCCTGTAACACAGAAAGAAACGTTCCGTTTAAACAAACCGTTCATTAGCATGGACCGTACAATTTGTATAAAGGTCAAACACGATGGAAACAAGAGGAAGATGTTTGAACAGCGTTGGTGTTCGAGGACACCGTAGGCCTTGACATTGTTGAAACAACTTGCACATTCTGAACGTCGATGGCATTCAAAATTTCCTCAAATAGAAAGTGTTTCTGTTCGGTTCAGGAAATATCTTTTAAATGGTAAAGTAAATATCGATATTGAATTGAAAATTTATTCATTTTTGGAAGTTTCTCTTTTCTGGAGAACGAATGCAGGAAATTTTAATGGGTCTTTTGAATTTTATAAGAATATTACTTCCAAAGCGACAGTTCGTTTCTCTCGTTCTTTATATTGTATTAAATGCCAGTTAATTAAATTCTATATCCCAAGAAAATTACTTCCAAGGTAGCAGTTTATTATGAATAAAAGCACAGCCCCTGAATTTCATCTTTTTTTGATATTACACGAAATGCAAATTAATTAAATTACGTATTCCAAAAGAATTATTTTCAAGGTAATAATATCATGCTCTTCGAATTTCGTCATTTTCCATCCCCTGTGCAGAAACTTGATTACATTATACAATTGCTCGTACACTGCACAATTTTGATCCTCGGTTTCATCGTCAAGATCCAAATACCACTTAAAGTTTCTTCAACTTTGAAACAGCACGTTCACGGTTAAACGGATCGTTTGCCAGGAATCATTAGAGGCCGAGAAACGAGAGGATAATTAGAGAAAGTGAAACGATCCTTGGAGCAAGCGAGAATTACCGTGTCATCTTCATTAAACTCTGTTAAAGAAAACGGATGAATCTTGACTTCGAAGAAACGTTGAGAATGATTGAAGCACGTCAACGACGAAGACACAAGACTGCGATATTTCAGCGAGCTTTATCGTAGATATTATTGGAAAATACGCGGAAGATAAGATGATTCTACCGACTGTAGGATGTACTTACACCGGTTCCCATAAAATTCCTTACGGTTTCTGCGGCTGAATTGTGGCACACCGGTTGCATACCTTGCCGCGTAACCGAGAACCGTGATAAATATCCCTCGGGGCCGATTTATTATTTAACACGTTCCCTGTCGAACGCGCAATACCTTCTTTGAGTCCGTGATAGTCAAAAGAAAAAAAGAAAAATAGAAGAAGAATACTTTTGAATAACATTGCTATTGTGGTAACAACGTAAATTGGCAAAATATATTCGTGTCCCCAGAAATTGAAGTTTATTATAATATTATTAAATTTATTATAATATTATTAAACGATGGACAGATATTATATTATTTATCAAGATGGCGAATAGAAAGGTTAATTTGATAAATGGAAAGATCGTATCTTGAGCAATCGTAATTATAACGTGTCTGACCACACACGACCGTTTTTATTGCGGCAATTAACGTGTTAATCACCTTGCGTCGAGGACCTGCTGATTGATGTCAACGGTAATTAAACCGTAACCTTTGAACCTAATTTCCTAGGAAACTTCGTTTTGTTCTGTAGAATGTGTTTACTGATACCAGTGTTCTGGGATCGAAAGATTGGAAATCGACGGCGAGGCACAATTTCACCGTTCGATTTTATGTTGAAAAGGGTCGTGCATTCACCGAGGTAGAGACACGGGATGGTGGATCCCCATGAGAACCGTTATGCTTACAACGGACAGTCGATAATCGACAGTTCGACGGTGACGGGGATCACGGTCTTAACCCTTTCGGTGTTGAATATTTCCTTAATTTCATGTCGACGCCTGCACCTCAATGTTAAAATTCCAATGTTAATTATAAAATATTACCATAAATAAATATGACGCGTCGTTTTAATCGCTTCGTAATTTACTTCTTACGATTTACAGTGAAAATAGCATTACCCGAGGCACCCAACACTGACAAACACTCGATTAAACGAAATACCTTATATACAAAATGTGAAATCGGAAAGAAACGTCATATTTTTACGATTTATCAAATTCCCAACAAATCCACTTCGACATCGAATAATTCAAGCGTCTAAAATTTAAAATGAAACTTGCAAGGTGTGTTACTCCATCGATCGTAGGAATATTTTATAACAACGAAAGGGTTATCTAGTTTGGTCAAGTTTCCCCATGGGCATAGTCGTAATCTGGACACGGCTGGTTTAGACGATGCAGACTTCCTGTCGATTGCGAGTAACGGGACTTCCGGCCTGCTCGACCGATCACCGTCCATTCTTCGAACGACTCTGTGCACCTTTTGCAACCCGCCACGCGAATCGGAATAAATAAATTAATGAATAGATTCGTCGACCTGATTGCACTCTTTCGATAAAAAGAGACAATCGCGACAGTGTTGGGTTGCTACCTCGAAGCACCGTTATTCTTATCCAACCTGGCTTTGTCGCTGTTCGTCTTTAATTAACGCGTTCTTCAACGGTGCTCATTTGGAAAGTCGTTTGCCACCAGCCGTGTTATTAAACTTTAGGATAGAATTCAAACTCATTTTGTTACGTTCTCGTGTGGATATTGCGAAATTCCTTTAATCGATTTTGGAATAAATTTCTTCGATTTCTTAACTTTCTTACAACTTCGATACAACCAATTTATACAGTTTGAAACTTGCACAAAATGGTAAGCATCGAAGGACAAGTTTCACGGCGTTTAAAAATAACTTAAGCTCATGAATTATCAGAAAAAGAATCATCCTGTCCTTAATTCCTCTTTCGAAACACCACGTCGTCGGCTGTCGGGTAAAAACGAAACTGTATTCGAAGGAATTCTGCGAGCGACTAGTATGGTCGTCCGATTATGCTCGACGTGTTGCGTCGCGACAAGAAACAATGGGGCGTTGCATAAAGACGAACCCGTAGAAACGGCGACGAGCTGTGTTCGTCATGAAATAATAAACTTTCGCGATCCGGCTTGATTAGCAAGGATACGTGGGTGCACGAGACGTTTCTCACGGCGCGGCGGCGGCGGCGGCGGTTGTTCGCGAGCGGAACGCTTGCGTCAGCCTGGCTTAGCAATTAGCTCGTCGCGAGTAGTCACGCGAGTTCAATTTCTCATTGAGAGCTCGTCCTCGCTTGTGCAATCGCGTACGTGTTTTCCAACGCGTGCTGAATAGTTTCGAGGCTTTTCCGTCACGGTTCATTACACTTAACGCGATCTTCAGCAACTTTGTAAATGTACAAAGTGAAGAGTTGAGTTTTATCAACTCGTCGTCGTTACTCTTAACGAGTCGGATATCAAAGATTTTATCAAAAGCATTCCCTCTGTCCTAAGGTAAGTTATGCTAGCTTTCGATGCATCAAAAGAAAAACGAAACATCCAGGAACTATCTGAACACTTAAAATAAAAATTAAGAGTAATATTTTCAATTTATTGTTTAATTTAATCTAGTTTCTTTTTGATAATAAATATTGCGTTCTATATTTATTTTCTTTCGTTACTATTATTATGGGACAAATTTAATTCATCAACAGCTACTATTATTATGAGACAGAGGGAGTAATAAAATTTGTCTAAAAGTAAAAGAAAGTTTACCAAGCAATTACCTTTTACTACTGGACTATGTCTACAAATGTTCAATGCTAGACGTGTTCGATGTACACATTTCAAAGCGATAGATCGTAAGAATTGATCGGGCGTGAAAATACACGAAATCCAATGGTCTATAAAGAACTTGAAGCATCTTAAAATGAAATACAATCGTGGCATTAACGAGTCCCGCGTTTTAACGATTTAATTCACGACACACTTTGAATCGCGAGGAGTCAGACGAAATAAATGATAGGAAATAGTAAAATTTCAACAGACGCTTCTTTGTTCTTGTTGAACGAATTCTCCGGTGCAAATTGAGGACTACTTGCCGGGAGGAGCGTTAAATTCTTCGTGGCAACGGCCTGAAGAATAACGCGGCTTCTAATTTGATATACTCTAATTGCCGCGTTCGGATAACGTGCAACACACGTCACAGATCTTCTCCTTTTCTACTCTACATACCGCCATTTCTTTTTCTTCTTCTTCTATTACTTCATCAGTGTGCAAAGATGTCTTTCGTCCTTTCCGACAGTACAATGAAACGATTTGACTAACAGAAAAACAAAGACCATCGAACGGTAACAAAAGTAACGAAACGAAAGAAAATTTGTGTCAACATCAATCGTTTTAGCGTTAAAGGGTAGATTGAATGGAGGTTTGTTAACGAAGCGCATTAGCGATAATTAGCCAAAGGAAACGACGATTGTCGGATCCCCTGGCTGTAGGTTAGTACTAGAAAGTATTCGGATTTCCTGGTTGCCATCACGAAACGGTGCGTTGCAAAAAAAAAAAAAAAGGCGAACAACGACTCTCAGCCAGCAAGTTGGACGCGTTTTCAACGTGAAACCCGGGTTTCCTGGGATCCTCGTTGGATCGGTTCGACGGGTTCTCGCGAAACCAGTTTAAAACGAGCGCTCGGGATGCGAAACGGCGTTATTCACGGACAATTTGAGCCTGGAGAGGCTGGAAAACGGCGTAAGGAATTCAGATTAAACTGATCAAGTGTTGGGAGACTGAATTTACTAGTAATTCCAATGATAATCGGATAATGTACATGGTATCGTGAGAGCAAGGATATTCACTAGCCAAATTCTATTTTAGGCGTGTCTGTATCTCACGAATCTTTCAATTAACTGGATAATAAATAAGATGGGATCATAGAATGGTTGGGATGGAAAGATTTGAAGTTTGTAACCATGAAAAAGTAGGTTTAGGAGGATTCTTGGTATCAATAGGGGAACATTGTATGAGAAGTTGGTTAAGATAATTAATTTGGCAGAACAAGAATTGAGAATCCTAAGTCTCGGAGCCTACAGCAGTGGTTCTTAATCTTTTTGAAATCAGGGAACACTTTTGATTATATGAACAAATTATTTGAAACATCAAAATGAATGATCCAAAATACTAAGAAAAACATCCCGCGTAGAAATAAATATATTTTAGAAAATATATTATTAAATATATTCTATATATTTTATAAATAGAAAAAAATATACAGACATGACTTTTATTAAAAATTAATAAAAAGAAAATGATTTGAATGAAATTTATTTCAGGCTAAAATCATTTGATGTGATACTATTGGTAAATCTTGCGGGTTTCTTAGTTTTTATATTGGTTATTGTTGAGAAACCAAGCCCGCACAAATATGAATCTTCTTATCCACGTTTTATTAATTATATACAACGTTTAAACTAATAAACGTTGAAAACAAAATTCGGCTTTCATAATTTCGCGGAATACTGGGTTAAGAACCAGTGGCTCAGAATCTAAAGTTCTATTTGTCGCCGACCATTTGGACCCATTTTTAGCATCTATAATCCATAGGGATCATAGTATTAGAAGCTAGTCAAGACAAAAGGAAAAATGTCCAAGTTCCTACTTCATCAACTTGGGAAAAAGGAATGAGCCAAGGCCTAACTACCGTACGTCGCCGACTCTCTGGACGCATCCCTGGTACTCGTACGAATGCATAGTGTTAGGAAAGACTCGACGATCGAAGAAATTTCTTAATCCCCGGTTTGACAAAACAAAATATGGGAATCTTAAGTTCCAAAATCTTATATTCTAAGCTCAAAGATCCATGGAAACGTAGAAACACGATATAAAGAATAAATTGACAAATAGAAAAATTGTCAAGTCACCCATTACGTCGGTTTAGCTAAACAAGTCTATGTGATCCGAATCGAAAAAATTGAAAGGGGCACGAAACGTTGTATCGCTCGAAACCTGGGTCTTTTTCCACATGGTACAATTGATACAATTTGTTCCAGTAACACTTGTTGACTTTACGGCACTTATCGATTGAACGTGACCGGCGGTGTATCGTATCCGCATCCTACAGGGAAATTTATCTCCCCGGACACTATGCCAAATAACGGTTTCCACGTAACCAGGAAGCGTTGGTTAAAACGGTAATTGCGATGATACTGGAAACATACTTTCTAACTGGATTCCCAACGAATATAGTTTAAACAGCTGTTACATCAGCATGCATTAACGCGCCGCGTTAATGAAGCTTGCCTCTTGCTTTACCCTTCAATCTAACTAGATCGTTCGAGATTCTTGTCGTTCGTTTTTCTTCTGTCTTTCTTGTCGACTTTTTCTTCGCTTCCGTTTCAATTTTTATCCCATTCTTCAAAAAAGGATGTACGCTTTGAGACGAAGTCTTCGATTAAAATACATAAAAAGGAAGGATTAATCGATGTTTTCGTTTGTTCTTTTTTCGTTTCAAAGTGTCGTTGAACTCTGTCGCGAATAGGATTACGACGGGGTCAAGTACCGGTTGGTATTGTACATCGACCACTTCCGCCGCCTTAGATGGACTCTCGTGGCGACTTCCGTCGGTCAACGAAATTGGTAGTCGATACAATATCGTTTTAACAGTCGAGACACGAACAGGTCGACCTTCGTGGCAGATTTTACGTAACGCTTTACGGATAATGATGTTAGGTACTTCGAAATTTTAATTATCTTGCTCTTCGACAATGCAATTTATTTGTAATCTGGTATCAACGATCTGGTACCGTTTTTATTATCATAATATACTGATGGTGATTATTGTTACCGATAAACAAGGAGAATTTTAATTAAGTTTGTTAGAAATGAGATTTGAGAAGGTTTTGAACTTTCTGTTATTCAATTTTTGTAATATTGGAAAAGTGTATTGTATATGTTTTAAGAAAGAAATTAGAGAATTGGAAAATATCGAATTTTAAGGGATTGACGTCGTTTGTTAAAAAATGTAAACATCACGATTTTCAAATGCTCGAAATTTATACATTTGGTCAGTTAAGTAACTAAAGTTACCTGCTATAATTTACTGTAATATCGTAATTTATAATTTTATATAGGGATTTAATAGTTTTCGCCACGATTGACCCAACGTTGCCAGTTCGAAAGTTGATAAACAGGAAATACGAGGCAAAACCTCAGATTCAGAGGAAATCTTGGTTTGTGTTCGTTTCTTTCTCGGGTAAATTACTCTTAAAAAAAAAAGGGGGATTGCTTCGCGTGAGTTCGCATTCGCTTTGAATACGAGCGAAATTAAACGCACGCACTTGAACAAGAGTGGCGGCATTGTCGGATAAAGGGACGCGATACATCTAGGGTTCTTTCGCACAAAGGCCAGCCTTCGTAAACTTCCTTTGTCGTGACATTTTCACGAGAAAACCTGAACTCCACCGTCCACCAACGCAACGCCTTTCGAATATAATGTCTGCAGTAGACTTTAAACGAAAGCTGCAAGAAAACGAGATACACTTTGAAATATCTTTTAAGCGTAAAATTTCACAATTTCAAAACATACGCTTTATACGCTTTATTAAATATTTAAACTTAAATAATTCCGAAAAATCAAATCTTACTTATTAATAACCGAAACAGAGCTTACTAAATTTAGTGATTCAAGATTTTAATTAAAAAATAAAATAAAAAAGGAAGAAGAATAATGTCAGTGGAGTGACCGTCGTTCAGAATTACTCAAAGAAGAAAGAAAAAGACCCGAAGGCATTTTAATTGAGCGAACGTTAACTCAAACACGTTGTTATTCTTTTTTTTTTTGTTAATCATAACCACGATGTTTTTTCCCGTTAGACTGGTTGCCGGCAAGAAGTCGAACGAAACGATCGAGAACATCGTCGATGATAACCGGAAATTAGATCACATCCGGAGATGATCACGAAAGGACACGCGCCTCGTCGCTTATTACGCTTATTACGGTAACCACGTGAGGTAATTAGGCCATGTTTGTTCCATTCATCGAAAGAGACCCGTATCACATTCACAATGAGCCATTCAAATGCTCCTCGTGCCTTCGAGATTTCCGTTTTGCATATTATTAAGTAATATCGAGGTTGCAGCCTGCTCTGAAACGCACAATCCAATCCCGTGATTATGCATCCGTAACGTTTATCTAGATTAAACGGTGTTCTTTGTGATTCAGCATGTTTTCTTTTAATTTTATTTGCCTTCGTGTGAACTTCGGTTTTTGAATGACTGTTTAGGAGGAACGATGCACCTTATGCCTCATATGTTACTTTAGCTATGGAACTGACGACGCACCCTATGCGTCGTGTGCTATCTAACGCTACGCAACTGACGACGCACCCTATGCGTCATGTATCGCTTTGGCTGTAGAACTGGCGACGCACCAGGTGCGTCATATGTTACTTTAGCTATGGACTGGCGACGCACCCTATGCGTCATGTGTTACTTAGGTATGGAACTGACGACGCACCCCGTGCGTCGTGTGTCACTTTAGACACCAAACTGACGACGCACTCGATGCGTCATATGATATCTAACGCTATGCAACTGACGACGCACTCGATGCGTCATATGATATCTAACGCTATGCGACTGGCAACGCATCCTATACGTCATATGTAATTATTGTTATGAAACTGACGACGCATCCCATGCGTCGTATGTTACTTTAGCTATAAAAATGACGACGCACCCTATGCGTCGCTAAAGAATCGACGACGTACCTCATTCAATATTACTGCAAAGAATAAGAAGAATGTATTAAGATACACTTTCGAACATGAATTTCCTGCGGCTAGCTACGTTATCGATACGTAACCGGATGTGTGTTTCAATCGGGCTCGCCAATATCCGCAACGAAAGTGAAGAAACGTCTTCCTTTTGTCGGTTGTTCGTTCAACCGTGAGAGAATGAAATTAAGATTCGTTCACCGTTGTACAAACGGTTCGCTAAATACCTCTGTTTAACGACTCCGAGGCTCCTTGTAGCAATCGTTAAACCTCTATCCTCTTCAACGTCAACCACCCTGCGCTTCTCGATTTCACTAAAAGACGTTTAAGAAACGATCCGTGAAAGCTTCGGATAAATTAAGGAAACGTGTCGGGACATCAACTATATGTCTACGGCAACGATTCCTTTTTCCCTACGAGTGTCATCAAACTTTCTCGAATATTATCACTGTAAGATCCAACGTTCACGGGTGTCAAACTGAAATCCAAACCTTCTTGAAATTCTCAGTCCTCTCGAGAAACGGTAAACGACTTTGTACACGGGAGAATTAAGAAATCCAACGAGCCAGAATCGAATTCGAATAGTTTTCCCAAGAATCTGAGCGAGCAACTGTAAAGCATTCGAGTTTGTTTCGTCATGCACAGCCGAGAATTGTGCAAGCACATTCCTGGTTAGCCGCGAACCAGAGGTTGTCCATCGACTGGCAAACGGTACCAGCTGAATTTCCATGTATCCGTTCTCGATTGCCTCGGAATTTTGATTACAGAATAAATACGTCCTACTCTTTGTCGGTTTAATAACCGAGCATTGGAAATCTTGAAAAAAAATCCGTTTCTGTTTCCACAGAAATATTTATCAAAATTTCGTATACAGCAATTTCCAAACGAAACAACCCTCTGCGATTGAATTTAAATGATTTTAATTCGAAATGTATGGAAGGGTCGCGAATTTAGTTGGCAATCTGATATTTACGAGGTCGGGGTATTGACGACCGATTCGAGCCACCGTTAATTAGATAATCAATTTAGTTGGCAATCTGATATTTTCGAGGTCTGGGTATTGACGACCGATTCGAGCCACCGTTAATTAGATAATCACAGTTGGACGCGACAGATAAATTCTCGTCGAATACCAACCGGTAATTATCACGACTGTACGTGATGGTTGGTCGTTGCTTTTGCAACTAACACGATGCCTTTCCTCTCTACCGTTAACGCATTAACATTCAACTCATTAGTCCGGCAAGTTGGACGTGGTTATTGTCGTGACGTGTTAAGGATAGAGGGTACGATGAACTCGATTGATGAAGAGCGTATCGATGTTGGAAACGAAGTGTCTTAGCAAACTTAGTTAGCTAACATTTCCTACAGTTAAATCGCATTGCCTGGACCACTGATACTCTTGATATCTCTTTTATTTTGATTCAACTTCGATCAAAGTACCGTTTCGAATGTTTCGTAGGTCTGGGTCGCTACTGGCCCCTTTCCACCGTTCAAGGGTTAATTACACGATTCGATAATTGGAAAGTTAACCCATGCGTGGGTAGCCATTTCTATATTTCCATACGTATCCCAGATATCCTAAATAACAGGAATTTCTTTAATATCTTTTTCCTTCTCGACGTTTCTTCGACTCCGTTTTGAAACGAACTGTAAGAAACAAAGATTTCTTTATCAAAGTTTTCACAAAAAAATGTATAAATCGGTAACTGAAACCCGTGAACTCTACGATCACGTTTATTTCCAACTTTTTCGAGCCATTATTTCGCGGGGTACTAAAAAAAAAAAAAGATTGCCAAATGACATTTACGGCGAGAAATGGGTTAATGCGTTCGTGTTGCCGGCCACTCGGAACTGTTGAAAATTTACCGTTTGCCGGTGAATGTCGAACGCACATGGCGAGATAGATAAATACCCGGTGGTAATTCAGGGTCGAGGTTTGAACCGTGTCGCTTTTTATCGCGTAACGACCCGTTTGTTCTCGTTTCACGATCGTCCGCGTTTCCCACGTTTCTTCATCGAACCGATCGTATGTTTATTTTTTTCTTTATATATTTATATATATTCAGGCGATTTGCATGCGGTTACGTTGCTCTTTTCGTACCTTACGAAACCGTGACGGAGTTCCATCGGATCGTTAGTAAACACAGTCAGAAATATTACAAATTCAGCATTTCTTGGATTTCCATAGATTCTTAATCGTCAACTAATATTTTGTAATATTTCAATTATCCGTTATGATTTTTTCACGTGCAAGAAATTGCAAAATTCCCGATAATGTCTTTTATATTTCAAAACGATTCTCTTTGATTCGATCGAAATTGTAACAACGACTGTTCCATCCATGGGTCATCGAGTTTCTCGTGGTTCGTCGACCGATAAAGTCACGACTGGTCCAGTAACGGCCACGTGGGTTGCTGGAAGGAAAGCCGTGCATCGATGGTTCGCCGAGAAGCAGGTAAAGAACAGACGTATTATGCAGGGTGTGTCTGTGTTGCGTCGCGATGCGGTCTGACCGCATTGCAATATTTATCTCCGTATGGTATTTCGTAACCTCTGCCGTTTCGTTATTCCTATCTGCCACGATTCAATTCGATTATTCTATTCTGGAATCGAGATACGGCTGGGCCCGTCTTTACCTACAAATTTTCTAACGACAGGGAAACAGGTCTTGCAAGTTTGAATTGCGTTATTCATATCACTTTTAGTCGCTTTTCAAATATATTTTTCAAGCTGGTATCTTTACAGCTAAAGTATATTCCAGTATTTTCTTTTCAAGGTAATGCGTTGAAATGTCGATTAACCTTGGGAAGAGGAGAATTTTTTTATAATAAATTCTACAAGACATTTTGGCAGAAATAAATCTTGGTAATGATTAAATTAATTTTATACTATGATGATTCAGATTTTGATGATTCAGATAACAAAAATTTCTTTCCTTGTATTCATAGATAATTCTTTTCTTTTCTTCAGAATGTAATTTACACTTTTTCAATCGGTCCGAACAAACATCCCATTTACGGCAGAAACAATTCCGTTCCCCCGTTCCTCTAATTTCCCCTGATTTCTTGCCAATCGTTCGGTGCTTCCGGTTTTCACGAGCCACCGCCAACAGTCGGTGAATTTACGATAGTGCAACGTCGACCGGTGCAGTTAGGTCTGATAAATTGTCTGAATAGCACGGCAGTAGCACACAGGGTGTGGCCATAGTTGCACGGTTCCTCGGAACAGTTTATATCGCGTTCCAAACCGCAGAAAATATTTAACAATCACCAGTAAGATGTTATTATCGCAACGAGAAAGTTACACTGCCTGTTACAAGGTAAAAAGACTTAGAGTAACAGTTAGAATTTCTTGATTCTTTTCGAACCAAACCTTGAATATTAATTATTCGATTATTTCCAATTCTAACGCGCCCTTAATTCTTACCCCGCAAATAAAACCAAAATAATATCCTTTAATAATCGAAACTTCTTTTGTGCAAACGTCAAAATTTGCCCGCGTGTTTCCAATGATATTTCGACTGACATCAAGTACACGAATGGGTTTGCAATTCCTTCAACAGGGAAAAGAATCGAATGATCGATGAAACCGCGCGAAACACCTGTTAACCATTTAACGAGGCTCGTTAATAACGAGGCAACAGATGTTCACCGTTGAAGCACCTCGAGGCATCGTCACCTTGAAACACGATTCCTCCCGCTGAAATTTGTCACGCGATCGAAATTGTGAAAAGGTAACGGTACCCGAACCAATGTACTCTTCGTTATCGTTGAGTCACGATCCACGGATCAAGGAGACAAATTTTGTCACGTTCCACGCGTGTACCGGCTACGTGAAAAAAGAGCTCAATGAATAATGTCAACGATCGAACGATTTTCTACCGAGTGTGCCAGAGATTTTCTCGATTTTCTTGCCGAGTACCGGTTCACGTGGCTAAGGAACGCAAAATGCCCGCGGCGTGTGGAGCTTTCTCTTCCATTTAATTCAATCGCGTCTGTTCCTCGACGCTGTAACTCGCGAATTTTGCGCGAAGCGTTTCTATTTTAACGCCGGTTCCTGTGAAAAACGAAAGTGGAACGATCCTCTGTTGTTTCAGGGCTAACGAAGTTTCGTTGACAGGATTTCACGAATTTTTCTTTTTTTTTTCTTTTTTTTTTTTGGCTGCAAAGATGAATAACTTGGAAGGTTTGTTAAGGTTCAAGGTTCTTCAATGTATGAAAATTTGGGAAAATATAAATTTTTACCCCTTGCCGTGGCATTATTTCGGTAGGTGCGTCAGATACGGATATAGATTTCTTGATACAGTATTAAAACAAAGTAGGAAAATTGAAATGTTACTGTTTGTTATCGCAATTATAGGTGGAATTATACTTAAAAGTCAACTGTACTGACAGTACGAGTCAGATTTGTTACGTTTGAGCTGCAAAGCACGGGAAGGGGTTAAGATCATACGATTTTTATTAGATAAAAATTTGTTACGCGATGAATCGATAAATCCGTCCACGTTGCGTAAAATGGATTAAAATTCATCGCACGGGTGGCTTTCTTTTCTATCGAATTTATGGGGAATCCCGGAAAGAAGACCTTGAACGACTCGTTCGTGTAAAAAGGAGCAGACGTAGGAGGTTAAAGTATCAATAATCAAGTTATTATAATAATACATATTTGTTACGTATTATACGCAGAAAGAACTAATCTTCATTCTTTTCTTATAAAATCGAAAACACTGTTCCTACGTCATGGTCCTACGAGGGTTAGAAATATATAAAATATGCAAAATGCATAAAGTATCCTTTATTCCATTTCCACTGTTTGAAAGTCAATAATTTCAAGCCCCTTTTTTAAACATCAAAACAATAACAAATTGCATAAATCACTCGAACAGGGAAAGATACTTCGTGAAATCGTTCGTATAAAGATTTATCCGCAATTCAATCGCGAATAATGAAATGTCTGAGAATTCGAGAATCTTTTCCTATTCTTGTCTCTGTTTAATCAGAGACTGTGAAGATCGAGGTAACACGATGATGACGAGGCCGACGAAGAAGAAGTAGAAGAAGAGGAGAAGGAATATAACGTCAGATGAGATTTAATCAGCGAATACGAGGTTTTCGTTTCCACGTTTAACATAGCACGCGTCGATGTATGCGACAGCTCACTGAGCAGAACGAAAATCGCGCAAGTTCTGCGCTGGAACGAGCCTTCAAGGGAAGAGAGTACCGTTTGGCATCGTGTGCTTCGACGCTTAAAATAGAACCAAAAGAAACGACAGAATATATATAATGTTGTGTATATCGTGTTGCTTCCTCCTCTTTCGCGCAATGAAACAACACATCAATTAACAACGATTCTTGCTTCATCGAGTTATTATATAAACGATATGATCATTGCCTCTTCTTTGCTGGGAAAGTATTCGATCATTTCTTAAATTATACTTTTAGTTATTACGGAGACAGTATTTTGTATATTTGTTAGATTGTAAAATAGAGATCGTAATAATTATCTTGAAGCAGAAAATGTTTGGTAAGAGACGAGTAACGTGATAATTATTTTGTTGTTATTCATATTTTCGAAAGATTTAATTTCAGACAAATTAAGAAGATCCTTTGTTCCCTCGGAACGAACCAT
Source organism: Stelis phaeoptera (assembly GCA_943735885.1). NCBI lineage: Eukaryota > Metazoa > Arthropoda > Insecta > Hymenoptera > Megachilidae > Stelis > Stelis phaeoptera. The sequence goes on along the minus strand of OX030932.1, from coordinate 14,367,633 downwards.
ATTGCGGCCAATCTAGTCTCGTTAGAACCTGCTTCCCATTATCGTCTCGATTAAATTTTACTGGAACCAGGCCACCATCGATTCCCATCGTGAGATCAACGCGTGTGTCCCAGACAAAGATTCTCACAGAAAGTTTCACCGAAAAAATACAGATTCTCGAGTTTTGTACAAAGAACCGATCCCCGGCAACCGGCCGGCAGGTGTGGTCCTCTCCAAAAACCTTCGTACCTTCGAAATAGTAGGAGTTAAAAAATTGTTACTTAAGAAATTACAATATTTCCATTAAAAGCTTTGATTATTGCAAATGAAAAGACATATTGAAACCACAATTAATTATTAATGATATAAATTGTGAAATTTATTAAAAACTTCCAAACTACAAAGTTTCAGAGTTACCTTCCAGTATCGGTAAAATAATTCTGCTACCGAAAACATTTCCTTCTCCTTTTATTAATTACGAGGCGTCAATGACCGGCGATCCCCAACCTCCAAGTTACTTATAACTCCAAAATAATGTCCATCGAACGTCCAAGGTACAATACACGTTTCTTCAGCTTCACGATTAAGAAGAAAACTATAACTTACGTTTGTTGCTCCTACGATCCACGTCGCGATCCTTGTCCAGGGTACATGTACACCACAGAAGGTCTCCGCGCGCGAGTCGACAATCTTTCACTGCACAAACCGCGGTTTATCGAATGAAACACAATCAAATGTACGAAAAACTAGCGCCAGGTATGCGTGGCCACCGAACAAAATCAAGGAAGATCGAGGACGAAATGTGAGAAGAGAGAGAGTAAAAAAACGGAGAAGAGAATTTGATTCAGGGTCACGGAGCTCCTTCCCTCCGGCCCACCGTTTCGAGACTGAGGAACCCGGTTCTCTCTCTCTCCAGGTGAACGGAGCTGGTTACCTGAGTAAGAGCCTTCTCTTCGAGGCCTTAGTTAGCGAAAAAGAGAGGAACGATGGCGAGAAAAGGAAGGGAACGCGAGGAACGTAGGCGCAGCGTGGCGGTGAAGAAAACGGAGGTGGTGGAGGGCATTCGGGTCGGTTCGTGGCGTCAACGAAGACTGCCGAGCTCGCTTCGTTCCTTGTTTGTTTATCCGTGTTAAAAATGCGATTATTTTTAGTTCGCGATGCGACGAACTTGGACCTTCTGTCACGGTGGTGTATAATTAATCATACAAACGATAAAACGTGAACAGCGCTAATATCAGGGTACTAAATCGAATGGTTAAATTTGAAAATTGGACAATTACGTTCTTGATAAATAAGGTTTGGTGCGTTTTTACCGCAACGGTCGACGTGTCTCCTAAAGTAATCCCGTCCCATTGAGGTTTTTCATTTGTATCCTGAATCAGTATAATTTAAGACGGAGATATGCCAAATATAATACTGACACAGAATAGTTTGTTTAACCCCTCGACCTACGATAACGTGTCACACTCGTAACGCACCTTACAGAGTTCAGATGTGATTACTGTCGTTCAAACTTTAAGTTTAATTCTGATTACAATTTACACAGTTAACGTTTGTCAAGTACGAAGTACATGTAATATTTCAATTACCTTGGTTTGTTTTAACGCTGAAGTAATAACTATTTAACTCTGACTGCCGTAACTGTTGAGAGAATGGTAATGCAAGGGGTTAAAACAATCAGAGAGAATTCGATGTAGTTCGATCGGATTCTGGGAGCGGAGACATCGATGCTCGCATAAGAAGTGTCCGTCTGGCGAGTTCACCGCCTATAGTCGTTCGATTATTATCGCCAGATATCTTCTTCCCGTGCGAAGCAACGAAATAATCAACCAAATTCGTGCCATCGAATTGAATGACTATATTTATGTTTGGAGCGTTTGCATCAGTTCCAACCTCGACGAGAGTTTATTAAACATACAAATCTTTGATTGAGAAGATTGAACTCTAATTTTGTGCTTAACAGTTGGTAAATAGATGATCCTTGGTACCGTACATGTTCAGAATGATACCAAACACGTTCTCGCGATAGAATATGATAGAAATTCATGTTGGTCGATGCCGAACGGGGTGCATCGTTGCACGTACCGGCGAACCACGTCATAAATAGCCCGAGGCGAACGGCTCGTGCACAACTTTAACCCGGCCGATTAATTTCTGGCCTAACAGGATACCTCTAGCAGCCGGTCGCTTGAAATACTGAGATCACCAAGATACTCCACGACTAATTGCATAACGGGCAGCGAATTTTTCAAGCAACGAATAATCTATGTGTACCGGCGAGTGTGTAGGTGCGCGCAGAATGTCGGACCGGCGTTCGTGTTCACCTTTTTAACCCTTCCGGTGGAGAAGGTCGCCGAGTGTCCCAGTTAAATCTGCTGACACGTTGGAATATGTGACAGAGGCTGTTATAGCAATTTTGAATTGGTATATAATTGGATCGTTTTTGTTACGTGGCTCGCGATACAATGGTGATCGTATTTAGTGTGGCCTGATTGAGATTTGAGAATTTTTGTAATTTTATTTCGCGGGGATAAAAAGTAAAATTAGTCCCCTAAGCTTTGGGAGTTCTTATATTTTATGCGAGGGTTGAAAGTAATATTAGCTACTTAAATTTTGAGAATTTTTATAGTTTTATTTTGGGGGATGAAAATTAAAATTAGTTATCTAAGCTTTGGGAGTTTTTATATTTTATCTAAGGGTTAAAAGTAATATTAACTACTTAAATTTTGGGAATTTTTATAGTTTTATTTTGCGGGTCAGAAATTTAAAATTAGTTACCTAAGCTTTGGGAGTTTTCATATTTTATCTGAGGGTTAAAAATAATATTAGCTACTTAAATTTTGAGAATTTTTATAGTTTTATTTTGGGGGTTAAAAATTAAAATTGGTTACCTAAGTTTTAGAAATTTTTATAATTTTACGTTGGGGGATAAAAATGAAATTTAACTACCTAAGCTTTGGGAATTTTTGTGTTTTATTGGTAAAATATTGGTATCCTAATTTCCTAATTTCTTCATTCTCTAATTTGCTAATCACAGGAAAATTAAAAATGGAACTGATTTTCTTTTACTTAATCATATCAACAAAGAAATAAGAGTACCTACCACGAATCGAAATAATAAGTTGACCAGTCAGGATCAAATAACCGCACGATCATCATAAGTTAAAGCAGTGTTTCTCAATCTCATTATAATAATAGCTAAATGATCAGTGACCTTCTTCGCGTTCCTTTTATTTATGAAAAATCAGTAACGAAATGGATAAGAGAAATACTAATTACGACGATAAATAACACTTTCTACGGTTTAATAAGAAACAAGATAACGATGCACATACTTTTTCTCTAACAATAAACTAAAGAGAAAGATTCTTCTTAACCATGTTGAATCTTTATCTCCCCCCCCAAACGTATAATTTTCTGTTTGAAAATACTTCACGTTTTGCACCGTTGCTTTCTTTCAACCATCAAAACCTCTGAACGCGGGTCGATCAAGTACTTTCTCAACTTTCTTCTGTCGTATCGATGGGAACGAGGCGCATAAATCGTTCTCTTATAATTTCTATAAAATTAACACACCCCACTTCCAAACAATTTCTAATTCTTCATAAACTCTCGTTGCTCGTTGATCCTTTGTCGTTGCATCACGTCACTTATAAGCATAGATCGAAATAAAAGTTTCTGACTCACGATCCGTTCCTTTCTTCCAGTTTCAAGAGTCATCGCGATGACATCCGGTGCGAAAAGAACCAAAGGATGGCTGCTGATTGATCATTAAGGTATTTAATTCATCTTCCGAATATTGCAATTTTAATACAGAGTACTATATTTATTTGATAATTTAAGAAAATATTTATGATGCCAAGAAGGAAATTATGAAAAATTTAGGAAAGGAAAATAGTAAAAGGTGTGAAATTGAATTGAAATTTCTATTATCTCGGTGACACGCCAGCTAAGAGATAATCGGTCGATTGCGTTACGGTTGATATACGCGTTGGAATTTTAATTATTACGCTTGGTAATAATTAATTTTGAGAATTGCAAGCTTTCAATTTGCAATCAGTTAGGTTACATCTGTGCTAAATCTTAGCTATTACACTTACGAATCTGTAAGTTTGAAATTGCAATCTTTCAATTTGCATTAAATTACAGTATAATTATAAGTAGTTAATCTTCAAATTTAACCTTTCGATTTGCTATCAGTTGTATTATATCAAATAACTCCCTACGATCATTGAGCAAGCAAAATTAAAAATATGATGTCATTGATGAATAACATTGACTCACAATCAGAGTATGTATTCGATTGAGTTCAATTTTAACTTCAACATTCTTTTGGCGAAGTCAGAGGCGCGCATTCTCGAGCATGTACAAGGGAATAAAGAGGTCGTCGTAAATGCCCCGACGTTAATTTGCCAAGAGTTTTGTAGGACACGAACGCATGGCGAGAGAGAGAAAGAGAGGAGGAGAGAGAGATTGAGGAGCGGCTCTCTCGTACAGCCTTGTACATCAAGGTAGCACACGTTACAACGTGGACGCACACGTATTATCGCGTGCGTACACCTGTACACGCGCCCCGGGACCGGACAACGCGTTTCGAACGGTTTCTCACCGCGGGTCGACGTCCTGCCAAAACTCCCTAATCGTGTCGCCATGCTTACGCATTACGCATCTTTCAATTTTATCAATTTACTCATTTTTTCTATTATTAAAATATTGAAACGTCGAAATTCCAAAATCCCAAACTCTCCAAATTTCAAAATCCTAAAATCCCAAAATATCGAATTACGAAAATCTCAATCTCAAATTCGTATAATTCCAAAAAACCAAAATTGCAGTCTCAAAATCGTAAAATCCCAAAGTATTGAAATACCAAAATTCCGAACTATCAAAATCTCAGGATCCCAAAACCCAAAAATATCAATTCCCAAATCCCAAAGTCGCAAAATCTCAAAATCGTAAACTTCCTAAGTATTGAAATACCAAAATCCCGAACTCTCAAAATCTCAAGATCTTAAGATCCCAAAATCTCAAAATCTCAAGATCTCAATATCCCAAAATCCCAAGATATCGAATTACCAAAATCCCAGTCTCAAAATCGCAAGATCGCAAAATCCCAAAATATCGATTTACAAAAATCCCAAAGACTCAAAATCGCAAAATCGCAAAATTCAAAAATATCGAAAAACCAAAATCCCAAACTCTGAAAATCTCAAAGTCCCAAAGTCCCAAAATCCCAAATTCTCAAATCCCCAAAATACTAAAATACAGCAATCTCATTTAATAATATTAATTTTCATACGAGATAGATGATAGTTACTCGCGAACCGAGCGTTCAGATAACGACTTTCAAAACGCACGGTTAATCGGTGTAATTTGAAAGCCAGCTCAGGCTGGAATACAAGTTGTGTTCTGTTTCTTTTTTTACTATTCGCGATAAGTATGTCTTTCACGGTGATTCAGAATAAACCTCTATCGAGATTGGGAACGGAATCACGGAAATTTCAAGGGAAAAGCTTCCGTTTGAGACGGTGAACGCCTATTCCTACGCGATAGGAATGAAACACGTTCGTTTAATAACTGTATACGTTGAACAACGATGCATTCGAATGGTGCAAACAGATTTCTACGATTCGTGCAGTGTAAACACCTCCGAACAATTATCATATTTTCTCCTAATCATCGAACAGCACTTGTTAGTTCTTTTCCTGAACCGACTTCCAATTTCCATTTTCACAATCGAGTCAATGAATCATTTTGTCTTAATCCCAAAAATCACCTTGCAATTCTTCAGAATATATACTTCAACAAACATTGCATTATCATTTAGATTTTTGAATTAAAAAGAAGGAAACGCGTAGAGGATATTAAGATGAAGGTTGTATTAAATAGCTACAAATCTAGATATTGAAACTTTTATAATATTTCAATAAACTTGTTATTCAAAAGCTATACAAAAATTTCAGTCAAAACGTGTATCAAAATCAATATTCAATCCTCCAATCATCAACTCGTGACCCTAGAATTACAAAAATACTTCGAATTACAAAAATATTGTAAAATCCACCGTCAAAGGATTAAAATTCTTTCGTTTGCAAACGATTCGTGTCAAGAAGTGTTCCATCGTTGATCGCGTAAACAGAAAAGAATCTCCGGATACGGAAAAGGTTGGCTTACCTATATTCATTCGAGGAGGCGAAATTGTTCGCGACGCGTGAACGCTTCACGCATCGGCAGCGAGCGAGTAAGCGAGCAAGCGAGCGAGCGAGTCAGTCAGGCTCCGATACCGTTACACTTGGCAGCTTCCTGCCATGCCGTTCGGACTACGGCCTCTATCAGCCTCTGTTCGCCTCGCCTTCTTGCATAGTTATGCTGCCTTTTCGGTATCGTCATTGTCACCTAACGATCGTGCACGATCGCCTATACCGTAACCCGAAACAACCTAACCTGTTTCATGATCGAGCTTGAAGAATTCTTTATCCGACTCGTAATCGATCAAAGCGAAGAAAGGTACCGATGATGAATACTTAGGAAGAGAATTTCGATCCTGAATATTGTAAATTTGGAATAAAAGAATGATTGCGTTTGTTAGGGTTAAATCAATGATCGATGAAAGGCTTTTAACCCTTTGCGGACGGAGCACTTTTAAGTTTAACTGAATATTCCTTATTTAAAATAAGTAATAATATTATTCCGTTCTTCAAAATATATATTATGAATCTATATTGTCCACGCTCACGTTTCATTGTGTCAAAAGCATAGGACAATATTTATCGGATATTTGTAAGTTTCGACCGCAAAAGGTTTAAGTGGAAAGCTTAATTAACCCTCTAAATTGCATCTACGAAAGTAAATAACCTTAGCTTAAGTTGCAGAAGCTTTTGAACATAAATCGACGTTGAAGCATTATAAATTAGGGATCCCTAACGATTATACGATATTTTTACAAGAACGGAAATTATATAATGTTAAATCAACCCTATATTAAAGATTGTGTAATATCGAATAGACTTTAACACAACGTTGTATAATTTTTGCATGTATAGCCGGTTACTCAACGATTGCATTACGTTAACAATCTTTTTTTCTGACGTTTCTTGCAGCATACAGTTTCATTTTCAACAGAAAACGAGCATCATCAGCATGGAACGTTTCATTTCCTCGCCTCCCTTGTATCAATTATCCACGTTCCGATGTTCCGTGTTTCAAATTACACCATTTTACAGTTTCACTTGCACGGGTCTTCCGTCTAACGCCTTACGCACTTGTTCCTTGAACACCTATCTTTTCTAATCTTCGAATGTTTCATTCGGTCTCTAGCCAGTTTTCTTTCTTGATCTTCATCGCCAATTTTAATTTACGAATTAATAGATTCATTCTTGGACAATCGTCCTTCGAACGTAAAAATCAAAGTCGACAGTTTTCTATTGCAGAATTTTTCTTTCAATCTTTAACTGCCAATGCTTGCTTGCATTATTAATATCCTTTTAATTACTTAACTCTTTGACTGCGGCACGCTCCGGCAAACAGTCATGAACAATAAATTGTTTTCTTAAAATCAAAGAAAGAAATATTATAGCCAAAGCTAAGTTAATTATTATTTGAAATCTTACAATTTACTGAACGTATATATACGCCTTTCGTAGTCAAAGGGTTAATTAGAAATCGTCGCATTAGCTACTCCGAATTCCAAATAATAGGCAAAATTTGATGAAAATAAATGCTTTGCCTGACCAAGTTTTCGTTGTCTTTAGCGTGGCAGTCAGAGTGTTAAAGAAGTCAGGATTTTTTCCAATTTTGTTAACGCGAGTGTACGGTGTCTACTGTATCGATGAGCTTCCACGGGCAATATTTTTGTCTATCTATCGAACTTTAAGAATTATCATGACCATGGAATTAATTTTCACACCCTAAATCCACACGTAGATAAAATAATTTCCCTTGTAACGACAAATTCTGTGTCTTCGACATTTTTTATCCAATCGTCACGCAAAAAGCTGCAAAAACATTCCATTGGACGGCTGTTAATCCTGAACTATAAGTTCCCTATAAACCCGCGAGGTTTAATTGAAATTAACACCGAACCTATTGAATATCGTGTTATTCCGATTAACCTGATAAATTGAAAAGAAAAACGAGTCGACGAGAAAGGGGTTCGAGGTATACCCTTGTCAAGGCAGACGTCGATGCAGAAGGAAAGGAAGCAGCCTGGGCGGTGAAGCAAGCAGAATCGAACGGTACTTCTTGGAACGAAATTACACGTATTCTCATAGTAAGCCGCGTTGATTACATAATCGGCACGTTGCACGAGCCATCGTCAGAAGAAAGGTTCCTCGTTGTTGGCTGGTTGGTCAGGGCGACCATCTTCGTGGTCTTCTCGAACCACGACGATCATAGACGCGTCAAGGTTTCTTTTCCTCCATCGCGTTCTCTTCTTTCTTTCTTCGCGTAATCGACCACGTTCAGGAAGCATGTAATGCGATTCAAGATCGCTGCACTTCGAGTTCTGTTCCTTGGAAAGAAAACGAAATATGAACGTTCAACCATCGATGGATTCCTTTTTTCCCTTTTCTTTTGCTTCGAGAATATTGATCGTTAAGTGCCGTTTCGTGCGATGTTAGATGAAATTAATGTTATCTTGGTGAACTTAGAAAGGAAATATTTGCTAATTAAGTATAATCTTAATTTAGAGTTGAAGAATTTGAAGGGATACTTAGGAAAATAATCAAGCAATTCTAAGTTAACTTAGTTGTGTTAACTGAAGCAATTTAGGAAGTTTGATTAACTTTATTAACTTAATTAATTTAATCACTTGACGATTTCTAACTTAACGCAGGACCATTCTGTTATTTTTCTAAGCTAACTTGAAAATTCCTAAATGACTGAAATATTCTGTTTCTTGTACCAGCAAATCAGAGAAAAAATGATGGGCGACAGGTGGGCAAATACAACGTGGGTCACGTTCGCGACAACCGTAGGAATTAGTCAGCCGGAGAATGTGAATGGGCGAGTGTTTTCCATCGATTCCCGAGGCGTGAAGGCAGTTCGCCAAGAGGAGCAGGGCGCAGTCGTTTACCTTCAACGGCTGCGACCCCATTTTGTAACATTCTTTTCCTCCCCTACTCCTCGTGATCAACGCGTTCGCTTCCTTTTTCTTTTCTCGTTCGGTTCCATTCCCTTCGTTTTCGAAGACAAACCCCTTCGCGTAACGCGACTTTTCATTTCGATACTGATTTCCTTTGACAATGTTTCTTAACAATATCATATAAATTCAACCTGGTTAAATAAATAAGAAATGGGAGAAAACGGGAATTGTTATAAATAATAATATAGTGTATTCTTAGTATTATTTATAATACATATTGTAAGATATTGTGGTAGGTGTGGGTTTTTAAAATATAGTAACTGACGACGCACCTTATGCGTCATATCCTATTCGATCGACGACACACCATGTGCGTCTCATTCAGAAATTTATATCGCCACTTACATAATAATTATAATTAACCCTTTGCACTCGAGTAGCGCCTCCTGGACGACACGTGTGATTTATTAGAACATTTTAAAAACGTGAAAGTTGAATTTACATTGGAATATAGAAAATTGGCGAAAGAAATAGAAATAAATGGATTCACGAGCATTCGTAGCAGTTTTCTTCTAAAATAGTGCCCAGTTGAGTCTATCTTATATTACAATTTAATCATTCAATTATTCTCCAACATAACAGTTTAATATTTATGAATTATTAATAAATCAAATATGTGGGATCAAATGTTAAGACGTTATATGTTCTGATGCACGTAGTTTTATTAAACAATTTTCTCTCGTACGCAATATTAATAAATACGAAATAAATTATGAAAATTATAAATTATCGTTCGATTTGACGAAGCCGGAGCATTTTAAATACAATCAACGAAGGCGCGATGACAGGTGTCGTTGGACTTAACCAAAGTGATCAATGGTTTGTCGTTTCTTAAGGTCATCCACGACCAATTGTTTATTCTGACTATGTAAAATTCGTCTCGTCTCGGTAACATCAGTTCTTCGTTGGCTGATGTGTCGTTGCCGACATTCCCCGATACGTATCCCATCGTTTCACACAAATTCGACGCTTCTTCCTTCGACGAGATTGGATTCGCGAAACATTCCGTGTGCCATACGCCAAAGCTTCGACGGATCACTTCCCCACATCCATCGCTGTAATTCAAAATATTCCAATTCAGATTTTCTTATTTTTGCGACAAGATTCGGGGCTGTTGTCGCAGGCAGCGTTGATTCTAGGCATAACTTTTTAAATGTATCTGTTATTAACCCTTTGCACTCTGAGTATTTTTGGATACGATTGAATTTAGTCTACTTTTATTTATTTTTATCGCTTTCCGCAATTTTCTATATTCTAATATAAATAGACCTTGAATTTGACATTTTAAAATACTTTGGTACATGAAATATGTCCCCTCTGCATTGGATTAATATTAGCAGAAGATAATAGAAAATGACGAATAGGCAAAATTTGAATTATGAATCTTTTCTTACAGTTTTGGTAATTTTGCAAACTCTCTTGGTAAAATTTGAACAGTTTTAAACCAAGATACTTAAAAAATATCGTACATTTAATTAACGATCTGTAACTTACTTATCGTCAGAAGATTGTTTTAACATCCTACAGGATGCCTCATCCTCGCCATCCATGCAGTCCTTATACCCGTCGCAAATGAAATCCTCAGAGATGCATGTATCGTTGCCAGTGAACCTATCGAACAAATATTCGTGTCTTAAAATTAAATCAATACCCTCACTGAACCAAAACATTGTCTTCGAAATTTTCAATAGCAAAAATTAACAAAAGAAACAATAGTTGCGCTGTCTTCGATTTACAGGGCTTTGAATTTTTCGATTTTTAATAGAATCTCATGATTGAAGGCGGTTTCTTACGTTCTGCATTTAAAACGGTCGTCTTTGCAGGGGCACATTTCTGGAGATTCGTCGGTTTTGTCGTAACAGTGACGCACACCGTCGCACAATCTTCCTGGGTTCGTTAATTGAAGGTATTTCGCACAGGTGCATATCGTTGGTTCGTCGGATCCATCGGTGCAATCGGGAATTCCGTTGCAGAATGCACTTTTGTCGACGCACAATCCATTGTTGCATCGTAATTCCGATTTCATGCAACCTAACAATGGAAAGAAATATAAAAAGAAGCCATTCGGTAGATTTTTCTTTAAATCTTTAACATTTCTTATAATTATACTACTCACTGCAACCTTCCACGTTGTTCTGACAATTTCTCCGAAATTCTTCGCAATACTTTGGATCCTCGTCGGTTCGATCTCGACAGTCAGGTACTCCATCGCAAATTCGATCTTTCGGGATACATTGTCCGATGCTGCACCGGAAACCATCGCAAGGTGCCTCGGTCGATTGCCTCTTGCCATCTGATTCAATTGTTTCACGTCGTTTAATACCATAAATGGTAGCCGGTTTCTCGATTTTTTTTAAAAAAAACTTACCCATAGCCTCGGTTAAGTAAGGATTTATATGATCGATGCCGGTTAAAGTTTGAGGATCCCGGAAACTGCAAGGACCTTTGTGGTCCTGGAACGTGGCTGCAGGATACCATCCTTTTCTGCCTCGACAAAACACTACTCCACTCCAGTCTGACGTTTGATCCTCCTGAAATGCCGAAATGTTTCATTGAACAAATTTTGAATCGATGAACTGATGAAATGATTGTAGACGCTCGGAATAATTATGTAGAGAATGTTATTGCAAACAGGGCACTTGAGATTATTAATGTTATTTTAAATTGGCAAATTGTTAATTTGAACGACGATCGTTCGCGAATTTAATTGCCGAACTATACTAGAATATTGAATTGAAATATTTCAATGAAATTTACCGGACATTCGGAGACCAAAGTGTTGACGAAACATCGATGACAACTTTGACAATTTTTCAAAACGGTTTTCAGGAAGATCGACTGCGTTTCATAGTTTTCGTTGGTACCGACAGCCACGCAGGTGTCGCCTGATCCTGGCAAATATATCCTACAAAGAAACACCAATAATTATTGCAAATTGTATCTTTCGTACACGATTGCGTTTAATATTGAAAAATTTGGAAAATTAATATTAGATACGGTACTCACGTTTTGTTGAGGAACAGAGGTTGCACGTAACGGCTGATATTCACTGGAAGTTTCAAGTGCAGCAGAACGGATTCTGAGTTGTTCACAGGTTGCAATTCGTCGATAATCGACACCTGTTGATGAGGACCGTCCACCTGACGGAACAATGGTCCGTAGCCAAACACAGCTGTGGCGTAATTCTCCTCTAGTCTGCAAATTAGTAATTTCACTCGACAATTATAGGATTTCGTTCACACGCACCCATCGCTGTTTGCTCGAAAAGTCTAAATTTTATACGAAACCTTTCGAAAAATACCAATAAACATAGGCCTTGTTAATTAATTAACCCTTTGCACTCGACTGGTCCCCTCTGAGGAGACGTATTTCATTTACCAGAGTATTTTGAAACGCGACATTTAAGTTTTATTCACATTAAAAGGTAAGTTTGCTGGAAAAGTAGACTAGTATTCGATCATATCCAAAAATGCCTTCTAATTCTTTGAAATTCCTACCACTACCAATGCCCAGCGGTATATTTCGACAATATAACGTTTCAATTATTCTTGTAATCCAAAATTTGTGATCTTGGATCGTTAAATGGAACAGTTGTGAAAGATCGTACGAGCTTGGTTTGATAATAAATCGCACTTGCCTGACATTTTCGACGCATTTCGAAGCCGCGAGGAGCCAGTTGTGATCCAAGAGCAACGCGGCGCAACGATACTCGCCGTCGACAAAGATGGCGGCCAGCCATGGCCACAGGTGAACGTGGCTTCCGGTGCTCGAATCTATAGCCAGGTATGTGTTCACACTACCGTCCAGAACCGGTGTGCAGCGAATATAAAGTCCAGAACAGGTTTTCTCCTCGTTTTTCAAAGAGACACTCGATGGAACGTCTCGCGTCGCGTTCTGCTGGCTCCATCTTATCGTTTCCAGTTCTGAATCGTTTACGGTGATCGAATGCGATGATTTTAGGCTCCTTTGTGTACAAAAGATAGTTTATTATGTATGGAAAAGAAAGAATTGATCATTTTCGAATGAAAGAATTTGTATAATTTTGTCTTTTATTTTTATTTGGGACAAGTATGGATTATATCGAAAATTTTAAGTTAAAAAGTATCCCAATTTTGATGATTTGTTTTACAACGTCATAAATTTCACTTACACTACCGTTCAAAAGTTTGGAAGCAGTTATATTTTTTAGTTGAACAAGTAATCCTACAGTAATATACTAAAAGTAATTGTATATGGTCCTATGTATAATATACATGTACAGTGTGTCCCACAAACTCTGTTCACTTAAATATCTTGGTTATTTGAAACAATACGAGAAAATGTTACTGATAAAAGTTATAGGGCTTAAGAAACTACATAATGTGATATAAATAATGTTTTTGTAAATTAAGGCGTAGAGAAGATATAGCAGTCACTTTTGTTTTTTTAAATGGAATGCCTAATTTTTTATGCTCCATTTCGATAGATTAGCATATTCTGAGTATAAAAGTACTAAGGTACATCCGTCCTAAAACTTACCGTTGCTTAGATATTTAATTTTTTTCATTCCACTACTTTTATTATTCATGAAAAAAATTAAATATCTCAGCAACGGTAACTTTTAGGACAGATACACCTTAGTACTTTTATACTCAGAATATGCTAATCTATCGAAATGGAGCATAAAAGATTAGACATTCCATTTAAAAAAACAAAAGTGACCGCTATATCTTCTCTACGCCTCCACTTGCAAGAACATCATTTGTATCACATTATACAGTTTCTTAAACCCTATAACTTTTGCAGGTAACATTTTCTCGTATTGTTTGAAATAACCAAGCTATTTAAGTGGACAGTTTCAACAAACTGTCATACATCTTTTTACTATTTTGTTTAACAGCTGTCAAACTTCTAAACGGTAGTGTGGATGCAAATAGGTGTTGTCGAAGGAATTTTGTCAAAATCAGTACGGACGTTCGATAAATATTAAATTGGATATAAGACTTACGCAAAACCGAAATACTCGCACATATTTCGTCCGATAAGAGTGGTGGTCCATTGGTTTTTATGCATTCTCGGACGATGGCAGGTGATTTGCCATTTGCCCTCGATATTCCGGGCAAGAATGCCCTGCGTGTTCAAAAATGGTCGCTGATCCGCGTCCAGGTACACGTGGTGGCCGTCAGTCAACGTAACTGTCGATAAGAACGATTCAATCTTTCAATATTTCTCCCAAAATTCTTCGATTCGACGAATTTCTTGTATCGAGAAACAACTCACAGCAGTCCAATTCGTCTTCTTTAAATTGGCAATCGAACCGTCCGTCGCATTTGCTGGACAACGATATGCAAATTCTGCTCTTTTTGCAGAAAAATTGATCCTCCGAACAGATCTCTGTGAAGATGAACACTTGTAAGGTCTTGAAAAATTCCGAAAGATATTTATATTGCTTACCGCAATCTTGCTCGTCAGTTTTGTCGTCGCAGTCCGAATAACCGTCGCAAATCGCGGTTGGTTTGAAATTCAACAAATAATCTTTGCAAGTGCAGTTCGTTTCATCGGTGCTGTCTTCGCAATCCAATATTCGATCGCACCTTTTGTTAACGGGGATGCTCTGGACCAACCTGTGTAATTTTAAATGAAAATAAATGTATAAAATATCGTATAGTAATAGATTAATCGTTCAGATTTGAAATTTCGTATGTTTCCAGTAAGAAAATTAATTTTGCTGTTATACATATTAACGAATATACAATTAAGGCAGAGAATATAATTCACAAATAATTTAAACCTTGGGATGTAAACTGATAAAAATGTTAAATTCCTAGGTAACATATACATATGTAAAGTATAATACTTAATACAAAAGTCCTATCGTAGAATTTATATCTTCTCAAATTCCAACAAATATTCCACGCAATATTATTCAATTAAATTTTCACCCGAAGAAGATCAACAAACGCACCCGTAGCCCAAATAAATTGTACCTTTTACACGTGAATGTTGTCGAGGCGCAAGTTGACGATTCAATTTTTACGGTACTGGTTTCCACGTTGTTAGAACTGTACGTTGTTGATACGTCATCCTTAACAATTTTTATTTCATCGTCTTCTTTTTCCGTAGTTAATGTTCGGTCGGTATCTGAAAACGTTCTTAAATTAACTTCATCGATATTAAAATGCAAAAATTCGTGTTATATTTGATGACCCACCCTGTTTCAAGATTTTCTCAGACGTCGTAGAATTGTCTACGTCGTTCGTTTCGGGTAAAATTGTTTCGAAATCCGAGGCAGGATCGTAGAACTTCCGGTACAAGGGACGGTTCCAACGACCGTAGCAATGGAGCTCGTCCTCGCCGTCCAAACAATCGATTATTCGATTGCAACGAGCTTCGATTGGCAAACATTTACCTAGACCGCCATTGCAACTGAATCCTGGACACTTGGCCAACGGTGTTCTTTGCAAAGGAGGTATTCCACGACCGTCTAAATATTATAATCATAGGAATTTATAACAGCATCAGAATATCGATAGGATAATTGATTTTTTATACGACTGGGTGACTGGCATAACAGTTTAATTCGAATCGAAATTGTTAGCTGCGTAGTTTTTATTTAAAATTGGATTTATAAATCGTAGGAACTCACTTGAAATTTCTTGAATCCAACCGAGAAAGTAGCTGACTTTCGTGTAAGCACCGGGTTCGTTCGGTCGTCCACAGCCTTCTCCATGGCTGATTATGCCGGCCACGTACCACTGCGACTCTGAATACGGATTTCTACAAATAAAATTGCGATAAAGGTAGTAGGCGAAGTACAGAAACAGTAATTGAACAAAAGTTACTGGTTAGACATTTTCTTGCCCCTCCACCCTCCTGATAAACGTTACAAATATTTCCATTATTTAATAATATTGATTGACAGTGAATTTGAGTAAATATTAAAACTATCACTGCTTATTTTATAATACTAATATTAGAGTCCCCTTGATTAATTAACACCTTAAAACCCACTTCCGTAATATTACGTTTGTCGCTTACTCATCAAAATTGTTTTCTTTATCAAGTTTGACGAAAATATGTAGTTTCCTTTTGTATCATTCAAGTATTAAATATGGGAGAAATTAGGGGCTAAATAATTCAGAGAAATGTTTCAAATTACAACCAAGAATTAGTAGAAATTGTTTCTAGTAAGAGTTTAATTATCACCTGCACATCAGAGGACCGCCACTGTCTCCTTGGCAAGCATCACGGCCTCCTTCAGGATATCCGGCGCAAATGGCAGCCCCGTTTCGATCAGTCTCGTATTTACACGTGTTCAATATAGGCACCTCGACTTCTCTCAAATGATCAGCTAAATAAAAATATCATAAACAGTCTGATACACATTCCAAAACAATATTCAAATCACTCACGATCCGGTCCTTGTTCGCGAGTAGCGCCCCATCCAATGGCGATACAGGTGGAGTCTGGTTCCGGTTGCAGACGCCACATGGAGCCTAGGATATCCTTTTCCGGTAGACAGACTGGTCGTACCCAACGATTGAAACGCAGAGGATCGTCCAACATGATCATCCCTATATCACTTGTCATCTCTTTGCTGTTGTAATTTGGATGCGCAATAGCGTATCTTGCCTTTCTGATTTGGGACATCGGGGAGAAAGAGAATCTTCGAAGCATCCCTGCTTGGATCTCGTAGTAGTGACCCATGAATCTGTGTTTCATGAAAAATCAAAATTTCCGATTCTGTGTACACGATGGACCCTCATAGACAGACTAAATTACCTACCTAAAGCTCCTTAACCCTTTGACTACGAAAGGTGTCTACAGACGTTCTCACGAGTCTATCAAAATATACGAAAGACGTTTATAGACGTCTAATTAATTGTAAGAATGGTATCAAATCTCCGGGCACTGTTTTCGTCACTTGTCAGTGGCCGGACCAGTCGCAACGACCGACAAGCGAATAACACCCCGTCGGTATCGATGGATTTTGCTCCGAGATCGCGCCCCAGTCAAAGGGTTAATTTCGCTCACACGATCTGTCGCTAAAGAATAAAAGGGATCACTCACCCATCGACACAATGGGCAGCAGTCAAAATCCACAGTTTGTTCAAGATGATACCACCGCAATGGAAATGACCATCCTTGTAAATGGCAACCAAGAATGGCCAAGCTTTCGGTTGACTGGCACGTCCGCCAACGACCCTTAATTGAGATCCGACTATATCATCGTCCGTACTAGAATTCCTACCATTCTCGTCGACTCTCCAATCAATATCATTTCCAAACTTCTCATCGACCGGTCTTGGATCGTTTTGCTCCTCTTTCTCCAAGGTGGACGGTCGTAAAGAATCTTGCGAAAGCATCGTAGTACCGCAAGAGAAACGAGGACATTGTACGTAGACTGTGTCGTTCATGCAGGAAGGGATCAGCTTCGTTCTACCTTCGATCTCCGTCAAATAGGGACCCGTATAAGTGTTATCCGGCACCGAGCGAATCTTTATTGTGGGCGTTTCTCTGTAATTAGGTTCGTACGCGTCACTCAGATTTTGTCAAAGAAGCACCTTCGATTGTTGGAAAAGTTATAGAAATATTATGTTTCTTGTTTCAATTATTTCGTGAAAGAACTATCAAGGATTTCGGTGTTTTATGAAGTGAATTAGTATATTTTACTTTGACGTACCCCGATTCGAGACCGATTTCAGAGGCACAGGCATCCTTGGCCCAAGAATCGACCGCCGTGCATACAGGATACCATTGACCCTTGTAATTTTTATGCAGATATCCTTCGGTATAACCGATCGTGAACACCTAATTAATTACAGGGTTTGAACAACGAGTGTACGATAAATAAATTTTTAGAAAGAAGAAGGATTATTCGTTACGTTTTTGCCCTCGATGTAATTGGATGTTAGTATACTGCAGTCTATTTCGTCCTTTCCATTGGCACATTGTTCTATACCGTCGCAGCGTTGAGACAACGGGACACAATTGTCGGCTGTGTATCTTTTGCGCCAGTCGTTGCAGCTGAAGGAAGTCTTTGGACAACCTAAGAGATATTAGGAATTTGTGAATTTGCGATCTTTTTATTCAAAATATTGCGCAGACTTCATTTTTATCGACGCGCGTTTTTAAAATAACATTATTGGTGCCACCTGGCGGTGAACAAAGAGCTAAATAAAAGGGAAAATATCATTTTAGTTAACGGAATATTCTACAATTGCAATGTAATATATATAATGACACGACGGTTTGTTAGAAGCTTCGAATCTGATGATTAAAGTATAGGAAAATTTAAATGTGCGCAGAATTTTAATACTGGCAAGTCACCACTAGATGGCCGATGTACGATATTTCTGTCTCCTTCCGGTATTTTCTTTAATTATCGATTTCACTGCTCAATTCATTAAATCACACTACAATTCTAAACATTTTACTTGCATCAATGATACACGAATATTACTTATTTTATGGGGGAAAAAAACAGACTTCTATTTCATTGATTGCTTCATTTACCGCTAGATAGCGTTAGTGACATCACTTTCTTGCTAAACCATCCAAAATTCCCGAAAATTATATAGTTCAAGGATAAATTCAAACAACTCGATCTTACAACCTCGTAACTAAACGGACGTGAGTTTCAAAGTCACCAGCTGGCTTCTAGACCTTGACATTATTAGAATAGATTACCCAGACAACCCAGCTCGTCCTCCCCGTGAGGACAATCGAAGTAACCATCGCAGAGTCGTTCCTGGGATATTCTATCCCTGCAGGAACACGTGATCTCATCACTGGCGTCCACGCAATCCACCTGACCATCGCACCATTGCGACCTCAGTATACATTTCTCTCCGTCTCCGCATCGAATCATATTGAAAGGACACGGTTTGGTATATCCTGTCGATAACAGACCGGAAATCGTTTAAATAACTTCCCTAAGAAAAAATGTTTCACCGTTCGTCTTATACTTGGACATTGCTAAGGACTCGATAACTTTCTTACCAGATGACAAGGACCTCTGACCATCTGTGTCTTCCTGTTCTTTCGCGACACCATCATCCTTCTCTGATCGAACCGATGACCTCTGATACTCCGAGACTCCAGGAATGGCTGGAAATTGAAACGTTGGAGCAGGAATGTACGTGCAATAATATGGCGAGTTGGGTGAATTCCCGGCGCCGCTGGGTGACGTCTGGTGACCAGGGAACATCGGGAAACTCGGTGTCCCAGGACCCGTGGGTCCGGATCTCTGTCCACCAATCGGTCCAAAGTTTCCAGGAAACTGTTGCATGGGTAAAAATTGAACAGACTGCGCCTGCACTTGGACATAATTTGGAACCTGATTCGAGGGATTTTGAACGTTTGGTCGTTGCTGAGGAATGGGCATCGGGTAAGCTGCCCCTGGTGACGATGCTGGATACATGGTTTGACCTGGAGCGAACTGTTTCGCAGGACCGTTCATGGGTGGCCCGTAGAAACAGACCTGGTAAGGCATCCAAGACATCGTTGGGGTTAATTGAAGTTGTTGGGTCGATTTCATGGTTTCTGCGGTGGGGATCATGCTTTGACTGAAATCCAGGTTTCCTTTGCCTTGGAACTGATCGTTGAAGATGATCCTCTCCTTGATGTCCACGTGGGCGTTTGATTTCCTAGAAGTGTTGGCTGGAAATCCAAGAATTCTTTGAACTAACCATAAATTATTTTGACTTTCTACAATTTTCTGAGAATTCAAAATAACTGAACACATTTCTGATTAATCAGTTAAGAATAAAAAAAACAAAGTTACACGGTATGCCATCGATCGGAAAGAGGTAATAATGATTCACGACGCATTCGGCATTCGAACGAGGCGACGAGGTGATAAATAATGCATCAAACGTCCTCACCTTCCCTTTCGGAAGCGTCCCGTTCCTGGTGACCTTGGTCCGAAGGATGCACCGAAGGATGCATCGTGCTATTCGTGATTTCCGTAGCGTTGTCTCCGTCTATCTCGCCCGTCACGTTTCTGATAATCGTGTTATCGATTCTCTTCGTCTGGGTCGTTGATTCTTCCATTTTCAACGACGTCGATGCACTTGTCGTCGAGTTGTTCGATTCCATTTCCATGGACATCGATTCTTCTTGCGACGTTTCGTCTGTCGAACTCGTTGTCTGTGATTCTTGAAAAATCGACACCGTCGATTGTTGTACGTCAACAGATACCGTCGATGCTTGCTTCTGAACCTCCTGATGGTCATCGTTTAACAAATCATTGACAACATCAACGTTGTTCATAATCTGAGACTGTTCAGACTGCTCGTATGCAGTTGGATCGTCGTTGACATTTCCTTGAGTTACTTCGTTGATCAAGTTGTTTCTACATTGCAAACACTCGATCAACTCCATGAATTTCGACCTGGTGTCGTTCGTTTTCGAGGTAAAATTACCTAGAGAAGCCTGCACCTGATTCATGCTCGAGTTCACGATGCTGGCGATGCTCCGCATAGATTCGATGACAAACTTACAGTGTTCTATGTTCTGATTACAGGAGTTGGTGTCGCGTTTCAAACGGTTCTGATCTATTCGTAATAAGATCGCCCGTAATTGCGGGCTCATATCGGGTAGCTGATGATTGTAGAAGTATTCTCGCAAACTTTGATCGTTCAATTGTGTGGTTTGTTCCTCTGGCGACAGTTTCTTCAATACGAATTGCTCTTGCTGGTCGATTTGCTCCGCTTGATAGATCTGGTATAGATAACCTGAGATGTATGGAGAATTTTTTTTATAATAAGTGTGGATGACCCGCGGAAGAATTAGTTTGGGTGGCGTAGCAACTCGATATGGTATACGTTTGGCGTGCGTGGGCCACTAGTGACCCACGGAGGAATTTCTACTTAAATTACTGTTATGGCATGGATTACGTTTCAGTGACCTACGAAAGAATTTCTGGTTAAATCACTGTTTACTATGTTATATGGCATAGTAACTGGAAGCGGCTGATAATTAAGATATGGAATACGTTTCAGTCACCCACGGAAGAATTTCTGCTTAAATCACTGTTATGGCATAGTAATTCGAGCAACTAATAATTAAGATATGGAATACGTTTCAATGACCCACAGAGGAATTTTTGCTTACATCACTGTTATGGCATAGTACCTCGAAGCAACTGATAGTTAACCTTTTCGCTACGGCGGAAGCGCTGCCTTGGTACGGGGCAATCCCAACGAAGACGCACGAAGGAACATATCTTTTAACGTCTAGTGACGTAAATAACAGATATACTCTGTGAATGTGAAAATTCACAGGTGACTTTAGTCACCGTCGGTACATGGCGAGCGTCAGACGTTGGGTGACTATAGTCACCGTTAGTAGCGAAAGGGTTAAGATATGGAATACGTTTGGCGTGGGTCACCAGTGAGGAATTTTGATTAAAATTATTATCGACTGTACTAAACGCATAATAAGTCAGCGTAATTAAGATATGGAAAGCATCGAGCATAATTAGGCCACCAATGACCCACGGAAGAATTTCTAATCCAACTCAACACATTTCCCTCGGTTTTTCAAAATAGTAATATTTCTCTTTAACAAATCTATACGTACCCCATACGACGGTTAAATACACCACATAGCTAGCGAGGCAGATAATTAATATTGCGAACAGAAGCTTGGTGAAATGTATGAATTTGAAACGTTTGACGTGATTGCTCGACGGACTCGTGTTCCTCTCGTGTTCCAAGCTGATCCTCGAATTACCTGAAATTGAAATTGTACGAACGTCAATGAAATGCCGTATGCATATTTCATGCGTGTCTGATCGAAGCGTATCGAAAGGTACACGATCAGACGAGCGCGAGTTAATAATATTAATGAACTTCCGCACCGTCCGGCTGTCGGGTAACATCCTCGGAAATTGGCATGGTCAGATTCACGCAGCACTGGCCGTCTATTATCGGCAGACGTTCATGTTTCGAAGAGATTTTATATTCGTTGTCCATGATGGATGATCCCTGAAAAACCTGAATGGAAAGATAATACATATCATGAAATATCGATTTTTATTATGTTTTGTCGAATAACATTCTAAGCTGGTTTGGCGATATTTCATCCCTTACGATATGATAATTTTTCTATTTCCTATCGTAGTTATGGTAAATCAAAGGTAACGCGTTTCTATCGCAACGCGATTGGAGTGGAAATATTTTCAGATTTAATTTCGAAGCGCTGATAATTAATAAAATTCTACGCAAATTACGATATTTACGTTCACTCTTTAATAGTTATTGTAGTTATTATAGATACAAATTATTATCAATCTTCGATCACAAAATGATAGAAATTCTAATATCGAGTTTCAAGATAATACACTACATTTCAATTGACAATATTTTCAAGAATTTAAAAAGAACAGCAGTCGATTATAGTCGCTTTTATTATTTTTCTGTTGAACAGTTTCTTTCACAAACGAATCAATATTTTCAATATTTCACACGATAGACATCTTTCATGCTTAGAACGTCGTGAACGGCAAGAACGTTTCTGTCTCATTAACCGCGTCCATCAAATTGTCAGAAGCTTCAGAATGCAGTGCAAAAGCGCATCGTATCACGATTCCGTTTCCGGTACACTAACCAAGGGAGACAGTACTCACGTTCGCGATCTCTTAAAGCACCTTTCCTCGGTGAATCGTTTCCATTCGATGGACCGTGGGTATCCGTTGCTTACCGAACAACCGAGAATACCTTCCTGGAAATTGTTGCCTTCCGTCAATAGTCCGTGCTCTGGATGTCGCGGACGTGAAATGACCCGTGAATTCGATCGAATCGCGATATTTCCTATCGAACGTGTCAGCAGTAACTCGCCATGAAAAGATTTCATCATCGTTCGCGGTGTGAACGACCCCTGTAACGTTGAACCCTGTCCGTGTTGTGAAACGAATTTTGATTTTCGCTGCAATGTTCGGAATTTTCCGCTCTATTATCGTTCAGTCTCTTACGACATAGGACGTTTTTCGAATAAAATTAGCTTCCTTAGCGACGCGTCAGCCAGGGGTTAATAATACATTTTTTTAGACTGTCGGGTCTAAAAAAGTATATACTAAAAGTATAGTTCCCGTTTCGAAACAGTTGCCACGTGATAGACGTTTAAACGATGTTCTATTATTTTGTTAATTAGGTATTGGTTCACGATGGAAATATTATAATAATAATAATAAACGGAATTCCGAGAGTTGCCATTTGGAAATAATTGACGGGTAACAAACATTTAATTGGATAAAATGTATTGTGAAATATTGATCAGGTAACACTGTGATAATTTTGCGATGATCGCTGTAGCAAATGAAATTATAACGAACCTTTTGTACCAGTGCCAAGATAAAATGAAAAAATTTGAAGCGGGCAATTTTTTAAATTCTTTTATTGCGAAATCCAGCGTTTCGCACACGGTTGAATAAAAATTGAAAGGAACGAAATGATTTCTGCTCGTTATTTCCGGCATAGCATTTCAAGCGTAATGGGATCCGTCCTGTGTCATCGATTTCCGCCAATTAATTATTGCATGCACGCGTTCCACGAGAATGCACGAAATTCGCAAATTCTTTACGAAGAAATAATTCGATCGTTCTTAACTTTCATCCTCATAAATATACACATTCGTTGAAAGTGAAACACGAGGAGATTATAATTCCTGTCACGGCATTGCAGTTTCTTGTTTCATTTCGTGGATGTGAAATCCCATCAATTTTAACCGAACGTAGAAACATTTCCAAGCTAAGCTGAGAATGTTCAGAAAAAGAAAATACCATTTAACGAATTATCGAATGTAACTTGGCGCTGATAAAAAAATTACTAATTTTGAAAATTTGAAACCAACATCTATTATCGATTCTTATTCTTATATTTGCAGTCGCTCTGCGAGTGAAACTACAAAATCTCATTTCTTTAATTATGATAATATTAACGGCCAGGATCTCGGTAGTTTCGTCGAGTGTTAATTCAAGATAAAAGAAAACAATCGGTGTTTAAGTTTAAGAAAAATTCACTGAATTTTTGCAATGACGTACAAATGATGTTCGAAGGTTTCGCATATCTCACGATATGACGTTTGTAAGGATATTTTATTTTTAACGATTGTCTATCGGTCGACGAGATAATAATTAAAGTTGAAAAATTGACGCACGTTCGACTTCCGTGTTTGCACGAAAAAAATCCTCTTGTTTCGTGTAATCGTGACAGCAAAATCGTGATGGAAGAAAACGGACGGTGGTTCGTAGAAATGTTAATTGGATGAATTAAAACCGTAATAAAGTGATTCGAGCTTCCTGGGGTACTTAACTCTGTAATTTCTTAATGTATCACAGACGTTAATCTCGATCTATAATACCCCCGTTTCTTTATTTAAATTATCCAATTATTATGAATTATTTTTTATAACTTATTGTTAGTAAAATATTTTTATTACAAAGGAAAAATATAAAAACGAAGAAGGCGGATTACGATTTCCTATACATGTATTTTTGTACATATTTATTTTCTGCTGCAACAGTAATAATTTACACTTTTTTGTGAATTGCATGGTTACGGTTTTTTTTTTTTTTTGTGTAATATTAGAAAGGACTGCTTGCTCCAGAGCTCAGTACTAATTCAATATTACTATAATTGCAACGATACCTTATTAGAGTAATATCTGGATCATTGCCACACCTTTGGAGGCCTAATCATATCATTTCTCCATAATATTAGCAATTATTGAGCAAAGTGATATTCAATGCCACCGATGTTAAGATTAAAGCCAATTCCTAATTTCAATACCAAAAATAACATTACTTTCTGTTACTTTCCCACCTTCCAAAGCCTTAACGACATCGTTTCTACGTATTAACAGTCAAGGTATCAAAATGGCGTTGAGTATCACTAATTAACAACTTCAGTACCGAGAATAACATTAATTATTGCCACAGTAACGATAAGAGCCTTCCAGAGCCATAATAGTGTCATTCCTAAATAATACTAGCAATCAAAACACCAATATGGTGTCCAATGCCAGCAGTACCAATTTCTAAAATTTAATACCATTAATAATATTACTTCATTTGCAATACGCAACGTATCGAAATTTTGGAGCTCCAACATAACACTAATATAATAATAAAGGTATCAAAATGGCATTCGGTGCCAGCAGTATCAAATTCTAAAATTTAACGCCATTGTTTGCAATAAGCAACGTATCAAAATTTTGGAGCTCCAACATAACACTAATATAATAATAAAGGTATTAAAATGGCATTCAGTGTCAGTAGTAGCAAGGTTGCAACGAACAATCAGCATACGACAGATTCGGTTGCGTGGAAATTATTCCAGGCATCGTAACACGAATACGTAAGTTGCACAACACACCGACGTTGTTTTTTTTTCCACTTTCTCCGTCCAGCGGTCGACTCAATCGACAAAAGTGACTTACAGTCGGTGTTCTAACGTTAGTTCCACCGGATACATTGTCCCCAGACTCTGGATCGCCAGAGGGAAAATCGTATCGTCCTTTAGAAACTGGCGAACATTCCTTGATCTCGTTGTTCCGAGTAATCGTGGCATGCTAATCAAATGTGACCCAGAAACGGGAAACTTTCAAGGCTGTCGAACTCGCAAACGTAACTCGATCGTGACGGTGCAACAGCACAAAATGAACGACGTAAACGACGAATTCGAGGAAACTTTTTATTCATAATTCGCTGGGATTATTCTTGATTTTGGTACAAAGATGAGAAAGTTGTGTAAATTTTTCGTCGAAAAGTGGTCGAGTTATGAAAACGGGTCGTTCTCGATTGGATAAGATGACATGTTTGAGAAGATTCACGCCATCACCGATGATCTCGGTAAGCTTCCGTTTTACAAATATTTCATATTTTTTTACGACTCAATTCTCAAGTATATTGTACACATGTTTATTTGTAATAATTATCCGTCAATTGTTTGAAAGTTTCATTCGTGAATATGAAAAGATACGAGTGGATTTTTGTGACAGACATTAATCGAACCATCTGATTTTCTAACGTAGCATATCATATACTATTTAACTGTACTGATTAATCGTCGATGATTTGCAATTTTCATTCATGAAACTGAAAAAATTCTTGACAAATGTTGAAGAATGTTTGAAAGCTCGAAACATTGGTGAAAAAGTTGACGAATGATTCAATATCGAAGTCAAGGCAAACCAGAAGCGACAAAAGATATTTTTCTTTCCGTTTTCTTTTATTTCGTCTTTTGCATTTACATCCGAGACGCCGAATAGCCTCGATATTTCTTCCAAAAGACTTTCTCGTTTCTATTTGCATAATCGAGATATCGCGACGTTTTTATACGCACCAGAATAATATTCTGTTATGAAATCTTTCCTAGTGGACTTTGCTCGAAGGTGTCATCCGCTGATTAGTTCAATCAAACTCGTGAATTCGTACGATGTATGTGGATACATAATTACTCATCACAGAAATACGTTCTATATCTAATTCCGATTCTAACGTTTTATTTTATTAGTCGCTGTTCGACGAATTTCTTTGAGAGATTTTATTCTTATTAATCTTGCGAATTTTCGCAATATTCAAAGTTACATTTTTAATTATATTTCATTCGTGGCATCTGTCCCTAAAATGGTATGTCTAATCATATTTAATTTATGTACTTTACTTCAATTTATAAGCAAGAAAATTTGCCAATCAGAAACCCACTAATATTCGCACAAAAAAATGGTCCAAAAAATAATTCACACATTGCAAGCCTTCCCAAGAATCCATCGTCCAAGGCATCAAAGATACTCTAAAAAAACAAGCATCCCCCATCAGTTGCAATAAAACTGAAAGGAGCTAAACAATGATCCTTCAACTCTGACCCCATATACTGAATTCCCATCGAACCCGACATCGTCTTGTGCTCCGTCCCACAAGATACCCCTGAAAAGTTCAGCCAGGCACAAAGGCGAAGAATCCCCTGAAAAGCTTCGTATCAAAGCGGTTGTTCGCTTTGATGGCGATCGGATAAGAGTAACCGTGTGTGCGGGTAGTGTGCGGTCGAGCCGAAACGAAAGAACAGAGCCACGAGGACAGGCAACACGATGAGACATCGGTGTGTGTACCATGAGAGAATAGCCGTAGGATCGTTTCCGTTTTCCCCTTCTCGGTACGTTCGGTTCGCCAGGCCAGAGGCCGGAGCAGCGTATTTGATGCTCGAACAAACGGAGTCTTGGTGGTGACGGGCTGGCGGCCCGTGCTTGTTCATCCAGCTATCGTCGTGCTCTTCCTTTTCGTCAAGATCCATCGATCACGTTGTTCCGAGATCCACGCCACCAACCGAGCCCGCTCTCACGCAAACTTTTACGCTCCTACACGCCTCGGTACGGCATGAGTAACCTACTAACTCGCGGCGGTATGAGTAACCTCTTTTTTTTTGTCGTCTGATTAATCTTATCGTTCATTTTTATTACGACGTACTCGGCGAGTAGTTTTTTCAAGATTCGAGAGGTAAATGCTGCGAGTGAGAAATTTCTTCGCGAGTGGTGTGGTACAAGTTTGTGATCCAGGAGGTTTTAAGTTCCATTCGCGATGCGTTAATTAAGTGAATAGGATTTCGAGGATTTGAAAGATAGTGTGAGGAGCGTATAATATAGTTTGTCGTCTGTGAAGTGTTGAATAGATTTCTTCTTATCTTTGACGTCGACAGTGTCGGTGTAACTGTATCATTTGAGAAAGTTTGAATAGGAAACTTCAAGTAACTGCGATTCCGAGGTTTTCAATCGAAACGTAGACAGTGTGAGTATAAGGGAATCGAGTATTCTTTTTGATCTTATAAATAACGTAGGCGTTCGTGGGACAAGTAGACGC
Organism: Stelis phaeoptera; assembly: GCA_943735885.1. Taxonomy (NCBI): domain Eukaryota; kingdom Metazoa; phylum Arthropoda; class Insecta; order Hymenoptera; family Megachilidae; genus Stelis; species Stelis phaeoptera. The sequence continues at coordinate 14,339,674 of OX030932.1, read as the reverse complement.
TTGTTTGTCGCCCCAGACGCCCTTGGTAGGTGGATAGTCGGGATAGGTTGGGTCGCTAGAGATCGTCCGGCATGCATTTCGGGTATAATTGCGACGTCCGAAAAGCGGTATCAAGGCGTCTGGGGCAGGGATCGTCTGTCGTCAGCCACAGCGACGAGTCTGCCAGGCGATCCCGAGACGAAACGCCGTGTTTGTCTACAATAAGATATTGTAAGTATATTTTTTACGATCTATTAAGTGAATAAATTCTGTGGTTGCGGGGGTCGATCTCTAATTTGTTAAATAGGTACCTAAATCTTTTCGAAATAGGTATTTCACTATTTATCCTGATCCCTGTCATCAATTGATAAAAGAACTTTCCTTTGAAATTGATTGAGTTACCGAGGTTTCAACTACTGATTGTATTTATCGTCAGGCCGATAACGGTGCACCTTTTTTTGATAATTGAATCATTGCGAAAGAAAAGACTAACAAGGAGAGTGCAGGAGAGACCTTCGGGATATGAATTTTCGCACGGTGATAGATTTCTTCGTTATTTTTCGAAATATACCCTGTTGTAGGCGCAGACACTCTGAATATTTTTTCAAATATTCACAATTTAAGTTTCATAAAAATATTGAGTGTCTACGCCTGTAACGGGGTATACAGGGTGTCTCGTTATAAACTTTCCACGCGATTATCTCGAATAATAAATGCTTGCAGGCAAATTACTAGGGAGATTTTAGGGGTAGAATCAGGTGGTGCATAAATGTTCAAGGTCGTAGTTTTGAATTTAGAAGATAAGAAACATTTTCTGGACGTGCAGTGAAGACACTTCAAGGTCAACATAATGTAGATCAATTGATTCGTCTTGAAGTAAGCTATGTGTCTAGAGTGAAAAAAAAACTACCTTTCCATTTTAAAAAACAAAGGTCCCACGTGCGGAAAGATTATAATGAAACACCCTGTATTTATAATTAATATCCCGAAGATCGTGCACTGTCCGTGTAAGGTGTAAAACATTACACCATATCTTTTTGTAGTTAACCGATCGAGCAACTAGATGTATTATTGTTGTTATTCAACTAGGTAAGTCCACCTTTGTTCGCGATGGATGTTATGAGTGTACGCATTCTTGGGTGATTACAGTGACGCTATAGTTTCCTTACCGATTTCAATCTGAAATCGATCGATCGAACGTGAGTACCTTCACCCGCTCGAAAGATCGATACCGTTGAAAAGTGAAAGTCGCACTTGCCACGCAATCGTTGAACATCGTCGAAATCTCGCAGCATCCAGTTTGCCTCTGTTCGATCTTCTCATTCAGTCGTCGATCGATCGATCTGCGTTCGATATTTCGATCGAATCTAACACGATCGAAAGTATGTTCAATTCGTATGTGTAGAAATTAATTCAACGTCTTAGAAATTGATAAAAGTACATTTTTCTAGTAGTGTCGTTTGTTTGGTTCGTGGCGAGGAAGTGATAGAAATCTTGTGAAGTGTTGGTGGAAATTAATTACAAAATGTGTGCTGTTGTTTATGCACGGAACTAACACGCGACATAACCCAGTTTCCTGTTACAAAACGGGTATACATTTGAACGAAATAACCTTGATCGCATGACCCACCCGTCGTGTCCAATAATTTTATAGCGGACAGTTAACAGAAATTTCTCATTTTGCGTATAATATACACTCGATTCGTATTTAATTTGCAGTTTCATTGACACGTTGTAATTCATTCCAAATCGCAATCGTTTCGTTTTCGAAACTAAGCATTCTAGTTTAATCCACGATTTATTTTATTTTTAATTTTCAACTAAATCCCATTTGAAAATTTCAGATAATTGAGAAATAATTTGTCAACCGTTCCAGTTTGATTCCTAACTAATTCTATCATAAAATTTCAAAAGTTTGAATAATTGACTGTTCTATTTCGACTTCTTCGCACCGGTCGATCACGGTCGCCCTCAATAACCAAAGAATTAACGAAACAATGAAGAATTTAACGTTGTCAGAATACCAGCACTAATTGTCTCTTTGTCATCGATCGAAATCTGGACGACGATGCGTGCAACGGTACAGTTGGTCAGTGACGAAGACGAATGTTATTATCGATTGAAATTGATTCGAGGAAACGTTCGGAGAAAGCTGACTGTTTAACAGATGCGTTTCTAGTTTACGATTGCGTACAGACCGTGTCAGCTGGTTCGGTAATTAAATTGTTTTTTAATGATACGTAGAAAAGCGATCGGGTGTGGACCAGATACGGTTGAAAAGCGGTCGAATCGACTGGAAACGATAATGAATCAGAACGGAGGGAAGCGTAATGCAGTCTTTAAATAATCGTGCCACGAGATTAACGCTTAATCGTAACTGATAACTGAAATCTGTAGAAAGCCGAACGAAACCACGTTGAACACTCGTTCGAGACATCCTGCGGCTGTCTTCTATTATCTCGACGTATATATCATTGGACGGATTTCTTCACCTTTGCCTGAACATTTCCAGCTCTATAAATTGAACCGAGGAGACCGTTCGTGGTACGTTTTTTTAAATAATTGTACGATTTTTTTTTTCTTTTATTTGTTGCGTACTAGTGCTGGTGGTCTCTTTTTAGGATTTATAGAATATTTTACTGCTTTCAGATTTGCGATTTAGCTATGGTTATTTGGAAATTTAGCAGTTTGGAAATTTGGCAATTTGGCAATTTGGAAATTTAGTAATTTGGGAATATGGTAATTTAGAAATTTGGAAATTTGGAAAATTGGAACTTAAGAAATTTGGCAATTTGCGAATTTGGGAATTTGGCAATTTGGCAATTTGACAATTTGGGTATATGGTAATTTGTTATTTTGACAATCTGATAATTTGGAAATTTGGGAATTTGCAAATTCAGAAATTTGACAATTTGGCAATTTGGGAATTTTGCAATTTGGCAATTTAGAAATTTGGGAATTTGGGATTTTGGCAATTTGATAAATTAATACCTTTACAATTTGTCGATGTGACAATTTGACAATTTGGCAATTTGACAATTTGACAATTTCGTACTACCTGTTCGAAGCAGTACTCGTAGTTAAAACCAGCTACTGTGTTAAAAAAAAAAAGCCTCCGCCATTCTATACGATCGATTTCGCAGTAGTGAAGTGAATTTTTACGATGTTGTTCAAAGACTGCGGCGGTTCGAATCGCCGGGGTTGATGTAGCCTGAGTTAGGGGATGAATCTTTTGGAACGTGAACGAAACAGGGGTGAACCGAGGACATTTAAAGAGCATGTATTTATCAAAAATGAGTTTTAACATCGTGACAAAGTCAGAATCAAATTGATTGTAGCGATTTTGTCGAAAATTCATGAATTCAAAGGAGATTTTATTTGTGGACCTTTTCTGAAGTATAATACATTCACACGATACATCGATCCTCTCGAAACAAAAAAAAAGGGAAAACAGTTTCCACGACGTTTAATAGGCATTCCTACTCCGACACATTCCAAGAGATCGTAATACACGTCGAAAGTGGTTTTATAACGTTCTAGCGGTTGTGTTGGAATTTCCAAAAGTCTACGGTAAATTTCCCGTGTAAATACCTACTTAAACTTTCTCTCACAACCAAAACTTACTCTTATATAATAAGAGAATTACATTATATTTATTATCTAATGCTTTCTTCGAGACAAACGTAGGTAATAAAAATATCGTCGCTGGATTTTTGTTCTTCCTTGTATCGCATACTTTAATTAAAATTATTGACTCTTTGATCGTCGCGTGGGTCATCGGCATCATAAATTGTAGATAATTGAAAAGAGTTATACGAAATTTCAAGTGGTATTAGTACCACATTATAATAATTATTATTTGTATTACTAATATTATATTAATTACTCAAGAATAGAAAATTGAAACTGGAGATTTAAAGCAGCCGCGGTATTTTTAATAATTTTGATCGTCCCGTGCCATATTATATTCGTTTTTGTAACACTCATCGTCGGTTACCCCCATTATAATCGAGGCATTAACCTTTGGATCGCTGAGATTTATTTAAATATCGTTTAACTGACGATAAGTATTATTTTCCAACGTGTGAAATAGAAACTTTGCGTATCTGATTTTCATTTAAAACCCGTTCCATGCGTTATCCCAAGCTTTGCAGTTGGAAAGTTAAACAATACGATATTTCTATTAAAAAATTATTAAATAACACACGAAACATTAAGATCTAAAATTGTCTTGAACACGTATCCGATACGGTTTCGTGTTTAATGAAACGAACTACAAGTTGAAAGTGTACTTGACACTGGTAATTACATTGGATTTTAATTAAATTGCACGCGTTATCAATCAACGCTCTTATCAAAACTGATAAATAGCTCTCTTTCAGAAGAGAGAAAGAACCTTCTGTTATTGACAAACTTTCCATCAATCAAATCGAAGTCAATGAACAAAAAACAGCAAGACGATTGGTATATAGTGGATTTTTGAATTTCAGCACGATCAGACTGGTGGCTCGGGTGACTGAATGGATACAACAAAGTTCGGACGCTTCAGGATCGTTGGGTTCCTGTCGTTATGGCTGCTTCAGGTTGCATTACCCGGTGCAGGTGCATCGTACAGCATCGGAGTAGGCAGGGCAGACACCACGGGACCAAGCGCTGAAGTCATTTTCGTTAGTATTTTATTTGATTCGCCCTGTGAAACTTTGGCTCACGAAGTTGCATGAAAAATTGTTATACGGAATTTAAGGATCGAGATATGATAAATAAGCGTTCTGGTTATAATTGGGAAAGGTGCAATTTAATATCGGAAGTATTATGAAAATTGTGGCGATTTGTATTTGATAAAATTTCTATCGGCTTTGCTGTGCTATATATGATTGGAAAGGCTGCAATTAAATATTAGAAGTATTTTTGTTTGGAAAATTGGGAATTTGGCAATATGATAATTTGGAAATTTGAGAATTTAGTTATTTGGGAGTTTGGCAATTTGATAATTTGGAGATTTTGAAAATTTGTAAAATTGGGAATTTGGCAATTTGTTGATTTGGAAATTTTGGAATTTGGCAATTTGGCTATTTGAAAATTTAGAAATTTGACAATTTGGATAATTGGCAATTTGATAATTTGGAAATTCGGGAATTTGGCAATTTGATAATTTGGAAATTTAGAAATTTGGCAATTTGATAATTTGGAGATTTGGAAATTTGACAATTTGAAAATTTGAAAATTTAGGAATTTAGCAATTTGTTGATTTGGAAATTTTGGAATTTGATAATTTGGAAATTTGACAAATTGGATAATTGGCAATTTGGCAATTTGAGAATTTGAGAATTTGGCAGTTTGGAGATTTTATATTAGAAATATTTCGAAAATTATCCCAATTTATATCTAACAAAATTTAGCCCTGGGAAGCGTCAAAAAGTAATTAAATATCCTTTAATTAAAAACCTTATATACCTACAATCAATCAAATATATTTCCAATATAACATCCAAACAATGTTTCTATTAACAACATCCAAATCCTTCAATAGCAACGCCCCCGCCACCAATAAATCGTCGTAAAGTTTGAAATACTTTCAATTTTTCAATTATATCCCATGCTGTTTCAATCATACCCAAGATAGTCACTTATTCAAACGAATCTTGAAGAAAGAATAGCAGAAGTCCGCAAAACGAATTGAATATTCTTCTCTCTGTGAATAACAAGGGTGCAATGTAACAATATCTTCGATTCGTATGCCGAGTAAGTAGATACAGTAGATCGAATTGTTTGTTTGTTTTCCAGATGGGCTATGCAAAGATCGATCAGAAAGGATCAGGAATTCATCTTCGAACGTTCTCGCGAGCGTTCATCATCGACGACGGGGAGCAGAGGTTCGTCTTCGTCAGTGTGGACAGCGCGATGATAGGGAACGGTGTTCGACAAGCGGTAATCCTTTCTCTTCTACCCTCTTCTACTTTTTTCTTCTTTTTTTTTTTTACCATCCCCGATCCTTGATTCCTCAATTTGCCAAGGCATTTCACGCGTCGCTGCCAAACCATATTTCGATTTCAACGAAAACATCCAAACAGATGTACAATGTTTCGAAAGGATTAGTCTCAGAATTCTTTCGCTTATCGAAAATTTCACCCTTTCGTTGGAGAATATTACAGATAACAAATTTCTGATAAATAATACAATAATTATTCGTTAACGAGAAACAAAAGTTGAAAGTTGAATAATAAAGTTCCCCTTTGTACTCGAGTGACGCCACAGGAGCGACATATGCGATTTATTAGAATATTTTAAAATATAAAATTTAAGTAAAACTTACACTGCAATATAGAAAATTATCGACAAAAATAAAAATAAAAAGTTTTCTTCTAAAATACTGCTTTTGGATTTTGAAATATTTAGCGGGTAAAAGATGCTTCGAGTGTAAAGGGTTGAATAGTTTTGAAAACTAAAAGATGACGGTACCTCGTGATTAGTATGATTAATTAAACGTCTAGAAGAACTAATAGCAGTGAAAGGATTAAGTAAACTGTCTGAGATTTAATTATCAAAGCCACCAATAATTATAAAAATGTCTTGAATCGTTTAACCTTCAAAACTAAGATTTTTCCCCATTTCTTTTGCCTCAGAAAATTCGTAATTTCCATCATGTGAAAACATTTGAAAATTTTTTTTTGTTCTTAATTGCTGAGCCACCAAGGCAATGAAATTTCTTACATAGATTTTCTAAATAATTCGTCGATTGATTTTGTACATACAAATCCATAATTGCAGGTGTTGGACAAGCTTCGTTCACAGTTTGGCAATATGTACACGGAGAAAAACGTGATGATCAGCAGCACTCACTCGCATTCGACACCGGGTGGATTCATGATGGATGTCTTGTTCGATCTCACCACCTTTGGTTTCGTCAAAGAGACGTTCGACGCGATGGTCAAAGGAATAACGAAGGTATACCTTTCATCGAAACAACGATTAATCGTAATTTTGTCGTTTAATCGATCTGCTTTACAAATTCTTATTATTACTCGTAACACTCGTAATATTAAAATTTACAGTCAACGGTGGTTCATTTTTTAGAGTATCGAACGTGCTCATTACTCGGTGGTACCTGGTCGAATTTTCATCACGCACGGCGAAGTGTACGATGCAAATATCAACCGAAGTCCTTTGGCGTATCTCAACAACCCTAAAGCTGAAAGGGACAGGTGAGGAATTATTATTTAACCCTTGGAATTCCATTTCCTCCTGAATTTCCTCGTAATTCGAAGAAGGGATATGGTTTAGGTCTGTTGAGAGGCTGATGGTAATTGATCGTTTTCAGGTACAAATACGACGTTGACAAGACCTTAACCCAGATGCAGTTCATCGCTGCCAATGGCAGACCATTGGGTGTCATCAATTGGTTTCCCGTGCATCCAACGAGCATGAACAATACCAATCATCTGGTGTCCAGCGATAACGTGGGCTACGCATCGATTCTCTTCGAAAAATCTATGAACCAGGATTCCTTAATTGGAAAGGTAACTTTATTAGCGGTGGTTGTCTGATATAATCGTAAACGATTTAATTATCGATCGACACTTCGAGAAAATTGTTTTCAGTGTAACAGGAAATTTTTATTAATTCGAATTTAGGTAAATAACGATTCTTTTTTCATTTTTCAATACATTGACTGGCATGCCGAGGTGGTTGTTTCATTAATCATTGCTTCTATGTTTGAAGGATATTAATCTATTATTATTTCTCGAGTTCACGATGAGTATTTCTAATTAAATAATTAAATAATTGATGGATTCCTGTAGAAATTCAAGTGTCTATTATATGTATGGCATGGCAGTCGACGTGTACTTTATTTGTCATTATTATATTACGTATTATTTTATTGCGCGTTTATATAAAACATAAACAACGTTACAGACGTTTGGTATTCGTCTCGAATCGACCCAAGAATTGTCAACAAAGACCAAGCAGTCTGTACCGCAAAAACATTTCCGAGCCACCCGTTTCGAGAATATCGTAAACAAAACCATCGTTCGACACGGTTCCCAGGTAGAAAAGGATCAGTTTAAGACGGAACGCCAACCGGGACGTTCCGTTCACGTGTCGGAACTAATTGCTTTAATTATTCCTTACCGTATCAACAAATTATACATTCGACACAATAACCATGGTACCACGCGTAAACGTCGGAATCCTGAAACGTGAACTGAATTTTCATTAAATTCAATTCGTTTAAACAATACTGCGATTTAAAACCGATCGAAATCGTTTGCGTGTAAATGTTTGACGATTAATTAGAATTAATCGGGCACAATTGATTCGGTATGTAAATCTCGCGAGTGTGAATTTGTGAAAAAAAATTTGCAAGATATTTCGATTGGAACCAGGGTGCGTTCGTGGCGTCGTTCTCGTCGACGAATTTGGGCGACGTTTCACCAAACACACGTGGACCAAAATGCGCGTTTTCCGGGAAAAATTGTTCGGAACAATACACCTGTCCTGGAAAGAAGGAGGCGTGTTTCGCTTCGGGACCAGGAAAGGACATGTTCGAGAGCACCAGCATCATCGCCAACAAGATCTTCGAGGAGTCGTGGGTGAGTGAATTTTTTTTCCTTTTATCGTTCAGCCATTATTTTAACCTTCTTAAGTCAGTTATTTGAAGTAGGGTAAATAAATTAACCCTTTGCACCCCAGTGACGCCCCTAAGGGGATGTATTGAATTTACCGGGGTATTTTTAAATAAGCTTTATTTATATTAAGATATAGAAATTAACGAAAGGAATAAGAATAAATAGGCTCGTAAGTCCTTAAATTATTTTTAAGTCTTTGCAAAGCGTGAACAATATTCTATATTATTTCATATTTTGAGTTTGTAATAATTTAATTGAGAAAGTTCAGACGTCGTTTTAGATAAATGTATATATTGTATCTTATTGAAATTTGATGCTTGAAATAGAAATACTGAAATTAAATTGTATACAAGATAAGAGTATCGGTAAAATTTCTGATTCGATAAATCTAATCTGTAATACCAATTAAGTTTATTATCGAACTAGTTGACCGAGGATCGATTTCACTTTGATACAATTAATTTCAAATGTAATAATACAATATTCAATTTTTCATACCAAAATACTCTGAAAGTTGCAAATAAATATTTCTAATATCATACAAAGTTTATAAATATGAAAATTTTCCAAAAATTGATTAATCGTGTGTTTAATCTGCAGTTTAAACAGAATTATCTATATTTGAATACTTAATCCACTTGTCGTTAAACGATACTCAAAATTTTGCAAGATTTTCATAAAATTATATCAAATGACTACGGAATAGTTACGATAATAATCGCGTTTAAAACGCCGCTAATTTTGTACACTTCCGGTCGGAGAAGGCAGTAATTAGAATACGCTATTGGATGAATGATATCGTAACCAGAGGCGTAAAAAAAGAAAAAGAAAACCGCTAGCAAACGCACACGGAAGAAAAATCCTGGATACGAGATAATAATCGGAAGAGCAAAGAAAATTATGCACCGTTAAGAATGATGCCTTAAGTATTAATTAAAATTAGAATAAATGGCTGTGGGTGCAACTGGCACCCTGGCCATTTATCTTCCTACGCGGTTTTTCCTCGATTTTTCATTACTTTCCTGATTCTAAGAATAAGATTCTATCTTCTGAAATAAGAAAAGAGATACCGAATGTTTTGTACAATCATTTATTTATTCTTTATTTACATATACAGCGTGGTGTTCTCGTACAAAAGAAATTATTAGGTTGAATATATTTGTTAATCTAATGCGTGACAAATTTTACCGACAATCATTTCTTTCGTACAAGACAGATCAGGTCATTTTCAATTACCTTTCTTTTCTGTTTCAAGATTCCAAAGAATCTGGAAAAAATTCTAGCAAAGTGTCTACTATATCGTTATATCGTTTGGTAGATGAAACGTTTGAAATTTTGATAATAAAAATAAAAAATTGACTACTTGCTCGGTATCATGTCACAGATTAAATGTTATAAAAGGTAGAAACATTGTATCAAATCCTTGAAAATCCTAGATATAATCGAAATTTGACGGTGTCTGAATGTCAATTAATGATGCGTTTGAATTAAATTTCTACTGCAGTCGTGTGCGATTTGTATCCTGACTATCAACGATAAATGCAGCAGTTTCAGACCTTCAACTTTTAATATTGTTAACGCGATTAATGTCCATGGATGGAACAATTGAAAAATTATTTAGAATAATCATCGAATAAAAGGGAATGGAAAGTAGGACCAGAAATAATCGTATATACGAGCATTTTTTTTTTCTTCTTCTCCCGCCACTTTCTACCGGTTAACGAGCAGTAAACGCTCGTTTACATATTCCCGTTGTAATTCACAGAATTGCAAATTTGCACAGACGTATCGTTGTTTCGAATCAAAGTTTTCTCCGAACGTTAAGTTTTTCCTACACCATGGAAAACGTTCTGTGTTCAAACCCCTTGTCGTACGATAAAAATATCTATCAAATGATAAGAAAATTTGTGATTTGAATAGAAATTTTGAAGTTTCGACTCGGAAGATGAATGATGTAGAAAAAAAGAGAATAACGAAGATTGTAAAAGTAAAACGACTGTATTCTTTAAAATACCTATAATCTATAAATATTTAATCGATAATCGCACCGGAGTCTCGCAAATCAATTGCAAACTCCTTAGTCCAACACGTGGATGATCGATGAATAATACAATTTTTACATAATTGAATATTATTTTACAATCGATGCACCGTCGTCGATCATCGACGTGTCCGTTTAAATAAACCCTTGATCTTCGACCCTGTATCATTGTTTCCTCCCCAGGCAAAATTAACCCTTCGCCTTGATTATTTTCTTAATGATCAAACATCTTAGATAGTCTAAACTAAGCATAGTTTCGGAAATTTGACATCAGCAATAATTGGAAATTTTGGAAATTTTATAGTAGCAATTTCGGAAATTTTAGATTAGCAATAATTGGAGATTTTATATTAGAAATTTTGGAAATTTTATACTAGCTATTTAGGAAACTTCAGATTAATAATTTCGGAGATTTTGTACTAGAAATTTACGAAATTTTATATAAGAAGTTTTGGAAATTATATATTAATAATTGGAAATTTTGGAAATACAATACCACCAATTCTGGAAATTGTGTACTCCCAAATTAGGAAATTTTACACTTACAATTGTGAAAATTTAATACTCCCATTTCTGAAAATTATAAAATTTCCATAAGCTAGCAATTCTGAAGATTTAATACCAGCAATTCTTTTACAACAAGAACAACAAACAATTCTCATAACTTCCTTATAAAAATTGAAAAAATTGTCCTATATCATAATCTCCTGTGATCATATAACACATACAATCACAGCTGATTACTTTATCGATCATATTTGATCACAACGAGTGACGACAAGACAAAGGGTTAATCATCTATCTTAAATTGGGCACACGTTCAGTAATGTTTCTCATAGTCTTCGTAACTGTTGTAATACGCCGGCGACACGTACTTCGCGACAGGTATAGGTTTCGGATGTATAGCTGGTCCAACTTTCTTCACCACAGCATTGAAACCATTGTGATCGTCGGCGGTATATTCGACGATCCTGACACTTCCGTCGGGTTCGTTGACGCTGTACGAACCATGGACCACGTCTCCATCGCGAACCTCGTGTTGAGTTTTCACATCTCCGGTATGGGGATCGTGAACACCGTAATTAAACGTATACTTTGGATGGGCCTAAAAGAGACGAATAGAAAATTATTTTTTTTTTTTTTTTCTAGAAATTTGGAATAAATCAATAACAAATCTGGTCCAATTATTTCTTCAATCAATTTTAATTATATTTCCAATAGGAAAATTGGTATTGGGTGAAGTTGAAAATTAGATCTTCTCTAAAAATGTCCAATAGATCATTAATGATTCTTTTTAGGGCTTAGAAAACGTTTCGTTTGATGTCTTAAAAATTGACAAATATCAGGGAATAATTAAAGCAAGATAAAGTATAATTTCCATCTCAATAAAATATCTCTAGCATAATCCTTAATAATTGAAATAGCAATAAATATTTTCTCCTCAATAATCTCTAATAAATCAATAATTTTCTGTTTAAAATAAAGAACGGTATCAATAAAGTTCCAAATTTCAATTAATTCCATTTCCAACCAAATTGGGAATGAATACATAAAGTAATAATGTTATACGAATTTTAAATGATAGAAATTTCTTCATAGTCGTTCCGAGCGCATTTGATGGTGGTAGAAATTTCGCAAGCGATTTTCCGCCAGACAAAGCACGTACTTGCTATAATTCAAAGACGATCTTAAAACGAGCGAGAAAGCGTCACGGAAATGCTGGCGACAATGAGATACATCGCGGAAGGTGTTCCTATGCCAAGCACCACTTTTCACAGCCAGGAATTTCAATTACCATACAGGTGACACGGCTCGAAACGGAGTCGTGCTCGTTATTCTTACATTAGAAACAGTTTTACCAAAGACAATTTGTATTCCATCCGCCGATAGTGCTGGATCGTTTCGAAATTTTAAGGATATAATCAATTTTTGATACGCAAGTTGGAGGATTAATAAATTAAAATATATTGGAGTTCATAGAATTGTTAGAAAATCGATAGAATAAATATAGTATTATGAAATATACATATTGTATTTAAAAATTGGTTAACACTGAATCTACCGACACAAATTGGAAATAAAATGGAGAAATGAATAATTAAATAATGAAACGTGTGCTAAGATATACATCAAATCTTTATCGTGATAAATAAAAGTATTCTAATAAATGTTGTGTGTCAAAATAAGAAACACTCGATCGGTAGGTTAAGCATTAAGATATATTTTTCAAATTTTTATTTCCAATAGAAAGAAGCTAATTTCCTTTAATTTCCGACATGTCGAATCAATAAAAGTCAATTAGAATATCAATGTATGATAAATTTTCTGCTAAGATTATTTATTGCTCGTGATATCGGATCGTTTCATAATTGCTTTCTGTCTTCTTCAATTCCCCAAACGCTTTGAAAATGAAGCTTAATCTTGTCGCGTCGAATTAATAACAGATAAATTTTTTATTAAAACGATTTATCTTAGTTGAATTATTTCATTCAAAATTTATGGTAGAAATCGATGTGACACTTACATAATAGTCGTGATCATGGTCAGCGTGATGGTCGTAACCATGCGATCCATGATCGAGGGTTGCAGTCAAATGTACAGGTGAAGCGGACACCGAGTGCACTGGAACTGCTACCGTTGGTAGCACCGCGTGTCCGTCGTATTCGGCTGATCCTGATTGCGCGTATCCTTCGTAAGCCTCGTAGTCGCTATAAGAAATCCCATGGCCCCCATTGTAGCCGCTCAAAACTACTGCTTTGCCGAAGGCGATTGTGGCGCACAAAAGGCATAAAACCTGAAACTGTAGTTTACATTTAATTATTAATGGTTTGGTATCAGTGTCTTTTGAAAATTTGGTATTAGCATTGTTGGGGAGTTGGTGTCAATATTGGTGGATATTTTGGGGGTGATATTATTATTGGAATTTTCGGATTAGGATTTTTCGAAATTTTAGTATTTGTTTCGTTGGAATTTTGGTGCTGGGGTTTTGTTCCAAATTTTAGTTATAGTATTGTTTGAAATTTTTGTATTATTATTATGGGGATTTTGGTGTCAATATTATTCCAACTTTTGGTGGTGGTATTATTGGATTTTTCGAAATTTTAGTATTTGTTTCGTTGGAATTTTGGTACTGGGGTGTTGTTCGAAATTTTAGTAATAGTATTGTTTGAAATCTTTGTATTATTATTATGGGGATTTTATTATTTCAACTTTTGGTGGTGGTTTTATTGGATTTTTCGAAATTTTAGTATTAGTATCGTTGGAATTTGGGTGCTGGGGTTATTCGAGTATTATTTGAAATTTTGACACTGGGGTTATTCGAAAATTTGGTATTAATATTGTACGGAACTCGGTATTAATATTATTCGAAATTTTGGTAACGGTATTATTGAAATTTTCGAAATTTTAGTATTGGTATCGTTGGAATTCTGATATTAGTATTATCCGAAATATTCGTATAAATCGTATTATTCGACTTCTAGTCCAAATATTACTTAAAATTGAAGTATAAATGTTGGAATCTTGTCGCTAACCCCCATATAGATCAACAAGATCAACAATTTTGTAAATAATTCTTTCAAGCGTATTTTTAAATATTTTTTACAATTAATAAATCATACGTATAAAAAATGTTCGTAGTTGTAATCACGATAGACTTAATACGCACAACTGTGAGTTTGACGATCGATATGACAAGGCACGAACACGCAATTCAAGCATAATGAAAAGTTATTAGCTCCGTTAACAGCATAGTTCGTGGATCTTTCTCTCATAATTCATCGTCGAACGATTTAAACGCATCATCGTCCTCTCATAAAACGTAACGATACGAAGGATCGTTATTACAAAAGTTCCTTTTCCATCGATCCGATTAGATATTAGACCGTGATCCTGTTCATTTTACGACCATCTTACATACTGTTGATATACTGACCGTACATGGGTAGCATTCTGAAGATATTCAACCGCATTCGAGTGAAAATCATGCCTGATTGGATATCGATTTTGGTGTCAGTACCTTTATATTCAACTTTAACCCATTTAAACTTTCAACGATTATTACGTGAAATTTCAGTACACATTGAGAGTAACACGACCCAATATTAGAACAATCTTCGAAATTATAAGAAAACTTCTGTTAACGTTTGGAAGCGTTAGATCGGAGGGGTTAATAGTAAATTGAGCGAATAACGATCGAAAAGGATCGATTCGAAAATTTCTTGTCCTATTGTCATAATCGTCGCATCAAATTTTGTATAATCGAATAATTAACAAGGGGCAAAGAAAATAAAATGTAATGTAATACCTCAGGGTTACACGAGCGCATAGAGGGATAATTCTCAACCTTCTATAGTTACAGTATTATTATTTAAATAACTTCCTATTTTACGAATCTCGTAAAATATCTATCGCATCCCCTTAGCGTATCAATTCAGATTAATTAACTTTGAGACGTTGGTCGACCAACGATCCATGCGAAAATCAAAGTGTCAACAGACTTTTCGTAAGACCCTTGAAAGGGTTAACGAACGGAAAGCTTGGAAAGTCGATCGAGACTCGTGCGAGAAAGTTGCTCGCGTTTCATCTTTCGCGTCTCGTCGGCGTCCTTCGGCGCGTGTCTGTCTCGTCTCCGCGAACAAAAGTATCGTTTTTCCACTTTCTCACCGACCTTGGTTCGAAAATTAATACACGGAAATGCGGTCGAACGATATCCGGTCGTTTCCGTGTCGCGTGGATTCCGACGATAAACCGCGAACAAAATCGCGAAACGTTTTATTCCTCGATACCTCGTCAACGTGTACCGATTGTCTCCGAAGAACGGACAAGATGATGTATCGGGAGAAATATTTTTCTTTCGAAATTGAAAGATCTTTTTTGAAGATAGTCTTGGCTGGAAATATCATATTTTTCTGTTTAACACGTTGACTGGCACAGTGAAAACGGACGTGTCTAGTCAGACACGTTGAAATCCTAATTAGTACGAATACAATCAACTAATTTTCAAATTTAACTTTTCAATTCGATAGCTAGCATAATTAGCTTAATGTTAACGTTATCCGTGGTTTATTTGATCATTTCTGTTGGTAATTATTTGATTGTACAAAATTTCGGGTGTCGTGGCAGCCAACGTGTTAATGCAGCGGTTTCCAACCTGGGAGGCGCGAAAATTTTGTAATAAAATATTAATTTTCACTCTCCACACTGCCCCCAAGATTTGATAAACTTTTTGTCAATAAACAACAACACTCGCATTTAACTTTGATGCGGTAGATGTAGTTGATTTAAATGATTAAAATGAATTCAATATAAAAATAAATACACATGAACGTATATGTATATTATAGCAAAACCTTATTATTATTCTTGTAGTTTTCAGTTTTTCTTTTCTGTTGTAAGAAAGTTTTTATTATTTAAAACGTGTTTATATTATTATATCTATTAAAAAAATAAAAGGTAGGGAGGCGCGGAAAAATTTTTTTTTCGTGGAGGCGTAGTTGCATAAAGGTTGGAAACCGTTGGCTTAATGGATAGATTATCCACGGCTCTGAAATGGAAAAATAAGCTCTACTGTTTTATAACTGGATAATAATTCAAAATTAAGGGGAATATCCTTTAGTTTCAATTTATACTCGATTGTTCCGCCACTTAATAATTAACTAACGATTAAAGGTTCATTAATCGGTTTTCAGTTTTAAAATGAGAAAATAGAGACACTATTACTTAACTTTCAGTTTTCCCCGAATTGTAGCTCGCGTAATTTTCATTATTTCAGTATTTTAGACGAAATAATCATAATCAAAGGTTTACTGCTCGGATTTTAGTTAACAAAGTGCTATATCTTTAAGAATCTTGAGATAGTAGATTTTTTAAAACTTTGAAATTTTCGGATAATATTTTAAGATATTTACGTTCCATTTTGCTATAATTTTGTCTTATTCCTTTGCAACAGTGATTTTAATATAAAATACACAGAGCAATCGTGGATTTAATTATTGATCTAATATAATAGGGATACAGGAAAGCCTGGTTGGCTGGCAAGAATCAACGAAACAAGATATCAAAAAACAATAAGATTAATATAAAAAAGTTTCTTCGAAAGCTTCTTCTATATTAACCCTTCTGTACAAGTGTAACATGTATGAAACGAAGTTTATTCCTGAAGAACAAGACTATTTGCCGATCCATCGGCAGGATATTCCGATCGGGGGGGAAAAAAGTCTTGGAAATACGCTGGGAAAGTTAATTCGATAAGAAAAGTTTCAAAGAAAAATCTTGTATACTAGCATACGAATTTTTAATTGCACAATTTAATTATTTAAATTTAGATCTTGGGTGTTTCGTCAGTTTGACTTATTAATATTCGAAATATTTTCCTGTATGGTACATTTTATCCAAAGCAAGTACTTATAGTGTCTGTTATGGTTATAGTATCACGAGTAAGTATTTACGTTAATTAATTATTGCAAATTAACGAATCGAGGCCCAATTGAAGAATAATATAATTTATCAAAGATCCAGTTCCACTGGAATAGTTCTGATAGAATGCACCAAAAATACAGAGATATGTGAATTCCATAAGCATCCAAGAAAATCGCACAAAATATTCGAAATTATTATGTTGCCTCTACCAAATTTTATAACCACGTCAGAACATATAAATAAAACCTTAAACTGAGGTATCAAGAGACAGTGCTCTATATATTTTCTAATTAATTTTTCTTTAAAAAAAAAAAAAAAAAAAAAAAAAAAAAAAAAAAAAAAAAACGAAGCTTCGTAGGACAAAAAGTTATTCTACCATTTCGACGTCTTTTGAACCCTAGAATCTCCCATATCCCCTTCGAACCACGATACACGACCCATCCCCTATGTATCGAGCACCAAAGTCGATTCCCACGCACGCACACAGAGATTCCGTGTTTTCTTTTTCTGTTTCTGTCTTTTTTTTTTACCGTCGTACCTTGAGCATGGTGATCGAGTTGGACGGTGTTCGGTGTGATAAAACTGTGTATGAGAAAACAACACGATACTCACTGATAGCCGTTACACCGGGACGATCCTCTTTATATCTATCTCCCACCCGAGGCGTGCAGAAGTTACCGGGCAAAAGCTCCTACCATCGTCCACCCCCACCTGGGATATTCGGTGTTTCTTCCTGTGAGAAGACGGCCAACAGACGGTTGTACGGTAACCGCACGTTCGTCCACGTGCCGGCGTAAGAACCGGCGAAAGGATGCTCGTTTTCTTGCGGCCACTTCCGGTCAACATCGAACCGACACCAGATGAAACGCGACGGGCTGGGCGAAATTTTAAGATACGCGAGAGATTGAGAATAAAAAATATATAATAAGTGTGTTGAATATATTTTTGGGTTGCTTGGTTGCTGATGGTATTATTCGGGATTTGCGGAGTTAGTAAAATTATTATTTGGAAGCTTCAAAGTTTGTAGAAATATTATTTCCAAGTTTGTCAGTTTGTAGAAATATTATTTGGAAGTTTCTAAGTCCCTAAAGATCCTAAAGTTCCTAAAAGTAACATTCGGAAGTTCCAGAGTTTTTGAAAACAATATTCGGAAGTTCCAGAGCTCCTAAAAATAATATTCGGAAGTTCTAAAATTCCTAAAAATAATATTCGAAAGTTCCAAAATTTCTAAAAATAATATTCGGAAGTTCCAAAATTCCTAAAAATAATATTTGGAAGTTCCAAAATTCCTAAAAATAATATTCGGAAGTTCCAAAGTTCCTAAATTAATATTCGGAAGTTCCAAAATTCCTAAAAATAATATTCAGAGGTTCCAGAGTTCCTAAAAATAATATTCGAAAGTTCCAGAGTTCCCAAAACCAATATTCGGAAGTTCCAAAATTCCTAAAAATAATATTCGGAAGTTCCAGAGTTCCTAAGAATAATATTCAGAGGTTCCAGAGTTCCTAAAAATAATATTCGGAAGTTCCAAGGTTTCTAAAAATATTACTCGGAAATTTCAAAGTTTCTAAAAATATAGTACTCCGAAATTTCTTAGTGCCTTAAAATATAGGCAGTATTTCTTTTCCTAATATTCTATTTTGAAAGATACAATATTTCCAAACAAAGCGAAACGGTTCGTAAGCGTTTCTTACAAATTGGCATTACATTGAAATTAACTCTCAACAGTGTATCCGCTTGCAAAGAACGCTATTGAAAGTTTCTTATGCGAATTTTACTCTCAAACGGACCCATAGATCAGTTGAAAGATGAAGGATTGAAAAAATCAAATTTATAGATCCGGATATCATTTCGTAGAAGTTGAATTTTGCATAAAATAGTTGTTTTAATAATAAAATGAATGAAAGATTGAAAGATATGGAATTAAATACGGTACATGGATCAAGATATCTTTCCTTTTTATAATTTAAGCAGTGCTTTGATTGTTAATCTACGTCCTTCGTTGTTTTAAACTACGTATATTGCGTATATTAATTGTTTTTTTTAACATTGAAATAGGTAGTGATGAAAGGTAACAGGTGGTTTTTAGGTGCCTTCAAATTGAAATTCGAATCTTAAATAATATTTAATCGCCAATTACTGGCTTATTTGTATTTTTTGCTACGATAATTGCATAAATTGATTATTTTAACATTGAAGCAGGAAATAATGATGAAATTGATGGATAGAAATGGCGCAGTTGATTTTTAGATATCAATTTTTGAACATTATTTAAAATACACTGCATGTACAATTAATTTAGAATTAAATTTGCCTTCTGATGAAAATTATTCAAATACATATATACTAATTTTATACATTCAAATTTAGAATTAAATTTTACTTTTTATAAAAATCTTTCATCTTACATTGTTCATATATTTTCATATATTATTTATGATAGTTTTATCGAAGTTGTGAATTTGATCGTGGTTTATAAATGACCTACAAAGTCTTCTGTAATAATTAATGTAAGTACTTGCGTCCAAAATGTTCGAAGACAGGAAGGAACATTTATTTAGCAAGAAATTACGTGTATGCTGAAACAGCAGAGGCGTGGTTAGGTGTCGTAATATTTAGGAGAGTCGGAACAAAGCTTGCTCGAGTACTCGTGTGCATAAATAATGGAGCACACCTTTGTACGTTGCACTAATCTTCGGCTTGATGCAATCCTGGATTTAATAATTACTTCGTGAACGATAACAGACCTCTTAATCTTGCTTAAATTGACGTGACGCGAAGATACGGTAACAGAAATCCGTTCTTCCTTCCTGTTTAATACATCGGGTGTCGAGAACGTTGGATAATCTTGAATAATATTGAAATTCAGTATATAAAATAGGGTGGGAGAATAAATAATTAAATGCTGGAAGTTTCTTTCCTTGAAATTACAAGTATTTTGCAATTAGTTGTATTCTAAAATTACTGATATTATAGAATTCGTAATATTCAAAGAATTAGTAATATTCGAAAATTACAAATGTTCTAAAATTACTAATATTCGCAAATTACAAATATTCTAAAATTACTAATATTCGCAAATTACAAATATTCTAAAATTACTAATATTCGCAAATTACAAATATTCTAAAATTACTAATATTCGCAAATTACTAATATTCGCAAATTACAAATATTCGCAAATTACTAATATTCGCAAATTACAAATATTCTAAAATTAATAATATTCGATAATTAGTAATATTCGAAAATTAGTAACATTCGCAAATTACAAATATTCTAAAACTAGTAATATTCTAAAATTACTAATATTCGCAAATTACAAATATTCTGAAATTACTAATATTCGAAAATTACAAATATTCTGATATTACTAATATCCTAAAATTATTAATAATTATATCCTAGAATTATTACCGCTTCAGCAACCCGACACCCAAGGATAATAATAAAAAAAAAATCTAAAATCTTTCAATTTAACAAATTTACTCTTTCCAGTGTTAGAACATCGACTATCGTGGGTTCATCGGTATCCCGCATCTCAACTGTATCAGATTCATAATCAAAGTGTTAACGATCCATATTCCATATTATTCCGTGTCACATTACAACACTGTTGTTTCTACCATTCCACTCAACGCATTAAATCAGATGTACAACCTTGATTATATCTAATCTCTGCAACAATTCAAGGTTCATAAAAAAAAAAAATATTTTTCCAAGCAATTTTCTATCGTATCTATACCATCTGAAATACCTTTTCCTCTTCGATTCAAGATCAAAACTGAGTAATTAAATAAAACCAGGGGAAACGATTGAACGTGACTCAGAAAGTGACGATCACGAAGAATGCTTTCGTGTGAAACTTTTCATTGACTAAGGTCGTTTGATCCGACCATACAATGAAACGAGCAATTTTCTTATTTAATTTTCTTTTTTTTTTCTTATTTAATATAAAAATACTTCGTACCTGGACATTCGTTTTACGCAACACGATTTCTCATCTCGATTCGACATTACGATTAAAAAAGATTCTCAAACTCTGTTAAACGTTGACTTATATCGGTTTTGTTTGAAAATAAATACACAAATAAAACGTTAATTGTTAATAAATCAAAGAATTGTAATTGCCAATAATTCTTTAATGATATTTGATAAATATTGTCAAAGCTTTTGCAATCCCCAAATTCTACTCCACCACCCCATATAAATTGTACCCTAATATCAAAGAAATAATTATAATTTATATAACTGTCATTTCGAATTTGTTGTTATAATTGTCGATAAATAGTATAACACATTCTGTATTATTTAACACTAGAACTACCGACTGGGTCGAAATGACTTGCTTCAGATTTCTTATTTTAAATAACAAAATTTATTCAAACATTTTCGTCGACATGTAAATTGAGTTTTATATCAAAATAAGGAACTATTCTATAAGGTAGTTTACATTTCATCCTTTACTTAATTTGTTTTCTATTTTAGTTTTAATTTAAAAGTATGGTTACTCTGGATGTCGGTAGTTTCAGCGTTAATTTTCTTTTACTTACCCCTAAAACACCCCCGAGGACACGTGCACCCTAAGTTGGGAACCTCTGATTTAATATGAATGTTATATGGACGAACGTTATATAAAATGACGATTTCGCTCGTTTATTGTCATCGATTATGTCGGTCAAGAGCGTTATCGACGAAGAACAATGAAACTCGTTTTCATTCAATCCTTTCGTAACTAATCCAATTTGCAACCTATCTAACCCCAATTGATTTCGATCGAAGCTTCGACATTTAACGAAACACGAAATATTTTAACGTTTGAAAATTAAATTTCGATAAAATTCACCATTTAACGCATCCTCGGCATCCCTTCGTCCAACGATTCATTTCTTACGTCATCGAAATTTTAACTTACAATCGTACACGCTGATGCTAAATCAAAAGCTCGTTAATTTTCCGTTAGGATCCTTTTGTGTTTCGCCCTGATTTGCGAAAAAAAAAAAAGAAAAAAAAGAAGGGTGATTACAATTCAAACAACGACCACGTTGAAAAACGATTTAGTATTCCGTCTCGTACTCGATTCGCGAACAGAGATAAAAAAAAAAAAAAAAAACAAAAAAAAAGGGAAGAAGAATTCGCATTCAAACGTAGCGAGGAAAAGAACGCGGACGAGATTAGGATCAACCTTTTGCATCGTTCCCTCGACCTGGCATAAAGATACCGATCCTTTTTTCCTATCCTCGCTCATATGATTCATGTGTCTTTCGTTTTATAAATTCAGACATTCGGGACGAACGTTGGTCCGGTTCGCGACCGGTTTAAAAAGAACCACCACCGATTTGGATGTTGCGCTTTTTTTTTTTGTATACGTCCTGTTCGAAGACCTTTCGTTGCTTACAAATCTATTCTGATGAGTCCCGAAGGAAATTTCTGGCAAAACGTTAAAGCTGGTTTCGTATGGTAACGATGTTTATGAAGTTTATGAAGCGTGAATTTCAATTTTTCTACGATCGTACCTCCTTCCTTAGAAGATAATTCAAACGATATTACCTTATTCTCTGCATTGTCGACGTCTTGAATATTCTGACGCACGTTTCGCATATTTTAGCGTGCCGCGGATCCGTAAATCTTCGGTCGTTTGATAGCGAGTTCATTTTGGAAAAGTACTTTATGGATACGATGGCCGGGGACGCAGGGTTAAAGTGAATAGTTTAGGTATCGATACTTTTTCTAAAATCCCAATTTTAAATACTTTTGCGTATTTTAGTGTGTCGTAAATTCGTAATTATTTGTTTTTTTAGTAATAGCTTCGAAGGCCGGTCGGTCTAGTGGTAAAGTTTTGGGTTGATACAATTAGGTATCGATACTTTTTCTAAAATCCCAGTTTTAAACACTTTTGCGTATTTTAGTGTGTCGTAAATTTGTAATTATTTGTTTTTTTAGTAATAACATAGCTTCGAAGGTATTATGGTTAAGCATTGATAATCTTTCATTTGTCTGCTTTTGTTCCGTATTTTATTACGTCATAATTGTATAAATATTTGATTCGTAATATTATTGTAGCTTTGAAGGAAGGACGCCCTAGCGTTGAAGCTGAAAACGTACAATTTTGAGAATCTCCAAATTTTTGCCAATTTCTAGGGCCCGAAAACGCCCCAGTATTAAGTTTATAAACGTAAAATTAAAAGATTTTTACAATAATATTATTACAATAATTCAGTTTTGAAGGAAAAACAGCTTGCCATCGACATAAAATTTAATAATAATGTAATTTTTTTTCTTGATCTTTCTTTTTTTATTAAAACGGAACTCATAGAAATTGCTCCCGAAGGACCTTGCGCAGGCGAGGACGTGGTTTACGGCCAGTTAAAGTAGTTAATGCCCATGGTCAGACCGCGTGAAAGGGTCGTTAAAAAGAACAGTACCTCTCACCGAAGACATTTTGTCAGCTACGATTCTCGAAAAACATTCTTTCAACGTTTTGAACCACTATTTTGTCATTTTGAATCTCGAACACAATCCACGGTCATTCAGTTTTTTTTTTTTTTCCTAATCCCGTGTTACGAAACAACGAACCGATTGAAATTTTGCTTTGACGATTCAATTTCTAACTCTTCATGGTCAAAAATTGAAAGCGTTTCTTTACTATCAATCATGGTTGGTCAAGTTTTTGTTCGTCGATCGTCTGACACTGGACGTACACCGATGCGTTTCACTTGACACAGTGAAAACAACCGTGTGTGGTAAGACACGCTGTAATCGGAATTATTCAGAATACAATTAATAATAATTTCCCCGTTGCGATCTTGCATAACGATGTAAAATTTTAATTCAATTAATTGTTTCTTTGAATCGAGCCTTTATTCACGAACGAGATATCTCGCGATTACATTTTCGTTTCGAGGACGTCGAATATTAAGATATCTCGTTACAGAAATCCAACGACGAGATATTAAATTCGTGACTAAAATATTCCAATAGCCTCATAATAAAGATTACAAATGACACATAGGCAATATTTTAATTTGAAAATACCCACCAGTCGTCCCCATGCCAGCCTAATAGAATTATATTCGAAAGTTTCGGTTATTATGTCTTCAATTTCCAATTAATAATTCATGATACAGAAGTAAAACGTTAAAGTCACCAAATACGTGACATCGGCCGTCAATGTGTTAAAGAAAGTGAGAGCACGCTTTTTCTGTATTATTTTCCTTCCGATTCTATAGCGATCTGCGACGACCCGGTTGGGTTGAAACCTGGAAGAGACCCAGAACTCGTCGCCTCTGTTACGATTCTAACAGCCGTGAAACCGTGAAAGGTTGGCTCGTGACAGTAATGCCAAAACGATCAGATACATACTTTGCTAATGGTTGTTTTATGTACGAACGTTCACCGTGTGTCGTCCGAACGGATACTCAGTATGGTTGGCACTCTGGCACAATTTCAAATGTCAGAACGAACGATCACGGAAAAAGACTGCACTCCCATCGGATCCTGTTTTTTTTTTTCGTCGCCAATTTTCCGGTTTACATTTCCGTCCGTGTCGAGGATCGAGGCTTCTTGCGTTGTTCAGTTCTTAAAGTCGATATTTTTTTTTGTAGAACTAATGATGATATTTGAGATAGGTTTCATGAGTGAAACGTTGGTGTATTTTTTAACGTGGGCCATCATTGGACCGCGGAGGATTTTAATTTGAAATCGGTACTTTTCGCATCTGAAAAGCATGGTTCGTCGAAATTTTATTATTTAAGATACCTAATGTGGTTGGTATGCGTGGATCAATAATGACCCACGAAGAAATTTTTATTCGAGTAAGTACTTTCACTCCAAATTTTATTATTTGAAGGAGCTTTGTATGCGTGGGTCACCAATGAGCCACGGAGGAATTTTTATTCAAGTACTTTCACGCTGAAAAGTATTATTTTGATTATTTGAAAGGTCTTTGAATGCATGGGTTACCGACGAAACGTTATTCGTTATTCGTTGCATGCGATATAGTCGATCCAACCGCTACTTTTCTCCGTGTATTTCAGTTCGTATAAAATAAGCTTAACCGAAACGAATGATCGGTGACCCACTGGCGACGTGTTTTGCTTTCTGTAAATATGAAATGGAGTCCTGGAAAGAAGCAGCTTATTTCCTAAAAGGCGAATATACCGAGCAGAGTAAGGTTGCTATGTTTCCTTTTCTATTTCGTTGCTCTCCTCCTGTCACGCCTCTGTCAATCGGATATTGTATGACGCAACTCATTGTTTACGAGCGGCATTTCAATACAATCGTGTGAGAACTCCATGAAACGTGGGGAAGAAATGTCCCGGCTTATCCTTGGCACACCCTGATACACGTACCGTTTGCCGGAACCGGGTCTCGTTCGAAGTCTCAATGCATTTTCGACTCTCAGCGAACAAGATTCTCTCTTAACTCTCCCTCTGTCGATATCCTCGAATATTCTCAGAATATTCAATATTTCATATGACAGTATCATTTTTATTATTATTGGCATGTCTTGTTCTTCTTCCTTCATTTGACCTTTTCATTTTTGGCATTTTGTATATGTGTTGAAATTTGTTTAGAATTAACCGAACAAATGTTTCCTTTTTAAATGATTTCTTTTTTTGTTAATTAAATTAAATTTAAATAATGCTTTTCAAATTTGCAAAAAAAATATTATAATGTGCTTATCACACAGATATTCGATGGTTAAAGTGAATTGATAAAAACCAGCCCATCTCCCAATCCTGACTATGTATTAAGATTGGTCCAGCCAATTTTCAGCGATTCACTTTCATTTATATATATACAGATAACAATACGTTGCAGCTGCAACTTTAAAAATCTTTAAAAGACCGGTGTAATATGTAGTTTGACATTTGCATATTTTAATATTTGCACAGTGAATTGTCGAATAACAATAGAAACGTACCAATGTTCTTAAAGATAGAAAGGCATGAAAGGGCGAGAGGAAAAAGAGTTGAAAAAGACAGCTTCCTCCCAAGTTACGACACGGTTATTCAATCGAACGAGTTTCACTCTCGTTCGCCCGGAAAGCCACGCATGTGCGTGAAATTCAAATGCAACCGAGCGAGCAGACTATTCAAAGTTTTGACCCGTCGCCGTCTTACTGCTCTGGAATGACAAGAGCTTCCCTGTTTGCTGATTTCTAACATTAGGAAGCAAACGCTTCGCTCGACCAAGTTTTATTCTTTCCTTATCGTTAATAAAACCTAGGAAATTTGAATGAAATTCCCGGTTTGTTTGTCGTTTGCGTCGGTTTGAAAGACGCGGGCGAAGGTTCGGGTATCTTCGGGTCACGTGGGCCAGCCCGAGGTACGAATGATGCGCGCGTACGAAAACTAAAAGCGATTTCTTGCTAAATATATAGTTTTTATTAATAAATCTGTGATTTCTAAACAGTCTACATTCGAACGATAATATATTTTCCTATATTTATTATAATTTCATGGTCGATCCATTCAATGAAGTAAAATTAGATAAATAACGAAGCTTTAAATTTGATACTCGAAATTCGCACGAAGAATTCCTGAAAGGTATGTGTACGTGATTCGCAAGGATGGATGGTCGTTTAATTACGCCGAAAAAGTTTCCAGAATTTGGAAAGTGGTCATTGTTACGCAGATCTCTTTCATTCTCGCGTATAATTAAAAGATAATTGAAGGATTACGCAAGGGAGAATAAAAAATTAAAAAAAAAAAGAGGAAAGGCGAAAGGGAGCCATAGTTGCCAAGGCGAATTTAACGAGCAAAACTAGGAAACAGGATCGCGGTACTGGCCTGATAATCTGATTCTGAAACGCCGAATTTATGGGCAATTTTCTGGTTGGCAAGGACTTCGCGCAACATCCGGTTGATTCACGAATGGCCACCTTCAATTTGATCATCGTCAGCCAGGTAATTTCAAGAAGGCTGAAGGAAATCGATGAATTACTTTTCTTCTGCACCGGATGCTGCGCAACTTATTCTGACGTAACCGTCCTAGTACCATATATTCGTCAATTTTAGAATAATATTTTGTCGAAAACGAAGAAAACGATATCGCGCAATTTATCTTAATCCTGGGACTATTTGAATTTCGTTTGAATGCTATAAAGCCAAAAACAATATTTTAACGTCAGCAATACTTATTTTTCTAAATAAAAATCTGCTCATTAAGCAATTACCAATACTACAATATTCTACGATATTTAAGGGGTTAGATGTAGGCATATTTTGGGAATTATTTTTAGCAAAATGATGGAATAGATCAAAATTCTGTAAGCAAGCCTTTGTGGTACAACTAATAAGCTTCGAATAAATAATTTCTGTGTAAAGATTGAGGTCAAAATGGGGGCTGCACAGCATTTCCTACAATTTTTAACTTAGGATAAAGGACCAACAAAAGAATCGATTATTTATCAAAACAGCTACCGAAGTACGTAGGATTCTTTTGATATATTCATTTTTACAAAAATGGTGCGTTTTTTTTTTAAGTTTACAATTTCAAGAAAAAAATTGCCAGAAAATTATTTATAACAAAAGAACTGTGTAATATAATGAAAAAATTCTACGTAATTCGGCAGAGAATTTAATTTTCAATATACAGTAAAATTTTCAAGTAAAGATTTGTTTGATTTATGAATTCTCCCAGTTTGAAAAATGCAGTTTCCAGAAAAACGCGTTTAAAGTTTTCAGTAGTAAAAATCATAGATAACTCTTATACGTATACTTTTAATCTACGATGCCTGCACCATACAATTGGCCTTCCAGATTACCGTCCAGCTCCTGCGTTTCTTTTCCGAGCGTCTTCAAGCTGATCCGTGTCTCTTTTGCGGCGTCAGACAGTGAAAGAGGGGCTGCGTCAGATTTCGAAATTCGAGTACTTAATCTTTTAGCATATAAGGTACTTATTAAGCCAAAAAAAAAAAAAAATGTTCGATTTCTTCAAAATCCTAGAGCGGTGGCCCAACCCCTTTTAAATACAGACACCATTCCATAAGTACACCATCGAATCGACGGGACAAATAATTCCCACCACCCACGAAAGGGTTAAAGTTCATCTCTGTCACCCTGTTCCACTCAACATCATGGTTAACCGTAATCGTTCCGACCAATTCGTGTCCCACGATCAACTTCTTGTGCAAGCCGCTCGATTACCAGAAGCCACACTCACACACACACACACACACGTCCGTGAAATCACGAAAACTGTGACGTAGAAAAAGAAACAGAAGTGGAGGGAAGAAGAAGAAAAAAAATGGAACGAGCAAAGAACCAGCAACGGTGATCCCCGACGTGTTTACACGTTCCTGTTCCCACGTCTGTTGAGGCAGGACTTTGCAATCCTCCACTATCTCCCCTCATTATACGGTTTATCTGGGATCTTTTTCGAGACACGATTCTGCTTCCGTGCATGAAAATTCTTTGCCCCCGAAACAACCGTACGATATTAACCCGAAGGATCGTCGTTAACCATCGATAAAAGAGACGTTATCGTTATCCTTACTCGAATCACGAGTTGACGAGTTGCGAACCGATCGCGTTCGAGGTGGAAGATTTTTTATTCAACGGCTCGTAAACGTAAATTTCCCACCTTAGGTGCTTCGTTTTTTTTTTCTTATAAAATCGGTTATTAAAATTCAACGGATAACGATAACCAAGGGTGTATCCACGAGGGTAGAGGATGAATTTTAGCAAATGTATAATCTTTGAATTCTATTGGAAGATGGAACGTCTGGCACGTTGGTATGTTAAAAGTTGAATTACAGATCGATCGATTTAACCCTTTGCACTCGAGTGGCGCCCTTGGAGGGATATCATTTACCGGAGTATTTTAAAATGTGAAAAGCTTTATTTACATTAGAATATGGAAAATTAACACCGTTGACTTCCACAGTGAAAACGGACGTGGGTAGTCAGACACGCTGAAATCTTAATTATTAAGAATACAATTAACTAATTTTCAAATTGAACTTTTCAATTCGATAGCTAGCATTATTTGCTTAATGTTAACGCTATCCGTGGTTTATTCGATCATTTCTGTTGCTAATTATTTGATTGTACAAAATTTCGGGTGTCGGTCACCGGTGACCCCCGTGGCAGCCAACGTGTTAACGAAAGGAATAACAATTAATGGAATCATGAATATTTGTAACACTTTCGTTCTAAAATAGTCCACTTGGTTTTTATAAAATTCTGCTGACAAAGTATATACTAATTTCGATCGTATCCAAAGATACTTCGAATGCAAAGGATCAATTAATCGGTTTCGTTCGATAACAACGTTCGATCGTTTAATAGTGTAGGTGGACTCGCGGCCATCGATGTAATCTTCTCATAATAACAGGAAACGTACCAGTTCCATTTCCTATCAGCACCATTATTCTTTCCCGCCATTAATTTGACGGTGAAGGCGTAACGAGAGGCTGAAGGTGTTGAAACTCAAAATTGGAACGAACGATGTACAGCCTACCGTTTCGTACTTCTTCGTAGCCGTAAACGAGTATGCAAGAAAATTCTGTTCATAGAATTTAAGGCGAGAAATCTTTTCCAATGTGAAAGGTAAAATTTTCAAAATTATTAGGAAACGATAGCAATTTCTTTTATAAAGATATAATAAAAGGTAAATTTTATATGGTACGTGTTGAAATAATTTGAATGAACAAACACGTAATTTATATCCATCATATGTATATTCACCTATCGTGTTCGAGTATCAAAGAGATTATACAGTGTATGAATCGAGTGGATGACACGAGGTACACGCTCGACGAGAAAACCCTCTCGAGACAAGACAGTAGTGTCTAGTGGGAAAAAGCGTTGGAACGAGGTCAGATCGTATGGTTCCTTCGCGATCCTTCCCAGAACACGCCACACCCTGCAAGGACGACGTTGTTTCTTCCTTGACTAACTCTCCGCGACTACCTTCATTTTTTCTTCTACTTCTTCTTCTTCTTCGCCGACGGACGGCTCATGAATCATGCTACTGTGCAACGTTTTCACACGTCTGCTGGCAGTGAAAGGTGTTAAAAGATACCTGTTGCTCTTAGTACAATATCTGAAAATTGAATTAAAGAATCTTTTTGTAAACAGAATCGAAGAGCTGGAATTAGTTAACAGTATTTATTAATATATGTGTTTCCTAAGTTCGTAAATATTTCGAAATTTCCAAATCCCCAAAATATAATATTGCGAAATTTCCAGCTTCTCAAAATATAATATGTCAATATTTCCAAATTCCCAATGTACTTTGTTTCGAAATTTCCAAATTCCCGAAATATAGTATTTCGAAATTTCCAGCTTCTCAAAATATAATATTTAAAAATTTCCAAATCCCCAAAATTTAATATTGCGAAATTTCCAGCTTCTCAAAATATAATATGTCAATATTTCCAAATTCCCAATGTACTTTGTTTCGAAATTTCCAAATTCCCGAAATATAGTATTTCGAAATTTCCAGCTTCTCAAAATATAATATTTAAAAATTTCCAAATCCCCAAAATTTAATATTGCGAAATTTCCAGCTTCTCAAAATATAATATGTCAATATTTCCAAATTCCCAATCTACTTTGTTTCGAAATTTCCAAATTCCCAAAATATAATATTTCGAAATTTCCAGCTTCTCAAAGTATATCTTAAAATTTCCAAATCCACAAAATTTAATATTTCGAAATATTCAGCTTCTCAATATATAATACTTCAAAATTTCCAAATTCCCAGTGTGTTATATTTCGAAATTTCCAGCTTCCCAAAATATATTAAAAAATTTCCAAATTCCCGATGTATAATATTTCCAAATTTCCAAATCCCCAAAATATAATATTCTAAAATTTCCGGGTCCCTGAAAACACAATATCTCCGAATTTTCAAGTCCCAAAAATATGATATTCAAAAATTTCCAAGTCCCCAAGACATGATATTCCAAAATTCTCAAATCCCCAAAATAATAATAATTAAAAATTCCCAAATACCTAAAAACAAAATATCTCAGAATTCACAAGCTCGAAAAATATAATATTCAGAAACTACCGAATCCCTAAAACTACAACACTCCAAAACACTCCCACTTTCCAAAGTGTCAAACAACTAAAGAATGATATAAACACTTGGAATCTAATATTTTTTCAGTTTCCTTAATCACTAGATTTCACTTTAGTAATCGGGTTAGGAAATATTTCAACCCCTTAGGAGAATTGTTAATGGCAACTTCAATCTTCCGGGTTTCTGCGATTCTTCGAAGCTCACCCTTTCGAACCGTCGCTGATCGGAAACGGAATTAACAGAGTCCTCGAGGATTAATCGTGCTCGAATGAAAAACGAGCCGGTATCCTTCTAAGAAGGATGACTGTTCGCTACGGTAAATAAGAGGATATATCGGTAAATGGTTCAATGTCGATCGAAGGAAGGCTTGAATCATCGTAAACAGTTGTAATGTAACTGTAACGCGTGTGAACGTAAGAAGGCGTCGGCTCCCATCTCGTTAAGTAAGGTGCAAGTAATTAACGAGATTTTTGGATAGGTCGATTGTGGCTCAGACCTACAGAACGTTGTAATAAAACAAAGATATATCGACTAAAGTTTGACAACAGGCATTTGAAAATAACGTTTCGTGGAATGGTGTAAAATTTCTTATTGAAAATTCGTAAATTGGTGTTCATGGCCTACCCATTCGTTATTACTCTCCAAAACCACCTCTAGCACGGTCGGATAATCCATTCAATTGTAACGAATAATTTTATAAGGAAAAACTGTTTGATTTTGCTAACTGAATTGCCAGTTTTAACCCTTTGTACTCGAAGTATTTTTTTTACATAGGATCAAGTCTAATGTATTTTGATAGCAAAATTCTTGAAATGAGAAAAAGTTACCTATTACTAATTTGCTGTATTCTAACGTGAATATAATTTGTAATTTTTATTTCACAAATTCTCCAGTAAGTTACATATAATAACTTAGTGCAAAGGGATGATAAAATAAAATTAAAAATCCCTTCTGCGTCAGATTTATCTCTTCCTAGATTTAAACTCTGGAACTGTGTTAAAATCGGACAAAGTGAAGATCTTATCACGGGAAGGTTAACAATTGGGTGAAACGAAATGTTAGTTTTAGGGGAAACGATCGTCATGAAGGAAGAATATTTGAAGCCCGACCCTTTCAATCCCGGTGATAAAAGAACAACCCTATTTTCTCTTCTTCCTGGTTCCCTAGACTTTCCACGCTATCTCGTCGTTTGCTACCCCCCTCCTTTCCGCTCCATCTGTTATCGTTTCCAACCCTTTCTTCTGTCTACCCTTAAAATCATCATTTCCTTTCGATACCCCGAGGGAGAACAATTCTATCTCTCGGTTTTCGTGCACGTCGTGTCGTTTCGATATCGCAAGATCTCATCTTTCCGTGTACACACGCAACCTTGCCTTCCGCCACTTTCCCTCGGTCAGGGAACGTAGAACGTAGTAATACGCGCGTTGCAATCGTCGAGCGGTCAAGAACACCGGACCAAAGGAAGCCTTCGTTTAATAATCACGATTATAATACGTGTGAACTGATGGAACGTCGAGGATATGGACGACGATTAACGTCAGGGTAGGATGTTCGATCGTCGGATCGAGAACCAGAGATTCATCCGTGATCAGGTAGCCGATTAGATCGCGTCGGATGATTGGACGAATCGAACGATATTTTTAGAAACGTACATTTCCGAGAAATATCAACTTTTTCGTTGCGTAATTGGTTTTGGAAGTTTGAAAGAAAATTTATATGCATTCTTAAAGATATCGTAGCCTCGTTAACGTGTGTTGAGTGACACGGATAATAAAAGGTTGAGTGATAACAGAGTGACTTATGTTGCAAAAGATGCTCGAAGTAATGACCATCCGCATCGATGCAACGTTATCAGATGACCTTGTAATTCGGAATTGTAATCGTTTAAACACCTGGTATTTTATTAGGAATACAAAAATATAGCATGCTATTTAAAAAAAAAAAAATGGTGATGACCTTGAAATCTTCGAAAGTTCTTCGCCTAGAATAAAACTGTTACTTGCATATTATGCACCCCGTCGAACCATATAATTTTTGTACAGGAAGTATTTCTATATCTTTAATAATAACAAAGATATTCGAGGTGGACAAAGTTATTGGACCACCTTGTGTACGTATACAATTTATCTTAGCCCTGCTTTCATCTTGTCGACACGAAATCTGGACTTTGGAGAATTTGAAAACAAAAAATCGAGTATTTTATTATAAAGCAAAGCTGTAGTTACGGTCCCTACCTAAAACTTTCACCCCCGATGAGAAAAAAACAAATTGGCGCACTCAGGAACTTGTCGATCTTTTTTTTCCAACTGAAATTGTTTAAAAACAGGGTTAAATATTAATGAATATTTACACTCGAGGTAACGAACGAAAAGTATACATGCACAGAATAATCCCTCAAAATTTGAGCCCAATCGGTGCAACGGTTTCTTCAAAATCTGTTGTTTTAAAAATTGATTTTGAAAAATCAAAAATTTTCGAAAATAAATCCATACCGACCCCTTAACATAAACTCGCAAACTGTTTAGCCGTGACGCGGTCGGCGTTTCGAGAGTGGCGAATGTATTTAGCATCATAAAGCACGGGGAACGGTGGAGGAACAGATTGTTGGCTAGCCAGGCGGATGCGTTTCCATGGCTGGCCAACCTGTTGTATACGCGTACACCGTTGTTCCCGACGTACATCTCAATTCTATATTCATGTTTCGTTGCCTGGCGATTGCAGCGGCTCTGGCAGCACGGCAACGCCAAGGAAGTGATCGGACCCGTTCACGTGGTGCATCGATACGTGAACATGGCGGAACAGACGGTCGAATTCTACAACCAGACCACCGGGAAAATCGAACAGGTAGCTTGGAATTATATTTACTTTGATCGGCAAACGATTATTCTGTCTTTTATCGTGGCATCGGTATTGTGGGATTATTATGATTTCAAACGTTTGGTATGATTTTCAACTGAGAGATAAATTCGCGCCATTAGGTACACGGTTGCGAGCCAGCGATGGGCTACAGTTTCGCAGCGGGAACGATCGATGGGCCGGGATCGTTCGCGTTCGAACAAGGCACCACCACAGACAATCCCTTGTGGAACACGGTTAGAAACTTGTTGGCAAAACCCACCGCCGAGGATGTGAAGTGCCATGGACCGAAACCGATTCTGCTTGCCACTGGACGAGTAAGTTACCTCGGTTGAATCAAAGGTTGACGATATCGCAGTCGAACCGACTAGACCAGAAGCCAATCGTATTGAGTAAATTGACTGAGAATGAATTATGAAACACGGGGGAATTGGAAATCTAGTTAACGAAGAACTAACGATAGCTATGTACTGTGCAAACTGACTGAACCGAGTAGTTGATGCGATTAGAAATCGACTGAACGGAAAATTGTTGATATTACGAACGGGTTAAGCAGATAATTGACGGACCTACGAATCGACTGGACTGAAAGCTTGATGCGATTGGAATCGATTGGAATCAATTGGACTAATGGACGATACTGTAAACCGACTAAAATAATGGTGAACGAGAATTGACAGCTACCTAAACTGAAAATCGACAGAAAGCGACTGAAAATTGTATGATATTCTTCTTTTTATTAAAGTGAACGAAGTTAATTAAATGATTGGAAATGTGATATACAGATTACAGTGCCGTACGAATGGCAGCCAAAAATCGTGGCAACACAGGTCGCAGTGATCGGGAACGTTGTCATTGCCGGTGTACCAGGGGAATTTACAACAATGTCCGGAAGAAGATTGCGAGAGGCTATCAAAACGGTCATGAACGATGCGTCCGACGACGAAACCTCCGTTATAGTCGCCGGTCTCTGTAATACTTACAGCGATTACGTCACCACACCGGAGGAATATCAAGTAAATCATAGATCATTCTTACGTTCGCTTGCCAGCAACCTATTTGAATAATTTATTATTCTCTGTTATCGTTCAACGCTTCTTGAACGATTAAAAACGTTTCAATTTATACATTATTTGTTTCGTTATGTGTGCTTCTTTTGAGGTAATCCTTTTGTACTGGTTTAAAGTGAGTTTATATTTCTGAAGACTTAGGAGTTTGGGGGCTTGAAATTTAGAAATTTTGGGATTTGGGGACTTAGGAACTTAGGAGCCTAGGAACTTCAGAGACTAAGAACTTAGGAACCTAGGGATTTGACCACCTAGGAAACTTAGAATCTAGGAAGCTAGGAATTTAGGAACCAGGAGCCTAGTAACCTAGGAATCTAGGAACTTAGGAATCTAGAAACCTAGTAATTTGAAAACCTTGGAACCTAGAAGCCTAGAAGTCTAGTAACCTAGAAACCTAGGAAATTAGAAACCTAGGAGCCTAGAAGCCTAGTAACCTAGGAACCTAGGGGCCTAGAAGCCTAGTAACCTAGTAATTTAGGAACCTAGGAACATAGGAATCTAGAAATCTAAGAACCTAGAAACCTAGGAACTTAGGAGTTTAGGAACATAGGAATCTAGAAACCTAGGAACCTAGGAACCTAGGAACCTAGAGACCTACATAGGAACCTAGAGACCTAGGAACTTAGGAATTATAAACCTAGGAGCCTAGAAGCCTAGTAACCTAGGAATTTAGGAACCTAGGAACCTGGGAACTTAGAAATTTAGAAATTTAGAAACCTAGAAACCCAAGAATTTAGAAACTTTGAAAGTTACAAATTTTTCTAATATTATATTTCTAAAAATTATCATTTTTAACATATTTATAGCACCCTTTATAAATAAGGCAAAGAAAGATATGATAAAAATTATTGTTTTAGATTCAAAGGTACGAAGGCGCATCTACCATATTCGGTCCGCATACGTTGACCATTTATTTGAAACAGTATCAAGAACTTGTCTCAGCTGCTATTTTTGTGAGTAATTAAGAATACCGCTTCGAGAATGTTGGTCAATTTATTGAATCTCGTAATGATTATTAATCTGATATGATTCTAGAAAAAGGACGTGGAACCTGGACCATCTCCTATTGATTTAAGAAACAAAACTCTCCTCAGCTTTGTGACACCTGTGTTGTACGACACTCCGAAATGGGGCAAAAATTTTGGCGATTGTATCCAACAACCGCAGAAAATTGCTTCGCCCGGTGACATTGTCAGCGCAGTATTTGTGAGTAATAAAAAAACAAAAGTACTAATTTTCAACATTCAATTAAAATTACGGAAATACACAAATCAAGAGTCTTAAGTTATTATGGAAAAGTTAAAATTTTCCGATACTATTCTAAAATTACTGTAAAAAATATTTAAGTTTCATATGAAAACTATTACGAAATAAAACCTTCCACAATTTTCCACAATTTTCACTTGTACACTTTCGATTGAATGGTGTTCGAATAAGAAATAATTGATCGCTCTTGTATCGTTGAATAAGGTAATGGATGACCGTGACCCGGTTAAACATCGAACATTGTGGTCGATGGAAGAAGGTTATGCAAAATGTTCCATAATGGGATAGAAACGAACTGAAATATCCTAGTTGTGCAACGTTCATTTTCCAACGTAAAATGATTTCTATTTGAGAATGCCTATGTAATTTGTTTGATAATTATTGTAAATTAGTGACATACAGAATTATTTATTAATCAAGTAATTGCTTTTCAACGTGATAAAAATCATTTAAATTAATAATCCTCTACTACATTTTTGTGCTAGAATCAAAGCCATTTTCAAGAAAGATACAAGAAAAAATTATGAAGTTAGTTTTCTCGTACGAATACTTTGTTCGTTTTATTATATTCTAAAAATATAAGACCGTAGAGGGCACAGAGGTTTCACAGATATTTTTATATTGTTGTTGTTATTGTTTTTTTTTTTTTTGTTTATATAGATTTCTGGCCATCCGCGTAACAACCTGATGACGGAGAGCTCGTTTCTGACGATCGAGAGATTGGGAGACGACGAGATATGGATTCCCGTTGCCACTGACGCTAATTGGGACACCAAGTACGTAAAATATCTGCTTTTCTTTCGCAATTCGCTTGAGATTTTACAGAATCCGTGCAAAACATAAATACTCGAATCGAATGCGAAAAATAAATCACACTTCGAATAAAAATCAGAGCTAATCGATTCGAAATTCTAAAAAGTTCAACAAATTCTCGAAACAAATGAAACGTGTAAATTAAACGAGACCGTCGAAAGTTAAACGGGAATCGTTGAGACAAGATGAGACTATCGATTAACGATATTCGAGATTATGAAATTTGCAAGATAGGCAAGAAAATAATGACACGGTCCATTGGTTTGGTATTATCGATACAGATTCGAGTGGAAGAGGACATCGGTGATTCTTGGTTCGAGTCAGGTGACCATTACGTGGCATGTCCCCGAGGACATCAAAGATGGTGAATATCGTATCAGGCACAACGGTTACTACCGTTATATCCTTGGTGGCGTTTTCCCTTATTACGGGGTGTCGAATCACTTCCAGGTAAATTGATAAATATCCATATAAGAGAACGCAATGGTTGCTGGTTATCGCATAATCCTCGCAATTGACCCATCGATCTTTCCTTTATCTCCGTTTGTCAAATTAAGAGGCAAGAAACGTTCGTTTCGGTATGAATATAGGGACGATTAATCATTGAATTAATCAAGTTTAGCTGGAAGTTTTTTAATTAAGAATATTTTCTATTCAAGTTCTGTGTGGTTAATTTCAGTTTGATATAATTTTGTATGAGTTAGGTACAGGCTGAGTTTAAAGTTGTAACTTGAAGTAATTAGGAATTATATTTAACGTAAGAAGACTTTTCATGGGGTTTAACTAATTTCAATACTTCACAGTGGAATTACAGTTTTTTGTTAGTTATAGAAATTTAGGAATTTGGGAACTTTGGAACTTGGGTGCTTGGGAACTTGGGAACTTGAAAACTTAGGAATTTAGGAACTGGGAAACTTAGGAATTTGGGAACTTAGGAACTTGGGAACCTTGGAACCTAGAAGCCTAGTAACCTAGGAATTTAAGAACCTAGGATCCTAGAAGCCTAGTAACCTAGTAATATAGGAATCTAGAAACCTAGGAATTTGAGAACCTTGGAAACTTGGAACCTAGGAACTTAGGAATTTAGGAACCTAGGAGTCTAGAAGCCTAGTAACCTAGTAATATAGGAATCTAGAAACCTAGGAATTTGGGAACCTTGGAAACTTGGAACCTAGGAACTTAGGAATTTAGGAACCTAGGAGTCTAGAAGCCTAGTAACCTAGTAATATAGGAATCTAGAAACCTAGGAATTTGGGAACCTTGGAAACTTGGAACCTTAGAACCTAGGAACCTAGGAGCCTAGGAACTTAAGAATTTAGGAACCTAGGAGCCTAGTAACCTAGTAACCTAGGAATTTAGGAATCTAGGATCCTAGAAGCCTAGTAACCTAGGAATCTAGGAACTTAGGAATTTAGAAACTGGGAAATTGAAGAACTCAATAACTCCTACCCCCTCCTAGCTCACAGTAACTGTTAACTACTAAACCTAATCCCGAAAGTACCTACTCCCACTAAACGAAACTAATCGAATGCACAATCATAATTTTAACAAACACATAAATATATTTATATCGCTTCAACAAGCTTCGCCTATCGTTGCTAAATTTAATCAATATACTTTGAATTACATAGCTGTGTGTCACGTTACCTTTTTTCTATCGATCGTTTCAGGTTGTAACCGGAGGGTCAAGAAATCACGAGGCACGTATCTATTAATAAACCATCGTTGATATATATTTCTTTTTAATTCACGAAAATGTGAACTACTTACGCTTATATTCACGACTGAATCGAGGATAATTTGATAATAAATCCCATGTAATAATGCGAGAAAGGATCGTATCCTTTCTTCCTTACCTTTTTGTACATATGGTTTATTGTTGTGTATGTGTATGTATATGTTTGGGTGTGTATTTTTGATGCGTACAATTGTTTGATATACTTGTTGTTT
The DNA here is from genome assembly GCA_943735885.1 of Stelis phaeoptera. Taxonomy (NCBI): domain Eukaryota; kingdom Metazoa; phylum Arthropoda; class Insecta; order Hymenoptera; family Megachilidae; genus Stelis; species Stelis phaeoptera. The sequence continues at coordinate 14,300,618 of OX030932.1, read as the reverse complement.
CGATGTATACGAATCGAACGGATTGATATCGAATGAATCGATTGTTCAAAGTGATATAGAAATAAATGAAGAATTTATAGAAATTTCTTTACTATCCTTTTCCATGTAAGGAATTTTTATACGAAATATAAAATTCTGGAATCAATACCTCCGTTTCTGTGACTTATAACTTGCAGATTTTATCGCCAATGACTACTGATTCTATTTCCATTATTATTCCATTTTTTTTGTTTTTGTTTATAACTAAACATTTGTATTCCCAGTGCGTAGATCGCGATGCTACAGAAAAATAAACGAAATACAAATTCTTGGTATCGGTAATTCTCTATCATACATTCAGAATTTGTAGAAAAATCGGATTTATTAATTTGTAACAGTATTAATAATTTTAGTAATATTAGAAACGAAAGTTCGAGATATTTAAAAATCCTTCTTTTAAAATTAATGTCATTCCCTTGGTATTCCACACTTCCTGTAAATAAATAAATTACTATACTTTGACTATCATAAGTCTTCAGAAACTATGCTTAGATTTTCTATAATCGAATAGTTGATTAAAGAAATTAGTGTTAAGGTAATAATGGATATTGGGGAATCAGGGATTTCAGGACTTGTTAACTTAGCAATTTGAGGATTTAGGAACTTAAGTACCTCGGAACTTAGAATCCTAGGAACTTAAGAACCTAAGAATTTAGAATCCTATGAACTTTGGAACTTAGGAGCCTAGAAACTTAGGAACATAGAAACCGAGTAATTTGGGAACCTAGGAACCTCAGGACTTAGAATCCTAGGGACCTAGGGACCTCGTAACCTATTAATTTGGTAACCTAGGAGGCTCAGAACTTAGAATCCTAGGAATCTAGGGACCTAGTAACCTAATAATTTGGAAACATAGAAACCTAGAAACCTCGGGACTTAGAACCCTAGAAACTTGAGAACCGAGAAATTTAGGAATCTCGAAACTTAGAATCCTAGGGACCTAGTAACCTAATAATTTGGGAACCTAGGAACCTCGGAACCTAGAATCCTAGGAACCTAGGGACCTCGTAACCTAGTAACCTAGTGATTTGGGAATCTAGGAACCTAGGAACCTGGGAACCTGGGTACTTAGAATCCTAGGAACCTAGGGACCCAGGGGTATTCAGCTAAAAGCTTAAATTTGAAAATCAATCAATAAACGTCCTTAATAATCAGGATTTTAATGCGTTCTGCTACACATATGCTGCAAATCCTTTAGAAACGGTTCAAATTTGAAATATTCAACGATGAAACTAATTCAGACGATTGAAGTCATCAATTTTCTGTCTAACAAAGCAGACTCTGTCGAACGACAGAGCGATCGGTATGCAGATCGAAGGGAAATCAGATTTTCTTTCGAAGAATTAATTAAGCTCGCTCGATTGAATCTCTCGCAACGATTCGAGTATTTTCTTCGAGGAGAATCAATTCCAGGAACGGAAGATGTTAATCCAGGGATTGTGAGACAGCCTCTCGATATAGTTTTTCGTTCTACATGCAAAACTTGGTCTCCTTTCTTTTTTCCTTCCGAACAAATTAATTCATTTAAGAACGAACAACTTTTCGAAAACTTGAACCCCTTTAATAAGTCGAAGACACAATTCTGTCGTTGTTTATTCAGAATTGATTTTCTAGCAGAGGATTCGAGGACTCCTGTTCCTTTCTTTTTTCCTTGGGGAAGATCACCCGTTCTTTTAGGGAATACTTTGGGACACTTTGTATAATTTTATCCGAGGGAAACGGAAATGACCTCTGACCCTAAAGGTAGTTGTAGCTTTATTCTTTCATGGTTAAGTAATTTCCTTGATATTGAACCATGTATTCTGTATTTTGTAAGGCGACGGTGTTATTTCTCAGAATTTTTCCATATTATTTTGATGATATTAGTATTCCTAATTAAGCAATTGAAAGAGCTCTTAATCATTCTTAATATAGATTAAATTTCTTATGAAAATTCAAATGTCACAATTCAAATTAAAGATAAAATAGAAGTCAATATAATTACAGAATGAAATGTAAACTAGCATACACAACGATTCTGAATCTTGATAAAGGTGAACATTCATTTCGATAAAAGTTTTCTTAGATACTTTTTAATTTGAAAAATGTTGACTTTCTTAATTTGAATTTTTAAACAATGATAAGATTTATACGTTATGAATGATACAAAAGTTGTCCAAGTTTATAAACATTGTTCGTTTTTTTTTTTGGACGAATGGATGAATTGTTGATCGAAGAAGAATGTTCATTGACAAAAAGAGAAAAAAGATAGAAGAATCACGAGATATCTGGTGTTTCGTTCTGGCGTTTCGTATAAAACACATAGATAACCAGCAAGGTGATAATGAACGATAAGTTGCGCATAAAAACGACCTTTTCAACTTAAACCGTCGATTAAAATCTATATTTAAAATGTAAATGTTTTGTAAATGCGTGCAAAACAGTTGGTCGAACCGAAACCTGGTCACGTACGTTGAGATTCTAGGAAAAACACGCCCGTTCGTCAATAAAATCGAGATGAACTTTCATGAACCTTTGTCTTTTTCTTTTTTTTTTCTTTTTTTCTTCTTAACACTTTAAGTGCCGAGCCGAAGTAGTAGAAAATCCTTTGAATTTATCATTTTTTTTATTCCATTCGGTTCTAACATTTGGATAGGTGGTTAAACATGAGGATTTCCGTGAGTTTTAATTAACTCGAATGTCTTATAGTAGAATTAACATTTCCTTGTGAGTTGTGGAAACTAAAGAGTTTAGGAAGTTAGAAAGTTGGGTAGTTAGGAATTTAAGATTTTGAAGACTTGAAAACCGAGGAAGTTAGGAACTTAGGAATCTAAGAACTTAAGAACGTAGGAACCGAGGAACTTAGAAACTAAGAAATCTAAGAACCGAAGAACTTGCCAACCTATGAACCTAGGAACTTGGGAATTTAGGAATTTAGCAACCTAGGAACCTAGGAATTTAGGAAACTGGCAGCCCGGAAGCTTAGAAACTTAATAACTCAGGAACCCAGGAACCTAGACAGTTAGGAGCCTAGGAACTTAGGATTCTAGAAACCTAGGAACCTTGGAATTTGGAAACCTGGGAACCTAGAAATCTAAGAACCTAGGAACTTAGAAACTACGAAATCTAAGAACCAAAGAACTTATTAACCTACGAACCTAGGAACCTAGGAATTTAGGAAACTAGAAGCCCAGAAGCTTAGAAACTTAATAACTCAGGAACCCAGGAACCCAGGAACCTAGACAGTTAAGAGCCTAGGAACTTAGGGATTCTAGAAACCTAGGAATCTAGGAATTTGGGAACCTGGGAACCTAGAAACCTAGAAACCTAGGAATCTGGGAACCTGGGAACCTAGAAACCTAAAAACCTTGGAATCTGGGAACCTGGGAACCTAGAAACCTAGGAACCTAGGAATCTAGGAATCTAAGAACCTAGGAACTTAGAAACCAAAAAATCTAAGAACCAAAGAACTTACTAACCTACGAACCTCGGAACTTAGGAATTTAGGAATTTAGCAACCTAGGAACCTAGGAACCTAGGAACTTAGAAACTTAGAAATCTAAGAACCAAAGAACTTACTAACTTACAAACCTAGGAACTTAGGAATCTAAGAATTTAGGAACTTCGCAACCTAGGAAACTGGGAGCCCAGAAACTTAGAAACTTAATAACTTAGGAACCCAGGAACTTGGAAACGTAGGAGTCTGGGAACTTAGCAGAGTAGGAATTAAAATATCTAGAAACCTAGGAAACTTTCAATTAGAACCTAGAAGCCTAATTACCTTGGAATCTAGGTACCTATAGGAACCTAGGAACTTAAGAATTTAGGAATATAGTAACTTGGGAATTTAGAAATATAAGAACTTATATAAATTATTTACAATTAGCTAAAATAGGGGATAAAATCCTTTGAATTTATAATTATATTTCCAGCAAATATATTATTTTTATAATATTTTGCTCATACTATAATATTTGACGAAGTTTCAATGTACACGTCTCACAGATATGGATAACGTAATACTCAAAGTGTTAATTTTCTCTTGTATATCGCCGGGAAAAGTATCATGCAAGGGCCTTTGAGAGCTCGAATGGTTAGAATATAAAATATTAGAAGGTAAACGTGGCGTTAGTTTGTCGAAGGTTGTTCAAGTTTCAATATGACCGAAGTAGTTGGTGTTTTAAAAGTCTCGAAACAACGAAGCTAGACAGGATTAAAAAGTTCTTTTTACCTTGCAAATTCTTGCAAGATACAAAAATTTATATTCAATCTGCAACTCCCGTGAAAATTTAAACTCTGACGGATAAACGGTTAATGTAAATACTCTTGGAAAATAATTTAACAACCAAACGTTGTCCATTTCTGTAAGAAAATTCAATACGTTTCAATTACGAAAAAAGAATATCCTGCAGCATCTGATATCTTGGATTAATTAATTACCAGAAAACATACGTGTGACAAATTTAACGTGGCCAAATTCATCGACCAACTTCCTCCAGAAATCCTCGAATTTCTGTTTAAATAAAGGACGAGTCGAATGTTTCATGATCAGTGAAACCTTCTTCGGTCATGGTCGAAGTTAGAAACTGACCAATTGGCCGAAGAAGCCAGTGTAAAAAGAACAAAGAAAGAACGAAACAAGCATTGTTGTCAAATGGCACGGTAAAGAATGAACTCGAACGTGGAGAGCTTTTGAAATCTGGAAGCCTCGCAAAATCGTCCACGTCATCGACCGGTTAAACGGCTCGAATCAAATTCGACACTTCGAAACAGAAACACTCGTCCTTGCTTCATCTTTCAACGAACGGGAGGGTTGAAACGAGGCGAAAGGGTTGTGCATGGTTCGCGAATGTCTTGGATAGTGCCATTCCCGAGTTCAAGGTCGCTTGTATTGCCGAAGAAAGAATCAGAGGATTCTTCGTGAACGTTTGAACGATTGCGAACTGGCTGACGTACACTACCGGCCAAAAGTTTGGGTACATGTACTAATAAAAATAATTATTCTTAAATATTTTACTCTTACTAGAAATATGCACGGGGGAAAACAGCTTGGTTCGTAACGTTTCATAAACTCATTTCTAAGGTACAAAAGTATACCTCTGCGGTTAAAGAAAAGTTAATGTATACATTTTTCTGGTAGTAAAATCACATGAACGATGAAATGTTGCATGTTTGCAATTTGTATTTAACACTTCAAGTATCATGTCACGCATATCTAGGTAACGTATCAACTTTTATAAGAATTTGTCACCTATTATTTATTGATAGAGACGATTTTAATTAAGTCAATTACAAGCAATATTTTCAAATACTTGAAAGTTTAATCAACCAAGAAAGTAAAACGGTGTACCAAATTTATTCGAAATAAATATTGAAAATAAAATCACTAACTAAAAGGATTTTGTACAATTGTAGATTGAAAATATAGTAGATGTACCCAAACTTTTGGCCGATAGTGTAAGAAGAAGAGGAAACGCCGAGAAAATTCTGGTAAAAGAAATTCTATCAAATTCGGTAAAAAAAATAAAAAAATTGAGGAAGATTATAAAATGTATCTAACATCGTTGTTGACGATAATTCACCAATTGTCGAGAATTCAATTTTCGCAGAAAGCATGAAAAGTGCATTAATTTCGAAATATTTAGAAAAAAGAATAAAGAATCGTTATTTAAAGCAATCAGAATATTATAATTTAGATAACGTTTGAATTTTACTTAAAAATTTCAATCGTACGAAATATTTCATTATATTTTCGAAAGTGAAATAGTAATTGTGCCAACGACTTACGAGCTCACGAACTTATCGTAGAATTTATTGCTATAAAACTTCTGCACGATGAAAGAAACGTGTTCGACAGTTTTTTTTTTAGCTGAAATTCCCCCGAAAGACGATCCAACGATCATCGGTGTTTTCTATAAAATTTCAAACGAGATTCGTTCAGTTCCTTTTCTAATTGTTCGACGATTTATTTCTTCGGATTCATCGGAATCGTCGCGTCACAACAACCGGCTGGACATCGGATGCGCAGCCTTTGATATGAAAATTTCTTTTCAAGTATTCTATCGCGATGTTTGGCGACGTTTTCATGGTAAACAAGATGTTTTGATGAATCAAATCTTTTATTAAAATCGAAATGACTAATACTAAGTTTCTTGCGTTCGTTTCTACGTCTTCTTTAACACTTGTCACGTCAGCCATGTATGGGTGACGTTTGAATTTCCATAGAAATTTATCGTTCGCGTTAATAATATTCTTCCAGTTACTTAATTCGAAATTCTGAATAATGGAAATTACGAAGAATCGTAAGAATAATAGGTTACATTCGGGCCCATTTTATTCGTATTGCGGGTAATTGATATTAGTAATTTCAGATTTTCTTTTGATATCGCTTTGGATGAAAATATGACATTTCTGTTTTTCTTTATTACACGTATTATTGTAACATAAGAAGTAGTACGGAAAATATTGGCAGGAACAATCGCATAAAAAAATTCAAAATTACAACCTATAGTACTGAAAAATATTCCAAGTTTCTAAAAATATTATTTTTCTTTTCCTAATTTCTATTAAAAAAGATCTATATTTCCAGCCGTATGAAAAAAATTACATAGAGTTTCCATACTTTGGACACCGTCGTATCGATTTACCTTCTCAGAACGAAAATTGATTATTACCGCACGAATATTTCTGCTTTGCTTGGAAAGAATATTCCAACCGTAAACAGGACTGTCTTTAGCTATGCAAGAAAGGGTTCAAAATCGAATCATCGTTCATGGACTAATCTATCAAAATTTTGTCAAAATATATATATATATATTGAACGCTATCGACAAAAATCAACTTGTTCTCTATTGTTTTTGTTTCTATTTTTTGCCAATCTCAATTTGAAACGTAATACACGTCTAAAGCTGGATCGTTTCTCTATTAAGCACTTCTAACGATCGAGGATCCGATAGGGAGCGGGAAATTACGAAAGCTATAATTTTAGCTCGAAACGTTTAATTGGAACGTTCTGTTTTGAAGAGCTGTTTCGTGATTTCACGAATCGTTGCACTCCCGACGGGATTATTCTGAAAATAGAACCGTTATTATATATGCGACTCCACGATCCATTGGATTACGTTTGATTTGATGCGAGAGTTCGAACGAGAAACCAACTACACACGTAACCTTTTCACCTAACACGATTAATTCGTATCATGCTGTATCGAGATTGTGTTTCCAGAACGCCTTGTTATTAAAGAACCGAGCGTATTAGGACAGCAATTAGCCAGCAGAATGTTTAAAGGTCGATTGTATAAGAAGCTGAGATTTCAAATCTTTGCAAGACTTTTGAATTCTTACATTATAATATTTCTAGGTTGGTTTTGTAATCGGTGTATTCTTCTTCAAATCCTTTATTCGAGCATTACATCACGGTGGTTAATTAAATTTCCTACGACGTTGCAGCAAAACATATCGACCTTCCATAAAAAAAAAAAAAGAAACGAAACAGAAATGAAAAGGAAGATGAATGAAAACAACAATGATTCATCAGGAATTCATGTTTATTCTCCCTCTGTGAATCGAGTGTATGAAGAATACTGAACGATGCGAAGAAAGAGATACCTGGGGATAATTAAGGCAACATTCGATGTTACTCGGTTACTCACCGTTTGAAACGGAATTACTTTCATCTGGATCGGACCAAACAACCAGAGATCTTTTCAGATACCAGAGGATTAATTAAACAGCTTATCGGATAATGTACTTTAGTAATTATTGAAGAAAATTGCAGCTAACGTCTTAATTACGATAGACCCGACTCTCCTGTATCGGAGGAGTAGAGTATTTCCACGAACTTTTCGCCCTATATTAAAACACGCACGTTGATGATGACAACCAAGAAAATCGAAAGCACATGTACGTCACAGGTTAAAAGTGTCTCACGAAATTATATTAATGAATTAATATTTTTAAACTGCGTCATTTGGCTTCTACGCCTTTCATGTATCTGGAATTTGGAAACAAAGTTCACTTCATTAAAAAATTACATTTCACATATTTCCTGTATCAAACTGTCCGCTCCTTGCAAATGGTATTAATTATATTTAATTCTAGCTTTTAATACAATTCCGTACCTTTGATTCAACTTTCCCACGAAGCTTCCGAAATTCAATACAACTGTTTTGTGAAAACTCATTTTTATCTCTTTCGTTGATTCGTTGTATTAAAATATACAAACGGTTTAACCCTTTGACCTACAATATCGTGTCACACAGGTGACGCACTTTACGGTACAGATGTGACTTCTGTCGTTTAAACTTTCATTACAATTGAATTTTACGTTTTTACACAGTTAACAATAGAACTACCGACGTTTTATGCATACTGACTTTCAAGTGGAAAATAAAATAGAAAAATAAATAAATAAGGAACGAAATATATATTAGTATATACGGTAGGTCTTTATCCTGATAAAAATGAATACATATTTTAATAAAAGCGTTCTGATAAATTTTGTGATTTTATTTAAGAAACCATCAACCAGTCATTTTCACTAGTTTCGTAGTTCTAGTGTTAATGCTTTTTCAAATGTAAATTATACGTAATATTTCAATTTCCTCCGACGACGCACCTGTCCCTTGAAAATCGTAAGGGGTTAAAGAAGAATCGAAGACGGGGCGATTCTTGGTCGCCGATAAAACGCAAGAACATCGATGTCGGTTTCGGAAGAAAGAGGGCGAATAATCGGACAAGATGACCGTGAAAACGGGCCAGGAGACGAAGAAGAAGGAACGAGGAAAGCCACGAGGAGGATCCCGGTGATTGGAGGTGCGCAGAAGCGCCGGTGGCCGACGACGGGCGTCGCGACCAGGGCATCCTCAGTCGTGACTCGCGCGGCGTCCGTGCCGGTTCGTTGGATTCGTGACTTCTTCTAGTCTGGAAGTTTGAGAATTCAATTTTTTCGATCGAATTTACCTGAGAAAATCCGAATCGCCTGGGATTCGTTTAACGCAACAGAGCTCAGTCGAAAGAAAAAAAAAAAAAAGAAAAAAGAAATAACTGAGAATCTGGTTGTGTTGTCGATTGCCAGATCTTTTGTTGTTTTGAAATTGAATCTTGTGTATAATTTGAAAAATTTAGAAGATTGGATACCTGGAACGGTGAGGGTTCGATGAGAGTAGAAGTTACAATTCTTTTGCTTCTTAAAAATAATTCTTTAAGATCTGGGGTTGATAGAAGATAAAAAAAAAAATAGAACTCCGTTAAAAGAAAGTAGAATGAAGAATCCAGTCCTGTTAGCAGCCACCGGTTCCTTCGAATTTTGAATAATATCAACCGAGAAAATCTGAGACCAAGAAATCTGAGATTCCGATTGGAACACCAAAGATTTATAAGACAGAAGGGATTGACCGGAGTCCTCTTGCCTTCGTAAACTTTCGTATCATCGAAAGACTTGAAAATTCGAATCATTTCTCGATCAAATTATTCTTATTCGATCGAAGGAGCCGAAAGAGTTTCTCGATCTCTCCGAACTCCGTCATAAAAATATCTCCAAATAAACGAAACGGAACCCGACTTTCCACAACCCTCGATCCCGGAATCAAAACTGCAACTACAAGCTCTTCGAGGAAAACTTCCAATAAGAAACGATAACCAATTATTATCTGTTTCTTAAACGAACCAAGAAAACCCTTTTCTTCGTCCGAAGGTTCAACCCGCTCTTCGATTAACGCTAATAAACAATCTGTAAGTGTAAGAAATTTCATCCTATAATGTGTCCAATGCAACCACGATCCGAGGAACAATCAAAGTGATCGATTAAAAAACATGGATGATCCAGTGGTGTCCAACAGTACCTATCCGATCCAACAGTACGTCCAGGATATAACGAGTTTCTACAACGACACCGTCGATGAGTACGTCCAGGAGGCAATCAGTTATCCACGAAGGGACTCGTTGTACATCGTGGTACCGGTAACCATCATCTACGCGTCCGTCTTCGTGACAGGGACCATCGGTAATATCAGCACGTGCATAGTGATAGCGCGCAACAAGTCGATGCACACGGCGACCAACTACTATTTGTTCAGCCTGGCCGTGTCAGACCTGTTGCTACTTGTGTCCGGACTTCCGGCGGAGATCTTTCTTGTCTGGTGCAAATATCCGTACATCTTTGGCGAGGGTTTCTGCGTTCTTCGGGGCCTGGCGGCTGAAACATCGACGAACGCGTCGGTTCTGACCATCACCGCTTTCACGGTCGAAAGATACGTGGCCATTTGTCACCCGTTCCTATCCCAGACCATGTCCAAACTGACCAGAGCGGTGAAATGGATCCTGGTGATTTGGTTGGTCGCGTTGTCATTCGCACTGCCACAGGCCCTTCAATTTGGCGTCGTTCAACATCAAATTGATTCTGATATTGTGATGTGCACCGTGAAGAGGATACTTGTGCATCATTCGTTCGCACTGTCTACGTTCTTGTTTTTCGTGGTACCCATGAGTCTGATCACCGTGCTGTACGCTTTGATCGGACTGAAGCTGAGGAAATCGAATATGATGAAGAGAAGCCACGGGAGAGAAGGTAACGGTAGCTGCAGGCATCATCCTGGGAGGTCGTCGAGGAGGGTGCTGAAAATGTTGGGTGAGTAATTTTCGTTTGATTCTATTTGCAGGGTGTATAGCGTTTGGAAGTTAACGAGTGTATAGCGTTTGGAAGTTGAGGTACCGGAAATAGTAGTTCGAAATTTTTTGATTCCTTGGAAATACGGTATTTCGAAATTTGCAAATTTCTGAAAGTATAATATTCCGAAATTGTTTTATTATTAAATATATCTCAAAGCTTCTAAGTTCGTAAAAATATAATATTCCACAGTTTCCAAATTTCTGAAAATATAGTATTCCGAAATTGTGTAATTCTTAAATATATCTCAAAGCTTCTAAGTCCCTAAAAATATAATATTCCAAAATTTCTAAATTTCTTAAAATATAATATTCCAAAATTTATTAATTCTTAAATATATCTCAAAGCTTCCAAGTCCCTAAAAATATAACATTCCAAAATTTCTAAATTTCTTAAAATAGAATATTGCAGAATTTGTTAATTCTTAAATATATCTCAAAGCTTCTAAGTTCCTAAAAATATAATATTCCAAAATTTCTAAATTTCTTAAAATATAATATTCCAAAATTTATTAATTCTTAAATATATCTCAAAGTTTCCAAGTTTCTAGAAATGGAATATTCCAAAATTTCCAAATTTCAGAAAATTACATAGTATTCCAAAATTGTTTAATTCTTAAAAATATCTCAAAGCTTCAAAGTTTCTAGAAATATAATAATCCACAGTTTCCAAATTTCTGAAAATATAGTGTTCCAAAATTGTTTAATTCTTAAATATATCTCAAAGCTTTTAAGTTCCTGTTTCCAAATTTCTAAATTGCTAAACAATGGGTATAATACTTCGAAACTTCTAAATTAGAGGTTAATCGTAAGTAGATGAAGTTCAATGGTCCGACAAGAACCTTCAATTCGCTTCAAGTTTCCTGAATTCTCGAAATTTTTACACGATCCATTCTCACCATACAAAGGTAACGAGATCTCGAGTTTCTTTTTAATTAACTTACCTCTAATTAACCACCTGCTATGATTTAAATATAACAAACGCTGGTCCAATTATGAATGAAGATACGATGTTTCAGAATATTGAAATACAATTGTTTGCAAATGCCCGTTAACTTTTTATCAGGAAAAGTCGAGTTCGAAAAGAACTCTTCCCTTTCAGCGATAACAGGGTGAGTTACGGTTATCGAATTGAAGCGGTTATCAGATGTCGGGTGGAAAAGTGTTTAAAAAAGATTAAGATCTTGAAGGATAGTTGCAAGGTGTTCGATCCTTCCTTTCCCAAGGATCTGGTCGTCCAGAAAGAATAATAGCTTTTTTAAATTAGGTATATTCCCTGAAATTTGATATAAAATTATCGACAATTAGTTCCTTAACATTACACGAGGGTGGAACGGAAATAAAATTGGAACAATTCTTCAACCTACGGTAATTAAACGAACAGTTGATTGTGTTATATCTTTCCGACATCTGAAACACGACTTTTCCTTCCCCTCGTTTGCCAAAAACAACATTTTCAAACGTTCGATCTTGATTATCTATTCTTGCCTCCACTCTGCTCATCCTCTTCTACTTGTTATAACATTTTCCATATACCACACATATGTTTGATATTCATCGATAAATAACCGTACTTGAGTTTCTTCAAAACACAAGAAACGAAACAAAAACGAAGGAAAAACTACCAACATGCGAAATTCTCTTCTCCACTTTCCTGTAGGAAATATTCTTTACTCTGTTTTACTTATTATCAAATACTATTCTGAATTTTATACCGGAGACGTTGAATTATATTCTAAACGTTATAGTTCACGAAACTAAATAAATACCGTTGCCAATATTATGTTAAAAGTATCGTATCAGATATTAACACGTTGACTGCCACGGGGGTCACCGGTGTCCGGCACCCGAAATTTCTTACAATCAAATAATTACCAACAGAAATGATCAAATAAACCACGGATAACGTTAACATTACGCTAATAATGCTAGCTATCGAATTGAAAAGTTAAATTTGAAAATTAGTTGATTATATTCTTAATAATTAGGATTTCAACGTGTCTGACTACACACGTCCGTTTTCACTGTGCTAGTCAACGTGTTAACCTACTATTCTCAATATTATATCAAGACTACTAAATACCGTATTAAATTATAATTTTATTCCACCTTCGAAACACTAAGAGCTAATAAATTACCCTTCTACCAGAATCGGATGGATTAATGTTGAAATTGACGAAATTCAAATGTTTATCTAGCAAAAGGCTCGAACGTGCACCGAAAACTGTTCATTTGTCACAATTCAGTCGTGTTGATCGTTCTTCTTAATGATGCCGGTGATCGTTAACGATCGTTGTCGTATCGTGTCGTGGCGAATTGCATAATCGTCCAATAAAAATCACGACAGATTAAATATAACGTAAGAACGTGTCGTACACCACGGTTACTATTTCACGTTCTTATAAGACGAATGAGAAAAAGAAAAATAAAAACAATATCGATTCTAGTCTTTTCTCTCGCATTCAGCGAACCCATTCGTTAATTAAAACTGTCAATTTATAATTTGTTTATATCCTTCGCTTAATGGAGTCGTCGACGGGGCTATTAATATTTTCATTGATGTTATTCAAATTGATTCGATGTTAGCTATTGAAATTATTAAAAACATAATCGTTTCGTTTTGTTAATTTAAATTTTTCATTTGTTGATTGAAACTTTCTTTTATCTTTATTGCTGTTAATGTTTACAGGTGTTTCGATTCATTCTTTTTACGCAACTTTGGCATAAATATGTTTATCTGTATACTTTTCAAAATACCCGCTGTTCGAAGACAATTTTCAGACAGCGATTTAAGCCGAAAAATACTGCGTAGCGAATAAAATTTGTCGGGAAATTAATCTTTTCTGCGTTTATATTATTAACCCCTTGCACTACTATTTTCCCGACAGGTCGCGTCAGTCAGAGGTAAATATTTATTGGTCCAGCGTTAACACAAATCAAGGAAATTGAAATATCACGTATACTTTGCACTTGAGAAGCATTAACTGTGTGAATTGTAATCAGAATTAAATTTAAAATTCAATTGTAATCAAAGTTCGAACGATAGAAGTCACGTCTGAACTGTAAGGTGCGTCACGAGTGTGACACGTTATTTTAGTGCAAGGGGTTAATTTCGATGATTTTTCTTATACTTTAATAACCAATATCGCTATACAGCTACACGTCGTCGATAAAATTTCGAAAATTATAACCCGAGAAGTTGAATATTTCTAACTTTTGAATTTTTTCTGTAGCACGACCAATTCGTGTTCGATAAAAATCATGATCGTCGACGGTTGGCACATTGTTATTCCCGATCGAAGGGAACGGATCGGTGGGAAAATTGGTATTCAAAATCGTGGATTTACAATCGAGACCACGAGCTCGTCGCATGTCACATCGACGCGTAAACTGTGCGTTATTTTCATTAACTTCCGGCACGACGTTATAATTCCCCGGCTGCAACTGCAATGAATTGCAGTTACTCGATCGCGGAATATTTCATGAATAACTTAAACTGCTTGCGATCAAACGAGGAAGGTGTTAATGTCGGTTCTCATTCATAAAGGTATCACGTGTCAATTGAGCCTTTCTGGGACCGTAGAAATACACGTTGTCAGTTCTTGTTGTAGATAATAATTGGTTTGTTTGTATTTTTCTAGTTTATCGGAACGGGGATTTCCTGTTCGATTTATCTTCGCTTGTTTCAGAATTTTATCCACTTTTTACGATACCAGATTGACAACTCGCGAGTTTTACCACAGATAGGCCAATATGGCAATAAGTTAGATTAATTGACTTTGATCACAAATTGTTGTTGGTTGATATTTCGTACATAAATTTCTAAGGAAAACGGTTCGAAGGGTTAATCGAAATTGTAATTAATACTGGGCACAAGAATAGACTGTTGAGTGAAAAATAGTGAAAGAGGAATAGATGGAAAATCGATATTTCATTGAAAGATAAACACGAAGAATAGAGAAGGCCCGATGAATCGCTGATTCATAGTCGCTGATTCAAATCAATAATTGATGAGGTAGTAGGAAAGGAAGGCAAATATGTGTGTTCTATTATATTTCGTAGTATCAGATCAGGCGAATGTTAAAAATCGTACGATCAAGCGTATAAATTTTCCTTTCGAATTTTTTTTTTTTTTTTTTTATTATGTACCATCGTGACTTCACGCGTATCATAAAATGTTGTAACGGTTTAAAAATAATCCAAGATTTATTTGTATTTTGTCAAACACTGCGTTGCAGTATTCGATTAAAAGGAAATAGCAATTGTATTTGATATCCATTTGATCAGGCGTGGCAATGATTAAACGATAATATACGTCCTGGTTTATTATCGCCGTGTTTCATGAACAAGACTCGTTAATGTTGCAATTATACATTTATACATTTACGTATGTACACGTGCAGGGTATTCGATTTTATGACGTGAAAACGACACCTGTGTGCCTTTGCACAGAAATATCATAGAATTAACTTTGAATACGAGGGTTAAATCTGACCCTGTCGTTAATAATTTTCAGAGTCCGATGATGCGAAGAATATTATATGACAAGAAAGTCATATTTCACCGCTTTTTACTCAAAACTTCCAAACTTAACCCTTTGCACCCGAAGCATTTTTGAACGTAATCGGGTCTAATCTAGTTTTCCAGCTACGTCGGAAGAAAAGTGTTCGAAATATTTGAGCATCTGTTGATTTTTGAAAGTGAAATTTCGCATTTTAGAATACTCCGATACATTAAATATGGTGACTCACAATCAGAGGCACTACTCGAGTGCAAAGGGTTCAAAACATCTTGTACGAAATCTGACGAATTTTATTTCTTTAGCCAGCTTGATCCTTTTCCGTTCCGAAAGAAAATAAGAATCCGAAGGTAATGGTAATTAGAGTGTCCAAAGGAATGCGATGTAATTTCTCCCCGTTATCAATACCAGATTGGTAAGAATCTTAATTCGACGCCCGAGGAACCGAATCTGTTAATTAGAGGGGATGAAACGCGGTTCCTCGATCGAAATCACCGAGCAGCAGGAATTTTGATGATCCCAGTTTACAGACTGCAATATTCTGTCTTATCGATTGCAATATCTCGATGATTGAACCTTGCATATGCTGGAAACGGTGCATCCTGTATCGATTGAGGTTTATCAACCAATATTTGATGACAGACTTCAAAAAGAATTGATAAAGTTACCAGGAAACGACCATTTCTGTTTCTTTGTCGTTTTCTGCATTGATGTGTTCCGTGCTCTGTTTATAAACCGACCGAAGGATATTTTTGAAACATCACGAACACCGTTGGTACCACGTTTGAAAATAACCCATATAACATTCGTAATATTTATTGTAATACCGATGCTTATAAATATTAATCGCGAGTCGCTAATCGGGGATTTCTGATTAATTTTATGCAACGTGCATGGAACGAACGATGGATATTTTTGAAATAAGAATTTTACTATTCTCTGATGAATATAATTATTAATCCCTGCTTTATAAATTTAATAAAATTACTTTGGATCAATTAAATTCTATAATTGGCCCTAAAATTCTGTATTCAACGTTTATTTTAACATTGATACTTGAACGCAATGTTGTTGATTAAAGATTACTTTAGAAGTAATCGAAAGCCAGACATTAAAATTCGAACTGGAATCGTCCGGTGCACTTTACGGACTACCATTTATGGCAATTACCAGAAAAACACCCGGAAATCCTGCTGCAAACCCCAGACACTCCATTTAGGGACATAGGTACTACCTATTAGGTAGGCTGCCTTTAATATCGAACGCAAGGCAGACCAGCGGTAAACAAAGAGAACGAGACAATTGCTGGTAAAAAGTAATTTGTACGAAAGCAACACCGTTTCTTTACGTTCATCTTTTTGTTCGTTTCATAAAAATTCAATTATATCGGTCCATCTCTTAATCGACCGTCAATAATTGAAAACAATAAAGAAAAAAATATTGAAAATATAAACACAACCTTAATGGTGGGAAAAAAGAATTTGTTTCACTTCGGTCTGATAATTAAAAATGTAAGATAACAATATTTTTAGCTCCGTAAATTAAACTGTAATTACATTTTTTTTTTCTTCTGCGAGATAAAACATTAATGAAACACGTGTAATGAGAATTGTTTTTTATCTGCTCGATTTCTGGAGAATTATCTGGGTCAATTGTGACCCAGACTTATCGAAAGTGTGCAAAAATGTTTTGACTACAATTAGGTATTCGTATTTTCAAATAAATAATCTTCGTATGGGTAACAATTAATATTTAAAGTATTCGACATTGAAAGTAAACGAATCTAAAATTAGATTCGAGTTTAAACGCGCCATCGTTCGCGCGCCAATTTAAAATCTACTCTGTCCTATCAATGGCGGCCAATCGTGGCGGGAAATACAAACGGTTCAAGAATGGTGACGACTTAATTTTATATTCGCTATCTCTTCGTGTGTTTTACTTCGGAAACGATTGAATCTAAAGATAATAATTAGAAATAATATAATTGCAGGGATTATAATTCGAATAGAATTTAAATATAAACATTATATTAATAAATTAAAATGAGTAATCCCACAGACAAGCAAATGTTATTGTAATTAATTTATTTGATTATAAATATTAACTGTTATAATATTTTATTTCAGAAACGATTGAATCTAAAAATAATAGTTATAAATAATATAAGTGTAGGAATTATAATTCGAATAGAATTAAAATATAATACATTATATTATTAATAAATTAAATTGAATAAGCCCGTAGTTATTGCCGTGAATTTATTTGGTTATAAATATTAATAAAAAGAAAAAAGTGATAGAAGCTTTAACTGATGAAAATAAAAATCTGTAATGGAAACTTGAAAGAAACTTGATAATAGTGCGTTATTAGATATTAACAACCGTCTGCCACCTGTGTTTCTTTCTCCTCCTTTATCTTCTTTTTTTATTTAATGACCGTGGAATAATTAATTTCCCTCGTCTCGTTATACCGGTTCGTTGGAAAAATGCTTTTTTTCCCCTTCTCTTGTCAGTCGTCGAGCCAAGACTTTTCCTGTTTCTCTTATTTCTTTTTTTACCGTCCTCCTTATTTGCTCAAAGTGTCCATATAGATCGACACTAGGAATCGAATTACGATACGATGCTCATTAGTTTGCGTATACTTGAAATTAATAATGCCCAGTAGTCCTTCGCCCGGTTCTTTTTTCTCCGTCCTTTTTACGCCACCTGTTTGCTTGATAAGAACGCGTAAATGATTTATCCCGTCATTATAAGAACACCGTTAAATTAATCGCGACAACAGGGGGAAACACGAGATGATTATTAAATGGGAGAATACGAAAAAAAAAAAAAAAAAAGATGTAATCCACGTCTAGACAGCCTTACCTTGGTGTAAAAATGAATTTCGTTCAGAGATTTCGCTAGAATGAGCTTATTATCGTAACATTCGTTAAGATACTTGATGAAGACATCGATAATCATTCATCCTTGGGTATAATTTTGTGCTCGTTAACACTTAACCCCTGGCCCTACGATTTTTCCCGACCGTCAGTCAGAGCTAAATATTTTTTACTTCGGCGTTAAAACAAATATACTTCGTACTTGGCAAACTGTGTAAACTGTAATCAGAATTGAAGTTAAAGTTTGAACGACAGAAGTCACATCTGAACTGTAAAGTGCGTCACGAGTGTGACACGTTATTGTAGGCCAAGGGGTTAACCCTTTGCACTCGAATGGCGCCTCTGAGGCGACCTATTTAATTGACTAGAGTATTTTGAAATGTGAAATTTAAACTTTATTTCTATTATAATATAGGAAATCAAACGAAAGGAATAAAAATAGATAAATCCATTGGCATTTGCGACTCTTTTCTTTTAAAATAATGTGTTTGATTTTCGGAAGTTTCGCTGGAAAAGCGAACCAGATCTGTACGTATCGAAAAATGCCTTGACCGCAAAGAGTTACTAATTAAGATAAAATCTTCGAAATTATTTCGAAATTATTTCGAAATAAAATAAACACTCCAACCAGCGGCGTAGCGAACATAACTGGCACCCCCCTCCAGAAATACATAAATAGTGATATAATATACAGAATTTACTCGTAATAAGAATATAATACAAATAATAATCTAGAATAATATTACGAATAGTCACTACCTAAGTACGCTTCTACAAAATACTATAACAATTGAAATTTTCCGGAAAATCTTGTTTGTCTTGGAGACCATTTGTGGCATGGTAGACCCCCTTGCCTCCCCCCCCCCCCCCCCTCGCTATACTACTGGCTCCAACATCAATCCTCGACTATCGTAGCCAACAAGTTGCGAAATTCTACGTATTTTTGTAAAGAAGCATGATACACCAAATAACGTGTACAGCTATTTAGTTTGGCCACCGACGAACTACTGTTTACGACTATCAGCCTTACGGGTGTTCGCGTGTCCGAAAAATTCGCTGTTTCAAAGCGAACCGTAGAGAAGTGGAGAGTGTAGCCGACTACCACTCAGAAATCCCGGGTTCCATTCCCGGGTGGCCCGTTCACAATTTTCAGGTATGCTAAGCCCTAAGGATAATTGAAAAACAAATAATGAGAATAAGGAAAAAAGTGTAAAAAGACTGACAAAAAGGGTTCGTTGGGCAGAAGAAGAGGTTCGATCTCTGAGCATGATTAAATACCAGAGAAAACACATACATACATACAATTCGTTGTTTTCTATCGCCCTCTAGGACAGTGTTTCTCAACCTTGATGAAATCGCGGCCCGGTCAATTTTTTTTTTTTGTATGAGATGGGGGCCCGGTCCCGACATAGGTACCTCAATAATAACTCATAAATACTTTTCGAACTTTTTCGAAGTTCATGTATTTTATATATATATATATACCTGAGTATTAATAACGACACAAGCATTAGTACTGATTAATTATGGTATAATTCTTTTTTCTTTCAATGTCGAAGAAAACAATATCCAATTTCTCCTCCCGCGGCCTAGTGGTTGAGAAACACTGCTCTAGGATATATTGCGGTCAGAATAAGTAACACTCGCGAAAGATGGGACTGGTCTTATCGCCTGAACGGTCGTCGGGGCGAGGGGAATTTTTCTGTCTCGTTTTGTCACATTTCGTTCCGTGCACGTTCTTTGTCACGAGGTCGTCTCACTCTGCGTTCCTTGTTAGCGACAAACGAACGCTAGAGAATATCGTTGTATCCCACTTTGTCTCGACTTGTGTTTCGTTCGCTTTCTTTGTTACGCCACGGACGGGGTACAAGTCATTTTAACACGTTCAGTCCCGGGATAACATGATCCAGCTCGGTCGAGATAAAAGGCTAAGCCATAAATCATAAATTAGAAGGCCGGCGGCTCTTTTGATGTCTCGAGCGCTCAGGAGCGGGTACTTTGCGTTTTGAGGCTGTCGGGGTATGAAATTACATGTCCCTTCGGCGCTTGAGTGCCTCCTTTGATTCTCGTCGAGAGTAAATTTACTCGGTCCCGGACGGAAAGTGTTAAAACACGTTTACCGACAGAGCCCCAGACCCATTTCTTGGCACGCCCAAATACACAGGGGCTGGTAGTCTTTAATAGTAGCTCGTCGATGGTTTTGCCAAGAAAATGGCGCTTAACATTGATCGTGTGATTTACGATCACTAATTTTGCTTGTCGAAGGTTGATACGAGACATTAATAAGAAATCTATTATTCGATATAAAGTTGGAACAGTATTATTCCGAGAAAAGATCGTTAGCCTTGGAGATGAAGATTTTCATTCGAAATTGGAAAGAAAGGATTCGAGCTACGGTATCGCGGAAGCGAAAGAAAGTAAAACAGAAGGATCCTGTAACCAGTTTCGAAAATGAATTATTCAAGGGGAAAAACGTGAGATGGTACCGGTTGCGTAGAAATGCCATAACTCGAGTGAACTTGACCCCGACCGCATATCAATTCCCATCTTTGCATATCTTTCAAAAGCGTTCCGCGTAATACCGTAGCGTAATGGCAACGACTTGTCGGGAATAATGCACCTGCGAAATAATTTCGGCTCCGGTCGTAACTTATTTTTGACGGTGTTTCGTTTCTATCGAAGAATATTCAAAACTACGATGGAGTTTCAACCTGATCAAGGTCGAGGGGAAGAATTCCCGAACCAACCGTACGATTGTAGGTTTTTTTTTTTCTTTTTCTTTTTTTTTTATGGGACACGAACAGATTGTAAATAATTGTAAGTAACAATAACTCGATAGAATTTTCTTTGAAATAGGTTAATCGCCATTTGCCGAGGTCGTTCAATTAATTGTCCAAATTTCGAAAGAATTGGAAAGAATTGGGAATTTATTCCCTTGTTCGTTGCAATGATATACAGGGTGTCCCAGCTAACTCTGGCATCTCAAATATCTCGCTTGTTTTTCACGGTAGAAAAAAATGTTAGAAGAAAAAGTTATTGTATCCGATGGGGCACATATTCTGATTGGTGTTAAATTTTCCTCAAGGTCATTTTTTTCGAGATTACAAGGTCATCCGTGTTTTTTTAAATGGAACCATATATTTTTGTTATCATACGATGATAGCTGAGGGCAAGGCGAGTTCATTGACCTGTAACACTACGACCTTCAAATGACCTTAAAAATATATGGTTCCATTTAAAAAAACACCGATGACCTTGTAATCTAGAAAAAAATGACCTTGATCAAAATTTTTCACCAATCAGAATATGTGCCCCATCGGATACAATAACTTTGTCTTCTAACATTGTTTTTCTACCATGAAAAACAAGCGAGATATTTGAGATGCCAGAGTTAGCTGGAACACCATGTATAATAATTGAAGTTACTGTTTGTCGTTGAAACTTTTATTATAGCACGTATAATTTGGCAATTTTTGGATTCTTATGTAACTAGATAAATATATGTAAATACTTGATATTTTATTTTGTGTTCTCTTAAATGGAGACTGCATTTATTCCTTCCTACCTTCGCGTATGTCAACGTTTTCAGAAAAGGCAACGACAGTTCTCTCGAGACATTTCGTACGAATCGTCGCAGATATTAATCTTTCTTAATTTCACGTTTCCAAATATTGTCCAAATCGTTTCTAGTATAATCGAGCGGTGAAAGAATCCCATAACGAATAATTTTACCATTAAGAAACACGGAAACCGAACGCTTCGGCTTCGAGCTGGCGACACCGAGTAAGAATCAGGCGACAATGATTAAACGATTGAAATCTGAAAAATGAAAGATAATATGATGAATCGTCGATGGTTCAGGCCATACCGGTTCCCCTTGGAATTTCGAAACAGGCAAAACCTTCTCGGGTTGACTCGATACGAATCGCCAGGAAAGGGCGAAGTTTCACCGAACGAAACGATAGGGGATGAAACATCCCTTGGGATCTAACTCGCCCCATTGCCAACGGTTTCGATATATAGGTACGGGGAAAAAGAAAAAAGAAGAAACCACTTTTCACCCGTTCAAGTGATCCCCAGACTAAGTTTTATGACGCTGGAAACTTTTTTACGGCCCTGATGCTTTCCGAATGAAATGATCATTCGTCATTTTTTGAACGATGAATTGACTAACGAAGCTTCATGGATTAAATGTAGTTGGTTGAAGGAAAATGATTTCTCACTGAACGAGTTGATTTCTTATGAATTTGTTTAGAATTGAAGTTCGTGAAATTTGCGACTCGATATTTTCGTGTATTGGAAAATTGATACTTATAGGAATAGGAGTAATATTTATTTGTAGATATAGTGGATATTTATAGAAATTATAGTAACGCTCCACTTTGACCGCTTCAGAATTGAAGGCTTTTTGGGAATTTTTTTTTATGAAACGCAAAGTGTTTATGAAAATCTAATTATACCGAAATTGTTTTGAAAAAAATGACGGCTTGACAGCTGATGATTGGGAGCGCTTCGAAAAGAGAGGGTCAAATGGTGGGCACGATAACTCAAGCTAAATATGACCCAGAACAATGAAACAAAGAACATGAGATTTTTTAGTCCAAACGCTAGTGAAATACGTAGCCGTTTTCGAAAATATTCATTTTTAATAAAATGCCATCGATTTAAAGTGAAACATCAATTTTCAACCAAAAATTTCGTTATTAAAAGTTATACAGAAAATCGAAATATCAATATTTTGAAAAAATTCGACGTATTTCACTGAAAAAAAAAAAAAATATGTGACGATTAAATTACAAAAAGATTCAAGTAGATTGATTGAAAATTGGCGGAGCTAGAGTGCCCACTTTCGAGTAAAATGCCTTTAAAGTTTTCGATATCGTTTTCAAACTAATAAAATATGATTTTCATGTGTAAAAACGGTACTTTAAGCGAAAAAAAAAAGTATTTCGAAATTGCGAAGCGGTCAAAGTAGTATTACCCCTTAACCCTTTGCAATCAGAGAACTTTTGGAAAACTTCCGAGAATTAAATTCACTATTTTGGAAGTAAAGTGTTACAAATGCTTATGAATCTATTTATTTTTATTCCTTTCATTAATCTTCTATATTGCAAATAAAATACCCCAGTTAATTAAATAAACCCTTTGCAAAGGGGTTAATAAATAGCGATAATAATCCATAGATATTATTTTCCTATCCTAAATATCTAAAAACGAGAACTACAAAAACTATCAATATTTAAACAACCCCAACTTCGAGTCACGATTGATCTAGAATTCGCTATAAATTTTAATTACAATCCCCATCCCTCTCTCAAATTAGGTATTCAAATTTCCAAAATGTACCTTGATCTTCCTTCCTCCCGTTGAACAATACACGTACAATTTAAGGGGCTATACCAGTGTGACCGCTTTAAAATTAAAGTGATTTTCGGGAATTTTTTTTTTTTTTGAAAATATATTACAGCCAATGTTTTTAAACTTTAAGGATGTATTTAGTTAGAAATCAAATATCTACAATAATTTTCGGGTACAAATATAATGAAAAACAAGCGACTTGTGTGCTATTTCCCAGGGCTCAAAAAAAAAAAAAAAAGTTGCTCCACTGCTGCAGTGATTGCCGCCGCCTGAGTGTCTAAAATGAAAAATAACGAAAACGCTGTTAAACTAGAAAGTATTCTCCGTACCATGAACTAGGATTTTTGAAAAATATCACAATCTGACGAAATGGCGAATTTTTGAAAAAAAATTTGGAATATAGCCTACGAAAATACTGGTTTTTGTACTGCCAAATTGACATTTTTCATCCAATCAAAAAAATCCTAGTTCATGGTACGGAGAATATCTTCTAGTTTAACAGCATCTTTATTATTTTTTATTTTAGGCACACAGGCAGCGGCAATCACTGCAGCAACCTATTTTTTATAGCCCTGGGAGATAGCGCACAAGTCGCTTGTTTTTTTTTTTTTTTTATTATTTATGTACCAAAAAATTATTGCAGATATTTCATTTCTAACTAAATATATCCCTTAAGTTTAAAAACATTTGCTGTAATATTTCTTCAAAAAAAAAGAAGAAAAAAAAGAAAATTCTCGTTAATCACCTAATTTTGAAGCGGCCACACTGGTATAGCCCCTAAAAGAAATATATTATCACGATAATTGATCACGCCATTGCAGATGACAAACATTTGTATACAAACTGTACGGTCGAATAAAAAATATGATTAACGATGGATCGATGTCTGAACAGCGTCAACAGATCATTGCAAGAAACACACTAGGAAGTTGCTCGTTAAAAAAACGTCTAATGATTCTTTGGAAATTAGAGAAAAATTTATTCCAAAAAAAAAAAAGAACATTACAAACAACACTATAATCGTCCGATTATTACCCAACGTACATCTCGTTTATGGCATAATTTAACTCTTTGCGCTCCAAGTGTATTTTCGGACGTAATAATCGGGTCTGTTGGTTGATATCGGGAAGCAGGAGTAATTAAAAAATAAAATTGAAATGTTTTTCCTTTTAGACTCTCCGACGCTTCTTTCTCGATACCTTCCGAACGACTGACTAACGGCAAACGGTGTCGTCAACGTCACACGAGATGAGTTGGTTTAATAAAAATGTTCTTTATTCGATACTTTAAACTTTAAAGACTACACAAACAAATACTGGATCTTATTAACTACGCGCACGGACTTGCGGAGTCTCGACGAAAGTTCTTATTATATTGTTTTCCTCGAGTTTTGGGTCCTCCTTTTATAAAGGGTTTTTGGTAGGAAAAGTAGTGGTACGGTTAGGTGGGAGAGCAGCGAGGGTTTTCTGGAAGAAAATGCGGGATGGCAGTCCCGGATACATAAATATCGAGATTTTCGGAGAATAGGATACAAAGGGCCTTTTTCCAAGGATATCCGATCGGAGAGGCAGGAAATAGGGTCAGGATACATAAAATACCTGAAAACGGAGAGTGAATGGTTTGAGACCTGTAGAATATCGAGCAGGAACTCGGTGGACGTATTTAAGATGTTATGTTACCATTGCGTTTGAATCTAACAAGTAAACCTACGGAAGTGTCACTCTCCGATTTTTCTGAAACTTAAATATGTTATAATATATGAAAAGCTAAGGGACACGTATTTTTTTTTTTAGCGGGGGAAAAACATATTTAAGGAGTGAAACGGCCCCCCAAAATGGGGGGGTAAAATAGGAAAATTGCGATATCTTTGAGACCAGTGAAGCGATTTTGATGATTTTTGGTATGAAAGTATCTTCCGATAGAAGACGAAAATTGGTCTAGGTATGTTGGAAGGGGAGTGAAAATCAGGGGGTGAACTACTTCTAATGTGACCAATCTCTTGCTCCCTAAATATTTTTCCGCCACTACAAAAAAATGCGTGTCCCTTAGTTTTTCATGTATTATAACATATCAAAATTTCAGAAAAATCGGAGAGCGACGCTTCCGTAGGTTTACTTGCAAGTAGTGCGACTTATTAATTTATCCAACTGGTGACGTTGAATCACAGATCAACAGGGTCTAATCTAATTTTCCAGCTATGCTTAGAAATATTTGAGAATCTGTTGATTTTTATTCCCTTCTTTAATTTTCTATATTTTGATACGAGTGATACTGAAATTTCGCATTTAAGAATACTCCGGTAAATTAAATATGCAAAGGGTTAATGTTTCATAGTTGAAAATTTACAAAATTACACGTTCGTGACTTCGTAACGAAGGATGTATCTACAATAATTCGGTCCGTCATCGCCTTGTATTCTCTTTTCGTATTCCATCGAACATGTAATTAATAATAATAAAAAAAAAAAAAAGAAAACGCGATTAATTGGCCAGGGATTTTCAACACGACTGTTATAAGACACCGACATCAAAATCAATCAAACACGCGCGTTGATTCTTCGCCTTTTTATTTATTTTTAATTTTATTTTTTTAATCTGTTCCTTGCTTTTTTCGCCCGTGCGCCAAAGTTACGCGTATCGGTGACCCGTGTGCCGATAACCAACCACGTAATATAAAGATAAAGAAAAGAAAAGAAAAAAAGCAAAGTTTGATCAATTATTAACACTTCCTGATTCTTTTATCGATAACAATTATCTAATCCTTTTTACTTATCCGTGTACAGATTGTCGATGCACGAAGGGCGTTTTGCGATGCTCGAACGAAAGAGAGATATAAAGAAAGAAAAGATTTCATCGAATACACTGACACGTCGTTAATGTCGAATAAGTATTCGAAGACTGTTCATCCGATGTGCATAAATGCAGAAGACGGAATAATATTTCTTTTTTGTCGATACTTCTTTTTTTTTTTATGACGTTAACACGCAATCACGATCGATAAATGTGATTTGCGCAATGATTTATGTGTCAGGGTTAAATGATTTAAATCTAGCATCGTAAAATTTATGATCACTAGATGTAATCATTCAAAATTCAATGCTTTACGAGATTTCTCGCGTACTATTGCGGTCGATAATGTAATTAAGGTTTCGTTAACAGGTTAAATGCTGCGGGGGGTAACCGGCATTCGGAAATGTTCACAATGAAATAATAAATAAAAGAAACGATGAAATAAACCGTGGATAGCGTTAATATTCTGCTAACGATGCTGGTTATCAAGTTTGAAAATAAATCGACTCCGTTGTTAATAATTCAGCGTTTTCACTGTGGGATTCAACGTGTGAAAGAACAAACGATGGAAATTGTAATAAATCGGTATACCGATACAACGGTATAGCAAAATGTAGCAATGTATTAAACACTGGAGGGTAGGGGGTTAATTAATTAACAAGGGTATTGTTAACAGCCCCCTAATTTCAACCTTTTCACACTCTTGACCCAACTGAAATTTCGCATGTATTTTTAGTAGTATATTATACGATTGAATTTGAAATTAAATTCTAATTATTATACTATACATATAAACTCGTGAAAGGAAAAAGAATCATACAACGAGGGGTTGAGTTTCCTGTTGGCAGATAACAGAATAACAAAGCTAATCATTATTTTATTCTCGCACGAATCACCATTAATATTATCCGTTTGACGTAGGTTTGACGTATTCTTGAAAAAATACTCGTTAGATGGCCGATTGTCTCGGTGTTCCGGTCGCTTCCGCTCCGACTCGCTCGCGAATCGTTATAAATTTAGAAGCAGCTAATAATTCTTCGTCGACTGTTTACGTCGTTATTCCTCGGGATCATCGAAGCACTTGATTTACCGCCTTATTTTTCTCTCCCCCCCCCCCCCCCCCCCCCCCCCCTAACCCTTTTTGCGCTCTACCAGTCTCCAGAATGCGCTTCCTTGCTTTCGTCTGGAATATTAATTTTTTAGTCGAAGATTCCTCGCATGTTGAAGAGGTATTTCGTAACGTAGATATAGCGACAATGGCAGTATGATAATGTAATGGAATATAGCAATTTGGAAATATAGCAATTTGGTAATAGAGCAGTTTGGAAATATAGTAGTGTAGTAATATAGTAATTTAGGAATAAAGTAGTGTAACAATATAGCAATATGGGAATTTGGCAATTTGTAAGTATAACAATTTGGGAATACAGCAATTTGGTATTATAGCAATTTGGAAATATAGTAGTGTGGCAATATAGCAATATGGCAATTTGGCAATATAGCAATTTGGAAATATAGCAATTTGGTAATATAGCAGTTTGGTAATATAGCAGTTTGGATATATAGTAGTGTTGCAATATACCAATATGGCAATTTGGCAATATAGCAATATGGAAATTTGGAAATATAGCAATTTGGCAATATAGCAATTCGGAAGTATAGCAATTTGGCAATACAGCAATTTGGTAATATAGCAGTTTGGAAGTATAGTAGTGTGGCAATATAGCAATATGGCAATTCGGAAATATAGCAATTTGGAAATACAGCAATTTGACAATATAGCAATGTGACAATACAGCAATTTGGTAGAATAGAAATTTGGAAATATAGCAATTTGGTAATATAGAGGAATGTGACAATATAGCAATTTGGAAATATAGTAATACATATATAGCAATACGGCAATTTGGCAATTTGGAAATTTGGAAATATAGCAATATACTAATACACCAGTAATCCAATACCAGAGCTAAACAATTTTTCTTTCAATTATCAATATCGCTACCTTCATCAAAATCAACGTGTTAATATTGTTATTGTCAATTTTGTGATATTTCCAGTTGCGGTGGTGATCGCATTCTTCATTTGTTGGGCGCCATTTCACGTGCAACGTTTGATCGCCATTTACGGGACAAATTCAGAGGACCACATCACGTCTAACAGCAAGTGGATCGAGTTCCTTTATCTCTTGATGACCTACATATCCGGGGTGCTCTATTACGTGTCCACGACGATTAATCCGATTCTATATAACATCATGTCGAACAAATTTCGCGTCGCTTTCATGGTGAGTAAACGACGTCTCATACCAGCTCGGTATAAACATCCGTGTGGCAAATAATTAGAGGATCAGCTGATCCAATTACCGAAACATCTCAATTGACATCCAATTTACTCCTGCCGTTTCTATCTTTCCTGTACTCTCCTTTTGGGTGAAATCATTGGAGGAACATGGAACACGGAATTAGTTAATGGGGAAACGTGGTCGATTCAAACCCCACCTTTTCATTGTTTCCGGGTACTTAATTCCTGCTTCCGAACCTCCTACACGCGCTAAACAATTTAATTCACGGTTACATTTCTACTCTGTTACTTGGTGTAAAAGTATCGTGTATAAGAATATAGAGATACAGGAATGGGATACGATATCCTAATACAGTAAAATACTAACCTGGCAATCTTCCAATCTAATTAAATACTAATATAACAAGTTTGCAATATAGCAAAATAGCAATATGGCAATTTGGCAAGTTGGCAATGCGGCAATTTTGAAGTATAACAATTTGGCAATTAGGAAATATAGCAATATAGCAATTTGGCAATTTGGCAATTTGGTAATACAGCAATATGGCAATTTGACAGTTTGGTGATATAGCAATATAACAATTTGGCAATTTGGTAATATATAGCAGTATGGTAATTTGGCAATTTGGAAATATTGCAGTATAGCAATTTGACAATTTGAAAATATAACAATATGGCAATTTGGAAATACAACAGTATGGCAATTTGGCAATTAGGAAATATAGCAATATAGCAATTTGACAATTTGGTAATATAGCAATATGGCAATTTGACAGTTTGGTAATATAGCAATATAACAATTTGGCAATTTGGTAATATAGCAGTATCACAATTCGGCTGTTTGGTAATATAGCAATATAGGAATTTGGCAATTTGGTAATATAGCAATTGGGAATACAACGATGCACTAAAGTCCCAAAGTCACCAGTCATCAGCCATCAAAATTCCCCTCGTTCCCATGAATGGGATAACGCCAGACTCCAGCACGTGTCGTTCGTCCATCCATCCCCTTCCCAGAAATCAATTACCAGAGAAACGAGAATCCAACCTTTTCCCAACAACTTTTATCCGCCGTACCCTACTTCTAAACCCTCCGCCCGGCCCGTTCGATCACACGTGTCCGTTTGACTTCTTATCCTCAAGAAATTGTTTCTATTTACACAGGAAACATTGTCGAGAAGCTGCAGGATACCCGGCCTTCCAGTACGTCACGAGCAACGCTCCTACTCGAGTTTGTCCCGGTCGCAACAAAGAGCGTTGGGCGCTTACGGGTCGAGGACGGTTGGCACCGCGGGAACCGGAATCGTCCACGAGAGCACCGACTGTTCCGGAAATTCTGCTCGCGAGGACAGCCCCATGCAGACAACCTCGTTGGACACGGAGCCACGGAACACGGACAGGAAACAAAGCCGCAAGGACAACGAACAAACGAAGAAACAGGTCAAAGGGATGGACGATGGTCGAAGATCAAGAACGAACGCCAGATACGCGACCGTCAAGGTCTCCAACGTCGACGAGGCGAGGAAGAAGTGGTGGCGGCTTTTGAAATGGTTTCCTGGTTTGAAATCCTTCAAGCTGACCGGAAGGAACACGTACACCGTGTCGCAGAATCATATCCTGAAACAGCCAGAGATACAGAAGGAGGAGTTCTCCATGTCCATGTGGAACGTATGCGAAGCGAACGATCAGTTACCTGTTTGAACGAGAGGAATCGAGGCTACACTCTGAACATTTCGAAAAACGAAAGATTGCGTCGGTTGTGGAACTTGTACGAACTTGTATTGTTTGCTGCTGCTGACCGATGCTTGTTTTAGATTCGAGTCATTTCGAAAGACTGCTTTGGCAAATTGACAGATTCGATATCGAATACTGGGATTCATCCCAGATCTAGGACGGAGAATCGAAGAACCAAGCCAAATGTTTCTGAAACTTTTGAAAATCGAACCTCTGCTTCGATTGGTAAATTATTAAATTAACTCGGTGCTGAGCGAACGTATCGCGATCACTTTGAAAGTTTTGATAATCAAAAGAATGTTACAGTGTCTAATTGGTTTTGTTTCTGATCGGTAACACTGGGCTCTGAAAGTTTCGAGAATTCGAAGAATGTCCTCTGTTAGATTTGTGTATGGATGAATGCAGTTAACGCCTTGTGATTTTTATTTAAACAACGCCTGGGTGAATCTAGAAATTTTGTAAATATCGATTAAGAGAGTAATTTCAACCGGTGACGCTTGAGATCCTGGAAATTTCTAGACCAACCTTTCTCGTGCTACCTTGTTATAGTCGTTCGTCGAGTCTGACATTGTTTCTTTTTTATATATTAAATTATTTTATAACGAAGCAGAATCACAGCGTTTGTTTAACATCGATCGAACGAATTGTAAATGTTTCGTGTTTTTCATTCGTATACTTGTATAAATCGTAGAAAATTTGTGATACGATCCGCGTATGAATGTTCAGTGAATCGAAAGGATATAAATAAAGGAAGCGAAGTGTCGCGGATCGGCCCGAAACGTATATTCCTGTCAGGTTTTTCGGCGATCGTGATCCTTACGTGCCGATAATAGACGTTCGTCCCTCTCCCTTCCTGAATACGTACAAACTCGAAATAAGAAAGTTTCCGACGAGAAGCTCGAAAAATTGCGTGCCGTGGAAGGGAATGATAAAGCGTTTCAGTTCCAAGATATGTATGGAAGGTATGGAATAAATATCACAATTGATCTGTTAAACCATCAATTTTCTACAGCTCGAAAAATATATCATTTTTAGTATAACGCGTACTATTTTTTCTTATAAATGATATCAATGTTTCGCCACCCCTTTTATCGTTTTCAAAGAGACGAGTCTTATCGTATTAATTTTGTGAATTTGTGACTTCGAGATTTGGATTTGAAACGCCTTTGATGTTCGAACGGAAGGGCAGTGAATCAGTGAGAAGCGGATCTTAAGAAAAATTAAATGTTGAATAAAAATTTTGAAGGTTAGGAATGAAACAGAGTGGAGAATGAAATTTGTGCTATTTCGGTGGTCCATCGTTCAATGGGTTAATTAAATTGCCTATGAGTTGCGGTTTATTTTAGGACACCTTGAAATTTCCAGGCGAACGATAAAAATAAATCAATCTCAATATTTTGACAGATGGCCAACGTCGCGTCAACGTCATATTCGAAATATTTAGAAAAAGACATGTCTTTTATAGCTTGAACGTTTACGTTTTCCTTCGATATTAATTATCCGAGCACATTTTATTACAATCCTTTCGCCCAGTTACAAGATAAAACGCCACTAATGCCACGTGTTCCTTGCAAAATTTTGTTAAACGAATAATTTCTCATGGTAATAGCGTTTCTGTTTTATCATTTATTTATTTATCTACTTATCTGTTTATTCGAAGCGAGAGTAAGTTGATCTTGATTTACGATCTTTATAACCCTCGTACGACGGACCATGGAGAGAGCCACCGATTCAAACAGAATTCAATACTATTTCTTTGTTTCAAAAGAAATTTCAAAGCATTCCTTTAACTATTCTTTCGTCCGATATACAAGGTGTCCCGTAACTAGTGTAGGAGCCGGAAATGGGAGATAGCTGAGACGATTTTGAACAATAATTTCCTTTGCAAGAATGTCGGACGAGGCTTCGTTCCTGAATTATTAACGAAAAACACTGGACCAATCAGAGCGCGGGTAGAGGGCGCGCTTAGCTGTGATAGGGTAACCTCGAGCCGAGACGTCAGACTAGAACGAATCACGGATGAGCGCGTGTACTACGCGTGCTCTGATTGGTCAGTGTTTTTCGTTGATAACTGTAACATG
The DNA here is from genome assembly GCA_943735885.1 of Stelis phaeoptera. Lineage (NCBI taxonomy): Eukaryota > Metazoa > Arthropoda > Insecta > Hymenoptera > Megachilidae > Stelis > Stelis phaeoptera. The sequence continues at coordinate 14,268,272 of OX030932.1, read as the reverse complement.
ATGTTATTGCTAGTTACGGGACACCCTGTATACTGCCAACTGTGTGATTGTGATTTTTATTGTTAGAATGTATTATTTATTTATTAATCGTGTATGTTACGTGATAATACGTAAGTAGATAGTTAGATTGTAAAAAAAAAAGAATTATTTTTGTAAGTTGTAACAAAGGAAATGGGGTATGTAATTGTGAAATACAATTATATTTGTGATGATATTTGTATAAATATTAAGGAGGTTTTATATGTTTCGTTTAAATTCGCGATTTTAAGTCATAGTTTAACATTGTACTTAAAATTAACAAATGGTACAAGTTTAAATAGACAATATATTGTTTGTAACATTGTATGAAGTGTGAATATAATATAATTTGTGTTTTATACAAATTATCGTTTAAATAACTTAACAGTAAGATAGATTAATTTATTTGATGTACAAGAAGGAATAAAAATAAAGAAACAAAGGATAAAAAAAAGAAACTGTTCATTTGTTTAAAATCCCTATCGCATTAGAATTCCAAAAAATTCGTTCCAAAAGCTAACTTCGCAATACCGAAGTCATCGAAATTGAAAATATGTATCAGGAGAACATAAGTTGCGAGGAGGTATTCTTCGTGCCACTTCTTGGAACTGACGTCATCAAGATTCTAAGAATTTTGCCGATTCCGAGAAATGACGTCATTTTCCAGGAATTTCCGAGAACCCGTTTCGCGAAATCGAAACGGTCGAATTTCAGAAATTGTATCAGGAGAACATAAGTTGCGAGGAGGTATCCTTCGTGCCACTTCCAGGAATTGACGTCATTAAAATTCTGAGAATTTTGCCGATTCCGAGAAATGACGTCATTTTCCAGGAATTTCCGAGAACCTCTTCCGCCAAACCGAAACCCTCGAATTTGAAAAATTGTATCAGGAGAACATAAGTTGCGAGGAGGTATTCGTGCCACTTCCAGGAATTGACGTCATCAAAATTCTGAGAATTTTGCCGATTCCGAGAAATGACGTCATATTCCAGGAATTCCCGAGAACCTCTTTCGCGAAATCCAAGTGCTCGATTTTGAAATTTGGTATCAGGAGAACATGAGTTGCGAGGAGGTATTCGTGCCACTTCCTGGAATTGACGTCATCAAAATTCTGAGAATTTTGCCGATTCCGAGAAATGACGTCATTTTCCAGGAATTTCCGAGAACCCGTTTCGCGAAATCGAAACGGTCGAATTTCAGAAATTGTATCAGGAGAACATAAGTTGCGAGGAGGTGGCATAATGCCACTTCTTGGAAATTTGATGACGTCATTTCCAGGAATTCCCAAAATGTAATTTTCTGAGAACTCAAGTGTCCGAAATTGAAAATTGGTATCAGGAGAACATAAAGTGCGAGAAGGTGGCACAACTTGCCACTTCTTGGAGTTTGACGTCATTTCTCGGAACTGGCCAAATTCTCGGAATTCTGATGACCTCAAATTCCAGGAACTTCTAAAATCTTATTTTCTTGAAACTGGAGCATTCGAGGTCGAGAATTTGTATCAGGAGAGCACGACGGCAAAGCAGGTGGCACATTTTTTTTATCAACTGCTGGATTTTAAATGTTTATGCAATGTTTTTTATGTTATACTCCGTCGTATGTTTTTAATGAGTGAATTCTGGGGATGGTTAATAAATAAATACACTGTATAATATTCATTTCATTTTATATTTATTCAAAGATTGCAATATATACATACTCTGTAAATACATTAGAAATACATGATTTAGATGTAACGATAAATCTATACATTTAATATTAATAAGTACAGTTTGCCATTAATAAATTAGTGTAATTGAACGCATCTCTTAAGAATTAATTAATATTAATATTTTATTTTGAATAATTTTCTTTGCTGATTGCTGTCCTCTTAATTCAATAGTGTTATTTGTTATTTATTTTCAAAATTATATTATTTAAAAAGTATTTTATTTTGACCACTAGCGCCATCTACGAGGTAAGTGCTGAAACTACTCAACAATTACCGACTAAGATTTCCAAAACACCGTTCCTCAGTCGGTAATTGTAGGTGACCATTATCGACCGCTGCAAATTATTACCAACATTTACCGACAGCTCAACGATGTTTTGGAAAACTCAGTCGGTAATTATTCAGTAGTTTCAGAGCTTCTCTCGGAGATGGCGATAGTGATCAAATCGCCGCTCGCCGCTGGATGACGCTAGAGATACTACTTTTGGAAACGCGCCAAGATTTAAAACTATAAAGTGTGTACAAATGTAATACGCGCAAAACTTAACATTAATTAAAGTGAAATAACACAAAAATAAGGCTTAATTTACTGTATCATTAATAAACGTATCGACTATAACTTGTAAAGTTAAAATAAAATATGTTTTGCTTGTTCGGTGCCTTATTTATAACATTAGTCTTACCTGTAGCAATTACCAGGGATGTCAACAGTGATGAAAACAATAAATAAGCAACGAAATATTAATGATTAAAGTAAAGACGTAATTGATCGACACTATTAATATAATTAAAGATGCCTCCGAAACCTAGAACGGTATGCTAATTTCAGTTTTTATATTTATTACTGTTGTTTCTTGGCAACGACCACGTGTCGATTAAACCTAACCTATACCGCGTTGTCACAACAGTGCAATAACAACAATATTCGTTTTATAATGACTAACAATCAATTTCAGAATGCTAGAAAGCCAGCAACAAACAAAAGAAACGCAGAACCACCAAGAGCAACAAATTCTGCGAACACTAGTACAGAAACTAACAGTGGTTTGAGTCAGGAAGCCGAGGATCAGTTTGAATTAGAGTTGTGTTGGTGTATTCAGCAATTAGAACTGTGTCTAGCCACTGGAAAGCTTCCAGAAAAGCAGGCACAAGATTTAAATAAAAATATAAATATCTTGAAGAGTAACAATGCACCTTTGATTAAAAAGAGACAAGTAATGCGCAACACTTTAGGAAACTACAGAGATAAAATGGCCCTGGATGAACAGAAACTTGGCAAAACCACGTCTTCCATCAAATTTCTAGCTCCACCCATGCAAAATAAAAAATGTGTATTTTTTAAGAAAGCTAGTTGTAGTTTTTTAAGAAAGAAACAACAATTAGACGGTGACATGTATCCAAGCGAGGACGAAACTTCTGCTGAGATTGACAACTTACGGACTGTATTTAAATTTAATTTTCAAATCAAAGAATAAAGAAACCTTTTGTATATATTTATAATCATAGTTGTTAATTATCTTATAGTAATTAACTTTTATTTCTTAGATCTTCAACTTTGCTTTAATTCTTAGACTGGTTGTCAAATTAGCTTCTTACGATTAGTTAATTGTTAATATCATGTTAAAATGTCTAATTAAATACTACAGCTAACAATTAGAGCAATATAATTGTTAATATGACTTTATAAGAATATACTTATTTAATATTTTATATTCGATGGTTGTAAAATACAACTGCTGATGTTTTATAATAAATGAAAATATGATTGCACAAAATTGCGTTTTAAAAGATTAACTCATACTTAGAACAATAAACCCTGTTCATAACATGGTCCTGTGGCGCAACGGATAACGCGTCTGACTACGGATCAGAAGATTCCAGGTTCGAATCCTGGCAGGATCGTTCAACTTTTTTTCCGCCAGAAACTTTTTCATCAATTTGCAATACCAAAAAACAAATATAATTAAGCAATCTTATGTAAAAAAAAAAAAAAACAATTAAATATAATTCATTAGATGCTCAAAATAAATAGAAGTGCAAAATTGTTAATGATAAAACCAAGGTTTGTGTGATTGGAAATTAGGAATTTGTTCAACGTATGTATCAATGAAAGAATCCATTATTTAAATAAATATTATGTTATGATATATTTAACAACCAGTAGTAACAAAGGTATCTCGTCTCTCTTACGGTACTTGTATAGCAACAGAACAGCACTCTTTTATCGTATGGTACAAGCTTGAATCCGTGTTATAACTATGTATATTTATATATTGTATAATATACGCGTTAAGGATGCCTGAAAAGTCTATCGCACAATCGAAACAAACAATTTATTTATAAAACACATACCCGTCGAAAAAATTGTGATTTCATTGATTAAACTACATATCATCATCTGAATGAGAATTAAAAAAATACAACGATATCCGTTCCAACGGGTAAAAATGAATGATATGAATTCAACGAGCTCCAAAATTATTTTTTCTTTTTTTATTTTATAAAGAATGCACTAAGACTCTTACGACTCCCTGTACAAATATATGTACGTACTCTTCGAAGGACTTCGTTTCATTATTATTTTTAATAACGTAACAGTGATATATGCATCTAGAAAAGAAAACTGTCAGTTCCACCAGTATCTTGTTAACGGGTCAAAATTGATTGCAACTTATCGAAGACACGTTAAATGACTTGCACGTTCGCTAAATAGAAATATCCTCTTATTTAAAGAAATACGATTTTCTAATAATAGTCTTACATTAAATATATAATTCTTTATGTATATATATATCTGTTCTTTTTTATTCTTTCAATTAAATCTTTTCTTTCTTTCATTCCTCGCTTCGTTTATTTTCTTTCATTTTTTTTTCTTTTACTTCACGAAAATCTAAAACACGCGTCTCACTTATAACAACGTCGCGATACGTGAGTTTTTTCTTTCATTTTTTTTTCCTTTCATACATACATATATATATTTTTGTTTTTATTTGTTGGCTTTTTTTGGTCTTTACAGAACGATTTTTGCTTCGGTCGTCTTTGGTAGAAGCACGCGTCTCGACGAAACACTCATCCTCTCGTAGTTGAATAATTTTTTAATTTTATCTTTTTTTTTTTTTAATTTTCTTTTCAAGAGAATTTTTTTCGGTTGCGTCTCTCTGTTCCCTGAGTCGGTGTATAAACCATTTCAGTCTTCGCGGTCCTTTCTCATTTTTTTTAACTGTTCTTTTTTTACAATGTATCTTTCTTCTTAGAGCAAATGTCTATTTGAAGGTGAAACTCGCGATAGCATTTCTTGCGAGTGGACGCTGTGCTGAGAATCACTCTAAGGCAACTGGCACTTTCAGAAATGCCCTTGATAGCTTCTTGCACGAGTTTTACTATCAAGTGGACACTCACTTTTACAATATTCGAACAACCTTCACTGTTTCCTTTTTGCGTTATAAACAAAGTCGATGCATCGTGACTCACAGACTCCTGTTACCAATTTTTAGTTTATTTAATATTTATCATAAAGGAGAATTAATTAATGTATTGTAGAAAGAAAAATTCAGTTGTACATTTAAAAGAATGATTATGGAAGTTAACGTGTTGACCGGATGAAGTTTGTAATCCTCAATTACCATAGTTTAGAATTAAAAATGGAACAATAGAGAGGATTGTAGGGTCAACACTGACCCGGTGTCTTTGTAACGCATAAGCAACAAGATTTTATTATTTCTATTCTTATTTCTCGTCTAAAGAAATAATAAACACCGAACAATGTTTGCTACTATTTAATTTGTGGTGCTCAAGGGTTAATGTAATATTTTGCTTTGCAGCTTTGGAAGAATCTAAGTTTGGAAGAAACATCTGAGCTTTCAAAGATAAAAAATAAACTTTTAAAAAAGGAAAACAATTGTTTTAAACTTATAAAATTAAAAATTATTATGCTTCTTTTCCTTAGTCGCATATCAAATTATTGTAAAACCTGTAAAAAGAAAAGTTTCTAGTTTCAAACAAAGGAACTTAAACAAATCTGTGAGTCACCAATTGTTCAATAAACATACTGAAATCTAACAAACAAAAATAATGAATCTGATCTCAACTCCTCCTCAAAATACATAACAAAATTTTCTACTTAATTTATCCTTTAAGTTATCGTTCAATTTAACTGATACAGATTTAATAGATTCTTTCAATTTAAAACAATTTCAATTTCAACATATGCTAATTTCTTTTTCCACAGAACAAACAAAAAAAAAAAAAACGTTTCGATGTTCAGGTTCATTAATATAAAGCTTTCTATGTACACGTCATGTGTATAGTCTCGGTTCACCGTTTGCGAAGGAGCAGTACGTAAAAACGAAGGAATTTGCCTGGAGAAACAACAAACAAAAAAACAAGTACGTTATATATATAATACTCGATAAACCTCGGTCAACTCTACGTATTGTATATCTTCTAATACCCTATAGAATGTACAGTATTGCCTCTCTGAATAACAACGTTTCTACTTAATTCCAAATTTCCCTATTCAATGATAAATAATTTCAATAACTGCGAGTATTTCATACCGACAGCAAGAGTTAAACATGGTATTGAACGTAGAATTGTTTTTATGGAAGTTCAAAGTATGTATTTCTGAAAAGAGTACACGGATAAGTTCTTTCTGTTAAGCGTAGTTTACACTGACGGAACATACTAGTCTCAAGAACGTGGTCTGCGTTACCTTATCATCTTTTTATTACCTTCTTAATCTAGATTCAAAGTTAGTCAATGGTAGAATAGAGTAGAGTAGAGAAATTCTACAACTAGTATACTAATGCTACTACGCTCTAATCTTGACACTGTTATATCCTTCCAGCGTAAACTACGGTTTGAAAATGATAGATAAAATTGTGGAATTCCCCGTGCATTTTTCTTAATCGAAAGAAGTTACCCAACACTGATAACTGTACACAAGTACTACTCAAAATCCTAAATCATCCTTTTTACAGAAGCAATACTGTACACGTACATGGTTTCACGTGTCCACCGTGTATAAGTGTGTGTATACATATATTTTTCTCCTTATATATAACATTTTCTTTTTTTTTTTTTTCATATATATAATATAAAGATTCAGGACTAAAAATCAATGTATAAGAATAGCGTGTATTCGATATATGCTCGGTGAACAGAACATACCTTTCAAATAGAATCTGTATATGTATAATAATATAATCAATCATCCGAGCGTGTATCGTTTTCTCACGAAATACACGCAATTTCTATCTAACATTCTCTCCCACGTTCGTTCGCTCGTTCATTCGTTCATTCATCGTATCATTTTTTGTTTTTTTTTTATCTTTTGTTCCTTTTAATCATTAGTTAAATAAATAAGTTCTCTTCGCCGTTCTCGATCGCTCAGAAACGTTACACGCACACCTACATAAATAACTCAATTGTCTTTCGTCTGAGGCACATTTTTCTATGTAAATTGTCGCGAATCGAGGTCTAGCTAAAAGACATCGCTCTGTCGAGTTCCACGCTCTTCCTTTTCCTATTCCTGTTCCTGTTCCTTCAGGAAGGATCAAGGGACACACAGGTGAAGGCTGTTCAGGCGTTCGTTCAAGAAACGTCTGGAAGAAAAAGAAAACGATCGAGAATTTCGATGTTTTTTCTTTTTTTAATTAGTGTCAGGCTATTCTGCGGATTTTCGAGCAATTCGATTGCCGAGGAATTTCGAATCACTTCTTGAAAATTTCGAGATTTTGAGAAACTTGACGCTACGTCAGTTATCGGGGACTTTTTTAGAATAACTTATTACTCGATAGACCGACACTGTAAATTTGACACATTGACCGCCATGATGGTTGCCGATGACCGACGCCTCAAGTTTAAATAATTAATTGATAATTAGTGAAAGTTAAATCGTGGGTAGTGTTCACTTTTAAGTAATAATGTCATATACCAAGCTGAAAGCTTGAATTTGGAAATTAATGAATCGTATCCTTAATTAATGATACTTTAATCTATTCTCCTATGAATGCCCATTTTTCATGATAGCAGTCAATGTGTTAATATTACAGGTTAATATAAAGAATGTGAAAGAAAATTTGATATTAGAATTATATTATTTACACAAATTAACAAATAGAAAGCGTAATTTTCGAAATTATACGAGTTTATCCCAATTAATTGCAATTACAGCATGGACGCTTTCGCTATGGCATCTAATTTGCTAATTAAATCTATTGAACAGAAGGAATTTGATAATCTTGAAAGTCTTGAGACATTGTTTGAAAATATAAATTATCATTGCTCTCTTTATAACTTATTTAAAAACTGATGCTACAAAGAATCATTTCCAAGCGTACGTAATAGAATTGTTGCTTTCTATTTCTTTGAATAAATAAATAAATAAATATATAAATATATACAACCCATTGTGTTTATAACAACAAAATAACATTAATTTAGACTAAATACGGATTCTCAAGATATTGCAAAATTTCCAAAATCAATCAGAAGTGATTCGAAATAATCGCTTAGCCATTCGTTAATTTCTTTTTACAGGTTTCATCACAGACAACGGTGAACGAAAAATCAATAAAGAGTCGTTGATCAGGATCGATCTTTCGTATTCGCACGAAGGAAGAAATCATACGTTTCTGTACAAATCGGGCCACGATTTTTCTTGCCTCAACATTTATGCGAATGATCATAATCATTAAATTAACACACTGCGTACCACGTTCTGTGTTTCGTCTGATTTCTGAGAGATTCTTTTTAAACAATATCTTTTCTTACCTCGACACTTTCATGACCAATATTATTATACTTGATTAGCTATTTTATAGACAAAAAATAAATTATAGACAATATAATAAACTGATTACAAAATCTACTATTTTTGGCATAAATTGATCTTATTAAAATAAATGTTATTTAAAACAACTATAAAATTAGAAAAACCATTGATTCCATAAAATATACGGTCATCAAAGTGTTAACGGATGAAATTTCAAGATTGTTTCAAGTTTTCTGTTATTTGCAGTTGTGAACGTGTAAAATTGTAACAAAATGCAATTAACCAGTACGCAATGTGTTTGACAGAAACGAAATACATACACATATGTACATACATAATATCGAACGAGCTGGGCGAACATAGTATTCGCAGATCAAATTTTTCATTTTTCGCAACAGAGATTAGATAAATTAATTCTTTGCGCTCTAATTTATTTATACAACTTGCTCTATAACTTAAATTAGTTTCTTCAAATAAAAGTTACGTTGGAAAGGTTTTGGTTCTTGTTAGATGACGAGGAAACGAAGTCGATTCGACAGGGAGACGCAAGAGACAAATTTTCATATTTTTCAATATTTTAAGAGATTAATTAAGCGCACTTTTGACCAATCCGCTGAGGGATACTTTAAACGAACATCAAACGATATTAGAACAATTGAAAAGTTATGTTAAATAGAGTAAGGTATATCTTGTCACGAATTGTTCATAAATTGACTGGCATTAATGTTTTAATTCTGTTATTTTCAGTTACCAGTTCAATTCTAGTAATTATTTGATTAAATTAAAAATCCTTATTCCAGTCAACGCGTTCAGATTGGTCCAATATGTAATTTTCATTTCGAACAACGAAAGATAAACTTAAAATCTATAGAGCTAATTCAACTTAAGATAATACACGAAAGTTGACTAAGGCAGTAGATAAAATATTTTCTACGTGAAATACTATTTTCCGCAGCTCTGATCGATAATACGTAATCCTAAAACATGGCGTAAAATTAAATTTAGTATCTACAATAATTTAATGATTGCGATAAGGAACAGTGTCGCTCGGGGATCCTGTTTCGAATCTGATACGAGCTCGTAGAAGTTTTTGAATGAACTTCAAAATTGGCACAGGTATTCCTTCATACCCTTTCGCTAACAGTTTTGAGAAATATTCAATGAGAAACGCTCGATACTTTCACCAAAACTTTTACAGATGCAAAAGTTATTTTGCAACTTACTCACATTTTTTCAAATTCGTTAATACTGTTTTCGAAATAATACAAGCGAAAAAAGAAAGAAAAAAAATGAATCGCGCGCGATCAGACACGTTTCAGAATCAATGAACAAGGTTCATTTTTATATCTCGAACATTGCTATAAATTAAAATATACATTGAAAGAAACTTTAGAAAGTACGTTTAAAATTTACAGTGAAACTCTTTAAACATCTCAAATTCCATTTCCATTAATCCTATTCTATACAGAACAAAAATTGAACGAATAAAATAATAACAGCTTAAAGAAAAAAAATACTGACTACATTAGTATCAAATAAACTTCGTGAAAGGTTGATCATTCTGCACGATCAGGTAAGCTAACAGCAGTGTCAAGCATCGTACGCTATTCTGGAGAAAATGGTGCCGTAGAGGATGACGTTCCCACCAGGCGCTACAATACTTATTTTTGTATTTAGCGGCAGCTGTATTATCTCAAATAAATGCTTTTCCAACTAAATTCAGTAAGTACAGTATTTCCCTGAGGAAAAATGACGATGCAGAGGAAAGAACTCCAACCCGTTTGTCTTATACTTGAAAGTTACTAAGTATTTATGCCCAGTCATGATAATTAACATTGCCAATCGTCCATTTTATTCGTTATTAAAATAACGAATTCACTTTTAAGTAATTGCTAAGCCAAATACTTGTTACATTAAACCCAAACCAGACCTAACCTAAGCATAATACGTGGTAACTTTCTAACACTGTAATGGGTGATTGAGATACCTTCGTCTAAGGACCGATTTTTCCAAGGAAAGTCTATCGTGTAATAATTTCCTGGAATCGTAGCACGTGGTGAGGATACATCTAGCGCCATTTTCCTTATGGAAGATTACTGGTGCCCAACAGTGGCAAGCAACATTTCGATAAAAGTAATCGATACAGGAGAAAAGGCAGTAACGAGCCCGTACAAAATTCAACACCCGGAAGTCCCCGTCCGCAAGTTCCGGAAATAGGAATGACGCGATGCTCGCTCGAGTCGCGTCGAGCATCGAAGGCAGCCAACGTTACGTTTACATTACGACAGATCGCGTGTGAAATGCATACGTATAGGAGACACAAAAACGTAGAATTCGAACACGAGTGACCCGTCTACTCTACGATAATGGTGGCCAGCCGTTTGGGCCTTTTGCCAGCCTTTTGTTTGCGGTGGATCTCCCTGAGATCCGTGTGAGAAGGCTCGCAGGACTGCGTGACCAGGCCATCGGCGCCAAGAACGGTCTGTTCTTCCAGCTTCCGTTTCCTGGACCTGGTCACAGGTCCTGTCCTGTTCTTATACATCTCACTGCCCGCGTGCATCCTCTTGTATCGTTTGGAGTGCGTTTCCTGGTCAAAGTGGTCCTCGTCACGCTTGCGTCGCTTCTTGGGCGTTTCCTGTATGATCCTGGGGGAATTCGAGTCCGAAGAAGACGACAGGGAGCTGAGGTACTCGTTCACTTTCTCCTCGCCAAAGTCGAAGGCGCTCGGTTGGGCCGGTGAGGCGGAAGTGGCGAGGTTGGTAGCCACGCTAGGTGGTCGCAGGAGTTGCACAGAGGGACTGGAGGAGGTGGTGGACGCGGAGGAAGACACGGAACTGGACGTGGAGCGTTTGTGAAGCTTCCTCCTCTGAGCCAGCCTAGCACCGTCCACCTCGCGCAACCGGAAGCCCTCCGGCTTCTCCAGGAAGCTGGAATTCGCGTGGAGACCGTCGTGCGAGGTGTTAACGTCGAAGGAGCCGCTGGTCACGTCGAAGGAACTGGTCTCCGTCAGCCAAGGATGATTCGCCAGACCGCTGGCCGTCAGTCTTTTGCTCGGATCGACGGTCAACAGACCCTTGGCGACTTGCTTGGCGAGGCTAGAGACGTGGCTCCAAGATTCACCGTCAAAATCGATTTCCCCAGCCCTGATCCTGGTGGCCAGGTCCGGAGAACCCGTTCTGAACGGAGGTTTGCCGGATAACATGGAGTACAGAATGGCGCCTAAACTCCAGAGATCGCAGCTTTGATCGTAGCCTTGTCTGGCTACCACTTCTGGCGCCGCGTACGGAAGCGTGAAACAAGGTGTGTGCAAAGGCTCGCAGCCGCGTTTTATCCTGGCAAAACCAAAGTCTACGATCTTCACCTGTGAATCCTCTCCCCCGTGAGCGAACACTATGTTCTCAGGCTTCAAATCTCGGTGAACCACGCCTCTCGTGTGCATGAAGCGCACCGCGGAGGCCAACTGCCTCATTATCCTGCTGGCCTGTTGCTCGTTGAACGGCCTTGGCCTCCTCAACAGCTCGCCTCCCGACAGCAACTCCATCACCAGATACGTATGCGCTCTGTCCTGATGAACCTCGATCAATTTGACAACGTTCGGATGACCCTGACAAGTGCGCAACAGGTTCGCCTCTCTTCCGCAGTCGATTCTGCGGCTGACTATCTTCACGGCAAACTCCTGAAGCGTCTTTCTGTGTCTGCACTTGCGACAAACGGAGAAACTACCATCGCCAAGAGCTTCCTCGCGCGGATCCAGCTCGTAAGTCTGGAAAAAGGTGGACTCCTCGAATCTAGCTGCCAACACGTCCGAAGCCGACGGTCGTTGACACTCTGTACTGGCTTTCGTCGCCTCTTTGAAGATGTCCTTGCTGACCACGTTGTCCCCGAACAATATAGAAGGCGCCACGTACGAGTAACCCCTGAAGATTTTATCGTAATTCGGAGGAACCACCGCCGGACTATCGGCAGCTATCATTTTCGTGAACTCGTCCGAGAAATTACTGGTGTCTAATTCATGGGTGATTCGTGGAACGAAGGGTGGAGGGATATCTCGTCTCTCCAAGGCTTCCCAGACGAAGGGTGGCGGTGCTCTTCTGAAGAACGGGTGCTCTTTCAGCTCTTTGGCGTCACCGGGACCACCGCCCAACCGTTGTCGCGGATCCTTCACCAGAAGACGCAGGATAAAGTCACGAACCGTTGGACTTAAGTGGCTGGGTATCGGCGGATCCGTTTTCAGGATTCTTCGCGAGATGTCCTGCTGCGTGTTCTTCTCGCCCTCGACCGTAAATGGAGACGCACCGGTTAACAGCTCGTACGTAAGGACGCCCACGCTCCACCAGTCCACCGCCTGAAAAAAATAAATCGTCAATCTTTCTTTTATAAAGATAGAATGCTTGGTTAAAGAAATATCTGTAGGTGAGTGTGCATCGAAACTTTGGAACTCTCGAATTTCTTTAACACTTTAACTGTATTAAACTAAAATTAATTACTTAATACTAAAACTACCGGCGTTTAGTGTACCCTTATTTTTAAATTATAATTGAAATAGAGAACAAAATAAATGAGAGATATAACGTAAACTGACATATAATATCATTCTTTATCTTGATAAAAGTCAACTTATATTTCGACAAGAGCCTTTTAATCGATTTTGTCATTTAAAATAAGAAATCAGAAACGAGTCATTTTGATCCGCTTGATAGTTCTAGTGTTAATTAAAAATCGTCGTATTAGGTATACTCCAAATTCAGAATAATAGAAATTACGAAGAATTGTAAGAATAATAATAGCTAAAATTTGATAGAAATAAATGCCTTTAGCCTGGCAGTGAAATTGTTAAATAATTAAAGGGAACAAATAAAGAGGTGTCGATAGATAAGCAAAAAAAAAAAATATGATTTCGTCAGAGGCAAGTTTGACCGCGATAACAAAGTTCCAGGAACGAAGGGAACAAATCGTGACGCAAATTCATCCTGACTCACAATATCGTGTCCCGCTGAGCCCCCTCGTACCACTTCCGGTGCCATGTACTCGATAGTTCCGCAAAAGGAGTAAGCACGGGCGTTGCTGTCCCTTTCGTGCGGCAAGAACTCTTTGCTCAAACCGAAATCAGTTAAAACGATATGACCCTCTCTGTCCAGCAGAATGTTTTCCAGTTTGATGTCCCTGTATATAATGCCCAGCTGCAACCAAATACAACATTCTATTCGTTAAACAAATAACAATAATGGCCAACAATTAAATTTACGTTCGAGCTGAATCTCTTTTATTGTATTAGATTTCAAAAAAAAAAAAAAAAAAAAGAAACTTGTAAAAATTCGTTACATCAAACATTTACTTAAAAGTTTTTTTTTTTCCAAATAAAGATACAAATTTGAAAGAAAGTTTCACCGTTCCTTGTTAATGCTATATCAAACATCTATGTTGAACGTTTAAGAAAGAATTAAGCAAACTTTTTTTCTTCGTTATCGCAATTAGCGTACAGCGACTAATATGTTAAGTTTGGCTGGAGCAAGGATTAAAAATTCGATAAAACTTTCCGAACAACGTGATGTTTGTTCCACTGATCTTGTGATCTTCGTGATCAACATACGAATGAGTAACTTTCAATTAAAAAAAAAAAAATGATGTATACGTTGGTAATTATCGACCGAGCACCCAGAACTTTTCCACTCTTAATTATGCCTTAGCCGGGGCATAAAATTTCGAAATGAAATTGATAATCTAAAAGATTCTTAAAAGTTTTTTAAAGACGGAACACGTTTTTGAATTGGGGAGGGGAAAAAAAAGACTCACTTTGTGCAGATGTTCTAGAGCTAAAATAACTTCGCCGATATAAATCCGCACTTCGTCCTCGGTGAAGTGTTCCCGTTGATACAGATGCGTAAACAGCTCGCCACCACTGACATAATCTGCAAAACGCAAAGTTCTTGGTTGTTTAAACTCTTCGTGTACGGGTCAATCAAGAGTGTACCGTCTTGCGAAGAGACTGATATCATCAGTCAAGTATTCACAAAAAAAAAGAGAAAAAAAAAAGAAAGAAAAAAGAAAAAAGTGAGTGCGGCAATAAAATTGCAGACGGACTTGTATACGTTTGGAAATTAAATCTGTATTGATGTTACAGTAGGAGATTAATAATACTTTTATTATTATAGATTTTTCAAGATACTTTTTCTCAATTATCGTAGATTCGTTAAAAGTAGATTCCTTTCTACTATCCCAGGTATCTAAGAATAGTATATTACGTAGCAAGGGCGCAAAATGGGTGATTGGCGACCGAGTCGAGTTTAGAGACGAGGGTGAGAGTCACCTTGGCGTCCTGTTTTTTGAACCAGACGGCGCAAAGTCGGGCTTTTAATGCCTATTTGACGAGCGTAAAATACTTTGCGCCCTAGGGTAAGAATCGGGTACTTTACGCTCGCCAAATAGGCATTAAAAGCTCGATTTTTGCGCCCTCCGGTTCATCAAGTATTTTTCTATTGTGATGTATTGCGTGAAAGATTTTTTCATAATACATCTATCTTAGATTCCCCACAATTTATTTCCAGTTATCATAAATCCCTCCTAAAATTTCCTTCCAGCTATCAAAAACCCTCCAAAATTTGTTACCAGCTATCATGAATTCCCTACAATTTTTTCCTTACTAATATAAATTTCCTACATTTGTTTCATGGACAAAAAGTTTGTCCAACGATTATAAATATCCTGAAAGCTATCTATTATCATGGGTGCTGGTAAATTTTTATTACTATTATTATCATGGATTCCCTTAAATTACCTCCCGATTGTCATAGTCAGAAGATTTCTACGGTATTTACCTAATATCAAATGAAGTTTAGCATCCGTCTGAAAGGCGTAATGCAAGGTAACTAAAAAAGGACTGTCTCGTACGGCCTCCAGAACTTGTCTCTCCGTTTTCGTGTGCTCGGTCGTCTTCTTCTTTTGTACGATCGACGCTTTCTTCAATACTTTCATGGCGTATAAGCGTCCAGCATCGGTGCCCGTCCTTTTTCGCACCAGGAACACCTTGCCGTAAGCTGCACAAAAGTTTTGTCCATCTTACACGTATTCCCAACCTTCACCGAGAGCAATGCTCTTAAAATCAACAAACTTTTTAGCAATTTCTTGAAATATTGAAAATATCGCCTAATACCGTTTAATCGGTGTTAAACCTTCGCGAACGTGACACAAGTTTGACACAATGTATGCAGGAAATATCAGTAACTTTAACCCCTTGTCGTACTTTGACGAGTCTGACTCGTGACGCACTTTGCAGCTCAAACATTACAAATCCGACTCGTACTTTCAGTACAATTGGTTTTTAACCCTTTGCACTCGAGTGGTGCCTCTGAGTCACCGAGTGCCTCTGTTTAATTTATCGGAGTATTCTAAAATGCGAAATTTCACTTTCACCCGTATGAAAATATAGAAAATTAAAGAAGGGAATAAAAATCAACAGATTCTCAAATATTTCGAACACCTTTCTTCCGACAAAGTGCGTTTGGTTTCTGGAAACGTAAGTTGGGAAATTAGATTAGACCGAATTACGTCCAAAAATGCTTCGAGTGCAAAGGGTTAAGTGTAATTCCAACTATAATTGAGATAACAAACTATTGTTAAACGTAAATTGTATACAACGTTTCAATTTTTCTGAGCAATAAATATTTATGTGTCTGACGCACTTACCGAAATAATGGTACGGCAAAGGGTTAAAGCAAAACGAAACAATACTTGCCTTCTTAATGGATATATTGTATTCAAAATCCCTTACATCTACATTTATCATTTTTCTTTGTGTTAAGATTTAATTTAAAGTATTTAAAAACATGAAATTCGAGGTTTAACCTCTTTGGGGCACGGTGGGATTAGAAATGCCACATCTTTTTGATGCACGGTAATGCATGGTGGGATACTTTTAGATTCGCTTGAATCGTCGCAAATCTGAAGTTAAACGATAACACTGATGAAAGCGATAATCACACGTTAAAGCTAGTTGTGAATATTGGAATGGATGCAAAAAAAAATTAAAAAAATAAATTCTGTGCAACAGGAGTCTATTTTATCTCCTGAAATTCTGTGCCCCAAATAGTTAACACGTTAACTGCCGCGCCAGCCATATTCGGGTGACGTTTGAATTTCCATAAAAATTTGTCAATCACTTAATTAGAAATCGTCGTATTAGCTACTCCGAATTTCGAATAATAGGTAAAATTTGATGAAAATAAACGATTTGCCTGATCAAGTTTTCAGTGCCTTTAACGTGGCAGTCAAGGTGTTAATTATATCAGAATATAGAAATGAAGGAAAGGGATAAGAACAGATAGATACATAAACATTTATAAATCCTTCCATTCCAAAATAGTTCGATTTGGAAAAAATAGATCGAATTCGATCGTATTCAGAAATGCTCCGAGTGCAAAGGGTTAATAGTTTTCTTGTTAAGCAGACTAGTGTGAGTCATAAATAATTGTTGTAAAAGATTTCGTTCACGTACCTCCAGTTCCAAGGACTTTCAGCAAGTCGAAGTGCGTCATGTCTACCCTCTGCCCTCCGCTGTCGGCCAGGTTCACTGCAACCAACGAGAAATTTGCTCCATTTCATTCCGTTTTTATTCGTTCAATGTTCCAAAGATCGCTTTGGTTTTGAATCAATTTCTTATTACATCAGTAACGTGAATATGTAATTTTTAAATGTTGCATTCTCGAATTTTGAAATTTTCTTAACCTTCGAATCATCTGATTATCCAAATTTTTAATTAAATACTTCAATTCATACATTTGTTAATCTTTAAATATTCTAATTTTCAAATTAGCAAATTTTTATGTTTTGAAATATTGAAATTTCCAGAATTATTGATTTAACAATTTTTTTTTTTTTTTTTTTTTTTTAATTCACTCGGTAATTTTATATATTTTGATGGTGTAAAAACGTAAAACTGAAACATTAACAAGTGAACGATACGTATTAGTTTATTATAAAATTGGGACAAATCTATTCTTCTTCGTTAACGAGGTATTTAAGGTTTCTTCGGTTTTAAACGCCAGAACAATATAAAATCAAATTTCTTGTTTAAATAGAATCAAACTCCATCGAACGACAGAGTAACGATTTCTTAATGATCTTTTTATTGCTTTCGGGGAAAAAAGTAGTAGACGACCTTCATCGAACGAATGATTATTATCGAAATACTGTTAACTGTACTTTCTATTTGAATGCCTTCGACTTGGACTTTCGATCCTCCGAACTTTCGTTCCATGTACAAGCACTTTCGAGAGATCCATGGATCATTCGTATGGATTAAATATGACAGGAATTGATATAACGGGACTGCTTGAATCGTCGCAAATCTGAAATTGAACGATAACACTGATGAAAGCGATAATCACACATTAAAGCTGGTTATGTTTAGAAGCATAGATACGTGTATTAATAAAATTTTCTTATAAAATAAAAATTGATATTGTTACGTTTGGGAAAAAAGAAAATTTCCATTTTTCCACCTCCTAAAATCCCAATTTTCAATTTTCAAATTCTCAGATTTTTAATTTTCCAACTTCCAGCTCCTAAATTTCCAATTTTCTAATTCCCAAATTTCAAACTTCCCAACTCCCATGTTTCCAATTTCCAGCCCCTAAAATTTTCAATTTTCCAACTCTCACATTTCCAACTTTCAACTCCGAAATCACTAATTTTCCAATTTTCCAACTTCCAGCTCCTAAATTACCAATTTTCCAATTCACAAATTTCCAAATTTTCAACTCCCACATTTTCAATTTTACAATTCCTAAATTTGCAATTTTCCAACTCTCACATTTCCAATTTTCAGCTCCTAAATATTCAATTTGCCAATTTCTCATTTTCCAACTCCCAAATTTCCAACTTTTCAGCTCCCAAATTTCCCATTTTCCAACACCTAAATTTTCAATTTCCCAAATCCTAAATTTCCAACTTTTCAGCTCCCAAATTTCCAATTTTCCAACTCCTAAATTTTCAATTTTCCAATTTCCAAATTTTCAATTCCTAAATTTCGAAATTTCCAAATTTCCCAATTTATTTGATTTTTCAGAAGAAACATTTAGCGAAAGAAAAGTAAATTTTAATAATTAAGAAGATAAATCTTATTAACCGACGCGATAAAGTTTCTGCTCTAATTAATGCAAGTTTCCCATCGTGTAAATCGATGAAACGCGTTAGTTTCATTAGGAAATCCTGTCCCTTTCCCATTGTGATCGAAGAAACACGATACTTCTTGTTCTCGGTGCACACAGCACATGGTATATCGACGTTAACGAAGTTTCTTTTCCTTGCCTTCGTTTTTCTGTTAGTTTTATTTTTTTCGTCAATCTTGTGAAATTATCTTAGGCCAAGGCTCTTCTGTAATCGCTTTTGTTAACCGTACATTATTCGATAAGAATTCCTCGGTCGAACAGTTTTTTTACACGCTTACGCGCGTGATATCTAATTTAAATCAATATCGCGATTTATTTTTAAAACGGAAGTCACTAATGTGCTCACCAAGTTGCCCAAACAGAAGAAAAAGGAGGAATTAAAATTGAGAATCTTCCTGAAGAGAATATATTTCTTGGAAAAAAACGTTATTTGGGTATTTAAGATTCTTGTAAATTAACCATAATTTTAATATTTTAAAATTGTTGTGAACTTACAAATTATCACAATTCTTATTTATTTAGCACAACTTTCTTATATTATATTAAACGTTATTATAATCAGTTTCATTCGCAAAATTTCATTTTCTGAACAACGGTTGACTAATTGATTTCATAGTAATAATCAATTCAATGAATTCATATCAATCTGTAATCTATCGTAGTCTGTTCATGA
The DNA here is from genome assembly GCA_943735885.1 of Stelis phaeoptera. Classification (NCBI taxonomy): domain Eukaryota; kingdom Metazoa; phylum Arthropoda; class Insecta; order Hymenoptera; family Megachilidae; genus Stelis; species Stelis phaeoptera. The sequence goes on along the minus strand of OX030932.1, from coordinate 14,248,929 downwards.
TATTCAAATCTGAATAGCTTTTTTTTGTTTTTGTTTTATTCAGCTCGAAACCTGGTACATTTCCACTCCTTAAGCCAGCTGTTTGTTTCTCCGAGTTTTTTCCTTTCAATTCCAAATAAAATTAACGAAAACTTTGCGAAATACTAAATTCGATGTTTCAAAGGTGTTATGTTCCAAATGAGAAATGCAGCCAATTAAGATTTTAAAATCGTTTTACTGTTACTTCGTTCTCTTTTGGTAAATAAAAATTCTGTTGATCAATGTTTGACATCAAATTTTTTTGTAGAAATTGAATTTGCGACTCCAACTCATTTTCAATGAAATAAACTAAAATAAAATAAAATAAAATAAATTTTATTATATTAGCAATAAAATTATTTATTAGTAATAAAATAATTTATATTATTAATATATATTACTAATAAAATTATTTATTAGTAATAAAATAAATTTTATTTTACTGTTATTAGAAGATTTTTATACAAGAATAAACTTGTAAAATTACGTTTTTTCGTTGATATTAAATACATTTTATCTACAATTCTAGATTACATACTTGATTACAGTATGAAAGTTTCTGAAACTTTTATCAGAGGAAAAAAACGTATCTGATCATTTTAGATGGTGTGATTTCACAAGTTTGGAATCCATAATTGGATATCGATTGTCATTCGAAAAGATCGAGACGAAGGTCGTCTAAGGTGATTGCAAAATGATTCTACCACGATTCTGCTTTAAACATCGATTATCGAAACAGCTGGTTTGCAATCGACCTTGCGAATAAAATAGAAGAAAAAAAATGAGGAATCGTCGGTTCTTATATCATTGTGGCAATCAATTTTATCTTCTTATAGAAAATTCATGCCTGGTATGAAGTATTAATACTTTGCAAGAAATATTACGAGTATCGTTTATCTTTAATTTTCATTGAAAATTATTATTTGTTCAATTCTGACGAAGAATTCTATCGAAAATAAAAATACAAGTACCGAATTTTGTTTCTGGTTCGATATTTCTAATATTAATAGTAAAAACTGTATAATATTAGACTGATTAGATATAAATTACTTTTTATAGAAAGCGATTAAAAACTTTTTCTTTGTAAGAGTAGATTTGTTTTTCTTTTCTTTTTCAAAGAAGGAAAAAAGACAGATGGTGAGCGAAGAGAATGGAAAATTGTCCAAGTGTGGTCAAATCACGAAATATCATAGGGAATGTGCCGGTCATTCGAGGGGTCGTGCGCAAAGGTAGATGCACCTGCGGTGCAACTAATATCAGCAGGTGTGCAACCGAGAATAAGTACGTGTGCACGTAAATATACGCCAGGAGAATGCAGCTGTGTATTTAAAACACGGCAGCGTAGAAAAGTACCAACTTTCTGTAATGAAATATTGCAAATTGAAATTGAAAATTGTGCTAAATTTATATTTTGGAAGTTACAAATCTTCAGGCTTTCAAAGGTAAACAAAAAAAGTATTTAAATATCTAAATTTCATCATTTTCAATTTTTAACTTTCCCATTTTCCAATTGTCCCATTTCCAAATTTCCGCTTTATAAATTTTGGATTTCCCAATTTTCAAATTACCAAATTTCCAATTCCCCAATTTCTAAATTTCCACCTTATGAATTTTGGATTTCTCAATTTTCAAATTTTCAAATTTCCAAATTACCAAATTTCCAATACCAAAATTTCTAAATTTCCACTTTATAATTGTTGGATTTCCTAATTTACAAAGTTCCAATTCCCCAATTTCCAAATTTTCACTTTATAAATTTTGGATTTCCCAATTTCCCAATTACCAAATTTCCAAAATTGCCACTTTATAAATATTGGGTTTCTCAATTTTCAAATTACCAAATTTCCAATGTTCAGATGTTCAAATTCCCAAATTTTCAAATTTCCAATTTCCAAATTCCCGATCTCCGAATTTTCAATTTCTAATTTTCAACTAAAATTATATTTGTTAACTTTCAAATTACGAAATTTTCAAAACTTTTTAATTTCCCAAGTATTACGGTTTTTTCGTGACAAGAAATTGATGAATTTTTAGCTAAAAACCGTACAGCTGATCATGTGGACGCATCTACCTGTAATCACGCAAACGAACACGTGTCCAAACGTCAGACTCTGGACGCCTACACGGCTGACACTACCAAACAGTAACAGATTATTCACACTAACTTTTGTCACGCTATAAAACACCCCAAAAGTGAATGACCTTTTTCTATTTCATCATATTTGCCAAGTATGCAAATACGTATCTACACAAAACTCTATGAATCATATTATCAGCTGTTCCTTAACCCTTTAATTACAACGCATTTAAAAAACCAGAAACCAATCAGCATTTTTACTTAACATCCACATCAAAATAACAATATCGTGTTATTCAAAATTTACACCGATTAATAAAAGGAACAAGTCCGAACATTCGAAAGTTGTTCTTTTCTTTTTATTATTTCTGAATCGAATCGCGGACTTGTTCAAGCTGCACTGTGACACTGAGACAGACAAAAACAATGATTAGCCAAGGTTAACTGTTTCAGAAGGTTATGCTAAATTTATACCTCGTGCATAGGTGTACACTATTCATTCATGCCATATTTTTTACCGAGACCCTGATGTCGTGTAATCTATTATGTCTCAGTGAATTAAATGTATTCTTGCAACGTCGATCTTGATATATTATAAATATGAAGTTTAAAGTTTCCAGACTAAACCAAAATTAAACTTACTCTGTAACAAAATTAATATTTAACATTGTCGACTGCCACGTCGAAGCTGCTGAGAATTTTACTTCTATTATTTATTATATTTATTTTATTTGGATTCGATTGCTCCTGACGACTGCCCATGCTTTAAAGCAATGTTTCTCAAACATTTTGATCCGCGACCCCTTTGTCACGGGTATTTTTAACGTAGACTATTCATCGTTAACACTCGCATTACCAACACTCGTTAACCGACGGATCCCAAGCGATTCATACTTAATTTATAAAATATTTGCCAAAAAAATTGATCCATCGTCAATTCTTCTACGACCCTCACTTTGAGAGACTCGCTGTTTTTCAAATAATACTCCTTCAAATGTATATGAAATTCTTTGAGATTTTACTCGTTCTTTCTTCTGTTCGTCTGCGAACGCAGTTAATTGTAAAACAAGGAGCATAAAAAACAGAATACAGTTTCAATATCAGTGCAAGAAACAAGATTTATCGTGTGTTGGTTTGGCTGGCGAACCCGGTGCTGGTGTTTGCGAGCCAAACGGAAAATATTTACAGACTTCTTTCGTTCGCGAACGACGACACGAAAGACCGTGTGTGCGCATGTGTTCGGAACGTTTCAACGTCGGTTTTTAATGCGATTACAACGATACGTTTGAAGAACTTCTGAAAATAAGCCTTAAACAAACCGGAGAAATTAACGCTCCGATGCTTTTCACCGTTGTTCAACCACGTGTACGTGTCTGACGTTTTTCTGACTGGAATTAAATAACACAATTATTGTGTTGCCACAGGTGTTTCAAAAGAGAAACCTCCGGTGTAATTTGTTTCACAAACGAACGATTTCGTACCTGGCTGATTTCAAAGGAAAATATTCGTCGCCAAAAAAAGGAATACCGATAGTTGTCATTCTTTCTTGCTCGATCCTTGCATTCGAAAACAGGTTAAAAAATTACATTTTGATGATTAACAGATTGACTGTCACGGTGATTTTTTACAATCAAATAATTAACAAAAAAAAAAGTGATGAAATAAAGTGCAGACAGCGTTAATATTAAGCTGATAATGTTAGCTATGGAATTGAAAGGTTACATTTGCGTCCAACACGTTGACTGGCACAGTGAAAACGGACGTGTGCAGTCAGACACGTTGAAATCCTAATTATTAAGAATATAATCAACTAATTTTCAAATTTAACTTTTCAATTCGATAACTAGCATTATTAGCTTCATGATAACGCTATCCGTGGTTTGTTTCGTCGTTTCTTTTGTTAATTATTTGATTGTAAAAAATGTCGGGTGCCGGTCACCGGTGACCCCCGTGGCAGCCAACGTGTTAATAATTAGAATAACAGCGTGTCCGATTACGTACGTCCGTTTTCACTGTGGCGATCAACGTGTTAATTATACTTTCGGTTCGTCTGTTCTTTGAGATTTTGTTATGAATATTACAGAGTTTTTAAATATATATATTGCTACTATTTATTATAATATTCGTAAGTATTTTTCAAACGAAATAAAATAATTTTGGCACCCTCACGACATATGGCAAACATCGTGGGCCACCGATGGTCCACGGTGGCGTTCAAAGTGCTCAAACCAAAGCACACGAGTTAACTCGTCGTTCAAATAACAGATATACCAGGTCTAAGGTTGACAATCAAATTCGGGACCTTCCTCTTGAATTTTATTTCGATATCACTCGAATACTAACAATAATTAATTTCTTGAGAAATAAATATGAACATCTTGAAACTAAAAGATTATATAAAATAAATGAACTCCTTAGTTTGAGGCGGAAATAAATGATCTTTGAAGTGTAAATTAAAGCTGAAATTACTTATACTACCAAACAATCGTCGCACAAAATGATTCAAGGTATTCCGCGTATCTGTTACCGTTGATAGATCGTATCAGGAACAAACGCAAACGATCGGCCGCAGAATGAAATCGAATTTTCGCCTGGATGCTAAAAGGGTTTTCGCGTGAAATTAACAGGCGGGGGTCCTTTTCGATCGTCCCCGGCCCTGACTGCCAGCCGAGAATCCATGTCAAGGTAGTAAAAGCGACAACGAGCAAACTCGAGTACATATATATATATATATATATATATCTACTAGCACAGGTATCTGGATTAAACTCACACCGTTCAGAAAAATTTATATACAAAACAAACCGGTAGCAAATCTGTAGACTTCAGCAATTTCTAGCCTGCACTTTCGATGCAAACGAAGTACTAATAATTTTATATTTAATCGTAATCGACTCGGTTCCATAGAACGCTTGATTCCGTCCACAAAGGATCGACGCTATCAGATACCATTTGCAATTTTACAATCATTAATTTCCGTACGATTCTATCAGATATCATCTGTTACAGGTAAAATTGCAAAGGTCATTTCACGAGACACACGACCGTCAAAGAGCTCTAATATTTGTCTGACGACGATATCAAATTTTCAAGTTTCCAAGACACTGACGAGCAATTAAAAGTCCAACATTCGAGCACGATGTTGACCACACCGACTCGAAAGCAAAGTACTCGAAGAACTACAGGGAAAAGTTAAGAATACCACGAGTGATGGGGGATCGAAACGATGTAGACCGGAAGAAAAACTTAAACGTTGACTCCGATTTACAAGCAAAGCTTAAGCGTGACACACTTTTCCGTGGTCGCGTGAACATGGAAAGAGCAGAGTGCGGCTGTCACGATTGTGTGTAAGCGCAAACAAACCGGCAGAAACCAAAGCGATGGCAATTGATTTTACCCGGTAACAGCTGCCAATGAATATTCAAACTGATACGAATCCGTGAAAATTTGACAGAGTATCCCCGGTGTGTCCCGTTCGCGAACTGTTAAGCAACGATCTGGTTCGCCATTGAAATTTGTTAAGCAACGATTAATTTTTATCGGTAGGTACGTATTTGTTTACTTACGGGATAAAAATTTAGTGTTGGTACATTTTGTGATGGAAATTAAGATAGGAAATATATTTTTTTCGAAATATAATACATGATTTTTATCATTGGCTGACAATGACACGTTTTGAAAATAACTTATGAATTAAGGACATGCAGTCATGAGATCGTAAAAGTTTATTTTTTTCAAAGAAGGGTGTTTTGGATGGTGGAGCTGCTGTTAAGTATCCTCAAAAAGTTTCTTCGTACTTTTATTGACACGGTTTTCGAAGAACACGGATAGAAATTAATTTCGGGGAAAAATAACCCGTGGGTCACCGATGGCCCACACCACAAAGACGTGTTACAATGTTTTATACAATCCTCTATGATATACCAGATGTCGAGAAATATTAATAGAAATGAATTCTAAAATATAATACTCTATGGGCCACTGATGACCCACGCTGGGAAAACTTACTACAATTTCCTATGCAATCCTCCAACCAATTTTCGAAGAACACGGATAGAAATTAACTTTGAAGAAAAATAACCTGTGGGTCACCGATGGCCCACGCCACAAAGACGTGTTACAATTTTGTACACAGTCCATTATGACATACCAAATGTAGAGAAATATCGATAGAAATGATTTCTGAAGAAAAATACACCATGGGCCACCGGTGACCCACGCTGAGAAATATTAATTTTGTATACAGATATCCAAATAACAAGGACGAAAACTGATTTACAATCATGTAAAATAAGAAATTAATTTAAAGAATATAGTACTGCGTGGGTCAGCAGTCACCCACGCTGCATAAAATCCTTCACGATTACCGACACTAACTAATAAACGAATAAAGAAGAGTACTCAGTGGGTCACCGATGACTCACGCTGTAAAAACGTGTCGTAAACTTTATACGATCCCTTATACCACCGAGCCACCGAGTTAACGAATGCAGAAATCCATTTGGAACGGAAATATTTCATGAATCATGGATGACCCACGCGTTAAAAACGCGTTATAAACGTGTCAGGAGATCTACAATAACGGTAATCCCGAAACTATAAACCCTAAAGATCTGCTTGAAAGGTAAATGCCGTAAAATAAAACAGTGTCTAAAGAAATCTTACGAAACGTTAAACGGTAAAGGTACACCCTTAACCTCGTCTTTAATATAGGTAAACGCATTCGTTAACAGTCTCGTACTTCCTGAACGTCGTTAAAACCGGAAACGTTCGGAGGAGCCCCTGTATTCTAATCACGCTCATTTAACGTATCGTTTGATAGAAGATTGAATTACGTGTTCCACGTGTCGCACGAAACCGTCGTCGACAGGCAACGATCGAAACTCGAAATACTCGTTTTGCGCAGTGAATTTCCGAGTTTCACCTTTTACTTTTCTAAAATGCCTCTTCCACCTTTCTCTGTCGACGTTTGTGTGGCTTCTTTGTTTCGAAAAAGAAACAAGACAAAAATCCATTCAAACACGACCAACGAATCCAACGAGTTCGCGAGAATGAAAGAAGAAATCTGCTCGCGCGCCGGAGAGCTATTTTTTTTTTGTTTTTCTTTTTTCGTCGGCTAAAGTCAACGAAGAAATCGTTGCATTCATTCCCGATGAAAAGGCGAGCTTCGTTCCTATAACGCGAACGTGTTAATCCGTGCGATTCCCGGGAACGAAACGTTCCGATGAAAGAAATTAAACGGCCGCTCGACACCGCGACGAATTCCAGAAATTGTGAAACGATGTTGTGAAACATCAATCGAGACGGTTTTTAAATATAGAAGTCGGCGAGAAAACGGAACCCCAGCGAGATCAAACATATATTTTGCAGAATATTTCGACCGGGATCGATTCGAGACGAATAAAAAGTTTGTGTTTAATATAATTAGCAAGTTTATATAATTAGCAAGTAAGTTATTGCTGACCTTTGTACTCTTTTTCTGTAGATTTAACCAGATTCGCAGATAAGTATTTCTGGCCGTGGTATACTATTAAGAATAATAATTTACTAGTTGAAATATAATATATAAGACGTAGTAATTGAAGCGGTGAATTTAAAAAAGAAAGTTAATCGTTGACTGCCACGCTAAAGGTGGAGAAAATTTGGGCAGACGAAGCACTTGTTTTGATCAAGTTTTAGCTATTATCCGGAATTTGAAGTAGTTAATACGACGATTTCTAATTAAGGAATTGAAAGGATATTAACACGTTGACTGGCACAGTGAAAACGGACGTGCGTAGTCAGACACGTTGAAATCCTAATTATTAAGAATATAATCAACTAATTTTCAAATTTAACCTTTCAAATCGATAACGCTATCCGTGGTTTGTTTCGTCATTTCTTTTGTTAATTATTTGATTGTAAAAAATTTCGGGTGCCGGTCACCGGTGACCCCCGTGGCAGCCAACGTGTTAATAATACAAGCGACAATATTTCTATGGAAAATTCAAGTATCACCCACATACGAGTGACGTGGCAGTTGTGTTAAATACGAAATACATTGTCTTATTAAATTTCTAAACGTCACGAAATGAATTCCAGGAATAATGACGCTAAAAAAAAGTAAGAAGGCACACACTTGCAGAGTGTCCAGGTACAATCATATAATTTCACGAAAAGCGTAATCACTTTTCTTTAATTACTGTGGGGGGTATCGTACAGAAAAGGTACGAATCGTCATAACGAACCAAAGTTTAGGTAAATGGCGTGGGTTAAATGATTCCGACAATCCTCGAGGTAGTCGTGTGTAAGTTCCTCTTTTGTCTGACCCAGATAATCGGCATTCACTCGCTATTTCGTAACGGGACCGACTACTTTCTTTCGCCGGACGAAAGCCAACTTATATATACACGTGCATTCAATATTTTACCACAATAATTCCCTTCACCGATTCATCACACGGACAAAGTGAAAATGACCAACTGGTCGAAAGGGAACAATGAAAAATGTTCAACCTTTTAATTACGACGGACGTACTGTGTCGAGCTAGCTAGGATTTTCTAGGGAAATAGGAATTGTATAGGGAAAGGGGGGCGTAACCATTCGTCTCGATACCTGAAGGTTGTTAGGGGTTGTACCTTGACAAGATAATTTACCTAGTTCAAAGTATAATTACTTTTTACGATCCCTTTTTGAAATTAATACAGAAAAATGGCACCGTATGGAAATGAGCCTCCATCGTTCGTTATAATATTAGAAAGTTACCTTGTATTACGGCCGAGTACGATATAATTAACCTAGCCCATAGTCAATTATTAAATTACCAATAACTATCGATAACTAGTAATTATAGTAATTTAGCAATTACTGTTATCAAATTAAACCTCCTTTGAAATAATTATTAAACCGAATACTCATATTCTTAAATATTGAAACGAATGGGTTTCCTTCCTCTACGTCGCCATTTTCCCTAGTGAATCCTATCGTATCTGACAGTATCTATTAATATGTAAGGACACACACAAAAAAAAAAAGATGGATTAACAAACGAATTCGGAATCATCGAAAGGATAGAGAGTATCTAAAATTATATTCGATTGTGCACGATTATCCATAAGTAAGTTCAATATTAATATATCGAATAACACGGGTGTACGTGAGTAATTGACGTCAGAAATGGAATTTTATCAACTAATTATGGAATATCACTGGGCATATGATAATTGAATCAACGACACGAGATGACGAAGCGAAATATCAATCTGAAAAATGAAATCCTTGAGTGACTGTTTAATTTCACTTAAACCATTCGAATCTAATTTAATTTTAAACTATACAAATATCTACATATTATTTTATCAATATATAACAAATCTTTCGTTAAACTTCCAGTATCTTATTCAAGCCTAACTGCATACGTTTCGCAGTTCTGGGTCACAGTTGGCCTATCTCGGAAATAATTATTTCTCTTCGCATTTACGCACGTATCATTATTTTCATTAATTTGTTCTTCGGTAACGAGTTGGCAAAACAACGATAAAACCTCAACGATTCGAACAGCAGAATAATCTGTCCGATTGACCTGTTTATTATTTCGTGCGATTGACGTTCGATGGTAAGATCCAAGAAACTACAGAATAAAAAAGAAAAAAAGAAAAAAAAAACAATCGATAACAAATTAGCGACATTAAATCGTGACGTTGAACAAACGATTACGGATGATAATGTATATTCATTTATTGTATCCTGTCGCGAACTCTTGTTCAACTATTGCACGGAACGTTGAGTTAACGTTGAAAAAAATCGTGGGTTCACTTTGATCCCTCGGACAGCACGTGTCGTTTCGACGGACTCGCGGTCCGAATGACACTTTGAAATATGTTTACGTCATTCGTATCGCCTGGCTCGTTATCGTTGCCAGGCGAAAAAAAAAGAAGAAGAAGAAGAAGAAATAATGTGATTAACCCAAAAGGAACGTGTATTCCACGCTTTGGTGGATAAAATGGAAACGAACTTCAAAATAAAAAGTATTTTTAATCCGATGTGCTTGTGACAGAGTACTATCGTCTGTGAATTTTCCACGAAGGAATTAATTCATTTTTTTCGAGCTTTCATCTTTGTATCGTACATTAGAAAAAATATTAACGAGCTCCTTTGTATTAATTAATGTTATTTGTGAGTAACAGTGTGATAGTTCGACTCGTTAGCCCGTGGGCCATGAACGTGCCCTGTGTAGGACGTATCTCTTCCACAATTGTAAAGTGTAATAAATTAATTAAATTGGAATCGGTATTAAAATAACTTCCGTACATGTAACATCAAAATCTAACCAATTGTTAATTGAACTTTCGTTCGAAATTCGACTTAAAGCTAAGAGGACAATAATTATTTAAATTTAATAAAAATTGTTAATATACCACGTTTTTAAGTCAGACTAAAAAGTATAAAATAATTTTTCCTAGCCCCCATACAGATAGTCCTGGAAATTAGTGACTGTGAATTTTGAATAGCTACGAAAATACTTGAAAGATTTAAAACGAAAAACGTGGGGCACGAGATAAATAGTAAAGAGTGTAGACTTAGGTGAACTATTCATGCATCGATAATTATCTATTGCATGCATCCCACGTTTTTCGTTTTAAATCTTACAAGTATTTTCATAGCTATTCAAAATTCACAATCACAAATTTTCAGGACTATCTGCATGGGGGCTAGGAAAAATTATTTTATACTTTTTAATCCGTCTTGAAAACGTGGTATATTAAACAATTTCTTTTTATTTCAATAATTATTTTCTGCTTTTTAGTTAATACTACATTGCCATCCAGTTCTGAGCTATGTTTAAAGTTTCAAGTCTTTAGACTTTAGCACATCGGGAAATTTCAACCGAACAAACAGACAGACAAGAAAACGAGTTAATAAAAACGTATTGAAATAGAGATAAATATAATTTTACGCGTAACAGTTGGTAACGTCTTGCGTCAACATCTCCAAAACTGTTTCGTATCGTTTGAGCTAATAAACGAACAATGAGTCGTTGATAGAAGGACATTGTACGATTATACATTTATACACTGGTATAATAGTCCGTTTTTGGCAACGGGGATTTCTCGACAGTTTTGAATGGCTTCGAAAGGAGTCGAGTCTTCGTGAAAACAGTGAAAATAGACCTTGCACGGTCAGCTTACCGTGGCACAACCGTTATTTGATACGGTACTGCTGCTTTACGTTACACGAATTCCTCTCTGCTCGCCTCGTCGCCAGGTAAATCGTGCACGTGTACCTCTACACGTGCGAGAATCAAAGTTTCACCATACGTACGCAACAATTACTTTGCTTAATTAAGGCGAGATAAAAAAAAAAAAAAAGAAAAGGCCGGTCTAAATCCGGTGTCGAAACGATGCAGGTGGTTAACGAAGTCCTTCGCGAGGAACCGTTCGAACAATACGATAAAACAATTTACATGCCCGTGAAGGATACACCGATTTAAACCGGTGGCGAAATTCTGTAGAAAAAATTATTTCGGTACACGCTCGTGTAACGTTAACAATGACATAAATAAATGGAAGCGATAATCTTGCTTTCTGGGTCGGTGATAATTCACGAAACAAGACTTCGACAACGATGTTACGAAATATGTTGTATATTCGTTAGGTGCACGATCAGGGATGAAAATTTCGGGGGCCTCAGGATGACCCACGTTGAGGAACCGATTTCAAATATTAATCGTGTATCATCGACGATGGGGTAAAGTATGTTTTAATATCGTTATGAATTATTTTAGAAGAAAGGATGAATGGATTTGAAGACGGACGCGGATCACTAGTGACCCACGCGATACAAATGACTTCGCTATCATTATGAAGTATTTGAAGATAAAATCGTGTTCAATAATGGAACGATTACCTGATCAGAACTGAAACGATCATGGGTCATCGGTGACCCACGCGGAAGAAAATGTTTAAAAATCACTTTGAAGCGTTTTGCAATGAAAACAATTATAACTATAAAGAGAATAGGGCGTGGGTCATCGGTTACCCACGCATCAGAAGAATACTAAACAGTATATCTTCGCAAATCTCTCAAGTTGCGTACTTAGTGTACAAGATGAGTACTTAGTCGTTTCGAGAGAAAATGGCAATGTTGGGCAAAATTCGAATTATCAGCCACGCTTCCCTGGTGCCCTGGAATAGACATCAAATTGAAACGGACACTTGGGGAACGCGTACGTACGTGTGGTTTTCGAATCGAAGCCAAGCCCGTGATTTCGCGGAAAGCCGAAGCAACGAATGCAACAAAGCACGTGCAACGGCAAAACACGAGCACACGTATGATAAAAGAGCTTTTTGAAACAAGGATATATACTAACTCGTTCCTTCCGAGGCAAGTTCGACGTCGGGTCTAAATATAAATTCGCAACAAATCAATATCGTCAAGAACGCGGATCCGACGTTGCACGGTATATTCAAAATGTTCGACCGAACGTTAGACGTACGTTCAACAATGTTGTGGTTGAAATCATTGTAGAATGATTCTGCAACAATAACGACGGTGCAAAGGTTAACAAACAAACGAGACGCGAGAAGATACATTAAACGAGGTGCTCGTTGAGATATCGGTCATTATTTGAATTCCTTTCGCGGGCAAAACAATATCGGTTACCCTGCAACGATCGTCCTCGATCGTCGATCACTGTTAACCGAGTAAATATACATGCAGATTCCTTCGTTGCGAACATAGAATTACGCAAGACTCGTTTGCATTAAAAAAGAGTTACTTATTCTTCGGTTTATTACGACTGATCGGACGTCGCAGTTCCGCGAACACACGTATAAGGTATTGTAAGTTTGTAGCGAAAAAAACTTACGATTCCTTTTACCTTGAAAAGACGGAATTTTAGTTTAAATTAAAATAAATATTGGATGGAAACAGCTGTTCAATTTTTAGTACGAGCAGAATCGCACAGTAAACAAAGTGTGTTTAAAAATACCGCCACGAATTTATATTACCAGGGCTGCCACCTTTTCGCCTTTGTCCGCAGACTCTGGGTTTTGAAACTAACCTCTAGACTCCGATTTTGTTAAAAATATTTCATCGAAATATATAACATTGAAATCTAGATAAAATTGTCTATTTAAAATATTTATATTACTGCAGCATTTCATATTAACCTTTCGGAACACTTTGCGCGGGAATTCCCCGAAAATTCAAACACAACCACGCTTGTTATCGTTAAAGAACGAGTCAAAGTTGGAAACCCAACAACAAAATAGAATCTTTGTTATGTTTTATACTTTATAATACCTCGGATTTTGTATTATAACAAGGTGGCAATCTTTTGTGCCGGATTGAATGGGATATTTCGTAAAATTGATAACAAGATATCGTATCTTTCACTTTCCATCAATGCGCGCTTTCACCTTACAAAAAACGGGTGTTTCTCGCGTCGAATTTTCAACGAGTGTTCAATTAAGTTGCCACGAGGCGAAGTGAGTCGCATTAAAATTCCGCTGCAAGTAAGTGGCGATCGTGTTGTACGAATCCAAATAAACCGACGTTTCGCGTATCCGTCCGAGAATAAACTGCGGTTGGAATACACGTTTTATCGAGTGTGTCGGATTCGAGCGAACACTTTTGCAAAATATGCGATTCGACACACGACAGAAAACAATACCTCAGATAACAACACGAAATTTGAAGAATTTCTCGCGACAGTTAATTTTGAAATCATTTGTCGATAAAATTCTTTTAGGTAAACTAAAAAAAAAAATTGAAAATGGATATTCAATGGACATTTAAATTAGCAACTTCATTATTCAATATTTCGTTAATTATACAAATCACGTGTTCAGTTATCACAAAAATGGTTATCAGTATAAAATTAATAATAATAATTTATTTATAAATATTAAAAATTGAAAAAAATTTCCTTAATATGCTCATAATTATAAGCTATTTGAAATTTACTATACAATTAGTAACAAAAAAAGAAAGATTATCTAATAACAATAATATTAAATATTTTAATTCATTTTTTAATGTACAATATTTAAATAAAATCTAATAAAATTAATTTTATTAATATAATAAAAAAGAAATCATAAACCTATCATTAACCCATACATAATTAATATTAAAATAAATATTTTTTGATTATGAATTAAAATTAAAATCAAATTTCAATAATTAAATTTCATAAATAATATAAATATACAAAAATTAATTGATAAACATTCTTTTCCAAATAGAAAAAGGATGTTTATTAACACGTTACAGTTATCACAAAAATGATTATCGTTGTTAAAAAAGCTTACGGATCCAGGTTTCGCCCTTTTGGATCCATTCCAACACCGTTTCACCGGCATTGCAGCTGGCTACATGAATTTAAGAACGAGTCGATGCCTAGTGTTAAGTATTGATGTATCTCTAAGAGTCTCCACACTCGAGACAGCAACAATGCTGGCATTGAACTAACCTGCATCGACTATTATTTAACGTTGCCGCCAGGTTCACTGTAAAAACCATAAATCGATGCCGAATGCTAGATAGCAGTGTATTTTTTCAAGTCTGTAATCGATTTAGCAACGATGTTGATGTGCGATGAAATCGTATTCCCGAAGGAAAGTGACAATAACGCTACAGAATTAAATTCAAGCTACTTCGGCTATTATTTAACATTGTAGCCAGGGTTAATGCGAAATTAAGAACACATTGTTGGTAGAATTCAGCTACGGGGCTAACGAAGTAGCAACGTTAACTGTAATCCCTAAGAAACGGGGGAACGACGTTTCAAAATTAAAATAAACCTACGTTGGCTATTACCTAGCTAGTTTTAATGCAAACCTGAGAACACATTGTTGCTAAAACCAGGTATAACGGTAACAAAGCGTCGTAGCTAAGCGTAATCTCCAAGAAACGTGGAAATAACGTTCCAAAATGAAATTGAATCTACCTTCTTACTTATTGCTCGACATCGTGGCTACACTTGCTGGAAACTTAAGAACCCGTTATTGCTAAAATCCAGCCGGAACGCTAACAAAGTATCAAACCTAACTATTATCCCCAAGAAACGTAGGAAATAACGTTCCAAAATGAAATTAAACCTACCTTATTTATTACTCAACATTGTAGCTAGATTTGCTGGAAATTTAAGAACACATTGTTGGGTAAAATCCGGCTATAACGCTAACAAAGTATCAAACCTAACCATAATCTCAAATATCGTGGAGATAACGGTGCAAAATTAAATCGAAACGAAATCCATCTCACGTAAACTTGTCCCAGAGTTATCCTTCGTCTTAACACCATGATATTTCATAAATTTTCTACGAAAATAGCATTCGGCTGATCCCAAAGGATCAAAGGCACAACCTATTCCGAGCAATTCGAACAGAATACACGACTTTCATCAGAAAACTACGAAGTAAAGTGTTAAAATTGGACGGAAGTGGGTCGCGTACGAGCGCCTGAAAGATCTCATTGAACAAGCAGGAGTAGGATCTTCATTAAATATATCTGAAGGCGAAACTGTGGCAGCCTTGATGGCCGGTATCGGACGATCGATAACAAACATAGGGGTATTAACACGAAAAGAAGAAGGAAAAAGCGTTCGCGAAGGTTATCCAACGTTACACAACCCGATGTCGCGATCAATCCGTCGCCGGTTACACTCTTCTAACGCGACACGATCCACGAATAATTTACACGAAGCATAATTGCAGCCGGACAGAGTCTGACTATGACATAATAGATGCAGGTATTACGTGTCCCGACACAGGTGTACCGATCTCTTGTTGCGCCGAGAAAGATGGGGGGGGGACACGTACACGGTCGATCGAAAGTTTACAGAAGACGATTCGAGAGGTTTGCGTCCATAATTCTTTGATTTTATTTAATAAATCGTCGACGAAACTCTTTGTATTTCAATTAGGCCTAACTAAGCACCTGTTCGTATCAAACTCTTATCAACTGTCGCACGAAATTTGTAAAATTTGAAAGATTTGTCATTTGATTTTGAATCGAACTGACGTGTAATTCAATTAGCTTCTTGAAAAGGAACAGTTGTTTCAGGAATTTTGAAAACTGAGATATTGCCTTCGTGGTTGGTATTATGTTTAATGATTCGCGATTTGTGGGTGACCGAGGATGGCACAATTGTTGAGCTAACCGAGCCGTAGGCGGCAGACACTCAGACACTCGAGTCTTGAGAGCTAGGGAGAGACTATTCGCCAACGGCCTGGATAACTTACCGATTAAGCCCAGTTTACATTGGCAAAGTGAATGGTGGAGTAAGTAAGAGTACCGGGAACAATTTTTTACTATTTGAGTGGAAATGGCTGGACAACTTGTTGGTGGAGGTATTGACAAAAAAAAGTGCAGTTGGTAGGAGTAGCGAGGCAAATAACTTGCCCCGGCTTACTTTGCCGTTTATCAATGTAACCTAGATTTTAGACCACTCGTTACTGTTTACTGGTATAACTTGAGCTTTAAAACATTTGCCGTGTCACTGTTATCAATCTCACCTGGATTTTAGGGTATTTAGGAAATTTGTATCGGTTACTAATGTAAACTAGGATTCAGAGTATTTAGCACCGTAACCTAGGCTTTAGAATATTAAAAAATCTAACGTTTGCCCGTGTAACCTAAACCTTAGAGTATTTGAAGATCTAATATTTACTGAGGTAACCTAGGCGTTAGAGTATTCAGTAGCCTATTATTTAGCACTGTAGACATTAGAATATTCAAAAATCTAATATTTACCAGTGTAACCGAGACTATAGAGCCCTTTAGCAACGTGAACCTCGACCTAAGAGCAATAACCCAGCAAGCAAAAGATCCGGGTTCGAATCCCCCTGTACCCAGCAATTTGATCAGCCAAATATTTCCCTCCCTATTTTACGTACACCGCTTTTTTCTCTTGTGACCAGCTGGTTAATTTCGTCGACACTTGTCACTCGTCCGTACTCATCCATGAGGATCGTGTTACTTTTCCGTTGCGCCTGGATTACGGATCCTACGGACACCAGATGCAACTAACAACTGGCCCCACAAACTGGACCCAATTATATGCACCGTCTGCTGTCCCAGTCTCCTCTCTTTCTTCGCGATCAACCGTTTCGAGAAGAATGCGGATGAGAAAGTGGCGTGTGTAAGCTGGATCCATGTCCTTTGTGTCTGTGTGCGTGCGTGTAAACCGCGAGAAAAAAAAAACCGTATACCGCACACGGTGTAGAAAAGACCACGCAATGCGGTCGAAACTGACGGTAGTCGGATTTCTGTGTCGCCAGTATACTGCTTGAAGGAGAATAATTAACCCTTGGACGATGAACGTTGAATCTTTCAAAGACTTTACGCTTCTGTCCGGATTGCCGGCGACACACGGTAGACTAATTTTTGATTCTTGTTTCGCCAAATTTTCTATACGGAGACTTAGAAACTTTCTGTATAGATAGCAAAAATAATTCCAGAAGGTTGGCGACGCACGGTACTTATAGACTTCAGGTCATAAGACGTAAAATTACCAATACTTATTTTGCCAAATTTTCTACTCTTACCCTTAACTAGTCTTCTACAAGCTATGTTTCCCTTTAGATACCAAAAATAATTCCAGAAGATCGGCGACGCACGGTAAACAGAACCGCGACTCTGCGATACCTCGTTGAATTCTACTTGAAACGAATTAATTGACGAACAAGAAAACGTAAAAAAAAAATGTAACCGACTGTATAATTGCAATGTTTTGATAATAGTATATTTCGACAGACGAGTTCACTGGCAAGCTTTATTGCAACGAATCCCAAGTATGATGGCAGTTCTAGCTGGCATTGCGCAATAGAATACCGCGTGCACTTTGTCTCTGAACAGCTGCAATAATAGAAGTGTTTGGCCCACGATCAAATCGTGCAATTTCCTTCGGATCGCTGCAGTTGCGTTTCAGCAACCCTCGAGGCACGTATCGTGTCGAAGAAAACACGTTGTCGGGATGTTTTCAACCCTCTTCTTCCCTTATAGTAAAGATACGAGACTGCTACGTGCTCGGAGTCTTTTATCAACCCCTTTTCTCTTATAATTGTGTACGCGAGTTGAGAAAGTTAAAATACACATACTTTACGTGCAAATTATAATTAAAGATGGATGTGATGAGCAATTAATTTTCGAGGACGTATATATAAGTTCTTCGGAGCCAAAGGGTTAAATTTATAAATACTTCAGGGTCGTCGTAGATAAAAAAAAAAAAATTCCAAGTTGGTGTGTAGGTGCACGTGGGCCACGTTACTTTCTAGCCAGAGCGTGATAGCCGAAACGGGGTTAAACGGTTAACACGTTGTCTAACCATGGTGGTCACCCGTGCCTGGCGTGCATCACCAATTTCATTCAATCAAATAATTCGGAAAAAGAGAACAGAAAGAACACTCTCGACCACCGTCGATATTACACAATGTTATGCGAACCAAAAAATCGGTAAAAATAAATCGATACAATAAACACTATTTGCAGTGAAATTAAATTATTTGAATAGTGTCTAAAACCTAGTTTAATCCCTTGTCGCACAATTTTTTCGATGGGTGCGTCTGTCAGGGATAAATGAAATGTGACAAATAGAACATAAAGTTTATTCAATTTTTTTTTTGGAAAATAAAAGTTACTTATTTCCAATCGAAGTATACCTAGTTTATTTTTGCTATTGCTGTAAAAATAATAAATATCAAAGCTTACGTGTAGCCATTTGTCGAGTTTCATATTTAACGACCTAATATTTATTGCTGCAATGTTAATTAAAATTAAATTTAATATTCAGTCCTATTAAAAAAAAATTAACCAATTCTGTCTCTAAGGAGCGTGACACGTTATCACACGGCAAAGAGTTAAAATAAGGATTTTCCATCCAATTTAAAAAAAAAAAAAAATGGTATACGTGACATTATGCACACCCACGGTGTGACTCACTGTTCCCCCGAGACACACCGTGGACATTCATGGTAAAACACCATACAACCTTTGGTAACGGGGCGATCGTTCAGGTTTACCGTTTAAAAACGTGGTCCGGCCGGGTCAGATTATGACTAATTGGGGTTTACCCAGTTTGAACGTTGCTCGTCGGGATTCTCGATCCCGAAACAGAACCTCTGTCCTTTGGTCGTAAACACGCCATAATATTTTTCAATGGAATCGTTACGGTCAAGAACAATAAGGATAAATGTAACCATCGATCGAACCCGAATGTTTGACAAACACTTGAAACACACTGTTTTAAATAAAAATTTAATCCGTCCTCGGGTTGTTTTTCTAACGGAATCTGTTTCTGTTAAGTAAATCCAAAGAAAAATACCTTTTCCTACCGTGCTTTAAAAAACAGATATTTCTTAATATAGAGTGAACGTTATGAACAGTTAGGTAATGAACAAAATATATTTTTATATTTAAAACTATTATAAATAGTGTTTATTTCAATGCTTATATAAGAAAAGTCGTGAAGTTAAATAGTGATACAATAACGTCGTATGCAGAAAATTTTAAACGAAATTTAAAAAATGATCATTTGACCGCTCGTGGTAAGTTTAGTGTTAAGATTTGAATAATCGTGACCCACGGCAATTTAAATAATGTATTTCAAATTTCTATAAAAGGAAGGCTTTGATACTCAAAATCCTACTGTCCTAGCATCAAATATTTCTCAAAATTCTTATTGAAATAGTATTTTATGACAAATACAGATTAGAAAAG
This sequence comes from Stelis phaeoptera, assembly GCA_943735885.1. NCBI lineage: Eukaryota > Metazoa > Arthropoda > Insecta > Hymenoptera > Megachilidae > Stelis > Stelis phaeoptera. The sequence continues at coordinate 14,229,131 of OX030932.1, read as the reverse complement.
ACACGAACGAATTCGCAGGAAAATCATCGCGTCGTACCTCGATTCAATCTATCCTCGTAGTGGTCGGGAACCGGGTCGCTGGAGTCCCCGACGTCCAACTGATGTATACCCTTGGCCAAGCCGTAACAGCTCGATTCGTATTTCCTTTCGTCGGCGACTATCGTCTCCTCGACGACCGTCTCCACGTCGCTGCCGTCCTCGAAATATCCGCTCTCGTGTTCCGGATTCTTCATGGTGCTCGACGAGTCCCGGTTCTCCAGCATGTCGTGGATTTTCCAACGGGTTCCTCGCAACGTCACTGCATAACGCGCGATACGAAACACACCGATCACACGAGGACTACGTCTTCGTCAACCTTGCATGGCACCTCTTCCACGAGCTCGTTCTTCTTCGTCCCTTTTCACGAGAATAGGAATCCTGACGATGGAAAACGATTTTCTTGCCGCAACTTCGTCGATCCTTTTGGCACAAACGATCAGCCGAATGAAGATTTCGTGAATTCGATTTCCTTTCTTTCTTCGACCGTGGAGGAAGGGGAGGATGTTTTTTTTTTTTTAGCGACAAGTGTTTCAACGAGAAATTCTTTAACCTCTTGTCTTATGATTTTTTTTCTGGTAACTGAGACAGGTAATAATTCTTGAATTTTATTTGTAATTCTATAGCTTTTTTTTATCCCCCTGTATATCAATTTAAAGTATAAACATTATAGGAAATGATCATACAAAGATTTTATGAATATTCTTAATACAAATGGTTGATCAATTTTGAAACATACAAAAATGGCAACATTGAATGAAAAGTGTCCGAAAAAGTAAATACAATTTGGAAGAAAAGATACACTGGCTAAGGCCAACAAACCACGTGAATTCCTCGTTGATTCTTGTTCTATCGAATCAAAGTTTCTGTTCGCTCGACATCGAGAAACCCATCCTATTTTCCACGTTAGATAAGAACCGGTCGATAAGCGTTACTCTTAGACTCTAATATCCAATGTACCGTGCACGCAACACCGGATAACCGGATGTTCGCTTAAGAACAGATTGAGCGATTTGTATCCGGACGTACAAGCAATACAATTATTATTTACTATATTCTTTAATAAATTAATGTAATTTTAAAGCGTTTAAAGTTTTCCGTTTGTCCGCTAATAAGTCACGTCGTGTATTTATTAAATTGACGACTAATTTTGCTAACCTAACCCTAAATTCGAAATCCTCAAGTTTTATTGCCTACAGAATTACTTATTAAAATGTAACCCTTTGCACTCGAGTGGTGCCTCTGAGGCGCCATATTTAATTTATCCGAGTATTATAAAATGTGAAATTTCCGTTTCACCCGTATCAAAATTAGATTACATCCGATTAGGTTCAAAAATGCTTCGAGAGCAAAGGGTTAATAAACAACAATTTGTCAGCGGCAGAATTCGAATAATTTTGTCGCAAAATATACAAATAGGTCGGAAATTTAATTGTCCACTTATATAAGGCATCAAGTAGAAAGTTTAAATTGCAAAATAAAACACTGGCGCAACTAGGATTTTTATCTAGAGTCCTATAAATTCCCTCCTAATCCTTAACTAGCTTCTCAACGTAATATCCATGTTACTAAAATAATAATGTACGTAAATATTTTCCAAAATGGAAAAAATTCGGCTTATAGCAGGATTTTAAATTATAATTGAACAAATTGAACATATTATATCTATTGTATTTAGTTGCACTAATATTGCGTTCTAAAATAAAAATTGACAACTGTTTTCTCGTTTATTTTTATCGTTTCTGGGAAGAGGTACGGGCCCTCCTAGTTACGCCACTGCTAATCGTACTCGCAGTGTATCATTCTATTTTTCACCACGCCATTGAACGGGTACATATCGTATATTATTACACGTGGCTTGTACTAATTGTACGTGAAAATTGAAGGCCAACTTGAACGACTCCGAAACATTTATTCTAATTCCGATGTATTAAATATAACAATTGGCATTTCTCGGTTAATGGTAAACTCGTAACCGTATTACCCGCACAGCCGGATACCAGAAGCGAACAATCGGTAACTAACCTGGTTACTCGGATATTCGTCCGTATCCGCTGAAAACCGGTACACGTTGCTTCAATTTCGCCCGAATTCATTTTCTTTTTTTTTTTTTTTCGTATCATTTTTTTACGTCGATCATCATCCTCCTCCCGCCTCCTGATGACGCAACGCGACACGGATAAACGACGACGATTAACGGCACGAAATGGACTGCCACCGTTGTTTCTTTTATAATTACGTCGGTATAAAAATGTATCAAAAGTAATGTCGCAATCCCTTTCTCTAGTTATGCAGTCGTGTTCCAATTCCTTGGTCGAGTCGGGCAAAAGTGGTCGGTCCGAACGAAACGGATCGTCATCGTCGTCGTTTATCCTACTGACACACTTTTAAAGTCGCGTACCTTGTACGGAGAGCAAAGCCTCGGCCTTGGCCACCTTCGCTAATATCTGCGCTCCTCGTTGTTGAATAAAGCGCCACGAAATTTCCAACCACGGCTGCCACGTGTTTTTCTTCGGTTCGTCGAACACCGTTCCCCCGAAACGGGAAACGCGACTTCGCGTTGGTATTTATTTTTAAACGCTTGCCGAGCTTCCACGGGACACCACGGTGTTCCCCTTTCATCGATACATGAAAGTTTCCAACTAAGTGTATCCGTACGTAACCACGAGCATATGGTTTCTCAACACTGACAACTAAATGTCTGCTTCGTAATTAATGTCCCTCGTCGAAACAGAAGGAAGAAAAAAAAAAATCAGGCACTTCGAACGTCGCTTTTTCGCGTCACCGATGTTCACTTATCGAGAGGAAGATCGTCCCTCTGGACGTGTTGCTTTCCGAAACGGGAATAAAAGTGCTTCACTTTCACTCGAGGCAAACGGGACAGAGCACGTCACACACGGCCACAAACACGGATCAACGGTGTTTGACGTGCACGTAACGAGACCCGGAGAAACATATGCGCGCACGAGCCAACTACGTATAAACGAAGAAAAATCACGTACAGTGGGACACAAGGTGCGCGCGACGATTACGCGACAGAACACAGTGCGCACCGGCCCAAGTCTCGAAGCCGACTGAAGCCCTCCCCACTACGCTCCGCCGTCGAGTCACCCTTCACCGGCGACTAACAGCTGATTTGGAAAACACCGAGATCCGCCCAGTGACGGATCAACCCTACCGAGCACCCCGTGTTGTTGCGTAATAACTGCTAATCCTATTTCTCGACTCGACGAGAATCGAATTAACCGTCTCGCTGGTAAACACCGAGATCGTTTGAATAGCAGAATTGGCCAGAAAAAAAATTACGAATAAAACGCACTTGTTCGTTATTCGTGATTTTTATTCGACGGTTGTTCGAACAATGTTCAACTTCTATACGATATAGAAGATACTATACTTACGACAGATACACTTTTTTTTTTTTTTATTTATTAGGCTTCGTCTGGGAAAGTAAGTCATTGGCAGCCTTGGTTCCTTGCTGTAATATTTGTGATTATCGATCAGGTTACGTTAATGCCTGAATTCAGTTGAAGTTTTACGTTTGAAATTTTGTGTATCACGTTGAAATGGAATTTGATTCTGGAATGATGGAACCCATAATGTTGGTTCTCGCGTTATAAGGATAAGGAAAGAACGTAGTTGGGTAACATTTAAAAGTGTTCGAAGTATCATGGCAGACATGCGCCTTCGCGAAACGTGAGCGTTTATAAGCCATGATACATACGTATCTTGAACGTTCGTGTTATTTGCACAATGTTATACGCGCTTATTGCTATAAATAAATAAATAAATAAATAAATGATTAATACGGAATAATATGCTTGACATTTTATGTATACTTGAAATTCAATCGAAAGATAAATATCGATCGTCGATAACTTAAATATTGATTGGATCGATAAAGCTGCATATCTTACCGATAGTCAACAAATGTAGGTTGAAACGTAAACATAAATGCAGATCTTTTCTATCCGATTACAACATAATCGCGTGTTTTATGTTGTTACTCTCTCGCAATGAATTAATTGGACGTCATTGACGATAGATAATCGAAATTAAAGTCACGTAACGCGACTACGATTTTAGCATTACGGTTTAAGCTCGTGGAACTAAAAATCTATTAGGTTCCTAACGTCCTTGAACTACTATGAGCACGTGGCATATTATTAAGTTTACTGATAAATAATTATCTATCAATGATTTATTCGTTATTTCTTATTTCCTATGTGAATTTAAATTCTTAACAACCGAATGTGAAATATTACAAAAGATCTTGCGCCAGCAATAATTTGTTTGTTCATTATATAATCGATTATAAAGGTTGGCTGATTTATTTTAAAATACATGAAATAAACATTTCGCTGCCACATTTACATTCTTTTGTTCCATCAACTAATAAACAAGATCCCAATATTATTCGTTGGTCAAGCCTTTTGTTCAGAGATCAGTAAATTTAGAAATTCGCATGTTACGCATCGGTTGTGTTCTTTATTGTATTTGTATACGAATGGTTCCTTTATTCTCCTAAGAAATCAAGGAACAAAGGTCACTGTATTAATATCAGAATATTTTGGATCAATCTTCTATTCTTAGTGCTTTCAGGCACTATTAACCCTGTACGCTACAATGATTTTATTTAAAGACACGCAAACTGGACGGAAGAACAACAACATAGTATATGTAACGCTTAATATTAACTCTAAGTCAATCATCGGGTATAGAAATGATTTTAAAATAACTTCATACATCTATCCTTTGAATGCAGTTATATAAGCTTGAAATAAGTGAAACTGTTTAGAGATTGATCTGTTTAATTATTCAAAATGGAATGTTTCTTCATTCTGATTCATTTTACTATACTTGCTACATAAACAATTACCTGATAAAAGAATTAACCTTGATAAATAAATGACTGACAACCTTAAACTGAGGAAGCACATTGTTGCATCAAACAATGTACAATAACATGGCAAATGTAAATACACTGGTTTACATTCAATACATTTAACAATTCAAAAATATCTTTCACAAAAATACTACACAACCTGCAAGAAATAACAATGTCATTCTTCTTGGAAGAAAAATATGGGCAACATTTTTTTTTTGTATACATTTCTGTTTCTAGTAGAACTTACGACGGACTAACTTGATTCGACAACAAAGTTGCTCAAATGTTATCAATAATTCGAAATGGCAATCAATTTTATGTTATCAGAATCCAAGATAGCCGGTTCAGATTATCGTTGCAGTAAAGAATCGTCTCGAAACGTACACGAAAAACGTACAGAATATATGTATAGTATAACATACCAAACGTCAAGACATGGGTGACCGTGTGCTCTGTTGCGCTGGTATTCTCAAGGATTTCGAAGGGTGGGGGTGGCGGTGGTAGTGGTGGCTGCATGACGTTCTCCATGTCACTTTTTACTCGTTAAATCTGGGTGTCACTCACGATGCAATTCAATCTGCCATCAACGAGAACACATTTCGCGAAACACGCGGGTCGATGATCCTCCCAGGTTCGTCGCAAAACGTATATACGTTTCGCTAATACGTAGCGTGTGTACGCGTGACACAATGTACACTCGTACAAATTGCGATCGACGAGTACGGGGAAAAAAGAAGAAGAATGATTCTATGTCCTCGTTACGCGTTAGGACATCGATTGTCCTGATTGTCAAAACGTGAATCGATAAACGATCCGAGATAATCGCGTTGACACACTCGCGTTTACATGATTGCCACGATTTTTCTTGCAACCGTGTTGACGGACAACCAGAGACATCCACGTTTTTGACTACTGCGCATCCGTAACGCGCAGTCCAACAACACCGACTGCTTTCGGCTGATGCGTCAGTGCCAGCCGACCGATTACCGACTGTTGCAATACGATGATTTGGCTTTTTCTTTCATTTTTACAGCAAACATTTGTTGATTATGTATATTTCATTAAATAAATAAAATTTATCAATCAATCAACAGAACTACACCTTTCCATTAAACATATACACTATACACGATCAGAGAAAAACAAAAAACGAACAATGATGGATCATGATTGTCAGTTGAAATAAATGATGATTACTAAAAGTAAACAGTGACTTTATTTATAATAACAAGTCTTTAACAATAATAAGATGTTAATAAAAGTCATTGTTTAAGTCAGACGTAGTAATTTTTAATAGCCTGAGTCCTTTTTACGCCGAACAATTGAATCGTTTCCGTGCGTATTGCTTAAAATGTAATCGGATTCCTCGATGGATCGTATTTTAAAGATAATTTAATACTAATCATATATTAGGAATTATCATTCGGTTTTAAGAAATTAGAAATTTATTTAGGCGCAATATGTGTATGTATGTATATTGTAAGACACAAATCACTTTAAATATTTCGTTGTATTTAAAACTACGAATAAAAATAAATGGATACAAGTAAAGCTAATTTTTTAATATGTGTAATGGAGTACATCTCGTTTTGCGTAAAAGCGATAACTTACGCATTTTAGGTCAGATGTATCCCACTACTCGTATTAATGGATGTCTTTATATCGTGTTACTTAGCCTTCTGTAACGTATAATTTAAAACGATCGAATAAAATTCTTGATTACTTTATTATTGAAACAGACTAAATTTCATTGAAAAATGTTCGCTGAACTTTTACCATTTTGGACGAAATACGGCTATCATGTGCTATTCTTTATTATATCTTGCAGTTTTTTAAAAGTCTTTTATGAAATATCAAGAAAGGGCGCCATTTTTATTCAGAATAATAAATATACTTCTAGTATCTTGAATAATACAATAGAGCAACTAGAAGGTAATTATACTACATTTTTATTGCTACTAGAATTGTTAAAAAACGTACGTCATTTAAGATACAAATTAACTTTACATTTTGTCAAATCCATTTTATTCTATCCTATGTAATAATATCTAATTGCAACAATTGTCTACCAAAACTAAGATTTAGTAATAGGAAAAATTATGATGTAACGATTCCTCTCAAAATATTTCTCAGAAACATTCGAAGATGGCGAAGAACCTGCGCTTCCAAAAGATTTGGAGCACATTCCGTATGAATTTAAAAAACCCTCCGAAGCAGAATTACTCTCTAGGGCTTCAGAGTTTTATAAAATAGTAGCTGCTAGAAGAAGTATAAGATTTTTCAGTCCAGACCCTGTGCCAAAAGAAGTCATACATGAGATAATAAAAGCTGCAGGTACAAATATCATATTATTACATTCACAAAACTTCTTGTACATTTGAATCTGTTTTAGGCACTACGCCTAGTGGTGCGCATACAGAACCATGGACATTCGTAGCGGTATCAAATCAGAAGGTGAAAGAGCAAATACGTTGTATCGTTGAAACAGAAGAAGAATTAAATTATAAAAAAAGAATGGGAGTTAAGTGGACAACGGATCTACTTCCATTAAGAACCAATTGGATTAAAGAGTATCTGACTACCGCTCCTTATTTGATACTCGTTTTTAAACAAACTTATGGAATTTTACCTAATGGTAAAAAGAAAGTTCATTATTACAACGAGATAAGCACATCGATTGCTTGTGGTATTCTTATCACTGCTATACAGGTAATACCATTATAATACTATCACCTTTTATATTGTGTACACCTATGAATAACATGGATTTGAATATATGAACTTTTAAAACTAGTACGCAGGTTTGGTAACTCTGACTTCTACTCCATTAAATTGTGGACCTGCTATTCGCAACCTTCTCAAACGTCCTCCTAACGAAAAGCTTGTTGTACTATTGCCAGTCGGATATCCAGCAAAAAATGCAACAGTGCCTGCTCTCCAGCGAAAACAACTGTCTGATATTTTAGTAGAAATTGATTGACATGTATGTATCAACAGATCATCAAAATTAATTTTAGTCCCTATCTGATATCAATCATTTTTAGCAGAATATTTGCATGCTTGTGGGATAATATAAAACGGGTATACACATAATCATAGATTTATACAAATCCTGTTTTTTTTTTTTTGAGTATTGTTTGTTACTTATGAATACCTTACATTACACTTTCGCAAATATATATATGTATATATATATATATTATTTGTTATAATTATAGAATATAGTTTTCCTTGGTCAAAGACATGACTTTCAATCTTATAAAGTTATCCTAAAATGTTCAAAAGGGAAACTAATCCCTGAAATATAGCACCCAAAGAAGTTCTATCGTTATGTATTATCTTTCTGCATTCAGAAAATATTCATGGCACACAATAAGACTGTCTGAAGTTAGTGATTCGTTTGTTTGTGTATAAACTAATGTTTATTCAAATTTGCATACAGTGTATTAAAGATAAGCAATATAAAATGTAAATTCACCACGTTCAATCGATTCAAACTCAAAAAATCTTTATAGACTAATTCTCATGATACCTAATTACGCAATTCCACTTGAAGTTAAGTGATCCTAAAATTAGTAATTAAAAAAAAAAGAAAAAAAAAGAAAAGAAAAAATAGAGAAAAAAACAAATTACATCAATGAGTACCAAATATCACCACAGTATCTTAAATTAAGTACATTCAATATATAAAATATAAAAATACTGAGCTAACAATAAAGGGCGATATAGAATATTATGTTCTGCTGTCACTGCAAGTCTGTATGTCATAGCTATACCGCTACTAATGGCTGTGTCATTTAAGTGTAAAAGCTTTAGTATCATGATACGTTACAGTTAAACAGGTAGTGTTCTATTTTATCGCTATTTATGAAACAGATGCTATAATATCATATTTTTTTCCCCTATAATATCAATTTTACTTTTATATCTTTTTCTTTTGCTTTTTTTCATGAACCTTGGATTGGACCAGGTCGACAAGCAAAGAGGAGCTAGAAGAATTTTTGGACAAAAATTTGACATCTTCAGAATCGTTCAAAGTTTGTTAAGCATCTTCGAAATCGTAAAAAGCAACCGAACTTCGAATGTCAATGGCTAAAAAATATATTACTTGGCCCGGAACTAGGAGAGTATTTATCGTGTTTTACAATTCTCAAAAAAAGAAAACTACTTCCTACAATAATAATAATAATAATAATAATAATAATAATAAAACATAAATATTGGGTTTCTTACCAAAATTAATAAAAAATACGTTCCTTTCGTTTCAATCTAAAACACGGTAATTCGACAACAACTCTTATACGATGTCGAAGTCCTTGATACTAAAGTTGTTTTTCCTTTTTTCTTTCTTTTTTTTTTTTAATTAGTTTCATTAACTTTAACGGCAAGCTTAAAGAGGCTATTTGAACAAAAAAAAAAACCGTTAAGAGACAGCCCTTTAACGCCATACATTCTCATACATCTACTGATAAACGCTACTTCGTTAAAATTATAAATATAATACGTTAGTTATGATACTTTTAGTTGCTTGAGATCACCAGTGCCTGAGATATCTAAACGCAGCTGCACGCACTACGAATACTTCGCGACATTTTCTCTTATCATTTGCAACTTACAAACAAAATTAAATCATTAATGCTGCCGACTGTTTCTTGATGAATTCTCCCTTTCTTCAACAATGAAAAAAAAAAAAAAAAAGGATCCTCGACGCATCATCGTGTACGATTAACATAATACTATATAAAGAGGAGGGACAATGAGCTTTTTTTTCTGAATACTCTCCTAATTCGACAGAAAAAAAATAATTAAAAAATGGCCAGTGCACCACAGTATAATAGATTAAAAATATCCGTGACTTATCTACGAAACGAGACTGTCTTTTTGTTTTTTGTTTTTTTTTTTTTTAATCACGGCGATGAAATTCTGCTATGCACAGACGGCAAGACCAGGAGCCCTCGGGAGGAGACGCAAGAGGTGGAGACAGACAATACATGTGGTATCCACGATCACAGTCGTCACAGAACAGCAGCTGATCCTAGTTTGGTTCGCGAAAAAATTCATTAGCTTGCAACGATGTTACCTAACTTGTATAATTGTATGTTTTTTTTTTTTTCACGTTCATATAATTTATCCTCTAGGGATGGGTGAGTTAAAGAAAAGTGGGAAAGGAGGAAGTCAGAATCTTACAGTAAGAACAAGATATAGAAGTATGATGGAAAGTGATAAATATTAACTGGAAGAGAATAGCAGGAAGTGAAATTTATGGACACAGAAACTCGGAATGCTAATGCATTTGATTATGGATAGTTGGGATGTGACAAGTCCAAACGGGAAGGTTAAAGAACGGCTGGAACGTGAAAAATTAAGAGTAGTCAGGATGTACACGGATTATAAAACTCATAGAATAAATTAAATAGGAACGGTATTATGTTAAAACAGAATCGAACCTGTCTCATGGCTATGAAACAGAGTCTCTTGAACTCGACCACGGTATCGTTGAATTATGACCGACAAATTTATATAAAAAATTATAGCCACACAACGTAGCGTCTTAACACACCAAATTGAACGAATTTAAAACGTCTGATCTCGAATAACGTCTGTACACCTTGTCCGAACTATTTTGTAAGCTTTTGTCTTGATAAAAGTTAATACAAGCATCTTAATAAATATTATAATTTAAAACGAAAGACTTGAAACCAATCGTTGGCTGGCTAAGTAGTTCTAGTATTATTGGAAAGTAAATGTTAACAATGCTCGAGGCAGTCTAGGGATCCCTAGATAACAAGGACACACTGTCGGTTCCATTAGATTTCCCTAGGCGCGTGTCTCCACCATTCGCTACTAAATTAACCAATTTCATTTAGAACAATGATCAAACTTCGAAAGTTTAACCTAACGAAGAGCTAATCTAGGTACAATACATAGTAACTTTCTAGTATAATAGTGAATAGCGTGGGGATACCTTTTCTAGGGAACTCTAGCATGCTCGACCAGTGTACGTCGCCAACTAGAGAGCAGAAAGAAGGCAAAATAGTTGGGAATAAGTGGTACGTCGACCATTCGTTCCTTTTTTTTTTCCGCCGGATAAATATATGTTTGAATACTCACATCGTTGTCAGAGGTGCCACAAATTGAACAGCATTTGCATTCGATACATTGCCACCTGTACTTGCGAACAGAAACGATCATGTTCGCTGTGAATTGCAAACAAGTCGGATGCCCTATAACAAGAACGTTAGCAAGGTCATGGAACACGCATATAGGACGGAAACAGGATAAGAGCTGTTTTCTCTTGGACGAGTAGAAAGGTGCTAGGACATTTATCTTGTGCCGAAGAACAGTGAACTCCAAGCTATCATTTTTCTTTCAAACATTATCTTTTTTTTTTCCTCTTTTTTTTTTCGTATATTGAAAGAGTGACAATTCGTCATTGAACAATAAAGCATTTTTCGATTCCAAGCAAAATAGAGAAAAAAATGATTTTGATTGTACTTGAAACAAACGCGTGCCGATCTCACAAATCATCATTATTGACTTTCACCCTTCCTCAGCACTAAAAACGTCCGGAATAATGATACGTTCTGTTATGTTTCCGCACAGAATATTTTATTTCATGATATCTGCGATATTTGTTTTTCTTTTTTTTTTTTTATGTTGTCTCTTGAACATATTGTTGTTTATTTGGAACAGTAAAGGTGGTAAGTAATAGCGGTGCGTACCTTGGAATAGTTCACGTTCTTTCTTGCGCAGCACAATATAAACGTCGCGGACCAGCACACTCTCTCTCTCCTCTCTTAATTATAATATTTTCACACACACATATATATATATATTTTTTTTTTAGTTCTCATTCTTTCACCTCTTTCATGCTACTATTTTTTGTTTTGTTTGTTTCTGCTCTCTCCCTTCCTATATTATGATTTCTTTTTTCTTTTTGTTAACATCCATCCACCCACGCATATACACAACACATCCACGCAACTCATAACATATCACATTTTATATATATATATATAATATATATATAATATATATATTTATATATAACTAGCGTTACTTAATTACTAGATTTGTAAGCCTCATGGGTATTGCTTAATTAAAATTGCCTAATAACAAGTCTTCGATCATTTCTTTTTCTCTCTTTCGTTTATATAACAAGGAGGAACTATCTCTGCATGCTTTCATACTTATGTGTGTGTGTGTGTGTTTGTTTTTTTCTTCTCTCTCTCTTTTTTCTTTCTTTTGTTTTATATACCACGTGAGTTTTTCTTAATACGGTAAATATAAGGGCTTATCAAAGATTACGATTAGTGGATTCACCTGCGAATTCCATTTCTGTCGCTACCAATTAAATTATAAAGATAATTCCTAAGGATGTGTGTACACCTGAGAGTAAAACTAGCGAGAGAAACTATCGACACCGTTTCTTAGAAGTGAACATTGTGCTGAGATTTGTTTCTTAAGTTGATTAATTCAGCACACCGTCCACTTGTGAAACGAGCTCTCAACAGTTTCTTGCGCGAGTTTCACTCACGAGTCTACACTCACCCTAAAGATCTTTCTCGTCTTAACATATCTATCCTCTTTTCTTTCTTCCCTTTTTATCCTGACTTCGGCTTTCCTTTCTCTCTCTCTCTCTCTCACACTCTCACTCTCGATTCTGGTTGTTCATTTTTTCCCTTTCCGTCTCTTTTGGTAAAGACTCGAAACTGCCCGTCGACGACGCTTCAGCAGAACACACTTGTGGAATCGTTTTGCCCATCGATACAAAACTATATATTACTTAAGCGTTAAACACACTTAAGAGCAACGATTAACCCTCGAACGGCGAAGCCGAGTCAATCATGATCCACACCTAGAAAACGTATTTCCATCGTTAAGCAATCAATTAATTTTTTTTTTAACCCTTTCGGTACGGAAGTTTTCCACGAGAGTGGTCGCACTGTAGTGTGTACCGTGAAAATATTGTTTTGCTGCGAACACAGTGTAACGCTTTCATTCCAAGCAGCGCCGCTTACAGTGGGCATTCATAGACGATGATCATAGCCACAGAGCTTTCCGTGAATACCGATTTCAAGCGACGGTCGTACCCAGGGACTATAGACGGCGCTAGTACCCAAAGAACGTTTCGTGGTATGCCGGTAGGACCGAAAGGATTAAATAAAAACTGAATATTTGAAAGAAGTAACTTTGAAATTTTTAAAATAAAAATGAAAAATAATCCAGAATTCAATCGAAATCGTTGGCTATCTCCATGGTCCGTCGTCCGAGGGTTAAATACCTAAGGAATCTGCATCTGCACAGAGAACGTTGTGTTAACTAGTTGTTTTTCAATTAGACGCACCGTGAAATTAGTAAACTACCTGGTTGATTCAACGCTTAATTACACCCTGTCGGACGTACGAATAATAACAAGGGGCAGAGGGGGGGCTGGGGGGGCTGGGAGGGATTAATACGTGTATGCGTGTACGTTACAAACTTGCGTGTATCGTATCCATATAAATCTATGATAATATAACGTTAGCGTTAATAAAAAACGAGCAGCTGCTAATGCGAAACGAACGCGAACTCTTTCTGTCCGTGTTATGGAAGGGGATTGATTGAGATTGCCTCGATGAATATGTACACCGTGAAAACCGTAGATTCTTCGTGGTAAAAGGAATCGAAAGGTCCTTAATCATTTTGCGATCCGACTCCTCGTTTTTATTAAGATATAAATTATTCAAAATTGACTTCATTTGGTCATTTTTTCGAACCCGAAATTGGTGGATCAAGGAATCTGACATATTTTTTATAACAAAATGATTAAGGACGTGTATGTTCGTTAACGGACGACGATTCGAACGATCAAGAAGACGATTTGCTAATATACCGCGAGACGAAAACGATTAATGCCCAGAACGAAACGGAAGATTGTTAAGAGCGGCAGTTTTGTCATTGTTAAATATCGATAGAAATGAAAGATGAAAATTGACGAGTATAAAAATTGTTCTTCCATCGGAACGACGATTTTTCGACGAAATAATTAATTATGTTAATCTTTATACGATCCTTTTCTGTTATTTCGTCCAATTTTTTGAATACTTCGATCTGATTACACATGTTACACAGGACGCACAAGATGCGTGATTGATTTTAAAACCGTTCAAAGGTAATTTATCCAAAAGATTGTAGTTTGAAACGATTTACAATATTTTTGACGCAATTATTCGTCGAAAAATCGTGACACTCGTAGGAAAAATATTACCACAATACGAAATCCTTGATTTACGGATGAATAACGCGATCTTCGAATGAATTACAACGATTGTGCCATAGAAAACGGAATTTTTCAACATTTTTCTTCTTTTTTAACTATCGTTATATGCGCTGCGCTCTTAAGATGTGGTCTCTATTGTATTATATATATGTATGTATGTATATATATAAATAGAAACGGAAAAAATTATTTACAAGGCTCGAAAAGTGTAGAAGTATCGAAAACATGGTCAATCTTCTTTTTTTTTTTCGCGTTTCACTATGTATAAATATTCTTACTCTCGTTATAACGATTCACGACTGTGCTGGATAAATATATAATAATATAAAGTATGTGTATATCGTATCGTTTGTTATTAAGCTCTCTCGAAACTTCATCGTCAATTGAAACGACCGATAAATCGCGGCAAGCTTCTGTCTTTATACGTGTAATTATTCTTCATCTTTTCGTTTTGTTCTTCCTCCCTGTTACTGCTTTTGATTCTCAACGAACACCGTGTACCGTAAAAGGGTCGTCGGACGATCAATGTACAGGGTGTTGTTAATTAAAAAATTACCATATAAAAATGTTGAGACAAAACGTTGAGAACTTTGAATTATTGTACAATATACAAAATATTCTATTTAACTTAACACGTTGACTGGCACAGTGAAAACTAGAAGTGTGCGGGAACCCGACCGATCGGGTCGAGTCGGTAAAGTTCGGGCGGGCTCGGACGGGTACTCGATTCTTGTGGCTCATCGGCAAAAGTCGAGCGTAATTCACTAAAATCATTTTTTGCATAAAAATTATTTTATAACAAACTTCCGCGTAAGCAAATATTTTGCATATGCTTGCTAAGTACTTGGCCGCCTGAAAAAAACGGAGTTACGAAGGACTGTATTAAAAATGTAGTGCAATTAATTTGAAATCTATAGAATCGCGGGCATCGCGGGAACTCGTCCGAGCACGCCCGACTTTTGCCGATGGCCCGAACCAATCGGGCTACCCGAATACGTACTCGTAAGTTACGAGTACCCGCCCGAGCCCGCCCGAATTTTACCGACCCGACCCGAAGTCGTAGTGAAAACGGACGCGTGTAGTCAGACACGTTAAGAATACCATCAATTAATCTTCAACTTCATCTTTTCAATTCGATGGCTAGCATTGTTAGCTTAATCTTAACGCTATCTGCGATTTATTTCATCGTTTCTTTTGTTAACACGTTTACTGCTACGAGTATATTCGTAGCTGACGTTTTCGTGACCAGTGGACGAATAAAACAAATTAAACGTCTCTTAACAGAAAGTTCGATCGATCTACTAATTATATAACATTTGATTGGTCGAACCAAATGGAACACCCTGTATATTGATCGTCCGAGAATCTTGAAAAAAAAAAAAAACAAAAAAAAAAACAATTACAGCGCAGTCAAACTAAAACAAACACAAACACGTGTTCATTCAATATGTCTCCTAGCGTTTGTATTAAAAAACATTCGTCAATTTCGCGCACGAAACTGTGTCTGTTCCTTCTGAGAAATCTCAAGAATTATTCTTATACTTTTTACACTTCATCGACGTTCTATGTATTTCTCTTTCAATAAATTTCTAATCCTTAAATATCCAGAGCTAGATTCTTAACTCCATGTTGAATTCATTTCTTTTTTCTTTTCTCTTCTGTTTTGTACATAGTGTAATTTTTTCTCTCTTTCTCTTTTTTTTTTTGGGATCGTTTTGTTCTATTTCGTTTCGTAAAAATTTGTTTCTTCCACTTACGAACTAATCATTGAATTACAGATAAATCACAGTTGATCCGTGCAGTAAAAAAGGAATTTCTCACGGATAATTCCTATTACCCAGATGCGACCAAGTTGCGCCATTGACAAACCGATGATTTTTCTTTCTCTTTCTTTTTTTTTTTTGCTTTTTTGCTTTTCGTGCCTTGACTAGTGTACGTAAAGCTCGTAACCATATTCCCTTCCGCCTGAATCGTGCAGATAATCGATACTCTTCTTCTCTTTCTTTTAATTATTGCACACGCGGTTGTGTTACCTCGACTACCCTTAACGATGCCCTCGAACGTACGTCACGTGTCTACTTGTGTCCCGGAAAAAAATAGTAATACTCTCTTGTTTCCTTGTCAGGGACAAATCGAACGATTATACTTGTTCGAAGATTAACACGTTGACTGTCACGGAAATCGGTACAAATCTGAGATATTTTTTTTTAAGAAATTACTCTGCTTAACACGTCGAATGCCGTAGAGTCGTAAATAACCAGCACCACAAGTATTTATAATAAACCGTAGAAAATGCTAAATATATCATTCTTATTAATATTAATTTCGTTAGGTACCAAAGTGAGAAATTTAAATCGGAAAATTTCATAATTATGCCTTGTCATTATTGCACAGAATTATTTACCATTACGGCATTCAACATGTTAATACCTTTAACAATCTATATTATCGTTTACCGTACAGCTGCGTGCATAAATGACTTCTCTGTATTAAAACCTTGACTGCCACGCCAAAGGCGTTGAAAACTTGGTCAGGCAAAGCATTTATTCCGATCAAATAATTCTTCGTAATTTCTATTATTCAGAATTTGGACTACTTAATACGACGATTACTAATTAAATAATTGCAAATGAAAATGTATAAAGAAATCATAATATATTCATTTAGAACTCTATTCCCGCGTACTGTCGTAGTGGAAATCGTCATGAACAGTTTTTGTGCCATCCGCGGCTATGCGCGCCATACCTAAAGGTAGGTACAGACATGCAACAGAACACCGTAACGCAATTCCGTCGGGCAACGCACAGCGTAACATTTGTTGTTGAGCGACGATGTTACGTTGTGGAGGTACACGGAATCTCGTGGCGTACCATCAGCGCGTAGCATTATGCTGTCCTATCAGGTCCAAACGTCCAAACTTGCATAGACGAGTAAGATTTCTTTGATGTAACGGCGAAAAACCGAGAATTGATGGGACGCTGCGATGTTACCCTGTTACGGTATGGCGTCCACACTTGATACGCGACGAAGTTGCGTTACGGTGTTCTGTTGCATGTCTGTACCTACCTTAAAAGGTTAATAATATAAGCGACAAATTTCTATAGATATTCAAGTGTCACCCATATATGGGTGACGTGACAGTTAAAGTGTTAAGAAGAATAGTAGGAGTTTCCTACTGGCCACGTGACTCACTCGAGATCGGCACTCCTTCTATACTTCTTCTTAACCGAAGAAGATCATCCTCTTGTACGCAGGTGTACTATGTATGACTATTTTGATTACGGTAGTCGACGTGTTAATGACGAATGAAACGATCGACGAAACGAACACTAATAATAATACATCACTCGTGGTGCCAATGAAACACAACGAGGAAGGATTTCACCGTGTGAACACAAGTCGCGGGTCGTAAGGAGACGCAGGAGGGATAAAATCAGGCTACTGGCCCATGCGTACAGGGACGACGGCGAACTGTAACATCTTCCTAATCGTAGAATTTAATTGCCTCCGATTAATAAATTCTAACAAGTTTATAAAGAAAATATTTCTCCTTCAATTTTCACGAAATCACAGATCGATGGTGTAGACTCGTCGAATGATTAAAATTGATAAATGCAAAGAAGGGAATAAAAAACATCATATGAATGAATTAAAAATTGCAGGAAGACAATGCTTCAACTAACTCGCACGACGGAATAACTATAAATTATAATAGAACATCCGTTATCCGATTTAATAGAAAAATACAACAAGGTTCACGTAAGACAAACTTCAGATAATAAAACTTCTAAGTTTCTTACGTTCATCGTCTTTCAATAGAAATAAGTAACACAAAGAATCCTTCATCTTTCTATCTGTTATACTATTCAAGATGTTCTTCTTATGATTCACCCTATTCAGATCTTGGAAGTTCCTACTTAAACAATTATTACCTCCGTCCATTTTAGAATATCGAAGGTTCTACCACGTTAAACAAAATCTCTTAACAAAAAAGAACAACGCTTAAAAAACGCATAAAAGAACAATCAATCGTATAACAAACAAACTCAAAGTCATCATTGTTAGAAATTTCCCCGTTTAAATGATAACACCCATTTAAACGATAAATACTCAACAACCTGAACGCTCCTCTATCAATTCACATCTACATATAAACTGCTAAACGATGCTGTTACAGCTGCAACATCCTTCTATTGTGCTTTCATGAGAACATGGCTAGTAAGAGTGTTTACGCATTCTTGTTACTGGCTGAAACGGTGACAAAGGACCGCTTCCGATTGTAATGATTTATATATTTCACTCTTATTTATATATTGTCACCGCTTCAGCCAATAACAACAAGAGCGTAAAACACTTTCACTGGTCATCTTCTCGTGAAACCACAATAACATCCAAAGATCTCTATCAGTAACAACTTGGAGACACCTAAAAAAAAAAAAATCAACCATTCAATAGAATAAAGAAGAAAAGCAATGTTCGTTTCACGAACAAATCTTGATGAAATGAAACAGGAAAGGGTCACCTCGTCCCCAGAGACGCGGGCCAGCAGCAGCGACGCTATCATCACGAACACGAGAGGCTCGTTTCCCCCGGTCGATGGGTAGAAAGGAAGGGTGTTTCGATCGACGAACGCAAACGCGATCACCGTGAACAAACCAGAGCCGCTGCTAACGGCGACCCGTCGACACACGCACACTCATACCATGTAATCTTAATTGTGATTCGTTCGTCGCGTATACTTGCGCTTGATCTTTTCCTCTGGCTTACCTGAGCGACCGCAATCACTGCAAGAGACCAACTCCTCGGAGCCGCCGGTCTTTTTATTTTCCCTAGCATCGCCCAGACAGAAGTCGCAGTAAGGGGACGGTTGCGCGGACTTGCCAGCTTTTTTATCGTTCGTCCCTCCAGGAGTCGGTGGACCCTCGGCTCTCGCCGAGGACGAAGTGGGCGAGGGAACCGCAGTGCCCGGCGACGAGGCTGCAGGCAGGTGTTCTTCCTTCGTAGGAGGTATCGTGGGCGAGACGGGGGCGACCGTCGTCTGTGCCGCGGACACCTGTTGTGGCTGTTGTTGCGCTGGCTGAGCCGGTTGCGTCTGTTGCTGCGGCTGCGACGCTGGTTGCGGCTGCGACGCTGGTTGTTGTTGCTGCTGAGCCGGCTGCGACTGAGGCTGAGGCTGCGTCGTGGACGCTCCTCCCGCAGCGGTCGCGGACGGCGCTGCGGGGGAGGGACTCGAAGTACTCGACGAAGTTGCGTTCTGACGACCCCGACGTGTACCACCTAATCACAAACCGACCACATACCCAGTTGCGCTTTGCGTCACAAGCTAATGACCATGCACACTGGCTTAGAGACAATGATTCGTTTCAGAGTCAAATTCTGTGTGATGATCCGCCAGCAATAATCGATTCGGTTAGACGATCGAGGGGAACAGGAACGACGGGGATCGTCTCTGTAACCCCAGAATCTTTGAACGATAAACGCAACGACACCGTGAACGGGCTGACGAACAGTGATTAGGGCTGATTGTTGATTATAAATGTTAAGAAAGACTGATGAAGTTTACAGACTATAGGAAGAGGAATGTTGTATGGACATGTACACCGTCGAGTATCAAGGCTTCCGTAAGGAAAATGGCATTGTGCCTTAGGCACCATGATTCATTTTACTCATTTACTGAATTAACCAATTCGCTTTGAAATAATTACTATGTTTGGTTCTTCTAAATCGCCATTTTCCCTAAGAAAGCTTATGGTCCTCGACAATGCATGTTGTGTGCGTGTTACAGGTTCTCAGTTATGGAAAATTAATATCCTGATTGTTACAAGTGAAATGGACGTGACTGATGCGACGTATAATAAGAATTATAATCTTCCATAACTTGGACTCCATAACTATAACAATGTTCAGACAACACTTTTTACTAACTTCTCGAAATTCTTTGACGATTGAAAAATCTTTAGAAATTTACAAGAGTATTAAATGCCCATCACTATGAATGAAAATGATATGCTCGTTGTACCGTAGGTAACCACCTCTTTCAAAAATCTTCATTCTTTTATTATTTTTGCTTCTGGTGCCTGGAAAATTAATACCGAAAATCAGTAAAATCTATTTATTTATCTTGTGAATTTGAATGAAATTTAACTATAATTTACCTTTTATTATTACGATATTATTCCAAACATTAGCTGTACATCAAATCCCGTCAAGCAATTCAAATCTTCTTAAGTACAACTATTGAGAATGTAAAAGAAGAAAAAAAAAGTAATGAACTCTGAATAGAAATTTGAAGAACTTTTGCAAGAGGCAGTCACTTACCGTACAGTACTGTTCTTTTTCTGAATAACCAGAATCGATTATTCGAAACATCACAAGTATTTAAATGGAAAGAAACTGACACAACAATAAAGAAACAAATGAAATGATATGTATATTGTATATATATGTGCATACGCATATACAATATACATATACATATGTAGTTGAAACAAGGTGCACATGTTACGTCCAACCGATGCATTCCATCACCAAAAGAGCAAATCCAGCAACGAAGTCGAGGTAAATCCGTGTTTCAAGATCAGACAAAACAGATCGGCGACAAACGTGACACAAACAGAACTACATTTGCGATCTCGTTTATCTTTTAGCGAAGCTCTACATAGGCGCTCGTCTAAACAGGGAAATGAAAGCCGCTATAGTGATCTACAGGAGTTCAGAGAAGCGTCGAACTACGAGCAAACGAAAATTAAATAAGAAAGAAATAAATACACCAGCCAACAGCACGCTACTTAACCCTTTCGCTACGACAATGTTCGTTCAAAATAAATATATTACGATTTATTACATTGGCCGTGTAATATTGTATATAAAAAAATTTTAATCCATTATATTTTCCCTTCTATTTTCATTTATTCTAATATCAGATTGTCCCAAAAGTTTCTTTCCCTATCTGTACACAACGCTTTATCTGGCAGTGTTAAAATGAAAAATATAGTGTAGCTTCCGGAGAAATGGAAGATGATAATAGGGTGAAGCTAATCGTACATAACTCGATATCATAGTTACTTATTAACAAAGCGAAAGGATCTTTTGAGACAACTTAATACTTTATAATAATACTAGGTAACTGTAGCCATAACTCTAGGAAACTATATAGTTACCGATAGTTCTAATCACAGGGAACTAATAATCGTTCATGGTTCTAATTATAGGCGACTATAATCATCCTTGCAATAGGTAGCAAAAGGGTTGCAAACAACTAATACTTTGGTTAAATTCAATAAATCAGTCGCATGCCGTAGAAGGGATATGCAAACTATTGGTGTCATGTATTACAAAAAAGAAAGAAAAGAAAAGAAACGCTCACATACCAAACACTCGAGAAGTAGCGCCACACAACCGTTTAATAAAAAAAAAAAAAAAAAAAAAAAAAGAAAAAAGTAATATCGCTTGATTGAATATAAGAGAACATTAGTTAAAAAAAAAAAAAAAAAAAAAGATTGCAGAAGCATGCTATTGCAAAACATTTGCAACGATTGTTGCTATTTTTCATTGTCCGATTCGGCGAAAAAATCTTGAAACGTTTCCTCAGCACATAAGGCACATTAATAAAAATTCTGTTCGAATAACATTAGATACGCATACTTAAATGAAAAATAGAAAACATTATTCGTATCATACTGGCTTGGAGACTTGTTTCTGTATGATATTCACACGTGGTAACGAGTATTGGAATAATTGTGCAAGATTAAACTCCATACGCATGATAGAAACGCAATGGATAATAAACAACGACGAGATTGATGAGATAACACACAGAAATGAAATTAAGCTACGTTTATTTGCAATGCATGCATTTGCAATAGATGTGTAATGAAATAAAGAAACAAAAATAAAAGAAAAAAGAAAAACACGAAAGAAGATCATACATCATATCAAGTTCCATCAAGTTTGGGGAAAATGATGTTGTTCTTGTTGTTGTTGTTGTTCTGGACATGAAGAACGATAGTTGCAAGAACCTGGGATCAGATCAATGATCATAGGCGTCTGGATGAAAAAAGATAAATAGGAAACGGGGACGCTTTTTAAAAAGGATCGTGAGAAAATTGAGCTGATTTTGGCTCCAACCTGGCTGGTTCGAAGCAGCGGTGTCTGCAACGCTCCTAGGTTCAACTTCGGCAGGACTGGGACTTAGTTCCTTAGCAGGATCACCGGAGGAAGTAGAGTGGGAATGACCGTAATGGTAGACCAGACCGGGTCTGGTTTTATACCGTGCGCTGCATACTGCAAAAGTGCAAATACTGTTTTCCCACAAACCATCCAATGCAACGTCCATGAATAAGAGAAATTTTGTTGGTCGACGAATTTGGTTTGGATAAATTGGGGAACAGGTTTTATTCGTTTAACCGCCACGTTGATGTTCATACTCTCTTTCTTTTTCTCTTTCTCTCTCTTTCTCTCTCTTCCTCACGCTCTTGCTCTCACTGTAATTATTTTCGTATGTGTATTATGTCATTACAGTTCCTCGGTAATTGAACACCAAGTTACAAACAGGTAGTTGTTCTGAAAAAAACGAGGCGGTTAAAGGATCTCGGGATCAGAAGTTTTGACAGGTGATTGGACAGCATTTGCACACCTTCCGCACCAATACACATCCCTATCCACCTAAGAATCTCTAATGTGGACAAGCAGTGAAGGAGTTCCAGCCCAAGAAGCAAAACTAATACGATGCAAGGCTTGATGCTTGTATACTCCTACAGAATGAGCTCGCTACAGTGTGAGCCAGTACCATTCTTGCTCTGTTATTGGCAGGTAGTACGTGTCCGAAGATATTTGGCCAATCTTGTAAGCTCCATCGAGATACAATTAGAATATACTGAAATTTTCTACTGTTTTTCCACAGTCGAAGCTTACTAGTCCTGACCAAATGTCTTGAGATCTTTCTGCTAATCTAACAGGAGTGGTTTTAAGAAGTAAAACAGATTTGCAGGCACATTCGAGTTAATTCATAGACTTCGTGTCCGGAAAAATGTTTCGATCAAAATTAGTAGTGACTATTATACTCCTTCAAGGTTTGGACAAACGCGAAATTTTGTCGTTTCGACACGTTTCATCCCTAACTTTCGTTAACGCTACAACCCCGTAAACGTAATTTCACGCGAACAAAGAATCTACTGTACCATAGACACATAGTGAACAAAATGTTATTCGTCGAATACGTAATCGCAGTTTTTTTTTTTTTCGATGATTCGTGAAACACGAGTTGAAAATAGATCGTAATACACGATTTAAAAGCTTAATCATTTTTATGTGAAATGATATGAAATGTCCTGATTAAGGAAAAAAAAAAAGAGAAAAAAAAAGTGAAAACCCCGGAAAATGATGAATATAATTTTATACGCTCGGCTAAGACATTGTATATTCTTGATACATAAATCACGGAATTTTTCAAACATGTATAAAATCGATCTTTGCCTTTCATCCAGAATCATACCATGTCTCTTCATACTTCGATAAATAGGAAAAGAGAAATGGAATACAAGGTATTGACATAAACAAAAAATTACACAGCAAGGACTGGAATATGCTATACCATACTGCAATTCATAAACTTGAAGGAAAACAGCAGTCAATACAATACTGATCAATTTTTTCTAAATAAAAGAGTATTTCAGTCAATATGAAATTAATTTACTAAAAAGGGCACCTTCCCACGTTACAAAGTTCAATCACCATCCCCACTATAGAATTATGCGATAACCAATACTAAAGTCTTTAATAATTTATTTAGAGCTTTCAATATTATTTTATATATTATTATATATATATATATATAGTAACCTCTGCGTATTTCGTGAAATAATACGTAGGCATCGTAAAAATATAGTTATTTAATAAAATTAACAAATTTTCTAACGTAATGCACTTTCCTCTTATTTGAAATAACAACTGATAGAGCTAATAATAATAATAATAGTATTTGTAATGAAACTAGTAACAGGAAGTGGTCATTTGTAGTTGTATCTATGGTTAAACTTACGGTCACAAACGAATGGCTTATCAGTGTCAACTGCATCATAGTTGGTTTTTTTGCGCCCGCGTCCCCCACCCTATTTAATAAAAATCAAATCCTGTTTGTTATATTTTTTTTTCTTACTCTTGTAAGAAACATCATACTGAAATAAAAGTGCTTGCATAATTAATAAAATATTGAGTACATTACACTTACCTTAGTACGTTTGCCCCCTGGACTATCCGTGGTAGATGGGTGGCTTCGTGCAGGATGATGACCGCCACCGCGAGGTTTCCTTCGTTTTCTTTTACTGCTATAATATTCCTCGTAGTCGTAGTCACTTTCTGCATCGGGTTCCTCGTAGGTATCCATGTCCAGCATGTCTTGCTCATCGTAATACCATGCATCTTTGCTATGTTCTTCTACAATTTTGTCACAACACAAAAGGATGATACATATACAATTTTATTTCAATAAATAAAATATTTTATTTTATTATAATTACCTTTCAAGGCCACAGATTCTTTGCTATCATCATTTACATGCGTTATAGTTTCTACACCTTCTACACCATCTTCGGCGTCTCTTGGTCCTCTTTTTGGATGTAAATAATGCATTAAATATTGCCGCCGTTTTTTCCGCCATCTTTTGCTAGGATATGTGTATATTTGACCGTGTAATAAACCCGGCAACCTTTCTCTTGCGGACATAAACAGTGCCGAGTGATTTTGTGCTACCCCTGTAATTTTATACGAAGGTTCTTGATAATACTTTCGAGTAATAATTACTGTAATTATAGACATATAATTTCAAATAATTAAAGATTAATAGCTATAACGATTATTTTTAATTCAACAATTTTGAAGTTCAGTAGTAAAGAAGTTTCTTCACGAAAAATTAAAAAATGAATGTCAGAACTTTATTTTAAAATGCGATCGTATACCTGTCTGTGAATCGAGAAAGGGCATACGTAAACGTCGTTCCCTGCATAGTCGACTATTATAATTTGAAGAATTTTCTATGGCTTCCCTGTACGCTGTGTCATTGAGGAAGCTGTGAAAAAATCGATAGCAGCCATGTAGAATTTCGCACTGTATCAAGAAGAAATTCGCATAGTATCGTCGATCCAACACGTACCTTTCGATTTTACATAAATTGCTTTCATTTACAGCTTGTATAATTCCATGCGCAGCCGGCGAAATCGTAACGGCTGTCATTTTGTAGTAACTAAACAATATTACCCTTAGTTTTTGCTTACCGCTTGCTCTTCTTCCCGGAAATTGAGCTCCATCTTTGGCGCATGCGCATTTCTCCAAATTAACTGTATTTAGCTGATAACGCAAACTTACCAAGAACAGATTTCTTTCTATTTCATTAAACAAAGTAAACAAAATAATTAAATTTTGCTTATATTTATGCTTAAATTACGCTTAAACAGACGAACTGGATAGTTTGTTATAATGTTGAAGTATTCAAAAATAAAAGGCGTTTTAAACTACTGTGCTAACATTGATGTTTGCGCATGCGCAAGATTCAAATTATCATCTTGATATCGTAAACATAACCTACTCTGTATCAATAATGTATTTATTTCAAAAATTTTCTTGAAGGGAAGAACATATTTACATACGATAAAAGACCACTTATCAAAAATCAAATTTGAGTGATGAAATAATTTATTACTTTACAAATATAAATGCATTAACCCGCCGATTTAACAAACTGAAATCGAAGCTTTTACTTCCGAATCGCATTTAAATTTAGGCTGTGTTCGCAAACTGGCTGACAGTACTGTCAGTACTGGATTTCCGTTCGTAAATGCTTTTCAGTATGCCTGACGAGACTGTAACGTACTACTATTTTGTCAGACATCGGTCCTAGGGAATTGCGGACTTCCGGCTGTCGAGACTGTCAGCAGAGAGGTAGTGCAGCGTCAGTATTGCATATGGCGACGCCCAGCAGTGTTGTGTTGTAGGAACTCCATTTCTGTGGTTTTTGTTTGTAATATATAACTGCAATAATAGTTTGTGCTAAAAAAAATTATAAATCATAAAATGACGGAGATGTATGCAGTACACGTAAGTGATGATGAAACCGCTACTCCATATATGATAAATTTGACACGGGAGGAGTACGAAAAAGCGGCGACCGGTGAGTTAACCTCTTTTTCGTCCTGCTACTACATACAAATAAGCACAACAGATTTATTGTAGTCATTTGAAAATTACAGACATTGAAAGCATCGAAAAGAAATTGGATGAGCTGTTGGAAGAAAGTAAAAGACGGCGTGAAGATCGTGCTAAGCAGCACGCAGAAAAAATGGAGCGGCTGGATAAATTATTAGATATCCTCGAACGGAGAAAAGATTAAAATAAATGACGACCTCACAATTCTGACGATCATGTGTGATATATACATATATATATTAGTTCAATTTTAATTAATTACGTTTTTATTTACTTGTAGAATAATAAATTAGAGTTTATTTCATTACGTTTTATTTATGTTTGAAGTATATTTAATTATATATTATTTTTTCTATGTGCAAAGGATACAGTGTAAGTAAATAAATAAATGATCTGTGATGTATACTGCCAAACTATGTATACAAATATTTATTTACATCTTACAGCGATGTGTACAATGATGCATACCATGACAAATAACCTCCTTTTCGAAGTCGGTTAATAATAACAAAATAGCGGTTAATTGTTATTCATGATTCTCGATTCATTACTTGCATTTATAAATTCTTTATATTTACAATTAATTAGTTTTTTTTTCGTTCATATAAAAAATTATGGCAAATTGTCTTTTATTACATTACGCTTGATTGTTCCTTCATTGCGTAAATTTACATATATTTCTATATTTTCATTGATATTTTCAATATTATTCTCTACTCATAATTTTATTAACAATTACATTTAATACAATTTGATTTGTCGCGTTTATGTTGCTCCAAGCAAATGAGGTTATGACGCATTAATGTATATATACATTGTACAACATACAGTGCTAGCAGTACTGGAAAACGCGTTCACATTTAGCGGTTTCGGCAGCACTGTCAGTAAAACAGAACGCCCATTTATCAGTAAAACCAGCGTCAGTACTGACAATGCTGTCAGCCAGTTTGCGAACACAGCCTTAAATGCCACAATTAAAACTTCCGCAATGCATGTATGCTCATATTTCCTTACAATAAAGGAATAATTATTTTGGTGCATTTAAAAAATGTCATGTAAATCTGTTGATTTATATTATAGGCGATACCATCGGAATTACAACCTACAGAAATTTATTTAAATTCTTTTCTTAGCAATTTTTATCTTTTCTCTCCTTGTATCCTTTGAATTCTTCAATTATATCTTGCACAGCAACTTCTCCGTGTACTACGTTATCTCTGGTTCTTACATTTACCGTACCAGCCTTCAGTTCCTTTTCTCCAACAACTGAAAACATATTTGCATTGAAAATAAACACTCTCACATTCTGTTATTGTACAACATTATCAGTGCTTGTCGTTACCGAGAATAAAGTTGAATTGCGCAAGCTGGGCGTTTCGTATTTTTTTATTCAAAGTATCGCTTGGATCCGTATCAAGTTCAACCATGAATCCCGCGTTCCAAAGTTTCTCCTTCACGTCGGCAGCATATTCGTCGAACTGAGAACTTACAGAAATAACCATCACCTGTCGCGGAGATAACCAGAAAGGCCATTTTCCGGCATAAGATTCTGTTAAAATTGCGATCATTCTTTCCACCGAACCCAGAATAGCTCTGTGTATGATTACCGGCCTTGTCTTTTCTCCAGCTTCGCTAAAATTTCACAATAATTTCAATATTAATATATACTTGAATTTATCTAAAGTTAACACGATGTCTAAAATATTTCTACTCACTTTACATAAGATAAATTAAATCTAATTGGCAATTGGAAATCCAACTGAATGGTAGCGCATTGATGAGATCTTTTAAGCGCGTCCATAATTGTTATATCGATTTTTGGACCGTAAAATGCACCATCTCCTGGATTGAATGTCCATGGTTCTCCAAATATGTCTAAACTTTCTTGCAGTGCTTTCTCAGCCTGATCCCACATGGCTAAATCTCCTAGGTACTTTTCGGGCCTCGTGGATAAACATAAATTAAAGGTGAAGCCGAATACAGAATAAACATGACGCAAAAAGTCGAGAGCGCCGATCATTTCATCTTTGATTTGATCGGCCGAACAGAATATATGCGCGTCGTCTTGTTGGAAACGTCTCACTCTGGTGAGACCAGTTAATGCACCGGACAATTCGTTTCGGTGCAATACTCCGAAATCTGCCATTCTTAACGGCAATTCACGCCAAGAGCGATTACGAACATCAAAAATCATGCAATGACCAGGACAGTTCATTGGTTTAAGCGCAAATGTTTCCTTCTCGACGTCGAAGGAGAACATATTCTCCGCATAATGCATCCAATGGCCAGACGTTTGCCATAATTTACTATTATAAATATTAGGTGTAACTACTTCTTGGAAACCTCTCTTTCGGTATTCGGATCGAATGAATTCAACTAAAGTGTTATAAATGTACGCTCCGCGTGGTTGAAAGAAACACGATCCTGGTGAAAGTTCGTGAAAGAAAAATAATTCTTGTTCTTTGCCAATCTTCCTGTGATCTCGTTTAGCAGCTTCCTCTTGAAACTTCTCCCACTCTTTCAATTGTTTAGTATCTGGAAAACTGATCCCGTAAACTCTCTGTAAAGATTCTGCATTGGCATTTCCCTCCCAATAAGTGGAAGAGTTTTTGGTGATTTTAATGGCTTTAACTTTGCCGGTATGTCTGATATGCGGCCCTCTGCATAAATCTATCAACGGACCGCACCTGTACACCGTAGTGGTAGGTGTTTGTATCTTCTCGTTAATAATTCGAAGTTTAAATTCATTGTATTTGAACATCTCGCATAGATCTTCCTTCGTCATTTCCAATCTTTCAAAAGGTTGTTTCTCCTTAACAATATTTTTGTAGAGACTCTCCAAGAATGGAAAATCTAGATTTGAAATTCCCTTATCACCAAGAAACATATCGTAATAAAATCCATTTTCTATCGGTGGACCATAACATAAACAACCACCGTATACTCTTTCCATGGTTTCTCCTAGAACATGAGCACTGGAATGCCAAAAGACTTGTTGGGCATCCGGATGATCAAACTTGAGAAGCTCAAGTTTACAATCTGATTCCAAAGGTCTGTCCAGATCCCACAACTCGTTGTTAACTTTTGCAATGACCGTGTTATCTGCCAGACCTTGGCTAATACTTTTTGCAACTTCGTATGGAGTTGTGCGCCAAGACTGTGCTGCAACTTCTTTTCCATCGGGAAGAGTTACCTTTATGTCACGAACTGTTTTATTCTCTAACGACGCGTCGTATTCTGCTTTCAGTTTATTCCATAACTCAATACGATCCTAGAAGTATAAAACACGATTTTATAATTTTAATGAACCAAAAGCATTAACATATGTTGTAATGTAATACGCTAATGTTCATTTCTAAGTTAACATTATTCATTTTAAATTGATCGAAGTTCGTATAATTTTTAAATAAACGACAATACAACATACCTGGATATAACTTGGCCAAGGATTTAATTCCGAAATCGGTTCTTTGTCGTTAGCGACAGGCTTTTTTTTCGATTGCTTCATTTTCACCTGAAGTTTGAAAGAGGAAAACAGAATTTATTCATTTTGTTTTTTAATTCATAAAACACAAAGTTAAAATGCTAACAATGTTAATATTTTGTTAATTCATCGGAAATGGTTAAACAGAATTACATCAGATTATTGATTTAACAATAATGGGTGGTCATTTTTACAACAAAAGTATATATTGTTGCTTTAAAATAAACTATCGAGAAGATAAATGAAAGAAAAATATCTGTAATATACAAAAAGATGTTACAGTATTAATGTTCCTCTATAACCAACCCAAGCATGTGTCCGCTTAGAAACATCATAAAGATTTTTATAGCTGAAAATGCGGAAATTTTTCAACATATTTTAACGCTAAAAATTAAAATAAGAAAAATTTTTAAACATAAATCACATTCATGCCTTTTCTTCTTTCAAATTTAAGTTTTGCACGTTATTCACCACGTCGTCACATACGGTGTCCACCATGTTGAAACTAGAACTGATGATGACTGATGACTAAACTACGGTTTGATCACTTATACATACTCAAATTATGAATTCACACCTATCCTACCTACGTTTTCAATGATAAGATTAAGGAAGGAGAACAGAGATCATAGATACAAACAATTTCTTTTATTAAAAAATAATGATTTTAAAAACAAATGAAAAATAATATGACTCGGAATACATTTTAATCGCAGTTACATTACAATATTCAATATCTATTATAACAAATATCAAAATAAACAATATAACAAATCAATAATTTAATAATAGAAGAGTTGCGCATGTTTCGCTAAGATTTTCGAATATTTTGTGTCAAATTTTTAAACGAGTAACCGCGGGCTTTTTACTCTTTTAAAAATGTATACGTTCGTGACGGATGATATGACTTCGGTGATGGAATCTTTTTCCACAGGCGCGACAAACGTACGGTCGTTCATCCGTATGAATTCTGTTGTGTATTTTCAAATCATACTTCTTAAAAAACGATTTACCACACAAGGAACAAACGTGGTTCCGTTCTTTCAAGTGATCGCGTTTCACGTGTTCCTGCGCAGAAAAGAATATTTTTATGTAATTTAAGGAATTGTTATGTTTATACATATTTGAATACTTACATTCACTTGGGAGGAAGTACTGTACATTTTTTTACATATATCGCATGAAAATCTTTGCGGACCCTCGGGTCTATGATTACTCGCGATATGTTTGTTCAACGTTGATTTCCATGCAAATGACATTTTACATTCTTTACAATGAAACTTTTGCTGATCGGCAAAATGTGTACCTATATGTTGTTTATAGTTGTAACTGTTCGAGAACGATTTCTCGCACACTGTGCATTGAAACTTTATCGAAACAACTTTTGAAGTTTTCAAGTCTTCCTGTTGATCTTCTATTATTTCATTGTTTTCGATCGGATCAATTGTTCGCACTTGTTGCTCGTTTATTTCAATTATTTGATTTATTGTATCACACTGTGCGTCCCGGTTAATAATCTGTTCGTCGTTATTGATAGTAATTTTTTCATTCTGTTGTATCGCGTCGATTTTATTAAAATTTTGAAATTGCAAAAATTGATCGCTTTCTTTGCATTCTGAAATTTTCAAACTTTGATTTCCGACACCTGTGGTTTCAACAAATTCGAAGAATCGTTCCGAACTGTCCTCGTAGTTTAATCTTTCGAAAACTTCGAAGTTTGTTTCGACATATTTATCAAAATCAGTTTGCGTGTCCAATAGAATCTGATTTGTAACAAAGCATTTTTCATCGCGTTGCAACTCGTACGGTGTGTAGCTTAGATCGTTGTGTATATTCTCTTCGTTTGCACCTTTAATGTCCAAGCATGTATTTGTTATATTTTCTGGAATATTTGTACTTTCGTCTCTGTTCGAAGAAATCTTTACAGATTGTGTACTCGGCAATTTTTCAACTAGATTGTTAATCAGAAATTCGTAGAATTGTTCCCCTGTTTCCGTTTGTACTAAACGTAACATTGATTCATCGTGGTTCGTAATATCAACGTCATTCGAATCTTCAGGAATTTTGTCAGCTTGTACCGAATTTATCTCTTGGTGATCATGCAAATTCGAATTCGAATTAATTCGTTCGTCTGTACTGGATTCTGATAAGTCTATTTTTTGAAACATATCAGTAACATTTAGAGAAGCATTTGTTAAACCGTTATAACTTTGCAATGTTTCTAACTTTTGTACATCTGATTCGCATGATTGTATACACAATGCGTTTTTATTAAGTATATTTTCGTCTACTTGACAAACATAGGCTACATTCCCTTTCTCTATGGAATCACTGGTTTTACATAACAAAACAGGATTGTCGTGAATAAATTGAGTTTGCTCGTTGCTAAATACTACTAGCTTGTCAGAAACATTTAGTTCACTGGGCGTTAAAATCTTCTCCTTTGCTTCGCTTAGATGTTCTTGTGAAATATCATCTTTGATATCTTCAATATTTTCCAGGTTAATCTTCTTTAACTTAAAAACAAAAAAAAAATACATACAGTAACATGTTTCAATTACAAATATTTCGGTATTAAATTATTTACCTGTTCCGAAGTAATACAAATAATTCTATCCAATGGCAATGCTTTTTTTAAACATGTTTCAACCTCAGGAAGATCAATATTACCTGTACCGTATTCATCTTTTTTATTTTCTGATAATGTCTGAAAATTCTGGATTAGAAGACACGTAAAAAACATAAATGGTTGTTCGAATGTTTTCTAGCTCTTACCGCCTCGTTACTTTTGCATTCCAAATTACCAAGATCTTGTAAATGAATCTTCTCGTGCTCCCTTAAGAGAAAAATAAAACTGAAACTTTTACCACAAATCTTACAATAATGATGCCTCTTAATAACCTTTTGCTGAACAGACATGTGACCTTCAACAAACTGTATATTCACAGTGAGACGAATGTATATTTAAAACAAATGGCGTGCAATATTAAATCGAACAATCACCTTATTTACAGCATCATCTTTTTCTGCCGTATTAATATTATCATAATTGCTTCGTTGATTAACATCATTTTTTGATCTTTCATGAATACGTTTGTGTCTTACAACAGAACTTATTTGAGTAAAACGTTTACCACAAATACAACACGGATATGGCTTTATTCCTGTAAATTTAACACATTTTTTAGTTTTTTGTTTCCTATCTTTTAATTCAAACAGATTTCCTATATAAACAATATAATTACCAGCGTGCATTCTGCAGTGTCTGATTAGATTAGATACATGATTAAATTTTCTTCCACAAATTTCACAGATACAAGAATTTGTACCCAGATGTATGTTTAAATGTGTTCCTAAATCTGCTTTTCGGAAGAAACCTTTACCACAGATTTCGCAAAGTTGTGATTTTTCACCCAAATGTATACTTCTATGGTGATAATCGTATTGAGAAGCTCGATCGAATGTTAGATCACATTGTTGGCATTTAAAAGGTCTTAATACAGCTTCGTATAAATTGTCACTAATTTTTTGTTGATCAGAACATTTTAGCTTTGTCTTTGATTCATTGTTTACATTCTTTTTTAAGCATCGTGTGTGTTTCAATACATCTCTGGCATGAACATCTAAATGACTGTAAAATTCTGTTTTATTTACATATCTAGAATTGCATACCGGACAAACAAAACTATTAGATTCTGACTGGACTTGATAACTCTCGTAGCTTTCTTCCAAATTTATAGCGAATGACATATTTGCACATTTAGATATACAAATTCACTTTTTTAACAAAAGCTTTTACTTGTTGCAAAAGTAACAACCAGAATAGTATCAACAATGCTTAGTTCGAAGCATTTGTTTTACAGGAACAATGACCTAAAAAGAAATTACAATTTACAATGTGCTTAAAATTATAGTTCAATTAAATTATATACATACATTTCAACTTAATTGTTATTAACCTTCGATGGCATATGATAATTACAGAGGAGTTCTCAAATAAAATTTCATATTAGCTTCATGTTTCTATTTCAAATTTATTTATATGTAACACATGTAATTTAGTTTCTTGCATATAGCATATGTATTTATATACACAAATGCATACAATATATACAAAAGGTATATTGGTACCCCTTGTTTGATACCGTATGTTGGCAAGGCTGTATAATTTGGTCAGTTTGATTTTCAAAAAGAGATTGTGATTGTAATGTAATGTTTGAGTTCGAAACTGTAACGTGGTGACAAGAATTTTCGATGTTGTATAAATAAATATTTAAAAAAATCATTACTCAAGGTAAGTAGAATCATAAACTCTTATATAATAATAAAAAATAAGAATTAAGTTTTGGGTATTTAACAGGTTTTAAGTGTTGAAAAACATATATGTTCGTTTCGTGCTTACGTTATTTTAAATGCCGTTGACACAAATTGATAGAATTGTTTTATAAGTATTATCTTATTGCTGAACGAAAAAGGGTAATAAAATAATTTATATGAAAGGGTAATAAAATAATTTCCATAATGGGAAATTACATGAACAAATATTTTCCTCATATCAATGATAATGAAAAAGAAGAAATAAGAAATTCTTCTGCTGAAATGAAAGATGAGTTAAATATTGAAAGAGACTGTATGCTCACTCCACCACTAATTCCTAAAACATTATCAATCGATCCAAGATCAGTAACAACAGGAATAGAAAGAACACCGATAGAGGTACCTTAGGCATTACATAAAACAAATTTTTATGATTTATATATTTATATTGAATAAATATAATATTGATAGGTTGCCTGTACATCGATTGGATTAAACAAGAGATTATCAGCAATTCCTAAACATTTACAAATTAAACCATATTTAGAAACAGACATAGATCAAATAATGGCGTGTTTAACTCCAAAAAAACGCTTTCCGCCAAAAGTGTTAGACAGTACAAAATTACAGTTTCCGGATACGGTAAATTTAATTTCTGTCATGATTAGAATATACTTTTGTAATTGTGACATATTGTTATTACAAAGTTTAATTTATTTATTTTAGCCAAACAGAGAAGCAGAAATCCTTTCGACCCCGGTACTAGATAATTTAAAGGGTAAAAAGAACATTTCTTCCATAGAAAAGGAACGTTTTGAGATTTTAGGAATTGATCCCAGATCTCCGGCTGCAAATTTTGATAGAACACCGATATTAATGCCAAAATCTATAGAACGTTTGAAAGCAAGATCTCGAGAAGAATTACATAGACAAGGCAGTTACGACACGGATGTCTTTTATCCAAAATTCTCGTATTGTGAAATGTCGTCAGATTTTGAAGTTCCTGAAATACAAGCTTTGCCTGATTTAGCTACGTGTACAGCGAAATCTTTAAATTTAGACAATACCGAGTGCAATGATAAATCAAATGAATCTGATTCATCGTGCTCTGATTGTTCATCCGAAACTGAAACAGTCTTTGAAAATGGTAAGTAAATTACTGGTTCTGTAAGTTCAAAGTTAATTCACAAACATTTACATTAGCAGAGAAACCGTTGGAACATCAAGATGTAACTCAAACAACTTTAAAACGAAGTAATTCTGATGATGTACAACATATTAAAAAAGATGTGAAATATGAAGAAATGAATATTAATGATAACAATACCGTTCAAGTATGGACGGATACAGTGGTTCCGAATAAGCTGCAGGAATCTGGATCAAACGAATTACAGGATACACAAATAGTTCAGAAGAGAGTATCACAAGTGCCTAAAGAGGATATAATTATAACATTTGATGATAACATCAGCAAAAATGTGCAATCACTGAAGATATCAGAATCTGAAAATGATTCTGCCGTGAAGAAGAAGAAAGCCAAAGATGAGAGAAAAGTTTTCAATTCTAATGATAAAAATGATAGCGAATTTATAAAGGTATTTCATAATTTATTGATTATATTTGAAAAAAATCACTGTGTTATGAAAATATTTTTATTTCTAGACTCGAACTCCTCTTGGAAACCGGTCGAACAATGGACAAATACAGACGTTATTGACGAAATCTCCGCAACAGATATTTAGAAATAAAGGCATAACTACAAAAATGTTACAGGAAAATACTCCACCTCACAAAAAATATGTTGCAAAATCGAAGTTGAGTGGTATTCAATGGGATCCAGATTCAACAGTTATTATTTAAATACTAATGTTAGGGTTAAAAGATTGAAAATATTTTTTTTTTATACAAATTTTTGATAAAATTTTAAACAATTGTAAAAAAATAGAAATGTAAATCAATTATGATTAATGTATTTATTAAATATAAAATAGTTTTTACAATACGAGTTTCTTCGGTACGTGTTACTGTGAGATTTCTTCTTTATTGTTCATTTGCATAGCTGTGCGTACCTGAGATTTGGCTTCCTTGATCGAAAGCCGAAGATTTTCGCTTGGTTCTACTAAATGTGACACACTAAATAATAACACATTATAATTAATAATAATTTTGTATAATGGAATACTCGAAATAAAGTGTAATTATACCTTGGGTTTTTTATTACAATCTTCTTGTTGTCATTACTGTTTGATATTAATTTAATGGTTATATTATTTTGAACCTTTTTCGGATTGGAAAATACGTTCTTACTTGAATT
Source organism: Stelis phaeoptera (assembly GCA_943735885.1). Taxonomy (NCBI): domain Eukaryota; kingdom Metazoa; phylum Arthropoda; class Insecta; order Hymenoptera; family Megachilidae; genus Stelis; species Stelis phaeoptera. The sequence goes on along the minus strand of OX030932.1, from coordinate 14,192,632 downwards.
ATCCCACTTTACTATGGTACTTGTGTCTATAAGTTGAGGTCTAACAACTCTAACTTTGGTATTATTATCAACAGATTGTCCTTTATAATTTTTCCTTTTATTTCTTGCATAATCAGATTTTACTACTGTTTCTTTAGATTCAGCTGCTTTGATAATAGTTTCAGAAGGATGATACGGAGCAGTTGCAGCTGCATTCTCTTGGTGACTATACGATGTTGAAGGTAGACTAGGTTCTGACACCGGTCTTGGATCTATATTTCGTGGTATCCCATCGTAAATAGATGATAATGTTTCTCCAGGATAATGCTGAGCTAAACGTTCTTCTGTAAGTGGTAAAGCTGGTGTTCTTTTTCTTCTATGAAATTGTTCTCTGCAATTCATTATTTCCTGTTTCAAATTCTACATCATTCGTACCATTAATCCTTTCATTACTACGGGCGATTATAGTCACTCTGCATAAGATACTGCGTATTGTATAATACATACGGCGAGCGATTGAAATTACTGAACATCGAGTATCTTACTCTGGACATGTAGCATCAGTATTTTGTTTTGCATCATTTTTTTTTCCAAAAAAACACCGTCAAAGCTACTCGAGTTGCAGTGAAGCGTAAACGCCGCCGTGCACACTTTTGGTGCGGAGGATCGTTCAACGGGAGTGCCGCGCCGGAGAAACCGCCCGTAGCAGAAGGATTAATCAATCACAAACATACGTTTGTTTCATTACTATAATATTATAAATCTTGCATAACATACTTAGGAATAAATTTGTCAGTATCTGGATTTTGTAGATCTTGCTGATTTCTTTTTATACGGATAAGCACCTCTCGGCGACGTTGAGTCAATTTGGCTTTAGTTTCTGCTAAAGTTTCAAGCTCGGGTACATAAAAAACATGTAGTAAACCTCCGTAAAAATTTTTACCATCAACGAAGCGTTTAGCTATTCTGTACGATACACAACATAATACACAAACATAAAATCAGTCGTTTGGCTGAAAGATATATAGAAATTAATCACATAACGATATAATTATGTAGAAAATATAAACCTTGCGCTTTGTATGCGAGCATATTTTACATAGTAAGCTTCTGTGAATTCTTCGGCAGGATAGTCAGGTGCTACGTGTATGCTTTTAACGCATCCATAAGGTTCGACAAGTTTCTTTACTTCTTCACCTAATTGGAGCTTTGGTACTCCACATATCATCAAATGTATTGATTCATCGTTTACTGTATAAACCTGTTACACAGAGCTAGTGTGTCAAGGAAATATTATAAAGAAAACAGGACATAATTTAAAAGAAAAATATTTCTACCAATTTATACACGTTATACAATGTTAATATTAATATTATTTGAAGTAGTCTATTAAAATTTATAATTTAAGGGTACAATTGTTATTAATTAAAACACATTTTACGTAAAATAGGATACAAGTCCACAATGCTACCTTGACGGATGTCAATTTCTTTCCTTGCCTGTAAGGCGGTCGTGTATGACATAGTTTCTCCTGAATGTGATGAGGAAGCTTTGTTATTGTACATTTGTTATCCATGATTTATTTATGCATCAAGTTTCTTTCAAATATCGATACTATAAAAACATTCAGTTTTTCACATGCTTTGGATAGATTATCTAAACCTATTCGTAAATATATTATACTTTTCTTATTTACATGTACAGAATGTTTCTTTTTTTGAAGTTACAATAACATTACAAAAAATACTTGTTTTCATGTAGTATTACAAACATAATATTAGTCCAGTTATAAAAAGCACTAAACAAAATAAGTAGTTCTTCGAGAGGAAATGCAAGGAAATGTCAAAATATTTTGATGATTATAGAATGATGGAAATAATAACGATAATAACTTCAATACGTTTGTAAGATTCATAAAACATTTCAAAATATACTTATAACGAGTTGAATACGCAAAACTTGTTAGCAGTAGAAATCACAAAAGTTCCTAGACATTTATATATTATTATATATATTTATGTTATTTATTTTTTATTTAGAAAAATGACGAAACTATATTGCTTTTAGTTATTCTTGTTTTGTTAAATTGGATTTAATTGTTCTTATTTTTAATCAATAATATTCAATTAAATCACCGTTATAATAATTCACCAGAAACACCATCGGAAGTGGATTATGGCTAAAGCGGATGTCATCGCCCAAAAGAGTAATGGCGTCCAAAGCGGACATACAATTCTCTTGCTGTTTGTTCGTTGCGTTTAAATTAATTCGGTAGAAGTAGAAACCGAAACATTGTCGATATTTTTTGACGAGTAATGCTTCGAGTAATTACATTAATTCATATAATTCATTGATCGTTTGAAAAAACATTTTTATATAATCGGTGGAAACGAGTGATCGTGTATATTTTAAAGATTTTACAGTGTTAATTGCATCAAAGAAAATATATTCGCAATTTATGAGCAGGTTGTTTATTAATCTTTATAAAATTTCCTTAGCTCCTATTATAAGTATTTCGAATTTCAATAAAGTTCACATCAATCGGATTATTCGACTTTCTTAGAAAGTATATCGTCTAACCTTTATTGGTGTTCAGTTTCAATAAACGTACATATAGTTGTTAGTATTCATTTTCAACTATTGATTATTTTTGCTGATAATAATACATTTATTAATAAAGAATCTGAATTCTATAATAATGAATTAACAGAATGCTTTTATTAAAAAGTTAATATATTTCTACACATTGTGAAAGTTCATTTTGTACCTAATTGTGTCCACATATTGTAGATTTAGATTTTGCTGAATAATTTTGTATTAGAATAGCAGAAATATTAATGGTAACTTACGAGGATTAATGCAATCCATTTTCCTTAATTAATTTATTAAAGTTAAGAAATAATTGAACCAGAATTAGAATTTTATAACTTATTCAGTAGTCTGAAGAATGTATAGAACGCCATATGCGAGTTTAATAAAAATGATTGTAAATATATATTAACTAGCAAGATACTACCGAGATTATAAAACTATCGAATAAAATATTAACGGAATATGTATTTTATGTTTATTTACAGAATTAATAATTGCAATGGATTCTGCGTAGCAACATTAAGGGATATTAAACGACAAACATGTTCATCCCTTATTGTCCATTTAGTTTATACCTTTTTTTATATATTTAAAGTTGTATAGTATTCTATAAATTATTTAGTTATGTCTGCAAATACTCAATTTGCAAATCCTCCGCCAGCCATAAGTTTACCTAATATGTCGGTACCACCTCCTGCCGCTCCAAATTTGTCGGCTCCGCCTCCTAATCTAACTACCATAAATACCTCTGGAAGCTATCAACATCGATATACCAATCATAGAGAAGGAGCTCGTGGCTTCTTCAAACCGTTCAGACCGTATCATGCTCCTAAGATCATTGCCGCTGGCCAAGATACTTTACAAGATGAATTTGACGGAAAAAGGCTCAGGAAATCTGTTATGCGAAAAACTGTGGATTACAATTCTGCCATCATAAAGAGCTTAGAGGTATCTCTTTTAATTTATCTAACGAAATGTTATCGGATCAAAAATAAATACTGATCCTATAATAAATTTCATGCATAGAATCGAGTATGGCAGAGGGACTATCGGGACAGACGTGCTCTTCAGCCAGACGTGATGTACTATCCTGACTTACTTCCGCCGCCCAGTTACGTTGACAATCCAATCAATGCAGTCACCACAAGATTCGTGAAAACTGCAACGAATAAAATGCGGTGTCCAATCTTCTGTATGGCTTGGACACCAGAGGGTAGACGTCTTGTTACCGGTGCGTCCAGCGGAGAATTCACCCTATGGAATGGCCTTACCTTTAATTTTGAAACTATTTTACAGGTATCTTATTACTTTCGATAATAATTTAATAATGATGCAAAAAATGTATTTTAATATAAAATCAATCAGTTTCTTAGTAAATTAATGATTTAATGTTAAACGATATTAAGTAGTTTTTGTTTAAACAAAACAAACAATATTTTTATTATTAATTCAAATTTACATTGTTATTTAAAAAAAAAAAAGGGAAAAAATTGGTTTTGTTTGTGTAGGCACATGATAGTCCAGTAAGAACAATGGTATGGTCGCACAACGAGAGCTGGATGGTCACAGGAGATCATGCGGGCTACGTCAAGTATTGGCAGAGCAATATGAACAACGTCAAGATGTTTCAGGCGCACAAAGAAGCGATTAGAGGACTCAGGTATACCATCCACCACACTAGTCCTTACGTCTCTTGCGCCACTGTTATCGGTGATCCGTCCATCCTTGCTGTAGTTAAGATATTGGACGTGACTCTCATTCTCTTCCTTTTCTGGTTTTATAACAGTTCTGTTCTGGCAATAGTGATTCTTGTATGGGTACACAGGTGATCTCTACACAGTCTTTGATACATTGTATTCGAACAAATTTTTGATATTAGACACGCAGGAGATATGTAATCTTTTTTGGGTCTTCCAAATTTCCTGTGTTATACGAAGTCTGTGATAAAAATAAATTTTTATATTATGGGTCGTTTTTCATCCGCGTTACTATTAATCGTTGTGTACGTTAATATTTTTTAAATAAATTTTCTTTTACCGATAAATATCGAATAACATGCTTCATATAAAGAGAAAACATGTGATATAATGATAATTAAAAACACTGAATGACGGCATACAATTAGTTCCAGTTGCTTTTATTTAAATAAATGTGTTTAAAAGAGAAGAATTGAGTATGTAATAGGTTTTCAAGACTGTGCTAAAGTTTTAAACAAAATTCTCTATACTTTTACAAATCGTAACGATACACACCTGTATTTTTAGAGTCTTAGGGACCTAAATAAATTAAAAACGGTCCAGTAGATTTATAGTAGCATGAATTTATTATTTTATACTGCTATACCAAAAAAAAAAAATTGTTAAATCGGAAGTGAAGTGAATAAAGTTAGGTCCTTATGGCTCATGGTTTTAATGGAGTTTATACTGGTCAGGCTATCGGGGAAGAAAATGTATATTTTTAGAATTACGAATAAACAAACAAGAAATATATGCAGCAATACCTAGTCGAGATTCCCATGGAATTATAATAAAAATAAATATCCTGTGTCCTTCTATACATCATCCAAGTTTCAATAAGGTTGAATAAAGAGATATTGCAGTATTATTTGGTTTTGATTATAAACAAAATAAAGTATTTCTTCTTCTATTTGTGTCACTTGTGCCCTTTTGCAGATGAGAGAGAGAGAGAGAGTAACAGAGAGTTTAATAAGAATTCATGTACACTTCGGACATTTTTTTTGTGCAATAAATGTTAAACTTTAAAAAAAAAATATCGCTCTTGGTATATCGCTCGATGGTCATGTGGCATCAAAGAGAGATTCTACTTTTTTCATTATGAAGGAACAGTTTGTTGCTTAGACGAGCAATGAATTTTGTGTGCCAGATATGACTGTCGAAGGTGGTTTTTTGTTTATTTACAATAATTACACTTTAGATCTTCCTTTTATTACTGATGTCTGCTATTCCTTTAAATGCATTTATAGTAAAGTTCATCATTCATACGTTATTAATGTCGATGTTATCACAGTAACATTATTCAATGAATACATTTAGCTTTTGAAACTGACCCAAACGTGAAACTTGTTTCTGTATTTTTATGTGTTGCTGTGTATCTCGCGCCTGTATCTTTTGTTATCGAACTTTCAGAAAGAAGAAAGTTCATCCATAATCGTGAATGAACAGCTTTAATTTTTCATAATTTATCGTGGTAGTTTTAAAAAAAGATTACTTGGCTCTTTACGAGCCTGGTAGGATTTTAATTTAACTTCTACACAATATATATCACAATTGAGATTTAGCAAGGGTGCATGCTTAGATGTACAGGTATACAATTCAGCAGATGATAGAGAATAAAAAAGAAAATGAAAAAAAGATATTCTTGTAACATTCATTGCTTGTTTCATCCACTCGTAAACATTGCATGTAGTAGTACTTATTTAATGAGCAAAATGACAAATCAGTAATAAATGTAAGTCATTATATATTTCAATTTTAATTTCAATGTTTAACGCATATCATGTTCTGAGTCATGCCATGATAATGTCCGTAAGATGTACCACAATTTCCTATCGAACTTAATAAATACTTCAAAAATTTTCTTCCCTTTCGCTCAAAATATATTGCGCTTGTAAAAGGATAACTATAGAATAAAAGTTAATAAAATCCAACGCGTAATCAATCTTTTATCACAATGGTTTTGCTATTGTAATATTTACTTTTACAATACATGTCTAAATGAAACAATGAAACTGAAATATATATCACATATCATAACATTATAATATTTATTTTACCAATGATTTTTTTTTTTCCATTGTGAGCATTTGCAAATAAAGAATTGCTTCATAAATGTATAACGGCGTATTGTTTGAATATAACTTTTGTTTTTTGGGTGGGTAGTTTCAGTCCAACGGATCACAAGCTGGCGACGTGCAGCGATGATGGAACAGTCAGAATTTGGGACTTTCTTCGCTGCCACGAAGAACGAATTCTTCGAGGTATGTATCATATGATTAATTAACGCGACACACAAGATTTGTACCATTCAAAATTTACGGTATATAATTTAAGCGATTCGTATTAAACTTCATTGGTATAGACATTTGTACAACCCTTATACAGGCCATGGAGCTGACGTGAAGTGCGTACACTGGCATCCTCAAAAGAGTCTAGTCATCTCTGGTAGCAAAGATAATCAACAACCAGTGAAATTATGGGATCCAAAGACTGGACAGTCCCTGGCAACTTTACATGCTCACAAATCAACCGTTATGGACGTTAAATGGAACGAGAACGGAAATTGGCTGGTAACCGCATCACGAGATCATTTGCTCAAGTTGTTCGATCTTCGAAATTTGAGCCAAGAGGTTCAGACGTTTCGTGGTCACAAAAAAGAGGCTTCTAGCGTTGCGTGGCATCCGAGTCACGAAGGTCTGTTTTGTAGCGGTGGTAGTGACGGAGCTATTTTATTCTGGCACGTTGGGTATGTATTTTTATTTTGTGATCTTATTTTTTTTTGTATATTCTGTATATTTTAATTATTTTTTCTTTTTTTAGGGCGGACAAGGAAGTGGGTGCGATAGAACAAGCTCATGACAGCATAGTTTGGACGTTGGCTTGGCATCCATTGGGACACATCCTTTGTTCCGGAAGCAACGATCATACCTCGAAATTCTGGACTCGAAATAGGCCTGGCGATTTGATGAGAGATAAATATAATCTTAACACTTTGCCTGCGGGAGCGGCTGGTGTCGATGATCACGAAATTGGTACGTATTATTGCGTTAACACGAAAAGCAATATTTGTATATTATTAATTTAATTACTTTGTAGCTGATGAAGCGGCTGTTATACCTGGCATGGGACCAGAGGACAGAATCAATGCCGATGGCGAACCAGAGGATAAGAGCGGTGGAATTCCTGGCTTAGATTTGGATCACGCCGTGGATGAGGGTAAAAAATTTGCAAACAAGAAGGTTCCGTACAGCAAACCGATTCCAAGAAATTTCCAAGCGCAATGGAACGAAATGGAGGCGGAAGATATGGAGCAAGTGGAAGCTTTAAACGCATTTGTGAATCAGTTGATTGAAACTACGCCAGGTGCGGTGCCCCTGAACGAAGTGACACCCAATGGTATTATATTGTATGGAAAAATGATTCCTGTTGAACGTAAGTATTGTTTAATGCACAAAGATATTCATCGTTATAATTTGAAATATAAAAACGACAATCAATTGTTGCAGCCGGTTCGAAACTAGCGGAGGCGATCGGCAAAGGAAACGATGCAATAAATAAATTAGTATTTTCGGGAGAGATAGAGGAGCTGCGCGATGTCGTGGGTCCGCCGGACAACCTGGACGAATCCGAAGATTATTTGCAGGACGATGGCGAAATTGATTATTCCAAAGTTCCCGATATCGAACTTCCCCCTCCTTTACCCAGTTCCAAGTTCGCTCAAAACCCTGAACTGCTAAAATCCTTGAATCGCGGCGGAAAGCGTAAATTCGATCAGCTGATCGGCTGGAGCGACGGTGGCGCCAGCGATCGAACATCTAAGATTCATCAGCCCGTCTTCGGTGGTGTGATAACGGAGGATTCGCAGTCCAGCGACACCGATCTTAGGTACACCGGGACGAAGTCGAATCAGCAGTCGAACGAGAACAATACTTTCCACGCTGGACAGGACGAGGATTTCCGGAAACTTTCGCACGGTGAAAACGCGAGACACATGAACCGCGACGAAGATTTACGGTTTAATATATCCGGCGGACCCGGCAGGCCTAGTTCACGTTCCGATTACGACGTGAGGAGTAATTATGCTGACAAGGATTTTAGAAGTTCGCACGGGTTCTCCTTGAAAAAACCTTTAGACAACGACATCTACGACGACAGAGATCGCGATGGTAGCTCGCGATGGGACGACGAGAAGACGATGAACGACGGTCCTCGAAAAGGGGACGGTGGTTTCTCGGGCAACTTTGACAAACGCGATAACATGCCGATAGGTCTAGGTTCCAGTATGAGCAACAACATGCCGCATTTAGGCAACAGCATATCCCACATGTCCAGTCATCACAATATGCAGAATATCAATCCCAACATGCCTCCGCCCATTCCAAGTTTAGTGCCACATCCGAACATGTCCCAGCATCCTATGCAAAATAAACCCTTGCATCCTGGCATGCAAGGAATCGATGGTCCCATGCATATGATGCACCATCCCGGTATGCATCCCGGTTTCGGACCCGGTGGACCACCGCCTGGTAACTTTGGTCCGAATTTCAGACCGCCTAACGGTAATTTCGGTCCCAATCAACACTTCAGGCCGAGTCCGTTGCCTCCGTTCGGACCGAACCAAGGACCATTCGGTAACAGTTTTCAAGGTTTGCCAAATTTCCGTGGACCCAACTCGGGACCGCCCAATTTCGATAGACCTGGCTTTGGTCCAGGTTTTCGCGGTCAGAATCCCGGCCAGAATCCGCCAAGCAACTTTAACGCGAATTTCGGTAATTTTGGTAACAAACTGGGACCTAACCGTGGAATGAACCGGGGTCCCAGCGACAATAACATGGGTAGGAGCGGGTACAACAACCGCGGCAGAGGACGCGACGGTGATCAACCACGGGGCATCAGAGGAAGAGATAATTATTGAAGCGATGGTATGCTCGCCACGTTGCGTGTACGTTGACAGACTGCCTGTCGTTCGCCGTGTTGCACGAAGTGACGTTGTTCCGTGTAGATTGTACAGTTATCGATAAAGAATTATACATATATATACGTAGAACGGTAAATAATACTCTGTGAATGCGTTGCAGTGTAAAGAAACAATAAGGACGCATGTCAGAGAATGTTGCAAGCCATTTTGTACTCCTCGTTACGGGATCTCTATATATGAAGCGTCGGTACAGTGTACTCGAGTGAAAGTATATTTTCTTTTTAAAGAACTGTCCTTTACAAGAGAAGCGACTGATTATCCGTATTAGATGGCTAGATTTCTAAACAAACAAAAAAATAAATAAAAGAAAATCGTGAGAATTGCTCGTCGAAGCAACACTTGCGCACACAATGTACGGAGTGCGATGAATAAAGCCACAGAATTGTAATATATAATATATATATGTAATAACCGATACACCGATATTATTCCAAGAAAAAGAAAACGAAAAAAAAAAATACGATGAATGAAAAACAAAAACTGTTCACAAGCTGCCTTGCGAAAAAAAAAATGAATTTTCTTGTTCCAATTTTGAGAATTGAGCGCGCGAGAAATAGTGGTAGGGGAAAAGCATGTGGAGCATGTTGAACGTTTCGTAATTGTTGCTGGTGTTGTCGAAAAACTGTGAACCAGAACAGTTTACCTATCGATTATTAATAAAAATGGAATAAGATGCAGAATTCAATTGAAATTGTATCCCAGACTTCATTTGTGGATGTCATATGGTTATAAATTTAATCAATAATCAATCGTATACTATATGTGTATAATAGTTCAAATGTACGATATATATTTTCATTCTTTTCTGAATAGTTCAATTATTTATTAAACTATAGACTTTAAATGATTGATACACATAATGGTTAGGATTTTGTAAATATACATTTTTTGACGTCCCGTTGCGGATGTTACATTACTTCCGGCGTTCGATGGTTGTGTTTTGATATTGTATGTTCGACTGAAACACGAAATTTAGCATAATGGGTAAAAAAGGGAAAGCAGGTGGCAATTTAGGGAAAGCTTTGATCAAGGATCGTTTCGGTCCTTCGAGAAATAAAAGGAATGCTGGCTCGTCTATGGTAAGGTAATGGCTTTATTTATAACCTGTCATTTTAACGCACGTGCAAAGAAGTCGTTAAATAATTTGTATTATTTTCAAATTACGGTTTCTGTTAGCTTCATACGGCCGAAATAAACGATGGATACGATTGGGGACGTCTCAATCTTCAATCTGTTACGGAAGAAGATTCTTTTCAAGAGTTCCTGTCCACCGCAGAATTAGCTGGAACTGAATTTTATGCTGAGAAGTTAAACATCAAATTTGTCAATCCGAACAGTGGAATAGGATTACTTTCTAAAGAAGAGAAAGATCAGGTATTGCAGTCGCAGGAAAAGAATAAAGCATGTTTGAAAATACCCAGAAGACCAAAATGGGACAGTTCTACTACGGCACACGAATTACAAAACAAAGAAAGAGAAGAATTCTTGGCATGGAGACGTTCCCTTTCTATGTTACAAGAAGTAGAGGGGTTGATGTTAACTCCTTACGAAAAGAATTTGGAATTTTGGAGGCAACTATGGAGGGTAGTGGAACGTAGCGACGTTATCGTGCAGATTGTTGACGCAAGGAATCCTTTACTCTTTCGCTGTGAGGATTTAGAACAATACGTCAAAGAGGTAGATTCTAAGAAAATAAACATGATATTGGTCAATAAAGCAGATTTCTTAACGGAGGAGCAACGACAAGCATGGGCAAAATATTTCTCAGATATCGATGTACAAATTGCATTCTTTTCTGCCACGTTGGCATCCGAAGACCAAAAGTTCAAAACTATAATAGAGGAAGAGGGTTCTGAAGATGAGCAAGATAGTGAAATAGAAAATGAAAGCGATAATGATGATGAAATGGATGAAAATGATGATAGCGACGAGTCCTTGTATAATTCAGAATTTGCTTCGGAAAGTGAGTACGAAAGTGCAGACGATGGTAGCAACAGTACTAATACGGAGGACACCAACAATACTGAAGAACAAGTTGAAGAAGACGAGCTGAAAACTTCAACGGAGAAAGCAGATAAAGAAACCATAAAGGAAAACAACACAAAAGTTGAAAATTCATCAGAGTTATTAGGCAGAGATCAATTAGTATCATTTTTCAAAACAATTTACAAAGGTGAAACGTATACAAATGGTGTCACAACAATTGGTTTAGTAGGATATCCAAATGTTGGTAAAAGTTCCACAATTAATGCTTTGTTGATGGATAAGAAAGTGTCGGTATCGGCAACGCCAGGAAAAACAAAGCACTTCCAGACACTGTTTCTCGACAAGGATCTACTTCTTTGCGATTGTCCTGGATTGGTGATGCCTAGTTTTATTTGTACAAAAGCAGAAATGATTTTGAGCGGTATATTACCCATCGATCAAATGAAAGATCATGTACCACCAATCACGTTATTGGGTACTTTAATACCAAGACACGTTATAGAAGATCTGTATGGTATTATGATACCTCAGCCACTGGAAGGAGAAGACCCCGATCGTCCCCCAACCGCGGAAGAAATTTTAAACGCTTACGGATGTATGTACTTTCATTTGCACGAATATTCCATAACTATCTGTAATAATCTATTAATAATTTTGCTTTAACAGATAATAGGGGTTTCATGACGCAAAACGGACAACCGGATAATCCACGTTCGGCACGGTACCTTCTGAAAGATTTTGTAAATGGTAAATTATTATACTGTGTTGCACCGCCAACGGTGGAGCAAGAAAAATTCCATACATTCCCTCCGCGAAGAAGAATTCGTTCCGCCAACACGCACGTACCGATCAAGACGTTAAACGCGAGTAAGAGAAGCAAGATTAGTTCCGAAGACGTGGACAAAGCATTCTTTCAAAAGAACACTTCAACTGCACACGTAAAAGGAGTAATTGGAAAGATGCACGGTATATGTCGTTATGATTCCAGGTATGTAACATTATTGTATATTTATTATTTCATAAAGTCATCCTTGTATAATTATTAATAATAATATATAATAATAAGTAATAGAGCATTTACATGAATTTTCTTTTTTGTTTTTTTTCTTCTCCGATAATATTTTTTAATTATTGTAATCTTTCAGGGATGCAATATCGATGATTGGTTCCACCCAGAGTTTAACGCTCGAAGATAAACCATGGAAAAAGATCAATAAACATGCAAATAAAAAGAAACGTGAAAAAACAAGAAGATTGTACGCTCATCTTGATCGACATTGATTTACCAATATTTTAGTACTATCTTGTCATTTAGATCGTGTGAATCGAAGGCCTTTTCGCTATATAACAGCGGATCATATCTTGTAATATACAAATCTCCGAATTTAAAAAAAAAAAAGTGCTTCAGAGATTCATATTAGTTCTATGTACCACAAATACATTCTAATAATAAAATACATACACATATAAGAGTAACGTGTACTCGTATGCGTATATATTATAAAATTAAAATCTTTCATCATCTATATTCATTTGTCTTTATTTCTCTAATTTCGCTCGTAACGATTCGAGATCACTAAACGAGCGTGGCGATACTGGTCTTTTTATACCTTGCCATGGATTGCAGATACAATGTGAACGTAACGGCAGATCTCTGAAACATATTCTATGGGAAGTAATGATTCGTTTAAACAGGAAGCACGGATTGAATTCCTATTTGCCGCTACCAAAATTCCTTCCACATAATCTGGCTCAGAGAATGTGGTGGTACGTTTATAGCGTATAATTTAATTTGCTTTTTCTTTTCATAAGTTGCGTCGTTGACGAACACCAAGTTCTTAATATGTGTGTAAACCCGTTTTAATAAAAAAGCACAGTGTGCAGAATCGTTCTTGCAAACTTTGATTCGAATTCGTGAAGCAGTTCGTCTATGTCGTTATCTAAATCCTCGCTATTGGCCAGCTGCAACATAAATTGCAAATTAATAAAAATGTTCTGGTAGTATATAAGTGTATTAAAAGGCATATGAATTCGGATAAATGTTCAAGTACCACAGTGACTAATTCACAAATGAGGAACGATCCAACGGTAGCTTCTTCATGATTATCCTGGATATCGATATTAATCAAATGAACAGGTTGATTATCCTCCGGAGTTCTGGATTCCATACATTCGATTACTTGATCGTACACACGTTCTTCGCAAGTGATTAAGATATCAAATTTATCCTTAGATAACTGAAACCGTTCCGGTTTAGGTTTTATTCTACGGTTTCTATCCAACATATGCAATAAACCATTCTGGGTATAGCTAATAATATCGTTAAGGAATTTTGATTTCAATTATCCTATTGTACTGTACTACAATAACAAACATATTTTTTTCAACAGTTTATCTTTATTATTTGAAGTTATGATAACTCGAAGGAAAAATGATTATTTAAAAAAAAAAAGTGTTTGTCTTTCCCAAAAGTTGATCAATTCTTAGATTCCCAGCCTGAAAAGAAAATTTGTTTATTAGGATACTATTGCTTGTCCTTCGATAAAAGATCATTGTAAATTTCATCGTATGATGTTCCGAAGTCATAAATGTTTGGACGGTCGGGCGCATTTCCAGGAAGTTTCACTTTATCACCGGTGCCAAAGGATTTCACGTTGAATCCCTTTTTACTGAAACATAGAAAAAATATTAATTTGATTTTATATAATATCAATGTCAAGAGTGATATAATTTGATAGTTAAATATAATAGATTACCTCAAAAAGGCATGAGCTTCCATACTTCTATTCATATTGCTAGAACATATTACGGCTACGCTGATAGAGTTTGGTGCTGGCATTTTTCAGGATAATTAAACGCTTAAAAAAAAAAGAAAGAGACCTCGATACAGAAAGGATAGTATGTCACTTAACCTTAAATATCGTTATGATGTCTGTCACATCCGGTACATTAAATTGTTAATGATATGTAAAATCTAATAAGGAACGCGCGTCTCCCTAGAATACTTAATCTTAAAAAGTACTCGAATCGATATCGCAAAAAATATCTGGAAATGTTAGTAAAATAAAATATGTATCGTTGTCTTTCCACTTATCGTCGTCTCATAGTAAAAATCGTAATGTTGAATTGTCTATATTCTCTGTCACGGTTTTGTTCGGCAGTGACATCTGCGGTTAAGCCAGAAGCTCGACAGCCGCCATTGAGAATCGACAGTCAGTAACGTATCAGAGAACGTGTAGCGCGGTTCGCAGTGAATTTTTATCGACCAACCATCGTGACGTCAGAAATAAGTTTCAAACCCGCCAATTTGACGTATTTCGACGGGGCTGCGTGATTTTGAGGTAAAATTAATTCTAACACATTAATATCATACAATATTTACAATCTATCTCCTCGGACTGCACACCGAGCTACCATTTTGTGGTTTTATAACCTAATTACTTTATTAATGCACGATATCAAAAGTGTAAACTTTCAAACCGTTCGATTCGAGAGTTCGTACGTAACCTGTATATTCCACGATCAAATATCGATATAATTAGAACGAATATTGAATAAGGAAGAGTAAAAGCGTGAGATTTAACGTAGTAAAGACAATTTCAGAAGAATATGACCTTGGATTGTATCGTGCAAGGGTTGCGTTTGATAGGTTCCTTTTGTCGCAGGTATACGAGAGACCATCGATTGTAAACAGTACCCTTCGGCTTAAGGACAACGAAACATTTCGAACAGTTTTGTGAGTTTTGATCGATCGGTGCTGGATGTCGGATGGGTGTCGAAGCAGTAATGGGGTGAGTGAAAATTTAATTCATGAATTAATTATAAATCGAACGGAACGTAATCGGGTATAGTATCGATACGTTATTGATTATGCATAATATTGCGTTCTTCCGTTCGAAATTTACATAAGTGTTGTTCGAGTCGTGAAATGTTACCGGCGATCGAATAGAAATTATTTAATGACGCAAAATGATGTCGCGTAAATGATTGGTACCGATAGAAAGAGAATCTGGGAGATTCTTCGTCGTTGAATTGTGCAATGTCGTACGGCTAGGAGTCTTGCAAAATCGAGAAATAATGATCGGCGTCGACAATGAAAATTACCGGTTTCTGGGCCCGAATTAAGGCGGAGCTAGTGTCTTGCTCCCGATGGGGCTTCAATTTCGCCATTGATCAATCTTTCATTACTCCTTCGATCCTCTTTTCGTCTTCTATAGTGTGCTTTGCGACGAAAAGCAAATTGTATAGTTGATATTATCAGAAATAGTTATTAGGAATATTGGAAATAATAATACTAAAAATATTAATACTACATCCAACTCTCGTTGGAAATAATTGCTAATATTTCAAATAATAGTAACATATAAATACTATATTAGAGATAATTATTACTAATGTTATTAAGAATATTAGAAATTATTTCCAACAACAATAATACTAATAATATTCTTAATATTATAATATTATTATATTACTAATATAGTAATATTATAATATTACTATATTACTAATATAGTATAATATACTATAATACTAATATAGTAATATTATAATATTAGTAATATTAGTAATATTATTGAGAGGGTATGTATACATCCTTCGCACCCAAATAAAGTTGTATGGATGCTACAATAGATTTCTTTCGTTTCGATCTCGAGTTTCATTCGATTTAAATCGATGACTAGGAATTTTTTTACTTACGCGAACTACGAGCGTCGACATTTCACAATTTCTTCTATTTTCCATCAACTCCTCGATTAGAAAGAATACGCACAATATTAACCAAGGATTTTGCAACGTGTTTCAAAGATTCTTACCTCGGATAAAAAAGAAAAAGCGTAAAACCGCCATTATAGTTTCTGTTTCTTCTGGTCGATTAATTCAAGGTTAACACTTGAGAATAAAAAAGAAGGAATCTGTACACGAGGTAATGGTACGTGATGTAATTTCTTTTTAAACAGCGGTGTAAATTTGTTAAGAGAGATTTTATTATAGCTTTCTCTTTACGCTCAAGTGTAAATAACGTTTGTACAACCTGGTCAAATTGAATTACACGCGTTAATAAACTGTGCAGATTACAAGTTGGCCAGTTTCATCGCTGTTAGCTCGAACTCCTTTTGTTCGAACGATCGCAAAGTGGATCCAACCGGTGTCGACATCCCGTGTACATTTGCTTCCAGTGCGCTTCGATTCAATGCAGATCGATCAGTTTTAACGTTGGTACCACTATAGTAATAACACCTACTTAGTCGCGACGCTTTCAAATGAATTTTCTATAAGATCCAACCAGAGTTGAGCACTATTTAAACAAATATTTATTTAAACAATTATTTCTCTAAAAAAAGTTATTTGTTATTTGGAAGTTCAAATAAATTATTCATAATTGCGAAGTTAATTGTTAATTACAAATAACATTTCAGTTATTAATTGTTAATTACGAATAAAACCTTGGTTGGTATACCAAAAGTTACTAAAAAGAAAATTAATATAAAACAGATGATATTTACATAAATATTGCATTTATAAATAATAATTTAATCATTTCTATCTACGTCCAGGTAACAAATAATCTTTTATTTGCGATTAATAAACAATAAATAAATTGTTTTTGACGTTATTCAAATATTATTCGCAATTACAATTATAAGTTTATTTATTATTTATTATCTGTTATTTGAATAAAAATTTGCCGAACTCTGGATCCAACAAGTTATCGGATGAAATGTTTTTGCAACTCGAGGTAAACTTACAATTACAAATTCTTCTTTAACAGATCAAACACGTTTTAGTTGGTCGTTCGTAATATTTGCAACGCGTAAAAATATATCTTGCAGCTTGCATTCAAGATGCGTTCGCGAACATTGGTTTATGGGAAAAATGGTGGAAAGGGTACGGCATCACCTCGTTCCCTGTGCATTATTACGTGGCGCACGTTGGCCAACGAATACCTGGTTGGTTATCGCGGATCCTTGTCAATTATTCCGCGTGTGTACGCGAAGACGGATGTCCTTTGACTTATGGATATTGATGAGGAACGTTCCAACGGAGTTAGCCGTCTCGTTGACGTTCCACGCGTTGTGTCGTCTGCATAAAATGTCATCGGCACGGTGCAGCCACCCGTTAAATTATACCTTGAATTATGGGCCCGAATATCAATCACTTAACTTGCGTCCTTGTTTCCGTTTTTTCTTCCTTTCGATCCTTCCATTACTTCCGTCCGTCGTTTCATCAACGAACATATTTTCTTATTTCTATCCGTCTGAGATAGAATATTTGTTTAAATTTTATTAGCAATTATTTTTCTTCTAACATTCGCAAAAATTTCCAATCGAATGCTTTCTTTTTAATAATATTAATAATTTTAACAGTGACACATCCATAAAGGGTACCGAGGTGCCCAGACACTTCAATATTTGTTTAAATTTTATTAGCAATTATTTTTCTTCTAACAGTCGAAAATGTTGCCAATCGAATGCTTTCTTTTTAATAATTTTACGAATTTCATGAATAATCGAACAGTGCCACATCCATAAAGGGTACCAAGGTGCCCAGACACACCTCAGAAGAAAGCATCAGAGAATCTTTTAACCACCTTTTCCTAATCAATAGAACTGATCGATTCCCTTTCAACGATTTCACGAATAAAACGATGGAAATTGAAAGGACTCGATATTTCTTGCGCACAGTTTCCAGTAGAAATATTTACTACGAGATGAAAGCGCGGAAGTGACGGATGTTTAAACGGCGAGTCCTGTTCCTTTTCTTACGCGAGTTTCGCTCGATCGACAGGAAGTGTGTTCGGCTTCCTGTGGTTATCGATCGAAGATGTCTCGTTCGTGTATCGTGAAAGCGTGAAACTCGAGCCACGGCTCTCTGGCCAGGGAAAATGTCATTTAAAAAGGAGACGGGTCTTCGATTCGCGTCACGATTTGTCCTCGATCGGTATGCGAGAGCCAAACGATCTCGTCTCGAGTCCCGACATTGAAAACGAGTCATCGCTTGAAAAACGAATCGTCGATGCGCCATCATTTCACACGATTGCATCGATTTTTCGTCCTGTACATCTCTTGTGCAACCGTTGAGATCATCAAAGTGAGAGCTAATCCTTTTTTCTTTTGTTTATTTCGCAGCGATTCTGGCTACTTTTCGAAAGAAGAACCTTGACATTTGTGCTCGATTTGTTCATTAGACATGGTCGTTCTTTCCTTTCTTGTTGCGTTGAATTTCGATTAGACGCTGTATTTTTATACCCGAGAACTTTTAAATCTGCAACTCGGGTTTTTTGGTAAATAAATTCATAAAGATTTGTAACATTTTTCGTTTCGAAACGAAGCTTTTGGGTTTTTAAGGGAGCACTGCGAAGGAGCACTATTCAAATTGAATTATATTGCAGAATTTAGTCAAAGAATGATTATACTTGCATAGTTTCAGCGGCAGGAATAGCGTTTAAGCTTCGATATTGGTGAATAAACCATGTGTCTCTGGAGTGATAATAATTAATAAGTAAATATTACATCGTATAATAGATAGTTAATAATTACTGCGATTACTTTATGCACAGAGCGTGATATTTACAATTTTATAGCCACTGAACAGGTAAAAATCACTGTACAGGTAGTAACGCCTGGTAATAATATTTATAATAACAAGCAACAGTTGCTGTATAGTTAGTAATAATATAGTTAACACTGAGGGTAAGATTACCATATAAACGTAGAGATAGAAATTCTTAGTCAATAAATATTATGTAAAGCAAAAAGAAATGTACAAAAAAAAAAAAAAATACATAATATTTATTCCAACAGATAATTTCCACAACTTAAGCAACTTTTCTATGTCTCTTTTATAAAATTCTGGCTGCTCACTTGAAAAAGTAACATTTCCTTTCGTTTTATCCAATATCACAAACAGTTTAACTTCGTCATAATCCATTAAGAGCAAAGGGAAACTTGCTAATATTAAAAATAACTTTTTCCTAAATTTATTCTTATAATTTAATGCTGTTATGCAATGGTAACGTTTCCGAATAGTTTCGCATTAACTCTAACGATCAGTTAATACGATTTTAAAGCGTCGTATACACGCATTTAATACGCATGATGGCTGATGAAAATTTCGATAAAATCGTTTGATAGTACAGGTAGTACGTTCACCTTGGCTGGTGTGTCGTGTCGTAAAGGATATTTTACCACTTTCTAGTTGGTACAAGCGAAAATTCTTGTGGCTCCTGAAGATACAGAGGCCACGTATACACGGTGTTCTCGTTTGTCTTCACGAGATGCTGGGGCAATGCCCTATCAAGGTTGTGAATGTTCCTCGTGTATCGACGAACTTCCTTAACTCGAGCATCACCTTTATTCCTTCTTCTTTTTATCGTACAATTTTGAGATTTCTCGTGTAAAATAAGTAGTCAGTTATTCGTGCAAAGTGGATAACAATGCATTCGAGGTTGGTTTATATTGTTTTTGTGATTTTGGTGATTGTACGTGGTTTCTTAGAAAATTAAAAATTACGCATTTTCAGGGTGTAATAATTGGTAGGTATTATGTTTTAAATAATGGGTTAGATGATAATGAGGTAAAAGCTAAGAATGACTAATTTTCAAATTATAATAGTTAAGTATTATACTATATAAAAGTAACTTGAATTATTAATTTTCAAATTACAGTAGTTAACTATTACGGTATATAGAGATAATTTGAATACTAATAAGGCAAAAGCTAAGAGTTACTAATTTTCGAATTATAATAGTTAAGTATTATAGTACATAAAAGTACCTTAAATATTAATATGGCGAAAGCTGAGAATGACTAATTTTCAAATTACAGCAGTTAACTATTACCCCATCTCGAAGTAAACTAAATAACACTAAGACAAAACCTAAAAATGACTAACTTTCAAATAAAAACCGATAATTATTTCCCTATTTCGAAATAAACTAAATAACGCTAAGACCTGAGCTAAAAATGACTAATTTCTAAATTAAAACCAATAACTATTACTCCATCTCGAAATAAACTAAATAATGCTAAGACCTAAGCTGAAAATGACTAATTTCCAAATTACACTCGATAACTATTACTCCATTTCGAAATAAACTAAATAACACTAAGACGAAATCTAAAAAGGACTAATTTTCAAATCACACTCGATAACTATTACCCCATCTCGAAATAAATTAAATAATAATAAGACAAAACCTAAAAATGACTAACTTTCAACTTAAAACCGATAATTATTACCCTGTTTCGAAATAAACTAAATAACGCTTAAGACCTGAGCTAAAAATGACTAATTTCCAAATTAAAACCAATAACTATTACTCCATCTCGAAATAAACTAAATAATGCTAAGAACTAAGCTAAAAATGACTAATTTTCAAATAAAAACCGATAATTATTACCCCATCTCGAAATAAACTAAATAACGCTAAAAGACCTAAGCTAAAAATGACTAATTTTCAAATCAAAATAGTTAAGCATTACACCGCCTCGAAGCAAATTAAATAATTATAAGATAACAGTTAAAACAAAAGAAGTTCCTGACTACATTTCGAAATGATGTTCGCGTAACGACAATTCTAAAATTAATTTATCAGACTCACAGTAGTTAATCCGTTGCGTATTAGGAGTACTTTGTCATTATCAAAAAATAAATATTCTTGGTTCTCAAGAATCATCTTCCTTATCTACATATCTTATAGTGTTACCGTGTACGTATCCCGGATCGAGTTGTTTTCCCTGTTGTACGGGCATACGTCGAAGGAAACGGGAAGAAAGTGTAAAAATATTAGAAGGGAGGATGGCTGGTTTAGAGATGGACAATCAGGAAGTGTAAAAACGATGCACGTCTTGTTGCTTTCTCCGAAAGATCTTTCCTTAGCTCGTGAAAGTCAGGATCAACCCTTTGGTTTCACGATCTCGATGTACCATCGATTTTTCATTGTTACCTGTTGACAGAGGTAAACACGAAGAAAGAATTCATTACGTTTGATGACTAAACATTGTCAAGGTATTTCTATTATTTTTATTTTTTTTATCAATAAATTATTGTTTTATTGAAACGAAGAATTTAATAGGGATGGTGTTGCATGGGGTAGATTTATTAATTATTAAGTTATCTGTTATTTTACGGGGATTAGAGGTATTCTGTTATTTCTAACAATAAATTATTATTTATCTGTTGGAAGGAAAATTGAATAGGGGTGGTTTTTAATAAGGATACAGATATTTTATTAAATTGTTAAATTATTACATTAGAATATTAGCGTAATTTAAATTACTGGAATAAAATATGGGATAACTGTTAATTATTTCTAATAAAAATTTTATTGTACGAATTTATTATGTATATCACAGTATTAGGTAAAATATTGCTGTGATCCAAATAATTTGGACATGGGAACAAAGATTCGGTGTAGGATGGTGCAGTTTGAAATAGAGAATTGATTGATTTATCAAATTATTGCTGGGTTATTGCGGTTGACATTTGGTACAGTATGGTATCTGGTATAATGAATTTAGAAGAAAGGATTAGGTAATAGGGCACGTTAACGTAGAAATATTATCTGCAGAAATCTATGATACCATGTGGAAGAAGACATGTGGTCTCGCGTGAAGAAGCACCGATTATCTCCGTTTCTTCGAAGAAAAATTACCTTTACCAGCGATTATCTTCCTGCTCGTACGAAAACGTTTAACGTTTGCCTTCGGGGGCTTTTTTCTTTCTTCTCATTTTCGACGAAAAAGGAGATGATTAACTACGTTGTTGATGAACCCTAAAGAACAGAGTTCGAAATTTGAGCAAACATTTAATACTTTAATGTTACTATATATTAATTATTAATTACTGTTGATATTAATAATGTTAATAATTGATATTATATAGAACACTATAATAGCTTGGGATTAATTATTAATAACATTGTGAATATTTCTTAATATTAACAGTACAAGAAATGATTAATATTATTAATATTGGGAATTGTATCATTATTCCCAAAATTAGAGCGTCCGTAGCTAACGGGTTAATAACTTGAAGGGATTGTTGTAGGAGTGTTCAGGTTTTGAAACTGATTACAGTCGAACTTGTCTTTATTTTATCGACCGAGAGGTATAAAAGTTCCGCGTGACTTCTTCGATCGTTGGCGGTCGAACTCTATCTGTTTTGCGCCCGTTTCTTTTCGTTTTTCCTTCCGCCTTCGTACCCCCCTACTCCTTGTGCCCTCAGCACGCTTTTTCGGGGTAGGGGTGAACTTGGCGGCCGGCGTTTGCTGGTCAAAATTGGCAACGCAGCGGAATTTCCCAGGGCCCGCGGTACGTACCGCGGTCGGCCGCGGTCGTTCGGCCTCGCGTCGAAGACCCTTGGGGAAACCCAGGGTTTATGACACCAGCGCTTTACCATTGAGGCCGTTGGCAAGAATTCTCGACGAACATGCTTTTGCAAAGTAACTGTAAAAACGGCATACTCAAAAATAGCTTCGCTGTCGTCCGTGTCATAAACCGTGCTAGCCGTTTGCACGTTCTATACTTCGATGCTTGTACAGCTAGCCGCTACATCACCCCCTTTCCAGTGCAAACGTTACGCCTCGCTAGTATTCTTATTTCTAACTTACAACTACTTTACAATAAGCTATGTACATCTTAAACACTACTTAACTATTTACACTATATGCTTACTTTACTACTAGCGACCGACCTGTAAGCGATCGGGAATTTGCACGCGTCTTCCTGTACGCGTCCGTACAGAATTCTGTGTGCTAGTCGGCGTGGCATCTGTTTTCGGTTCATCTACGTTACGCTGCGACATTTCGTTATCGCGTTCTGCAGATGATTCGTCCTGCTCGAATACGTATGCCGGTTTGAGTCGATCTATCGAAACGGTTGTATCCCTACTTTTCGTCCGGATGACGTATGCTTTTTCTGACCGCGAGACGACGGGGAACGGTCCCTCGTACTGGGGTTGCAACGGACCCTTCGCGGCGTCGACGCGTACAAAAACGTGCGTGGTTGTCGGCAAATCTTTAAACACAAAGGTTTTTCGTCCTCCATGTCGCGATCCTGCGACCGGCCGCAGTTCTTTAAAATGCGCGCGGAGTTTCTCTACTAACTCTATAGGCTCCGCGGTTTTCGATGTTGCGGCGAAAAATTCCGACGGCAAGCGAATATTCTCGCCGTAAACTAATTCGGCGGCGGATGCAGCCAAATCTGACCGGTGGGCTGCTCGAATACCCAACAAAACAATTGGCAGTGCGTCTGTCCACCTTTCGTCATCGTGACATCTGATCGCAGCTTTCAGTTGCCGGTGGAACCGTTCAACTAAACCGTTCGCTGCCGGATGGTACGCAGTTGTCCGAAGATGCGTCGTCCCTAACAGCGCGTTTAATTGTTTAAATAGCTGGGACTCGAATTGTCTCCCTTGATCGGTAGTAATTCGTACCGGTGTCCCGAATCTCGCTATCCAACCGCTAAATAACGCTCGCGCGACGGTTTCTGCTTCTATATTCTCTAACGGGAACGCTTCCGGCCAACGCGTAAAACGATCCACACAGGTCAGACAATACCTATTACCCTTCGAAATCGGCAATGGACCCACTAAGTCGATATTTACATGCTCGAATCTAGCAGATGGCAAAGCGAAATTACCGATAGGGCTAGATACGTGTCTGGAAATTTTTTCGCGTTGACACTCGAGACAACTCCGAGCCCATTCGCGGCAGTCCTTCTCGATTGACGGCCATACGAAACGCTGCTTTACAAGTTTCACAGTATTCTTTATTCCCGGGTGCGAAAGGCGATGTATCGAGGCAAATGCCTGTCGTCGAAATGGTTCCGTTACAAATGGCCTAATCCTACCCGTAGCGATATCGCAATACACATCGGAATCGCTGTCCGCGAATTTCATGCGTTTTAACTGTAATGAGGTGCTCGGCGTCGTCAGCATCGTTCGCAGCTCTTGGTCGTGCTCCTGCGATTTTTCCAATTCTTTATAATCTAATGCCGCGGCGATGGATTCTACCCTCGACAGCGCGTCGGCTACCTCGTTGTTTTTACCACTGATATGCCTTATATCTGTGGTATATTGTGCTATTAAATCTAAATATCGAAATTGTCTCGGTGTACACTTATCTGGCTTCTGCCTGAACGCGTACGTTATCGGTTTATGGTCGGTATATACTGTGAACGTTCGACCTTCTAACGCGTGTCGAAACTGCTTAATGGCCGAATAAATCGCTAGCAACTCGCGATCGTACGCGCTGTACTTTCGTTGCGGGGGCGACAAAGATTTCGTGTAGAAACCCAACGGCTGCCACGAATCTCCTTGCCGCTGTTGCAAAGTAGCGCCTAGCGCGAAATCCGACGCGTCTACCATAATCGCGAGACGCGAACTACTAGACGGGTGTGCTAATAACGCGGCGTCTGCTAACGCGTTCTTCATTTGACTCATCGCGGTTTCTGCTTCGGTCGACCATTGTATCGGAGCATCGCTCTTCAACTTCCGTCCTCTCAACAGATGGTTGAGGGGGGTTTGCAAGGATGCCGCGTTCGGTATGAACCTTCTATAAAAATTTATCATGCCTAAAAATCGTCGAAGTTGTTTGACCGTTTTCGGCTTCGGGAAATCTCTTATAGCCTTTACTTTTTCCGATATAGGTTTCGTGCCCTGGGCGCTTACCGAATACCCGAGGAAGTTTATTTCCGACGCGGCGAACACGCATTTCGTCGGATTAATTATTACGCCGAATTCGTTTAGGCGCGTGAAAAGCTGCTGCATGTGTAGCTTATGCTCCGTCTCGTTTCGCGACGCAACCAATATATCGTCCAGATATGCATAGCTAAAATCTAAACCTCTAAGAACCGTATCGATAAAACGCTGGAAGGTCTGAGCGGCGTTTCTTAGTCCGAATGGCATAACGGTATATTCAAATAAACCGAACGGTGTTGTAATCGCGGTTTTCGGGATGTCGGACGGATGTACCGGAATCTGATGGTACGCTCTTACTAGATCTACCGACGAGAATATTGTTTTTCCGTCTAACATACGCGAAAAGTCCTCGATATGCGGAATCGGGTAACGATCGGGAATCGTCCGGGCGTTTAAAGCGCGATAATCGCCACAAGGCCTCCATCCGTTTCCCTTCTTCGAAACCATATGCAGAGCCGAAGCCCACTGGCTCTTCGAAGGTCGTATGTGGCCTTGGTTTAAAAGCTCTTCGAATTCGGTCTTCGCGATTTTAAACATTTCTGTTGACAATCTACGCGGTTTACAGAACGTCGGTGGTCCGGGTGTCGTATTTATATAATGTGCCACGCCGTGTTTTACCTGCCGCAAAGTTGTCGATGGTCGCACGATATTCGGAAATTCTGCCAATAGCCGGTCGTAAGCAGAGTCCCCGATAATTGTCTTCACCGATTCTGTTCCGTCCGTCGCTGTTCTGCCAGTGACAGATAAGGAAGTTGTCTGGTCCAGGAGTCGTCGATTTCGCAGGTCTACCAGCAAACCATAGTGAACAAGGAAATCAGCTCCAATGATCGGCTTCGAGACGTCCGCGATTATGAAGCTCCACTGGAAGGCACGTCGAAGTCCCAAGTTCACGTTGATGGTTTTTACGCCGTAGGTGCTGATGGTTGATCCGTTCGCTGCATACATTTCGTACGTCGTCTTATCGACTCGACCTTTGATACGCGTGCGAGGATACACGCAAAGGTCCGAGCCCGTGTCAATCAGGTACTCCTCTTTCGATACCCGATCGACGACGTAGAGGCGGCTCGTTCTTGGACCGTCACTGATTGCCGCATTCAGTGGCGCGTCTGCGCGTTTCCCGACACAAAATCACACGGCTGACGGCACTTAGTCGACTCGGTGCCAAATTGTCTGTGATACCAGCAGTGGCTACTACGTGCTGGAGAATCGCTGCGTTTGAAACTACGCGAACGCGATCTGCGGCGCGAATTTCTGCCGGATTGTTTTCGCATGCGACCGCGGGATAATTCAGCCACTTGCACTTGCAACTCACTTATTTGCTTCATTATCTGGTCCATCGCGCTGCCCTGTTCGACACTCGCGACTCGCACTGGCGCACTGTTCTCGCGTATCTGGTCCGCGATTTCAGCTAACTGGCTGAGCGGCAAGCCGGGTTGCGAATTTACTATCGCGCGGGTCATTGCTGGTAAACTTCGCGACCATAGCGTACGTAAAAATTCTTCGCTAGCTGTTGTACCTGCGAGATTCTGCATGTGTCGCAGAAATTGAGACGGTGTCCTGTCCCCGATTTCCTCCTTTGCGAGGAGCCGTTCAATCCGTTCGCTTTGGGATGCGGAGAGTCGGCGTAACAACTCCCTCTTCAACGTCGCGTACATCTCCGTGGCAGGGGGCTGGTTGAGGATGTCCTGCACCTCCGCAGCATACTTAGTCTGTAGCTGTGACATCACATAGTAGAACTTTGTACTGTCCGCTGTCACACCACTCAAAACGAACTGCGCCTCTATTTGTTTAAACCACACAGCTGGTTGTTCAGGACAAAACGGCGGGACACGGATGCCCATCCTGTTAACATCCGAACTCGCGGCGGAACCCTCGGTCGCACTATCCGACTCGGACGCTGTTTGACTACGTGTCGACGGCATTTCACGTCACTCCGTAATTTGTAAAAAAAAACTTGAACTGTAATCACGTCGGGCTGTCACCAATTTGAAGGGATTGTTGTAGGAGTGTTCAGGTTTTGAAACTGATTACAGTCGAACTTGTCTTTATTTTATCGACCGAGAGGTATAAAAGTTCCGCGTGACTTCTTCGATCGTTGGCGGTCGAACTCTATCTGTTTTGCGCCCGTTTCTTTTCGTTTTTCCTTCCGCCTTCGTACCCCCCTACTCCTTGTGCCCTCAGCACGCTTTTTCGGGGTAGGGGTGAACTTGGCGGCCGGCGTTTGCTGGTCAAAATTGGCAACGCAGCGGAATTTCCCAGGGCCCGCGGTACGTACCGCGGTCGGCCGCGGTCGTTCGGCCTCGCGTCGAAGACCCTTGGGGAAACCCAGGGTTTATGACACCAGCGCTTTACCATTGAGGCCGTTGGCAAGAATTCTCGACGAACATGCTTTTGCAAAGTAACTGTAAAAACGGCATACTCAAAAATAGCTTCGCTGTCGTCCGTGTCATAAACCGTGCTAGCCGTTTGCACGTTCTATACTTCGATGCTTGTACAGCTAGCCGCTACAAACTAAAATTTTAATTACTAATATTACTATAAATATTTCTTAGTATTAATGATTCATAGAATCAGTAACTGCCAAATTACCAAATATTAATAATTAATATTTTATCGTACAAATATTCCCGAAATCACAACGTTCATAACGAAAGGGTTGATAACTAATATTGCTTTAATAATTCATAAAATTAGTAATTGAATCAGCTGTTAATAATTAATATTACCTATAAAATTATTCCCAAAATTAGAGCGTCTGTAGCTAACGGGTTTAATTACTAATATTACTATAAATATTTCTTAGTATTACCAAATATTAATAATTAACATTTTATCGTACGAATATCCCCGAAATCAGAGCGTTCATAACGAAAGGCTCGTCATAAATATTTCTTAGTATTAATAATTCATAAAATCAGTAACTGACCAATATTACTAAATACTAATAATTAATACTATACCATAAGGTTAATTATATTTCGTCTAAGGGAGAGTAAGACATTCGTACCTTTTTTTTACGAACAATTTCGAAGCATGGATCTTTTCTAGTTTTATCGAGAAGATAATCGTAAAAGAACGAAGGCGATTCTTGTATCACGCGAGGCAAGAAACGTAGCCACGGAACATAGAAACGCGAGATAAACGCTTGATGATTAATGCGACCCATGTGTGTGCACCATGTGTGCACTCTTGACATTAAACTGGTGTCGTTGCTCGCAGCTACCGCGAAATAACCCCTCGTGTTTCCTTCCTGTTTCTATGCATCGCATCCTTCTGAAATGCAAGCTTTCGAAATTTCTTTTCTCCCTTTTTGAAATATTTCATTTTTCATTCAACCGATACGCTTTGAATATTCTTCATTCCTTTTGTCATATTATACGCCCACTTTTATGAAATATTGCTTTTTCTTTGAAATTGTGCGCTTTGAATTTTCGTTGTTTTCTTATGATTCATTCTTGCAGAAGTGGCGTGCTTTGAATATTCTTTTTATTTTTGTTATCAGCTTTGTGAAATATCGCGTTTCCTTCCTGAAGAATTTTCTTCTTCTCTCCCCAGCCCTTAGCAAAATCTCTCGTTTACTATTAATTATACGTGAAATATTTCTGTCGAGTTGCCGAGCTTTGAATTTTTATTTGTTAAACTGGCCTGCTTTGAATTTACTTTCTTATTTTTCTACCAACTTTCTGAAATATTGCTTTTATTATATATTCAAAATACTTTGAATTTTCTTCTTCTTTCCCCAGCCTTTATCAAAATCTCTCGTTTACTATTAATCACGAAAAGTATTGTACTTTCGTGAAGCAGCCAAGCTTTGAATTTTCCTGTCCTTCTTCAAACTGTTTGCCACTGAATTTTCTTTTCTCGCTTTGACCTGGTATACGTTGAATTTTCAAGAATCTCAAAGAACCCTCATGCGTTGAAAAAAAGGAAACTTAATCGTCGTTTGCAAACGTATCGTTCTACTTACCATAGTAAATAGACGACAAAAGAAGATGAACCTCTTTTTTTCCATCACCTTATTTCGTATCTAAACACCTCGTTCCAGTTGCACGATCGACCCCGTGCCCAAACGCCATATTCATCTTCCCCCCTAATCGTGTCAAGCATAACAAAAGTTTCCAAGTATCTAAATACTTATCCATATCGATTAATCGAATTAATTGATGTTTTTATTTCCATATAAATTTTCTTTTATCTCCTTTCGTCCATATTTTTAACACGTTGGCTACCGATGGCACCCGACATTTTTTACCCGACGAAATAACCTAGTTATCGAACTGAAAGGTTAAACTTAAAAATTAATCGATTCTATTCTTAACACGTTGGCTGCCACGGGGGTCACCGGTGACCGGCACCCGAAATTTTTTACAATCAAATAATTACTAACAGAAATGATAAAATAAACCACGGATAGCGTTAACATTAAGCTAATAATGCTAGCTATCGGATGGAAAAGTTAAATTTGAAAATTAGTTGATTGTATTATTAATAATTAGGATTTCAGTGTGTCTGACCACCCACGTCCGTTTTCACTGTGGCAGCCAACGTGTTAATAATTAGAGTTTCAGCGTGTCTGACTACGTACGTCCGTTTTCACTGCGCCAGTCAACGCGTTAAGTACCTAATTTGAGAAATTCTAATTAACAAATTTCTAATAATATGAACGATGGATCCATATGAAAATTCAGGTATCACAGTAGCGTATCCAGAGGTTTAACATAAAATTACTATTTGTAACAATTTGTATATTTTAACAGTTTTCTAAATAAAATAAAATACTATGCATCTCGTTATTCGCATTATCCGATGAAGATACAACGTTTTCGAATCCTTACAAAATAATTCATATTTTCGAAAGGTTAATGGTCGTGAAATATAAAAATTAAGATGTCATATTGAAAATCAAAAGCGAACGTGTTAATCGATACTCGACGTTTATCGATCGACGAACGAGAAAGACGTCGGCAACGAATTTGGTCATCAGAATCGTAAAAGTCGTTGACGATAAGACGTTTTCCTTTGTCGGATTTCTAGTATCGTTGCGCAACTGGCTCGTTTAACCGTAAACGGTGAATTGCATCATTGCGAGTCGTTTTTAATACCGCGTCGAACACCGAGGATGTTTAAACGTAAAGGAAAGATTTCAATTAAACGGCAGCCTTCGATTTCCGGTAATTGCGATCAGATAAATCGACGGATCATCGATGGTTTATTGGCGTGAAATTTGTTACCGTACATCGTACAAGATTGTAAATTATGATGAATTTATTTACAGATTTTCGGTACAGAATGTGGAAACAATTCAAATTAAATGGATAATTTAAATTTGTAACGAAACGGTGATCGGTTGCAATTTTCAAAAGTGAACAAATTATCGACTACGAAAGTGTTAACTCCGATGGTTTCACACTTGTTACCCGTTATATTTGCTTTTTGCAATCTTTCAGTTCCTTTACCTAGGATTGCCCAGTGCGTCCTATTTTTATCTTAGAATAATTTGATTTTCCAATTTCTCGCCAATCAGATAATGAAAGTTCGAAAATATTCTATGGTAGAATGATTGAAACGTCGACTATTACAATTTCATAAATTAAATTTTTCTTTTCCAGCTGCAAAGTATAATTCCAAATTTTATTAACACTTTTATCTACCGGTAGTTAATCGATAGGCTTTTTAATGCCACTGGGGTTTCACGAAAACCAATTAGCATACCTTCAAAAGGAAATTGGAAATAAGGGTTACCGAATTATAAAGTAGTATTGTTTATTTTTTCATTTTCGACTCGAAGCGCATCATTGTCGCGAATTCGTAAATATTGGCAATTTTTTCGTTTCAAATCGGAGCTTTTTGGTTCGCAGGAATTTCGCGATAAAAATGCACTCCGAACGCGAAGGGCTAACACACTATCCACCGGTCGAAAGTGAACAAAATTCCTGAGAATCAACAAGCTCCGATTTGAAACGAAAAAATTGCTAATATTTACGAATTCGTGCATTTTTATTCCTGTCATTAAATTAACTGTCTTCCGATATAAATAAAGTTTGTAATTTTGATTTGGAAAATTCTTCAACAAGTTTCACAGAAAGCTTGAAATTTCCAAGAAAATACGATCCTCCGTTTTACATAGATAATCGGCAAAATGGTATAATTTTTCCAATGGGTAAGCAACGTTTAATGTTGAAAGCGAGTCTTATCTCTGTCACCGCATAAAATTGCAGTCTGGCTATTCGAGTGCATCGATACACGTCGGTGCACGTGCGGCCGCTGATTGTTTTCCATTTAACATCCGACTTCCACGACAGCACCGCACGTTGCGTGCACTCGAACACGATTTTCACCTTTGCGCATAGTTACATACACGTATTATGTATACACCTACAAAGGCTCGAATTTAACTCGTATAATCGTGTGTGCGATCTTCCAATTTATCTAACACGTTAAGCGCCACGACAGTCATCGGCGACTGACAGCCGTGTACAATTAAATAACTGATAAAAAGAGGTATGAAATAAACTGCGGATAGCGTTAATATTAAGGTAATAATGGTGGGTATCGAATTGAAAGGTTAAATTTGGAAATTAATCGGCGGCATTCTTAATAATTAGGATTTGATCGTGTCTGACTACGTACGTCCGTTTTCACTGTGGTATTCAACGTGTTAATTAAGTAGAAAAATTTTAAAATAGTTATATGTAGGACACATTAAAATTGCAATTATTTCGAAAGATGGTTATTAATTTTTGAAATTAACTCTTGTGAGCTATTATAAATTAGGAATTTAAGAATTTAGTATAAATAGTAAATTATGAAACAGAAAAATTTCAAAATGGCCATATGTAGAACACATTATATTAAAATTGCAGTTACTGGAAAAACGGTTATTAATTTTTGAAATTAACTCTTGTGAGCTATCATAAATTAGGAATTTGAGAATTTAGTATAAATAGTAAATTATGAAACAGAAAAATTTCATAATGGCCATATGTTGAACACACTACATTAAAATTGCAATTATTCGAAGGACGATTATTAATTTTGAAAATTTATAAATAACAAATTTTGAAATAGAAAAATTCCAAAATGGTCATATGTAGAACACATTATATTAAAATTGCAATTATTCGAAGGACGGTTATTAATTTTTGAAATTAACTCTTGTGAGCTATCATAATTTAGTATAAACAGTAAATTCTTGAATATTCGATGACCCTTTAATAGTCGTCGAGCTTACACTGTATACTTCTATTATTTTATACCATTATTAATTATTAGGCCGTATGGTACATAATATCTTAGGATTTCGTAGCAGTTTGAAAATTCATCATTTTAACTTGATATCAAACAAACATCGCAGTCGGTCCATCGTCAGCACTTCCTTTGGAGTCTACTGTCGATATAATCACATTTAATATAACATTTAACGCGAGTAGAATCGCACGGCAAAGAAAATTTCATTTAAAAATAAAAACGCGTCGAATTTATTGATATTAGCTCAATTTTTAATAAAAATTAAAGAAATTTTATTTCTTTAACAAATACTTCCTACGATATTAAGAAATTTTGATATCTGTAAGACAGAATGTTGAAATTTATAAGACAGGCCAGTCTGCGTATAAATAGTTTCTAAACGAGATAATGAAAGATTCATTTAGCGTATTAAAACGGAAACAGCGTGTCTCTGAACTTCCGAAAGTGTAAATAGGAAGAAGGATAACATAAACCTTGAACACGATCGATGTAGGCACGACAAGGAGCATACGTATTAACGATTTGTCATAATCGAAGAAAGACGAAGAAAAAGAACAGGGTGTGTAAAGCTACGATTACATCGACTCATCTTTAATCGACATGATTGAAATTCGTATTCCAGTAGAGCATCGTGTACAGAAATCGAGCGATTGCGAGTAAATTACAGAATTGAGAAGAGTCACGATTTCACAAGGTAACGACCGATACAGATGGAATCGGTAACGATACCGGTCTAAAGGACTAAACCTAGAGTTTCGTAACGACGAAAGGTCAGCATTGCTGATGCACCACGAAGAGACCACCACTCGTTCTGCTATACATCCTTTCCCATATTACACCGAAGGCCTTTCTCTTTCACCGACTTCTTACTCGTCTTCGCACTTTCCCAACCACCTACACCTAGACACCTTTGCCTGTCAATTAACATTTTTTTGCAATTTGACACGTCGATTGCCACAACGAACGGTAGACATATGGTAGAAAACGAGATAAAACTTCAATTATTCACTGGACGATAAGTTAATTATCAAAATTTGATATTGGTTTGGTATTAACGTTATTCACGGTTCGATTTTTTCTTTCTTTTTTTTTTTTTTTGTTGGTTGAACCATCGTGATAAGTCGATGTATTTGATGAAATGACGTGATGGTTTTTGAGAAATTTGAATATTTAGAGAAAATTTGAGGTAAGGGGAAGTTGTATGTTGATTTCTTATGTATACGTATTATTTTGAAATTAAATATCATTTAGCTTGTAATTAAGTAGTGCTTAGTTTGTGATTAAATATCGCTGCGCAGTGATTACTTAGTGATTGAGTGTTATTTAATAGGTTTTACTTTGTCATCGGTATTATTTAGCGGGTATTACTTTGCAACTAGTATTACCTAAAAATATTACTCTGCAATTAGTAATACCTAAAAATATTACTCTGCAATTAGCATCATCTGAAAATATTACTCCACAATTAGTATTATTTTAAAATATCACTCTGCAATTAGTATTATTTAAAATTATTACTTTACAATTAGTATTACCTAAAAATATTACTCTGTAATTAGTATTACCTAAAAATATTACTCTGCAATTAGTATCACTTGAAAATATTACTCTACAATTAGTATTACCTAAAAATATTACTCCGCAATTAGTATTATTTAAAATTATTACTTTACAATTAGTATTACCTAGAAATATTATTCTGCAATTAGTATTACCTAAAAATATTACTCTGCAATTCGTATCACTTGAAAATATTACTCTACAATTAGTATTATTGAAAAATCTTACTCTGCAATTAAATATAATTTATTAAGTATTCCTTTGGAATAAAATATCGCTCTAATAACCACTGCTACATAACAAAACATTTACAATATCACCTTTCTTTACTAAAAAAAAAAAAACAAAAGCAAATCGATTCTGGTCTCCAAACAAGCTTCCCAACACGAATATTACGAAACAACTACCTTCGAAGGATAAAGAAAGAAATAGATGAAAGAAAAAAAAAAAATCCAAGGAACTTCTAACGGTTCCATCCGGTAGCTTGTTAACGAGTATCACCGTCGAGCCTGCTCGAATATTAGATAACATAGAAACGAGGATGGTTCAACACGTTCGTTCTTCGATGTTGACGTAATGACGGGCTTATAGGACGATTAAAATGGGGACAAAAACGTCCCCGGATGTTCTACTTGTTTCTAGTAATAATACGACCGACCGGAGCGATTCCGTTATGCAACTTTGATACGCGGATGACAACGAACGGCTGTTTCTGATGACGTTCTCATTTCTGGATGCGATATTATACCGTAAACACGCAAACGTTCGTAATAAAATCACTGGACTCGGGAACACCGGTGATTACTAGCACGCAAGGATCGATCGATGTGTCCTGTTAGTTAAACATAAAAAGGAAGCTCCTTCAAAACCTTTGTAACGACGTTTCACATTCTGTTATCGCATTTTGTGCACTTGGAAAGGTGTAAAGATGAAATCCTTTTTTTTTCTAGAAATTTCAGAACGTAAGTAGTTCACAAAAAGACAGTATAAGAGTAGAAAATTGAACAGTGAGTCATTCGAACATCCTAATTTCTTCTTTTGATAAATCAATCCCTTAAAAATAAAGGGGTAAGTGTCGTTAAATCAACCCCACAGAAATAAACAATTACCCTTGTTTTTAACCCTTTTGATTACGAAAGAAACATATACGTCTAGTGTATCTTAAGGGGATGATGCGCAATGTTTCTATGCACATTTTTCTGGACCGATAACAGCCGAACGATGAGGAGGAGCGATTTGTGCGAATAACAGGCGCGAAATGTTTCAAGGTTCTCTCTTCTCCATCCACGTATGCTCGCTTAACGATCTTAAATGGCTCGGTACCGGCTTTTCATATAGGCTGATACGATTATCTCGTTAAGGACCGACGGTGTCTCGCTCGATGGGTCGATGTGTCGTGCCAGATTCCGTCGCTTCGATTCAAACGGATCAAGATTTTCCGTTCGAACATCGTCATAGCATCGAATATATCAAGTCTGTACATATATTTTTCATGTAAATGTTTGTGGAGAAATTGATGAACTTAGAGCAGGCGTCGGCAAACTATGATCCGCGGGTCACCAAGTGATCCACTTGAGTTCCGCAAATAAAGTATTAATATATAAAAATAAATTATAAAACATAAACACGAAACGAACATTTTGAGCTGGTGTAATTTTCTATAGTAGAATTTCTTCTAGTGTTAATAATCCCTGACGTCTATATTTCCTAGTGTAGTTATCCCTAGCGTCTATATTCCATAGTCTTATTATACCTTGGATGAATAATCCCTAGTTTCAATACTCCCTGGTGTAAATAATCCCTAATGTCAATATTCCCTAGCGTAGTTATCCGAAGCGTCAATATCCCTGGTGTAATTGTTCGAAGCGTCAATACTCTATAGTATAATTTCGCAGGTTTGTAATTTTCTCCAGTATAATTATCCCTAGCGTATATATTCCCTATTCTTATTATACCTTGGATGAATAATCCCTAGTGCAGTTTTCCCCGGTGTAAATAGTCCCTAGCGTCTATATACCCTGGTGTAATTATCCCTAGTGTCAATATTCCCTAGCGTAGTTATCCGAAGCGTCAATATCCCTGGTGTAATTGTTCGAAGCGTCAATACTCCCTAGTATAATTTTGCAAGTTGTAATTTTCCCTAGCGTCTATATTCCATAGTCTCATTATACCTTGGATGAATAATCCCTAGTTTCAATACTCCCTAGTACAGTTTTCTCTGGGGTAAATAATCCCTAGGGTCTATATACCTTGGTGCAATTATTCGTTGTGTAGTTATCCGAAACGTCAATATTTCCTAGTGTAATTGCCCGTGGTGTTAATACTCCCTAGTATAATTTTGCAGGTTTAAATTTTCCTTAATACTATTATCTCTGGTGTCTATATCCTCTAGTCTTATTATACCTAGGGACAACAATCCCTAGTTTCAATATTGCCTAGTATAAATAACCCCCAGTGTCAATATTACCTAGTACAATTTTCTCCGGGGTCAATAATCCCTAGTGAAAATAGTCCCTATTGTAAATATCTACTAGTATAATTATCCCTAACGTAAATATTTTCTAGCGTAATTACCCCTAGTTCCAATAAACCCTGATATCAAATACCCCTATTTCTAATAATCTCCAGTAACTTTCAAATATTACTCAAACGGTAAAACCTTTTCAACATATTGTAACAGTTTTCTCAATAAAATTTATCATATCAGTCATTAACAGACTGTTTCAAAATGAAAATACCCATTGACCCGAACTGTCTTCTTAATAGTCACATTTTACTTGATTTTGACCCGTAACTGAAAAAGGTTGTCGACGCCCGACTTGGAGAATCCTTGTCGAATCATCAACGAACCAACGAATTAAAAAGTCATTTTGGTTTATGATCAACGATGCACAACACGGGTACAATAACTTGGGTCGCATGACGAATGCAAATCAGATATTAACGTCGAATCATCGATCCTCTAATCCAGGTATGCCGCGTACAAATTAAATTGTTCGGCTCGAGGCCATCGATGAGTACATTTCTATTATTACTCT
This sequence comes from Stelis phaeoptera, assembly GCA_943735885.1. Classification (NCBI taxonomy): domain Eukaryota; kingdom Metazoa; phylum Arthropoda; class Insecta; order Hymenoptera; family Megachilidae; genus Stelis; species Stelis phaeoptera. Next base: position 14,155,811 of record OX030932.1, on the reverse strand, counting down.
CTGTTTGAAGGAGGTCTTTAACATGTTTCACCACTGACACTGACTGATGACTCGCGAGTATTTATCATGCACGAAATCAGTGAAGATAGCGACATAAAAATTAGAAATATTAGAAATTATAGAAGTTATATTCTGCGTGTCGTTTATATAGGTACTATTATATGTTATTTCTTAGATTACATAGAAAGATTAAGGTTTTCATATAGGATATTAAATGATTAAATAACTGTTAACCCTTCGCACTCGAGTGTCGTCGATATTTATCCGAGTATTCGAAAATGCGAAATGTAAGTTTCGTTCGTATCAGAATATAGAAAATTAAGGAAGGGAATTAAAAAAAAAAATAGATTCTTTGAGTGGCAGAGTGAAAACGGACGTGCGTAGTTAGACAGCGATAAAATCCTAATTTATTATTATAATTACATTTAACCTTTCAATTCGATAGCCAGCATTGTTAGCTTAATATTAACGCTATCCACGATTTATTTCATTTGATTATAAAAAATTTTGAATCTCGATCATTGGTGACCTGTTCGATTTTTAGAAAATATTGATAAACTGTTCCGCAGAATTGTTAAACGATTGGGATCAGGTGGTTTAGAATGTTTGCGAAGGTTGTTTGTGAAAATTTGGAGGAAATACGAATTGAAATTATAAAATTATGGATACAGATTTATTTCGTAGGATTTTGAACTATTTTTGGACATAATTTTGATAAAATATAAATTAAAATTACAAAATTAGGGGTGTGGGATTATCTTATAGTATTTTTAAATACTCTTAGGGAAAATTTTGACAAAATACGAATTAAAACTACAAAATTAGGGATACAGATTTAATTGGTAGCATTTGATAATATTTTTGGGCATAATTTTGATAAGACATTAATTAAAGCTAATCAGAATATAGACAATCAAGGAAGGGAATAAAAATAAATAGATTCTTAACACTTAACACGTTGAGTGGCAGAGTGAAAACGGACGTACGTAATCAGACAGGTAAAAACCTAAGTATTAACGATTTCATATTCGATACCCACCATTATTAGCTTAATATTAACGCTATCCACGGTTTATTTCATTTGATTGTTAAAAATTTTCGACGTCGGTCACCGGTAACCACCGTAGCAGACAACGTGTTAATTAATAAAAAATCATTTCAGTCCCGTTTTTATCCACGTAGCAACATTGTTTATTTCGAAGGGTGATCGTAGAAAAGTTCTGTTAGGTCCGGTTCTCCCTTTTGTTTGAACCACGATCCGTGAACCGTGATACGAGATGCGTCTCTCGTCCTTTCGACCGTGTACACCGGAACGTTCGTTCGGTCGATTAGAAATTGCTTCACTTTCGTTTCCAGTCGATCCTCTTTGTATCTCGACCTAGCAGTCTGCTACATTGCTACGTGATCGAACACTTTCCCGACTACGACTAACCCGTTAAAATTGTCTTTCATCAATAATTCATAGAAAATCGCGAACCTTTTTATAAATAGGTTCAGACTTCCTGTCCTGAAATAAAACATTTGATTTTTGTTATTAGATTGTTACGTAGGAAATGTTTGATTTATAATGGCAGTTTTAAGCCTTTGAGAACGGAACACTTTTACGCTTGACACAGTAAACGCACGGAATATTATTTAATTAAAATGAAGTAAGCAGTATTTTTATAAAAAATCTCTGTTCTTTGCACTTATTGTTACGATTTGTGTCATGAATATACAGGGTGGCCCGTAACTAGTGTGGGAGCCGGAAATGGAGGGTAGGTGAGACAATTCTGAACAACAATTTCTTTTGGGAAATTGTTCTTTGGGGCTTCGTTTTTGAATTATTAAGGAAAAACACTGACCAATCACAGCACGAGTAGAGCGCGCGCTCAGTCGTGATAGGATAACCATGAGTAGAACGAATCACGGCTTAACTCTGATTGGTCCGTGTTTTTCGTTAATAATTTAAAAACGAAGCCACATCCGACATTTTTGCAAAGGAAATTATTGTTCAGAATCGTCTTAGCTGCCCCCTATTTCCGACTCCTACACTAGTTACGGGACACCCTTTATGTACGAATCTGTAAGTTGCTGTGACGCATATACTCTTATGCGTCGATAATCCGCAAAAAGTTAAGTAAATGTAGATTTTTTTCAAGAAATTACAAGTTTTCTTCTTTCGTTTTATACATTTTTCTCGTGCTTCACAGAAATCTAAGAAAGACACGATTGAACGTGTAACTGTTACAAAATTTCGATGATAATTTATCATAATAATTCATAATCTTATTTCAAAATAAGAATCATGGGAATCTGCACATTTTCTTCAACGAATCAAAACGCTTTACGATTTTCGCGAAAATCATGTCGACGCATATTTGATAAAAACTTGAAAAGGATGCGTCAGAATAGGTAAATATTGAAAAATAAGAATTATCCTTGAAAGAGGAGATTTTAAGCTTCGAATCGATGTATAAAACATCCCAAAGACACGAATGTTTATCGAATAAGAAAATTTATAAGATTTATAAAACAGCCTAATATTTTGTTCTATCGTGATACGATTTCTGAGGAATTTTCGTCCGGGATAAACGACAGAAAGCTCACGATCGGTGGAAAGTTTGTAAAAATGTACGGTCCAGAAGGCAAACCGTGCAGACGATTTTCATTAACCTACTTGTTTCCGGTAGGCCTCGATCGAGCATCCTGTCGATCGAGCCTCTTACCTTGCGATCGTTGGACAACGATACAATATTATCTTCCATTATGCATTATCAAATGAGATTCGAAATATTAACCCTTTGCTCGTAATCGGGTTTAATCTAATTTTCCAGCTATGCTTAGAAATATTTGAGAATCTGTTGATTTTTATTCCCTTCTTTAATTTCCTATATTTTGATACGGATGAAACTGAAATTTCGGATTTTAGAATACTCTGATAAATTAAATATGGTGTCTCAGAGGCACCAGTCGAGTGCAAAGAGTTAATAGTCCCTTTGTGTTTCGTTAGAATAGTCATATCACGTCCTTAACACTTTAACTGGCACGTCAGTCGTACACGCATGCAGTATTAATATCCTATCAATTACTTAATTAGAAAATCGTCGTATTAGCTACTCCAAATTCTGAAAAATTGTTTTGGGAGAAATAAATGCTTCGCTTAACGAAGTTTTCATCGCCCAAATTTAGCCTATCATTTTATTAACTCCTTATAAAGAATTAAACAAAAAAAAGAAGAAGATAAGATATCAGAAGTTGTCTGTAGAAATGAAAGAATTTCTGAAAAGAAGAATCTAATTTCTATAAAATTTCTTAACGCTTCGACGATTAGAATCAAATTCGCTAATAGTTATATCAAGAAATAGTTTAATTTATTTATCCTGACTGTTTGAAATAATTCCACGTATAAAACATAGATCAATTATCACGCTTAACATTGCCGAGTGATGTTTTCTAGCAAGGAGCTTCGAAACCAAGGAATATATTCAGGAATGTAGAATCGCATTGCGGAACGGGCGGATAAAACGCATTGCAATCGCGTAATTAGGATCAAACGCATCGAAAAAGCCGTGCATTGTTTCGTTCCCTTTGTTCGTTTGGTAATATTGTTGAAAATCTGTCTCGATCTAATTAATCTCAACACCGATCGCGTTAAATGATAATATGTATTGCGATGGAAAAAAAAAAGAAGATAAAGAAGGGGTTGTTAACGTAATCACGTTAGGTAGATGAGATCGGATTTTCAAGTTGGTTACTCGATCACAGTCTTGGATAAGAATTTCCTCGCGATTCACGCAACCGAACGAGCATATTTCTAAATCGTTTCGAGTTGCATCGAAATCAGATTCGAGATAAAAGCAGAGGTTGTTGTTCGTTGATCGAGGTTCGAAAACGAGAGGCTCGTTTCTGTTGGATTTTCGGAGAATTTTGATAAAGTGTTCCGTAGAAGTGTTAAACGAATGGGATCAGGTGGTTTGAAATGTTTGTGGAAATTTAAGGGTAATGTATAGGGATGTGGGCTTATTTCGTAGGAGTTTGAAATATTTTTCGGCATAATTTTGATAAAATAATAATTAAAATTGGAAAATTAGGGATATAGGTTTATTTCGTAGGAATTTTGAAATATTTTTGTGCGTAATTTTGATAAAATATTACTTCGAATTACAAAATTAGGGATATCGGTTTATTTTGTTGGATTTTGAAATATTTTTAGGGGGAATTTAGACAAAATACGAATTCAAATTATAAAATTAGGGATACGGATATATTTCTAGGAATTTTTAAATATTTTTGGACATGATTTTGATAAAATATTAATTAAAATTGCAAAATTAGGGATACAGGTTCATTTCGTAGGAGTTTGAAATATTTTTCGGCATAATTTTGATAAAATAATAATTAAAATTGGAAAATTAGGGATATAGGTTTATTTCGTAGGAATTTTGAAATATTTTTAGGCATAATTTTAATAAAATATTAATTCAAACTACAAAATTAGAGATGTGAGATTATTTTATAGTATTTTGAAATATTTTTGGGCATAATTTTGTTAAACTATTAATTCAAATTATAAAATTAGGGATGTAGGTATATTTCTAGGAATTTTGAAATATTTTTGGGTATAATTTTAATAAAATATCAATTAAAATTACAAAATTAAGAATATAGGTTTGTTTTATATTTTCACATAGATTGAAAATATCAGCTAAAATGATAAAACCAAGGGTATAGATTTTTGCTCAGTATTTTCAAATATATTTAATCAAAATTTCCCATTCCTCAACAAAACCAGTCCATAATCCGAATTTTAAACCCACTTATATTTCAAACTCTTCAAAAATTTAAAAATATAATAATTCCTACCTTGTACTACAATTCCCTCGTTTTATGCAAATCACAATGGTATCAGGTGTAAAATACGAGCAAGCAAATTTCAAATTTACCGTAATAGTTCAATGTTGCACGATCGTACAAAGGTTCAAGAAAATCGCATAAAAAACTGTGTTTCTACGAAATTTCTTTTTCGATCAATTTCTTACCCGATTTTTCAAACAAGATAAACGATTGTTCCCAATCGTTTGCAACAATGTTACATTATATCGTAGAAGAAAAGGAAGGAGTTTGCTTCCCGGATCGGCTCGATTGGCAGAATGAATCTCTCTTTCTGTCGTTGAATAACACCAGTTTAACTTGATTGGTGCACCCTCGTCCTCTTTTCGAGTCATTATTTATAGAGAGGAATGTGTAATACAACTTACACACACACACACACGCAAATACAATACAGATACCTTTTCTTATTCGAGTTCATCTATTGATTACCAGTTCTAAGAAATTCAAATTTAACCCTTTGTACAACGTACCCTGGATAGAGCCAATTGAAACATTTGATCGTTTAACGATAGAAATACCGTGGTATAACTTTTCCAAATGTATGAAATTTGTTTGTTAAAAATTTCAATCGAAACAAATATCAGTCGATAATCTTATGCTAATTTTTTAAGGATACTTTTTAATTCTTCCGCTGTTAAATTTAGACAATAATTTTAGATCACAGGTTTATTATATTATTCTCGGTATGGAACTTTTTCACTTTTTTTTAATCTTGTGATGTGCGTATAATCTTTTTGAGGAATTCCGTAAAGTCATGATAGATGAATGATTATAGTTTCCATCAGGAGCAAATCCCGTTACCAGGATTTATGTAGGATACGAACATTCATCAAACGTACGCCAGCAGAAATAATACTCAAGACATACACTAACGTTCAAAAGTTTACGATATCCTTTTAGTTAATGATTTTATTTTCAATATTTATTGGGGTGAAATTTGATATATCGTTTTTATAGTATTTTACTTGCTTGGTTGATTAAACTTTCAAGTATTTGAAAATATTGCTTGTAATTGACTTAATTAAAATCGTCTCTATCAATAACAGATGACAAATTCTTATAAAAGTTTATACGTCACCTAGATATGGGTGACATGATGCTTGAAGTGTTAAATACAAATTGCAACATGCAACATTTTAACTTTTATTTAGCTGCCGAGGTATAGTTTTGTACATTAGAAATGAGTTTATGAAACGTTACGAACCAAGCTGTTTTTCCCCGTGCATATTTCTAGTAAGAGTAAAATATTTAAGAATAAGTATTTTTATTAGTACATGTACCCAAACTTTTGGCCGGTAGTGTATGTTATTAACTTTTTGATAGTTTAAATTCCAAATAAATCTCAAAAGTAATGAAATTAAATTTAATTTAAATAATCTTAAGTATTTAAACTCGATCGATAACCAAAAGAATAAATTCCAAAGTATTATATTCCAATAATTTAATCTTTAATGTATTAATTTTTGGGTCAATTGGAACGCTATATATTAAATTAAATTTAATTTTAATAATCTTAAGTAATTAAACTCGATCGATAACCAAAAGAATGAATTCCCAAATAAGCGCAATTGCAATTCCTAACTTTCAATTAAAGGTTTAAGTTAAACTGAGGCAAATTAGGTGATATGGGTCATCATGACCCAGCTACAAATCGGTATCGTTCGATCGCAAACGTTTGCTCCAGAAGTGTAACTCACATTTTGCGCAACAGTTGTTGTAGGTTGCTTTTTTTTTTCACGGCCTTAATTTTGTTTGCTCTTTTTACCATCGGTAGTGACCCAAATAATTTTCGACTGACCATTTCCAACTGATCGGATCGTGTTTGTTCTTCACGAACGACTCTGTTGTTAAACGGTAACTGAACATTTTATGTAAAGAACATCGGTGGAGGTTTTCTTTTTATGAAACTTTAGGATAATAAAATTGTAACTATTCGTTTTATATTAAGAATCTTAATGGAGCGTTTATGTAATCATTTTTATTATACTTTAAGCTTTAAATTGATGGATCGTGAGTGCTGTTTTGCGATACTTTTATGTCATGAAATCTTGTCAGACTCTAAATATTTCGAATTAGTCATCTCTAGTTTTAACTTTGTTGTAAAATGGTAATCAGCCGTTTTGTGTTAAGAATCTTAATAGGGCGTTTATATAGATATTTTTATTATACTTTGACCTTTGAATTGATGTATCGTGAGTGCCATTTTGCGATACTTTTCTGTCATGAAATCTTGATAAACCGTTTGTCATCGTTTGCGGTTACTTCGTTGTAAAATGGCAATCCGTCATTTAATCTTAAAATCCACGATGGATCGCCTATGCAGTAATTTTCTTCAAGCTCTAAGCTTCAAATTGACACGTCGCAACTGCCATTTGGCAATACTTTTCTGTCATAAAATTCTATCACACTTCACAGGTCTCCAAATCGCACCCCGTTTGCTGCAACTTTGTTATAAAATAACAATCCGTCATTTAATCTTAAAATCCACGATGGATCGCCTATGCAGTAATTTTCTTCAAGCTCTAAGCTTCAAATTGACACGTCGCAACTGCCATTTGGCAATACTTTTCTGTCATGAAATTCTGTCAGACTTTCTGACAAAATTACACCAACCTAATAATTTGTATAATTAATTAATTATCTCCATTCGTTGGACCAGCTTCTCATCGTCTTCTGACGATCGCAATCTCTTTTGACTTTCAATGGATCGTTATGTGGCTCGTAATTCTTCGTTGAATCGATTATTCTCAGAACACTTTCGAACACCAGACGTCTGCCCGCTTACGGCCGCGTTATATCGTGCATCGTAAAACTGATCTTCTTCGGTGTATTACAACTTTCGAAACAGGAAGCGTCTTTCCCGCGCACGTCCATGAGGATATTAAAAAAAAAAAAAGAAAAAAAAAAGAAAAAGGATTCATATTCCGTTGGTGATCCGGTCTGTTTCCTTGGAACGCAGCCTACCAATAATTTTTGCACGGGCGGTTTGTTTGTTTAAAAGAAAGATTCATCCGGAACGAGAAGGGAATTTTAACCAGATGTTCCTTTTTGTTTTTTGTTTTTTATTTTAATGTCTCGTTTGGAATTTTAAACGACTCGATTTGGAATTTTTATATTAATGATGAAGTATACCGTTAATATTGGTAATTCTAGTAATACTTGTTTAGGTATATTGTATATTGTTATTATTATTATTTGTTTGGGTATACCGTGGTTATTTATTGGGAATTGTGAAAGATTTGGTTTGGAATTTTTATATTAGTAATATTTATTTAGGTATACTGTTAATATTAGGAATTTTGTGTTATTAGAGGAAAATATTAAAGACTGAAAGCATAAAGATAAGGAGAATTTATACTGGTGCAATCAAATATAATTTATTTAACAGCGTTAACCTTGTTTTTTTCTCAAGTGAACTATAAACCAGATTTATTCTGTTGCAAGTTGAAGAGGAATACGTATGCGTATTCGGTACAGTTATGAGGTCAATTATGTTATAATTGGAACGTAGTTGAAATACATAAAGAGGAGATTTACTGAATCACTCTAATAACACTATTGAAACGCATAATATTTATGCCAATATATTAGCTTTCCACTCTGATTGTGCGAAACTTTATTAGAAATTTATAGATCTCTAACGGTTGTATTCGAATTTTCATCGTAACAAAGATATTTGCAAAATAATCGTACAAAATCATCTTAGAACATGGTACCATTAAACTTAAATACATTATCATATTACTGTAAGATTGTTTAGAATTTCAAATAGCCATCTAAATCTTTCTTTCATTTTCGAATCAAAATCCTTCAATATTTGTAATAAAAGAATTGTGAGAAAAAAAAAAACAAAATCTTAACGTATCAACGTAAATGAGAAAAAAGTGTGTTCAACAAAATTCTCAAAGATTTATACAATACTTTACAGACACCGAAATACTACTATATGAACGACAAAAAATATATAAAAGGTATAATTACTTATCTTAAGAAAATCAAAATACTAAATAAAAAATTATTACCAGATACAAACTAATCGGTATATGTAAAATACATTGAAGTAAAACACAAAATGTAATAAAATAACAATGCATTACAATGCGATCGCTAATTAAATAAATAAACAAATAAAAAAGAAAAAAGATACTATTGAAAATTCCTACGTGATAACCGGTTATCCACCAAATCGATATGATCGGTTACTAAATGAAAACTAATTAACAAACATTATTCATTTATCTATAAATCAATCGATGCGATCAAAGTCGGATATTAATCAAAAAAGAGGGTTGTCGCATTTAATTTTCCAGCCGCTATTTCCTTACCAAACTAATACCACTTATCCACTTAATTTCCTCTTAACTCTAAACAGTCTCCTTAATTAACTAACCCTTTAATCCTTAAATATTACAAAAAAAAAACAAATGACCCACCTTCATCAACCTCAAAAAACAAAATTCCTTCCTTAAAACAAAAACTGTTAATTTTTGTAAGAATTACCAGAATTGGAAAATGATGGTGCGAGTCCCTGAAGTCGAAATGACTCACCCCGTATATCCCTTGCCCGTCTTCCCATCTGTTCCCACTGTCCATGGGGTCCTGTGGGCAACACCCCCCCTACCCTCTCCACACCCCTCGTCCATACCTTGGTATTTTCCCCACCGTCCTCATCGTTCTCGCTCGTCGGGTCTCCTATTCAAACAATTCGTCCGCCGTTGGTCGCCAGTTACTCGCGAGACGTTCGTCGTGTAACACCGTGTCTTGTCAGCTTCGTTTCCGTTTCTCAGCACCACGGTGTTACCTTATCACACACCCTCTTCTTCCCTTTTTCGATTCACCGACATTTTCCTCGACGTTCTCGGGGAAAACACCTGGTGCAACAGGTTCGTTCGAGTTCTTCCTACTTTTCTTATTTTCGAAAAAATCATGTAGTGAATGGACCGTTCGAAGATTTAGGCCGGATTTTGGGAGGAATTGTTTGGAACTTGTTGTATTCGTTTGGCTCGACGGTGGACTTGAGTTTGTCGTTGGTTTTGGGACAGAATTTTCTGGTGAATTTGTATAGCTTTTTGTGTGAAGAATTTGTATGAAAAATTCTTCTGTGTTTATTAAAAATTGTTTATTCGTGATAGATTTTGGAGCAGATTATCTTACGCTTGTTGAGCGTGTGAATTTTGAATATTTTGAAAGGAATTATATGTAGTTGATATTATTGGTTATAGGTATAGTATCGAGAAGTTGAATTCTGAGTATCTTTATTGACGCAAAACCGTGACTCATCGGAGCTAATTATTTTCCACTTTCCTCGACGAAACTTTGAAGTAATCGAACCGGCTGAGAATCTCAATGGAACCTTATGTACCGAACTCTGGAAATTGTTACTAAATATTCCCAAGTGATAATTAAAATAATTATAATAGACGTTTGGAACGATTGTTAACGTTTCCAAGCAATCGAGCAAACTCGGAATAAATTCTGGGAATTGTCGAAAATTGACAGTAAAGAATAATCGAACAAACCCAGAACTTTTTACTAAAAATTCGCAATAAACTTTGACGAACATCAACGATCCGAAGTGATCGAAACAGTTAAGAATTCGTGGACGAACGAAGACGACACGTTCGGGGACCGGACGTTACGGAACGAAACAGGAATTTCGAGGATTCAAAGGAGAGGTACGACAAAAATCGACGAGGTCGCCTCGAAGGCAAGTCCAGGCTACCTGGCACGGATAATCGAGAGAAGAAAGTTCGTTTGGGAGTTGCTGCATCCGGTTCGAACACGACGAAGAGACTGTTTAACCATCCTTCTTTGTCCTGATCCGTTCGACACAACAATTTCGTTGTTTCTACGCTGAATTTCAGCCCGATTCGCGTAACAATCAAAGAAGGAGAAGAAGAAGAAGAAAGTTTATAGCGGAATGAAGTGCAAGAAGATTTCATTCGTCGGAGTGTAAGAAGCTAGAGAATGAAAGGTGACGAGTGAAGTTTTGTGGACAGGATTGAATGGAGCTGATTGGAAAAGATTTTTATCGTCTTTCGAGTTGGATGAGCCGTTTCTTCGTGTTTCTCGTGAGTATATATTATTGGATTTTTGAGACTTTAGAAATGTCAGTTACTGGAATTCGGTGAATAATGTTTCGTAGATTTTTACTTTCAGAATTTTGTAAATTCTGAATATTAGATTTGCAAGAATTCCGGTATTAAGGTTTTGTCAATTCCAAATATTCGATTTCCAAGTATAGAATTTTATAAATTTCAGTATTAGGAAATTCTAAATTCTAAAAATAGAATTTTGCAAATTGCAATATTAGAACTTTACAAATTCCAATATTAGGATTTTGCAAATTCCAGCATTACAGTTTCGCAAATTCCAAATATTATATTTCCAAATATAGAAGTTTACAAATTCCAGTATTAGAAAATTCCAAGTTCCAAGTAATAGATTTCTAAAAATAGAATTTTGCAAATTCCAGCATTAGAGTTTCGCCAATTTCAAATATTAGATTTCCAAAAATCGAATTTTGCAAATTCCAGTATTAGGATTTTGCAAATTCCAAATATTAGATTTCCAAAAATAGAATGTTGCAAATTGCAATATTAGAACTTTACAAATTCCAATATTAGGATTTTGCAAATTCCAGCATTACAGTTTCGCAAATTCCAAATATTAGATTTCCAAAAATCGAATTTTGCAAATTCCAGTATTAGGATTTTGCAAATTCCAAATATTACATTTCCAAAAGTAGAATATTGCAAATTGCAATATTAAAACTTCACAAATTCCAATATTAGGATTTTGCAAAGTTTCGCAAATTCTAAATATAGAAGTTTACAAACTCCAATATTATAAAATTCCAAATTCCAAATATTACATTTCTAAAAATAGATTTTTACAAATTTCAGTATTAGAACCCTATGCTTCGATTTTAGAAAATTCTAGAATGAAAATTCTGTGCTTTATATTGTATAAATTCCAAATATTAAATTTCCACCATTTCCAACATCCGCACACTTCCAATGCATCGACGTTCGATAAATATCGATCAAACTAGGCATACTTAATTTGCATTGTTACCAATTTCCGGCACGTGATTATAGATAATTATTGATTCGGCTATGTCTCGAGTGTATCTATTCATCTGAAAGCAGGTTCTTTAAGAATCTGTTAACCTTGCAACTACTTTTTACACCGATACGCAAATTCGCTCGAACGCGTCTGACAATGAGCGAGTAACGAGTATGATTCATTGAATGTCCGAGAAAATTCTGTATTAAGTTTTAGAACGTTACTTTCGATTTCTCCCAACACTCTGTGTCCCAATGTCTCCGCTATATCCTTGTCGTCAAAACTTGTATTCAATTTTTCTTTTTCGTTCCTCCATTTTTCCATAGCGAAACTGTTTTTGGCTTCGCGTTCCGACATCAAGGAATTCTCTTATTTTCGTCTGCGTTTCACCGGAAGTGCTTCGTTTCGCAGCAACCCGAGCTTGTACGACGTGAAACAAGAGGCTTAATTTATATAACATTGAAATTCTGTTGCATCAATGAACCCTTTGATTCTTGAATTTTTATAAAAGTAAATCAAAGAAAACCGTTGTTTCTTAACGCGAATGATATAATAAAAATCAATAAGGTTTATACGTTTGTGTTTGAAGTGAGAATGAAATTTTGTATAGAAATATAATTCTGCGGTTTTAATTGCGATTTATGAAACGTAGAATTACCAAGGACGGTTTGCGCATAACATTTCAATTCTCTTCATTGATACCGGCACTTGAGCAACGAATAATTAACTTTGGCGTTCGTAATCGTTAAAAGTATCGTAAGGAAATGAATTCAGATTGTATCTGTCTGTTATTATGGCTCTGGATTCTTCTTTTTTTTTCTTTTTTTTTCCATTAGTAAAACTCCGAACGAACAAGATGTTTATGAAAAGAAATCATGTACAGCTACTTTTCATTAAATGAAATAAAATAAAACTATAGTATTTAAATTATTCGAATTTCAAAATTTATATTCTACCGATAGGTATTTAATTATTCGAATTTTCGGTTCATTTGGATTTTAAATCCAAATTCTATTGGTATTCGAATATTCAAATTATTAAAATTTTAAACCCAAATTCGACCAATATCCAAATACTTGAATTTCAAATCTTAATTTTACCAGCACCCGAATTTTTATTGGTATTCGAGTAGTCAAATATTCGCATTTTCGAATTATTAACAATTTTAAACCCAAATTCGACTAATATCCAAATACTTGAATTTCAAATCTTAATTTTACTAGCACCCGAATTTTTATTGGTATTCGAGTAGTCAAATATTAGAATTTTCGAGTTATTAAAATTTTGAACTCAAATTTTTCTTACATCCAAATACTCGAATTGCAAATCCTAATTTTACTAGCACTCGAATTTTTATTGGTATTGGAGTAGTCAAATATTAGAATTTTCGAATTATTACAATTTTAAACCCAAATTCTTCTTATATCCAAATAATCGAATTTTCGAATTATTAAAATTTTAACCCCAAATTCTTCTTATATCCAAATACTCGAATTCCAAATTCTAATTTTATTAGCACTCGAATTTTTATTGCTATACAGGTATTCAATTATAGGAAATTTTGTTATCGTCACAGAAACGAATAGTTTCGTATATGTTTTTCTCGAAAAACCGCAGAGCCCAGAGATTTTGTGTGAGATTTATGTAATTACAATGCAATCGAGCCTTTTCGATGTCGATCGTTTCACGGTTCATAGCAATTGTCCCCAGAAAACTACCGTTAAAGTGATCGTGACCTCGATCGAGTCTCCATAGATTCTGTATAGATCCGGGTTGATCGTCTGTATACGGTGTCTCGAACAAGTCGAACGGTTCCATTGGAAACTGTACAATTCGTCATCTCGAAACAACTCGAAAGCTCTTTTACCATTTTCTAATCTTTCGCTTCGTTATCGAAATAACGATAATTCAAAATTGCCTGAACGATCTTCAAACTTTTCTGCTTAAATCGCGAGTCAATTGTGATTCAGATTTATGAAATATTAAAACGAATTAAAATGAAAATATTATTTTAAGAATTTATGAATTTTCGAAGAAAGAAGTATTATATTTCAACAATCTTTTAATTTCATAATATTATACTTTAGAAATTTACAAATTTTAAAACAATATATTTCACAAACTGAAAAGGTTTTACTTTAATGGAAAGATATCTTATCGCTCATAAACCGCGGTAATTCGAATTCAAATAGCGCGGGTATCGCAGAGATTCAAATTACGCGGGAAAATACGAAATCGTCGAACGAAATTCCGTGAAAATTTCAGCTCGCACACGACCATCCTCTCGCCATTTTCAAGATACACGGTAGATATTGTAAAAACGACGTTTTAATGTCGTGACGCAAGCTAGATATCATCTGCAACGTATTATAATATAATGTGCAAGCGAGACAACGCAATCTGTGTTACCAGCGTTTCGTAACGTTCTTTTTAGCATCGACGAAACACGAACGGATTATTATTAACATATACATGTTGGAACGGTTTGTTTGTTCACACACCTGGTCTGACAGAAAAATTACGAAATTCTCTTGAACATCATTTTCAATCCTTCAAATTCTGTTTATTAAATCGGAAATAATATGTAGGTAGCTCAATTATTTCGATAGCAAATTAAAAATTGAAAATTTTACACAATAATAATCGTTAACGGCAATATTACGTCTTATTAGAAATAGAATATATTTTTGACAAAATCCTAATTTTCACTCATCCGCAATGCCATATTTCATTTTCAGATAAGATAATTTACCATCTAACTAATTTAGCATTTCGGATAATTCAAAATATTGCTTTCCACATCATTTAAGATAAGTTGACGATGCGTACGCGTATCATTCGGGACAGCAAGATTCAACGGGACAACAGCTGTTCGTTTTTTTTTTTCTTTTCTTTCACGGCAAATCGCGAGATGAATTAACCAACTTTGCTCGTACGATCTCGTTAATGATGTTGCGAACGGCTGGCCATCGAGCCACGATCATGGACAAAGTCGGTCGACTCGCTGCATGCGGCCCATTTAAACTCTCGTTCCAGGCTCGTCTCGTCTCGCGGTTAACCCGGTCGCTTACCTCTTTTGTCCCTATAAATATTGCGGCGAATCGTTGCGTGGGTGCGATCCTTTTACTCTCGACCGCTTATCGCCTCCACTTTTAACGCGTTGTCCGCCACCACGATGAATTATTTTCGTCCGCGAAACCGTACCGTTCCGTTATAAAGGTTAATCGGGCTGGTTCGGTTCGGTATCATTTCGGCTGATTCATCGTCCGTTTCGAAATATATATATACTGTATCCTTTCTGTCTTCTTCGTGCGATTTTACTGTTATGTTCGTTTCGGAATAAATTAATTTGTCGAAGGGGATGTGGTTGTTGTCTAATATGTAAGGGTTGATGCACCTTATGCGTCACGTGATCGTATCTAACGCGAGGGATAACGCATTGTTATGCGTTATGGGTTGTTTATATAGTGTAAGGTGCGACGCACCCTATGCGTCTTATGTCATTTTCCTAATTCAAGGTACGACGCACCCCATGCGTCTTATACCACTTACTCAATTTAAGGTACGACGCACCCCATGCGTCTTATACCACTTACCTAATTTAAGGTACGACGCACCCCATGCGTCTTATACCACTCACCGAATCTAAGGTGCGACGCACCCCATGCGTCTTACACCACTTACCGAATCTAAGGTGCGACGCACCCCATGCGTCTTATACCACTTACCGAATCTAAGGTGCGACGCACCCCATGCGTCATGTACCACTTACCCAATTCAAGGTATGACGCACCCCATGCGTCTTATACCACTTACTCAATCTAAGGTACGACGCACTCTATTGCATTTTATACGACTTACCCAATCTAAGGTGCGACCCACCCCATGCGTCTTATACCACTTACCCAATTCAAGGTACGACGCACCCCATGCGTTGTACACTATCTGTCCCCCACACCATATGCATCTAACAAAAATGAGACGCAATAAATGATAATAATGATCGAATAATGAACAGTCCCAGCTATCCAAGACACAAATTAAAAAGATCGTAAATGATAGCAGTTTAGGGACGTTTGAGAAATTGCGCAACGCCATCGTCGAACGATTAAGGTGAACGAGTAATTTCGACGATCGTGACCGAATAAAAACGGCGAACGGTACTCGGTTTCTAAGCGTGCAGGATAAACCGTTCGGTTATCCCCCGTGGCCACATAGACAGACGGAGAGATACGATGACGATGACGATGACGTGTGCGTGCAGTCGGTAATTTAAAGTGTCATTTTGCTTCCTGTCGAAGGGAACAACGGCCCCGTTTCGACATACGTCGTGCAATGGCTAAAGCGTTCGCGTGTGACCGTTCTAATTACACGTAACCAGTTATGCGTGCGGATATTACACGCGAGTCAATCGCGTTTCGTACGTTCGATACCCATCCACATCGTGATTATTAACGATACGTGGACTGACTGTCGTCGAACGGGAACGAGATGAATACGAAACGAGCCACCGTTGTTGGGTTCACGGTTACAAGCTTCTTCGATTCCTTTTACTTTCTGCGGCCTGGCGCGTGTCTTCAACAACGTCATATTTCAACTTGATCTTCTACTGTTATCCCGATTGTCTATCTGATTATCTTCCGTTGATTAATTCCTTCTTGGTCAATTCACGTTTCTACGGATTTTCTTCTATCGAATCTGCTTCCCTTGGAATTCTCGATCTACCGGGGACCCTCTTCTATCGAATTTCTTTCCATTTAACCTTCTTCCATTGGAATGTTGGATCAATTCACTTTTCTACGGATTTTCTTCTATCGAATCTGCTTCCCTTGGAATTCTCGATCTACCGCGGACCCTCTTCTATCGAATTTCTTTCCATTTAACCTTCTTCCGTTGGAATGTTGGGTCCATTAAACCTTCCGCACTCGGATTTTTATCTACCGAACCTTCTTCCCTCCAGTTTTCTTCTAGCAAACTTGCCTTCTTCCTTCAAATTATCCTCCACCGAACCTTGTTCTATTGAATTATCTTTCATCCAACATTTCTATATTGTTTCTTGTTCCATTAACAGAGATATCATTTATAAATCACCATATTTTGAAGCTTTCTGAAAATCGTTTAAACGATTCAACTAGTGTCTTCTTTTAATCCATGGTTGGTATCGAATCTACGAGGATCTATCAGAAGAAAAGTACAGCTTGATAAAATCTCTCGGTTACGAACAGACGTTAATACGCGTCGTTTATCTATAAATACGTTGGTGATGAGCCTTTCACCAGTCACCGGATCGACTTCGAATCAAGATGTAATTAAACGACGTATCTCATTAACATAGCGGCATTCGCCGTTAACAGTATTCAAACTGAAGATTGTAAAACGTTCGAAGGACAGCGTGTAATGGCACTTTCCATAAATTATTCTCGGATTCCTGTATCGCGATGCGAAAAATTATTTCCCCGCGTTTTCGATTCCTCGTCGAATATAAAAGTTTCGTTTCATATCCATCTAAATGTTTGCAATATTCTAAGCTTCTTATATTTGTTCATCGAAGTCAGGTGAAATAACAGTTTTTGTTGATCAAAAAATGTCAAGAATGTATGCTACTTACATTTACAATTAATGGTAATTTATTTTAATACGTTCCCACAGGGTTAAGATGTTATGCTATTTGGTTATTTGGATATTCAAATATTCAAGTTTGAGATTCAGATTCCGTTGCTTTAATCTCAACAGATGGCAATTTTACTGCATTCTAGGGTCTTGAGAAAGTATTGACGAAACGTTGCAAAGAATTCCTTCAAAATTAATAAAAATTCCACTGGTGTCAGAATATTTGCCAATTTTAGTGCGCCTTAAGAATATCATCAAAACATGGCAAAGAATTTTCTTTTATATTTCTAAATATTTAAATTCTCACCGCTATCCTCGTATCCCCGTTCTATCAATCAATATATTATCATATTGTTCTATTTCTTCCGATACACACAAATCGAAAGACACGAAGATACAATAAAAAAACTCCGAGGGATTAAACAGCAGCCAAGTAACTGTATCTATCATCATCGCTAATTAATTCCCGTTTTATTTATACGCTTATTGCCACCATACACCCCGTGGTCGTTCGAAGGGATTGCACGCACGAGGGGAACCCCTTTGGAACTCCCATAATAAATCTTGCTCGCTAGATTCCCACGGAGAAAGAGGCGTGCGTTACAAGCCGGATACCGCTCGCATCTGCTTCGACGGATTCTTCGAACAGCTTCGCCAACCGCGGTGCATAGCCGCCGGATATGTAACTGTACTCGCATTGTAACCCACAACGACACATAAATTTGCATGCAAATCAACCCACGAGGTGCGAAAATCGCCTGATCATGTTTCGTTCACGTTTCTAATTTTTTGGAGCCGAACGATCTTCCTACGATGTCTCGGCTGCAACGTAAAAGATTCTAGAATTTGGTTAATCGAATATATCGGTAGATTCCGGGTGGAATAAGTATTAGGGTGGCAAATAAGTTGGACAGGATAGATTTTTATTCAATTATATATTGGCTATTTTTGTCGATTACCTCTTGCCATCTTGCTACCAACTTGGGTCGTGGAATAGCGCTATGAACGACAAATGTAAATTGGATGGAAACTGTGGCAAAGCAAACACCGAACGAATTTATTTGCCAATCCAATATTTTATATATTCAAGGATAAAAGGATATTTTTAGGGATTTATTATTGGAATTAGACACTGTTGGAAATTTAAATACAAAGTTTCGAATAGTTTTTTGTATCTGAATATTTAGAGATGGAAGGATATTGTTTTCAACGCTTTGCAAACAGGCTAGTATTAATATTAGACATTGCTGGAATTCGAATGAAGAATTTTAATATTCTAATGTTTGAAAGTTGAAGAATAAAAGGCACTTTATACTCTGATTTTGAGATTGACATGTACGGTCTAAGAACATTTTTCACATTTAAGGGCTTTAAGCATTTGAAAAAATTCATTTTTTCAAAGAAGGGTGTTTCGAATGCTGCAATATGCTGCAAGTTCTTACTTTTATTGACACCCAAAACTTTGATCACGTTTTTCTCAATAGTACATTTTTTCTTGTTCCAGTTGTCTGTTATTTTTCTGGGGGTAGGCTGTTATCGTATTTATAAATATTGATTCATTCTATCCCGACAGAAATTCATCGACTAAAATCGAATCTATTTGATTTTTTTTACCGTAAGGCATCATTTTTTCAAACCTCCGACAATCTGCCTCCAATCATTCCAAAATCCTCCAAAAGCGAAAAAAAAAACCGCTCTTTTTTCGACCTCACGATTCTGATGTCAGCGCGACAAAGAATCGTGTAAATCTATCTGCCAATCAATAGCCAGGATATTTTCAAAAGAAAAGAAAAATGTCTGAACATTGACCAGGGTCGTATATCGTGTCGCGTCACGAAGGCAGAACACACGCGAGAAACTTTATTAACAAGGAGGGAATGGGAGCTTTGACATAACCGGGGCCGTGTTCGTACACGTAACACAACGGTTTAACAGGAGAGCACACGAGACCGAAACACGGAACTTTCGGTGTTGAAAGAATTCCGGCATGCTTGACACGTAGTTTGCGTGTGTGGTCGTGAACGATCGCATCGCAAAAGATGCGATAATCTTGGTCTCGAATCGTTAAGATTCGACGAGATGAAAGGGAGGGGGATCCTTTAACCGTCGAGTGAAATCGTCTGGTGTGTTTTAGCCTCCTTCCTACTCTTTCCGTTGGTCGTCACAATTAGGGTTAATTAGCACGCGTAAGCGAGAAATCGCAATTGGAGCAGACTCGGTATAGCAACAACATCATCGGTCGCTCTCTACTCTCTCGCGACTTTCCATGATACCAGTATCCTCGATGTGGATACATTGTGGATTAAAATTGTTCGTATTAAATCGCTCGATTTTCTTCTTCTTTCTTTTTTTCTTTCGTTTCTTTGATCGTGTTATTCTACTTCCTTGTTGGTCTGTTATCAATGCTGATACTACAGTTTACGGGGTCGAGGATTAACAGGGAGGCACCTGAAAATTTTTACAATCAAATAATTAACCCATTTGCATCATGACCCTACTTAAGGGTCCCAAACATCGCATTTTACATATTTTTTAAATTTTTTTATAAAAATGAGAAAACAAAAATTATTTTATAAATAAAATTATAATAAGCGCGGATTATTCCGCGCTCGGTGATAGCAGACAGTCGCGGATCGCGGAATATTCCGCGCTTGGATGCAAATGGGTTAACAAAAGAAGTGATAAAATAAACGGTGTATAGCGTTAATATTAAGCTGATATTGGTAGCTATCGAATTGAAAGGTTGAATATGAAAATTAATTGATTGTATTTTTAATTATTAGAATTTCAGCATGTCTGACTATACATATATACGTCCGTTTTCACTGTGCCAGTCAACGTGTTAAAACGGATAAACTTCTTGATTTCATGAAACCACTAGGCATTCTAGGGTGATTAAACAGTGTACACTGTACAGTGATGAGTATCGTAGGCTTCACTAGGGAAAATGGTTATCTAGGGAAAAGATATCCCATTGTCTTGTACTAGAAAGTTACTAGGCATTGTGCTTAGGTACGGTGGTAAACCTTGCCAGTTATTTATTATTAAGTTACTAACTTAGAAAATTAGTAATACTTTATTAAATTATTAATTTAGTAATCCGGTTAGGTCTAAATTAGGCTTAATTACTCAATTAGTGATTTAGTTAGGGTTAGGTTAGGTTAAATTATTAGTCTAGTAAATCGGTTGGGTCTCAGTTAGGCCTAATTACTAATTTATTAATTTAAATTAAATTATTAGCTAAATTATTAGTTTAGCAATCTGGTCAGGGTTAAGTTAGGCTTAATTACTAATTTAGTTGTTTGACTATGGTTAGTGTTGGGCTAAATTACTACTTAATTTGGTAAGAGTTAGGTTTGGATAAATTTCTAATTAATTTAGTTAGAGTTAGGTTGGGATAAATTATTAATTAATTGGATCAGGATATTAGTTTAAGCGAAATTAACTGATTAATTTGGATAGGATTAGACTTTTTCGTTTCAATTTTGTTTTACTTGCGAGTAGTTTCTTCCGTAGGTGTAAGTTTCGAGCGAAATAGAGACGAACCGTGGAATCGAACGTTGGTGGAATAAAAATTCAGTTTTGTTGACGAATTCCCGAGGTTCGAAATCTCGTAAACGAGACACGGATATCGTTAACTCGTTTCGTGGGTTTCCTGTACCGAAGAATTCCCATCGCTTTTATATAGCTTTCGTTCGATCGATTCCCGTTGCAAATATTTATTCAGGCGGAGGATTCGTGAATTCCTTTGCCGAGCAGTTGGAACTATCTTTCACTCTCGTATATATGTAGTTGGTAACTAGATTTTCGACAAATTTCAATATATTTTTCTTTCAATTCGTTTCAAAGTATATTTGCTTCAATTGCAATACATGATTTTGTAGGAACAAAGGTACGAAGATTGTATTAGAATAAGATATAATTTATAATAAGATAAGGTATATAAAATTCTCTATAATTTATAATTTGTTAATTTGATATTTGGAATATTTTCTATTACTATTTCTATAATTTATAATTTGCCAATATAGCATTTGAAACATTTCCTATTATACAATATATAATTTATAATATCAGGATATATAATATTTTCTAAGCCTTACTTACGTCAGATTAAAAATGAATTATAATTCACTAATATTACAAATATAATTCCACGTGCTACATTATTTATAATAATTCACAATTTCTGATCGAAGCACAAGACATCTACCTTATAATTTACGATAAGATGATCTACATGCAAATTTTCTATCGTTAAAAAATTTACGATTAAAGTATACGAAATATACTTTGATAATAATAATCGACGATGTAGCAGGGTACGTGTACGAATGTATCCATAGGTTAGTAACCTAGGTTTTAATAGGTTATTCAATGTATACGCATCGAAGGAATATTAATCGGGCGTAAGATCAGATAATTTATTAGCGAGAGTGGAAAAAACAGTTATCGCGGCAGAAGCAACAAGTATTAGCCGGGAAGGACGATCACCGGCGAAGAAGGACGTCCTTTGTAAAAGGCGAAACGTTTTTCCACGGTGGAACATGTGGAACGTATGTAATTACCTGTTCCCTGACATACGTGCATAATTCATCTGATTTGTTAACGAGCTTCTATTCCCATCATACTCTATGATAAAACATTAACAGATACAGGTCTTATTCTATGCTTCGTGATTATACTTTTTTTTAAATCTGATCTTTTTTAAAATTATTATTATTATTCCACTGTTAATTGCAATTTTGTAACACAAGAATGTCTTATGAGAGATCTGATACCGTTCTGATTTCTAAGAGTTCTTAAATATGAATTTAGATTATAAGGTTACTAAGATTTATCTGTGTATAAAAAGAGCTTTATGTTTTTCTTGGATTATTAAGTGGATATGATTGGAGATATATTATTTTTAGTGGGAATATTTGTATTGGGAGTAATAGTAGTAGAAATATTAGTACTGGAAATATTAATACTAGCAATATTAATACTAGCAATATTAATACTGGAAATATTGATACTGGAAATATCAATATTGGAAATATTAATACCTGCTAAAAATATTAGTGCTGCAAATATTAGTACTAGAAATATTAATATTGTAAGTATTAGTACTGGAAATATTAGTAATAGAAATATTAATATTGTAAATATTAGTAGTAGAAATATTAATACTGGAAATATTAGTACTAAAAATATTAGTGCTGCAAATATTAGTAATAGAAATATTAATATTGTAAATATTAGTAGTAGAAATATTAATACTAAAAATATTAGTGCTGCAAATATTAATACTAGTAATATCAATACTAGAAATATCAATACTACGAATATTAATTCCAGAAAAACCTACGCAGCTTTGAGTATTAACAGATTACGATCGCTTCACCCTAATTAAAATAAAAGAAAATACAAGCTTACCAATTTAAAATAAGATATCTTAATTTAGACGACGATTTCGACTTAATATGATAAGTTTCGACGATAAATTTAAATTACGTGGCTCAAGATACTATTCTTAGAAGATACGACTAATATTTGAATACTGAACTTCCTACTACATAGAATATAAAGAGATTCCAAAATATTTCTAAAAAAAAAAAAGAAGTCAGGTTATCCAAGGTTATCCACGTTCGAGTGGTGACCAACAGTAGCTGTAAGACCGATCTTTTCTTTTTCTTCCTCCCAAACAAACCATGGATTTTCTTGCATCGATGCCCTCGAGGATTACACTTCTCGCTATTTCACGCTCATCAAATTCGTTGAACGCGTTAATTACCAGGGAGAACCGAGAGGAGAACGAGACTGTTAATCAGAGATTTATATGTATAGTATAGTCGATTGTGCATAAAACCTCGACCCTGAATATCGCTCTCTCTCCTTCTCTTTCCAACTGTTGAACCGCCAATTAGTCGGTTTGACGTTAAGCTTGATAAGCTGTTCGATAAATAGCTGGAAACGAGTCGATTATAGAGTTACGCCCAACAGAAAACTCATGGTTTCTTTTTTTTTTTTTTTCTAATTTCATATCAAATTCGACATTTCGTAACCATCGAATCGATGAAAATGTCAAGATTTTTTCTCTCAGAATCATTCGAATATTATGTTAAACTTTATACTAGATCAGTAACCGGAATGTTAGTAGGTATAGTTAACATAACTTCTTGAAACAGGCTATGTTTAATTAATTTAATTGCATAGTATGGTAAATGGTAGATACTAATAAGTTCGGGGTTTTAGTATACTTACAAGCTTCGTTAGTACAAATATTAGTATAGTCCAAGCATTGTTACTACAAATATTAATATAGTCTAAGCATCGTTAGTTTAAATATTAGCACAGTCCAAGCGTAATTAGTATAAATATTAATATAGTCCAAGCGTAGTTAGTATAAACAGTAGTATAACCCAAGAATAGATAGTATAAATATCAATATAGTTCAAGCGTAGGTAGTATAAATAATATAATCTGAGCGTTGTTAGTATAAATATTAGCACAGTCCAAGGGTAATTAGTATAAATATTAATATAGTCCAAGCGTTGTTAGCATAAATAATATAATCCGAGCGTAGTTACTATAAATATTAACTATAGCCCAAGCGTAGTTAGTATAAATATTAGTATAATCCAAGCGTCATTAATATGAATATTAGCATAGTCCAAGCGCAGTAACTATAAATATTAGTATACCCCAAGCGTAGTTACTATAAATATTAGTATAGCCCAAGTATAGATAGTATAAATATTAATATAGTCCGAGCGTCGTTAGCATAAATAATATAATCCGAGCGTAGTTACTATAAATATAAACTATAGCCCAAGTGTAGTTAGTACAAACATCAGTATAATTCAAGCGTCGTTAGTACAAATATTAGTATAATCCAAATGTTCATGCTATCACGCCAAGTTTTATAATAAACTTAGTATACCTAATTAATATATTTAATGGAACATTATGTAATTATCCCTCCAACGACAGATAAGATGCAGCACGCATAGGGTTAAATGTATGGACCGATTATTTTGAAAGTGGTGTAAAAAAAAATGAGATCACATAATTTGTGATTAATCTAGTGTAAAATTTTGTATTTATAACTAGAAAAAAGTGGACCAAAAAATGGACTTGCACCACTTTCAAAATAAACGGTCCGTATATCAAGGGGTTAGTGGAAGGAGCAGCGAACGAAGGGGCGATGTCCACGTAGAGGGAGGCGCAAAAGGTGAAAAACTGTTTGCCATCAGCATAACCGGTTCCACGTAGTATATACTCCAGGTGTATGGTGTTGGTGTCGTGTCTCACTGTTTCTCCGGGTCCGGTGTGGCCGGTTGCAAACGATTCGGACTCCCTTCTTCTTCTTCTTCGAGGCTGCTTCTCTTCCGATCATAATCGATCTCTTGCACGGCTACCGGCCCCCGAGTATTCCTGTACAGTTAACCTTATCGTCCGTTTCATCTCACCGACTTTAACCCTTTATACACTCGTGTAACGTCGAAATACGAAGCGTTGTTGAAATTGACGGTCATCTTTGTTGCCCATTGAAAGTCTTTATATTAAATCGTTTAATTTCATTGTTTATGACAGTCATGTTTATATTTAATTGTCATTCGAAGAATTTTAATAAATGGCTGCCATGAAATATACATATTGATTGCTTCGTGACGGAGTACTATAGTATTCCATGGTAACGAAAGGGGTAAAGGACATGAAGGAAAAGATCAAGGTTTTATATTTAGATCCCAGGGTGACTTAAATAACATTTTCCATAATTTAGATGATTTAGACGAATCAAGAATAGAAAATCCTTGGAGCAACATATTGGATTTGATATCATTTTATTACGTCATTAAAATCCTTACATATGGACAGCTAGGAACTTGAGTACCAATTTCAAACTTTCTTTTAACAATTTGTCTATACTCTTCAAAAAATATTGCGAACCAACGTTTTCACTCTTGATACCATAATTTCGCAAAATATCATTTTTTCCCAAAAACTGGGTTACAGATATGAGAAATCGAAGAATCACACATAAATATGTAATTCCAACAACACACATCAGAAAATTCGGAACAGTATTATGCAAAATCTTTCACATCCTATTGCGTTCGTGTTTTAAATCCTTGTAGTCCTAGAAAACTCGATCAACAATAGATCGTTGCTAGTTTCTCAGCCCATTGTCTGACAGAACGCATTCCATCCTCCGGTTGCTACACGCACACTTTCCTCAGCCCACGTATGGCTGGTTTGACAAATAAATAAAACGATCGAAACGCGTTTCCAATGCACGTGAAAGCCGTCATAACGTGTCCGGTATCGTTGTCTCCTGGGTACCTTGACACGGTCGACTCGTTTCAAGATAACGTTCGGGTTTATGCTTATCGTTCAAACCGAACCGTTTCTCACTTTCCACCGGCAATTATTTCTTACTTGTATACGAGTGGTTAACATTCGCCCGAAAAGGTCAAGGATAATCGTTAGCGTTAGAACATTGAACGGCTGATCGCACAGAATCGGTAGAAGATATCCTCTTCCGGTTACCTTTTCATGATATTCGCGGTTCGTGGCGATAACTTTATGGTCGAGGGATGGTTGTTTCGTAAGTAATAACACTTGGTTGAGTGATGTTATTATTGATAGATAAAGTTTTTGATAGTGTCAGAAGGTTTTCAAATGGAACATTTATAGTTTTGGAATTTTAGTTGAAGAGGGGATGATGCGATGGGGAAAATTGCGATTTTTTGTGATATTAAATTTTAGGTAACTGTTATTTTAGGTTGAGTTAATTCTGAGCTAAGTAATTTGGCTTTGAATTAATTTTAAGCTAAATAATTTGGCTCTAAGATAATCTTAAGCTAAGTAATTTATCTCTAAGTTAATCTTAAGCTAAGTAATTTGGTATTAAATTAATTTTAAATAATTTGGCTCTAAGCTAATCTTAAGCTAAGTAATTTGGCTTTAAATTAATTTTAAGCTAAGTAATTTAGCTCTAAGTTGATCTTAAGCTAAGTAATTTGGTATTAAATTAATTTTAAGCTAAATAATTTGGTATTAAATTAATGTTAAGCTAAATAATTTGGCTCTAAGCTAATTTTAAGCTAAGTAATTTGGCTTTGAATTAATTTTAAGCTAAATAATTTAACTCTAAGATAATCTTAAACTAAGTAATTTATCTCTAAGTTAATCTTAAGCTAAGTAATTTGGTATTAAATTAATTTTAAGCCAAATAATTTGGCTCTAAGCTAATCTTAAGCTAAGCAGTTTAGCTTAAGCTAATTGTAAGCTAAGTAATTTGGCTCTGAGTTAATTTTAAACTAAGTGATTTAGCTCTAAGCTAATTTTAAGCTAAGTAATTTGGCTCTTAGTTAATTTTAAACTGAGTGATTTAGCTCTAAGCTAATTTTAAGCAAAGTAAGTTGGCTCTGAGGTAATTTTAAGCTAAATAATTTAGCTTTAAATTAATTTTAATCTAAGTAATTTGGCTCCAAGTTAATTTTAAGCTATGTAATTTAGATATATAAGTTAATTTTAAGCTAAATAATTTGGCTTTAAATTACTTTTAAGCTTAATAATTTTACTCTTAGCTAATTTTAAGCCAAGTAATTTGGTATTAAATTAATTTTAACCTAAATAATTTAGGTTTAAATTAATTTTAATCTTATTAATTTGGCTCTAAGTTAATCTTAAGTCAAGCAATTTAGTTCCAAGCTAATTTTAATCCGAGTAATTTGGCTCTGAGCTAATATTAAGCTAAGTAATCTAACTTTAACTTAATATGAAGCTAGGCAAATTGTTCAATTTAACCCTTCCAACACACGGGCACACTGTGTTCCTATTTTTTTGCAAGGGTTATTCAACCCGCGAAGATACATTACATATTTCTGTTTCGATGTCGAGTATGCAGAAGGAAACGTTCGATTACGATCCTCCCGTTTCACCGGTTGCGTCAACGTTGGGTCGTCGGGAAAACGCTTCCGCTTATTATCGTCTTCCTCTTGAACCGACCAAGATGATAGTGCTTTCCACGCTCTTAATCTCGACGACATCCTTCAGGACATCCTGCATTATACTTTGCCGTTGCCTGATGTTTATGTTCACCCTTGTCACGTTCGACGAATGTTCTATAATAATACAGCATGAATACTTGAAGTTTTGTAAACGAGTAAACTTCCGTCATTTAACGTGATACAGGAAATCATTTCATTTGTGAACATTGTACAATCACGAGGATGAATGGTATTATTCTGAATAGAAAGGTCTTTTTTTTTATGTAATCATAATAAAATACGAACCTTTCTTTTATTTTGTCCGAAAGAATGTTAAAACAATTTGAGATTTATTCGTAGTTGTCATTAAATATTAATTCATTGTTTAGGATTTGTTTGTAAATGGTGGCATTGTAATTTTTTTTTTTTTTTTTCACTTTACTTACACTCAAGTTTCTTAGCTAAAAGTCAAAAAATTACCTTAAACGTCCCGAACAGTATTCAATTACCAAGCGGTACTCTCGATCGACTCGTGATTCTCCCTATCAATCGTATACAAATGAATACAAATTTTTCTCAATAATACGCAAAAAAGTACAAAAGCATAGTCGACAAATTGGCCAATTGATAAATGACCGAAACTCGTTTCCGTTTCAGACGCGACGGGTCCGCGGGCGAGCGTGATTCCGCTCGTAGGCAGCGAGAGAACGCGGGCCGATCGATACTTAGCAGCTAGTCGACGATCAAAAGCGGACCAAAGATGTTGCAGAGCTGCAACGGCGGTGGATCGAGATGCGCCAGACGCGCTCTGCTGTTCGTGTTCGCCTGGGGCCTGATGATGATCGCCGCCGTGCAATTCCGTCACGTGGATCACGGCCTGCGAGAAACACCGACAGCCGAAGAATCATCCAACGAGATACTCGCGGACGACGCCTATAGACGTCGGGAAGGATCCATAAACGACAGGAGCTCTTCGGGTTTGAGTTTGTCCAGATATCTCCTTCAGAGATCCTCGGCGGACTCCAGTTTCTCCAATTCGGGCGGTTCCAATCTTCTGACCACTTTGACGACCTTGTCCAACGTTCCAACGAAGAATCCTCTAGATCTGGAACCTCTTCTGGACAAGAGCCCAGCAAAGACCGAGGATGAACTGATCCAAGAGATCGAACAGAGGCTACCCAGTCTACCTCTTGCCTATTGGAGCAAGAACAGCAAGTACGCCGGGGCACAGACCAAGTCCAAGGGCAACAACAGCTGCTCGAACCTCAAGTATCCGTCCATTTACGACATCGAGTTCAACAACGTGTACTGGCAGACGATGAGGACCAGCAACGGCACTTTCCAATTCTTCGGCGCCTTTTACGATCGTCGAAAGCTGTCCAGGATAGGGCCGGCCATTCGAATAGTGGGCATGATCGACAGGATCGAGCCTACCGTCAAGACCCACTGTCAATTGTGGTACGACGGTGAAAGGGAGCCAAAGGTTGTCGAGACTTTGGAGTACAAGTACATCTGGTATCCGAAATGGGGCAATTACAAGCAAGGTATCTATCAGCCTTACGTGATAGCCTGCAAGATACCTCAGTCTCATTGGTTGAAGGGTGCTCCAGCCTCCGTGTCCATGGTGGAGAAACCCTGTGACACGGCTACCAACAATCTTCGGGTGATTTATAACAAGCCAGAACGGAAGAAGGACTTTGCAGTCTGTGTCAAAGGTTTGGACTTTCTTCACGAAGATCTGTCTGTTAGATTGGTGGAGTGGATCGAACTGATCACTCTTCTCGGAGCTGATAAGATCTTCTTCTATCAGCTACAAGTGCATCCCAACGTTACTAAGATCCTCGATCATTATCAGAGGCTTGGCAAGGTTCACGTGACTCCGCTGACTCTGCCCGGCGGACAACCCAATGTCCCGGCTTTTCAGCATATGTATCTGACGAAGAAGACCAATCACAAGAGGCAGAACGAACTGATACCTTACAACGATTGTTTGTACAAACATATGTACGAGTACGAGTACATTGCTCTGTTGGACGTGGACGAGGTGATTATGCCGGTGAAGGATAACACGTGGCAGGATTTGATGAAGAGGGTGCTGTCGAAGGCGTTCAAAATAAGAAACGAGACCAGGGCATCGTACAACGTGAGGAACGTGTACTTCCTCGACGACCTACTGCACTCTCATGGCTACTTCAAGGACATACCGAAGTGAGTAAACTTGCTACTTTCACGTGGACGTTGAATCCGATATCGAGGGGAAGGGTGGCGGGGGTATAGAGTGTCATTCAAAAGTACGGCAACCTATGTTTAATGCCTTTCTTTACAATATCGTGACGACGGACCATGGAGAAAGCCTATAGTTTATTCTCTATGTAGATGACTATGTATGTTTTTCTGTTTATCTTTAATAATTTTTCGGGAAACTCGAATATTCCATTCTTTGGACACTTGTTCGTCGATTCACTTTTTCAAAATCAAAATTTATTACCTAGGGTTTTCTAGAAATCTTTAGAAAAGTATTTAGGTTCCTTGGAATCTCCTAGGAATCCTTGGGAAGTTATCTACGTTCCCTAGGAATCCTTTGACAACCTGTTACGTTCTCCATAGTGTCCAAAATTCCCTAGGAACCACTAGAAAGCTATATCCGTTACCTAGGATCCCCTAGATATATCTAGAAAGTTACCAACGTTTCGTGAAATATTTTGAGTACCCTAGACAACTTTCTACATTTCATAGAATCCCTTGGATTTCCGAGAAAACTACTTACGTCGCCTGGAATCCCCTAAGTTCCCCTAGAATTCTTAGGAAGCTGTAACCTAAGTTTCTAGGAATCTCCAAAGAACTATCAACGTCCTCTAGAACCTCCTATAAATCCCTAAACAATTAACTAACCCTCCGTATTCTCTAACAATAAGATTCCCTAGGAATCCCTGACAAAGTTATCTACGTCCGAGAGCTAATAAAATTAGAAATACACGATTAAAGATAAAACTAAAATGAATGATTATTAAATCGAATAACACATTTACCCCAGCAAAAACATATTATTTTACAGGTACATGCACATGCTTCAGCACGTGTATCGTTCGAAGAACTTCACGAAGCCGAACCAGTACATCAAGTGTTTCCACAACCCTGAAAGAGTGGTGACGTTGCACAATCACTTCCCGCTGGCGTGTCTGGGCGCCGGATGCACCAGTTATCCCATCGAGACAGAGGACGCCCAGCTTCAGCATTATCGTGCCGATTGCGTGAAATCGTTGAAGAAGACCTGCGTCCAGTATCGGGAGAACAGTGTACGGGACACGTCGATCTGGCGATTCAAGGATCAACTGATCGAAAGGGTGACCAGAACCTTGGAGACGTTGGGCTTCTTCGGACCTAGCTAGCGCGAACCGCCATCATTTCTCACTTTCCTATTCGGATTCTCGTCCTCTTGAACGGCGTCCATTGTCGCGTCCCAGATTATTTTCGATACGAAACAAGTTCGTCGTCGAAGACGCCGCGCGCCGTCCCCTTCGAGAGTGGAACTCGAGACGAGGCGTTCAGGTTTCAGCTTGGATGCTGAATTGCTGGATTTCTTTTTTCTTTCCGCCACTTTTTCATCTTCTTCTTCTTCCTCTTCTTCTTTTTGGCCGCTTTTCAGAGTATAGAGGTCCCTGTCGATATACAGGGTGATTTGTAAATGTATGATGTTTGCGTGTTACAGAAACCGACGAGGGTCAGAGTATGAGTATTTTTTTTTTTTTGGAATAGTGCGCAGTGAATAATGGGTCCAAGAATATACATATATTTTTCTAGAAAATTGTTGTACACGTATTAGAGATTTTTTTTATAGTTGGTGTACGATCTGATAGATTGATAGTTAAAGTTTGAGAGAAATTTTGTTGCCGATGGTAAGAAGATGAATATTACTATCAATTTTAATATTAGAAAGGTCAATATTATTAATAGGAATTGGAGAAACAAATAAATAGAAGATGATATATGAATCAGTATGTAAAATGATCTTTTTAGAAATCAGAAATCTGTCATACAGATGATTTCGGCTGTTGTAGAGTTAAAATTGTTTGTATATATACGGGGTGTTACGTATCCTAGACTTACCTAGGGTTCCCTAGGATCACTAAGGTTTCCTAGGAGTTCCTAGCAACCTAGCTACCGTTCTTAGAGTCGTTTAAGATTCCCCAAAACCCCTAGGAAGTTACCTACGGTTCCTAAATTTTCCTACAGTTCCCTAGGAACTCCTAGAACACTATCTACATTGTCTAAAATTCTCTAGGGGTCCCTAGATTGCCTGGAAAGTTACTCACACTCCCCAGAATCCCGTAGGATTCTCTAAAAATCACTGAAGCGCTAGAGACGTTGCCTAGAATTCCCTAGACTACCTGAGAAGCTATTTATCTTCTCCAGAATTTCCTAGACAGTTACCTACGATTCCTAAATTTCCCTACAGTTCCCTAGGAGTTCCTAGAATACTACTTACGTCCCATAGAATCGCTAAGATTCCCTAGGAATTCCTGGGGTACTATCTACCTTGTCTAAAATTTCCTAGGGGTCCCTAGATTCCCTGGAAAGTTACTCACACTCCCCAGAATCCCGTAGGATTCTCTAAAAATCACTGGAGCGCTAGAGACGTTTCCTAGAATTCCCTAGGGGTCCCTAGATTCCTTAGAATTTCCTAGGTTCTCCTAGGAGTCCCTAGAAGATACTATGTTAAATACAAATCAACCAGAAAAACACTTTCGATGCATCAAAGTTTCTGCGATATTTTTCAAACACAAATTTAAGTAGAACACCCTGTATAATACCTGTATTTCACCACTTCTGCTCGTGAAATACGTTCGATAGCTGATTTCCTTCGTAGCTTGGACAGTAATCGTATGAATTCTTTTTTCTCTCTCACTCTCTCTCTCTCTCTCGAGCCAAATTAACTCGCGACAACGAAAAGTATACGTTCGAAGACGAAAAGGCTGTGTAAAAATCGAAAGGAGCGCGACGACAACGATTATGATAATCCCGTAGGTTAACGTTAGAATAAGGTATTTCAAGAATTTGTGTGTGCCACTTGACGAGGATCAACTCGATCACGATTCGCTGTGTCGAATAATCGAACACCACGATGCTTATATGTAATATCGACAAGCGAAGGGCCGTGAAAATCTGTCAACTCGGACGACAAATACGATTCACGAGTACCGAGGTATGCCGTCGTTCGGTACGAAACGCGGCTTGGTCGATCGCTCTCGAATCGGCGATACTTTTACCCGGATCGTATGTCATCGAGCGTGACCGAACTAGCATCGGTTACAGGCCTCGGACGATTATCGAGCGAAAACTGGGTCTCCCGGAATAAACTGGGACGACACCGGACCGATTCAATGTCGACGATAATGGAACTAGGCGCTCGCGTAACAGAGTTTCGATTTCGAGCGCTAGACGTGAAAGAAAGAAAAAGAAAAGAGAAAAAACGCGCGATCGAAAGCGCCGCGGGGTCTCCCTGTTTCTTGGACTTGCCCAACGCCGATCATGGTCAAACGTTTGCGAAACGACGTCCGATTTGTTCATCCTGTGCGATGAAAATCGACAACGACAACGAAAATCAGACCGAGTCTGACCCGTGACGCGGTTTTTGCGGCTGAAACGTTACAAATCTGACTCGTGCTGTCAGCACAGTTGACTTTTAAGTATAATTCCAACTGTGATTGAGATAACAAACTATTGTCAAACGTAAATTGCATGTAACATTTCGATTTTCCTGCTTTGTTTTAAATACCGTAGCTAGAAATATTTATCACTGTCTGATGCATCTACCGAAATAATACCACGGCAAGGGGTTAATCGTTGGACCGATGATGCTTTGAATCTTGATCGACTTTGATTCCCTAAGGTTAAGGAATTCTAGGGGAACCTAGCTGAGTTTAAGGAGCCATACATACTGTTCTAGGGAATTTTAGGTGATTTCAAGGAACCGTGGGTAGTGTTGTGCGGAATCTTGAGAAATCTGAGGTTATTTTAGTATTCTGAATCTGGGAAATTTGAGGTTTCGAAATCTTGGAGGATTGTAGGCGATTCTGGGGAATTTTAGGCGATTTTAAGGAGCTTCGGATAATAATCGGAAAGATCCTAGGAAAACTTATACGATCTTTTAGGGGATCTTAGATGATAATCTAAAGGATTTTAAGAAATTCAAGGTTAACGTGGCGTTTTTAGGGACCCTAGCATTCCGAGTAACATTCCTTGAATTCTGGGGTTCCTAGGGGATTTTAGACGGCTCCGAATAGAATAGTAGGGGATTTTATATGCGATTCTAGGGAGTCTTAAGTGCAAGATTATTCTAGTATCCTATTATTTTAATTAAATGAAAAAATTGGTGATTAGGAAAGCCTGAAAAACCCTAGGAAATGCGAAATGATCCTAGATAATGCTAGAGTGCTTTTGGTGATCCTTGAAGACCCTAGATATTATCCTAGAGAATTCTAAGAAATCGATGGTTATCTTAGTATTCTATTCCTACGAAAGTCTATGGTTTAAGAATACTAAAGATTCTAGATGAGACCCTAGATGATTATAAACGATTCTAGGGAATCCTAGAGAATACTAGAGTGCTTTTGGTGATCCTTAAAGATCCTAGATATTATCCTAGGGAATTCTAAGAAATCGATGGTTATTTTAGTATTCTATTCCTAGGAAAGTCTAAGGTTTAAGAATACTAAAGACCCTAGATGATTATAGACGATTCTAGGGAATCCTAGATACTGTCCTAAGTAATCCTAAGAAGATCTGAAGTTATTCTAGTACCCTGTTTCGAAGAAGTCTAAGATTAGGTTATCTTCGTTAACCCTAAGTGTTATTAGACGATCCTAGGAATCCCTAAACAATATTCCAGAGAATCTTAAGTGATTCTAGGGAATCCTAGGTAGTACCCTTGAGAATCCTAAGGCGCGTCGAAGAAGAATATCTTATTTAAAACGATTAGAGTGTATATCCACGCATCTGTTGAACGATTCGATCAATTTATATGAATTTTTAATTGTTTATATACGTATTCAATTGTCAAGCTCAGTCGATTTATTCTTTCTTTTTCGAACGAGATCCCATCGTTTCATGGATGTACCAAGTATAAATTATACAAAGTACGGTCGCAAGGTGACGACGATCAGAAGTTCGGTCACGTAACCCGGGGACGACACGAAATAAATCGCCCGGATGCAAAGACGTTCCTCGAAATGTTTCGTGAATCGTTCGTTTGCGATTCTTATGTCACAGGTTACGCGTGCCTCGAAGCCTAACGATTTAACCCAATTGCTTCCTAAGATAACTTATCAAACATATGAAACAAAATACCAACATATCAATGCGATAAATATTATTAAAAAAAAAATTCTAGCAATACAAAATTAAAAATTGAAAATAATTTGTAAGAAATGGGGCGATATGATTAAATTCGAAGCTTCGAAGAACGTTCAAACCTTTCAACCATCCGGTATACAGCGTAAAAGGGACGGAAATGTATAATAGGTACAACTTTGTGCAACTTAAACTTCCTTTGGTTATTAAGGGAGAAATTAATAATCAGGGTGGTTCATTATTTGCTTCGTTTGTTCTTTTTAATGATTCCCCTGTGTTCTTTTCACACCAAAGGGAAATGGACACTTTTTCCCCTAGATTTATTCATAACCAAGAGAAGCCTATGTTGAACCGAAGTGTACAGTGCCGAGCATACTAGACTACCCTAGGGAAAATGGCGGT
Source organism: Stelis phaeoptera (assembly GCA_943735885.1). Lineage (NCBI taxonomy): Eukaryota > Metazoa > Arthropoda > Insecta > Hymenoptera > Megachilidae > Stelis > Stelis phaeoptera. The sequence goes on along the minus strand of OX030932.1, from coordinate 14,120,526 downwards.
ATAACAGAAAAAAACCCAGTCGATTTTAGATGCTAGGTTAATTTTGAATTAACTCAAACGTAAAGAATATTCGGTTTAATAATTATTTCAAAGCCACTCGAAGCTAAACTAAATTATAAATCTGTAGTAAATTTCATGCATCAAACGTTATAATCCCTAGATCACCATTTTCCCTAGAAAAACCTACGTTACACCGAAGTGCACAGTGCCAAGCATACTAGACTTCCCTAGAGAAAATGGCGGTATGTCAGAATAATTCCCCATCAATTTCAAAAGTTAGATTAATTTTGAATTAACTCAAACGCAAAGAATATTCGGTTTAATAATTATTTCAAAGCCACTCGAAGCTAAACTAAATTATAAATCTGTAGTAAATTTCATGCATCGAACGTTATAATCCCTAGATCACCATTTTCCCTAGAAAAACCTACGTTACACCAACGTGTACAATACATCCATGAAACGAGCGATGCTTTCTTCTTGTACAACGAGTGCGTGTTTTGTTAGTAAGTCAAATCGACCTCTCGAGAGCTCGTTCTTCTCCTTTTTCCTTCATTTCTTTTTTTTCGCATGGTGAACCTCGATCGCTTTCTACGCGACACGATCGTTCGTCTCGTTTCCATTTGACGAGGTGAGAGCGCGATTGACGTTCCACCATGAATTAACGTCACATATTATACGCGTACTTTAGCTGTCTGCCTAGAGATATGTAATCATGTTGTATGTATATATGGATGTACATTGATCTGTTAACCGGATTATTTATCCGCTAAAATAGAGTCCTGTATTTTTTCAATTCCCTCAATGAATAAGGACCATAATTCACGATGAATGTTTTGAGAATCTTGAACACAAAGAGTCGTGATTAAATTTTCTTCGATACGAAACTTTATAAATTAATTTTCTTCAAAGTTATACCTTCAAAATCTGGAGCGTCGAAATTGTCGATTCTTTCGCAACAAAGCTGGAAATTCAATTTTCTAGAAAACATAACCTTCACGGTAAACTTTTTCGAGAACGAAGCTCCGGTTAACAGGTTAGTTGGGCGCAAGGTCTTCGAACCAATGTTTCCATTATCTATGGTGTCAATCGATCGATTTAAACACTATACATATCATAGAATTGAATCTTTTATTATCAATGTAGGGTAAATTCATTTTCTTCGTCAAGTATACATGTTTGAAGTTTTTTTAACTTTGTTCAGGAAGTTTCTTTTTCAAATTAAATCTCATCGAAGCTTTATATCAAATATTTTTATACTTTAAAAAAAAATATGAAGTGCCCTACATTATCCACAAAAAGTGATCGCAGTGATCAGACTGATGATAATATTCCTGCTCGATTTCGCTGAATCTCGAAATTATCGAACTTGTCTTTGATTATTTGGAATGTTGAAATCGAGCGTCGAAGTGCCTCGAATCGTTGAACGTGAAACGCGTCTCAGCATGGACCATCGACCTTTGGATTTTTTTCTGTAAATACACAAAAGAGTCGGTTGGGTTAATAATAAAGTATTACGAAATACATACGTGTATCTTGCGTTCTTTCTATCCTGTATCAACCAGCTTTCGTGGAGGATTAAAAATAAAATGTTAATGTGTTTCCTTTTATAAATTTTCTAACAGCATGACAATCATTATAGATTAATTTCTTAATAAAAAAAAAAAACATTATTTGTACTTTAAATCTTTGAAAAAGGATAAAGATTAATTATTTCGTAATTAATAGAGATTAATTAAGTATTTTTAATCCTGTACCAAGCCAGGTAAACGTATTTTACTTTTTATTTTGACAGGTGTAGTGAATATGTATCTGTGACTGTACGTTCGAAGGTTTATATTTAAAATTTGTAAAATAATTCTTATATTTAATGCATTTATGGCATCCAGTAATTACTTGCCGAGCTAATGAGACGAAACGTTATGATTTTTTAATGCGATGACTTTAATAAACTGGAAATATTGAACAAACTTCGTTTGTGTACGTATTTTCCTTTCAAATTTGGCGCGCTCCCGGGAAACAGTACCACTAGCGCCATCTAGCGGCGACAGGAGGAACTAATGAAATAGAAAATCGCGTTTTTTGGTAAAACAGGCAGCTTTTGAGCCTTGCAGAGGTTACTATAGCATTCTGCGATTCAAGGGCAATGCAAACAGTGGTCTCATGTTGTGTTTTAAGCTCTAGAAACGATAATTGAAAAATATAGCCGCCAACGGGGAGACGAATAGCAGCGCCATCTAGCGGCGGAACCCAGAACTAACTGAACAAAAAATTCTGCTTTTTGGCGAAATAAGGCATTTTCACGATTCCGTAACGACGAAAATGAATTCTGCGATCCTAAATCTATAGGCAAAATGCACTCAGAGCTCACAGGACGCCTTAAATTCGATTTTTAACAGAGACCATAACTGTTATAACCTTAATTTTAAAAGTTATGACATAAGAATTAATATCTGTCTTTAAATGATTTTGTTTATGAATAACAATTATCGATGGTGGAAATGAATTTTGATTATGAATAACTATTATTGACGACGGAAATGTTTTTTAGTCAGTAATAACCATTATTGACGACGGAAATATTTTTTGGTCACTAATAACCATTATAGACGACGGAAATTTTTTTTGGTCACTAATAACTGTTATTGACGACAGAAATTGTTTTCGGTTATGAATAACCATTATCGTTGACCAGAATTCTTTTTCGGTTATGAATAACCATTATCGTTGACGAGAATTTTTTTTCGGTTACGGTGTAACCAATATCTTTCGCGGGAATTCTGTTTCGGTTACGACAAAAAATATATAATGCCGTATATAACAAAACTGGCAACAATTTGCCATGCTGTTCCTGCTACTCAAGTCAGTGTTGAAAGAGCCTTCTCGGCTCTGAAATTGATGCTGGACGATCGGCGGTGCAATTTATCACAACAGAATTTACACAAATTATTATTTCTAAAACTTACCACCGATTTTATGACTTAGTTAATAAACTATATTTTTTTTTATTTTTAATTATTTTATTATCATTATTTTTTATTTATTTATTTTTTTATTTATTATTTTATTTATTTATTTATTTTTATTAAAACATATTTCTTTTAATATTTATTTATTTAATATTTATATATTTATATTTTTATATTTGTTATATATATATATATATATATATATATATATATATATATATATATAATAGAACATTATTATTTTATTTATTTAATTAGTTATTATTATTAAAAATTATTACATATGTGTTTTTATTAATTAAAACATATAAATTCTATAATTCATTGTATGTCGTTCATAAATACAAATGACTCGTTATAATATTAATAAAAACTGATAATAGCTTAGAGTGATCAAAATACAACTCTCGCCAGTGATGTTGGTTACTGGTAACCAAAACAGAATTCCGCGAAAGATATTGGTTATTACCGTAACCGAAACAGAATTCCCGCGAAAGATATTGGTTATACCGTAACCGAAAAAAAATTCTCGTCAACGATAATGGTTATTCATAACCGAAAAAGAATTCTGGTCAACGATAATGGTTATTCATAACCGAAAACAATTTCTGTCGTCAATAACAGTTATTAGTGACCAAAAAATATTTCCGTCGGCAATAATGGTTATTACTGACTAAAAAACATTTCCGTCGTCAATAATAGTTATTAGTGACCAAAACAGATAAATCTTAATATTTTTTAATCACTTCATTTTTCGGAAAATGTGAGCAGTATTTAATGAAGCTTGACTACCATTTGAATAAAAATTGACTTTTTCCCAATGATTTTTTTCGAAAAAAATAAAAAAATAACTGTTATTTCTGGTCTCTGATTTTTAAACAAATTTTGTTTTGTGGACATACAAATGGACACTCGAAACGATGTAAAATGTAAAGCAAATTTCATATGCTGTTCTTTAGGGGCCTACGTATTTGCAATATATTTGACCTTACACGATGTTTTACATTAATAATACGCTACGAAACATATTATCAAAATTTATTTAAAACGGTGAGCATAGCACCGCCGTCTAAACGACTAAACTAATATCTCTTGTTTTCTTTGAATTTATCACCGTTTGCTGCTTCTATTCGGGGCATACCGTATTATGATTTTCATTATTTTGTAAATTACTTGCGAATATGCATTCGCACGAGAATGAAGTTATTCTTATAATATTATTAACATAATCATTTTTATTGTTCCAGAACTGAACATGGCAATATCACACTACCACATCGCGCTACCTTGCAATTCAGCATCAGAGTCAAGCTGCCACCTTGTTATACATTTATAAATTAATAATTGTACTAAATATTCTATATTTTATACAACACATATACACATATTGTTAACACATTCACAAATTCTGCATGTATATCGAAAAATTTCAATAAATATACAATTAAATGGTAAAACAGTTTATTAATTTAAAAACCTCTCCAAAAACCTTTTCAAATTCGGGCGTTACGATTTCGCGAAAGAGGTTCTCAGGAATTCCTGGAATATGACGTCATCAAAATTCCGAGAAGTGGCACGAATACCTCCTCGCAACTTATGTTCTCCTGATACAATTTTTCAAATTCAAGCATTTCATTTTCGCGAAGGAGGTTCTCGGAAATTCCTGGAAATTGACGTCATTTCTTGGAATCGGCAAAATTCTCAGAATTTTGATGACGTCAATTCCAAGAAGTGGCACGAATACCTCCTCGCAACTCATGTTCTCCTGATACAATTTTTCAAATTCGAGGGTTTTGATTTCCCGAAAGAGGTTCTCGGAAATTCTTGGAAAATCACGTCATTTCTTGGAATCGGCAAAATTCTCAGAATTTTGATGACGTCAATTCCTGGAAGTGGCACGAATACCTCCTCGCAACTTATGTTCTCCTGATACAATTTTTCAAATTCGAACTTTTCGTTTTGGCGAAAGGGGTTCTCGGAAATTCCTGGAATTTGACGTCATTTCTTGGAATCGGCAAAATTCTCAGAATTTTGATGACGTCAATTCCAAGAAGTGGCACGAATACCTCCTCGCAACTCATGTTCTCCTGATACAATTTTTCAAATTCGAGGGTTTTGATTTCACGAAAGAGGTTCTCGGAAATTCTTGGAAAATCACGTCATTTCTTGGAATCGGCAAAATTCTCAGAATTTTGATGACGTCAATTCCTGGAAGTGGCACGAATACCTCCTCGCAACTTATGTTCTCCTGATATAATTTTTCAAAATCGGACTTTGATATTTCACGAACCAAATTCTCGGGAATTCCTGGAATTTGACGTCATTTCTCGGAATCGGCAAAATTCTTAGAATTTTGATGACGTCAATTCCTGGAAGTGGCACGAATACCTCCTCGCAACTTATGTTCTCCTGATACAATTTTTCAAATTCGAACTTTTCCATTTGGCGGAAGGGGTTTTCGGAAATTCCTGGAATTTGACGTCATTTCTTGGAATCGGCAAAATTCTCAGAATTTTGATGACGTCAATTCCTGGAAGTGGCACGAAGAATACCTCCTCGCGCCTTATGTTCTCCTGATACAATTTTTCAAATTCAAGCATTTTGCTTCCCCTGATACAAATTTCCGATCTTTTTTATATTTATTTCTAAAGTTACGGGGTTGTATACATATATAGGAACTATTGGAATCTGAATTTGTTAGGATTTTATAAATAAATAAGCAATGTTTAAATTTTCTTTTTTTCTTTATTTTTACCCTTCTTTGTACAACGAGTAACTTAACTTTATCTTACGCCTAGGTTGTTTAACTTACAATTTGTATAAAACACAACTTATACCAATCTTACAATTATTAACACTCTGATATAGTTACAAGTACAAGATGTGAAATTGTATTACTATTTATGTATAGTATTTTACAGTATGTACAGGTTGAACATACAGCTGTAGTTTGCATCCAAGTTTCGAAACTTGATATTGCCAATTTTTGGAAGCAATTAAAATATCCAAGCATGTGCAGAGAACAGAGGTGTACGAGGGAAATATGATGACAGCAGACAAGGTGAATCCTACTCCTTTGGATGTCTCACGCAGCCACGCAAACTGAGCTTAGAGTCGAATGATTTTCTCCCATTCTTCGACTAATCTAATTGCCAAGTTATTGTCGATTGCCAATCGAATCCGCCATAGATCTACAAATCCATATATACCGAATGAAAATGTAAATTATAGTATAATTCGAGCTAATGTAACATACCGTATAATAAATGTGTGTATTTTTACGTACCCATCACTGGGTGCCCGTGAGCGGTTATATTTTTCAATTATCGCTTCCAGCGATTAAAATACAACGTGAGACCACTTTTTGGACTGCTCTTGAATCGCAGAATTCTATAGTACCCTCAGCAAGGCTCAAAAGCTACCTATTTTACCAAAAAACGCAATTTTCTATTTCGTTAGTTCCACTGGCCGCCGCTAGATGGCGCTAGTGGTACTGTTTCCCGGGAGCGCGCCAAAATTTGAAATCGAATATTAAAGAAAACATCATTTACACAACATTCTTATTGTTTTTCAATAAAATCACAGTGTCCCTTGTTCTTTCAATAACCAATCAATCATACAATAGATATTTACCCGTTTCTATACATATATTTACCGAAATCACTGTATAAATAGTTTTAAACAAGCCCAAACCAACTGCAAATTGAAGTTTACATTTTCAACGAAAGAAATCCTTCAAAATTCGATCAATTTCATATCCGATCCTTTTTCTCAAACTATTTAAGCGTTCAATTTAAGAATCTCCTTCGAAATGATACATTTTTAACTAAATTTATCAAACAATTTACTCATAAACACTCAGAAAGAATAATCATTAATTTTTACTCAAATATTTAAAATTTATCATTTCTATCTCTTCTCCGAACGTAAATAAGCTTATCAAGTATCAAAATTTACAGTGAAAATCATTTTTTCCGAATTCTCTTATGGCTGTTGTGGGTGGATCGCTCATAGAGCGTCGCCACCAGACGAAATTTCAACGATTGCATAGGTGGGATAAATTTGGAACCAACCATCTCATTTCGTACGAAACACGCGTGTGTTTTACGTTAGTTTCGTCGCTGGTTCCGTCCGAGGATTGTTTCGTCAACGTGTGCCACCGAGAGAACTCCTGAAATCTTGTCGGGTTCGACTCGAAATCACGTTTTAAACGTCGTCGTTAATTATTATAATTCGCATTCGTGCTCCTTGGATCGTCGCTTGACGTTCGATAGAAACAACGCTTCCATCGCGTGATCCAATTACGTTCCTTAATTTCTAAGACGAATAAATACAAAACTGTTAGAAAAGCTTGGTGTAAACGTTACACGACGGAAGAACAGAGTATTTACAAATATTATACGAGTATTAATACAAACGAAACACGGAATTTAATACAACGTATTCACTATGCGAGTTAACACGATTTTGAAATTTCTACATTTTTAAGAAAAATAAAGCTTTCGAAAAGCTTGGCAGAAGTATTACATAAAAGAAGAATCGAGTATTTTTAAATATTGTACAGTTATACATTGTATCGGTGTATAACACAAGCAACGCTTTTTAATCTTAACCCTTTGCACTCGGACGATTTTTTAGATACGATTCGAATCTGGTCGACTTTTTCCAGCCAAGTTTCCTGGAACCAATGCACTGTTTTGTAAGAAAAGTATCTATTTTTATTCCTTTCCTTAAAGGGGCAGTTTCTTTTTTTTTTTTGTGGAAAGTATCGATTATTTTACATTTTTGTGAAAGTGGGAGAGTGTAACTAACTAATTTGAAAGTTTGTATATGTTTTATATTTTATATCATACTTTTGTTAAGTTATTGAAATTTTTTCACTTCGTTTCGCTCATATGTACAGTTCTTAATTACTGGCCTCCAGTTTATCTAAAATCAAAAATTCTAATAAGGTTTTATTTTATTACATATATATAGTTGTCGTTTGTCGTACAATCAAAACGATAGGTTGCATAGATTTTGTGTAGTCAGACACGTTGAAATCTTAGTTATTAACACGTTGGCTGCCACAGGGGTCACCGGTGACCGGCACCCGAAATTTTTGACAATCAAATAATTAACAAAAGAAATGACGAAACAAACCACGGATAGCGTTATCATTAAGCTAATAACGCTAGCTATCGAATTGAAAAGTTAAATTTGAAAATTAGTTGATTGTATTGTTAACACTTTGACTGCCACAGTGAAAACGGACGTGGGTAGTCAGACACGCTGAAATCCTAATTATTAACAATACAATCAACTAATTTTCAAATTTAACTTATCAATTCGATAGCTAGCATTGTTAGCTTAATGTTAATGTTATCCGTGGTTTATTTTACCATTTCTGTTGGTAATTATTTGATTGTACAAAATTTCGGGTGCCGGTCACCGGTGACCCCCGTGGCAGCCAACGTGTTAATAATTAGGATTTCAGCGTGTCTGACTACACGCGTCCGTTTTCACTGTGACAGTCAACGCGTTAAGGATACAATCAACTAATTTTCAAATTTAATCTTTCTAATCGATAGATAGTATTATTAGCTTAACGATAACGCTATCCGTGGTCAGTTTCGTCGTTTCTTTTGTTAATTATTTGATTGTACAAAATTTCGGGTGACCCCCGTGGCAGCCAACGTGTTAAAATATCAAAAGTATGAACAACTTGTCTAGTAAAATTGAACATTACACTTTGAATAATTACCATTTCTTACAAAATATTTTTTTCTCTGTATTCTTTCACTTTATTTTTGATTTTAGATAAACTGGAGGACAGATAACGTTAATCTTAGTCTATCGTGAATAAAAACTGTACATGTGAGCAAAACGAAGTGAAAGAATTTAAATAACTTAACAAAAGTATGATATAAAACATATATACAAACTGTTAATTAGTTAGTCACACTGTTCCATTATTACAAAAATGTAAAATAATTGATTTCTGAACTCCCCCTTTAAGTTCCTATCTCTGAATACAAATAAAACTTAAATTTCACAATTTAAAATATTCTGATAAAGTATAAATATGTTCTCTCCGAGGGAACAGCCGAGTGCAAAAGGTTAACACTGGAACCATCAAAGGGGTCAAAATGACTCGCTTCAGATTTCTTATTTTAAATTACAAAATTTATGAAAACGCTTATGTCGAAGAATATGTTCGTCTATTTTGCTTTCTATTCCAGGTTCAATTCAAAAGTATGGCTGCATCGAACGTCGCTAATCCCAACCTTAACATTTCTAAAAAAAACGAGCACAAAACTATAAAGAACACGGATATAAATTAATTCTCAGAAAACCGAAGTCCACAAAATTTCACAAAATTTCACAAAATTTCTACGATACAAACAAACCTAAGCGTTCCAACTACAAATCATTACGATAATCACGAACTTATATGAAAGCTCGACAGTCGGCGAGCGATCCGAGTTAATTCGAAACTCGTCGGAACCAAACTGGAATCCGCTACTTTCTTCAACAATCGTCGACGCCATCAACAGAGATCGGTGGTTGCTCCGAGCAGAATCGTAGACAGGGTGAAATCGTCGAAGACTCGAGGGCGGAGGTTCCGGAGAATCCGAAGAAATACGATGGACGGGAAGAAGAAGAGTTAGTCGTTGGAAGTTTTTGAGTGTGCTTCGAGGCGTGAAGCACGATGGCACGTTCGCGACAGGAAACGTTCGAGTTGATGGTCGAGGCTGAGATGCCCTCCAAGTGCATCAGGTTCCTGCGAATTTTATGGAAGTTCTTCAGATTCGTTTTCTCCCACGTGTCGTTGATCTCGTTGGTGGTGCTTTATTGCGTGATCGGCGCGTACGCTTTCGAAGCCCTCGAAGCTAACCACGAGAAAGAGGTACCCGCAGGGTTTTTCTACGTTTTTTAACGCTTGTTGCTTGTCGCTTAATAATTATTACGTGTGATAGTTAACGATCCATCCGTCAGTTTAATTGTTTTATCTCCCACTTTATATTAGACGGAAGAATTATTATCTAACGTTAACCCTTTGTACTCGAATCTAATTTACTTTTCCGTCAAACCTTTCGATAAGTAAATGCAGTATTTTGGAAGTAACGTGTTACAAATGCTTGTATAAATGAAACATAAATTTCGCGTTTCAAAATACCTAGGTAAATTAGATATTTAATATTTAAATACCTGGGTTAATATTTAAGAATCAAAGAAATTACAGGATTGTTTCATCTTTTATATTTTGATTCTACTTGAACGAAAGATATTAGGTATAGCGGAGAGAAATGTCGCTTTTTTGAATACTTGGATGCCTTTTTTCAAGTCGAAGCAGCCAGGATTTTATGAAAAGGGCATCCAAAAGTTGCTTAAGTTGTGGCAAGATATTGTAAATGGCCATGGGAATAAATATTATGTATTTCTTTTTTTGTATTATACATCAGTCATTTCTTAGTCCAGTTCATTCGATTCATATACTACCTCTTCTATTGCCAGAGCGATTCTTCTTTTCACTATTTTTATCTTTACCCTGTCTGTATCCATGTTTCTTGTTAACATTCCTCTTCTTATCCTTCTTTTCTCTGTATATTATGTCTTCTTCTGTTATGTCTCTGTTTCGTTTCACCATCACTCTTTCCTCTATCATTACTCCCATCTTTTTCTATCAATACATCATCCTTTATTTGCTTCTACTACCAGCAGTACATAATTTCTTCCTGCTCTTAATTTACTTCTTTCAATATCTACTTCTGTTTCTCCGTCACAATCATTTCTACTTCTTTCATTCGTTCCTATTACCATCGCGATATACTATTTCCTTCCATTCCTTATTCCATCTCTTTTAAATTACATTCCATTTCTTCTTTCTACTATTTTTACATCGATTCGGTCCGTACGCGTTTGTTTGAATTCTTCTTTTATTTCCCTTTGCTCGCTTCATCTAGCCACCCCTTTGTTTCGTCGTTACAGATAAAAAGGAACATCAAAGACATAAGGGGAAACGTGGCGGAACACCTTTGGAAGATCACGAAAGAAGTCGAGGTTCTGATCCGAGAAAATTGGACGGAGAAGGCGTTGCGCGAGTTAAAGGTAGCATTTTCATCGGTCGCCACGTTGTAATGAGACGTCGTCGGTACAATTTCTCAACAATTTATGCTCATTTTATCTCCCAAGACGTTCGAGAACAGTCTTGTCTGGATGATGGAGAAAGAAGGCTGGAACGGTAGCGAAGGAGAGGACGATATACAATGGACATTTGCCGGGGCTTTATTTTATTCTATAGTGGTCATCACGACCATAGGTAAGTTTCACAATTAAACTCCAATAATACTTATTCGCAATTCGAACGGAATTTCAAATCGTGAATTTAATCGCGATTAAATATTCAATCAATTAATTAATTGATTAAGGATTTAATTGATCGATGCCCTACAATGCTTTGGTTTGAAATTTGGAATTATTAATATTATTTCAGCGGTACTCGAAGATTGTCAAACGTTTGCATAAACTAATACACACACTTACAAAGGTGTACAAAGGTTTCCATCGCTCGTGAAGCAATTTCCTATATTAATATATCACACTTATAATACTGGCACATTGCCACGCGTTACATTTATTCAGGATTAACGCTAGAAAATTTATTAAGACTTCAGATAGCCTTTAAAAATCCGACATTACTTATTGGCCAATTCAATGGTATTCGTAGACGATGGAAACATTTGCATCCCCTCGATAAAAAACAGTGTATCCCTTTAACGATACACTGTACGCTTCTATTATTCTTTCTACACTTCATACGTCGATAGAAAGATCAGTTCTCTGACTAAAACGTATCTTCTTCGATCTCCATACATTCAAAATCTGTCATCCTGAGATAAATATCTCTTCCTTTTCATCTTTGAAAATTAATTTTCTGTCGTGCGATGATCGAACCGCAGGATTGAAAATTCCATGGACGAAGGGAAACCCCACGAATCGATCGTAATAAGGAAACGTGTCTCGTTGTAAATCGGTGCCCTTAAGCTTTTTCAACGGCACCGTTATCGGTTCGATTTCTCTTCAGCGAACGACTGTAAAGGTCGATGTCGTAGTCGTAATTCTCCTCGTACGGGTTGCCAGCGGGTCTCGGATAAGGGCTCTCCCCCGAGGGATGGTAATTTCCAGGATATCTATTGCCAGGATAGAAGCTCCCCTGTGGTCTTCGATTGCCGTAATAGTTTGGCGATTGAACGAACGACGCTGGTCCATACTTATTAGGCGGCCCCTGAAATATGTATTTCTGGTATTTAATACGTTGACTGGGACAGTGAAAACGAACGTACGTAGTCAGACACGCTGAAACTCTAATTATTAAGAATTACGATCAATTAATTTTCTAATTTAACCTTTCAATTCGATAGCAAGCGTTAGCGCTGTCTGCGGTTTATTTCATACTTTTGTCGATTATTTGATTGTACAAAATTTCGTGTTAATCTGCCAATTCCTGAACTGTTGTACAAGCGACTCTTTGAATCTAAATCGTGACTTACGATGGTTGGAAATTTATAATCCTTTAACCCTGTGATGCGTTTCAAGAGGAAAAATTGAAGTTAAAATTAGGGTTACAGTGAAGAAAATTAGTCTTAAAGTTAAAATCAAAGTTACAGAGGAGAAAATTAATCTTAAATTTAAAATCAAAGTTACAGAGAAGAAAATTAATCTTAAATTTAAAATCAAAGTTACAGAAGAGAAAATTAATCTTAAAGTTAAAATCAAAGTTACACAGAAGAAAATTAATGTTAAAATTAAAAAGCTATCATCGCATTTTAATCAAAAATTTCCCTTTTTGTACCAATCGTACAAAAACCTTGCACCACGGTTCAAAATTAAAGATTAACAATCCTTTAAGTATTTTTCTTTTTTATAACGTACTCGATTGGGGGGATATTGTCCTCCACCAGCTTGTTCAGAAACCAAGGCAGGATACTTTTTGCTATCGAAGCAACAAAACTTCTTATCCTTCGAACAACTTCCCTGAAACATAATTAAAAACGTTGATAAAGTATTTGCAAATCGTTTAAATTGATTATACGTAAATTACTCACGAATTTCAATCCGGTGGAGGGACAATTGAAGCTGTATCTGCATCTACAAACATCGTAGTCTTGGTATCGAGGATCGTCCTTGATCGAAGGTGGCAGGAAACTGGGATTTACATGGCCCTCCTCAATACTTCCGGTGTAAGATGGTCTGAACATATTAAGATGTATCTTAAGTTCAATTTGAATTAATTCTTTTCTATTGGCTGGCATTTTTTTATTTTTATTTTATAGGGATTTTAATACACTTTTAATTATTTAATCTAGGGATTATTTAAATTTGGTAGTTAAAATCTTATCGTAAGTTAATTTGTACATTGTCTTCAATTTCTTAATTTCGATAGAATTTTAATAATTGTCGTTAAATTATTGGAATGGCACTTTTTTTCTACTTTATAGGGATTTTAATACACTTTAAATTATTTAATCTAGGGATTATTTAAATTTGGTAGTTAAAATTTTATCGTAAGTTAATTTGTACATTGTCTTCAATTTCTTAATTTCGATAGAATTTTAATAATTGTCGTTAAATTATTGCAATGGCACTTTTTTTCTACTTTATAGGGATTTTAATACACTTTTAATTATTTAATCTAGGGATTATTTAAATTTGGTAGTTAAAATTTTATCGTAAGTTAATTTGTACATAGTCTTCAATTTCTTAATTTCGATAGAATTTTAATAATTGTCGTTAAATTATTGCAATGGCACTTTTTTTCTACTTTATAGGGATTTTAATACACTTTTAATTATTTAATCTAGGGATTATTTAAATTTGGTAGTTAAAATTTTATCGTAAGTTAATTTGTACATAGTCTTCAATTTCTTAATTTCGATAGAATTTTAATAATTGTCGTTAAATTATTGCAATGGCACTTTTTTTCTACTTTATAGGGATTTTAATACACTTTTAATTATTTAATCTAGGGATTATTTAAATTTGGTAGTTAAAATTTTATCGTAAGTTAATTTGTACATTGTCTTCAATTTCTTAATTTCGATAGAATTTTAATAATTGTCGTTAAATTATTGCAATGGCACTTTTTTTCTACTTTATAGGGATTTTAATACACTTTTAATTATTTAATCTAGGGATTATTTAAATTTGGTAGTTAAAATTTTATCGTAAGTTAATTTGTACATAGTCTTCAATTTCTTAATTTCGATAGAATTTTAATAATTGTCGTTAAATTATTGCAATGGCACTTTTTTTCTACTTTATAGGGATTTTAATACACTTTTAATTATTTAATCTAGGGATTATTTAAATTTGGTAGTTAAAATTTTATCGTAAGTTAATTTGTACATAGTCTTCAATTTCTTAATTTCGATAGAATTTTAATAATTGTCGTTAAATTATTGCAATGGCACTTTTTTTCTACTTTATAGGGATTTTAATACACTTTTAATTATTTAATCTAGGGATTATTTAAATTTGGTAGTTAAAATTTTATCGTAAGTTAATTTGTACATAGTCTTCAATTTCTTAATTTCGATAGAATTTTAATAATTGTCGTTAAATTATTGCAATGGCACTTTTTTTCTACTTTATAGGGATTTTAATACACTTTTAATTATTTAATCTAGGGATTATTAAAATTTGGTAGTTAAAATTTTATCATAAGTTAATTTTTATATGGTCTTTAATTACTTAATTTCTATAGAATTTTAACAATTGTCACTAAATTATAATAGTAATTACTATTATAACAATCCTTTGATTCGAGGAATTATAATAGTAATTATTATTACCGTTAACTTTTAACAGAGTAATAAATCTTATTTATGTATAAAATATAGATAGAATTACCTGTCGCTATTCTAAGTTTGCTAAATTTCAGAACATATCGCCAAGCTTTCACTCTTCCAATTAAAATAACATAACATCCTCTATAAAATTCTGAAGAAACAAATATCTAACTTTTCACAAAAGAACCAACAAAACTACGGTTGTTCGTCCAACATCCAGCCAATTTCTATAATAATCGATACTTATGATAATTTTTGGTAGATGATTATCCACGCGAAATTCGCGAAACTTCAACGTTCCTTTCGATAAAATTAATCCGAATTGGCCGCCGCTATTTCGTCGTCCAAATCCAATCAACATTTTACCCAGAGACGTTGAAACGAGCTTACTGGGTCGGAAAAACAAGGGAGGAAGATACGAATACCTTTTTATAATACCGGTTGGTCCACCAGGACCGACAAGAACTCCTTTGTTGCCAGGATACGATGCTGGTACAATGGGTGGACGGTTAGGAGCGTAAGGTCCCGAGTTTTGTGGTCGGAATCCTATCAAAGGCCTCTCATGGTCGAGATCTTCCGAGTTCTCGTTCACTTGGTACCTGAAACTGAACCGAGGGTACCACGCATGAGAATAAATCTTTTTGCGTATGAAGTGACTAAGGCTGAAGTAACTGAAAGACACATTCGCATTCGTTTAAGAAATTAGAGGGACCAGAGAAGATTAGAGCTTTCTGTTACTAATTGTAAGTAAATAATAATTAATTTGAAAGAATCAAATATCAGACTTTCAAATTCGAGGGAACGAAACGTAGGAAGGATACAGTAAAAGATCTGGATACTGCTTTCGTAGACTGAACAAAATTCTATTACGAAAAATTTATAGATTATCGAAGAAGGATGTCATAACAAAAACAAAACAAGGATTCTCCTATTAAATATATGTATAAGGAATCTACTTCACAAAATTGCAACCTAATTCTGTTTTAAAAGATTGCAAAAAATTGAATATAACATTTCCCTGCTAAATAGACAAAAAATCTATTTCCAAAATTTTAATCAAATACCATTCTAAAAAATTACAGAAGGCCAAATAAGAATGGCAAAATAACAAATTGAAATTCTCCTATTAAATATACAAGAACTTAGTTTCAAAACTTTCAACCTAATTCTGTTTTAAAAGATTGCAAAAAATTGAATAAAACATTTCCCTGCTAAATAGACAAGAAATCTATTTCTATTCTAAAAAAACTACAGAAGACCAAATAAGAATGTCAAAATAATAAATAGAAATTTTCCTATTAAATATACAAGAAATTAGTTTCAAAAATTTCAACCTAATTCTATTCTAAACGATTGCAAAAAGTTGAACAAAAATAACAGAGAATGCAAACGTTTCTAATCTATTTCCAAAATTTTAATCAGATTCTATTCTAAAAAAACTACAGAAGACCAAATAAAAATGTCAAAATAATAAACCTATCAAATAAACAAGAAATCAGCTTCCAAGATTTCAATCAAATCCCATTCTAAAAAACAACAGAAGGCCAAATAAAAACATCAAAACAATAAACCAAAATTCTCCTATTAAATAAACAAGAAATCAGCTTCCAAGATTTCAACCAAATTCCATTCCAAAAATATTCCAAGAAACTAAATTACAAAGTACCACATGAAACAAAGATTTCCCTCCAAAATAAACAAAAGCCCGTTCGTCTGCAAAATCTCAATCAAATCCCACTCCAGAATATCCTCAAAGAATGAAAAAAAAAAAATAAAATAAAAAAGAGCAGATCAAAACGTACTTGAATTTGTCAAACCCGTCCTGTTGCTCGTCGTTTCTTCTCCAGACCCAATTATCCTTTTCGGAAGCAACAGCGGCGATGCTCGAACAAGCAAGCAACAACAAAGCCCTCATGTTGTTCGCCAGAAAAAGAAGAACCTCTTTTTCTTTTTAACGATAAACGAAAGTGGTCGAGTATTTCGTAAACGGTGGCCGGTCACTGATCAGCTTTGTCGACAAGCAACTGAAACGAGAATGAAAGTGAATCGTGTCTTTATATACGTACGTGTATGCAACGTTGGAAAGGTGAACGCACCTTGTCCCACACACGATTCCGAGGTCCTTTCGATAACCATCTCGAATCAACAGTTTCCGACCCCTTCTCCCCCCGAGGGGGATGATTCGACTACCTTCGTGATTCGATTTTGATTAAACGATCGAGGATGGAATTCTCCAAATTTCAATATTTCTTTTAGTAAACTAATGTTACTAATATTGCAATTACTCAAAGGGTAAGGTTAAATATTTATTAAAGATTCGTGAAAAGTTGTATAATGTTTCGTTAATTAAAAGTTATCTGTACTGTCGAGGAGACGAAAGGAATCGAGATAGAAAAGTTGTAAAGGGTTTTTAATCGGATATATCGAATATTATTTTGAATTCATGGTTCGAATTTATGGACGTTACTCGATCTATTATCGTGGAAGCTTTTGATGTATTTATTTTGTTGAAAAAATTGATGGATAGCGAGAGAATATATTTTATAAAATTTATGTTATTGAAAAATCTATTTAATCTAAGTCCTAACTTTCTTCACTTTACAAATTTCTGTAAATTGATTTTTGCCGAAAATAATTGAACTTCCTAGCGAAAGGTGATTAAGATCCGAAAGATAACACTTTGAGAATTTTGTGGGCAGAAAGAAAGGAAGGAAGGAGCACGTAAGTAGGTGTATTGCATGGAAAGAACTGCTTCTCAGACTTGTCCTTCGATCTGGGAAAATCCATCGACCCGAGAAGGGGAAGTGTAACGATTACAGGTGATTCTCTGACCTCTTTCTTTTGCATGAAATCCAACAGAATGGCGTAACACGGTGATTCCCGTTCGTAACGCGATTGTACGTCGAAGGACGAACATATTTGTTTCTTATTCAGGTCCGGAAAGGATCATCCTGCAATGTCTTTATTATATCTTTGGTGCGAAATTAAACTGTTAAATTCGTCGGATTTCTTTGAATATTCATTCATAAAATAAACCACGAAACAAGTAGGTATTAATATTAATATTTGTAATTTGTAAGAAAATAGAATTTGTATTCTAGTAAATATTGCTATACTAATATTTGTTAAATAAATGATTATCAATTCCTAAATCATCACATTCCTAAGAAAAAGAATTGGTATAGTTCCAAGTATCAATATATTAACCCTTTGCACTCGAAGCATTTTTGGACGCAATCGAATGTAATCTAATTTTTCATGTATGCTTCCAGAAATCAAACGCACTAGAAGAAAAGTGTTAGAAATATTTAAGAGTCTGTTGACTTTTGCTCCCTTCTTTAACACGTTGGTAGCCACCGGTGACCGGCACCCGAAATTTTGTACAATCAAATAATTACCAACAGAAATGATCAAATAAACCACAGATAGCGTTAACATTAACCTAATAATGCTAGCAATCGAATTGAAAAGTTAAATTTGAAAATTAGTTGATCGTATTGTTAATAATTAGGATTTCAGCGTGTCTGACTACCCACGTCCGTTTTCACTGTGACAGCCAACGTGTTAATTTTCTATATTTTTGATACGGGTGAAACTGAAATTTCGCATTTTACTATACTCCGTTGAATTAAATATGATTCCTCAGAGGCACCAGTCGACTGCAAAGGGTTAATATTTCTAAAATAAATAACACGATAAATGAATTCCTAATAATTCGTAAGAAAATAATATCAAATAGTAGAAAGTTTCGTCGATTCCCTCAGATATTGATATTAATTGTATCGATTCAACGAATGCTACCGAAGAAGAATTTCTATTCTTGAGAAAGAAATGTAATTGTAAGGAACTATTAATTATTATACGGATGTCTTTGATCGATTGACCCTTGCACCGCTGTTACCTGTGCCACGATCGAGTCAGGGATTTTAAAGGGACAGAGGAAACCGCATTACAGTTGAATTACGGGATGAAATTCTCGATGGAACGAAGGAAACGACAGGGGGCCACTTTGAGCTCGAGATAATCTCGTTTCTGAAGAAGGCGGCGATCGAACGAAAATCCAATGATCAAGGTCATTTTGTCATGGCCACCGTCGTTCTGACCAAGGTGGAAATTCACTTTTCCACCAGCGACGGGAGGAAATCGCAATCGTCTTCATAATTTTCTTTCCCTTGATTTCTTACGCTCTTCGGATTCCTAAACGACCCGCCTCTACCATTAAACCTTTCGCGATTCTACAAACGATCGTTCGAATTCTTCGTTCTTTATCGTGAAAATTTCATCCTCGATTATTAAGTCAATTTTTGGAGTCTCCTTTTTTAAATCAATATGGAAAGAAATGAAATTGGATGAATATTTTGATAAGAAATCAAAGTATCGGTAATCTACGAGCGTCCATTTTTAAATAGAGTAATGCAAAATTTGGTCAGGTTTGAATATTTCTTAGTTTCTTGAAACCACATATCACACGTCTCACAGATACCAAACAATTTTCCAAATATGTTTGTTTCTTTCGAGAACAAGAAGTCCATGATACGTAAATGGTTGTGTTGATTTTATATAAATCAAGAATTTAGATAAGCTCTCTCTGTACTGGATTTTATTAGCGAGGGCAATATTACCCTTACGTCTACTGGATGGGTGGTAGGTGGTTAAGGGTTAAGATTCTTTTGTTACAGTATTTAATTATTATAACTATAATAAATATACCTTAGCTTGGCTTAGAATGTAAATTAAAGTAACAAAAATGAAATTTTCTAAGTTTCTATATTTCTTAGTAAATTAATAATATTAATATTGAAATGAAATTTGGGTTACATTAAATGTATTCAAGATTCGTGTAAAGTTTTATGATTTAAATTCGAAGATTCAAGTTTGAAATGTTTCGTTAATTAATTTTATAAAAATAGTCAATCTTCTTCATCTACCTACCCATACTTCTTTTTCCTTTTTCTCAATCCCTGTAAAATGATTGTTGAATTACGTTCACTAATTAAAACCATCAAGATAAACGGTGTTCTTCACCTTGAAGATATTATAATTTCTAGGATCTTGACCCAGACTCGTGGATGAGTTTAGCGAAGAATGAACACTCAAGGTTATTACGAAATCGATGGAAGTTTAACAGACCTTGAAGTCTCTTCCTAATATCTCGATATTTGACCTTGCGTGTGTAGACCTTGAGAATGTTCCAATTAATTCTCGATATCCTAAACTTTCGATCGATTTAATTAGAGAGGCATAATTACTAGAGTAATTTTATAGTAAATTTATATTTAAATCAGTGAAAGGTAATCAATTTCTACTAGTGACTCACAGAGAATTTTCTAGTTAAATTGTGATTTTAAGAATTTTGGGAGAACGTTAGTAGACAAAATACTTGGTAATTTTCTACCAATAACCCAAGGTGGATTTTCTACTTAAATTGTGAGTTTCTGAAATTTCGAGGATTTTGGTAAATAAATAAAATACTTGGTAATAAATTTTTACTAGTGACCCATGGTGGATTTTCTATTTTAATTAATATTTTTTGAAATTTGGAGAATTGTGGTAGATAAAATACATGGTAATTTTCTATCAATAACCCACGGTGGATTTTCTACTTAAATTGTGATTTTTAGAATTTAGGGGAATTTTAGTAGATAAAATACTTGGTAATAAATTTTTACTAGTGACCCACGGAGTATTTTCTATTTTTAATTGATACTTTTTGAAATTTGGAGAATTGTAGTAAATAAAATACTTGGTAATAAATTTTTACTAGTGACCCACGGAGGATTTTCTACTTAAATAGTAATTTTAAGAATTTTGGGAGAACGTTAGTAGACAAAATACTTGGTAATTTTCTACCAATAACCCAAGGTGGATTTTCTATTTAAATTGTGATTTTTAGAATTTAGAAGAATTGTGGGAGATAAAATACTTGGTAATAACTTTCTACTAGTGACCCATGGTGGATTTTCTATTTTAATTAATATTTTTTGAAATTTGGAGAATTGTAGTAGATAAAATACTTGGTAATAAATTTTTACCAATGACCCATGGTGGATTTTTTACTTTAATTAATATTTTATGAAATTCGGGGAATTGTGGTAGATAAAATACTTGGTAATAAATTTCTACTAGTGACCCAAAGAGGATTTTCTATTTCAATTAATATTTTTCGAATTTATCAACATAGCACGTTGGAATATTTAATACAATGTATGCAAATAGATTTCTGCCTGTGACACACGAAGGATTCTACCCTCTAGAAATATAATACGGCAGAATACTTCGTAAAATGTGTTGAAATATATTTTTATCGATGATCCATAGAACACTACCATTTAAAATATATATCACAATAAAAAGCCTAATAAAATAAATATTTGCCAGTAACCCACGGAGGATTCTATCATTTCGTAGCCTAACACAATAAAATACCTTACAAATTAAACTTTCACCGATGACCCGTAGAAATCCTCGTTACTCATCGTTAGTTGCCTAATACAATATAATATCTTGCAAATAGCATCCAATTAGAATTTTTATTAACGACCCACGGAGTATTTTTCCATCGTTTCCCAAAATATTCAATTCCAACACAAAAATCCAAATTACATATAAATACCTCCAATAATAACCGAAATTCAATGTACCTCAAATAGTAACTCGAGTAATTGATCAAAGTAATGATTGTTTATCAAGAATTTCATAAAATAAGTATATTTGTATAAGTGTCGTCGTGTAAGATCGTGCGTGATCGTTGAAGGATTAATTGTACGTATTATGCAAACGGGTAAATTACGCAAGGTTAATCGAGCGTTTCTCAACTCGCAGGATACGGTCACATAGCACCGAAGACGAAGAACGGGAAAGTGGTGACCATATTCTACGCCATCCTTGGGATTCCCCTGATGTTACTCTGCCTCTCCAACATTGGAGACATTATGGCGTCGAGTTTCAGGTAACTGATCGTTCCCAAAGCGACGTTATACCATTCCCTATCGCTAGTTAACACATCCTCCGTCCCATGTAATACGAACCACCCCTTACGTCGGCTTGAAATTTCCTCCAAAAATTCTATTTCGATCTTCGATCAGAAGAATCTCTATTCTTCGTGTTGTTATTCAATTCGTGAAATCTTAGATTATTTTTAATACCCTCGTAAAAGTTATCTGAAGGATTTTCATAAGATACATATTTTGAGATAATAAAAAGATTTCGTATGTTAGCAAACAATATTTAAAATTGTAACAAAAATTGAATTCAAATCGGTTACTGTCTAAGGGTTCATTTTCTCTAAAGGCCAAGAATAATTGGTAATATTTATGTTACTACTTTGTTAATTGCAGCATGGGTGATTCTTTGAAATCCAACGACCCATGTGTGATAGAAAATATTAACCCTTAGATGGAGGGGCTGTTGAGATAATATTTAATATTAAGATTCCCTTAATTTCCATTTCTCCAATTTTTCAACCATTTCTATAGATACTAGTTTTGCAATATATGAACGTATTACGTTTGAAAATCTGAGGGGCTATTGAGATAATATTTAATATTAAGATTCCCTTAATTTCCGTTTCTCCAATTTTTCAACCATTTCTATAGATACTAGTTTTGCAATATATGAACGTATTACGTTTGAAAATCTGAGGGGCTATTGAGATAATATTTAATATTAAGATTCCCTTAATTTCCATTTCTCCAATTTTTCAACCATTTCTATAGATACTAGTTTTCCAATATATGAAAGTATTACGTTTGAAAATCTGACCGTCTAATTTTAACCGATCCAGCATTCATTGATATTACGATTAATTAATTATTTTTTAATTAATTTAATTCATTTTAATTTTAATTAGATTTTTATATTGGAGAGTCTGTTGCTACGTATGCACGAAACCACCGGCGAAGAAGAGAAGAACCAGGGCCCATTTTGGAAGATCGTATTCCGTTCGACAGCCAGGGTAATTATCTCACATAAAAGGTGATATCGTTTCAGTAATATGCGAATTTATAATGAGGATGAATGTTCGAAAGACGGTACGGAGCAAACAGAGGTGCCTTTCGAAGATCCATCAGGATGAGTCAGAGGTCTGCAGACTCGGCTTTAGGTCTGTCCGACTGCATGACCAGATCGTCGTTCTCCGACATGGATTACAAGTAAAGTAATTTTAATATTTTCAACTAAATACATTAATATAGCGATAGAGAACAATTGGAACATCTGCTATCCTTCGATACTTCGAACGACAAAGTGAACATTCTCAGATAAAGACAAAAAATTTAATTTTACCAAGATTACTCCACCCATTTTTGCTTCGGATCGTTATGGCAATGCTAGAAGTATCAAAAATTGACTAGGATCAAGGAATAAGGTCAACCCTTTGCACTCGAAGTATTTTTGAACGTAATCGGGTCTAATCTAGTTTTCCAGCTACGTCGGAAGAAAAGTGTTCGAAATATTTGAGACTCTGTTGATTTTTATTCCATTCTTTAATTTTCTATGTGAAATTGAAATTTCGCATTTTAGTATACTCCGATAAATTAAATATGGCGCCTCGGAGGCACCACTCGAGTGCAAAGAGTTAACACGTGGAATACCGTAGGGGATCACCGGTGATCGGCACCCGAAATTTCTTCCAATCAAATAATTAACAAAAGAAACGACGAAATAACCCGCGCACTGACTATCAAACTAAAAGGGCAATTTTGAAAATTAATTGACCGCGTTATTAACACGTTGGCTGCCATGGGGGTTACCGGTGACCGGCACCCGAAATTTTGTACAATCAAATAATTACCAACAGAAATGATCAAATAAACCACGGATAGCGTTAACATTAACCTAATAATGCTAGCTATCGAATTGAAAAGTTAAATTTGAAAATTAGTTGATTGTATTGTTAATAATTAGGATTTCAGCGTGTCTAACTACACCACGTCCGTTTTCACTGTGGCAGTCAACGTGTTAATAATTAGTTAATTAGGGTTGTAACGTGTCTGACTACATACGTCCATTTTCACTGTGGCGTCGTTTTAAGTCGGTTAAAAATATACACGTATGTTTGATTATTTTATTAGAATTCAGAAGATATATGTTGCGAGTTATTTCTTTTAATAAATTAAGAATTTTTTTCTAAAAATCGACGTTTAATTCATAAAGGGTCAAATGATCCCATATGGTAAGAATAGGTATATGTAAAGTGACGGTACGTTTAGTGTTAACAAATAAAAATGAGATTTGTTCGTTTCAACGAAGGTACAATGCGCGTCGATACGAGGATAACGAGCTGAAGAGACCGAATCCTTCGTATTCTTCGTCGGTGAATCCAAATTTGGGATTCAAGTCCGCTACGGTGAGCAGATACGAGGATCTACCTATGTCCAGCCCGAAAATGATGAGAGGTACTTGTAAATGTTCTCGAAGAATTTTATTCTAAAAGGAATTGGAACTATTTCAAGCGAGGTTAAGTAATTTAAAGGGATTTTAAGGGATTTTAATAAATTATAAGTGATTCTAAGCGGTTTGAAGCAGTTCTAAGTAACTTCAATGAATTTTAAGAGATTTTGAATCGTTCTGTGGGATTCCAAGCAATTTTAAGCGATCTTTAAAAGCGATTTTGAGCAATTTAAAGAGATTCGAGTAATTTAAGGGGATTATTAATCGACCATGAGTGATTCTAAGCGATTTGAAGTAATTCTAAGAAACTGAAATAAATTTTAAGAGATTTTAAATAATTCTCAGGGATTCCAAGCAATTTTAAGCGATCCTTAACCATTTCAAGCGATTCTAAATAAATTAAAGTGATTTTAAGCAATCTTCAACGAGATTAAGCGATTCTACACGATTCCTGGCGATTTTTCTCACGACTAAAAGGATTGCGAATCGATCGAAAGCAATATCAACCGATTCTAAATGACGATTGTATTCAGCCAGTCCCAAGATGACCACGCAATCGTTGGACAGGAAATTGCTGATGCGTTCACTTCCCGACACCGATCGCTCGGCCGTTTTGTGCAACAAATACGCCTTGGACGATTTGGAGAACGAGCTGCGACGATGGCAGACTTCCGCCGGAAGCAAAAGTAAATATACCGCGTTGATGGACATGTATAGAAAACAATGCCTTTCTCAATACACTCTAGGCCATTGAAGTGGTAATTCTAACTTATAAATTGTAAATGTCTGAACAACTTCTGATAAAAGATATATCGAGTCTGTTAAACGATGCTTAACACGTTGACTGCCACAATGAAAACGGACGTGTGTAGTCAGACACGATAAAATCCTAATTATCAAGGGTGCAGTCGATTAATTTTTCAAATTTAACCTTTCAATTCGATAGCTAGCATTATTAGCTTAATGTTAACGCATTTCTTTTGGTAATTATTTGATTTTAAAAGATTTCGGGTGCCGGTCACCGGTGACCCCCGTGGCAGCCAACGTGTTAAACAATTAGAATTCGAACAGTAGAATGTCGAAGTTGACCAATCGATGAAGTTGCAGCGGAAGATGAAAAACCGAGGGACACAAGGACGGCAGACACTGTAGAGAACGATGTTAAACGAACACCGTTAACGACGAGATCATTGCCACGAAGATGTTTATCGGTCGAGGGTGCTACCACTAATTACAAAACGAATTTGGTACCTCCCTTGCGGCCATCTTCGATTTATTTGGATATG
Organism: Stelis phaeoptera; assembly: GCA_943735885.1. NCBI lineage: Eukaryota > Metazoa > Arthropoda > Insecta > Hymenoptera > Megachilidae > Stelis > Stelis phaeoptera. The sequence goes on along the minus strand of OX030932.1, from coordinate 14,095,050 downwards.
GAGAACGGAAGGAAACCTCAGGCTGCTAGGACCAGACGTTATAGAAGCAACTACCCTGTTGGTAAATGATAAAAATAGCTATCTATTAATTGGAAATTTTTTTCTTAACTCTTGTAAACTTAACACCTTGACTGCCACGTTAAAGGCGCTGAAAACTTGGTCAGGCAAAGTATTTTACCTGTTATTATTATAATTCGACGATTTTTAATTAAGTAATTGAAAGGATATTAACCCTTTGCAGTCGGGTCTAATCAGAAACCAAACGCACTATGTTGGAAGAAAAGTATTAGAAATATTCGAGAATCTGTTGATTTTTATTCCCTTCGTTAATTTTCTATATTTTCATACGGGTGAAAGTAAAAGTTCGCATTTTACAATACTCCGATAAATTAAATATTTATATAAATACAAAGGGTTAACCCTTTGCACTCGATTGTCCCGTCCGAGGGGACATATTTAATTTACCAAAGTATTTAAAAATCTGAAATTTAATGTTAAAGGAAAGCAATGAGAATAAATATCTCTTTTCTTCCAAAATAGACTAAATTCAATTCCCAGTGCAAAGGGTTAATAATGCAAGAGACAAATTTCTATGGAAATTCAAGTGTCACCCGAATATATGGCTAACGCGACAGTCAACGCGTTGAACAAGACGAATACTATTGAAATTTTATTTAAAGTATTATTTATCAGTTTCTTAGGAACTGTTCGAAATTGATCTTCCGTGAAATTGTATTTTTCAGCACGATCTTACAGACGAGAGTCATTAGCACCGGAAATGATACCATCCACCGGTTACACCGGACACAGGCAAATATATCCGGACGAATTTGACTCTGATTACGAGTATTATACGACCGAGGATCAAGAAAGGCAACCAATCAAACCGGTACCAATCTGGTTGTGCGTTTTCTTGGTGGTCAGTTATATATTCGGTGGTGCTTTTCTATTTAGCGCCTGGGAGAACTGGTCTTTCCTCGATTCTGCCTATTTTTGCTTCATCACTCTCACCACTATCGGTTAGTATTAGGCTTTCTCAAAAGATTCTTTCCCTATCGGCAACGCTTTATCTGGCAGTGTTAAAAAAAAAAATATATATATATATGATATTATGCAGCTGTTGGGAAAAATGGAAGGTTATTTATTAATAAAGCGAAAGGAACTTTCGGGACTATTATAACTTGAGTCGCAGAGCACTCAATAGTATGGTTACAAAAACAACTGATGTCAACACACTGCGTGACAGATCGCGCTGAAATTCTGCTTATGTTAGTAAATCAGTACAGTGCTAAAAACTAAGAGAAAAAAAAAAGAAAAAATGTAACGATATCATTCACGCGTATCGTTCAAATGTTAAATTCCGGATACTTTTTACACAGAATCACAGCTGACTCTAGTACTAGCCGTGCTGAAGGTAAAAATTGCAACAGTGCGAGAGTCCGGCTTCGACATATCTACCCTATCAGCTTCCGAGCCTCTGGTTACGTAGCGATTTTTACCTTCAACACGGCTAGTACTAGAGTCGGCTGTGACAGAATGTATAACGTGTTAGTACTCGCCGGCGAGATCCATATTGCATGAAAAAAGTTTAACGGAAGCGTTTCATCTTAGAACAGCTCGCAGCCAAAGGGTTAAATGTTATAAAATGACAAATTTTAAGATAAAGAATATTGGCGTTAAAAGTTACGCAACAAATTGCTGTTTCGTAAATATTTTTCCCAAAAGACGCGACTGTCGACAGGGTTAATATATTAACTAACACGTTAACGAACGGTTTTTGTTCGAAGGATTCGGCGATTATGTGCCGGCGTACAAGCTGGACGCTCACAAAGGGATCGCGGTCTGCTCGTTGTACTTGCTATTTGGAATTGCTTTGCTGGCGATGAGCTTCAATCTGGTCCAAGAGGAGGTCATCAACAACGTGAAGAACGTCGCGAAGAGGCTGGGGATCATCAAAGAGAGCGACGACGAGGAAGAAGCCGAGGACTACGAAGCGTACGACGTCGAATACAACGACGAGGTCGACAACGAGGAGGAGCTCGAGGGCTATGTCCTCGATAGCCCTCGATGTCACTCGATCCCACGAAATTCACGTGGAATTTCTGTCGCGTAGCGTCCCGAATTTCTTTTCATTCATCCGCTCTACTTCTGACTTTATTTTCTTTTCAAAATCCTCCATCCACCAATTAAACTGATAACGAATCGATCGACACAGACATTTTCTACGAATTTGTATTTAGATGGTAATTAAATTTCGGATCTTGATATTATTCTTCTCTGTGGGTTCGTTTATTTATTATTTATCCTTCAAAGGCTCTCGAGTAATTTTACTAAATTCAAGGTACAGGGTGTGGCAGACGGTCTGTTCCATTAGGTAGGTGTACAATATAGTTTTCAGTTGTCACGATGCGGTGGCCGGGTAAGCATCGAGGCTTCGCAGTTCAAAAATGACGAATCTGTGGCTTTTTTCTGTGGGGGTACCTCAAGGCTGAGGAATCAACCAAAGGAGGCCATTCAAGAAGAAGTTGAAGGAATTTCGCCCGACATGCTAGTGAGAGCGATAGAAAACTTCCAAGAACGACTCCAAATGTGTATCCGTAAAGGCCACCATTTAGACGATATAATTTTAAAAATTTCAAGTAAACAAACTTTTTTATATCTAAAGGTGGGGAATAAAAAGTTTCTGATGCGAAATGTAAGAGTTATTTCTGCCGCACCCTGTATTATCACTTTCGAGTTTTTTAACAAGAATTATTTAATATTTGTCATCGATGACTGTTTAAATTCTTTCGATCGTTGACAATGTATTTCCAAGTATTTTATGTATTTTAAAGTTTCGAGATTGCGAAAATAATAATACAAATATGAAATTTAGTTGGCTAAATTAATATTGTAATTCGAATTAAATGTTAAAGGATTTGGATCGGTTAGGAGTCTTACTACTTTTCTTGTTATTGTTACTATAGCGACTTAATATTTTCGAACGGTTGATTTTTCAATAAGAATTTCATTATATTACTAATTTTGGTAAAATTGTAGCCGATGAATTTGATATGGAATAATTGACTAATTTCTAGGATTGAATGGTTGAAAGTGCAATGTCCTTTTCTCGAGGTATATCCGGTGTCTGTACCGGGTGTCGAGGAAGTTGGAATCCGGTCAGGGACGAAGCAGCTTGGTTTCGGTTATTTTTAGGATAGTGCTATTTCCAGTCACTGTATCGAACGAAGTGGCACGGAATCAGTGCACGAGGAAATCTCGAGGAAACGGCTCGTTTTCACGCAATTATCCGTACCGATCGCGAGAAAAGAAAGGAATCTCTGCCTTCCGTTAATGGACACGAAATTAGAACGTGGATCGATATATTATAAAATCGAGACGTCACAGAAGAATCATAAAAATGAAAATCCCTAAATTTCTGTGCATTGTGTAACCGATATTTCAAAATTCTAAAAATTAGTGTTTTGTGATCGCTACAAAGGTTAATAATCAAAATGTTTCTAAATTTCTTTAAATTCATGAAATTAGAATATTCAAGCATTCGGTTAAGAAATTAATCTTAAAATTATATAAATCTTCGAAATCAGTGTTTTACAGTTTACAATTTTCAATTAAAAAATTGAAATAAAAATCCGAATGAATTCTCAATAATTCCAACAACAAAAAAACCATTATCCTCGAAGAAAATATTAAACGAACCCCGAAGGATGATCTACAAGAAGAAATTAGCACGCAGCACGTGTCGACACGTGGCTGTCGCATCGAACGAGCAAATAAATAAAGACAAGAAACAAACGTTTTAAAGATGAAAATAAAGAAATTCGAACGAGTGCAATTTTATCCTTCTTTATCGCGTGGAAGGATTTTGACTTTTAAAAAGATCCTTCTGGGTCGCGGAAGGTTTCACAATGGATTTCGTTAACCGGTTCGTGGAACTCGTGTCTGATTCTTGAAGTGAACCAAGTCGATACCAGACGTATATGTACTATGTTTGTGATTCGTGGAAGCGGAAAGGAAACGACGGCTGGTGATTTTCTATAGGGCCGGGTCCACCGGTCGGTGACTATAATATCGACTTGAATCCCTTCTTAGCATTCCATCGTGTCCTTCGATTAATTTATCTGGAAGGAAATTGTGGCTATCGTGGAACGGACTTGTCTGTCTCTATCTACGAGAAGGGATCTCGTGTTCAGGAAACGAAAGGGCCGGATGTGAGTAATCGAACGTTTCCAATTGCTCGTTCAACGATACTGGTTTAAAATGTAAATAATAATTTGTGGTAGATTTTAACGATGTAAAGATTGTTGGATTATGAGCAATCTTAACCCTTTGAAAGTAATCAAATTGAGATAATCCTTTCGGTAAAGTTTCCAAAATCCAAAAGCACTATTTCCGAAGAAAAAGTGCTACGAATTCTCAAGAATCTATTTAGTTTTGTTTCTCTCGTTAATTTCCTATATTCTGATATAAGCAAAGCTTAAATTTCATATATCACCACTCGAGCGCAAAGGGTTAAATAAACGAATATATATAGGAAAGAAATTGTTGACTAGCATTGTTAGATGAACGAAATTTCAAAGTTAATTATACATTTATTTAATAATTAACACGTTGACTGCCACAGTGAAAACGGACGTGGATGGTCAGACACGCTGAAATTCGAATTATTATCAATACGATCAACTAATTTTCAAATTGAACTTTTCAATTCAATAGCTAGCATTATTAGGTTAATGTTAACGCTATCCGTGGTTTATTTGATCATTTCTGTTGATAATTATTTATGTAAAAAATTTCGGATGCCGGTCATCGGTGACCCCCATGGCAGCCAACGTGTTAATGTCAATATGTCATATTATAAATATCTGTTATCCTTCCAATGACGGACCATAGAGAGAGCCCGTAATAATTGAAATTGAATTTCGCATCATTTCTATGCTTTCCTTTAAATATTCTTACGTGTAACAATTTCATTGCTCAACACGTCGACTGCCACGGTGGCATCCCGAATTTTTATCACTCGAATAATTAACGAAAGAAACGATGAAATGAACCATGGATAGCGTTAATATTAAGCCTATCAAATTGAAAGGTTATATTTGAAAATGAATCGATCGTATTCTTAATAATTAAGATTTTTACGTGTCTGACCACGTACGTCCGTTTTCACTGTGCCAGTCAACCTATTAACAATTGAGTCTCGAGACTTAATATACCATATATTTATTAAAAATTAATAATAATTCTTGAACGAAATATAATTTTCGAAGATTGAAGATTGAAAAAATAAAATTCAAAAAACTACTAAACCTGCTGTCTGAGCTTACAGTTGTTATTGTACCGGGTCTGTGCTGTTTTCCCTCTTTTCTCTTCTTTTTTCTTTCTTTTACGACGTTACCGAAATACCTTCGTGACGATACACAGTACGCTTCATGTATTATAACGAGGATTTCACGTGTCTTCAATTTTCATCGCGACCATGCGCAACAAAACTCTCCGGTCCGTCGTCGTTGCTCTAAGAAACGTCGAAATTACGCTTCTTCCCGCGGCCACGCGTTTCTTAAATTTACGATCAGTTCGTTAACCCAGCTAACCGACCCGCTGGAGGCGGCCAAGCTCGTTGGTAATTTTGCAATTAGCTGCTCCCGTAACCACCGCCACCCATCCCCCTTATACCTGAACCCTTTCCAACCCCTCCTATCAGCTTTCAGAGTTGCGTTAATTCCTCTCGAGTTGCAAAGAAAAAAAAAAGGGAATTATTTTGCCTTCGTTAAAGAAACCTTTCGTACGATGTTAATTTAAAAAGGGGAGAAAAGTTTTAGGAGTTCTTACGATTTTAATCAATATTTTGAATATTTATAGGCACAAGGCTATGGGACATTTGATTATGGACATTTTTTTGGACCCACGTAGTATTTATTCTTGAAATTAATATTTTTGATGTTTGAATATGGTTAGGGAAATGTTTAGGAGCTTTCGGTGCGTGGGTCGTCGGTGGCCCACGGAGGATATACCGTTTGAGATTGTTATTTTGTTAATTGAAAGCACGGTATGGTAAAATGTTTGATTACGGGTATGTCTGTGTAATATTCCTGCGTGGGTCATCAGAGTTTTCTCCTAAGTAAACGCATAGTTATACTATTTAACAGTTTAGCTGCCATGTCACCCATATGTCGGTGACACTTGAATTTGTATAGAAATTTGTCGCTTGCATTATTAACACGTCAGGAATGATGGAATCTTAATTATTGACACGTTGAGAGCGACGTCGGTCCCTGGGGACCGACAGTGAAGATTCCGTTCAGCTGGCGTCAACCCCTAGGGACTGACAGTGGACTTTTCGTTTGGAAATTTCCAAATATCAAATTTCTAAATTTCAAGTTTCCAATGTTCCAGATTTCGAACTTTCAAATCTCAATTTTCCAAATTTCTAAATCTTCAAATCCCAAATGTCTAAATTTCAAATTTCCAAATTTCCAAATATCAGATTTATAAATTTTAAGTTTCCAAAGTTCCAGATTTCGAACATTCAAATTTCAAATCGGTAAATTTCAAATTTTCAAATTACCAGACATCAAATTTCTAAATTTCAAGTTTCCAATGTTCTAGATTTCGAACTTTCAAATCTCAATTTTCCAAATTTCTACATTTCAAACTTCTCAAATTTCTAAATTTTCAAATCCCAAATGTCTAAATTTCAAATTTCCAAATATCAGATTTATAAATTTTAAGTTTCCAAAGTTCCAGATTTCGAACATTCAAATCTCAAATTTTCAAATTACTAGACATCAAATTTCTAAATTTTAAATTTCCAAAGTTCAAACTTTTCGTATAGATGGCGTCGGTGCGTGGGACCGGCAGTGTCAAGGTTAAAAAATAAATATTGTAATATAATATAATATAATATATAATTGAGCGCTCGCTGCCGTCTGAACGGAAAGGAGAGCAAAACCGACGCCGCGCTCAACGTGTTAAGGATGCAGTCAATTAATTTCCAAATTTAACCTGTCAATTCGACAACCCGGATTATTAACTTAATATTAACCGCTATCCGCGGTTTATTTCATACTTCTTCCTACCAATTATTTGATTGTACAAAATTTTGTCCAGTACTAGCCGTGCTGAATGTAAAAATGGCAACAATTCGGAAAATTTAGAAATTTGGAAAATTGAGATTTGAAAGTTCGAAATCTGGCTACGTAACCAGAGGCTCGGAAGCTGATAGGGTAGATATGTCGAAGCCGGACTCCCGCACTGTTGCGATTTTTACCTTCAGCACGGCTAGTACTAGAGTCGTCTATGAAATCGTCGTATTAGGTACTCGAAATTCTGAATAATAGAAACTACGAAGAATTGTAATAACAATAGATAAAAAGTTGACCAAGTTTTCAGTCAAACACGTAATCCAATAAAATCCCTATTAAAACACATCCCAAAGCAAATAATCGCCAAAATGACCCGTCGCTCGTCACTCCCCGACGAACCCCTTTTTATCTCACCCTTGATCCATCGAAAGAAATCGAATCGAAGATCAAATAACAATCTCGAACGAACTTCCAAACAAATTGTAGATCCTCCAGATCGAGCATCGCAAGAAATAAGAATAAATCATCTTGGAGTATTCGTGACTAGCCGAGGAACGAGAGAAATATATTAGGGCGTATCGAAGAGTCGAGGAAAGGTACAAGCGATATCTGGGAAACTCGTAGATCAGTGGAAAAGATGGAAGGGGACCGAGTCTCGTATCCGACGTCGAACAGAAACTGGCAGGGTGGAAGTTATCGGAGCCGTGGCGGAAGAAGAAGAAAACGAAGACGGAAACCGTGGGGCGAGAGGATAGCCGATTGGACCAGGGCATTGATAGCCTTCCTCTTCAGCAACGTCGGTATAGTGTGCCTGGTGGTCGGATATACTATAGCCGGCGCCTTCCTTTTCACCCACATCGAGGGCAGAAACAGTCTGGACATCACCGGGGACGTGATCAGGATGAGAAACGTGACAGCTGCCACCCTGTGGGAGCTTACTTCCAAGGTGACGAGTTACTTCTTTTTTCCCATTCCCCTCCATTTTCGCTTCTTCCGGCTACTTTCACGGACTTTACCGAACCGGATTCCATTCGAACGGACAGGAAGGATGTTGTTGCTTGTCTCGTATCCTTAACTTTTTTTTTTTTTAAACACCGTCGATTCGATTCTTGTATTTTTATATATTTCTGTTACTTGTCGTTTAATGAATTGGATGAAATTTATAGGAATAGTTGATGGATTGTGATATGTAGGTTCGTGGGGTGAAACGTTTTTTTTAAGATCACTATTTAAAAGCACGAAACGGGTGGAAGAAGAACCTTGGTTTTTTCTTCTGATTTGAAAAAAAGTATTCAAAATGTTAAATGTTAAACGAAAACTATGAAAGAAAAGCATTGAACGATCCAGATACGTGTTATTACGGTCATGATTACTTTAGTTAAAAAAAGAAAAATATATAGTTCTACTAGCGGACCCGACAGACGTTGTCCTGTATACACGTCTTAAATCCGAAAATTTCAGACTTTTTTGAATAAGTTGTAACAATCTGGACAGTTTTGATGAAAATTTGTATAAAAAACCTTATTACAATACCTGACGTCATCACACACTAATTACATCTGAATGTAATATTTCAATTAGCACGCGATCACAATCCGGCTGTCTGCCGGATCCAATGTAAAACATTCCAAGATAAACAACAACTTATAAATAAAACACTAATTAAAAAAACATTTTGTAGTGGACCGAATTGTGAATCTAAACCATTCTCGAATCCATTTGAACACACATAAAAAATTTCGTCAAAATCGGTCCAGCCGTTTAGAAGGAGTTCAGTCACATACACACGCACAGAAGAATTATATATATATAAAGACAAGGCAACTTTTATAATGAAATGAAGTCACATTTAATCAAAAGTCTACTTTTGTATGATATGACCAACATCGTAATCAGGGCATTGGTATCGGGATTCTCGTCGTATTATTTTCCCTTTGCCGTCTCTTTTCTTCGTTAAACCTACGCTACGATTTCATACGTACTAAGATAAAAAATAATCAACGAAAAAAACCACACCCGTAATATTACGGATGTGGTTTTTTTTTTCATTAAGGTTGGTCAACGTGATATTACGTACCTGGACGTTAATTGGTTAATAATTTGCTATGGCTGAATGAGCAATTCGATTGGCTAGTTTTTTTTATAAGAAATAGTAAATTTATCTAATTTCAACATATCGCGAAGTTGCACGAAATTCCCTAAAATCCTAGAGGTGTTTTCTTTTTTTTTTATTGTGTGCGTGTGTATGTAGGAGAACGTGTTCTCGGAGAGAATCTGGAAGGCGAAAGTGCGAGCAATCCTGGAGAACTATCAGAACAAACTGGTAACATCTATAAAGAACGGTTACGACGGGTCGGAGGAGAACAAAAGATGGAGCTTCGCCGGTGCCTTTCTCTATTCCCTCACGGTGATCACTACGATCGGTAAGCTCACTTTTATTTTCTTTTGCTTTCCTTCTTTCGATCGATAAGCTCCAACGTTAATTTACCTCGTCGTCCAGTAATTTTCGTCGAAGGGAAAATTCGGCGTTCGATCCATTAATTTCCCACCGATTGGAAACATTATATTTACTATGTTTTCCAAACGCTATAATTAATAATAAATATTTAGTATTAATATAGTATTCATATTACCGTCACAACGTTCCATGTTCAACATTCAAACCTGCTTCTCCCGCTCGAATTACTAAAAGTACGTTCCAAACGTTAAATACGACTCGTGTACGCGTTTCTCTTTTCAGTATTAACCATTCTTTTTTGCCAGCCGGTTACTCGAGCTAAAAGCTCGTCGGATTCGAGACATTAAACCTTGTCCCGGCGACAACTATTCCCCGCTATGAGCTTTTATAAATACTACCACTATCTATTTTCGCACGCTCCCACCTCCCTGTTTAACGTTCTGATCCTTGAATCATGACCTACGGAATGAATTCCTGAATATTAGTTAAAGGGATTATTATAACTAATTAGTATGACCTTTGTACTGTTCGATTTTTAGAAGATACACTGACGTAGGTTGTGATATAATAATATGGTAAAATAGTAAAATGGCAGTATGGCAATATGGCAGTATGATAATATGGCAATATAGTAATATACTGATATGGTACTATGGCAATATGGCAATATTATAATATGGCAATACGACAGTATGGTAATATACTAATACGGCACTATGGCACTATGGCAATATGGTAATACACTAATATGGCAATATGGCAATATCGTAATATACTAATATGGGACTATAGCAATATGGTAATACAATAATATGGCAATGTGGCAATATCGTAATATACTAATATGGCACTATAGCAATATGGTAATATACTAATATGGCACTATGGCAATATGGTAATATACTAATATGGCAATATGGCACTATGGTAATATACTAACATGGCAATATGATAATGTACTAACATGGCACTATGGTACTATGGCACTACGACAGTACGGTAATGTACTAATATGGCAATACAGTAATATATATAGCAATACTGTATTACGCCGATTCAGCGAAATGTGCTATAAAATTGAATTAACATACCAATCATATCGCAGAAGAAATCAATCATGGCATTTTATAATATTTTGCGTGTTTCATCAAAAAATGAATTTCATCCAGGATACGATAATCAGTAAACTACGAATCATACACGGAGCGGTGTTCGTTAGGCCGGAAATTAATTAACGGTCGAGCTGATCCACCGATCGGTCGACCTCCTGAGATTAACGAAGCTACTCGAAAGGACGGTGATCTTAATCGATCTTCCGATTGATACCGTCTACCGTTTCGGGATTAATTAATCCGTCGGTTCAATTCATTTTCGACGTCGTCTTCCGTTAGAGGAACATTTTCATCCGGAATTCTTGAAAAAAAAAAAAAAGGAATGGCAATGTATTCGATAAAAAATTGATAATACTACAGGTTAATAATTTCGCTGGGTACTGAAAAATATTCATAGCAATTTAATTAAAATTAGATACCATATATTTATAGTGATTAAGTAAATTAATATTAATACCGAACTTTAAAGTATAGTTACGGTAACAGTAATTAACATTAATACTATTGATTGTCGTATGGACCTTAAGATAATAATTGAACTGGACGGAAGTTGGTAGGCTCGATGATAGAGTCTATGTGTATCCAAACGATCGTACATAGCAGAATTACTGCAAAGAGCAGCAAACTTGCAGGTAAACAAGAGCAAAATCTATCGTGTAAACTAATCCGTCCCGTTATCGATTTCATCCTTTAAACTCGGCCAACAATCGCCAAACCAACCTCTTCGCCTTTTCGTCTAATTAATCCCTTTAACACGTTCTAATTACTGTTAGTAATGCTATTAATAGTAATATTACTACAAGTAATACAGTAGCAATACTATTAATAGTAATATTATTAATTTATAATAGTTTTAGTAGTAATAATACTGTTATTAATACTATTAGTACTGGTAATATTGTTAGTAGCAATATTATTGTTAATAATATTATTAGTAGTAATACAGTCGTATCGTCAATAATATTATTACTAGTAATACAGTCGTATTACCAGTAATAAATATTACTATTAATAATATTACTGACAGTAATATAAAATAGTAATATCCCTAGTAATAATATTATTAACAATAATATTGCTACTAACAATATTACCAGTAGTAATAGTATTAATAACAGTAATATTACTACCAAAAGTATTATAAAATAGAAACATCCCAACTAATAGTATTATTAATAGTGACATTACTACTAACAGATAACCAATAGCAATATTGCCAATGATACAATATTCCGACCCAGCAAGGTTCCAGTCGATATTAAAGTAACAGAGACGTGCGAGCTGACATTTCCCAAATTACACGTGATTTCACGCTATAAGGATAGATAATTGTCGTATCAAAGTAGTTCAGAGTCGGATGGTTTAAAGGAAGAAGAAGCTGACGTCGATTAGCGTTAAACACGTCCTTCAGAAATACGGTCAACGACGTTCGAATCGGAAATTAATTGACTCGTATACTCGGTGACCTCGAAAGATCGTCGAGCGAAGGTCGCGACCTGTACGATCGACTTTACTCCCGACCGTCGGCAGGATGCGTTTGCCTCTCTATATTTAGCGACACTGATCGGTCCATTCAAACTCTTTCGACACTGAAATGAAAAATCTCGAGCAGAGGGACGAAGAAGATAAAAAAAAAAAAAAAAAACATGAACACATACGCCTACACACACAGGGGAGAACGAGAAAGAAAGTAGCAAAAGTTCTGATGATGAAAACATTTCATATCGCAGTACGAGAGAGACCACTCCTCGGAAGAAATTTGCAATGTAGAACGTGAGGAGGAAAAAAAAAAGAAAATCTGCATTTCAATAGAAAGACATTATACGACTGGTTTATTATACAGAGTAATTTACAGAAACTGTCATGTTGAATGTACTTTTAGTAGAACAAGAATAATGTTTCTCTCGATCTTTCGTTTATACGTGTCTGACGTGGTAGAATTGACTTAGGGGAAGATGTATTAATAGTACTTTTCTGTTAGCAATATTGCTAATAGTAGAGTTAGCGATGCTATTAACATTGCTATCAATGACGTAGCTATAGTATTCTTAGCGATAGTATTAATATCAAATACTGTTGTTGCTAACCTTAATACTAGTAATGTTATTATTACTAATTCCAGTATTAGCATTTGATGTGTTTATAGTATTATACTACTAGTAATATTGGTAATAGTAGCGCTAGCAATACTACTAACATTACTACTGGTAGCGTTGTTATTAGCAATATTACTATTAGCAACGCTAGCATTAGTAATATTGCTAATAGTAGCGTTAGAGATACTATTAATATTACTACTGGTGGCGTTGCTATCAGCAATATTACTATTAATAACGCTAGCACTACTAATATTGCTAATGGTAACGCTAGCGACTCTACTAGCATTGCTACCTGTGGCGTTGGTATCAGCAATATTACTATTAGTAACACTAGCATTAGTAATATTGCTAATAGTAGCGTTAGAGATACTATTAATATTGCTACGGGTGGCGTTGTTATTAGCAATATTACTATTAGTAACGCTAGCATTAGTAATATTGCTATTAGTAACGCTAGCGATATTACTAACATTACTACTGGTGGCGTTGCTATCAGCAAAATTACTATTAGTAACGCTAGCATTAGTAATATTGCTAATAATACGTTTATAGATACTATCAACATTACTACTGGTGGCGTTGTTATTAGCAATATTACTATTAATAACGCTAGCATTAGCAATATTGCTAATAGTAGCGTTAAAGATACTATTAACATTACTACTGGTGGCGTTGTTATTAGCAATATTACTATTAGTAACGCCAGCATTGGTAATATTGCTGTTAGTACGGCTATAGATACTATTAACATTACTACTGGTGGCGTTGTAATTAGCAATATTACTATTAATAACGCTAGCATTAGTAATATTGCTAATAGTAGTCTTAGCGATAGTATCAATACCACTCTATTATCAGTACTGCCATTGCTAACTTTTACTATTACTAATACCAATATTAGCATTATACTGATACTAATATTACTCTTAGCAACGCTACTATTCGCAATAATGCTGCTGCCATCAATGACACTACTATTACCTAATATTATTAACATCAGCTTCACTAATATTAGCAAACCTCGTACCATAAATAACACATATGTACTTCCGAATATTTTCCAAACGGGGATGATACATGACAACACAATCAAGAAAAAGAGAAAAAAAAATAGAAGAATTCTACTGTCCCAGCACAACGCGATTCTCGACAATAAAGGGCTTGATATTTCTTTTTTTTTTTCTTTTTTTCTTTTACACACAAAGGCTTGGCGAAAAGCAGGTTGGCGCAAAGGGTTAGATAGAGGGAAATTAACGACGCGAACTTTCGGCACGTTAACGGCGTGGTCGCGCGCGCACGCGACCTTTTAATTAATTCCACAGGGAGGATGAGGGAGGGTGCTGTCTCTACGCCCCTCGACCCCCTCGTCCGTTTCTGGTTCGAGACGAGACCCTGCCGTCCACTTTATCTCGACCGTGATTACAGGCCAGCAGCATCAGCCTAAAAGGGTCGGCTAGTCGACAGCCAGATCGATTCTTGCGAAACCAAACCCTCCCCTTCCTATTTTCACCCCCCCCCCCCTCGCTACGATAACCCCTTTCGAAAGTGGGAAAACCGTATTCTGCTAATTTGTCGCCGATCAAGAACGAACGGAGAGCGATCGATGCTTCGTAGTCGATTTTTGTAACGAAACTTCTGGAAATTGGGAACTTTCGCTGCTAATTTGCTAATAAAATTTTAGATTTCATATTTGAACGTTGTTTTGAAGAGCGAAGGTCCAACTTCTTAAAGTAACTCGTGATATTTACCTCGTACCAACCCTCTGCGGATACACACGAAATATTTCTATAAATTTTACACAAGTTTCGATATCTTTGAAACTTTGACTGCGGAATGCTTTGACGAAAAGGTGAAAACTAATATTTTTCTTCGAATGGAAGAAAGAAAAATTACGGTCGAAGTTAAGTTAATTTTTATTCGAAATCTGAGAATTTTCAAGGAGCCTGTGTACGTCTTTCGCAGTCAAAGGGTTAATAATTGATCAAAAATTTGATTGGAGTTTGGTCTGACAAAATTTACCTTTTGGTATCTAATTATTTATCATGAAAAGGGTCGAACAATTTTCAATTCTGAAACAAGTCATTTTGACACTGTTTGGTATTTTTAATATGAAAAAGATTATTTCGTTTATTAATGGGTGTCAGAAATACTCATACTCGTCAATGTATTTCAAACGTTCGATAAATATTCGAAATGTTTCATCCGAACGTAATAATTTGGGGAGTTGACAATTTTTCTGGCGAATCGATTGACAATCATCGTTCCGTGAAGTCGATAAATTATAATAACGTGTTCAATTATTATTGAAGGGAGAAGAGGAATGTTCTAGATATCGAGGCTTCCGTATGCACGCACCCACGAGCCTCGTGAATTTTCTGACGCACGAATAACTAACGAAAACCCGGCTCGTCGGAGAAAAAAAAAAAGAAACAGCCCCGTTGCTTTATTAATTGCGGCAATCCACGAGTTCGTATCAAATTGCTGAGTAAGTTCTGACCATTTAAACTTTCCTCGATGCTAGTCGGGTCTTTTTGTACCCAAATTGTTTTGATAGCCTTTCTCATCGTTAATTTTAGTAATTTCGAAGTGCTATTGTTTATTTTATTCATTTCATAGTTAAAGTCATTAATTTTGATGTGTTATCGTTAATTTCAATCATTCGAAGGCATTATAATTAATTTCACCGATTTCGAGGTTAATTTCATTCATTCCCATACATTATTGTCGATTTAATCAATTTGGAAGTACCATTATTAATTTCATTAATATCAAAATTAATTTCGTTTAATTTTCTTCTTTTCGCAAACGTAAACTGCTCAAGCAAATCACTACTTTTTATAATTAAATAAAATTGTTCAAGATCACGTCTGATTGACAAAGACACTAATCGATTCGATTTATAAGTTTTTCTTATCAGAAGCAACAAAATTATGATTTTTCTTGTTTACTGAAAGCATGTAGGGACAGAACTTATGCAGCAAGTTGATATCGAAAAACAACAGAGCGAAGAATGAAACCGTCTGCGACGCATCGTTTATTTAGTGAACGCGAAGTTCACGTTTTTAATGCATCGGTTGCTTTGTGCCTCGAACGAATTTCCATCGAGCTTGAACCATCCCCCCTCCCCCGCCCCCACCCCATATATCCTCACATATACATTGTCACCGGTGAAATTTATTCGAAAATGGGCAGTGTTTTACGTGCACCCTCGTAACCTCCTTCATCGTCCCTTGTTAATCGTACGAAAATTGAATCCATTAATATGAGATTCAACCCTTTCACGGAGTAGTTTCGAACGAACGATAGGATGTATGATAAAAATACTCATCGAATTGGTCTTGTGATGTTTGAATAATATAAAAGGGTGGTTTCTGGTGATTAAACAAATTTTAGTGTTTTATGTATGCAATGTTTATAGTAACTAGGATTTTGGGTAAAACGTAAATAGGAAATTGGAAATATTAAAGTACTAAGTAACTGAATACCTAGATAATTAGATAGTAAAATGCTTAAGTACTTAAATAACTAGATGTCTAAATACGATAGATACCGATAAATGGCTATGATTTGAAAATGTTTGTGTGCCTAAATATCTAAATAGCAAGATACCCAAGTACCTAAAATCCTGACAAATAAGTAGGTATTTAAATATCTAAATACTTAAGTACCTAAGCTTTCAAATATCCAAGTACTCAAGTACTCAAGTGCCTAAGTGCCTAAATACCTAAATAGCTAAGTGCTTAAGTTCCCAAAAGCCTAAATACCAAAAGCTGTCGACTTAAGCAGCCAAGTACCCGAGTGCCTAAGTCCCTAAATACCTAAATAGTAAAGTACCTAAGTGCCAAAGATGCTAAGTGTCTAAATATTTAAGTAGTTAAATACCCAAGTGTATAAATACCTAAATAGCTAAGTGCTTAAGTAGCCAAGTGCTTAAGTTTCTAGGAGCCTAAATATCTAAATGGTAAATGCCTAATATCTTAAGTAGCTGGGTGCTTAGGTTCCAAAAAGCCTAAATATCAAAAGTACTTAAACAGCTAAGCACCCGAGTGGCTAAGTCCGTAAATACCTAAATAGCTAAATATCTAATAAGTGCTTAAGAGGCTAAGTGTCTAAATACTTAAGTAGTTAAATACCCAAGTGTTTAAATACCTAAATAGCTAAGTACTTAAGTGCCCAAGCACCTAAGTGCCTGAGCGCCAGAGTAACAAAATACCAAAGTACCTAAATATACAAGTACCCAAGTACCTTAACATCGTAATTCGCACGCTATAAAGCATGTATTTGAAATAGAATTACAGAAGAAATTCATCAGTCAAAATCATTTTGTTCACAGGTTACGGAAACATTTGTCCGAAGACGAAATGGGGCAAAGTGGTGACCATAGTGTACGCCATAATAGGTTTGCCGCTTTTTCTCCTCTACTTAAGCAACATCGGTGACATCCTCGCGAAAAGCTTCAAATGGACGTACGCTCGTTGCTGTCTTTGCAAGTAAGCCTCTTCGTTTTCCTTCGTTTATACCAGAATAATCTTTGCGATAATAATCAAAGTCCTTGCAATCGAACGATAAATTTCCAATGATTCATTTTCAATTTTGAAAATTTGATCAAAGGTGTCGTAGAAGACCGCACGAGTTTACAATCAGATCCCAACAAGATGGTGCTGATGTCAGAAGAAACCATTGGCAGGTAAATCTCGAATTCCTTTGTTGTTATATATGTATATAATTTAGAATTATATTTGAACAGGAAAGTAATCGTTTCCTTTCTGAAAATTTCATAACAATTCTATAATTGTATCGAATGTGTTTTTTTGGCAGATAACTGACACGAATGGCAGGCAGATCGATTCGTTTGACGTAGACAAGATCTGTTTGGAGAACGATAGACTGAAAGGGGGTGACAGAAAAGACGAAGACGACGACGACGACGAGGACGATGACGACAGCAGTAGTTACGATCCGCAACGCGTCACGGTTCCTTTAACCCTTTGCGTGGCGATAATGGTCGGGTAAGTGTCGATAACAATAGATAAATCGATAAAATAATTGAACATTCTTACCGATAAACGTAACTCTTGAATTCTTTAATTTACTTCTGTTTCCTAATAATATTAATTATTATGGCAATGTTTGAAATATTAAAAGAATTTTGTATGATTTATATCATTAGTTTAATGATAGTTTATTTTACTTATTGGATTACTTACAACCACCATTATACTTGCCTAATTACCTACCGTCCTCATTCTACTTGTCTGCCCATCCTATTGTCCTGTCTGACAACGTAGAGGGTACCCATTCTATCCGCCTGACCATACATCGACCTATTCCACTTGTCCGACTAACTGCCTCCCCTAAACCAACATTTCCAGAACGATTTAATTCACTTTGATGTTGTTTCAAGAATCTTCCTTTACGGAAAATTTTAACGAAATTCAAATCGTCGACCCTTTGCTTTGTTAAATAATATAAAGTTAACGTAATTTGGAAAATCGTACTTTAGACATAATTTTAGTACGCTCGATGAAACTTTGGTACAATATTGTAACTGCCTTGGAAGTTGTGGCAATTTTTGTGTAACAAAATTTCTACGCAACGAAATTTGTATGTAATCAAATTTCTATGTAACAAAATTCCTACGTAACAAATTTCATATAATAAAAATTTCCTATGTAATAAAATTCCTATGTACCAAATTTCCTATGTAACAAATTTCCTACGTAATAAATTTGCTATGTAACAAATTTTCTACATAATAAATTTCCTAGCTAACAAATTTCCTATGTAAGAAAATTCCTACATACCAAATTTCCTATGTAACAAAATTCCTACTTACCAAATTTCCTGTGTAACAAAATTCCTACGTACCAAATTTCCTATGTAACAGAATTCCTACGTACCAAATTTCCTATGTAACAAAATTCCCATGTAATACAATTCCTATGCAACAAAATTACAATATAATAAAATTTCTATGTCACAAATTTCCTATGTAGAAAAATTCCTATGTGTATAATAAAATCCTTATGTAACTAATTTCCTATGTAAAAAAATTCCTACGTACCAAATTTCCTATGTAACAAAATTCCTACGTAATAAATTTCCTAGGTAACAAATTTCGTATGTAGCAAATTTCCTATATAACAAAATTCCAACATAACAAAATCCCAACGTAACAAAATTCTCCTTAACCCTAAAAACCATCATCAGTTCCATGCAATATAATGTTTTAACCATATTTCAATTAAAATACCTCTAATTTCCAAAATCTCCCATCAATAATCTCCTTCATCTAAATTATTCTTTTAACATGATTGAATTTACACCTGTCTCAAAATACTCGATACATAAAAATCGTAGAATTTTTTAAGGAAACACGATGAGATATGTCTTTTTCAGATATATCTGGGGCGGAGCTATCCTGTTCTCCGAATGGGAAGACTGGAACATGCTGGATGGTTCCTATTTCTGCTTCGTCTCCTTGTCGACCATAGGTTTTGGTGACATCGTGCCAGGTGACAAAATCTATGCCGCTCAGGGATTCGATTTATCCTTCATCTTCTGTTCCATGTACCTGATGCTCGGTAAGTTGTGATCGAACAAAAATCACATCAATTTCATCTTACACGATAAGATATCGACGAGTTTGAAAAGCAACATCCGTGTTTATAATTAAAATTCTGATTGAAACTGGCAAAAAAACACTAATCAATATTATCATATTTAAATAAACGTTGTTCCCTGATGAAGATTGTTAAGAAATTTTGTTCAATCGTATGACAGCTAATTCTGAGAGGATAAAAAATGAAAAGGAGAAAGAAAATTAACACGATCGTCTGAACGAATCGAGTCCCCGTCGCGATTGTTTCTTTGGCAAAGTTACAATTGGATTCCCTCGGATTTCCGGTGGAACAGGTTGTCGCTCGAACACGTTCGATCGTTCCGAAAGCTTCTTAGCGTTTAATCCTTCCGCCACGTTTCTGCGCTTTTGTATATTAAATTCATTGCGCCCGACTGGCGGCTCTGAGCCAACGTATATAATTTATTAGAGTATCCAAAAATTTATATTATTAATATGGGTAATTAACTTTTCTTGCGAATCAGTACTTTGGAATTTTCCAAGATTCAATGTTTCCGAAACTCAATACTCAAAACTGATTCCAGCGCAAAGGGTTAGTTTTAATTTTCTAAAGTTTCGATTATTTTTTAGTCGAATTATAGTCTTGAGTTTTAGTTTAATGTTGTCCTAACTTCAACCTAATTTTAGTCTTACGTCAGATATCGTTGGATTTTCAAATGAATTTATCTCGAAAACGAAACGTTCAAAATAAAATTTGTCATCTTTGATTTTTTATTTCATTTTGAACCATACCATCGCATTGCGCCGTGTACAATTAGGCAAATTTCAAAAGTGGCGCGTACCGTGTCAAGGGTCGAATGATCGATCGCCATTCATCCTTACTCGTTTATTTCTTTTCTATTTAACGGAACTACCTTCGACGCTGACGCGTGAATTCTGCTCGAGACTGACACGAATCGAATAGCTTGATTTTATTCTATTTTTCTTTTTTCTTTTTTGTTTCTTCATTTACTTTCGATCGACGTCCAATAGCGAAAAAGGGGGCTTTGAAGCGTCGTTTTCGAGCGGCGAACGATAACTGTTTGGTGATTTAAAAGCATCGATTTAGAGTATCGAGGTGAGGTTGTAACACGATTGTGAAAGAGAACGAATCCTTTCGTGTATCAAAGAGGAGCGAATCGGTTACCTTTGCCTGGGGCGTGAAAAACCCATTCGCACATCTATGTCATTAATCAATTATCAAAAATAATGTTGCAGTATTTGGTAGTATTTTTTCTGGTTTCAAAGGAAAATAATTTACTATGCAAATCAATTAAGTAAATTAAACACTTCGACTTCCAAGTCATTCAAATCTGGGTTAATGCTCGAATTTCCAAAGAAATCCACTGTCATATTATTAAAAATTCTGTGATTTATTTATCTTGAAATGATAAATAATGGAGATATAAAAAGTATTTGCCAGAAAGAGTATAAGCTCTGTTATGTATTAAATAATTTTATAAAAACGAACGTGAACATCTGGAATTTAATAAAAATTGTTCAGATAATAAACAATGTGTTACAGGTATGGCGTTGATCGCCATGTGTTTCAATCTAATGCAAGAGGAGGTGATAGCAAAAGTTCGCGGGCTGGTGCGTACCATCAAATATATATTCCGATGCGACAGGTGACCAAATTTCAACATCAACCACCTTCTAAGCCGTCTACGATGCTTGGTGAGTAGTTTGATCTATATAGTTTACTATTCATAGTGCAAAACTTTTATCTATAAAATTTTGATTGCTGCACTTTAATTGAAAATTAGATATGCATGAATCGGCCATTTTATGTTAGGAATATTTATGAAACCTTTATGTAGCAATATTTATTAGACTTTAAGCTTTGAAACGATATGCCGTAAGTATCATTTCGAAATACTTTTCTGTCATGAAATTACGTCAGAATTTCACGTTACAAATCACCCTCTTGATAATGATTCAAAAATCAAAGTAAATTCACAAATTCCAATAAAATGGCAACGAGATGAATAATTATTTCGTAACAAGATTGGAACATTACACGCTCGATAGATTCATCCCCAAAAAAAAGAAGAAACGAAAATGCTTCAAAATCAAAGACGATTACTAAACGTCGTGTGTAAGGGTGGCGAGTGAAAATTACGATTCTATCAGTTGGGAATGGGGGGGTTGACGAGGACGTCTGTTACACAAATAAGGGGTTGGAAAGGGTCTTTTTTTCGTGGCTGACGTTCGTCCAGGGGAAAAATCTGAAAAGGGTGGGAAGCTTGAAAAGGGAGCAAAATAAAGGGAGCACAATCGTCGAAGGTACAAAGAACTCATCTTTGCAATCCCAACGCCTGGCTTTGTCAAAAAAAAAAAATATCTAACAGGAGTAGGGTGAGAAATATATTTGAAGAGAAATTTCTTTGATCATCAAACGATCCTTCTAAATAATTAATATTGAAACCATCGTTAAAATTCCATTTGTTCAAAACAATGTAATAACAATTAAGCTATTCTATCGGTATACTAAATAATATAAAGAGGAATCATAAGGTTCAAAGGTAATTTCGTAGCTTGAGAAAGATAGAAAAAGGAGTTTCTTAGAGAAGAATATTAACACGTTGAGTGGCACAGTGAAAACATACGTATGTAGTCAGACACGTCAAAACCCTAATTATTAACACGTTGACTGGCACAGTGAAATCGGACGTGTGTAGTCAGACACGTTGAAATCCTAATTATTAACAATACAATCAACTAATTTTCAAATTTAACTTTTCAAATCGATAGCTAGCATTATTAGCTTAATGATAACGCTATCCGTGGTTTGTTTCGTCATTTCTTTTGTTAATTATTCGATCGTAAAGAAATTCGGTGTGCCGGTTACCGATGACCACCGTGGCAGTCAACGCGTTAACATGTTGACTGCCACGGAAGTCACCGGTGACCGGCACCCGAAATTTTTTACAATCAAATAATTAATAAAAGAAATGACGAAACAAACCACGGATAGCGTTATCATTAAGCTAATAATGCTAGCTATCGATTTGAAATGTTAAATTTGAAAATTAGTTGATTACACTCTTAATAATTAGGATTTCAACGTGTCTGACTACACACGTCCGTTTTCACTGTGCCAGTCAACGTGTTAATATCCCGGAAACAACCACGCGCGGAACAAAACACTATTTCCCGCCAAAGAAATAATAAAAATCGAAAATCGTTCGGAGCACCCGGTATACCCAACATCCTCGAAGAAACTGAAGACATCTAACGTCGAATGTATCGTTCAAAATCATTCGAATCGATCACACCCGTTCCATCATCTCTATTCTCCGACCAAAAAAAAAAAAAGAAAAACATGGAGCCCATCAATCTCACCCGGCGATCAGCTGGTTACGGGGGTATCGGTTCATGAAGCGACCAATCGAGGACGAGATCAAGCCGAAAAGATCATCGAGCGTGGCCTCGGCCTTTGACGTCCGTCCGCGCCACGAAGAAGACGAAAAAGACGTGCGATCCCTTTACTCGCGGGGAGGTCGAAGGGTGGGATGGTGTTCGACGAAGCAGGGGAGCAAGGGAGGGGAGGAGGGTGAAAAAGGGACGTTGGTAAACGGGGCTGCGGCGTTCCTTCATGCGGTGATCGCGCGCACGCGCTTCGAATCGTTCGCGGAAACGCGCAAACGCCGTGTGCGCCCTTCTACGGGGTGCGTCCGTAGCCGGCGACGCTCTTCATGGACGTCGGACAGTCTGCACGCCACTCGACCAACGTCGTTCCACCGTCCACTCGATTCGATACGTATCCTTAGCCTCGCACGACGCGTCCATTCGGATCTGTCCATCGAATGTCCATCGTTGAATCGCGTCGGGTCGGCTGCGAACGAACGCAGCTTGCAACAACAACGTGGCTGCCCGTTGCCGAAGAACCCGACGAATGGGTCTCGCGTGTCTTCGAGAAATTCCTCCGCCTGGTTTGATTAATTCACTGACGCGAGGATGCCATGGGTGACGGTGAGGATGATTAACGCTGTTCGTTGAACAAGTGGAAACGGATTCTGAGTGGTGCTGTTGAAGTGTATCCCCGAATTCGGTCGCGTTCGATAGCCACGATCCTACGCCGTAGAAAGGGAAGAGCGGAGATTTTGTAGGAGCGAATTTCTGGCTGATATTCAAGGGAGAGACCGGGAGAGACGATTAGGGAGGAAGATTTTCCTTCGACTCTCGGAGAGCCGATATGACTCGCGACACGAGTGCGACGAGTTGAGCTTTCGCCACGATACGGACCGAAAGACGATCGCTGGATAAGGTAAGTAAGGCAAGTTCGAGGAAACGGTTTTTCTTTTTTCTTTCTTTTCTTTCGAACGTTTCCGAATCGATTCATCAGCACCAGCAGCGTTACGGATGCACGTAGGGAGACATGATTTTAATCGCTTATACTGGTTGGCGCAGTTCCGGGGATTGTTTTGTTCTTTTCAAGTTCTTTGGGAGCACGTTTATCGCCGCAGTGAAAGCGATCGTTGTATAGTCGGACACCTTGCAATTGCGAGCGTTTTAGAGCACAATCGTTTTATAAATTGACCTGTTTGTCTGTTAAGTTGTATTGATAAACTTCTATTTTTCTTTTACTTTGAGTTTCTGTTTGTTTCATTTCGTAATTCTTTCGTAATTAGTATGCGTGGTAATTAGGTTGTTATATATTAGGGATATTGGGAGTGTTAATTAATTGATATAGGAGTTACAAAGTAAGTAATGGCTGGTACTTAATATACTAATTAACTGGTAATCAGTATACCTAGTTTTCTTAGTACTTGGTGTATTGGGACTCAAGTATACTAAACTAAACTATACGCCTAGTAATTAGTACGCTAATTTGGAGGAATACTAATTGCAAGTATACTGATTACACCTAGTAAGCTCAGTACTTGTTATATTAATTACCTAGTAATTTACCTAATTTACTAATTGCAAGTGTACTGACTACAAAATGGGTAATACCTAGTAAGCTCAGTACATGTTATATTAATTACCTAGTAGTGAACCTAATTTACCTAGCACTTATGATGCTAATTACCTAGTAAAATACTGATTACTAAGTACCTAATATACTAAGCTAACCCTACCTTAAATCTGTACCTAGGTATACTGATCACACAATAAATAATGACCAACGTAATTAGTGCACTAATTACTAGATATCAAGTATCATTAAACTGACCCTGATCTAACCCTGTGCTTAGGCATACTAGCTATACTAATTGCAAACTAATAATACATAGTACACTAATCACTACATCACCTACCCTCCTCGACAAGCTGAAAATATTGCTACTCGTTTCACCTAAAATGAATTAAAACTCGCACGAAACACAGTGCACGCTATAAAATGAATATCTCGAATTTCCTGAGTAAAATCAAGGTTAAATGTACATTAGAATCGTATGAAATAATTGTGATTCGAGTGGCAGCGAATCGCAACTCCATACAGTCGAGCGCAAGCAATCATGATCTAATTAAAAGCAGCTCGAACTTCCGACTATCCAATATCATTTCGTTTCGTAAACTTGGAGAAAACGTTTCGTGAGAAGTTTTCAACGTAAAGACTCCGGAGTCCATGGATTTCGGTATTGAAGTTTGGATATTTTCCACGGAGAAACGTGGAACGTTTCTGCGATTCATAGAATAATCCCGGTCGAGAGCGCGATTCGAGTAGATCGACGTTTTAACTTTTCACGCTAACCGCCAGACGATAAAGAAAGGAGCGCGAGAGAGTAAAGTAATTTCGTCCCGGTTGTCCCGTTCGTTCTGTTAACAGCTTTCGATAAATGTCCCGTCTTTGTTGGCTCGTCCGGTTCGTTTTACGTTCGTCGATTCGTCAGCGAAACTCGCTTTTTATCGAGGAGCGACTTTCAACGTCGAGGAAGAAAGAAAAGAGAAGAAAATCGATTCCATTTCTATGTATTCTTGATGCTTTTCTCAGGCGAAGAGTATCGTAGACGCGGTTCTGTTTCAACCCCTTCGTTTCAACTGGGGATATTGAATCGTTTGATTGAAATTAAGGAGAGAAATGGTATATATTTATAGGAAATTGGAAATTTCGAAGTATTATGTTATTGTGTCAATTATTATGATAAAACCCTTACCCAATCCTATGTCTAGTAATTAATATGCTAAGCAGTAAATATATTAATTAATAGTATACTGTGTTTAGCATATTAATTATAAAATAAACAAAATCTAGTAATTAGTACAGCTTGTATACCTAACGCTTACAATTAGTATACTAATTAAAGAATTAATAACTCCTAGTATACCTAGTGATTAGTATACTAATTAACTAATAATTCACATACCCAGTTTCCTTAGTACTTAATATAATAATTAACAAGTAATTAGCATACTTACTTTTCCTAGTACTTAGCATACTAATTACCTGCTAATTAATATACCTAATTTAGGACACTAATTAACTACTAATTAATATACCAAGTTTGCCACGTACTTAATATACTAATTAACTAGTAATTAGCATACTTATTTTTCCCAGTGCTTAGCATACTAATTACCTACGAATTAATATACCTAGTTTAGGACACTAATTAACTACTAATTAATATACTAAGTTTGTCAAGTACTTAATATACTAATTAACTAGTAATTAGCATACTTAGATTTCCTAGTACTTAGCATACTAATTAACTAACAATTAATATACCTAGTTTAGGACACTAATTAACTACTAATTAATATACCAAGTTTGCCAAGTACTTAATACACAAATTAGCTAGTAATTAGCATACCTTTTTACCCAGTGCTTAGCATACTAATTAACTAGTAATTAATATACCTAATTTTCCTATTTCGTGGGACACTAATTAACTACTAATTAATATACCTAGCTTGCCTAATACTTAATATACTAGTTAACTAGTAATTAGCATACTTAGCTTCCCTAGTACTTAATATACTAATTAACTAGTAATTAGTACAGTTATTTTTCCTAGTACTTGACATACTAATTAACCAGCAATTAATTCACCTAGTTTTCTTAGTACTTAGGACAATAATTAATTACTAATTAATATACCTAGTCTGCCTAGTACTTAATATACTAATTAACAACTAACCAGCATACTCAGTTTGCCTAGTACTTACGATACTAATTAAATAGCTATACTGGCTACCCTAATTAATATATTAATTATATTAATACGCTATAGCGTACTGTACTGAAAAAGTAATTATATTTTTGACACATTCAATGTTACACAAGTGCACAAAGCATTGATTTCGTTTAACACTTGTTGATTTCACCTTTAACCCTCTCGTTATTTACACGCTGACTGCCAGGATAATGAACATGTGAAGAAGCGATGAAATAAACTGCTGATAACGGTAATAATTAAACTGATAATGCCAGTTATCGAACTGAATAGTTAAATTTGAAAATTAATCGACTACATCCTTAATAATTAGGAGTTTATCGTGTCTGATTACGTACGTCCGTTTTCACTGCGCCAGTCAACGTGTTAAGAACGATCGTAGTAGTTCATCAAGAAATTTCAAAATCAATTTAAAAACGACGATTAACACGTTGACTACCACAGTGAAAACTGACGTGTGTAGTCAGACACGTTGAAATCCTAATTATTAACACGTTGACTGCCACAGTGAAAACGGACGTGGGTAGTCAGACACGTTGAAATCCTAATTATTAAGGATACAATCAACTAATTTTCAAATTTAACCTTTCAAATCGATAGCTAGCATTATTAGCTTAATGATAACGCTATCCGTGGTTTGGTTCGTTTCGTCATTTCTTTTGTGAATTATTTGATTGTAAAAAATTTCGGGTGCCGGTCACCGGTGACCCCCGCGGCAGTCAACGTGTTAAATAGAAAAGACAGATGATTAGATACAACCCTCAGTTGCATTATATTGCAAGTTTCGAGTTCTTTTCGTTACAATTCAGTCTTGGTGAGAGGTAATTATTTGTTTACGAAGTTTACAATTTTCTAGTTTCAAGGAATGTACATACAAGACGTTGATAATTATAATTTCGTCCGTGTTTCCACAGATCAAAAGTCCAATCACAGAAGAATTATTCATCATTTCAATTACTATCATCTCTTGTGACAATTGTGAAGTAAATTCTTTCCCTTTTTCGAAATTGAAAAGGCAAACTTGTGTAGACTTTTTATATCGAGGTTTCAGTTTGTATTTACAGGGAAAGACGCGTAGATATTGCTGCGCAAATAGAACTTTGTATCTTAATATCATACGCTGTGCTATCAAGTTGCAATATCAACTTAATTCTTTCTCCGAAACCTTTCAAATCCCATCGTCAAAGACGTCTTACCATGAAAGCTACGCTTTCAAGGGTTTCGAAAGTTTTGATGAGGCCGACAACGTGCGGCAAAGTTTAAAAAATTGATACAGCCAGTCCAATCACGAGTCAAAATTTCTTACAAAGAGGAAGGATACTCGACGAGAGCTAAAAATGAAGAATTAAATTCCTGAATCATCCTCTGACAGGAGACCGGTATATAATTTTCGATTAACCTTAAGAAATGAATAAATAAAATATCCTCGCCGTATCAATTATTATTTATATCTATTATGTCCTTCGATTTTTTTTTTTTATTATTAACCCCATTATACTAATTATTGAATTATTATTCCGTATACATTTTATAAGATTAGCAACAGTATTAATTTTATTTATCAGTCTAATATGCAACTACTAAAGTACAATTATTTCTAATTATTATTAGATTCTTAACACTAGACACTACCGACGTTCAATGCATCCTTGCTTTTAAATTGAACCTAAAATAGAAAATAAAATAAATAAAGGATGAAACGTAAACGAAGATACAGAATAATTCTTCGACATAAGCGTTTTAATAAATTTTGCAAATTAAAATAAGAAATCCGAAGCAAGTCATTTTTCACCCCTTCGGTAGTTCTAGCGTTAAATATATCGTTCCATTCTACCAAATTATTATTGAAATATCGATTTTCTACAATGTGAAAAAGTTTATTTTCAGAAAGAAAATTTATTCCGACAGATTAGGCAACTTTTCGATGTCTCTTTTATGAAATTTTGGCTGCTTTGACTTGAAAAAGGCATCCAAGTATTAAAAAAAATTTCTTCTCTCTTTACCTAATATTATCGCTCGAGTTACCAGAAGAGTTCTCATTGTAAATCCCAAAATGTATAAAAATTTGTTAAATTATATTTATCAATATACGGAATTATTCCGTGCACTGATTTACGTTTCACGCTTTTAAAATATAAAATCAGAATACAAGCCAACGTGTAATTCTCTGTTTTCTTATCGATTTGAAAAATAGAGAAAAAAAAAGCGGATATTTTCGGATAATAAATAATTCCAAGCTTTGTTGTTCGACCAACGGAACACTTTTGTCGATTCTTCTTTTTTTTTTATCCGACGTAAAAGCGCAGGCGTCACCGGCGGCGCATAGATAATTCATAATGACGAAGCTGGCCTATAGTTGTTCCGGCACACGGAAATTCATCCACCCTCCCCAACCCCTCCAGCCTTCAGTTCACAACTTTCTTCCAACGACCCTTTTCTTGTCTTCTTCCCCTTTTTTATTTCCTTGCTTACCGCGCCCGAGCTTCTTCCACATTCGGCTTGCTTTTATTTTTTTATTCACAAACCCTGGAACCTGTAGTCCGTGGCGAGGATCTTTTAACGTAATTGGTTCCAGTACACACGTTCCATCTCGAGAGGCAGCTCGTAAGCAATATCGTTCGTTTGTTTCTTTGTTTGAGTCGACGGTGAACGGCAGTGTTTGGAATTTGGTAGATCGCGTTTAGAAAGCGTTGATTGGCAGAGAAATTTCAATCCTTTTCACACCGTCTGACACGTTCGGCGTCGCGTACTGTGCGTTGTTTGGAAAGAAGACGAGCGAAAGGAATGCGGGTTCTAGCGACGGTATTCGACGCAATCGTGTCGTGTGAATTTTGGACTCAATAGAGAAGAGGATTCGTGGAAAATTGGTGTTTAGCGTAGGTCAGGGGTCGGCAACTCTTTTTTCTTTTTTTAGTTGCAATGCGGGTCAAAATCAATTAAAATGGGACTGTTAACACTTGGCCGACCGATCGGGGAGATCTCCCCACTTTGACACGTTGACTGCCACAGTGAAAACGGACGTGTGTAGTCAGACACGTTGAAATCCTAATTATTAAGAATATAATCAATTAATTTTCAAATTTAACTTTTCAATTCGATAGCTAGCATTATATTAGCTTAATGATAACGTTATCCGTGGTTTGTTTCGTCGTTTCTTTTGTTAATTATTTGATTGGAAAAAATTTGGCAGCCAATGTGTTAAGGTAAGTCGGTGCACCTGACGAGCCAATTGGAACTTTTATTTCCAAGATAATTCTTCTTCTTGTTGTTCTTTTTTTTTTTTTTGGCAAGTGAATAACAGAGCCAGTTGGATGTTTTCGAGAGCTCGTAATCCT
The DNA here is from genome assembly GCA_943735885.1 of Stelis phaeoptera. Taxonomy (NCBI): domain Eukaryota; kingdom Metazoa; phylum Arthropoda; class Insecta; order Hymenoptera; family Megachilidae; genus Stelis; species Stelis phaeoptera. Next base: position 14,065,218 of record OX030932.1, on the reverse strand, counting down.
AAGAGTTCCCTCTTCTTTTTTCTTTCTCTTAACCTATCTCGTCCAACCGTAAGGAGAGGGAACGAGGGTGGACCCTTGGATCGGTATCATTTTCTTGGTCCTTCGAGACCTTTATTAAGGAACTTTATTTACCCGAACTTGTGTAAATTCCTTTGGCCTGAAATTTGTCACGTGCTGGGAAGTTGCGGGAAACGTGTATACCAGAGGTGGGGAACGTGCGGCCTTCATAAAAGCTACTCTTGTATTAATTTTAAAATTATTTTACGTATTATTGCTATGTTAGTTTTTTGTATCTTGATATTATTATTTTTCTATTGTATTTCTTTAAAATGAAATAAATTTATATAAAAACACTTCTACTAATATCATTTTTATTTGAAGTGGTATTTAAATATGTAGTTGTTTATTAAAATTTAAATATATGGATGAATATTTATACATATATGTATGCTTAAATAAATAAAACTACCAACAGTGAAATATAAAAAATTATAGCGGCCTCCTTTATTACTGCCTAATTTAAATGTGACCTCTAATGATAAAAAGGTTCCCCACCTCTGGTGTATACCTTACCCTCTCACAACGCGGCAGTTTGAAGTATAGTTTTGATTTGACAGGATGCGGAAATTGTAGAATTTTTCATTGGAATTATGAAATAAGGAAAGATAACTTGCTTCGTTTCGTAGTTTAAGTTACAAATCTTTTTTTAATGTCGAAATTTATGTTAGAATTAGAATTTTTCTCAAACGGTTCTGTTTTATTTTCAAATTGAAATTCTGTCGAATAAACTAAGACGGTCTTGGTTTAAAATTCAACACATTATGAACTGAATTAACCGTGTTATAGGAGGTTCGTTTCACCGACGACTGAAGGACGTATTGATCAACTTCCGTTACTCGCTCGGATATATCTTTTCCTACTTTTGGCTCGAGGACGCAACGTTTAAGTTTCTTTGGAAGTAGAATTGTAGAAACTTGGTTCGTTATCGCTTCGTTTCAGTCATTCTTTTTCCTTTTTGGCGAGTAGTAGAATAACGGAAAGTTACGGTTCTTCATGCAAGGAAATCATGTTAGAGTGAATTAGTAGTTTATGCTCGTCAACACGTTAATTAATAAAATAAAGTTGCTTAGAATCCTCAAAAATATAACACTCTAAGATTCCAAAATTCTTAGAAATTTCTACAAAGCATAGCATCCAAACTTCCCAACTTCCCCAAAATAATATATTTTCACCAGAAACAAAGGATTAAATTCTTTCCTTTCAATTATTCTATTACGTGTATGAAAATCGTATTAAATAATATTCCAAAATTCCCAAATTCCTAGAAACACAACACCCCAAACTTCCTAAATTCCCAAAATAATACATTTTCAGCAGAAACAAAAAACTAAATTATTTTCCACTCCAATAATTAAGGTAATTAAGGACAATCTTAACAATAATAAAAAGAATACAAATTTCGTGTACGGTAGCAATCCTATGGAGGCTCACGATATCCGTTAAAAGCCGTAAGAGGATCTGGTCTACGCCGAGAAAAATACCTGGCCAGAAAATTGAATATCCTCGTTTTAATCTCGTTAACGACGAACAACCGGCGAGTAATTAACGAGGAGGCTGCGAACGAAAGGTAAACAAACAGGCCAATAAACTTCGTTTATATCCAGTGTTTTGCGGGCTGATGCGTTTTGATGACACCCGTCATTTTCAATTGTTGTTTAATACGTTGAACGATGCGGAAGTCGACGATAATTCGTGACACGAATTTAATACATTTAATCGAATAATCGAATCCCTTGTTTCTGATGGAAAATGTTACTTCGGGAATTTAGGAAATGATGGTTGCACTTTTTAAAAATTTAACAGCTTTGGAAGGTTATGCTATCCAGGGATTCAGACATTTTTCCCACGTTATGTTATTAGGGACTTGGGAATTCTGAAACGTTTGCAGGAATTTGGGAATTTTTAGGTGTTATACCTTTTAGAAATGTAGAAGGTTGGGGACGTTGTGTTTCCAGGAATTTGGGAATCTTATTTTTAGAAATCTGGCAGCTATGGAATATCAAATTTTTAAGGGTTTAGAAACTTTGAAACATTGTACTTCTAGGAATTGAGGAACTTTAAAGCATTGCACAGAAAAAATAAAACGTAAAACTTCAGTAATTAATATGACGCCTAAGTAACGAACGAATCGATCCCAGCGTCTTTGAATATTAATACAAAAAAGAAAGATGAAAATTGTTAAAAAATACGACTTCAATATCCGCAGACGCGTTATTGTTTCACGGTACGATTCTAATCCCCGTTGTTGATCCCTTTTTCCATCCCCATTCTTTCGAAGCCAAAAATCGCGAGCCAGGCTTTTGAAAACTGAAACGAACTTTGCTTTTACGGAAAAAAGGAAATAAGCGTTTCCCGCGTCCACGCGTTTCAATTCTCCGTTCCCGTCGACACTTTAATTCGCCGGCTAAATTGAAAGCTTTCCAACCAACGCAGACTCTGCTCTTCATTTTCCGTTTTTTTTTTTTCTTTTACTTCGCCACCTGAAATATCGACTTCGACTTGTCGTTTCTTTCCGCCTCTTGTTTTTCGTCGTCCATTTTTTCTGTATCTCGCACGACGACAGACGAGCTCGTTTCTTCACGCTCCATCTCGTTCGTGACTCGTCGACGTTCTTCAAGAATCGTCCGACAGCACGACAATTAAACTTTCTTCCCCTCGCTGAATATATTCGGCCTCTGTCGATCCAGAATTATTCCCCCTCCCCCTCCATTTATATCGTCCGTTGTGTACTCTTTCAATTGATACTTTTGGTATAAAATATTTGTTGTGTATTTTTAAATTAAACATAACCGATGTATGGAATATTAAAACTTTAGAGTTTATTAAATATTCAAGATTGATTCCATTGCTAGGATTGTAACAGGAATTGCGGCATTATTAGCATTCAACTGAACCACTTATACAAATTTTGTAATTTTTAGACTGCGGAAGTTTGCTAACCTAACCCTAATCATCCACGATCCTATTTTAGTAGGTTCTGTGCCTGACGATTTGCTGTTTTATTGTCTGACAACCGACGGGGATTATTTTATTTGTCTGAGCACTCACAGATGTTATTCTACTTGTTTGACCATCGACAGGGGTTATTCTACTTGCCCGACCACCCACGGGTATTATTCATCTTGTCTGGCCATCGACAGGGGTTGTTCTACTTGCCTGACCACTCACAAGTGTTATTCTACTTGCCCGAGCACCCACAGGTATTACTCTACTTGCCCCACCACCCACGGGTATTATTCTACTTGCCCGACCACACTCAGTCTTATTCTATTTGCCTGACCATCGACGGTGGTTGTTCTACTTGTCTGACCATCGACAGAGGTTATTCTACTTGCCCGACCACACGCGATCTTGTTCTACTTGTCTGGCCATCGGCAAGGATTATTCTACTTGTCAGACCACCTACAGGTGCTGTTATACTTGTCCGACCACGCACGGTCTTATTCGACTTGTCCAACCACACACGGTATAATTCTACTTGTCTGTTCTCTTAAGCCCATATTCTACTTGTCTGACCACTAACCGTCTTATCATACTTGTCTGACCACGTACGATCATATTCCACTTGTCCACATACGGTCCAATTCTGCTTGTTTGTTCGCCTACGTTCTTACTCTATTTGCCTGACCACTCACCGTCTTACTCTACTGGCCTGATAACCCACGGTCTTATTTTACCCGTTTGAACACTCACAGTCTTATTCTAGTTGTCTGATCATTAGCTACCGTTACTCTCGTGATTTTTTATGTCTGCTACGGGCCTGTTCAATGAGCTCAGTCAATTTTCAACAATATCAGTTGTATAACTTTCTCGACCCTGTCGGTCGACCTCAGAACGATAAAATTACCATTAAAAGTCATAATAAAATTATACCAGTATCATAAGGCTTGATACATGCCGCAAGTGATTTATAAACTATGCTGTTACTGTTACTTATAATAGTAATGCCAATATCTATGGTAATAAGTAATGCCAACAGCTATAATAACAGTAGATTGAAACTAACGCAAAGTTTCTGATAGGAAACCGAAGAAATCCCTGAATGCTGATCTTCTTAATACAAACTGGTTCACGTTAGCTTGCGAAAGAAAATAGAAGAAATATCGAGAGTTCCGCAGCAATTAGGCGATCGTGGGGCATTATTTTCAAGGTATTTTCCGCGCGGCTGGCAAGTTCGATTCGCTGGGAGGAGAAGGAAATGAGAAAAGTTATGGCCGAGAGAGAGAGAGGAAGAGGGAAAGAGGGCGAACAGTGATGTTTGAAAATATTTTCTTCCCGGCGTTATCGAGTTTCTACCATTCTTACCGTTTCGAACGCGTTTCACCGTGAAAAGCGTCGTCGCGATGTAAGTTATCCCGAAGTACCGTCACCAACCACGCCGGCGTTAAGAAGAACTTAAGGGCGGCTTTCTACCGCGAGCCAACCCCTGGAAATCGAATCGTTTCGAGCGAAAACTCACCCTTCGCTGACGAAACTTTTCCGCCCCCCACCCCCCTCCTTAATTTACATTCACCCTTAATCGAAATTCTTAGCTCCCGGAATCGTTACTCGAAGCACAACGATACTTTTCGACCGTTTACGGTCGTTCTTTAATGGCCAAAGGTTTCCTGTGAACTTTTTAACTTGTTTTTACTACTTATTTGTGTAACAGTTCATACCGTTCGTGAATAATGTTAAAATTGTCTTAGAATATCGAGATAACATGTTTAAATCATAAAAAAATGAATTTTCATTGCTACAATACGTTGAAAGGTAAAAATATTAAGTAGTATTATAGTAGTGTTAAATATTAAGAAATAAAATTGTCCTATGAGCGGTAGAAAGCTTTAAAATATTTCGAATGTGCTTGTCTGACCACTTACGGACTTATTCTACTTGCCTGACCACTTACGGTCCCATTCTACTTGCCCGACCACCTACGGTCCCATTCTACTTATTTGGATACTTGCCTGGATACCTCACGATCCGATTCTACTTGGCTGACTACCTACGATCTTATTCTACTTATCTGGCTACCTGCGGTCCCATTCTACTTGTCCGGCCAGTGACTTCCCTTATTCTCCTGGTTTTATTGTCTGACTACCTACAGCTTCACCCTACTGATGTCGTCGTATCTAATACTCTCCTAGCTTTATTGTCTAACCACCTGTTTCCCTATCGGATACGGTCCATCCCATTACCCTTCTCTGACCAAATACGCGCCCCATTCTATCGATTTTACCTGTCTGACCTACCCTTCTTTGACCACCTAAGATCCTATTCTACTGACCTCGGCTTGTTTATCCGCTTACAGTACTGTGCTACTTCCAAATTCTCCTTAATTGGTTCAACTATCTGATCCCTGACTGTCTGACCAATTACATACCTAGATTACTTGCCTAATCTATCGAACCACCTGCAACGTTTTATAGAGTATTAAACTTCATGACAAATCTATCTTGTCAGCAATAAATATAAAAACATAAATTAATATTGTCCTTTCTTCAAATTTATCCTCTTTTCTTTCAAATACCACTCGTATCCGTGGCTCGACAAAAATTCCAATTTGGTTTCTTCTGCTTAAACAGCTCCTCCTTCTAAATAATTTTTACACGTCTCGGTGATTCTTATTTTCAAGACCATTCATTTCAATTATTATCGAAACCCACTATTGTAAATTTCATACATCATATCTTGCCTTGTAAAATCGCGTCAGGCGACAAGAGCGAGAGAAGAAATCGCGTGCGAATAATACAGCTCCGGCGGCCACGATGGCGGAAGTTGGCGATCGAAATCGGCGGGTAATTCAATTATCCGCGAGCCGAGCAAATACATCGAGGACGGTAGTCGGTTAAACGGCCCCGTATTTATAGGCGTGACGTAGATGCGGAGCGAAAAGAGGAAGGGACTAGAAGGTGGTGAGATAAGAAAGAAGCGGCCTTTTTATCCGTCGGAACGTCGCTGGTAGAGCTTCTCGTTCGCAAATGAGGCACGAGCGTCGAGATAAGGGTGGCAAAAGCCGCGGGCCAGGCCAGCCTCGGGCGTACACGCGAATAAAGGACGATCAAACGCGATAAAAAGAAAAAAAAACTACGCTCAAGAACCGATAAGCCCTAATTGAATGTTCCCTCTCGATTTTAGCCAGCCGTGAAGCCGAAAACTTTAAACCCTGGCTGTCACTACTTCACCAACTTCGACACACATTTCGAACCATCAGACCTTTCGCATAACCAAAGCCTCGTGACTCCACTTATAAATGATCAGGTAATTTGCACAAAGACGGTATAGTTAACACGTTGGCTGCCACGGGGGTCACCGGTGACCGGCACCCGAAATTTTGTACAATCAAATAATTAATAAAAGAAATGACGAAATAAACCACGGATAGCGTTAACATTAAGCTAATAATGCTAGCTATCGAATTGAAAAGGTAAATTTGAAAATTAGTTGATTGTATTGTTAATAATTAGGATTTCAGCGTGTCTGACTACCCACGTCCGTTTTCACTGTGGCAGTCAACGTGTTAAAGTTACAACTAAGCACCAAATTCATAATTTTTCTTTCTGTTCATATTAATTTGATCGCCCACTGTATAATAGCAGAAATGCCCGATAACTATAGCAATAGTAGTGCCAATAGTAATAATTATAAGTAACAAGCCACCGATTTAATACGTTCTGACAATAGCTAGAGATGTAAGGGAAAATATCCAACAGATGTGTCTATTATTGGAGAAGTAAATAAATCGAAAAAGCTTCATTTCCGGTGAACACGGTCTCGAGGACCGCAAAGTTCTCACGATAAAATTCCATTTCCCGGTCGACTGTTTCGTGCGTCGTTGAAAGACGGCAAGGCAAGAAAGCCAGTCAAGATAAATAGTCGAAGAAGCTTGGCGAAATCACGTTGGAAAACCCACCCCCATATTTTCTTTCTACTATAAATCTCTTTCCAAACATGTCAATAATGAAAAAAAAAGGCAAAATATAATTTACTTCTGTTTTCTTGCGTCTGATTTTATAAACGATGGGTAATCTTGTACAGCACTTGTTTGTTCATTTCTGTCATTTTAGGAATTTTCATCAAAGTCCTAGTTTTCTGGTTTCCATATTTTTAGGGATTACCCCCAAAATTCTAATTTCCTGATTTCCATATTTTTAGGAATTTTCCGCAAATACCTGATTTTCCAATTTCCATATTTTCGGAATTTTCCCCAAAATCCTAATTTTCTGATTTCCATATTTTCCGTAATTTTCCCCAAACTTCTATTTTTCGAATTTCCATATTTTTAGGAATTCTCCTCAAAGTTCTAATTTCCTAGTTTCCATATTTCTAGGGATTTCTCCCAAAACCCTAATTTTCCAATTTCCATATTTTTACGAATGTTCCCCAGAATCCTAATTTTCTAACTATCGACTGTACAAATATCGTGTTACAAGGGAATACTACTTTCATTCTCGAACCGAAATTCGATTGCTAATCCAAAACCGTATTACAGAAGCACCCATATTATAAAAGGATTATTTACAATATATTTGGTTCAATTTTATCTATTTATTTTCTTTTTCCGAAAAAATATCCTTTCGAAACGGAGACACATCCTCGACGGACGTTTGTTACACGCCCCGGACATTAATTCACTGGAAACGAAACAAGTTCGTCCGATTCTACCGACGAGATCCTGTCTAACCGCATAGTGGCCTTATTCCACTTGGCTGACCACATACGGCCCTATTCTACCTGTTCAACCACAGGTGACCCCATTCCGTGCGTCTACCAATCAGTGACGTTATTCCAACTTATCTTACTGGCAACGAGCACTTAAGGGAAACATTCTACTCGTCCGAACGCCTAAGGTTCCATCTCAACCGCCTGACCACATATTGCCCCATACTACTTATCTGGCTCCATTCTGTTTGTTCAGTCGCGGACGACCTTATTCTCCTTGTTTGATAGTAATTTGTGGTTTCATTACACCGGTCTGACTATATATCGTCCCGTACTACTTATCCAAATTTATTTTATTGCGTCGCTTAGAATATAATCGAGGATATAAATACATATTGTATTTTGTCTGATTAAGTAAGGTTTGTATTCCATTTGCCTGATTACGAAAGGTTATATTTCTCACGGCTGACTATGCAAAGATATGTTCTACTTGTCTGATTACGTATGGTTATACTCTTCTTGCCCGGTGTATGTTTCATTCGAAGACCCTATACTACTTGTCCGACTATCTAGGACCCCATACCACTTGTCTGACCGCCTACGATTCCACGTTAGTTGTCCGACCACCTAAAGCCATATACTACTTGCCTGACAATATATTTATCTGCGCTACTTGTTCCGTCACCGATACCTTAGTTTAATTAAGATTGGCTGACCACCTACGACTCTATACCACTTGTCTGACCACATAAAGTCATACACTACCTTCCTGACAATATTTTCTTACACACTACTTATTCCATCACCTATATCTCACCTTAATTATGATTGTCTGGCCGACAACAGACTTTACACCACTCGTCTGACCACCTACGACCCTATACCAATTGTTTGACCACATATTTATCTACACTACTTATTCTGTCGCCAATATCTTAGTTTAATTAAAATTGTCTGACCATTAACAGATTATACGACTTGGCTGACCACATACGATCCCATACCACTTGTCTGACCATCTACGACCCTATACTACTTGCCTGACCGTACATGCTTACGCACTACTTATTTCATTACATATGCCTTTTTATAATTAACCTTGTCTGACCACTAACAGCTTTATACCATTTTCCTGACCACCTACGACTCCATTCGACCGATTTAATCACCCCGTTCTCCTACGTCCTCTTAACGTTTCAAGGTTTTCGTCGACTGCTCGAAATGGAACGCGTTATTTCCGTTCGCTCGGTCCGTTTAATTCGGGAACGTGGGAACGTGTCCCGATTCCTGATATCCAACGGAACACAGGCACACGTCAACAGCTCGGTCTATTCTTACCGCACGAAGGATCATCCTTATAATCCGTCCTCGGTGGTAGCGTCAATATTGTGACAGCAGTTCGATCTTACCTCGTCGAATGTTTCCCGAAAACTTCGGTCGGTTCATCGTCGACGTGAACACAGTTTGATACACGGTGCACCGGGCACGAATGGGTGAGGTGGAGAGATTTGAGAAATTCTGTTTTCTTGCGAAGAACAACAGCCAAGATTAGCCGAGGCTCGAAGGTACAAAGTAAACATGGCTGTTGTTCGTGCCACGGGTGGATTCGACGGTTGACGAGCGGACTGTTACGAGCTCGTTATCTCGCGCTAGCAGACGCATTTAATTCGAGACACTTGAACCTTTCCTCGCGTACGCGAGCCTCGTCGAGCTAGTTTTCTCTTTCTGTTCCTCCTTCTTTTCGCGTACACGCTTGACACTAGGAAGTCCGAGTGTCGAGCCGTGATACAGGTTCGCAGCAACGAAGTAACTTAAATCTAACAAATTATCGATACGTATGTTTCTGAGAATTTCTTCTCCTTCGTTTCGCAAGTATTGTCTGTCCTAAAACTTTCAAATCCAATTTTTATTGCACTATATATATTACTTTATAATCAGATAAAATATAATATTAATATTAATATTCTACGCTAATTATGAACCCACCGGTGACTTTATATGATCGTTAAAACGTTAACCATCGTGGAATATATAATACCAATAACTATAACAATTTCTCAAATTTTGTATAATCGAATAATTAACAAAAGAAACGAGAAAGCAACGCAAAGTATCGAATTTGTAGCTTCAATTTTAAAATCAGTCAAAATTAAAGTTCCAACTCATCTCAAAACCCTGTGTTTATAATTAACACCCATCGAACGATCCTAATCGACGATCCTTTCCCAGAAACGGAGAGTTCCTGAATCAAGGTCCTTTCACTCTTTTAGTTAGTCGCGTTTCTCGATGCTATTTTTTTCCGACAGACGTTGGCTCCTCTTAAGGGAGTCGGTGTTGCATCGGAAATTCGGTCCAACGTCTCTTTGTGTCCCTCTCTGAGCCCCCAGGAGGCTGCAGACTCCCACGCCTCTGGCTGCTCGGCCGGCTATCGATTGCGAGCTGCCAGGGCCACCAAGACCCCTGGCTTGGCTTCGCCTCGCTCCGCCTCGCCTCGCTCCCGCTTCGTTGTGTTAACTCGTTACGCGGTGTTACCGCGTTCCCGATTATACCAACGCCACATTCTAACCAGTTTACTCGATATATCCTCCTTTCGCCGTCTCCACCTCCTATTTTTCTTCAATTTTATTCTTCTTGTTTTCTTCCGATCTCCTTTGTAACGTCGCTCCGTTGATTTAACACCTGATCCAACGCGACCCATTGGTCTTCCAGACGCGAGACTCGGTTCTCTGGTTCGTTCATCTTGCACTTCTTTAAATTTTATCAGTTTTAATAAGTTTCTAGAAACTTAAATTATAGTCGACTGATGGTTAACTGCGTTCCTAGGATTTTTATACCTCCCCCCAACGGCTGGGTTTGTTGTTTCGTCATTAATAAATTATAGTTAACTGTTTTCGTAGAATTCTAATTCCATGTCATATTTTTAAAAAATGGCGTTTATTTCGCCACTAATAGCTGTTCAATACTAAATTATAGGAAAATTCTAATGCTATGCGAAGTTTTCCAAACGCCACTAGTAAATTACAGTTAACTGCTTTCGTGGAATTCTAATACCATGTCAAATTTTCCAATAATTGCGCTTATTTCGCCACTAATAGCCGTTCAATATTAAATTATAGGAAAATTCTAATGCTATGCCAAATTTTCCAAACGCCTATAGTTAACTGCGTTCCTAGAATTCTAAAACCATGTCAAATTTTCCAATAATTGCGTTTATTTCGTCACTAATAGCCGTTCAATATTAAATTATAGGAAAATTCTAATGCTACGCCAAATTTTCCAAAGACTGGGTTTGTTGTTTCGCCCCTAATAAATTATAGTTAACTGCGTTCCTAGAATTCTAATACCATGTCAAATTTTTTATAATTCACTGCTATCCTAGAATTCTAATACCTTGTCAAACTTTCCAAAAATGACGTTTATTTCGCCACTAACAGTCGTTCACTAATAAATTATAGTTAACTGCTTTCGTAGAACTCGAATATCATATCAAATTTTCCAATAAATGCATTTATTTCGCCACTAACAGTCGTTCACCGATAAATTATATTTAGTTAACTGTTTTCGTAGAACTCTAATATCATATCAAATTTTCCAATAATTTCGTTTATTTCGTCCAGTAACAGTCGTCCAGTTCACTACTAAATTACAGTTAACTGCTTTTCTACAATTTTAACACTATTCCACCCTCGACACTTGAACCGAATTATTATTATCTTCCTATCATAATTTTCTTTTAAATTCAACCGCAGCACCAAACACGTGAAACATCCTAATTCTAACACTGTACCAAGTGTACACAGTCATTTTACAATCAAACGCTCCGATCCAGGATCAGAATGAAACGTTGCCTCTTGTCCGTCGTTCCTCGCACGCCGTAGAGGATGGTTTAGGGGCGCGAGGAGTGCAGGGATGGAAAAAAAAAGAGCGTGGACAAAGACTGATCGATGGCGGAAGTAAAAACGTAAGAGATAACGAGCGACAGCGCGTGGGAAATGAGAAGGCTAGCGTGAAAAAGTAGGTACGAAATGAGCTGTTGATGCGACGATAAGACGATACCGACGATGGGGAACAAAAGAAGACGAAATTTAGGGGGATGGAACGCGATAGGGGCGAACAAAAGGGAACAAATGATGGAGGCTGGTTTTTGGAGTGAGGAAATCGAATCGTTATAAACGCTTTTTCCTCGTTGCTTACGAATAATCTTCCTTCTATTAAACCAGGGATTCCTAAACTTTTTCCTACATCGACACCTTTTAAAAGTACGATTTTCTTCATCGACTCCCTTACATTTTTCTCTAAAGATAACAATTTGTTTAAGATTTATTAGGTTTATGTTTTATGGTTTTTCTACTGTTTTCAGTTTTCATTTCTCAGATATTAGGTTGGTGCATATGAAATGTCCGATTTTGTTTCATCAGTTTTTTAAATCTGCTTACTTGATAAATATTCGTGTCTTTGAGATGTTTCGTATATCGATTCGAAGCTTAGAATCTCCTCTTTCACAGATAATTATCATTTTGCAATATTCACCTTATTTACGCATCCTTTTCAAGTTTTTATGAAATATGTATTAACCTGATTTTTGGGAAAATCATAAAACGCTTCGATTCGTCGAAGAAAATATGCAGATTCCTAAGACTTTTATTTTAAAATAAGACTATGGTTTATTGTGATAAATTATCATTGAAATTTGTTAAGTATCTTTCTTAGATTTCTGTGAAGCACGAATAATCGTAATTTTTCCGAAAATTGATGAAACGAAAGTAGAAAACTTGTAATTTCTTGAAAAAGTGTACAGATTATAATCATTCTTATTTTGATTATTAACGTTTAATCTAAAAAATGTGTGTTTATTTAAAGTTGTCATTATAAATCCGACATTTCATATGCATCAACCTAATATAAACAAGATTTCAGAACCACAGTTCTTGTAATTGCATAATAGTTCGATTTCAATTAACGCGGTGGTTGTGATTAATGTATTGATAAAATATTTTTAATATTTGGCCTGAAATTGCATATCATAACAAATATAAATTTTTCAATTTTACCGACTTAAATGTAACCACAATATAATCATATTTATATTAAAGCTGATATTATTATTTGATAATTACATTCCTTAAAAATTAACTAAAATTTTAAAACATACAAATTTACCATCGACCCCCAACATACCCCTCGAATACCATACAGACCCTTTATTAACTTTCATCGACCCCATTGGGAACCCCTATATTAAACGATTAATAACTTCACTGTGTTAAACCCTTGATGAATTCCTATTCTATTTTCGTTCCTTAGAAATATTAATCGAATAACTTACCACTTAGTTCATCCCAATAATCCCTTTCTCGTTTTGTTAATAAATAATACTTTATCGAGTTATGTACGATTAACTTCACCCTATTATCTTCTTCCATTTCTCCGAAAACTGCGTTATACTATATTAGATAAGGAAAGAATATTACTATTGTCCCAATTGCACCAATATTATAATTTACTTAATCACAATGCAAGAATTCGATTGAAATTCGTTGTTCGAAGAACAAAAAGCTGAAGTGGGGGTTGAGGTTGTGAGAAATAAGAGTTGATCGTTCGAATTCTAACGTTGCCACCAGGGAGCTATTGCTTAGATGCAATTCACTCGGCTTATCCCAGGCGCGTTAATTAGTTACGCGCGTTAACGTCGACGTCGATTATAGCACGAACAGGCTGCATCAATTCCAATTAAACTCGCCCGCACCCGAGGGAATGCGATTCCTTCGCGTGCCAACAGATCCCTGATTCGATCGTATCGGCAGTCTCCTAGTAATGATTCTCGATTGCGACCATGGAATGTGTGAAAGAAGCACCCTAACATTTATCATCCCACGAATCTTATGTGTTCGATCGTTTATCGAGCGTTTGATCGATTACGAAGAAAACAGGATATATAGTATGAAATAGTCGATTTTTGAAACGCGCAGAGATCGACGTAATTTCATGACAGAAAAGTATTACAGAATGGCATGTACGGTATATCGATGTGAAGGTTAAAATGTGAGGAAAATGAGTATGTGAATGCTTCGTTGATGCTACTGATACAAAATGGCTGATTGTTGATCGTAGCAGACAATGACCGATTTAGGAACATAGAACGTCTGGTATGATTTCATGACAGAAAAGTTTGGCAAAATGATACTCGTAGTACGTCGATTTAAAGCTCAAAGATTGATAAACAAGATTACATAAAGGTTTCGTTAGTATTCTTCGTTTGAATGAAAATTGAATCGAACTATAAGCATTAAATTGATATACTTTTCTGAATAATACGAAAATTACAAAATATTTAACAATTAATATTTCCCAAAAAAAAAGAGACCTTCCATCGCGTTGAATCGCAAATTGATCGACGTTGAATCGCGAAACGTCATGGACGATTGCACGGCGTCGATGCACGTTTCAAGCGACGCCAAGCGTCGGCGTTGGACGTCGTCGTAGGACGACACGGCGACCCACATTCCGTCGAATTTAATTTCATGCCTTATCTCTGGTAACCACGGTACAATGCTTCAACTGGGGCGAATCCTTCTATCTTTGCCTCCTCGTACACACGCCCCACATACATCGCTACAAAACCTGTACAACCCTTGTCAACGGTGTCTTCGCCAACCCCTTTCTGTCTCACAGACACAATTTCAACCCGCGTTCTTTCTTTCCTTCTTCTTCTTCTTATTCTTCTTCAAAGAAATCTTCTGTTTTCTCCCGCTGTAGATGCAAGTCTGGTTGATCTGATGATTATTCGACAGAAGGATTACTTTTGGAAATTGTAGAACATTCGCTGGTTTTAAAATGAAGTTACACGGAATTGTAAGAAATCTGATATGTTTCTTTTGTTACGGTGATTGGGTGAAATTCTATTTTTCTCCGTTTCTTATGTCCTTCCTTATATCATGCCGGATATATTGATTAAAGTATGGTAATTATTCTGTGATTATGAATTCTGAAGATTCCGTAGAATCCTTTTTAGTTTTGAAATGAATCTTACATGGAATTATAGAAAGTTCCTCTTCTGTTTCTTTGGTTTCCTTGTCTCTTCTAACTATGGTATCAGGACCTCCAGACCTAATACTTTACAGGGAATCGTGGATAACTAAGAAGCGTAACGGACTGTAGAGCAGTGCGTAAGAATAGGCCCGGATTCGAATCTCGGCAAGGAGTTTCCGCTTTCTGTTTTTCACGATTTCCTACGTTACGAACAATAATTTACTCAATAGTATTTTATTTCGCATCATTTGTTTCTGACAGCCGAGATAACTAAATGCTTAGCAACCTATATGCCGCAGCGTTCCGTTCAGCGGAAGTACCGCGGCGGAGAACCCGCCCGTAGCGAAAGGGTTAAATCGATCGTCATTCGATAGATGAAACGGATTAAAGTTACCGTGTCA
Organism: Stelis phaeoptera; assembly: GCA_943735885.1. Classification (NCBI taxonomy): domain Eukaryota; kingdom Metazoa; phylum Arthropoda; class Insecta; order Hymenoptera; family Megachilidae; genus Stelis; species Stelis phaeoptera. The sequence continues at coordinate 14,050,084 of OX030932.1, read as the reverse complement.
AGCAGAACGGAGACTTGTACATATTTGCTCGTTTGTTGAAACCGAGCATACGGTAACTAAGTACGGAAGCGTGTACTTCTAAATTCGATTAACTATGATGTTATGCTCGATTATGTTTCTATTCTTGTACGCAACACGTTGCGATGAGATAAATCCTTTACGTAATACCCTTTGAAGCAGCTAATTATCGGAGTAATCATTAGGTAACACAGTAACTATTAACACGTTGGCTGCCACGGGGGTCACCGGTGACCGGCACCCGAAACTTTTTACCATCAAGTAATTAACAAAAGAAATGACGAAACAAACCACGGATAGCGTTATCATTAAGCTAATAATAATGCTAGCTATCGATTTGAAAGGTTAAATTCGAAAATTAGTTGATTATATTCTTAATAATTAGGATATCAACGTGTCTGACTACACGCGTCCGTTTTCACTGTGCCAGTCAACGTGTTAACAATATGCGACGAAGTAATATTCCGTTTCTCAAATTTATAAACATCGATTGAATTATACGTTTCTGACATTCGTTATTCAATCGTTACTATTTTCATTGCGGTTATAGTACGGTAATAACTATATATTAATTATACTAATTAAAAGAACAAATTAATATAAAGTTAGTAATACTATAATAATTAATGCGGTTAATTATAGAACTTGGAGAAATAAAATAGTATACAGTAACACTATGGTAATTAGTTATAATATTAATTGCAGTAATGACAAATTCCCAATTTTCTATGTTTCTCCAACAACTACTCATAGAAAAACATATTTATTCCACGCAAACAATAAATATTACAAAAAGAAGACAAACAACACGCGGTCCTTTCACATCGGTTGTCGCTTTAATCGAAAACGAAAGGGTGGTTTATTTGCGTACACGCATTATTCACCCTTTAACCATCTATCGATGCCCTTTTATTCGCATCGCTGCGGGTTAATTGACACGTGAACGGATAAACACACCGCAGAGAAAACCCCCTTTTCCTATAAAAATTAAACAGATTCGACTATGAATGAAATACGCTAAAAGATTTTGAATGGAGTGATTATAGATAATCGATAAAAATCGGACGATATGATCAGAAAATAATTGTATTGGAATATCGATATGATCCGGTGTTAATTATTCATCGGCTGATCGTTAGAAGCTTGATACTGCCTGCAGAGATGTTGGCCGAAGATTAACAAAAGCCTGATTGCTCCTAAACTTGCTAATCGACGTCCAACCGGAGACCATGTTCTTTGATTATCCATCTAAATATCCAAATATCCAAATATCCGTTTTTCCAATTTCCGTACCCTTTGTTAAGAATGAAACATAAGCAGTATTATTGTAATAGTGATAGATAGATAGTATAACGTGTGAACCTCCTCACGCTCGGTTATCAAATATTAATACATAATATTAATGAGAATTTGGCATTAATGTTAATATATTAGTATTAGCATGGATTTAATATAGCATATTGCAGTTGGTATTAGAATAGTACACTGTTATTAATAGTAGTATAGTATTGATATAGTAGAGTATTCTTAGTATTAATATAGTATTGGTAGAGTATACTGCTGTTGGTATGAATGTAGTATTAGTATAGTATACTGCTATTGGGACTAATGCAGCGCTAATATCACGCTAATACGGCACTAATATAGCGCTAATCACTAACATAGCACTAATATAATGCTAATGTAGCACTAACATAACGCTAATACGGTGCTAATGTAGCACTAATATAGCGCTAATACAGCGTTAATATACCGCTAACACAGCGCTAATATAACGCCAATACAGCGTTAATATAGCACTAATATAGCGCCCTTACAGCGCTAATACAGCGCGAATAACTAACATAGCGCTAATACACCGCTAATCGCTAATATAGCGATAATCACTAACATAGCGCTAATATAGCGCAAATAACTAACATATTGCTAATACACCGCTAATCGCTAATATAGCGATAATCACTAACATAGCGCTAATATAACGCTAATACAGCGCTAATATAGCGCTAATATAACGCTAATGCAGCGCCAACATAGCGTAAATAACTAACATAGCGCTAATACACCGCTAATCGCTAATATAACGCTAATACAGCGATAATATAGTGCTAATATAACGCTAATACAGCGCTAATATAGCGCTAATATAACGCTAATGCAGCGCTAACATAGCGTGAATAACTAACACAGCGCTAATACACCGCTAATCGCTAATATAGCGATAATCACTAACATAGCGCTAATATAACGCTAATACAGCGCTAATATAGCGCTAATATAACGCTAATGCAGCGCTAATACAGCGCGAATAACTAACATAGCGCTAGTACACCGATAATCGCTAATATATCGCTAATATACCACTAATACTGCGCTGACATAGCGCTAATTACTAATATAGCGCTAATATACCACTAATATACCACTAACATAGCACTGAAATAGTAATAATACAGTATGCTACTATAAGCAGCAAAAATATCCGCTTAATTCACAAAATGTTAATCCCCATAAGAATGATGAAAGTATAACCAATAAACCCCAAGTTCCTGATTATCAATGATAAACGAGAGAAAAATCACACAAAGGTGTATATCGCGTGCGTTAAAACGAGCAAGAAGTAGGAGAAACGAGACTAGTTTACGCGGTATGTATGCACATAGTCCGGGCACCGATAGCGACGCGGAATTGTACTAGTACATCTGGTATAAAGCGAATGTACGAACTGTTCGCGGCGTGTCGGAGGCGGACACACGTTTACTGGAGGTCGATTGTGGCTATTTCTGTTCACGACGTGACTCGACGCGTACGAAACGATGGGACCGGGTCGCTTTATCAGACCTTACTGTTCCGTGCCGTTGAAAGCTGGTTAAAAGCGCGAAAACGGGACGTTTATTTCGGGAAATCAATGGGATTCATCGTTAAGTTCTTGTTACGGGACGCTCGCCGAGAAGAAATCGTGAATCAGGGCGCATAGAGAAATGAATCACTCACCGATACCGGCACTCCAGGATGATCAAAAACCGGCAAACTCCATTGTTTAGTCCTGATGTGCATCGAAGAGTATACTTCTGAAAATACACAACAAGAGATATCGTTCAATCTGACTATTCAAAATTGTAGCAGTTAGTTGTATTGACGTGATTTCGAAGTATACAGAGGGTAATGCGATTTTAGTGGTTATATAATTAATATTATTAGCTGAATTAGCTATTTTTATATGATAACTTTATATACAAGTTTGAATCGTTTATATCCAAGAATATTACTCCCTCTGTCTCGTAATAATAGTAGCAAATGAATATTAAAAATGGAAATTATTGGCGAATGCAGCTGTGAATGAAGCCTTCGATCAAAATCAATGTCCCATGACATCTGTCATTCGTTTTGACGCGTCTTTCAATTCTGTACGTTAACCTAATTATTACGAATTATAATTTATTTTACTCATTTCATCCGCTGATCGAAATCAATTGTTTTATTTCAGTCGAATATCAACCCGTTGTAAAAGTAAGATCCGAACACTCAAAATAAAAATAATGGTTAATATTTTTGATTTTTTTATAACAAATGTTGCGTTCTATATTTATCTTCTTTCCCTACTATTATCATGATACAAATTAAATTCATCAACCGCTATTTTTATCTACCATACCAAGAACAATCTCTAATTCCCAAAACCCACGACCATCTTTGAAACATTCCGTATACTTCAAAATCGTCCAATCGATACAATAACAATCTAATTACCTATAACGATCGCAAACGTTCGACGGCAATTAGTCCTCCAACCGCGGTCCTTCCCGAACCTAGCTGGTAGACGCGTCTTGAACGACACGTGACTCGAGCCCCACTCGTCGGCACCGGCTATAAGATACGATATAGCCGGCGAGCATCACGGAAGGGCTTAATTGCCGTCAAGGAGCAATTAGGCCCGTTAGGCTAGAGAGACGAAGATCACTGACGTGTAATGGGATCGCGGGTAATCTTGTGAGACAGGCTTGCCAGCACGCCAGATGGACGAGGCTCGAGGGAGGATAGCGGAACGATAGGAGGCGATCGGTCGCGGCTGCGACTGCGGCGTCGATCGTTGCACCTGCAGCTGCAGCTGCGGCGACGACGCCGGCGGTAGCGGCTGGTTAACCAGACACCAGAACGATGCAGCCTACCGGCGATTACTATCAGAGGGCGCCCAGATGTTGTCCAGGAAGGAACGCGAACGCGAACACCGACGCTTTGCAGATCAGCGCGTCCGTAAGGGGCGCGGAATTGCTGTGCTGTTGTTGCAGTTGTAGCACCGCCACCTCCACCAAAACGCCAGGACTGCTCGCAAGCCTGGGGGTCTGCGTACTCGTGCTGGGTTACACGTTGTTGGGTGCGTTCGCGTTCATGGCCCTAGAAGGTGGTCTCAAATCGGTAAGTTGTCACCTTGATGTCGGGCTTCTCCGTGTCTTGCCTAAGATTATGATAGTTAAACCTTTTGCGAACGATCGACGCATATATGCGTCGTAGCAATTTAGAACTTCGCACGTATATTTACGAAATATGGTCCCCATATTTTTAACACAAATAACAAGTATAAGCGTGGAGAACAGAGATTCTCGATACATGCTTCGGAGAAGGGAGCTATTGCTTATTTATACTGTGCTAAGACCTATCAGTACACGAAACAGAAACTTGATTCTTGCAAACGCTTCGATCCTAAGAGCAGATAGGTAGCATTCACGAATACAAGAACCCAGGTTTTGTGTTTTATGTATATTTACCTTCAAACCGATACGAAGATTCTGCTGCAGGATTCGACGAACGATCTGCTCGTTCCCGGTACAAAATCCGAGGGATCGTACGTGGTGCCGAGCGTGGACGACGACACAGCGGCCATGGAGCTCAGGGCGCGCACCGTTGAGAGGCTCTGGAGCATCACCGAGGACCTGAACGTGTTATACAAAGAGAACTGGACCCGACTGGCAGCCAGGGAGGTGTTCGAGTTCCAGGAGAATCTGGCGCGGGGTCTGAAGAGAACTTCCTCGCAGTACGAGCCGGTTGGAACGTCCTCGCGTTCCAGGGATCATTCGATGGATAGGAGACCGCATCGCAGGTGGACGTTCAGCGGTAGCCTGTTGTATTCGGTGACGCTGATCACCACTATAGGTAAAGCCACGCTTCCAGGACTCGCTTTGATTCGTGTGTAAACTTTGAGATCTTGAATCTCTATTCGGTTGATCGCGGACCGGGTTGCCTGAAAATGTAGCCATTAGATTAACGAGTATCCTGGCCAGTTCTATCGGCTGACGTTGCAATGGTATTCGATTGATTCTTGCAGGATACGGTAGCGTAGCACCTCGCACAGTTTGGGGTCGTTTGATCACAATAGTTTACGCTATGGCCGGGATCCCTTTGATGCTGGTCTATTTGAGCACCGTCGGCGACGTCCTTTCGAGAAGCTTCCGTCGTTTGTACAGTCGGCTTTGTAGGCCTCGAAATTGCACGCGAAAGCAGCAACCTCCTCCTCCGCCACCGCCAGTCGGCGGTATTATGAGCAAGACGTACAGATACGACAACCACGTGGACTCCAAATCCGGTAATTACTACTCGGCCAGTAGAGAAAGCTCCTGCGACGATCTGGGTACCAGAGGCACAAGCAGCGCGATACTACTCGACTGCGGTAGCGAGGGTCTGCTTCATGCTACTACGAGCTCCACCGCCGCCCTCCAGGTACATCAATTTGATGATATTCGTCTTCTGGCGACAACTTCAACTTTCGTTTCTTAACTTATTCAAATATTATTTCTTCAGGATGTAACATCCGGAAACGGTAAACGCCACTTTCATCCCTGCTCGTTGTCCCTCTCGGCCACTTCGTCGCCAGGCTACGTGGTGGAGGCAAACGCGATCAGGATACCGATCAGTCTTTGTCTGGCGATCATGCTGCTGTACGTATGCGGTGGCGCGGTGATGTTCAGCCAACTGGAAGGTTGGAGCCTCCTGGAAGGTGGCTACTTCTGCTTTACCAGCCTTGGAACGATCGGTTTCGGTGACCTGATGCCAGTCGGAAGAAACGCGGCGTCCACCACCCTGGAGGAGCTCAGCCTGTGCGCCTGTTCGCTCTACATACTCGCCGGGATGGGCCTGATCGCCATGTGCTTCAACCTCATCCAGGAGGAGGTGGTACGCGTGGTCAGGGTCTTCGGTAGAACCTGCGGCATGTCGTCGGGGGTGGTGGTCGGACCTATCGGTGGTACAGGTATCCCTGATGCAGGCATTCGACGGGGAACCGCTAGATTCGGGCGAGAAGATATTTCCTGGCTCCGCTTTAGTGACTTGAACGCTTTGAGCCCAGTGATGGTATCGTTCTTTGTCCAAATAGAATCAGTCATCGACCATCGTTTACTCTTATCCTTCATCCTTAATACAGCTATCTTCCACTCCCAACTCTCCACAAAATACGCCATTTAACAAAGCAGCATCGTTTGAAACGTTGAAGAAAAGCCGGGCTCAAAGTGTACACATCGAATCGAATCACGAGTCGATTAATTATTATTCGCTTGCACGTTGAGCGGTTCTGATCCACTCGCGTCGGGGATTTCGATCGGGCATCTTGACCACTCAGCATAACCCCTCCAATTTTTATCGCGAATATAACAACGCGTCCGCCGTGCAATCCCAAAGATTCACAGGGTCATGGTTTTCAACAGGTACCAGTCCTGGACACAAGGGGGACCTCGACGATGGCGGAGCCACCAGCGACTCGCGACTGTCCGAGCAAGAAGAAGAAGCAATCGCCATGTCCTTGGTGCCAGCATCCTGACAGCATCAGGCCAGGAATCCCGGTGACGGGAAGCTCCTGGCCCACTCGTCCAACACTGCCGTGAAGCCATCACCGGGTCATCATTCCCTGCCGCGCAAGAAGACACCCTCCGAGATTAGAAACTCCTCGATCCAACAGTTCCAGCGTGCCCAGTCCTTGAGGCGTAGCTGTTTATCCCCTACCCAATATCATCATCAGTCGCACCATCATCAGCATCGACAGCAGGAGAGTTCCCTGCATTTCGAGTACTTCGTGCCAAGAAGCGTCAGCGAGTTCAACCTGGCCGCGGCTGCGGTCACCGACATGGCTGTACCACCGCCGCCGCCCACTTCCGTTCTGCGGCCATCCGCCGCGGTTACACCTCCGTTATCATCCGTCGGCAATACGGCCTCGTCGAATCAGTCCAGGTTGCTCGAGTGTACCGGAACCGCGACCAGGAGCCGGGAGAAGATGGTCACGTTCGAGGACGAAGGGATGAACAACTCTACGCCCACCAGGAAGAACGTAGCCGGGCTGGACAATGTTTTCATGTGACGCTGTAATCATGGTTGAACTTGCGTACGGATATTCCTCAGACAGATGTTAGGGTGTTTGCTGGATGAATTAAGAATGACTAAGTTGGTTAACAAATTGGCAAGGTTTTGAATGTAAGAGATATGTTTGAGTTGAATTCGAGGCTTCAGAATTACACGGAAGTTACACGGAAGTTGATGGCTTCGTTATGGTTCAAATAATAAATGGATGACTGTTCAGAAGATGGAAGAACACAAAACTATGCTCTTTAAGAAGACGCGAACTTCGCGCAACGAAGGTGTCTCGAACGAAGATAGGCAAGGTTTTTTGTTTTTTGGAAAAGTTGAACGTTAGAATCCGTTCATCGTGACGAAAGACACTGGATTTTTATCGTTTACATTATAACTACCGTTACTGTAACACTAATTAATACTCTTATCGCTGCTGATACTCTTCTTCTTATCATTATCGTTGCTAGATTACACGGTACGAGCGAGACCGCAACTTCATCGGTGAAACATGGTGAGAATTCTTGAAATATATGCGATTACACTGCCTCTTTCTCTCGACGAACACCTTGAGGGACGGTCGAAAGAGAAACAGTTGTTCGTCTTTTTGGTATTCGTTCAAATATTCTTTTGTCTACTATACGAAGGATTCGGCTTCGTCGTTCGAGGGTAATTCACGTGAAACATTTTCTTTCGTCTCTTTTCAATGTATACTTCTTCGCGAGAAACTCGGTCTTTTTTCGTACCACGTTCCCCCTGGGTGTACTCGTAATGAAAAACATACACAGTTCTTTGAAGAATAAACGCTTCGAAGGGTCCATGAATTTTTCATATTCTATTGTACTTCATGCCCTCGAGAAAAACATAGTTTAAAATATTCCCGTGGAAATACGATAAAGAACAAATTGAAGCAGGAAAGAGGCTACGTAACGGAGACAAATTGAACAGGAAAACGCAGTCTTAAAACGCGCTCCGTGACCGATTCGATTAACATCGTCACGAAAGAACGACAGATAATATAAAAAGCATACATAAAAAAACGTGCATAGATACGAGACGGGTCTGTCCTAGTGTAACCGATAAGGAACTCGTTCAACCAAAACGTTGAATGCCGTTTAACTTTAATACGAATTGATAAGCCAATGTCCGAATAAAGGTAATTATGTATGAGTGTGGTCGAAGTTCTGAGAATTGGTGGTCCAATCTCTGTACGAACCGATGAGAAACGTGACTCGATCGTCGAGGTTGAATTACAAGGCTCAAGGAGTGTTCAGATACGCTGTTTCCGCGCGTATATCACGATATTGAATGAGTTTTCATTAAAGAGAGACGAAGTATCGAACAATCAGAACAGAACTTTGTTCTTTTATTTGCTTGAACCCTCTCCGGTTACGTTAGCTACACTGAAAGTATTCAGAATCCATTGGAGTCAATCAGTGAGAATCATTCTGTTGAAAATTTTGATTGATTAAGGTCTCAATACTTTCAGAGTGATCCTTATAATCCTTTGAGCGAAATCGACTGAGTTCGTTAGGTTAAATTTGGAAAAAACAGCGGCGTTTCGTCTTGGGATCGACCGTCAGATTGGTCAGTGGGGCTGACGACAGCCGATCTCTACCCCAGACGCCTTGATATCGCTTTTCGGATGTATATCGGAATCGCATGCCGGACGACCGCTAGCGAGAACACCTATCTCGCCTAACCCCTTGACCTACAATAACGTGTTACACTCGTGACGCACCTTACAGTTCATATGTGACTACTGTCGTTCAAACTTTCATTACAATTGAATTTTAAGTTTTTACACGGTTAATGCTTGTCAAGTGTGAAGTATACGTAATATTTCAATGTCCTTGATTTGCTTTAACGCTGAAATAATAAATATTTAACTCTGATTGACGCACCTGTCGGGAAAATGGTAGTACAAGGGGCTAGCCACCTGGCGGTCACCGGCCCGAACCAAAGGCATCTGGGGAGACAAACGAACGTCTACTTTTCCCATCGACGACTGCAAGTTCAATTTTTAATGAACTTCGTTGCTTCCTTTGGATTGTCCTTATATGAAAAAATAAGATGATAAACCATGATTCCTCAAAGGTAAGATTGTTTCATCGTTTCTTCGCTTAATAAAAATTATTATACCACTCTTAACCTATGAAATAAAATTAGCCTATTAACTTCTCGTAGAATCCATAACGGAATTTAAAAAAATTTTAATACCTTCTTTCGTATGAAATGGAAGATAATCAATGAACTACCTTTATTAAGAAAGCTTCCTTATTTATTGATTAATTTCATCGTGTTACTTTTGATCGTTAGATTGTTTATTGCGTTCGATATATTGCTCGTTTGATATTAACGTTTCCAAGATTCGTGTGATCGGACATGTTCGTTGTGGTACCAAGATATTACAGTGTCATCTTATGGAGTGAATTTAATCAGATTTTTTCGTTAATCCTCGTCGCAGTCTTCTTCGCAATAATCCCATTCGTCTTCACGAGAACTCGGTCTACCTGATTGTGGTACGGTACATTCTCCGGCTTTCGAATCGGTATCATCAGTGCCGAACGCCAATTTGCACACAAATCCTACAAAAATATAACTTGTTTTACTTACTTAAGTTTATTTCCATGTCTACGATGTGTAGTTACATTATTTGATTCACCAAGACACAATTTAAAAGAGAAATAACAAAAATTTAAGCAGTGAACACTTGTTCGTTCGATTCGTCGAGCAGTACTGACGCGACACGCGATTTAAAACCATAATGGCGCCAAAATTTGAAATATTAATTTCCATCTATGTGTCTAGGTTAGGAAGCAACTAGGAGGTAAACCGAGCTTGGTCAATAAAGCAGTTTTCTACCCAAAAAATGATCTATATTCACCAAATGAATCGAAAATACTTTATTTTAAATTAAATAAATGTATACGTATACAGTCAGTTAATTAAAGAATGGAAAGAAAACCTTTGATTTTGTCTATCAAACTTTCACCCGGTTCCTTGTCAACCGGTTCGTCATCTTCGCTGGAACTCTGCTTTATATTCTGATAAATAGTGCATCCGATGTCCAGCATATGATTAACTATGAATTGGATGGTACACAGAACCATAACCAATAATATTGGTAAGCACAAATTAGTTTCAACGTCGTCCAGTATCAGGTTTATCCATTCTGGTAGCAAATCGCAGCTCATCTTTGATCAGAAACGTTTTCAACGTGATAATTTAGAAGTTGTTTAACTTAACCACTGAAAAATTCGATTATGCAGATCCGTTTAAAAGATCCTTCCCAAAAGAATTTCGTGAACCATATTCTTGTTAATTTAACCAAAGGAAGATATTTCCGAAACACACTTGAACTTGAACATCTTCTTCAAGAGTTGAACGTTTCGTAAGATCGAGTATCGATTCTATCGAACTTTTCGATTCTGAATCAGGCGGGTGAAACGCAACTCGTTTGAAAGAAAATAGTTCTGATCCAATTTGTTGTTATTAAAATTAAACGCGTTTAGTAAATCAGAAGTAATTGATGTTCCAGCTTATTTCAAGAAAAGAAAATATTCTTTTTAAAAATTGAATTACGGAACACTTTAGTTGAATTTTAATCATATAAAGTTTAAATTAAAATGAACATATATACTCTGCTCGTAGCCCGCTCGTTCCGCCATCTACTTTATATCGATACAGGTTATGGTATAACCTTAACTATGTTATGAGTGCACTTCATTTTGTGTATATGTGATACATTTAATATTTAATCTTTGCAAACAAATTTATTACCGGCATTGTAACAATATATATTAACGTTTTTCAATAAAGATAAAATGTCTACTCGTTGGTAAATAAATGCGTATTAATACTGTAAAACATAATATTAACGTTCGTGAAGTGTATAGTACCAAAGGATGTTAATTAGTTATTTTATAACTTGTTAATCTTTTTTTTCAGGTATCCTCTATATCAGAAAGGTAACCCACAGCAAAGAATTTTCCTTCCAAATTTTTGGCTAAAACTTGTAGTACCAGAGCATAAACAACCAAAAAATGTAGTAACTTTCCACTGTTCGATGGAAATGACAAGATTTGATATCAAAAATTATTTAGAGAAGATATACAATGTACATCCTGTTCTTGTAAATACCAGAATCGCCCTTGGAAAAACACATAGGCCTGAGAAAGCTGTTTTCAAAGAAGACGATATAAAGATAGCTTATGTTGTTTTAGTAAGTAGTTGTATTTATTTATCTATGTAATTTATCCATAAAATTAATATCGAATGTAACTTGTAGTAAATTAATACAATACGTGTAATTACAGCCTAAAGATGAGTCGTTTACATTTCCAACATTGTTTCCACAAACTAAAGATAAAGAAGAAATATCCAACGAACAAATGGGCCAAATGAAAGAGACGTTCAAGGAATTCACGCAACACAACAAAATACCTGGCGTTCCTACTTGGTTTGCGGTATAACAAACTTGTTAGTATAACATTGAATAAAACTTATTTAAATCGATATGTATTTCATTTCTTCCATATCTTTACATTAATCATTAACTTAACATTAATATTTAACAGTATTTATACACAATCGTATTATCTAAATAGAAATAACATAAAATAAAAATATATTGAATTGGAATAACACAAAGTATAAGTATCTCACAGGTATTCAAACCTCTGACAACATGTGACCGTGAGATTTGCATTGAGGACATTGTGCAATGTCGAACAGAAAAACAGTCTGAAAAAAGGGAAAAAAAAATCATTAAATATAACGAACAAAAAATGATCAATATTAATACAAAAACATAATTGAGCAAAAAGTGAAATAATTTTTGTCTTTTTTGACAATATTGTAATATAATAAAAACACACACCTGCGGGTGAATAGGGCAAAAGTAACGTACTCTGCCCTTTATCCAATATCCACAAACATTACATAATACGAAACTGTGTGGCCTGTTACACAGGCATCTGTTAGCCTGTATTTTGCTAAGGGCTGTTCCTCTGCCTCTTCCTACTCTCAAAGACTCCATGTTGTTAATTTTGGGTTTCAGATACATCTAAACTTTGTTCCCTGAATAAATAAATAAATATCTGTTAATAACATCTTCGAAAGTAACTACTTAGCAAATTAGACACACAATGAGTAACAATCAGAGCACAAAAGAATTTCTTTATATTTTTACCAGATACTTTCTAAAATATATTATCGCGCTCATAAATTGTATATAGTTACAGAAAGACGCATTTTGAATCGTCAATTCATGGCACAAATTCCTATGCGCAAACGTGATTCACTCGGTGCAATCGCGGCGCGTTCAGTGTTCTTTAAGTAGCGTTTAATTTCCGGTTCGCGAGCAAAATGATCTTTGTGCTTAATCCGTACGATTTAATGAAAACTACGAACAGCGAATTCTCGCTGACAAGAAACACCTTCCCTTTGTTGTTATTCGAATCACTAAACGCGCACTGGTTCTATCGTATGACTCGTTTAAAATAAAAATAAATTAACAAAAAAAATAAATACCTTTAGAATATCCTTAATTACTGTAGATACTCCTTCCTTGATCGATCCTCGAGTATCTTAGTGTATGTATTTCTCGGTAATGTAAATTCAGATACGTTGTTCTTGTACTTTTCGGCCTTCGTAATTAAATACACGACAGTTAACTCTAGTGTATTGTTGTTACACTTCTCAAAGCGTATACGAAAATAAGAAGACACAAAAACGAGTAAGAATGACACGAACTCGAAGCGTTAAAGACTGACTTGTTTCAAACTGAAGAGACACGATCGTGTCCTGACAGATGAACGGCTAGTGCGTTTCTGGCACATGGATCGCTCCCCGGCCCGGTAAAAAGGAAGAAAAAGTAAGGGCGACGCAGGGCGACGTAAATAGTAAATACACTTGAAAAGATCCTGCTATTGTTTGTTCCCCCTCTTCAGTTTAAGCGAATCGAGCATTGGTTCGTCGGGAACTAACCGAATTTGTCGTTTGTTTCTAGCACCATTTTTCTATCGGCAAAAGTTAGGCTAAACCGGTTAAAATTATGTTGAACTTTAGATCGAGAGAATATCACAAGGTTAACAAGTATGGCAAAAAGGTAAAACAAAATGTTTGTAATGAGCGATAATTAATCAAATAACGGAATATTTATTATACATTGAAGTTAAAGTTGAGCATTATTTACGAATAAATAATTTTTATTTGATTTACAATTTTCATTAGAATAACGCTCAGCTTTCGTTGAAGCATAGAATTTATTGTCAATAGCCTAAGTTTAACATAAATGGTACAAGTAACGTTAGACCAAACGACTATTGTATTGTTATTAACAATTAGAAAATTAAATAAGAAATTTTAAACGTTACCAATCGTGACAATCAATCGTCTTTCCTTCAAACGGAAGTACGAAACGATCAAAAATTAGTGTATCCACGGAGAATTGATTAAACAAAAGAATGGCGTCCAGTACTGTTTCAGAAAATAAACGTTTCGCGAATTTAAACGTACCCACGAACCATGGCAGGTAACAAACCTGGCGTAAAAAGTATAGAAAATTAAAATTTAGAAATCAGAAGTGACCTATTTGTTTATAATTGAATATATATTCCGAAATAATGAAAAAAAGAAAAAGAAGAAAACTGACTACGTTTGCAAGAGAGAAAGAGATTGTTTCAATAGCGATGACTAGTCGCTCTTTTTTTCTTTCTTAAAAAAAAATTCTAAATTGTTTACAGACTATCCACGACCGGAACGGACAAAAGCAAAGTCACTTTTTGCACGGATGTAGACAAATCTGTGATAGTACACAATCTTGAAAAAAGAGGATGGGTTCAAGTTGGTCCAGAAGACGATTGGAACTTTTACTGGTATTAATTTTACTTTTTAAAATAAAACAGTTCGTTAATTTTCTTTTTCTTCAACTATTGTTGTGTTACAGGGCGGCCTCTCAATCGTGCAGAAATATATTTAGCGTCGAAACCGGATACAGAATGGACGATAAACAGTCAGATCTTTAATTCACAAGATGCTATTATTACACAGTGTCTCGATTATTTCTAAAATAATGGGAAATGAATGTTAATGAAAATTACGGTGGTAGAAAATTACATTATCGACCTCGATTCGAACGCCTTCTGTGCGTGAAAATTGTAATCGTCGCCAGAAATTTTATCATAAAAGCTCAACAACTCAAATTATTTTGTTCTTGAAAGATACTATTGAATTACATAAAAGAAACTATTTTAATTTGTATAAAAATAATCATACGAGTTTTATATCTTACAAATACTTCAATGAAAACCATTGCCACAATATAACGACTCCATATTTATGGAATAGCTTCTTTTTAACAATCTACCATGGTTTTGGATATAATTGAGATGTTTGATGGTTATTGATTCGCATTGTACATTGCACTACCACTTTCATAAGTATGTTTTAATTCTTTCTTGTAGAATAATTAACCACTTTCCAAATCACTACGAATTAACAAGAAAAGATCTATTAGTGAAGAACATAAAACGGTACAGGAAGGATCTGGAGCGTGAAGGCAATCCGCTCGCAGAAAGGAGCGACGGCCCGGGAAAATATTTGTATCTCGATTTCATCCCGGTCACATTCGTCTTACCGGCAGGTAAAACACCGTTCATCTATCCATCGTTTGTTAAACTTTGTTGAATGGTTTACGTTCGTTCGCAGATTACAACATGTTCGTGGAGGAATACCGGAAATCGCCTCAAAGCACATGGATCATGAAACCGTGCGGAAAATCACAGGGTGCGGGAATATTTCTAATCAATAAGCTGAGCAAACTGAAGAGATGGTCTCGCGAGGCGAAAAATCCTTTTAATCCGAATCTAACGAAGGAATCGTACGTTATATCTAGGTATATTTATATGAATAGTAATCTGAAATTATAAAAATCTATCGGTTCCATAGAATAATTCAACATCGATTCACTGTAAACGCGCAGGTATATTGACAATCCGTTGCTGATCGGTGGCAAGAAATTCGATCTCCGTTTATACGTTCTCATTACGTCCTTTCGTCCATTGAAGGCTTACCTCTTCAAGCTTGGATTCTGTCGCTTTTGTACGGTCAAGTACGACACCAGCATACAAGAGCTGGACAACATGTACGTGCATCTCACGAACGTGTCCGTTCAAAAGCACGGCGTGAGTATACCCGACTGTTCCTTTGAAAGAAAAAAAAAAAAAAGAAACCGAAGAAAAGGAAAGAATCTATGAAAATATACGATCCCCGTTGCAGGAAGAATACAACAGCAGACACGGTGGTAAACTAAGCGTACATAATTTGAGACTATACCTGGAAAGCACTCGTGGAAAAGCGGTCACGGAAAAGTTGTTCGCTAATATCACATGGTGTATCGTGCACTCTTTGAAAGCGGTTACTCCGGTTATGGCGACCGATCGACATTGCTTCGAGTGTTACGGCTACGACATTATCATCGATAACGATCTGAAACCGTGGCTTATAGAGGTTCCTTTTCATAGCCCTATCGACGAATGTAGTAAAGCATAGTCATGTATGATTCTGTAACCCCAGAGGTAAACAGTCGTAAAATCTGATTAAATATATTTTAGAGATATTGCGAAATATGATCAATTTACTGTTTACCTCGAACAACATTGGAGATACGACTGATTCGTACTAAACTTGCTACTTTGACCTTGGAGCTTGGGGTTACCATCTTTTATCACGTGACAAAACGGAATTTGTATAATAGGAAGCCCATTTTATATCACAAAACGGAGTTACGACTGTTTACCTCTAGGATACAGAAATATAGTCAAGATAATGGCTTGTAATCATAATTTGTAGTGTTATAGTCTCGTAGGATCGTTTGTTATTCGTTCATAATCAACTGTAGTTAATCCCTTGACTTACAATATCGTTCAGATGTGACTTTGATTACAATCGAATTGTATAAGTTACACAGTTAACGTCAAGTGCGAAGTATACGTAATATTTCAATTTCCTTGATTTGTTTCAACGCTGCAGCGATAAATATTTAACTCTGACTGACGCAGCTGTCGGGGAAATCGTAAAGCAAGGGGTTAATCATAGTTGTATATGGTTATGCATACTATATTAGCTACATACACCATTGCCATCCGGAATCAGATACAGCATGCAAACCAAACTATACAAATTCTCTAATTAATTACTCAATACACTCATACCTCGCTTTACCGCCTAGATACGTTCCGGAAAAGTTGGCCGTATAACGAATCAATTATTTTAATACAAAGGGAGAAACTGGAACTCTCGTGGAGCGACAGCATTTTTTTTTTTTTTGGTCATAAAAATGCCGTATAGAAAGTTATGGGTGTATAAAAATTCGTTGATATTACACAATCGTACTCCCGTGACTTTGATTAATTTCTTTTACATTTCCAGGTGAATGCATCCCCCTCCCTGACTTCCACTACGGTAAACGATCGGATATTGAAGTACAAGTTAATCGACAACATAATTTCAATAGTTGTACCACCTGATAGTGTCCCAGAGTAAGTCGAGCAATTTCTATGCATTGTGTTTTCGCTTGATTCGAATCTAAAAAATGTTTTCAGCGTAAAATGGAACAAATGTCCATCGCCAGAAGCGCTGGGAAATTTCGAGCTTCTGTTGGACGAAGAAATATGTTCCCAAGAGGACAAGGAATATTCGTCCGGCAAATATCGAGGCTTTTCTAGCAAGTGGAAGTAAACGTTGAATAGAAAAAGGAACGAGCGTCGTTTATTAATTTATTCCATAGTTTTTTGATACGCGTTAGATCAAGAGGGGATTTCCAGAATGCGAAGCATGCGTAGATGTAACGAGCGTGGTTCGAGATCAGGGCGCATGTACGAAAATCTTCGAAATGCACGTATTCCGAGCAGTTTATTTTCGCTGGTACACGGCTTAATCCTATCGTGACGCTGAAATTTTCATTGTACAGAAACAATAATAACACGCGTTTAAACACACAAATTGTTCAAATCGTTTAACAAATACGCGACACAGCGTTGAGTACGCGTAAAGGGTGAATTTTGTTCAAGTATTCCTAACTGTGATTCCTAACTGTATTCCTAACTGTGAAAATATCAATCGCAAGTTGAACTGAAAATCAAGTCATGCGGATGGAATGGAACGTTTTGTGTTATTAAAATGATCAGGATAAAAAGAATGAAGAGTACTTTACGTAAACGAGTGTTCTCTGCGAGTACGAAACTGCTGATAACCGCGATCGTCTATCAAACGTTGTGCTTCGTAAATGTTTCACCAGGTAATCATCCTCTTGTATAATTCCACTAATTGATGTTCATTCCAAGACCATTGTTTGATTTATTTCCTTCAACAGGTAATCGAGTGCACCCTTTATATTTATATTGAATGGAAGCTTAACGCGTTGACCGCCACGGGGATCCTCGTTGACCTGCGTTACTAATTCTGTTTGGTCGAACGGTCAGCCTTTTATGGCCCATTTGTTTTTTTTGTATCCTAAATCTATTCTGTTTAGAATTAATTCGAATGCGAGATAATATAAATTTAAGATTAGAAAAGTTATGAAAAAGTTTTAGATAATTTAAAGTTAAACATTGCAAGCGTGGATGTAACTATGGCAGTCGACGTGTTCAAAACGGATATAGAGGTACACTGAATATTCCCCTGTAAATATGATTTTGTTTCGTGATCGGAGCAAAACAAAATTGCTATCAGCATATCCCTTCTAGCGACTCTGTTGTTTGGTGTCAAGAGCAGTTGAGCGAACGAATGGGAATAATCGTAGTTTCTGGGCGATTTGTTACTACGGCTGACACAACGACGACTTCTTCTACTTGTTTGAATCTCGACTCCCCTACAAACGGGAGCACTTTTTTTTTTTTTATTTTATCAAGCCTACAAAAAGTATCGATTCGAAGTCGAGACGCGCCAATTTTTATTTCAACTTTTACTTCGTAAAAGTAAAATCATTATAATTTATGTTATATTCTTACATTTTTATAAGTTTATTAACACGTTGACTGTCAGCTACGAATGTACTCGTAGCTGGTGAAATTACTTTGTAAACCTTGGCGGTAAACCTGTTATTATATTAAGCTGATAATACTAGCTAGAGAATTGAATAATAATTCGAATTTCAGCGTGTCTGATTACACACATCCATTTTCACTGTGCCAGTCAACGTGTTAAATATCATTATATATATATATATATATATATATATATATATATATATATATATATATATTTTTTTTTTGCTTTGATTTGTACCACTCTTTTAATTTGCACACATTTATGTTTAATTCCTATATTTTAATTTTTCACAGAAATTGCGCGTTGACGGACTGGTTAATCTTTTATAATTTCGAAAACTCGTGCAAATGTTACCCGTTGTGTTTGATGTTGATTATCCAGCGAATAATGAACACACACCGAGGGTCTACAACGTCGGTGTTCTGATGGCTTCTCATTTGAATAGTCCTTTCGATCTCGAGAGATGCGGACCAGCCGTCGACCTGGCCCTGGCCGAAGTGAACGACTTCTTAAGCGTCCACAATGTACAATTGCGCAAAGTTCAAGGAAGGTGGGTCTCACGTACACCTTTGTTCGTTTTATTTTCAATACATGAAAGAATAATATATTAAAAAAAAAGCAGGAGGAATATACATGTCCTAAATATACATACGTGGCCCTGCGTAAATTGATCCGCTTCTGACCACGCGTTTTCATCGTTTCCATGTCGTTGCATTAATTCAATTGAACCGATACGATGTGTGCGTAAAGAAAAAAAAACTCTAACGATATTCATCGACGAAATTCGCTGACACGATGGTGATCGAACGAAGCTATAATAACAAATGGATAAAATGATAAATACGTGGAAAAAATGTTGGAATGTTAGGTGAATTGTATCGAGTACCGTGTATTGTCAAACATGGAATATTAAATATCAGGTATCGAATATTAAATAATTTGGTACGAGCGTCGACTATAGTCGATAGCCACAGATGCTGTCGATGCACGGCACAAAATGGTGAGCGCCGGCTTGTGGGCAAGGTTTCGATACGAAATACCAAATGCTTAGCGCCTAATATTGAGTACTTAATACAGAATATCGAATGTTAAATTTAGAATATTGTTCGCTGAATACTGGCTACCGAGTATCAGATATTCGATATTGTGTATCGGATACCGAACAGTGAGTATTGAGTAGTGAATACTAATTATCAGCTATTGAGTACCGAATACCGAGTATCAGATATTATATATTGTGTATCGGATACCGAACAGTGAGTATTGAGTAGTGAATACTAATTATCAGATATTGAGTACCGAATGCTGAATACCGAATACCGAGTATCAGATATTAAATATTGTGTATCGGATACCGAACAGTGAGTATCGAGTAGTGAATACTAATTATCAGCTATTGAGTACCGAATGCCGAATACCGAATACCGAGTATCAGATATTAAATATTGTGTATCGGATACCGAACAGTGAGTATTGAGTAGTGAATACTAATTATCAGCTATTGAGTACCGAGTACCGAGTATCAGATATTAAATATTGTGTATCGGATACCGAACAGTGAGTATTGAGTAGTGAATACTAATTATCAGCTATTGAGTACCGAATGCTGAATACCGAGTATTAGATATTAAATATTGTGTATCGGATACCGAACAGTGAGTATTGAGTAGTGAATACTAATTATCAAATATTGAGTACCGAGTGCTAAGTTTAGAATATTGTTCACTGAATACTGAGTACCGAGTATCAGATATTAAATATTGTGTATCGGATACCGAACAATGAGTATTGAGTACTGAATATTAATTATCAAATATTGAGTACCGAGTGCTAAGTTTAGAATATTGTACGCTGAATACTGGCTACCGAGTATCAGATATTAAATATTGTGTATCGGATACCGAACATTGAGTATTGAGTAATGAATACTAATTAGTACCGATTGAATACCGTTCAAATACTGGCAAATATTAAAAAGCGCTATAATGCCCCCTGATTGACTCGGTTACAAACAACGAGGTTATCGAAGAACTCGATTAACCGAGAGGTGGTGAAACGACAGGGGTAGTTTCGTTAACGAGAAAAGGGAGCGATAAAAATCTAGATAAACGATAATTTCACGAGCAGCGGTCAGTATTCAATCATTGCCCATTCACCTAACACGATTAACCTATCATTACACGGTGTTATTTACACTCGAAACGACACAATTATCCATCGATTCAGTTTGAACTTCCTCGTGAATGTTAACCGTCTTGTTATATGATTGCGAAGAGGGGTCAATCACGACCCAGACCTAGAAAACGTGTACCACGGTACACGGATTATTAAACGATACAATTTTTCAACCCACTACACTTGATAACAGAATACTTAAAAGAATGCTTTCGTACAGTTGAAAATTTTAACTGTGGACTCCCTCCATGGTCCGTCATCCGGAAATTAGGCGGGAACTTTTGATTTTCTTTTTAACAAAGAAAAACAAATTCAATCTTTTCACAAACTCATTTGTGTAATACAAAAAGAATTTTTAATTAAAAAGTTTCATACTCGTTGCATCGTAATTGGTTAATTATAAAATAAGCGAGATAAATATTTAAACCGTGGACCCTCTCCATGGTCCGCCATCCGGAAATTAGGCGGGAACTTTTGAATTTCATTTTAACAAAGAAAAGCAAATTCAATCGTTTCAAAAATTCAAGAATGTTTTAACACGCATTTGTGTAATATAAAAACAATTTTTAATTGAAATGTTTCATGCTCGTTCCATCGTAGTTGGTTAATTATAAAATGGCGGGAAAAATAGGCTTTTCAAGCTATACTTTTCGATCATTCATCTTTTTATTCTTGTAATTCTATCGCGACGTGTTTACGGCTTTGAAACACGACCGTATCCCATCAACTTGTTTATCCTTTTACTCCTTCGCGATTCTTCTACAAGTATTATCGCGAATCCCCTTCTGATTTTACGTCGATAAAGCGATGGTATGGCCGAAAAGAATCTACATATACGTGACACTGAAAGATTGCGTTCTTCCAAGAATTAAATAAGTTCACGGTAAATATTGATGAAGCCAGTCGACCTGAAATAGACCGTCTTTTCATATCCTCGCAATACATCAACTCCTGTTTATTCTCATCTCTGATATTGCTTGTCTTTTACTCAGATTCTTACCATTGATTTCAACTCTTTCATTCGTGATGTTTATAAAATCGTATTTCAAAGAATATCATTCTCAGATTAGAAACTATTTGACGGAAAAGGACACGGTGCCGAGGAAATAACTATTTTTTAAATTTCTAAGTTTCTAAGTTTTGAAATAAAAATGTATAATATTTTCTAGTCGGGACGAAAGGAAATCAATCCTTTGCGAACGAGCCACTTCCAAGTTTTACGCAATGTATACAGGAAATTTCAATAACTACGATACTTGCAAACCCCTACTTCTACATTTATCATTTTTCATCGTGTCAAGATTACAGCACGATATTTAGGAATTTATACAAATCTATCAGACATTACGGAGATTCTATTTGCAAAGGGTTAATTCAATAATTTACTTATAATATCAATTTCGTATTAATTTGGTATAATTTTTAGCTACCCATCGTGCAGCGGATCAGCGGCACCTGGTTTGGCGGCAGACATGCACTTCCGGGACAACGTGATCGCATTCATTGGTCCAGCCTGTGCATTTGCCCTGGAACCTGTTGCCAGACTCGCAGCCTATTGGAACGTTCCTATAATCACAGGAATGGGTGATCAAGTATGATTCCTTCTTAAGGGGTTAAAGGGGGGTTCGGAGGCAAAAAAAATCGACCTTTTTTTAATTGTTTAATTGTATAAGTATGAATAAGCACCGGAACCGTTTAAAATGAGCGCCAAACGCTGGCGTGACCCGAACGCTCCCGAACGGTTCCGAGCAGGAACCGAATCTTTCGAAACGCGTTTTTCTCGAAACCATGTTTTCCGAACTTGCGAGCACGATTGAAAGAAAACTAATCGACCGATTCGCGTGATTTCTTGTTTAAACGAAAGAATATAAATTTAGTTTTTATGTGAACCTACGATATTGAACAAAAATGATTAAAAACAGTTACGAACAAAATAAGGCGAAAGTTTTGTGCAGAAATCGAAAATTTCACTTCTGTTACACAATTTTGAATTGTATAATTAATGTATTAAGATGCATATAATTGTTACAACAATTATAAGGATCACAGATGATCGCAATTTTTCCACATGTGCTCATTACCAGGTCTCAATACCGATTGTTCTCCCCACTCGCGCGCCCATCGTTGTACGCCCGCGCATGCGCCTCGTACCGGTATCACGGCGCGCATTTCAAATAAATTGTAACACTTCTATCCGCGATTTTGAAGTTTTCTTTGCAGAAATATTCCCAGGTTTTAGGTTCATATAGAAGCTACGCTCATTAACTTTGATAAATTCTTCGGATTCTTTGTTTTAGACGATTCTACGAGGTACTAGAGTACCAGTTCTAACTTCCGTATATATCAGTATAATTACTCATAAAAAATGAATTTAAATAGTCCACTATATGTACAATAAATGGTAAAAACCGAACAAGGCTCCATCAAGCAGTTTGAAAAAAAAAATTCATACACCAAGGCTTTTTTTTTGGTCTTCTACATCCCTTTATCCTCTTAACCCTCGGACGTCCCACGTGGGGCCACTATTGACCCCACGATTCCTTCGGATCAATATAATTTGACTGAAAAAGTCGAAATTAAGATACAATAGAAAAATTTTATTATGGATCATAAATGACCCCTGGCGTCGCTGCCAGATGGTCGGCCGTCCGATGGTTAAAATACCTTGTCGATGCAAATTATCAAACAGTAATGTATTTTCGTTTTTTTTTTTTTTTCAGCCACCCTCGGATGGTGAACTGTCCGTAACCTCAGGTATCCTCGGAAGGATCAATAAATGGAAGAACGAGAGCTCGGTAAGAAGATAACAGGATTAATCGGTTAATTATCGCGTGCATACGCACCGTAACGAACGGAAGAAGCCTGATCCTCTGTCCTCGCATATTTACGACGCCGTTAGAATTTTTTTTTTTTTTTTTTAATTAGTCAGCCTGTTCGTTACGATGCACCTAGAAACAAGACACCTATTTGTCGTAAACCTTGTGTCTTTTGTTTTCAAGGGAATTTTCAAGGACAAAAGCAAGTATCCTACATTGACCAGGATGTCTTACTGTCAGTGTCGGCTTCGACTGGTGTTCTCCAGTATCTTCAAACAATTCGGATGGTCCCACGTGGCATTGTTATTGGACAGGTCCGATTTGTTCTCCTGGACGGTCGGTAAAAACTTGGAGTACGGTTTGCGTAAGGAAGGATTGCTGAAATTTGTCAGGGAACTGGATGGTAATTCGGAGGACGAACCTTATCAGTTCTATTTGCGCGATGCCAGCATGTATGCCAGAGGTTGGTACCAGGAAGCTACCACTAAATTGTTACACAGCTGTTTATTCCATAACTATCGGTGATATAAATGATATTGTTAATATAGAAATTGCACGGTAAATGATATTATCACAGCCGACTCTAGTACTAGCCGTGCTGAAAGTAAACATGGCAACAATGCGGGAGTCCGGCTTCGATATATCTACCCAATCAGCTTCCGAGCCTCTGGCTACGTAACCATACTTTCCATTTTACCATGTAATTTTTGTATTATGAATTTCTCATATGACCAATAGTTATGGAATAACAGCTATGTAACTATGACTGGGACACCCTGTATATCTATTATTATTATTCCTGCCATCAGGCTTTGTTACTCGTTTAATTAGAAAAGGTAGTTAATAAATAATTATGCAGAGTTACATACAAGTCTGCCTTTGTACCACACATTTCCTCATTTATAATTAATAATTAGCCACAAAGATCCTAATTCTCCCTACCCTTGACACGCAAAGTCAATAAGAACACCCATCAGTTCTATTTCTCCAACGTTCTAACGTATCTCAAAATCACCTTGCATCTTCAACAGTGGTGATCCTCAGCGTTCGAGGTACCCTGGTTAGGAGGTTCATGTTGGCTGCCCATAATCTAGGGATGACCAAGGGTGATTGGGCATTTCTGGACGTAGAAATCTTCCAGGTAAATTAAATCTACCATGCTGATCCTTCGGATAATTAACCATGATTGAAAAATAAATTAGGGTTCCTACTGGGGTGACCACGACTGGGAAGTCGGCGACGAGGATGATGCCGTCGCTAGGAAAGCCTACGAAGCTCTGTTAAGAGTGTCTCTTCTGCAACCCACCAGTCCAAGATTTCAAGATTTCGCTGAGACCGTCCGCCAACGAGCTTTAACGAACTACAGTTATTCGTTCTCGGATGGAGAGGAAGTAATTTATCGTTTATCGTCCTTGCTGACTCTGTCGAAAGCTCAGGCTCCTCTAGAGACAAATATTAGGAAGATAACACATGGATAAACGCGTCTCATTGGTATGCTTATACTTTCCAGGTGAACTTCTTCATAGGAGCTTTCTATGACGGCGTTTATTTGCTGGGGATGGCGTTGAACGAGACCCTGGCGCAAGGAGGAGACATCAGAGACGGTATATCGATAACCAGAAGGATGTGGGATCGGGACTTCATCGGTATTACCGGGCACGTAAGGATCGACGACAATGGAGACCGTGACGCGGACTACAGTATCCTGGATTTGGATCCCATCACGGGAAGGTCAGCAGCAATTAAGCTGACCATTCGTTGATCCGTTTACAATGCTAATCAAGCTCCATTCTGAGGCCAAGCGTCGGGGTGAAAGCTCACTCGCCCGGTTTCGTTCCAGACACTGCCTGTCCACGTGAATCGGACGCAATTAGATACGTTTGTTTCAATCGATCGTTTCACGAGAACGTTATACAAAATTAATACCGAGTTTTCTACCCTGAACGCTCGTTAAGTTCTTCGGAGTGAAAAAATTGAGACTTGTCGTTGAAAAATTAGTTTTCTGATTTTTCGTTACTGGAAAATTAACGCTTTCGTTACGGGCGCCGACTATGGTCGGTAAAAAAGAATCTATTGTACCGGTAGAGTATCTCTTTGATTCTGTCAAGCTGTATCGGACTAATTTTTTATTTCGACGTGCAATGTGCACACTTTCCAGCGGACTCCCGTAACGAAAGGGTTAATTTTGCAACGTTCCGTAATTAGAAAATTAGTTTTCCAATTTTTGTCTGGAAACTTCAACGATTCAAACTGTATAAATGATTAATTGATATTAATATTTACAGATTTGAGGTGGTGGCTCATTATTTGGGCTTGAACCGAGAGTACAGTCCGGTTTCTGGTAAGAAGATCCATTGGCCTGGTGGTAGAGAAGGTCCACCGGCGGATGTTCCAGAATGCGGTTTCCTGGGAAACGATCCAGCTTGCACGTCCAGAACGGAAGCGTACACTTTCGTCGCTTATACAAGCTTAACCCTTACCGTGTTTCTACTTGTTGCCGTCACTGCAACCTGCGTATTGTATCGGTACATAACGGACATTTAACATTAAACCTACCACGACCGGTCAAACGATCGTTTTTATTAAGATTACAGTATTGTGCAACAGTCTTGGACCGTTTACGTTACGTTACAATTTTACGTCTTCGATAGTTGAAATACGAACACACAGTTTACAAATTGTAGAATGTAATTTTGTTATAAAGGTAAAGACCTCGATATTTTGTGCGGCCTCCTTTTGCCTTAATTAACGCATCGTATAATTTATTAATTATTTCCATTGGAATTCTTTGCCATTCTGTTTGTCACACCTCAAACATTATCATTTAGATCTTTTGGTTAACTTTTTCTTCGTGCTCTGTCCAAACGATCCCGAACACGTTTAATAATATTTTCGTCTGGACTTTTAATGTTTCTTTATCTTCTAAATCTGTCAAATAACTTTTCACAGTTCGTGCTCAATCATTGACATAGATTTGTTCAAGTACAAAACAAATTTCATGCAGTGGCCTAAGACTTCTGCACAGTACTGTACGTACAATAAATTTTGCAATATTCACTTGTATTTTTATCGTTTGGTTTCTGAGAAAAATATGTAATCTGTCTTACCTACCACGATCGGTCGTTTGACCGGTTGAACGATTTACATCTTTTTGTAAATAGTATTCTCATCTCGATGACTCGATTGTAAAACTATAAAAGTCGTTACAAACGAAAGGTAATGCAGATGTGGCATGACTTTATACTATACAAGTGCCTTCCAAGGATTGCTTTACGACACTCCCAAGTGTTTACAGTTCTCGCTCGTCTATCGGCCTCGCGGTGACATTTGCCAGATGGATATTCGAAACGCTCCGAAAACCTCGGGTTTTCTTACACCGTCTTATCTATGGCTGTAAAACGAACAAATGTGCATTGTTTACTTCTAAATAAGAGAAACTATATTTGTATACTGTCAAATTGGCTGGTATCTTCATTCTATATTAAAAGATATAAGTTGTGTTAAAGATGCGGTAGGATGTCGGCAGGTTTAGTGTTAATGTTGAAATATTTCCTGAGATAGAATAATATTTCACTATGTAAACATATGAATGTTAGGTTTCTGGTTCCTCGAAACTAGAAGGCACGACCCACCCTGGAGAAAAGTCCTAATTACACCATTGAGACTAAAATAATAAAATCTAAAACTATGAAATAAACTGTAAATAGTATTGATATTAAAGCTGATGATGCTAGCTATATCGAATTGAAAGATTTTTGAAAATTAATCGACTGCATTCTTAATAATTAAAATTTGATCACAACACCGAATATATGAAAGAAAAATGATCGAACTCATTTCCATATTTTTCACAGACACTTAAGATTATCAGCTGATCTGAACAACATGTCCTGGAGGATCCGACCCGAAGAGCTTCTACTTGAAATAGGAAGACCCGTCTCCTCGAAGATCAACCTACATCAAGCAATATCCGACGTGAACGTAAGTAACCTACTCAAAGTCTGAAGATGATTGTAATAATAATATCAAATTTATCAATATAGAATTTTGGCTTGGAACAACGTATTCGTCGAGGATCACAATTTAGCTACGAATCTTTACCACCGACCACGGTATTCACCACCATTGGAATATACAAAGGTGAAAGGGTTGCTATCAAGAAGATCACCAAGAAGAAGGTGGTCGACGTGACGAAGAAGCTACTGTGGGAGATTAAACAAGTTCGAGATGTTACTTCTGAGAATACCGTCAGGTATACAAGATTTGGACCATTCGAGTCGAATCAAAATTTCTATTCGATGGGTCAGGCGTGCCGCAAGGGGACTCTTTCGTTGTTTCACTGGACGGCCTCCTCCATACCTA
This sequence comes from Stelis phaeoptera, assembly GCA_943735885.1. Classification (NCBI taxonomy): domain Eukaryota; kingdom Metazoa; phylum Arthropoda; class Insecta; order Hymenoptera; family Megachilidae; genus Stelis; species Stelis phaeoptera. Next base: position 14,022,329 of record OX030932.1, on the reverse strand, counting down.
CTATTCTCTCGTTTGGCGCATGGGACGATCTGAACCTCCGCTCAACCGCATACGGTTGTCTTTGTCTTACCGCATGCAACTCTGTTTTTGTTTTACGCAGTGACATTTAACTCCTGTTTGGGCTGTATCGTTATTCGGTAGGTGGTCGGTAGGGATATCGCGATGACTAATCATATGCGTCAGGTTAGTAGGAAGTGGTGGGGGATACGCACATCAGACAAAAACTGGTCAGAATAGATTCTGGCTGTAACCATAGTACCGCAATTTAATACAAGTAAATGTATATATGAATGTGCTGGTGACTAGAGAAGGAGGATTTCGACTGCGACCGGCAAGGTTTATTAGGTATGGAGAGGGCCGTCCAGGAAAAGGCCCGAAAGGCGAAGCAAGTGGTGGATTTCGCACGACCTGAAGTCTGCTCTTGCGTAGGATAGGGTCGTATGAAGCCCGGCCGCGAGCGACCCGGTTGGGGGAGTTGTAACCAACGGGTGCCCAGCCACCCGTAGCTCCACGACAAAACGGGGACCCAGGGTGCTCATTGAGAGGGAGGTTTAGTCGGTATGCCCTTCTGCTTAGCCGCGGAAGGTCATTATCAGTTGCGAGCGCAGCTTACCCGACACTGTTCCCATGACGCCCCACCAATGACCCATGGGTTCGCGTACATAAGGCGCATTCCTCCCTGGCAAAAAAGGGGGGCCGTCCAACGAAAGAGGAGAAGTGTCCTCCTGTGGCCCGCGGGCAACGAGTTTAGCATACCTGTCGATGAGTGAAATATTTGAAATTTTTCAGATTCATCGGCGCCTATCTATGTTCTCCATCCCCAACAGTCCTGATATTAACAGAATATTGTCCACGAGGATCCTTGAAGGACGTTCTTGAAAATGACGCGATAAAACTGGACTGGAATTTTCGAATGTCCTTGATCCACGACATCGTCAAGGTAGAGCAGGTGCAGAGCTTCAGCTACACGTTCATTTCATCTGAAATATTACTAATTAATTTGACAAGCATATAGTTTGCAAAATTAAGTGGAAAATTTATTATAGATTTGTTTAATCATTCTTCTCATACCGCTTTACGATCATAAAAAGGTGATAACGAGGATAGATATAAATTTGTATATTCTTCTAGGGAATGTCTTATCTTCATGCCAGTGAAGTCTCGGCCCATGGAAAGCTTCGATCCTGCAATTGTCTGATAGACGGTCGTTTTGTTCTAAAAATCTCAGACTTTGGTCTGAAAACTCTTACCACCCCTTCGGACCTGATTATGGATGATAATTATTATAGTAGTACGTAACGATCAAGAACTACTTCCCATAATTATTATTAATCCTCCATAGGGTCGTTAACCCAATGACCTACGATATCGGGTTACACTTGTGATGCACCTTAAATGTATGTACAGACATGCAACAATACATTCGTTGTTGCGCGACTATATTACGTTGTGGAGGTACATGGAATCTCGTGGCGTATCAACAGCGCGTAGCATTATGCCGTCCCATCAGTATATAGACGCATGCAGGTCGATAGATGGGATGTATCGTGAATGCGTAATATTTCTTTGATGTAACGGCGAAAAACCGACAATTGATGGGACACTGTAATGTTATGCTGTTGCGGTGTTGCGTTCACACTTGATAGGCGACGGAGTTGCATCACTGTGTTCTGTTGCATGTCTGTACCTTACCTTTATAATCTACTCGTCGAAAGCAAACGTTGCAAACTACCAACGCGTGGTGCTGATTCGTCGTTTCAGTTCATTCACGGGATCTAAAGAATACCTGAAGAAATAATTAACCCGTAACTGGTACTGTGGATTAGTTAAGGGTTAATATTGAATAGTAAATTATAATTATTGTTTAAGAATACCCTCATGCCTCGCTTTACGGGCTTGATACTCTCAGGAAAGGTTGGCCGTATAACGAATCAATTATTTTGATACAAACCCATACAAATTCAATTACAAAATAATATAGTTGTTAGTTCATGAAGCTTTTTACCGTGTAACGAAACATTGTGGGTCGTAAAGCGAAAAGGACGTTATAGCGAGGTATATGGGTGTATTAATAATATTCAAAGAATAATAGAAAGTTTCCAAGATGAATGTATTAATAATTCTACTTTGAAAGAATTGTTATGGGTCGCACCGGAACTGTTGCCGTTAACCGTGACACCAGGAAGCGTGGCCACTCAGAAAGGGGACGTTTATAGTTTCGCGATCATCTTAGAAGAAATCGTTGTTCGTGGTGGTCCGTACGAGTCTGTCAAAACCTTCATGACTTCCCAAGAGGTACAACATACGTTTCAACATCAAAAAATATATTACATTGCCTACTTCTTTTGCAAAGATTGTCACCAAGGTCGCAGCATCCGAAATGCCACCGTTCAGACCAGAAGTAACGCCAAAGGACTGTCCACCGGATATTTTATCATTGATGGAGAGATGCTGGAACGAGGTACCCGAAGAACGACCTACTTTCCATACGATTCGAGGAACTATACGTAGCATCATGAAGTGAGTTTCTATATCGCAGAAAAATTATTCGTAGGCTACTTGATTAAAAAAAACAAATGTTGCAGGGGTTACTGTGAGAATTTAATGGACGATTTGCTGAGGCGTATGGAACAGTATGCGAATAATTTGGAGGCATTGGTCGAAGAAAAAACGGAACAATTGAGTTTGGAAAAACGACGAAGCGAAGAGCTATTGTATCAAGTTCTTCCAAGGTAGTTCAATATACAGGATGTGGATGGGATCCTTTCCGAAATCGATTATTTTCTACCAACCTGTGATCGTAAAGTAATAATCCAGTTCTTCACCGACTCTGCCATCTGGCACGACTGGTAATAACGAGGGTTTTAACTTTCCAAAACTGAAATACAAATACGACCACCTGACGTTGTGTTTACGACGCGTCTATCGCTATTGTCGGATTTGAAGAATTCAATAGCGTGTTTTGTCAACTCTGCCAGGTATAAGATTTCGCTTTTCGACCGACAAGACTTTTATTACCACTGTAAGGATTCGTGAAAAATGAATCAAGACCCTCTAGACGTGTCAAAATATTTAAAACAAATACACTTACTCCGGTAAATGTAAAATATTTGATAAGACTTGGTTGTCGAACAATTTTCACACAATATTACTTATCAATATTATTCGTACACTTAAAATTTTATGGTCCGACGACTATTTCTACAGGGTGTCTCATTATTGGTGTAAGAATCAGAAATGAGGGGTAGCTGAGACGATTCTGAACAACAATTTCCTTTGCAAAAATGTTAGATGAGGCTTTGTTTTTGAATTATTAAGGAAAAACACTGACCAATCATAGCCGCGTGGGTGTGGCCTCGATTGCGTCATTCAAGCGCGGCTGAAAACCCCCGTCGGTACAGCAGGAAGCGTTAGACACAAATAATATCAAGGGATAAACAAAAATTCAGAACCATATGAATTGAATCGTACTTCTAAAATAAGAAAAATAACCTAATTGCTCGATGTTCCGATAGAACGAATAAATCGAAGTTGTATGAAAAGAAAAATTGTCTTAAAAGATAAAAAAAAAACTTCCAAAGTCCCCTGAGGTTAAAAATCGTTGGTCCCAAAGTCAAGAGCTTTTACAATCCTATTATTATTGGGTCTGGTGGCCTGTTGTCTGCAAAGGATGGGGCACCATAAACAAGGGTGAACTGAAGTACCCCGAGGGTCCTTTGGGGTACCTTCCACGTGCTAACATCTGGCTTGTGTCTTCTTGCTTTTCCTTGAGCTTATTAATTAATAAGACGATCCTCGAAAATATCACCCCAACAACCGCATCGTAAACCTGAAAATACTGGTGTTTTGAGTAAACATTATTATTGATCTTTTTCAGACAAGTGGCGTGCCAGCTGATGGCCGGGGAACTGGTACAACCTGAACAATTTGAATGCGTGACAATTTACTTCAGCGACATTGTTGGTTTCACGGCCCTTTGTGCGCAAAGCACTCCCATGGAGGTGGTCGATTTTCTTAACGATCTTTACAGTACCTTTGATCGTATTATTGAATTTTATGATGTTTATAAGGTAATGCTTGGACGTTGGATCTGAAACAAGGGGCTTGTATCAAAATGTAAGATATTTGTATTCTTTCATATGTTTGTAATTCTTATAGAGACTGGAATACTGAAATACTGATATCTTATACGGCTATAAAAGGAAACAATTTAATTGCAAATATATTTAGTTTACTATGTTTAACTATTTTAGTATTAGGTTTCTTATAGAAACTGGAATACTGTAATACCGATATCTCATGCGAAATAATTTAATAGTAAATATATTTAGTTTACTATGTTTAACTATTTTATAATAGTATTAGGTTTCTTGTAGAAACTGAAATACTGAAATACCGATATCTTATACGGCTATAAAAAGAAATAATTTAATAGTAAATATATTTACTATTAAATTATATTTTCTTACAGCGATACGAGATCATATTTTGTACATTACATTTCGGTACAAGTCCCCGTTTAAAATACTTTATTTATCATACCTGTATTATATTCGTTTTACGCGATTGCAATTATAGGTGGAAACAATAGGAGACGCATACATGGTGGTGTCTGGTTTACCAGAACGGAACGGTGATGAGCACGCCAGGGAAATTGGTTTGATGGCTTTGACGATTCTCGATTCGGTACGCTCTTTCACCATAATGCACAAACAAAACGCTCAACTAAGCGTCAGGATAGGTGTACACAGTGGGCCGGTTTGTGCCGGTGTTGTCGGTCAAAAGATGCCTCATTATTGTTTATTTGGCGATACGGTGAATACAGCGTCCAGGATGGAATCATCAGGATTGCGTGAGTTTAAATTGACGATGGATTTAATAACCCTTGAACGACAGATCTCTGAGACAGCGATAATTCAATTCCCTTTCAATCTTATTTTCTAACACTTTGTAATATTCCTTTATTGTATGAAAGTTAAAGAGTTTAAATATATTTTAGTAATACAGTAATGTAATAGTAATATATGTATTGTTAATATAGTAAATTAAATTAATTAAATTGTTTACCCCAGGGATTTAGCCGGGTTATAACATCAGGTTTTTTGTGTGATACATGTTTTTCATTTTTTTATATTTTCAATAACTTTTATATTATATAAAAGCATTATCAAATGCTTCAATCCTTTTTATCAGCCATACCTGAAAAATAGGAGCAGACTACCGGGGACTCGAACCCGGGATCTATTGAGTGATAGTCCGCTTACGTAGCCCGCTTCGCCACGGTCCATTTCTTTAATATAGTAATATAAATAAGTAGTAAATTAGACCACGATTAACCCAGCATTCGCTCTTCAGAAATTTTAAAAAAACCTAATTTGCAGGACCGAAGATAATAAGATAAAAAATTTTAACTCTAAAGCATACAAAAAAGTCTACCCACCCCCTAAAAAGTAATGCATGACAATTTTACTAATTTAATTTTCATATTTGATACAGCCCTGTGCATACACCTATCGGAAGCCACAAAATGCATATTGGATAAGTTTGGAACGTTCGACCTAGAACTGAGGGGCGAAGTGGAACTGAAAGGAAAAGGAAGGGTTACTTCTTACTGGTTAAAGGGTTGTTCGGAACCGGATCCACGACCACCGAATTCAAAGTTCCGTAAACACAGCGTCAGTACACCGGAGAACAATCTGAACCCGTTGATTTTCCCACCGAATAATATTAATGGCCCGAAAACGAACAATACCTTCATCAATTTGTCCGAGCTACAATAAATGATTTTGATGAGTTTTTGATGATATTCAATGGTAGAACTGCAACACCAGAAAGTCGTAATTATAATAAATTTATTTAAATTTCTTCTATTACATTATCAATTAAGGATTTTACATCAATAACATTTAATTTATTATATAAATAGAAGAATCTTTAATAGGCTTTTGTCGACAGGCATGTACATTAAATTGATCTTTAATTCGACAAAAATTGTAAGATTCTATTTTTTTTTTTATATATAATCTTTTTATTATCATTTTTAATGCAACATTTACGATGTACCGATGATCACAATTTAATACACATGTCTAACAACAATAATCTACGTAAAGCTTGTTCTCAAACTCAAATTTTTGTTTCTTTTTTTTTCGACAATGTTTTCGAAAGAAATTTGAACGAAACTGAACATGATGTTTTTTTGTCTTTCAATCATTCGCGTATTATAATGCTACACTCGTCGTGTTATACTAGTCCCGTATTAACACAGTGTGTATTGTTTTCAATGTAATATGCGTACAGACTACAGCAGAATTAGCATTCTTTATTTTAATTATTATTACGATTAAAGGCTACTAGTTAATTGATTATAAACCTCTGTGTGATCTATATTTTTTTTTTGTTGTTTGTTTGTTTGTTTGTTTGTTATCACTGTTAAATCTAAAAAGATGTGTCAATTATTCGATCGCCGTAAAATCTTGACAACAAGGATCGTTAACACCCGACTACTTGGACGCCAAGAACATTATTAGTCTGAAACAGAAACAGATTACATGTCTATCAAAAATTATATCATCCTACAACGCGTGAAATATATTTTATCTCAACCATAAACAGTTTATCTTTTGGAAATTCTGGAAACTGGAATTTTAACGATTAAAATGCATTGTCAGCTTAACGTGTTAATAATTTTAAAAAAATCTCTTCCAATTCTTACCTGAAACTAATGGCTCTCGCAGCAAGGAGTCTATTGCACTCTGCCGTATCGGGTAAAGGTAAAGGTAAATAAGGGCTTTCGTTTTCTTGATCGGTGAATTCGAATCTGTGAATTCTCGGTTGTACTTTCATGTCCCCAAAAGGTCCTTTCAGTATCAAATAGTGAAGCGGTAACGGATACGTCGTTTTCGTTTTTAAAATCAACTACAGGGCACACGTAATAATTGATCATTTCGATTTTTCGCTTCTACTTCGAATCTGTTAACTGATATACGTACTTGATAGGTCATGTCTCTTTCTGAACTCTGTGTAGGATCACGTTGGCTGTTATTAATTCTCGCCTTTACAACCCATTGATTATTAAACGCCGTAAAACGAGATGTTTCATAAAACAATTTATGAACGAACTCGTCTGTACGATAGGGCTTCATCTGTAAATCTATACAAACGAAATTTTACAAATAGCTTACAACATTTATTTCCTGTTGTAAAATAATTAATTAATTAATTATATAAAAAAAAAAAAAAAACTATGAAAGATCTAATCTATCAATCATACGAAAAACATTGATAAATGAGATTTTAAGTGAACTGTATGATGAAAAGGACTTGGTCCCTGCTGCTGCTAAACAAGGCAAAAACAAAACAATGGTGTAATAAATACATTTCTATGAACAATGCGTAAAATGTTATTATACGAGAATAAGATTCAAGAATTTTGAGAGCCTTAATGCACGAGAAACGGATACAGACCGTTGAATGTGATTTTCTCGTAGGACAAAAGGTCAAAGACATTGTCATACAGCCTACGTTCTTCAAGAGTACGAGCATCGATATCACGCAGAGCTTCCATCACGTCCAGCCCTGAACGATGCGGATGAACGCAGTGTGCTTCGTGTTCTGGACGTTCATGATTCGGTCCACGCCAAGGACAACCGATCCTACTGTATTTGCAGCTAGATATTCTGTGTAAACACGCAAGAGAATTAACATCAGCATAACTTTTCTTCCCTGTACGTAATTGTCCAACGCTCGATTACCTTTCTTCGCACATCGTCTCCTCGTGACGCTCCAAGGAGTTCCTTGGAAATTCCTTGGCGCAATATTGACATTCTGCCGGCAACTCGGATACAGCTTTCTCAACTGCCAAATTTCGAGACGGTGACGTCCTGCTAATCTCGATTCTGCAGTTGGGACACGTTGCCATTTCATCTCTTAGCCTGGCATCTGCGAGGACATGAGTGAAGCAACCAGCACACATCAAGTGTCCATTTGTACACTGTGAACATTGTTGCAGTATGTTTTACTAGCGTTCTTGGATTTGGTATGTTTCTGAAGATATAATTGTAGTTTTGTTATGAGTTTCTTTATTATGGTCCCACAGTAAACATTTATCGTGAAGTATGTACAGCTGTGTGCAAAATTTCTATCGTTCTTTATCAGAGAATTATAAATAATAGAAAAGAAAGTTTATTTTTTGGCGAAGAATAGATGGTTTATTTTGCACAAGCTCTCATACCGTGTCTTTTTCTTTTTCATTAACAAATATAATACATCCCTTACGACATTAACCATACTAGAATAACAAAACTAATGTTCATGTATATTACCATGATTTGATGTTTTTAAACCTGAAACACAAAATTGTAACGACACTATTAATAATTCAAGTCGATCATTTGCATAACCGGTAGGCTTAAAACAATGCGAATATCGTCAAAAGCAATTGTCTTTTAATGCTGCCAAAAATTGATAAATAGAAAGGACGAGAAAAGGATATAATGATGCATAGGATCAGTGAAAAAGGGTGTCGTATGTGAAATAACTAAGTAATAACCTTTAAGAATATTTATTTTGTTTAATGCTTTCCAACTATACATGTTATACAGATTTTTCTGGAAATGCGCTTTCTCTCTCTCACTCTCACTCTCTCACTATTAATTATAATTGATAAACATTGATTTTCGCATGGGTCTACAATTAACTTGACCTAGTAACTAGTTTTTAAAGTTTCTTCTATTTTGATTACTTCTTACAATAAACACAATACTTTATGTTTAAAAAAAAAAAAAAAAGAAAAAGAAAGAAAGAAAGGTGGTGTTTATATTATGTACTAAAGACTATAAAAAAATTTACTGGTTTAAATAGCTTGCTTTTCAAAGTTTTCTCTGATTGACTTTATCGGAGTATCGACCATGAATGAAGTTAAAATTTTTCAACAATCTATGCATACTTATAAAACCCAAATACTTTTGTGTCGTGCCTATGCGTTCACAAATGCATGAATACAACGTTCAAACTTGCGTACTGTAACGAATAAAAGTAATACGGCGCTGAACTGCGCGCTGGATAACTTACACGTATGCATCTAAATTAAGATAGAATAAACGCAACATTCTTCCCACTGTTTCAGAGTGAATGAGGGCACCGAATATTAAATACATTACATATATGTATGTATCTCCATTGATAGAATTCAGAAAAGAATTGAGAACAAAATATAATTTAAGTACAGATGGAATGAAATGCTACAGAGTTAATTATAGAAGGGTTTCTGCAAATAAATGTTGATAAAAAAAAAAATTGGATGTTATTGTTGGGACATGCATACATACGATAATTCTCTTCCGTATGGTATCTGTATTTATTTCTCGCATGATTTAAAAAATTCGCATAATTTACACTGCAGTGAGAATTACTCAACGTGCGTGCATAAATATATTTGCTGCAATTATGATATCACTTTACAGTATAAACTATGTATAAAAAAAAAAAGAAAAAAGAATTTAGTAGTACGTTTACCATGATATTAAATATTTAGAAAATCTCATTGTAATATATATCACAGATATATTTAACGATAGCAAAATGATAATGATTACGACTTTCGATATCTTGTGTTAAGCAAATTAAAAGCTGTTGTTCATACATCTGTTTTCTTTTTCCAAGTATTCGATACTAGTCCTATAACCATAAACATATATTACCTACCTGTAATTATATATTATTACTAATCTTAAAGAAGACAATACTGATAAATAATTTTTAACTTTTTAATGATACAATAATAAAAAAATTGCCTTAAATACTTATAAGATCAGAACTTAAACAAAACTATAGTTTGTAATAACAACTATTAACATTATTTGCCTGCAAATATTAGAAAAATAAAAGAATCTTATCGTGTGAGGATAAACTATGTAAAAATATGTTACAATTGTTGATAGAAAAAAGGAGGGTAAGAAAAATGGGAAGAGTGAGAGAGAAAGAATTTAACATAGAAATGAAGTAGTATTAATGATTTGTTAATCAATTAATCAATAAAAATTTAACTTAATCGCAATACGATTGAAACTAGTTAAAAAAAAAAAAGAAGAGATTAAAATAAGCTGTAATTGAGAAATAATTAAAAAATCCAGAATATTCTGCGTTTCTTTTTATAAATATACGACTATCAGTCAAAACACATTATCCATTTAACTCGTTTACTCCATGTTCGCAAATTCAAATGACGTAAAATTAAAAATGTATATTTATAAATTTGATGAGTAACATTGAAAATTTCTACTGTTCTTTACCACCGTGTATATAAATACATATGTGTATACACTATTTGCGTATGTTGAACAAGAAGTACTACTAAATACCGCCACAGGGATACATAACTAAGAAAACAACAAAAGACGATTTCAGACGATGGAACATCAACAAATTGTCACGGTGCACACTGTGTGCGATCAAAGACGATTAGAAATGTTATTTTATCTAATATAACATCTATACGTACTTGTACGGTAGGTGTGTATATATACATAATCTCGATGAGTAACGAAAAGTCACCCAATCGACCTCGGGTGAAAATGTCGGATGCAAAGAACGGGCATCGTTACAAAGAGAACGATCGGCTAACGTTAAAACACGAGGACAACATATCGGGAGTACGCACAATTGTAAATTCTTATCGTATCGTGGATGTCACGTAACTATTAACCGTAAAATATATCGATAAGAGGATACATAGTAAAACTTACCTGATAGACAGCTGCCTTGGGTAAATCGAGGCAAACTGCGCAGCAGAGGATGCCACCCAAACGGTGCTCCAATTTCTGTTCGGTTTTCCCATCGTTCCGTGACACTTTACGACGCTTTTTGTCTGGCTCGAGAAAATCTTCTATTTTCTCGAGATCGTCGCGAATCGGAGTAGCCGGAGGAGCCTGCTCCGAAACGCTACTCGACGGTACAGCTTCGTTGTTCGGGTCCGCCATATTGATTGTTTTGATTTTTCCTCCGAACGAGCGTGAGATATGCGCAGATGTCAAACGCAGACCACGTAATAGTCTCCTAGGATAGAGACAGCACCGATCCGATACTTGCTCGCAATGTTATCGAATCGGTCGATGTCACGTTTATAATTTTAAATCAGCGCATATAGAATTTTTCATGATACTCGATTATTTTTTACCAAACAATTCGATAAAGATTGTAAAAAATAACCTTATCTTTAAGTAAAAAGAAGAAAAAGAAAAACATTGACGCTGAATCGTTTTTGAATTTTGTTATTATTTCTCATTGCCCCGATTCTTGCTGTCGACACAATGATTTATCGAACCTTATTATTTGAGATCCTTGTTATAAAATTATGTAAAAATGTTCCTGATACAATTTCAATGTGACAATGATTTGAATATTTTGCAATCGGAAGATCGCAGATATCAAAATGCGCTTATCGATTTCGACCAAATTCGATCGAACAATCATTAAAGAATACTTATAATTACAAATATTATAATTATCATTTTTTACAAGAATTTAACTGTTTCTATATAAGTAATTTAACAAAACTGATTAATTTTATGATTCTATTATTCTCACTTATAAATACATTGATCAGCTACTAACAATAAGTTTAAAAATTTGTATGATCCCGCGCTTTTTTAGTTAGCGTCAGTTTGACGCGCGACTTCAAAGGAGTCAGTTCGTACTCCTCTTCCACGTAGGTATTTTATTCATATCTGCTTATATTTATACGAAAAATTGTAAGTAAAGATATACAAAGGTATATTACAGTATCTTTATTAAAGTACTTTAATAATTACACAAATATTTCTTATCTTTCTCATGTTAACACCGTTTTAACCACTTCGGTACTATTCGTTCTTCTTGTCAGTAGTATAAATTTTCAAATGTTCAGCCAAAGCTAATGTAACAATCAGTGTCATACGACGCAGCATCACAGAATAACATAATTATAACGTGAATCTAGTAAAATTAAATTGCTATTTATTATCCCATAGATTCTTCAACTATACAATTCTACAAAATGGCCGCCTCTTTAGAAATTTGAATTGTGACCCGCCAAAATTGATAAATTTCTTTCTTTACAGTGTTAACGAAAGCTTATAAATCCTCGACCCGGGAAATGTGACAATTTTCTCGAAGCATCTTCTCCACAGGATAAATTTTGAGGTCATTACTCCGGTAACCAAATTTAACAAGATTGAAGAAGACAATTAAGAGTAAGATACGATATGAGCTGTAGGAGTTAGGAAAAGAAGCTACACAATTGAATTTGAATAATCAATTTTTTTTTATTCACACGTCGACGTATTGTCCTCCTCTCGCATAATTCGTTATGTTTACAATTTTTATTTCTCCCTGTAAATACATTATTCCTTGCGTTCACCGTAGTACAAACGAACACTCGTTTAATTATTTATTATTACTCGCGATCGCTACAGTCCACTCGATGGCTAATCGTTACACAACATTCAAACGCAAGACTTGGAAATTAACATACATCTATTCTTACTTAACATAACCGATTTTAGAGCGTTTTTAAAATATATAATAACGCTAATTGTGGGTCGTTCGTGGGATGCATAGTGTGTTTGAATTCAATTGTACGAGACAATCCGTTAAATTGGCATCTGTGGACAAATGTATCTAAAGAAAAAGTACAATCAATCGATGAAAATTAAATATGATATAGATAAAAAGGACTCAGAATGGATATTGGAATATGCAAATAGATTTACAGCAAAGAGATTAAAGGCATCTTAAGGCCAAGCATATATTCTTTTCTTAATTATTAGTACCTACATGTATAACTTCGTTTTATAACAAACAATATATACTAAATGTCATTTAAGGAAACCTAAATGACCTTACGATACCCTTAACCTTTCCATTCGTGTGTCTTGCTATTTTAATATCCGCCATGACCCTTTTATACGTATATTTAATCTTTTGAAATACATTCTTGTATTTACAGATAAAAGCTGCCCACCGTATGCAAGAAACAATATGTCTGATCTGCAATATAAATCAATCAAGACACGATGTTTAGGTATTCATTTACAATCTGCATAATTGCAATGAAAACAAATTCACAAAAATGAATCATCTCGTTAGCTACACGTTACCTCGCGCGTCGCTTAATTCCATCGATGATAGGCACGATCAAAACAACTCCTACGTACAACGGAATAATTGCTTCTAAGATGTCTTTGAAAGATTACGTAGAACTCTGAATTTCTCTAAAGTTTCGTCTGCGCTATAAACAGTAGAAGAGTAGAAAAAATGTATTTGCGATCACGCGTGGACGACAAGATTTGAACGCTTCCAGAATAGTATATTACGTGGCAAGGGCGCAAAATGAGTGATTGGCGACCGAGTCGAGTTTAGAGACGAGGGTGAGAGTCACCTTGCGCCCGTGTTACGTACGCTATTTTTTGAATCAGAGGGCACAAAAATAGGACTTTTAATATCTATTTGGTAAAGTAAAATACTTTGCGCCTTAGGACAAGAATTGGACACTGCGCTCGCCAAATAGGCACTGAAAGCCCGATTTTGCGCCCTCTGGTTCGAAAAATGTATTTTCTTTTCAACCCTTTGCACTCGGAGCATTTTTAGATACGATCGAATCTAGTCTACTTTTTCAGCCAACTTTTCGAAAACCAAACGCACTGTTTTGAAACGAAAGAGTTACAAATTGCTTATGATTCTATTTATTTGTATTCTTTTCCTCAATTTTCTAGGTTCTAATATAAATAAAACTTGAATGTCACGTTTCAAAATACTCTGGTAAATTAAATATGTCCCCTCAGAGGGGACACCCGAGTGCAAAGAGTTAATATAAGAACAAGTGTAAACACTCTTTGTACTTTTCAATGGTGTGACTAATTTTTGTTCAGTGAGTCGCGTACACAGTCGTGGTGTGTCATCTAGAAACAGGCAATTATAATTGTAACACGGTTTGCAAATACACCAGTATTCAATTTCGACGATACTCTTAGACTGAACGTATACGTTATTGCTCGATTATTTATAAATAGGTCGTCCTATTTAGATACGTTTTCTTTCAATAACACAACTTAAAAAAAGAATCTATTCTTTAATTATTCTGTACAAGAGAGATCACGCACGATTCATGACATAAATAAATCACCTCTTCCCTCCTCTCTCTATGTATTATATGTACACATGGAATTTCAACGTATTTACTTAATTTAATCGTATATACAAATACACATCACTTCCTCCAGCATGCGGACAGACTTGTCTTTCCTTTATACAAAAATGTGAACCTCCGTTAACTGTAATATATTTCCCAGAATATATTACAGCGTTAACATTGAACGTTTAGGTTTATCGGTTGATCTTTTTACAGAGACATCATCCGAGACTGCAAAAATAAGAAAACAAAGATGTTGGTGTTCGTTCCTGTGCAACTGTAGCTCGTTTGGTAGAAAGGGCATATAGGGACAACTATGTTTAATAAACGTATATGTTTTTTTTAAGGTAAGAGATCTATTAATAATTATTAGCAATCTGCAACTTTATGGAAATAATTTAACACCTTGACTGCCACGCTAAAGGCGATGAACACTTGATCAAGCAAAGCATTTATTTTCATCAAATTTTATCTATTATCATTACAATTCTTCGGAATTTCTATTATTCAGAATTTCTAATTAACCTTTTAGGTCCGCAACTTTGTCTCCCTGGGACGGCGTGGCTGGTCGTGGATGGCACAAAATCCATTCATGACGATTTCCACTACATCAGGCATGCTAAACTCGTGGCTCGCGGTCCACAGAGGGACACTTCTCCTCTTTCGTTGTTTCGCTGGACGGCCCCCTCCATATCTACTAAATTCTGCCGATCGTAGTCGAATTCCTTCTTCTCTAGTCACCACTTACATTCATATATACTTGTATTACGGAGAGGGCCGTCCAGCGAAACAACGAAAGTGGAGAAGTGTACCACTGTGGCCCGCGGGCTACGAGTTTAACACGACTACGACATTACGCGGGAATAGAATTCTAAATGTATAAATTATGATTTCTTTATACATTTTCATGTAACAACATCCACGGAAAGCCACTATTATAGTAATTGAAAGGATATTAATAATGCAAGCGACTTTCTATGGAAATTTAAGCGTTACCCAGATATGGGTGACGTGGCAGTTAAAGTGTTAATAATATAAAAGAAATTATGTAACCACCAAGAATGGACCAAGATGAAAAAATCTGGACTCATTTAGACGTTCAAGTTTTTAAAAATAAACATCACGGTTTATATGCCGCAACGAGTAGGGATAAGAATGACACGTTTACCGAATGTAAACATCCGATAAATTCCAGGTACACGGAACCCACGAGCAGCCACTATGCGTCCGGACTCTCAACAGGAAAATCAAATATTTGTTGTTTCGTCTGACCGAGTGTAGACGTTTGCTTTTCGAATCGACTTACCTAACACGCTGCGATCCGGTTCCGTCGTTAACTCTCCAATAAGCGACTCGTCTAAAACCTTCTCTTTGCTGAATTTTTGGCTCTGAATTTCTGGCATCGTGGCGAACATTATACTGGTGGAATTCTTCAAATCACCATAAGACTGTTCCAACTGTTTCATCTTCTCGCTGAGCTTAGTATTGGCGATATAAATCTCGTTCACCTGTAATGATTTACCAGTTGAAACAATCGCCAGAGGTTTGTCGAAGATATTAGCCATTTGCGCTCGATTGGCGCCACTGAGCATTTGTAAAATAAAAATGCATGGATTCATAAACACAAGTAACTTTCTTATTTCAAAATAGAGCTTTTAGGCTTCAAGAATTTTCCTATCAATATAAACCAGACTCGATCCGATCTAGAGAATACTGAAATCGATTGACGAAGTTGTACTACTACACGTACTTGGTCGTTCAATTTTTCAACAGAAGTCAATACCGAGCTCTTCACACACTCCCTCTCCAAGGATATCACTTTCATGCTAACGTTCTGCGAGGTTTCTTGAAGCAACACCAGGGTTTCCTTTAACAAACACATCAAATATAACATCATTTCACTATTTACACTGTTGATTATTGACAAACTTACGTGATCCTTCTTCTGATCTTCCGCGACCCATTGTACGGCTCTCAACAGAGTCTCGTTGATGTTCGACAAATTATTAGCCAAATGTAAAATCGTTGCGTTCAACTGATCAGTCTTTATCTTCGTCTCGTTCGTGGACGTTTGTGGACTTTGCGTGACGTTGGACAGTTCGGTCACCGTGTTCTGTAATACAAAATGAAACTAAACATACGTTTCAGGGATGTATCGTTAAATAGAATTTCTCCTGTTAATCAACCTTGATGCTGCTGATGTTCTGTTGCATGGTTGCCTGTACATCTTGCACCTTCGCATTCGACTCTTTCAGAGTCTTCACCGTGGCGCTCAAATCTTGTATTTGGCTACCAAAAGACGCCACGCTGCTCGACAACGCCTTCAAGTCTGTTGGTACGTTGGCTAATTGGGGAGCTGCTTTGAACCACTCCTCTACCCTATGTAGATCACGTTGAATAACAGCTAACTGAAATTTTCATAAGAATGAATTTTATCTTTCAGACGAATCGCCAATTGGCAAAAATGTTACGTTCGACGAGTCTTGGATCAATCGAGGAGCCAATTTACCTGTGATGTAAAATTACTAATTTGAAGCTTGAGATCGGACAAATGATTGAAAATGATGGTCTGATTGTTCTGAAGGTCTCTCGACAGGGAATGGCATTTCTGCAAAGCATCGGGAACACCTTCGCTACCGGCTATCACTGCAATACGAAGAAAACAACGTTACAGAAGCTTGTTGGACCCACGTGACAAGGAAATACCGATATCTTTATCGCACACGTTTCGACCACAAGCACAGATAACTCGCAGCTTTCAAAGTGCGTCTCGAATCAATTTTTGAACGTATAATAACTTAGGATTAATCGATATGAGGAATGATTGAATTTCTGAGAATTATCGCAAGTCGATTTTATCTCTTGTTTGACACTTTAACGATTGACGCTTAATATCCTTTCAATATTAGAAATCGTCGTATTAGCTACTCCAAATTCTGAATAATAGAGACAAATTTTTATCGTGCCAGTCAAAGTGTTAAATAAGGTTGAACGATTGCAACGAGCAAATTATTTTATATGATTCTACGAATAATTAGTGTGCATATATTTTATTAACACGTTGACTGGCACAGTGAAATTCGAATTATTAAAAATACAATCCATTCATTCTCTAGTTAGCATTATCAGCTTAATATTAACGCTATCTGCAGTTTCGTAGCTGGCAGTCAATGTGTTCGGTCGAAAACGAATTATGTTTCTCAGAAGTAACGCTGCATAATATTGCGTAAAACGATGCAAATTACAGCTTCGAAAAGCACTATTTTAATCCGGAACGAGTAGAGTGATCAAACAACATTATAGTGCTCTTCGATTACGATGATTCTCAGAGATTCGACGGATTTCTGGTTCAATGCCATCTTCAAACAACAAACAGCCACGCTTAATTCAATATTTGTAATCGTATTAAGGTAATTGCTACATAATAACCAGATTACCCAGCACGACGTCGATTAGCGTGGCTCTTAAACGAACCGTGAACGATTAATTGTAATCTAATTGTTTCGTTAGACGCGTTTTCTATTCTGGAACTCATAACGAGGGATCGAATCGTATCACGATAGAACGCGAACGTATCGTTTCAATTACAGAAAAACACGATTTAATATTGACTTTGTTATCGAACCGTTTCTAGAGAGGCAAATATACCTTGATCCAGTTCGGTCCGAAGCGCAGTGAGTTGTTGACGAACGTCGATGAACAGCCAAATTAAACTAGCGGTTGCTAATACAGAGGCACAAGCCAGAAAGGCACTACAAGCTTTAAAAAATCCAGGACAAGCTCGACTTCTTCTGCCTCTGCATTTGCGGCCATTTCTAGTCGATACATTCCAGTATTCCGATCGTTCGTCGCTGCTATCTGATAGTAACTCCTAGAAATGTACGGAAGGAATCAGTGTCGATCATTTTTCTCTCGGTTCATCTTCTTGTTTCTTTATCAATATCTTTGTAACTCGTGAACTTCGACTGGGAAAGTTCGAACGGGGCTGTAATTTCGTACGAGATGTATCGGTCTCATAGAAATTTTCAGGAAAATTCTAGCTAGAAATTTATCTTCCTTATCAACGACGCGACGTCAAACTGATAAAAGCATTCTCGCTAGTTTATAACCGTAATATTTTCAATTGTACTTCTTTTGATTTTGCGAAATTTTAGCAAAATTAATACTAGAACTACCAAAGGGGTCAAAATAACTTGGTTCAGATTTCTTATTTTAAATTGCATAATTTATTAAAACGCTTCTGTTGAAATATACCTTGGTTCTGAACAAAGTATAGAATTATTCTATATGTTAATTTATGTTTCATCCTTTATATATTTTGCTTTTCTATTTTAGGTTCGATTTAAAAGTAAGAGTGTCTTGAACGTCGGTAGTTCTAGTGTTAATAGAACTAATTAGTTGCCACACGAGCCACGGTTTCATTCAAGCGTCAGATATTGTTCAAATATCGCTAGGGATACACGTGGCCCACCATTGACCCACGCCGGCCGGCAATCTACTACCAAATATCGTGAGTGACCCACGTAGAAAAGAAATGTCGCTTTTTTTTTAACACTCGGATGCCTTTTTCAAATCAAAACAACCAGAATTTGATAAAAATCATTCAACTCGAAATTTCGTAATTTTAATTCAAAATATCACAGTGCTGTAGTGGAACAAAGTAACTGTACATTGATATATAAAATTGAATATCAACCCTTTGCACTCTGAATTGTCCCGTCCGAGGGGACATATTTAATTGACCAAAGTATTTAAAAATCTGAAATTTAAAGTTCATTTATATTAGAAATTAGAATATAGAAAATTAAGAATAGCGAAAATGCTCAAAGTGCAAAGGGTTAATAGAATTGCAAGACAAACAATTTTATTTTAATAAACAAATAAAACGCCGCGCACTCGTGTCACAACCCAAATCAATGTTTTCCTATTGAAAGAAACGACATTTCTCTTCGCTTGTACCTAATAAATGGCACATGAACAATCTACCAAATATCACAAGTGATCCACGGATGCCAATCGATCCTACAAGTTCAATTACCTCCGTGTAAACACACAATGGATATAATACACGTCCAATATAACGTTACAACCCCATCTTGGAACACAATGGAACAGGAAGTCATCGGGCAAAAATGTTCTTCCAGCAAAATGATTTCCGGGACGTACGCGACACGGTTGTGTTCCTGGCGGGTGTCACGGTCAATCGATACGAGGTGAAATACGTACTTGAGAGCTACGTTTGCCGGAACTTCGGCGGGAGACAGTGTGCGGAGGCGCCAACGCGTCCAGCTCCTTCCGTTTCTTCATCTTCTTCGTCGGTTGACGAAGCGGCACTGTCACCGCGACCGAGTCCATCTCAAGCAACACCGAACCGCCTATCTTCGTTTCGTTCCGTGCCGAGAATCTCGCCCTGATCGCGGCTGATCTCAACCCAGCCGCGATTCTTTGCCGTGGCACGTAAACTGGCTCATTTCCACGCTCGAAAATCGGCTAACACCTTCCACCACACACGCACGCACATGCACTCGCTGTGCGACCGTTCGACGGGCATTAACGAAGAATGTTTGTTGGTTTTTTTTTTTTTTTTTTTTTTTAATGATTTTCGCGTACACACTTCATCGTCCGTTTCACATCTTTCTGTTGTCGTTGTTGGATTAGATTCGGATTAGAATATTCAGTGATTCGTGAGATTTTTCTGAAATCAGACGTTTCAGAGGTTTCTCTTATTTTTGGTTTGGAATTCTGTGTATCAGGGAAATGGGGAAGTTTTTTTATTTTTATAGGGTGGCCAGTAACTGAGTGTAACGTCGGGAAATGGGAAATTTTTCTTATTTTTGGTTTGGAATTCTGTGTATTAGGGAAATTAAGAATTTGTAAATTTTAAATTTGCAAATTTCCAAATTTCGAACTTTCAAGTTTCAAATTTCTAAATTTCCAAATATCAAATTTCTAAATTTCTAAATTTCAAATTTCCAAATTTCCAAATATCAAATTTCTAAATTTTCAATTTCCAAATTTCGAATTTTCAATTCTCAAATTTCTAAATTTTAAATTTCCAAATTTCAAATTTCGAATTCCTAAATTTCAAATTTCAAAGTTTTAAATTTCCAAATTTCGAACTTTCAAATCTCAAATTTCTAAACTTTAAATTTCCAAATTTCCAAATTTCTAAATTTCGAACTTTCAATTCTCAAATTTCTAAATTTTAAATTTCCTAATATCAGATTTCCATATTCCCAAATTTCCAAATTTCGAACTTTCAAATCTCAAATTTCTAAATTTTAAATTTCCAAATTTCCAACTTTCAAATCTCGAATTTCTAAATTTCAAATTTCCAAATTTCCAAATTTCGAACTTTCAAATCTCAAATTTCTAAATTTTAAATTTCCAAATTTCCAACTTTCAAATCTCGAATTTCTAAATTTCAAATTTCCAAATATCAGATTTCCATATTCCCAAATTTCGAACTTTCAAATCTCAAATTTCTAAACTTTAAATTTCCAAAGTTCAAACTTTTCGTATAGGCGGCGTCGGTGGGTGGGACCGGCAGTGTCAAGGTTCAAAAATAAATGTTCTAATATAATACATATAATACAACATAATTGAGCGCTCACTGTTAAGTGCTTGCCCGCTGTCGGCTGAACGGAAAAGGACAGCAAAATCGGCGCAGCGCTCAACGTGTTAAACACATACTTTTACGTAACCGACAAAATGTATTAAAACTACACTAACAATTTACGTAAGTTTAAATTTAAAAATAATATTGTTATTTAATAATTGAAGTAGGTCAACACCGTGTTAACACGAATTTTCTAATCAAACGTTATCCGTATCATATTATTTACTACTGTTTTAATCTCAAATTTTTCTCCGATATTTTCTAATCTATCAAATACTCGATCACCAATGAAATTATATTTATCAATGTTCACATCGTACGTTCCCGATGATCAGATAATTATATTTCGCACAATTTGCAGGTCGGCTGCGATCGATCGTCCAGAGCGACGACGGAAGAACGAGCAGGGTCCTCGAGCAGCGACGAAAGGGGTCACAGGAAACAAAAGGCGTGGAAGAAACAATGCCAAACGGAAACGTAGAGACCCCGGTACGTAAGAAAGCTGGCGAATGAAAAAGAAAAAGCGAAACGAGGACGTGCAATGATAACACGCGGCCACGATTACAGCGATTTAAATTGTATCAGCCGTGCTCAAGGCGGCCGACTCGTTCCGATAAGGGAGGTCGTACAAAATGCCTCGATAAAACGCATAGTTTGCTCCGTGTTATCGAACAGGCAGCAATAATGAATGAATTGCGATCGGGAAACAAAAGAAACCGAAGCCGAAGTAAGCAGTTTAGAAACTCAGGGTAGAAAGTTTGTCAGAGGATAGCAAGTTCTATTTTGTGTCGATACCGTTTCCTTATTTTATAATTTTATCAATTATTTTACTATTTATATTCTAAATGAATTTGTAAAAAGAATACCGATGTTCGATCATATATATTATTAACAGTGTACTACGACGGGCATAAAACTGATTACAGCGCCGATATCGTGGCACTTATCGAACGGTTAAGCCAACGACAAACACAAAAATATAAAAATATAGTATGTAAAATGATTTTATCCAATATGGTCTACTGTAGTTTTCTTGATATTGTAAATTAATTATCGACTAATAAGTATAACGGAGATAACATCGCCATGCGTAGTAAAAAAATCATTGAAACTTGGATAAGCCGTTACCTTAATCCGTTAACTGAACAACTGTCGATTTTGAAATATTAAAATTTCACACAAAGGTATCACAGAACGCCAGGTATGACATATCGATCCGAAGATTAAGGTTTGATGAAAATTACTGCTGAAGCTTTTGATCGATACGTTTAATACAAAATGACTGATCGTCAGATACAACGATATATAGGCTCTTAGGCGTCTATCGGTACGTTATCGGCAAACGTTAATCACATGGATGATCAAACTGGACTGTCGGGATCAAAAGCAAAATAAACACTGCAGGAATTAAAAAATTCACAGCAAAGCAGACTGTATCTTTTATATCCAAGTCTAACTTCTTCCTTACACGGGGATCAAAATTAGGAAATTGATAACATATTTGAATAGAAAGAGGAAAAAAAGAACAACAACAGTAAATTGCCTCGAAGTCCAATTTGAATTGTATTAGCGTTTCGATGACATAAGAATCAGGTGATTGTCAGGATCGCGAAACGACGATAAATTTCACTAAAAGAAAATACAAGAATTCAAATGGTATACACATATTTTGAACTAACCATCGTTCAAAGACATTCTGTCTCTTAATTAATTTCACACACAAACGTTAAGTTAAACAGTTTGAATGTTCCGTAACGAAAGGGTTGAAAACGATCTGTCGTAACGTGAATTCTGATCACCTGTTTCGTTGGCCGAAGAACTATAAAACAAAGGGAAGGAATCGCGTCGCGCGACCAAACGTCGTTAAGAACCACCTTTGTACTGACAATGGGAAGTCTTATCACCTGCCTCGTTACTTGACAACGTTCACTGGTGAAACGAAGCGTACCCGCGACCGTGTAACGTGTAAATATTCAGCGAGATATAAATTGAACGCGCTCGCGATCACCAAGCTGGGAAAAGAGTGCTTGTGTACGTACTCGAGAATCGTGTGCACCTAAACACTTGACACAACTCGAGGTTGACCTTTATTCGACGATTGAACGAGACGTTCTTGCCTTGGAAACGTGTGTTACACATGTAGGAAATGGTACATGTTAATCTCTTTTTTCGAATTTTCGAATTTTCATGATTTGCCTCCAATCGGAAATACAGATTTATAAATCAGATACTAGTGTTGGCGTCAATTTATATTTTATTAGAATTATTCATTGACTTCGTTTATTTTTATTAACACGTTGACTGGCACAGTGAAAACGGACGTGGGTAGTCAGACACGCTGAAATCCTAATTATTAACAATACAATCAACTAATTGTCAAATTTAACTTTTCAATTCGATAGCTAGCATTATTAGGTTAATGTTAACGTTATCCGTGGTTTATTTTATCATTTCTGTTGGTAATTATTTGATTGTACAAAATTTCGGGTGCCGGTCACCGGTGACCCCCGTGTTAAATGACGTAAGCTGTTGAATTATAATCTGGTATCAAAGTAACGATAAATTATTTTCATGTTAACAGGGAGGATTAATCTGGAAGGACTCTCTGGATCTGACGGTTTCCTGGTAACGTCGTTGAATGGTGAATTGGTGAGTGCAAACGATTTGGCTTTGAAACATTTGAATATATATAATTGGAGGGGCGATCGCGGCCTTCGTAATCCAAAATTTCAATTTATTTCATACATATAGGAATTTTATTAATCAAGAAACAATGGATAATGTGATTAATATTAGGTTGTCGTAAAAGTTCCTTTCGCTTTGTTAATGAATAACGGATGTATAATACAAACAAACACTTTGAGATAATGTAAATAATAGATTAACATTTTGGTTTGATCAGACAGTTGTAGAAACGAATGTAGGCGGAACACGCCTATATTTCCTAGTGTAGTTATCCCTAACGTCTATATTCCCTAGTCCTATTATACCTTGGATGAATAATCCCTAGTTTCAATACTCCCTGGTGTAAATAATCCCTAGCGTCTATATACCCTGGTGTAATTATCCCTAGTGTAGTTTTCCGAAGCGTCAATACTCCCTAGTGTAATTGTCCGTAGCATCAATAATCCCTGGTACAATTTTGCAGGTTGTAATTTTCCCTAGTATAATTACCCCTAGCGTCTATATTACCTAGTCTTATTATACCTTGGATAAATAATCCCTAGATTCAATACTCCCTGGTGCAAATAATCCCTAGCGTCTATATACTCTGGTGTAATTATCCCTAATGCCAATATTCCCTATTCTAATTGTCCATAGTGTCAATAATCCTTGGTATAATTTTGCAGGTTGTAATTTTCCCTAGTATAATTACCCCTAGCGTCTATATCCCCTAGTCTTATTATACCTAGGGTCAACTATTCCTAATTTCAATATTCCCTAGTACAATTTTCTCCAGGGTCAATAATCCCTAGTGAAAATAATCCTTATTATAAATATCCACTAACGTAAATATTTTCCAGCTAACCCCTAGTTCCAATAACCCATGATATCAAATACCCCTATTTTTAATAATCCCTAGTAATTTTTCAAATATTATTCAAACGGTAAAACCTTTTTTCCCCTATATCACCATTTTCCCTAGGGAAACCTATCATACCCGACACGTATACATCCCAATATCAAAAACACAAATTAATTAACCTAAATATTTTCGTTGCTTACGTGTTATATTTGTTTTTATAATAATTACAATTAGAATTTTGTCTTTTCATGTTTAGTTTAAAACGAGTTTAAAAGCATATTGTAACAGTTTTTTCAATACAATTTATCTTGCTATTCATTAACAGACTGTTTCAAACTGAAAATACCCATTGACCCGAACCGTCTTCTTAATAGTCACATTTTAGTTGATTTTCTGGTATAATATTTCATGTTTCATATATTATCTTCTACCATTCCTCCGAAAGTTGATTAATACTATATTTCTTTTTAACACTATCGGACAAAGCGTTGTGTACAGACAATGAAAGAAACATTTTGAACAACCCAATAATATTCAGATCTAAATTAACTAAATATAGTATTTGTGCAATTTATTATGAGCTGTACCAAAGTGCATACACCCACGTGCACGAATGACGTCCTTCGGTTAAATGAAATATAAAAGAAGCCCTCCCACCACTACTTACGTGGCTTTTGTTTCCAATATGCGAGGGGAGGAGTCGAACGGCCGACGCGAGCCGAACCTTGCCGAAACCGAAGCACGAGTGGATCAAAAGTGGTGGAGTACTACTACTTATATTATCAGTTAACCGCGGGAAATCTATCCGCGTGGATGTACTTCTTAAATGTTCCAATACTTTTATTTACATTAATTTATAATATAGAATTGCCCTTTATCATCGATCATAGACGCTTCACTAATTATTTAAGAATCATTTCGGAATGTATATAATAGATTATATTTATCCTCTGTTTATTCATATTTTATATGAAATTCTGATAGAAATTAACCGAGCACGTCATTGTAGGGATAATTGAAGGCTTACAATTGATTTGAAGGTATTACACGTAGTACCACATAGTTCTTTGAAACATAGCTTAGCCCCGAACGATCGGTTTTCCAAATTTTTATGTGCATACGATTCAATACAGCGATTGCGTTCGCGTGGAAATGAAATAACTTCGTTAGAAATTGATAAACCGGATGAAAAACCTGCGAAACACTGTGACGTACATTGCAGAAAGAAAAGAAAAAAAAAAAATAGTAAAACAAGGTCCCGCTGTTTTATGCGTATTACCAACAAAAAAACCTCACAAATGAGATTCTTTTGAACAAAACAAAGTGATCTTGAAAACGATATTTTCTCAATGAGTAAGATTAAAAGAATCTCCGTTCAGAAATAAAGAGTTCGTTTAAAAGTAGATCCGGAAGCTTGTATAAAACGAAGAATCGAAAAAATTGATGATCTCGAATTTGAAATTACGGTGCGTCAGCGAATTCCCCTTGAAAAGTTGTAATTTTACGAAGAAACCAACATGCCCGTTACGCATAGTTTAACACGTTTACTGTCGCAATCAAAATGGACATATGTTACAAGGACGCGTTCAAATTTTAATGAACATTTTCCAAATTACTGATTTTTGTTACCGATACAGTTATAAAAATCCAAATTATATTCGAGTATCCATATTACTTAAATTTCAAAACCAAATTCCACCGAACATTCCAATATTCATTACAAACTTAATTAACTATTATAGTAATTTTCCATCTTTGGACTTGAAAAACATTGACTATCAAATGCTTGATATCGCACGCTCGACAATGAACGTGTTAAGCGTGCGAATAAAATAACGTCGTCATTCTGGAAGTTGCGATTAACACAACACCGATCAACCTGGTGATCCGTCTATTATTTCCGTTCCGGATTACGTTCTTGCATCGCGAAAACATCGTTCGTACGCGTGTACCGTGAACAAGAACTCAATTTGTATTGCATTAGTTTCTGCTGGTTCAGAAATTTCTCTTAATTACCTAAAACGAAGAAAAATAATATAAAAAGAATACCTTTGTTCTTTTTTTTCCAACAACACAATTAAAGAAAGAAAAACATCGAACCGGTTCGTTTCAAAGCTTGACTCATTTCTTTTATCTTATCAAATTCAACATTCTATTTCTGCTGTTACAAAAATAAAATCACACTTCGGTTATTAAAATTTCATCATTTTTATTATCGACACTAGCATCGTTTCAAATTTGGAAAGTAACATTGTCATAAGGCTGGTTGTCCTGAAGTTAACCTCTATATAGGCATTTGTAATTAATCTTTTAAACGCGACGAAGTATGATGACGTTTCAAGCCGTTCACGTGCTTACACATTTATATTTACCATAACGCGAAGCGTGTATTATCTCTTCGAGGGAATCACGAGGTTATTTAAACGGCACCAACCCCTTTCGGGTGTCTGCACCCTGGCGAGCCGCGAGCGGAAACCGAGTCACGACTTTTCGTACATCACCGCGTTAGACGACACTTCTATGTGTTCGCTGGAACGATTGGCAATCGATAGTAGGACTGAAATAAATTAAAAAAAAAAAAGAAAGAAACGTGCGCACACCTGTCGACCATCGTCGAACGAACCACCAACGCACAACAGTCTCGTGCATGCGGAACTTGACCTACGTTGAGAATAAATTATATAGCGATTGCGATCGATTCGTGTCGCTCGAAGCACACGACGAAGGCTGACGGTCGTTTTATCATAATTTATAACACGATATATCGGTTTGGTTGGTTTCAATGTGTTCGGATTATACGCGTCGTTCGACGGTTCGAATTATTTCGGTGAATAATTGACTCGGAAGTATCGTAATACCACCGCGGACAACGCCTCCGACGTTACTGCGAACCGTTCGCGCCGTGCGCAAGATATCGACTGACCAAGGGTTGGTACGCGACCACCGATGCACACTCTATCTGCTAGGGGTTATTACGATGATAACAATTCACCGCGCATAGGGAATTTTGAATTGATATGATAGACAGAAAAAAATGGAACGAGAATTGAAAAAGATGGAAACGGAGGGGAGAATGGAGGCGCTGCTGATGACGCGATCGATAAGTTTCGAGAGATATCGAAGTTAGAATTCAAATGCATGCATTTATAAATATTTATGTTTCGAAATGTTTCATGTATATCGTTTTGCTTTCGCAAGATCCGAGTTATTTTATAATTACGTTCTAAATTTATAACTGTTAGAACGGAAATAGACATTTATAGGTTGGAGATTCAAGGATATTGCACCGATGTTCATTTAATCGTATATATGTAGATGAATTCAATCATCAGTTTGCAAGTTTCTATTAAGCATTTCAGCCAGCAGCAATATAATTAAATAATCAAGGCATGAAAATATCTAAAATCATTAATGTATTGGATATATCGTTTTAAAATTAACAGGTCAAATTTTATACTCTGATCAGCAATTTGTAATTTAATGTATTTCGAATATTTTGCTATTTTAATTCGTCCCATTATTAGTTCCAGAATAAAAGCGGTATAAAGCAATAGTAATTAATCTTATCATAAAAAAACTTTAGCATAACGATAACATTACATATATATTTACCTGATTTTATGGAGGTATCCATTTTCTTAATTTCACCGTACAAAATAACAGCCAACCAAGACAATGCTATCAACCAGAACGTAATTAAAATAGTTCCTAACCACAGGGATATAATCTTCATATTAGACTTGCTACATCCACAAGAATCAGTCTGCTTCATTTTCGGTGTGCTACCAGGTCTGTGTTTTCTGCAAAATGAACAAGCCCTTTTATTAATCTTGACATTTAAAAAGAATTCTAAACATGTATATAAATAATCTTTTTCTTACCTTTTTACTTTTTTCTTTTTTGGTGTAAACACCAAGTCAGATGTGTCAGAATCACTCTCTGACAGTAAGTCAAGAAGATTTATAGTTTCTTTGTTGTTAGAGTTGTTCATTTTGTTCGAAAGTGCATAGCACGGGTCATGAAATGAACAAATTCAAGTGAAGTCGTATTGACGGCCGACTCGATAACATAACCTTGCTAATCAGTTTGTCAGTCATTAAGAGATTGACCTGCTAATTAATTTCTAACGATCCCTTCCAATTGCATCGGCCACATATTACGTAATATCGCTTAATAACCTTAGTAATTCTCACATATTATTGCTTTGGTATATAGTTGTAGTCAAACGATTTCTCTCTTCACATCTCACACGACATAACCTATACTCGCGCATTCTTATGCAGTACGCTTTCTAGTACGATCTGACATCTGACGGCCGAATGAATAAAAAAAAATAAAAACATTCTATCATTTACGATACAAGTAGTATTCATTTTGTTTTATAAACGTTCGTGTATATTTTGTTTCTTATATTTTAAACAATCAAAACATCCTTCCCCTGATTCTGTCGTAAGAAGCATTTACACATCGATTCACAAAACATATACACATTTGACAAACTTTCGATTTATGGTATTTTTAAAACGATAAACAATTATTAATTACTATTGATAAGTTAATTGCGCATTTATTTATCAATATTTTAACTGAAAATACATCGTAATAAATCGATGAATTTCATATTTTTATATTCAAACTATTGATCGATTATATATCGTGTTATATCGATCGAGCTTGTGCTACGTACTATCGAAACGAGGTCGAAATCGATTATTCTTTTAGCGCGGTAATTTCAAAAATTCAATTTCAACGATACGATATTAATCTGTTATTGTTCGTTGTTTTTCAATATCAAATCGATTCCAATTGATTTCCTACGAAAGGATTAATGCATTAACGAGGAAAGTAACGAGTTTAGGGTGGAAAGCAACACCTCGGAGACGAAAGAACAATCCTTCTAACGCATTAATTAACGTGCACAGCACGTTACAATGCTTTCCATTGGAGACGGCATCGCATCCGGTAGAAGTTCAGTCAAAAACGACCTACGTGCATCGCATACGATCCGCTGAAAATTTATAAAAAAATTTATATCATTAATAATATCGTACTCACGATTATACAAATATTTTCCATTTCGAATAACAAATAAATTTCGTCCCATGACTTCATTCATTCT
This sequence comes from Stelis phaeoptera, assembly GCA_943735885.1. Taxonomy (NCBI): domain Eukaryota; kingdom Metazoa; phylum Arthropoda; class Insecta; order Hymenoptera; family Megachilidae; genus Stelis; species Stelis phaeoptera. The sequence continues at coordinate 13,992,898 of OX030932.1, read as the reverse complement.
AAAAAGAAATTCCAAAATAAATTGACAAAAAAATAGTTAATTAACACGTGAAAAATAGTCAACCGCAATTTAAGATAATTATATCCAATTTTCCTATTTGCAATTATTTGAATTATAAAAATTCCCAACATTTAAAAGTTTGTTATTTAAAATTTTCCCTCGTGTTTCTTTTTAATTACCCGAATGTATTAAATTCGAGGCGTTGATCATCGATGAGATCCCCATGGCAATTAAATCGTTAAATATCACAGACTTTTAACGTTTCATTTTGTCGACGATTGTTGATGTCTGAACGTTCGGCTGGCTGGATGTGACACAGCCGAATTTTAAAAAACATCAGCTATGCCGACATCTTGCCTTCGAGGCGCTCAGTTAAACCAATACAAACATTCTTTTTCTTCACCGAATCAGATTGATTCGAACAAATTGCAATCACAGTATTATCGTAACACTCAATTCTATATAGTCCAACGTGATCATCCTCTCCTTAAACACTATATTTCAATTCAAACTTACAGTCCCCAAATTACTCTGGACTAGTTCAATTAACTCTTAAGAATTCTATCAAAGATTATAATTATTCCAAATTATAAAAAGGAACGATAATCAATCGATTCGATGTTTGATAGAAAGTTTAACCAGAGAATAATGTACCTTTGGTGTTCGTACAATGACCCACGTGTTAAAAACAAACGAGACACTCAGAACCGAATGGATACAAGTTGGAACGATTACTTTCCCTATATTTAATATATTTAATAATTGAAAAACTGAAATTCGTGAATACCCGTCTCACTATATATATAAAGTATTAAATATAATTGAATGTTTACAACACATTTTCTGGATATCAGAAAAATTGTCACTTGCAGTTCCTCTGATTATAAAAGCCTCGAATAATAATAATCAAAGACCTTATAAACGATGGCTCTTACAAAACTCTTACAAACTTTTCGAACAATCCAACATAGCAGACGAGGTAGACTCAGAGTCGTGGAAAAGTCGTGGTCGTGATTTGAAAGAGACACCTGCACGAGGTTGGAGGCTCGCCAAATAACTGATAGCGTGGGCGTCTCGGTGTCGAAGACATCGGTGAACGACGGATGTCGTACCCGAGAGGGGATGATGCGCTCCCCCTTCGTGACTTCTTCTTTCCATTGGTTTGCCACCGCGATTCCTTTCTTCCTTCTCCTGTCACGATCGTTGCTTTCTGTTGTTCCTCGATGTTGCCGGTTCCTTTTCTAACGCGCTTTACCACCTTCCGGTTCGGCATCGGGCGTTAATGAAGATATCAACGTCGGTGCAACAACCGTCTGTCCCTCCCTCTGCAAAACTCGACTCTTCTTTCTTCTATTTTTTTAATTCTTATATAAAAAGGGATTGTGCGTCAACTATCGAAGAGTTAATTAGGTTAACTTATCGAAGACTGAAATATCAGGGGTAAAGTGGTAAATGATTAGTTAATAAAATTCCAAAGTTATGACTATTCGGATTTATGTGTGTATTATAAAATTAATTACAAGATGAGTGAAAATGAACTTACGGGATAATAGAAAGGTGTTGGACCTTGGTGTGTACGGACGGTAGGGATCTCCTCCCTGGCGGTTCTCCTCCGTGACTTCCGGTACTGTTGCGTGGCGCGCGTGTGCCCGACGCTGACCGGATATGGCGAAGAACCGACTGACCAAAACGTTCGAACCGAGCCGTTCGCCGGCTTCGTGCTCGAACGAGCTTTTCTTTCATGCGAATCACGTGTTCCCCTGTACCAAATACCAAGCTCGGCTCCGATGACATCATACCCATTTTGTTCTTAGTATACGTATACCTGCGTATATCGTACAGGTGAACCAGGTACACACGTACCTGGATCAAAGAGTATCGTTTCGACTGTTCTTCTATCGTGCACGGTAGAAAGAAAAAATTATAACGATTAAAGAAGGCTGACAATAATAATTCCATTCCGATACTTGATTATAAAAGATCGTTCGATTAGCTGTTTAACCGTTTCACCACCGAACCTGTGGTTATCGAAAATTATTTACTTTCAATTTTTGAATGTTATTCTGAATAGAATATGATCCAAGTTTTTCAATTTCAGTCCCAGAGATATGTTTAAAAAATTACCAAGTACCAGATATATTTCCAAAAATTTCTGAAATTTCCAATTGGCAGAAATATTATATTTTCTTTCTCGATTTCTATTAAGGAGTATGATATTTTTAACCGAGATCGAACCGATTAATATTGTGGCTCTAATTGGCAAAAATATTCTATTTTCTTTCTCGATTTCTATTAAGGAGTATGATATTTTTAACCGAGATTGAACCGATTAATATTGTGGCTCTAATAATTATACAATGTTATCTGTTGTGTTTATAAAAGAATCAAGAACGTCTTCGACTTTTATACCGAGGATGAAACGTTGAAAGGAAAGAATGATCTGAAATTCAACGTCGAAACCGTGGTATAAATCATACCGCGAGTCAGTCGATTTTTCTAAGAGGACAAAATTAGGCATCCAAATATCCAGAACCGGATGGAAGGTACGCAGCTCTCGTGCATACGTGTACATACATTTCGTTTCAACGTGTACGTACACCGTTCTATGGTCTTATATATATGCATCCACCTGTACGTGGTTAGCTTACTGATTAATTATTCTTCCATAGGTTTCTGTCTTTTTCTTTCTTGTCCCCCTCTTTTTTCCTCTGTCGATGGTCTTGTCACGTAAATCCAACGACGAAGAAAGAGGAGGAGGAGAAACAAACGGTAATTTTCACGAATCTTAGAAGAAAGAGAAAAACTTTCTTTCTTTCTTCTCCCAATACCTAATCTTATATTTTAATCAATTGTTATGGAGAACGAAGAGATAAGCTAAAAATTGGAATATTAATAAATTGGAAGCGGGAATTTTGAATATTGGCAAGTTGGCAGCTTAGAATTTGAATGTTGGCAAATTGGAGAGTTGGAAGTTGAATATCAGCAATTTGGAAGCGGGAAATTTTGAACGTTAGTATGATGGAAACTTAGAATTTGAGTATTAGCTACTTGGAAGCGGGAAATTTAAACGTTAGTAAGTTGGAAGCTCGGAATTTGAATATTAGTAAATTGGAAGCGGGAGGTTTAAACATTAGTAAGTTGGAAGCTCGGGATTTCAATATTAGTAAAGTGGAAGCGGGAAGTTTGAATATTAGAAAATTGAACGTTAGAAATTTGAATATTAGCAAATCGGAAACGGAAATTTTGAATATTGGCAAGTTGGCAGCTAAGAATTTGAATATTAGCAATTTGCAAGCTCGGAATTTGAATATTAGTAAATTGGAAGCGGGAAATTTAAACGTTAGTAAGTTGGAAGCTCGGAATTTGAATATTAGCAAATTGGGATCGGGAAATTTGAATATTGGCAAGTTGGTAGCTTAGAATTTGAATGTTGGCAAATTGGAAAGTTGGAATTTGAATATCAGCAAGTTGGAAACTTCGAATTTGAATATTAGCAATTTAGAAGCGGGAAATTTAAACATTAGTAAGTTGGAAGCTCGAAATTTCAATATCAGTAAAGTGGAAGCGGGCAATTTGAATATTAGGACATTGAACGCTAAAAATTTGGATACATATTAGCAAATCGGAAACCGGAATTTTGAATATTGGCAAGTTGGCTGCTTAGAATTTGAATATTGGCAAATTGGAAAGTTGGAATTTGAGTATCAGCTATTTAAAAGCGGGAAATTTTGAACGTTGGTAAGATGGAAACTTAGAATTTGTATATTAGCAATTTTAAGCAGGAAATTTAAACATTAGTAAGTTGGAAGCTCGAAATTTGAATATTAGTAAATTGGGAGCGGGAAATTTGAATATTTGCAAATTAGAAGCGGGGAATTTAAATATTTGGAAATTGAAAGCTTGTAATATGAATGTTAGTTTGTTTATCTATCTTCATAGCTCTAATCAAACATTAAAGCTAATGAAAATCAGTTTGAAATTTATAATTCTTAGTCTTTTGGAGAAAATAAGTGTTCTCTATCCTTGGTAAATAAGAGAAGAAAGAAGAAGGAAGAAGTAGGCCGTGCAAATGAGGCAGTATATGTTGAGCAGCTCTGCAACTAAAAAAGCCAGGCGACTGCTAATTGAAGAACAAACAAGTACAGTTTAACGCGATATTCAATTTTAAAAATCTCGTTCGCGACGAAATTGTTCGTATCGCGAAACGGTTTACTGTGTCCGCATCGTGAAATCTCAAATTAGAAAAAAATTCATACTTTTGAAATTGAATATTATAATAATATGTATTCTTCATTAATTGATTTCTGAATAAATCAAGAACAAATTCTATCATTTATTTTTCAAACCTTTTGTTTCAATAAATTATCAAATATTCAAATTTTCAATTATCAATATTTAAATATCTCGATTTCCCGCGCAATTGTTTATTAAATATTAGCAAATCACAGTGGTCATTTTTCGATATCTCTGTGATAAAATTTTGACAATTTGAAAACGAAATACTTCCAAAAGTCGTAGATTTAATTACGTGTATAATGCATATGGATGATTAAAAATAGTAATTAACTCTAGTTGAGAAGAGAACGATAACAAGCTGCACCTGGTTAGATTCTCGGCCAGCTGACTATTTTACAGACGATTCATAATTGACCAGCACCTTAATTCGCAACTTCTCGATACAATTATCGTTAAATTCGTTGGTACCGCTTTGTTAACACAGGAACAGCTCGAATTTAACACGTTCATCGTTAATTAATATAATTCTATATTAAAAAGCAGACGGATATTGCAAATATTCTAATCCCTAGTTATTCATTTCCAGATATTCAAATTTCTAACATTCAATCGACAAATATTCGAATTTCCAGCTTTCAATTTTCAAACGTTCAAACATCTAACTTCCAGAATCGTAATCCAATAAAAAGAAAGAAAAAAAACCTACAAACCTTCAAAAAATCTCTTAAACAATACCACGAAACACTCACTGGTTCCAATTTTTTCAATGTCTCCTTCGAATCCTATTCCGCGATCGAGTCATACCACGGAACAGATTCCCTCGAATCACTTCGACAATTAACACTCCGTTCGGATATGAACAAACTGAAAAGGGAAAATTGAGAAACATGCCGAACCGGGAATTTCCATTAAGATAAACGAATATATACCGCGACACTTAACTGAACAACCACGGGGAACGGTAAAAAAGTATTGTTTCAGCCGGTCGAGACCGAGGAGACTTTTTATCTGAACAATATCTCTTTTACTTATCGCTTAACCGTGACTGATAACTCTTTTTCAGTTTTTGTTGATTTTTTTTTTTGTTGATATATATGTATTTAACCGTGTTACGTTTGATTTAACACCTGGCTCAACAGGCCACGGTTTCGCGGATCGACGGGTGGAACAATTATTAGAAAATCATTGAACGAACGAAGTCGATCGTCCGTGTTGTGTCGAACACGAGTAACCGTTTGCAAATCAGTGTCGCGACACGAAAGACGCGGGCCTCGGGTGTTCGAACCAGGAAATCGTGTTCTCGTCTTACAGGATGCCAGCGCGTCAATATTGACACGTTTCTTGCGAAACAGAACCACACAGGGACAGACAGATGGAACGATCATCTGAAAATCAAGTTTCTAGGAAATATTCTTTTCATCGCTGTATTCTGTTGTATCTAGTTTGATTGAATTGGCGGGATTTTGTTCGTGGAATCGGAAGGCGTAATTTTTAGTACATACGGTGATATATTTTAATACTTTCTTAACTTTCAAGCTTTAAATACTTGACGTTTTAATTTTCAATTACTTAAACATTTGGATGTTGGATTTTCAATTTTCAGGTATTCGGATAATTGAATTTTCGATTTTCGAGTATTCAAGTATTGAAACGTTCCAATCATATTTCGCTTCCAATTTCTTAATATTCAAATTTCCCGCTTCCAGTTTGTTATTATTCAAATTCCAGCTTTCACCTCGCCAATATTCAAATTTCCCGCTTCGAACATTCGGATAATTGAATTTTCAATTTTTAGGTATTCGGATAATTGAATTTTCAATTTTCGAGTATTCGAGTATTGAAAGGTTCCAATCATATTTCGCTTCCAATTTCTTAATATTCAAATTTCCCGCTTCCAATTTGTTATTATTCAACTTCCAGCTTTCACCTCGCCAATATTCAAATTTCCCGCTTCGAACATTCGGATAATTGAATTTTCAATTTTTAGGTATTCGGATAATTGAATTTTCAATTTCCGAGTATTCGAGTATTGAAAGGTTCCAATCATATTTTGCTTCCAATTTCTTAATACTCAAATTTTCCGCTTCCAATTTGCTATTATTAAAATTCCAGCTTTCACCCTGCCAATATTCAAATTTCCCGCTCCCAATATGCTATTATTCGAATTCCAGCTTTCACCTTGCCAATATTCAAATTTCCCGCTTCCAATATGCTATTATTCAAATTCCATCTTCCACCTTGCCAATATTCAAATTTCCCGTTTCGTACATTCGGATAATTGAATTTTCAATTTTCGAGTATTCAAGTATTCAAACATTCCAATAATACTTTGCTTCCAATTTCTTAATATTCAAATTTCCCGCTTCCAATGTGCTGTTATTCAAATTCCAGCTTCCACCTTACCAGTATTCAAATTTCCCGCTTTGAAATTCAATTTTAACTTTTTAAATACTCAAATACACTTGATATTCAATTATCACAAATTTTCACATTTCTTTCTTATTTTTATCGCTTTACACATACCACTCTCAGTTCATATTAATATTCACCGCAATTTAAATAATTCTAAATATAACACATTTCACAACGGTAATAAAAAAGAATAGTCTGAACACAAACACCAAAAAATACCTGTCTTTTTTTCTATGTATTTTGAACCGCACGATAAAGGTCGGTTTATTCACGTTACGCACGTAAACGATGATCTTGGAAAACCGGAAGTGGCTTCGATCGATCAATGAACAATAGCGCCGACAATTAGCTAACGCGGTTCCGTTTACGACCAGTTTCCCGTCATCGAAGCGAAAATTCTCTTATCGGACGTTTGATAAATTCGATAAATTCTGGTATATTTTAACGTTATCAGACGTTGATACCATTAATGGATAGAATACTCAATTAACAAACACAAAGGAAAAAAAGGGAAGGGGATATAATCAAAGGAAAAAAGAACAGAATTCTCAACTCTTTTTATTGTTCGCTCACTGTGTCGATCTTTGCTTGTTTTCAACAAGAATCTCTAAATAACAATAGTGGATTACAACATTAAAAAGAAACGTTTAACTGCATTTACCTAAATTTTTGATTAACAAACAAATTCGATGATAAGTTTAAGTTTGTTGGTTTTCTCCAGGTTTGCATAAATCCCACCTGGGGATGGCGTTACTAGAGGTTAACACCACTTTTTTGCCCGATAGGATTTATTCTTTTTATCAGTACCTTTTCTTTTTGTTTCCCTTTTAGTCGCCTCTTACGACAAGCAGGGGCTACTGTGGGTGTATTCTGCTCCCCTCCTCACAGGGAGAATTCGATGATAATACTTGTTCACAATAATTGATTCTACATTAAATAAACGCTTATACCGTGTTGAATTTATCACATTCTTCGTAATACAATCGAACGATAACAATGCGCGCGTAATTTAAAACATCTTAATTGAACAATCGAACAATTTGTGCAAAAGTATATCGTTTAAGTAAAACTAGAAATAATCTGTGCCATATAAAAGCTCAGTGACGAGACTTGTGCGACGAGATTGTTGTAAAAGAATTTCTATTACAGAATAAAGTTTCAAAAGTTAGAATTGTTTTTTGTTGACTTCCAATTGGAGTTTGTCAAACGTTCAATGGTAGAAAATTAAATTTTCTTTTACCTCGTGTAACAAGCAGAGCAAACGTGTTTTGTGTACGCTTTCTCTTTTACAACAATTTAAAAGTAATATTTCTTTTTTTGTATTTGAAATTTATTACATTACTCCCTATTAATACTTTGAACTTACTTCCGGCTACATAGTAATTGGCTACCAATACTGGCATAATTTCTCTTACAATTAAATCCGAGACGAACGTTCGCTCGAACAAATTGTATTTCATTTTGAAATTGTATCCTAATCGTTAGATATGATTCATTTTAATTCGGTAAACTATCATCGTAGTTTCGAACAATAAATTTTTCATAATATTGCATACTATATTATAACGCTAATAAAAAATAATCAACCGCTATAGAACACAAAACAATCAACAAATAACAATTAACATAGATTCAGTCTTTTTGCAACAATAAATATACAAAAAGAAAACAAAAGTGCAACTATTAAGCATCTGCCCAAGAGATTATTATCGTCTATACATAATAAAAGCAATTGTGAAAACAACGTAACAAAACGCTCAACAAAGAAAAACGAATATATGTATGCAATAAAACTGTACAATTCAACAATGGATAAAAGAAAATTAAAATCATTATACATTAAATTTACGCTAAATTAAACTCAAAAGGAATCTTCATACTATAAATTAACCTTCGGTGAGCGATAAAATCTTTTGGATAATTTTTAAATCTTTTAGATTATTATAGATAAATTTAAAAGCGTTTAAAATTTCAATATCTGGCTGCAATTATTCTAAGGCATACGTTTGATATGCTAAACCATATTACACCCTACGTTGGACAATTGCAATCGTTTAAATAGAAATTTTCTTCGTGAGGCAATATTTACTCTCATATCCGTGTCTTAAGGCTACTCTCCAAAAAACGGTTTCGATAATGTACGCACTAGTAAAAAATTTTATATAAATAGAATGAAAGACGTTGTTTCATTCTCGAATATATTCATTTTAAGTGCCGATCTTGGCGTGTCTTGCTATATCGCAATTGCAACGAATCCGTCTGTATAATATGGGATTAACTCTAAATCCTTAAGCTTAAAAAGTTTGCATTGTTTAGGTATTATATGTCTTTTTTTCTTCAGACGTATCTAAAACTATCCTAGTACAGTGCCATTTTTTTTTTTTTTTTTCGTTAGGCTCCCGTTGACTATTCTTGTTCGCGAATGCATACGGTGGAATTTGTTCTTAAAATTGCCAAGAGGTGTACGTCGCTGTCCAAGGGGTGACCACCGACCACGATGGAAATTGCGCCAAAAATCGTTTGAATCTCAAAGACGTCTGATGTTCGCCATGTAAAAAGTGCCCGCCCAATGCCACCGATAGACACGGAGTTTTTGCCATGGTATTCACCTAAACGAAAACACGCGTGAAACAATTACAATGATTTAAAATATTAGAACGTATTTTGAGTGCTTCGCCTTACATTTAATTCGAGAGAAAATGTGAAAGGAACGCAATCAGATGCGCAAGAATAATAGATAAAATACGTTTCTCTATCGTTCCATTTAGGTCCCTGTAAAGGTTTCCCCTCCAAAACAGACCATTTTTCCAAATGAACTCCTTTGTAAGGAGACAAAATTATACTTATGTGATCTGGACCTAAGAAACAGAATTTGTACAGAATTTTTAATCGATTAATTAATTGTCTTTGTGCATTCGTCAAATTACCTGTAACGTTGAAAGTGAAACTAACAGTATTCCGTTTTGTTGATTTCGAAACAAGCTCAAGTTTTGTTGGAATGCTAATCAATGGCGCGGGACCCGGTATCCAGCTTGTTTTCCTATCAAAAATATCTCCACGTTAGATAGTTTCAACTTTGTCAATATTTTAAAAAGGATTTGATTCAAAATATACCATAAAAATGTTGTAACAGGCATAAAATATGGTAGGCCACAGTACAATTCTTTCTCACAATCTTTTACCGTTGGTGTTACGGCACCTATTTCGGGTACCATAGCTTCCACGCTGTGTGGACTGTTCATGTCTAGATCTGCTATCCAGTATCCGGTTCCAGAATATCGTAAGTTACCGTTAACGTCATAATATTGTCTTTGTGTGTGCTATAAATATTGATACACGTTAGTAACGAATACTCTGTACCGTTTGACGCGACAATCTTGAAGTCATTACCGCGATCATAAATCGTTCTGGTGCCAGAGATGATAAATCACCGCTGTAAGGGAAACCAAGCGGGGTCAAAATTAACACGCCCAGGGTTATCAGGAATATTCCAACTAACACGCTTAGAATTCGTTCGGCATTTTTAATCAAAAGTACAATTGGTAGCTGAAAGAAAAATATCGATTACGAGATGAATAGTAACAATTATTTGTATACGTTAATTTGATATTTTACCGTGAAACTAAGCAGCAAACAAAACATTATGCCCAACATGTTAGCCATAACGACTTCAGAATTGATGCTGCTACCGGCCCGTCCCATTATTGGAATGAAAAGATAAAGGGCTCCTATCACTAAGTAGAAAGATTGTATGTAAGGCAAACACATTGTTGCTAAATAACAGAAAAGCCATTTCCATCCTAAAAATAAATTTGGAAACGTTAATTTTTACTCCTAATAAAGATCTATAAAGTTAATAAGTATGATTATACCTCTCCATTTACTAAAGAAATGATATCGAAGCAAATTTCCAACTGTGGGAAAAACGACCCAATGCAATGGTATGAAGCCGGATCTGATTTCAAACAGAACACAACAGAAAAGGATGGACATCCATATTACGGAGTACGCATCAGAGTATATTTGGTACAAGACCCACGTGGACTTAACTTCCTGTGCAAAAATGAATGTTACGTTTAATTTGGTTTCATAAATTAACACAGTTATATTCTAACAATATAACTTGCCTTTTTCTGATGTGATCCAACGTACGAGAAAAATGTCATAGATACGAAAATGGTTGGGCACACGTACAAGAAAAACAACCACGCTGGTCTGGCGTACCAACTCATAACTTTTCCAAGTTTTGTGAGGACTAGTGCAATCAGTGTGCAGGATACAGCCGAGACTAGCCACGAAACGATTATTGCTCCAATACATAATACTATATGTTTTATATATACTGATCTTTTCACGTCTGAATTAAGATTCAAGCTTTTAGTTATGTTTAAAGTATCACACGTAAATGAATTTATACTTTGCTTACACACACGTACCTTTTCGCGCGCTCTTAGTGTTCAGATATATTGAATATATACCAGCGATTATGCCAACGACGTTAATCATGCTTGCCACGTGTTGCGACCATCTGATAACAAATGCGCCCAAGAAATCGAAAAACACAAGATTCCCTACGTTTTCTTGAAACGCTGCTTCGGATAAGTAGTCGTTCAAAACTATTCCTTGTAACAAAGCAAGAATGTTATCGCCAGTTCTTTGCAAAGAGCCTAACGGTATTTGTTGGATATTATCAAATTTTGTATGGTACACGTAACCATTGGTCGCCCATGCAAAATCCAAACCTGAAATTTTATCAAATTAATTACAAATATGTTTTTCTAACACTGAGGAATGTTAGATAATCCAATTACCAGAAACATTTCCAAAATCTCTGAAAATACGAAAATCAGTATCTCCGGGTACAATGCCACTTTCAAATATTTCTTGAGCCAAGGACGATGCGTAAGGATAGGGGACAAACTTGGCATATACCTGGAAAAAATGATTGATACAAGAATAACGTGTACATAGTAACAAATATGGTAGTGGAAGTGATTATGGTAATTTGGTAATACCTGAAGGATCCAAGAACTATCAGGTCCAGCCTGAAACAATAATTCGCGACCACCTGCACCACAAGCCTCTAAATTTATAAAAGCACGCACTTCTTTGGCCCATGGATGTTGCGTTATAAAGCCATGGGAAGCCTGTATGATTAAACTAATATGAGTTTTACTTGCTCTAGGCTTCTCCAAAGCCCAACGTACCTGTAATAAATTTTCTTCAGCGCCGTTAAATAAAAATATAATATTATGCCTTAACAACTTTGAACTATGAGCAATCACGCGTAAGATTTCTAACATCACAGCACAACCAGCTCCGTCGTCAGATCCGCCTGCAACGAATAATCATGTTACTATTTATATATTATTTAGTAATCATTAAAACTGTGTTCCTAATGATTCTTACCAGGACTTTCAGGAAAAGTATCAAAGTGGCAGTTTATCAACAAACTACTTTGCGTCGGTCTGTACGGACCAATTTTAACAATAACATTCTGAACGTTTCTATAAACATTTGTCATCCCGTCGAGAAATTTTAAGGGAAAAGCTCCACTATGTTTGGTTACGTTGACTAAAATCTTATGATTTTCATTGGCATCTTTAATTACATTATTAATACTGTTAGTTAAATATTTAATAGCTAACACTTCGTTTTCGTAACTTCCAACAATTCGTGGACCAATGGACGTAAGATTTAGAAGATGATTATGAGCTCTCTCAGCTATGAATCTTCCTGGATATAGACCCTCTTTATTTGTTGTTAACGGTTCAGGTAATTTCTTTTCAAATGCGATTATAATGATGGAAAGAAACAGGTAGAATGTAAAAAGGAAAAGCAGATGTTGGGTTTCGTTCGGCAGTATTTCCTTCTTCTTCGAAGGAGTTTTATCCTCGTATAATATATCATCATAAGATCTTTTCGTAACATGCTGACGTAATCTTATTCCGTCTCTCTGAAAATGATCCTTATCGGTATATAAAAAGGAAACAATCGTTCAAGTTATAATAATCAAAGGAGAATCTTACCATTGCTTGTATTCAGAGACGAAAGGCACTTTAAAAGACTAATAAAAGGTTTGGATCAGAGTTAGACTAGAGATGAGGTCACTTTCTTCAGATTCACTCGACACCCTGTAAAATACACCTAATTAAAATGAAATTTAAAATGATTATTGGTCTTCTATGCGAACAAGATCTGGTGCTAAGATATCAATGCTTATTTTATCGTGTCGCTTAGTCAAACACGATAATCGTAAACGAGATCAATTCCTACCTTTCGTTTTTCGTGTATTTCTTGTTTAATCGTTACACTCAGACGTCGGTAACTTTAGAGTTTTCTGTACATAATTCCATGTTAATATCGTAGATCATTATTATTCATTATAGCTTGGTCTTGAAGAAATTCAAATTACAGGCACATGTACTCATGTGCCACTTCGATTAGATATCGTATCACATTTTTTGAATAAAGGCTTACGTATTAGGTGCCCATTTATCCCCGATATCAGCTAACACATGCATCGCTTCCTTATATACTTGAACACATCTAGTTCAGAAAAGTTAGCGGAAATAGGGTATTTAGATCTATATTGCAAGGAAGATCGAGCTGAAAAAGTGTGATCAAAGGTGCAATTGAAACGCCTGAAAAAGACGAGCGTGTTCCAATTTCATGAATGATTCGTGCTGTAACTTTTACTCTCGATACTATCGACGTGTACCAATTAAGAATCTCAATTACTGTTGATAAAAATTTGCGATTGCGTGTAACATATTGATAATATATTTAGTCTACCTCAGGTTTTAATTTAATTTAAAATAATTACTTTAAGAAATATAGAGTCGTTAATAAAAGATCGAGAAAAGAAATAAAGCGCGCCGTTATATGATCAAGGTTTGCTTTTAGATAAAGATATTTATTTTTTTTTTTTTATGAAAAAAATTATCAATTTGAAATAACTTTAGAATCATTCTAATCATTTAATTAATAAATTAGTCTATTATTAGAAATAAGGGACATTTTATTTAGGTGAAAGCGCTTCTAAGTATTTTACAGTGATCTTTATTTATTTAAATATAAAAATACGTTTTATTTTACATAAATTAATTCTTCATAAAACTACCAGGGTACAATCTAAAAGAATGAATAATAAGATATTTTGAATGAAAAATTGAAACAGTTTATTATACAAAAAGTTTGTAATATCCATGTAACATACAAAAAGACAAGGTCATAATGAAAGCTTGAAAAAGTTTCTTCCTGGAACTGATTTATTGTTCCTTAAAATGATAATATAAATTTTAGCTAGAATACTTTTGGAATAGTATCGAATTGATAATAAAATTGTTTGCAAAGGTTTAAATGGGACACCCTATATGCGATCGTTTACTGCCATCTGTAGTGAAAAGAGGGACCAGATTCCATAACTAGCAGACGACCGAGTCTAGCAGACGGCGCGTAGCTAGCGTCGTTCGCGGGCGCTTGTGAATATCGTTTAAATACCGTGAATCGTCGGGAAACGTCGCGAGCTATATTGTTACAGTGAATAAAAAGTATAATATTTCGTGGGACGAGTGGACATCAATCAAAATGGATCCCGAAGCATTCCTGGACATGGCCAATCAGGTCATTAAATTGAAAATGTTCCCGTACTTCGATATCGCGCACTGTGTGCTGTGCGCGCTACACGTCAGAGAAGATTTAGGACCCGGTAAGCTCAAGCCTGCCCGACCGATTCTAAATTTAATCCGGCCAGTGCCAGCCTTATACCCTTTTCTAAGATCACATGTCACTCTCAGTTTCGGGCTCCTTCTTCCCGTTCTTTCGCCATGGTACTCCCTTTCTTCGTTATCGTTTTATTTTTATTATTAAACCATCTACTATAAAAGGAATCACTTGAGACGGCGCAGAGACAATAGACATCGTTCGAATCTAATTTCGACAAACGACAATGAACAATCGTCTTATTTGTATGATCGTCTTGGCTAAGGGTGCACTCTACGATAATTAAATCAATTGGGCCCGAATACTTCTTCCGGGCTCCCAACTATACGATAATCCATTCAAATGGTGTCGAGTTTAAATGTACGCTCTTTCGTTCGTAAAAATAATTGATCATTATTTTTAATGTTATTAAATTAACAAAATAACAGCTTTCCGTGTCTCCATCTATTTTTATAATGCAATATTGTATAATTTTATTTTTAATTCACTTCATTATATGTATGAAATACTATGTACATTATTAAAAATTATAGATTTGTTTTGTTTTATAATATTGATTGTATAGATTATAAATGATATAAGAATGATTACAATTGCCATCGTATCATGTCTGGCACAATTATAATAATCCTATTTTGTGGCATCCATTGAAACAACCCAGCTAGTCTATTTCAGTATACACACTTGTAGGTACGCCAGAGTTTCTTTAAATTCTCCGCCTCGACTGGTCAAATTAATATGTTTTTCTTTTTATATCGTTCATAAATATGTAAGAAATTTTTTTTAGGAGTACATGTTTGATAAAATAAAGGTTTATCGTAAACAATTGTATTGTGGAAGAATGTTTCCAGATGTGGTCATGAAACTTTTTTTTCAGTAACATTCTTATGCAATGGACCATGAAGGATTAATCTTTTAAACAGTAGCTCTTTGTGTCTGAAACGCTTGATTTCTCTTTTGTAGCTTTGAATATTTTTTGAACAAAATATTAAATATTATACAAAAAAAGATAGCTTTATAAAGATTTATACAATTGTTTAAAAAGATTAGGAAAAACATTATTTTACTGTTTACAGCAACTTGGCCTTACGTTTACAAGTATGCATATAACATGAAGTACTTCTAAGGATTCTGAGTGACCTACTTGAAACAATATGTATACCTCTTTGATATTTTATGGGGTATTAAATGTTCATGAAACATCACAGATAGCTAATTTTTTATTTATAATTTAACAGTAGTTATTTTGTGACTTTATGCTCCAAATTTTAATTTAATAGGTGCCCAAGCGTTCTCTCGGAAACATCCTCTGTCATGTTGGCTTTCAACAATGTTGGTAGTATTCGCAAGCGGTATGCTATGCAACGGTCTTCTAGGGGAACCAATTCTTGCGCCTTTAAAAAATACACCACAAGTGGCAGTTGCAACCATTGTTTGGTCAGTATGTTTGTTTCGTTATAACGGAGACAAACAGTCTGTTACTCTTTTTAAAAGATAAGAAATTAATTTATTAATTATATAGGTATGTGATATTTTATACACCATTCGACATCGGATACAAGGTAGCCAAATTTCTACCAGTAAAAATTGTATGCGCAACTATGAAGGAAATATACAGGTAAGTGAATATGGCTTTCTTACGTATCCCTTTTGTTCGTATCTTGTACTTAAATTGCATATATAGGTGTAAGAAGGTATACGACGGAGTAACTCATGCAGGAAAGCTTTATCCAAACGCATATCTTATTATGATCTTAATTGGAACGCTCAAAGGTAAATATTAATGTCTAAATAATGAATACAAGAAACAATATATATCTAAAACTAATTTATTTATTTGCAATTACAGGAAATGGTGCAGGATTTACAAAATTATTTGAGCGTCTTATACGAGGGATATGGACACCAACTGCCATGGAATTTATGCAACCCAGCTTGTACGTTCGCTTCTCCTTACTTCGATTTTTATACTTTGATATTATATATTAATAATATATGTTCGTATTTTATTGTTCAGCCCTACGAAAGCATCAATGGTTGCGTCTATCATCTTCGTCCTAGATAAAAAGACTGATCTTATTTCTGCACCGCACGCATTGGTTTACTTTGGTATTGTTATCTTCTTCGTGTACTTCAAGGTAACAGATGTCTTCAGTCACTTGCTAATACCGTGATTTTTATTTTGTCTCGTGTTTAGTACCATTAATATCAATGTCTCGTTTCAGCTGTCTTCCATTTTACTCGGGATTCACGATCCATTTGTACCTTTTGAAAATCTGTTCTGCGCGTTGTTCCTCGGAGGAATTTGGGATTGGTTAGCCAAATTGCTGGGCCGAGGCCAAGCTAAAGACGAGAAAGCGGATGCCAAGAAAAAGGACTAAAATGTTTGTAAACTTTATATGCGTATAACGTTAGATAATATCATACGCAATTTTACCATTACGTAATTCGAACGATATAATCATATCCATCGGATAGGACGGGCACGATATTCGTAATTGTTATTCTTTCATTTTCTCTTTTTTCTTTGCTTTTCAACAGGTACATAAAAAATAAACTCCACAATACTGATTTTAAGTATTAGCGCGATGACGTGCTACTGAATCAGTGGAATAGAAACAAATTTGATCTAGTCAGACGATACTCGCATGTTGAAGTGTGACCATTGATTGACAAATCATATTAAATATCAGAAGTACAATAACTTATTGTTATATACATATATATTTTAATAACGACTAAGCGATACGTATCGGAGAGTATGACTTTTAATCGTTAAGAAACCAACAGTATTATCTCGGTTGATAACAACACGCCGATGTAATAGAGTTCGTAACATTGTATAAACACACTCTCCATTTATTAAATCCGATGATTTTATCATATAAGAGTAACGTTATGCTTGTTGAAGATGAAACGTAAATTGGTTATTCTTTGTCGAAACGATTGTTCTTATAGAAGCGATAAGCAAGCATACAAAATATGTCCCTTGTTGATTTTTCAATAATCTATACACGAGTGTTTTAAACGTTGTTGACGTAATACTTTTCTAGTATGAAATGCAATTTTCCTTTTATCGTAGGGTATTTACTAACAGAAAAACGTAAAAAGAGGTATACTCAGGTTAACGAATTTAAGATAATGTTTACGTATATTCGAGTGATATAATTCTGATAATAAAATACATAATCTTCATCGACATATTGATAATATTTTAAAAATAATCAACGAGGGAGATCAAACCTCTTTTATACTATTTTATTACAATTAAATATCGTCGGTTGGTACCCACTGTACTTATACATGTATCAAACATTTGCCTTCGACTCAACGATACGAACGTAATTTACTATGAAAATTAAACAATGTAATTTTCATATGATATTACAATTGACGAAACGTTATACATTTTCATGTAATAAAACGAAGTTTTCTCTTCTACGATACGATTTACCATCTCCTTTGATCAATTCAGTGTTAAATGACAAATTTTATATTTTTCTTGTGTATTTCACAAGGATTGTAAATTTTATTATTTGTAACCTTATGTACGCGATCTTACGCCCAAGGGAATTTTAGAATTCTGATGATTGGGGCATACGGTTACATCTGTCCAATCGCTATTTGCCTTATCTTTACAATTTTTATCACAGATGTAATTGTTATACATAACCAATCGTTTGCGATAAGCATTATCTATTATGTTTTCACGTTTTTTACGAAAAGCAGATTCAAAATTGGTTTCGTTTAATTTTCTATTTATATTATATGGGATGCAAGTTGATCGACCGCAGGTTTCTACACGTTTGTCGATGGATTTCTCTGTCCCGTTCACGTCACATCTAGCAGTCAACGTCTGTTTGTCAGACTTCACGATCGCTTGATTTTCAGTACATTTTATCACACGAACCAGTATGGGATCTCGTTTCTGAGTACCCACACTTAATCGATTTTGCATTGTTTGCTCGCATTTGTCCGGACACACGGAATTTTTTAATAATTGAGAGCTACTCTGGGTTTGTACATCGCGCCTGAGTAACTGCAACAACGAGTCATCGGTATAAACGTCTTTACTACTCGAATAGGTGGAAACTTCTTTATCGATGCTTGATAATCTTTCCTTATCGACGGTCGATAATTTTTCGTCCTTTTTTTCCACCAATTCCGTATCATTTTCAAAAAGTTGTGTTTTATCTGGCTTAGTGACAGCAGTTTGTAATGACGACTTGAGATCATTTTCATCAGTCATTGTCAACATACTTGCATAAAAAACAGAAGACTCGGTTTTCGTAGAGGCTGGTTTCCCTTCCACTTCTTGCGGCGACGTACTTGCATCAAATTTTTGATGAAACCCCTTCGCTTCACTTTTAGAAAAATCATTAACATCAGATCCCAATTGTCTGATTGTATATTCTTTAATTTTGTTCATCATTTCTGTTGCATCAATCGTGCATTTTCCTTTCAGACGGCAGGTATGGTAATCTGGAATCGACAGTCCTTATAAAAAGAAGACTGAAAGGTTGTATGAACTTACTATCGGTTTGGAGATCCGATGATGATGATTTTGCACTGTGTGCACTTTGTTCAGATCCAGAGAATAATATACTATGGAGAAGTTTCTGTAACATGAGTGCTATAGTGGGGTCATTCTTGATGAGGTTCATCATATTGCGTGGGCATGTGTCTGTTCTGCATGGATCCTCGTATTCTTGTGCTGTTGGTGAGAAACATTTTAAATATTACCAGACTGCCCAGCCTTACGGAGTTCGTGTGCCCGAAAAATTCGCTCTTTTCTATCGCCCTCTAGAATATATTGCGGCCAGAATAAGAAACACTCGCGGAAAATGGGACTGGTCCGATCGCCGGGGTAGAGGGAATTTTTCTGCCTCACTTTGTCACAAGGTAGTATGGTTGTGTCACTCTGTTGTACGCGGCTTCGTTCGCATTCCTTGTTAGCAACAAACGAACGCTAGAGAATATCGCTGTATCTCGCTTTGTTTTGTTAGCTTTTTTCGTTACGCCACGAACAATCCTCCATGCCCCGGCGACGGAGTACCAGTCATTTTAAACACATTTACCGACGGAGCCCCGGGCCCACCAGGCCCATTTCTTGGCACGCCAAAATACACAGAGGCTGGCAATTTTTAATAGTAACTCGTCGGTGGTGAGAGTCACCGTGTTACGTACCCTATTTTTTGAACCAGAGGGCGCAAAAATCGGGCTTTTAATACCTATTTGGCGAGCGCAAAGTACTTTGCACTCTACGACAAGAATCGGGCACTTTGCGCTCGCCAAACAAGCATTAAAAGTCTGTTTAAAATAATGTTTTAAACCATTACAGTACTGTACAGTATTGCATAAAGCATACACATTGTTCCATTATTCCAAATGCTTACTTTCTCTTTCTAGCGATCTAAAATCAGCACGTCGTACACAATGATTTATAGACCCGTGAGATTTGGCTCGGGTCACTGGTACGTTTCTCCCATCAGAAATGCTTTGTGCAGAGCTTAATCTTTCCATGGTTACGCAAGCGACGCTATGAACTTGATGCGTCGAAGTGATAGTTCCAACCTCTGTCCTGCCAAAGGACCTACTACGAAATAAATTGGCACGCGACACGCAAACGGTGCTTTGAATCCCTTTCGTTGCTTTATCAACCATGTTCACAGCCACTTCTTTCGATGCTGTTCGCTGAACGGTACCTTCGCCTCTACGTTTCTCTTTCTCGTCGGTTTGACTTAAAGTTTGAATTGAAACGCAACGTGTAGTTCCATCAGATATGCAGACTGTATTTTGTACCCCTGCTTCAGCGTAATTTACAGTGTTGGTTGCTACCTCGTTGCTTCTTGTACGAGGGGTGATATTTTTAGGAGGAGACTGTGTCTCCTTCGTCTTTGATTCTGGTTGAATATATTGAACTTCCCGAGTATTCTGAGAAACAGGCGATGTTCCATTTTCTTTCAAGTTTCCTCTTGAACCTGATAAAATGATCTTCAAACAGGCCTCTATAATACCACCCTGGAGTTTATTTGCTGTGACTGGATCGAATTTGAGGACTTGCGTTTGAACAGGCACGCTCACAGACACGCCATTCTTTGAAAGCTTCTCAGTCTCTTCCTCGTATTGTACCCCCACATCCACTACCTTTTTTGGTTCTGCGACAGGCTCTGCAGGTGACCTAATTGATACTGTCTCAACAACTCTATCGGGACGAGGTACTTGCTTGGTAGGGTCTTGAAGAGTCTCGAAATCCCCAGAATTATTCGTGTACTTCTTAGCGTTTGGGTCAAGGTTTTCTGGAAAATGCAATTAAAAGAAGAATCAAAACCTGGAACTATTTCAATGGATTAACCTCTTGCACTACAATAACGTGTCACACTCGTGACCCACCTTACAGTACAGATGTGACTTCTGTGGTTCAAACTTTGATCACAATTGAATATTAAGTTTAATTCTGATTACAATTTACACAGTTAATGTTTGCCAAGTACAAAGTATATTTGTTTTACCGCTGAAGTAATAAATATTTAGCTCTGATTGACGCACCTGTCGGGAAAATTGTAGTACAAGGGGTTAATTATTGAATCATGTTAAGAGTTACCATCTCGCGTAACTTGATCACATCCAGTACACAATGTATAATTCTTAGTAGGATCCCTGATGTAACTAAAACAAGGAATAAAATTCTGCTGATCATGCGTAGGGTTCTCAGCATTTCTGTCAAACTGATTGTAATTTCCAGTTTCCCAACCACAAGCTGGACACTGAAGAAAAGGTAGTTCATAATTTTTGTCGCTCTCTTTTGTCAAAGAAGGTGTGGCAACTTTGGGACCAACCACTGGATGCTCTGTTTAGAAAAAAATAATTAAGACACTTTTCTATCATGTTTGTTCATCTGCATTCAATCAAATTCTTTACCATTTACTGTGGACTCTGTATCTCTGGTAGGTTTCTGGCTTGAAAGTGTATCTTCCTCCTTATCTTTAGAAACACTCTCCCTTTTTCTAAAGTACGGACAAGGAACGTATCTGATTCTTACATTCGATCGGTTTTCAACGTTTCTGTTCACCGTCGAGCTTCGATGCCTTTTACGAATAGGTTTCTCCACAGATTTGCTTCTTCTGACGATTTCGTCGCAGGTTGTATCGGTACACGGACGAATTCTTACAGCTTTTTCCTTCGTCTGCGAATCTCTTATATCGTCGGTACTCAAGGATTTAAGAACCGAAGGCGTGTCATGATTTTCAGAGCTCGAAGTCGTGTTTGAATTTACTTTTTCTTCGTCGTTGATCACCTCTCTCAGCATCTCTGCCACTATGTTGTACCAGGGAAAAGGAGATTTGTACGGTGTCTGCGACTGTATGCATTTCATGGTTCGAGCTTGCTCTTGCTTGTATCTAAAACCGATGGAATTTGTTAGTAGTAATACAAGAGTTAAGTTAAGTTTACACCTACCGAGTATTCGGCTGAGCACTCGTCTGTTGCGAACAGCACTTGGCCGAGTCACTCGACAGGTGTATTCGACTCTTTAAAAGTAATACAAGACTTACGTTAGATTTATACCTACCGAGTACTCGGCCGAGCTCTTTAGACTGCGTTCAGACTATGCCAATAGTTGGCACCAATGATCCTCGCAGCGGGGGAGTCCGAATTTCTGTGTTTCTGGCCGTGTCTGTACCAACTTCGTCGTCCCAAAGAGAAAATGGTTGTTTTCTTTCTCGGACGACAGACCTGGTACAGGCATGGTCAGAAACACAGAAATTTACGCTAACTATTGGCATAGTCTGAACGCAGCCTTATAGAACATGTAGAATTATAAAGCTACGTTATTGGTAACATAAATATACAGTATAAGTAAAAATATACAAATGGAACACCCTATATATGCATACTTTCTCGACAATATTCATTGAACAACGGATAATCGTTTGTCTCGAATCGAAATCAAGTTTGCGCATTACTTTTCTCTTATAATCTTGATCTGTTGCAAATAGTCGGTTACGGTGAGGCTAGGTGTACCGAGGGCTTCGATAATCTTCCGTAAGGCTTCGTTCTTTTCTCGACAATTGTAATAGTCCTTGTGATAAGGATTCCACAGGCACGGATGTTGTTTGTACGCTTTCAAAAAACTAGTCACTAATGTTTCGCTCCATTTCGACGACATTATTGTACGAACGTGGTTTTTACCATCGGTATTTTAATATATTTATAGAAACAATGAGTGTGATACTTTGCACGTTATTAATTTTATGTTCAGTCACATGGTTAAGTTATTTATCGGTTAGAGAACGCGAGTGAACTTGATCGCGCGATACATCGAACAAAAGCGTTTGTCAAATTGCTGTACATTATCTTTATTAACTTTTTTTACTGCAACGTTACACGTGCACACAGAATTATTACGAATCTTGTGCGTGATACATGTGCGCGGGTTTAAATTTCCCGCCCCGATCGGTCGGTAATAACGCGCGCCAAGTATTTGAATATTATGATATATGACGCGTAAAATTCTATACACACTGAAACAGAACCAAAATACGAACATTCTGTTTTATATCTATTGTTTGTGGTCAAATTCGCAAGACTGATCCGTTTTGATCATGATCACCGGCAAACCGCAGCTGCAAACCATTTCTTTGCGAATAATTTTACACTCGCTACAATTCGACGAACTGTAGCATTCCGAGCGTTTCGGTTTCATGTTATCGAGACGTTCTTGCGCAATCAAACCTTGTATATGTTTTTCCAGTCTAATCGCAATTTCTGAAAGTGAACGATAATCTGTTATCAATGTTTTTCTTTTTATAACATCGTAGTACGTCAGTAATTACCAAAATCTATGTTTCGTAATTGAAAGGCGATACTCTTTCCAAACATGTCGAATTCGTCGTCAATTTTCTTTCCTTCTTTACCGTCCTCTGTCGGTACATCATTTACGTCGTCGATGTCCTTCTGTAAAATATTTCGTAGATATACAATTTCAATTCATATACAGGGTGTCTCGTAACTGGTGTAACATCGGGAAATGGGCGGTAGGTGATACGATTCTGAACAACAATTTCATTTGCAAAAATTTCGGACGAGGCTTCGTTGAATTATTAACGAAAAACACTGACCAATCAGAGCTAAGACGTGATTCGTTCTAGTCCGACGTTGCGGCTCGAAGTTACCCTATCACGGCTGAGCGCGCGCTCTACTCGCGCTCTGATTGGTCAGCGTTTTTCGTTAATAATTCAAAAACGAAGCCTCGTCCAACATTTTTGCAAAGGAAATTGTTGTTCAGAATCGTCTCAGCTACCCCCTGTTTCCCGATGTTACACTAGTTACGGGACACCCTGTTAGTTAACACTTTGAGTACCGCTGTCACCTTATTACTCTCCACTTGATATTTATCCATTCTGTTACAAATTAGTAACTTCGAAATTGACACGAAAGTATGCAGTTATTTCTAATTATGAAAAAGACTGAGAAATTGCAAAATTCCTAAATTCTACAAAATGTGCGGCCGTCAAAGTGTTGATTCTAAATTTTGAATACAGTTCAAATGATTCATTTACCAACGATACAGATTCGTGATTTTTAACAGTCACATCATCTTCCAGGCACACTTGACAAGTTGTACACTTGGTTTTAAAATAAGACACGTCAGTTTGTACTGTGTCTTCTGTTGTAATATTTCTCCTGATCTTACTTCCAACATCAACTTCAGTTCCTTTCTGTGAATACAGGCGTGAACGCTCCGTGTCTATCGTGGTTTTCTTGCCTTCTGTTCGTGTCCACGCATTCCTAAACAAACGACGTATTAATAAATCTCTTTCTTTAACACGTTTTCATTCAGGCCATTTGATGTTTTGACTGAAGATTTTGATATCACGTGTGCCACGGATAACTCACGTGTTAAACTTATTATAAAATATATGTTTTTAACGTATTAAATATATATGTCAGCGTGTACCACTGATGGCACGGAACGTGTCAATGGTCTGATACTATAGAAATGAAATAAATTACTTGGAACGTGCACAAGATTTAGTTACGAATGATCTGTCGCAATGACAATCCGCATAAGGGCAACTACAGTCTTTTCCTGGTATATCTAATTCCATAGAAGTCGAACAGGTTAACTCGTTCGTTTCGTTACGGTGATAATCATTGTACGCATCTTTCTCATCATGACATACCTAAATGTGACGTACGAACCAGCATAAATGAATAAAAATTTACGAAATTACATACACTTGTATATTGTACGCAAAAAAAAAAAAAAACCAGTACAGATTCTGATGTTATAATAAATACGATATAACTTAATGCAAATGTACAAACTACTTAATCTACTTATCCATTGTACGTTTAAAAAAATAATCGAAATATGAAATCTTTGCACAAACGCTTGTGTATTTACATTCTTATCGGAACTGTAGCATATAAAAATATACCTTCCAGAAATCATTTATGCGATCTTGCGTTAGAAATGGAAAGAACAATTGGTGTATTATCGGAAACCATGTTGCCGTTGGTTTGTAAAACTTTTCGCAGGATATCGCAGCGCTGATTTTTGACAATTCGTAACAGTACTGTGCTTTTATGCGAGTGATTCTTTTGATGCAATCGCAAACTGTCAAACCGCAAATATTCATGCGATCCGTGATCTGTTTGTACGCCTTGTAACGGCTGAGTTTGTTTTGAAAATTTCGATGCAAAGGGTTGCTTAAACACTCGTGTCGACTGTAAAGAGTTACTAATTTCAAAGTTTCACTTTCGGTCCATACAATTGGCATGATAAACTGTTACAATCAGGTGGTCAGGTTATTTAACCCTACATTTGCAAAGATAACATTACTTACATATTATAAACACTTTGTACGTGTATTTCGAAATCATATTAAAATCGGTTGCAAGAATTTTTCTGTTAAAAGAATACAATGGAAGAATTATGCTTGAATTATACATTATATGTATATGTATAAAAGGTTACTAAAAATTTAGAAAAGTACAGAAAAAAAAAAATGAAACAATACATGAAGTATACAATGAGTCTCCTTTTAGCTATTGATCTTTTCTCAATAATTATTTTTGTAACTCATATGATACATCGAAAATAAAAATTCATGAAACTGAACGTTTAAACTTTAAACTGTGAACAAAAAAAAAAAAATTAAATAAAAATAAAAATATACAAAGATTAAGAAAATTTATTCAGCCATGTTTCTTGTTAAAAGCGTCGCTTTTTATCTTACAAATTAAATTATTTTAAATTATCGTATGAAAAAAAAAGAAAAAAAAAATAAGAATCGTTTATAATTATAAATTCGATGTTCTCTACTATAGACTAGAACCAGCAATGGATGAAAGAAACTTTGATGTTTCGAAGCTAAGCATTTTAATATAAAATTGTTTCCTTTTTTCTTTTTTTCCTTCCATTGAGCAATTTGATCTTATGAAAAATACTGTTTGCGTTTGCAAGCAATAACGTAATTTCTGAATTTATATACGTTAAAAAAATATATATATATATATATATTCA
The DNA here is from genome assembly GCA_943735885.1 of Stelis phaeoptera. NCBI lineage: Eukaryota > Metazoa > Arthropoda > Insecta > Hymenoptera > Megachilidae > Stelis > Stelis phaeoptera. The sequence continues at coordinate 13,966,995 of OX030932.1, read as the reverse complement.
TTGTACAATGAAAATTGTAGCTTCAAACCGTGCAAGTATTTGGAAATGTAACAAATGATTGCTACGCGTATGTTCAGCAGATTTACAGTTTAAAACAGTTGACGCTTAATGTGAAAAATTTTAGCATACGTTGTATCATACGTCATTAACAAAAATATACATTCTACCTCTAATACAAATAAGTTTGTATGAATAGCTTTGTTACCTATGCAACATCATATTATATACATTAACGTTTCTCGTGTACAACAATTTTACATGTAATTACTTGTTGTTAATAGTACCCTACTGTGCTTATATCTATATCGTTGTTTGTTCCACCGACACAATTCTATGAAGTCGATTCGATCGGTGAAGACACCGCAGGTAGCTGTTGAGGTACAAAGTTTATAACTTCGTGATAGACAAGTTCTAAAAAATAACAGTATCTCATTATTTTTACGTGAAATTTAGTTACTCGTCACAAGACAAAGAAGTGTTTCAAACCTTTCCATTTTTCAACCGGTAAATCCATATCTTCGAAGCTCTGATCATAAGGCAGAGATACTGGTTCATCCGTTGGATCAGCGTACTGTGATAGATACGGATGAGCCAAAGCTTGTTCTGCTGTAATTCGTTTCTCCGCGTCTAATTCTAACATTAATTCAAGTAAATCGATGGCTGAAAAAATAATACAAAACGGTATTAAATTGATGCGTTTCATAACAATTTACAATGGAAATATGTTAATTTTATAATTACCCATAGGATTAGCTCCCCGAAAAACATCTTTGAAGTTCTTTTTCTTTAACGGAGGCAAACTTTGTATATAATTTCTTGCCTAAAACAATGTTGTAGTTTATCACTTTCATTACCTCTTATACCAAATCATATAGTTTCAATATTTTACATTTTTCTTATTTTTCTTATCTATGTTAGATAAGTTACGATATAATTGGTAAATTGTTTTATTCTGTATGCCATTATATTACTGCTTGCAGCAAATACTCTTTTATTTCCACTTTATGCATATAAAACTCAAAGCAAAATCATGATTAATGTATTAGATAATAATCATAATAATAAAATATAAATAGTATATACAAAACGTAAGAAAAAAATTGATTTAACACGTTGACTGGCACAGTGAAAACGGACGTATGTGATAAGACACGCTAAAACCCTAATTATTAAGAATACAATCCATTAATTTTCAAATTAAACCTTTCAATTCTCTAGCTAGCATTATCAGCTTAATATTAACGTTGTCTGCAGTGTACGGTTAACCACCAAGGCTTACGAAGTAGTTACACCAGCTACGAGTATATTCGTAGCTGGCTAGTCAACGTGTTAAAAGATACTTCAAAATTATATGAAAAATATTTATTTTAAAAAACAAAAAAAAATTACCTCTTGGCTGGTAATTTTGCTTAAAGTTTCTTCTGTGGGTGTACCACAGAGTACTAAGACTCGTGTTAGGTGATCAATGTCTGCTTAAAGTTAAGGTATGTTTAAAGCATAATTCATTATATACAATTAATACAGAATCGAGCTTGTTCAAAGCGTTCGTTGTCGTTAAAAAAAAAAAAAAAAAAAATTATATATAATAGACACTCACTAGGTAAGTTTATAAAATGTCACAAAAAACACAATTTTTTTTTTGTTTGAGTTACGTTTGATAATAGTTTAGTACATAATAAAACGTATAAAAATGTGTAACATGCAAGGCAATTTGAATTGCAACGTATCATAGATGAGCAGCATGCGCTGTTAGAATTTGTTATAGATAAATCGTATTATTTAACAATTGTTTCTATGTTACTTACCGATTCGGATGATATTTTTTGCATGAACTCGTCTCGCGGAGTACCCAGTATCTCCATTATTAAGTTCAGTTGATGTATATCTGCTCTTGCTAAGGTTCCACCACACCTTTTTCTACTTTCACTAAGTACTTTGATTGTTACGTATTATGAAAAATGACACGTGATTTGATGCGTTGAAGCATATTAAAAAAAAAACGTACACACAGATGTATCCTTTTTCTTTCGATAAGTATGTAAAAAGTACATTTCTTTCGTTACGGAATTAAAGCAAAAACGAAAGCAATTTGTGCCAGATGATAAATAAAATAAAAAGATATTAAGGTATTAAGCGTTAAAAAATGTTAAAGCAAAAAAGAAGCCTTACGTAGAGCCTTAGCAATAAGCGTATCTTTTTATTCTGATATGGTTAAAGATTTGTAATACTTGATTTTATTTCTATACGATTATGATACGAAATTTGTACACGTACAAATATAACGTAGTTAAACGGAAAGCACAAACATGGATTAATGATTATTGAGCGTCAGTATTTGAAAAGGTTAGAAAGCACGACTATAAAAAGGATACGATCTGTACCAGGAAACAATGTTCGTCCTGTTAATAATTCAGCCATTATACATCCAACTGACCAAATGTCAACTAAAAAGTATAATCATTTTATTACGTTACAAATAAATGATAAGTTAGTCAGGTTATAATTAAAAGCTGTAATTAAACTACCTGTTTGATTATAGTGCATCCAATTGAGCATAATTTCTGGAGCTCTATACCATCTTGTCGCAACATAACCAGTCATTTCATTCTCCGTAGGCCTGGCTAATCCAAAATCTAGGATCTTTAACTCGCAATCCTCGTTTACAGCAATATTAGAGGGTTTCAAGTCCTAAAGAGCAAAATCAATACGTATAGAGTGCTTTAACTATATTTAAGTATTTAATTATATTATGCCAACCGGAAAGTAATGTCGCGTAATTTCGCTGTTTCAGAGTAAAATTTATTTATGTTCTTCAACCGTACATGAAACATCCGATAAATATGTAATATCTGATGGTAATTGAAGTTACTTTAAGATGGACGTATTGTTAGCTTGACTCATATACAGCTTGCAGCAATAATTAAACGGCAGAGTCAGGCTACCGCACCGGCCGATGCGACATTACTTTCCGATAGATCTAATATTATTTATATACTACTTTACCCTATGTATTATGCCCGCTGAATGAATGTACTTAAGACCACGAAGTATTTGATACACAAGAAACTGTACATGATCGTCTGAAAGCTTTTGAGTCCTTACAATATTATTGAGATCGGCACCCATCAAATGTGTAACCAAATATCTGTTAAAAGCATACGATATTACTAAAACACAATGATTACTAATTTGAGCTTGTTTGTTTGTTAAAAAGTAAACAAAACTGTGGTGCTATACAGTTTATTGAAATACATACACTTGTTGAAAGTCTTCCAACGACGAGGATGGATGAAATACATCTAGCAGACCAATTACCTGTAATTAACATCGAGCGAGCGTGTCAAGATAACCGATATAAAATGGTTAAATTAATTGTACGATAATAATTTAACAGTACTTTGACAATAATTAGCATCGATAAGGCTCAATGCAGGCTATACGTTAGTTTTAATTTCAAGTGCCAAGACAAAATACTTTGATGTTTCCACTTTCTACAATGCCAATGTTAAAAATATATTACACGTATATAATCTACTTTTGTTGACTTACATTTTCATGATTCATATGTTTCAACATACGAAGCTCTCTGTATGTACGTTTTGCGTGCACAGCCGACTGGAATGGTCTGGCTAACTTTTTAATCGCCACTTTCTGGCCAGTTGTGGTATCAACTGCTGAACTAAAAAATCATATAAACATATGTACATACGTTTTTAGTCACACTTTTTATAATTATAATTTCTATTTTCTGTCGTTTGATTCTGAAAGACTTGGTCTTCGGGAAAAATTAAATAATAGATTCCACGAAATTTATATTCTTGGAAAAGTATTGTCAAATATTCTAATTTTAGTTTGTCGCGCGATATAGAACGGTGCGCTTACAAGGATTGCCACAATCCCTCAATTTGCATTCATTAATTGACTGAAAAGTCTGAATCAAGGAAAAATGATAACTGTTGATTTTAAACGATATAATGAAACGATAGAAATGCTAGAAATGTCAAGGTTGCAAACGGTTCATGGTCGCGATTAATTACGGGAGAGACAGAACGAGACTGTTAAAACATTGTAGACGATTTTTAGCGTCCGCGACAACTCGAAGTACGCCTGAAACTAGAACGATCATTGTGAAATTAATTGAAAACAATTCTGATTATCTATTTTCTTTCCTTACCACACTTGACCGTAAGCTCCTGATCCTACTGGAGTGAGCATTTGATACCGTTCTGGAACCTCCCATTCGGTCCGATTTATTTCAATTTTATGAAACTGCGGCATACTACGCGCTATATTCCACTCAAGTTAATCGAGAAAATTCACCGCAACACGAATAAAATCACAAACAATTTGAACTACCGTTTGGTACCGTAGTTTACAGACACTTTGAGCATTTCCAAATTAGCCTACTATCAAAAACTACACAACCATCGTGCGATGTGTGTAGGTTTTCTATCGATAGCGCTATCGTCGATTAATCGATTTGTTTCTTTCGATTAGTCATTTATTTATCATAAAATTAAAATTACACAAAATTCATAGCAATACATTAAAAAATTAATACATAATAAAAAACATTAGAATTATTATTATTATTATTATTAATAAATAATAGAATTTGTTTCTAAGAAAATCTATAGATTCATTTTAAAATTTCTGTACGATGCATAATTCGGATTTGGAACAATAGCAAGTAGTATCATAAATAGAAAGTGCGGCGTATCGATAGTACAAATATCGATGGTTTCTCTTAGGTACATACGTTCCATTTTGTTCTGATGTATTCAGTGGTATATGAAGTGTTCGTCGTGTAATATTTCTGATTTCTGTTTCCCCGTGTCATTCTCTTTAATAGCGACCCTAATAAATGACGTGTTAAAAATCGTTCGAAACACATTTCCCATTGTGGATCAGTGAATATGAATACAAATGACAGCGAACCGATCGAATACGAGCCATCGATCAGAAACGTGATCGAACAACGATCTTTGCGATGGATATTTGTCGGCGGTAAAGGTGGAGTTGGTAAAACGACGTGCAGGTAAAATTATAACCTATCAATGATGTTTGTTTATTATTACAGAGATTCTTAATCAATTATTATTATTTTATAGTTGTTCATTGGCCGTGCAATTGTCGAAGGTCCGGGAGAATGTACTTATCATTTCAACCGATCCCGCGCACAATATTTCCGATGCGTTCGATCAGAAATTCAGTAAAGTACCGACGAAAGTCAAGGGATTCGATAATCTCTTCGCTATGGAAATAGATCCGAATGTTGGTATCACAGAATTGCCCGAGGAATATTTTGAAAATGAAGCAGGTGCCTTTTATTAATTATCCATTTCATTTGGATGTATATCTTTTTACTTTCAATCGCGATCAAAAACAACTTTATCGTAACCATCTGGTACAACAGTTTCAGGCGGAGAAGCAATGAGATTGAGCAAAAGTATAATGCAAGAAATTGTGGGAGCATTTCCTGGAATAGACGAAGCAATGAGTTATGCAGAAGTTATGAAGTTAGTGGTAATTACATAGCCGTTGTACACATACATAAATATATTCTAACATTGATCTTTTTCTACTTTCAGGCTCGTCAAAGGGATGAACTTCTCCGTCGTTGTTTTCGATACCGCCCCGACTGGTCATACTTTAAGATTGTTATCGTTCCCGCAAGTAGTAGAGAAAGGGTTGGGTAAACTGATGCGTTTAAAAATGAAGATCAGCCCTTTCATTACACAGGTCCGAAAAGCATGAAACGATTCAATACGATGTACATACTGATATCACATTTAAATAAGAAATTTTAACTTCTGAACGTATTTAATTACAGATAAGCTCGTTGCTGGGTATGACGGATTTCAACGTGGATACGTTTTGCAATAAGATAGAGGAAATGCTCGTTGTTATCCGGCAAGTTAACGAACAGTTTAGAAATCCGGATCAGACAACATTTATTTGTGTATGCATAGCAGAATTTTTGTCGCTCTATGAAACGGAAAGGCTTGTACAAGAATTGACAAAATGTGGTATCGATACCCACAATATTATAGTGAATCAGTTATTGTTTTTGAAGGATGGAGATGCACCTTGTAGGCTCTGTCTTGCTAGGCATAAAATACAAGATAAATATTTGGAACAGGTAAAAGGACATCTTAGTTGTTACTTAATTGAAACATTTAAACGTTGAAAATTAATTGAACAATCTATCTTTGTAGATAATGGATCTTTACGAAGATTTCCACATTACCAGGCTTCCTTTGTTAGAAAGAGAAGTTCGAGGTGTTCTACAAGTCAGAGAATTTTCTGAAAATCTTATCAAACCGTACAATCCTTAACGTCTATACGATTAATGTTTCGTAAGAGCATATATAACTTTACGTATAATCAAAAGTTTTTTAAACTAAAAAATCTTATACACCGTGAAATTTGTATAAAAGGTAATATTTTTATTTATGATATTTAATAAGAACGATTTTCCTTTGCATGTATTAAAATATTTTACTTTGGTGTCTGCACGCATTAAACACTACTTGATCCAATATTGCATAAATTTTATTATTTTTAATACACGAGTATTATTAATTGTTTGATCAGAAACGTCCTCATAATGCGAATGTCTGTTTTATTTCGTGTGAATTGAAAAACATAATCAGCCAATAATTCCAAGTTCTTTTCCAACGTATGTAAATGCACTTATTGCGTGCTCAATGTCTTGTCGCGAATGCGCAGCACTGATCTGAACACGTATACGCGCTTTATCCTTCGGTACTACAGGATAACTAAACCCAATAACATAAATTCCTTTCTCTGCAAAAAGAACGAACGATTCATCATTTAGAGATCGTAGTAGTTTTCATTCAAACTTTATATATAATATAAAATAGTAACCAATCATCTTGTCGGCAAATTCAGCGGCTAATCTTGCATCACCTATCATGACAGGGCAAATAGGATGATTATCACCGATAATTGTGAAACCCGTTGCTTTCATACCGTCTTTAAACAGATTTATGTTGTCTTGTAGTTGATCCAGAAATTCTGTAGAGTTTGTTATTAGATCCATGACCTGTACATAATATCAAACAATCTTTTCATTGTGTAAACAAAAAAAAAATCTAAGAATTGTGAAAGATAAATAACGTTCTTTTAGCGCACCTTACTTGCTGACGCGACTACAGCAGGAGGTAACGAATTCGAAAATAAGTATGGCCTGCTGCGTTGCCTTAATAAACTAATAAGTTCTTTTACACCGGTCGTGTAACCACCAGCTGCTCCACCAAGAGCTTTGCCCAACGTTGAATTGATAATATCGATGCTTCCCAATTGATTGAAATATTCTTCTGTTCCCCTAAAAGTGCATCGTTTCATCAACATACAATTATCATTACGATAGCTGAAAGATGTATATATTATTGAAAGACATCCTTCAATTTATGGTTCCTAGAAATCTTCAAATTATATTTCTTTTAAATTGCAGTTCATATAAGAATGTAGTTGCATAGCAATATAGTTTATAAGTAAACATAAGTAAATGAATTGGAACTGTAAGAAGCATCGAAACAATTTGTATCAATAAAGGATATTAATACATACCGTAATATCCCTATCTGCACACAGCGCTCTGTCTGGCAGTGTTAAAAAAAAATATAGTATATTGTATAGCTTTCGGAGCAAATGAAAGAAGACAATAGGTCCAAGTGAATCGTACGTAACTCGATATTATACATCCGTTATTTATTAATAAAGCAAAAGGAACTTTGGGGACAATCTAATAATACTGATGCAAATTATGAAGTAATAGATGTGTTACTACCTTCCAGTTTTTCCAAAAAATCCAGTAGCATGACAGTCGTCCACGAAAGTAAGAGCATTGTACTTCTTTGCAAGCTTCACAATTTGTGGCAATGGTGCCACAGTACCGTCCATAGAAAAGACACCATCGGTTGCAATCAGACGTAAACGGGAAGACAAGCTGTCCTGAAGTTTACTTTCTAAATCCACCGTGTCCCTGTGCTTGTATCTTCGCAAGGTATAATTTAAACAATTTGCTCATCCAAATTGATTGATGATTATACACATTTGTTAAAATCATTACCTGTACTTTTTTGCTTTGCATAATCTGATACCATCAATAATGGATGCATGATTAAGTTCATCGCTTAACACTGCGTCTTCAGATGTTAATAATGTTTCGAACAATCCAGCATTTGCATCGAAACAGGATGCATAAAGAATAGCATCTTCTCTGCCATGAAATTGAGCAATTTTCTTCTCCAAATCCACATGAATTTCTTGAGTACCGCATATGAATCTCACAGAACTCAAACCAGCTCCGTATCTGTCAAGAGCAATCTTCGCTGCTGAAATGACTTCCTTGTTATCCTAAACATATGGAAGTACGATTGATATAATACAAATCAATTTCATGTGATTTTAGTACTTACCGACAATCCCAAATAATTGTTTGCACAAAAATTGAGAGCTTCAACTCCATTTGCTAATGTGATGCGTGTTCGTTGAGGCGAGGCAATTATTCTCTCGTTTTTCCAAGTGCCAGCTGCTTTTATGCTCTTCAATTCTGGTTTTATACACTCTGCCAAAAGGCTCATAGGCTTCTGCGATATCCATTGTATATTCTGAAGCTTCGTACCTGTTAATATGTTAATCGATTAAACACAATATTTTTGTTAATAATCATTTTCAGAAGTAATCGATGAAACGTGAAATACTTTTGTTAATAATAGGATTCATGTTTTGTAACACTTTACAGTTTGTGGTGTATCTCGGTATGTGCTGAACTTTTAAAAAGAGAGAAAGTATAATAAACTAGTCAAACCTGTTTAAACGCATAATGATCTTCAATCTGGGCATGATTTTATGTAATGATGATTCAAGTGTGATCATAATATTGATCGAAGGTTACTTTTGGTAATAATTTCAACGTTCAATTTTCATTACTTTTATTTTACAACCTTTTTACACTTTATCCTTATACTTTTATTTAAATAATTTCTAATAAATATTTACCGTAATTTATCATTTAAATAATTTATGTTTTAAGTTGCTTCGCCTTATTGTACTAGCATATCTGATACTTGATTTTCTGCATACTCTAGTAAAAGAATGTGCTTCGAAAGCATCTTTATTCCTGTTGGGTGATACTACCTGTTTATTAATATCCTATATCATTGAGTTACATTCATTCGTACACGAAACAATGTTTAGAAGTACGTTTACAACGTGAATGTTGCATATCATGCCATAAATACAATAATCACTACTTTATAGATATATCGAAGGAAACAATCAGCCTGCGTTTCAACAAAATTGTCGATCTATTATTCTATACATAATTTGAAACTTTTATTACTAGATACATCGTTACGTTAAACGTTCTGGATTTGTATTTATTCTTAAATTTTCCAGTCTTTATTTATTATAAATTGCATTCTGAAATCTCACTATTTGGTCTGTTATGACTTGGTCTTACTTATTACTTATACTTTAAGCAGTAATTTATGAAAGAAAAACGGGAATTGACAATTTATTAATAATTTTATATAATATTTCCTTAAATATTTATAAATATTATTTGCATCGTGTTTTATCGAGAGAAAAGATAAGACCAAACAATTTTTTTTCGATACCAACAGCGCTTCAGATATCTGCGATACAACGTGTAGGTAATTTTTTAATTAAAAATCGATATGAGCAAAATTAGTGTACATACAGTTTTGTTTGATCTTCCGATTTATACTCGTAATATCTGTTATATGTATAATAAATTCATTCGAAGTCTGATGCGAACTTTTTACAATGCAATAAATTGAAATCTTTTCGATATAAATTCACGATGTTTTATTCTTGACTGAAAAGCGAGTCGCTAGAGAATACGCACGAGGGAAATTGTGTACGATCACGTAAACAAGTCCCAGGTATATAATGATGGCAATCGTAAGAAAGAGATCAAATACAGCCGGTTTCACGCTGAAATGTAATAAATAACATTATGTGCAAAGAAATTTGACTAACGAACGATGATACAGTTGTTAAGATTTACCTGTACACGTTAAGCATAGCTTTCGTAACATCGTAAAACACGAATTCAGGGTCCTGTTTGTCAGGACTATGCAAGGTAACTTTAACATCTCCAAGGTACCTAGCCATACCCTCCTTCAATGTACTAACTAACATGTTATTTTTGTCCGCTAATAACGGTGCAGCTCTTGGTTGTGAGGCTAAGTAAGTAAACCATAAAGATAATGACTCCTTAGATACATCCTGAAACAATAAGCTATCGTAAATAAAAGTCCTTTCCTTTCTTTTCTTTTTTCCATTTTAATGGAGAAACACACGCACTAATGGATCGGTGAAGATTTGACTAGAACTCAAATTATATATATGCCTTGCCAGCGCCTCCGAAACTACTTGGGTATGTTTGTACAATTTATCTATTTGTCCTGTTTGTATAACGTCCAAGACCGTCGTTCTAATCGGATCTTCGTGGCTTTTTAAAGAAGACAACGTTGTTGCTGGCAATCTACGAATGCTGTATCTTTCGTGCTCCCAAGCCAGGGTTTCTTCGGCCAGATTGATTTTTTTATGTACACCTTCCACGGTAGTGGTGTTCAACGTTTCGGACACAGTTTTCAACTCTTTGCAAAAGTGACCACCCGTGGAATTTTCTTTGGGCGGTTTCGAAACGTGAACGTAAAGATTATCGCTAGTAGATACTGTGTCAAGACAAATTACGTAAGCTGCATCCTATGAAAATAAATATCGAATCGTTAATACTGGCAGCCTTAAAATGTAATCAAGCGATGAATGCTTTTAAATATATATTACTTGTATGATGGAACCTTCGAGACCATCCAATTGATCTTCCAACCATTTTTTACTACCTTGATAATTGAGCTTGCCAGCACCCGTTATGATGAAAACAAGGTTGTACTGAGGTCTTGATCGACTAGTAGAATACAAAATGGAAAACAATCTTGCTATTTCCAACAACATAGCTACACCGGATGCATTGCTATCTGCTCCAAAAGACAACTCCTATTTGTCGGTAACATATATTTAGTTTCAATCTTTTAACTGTACGAAACAAATAATTAACAATTCGCTTACAGGTGCGGCTCCAGCGCTATCGTAATGTGTTACTAAGGCTATCGTTGGTAATTTCTCTTCGGCTCCTGACCCGGTTAATTTTCCATGTAAAGTAGCTACTTTGACGTCTGTTTTAGCAAGAGCCTGCCCAGTCGCTACAACTACTTGATAACCGCTAGCGGATATAGAGTTAAACATTGCTTCAGCTGCCGAGCCAGCTTTTTCATCGGTGATGAATCCGTTTGAAAGATCTTCCAAAATAGTTTGAAGATCTGGATGCCACGGAGTAAAATATACTGGTATCGTTGTCTCCGGGCCGTATAGCATGGCTTCTTCCAGGCTCATAATATGCTGAAATATATAAAAGTTGACGTAGTCGCTTTAATTTCATTATGACAAAACAATTTAAACAAAAAATAGATCCAATTGTTAACCTGTTTCTCTTCTAGTGTCAAATCGGTAATTTTCTCCGGTAGAACTACTATCAAAGCTCCAGCTTTTTGTTTGATGGAATGAAATAAACTCGGTGTAAGGTCTAAAGCTTTTGTAACGACACAGTGTCTAGAAGTGCTCCATCCTGTAAGGGATCTTGCTTCCAAAGAAACGGGAGCGTTACGGCAACCTTGACAGAAATTATGTAAATTAAATGTTAGTAAGATTTTATATGAAGCACAAGGCTAGAAATATAAGTGTTTCTTTACCGTGAGGTACACCGTGCAAGTCATACTGATGCATCCGATACACGGGGAATTCGTGCGATGCAGCAACTGGGTTAACCGGAGAGATAATAATAAAAATCGGCAATATTATCAATAAATAGTACGGCAGATAACCTCGACATAATTCTGCGAAGCTATCACATTCCTCCAACCACATGTTTCTTTTCAATTTGTATTAACAAGTGTGGTTCCAAAGAAGTACAATTCCTAATTATTCTCATTGACCTATAACCACGCCAGGGCCTCCAAGCTCTACTCTTGTGAAGTTGAAGCCGATTTTAACTCGCGCCCGGCTCTATCGGTGGCGCCACTGTCACTCTTTACGTGACGTTGAGTTCATATTCTGTGTAAGTTTATTCTATAGTGTATGCGCCCGTCATCTGAGTCCGGTACAATTTTCATTGTGTATAGTTCATATAATTATCATTTCAGTAGTATATAATTTACCTATATTCATAAAATGTTTGTTTTTTCCATTTATAGTAAAAGCTCGGATGAAAGTTTTAATTTACACTTTCATGTTCCTCGTCATTTTTGTCAATTACTAAACTAGTTTCTCTAACTTTACGAGAAAGATTCTAACGGAATCAGTTTATTTTTTGTATATACACGTATAAATAAATAATAAACTATATAATGTATATATTATATATTTCTTATATATAAATATGTTTTTCGTATTTTTATACAATTGTATTTTAGAAATTTTTTTTTTGTCTCAATTTATATCAACGTAATAAATTTCATTTTATATTAAGTACAGCCTTTTTTTTCCTTCCATTATTTTTCTATTCAGATTAATTTTAAAGAAGGTATAAATCAGTATAAATACACATATATAGGACCATGCTGTTGTGTGTGTATCTCATTGATTACATCGTATGTGGTAGTAACGACACTAGCGCTGCGATAGAGGCGGGCGCGAATTAAAATCTGGCTTCAACGCGAAATACGGTAGCTTGGCGGCCCTGTTCGAAACTTGATATTGCCAATTTATCCAAGCACGTGCAGGCAGCAGTGGTGTACGAGGAAGACAGGAAGATATGATGATAGGAGACGAGTCCTGCTTCGATGTCATATGCAGACACCGCAGACTGAGCTCACAGGCGCTCCTCTCTGCTTCTTGTACTCGAATGATTTTCTCCCATTCTCCGACTAGTGTAATTGCCAATTTGTTGTCTGCTACGCCAATTCAAATCCGCCATAGATCTGCAGGATGTAGATATAAATTACAGTATAATTCGAGTTAACGTAGTTACCGTATAATATATGTGTGTATTTTACATACCCATCATTGAGAAAGATTACGTGTTTATCAAGAAAAATCTATCAAACTCAAATTTTAAGAATTTCTTCGATTTAGTTTTCTGAAACAACAAATATTCAAAACTGATGAGAGTTTATGAAAATCGTTCTTAAGGTTGACGTTTGAGCGCGCCACACGTGATATCGCGCAAATTTCAGAAGTTGTTTGTGACAGACGTGGGGATGATTTGTTGTTCAGCTCGTTGTATTATTATTAATCGTTTATTATTTAGTTAATTATGATTTTTCATCGAACGTTGTGTTTGTCTTCGAGAACACAATGGATTCGTTCGATGAAGATATGTTCGCACTTAGCGACGAAGAGCTGCCGATACCGACAGCAAGAGTCAATCCTGTGGAAGAGTATTTAATGAAACAACTTTCCAATGTTCAGACGCGAATCGAAAAAACTAACAATGATATCAAAGAAGTACAGAAAACAACGAGACGTGTTTTAAAATCTTTATATTACGAAGCACAGTACGGAGAGAATATAACCTCGGATTCTGATAGTGACGTGAGTCATCTGCCAATATCAAATTATCAGTAATGATAATACTAACAACTTATATATAGAACAGAAAAGATTACCCACTCCTTGTAAAGTTTTTATTGCTCAAATAAATTATGTCCTAATAAAATATCATTTACCGTGATACTGAAGTTACACGAGATTAAACTTTGATAACGAGTCAATTTTTTGTATTTGACAAAAGGGACTATGCGAAAAGAAATATAGACAACGCACACGATATTCGTGTTATATGTATTTTATTATATGCCAAAATATATTGAACTTGGTATGTACACTTTGTAGTTGTATACCATAGATGGAGAACCAGTGGTAAAGAAGAAAAAGCACAAAAGTCAGTTACCCGATGAAATCTTAGTTGTACAAAGCAATTGGACGCGCGTTCTTTACGATCAATGGATTATCGGTATAGTACTACAGAACACATCGGCTAAGTAAGTACTTAGCTTTTGTTATTGCTTACGTCTATAACATTTTGATACTCCAAAGCTATATTTGTAATACGATCGTATGGAAACATAAAAAGTTAGTTTTCCATATAGTTAGTTTCTTTCAAATCTTTTTATTTCACAAAATAATTATTGTCGTTTCGCATATTTAATTTATCAAATCATAAGTCAAATTTGTAAAATGTATCATATCGTTTTATAAGTTGTTCGCATCATTTTATTTGCACGAAATCTTTTAATACTGGAAAATTCCTTCGTTGCTTAAGTACTGCATAAATTTGTATAAAATGCTAATTTATCGCATTGGAAAATTTAATTCTGTTTAACTTAAATACATTCTCATTTTTCAAGGCATAAGCGCTAGATAATTTAAAATCCATAGATTCCTATATTCTTATGTTTTGGAAGCCGTACAATTAAATGTATCTTATTAGTACAATTACAATATTGTTATATACTATTATTTGCTCGAGGCAGTACTATTACCATTTATACAATGGTAATAAAAACTGTTGTAACAATATTAATATCGACATATTTATATTTATATACACACAAATATATACATGTAAAATTGGAGATGTAATCTTATCTCTTCAAATGGAGAGATTAGAGGAATCGATACATCTTGTCCGAGCCAATTCAGAAAATACCCAACATAACCAATCTGTATACAAAATTTTCAACCCCGTTTACCATTTGCATGAATAAGAAAATTGTCATTATTTAGAAAACCGACGCCTAATTTGAACAACTTTTTTCCTTTGTGACTTACCGCTAGTCGGCTTATAAGTTTTCAAGATATTTGCGAAAAAGTGTCGCTACTGTTACAAGGAATCCGTGACGTTGTATAAGGCTAAACCCAAGCCCATTTAAATAATATTTCCAGGTAGACATTGAATGTATTAATTAAATATAAAGCATCCTTCAAGCGACCGAAATTACAATGCCCAAAATTGTTAAATTAAAATCTTATATCTTTTTTACAGTTACCTGTTATATATATATATATATGTCCCTAATCGGAGGAGAAAGGGGACAGTGGACGCACAGGCAAAATTCAATATAGTAGTAGCGATAGATTTTCGCAAATATCTTTGAAACCAAAACCGACCGTCGGTAAGTGATAAAGGAAAATGTTGTTCAAAACACAGAGTTCTACAATATACATTTAAGTTTCATCGAAATCCAAGAGGGCGTCGGTTTTCTAAATAGATACCAAGAAAACTGAGCATATGGTGCATTATATTCTGAGAAACTCACTTCCGTCAAAGAAAAAATGATTTTATTTTATGGTTATGCAGCTCCTACCGTAACTTCTTATACTATGTATGTTAAGAAAATCATCATTTAAAATTGTTCTTGCATCAATTTGTAACAATTTACCAATATTTTGTCAAAGTTCTCTTAAGCCCTAACAATTTCGTAGACCGTATTTCGTTTATCAAAATTGAAATGCAGCAGCAGTATCTTCGTGTACACTATTAACTTGAACCATTCAATACGTTTCTGAACCAGAGGGCACAAAATCGGGCTTTTAATGGCTGTTTGGCAAAGTATTTTACTTTGCGCTCGCCAAATATGCATTAGAAGTCGGATTTTTGCGCCCTCCAGTTAAAAAAATATCCTATGTAACACGGGCGCAAGGTGACTCTCACCCTCGTCTCTATTTCTCGGCCGCCAATCGTCCATTTTGCGCCTTTGGTACCTAATATATTATTTTATGTTCATTTTAGCCCGCAAAACGGATTTCCTATCTAATGTTTTCGTTGTGATCGACGCTACTTAAAAGCGCGTCGTGTAACGGGTTTCAAGTGCTGTATGCACTTACTAACTATACGTACGAAGTATTATTACTTTTTACATATCGATACAGTGTCCTCGTCCCTCCCAAACGCGATATAGTCGTCGGGAGAGTAATCGAAAAGCACAAAATCATACCTGAAACGACATATCAAAGTTCATTACTGTTATTTCATAAAACGTTCGAGTGTATCCTATATAATTTACACAACAATCACTTACCTAAACATCTCGTACAGATGTTTAATCTGAGATTTAGACAACTGCGTAAAGTAATTTTTTATTACATCCTTTGTTTGGACACCTCTGGTCGGATTCTTCCATTCAGGCTTAATTATGTGGCTTACGTGTGCTTGCTTTATGAGATAATCTTGGTCTTCCTTTGGAAATCATTAACATTCTTCACTCGATAATAGTGCGCCTTAAGCAGTCATGCAATTATAATCTATTCCGTGGAAAGGATACTTACATGAAGCGTTTCAAACTTTGCGATCACGTCGAATCTCACTTGACAAGGTGTACAGAAGTTGACAACCGGTGTCCAATGCATGTCCAGCTCGTTGCCAGCCTTCCACTGGCACAGCAGCCATCGTACAAACTCTTCGAACAGTGGATACCTTGGACCGTGTCTTCCATTTGTTTTTGGATCCTAATTGTTTTTGGATAAGGAAATAATTATTTCATGTGCCACATAATCTTCTAACTATCCTGGACGATTCATGATTTATTACACATAGTATTTCTTTGTTGTACCTATCCAGACACTGGAAGTATCAGCGCTGAGTACAGTAGTATCGTTAACCACTATATTTATGTGACACTTTGAATAATTGGAACAACCGTTTAATTCGGGCCAAACTACGCGAGAACCGACGTGTTCCGAATAAGTGGAAACCAGTGTTGCCAACTTGGTGGAATTTCTACTAAATCTGGTAGATTGAGAACCCCCATCTAGTGATTGAATTTGGTAGTTAGTGATATAGTAGAAAATCTGGTCGAATTATGTTTTTCCCTCGGAGAAACAATACATATTTATTTAAATAATACAAATTCTATTGAAAACCTTGCAAAAAAATAAACAATAGTAATAGATCCTCCATTACCGAGTGACAGTACTATACCTATGTATATATATATGTTGCTATGATTGCCACTAGGTAGTAGGAATCTTGCACTCAATTTCTCATAAAAATCGGTAAAGTCCAGAACATTTTGCGTCGCCCGCGAGGCTATAAACTTCACGATTCTATTAGAAGCGTCCTCAAATAATTTGTAACACTCCCAATACAGCCGTTTCAGTGAATCCTACACCACCCAATTCCTATGCGTAAGAAACTCTGGTAGAATTTTGGTAACTAACTAACTAACTACTACTTTTATCCAAACGGTCCAAACCAAGAGAGAATTTTGGTAGATTTCAAAAGGTAATCTAGTAGAAACCACCGCCTGACTGTTGGTAACCCTGATGGAAACCACTGTACATACATTGTAAAAGGTAAATTTATTATTATAAAAGAATAAATCTGGCAAATTCTGATATCAAAGAATCCTGTCTGCAGCAGTCAAACGAGAATCAAACTGGCTACATTGAAGATACACATACCCTAGACCTGTAGTGCCAAACTATATGAGCCCCAAGATTACTGTGGAACGTGTGTGGTAAACTGTGCTCCAATTTGTCCCTGTAGGCGCTAAGTAATCGTTCGAACGGGTGTCGAACGATTAGGAAGCTAATGCTATCGTTCAGGAATCTGTTCAGCTCTTCTGCCGTGTGTCTAGGATACTTTTGCCTGGCCAGGGACACTGGTACAGCTTTAGAAGCCTTCAAAAACTGTGGGCTGTACCTGAAATGAACACAATTCGACGTTTAGTTCGATCCAACTATCCAAGGACATTCTAAGATCTTCTTATCGAAACAAGAAAAAAAAAACAAATGATATCAATATTTTACCCAGCGAGCAGATTGAAATTGTACATCCACGACGTGGACGCCGCTTTGAACACGTTGCACCAGATCAAATGATACTCTTTATTTACAAGGAACTCCCAAGCGTTAGGCCTGTGAAGAGAGTCGTTTCCAGGCCGGTCTAAACCCTCCTCGGCACACTTCTCGGCCAGGAACTTCCGTCTGGCGTTCAATCGTTTCTCCGTCTCGGCGTTTGCCGCTTCCTCCATTAATCTTTCTTCCGGCGTCAGGTTCAAATCCTCCTGTCGATATCGGTATTCGCGTTTTTACGTATTAGAGAGAGAAAGAGATTTATAAATAGAATTCTGAATTAATCAAGGCCTCGATCGTGTCGGAACATTTTGAACAGATCTCCAACAGACTTTAAACAGACTTACGTAGTCGGAACACGATAAAATCCGAATTATTCAGAATACGATCAATTCATTTTCAAATGTAACCTTTCGAAGCATTAGGCGTCGTTATGTTAGCTTAATATTCGTTTTGTCAATTGTTTGATTGTACAAAATTACGGGCGTCGGTCACCGGTGACCGACGTGGCGCTTAACGCGTTGAAATATTCTGATTTCTGGTACTGGAGGCCTCGAGTATTCCAGAATTTAGGTACTCGAACGTTATTCCAAGCGTTGTCGAAATTCAGATACTTGGGAAACTTGCAAGCGAAAGAAATCGGGTATCAGAGATATCTAGTGTTCGAAAATTTAAGTACTTGAACGTTATACCAAGCGCTGTCGGAATCCAGGTACTTGGGAAATTTATAACCGAAAGAGATCAGGTACCAGAGATATCTAGTGTTCGAGAATTTGGTTACTCGAACATTATACCAAGCGCTGTCGAAATTCAGATACTTGCGATATTTGCAAGCGAAAGAAATCGGGTACCAGAGATATCAGGTGTTCGAAAATTTATGTACTCCAACGTTATTCCAAGCGCTGTCGGAATCCAGGTACTTGGGAAATTTGCGAATGGAAGAAATCAGGTACCAGAAATATCTAGTGTTCGAGAATTTGGTTACTCGAACGTTGTTCCAGGCACTGTCAAAATTCAGATACTTGCGAAAGAAATCGGGTACCAGAGATATCTAGTGTTCGAAAATTTAAGTACTTGAACGTTATTCCAAGCGCTGTCGGAATCCAGGTACTTGGGAAATTTGCGAATGGAAGAAAGCGGGTACCAAAGATATCTAGTGTTCGAAAATTTAAATACTTGAACGTTATTCCAAGCGCTGTCGAAATTCAGATACTTGGGAAACTTGCAAGCGAAAGAAATCGGGTACCAGAGATATCTAGTGTTCGAGAATTTGGTTACTCGAACGTTATTCCAAGCGCTCCCGAAATTCAGCTACTTGCGAAATTTACAACCGAAAGAAATCAGGTACCAGGGGCATCGAGTGTTTAGGTATGTGAGCACTTGGACGTTATTCCAAGCGCTGTCGAAATCCAGGTACTCGGGAAATTTGCTTATGGCAGAATTCCGAAGCCAAACCCGATTATCATTTTAAACGCTGATGATAACTCGGCCGGTAACCGAAGTTTAAACACTTCAGGTACCAGCCTGTCACCATCTAGAGCAGTCAGGCATTAGCACGAGGGTATCGAAAGGATTTAGGTACACTTTACCTCCCCAGTGGTTCAGAAAACTAAGGTAATTATCGCGCACAGTCAGGCGTGCTAAACGCCTCACACTTGTAAGTTTTCAACCGGTTGAGTTAGAGAGAAAGAGAGAGAGAGATAGAGAGAGAGAGAGGGAAGTCGTTTAGAATTGAAAGCTCTTTGAAGTCGTAGGTGTTTCTTCGGCCGGTAAACGTGAACCGACCGACCTTCTTGTGCGTGTGGTTACACGCGAGGTTAATTCAATTTCCTAATTTCTGCAATTAATCGGGTACACGGCTCGCTACCCGCGGTTTGCCCGTATAGTTGCATAGAATACGCCTATTTGGCTCGTTGCAGTATGAAAACGCTTCTGTCACCGTATGCATTGTATCGAAGAGAAAATAATCGAACAAAGTATACTTTTCTAATTATAAACGAAGACAAATCTATTTTATATTTTAGGCTTCTTGGTGTCGAAGCCCAAACAGTATGAAATTCAAACTGTTTTAAAAAATACTGAAAAAGAACGACTAGCAATGAAATATTATTGTATCAACGATGCGAGGTAACAAACTGAGTGTTTGAATTTGGAAAATTAATTGTTCTAATGCATTTTTACCGCAACAGTTGGTGTGTTAAGTTTCAATCGTGTTAATATTATTATCACAAAATGTAGGTCTGTTTCTTTGTAAAGCACGTTTCCATCGAACGTGGCGCTTTTAAACTTGCACGCGTTAAGTTGTAAAAATACAAGGGTATCGATTAACCGACGACCGATTTCAAGGTGGCGGGATTAAATAGAATTACGTCAGGTTACTTTTCTTTCCCGTCCAAGGCGAGACAGAAGATGATATTTCAAATTCTACGTTCTCCATTACCAAAGATTTGTAACGTCAGCCTTTGTCACAATTTATTATATTAGGTTATTAAGTGTGAACCTTGACAAACGGCTAAACGTAAACTTTGATATTTATTTCCACAGCAGCTGCACGGGTCAAACTGTCTACTTGTTAAAATGATAAAAGTGCATAGAAAATACTTGTGACTTGTGTTTGTTTTTCTGTTCGTCAAGTTTCACCTCTGTGAAGCTGGCCCCTCGTTATCAACAATTTGAAAAACTGATGAGAGTTCTGAATGCCCCCCCCCCTAAGAGTTCTAGAGTACTCTGCAAAATTTAAAACTACTTCCGTCTAAGGTATGGGGGGGGGGGGGGGGGGGGGCAACTTTGAAGAGTTATAACTTTTTTACCGTCAACTTTAGCACTTTAGCTGTTAAGGATAATTGACAGAACTCTTTGGGGGGCTAAAAGAAATCTCAACAAAATTGTCGATATATGCTAAAACCATGTGTCGACAAAATCCGCAATCATTTAGTTGTGTACACTGATTAGTAATTAGTATATAAAATAATTGAATATAGGACTGACGCATAAGTAATACAATGGCAACACGGACGATAAGAAAGTTTCTCTCGGTGTAATGTAGATCAGGGGTGGCCAACCCGCGGCCTGCCTTGAATCACACCTTTACAAAATATATTTATTTTATAATAGCTAAAGTAGTGAAAACCACTGTATGAATAAAAAATACATTATTTTTGCATCCATATATTGAAAAATTAACCGTCGAAATTATGAGAAAAAATTAACACGTTCCGTGCCGTGTGGGGTGTATACGCCCCACGCTGAACTTTCCGTTCAAGTCATCGAACGCTTGGTACAGTAATGTTCAGCTAGGTATCTGTTAAATTAATTCCTAGAAAAATAAATTTATTGCTTTGTTGTCTTATGAATCTTAAACTTTACACCCTTTTCTTTATAATTATGATTTTGCATTTATTTTAATCATTGCGACAGAAAGCCTTCCAAAAACGGTCTGGCACGGAACGTGTTAACTTTGATTTTAAAATAATATTCTTGCGAATATATGACAGATATTGCCTGTTTTATTTACGAGTTTACAGTTATGTTTCAATATTTCACTCCAAACAAATGTCTATAGCGGGTCTAAATCTAATATCGGGATGTATGTATAATTTTATACGCGGCCCGCGGAGTTACGATGCATTTCCAAAGTGGCCCGTAAAATCATTTAGGTTGGCCATCCCTGATGCACATAATTAGCGTTCGAATTTCCCGCGAAACGTTTGGCTTATCGTGAAAACAATCTTCCGCGCCTATACACATCAGTCATGTTTCTCCGTACGATTTGTTCAGGTATTACGATTTAAATCGTCAACGTGATTCCCAGTTGATTACGATCCTATCGTTCGTCAAAGCTTCAAAAGATATCATACCAGATATCCAGCGGATGTAACCGAATCGTTCTTTTCCTTTCCACCGTTCGCATCGGTTTCGTAATAAATTGTAGAAAATGATGATTGGTGTTGTTCGTTGCGAGGCATAATACCGTCAAGAAATTTGTACAGAATGTATGAAACGATGATTGGTGTGTTTCGTTTACGATGACCAATGGTACAGAGAATAATTCCGTGACATCAGGACCGATTGCGACACACGACGTTTGCTCTTTCACGGTGAACGTCTTTACCCTTTAAAAAAAGAAACGTGACGACGTTTAAGTTAAGCCTGGTGAATGGATCTCCTGTAGCTTCGTCTTGTTCGTCTCGCATGGATGTTGAATGAAAAATTACAGGATTTTTATTCGCTTTCTGTTTCCTTTCGTCGCAGGATTTTACACAGAGTGTGACGTCGATTCCATAGTTAAAACTGTACACGATGTGTAGGATGTGTCGTCGGTTCCATAGAGTTAGGGCAGCACATGACGCGTATGGTGCGTCGTCGATTACATAGAAAACAATTTACATATGACGCATAGGGTGCGTCGCCGGTTCCATAGTAAAATTTACTGCTGACGCATAGGGTGCGTCGTCGGTTACCCAGCGTTAGATAGCATATGACGCATAGGATGCGTCGTCAACTCTATAGCGTTAAATAGCATATGACGCATAGGGTGCGTCGCCACTTGCATAGCGTTAAATAGCATGTGACGCATAGGGTGCGTCGTTGATTCCATAGCAAAATTTATATATGACGCATAGGGTGCGTCGTCAGTTCTATAGCTAAAGTAACATATGACGCACAGGGTGCGTCGCCAGTTGCATATTGTTAGATAGCATATGACGCATAGGGTGCGTCGCCAGTTGCATAGCGTTAAATAACGTGTGACGCATAGGTTGCGTCGTCGATCCCATAGCAAAATTTATATATGACGCATAGGGTGCGTCGCTGATTCCATAACAAAATTTACAATTGACGCATAGAGTTCGTCGCCAGTTGCATAGCGTAAGATAGCATAGGACGCATAGGGTGCATCATCAGTTCCGTAACAAAAGTTACATATGACGCATAGAGTGCGTAGGCAGTTGCATAGCAAAAATTATATACGACGCACAGGGTGCGTCAGCAGTTCTATAGCTAAAGTGACATATGACGCACAGGGTGCGTCGCCATTTCCATAGTAAAATTTTCATATGACGCAAAAGTTGCGTCGTCAATTTCATAACAATGTTTACACATGACGCAAAAAGTGCGTCTTCCACCTAATTCCATAGATTATAGATTACCATAAAACGCATCTGCCGCACGACGGATTTCTAAAGTGTTCAGGTACAGATTGATTCCGATGGACCGCGACGCGTACACATTACGTAACATATTTGCAGGCTTACGTAGTTACCTAGTTGTATAACTTCCTTCGGTTATAATGTTTTCCCGCTACAAACGTGGCTATCGAATTATCCGGACCACCGTTGATTTCATTTCGTCTAATAGGACAGAGGTTAAACCAGACGCCGTCGCAAGGGTGGCGCGCAAAAATAAATCCGATAAAAATATCCGGTTCGCAAATACAATTAGACGGAGCAAATTAATTTTAATTCCGTTTATACGTCAATCCCCCGACCCGAGTCAAGATGTACGAAAGTTTACGTATACCTATAATAATATTTCGACTAAAGTTAGACGGATCAATTCGCGGATAGGTTTCCATAGAACTGGAAACAATGTATAGCGTTAACAGTTTCAAACGTGTACCGTAAATAACGTGATTATATAATACAGCGTACATATTTGAAGTATAAATTATAAATGTTGCCCGAACGACGAAAAATAAATTTGCCGCCATCGAAAGGATTAAAAGTAATATCTGTATGAAATATAACCAATTTCTTGTTGTTCGAACGCGTGATCGGCAGGGGATAAAGAAACACGGAATGAAACGGGAATCGTATCCGCAATCGGCGGCGAGTAATTGTCGAGATTTCAAGGGGTAATCGTAAAGCACCCTTCGCACACTTTAAAGGGGCGGTATCAGACAACCATAGCCGGGGCTACGTTTGTGTGCCGCATTGCGCCTGGAACTCTGCCAATCTATCCTAGCATTGCTTTACGTAAGGGGACCATTTTCGATGCATCCTATTATACTCCATGTGGGGGGAGATAGGAAGAAAAAGGAAGAAGAATAGAATTAAAACCTGTTCTTTTCTTCTGTTTTGAATGTGGCTGTTCTTTGATTGGTTGGTTGTATCGCCTCCAGGAAAGTAATGAAGCTTGGAAGGAAACGGAAGCAGAATATGAACAGTACTACGATTCATTGTAGAGAAATATATCCCTACGGACGTTATGCATTTTATCTGCTACGAATATACCTTGGCAGTAAACGTGTTAAGGGGTTATATACATTACGTCGGTGAGCAAAATATCTCAAAAATTAATCAATTGTTCTTTCTGAAATTTTATACACTTATTTTAGACATTAATATCTCGTGCTTAATCGAAAGATTTATGTTCTGAATGTGTAGTTTTTTTTTTTTTTTTATCAACGAGAAAAGAACGATTTTTTAGGTTAAAATCGAAACTTTTCCTTTAATAAGCCGCCAGTTTATTTTTAATCAATAATTTCCAAAACCCAACGATTAAGCACTAGCTACTATTATATACTAATCGAAATCTTTTTGGATTATTGATTATGCTGCTCACCGCAAAACAACTTTTTTAAAAACACGTCTCGGTAGATCCGCCATTAGTTTGAGACTAATTACTATTATTGTACCAAAAAATTCTGAAATATACTTTAAATATCATCTTTATTAGATGTATAAATTTCAAAATTCAATGTGTATGGTTTCATTTCGTAAAAAAAAAAAAAATGTTTAAAAATCGCTTATTTTTCGGCCTTCCAAACGTATATAACCCGTTAACAGAAGAAGCGACGAAATAAACTGCACACAGGGTTAATATTAACCCCTTCAGACCCGCAATTTTTTCTTTCATTTAAGAAAAAATTATTTTTAATACTAAAATTAACTTAATTCCTGCGAATGAAAGCAACGATATACTTTTTACAAAAATATTTATTTATTTATAATTTGTTACCACTGGTAGGTGCATTAGGTGTTGGAACTAACAAGTTTAAACCTATACGTAATAAAATACAGCACAGGGTCCGAAGGGGTTAAACTTCTAATGATAGTTTAAAATATTGATTTTAAATGCCTGATCGGTAGAGAAATTTAATCAGAAAATTCTTCGAATACCTAACATTTTAACTATATATAACTTCACGGTTCGTTGAAGTTCATCAAATAACAACCAACTCTAAACCACCTGAATCGTCTGAAGTTTTCCCATACCCTTAAAGAAAAGTATCCCTTTATCCAAGCTATTGCTTCTTCTTCAAGAAACACTCCTATGGATTCTATTGACTCTTCGTGTTTCCATCGTGGCTGACTATGCATCGTTTAATCTACTACACTTTTCATACTTAACACGTTGACTGTTACGGGGGTCACCGATGACCGGCATCCGAAATTATTTACAATCAAATAATTACCAACAGAAACGAATAAAACAAACCACGGGTAGCGTTAATATTAACCTAATAATGTTAGCTATCGAATTGAAAAGTTAAATTTGAAAATTATTTACAATCGAAATTATTTACAATCAAATAATTACCAACAGAAACGAATAAAACAAACCACGGGTAGCGTTAATATTAAGGTAATAATGGTGGGTATCGAATTGAAAAGTTAAATTTGAAAATTAGTTGATTGTATTCTTAATAATTAGGATTTTATCGTGTCTGACTACACACGTCCGTTTTCACTGTGCCAGTCAACGTGTTAAAGAAGCGTTTCATGCAGAAAATTAACCAAGAACGAAAGAATGATTTCCGGTGTGTTCGTGAATGCAGTTTGAAATATTAAAACTCAGAATACTAAGTTATCTGTAAATAATCACAATCTACAAAGTGCATCGAGGCATACCGAGTAAGGCTACAACCGGAAGAAGCGTTTTTATATCTGTACACGTCGACGAGTGTCTTCCGAAGATAACCCTGTTCATCCAAACTCTTCCTCGTTATCAATATTCAAAATACAAGCCAGAAACTCTTCGACTTATCTCTTGTTAAATATTCGGTTGTCCGGAAAGTTTGTGCCGTTCTAATTAATATTATTTAATCTTGAAACAATAACTCCTATATATATACACAAGATTCTCACTTCTTAATTGCAAAAGGAAGAGTCTATGGAAACACTTTTCGAAGATTATAAAGAGTCCAGTCCTTTCGCCACGTTCCAAATCATTCTGTTACCAAAACGATAGAAATGATCCGAATATTCAGCTGAATATTGGTTCAGCCTTGTGTATCAAGAGGTATTAAACAAAGTGCAACCGGAGGAAGTGTTTTTTTATATCTCTACACGTGACCATGAGTGTCCCAACGAAGATAGGCACAATTTATCCAACAACCCTTTTTCGCAGCGATCGATAAGATTTTCTATATTCAAGAGGCAAGATACTTTTATATCCGGTTGATAATTTTTCATCTTAAAATAACATCATTTTCCTGTTGAAATTTTGTGATTGAAAAAAAAAAAGGGGGGGAAAAATGGAAGATGATCTGTTGAGAATATTTCCTGGAAAGAGGACGGCCGCACAATTTTCACACAAAAGAGCCTTGTGTCTAACGAGAATTGTGCTGGTATTCTTCCAGGGAGACGTATAAATTCTGCTCTAGAAAACGATCCAGCTAATTTTCCGCCGGTTTGAATTGGGACAGTGAGATTATAAATAATTTTTATTCTTTGGATTGTTGAAATATTTGGAGGGTTTTGATTTTGGATAGTACCAGATATTCAAATGAACTGGTAGTATTATGACTCGTGCTGTAGTAAGTGTGCGTTGATTATTTAAGGTCGAAGTTTGAATTCCTCGATGATTCAGAGTCGAAATTTGAATTCCCCGACGAATCAGAGTCGAAATTTGAATTCCCCGACGATTCAGAGTTAAAATTTCAGTTCCCTAAATATTCAGAGTCGAATTCCCCGAATATTCAAAGCCGAAATTTGAATTTCCCGGCTATTCAAAGCCGAAATTTGAATTTCCCGGCGATTCAGAGTCGAAATTTGAGTTGTCCGACGATTCAGAGTCGAAATTTGAGTTTCTCGGCTATTCAAAGCCGAAATTTGAATTCCCCGACGATTCAAAGCCGAAATTTCAATTTACCGAATATTCAGAGAAGAAATTGGAATTTCCCGCCTATTCAAAGCCGAAATTTGAATTTCCCGTCTATTCAAAGCCGAAATTTCAATTCCCCGACGATTCAAAGCCGAAATTTCAATTTACCGAATATTCAGAGAGGAAATTTGAATTTCCCGGCTATTCAAAGCCGAAATTTGAATTTCCCGGCGATTCAGTGTCGAAATTCGAGTTGTCCGATGATTCAGAGTCGAAATTTCAATTTACCGAATATTTAGAGAGGAAATTTGAATTTCCCGGCTATTCAAAGCCGAAATTTGAATTTCCCGGCGATTCAGAGTCGAAATTTGAATTTCCCGCCTATTCAAAGCCGAAATTTGAATTTCCCGGCGATTCAGAGTCGAAATTTGAGTTGTCCGACGATTCAAAGCCGAAATTTCAATTTACCGAATATTCAGAGAGGAAATTTGAATTTCCCGGCTATTCAAAGCCGAAATTTCAATTCCCCGACGATTCAAAGCCGAAATTTCAATTTACCGAATATTTAGAGAGGAAATTTGAATTTCCCGGCTATTCAAAGCCGAAATTTCAATTCCCCGACGATTCACAGTTGAAATTTCAATTTCCCGGCTGTTCAAACTCGAAATTTCAATTCCCCGGATTTCGCAGAAACAAAATTTCAATTCCCCGATCGTTCAATGTTAAAACTTCAATTACCTGCCTCTTAAAATTCAATTATTCCAGATTAAAATCTAAATCCTCCTAGTATTCGAATAACCCAGTTATCCCGATCTTCCGCACTAGGCACAATCTAAAATCTAAAAGTCCAACCTATCGCGAAGAATCTCTTTCTTTTCTTCTCGTGGAACAAAAGGTTGAAGATCCTTGGGCCAAGAGTACGAAATATCAAACTCACCACCAACAAAAGGCCTTGTTGCGTGTTGTTGCTGGTATCCTCGCTCGACAGTGCCAATACCAGCAACGTGAGTATACCAGCGGCCAGCAATGTTCGTCGTATCACCGCGAACACGTGTCGTCGCGGGGTCATCTTCTCCCGGTGGACGATCTTCCTCCTATACTCATAGCGAACTGAAACATCCAAGTGTATTCGGGTCAATTTTTATTCTCCTTCGTCTTCCTTATTCCTCCTTTTTCTTTCTCTGAATTGCGAAACACGTATAACACGGACAGAAAAAAAAAAGAACGAAGATTTGCATTGGTAATTTCGCAGAAGATCGACGCGGAAAGTTTAAGAATGATTTACGATAGACAAAAAAAAAAAAAAACACACCGTCTTCCTCTGCAAAACGGTCGTAAATTATTTATAAACGAAAGTCAAGCAAATATTGTAACGCAAAGAGTCTATAATTTTATTTTAAGGAAAATTCGAACACCCCATGAATTTCCTTTTGATTAAAATTCTGAAACAACATCGTACCAGTATTCTTAGAATAATCGAATAATAATATTTTATTCGGATAAATAATCGGATAACCGTGGCTCGGGGTTTTGTTCAGTAATAATTGATACACGATTATTGTTTCACGAATAATGTTCGAAATAAATCCGTACTTCTTCGATCTTCGAAACTTGAAACGAAGTTTTAACGAGACTCCTACGGTACAGTTAATATTTCGGAGCCCATCATTTTCACGCCGTGATAATTGCTCGCTAGACGCGTTAATTGCGTACAGTAGCTGAAACAAACTTGGAGAATGACGTTGAATCAAAAGAAGACAAAAAAAAAAGAAAATCACTTTACCCGCGTATAGTGTGCGCGTAATGTTTCGTAAGAGGTTTATTGCAGTGCATACATAACGTTATAAACAGTCACGGCTGGTCACGTATTTGTTTCGTAAGGATTTATTTAACGAATCTGTGGGAAACCTTAAAACTTGCAAACGTTCTGAAATTAACTATCTCCCGAAGGCTGGGAACCATAATAAAATTAGTTGGTTTCGTTGTTGAGGAACGAGCAGAGATCAGAAATGTTAGTTTTTTCATTTTTTTTTTTTTTTTTCGAAAAAAGAAATCATTGAGAAAAAAAGTAATTTAAATACTGTACAAATTTTCGGAAAAATGAAGTGATTAAAAAATATTTAGATTTATCTGTTTTTGTTGATAATAATCATTATTGATGGTGGAAATATTTTTTGGTCAGTAATAATTATTATTGACGATGGAAATATTGTTTGAAATTATTCGTAATAATTAGTGTTCCTTCTCGAAATATTTTGTAATTGCTTATTTCTGATTTCTCGAGAAACTTAGGTTTTAAAACGGCAAAACACATTCTAAACAGGCTTTTCTAAAAATATGATAATATCCATGATTCTGCTGAAAATACGGAAACACTTAATTTAAAAAATTAATTTATTTTCTGTTTTTAACACGTTGACTGCCACAGTGAAAACGGACGTGTATAGTCAGACACGTTGAAATCCTAATTATTAAGAATATAATCAACTAATTTTCAAATTTAACCTTTCAAACCGATAGCTAGCATTATTAGCATAATGTTAACGCTATCCGTGGTTTATTTGATCATTTCTGTTGGTAATTATTTGATTGTACAAAATTTCGAGTGCCGGTCACCGGTGACCCCCGTGGCAGCCAACGTGTTAATAGTAATTCGAAAAGCAAAAGAAAAATGGGGAAAACAATACAAATTCACAAAAAAGAATAACGTCCACATTTGTGGCCGTTATAATTATAATTATAAAAAACTAAACGTCCACGTATGTGGCCAAGGGCGTGAAGAGGTTAAGAAAATTTAGTCCCAACGAAGAAGAGAATATTCAAACTTTGAGAAAGGAATTTCATATTTTTGAGTCAACTGGAAAAAGAACAATTATTGGCAGCAACAATCAAGCCAATAACATCCACTCAAAACGAAAGAAATTTTTCTACGGCTACAGATTTTATTACAAATAAAAAAAAGAAGTAGATTATCTGACGCTACGATAGTTGCTTTATGCTTTTTAAACAATTATTTTAAAACAAAAGAGTAATTTGTTTAAATTTCGTATTAAATAAATAAATTTATCAGTTATATTTAATGTCTGTTTAGATGGGAATGTTTTATTGCTTATCCTATAAATATAAATTGTGCAATATTTATTTAACACTAAACCTACCGAAGCGGTCAAAATGACCGATCGAGTGTTTCTTATTTTAACTCAGAAAATTTATTAAGATGCTTTTATTAAAATGGGTGATAATTTTTATCACGATATAGACTTGCTGTATGTGTTTAATACACGTTTCATTATTTATTTATTTATTTTTCTATTTTATTTTCAACTTGAAAGTAAATGCACGTAAAACGCCGGTAGGTTTAGTGTTAAGTTCTCTTAAATTCTCGAGAAATCAGGAACACTAGTAATAATATTAATAAAAAAAATGGACGATGTGTTAGAGTGATCAAAACAGAATTCCCGCAAAAGAATTCTCGTCGATGGTTGTTCGTAGTCAAAAACAATATTTCCGTCGTCGATAACAGTTATTAGTGAGCAAAAAAACATATTTCCCTTGACAATAATCGTTATTCATAATCAAAATCATTTAAAGAAAGATATTCATTCTTAAGCCATAACATTTAAAATTAAGGTTATAACGGTTATGGTTCTCTGGAAATGAGTTTGAAAGCGAAAGCGATTTGAATTTCCCGCCATCGTTATTGCCAGTAAATCAAATAACGCCTATAACCTCGCTAATAAATATAACTTTTCAGAAAATAATATTAGAAGCTAAAGTAATTTAAACTTCCCGCCAACATCGTTATCCTTAAATCAAACGACCCTGTAACATTAATAAGAGATCGAGCGATAGTACGACATTAATAATATTATCCGTGAATAAAGGAAAATAATATTCCGTGGAAAGATGACATTGATACGTTATCGAAAGTATCGGATGGCTATCGATTTCGATTCATATTTATACTAATCGGAAACTGTTCGATATAAAAAGATACGTCTCGCGGTTAGATATCGTTTCCGTTGCTGTCACTTTTCGATCGTGCACTGATGTTCTTAAAAAAAAAAAAAAAAAAAAAAATTATGTTCCGTTTAGAAATATGCACGTGTTTTGCTTAATCGACAAAAATCCAAGGCCATCGTAGAAGAAAACATGCTATACTTGCAAAGTGGAACGACAGATTCGAGGATCGATGACGCTTTATCGAAAAGTTTGCATCGAAATGCATAGAACGCTCACGCGACCAACAATTCACTTCGTCAATTCAATTGTGTCGATCCTGTCACGCGAACGAATCTTTTCTATTGTTATTTTTAATCTATAAACATACTCTTGTTAACAATTATAACCGATCAAAATTAAGCATCGTTCGATAAAGGAACAACAAGTTTGCTAACTTTATCAATTTACCGTTAACCGTACACACACATTTATATCAAACGAGTCGCGACCGAACTCGAAGGAAATTTGAAGTAACAATGCAGTCGATTTCAGTGTACTGTGTTTCCTGGGTCAATAGGTCAAAGAACACCCTTCTTTTCTCGTACTTCCCGGTGCGATCTAACTTTGTTTTTTTTTTGATTCGATGTATTTGTAGCAACTTCTTAAATTTCTACGATACGTACTTGGA
This sequence comes from Stelis phaeoptera, assembly GCA_943735885.1. Taxonomy (NCBI): domain Eukaryota; kingdom Metazoa; phylum Arthropoda; class Insecta; order Hymenoptera; family Megachilidae; genus Stelis; species Stelis phaeoptera. The sequence continues at coordinate 13,935,407 of OX030932.1, read as the reverse complement.
GCGGACATATATGCCCCGATGTCAGGATTCAACGATGCATCTATTGCACTCCCTGCACGAAATCAACCGTTTCTCTTCGATTCGCGTTGATTCAACGGCTCGGTTCGATCCTATTTGAATCAACACCTCACGAATCGTTAGACGATGATCTTTTTTGTGCGTTTCTCGATGTACAAATTCACGGCACATGTGACACAGTTGACCGATCGGACAAGAAATACCGACGCCACACGATCACGGCGGCATCCTGCAGATTACTAAAGGAGCACACACCGTTGCTCGCGTACTCGCGTCGTCTGCTACCAACCGACTCGTTCGGCTTCGCTGATTGGCTGACGTTTTCGCGGGTCGATTTACCGCTGGACGGTTGCTGCGCATGCGTGGCCTGTCAAAGTTGCGCCTCGATTTTCGAGTATATTCTACTTCCGTGAACTTTGTTTTTGCGGCGTAATTCTTGAAAAATTATCTTGTTCGTTATTTGTACGCGTGTAAACGCGGTTTGAAAGGATCCTGTTGGTAGTATTTCGGGGATACTTGACAAAACAACCAAATTGGGGCAACTTGCTCTGGGTCCGACATTTTGTAAACGATTAACCGAGGTGTCAAAAATTTGCAAAACTACATTGCTGTTATAGTAAAGATTTCAAAAGCCATCGAATACAAATTACAGAAAATATTTACGATTACGTGGTTTTAATAATATCGGTAAAACAGTATCGCGAGGTTACGTGCAAAAAATATCCCAGTCAACATGGATGCAAGTGATACAAAATTTCTTATCTTGTTTCAGAGTATTAGATAACGTTCAAGTTCATATGACCATCGACGGAGTCGATGAAATTGGAGGGACATCGATGTTTTGGTGTTTCATGGAAAGAACATTTTGGTGCCGGACGAGTACCATTCAATCCCGTAAAGAAATCGTAGCCACGGTGGTATTTGATTTACCAAAGTTCGATAAAGATTCCTTTTGCGACGCTTATGGCACAATTTCCTACGAAATCGATGAGAAACAGTATCAAACGCCGGTACCTGTGATTCGTCTTCGTATCGACGGTACAGTCGATAACACTTACGCATTAAAATTTTCCACCGATCTTAGCCACAGTATTTTAGCTTTAAAAAGTACATCGGTCGAGAAGATCGTTGGCATTCAAATCGAGGGGAATCCTGAAAGAGGGGAACGTCTTTTAGGGTTCTTGGAAGAAAAATCTTTCATTGAAATCTGTGCCGACGTTTATGTAGTGAAGGCAACCGGAAGTCTCGTGTATTGCTTAATCGAGATATTGCCTATTGTCGAGGGAGAAGCAAGGCTGAGAATCTTTTCAAGGTGAAACGAAATACTTTCTAAGATTAAGTTTTTGATGAAAATTACAGAATTTAATATAATTAATGTGTTCGCAGGTCTGTTCACCAGATGAACATAATATTGAGGCTTCTGCGAGATCGATTCCCGGATATAATCATTCCAGACGACGATAATTCGGTTCACGCAGCGATGGTTCTCATAGAAGAGTTAAAATTATATTTGAAAGATACAAGCTCCGGCGAACGGCAAATGGCGAGAATAAGAACCGATCTGCTTATCCCGTGAACATGGTAAAACAGATTTTGTTCAAGGTGAAAATGAACCATCAAATTATCTAATAAGAAATGTTTGCATAGAGAACAATTTATCGAAGTAAATACAAAGTTAACTACGCTTATTGAAATTTTGTTACTTAAAAAACATGTATATATACATATATATACACACACGTTGTATGTATTGTATACGGATTGTACGAATGTATCATATTAGTATTATTTACTGAACAAACCAAATGAAATTATTATTAAATCGTTTGAATTGCTAATTATCTCGTTCCTAGCTCCTGCTCCTAGACAATAATATCAGGATAGCATGGCACAGGTAGTAGCATCGTAACTATTGAGATCCGCTCGAAAACCGGTTTATTCACTACTACTTTTACTTAAAATACCATTTATAATACACAACCGTGCTGTGCGCGGCAATTCCCTCTCTCTTTTTGAAACGGTCAATTATTATTACTAGTAACGCCATCTACGAGAAGAGTGCTGAAATTGCTCAACAATTACCGACCGAGATTTCCAAACATCGTTGCGATGTCGGTAAAGGTTGGTAATAATTTGCAACGGTCGGTAACCGTTACCAACAATTACCGACTGGGGAACGATGTTTCGGAAATCTCGGTCGGTAATTATTGAGTAGTTTCAGCACTTTTCTCGTAGATGGCGCTGGTGGTCAAAAATAAAATATTGCTTACATGATTTAATTTTGCAAATAAATAACAAATAACACTACGGAATCAATAAAAAAAGAAACATATTCTTGACAATAAAAGGTAAAGGCAACTTATTTTATTAAAAAAATCAATTTCCTTTCCAATTAGTTCTTTCAGTCATACGATCAGATACGAACATGCAAGCGAACGAATCATTTCGAAGCAAGAAACACGAATCAACCCAAAAACCAAGATATAATTGCACATGCGTTTAAGCAATTTGATCAGGTAACTGTAAAACATAATATTTATACGAGAAACATTCTACAGTTGAATATTACATTATTACTTTCGTTTTGAAAATAAAACTAACAGCACAAGATATTCGAACATAAAGGTGGAAGTAAAATGGAGGAAAGGCATGGTAATAAATTATCGAAAGCATAAGTATCGAAAAAAAAAAAAAATATTCAATTCATAGACGACGACAACGTGACACAGTTAATCGTTCAGAATATATTTACAAGAGCAGTACAAAGAATAACGCGATATTACACGTACATATTTGTTAAGTACACTAACAAGTAATTGGTAAGCAGGTGAACAGTTTAATTGTTAATCGAGGCACGTGACAATAAGGCATTTCTACAAAGGACAAAATACGATCGTATACATGTAAGACATTCTATCTTTCTTTCGTTCGTCTTATTGTTTGTTCGTTGCATACTATTTGCACGAGTGACGATACAAAAAATTGTTCGATTGGTGTTTCAGACCAGTCACGATGGTTCTACCGTTCTGAAAACAACCAGAAGATATATACAAGATGTTTCATCCGTTACGATTACTGTGTAACTTCGAAATATCAGCATTTCGCACGTCACAATTAATTAACGATAGAAATATCATTAACAAAAGCAAGGATACGTGAATTAGATATGCATCGTTTAAGATTATGTCTATAAAAAAGTGAAATTTACGCTAGAAGTTATTGGTAACATTTCTCACGAGTGGATCCTATGTTGAGAGTTAAAAGTCCATTCTCAATGCTATAGATAGCTTCTCGCGCGAATTTTACTCTCAAATGGACATAATGTTTTAATACATACGATTGTCAACGGGGTTGTCGACGGTTCAAATTTTCCGACGATTCAGAGTTGAAATTTGAATTCTCCGAATATTCAAAGTTAAAAATTTTAATTCCCCAACGATTCAGAGTCGAAATTTGGATTCCCCGAATATTCAGAGTTAAAAATTTGAATTTCCCAACGATTCAGATTTAAAATTTGAATTCCCTGAATATTCAGAGTTAAAACTTGAATTCCCCGAATATTCAAAGTTACAATTTAAATTCCCCGATCATTCAAAATTAAAATTTCAATTCCCCGACTGTTCAAGCTCACAATTTCAATTGTCCCAATACCCGAATTAAATTAACTTATTCCAGATTGAAATCTAAATTCTCCTATTATCCGAATAACCCAAATGTATCCCGATTTTCTAGCCAGGCACAAATTTCCTACAATCGAATAATCAATCAAAGACGACATAAACCATACATAACATTACCGATGCAAATTAAAACTTAAAATCTCAAAATTAATTACTCCTCTCCTTTAACAATTAATAATTAACATTTTAACGTGTCCTTGTTCACACAGACACGCGAAACTTGATCCGGAACGTCTTGGAACCAGCCTCCGCTGATCTTACATGTTTACAATCGTATAAGATTTACATTAGTGGACGTCACAATGAAAGTTGTGTTAGTAACGTCGCGTGCAAAAGAATTCGTGTCCGTGTGTCAACCAATCGCTTCTCACGATCAGCGGTACATCTCGTTACACCGATTATACAAATAGTATACCATATTATTTGTAAAAGTGTACGTATGTATGTGTATGTTTGTGTACACGAATACATATGGTAATCGTATTATCGTTAACCCTTTGAGTGCCGTGGACTGTCCACTATTTACGAAGAAACACACCGTAGGCTGCGTATGTTTTACGAATGAACACACGAATGCGTTCATAACCTAAATTGGGATGGTTGCGTGAGATCCCCACATATTATGTTCATAACCTAAATTGAACGGTTATGTAAGAACGCATAAATACATATGCGTTCATAACCTAAATCGAATGGTTATGTAAGAACGCGTATATGCGTTCATAGCGCTCAAAGGGTTAAATCAACTACGAGATCGAAGAATTATCGAGATGGATGACCGATTAACACGAGACAGGTACAAATTGTACGCACGACACGCATGTGTCTGTGTGTGTTGCGTGTCATCTTTTTCCTCTGTCGATAGAAAGAGAGACGTAACTGTAATAATAATTAGAAGGAAGAGCGTCGAAAACGATTCGATAGTATCTTCGTAACCGGGGAGAAGAAATGAATCGTAATTTGATCGTTCGGAGAATTTTTAACCCTTTCGTTACTACTGCTGAGTTATTATACGGTGCGTATCAATGTCTACCGTAGTCAAGGGGTTAATCGTTTGATTATTATAAAAAATTTAGGGTGCCGGTGACCACCGTGGCAGCCAACGTATTAAATATTATATTATTTTTAAAACTTAACAAGTTGGAACGGTTTATCCTTGTTATTAAAAATATTAATCAATAATATCAATCCTTCGAATGTATCTAATTAAATTTCATTAATCCTTGCAATTGCGACACGTCTTCTTACACTGCGGCGGTCAACGTGTTAAGGGGATTTGAATGGAACTTTTTACAAAACTTTTACATGTTATATTTTGTTAGCAGCGAAGATAGAGGTACAGATAGATAGATAGAGAGAGAGAGAGAGAAAGGATGTAATACGTCGTACAAGTTTGGTGACATTGAAACAACGAAGATGATGTACATTGTTAACGGAGGAAAGAGACGATTCACAATTATGAAAAAGGATGAATGGAAACATTGTTGGATTAGAGAAAAGAATGTACAGTGGTGACAGACACGATGTTAGTTAAATTATGATTAATTCGGGACGCGTGCGAGTTTCAGTTTACGATCGTTCAACGATTGATCGCAAAGATTCATAAGTTTTAGTAAATATAGTTCTTAACACGTTGAGCGTGGCGCCGATTTTGCTGTCCTTTGCGATCAGCCGGCAGCGAGCGAGCGCTCAATTATGTTATGGGATATTATATTATATTTATTTTTGAACCTTGACACTGCCGGTATTACGTACCGACGCCGCCCATACGAAAAGTTTGAACTTTGGAAATTTAAAATTTAGAAATTTGATATTTGGAAATATGAAAATTTGAGATTTGGAAATTTGAAATTTGAAAGTTCGAAATTTGGAAATTTAAAATTTAGAAATCTGATATATGGAAATTTGAAATTTGGAAATCTGAAGTTTGGAAATTTGAAATTTAGAAATCTAGAAATTTGAGATTTGAAAGTTCGAAATTTGGAAATTTGGTTTGGAAAGTTGAAATTTAGAGATTTAGAAATCTGAAATTTGGAAATTTGAAATTTGGAATTTGGAAATTTAAAATTTAGAAATCTGATATATGGAAATTTGAAATTTGGAAATCTGAAGTTTGGAAATTTGAAATTTAGAAATTTAGAAATTTGAGATTTGAAAGTTCGAAATTTGGAAATTTGAAATTTGGAAATTTGGTTTGGAAATTTGAAATTTGAAATTTAGAGATTTAGAAATCTGAAATTTGGAAATTTGAAATTTGAAATTTGGAATTTGGAAATTTAAAATTTAGAAATCTGATATATGGAAATTTGAAATTTGGAAATTTGAAATTTGGAAATCTGAAGTTTGGAAATTTGGAAATCTGAAGTTTGGAAATTTGAAATTTAGAAATTTAGAAATTTGAGATTTGAAAGTTCGAAATTTGGAAATTTGGTTTGGAAATTTGAAATTTGAAATTTAGAGATTTAGAAATCTGAAATTTGTAAATTTGAAATTTGGAAATTTGAAATTTGGAAATTTGAAATTTGGAAATTTGAAATTTGGAAATTTGAAATTTGGAAATTTGGAAATTTGAAATTTGGAAATTTGAAAGTTGGAAATCTGAAGTTTGGAAATTTGAAATTTAGAAATTTGAGATTTGAAAATTCGAAACTTGGAACTTTGGAAACTTAAAATTTAGAAATTTAATATTTGGAAATTTCCAAACGAAAAGTCCACTTGACACCGGCTGAACGGAAAGTTCACTATCAATCCCCAGGGACCGACGCGACGTCGCGCTCAACGTGAACACATATTACATATCATGAAACAACAAAAGTTTCAAATTCAAAATAGGAGACTATAGTATTCGTTAGAAAATACAAAATATAAAGATGGACCACATTGCGTACGTTACAATTAAACGATCTTTCCCTGTTCGTAATAAAAACGATGGGACAGAGAAATTCTGCAACTATAGTGACAGGGAAACAGCGTAGTATACCTTGTAAATTGAACCAACGAGCTTGATATAAAATATTTCAATATTTCAAAATTTTAAACATTTCTATAGTAATCGGTAACAATGAAAATTAAGTCACAGTTGAAATATTTTATATGGAGCTTCAAATTCTGACTCCTTTTTTCTCTTCTATACAACTCTAACAAATTCACAATTATACTAGAATGTTTCCGCTAACTATACACCGTGTGCTGTTATATGTATACATATTTATATATACATGTATATACAAAATGTCTCGTAACTAGTGTACATCGGGAAACAGGGGGTAGCTGAGACGATTCTGAACAACAATCTCCTTTACAAAAATGTCGTATGAGGCTTCGTTTCTGAATTATTATCGAAAAACACTGACCAATCAGAGCACGCATAGAGCGCCCGCTCAGCCGTGATAGGGTAACTTCGAGCCGCAACGTCGGACTAGAACGAATCACGTCTTAGCTCTGATTGGTCAATGTTTTTCGTGAATAATTCTAAAACAAAACATCGTACGACATTTTTGTAAAGAAAATTCTTGTTCGGAATCGTCTCAACTACCTATCGTTTCCCGATGTTACACTAATTACAAGACACCCTGTATAATCCAACAATCTCTTTTGGTCGCACACAGCGCCAAAGGAACTCGATTCGATTTTATATATCCTTGTCAAGGTATTTCGCGTCAACAACGAACCGTTAGAAAAATACTTTCGTCTCTGTTACACGGTCCCAGCAAGCGTCATGCTTGTGCAAATTAGTATAATAAATCATATATTTTTATATTAAAAAATAATAGAAGAGATCGTTAGTAATTTAACACGTTGATTGCCACGGGGATCACCAATAACTGGCGATCGAAATTTTTCACAATTAAATAATTAAGAACAGAAACTATGAAATAAATCACGGGTAGCGTTAATATTAAGCTAATAATGCTAGCTATCGATTTGAAAGGTTAAATTTGATAATTAGTTGATTATATTCTTAATAATTAGGATTTCAACGTGTCTGACTACACACGTCCGATTTTCACTGTGCCAGTCAACGTGTTAAGTAAGGTTATGAATGCAAATGGGTTAAGAGAATCGTAGAAATCTAACAAATTCGAAATATCGCAACGATCATCGCGATTAAGAACATTTCACGAAACATACAATGAAAAATGATAATTCTAATTAAAGATCAGTAATCGATGTAACGAAGTAGCAATGAAAACTGATCAACGTCAGTATCAGGGGATCGATTCTATAATTCAAGTGAGCGTACTCACTTCTCGCATTTTCATCTCACGTGAGTTTGTTCGCCGCGATTCTGTAACGTCGAAGTGAAAATGCGAAATCACTAGATTAGAAATGTGAACTAATACTCTACCATATCGACATTCGGCAAGCGGCGAAATAATAAAATAAATAATAAAGTGAATAATTGAATTCTAGAAGGCTATTACTGTATCCACGGTACAGTGCTACAGTATATTATTTTTTTTTATTACAGATTTTCTGTGATTTTTCTATAAATAAAACAACGAATGTAACAGAAAAAAAAAAACAGAAATAAATTATAAAGTATCATCCTCTTCATCACCAAGTAATAAAATAGCAGTCATATAAATTGCCATTTTTATTACTTAGTTTTTTTTATGTACTTTCAAGGAGGTATATAAAGAATTCTTTCGGAAATTTATATGAAACAACATTATTTAAACGCGACATATTATTTCCCTCTCGCTCTATCTCTCAATGCCTCTCTCTCTAATCTCACCATTCGACAAGAAGTTTCTTACCGAGCAAACTCCCGTGAGATGGCGCGCATTTTCACTATGGTGAAAGTTACAGAATCAAGAAATTAGAGTTGGCTCGCATTTTCACCAGGAAAAAAGTGACGGAATCGACCCCCAGAAGGAAACAAACTGTTCGACCGATTCGCACATGCTACGGACGTTCAAATAAAATACTGCCAAATATAAAAACCAAGTAAAATGTATTCTATGGGAAACATCATATCATTATGCACTGATACACTGAAATATAACCACAATGCGTGTTTTACAATGTTCCTCGAGGACTATGTGTTATGCACGTAACCGTGTATATATATATATATATATATATGTGTGTGTGTGTCCGTGTGTGTGTGTATAATCGTGTAAGTGTATGATCGATTTCGTGACGTACATAAGAGACAAAAAAATCAATTGTTAATCGATTAACATTGTCCCGTTCGAACAATAAGGTTCGAGTTATAGGCGATACGGTTGTGTATAATCGTTCACGGTCGATAATAATAATAACAACAATAATTGATAATACGAAATTAATAGTAATAGCGGTGGTAAACGGTAGCAGAGTAACAGTAATAATAAAATAGTATATATTAGGTACCTAGGGCGTAAGACGGATGATTGAGTGAGAGTCAGCTAGCGCCCGTGTTAGGTAGGTTGTTTTTTTGAACCAGAGAGGCGTAAAAATTAAATTAAAGTAATTTGCGCCCCAGGGCAAGGATCGGGCAGTTTGCGTTCGCCAAGTGGGCATTGAAAGAACGATTCTTGCCTCCTATGGTTCGAAATAGTATATTGGATACCGAGGGCGCAAAAATTGGGTTCTTAATGTTTATTTGGCGAGCACAAAGTGTCCGATTCGTGCCCAGGAGCGCAGAGCGTTTTACTTCTTGCTTTAAGGACCCTAGTCTGCATCCCAGGGCAAGGATCCTGGCGCTCTCCAAATATGCATTGAAAATCCGATTTTTGGGAAATTGGACTTTCAATACTTGCTTGGTGAGCGCAAAGTGCCCGATTCTTGCCGTGGGGCGCAAAGTATGCCCTCAGGCGAGAAGTAAAATACTTTTGGGCCCCAGGGCAAGGATCGGGCACCTGGCGCTCTCTAAATATACATTGAAAGTACGATTTTTGGAAAATTGAGCTTTCAATACCTGCTTGGCGAGCGCAAAGTGCCCGATTCTTGCCCTGGGGCGCAAAGTATTTTACTTCTCGTCTTAGGGCATACTTTGCCCTCGCCAAGCAGGTATTAAAAGCCCTATTTTGCGTCATACGGATCAAAATAGTATATTAGATACCAAGGGCGCAAAATGGGCGATTGGCGGCCGAGGATGAGAGTCACCATGCGCCCTATTTTTTGAACCAGAGGGTGCAAAAGTCGCGCTTTCAATGCCTATTTGGCGAAGTAAAAATATACTTAACGCCCTAGGGCAGTGCTCGGAATTTTCTCCACGCGACGGCCGATTTTCGAGGGATACGCCTCCTACCCTCTCCTTACTGCACCGCGCCGTCACTCAGGCCCACAAGCTGACTCCAGCGCAGGACCGTAGCGTGCCACGAGTCCGTTAATAGATAAATTAACGCGCAGTAAAATAAAAAGTGGCACGCTACGGTCCTGCGCTGGAGTCAGCTTGTGGGCTTGAGTGACGGCACGGTGCAGTAAGGAGAGGGTAGGAGGCGTAGCCCTCGAAAATCGGCCGTCGCGTGGAGAAAATTCCGAGCACTGCCCTAGGGCCAAGAATCGGGCATTTTGCGACCTCTGGTTAAAAAAAAAAGTAGTATTGATAATGATTGTTGCGATAACAGCAATGACAATAGCAACAAAACGATGGTGGTCCTCTTCTTATTGTTATTATTATTATTATTATTATTATTATAGGGTATTGACAATAATATTTATATAACATGTAACAACGACCGGATATGTTCGAGCACCAAAGAAATACGTGTTGATTGTGTCGCGTGTTTAAATCGGGCAATTGCGAGTACATTAATTATACATGTATATATTGCACAATTTATTAATAATATTCATGGTGTGATTTCAGCGAAGATGAGCAACGAAGACGCTGCTAGAGAAAGAAAGAAGATAAAAAGAAGAAAATGAATCTGATGGATAAACGGAGAAATTCTACGAATACTTGTTCAAACCCTTTGCGGACGATGGGCCGGATATATTCGGCCAAATAGAATCTTCGTAGTATCATATAAATTTGTATATAACAGAGGTAGGGAATGGTGCGGCCTTTATAAAAGTTAGCTCTTGTATTAATTAATATTTCATTGTACAGGGTGTTCGACAACAGGTGGGCATAATTTCAAGGGGGTGATAGTTGGGGTGATTCTGAACAACTTTTTCCTTTGCCAAAATGTTCGTTAAGGCTTCCTTTTTGAATTATTAATGAAAAACAGTGACCAATCAGAGCGCGCGTATAGCACGCGCTCAGCCGTGATTCGTTCTAGTCCGACGTCCCGACTCGAAGTTCCCCTATCACGGCTGAGCGCATGCTATACGCGCGCTCTGATTGGTCACTGTTTTTCATTAATAATTCAAAAAGGAAGGCTTAACGAGCATTTTGGCAAAGGAAAAAGCTGTTCAGAATCACCCCAACTACCACCCCCTTGAAATTATGCCCACCTGTTGTCGAACACCCTGTATAGATCATGACTTAATATTATCTTTCTATTGTATTTCTTTAAAATCAAATAAATCTATTTAAAAATACTTCTACTAATATCATTATTATTTGAATATGTAGCTGTTTATTAAAATTTAAACATCTTGATAAATATATATATGTGCTTAAATAAATAAAAAAACCAACAGTGGAATATAACAAAATTATAGCGGCCTCCTTTTATTACTGCCTAATTTTAATTACAGAGGTACCCCACCTCTGGTATATAAAATTCCGAAATATCGTGCTGTAATTTTGACACAAAGAAAAAATGATAAATATAGAAGCAGAGATTTCTAATCGTTTGTTTTGCCTGCATATATTGTGCCGAGTTTGGAAATGCCTCGTCCTCAAAAAGATCAAATTGTATTTCGCTTCGGTCAGCTAATTCAGAGGTGACCATATTTAATTAATCAGAATATTATAAAACGTGAAATTTAACTTTTGTTTGTATTCAAATATAGAAACTTAATTCGCGAATGTCTCTAACTCTTTTCTCACAAACTTCGCTGGAAACGTAGACTAGATTCGATCGTATCTAAAAAAAATGCTTCGAGTGCAAAGGGTTCGATCATTCTTCCTTGGATCGAGATCGAAATGAAGAACGACTCGTAAGTGCCCGATTTCTACGCGACGACCGCCGATACCCGTTCCACTCGGCGGCCACCCTTTTAACCCTCAAACACCATGGTGGCTTTTTTAATTTAATTTTAATTAAATTAAATTTTAAATTAATTAAATTTTAAATTAATTAAATTTTAATTAAATTATTTTTAATTTTAATTTAATTTAAATTTAAGTTTAATTTCAATTAAAAAATTTCAACCCATTCGAAGTTAGATCAACGCATTCCCTATCGAATCGTGGACAGAATTGGCCAGCGAACGAAACAACAATGAAAAATAATCAAATCCTCCATGGTAATTAAAGGTTAAAACGTCTATCGTCTGTCGTTTCGAGTGAGAGGTCTTCTTGGTAGAAGAAAACGGGGATGACTGAACAAACCGAAACGGAAGCAACGTGAACATAAGAAACAATAAAATAATTCGAATCTGTTTCGTCTCTCTTTTCGAGGATCGATCAGAATTCACGAGAAATGGCACTGTACAAAATTCTGCTAAAGAAACGAATATTGTTACGGTTCGATTCTTCTCTACTTAAACGTACAACTATAATACGCCATAATTACTTGAATATCTATAGCAACGTTACGCGGTTAAACTTCGCTATTACATACAGTACTTGTTTGTATCTCTGTGTGTGTCTGTGTCTGTGTGTTGTCTATTTAAAAACCTTTATACACGTTTTTCTCTTCCTTTTACGCTTAATTCTTTTCTTTTTCATCCCCTTTGCATATTGTACCCCGCTCGACGTTCGATGGGTCGCTCTTTAACAGTACAACGTAAACGATCCTTCCTTTTTTTTTTTTCTTTCATTCTTTTTTCTTTTTATTTTTTATATGTACAGAACGGGGCATTAACTTTGTCTATAGAAAATAGTTCTGCTATTTCTGAGAATAGGAAAGGATATTATTTGTAAGATAATTTGTCCCGGTTTCGCGCTGGTAACGTTTTTAAAAGAGAATTCATTTTTCTTCTGCCGATCCCGGATAAAATGTTTACTTTTAACGTGTAATTTTAATTGACGTTGTTATGGTACCGGTGTCTCTCAAACTTGTTGTTGTTTCGTTATTTATACCGTTAATAGGTTCTTTAATAAAATGTAAAATTTCATTAAACAAAATATTTTTCAATCAACTTCGTATATTTAACGCTTTGATGCCATGATATTGTTTTCTTCAACAACGTTTGTTCGAGCAAAGGGTTAAAAAGAAAGAAGAAAAGAAGGGCAGAGGAACGAAAAATAACGAAACTATTCTCGATGTACAGTAGTCTGTATATACAGTGTGTTCCATAAACTCTGTGCACTTAAATATCTTGGTTATTTGAAACAGTACAAGAAAATGTTACTTACAAAAGTTATACGGCTTAAGAAACTGTATAATGTGATATAAATGATGTTCTTATAAATGAAGGCGTAGAGAAGATATAGCGGTCACTTTTCTTTTTTTAAATGGAATGCCTAATTTTTTATAATCCATTTCGATAGATTAACATATTCTGAGTATAAAAGCACTAAGGTGTATCTGTCCTAAAACTTACCGTTGCTGAGATATTTAACCCTTTCGTTACGAGCGCCGACTATAGTCGGCGAACACTGAAAACTACCGACTATAGTCGGCGAACACCGAAGATTACCGACTATAGACGGCTAACACCGAAGACTACCGACTATAGACGGCTAACACCGAAGACTACCGACTATAGTCGGCTAACACCGAAGATTACCGACTATAGTCGGCGAACACCGAAGACTACCGACCACCGACGTGCAATGTGGACACTATTCGGCGACGTGCCCCGTTCACTGGCATTACTCCGACGGAGCGGGCTGCCGTAACGAAAGGGTTAATTTTTTTCACGAACAATGAAAGTAGTGAAATGAAAAAAATTAAATATCTCAGCAACGGTAAGTTTTAGGACAGATATACCTTAGTACTTTTATACTCAAAATATGTTAATCTATCGAAATGGAGTATGAAAAATTAGGCGTTCCATTTAAAAAAACAAAAATGACCGCTAAATCTTCTATACGCCTTCACTTACAAGAACATCATTTATATCACGTTGTACAGTTTCTTAAGCCCTATAACTTTTGTAAGTAACATTTTCTCGTATCGTTTCAAATAAACAAGTTGTGGGCCACACTGTATATACACGTATCGTACAAATAAACAATATCGTTATACAATGATGTTTAAAAAAAAAGTATTAATAAGTTATTAATAAACCATACACACGTAAGTCCTGTGCGTTTTCAAGCTACGATCGATCATCGTTAAAAAAAAAGAATCTCCTCGAGCGAGGTTCAACCCATATTATTTATATACCATGTACGTAACATTTTTTTTTCTTCTCATCTCATTCATTCTCATATCCTATTATAATATTTACAGAACGAGACAACATTGAATACGACATTCATTCTGGTCGAATGAATCGGCCAGAAAACGCGAGGGACCGATGGTTCCTGATAAAATAATCCTGTACGTGTGTTTGTGTATCTTCGATCAACTTTTTAACACTTTAACCGCCACGTCACCCGTATGCAGATGACACACGAATTTCCATAGAAACTTGTCACTTGCGTTATTAATATCCTTTTTTTAATATCAGGTACTCGAAATTCTGAATAATAGAAATGACGAAGAATTGTAATAATAATTAGACAAGATCAAAATAAACGCTTTGCCTGACCAAGTATTCAGTACCTTAAGCGTGGCAGTCAACGTGTTAAAGAAAAACGTGATGCTAACATGACTTTACAAGATATGTTCAGTATTTTTGAGAGATGTGCGGGGCCGTCCAATGCCGTCGGGTACCCTGACTGTTCGGGTCGAGTCGGTAACGTTCGGACAGGCTCGGGTGGATACCCGTGACGTACGAATAACTCGGGTAACCCGTTTAACACTTTCCGTCCCGGACCGAGTAAATTTACTCCCGACGAGATTCAAAGGAGGTCGACATATAATTTAATGCCCAGCAGCCTTAAAACGCAAAGTATTCGCTCCTGAGCGCTCGAGACATCAAAAGAGCGCCGGCATCTATAAAATCGAACGAATTTATTTACCAATCCAATACATTTTTTTTTTTTTTTTTTTTTTTTTTAACATTACCAGACAAAGCGTTGCGTGCAGACAACCTTAATATAATATTCAACAGGAATAAAATTGTCTAGCAAAAACATATTTTATTACGCTCAGTAAATTGTACCGATTTCAAATAAAAATTAACTTAGCTTTGACTATAATTTTTCTTTCTTTGATTTTTAAGAAAACAATTTTTCATCACTGTATGCCGGAGCATGCCGCAGTCAACGGGTTAAACGAAATACTTTACTATAAATTGTACAATGATGCTCGAAGCTCAGAAGCAACATGTCATTTTATAATATTTCTGAATTACTTATACGAGTCATTGCATAAACGTATTTGTATAACCTTGTTTCTTATTATTATTTCGCTCGTGATTGTTTCTGTTTCTTTTCGTCAGAAGTTTCAAGTTCTGTGCGCTAGAAATCACCCGACGCTTGTGCATCTTTGCGACCCTGATCGACCGACTCTCGTCAGGAAAGTCTTTCGTGTACCACAAACGTCGTCGAATTACATAAGGACGCTCGATTTCGATTTTTCGTCGTTCAATAATTGCGCGAATTTCAACGACGAGGACAAGCTGAGTTTTCTCAAAAGCTCGCCGTGCAAGATCGCCGAACGATTTGAACGTTTTATCATCGGGACGGTTCCGTTTTATCTTTTATTCGAGATGTGTAATGATCGTTTTACCCTTTCGCTATGAGAAGCAATTAATTTGAATATTTGGAACGAAAGGAAGTTACCGAGTATCATAGGTGAATTTTGTTAGACTGACAAATAGTTCGATATTTATTTGATCATTGTATCTTAACACGTTGACGACCGATCACGGAAATCTCCGAGTTTAGCCGCCCGAACGTTGACGACCGATCACGGAAATCTCCGAGTTTAGCCGCCCGAACGTTGACGACCGATCACGGAAATTTCCGAGTTTAGCCGCCCGAACGTTGACGACCGATCACGGAAATTTCCGAGTTAAGCCGCCCGAACGTTGACGACCGATCACGGAAATCTCCGAGTTTAGCTGCCCGAATGTTGACGACCGATCACGGAGATTTCCGTTTTTCTACAACTATGTATACTTTAACGTGTTTTTCTTTACTTAAAATTGTTGGTTATATGATTCTATTTTTAACATTGTTCATTTTATTACAAACTGTTAAAACATAACCATAATAAAGCAATTTTAGTGCAGTAATGTCATTTGAGTTAAAAGCCTGTTTATATGCCCGGTCCTACGTGAAAGGATGGAGATCAAATACCCGGTCGTCAACGTGTTAATATTTTGAAAGTAATCTGGGATCTTGATGAATCTTTTATCTTTATCGTGAAACGTTTTGAAATATTCATATGACTTCGAATATTCGATTCTGAGAGTCTCAGAATTTTGTCAGAATTTTTGAAAATTCCGAAATCTTGAAAAAATGTTAGATTTGGATGAAAAAGACCCAGTTTGCGTATTAAATTGATAAATTGAAATATCATGTCGGTTATATTTGGTAAAAAGTTTCTTGAACGATTAAACGGTAATATTTTTATTTAAAAAGAAAAAGGGTAAATTCTATATTCGCCTATTATAAAAACTATCGTGTTTCACTTAACGACTAAATAAATTTCATGTTTTCATCAAATTGTACTCTGTTGAATCCAGATCGATCGGATCGTGACAAAGTTTTCGAATGGAAAATGCGTCGCTTTAAAAATACCTTGATTCCCGACACAGCTGAGGGTTTCGCAACGCGATTCGTCTCGAAGGCACAAAAGGTTAATCGATCGATTAAACTAAACATTTTTCTTCCTATTTTTTTCTTTTCTATATTTACAATTATCACCCTACGATCTCATCTATTCGACAACACGACATCGAACTGTCGAAGTTGTACCGAGTATCTCGTGAATCGTTATTCTAATCTCGAATATTCCGATCAGGGCTGTGAAAAATTCGGATATTCGAATTTGGATCATTTTCAGTTTGAATATTTTCAAATTTTGATAATTCCAGATTTTGGGGAATTTTACAATTCGGATAATTTCGAATTTTGGGGATTTTACCATTTTGATAATTATTATGAGTTTGGGGAATTTTACGATTTGGATGATTCTAGATTTTGGGGGATTTTACAATTTGGATAATTTCGAATTTTGGGGATTTTACCATTTTGATAATTATTATGAGTTTGGGGAATTTTACAATTTGGATGATTCTAGATTTTGGGGGATTTTACAATTTGGATAATTTCGAATTTTGGGGATTTTACCATTTTGATAATTATTATGAGTTTGGGGAATTTTACAATTTGGATGATTCTAGATTTTGGGGGATTTTACAATTTGGATAATTTCGAATTTTGGGGATTTTACCATTTTGATAATTATTATGAGTTTGGGGAATTTTACTATTTGGATAATTTTGAATTTAGGGGATTTTACAATTTGGATAATTTAGAATTTGGGGAATTTTACTATTTGAATAATTTAGATTTTGGGGGATTTTGCAATTTGGATAATTTAGAATTTTGAGGAATTTTACAATTAGGATAATTTAGAGTTTGGAGAGTTTTACAATCTGGAGAATTGTCCAATTTGAATAATTTCGAATTTGATTAATTCCAAATTCGAATATTCAAATTCCAAATTTAACTAACATTCAAATCTTCATCGTAGCCCTATATAACTTTGATAACCCCGAGTGTATAAAAGATCATTCAATTATCATTAATATAATTAATTATCCTTACAGAAATCGCACGATATACGAATGTTCGAAATCGAAGCTACACGATAATAATTCTTCAAAATCTTCGAAGAATCGAAAAAAGAAGGAAGAGGAGGTTATGTATGTATATCATCGTATGATCGAAGAAGGTGGTCGATGGATAGAAAAATCGAAACGAGCATCCGTTTTTTCTTTTCTTCTTCTTCTTCTTTAAAAATTCATACTTGCCCGATAAAAATGTTCGCCTTAAATTTTACGATCATTTCCAACAAACATTGCTCCCGTACAAAAGCTCTACTCTTGGTTTTCTACGTTTATTTTTTTATTTTTTTATTATTATTATTATTATTTTCCTGATCTAATTTTAAATTGCATACGACAACATGTTCTAAATGATGGTCCATTTCATTCACAGCGGTTCCAACAATTTCAAATAGTCTCTGAGTTTTCAACTACTATATATAATATATATACATATATATATATATATATATATAGTCGACATTTTACGTGTATATATACATATATAAATATATATATCTCAATAGTTTTCATTTGTGTATGTATATATATCTTACACGGGCACAACCATTATGTCAGAAGGATAATAAAAGGAAACATTTTCATTATATCAATTTAGTTTTGTCCAACTGAAACAACCTTCAAAAGATCTTCCGAGTTCCAACAAATGTGTACAACGCAATTTACAGGATGTGCTTCACGGCCGTATTTCTTTATAGTAGATTAGGAAATATATATATATTTATATATATATGTCTATATATGTAACAATTAATAAATAAGTAAATAATCTCTGATTAACATTAATCACACTGGTAACAAGTTATAAATTGTAAATTGTTAAACATTTAACAAGATCTTTTATCGGTTGTGCCCGTCAAGAGTGAGAGAAATAGATGAGATGAGATATGACAGAGAAATTACACGTCGAATTTGTCGAGTGTGTTACTTTGTATCGTGTCCATGTGTCTGGTGTGTGTGTGTGTGTTAACTTATTCATACTTCGTCAATATTAAAAATATACATTAAAATGTACGCAGAATATTTATCGTTATACACCGTTTAACAAGTTTCCCTAACTTTAGGAGGTATCGCTACGTATCGTTATTTCATTATTATTATTATTATTCTTTTACTCGTGTGTATTCTTACAGTGAAATAGATCGGTAAGCAAATGTAATGATCGCACTGTGCTTCGAGCGATTGCGACGTTCACCTTTTTTTTTGTTTCGTTTAATAAGATCAGAGATAATGGTGGATCCGTGGATCGTTTTACGATCAATTCTGTCGTGTAACGGGTTCGATGAAAGAACAATATGTACGAAACTTACACGAATGGATTTTGTGCTTCCTTTGCGAACAGAAAACTTGACTCTTACTGTACATTATTGAATCATAAATTTCGGTAACAATGTGTGTTTAACGATAATTAATTGAATCGTTTTATAACATTCTGTAGAAAATATTATTAATTTCATGGATTTTCTCAAGAGAAAACATTAAACTTATGATCGATAATGTATGTTATCGTTTGTGCCCGAAACGTTAAATAATAAATATAGATATGGTAAAAGTTTGTGCAAGATACATATGTTCTTGTTATATAAACGAAGCACAAAATGATGAATTTGAAATGCTTGTTACGGATTACCAGCTAATTCGACAATACGCAATCAATAAACAATTGTTATTTATCCAACGATCCACCTGTTACGATTAGAGATCCATGATCGATGCAAAGTATCGCAGATTATCATCTTTCTTAAGGATTCAATTCAGGCGTGGTACACTTAAGTTCAGAGATATATGTATATATACATAATATCAGTTCAAATACAATAAATTTTGCATCAATAGGAAAATGTTCTTTTTTAATAACTAGTGGATTTTCCCTTTAATACATTAAATCTTATTTTTTTTTTCTTTATGAAAAATAACAATTTCTTTATACTTTTCTTTTTCATCTTTGATAAAAAAGTGTGTTGGCTAAGAGATTGCACTTTGTGATCATCTTAAAAATTTGTGATTACTCATTAATGACTATACATTGTATCTTATGTTTCGCACACCGATTGTTCGTACAGTCATCAGATATACGTTTCTAATATACGTTAGTAAAAGAAACAAATTAATAACGAAGATTATACATGTTCTCTCGTAATAGAATCTTCGAATACGATTATAATATAAGACCTGACTTGCCAGGTTGTCGATTCATCGTGAGAAACATTGCCAAAACAAAATTGACAATTCCTCTAAATTGCAACAATAGGTACAACGAAACGTCACATATACATATATATGTATATACATATATATATTGTTCTCATCTTATTATCTATAAACCTTATTTTGTTATCTTGTATCTTTTCTTTTTATTCTCCCTGTCTTCTTCGCTTAGAATTGTACGTACATGTTTTCTTTACGTTGAAAAGGCTCATCGATGAGAAAGATAGAGAGAGTGTTACGTTGTGCAGACAACATGGACAAGTCAAGCCGAAGGAGGGCCACAAATGGTGCCAGGCACTATTTATTCAATATACCGTTTGTGTATTCCATTAATTACGTTAATCAATTACAAGTAATGTACCAAATAACAACTCTTGAGAGCAGTTCACACCAGGATAGGATCCTGAGACTTGAGTAAAGCATAGGCTGAGACCATCTCGAAGCGGTTTTGTCAATTAACAGGAAGAAAGATGATTCTTTTTATTAGTATACAATTGCAACCCTCTATCGCCAGAAACAATTATACGTATCGTATTTTTCTCTATAAGAAACATTTTACAAACGTGTGTACACTTCTAATACATATTTTTTTTTTCTTTTTTATATTACATTTTCATGGTGATTCTAATTATCGTACAGAGAAATTGTGTGCAATGAGAGAAATTCAACGTGAACACAGGTTACGATGAGAATCCATTGATTTCCATTCGTTATATGCTTGTTCGAGAAGCAATCTGTTGTTTGCGTAATATAATTTTAGGCTTTCGAAGGGTTGCAAAGCTTTCTTCCTTTCGCGTTGTTACCTCATTTTCTTTCTTCATATCAAATGTGCAAAATACTTGTGGAAAATGTATACAACAATATTGTTACGTACGCATACGTATACGAGCTCGTGTGAATATAACCTTTTTCAATCTTTTTTTTTCTTTTTTTTTTTTTCATTTTACCATTTTAATAATCAACACTATATAATATGCTTATTTCACATATAATATGTATATATATATCTCGTCTATTACCTCGTAATAATCAATATATATATATTACTTTTTTCTTCCGATTGTGTTCGTCTTCTACACACTGTATAACCGTAATTATATTTTCCGAGTACAACAGCCGATTATCATTTCATCAGTTTCATTAGCGGACATAGACCGTTAATTAGTTCGCTAAGAACAAAGTAAACACATTCGAGGAGAAGAAATCAAATGACACTCAACGAATCGTTAAAAAACAAAAAGAAAAACGAAGATTAAGACAATCTACGATACGTATATACTCTTTACATAATAAAAGTTACCGCGATCGGTTTCATGATCGCAAATTAAAATAAAAGTACGGTTTTTCATCATCATAAAAAAAAAAAAAAAGAAAAAGAAAAAAAAGGGAAAGAAATGTTTGCGATTATAAAAATTGTAAGATTAAAATTTATACACTAATTCGAATATCATTATTCTCTGACTAGGCATTCAATTAAGAGAGAAAATTACGTTTATTCGCTCTCGGGCATTCGCATGTGTGTAAGGTGTGTTCGTGTAAAAAACATCAATTAACGGATTATGCCGCGATTTGTCTACCTACCGTAACGCACGAAAAAAAAAAAGTACAATTAATTTGTAAATCTCTAAACCGTAAAAATCATAGACGTTCGCAAAGCTCTTTGAAAATTCGGTTGTCGATGCACTTATCCCCCTCCCCCCTTCCCCCCCAAAAAAATGCCTGAACGTAACAATTTCCTTTTCCTTTCTTTCTTTTATTGCGAGAAAAAAAAAAGAAAAGAAAAAGAAAGGAACACCCTTGCCACGAACGACAAGTATCAAAGACACAATATGCCATATCACGAAGAGAATGACAATGAATTTTTTTTTATGACATATATACAAACAACTTTGTAATTTATATACATGAATATATATGTATTGTATATATTTATGTATCCACAGTATATATACACACGCACATGTTATATGCGTGTACATATATATATATATATAAATTTATACGTGTAACGCTTCAACATTATGGCACCGTATTTTTTTTTTTTTAATCGTCAAACAAATGTGTGTGTACGTGTTTGCGTACGTGTACGTGTTTGTGTGTATGTGTGTGAGCTTCAAAATATAAACAATTTTGTGTGTGTGTGTGTGTGTGTATTCCGTCCACCAGCCCAGGCGGACTGCGAGGATCGTTCTCACGTGTGGCGCACCCTAAACCCAAAACTGGTCGAACGTGTTCGTGTACATAACAAGTTTTCAACTTTCGAGTCCTGGAACTTGTCACAAGCACTATACGCCGTTGTACGCGAAGGTATGAAACGATCGAGCGTGACCGTACGATCGGCATTAAGTCGCCCAGCCCTCGGTGATCCTGGAACGTTTCATCAACGGCCCGTTTTCATAGTCCGAGCTGTTGCCGCCGTTGCCAGCGGCGCTCCCGTGGCTCGATCTGATGTCGGCCACGCTACCGCTGCCAGGCGACGGTAAATTCGTCGGCGTTATACTGCCAGAATGCGACGGCGGTGGATTACTGCTCGGTCTGCTCGACACCAGGTTCAACGATTGCGGACCAGGATGTGATACATGATGTGGAGGCGGTCCACCCGTACTGGACGACGGGCCAACGTTCAGAGTCGTGTGATGAAGGCTACCGGTGTTGCTTGGCCCGCTGCTACTCGAACCGCTGTTGCCACCGTGAGGATCCCTGGGTGGACTGATCGGTTCACTTTTTATCTTTACCGGTAACGGCGATGTGGCTGGCGGCGGTGTACTGCTCGACACAGCTAGATGAGGAAGACCACTGTAATCAGAGAATGAAAAAAAAGAAACGTAAGATGGAGTTGCAAGGATTTGTTGCCCTTCGTTTAAAGGATCTCTGTGTTAGTAGTTTATCTCGTTCCGTTTTAGAACACACCGCCACTGGACTGAAAGAGTATACATTGTTAGCCAAAAGTACGATTTTTCAGGAGTCAGGAATAATTTTGTTACGAATGGTACAAGGTGTCTTTCAATGATTGTCGTTAGTTCGTAAGAAGTAACCCATCAGGGAAGGAAAGTCTTGTATTCGTGGCTGTTAGTATACGTACATTGAAATGTGAAATTCATTAATTCCCTTTGCATAAACAAACCAGTGAGTTTGATCAAGTATTTGATCGATGAAAAGCGTTAAAATGGAATGAGAATGTTTGACATGATCCAAATGTAATACAAACAACTATCCACACAGGAAAAAAAAAAACTATAGAACTCCAGTGAAGGTTACTCGTTATATATCCAAAGTGAAACTACTGTACACAAAGTGTACAGAACCAACTGGACATATAGTTTTCTTTCGTAACAATAATTATGAAATATGATTTACCTGATGCTGGACATGGTGGCTGCCGAATACATTGATAAGTCATCAACGTACCTCTGATGAGACCATGCTAAGCTTCCAAGGTCCGAGGAATAATCCGTTGGTCCAAAGCTAGAATATCCAGTTGGAACCGATGGTGTTTGTAGCGCCACTACTGGTGTATTCAATGTGGATTGACCATGGCCACTCTGTAACGAAACCAAAGCAGAACAGAAGAAATTAAACCCAAGGTATTTCTCAGTTATTCAGAAAATTGAAATTTCTAACAATCGTAGCTCCCTTTGGAGTTTAATTAACACGTCGAGCTAGTCAGACACGATAAATTCCTAATTATTAAGGATGCAATCGATTAATTTTCAAATTTAACCTTTCAATTCGATAGCCAGCATTATTAGCTTAATTGTAGGTGTTGATGGAAAACGTAAGACGATTGTCTGTCTCCATAGACGCCCTTGGCTCTCGCTAGCGTTTATCCGGCATGCGATTCGGATATTCAGAGTGATTCTCTCGTAGCCGCACCACGAAGAGATTGTCCGCTGGCACGTGACAATGCGGACCTCTCCTATTAGTATTTGTGTCGCCACTACTACTATAGCGTCGCTGTTGCTATTAGTATTAGCATCAGTATTACTATTAATATTTCTGTCGGTATTACTACTAATATTAGTGTCACTGTTACTATTAGTATTAATATCGCCACTACTATTACTATAGCGTCACTGTTGCTATTAGCATTAGTATCAGTATTACTATCAATATTACTGTCGCTATTAATATTAGTATTAGCGTCACTACTACTATTACTATAGCGTCGCTGATGCTATTAGTATTTACTATTAATATTACTGTCGCTATTAATATTAGTATTAGCGTCGCCACTACTATTACTACAGCGTCGCTGTTACTATCAGTATTACTATTAATATTTCTGTCGCTATTACTATTACTATAGCGTCGCTACTACTATTACTATTGAATCACTGTTGCAAGTAGTATTAGTATCAGTATTACTATTAATATTCCTGTCGCTTTTAATATTAGTATTAGCGTCGCGACTACTATTACTATAGCGTCGCTATTGCTATTAGTATCACTATTAATATTACTGTCGCTATTACTAATAGTATCAGTGTCGCTTTGTTCGGTTCGGTGGCCGCCAGGTGGCTGCAAGATAGGTGTTCTCGTTAACGGTCGTCCGGCATACCGTATCCAAGGCGTCCGTGACAGGCATCGGTTATCGTCAGGCCCACTGACGAGTCTGGCAGTCGATCCAAAGACGAAACGCCGATTCTTACATAACATTAACCCTATCCACGGTTCGTTTCATATCACGTTTTCTCAATTATTCGATTGTACAAAATTTCGGCTGTCAGTCACCGGTGACTGACGTGACGCTTAACGTGTCAATTCATACTCTATTGTCGTTCGAACGTCGATTTATCAACTTACATCGTAACTAGTTTCATCGGAAAGAGGTTGCGCAAGGGGTGTTGGAATAACTACTCGAAGATTAGTCCTATGAGGATGAGGTGGCGGTGGTGGAGGCGGAGGTTGCGGCGAATGTCTCGATTGATTACTGCCTTTGTTTGCGATGCCTCCACCGACACCTAACGCCGGCGAAGGTCCTGGACTAGGTGAACCTCCCAACGGTGATGCCGATGGTGGATAACCGTTGCTCATTTCCAACATCGCTCCTGGTGGATACACTGAACAAAACGGTGGATCGTTAATACTTGTTCTTGCTTCGTTTAACTTCGATCGATGATAGCTACACAGGTGGAATTAATTCTGGACACTTTGAATAATAATAATAAAAAAAAAAAAAAAATATTCTTTATTTCATATTTATGCAGAATATGTATATTCTGGTATGCTGAATTGATACCGTAATATTTTTATGGTAATCGATAATGTTTATACTAAATATCGTAAATGTTTGAAAATTTTAATTAAAAAAAAATCTAAATCAGTCGCAATCAGGATATCCAATGAAATATTAATTTTTTTTCTACCTCCTTTGATGTGTTGAAACTGTAATTATTATTGTACAGGCTGTCCCACGCCAAGCGTTATGGAGCCGTTATTACAAAATTATTGATCGTACGAAAAATTGTTAATATGGAAATTGCATGGTAAAATGGGAAGCATGTTTTGGTAGAAACGAATATTTTTTTACATTGTTATTTTACAAGATACGACGGTCAAGTTTCGTTTTTCAAATGGAACCATACATTTTTTGTCGGACTATTTGATAGTGCTTTTCAAAACGAATTCACTGACCTTTAATGTATCTACCCGATTTTAATTAGTTTTCAAGATATAGCGCTTACAAATGTACTAATAACACTTGAACTACCAAACGGGTCAAAATAACTTGCTTTACATTTCTTCTTTTAAACGATTATGTTTAATTAAATCGCTTTTCGTCAAGATAAAGAATCATTCTATTCTATATGTAAGTTTACCTTTGATAACTGCATTATTTCGCTTTCCAATTTATTTTCAACTTAACACTTTATCGACCGGTCTCACAATCAGTAAGGATCAGCTTACTCTTCATCTGCACGATCTTTATCCATTGTAAACGGTAAAAAATATTATAATTACTAACAAAACAGTAAATCCCACTGAACGAAAACCGTCGATAGCTAAAAGCCGATTAATAGGCTATCGGTCGATAAGCGTTGGCAATCGAAAAGCCGATTAATAGGCTAACGGTCGATAAAGTGTTAAAAGTTATAATACACCGAACGTCGATAATTCTAGTGTTATAAGTATGTCTGTAAACGGTCTTTTTACTAATTTTATTTTATTTTATTTTTTTCCATATAAACGACGCCCTAGGCCGTCTGTCCACGGATAGACGCGTATTAGAGAACGACGTCGCTTTACTCTACGCTTCGTGGACGGTCTTCTATTACTTTCCATTGCCCGCTGCACGAAAGCGTACAGTGCCGTAGAGCAAGCGACGTCGCGTGGACAAACGGCCCTAAAATTAGAAAACAATGATTAATAGAATATAAAATAATTCGAATAAACGCGTTTGAGGAAAAATTGATAAGTGTCCAGAATTTAATCCCATTAAATATAACATTCACATACCTGAGTCTGTTTCAGAAGACGACGGTCTTGGAGAAATGCTGGTATGGGCCATTTGAGGACTAGATCCAAGTAGAGATTCGCCATAACTATTCACTGGTACGGATACAGGTAGAGTGTAATTAGATTGTCCCTGAAATTGCAGCGAAACAACAATGATACCATTAATGTTGATCATCATTGTAGTATGTTTTGGCAATTGATAAAAGGTCCTCGTTACAAGTTTACGTCATCGATACACCTTGCCCCACTTTTGTCAGATAATATCGTAGATATGAAGAAGAAGAAGAAGAACGCATCCAAGGAGCAAAGAAATATGAAGATAAAAATCGAATAAAGAAGAAAATACGAATCTATGGAATTTCAGATACCTTAATTTTCCAAATTTTAGGTACAATAACTCCAAAGGACGGTAAAAGTGACCCCGAACCAAATTGAACGGGGTTAATATACCATTCGATAGGTAATTCGAAGAAATCCCTTTTCACAAAGTTTCGACCCGGTATCTCTACTGCATGGGTAATTAAGGAGTGCAAATTATTTTTCGGTTTATCCGTAATATCTCCCGTTCTGCTCAACACAAAATTATGAAAAAAATCATGGTTATTCTATCAATCGATGTACACATCGGAGAATTTTTGCAGAATTTTTCGGATGCAAATTCGATTTTTAAAAAATTCGGAAATATTTGAACCGTTGATTTTTTATCGAAGTTATCAAGTGACCACGTTTATATTTATACAGTATGAAGCTCTCGTTAAAATTAGTAATCCCTAATTTTTTCCGATTTTTCGAAGGAGTGGAACGTAGTCAAAAAAAAATAAGAAATGATTAAAAAATTGAGAAGAATCTTTATATTGCCTTAATCACGAATTATCTAAACGTAGAAATCAAAAGTATGATACAACTTCCTGACATTTGCAAAATTACTGATCTCTCGTGTTTTTCTAAGGACACGTGCACTCCCATCGTCGTCTCTTGCTTGCCAAAATAATTAAGAATACCGCATTAAACGTTACGAGGTAGGTTTAGCACCATAAGCTGAGCAAATCGAGTGAAAAACAGATTAACGTCTCGACGGAGATTCACGTTTACAAAAGTTTCCAACAAACGTAACGAATCGTGAACGATCGATTCGGAAGATTAAGAAAAAAAAAAAAAAAAAAGAAAAAGAACTTACGAGTCGCGTTCTGGTAATAAATTAAAACGATGCGAATTAAATCGAACCGCGTCACTGACAAATTGCTTGATAGCGGACCTGTTAAAAGCTAATAAATAGAACCACGAGGATCTAACGAATTGCTACCAGTCATGTGAAAACTCGAGGACAGAGGTTCCCAAAGAGAAACGTCGATATCCATGGTAAGTATCGAGGAGGAAATTTCAGGCATCGTCAAATTTTGGAGATTACTGATTACGATTATCTGGGAATTTATGCGATTTCAGATATCATTGTTTCAGATTTTGGAGATTTCTGATTACGATTGTCTGGGAATTCATGCGATTTCAGATACTGTTTCAGATCTTGAAGATTTCTGATTACGATTGTCTGGGGATTCATGCGATTTCAGGTATCATAGTTTCAGATTTTAGTGACGACTGATACCTACAGTAGAAATCTAAACAATTCCAGACACTATAGTTTTAAGTTTTAATAATGACTAATAGTGACTAAAAATGACTACGTAGGTATTAGAGATACATGGAATTTCGGGTAGTATATTTTCAAATTTCAGTTATAATTAATACTAATACCTACTGAGGAGAACTGTGGAATTTCAGGTACTATATTTCCAAATTTTAGTTATAATTAATACTAATACCTACTGAGGAGAACTGTGAAATTTCAGGTACTATATTTCCAAATTTCAGTTATAATTAATACTAACACCTATAGAGGGAAACTGTGGAATTTCGGGTATTTTTCAGTTATAATTAATACTAATACCTACACAGAGAAACCGTGGAATTTCAAGTACGATAGATCTAAGTTTAATCGATGGTTAATGCCTCCTACAGTACAAACCTATGGAATTTCAGATATTATATTTCCAAATTTCAATTACCGTTAATACTAACACCTACTAAGGAAAACTGTAGAATTTCGGATACTATATTTCCAAATTTTAGTTATAATTAATATTAACATCTACAGAGGGAAACCGTGGAATTTCAGGTACTATAGATCTAAGTTTGAGCGACGACTAATGCCCCCTACAGTACAAAACCTCTGGAATTTCAAGTACTATATTTCCAAATTTCAGTTACAATTAATACTAACACCTGCTAAGGAAAACCGTGGAATTTCAGGTACCATAGATGTAAGTTAGAACGATGACTAATACCTCCTACAGTACAAACTTATAGAATTTCAGGCACCAAAACTCCAAATTTGAATAACTCCATACAATTGCAGGCAACCATGATTCTAACTTTCAACATCGCCTAATCGTTCCAAATTTCTCGGAGGAAATCTCCTCGAAATCATACAATCACGAAGGAATTCATCTTCAAGCATCCAGAACGAGTTATCTCACAAACGTCCATCGAATTATCAAGGTCGACCAGTGTACCAAAATCATCCGAGACAATGTAACAATCGGATCGTTGATGGCTGTCGGTTCCATACTTACCCGTGTGCCGTTATGTTGGTGCCTCTGCATCATCAGCTGAAACTCCTCGTCGATCTTCGTGTATTTAGCTTCGGTACGAGGCGTGAGATTGTACTCGATCGCGTCCGGCTCCGGGCTTTCTGGAGACATGGCACCCTTATTTTCCTTCTTGTTGAGTGCCTGCAAGTGTCAGCAGACAGGTTCACGTGACCACACCGCCCGAGGGCACTCAACCTTCGCATGCACGTTAATTTAACGCTAACTGCGCGACTAGAACCTCCTCTAATCTCGCCATTTTTTCGTCTTTTTCGCCACGTCAATTGCCATCTCTCTTTCTCTCTGTGTACTTAAACCATTCGCATCTGGTTGTTGTTCTTGTGTGTGTGTATGTGTGTATTATACATATATTAATATGTACAGGGTGTCTCGTTATAATCTTTCCACGCGATTATCTCGAATAATAAAGCAGACAAATTACTAGGGAAACTGTAGAACAAGTTGAACAAGTCATTTAGGGATAGAATCAAGTGTTGCATAAATGTTCAAGGTCGTACATTTGAATTTAAAAGATAAGAAACATTTTCTGAACGTGCAGTGAAGACATTTCAACATCCACGTAATGTAGATCAATGGATTCGTCTTGAGGTAAGCTATGTGTCTAGCACAGGGATGGCCAACCCGCGGCCCGCCTTGAACATTTCACCGGCCCGCGAGATTCATCACACTTTTACAAAATATATTTATTTTATAATGACCAAAGTAGAGAAAACCAATGTATTAATAAAAAAAATACATGATTTTTGCATACATATATTCAAAAATTAACCGTCGAAATTATGAGAAAAAATTAACTTTGATTTTAAAATAATATTCTTGCGAATATATGACAGATATTGCCTGTTTTATTTATGAGTTTACAGTTGTGTTTCAATTTTTCACTCCAAAAAGGTAGTGGGTCTAAATCTAATATGGGGATGTATGTATAATTTTATATGCGGCCCGCGGAGTTACGATGCATTTCCAAAGTGGCTCGCAAAATCATTTGGGTTGGCCAGCCCTGGTCTAGTATGAAAAAAAAAAAACTACGTTTCCATTTAAAGGAACAAAGGTCCCATCCAGAAAAAAACAGTGTGCACCATTGAATGTTCCCCTTCAGATAGAGCATATTTCGTTTAAACATTTTTTTCGAATAATCAATATTTTGCAGAATAATCGCGTGGAAACATTATAATGAGACACCATATATATATATATATACTGGGTGTTAAAGAAAAAACCATTCAATATTTATATGGTATATAGGACGGACTGTACCGAGTAAAAAAGCTTTAGTAAACATAGGTCGAAAGGTGAACCGTTGAGAGAGCACTTTACACGTTGACTGGCACAGTGAAAACGGACGTGTGTAGTCAGACACGTTGAAATCCTAATTATTAACAATACAATCAACTAATTTTCAAATTTAACCTTTCAAAACGATAGCTGGCATTATTAGCTTAATGCCAGCCAAATTTTGTTAATTATTTGATTGTAAAAAATTTCGGATGCCGGTCACCGGTGACCCCCCATGGCAGCCAACGTGTTAAGAATAGAATCAAGTAATTTTCAAA
The DNA here is from genome assembly GCA_943735885.1 of Stelis phaeoptera. NCBI lineage: Eukaryota > Metazoa > Arthropoda > Insecta > Hymenoptera > Megachilidae > Stelis > Stelis phaeoptera. The sequence goes on along the minus strand of OX030932.1, from coordinate 13,904,927 downwards.
TTTAACCTTTCAAATCGATAGCTAGCATTATTAGCTTAATGACAACGCTATCCGTGGTTTGTTTCGTCGTTTCTTTTGTTAATTATTTGATTGTACAAAATTTCGGATGCCGGTCACCGGTGACCCCGTGCGCAGTCTTCAGTATTCGGGGCGAGTTTTGTCTGAAAAACGCGACACTGCTTTTGGAAGCAAAATGATTTGTGCTCATAATTGTTTGTAAACAGAGGTAAGCTAAACGATAGCACTTCTTGTAACTATTGGCTTAATTGTTGTGGCCGGTGACTGTAGTCACCCGCATAGTAGCGAAAGGATTAAGGGTATTATAAAGCCCTTAATTTGTTTCAGTTAGAATTTCACTTTCACGGTCGAATATCTGAATACGGTATGAAAATGAAGGGCTAAGGGAAGAACCAGTCGTATTCCTACTGTTTAATTATAATTAAAGGAAATTGTTTCGTTTGGGACTAGGTGTTTTTTATTTAACGTCTCGAACTTAGTTTTGTTCCACGTTGAACGGACAGACATAAAGTTGCTTCGTTTCATTCTCTTCTATCCTGTTGCCCGGTACGAACCAGTTAAATATTGCAACGAGACTCGGTTTATTATTTACGATCAATGAACCCAACGGCACAATTACTTTCCCCCTCGATCGATAACGGATAGGTACCTTTTGTCACCGATACCAGCCAAGTAATGATATTTCTACGTTTTGTTTCAATAGAAATTTAGAAAGTCTAAATTTGTGTCCACCGTCGTAGAATTGCAATTATCTAAACTGTCTAACGATATTGTTCATGAATTTCTTGGCAATGTAAAATTCTGTCAAAAAGAAATTTTATGATTCTGAAGAATTCTCAAATTCAATGGCAAGAAGATAAAAAAAAAGAGTCAAATATACTTCTGCTTCAATTTGGATATTTGTGCCCATAATTATGAAAGTAGTCTAAGTCAATATTATATTATTTTAAACTATTTTTAAATTATTTTATAAAAATTATTTTATAAACTATTTTTAAATTATTTTATAAAAATTATTTTATAAACTATTTTTAAATTATTTTAAACTAAATTTATTCAATGTAATTTTTTTTATAAGAAATATGACAGACCACTTTTATAATTATGGACACATTTATCTATGTAGTAGGATGGGCCGAGAATATTGCGGAAAAGTTGCGAATTTCGGAGACTAAATAGGGGTAAAAAGTGAAATAAAATCGGTATATATCTTCTGGTCGCGCATAGATACTTTCTTAGCTACAGCCTGGCAACATAAGATATAAACCGATTTTATTTCTTTTTTTTTTTTTATCCCTTTTTAGTCTGTCCAATTCGCGGTATTACGACTTGAAACAAATATTTTGAATTTTTTCGACCCATCCTATTATTTAGGTCGTTGCCGGAAGTTGATGACTATGCCATCTCGACGATCGAGACACGTGTTATATACTCGGGTAAATGAGAGATTTCGCGATGGAAAAATTGCACGATACTCTCGTATCATCAATGGTTATTAATTTTTTTCTTTTTCTTTTTCTTTTTTTATCGACCATTCAAAATTATACGAACGCTTCCTGTGCTCCATACGTCTGTATGTACTTACATATAAAAAAAAGAAGAGAAAAAAGAAACGATAAAAAACACAGTTCCTTCAATTTTATGAATTCATAGCCGAACGCTTCGTTTCGTTCTATTTTTTTTTTATGCATTACAAGCATGAGTCTCGCAAAATTTCCTTGAAAAAAAGAAATAAAGAATAAGCGACACGTAATTCGTCCTTTGCGAAACGAAAGTTTCCAAAATCCTCGCGATACGGAATATTCCGTAAATTGCCACTATGGAATTCTTAATAAAACTTGAAGATTTTATTGAAAAAATCATAATTTGTTTTACAAACGGGAATGGATTCAGAGGGAAACGGAAGCTCGTCATAGAATTAGGAAATTTTAAATAAAATTGATTGAAATTTGGAAGAGAAATGATTATTTTTACTACCATCTTGATTTTATTATCCCATTGTATTTTGAGAAATAAGTTACGAAAATATTAATTTTAAATTCTGTACACAAAGATTAAGAAATATTTCTAGATTCGCCCCTGATTACAATAAAAATGAATTTTTCATTTCTTTTACAAACAGAGGTGGATTCAGAGAGAAACGATAGCTCATTATATTGAGATTTGGAAGAAAAATTATTATTTTTATTACCATCTTAATTTTATTATATTTTGAGAAATAAGTTATGAAAATATTAATTTTAGATTCTGTACACAAAGATTAAGAAATATTTCTAGATACGTCCCTGATTACAAAAAAATAAAAAAATGAATTTTTCATTTCATCTTTTCATAGCTCGTCATAGAATTAGGAAATTTTTAATAAAATTGATTGAAATTTGCAAGAAAAATTGTTATTCTTACTGTCATCTTAATTGTATTATATTTTGAGAAATAAATTACGAAAATATTAATTTTAGATTCTGTTATTATTACTTTTGTATTATTCTTTACTCTTATCAGTGTTTGTTTCTTTTGTATCAATGAAACCTCCTGCGTTATACATAATAAAAATCAATCAATTTAAGATTCTGTACAAACAGATTAAATAATATTTCTAGATCCCGTCCCTGATTACACACAGGGATGAATACACAGGATGAGGCGCCCCTACTCAAAAATTAAGAAACCTCGAAAAAAAATCAATTTAACTTTATCGAACCCTATTTTCAAAACTTTACAAAATAAATTTAAATCTCACAATCGTTTCCAAACGAACACACCGAAAACAAATTTTTACATATTTCAACTTCAAAAATGCTTCCCGAAATCCCAATTTTAAATCTCATCGAAGCGATCAAAATAATTCATCTCACGAATCAAGCGAATGAATAAATGATAGAAAAATCACGGACAAAAAGAGTTTGCAAATTAGCGCGAGGAAAAGATAAGAAGATTTTTAAAAAATAACGTTTACACTCGAATTGAAAGAGGTTAAGATAAATAATCATCGATGATTACATTTAGAATAATATCGTTTTGCCTCCTATTAACACTCGAACTACCAGCGTTTCATGTATAGCGACTTTCGAGTGGAAAATAAAATAGAAAAAGAAATAAATAAAGAATGAAATATATATTACTGATAGATTTTAGAATTCAATTTAAAAGAAAAAACCCTGAAACCAATCATTTTCACTGGTTCCGGTAGTTCTAGTGTTTATCACTTGTCAGGATATGAAGCGAACACGAATACTCTTATCCAGCTGGAAAATCGTTCGTTAGTTTCATGGAGCAATCTTCTTTAGTATTAAAATCGAACGACTTTAAACAGCGTGGTGCAACCACCGATAATGTGGTGTTCATCTTAATCGGCCTTGAAAATACAGAGAGACACATACGCTTCGGCCGTGTTCTGACATATTATTTAGAATTGAGATGAATGCAAAACGAACGTGTTCCCTTGTTTTTTTTTTTTCTTCTTTTCTCTTTCTTTATTATTATTGTTTGAAACGAAACATCTGAATTTAAGACACGTTCCTTTCTCGTTTCGCGGAGAAAAAGAAAGACGTTGTTCGATATCTAAAACGAAGGATCATATATGGTCGAGGACAAGTGGATGGAAAACTTTGTGCATTAAGAAAGAATAGCATGTTTTTTTTTTTTCCTTTACGAACGCAGTGAAATTTTTCAAACAGAGAGGAATCTTAATGTTACGCGGTCAAGAGGAATAGTATTATATTTTATATTATGGTTATACTGTTTTCTATTGGATTTAACACGTTGAGCGCGGCAACCAGTTTTAATGTTCTTTCCGTTTGGCTGGCGGCGAACGAGCGCTCAATTATATTGTATTATATTATATTAAATGTATTTTTTAACGTTGACACTGCCCGTCCCGCGTACTAACGCCACCTATACGAAAAGTTTGAACTTTGGAAATTTTTAATTTAAAATTTAGAAATTTGGAAAATTGAGATTCGAAAGTTAATATTTAGAAAATATGATATTTGGACATTTGGATATTTGAAATTTAGAAATTTGGAAATTTGGCAATTTGAGATTTGGAAATTTGGTAATTTGAGATTTGGAAATTTGGAAATTTGGTAATTGTAAATTTTAAATATAGAAATTTGGATAATTGAGATTTGAAAGTTCGAAATTTAGAATTTTGGAAACTTAAAACTTAGAAATTTGATACTTGTATTTGGAAATTTAGAAATTTGGAAATTTGAAATTTAGAATTTTGGAAACTTAAAACTTAGCAATTTGATACACGTATTTGGAAATTTAGAAATTTGGAAATTTGGAAATTTGAAATTTAGAAACTTGAGATTTGAAAGACCGAAATTTGGAAATTTAGGAATCAAAAATTTAGAAATTCGAAATTTGGAAATTTAAAATTTAAAATCCAGAAATTTGGAAAACTGAGATTTGAAAGTTCGAAATTTGAAACTTTGGAAACTGAAAATTCAGAAATTTCCAAACGAGAAGTCCACTGTCAGTCCCCAGGAACTGATGCCGTGCTCAACGTGTTAAAGAAATTATGAAATTTTTTCAAATTTCGCGGTCAAAGAAACATTAACCTTGACCAAAAAAAGAAACAAAAATTCAAGTTAAAACTGCTTGCAAATTTTTCAAAGGATTAACCTTTACTTACTCGTACGGGCTTCCACATAGTTTACCTCTTGATTCACCAATTTTAACAATATATTTTAACCCTTTTCAATTATCCTAAATTTAATCTCGATCCCATACGAGTAATTAAGGATTAAATGGTCTAACAAGCATCCTGGCGCTCTCCGTCTTCCCGTCTTTTCGATCACGAAAGGATCGAAAAATTGAGTCGGAATGCTGAAAATTACTTGCGGAGAAATCGGCTCACCTCGATGATATTCTTGTTGGTGAGGGACTCATGGGGTTCGTTGTACTCGGTGTACTTGAGAAGAACCTTGTCCATGTCGGTGCTGGCATACTGATACAGCTTGTTACTCGAACTGAAGATAATCAGGGCGATCTCGCAGTCGCACAGTACCGACAATTCGTACGCCTTCTTCATCACTCCGAATTTCCTTTTGTTGAAGGTCACCTGTTGCCCGACAAACGATCGATATTATACAAACTGTAACCTCGTGTTTTTCCGATTTTAACCCTTTGCACACCGCTGTCCCATCTGAGGAGACATACATACATATATTTCATTTACCGGAGTATTTTAAAATACGGTATTTAAATTTTATTTCTATTGGAACGCAGACAATCGATGAAAGGAATAAAAATAAATAGGCTCGTAAGCATTTGCAACTCTTTCGTTCCAAAACAGGACGTTTGATTTTCGGAAGGTTTGCTGGAAAAGTAGATTAAACGCCGCTTGGCATTTTTGAAGGTGGAACAAGACAAGCACCAAAAGCGCTCCTTGGCACTTTTGAACGGGGAAACAGCAAAGACTCGTGGCACTCAAACGGTTAAGCTAAACAAAATGTTCGATTTTTTCAAAATCCTACAGCAGAAGTGGGGAACCGTGCGGCCTTCATAAAAGCTAGCTCGTGTATTAATTAATATTTAATTATATAGATCTTAATATTATTATTTTTCTATTGTATTTCTTTAAAAATACTTCTACTAATATCATTTTTATTTCAAGTGGTATTTGAATATGTAGTTGTTTATTAAAATTTAAAGATCTGGATGAATATATATATATATATATATATGTGCTTAAATAAATAAAAATACCAACAGATGAAATATAAAAAATTATAACGGCCTCCTTAATTACTGCCTAATTTAAATATGGCCTTTAATGGTAAAAAGGTTCCCCACCTCTGTCCTAGAGTGACCTAACCCCTTAACTCGATTCTTAAAAGATCGACATTTTGTGTAGAATTTCATTTAGAATTTTATGCCGCTGTTTCAGATTTTAAGGGTAACAAGAACAACGATACCGAATTACAATTAACAGGGATATTCGCGATATCGATTGAGCATTTCAAACACTTTTATCAATGACATGATGGTGGTTGACCTTTTATTTTGATTCCTTCGGTAATGAAACACGCACGCAATACGATCCCGAGTAAACGTTATATAATGAACATGATTACTCTACATTAGTATGAATCATTGGTTCAAGTTATTACATAGAGTTTTTTTTTTCCCCCCCTTACACGTTGATATTATTATTCAGTCAAATTATTATCAGTTGCATTTTCACGCTAAACCGTATACGGCTCGAACAACGCTGCAAAAAATTAGTGAATTTAATTGGGAGCTTTTGCCGCATCCTGCTTACTTCCCGGATATTGCTTCAAATGATTTTCACTTATTTCGTGCTCTTACCAAATTTTTTGCTAGGGAAAAAGTTCAATTCTCAACAGGATATACAAGATGAACTTTTAAGTTTTTTCTGCATCAAAAACATAGTCTCTCTATAGCAATGGAATTAAAAAGCTACCTGTAAGACGGCGAGAAATTGTAGATAATGGAGAGAAATATATCATTGATTAAAATGTTAAATTGTGTTTTATTTACACTATTTAAAAATTTCACAAAAATGCGCACGAACTTTTCGACTGACCTGATAGTTTTATGGATAAGAAAAATCGATTCTTCTGAAAAATTCGAAACCAAAAGGTCGATATAAAAACTTGAATTAGTGAGAATTCGGGATAATCAAATACCAAAGAATCGAATCGAAATTAAACAATCGACTGGGAGTACTTTTAACGTCATATTTTCCCTCGCGAAGTATAATAGTTTCGTTTGGTAAATTTACTGTGAAATGATTGAACACGATGCCGAACGCGTTTATCAGTGATAATTTGACGGGGTTATCTTACCTGACGATTCCGTTCGTCCGTGATGCGGGAAATTTGAATCTTCTTCCGACCCATTTTTGCACGGCGTTGTGGAGATGGGACAGCTCTTCGGAACCACTGGATAGAATATTAAAAACACTGCAACAAAAACAATACAAACACTGTTATCGTTTAATTATACGAAACGGAATGTAACAGAAAGGATTATTTTCTTCAACAAGGAAATATCACAAAATCTGTAGAATCAGGTATATTTTTTTAAGTTTTTAATTTTTTTTTTATATATATATATGCATGTAATGTAAAGGTTATTACGAGAAAAAAAAAAGGTGTAAATGAAGCGTCCCAGTGTCCGGTTCGTTGAATTTCAGCATGAAATATTGCCTTTTGAATCGGCGGCTAGTTTCGAACAAAAGGGCGGTTGAAAACAAAAAGGACCGGCCCCATAGAAAAACTAGAGTGTGAGGAGCCGTGTGTGTTATGCATCGTTACTACGAGAGTTCGCGACAGAACTGGACCATGCGTTCGAGCCTTAATGCCGGAACACACAAAACACGTGTGTCTCTCTTCGCTTTCATGGATCGATTAACGTCGAGAGCGTGCACGAGTGGAGCACGACTTCGATAACGTATGAAATTCGATGGAAAATAACGAGAACCCGTGGTTTTTGTTCGACTAGAATAAGTATTCATTGCAATTTTAAATCCAATCGAGTTACATTCGATCCTTTTTACGTAATGATAAAGGAAAATGAAATTCTTGTTTGGTATAGTTTCGTTATCACGATTGTGAACCGATCGCTACCGAATTGCCACGATTCGACCCGAAAGATTGTACGGGAGATGATAGTTTCGGATTGCGAACCGATGATCACCGATTCGCTACGAATCGACCCGAATTACTCCGATTAGTTAACTGTTACGACGCACGGCCCGATTATTACCGAATTTTTACGATTCGATTATTAAAAGAAAAACTGACCCGAATTACGCCTCGATCGTTATACAATTTCCGTGATTCGTCCCGAATTATTTAAACTATTAACGAATTTACCCGAATCGACCCGAATCAATTTCACTGTCACGATTACGACCCGATTACTACCGAATTTCCACGATTTCGGCCCGAATTATTCAAACTACTAGAACCGCGACCCGATCGTTACCGAATTTCCCCGAATCGACCCGACCAGCTACCCGCGGCACGCTCTACGATTTCAAACCGATAAAATCACTTATCTAAATCCTTATTCGTATATGAACAAAGTTAAGCTGCGTGTGAAGTGTGACGATACCTAAACATTCAACCCTTTTATCTGATACATCATTTCATCGCTTTAAATTGCCGTAACAATTTTAATCAAATATCGTGGGATGAATGCGATGATCCACGTGGCACTTCAACGTGTTCGAAAACATCGAAACCCCTACACAACGTCGAATCCCATTCGAATATTCCCCCTTTCTCTCTCTCTCTCTCTCTACTTCGCGAATAAACGTAGAAATTCTATTGAAACGCACAACCAAAGAGAGAACAGTTTCGTTCGTTGATTGGGATTAAATTCGGACATCCTTTGTGAAACGTTGAACCGAACGAACCGATTTCTTTCGTCGCTGCCGTTATCGACGATCTCGTTAAATTAAACGAAAAATTCTTTCAAACTGTCTCGATGAATCTCGTATTGCTAATTATTACGATTCAACGATAATGGTTCTTGATTCAAATCAGATTCTATTCTCTTTTCATAGAAAAATTTAATTTCCCATTTTCTCTTCTATAGAAAATTTCTATTTTCTATCCTTTCGTGTCCAATTCTTTTTTTCCCCCGCGCAAAGAATTTTATTTTCCCCGTGTCTTATTGGAAAAAAAAAAAAAAAAAAATTCACGATTGCGACACGCAAATCAACGACGCGGACGGAACACCGGCAAAATCACGGAAGCACCAAGGCGTGCGTGTAAATAATACCGACGTAACTGTAATTAGTACGGCGTAAATGCGTAATAAACGAACGATCGATCGGTTTTCATTTTATCGTCGATAATTAACGTACGTAATAATCGACTTTGTCGCTCGAGTTTTCCTCAAAGTGTACAGGGTACATCGAGTTACGTTGCTCGACCTATCCTAACCCTCCTTGCCCCTCCTTCTACCACACCCTCCCCCCCCCTCCCCCCTTTCTCATTCGACTGACGTTGCTAATTAACCGTTTGAGTATCGCAAACGATTTCACGAATACCGTTCGATCATTTTCCTTCTGTTTTATGAGGAAAATGATGAACAAACGAAATGACAATTCTTTTTGTTATTATACTTATATAATTTTATTTCTCAAAAATAATTTCTTCAAATTTGTTTAAACATGCTTTTCAGATATATTTTGAATTATTTATTGTAAGTTAAATATTAATTTTGTGTTGATAGTTCGAATTGATGGGAATCTATGGTTTCCTAGGGGTTCTTCGAATTCCCTAGGATTCAGATTTTGACGAATAATTTTTCTTAGGTTATTTGTGGCTCTGATATTAGAATCTGTTTAGTATTCTTTGGTTGATTTTTGTTCGCTGTATTGTACGCTGATTCTGATTACAAAATTAAATATTTTGTTGAAGTTAATCATTTTTAAATACGATCGAATCTAGTCTAGTTTTCTGGTGCTATTTTGGAACGAAAGAGTTCGAAATTCTTATATGAGTCTATTTATTTTCATTCCTTTCCTCAATTTTCTAGGTTCCGATATAAATCAAACTTAAATGTCGCGTTTCAAAATACTCTGATAAATGAAATATGTCCCCGCACAGAGGACATGTGCATAGAGGACAGGTGAAAAATTAATTACTGTGATTCACACGAGTAAAAAACAAAAATCATTGAATGACAAGAGATGATAGATTGTAACAATTATTTCTATAATAATTCCATATCTTTTCAATTTTATTAATATCCAAAATAAGTAAGGAATAGCCAACGTTGATGTGAACATACGCGTATACTCTTTCTTTTTCTGTGAAATTAAATTAAATCACAATTAAGTGTATTAAAGTTAATTAACGTGATGTGTAATTAGCGATCTGTAACAGGCTAATAAACATGAAACGATCTTATTGTTACACGAGGTAACGTGACGATGATTGGTACGAGATGTTCGAAGAAAACCAACTGGGGGAAATAATTGAAATTATAATTTACACAGTCGAGTAATAATCGGTGAGGAAAGTTTCACGGTGTTTAACGTTCTTTCTATCTCTCGTCTTCGATCTAAATTACACGAGCCATTATCATAAAGAACAATTGCTGCGCACCGTTACTGGTAATCAACGATTAAGTTGCGCTAACGCAATGTCAGCGACAGATGAGCAGAAATGTCGAATTACATTTTGTCACCGCACGCGATTAGATATCGTGTGTATCTTGGAAAAGAAAAAAAAAAAAAAAAGAAAAAAGATCATCACGAGTATATTCGCTCTTATATAACTTTCGTATCTAGGGTTTTGTAGTGCGTAAATTATAAGACTTTTAGGGAACAGTGTGGATTATACAAATTTCTAGGGAATTATATGGTTGTATGATTCGATGATTTGAAATTCTTAGAATTTCGATTTTAACACTTATGTAAAAATCGTAGTATTTACCTGGATAAAATATAATATTTCTAGGGAATTACGTATCGTGGAATTCTGTCACTTGAAATCCCTAGAAATTTCCGGGAGTTTCGATTTTTTCAATCATATTTATTCATTTTCTCTAATTTGGTTAGTTTTGATATATTTCTCGAGATATTTTACAAACCTATTTCCCTAGAAATCGAATGAAACTAAATTTCATACAATATAAAAGTCCTACAGAATTCTGTTACTTGAAATCCCTAGAAATTTTCAGGAATTTAAATTTTTTCAATCATATTTATTAATTTTCTCTAATTTAGTTAGTTTTGATATATTTCCTAGATATTTCATAAGCCTATTTCCCTAGAAATCGAATGAAACTAAATTTGATACAATATAAAAGTCCTACACAATTCTGTTACTTGAAATCCCTAGAAATTTTCAGAAATTAAAATTTTTTCAATCACATTTATTAATTTTCTCTAATTTGGTTAGTTTTGATATATTTCCAGAGATATTTTACAAACCTATTTCCCTAGGGATCGAACGAAACTAAATTTCATACAATATAAACTTCCTACACAATTCTGTCACTTGAAATCCCTAGAAATTTCCAGGAATTTAAATTTTTTCAATCACATTTATTAATTTTCTCTAATTTCGTTAGTTTCGATATATTTCCTAGATATTTTACAAGCCTATTTCCCTAGAAATCAAACGAAACTAAATTTCATAAAATATACAATCCCTACCGAATTACTGCATTACAAAACTATCTTTCGAAGTTCCTAAAATTTCGATCTTCTCATCCGAATTTGATAATAATTTTCCTCTAGAAACCAAAAATCAATCTCCCCTAAAACATCTACACCCCCCCCCCCCCCCCCTCCACACACACACACACACACACTCAATTCAATTACAATCTCCAAAACATCTCTCGATTCCATTATCGCGTAATCGATTTCATAAATCGGATTCCATTCACCGTAAACAGAAAATATACCCCGTGCAGGTCTGTCAATACAATAAATCATAGAATTCAAACAATCGAGGATTCGATTCCAGATATAAATCGATCGTAACGATACGATAAATCAATCTGTTATCTGTTTTGAATACGTTGAACTAACACGAGATCGATTCGGTAGATCGCGGAAAAGCGTTCGCGGGTAAAATTCGAACGATGCCGCAATGGGACGACGACAACGGCTCGGGTAAAAACATCGGCTTTTAACGTGGTTCTAATTCTAAGCTCGAATCAACTATATTTACCGAAGCCCCTCTTTCATTCATTCCGAGCACGCGATCTCCCGCTATATGAATTAACGCGCGTTTCACGGGCAAACGTTATTTTTGTCGTGTCTATCTTCTGCATCGCGAAATAATGTTGTGTACCCCTTTCCCCCGGCCCGCGACGATTATAAATCACGCTCGTGAATTCGTAAACTGTTACGATCCGATCGGAATCGATTTCAATCGAACGAAAGAGGACGCACCAATTCGACGAGTTCGCGTGTCACAAAACACGATTCTTTATTTTGACTGTTTAATAGTTTAATCACATTGACTGGCACGCTTAAAGGCGCTGAAAACTTCGTTAGACGAAGCATTTCGTCTCTCCCTTTTACCTATTATTTTTACAATTTCTCATCGTTTCTATTATTCAGAATTTGGATTACTTAACACGTTGACTGGCACAGTGAAAACGGACGTGGGTAGTCAGACACGGTGAAATCCTAATTATTAACACGTTGGCTGCCACGGGGGTCACTGAAATTTTTTTTAAATCAAATAATTAACAAAAGAAATGACGAAACAAACCACGGATAGCGTTATCGTTAAGCTAATAATGCTAGCTATCGATTTGAAAGGTTAAATTTGAAAATTAGTTGATTATATTCTTAATAATTAGGATTTCAACGTGGCTGACTACACACGTCCGTTTTCACTGTGCCGGTCAACGCGTTAACAATACAATCAACTAATTTTCGAATTTAACTTTCCAATTCGATAGCTAGCATTATTATCTTAATGTTAACGCTATCCGTGGTTTATTTTATCATTTCTGTTGGTAATTATTTGATTGTACAAAATTTCGGGTGCCGGTCATCGGTGACCCCCGTGGCAGTCAACGTGTTAAATACGACGATTTCTAATTAAGTAATTGAAAGGATATTAATCAAGACAAGTTTCTATGGAAATTCAAGTGTCAACGTGTTAATCGCCTCGACTGCCACGCTACAGAATTTATTTTCATCAAATTTTACTTATTATTCGTAAGTTTCTATTATTCAGAATTTCGAGTGTCTAATACGATTTCTAATTAAGTTATTGAAATGATATTAAATTTCGATGGCAATTCAAGCGTCACCCGAATATGGATGACGAGGGGATTTTATCTTATTATTTGATTCGTGTAATTATTTATATCGTGCAAATACCGTGGGTAAATTAACGCGTTGAATATTGAAATTAACACTAGAACTACCAAGCAAGTCAAAATGACTGGTTCCTCTGATTTCTTATTTTAAATTATAAAATTGATTGAAAGGCTCTTTTATCTCGATGAAGAATCATTCTGTACGTCTGTTTACGTTTCATCTCTCATTTATTTTGTTTTCTATTTCAGTTATAATTTTGAAATAAGAATACACTGAACGTCGGTAGTTTTAGTGAAACAGTATAGAATCCTATTATATCGAAAACTATTAAGTTTGCAACTTGAATTAAAAACTCAGCTATAACCTATATATAAGTAGCAACGTAATTAATGTAAGAAAAGAAATTTCCTTATTTATTTGAAACGAAGTCGTTCGATCGTAATGTTTCTCCGCACGATTATTGAGCATATTGTGAAATGGAAAGGAAAAAAAAAAAAACGACAAAGCCGAGCGAAAAAGCAATAGAACCGAAGCTTTTCTTCGTCGGTGACAATAAAAGCAACACACAGACAACTAGAGTAAGAGAGATGTGACTCGTTCGATCGAATTCGGTTTATTATACAAGAGCGTAGAAGCGAGGGTCAGCGACCAGCACGTATTTCTCTACACATGTTATATTTTACACCAGCGTTGGAGCAAAATCTACCCCTTCTATAATATTCGAAACAGTACCCGTTTTTATTCTGTCGTCGAGTTGAAAGTTGTAATTTCGATTTAATAAGATTTCAGTTTTACATGCGTATGTAATTATTATCCAATCCACATTTAATAACTCTAATTGCGCGAATATACACGAAGAAAACTCTTTCTTGAAACGATAAAGCCTCCACATAAACTTACACTGGTTAAATAATAATTTATTAAAAATTTCTCATTATCAGTGAATCCTGATTATCATATATAATCTATGGAAAATTAACTAAAACCCCAAATTGAATCACAAAATCGCATCGGATACCTAGCATTAATCAATGCTACACCGGTTTTTAAAATTGATCGGTCACCCATCTTTGAAAATGACCGCGAAGGGACCATGCTCCACCTGAAGAACTAGAAGAGGACTCACCCAACCCATTATCAATATTAACGTTCTACAATACTCCTAGCGATTCTATGTAGTGTATGTAAATGTTAATATTTAAATGTTACTTAGGTTAAGACGCAGATAAAGTGTTTCAATTTGGCGTACCGATTTCGATACGAGCACCAACACACGGGCTGCGATAAGACGAACTTTTATCACATTTAAACCATGCTCATCACGCGTACTCGGTATAGAGACATGATACGTTGAACTTTGCCAAATCGCTTTCCTTCGGTAATTCTGCGACCGGACCCACATTAATCTCGATAATCACGAGGTCGATTCGCTTGTTGATACATCATGCGATTGTGTCGTTTGCAAAAAAAGAAGAAAATCAACGAAGAAAGTAAGTAAAAAAACTCGCGTTCGAGGACATCGAAACTTCTGAAGATTCGTGTAATCCTAACCTTGTGACGCAATAAAAAAAGAAGCAAGCTAAAGAATTTGTATGAAAAAAAAAAAAAGAATTATAACTTAATTATAAATAAAATATTTAAATGAAATATAAACAATTGTTTATCGTTGAAAATGGTAATTTGAAATGTTTCAAATTAATCGAAATATAATAACCTAAAATATTATTACCTATCTTTTTATATTGCAAATAATTTGAATAAATTATTATTGATTTATTGATTATTCGACAATTTTTATAGGGTGCGTTTGATAAACTCACCAACTCGAAGCGAACTCGATCAGTCGAACATCTCGACGTTCACCAATCGATCGATCTTCTCGCGCGCACTAAATCGATATGAAAACAAAGATGGCGGAAATCGCGCACTCTTCACAGATGTTATTTATCACAATATAATTGGAGGATTTCGTTCAGGCACTCAGGTTACGTACGTGTAATAAATCTTACACGTTTTTCTAATCGTTTATCAAATATCCATGTGTCTTTTCGACGAAAAAAAAAAGGAAAAAAAAAAATAACTATTCAAACTCGTAAACGTGAATTTTCCCCCAAATACGTAACGAACAGTCCACGGATGATGTCCGGCGGGTTATGTTTATTTTCAGATCCACTTCCTTTCGACAAACATCGAACTAAAGATTCGCGGAAACAGCCTCCATCGGTCACGAAACAGTTTACTTTGGAAACATTCACGTTTTTCAAACACTTGAATACCAGCCAGCATCTAATTTTCATTCGTACGTGGCCCGTTGTGTGGGTAGGTGCGCACGAAACGATGATACGCGTAAAATTGATACGTATGAGATAATATAATAAATGTACATGTACCGACGTGTACCTATATCAAGTGAGAAAATACGGATTATCGAGGAGGTTAGCCTATAGTCAAAAGGTGCGAGGAGAAAAGCTCGTTCTCCAGAACGGACGTCAATGGTCCCAGCGATCGATATCTCCCCCACTGAAACACCCTCGCGAAAGGTACAACTTTGAAGATCAAAACAAAACTCGTCGAAACAGTTATCGTATAGAAATAACACAGAAGGTTCGATATTTTGGCACGAATGAAAACTTGCACTGGTTTCTGGACGATCGAATCAACACGCGTCACTCGGTTCACACGCCGGATTTCAATCGGTTCGTCAAACACCGGACAAGAGATAGCCAATCACGTATTCGATTCGTAACAACGACGACGACGACAACTTCCTTTCGATCGTCTCCTACGTCTTCTTCTTCTCTCTACGTATATCTCTTTTTTCTTCTGCAAATGTTACTTTCGATCACTTGCAATAAACTGTTTTCTTGTAATCTTTTTTCTTCTTCTTCTTCTTCTTCTTCTTCTTGTTGTTGCAAACTGCACGATCCGTAGGAAGAAACGATTCCAACAGGATCCTCCAGGTTAACCAGGAACCAGATATAAAGATAGGTTAGAATCGTCCTGGTTGACTAGAAACGATGACTAGAAACGCACGTTCTTTCTTAAAATATGTTTCACGTGCGGCGGAGGCGTCGATTCGCACTGCTCCGTAGAAGATTCAAATTTAGAAGCGTCGTATCGGGACGGTAAAAAAGCGGACCGCGCGCCTCGACCAGTTCGCGGTCGAGCCTGAAATAAAGATTTGAGGAAGTCGCGTGGAGAGCACGGGGAACGAAAGAACGAGACAGATCCGAGAAACGAAGAAAGACGACGAACCAAGAGGTGGAGGAGGGGAAGGTCTGGCCGTGTTGCACATACCAGTCGGTCCACCTCGCCTCTGAAGTTCGCCTCGGCACGCCGAGCTAACGTCGACTGAGACTCGACCGTTGATTGGCCAGCGTCGAGATCGACGTCAGACGCCGAACGGCCAATCGTGTCCCCGTTAACTGCGCCGCGCATGCGCGCCACTTTCGGACGGAATAGTCCCGCTGGCATTTCAGTTTCGACCGTGGAACGAGACGGCATTCTTTTTCAATTATCTGCGACAACACTTGATCGTCGAATAAATGTATAATTATTTTGCAGAATTATTCGACTCCGACCACCCTAAGGAATACATTTTATCAGGAAGAAACTTGTAATTGTCAAATGTAAAGATTATTGTTGGCTTGGGATTAATAAAAGAAATGGTAGAATAGCTGGTGGATAGAAAATATTGTAATTTAAAATTCTTTAACGAATATTGGAATTACAAAATGTATGATGTATTAAGATAATAAACGGTGCGTTGTTTTCACAACTGATTGTGAGAATATTGTGATAAATAAACAGTATCGAATTAATCAAGAGTAGAAAGAGTAATCGGAATATCACGAGCCATTCATAAGATTAATTCGTAAAATTTCACTCGAATCACGTCACAAACGATGCACAATATAATCGTAGAAAAACTTTAGATAGCCAGTCATGAAAGTGGTATCTTTACACTTTATTAATATTTTGCCGCACAGAAATAACGCTCGGTGAAAATGTTTAACCGACGTGTTACATACTGTGTCACTTCACTACCTAAACTGCACCATCGAGGATAGAAATAACGATTGTATTATAGTAAGTTTATATTTACCGAACTACGATTATCGATTGGATAATTTATCATTGCTTTCTCCACCAAATGTCACGTCATATTAGCATAGTTAAATAATTCAATTATTCAAACACTAACCAATTAAATTAGAAATGTAAATAAACTTTGTTAAATTTTAAGTACTTGATAGCCCAGTTGATCGAACTTCGATATATACCGGGTCGTTCGGTGGTTAACCTCAAAATTATATTTTTACGTTATGTAATCAAGTTTATATTATTTAGTAGGAAAATTTAGGAAGTTATTGGAATTGATATTACTTAATTAAATTACTAGATTGTTAAATTCCTGAATTTCCAAATTTCTAGTTCTTGAATTCTCAAATTCCAAATTCTTGAAGTTTTGTAATCACAATAATTATACTGTTTAGTAAGAAAATTTAGGAAGTAATTGAAATTAATATTACTAAACTAAATTACTAGATTGCTAGATTGCTAAATTCCTAATACGTAAGTTTCTGAATTTCCAAATTTTTAGTTCTGAAAACTTCCGAATTCCCAAATTCCAAATTTCTAATTCTCCAATTCCAAATTCTCAAATTCCCAACGCTTGAATTCCCAAATTCTTAAAGTTCTTAATTCCCAAATTCCTAATTCTTAAAGTTCTAAATTCCCAAATTCCCGAGATCCCAGATTCCTAATTCTTAAACTTCTAAATTCCCAAATTCCCAAATTCTCCAATTCCTAATTCTTAAAGTTCTAAATTCCCAAATTCCCGAGATCCCAGATTCCTAATTCCTAAAGTTCTAAATCCCCAAATTCCCAACGCTTGAATTCCCAAATTCTCCAATTCCAAATTCTTGAAGTTCTAAATTCCCAAATTCCTAATTCTTAAAGTTCTAAATTCCCAAATTCCTAACGCTTGAATTCCCGAATACCAAGTTCCTAATTCTTGAATTACCGAATTCTCGAATTCCAAATACCTGAAGTTCTAAATCCCCAAATTCCAAATTCTTGAAGATCTAAATTCCCAAATTCCTAATCCTTGAATCCCTGAATCCTAGAATTCCTAAATTCCAAACTTCTTAAATATCTAAATCCTTCAATTTCCGAATTCCTAAATTATAGAATACAATCTACCCCCCCCCCCCTCTCCAAATAAAATTTAAATAACCACCATTCAGCACAAATTTTCAAATTCTACAACCATTCCAGCATCATTTGATTAAATCTATATCTAGATGGCATCACAAATCGCAGAGGGTTAAAATCATTTGTCTAATCGTTCGGTAAGTTAATCACACACGTGCACACAGAATACGATATCACGAACAACGAGAATGTCGATTTTACATATCGATATCTCGATACGAAGAAGATCCAATACGTACACCGGTATAAAAATTACAGCTGAACCAACAGGCTGTGCATACACAGTGGAAAGCTTGTTTATTGCAACGTAATCCGTCGTTAGATTTTTAATTCCATACATTTCGCCGTTACACGAGATCCAACAGGCGTTACGTGGAACTTAAACATCAAACTTCCATTCAATATATGGATCTTTTATTTTGAAATTGGTGCAAGCCCATTTTTTTTTCTACTTATAAATATTAATTTTACACTAAATTAATCACAAATTATGTGATATCTAATTTTTTTTTTTTTTTTTTAATGGACACCACTTTCAAAAATAAACGGTTCATATGAGCGGTTATCTTTTTTTCTTTATAAATATAAAAAGAGGATATCTATATGTTACTAAAATTACCATTAACACGTTGGCAGCCACGGGGGTCACCGGTGACCGGCAACCGAAATTTTGTACAATCAAATAATTAATAAAAGAAATGACAAAATAAACCACGGATAAGCTATCGATTTGAAAGGTTAAATTTGAAAATTAGTTGATTCTATTCTTAATAATTAGGATTTCAACGTGTCTGACTACACACGTCCGTTTTCCCTGTGCCAGTCAACGTGTTAACTAACTTTCTACCTAAAGTGGACTTATACCATTCTCAAAAAAGAAACGGCTCATATATTATTGAATTATTTGAAATCATAGCATGGTAGATCGATATCACTACGCAAACATAATTCTGTTTCTTCTAACTTCAAGCTTTCAAAAAATCGGAGAAAATTCTAATCTATCCACAAAAACTTCTTCTATATTATACAACAGTTTGTTACGTCAAATATTTAAAACCATTTCCGGTAAAAATAAAAATCTAAAGACAACTCAACTCTGCTTGCTGGTTGGGGACAAAAAGTGCGCGAAAATTCAAAAAGTGTAGGATCGAGAAAAGTATTTAAAAAAGAAAAGTAAGAATAATCGTAAACTGTGGACGAGTTTGATATCCAATTAATATAATTGAAACGTAGAAAGAATACATTGATTGGTAATTCGCGGTTTCGTAACATCGTTCGTATTCCGATTTAATAAGACGACTTTTTTCTTTTCTTTTCTTTTTTTTTTTTTTTTACGACCGACACGTAGAATCGTGGAATAAGAATAACAGTAATAATAGTAATCTTCCTCGATACGAGAGATCATTAGGCTATCGAAATGTTCTCAGGACTCACTCGAAGCGTTCCAGTACTTAACAATTGCACGTATCGGGCTTTTTATCTGACCAGCAATCCACTAACGCCCCTTTGACTGCGAAAGAATGAAAAAGAAAAAAAAAAAGAAAAGAAAAGATCAATTTATAAAACGTCTCGATTTCGACTGATTTTAAAATTCAAATATTTTCAAACAATTCCATGTTATCCAAGTATCCCCGTAAAATTTCTCTGAAATTTCGATATAACACAGAACTTGAAAGAATATTTTATTTATCGAACAGGAGACAATACAAAGTACTCAATAAGTTAGGGTTGTAAAATACACTTCACAGAATATATGAATTTAGAAATGAATACATAGAGGAGTTTTTCATCCGCAAGAAATAAATTCACGGCTGAAAGGATTAGAATTGTATTCGAAATTAACAATAAAAGTACCTATACTCACTAAGGGGTCATTTGACGTTGATTGTTAGAAAGAAATTCTTCGTTTATTAACTCTTTGCGCTCGAAGCATTTTTGAACGTAATCGGATCTAATCAAATTTTCCAGCTGCGTTTCCAGAAACCAAACGCCACTATGAAAAGTGTTAGGAATATTTGAGAATCTATTGATTTTTATTCCCTGCTTTAATTCTCTATATTTTGATACGGGTGAAAGTGAAATTTCGCATTTTAGAATATTCCGACAAATGAAATATGACGTCTCCGGAAGCACCGATCGAGGGCAAAGGATTAAAAGAAACAATTCGCAACATAACTTCTGATATCTAATAAAATTTCTATTTTTATAATTAAAATAATGAATTAATGCTTGGTACGTTTAGCGTTAAAAGGTACCAGAGATACAAAAGTGTCGAAATCGAAGAGGAAATGGACAAACGACGTGGTACGGATCGGATCGAAGTAAAGGAAAAAAAAAAAAAAAAAAACTTCGGAGCAAAGAGGCTGGCAGCCAATGCCTGTCGATATTTAACGAATTATCCCAGGTG
Source organism: Stelis phaeoptera (assembly GCA_943735885.1). NCBI lineage: Eukaryota > Metazoa > Arthropoda > Insecta > Hymenoptera > Megachilidae > Stelis > Stelis phaeoptera. The sequence continues at coordinate 13,884,501 of OX030932.1, read as the reverse complement.
CGGGTAAATATAAATCTACTCCAGGTCGGATCGTATGTATTATGCATGAGCAGCAATGTAGCTGTCCCCCTACAGAGGTCGGATAACCTAACCCGTCGAGAGAGCCGGCACAAGTGTTCAATATATCCTAGCCTATCGATCTCGTCGACCGAGCGCGAAAAGACGCGAGAAACGGGACCATAGATAAGTAATTAATATTCTCCGGATACGGATAACCCTGCCCAATGTATACACTTCTATCGTGTGTGTTACGTGTGCAACGCGTGCTTACACACCAACCACACGGGGAGGGATTACAACTGGGGGTACACATGGTTTCCGTTGTGGGAGAGCGTAACGTGTTTGAGATTTAACTTTCTTACGAATGGAAGGATGATTTGATTTGGAGGATGGTTCGAGTAGAATTATCTTAGAATTCTAGGGTGTTTAATGATACTAGGGATATTGAGTTAGGGTTGGGTATTCGAGGCTTGTAACTTGTAGCGGTAGTAATGGTGATTAGGGAAGTGGATACGGTGTATAGTGATATTAATACGATACGATACTATACTGATATATTATTATAATTTATGTATTGGTTATATTCTACTGTAGGAGTATATAGTAACGTGAAACATAGTAGGGGTATAGTACTGTATTATCGCGTCGCGATTCTATTATATTACTATGTTAGTACTATGTTACCGTATGACGCTGATGCTAGGGATATAGTACAATATTTATCGCGTGGCTATTATATTATTATACTACGGTAGGTGAATAGTAACGTGAAATATAGTAGGGGTATAGTACTATTTTATCGCGTCGCTATACTATTATATTACTATACTGCGGTAGGGGTATATTAATATTTTATCGCGTAGCTGTATACTATAATATTATATTGCTATACTACTGTAGGGGTATAGTAATATTTTATCACGTCGCTATACTATTATATTACTATACTACTGTAGGGGTGTAGCAATATTCTATTGCATCGCTATACTATTATATTACTATAAAACTATAGGGGTAGGTATAGTAATATTTTATCGCGTCGCGATTCTATTATATTATTATACTACTGTAGAGGTGTAGTACTATTTTACTGCGTCGCTATACTATTATATTACTATACTACTATGTTACCGTATGTCACTACTATTACATTACTATACAACTCTAGGGGAATAATACTGTATTATCGCGTGGCTATACTATTATATTACTATACTACGGTAGGGGTACAGTAACGTGAAATATAGTAGGGGTATAGTAATATTTTATCGCGTCGCTATACTATTATATTACTATACTAATATGTTACCGTATGTCACTAATATTATATTACTATACTACGGTGGGGGTGTAGTAACATTCTATTGCATCGCTATACTATTATATTACTATACTACGGTAGGGGTATTAGTAACGTGAAATATAGTAGGGGTATAGTAATATTTTATCGCGTCGCGATCCTATTATATTACTATACTACTGTAGGGGTGTAGTACTATTTTACTGCGTCCCTATACTATTATATTACTATACTACTATGTTACCGTGTGATACTAATATTATATTACTATATTATCGCGTCGCTATACTACTGTCTGGGAATAGTTCTATTTTTTTCACTACATTTACCGTGTTTACCATATTACTATACCAACGCGCCAACATTACTATATCACAGTTGCATCTACTATACCTAGCACACCTGCCCCGAAAAAGGGTACAAAATATGTACAGTTAATAAATTTCACTGTATCCACTTGGACCGGTAACTTGATATAACAATATAATAGATATACTGTACATACTGTAACGTATTACCATGGTAATGTTAAGCATCGAGTACAAGTTACCGATTAATAACTTAATCTTTGCTCCTGTCGTCACAACGTTATCCCCTAGCAAACGACGACACGAATCCTATCTCGATGTCCGAACACAACCTGTCGATTGTGTTTGCAACAATGAGCAACATGTCAAATTATTCGATCATCGATCGACCACGATCGAATAACAGATTGTAAAGAGGTACTTTTGTGAAGGCGCACCGAATACATTATGCATACCGAAGCGTGCAACTTTAACGGGAGACACTCGCAGGGAAGATTTTTGCATTACAAAAAAAAATGAAAAAAACACCGTTCGCTCGGAAACTTGGACAATCCGAAGATATCGAAGCCGTGGAATCGAGCATCGAAAGATTTTTCATTGAACGGGATAGATCGGCGGACGACAGAATGGGACGGTATCGAGTAAACGTCGGGACGGGCAAATTACACGGGACTAGAATAATAATTGGTACGGTGATATGTGGTTTCGTCGCAATGCCGATTATTTCGCGGCTAGTTACAGAAAGCAACGTGTCTATTTCCGTTTTCGTTTCTGTCATTCCCGATACGATTCTATTTACGAGATTTTACGGCCGAGGAATCGACCGGGTCACACGGTTAACCGTGCCATCAGCCGCTAATGAAGACGGACACATCTCCCGGCTTTTCCTGAAGAATTTAATGTCAGATTCGCTCCACGACATATCGAACCGACATGCGACACGACCGCTCCGAGACGTTCGTTCGATTCCACATTTTCTCAGACGAAATCTAACCAAAGATGATATCGCTATTTTTATTACAGCGCGAACAATGCACAATATTACTGATTAACAGTTTGGATTACGGTAGTGATAGTGGTAATGTTTCGTGATAATGGAAATGCCGATAGTGGTAACAATAAAGAAAGATACAAAGTAATAATTAGTGATACGAAATGAGAGATCAGATGTAATCAGAGGTAATTAGTGATATAATTCACGGTATTATTGGGTTATAATAATGATAGTGGCAGTGGTTAGTGATAATGGGAATAATAGTAGTGGTGGTAATAAGTGGTAGGGAATCAGGGATCAGACATTAGATTATCGATGATTAGTGATAATAAGTGGTGAGTGATTATTATTTGGTATTAACGATGGGCCAACGATGGGCCATGGATGATTTAATGATAAATTAGTGGTAAATGAATGCTGATTAACGATGAGTAATAAATAGTGATGTTGATGAGTGATACAAGAATGACACTAACAATGATAACGATAACGGTAGTAGTGATAATAATCAGTGATGGGAGTGCTGATAATAACGGAAACAGTATTTTTGGTGATAATAACACAGATAATAGTAGTGGGGATAATTATCTATGAAATCATATACAATTTAAACAATAATACAAAAACGAATAATTGGTAATCGTAAAATCGAACTACACTTGTCGTTTTAATAAATTATTATCGAACAGGAAGAAAAATTCGTGATATCGATCAAGGGTTTCGCTCGTTTCTGTATTTTCATCCAATAATAATCGAACGATGAAAACGCATTTAATCCAATTATTCAAATTAGTCTTATTAGTTTGATTCGTTGCGGTTCTAAATACTGACCGGTTTCTTCGTTCGTTTAATAAAAAGACTTCAAAAGGAAGACGAACAGGAGAAGCAGATATCCTCCGATAATAATGATAACAATGATTGATCGAATCGTTGAAAGACGTTGATCTTATTAAATTTGAAATTAATCCGTCGATAATTGTACGACAGATTTCATAGCAGCAAGTGAATATTAAATATACAAGTATATTTTTATACGACGGCTACGACGATTTAATAAACTTTTTATATATTATACTAGATTCCTTTGTCAAGCTTTCACATAATACTAGCAGTATTAATATTAATATTACTGTGAGTGTTGTTATCAATATTACTAGTATTAATATTACCAGTATTAATATTTCCAGCACTAATATTACTAGTGTTAAAATATTTCCAGCATTAATATAACTAGTGTTAATATTTCTAGTAATAATAATTCTAGTTCTAACATTACTAGTATTAATATTTCTAGCATTAATATTACTAGTTTTAATATTTCTAGTAATAATAATTCTAGTTCTAATATTACTAGTACTAATATTACTGGTATTAATATTACTAATATTAATATTTCTGGCACTAATATTACTAGTATTAATATTTCCACCACTAATATTAGTAGTATTAATATTTCCACCACTAATACTAACCAGTATCAATATTTTTAGTATTAATATTCCTAGTACTAATATTACCAACATTAATATTTCCACTATTAACATTACCAGCATTAATATCAATACCTATCCCAAATAAACTCACAATTATAAATTATACCTAACACTATAAACTATAAACAAAAACTAATTAAAATCACGTAACAAAAAAATTCATCCCCCACAGACTATACCACTCACGAGTTAAATTTCACATTCTAAACCTTTCGACCACAATCGACAAAATTCTAATTCAATTAAAAACCGAAGGAAAAAGAGTCCTGAAATCGCAGAAGCTGACGGGATATCCCGTGGGATGAAACGGGAGGTGTCGATCGCGGACGCTATCGTGTCCCAGGTAACCCTGTGAAAAGAAGAAGAAAAAAAAAAGAAAGAAAAAGGAAAAACACCCCCGGAGAAAGCAGGGAAAAAGGCGAGTAGATAGAGAGAGAGCAAAAAAAAAAGGGAACGGTTAACTAGACGCGGATACCTTAGAGCCCGTCGTGTAAAAGGGATGTCGGCCCTCGTGATCTCCTTTTGCTCGACGGTGCGAAGGAAAAACAATGCACGTAACAAATACCTTTGGAGAGCGTCGATCGATGATAACAATATCGGGAGACAGGAGTACGAGAATGATGTGTGGCCTCTCGTACTTAACGGCCTCGGATATGTACGAATAATCGACCGAATACGATTTTTGCATAGTTATCCAACTTTTTCAGATAACAGGATATCTTTGAAAGAATTCGCACGTTCGATACAGTTAATCATTTGATTCGATCGAATTTGAAGAAAATTACCGGACTGCCTGTGTATTCTTCAAGATTATTGATATTAGGAAGTATCGACGTTTTAGGTACACTTGTGCTATTAGCTTGAAAATAAAATAGTATTATACGGTTTATTGTGATAATAATTGACACATATTTTAATAAAAGTGTCCTGATACATTCTGTGATTTAATTTAAGGAACTATCAATCAGTTATTTTGATTGGTTCGGTGATTTTAGTGTTAACATCGACGAAACAATAATTTATGACGGTAAGCCGTTTGAACGATTTAGGAATTGGAAGTTTGGTAATTTATAGATTTACAAAGCTGAAAATATAGGAATTTTTAGAAATCTGGAAGTATAGGAATTAACTAAAAAATTTAGCGATTTATAAATCTGGAAATATAGGAATTTAACAATTTAGGCATTTCGAAATTTGGGAATTTAGAAATTTAGGAATTGAGGAATTTAGAAATTTAGACATTTGGGAATTTGAGAATTTAAGAATTTGGTAATCTAGAAATTGAGGAATTCAGAAATTTAGCAATTTATAAATCTGGAAACATAGAAATTAAAAAATTTAGGAATTTACAAATGTGGAATTGAAAAATTTAGGAATTTAGGAATTTAAAAATTTAGAGATTTGGGAATTTAAAAATTTAGCGATTTATAAATCTGGAAATATAGGAATTTAGAAATTTAGCAATTTAGGAATTTGAGAATTCAGAAAAGGAATATAAAAAAGTAGGGATTTACAAATAGAAAACAAACGACTAGCTCAATATTTTCAGAATATTCGCGACTTCTGTCACCTCAAAGGATGTCGCAAAGAGTTGAAATTAAGATATCATACATATTTAACAAAAATATCTCAAAGGTCGAAATCTCGGTCGAAGAAGCCGAGGCCTGTGTGATGTTGGGTTCGAAACGAAGGAAAATACCAGGTGGCCACCAAACCGTCTTGAGTCGAGCGAACGGCTGTCCCTCGATCAACGACATCCGAGGTCCAGGCGTCTGCCGGCGCACCGGATATCCGTTCATCCTGCGCCATGGCTCGGGGAAACATCTTGTTCCGACGCTGGAAAATCTCTCCTGCTTATAAAACGTGAACACGTGTCGCGGACGACCCCTCGAACTCTCGATAAGCGCCGTTCCTAACCATTCCGAGGACCATCGTTCACTTTATTAGAATTCGATTGAAAATTTCAACGTGATTCGTTTCGAAGCTAATGTATTCGCTAGGAGGGATAATAAGAACCTTGTTAACAAAAGAGATATCAAAAAACTTTTCCTAACCGAAACAGGATAGGATTATAATCATGGTGCATACTTGTACGAGAAGATGTAGAAATACAGCAGATGTAATTTGGCGACTAGATAATCGAACAGTATTCAAGACTTCAAGACAATAACCTTAAGGTAGAAGGATTTCTAAAATATATGGAAACCCTGTTTATAAAACCCAGGGTTTCTTAAAGCCTTTTTAGAGGTGATAGTACTATAGTGTTCCTTGGATGAGAGATTGTTGGAGAAAATAACGCCCAAGTCCCGAATACTGTTTACAAATAACAAAATTGAGTTATTGAACACTTAGCCAACCAAACAGGGTGATCTCCCATTTTTCTTCACGCGTTGTCTAATTATTACTTTTCCTATGTTCTTCGTGTCTTTCGAGCAGTGAAGATTAGTCTGCGTTACGCGCGAAAAGTGCACGGTGAACAACGTAAGGTCAGGTATGGCGCGGTTGATTGGCTGTAAGTGTTAAAAGAATAATTCAAATTTATGTTATATCTTTTGTGACTAAAAGTGGTATAAATTCTGTTGGAACATTCGTCATCATAGAGATTAGTCATCCAACCCATAGAAATTGCAAAGAAATTTTTATAGAATATCAATCATCGTTCCAAGTAACTGAATATAATTAACTAAAGTAATGAAATAACTGATTAAGCTAATAATTAACTGAAATTGACCGATATAGTTGACGGGCTACGGATTAACCATTACTGCGATAGATTTAGGATGATTTATATAAGTTTTATTCGTGATTCGAATTTTTCTTTTCTTTCTTTTTTTCGGCGAAACGGTACGCGTTCCATGGCGAATCGACAAGAGCCGCCATTTAACCGAGGCACGTGCGATCTGCGCACTTGGCAGCCGACCAGAAGCTGAAGAATGAGATCAAACTCCCGGGCTGACGTCACCAGGTGACTAGTACCGTGAAGACCGAACGAAATCTCGGGTTGCTTCCAACTTGTATCGCACCCCTGTATCAATTGGGTGATCTTCGTGTAACAAGGGGAGCAACAGGTTAATCCGACTACCCCGAGGGAGGTGCAAAAAGAAGTCTCTTTTTTTGGGGGGGGATGGGGGGATGATCGACGAAAGCTTTTGTCGTTGGGATTTATTTAAATCGGAATAAGTTGAGCAGACGAAGAGTGTGTTGGATGCAATTATTATTGATACCGTTTTCGGTGATCGTCGAGAAATATTAGTGGATGGTAATTAAAAAATTTGGAGAATGGAAATTTATGATGGTAGGACGTTTTAAGGATTTAGTAATTGGAAATTCATGGATTTATTAAGTTGAAAATATAGAGATCTAGGGATCTATAAATGTGGAAATATAGGAATTAAAAGAGTTAGGAATTTATTATCAATCTGGGAATATAGGAAGTTAAAAATGTAGAAATTTGGGAATTTAGGAGTTTAAGAATATAGGGATTTATAAATTTGGGAATTTAGAAATTTACCGGCTTAAACGTTTAGAAATTTGGGAATTTGGGAATTAAGAAATGTAGAAATTTAAGAATATAGGAATTTAGAAATTTGGGAATTTAAGAATATAGGAATTTAGAAATTTGGGAATTTAAGAATATAGAAATTTAAAAATTTGGGAATTTGGAAATTTACGAATATAGGAATTTAGAAGTTTAAGGATATAGGAATTTAGGGATTTAAAAATGTAGAAATATAGAAATTTATGGATTTAAGAATGTAGAAATTTCCAACTTTACAATCTATTACAACTCCAATAATCCCAACGTAACAAATAGATCAAATAATGACAAAGTTACCAATCGCAATTCCTAAATAATGCAACAAAAGTATGAGTAAAATAAAGAATGTACGATATAAAAATTCACGCGTATCCAAGGTATTGAATAAAAGGAAGAAAAAGCTAGGAAAGAAAATGAGGTAAAAGACACGAAATCAGAGCTTGTTCCGAGGAATGTGAGTCTTTAAAAAAAAGAATAATATAATAATAAGGAGGGTAAAACACGATCATTATAACAAGGTTTCAAGGTGGTCGAGTGACGAGCATACAAATTGATCCTCATTCACCCCTTCTGTGCTCGCGAGCGCGGCAAACTTACCCTGAAATAACTCTTGCAGATTATACGAGGTGAAAGAAGATAAAACGCGTGTAAAGAGGCTAGTGAAAGTGCGAACTAATTTAACCGTGTAAACTACTCTTGGCCTTTACTTCGCTACGTTAATCCGTTCGACGAAATCGATCGATTTTTCTACCAGGTGAAGAAGAGACAAATAAATAAATCACTCTTCGATTCCAATCAATTTTGATTCCTTTCAAATTTTTCATTAATCTTTCATTTTTAATTTGCAAGGTTTTAGAAATTTGGAAATTTAACGATTTGGAAATTTAGTAATTTGGAAAGGCAATTTGGAAATTTAGCAATTTGGAAATTTAGCGATTTGGAAATTTAACGATTTGGAAATTTAGCGATTTGGAAATTTAACGATTTGGAAATATAGCAATTTGGAAATTTAGCAATTTGGAAATTTAGCGATCTGTAAGTTTGGTGATTTGGAAATTTGGCGATTTGGAAATTTAACGATTTGGAAATATAGCAATTTGGAAATTTAGCAATTTGGAAATTAAAGAATTTGGAAATTTAGCAATTTGGAAATTTAAGAATTTGGAAATTTGGCGATCTGGAAATTTATCAATTTGGAAATTTAGCAATTTGGAAATATAGCAATTTGGAAATTTAACGATTTGGAAATTTAGCGATTTGTAAGTTTGGTGATTTGGAAATTTGGCGATTTGGAAATATAGTAATTTAGAAATTTAACGATTTGAAAATTTCTTAATTGTTAAATTCCTGAACAGTGAATCTCTGTGACAACGACAATTCAAATTTAATTGTTTAATTTATTTTATTTCCCAGGATCCACTGTTTAAGATTTAAAATATTATTATAATCAACTATGAGTGTTTCTAATATTTAGAATTGTAAATTGTTTATATGTTTGGTACAAGGTGGGATGATAATGGTATTTCATTGTTGTTACGTTCGATTTGGACGATGATCAAGGTGACGAGTCTCGTGATGACAAGGAATTCGTTGATCTACATTTATTATATACTCTGACGCTCAACAAAATTCAGTATGTTCCTAACAAAACTCTCTATTTTAACGAATAAACTTTGATTAACGGTGATTCGATTCTCATGGAAAATTCTCAGAATATTCCTAAAAATTTCGTGGAAGAAATTATATTGTATCAAATACAATTCGATGTAAAAAGGAAATCTATTAAATTAATCTGAAATCTAAACTCTTACAATTAGTTTCAATAAAATCTACTTTTACAACCTATTATCCAAAATCTTAGCAATACTCAATATAAGATTTATATCAAAACAGATTTTTTTTTATTAAGAAACATTAAATTTGTCCAAATGATAAAAATAAATATAGACACAGAAATAAATCCGAAATAAATATATTATTCTATCAAATAATTCTGAGTTAGTATAAGATAGTTATTATAAAATTTCAAGCCATAAAAATACTGACGACACTTACGTCCAGTGTTGTCTGATAGCCATACTGGTTTCACTCGATCACGAACCACGTGGTATAGAAAAATCAGATCAAATCACAACAAAGAGCACACAGTACCTGAACAGAGGGTCACCTCGCGATTAAAAGCGTGTAAATAATGATCCACGAGTAATATCCAAAGATATCATCGTTCCACGTTAATCGTATACAATAACGAACCCCGTATTCGGTGAAAATCGAAAGAAATCTAAGAAGCACTGTTCAGAATTCCTCGTATAAGATACAGAACACAGTAGACGACTAAAAAGTCCATGTTGGTTTGCAGAATTCGAAAAGTACACTCCACAGTCTCCAAAATGAACGAAAACGACCACGGTAGTTGACGTCGAACGCGTCAACCGAGATAGCCAGCAGCAGGTCCAAATCTCAGGCCAGTGTCCACGTTGTCTCCAATATTAACTAAAGGACACGGTACACGAAGAGACGACCAGACGAGGATCGAATTGAAATGGTTATCGGGTCCAGGATTGTCCCGTACGGGCAAAGCCGAAACCGATCGATCAGGACAAAAAGGACCCTGGTAGGTGAAGACGCGGCCGCGTTACGACGACTAAAAGCGGGTAAGTAGCGAGTCCCGAGTAGGTGTCCGATTTTAGTCGCCGGGAAAGAGGCGGCAGGGCGAAAAGACAAGTCGAACGAAGTGAACGATCGTGTCGTTTTCGTGGATCAAACGGGTAAACCGGAGGTCTGGTTGCGACGAAGAAGAAGAAGAAGGCCTCGCGTGTTCCGCGTATCGGCCGAGCGAGACAGACGAAGGTGTATTAACAAACTCGCGTGAAAAGATCCCAAAAATAATTTCGCCGTGAAGAAATAAATCCGGGCGAAGGCGGTCGGCCCCCGAGGGTGCCTCTCTAAAAGAAGGTTCGCCACCGGCTGCCTTCTGGGAACGAAACCGGCATAGTATGCGAGTTATAAGAAGAGCGTACGGGCGATCGCGTCGGCTAGTCCGCCAAAGTGTTCAGCCGTGGTTTCAGTTCATCGAACGGGGCCGAATATTGAGCCAGATCTTTCGACAGATTCCGATTGATTTTTAATTACCAAAGTTGGAATATGTCTTTTAAGAAGATCAAGGATTGACAACGACGACGACGACGACGACGACGACGACGATGATGATGGCGAGGCATATGGCAAGGCAAAAGACGAGACAGGCAAGCAAGCAAGCAAGCAACCAAGCAGGACTTACCTCTGCTGTTTTTAGAACTCCACTCCCAGAACTGCGCGGGTCGAGTCGAGCCAAAACCAAAATACCACCGATATAGCTTTTCTGCGATGGTCTTTGTGTGCGCGACCAACCAGCTCTTTCCTACGAACGTCCAACCGGCTTGCACCGGAGTCAACCATGACTAAACTAACCTTACCGACGCACCGCTCGAGCCTGGCAGCCACGAAGACTACCACGAACATCGGTGTCGTGACCAAGCTGGCCTGGTGAAACGAAAGAGAAACGGGCTCGAATATGCTACTCACCAGGACGATGATCATGTTGTTTAACGATGTTTGACGAGTATTTGACACGAGGTTTGATCGACGCGAAATACGTCCAGGTGTGTTGTTGGTGAAACGATAGAAATGAAGGGGTTGGAGAGGTTATAAGATTGTTGAAACGTTTGATGGCGATTGACGAAAAAATATGGAAGACGAAAAAAAAATAGCAACAAGGACCAAGAAGACGATTGATGAAACGAAATAAAAAGGATTGGAACGTTACTGAATAGAATGACCAAATTGTTCATTAATATTAGGTACCGGAAAAAGTTCGTGCGGATTTGTGCAATCTTTTATGGAAGTTAAGTGAATGAAGTCGCTTTATTGCGGTAGATTCTGAACTTCTGAACATCCTTTTCTTGAATTGGAACTTACGTACTCGATGAATCTTTCGTTTTCGATTACAAATGGACGCCCTGAACGCGACTCGTCATCCAGCGATTCATTTCTGTCTTTGAATCTTTTGAACCATTTCTGTGTGGTTCTTTCACTAACAGAACCTTCCCCACAAACGCTACAAATGCATCTAGCTGCATTTGCTGCTGCTCCACTGCCAAGTTTAACTTCGTGAAGAATAAAAACACTGTTACTGTAACGACGCAACAACGTTTCAGACTCACAGAGCGTGCTTACCAACTACAAAGATCAAGCTTTAAAATGAAACCAAATTCATGCCTTACAATTGCCAATTACCATACGAAAATCGGTTTATGGTTACAATTAACGAAAAAACCGCACCAACTTTTTCACAAAGATACCTTACCGATGTAGCCTAGAAGTTGACACGTTCAGTAGCACAGTGAAAATGGACTGTATGTAGTCAGACACGATAGAACCGTAATTTATTTACGATGCAGATAATTAATTTTCAAATTTGACCTCTCGCTTTGATAGCCAGCATTACTAGCTTGATATTTACGCTATCCAAGGTTTATTTCACGGTTTCTTGAAATAATTTCACTCGGCCGACAATGACTTTACTCGACAATATTCACCCTCGACATTTGTTCTCAAGCGATGGTATGATTTCACCAACATATACAGGGTGTTCGGTAACTGGTGATTCCACGTGAAAAATTTGTTCGTGCGAGACTTTGTTTTCGAGAAAATCGACTTTGAATTTTCGCCGGATACGCATGCGCTTGATTATATCATGGTTGAACGAGTCCTGATACGAACCATGTTGGCCGGAATTTTTAACAATTTTTCCATTAATAAGATAAATACTTCAATATTTTCATACGACGCTCTGTTTTCGAGAGAATCGACTTTGAATTTGCTTCGAGTACGCTTATACTTGACACTCAATATAAATCATATGTCATAAATTTATGATTAATAATATAGTATGTAATATTTAAGAATTTATTTTATCAATGGAAAAATTGTTAAAAATGTCAGCCAATATGATTCGTATCAGGATTCGTTCAACCATGACATAATCAAGTGCATGCGTATCCGGCGAAAATTCAAAGTCGATTATCTCGAAAACAAAGCCTCATTATTCTGCATTTTCGACTTATTTTTTTCACGTGGAATCACCCCCTGTTCGTTTGCACCACTAGTTACCGAACACCCTGTATTTTGATAGACACACCCTACTTACCGACCGAACGTTTATCTATTAAAAAGATAATTTATTTTATTTTTCTATCTAATACTCTGTACGTATGGTAATATATATTTTATACCAAATATTACTAAATGATAATATATTTTATTTTTCTATCTAATACTCTGGAATAGTAATCTTCTGTACGAAAAATTAATGATACATTTTTGAACAGCGCGTCGGTAAACGTTCGATCGGTAAATATGGGATGTCTGTCAAAATATATATATATATGTCGTTGAATATATATATGTCGTTGAAATTCTATGCCTATGAAATTATACATACATCGATGAAATCATACCATCGACGAAAACAAATGTCAGTGAAACAGCGTCGGTGTGAATATTGTCGAGTAAGTCTTTGTCGGTCAAGTGATACGGATCCCTTTGCACTCGAGTGGTGTCTCTGAGGCGTCATATTTCATTTATCAGAATATTCTAAAATACGAAATTTCACTTTCACCCGTATGAAAATATAGAAAATAAAAAAAAAAGGGAATAAAAATCAATAGATTCTCAAATATTTCGAACACTTTTCCTCCGACATAGTGCGTTTGGTTTCCGATCAGACCCGATTACGTCTAAAAATGCTTCGAGTGCAAAGGGTTAATATTATAATCGCGTTGTTAATTAATATTTAATAACAAAGCTACCTTGCCGAGGTACTCCAGAGTCTAATATTCAAGAATAAAGTGAAAGACCACGAGTACCAATATCTGTTGGTAAATTGAAAGAAATAGGATCGAATATTACTAACAAGGACGATCATCTTGTTAAGAGGATAGGCCATCTTGGAATTTCTGTTTAAAGGGATTTGTTTGGCATGTGTTCAAGAGTAAAGGGAAACTTTTACGACCGTTCTGTCGGGACGTCGAATCCTCTTCAAGGTTTTGCTGAATTTTTCAGATAGAAACTTTATTATACAACAGTCAATTTTTTGGGGAAACATTTCTTTCTTTTTCCTTTACGTCATGCGGTCAGGTCTGGCTGACTATAAAGTTCGTTTCTGTAATTCACCAACACCCTGTGTACACGTGGCAGTATTTAAAGAATCGTTTTAGTGGCACCACGTATCGTAATCATTTGTGATCGTTGACGAACTGTTTGAACAACTGGTACCACTGATTCGACCGTGACTCGAAAAAAAGAAAGAGAATCGTCGAAATTTCGTTCCAAAAATCGATCTGTCGCTTGATACGCCGTTTTCATTTTAACGATTGAATATCTTTTAACCCGTTGCACTCGAATGGCGCCTCTGAGGCGACCTATTTAATTGACTAGAGTATTTTGAAATGTGAAATTTAAGCTTTGTTTCTATTCAAATATAGGAAATTAACGAAAGGCATAAAAATAAATAAATCCATTGGCATTTGCGACTCCTTTCTTTTAAAATAATGCGTTTGATTTTCGGAAGTTTCGCTGGAAAAACGAACTAGATCTGTACGTATCGAAAAATGCCTCGACCGCAAAGGGTTAACCCTTTCGAGCTCGGTGATGTCATAGTGATACCACGGAAATTTTAACGTGTATTATATAAGATACATCGAGACTATAAGAATTATTTAATAAAACTTTTTTCACGGTAAATTATCCAATACTTATTACGATTAGGTTAAATTTAGATATTTCATTGAACATTATCAAAGAAATGTTAGGGTTAGATTAGGGTTAAGTTACTCGTTGTAAATTACCAAATAAGTATATTTATTTTAACACGTTGACTGGCACAGTGAAAACGGACGTGTGTTGTCAGACACGTTGAAATCCTAATTATTAACACGTTGACTGCCACAGTGAAAACGGACGTGTGTAGTCAGACACGTTGAAATCCTAATTATTAAGAATATAATCAACTAATTTTCAAATTTAACTTTTCAAATCGATAGCTAGCATTATTAGCTTAATGATAACGCTACCCGTGGTTTGTTTCGTCATTTCTTTTGTTAATTATTTGATTGTAAAAAATTTCGGGTGCCGGCCACCGGTGACCCCCGTGGCAGCCAACGTGTTAACCTTTCAAATCGATAGCTTATCCGTGGTTTATTTTGTCATTTCTTTTATTAATTATTTGATTGTACAAAATTTCGGGTGCCGGTCACCGGTGACCCCCGTGGCAGTCAATGTGTTAAAATATGTTATGGTATTATAACGGGACCATCTTTTATGTACCTTTTTGGCTGAAAATAGAAATAAAAGCTTTTGATTTGCTTTTAATAGAAAAATGGACAAATTTGACTTGAAGAGGTTAATATTCCTATAAAATATAATAGAAATTTTTGTTTTCGTTTCATGAATAAATTTTGCGATTGTGTTCGATCTTAAAAGATGAAGGATAACTTACCCTTCTATTGCATGTAGGAACCAAGATACAGGATCGGAGTTGCATACACGACGATGGTCCTTAAACATAAAGTGTTCGAATGAACGATAACAAAAGCTTATCTAATTATTTTTGTCAAACTTTAAGCTTTAAAATGATATATCACGAGTACCGTTTTGCAATACTTTTCTGTCATGAAATTGTGATAGAATGTATACCCTCCGAAATCAATCGCTATTAGCTGACTTCGTTAAAAAATAGCTATCAACCATTTGATATCAAAAACCTTGACGGGGCGTTTGTACTGTCATTTTGACGAAACTTTCAGCTTTAAAATGGTATATCACGAGTACCATTTTGCAATACTTTTCTCTCATGAAATCGTGTCTGACTTCTCAAGATTAATCACTATTTACTATAGTACTACTGTAAAATAGAAAAACAGCCATTTTTTATTCAAAATCTTTACGAACCGTTCATACTATCATTTTTATGAAACCATTAGCTTCAAAATGACACGCCATAAGTACCATTCTGCCATACTTTTCTCACATGAAAATCACGCCAGACTTGGCATACTCCAAAATCGATAACCCAACCCCACCTGACAGATACAAAAATAGAAAAATCCCTCGATTCTCACGAAATATCCGTAAAAGAAAGAAACGAAATTTCCCAGGGTAGATAAATGTCGTTGCCAGTCAGAGAAGCGATGGATAACGATTTTTCCGTTGGACGGTAGCTCGGCAACCGCATTAAGAACGACTTTAAATTAATAACGATCCGCTATTTTGGCGGAACTTCTATGCTCCGTTAACCCGATTAAAAGCTCGAACACGAAGCCAGAAGCGCGAGATCGCATAAAGAATTCAGTGGAAATCTTGCAGTTTGACTGACTGGAGGCTGGCCTGGCCCCGGTGGCTGATTGGCTGGATCGGATCCCCTCCCCCCGTTGGCCGTAGTAATTATGGAAACCTGGACGTTACGACGGCTCTTTACTACCGGCAGCCACCGAGAGACATAACGACGTGGAAAACGGATACGAGAAATCACATTATGTCACGTCAACCGTTCGCCCCGATCCACGATTTATATATCGAATCTGTCACTGAATAAAATAAGATCGTTCCGCGAACACCCGGATATTCCTATCCGTGCGATTCATCTTTCTCAAAGTTTCACCGTGTCACCATTTCCAGCACCGCACCGTTTCAAGAATTGAAACGATCATGTATAAATGGTGGAATATTCGAACGGTCATGAATGATGGAAAATTGGAACAAACGATTATAAATGGTTGAAAACTCGACCGATTGCGAACGATTGGTAATTCAAAGGATTATAAATGATTAAACACCGAGGCGACTATAAACGGTGAGTAAAAGATTAGAAGATGGGAAAAGGGCTATAAATGGTTAGAAGCTGAAATTGCTATAAATGGTACAAAAATTGAAATAGTCGTGTGAGATTGATGGAAATAAATGGTTGAAACCTGAAAATTGCTGTAAATAGTTAAAAACTGACACGAGTATAAATAATGAAAAATTCAAATGGCCATAAAAGATTAAAAATGAAAAACAGAATGTTTATGAATGATTGATAACTCGAAATGAGTATAAACGATGAAAAATTCAAATGGCCATGAAAGATCAAAAATGGCTAAAAAATCTTGCGATAAAATTTATTTCCAGGAAATCTGCTTGATCGATGATTAAATGAAAAACCAATCGATCACCGATTCTTCCATAATTCGAAAGAAACAATAATTCAAATGAAGTGTGTTACGATTAGGAAGAAATAGAAAATTAGTGACAATGCTTGTCTATTTCAATTTCGACCGGTAAACAAAAGTGTCAATAATAATTACTTTCGATACCCTATCGATCACGAAACTAATTTTCATTATTCCAACGATGTAACAATTAATCCTTTGAGGGACGTTGAAATGCGAAATTTAAGTTTTATTTCTGTTAAAATACAGAAATTAACGAAAGGAATAAAAAGGAATAGATTCATAAGCATTTGTAACATTTTACATCCAAAATAATGAATTTACTTTTCGGAAGCTTCGATGGATAAGTAAATCAGATTCGAAGGTATCCAAAAATGCTCCGAGTGTCACGTGTACGCTCAAACAAATATATATTTGTTTTAATTACGCTAAAAGTATATATCTTTTAATAAATCTACATTCAAGTACCACGTGATAACTACGCTAAACAAGCTAAATTACTTATGGGTTGATGATGGAATGAAATATTTAACCGACTTCGAAAAGGAGGAGTTTTGATTTTATATTTAATCAAAACCTCAAATGGCCTGAATGATAAGTCGAGCAAAAACGGCTCAGCACCGAACGTGTTAACTCTTCGAGGTTAGGTGGGTTAAAAAATGTCCCTACCTTCATATTTTAACTCACCTCGAAAAGTTGAAGTTACTTACAGTTACATAACTTTCTTTGTATCTTATTTTATTAACCTTTTCGGTACGGCACGCTCGTCCGCAACTCTGGCTCTCTGGGACGGCGCTCCTGGCCGCGGATGGCAGAAAAACCGTTCATGACGATTTTCACTACGACATTACGTGGGAATAGAGTTCTAAATGAATAAATTATGATTTACCTAACAGGTAAACTCCGTGCAACTTGGCCATTTATTTTCCTTAAAATCATCTGTCTCAAAGAGTGATTTTGGACAAGAAGTGATATCGAAAGGGAGGAAGAAAAATCAACACGATGGCAGACGTGTTTCTCGAAAACCGAGAATCGTTTCTCTTCCAGGAGGGTCAGAAGTTTCCTGCAACGAGAGCAAACGAGACGGGGCTGCAGGAGGGAGGCACGACAAGGGGGATGATGATGAAGAAGAAGAAGAAGAAGAAGAAGTAGGAGGCAAGTGCGAGCGGGAGGCTGCCGCTGTTCTGCAGCCAGCCGGCTGTACCCGTCAGCTGCCGACAGATTTATCGAGTGGCACGTGCCGATCCGGGGACCAATGTCGTTTTATGCCTTCCTCTTTTTCTAGTCGCCGCCTTCGACCGAGGCAAAAATTATTGTCGTGGTTTGTTTCCTCTCCGAGAAACAACGACACCCTCGTCCTACCACTTTCAGCTGGCTGCAACGCGATTTCATGAACGACGGCTTGCGGGTTCTTTGTTCTTTGAACTTGAATCATGGAATTTTCTCCGATTTTCCTTCATTTATTCGTTTACGCAAGATACTGGTTCGCAGTAGACTTACTTCACCTTTTCTATTCGCTGCGAAGAGAAAAGGTATAGTAAGAGTTATCGACAACGGGTATCAAACGATTTCTGTCGTGAATTTGGAAACGATAATACTTTATTATAATTAATTGAACTAGTTGGACGCCTAAAGGTGATTTCAGTGAAGGACGAAGGTGTTTCTGGCATAATGTATTTATATTTAATAACATTTCCCTAGGACCATAGGGAACGTTGGGTTTAAGGGGGTTTCGTAATATTTTTGTATAAATGTGGATTCTCAATTACGACGAGAAGAATCGGATTGTATAAGGCAAAAGTTGTTGGCCAGCGAACCGATGAGAATGAAATTATTGCGTGGAGAAGGTGGCCCGCGTCTCGCGGCCACCAATGACGCAAGTAACTCTACTGATCGATCAAGCGTTATACCGTACACGTATAACTCGTTGCTTTATAGATAATATTATACGTAATATGTGATACGTGACACGCGAACCGCGTTTCCATCTGTTGCTAACGTACAACCCAACTCGGCTACGAGAGATGCTCCCTAAATTCGATTTTCAATTTTCATTTGACATTCAAATATGAGAATCGTTTGGATATAATTATGAAGTGGGATCTGAAATTGAAATAATTCGAATTCTTGGATAATTCAACTATTTCGAAAGCTTAGTATACTCAAATACTCGAATACTCGGACTACGACTACTTTGAACACCCAAATACCAAATCACCCCGTGCTTTGATAGCGTATTCGCAACCAAGCGCCACCGTATCAGAAAGATTAATCGATCGGAAAGTAAACAAATGAATTAACCGCAACTAAAGTACTACGGCAAGTAACCGGTAACCCAAGTGTCCGCAAAAGGATCAAAGTACACCATCTAACCGTCTTAAGAATGTGTCCATGAAGCAAGCTGCGCATCAACCAGAAGCTGAAATCAACCGAATCACGGTCCATGCGTGTGCGATTAGGGATCTGTTGAGATAGGAAAAAGCTGTAACACGGTCCAAGCAATAGGGAGGGAAAAAGGAAAAATAGAAGGAGGTAGGAGGTAGAAGAAGAAGAAGAAGGAGGAGGTGGTGGTGGAGGAAGGCACACGTCACTTAGTTGAAGCACGTGCTCTGGTTTCTGGCGGCTGCTCCTGCTCAGCCTCGGGTCTTACACTCAGCCCTGGCGGCTGCGTTTAATTTTAGCCACGGAGCTTTAACTTCGTCGTGTCATAGGACAAAGAATATGGCGGGAGTTGCACTCGGGCCAACATCGGTCGTTTTCTGCTCCCTCGTTTCATTTGCTCCATTCGATCGAACCGTCTTTCCTCGATCCTTAACCCATACGCGGTCAACCGAGTATCCCGGTATCCGTTATGATAATTTCTATTTCGAAAATGTGCATTCGAATACTAACCTAACCCGATACATTCGCGATACCCAAACGTTCGACACGAGTACAGGATAAATATGATTGATTGTTCTCGTCTTCGAACGAATCGAACGTTTCGAGGAGCAAGATACAAACATCCTGCACCTCACACGTGGCCTGTGAACCACGGCTGTAACACACGTGTTCCTCTCTCCTACAGAGGCATCCACCAATGTCCCTACGTGCCCTTTCTCGTAATTCACTAACATTCTATTCAGTGGAACGGATAGTTTAACACCAGAGAACGACCGACGTTCGACATTGATAATAAAATAGAAAAGAAAATAAACGAATTCTTTATCTCAACAAAAGCCAGCTTACATTTTGGCAAAAATGTTTTGATCAATTTTGTAATTTAACACGATGACCGACCGATCACGAAAATCTCCGTGTTTAGCCGCTCGAACGTTGACGACCGTTCACGGAAATTTCCGTGTCATTGGGAGGGAAGGCATTTCTTGTTTGATTAAAAACTAATAAAATATAACCGTAATAAACCGATTTTAGTGCAGTAATGTCATTTGAGTTAAAAGCCTATTAAATTCCTGGTCCTACGTGAAAGGATGGAGATCAAATACCCGGCCGACAACGTGTTAAAAGTAAGAAATCTGAAGCAAGTCATTTTAACCTTCTAGGTACTATCTAATGTTAATAAAAACGAACGATGCAACAGTTCAATTATCAACCGCCAGGGTTAATAATCCTTAACCCTAACCTACGATTACCACGACACCCGACAGGCACCGTCAGAGTTAAATAGAATAATTAGAATTATTACTAGAATTATAATTTGGTTGACGATAAACTTTTATCTGTGTTGATTTTGGACGCAGACTTTGGGAATTCGATGGATTCTGAATCGATACGGATAAGCGATCGGTCAAATTCAGAGTAGGAGGTAAAACGAATGGTAAAAGGGAGAAGAAAACGTGGCGGGAGGGCAACAAGGGTACGTTGGGGTAAAGAAGACCCCACGGTTGGATATGACCAACGCGACGCGACACTATACATCGAACACAAGTGTTTGGACACTGCTGAAGACATTTCAATTCGTAATTCTTCAACAAATACTAGGACATATATTATATAGATATTTGAATTCGTATAACTGTGATACGAAGATTAATCTTCACCCGGTGCTATGGAAGACTACAGCCGTTCGCCCATAAAATGATTGTTTATGTATATTCTTGTGGATTGATATAGTGGTGGTGGAAACGTTGAAATGACAATTTTGGCGCGTAAAATTAAAAACATTGAAAATTATTAATAACGATTAAAACTTTCAATGGATGAAGTATATTTTGGAGCATAAAAATAGAAAAACAACCTAAGAAAATTGACAAAAATTATTAAAATTTCAAACAACACAATAGCCATATAATTTTAAATTATAAATAGAATGGTATTAAGTTAAACGATTGAATAAAAAAAAAGGGGGAAAAAAAAGGTTAATCATGCAAACGATAGGACAAATTACGTAAAACAATGTAATAAGTTTCGTTTTGAACGATCGACCGAATGCATTTCGTCGAGCACATCGATGTTGGTACTTGTTTATCCGGCCGATTTCACGATTCTCTTACTTGTTAGCGATCGTTGTATCAATTATTAGATGTGACTCATGAGATGGATGTGACCTTCCCTCCTTCGCTATCGTTCAACAATAATTGCGTATCACTGAAAGGAAAGTGCGAAAGCGAAAAAAAGAAAGCATTCCCATCGATCGATCAAACATGAACGTACAATTCCATCGAATTATATTTCTCTGTGCACCGATACGTTCATTACCAATCCTACTTTTTCCTTTTTTTTTCTTTTTTTTTTTTTTTGCTTTAAGAGGATATCTGTGATTTAAGAATAGGTAAAAAATATATTCGAATACTTAAGTATTCTAGTGGTTGAATATTCAGGTTTTCCGTATTTTATTTTTAGTATTCTAATACTTAGGCATTCGAATACTTAGGTATTCGGATATTTTAATATTCCAACACTTAGGTATTCGAGTTATCGAAAGGACTAATTTTGTTTCCCAATAATTTTCCATCATAGTTGGAAAACTAGATGATGAGGGAGACTCAAACATATAATACGAGCCTGAGTGAAGACAACGTGAAAAACGAGTCATCCGTGAGGCGCTTTTCCTCCTCGTCTCCTCCTGGAAGCATGAAACGCGATACTCGGAGCTGATTCTACTCGAAACGAAGCGGAATGAAAGCAAGTTGGAGGAAAGAGAAGGAAAACGAGATGGTGGTGAAGGAAGAGGCTTGGAGAAAAAAAGAGGAAAACAAGATGACGAGGATGATGATGATGAAGAAGAAAGATCCGTGATCTGAGTGAACGCACATACTGAACAACAGAGACACATGTATGAAGAAGATAGAAAATTAACCCTTTTAGGGACATTAATTGATTTCAATCAAAACTTTCGAATAATTCAAATAAATCATATATGTATACCAGAATACTAGAACACTCGTATATTATAATATTCAAACACCTAAGTATTAGAATACTAAAATATCTAAGTATCTCAAATTATTCGAATCATCTATCAAGATCGAACAAACAATAATTTTCAATCGAAACAACCAATTCTTCAATTCTTCTCAACCCTTATAAACGACGGACCATGGAGAGAGAGCGTAACAGTTTAAACAGCACGTAACTTTTGTTTGCAATATAAAAATGATATAATATTTTCGAAATGTAACAAGAGGGAGTCCGATGGAACTACGTCCATTCGAAAATACATCTTTGATTGTAAAGAACAAAAAGGGGATCCTAACGTATTCTAAAATCCCTTCTGTCAAGTGCAGTCCCCGTCCTATGCATTATAACTGTAGGAATATTTTCGTCGTTTCAAAGGGTCAATTGTTAACGAATCCGTTGTTTCAACGGGAAATGATAACAATCCGTGATATGGTGGGGTAATTATGGAATACCGTTTTGTGTATAAAATTAGCAGAAGGAACAAAACCAATTGTATATCAAAGTTTGATACCAATTGTGTATCATACGATTACAACTTTTGAAAATAACAGAAGTTTATTAGGTAACTTGTTCAGGTAGGTTTAAAAATTGAATCTACAATTTTTCTACTCAATACTAGACAACTGTTGATTTTAAAACACGACCAAATTACAAATATAGTATAATACTATGTAATATTCCTGGTTTATTAATTGGTTTTAATTCGAATTCAAATTGAAAGCTTACATTTACTAATAAACTAATTTACTTACAATTTATATTAAAGACACTAACTGTATCTTTAAAATAATACTACACACTAAAGTAAAAAATACTAAAGATACAAACAAAAAAGATTTAATACAAATATTAATACTTATTTAGATTCAGGTGAGTCTAGGAACGATACTGGTCCCACCCGTTAATTGACACTAATATTCATTTAAATATTTACCTATATATTTTTCGTAGTGAAAGGTTCAACAGAAAGGTTCAACCTCCAAGAAATGAATTTCAAGCAGAAAGGAGTATTATTTTATTCTCTTTGAAAGACGTACACTGGTGGAATTAATTCTGGACACTTTGAATAAAAAAATATTCTTTATTCCATATTTGTGCAGAACATGTATATTCTTCTATGGTAAATTGATACCGTAATATTTTTATTGTAATCGATAATATTTATACGAAATATCGTAAACGTTTGAAAATTTTAATTAAACAAAATCTAAACTGTACTGTTATTTTTGCGAATCAGCTAATTAATTAATTCATTTTTTTGTACCTCCTTTGATGTGTGGAAATTACAATTTGTATTGTACATTAAAAGTATGGCTGTAAATAGTCTTTTAATTGATTTTTTTTTTTTATGTAAACGACGCCCTAAAATTAGAAAACAATGATTAGAATATAAAATATAAATGATTATATGATCCGTTTTTTTTTTTTTTTTATGGAATAAGTTCACTTTTGGAAGAAAAAAAAATGAGTTAATAGTAATTTTAGTAAGATATAAGAAATCCATTCAATGGAGCACGATTTCCTGATAAAGTAATCAAAAGACTTAGCTATAAAATATTATCGCAAAAATATCTTTTTTGGAAATACAACAAATCCACCTATTTACCATGAATACTTCACTATGCAAACTCTAATGGAGAAATAAGTTTAAAATAAAAATTCTATTTAATCTTAAGTTATCTCAACGAAGTAATTACATTTTACACTTGTTTCCTTATATCTTCCTTTTTAATATAACCGAAATTAATTCTTAAGAAACTTGAATATTCCTGTACTACGTGTCTTCCTTTTAATTATTATTTTTTACATTAAAAAATCCATTTCAATCAAGCCAATTCCCTCTTGTCTTTATTTCTTATAATAAGTTATTATTGAAAGTGGTGTAAGTTCATTTGGAGCTAAAAAAACTCGGTTTATTTTCTACAACAATTTTAATAATTATCATTGCATAATAAAATTCAACAGTTTGTCAATATTTTTAAATTAATTCAAACGCAAACCCTTACATATCTCGATGTATATAAAAAAAAAAACGGACTTATACCGGCTCACATATCAAATAATTTGAACAAACGTGAAATATAAGTGTCCAGAATTAATTCCACTAGTGCAGTTCAAATTAAACAAGATTAACACAGTCGTAGCTATAATTTCGGCAAAAAGTCAAAATTATTTTCAATTTTTTTTTTTGTTCAAAAACGACCGTATTGAAAGGGGTTAAAGACCCCATCATAGGACGCCCCATTGATCCCTGACTTTTCCACATCCTTTCCGAGGATGTCCCCTTGAAAATTCTCTTTCCTCGAACAACGCTGTCAAGGTGCTCTCTCCGTTGCTCTCGTCGAAAACGAAGAAGAAAATAAAACAAAAAAAAAAAAATAAGACGAGAGAAAGAGAAGCCGAGAGATGAAGAGAGAAGAGAGGAGAAACGGAGCTGGCAGATGTTGGGCGCGTGCGGCGTCGAACCATTTAAGGCGCGATCACTGGACGCCCGGCGTCGCAACGGCCCTCCCCGCGTCGTTCTTACCCGCCCCTACCCAGCCCCACCCTATCCTCCTTCTTTAACGCTATCCATCTCGCTTACACGTTGGACACCTTGAAGAGAAGTCGAACCGAGCGCCGCAGCCTCCACGAAACCTCATCTACCTCTTGTACTTGTTCTATCTTCCACAATCCCCCCCCCCCAACCACCCTCTTCGTTACTCGTCGTGTAGGTTCTTCTTCTTCTTCTTATTTTTTCTTTTTTGGTAATCTGCTTCATGCTTTTCCTTGTTTGTCGCTTTGGCGCTTAAGGGTGCTCGTTGGCGAGCTTGTTTCAAGTGGACTACCTTTTAAATCTCATTGATAAAATAATATATTGTTAACGTGTATTTTTGGGGAGGGGGGGACGGGGGTATGGTTTATTTTTCTTTTTTTATTAGTAAGTTTCAGGTTGAGAATAAAATAGAAGAACAGATAAATATTGGATATTAGTTGGCGTGTGTACATCTAAGTACTTGAATACTAGGATACTCCGATACTGAAATATTCGAATACCAGAATATACGAATACACAAGTATTAGAATACTAAGATATCCGAATACCTAAATGTCCAAATACCTAAGCATTAGAATACTAAAATATCCGAATACCTAAGTTTCCGAATGCCAGAATATCCAAATACCTAAGCATTTGAATACTAAAATATCCAAATACCTAAGCATTAGAATACTGAAGTATCCGAATACCTAAGTATTAGAATACTAAAATATCTGAGTACCCAAGTTTTCGAATGCCCGAATATCCAAGTACCTAAGTATTACAATACTGAAACATCCGTATACCTAAATAATTGAATATTAGAATAACCTAATACCTAAATATTCAAATACTATAACACTGAACTTAGCACCCAAGTACTTAATTACTCGGAAACTTTAACACTAGAATACTGGAACATTAGAATTCGAATAACTGAGTACCCAAAACAACCAGGGATTGAACGAATCATTTTTTCATTTCTTTTTATTTATAACCTATTTTACAAGCAACAGTATATCGATTTTTTTAGTGAGAATCATGACTGTTTTTTCAAAACCGCGCTAAAAATTCAGAATTCAATTTTTACAAAATCGATTCGTTCAATCACGAGAGAAATTCATCTATTAACAAAATCTATTTGGTTTTTTGATTTCAGATAACCCTTTGATAAATTACGTAACGCACCGCTGAGGCATAATTTTTTTGAAACCTTCTCCGACAATCTGTTTCCAACCATCCAACTTATAACATTTTTCTTATAAAAAGATTACAAAATGTTCTCGAAACGTTACTCTTTCATACAAAAAAAAGTTTTAAATAAATCAATCAATTAGATGCTTTAAAAAAAAAAAAAAATCGCTTTTTCTCTCGACTTCGTGACTGCACTTAAGCCCTTAATGCATATTACAGGAAAAAAATATATTTTAAAAGAACTACAAAGGGGTAAGAGTGTCGCACGTGGCCAGACAGGACCACGTGGTCCTTTGTCCTACGTCATCGTCCGAACTCGACATCCCATCGCGTATTGATTGAGAGTGGCCATGGTCGTTTCCATGACGACGTTTCTTTTACCTGTACACCACGGGCATACACACGGTACACCTTTTACCCCCGTGTACACACAACCTACCTATCCACCTAACTACGTAGGTAGCAACCTCGGCTACCACAGGGTGGCGACGGTGCTGGTGGTGGTGATGGAGGGACGTAAGTGTAACGTAGGTGCGCGTCCTACCTGTGCGACCAGCTTTTATCCCACCACCACCACCCTTCCTTCCTTCGTTCCTTCGTTGATTTTCACCCTCTCTCGCCACACTTCGCTTATCCTTCTTTTTCGAACCCTATCAGACTGTCCTATCTGCACGGTGTATCGAGTGAATCGGATCGGATCCTCGATAGAAATCTCTGGAGCGTGCACGTTGTCGTACCACGCGTGCAAAATTTATAATCGACCCCTCTCGATACCGCGCCCCGACGCGTACCCTAACCACCCTTTTCCTAACCCTACCTACATCTCTCTCTCTCTCTCTCTCTCTCGCCTCGACCCACTGCCACACCATACGACGGATCCCGTTAACGTGCATCCGCCATACATTTATACATACATAGACAAGTGGGGACGTTACGGTATAGTAATTCCTAACCTTTTTCAATGCTATTCGAATAACCTGCGACCGGCCCCAATCCCATAACATGACGATATGATAGAATAAGATTAAAATAAATAAACGATGAATGTTATCGACACAAAATAATCGCAACAATGTTCATATTAACGACGTGCTCGGGGTACGTGGTAGATTGAAGGAGATACCATTAGCTTCGTAATAGATATCGATATCATTTTTAAAGGATATTACTGGTTTCCTTTGTGTACAGAACAATGGGGTGTTTAGCGTCTATTGTAGGGCTATGTACATGATATAATTCGAGGAATCAGCCTTGGATCGGTTCAACATCGGTCGCTGGATATTCCATAGATGTTAATAATACCAAAGGTGTTCGCAGAATCCATGGTAACATGTTACGTGGTATAATTCGAGGAATTATCTTCGTGATTAAATTCCCAGTAGCCGCTGCTTCAGGTTTGAATAGGATGGATTAATTCGTGTCAAAGGTGTTCTTAGAATCGGCGAGAATTCATGGTGATAAACGGCGTAAACAAACTGGGGTTGAATTAACTCGGCCCTCGTAGATATCTGTCCTACGGACGGTATTTAAAGGTTAAACTTTAAGGTAGTCCGGTTTTCAAAATAGATCCGAAAGGGAAGTGCCGTCAAACACATCGCTCTGAGTAACCATCATTAAGACGCAAATGGAAATCTACTGAATTAATCCAAATCTGGACATCTTTCTGTGCGATTCACCCCAGCTTGCGTAACCAATCTTCCGACCATACCTGAAGGTGCTTCGACAAAAGAACGAAGCAACTTTCTTCAGACGGTCGGCAATTATAGAAATTTCGACTGGCCGTGTCCAAACGGTATGTCGACGAATCGATCGCGACAAAAAGCCGTTCTATTTATCGGCCGGGAATAATAACAAGTCGATCGGGATTCGCGGATAGGTGAACGCGAACGGAGCACGTGCTACCGACACGTGGTGATCGTCGGCAGGGAGGGGACAGGACGAGATGGCGAGGGTAACGCCGAAACGGGAGGTAGGAGATGTGTTCCCGCGCAAATATCTCGATTTTGATGATCGACATGGGACGTAATAGTATATTACGTAGCAAGGGCACAGAATGGATGATTGGCGGCCGAGTCGAGCCGACAATAGAGACGAGGGTGAGAGTCACCTTACGCCCGTGTTACGTACGCTATTTTTTGAACCAGAGGACGCAAAAATCGGGCTTTTAATTCTTTAGGGCATACTTTACGCTCGCCAAACAGGCATTAAAAGCCCGATTTCTGTGCCCGGTGATTCAAAATAGTATATCAGGTACCAAGAGCGCAAAATAGATGATTGGCGACCGAGTCGAGTTAGAGACGAGGGTGAGAGTCACCTTGCGCACGTGTTACGCTATTTTTTGAACCAGAGAGCACACAAATCAGGCTTTTAATACATATTTGACGAACGCAAAGTGTCTGATTACTGCCCTAGGGCGAGAAGTAAAATACTTTGCGTCCTAGTGCAAGAATGGGGCACTTTGCGCTCGCCAAAAAGGCGTTAAAAGCCCCATTTTGCGTCCTCTGGTTAAAAAAAAAAGACTTTAGAAATCCCATAGAAATCAGACACCTAGAAAGTTAATTCCGTCACGATTAGCCAAACAACCCTCCGACATTTAACTTCGAACGATTCACCGGCGCGAATAAACGATGAACACGAAAAAAAAAAGGGGTTGCTTTAAACAACTTTCCGTTCGACACGAAACGCAAACCGTGGATCGTTCGAGGACCCGCGTGAACGTTTGCGACACTGGATCGACTTTTGACCAATAACGACACGTGTACGTCGCACGTGAGAGGTAGGCGGAAAGAATCATGGAAGTTGCGTTCGGATTTACGTCAATCGTGACCCGACGCGCTCAAAGACATCCCTTGGCCGACACAGAGGGGTAGATAGAAAAAAAAAAAAAAGGAAGCCTGCTGCACCCGGGTTTTTCCGATACCGAGAGCTTTCCAACGGGGTCCGTCCGACATCCGGTTCTCCTTACGATGTAACAGAGACACGACATCCTCCCTCGGGAAAAGGGGACGAAGTCGAACGAATATTGAATAATAATGTTTCGCGTCGAATAACGTCTTTGATCGACGTTCGTGATTTCTTAGATCGACCTATATTCGAGTTACGATTATCTAATTGTAATTAACCTGTGGATCTGATAGGATCAGTGTAGAGCATCAATCAATTAAATCTTAAATCAATTAATTGATTGATTGAATATTTAATTGTGACATTCCGATCGCGATTAAATTTTGATTGCAAATAACCTTTTAATTGCAAATTGCAACTAAAGATATATATTTTAATTCTATTGATTTCTAAAAAAAGGTATAATATGTAAAGTTGATATTCGATCTTATCGATGTTTATTATTGTTGTATTTTTGCGGTGCAATTCATTCGCAATCTTCAGTCTACCTTCTGTCTTCGGAGCGAAAGTAAACAAACGTCGTGTATACGTGCTCCTGTTTAAATAAGTAACACAATAAATCATCATCGCAATAAAAATTAATTGTTAATTGTTTGAACAGTTAAAATTGATAAATAATTTAAATAATTAGTCTCAATTGTAATCCTACAAAACGAATACATTAATGGTCAGTTGCAATTAACAGTTAAGAATTTAATCGTTAATTGTCAGAATAATTTAATTATGCCCTACACTGGATAAGACTGATCGACAATCTGACAATTTTGATAGAAGACTAATTGATTGTTTTTAATGAAATATTGGTCCAACACTTATTTCTAATGAATGAAAATTGACTTGTTACGATTTTCCCGACAGGTGCGTCGGAAATTATATATATGATATTTCAAGGAAATTGAAATATCACATTATACTTCGTTCTTGACAAACATTAACTGTACAAATTGTAATCAGAATTAAACTTAAAGTTTGAACGACAGAAGTCACATCTGAACTGTAAGCTGAGTGTGACACGTTATTTGTAGGCCAAAGGGTTAAGTTAAAAAAATAACATGTACAAACAATCGCTGTACAACGCGGTACTCGTACAACACGGTTCAGGAACCAAGGGAATCTTCTGCGTAACGCGGCATTCAAGACTCGAGAAAACCTGCATGTATCAAAACGTACCTAAGACACGATTCGAGAATAAAAAAGACAAAATTCAAAGGAGAACTTTGCAAGTGTTCCAGCCTGTATACTGAAAATTTGAATGTTTTTTACGAATAAACAATTGAATCGATAAGAAAGAATTCAAATATTTCATAAATATATTTTATCATTGAATAGCCATTCCCAGTTTCCAAGAATATCGCGCGAGGGTAATGAATTATTCAGACAACCGTCAGAATTGTTAAACGATTGAATAAAATTGGGCAAACACCTGGTCTGATTAAAAGATTCTGACAAAATTGTTTTATCCCGAAAATCTGCCAGAGATTTTCCTTCTGTACGTTTCGATCTGGCGAATCAACGGCTTCGCTCGCGATCGATACGGTTTCCTGTTCTCAATTTCTCGATTTCTAATTACAAATAATTTTCTTCCTGATATATACTTAGTCGATCGGTGTCACGGATAACCCACGAAATATCAAGTTCATTAAACCGTACGAACAATCGACCCGAATCTCTCGGTTTTCTAATAATAAATCAACATTTAACAATCTTCCCTACAGACAACTTCTTGAAATATCAAAAACTCATTAAAATTTCATCAACGTTCGCCGTTACCGCGTTAAATCTCTCGATCCATCAAGATACTAAAAATTCATCAAAATTCTTAAATAACATACTCATTTACTAATTCACGATAATGAATTTTATAATGCACACGATCTGATAACTGTTTCTATATCTATGTTCAAGTTTATAACAACTCTGTGTACCTATTTCGATCGTTTCATTTTTTAAGCTTTCAAAAAGATCGGACAAAATTCTGAAATATCTATCAATGTGTCTAATTCGTTATTTAATCGTTCGTTGTGTGAAATTTTTTCATACTCTTAAAGGGTCAAGGGTTAAAAATCAAAGATTCACTGCAAATTTTGAAAACAACAAAATTCTCGAAAATTCACGCGTGTATCAAGAATTGCATAACGTTTCGAAAATTGAATGACGTTGGCGGTTGGGGTTGTTCTCAGGAAAGTTATCGATGAAACTGTTCTTTCTTTGTAATGAGTGGGTGGACAGGGATCGATGTCGAGGGCGACGTGCACAATTTCTTCGTGGAATGTTTACGAACCACTATCTTTTTCGGCTGCGAACGACCAATAATAAATGCCGAAAACTTTTTGATCAGATTATTATCTGGATCGAACTCGAACAATCTGACTGTAAAACAAGTTGAAGAGAACCGGTACTCCAGACAGAGAAATGTTAATTTCTGCGAAAATTTGAAAATTTGAAAGATGATCATTTTTATACAAAATTTGGATGTTTGTGACTTTCTATAATAATTCGCAAATGTGGGAATTTGGGAAAATAGGAATTTTCAAAGTTGTACATTTCTATAAAAATTCGCAAAATTTCGGAATTTGGGAATATAAGAATTTGCAAAATTAGAACTTTCTATAAAAATTCGCAAAATTTCGGAATCTGGGGATTTAGAAATTTGCAAAATTACCAATTTTTATAAAAATTCACAAACTTCGAAATTTGGGAATATAGGAATTTGCAAAATTACAAATTTCTATCAAAATCCGCGAATTTAAGAATCTGGCAACTTTCAAATGTGCAAAATTATCAATTTCTATAAATTTACGAATCTATCAATTTTCATAAAAACCTGTAATCTCCAGCTGTCAGAAGAATTTCGAAATTTTTCCAATTACCATAAAAATTTATGAAAATGAAGATGGCATTGTAATTTCACGTTGGAAAGAGGTACGTTTATGAAGCGAGTTTTTTTTTTTTTTTTTAAGCGTCACAACAGCTTCTCTAGCCAGCTAAGCATCTCAAAATAATGGAAAAAGTCAACACGGGTTTAGGTCATACGCGTTTTATCCATCCATTTACATTGGCAGCGAGTAGCCACATTGTACGTTGCTTTGTAACCACGGAGGTCGTATTATTCTTTGAAACGAACCAGCCACGCATTAATACGTAGGTTCAAGTTCTGTGAGATCCCACGATAAGTCTACATCTGATACACAGCCACCTCAAACGCATTGATTCCCGTGTTACTTCCGTTCACCAAGCGAAACATCGCATTCTTACTTCAGCATTTTTCACACACACCTTTTGCTCCCTAGAATTAATACGCCACTGTGCGAGAATCATGAGAGATTAGGAATCGAGTCCTTTATGTATTTAAGTACCTCGTACTTGATAATATAATTTCTAAATAATTATTATTCGTAACAAAAGACCCCCATCTAGAGAATTTTCATTTGTACAGTTCATTGGATCGAATAAAAAGAAAAAAATATATTTGAAAAATTTATTGAACTCCATATATGTTGTAGAAAATTTCTCAAATATCTACGATCTATTACATTTTATGTAAAATTTCTTTAATAATTTCAATAAAAATAATAAGAAGATTCTTATTGTTAAATACTGCTTCGTAGATATTTCTATCATGGAAATGGTTTAGTATATTAGAATAAGAATAGTTAATAGCATAGTAACTAGGGACTTTTGTAACGAGCGCTACACTAGTTACCCCTAGAAAATAAGGATAAGTGCTACTTCTTTTGTTTCCATACGAGGATTCTGGTTAAATATTTGCACTTCGGATAAATGTTTTACGAGTAAAGAAGAACAATGTAGAATTTTTTTTCCTTCCCAATTAGCAACATGAACTTTAAATAAATGTTTCTAATACCAATAAAAAATTGTTAAAAAAAAAAATAATAGAAGTTTCTTCGAAGTTTAATAGGTACTAGCAATAGTACCATTTTTATGCAACTACAATCGCCTGATTAAATCATAAAACATCTTATTTTTGCTTTTAATATTAAATAATAATAATATAAAAACATTATAAAAAGAAAAAATGATCAATTTCTACTTTACCGATGAAGTTCATTGCAATTGAAATTTGTTGCCACAGATGGCAGCATCTCATGATATTTACAAAATTTTTCAGTGAAAAATATTTTCAAAAAACCACTATCAGAAATTTTAATGCGTACTCAATGTTTTTCCATTAATATTTACAAAAACTTTAGTAATATACAGAATAATTTTAATATATGATAACGTTTCAACTGTATCGTATATAAAATTAAATCTTTCCCTTATTCGCAGAAATTATCCATTCAAATTTATACTTAAACCACTGATGTAAACATACACTGCTAAGTACCGTCATTCTAATTTAACATTCATTCATCAGTATCTCTATATTATTTTTACAAGCAAAAATTTTAATTGTAGAACATTTTGTTACTTTATAAAATCCATTATGTAAGTAATCCTACAGATAATAATATAGTAAACTTTAACACACAGTTTATACGAATAACATACGAATAATACGTATACATTTGTTGTATTAGTATCGATACAAAGTCGTACGAAGACTGAAATCAAAGTATTTTGTAAATGATTTCAGTTTAGGATTAAATAAATATTATAGTTCGGTGTATTGCATAATAATCTATAAGAAGAACATATAAATACACAAAAATGTTGAGAATTGTTCTTATTTCAAGCATAAAAGATTGAAAATTCATAGATGGTAATTCATCGATTATGGTAATGTTTACTAATGCTGCTAATACCGTTAATTTATTATCTCGGGTATATATTATTTATTTTAAATGAAAATATGTTACCTCCATCGACACAATCCACATATGCAACATTAACCATTCAACATGTGATCAAGAAACATTGATATTCAGAAAATCCTTATATTTATTAACAATTTGTTAATAAGCTGTTTATTATAGAATTCTAAACATTCTTTCGTTGTTGTCTAAATGAAAAACAACCTTTTTTATTTTAACATTATTATTTTCAATAACCTACAAGTGATATTTTCTAAAAATCAATATTGTAGTGATCCAAATAAAATGAGCCAAAGTGATGAATAACATTAGTTCGAGGATCGTATGACGATAAATTCAAAACAATGGAACGAAGAAAAAAAAAAATAATTGACAGAGAATTACATTCGAATGTACATAAAACCTGTCATTTTCAATCGTTCCTTTAGAAGAAGATCAATATATCTTACAGCGCAAAGGTTTTTTAATCATGAGAAACAGCATGATTTTGAAAAGAAAAGTTATATTTTTTTCATACGAAAGCTATGAAATATTCAACACTGAAATATCATTAGGAACGAGCTTTTCTTTTTTTCATAAAAATCATGAACGCTTTGTATGCATGTGTATTCGTGTATGCACGACCCTGTGTACGTGTGTGCATATATGCTTATGTGTACATGTGTTGAAGGCCATGTTAACAGACTGTAAGTCAACGGATGACTTCTGAAATGATGATGAGAAAAAATGAAATTCACTTACGATTTTCACCGGCTTCTCCGCGGTTCCTGCAGAGCTTTTCCAAACGATTATTTCACTTTCCACATTATTACGTCCACGGTGAAAAAAAAAAACAGCGAGAGAGCGAGTTTGATCAAAAGCACAATTTTCGTGACGTCATCGGTAGTCGGGCATGCGCAGACTGATTTCGGTGTTTTTCCATTTACCGCGGAAACACGTGTGCGATGTACTGTATTCGTTGGAGGTTTTTTTTTTCCTTTCCTTTCCTTTTTCTTCTTCGAGCGAAAGAATCACATCGTTAAGAAACACACGACATTATCGCGACGACGCGGTATCGTCCGCTGCGAATTTCATGTGCGATTATTCGCGAAAGACAGCACGGCTGCCGACATCTATCCATCCACTCCCACTTGTTAAAGTGACGTACACTGACGTCATCGATAGTTTACCTTGAAGCATGACATTGAGTTGCATGCCTGCCAATCAAACCAATTGAATTCTCTAAGTATATTGTATAGGGAACTGTTTGTTTATATTAAATTTGCGCTCACCGAATTTACTTTTCGGTAGCCGCGATTGGTCGCGAGCCGAAGAAATTAGACAATTTTTAAATTCCCGCCATACTGTTGATTGTCATGTATAATTCAGCTTACATTATGCATTTTTATTGCTTTATTTGGTTATTTTTTGTTATTGATCAAAATTTTTTATTTTATTATTGATTGATTCCATTAATATGCAGTTAAAGCCAATAAATAAATTTGTATTACAAATATGTGCTATTCCATAGCGTTCGCCATTATTCGCGGTTTCAAGTAACCGCGGGAGAGCTTGGAACCCGTTTCCGCGGATACGGGTGTTCCATTGTAGCAGTATTATAATAAAAATATATTATCTACGATATATTGCAATTATTTTACGTTGTTTTTATTAAATATATCTTTCTATTATTTAAATATACTGAGCTGTCAAATTTAAGTACTCCCTGATAATACCATTCTTCTGTACATATACTGTTACGATTTATATTTGCTTATATCTTTTAATGCAATGTATCATTAAAATTATGTATAAATTCAATTTAAAACGTTGTATTTTTACGCAAAAATTATAAAATAAATAAGAAAGAACCGAATGATAATAAATTAAAAGAGAGAAACATCGCTGTAACAAACGAATGCAATAAAACATATGTGATCTGTGACAAGAGCATGAAACGTTAGGACAATGTTCATGATTCGATACAAATTCGTTGTAGAGTAAGATAAAAATATATATTATTTAAAATAATTGACTATTTTCTTTTTCATTTATGGTCACTGTGAAAATTTCAATTTCGAAGATGCCCGTTGTGGATTGTAAGTACGTTGCAACTAAACGACTTGCTATATCGTACGAATTAAAGTAAACAATCAGAAATTTTAGCTTTCACTTGCTACTTATTTTTTATTTGGAAAAAATAAATTAACATTCCTAAGTAGTTTTGTATCGTAATGTCATCGTTGAAACATTTGATTGATCTAATCGTACATTAAAATACCAACTGAGAAAGAATTCTTTTTGAAATACGTATCGAAGTGCAACTAACCCCTCTTCATCCTCTTTTAGTCGTACATTGCTCAAACTCCAATATTATTTATCGTTATTTCATACGTTTCGTAAAACAATTAATTCATCGTAAACACGCTCGAGTTATGTAGATAAAGCTCACCGACTGTTATAAATTATCATTTACATAAATTCGAAATATGTGTTGAAACATTTATATGAAATCCGTATTGTTTCGAAGGAAAGGGGCATAAATATTAGGAAACTGTTAAAATGTAAATGTTCCTACACCATTTGAAAATAAAGCATGTTATTTTCTAATTTTATTTTTTTTATTATGTTGTACCAGTGATTAAGAATTTTATTATATCGAATAACACACTTTTATTTGGTGTTTGTAATTCTATTTTTTTTTTATTTTATTCGTCGTAGAAAAAATTGTTAAATGCCTAACAACTCTTGTAATTTGAATTGTATAATGTAAACAAAATTATTGTATATACGAGGTAATCTTGTAAAAATTTGGTTTAAATTTTTCATACAAATTTCATGAGATAGTTCGTTACATTCAAATATTAAGTAAATAATGTGTAATAATTTCTTAATGATTTTTATTCATAATTAGATTAGATTCATCATTAATAATGGATAATACAATCGACAAGAAATACATTCATGATGATAAAGAAAAGGAAAAAGAATATCAAATCAAAGATATAGACAACAGAATTGCCAAAGATGCAAATTCAGATGTACTGTACACCACTCGTTTAGATTCTGCAAATCAAGAGGATATAGAGAAAAAGATTTTATCGCTCAAACATTTATTGGAAAAGGATCTAAGAGCAGCCGATTTGAAATGGTCCTTGTTCGTAGCAGCTTGCAATACATATCGCTATGACACGTGTTTAAAACCATTTCCACCAATGTATATTAAAAATGAGTGCAAGGATATCGAAGCCTTGGTAGAGTTTTTAAATTATTGATCTTGTTACTTCTGTTATACTTTGTTCATGATAATTTATCGAATGAATTATAAATTTCATCGTAGAGAAGAGCTATAGAACTAATTCCTCCGTTGGCTGTAATATTTGAAGCATTGTCAGAATCCGATGTATACAATAGATACGGAACTGCTATAGAACTACTGCATTGGGTTTTAATACGTCTAAGAGATCCTTACTTAAAAAGCATTAGCAAAGAATCTGTAAGTTTCCTTTCCTTGCTGTAATTTCTGATCTTTCAAATTTCATAATCATAATTTGTGATAATTTGGAAATACAATGTAGTATGATTCAATACTGAGAAAAGTACCTTCAGAAATGTCAGCAGCCGCGCCAAATTTAATATTCCAAATTGCTAGCGCGAAACAATCTACTTCAGAGGAAAAATGGAAGACAATTGCTCAAGGTCATTCAACTTTTTATGCTTATCATGGTAGTCGGTTGGAGAATTTTCATTCCATTATACATTACGGTCTGCAACAAAGTATGTGTAAGGTAAATCAATTTATTTAATAACAACATCAAACAATAGCTTGATACGTTAAGTTACTATGGTGTTATGACTTCTAGAAATCATTGTTTGGTAAGGGAATATATCTTTCGAGTGAATTAGGCGTAAGCTTACCGTACAGTCCTGTAGGCTATGGATGGGGAGGTAGCATGCTAGGAAGCGAAATGAGCTGCATTGCTTTATGCGAACTCATCAATCATGTTGATGTAAAAACTGGAGATTCAGGTAAAAAAATATCACAAAAAAAAATGTATATCATTCTAATTTGGTACATTTTACAGAACACAGTGCTCGTAGAGCAGTGACAGATTCTATAGGCGGAAGGGTTCCAAATAAGTATTATTTGGTTACAAATAGCGAGTTGGTAAGAGTACGTTATCTTCTTGTTTATAGTCAAGAAGTTCAAACTACAAGGTACGAATATCCCTTACATTGATACATTTTCATGATACTAATTTATAATTGAAAAAATAAAATATATATACATTTTAGGTGTAGCGATAACAAAGGATTATTAGCATGGTTTAAACAACACAAACTATTGACATTTGTGCTTGGTTACGTGGTACTGTTGGCTTCGGTTGGACTGACTCATAACAAACAAGTGGAAAAATATTATAAATTATTTGTTCAGAAAGTTGGACTGGAGTAAGAGAAATTTTGTATGTATTTATTAATTTTGTATATTAACAATAAGACAAAGGATCCTTCTTTTATACATTTTTCACTGAAATCCAACCAAATTACATTTATTGTAAGAAACATATACTTTGTAAATAATATAGATAATTTATATACAATATTGTATTTCTATATAAAATTTAATATCTTGACAGTATAATGGGGAAATTTTCTGTGACTAAATAGTCATCTTCGAATATTATAATGAGATTGACCTCAAATTCTGTAACAAAGTGTGATGAAATACAGTTGTTATAAAGAAAAACAGTATTTACTTATCTTTGCACGCTGAAAATAAAATCATAGCCTTACCAACTTTAAAATTGCTTGTACTTAATGTAGGACACGTGAACAATCTTGGAAATATCATGTATATTGGTATAGGCAAATTTGTACAAACATTTCCTTCCCCAATTTGTATATTTTGTATTTCTGTAGCTAATGAATATATAATATTACCACATAATAAATGAGATAGTTGTACGTACTATGCTTAAATGATCTTACCATCTCTAGAATATCCCTCGGCGCAACCACATGTTTCAACTCTGACTAACTGCAGTTCAATTGACTTTATTACAGCCTCGCAATGTTCAATTACAACCTTGCATTTAGAAATAATTGTTTGTTTCATATAACAATAAATTAATCATGTTAGTTACAAAACCTAATACAATTATGTGATTACCTCTCCTGATAATGGCTCGGAAACTTTGCAATACAATGAATCTAGCTTTCCTGAAATGCAAAATCTAGGAACGTTAGTTCTGTCTCTTGTATTTTGCAAAGATTCAGGCATAATTTTAA
Organism: Stelis phaeoptera; assembly: GCA_943735885.1. Taxonomy (NCBI): domain Eukaryota; kingdom Metazoa; phylum Arthropoda; class Insecta; order Hymenoptera; family Megachilidae; genus Stelis; species Stelis phaeoptera. Next base: position 13,845,558 of record OX030932.1, on the reverse strand, counting down.
AAGACACTGGCTTAGTAGGCTCTTTGTCTACCTTACGAGGCATTTTGTCTTCCACTATGAACTCTAGAGACTTGCTCACATCTTTTGCTAAGAAACTTCTTTTTATATCACAACGTATAAGATATTGTATATTGACAAAAACCCCATGGTAAGTTTCGTATAAAGACTTGTTTCCCCTTGGCTTTAATGGCAATTCAAATGGTATTTCTGTTTTACCACTTGGTATTTTGCCACCCGGAGCGACGTCTAAAGTATACTGAACCAATTGTATCGGCTAAAAATATATACATTTTTTGTATTAAAATTTATTCCATGAAATATACAAATTTATATAAGTTTAAAAAATGAGCCAACCTTCACAGAATTATAAAAGGCTTCAAATATACCAAAATTCTTAGAACTAAGTTGCAAATTAACTGAACCTTCCATACTTAGAAATATCCCATCATGTTTAATATCTGAATTAGTTTGTAACAATATAAAACCAGCAACTATTTCCTAAAACATAACCTATATATTTTTTACTCTGTACAATCATCGATGTAAATTGTAAAAAAACATACCCCTTCGTGATATATTTTACTAGCTCGCTTTAATTTGATATCAATATTTATTGACATTTTGCTGATTATCGCTAGCAGTTAATTAACAAATGTGTAAAAAATGTTTGATGTCTAAGGATGACATTTGTTGAAAATCATCGATCATGTATAACTTTGATTTAGTTAATTCGATGCATTCAATCAATTAGGAAATTTCTAATAAAGATATGGTGAAGTATTTGTTCAACATACGAATTTAATTACAACAACGTTATAATTAAATACCCAAATTAAATTGACAGAATTCCAATAACTGTAATCAGCTGTTTGGTCATGGATAGGTATGTAAGTATATAGCACAAATGTTTATACACAATTCTAAACGTATTCACTTTGTTATTCAAAGTAAAATGAATGTCTATTTACGACGTATTCGTACAATAAAATATTGTACGATTGTATAAAAGAAATTTTAATTAAATAAATTTACAAGTTTCAAAAGACACATTTATACTTGTTAATAAAATTGATTCCCGCATCGTTAATTTATTATTTTCAAGAAATAACAAAAAACTTTTAGAATCTGTCAACTGATGAAAAAAAAAAGAAATAATTGCTAACTCGTTTGAAATATGTAGCCATTCGAACAGCCAATCAGAGGCTTCGATTTTCGCGGTTTTTTCTTCTGTATATCAACATCCGCAGAGGGTGAACTTCCGTCCGAACGACTAAACAAATTCAAACCGACAGAGTCGTTACTACGAGGTGAACGTTGTTTGAGAAAAGGTGGAAGTAACTGGATCAGAAGATTAATTTCGACCGTTATTTAAAATCCTCTTCTAACCGGATTAATAATGGCATTAAGAAGTCGGCCTGCACTTACGGTAGGTTTAAAATATTTCGGAAATAATCACTGTTGGGTCATTAGCTGTGGAATTCCGATGGGGGAGGTCAATAGAATGGGGTAACCGTTTGTTTCCTGACATCTTTAAATGCCCTTCGTTCATTTTAAAGTCTATTGAACCAACAACTATCATTATTCACTCTTATCTCTAGTTGTAGGATAATTTATTTTGTAGGAATTCTGGCCTCGCTAAATCATTATGACCACGTAGTACTTAAGAAATTCCGTTCCTTGAAACGATGCTTTTTATTTACCGTTCATCGCCTTAAAATTTCGTTACTCGTGTGTTATTGTTATTTAAAAATGAAGCGATTTTATAAATATTAAACAGTTATTTATATGCAAATATTGTTATAAATCTATCAGAATCTTTAATGATTATTTTTTTATCTTCGTAAATATAACATAAGAAAGCAGTAATAACATATTTAATTTAATTGTAAATACCATATATAAAATATAATCTTAACAAGTTTTATTTTTAATTTTTTTATTGATACGTGATGTATATTAAATAATTGTAATCTGTAAACAGAATTTTTATATAATTTCACATATTTTAAATGAAAATTCATGTATAATTTTAACAATGAAACTTCACTTTTGATATTATAAGGTAATATTGAAACTTAAATGTTTAAGTTTAACATTATTGCAATTAGAAGACAGAAATAAAATGAATTTTCAGAATGCTCTAAATCAGGAAAATGTTAAGACTCTCAAGTCTTTAACAACTACAATACCATTAAAAACAAAGAGAGCTGCTTTAGGGGAGATAGGCAATAAAGTGAACACACTGAGAGGTGTAGAGCCTATCGATAGATCCAGTTTATTACTGAAAGAGAAGAAAAATATAACAGCAACCAAACAGCTTGTTAAACCGGCAGAAAAAGTATCAGAGAAAACGCCTGTACAGATAGTGAAACCTGTAGTAAAAGTTGCAATACCTCAAGAAAATAATGTGGCGCCTGTTGCTCAAAAAAAGGAAGTACAATCGTTCTCTTCGGATCTTTTGGAAGTTGAAGATATCGATGAGGAAGATAAAGGAAATCCTAGTCTAGTCTCTATTTATAGTAACGACATATATGAATATCTAAGATATCTAGAGAGTAAATTTCCTATCAGAAAAGGATATCTAACTGGTCTGGAAGTTACACCAAAAATGAGAAGTGTACTTGTAGACTGGCTAGTCGAAGTTCATCAACAATTTCATTTGATGCAAGAGACATTATATCTTACTGTTGCTATTATTGATAGATTTCTACAGGTTTGTTGTCAGAATATAATTATTCTTGAACGAATACATGTATTACAATGTAAAATATATACATTACACTCCTGTTCATTTTTTGGAAACATAAAGTCCTAATTTTCTCAACAGGCTTTTCGCTCGATAGATAGGAAAAGGCTACAACTAGTCGGTGTAACAGCAATGTTCATTGCTAGCAAATACGAAGAAATGTATTCGCCGGATATAAATGATTTTGTATATATCACGGATAACGCGTACTCGAAATTAGAAATCTTACAAATGGAGATGCTTATCGTGAAAACATTGGATTATTCTCTCGGCCGACCGTTGCCTTTACATTTTCTCAGAAGGTACAGCAAGGCTGGAAAGGTATGTTTCATAATTTCGTACAATTTTTTAATTATTTAAGCTAATTGCGCTTTGTAATTTGGTAAATTATATATTTATAAGGCTCTTCCGATACATCATACGCTGGCTAAATATTTCCTAGAACAAAGTTTGATATGTTACGAAATGTGTCACTATCCACCGAGTCTTATTGCAGCTGCAGCTATATATTTGGCATTTGCGTAAGTTTTTTCTTCCGATAGACTATATTATTTTAACTATGCCTTGGAAGACGTTTCTTTATTATAGTATAACATTTTATCGTAAACGTATACTAGAATTTGTAATATAGAAAACTCGATTAACATGAACCAACCAGTCGTTAATGCTAATAATTCATTGTCACTGTTTGGTGTTTAATTATACAGAATTATTGGTACCGATGACGAGGGCGAAAAAGTCTGGACGCGTACTTTGGCGCACTACAGTACTTATATTAAGGATGACGTGTTACCCGTGGCACGGGAGACAGCAGTTATTATCATTAACGCGGATAAGAGTAAATATCAAGCTGTAAGGAAAAAATATTCCCAGGCGAAGCACATGAAGATCAGTAGTCGTCCCGAGCTTAGATCGTCGGCTATACTCGCGATAGCTACCGCGAATAAGGAAGGAGTATAATGCTCGTATTAAGCGGTAATTGTAGATAAATATTTGTTTGTTCGATGATACGTTGAACAAAATAAATTGCAGCTTAAATAGATGATCCATTTTCAGAAAGGGAAAACAGAGAAACCAGATATGAATAAAAAAAAAAAAGAAACAAACAAATAATAATAAGACGAGACTATCTTCATTCATCATTAAATTGTATCATACAAATTATTTCTAATGATGACTTTCGCTTCAAAATTTATTGAAGTAAATGATTCGAAACCCGATATACGAAAAAAGAAAAAACATATTACGTATATGTGTGAGGTGTTTTGATAATCAAAATCATTGGATCGATAGTTGTTTATATTTATATAAAGCATGGAATAAAAACTATATGATTGCTAAAAGAGAAATTTTTAATTTTTTTTTTTTTTTCTTTTTGTTACGTCAATTTCTTTGAGTAAACTCGAAACCTGTGAACGATAGTCTCGTTTGTGATTATGAATGTTGAAATGTTTGTTTTAAAGGTGCGAGTCCTATTAAAAATAAGACATAGCTATCTTAATTCTGAGCGTTACGGAATTATACAAGGTTTGTAAGAAGAGAAAAAGGGAAAAGCTTAAACAAGTAATTTCGTGTAATTTACATCGAATATATATATTTTTTTATTCGCAAGCTTAATCGGACTGTCTTATATAGAATATTTTTTATTTGTTAGAAGTACATGTTTACACGTGAATTACTTATTAAAGGTTTTCTTTATTTATTCACGTGATTACAGAATTTAGATTAATTGTATACAAAGTTTTCTAGCGTAGACAAAAAGGAAAGAAGGATGCACGAGGGTAGTACAGCAAAATGGCGGAGATAAATTTATATATTTCGGATTATTATAGAAAAACTAACGGAACAACGTTTGTGTCAAAAAGATCTCGGTTTTGATATAATAAAAATTCGACAAAGTGACGTAATATGTAAATATTCGAATAAATAATTCAAAGTCCCACGAATGTTCAAAATTACAAATTTCTTTTTCAAAAAAGATAATCATAACAATTCATTTGATGACGTACTAACAACGGTTTTTAATTATATTTAATATACAATAATGTAATGCTGTAATTACGCAACTAATCATCGATATTAACCATTTCATAAATTGCGAATTATCGATCGACTAAAAATGAAATAATTTTGACGCCTTTTATGAACAATGTTTTCTTTGATATTTTGTCGAATTTTTATCCAATATGAAACAGGATTTTTAGGTATTTAAATTATAAATTATATCTTTTATACTGAAATATTGAAGAAGTTTTAACTTTTATTCGTGATTATAAAAATATTTTTCTTTTTTTTTTTTTACTTTGATATTAGTCCTATAAATAGTTTTAACGTTAATATATGAAAATATACGAGTATTCCAGACGATACTAATTTATACTTTGATATACGAATATTTTCACAAATATTATATGGATGAACGTGATTGTTCATTATCGCGGCATTTTGCCATTTCATTCGCGCGTTTCAAACGTAGATTGTGTAAAATTTATGTAAAGAAAGTTTAAGTAAAAAAAAAAAAATAATAAACTAAACTATAATAATGTTCTCAATGTAATATATAACATATATCATTTATACATGTTAAGAAGGATATTGTGCTGAAATATTTATACATAGACATTATATAACAGGATTTTGTTATTTTCATAATAAAATTTAACCAGTTAGCATAAAACTTTTGTTATAAATCCTAATTGTAATATATTCTTGATTTCATGATCAACAGCGTACAATTTATCACAAAATACAACGATTTTTCATTTAGATAATTAAAACGTCGCTAATAAAATGTATAAGAAATAAGAAAATAAGTCTGAATAATGTTTTAATGACAGATCAAAAGACACAATAAATAGAATTTTGTATGTATACTTTGGAAAAAGTTTATTGTAATCAAAGCTAAAATATATGTAGTTTCCATGATAAGGTACTAGGTACTGGCGGGCGTAAAACGTAAGGTTCTAAAAAAATAATTAAAGTAGAAGCGTTATTAAATATTTTTAGTAAATAAATATTATTTACCCCTAGTAAGTAATATTGAAAATTATCGGAATATTAACTTACCGATTAATTTCTGACAAACAGATAATCCCTGCACTTCTGTCGGTGTTGTGAGTTCCATATTTTCCTAAAAATTTGTATGCATTTATAAGTAAATATCGTTGATCAAATTAAGTATAAATATCATTTATTGTATACCATTTCTGTTAGGCTCGAAGGTGCAGATTTATTCCAAATTTCAGATTTACTTTTATCGATGGATACAAGAAACTGTTCCATAGAATTCTGCATCTTTTCCGCATACTCGTCGTCACCGAAATACACAAGCATTTGTATCAAAGCATGTAACTCGTCTGAAATGCAAAGTAAACGTATGTAGGTTTTTGTAATATTAAAATTCTATGTGCAATCAATTGTTGTAAGTCGAGTATATGAACCTCTTTCTTTGTATGTATTGCTGATTATTTGATATAAAGTTTGTATCAATGCCAAGTCCTCAAAAACACTGCCTTCTTTCAAACTTAAGAATTTTCTTTCTTGTTTCCTGCGATTTTTGCTTGATCTGTAACTCCTTCTGTAGATCGTTTAATATATTTTTTAATGTAAACGAGTGCATACTTCTCAGTGCAATTCAAAATTTGTAAATAAGATTTCTAAATAATTCACATATGTACATAGAAATTTCTTACCCAGACAAAGTAGAAAATTTTGATTTTGTACTGAAAGTTGAACCAGTAACGCTGCTTGTATCGCTAAGAATATCAGAAATACCTTTGTTATTATATACCGATTCATTCTCAGAAATTATTTCGTTGTATGATTTCAAATTTCGCTGAGAAATATTATCTCTTACTACACTTAGCCGAGATCTGTATTGCTCAAAATCTTGTTTATTCTTTTCTGTCTGATACATCGAGTTGTTTGCGTATTCGTAAACGCTCGATTTTATTTGTGATTCTAAAACATAATTTTAATTATAAAGTTACAAATAATACTGTTATTAAATACGGTACACCTACCAATCAAATCTAGATTTTGAGTGTCGTAAGCAATTTTTACAGCATCCTTCCAACGTCTACCATTGCACAATGCGATCACTGCTTCCGCAGGGTCTTTTAAGTAAGTTGCTAAAATGTATGCAGCTTCTTCGTATCTTTTATTCGTGTTCAAATGGTCCACCGTATCTTTGTAAAACGTATGTTTCTCTGTTTCACTATAATATTGTTTAATTATATATATATATGTATATTTGTACAGAGTATCCCATCTAACTTAATCAACTTAATCTGTTTTCTAACTTAGGGGCAAATAACAATATTTTTTATCATGAATACATTATCGAAGAACCTGAGTTGGCTAAGTTGAGTGGGATACTCTATATATTAGCATATGATTATTTAACACTTTCACTGCCACACTAAAGGTGCTGAAAACTTCATTAGGCGAAGCATTTATTTCTCTCAAATTTTACCTATTATTCTTACAATTTTTCGTCGTTTCTATTATTCAGAATTTGAAGTACCTAATACGACGATTTCTAATTAAGTTATTGAAAGGATATTAACCCTTTGCAGTCGGCTATCCCCTTGTAGGAGACATACTTAATTTACCACAGTATTTTGAAACGCGACATTACAGTTTTATTTATATTAGAACGCAGAAAATTGAGGAAAGGAACAAAAATAAATAGACCAACGTTCCAAAATAGCACGTTTGCTTTTCGGAAGGTTTGCTGGAAAAGTAGACTAGATTCTATCGTATGGAAAAATGCTCTGAGCGCAAAGAGTTAATAATGCAAGCGACAAATTTCTATGGAAATTCAAGCGTCAGCCACATATGGATAACGTTGCAGTTAAAGTGTTAATATACGTATTTCCCCATTATTTCCGCTACACAACACAATTACACAGAAATGTATTAATTTTAATTTTCATATTTACCTCAGGTCCATTTGCGTGGTCAAGATAATAACATCTTGCCAGCATCCAGCCATCGTGTAAGCATTTAAAGCCTCCTTAAAATCACCGCTTCTTTGGAACATAATTCCAGCTTCTTGATACTGTCTCTTTTTCAGTAAAAATTCACCGTACATTCTAGCCACCTCTTTGTATTGTTCAGTATTTCTTTCAAACAATTTTAAGGCTTTTGTGTACAAATTATGATTACGTATCAAATTTATACATTCGTTGAATTTGTTTGATTCTTTGGCAATATTTTTAAGCGCAGAATCGTAACGTTTCAGGTGCAGGTCGATAGAATATTTCATATAATTATCATCGAGTTTCTTCAAATCGTTCAAGAAAGGAATGTATTCTTTGGGATCCTTTTGCGACTTGGATGCAATGTACATGGTTAAATCAAAATCGTACATTCCCAAAGCTATATCGAACAGTACATTCACATCTACTATGTACAATAAATATCTCAATGCTTCATCGGATGTAATAGATTCTTCATTTTTTGTCGAGATCTCTAATTTTCGAATTTCATTTATCTTAGCCAGTGCACCTTCTATTCCTTGTTTATTTTTGTTCTTAACTAAGCTGATCAATATCGGTTGAATCAATCGATTATCGTCGTTCCTTTCTTCCATGATCTTTCGCAATAAATCGCAAACTAATTCAATTTTGTCTGTCGAAACGGCATCCGAGTTCATCTGTCTTCGATAATAATTCCCATATATCGTTGTAGTAACATCTTCCTCCGATAATTCGGACAATAACAAACTCAGCCAGCTTGGCTTAGAAACTTGCTCCACAAATTGATCTGCATTCTCGATAAATTTCTTTGGATCATGATCATAAATCAAATTCAAATTTATGCGTTGTCTGCGCATCAAGTCAAACGCCAGGAGATAATCGCAATTGTTCAAATAAAATCCAATGATGTATAATGATAGTGCTCGTGGTTGTATGCATTCCAAGTTACCACGGGGCATTTGTAAAATGCTTCTTGAATCCTTTGGGATCGATACGATTATTTGAGATCCTCTTTCCAATCGTCTTATATTCAAATCTTAAACATTAATCAACACTTGCAATATAATATTATCTAAATAAACATTGTGAAATCACAGTAATACATACTTGTGGATGATGTTTCGTCTAACTTTTTATTTTCCCACGGTTTTATCGTCAAATTTTGCTTAGTTAATTCCTCGAAATCATTTTCGTTTAAATTAACGCATATCAATGTATGCTGTGCGGTTGTGAGAAGCAAGAATTCGGAATGGACGAAAAAGCTGGTGATGTTGTTAGCAATTTGCTTTCCATTTATAGAGAAACAATTCCTGTGATATAATGACAACAAAACGTGTTTGTCACCGATCTTCGCTACTTCTGCCTTATAAATATAGCCCTGTAATTGTATGTCGGTTGGAGTTATTTCTGCTTCTCTGTATTTTACCACAGAATTTTCTACGATTATGTATGCTTCTTTTGGATCGACGGATGGAATAATGTGTTGAATCAAACCTTCCATGATACGCGTTTCCCTGGGGAAAAATACAATAGTTTTGTACTTCTTGAAATACAAACATAAGTAAGAACACATTTTTTTTTTTTAAGTAATCATACTTCACTGTTATTTTCCCCTGAGCTTGATCATTTATCGCATCTAGCGTTAAAATACAAAGCAAACTTTGATTGTTTCTCGACACTGAACATAAAATTTTATCTTCGTCGAGCCACAAAAAGTGATGCATGTTGTATAAACAACTTTCATGCTCAATCGTTGTGTTCCATCCAATGTTATACGATCCAATATATTCATACTCCAACAGAAGGGAATCCTAATTGTTTCGATAATTCAATGAGATTTCTGATAATTTTGTGAAATTACGAACAATAATTTTACAGTTTATTTATACTTACAGTTTTATATTTGTAAAATATCAATTTGTTACTGTCGGAAACACAAAAGAACGTATTAATATTTATTGAAGTATCCTCATTTTTTACATCCGGCGCAAAAGCGATAGCATTTATGCACTCAGGAGTCTCTAAAGTTTGGTGCGCCATCGGTGGTGGCACTATTCCTACTCTAAAGCCAGTTACTAATAATTTATTTCCATCGATTACACCCACAACTGATTTATCGTCTACATTTTTGCCTCTGCTATGGTTAACAGACCAATTATAGTCATAAACAATAAACTCTTTGTACGTTAGGAGGATCAGTTTCTTGAAACACGATGCTGTGGACCATGTTGCATGTATCAGCGAGTTATCCAAGGGAAACTTGATCGACTGTTTCAGGTACCAGTGATAATTATTTTCAGACCACAATTGTAATACCGAAGAAGAATCTTCTTGCATTCGACACCAAATGACTAAAATTTCTGAATCTGGAGACCAAAATAAATCCTTCACCTGAAGCATACATTTTGGGTCAGTAAACTTGAAACATTTTTAAATTCTTAAAGAGAAGTTAACATATATACATACTCTCATTTCTTCTGCTTTGTATGGAAGTACAAATTCTCTATGTTTCAGGCCATTTTTCTCAAACAGTGCAACAACATATTTATTGGACAAGTTCTGTGTTGTTGCAATTAAACTTCCGGATGGTTTCCACGATAACGGTTCTTCCAAACTGTTAATTTGTTCACTAGTGTATAGTAAAATACCCTCTCTGTTAAATACTTTGAACTGACGCATTCTACTTTCCCTGTGTAAGAAACCAACGGCAAACATTGAGCCATCTTCGCGCCAAGTTATTCTACATAATCCATCGTCTGAATCATTTCCATGCTGTTCTGTCGGTTTAGCTAGCGCGGCTCTCTTTCCCTCTGATCCGTGAAACTGAGTTTCTTTCTTACCCCAACCAACAGTTACAAACTGCTTTAGCCCAAAATCTGGTGCATGCAAGTCGATCTGAAATATTCATTTTAATTACATTTAGAATTTTAAACGGATATCTATAAAATAGAATCAAGATTACAGTATAGACACAAAACCATTACCTCTGCTATTATTTGAAAAGTTGATACCATCGTAATCATAACATCATCGGCAGTGACCAATGTAATTATTTCATGATCCGGACTTAATTTCATGCATTGCAAATTCACATTCAACTCAGTTACTAATTCGCATTCAAAATCAAATTCGACGCTTATTCTCATAATATCGCCAGATTTACAAGCTCCGTACAATTCTTGCGATATGCTACTGTATTCTAAATCAACAAATTCTAAATTTTCATCTATATCGAATGAAATTACATCTTTTATATAGTCTGATGGAATTTTATATATTTTGTTATTTAACAATAAATAAAAATCATCATTGTTCGAATTAACAGCGTGTAATATCTTTGAATTATTCAAATTCAAATTTTGAATTCCGCAACTTTCTAAGAAACGACTGGCGCGTTGAGTCACTGTTAAATTTTTCATCGTTTAACAACAATGTGCGTCTACAATTTATAAAGAAACACTGTAAAATGTTTTTTATAATTTATTGTATTATCACGTATTATATTACAGTGTATGTTGCACAGAGCGTGGTTTTTGTGTTCTAACCTATAAACGATTTCAAAATAATATGATAGGTTATGTTTGACGTTAATATAACCGCGTGACACATATAAACTATATACTATAAAAACAATGAAGGGGTACTCATATAAAAGTAATAAACAAATGTATTTTATCAATTATACAATTTTGTGTACTTGAATAATTCATATTTTATACAAATAAGGTATATTAAATAACAGAAGTATGTACAGTAAAGAATATAATATTATTGCTATTGTAACGGTGCAACAAGGCGATTTTTATAACAAAATAAATTTTTCTAACCTACAATCCAACTATAATCAATTATGACAAGTGTTTTTTAACAACAAGAAATTTGGTTTCTAACAATTAGTATAATCTAATTTGTTGCCTTTATTTGAATGTAAACAATATCATGAATATCAATGATATGGATAATGAAGATGAAGATGTAATAATACAGGTACAAAATATCTTTAATACAATATTGTTGATATTTTATGGTAACTTACAACAATAATGTTAACAACTCATAACTCTTTGTCTTTTAATTTAAGGGTACCTCTCTGTATGAACATTTATATCAGCTAGGTTACATGGATTTTGAAAGTGTACCAATACCTAAATCAACTATAAAAAATGAAGAAAAGATGTCAATATTAGATGTAAATTTCTTGTTTCTTACAAATGAATGTTTAATTGTCCAATACAATAAACATTTGTATATATTTCTAGGGTCTTTTACATGCTGTAAAAAAGAATATAAAAAATCTTTTTATTGTATGTTTACGAATAATTCAGGTATAAATACGATGTGTACGATAGTATGTAAAAAATTTTGTTTGCATAACTTGTATAGAATTTTGTCTGTAATAGGATGACAAGTTATCTAACAAACAGATAGAAACAATTTTAAATGCAAAAGTGCTTTTAAATGATCATGCATGCGCGATACATAATTTTCTTGAGAAATACAATTTTAAATCGTGGAGGTAAATATCTAAATTTACGAGGAATAATAAACTGGATAAAGACAAATATTAATACTTTGCAGGATTACAATATTACAGTTTGTTTCGCTTGGTACACTTTTATCATCTTCGGTGTATATTTCACATAGAACTCGTTATAAAAACTTAGCAAATTTATTTGCATCGCTTATATTATGTTATATCAGTTATATGAAACGCTTGAGGGTACAAGCGTGTACAGATTTGAAGTCTCTCGTAACATTACAAAATGACTTGTTCGATCTCTGTAAGAAGGGATTGAAAATTTTGAAATATGGATATAAAATAAAACCGAATAGAGGAAAAAACTCTCAACAGTTTCAGTAAGTTCTTCACAGTCCATTCTGTACTTACAATATTACACGCATAACTATTTAATATTTCGTTTAACAGCAATCTTACAGCGGATAGACTGAAGTACTTACAACCTCTAGTAGAAAATGTAGTAAACTGTTTGGAACGTATTTCGTGTATTTATTATCAAACTTCTTTAATTCTTATCAATTTGTTACCAACGAATGTTGCTCACGAGGATTTATTAACAAAATTTGAACCTACATCGTTTGAGATACGCGGTGAAATAAATTATCAAAAACTGAAGGTTAAGATGAAAATAATTTATATTATATATTTTATATATCTTACGTATTATCTTATGCTTTTTGTTTTTAGTAGACTTTATACCACACCTACATTCTCGCACAGTCAGAAATGTTACATATATTAGCCATTGCGTATGATAATTGTACTTGGCAACAATCTTATAGTAAAATTCCTGAATTAAAATTAATTTACATTATACGATTTTTAGTCAAGCATTTGACAATGTATAAAAACAAATTGTCAGAAATCATTGGCGATTACTATAGCTTCAAAGTGGAGCCAATACCGTACAAATACAAGTAAGAATGTTTCATAGAAAATTCTTTCATTTATATAAATGCTATATATTATATGATTTTTATTATTTCAGAGGTCCACATTCATCGCAATGGCAAGATTTGTATATGCATCTGTATTTGGCTTCGAACAAGCTACAATTAGCTTATAGTCACATATTATCGGTGCTTCAAGATATTGATAATATTAGCGAAACTGTGACGTATGAAGATTTGATAGAAAATATAGAACAAAAGTTGAATGCTACTCGAAAGGATATTGAAAATGCAAAGGACTTTGTTGAATTTAGCGATTTGTTACTGGTAAAAACGCAAATCACTAATTATGCAAACAACCCTGTACAAACAAATATTTCAGCATCCGTTGAAGATTCTGATGCTCTTATTGTCCAGAATTCAGAACCACAAATTTTAGACGAAGTATTTGAAGAATATATCAAAGAAGAATATTTAAAGCCTTTAATCGACGAAAGCGATGAAATTACATTATACAATTATAAAAGGGACAAATCGTTGATTAAAAGTTTCATGTCGGAGTTAAAGGATGTTCTGGTTGATAAACAAAAGTCAATGTCTGAAAGGGAAGCAAAAGCTCTTGAACGAATGTATAAAAATATTATGAAGGACGTTGCTACAACAAATCAACAGTATCGGATTCCTACACCTCCGCCAATGCCTTCGTTTAATACTTCACTGACACAGAATCATGTTAAAGCTGATCAAACTTGTTATAATTCGGTGAAAAAATTGCAATTAAATGAAGTATCTAAAAAACCTAGTGTCATGAAAGCGGTATCCGAAAGCCGAACGGATGTAAAAGAAAAAGATTCGAATGATGATGATTCTTTAGAAGATGAATTACCAATTCCCATCATACCTTTACCGAGAAACAAAGAATTTTCATTGTTCGTACCACCGCCGTTCTTAAAAAGCAACGAAGAAACGTTTATAGGTAGCGGTGAAAATTCTGAAGACGACGAAGCTACTGATGTTACGAATGATCAGTGAATCTCAGTCAATTATTTTTATTAATTAGGATATTCTTTGAGATTATTTATTTACAGTTTTAAAATAAATTATATATTTTACATACATTTTGGTTAAAATAAGGATGTGTTTGTACAATTCATATTTTGCATACTACAAGTGATAATAATAACAAATAACAACATATGTTACAATATGAATGTCATCTTAGAATTTGAATTTTCAGAATTTATTTACATCCATAAAATCAATCGTATAAAATACCTCAATGTATGAATAAAAATATGAATAAATATTAAAAATTATCGCATAAATACAATTCAGATCGATAAACCTTCAGAATTACAATGATCAATTGTCTTATAAGCTATTACTACAGCCTATACGTAAATTAATAACAGAGAAAAGAATACTGATATGAAATATTGGTAAAAGTACTTAGGTGCACAATATACGAGTCCTAGGCATATTTATTTAACATAGTCACTAAACAATTTTTTATTCTTACGACATATTGCCTAACAATAATTACGATATATCAATTTATTCATTCCAAAAAAATTAGAATGTTTTCAAATTACTCGAACTGGGTTATTAAATCCATTCGAGAAACCAACATATTTTCTATATCATATCTGAATCATGGCAGTGACGAATCGATAAGAAGGTTGTTTTAAAAACATAAATATTACAATACAGAGATCGAAGTACTCTGTGGTTAATCATTGAAAAGAAAAAGAAAGAATAATTATGTCACGGTATCACAAATCCTTCAACCAGGAAAAGTTTTGGCCTAGTACATTGAGATACATAGTTAAAATCCCAAACTTCAATAACTACTAGACTAAAGCTAGGACTAGATGAAGCATTTGTTATCAATCGAATAGTAATTGTACGTGGAGATTTATAAAATTGTAAGACATAAAACAATAATCATATATATATTAAAAGATATTACAAACTTTTAGTACACATATTTTGTAAGTTCAGTTTTCTTGACTTTCAAAAAATATGTAATATAAGACAGACATGCGATCGAACTTTTGTCAAACATTTAACACTAGAACTACCGACGTTCAATGCACCCTTACTTTCAAATTGAATCTAAAATAAATAAAGAACGAAACGTAAACTAACATGTAGAATAATTATTCTTTATCTTGATAAAAGCCAATATATATTTCGACAGAAGCGTTTTAATAAATTTTGTTATTTAAAATAAGAAATCTGAAGCAAGTGATTTTGACCCGTTTGGTAGTTCTAGTGTTAAGAAAACATGTAAATATTAAAGGAAGCTGATATATGAATATATCCTATTTTGTATATGCTTGTTTTGTAAAATTCTACTAAAATTTCGTCTATACGTGTTGTTCCTTCATAGGAGGAACAAAATTAGTTAAACGAGCCCTCCTGTACAACGTAATTTCATACTACCGAAATTTATTGAAGGTGCTATAATGCCAACCATGGATGATGACGGATAGCTTCACGACTTCGATCCCCGTAATCGTACGTTACCTCAACCCCGGCAGATATGTTTTCTTTTGCCGTAAGTACCAGATGAGGCGTTGAACCTACTTCTATTACTCGTGCAATTAAATTGCCATTTCTTGAATGATTTACTAATCTACCTAACTTATCAGTCTCTGCTGTTGCATCGACACTAAAAATGCAGTGACACATAAATAATCTTTGATTTTATAACACTTAACATCAGAGCTATGTAACTTCTTGCTCATGAGCAAATTTCCCCTCCCAAGGTATCCCCGCTCCGATCGAAACAAAGATGCGCGAGGTACAGCAGGAGGACACGAGAGATCTCGTTGCATGGTTGTCACGGTCGAAGTGGAGATCCCTCGGAAGAGAAAATTTGCTCGTAAGCAAGAAGTTACACAGCTCTGGTGTATAAAATACTTACCAATACTGATGATTACGATGTTGGAAATAATACATGTAACATCCGGTGTTCTGATCTTGCGCGTATATTTTCTCCCGTTTCTTTGCTGTCACTTGATCAATTAATTCGCCTATGTATTCTACTACAAATTCTCCTTTTGTAAATTCTCGTGTTGTCACAACGCCACGACCTTTACCAGCAAAATGTCTTATCTAAAAAATAATTTTTCGTACAAATTTATTATGTGATAATGCTCTGGTTCGTACCAGTAATTCTTTTTATTGATGTTCCTTTACCTCTAAGCCTTCCTCTACTTGACAAAGCACTTTGTTCTCCATGTCACGCTGTTTTTCTTCTAATACGGCTTTCTTAGACTTCCTTATACTGCGACGCACGGGAAAATAATCAGTAAGCTTATGATTTGTACTTTTGTCATTCGAGGAATTTGTCGAACGTTGACCGACAGTTTGGTTACTAGTTAATTTTCTACGACCACGATTGCCAGGCTTCTTAAAAGCTTGCTGTTCCGAATTAACTTCAGGAATCGCTGGCTTCTTGTGCGTAATACTATGGACATTTCCTTCGTCCAATTCTTCTAATTGATTGTTTGGCATATTTATCCTATGCGGTGTGGATGGGCTATGAATCGGTACTGCTACAGGTGTTTCTGAAATTTGTATTTATCGGATTAGTAATCGTTCAAAAATATAATACATACGCCGTGACAATTGGTGTGTACATTACCATCCGTTCTAAAGTGGCCAACATCGGTGAGGATGTCATTTTGTATATTAGTTTCTTCATTTGTATAGAAGTTTTCTTCGATAGACACTATGAAAGCTTTGTTGTTGGAGATATTTGATTCTACAACATCTGTAATCTGCAATTGAGAATACATGTTAGTATTTTGCGCAAGAAAGTGTTTATATCAAAGACAATGTTGATACTGTATTATAGTACTTAAAATCAATTACATACTTGCGTATAGAAGCACGTATCTATGTGTACAGATGATTTATACGTCTCAGTTATTGAATATGTTTCATCCGGGTTATCATTTTTTATATCTATACCATTATCTAATTTGGCTTCTTTTTTTAGTGTGGAACTCATGTCATTGCATTGCGCAGATTTTACAGTAGCTCTTGTACAAATTATACTTTTCATTTGCTCTTTTTGTATTTTTTGTTTTCGTCTTCCTGTAATCATAATTTTATTTTTATAATACAGTAACATTAATCCATTCGGCGATTATTTACGTATCACTGGTATAAAAAAAATCGGTGTCTATGTGAATACACATGTATGTATTATAAGTTATTTTATATACAAGGTATATATTTTAAATAATTATATATATATATATATATATATATATATATATATATATATATATATGTGTGTAATTATCTATACTGTGCAAGTTTTTTATTTTTATGGTTTTTAGTTAAATTATTTTATGCAGTTTAGGACAGCAAATGTTAGTACTTAATATTAAAATATATGCGAAAGAAAAATTTATTCCGAGATTCCGGAAGCATTACTTTTTATATTACGTTTGAAATACTGCGATAAAACAGATGCGCATAACAAATTTGGAGAGAATTTGTTCTAAATAAATTTGAAAAAAAAAAAAAAAAAATTACTCAGCGCTTTGGATAAACCAACGTTTCTAACACAAGGTTCAGAATGGTTCAGAATGGAGAGGGAGAGCAAGAGAAATCCATCAAAACATAACCTGACTTTATAATACAAAATCTTCAGTGAAAGTGTACATAAATTTTTCCAAATAGTGTTCCTACCTTTCATCATGTTATTCCTCGATTTCTCTGCGTAATAAGCGAATTCCGAATTTAATTTTCTCATACAAAAAATTTTAATTATGCCAGACCACTATTTCACCTCACGTCACGCCAGTGCAACTTAACGTGAACGATTCTTACTAATTCGAATTTTTACATTTGTGTAATTTTTCAACGAACATATATCCTTGTTGCATGCAACCACGAAGAAATACTTGAACGAGAAATACGTATAATTGGCCGATTTTGTTGTTAATAATATCTTCAACCCGTTCAAAGCATCCTTCATGTACGATTAGATGGAAATTACAAACAATACCGAAATAACATACCGGATATGCCGCCATTGCTTATCCAACAACGAAATACTATTATTAAATTAGATGCGATCTATACTTGATGTTTTACATCTATTTTATTAACGTCATTGTATATTTTTTATAGATTAAATTTTATTCACTTTTTATGATCATCCGCTGTTTGATGTAACGTAATATTTGAAAAAACAAGTGTTCAATTGAGAATTAAATTTGATTAGTTGGATACGCTTTTTGTAATGTATTTTCTATGAAGTTGTACAACGAGTTGTAATTTTTCCTAAAATACTTTGATATATTTAAAATATATCAGATTACAAGATATAATCATCAAATATTACGCTTTCCTAAATGAATATTTTAGAATTACAAATGATTTTTTAAGACATGTTAGTATTGACATGTTAGCAAACGAGTGTCTATTTTGAACCAATAAAATATGTGTACGTGCAAAACTTGCTAAAAAATACAGTAAAAAACATATCATTCATATTTTATATCATACAGATTCATAAATATCTGTATACATATATTTTTCTTGTGAAAAAAATGAATATGTTAGTAAATGATTGCTACAAACAACAAATTATCAAATGTTTTATTGAATTCGTACATTTATTATTATAATAAGGTAAGTACGGTAAAAAACATGAAACAGCGGAGAAAAATAATTATTTATATGTAAATATATTTATATAAAGTAAAGGTGATTGTAAATATTGAAAGTCTATAATCACGATATAAAATTAGCGAAATCAAATCATCTCCCAATAGCGTTTAGTTACAGGGATTGGTCGTCACGTGGCGCTGTCAGCGGCGCGAAGCTCGGATCGATCGTATTAGAACGATGTTATTTTTTAGACAGATTTAGGTAAGCAATCGCAGAATACGAAATATATGTATATTATTTTAGCAAAGAAACGATTTGGAACCGTCTGATTTTCGTAAACAATCACGATTCCGCTTAAATAAGCGTTATTTGATATTTCTGTACCGAGTTAGTTGCCATATTCTTTTCTTTTTACCGCGGATACTTTAAATCAACTAACGATCAGAGTGGCGCTTCAGCAGCGTTGCCAAGTGTCTGTACACTGCTACATACTCATTTAAGTGTTACCACGCGCGTACGAACACATGATACGCGATATACATAGTTTGTTTACTGGTTCATTGTGATTTGGATGAACACGTGCTCAAATAAGCGATTGTTAAAACTATAGTATAATTAATTTAATCACGTGCGGACGACTTGTCTCGCGATTGCTTTAGTACTTTCCGTCACTGTGATGTGCTAATTTCTGCTGCCAAATACGGACGAACGTCTGAAGCGAGGGATCATTTATTTAAATGGTATTAAAAAAACAAACATGTCAATCGAAATTGTTTTAACCAAATCGAAATACACTTTGATATCGTTTCCATCCGTGTCAACTAACAATCCGCGAATATCCTGAGTCATTAGAGCTAACTGTTACGTTTAAAAGCATCATTAATATTATTTATTTCGGTACTCGGTGTTTCGCTTTAAATTTGCATGCATTGTCATGAAAAATGTAGTTACGAAATAGTCGATAGATGTCAGAATTTTCCGCTCTTTTTATTCGTATTGGAAGTACTTGTAAAATCATTTTTTGTACGCGTCTCGACGTTTCAAAGATTCAGGGATCATGAAAAATTGTTGCCGATCAAATTGAATACGGTGTATCGATCAAATATTCCTTAGAAAAGGTAAGATTTTTTGGTTAACGCGATCCTAGAAATGTCCTCTTACAGGCGTCGATCTGGCAACGTCGCGCGATCATATTCCGCAAGCAGCAGCGGCGTGTTTTTGTATTTGCATCGCGGTGCACCGTGGGCCGGGCGAAAGCCAAGATGGCGGCAGCCGTGTTTGGCGAACGCGTTTCAAGTGTGTGCTTAGTTTAGACCGCATAAATGGCTCGGCCTAAACGCACAATAATTTCTCACACTGTGATTTCCTAGCTCGCACAAGCTACAGGATACTCGATCGTAGCTCGGTGATGTCCGTTTGACGAAACACAATACAGGAAATTCTTGAGAGGAAAAAAAAGTGTCGTGCACTGTCAGTCAGAGCATCTTCGACTGCACGACTACAGATAATTATTCATCCTCGGTGTTACGTCGAAGTATTCGTTTAGTTTGAACGTTTTTTTAATAGTAAGAATTGTAAAGAACTTCTTGCCATGGTGAGTTTTTGTTTATAATCGTTTCACTTCGTTTGCTTGCAAGAAGGCGCGCTTCTTTCGTATGATATGTATTTCTTTCGAGGATCCATCTCTTGGCACAACTAACCTATAGACGCGATACATGTATACCGCGAATACACACTGTCTCTCTTATTGTAATTTTAAATGACTCACACTTATTCTCCCTCTACCTGTTCCCTGTCCCCCTCCCTATTGTTTCCTAAATTCAACAAGTTTACGAACAACATTTTTACGTTTTTTTTTTGCAATAAATTGTTTAAATAAATATAAATAACAATATGGTTTAAAATATATTGTACATTTTTAATAAATACAATTTATATATGTGTAATAAAAGAAAAACGAACTATTGCATGATATTTTGAAAGTTTGTAATTAATTTTAAATGTAATCAAAATGTATAAAAATATACATTTGATTGGATTTTAAGAATAGCCGTGACAACAATAATAATAGAAAGAAGTGATTTTATTATTTATCTTATTAGTTAATCATGAAGTCATTGAAAAAAAAAAAAAAAAAAAATTGTTCCTTAGTCGGCCAAAAGGGACAAGGATGCAATGAACGAGGACAGCAGCAGTGACGAGGATGAAGACCCCGATAACATGGGTGTGCCAGGTAAAGTTTCTGGTTTTAAAATGTTTATTTTTTATTATCATACGTTCATTATAATGAAGCGTATAATCTTTCTTTAGGTGGTGGGAAAGATCTTGCTACTGCAACTGGTATTGCAAACATTAAAGATGAAAAACCTGCGGATGCGCCGTCTAATATCATGATAAAAGGACAAGGGGGAATGAATAGTAAGAGTGAATTTACATTGATCCGAACTATACATAACTCGAAAAGATGTTCAGACCGTTTAAAATGATATTCTTTCGATAGTGTTGAATCAGAAGTTTGGAAACAAAATCCCTGGTGGATTAGTAACTAAGACCGCAACACCAGGATACGAAATGGTACGAGTAGGAGGATCGCAGGGTACACCACCTGGATTTGTTAATGCGAATCAGTTAGGTCAATTGGGTCAGTTAGCCGCTGCTGGACCGTACGCTTTTCCACCAGGACTGGCAACTCTTGCGGGTTTCAATCCTGCAGCCTTTTTTTCACCCAGTGAGTGCAAATAATCTTGATAAAATCATTTTATATTTCTATTGTTTCATATAAATAAAATACAATGGATTCCGCTTATTTGGGACACGTTGGTTCTCGTGTACTTTGGCTTGATTAAGCGTCTGTCCTAATTATGTTAACGATAGAAAATATATGCGTGCAGTTAAAACGATAGAAAACAAACAAAGTACGGCTTAAATCAGCATACAGGACAAAGTATTTATTTAAATATTAATCCATGGATTAATAATTATCCGTCGTGACGGAGTTGGCAGAGCTTTTCGATTCCAACGATTACCACCTCGACGTTCGGCATGGCCGCCATGACTTTCGAATCAAATGCACACCGTCCCGAAGTTCTGCAAATTCGTGACGTCCGCATATGTGCATGATTAACCGTGGACGAAACTTAAGAAGATAAAGTAACACAGAGTGGAGCGAAAGAAAAGACATTTGTCCCAAATAAGCGGAATCTACTGTATATATTTAGTGTATGTACGAATTGTTTATGCACATACACGACTGAACGCTTGAATAAAAGTATATTTTTATTGCACGCGATGATTTAAATAAACAACATTGATCGAACTATTAGGAGATTTCTTGTATATCGTTACTTTCCAGGTATGGATATGAGCTTAATGAGTGGTTTTATGGGTATGCCGGGAATGAACATGGGTGTTAATCCTCTTGTTCAATTGTTGAACCAAAATGGTTTACATCCAAATTGGCCAGCTGGCCTGTCAGGTATTTTCTTTCATAGTTTTAATCACATTATAATTATTCAAACACTATTACACAAACATTAATACACATTATTTAAGGTAAAGCTATGTCCCAATTATGGATGAACGCCGGGGATCCTACTAAAATGAATATGCAACAAACTATACAGGAAGAAGAAGAAGTAGACGACGAAGATATGGGCGTTGCAGAAACATACGCTGATTATATGCCTACTAAACGTACGCGTGTTCTCTCTCTCTCTCTCTCTCTCTCTCTCTCTCTCTCTTTTTTTTCCAGACAATATATTACTGTATTCTTTCATATAACAATCGATTTAACATTTAATAGTTAAACTTGGACGGAAGCATCCGGATCCTGTCGTGGAAACCGCATCGTTATCTAGCGTTGAACCGACAGATGTCTGGTACAAAGTATCGATACCAGAGGAAACGATACGAACTGGAGCTTTATCTGCGTTACAGCTCGAATCGATAACATACGCATCTCAACAGCACGAACATCTTCTGCCAGACGGTTCACGGGCTGGTTTCTTGATCGGTGATGGTGCCGGAGTTGGTAAAGGACGAACCATAGCTGGTATCATATTTGAAAATTATTTAAAGGGCCGAAAACGCGCTATCTGGGTTTCCGTTTCAAACGATCTTAAATATGACGCAGAACGCGATCTGAACGATATCGGCGCGTCAAAAATTGAGGTACACGAATGTTGTTTTAACTTGAAAACATTGAAATCAGCCAAAGAAAGTTGCTAATCAATTTAAATATAATTTTAGGTTCATGCATTGAATAAGTTTAAATACGCAAAAATTTCATCGGCAGTGAACGGTAATGTAAAAAAAGGAGTAATATTTAGTACGTATTCCGCTTTAATCGGAGAGTCTACACAAAGCGGGGGGAAATATAAAAGTCGATTGAAACAACTCTTACAATGGTGTGGCGATGACTTTGACGGATTAATTATTTTCGACGAGTGTCATCGTGCGAAGAATTTGTGTCCAACGGGTAGCTCGAAGCCTACCAAAACTGGTACATATATTACATAAAAAGTGTGATCAAAAAGAGACCGGGCTGTTCGAATAAGAATATTATTTCGATACATACATCTCATTCGAACTTATCTCCTTCAAAGTAGTATCCTTACTTAGTCACACATCGCTCCCAGCGTTTCTTCCAGCTCTCAAACGCTTCCTGGAACGTTGCTTTCGAGGTCCGCTGTACAATTTTTCTCAATGTCCAGAATAGAGGCAAATCAGCGTCCTTTCAGGGTGGATTTTAATTTGAAGAAATGGAAAAAGTCTGCTGGAAACAAATCTGGAGAGTAGGCATCGTAGAACGACCGGCAAGGCAGCGTTTTAATCGTCACGAACGGCGCTACATGACATGTAGTGAGCTCAATCCGGTCTCTTTTTGATCACACTTTGTATACTGTTCACGTTATAAACTGTTGATAGAAAACCCAGTATTCTCATAAAATTCTGCATCGTTGATTTGTTACAGGTCTGACAGTTTTAGAATTACAGAACAAGCTTCCCAAAGCGAGAGTAGTATACGCCAGTGCCACAGGTGCGTCCGAACCCCGTAACATGGCCTACATGGTACGATTAGGTATGTGGGGCGAAGGAACACCGTTCCCAGAATTCAACGATTTCATAACCGCCGTCGAGAAGCGAGGAGTTGGCGCGATGGAAATCGTTGCGATGGACATGAAATTGCGAGGCATGTACATCGCGCGACAGCTCAGCTTTCACGGGGTAGCTTTCAAAATCGAAGAGGTGCCGTTGTCCAAAGAGTTTACAGAAGTATACGATCGTTCCGTTCGACTGTGGGTCGAGGCGATGCAAAGGTTTCAAGAAGCGGCAGAACTGTTGGACGCGGAGAACCGTATGAAGAAAACGATGTGGGGTCAGTTCTGGTCGTCTCATCAGCGCTTCTTCAAGTACTTGTGCATCGCCGCGAAAGTGAAGCACGCGGTCGCGGTCGCGAGGGAGGCGGTGAAATGCGGGAAATGCGTGGTCATCGGTCTGCAATCCACCGGCGAAGCGCGTACCTTGGAACAGTTGGAACGCGACGACGGCGAACTCAGCGATTTCGTTTCCACCGCGAAAGGAGTGTTGCAGTCGTTAGTCGAGAAACATTTTCCAGCGTCGGATCGAAACCACATACAT
Source organism: Stelis phaeoptera (assembly GCA_943735885.1). Taxonomy (NCBI): domain Eukaryota; kingdom Metazoa; phylum Arthropoda; class Insecta; order Hymenoptera; family Megachilidae; genus Stelis; species Stelis phaeoptera. The sequence continues at coordinate 13,821,144 of OX030932.1, read as the reverse complement.
CGAGTGCTTGGCATCGAGCCGTCGAAGATGCAAAGGTTAGAGGAGCTCGACGAGCTAGACGGCGCTGGCGGTTCCGCGGGTAGCAGCAAAAGGAAACCCGTACGACAGGCGGCTCAACGTGCCTCGAAGAGGGTTCGAACGTTCCCGTCTGACGATGATTTCACCGACGACGAGAGGAACGGTGGTCACAGTTCCGGTTCAGAGTACAAGCAGAGCGGTAGCGAAAGCGAGGACGATCACAAGAGCGACGAGGAAAGCAACATCACCTCCGATTCTTCCTTCAACTACAGCGAATCGGACTCGGACTCGGGCGATGGAAGGCGGAAGAAGAAGGGCGCCAAGAAGCAAAAGAAACCGGTGAAGAAACGCGGAGCACCTGTTGGTGCGGCGGTACGTAATCGAGCACCATCGAGAGACGCGGTTGAACGCGCCTACATCATGAAGAAAGAGTTACTGTCCGAAGTGGAAGAATTGGGTGATAGATTGCCACCGAATACCCTCGATCAACTGATAGACGAATTCGGTGGTCCGGAGAACGTGGCCGAGATGACTGGAAGAAAGGGACGAGTCGTGCAAACGGAAGACGGCACTATTCAATACGAATCCAGATCAGAAGTCGATGTCCCGTTAGAAACTCTTAACTTAACCGAGAAACAAAGGTTCATGGATGGCGAGAAAACGGTAGCCATCATCTCTGAAGCGGCCAGCAGCGGTATATCGTTGCAGAGCGACAGACGAGCCAGGAATCAGATGCGGCGAGTACACATCACTCTGGAATTGCCTTGGAGCGCCGACAGAGCGATACAACAATTCGGACGAACCCATCGTTCGAATCAGGTGAACGCACCCGAGTATATATTCCTGATCTCGGATCTGGCCGGTGAACGACGGTTCGCATCCATCGTGGCAAAACGTTTGGAAAGTCTGGGCGCTCTTACGCACGGTGACAGACGAGCCACGGAAACCAGAGACCTTTCTCAATTCAACATCGATAACAAGTATGGTCGCGCGGCGCTGGAAGCAACGATGAGGACCATAATGAAGTACGAATCGCCTTTGGTACCACCGCCTCAAGATTACCACGGGGACTTTTTCAAAGACGTGGCCGAGGCGTTGGTTGGTGTTGGTTTGATCTGCAACAGCGAGAGTACACCTGGTGTGCTCACATTGGACAAAGACTATAACAACATGTCGAAATTCTTGAATCGTATCTTGGGTATGCCGGTCGATCTACAAAATCGTCTGTTCAAATATTTCACCGACACTCTGAACGCTATCGTCACTCAAGCTAAGAAGACCGGCCGTTTCGACATGGGTATCCTCGATCTTGGCACGTCCGGTGAGAACGTGAAGAGGGTTAAATTGTATCGTTTCCTGCGAAAACACGCGACCGGAAAAGCGCCAACGGAACTTCACGTCGTTCACGTTGAACGTGGAATGAATTGGGCCGAAGCTTTGGATAAATGTTCGGAACTAACCGGATCCAAAGAAGGATTCTATTTGAGCCATCAGATTCGTAACGGAAAGCAAACGGCGATCCTCGCTGTTGCCGTAGACACTGGTACGAAAAAGAAATCTGAAAGTAAGAAAGATCAGCTGTACATGGTTTATAGGTACGGTAATTAATTTCATTTTTTCAATGAAAGTTATATAATTTTAATCGAGTTCTATCATTGTGCGTATTGGTTTTTTTTTTTTTTTTTTAAGGCCCAATACGGGATTACAATTAAGACAAGAAACTTTAGGCGAATTGGAGAAGAAATACAAAAAAGTATCGTCGGACGAAGCGGAACCACACTGGTCGCAGCAGTACGAAGCCTCTGTAGATACATGTTCCCACGCTTATTGGCGGGGTAATTGTAAAAACGTTACCATAGGTATGGACTGCGAGGTTGGTCTCAGAAGGCGTTCCTATAATGTCCTGTCAGGATCAGTTTTGAGCGTATGGAGTCGAGTGGAAAGCATTCTTACGGCACGCTCTGCTCACAATTCTAAGATGCAAGTCGTACGGTTACGAACCGGTAAATTGCACCATTCAAATACACTATTTTGTTAAATATTTAAGCTTCAACGGTCCGTTAGGAATACTTTCTTCTTTTTCGACAGACGAAGGATTGAAGATAGTCGGTACCCTTATTCCAAAGTCTTGTATGGAAATACTACGACAGGAACTTTCATCCAATTCTGAGAACACCGAAGAACTTACATTTTGAACGTCACGTTGATTCGCTTTCATAGGTAAAAACATTTCAAAATCATTAACACGTTAAACGCCATGTTATTATGAATACGTAATAAAGTAATATTAATTGTAACGCATATAAAACTCGGCGCTTAACGTGTTAAGAATTATTAAAAAGAACAGGAAGTTTTAATGCTTTGTTGTTACAAACAGGACCAAAAGAAGCGACTAACGATGGACAGAACGTACGATGGACAAATCCCTCTTCCCAAGTAAAAAACAAAAACAAAAACAAAAAAAAAACAAAAAAAGATGTCATAAGAAGGGGGTGCACTTGAAAATGCATGGCGAAAACATGGATTAACGTGTTAACTAATCGGCGTGCATGAGGTAGACGCGATGGTGTATATCTACCAGTGTTTTATCGTCCTGTCCGATATGACGAGTGAAATGAACGTGTAGCATGGACATTTCCAATTTACGGACTCTTTCAAATTTGAACGTGACTGTTCGTCTAGGTTCTCATAATTGTTATTTTATAAGTTTTAACGCAAACGTATTCTCTCGCTCGTCGTCGTAAGTAGCTAGAATTTGTCCTCTTTTTAATTTTAGTCGCAGACTGCGCTCACACTGTATGAGACGTTATCAGGTAATAATTTCCCACTCATCTTTTTCTCGCGTCGTCGTCGTCGACAAAAAATAAAAAATTCTATTAAAAAATTATGATTTTTAATACAGTTTAAATTTGTCATTAATTTGTGCACGAAAAAAAAGAAGAAGAAAAAAGATATTAGAATTGGTTAAATGTATCATCGGGTGTAGAATAAATTACATTTCATTTCTTAGAATCTGTTAACGAATTTCAGTCAGTGTGGGATAGTTCTGTTCTGCATCTGTCGCGGCATATTAAGAAACAGGAAATGAAACTAATGATTCGTACGATTTAACAAGAAAAAACAAACTGTATCTTACGCTAATCATATCTTGAAGAAACGAAATAATGTCCAGTGAGGATCGATTGTGAAATCTTAAGGGTTTGCTTTTGCTCGTGTATCGTGACTGATTAACAAACAGTTCAAGAAAAAAAGATTAAGTAGTATTAGTACTATGTTGCGATAGAGAAGAAGCACGAGAAACGATCGATTCTTGCTGGAGAGTACAAGATGTATACGCAACTGTTCCAATTTTTATTTAATCGTTGAATTGATCGAATAGTTAATTACGTACCATTGCTAACTGCTACCATTTAATATTATTACACTACTGCTATTATTATTAGTGCTAGTACTCCCACTGAAGAAGAAGAAGAAAAAAAAAAACAACAAAAACTATTATGTACTATTTACGAGGAAATTAGAGAGACGAGATATCGAACGAAACCATTTTGTGCTGTGTAAAAAACTTTATATTGAAACGAATATTTATTGTTCTTAAAAGAAGTGCCAATATAGCGTAATTACTTTTTTCTATAAATTTATCTTGGGTTTCTTTTTTAACACTTTGAGCGCCACATCTCCGATATTTGGGAAATTGATCAATATTCACAGGAAGGAAGCTGTATGTATATTTGCTGGGAATAAGATTATAAATTCGAAAAACTTGAACATGGCGCTCCAAGCGTGAAACTGGCAAAACATTATTAATAATTTAAAGAAGATAATGATAATGAACATCTCGTCTCCCAATATTTTCCACTTACGAGTAGTCAACATTAAAAAGAAGAAAAGATTAGATCGAACAATACATATGGCAGTATATTTATATTCAGAAATCATAAGGTAGTCATGCGGTTCGCATGTATATTGAGTAGATATGTCTGTTGTTTGTACGCCTGGGGTGAAAGCACTGAAAAGAATATTAAATCTCTAATATTTATCGGGTGGGGGGGGGGCAGTAACAAAAGAAAAAGAACAAGGAAAGATCCAGATTAATTAAAAAAGAAAAATAAGAGTACTCCGGAGCAATCGATAGAATCAGTTTGAAGTAGAAGAACAGATTTGTCGTGAACGATACGTTCGTTTGTTTCGGCATTGTAAAATCGGGAATTTTATCATCGCTGTGAATATATTTTCCTGTTTTCGTAAAGAATCGTTTTGACGTAGCGTGCGAAAGATAACCTACGACGTTTCTACGGATACACTACATATTGCATTTATAAAAACAAAAAAGAAAATGAAAGGAAAAAAGATTAGCGGTACGCAAAAGTTGTCTCTTTTTTTTTTTTTTTTAATTTTTTAACAAGTTTTCGCTTTATTTTCGTGTCACGTACAAAGTATAAATTGAATTGTCAAAGTATTTTCTGTAATTTGCCTACCGATCGGTCGGCAACAAAAAATGGCGGGAATTTATTTGAATTCAAAATGCTTGTATACCAAGGCGTCGTAAAAAAAAGATTGAAACTTTTGCAACTTCTCCCTTTGTAAAATACAGTACGATACGTAAGAACAATACACAGTAAATTATTTATTAATATATTATTACAAATATGATTTATTCGATCAGTATTTGTTCGTTGTTTAATTTTTGTTGGCTTTTTTTTTAATGGAATCGGTTGTTCCGCGAAACATAAATTCGCTTCATTTTTTTTTTATTATATCGTTCGATTCGCTTTAATTTATTAGCAAAATGTGAAGATTCTTATAACGAAACCCAATTGGGAAACGAGAAATGTCGGGCGGTGAAATTTCTCAAATATGAAAAAGTGATTTGTACGAAAAGGAAAAAAAAAGATTTAAAAGTGTAAATATTATATATTGAAGGATACGAAGCAGTTTTTAGGTGACACGTGTACCTTATATTCAATACTTTTTACAATTCTATTGTTTGAGTTCCTATTACAGACAAGGGGTGTAATTTATAAATGTGGTATCTAGTATACGTGGAAACTGACATCTGGCGTTTGGGCCGGAAACGATTCCTTTTTTTCGTAACGTGCTGTGGTTTTTTTTTTTGTGTGAAAATCGAATAAAAGACTTTTGAAGATGCTAAGTACATATATACATATATATATATATGTACGCGCGTGTGTATATATACATGTATAAATGTCCTGTGTATGTAAAATCGATACTTTTTAGTAAAAGAAAGAAAAAAAGAAGAAATGTTAAAAATCGATCCTTCGATTATCAAGCCCACTATTATTACTATAAACGTTAAACATTATTTTCCTCCATTGTTGTGTAACTTAAACGTAATAATGCGTCTGCTACTTTCTCCCTCTTGTTGCTTCGAACGTAATATGTTATACCACGAAAAGCATACGAGAAACATTAATTCATAGGCGTATAAAGATACAATGGATTTCCGTGAAAGAAGAAGAAGAGAAAAAAAAGAAACCATGTAAATTGTTTTCTGTTGCAGGCTCAGACTTAGCGCTGCGCGTTGCATGAAACTATATAAATAGCAAATAAAATGTCTTATATAAGTATCAGTCTATTGTACTGTAGCGGTTAATCAAGATTTTTCGTTCGTTTTGTTTTTCTTTTACAAATACAAAACGATACAATTTCAGTTTTTTGTTTCTCTCAACACGATTAGGAAATTATAATTCATACGTAATACAATTATTTTCATGAAATCTAACGCTACAAAGGGTATATAATTCTTTGCAGTGTTGTAGCATAAAGCATAAACGTTCTTTCTTAATAGCTGCTAGATAATATAATCATATATATATATATAGGAAATCGAAAGCGAGTACAAATGATTTTTAGAATGCGTAAAATATCCACCGTGATTCATTTTAACGTTTATTAACATGTCGATCGTGGATCGTAGTCCTCTTTTTACATAGTTTGAGCCACGACTTATGTTAGGTAATAAAAAAAACTGTACAATTTAACATTTTTTTTTTTTGTTTTCTTTTTTACTTATAAGAACGAAGAAACATTCATTCGGCTCATTCATAATTCATTTACACGATCCATGCATTTTTCAGAAATTTTAACGTTTTTCTATCTGTTATATATCATAAAATACAGTCACCGAATACCTTTTCTACATATATGCATTCCCATCAATGAATTGTTATCCTCATAGGGGGGGGGGGGGGGGGGGGGGCGGAAGTACTTTGGTATTGAACATTTAATTAGTGAAAAGCATACAGCAACATAAGAAATGTGCAAAATCCAATGATGAGACCGAGAATGAGGGAGTCTCGCCTTTTACGAAGATTTATCCTTTGTAGTAAACTATTCACCGCTGGAAACCGATTTGAAATGTCGTTCAGTCTGGTCTGTAGACGCTTGAACGTTTGTCTCTGAGTCATCAGATGATCGCGCGTTTCCATCGCTATACTGATTTGATCGTTGATCAAACGATCCGAGCTGAAAGAATAAGTTTCCATTGATTTTGTACTTTGATCGCATATAAAGAACAGGGTAGTTTTTACAATGTAGCAAACCAAATGTATAGTAAAATACTTACTTGTGAATGTGTTGATTTTCTTTTAAATACATTTCCCGACGATTCAGTCCGCTCACGCTTTTGTAATTACTGTTTCGTGAACAATTGATAAGCTCAATCAAGCATTAGAAGGTTAAAATGATATTCTATTATCGTAATTGTTATACATACTCGATCTCTTTGCGAACGCTTCCTAGCAGATCTTCTCTGTCTCTTCTCGCCGCAAAGTTATTTCTAATTTTGCTGAATTCCAGTTTGTAATCCTTCAATATATCTTTGTGACGTTGCATAGTGTGTAGCATAGCAGCACCGTTTGGTTGTAGCTCGCTCATTCTCTCGTTTATAGAGAATAACTGTACCAAATACATATATTTTTAGATTATCAAACCTTCATGCCGATATCTTGAACTTACTTTAGCGAGCAGTGCTTCTATTTCAGAAGCCATATTTTCAAAAACATGTTCCTCGTCCAAAAGTGGTACTTCGTCTGTGTTAACAAGCTTGGAGCCAGTATTGACGCCAAGCTTGCTGAATGCTACCAGTTTCGCATCGATCTCATTTTCTAAATGCCTTGCTTGCCTTCTTAAGTCTAGAACAAAATGGAACGTCAATAGTAATTTGTTTAAATAAGCGTACATAATGAAATTATCAGCGAGACCACTTAACTATTTTAATCTCGTTAATAATAAACAAACCACTATATAAATACTGTTAATAATAATAAACAAAAAAAAAAAAGAATGATCAAGTGTGTTGATAGGGTTAAGAAAATTAACAATATAATTTACATAACAATCAGCATGAAACAATTTATTTTGAACAAAATTTTATTAAAAAATTGCATAAGACTAATTTTAAAACTACAATTACACACGTAAACGGAAAAATTCTCACAATTACATTCTTTTTTTTTTTGTTTCCAATGAATCTTGACCTGATAAGAGTAAAATATTCGAAACTGATATCTGTAAGGTGAAAATTCTCATCTTTTATTACATTTCAACAACATCAACAACAACATCAAATCTTTAATTCTTGACAAAATACAACGGAGAAAATTGAATTAACATCAAAATGACATATGTCAAAACAAGATGCGATGTTGTTTGTTGGAAATTCTTGGAACGTCCAATGGTCGACAACGGTAGGATATATTAACGAAACCGATATTCGTGTTAAACAAAATCTACCTTCCCAATCAACTGCGCCTAATGCGTTAGCCATTTGTTGTTCATAAAATCACGAACGTGACAATTCCTTTTCTATGATATGTGGACAGATACTACATACGGCATAACACAGTTTCACGACCAGATGATGGCAGTGGATACCTATGCAACACATACATTTCACACAGTATTCATGATTCACTGTATACATGTATACAGTAACGCCTCGGAAATCTTAATCATTTCTAAAGAATAAAAAACAGTTATTGAATAAAAAGTGTTTGAAAATCTTGCTGTCCATGACAGTGTCATGTAACAACAACAATTATTTTTTTACGGAATCATTGAAATGATGCAATTGTCGTATAAAATCATTGTTTAAACATTTCTGGATGTAGTGTGAGAAATCGTAGACATCTATCGACGAATGTTGAAGTTATACTGTAAACAAAGACATTGTACCATCTATCAGAGAATGTAAGAACGTTAATTTCAAATTCATATTCGAACTACATGGCAGATGGCAGGTTAATATTTAAAATCGGCGTTTATAAGGCGCGATTCGATTCTTAAATAATAAATAACTAATATATAATAAAATAATGAATATCAATGATAAATTATTCTTCGCTAGTTATTCCCCTATTAATTCAATAGTGTTATTTGTTATTTATTTACAAAATTACATTGTGTAAAAAATATTTTTTACCGCTAGCGCCATCTATGAGGAAAGTGCTGAAACTACTCAATAATTACCGACGGAGATTCCCAAAACATCGTTCCTCGGTCGGTAAATGGTGGAAATAATTTGCGACGGTCGGTAACCGACACCGACCATTACCGACGGAGAAACGGAGTTTTGGAAATCTCAATCGGTAATCGTTGAGTTGTTTCAGCACTCTTCTCATAGATGGCGCTAGTAGTAAAAAATGCTTATACTGCATCGTGATATTTTGTAAATACTAAAGAATTATAAATGAAGATGAGGCATACGTCGCGACGATTTTAGGCACGGATATAAAAATATACAGCTACAAACAACAGATTTGAATCAGTTTATTTAGTAGCTACATGCATTTGTGTATTCTGGCAGTTACACGGTGTGCCAATACTTTCATTCCTAACTGTACATGCATAAACATATAACCCTTGTTAATAAATTATGTCAATAAATATCGCTTCAAATAGCAGATTTGTATTTTGAACATGGAATACCCAGAATATATGGCATACTATCGTCAACGGGTTAAAAAAAAAAAATAAATAAACAAATAAAAAAAGTAGAGGTTACCATAACTTTTTAAAAAGGAATAGTCTAATTTTTGTAATCTATTTTTACAGTACGCCAGAAAGTCACGTGCTCAGAAGTTTTGGACAAGAATGATAACAAAATTAATAATTTTATATACAAAATGTTCAACAGCCAAGCAATTGGAATAACTTACGTTATTCTTATAGTATTATTTAAATAATCACTTTTATTGTTATGTTCCAGAACTGAACATGACCATATCACACTATCAGATCATACCAGATGCTCTACATTGGAATTCAGCATCAGAATCAAGCTGCCACTTTGTTATACATTTACAAAGTAATAATTGTGCCAAATATTCTATATTTTGTATAACACTTATACACATATTGTTAACACATTCATAAATTGTGTATGTACATTGAAAAATTTCAATAAATATGCAATAAAATGGTAAAACAGTTTATTAATTTCAAATCCTCTCAAAAAATCCAACAACACAGTTAAATTAAACAATCACCTTCAAAGAAATTGCGAATTCTTATAAAAATCAGAAAAAAAATCATAAAAGTTGTGTTGAACCACCTCCATACATTTCATGCTCTCCAAATACAAATTTCAATTTCAAGAACATAGGTATCGTTGAGCAGAGAAATTCTTGGAACATGACGTCACCAAAATTCTGAGAAATGACGTCAAATTCCAAGAAGTGGCACGAAAAATACCTCCTCGACCCTTATGTTCTCCTGATACAATTTTTCAAAATCGAGCGTTTCGGTTTCGCGAAAGAGGTTCTCGGGAATTCCTGGAAAATGACGTCACTTCTCGGAATCGGCAAAATTCTAGGAATTTGACGTCATCATAATTCCAAGAAGTGGCACGAATACCTCCTCGCAACTTATGTTCTCCTGATACAATTTTTCAATTTCGAACTTTCCGATTTCGCGAACCAAGTTCTCGGGAATTCCTGGAAAATGACGTCATTTCTCGGAATCGGACAAATTCTTAGAATTTTGATGACGTCAAATTCCAAGAAGTGGCACGAATACCTCCTCGCAACTTATGTTCTCCTGATACAATTTTTAAAATTCAAGAATTTCGTTTTCGCGAAAGAGGTTCTCGGAAATTCCTGGAAAATGACGTCATTTCTTGGAATCGGCAAAATTCTCAGAATTTTGATGACGTCAATTCCAAGAAGTGGCACGAATACCTCCTTGCAACTTATGTTCTCCTGATACAATTTCTCAAATTCGAGCACTTCGATTCTCCTGATACAAATTTCCGATCTTTGTATATTTACTTCTAAAAATACGAGGTTGTAGGAATTTTTGGAATTTGAATTTGGTAGGTTTTTATAAATAAATAAGCAATGTTTAATTTTCTTTTTTTCTTTATTTTTACCCTTCTTTGTACAACGAGTAACGTAATTTATCTTATGGCGAGGTTGTTTAACTTACAGTTTGTATAAAACGCAACTTATATCAATCTTACAATTAATACTGTGATAGGTATCTATATTGGGTTGTCGGAAAAGTCATGACGTATTTTTTCTTGGTTTTTCAAAGGTCAAATTACCCAATTCAACGACTTGATTTCCTAATTCAATAATTTGATTTTTGAATTCAACAATTTGACTGACTATACAATTGACTGATAATATATATATTTGACAAATTGTTTTATTAGTAAAAATCAATAACAATTTGCACTATCTTATAAAGAACAATAAATTAATTATATGTGATCGCCCTTGATTCTGTAAATAAACACTGCTTTTTCTTCGATGCATCGATGAAAGAACAGACGGACGAACGTTAATGCGTTTCTGTATCATTTTATTCATTACAAAAGTATACATAAAAAATATATTTCTTTATAATATGTTATTAAAAAATAATAATTGTTTATGCGGAATGACCGAGACATTCCCTAAGAATATCTATAAAACCACCCCCATAACGAATATCGTTTAGCACCAGTTATAGTAATACTCCATTACCTTAAATATTTACAATGATATTCTATAAAGATTGTAGAAAAATATTATTCATTCACTTTGTTGAATAAATTAATTCTCGCGATTGCACATTTAATATGCTATAATTATTGAAATCTTGTAATAAAACATCTCATAAATCTTTCAATAATTGTTCAAACGTATCTTTCTTTGCTATCATTTAAAATTTAAAAAACAGAACTTCGTTCATAACGAAGTAATCCTTCTCCTTTTATTTCTAATACCAACAAACATCGTGATCGATGACCTTTTTTATCTAATCAAAAATAAGATCTTCAGGAAAATTGGTACTTAAAACACGATAATATATATCTCAATTGATAACAGTAAAGTTTAAAAACAACTCGGATTATCACGTACAAGTGAAATTAGATTCTAATCGTGTACAATTTTGTACGCTGTCGGGAACGATAAACTTGCCAACGAAAAATAGCGCAATAAGAGTAGATCCCCTATCACTCGCTACAATATTAAGATTACGGAAAATTTTTCATCTCTGTTTACACGTTTTTGCTGTATTTTTATGTCATGTACAAAGTACAAGTAAACTGTCAAGGTATTTGCCGTTATTTTCTATCGTTTGGCCGGGAATTTGTCTAAATTTAAAATAACACGAGGCATATCCTACGGCGCCATTTTTCCTACGAAAGCTTATGCCAATGACTACAGATACTACATACTATAGTATCCATAGTCAATGCTTGTGGTGCGCAACGGCGTACTTGTATGATATCTTCTTCGAGACCAAAAGACTGCACTACAAATTGCTCTTAAGGAATGGTTTTAGATACTTCTTGTAAGATTCGTTTACGCTCGTTTGATTCAAAGGGCTCTTCATGGCCTCGGCGAATAAACGCGTGTAAACATTACCGTCGTAAGCGCCTAGAGCTGAACAGAGAAATTCGTCACAGATGTCGAAGCCGTCAACGATACCTACGGCGTTTGGACGGATTGCTGCTAACAATTCTTCCATGCGTGCACGAAGCGGTGGTACATTTTCGTTTTTCAAAGAAGAAAACTGAAATAAAAAATTTCGTTTACTTTCGTTATTAACCTTTTCATCCCATATGATATTTATAAGTTTCTAAGTTTCTTTAAAAATATAATGTTTCCAAATTTCTAAGTTCCCAAAAATATAATATTCCCTTTCCTAATTTCTATTACAAAACATATTACTCACTTGAAGGAAATCGCCCAGCTTTTGCAGAATCCAATATATTGCGTAGAGCTCGCAAAGCTGAAAAAATACTTCGTGCAATTGCTTCGATAGCGAGTTGATTTCATGTACAGCTTCGATGAATCTCTTCACGATGAAAGCTCGACAGTGAGCTTCCGCGCATTGAGACAATTCGATGCTGGTTTGATTCCAAGCATCTTCCGAGTGAACTCCTTTACGGATTCTAGCCTCCATATGTTCCGTAGCCAAACTAATCTTTCTGCGATAAAATCCAAAAAATTTCTATCATATATATTGTATGCGATTAACATTTATTATCAAACACTCGAGAATTACCGTCCAGCTACTGCATGATGCGCGTCAATAAAACATTGCAAAGTATTTTCCCATGGGCGTTGTTTTGTTCCTTTTGCAAGAACTGTGAGGTACTGTACAGTCGTCGGTAATGGCTGTCCACTGGTAGCTTGTTTCCAAGACTTCACCAAATATCTAGCTGTTTGTAACAGTAAAACGGTATTTTCCCCTTCGTAGGTACAAATAGCAGTTATCAAACCATAAATACTCGGCAAATTACTGGCGTCCATATACCCGTGGCCGCCGCAAGCCAATCGGAGTTGTTCTACTCCGTTAGCCGCATCTGCGGATGCAACTGCTTTTAAGCAACACGATAAAGCATGCAACTACAAAAGAAAATGTATTGAAAATTTACAGGACAAAATGTTGAGTAGCAGATATGAAAAGCAGATTCGATACCTCGGGTAATTTATCTAATTCACCCTGATCCAATTCGGCAGTAACGATGTTATACATGTCCCAAATCCATTTTGAAGTCATTTGAATCGCAAAACACGCGGCAATATGAGGGAATATTTTGTACTGTTGCGTTACATAATCCATAATTTGTACTTCAGGCTTGCTGCATAAATATAAAGTATATGAATTTTATATATATACAAATTTGTGTAATCACTTTCTCCGAAAAAAAAAGTTGAGCTTACTCGGAATTAATTTGTCCTTGACGTCTCACCGCGCTGTATCTAGTCGTAATAGTAACAGCTTTTGATAAATAACTTACAATCTCGTCCGCCAACACTACTCGTACAAACACCATTGTACCGTATGTTAATTTATCGTTTAATGCTTTAACATATGTTCCATCTTCTAGCACCTGTAAGAAAAGTTTATTTACATTAAGTTTACCTTCCACAATCACCGCTGCATGAATACGATTTAACAAAGAATAAAACGGATGCAAACGTAATGGGAACGTTATCGTTTAGAATATTATTAAATATAAATAATTTATGTAATTTAGATTGAATTCGACAAAGAATAGAACTGTTTTTCCAATTTTCTTACGCAAGAATTTTATGAAAGCAAGTGCACTTTCTCTTTTACCTGAGAATTTTTCATCAGCATTTGTCCACGCGGTATCCTGACGTTCTCGAAACCCAGAAAGCCATTGTTGGTTCCGTTCATTCCTAATTTGCGACCGATTTCTCCAATCTTAATACCTAAAATGAATTTGATAATTTAGTTCCATTTGCGTGTAAACGATCAAGGATCGTGTACACACCTGGTAAAGGTTCATGTGTGTCTTCGTCTCTTAATTGTACAATAAAAGGATGAACTCCTCTGCATTGTCCTTTTGTATACAGCTGTGCAACAACCACCGCATAATTTGCAGTTTGACCCACTGAAAATTCATACGAATCAATTTTTTTCTTATATCAGCCATACCTCCTTTTAACACTTTGCCATTAGTTAGAATTATACTTACATCCACCTGGCCACCATTTGTAAGACGTTAAAGTAGGACTGTTCAAGACGAATTCTTTCGTTTTTGGATCGTACGTCGCCGTGGTTTCTAAACCACGAATAAACGTTCCATGACCTAGTTCAGTCTAAACAGTAACAAAACATTGACATTTAAATTTACTGCAATCATTTCATTATTTTAATGACTATTTATATTTCACCTGAGCATATGTTCCAATAATATTGCTATTCCAAGACCTAGATATCCAATACACTTGCTGTTTCGTGGTCCCTTGTCCCATGATAGCTGGGAGAAACATGGCATAGTGAATCACCAACGGATTGCCATCTTTCAATATCCCAGATCCAAACTTTGCACCCAGAATCTGTCTGCAAAAGATCTGACATGAGGCCACTACCCTGACATAAATTTTTGACACCGCTAAACAAACTTACGTTAACAGAGACATGTCACCTTTTCCCATGTCTTGTAAGTCTCGTACTTTTTGCATCATTCTGCATGCTTTTCGTACTGCATCTTCATAAATGTCTTTGTGACTTTTATATTTCACTGATCCTGTATCGACTAACTCTGGATCGCTCAAGAAGAATTGTTCTAAAACATAACAAGTCACTAATTATATATTATTTGCAACAGAACACCTGTAATTTCCACATATCTTATCAACTGAGAACTACAAGGACTAACTAACACTACAATTATAACTAAAGAAATTTCATCCATTAACCCCTTGCACTACAATAACCTTACAGTTCAAATGTTACTTGTGTCGTTCAAACTTTGATCGCAGTTGAACATTAAGTTTGCTAAGTACGAAGTATATGTAATAATTCAATTTCCTTGATTTGTGTTATCGCTGAAGTAATAAATATTTAGCTCTGACTGACGCACCCGTTGGGAAAATGGTAGTGCAAGAAGTTAATTAATACATTGAAGAAACATGAATTAGTTAACTATAAATGAAATATAAATATATACTATATATTCATATTTATAAATATAAACTATAAATGAAATATACATTCGTAATAAACATTAAGAGATTATTATGTATTCAAGTATTTTAATAAGTTAGAATAATTTATGTTTTCAATAGTTGATATGCGCGTTTATTTACAGTATCTTCGCGATAACGTACAAAAAACATTATCATCACAAAAACATAAGTGCTCAATCATTTACTATTTCAACTTTGTTACATATTGCACCATTTACGACTTTTTCTACCTTTTATTACTTTCAATAAGATACAGTATAAAAAACAATAAGCAGTTTTTTTGTTATTGAATTCGTAATTTTGAATAATTATAATAAACCTGTTTGTAGACACCTCAAAAATATGATACAAATCATAAATCAATTACAGTTACGGAATCGTACTTATTGGACCGTTTTATCGATTAAAAAAAGAAAGTTATTAGTATTTGTCTACCTTATTTTGTTTTCTCTAACGATCGATTTCAATCACAACGAAATAATAGAAATTAGTCGATTAGCAAAGTAATTAATAAAACGTTCACCAGCAATGCGCTCTAATTATTATTTATGATTTTGTACGTATAGATACAAAAAATTTCGGTGTAATATTGCAGATTTTTTTTTTATTTATAACATACATTATCCAATTTTTTAAAATAATTAAACAACTCCTATACAAGCATTAAAAAAAAAGGCAAAATAGTAATAATCATAAATAATATGTATTTCAATTCATAATTAATATTTATGTTATTGGGCTACAATTAATCAAAACAAGAAATTTGATAAGTGCATTAAACAACTTATTTGATCATAAATTTATAGCAATAAATAAAAAAAATGTTCATTTCAAAAAGGCGTTGAACTTTGTTATACCAATGGAAACTGACAATGTATAAACGTTTATTGTTCCCAAATGGATGAATACTATAAAATACATTCAATTTCGAACTGATATCTTTATGGAAAAGAATACGTTGTGTTATCTTGTTTTTGTAACAGCAGTTATTCATCAATTGCAAAACTCGAAACAAGAAAAAAATATCCTCGTCAATGATTTCCTGCTTTCTCTAAGCGCTAAACAAATATTTACATACATATTCTACTCGGAAGATAATTAATATTTGCATCGTCTAAATTTTTTAAAGGAACCTTAAAATTGCTAGATATCTTGTTAAAAGTTACTTAAAATTTGTACAGTTAAAAAATTGAAAGAATGTGTCTCTCGATAACCAACGAGGAAACTTTGATAAAACTGTTTAAATAACTGTATACCCCGTTCACGACGTTCTTGCG
Organism: Stelis phaeoptera; assembly: GCA_943735885.1. NCBI lineage: Eukaryota > Metazoa > Arthropoda > Insecta > Hymenoptera > Megachilidae > Stelis > Stelis phaeoptera. The sequence continues at coordinate 13,804,886 of OX030932.1, read as the reverse complement.
TTTTCTTCTGGTCACCATCCAAAAAATAAGTTAACTCGACAGGATTGAATGTGCATCGATCCCGTTCATGTTGCAGATCTTTGTTCACGTTCATTTTCACCTGTTTCTGCTTGACAAATTGTGCACAGTGTTCGCCAGGTCCTCTCAACTAGCATATGCTAGCATATCAGCGACAAGCTCTACTCTTGGCTACTCTGCCACCAGCAGTGATGCCAGTGTTGCCAGGAACCTTTATGTAGTCATCGCCATCTACGCACAACTAAATCGCCATAAATCGCCACGTACCGTTTGCAATATAGCCAAAAAAATCGCCCAAAAAATCGAGATATATTCAAGATAAGTTATAATTAATATTTTCTAAAATAACATTGAAGAATTAATATGTGGGAATTAACATGTTCGCATATGTTTTCAGTATCAAAATATGCCAGATAAAATATACTATAAACATAATTTGCAAAATAAGCTGAAATTTCATTTTCTGTTACACGCTTACGCATTAAAACGTTTTGATTATTTCTTTGTTTTGCACCCCTTCTTTTCGAGATTTTTTCACAGATAATCTTTAGACTAGGAATCACTTCAACCAACGTTAGCCAATGATTAAGTTCTTAACTGTATATCATACTTAATATATTATATTATTTTTGTAGTAGTTTATTAAAGCTACGTTTTTATATTAGAATAATTAAAATATTGGAAATAAATTTTAATACTGATAAAACTATAATTATTTCCTTATTATTGTTACAAAAATAGTTACAAATTGTGCTTTTGGCAGCACTGCTGATCATTGATTTAGGAATTTGATGGTCCTGAGAATGGTCCATAAAAATAAGGCATAAATCAAAACTAAAAATCACACATATATCTATAAATATAATTTATTTTGTTATCATTTATTTGTATTATTATTACGTTAAGGCGATCTATAAATATAATTGTATATTTATTTCGAGTCAAAAGCAAAAATTGTACTAATAAAAATAATGTTTGAGATAGCCAACGGATAGTCAATGTAGCCCAAAAAATCGCCATCGCCACATCTAAAAATTATATCGCCAACATAAGCAAAAAATCGCCATTTTGGCTACAAATAGCCAAACCTGGCCACTCTGAGTGATGCCAGGAATCGTGGGACATGGGGCAAAATCGTATCCCCACCATGACCCATCCCTGTCCCTTGCCGCCGACGGCAGCGGCTGTGTATTTTGGCGTGCCACTAAGTGGGCTCTGATGGGCTCTGACGCTCCGTCGGTAAACCGACGACCGGTCGCCTCGTGACAAAGAACGCCCATGGAACAAAATGTGACAAAGCGAGACAGAAAAGTTCCCCTCGCCCCGGCGACCGTTCAGGCGATTGGACCAGTCACATCTTCCGCGAGTGTTTCTTATTCTGACCGCAATATATCTTAGAGGGTGATAGAAAACAGCGAATTTTTCGGGCACGTGAACTCTCGTAAGGCTCGTTGGTGCTCGTCGGTGTTTCTAGTCACATTATCGGTAACGTCGCCTTTCTACCTTATCCGGATCCGGTGCCATGACTGCTGTTGTATCGGTAGAATCGTATGTCTTCGCCGTTAAATGCCGCTGGTCGCGCTGTTTTCGAAGTACTGAATAAATGCAGTGGCAGCTTGTGGTGTATATATTTTGTATGCTCCTATGTAACAAAGTTTATAAACAATAATTAGTGTTTATACAAAAGTTAACGAATTTAAAGTAAAAAGTTTTATTTTAAACAGATAGAAAGAGAAAATATTAAACATATAAAATGCCACTTCCGGCTGCATTAGCTGCACGACTCGCAAAAAGGGGACTCATTTCTGGATCTGAAAAACAGGGTACCTGCAAATCTATTAATTAATATGTATCAATCATTAAGAAATAGAAATAAGAAATTGCTATATTTTTCTATTATATATTATTATGTTATTATAACATAATAGCTTCCGAATTAATTTTTATATATATTTCTAAGTAGTAATATAACCTTAAGATTAATGTAATGTAAATAGTATTTATTTCTTAGTTAAATAATGTGTATAGGATAGTGAGTGATGATATGTTAATACTATGGTTCCTTATGAAATTGAAATTAAATGTACCTTTTAGAATCTGCAAGAAAAGAAACAAAGAAGAAGATACACGAAGAAGTGATAGCCGAGGATTACGATAGCTCCAAAGATGAAATTAATCAGATTGATATTTCGCAAAAGTTTATGGTAAATTTTACAGACAAAATTTGTATAACATACAACTGTCGTTATAATGATGTAATTATCAATGGGTAACATACGAAACGATTAATTATTTTAATTACAATTTTAGGGATACGGTGGTTGCCCTAATAAGTATAATATCTATCATGAATGTACTAAAAGATGTAAAGAATTATGGGGGCTTGGACATGTGCAACCTTCCGACAAATACTTAAAGAAGCAAATGAGACTGATACAAAGATATCCTTTACCAGAAACCTGGAAAGCTGTTTACGATCCAGGATCGTAAGTACCTGTCTTTTCTAAATCATGTTAATTACTATTTAAGTTACAAGCTTCCTTTTCACAGTGGACAGCATTATTATTGGGACTGGTCGTCAGATTTGGTATCCTGGTTACCGCCTGGTCATCCAAAGTGTCAGATATCTCAACCAGCGTCTCAGTTAAGAGAGGAATTGCATCTTAAAGCAGCAGATCAAGATGATAACATGTCAAGCGATGATAGCGGTAGCGATCAAGAACCGATGGAAGTTAGTAATCCATTTTCATCGTATAAGTCCCCATCTTTCTTAGAAAAATATGATTTTTAAATGCTATTTCTAAATAATACATTGATATTTTAGGTGGATGAAGCAGAAATAAAATCGGAAAGGAAGGATAGGAAACCGGAAAGTAGATCGAGACATAAATCAGGAGACAACAAAAGAAATCAAAGATTAGAAAGATCAGAAAATAAAGAGAAAAAAGATCGAACATTAGATCCCATGGATCCAGCGTCTTATAGCGATATTCCACGGTAGTTGACTTTTTATTTTTGTATACTTATACACATACTATGTAGCAGTATGTCACGTTTAATTTGAAAATTGTTATTTTTTTTTTTAATTTTATAGAGGAAAATGGTCAGATGGTTTAGCAAGACACAACGAAGCTAAAACAGGAGCGGACACGACCGCTTCGGGTCCACTTTATCAAATGAGACCGTATCCGAGTCCAGGCGCGGTTCTTCGATCAAACAGAGCCAACAAAGCAGAGTCAGAATCATCCAGTAAACCTAAAATATCCGGCCCTGAAAAACCCGAATAAAAGCTTTAATTTGTACAGTATTATACACTTTGTTATACACGTTTAATGTAAATATAAAATATCTGGTGAAATTTATTCTGATCTTATTTTTAATAATTGTTTATTTTTACGTAAAATACATCCCAATTTCAAATAAGCTAGTGTATCAAATATGTTCATGTGCATGAAATAAACATATTTGTAAGAATAATTAACAGGCGTTTATATACTTTGCAATTGACGCGGTACACTGAACGCGTTTTTTACGATAAAGAAAATAACAAAACTTCGAGGTTGTTTTTAATTAAAATCTTTTTTCTATTTGCCAATCGATGCCTCGTTATTAAAAGAACGGAAATATTATGTATCGATAAATAATAATACAATTACAATTAACGGTGTATGAGGTTCAAATCTTATTGCGATCGATTTGAATCGAAAACGCAAACGTTCGGATTTACGATTTGAACATTGCAGTTGATACCACTGCCGATATCATCGAGTCAATGTTAGAGTTAACCTTGTTCTTGGCCTACTTTGTCAGTAACGATGCAGGGGAGCAAGCTCGATACTTTCAAGGGATGATACGCGGATAATGGAACGAATTCGTTGTACAAAGTATTTTCTGTACGTAATTTTGGCAAATTGTGCGGCAAATTTCGTTACATTCTAAAACAATTATCGCACTCGAGTAATGGAACGTTTTGCAACGTAAAAAAGAAACAGAAAAAAAAAATACAAACATTGTACAATAAATACTGAGCAGCATTAATTGTGTGACGTAAAAAGACTTTATGAATTATAAAGAGGTATTGCAAAATATTACGAGTACACGGAAGCGTATTTTCTCTATATATTTAAGTAATGTTTCATGCACGATGAATACGATAACTTGAGACTACTAAGGTTTGTATCTATGAATATCGTGTTATTCCGCATTTAATTTTCTATATTTGAATATTTAAGTGTATGTTAATTAAAATGTAATTTTTAATTCAGATGAAATATCGAAATTATGCTACGCAGAGATTCTATCATTATCGCTTTTTAGGTTAAGTTACAAGCACATGACAGATCGTAAATTTTCCCGCCGATTTCAAAAATTATTGTGACCGCGATATACGTTTAAATACCATTTTCTTTTATTTTCCTTATTATGCAAGTGTATGATATTTATTGTATAAACAGTGTATTAGTATTTACAATTTGCAACAAATTACTTTAATGTATTTTAATTAATATGATTTTAAAACCAGAATTATATTAGAATCTTCTTTCAGGATAAAGTTCTTTTATGCGTAACAGTTAAATATTTACTGTGAATGCGATTGTAATTGCTACTTTTAAACTACAAGTTCATTCTTTTATGAAATTTTAAACACACATTGATATTGTTCATGCAGTTCTATGTAGATATGATAGACAAAACCAAAAGTTGCAGAGTGGTGAGTGTAGTAAAGTAATTACGTTATACTTTTGTCGTATTAATTAATGTTGTTGATTTGATTTTATGTATACTTGTATAATTTTTAGGTAATATACTTGTTGCCTTTTTCTCAGGTATTACAATCAATAATCTGCAAATTTGTAATTATAAATTTATATAATACGACCTACATGTATGCGCACACTGCATTATATATCAGATTATAAAAGTATATGAAATTTATTTATATATAATAAATTAAATAAATTAACTTCAATTGCCGCAAGAACAAAATATTAACATCATATCTTATTAACGTAACTAGGATTCATTTGTAAAATATGTATTACAAGCGTACTTTCCTTATCTGTTTCATTTATCTTATCTTTCGCCATCAAGCATCATTTGATATTTATGTTTAACCTGGTTACTTTAACAATGTGTTATTATAGTTGTGTATATGATTTATAAAATACTTTCATACCGTTCAGATCATTAACAAATATACATATTAACGTAATCACTGTATACAATTTGTATTTTAGTTTTTATCTACTGTTAGAAGTATCACTGAAAATTTTCAATTTGAGTTCTATTATTACATGGTATTTAATTTTTAATACCTTTTTTTACTTTTTAATACCTTTTAATACTATAAAAGCTTTTATGAAAAATATATTTTCTGCGTCAATATTTATCTTACACGAAAGTTGCTTATTTTATTTTTGTTGATTTATATTTAGTTCTGTTTAATGTTCTTTTTTTAGTTAGACTATTGGTTAATATTAAGTTGAATACATGTTACAATATCCATCGAAATGGCAATTGGGAGTATTATTTGTGGATCCGCTACTCCTAGAGTGAAGAGAAAAAAGGCAAAGGTATCTTTTGTTTTTATTTAGTTTTATTATTTCATTATGTTACTTAACACGTTGAGCGCTACGCCAGTCCCTCGGGACTGACAGTGGACTTTTCGTTTGACCGGCAGTGTCAAGGTTAAAAAATAGATGTTATAATATAATGTCATTGTTCTTTCGTTCATACTCTCCATCGCAAAAACCTCATCAGCGCTCGCCGCCGGCTAAATGGAAAGGACAGCAAAATTGGCGCCGCGCTCAACGTGTTAATAAAAGTGGTAACATTATTTTGTAAAGTTATAGTATGTTCTTGGAATGCCTTTTAAGGTATATTTGAAGCGCTAAGAAATTATCTTCAAAAATATATCATTTTGTGGAAATAAATTACTAACAAATTTTACAGGTAACTGAACGCAGTTGGATAGAGGCAACTTTTCAAAAGAGGGAATGTTCAAAATTTATTCCAAGCGCAGAAGATGAGCATAAGTATGTAATACTATCTTTTCAGATTAATTTACTTCTTAAAGGGCACATTCTTATATCGTGCGTTACAGCAAACTGTACTCGTAACATGGAATTCTAAATAATTCAAACGTATAAAATTATATGAAAATGAAATTAGGAGATTTTATATAGTATTTTACAAAAATAAATCTTTTCGAAAGTATATCATCCTTTTAACATCATTCTTGTTTTCAATGTACATCATTTTCATACATATTTTTTATTACCTCTTTTATTAAGTTTAATCGGTGCAAGGTAACAAATACCTATGTATACTTTGTTTTTCTAAGGGGGAAATATTTTTGCAGAGGCAATATAAGGAATTAATGAACGATGATTACAATTTTAAACGTTTTCATGTATTTACGTTTTATAATTTTCAATATAATTTTTATTTGCAAATATTATTGGAAATCTACTTGTAGATGTTTGTAGATTGCTACTAACATTTCTTTTATGTTCATTTTCTTTGACTTTATTTGTCTTTCTTTCATTCCATTTGTAGGTTTGTTCAAGTACAGGGAGATAAGAATGCAGAGTATGATGTGATCACTACTTCCAGGTGAGAATTCATTTGTGGGTTTTGTCGTGATTAAAAATCTTATAATTTTCTCGTGAAAATAGGTGGTTTTTGTCAAGAATAATATTGCTTCTGCAAATATATAAAAAAGGAAATATTGTTTCTATTTTTTTTTTTTTCGTATTTTAAAGTAGCTATTAATAAAATACTATTACATTACATGCATTCTGTACAGTTCTCAGCAATAATGGTTTGTACAAGAGCTGCTAAACTCTAAATATTCATGATATTGTTTATTTATAATATGCACATATTTCTATTATGTAATTGTTTCATTTCAAACATTTCGCTAAAATGTTATTTCAGAATTATATTTTATTTACTGCTTTTCATCAGATGCTTCATAATCCATTAGAGCTCATATTCATCACTTTCTGATCACGCCATGCAGCTATAAAATTTGTGTATAACAAATGTTATCATGGTACTATACTATAATAGAATTAACTTAATCGATTAAAGAAAAAAGTAATTGCAGTAGTTAATGTTAGTTTTTCTAAGTTGGATGCCTTACAAAATCTCCTTGTATAACGAGAAAAAAGAAGTAAAGTATATGTTGTGCAGTTGTACGTGATGTTTACGTAAAAAAAAGAATGATTAATTGCAGAGGGATACAACCGTATACTGTAATTTGTTTCCAAGTTGCAAAAGATAGTTATGGCTGGTTTTTAGATTTAACGGGAACTTGAGTATTGTATCCAAATACAATTAATCTCTTTTTTTTTTGTTATGTACAAATAGTAACGAATGATTGATTATTATAGATGTTGTTGTGGATATTCGTATACTCACCACTGCAGAGCTGGTATAGATGTTCAAAGTTACACTGCTAGCAATACCAAAGATAAAGATCGAGAACAGTGGTCACCTGCAAAAAATACACGTCCATTTCCAACAGATGCGTACGGTACAATTGAATTTCAAGGTGGACCGCATCCAACAAAAGCACAGGTAATACAAGAAGAAGAAGAAGCCTATTATCATGTATACCATACACCTAATTTTGTATACTAATTTTGTATATTAATATTTGATTTTTAGTACGTAAGACTAGCTTATGACACACGACCAGAGCCAATAGTGCAGTTATTGTGCAGAGAATGGAATTTGGGATTACCTAAATTGTTAATAACAGTGCACGGTGGACGGTCCAACTTTGAGCTTCAGCCCAGTTTAAAGAAAGTTCTAAGAAAAGGTTTATTGAAAGCTGCAAAGACAACTGGAGCATGGATATTTACAGGCGGAACCAATACAGGTGAATTGAAATAAACGGTTGATAAAATAAAAAAAAATTATACAAATTTTTCTCCTACTACAAATGATAATTAAAATTTCATAGGTATTACAAGACAAGTGGGAGATGCACTGTTATTAGAAAGATCTCAAAGGCAGGGCCGTGTTGTAAGCATAGGTATAGCACCATGGGGAATTTTAGACAAAAGCCACGAACTTGTGACCCGGGGGGGTGAAGTACCTTACGATTGTCTTTCATCTCCATGGTAAAAATTTCAAACTTTCATTAATATATCGGATTGGCAAATAAGTTAGTTCGGTTCTTGCTTCGACACAGTTTCATTCCAATTTGCATTTGTTTTTCATAGCGCTATTACACAATCCAAGTTGGTAGAAAGATGACAAGCTAATATTATAATTTAATAAAATCTACCGTGTGCGTCAAAGAAATTGTGTTTCAACCTCCCCTAAAAAATCGAACGAACTTATTTGCCAACTCAATGCATGTATAACCCATTGAAAGTGTTTTATATTTATTACAATTGTACAGGTCTAAGTACGCGGTTCTAAACAATCGTCACGCATATTTTTTATTAGTGGATAATGGTACTGGTGGACGATACGGTGCTGAGATCGTGCTACGTAGGAGATTGGAAAAATACATTTCCAATCTGAAATTACAACCATGTAAGTATGAACGTTTCAATGATTATCGTTTAATGATTTTTCCTTAACTCATCAGTTTCTCGTTACAGATACACATAGCAGTATTCCTGTCGTAGCGTTGGTGATTGAAGGAGGAACAAATACGATTCGTTCGGTTTTAGAGTACGTCACAGATGTTCCTCCAGTTCCTGTAGTAGTTTGCGATGGTTCAGGTCGTGCCGCTGATCTCATCGCTTTTATGCACAAGTAATAACTTTCATTTATTCCCCTAAAAACCATTGTATTTTTAAATCAAATTAATAATGAAAATGTATTTAGATACGCATCCGAAGGAGAAGGAGAAAACGGTGAAAACGAGGGACCATTAGAGAGTATGAGAGAACATCTTTTAGATACAATCAAGCGTACCTTTAAAGTAACCGCTGAACAAGCCTCACAATTGTACTCTGAACTTTTACAGTGTACACGTAAGAAGCACTTGGTAAATATAATTTGTTATAAGTTTTTTCCAATGCTATTCATATTTTTTTTGTTTTGTCTATTTCACACAAAAATTTCAATTACAGATCACAGTATTTCGAATAACTCAAGATCGTCCCCAGGAGCTCGATCAAACGATACTAACAGCCTTGTTTAAATCCAAACAATTGTCTCCTGCCGAACAATTGTCCCTGTCTTTGATTTGGAACAGAGTGGACATAGCGCGTAGCGAGATATTCGTTTACGGACAAAATTGGCCACCGGGCGCTTTGGATCAAGCGATGATGCAAGCTTTGCAACACGATAGAATCGATTTTGTGAAACTTCTCTTAGAGAATGGTGTTTCTATGCGTAAATTCTTATCGATACCACGACTCGAAGAGTTGTATAATACCGTGAGTATTTTAATTTCACTTCTGATCAACATGTTACTCATAAAAATGTAACCGACTTTCTTGTTTCTATCGACCCCTTTAGAAAGAAGGTCCTTCAAACACACTGGGCTACATTCTTCGCGACGTTCGACCGAATATTCCCCGTGGCTACATGTACATGTTGCACGACATCGGCCTCGTGATAAATAAATTAATGGGCGGCGCGTATCGCTCCCAGTACACTCGCAGAAGATTCCGCGTGATTTATACCAAAGTGATGAAGAGGTCCGGCGGGCAACCGCAGCATATGCATCGAAACAGTTGCGCGCTGGGCACCGGTGCCCGTTACTATTCGGGATCTGGTAGCAAACAAGACAGCTTGACGATGAGTCTGCTTGCCGAAACGTTGCCGGCTAACCGCGACACGCCGCTTTTCGATTATCCTTTCAACGAGCTGCTTATTTGGGCCGTGTTAACGAAACGTCAGCAAATGGCCTTGCTGATGTGGCAGCACGGCGAGGAGGCTTTAGCCAAGGCACTGGTCGCTCTCAAGTTGTACAAAGCGATGGCGCACGAAGCTGCCGAGGACGATCTCGAAACGGAGGTGTACGATGAACTGCGAAGCTACGGGAAAGAATTCGAGAACATCGGTACAAAGATATCTATGATAGAAGAGATCCGATAATTGGCACTTCTTTTATTTTTATTTTATAAAGCTTTAAATTATTTCTAAAAAGTGTCAATAAGTATTTTACATGCTTCTTTTTAGTTGACTAGTAATATTATTTCTCTTGACAGCCTTGGAATTGTTGGATTATTGCTACCGCCAGGACGACGATCAGACGCAACAATTATTAACTTCTGAGCTTCAAAACTGGTCCGGTCAGACGTGTCTCTCGTTAGCAGTCACGGCCAATCATCGTCCACTTTTGGCACATCCTTGCAGTCAGATCATTTTAGCAGATCTGTGGATGGGTGGTCTTCGCACAAGGAAAAATACAAATCTAAAGGTGATATCATGTTGAATGCATTTGATGTCCTCAACAATTATTATCTTCTGAGCTTCAAAACTCAAATTCTATTAGGTTGTTACGTATGAAATGTCTGATTTATAATGGCAATTTCAAATAAACATACATTGTTTGTATTAAACGTTAATGATCGAAATAGGAACTATCAGAATCTGTACACAAGTTTTCTACGTTCGTTTTGTATATTTTCTGGAAAAATTACGATTATTCGTGCTTTACAGAAATCTAAGGAAGGCACTTTTAAATACCTAAATCTTAAAACAATTTCGATGATAATTTATCATAATAAATCATAGTCTTATTTTAAAATAAGAATCGTTGGAATTTGGGCATTTTCTTCAAAACGCTTTATGATTTTTTAAAATATTAAAATAAAAACTTGAAAGGGATACGTCAAAATAGGTAAATACTGAAAAATGAAAATTATTCGTGAAAGAGGAGATTCTAAGCTTCGAATCGATGTATAAAACATCTCAAAGACACGAATATTGATCGAACAAGCAGATTTAAAAAATAGATGATACAAAATCGGATATTTTGTATAACAACCTAATAAATTTCTGATCTTCATAATTAATATCGTTCTTTTTTTACGTGTAGGTTGTACTTGGACTAGTCTGTCCGTTTTACATAGCGCGTTTGGAGTTCAAGAGTCGTGAAGAATTACAATTGATGCCACAAACTCAAGAGGAGCATTTAATTGCTCTGGAAGACGAGAAAGAAGACAGCGATTCAGAGCATGGCGTTCCAACTGGTCCGGATGTCGAGGTAATGATTTCTTTCCCAAATAAAATCACGATGAAAAATATTAAATAACTTGAGAATTATTTTCACATGAAACTAAACATTAATTAAATGTCTAGTGCTGACTAATTGTTGTGATCGGTATTGCTACTACAAAACTTACCAGTAAAGAAAAATAATTGTTACAAAGAATGTAGAGTGTGGTGATTTATATTAATTAATACGGGCTATCACTGCGTTGCACAAGAATTCATCATCACACATTCCATGCTGTAGTTATTAATTTATTTTTGAACATAGCGGTCAATCACGGCTTTATTATGTTGTAATAACATTCTCGAAGCTCGTCCGTTCATAATACAACTCAGTTAGAATTTTCATTATGTGTAAACAAAGTAAAATATTATTGAACCCAAATATTTTAAGTATATACATCAGTATAATCTTTATAACAATTACAATGCATTTTATTCGTAAGAAATAGCTTTCAGTAGTACAGTTGGTACATATGGTTGCTGGTTTTGAACTGTAGCTTGAAACATTACATGAAAACGTATACGCATGTAGGTTCTATTCATACGATATTAAACCACATATTTCGCAGACCGTTTAAGCGCTTGGATTTTGAGTATTTTGAATGGAACTGAAATTTTTATCAGCATATATAATTATACGTTCAAAGGATAATTTTATATTGTACAAAGTACAATGTTATTGCTTTACGTACTAGGAGGGTATTACGTACTTAGTTTACAATCAGTGTTAAACGGTACATGAACATATCAATCGCTTTTTTTGTTTTTAGAGGTATCTGAATTGTTTTTTTTTTTTGTGACTGATAGACTATGTGGGTATGCGTATGAATTGTTTTTTAGAAACGTCATCGCAGGAGCCTGAGTGTACGCAACAAATCCAGCAGCCAACAAGGCGCTAAGGTATAATCTATAATGGCCTGAAATGCAATGAACTGTATGACCAATCGATTCACAACTTTCTCCGGTGCACTTTTCAACTATCTTTCTTATGTTATTAGTTATCATCAAGGAAAACCTCTATTTATTCGATATCGGAAAACGTACCGGTGAGGATGATAACTATAACGTTTCTACTGTCAAAGAATCGTCCTATATTATAAATACTAATATATCAGAATTGTTGGTGTCAGATTAATTACCGCACCAAAATATCGGTATATTGTTCTTATGCTGTTGAACGGTTTAATACTCAAAGTTGGACTATTCTAACCTTTTGTTGGTTACTACCTATTTATATATAGTATCGATGCTGCTTCAAGTAAATATTTATATATAGTAGTTTGAGTGAATACTTATTTATCTTGCTACTTATTTACACAATAGAAATGCTACTTATTTATAATAGAAAGTAAAATTTTAAAGATACTCTATATTTGACTTATGGAAATCAATTGGCTATGACATACCGATATTTTCTATCGTGATCAAAATCTCTAACCATTGTCAGTTGTATGTTTTTGATCATTTATTTTTAATATTTTTTACTTGATACCTCGAAATATATAAATCCTTGTATTCCGAACAGTTCAAGAAATCATTTTCAATCAAAGAGAAACGTAAAGAAGCAGAGGATCTGTCCTGTAAAAGTCATTTTAAATCTTCACTTTCCTTGTACTATATTAATGAGTTGCACTAACTATTCTATATTACACACGGCCATAACTCTTAACACAAATTGCACTCTGTTCATCGCTTTCTATTTTCGTTATTATATGTTTCTTTTTTTTATAGCCTTGGAGCAGTTAAGTTAATTTATTAGGTGGGAGAAAGTATTTTCTGTTTCATTTTCAATGTATCAGCAGTATAATCATTAACACATGTGCTTATTATCATTTACATCGTTACATTATTTAGCCTCTTTTAATATAAAAATCCCTGGTATTAAAATGCTTTATGATATTCCAAGTAACACAACCCTCTATGTAACGAAATATCTGTTAAAAAGTTCATGTCATCTCACAATTCTATGCGATTGTAACAGAGTAACAACGGTGTACCTATACAGAAAGATGTTGTATGTTAATGTATCCTTTCCCTTTATAATGTTTTCGAATGCCTACAGAAATATTTTTGTTTCAGTGTTCGCTTTCTACATCACTGTGTATTGTATCCCGTTTCAATTAGTTTCTTTCACTGATTTCTTAGTGACATTCGTACTGTAAATGGTTTCTGAGAATGATTAATAATAATTAGTAAAGACAATTATCGATACATATTTGAGAAATTTCTGTTATTTGTGTGTTAAATGTCCTGTACTCTATATGAAATCTGTCTGTACATTATACTGGAATATCTGTTTTTCTTTTTCTCTTTCTTTATATAGGCTTTGATTAGCAACGAGCACACTACAACTGTAGCGAAGGAAACAGTTGTCCAAGAGAATGGTAAAGTGCTGACTGACAGTGACGATGTGATTCATCGTGCTTACGGCATTCATTCAGACTACTATGACATCAAAAATAGCAGGCCGCTGAGGTTGAAGAGAAAATTGTATGAATTTTATACAGCTCCGATTACAAAATTCTGGGCAAATGCTGTAAGTTTTATAGTTTGACAGAAATCGCTTGTTGCCTTAACAAACATCATTGAACATTAAATGTATTTCTTTGGGTTGCAGATAGCATATATGATTTTTTTGGTTCTATTTTCATATTGCATTCTCATACACATGGATGATCATCCATCATTGGCAGAGATCTATGCGATAGCATACATTTGCACATTAGGATGCGAGAAAGTAAGGGAAATTGCCACTTCAGAGCCGGCCACTCTTTCGCATAAATTCAGTGTATGGGCATGGAATATGTGGAATCCCTGCGATGCGGCAGCTATCATTTTTTTTCAAATTGGTCTGGCCTTACGTTTACGACACTCTACTCTAGACGTTGGTCGTGTGATTTACTGTGTTGATTGTATTTATTGGTATCTGAGGATATTAAATATCCTTGGTGTAAATAAGTACTTTGGTACGTCATTGCACCCAATTCAAGGATAATTAAACAAACGCACGGTAGATGAATGAATTGTTCGTTCGTTGCTTCAGGTCCGTTGGTCACTATGATGGGAAAAATGGTGAAAAATATGATATACTTTGTGGTGCTTTTGACTGTCGTATTGATGAGTTTTGGAGTCACTCGACAAGCAATATTGAATCCTAATGCTGAACCTAAACTAAGAATCATTCGAGATGTATGTGTATTTTCTACATACGTTTGTATGAATATTTATTTAAAGGGTAGTCAATATTGTTTTTTTCTTTGTTCAGATATTCATGGAGCCTTATTTTATGTTGTACGGAGAGGTATATGCGGACAACATAGACCCTGATTGCGGAGACGAGCCAGGAATGATTCCTTGTCTGCCAGGACGCTGGATCACACCTGCCGTAATGTCTATTTATCTATTAGTCGCAAACATATTGCTGATAAACCTTTTGATCGCGGTTTTCAATAACATTTTCAATGAGGTAAACGCGGTGGCGCACCAAGTTTGGATGTTCCAACGTTTTACTGTCGTTATGGAGTACGAACAGAAACCAGTTTTACCTCCTCCGCTCATTGTAGTTTGTCACATATATCTGCTGGTGAAATATTTGCTGCGATATGTGACACAAGGGAAAACAAGTACCGGTGAAACGTACGACAACGGGCTCAAGTTGTTCCTAGAGGCGGACGACATGGAGCGTTTGTACGATTTCGAGGAGGACTGTGTCGAGGGATACTTCCGCGAGCAAGAGTTGAAGCTACAGATGTCGACGGAGGAGCGTATCAAGGTCACAACAGAGAGGGTGGAGAATATGCATCAGAAGATCGAGGACATTGACAAAAAGGAGAATACTCAGAACGCTTCGCTTCAGGTAGTCGTATATATCGTTTGTTCAAGTCTATTGTCGGGCACGATAGGTTTTCCTAGAGAAAATATAGAGAGAGTTGTAGGAGAAGGTACCCCCCCCCCTCACCACCATTCGTTATAATACTAAAAAGTTGCTACAGGATCATTTTCTCTAGCGAAGCCTAATTTTCCACATAACCTAAGAATGTTCTCTTCTGTTACAGGCGGTAGAGTTCCGAATTCGTAAATTGGAAGAATTAAACGAGCAAACATTGGCGCATTTGGGAGTCATCCATCGATTCATGGCGACGCATATGCCCAACATGGAAGGTCTGTCCAGCCTCGAGGTGGAAGGTCGCCAGCGTCTAATATCAGAACGTTCGGAGGTTCTCTCGGAAACGGACTCTCACACGCAGCTACCGACCATCGCGGTTAAGCGCAAAAGGCTCGTGCGATCGATGACTGATGGTACGTTTCTCAGTTTAGGACAACAACTGGACGAGGACATGCTGAAGTGTTCGGAAACGGTCACGTCTCGCGAGAACCTCAGCAGAAACGACTCTTCGGTAAGCGGAGACGGACATACAGTCCAAGACGATCTGAAGACAACAACGAGTCAGGAGACCGAAGTGAGCAAAGGGGAAGCTGAAGGAGAGACCGTGAAGCGAGACTCGCAATCGGATAGCAAGGAAGCGAGTGGAGAACCGAGTAGCAGAGAGCTGAGCACGGATCCGAGCAGACAGACGAGCAGGGAATTGAGCAGAGAGACGAGTAAAGACGCTACGAGCAAAGAGCCAAGCAGAGAGGCGAGCAGCGAGGCGCCGACATCCGACCCTATCAGACAAGACTCCTCGGAACGTCCTACCAGACAAAGCAGCAGGACGCGTTCTGAGTCCGACGACGTGATGATACTGTCCTCTGGCGTTCCAAGAGGCGTAACCTGGGCAGAACCCCGAGTCGCGGTGATTCCCTCTGTGTCTTCAGCGGGCAGCACCCAAAGATCTATTTTATTAGCTATGCGTGCTGAATACACCAGCATCACAGATGAATTGGAGAGCTACTGCGGTCTTCTAAGCCCGCCTCGAACGCCACCGATCTCTCCGCCACCTTCGAGGGTCAGGAATCTGTCGGAGATGTCCAATCCGGAGATGGCATGGCAGATTGAAAACGAACACCTACGAGACGCCGAGGAGTGCGATTACCAGCAGATGGAAGACTTGATACAGAGGAGGTATATCGGAGATGATGAGGAATCTTTGCACGCACAGGATGATGTCGGTGCGGCTCCATTTTTCATATCGAACGAGCACAGACACCAGCTTCGAAGAGCTTCGGCTATTGATGAAGAGTCTCGAAGACCTCCGCCTACCATCAGCGTGACCAGAGAAATCGAGCAGACTCTATCTAGGCCACCGATACGAGACTCCGAGGGAACCGATCCTAACGACAAGAATCTGAGCACCGTTCCTGCTCCAGCCTCGGAGACCATGTGCTAAGTATCAGTGAATTTCAAATGTTGACTTTGTAAATTGATCTGACTCAACGTAACTGAGCAAGTCGAATAGAACGTGGATTGAATCACAGTGTCAAGGGTCGTAGACTTTCCTAGGGAGAATGGCGTTATAGGGAAGGTACACCCCATTTGTCCCTGTAAACCTAGAAAGTTACCACGCAGGGGAATGGCGCCATGGAAGAAATTTCTCCCACTACTTGCTATAATATTAGAAAGTTACCGCACAGTATGCCTAGCTTAGATCTGGATTAGGTTTAGTAATTGTTCCAAAGCAAGTTAGTTAATTTAACGATGATGGATAATGGGCTGGATTAATTATTGTACCTGGCATAATGGCTGGTAACTTTTAACTTAAAACATAATCCCATTTTCCCTAGGGAAGACTTAACGTGCTCGGTACTGTACAAATTATTTTCGACTTGTATCATGATTTTAACACGTTGACTGTCACACTAGAAACGTAAAATTTGGAAAATATTCAGTTTGTGTATATTTTTATTTGACTAATTATTCAGTTATATAGAATTCAAGGTATCAGTCACTGTTGACCCCCATGGTGGTTGATGTGTTAACAGAATGCATTTCTTCTCTGAACACTTTCTGATAGCACAAAGTACCGTTGAGTTCAGATCTAAAAAGATTGTTTTTTGGAAGCAAATTTTAATTGCAATTATTATTACAATATTGTGAATAATCTAATTTATTTACCATAAGGTACTTAGCGTATTGTACATATGCACATAAATATGTATATACGAATCTTAAAATGATCAAGCTTGCTCTTATTGGGATTGATTCAAGTATTCAGATGTTACACATTAACTTAGCAATTTATAACTGGATTCTCAGTTTTGAAATATGTTGTATACAATTTTTGAAGTATTTATTAATATAGCGTATGATTATTGAAACAATTATTCAATTCTTACAATTTTTGCATTCGAATACTCCAATGATATCAGATAACACTTAATGTCGCTTAATATCTATTTTATCGTATTCGTAATTTATTTCTTAACTGTCGGCTTTAGAAAGCTACCAATATATTTTAAATTTTATTAGATTCCTATTAGAGTATTTATGGTAAATAATTGTAGCTACAATTTTTGTGTATGTAATCTAATCGTTAGCCAGTACGTAAAACATATTTGTTGCAAATGTTACAGATAGTCAAATTTAATCGATCACTTACATATCTGTTCTTTTAAATGAACACTTTTGATGGTTTTATTCTTTTGATTTTAGTAAAAATATTTTTTATCTTATATATTGTGCATTGTATCATGTCTGTATGCAATTATTGCTACCAATGACACTAACGGTTATAATATATCAATGTTTATGTGCATAATAAGTTGTAACGTACCTAATGTTACAATGTACGTACAATTGAATCAATTATAATTGATGGCAGTTACTTTGAATATCAAAATAACTATTTTTTAGAATAATCACAATATTTATTGTTTAAAATCATATTTGTCTTAACGAATGATTCAAATATTCAAACATCAAAGTTGTGATAATTATTACAATTGAATAGTCAGTCACATCTTTGTTAATTACATTATTTAGCCTTAATTATTATTGAACTACATTGTGTTCTACTATCTGCCGTTTGAATATTTGAATTATATTATACATATGTAGCTGAAAATCATTACTTAAATCTCTTTCAAATATATGAATCAATTAAAAATATGTATATATGTGCCTATTGTGAAATTGCAATGATCAAATTTCAATTGAAATATTTATGAACGTTTTGAATCCGAAAGCGTTGCCGCCATATTTGTGAATCGTGTGTAACGCACTGTACGAGTCAAGTTCCTTGCATTTTTTAAATTGTATATTTTTCAATTTGTATGCACAAACGAATTTATTATAGTTATTTGTAAAAAAGGAATTTTTTATTATAGAAATCTCCATTTTTTGTCCCATTTAACGGGATCATTTGATTTTCATTTGAGTCTTCCGCTCGTTCGAAAGAATGTATTTCTCGTATATATGCATGTGTATTTCGTTTACGACGGTGAAATCAACGATTTTTTCAACAGCGACGAAATACGCAAGTTGATAATGTAGTTTCACCTAGTTTTAACGGTTAGGTTTTCCTCTTTTCTTCTTTCCACGATACTTAACTTTTTTTTTAGAAAGCTATTCGTATTCTAGCAAATTTCCGTTTAGAGTATATTGGAAAACGAAGAGAACGAAATATACCGATTTGTGTTCAAAACTTCAGACGAAAAAATTAGGTGAAACTCGATTAGTGAAATTTTTTAAATTTTCAACACGCATGCGGCGGTACCGATCATTTTTTATTTTTATTGTAAAGAAATATCAAGAATTGGGTTGAGAAAGTTTTGTCTGCGTTAGATGTGCAAACCGAAAACGATCAAACTGGCACGTACTGAATCGAATTTCAAGTACTTACAATGAAAAAAAAAAAAAAAAAAAAAAAACGAAATATGTGAATCTGCAGAATTGTGTACTAGCTTTAGGTGCGATTTCATTTCGATTTAGAGACACATTACACGGGAGATCGACTTTTAGTGTAATTTTCCAACGAATATATTGTAAATGTGATGTAATTAACGCCGCTTTATTATCTTTTAGACACGTGCGAATAACGTTTCGATTGAAAACAAAAAAAAAACTAATTCAGTAAGCTCTTTGATGATAGAAACATTAAAACTTGATACTTTACCTGATCACCGCGACAAATTTTTCATTTCACAATTGCTAACGAAGAAGAAGCCGTCCTCGAATAGGTTTATTATTGTAACACACACTGCAACGATTATACGCACGAAAGAAAACAAACACGATCGCCGAAGTATTTTTAAGTAACGTCATATCACACAATATTTCCTTTTTATAAATGTATACACGTTTTAAAAAAAAACAATTTATGCATTTACATTGACATTCGCGTTAGTACTGTCGAGGGGTGAAGAAATTCAACCGGCTTTACCCCCACTACCTGTTCACCGTTGCTAAGCAACAGATACCAACAAAATATGGCGGGAAAGTATTCGTATTTGAATGGTGTTGGGAAAGAAATCGCATTGTCTCTTTGAACGAATTTTACAGATATTAGATTTTTCTTTTACAAGTAAAAGTTGAATATTCATTTTCGAAAATGCGCTTTCTTTCTCTATATCTGTTATTTGTTACATATATGATACACAATGTATAAATACGAACTTCATTCGGGCGATTCCGGTTGACGCGTTCGGTCTTCGCGCGACCGTCCGATATGAAAGATGTTATCGAACGATTCGCACGCGTCTATCATCGTTACTGCCGAACATTTTTATGAATGTTTTGACATACATTTAGGGCCTTATCACGCACTATCTGCTGCGTCGAACACAGAATTTACGGACCACTTAAAACAAAAGAAAAAAAAAACAAAGACGAAGAAAAAGCGAACCATATCACGCGGATATTACGTTCTAAGAAACGAAAGCCAATTCGTGTTAGTACCTACGATATGCAACTATGAGCGAGATGTTTAATATTTGCGTCTGAAACCGAGAAAAAAATAAACGTATGCCTAATTGTATAAAAATGTGTATAGTTAGTAAAATTTTAAAAAGGAACAGAATGAGCGAAAGAGGCGAAGCAAATTTAAGACTGTATCATAAGAAACAACGCTTGTTTACTTAGTTTAG
Source organism: Stelis phaeoptera (assembly GCA_943735885.1). Lineage (NCBI taxonomy): Eukaryota > Metazoa > Arthropoda > Insecta > Hymenoptera > Megachilidae > Stelis > Stelis phaeoptera. The sequence continues at coordinate 13,784,651 of OX030932.1, read as the reverse complement.
ACGAGCATACGATGAATTATACATACAGTGTAAATCTAATATATACAATGGTTAAACTTATCGAAAAATATCGAGTCACCGGCTTCGTTGCTGAATCACCGAAGAAAGCTGTTCTTTTTTCTTAAAAAAAAAAAAAAAAGAAGAAAAAAAAAGGAGCATAGGTTTGTTGATCTTTGCTTAGAATTGCTTTTAAATTCAACAATACGATCACACATTAGCTAATTTTTGATTTGAAAGTAACAGAGTTGCATTTTTCGTTTGTACAAACAATTCTGTTGCTGTCGTTGCTTGCACTGGTATAGTGCGTTGGAGGTTAACCTCAGAATTTAAAGTTTAATTTCCGCTTGGTGGTTACACTATCGCTGTTCTTAGTATTATTAATTATATCCTACATACTATATTATTATTACGTTGTGGGTAATTAGATGAATGGATTTTCCGACATTAATCAACGATACTTACGAAAAATTATATGAAATAAAAAAGGTGCTATCGTGTAAATCGAGCCTTACGTAAGACGATCGATAATCAAACGACTGCGATCTGTGGTCGATAAATCTTGCGCGCGTCACATCAAACGCTTTCATGGAAACGATTTGTTTAAAACAAAAGCTTTCAAATACAGTTTCCATTCCTTCCATGCAAACTATCTCAGAATTTTATCATTAGCTACATGCTTCGAACATTTTAATAGATAAAAAGTATGAATCGAATGTGTATCGAACGGAAGAAACATAGCGAGGTTAGGAAATATTCTCGAGTACTGGAAATTGGGAATTTAAAAATGAAGGTCCCCATGTAACTTTAACTGATACGGATATAACTTTTGTAATCTTAAATTTTAAGTAATCAATGAAAATTGTAGAAGACAGACATTTTTATCGGGACAAAATTGGCTTGTACAGTAAAACTTTAAAATAAAAGATACGCGTGCTTCGTTATGTTTCTTCCAAAAAAGTGTACTTTGAGCGGTTAATTATCAAATGTTGAAATCGGTGTCGTTCGAATTGTAATAATCCTTAGATCGTACCTGCGAGTGTGAAAGATACGAATCAAGTTTGCTCAACATTTTTCATGTATTCGTATTATGTCGTACACGAGCTAGAATTTCGCACTAACCGGCAGCATTAATTATCCTTGTTTAATATTAAAATTATAGCACAGGTATCGTATATGATCTTGCAATAATTATAATGTACGTTGAAGAAATTTTTAATATAAGAATGAAAGAACGACGTTTTAAAGTCATCTACATATACGATTATAATATTTATTTTTTATCATTAAAACAAGTAGCTCAAACAACTGATGCTGTGTTATTTAACAAACAATATAAAGTGATCTCCGATCGACCTTGACACCTTAATCAAAACTTAAGAACTTAAAAGGATCTCGTCCCAATTTTCTAAACGAAGAAATTCTCTTCTTATTCAACACGATACGTGTCAATTTGTTTAAAACAAAAGCAAAAAGATCCCTTTCGTCCCATTTATTGCTTTCACTTTCACAATCAGGATTGATATCGTACCAGATGATATTATTTTAAATAATAAAATTAACGTTCAGACGTTGGCAATAAATCAAGCATCCATTTAAACACAAAAGAAAGAAAGTTTTTTGTCTTAATGACAATTCAACTTTCAACGTTTCTTTTGATAATAACTTTTCAAATTTATATTCAACATGGACAATTATGTTTGGAACAGGTTCACTCTCTTTTCTCTGGACAATTAAAAACTCAATATCAATCTCACTGATTAATACAAAGAAAAAAAAAAGAGCGAATTGAACGTGTTAAACTTGAACATAATTATCTCGACGATACCTTGCATTCCTCCTCACTTTCTTTGCGACGGAATGGCCTGGATAACAGCAGTTATACAGGTTCTTTCAGAATCCTGTTTCCTTGCTTCTCTACAGATACCAAGGATTCGTCCGGAGAGTCGGCGACGAACTGGATTCTGTAACTTAAGATTTCCAACTTCAGAGTCGCCAAAGTAGTAAAGCGGAGACATAGAAATTTTTCTATTATTTTATTCTTAGCACTATACTTTCCTACAGGTACCAAGGATCCGTCCGGAGAGTCGGCGACGAATGGGTCTTAGGCTCTGGACTCCGTAACTTAAGATTTCCAACTTCAGTGTCGCCAAAGTAGTAAAGCGGGGACATAGAAATTTTTCTATTATTTTATTCTTAGCACTATACTTTCCTACAGGTACCAAGGATCCGTCCAGAGAGTCGGCGACGAATGGGTCTTAGGCTCTGGACTCTGTAATTTGAGATTCCCGACTTCAGTGTCGCCTAAGTAACAAAGTGAGGGAACAGGAATTATTTAAGATTCTCAACTCTTGTTTCGATGAAATAATGAAATGATTCTACTTGAAAATCATTTGTAACATTACTTTGGAAGTACCCTGTACACGTATATCGTTCAGCATCACTGGCAACCTAAACGTACCAGTGAAATTGACGACTTGTACGTGCGTTTACGTTTCTCAAAGAGATTAACTACTGTATCAAGTGATTCGCAATCGGTTAAAAAGAATTCTGTGCGTTCGTTCGGTGCCCCACTGATGCATAATTGCGAGAAACTACGGCTAAATGATTCATAACTGATTATACGTTCGTTTTTTTTTTTTTTTTTGTATGGTTTCTTCAGGCAAGAATGCAACAAAACTATCATCTGTGAACTGAATTTCTACATTCGAAAACATAATATTAGAAAAATACAAGAATAGGCTCATTGTTAGATCTTTGTCTTTAATACCATTTTGTACGGTTTACAAAATATTTTTAATTAAACTTTGAAACCTTATGAACAGTCTCCTACGTCTTCAAATTATACAAACTGACGAATATTTCATTACTAATCAAAGTCAGAATCTCTTACAACATTTATGATAATTTTTCAATCTCCTTGCGACAGAATTTGACAAATTTTGATACGAAACGCACGAATAGGCCGTGAATTCAATCTTCAACAAACATAATTCGTAAAAAGACTTAAACTTTCTTCTTCAGCTTTCATCCCATCCACGAGCCATCGCCACAGTCAGAGTCCAAATTTCCTTCTCAATTTCAACAACAAAAATTTCTCTAGCTCACAAAATTAGTTCGACATCTATATAAAAAAAAAAAAATTACACGAGTTAGCTAAGAACAAAACGAAAATTTCTAATTGACAGGAAAGACGAGCACCGTTAAGGAAGAAACATACCCGCTCGCCGAGAGTAACTTTCGTTAGTGAGAGCGATATTCGTCCGTTTAAAGAGCTGCCAGTTTCCATTCGTTCGTTTCGATCCTGACTGTATTCCCCTTCTTCGATGGTAATCGTCAACGATCACTTTCTTCTGGGGTTCCTTTCGAAGGATTTACTCGTCCGATGCCGTGTGCGAGGATTACTCGTCAGCCTCCTCTTCGTCTTTTCTTCCATCGGGTACAAAATAGTTTTTCCATCGTATACCTTAATCAAAAAGAAAGAAGAAACATCAAACAAACAAACAAAATTACATCCTTTTCTTTTCATTCTTACGTGTATATTATCAATTGTTCGATGATGAGGAATAAGAAAAAGTGAATATATAAAAGATTGATAGAATTGATGGATAATTTAACTTGTTGAACATGACAAGTGAGATATAGTGAAGTGAATGGACGATTAAGGGTTGTATACATGGTGTGTCTGATTCAATGGCAATGAATCTCCGTGGTGGACTGGCGATTATTCTTCTCGTTCTTGCGGATGTCAATTGGGCGATGGTGAGGATCGTTGGGGAGGACCATTCTGGTACGTACTATTCTTAACGTGCACCTAGAGGGACATATTTAATTTACCAGGGTATTTTGAAATGCGAAATTTAAGTTTTATTTAGATTAGAATATAGAAAATTAACGAAAGGGACACTTTACTTGCAAAATAGTGAATTTAGTTTTCGGAAGCTTTGGTGGGAAAGTAAATTAGATTCGAAGGTATCGAGAAATGCTCGGAGTGCAAAGGGTTAATCTACTGTAGATGTTCTTGAAGAGAAATTTCTTTTGTTATTAGCCACGTCAGTCACCGGTGTCTGACACCCGAAATTTTCTACAATCAAATAATTGACAAGAGGAACTATGAAATAAACGACGGATGGCGTTAAATTTGAAAATTAATCGACTGCATCCTTAACAAATTAGGATTTTATCGTATCTGACTACGTACGTCCGTTTTCACTGTGCCACTAGTTCTAGTACATTAATACTCGAACAAAGCCGGGTCAAACACGACCCAGAACTCGAAAACGTATACCGCGGTATTTCAATCGTTAAGTAATACAATTTTGAACGCAAGACCTTTGTATATCGAGTGAGAGAGTACGAAAGATAGTCTAAAATTTAATTTAAATCCGTGGTCCGTCGTCCTATCGTTAATAATCAATGTCCATAACTAATAATTTGACTGTATTAGATTTTTTCCCGCCTAAACAGTGACTTAGAAAGCGTTATACTTTTATAAAATTGTTTGTGTATGAAATTGAATCGATTATTAATGAAATGAAGAACAACTAGGTGGGAAACTAGAGTTTTTTAATAACAGCCTGCGGATGTCCAGCAGCAACGCACAGGCAACCACGGGACGTTCCAACGGAAAGAAACAGGATCAATTCTACCCACGATGAAAGAAATACCATGGCTGTTACGACCGGTCGAATATTCAATGGGAAACCAAGCAAAAGAGGATCCTGGCCCTGGCAAGTTTCACTTCAGCTACTGCACCCGAAGCTAGGATTTATCGGCCACTGGTGCGGTGGTGTTCTGATCGAACCTAGCTGGGTCGTCACGGCAGCTCATTGCATTCATAAGTATGTTTTACTTTTCATTCAACACGCTTCGTGATCAGATTAAAAGAAACATCAAATCTTTCTTGCTTTCTAATTTGTCTTCTTTCTTGTCAATTTTGAAACGGTAATGAAACATATATTTTTACACCCAATATGATGTTTAACCAGTCTAGGCTTCCGAGAAAATCTGAAAGAAATTTTAAAATATTTATCCAAATTTCTACTATGTTATACAATTGTTTGCGTTACTATTAATATTAACGATATAGCAATATCAATTAATAGTAATGTGTTACATATTAACCCGTTGCAGTCGGCTGTCCCGTCTGAGGAGACATATTTAATTTACCAGAGTATTTTGATATCAGAACGCAGAAAATTGAAGAAAACAATAAAAATATATAAATTCGTAAGCATTTGTAACTCGTTTGTTCCAAAAACGAGGTTTTCGGAAGGTTTGTTGGAAAAAACGCTCCGAGTGCAAAGGGTTAATATTAAATTACTGTTTAATTGGCACAAGTGTCACTGACGATCACTGTTTCGTTTAGATTCGGTTAGAATATTTGTTCCAAAGCGTTGACAAATATATTTACATGTTGATTCACAGCGAACTCTTCAATTTGCCAATTGGTGCACTATGGACAGCGGTTGTGGGAGAATGGGAATTGGATTCCGGTGGAAGAGGTTCGGCCAGGCTACCTGTTGAACGAGTAATCCTCCATGAAAGATTCAATAATTACATGCACGACATCGGTACACAAATTCATATTCTTCTATTCGTTATTCACGATGCATAATCTCTTTCTTTTTTCTTTATGGAAAAAAATTCTGAACACTACTCTTTAACCCTTTGCGAACGATAGGTGGATATATTCGCTCAAATAGAATCTTCATAGTATCTTATTTTGTATATAAATTCCTAAGTATCGTGTTGTAATCTTAACACACAAAAAAGAAATGATAAATGTAGAGGTGAGGATTTCTAATACATCCTTTAACCCTTTCGCTACCACGGGCCACTATAGTGGCCTTCCATAAGATGCTACTGACAAGGGGAGCTACCCAAGTGTTACGCTCACTTATTTATGAAACTTTGCCACCTTATAGAGTTCGTTCAGCTGAGTATTCCGATATCCCCTTTTGGGCGTAGACGGCCAATAGTTTAGAAGATATTAAGGATTAAAGTTAGTTAGATTTTTAATAATAATATAATCAAATATACTTAGTAAATTATTAACAGGTGCAAAACCTATAGTATAGCTTCAATAAGTGGACATAAGAAATGGCGACTGCGATTTGAACCGTGTACCTTTGGATTTCCAGGCAATAACCATTTGTATGTGTTAGTGTATTATAATACAAAATTTAAATTCTAACTAACTTCAATCGTTAATATCTCGTAAACTATTGCCCGTCTACGCCCAAAAAAGGGGTATCGGAATATTCAGCTGGACGAACTCTATAAAGTGGCAAAGTTTTCTTAAATAAGTGAGCGTAACACTTGGGTAGCTCTCCTCGTGAGGTATTGCTGGCGACTAGCCGTTCTACATAAGTATCTCACTCTGGACGTGCACTGATAGTATTTTATTTTTCCTTTTTTACTGCACGATCGGCGTCGCGTAGCGTGCAGTGATATCGCAGCGCTCCGTTCAGAGGAAGTACCGCGAAAGGGTTAAGAAGGCAGCATAACTTCTTTTAGTAAATTAATAAATGATTCTGCGACAAGAAGAGGAGATTTTGTTAAAACAGAGTACTTATATATCCATTTAAGAGACTAATATTATATAATTAATTGATTTATTAATTAGAAATATAGATAATGATAATTTGCAGCTTTGATGAAACTCGCTAGGCCAGCTCCTTTATCAAAGGTAGTACGAACGATATGCTTACCAGACCCGGAAGAAGAGCTTGCCAAAGGGCAATGCATCGCTTCCGGTTGGGGTCGTTACGGACCCACGCAATCACTTTCGACCGCGCTTTTGGAAGCTTCGGTACCTTTGCTCGATCTCGAGAAATGCACGCAAGCTTACGGGAAATCGGTACCGATTCGAAACGGTCATCTTTGCGCTGGTCACACCGATGGCTCTTCCGGAAGTTGTGTGGTAAGTACCTACCAAAAGAAGAAAACCTGGTAAAATATCATAAACATCCAGGGTGCCCCGTAACTAGTTTAGATGGGACGATTCTGAACAACAATTTCCTTTGCAAAAATGTCAGATGAGGCTTCGTTATTGAATTATTATCGGACAACACTGGACCAATCAGAGCGCTCGTAGAGCACGCGCTCAGCTGTGATTCGTTCTAGTCCAACGTCCCGGCTCGAAGTTATCCTATCACGGCTGAGCGTGCGCTCTACTCGCGCTCTGATTGGTCAGTGTTTTTCGTTGATAATTCAAAAACGAAACACCGTTCAACATTTTTGCAAAGGAGATTGTTGTTCAGAATTGTCTCACCTATCCCCCATTTCCCGATGTTACACTAGTTACGGGACACCCTGTATATGTATTATCTAACGTTTTGAGTGTGAAGGATTAAACGAAGCAATTCAAAATTCAGAGTCTATTACCTCGATACAAAATGGCGTCCGGTGATCATTCAGAATCCACTCAACTAGATTAGAGCTTTTGCATTTTCTATGTAATGGATTTCAGCAACCATAAACTAAAGTGATAAATCCTTTACTTACAAGATTGATTCTTATCCGAAAATATTTGAGAAATAATTTTGTGCCACGTATTATGCTTCCAAAACGGAGGATTCATTAAATCCTTCTGAAACGAAGAATGATACTGACAATGAGCCCAAACAATTAAAATTGTAATTAAAATTAACCAGTACAAGATTTCAAATAAAAGAATTTCATATAAAAGTTCACAATTTTTATGTTATATTAGACTCACCATCCAAGGGTTAATTATTAGGATGGGCCGAGAAAATTCAAAATATTCTTCTCAAGTCGTAATACCGCGGAAATGTTGCGAATTGGGGAGACTAAAATCTATTCTATCTTAGATTGCCAGGCTGTACCTACGGAAGTACCTACACGCGACCGGAAGATATAAACCGATTTTATTTCCTTTCTTTTACCTCTTCTAAGTCGCTTCAATTCGCAACGTTTCCGCGTAATAACCAACAGTTTTCCGGCTCGAAATTAGCAAATCTCTATCCCCACCTTTTCGTTTCATGTCGTCCGGCGAATTTGCCGTTACACCGAACCCCTCTGTTTTTTTTCTACGCGTTCCCCCTCGACTCACTCGATAACAAAGTCGAGCCGAGCAGCATACCTGATCCGTAATAAGCAACTGGCCAGACCCGAGCGTGTTGCTTATTTCGAGGCAATACTGTATTACGACGTGATATAAATATTTTAAGAAAGTACCTATGCACGACTGGAAGATATAAACCGATTTTATTTCTTTTTCTTTTACCCCTCCTAAGTCGCCCCAATTCGCAACTTTTCCGCGGTATTACGACTTGAAAAAAATATTTCAAATTTTCTCGGCCCATCCTATTAAGGGGGTAGACACCGGTAATGCAGTGAGCTGTATACCGACACAATTTGGCCCGAAATATGGGTTTGGCATTTTTCCTTTGTTGTCCTTATATGAGCAAATTTTGGGCTGGGCGAGGACTCATTCGAAAAAGGAAGGTGCAATGCTTGGCGCCGGATTTATGGTTCAACGAGATAATGTTAACATCTAATAATACGAGTGTCCAAAGTAGAGCAAAAAAAAGTAAGTTCGCTAAAAGAGTTGTGTGACTGAAACAATGAATCCAGCGCCAACCATTGCACCTTCCTCTTTCGAACGAATGCTCACCCGGCTCAAAATTTGCTCATATAAGGACAACAAAGGAAAAATCCCGAATGCATTCCCACAGACGAGTTTTGTCATATTGCTGATATTACAGAGCAAGTCACGTAACAAATTTAATTCAAGTAGTGGATACGAGTGGATACGGTATTTCCAATTTCTGTAGAGGAAAAAGCTGCTGTAATACCGACCTGCCAAATCGGCGAGGTCACGTGCCGTGTCTACCCCCTTAATAGGATGATTGATAGGAGACATAAAGAGAACTCATCAATTTGATCCATTTTCTTGATTCGCCAGGGTGATTCAGGAGGACCGTTGCAATGTCGCCGTGCAGACGGTGTCTGGCAACTGGCAGGAGTCACCTCCTTTGGATCAGGATGTGCCAGACCCGGGTTCCCGGACGTTTACACCAGGGTACAGTACTACGTCAAGTGGATAAGGAAAATCATGAACAGTCATAATGACGATAGTGACACGCAATTCTTATAATTCTGTCTTCCATCTCGAATCTATAGTTGGCGGAAGCATTGTGACTTGTGGTCCATCCTTGTACCTTGCACCGATCCTACATATGTAAATAAATGAGCGTAACACTTGGGTAGCTCCCCTCGTAAGTAGTAATCGAAATCCATGAAATGAAACTTGTTTATCAACACGTTGACTGGCACAGTGAAAACGGACGTGAGTAGTCAGACACGCTGAAATCCTAATTATTAACAATACAATCAACTAATTTTCAAATTTAACTTTTCAATTCTATAGCTAGCATTATTAGCTTAATGTTAACGCTATCCGTGGTTTATTTTATCATTTCTGTTAGTAATTATTTGATTGTAAAAAATTTCGAGTGCCGGTCACCGGTAACCCCCGTGGCAGCCAACGTGTTAAGATCGACTCGGATTCGTGAGTATCCTATTCAACTTCATCCCATCCCTTATATCTACAATACAATTAGGATGATTTTGAAGAAAATTGCGTAGGAATTTAGTCGTCAAGCTAACAATATAAATAAACTATTTGAATAAAAGTTGAGAAAAAGAAAACTCAAGGGGCCACATATCTATCTCTTCAACTACATCAAAAAGTCTCTGAATATCATGGAAAAAGCAACTTGTATAGAAAAATGCCATCCGCCAGGGGCTAAGGAATTACGTATCCATATTCTTCCGTTTGAATAACTTCTTTCTGTTCCCGATACAAGCTGAAGATATCTGCATTTAAATCGGCCTTACAGTTGCAATCCTCGAAACTGCGTTTCCCGTATCCTCCTCTTTCATTCCGTGTTACGCAAAATCCCTTGTCGCGATTCCATCTTCTCTGGACGCTACCATGAAATTAGAAATATCGATTTTAATAGACGACACAGGTAGAACGCATTGTGTCAGGTATAATAGGAGACAGAGTGTACACAATTGATGCCTACCAGCATCCATTAATTAGCTTAATACGAACCACTCAGAATACCGTAAGCACACACTATGATCGAGTTTCGTTCGCATACACGCTTGATAGTTCCAACCGAATGTTCGTTAACTCGATCAAGTTGCACTTTCATTTCGATAAATATTTAATTTTTCTTTTCTTTGGCGTCTAGTTTCTATAATTCCGGTTCGGAGAGTATCGATCGTAACACTTAATTGTTATGGCCATTATGTATTCTAATGTTATATTTTTGTTTATGCTTAACCCAGCGGTTTCCAACCTGGGAGACGCGGACAATTATTGTCAAGGGAGGCGCGAAAATTTGTTAATAAAATATTAATTTTCACTCTACACATTGCCCCCAAGATTTGATCAACTTTGTGTCAATAAATAACAACAACCCTCGCATTAAATTTTGATACGATAGATATAGTTGGTTTAAACGATTAAAATGAATTTAATATAAAAATATAGCAAAATCTCGTTATTATTCTGTTAATAGTAGTTTTCAGTTTTTTTTTTTTTGTAATAAGTTTTTATTATTTAAAACGTGTCTATATTATTATATTTATTAAAAAAATAAAAGGTAGGGAGGCGCGGGAACAACATTTTTTTTTTTGGGAGGCGTAGTTGCATAAAGGTTGGAAACCGCTGGCTTAACCCTTTCCACTCGAGTGACATATTTAATTTATCGGAGTATTGTAAAGGAAAGGTATTAAAATATATTCTTAAGTATTTGTAACACTTTCCTTTCGACATAGTGCGTTTGGTTTCTGGAAGGTTTATAGATTATGTAGAAAAATGCTTCGAGTGCAAAGAGTTAACGTCCGAAGATAGAACTATACATGAAAGTCAAATTTATATTATAATCGACTGTTAAATTCCGATTAATAATCGTTACATTAGCAATTGGTAATTTTGTGGTGTACAGATAATTTTCTAAGTAACTTCATCTTCGATGGAAGAAGAATGATTTAAATTGTAAGACCATCAAAGTGTTAAAGAAGGCGGAAGAACAAACTCGTTAAACTGGTGCCTTGATATTTTTTCAGGAATAAGTTGTATTATTCGTAGAAATGATTCTTTGTATAATTGGTAAATCCTTAGCGCTGTTACTTAGCTAGTCAAGTTGTTGTACCATTGAAATTGTATGTACATATATTCAGTACCAATAAAGATTCTTTATCATTGTTATTTTGTGTGAAAAAGTTTGTCCGCCCGCTTCCCTATTTAAGATAACTTAACTTTTATGTGTTTCAACTTTCATGTTTATTTTTTTTAGCAATTTTTGTTTAAATTACATTTTGAACCAGATGGCGCAAAAATCGGGCTTTCAATGGCTGTTTGGCGAGCGCAAAGTGCCCGATTCTTTCCCTAGGCCGTAAAGTATTTTACTTTACCTTAGTTTACTTTACTTTAGTAAAATAAAGTATGTACTTTGCGCCGTAGGACAAGAATCCGGGCACTTTGCGCTCGCCAAGCAGGCATTAAAGGCCCGATTTTTGCCCTGGGGCGCACAGTATACTCTAAGGTGAGAAGTAAAATGCTTTTCGCCCATTTTGCGCTCTCGCTACATAATACAACTATTCTGTTTACCTAATTAGAGGTACTTGTATTGTTAGCTTGAAATCGTGAATAATAGAAATAACGAAATACTGTAAAAATAATAGATAGTATTCGTTAGAAATGAATGATACCGATTAAAATAAATAATCAACCTAATTAAAACCAAGCACGCACCATAATATAATTAAGGTCTAAACATATAATACTGCCAGACGACAGCTGTGCTTGACACTGCAACATGTTCAACCAAATATTCAAACAACCATTTCAGTACAAAATGAAATGAAACTCTAGCTTGCTGATTCCGCAATATTCTACGCATCTAGATTGATAAAAAAAAAAAGAAAGAGGAAACTGTATAACAGAAAACATACGACGATAATATTATAGAAGCCAAATGTGAAACGTAACTTCCCTCACAACTATGTATAAAATCGCTCTGCTGACGACATTAATTATTTCCATTCGTGCCATTAGCTGATTAAGCATGATAATCTCAAGGGAGGTTGTAGAAGGTGTGTCGCTTAATATTGAAGATCGCCGGACGTTCCCGCGAAGCTACGTTCCATGTCGAAATCTGAAATTGAAGAAACAAGGAGGGTGTAGAATACTATATGTATATTAGGTAAAGCGAAAAGAGATGTCGTTTTTTTTTTAACGCTTGGATGCCTTTTTCAAGTCAGAACAGTCAGAATTCGATAAAAGAGGCATCGAAAAGTTGTCTAAGTTGTGACAAGATATAGTAAATTATCTGTCGGAATAAATATTATCTAGGTACTTCTTTTTCGTAAATCAATTTTTTCGCATTGAAGAGAAACGACATTTCTTTTCGCTTTATCTAATATATTAGCTTATACTTAGTTACTTACTTAGCTTACTTATTGTTAGTTACTTACTTACTTTGCTTACTTACTTTTTTACTTCTTTACTTCTATTATTAACGAAAAGCACTGACCAATCGGAGCGCTCGTAGAGCGCACGCTTAGCTGTGATTCGTTCTAGTCCGACGTCCCGGTTCGAGGTTACCCTATCACGGCTGAGCGTGCGCTTTGCTCGTGCTCTGATTGGTCAGTGTTTTTCGTGAACAATTCAAAAACGAAGCCCCATACGACAATTTTGCAAAGGAAATTGTTGTTCAGAATTGTCTCTGCTATCCCCCAGTAATCAATTAAGAAAAACGCTATTGCGCTGTTCGGCATTTTTCGATGGTGTTTTTTCAAAGGCCCCTGGGACTCAAACGGTTAATCACGTTTTTCTGAAAACTACATTTTTAGTCAGAAACTACTACAACGATCTTAATACAATTTTACATGCGTCTTTAATATGAAAACAATCAGGGATCGAACGAATCATCTTGTCATTTTTTTGTTTATAACCTATTTCACAAGCAACAATAGATCATGACTGATTTTTCAAAACCGCGCTCAAAATTCAAACTCCAATATTTCACAAAATCGATTCGTTCAATCCCGAGAGGAATTCATCTACTAACAGAATCTATTTACTTTTCTGATGTCAGATAACCCTGTGATGAGTTATGCACCGCGAATCATCTTTTTTAAACCTCCGACAATCTGCTTTCAACCATTCAATTTATAATACCTTTTTATGAAAAAATTACAAAATATTACTCTTATATACAAAAAGTTTTAAATAAATTAATCGATTAGATTAAAAATCGCTTGTTTTCGACCTCATGACTACATCTAATAAGCCCACGCTCGTCTAACGTGCGCCTAAATGAACGTGACATGCGCGAAACCTTGTGGCCAGCGCATCGCGTCCATGAGAACAGGGAGAGTGCGCCGTTCCTGAATCAGTAGCACACTTTCATCGCGGCGAGGAAAGTGACCGAGTGCCCGGGCCAGGGGCATATATCGTTTCCTTCGAGGATCGTCGTCGGCGCGTTCGAACCGAAGGAAAGCCCCGAGAGAAAGGGGAAAACCTAGCTCCGTGAAACAATCGTCGTTGTTTTTCGTTCAATTCGACGCGGGTGGGGTGGCCGAGAAAGTGGCGACGTACGAGCCTGAAGGATGAATTACACGGTACGCGACCCTTTGTCCATGTGACGTTCGTCGAGTACAAAGGTATTCTTACGCTAAACGACCGATCCTATTGATCTTCACAGCTGCTGTCTACGGTTCGAGATAGATTTTAAAGGATACAGATTGGTCGAGGAAGTCGCGTGTCAACTTTGCGCCTTTACGAGGGGAGGATGAAGGCGGATGAATCATTGCGACGTTTCCGGTGAAAAGGGGAGAGACACGATCGAAGGGACTAAAGGGAAGCTTTGTTTCAAGTAAGAACGCAGTATGCTCTCGATGAAGGTATAAATGCGTATTTTTACGCTGATATTCGTGTCGCATTTACACTAGAACTACCGACGTTCAATGCACCCTTACTTTTCAATTGAACTTAAAACAGAAAGCAAAATAAATAAAGGATGAAACGTAAACTAACATATATAATAATTATTTATCTTGATTAGAGCTAACGTATAATAAATTTGAAGGCAAGTTGTTTTTGATCCCTTTGGTAGTTCTAGTGTTAATAGAGGTGTGCACAAGTTTCCATCGTCGATGCAATTTCGGTGGATAATGATAAATAAAATAACATTTGGATTAAGAATATTGTAAAATAGTACATGGTCTCTAATAGTGATGGAAACTTGTACACTTTCGCTGTGGACGCTGTACATTGTGTCGCGCTCGCAATTAATTGAATAGTAATGGTAATACAATTGCTAATGTAAATATCATTTTTACATATTTTAGATTTACCATCATCTTTTTAACCCATTAATATGCAAACTTGACTACACGTAACATTTTGCTGTAAATTGTCTGTCATAACTTTTCTTATTACCTAAAAATAATATATTGTCATCGTTTGAGAATTAATGGGTTTATTCATTTACCCCTTTTGACTTACAATATCGTGTCACACACGTGACGCACGTCGTTCAAATTTTCATTACAATCGAATTTGAATCGTCAAGTGTGAAGTATACGTAATATTCCAATTTCCTTGATTTGTTTTAACGCTGGAGGAATAAATATTCACCTCTGACTGACGCCCTCCTGCCGGGAAAATCGTAAGGCGAAGGGTTGCCATTGTTATGTACAATTTGGATATCTGAAATGAAAAATTGAACCAATTATCGACTTTTTTTTTGTAGGTAAAATTTCAAACGAATATTTATGCCTTGAAAGATGATTTATGAATCACCCTATACATGATTTCGTTAGTACTTCTGTAAGAGCGTGTGTTCTCCACGTGGAAATTAAAAACACAACAACGACGAACCGTCTCTCTCCCGCGATCAGTTTCACGCTTTCTTGCGTCGCTATATACAGTATAGAGCCACGTTTTACGATATTGATTCATTCTACCGTGCATAGGACACGCCGTTCATCGCGAATTAGTAGATCGATATCAGTTGCATCGTAAGACGCTGTTATTTACAAAAATTGTTCGATGATTTCTAATTTTCCAACATTTTTTTAAATATCTGCTTCGATGCTTTGGAATCAAAGATTCCTGACTTTCTAAAACCTACCTCCTACCTAAAGCTTTTCTAATTTTCTAAAATCGACCTGCAATTTCACGTAATTATCCAGATATCTAATTTTCTAAATACCGACACGTCGTTTCACGCTCAGTTTCTCGGCTGTTTCACTAGAAGATCGAAAATACTTAGAACAAAAAAAAAGAAAACAGACCAACGCGATTAACGGACGAAATCGAATCTAGTGAAATATGTTTCAGCATTTGAAACATCCTCGAGGAAGCCCGCGATGAGCAGGAACAACGAGAACGGCATATCCTTGGCGACACCACCAGCGATCCACGTTGGTCCCATCGTGAATCCAGGCACCAACGAGACAATTTCCATCGTGATACCATTATCGGCTCAGCTGGCTACTGTAACCAGCCAGAAGATCCAGAAATCCTGCAAGGACTGTCACAAGGATGGCAAACAGTCGACCAACAACGTCCCGTCTCGTCCAAGAAACGACAAGACCAAGGGTTGTCCTTATCCTGGTTGCATCAGGTACGGCAGAGCCTTCTCCAGGGCCCACGACCTGAAACGACACATAGCTCGTCACGAGATGAGAAAGGAGAAGCTGTCCGATCACGGGAAACAGCAGCAAAATGTTAGGGAGAGCAGGGAGAGTATAGGGAACGGATCAACCGACAGGCAACAGGTGATTTGGACGGACGATTCGCGCGAGATCAATGCTAAATCCTACTGTTGCACGCACTGCAAGAAGAAGTACACCAGCGAAGCTAAGCTGAAGGCTCACATGAGCTCGCACGAGAAGGTATACGTACAGAGTGGTTCTCTGGAAGAAAGGTAAGGCGTTTTGTCTGTCGACCTAGACGCCCTTGGCTTGGGCTGGCGGCCGCCAGGTGGCTACGAGATCGGTGTTCTCGCTAGCGGTCGTCCGGCAGAGTGATTCTCTCGCAGCCGGACGCAAAGAAGGACCGCACCACGAAGGGGTTCGCATTGTCACGTGCCAGCGGCCAATGCGGACCTCTCCTATTAGTATTAGTGTCGCCACTACTATTGCTATAGCGTCGCTGTTGTTATTAGTATTTACTATTAATATTACTGTCGCTATTACTATTAGTGTCGCCACTACTATTACTATAGCGTCGCTGTTGCTATTAGTATTTGCTATTAATATTACTGTCGCCACTACTATTACTATAGCGTCGCTGTTGCTATTAGTATTTACTATTAATATTACTGTCGCTATTATTATTACCATAGCGTCGCTGTAGCTATTAGTATTAGTGTCGGCATTACTATTACTATAGCGTCGCTGTTGCTATTAGTACCTATTAGTATCAGTATTACTATTAATATTACTGTAGCTATTACTATTAGTATTAGTATCAGTATTACTATTAATATTACCGTCGCTATTACTATTAATATTACTAATAGTATCAGTGTTGCTTTGTTCGGGTCGGTGGCCGCCAGTTGGCTGCAAGATAGGTGTTCTCGCTAGCCGTCGTCCGGCATGCGATTCAAATATATACGAACGTCCGAAAAGCGGTATCATAGGCGTCTGGGGTAAGGATCGGCTATCGTCAGGCCCACTGTCGATTCTGGCAAGTCGATCCCAAGATGAAACGCCATTCCTTACAAATCCTTACCTTCGCAAACATACTCCCACTCTCCATTTAATCTAAAACATCACAGAAGCCATCCTCCAAATTCATATTCACATATTTCTACTACTTTATTCTAATAATCTAATGTTTTGTGTTTATCACCTTCAGCTGATTGGCAAGAACGTGTGCACCCTTTGCGGGACGTGTTCTCGGGACGAGGAGGAGCTGCAGGAGCACATGAAACAGCACACGGCGACCATGCTGGAGGCGCAAATGGCGTTGGAGAAGAGCGAAGCAGCATCGCGAAAGGACCACCAAGTAGACAAGGAAGATGACTTCTTATTAGAAGAGATGCTGCTTCTCAACAAGAATCCAAGAAGAATCTCACAGCCTGATAAGAGTTCCACGAACGGAGGGTCCAAGATCAGATGCGACTATTGTTCGAAGACGTTCAAGACCAAGTGGACGCTCAGCTCGCACGTGGCGGCTCACGAGGGTCGTTTTCAGTTCGACTGCGGCCAATGTGGCAAGAAATTCGTCCGGAAGAGCCATTACGAGGGCCATGTGAGGTCTCACGAGGCTGCCAGACCTTACGTGTGCGAACAGTGCGGGAAAACGTTCAAGGAACTGAAGCACAGGAGGGAGCATACTAAGAGAAAACATCCTGCTAATCAGAACGCCATACAGACGCTTCTGGACAGCATCAGTCCTTGCGGATCGGAAGAATTACCAGTCGATCAGACGAAGATCACGCTTCTGATGCCAGTCAATTTCTCGGTGTAGGAAGGATACTTGAAACTTTGATGATGTTTCTTGAGGAACTCTTCCTTCTTTCCACGGGGAATTTTGTTCTTTCTGTTGAGAAAATGGGACTGTGTTAGTATATTTATAACAGATGGATTGGTGAAGAGGCGTGCAACCTTGTTTAACTGCTACGTCAAAATGGAACAGCTAAAGAAAATCTTACCTTCTGGCAAAGTAGTCCTAAAACTATCATCAACGTCTGTTACTTGACTGTACGGGGCACTCCTAGTCCTCACCTTAGCAGTTAACTATTTGACTGCAGCATGATCCGACAAGAAGTCATCAAAAATTATTTTCTTAAAATCAAAGAAACAAAAATTATAGTCAAAGCTAAGTTAATTTTTACTTGAAATATTACAATTTACTGAGCGTATACATACTATACGCCTTTCCTAGTCATAAGATTAAGGGTTAACGTGTTGACTGTTTTGGTAAAAACAAGATCATTAAAAATACAATGACTCAGTTTTTTTTTTGCCTTAGATTATTCATATAATGATACTGTTATTCAATCAATTTCACTCTTTTTTGTTTGTTTATTGTGTGAATCATAAATCAGTCAACATGTTAATTGGAGTTCTATCGTTTAGTTATGTTTTTTATTTTTTGTTGATAAATTCTTTTATAGTTTCTTGTTCCTCAAGTTTCTAATTCTCGTTCGTGAAAACAGGGTTTGAAGGATGTTAACGTGGAGCTAGGCCATCAGTTTATTCAACGATGGACTAATTATTGTCATTTTATAATGGACAGACCAAAGAGATTGCGTGTTGTGTGATGATGTACACTGTGGAACAAAATTGTGAGACTTTTGAAGAAGAGTTTCCTTCGAATAAAATAAATGATACAGTAGTAATCATAAATACATCACCTTATTTTTCACTTGGAGCATTGTTTTATTCAATTACTGGGTTGTATGTTATCATTCACTGTGAAAGCATCCCATCATTTTATTTCACAGTGCAAAAGTAACATTGAAAATGTACAGTTCAAAACTGAATTGATTATAACTGACACCGGATTGTACACTTAAAGAAACTCTAATATATAATATATACATATATATAATTTTAACAGCAATCATTGTTGTCCATTGTCTATGAAGGCTAATTAGGTCGTTTTGTAAATCTTTGTACCTTTCAAAATGAATCCTTTGTTATTATAAATAAGCACAGTGAAATATTGCAAAGATCTATGAAACGACCCGGCAGTTTAATTTGTACTATCCCAAAACTTAATTACTAATAATTAATTTTAATTGCTGGAAACCATGTATAAGTAATATACAATGCACAATCGCGACGACGATATAGTAATAAATATAGCAAAAGTTAGACTTACAGTTATTTTCTATAAGATAAATTATATATGAAATATTTAAAAATAATGCACGGCATTGGCCCAAAAAATGGGACCACCCTGTACACACGCATTTGAATGAAACGAGAATCGAAGGCTGGTTCGAAACGAAGCGGAGTTCGTTGTTTGTTTTGTTTCGCCTTGTTTGACATTTTAACATTTATTAAATTTTTATACTGGAAGGCAACGATTTTTATTTAGTAACAAGTGCGATGCAACGAGCAAAGGTGTGATTAAATTGGTCGAAACGCAGAGTGAAATTGAAATCGAAAGATAAGAATAATAAAAAGAAAAGGGTTGCCGTTGATCGAAAAGGAGAGTCCTCTTTGTTTTCCCTAATCATCCCTAAATGATTTTAAATGAACGTGAACAAACGACAAAAGTTGCCGGCCACAAGATGCGAACATCAAGAGAAACCGTTGAAGGATATCGAGACGACCTGTTTCGTGGAACAGAACCACAGCTACGCGTTGGACACACTTCCGCCGGAAGTGTTGGAAATGATACTACGGCTGCTACCCCTTCACGACGTGGCCACCTATGTACGCCTGGTTTCCAGGTGATTTTATTTACTTTACTTTTGTGTACCTATTTTAGGACTACTATGCTTTAGAATTCCTACTTTGGGGCTACTATATTTTGTATTGCCTATTTTAGGACTACTGTGCTTTAGAATTCCTACTTTAAGGCTACTATATATTGTATTACCTATTTTACGACTACTACGCTTTAGAATTCCTACTTTAGGACTACTATAATTTGAACTACTCAGGACTTGAGTAGTCCTGTTTTAGGACTACTGTGCTTTAGAATTCCTACTTTAAGGCTACTATATTTTGTATTACCTATTTTAGGACTACTATGCTTTACAATCCATACTTTAGGGCCACTATACTTTGGAATACTTATTTTAAGACTACTATGCTTTAGAATCCATACTTTAGGGCTACTATATACTTTGGAGTACCTATTTTAGGACAACTATGCTTTAGAATCCATACTTTAGGGAGTCTATACTTTGGAGTACCCATTTTAGGACAACTATGCATTAGAATTCCTACTTAAGGGCTAGTATACTCTGGAGTATCTATTTTAGGACTACTATGCTTTAGAATTCCTACTTTAGGGCTAGTATACTCTGGAGTACCTACTTTTGGACTACTATGCTTTAGAATTCCTACTTTAAGGTAACTATATTTTGTATTGCCCATTTTAGGACTACTATGCTTTAGAATTCCTACTTCAGAACTCCTTTAGATACAAAATACATCATGTGCGGACTGTCCTCAAAAACATTCTCATTTCTAATCTATACTTCCAGACATTGCTCAACGGTTGCAGCCACAGTTTTAAACGGCGCCTTTATCGCGGCTGGCGCGAAACTGGAAAACCTGACAAGACACATCCAAGATACCCTGAAGATCACGAAAACGAACACGGAACTATTGGCTCGTAACAAAGCTCTGAACGCTTTGCAACTCCTCAAGGCGCAATACAAAATGTTACGCGCCGTGACATGGCGATACACGCATCCGCCGATAAAGCAGAAAAGACATCCGAGACTCTGTTTCTACGCGGGAAGCTTGCTCGACAACCTGAACGAACTTGTTGGCCGGATCGGCAAACTTCACGCGTCCATCGTCAACCCGCGTACCGCTGACTCAAGCATCGCCTGCTTCATGGCTTTGTGCAAGAGGTTCATGAACTTCTTTGAAAAGGTCTCTGAACGCAGGGTGAACAGGTGAATTATTCTGCAAGGAGAATCGTATATTCATAATTCAATGAATCCAGGAATTTTGTTAGGAATATATATGTAGTGTCTTGTATACTTATCAGCTGGTCCGTTTTATTTCAAATGTATGATGGATGGAGCACACGTTAAGAGTTCTGATGTCGTTCCTAACGATACTTGAAACGAGGAGTAAATGATATGTTAACACGTTGACTGTCAGCTACGAATTGTACTCGTAAGCCTTGGCAGTAAACGTGTTAAGTGATGAAATAAACTGCAGATAGCGTTAATATTAAGCTGATAATCCTAAGCTAGAGAATTGAAAGGTTAAATATGAAAATTAATTGCGTCAGTCACCGGTGACTGACACCAGAAATTTTCTACGATCAAATAATTGACAAAAAGAACTATGAAATAAACTCCGGATAGCGTTAATATTAAGCTAATAATGCTAGCTATCGAATTGAAAGGTTAAATTTGAAAATTAATTGATCGCTAATCGATTCACTGTACCAGTCAACGCGTTAAACTATAGTAAACTCTTTTACCCTCTAATTTTATGATGAGAAATATGCCAAGTATCGTTAGACCACAGTTGTCCACAAGATGCGTTGATAATCCTCCTCGAACTTTCCTCTAACTCTATGCTTATTCTTATCCGAACGTACAATTTCTAACGTTAGATCGGCTTTGATCTCCGGATGCAAGGTCGTGGACGTTCTGGACTGCCTCACCGAGGGTCGACAAGTGCTATGCTTCAAAGCAGTACCGAATAAAAGAGGCACAGGACGAACTATCAACATGAAACTGAAATACGTCATGAAGCATGCTTGGTTTACCTGTTTGGAGGTGGCGAAGAACGCCGAGGAGAACTCGTGGAGGGACGAACAACGCTTCATGTACCTCAGACTGCGTCGTTTGGTGGGCAGCGTGAACGAGCATCTCTTCGAGAACACGCATTACGAGCACGAGTCGATGTTACAGGTATACATGCAACGAACGGAGCCAAACACACAAGATACTTCAATTCCAACATCCACATTCGTTCTTCAGGTACCTCTGACGCTTCCGTTGAGGCCACCGCCTGCCTCCACCTATTCAGGATACGGAGAATACGGTGGTCAGTTCTATTACTACGGGAACATGAACAAGTACGCGTACGAGAGTAAATTTCTGAACACGGTCAGCTCGATGAATCTGACGGTGGATACAGAGCAACGAGTTCAGAGGCCACCGTCTTTCGACCTGGTGATAGAGGTTGAATTTAAGTGTACACCTGAACTGGCTCCGCTCGCCGTTAGAGCAGCCTCGAAGGCTGACGATTTCGACGCTTACGAGGCGAAAACGTTCAGAAATCAACAACTGTATCTGAGGATGAGCATCACGTGTCCCGCGTCGTTGGCTAACAGATTACCCGGTAGCTTCGTGTGGGAATTGCGTAGCCCACGACACGCACGTAAAAATTCGTAAACTATTTTTCTATTCTGTACAATAAGCTTACAAACACACTCACAAACACACACGCACACGTACACGTGTACATTTGAAATATACACTTTTTACACGTCTTGTATTAATTTATAATGCGCTAACTGTATGCGAATGAAAGATTTAATAGTAGCTATTCATAGAAAGATAATAAAGTATTTTACACGTACGATAAGTGTACGATTGATGCTCCATTCCCGTGATGGTAACGTTGATTTTTATTTACAGGAAAACGAAAAATTACAAGATAAAAAGCACGTACAGAGTATGTAGTTTTTATTCGTACTATACTTTCGAGATATCAAACTTAACTTTTAACAGACATTTCTGCAACATCCTCCTCCTCCTCCTCCACCTCGTTAGTTTCGTTCGGCGAAACTGACCAACTTACAGTATTCAATTTTCTAGCGCGTTTCTCTAATATACCATACGCGAACTGATTCAAATGGACTCCTTTGGGGAGTGCTATACCTTGAAATCTATAAAGATTATCTTTATTTTCCAATTTATGAACAGCAGCGACGGTACAACGTCCTATCAGCGAAGTGTTGCCCATCATTGGTCCTTTGCTAATGTCTATGTGATCTCCAACTCTATACAACGTCACTTCATTGTTATTGTGTTTTGCAATATTTGGTATTTGTTCCGATTTGAAAGGATTATCCTCGAACATTTCAACAGCAATGTTTTCCGTAGTTACTATCCTTTCGATAGGCAATTCTTGATTAACTAACTTAATATACTGAGCTGATAACGCACGCAACTCCTGATCAGTGGGCTTCCAATCGGGCAATTCTAAATATACATCGTAGATAAAGCTACCTGACTTTATGATAGGTACAGGGAAACTGTGCAAGTGAATCTTTACGTCCGACTTAAACGAAGATTCTATGACAGCACCCATTAGAAACGAACAAGTTCGCCAGAAGACTGTGTTCACTACTTTGTTCTCCGGACTGAGCAAATTCATAAATTTCAATTCACAGTTGGACGTCAAGGGCCTCTGCATATCCCACGGCGATCCGTTGACCAAGGCAAGAGCGGATACTTTAGATACACCCTCGGAAATGTGTTTTGCACAATCAGCAGGGGTCGATATACATTTGTTCATTACGAGAATGACTTCTTCCACCGGTGATTGATATTTAACTTCTATCTTTTCGATTCTTCCTACAGCAGCTCTTTGTCTTTTCTTCTCTTCCTCGAACAGCAAATTTCTTCTCTCCTTTGCTTTAGCCTTTGACAATATACTTTGGTACCTTGATTGTATGTTCGGCGACAGACACAAACTTTTACACCTAAAATTTCAGTGAAATATTCTTTTAAAGATTCTGTTCTTATAAGTAAACGACATCAAAGACTCGATTAATACAAAGTTTTAAGTTTGATATTTAATATCAACAATTTATTGGACGTATTATATGCAAAAATCATTTATGTTTATGTTGTAATCAACAAATGGATTTATTTCAAATACGAACTTAACCTAAAAATATTAGAAAATTTCACATTAATGACAATAGTTGAAATAGACTGTGTACGTACCTTTGAAACATGTTGAAATACAAAATGTTTTATAAGTAATATAATACCGCAGGCAATCTATGCTTTACAAAATAGTCACATGTATTCTTAGATTAGCGGTATTTATTTTACACCTTTCGGTTGACGAAGCGAGACGTATAATACGACAGACCAGCAATTCATTACTAAAAAGTTAATAAAACCACATTAACTACTATCGGTTAAAATTATTGTATGAAACTTGTCTATTTGTACATAATTTTAGAACCGAATTATGTTTTTTTATTGTGTTACCTAAATTTATCAAGTTTAATTGTAAATAAAGCACATGATGTTATGCTTTTGCCAAAAACTGGTCGATGACTTTTAATACAGTCTAATGTCGCTTTTCATTGCTTTTCATTACAACAGAAAAAATAATCATTCAAAACAGTACATAGCAATTCTTTATATAAAGTAACAACACTCGGCTTTCGGTATCAAAAGTATTCACAAAGCCATTTTTACTGCTATGGCCATGCTGCTAAAGGGCGAATACACATGTAAATAAAATTAAAATCAATAATAGAATGTTTTTTATACTTATGTAAACAGTAGAAATCTAAATTATATAAAACTTTATTGTCAAAAAATATTCTGAAGCGACTACTTATAACCACAGTGCCGAGCACCGTGCACTTTAGCCTTCCCTAGGGAAAAGGGCAATATAGGGGAGAAACTCCCACGGCTCTTATTAGGAATTACGCCTTGGCACTAGTCCATTACCTCTTTCTCATTATTCTCTGAATACTGAATCACTAGTCTAATTATTAAATTATTCAACTCGTTTTGAAATATTTGCTAAATCAAATACTCATAACGCAGACCTAACCTAACTTTAATGAATCGATGGTGGATACCTTCCCCTATATCGCCATTTTTCCTAAGGAAGGCTAGCATGTTGGGCATTTTACATGTCAAGTAACGCTAAATATCATCATACTTCATTAGTACTTAAAGTACTCCTTATTTTCAACGAATCAATGATGAAACTGTAGGAAATTTAACAATCCTGATGATTCTGTTGCCTCAACGCGTTCACAATGTTGATGTTTTGTCCAACTTGCGGTAATGTTCTGCGGGTTGAGGAAGCTTTGGCAGGTTTACGTTTCGCGTGCAACACGTGCCCGTACATATGTAATATTGTAAGAAAAGTGAGTAGCCGCACGTATCCGAAGTTGAAGGAAGTGGACGACGTGTTGGGTGGAAGCGCGGCTTGGGAAAACGTGGATTCGACGGATGAACGGTGTCCAAAGTGTTCTCATCCTAGGGCTTACTTTATGCAAATACAAACGAGATCGGCCGATGAGCCTATGACGACGTTTTACAAATGTTGCAATTCTCAATGTGGTCACAATTGGCGCGATTAAAGGTATTGCAATTGTTTCGAGAACCCATGGTAACAATTACGGAGACGGTTCTTTCTCTTTTTTTTTCTTGTTTGTAATTGTGTTGTCAAAAACGTTTAATTGTTATACATTTTGACAACTTTGTAATATTTTCTTGGTAGCCTCTGAATTCCTGGTCATAGAGAGTTAATACATTTTTTGTTTTAAAAATATAGTCTTGTTTCTTATTCGGTGGAAAACGTGCTGTGAGCGTTCAATCTTTGGGTCCAATGAAAGCTCTTTTAAAAGCAACTACAATGGAACTTAAGCTGTTAAAACGTTCCGATAAACATTGGAATTGTCGAGGGAGAAGAAGTATAGCTACAGCTGCTACGTTGTTACAACAAGATTTAATTCTAGCAATTCCAACAGATACCATATACGGTTTAGCTGGTATCGCATCGAGCAACGAATCTATTAAGAAGCTGTATGAAATTAAGAAGCGAGATGAAAACAAACCATTATCTATTTCTGTTAGCAGTATCACAGAAATAAGCACGTGGGGTGTCACGGATCATTTACCACGCAATTTGTTATCTATAATGCTACCTGGCCCCTATACAATCATCTTAAAACGAACACCAGCCTTAAATCCGGCTTTGAATCCAAATTTTGATACTGTAGGCATAAGAGTTCCAAGATTTCCGTTCATTAATTGCGTGTCAAAATTAACTGGGCCTCTAGCGTTAACAAGCGCCAACGAGAGCAACAAACCAAGCTGTTTGTATGCTTCAGAATTTGAAAACTTATGGCCTTTATTAGGTGGAATATTTTACGATAACTCCATACATGGTAAAGCGGCAGAAATATTACGTAAAGGATCTACAATAGTCGATTTGACTCAACCGGGTTATTTCAAAATTGTACGCGCTGGAATTGGAGTAAATTCATTGTATAAAATGTTAAAATACTTTGAAATGGAAGCGAACAAGGCTGATTAAATGTATCACTATTAATTTCAGTAAATTTGTACATTGAATAATAAGTTATTAATTGTAAAGCAATTAATTTTAAGTTTCAAATAAATTAGTTTAGGAATTCGTAAAAAAGTTCTTGTAAATAAAATAAAAATAAATGAAAAATTAAATTTTGTTTTGCTACAATAGTTTCGCAATTTACGGTCAGATGACACTGTTTGGGCGCCATTTTCAAATAAGTGATACCAAAGACATAAATCTTTGTTAACATACTTTTTTTATTCACATAATTATTTTACTGTATACAGGAAATTCTTGATTCAGAATTCCACTTTATTATAAACAGATCCACAATGTGGGAATATATTTTAACAAATATCAATTGATATTTTTATATCCTGAGATATTGTTACGATTAAATGTTTTTTAGTTATTCACTAGTGAGCACATCACTTGCATGTATCCTATCAATATCGTATTGTCTTCTTGACGAGATATATATCACATAATATTGTTGTAAAATATTATCATTTTACTCGCTAAATAAATGTTCACGAATATTAAACGCGATCAAAAGGCGAAGGGGTTCGATCTTTCAACTAAATAAATAAATTTACTTCGTTTAAAGCATTAGGTTGTCATTAATCAACTAACATAAGAGACAAATCAGTCGAAACGATAACATTTTAAGATCTTCCGCATGGATTATCATCATGGAGTCTGCAGACATCTTAAAATGCGTATTGTTACATTTTTTTTCGCCCCCTTTACTTCACAAATGTACTTATATTCGACACTTTTAATAGATTTGCGATAATAATCGATAGAGTCATTCGATAAGAATAAAATGCATTCGAACGCCATCATTAAAACGAAGACTACTACAAGGTAACACAATGAACGTGCGATTGTATTTATAAGCTTATGTATATACGTACGTATTATACATTCCTAGTAAAATTGCTAACAACTTTAATCGATGAAAGTAAATAAATTAGGCACACGGAATTTGCCTATTACTTGCTGCGTATCTCACTTACAAAAAAAAAAGAAAAAAAAAAAATTATAGCAATACCTTAGTCCGTTTTGCTATTTAGGCAAAGTTAATTGCAAAATGTTGCACCGATAGAAAAAGAATTTTGTTCTTCAAGCATTTTACACACTGACGCCTGTGAGCTTCTAATTATTAACTGTTCCAAAATAAACTTAAGAAAATGTGTGTAATTAGTTGCTTCGCTTCTTGAATACTCTTCTACGTTTTTATCACAAAAATCAGCTCTCTCTCTCTCTCTCACACACATACACGATCGGTGTGTACACTTTCGTTAATTGATTACTAAAATAGTAATCATATAATAAATAATCGATACAACTATACGGACACACGCTCACACATAAACCATAAAACATATTCCTAACTTTCTATCGAATATTATGCAATTATTTATCAAGTATGATTCAATTTTTTAAAATATTCTTTTTCGAATCTGATTTCTGAATAGAATTTTATCCATACACACTACACCCATACATGCTTCTATACTTAACCTTGTATAATCATCAGACAAGTACAATCATTCGCAATTTCTTTTATTCACCTTTCCACGCTAAATTGTAAATCTCTTTCTTAGTAAAGTCAGTCTAATCATCTTTCGTAGAAAACATTCCTACAAAACTTTTCTTACCTTCGCTCCTAAAGATTCCTATCAGACTGCTTTTTAATCTTGAGTAAATTTCTTTGCGTACCGTGGCCGTGAACTTGGTCGCTAAACAAGCGATCGCTGCCGTGGCGAAGATTAAATTATAGAATAATACTAGCTTAAAATTACCAAGCCACTCGATACGCCCGAAATCACCAAGCAAATCGAAATTCGTCATACCTAAAATAAACGTACAGATATGTAATTGTATAATATTTTTAGTAGAACATAATTCAGAAATGATATACAGTAGATTCCGCTTATTTGGGGCAGCCGTTTATTTTGGATAAATTTCAAAAAATAGAATCCAATCGAACAAACAGCCTCCTTCGTTTAATCGGGACATCATTGCGCTTATTTAAGACAAATGACTTTTCTTTCGCTCCATTCTGTGTTACTTCATCTTTTTAAGTTTCGTCCAAGGTTAATCGTGTACTTATGCCAACGCGGCGGATTTGCAGAACTTCGGGACGGTGAGCATTTGATTCTAAAGACATGGCGGCCATGCCGAACGTCGAGGCAGTAATCGTTTGAATCGAAAAGCTCTGCCGATTTCGTCACCGACGGATATTTATTAATCCATGGATTAATATTTAAATAAATACTTCGTTCTGTATGCTGATTTAAGCTGTAGTTTGTTTGTTTTCTATCGTTTTAACTGCACGCATATATTTTCTGTGGTTAACCACTATATTTATGTGGCAATTTGCATAATTGGGACAGCCGCTTAATCGGGCCAAACTACACGGTAATCGACGTGTCCCGAATAAGCGGAATCCACTGTATTATTCTTTTTCATTATCTTCAAGAATTATATTCAACACGTTTATCTAGATGTTTTAGATCTGTTAGTGGATTTACCTAATATTCGAGATAACAGTGGCAATGCTGAGCTGAGTACGAGAAGAAGGGCACAATTCGCGATAAGATGAGTAAGTGGCGTGGAATGAAACCGTGGTCGAACGCTTCTAACACCGGGAAGTGTGTACAAACCTATTGCGCTTGTCGCCGCTAAGTAGAAAATTACTGCCACCTCTAGAGCTGCTCCGATCGGGCCAAGTTTCGATAACGAGTTGATACCCAACGTGAATTGCTACAAATTTTATTTACATTGACAATTTGATTCATTTGTTCCATATCGTGAAGAATAAAGATCAATTTATACGAACCCTTGTACTTAAAGGTAATGCCTTAATACCGATAAGTAGCTCTAATGTATTTTGAACCGCTAGCAGAGCTGTGGCAGTGGAAAGCATAAGTAGTGCTAGCATGGCCAAAGGATAGAGCAAAGTACGTCGAACCCACCAGGTTCGCCTTTGTTGATCCAAGATTTTCCTTCGTTTCTCAATGTCTTCTAATCGTTGAGCCAATCCACGCTGAAGAGCACCATTCTTTAGACACATTAGGCTCGGATTCGCGTTTAACAGTTCATCGTCGTTTAATACCGAACTGCAAGTCGGTATAGACATAGGCACTGGCGAAACGTACGATTTTCCCGTCGCTTTTGCGTGTTGCAGTCTGCGTGAGAAACAATATTTTGTTTTATAAAAATTTCTCGAACAAGCTAAGATCCTTGTGTAAATGAATAAACTGATCGTTAACCTTCTTCTAATACAATCCTCTTCTAATCTATACGCGAAAAATTCTTCGTTTATATTCTTTAGGAACTGTGGTTTAACCAGAAACGAACCGGCTACTCCGAATAGTCGTACAAATCCCATTGGTGTACAAACTGTAGAAATACATAATGTTTTTTTATCGTGATAAATAAATGAATTTGAACAATTACGGTGTAAATACTCACGCAGTAACATAACAACTCCAATGAATGAAACACACGAATAAAGGAAAGGTAAATAATAACTCCATAAATCTGTAAAGTAAAAATAGAGTAATTATATTGCTTTTAGAAGGTAATGTACTTTTATTATACTTACTGAGCAACGTGTGAAGACTGGATTTTTGGTAATCTATAAGTGCTGATAAAACATAAGTCATTCCTAATACAAGTGTCCCTAATAGACAAAGAACTGTCACAGTTTCATAAACTCTGGCCATTACACCCTATAATCGAAAAAATGTTTTCATCAGTAATCAGTACTTTTTCTTTTCACCAGAAATTAATCTTCTTGCCATCTAATCTTACCTTTCTGTAGCCAACGAATCCTTCAGATTCGGTAAACAAGTAGGCAAATGGTAGAAATACGAAGAGAGACAAATTTGAGAAGAGAAATACATGATTCCACAGACCTGTTTGTCAAAGAAACGATATATTATTTTTGTATTCTAATTTTCTGTTATTACGAACAAGTTCAATATCCATTAAATATATGTGTGTATGCACCTTGAATAAGCGAGCTATTCAGCCACTTGACATAATAGCTGTTCGGGTATAAAATCAGGACTTCGTTGCTAGCGATCGAAACCGGAAGCAGCAAGGTTGCACCGACGGAAACCGTCAGCGCAACGGTGCATAGCCAAAGACTTATCTTGTAAACTGTAGCTTCGTCTTCGTCCACGGAAAAATAATCCTCGCGATCCCTTCGACGAAATTTTGCTATCAAAGCGTAGCTCGACACGTACAGGGCCAGAAACAGAAGGAGAAATATCTGAAACCAATATGACGGCCATTCGTGGGAAACTTTCAAATAACAAATATAGAAATATAGAAATACAGGTATTTACTAATTGTAATACATAAAACTATTTTATTTGCATTTGTATATTAAAATAACGGTTTCATAAAGAAAACGTACATAAATAGAGCGTTTAGTAATAAAGATGGCCGCCGCGAAGGGGTTCGATAAAAATGATTTTTATTCATTTTTTAAACCATCACAGAGAAGTTTTTTGTCGAGTACATGCTAAATGTAAATTAAATAAATTATATAAGAAGATTATTATGTGTGATCGAGACGATTGACTTGGGTCGAACTAAACAATACATAAACATATTCGAGATTATTTTTGTTGGTTATAGCGGGTGGTATCCATGTAATCTGTGCCTTTTCAAAACGCAACAGATGGTATTTATTGAGCGTGCAGTTTACATTAGTCACGTTATGTGGTCTCAAAGGTAGACATACCGGTTTAAATGGTCCTTTGAGCGCGTCTTTGAACGAACGTTACCTTGAAAAGCAATTCGCGCCATCGGCAGAAGCGTGGCGGAACGGCGCGAACTAATTTGCCAACATAACCTATCACAAATGAGTAACCGCGGTATTATATCATTTCAAAGATACCGATAATCGACGCAAGTCTCTCCAAGTATTCGTAAGAAAAAGCAATTCACGAAGAACTATCCGTTTGAATTAATTAAACTCGTTTCTATTATTCCAGAACTGTACATAACATTGGAAGACCTTTACATTGGGCTATAGAGGATGTTATTTATAACGTTTCGTGGCAATGGTGGCAATATCGCAGCTATAATTCTTTGTGTATAATTTTATAATTCTAACGTGTAACTACGATATCTGTAAAATGAAAAATCAATGCCTTATAAGCAGGCACACAAAACGAAACGAACATACTACGAATTGCAAACTCGAGTACTTGATACGCAATAGTAACAGAAACGAAAAAGGCATACAGGAAGTTGATACGCAAGACGCGGGTGTACACGTTGGAAAAAAAAAAAAAAACCACGACCTTGCGAAACGTTATTGGATTACAACTGCCTTATCACATTCCTCGTGAATGCGTTACAACGTTGTTATATTTTACATGTAACCGGCAGCACGTTCAAACGATATCGGAGAGCATTCGAGACTAAGTATCTATGAAACGGGTCATCACTACCCCAATGACGATTACGATAACTCGGTCACGTATACGAGCGATAATGATATTTCATTGACGAGAGGTTGTTTTCGATTTGCCAGTTTGCAAATCGCGCGAGATAACGGAACGAGAGGGGACAATGGCAAATAAAAAAAAAAAAAAAGGAAAGAAAATATTTAAGATTCATAAAAACGTCCGAGCGCAGCGAAAATAAATACAGCAGCTTTACAAGTGTCGATGCGACGATACGAGCTGGGTTTGACAAGTGGACTGTTTTGACGTCAGTTTCGAGTTGAATCGTACGATCGATCGGGAATCTCTTAAACTTCGCAACGATGTACTTCACATCGATGAATTATTGAAACGTTTGATAAAAAGTTATTTCTCCGTAAGATTCATAAAACTGTTTTAACAATGGAACTTCGTGTATAATACTTTTTTATGTAATGTAAATAGGTTTCAAGAATTCCTGATGCGATGTTACAACACAAGCCAATGTTACGCTTCCGCTATAATACGCTTCCTGCCTTGCTACCGGTTATCAACCGCGATAGCATTAATTTTCTGTTCTCTACCCTTGCTTTAACGCTTTGACGACCGCGTGTGTGTACTTTGTCGAATCAAAGGAATTAAGCTTTTCTAATGTACGTCGTATATTGTAATTAAGTACACGATCAGCGACTGTTGGTTTATTCGTAATTAGTACAAATAAACTGAACAATGCTGATGCAAAAAATTATACATCAGAGTCACGAATACGCGACACAAGCCGTCAAAGTGTTAACGTGTCACGCAACTAACGGACAACGTTTCCTTCTGAACGGCACGCAAACAATATACAAATTGTTATTAGGATCGATACAAATCGATAATGCCTATCGACTGAACAGTGATAACTTATCTGTCGTTTGACAGAGATTTATTCATTGATAACTCTATTAATCTATTAATTGCCAGTAGTCGAAAATGTATTACTATAGATATATTTTGTAGTATTTGTAATAGAAAATACTATAGAATATTTGTTTAAGATAAATCAACGATAAGGAAAGGCAAAAAATACAGTAAAAGATACGGAATTAAGCTGTCGATAATAATACTGTAATACTTGATTTGCATCTATTTTTGTAACTTGATATAAAATATATGAAATAATATGGTGACATGTGACAACCATACGATTCTGAAACAATAGCGGGCAACATCACAGGTGCATTATCCTCCTTCAAGAATTATTTATGTTTTTAAACGTATGTTAACTCTTCTCTGCCAGGTTTTATTTTAATCTCTTTATGTTTTCATCGTACAGAAGATCTGCGTTCTTATCCGAGGGAGAATAAAAATATTTTATATTTTTCGACCAAGCTTTGGTTGCAAAATAAAACTGGGGGGGGGGGGGGGGGGGGGGGAGAAGTTTGTATTGGTAAAAAATAATAACGTTTCAATAACAAACGATAAAGAAAGAGAAAAGTAATAAAAATATTAATACAAATTATCGACACGTATCGTTATATGTATTTTTCATTTATCACTAATTTTATTGTGTACCGGACTCGACAACGTTTCAGTTGGCAGAGCTTATTTAAAAGCTGAGAATAGGAAATGCTTCACCTACTTAAATCTGTGCTTGAATATTTTATTAGACTGTAGCATTTCACGTTGAATATTGTACACGTGTTACTATACACAGCTGCTTCCTTTTATTTTTCATTTTAGGTTAGAATTATTAATTTTCAGATTGAAAAGAAAGGAGTATCGGAGATTTCTTTTCTGCTATGAACTTGTGTTTAATTTGAATTTCGGCGCCAATGATGCTCGACGACCCTCGTTTCTATTCGATCTATCGATAATGGCGTCGACCGTTCGAGCGATCGGTAACGTTCTAAATTCACCGATGCTTATTGGTAACGTTACATTTAACGGAACTTCCATCTTAGCCTTAGCTGAAAAGGGAGAAAACCTGAAGAGTATAATGCACGATAAGAACACGTAATCTGAATGATTAAAATAGCAGGCGAACTGCAAACAACAAAAGTATTTACTCGTGTACACGAGATACGGGCGACTTCAAAATAGGTTAACTAAATCGATTCAGATAAATTTTGGCAGTCTAATTTCTTGCCATTGCATTCCACGAGATTCTGATTGCGATTCTGGTTATTAAATTTAGTTGAAATTATATATTCAACGATATACGACACGCCCCACTAGACGTTTTGATTAACGTGGTAAGAACACGACGAGAAATCAGTGTACTTCGATCCAATTTCATCACGATCCTAAACGTTCGTAAATAATAAAAAAAGAAAAAAAGAAATAAATAAAATCATCAGTAATCACGACACAACCCTCGTGTCTTTGTCCCCGAACATATTTTTAGCTTTTCTAGATCAACAACATCGTCGTCGATTCCTTTTAACGTAAAACGCGTTCCTATGTACGGCACGTAACTAACCGTTAAAACAAGTTTTTTTCTTCTTCTCACATGTACACACTCGTCTTCACATGACCACGTGCAAAATGCTTTCAAGACTGTCCCAAATTTTTTATCCTGCATGATTTGTAAATAGAAAGTATGAAATACTTGGGAAGAAAATCTAAAACTCATGAATCCTGAGTTACAATGACTGAAGATACATGCAGTCGATAATCGAACGATACCACCCCCCAATCGAGATCGATTCGAAACCTCAACCAGTTGAAATAGTCGAAAATTTGATTTTCAAATGAAAATTATTCGAATATTAGAATTTTCACAGCTGAAATCCGGAGAAAAGTATCGAGCACATACTTGGATCGATTTGTTCGTATACACGGGGCCCGTTGGGGCCGCTTTTTGTACGCAACGATGAAAAACCGGTCGGTGATGAGAAATAATTGCGTGGTCAATGACTTCGCGTGAAAGCATTGAGAAAGAACGTTGCGAAGGGTATGTTTTTCTTTTCGGGATTCCATCGAGGATCACCCGATAAATCATGTTGAAGAAAACTCGTTAAAGTCAAGGGCGAATGCACTCGAACCACAGTTCAGCGACATCTATAGTTGGACGAAACTTATCCCCAGGATGTATTTATATTTACATCTGACACACGACGTGTATTATAATGTCAATTGAAATTTCAGTCAATAAAGATTTTTATTTGTATTTTATCAACGTTTATAACACGTTATATTAGCGTGTTTTGTTTGGCAACTTTGCAATTTGAATGTTGCATGTATATGAAAAAGTATAAGAACATCAGATTGGCAAACCTTATCAAGTCATGTTTAAACAAACCCCTTATCAGCGATTAATACATCATATTATATTGTATCTATGATTTAGAACAACGTGTCTACAGAAAGTTTCTTTCATGTTGGCACAGAAAGAAAAAGATGGTTCCTGAGGAGCTTGTATAAATGTATTCGAACATTATAATTGTCTTCTATTATTTTCTGAAATTCAACTTAAACAAATTAAAAAAATGAAATTATAAAATAAAACCGCAGTTTACGTTTGTTCACTGGTTTATATCCTTTGCTTATTTTAAAGTGTGGTCTCAATTATTTACATCCAACAAAAAATCATGGTTTTTGTTCTGGTCGACAGTCGAAAGGTTATGAAACGGGGGATAAATGTTTCATTAGCTTTTAAGTTAAGAATAATTTATTGCATCGATGACTAAACGAAGAAAAATCTCATGCAATCACGAGGAAACGTGGCATTTGCTTTGTGCAGTAACGTCACAAGAAGTTTTTACCATTATCGTGGCTTGGTCAACGGTAAAATAAACAAAGGGGTTGAAAGATTAAAAGGAAATCCTTAATCTAATTTACTTACGATATTCTCCCGTACTGTGTTGTGAAATAGTTGTTCTCTGAGGTCCGCTTCATCTTCCATTTTCACCTATTTGTCAGTAAATTTCTTTTGGCTAGACGTATCGTCGTCGGCGACAGCGACATTTTCTTATATCAATAATCTTTCCGCGTAACACACCATGCCCAGATTTTCACAAATAACACTTCGATTTACCCCCTTATCACAAGAGCTTCCGCTTTTCGCAATATATTGCAAGAAGCTGTAACTTCTCCTGTGTGAAAACGGATTACATCTCCTATTCTGTTGTCTTTTGTATTGCGTTCGTGTGGTAACAAAAGCCAACGACCAACAACCACTTCCTTCCGTGGTTAGCAGACTACTGAAAATAGTGGCGTCGTTCGACGAGCCTCGGCTCTATCCTGCCATCTATGTATGCGCAGTAGGTTCTCACACATATTTCCCGGTAAACATAATTATTTAAATATAACTGTAATACTTCTTTTAAACCACCGTTTTAACATATACAATCCAATTTGTTTAATAAAAAACAAATTAATTTCATCATTCGATTCAATATTTTGGATAAATATCTCTTCTTTCGAATTTTTCTAGTTGACTAATTATTCATAAAAAATCTTATGTTGGTAATAAAAATAAAATAAATGAAACATAGATATATGTAGCGTGATTAAATATTCTTAATCATAAAGTAATAAAGTATATAGAGTTGATAAAATCGCAATACAAAAAGTCGATCAAGTAAACATCTTCATTATCTTGATACAGTAAGTTTATTAAGAATTTCAGATTTAAATTTGCCGCCCTTGCAAATTTTAAAATCCGCCATGACTAAACGATCGTGGCGTCCCTTGTCGATCGGTTTCAGAACGCAGCTTCTTCGAGATTCAAATTGACTGTGTCGTACCAAAAGTTTTGTATTTTTCACATAATATCCGTGTTAAATTTAGTTTTTTGTGTAAAATTAACAATGCCTGTGCATGAAGAACTTCCTCCTTCTACGTTTTCCTGTTGCCAGCTTCGGTGAGTGTTTTTATTTTCATTGTAAAGTAAAATTTTGTTTTGCCCCTCGACAATTCAAAGTGCGTGCATTGTCAGAAATCAATAAATCGTTTATAAATAATGACAGAGTAAAGAAATAGTGAAATATTTTATTTTATTTTGTCGATACGATGGAACTTACAAAACATACCATAGTGTAGTATAAATATAAATCTGTGAAAAATTTATAATGAATTCTTCCTGAGTAATAAGTAATTTTTTGTAAACCTTATTTTTACTCGGGTCTACTTAATTCATAATCGATTAATTACGAACTATCGCATGATGCTTTTATTTGATACCTAATACGATGATATAGCTGTCTATATTCTTGTGTATAAAAAAAAAAAGAAAGTGGTGGTCAAATAATACATTTCTAATAAATATTATACATATATAGTTACAAGAATTAAATTTCATTCTTGCTTCGTTTCAACTCATATATTATTACAGTGCATGTTCAATTACGTAGAAAACGCAATAACAAAGTAATCACAATATCCTAGTGTTATACATATACGTATAATATAGGTGTAATTGTTAGTTTCTTGTTTAACTATATATATTTATGTTTTATCTTCTATTATTCTATTATATGCATATTTGGACTGTAAATTAGTCTATTATATTATTAGAGATCAAATCTTTTAAGATAACAATTT
The DNA here is from genome assembly GCA_943735885.1 of Stelis phaeoptera. Taxonomy (NCBI): domain Eukaryota; kingdom Metazoa; phylum Arthropoda; class Insecta; order Hymenoptera; family Megachilidae; genus Stelis; species Stelis phaeoptera. The sequence goes on along the minus strand of OX030932.1, from coordinate 13,747,656 downwards.
GCAGTTTTCATTAAATAACACTTTTATTAATAAAAATGTAATGTTATTCGTATTAACAACGATTCATTCTTTATTTGCACTTCTTGGGAACAGTATTTTATCGATATAAAGTTTGCTATTAATGGTGCTAGATTGATTTGCCATTAAAAGCGAAATTAAGTGAACTCCTTTTCGCTTTGTAATCAACTTTATGATTTATTTCTTTATTATTTATATATGTATATATATATATATATATGGTGTGGAACACATTCACCGCCAGCTAAGGCTATGAATTTCATTTTTAGGCAAATTTAACCAAGTATCACAGATTCTTAATCTCGCCGAAAGGAGTATCTATATGTTTTCAAATATATGCAAGATATTTGCTGTTACAAAATGAACAAATATTTGAATATACCAACAGACAATAGAAACTCAATTATCAGAGATGAAATGGATTAAAAGATAATTTGTATAAACACGGATAACTGTGTCTTCTATGGCAACCACAATTACTTATAATTGCACTAGTTTGCATAAAGCACAAAGGACTTTGATTGAGTTTCTATTGTGGTTAATGAAAACAAATTTAATCATATAATTATAGAATATTAATAATCCCATTTTATCAAGAAATTATTGATTTGTGCATATAAGAAATGTGGCTTAAAGACACATTCTATTAGAAATAAAATATACTATACAAAAACAATTATGTGAAATTTGATTTTTAGTCAAAATTAAAAATCTGTGTATATTATATATCTAAACAATCCTCATAGTGCACTGCATATATCTTATATTGAACAACAAAGTATCCGTATTAAATAGCTGGTTCGCTTGCAAGCCTCGCTTAAGTAGAAAATTCTGCTCGAGACTTGAATTTAATAGGATTCTCAAACAGCAAGTCTGATTAAAAATGATTTACAGTTATCAAAGGACAGATTTAGTTTGCTACGCGACCACCTCTCCAAAATTCATATGACCTGTTTCCTTGGCGTGTTGTTGCGCTTCCATTTGGCCATTTAATTTCATTTTGCAATCATTGCACATTAAAGTGAACTTCTGAACATCTGTAAATTGACGACTAGATTTTACTTCCCTTGCAAGTTCAGCTGCCTCCAATAATATCCTTTCATCTTCCGAAGGAAAGATGGTTTGAATACTCCCACCCTGTGTATTAACATAAAAAGAACAGATATTTAGAGCGAAAGGAATACTAATTATTATGCGTTAAACAATAGAATCACCATACTCACATCGAGCGGTTCCAGGTATAAGGGATCATAATGAATTCCATCGAATATTAGAAACACTCTTTGAGCATAATGTTGATCTTCCCCAAATCTGTTGATTATAGCATTGATGCTATCGATCACTGCTATTTCTAATCCATAAAATTTCGATAATATAGATAACTCTATAGCTCCGCCCCACGATTCGGGCTTTAAAATCCATTTACAGTATTCGGAATTGGGTCGACCTAAGATAGCTTCAGAATATTCTTCTGGATCAGCTGCTACAGCGTTCGCTATAATTTCTCTCATGAAGCTGGCGCAACTAGGGTCTACTTTACCTAGAAATATACTATGAGATTAAAAGAAGAATAGAATGTAGAGCATTCGTAAATACAACAAGAATATACTATATATATTTTGATGTATTGTTCATAAATATTAGAAATCATGTTATGTACCATTGAGCACGTATCCGACGCTGGTAAACAAGCAAGAGTTATCAGCAGGTACAACTTTTTTCATCAGTACACCTGGTGTGTTGATGAAATTTTCATCGTCGATTATGTGAGACCGTCCGATTTCTTCCGGTTTCTGTTTACCATTGTAAAGGGGTGGTTTCTCTTCGACGATAAGGGTATCGCCCGACACAATGCCGCTCTCCTCGATTGTGCCAGTTTCATTATTAAGATCGATCGCTTTCGGTGGAAATCCGCCAAGAACATGAAGCGATTCGACTGGTATTCCGGTTAATTCGGCGAGCTTTAATTTCAGTTCGGACACCTTGTCCTTAGGGATCAATCCATTCACGACCTTTTGACCTGATTTCGTTTTAACTCTCAACACAAATCCGGCCATCGTGTCCTTATTTTTGTTTTTCTTTTCTCACTCGAACACTGGGGCTGACTAGAAACGAGAATTTTGCTTGGAGACTGGGCTAGTTGGATCAGCTGTCGATACAGCGCCACGACAAAATTTTGTTTAACTTTGAGGCGAATAACATATCACGAGCGAGACGCGACGTCGATCGTACGCAGCATACACTTCGTAATATATTTTTTCTTATTGATATCGACTATCTTTTGCAATTCATCATCGTACTTGGAACACACGAACGTATGTATACCGTAACGTAACTTACTTCCACCAACGACGAACGTTACTGGCTCATTGGTTAGACGGCCATTTTGGTAACATTTTTCTTTGTTAACTTGGTATACTGCAGTTCTTTCATCTTTTTTTAACTAACTGGAGCGGTTGTTCGAAAGAATGGGACAGATCGAGCTGGTGTTTTTTTTTTTTTTTTTTTTATATATTCAAACAAAACTATATTATTGCTGTTGTTCACCCTTGTAATAGGCACGTAAAATAACGACGTGCTATTTTTATACTGAAGGTTCCAAAATTACAATTTTTTTGTTTTTCGTTCTATTTTTACTTTTTTGTATTTTTTTTATGTCTTTCAGCGATGTTTCTATAGATTAGTAGGATTATATAATACGATTAGTATGTGCATTAGTAGTGTATCGATTGTAACAGTAACGTTTATAGGTTAACGTAACACGAATATTGAATTTCAAATTTGATTCAATTATATTTATTTTATAGGTTTAGGAATACAGATTTCGTTTTTACAAACGAGTGTAGAAATTGAAAATGATAAACAGTGTTATTTCTCAATATTTTGTGTAGATAAAACATCGTTTTATCGAATACTATCGATATGCGCGTTTTGGCGCGCATTTTGAACGAACTTAACCTCCTCGTTGTATAAATCTACTTAACTCGTAATAATAATATTCGATCGTTATAAAATAATAACGGTATCGTGCCTAAGTTACGTTCGAAAAATAAATATTACATATTTACACGCATTTACACGTAGTTCGAAATAAAAACGATCATCGATCTTATACTCTAGATACGAGGGCGCGAAAATACGAAATGTTCGCGCGTTAATTCGAATCATGAAAAGTTTCTTTTCATTGTTATCGTTCAAATATGACATTAAAGCCTGTCAAGCTAAAGTTCGTTATCCCTTTTTTTTTTTTTTTTGAAGGAAATTATTCGTCTATTCGCTTTCTACAACGTTATATGTTGTAAAAATATTCTATCTTTCGTTTCTATCCAGGAAACGATTTCTTGTTTAATCGAGGGTATCCTTCCCGGTTTTCGGCAATAGGAACGACATAAATCCACATACTGTAACAAACAATCAAATATTAATTAAAATTTTGTTCAAAAAATAGATTTGCTTCATAATGTTTAACGCAATAAAGTTTTCTAATAACGTTACAAAGGAGGTTTCGAATGTTTGGAAAAGTGATTGTTATTGCGTAGATTATTATAAGAATACTTACTGAATAAAAATGCCGCGAATAAAATGATAGGAACCACACAGGCCAAGTCAATTAGATAACCGAAAACTAGGTTACCAACTAACGCACCTAATCGACCCATGGTTAGAGATAATGCTGCAGCCATCACTCTGTAAATAAATAAAATATAACCATTTGAATATAAAAATATTTGATTTCAAAGATTCAACTATCTAATTTCAGTTTCTACGAATCAAAAGAGAATCGTTGAATTTTCTTTTATTTTTATTTATTTTTTTTTTTTATCTCGAAATATTCCCGCAAATATTTGAATCGATCTTTTGATCAATTTGCAAACGTTTATCAGCGATGTGGTAAAAAAAGAAATCCAATGCATCTGGATAAACGATAAGAACCGTGTAAACGTTTTGTTTATCACATTATCGTTGTTTTGTTCACGGACGTTGGTCGTAAGCTACAGCGTCAGAATGTTGAACGATCGTAAATCTACCGCGATGCTATTGCCATTTTTTCCCTAATAAATAAATCAGTAGGACTGTCTTACCTGAGATTCGTCGGAAACATGTCGACGATTACGCAATAAACCAACGAGATACCGAGAGACGTCAAAGCCTCGAAGACACAGGATAATATCAGGTTCTGTGTCGCGTTGACCACGTAATAAAAGGCGACAGTTACCCCGCCGGAAACCAATAGCGAAACAACTGAAATGTTCAAAATTAGATAAAATAAATTGTTTGAATATCGACAATAGTATACTACTATATTATAATTTGCAAATGAAACAAAATTAACAATCCACGCGTTAGCGTGATGTACATACTCAGGAAGAACTTGGCACCAAGTTTGTGGACGAAAATCGGCAAGATGATTGATCCAGGAATGCAAGCTAATCCGATGTACACGGTGTGCAGGTAAACGGAAGGCGCGATCACGGTGTCGCATCCGTACGATTCGAGGGAAGTCGCGTTACCCGAAAGTGCCGACACTATGCACACCGAGGTTGTTTCACCGGGATTCGTGTGTTCGAATTCTTCGAATCTGTAAATCGTTAATAATAACGATTAACACGTTCGATCCTCGGGGTATCATGATCCAGCTCGGTCGAGATAAGGAAAAGTCATAAATCATAAATTAAGGAGGCCCGGCGCTCTTTTGATGTCTCGAGCGCTCAGGAGCGCGTACTTTGAGCCAGGCATTAAATTACATGTTTTTTTTTTTCACGCTCTTGAATGATTTTTCGATCTTTGAATCACGTCGGAAGTAAATTTACTCGGTCCCGGACGGAAAATGTTAATTCATCGTTCGTTCAATTCATCTTCCAACAACTTTTGAATAAAGTTTGCTAATTATAAAATTGAAACTAACAAATATTAGACTCCTTCGTATATTTAGCGCCGGAGTACCGAGGGATTTGAAATCGATCGGAAATCGTAATTTTGTTATTATTGTTGAAGAATTTTACCTGGTGAACAGTTCGGGGAACCAGACCATAAGGGTATAGTAACTACTTGTTAAACCGAATTGTATGCCACACGCGAGAAGCGTGTTACGAAGATAGGGTGATTTGCAGAGAGCTGTTGTTAGGTCCTGCACTTCCTTCAGGAGAACCTTCAAATCCTTTCGTTTGTGCAGCTTCAAGGACCTCGTGCTTTTGTCCTTGCTTTTCTCTTGTAAACTTTTCACCTATTGCATTCGGTTCGAGATTACATTAACTGATCATTGGTATTGGGATTATTTTCAAAGTAATTCGAATTTTCTAAGTTAACGAAATGAAATTACCGGATACGAATCCGGGCTTTCGCCAGTGTTCTGCGAGTAGATCCATTTGAACACTTCGAGGGCGGCCTCGGTTTCCCCGCATTCCAGAAGGAACTTCGGACTTTCTGGAAAGGCGAACAGCCATAGGCCCAACATGATCGAGGGTAGTGCGCACAGCGCCACGAAGAGATTCCATGACTTAAAGTAAAACACGTCCGAGACGTACATGAAGTCCATTGGTATGATCAGCCAAGCGATCACTGTAACAAACAATCAATAAATTTGATAATTTTATACAAATCTTATCACGTTACGTCTGTCGAGCTAGTCCCCCTCCCTCCCACCTTGCAAAAATAAAAAAACAAATACATGAAAATTATCAGCTATTTATGAGCTTTCATATTCTGCAAATTACACATTTTGAGCTCGTCAAACTAAGCAGGAATTTAAAAATTTCAATGGGAGCGGGCGGGGGGGGGGGGGGGGGGGCTGAGTCGACGTCGACTGAAATTTTTAAATTCCTGTTTAGTTTGACGAGCTTAAAATTTAATTGCATTTGTCGCAATGATATCCGAATTAATTGTAAATATTAATTTGTGGTGCTAAATGAATCAATTTGGGACACTGTTTACTACTGATTTTCTCGCACCCTCGAATAGGATGAAATTGTATACGGGGGGTTAAAGGATGTTAACCCTTTGACTACAAAAGGCGTACTATGATTGTTATTTTTATGATCTCAAAAATTGATATGAAATTATATAATCAATAATGTTACTCACATGGTAATACTATGACTCCGACCGTCCAGAACATTTCCATCCAACAAAGGCATCTTTCGCGATACTTTGTCGGCTGGAACTCCCCTAAATACGGAAAACAAATTCCCATAGCTCCCGTAACGCTATATGAATGGAGTAAAAAAAAAAATAATAATAGAAATAAAAACGAAAAGAAAAATAAAGAAAAAAGAAAAAAGAAATGGATAAACGAACGAAACAAGTAGAGCGTGTTTGATGATTTTTATAAGTTCGATTAAAAATAAAAACATAAAAGGTGGTGGTTTAATTGTAATACTTACGCGAATCCGTTGAAAAATCGAAAGATCAAAAAGATCCAGAAATATTGGACAAAGGAGGATATAATGCCGACGACACCGTCCATTAATAACGTGATAATTAACACGACCTTTCGTCCCTTTGTGTCAGCCAGGCACCCCCATATGTAAGAACCAACCACCATACCTGTAAAAGAAACGTCGTTCTTGGTTTTCTTCCATTGTTTTTGTCGTATGGTGTCAACTGATAAAAGTTCAAGTGGAAAGGTAAAGGATTAGTCAGGCATTGGAGCGAAGAAGAAATCATATTCCGTGAATATTTGTCGAGTAAACAAACGTGATTCATCGTTGGAAAGATTGTTGCCAGGAATTTTATTAGAGAGACAATGACTTTCAGGTTTAATTAAAGAAATTCTTTCGATGACTATTAATTCTGTGTACGGTTAGCTTGTTGATGCTGTCTCCGACAATTTTCAACGTGCTAATTATTAATTTTAATATTAATTGTACTATAAAGTTTAGAATAATCGAATAAAATAGTAAGACGATAGTTTTGCTTTTTTTTTTTGCAAGTTATAAATAAGAAATTAAATATTCGAATTGTTCGGATATAAATAAAAACGTGTTTCAAGAATATTTACCTAGCATCGGGGATGCTGTTAGCCACCCTTTGGAGGTGGAATCCATTTGCAAGTCGCATTGTGCTGCTGGCAACACGAATGATAGTATCGTCACCCCTATAGCTGTGTCCATGTAAATCAGGCCGCATACCATCAGCAGCATATAATGAAATTTTCCAAATCCTAATGAAAAATCAACATACAACGATCAAAGAACAGAAAAGAAACCGTAACCATTATTATTACACGTGTAAAAATAATTTTCTGCATGGTTTCTTATTTTTTCGCGGGTTTCATAAATAGAAGATTCTATGTAATCAGTTTCCTGAAACGTCAAGAAGCTTTTAATATACCACCGATAAGGGGAATGTTTGGTGTGTGACGTTAATTAAACAATGCTCTTGAACTTGATCCTGATTCGCACGTTGTTTAATATAATTCATACTTTACAACCCTGTTATCGTTTGCTCGAGTACTTGCATATAATTGTTTACCGTGTGACGTGTTGTATGACGAGACAAGTTTCATGCATCATTCTTGACGTTTGAAATATAATTCTTGATAGGTACCATATTTTTATTACTTTCCTTTCGCGTATAGTTGCATAGTTAGATAATTTTATAGCTACTATTATAACTTTAAAGTACAATAATAAGGTTGTACAGTTCCGCGACGGTATAGTAATATAATCGTATAATTGCGTGACAGTATAGTAATATAGTCGTATAGTTACTAGGTGGTATAGTGATGTAACCGTATAGTTACGAGGAGGTATAGTAATATAGTCGTATAGCTACGCGTTGATATAGTAATATAGTCGTATAATTGCGTGACGGTATAGTAACATAGTCACATAAATGCGGGACTGTATAGTAATATAATTGCATAGTTGCGCGGCGGCATAGTAATATAGTCGTGCAGTTACTAGGCGGCATAGTAATATAGTCGCATAGTTACTAGGCGGTATAGTAATATAGTCGGATAGTTGCGAGACGGTATAGTAATATAGTCGCATAGTTGCGCGGCGGTATAGTAACATAGCCGTATAGTTACTAGGCGGTATAGTAATATAGTCGGATAGTTGCGCGTCGGTATAGTAACATAGCCGTATAGTTACTAGGCGGTATAGTAATATAGTCGGATAGTTGCGCGTCGGTATAGTAACATAGCCGTATAGTTACTAGGCGGTATAGTAATATAGTCGGATAGTTGCGCGTCGGTATAGTAATATAGTCGTATAGCTACGCGTTGATATAGTAATATAGTCGTACAAATTCGGGGCTATATAGTAATATAATTGCATAGTTGCGCGGCGGTGTAGTAATATAAGCGTATAGTTACTAGGCGGTATAGTGTTATAGCCTTATAGTTACTAGGCGGCATAGTAATATAACCGTATAGTTACTAGGCGGTATAGTGATATAGCCGTATAGTTATTAGGCGGTACAGTGATACAGCCGTATAGTTGCGCGGCGGTATAGTAATATAGTTGCATAGTTATACAGCGCGTGACGTTATACGAATATAGTTGCATGGGTGCATAGTGCGCGGCGGTGTAGTACCATAGTTGCATAGTTATCCAATTCACTATACAGTTCCGTCCGCTCATAATTCCACAGTTGCATAGTCGCATATATGTATGATTGCATATAGTTGCACGAAACCGAGATAGATTCGTTTTCGATTTACTTCAATTAACGAACGATAATCGGTAGTTGTCGAAAGTACATAAAAATATGATCACACGCGCGCGAACAACATTTCTTTACTTAAAACAACGATCTCACTCTTGTTGTTCTGTTTGGTCGATCAAGATAATGATTCGGAAGGCATACGACCGCGATAAAAAGCTTTCAACAGGTCCCGATAAAGGGAATCGTTTCGATCGTGAATTTAATTAACGCGTCATCTGATATCAAGGAGTATCGTTGATTTACCTGTTACGGTGATCGCATGCTCGAAATCGGCACCTCCGTCTGCCAAGAAGTCGAGCCCTGGTGCAAAGGAAAGAAAAAAAAAAAATAATTATTAGGCAACGATGATTGAAAGAAAATAAAAGAAAGAAACAAGAAAAATTGATCGTTGAAAGGAAAGACGTCTGGACGTTCTATTAAAAATATTTCAAAAGACACATGCCCCGATGGAATTTTTGCGTGGCACACAATATTTGATACATCGGGCCGATTAAACAATGTTCAGTTTGACAGAGATCCGATAAGGGGCTTAGATAAATTGAATGGCTGGATTAAACATGATTTAGTAATCGAACAGTGAGAATCTTGATTTCCATTGAAAACGCGAAGATAGATAAAAGTTTCCAATTTGTAATATTCATGATTTCATTTTTGATAACTTAAGTGCTCTTTTATTGCGCAAAGAAATTGAATGAGACTAAAAAGGGGAAAATATGAACATTACCGACTGATAACCCGAGAACAATGGTACCAGTGATGTTAGTGGGATTAACAATATTGATCTTACTAATGGTAAACCTGATCAAAATGCTTAAGTTAATGGAAACAATAATATTGATGTAAGTAGTGGCCATTTTCACTAGTACACGCTAATAATGTTACGGTTGTTTATATTAATATTATTGTTGGATATTTAACTAATATCAATTTTTTGCTAATCGGTATTATCGGTACTAGTACAGTATAAATTTAGATGCTTAATTAGCAGAAAATACTATTAATTAAATTATCGCTAACTAACAATAATAATATTAACATGATTAGCCAGATAAACTGAATAGACCAAGTATAATAGTTGTGCCATCATTTATCCAATTAGTATCATTGCTATCTATAATTAGTAGTAATAACTTACTATTTGGCACTTACTGCCACAAATCGCATAAATTTTGGAAGACTAGTGCCTAGTGATCGCTTCGATTTTGAAAAAGTGATCCGTGATCGCTCAAAGTTTGGAAGACTCGTGATCCATGATCGCTCATTTTGGAAAATGAGTGATCAGTGAGCGCCCAAATTCCAAATGAGTGATCAACGAGCGCTCAAGTTTCGAAAGAGTGAGCAGTGATCGCTTCAGTTTTGAAAAAGTGATCAGTGATCGCTCATAGTTTGAAAGACGCGTGATCGGTGAGCGCTCAAATTCCAACTGAGTGATCAATGACTGCTTAAATTTCGGAAGAGTGAGCAGTGATCGCTTCAATTTTGAAAGTGATCAGTGATCGCTCAAAGTTTGAAAAAAGTGATCAGTGATCGCTCAAAATTTGAAAAAGCGATCAGTGATCGCTCATTTTGGAAAATGAGTGATCAGTGAGCGCTCAAATTCCAAATGAGTGATCATGGAGCAGTCAAATTTTCGAAGATTGATCAGTGATTTTAACGTTGAAGAAAGGATCGAACCCTACCGATTTTTTCACGATAAATTATCTGATTCAAGAATCGATCATTGAACGTACCCATGATAGATGTTTACGTTTCGTAGATCGTCGGTCTCTCGTGAGGTGATGAGTCCAAGTGGTGGACAGAATCCGGGACTCTGAAGGATCCCGGTCGTCGAATCGTCGTACTGTCTGTTCCTCGTGCGAGTTCCACGGTTTTGTCCTCTTCTGCAACCACCGCACGCTACGCTCATTGGTGAACACTCGGTGGTATTTGATCGCCGTCTTTATCCGCCCCCAAAGCGAATTTCGACGATTCCTTCCACCGAGAGATCTTCTTTCGATCTTATTCCTCGAACCCTTCTCGAATCAACTCGTGTCCCTTTTACAATCCTTGACGATCCTTCTTCTGTTTGTTCGCAATTCAAACTCGAAGAATCGCTAATAGAACTGCAACGAAACGAGAGATGAAGTTGTTGAAGATGTTGAACGATCCTCGATGACGAACGAACGACTGACCAGAAACCGATCGTGCCTCAACGTATATCTAGACCGTTTTGGGTAGTCACTTTTATTAACCTGTCTGATAAGATACCACGCTTTCTCTCTCTTTATCTTTCGCTCGATTTACCTGATTGTCGACTGTTACACTGATTTTTGCCTGCCGGGAGGCGCCAGTTTTCGCGGTTAAAATCTCGCCGAGTGGGAGTACTCGTGTTGTGCAAGGTTTTGAAATTTCGATTGGTTTGGATTTTAAATTTAAAGGTGGTTTTGGATCTATCGATCGTAGATTAGGCTCCGAAGGCAGAAAGAGAAATTTCGAGGTCTGAAAATTACTATTAATTTATTACTTAATTTACCTACTATCATCGTGTGTTAGATATTTAGAAATTTTGGAATTTTCGCGAAGTGGTGGCCTAACCTTCGTTAGTACACTTAATCAACTCCTTAATATACTACATTTTATTATCCTGTATTGTAATTAGGTATCTAGGAATTCTAAAATTCCAACGCCAAGATAATTTAACCCTTTGACATTTACCTATTTACAAATTCTCGAATTCTAAATTCCTGATTCACGGTTCCTCGAATTTAATTCTGAAATACTCTTAATCCTGTCCCCGCAAACAACAAACGATTGCCACCAATATAATGATCCGCTCGAATCCCAATTACTTCGATTAAAAATTACGATTTTTACGATTCGAGTAAACAATTCCATAAGATTGGTATAATTCCTTGCAGCAGGATAGACAGAACTTGACACGCGATAACAAAGTTGAGACAAATATCACGGGATTTCTAATTGCTTTGGATTAAAATTGATTCAAATATACCGTTTGCTCGTGGCCCGTTTATTCGCACGATATCATTCGTCGACGATGCACGCGGTTTAAGACGGATCCTTAATTCTGTTTGTCGACCTACTAACGTAACAATTCGGATATGGTTCTTTCTTTTTTTTTTTTCCACGACAAACATCGTGCATCGGATTTTTCAAGGAACATCATCATCATCTCTTCTCCGCGTTTCCTTCGTCGCACACCTTTGTTATTTACAACCTTGTTTGAAACGTCGACCGTATTTATACGTCGTCATCGTGCCAATCTCTCGCTGCAGCCTGCTGTCGCATTATCTAAATAACGAAGCTCGCGAAACGACTAAACAAAGTATTTGTCCGGGATTTGGTTGCTGATGAGGTAACGCGGTTTGTTAGAGCAATATACCTATCAAATTCACAACCATCGTACATTTTCCCTCATCTTCGTCCTCTTTTCTTTCTTTCTTTTTTTTTTTTTTTTTTTATTCGTATCTATATCGACCATGACACTTTGCAAATTAAGGTTTGTGTGTTTTGATATCTAAAAATAACACGATTCGTTATTTTACATTGTTTTATTGTAGTAGGATTTGAATGTTGGAAGGTCGATGTCTTTCATCCCCTGTTTGATTTATGCTTATTAGGTAACGTTAGGTAACGTTATGTGGTAGACTTGAGAGGTTATTAATTTTGATATTGAAGACGATTCAGGAGTTAATATTTGGAGATATGGTAAGTTTTTCGTGGGTGGAATTATACTGTAAGTTAGTAACTGTACTGTTAGTTTAACCCTTGAGTGCTGGATCACTTAGGCAATTTTACTTGATTCCATTTCCACTTTACAAATTTTCGGCTTTTAACTCTAATCGATATATTAATTTGTTTTTTCCTATTTCTGGGTCACGATTGACCCAGGCTCCACCGTTCGAGGATCGATATTAGCAGAATTTCTGATCCTTAGACGAAGTCAAATTATTACTGATCCAAAGTATTCTGATTGTACATCCTTTTTATTATCTTAAGATGGGAGGTTTAGAAGTTGGAAAATTGGCGCCTTTCAACCCCTTATTTTAGGGTTAACACGTTGACTACCAGCTACGAATATACTCGTAGCTGGTGTAATTACTTCGTAAGCCTTGGCGGTAAACGTGTTAACAAAAGAAGCGATGAAATAAGCTAGTTAGAAAATTGAAAGGTTAAAAATTAATCGATTGTATTCTTAATAATATGAATTTCAGCGTGTCTGACTACATACGTCCGTTTTCACGGTGTCAGTCAACTTAATACCAGTAAAAGTCTATGAATGAATATACAGGGTGTCCCGTAACTAGTATAACATCAAGAAATGGGGAGTAGATGAGACAATTCTGAACAACAATTTCCTTTGCAAAGATGTCAGGTAGAGCTTCGTTTTTGAATTATTAACGAAAAACACCGACCAAATCAGAGTGCGTGTAGAGCGCACGCTCAGCCGTGATTCGTTCTAGTTCGACGTCCCGGCTCGAAGTTACCCAATCACGGCTGAGCGCGTGCACTGTGCTATGGGTAACTTCGAGCCGGGACGTCGGACTAGAACGAATCACGGCTGAGCATGCGCTCTACACGCACTCTGATTGGTCAGTGTTTTTCGTTAATAATTCAAAAACGAAGCCCCGTGTAACATTTTTGCAAAGGAAATTGTTGTTCAGAATTGTCTCATCTACTCCCCATTTCTTGATGTTACACTAGTTACGGGACACACTGTAGAGATTCATTCACTTTGGGTTAGAAAAGTAATTGAACTCCTCTTTGTAGATCTTTTTCATTACCATAGAATGAAAGGGTTAAAATTTGAAAGATACCTTTCAATCATAACCATTATTATACAATACTATTAACCCTTTGCAGCAAAGCTTGCAAAAACCAATGCAATATTTTAATACAAATAAAACTTACATTTCACATTTTACAATATTCTAATAAATTAAATATATCCTCACAGAGGGGAGAGCAGAGTGCAAAGTTGTTGAGAATTCAACAAAAATACAAAAATCCCATATTATTCAGTATAAAATGGAAAAAAATAATTAAATTCGTTATTATTCTCCTCATTCTTCGGCTAATCGTAATAGAACTTTCTATCCACGTGTCGAATTGATCCTCTTTATCTGATATGTACATATATTAATAGAATCCTCGATAAATCTGTCACATCGTCAAAAATACATGCCACTTTCTGTCAATCACAGTAATTTCGATCAACATCGATGTTATTTATCTCCGATAAGACTTAATGATGCGTCATGAGATCTCCAAAGCCACGCGCTATCGATCGTTTATTCTTTGCCGATGTGTCGGACGACGCGACGGATAAAATTGCGATTTGGTCGCGATCGAACATTTAACGCGTTCCTCGAAGCCAGCCTAACAATTGTCGGGGTTAATCTAGACCGGTCGAAACTAGTGTGCCACGGCATCGCGTTTCTCGATTCGTTCGACAAAGCAAACAGGCTTATCGAGATCACGCGTGAAACAACGAGCGTCGATATAAAATTTCTCGGTGATTCTCGAAGAAATCTACGATCGCAGCTTTTGTTTTCAGTTTTGAATCGAAATTTTGGCAAAGGTGTTCGAAATTCTGGGTCGGGCGGGGAATCTTTTCAGGGCTCAGGGAATTTCCAATGTGTCTTTCAGCAGAAACTTCGAGTTTCTTTTTTTTTTTTTTTTTTTTTTTTTAACTTTATCGGATATTTTTGAACAATTGTATTCGTTGCTTTTACAATATTTCCCCTTTGAAACCCAGTGTTTCCACGTGGCTAGGGATCTCATAAATTACTCGTAAAAATCTGTCAGGAGCATTTGTTATAAATCCTGTGATTCTTGGGGTCCCGACACAATCATTTTGGGATTCTGTAAAATTTCAAGTATCTTAACCCTTTCCAACCCAGTGCCACGAGAGGAATAAAAATTGAGCGGGTATACCCCGGATTAGAATTTAGAAGGGCTGTAATTTTTGGGGTCCCGACATCAAAATTTTACGATTCTCCAAAATGTATTTTACATTCGATAATTTTCCAATATTTCGTTATACGGACGAAACGAAATAATAATTAACAGTTTATTAATCAGCTTTCAAGTGAGACGGTAATCGGAAGCCTATTAATAGATAACGTTAAGACAAATTTGCTGAAACTCTAAATTAAATCTAACATTGAATCCTAATCAAAATCCCTGTTAATCTAGTTCGTGTCGGACACCAGACCTAAGACAATCTACGAAACTCGATTCCATTCCGTCTGATTCATATTGTTTTCGCAATCGTTATCTATCGATTGTTGTTAAAAAAAGAAATGCTTCGCCTATCGTTCAACCGTGGACAAAGATCGCAACGATCGATAGGAATTTTTATTCGCCATAAAGCGTCTCCAGGAAACACGATTCGTCGTACAAAGTAGAAATTAACGAGTTAATTAAACAAACGGCTTACGATTTTGTCGCCTGGTTAATCGTCGGTGATTAGACGGCAGAAATTGTTTAACGTAGGTACGCGAGAATGGTAAATCGATTAAGTAAGTGTATCAACTTTATTGTCCCGGTTACGTTGGAATTGAAATAATCATGAGTCATTTGCGAGTTGTAATCGAATAATGAATCGAAGTACTTGGATGAAATCGTTTGAAGAATTCTTTTTTTATGATTCTGTTTCTTTTGTCTTTGTTGTAATTTATTTGCGTCAGAAGGGATGATAAAGTTCATTCATAGAAACGGAGGAAATAGTATGATTTGTGCAGTATACGGTACATTGTGATCGTAGTTATTCAGATTAGGATAATTAGGTAGAAAATTCATTATTGGTTATATTGGTTTGATTAGGAATTCAGGTTCCATTACAATTTAATTATTAATGTTACGGTTATTTCATTTTTTTTAGTTTAAATTTCTCGCTTTGGTATCTTACGAAATTAGTATAGTGTTTGTTATGTTAGATTAGATTGATTAGGGATTGGAATTTCATCGAATTTCTTATATTAAATTAAATAGGAATATTAATATACTTAATGTGTTGATTTATTACAATATTCAGTGAAATTAATATAATTTATATTAAATTTCTTGACTAAGATTAGTTTTTTCTTTATTTCGACGCAGTTAATTATGAAAATTAATTACCTATTTAAATGAGCGTTTTCAATATGTTTTTCCACGTATTCAAAATCAATTTTCACGTAATTACTTCGAACAAGAGAGAAACAGAAAGAAACTTCAACAAATTATAAACGAATAATTCTTGGAACTCTTTGAACATATTATTTCTCTGAACAATTTAACTATAATTTTTGTCAATTATTTTCTTTCCATCCGATTATATCATCGTCGTAGGAATTATACGAATCATTAACGTTCTTAACACGTTGGCCAACACAATCGGTAAGAAAACTTGTAATATTCCGATTACTAAAGAAACATGTCAATTGTTAATCGCAAAAAAAGAAGATATTGATATAATTTATTCTTTTTCCCCTTTTCCACTTACAAATCGATAACAACGAAATAAATATTATTCTTATAATGCCATGTTAGATTTTCTTTAAAACGTCGACCATCACGATAACAACAGACCTCAAGTGCAAACTTTCCAATTTTCTTATAAACAATTCGTAGCTTAATTTTGACAGCTTAATTTTGATAATCAACTTCTTTGCGTATCATCGGTACAATTTTACTTCTTTTATTTTATTTCTTTAATTATATTTGACGCGTCAATCACCGGCTCTCTGGGATTAACCAACTAATCCTATTTTCCTTTTAATGGTTCGATAATATTGAATTCACGACGACGCGTTGAGTAAAAAAAATAAAGAAGGATTTCGGCGATATCATCGATGGTATTAAACACGGGACGATCGGGCACAGATTTCAATTTCGATAGCGCCGATTTATTAATCGTTCGATCAGGATTTTTTTTTATTTCTTCTTCTTTTTTTTTTCGTTCACGATAGACGAAGGTCGTTTCATTACCGTTTCATTACGAATCGGCAAGTTCGAGTTTACTTTTTGATATCGTGTTCAATGAGAGAAACACGGCGATCGAAAATAAGTGGTACCGTTAATAACATTGTTGAGAGATAAGGACCACTTATAGAAAAAACAAGTGTCCCATTAAGTGTTTGTCGCGTTCTTACACGTTGATTCATCGATAAAATTTGTTCCTTTACCTATTTTCAATGATACGTAAATTTATGACCTTCGTATCTTTTTCTTTTTTATATGGAGTTGTTTGCGAATGTTTAATAAACTTTTCGATTGCTGCGTTTTTATTGTTATTCCAATCAATATACTTTGTTTCATTATTATATTTGTGACAGATGTTTCGACGATTTTTGGGATAAGATTATTTAGTATTTTGACTATTTATTATTAATTTAGTATTCGATGGACGTTGGAAATGTTATAAATTGATTTTAAGTGTTCACTTGTCATATTTGTGATAGATTCTTTCAGCGATTTTCAGGTAAAATTTGTGGATTAAGATGGTCAATTGAATGCCAGTTGAATATTTTCGTTCCCCATTGTATATTCAGTAATTTCCAATTTTATTTCATACATTCGATCAATTTCAATCGGTTTGTTTATCAGGTGCGTGCCACGATTCAATCAAAATCAAAGAAAACCCTCTTAATCCTTTGATCCCCTTCTGGAATACACAAATCTGTCAATTTTTAACGTTTCGCTGATCCAATCTGCTCAGAGCTTTACATTAAATCTTTATTTTATATCAAATGCGTTTTTATATTAGAACAACACGTGATTGATAGGTAAATCAATTATATAGATTTTCAAATCTCTTTTGAGAAATATAATATAATTCCACCCTAATTCCAAAGGATTAATCATCGAACCCTTCATTCCCAGCCACTCTACCCGAATGAAAACAAAGAAAAATCATAACCACAAATTCCGTAGTGTTTCGAAATTTCAAATTGCAATCAACGCGTATCGTACTGTATACAGAAGTGCAAATTAACACGAAACGTACCGGCATTTTACATATAACTAGGGGTCGTTTGACCCCTTATGAAATAAACGTTGATTCTTCGAAAGAAATTCTTCATTTATTCAAGGAAATAATTCGCAACATAACTTGTGATTTCTAATAAAAGTAATCAAACATATATTTTTATTTTTATAAATAAAATAATCAATTAATTACACTTTTTACATACGAACGGTTTTTCCTTCGATCATCGAATCACCGAATCATCGCGGATGAATGAAAAACCGTGGCCATTTTACCCGAACTATGGCCAAGATTGTCACTTACGTAATCAGGTAGGATAATTTCGACGACGTTGTTTTTATCATACACACACGTGTCACAGTTGATCGTCGTCTCAGGGTACGCGTCCAAACTCTCTCTCTCTCTCCCTCTCTCCCTCTCGCCTTTTCTCTAAATATCGTTCACACTCGAGAAAAAAAATACAAACGGTACCCAACCCCGTCTACGTCAATATTTCGTAAATACAAATATCAGTTTAATTACCAAAAAAAATCCGTTCGATCGTTGCTCGTTGCGAATAGGGGGAAGCGTCACGGGCGAAGCGTTGACAGGGAACTAAAAGGCACCGTTTCAATCGCGAATCGACAAACTCGCAACACGGACAACCTCGTGATTTTCCTCAAGTTCGTATATCGTGCGCGCGTTCCTCGATCTTGGCACGCGAGCGACGCGAGCGGTGGATTCGCGCCAAATTGCATCCGATCTCCATCCCAATGTTTCCATCGATCGAACGGCAAATCGTGAAACTGATCGCGATCCAAACAGCACGCATTCGGCGAAACCGATCCATCGTGTCTGATCGGAGCAAGAGATCTGCGAAGCCGATCGAGGGGAAGAAAAAAAAAAAAAAAAAAAAGAATTGGTATCGGACGACAGGGGGTGACACGGTTCGCATGGCCATCGTCCAACTGCAAAACGCTCTATTTCGGCCTGTTTTCAATGTCAACGACGACGCTGCCGCGGACACCGGCTCAGGTAGACAGACGGTGGACATCGGATTGGGAAGAGTTGGTTCTTTTAGGTGTGTCGGTTGTTTTGAGGGTTTCTGGTTGTTTTGGGTATGAGGATTTTATGGGGTTGTTGGGGTTGTTGATGATGGGGGGTAGGTGGAAGTTGGGGTAGAAATTATGGGAATGGGTGGAGGATCGTTTGATAGTTTGTAGAATGTCATTTTATAGGGTTCTAAATGTATAAAGTAGATTTATGTTTCGTACAGTAGATATGTCTTTTGTAGATGTATCTATTCGGGACTGTTCGCGACTATTCGTGATTATTCGTGATTACTCGTGGCTATTCGCAACTATTTGCGACTACTCGTGATTATTCGTGATTACTCGTGGCTATTCGCAACTATTTGCGACTACTCGTGATTATTCGTGATTACTCGTGGCTATTCGTAACTATTTGAGACTACTCGCGATTACTCGTAACTGTTCGCAACTACTCGTGATTACTCGTGGCTATTCACGGCTAATCACGATTACTCGTGGCTATTCGCAACTATTTGAGACTACTCGCGACAACTCGTGATTATTCGAGACTATTGGCGACTATTTGCGATCCCTCGGGACTACTTACAATTAGACACCATTTAAAATTGACACGAATTTCAAACGAATCCTGTCAAGTGATCATACGATGTAGTCGACGAGTAAACTCTATCCAAACAAAAACCATCCACCATATCGTGACTATAAAGCGGTCCGTCTGAGTCGAGTGTTAATTAAAATGTAAGCCGCGGCTAAGAACTGTTTAATTGCAAGCCAAATCGACGCTTGTACTATGTATAACGAAACCGCTATTCCCGCGTTTCCTTTTCTAAATCGAGACCAGGCAAGCGTCGGTGTACCCGCGTTTAAACGACGTTGTACATCAACGTCTCGTTATTTATTAATGCACGTTTAGAAACATTTCAAATAGTTCAGAGGTGAATATCACAACGTAACTTTTCATTAATAATATAAATCCAGAAATATGTGTACTTTCTTCATTGTGCAGAAAAGATCGTGATATTTACATTTATATTTATACATCTGTTTTTGTTTCGATTATTTTTATTATCAAATTCGTGGTTCCTATTAAAATTTATCAGTATATACACTACCGGCCAAAAGTTTGGGTACGTCTACTATATTTTCATTCTACAATTATTGTACAAAATCGTTTTAGTTAGTGATTTTATTTTCAATATTTATTTGGAATAAATTTGGTATACCGTTTCACTTTCTTGGTTGATTAAACTTTCAAGTAATTGATTAATTAAAATCCCTATCAACATAGATGACAAATTCTTATAAAAGTTTATACGTTACCTAGATATGGGTGATATGATACTTGAAGTGTTAAATACAAATTGCAACATGCAACATTTCATCGTTTCTTAACTTTGGAACGAGTTCTATGTGATTTTAGTACCAGAAAAATGTACACATTAACTTTTCTTTAGCTGCAGAGGTATAGTTTTGTACATTAGAAATGAGTTTATGAAACGTTACGAACCGAGCTGTTTTTCCCCGTGCATATTTCTAGTAAGAGTAAAATATTTTTTTTATTAGTACATGTACCCAAACTTTTGGCCGGTAGTGTATTTATTATATTTATTATTGGGAGACTTGAATGAAACGATTCACGGATAGGAAAGAATCGTTACGATGGTGTCCAGAAATTGTTTAGACAGCTTTCACGCGAAATAAAGAAAGGAAAGAAAAGAAGTTGGCAAACGTTATTGGTTGGAAAACGAACGAAATGTTTCAGTCAGATGTTCGCAAATCAAACTTGATGGACACGAGAGTAATTTATTTTATTTACGGAAGCCAATTGTTCGTGGATGCACGATGACGCGATGCTTGACCCGTGCAACGTTTCTTTGTCTTCTGGATGTTACCGCCTTTTCTTTGACGTCAAACGTGAAAAATTACGTGATTCCATTTTAAAATAGAAAATGAACTAATGAAGTATATTTCGAATTAAATTGCAGTAACGTCTGATTAAGAAATTCTTGATTCGATTCCTTTAGTTTAGGCAACTCATCGATTTGTCCTGTTCTTTTTTGTATGTTGGAATTAACTGTTTGGAAATTGGGAAATTTTACAAAATTTATTTACTATTTTCTGTTGTCGCGTGTAGGATTGAATATTTAGAATTGTTAGTGTACTTGATCTAATTTACTATTTTCTACTACCGTATATTAAAATTAGCTATTTAGAAATTTCCAAATTTTAGTATAACTGATCCCTCATTAATCTATTACTTTACGAAATTAATCAATTTTATTAATGTGGGTCACTACTTTCTGTTACCGTGTATTAAAATTAGCTATTTAAAAATTTCCAAATTTTAGTATAACCAACCATTTGTTAATTTATTATTTTACGGAATTAGTAAATTTTATTAAATTGGGTCACTACTTTCTACTATCGTATATTAAAATTAGCCATTTAGAAAATTTCCAAATTTTAGTATAACTAATCCCTTATTAATCTATTACTTCACTAAATTACTTTGTTATTTTGTATTAGTCTATATTAAAACACTTTACCGACCGGTAGCGGTTGCATATAAGTCGGTTAATCGACTGCCGGTCGGTAAAGTGTTAAAATGATCTATTTCGAAATTCTTAACGAGGAGATATTCTCTAAACTACGAATACTCTTCAGAATACGATCGGAGCACATGAAATAAAACACATCGTTGGTTCAATACGAACACAGTTTTTATTGTATCATTCAGTGATCGGAATATAAACAGTTTACCATATAAAAACGTTTGGTAAACTAGAAAAATAGGGCGTACAAGATAGAAATGCGATGGCGTTTAACCCTTTCACAGGCGGTGGGGATTATTTCTCCCATAATTTTACGTATAATCTAATATAATTCATATCGAACGTTTCGTCCATGAAAGGGTTAACGCGTCGGCCGACACAGGTGTAATCGGACGCGTTAAAACTCATTAACACGTCGATTGTCGCAGTGAAAAGGAGTACGTACGGTCAGACACGATATAATTCTACTTATTAATACGTGGACAGGCACAGTGGAAATAGATAGGCGTGGTAAGGCACACGGTTGCTTGCCACAGTGGAAATGGCCACGTGTAATAAGACACACATTAACACTTTCAACTGGCACGCTGAAAATTTCATTACAGTGTTTTATTCTTAACAAATTTTCTCTAGTATTATCTTTACAATATTTCGTTGTTTCTATTATTGAGAAAAGAATGCCCAGTAGTATACTAGCATTATATTAAGTAAAACGAAAAGAAATGTCCTTTTCCTCAATGCGAGAAAAATTTATTTACAAAAAAAAAAAAGATACATAATATTCTTATAATCTTGCCACAACTTAGACAACTTTTCGATACCTATTTTATAAAATTCTGGCTGCTTTGACTCGAAAAAGGCATCCAAGTATTAAAAGAAACAGTGATATTTCTTTTCGCTTTACCCAATACTAATAATACAAGAGAAATAACGAAATATTGTAGAAATAATAGGTAAAATTTGTAGGTGACGAATTTCTATAAAAATTAAGGGGTCACCCACGCATATGTGACATTTGAGTCAAAACGTTAACAAAAATTATTTACCATTTGTATACGTACACATTCACAGCAATCTTAATTCAATTTCTTTAATAATTTTCATTTTTTTTTAAATACTCGATTCGCGATTCAATAATAACTTTCCTGACATCCAGGATTGTCTAATCGTTCTATAATTAATTTAGAATTGGTACAATCAGCGTTGACGATCAATCAATTAATCGAATCGAACGCTTCGTGATCGTCTATTTAAAATTCGAAAAGACAAATCGGAGCATCCTTATTTGCTCTTAATTCGATTAAGTACTAGTATATTAATCTACTATTTCGAAGCTCGATCGTGGAAATTATATTTAATCGTTGGACCATTTAATAAATCGTTTCGCTTTTTAGTATCGAATCTTCCTATTTACGTATAACACATCGAGAAATCAAAAATTTGTCATTCTTTTTAATAACACAATGTTTTGTTTATTATAAAATTTACTATCTTCAAATGTTCTTCGTACAAGTACGTATAAAAATAGTTGGCGTTACCTTTAGACTTTTGAAGAATGTAAAATTGATACTTTCAGTTCGTTTGTTTGTTTTAACACGTTGACTGCCACAGTGAAAACGGACGTGGGTAGTCAGACACGCTGAAATACTAATTATTAACAATACAATCAACTAATTTTCAAATTTAACTTTTCAATTCGATAGCTAGCATTATTAGCTTAATGTTAACGCTATCCGTGGTTTATTTTATCATTTCTGTTGGTAATTATTTGATTGTAAAAAATTTCGGGTGCCGGTCACCGGTGACCCCCGTGGCAGCCAACGTGTTAATAAGTACACATAAGAATCACTTGTTCGGACGAGTTATAGTCAGTATAGAAATGATAGAAAAATACTTTGACAATTAATATCACGCGTCCTAATTCACTGAGTATTTCGCGATAATTTTGTGCGTTTCTTGGAACGATTACGCATTCGTTGCTTAACAGTCAATTTCTAATTACGCTTTATCGTTTTCAGTGTTTCTTAACACTTTGACTGCCAAACGGTATCCATATCTAAGATAACTCATTCATTTCTACGATCGTCTGTTCAATTTATAAATATATAAATTTTGTTTAATACTCAAAGACGTGTATATTTAAAAAGATACGAATGTAGATGGGTATCTTTCGAATAAAAATAATTCAGATTTTCGAGACGAATTATTAGCACCAATAATCCCAGTGTAATTAATTTTCATTCACTCAATATTATATTAATTGCATATTAATTATAAAATTATTCACTGTAATTGTATTTAAGAAAATCCATCTAATTTCTTCAATTTTATTAAATAGTTATATTAAAAAAAAAAAAAAATATCACTAAGCACCACGGTGATTTTATTAAAAATATAATAAGTAGAAGAAGGGATTATAAATCGATTCGATTTGAAAATCAAATAAATAAATGGCAGTCAAAGTGTAAAAACGTTGAATCTTAATTCTAGAGAAACAAAATGTTCGCTAATAAAATAATAAAAAAATATATAATAATATACATTTCGAAGATCGTTTTTATAGTTTGCGAATCAAAGATTACACACACACATTATGAGAAGATTTTTTTGATAAATTCAAAATTGAAACTGAATATAGAATACTGTGTATAGAATTAATTATTTATAAAATAAAGTGAAATATTGTCGGTTTTAAGTTGAATTCACGTGTATAGAATTATTTGATTCGTTTTAAGTAGATTATACTTAATTATTTCGAGTAGTCTATGAGTAAGTACCTACACATCGTTGCTCTTCACAAGGAAATTCGTTTAGATTCAGCTAAATACGAAGAGTAGAAGATTCTTTTATTATTATGGTTATGTTTTTGTTTTTCGTTAAGATTTTTCGACGATCAGTTTTGATTTCTTTCTACCTGGTGTGAAGAGGGCGAGAAGACCGCTCACTAAAACACAAATAAATATATATTTCGGTTATTATAGTATAGTGATGTTTTATTATAATAAGATTACTAGATAGTATTATCATTAGATAGTATTTTCCCTAGCCTTCTCCCGATATTCAAAAGTTACTAGACATTATGTCTAGGTACCATATTTTGAAATTTTAGAATTTTCACGGTTTGAAGTTTGCGAATTTCGGGATTTGAAATTCGAAATTTTGATATTTTGATATTTGGAAATTTGAAGTTTGGAATTTTGGTATTATGATATTTGGAAATTTTGTAATTTTGATATTTGGAAATTTGAAATGTGGAAGTTTTGGATATTTGAAATTTGGAATTTTGATATTTCGAAATTTTGGAAATTTCAAATTTGGAATTTTGATATTTTGAAACTTGCAATGTGGAAATTTTGGAAATTACAAATTTGAAACTGTGATACTTTCTAATTTGAAAGTATCGAAATTGTGTTATTTTAGAATCTTGGAATTTTGAAATTTCTTCAGTTTTGGAGTAAACTTCTAGTAAAATATTACAATATTATAAATATAAAAATGTTGATATAACATTTCAATAAAAAATTCCAATGTTTAATAAACAAAAGTTATCATCGTAAAAGTTGAAATACATACAAAATAATTGAGCAGCAACAATGACGATCACCAATGTACAGTGATCATCGATTAAGTACCCGATCATCAATGTACCACTTATAGCGCCGATTCGACTGATAAATGCCGACAAACCTGAAGCCATTGCCCTGAAACAAAGAAAACAAAAAAAATTGTAATCCTAAAAAATCTTCATCAATCTTCGAATCGTTAATTCTCGATCGAACGTCAGCTAAATATTAAAGTATCGACTATTTTTATATGTAGAATCCAAGATTCGACAAAATGTTTTTGACGATCGATTATCATTTCGAACGAAGACGGATCTTCTGATAAGGATTTAGAAAAATTCTTACGATATCGACTCGAAATCTTTATCAATATCGTTTCAATAATTATAAATAAACCGCTCACGTGATAAATAATAGTCTTATTACGCTTATTTATATCGATTGATAAAACGTATCGATTCGATAAACACCTGGTCGTATCTGTCTTGGTCGCACGAGCGAAGGAAATAAAATATATAAAAAAAGAAAAGAATCATAAAAAGCGTGCCGACAATATCAGTGAATTATTTCCTGAAGTGTTCTCGTTCCTTTTAATGAACGTTTCTGTTCGTTGATAAAGGTAACTTTCGAGTATTGTTGAAAGTAAATCGAGTGTCGATTACTTGAACGATTTTATCGTCTTGTCTACGTATTTAATTTACATACTTGAAAGGTTTCGTTAATTTGCCAATCAACTCGAGAGAGTTGATTTTCATTCGAATACATTTATTAGAATCTGTTATTCGATACTTTTCAGAGTTCTAAAGAATTGGCAGGTGAAAATTCATTTAATTGGCGATATTTGAAAATCTGACGAAGTGGTGGAGAATTGCATAAATTTTTTAACTATTAACTCTAATCGAAGCATTTAATTAGCCAGAATTGAGTAAAAATCGAGTAAAATTGATAAACTTAAAAACTAACAATCTAAATATGGCATAATTAATACGAGAGAACCAAATTAATAATAATAAATAATAACTTACTGTGGAAGATACTAAGTTTTCAAATGCCTAATGTAGGATATTCTAAATTTCCAAATGCCTAATATAGGATATTCTAAAATTCCAAATATCTTATAGAGGGTATTCTAAATTTCCGCATACCTAATATGGAATATGCTGAGTTTCCAAATACCTAATATGGAAAATGCTGAATTCTCAAATACCTAATATGGAATATACTAAATTTCCAAATGCCTAATATCGGGCATTCTAAATTTTCGAATACCCAATATAGAATATACTAACTTTCCAAATACCTAATATGGAATATTTCAAATTTCCGAATGCCTAATATAGGATATTCTCAATTTCCGAATACCTAATATAGAATATACTAAGTTCCCAGATGCCTAATATAGG
Organism: Stelis phaeoptera; assembly: GCA_943735885.1. Taxonomy (NCBI): domain Eukaryota; kingdom Metazoa; phylum Arthropoda; class Insecta; order Hymenoptera; family Megachilidae; genus Stelis; species Stelis phaeoptera. Next base: position 13,721,448 of record OX030932.1, on the reverse strand, counting down.
ATATTCCAAATTTCCGAGTACCTAGCGTACAATATACTAAATTTCCAAATGCCTAATATAGGATTATTCTAAATTTCCAAATGTCTAATATAGGATATTCTAAATTTCTAAATCCCTGATATAGGGTATTCTCAATTTCCGAATACCTAGCGTAGAAAATACCAAATTTTCAAATACCTAATATAGGATATTCTAAAATTCCAAATATCTTATAGAGGGTATTCTAAATTTCCGCATACCTAATATGGAATATGCTGAGTTTCCAAATACCTAATATGGAAAATGCTGAATTCTCAAATACCTAATATGGAATATACTAAATTTCCGAATGCCTAATATCGGGCATTCTAAATTTTCGAATACCCAATATAGAATATACTAACTTTCCAAATACCTAATATGGAATATTTCAAATTTCCAAATGCCTAATATAGGATTATTCTAAATTTCCAAATGTCTAATATAGGATATCCTAAATTTCTAAATACCTGATATAGGGTATTCTAAATTTCCGAATACCTAATATAGAATATGCTGAGTTTCCAAATATCTAATATTAACAAACTTAGAAATCAATATAAAATAATTAAAATCAATAAAGGGGAATGCCTAAAAAGCCTATTTAACGGATGGCGGACCCTGGAAAGAGCCAACGATACTATTTGAATTTCACCTGTTTCTTGCTTTAAATATCAAACGATTCTTTCGCCAATGGTATAGGAAATAGTTGATTGTAGTTTCGTTTAAAAATTGATAAATTAGAATGGATTACCTTAAATGCGTTGGATAGAGATCAACTAGAAGGCAGTACACAACGCTGAGGCAAACGGAAGTGATGGATTCGTAGGCACAAGAGAGAACCAAATTTTGCGTGGACGTTTCCACCAGGAATAGGCAGGCTGTCACCACGCCAGGTATGAAGGCTGTGATCACTGAAAACCAAGAAAATATTGATTTATAATTCGAGAAGGTTCTGATTTTCATATGAACAATGAAAATTGATAAAATTTACCTAAGAGAAATTTATATCCTACGTAATTAACCAGGAGTGGCAGTATAAGTGCTGTTGGAATGCAAGATGCTCCCAAAATGAACGTATGGACGAACACGCTGGTTTGTACCCTCGAATTGCAGCCGAATGGATCGTCTGTCTCCTACGAATCATAAAACGAACAAAATATTAATTAAACAGAAGGAAATTCAGTATAAATCAAGAATATATTAAGTAGTATATTATTTGACAATATTCGGTGTTTCCAAATATTAACTCTATCGTACTCGAAGCATATTTGGATGAAATTAAGTTGAGTCATTTCGATCAAGTTTCCAAAATCCAAAAACACTATTTCAGAAGAAAATTACTGAGAATGCTCGTGAATCTATTTAGTTTTACTTGTTTCGTTAATTTTCTATATTCTGATATAAACAAAGCTTAAATTTCACATTTTAAAATTAAAATTAAAGTGTAATTTTTTAATTAGTAATTAATAACTACTGTTAATAGGTAATAATGTTATACTTACGAAATGTGTGCTATTCTTAGAGATCTGCAGAGTACAGACACTGGCTGTCTGGTTAGGATATGCCTGTTGAAAGTCCGCATACCTGTGAAACAACTCTGGCAACCATAAAGTTAACGTGTAATAAGAGGATGTGACGAAACAGGCGATCAAACACACCACGATAGTACGACACAGAAACGGTGGTTTCAGTATCATCACGGTTTTCGTGTATATGTCTGTTATCATCGCACCGAACGATTTCTCCGACATTTCTTCCTTTTCGTTCGTCTGCATTATACGGTGCACCAGTTCGTTTAGATTGTTGTTGCCACAGTTTCGAAGTTTCGCCTGAAAATAAATTGAATATTTTCTTTATTCAAAAGGTTCTTTTCGTTGCGCATTAATTAAATAGTTTAGATTTCTATAGAAGATGGTAAGTATATCGAATTTTGTCTAGATATTTCTATAGTATAAAATATTACAAATTTCGAAATACCTGATATGGAATGCGCTAAGTTGTCAAATACCTAATATGGAATTTCCAACCGCCTAATATGGGGTATTGTAAATTTCCAAATACCTAATATAGGATATTCTAAATTTCCGAATGCTTACTGTAGAATATACCAAATTTCCAAATACCTAATATAGGATATTCTAAATTTCCGAATGCCTACTGTAGAATATACCAAATTTCCAAATACCTAATATAGAATATACCAACTTTCCGAATGCCTAATATATGGTATTCTAAATTTCCGACTACTTAATATAGAATATTCTAAATTTCCAAATACCTAATATGGTGTATGCTAAGTTTCCAAATACCTAATATGGAATATTCCAAATTTCCAATTGCCTAATATGGATTATACTGAATTTACAAATGCCTAATATACTAATGTAGAATATACTAAATTTCTAAGTAAAGATAGTCTAAACCGCACCAAATTTCTAAACAAGACCGAACTGAAGGGTTAATAAAGACTGAAATCCGCAACACAAATCACCTTATATTCTTTCTGAGGTTGCCCAGTGTTCTCCGAGTACATCCTCATTAAAACATCTAACATTTGAACATTCTGGCCGGTTTCAGCGAGATACTTGGGCGTTTCAGGGAAAAATAATAACCAGGTGCCCGTGAATAACGCTGGAAGGGAACAGATAAACACGAACAGATTCCAAGAATGTAGAAAGTAACCTGCACTCTCCACATTCACGTCCAGTGGAATCACGATCCATCCGACACCTGAAACAATTTTGATTCGAACGTTTACTACATTTTTTCGATGAATTTTCAAAATTAATTCTCATTAATCTAATTCTGTATTATAACAGAAAACTGGTAAAAATTCAAGCATTAAATCAACTGTTTATTGAATTTATTTTATTTAATTAATATTTTCTGAAATATGTCATAAAAAGACCACCTTTCAGAAAAGAAAAAAATCGTAATAACTCAATATAATTTCGATCAATTTGAATATTTAAAATGTGAATTTTCAAGAGTTTCAAATTTTCTGCATTTTGTGCAGAAATTTGAATAGTTACCTGCTAAGATGATCATTCCCATGACCCAGGCCATCTCCATCCACGACAACATCCTATCGCGATACTTTGTTGGTTGAAATTCACTCAGGTACAAAAAAACAACGGCCGATTGTCCGTTCATGCTACAAAAAAAGGATTTAATTCTCGTCACCAAATATTCTTAACAAACGATTTATCGAGAAAATGAAGATTGTAACTCACGCCGCGCCGCTCAGGAATTTTAAGAACAAAAAGACCCAATAAAAGGGCACCACCGACGCGAACAATTCGGAGATTCCATGAAGAAACAACGCGACCAACAGGGACATTCTTCGTCCTTTTATAGCCGCGTAACAGCCCCACATGTAAGAACCGGCCACCATACCTATAAACGATAAAAAGAGAAAAAGAAAAACAAGGATTAATATAACAAAAGATTATAATAGAATAACAAAACTAGAATATATTGTAATGAATAAACTTGAAAAAGTAAGAAATTTTATATATTTTAATATTTCATTGAACGCACATTTTGTGGAATTTTTTGATTTTGCGTTACAAGATTTCATGTGATGATTTTAATCGTGGTTTAATTGAAAAGATACGGTAGGAAAATTCTGGCACGAAAGCGTCGGGACGACGATGATCTTTAAATGGTATGCGAAATAAATTAAATGAATCGTGTTGCGACAACACCAGGGACGTATCTACTATGGTAGTATACTTAATGTCTGATGAATGGAAATCTTTGGGTAAGGTTTGTTCATTTGATTGATATTGATTGGAAGATATAATGCGTAGAATAATATTTAGAAATGCTAAGCGTAGAATATGGTATACTTCCAAATACCTAGTGTAGAATATATTTAAGTTTCAAATACCAAATATGGAATATTTTGAAGTTCCAAATACCTAGTGTAAAATTTAATCAATTTCCAAATACCTGATATAGAATATTTTAAGTTTCCAAATATCTAATATAGGGTATTCCAAATTTCCGAATGCCTAATATAGAGTGTTCTACATTTCCAAATACTTAACGTAGAATATACCAAATTTCCAAATACCTAATTTGGAATATGCTGAGTTACCAAATACCTAATATGGAATATAATAAGTTTCCAAATGCCTAATATAGGGTATTCTAAATTTCCGATTGCCTAATATAGGGTATTCCAAATTTCCGAATACCTAATATAGGGTATTCTAAATTTCCGAATACCTAATATAGGATATGCTAAATTTCCGAATACCTAATATGGGTTATTCTAAATTTCCGAGTATCTAATATAGAATATACCAAATTTCCAAACACCTAATATGGAATATGCTAAGTTTTCAAATACCTAATATGGAATATTCTGTTTCCAAATGCTTAATATACATAGAATTTAATAAATGTCCAATTTCCTTTTACCCGACATCATTCACATTAAAATTTCGTATCAAAGCTCTTATAAATCGTCGCTCCAACAATTTTAATTAAATATCTATCTTTTTGTCGTTATCATCGGCATATACTATTTCCTTTGCATCAACGCCTGTTTTCTGTGCTCCTTATCTGAACGTTGACGATACACGAAAAATGAAATTATTGTAATTATGAAACTCTATAATAAAATTCTTAAAAGTATTTTTTGTCCCCTCTTTAACGCATCTTGTCGGCATACAACGATCCGTGGCATTTAATTGAAAGAAGTAATTGAATATAATTGTGCCAGAGATGAATTGTGTAACACGGCGAGCAGACGTTAACGAAGAGGATTGCAGAAGACACGATTAAAGGCATTAAAGGATTATTGCATCGGAGTGTCGGCGTCTCGGATGCAAAATAATTAAACCTTGAAGACGTTTCATTACTTGTGCCAGAACGTGACTCGTATCCCCCACCTTAGTTCATGTTTCTGCACAAACACCATCGAATGGAATATTATGGTACCGATTGAAATGCCAACGACACTTTATATGACGTACCTGATACGATTACAATTTTGTTCAAATTAATTTTCTTTTTTTTCTTTTTGTGAGAAATTTTGTAATGGATCTTGTTTCTTATATTTTTAGATTGGATGATTAAAATTAGAAATATTTAAATTTGCAATTTCGCAAGTTAAAAATATGTCGAATTAGACATTTGTTAAATTAGAGATTAATTAAATTAGAAATTTCTTAAATTAGAAATATTTCAAATAAGACATTTGTTAAATTACCAATTTTCATAATTATAAATAGTTAAATCATTGAAATCAAAATTAATACCTAAATCAGTACAAATCAAAAATATCCCAAAAGTACAAAAATATCAAAAGATCCTATATATACAATATCGAGTGCAAAAGTAATACCGTTCTACTTTTCTACAATTTTTCTAATAATTTATACAATCAAATATTGAAATCGTGAAATTTCATTTTATCAGCGTGTGGAGAATAGAAGGCAAAGGATTGCGTCTAATAAATATTTGTTGAAAATGTCAGTAGGTTTACGTTTGTAAATAAAAATATACTCCCATCTCGGGACGTGGCAATTATTCCGATCGTCAATCGTCGACCGTTCGAAGGACGGTTAGCTCGGAGAAAGCTAAAACGTGAATGCAAAATAATTCATAGTTTCACGATCAGTTTTACACAACTCGAGTCGAACGGGATCTCAACGTGTTTCACACGTTGACAAGACACCATGCGTAAACTGATGTAAGCAAATGGTGGAAGTTGAATCGATATTACGTGGGTGTGTTGATACTTTGCTCGTGACAAAATTTCCTTAAACTCTACATTCTCCGCGCTCCGATAATAACAGGAAAGAACAGTGTAATTATTTAAACGAATATGACGTTGTACAATTTTGTCAATATTGAGGTTGTAATTTTAACACTAGAACTACTGACGGTTTATGTATACCTACTTTCAAGTTGAAAATAAAATAGAAAAAATAAATAAATATGGAACGAAACATATACCAGCATATACAGCAAGTCTTTATCTTGGAAGCAGTTAGTATACATTTTAACGAAAGCTACTTAATCAGTTGCGTGATTTAACATAAGAAACCCTTAATCCGTCATTTTGACGGGTTTAGTAGTTCTAGTGTTAATCGAGTACTTTGGATTAATCGAGAAATTGATTAACCAAAGTGGCGCTATCTGATTTTCAAAGGTTCCTTTTCTAATTTTAAGAAAATTGAAGAAATCTCGATTTTGCAAATCAATCGAGAAAGTAATTAACTACGTATTGAAACTACCAAAATTCTAATTTTTAACAAAATTTAGAATAATTTTTTAATATTCCCTAATTTTAAGGAAACTTAAAATAATTTAAACACCTTCGATTGTGTTCTGTGACAATAAAAAAAAGATAATAATAAACCACGTATTGAAAATATTAAAATACCCAAAATGGCGCTACATAATTTTCTATTTTCATGTTAATTACTTCGAGAAAATTGAATTAAGAAGATTAACGAAGTGTGTTACCTAACATAGGGGCTGCACTGAGACGGCCTTTGTCGATCGTGGTCATTTTAAAGTCACATGCCGCCGATGGTAATACAAATCCGATGCTGGTTATACTGAAAGCTACGTTCATGAAGATCAGACTGCAGACGGCCATAACCTTAAGGTTAAACTTGCCAAATCCTGTGGAAACAAAAAATATCAAATTAACATACCTCGGCTTCATTATTCGGCTTCATACATCAAAATGACACGTAGCCGAACGAACGAGGTCGGTTAATAAAAAGAAATTTTTGAAAATAACATAAAACAAGTAACGAATCAAAAAAAAGGTATCCTTTAAATTTGCATAGAATAATTACCGTACAATTTAAATAATAAAAAAATAAACTGACCGTAATTGTATAATTATACATATAAGGCGATACAGTTTACTAAAAGAATAATAAAAAGAATTCTAACAAAGATTCCTTATTATTTAAAAATTGTATCGTGTAATATAATCTCTTATTTTATTATTCTTTCATCTAAACTGAATGACTCCGTGTAATTTTACCATTTTTCTTGGTCCGTTGTTCAATTTTCCTGTTAGATAATTAAAACTAGTAGTATATCAGAAGATCTACTCGTAAGATAAGAGAACTTGAACGCAGACAAACGCAAACATATCTGATTAGACTAAATAGTAAACATCGTTTTATTCCTTCGTACATATATATATATATATTATAGGTTTTATTATGTTTGCTTGACGACCGAATTTTTTTTTATCAGATTTTTCAACTCGAACGATTTTACCTATAGTTTATCGAAGAAATCGGGACAAATCGAGAGGATATCATTTTTGAACGTTAACTACGAACCTTGAATTTCACGTGACACCAGATAAACGACAAAATTTAGATCGAAGTTCTGACAATATTGAACCAAGGAATTATGATAGAATCCCCACAAAAAAGTTCCAGAGGAATCTTTCGAAGATCCGAGGCTAAAAATTTGAATTTCATGCGACATTCGATCGATTTCAAATAACAGTATTGATACGAACAATTATGATCGAATCCTGAAAAGGTTCCAGAGGAATCTTTCGAAGATTCGAGGCTAAGAAATTTGAATTTCGTGCGACATTCGATCGATTAGAAATAATAATATTGATACAAACACTTATGACCGCACCATCGAACAATCCGAAGCTAAAAATCTTATATCTCGTATGACACGTAATGTGTCAAAAGTAGGAATATTTAACTAAAGAATTATGAACGAATTTTTGTGAAAAATTGAAGCTAAGAAGCTTAACACGTTGGCTGCCACGGGGATCACCGGTGACCGGCACCCGAAATTTTGTACAATCAAATAATTACCAACAGAAATGATAAAATAAACCACGGATAGCGCTAACATTAAGCTAATAATCCTAGCTATCGAATTGAAAAGTTAAATTTGAAAATTAGTTGATTGTATTGTTAATAATTAGGATTTCAGCGTGTCTGACTACCCACGTCCGTTTTCACTGTGGCAGTCAACGAGTTAAATTTCACATGACTAACCATGTCCTTAGGTGAAAAACTGCGATTTCCGTAAATTTCAATTGCTTGTAGCTTCTGGATGCGTTAACCGACTTGATTAAAAATAAACTTTGCGTATACATACAACTTACTGAAATCTACAAAAGGTATGTTTTAAATTTTCATTATTGGCTCGGATAAAAAAGTTGAGATAAAGTGATCCTCGCTGTATCCTTCATAATTCACAATTTTCTTTCTTTTTGTCATCTAGTAAACTTAGTTCTTCTAGGTTCTCAAAGAAATTCAATTCATTCCGTCCAATTTCAAAAGAGGAAATTGTGTTTTAAAAGGTATCCGAATACTTTTTCCACCCACTGTATGTTTAAAGTTTCAAGTCTCTAGCTTATCGGGAAGTTTAAAATCAATTGCAAAATTTCTATCGAACAGACAAACAGACAGACACGAAGAAAGCGAGTTATAATAAAAACGTGTTAAAGAAAATACCTGTTTGATCGACGGCATCTTGGGCGACGTTTTCCGCCGTTTGCTTGCAGCCTGCGAACACAAGGAAACACGTGGTTACTGGTTACCAAAGAACAGCTGAAAGAAACGGATCGAGAAAAAGCCATAGAGATATTATAGATAGAGTAGTGGAGCTAGATTCTTCGCTGTTCCTCGACTAGAAAGAGAAGGAAAACCGCGTTACCCCATCTATCAGTAAAGGAACATAAGAGTGCGAGAGAGATAAGTAGCGCCAGTAGAGAGAGATGGATAGGGTACCACGGTTTTCTCTCTCCTTTTAACTGTGAGACGTTTCCAATTGCAGGCAGCCATATGAACCGTATTATGTCTCCCCTGCTCTATCTATAATATCTCTATGGAAAAAAGCCCTCGAAAATGAAACAAAGAAGAAGAAAGAAAGAACAGAAGAGACTTGTACAGTCTCCGTGGAAAGTAAATGGGCGACCCTCGTTCAACGATTCTCCGACGTGTCGTGTTATTCTGGGAATAAAAATATTCCTCGAACCGTGGGCGTGTATATATACGAATTGGACGAGTAACAAACGCGATTCACGAGAAGCCTTGTCGCTCTTTCTTTCAACGATATATCGGTGCGTTGTACTTTAACCTGTTACTTGGTCTCCAACCGATTCCAAGACGTTTCTTTGTTCTCTGACACGGTACAACAACACCTTTGAATCATCTTCTCGCTCCAATCCTTCGTAGTTTCGATCATTGTTGATCAATTTTTCGATTTTGTTCCATTTGTAGATCGTTTTTTGTCGTTTGGGTTCTTTTCTATCGGATTTTGGAGTATGTTAATTGTTGGAGTGGTGTTTTGCGGTCATTTTTGAGTTTAGGGTGATAGCTTGGGGTGATTTGGATTCGTTTTGAAAATCCTGTCTTCGATTATAGCGGATTGCATATAATTTTTGAATTTTTGATCATTTGGGGTGATTCGGGTTGTTTCGTGGATCTATGTTTCAATTTTGAACCGTTTTAAATATTGTCACTATAGCATTCTGTTTTCGATTTTTTATTTCGTGGTTCCATCTCAATTTTTAACCATTTTAATATCAGTTTCTGGATCACCATAGTGTCCTGTGTCCACTTTAACCGTATCGCAAACAGTTTTTACCTTGGTGATCATTTCGCGATTTTATTTCACTTTTGGATCACTTTAAACTTTAAACCATCAAAGGGACATTCTTATATTTTATTTCGATAATTCACGATCGCTTCTTTGATTTTTTAATACCAATTTCCTTCGATTCGATTTGTTTCACGGTTCTACTCCACTTTTGGATCACTTTGAACCGTCAGAAGGTCATCCATACGTTTCATTTCAATAAATCACTGTCACATTTTTTTTTATTTAGTGATACTAGTTTAAATTAATTTTAATTTATTACACTTTTGAATCACTTCAATCCACCAAGGTACCGTTTCCTCCGTCACAGTTGATTTATTTCACTTTTGATATTTGTTTCACGCTTTGTATCCTTTTCTTATAATTTACATTGAACCCGTTACACTTTTAAATAATTTTAAATATATCCACCCGTGATTATACTTCCTTTTCGGATTTCATATGTAAAAAATTAAGTTGTTAGGCCATTATTTATTTTGATTTTTATTTTTCGATGAAAGTTCATTAATTCAGCACATTTCCTGAATCTCGTTTGACTTCATAATTAATTACACTTGTCTAGAGTTTGTACGATACTTTCAAAATCAAAGAACCAGTTTCTAACAATTATCATAGAAATTGTTTGTGATAAACTGTCCTTGGGTTAACACTCTATTGATCTTCAATCATTTAGATCGATTTTTGAATCAATGACTCGAATCGAACTGGAATCATTATCTAACCTTGTTGGTTTACTTTTCTGTGTTCAGTCTTGACATACTCAGACCAACTTCAGAATTAATTACACCAGTTTCCGTATACGCACTTGATTTTTGATTTATCATACAATTCACTATTATGATTAAATTTATTTTTAATCAATATCATTATGAAGTTAATATAGTATCTATAATTTAGGAATTTCGTTATCAATGAGCCTCTAATATTAAATGTGTTAATTAGAATTAATTAATTTCCAAATCTTGATTTATATTATTAATTATTTTCACAGATAACAGTAGCTATTAGTAATAAGGCTGCTGTTATCTGAAATTTAAGGATTTAGTTACCCATCACCCTTCAATATTAAATGTGTTAATTAGAATTAATTAATTTCCAAATTTTAATTCTTATCATTAATTACTTTCATAAGTAAATTTAGCTATCGGCTTATAGTCAATTATAGAATTTTCTAAAAATCGTATACAACATAATCTGCAATAATTATTCAATAAACAAATAGTTTCTTTACGACAATAGGAAGCATAACCAAGAGTTAGGTTAATTAACTCGTTAATTTTATCACTCGACCTGTGGTATGGACAAGAAAATAAGCAGCCTAAGCTCTGGTATTATCAAAGTTGAACATTCCTCGTCATTGGAGCACATTGTCATCGAAGAAAACCTCGATTAAACTCATCGATCACGTCTCGGCCCTGAAAAATTTCTTCACCACTGTTCGATATTTCAATGTCCAATATATGATATCGTTCACCAAAAATCATTCTTACTTTCATTTCTCAATAATTAAACGATAACAATGTATTAGATTATCCCAAAAGTTCCTTTAACTTTATTAATAAATAACCAATGTATAATACTTTATGTACGATTCAATTTCACCTATTATCTTCTTCTATTTCTCTGAAAGTTTAATAATACTATATACAGGGTGTCCGAGTTTTAACCGATCAAACTGCACCAATATGTTCTATCAATAAAAATAAGAAAAAAATGTTATATAAACATAGATCTGCAAACGCTTCATAAAAAAAGTTATATCCTATGCTTAATAGCGAGAATTGTTGGTACATCGGAATGTAACAATAAGTCGAGATTACTTTTTTTTTTATGTTTACTATAGAAACGATTAACCTTTTACAATTGAAGCATTTTTGGACGTGATCGGGTCTAATATAATTTTCCAGCTATACTTCCAGAAACCAAATGCACCAGCATCTGTTTTATTTTTATTAACTTCCTTCATTTTCTATATTTTGATACGGGTGAAACTTCAATTTCGCATTTTAGAATACTCCGATAAATGAAATATGGCGCCTCGGAGGCGGCAGTCGAGTGCAGAGGGTTAATAGTGCATTCACTGAATTAAATCAGGATAAATATGTGATTCGGAGAGTGATAAATTCAGTTTCCTTAAGATATCAAGCTTGCATTCGTAACGGGGGACAACACTTTGAAATGCAATAAAGTAATAAATGTGATAAAGTGTGATAAAAAAAAAAATAATCATAATAGATTTCATTAATCCCTTCGACCTATTGTTACATTCCGCTATTAAACTTAGCCTATAACTTTTTTATAAAGCGTTTTCAGACCTATGTTCGTACAACATTTTTTTTTTTTCTTATTTTTATTCATAGAACATACTGGTGCAGTTTGATCGGTTAAAACTGGGACACCCTGTATATATCTTTTTAACGCTGCCAGACAAAGCGTCGGGTGTGCAGACAGGAAAAGAAACAACCTAACCCACCTTAACAGGTACAACAATTATCCCTGATTCATCAGAATCGAACCCGAGACACCCGTTTCAAATATTCCAGAACCATCGACGTTCAATGTACCCTAACTTCCAAACTAACTTCCAAAATAATCAGAAACTGTTTGAACAAACATCGTCGTGATTTGAAACAAGAAATCTGTTTAACAGCTCCAGCCACAAAACGCCACGACAACAATGTGAACTGCTCAAACCAACCTAAGCTTGTTTATCGCAAAAGGTTTCGTGTGCAACGAGCCTGATATTAAAAAGATGAAATACCATTTTTCGTACATCGGTGTCGATCGACGCGGTCGGTGAACAAGAGTGGACAGAAACGAAGAAAGGATAAGAAACGGATCGATATTACCTTGCAACGTGGAGGCAGCATTCGTTGCGACCAGCGGCTCGGACGCGGCTGGCTCGGTCTCCAATCGAGCGATATCGCCCGACATCGTACGCGCGCGAAACTAAACGCATCGTCGCGACGCGACGCCCCGCGACGCTACTACCACCGACCACGCGGCCTTGCCTCCTCGACACCGTGATTCCACTACTCTAACTCCGCTTCGTGCAGCTTCGTGCCCGCGAACTCTCTAACCTAACCCCTTCTTCCCACCTGTCCCCTTCGTCACCCAACCATCGTCACAAACTTCACGTTGCTCGACTTTGTTTCATTATCTGGGTCTTTGTCGTATCGGCACGATTAACGCCCCGGCTCGTTCCAGCCGCTTGATATGTACCACTGCACAACGGTCCAGGAGCACGCGGTTTTCGTGGGCGAAATTCAATTTTTCTAGTTGAATATTTTGAAAATTTGTCGCTACAAATTGACAACTTTTCAAAACTTTTAAACATTGTAATATTCTTAAATTTAGATAATTCTATGATCGAAGACAACGTCCTAAAGTGGAAATCCGGAATTTTAAAGCGAAACTTATTATTCTATGTTTAAGTTTAAATTACTGTTTTATGCGTATCAAGGGATATACAGGGTGAGTCACCAGTTATTGTCACCTAGAATGATAGTAGTAGATAGAATTACACTAGTTACGGGACACCCTGCGTGGAAATATTAATTAAATATCAAAGTATCTCTGTAGAAAAATTTGAACCTCGTGGATTTGATTGCCAATTGAATAATAAAACAAAGAATCTGCATGGAATTATCAATATTTCCGAATAAGGATTTCGAAAATATTTCTCGAGCGATAAAAATAACAGTGAAAATCAATGAATTTAATTGGACGTTAAGGTTGTTTGTCAACGCGGTTACTTTTCCTCCAGCCCATTTAGAATTCAATTATCTGAAATAAAGCGTTATCGTGTATTAACCTACAGATAACATGAGAATTTAGTGTTCGATATAATAAAAATGGTAATTGAGATATAAGGCAATCTACGTTCGATTGCAGGCTGGAAAAGTTGCGGGAGAAACCCGATAAAACGATCACTCGAAGTTCAATGCTTATTTACATACTTGACATTCAAATTTTTCGCTAATTAATTCGATTGAAAATTAGTCTTAACAGATCATCCTTTATCTCCCAAAGATTACAAAATTAGGGTCAATAATTCGGTCAACGACGATCAAAATGGTAAGATTTTTATTTTGAAATTTTAAGAATGAGAAATAGTTGTCAAATTCAATTCACTGTCAAACCGATCGAACTGTCTCGCTTCAGATTTCTTATTTTAGCTTACAAAGTTTATAAAACGAATTTTGTCGAAATGTAAGCTGCCTTTTATCAAGATAAAGAATTATTCTGTATGTTAATTTATGTTTCATCCCCATATTTTATTTCGTTTTCTATTTCATTTTCTATTGAGAAATAAGGGTACATTGAACGGTTGTATTGTTGGCTCTCTCCATGGTCCGAGATCCAATAGTTAGTTTCTGTAACTTAGTTTCGATATAACTCTCGATATACATAATTATCAATTTATTTGTACACATATTACAATCTACAATAACTATGAACGATTCGAACTTGTACAGCGTAGTGAAGCGTTGAGCGAGTGGAAAAATGGAAAAATTCCATGAAACCAGTTCTTCCAGCGAGAAAAGAAAAACAATAAGGACAAGAAAGAGTGTGTAATGAATAGTTATATGTATGTACGTTAAACTTGCAAACTGAATTTTTGCTCGATACAAAAGAAAAATGGAGAAAAGAAATCGAAGAACGGAAGAAAGGTATTTGTTCGCAAGGTTCGAAGTTAGAAAGTCGTCGTGAACGGTTCACAAAATTGCACAACGCGGATACGAGTCTCGAAGATAATTATATGTCCAGGAAAAAGCAATCTTATCCAACGATGACGCATCCTGGATCCATATAATTCGTATCGGTCGTAAAAAAAAACAATTGTTTTCATGCAATTTGTTCTTTAACCCTTGATGAAGAAGGAATAATATGGTACAATGAAAATGGGATAAATTTAAAAATTAAAAATTTTATTTTTAGACAGAAATTTCGAAATCTTCGAGTTCCTGAAACTGTAGTACCCATTTTCCCAATTTCTATAAACAAATATATATATACTATTTAGAAGTTTTCAACTTCCTAAGACTATAATACCCTCTTTTTTTAATTTCAATGAAAAAAATAGTAAAAATATAATATTTCAAAGTTTCCAAATTCCTAAAACTGTAATACCCATTTTCCTAATTTCTATAAAGAAAAATATCAATAATATTTCAAAGTTTCCAACTTCCTAAAACTGTAATACCCATTTTTCCAATTTCTATAAAAAAAATATAATGATTCAGTTTCCAAGTTCTTAAAATTGTAATACCCTCTCTTTTAATTTCCATTAAAAAAACTATTAAAAATATAATATTTCGGAGTTTCCAACTTTCTAAAACTGTAATACTCATTTTTCCAATTTCTATAAATAAAATATAATGATTCAGTTTCCAAGTTCTTAAAATTGTAATACCCTCTTTTTTAATTTCCATTAAAAAAACTATTAAAAATATAATATTTCGCAGTTTCCAAGTTCTTAAAACTGTAATACCCTCTTTTTTAATTTCCATTAAAAAAACTATTAAAAATATAATATTTCGCAGTTTCCAACTTCATAAAATTGAAATACCCACTTTCCTAATTTCTATAAAGAAAAATATAATATTTCGAAGTTTCCAACTTCATAAAATTGAAATACCCGTTTTCCTAATTTCTATAAAGAAAAAATATAATATTTCGAAGTTTCCAACTTCCCGAAACTGGAATATTCATTTGCGTAATTTCCGTAACAAAATAGAATATTTCTGGTGGAATTGGAAGCATTAATGTTGCAACGTAATTATAAATATAAATTTTGTAAAATTACGCATAATTTGGCCAAGTCTGATTGAAACAATTTCACGTGTACGTAAAGATCGAGGAATCATTTGATAAATGTAAATCAGGATAATTAGGGGAAGACCACTTCAGGTTGCAACTATGCCTTATCAATGCTGATAACAGCAATTAAGCTGATAACCGTGGACAGATAAATAGATTCCACTGAATTGTTTCTTCTGACGAAAATACATCTTTGATTTATTGACGTATACATCTTGTTTGCAGACAAAATATTTTAACCTTCAATTTGTAATATAATATCCAAATTAAAATTGAAATATTCAAATTAAAAATTCAAAATATCAATCAAGTTCCTGTATCAATTTCAACAAATTCTCCCAATATCATACCTTTCCGGCCTGAATTATTTTTAATTAATAAATTATTCCTTTCGTGAATGTTTCTAAACGACTCGCTTATGGACTTTTGATTTCAAATTACACAATTTTTCTCGAGACGAAGAATCGTTCAATTATTATTACACTACAATTATTACAGCCTTCAGTATACACCAATGTGCATTTCATTCCTAATTTATTATTTTTTATTTTAAAATACACTCATATTGAACGTCCGGTAGTTGTAGCGTTAATTTCAGAAATGCGATAGAAGAAAATCTGAGGGAACGGATCTTTTTGATCAGCCGATACAAAGGAACAAGGAATCATTGTTCGGGTGAACAGCAACGGCAGGGTCGGTGTTGTTTGCTTCTGTTCTTGACATCGTTTTAATTTAACGGGCTGGCACGTGTGCAAAAATAGTCAGCCGCAAAATGCCTTTTCTTTTTAGACAAAGCACGTGGGAAGGTGAGGAATTTGTATGCCAACTGAAATATACAGAACAAAGATTGTTCATATTTTGCAATGTGATTATTTTGGAAATTCTTTCCCGCCCTTCCGATTATAATAATTATCCACACGTAAGATTAATCGATTTTTCTTTTCACGCCTCCTTTCCTTTCGGATCGTTACGATTTTTATCAATTTCTTTCTCGATTGATTTATATAATAACAGGACCACGGTAAGAAAATAATATATGTTGATCTTGATAAACGATCTACGGTTTCGTTAAGAAATATATATAACAAAGTTCAAAGAACAAAAATATTAATCCTTTGCATTCTTTATTTCTTCCAAATCAAATAATCCTACGTATCGCATAGGTTTGCCTTTGTCTTGTGATAAATTGTTATCTTTTTGTTCTTTTCTTTTTACAAAAATATGAAAGAATTAATTATTTCTTTTGTTGCTCCAGACTCTGGACCGATAATTGGAATAATTGTTACGTATATTTTATTCAATTTCAAACTTTTTATTCAACTAATTTGTACAAATAATATTCTAGAAAAAGTATTTGATTAAAAATTGTTATTTATCGAATTTTTACAAATGATACCTTTACTAAAATTACAAAATACCTTTCAAATTACGTGTATGTATAATAAATTTTACATAAAATGATATTAGGATCAATGAAATCAATGTAATTACAAATCTGATAATAACATTATTCGTAAAAACTCGATAAACAAGTTTTAAGATATTTTTTTTTTTTTTTCGTTTTTACTCGTATGTATGAATTATTGTGCTCGTCGTATGTTAATTAAATTCCCATATTAATCAACGAGTACGTAACAAGACTTTTTTCTTTTATTCAAATATGTTTGAGAATGATTGATTTCTAAGGAACGGTAACAGTTGCATGGAACGTGAAATCGCGAACCGAGCCGCTACACCGATAAGATAGATCGGTTCGAGTCTGTTTATTCTAGTTCATTAGCGAATTGTTATTGGCGGATAAATCGCTAGCCCCATAAGTGTATTATATCACACAATAATTCGTTCAGCCGACCGTTTGATAAATAGGTAATAAAAGAATACCGGCTGCTAATCGTTCATTTACTATGTTACGAGGTTAATATCGGGCTTCTACATACAGTGGCTCTTAAAAGTATTCGGACACCCTTTCAAATACAATTTCCTCTTTTGATATTGGACCAAATGACTTGAATTTTTTTTTTGGGAAACTAGAAGAACTAGTTTACTAGATGACAAAAGAAAATGTTCAACTATTTTATCCGAGCCAATAATGAAAATTTAAAACATAGTTTACGTAAATTTCAGTAAGTTGTATGTATACACAAAGTTTCGTCGAAATCGGTTAACGCGTCTAGAAACTACAGGCAATTGAAATTTAGGAAAATCGCAGTTTTTTCACTTATGATCATGACTAATCACGTTCTCAGGTGAAAAAACAACCGATTTCAATGAAACTTTGTGTATACATACGATTTACTGAGATCTACGAAAAGTATACAGGGTGTTCCAGCTAACTCTGGCATCTCAAATATCTCGCTTGTTTTTCATGATAGAAAAACATGTTTGAAGAAAAAGTTATTGTATCCGATGGGGCACATATTCTGATTGGTGAAAAATTTTGCTCAAGGTTATTTTTTTCGAGATTACAAGGTCATCGGTGTTTTTTTTTTTTTTTTTTTTTAAAGTGGAACTCAAGGTCATTTGAAGGTCGTAGTGTTATATGTCAATGAACTCGCCTTGCCCTCAGCTATCATCGTATGATAACAAAAATATATGGTTCCATTTAAAAAAACACCGATGACCTTGTAATCTCGAAAAAAATGACCTTGAGCAAAATTTTTCACCAATCAGAATATGTGCCCCGTCGGATACAATAACTTTTTCTTCTAACATTTTTTTCTACCATGAAAAATAAGCGAGATATTTGAGATGCCAGAGTTAGCTGGGACACTCTGTATTTTAAATTTTCATTATTGGCTCGGATAAAAAAGTTGAATAACGTGATCCTCACTGTATCCTTCATAATTTCAACCAACCGAGACTTGTAAACAAGTTCTTCTAGTTTCGCAAAAAAAAAATTTATTGTGTTTTAATTGGTGTCCGAATACTTTTAAGAGCCACTGTATAGGCTGGTTCACAATTAACACACGCAGCGTCCACTGTAGTGGCGGGCAACCCAGACATATGTCCGGGGCGCCATTTTGGTTGTAAGTGTGAAAAAAATATTCAATTAACAGAAAATTTCACATATCGATTTTTTCCTTCGCTAAAAATTTACAGTGCCTAACGTATTTATATTGTTTATGTCTAAAAGCTACATAATATGTACCTTCAATTAAAAAATATATACAGGGTGTTCCGTAACTAGTGTAACTAAGAGAAATGAGGGGTAGCTGAGATGATTCTGAACAACAATTTCCTTTACAAAAATGTCGGACGGGGATTCGTTTTTGAGTTATTAACGAAAAACACTGACTAATCAGAGCGCGCGTAGAGCACGCGCTCAGTCGTGATTCGTTCTAGTCGCGACTTCCCGGCTCGAGGTTACCCTATCATGGCTGAGCGCGCGCTCTACTCGCGCTCTGATTGGTCAGTGTTTTTCGTTAATAATTCAGGAACGAAGCCTCATCCGACATTTTTGCAAAGAAAATTATTGTTCAGAATCGTCTCAGCCACCTCCCATTTCCAGCTCTTACACTAGTTACGGGACACCCTGTATATGTATATGTATTCTTAAGGGGCGGCGATTTGTCTCTTTGTCTGGTGCGACGTAATCGCTAGAGCGTGCGCTGGCAGACGAAAGGAAAACGGATAGGCATCGATTAATAATATTAAATAATTTCGATGTAATAATGAACTTAAAAGAATATATGTATGTTTTGTGTGTTCTTTGTTTTATTAGATGAGAATAGATATGAAATGTAGTAAAATAAATTAAAGGAAATATTGAACAGTTCAGAATGTTAAGTTTGTGTAAGCAGATTTTTTAAAATACTTATTTGTTAGATGGATTCTTACTTAATTTAATAATTTTTGTATTTCGTAATATAATTACGAAAGTTCTTGTTATTCGAATAAATAATACATTTAGAAAGGTGCGCAGGATACTTTTACATAAACAAAAATGTTTCTTGTAATTCGCAAATTTTCTTCAAATGTAAAAGAGGAAGTACGAATTTTGGTCAAAAAAATTGAAGAATCAATAAATGAAAACACATTTATTTTTATAACATTTTGAAGTAATTTAAATGATGATACAATTGTGTAACAAAATTATCAACACGATATAAATAAGTGCATAAGAGAAATTAAAGTTCAACAGTTATTTATTATTGTAAATATCATAATTGATGTGTTATCGGCAAGGTTAAGTTTAATGGTTCATCAGTATTTTCTATCGACATGATGCGTAACAAATGGTACCGTTTTGATAAAGTTTAAGTACACATATACAATTTAAAAAGAAAAGTAAGTTAAAGTTCTTAAAAATATATTTCAAAAATTCCCAAATTTCTGAAAATATGATATTTCGACATTTCCAAACTCCTGAAAATATTATTATATATATTTTTAAATTTATAATCTGCTAATAATATTATATTTTTAAATTTATAATCCGCTAAAAATATGATATTTCAAAATTTCCAGCTTCCTAAAAATATATTTTTAAATTCATAAACTCCTATAAAAAAATATAATATTTCTTTTCTTAATCTCTGTTCAATGAAAAATATAATATTTCATTCTGAGTGAAAGGGTTAACCGTGTTATAAGATGATTTTCTGTATAAAAAATAATAGAAGTTTTTGTTTCAATTTCTATCAATAAATTATAACAATCTATGATCTCATTTTTCTACGAACAACGTTATAATACATATACGATAGATCGCTGTATCCCCAATAGAAAATCTTAATTGGTTCGTAAATGACAAATTGTTGAATCGGTTCCTGAGCTTTGATAACTATTGAAGGTCAAACACGATAAATCATTTTTATTTCTTAATTGTTTCGATATGAGTACCAATGATTGTTTTTCGGTAATCGAAGCTTTAATTATAATAAAATTGTTTTTGTTTTTCTGTTTTCTTCTTTCGTAAACATCGGTCAGAAGCTAAAATGAACATGATTATCGACGGAATGAAGAAAACAAAGAAAAACTGGTAACGAATATTGAAACAACAAAGAATTATGTTCGTTGAAATGTATTAAACAATAAATACTAACAAATGTTCATTAACTAATCATTACGTCCGCATTACGTCCATTCGCTGCATATACTGCTTGCAGCCGTTGTCTGATATTCATATATCGGTAGATGGTATACTGCGGTAATTGATACCAAATCTCTATCAAGGCTTTCCCAAGTTCTACAAGAACATATCCTCAAGCCACGGTTCGAGCATGAATTAAAATTTGGCCAATATTTGAAATGCAATATCTACGCACCAAATGGCTATAATCGAAAAATTCGAACGGAGTTTCAAAGTGTATGGCCTTGACTTTAAAATGTCAAGTGGGACCACTTCGATGTCACTTTTTGTAGATTTAACCACATTTTGTTTACAACTTTTATTTTCGCACATTTCTATGATATCAGTTAATGCAAAAACAAATACGGTGGAAGGGTCTCTTTATGATATCTGATAATTTAAGGTTACAGTTGACTGTTCAACCTCTAATTTGCATTTTCTTTCGTTCCTGTAAATGAATCTGTTCGCAAGATACAACTCATCAAAGTTGAAAATGATTCTTTTCCGTTAAACTTTAATAAATCGGTTAGAAAAAATCGTACAGAATGCTTTAAGAAAGGAAATTGATGCCAAAGGAACAGAATTTCGTATCCAGTTATCAACGTTTAGGAAAAAAAAATTTCCTTAGCCGGCAGAGACAGAGGAAGATGGTAAGAAAAATTACAAACTTCGTTAATTTTCTTCTAAGCAACAAAACTGTGAAAATTAATGAATATTTTGAAATTCCGCAAGAGGCTTTCAAAAAAGAGGGTGACTTGCTCTTTAATCTGCTATTTCTTTCATTTCGGTACGACTTTTCGGGGCGAAATTATGTCCATTTGAAGTTCACATCATTTTTAGGAAAAAAATAGGTGTTCCCCTAATTTTGCGACGGAGTGTATATACTAGTAAATAAATACATACTAATTGTTCAATATTAAGTTAACCCGTAACTCCACCCCCACAGAATCTCCAAAAATAAAAAAGAAAGAACCGCCAAAGCATCAATCGCAATTTTTAGATATAAATATCTATAGATATAATAATAACATACAAAAACGCTAAACTTACCCCTGTCTTCGATATCCATTTAACCAATTAAAACCAAAAATTTGCCAAAAATTATAACCGACATCCAGTTTCTTCTTCCCAAAAGAATTCTTCCTATTCTTCTTCTTCTTCTTTTCCTTAAACAATCTACAAATTCACACTCTACACAGCACCACGAGCAAACTGTCCGTTATGAAAAAACAAAGCGATCGATGAAGATTGTTCTTTTGCACGTTGACAACTGTTCACGTCCGAACACTCGCGGTTTCAATGATACGTGGACGGAGGAAAGGATTGTGTACGTCAGAAGCTCCGTTAAAATATAGACTGTACAGTTTTATTGGACTCGTGGCTATCAAGAGACTGTCCCATCTAAAATAAATATGATCACACTGAAGTCGTGTCCGGCGGTCAGACCACGTTTTTCTCTTCTTCAATGTTTACGACTGTCTTCTACGATCGTTTCTAAGTTTCTGCCCGAACCGGAAAAATTCAGGAAAGAAAAACCGTGCTTTCCCCTCCACCAACGGTGTCATTTTTAGATATTCGAGGTGGGGTGGAAACAAGCTTGTCCGTCATGAGGACTGCAGATAACCCCTCCGCTACTCACACCCTTCGCCAACAAGTCGAAGCATGGTTTATGACACCGTTTGGTTCTTGTACATCGCGAACCTAGACCCTATGCTGACCTAGGATTTCGACAACGGTAGTGTCGTAAACCTGGCCTGCTCAGATGTTCGTGAACAACAACACCGGTTGAGTTTCGAAATTAGACGGATCGTCTCTGTGTCGTTGTTCCAGCTTCAATGCTGAAGATGCATCGAGAGAAGATGCTCTCACGAGTTGTGTCAGTGCTGGCACTGGCCACTCTCCGAACACGTGTGTCGTAGATACAACTACAAAAACAATCGTCGAGCTATTTCATTCGTTCACTAAAACTATTATAAAAAACGGGTAAGAATGATTTGCTTCAGATTTCTTATTTTAATTTCTATAATTCATTAACACTAGAATTACCGAACGTTCAATGCACCCTTACTTTTCAATTGTACTGAAAATAGAAAGTAAAATAAATAAACATATAGAATAATTGTTTACCTTGATGAGAGCTAACGTATAATAAATCTTGCAATTTAAAGTAAGAAATCTGAAGCAAGGCATTTTAACCTCTTTGGTAGTTCTAGTGTTAAAACGCTTCTGTCGAGTTACACGTTGGCTTTTATCGAGATAAAGAATTATTGTATACGTAAGTTTACATTTTATATTTTATATTGTTTAGCTCAGAAATTAAGGGTATATTGAACGTCGGTAGTTCTAGGATGGATACCGTGTTTTTTCCTACATTCTTTTCTGGATCGACGAGGGTTGATCTTCCTCCGTGATGATTTCGAACAATTGGGGTAGGTATACGGGATGAACGGTCGAATTCGAAGGGTTTGTAGGTGGAACGATGTTGTTAGAATTCGATGAAAAGAATAAATCGGTGGAATGGAGACATTTATGATGGTTTTTGAATGGTTGGGGTAGGTATACGGGGTTTGGAAGGGGAAATAAAGGTTCTCGAATATTTGTGGAACGGGAGAATCACGGTGGATTTGGAAAATAATGTTGAAACGAAACTTGAAAGATTTGGCAAAAGAATATATTATAATTTAAGAATCAAGGGTGTTTATTTAAAGTTTGAACGATTGGCGTACGTATAAGGGGTGGATTGTTAATTTTGTATGGTGTCGAAGTGAAAATAAAGCTTCTGAAATTTGGTAAAAGAAATTACCGTGGTAATCAAGGATATTTATTTACATTCTAAATAATTGGAGTAAGTATAAGGGGTAGATAATTAATTTCTATGGTGTCGAAGTTGAAATAAAGTTTCTGAAATTTGGTAAAAGGAATTACCTTGGGAATCAATGATATTTATTCAAGTTTGATGAATTGGGGCGGGTATACAAAAAGAACAAATGGTATATTTTTAAAAACCTAGTGTATTAGGCACTTTGAATCTGATTATAAGGAATGATATTCATTTCTCATGGAATGAATGCATTTCCATTGCATTCCACGAACTTTATATTATATCAGATTGTAACATATGAAACGTCCGATTTATAATGGCAACTTTAAATAAACATACATTTATTACATTAAACGTTAATAATCAAAATAGGAACTATTAAAATCTGTACATTTTCTCAAGAAATTACAAGTTTCCTTCATTCGTGCTTCACAGAAATCACGTTTAAACACGTAAATCTGAACAAATTTCGATGATAATTTATCATAATAAATCGTGGTCGTATTTTAACCCTTTGTCTGGCAAGCATTTATCAAATGAATAAATTTGGGAGTTATTAAGTTAAGTATATATGCCCTTTCTAAGAGTGTGAAGTGCTGAAAAACTTTATTAGCATAATTTGTGCAAATTATGCCGATCAGTGCCAGAAAAGAACAAAAAATGGAATTTCTTTCACATGCAAGCTGCTAGAAACACATGTTGCTTGAAGTAAACATTACCAGATAAAGGGTTAATATAAGAATCGTTGAAATCTGAAAATATTTTCTTCAACGAATCGAAACGTTTGATGATTTTCGTAAAAGTCATGTTGATACATATTTCAGAACAACTTGAAAACTGAAAATTATCCGTGAAAGGGGAAATTCTAAGCTTTGAATCGATGTATAAAACGTCTCAAAGACACGAATGTTTATCGAACAAGCAGATTGAAAAAATTCATGATACAAAATCGTACTTCGACTTACGAACCAACTTCTTCGTATAATTATGCATTTTCCTCGTAGTTATGTACATCTTAATTTTTCCATTTATTTTCTTGCTTAACAATCATTTATTACACGTCTGCGTGCATCTCCTGAATAAATACGAATACATTAAGTGCAATATATCATCCAAGATATAAATTGATAAGGAAAATTGTTTAACCACTTGTTATTTCTATTTTCAGAACACACTGGTCAGTCGTGGGTCCGTAACGGGTCAGTCGCGGATCAGTAATGGATCAGTCGTCGATCGGTCACGGATCAGTTTTAAGGTAATTCAATGACGTAATGTCGTCCAATGACGTAATTCAAAATATTATGCATTTTTAATATCTAATTTTAAATAATTAATTGAGAAAATTTTGACTTATTAATTTGTAAAATTTGTAATATTTATTTCGGGTAACTGGTAATGATTAATTTGGACGATTTCGAATACCTAATTTAGAAAATTTCGAATAATTAATTTCCAAATTTTCGACCAATCAATTTCAGACACCTTCAAATAATATTTAATTCTGGTAACTGGTAATAATTAATTTGGACCATTAGGAATAATTAATTTCCCAATTTTCGACCAGTCCAATTTCAGACACCTTCGAACAATTAATTTGTAATAATTTCAAACGCGTTAAAAAAGAGCATTCGATCGAAAAAAAAAAATAATCAATTATACAGCGTATTCTTGGAAAGAGTGGTGCATACATTTTGATCATCGACTAATTAACAATGAACCTTTCGAAACAATTGTTACGCGACATAATTCCGTCAATTGCGGCTATTATCGCAGGGTTAAGTGGACAAACGAGCGTGTTAGGGAGGGGAATGACGTGAAGACCGGTAACAATTATTCTTGACAACAGTTTAATTTCTTTCTTCGTCGGGAAGATACCTCTTTCCACCCTCCACCCACATCACTCCACTTTACTAATTTAATTAACCAAGAAAACAAACAGGGAACACCACGTCATTCATCCTACCAGTCATTTGATTCGTTTCACTTTACATTCTGCCGAATATATACGTTGGAAAATGGAAGAATACTGACTGAGTCGATTCTCTATTAGAAACTTGATCAACTTACGGTGTAATATTTCAATTTTCGAAAACAAATGAAAAAATTACGATTCAACGTAAGAAATGACGTGGATAATAATTAAGGAAGCATTGAAATTTCTGTGAAACGTGAAATGATTTTCTGTACGAATAAAAGATGGATTTGGAAGATTGAAGAAGATGAAAACGAGTCTATCGAGGAAGTTCCTATGGGTAAGGAAAGTTCATCGAACGATTTCTGTCTTCTTCCGGCTCCGAACCTTAAAATTTCCTGCCAACCCTGTTCCGTTCCACCGTTGAGCTTCCGTTTCAGTTAAAAACTCATTTTCATTATATTTTCGATCATAAGTTCCATGATCAAATTGTTTCTTCGAAATATCAAACTAATTAGCTTATCAGAGTTAAAGCATAGAACTAAACTCTGAAATATGAAAATTAATTTTTCTAAAGTACCGAAATAAGAAATTTCTTCTATAATGACAAATTAAACTTTTTCTAAATTATCAAATATACAGATTATACGTGTAAAATAAATTTAACGAAGTTTCTTGTGTAATTTTTGTAGAAATTCTCACGGATATTTCGATTTCGAAACGAGAGGATAAAGGATATCGTTTTATCGATCGTATTTCCACGTGTCGATTTTATTGGATAGGAAATTGAACGAAACGAATGTTTATTAGACGGATAGTAAGATAAATGGTGGGATTCGGTGGGGATCAACATCGAATAAACACCCTGAATTCGATGGACGTTTCATTTTCTACAGAATGTTGCTATCAATCCCAGACAAAATTACCTGTATCTTAAAAGGAGCTATTAGAATAGTTTTAAATATCTATATTTTTGTGATAAAATTATTACGATTAAAAGTATGTTGGATACAATAATTATTATCTGTTAACTTGGCATCTCTTCGCTTCTGTTAACTGTCGAACGACGAAAGCTGGGTCAATCATGACCCAAACAAATTAGTTAATTGGCAAATTAACAAATTAGCAAATTAATAAATTGGGAAATTAGTAAATTGACAAATTAGCAAATTGGAAAATGAATAAATTGGCAAGATTGTGAACTGGAGAATTAGTAAATTGGTAAATTAGCAAATTTCGAAATTGATAAATTAGCAAATTAATAAACTGGGGAATTAGCGAATTGAGAAATTAATAAATTGGCAAATTAGCAAATTGGAAGATTAGTACATTGGCAAATTAGAAAATTGGAAAATGAATAAATTCGCAAAATTCTGAACTGGGGAATTAGCAAATTTGGAAATGAATAAATTGCCAAAATAGTAAACTGGGGAATTAGTAAATTGGAAAATTATCAAATTGAGAAATTTATAAATTGGCAAATTAATAGTTTGGGAAATTAGTAAATTGGAAAATTAGCAAACTGGGAAATTGGCAAATTCGGAAATTATTAATTTAGAAAATGAATAAATTGGCAAAATAGGAAACTGAGAAATTGCTAAATTGGTAAATAGTAAACTGGGAATTAACTAATTGGCAAATTGAACCATTAGCTCTACCCATGATTCGTCATCCGAGGATTAATTTATCTATCGTTATTCTTATTATAAAATCTCTTGTTACTTGTTTAGATATTTTCTTTATCACGGTCAGTTTTACATATTTCTTGGTGCTTTTCATTGCTATCACAGTTTTACGGAAGCTCGACAAGGTTTAATAGTGTAATCGGATTGGAAGAAGATACTTCGTGTAATTACTGAAAAGCGGCAAAGTTATTTATAATAAAAAAAAAATTGATTTTAACGACAATTAATTTGCTTCCTTAATTATCGAACGTCTCTGAATAATATTAAGTAATAAATTGTAATAATTTTAACTGGCTTTCAACTCCCTTATTTGATAAAAATAATTTAACTAACTAATTTAACTAAGTAAATATTAAATATCGTTGTTTTACTTGCTACGTTTTTCACTATTATTTCCTTATTATTCCAATGCAGATGGAACACATGTAAGTCGAATTATATAACGAATAAATTGCAATCGACGTTACGTTGATAAGAATTAAAACGACATTTGTGTGCATCGTCAATAGGACTGCATGTTAAACTCATTAACAAATCAATCCTCGTTGTCTGTTACTCACTAGCAAGGCTATCTATCAATAGAATCCTGTATCAATACATATCAAATCAGATAATTGCAATCATTTCATCAAAATTTCTTTCAATACTCCCTTACATTCGTTTTCAGCACTTTTATAATAATATTTAACAATTTTGATAAACATTTCATTATGACAATATTCTTTTTTAATTCGGTGGTTTAAATTAAAATTACTTAATTTAACGTTTCAATCTCCTCTTTCGAATTATCAATAATATCCTGAATTTTGGCTTCGATTTTCAATTTTTCAATATCTGATCAGTAGGGTGGTCCTTATTTGTATAGAAAAAAAATGGTCCTCCAAATCTGTTCCATTCCACAAAAAGAATAATCCTGACAAAAATTGAGATTAATTGGGTACCGTTAACCCGTGTCCCATCAAGGTCAAATTAGAAAATATACATGTATCTTTCAATATTTTTTGCTAATCATTATTTAAAAGATATGTTATACCGATTGTAATAACCAACTTCGTGTAATATATAAAACCTATTTATTTAGTTAATAAAGAACCACGTTTAACATTGTGTAAGGCGCGAAACGAAAATGATCTTACTGGGCGTTCAGAATACCACAACTCACCTCTAGCCATTCTGCCACGTTGAAATTTAATAATAAACTTTAGGGATTTTTTGCCTCGTGGGGCACGGGTTAATATTTATTAACTGAGCCCAAATTTTATAGAAATTAATTATTTCTATAAGGGAACGTATTGAACGGGTCCTACAGAAAAATATGTAAAGTTTGAAAATAAGGACCACCCTACTGAACAAGTTAAAATTGAAGGGGTTATTTAACAGTGGATAGAAATATCCACCAATTTGAAATTACTAATTACCAGTGTAATCTCGTTGGATAACACATGAAGTGTTCCATATCCACCTTTAATTCATCCGATATTGAATTGGTTCGATATAGACGATTCTCATGAGTCAGATGATAGACTTTATCAATTTCCTAACCAGCTAACGATTCGCACGAGCCAAAATGCGAAAGAAAATTCTCAGTCGATGAATCCCAGGAATTATCGATGCGAATTGCTATCGTAAGCTCTGATAAAGACGAAGCTCGAACCAAGGCCATATACGCAACAAGACCTACTTTGTAAGACTTCTTTGTCAACTAATGCTACCGTTCGATACGCTATCGTCACTGTGCATTTATACCTCATAAATAAAGAAGAAAAAAAAAGAGGGGGGGGGAGGACTCACGTTTTGCAACGCGAACAAAAATTATCTTTGCTGAAATACTGTTAATATAATTTATTATTTTCATGCACTCGTGGCGAGTTTCGAATAGTGTTAAAGAAAATTTTCTGTTTGAAAAAAAAAGTAATAAAAAGATCTCACATTTTACGTCCGTTTGAAAGTAAAAAATCATGAATTTAACTATCGAGAGTATCTGTCGCGAGTGGGGTCACTCGAGATAGGTTATTACTCGAGTTTCATCCTCGAGTGGAATTAGAATGTTCCTTTCGATATGATTTATTGTGTTTGAATATGTTTGTCGTGAATTTTGAATGGTTTTGAAAGGGAGTTGATGAAAGTTCCACGAAGTGAAAATCTTTTATCGAACGGTGTTGAATGAAATTGAAAATCCGCTTCGAAAGGAGTAGGAGAGTGTGGACAAAGTGCAATTTCCGCGGCGGAAATTACATCTACGACCAGCGGGAAAAGCTTTGTTGAAAAGCTTTCGTTTACTGGAAACATGCTACGTTCGTTCCCTTCGATATACACCACTTCCACTTTCCACAACGGAGCAACTATTGTATGAATGTTCAGAAAAGCATATAAATATCACCTGGTTCGATATCGTATTATTTGCACTCAATGTGTTCTGTGTTACTTTACATTGAATGAAGTCTTCTTCTATTATAAATATATACATATATGTATATATATATCTTTTTTTAATATAATTAAGTAAATTATTAATTCAGTATTTAAGGATTAGTCAGGGTTCTGATTTGTTGGTGTACTTTTAAGACAAGTTGTCAATTTTTTTAATTTTCCAGTTTCCTAGTTTAATAATTTACCAATTTCTCAGTTTATTATTTCGCCAATTTGTTAATTACCCAATTTACTAATTTCCGAATTTGCTACTTTGCCAATTTACTATTTTGCCAATTTATTAATTTCTCAAATTCCTAATTTCCCGAGTTATTAATTTCCAAATTTACCAATTTCTCAGTTTACTAATTCCCCAATTTGCTAACTTCGCAAATTTTTTAATTCCCCAGCTTGCTAATTTTCCAATTTATTAATTTCCCAGTTCACTATTTTACCGCTTTATTAATTTTTCAATTTACTAATTTCCGAATTTACCAATTTCCCAGTTTACTAATTCCCCAACTTGCTAACTTGCCAATTTACTAATTCCCCAGCTTGACAATTTGCCAATTTTCTAATTCCTCAGTTTCCTGTTTTACGAATTTATTAATTTCCCAATTTGCTAATTTGCCAATTTACTAATTCCCCAGTTTGTTAATTTGCCAATTTACTAATTTCACAAATTATTAATTTGACAGTTTGTTAATTTCCAGTTAACTGTTTAGCCAGTCTACTAATTTTCAAATTACAATCTTATTAATTTACCAGTTTACAAATCTATAAAATATTATTTTAATCTTCGTTAACAGAATTTTGAATTTATATTCATTGCTGATAAACACCAAATTCACTGAAAATTATCTGTAGAAAGAATGTAGTGAGATAAGAACGAGCATATACCTACGTATCGTGAAGTAATCGAATACATTCGAGTGTTCGACAATAATTGTGTACAATATCTTGAAGAATTCGATGATACCAGTTGAGTGGCTCTTGATCAATCTCAATAACAGAAATAATTATTAATGAACTCATAATATCAATACGATTTTAATTAAACTCTTTATAATCGATTCGATTAATCAACTTTCTTAATCAATTGAGGCGTTGGATGGAAGAGGGGCACATAGGCTTATGTGCCCTTTTTCCGTAAATCGTTTAAATCGTTTCGACTTGTATGCTTATTATATTTTAAAGACATGTAACTACATTCTTACAAAAATTTGACTTAAAAGCATTGATACTTATTAAATTATTCAATTATGAAAACTTTGAAGTCGATTATGTCGAAACGGCATTTCGGCGTATGTGCCCTTCTTCCATTCAACGCCTCAATTGCTATTTACCAATCGAATATTTTGAATATATAGAATTCAAAATTTTCATCAAGATTTAAATACCATATACATTTTAATTCATACATCGGACAATATTTTTAAAATCATTAATTATTTTAGATGACTTCTATATAAATTTTACAGTATTTCATTTAGTTACAATTTTCTTTTCCAAGCTTGTAAAGTTCGATCGAACCGATTTTAATCAACACTAACGAGCAACCAGCCAATAAGCGGGTATCCCCTTGGTACACGAGAAGCTCATTTTACATCAGCTTCGTTGTAAGATGAAGAGGCTAGTTTTATATTGCGAGCAACCAAGAAGATTACTTCTGAGAGCTATGATACTCTGATAAACAATGCTTTCCAGCTTCTTCTCTAATTGCGCGTTAAAAAATATCGAAATGTTCAATTTTATTATACTCTGTGTATATATTCCTATTTTAAATATTAGAAAATTGTAGTTTAAAAGGTTTCCCAATTGGAAATTCCAATTTTTGAAAATTCTTAAGTGGAAAAATTCAGAACTTTCAACTTCGGTAAAAATAGAATAATTTTAGCAAAGTTCTGTCAATGCAAATTTAATCAATTTCTTGATTGAAACATTATCATAATATTAAAGTGATTGAATAAACGATTCAAACATATCAAAATTAACCGAAGACGTTTGCAAAATCACCCAACAACTAACACCTTTTTCTAAGCTTCCTGCAACAAACGAGGCAGCCTGATCGTTGAAGCTTTCTTCAGGGTCGCAAGCTTTCGAATCGTCAGTCGTGTCTTGCGTCTCGTCGGCGAAGCACACCCCCAACCCTCCACGCTAAAATCATCCCTCTCAGAGTCGATCCAACCATCCGGTCGAACACGAACTCTCCTTCGATTCCTCCACTATTTCCAACCAATATTAACCCTTTGTCGACGATCCGCGCCGTATATCCTTCGCAAGGAAGTTAATAAAATCGTCGTAAGAATGGAAAAATTCGTGTGTACCATTTAATGAATATTGTGCTGTGTTATTTATACAAATACGAGAGCCTGAAGAAGAAAAAGTAAAAAAAAATATATATATAAATTTGTCAAATTCGTAATTTCCTAAGTTATTAGTTTCCTAGTTTACTAATTCTCCAGTTTAAAAATTATAAATTTCGTTACAAGTTGACGATATGAGATGTTCCATCGTCTTGACGAGATGAGAACGAGGACTTTTGATTAGATCGGTGCGAGATTGAAAAATTTGGAAATCAGAATCTGTGGTTTATCATGGTGGATAAATTGCACGAGTACGAGGGTTTCGCTGGAAGGGTGCACGGTGTTCGTGATAAGATCAAAGAGAAATGGGAAGTTTGGAAAGAGTGGAAGAATGGAATACCGTTGGATCAGGGTGTCGAAGGGTTTTTGAACCATCTTCGCGGACCACCGAAACTCGAGAGGACTTTGGATGATTATTCTCACGTTTACAGGTATTTTGTAGTTCAATTGTCACTCGATACTTTGGGTGAAGGTGTAATTTTCAAGTAACCGTGGTGAATGTTTTTATTTTGAGTTTGTTCAAATTGTGAAATATTCGAGAATCGTGGTTAAATGTTGGAAAATTGTTGATTTGATACATTTCTGTTTTAAATTATCAAATAGTGGCAAATTGCTAATTGGAAAATTGCAAATTTAATACATTTCTGCCTTAAGTTGTGAAATATTAGAAAATTGTTATTTGAGAAATTGAAAATTTAATGAATTTCTGCCTTATTACCAAATATTGGATAATTGCGATTTGAGAAATTATCAATTGGAAAACTGTAAATTGAATCAATCTCTGCCTTAAATGATCAAATATTGGAAAATTGCAAATTTAATACATTTCTGCCTTAAATTATCAAATATTGGAAAATTGTAAATTTAATAAATTTCTGCTTTAAATTATGAAATATTAGAAAATTGTTACTTGAGAAATTGCAAATTTAATGAATTTCTACCTTAAGTTATCAAATATTGGAAAATTGCAAATTTAATCAATTTCGGTCTTATGTTATAAAATATTAGAAAATTGTTATTTGAGAAAATGCAAATTTAATGAATCTCTCCCTTAAATTACCAAATATTGGAAAATTGTCATTAGAAAAATTGCAACTGTAATAAACAAGCAAATGATAAAATTATCCTACAGTTAAATACTTTGTTTTTATAGAAAAAAGACACGGGGTGAATTGGTACGTGTATCCGCGGCAGTGATGGGGATCGAATTTTCTTATGCGGCTGAAACAGCATTCGTTTCACCGACATTATTAAAAATCGGTGTGGATCATCAACATATGACTCTCGTTTGGGCACTCAGCCCTTTGATCGGATTTTTTGTTACACCAATTTTGGGAAGTTTGAGCGACAGGTGCCGATTGAAATATGGAAGAAGAAGACCCTTTATTTTACTACTAGCTATTGGAGTTTTAATTGGTAATAAGATATTAGAATCTTTCTATTTTATTCGAATATGTATATTAGTCAATTTCTATATTACTCCGAATAATATTAATAAATATTTATTAATTATTAATATTAATGAATTTCTGTGTTACTCGGAATAATATTTATAAATTTTTATATTATTCCGACTAATATTCGTAAATTACCTATATTACTCGAAATAATATTAGTAAGTGTCTCTATTACTCCGAGTAATTGTATTACTAAATTTTTATATTACTCCGGTTAATATTACTAAATTTCCATATTACTCCGAATATTAATTTTCTACATTACCTCAATTAATATTAGTAAATTTTTATATCACTCCGATTAATATTACCAAATTACCATATTACTCCAAATATTAATAAATTACTATCTTGTTCCAATTAATATTAGTTAATTTTTATATTACTCCGATTAATATTACTAAATTTCCATATTACTCCAAATATTAATAAATTTCTGTATTACTCCAATTAATATTAGTAAATTACCTATATTACTCGAAATAATATTACTAAATTTCCATATTACTCCAAATAATATTAATAAATTTCTACACCACTCCAAATATCATTACACATCTATCTTACCACCGATTCGAATACAATGATATTTACAATAATAAATTAATACCTAAATATTTCTCAAGGACTAATACTGGTCCCAAATGGCGAAGACATGGGTTACGCTTTCGGCGATACACCATCGACACACATTAATTATACCGTGCCCCTGGGACATCGAACTACAGCGAAACAAGCTAAAGAATCAATTAAACCACCGTCTCATTCGTGGGGTATATTTTTCACGATCTTAGGCACGGTTCTTCTCGATTTCGACGCGGACGCATGTCAAAGTCCGGCCAGGGCTTATTTGCTCGACGTCACCACACCTGGCAAGTACAAGTAAATCAGCTTACCGTGTCTTGGGTCTTAACTGTTCTCGCTTCTGATGAGATAGAAATGTGCTTGATACAATCTCGAATCTAAACGTACGATTCAGTACCTCGGAAACGTCAAAATGTAGAATGAAAGAATTTCTAATCACTTTTAATACCGTATAACACTTCTGACAATGTTTCCATTCTTGTGTAATCAAATTTCAAACGATCTTTAAATGCGTCAGTCAGAGTTAAATTTGAAATACTACGTATTACTTCCCACTCGACAAGCATTAACCCTTTGCACTCGAGTGGTGCCTCTAAGGCACCGTATTTCATTTATCGGAGTATTCTATAATGCGAAATTTCACTTTCACCCGTATCAAAATATAGAAAATTAAGGAAGGGAATAAAAATCGACAGATTCTCAAATATTTCTAAACACAGCTGGAAAATTAGATTAAACCCGATTACGTCGAAAAATGCTTCGAGTGCAAAGGGTTAACTGTGTAAATTGTAATCAGAATTAAATTTCAAATTCAATTGTAATCGAAATTTGAACGACAGAAGTTGCATCTGAACTGCACGGTGTGTCACGAACGTGACACGATATTGTAGGTCAAGGGGTGAATCAAACTGTGTAAGAATTGAATCAATCGTTGAGTCAACATCTAATCAATAAGACTTCTAATTATATGAAACAGAGAGAAATAATGTTTAACAATATTAAAATATGAGATATAATATTAAGATCATTTTTGTTCGCAGAGGACCATGCCAGAGGTTTAAGCACGTTCACCATAATGGCAGGCTTGGGTGGTTTCATGGGATATGGCCTGGGTGGTATTAATTGGGACGCCACAACCATAGGTGTTATGTTGGGTGGACACCTTCATGCCACCTTCACATTGATCACCATCATTTTTGTTATCTGCGTCTCTTGTACTATCACCAGCTTCAAGGAGATCCCTTTGGAACTGTTAGAAAGGGACGAGTATCAACAACTGCAAGAACAGAAGGTTTGTTCTTCCAAATTTACAAAAGTTTGTTTAGAAATTTTCCAACTATCATTGAAGATTTCTTAAATCATTTCAGAAGACTGCCGAAGAGAAAGCTGACGAACAAAAGGAGTACGATAAAATCGCTACGGATGAGTGCACGTCCTATGGGACGGTAGACAACGATCAAGAAATCGCTACAAGAAGAGATGTACGATTATCTTCGATTATACATATTATAATTCTGTAGCTTGACGAAGAGAAGTAGCAATATCAGTATTAACGCTTTGACTGCCACGCTAAAAGCGCTGATAACTTCGTTAGGCGAAGCATTTATTTCTATCAAATTCTACCTATTATTCTATACCAGAGGTGGGGAACCTTTTTACCATTAGAGGCCACATTTAAATTAGGCGGTAATAAAGGAGGCCGCTATAATTTTTTATATTTCACTGTTGGTATCTTTATTTATTTAAGCATATATATATTTTTTAATTTTTATAATTTTTAATTTTTTTCAATTTTTAAAATTTTAAATTTTAATAAACAACTACATATTTAAATACCCCTTCAAATAAAAATGATATTAGTAGAAGTATTTTTAAATAAATTTATTTCATTTTAAAGAAATACAATAGAAAAATAATAATATTAAGTCGTGATCTACATAATTAAATATTAATTAATACAAGAGCTAGCTTTTATGAAGGCCGCACAAGAAACTCACGGAGGCCGCACGTTCCCCACCTCTGTTCTATACCTTTAAATTTCTTTGTTAAAAAGTGGATTTCAGAGAAGACAAGAAGAAACAACGTCGAAAGATGTGTACGTTATATAATTGTTATATTTTTCTTTAACAGGAATTCGTTTTGAAACCCCTTCCGGTACAAGAACCAGAAAGAAGAGCTGGCCAAGTGCCCATGATGCCGGATGTTGTATCAACAGATGGAAACAATTCTGTTCAACCTGATTTTGACGAAAACACCGAGGCAAATCCAAAAGCTACTTTAAGGGAATATCTTTTATCTATCGTATACATGCCACATAGTCTTCGTATGGTGTGTTTAACAAATTTGTTCTGCTGGATGGCACATGTATGCTACTCACTTTACTTCACCGACTTCGTTGGAGAAGCTGTTTACGGTGGTAATCCACAGGTTGGTGTTTTATGAATTACTGCCTATTCTGCCTGACTGCCAGAAATACAGACTATTAATTGCCACGTCACTCAAATTTTCGTCGCTTGCATTATTAAATATCCTTTCAATTACTTAATTAGAAATCGTCGTGTTAGCTACACCAAATTCTGAATAATAGAAATGACGAAAAATTGTCAGAATAATAGGTAAAATTTGATGAAAATAAATACTTTGCCTGACCAAGTTTTCAACGCCTTTGGCGTGGCAGTCAATGTGTTAAATGAGACATAACGGTAATTAAAAAATGCACAATTTCTTTAATTCGCAATTACAGGCACCGGACGGCAGCGAAGAACGAGAACTCTACGAAAGTGGTGTTCGTTTCGGATGCTGGGGAATGTCCATGTACTCCCTTTCTTGTTCTTGTTATTCGTTAATTATCGAGAAGTTAATCGAACGCTATAAGTAAGAAAATTGAATATTCTTATTTATGAATATTCTAAATTATGCTTTCATCTTTTGCAGAGCCAGAAAAGTTTATATCTGCGGATTATTATTCTACAGCACCGGTATGATGATGATGGCGTTGACAAAACATCCCGTGGGAGTAATTATATTCTCGTGGACAGCTGGTGTTATGTACTCCACGTTGTTCACTATGCCTTATTTGTTAGTTGCACATTATCATGCCTCCTCGACTGTGAGTAATATTTCCGATCGAACCTCCCATTTCTTTATTCCTCATCGATTATCCACGTTTTGTATTATATAGTATTGTATTTATTATATTTAATCGATGCATTCTTTTTTTTTTTTATATAAAGAAACAGCCTGCGATGACAATTAGCTTCAGCGACAGCGATAATTCGATCGAATAGGATAACATAATAGAATTATATAAGTATCGAGGAAAAAGAATTGAATTAGTTGACTTTTCAGTTCGAGGTGACGGCGGAGGGTGAAGCCATTCAAAGCGGAGGTGTCCGTGGTCTTGGCACCGACGTGGCGATCGTTTCATCCATGGTATTCCTGGCGCAATTTCTGCTCTCCTGTTGTTTGGGAACCATCGTCAGCCAATCTGGAACCACCACCGCGGTGGTTTGCGTGGCTAGTACCCTTGCTGCGTGCGGAGCCATTTCTGCCACTCAAATCATGTATTTGGATTTATAAAGACTTAACCCGTACTATTAATTTTCCGAAATACTTCTCTGGTGCAATTGTATCATCCAAACATTATCCTGGTTACTGTTCTGTAATAAAAATTGAACATGAAATCTTTCTTTGATAAAATTAACTCGTGAATTGTATAAAAATGTTACGATGCACAAATAATGGCTCCGTGTATCTACAGCAGATACATTATAAAGTTGCAACCTTTGTGTGGTCTGAAGAAAGGTGTAAATAAATGTTAAATTGTGAAAAAACGTTAATGAATATGGATAGGTAGTGAAATGTGAGTTACCCTGTTTAATTTTTCCTTCTCAAACTGCAGACAGAAAGGGCGGCATCAACTTCCCTGACAATTAATTTGCTCATACTGTTGATGTATTTTTGAATGTACTCGTCGTTAATAAGTCCCTGAAATTAATACGTGGATTATTATTATTTTATAATAGGAAAAGTATCTTCGCGAAATCATTGTGTGTAGATTTATACGAATTTGTATAATTAAACGAAGTTCTACGGTCACCTAATTTGACTATTTGCAAGAGGAAGTACTATATTACTATAAAATAATCAATTTATTATCGTACAAGCACTATTCTTTATTTTTTTTGCTAGGTTTTAACCAGGCGCGCCTCAAAAAGGTACGGGTGGCGCCATCTTGTGGTGACTCTCCGTACTAACGAAACAGAAAAACGTGGTTTTCTTTAAGAATGAGCCACTTTTCGGCTATTCTAGCATGTGCATCGTGTTCTACGTGCAAAACTCTATTAAAGTAACGGTATCGTTAACATAAAAAAGCGATAATTAGCGAAATTGGGAAAACATGTCGGTAACGGGGACGCAAATGGTATCGCCATCTAGCGGACGCGCCTACGAACTAATCGAACTAAAATACATATATCGCTATTGTAATAAATTAATTTCTTCACGTAATCATAACAACGATACTAAAAATGCATTCAGTCATATGGAAACAGTCATTTCTACTGTTCTGAAACCGAACAAATTCAAGCTTATTTCTTGCTAGTGGTCATATAGTGGGGGCTTATAATCACGTTTATCGTCTTTGAGACATTTTGTTATATAAACCATCCATGAGTTGAATAAAACGTGCCTTACAAAGATTCATAATTCGCTTTTTAAGTAACTAATATATAATAAAATATTGAATAGCGATGATAAATTATTCTTCATTAGTTATTCTCCTATTAATTTAGTAGTGTTATTTGTTATTTATTTGCAAAATTACATTACGTAAAAAATATTTTATTTTTAACCACTAGCGCCATCTATGAGAAAAGTGCTGAAACTACTCGACAATTACCGATAGAGAGTCCCAAAACATCGTTCCCCAGTCGGTAATAGTTGAAAACGGTTACCGACCTCATAAATTATTACCGACAGAGGAACGATGTTTTGGGGAGGTCGGTCGGTAATTGTTAAGTAGTTTCAGCACTTTTCTCGTAGATGGCGCTAGTGGTTAAAAATAAAATATTTTTTACGTAATGTAATTTTGCAAATAAATAGTAAATAACACTACTAAATTAATAAACGAATAACTAGCAAAGAATAATTTATCATTGCTATTCAATATTTGATTATATATTAGTTATTTAAGAAGCGAATTGTGATTCTTTGCAAGGCGCGTTTTATTCAACCCATGAATGGTTTATATAACAAATTTATGCCTCAGAAACGATAAATGTGATTATAAGCCCCCACTGTATGGCTACTAGCAATAAATAAACTTGAATTTGTTCGATTTCAGGACAGCAGAAATGATTGCTACACTACTTATTTTCATATGACTGAATGCATCTTTACTGACTTAATTAACAGGATATTGTCAGTAAAATACCTTTAAAGAGTCCTATTACATGTAAGAACGATATATGAATTTCGGTTCGGATGGATTTTAATTCATACATAATTCTCGTACCTGTACAATTTCGTAATTTCGATCGTTACAAATCACAGGAAACGAGAAGAATATATCAGATGGAATGTCATAGGAATAATCAGACAAGACTGTCATACAGGTCCATTCATTTTCTGGGGTACCATTCCATAGGATCCTACAATGTTCTGCCAATCCATAAGCCATCGATTTAGTGCAATTAGGTCTGCCTTGAATACTTTGTATGTACTGTAAGGAAATAATTTTGTCTTCGATGGAACTTGAACGAAATTTATCTCATGAAGTTTTCATAACAATTTATACCCGTGGAAGATTGTTTCTTAGCCACACCTTTAGACTGTTGTTCAACCTTCTCCCATTTCTAAAACATATGTATCTACAATCAGGAAAGTTGTATTTGTTGTTCGTACCCCATACAATCAAGTTTTTTATCTCTGTTGGGGCACATTTTGCACGTGTGGCAATCTGAAATCAATTCAATTATTGCAACCTTGAATTTTGACAAAATGAAGGCAAATGCGTACGTAGGCTGTAGTAATGTTCAAATTGAACATTGATATTGCAGTTATATGACTGGAAGGGATAGATTTCGCATATTTCGATATAACTGTAGCAGCGGTGTTTCCAATGACGATGACTCTCGCATCCTTTTTCGCATAATTTTCTATAACTTCACCCTATAACGAAAGGGAAAGCAATTTTGAGCAAACATAGTTCCCAATGATAAATGCCAAGCTGCTAAGCTACCAAGACACCGATAATCTTAAATAATAAAGATCCTAGGTCTCAAGGTAACAAGAAATTTAAAAAGCTAAATATCTAAGACACCAAGAGCCAAAGCACCAAAGATTCAAGATACAAAGAATCTTTTTTATAGACAATGGTTCCGATGAAATAATATGTATAATACATAAAATCTTGAAGTTTGAACACAGTCTTCAAAAAATGGATCTTTGTATTCGTCCTCAGTGAACTCGTACTCTCTTGCTAGCCCAATGCAAACAACAACATCCGCATCTTTGAACTGGATGGAAGGATCATGACCATGATTAATGCCTGCAATTATTAATTGAAAATCAGTTTTTAATGTACCTTAATGGTACCTTTATACTTTCTTAAGTATATTATTATTTCTTTGAATATTAAACATTTACCATATAGAAGACTCGGACTGAAAGAAGTGAGCTCAATTGCAACGCTCTCCAAGAACAACGCTTTGTCCTGGAACTCGAAAAGGCTGATGAAAACTAATTGATTTTCTCCAAAAACATTGTCAGACAATATTCTGTATAAAAATGTCAGAGCAAATTCTGTAGTTCCATCGGTAACTACAATCTTTATAACATCATTTTTCTCATTCGAAGAATTATTAATTGTATTCCCGTTTCTTCTTGGATCCGTCGAGTCCATTTTATATTTCAACACGTTTCTCATGTTATACAGTTTCCTTTTTAAATTAATTATTACAAATTTCACGCCACAATTATCAGAGATAATAGTATTGCCATCTGCTACTAATAGTCTGAACTATTATAGAATACAATTTAAATATGTTATTGGTACAAAAACTCACAGCTCAAATTTGGTTCACATGTATCTATTACAAAAGTCAGAAAATGAAACAACATTTATAATTAACAATTTGAAAAGAAAAATTACAACAAAAAAAGTAGGAATACTTACATACTGTATAAAAATAATTATAAATACTTATAATTAACGTACTATTTTTACAGTTTCATGTAAATAATCTTTTATCTAAAGAATAAGTTAAACAACAGATATACATTAAGCGTACAGTGTTAAAAAATAGATCGTTAAATTGTTAGAAAATTTTATTTTTACATCATTTGTGTTCACGCAACGTCTCCAAAAGAATGTCCACGATGGACATACTCTCACCCATTACGTAACGTGACTTCTTACGAATATCTTGGCACCCGATTTCATGCAAAATACTGTGAATCTTTTCCAAGTAACAATCTATTCGATTCGCGTACAACGCTCCTTTACTTTCGTAGGGTAATAAATGTGGATAAGCGTTTTCAATTAAACGATTAATGTATCGTGCTATGTTCACCTCGCCCATTATTTGATGCATATTTGGCGAACTCATTATTGGATCGATTCCAATCGATTTCCATATTATCGTTAAACGAATCACGGCATTTTCATTGAAATTTCGATATTCGGAGCAAAAATTCAATAAACCGTCCGGAAATTGTTGAACGCTAGAATGTACATGGGACGTAACGAATATACTAACGTAAGGTTTTATAAAATGGACGAAAGATTCGATAAACTTAATTGGATGCATTGGATCACAAAATATAATGAGTTTCTGTTTCTCCAATTTAACTTTGCAAGATTTACTTTCGCACTCGTCTATTACTTGCTGCTTTTTATCTTCGAACGGCTTTTCTTGAAGAGGAACACGCTTAATCCTGTTAGAAGAACGTTTCATTTGCCTTATTTATTCGTTTATTCAACTTTACACATTGAATAAAAATGATAAATTATCTCGTGTATAAATTAAAATCCATGTACGTTTCAACTCCAACATCGTAATTATTAGATGCATGCAAAAATTTTAATCTTTTTTCAATGTTTTAGTACGATTATTTTAATTCGATTCAATTAAATTTTACAAATCACATCAAAATAAAGCAAACAAAAAAAAAAGAAAGACTAAAACTTTTGGGTACCCCTAATACTTACAAAAATACTTTAAGAATGATATTTACTTGTTTAATCGACATATAGGATTGTTATAAACCATTTCCAAGTCCACTCTTGGTCCAACTAAATCTCGTATATTGTTCAAACCGTACTTGATCATAGTTGGCCTGTAAGAAAAGAAAGTTTCAATTGTTAGAAACAATATAGTATAAACGTTATGAGAATTTACGCACCTCTCCAATGACAATCCCCAAGCAATCACGTTCACATTTTCGGGTAAACCCATTGGTAATAACATTTCTGGTCTGAACATTCCGCTATTACCGATTTCTATCCATTTCTTTAGACCATCATGGTAACAGAAGATCTCCATACTCGGTTCAGTGTAAGGATTATACGCTGGCTTGAATCGAAGCTGCGTAATACCAAGTTTCTTAAAAAATTCGTACAAAATTCCTATCAAGTCACCTAACGTGAGATTGTAATCAGCGACTACACCTTCGATCTGATGGAACTCTGCAAGATGTGTTGCATCCAGGGTTTCATTGCGGAATACTCGATCGATACTGAAGTATTTTACCGGTTTAAAATCACCCTGGAACGATTTAAATTAAATACTGACTATGCAATTTCATAATCGGGTTACCATTATAAAAATCACCTGCTGCATAAGTTTATAAAGCATACGCGCACTGACAGCGGTTGTATGAGTACGAAGTACGTTCTTTTGTGCCTCCTCAATCTTCCAATCGTAACAATAGCCTAAAGAGCCGTATCCTCCTTCGCTATGAACCTTCTTCACTTTCTCCAAATATTCCGTTGGAAAGTTTGTACTGTGAGATGGATCTACCATAAAAATATTGATACACTACCTTCGCAAAAGTATCGGTTTAATAAAATGATTGATCAAATTACCAGATATA
This sequence comes from Stelis phaeoptera, assembly GCA_943735885.1. Lineage (NCBI taxonomy): Eukaryota > Metazoa > Arthropoda > Insecta > Hymenoptera > Megachilidae > Stelis > Stelis phaeoptera. Next base: position 13,678,581 of record OX030932.1, on the reverse strand, counting down.
AAGAAGGTATCGTGCGCATCTCTCGCTGGATGCTGCTGAGGTTGGAACAGTGCGTCAAAATTCCAAAAGGAACTTTCTACGTAATTATTCGTTGGCATTTCTGTGAATCTAAAAAATAAATTATGGACACGCAAATAGGATAAATGTTAAATATTAAAATGCAGTGTCTGAAATCAGTTTTTTCTCTTACATACCCCATCTCGAGGAAGATTTTCTTAAATTCACTTTTGACTTTCAATAGCGGATGCAAGTGACCGACTTCGAGAGCAGAGCCTAACGCTTCAAAATTGTACGGTTTAAACTTTTTATCCTTCCAAGCACCGCTTGCTAACAAGTCGGCGGTCAATTCTGTTTCTAGTTTCTCAACTTTTCTTGAAAAATTTGAACCTTTTCCCACTTGTATGGATTTAATAACACTGTTAATAAGAAATGAATTACTTATAGATAAGATCAGCATTTATACATTCGTAGTATTACGTGTATATAGATTTTATACACGACTTACATCTCTTGGAGAAGTTTCCTTTTCTTATAATCATTCCTAAGACGATCCGTCAAACTTGAAAGATTCTTCAAATCGTTTTGCGTAACATCTGTTATAGAAGGAAGCTTCTTTTTCACAATGGGTTTACCACTGGATTTATCGATTTGTATCCAACCAGCAGTTAAGGCTTTTGAAAATCCAATTTTTGCAAACGGTACAGACTGCATGATTTCAGGTTGAGGCATTCCATCGTCAGGAATGGCATTGTACACAGCTGCTTCGTGACTTCCATAATTCACTACGTGCTGTCCTTCCGATGTTAATTCCCACTTTTTATCGTTGATTTGTTTAGTTGTAACCAACTACAAGGGAAATCACGATTACAAATAATTTGTACAGTTCCTTTCCAAAAGACCAGTAATTAAATAAACATAAATGTAATTTGTAGGGTTATGGAAAAGATTAAGTGCATATTTATTCATATAAGTGATCATAAATTTACGTTAAGTACAATGTTTAAAAAAGTGCTAATTTAATTTGATAAAATGTATTAATTAATTAATATTAAAGAGTACAATTAGCAAATCATTGTTTTGTTAAACTTACATCACCCACTGTTTCCAGACTTTTGATAGCTCCGACAATTTTTTGATGGTTTTCTTTAAAAATATCTGCTAAATCGAGAGAATTCACATCTCCGTGCTCGTCCAGGTAATCCAATATTTTATCCGTTAATTCTTTCGTCATATTTGAAATATGAAATTTCACGGCACAGCCGGTATGAAACCATCAGAGACCATGTGAACTGGAGGTGAACGATAATGGTACGGTAATCATTTCGAATGCGCTGTCATATTTCTTTTTCATAATTTAACAGGAAGGAAAAAGATTATAACGCTTGAGTGTTATATCAGATTTTAAAAGAATAGCGCACTTGTAAATTTTCATTTAACAAATTTACTAATTTTGAGTAAAACCGTAATTGTATACCATATTAATTTTTACAATTTTAGTCTCATTTCATATAAAACCTGTTAATAATATCAGTACAAAATAATTTGACATCATATAAAGGATTTTCTCAACATAATTACATAATTTTTTTGAAAATGCAGTGGGGCTACGCAGGGGATACCTAAGGAGAACAATATTATTTTTCACGTATATTTTATTGACATTAAAAATACAAATTATTTGAGTGGAATAAACCTCGAAGAATGGGTAGCACCAATACCTGGCCTACCGTGTTTTACAGGCTTATAAGTAACAGAGAATTCTCCCAAGTAATGACCGATCATTTCAGGTTTGATTTCCACCTGATTGAATGTTTTTCCATTGTAAACACCAACGATAGAACCAACCATCTCTGGAACTATGATCATGTTACGCAAATGAGTCTTCACGATTTCTGGTTTCTCATTCGGCGGTGTCTCTTTCTTAGCTTTACGCAGTTTCTTTACAAGAGCCATAGATTTGCGTTTCAACCCGTGAGAGAATCTCCTGCGAGCACGGGCATGCATCAACACCATAAGCTGCTCACTGAAACAAATATTTACATTTTACAACTTGCACAAACTGTATACTGTATTAACACTATCCATCTTTGTAAATGGTTACAATAACCTTTCGGTACTTCAACTTTCTTCCGTATAAGGTAAAGAAATACTCACTTTGGCATATCCAGGAGTTGATCGAGATCAACTCCTCGGAAGGTAAACTTCCTGAAAGTCCTCTTCTTCTTCTGGGTTTCTTCTGCCTAAAATCATACATGACAGGATCAGTAAGAGGTTATGTTATGTACAAAAACATTCACATTCATAACGTAATATTGCATCCTTGAGTTATAAAAGAATCCTAGAATTCATTGTAAGGTATTTGTGCACGTATTTTATAGCGGATGAACGAGATTTTGTTAGATATTTTCATCGAAGTTACGAGCCATACCTCAGCCATGTTTTCGGTCGGGAGGAACGACAATAAGAAATGGCACGCTCCTGTTTGCGCGGAAATCACTTCCGCCACTAACTAAATGTTTCTAGATAGACATCAAATATATTTACTTTTATATCACTTTATCAACTGTAATAAACATGCGAAACTATTTTTATTCTATTAATATTAAACGATTCAACAACTTTCTATACTATATTTTAATAAAATAATATTATATTAACAAAAGGTACATAGTACATACCACCAGTATTAGAGATTACGTAATGTTCCTGTTGAACGATATTTTCAAATATTTGTCTAATTAATATACAGCTGATGGTTTATCGATTAAAAGACATTGATTAATCACAAATCATTATTTCATACGTATATTGAGATTTTTGAAAATTCAGCTTGCAAAAGCCATATTGTTTTTTAGTTTGTACGAAAAATGCACAACATAGAGTGGCGCTAAATCTTGATTGCGTTTAGTGTGTTCGTATATTTCAGATGGGATACGTTCCCATTGGATCCGGATAACATTCAATAAAATCAAGAAACTTTGAATAACCGACGTGCCCATCGAAAGGCAACGCACGGATCGATATACAAGTCTTCCGTTGAAAGTATTAACTTGTACAAAATATGAAATACATTTTAGTAACCGGTGGTGTGATTAGTGGAGTCGGTAAAGGTGTAATTGCCAGTTCTTTCGGTACTATACTTAAACATTGCGGCATTCGTGTGACGTCTATTAAGATAGATCCTTATATAAATATAGATGCTGGAACTTTCTCCCCCTATGAACATGGTAATTTTGTGAACAAAAAAATACATTTCCTTCAGCTTTTCTCTCATTCACAATAATTTATTAACATTCTCCTCTTTGACGTCTAACTTCAACATAGCCATGTGGTGTAGAGGCCATTCTGTACATTACTGTCGCTCACTTCATGATCACGTGTTATATGTTTGAAATTGTTTTTTTTTTCCCGTTTAAATTTAATTTAAAATTTGATGACAGAAACTTACTTCTATTTCATATCTAAAACGATGGATTTCGATACATATATCATCTACTTTTTTGCTCGATATTATTTTTTGTACAGTATAAAGGTATCTTTGGTTAAATACATAATCATTATATACTCGATGTATAAATAATTTTGTTTGTTGCTATAGTAGTTCTTGAGATCAATTTAATAAACTAAAAAAAGAATATTCAAGGTTGTAACAGGCTCGAACTTATATTGCGCAGATAATAATTATAAGTATCCCTTAGGTAAATTCTTTGTTTTATTAACGTTTTTATGTTTTTAAGGGGAAGTGTATGTATTGGACGACGGTGGAGAGGTAGACCTAGATCTAGGAAACTATGAACGTTTCTTGGATATCACTTTGCATAGGGACAACAATATCACGACAGGAAAAATTTATCAACATGTAATTTCAAAAGAAAGACATGGTGATTATTTGGGAAAGACGGTTCAAGGTATAAATAATCAACTTCTGAAATCTTCTGTTTGCCATTATACAGTTTACGATGTAAAATAAACAATAGATGTTTTCCGTTAAATTTCAGTGGTACCTCATATAACAGATGCTATCCAAGAATGGGTTGAACGGGTTGCGAACCAACCAGTAACAGAGAATAGCGAACAGCCTGATGTAAAATCATAGTTGTTTAAAATGAAACATAAATTAATATAATACAAGGTATAGGAAAATATGTGTGTACATATAAATTAATTTATATTTTTATGAATTGTAGGTCTGTATTGTTGAATTGGGTGGAACTATAGGAGATATCGAAGGAATGCCGTTTGTAGAAGCTTTCAGGCAATTCCAATTTAGGGTGAAAAAAGAGAACTTTTGCTGCGCCCATGTATCCTTAGTGCCACAAGTATGAGCTTCATTTATCTGAACAATTCTCCTTCGTTGTTCTAGACCAGGCATGCTAAACTCTTGCCCTGTAAGCCACAGGGGGGATGCTTCTCCTCTTTCGTTGTATCTCTGGACAGCCCCTTCTGTACCTACTAGACTCTGGCTGTAACCATAGTACCACCAGTTAATACAAGTACATATGAATGTAGTGGTAACTAGAGAATGAATGTCTGTTCCATATAGAGGCCTTCTGGCGCATGTGCCGCTTTGCAGATGGTGGGTTAGCGTTTAACAAATAAACCACCGCTACTGAAAGGCCAACACATACGAGGTGCACCGCGTTCGGTAATTATGGCGGTATGATTACTCATACCACGTTTGATGGGTAACCGCTGAGATCGCTTACGCGATACTCTACCACACATCTAATTGGACCGATTAAGGCGCAACATTATGGGTAAAAGTCGTGTGGTTTGCCTCAGGGACTCGTCTCGGATACTAGGACGAACCCGACACCTCAAACAACGGTCCTGCATTTAGTCAGCGCGACAAGTCTCTACCACACTAATTGCTGCCAACGGCATCCATTGCCCACATACGTGGAATTGGGTAGCTCCGAAGACAGCTTTCATGGGTGGGCACCGTGTGGTCTAACACCCATCCCCTGATGACCAAAGAAGGAGGAATTCGACTGTGATCGCCAGAGTTTAGTTAGGTATGGAGGGAACCGTCCATCGATACAACGAAAGAGGGGAAGTGTTCCCCTGTGGCTAGCGGGCCACGAGTTTAGCATGCCTGTTCTAGACCTTGACTTTGTACCGATGCCAAGTTGGTTTATTCTTAGCTCGTAGAACTATACGTATAAGTTGTAAAAATTTATAGATATAAATAACTGAAGTACTGTTTGAAAGAAAGAAGAAAACATTGGAAATTATTATTTTCAGCCAAAATCTACAGGAGAACCAAAAACGAAACCGACTCAGTCCAGCGTGAGAGAATTAAGAGGTTTAGGATTATCACCCGACCTCATAGTTTGTAGATCAGAAAAACCGATAGGCGATTCTGTGAAAGAAAAAATCTCGAACTTTTGTCACGTTGCACCGGATCAGGTGAAGCTTTTTATTAATTCTTTTAATATTTTCGTAAATTTGATCGAAAGAAGCTAATCAAAATATGTTTATCCGTTAGGTCATAACTGTTCATGATTTATCGTCGATATATAGAGTACCATTGTTAATGGAATCTCAAGGAGTGATTGAGTTTCTGGACGAGAGATTGCAATTGAACATTGGAATGCCACGGCCAAGATGTTTCATGCGAAAATGGAGGGATTTAGCGGATCGTATTGATCATTTGCGTAAAGAAGTGAACATCGCGTTGGTAGGAAAATACACGAAACTAGAAGATTCCTACGCGTCTGTTACGAAAGCGTTACAGCATGCAAGCATTCAAGCTGGCTATAAACTGAAATTAACGGTAACGCGTTAAATATATATTCTTCAATTTTATTAAATATATTAGGTTGGCAATTAAATTCACGACCTTCTCATTTCTTTTTTATTAATTAAAACTCAACAAATAACGATTTTCCCAATTAAAGCTAGCATCGTTCGATTTAATCTCTTGCAATGTTTCTGATAACTTTTCAATTTTTTTTTTGCGTTAAAATTCGAATAATTTCGACACCGAACACACCGATGGATCACGAATTTAGTTGCCAACCTAATATGTATATATTAGTTTTACAGTTATATTATAATTGTATTTCAGTACATAGAGGCTGACAATCTAGAACAAACAATGAAAGGAACGAATCCTGTATTGTACCACGAAGCTTGGCAACAGCTTTGCAAAAGCGAGTGAGTAAAGTTTCGATCGAAGTGTAATAGAATCCTTAATGAATTTTCGTTGTTTCTCAACTCGTTACGATTCCATTTGTACTATTTTCAGCGGCGTTATAGTACCCGGTGGTTTTGGTAAAAGAGGCATGCAAGGAAAAATGGAGGCGTGCAAATGGTGCAGAATAAACGATAAACCTTATTTAGGCATATGTTTAGGATTACAAGTATCGGTTATTGAATTCGCGAGAAATGTTTTGGGTATCGAGGATGCGAACAGCACAGAAATCGATCCAAAAGCTGAGCATCCTCTTGTCATAGACATGCCGGAACATAATCCTGGTCAGATGGGTGGAACCATGAGACTTGGCAAACGACGTACTTTATTTACGAACGACAATGCTGTTATAAGTTAGTAAGAAAATATTTATTCGATTTAAGTTAGAGATACTGTTAAAAACTGTCAGTCTTATGGGAGTTCGCGTGACCAAAAAATTCGTTGTTTTCTATCGCCCTCTAGGATATATTGCGGTCAGAATAAGAAACACTCGCGGAAGATGGGACTGGTCCTATTATCTAAACTAAACTATCTTACTTTGTCACATTTTGTTTCGTGCGCGTTCTTTGTCACGAGGTAGTATGGTTGTCTCACTCTACGTTCCTTGTTAGCGACAAACGAACCCTAGAGAATCTGTATCTCGCTTTGTCTCAATTTGTTTCGTACGCTTTCTTCGTTACGCCACGAACGATTCCCCTTGCCCCGGCGACGGAGCAGCGGTCATTTTAAACACATTTACCGACAGAGCTGGCAGGGGCCCATTTTTTGGCGGTGTTTAATAGTATCTCGTCGATGGTTTTGGAAACTATTTTTACGTTACCTTTTTTTTTTTTAACGCAGAACAACTGTACGGGAATAAGGAGTATATAGAAGAAAGACACAGACATAGGTATGAAATCAATCCAAAATACATCGATGATTTGGAAGAAGGTGGACTGAAATTTGTAGGTAAATCGAAACCATTAATTACAAGACGATGGTTGCTGTAGTGAAAACACCATTTATTTAAAGATGAAATGAATTAATTTGCAAATTTATCTTTGCCAGTTGCTTTTGGAAAAATAAAAGTTATTTTATATTCTTTCAGGTCACAACGAAGACAAGCTACGTATGGAAATAGCTGAATTGAAAGATCATAGTTACTATGTTGCCACCCAATTTCATCCAGAATATTTGTCAAGACCGTTGAAACCATCGCCTCCATTCTTAGGGTTAATCTTAGCTAGTGTTGGTAAATTGAAACACTATTTAGCCAAAGGATGTCGATTTTCACCTAACGAAACGAGCGATAACGAATCAGGTAACAGAACAATACACTTTTCCTTACTTTGATAATGACAATTTTTCTGATCATTTTCATTTCTAGCAGATAACGATGGTTTGTACGATTCCAAGACGAAACAAACGACGACGGCGACGACGACGACCGATACTAGCAGAAGTAGTAGCATTGTATCTGGCATTAATGATTAAATTTTTACAGTTTCATATTACGAGAAGAGAATATCTTTAATAAAAAAAAAATATATATATATATTTATATAACATTTGGTAGGCAGACAAATAATTTTTATTTAAAAAATGGATACAATTCAAAATGTATGAACTAAAAAATTACAATCAGCATATTATAAATTTATATCGTGTAATTATATTTTAAAAATATATGTAGAACACGTTACATACCAAACAAAAGTTTACGCGATAGTTTTTTATCGATTGAAATACTTCAATATTTACAAACTGATAGATTGCATGTTTCGAATAAAAGTTTAATATCGTAACTTTTTATTACGTGCCCTTTGTTTTTTATTGTATGTATCGTTCTAACCTAAGTTTCAAAAAATTGTAATTCTAGCGTTGATTTTCACTATATACAATATATTTTCTTTCGAATACCAAAATTTTCAATGTATTGTATTATATTGTTTTCACATGTGTACTCTTTATAGGTTTGTTAACGTTTTTGTAACATATATTATATGAAAGTATAAAATTAATCTTTCAATACAATTATGGCAACTTCGTACAATTGTTGTCGTTACAAATTACGCGTTTAATTAGTTGTATTTCAAGGAATTATCGTTGCAAAGTCGTAATCAAGACTTTTTTTTTCTTCCATTTTTATTAAACAGAGCACATGCGTTCTGCTGAATACAGTATATAAAATATACACTGACATATCGTTACAGTTAAATTCTTTGTATAAAAATGTCGTATGTACACTCTCACTTGTTACACGTACCAGTATACACGATACTATTCATGCTAGATTAATTAATAATTAATGTTAGGTTACAATAGTGGATTTCGAATTACTAAAAATCTCAAAATAAAAAAGAAATAAAACATCTGTAATACGTAATAAACAAATGTAAATAAAATAAATACAAAAAGAAGAAAAAAAAAAAATTAAAATGCACTTTGGACGGTAAGCATTACAAATAATACTGAATACATTTTTTTCGCAAAGAAAATAAAAAAATAAGTATTTTACATGCAACAGAAGATGCTGGAGATTGGACCTTTTGTATGTACAAGTAATCTTTTATCGTCGATAAAAGTTAAACACAATTTGTACACGAGACAAAAAGAAACTTAAAATTTTATTAAATCAAAAAAAAAAAAAAAAACCTACTAAGGCTGATCGTTAATTTAACTCGGTAAATAATATTTCAAGAAATAAAGGTACTGTGTTCTCATTCGTTCAAAAGACTAAAATGTAAATTAAACGAGTATCTATCTAGCGTATTAACTATCTTGCCGTAAAAAGTACATAATAAATATTTTATGCACCTCGCGATCTAAAATAACAACAGTCGCTACTTCTTATTTTTAATTAACTGGCTATTAATGTGATAATTCGCACTAAGTATCAGGATAAATTCAAAAGTCATCATTTTAATAATACAATCGTACAAACGTAATGTTAATTTTCAAATGTAAATTGATATTGCATATTGTAAAAAAAAAAAAAAAACTTTTATATCCATCTTTTAAGGAAAATTTCCTTACCTTTATATCAGTCTGACGTGTTTTCGTTACAAGACGTTCAACGAACTTGTTGTATTCGATTAAATTACATTTAGCAGCCTTCGTAATAATTCTTACACGGTTAGAAATCGAAATTGAGTTTCATAATAGTACGTACTATATCGTTTTATATAAAATCTTTTCGTATGACACTTCAAAGTGCACTTATCAAGCATATTTTTATCTATAAATAATTCTACCGTTAATGATAGTATAGCCGTGAGTTTCGCAACTTAAATAAACCATTCTTTCTTCTTTTGAACTTGATGCCCCGTGGTAGAATGCACAACCGCCGAGTCCGGATCCAACGCTATTTCAGCACCTTTATCTTCTTGCGTTAAGTATTCGCCTTTGTGTCTGGACATGTATCTTCCTATAAGTACAGCCATCACCACCAACGCTATAACAATGATGGCTAAAACGCTTCCCAAAATCGCTGTGTCAGTTTCATTGTAAGCGGCTCTAACTTTATCTTCGTCCACCTGTGGCGGTGGACGAGTTTCAACGATATCAGGCGGATGTGTTATCGGTTCTACGCCACAGAAATCTTCTGTCAGAGTGGTACCCAAAGAGCGAATGTTCTCAGGTCCGTTTTCTTGGAACAACAGTTTCAGAGGATAAATATCGTCAAATTCTACTCTCGATACGCAGCCAGCAAATCCTTCGGTCATGGATTCGTTCCTTCCTATGTACATATATTGAATATTGTTGAACTGTGCATCAGCGGAAGCTTTGATGTTGAAATTAAACTCTTTCGGCTCGTAATTGTCCACTTGCAACACCAGAGTCGCACCAGAATTCCTTCTACCGACTCTAACATCGTGATACTGTCCCAAACCGAAATGTTTATTGGGAAAGATAACCTCCTGGCGTTCGAAACCGAAATCGAAAACGACACGCAAATGTCCACTGTTGGAGACCATTATCGTCATGTACTCTCCAGAAATATTCGAGAACAGACCGAGCAGAAATCCTTTCGGATTCGTTGTCGTAAAACCGACTCTGATCTTTTCGGAAATCGTTGAACGCCAACTGCCCATGAAATCGTACTTTATTATGGAACTGGGGCGCATGTTTACACCGATTTCTGTAACAAAGTAAAGCAAATCGTATGAATGAATTTGATTTTAACCATTTCGATAACATTCACTGTACGTGAATGTTTGCCACGAGAGGCGTTTGCATGCACTGTACGCCAGTGTAAGCCGCGAAAATTAAGATTAAATTCCAGAGATACGTATAAAAGAAAAGGTACATACCATCCGCACAAATAGGACCCTTGAACGCGGTCCAACGACAATCACAAGAGTATCCATCGTATCTTTCATGACACGTGCCATTGTTGAGACAAGGATTGCTCTCACATTTGCCCACGCAACCCTCAGAAATTCCATACAGTCCTTGGCGTCCGTACGTCCTTAAATCTTGCAACTGACCGTTTAAGAGGAGCGCTCTGATACAACCCACGAAACCATCTCTGTAATCCGTTGAAGCGCCGAGCACGAAGTCCGAGGTGAGATGAATCGCTCGTACAGGTCCGGGAGGTTCTCTGACCTCGTTCTTTAACGCACCGTCGACCACGATTCTAGCTTCTTTACGATTTCGTTCAACGGAGACGGAATGCCATCGGTCGTCGGCCAATCTGTACGACGTTTGCACGCTCACCGTGAGCGGGCCACCGCCTGCTAAATACTGAAACTGTATCTGATTCCCACCGACTATGGAGATCTTTATGTAATCCGTGGGCCCTTTACTGTGAATTATTACAGCGTCGTCTATTGTGGTCTTGAACTCAAAAAAGATATCGCCGCTGTGACCGATATCAAAGGTTGGTAAGTTGATAGTAGCGTCAACAACGCGGAATGTTACTACGTTCATGAACAAATCTACAATAAAACAAAGTGTTCTGATTATTTTTAATTTAATACAGTGATACAACATGTATGTATTAGATTGTTGCATATGAAATTTCCGGTTTTGTTTCATCAATTTTTGAAATCTGCTTATTCGATAAAGATTCGTGTCTCTGCATTGTTGTTATGCTAACGACGTTACTGTATAGAGGCGCGTCTAACGTAAGGTTAATATAAAAAAATCTGTGTTTATTTAAAATGTTGCCATTATAAATCGGACATTTCATATGCAACAACCTAATACTTTCGTCTGGGCACAAGTGATCAAAGGGGACTACAAAATTTGTGGGGTTAATACAAACGTGGAAATTGTTAAATACATTTTACTAATATATTTACTGACAAAATGTACACGTTAACGATATGACTACGTCCAATTTACTGTATCTTACCTGACTTTACCTTGGTAGACGACCAAGGTAATTCAGAACCTTATAAACAATTTAAAATAAATTAAACATTTTCATTCGCATGCATAAAATTGATCGAATTCCTTCAACTTACCATCCCCTTCGCAGATAAGAGGTCCAAGCATGTAACGACCCTCTTTGTCGTCGACTGGCGTGCCGGTGTCACCAAATCGTAGCTGCTTAACAGGAAGATATTCTTTCTCGGTGATATCACCACTGTCTTCGAGATGACCGTCCAAGTCGGCGTCGCAATTGCACCATTTAGTAGGATCCGCGCAATTTCCAAGTATACCGCATTCGCATTTACGTGAACCGGGCAATGCACCGCCCCAATAATCCATTTTCTGATTGTTTCTGCTAACCCACCAGGAATTCGGTCGGAAGTAATCTCCTTGTGATACTGGAATTGTGAATGTAATTAACTTATGCAACAAGAAAACAATGAAAAATTAACACTAAACGTACTAAGCGGGGTCGAATGACCCCTCCTCTCTTTTTTTTGGCCAGGGAGGAATCCGGGTTATGGACTTTGATGGAGCATTAGGGGAACAGTGTCGGGCTCGCATCATTACCATTTGCCAGCGCCCACTCCCACGGGGGGGGGGGGGGAGGCTGCGCTCGCAAATGATAATGACCACCCGCGGCTAAGCAGATGGGCATACCGACTAAACCTCCCTCTCATTGAGCACTCTAGGGCCCCCAGAATTGTCGTATAAACATGGCATGGATTGCCCACAGGTTAACGCCCGAAGAATCATTTCCGTAGCCCGGTGGTTATAGGGCGGATCAAATGACCCTTTTGCCTACGGAAAATGTATGAAAGAGAAACCAGTCATACGTAAAAAGTGTAATTAATTGATTATTATATTTATAAAAATAAAAATATATGTTTGATTATTTTATTTAGAAATCAGAAGTTACGTTGTGAATTATTTCCTTTAATAAATGAAGAATTTCTTTCTAAAAATCAACGTTTATTTCATAAAGGGTCATTCGAGTAAGTCCTTATGGTAAAAATTGGTATATGTAAAGTGGCAGTACGTTTAGTGTTAAAGTTTGACGATTTATGCGACTATCAATTTACCTGGTGAATTAAACAACTTCGAATGTATACATTCGTAACTGATCCTCTGTCTACAGCTCATTGATCTATTGAGAAGTGCCACGATTTGATCCATGTCCGCGTCATAAGTGATATCTTGAACGAAACTACCGGGTTCTTGGAACCCGTCTACGGGTGTCATTAATTCATTATTGTGTCGTAAGATCGTTCTCACGCGTCCGTCCGTATAGAACTCACAAACTACAGGGAACGGTTTTAACGGACCACTTCCATCAACATCGATTTTGATGTCTGCTCGTTGATTGACCGAATTGATGTTTTTATATGCCTCGCACGAAAGTGGATTCAAAGCTGTAAAAAAGATAATGGAAATATTAACACGTTGAGTGGTACAGTGAAAACGGACGTACGTAGTCAGGACACAATAAAATCCTAATTATTAACACGTTGAGTGCGGCGTCGTTTTTGCTGTCCTTTCCGTTCAGTCGGTGGCGAGCGCTCAAGAGAAGAACAATTATATTATATTATATTACAACATTTATTTTTTTAACCTTGGCACTGCCGGTCCCACTCATCGATGTCGCCCAAATGAAAAGTCCACATTTTCAAATTTAACCTTTCAATTCGATAGCCAGCATTATTAGCTTAATATTAACGCTATCCACGATTTATTTCATCATTCTTTTTCTGAATTATTCGATTGTATAAAATTTCGGGTGGCAGTCAACGTGTTGATAACGGAAATATTCTATAACTAGAAATGGTTCAATTCGTATTCGCTTACAAGTATGGCATACGGCTCCGGTGTATCCTGTATTGGCACAATCGCAGAAGAATTCATCAGAATTTTGTCGACAAATCCCGGAGTGTTTGCATGGATTCGGATTGCAACGATCCATCATCTGACACGCGTCGAAAACTATCTCGTTTTTGCAACAATACTCGTCCTCCTTCCAGTCGGTGGGTAGTTTGAAATTACCATCGATGCTGATCATTCGCATGCAACCAACGAAACCGCGGTTGCTCTCTGCCCCGATCATACCACCGATTAAGTACACCGGTCCAGTTATCATTTCTAACATACGTTTGGTCCTCATAGGCGTTCTATCGACATTCAAGATAAGACTGTTCTTGGAGATCGTTAAGATAACTTGATGCCATTTGCCGTCGTTGAACTTTTCATCAAAATTGTCTAAAATTACTCGCGGACTTCCTTTTGTTTGTATATCAACTTTCAGTTTACCATCTTCTAGGAACAGCTATAAATACGAACAAAAAAGAGATTAACTGATAACGAAAATTGTTTTCATTTCAAAATAAATGTATTGGGTTGTTTCAAAAGTTCCTTTCGCTTTATTAATAAATAACGAACGTGTAATGCTTTATGTTTCGTGTCATGTTATTGAGTTATGTACGATTAACTTTGACCTATTATCTTCTTCCATTTCTCCGGAAGTTACATTGCACTATATTTTCTTTTTAACACTGCCACACACACAGTAAACCAAACCAGTAATACAAACCTTTACATAGCCTGGTGATGTGAACTGATGATACAAGATGATCCCTCTGTCCTCGTATGTTCGAAAAGTAAGGGATACATTTAAGGAGGATATTCCTTCGTATCCTTTGAGTCTGGCATACGATCCATGGGTCAAAAATGTAACAGGAATAATAGGCGGTTCTGGACAACTGTAAATTGCGTTCACTTTGTAATATCTCAAATTTTCACCGGTAATCTCTGTTTGCTTCAAATCGTGAATGATGCCTGTTGAATTCAGATAAAAGTTTTCTATGCATCCTGTGAAGTTCTGGTTGACCACCAAGCCATCCTGTTTGTTGGGAACACCGCCTATGTAAAGCTGGAAAAATATTTTTCGCATTAAATAATACTATGTAGGCGTTGATGGGAAAAAGTAGACGTTTGTTCGTCTCCCCAGACGCTCTTGGTTTGGGCCGGCGACTGCCAGGTGGACATAATGAAGAGGTCCGCATTGTCATGTGTCAGCGGGCAATGCGGACCCCGCCTATTACTATCAGTGTCACCGTTACTATTAGTATTAGTGTCGCTACTACTATTACTATAGCGTCGCTGTTGCTATTAGTATTACTATTAATATTACTGTCGCTATTACTATTAGTATTGGCGTGGCTATTACTATTACTATTACTATTACTAATAGTATCGGTGTTGCTTTGTTCGGGTCGGCGGCCGCCAGGTGGCTGTGAGATAGGTGTTCTCGCTAGCGGTCGTCCGGCATGCGATCCGGATATTATTCGAACGTCCGAAAAGCTGTATCAAGGCGTCTGGGACAGGGATCGGCTGTCGTCAGCTCCACTGACGAGTCTGGCAGTCGATCCCGAGACGAAAAGCCGTCTGTCTACAACTACAATGTTTAAACATACATCAAACTGTGTTGTTATGGGTTCTAATTACTTACCGCTCTATTTAAATCTAATCTATGGAACTCTCCTTTTATCCTTCCCTTGATCAACACTCTATCTACAGAGAATGAAATATTTTTTCTGTTGCGCGATATCAGAACATCGTGCCACATATTGTCATCCAAAAGGCTCCCGACGGAAAAACTTGTCATAATACCAGATCCAAGATCGATATTTAATAACATTCTATTATCCCTCAATTGTAAAGCTATATAATCTCCTTGTGTACCGCGGGAATACATCAGAACTCCGTCGGCGTTGTTCGTTTTAAATCGAAACCGTATAAAATGTCTGTCAGTTTCGATTGGTTCTCTCAACAAATCGTATCGCAAAAGGGACGAACCATTGAAGGAAAGAACATCAGATTCTGGAAATGAAGGAGAAGTTTGTTTACAAATTTCAAGAATTTAAATCATTAATTTGCTTATCTTTGTACTCTTACCATAATCACATCCGTATAATTCCATTCTTAATGATATTCTATCGCGCCATCGAGTTGGATTGATTCTAATCCATTGCGCGATAATTGGTACCTCAAATTTATTAAGTTTTATGGTGTCACCATCTGCATTACCCTTAAACATCTATAAGAAAAAATTAAGAAGAAAAAGTGAGTGCCTGTTCATTCACTGGTGTATCAGACAGTGAAATTTTTGTCTGTGGTTTGTTATAATTATTTCCAAAATAATAATTAAAATATATTTGTATAGGAATTAATTGTATTTTAAATTCTGATTTAAATTGATATGTTATTAAAACTTGCGATGCATAAAAGTGAATTGGCATGCTCTTTAACGTAAGTATGTTAGTACAGCATTGTTAATTATAGGTGCAAAGACATAGAAGCGAATGTGTAACATTCTATTAAAGGTAAAATGTACAAGAAATGATTATAGAGTACACTTCGTACACTTCGGTGTACAGCATTCAAGAAATATCAATTTCGATAACAATCTTTTTTAAAAACAGATTGTCGAGTATCAACAGAAACAGAAAAGTAATAGCGAAACGTTGAAAAAACTTTGTAATTTTTCTTCGACCTCCACCGATAAACTACTTTACCAAAATATACCTGAAAGTATAGTTTTATTCTTATCTAGAAAATAAGGCAATATTTTGATATGTACAAAATTGTGTTGCATATCTACAAAATATGCAGTACGGTAGTTTTTAATAAGAAAATTGAATGCGTGTTGACAAATGATTACTTTTTAAAAGAAGTTCTACGTTTTCTTATAATCAGTATCTCAGTTAATACCTCATCTACACCTTCCTGACTTTCATAACTGGCCCAGGCTTGCCCATCGTCAGAGTATTGAACAATGTACTCTGTCACATACTCGTTAGTATGTGCACGACCTCGTGTGGCTATGCTGCGTATCTCATATCTGTTCCCCAGTTCCACAGTAAGATGTTGATCATAACTGCTAAGCTCTGGTGACCACGTAGAACCTCCTGCAAAGCCCAGCCCCATGTCCATGTGTAAAAGTAAAAGAGTCAAAGCAAAGCAGTTAAGTGGAAAGAAGAATGAGGTCATGGATAAATCGATAATTGCACAATTTATTGCCATTTGATCTAAACAATTTTAATACATTTATGAAAGTATCTATACTTCCATAAATGCAACATTAACATCTAGTTTCATTTATTATTTCGAAAATATACACGATTCAAAAATTGGATATGAAATTATATACACAATGAGTTGAAAAGTTTTGGCTACTATGTTTAAAAAAGCATACTAGAACTATATACATTTGCAGGATACATGCAACCAATACTTACCTGTGAATCCTTGTAAGAAATTACAATAGAACATCATTCGTCATGCTAAAGTAGGTAATTATATCTAACAATAAGATATAAATTTTACATTGATACGATGCAAGAAATGATTAGTTATCATTAGTTCGTATTAGTTACTAAATGCATATACCTTCTCAACATAAATATCCCCGCACGATTTATGGCTAAGTTAGCACAGACACCGATTCGAAAGTTGTAAATGATCGGTTTACCTTAATGTTACCATCTTCTTCTTTGAAATCAACGTAGTCCAGGCCATTTGTACCATAACTGATACCATATTCCATAACATACTCATTTTGAACAGCTCGCCCCTGGGTCGCCACGGCTGTGATGTTCATTATATGACCCAGGTCGATTATAAGGTACTGACCGAAGTCTGAGCTGCTAGCCGTCCATGCGTTTCCGCCTACGCCACAACATATACGCATGCATGCAACTCAAAATGAACTTAAGAAAGCGGTAGTATTGAACAAGAAATAGGGTTGTCGATAGATTATACACTACGCTAATTATGGCTTGATTGATTTAAATTAATTAACAGTGTAATTTATAGTCTATCTTAATTATTATAACATAAATTATGTTTATATAAATTGGAGTATTTGAGTTTTATCATTGAAAACTTAAGTTGCAAGCAATACTTTTCAAAAGAAAACTGGAATATGTATAAGAAAAATCTACACGATCGTATGTTATTTAGAGAATATTCCTTTACCCAAGCGCAAGAATGGAAATATATAATAGTAGCAGGTTTGTGTATTGTAAATACTCAAAAATATTAAAAATAATTATATAAATACTTCGAAAGGAGGTAAAATAAAATTTATACTTGTATTTCAAATTGTTTTATTACACTCACTGACTGAACTCGCATAGAATTGTTATATCTGTACATCTTTATTATACATAAATGTACGAAGCATAAAGTTATGGATGTTCTTCTTTACTGAAATATTTTTGTGCATACTCAAAATCTTGCGAAAACAGGGGCACAGCATTTGCCAAAAGCTCATCGCTGCCTATGGTCTGAAAAGGACTCTTTTGTGACTCTGGTGCTTTCTCATTTTCCTGTAATGCTACAGCGATACAATATTGCGAAGTCAACAAAGTTTCTTCGAATAACCATTGCTGTTTTATACCATTCACATATAAAACCGTATCGGTTATAATGCTATTTTCAGTTAATGCTGAATTTGTTTTAAAATCAATCTCCCCTAGCTCGGTAATGATACCTTTGCCTGTAGCTTTCAAGTAGCTTTCTTTCAAAGCCCAGTGTCTGCAAAACATGCTAATCTGTCCTAACTCATCTGTGGATGAGTTTCTTATCTCGTCCCATTCTGAAGGTGAGAAATTTCTGCTCATTATGCGAAAGAATTCGGACAACTGTTTGCCACCAGTATACTCTAATTTCATGATATCTACACCTAACTTTATATTCCTTGTTTCACCTGCCAAAACTGTATAATCACCATGATGGGACACGTTGAAACTTAAGTTCGGCGATAAGTTCTTTAAGATTGGTTTATTATAAATATCTCTGGTAAATACTATATTATTATATGGAATGTGTTCATACTCGTTAACAAACTTTCTCATCATTAATCTTCCTACAAGAGAAGCCCTAACATCCTTACGAAACATGAATCTGCCTAATCTTTCTTTCTCCTCTAACTGTACACAAGAGATTGCATACGCAAAGTCTTTTTCGCTTGGATTCCATTCCTTCCAATTGAACGCCCACCGAATACTGTGAAACATTTCTCTATCAAGCGTATCTTATTTAATGCACAAATTCTTATTCTCTTCCTTTTGTTAAATTGCTTTTGAAAACTACTCTTTAGCATCCACCTGAAGCAAATAGATAAGACGATTATGTTACTTTTCTGATCGATTGATAAATTATAATATTTATTTCTATTCGTCGATAAACTTATCGATCAACGAAAGAAGCGTCGCTTGAGAAGAAATCAGATGTACAGAATAACTATGCAATGAGTCAGCGAGTATAGTTCACTTAATTGAGGGCTAAATTCTTTTAATTAAAATGGGTGTGGGTGACGGTAAGAGTAACACGTTTTTAACTTGGGTTTTACTATGATTTTCTTATTGTACTTTCAATTAATAGAAATGCTCAGTAATATGTAATACACTACCTGTATTATTTAATTAAGTATAATTATATAAATAAAGTTGAAGACAAGCAATCTTAATAACAGGTACCGATGGTCGCATACTTTATCAAAACTTAATGTATAGACAACAAGCAACAAACTACATAATGAAATATTTCCATACTTAAAGAAATACGGTAGAGAACATTGTTAAATAAATATCTATGGAAAAGTGCAATTTAAAATTTGGAAAAAATTCATGAAAAACTTTACCATTGAGCCTTGCATTATTTGGACCTCTTTCAGGCAACGATGTGGTGGCTGTTAAGTGAGCTCTATCCAAAAGTGGTTCGTTACATTCGTCATCTGGTTGAAAATGAAAACATAATTTTCATCATTAAAATTAATTTCATCCAATTACCTAGATCGATATCATTATTCCATTCGGTGTAACAGTTATTGATTTATTAATACAATTAAGGAATTATATTTTATATAATCAGTATAAAATAATATACTTCTTTGGTAACGTATACTTATGGATTATATACGATAGAAAATGTTTGATCAGAGCTTAATTAAGGTGGAAAAAATTCAGATTTGTAGTCATATGAAAATTAATACGTGAATTCTACTAAATATTAAAATTTATTAGTCTCTCAATGAACCTATTGTGCATTAACTCAACGCCATGTTGTGTAAGGTGGGCTTGGCTGTACTGAATCATATCAAGAAAATTATTGTAACATCGATGAAGAATTTCAGACGATTGATAATAGAATATATATACTTACATGCAGAAATAAATGAATTAGTTGAAACTATGAACACGAACACAAAACACTTGATAGTATTCATCGTAGCATTGCCCTTTTTTTTCAGAGAGCAACGCACGAACAAATGTCTCCAACGGTACGCGTCGTTGAAACTGTTACTACATTCCCACCCGTTGTATTAACTTTACACGCACGCACACTATTTAGTAGCCTTATTTTATGCAGTAAGGCGCATGCACAATCGCACCGTGAAACGATATATCGATGACAATTTACGAGTCGAGAATATTTGAAATTTCGATAAGTTTCGATAGTTGGAAAGCAAATCGCGAACAATTTGACGTGATGCAAGTTGCAAGTGGAATCAACAATTTATGTTGTTCCAATTTGACGAGATATTAGTTGGATTAACAGTTTAACAATTACTTCAATAATTATGGAAAGTGTGTAATCTTTTTTGGATCATAAAAGTTTATAAGTTTGTTGTAGATTTTATAATTAATGAAAAATGGTTCAAGAAATATATAAATCTGATGCTGCTGATGGTGAAATAGATTACGTCGATAAAGTCAATAACTTCAATAAAAGTAGATAAAATTAACTATTAAATATTTATTGCCATAAACTATAGTGTTTATACAATATAACTATATTCACAGTTGTTAATGGAAGATTTGATTTTGTTGTAGCAATATACGCAGGAGTTGAATTATTCCATTTAAAAGAATCATACAGTGAGTAAATGTTTATTAACTAATATAAAGCATCGTCTATATATTTATTGCATTTTATTTATTGGTATTTAAATATGTAAATAAGGTTATTGGCAGCATGACGGACAACGAAGCTGAAAATCCGAACGATATAAAACAAAATGGAGAAGAAGAAGAAGAACAACAACAAAATGATATTAAAACAGAAAATGCGTCTGAAGTTAAAGAAGCAAAGATGATAGAGGATCCTAATTACGACGACGACGATTCTTTCGAGTATCAGGATTACGAAGATGTACCGGAATACGAAAAGGATATCATAAAGTGTTCGCTTTAATCCTATATCGTGACCGTTCGTCGGTAAAACAGGAACACGTCATCAAGATAATCTTGAAAGAAATTTGCTTCTTGAAATTCATGAAATTATTAGTAATAAGTCGACGCATGAAATTGATTGAATTATTCTTTTGTTGTAGCTGTGTCCTCCGAAACGGTAGATTGGGAAAAGGAGGCGAAGAAAACGATATACTTGGATGCGGAGCAACCAAGGGAGAGACGAAAAACTATCTACGAGCTTGACTCTTATGTTTCTTCAGGCCCGTCAAGAAGCGATCTTATGAAACTTAGTACGACGGACTTTGAGCCCGAACGACGAAAACCACCAATTCGATATTCTGTTTCCATGGTAAATACATAAATTAGTAACTGGTGGTTGATGTACACAGTAAATATAACAAATGACAAATAGTAAATGACTTAGGCAGTAATTAATACATAACGAATGACCTATACTCACGGAATAAGGAAAAAATGAATTAATCAAAGATCATTTTCGATTGCATAATTTGAACAGGGTGTGTCAGGCATAGCTAGGATCAACCTGTCGCCTCTAACGCAAAAGGTAGTCGGTTGTGTCATAGGAGAGAACGTTAGCACCGAATATCCTTGGGTCTACGTAAGAAAAGAAATCCTCGAGGACAATCTATACCTCCACGAGGAGAGCAGCGATTTTTTAGCCGTGAAGGATGAGATACGAGATTTTCCAAATAAAAGGATGCTTATCGGCTACGTACCCTCGTTGACCGAAGAGGGTCAATTTTATATTTGCTTGACCGAAGAAGCCAGAGACGCCGTGGTCGGGATTATCCAGAAGCAGAGGGAGGAACACGAGAATCGTGTTAGAATTGCCGTCTACAAACCAGCAGGACATTGGGAAGATTTGGGCTCTGGCGAAGAGATTCAAACGACCTCTGTACAAAATACAAGACCTCTTTTAGAGATTGAGGTAAAAAAGTATAAAATAAATGAAAACTGTAATTTATCAAGAGACAAAGATGACACGCTGATGGTTGTTGTGACTGCAGGCAGTATGCGCAGGAAGTGTACTTAATACACCGATACGCTTGGAAGACAGAAAGGTAGACGATCAAAAAGACGGCTACGTAGAGTTGCTCCCTTATCGTCAAACGTTTGAAAACGTATCGCACAAGCTGCTGTACAATATAACGCAAGTAACGCCGACAATTCGAGATGCAGAAGCTCAGACAGCACTTTTAGTAACTAGTAATTCTTGGGTGCAATACGAGTACGAGTACCAGCCTTTGAACGTATCCACCTTTAACGAGGAACAAAAGGACTCCTTCAAAAGCTTCCTTGCTCGTTTTACCGACGAAGTGTGCGATCAAGTTAGTTGGCAACCTTGAAACACCCTTTTTTCCTATATTTTCATCTTAAAGACATGCGTATATTTTATACTCCATAAATAAATCTACATGTTAACGAACAAGATTGCACTCATGAATATTTATAGTTATTGTTGAACGCCACTTGGGACATCTACAGAAACGATTACGGGGATCTGGTTCGACACGAGAGGGACACTCAATGGCCTATACCTGAAGGCTACAGAGAACATTTGAGCTTCCACGATGAGAAACACGTCGTCGAGAAAGTGATCAACGATCTTTGCTGGCATCCGTTGTGGACCGGTGTCGCGTTCGCTGCTTACACGCGATACGGGAAAAGTCAGCATCTACTGGGACCTAAATCGAACGAGGAGGTGAAACTTGACGATCAGGCTTTCATAAATCTTGATACTTCCTTTCTAACAAGAGGACTTTACTATAAGATACCTTTTGATCTTTCCAATTTTCATACATGTATAGTGTACTGTTTCATCTCCTGTGTAATCTGACTTTTTAACTATAGGCTACTTTTTTGTCATTTCTACAGATCTAGAACAGATCTATGTCAATGATAATAGTTATTTCTTATCATGCTGTGTACTTTGATAATAATCCTAAACATACCACGTGAATTGTGAAAAGTTATTTGACAGATTTAGAAGATAAAGAAATATTAAAAGTCCGGATCAAAATATTATCGAACATGTTTGGAATCATTTGGACAGAGCACGAAGAAAAAATCAATCAAAAGATCTAGATGATCTGTTTGAGGTGATACAAACAGAATGGCAAAGAATTCCAATGGAAATAATTAATTAATTAAGGCGAAAGGAGGCCACACAAAATACTGAGGCCTTTACCAAATTTATAACTAAATTACATTCTATAATTTATACACCGTATAATAATCTTAGTATAATAAAATATACGTATGTATATGCTCAACCTAACTGTGTGCTCGTATTTCAACTATCAAAGACGTAAAATTGTAACGTAATATAAACGGCCTAAGACTTTTGCACAGTACTGTATATGAAAATAGGAAAGATCAAAAGGTATCTTATAGTAAAGTCAAATTAAAAAAAAAAAAAATCAAATACTTTGCAATATGAGTAACGTACCGTAATTCGGATAATCGAAGCGTACGAGAACAATTACATCCTTGTTACAATACCCAGTATGGTAGTTTAACAAGGTAGTCGAAGTCTGTGAGAACAATTACGGCCTTGTTATATCCATATGGTACTTCGACACAGGTAGTCAAAGCCTACGAGAAAAATTACGTCCTCGTATGGTCTTTCAACGACACTTTGGCACCAAAATTGCTACTGGAATGTCCCAGAGAAGTGACGAGCATAGCTGTGAATCCGATTGATGGTAATCGAATCGTGGGCGGTTGTTCAAATGGCCAGTTAAGTAAAAGAAAATCAGAACAGTCAGGATTGTAATTTAACCCTTTGAGGACGAAACACTTTTACGCTTGACCCAGTTAAAGTAGGGAATATTATTTAATTAAAAATAAAATAAACAGTAATTATTGCGTTCCACGAAGCATATGCTAAAAATCTCTGTTCTTCGCACTTATGGTTACGATTTGTGTCAAAAATGTGACGTCCGCAAAGGGTTAATACTTTTCACTTTTGCCACTAGAGAATTCATACGAGAACCTTGAAATTGTATAGGTGGTGCTTTGGCATATCCCTGGAAGAATCGAGCAACTAGAAACAGTTGCGGTAACCAGCACCGCGCAGATGAAGCACAAGGCTCTGATCAAAAACCTGACCACATGGATGCAGGAAGCGGTTGGAACAACCTTCGTTAGACCTACGGCAATGTCCTCGTTGAAGGACAGCCAGAAGGCAGCCATAACCGAGATAATATGGATCTCACCCTACGATAACGTGGACAAAAATGGAAGGATCGTTACGTTGCCGGATGACGAGGATGTTGATAATTTATCATCGCAATTTGTTACCGCGAGCGAGGATGGCACGATAGCTTTCTGGGACTTAAAGTTAGTCGAGTGGACAAATAACTCCAAGATTCAACTTATGGGTGTCGAATATTAAAATTAACAAATATAATTTAACAGACATGTTAAACACTTTGACTGTCACGGTTAAAGGAGCTGAAAACTTCGTTAGTCGAAGCATTTATTTTGATCAAATTTTACCTATTATTCTTACAATTTTTCGGAATTTCTGTTATTCAGAATTTGGAGTAGCTAATACGACGATTTCTAATCGAGTAATTGAAAGGATATTATAAATTCAAGCGTCAACCGTACGTGGTAGTTAAAGTGTTAAACCTTTGCGGACGATGGACGGATATATTCGCCCAAATAGAATCTTCATAGTATCTTATGTTGTATATAAATTCATAAATATCGTGCTGTAATCTTGACGCTAAGAAAAATGATAAATGTAGAAGTAAGGATTTCTAATATATCCTTCAATTATTCATATTTCTTGCGTACATTGTGTCAAACTTGGAAATGCCTCGTCCGCAAAGTGTTAAAAATTCTTCTGCATAGAATTAATCGAGTGATTTTACCATAAGGCGGGAAACATTCGGGCAGAAAAGTCGTCGAACACCGAAAAGGAACGTTCAAAGGGAGCTTCAAGCATTAAGAAAATCGATCTCTCCCCTCAAGAGCCTCGATCGTGTCTTAAAACCGCATTACATCCTGGAAGTCCATCATCCAATGGAGAGTCGCAGACAGGTGATTACCACCCTCACACTTCACGTGCCAAAGTTTGAGAAGGAGCGCGTCGATGTTTCTTTGCCCACCAAGGATCTCACTGTCAGACGATTCTACAGAAACGTAATCGAGAAACCGAATTTTGTGATGGAACCAAAAATAATTATTGGCACTGTCGAAGGTGCATCTTCTAATTCATTCTGTAGTTACATATAAGCAGCACAGTAATACTGGAAGCAATCGAATTAGTATTTATTATATTACAGTGGATTCCGCATATTCGGGACACGTGTGTAGTTTTGGGGTAAACTTTAATTCCGGGGACCAAAAAATATGGGCTTTATTTTATTATTATTATTGAATTTAACGCGTAAAAGGAATGCACTGGTTCAGAAATTATGTTAACTTAAAAGTGGCCGTTTTTACCGTATTTGACAGGCCATATTGCAGCCATACCCTGTGGATAAAACAGATTCACGTAGGTGTAATGCAAATTTGTCGAAGGAACTAAATTCACACTCTAGGACGGGGGAGGGGCTCTGCCCGTAAATATACGTCCAAACCAACTCCGAATTCGTTCAAAAGCTCAGTCACGAAGCCTCCGTAGACCTACCCCACCCCAAAAAGCACGCCACCTACGATAATCTGTTTTACCAACAGAGTATGGCTGCAAGATAATATGGCGTCGATATTGCCCGTCAAATACGGTAAAAATCCATAAAATTTGCAGTTTTGAATTCTACTCACCGAAATCTACAGAACTATGTAAAAGAAACCAAACAATTTTTGGTCC
Organism: Stelis phaeoptera; assembly: GCA_943735885.1. Lineage (NCBI taxonomy): Eukaryota > Metazoa > Arthropoda > Insecta > Hymenoptera > Megachilidae > Stelis > Stelis phaeoptera. Next base: position 13,652,933 of record OX030932.1, on the reverse strand, counting down.
CTCGAACTAAAGTTTAGCCAGCGGCTGTCCCATTTATGCAAAGTGCCACATAAATATAATAGTTAACGATAGAATATACGATAGAAAACACACTACAGCTTAAATCAGTATACAGAACGAAGTATTTATATAAATATTAATCCATGGATTAATAAATATCCATCGGTGACGGAATCGGCAGAGCTTTTCGATTCGAACTTTTACCGTCTCGAATCCAAATGCAAGAATTCTAATTAATTAATTAGAAAAAAGATTAAATGAAGGAAACTAAGGCTGTTTGTTCGATTGGATTCTGTTTTTTGAACTAATTAAAAGGCGGCCTAAAATAAGCGAAATCTACTGTATCAACTGATAGAATCGTTTTAACGATTGTTAGGCGAGGTAGGTTGCATCACATGGGAAGGATACGACTTCGCCACAGATTTGGCTATTAACACCGAAACGTGCAAGTGGTCCTGGTTCAAGAAGGTACACGATGGACCGGTGACCCATTCTAATAGATCCAGACACGATAGCAACATTATAGTGACTATAGGCGGTAAAGTGTTCGCCATTTGGAGAGACGGTATCGACGAGCCATTGATGTGGAAGAAATCAGACGTTAGGTAATTAACAATCCGATAGCTTCTATGATTTATCAATCGACTCAATTGTATACAGAAAATGCAACGTGTTATCGTTTAATCCAGGTACAGCGCTTGTACCTGGGGCAGATTTCGTCCTTCGGTTCTGATCTTGTCACGGATGGACGGCAACGTGGAAATATGGGACCTGTCGATCAAAAGTCAAGAACCCAGTGTCAGACAAAGCTTGTCAGGACGCATAATCACCGGTATCTATGTCCACGAGTTACATTTGGATCCTTATGTCATCGGATTTTGTGACTTTAACGGCATCCTGAGAGTGTTCCTGCCTCCAACGATTTTTCTTAAATCGGACACCGCCAACATCGAGTGGATGGACCACTTTATCGAGCGACAGATCAACAGGGTAGATAGATTGAAAATTATGATTCACAATTTATAATCATTCTCGTTGATTATCTTACTTTATTGTTTCAGGTAAAGAAGTGTAAACTTTGGCAGAACCGGTGGAAAGAAGAGAGTCACCAGAACATTAAGGAAAAACAAAAACAAGCTGAAGAAATAGCGAAGAAGAAGCAATCGGAGGAGGAAGAGAAAGCAAAAGCTAAAGCAAAGGAAATGGAAGCAGCTTCCACGGAGACCAAGACGCCAGCTGCTGTATTTGATTTTTCATTCGTTGGTTTACCGCAGGGGTTTCCAAACTACGGCCCGCGAGCACCACCAACCCGCGCTAACGGGCCGAACATATCCAGCATCCGGCCCATTATAGTTTATTTTGATTACATTGTAAAAAATTTACAATGTAAGTAAATCATACAAAATAATAATCAGATGTTTTTGTGTAACGACCAATTAAGTAACACGATAGCTGTCATACAAAATTATCCTAAAAACTTACAATAAGTGACATACATAGGTAATTCACATAATGAAATTAAACATTATAATATTATGATTAATGAGATTTATGTAGCTGTAACTAAAATTTTTGTTTCGTTTTTGTTTTAGAAAAGTTATAGTACGTTAGTACGGTGTGATTGGTCTTGGCCCGCCCGACTTTGTGAAATAGTCAGTGTGGCCGTTGGCCTAAAAAGTTTGGAGACCCCTGGTCTACCGTTACAAATATGGACTCGAGAAAAATATAAACGGAAACCGGTGTTATATTTCATAGAAACGATGGGAGCTTATCGAGGAAGCTCGTGAAGAATGGAAAGCCAGGGAATTGAAGCACATGCAGCAGGCGATTTTGGAGAAGAAAGGGCTGAGAAAGGAGGAGCTTGAGAAGCAACGCGCACCGATACTGAAGATGCGACAGGATGCGAAGAGGAAGAAAGACAAATTACAGCAAACGTTGAGGATGCAAGAAGAGATTTTCGAGCACACGAAAAATCTCTTCATGCATAAACGTAAACCGGAGGCCACGACAGTTTCTTTGCAAGATGTTCCGAAACAGATCGAAGCTTCCTTGGAGGAAATCATACTTCAGCAGGAAGTAGAAGTAAAGAAGAATCAGAGACTTCTATTTTTATTGATTTGATTATACAGAGTGTGCCACGTAACACAAGTCACGATTTTTCAAATACTTGCGATAATCTGACAAAAAAATATTTTAAACGAAAGTTGATCAGTTTCCGATTGGCTATACGGTGCGATAAAAAACAAATTCGAAAAATTTTCTTTCTTTCGATAATGGCCAAGGTCACCATTATTTTTTTTTAAATGGCACTAAGTATTAAATATGGGAGAAATTAGGGGTTAAATAACGAAGGAAAATGTTTAAAATTACAACGAAGAATTAGTAGAAATTATATGTAGTCAGTTTTATCTTAAAATTTTCTCGATATTCTGAAACAGGTGGATAAGGTCGACCCGAACGAGGAGATCGTCAACAATTACCAGCAAACGGAAACGGAAGTGCTAGCCAAACTTGAAAAGCATCCCTTCGAGCATTCGTTCGATTGGAGAAAGATTCTAACAGAGGCCAAGTCCAAAAGAATCTCGATGGATTCCGAATTAAGAAGATTGACCACTTCAATGAAAAAATTCAGCAAACCAATCGTATAACAATGTAACATATCAATAACCGCGTGCAATTTATATTTGCACGAAGATTCGCAGTCTACTCGTCAAAATTAAATGTTAAGAAGATTTATTATCCCGACTAGACGGATTTATTACAGAAACTGAAAGACTGTCAATTTCTAGTTTGAATCGCAGTTAATTCCAAAAGTTTAAACAGGTCACTTTCGATTCTAGACTATGATAGGGACGAAGTGGAATCTTACCAATTGCGATAGGATCGTTCTCGAACAGAAGTGTAACGATTCAAACGATTAGAAGCAACAAAGTTCCAGCTACAAAAGGAAATACTGGCGACGGGTGGGGTTTCAATTGCGCGAAACACTATTGCGTAGGTGATTCACGTTCGTAGGTGAACTGACAATCAGTCGCCTGCAAATATAATATCCGGTATTCGTTATAAGATGGATTTAAGCAGACAAAAGAGAGCAATTTACCACTGTGATTAACCCCCACCTTCGGTCGTGTACACACGCCGTAAACGTTGCTCAGTTTGGACGTACTGTTTTCGACCAACTATTACACGTCTTAAATATATTTGCTGACACTTTGATTTATTGATACGACGCATTTGTCATTTTCTCTAATTGCTCGACTAATTACAGCTTAAATATTAAGTTTTGTGCAACGCATATTAATTAAAAGCTTATAAATATATTATGACTAATATAGGTATACATATGTAGTTATATATATAAATGACTAATATTAACTTTTATTTATCTTATAATATGATAAGAAAGTTACCACGAAGCGTGAGGCCATCAGACAAAATTTAATCATTTGTTTTATTACCTTCTGAAAATTCAACTAAGTAACCAATGGTCTACGAAAAGTTGCATAATTACATCTGTACCTTCTCATCAAGAGACTAAACAACACTAATTTTATTTCTCTACATTTTTTTAGATCTAAGAAGACTGAGAATCACTTGGGAAATTACATATTCTCATGGTCGTTCGAAGAGGTTGTTTAATCCTTGAGGTCATCCGTCAGATCCAGTTTTTATATTTCTCTAATCTTCATCCGTTATACAGGGTGTCCCATAACTAGTGTAACATCTGGAAATGGGGAGGTAGCTCAGACGATTCTGAACAACAATTTCCTCTGCAACAATGTCGGATGGGGCTTCGTTTTTGAATTATTAACAAAAAACGCTGACCAATCAGAGCGCGAGTAGAGCGCACACTCAGCCGTGATAGGGTAACTTCGAGCCGGGACGTCGGACTAGAACGAATCACGGCTTAGCTCTGATTGGTCAGTGTATTTCGTTAATAATTCGAAAACGAATCCCCGTCCGACATTTTTGCAAAGGAAATTGTTGTTCAGAATCGTCTCAGTTACCCCCCCCCCCCCCCCCCCCCATTTCCCGATGTTACACTAGTTACGGGACACCCTGTATAAACCTAATTTACAATTCACATCATCACAAATTTATCAATACCGATATGATACTTTGACGAATCAGACGGATAACAGAACGGCAGTAGGAGGAAAAGTAACGCATTGCGTGTTATTCCGCACTAACCTCTGAAACGTGACAAGGTATAGCGAAATAAAAAATGTAGAAAAGATAATAAACGATTACCATACATATCAGTAGAATTAAGAATTAATGCTCCACATTAAAACAGCTCTGACAACATTAATAATACATTTATTTCTTGTTTACAGGAGTAATTCAAGATCTCAAAGAAGATTACCGTCCGAAGAGAGAAATCTAGTCCCCAGCAGCGTTTGGTCGTCTTTGATCGTATCTTTCAAGTCGCGATACATGATTTAATGACGCGTGATCGTTCTGGAAGCGTGCGTTGTTCGCAACCGTTTTGGAAGAACACCGAGCAAAGAAGGGGCAAGGGGATGGGTGTTAATAGTACAGGTACCTCGTATAAGCGAGAGTAAAGCTCAGCATTCAGCCAGTTAGCTAGTGTCCATGATAGTGTGCATACGCGTGTGTGACAAGTTCCTCTTACTTTCCACGTTTGATTCGTCCAAGGCTGAAACTGGTACGTCGCAGTATCTGTTTCTGCCTGTTTGGGATGTATGCAAAACGTTTTCGTCGTCCACGAATACTATCATTTACAATTAACGATATATAAATGATTTTATATTTAATAATCAGTATTTTGTGCTAATGTTAATATAGTTATTTTAATATTTAGTATTTTGTGCTAAGGTTAATAGTTAATAGTATTTTACGCCGACGTTAATAATTTAGTATTTCATAATTAATAATTAATAATAGAAATACCGAACTGAAGAAAAGTTAATCCTTAATAGCTATAACAGGATATTTATAAATTATTGATAAAGAGAATCGTAACACGAACGATGGAAATGTTAACTTAACGACGATTTAGTTTCGATATAATTATAATATTGTACGTTGTCAGTCATCGGGAAAAGAAAATCTGTAATTTTGCGATTACAAGTGATACACTTGTTGTCAATGATAACACGGAGACGGTAATCTATTTTCATTTTCAGATACTTCGACATGAACCGAATGTTCGTACTGCTGCTTGTAGTTGTGGTCGCCGTCAGCGCGGAGGTAAAATTTCGTTCTTTCAATTATAAAATTTTCCTTATATGTATACGCGATAAAATAAATATTTGTATCTATTAGTTTTGTAGATCCCGCGATAAGCGTGAGGAATCCCTGACCAAAAGTAACGTAATGATAAGTAATCAATATCAAAATATTATTTGCTGTTATGAGATTCATGTGTTACAGCAAAAAACTGCACACGTCCATCTGGTGCCCCACAACGCTGCGACGAGGAATGTAACCGGAGAGCTGATTATTACTCAATCGGATGGGAACGCTGTTGAAATCACTGGCACCGTATACGGTCTTACGGAAGGACTTCATGGTTTCCATGTCCATGATAAAGGAGATCTGCGAGACGGTTGTACGTCGACAGGACCGCATTTCAATCCCGATAATGTAAGTTATCTATCCTATAACAGGTAAAATAACGAATAGATGTTTATAGGGTTGCTTTAGGCTACGTTCAGACTATGCCAATAGTTGGCGCAAGTAGTCTTGCCTGTGACGGCCCGAATTTCTGGCTTTTTGGTCATGCCTGTACGACGTCTGCCGTACCATTTTCTCTTTCGGACGGCACACCTGGTACAGACACGGCTAGAAACACAGAAATTCGGATATCCCGCTACGAGAGTCATTTGCGCCAACTATTGGCATAGTCTGAACGCAGCCTTATGCTAGGTTTACACCTACAGAGTACTCGGCCGAGTAATCCGCCGAAATTTTTACTCGGCCAAGTCGCTTGTTAGGTGTAAACCTGGCTTAAGTATGTATGTTTGATTGATGGCCTCCGTTGAACGCTTCGCCTTGTCCGCTGCAGCGCGGTCACCCCTACAACGCATCACCACCTGGAAGTAGAATCCACAAGCAGCTCCCAAACAGGCCTGACATCAGAGCCGCCCTCTGAGCTGTTTTCGTGCCCATGCCTAGGGGTTCGTCCATAACGTGAATTCCACTTCTAGACAAAAACAAAAAGCCTTAAACTTCCCTTAATTTGGAGAAAGTGTAGGGGAAGAACTACCCCATCACTACGCCTTATGTATATGTGTAGATCTCCCTGTAAGTTTTTTCTACAACCTAAATTTCCGCAAAATTAAGTGGTGCGAGGCTCCCTTCACTATTACTTTCATTACTATTACTATTATTCCCCCGTATCATTATTCGTATCCAAAAAAAAAAATACCTAGTATTGCACACCACTGTACAAAAATTGATTGTTAAATTTTGTTTTTAGACTACGCACGGTGCACCAGACGCCGCAGTGAGACACGTGGGCGATCTGGGCAACATCAGGGCAAACGCACAGGGAGAAGCAACGGTGAACATCAAGGACTCGGTTATTTCATTCAGCGGAAAGAATAATATTCTGGGACGCGCGATAGTTGTTCATTCCGGCGAAGATGATCTGGGAAAAGGTAACACCACCCTCTCTGCGTCCACCGGCAACGCGGGAGATCGTTGGGCTTGTGGAATTATCGAAGCTAAATAGGTTATTATCAAAATTTTATCTTTTCTATCCTACACATATAGGTTTCATTTTGTTAATATGCTCTTTTCTTTTTCAGATATTTTGATGAGGTATGAAAAAGAGATAGATACAGCATGACATGGCAAGATGTGGGCTTATTTATAAAATATTCGGCCTCGGCTATATAAGAATTATGGAGACGAAACGATTTGTAATAAATCATATACCACCGCTTTAATTAATATACTCTTGTGATTGTCATCTGTATTCTTTGTATTAAGATCTTCCATGTGCAATTGATATATTACATTTTGAATTACATATTTCATATTTCGTGTACTTTTATATCCTTTGCACGGCGTGTTTCTTTGTACAATGATATAAAAATACATTATATTCCTATATCCTACATTGTTGTTTCATTTTTGTACCATTTACCGACTGAGGAACGATGTTTTGGGAATCTCAGTAGGTAACTATTGAGTAGTTTCAGCACTTTTCTTATAGATGGCGCTATTAGTAAAAAATAAAATATTTTTACACAATGTAATTTTGTAAATACCACCGACACCGACTCGTCGGTGTAAATACATAACAATAGCAAAGAATAATTTATCATTACTATTCATTATTTTTTTATATATTAGTTATTTAAGAATCGAATCGCAATTCATTGCAATAAGCGCGTTTTTGTTCAATTCGTGAACAAAATTCTGTCGGGTAATTGAGGGTTAAAGAAATTCTGTTTTATCGGTAATCGTTACTGCAGAGAGGGTTGAAAAATCATCAACTGCATTACCATCAAACTTGGACTCCAGTTATAATTTGAAAAGTAAATTCGTTTCAAACACTCCCATATAATTAAAAAAAGCTTAAAATTCTATTTAAAAACTTCTTAATATAGTAATCGCACAACGCTGATAGAAATACCGCGAAAATTATTCCGATTCAACTGCTTGGAGCAGATAATAATTTAATATTTTAATTTTGTGAAAGGTAATCAACATTTACATATCACATATATAAGTGATATCAAAGATTTATAACCATAATAGCAAGCTTTTGTATTTGTTTTGTATTAAATAGAAAGTATGGATACATTTATTTGTAACAAATGCTTTGCCACAACAAGCAGAGGGAAAAAACCATTTTGTTTAACACAGTGTGGTCACATATATTGTCATGAATGTATACAGCAAGGTAATAACAAAATAAATACGAACTATTAAAATAGAATTAAAATAAGAACAAGTTAAACAACTGTAAGCTTGCAAGATTAATCATTTCTTTGTTTAATATCTGCATAAATATATTTCTTGTTATACAGCAGAGAAACAGTGTCCTCAGTGTCAACAACTGGATATATTTTCTGTGGAATTGCAACAGCCATCGTTGTCCAAAGTTGAAAATTTCTTTGCCCCGCTCAACGAATCATTGGAATCGTTGCATAAAATATGCGGATTTCAAAATAATCAAATGAAAATTATGATACAACGTTTCCAGGAAATTGTAGGTTTCACAATTCTTTCTACATTTTATGAAAACAAGGATCTAATCGATTGATCAAATTTTAAGGATAAAAAGTATGAAAAACTGAAGTCTCATTACTACAATCTTACACAAAATATGAAATTGCTAAGAGACAAATATATTAAACTGAAAATGGACAATACAGAGCAAAAGAAGAAACTCATGTCTTTTGAAGTGAAAAATAGAACGTTAAATTCTTTGAGCGACACTTCTACTCCATTGAGTCTTAATAATCAGAGAACTACAATTATAAAGTATAATATACGAATTCGTATCGATTAGTAATACACAATTTTATTCTACATTTTTTCTTTGAAAATAATTAATTTGTTCTGTTTATAGGAATGCTCCAAGCTCATATTTTTCATCTTGCGGAACTAATATTTCAACTCAGTCTTTCCACGTAGGAAGAGGACACACAATATTAGAAGGTTTTCGTATACCTTATCCTCAGTCTGTAAAATCGATTGGTTCCCGTGGAACCTCGGATTCAAATACAACCTACACGCTTAGACGTTAAATATTACTACAATACTTTGATAAAATATAAGTAATTCATATACTGGTAACCAGGATAACAACCTAATCAACTTTTCACGAATACTTAAAAAACACATGAAAAATACTTTTTAATAGAAGTGATTACTATTAAGTTTTTAATTTACCAATTGTGGTTTTGTTTTATGTAACTTTTTGTAAGCGATGAGAATAAAATGAGGAAAACTTGGTTAAGCGTTACGAAATACAGTGATTAGAGCACAAACGTGTAAAAACAGTTCGAACAAAATCGAGAACGAAATAATTTATAATATTTTGATAGTTACGAATATAAAAATTTGTTTGTTGAACAGTCGTAACTATTAATGGCCAACTGATTATTTCAACGGAAAAATATCGTTAGAAAAAACATGTTAATTTTGATAGTATATGACGTCAGAGTAAGTATATAATAATTGTATTAAGACTATACAGTGACTAAATTAACAATTGAAAAACATTTCGTGCCTTCATAATGTTTATAACTGCATTTTCACATGTAATATAAATTACAACCTTCTTGCCACGTGATCCGGTGTCTGCATAATGTACACACAGTGTAATAATAAAATTTTAAAGCTCAATACAAAATGACAACACAACGAAAACAATTAGAGGTAGCGGATACAAATGTTACATTTGTTACACCGTTAATTGTAAGTAAAATATAATAATTTCTACATAATTAGTAATTAGTACTAGCATATTATACGAGGTTCGGTTCTTTAGAAAGTGCGGGAAATTTAACTATATAAAATGTTATTTCGTGGGAATTAATAGTTTGTGTATTTAAAAAAAATATCAATAATTTTTAATAGTTTTAAAGTATAATCAATCCATTTTATATTGTTGGTAAAAGTCGAGTCTCTCAAAACCAACTAGGTTAATAAAAATATTTATATAAAGTCTAATGATATCGATTTAAATAGGCTGGAGGAGTGGCTGGTGTTTCTGTAGACATGATATTATTTCCATTAGATACGTTAAAAACACGATTACAAGCTAAACAAGGTTTTATAAAATCAGGAGGATTTTCTAATCTTTACAAAGGAATCATTCCTGTATTTATCGGTTCTGCGCCAACTGGTAAAAATATGTATTAAATAAATACAAATTAATATTTGAAACAATTAAATAAAAAAATTAAGTACATATGTAAAATGTTTCTTATAACATTGCAGCTTCTTTATTCTTTGTAACGTATGAAGGTATGAAAAATGTTGCCCAGCATCAAATTCCTGAAAGGTACCACTCTCTTTTGCACATGAGCGCAGCGTCGTTAGCAGAAATGGTAAATTTTTATATAAAATTGAGCTAGAATTTAAAAATCAAAATGTTCGTCTTATGTTTTTAAATATAGGTAGCTTGTCTAATACGAGTACCGATAGAAGTTCTGAAACAAAGAAAGCAGGCTTTAATATTTGAAAGAACAGACGTCAATCTTAGATTATTATATTGCGGTTACTGGAGCACAGTGTTAAGAGATATGCCTTTCAGCTTAATACAGTTTCCGATCTGGGAGACTTTTAAGAAAATGTGGAGTTTAAATGTTGACAGAAATATCCTCCCAATAGAAAGCGCAGTATGTGGTGCAGTTGCAGGTATAAAATTGTATAATATGTCGTAAAGTTTAGGATTAATATGCGATTGACAGTGTATAAAACCTCATAGGTGGTATATCTGCTGCTATTACAACGCCGTTAGATGTTATAAAAACAAGAATAATGCTTTCGCATAAAAATGAGTGCGCCTCGAAGTTGAAAATATTCTATGTTGTACAAAATGTTTATAAAGAAAAAGGCTTACACGGGTAAGATTTAAGATTGAAATTACAATTGTTGTTTTTGACATTATAAAATATATATTGTCAATTTTATAGACTTTTTGCCGGTGTGGGTCCTAGAGTAATGTGGATAACTTTGGGCGGTTTCATTTTCTTCGGAACTTACGAAGGAGCGAGAACTGTAGTGACAAAATACGTTCTGCCCCTTACCGTTCTCACTAAGGAAACTAATAAATACCAATAATATTATTAGATATCCATTAAATTTAGTCTACGTATACATGCTTAATGGTACAATCTGTTAAGTTAAATAATATTTATGATTGCTGTATTTATAAGTCACCATTTTTTATATATAGTTACAAAAAATATTAGAAATATGTAAAAATATATTTTATATTTACTTTCGAAAATTGTATGTACAATTCGTTTTTAACGTTTAATTATTTATCAAAAATAACAATATTGTCGGAATATAAGCATTTCATAACGTTCTCGTATAAATATATAAACGTTCTTTTTTGAAAAAAAAAAATGTAACATTGATTAACTCTTAAAGTTTAGACTTTAAATTGTACATTAGTTTCTCTAATTTCATTGCTTTTTGAAGATTACCACTAATCTTCAATTTTCCCATCATGAACGCTGACGCAGGTTTCAATTTTCCTAAGTACACATAAAATTTGTAATTATTAGTACAAAGTGTAATATATTGTAATCCACGTGAAATTATAAGATTCCATTATAAGAATATGACTTATTTCATTTGTTAACATACCAGAAAACATTGCAAAGAAGTTTTGTGAATCCATTGTCAGTACAGCATCCGCTGGTTGATTAGGCTCTCCCTTCCCTACCGAACCTTTCCCATTTTTAAGATCTAAGAACCATATACTAGCTTCGTCACCTGCAAAATTATGGTTAAACAATACAATTTTAAATAGGGGCCGGTAAAATTCGGACGGGCTCGGGCGAGTAGTCGGGTAGCCCGATTAATTCGGATCATCGGCAAAAGTCGGGTGTGCTCGGACGAGTTCCCGCGATGGTCGCGATTCGATTCGATATATTTCTAATGCAGTTCTTGATACTCCGTTTTTTAGGCGCCCAAGTACTTAGCAATCATATGCAAAATATTTGTTTACGCGGAAGTTTGTTAGAAAATAATTTTTATGCAAAAAATGATGGCTCTTGCCGATGACCTGAAAGAATCGGTCTACCCGACCGTACGTATGTGTCGAGTACCCGCCCGAGCCAGCCCGACCCATTCGGGTTCCCGCACACCCCAAATTTTGAAATAATACGAAAAGAATAATATGTCACCAGAACAAATTACCTTTAACGTTAAACTGAAATACAGCTCCCGTTTTCTCAACAAGTTCATTATTTAAATTAGCTTGGATGGCAGTGAATATTTGTGCAATCTTTTCATTTGGTTTATTTGCATTTTGTGGAGTAGCATTCTTTTGCATGCTAACAATTCTAAAATTATCTTGCAATTCTAAGTTTTCTTCCACGAAGAAATCTAGCATTAATTTGTCTTTGTTTTCTGAAAAATGGTTATGGTTAGTTATCAATTCAAAAAGAAAAAGTCCATAAAACAAATATTTCATAAGACAGACCTGGATTGCACGCATAATCGGCGAAGTCCGTAATTCCTTCATTTTTTAATATTTCTTCATCGATTAAAAACTGCCCTGTAATGGATTTACTGTCTTTGCAAATTAAAGCGTACACAGCATCTCCCATTATCTCAGGTTTGCGACTGAAATTACTTGAATCAGGACCAGATAACATTTCAATTGCAGCGGTATGAATGGCTAAAATAAAAGTATGATATTTAAACATAATAATCCCTATAATCGAAATGATATGTAATGTTTGAACGAAAACAAAAATGAATAGTGTACCAGTTTTTGGCCAAACAGCATTTATAGCTATGCCATCTTCTTTAAACTCTTCTGCCATTCCAAGAGCACACATTGACATACCAAATTTAGATATTGTATATCCTACATGGTTTTTAAACCATATTGGTTTCATACTCAACGGTGGACTTATATTTACTATATGAGGATTTGTGCTCTTTTGTAAATAGGGCAAACATACTTTAGACCTTAAAATCATTATTGTACCGTTATTAACTTCGATTAATATTTCATATAGAAAGGGTTTAATTAATTAATATTAGAATATTATAAATCATTTGTCGATTCGTGTAATAGAAAATTTGTATGCTTACACCAAAAATGTTCCTCTAGCATTGATATTATTCATAAGATCATATTTTTTCATATCAGTCTGTAATGTGCCTGTTAAAGAAATTGCGCTTGCATTATTAATAACGACATCGATACCGCCAAATGTATTAATAGCATTCTCTACTGCGGAAACTACTTGTGCTTCGTCTCTTACATCTACAATACAAGGTAACGCTTTTCCACCCACTTGTTCAACTAAAACAGATTAATAGTTTGTTTAGGAAAAATGAAAATGATTTTGAATTTTGAAAAACAGATGTATCATAATTACTTTCTTTGGCTGCAGTATATATAGTGCCTGGTAATTTTGGATGTGGCTCTGCTGTCTTAGCTGCGATGACAATATTTGCTCCATCTTTTGCAGCCTTCAATGCAATACTTTTTCCAATTCCTCTTGATGCTCCGGTAATGAAAATTGTGCGCCCGGCAAGTTTTCTATTTTAAATATCCACACATTGTACAATCATTTCGCTATGTAATACATAAATAATACAATGGCTATATTAATTAACATTGTAAGGCGAAAAAGCTAAATTTCATATAAAGGATGACGGATAGAATTATGTTGTAATATTTTATTTAGCTAAACATAGCAATGTAGAATAAAGGAACATATTTTTGTACCCAACCTGTTAAATTTCTCTAAATCAAGAGCTCGGATGTATTTTATTATTTTATTTTATTTTGTATATTATTTTATTATAAATATGTTAAAGTATTTGTTGTATTTTAAAGTCCTTTATTTAACTAATTTAAAAATATTTCCTACAATTTGTAGTACATACCCTGTGTTAATCATATTGTAAACAGATCGAGAAACTGACATAAGAGTTAACAATAGTTATATTTATCTTTCAATTAAAAAATGATCAGAACGAAGAAGAATTGTACTTTGATTCGAAAAATGTCACGGTTTAATGTCCAATTGTGTTATCATTACTACACATTACTATATACATATATATATTTGACAATATGGCGAAAACGTCATGAACAGTCATGAACAGTCATGAATAATAATGGTGGGGCTTGGGGCTAGTATCCTGTAAATGAAAATGGATAAATTTTACGTTTATAAATTTAAGCGTGACTAAAATAAAATTAAAATGACTAATTAGGACTAATGAGAATCAAATATCAGTATTATTTTGTAGGATTTTTATCTTTATTCATGTCATTTACATACATTTTATAAACATCGTAATTTGTTTTTATGTTATGTATTTACATGCTATATATTTACATATATTTATGAGACTGAGAAATACTTCATAAAAGATACATTGTTTGGAATAAAGTATTTATTCGACAATGTCATTGTCGTCACTTGATCAAAACTGATCAAAACTGTTGTTAGTGACAATAACAATCTGTATAGATAAAGATTTTGAATGTTTACATTATAATCTTTATATAAATAAATAAATTTTTCAATAATCTTATTATATTATCTAGTATAAAGATATTGTAAAATAATTTGTATATATATACATATATATGCGTCGAATTGAGGTTATGTTTATACCGGTACAGCGATGTGTGGTATATTCTGTTATCTTTCACAAAACCATGAAAAGTGCACACAAGTACCAAACGAGGTATTACATTATTTAAATATGTTAACAATAAACTGAGATAAGTAAACATACAGAGGCGTAAAACATTACTTTATGTTATTTCTTACAAACAGTGGAATTCTTGTAAGGACTTAATATATGCTCGTGGTCCTGATAAAACAATAGAGAAAACTGAACATTTGACTCAGGATTGGTTTGGATACTTTCATGCTTCTGTGTTATGGATGCAAGGTTCTAAATTAAACGAACAACCTGCCATAGATTCTGGTGGTAACATTCTTCTTTGGAACGGAGATATATTTTCTGGAGATTTGGTAACAATCTTGCATCGCATAACTGTATTAATTATATTACTATTTTATGTGTAAAAGTTCTATTAACTTTATTTGTTTTTAGGCACAAGATACCATATCTGATACCAATGTAGTATTAAGCGCTCTCCAATCATCTTCGAACATCATACCTGTGTTTCAAAAAATACAAGGCCCATACAGCTTTATATACTTTCAAAAGTCAACCGATACTCTGTATTTTGGCAGAGATATTATAGGAAGGCACAGTTTGCTTTTAAAAGTGAATACAGATGACGATAGTTTGACTCTAACATCCGTTGCCAGCAAAGAAATAAGTGGAATCACAGAAGTTCCTGCAATCGGAATATTTGCGATAAATTTAACTAGCTCGAGAGTGAATCTTTCCTGCTATCCGTGGAGGGAGCCAGACTTGAGATTCACAGACATCATCGAAACGTTAGAAACACGCTTAAACGTAGACATTAATATTAGAAAGACTGTATTGGAATTTAATACTTCGACTGATTTGCATGTGCATCCTAATATCAAAGATTTGGAGTATTTAGAAAACAGTCCCTGTCTTGATAATTTTTACAAAACGTTAGAATATTTATTAGAAAGTAAAGATGTATGCGAAAGAGTAGATCATTTGTCGCACCTTCTCCACGAAGCTGTAGAAGTTAGAATAAAGAAACAGCCAAAATTCTGTAAAACGTGTGTACAGTTAGTTCTAAATGGAGAAAAAGTCGCATGCAACCATGCAAAAATAGGCGTATTATTTTCTGGAGGTTTAGATTCTGCGATTTTAGCGTTAATTGCAGACAAATATGTATTGCAAAACGAATCCATCGATTTGATCAATGTTGCATTTGAAAAATCCAATGCAAACAATGGTAAACGAAATATAGAAGATCAGTATAATGTTCCCGATAGAAAAACGGGGAAGCAAACGTATGCAGAGCTTTCAAAGATTTGTCCAAAGAGAAAATGGAATTTTGTAGAAGCAAGTATCGTTAATATTGAATCTTTATTCGTAATTTATGGATAGATAATAATATATCTTTTCATGATGTTTCAGGTGAACGTTAGTCAGATAGAATTGCACAAATATCGTTCTACACGAATTTGTAATTTACTGTACCCGCTTTGCACCGTACTAGACGAAAGCTTAGGTTGTGCCGTATGGTTTGCAAGTCGAGCAAAAGGTATAATCGATGGGAGTGCTAACGTCTACGAATCACCTTGTAGAGTACTTCTGCTAGGCATGGGAGCAGATGAACTGTTTGGCGGATACATGAGACACAGGACGATATTGAGACACAAGGGGTGGGATGCTTTGGCACAAGAGTTAAACATTGAATTGGCTAGAATTTCTGAAAGAAATTTGGGCCGTGATGATCGCATCGTCTCTGATCACGGGCGACAATCTAGGTTGCCGTATTTGGATGAAAATATAGTACAATATGTTCAACAATTGAAACCGTGGGAAAGGTAAATTGAATAACACAGGAATGATGTTAAGAACGATAAAATTGTATCTTCAAATTGTTTATAGGTGTTATCCAATAGATAAAATGCCGTCGGGTTTAGGAGATAAATTATTATTACGTTTGGTGGCATGTAAGCTCGGTTTCCAAAATACCGCGAATTTTCCTAAAAGAGCTTTTCAGTTTGGGTCTCGAATTGCTAATAGTAAGGAAAATGCAAAAGATGTATCGGACCGCTTGTGAAACGATGGTATGGCGGCATAATTTTATTTAGATACCGGTAAATGAAATTACAGGATATCTAATGTTAAATTTATTTGTTTATGTTCATTTTAGATATTTTTGTAACGTCAAGTAAGCTTTGAAATAAATATATTCAATGGTTGAATTTTGAAATTGCTAGAACAATAATGATACTTGTACATAAGTATATGATAAAAAATGTTCAGAATTGTTTGAAATTGAAATAGGCATCGAGAGATTTACAATATACAATGAAAGATTAGTGCCTCGTGTGAATAAATTATAAACAAAATATGACAATTTGTTTTTAAATATATGTACCACAATTATGAGTTTTAAAAATTAAAGTCATATATACTCGGAATTGTTGCAATCTACCTCGAAAATATGACTAATTTCAGTAAGTCTGTGATAGTTTTGTATGCGTTACAGATTTTCTCTGTGTTTTATATGTTTGAACTCGGTATACGCTTGTATCTTATAAAAATATTTTTTTAAATCTTATACAATTTTTGACAGTATATGTAAATAAAATAAATCACAGAAATAATATATTTTGTATCGTTTACTTGATCTATACTTAATTGCAATTTGTGTATAGCTACTGGAAGGAACATAAATAACATAATGATTACACTTCTTGGAAGAGTGGTATTAGAGGAAGTATGAGGAAGTTGGAGCCTCCAACTTATCGTTTGTGGAATATGACGTTTCATCCTTGTACACTGAGAATTTGGTGTGCCGTACTTTCTTAGCGATTCGCTTCGTTTTGCGAACACATAGTACGTTATTAATAATTTGGCGGCACTTAGTGCGACCAACCTTCATGCCCTGTAAAACTTGGGGGTCCTTTCCGATGTCCTGCATAAGAGCAAGAAAATTTGGCGCGACCGACAGCGGAATATTGTTTTCGGCGAAGAAAGCCGCATATTTAATTTCCGCAACTTTTATACTCTCCTTAAGGGAATCAGATGAACCCTGCCCTTCGTCGAATCCCTTACCCACCAACTCTTCCGACACAGGTGCATCCACCACGCTTAGCGTTGAGCCGCTGTTGTCTAAACTACTGGAGTGGAGCATTTGCTCCATATTTTTTACATGCACCTTCCTGGACGAATGCTTTCGTATTTCTGAAAGCCCACACTCGAAGATTTTATTGCAGGCTTTGCAAAAACATTTCGACTTGTCCGAAGAAACCTCTTCCAACCAAATTTTGAGGGAATCGTCAGCGTCGTACCAATGACGCTGAAATCTCTTCTTACATTTCTTCACAGGTCCACGATCCATTGTTTATACAATCACAACCTTACAATTATAAACACAAAAAACGTATAATGAGAAAGACAAAGAAAGAGAGGGAGAAAAATGGACAGAGACTGAGACCGTGAATCTACGATACGTATAAGTAATACGCGACGACTATCTCAATTATTGTTCACACGCGACTTCCTTTCCCTGTTCGTACTTACATACGTTCGTATTCCTACGAAATGCTAACTATTTTGCTGTTTTTGGCGAAGAAAACTTTTTAGTATTGTTGTACATACAAGGTAACAGATGTATTGTACATACAATTTCACATAACAAAATTTGTTACTGTCTTTTGTAAGGTTTTTAACGAAATCAAATAAGCACCACATTAATTATTTAATAAATCACAACCAATATTGCGTTAATATTACATTTATTTAATAAATTCATTATTCGTAAAAATTAATTACAAAAAAGGTTAGAAATTGTTTTTACGAATTTTTCTTGTAATTATCAATTATTCTTGAAAGTCGAATAAATACCGAAACAAAAAGTTTAGCAGTGATTACATAAAATAACAAAATGATGTCAGAAAATACAATGTCTCCGGATACGGAATTACGAAAATTAAGATTCCGGGAATTGTATACACTCGGACGGATATTGAATCTATCAGATTCATGGAAGAAATTGATGGCGGTTGTACCAAAAGATGATACATCGGATTTTCCTAAGTTCACCGTTGATCACTTTAGGTAATATTATAAATTTATTTAATCAATTAATCTGTAACGGAGCAATTCATTTTCTCATCTTTGCATAGTATGATCGAGCAAGCAGCACAACAACAGAAGAGAAATGCGGCTGAAATATTTCTATCGGAATGGGGAACAATGGGTAAAAAGAGACCAACCTTAAGCACTTTGTTGAGACTTTTAGTAAGAGTAGAATTGTTTAGAGCCGCTGATTATGTAGCTGGAGACATATTAAAAGGTATAATCGATCGACTGTTATTATAGGATATAAAGACTTTGATTATTAAGGTATTATATTTAACCGATATCTTTTTTTGGTGTTATTAAATAGAGAAACTTCCAGAACGACCAAAATGTGGGCCGCCAGCTCCTGTAGATATTTCAGATGACATTATAAAAAGATTGATAGAAGAGCAAGACGAATTACAGGAAGTTGGATGCATCGAAGTCTGTACATTCCAATTAGCTTCCAGAAATGATGATAATAAAGAGATCAATCCTAATGCAATGAACAAAGGGACTGATAACAGTTCTGCAGAAAAAAATATGCAACCTACAAAATTAATCTCTACAAAAGAGAAACATAATGTGAACATTTTGCAGAATGATAGATATATTCATGTTCGACAAAGACCCAACGAAAAGATGTCTGATTTGATTAAATTTAGTACAGAACAAAATGTGGGATCGGTATCACCTCTAAATGTATCTGATGCGAATAATTTGCAACACGATTTTGCATACCGAGAGGTGTCGTCTCGAGTTTTACCTGCCATTTTACATGAATCCAGCCAAAGTGTTATATTAAACAAGGAACTGTCCTCTAGTGAACTTCCAGTTTGTTTAAAAGATAATACGGATTTATCGAATAGTATTTCTAGCAGTAGTCAAACGAATGAAGCATTACATTCATCTAACTTAAATATCAATGCCTGTGAAATAGCTTCTGCCGAATTACCTCAGTGTGTTGTAGAACTATAGGAAAATTCTACTAGTATAGATAGCACTGTTGATACGACAAATAATGAAGATGTATAGCAGAATGTATTTTGAATCTAAGAATTGCCAAATGCGGGATTGGAGTACAGTAATTTTTTTAACTTTTTGATCAAATAAAAAAAAATTGTAAATATTGTTGATTAATTTAGAATGTAAGTGGTGAAATAATTGATAACATTATAAAATAAGGAAACCCATGCCACTTAAACGGTTGTTAAATCTAATAAAAATGTTCAAATCTAAAAAAAATTTCAAATCTCAAATTTCTAAATTTCAAATTTCCAAACATCAAATTTTTTAATTTCAAATTTCCAAAGTTCAAACTTTTCGTATGGGCGGCGTCAGTGCGTGGGACCAGCAGTGTCAAAGTTAAAAAATAAATGTTGTAATATAATATAATACAATATAATTGAGCGCTCTCGCCGTCAAGTGTTTGCTCGCTGCCAACTGAACGGAAACGACAACAAAATCGGCGCCGCGCTCAACGTGTTAAAATACTAGTAGCTGCTTCTCTTTTTTATAATATATTTGTAGTTCTGTACATTTAATTTCAATATAAATATTATATTAAAAAACCACATATTTTCTTACACTGTTATATACAATAATAATTCAATAATATACTTTTTAGTGAAATATCACGGCGGTGTTTACAATTAAATTCATCAATGCACAGGAACTTTTAAAATACATCACATTGTGCAGTAATATATAAAGTGGATGCAACGAAACTTGTGACATACATTAATAGAGAGATTTATTAAGTCTTATGAAAATCGAATATGAAATACAGGAATCTCTAGTAAAAAAAATGTGGATATGTTTACCATCTATCCATCGCTATTGTTACTTTGTTTCATGGCAAAGTAGGCGCTTTGAAGTTCTTTAAGATTACTTTCTAATGTTGCAACCTCGTCGTATCGGCAATCAGCTCTAGCTTGCTTGATGTAAGCTCGAAGATTGCTCATTTGTTCGATTATGGGATCCATAGAAGAAGGCATCATTGGAGTAACATTGGAGGGACCCCAACCTTGGGACTGATTCAGTAAAACTGACGGCTAAAAATACCATGGGTTATTTAAATTGTTGTAAATTATATATGGTTAAGAAAAAAAATAGAAACTATTACCTTATCTTGATTGTTTTCTTTTACAGAAGGTCGAACATCGCTATTCCATACTTCTTTTTTACGTTGTTCTTTAGATTTTTCTCTTTGTTCTTCTTCCAATTGCCTTTCGTACGCTATTCTAGCTTCCAATCGTTTCTGACGTTCATTTTGTAACTCTGTGTACCTCTCTGGCGAAGGCAAAGCTTGCACGCTCAGCAATTCTTCTTTTAGGAATATCATTGCAGATACTCTGACCATATGATGCAACCTTACTTCCTGTTCTTGCGGAGGACTTTCCACGCACCTTGTTCCAAGTACTGAAATTCTTTTACTGATCAAGTCTATGTTTTCTCCTAATTTTGCAATCTTTACTCTCAAGGCTTGAGCATCTTCTAAATTATACGTAGATTCCCCTTCGCTGAAAAATATCTCTTAACTTTGTACCAATATACTTGTGTGGATGGATTATTATTTATAATAATTGAATAATATACCTTAAGGATTCCCACATTTTGTTATACATTTTCACGTGTTGAGAAGCCTCTTCCATGTATGCTCTCATCTTCTCGTAGAACTGACATACTATCGGTTTGTCAAAATGTTTTGCTTTTTGTTTCTCTCTCGCGTCAAGCAAATTCGCGCAATGCGTACAAATTCTGAAATGCTGTTCGCTACCTGCCGGATCATTAACCAAGGATAGTACGCTATTCAAACTACTACTGGATGGAGACCTAGCTAGCTTTGTAAGACCGATACCAGCGCGTACGATCCGTTCTGAAATTGGCCGTTCAGAAGTGGGAGATACTGCTAAGTCATCTTGCACAGACACAGGACTTGTCATTTTTTCTAAAAAGAAATAATCAATCTTATATGTACAAATTCTCTATTTTCAGTTTCAGAATTACTTACTCGCATCGTGTAAAGATAGAAATATTGTACAACTGTGGCACATAACAGCACCACAAAGTCTGCAGTGATGTTTTCTCCTTGCGACGTGAAAGCTTTTTGCACAAGTAGGACATAATTTCACATCCTTTTCATCTATCCATGGCACAATGGTACGCTCGTGAACTATTGTAAGAAAAAGAAAAATTCATTTATGGAATGGTACTGGGATTTAATAGCAGCTGTAATTGTAATAGTACCTTTTCTATCGACTGGATCGCTTGGTAAATTATTTAATAATTTATCTAATCTTATCAGAAGTTTATTCGTTTCTGTAGAATATCGTTCCAATCTCATATTTCTTACCTCCTTGAAATACTTTGTATGTGATTTTATTGCACCTAAAATTGTTTAATCGTATATAAATTGTATATTACACGATATTTCTCCTATCTTCGTAAGTGAAATTTCTCGTGTATTTAACTGGATACCTATTTCTTGAGGTCCCCAGTTGAGTTCCGGACTACGCTGCCTGTTGTGAGATATGTTTTCTACAAACGATTCCGATATCTCATCTTGCTTCAAAATTTTCTTTTTAGCTTTGCCAAAAAGATCTGAAAATATAGAAGTTTTGAATTATCGGGTCAATGCACTCGTTATTCAACACAGATACAAAAATCATTTTATTTTTACAATATCCATCATGAACAAGCAATGAAGTTGTTTTCAAGTGATTATTATAAGTAAAATTCACACCTTTGAGCGATTTTAATATCTCTGGATCATCGTTATGAAAATCTTCGAAATGTTTAGTCAATTGATGAGGTGTTTTAAAATCTGTCATACATATTGGACAAATGAATCCTTCTAACACTTCCTCGCTGTCGGCCATTGTGAAATACAATAATTAAAGAAGTTTCACTATCTTTTTATGTAATTTCTTTGCCATTTCATACACGTTGTTCGATCATTTGTAGGCGTCCATCTCGATCATTGATAGACAACGTGTTTTCTGAGCAGCCATATTGAATCTTATCAGCTGATAGAACTGTCAAAATGTTTATTTTTTTATTCCCTTATGGTTATGTTTTCAAACAAGATGAAAGAATATAACATTTATTAAAAATCGTAAAGATATATTTATTCATCAAATGTACAAATTCATGTTACTATCCATAACTTAGTACTATATAAATGTAATTAATTATTTTATAATTGAGGTTATTCAGTCTTAATTGTAATTCAATTATCTGATTATGTGCCCTTTCATCGAGATTATAAACAAAGATCTAAGTTTTCATTGCGACACTGCTATATCAAACAATTGATCAGCTAAAGTTCTAAATTCTTCCGAAGCTTCACAATGTTGTAAGAGATTGGAACTAATTTTTTCTTCGCCATAAAATGCACCAGCAATTGCACCAGTCATATTACCAATAGTATCTGTATCTCCGCCTAAGCTAATCTGAAAAGTAGAAAACATTTAAACCAAGATTAAGTTTCAAAATAGTATTAATTGAGAAGTACAGCGAAGCACCATAAATACTTACAGCATACTGAATTGCTCTTCTAAATGGATTGTCACTTTGTATACCTGTAATTGGTTTTTGCGCTTTTAAGAAACAAAATATTGCAGTAGGTACAGAATACAAAGCTGCAACACTGTTTCCAAGCTGTTGTATCACTTTCTCATCGTGCTGTCCATTGTCATTTTCAGTTATTAAAGATTTTACTACACCTAATTGCATTTTGTACGGTTGTGGTTCTGATAGACCTAAACTGCAAAAGACAGAAATTAAAAAAATGCTATTAATTTCATTATTAACTTAATACAATGTATATAATGAATGCTTGAGAAATAAATTTTCCTATGTTTATATTTTCTTTTGATACATTTTATAAAATGAATTGTTTAATAAAAAAAATCTTCGTTCTAAGGAGAAACTTAGAAAACATTTAAAAATGTAAAATATTTATAATGTGTTTAAAACATACCCTTCTTCATCTTTCTCTATCTTGTCCATTTTATCAATTAAATTATCAATAAAATTTGTTGTATTCAATTCTTCGCTAGGATTTAAAAAAAGACTTTGATGAATAGCCACTGCCTTCAAAATAGAAATCATATAAATTAAGACTCCAATCGTACAGATACATAGTTTATTTTAAATCCAATTACTTGTAAAATAGCACCGTCTATTCCAATTTTATTTGTATGGGTAAGCTCGGTTGCTCTCCTTACTGTATCCAAAAGTTTATTATAATCCTTATAACAAAACAGTGCGATAGGTGCGATTCTCATTGCTCCGCCATTTCCCCATGAACCTTGACCATTAAACTGATCTTTTGCTGGACTTACAACATCTACAAATTTGTTACCCCGTAACTTCTGGAATACCTTTAAAATTTTCAGGCTTCAGATGAAGATATTCTTAACACCAGTGATTATACGAACAATATATTCTTAATGTCAGTAATCCAACATTGTACCGTTACAACAGCAGGCCCGTAACCTCGATTGGGTTCCTGGTAATAGCTCTTAACGAATTTCTTGGCAACATCGACAATGACCAATTCCTTCAACTCGACCAAAGATTTGGCTACAGAATAAGTCATAGCAGAGTCATCTGTAAACTGTATGACAGGTGCTATACAGTTAAAAAATATTTGGTATCAAAATCATATTCTTACATGTTTGTATTATACGTTGAACATTTTGTTTACATATTTTTACCTTTGAACTGTGGTCCTTCCAATTTATCAAACGATTGTTGCAAAATTATTTTCATACCATTTGACAACGATTCTTCGTTTTCGTAAGGACTACCTAAGCAATCACCGATTAAACCGCCAAGCATAGAACCGCGAAATTTACTTCTCAATAAGGATAAATCCATTTTTGCCATAACCTTTGAAGTTTTGTCAATTTCTTGACTAAATTACTAAATTCAAAAGTGTGTCTACACTTTAATGTATGGAAATTTGAATTGGGTTTGAAATCTACAGATGAACAGTCTGAGTCAAAGTATACCGAAACAAATATTTATTGCAAACAAAATTTTTATTCAATAGATAAGGGATTATTAATCATACACATATATGTACGAATAAATAAATATTATTGAACTATGTATGTGTGTTAATAGGTTGTTCATGAAATCTTGAGATGTCTCTGCTGGCATTCTGTGAGAATTCAAAAACAGAAACTCAACTAGGTTAGTGATGGACCGGTTGGGTGTAAAAGTGTGAATAGTTTATTATGATTTGATGATTAATTATCATAACAGCGTGTTGAATTAGAAAAACAATATCATGTAAGTTTACAATATTTCTTTTTTATTACGATAACAACGTTCGAATGGCGCCGCCGCGCCGTGAGAATCGATCACGAATTTTATGAGTTTTTTTAACACTGAAGATATGTTGGAAGTTTGTGTTCTTTTGAAATAGAAACAAATACGTAAATTGATTTTTGAATTAATTTACGAGTAAAATGTTTGTGGTTAACTTATTGATTATTTTACGATATACATGTTAGGGATCTATTTTATCGCAGCAACGTTCAAACGACTTTCAAACGATCTCTTGCAAATTAAAATAAATTATAACCTTAAATTCGATTTTTTCATTTGTACGATATATTTAACTCATCCTTATCCTTTATTTCTTGAAGAAATAAACAGTTTTCGTAATGGAAATCCAGAATTCTCTTGTTTGAATCACAAAAGTATACAATCTTCCTCTCACCATTTTCTTTCATTCCATCACAGATACATAAAAAAAAAAAAAACAAAAACAAAAACAAAAATAAAACAGACAAAGATGGATCGCTATTTAAATACTTTGTACTGTAACTGATATGCCATTCAGATGGATAAGGGTTTATTTAAAGTACATAGTAAAGGAAAAAGGAACAAGAAAGCAGATTGGATGTAGTTTTGGTCGAAAAGGATCGAGGAGTCGAAGACGCGAGAAGGAGAGCGTCGATTGGTCGAGCCAGAGGATGCGTGGTCCGCTCTGACCCGGCCACCATCCAGTCTGCCGCCGACTGCGTAGTAGCGTGGTTCGTTGTGTTACATCGGTAGCTTTCAGTTCTCGCGCGACGCCACTGGCTCGGCAAAACCGATGTTAAACGAACGTCGCGATTGTGCGTACGCGACATGACATAATAACGCGTACCTTTTGGATGGACACTTCAATATACACGGTGTCGGGAAACGAGTCGCACCGGCACTCGGTCAACGGAGACAAGGTGTTACGGTATGCCGGTGCTGGGACCAGCCTGACTCTTTGCTCCTCTTTGGAACCTCGCGGCAACCCCTCGATCAGGGTCATCCACCCTGCTCTCCAGTCGCTTCGCGTGTTCGTCTTATCCTCTGAACGTGATCCTGGCACCGTGTTCTCCTACCTGGACGTCTACGACCCCCTTGTCGACGGATTTCCGGTACAGCTAGCAGTCTTGGCGGAAGGTAAGCGACTTCTGTGATATTGACACGAGATATTTACATGAAATATCGTGTTACGTGCTATTATAGTTTGGTAAAACGCTGTTTGTCGCGGCGATGATCGAATGACAGTTGTTCAAGATTATAACTTGGAAATTGACAGTTTAAATTTATTTTCAAACTATTTCCTAGGTGTTTATCGTAATTGACTCGGTTCGGTCGTTTGACGGTTAAGTAGATATGGATTGAGGAGGTGTTTCGATCTGTTTTGCGCGAAGTCAAGTGCGTTTGAATGGAAAATGGGGGTTATGTGTCTTTCTTTAAACATCCATGCTCGACAGCGACCGTTACTTGTTTGGAAAACTTAATTTAACTAATTTTTAGTTAAAATAGTAAGTATGAGCCATAATATCGTTTTCGACAAATTATTTTTGAATTATTTTCAATTTCTTGATTTATTTCTACGGCGTTCTGTGCCTTCCGTTATACTTTTTCGTAACAAAATGACCGCCATTTCAATTTCAAATATACTCTTCTTTACCATACTCTCATTTATTCTATCAAAACGTCAATTATAATTAAAAAATTAACAATTTTGTTGCGCATAGGTTAAGTAATATTAACTATTGCTTCTGTTAAGCGTTAATAAGATAAGAACGAACGAGAAAGAAAATAATTTGTATTATTTGTCGTTCGAAACTGAAAATCGTTCGAAATTTTAACGATGTTGAAGATTAATAGCCAGTTTCCAGGTGTAACCGTTACGTAATGTTATTTTACCGTTCATATCTCTCTGTCCTGTGCATTCTGTAATAAATTAACCGTATTGTTCCCAATAGGAAACGGTGTTCTATAGGGTCGTTCGAGCTCTGTATCTGTTCGTAACGATCAATTAACTTTTGCTCGATTTATCGTGCGCCATAGACCGATATCTCAATGCACAACATCCCCTTTTCCACAAGTGATTAACAGTTCGAACCAGTCTATATTGCTTTTTCCTACGATTTAAGAAAATAAACCGGGACAAATATAATCCGGTAATATTTCTGGCCTGGTGTATCAAATATTTAAAAGCGTCTTCGAAGATAGATCGGCACAAACGATCCTTTAATCGTCGTAATTAAGACTTTGACGATCGGTATTTAATTACAAATTTTAGTATTTAGTTAACGATTGGTAGAATTAGTCACTTTTCGCTGATTTTATTAATGTTAATTTTTGTTTATTTCGTCGAGTACTAATTACAATTCAAAATTTACTCATTTTAGCGCGTAAAATGTAATTTTATCATTAACAGGAACGTTGGTTTTTTTTTTTTTTTTTTTTTTTGGAGGTTTAATTGATTATCCACGTGTAATCGGTGCTCCGGTTGGTCGACGGAAGCCACGGCAGCGTGACAAAGATATAACCAAAGGATTTATGGACATGCATCGCAATGGAAAAGCGATTTGCTCGGTGATTTAACCCCGGTGTACCTAATTTCTTGCACGCATGGTATTCGGTTTACTTCACGGTCTATTTTTGATGGTACCAAAGCTATCTCAACATTTACATCCGACAATGAACGGTTAAAATCGTCCTCCAATGGAAACGGATAACTTCGATTATTGATAGTCGGCGATTAATTATTAGCAATAATCGATTCTTCAAGGTATCTTCTTTCATAGTATATTTATAGACGTAATACAGGGAAAACGCGGGATGATTTAAAACGATTAATTCTAATAACTTGAATGATATTATATTACGATACATTTGTATCGATAATATGAATGTATTTCAATATTATTAATTACAATTCGAAATGTAATAATATCAAAATTTTTATTTTAATAACTCGAGTAATGTTGGACACGTCAGTCAGCGGTGACTGACACCCGATATTTTTTACAGTTAAATAATCGAGAAAAAGAAGTGTGAAATAAACCGCGGATAGCGATAATATTAAGTTAATAATGGTGGGTATCGAATTGAAAGATAAAAATTTGTGTACGTCCGTTTTCATGGTGACACTGAACGTGTTAATTATCCAAGTAATTAATACCGATTGCAATTCGAAACTCAAACATTTCGAAATTCAAGATTCTAATGTATACATATGCAAAAGGTTACTTTCAACAGATCAGTTGATAATATTCTCGAAAAATCGAAAATCCAGGGTTTTCAAAAATAACTTCTGTTTATTTAAAGACTATTCAAAACCGAATAGTTGTAAAAATAAAAGAAGATTTCTGATACCGGGTCGGTGGAGAATGAACAAATTTTCGATAAAGAACCAAGACCAATAATATATGATAACATGAAAATACAAGAGTTCCCTCGACAGATTTTCCATGTAATTTATAGAAATTACGCAAGCCGTTAATTGCGTTCTTCATTACCTACTTTTATGCAACCTCGTTCGTTACGAGAGTCCAAGGATTTCTTCTGATTAAATCAAAGAAAATGAAGAGAAGAAACTGACCTGTGCTGAAATGAAATATTTATCGATGCACTTTCTATAAATACTTAGATATTTATCACGTGGGTCATTGATGACTCACAGTGTTTAATAATAAAAACTAACATTAATATTAGTAGGATTATTATTAATATTAATAATCAGGTGAATCGTCTTGGGTATAATTAGCTTACAATTAGTATTAGTACTAATTAAGGTATTAAGTAGGTCATATTACTATTCATTAGGAAGATTAGTATTAATATTAATACTAATTAGTATTAATACTAATACTGGATAGGCCATATTGCTATTAATTAGTAACATTATTATCAATTTTATTGATACTAATAGTTAGGTGAATCATCTTGGGTATAATTAGCTTAGTATTAGTACTAATATTAGGTATTAGGTAGGTCATATTACTATTACTTATGTTAGTAATATTAGTATTAATATTAATACTACTGATAGCATTTCTAATGAATATTATTAATAGTTAAAAATAAAAGTTATCATTGCTGTATCTAATAATTAGACCGATTTGGTGTTATTAATTAGAATATCAACGTGTCTAATTATACAGTATTGGGTCTACTTATGAATAGAAATTCGTGATTTACGTAAGGTGTAGAGAACTTTGGCTACGAGGAAAATTTGTACAGCCAGGATATTATAATTTGCTTGAGGTGTTGTCGTAAATAACCAAGTGTGTAAACAGTTATTCAAGTTCAACCCGTTTGCGTATTTTGTCACTCCTACGTGCTGGCACAAGATCCGCCAGTTTAATGCATTTTTAAACACCCACCCGTTTCTCTCTCTCTCTTTTTTTTTTGTTTACCAACAATCCTGATGAAAAGAAAACACTTCCTTATCGAAGCACGCGTGGGAGGCCATGTGTGATAGGATAATCGAAGAGATCTGGCTATTAGATATTCAATTTAACCAGTTTGAGTATTAAAATTGGGAAAAATTGAGTATTTGGGAAATTTAAATGATTGGGAAATTTGCAACTAGGGAATTAGTTAATTACTTAATTAATAAATTAGGAAATTAGTAAGTTAGTAAATTAAGAAATTATTAAATTAGGAA
Organism: Stelis phaeoptera; assembly: GCA_943735885.1. Lineage (NCBI taxonomy): Eukaryota > Metazoa > Arthropoda > Insecta > Hymenoptera > Megachilidae > Stelis > Stelis phaeoptera. Next base: position 13,623,571 of record OX030932.1, on the reverse strand, counting down.
ATTAGGAAGTTACTAAATTGTGAGTTTAGGAAATTACTAAACTGGGAAATTAGTAAGTTAGCAAATTAACAAATTATGAAATTACTGAATTGGGAATTTAGCAAATTACTAAATTAGGAAATTATTAAATTGGGAATTTAGGAAATTACTAAATTAGGAAATCAGAAATTATTAAATTAGGAAATTAGGAAGTTACTAAATTAAGAATTTAGGAAATTACTAAACTAGGAAATTAGTAAGTTAGTAAATTAACAAATTAGGAAATTACTGAATTAGGAATTTAGCATATTACTGAATTAGGAAATTATTAAATTGGAAAATCAGTAAGTTAGTAAATTAAGAAATTAGGAAATTACTAAATTAGCAAATTAACAAATTAGGAAATTACTAAATTACCAAATTAGGAAATTTAAATACTGAAATATAGCAAATAACTGTTTAAACTATAATTCAACGTTACAGGTATCGTATTATCATAAAAATGGATCGGAAGCCATTTTTCCGCTAATGTTATATCACAGTCTTATCAGCTTCCATCTTATCATTTAAAAATATTACAATCTGAAACTTCTGGGACGTTGAATTTAGATGCAGTAAATCAGTTTGCGAAACTCGGTTTCACACTGTGAAAAAAAATGGAACAATAATCGAAGAAACAGAATGCCATTACGGGCGATCTCTTTCGCGAAGTGTATCCAAGTACTATCTTGAAACTCGTTTGTAAAAAGGGGGTCGATGAAGGGCGGGTAGAGGGTGAATTTAAGCAGAGCGTTGAAATTTATTCCGGAAATTCGCGCATTCACTGCTTCTGCCAAATCAAAACTTTATATAACTCCACGCGGTTCTAGATACAAGGTAAACCAGGCTATGTGATCATCGATTACGTACATTACCTGAATACAAAAAAAAAAAAAAAAAAACTGTTGTATTCATCGATCGTACAAAGCGGCACGCAGACTGTTGCTGGTACGATTTCTTTCTTTGTACTCTTTTTTTTTTCCCATACGTGTTGCATCAAAGTATTTTATACAGAAAACAATTCGTTTCGCCTCGCTTTTCTATTTTAACGGCTTTTATCGTCGGCCAATTTGTGCTAGGCGAAACACAGAGTTGCAAGCCTGGTGTACGTACTCGAGGAAACTGGTACGTTCCGCTTTTGTGAAGCTTTATCAAGCATTGTTTTGTTTAACGTTCATCGTGGATGAAATTGCCTTGGAACAGAGTGTAATTCTCACGTGAATAGTTTGAACAACCGTGAAGCGGGTAGATAATAGAAGATAGGTCATGTATACATTCGTTTCTTGATATGGTTAGAAACGATCGAAAAGCATTCGAATGACATTCCTTTTGATATTCATAATAACTATAGTCATTTTTTTTTACTGGGTAGCTATTTTATATTAGTAGTTATATAGTCACGTGTTAATTAAATACTAATGGTATATTAGCTTAGTCATGTATATTATTGTTAATTAGTAACATCAGTATTAATATTAATACTAATTGATAGCATTACTAATTAATATTATCAATTATACTCATTGTAGTCATCTTGTATTAATGCAAATATTAGGTATTAGGCAGGCCGTATTTACTGTTAATTAGTAATATCAGTATTTATATTAATACTAATGATAACATTACTGATTTTATACTACTAGCATTACTAATTAATATTATTAAATATAGATAACTATGGTCACTGCAAATAGGTAGGTCATATTACCGTTAATTAGTAATATCAGTATTAATATTAATACTAATGATAACATTATTGAAATTTATACTACTAGTATTACTAATTAATATTATTAAATACAGATTAAGGTTACAGTAATAACAATTATACTCGTCATAGTCACTTTGTGTTAAATAGTTATGGTATACTAAAGATGGCTATAGTCGTTATAGGTATCTCTAATTAACACCACAGTAATGGTAATTATAGCAATTATAGTTGGTAACCACTAAATAATTATAATGTACTAATATAGTGACTATAACTTCCATTGGTACAATAATAATAAGAGTATTAATTAAACAATCACGTTTAATTAATCAGAAATGTCGAACTGTAATTGTTAAGTCAACAAAAATACATTTTTAAAATAGACATTTAGTTGAGTAAAAAATGGTTCGTTTGCTTTGTTCACTTAAATATCTTGGTTATTTCAAACGATACGAGAAAATGTTACGTATAAAAATTATAAGGCTTAAGAAGCTGCATAATGTGATGTAAATGATGTTCTTGTAAATTGAGGCGCAGAGAAGATAATGTCTAATTATTTATGCCCCATTTCGATAGATTATCATATTCCGAGTATAAAAGCATTGAGGTGCATCTGTCCTAAAACTTACCGTTGCTGAGATATTTAATTTTTTTCATGAATAATGAAAGTAGTGGAATGAAAAAACTTAAATATCTCAGCAACGGTAAGTTTTAGGACAGATCTTAGTTCTTTTATACGCAGAATATGCTGATCTATCGAAATGGAGTATAAAAAATTAGACATTCCATTTAAAAAAACAAAAGTGACCGCTATATCTTCTCTGCGCCTCCATTTACAAGAACATAATTTATATCACATTATGCACCTTTTTAAGCCCTATAATTTTTATAAGTAACATTTTCTCGTATTGTTTGAAATAACCAAGATATTTAAGTACCTCGTAAATCAGGAATGGTGGACAAATAATCGAGTAAAAGGGATTCTTCCATCGGAGAACCATCATCAAATATTTCGAAGCGTTGGGTATCGTATATCTTCTCGGAATAGGTTGTAGCGTGTGTGGTTTGATACGAAATAATGGAAAGAAGTGGAAATTTGATTTTGCCATTCTGTATCTCAAAATCGAAAGGAATTTTAACCCTTTGCGAACGGAGCACTATTAATCTTAGCACAGTGAGCTCACTGAATAAGTAATAATTCCTTTCTTTAAAATATTCTCTTTGTGTCAAAAGCACGGGACAATATTTATTAATTTATAAGTTTCCACCACTATTCGGTATCCGCAAAAGGTTGGAATCTCGTTGAAAGAAACGGAATATTGAATTGTGTTATAATATTCGTTTCGATAAGTTTGTTATTTTAATGAAACAACATAAAGGAATACAGTGAAATACGTTGTTTGGTTTGTTACCGAATGGACGATATTGGAAGGATTCGAAAATGTTACCGAAAGAAATGAAATATTGAACTGGTATCGATTCCTGAAAGAAGGCAGCGATGCATGACGAACATCCGCCCGTTTATTGCTTTTTTCTCCTTTTTCCTCCTTTGTTCTTTTATAACGCACATTTATGACATTGTGTTTGATTCAGTAGGCGTTAACCGAGTGACTCGAAATATCGCCAACCAATACATCCTTGCGTGCGATGTTGTTCACAAAATTCATTCAGAATTTGTTAACGCTTCGCTTGCGACAGTGATCGATACCTTAAACAAACATTTGAATAACTATGACTATTGTACTAATGACAATAAGTTGGTGCCAGTGATTGACGTCTCAATTTTCATTTATTTAAATACACTTATCCCCTGATTTACACGGTTTTTAAAATAATGAGATTTAAAGAAAGAAAATTTCTGCAGTCATTGTTTAATTTGGGGGATAGGTGTAATTAGCAAGGGAAAGAATTGAATAGGTAGACAATTGAAAGTTAACTGTTTGTATTCTTAGTGCCTTACAATTAATTTAATTAATACGTTGGCTGCCACGGGGGTCACCGGTGACTGGCACCCGAAATTTTGTACAATCAAATAATTACTAACAGAAATGATAAAATAAACCACGGATAGCGTTAACATTAAGCTGATAATGCTAGCTATCGAATTGAAAAATTAAATTTGAAAATTAGTTGATTGTATTGTTAATAATTAGGATTTCAGCGTGTCTGACTACCCACGTCCGTTTTCACTGTGGCAGTCAACGTGTTAAGTAATTGAGAAAGAAAGGAATCGAATAGGTAGCAAATGGAAAGTTTAAATTTGAAAATTAACTCTTTGTATCCTTAACAGTTTGACTGTTATGGAGTCACCAGTGAACAACGCTTCAGGTTTAATTAAAAAAAAAAAAATTGACAAGTATTATTATTATATTAATAATCACAAGTAGAAAAATCGAAGGCTTACATTCGAGAATGAACTGTTCTTTTCCTTAGTAAATAAAATTTTACTAAGACTTATAACACACGTCTATTTCCAGCGTAAGCAACGTGCTAATGATCAATTTGAACGCGTGTCTGACCACACGCGTCCGTTTCCACTGCGGCAGAGGAAGTAGAATGAATTGGTGTTAGGCCAGACCACCGGGCGAACAAAACATCTGGGAAGCTTGGTTCGCGGAAGGATCGATTTTCATAGTTTTTCTTGTTTAATCGTCGGGGTTCGTTGTAGCCTCACGAAAATACTCGTGTGTAAATATTTGATCGTGAGTTCGGTTGGTCGTTTAGCGCCACGGTGCCAGACACATGGGACGCTTTTAAATCCATCATTTTATAGCGACACGCTGGAATTCGTTCCAGCTCTTCCGATACCAAAAGAATATATAAAATTTATAAACTCGCGTATCTTTGGTTCAACGTATTACATATTCCTTGTAAATTGAATAATTATTTCTTGTCGTTGGTTAAGCGGATTATAGAATAATAACAATAGTTTTATTCAGTATAAGGAAAAATTATGGTAATTGTACCTTCGTTATATTTAACACGTTGAGTGGCACAGTGAAAACGGAGGTGCGTAGTCAGACACGATAAAATACTAATTATTAAGGATGCAGTCGATTGATTTTCAAATTTAACCTTTCAATTGGGAAAGTACTAAATGGGGAATTTAGGAACTTACTAAATTAGGGAATTAGTATGTTAGTAAATTAAGAAATTAGGAAATTACTAAATTGGGAATTCAGGAAATTACTAAATTAGCAAATTGGGAAATTAGTAAGTTAATAAATTAAGAAATTAGGAAATTACTAAATTAGCAAATTGGGGAATTAGTAAGTTAATAAATTAAGAAATTAGGAAATTACTAAATTGGAAAATTACTAAATTAGCAAATTAGTAAGTTAGTAAATTAAGAAATTAGGAAATTACTAAATTGTGAAATTAGGAAATTACTAAATTATGAAATGAGGAAATTACTAAATGGGGAATTTAGGAAATTACTAAATTGGAAATTTAGGAAATTACTAAATGGGGAATTTAGGAAATTACTAAATGGGGAATTTAGGAAATTATTACTAAATTAGGGAATTAGTAAGTTAGTAAATGAAGTAATAAGGATGTTACCAAATTGGGAAATTCGGAAGTTAAGTAGAATCCAAGAGCATAGTTGATACACTCGATGTCTAACAAATGGTTTACCTTTTCTACTTGCGAAGCACATCTTCCAAATACGTTTCTTATTTTTGTATCACCTGGCAATTCTAGCTTTATTGGTTAACTTTATCGATCGGTTACCCACTTGGAAACTTTCTTTCGTGTCGCTGTGACACGGTAAAAGTTCAACTTTTAATTTATCGTATTCCGTGTCCCAAATAGAAGTACGTAACAGAGTATGGAACTCGGTTTCAAGAAGTATCTAACAGAAAATATAATCGTGAATCTATGTAGAAAATTTACACGAATTTGAGAACGCTTTGAATTTACTTATTAAATATTCCTTTAACAAAAGCGAAGAAATTAGAAGAATGGAAATAGTATATTAATCAATTAGAATAAATTTCAATTGAAATTAATATACTTACTCTTAAAATTTTGAATTCGGTTTGGTAAAAATAATAATATAATTCAATTAAATTTCTAATTAGAACAAAACAATTCTGTTTTACAGGAACGATCAGTTCCCGTTCGATCCGCTTCTCGAGGTAACCGGAAACGGAAAGTTGAATGAGAGAAGAAACGGAAAGCGGACGATTAAAAATAATGGGGAGGAATGATATAACGTTGGTGTGACGTTGAAAAGGGGGCTTGGAAATCCAAGATACAACTGTTGGTAAAGAAGACGATTTCATTGGCCTGGAGGAATACGAAGGGTTAACCAGGAATGGCTACGCCGCCGGATTCACCGGGACCGGAAGAGGCACTTTTCGACTTCGAGAGTTCGAGAACGAGGCAACAAACAACCAGGCCGGTCGCCCTCGAGGAACTTCTTCGGCAGACCAAGTTTTCCAGGCAGGAAATACGAGTGATGTACCGTGGCTTCAAGCAGGTAAGCGATGCTAAATAATGAATCTTAAAATACGAGTTGGTTATACTATGAAACGTGATACACGGAACCGGATGGTTTTCCCGGTATAACCAGAAGAGACGTGATTCATGCCTGAGATGCGAGGAATTCACTTTAATCTTCTTAGCTTAACCCTTTGGCTACTACCAGCCATTACTTATATTAATGGTATTAAATTCGTGAGGTAGCACGTGGTAAATGTGAATTTATTCGGATTTCGTTGGTATTAATATCGGTGAATTAAAAAGTTTGGGAATTAGTTAATTACTTAGTTAATAAATTTGGAAATTATTAAGTTAGTAAATTAAGGAACTAGGAAATTACTAAACTGGGAAATTACTAAATTGGGAAATTAGTAAGTTAGTAAATGAAGGAATTAGGAAATTACTAAGTTGGGGAATTAGGAAATCCTAAATTAGGAAATTACTAAGTTTTGGAATTAGGAAATCCTAAATTAGCAATTTAGTAAGTTAGTAAATTGGGAAATTAGGAAATTATTAAACTGGGATATTAGGAAATTATTAAATTGGGAAATTTGTAAGTTAGTAAATTAAAGGAACTAGGAAATTAGGAAATCCTAAATTAGCAAATTAGTAAGTTAATAAATTTGGAAATTCGGAAATTACTAAATTTGGGAAATAGAAAATTACTAAACTGAGAAATTAGGAAATTATTAAGTTAGTAAATTAAGAAATTACTATACTGGGAAATTATGAAATTACTAAATTGGGAAATTAGGAAACTACTAAATAGGGATTCTTCCAATTCAGGAATCTTCCAATTTAAACTTTCCACTTGTTACTTCTTCCAATTAATACAATTTGAATACCACAAAATTGATTAAACCGTGTAACTTCCGATTCTAAACTAATTTACAATCACAAAGCTATTAATTAAGGAGTTGCAATTAGATTCTTATTCGTCCTCAAGACAAGAATGATTTTTAGAAGAAAATTCGCTTCAGTTTCTATATCAATCGTGTCTATCCTCGACGTAGCCAGTCTCGCATCAATTTTCTTCGTCATAATTTTATTTGCATGAATATTCATGGAAAGCAGGGAAAACGTTCCAACGAGACCTTATTTCGAACAGCTCACGAACGACCTGGCCCGTTATGCATACGATGTTTTTTACCTCCGCTTAAAATATTCCTTAGTGAATCAACACCGTACCTTGTGCATTATTTCTCGGCTAATTTGTTGTTTTCAACATATATGAATATGAATTTTGCCAGACAGGATTAAACAAACAAGACGAATTTCAGCTTCTCCTTCTTGTATTTAATCAACCCTTTACATAGAAAAGAAATGAGCAAAAAATTTATGAAACTTATTTTATTCAAATACTTAAGGTGTAGTCGAAGAAAAATATTGATTAATGTAAGTCTCCGTTGAAGAGCAAAGTATTAATTGTAATTTATCTTTACATTTATCTCGGTTTATTTAAATGAATTTTATATAAAATCGAAGTATCTCTTTTGATCGTAACTCATTATTTCATTAAGTCGTTAGAGAAGTTGGAGATTATGGTACGTCCTAGTTTCGTGGAGTATCCCTGCACGTAACACGTTGTATGCATATATACTGGGTGAACTAATATAAACTTGGATCGTTTTAATATCTTCTGTTTATATTGACGCTATAAAAATAAAATCTCATTTGCACGGATATTATTCTGTTCGAGAGACGATGCACACTCTGATTGCGTACTGTACGCTCCCTTTATTAAATCACGTAACTGGGTCATGCAGGTCAATTTTCTGGTCTCGTGAATTTATTACCAAACACGGATATGTATACCTATGCATACGAGGGCAAATTCCCTTTCTGTAAAATATAAAGGGCGGCTGATTGAATCGTTGGATAAGATTTCCCATTATCATTTCGTCACGAATGAGATTCAAAGTTAAAAACCGTGATTGAATTCGATTATTATTAACCGTAACTTCTTTGTTAGGTTATGTTAGTTTTCTGATAATAATATGTAAGGTTAGATTATTGATGGAAGTAATTTCTAGGTTAAGTTACTAGTAACGATTCAAATTGTTAGATTATGTTATTGAGTTAATACTAACGCCTGGGTTGGGTTGATAAGTTAGGTTATCAACTTAACGCTAATTTTTAGGTTACGTTTGTTAGCAGTCATCGATGAAAATAGTGTTAGGTTAGGTTACTCATAGTAACCATATTTTTAGGTTATGTTATTGACTTGATATTAATATTTAGGTTAGGTTGTTATTGATAATTAGGTTTTTTTTTTATAGATTATGTTATCAATTTCGTACTAGCATTGAAATCAGGAAATTAGGAAATTACTAAATCGGGGAAATTGGAAATTACTGCATTGGGACATTAGGAAATTACTAAATTACAAATTGTGAAACTAGTAATTTAGTAAATCGAGAAATTATGAAATTACTAAATCGAGGAAATAGGAAATTACTATATTGGGAAATCAGAAAATTACTACATTAGTAAGTTAGTAAGTTGGGACATTAGGAAATTACTAAATTAGCAAATTGTGAAACTAGTAATTTAGTAAATTGAGAAATTAGGAAATTACTGAATTAGTAAGTTAGTAAATTAAGAAATTAGGAATTTAGTAAGTTATTAAATCGATAAATTCAGAAAATAAATGAGAAAGTTACTATATTACTCAGTTTCAAAGGATTGAAATTGACCACCCTGTACACACCGTACGAACGATTTTCGTCACTGGCTAGGCTTTGCCGCGAAACCGCAGGATTTCGCGTTTCGCTCGTGCGTCATTTTCGCGAGCCTAGCTTTTGCGATGCCTATAGAAACACACCAACTGCCACGTCAGTCGGTCGTAAAATATTCACGTAGCGTTTCAAGGGTGCTGGCTGGCTTCAAGGTTCACATTGCATCCAGTTGAACGCAAATATCGGGGTGCTACGGGTCGATACAAATACTATTTTCGAGTAGCCTGTAATTTCAAATTACAGGCGCGAGAACCCGCGTCTATCTATTTTGATTGGCAAATAAATCGCATCTTATCAATTCGATGCAAACAAATAGTTCTCAATTAAAAGATAATATCTTTAGAATTTTCATAAGAAACTTTATACCCGCAAAGTTTATTTCGTAAACTGAACAGGGGAATACTTTAGATTCCAGATGATAGATAGAAGTTTAATGAAAACAATTTGTTCCCAAGCGATTAATTAAACTAATTCCGTACTAACGATCGATTCTTGTTGTGAACGATGCCAGAGGTAATTAGAAAAATGAATAATTAACGAAGCGAACCCGTTCGTCCCCGGTGTTTTATTAATTCCGCTGACGGAAATGGAAGAAGGATGGTTTTGGTCGTCTTTCAACGAACCATTCCCACTTAAAAACAGAAGTCTTGGCAAACAGAAACGTCAGATTAGCGGAAAAAGTTTCATGGACCGGAGGCTTCGCGTGTGTGTGTGTTTTTTTTTTTAAACCCAACAAAGGTCTTTCCCTGTTTTTCTTTGATTAAACGATGAAAGTTCGAAGTCTAAATATAAAGGACCCCGTACAGATCTGATGGAAAACGGTCCCCGGTTAAAGTAGCTGAACTTTTGATGTCCTGATCAAAAGTTCCAATGGGCGCAAGCTCGTAAATTGAACAGTTTCTGAGATACGGAGGTATCAAAAGTCAATAACCATGTTTGAGCATTTCTGACAAGGGAACACCGTTGACTGGTACCCTCCGATTTTTATGAAACTTTGCATAAATATTAATTAGACCTATCTAAGAAGACAGGTGTAATTCGTTCGTGCTTGTTTTTCACTTTGAGCGAGATATCAATCTTTTTATCCGATCTGCCTTTCCTATATACAGTGCTTATAAGGCATAAACAACAAAAGATATTAAAAAATGGTTGAAATAAAAGTTGTACCGTTTCTTGAGAAAATTGAAAAAATAATCATTTTACACGTTGGCTGTCACGGGGGTCACCGGTGACCGGCACTCGAAATTTTTTACAATTAAATAATTAATAAAAGAAATGACGAAATAAACCATAGATGGCGTTATCATTAAGCTAATAATGCTAGCTATCGAATTGAAAAGTTAAATTTGAAAATTAGTTGATTGTATTCTTAATAATTAGGATTTCAACGTGTCTGACTACACACGTCCGTTTTCACTATGGCAGTCGACGTGTTAAAACACAACTCCCTCCTTTGAAATTGGACCAAACGACTTGAATTTTTTTGAGAAGCTAGAAGAACCAGTTTACTAGATCTCAAAAAACAAAAACGTTGAAAAAGTTCCAGTTGGTTGAAATTATGAAGGATACAGTGAGGATCACTTTTCTCAACTTTTTTATTCGAGTCAATAATGAAAATTTAAAACATACTTTTCGTAGATTTCAGTAAGTTTCATCGAAATCGGTTAACGCAGCTAGAAAATTGCAGTTTTTCACTTAAGAACATGATTAGTCACAGTCCCCAACGGAAGAGAACATATCAGTTTCAAGTACTCTAAGCCACTTGAAGATGTCTTCTTCGGGGAAGCAACCCCTGCCACGGACAAATGAGTTTGGAATTGTGGCAGAACCACCTGTACCTATCGTGGTAACTGGTCGAGGTTGAAAGTTTCTGTTCCTAATCGGGATTTCACTGTAATTTCGATATCGTTCCACGATTGGTTGTTAGGGAAAGTTTCGCAGTAGGTAATCAGTCTTTTAGGGTTTCCAAAACGGTACAAATATTCTGAGATGTTTGTTAAGGTGCCCAGTACATTATAGGATCGTTTGTTGCGTCAAAGGTTTAAAATTTTTAGGGATAAAAATACAAATTTAGTTATAAGTTTGAAAAAAATATTTATTTTCAGTCTCAGTCGAGACTGTAGGTTCACTAAACCCTGTAATATTTTTCTAGCATAATTTTATTTGTTTATTGTACTTTTTTTATGCAGTGCTAATAATTTTGTATAAAAGATGTAACTCTTTAACGTTTAAGAGTTGTTTAACTTCTTCTGGCGTGATTTCATGACATAAAAGTATCACGAAACACCGCTGATGGTATATCAATTTAAAGCTTAAACTTGAAGGAAAATAACGGTGTAAATGCTTCGTTAATATTCTTAGTTAAAAGTGACTAGATTTTGTATAAAATGTATATCCAGTAATGGACCAAGATACTTTGCGTTAAGAATATCGGTACGGGCTTTACGTAGCCATTTTCTTCAAACATTCAGCTTTAATTTGACGTATCATAAGTGCCGTTTTACAGTACTTTTATGTCATGAAATTGTATCAGAATTTCTATGTTCTAAAATTGATCGTTGTTGGATGTAACTGGCAGTCGGCCATTTTGTACCAGGAATATTAATGGAACTTTTATATGATCATTTTCGTGAAGATTCAAGCTTCAAATTGATATACCGTAACTGCTATTTTGCGTTACTTTTATGTCATGAAATTTCGTTAGACTTTTCGTCTCGTTTTTCGTTCTTCAAATTTCAAAGATTTGCTCGAATTATTGTCGAAGAAATTCTATACGATATTCAAAATGCGTTATGACAAATAATTTCAGCAAAATCGACGATGTTCACGATAGAAATCTCGATTCAATTAATACGTAGATAAAAGTCATTGATCGTGGAAACGCTTCAAAACTCGATACCCATCGACGAAGATAGTCGTTGGCATGGACGAGACAATGAAATATTGTTCTGACGCAGTCGATATCGGTCGACCGTTGTCGTGGATCTCTCTTTCAACACGTGATCGAAACCATGAAATACCATGTGTGTAAGTCAAACGTCGAAAGTTATTTTTGCACGTTCAAAAGAAATCTTATTACATTGAACACGTTATTTCTATCACAATACAAATCCCCCCCCCCCCCCCCCCCATTCTCCACCATTTGAGACAATGACTCGTTACAATGTTATAATAATTATTGTATTCCAAGTATCTTAAATTTAAGAAATATTCATAGAAAATATCAGCCACCCTTCTTCGTTTATTGCACTTCGATATTTAAGAATTAAGAAAGGGATGTTCTGTGAAAATTCAGTTAGATAAAATATTCGGAAGACGAAATATCCTAGTTTCCTGAGATCGATCTAACCAACGCAAAACGAACGAGAGACGGATACGTACAAATTGCTTGGGAGGTCGTCTGATTGTCGTTGATCAAACTCCACAGATTACCGTGCTAACCAACGTAAGACCTTTCACACTGTTTTTCTGCAACCGGTCACACTTGCACGTTTAGATATCGATCCGGCTTTTATGCTCTTGCCAGCCTAAAAGTGTGTCACGACGATTACTATTTCGTGAGATGGTTACAGGGTCTTTTTGGGAACGAGTAGTGCAGATGTTTTTATCTTACAATCAGATGACTGTGGTTCGTTAAGTCAGAAGTGGATTGCAATATTTAGACGATCGAAGAAGGTTTTGTTAAATTGTTGCACACCAAATGGTCGACTATGGAATGTAGAAAGTCTGATAAGATTTTATGACATAAAAGTATGGCAAAATGGCACTTGTGTTATATCAATTTAAAGCTTAAAGTTTAAGGAAAAAGATTGTATAGACGCCCCGTTGGTGTTTTCTAGGTAGAAGGGCTAATTGCCAGTTTATAACAGAGTTACAGTACATGATGTCTAATTTTGAAATATAGAAAGTTGGGAGAAAATTTCATGACATAAAAGTTTTATAAAATAATACTTATGATACGTCAATTTGAAGCTTCAAATCTATGGAATATTCCTATATGAGCGCCCCATCCAGATTCTTAATACGAAATGACTGATTACAGTTTCATAATAATGTAGAGCAAACGATGGTCAATTTTGAAGCAAAAAGTTCTGATAAAATTTCATGACACAAAAGTATCGTAAAATACCATTTATGATATGTCAATTTGAAGCTTAAAATCTAAGGAATATTCCTATATGATATCATCCAGATTCTTAATACAAAATGATTGATTACCATTTTACAACAAAGGTGCACCGATGTCGAAACATAGATGATTCTAACGCTATTTGATTCCTGAAAAGTATCTCAAAATATACAATTTCATTCTAAAGTTAAATTTAAATCGTCCGACGATCGATCCAGATCATCGTCAGGAAATTGTATCGACTAAAAAAAGATCCTTGTTTGGAAATATCCCGCGACACTTTTGTCCGTTCGAACGCACTCTCTTGACACGATTCCCAGACTTGGCCGCAATTAAAAACATCTATGAAACCGGCTAGAAGCTTTCTTCTCGACACGCATTCCCGGGTTCCTTTCAGCCCCGTAAGTGGCTGCGACAGAAGCACGAAATTCAACCTTTCGATCCTTTCACGTGAGTGTCAAGAAACGCGACGAAAAAGCTGAAAAACAGAGAGATGAAATTACATGTGCGAGCACCCTTACATGTGCATTTGCAGGCATTTAATATTATGAAATTAATCAAAACACGGCCGACCACCTGAGATTTCTTCAAGAAGCTCTGAAGTGCAATCTTGATAAAGTGTGCAAGAAAAACCACGTCGTTTGCGTTTTAGAAAAAAACATCGTCCTATGGTTGTAGTACACTTCGAACCCTTTATTTTTATCCTGTGACATTTTTCTGTAATCATAGTGTTAACAAAGTTCTAATCCGAAACAACGAACCTTGTAAATACAAATGTTCGGTGTGGTTTGCAATTTTGAATCGAATTTTTCTTACGCTATTCCGACGAATACGCCAGCATAAGATAGTGAATGAATGTTTTGCTATTGTTGTTCAAGCCATCCATTCTGTGGACCTTTTGTCGCGGACCTCGAAAGAGACCTCATTGTTTCCCTGGTTTTTCTTTGATCAGCGCCTGGTATAACCTTCTTAGCTACGAGCTTCCAGCTTTTTTTTCTTTTTTTTTTTTTTTTTTCAATGAAAGCGTAAAGGTTAGAGGAGCATTAGCACGTCCTATTGAACTCGATTCTATTTCAGGTTGCACATAGCGGCGTGCACGGCGTTCGTATCTAATGGAAATCGAAGGAGGCCTAAGCCGAGCCGAGGCCAGGACCTTGGCGTTTAGGAAAAATCAGAAAAGATCCTTGTGCGAGTCCAGCGAAAACTCACGTGTGTCCAAAGGTCGCGGAGAGGTGGATCGTGTTCTTCCAATTTCGATGAACTTTCACGCACCCTTCGGTGACCTATTTGTCCAGGCTGAGATCCTCTCTCTCTCTCTCCCTTTCTCTCTTTTTTTTATGTAATGAAAAATACGAATCCCCGTGGGGCGAATCGATGCAATTTTCTTGGAATTTATATCGAGTCGTGCCTATATTGGCTACGCAGGCCGGGACAATTAATTGCTAATCGATAGTTTAGAGGGTGAATCTGGTGCTCGAAGCTTTGCTCTCGGTGATTTAGTGTCCGGAATGGTTTGCAGTATGAAGATGTTATCGGCGGGTTAATTTGGTACTTTTCTAATTTATTCCTGGTAAATTCAGCCGGTTTTTTAATTCAGAATTCAGGATTCAGGGGTTAATCTAAGGCGGTATGTTTGATTTCGGTAGCTTGATGAATTAAACATAGAAAGTCTCAATCAATTTCATGACATAAAAGTATTGCAAAATGTCACTCATGGTACATCAATTTGAAGCTTAAAGTTTCAAGAAACTGTCTATATAAATGCCCCGTTAATATTTTTAGTGTGAAATGGCGGATTATTTTTTTAAAGCCAAGTTGTAGTGAACGTTGCCCAAATTCGGAACGTGGGTGTTCTAATAAAATTTCATGACATAAAAGTATTGCAAAATGTCACTCATGGTACATCAATTTGAAGCTTAAAGTTTCAAGAAACTGTCTATATAAATGCCCCGTTAATATTTTTAGTGTGAAATGGCGGATCATTTTTTTAAAGCCAAGTTGTAGTGAACGTTGCCCAAATTCGGAACGTGGGTGTTCTAATAAAATTTCATGACATAAAAGTATTGCAAAATGTCACTCATGGTACATCAGTTTGAAACTTAAAGTTTCAAGAAACTGCCTATATAAATGCCCCGTTAATATTTTTAGTGTAAAATGGCGGATCATTTTTTTAAAGTCGAGTTATAGTGAACGTTGCCCAAATTCGGAACCTGGGTGTTCTAATAAAATTTCATGACATAAATGTTTTGTAAAATTGTATTTATAATATATCAATTTGAAGCTTAAAGTTGAAGAAAAATGGTTATATAAACGTTTCATCAATATTCTTGATGCAACATGGCTGGTTCTTTGTATGTATATTATTGGATATCCGATCTTTCATTGCGTTTATCTGAAAACGATAACTGAATTTTCGATTTGCTTCATGATGAAAGTATAATACCTCGAAAATTGCAGATTTTCGATGCCATAGCAAATCGAAAATTCCATTACCATTCGGAGATATCCGCGATTGGGAATTAGATATTTGATATATACAACAACAGCCATTTTGTAGTAAAAATATTAACGGGGCGCTTATATAGCCATTTTCCTTAATCTCCAAGCTTTAAATTAACATACCACAAGTTTCATTTTACTATACTTTTATGTCATGAAATTACGTCAGAATGTCCATGCTCCAAAATTACTCTTTGCTTATCACAACCGACAACCAACCATTTTGTATCAGGAATATTAACGGGGGTTTTGTATGATTATTTTTGTCAAAACTTAAGCTTCAAATCGACGTGCCATAAGTGTCATTTCACAATACTTTTATGTCATGAAATTCTGTTAGAATATCCACGTGTCAAAATCACCAATTTAATATTCAACAAATCGAATATTTTTAAACGCAAGAAGCGTCCGTTTTCAGGATCACGATAATCAGGATACACGAAGTGGAACGGGACGATGAAAATTTGAAGAGTTTACACGCGGAAATAAACCAGCGACGAGAATTCCTCGTACGGAAAACGACGTCGTAAGTACCGGTTAACGAGAACTATAAGTTGAGTGGCTCTTCACTGAAGAATCTGACGTTTCTAGGAGGCACTGGTCTCTTCTTCATTCAGCTCTGTCATTTTATAACATCAGCTAGCTGCCGTTCATATCCGAGCGCAGCGAATCGCAGAGGCTGCAAAAATCATCAAGACGAAACACATTTTCGTTTGTTGCCGGAAGACAAATCATTTCAAAGATTACACGAAAACTGGATGTCTTAATAATGGGAAAAAAAAAGAAAGAAAAAAAGGAAGGAGGAGGTCTTAGCACTGGCCTACTTTTGTCACAATTTACCTTGCTAAGGCTTTCGCGTAACTTCCCCGAAGAAGCTGCACCCTCGTTTTCGTTGCTCTTTTGTCGTCGCTTTTTTCACCAGTCTCCTTCATCATACTAGTCATTCTCGTTATCTTTATGTATACATATTTAACTTCTCAGCTTCGTTCAGTCGTGTTTCGAAAATATCAAATATATGTATTGAAATTATAAGTGGGAAATTATAAGTCGAATTAAATTAATGGGAAATTTGAATTGTAGAATCTTGCGATGCAGGCTTTCGTAAATTATAGAAATTGGCATGTTTAACACTTTGACTGAGAACTTCGTTAGGCGATGGATTTTTCGTTATTTCTGTTATTCAGAATTCGGAATATCGAGGAATTTTGAAAAATATTAACGGTACGGAAATCGGGAAAATTATGAAGCTATATAAATGATAACAATTGCAATGTTTAATGTTAAACTTTCTATGATAACACCTAAGAATTTTAGATAAATATCAAAATTGTCACTTGAAATATTAAAATTAGCGATTTTAAATTTTCTAGGAAAATATTCAAAGATTTCCAAAAAAAAAAATATTAATAAACCTAGGTATTTCCATAAAAACTGTAACCCTTGCACTAAAATTTAATTTCTTTCCAAATGTTTTCATTGTAAATTTGTACACCTAACTGTAATTGAAGTATCATTACATTTTTCTTTGGTGTACGGATTACGGTTGATCCAGGTGATGGATATGAAAAATTTCACAAGATCATTTCTCAAAATGATCCCTTTATGTGGACAGTGACAAATTATTATCGGTCGCTGGATATTCTCTGTCTATGTGCTCGAGCATGGTACATCTTGCCAACTCCTTCTTCCTGTTCGTCCTGTTTCTGCAAACAAGACAGGATATCGAATCATTGCTCGAAACTGGACACAATGCTTTTCTTACCTGAGCACACTTTCATATATAGAGAACTCCGATTGTTTGGAGAAATTACACATTCGTGCGGCAAAACCGACGATGAACGGTGTGGATTTCAATGCCACTTCGAACGCCTTGCCAACTGCGGTTATAAAACCTTTTTCAATTTATTAATAACACTTGCAAATAAGTAAAAATTGAGACAAATAATAATTCAAGATTGTATAAATTGTCTTGAATTACCGATACATAAGTAAATAGGCGATAAAAGTTTATTATTATAGGTTATAGTTTAATTTTCGCATGACGGACCATGGAGAGAGCCAACAGTTTAAATTTGAACCCATTTCCCGCCCTTATGTTTGAAAACATTTACAGATAAGTAAAAATTGAGACAAATAATAATTCAAGATGGTATAAATTGTCTTGAATTACCGATTCATAAGTAAATCGGCGATAAAAGTTTATTATTATAGGGTATAGTTTAATTTTCGCATGACGGACCATGGAGAGAGCCAACGGTTTAAATTTAAACCCATTTCCCGCTCTTATTTTTGAAATTTCAGAGCAAAGGTTATTATAAATACTTTCTATGATAATACGTAAGAATTTTAGAAAGATATTAAAATTGTCACTTGACAACATCTAAATTTAAAAATACAAAATTTTCTAGGAAAAGTATCCAAAGATTTCCAAAAAATATTAATAAACCTAGGTATTTTCATAGAAAACACATTATAAATTCGAATGCTGTTACTTGTCGCGAGTTTAGGTGCCAAATTATCGAACAACATTCTCTTTAATAAGGTAAGCTTTCACCTGTTTCGCCAAAATCATTATTGGAAACGTCAAGGCTGAAAGTTTGAAAGTTCACAGAGCCAGAACCCAATAGTTCGGCTAACGCTGCGCCTCCGTCAGCTGTTATTCCGCATCCGCTTAAGTCGACAACTTCTAAACTGTCGCTTCGTAGAAGATCTGAAAGGAAAAAAAAAAACGGATATCTTCTGTAAGCAGATAAATCAAAATGGAAATGGGTTTAATAGAAATTATCTTCCACCTTTCATTCGTTCGTTGTTCCAATTTATTTTCAATTTATAAAAGAGGTGTGTGTACATTTGGATGCAACAAAGATCTCCCTTGTTCAAGAGGAAAGATCGAAGAAGGATTCTTTTACCAATTTTGAGAAAACTTAAGGAGAGCTTCACCTGGACACACCCAAGTATATGGCAATAATAATTTTGAAACTGTTTAATGAAGTTCCAATTAATCAAAAAATTTACTATACTACCAATAGCTAAACCAGGGGTCGGCAACCTTTTTTGGCTGCGGATCACTGGGAATTATTTATACTAAGGAAAATTGTACTAGGGAATATTGAAACTAGAGATTGTTGACCCTAGGTATAATAAGACTAGGGATAATTGTACTAGGAAAAATTACAACCTACAAAATTATACTAGGAATTATTAACACTACGGACAATTACACTAGGGAGTATTGACGCTTCTGATAATTATACTAGGGAATATTGACACTTGGGATAATTACACCAGGGATTATTGAAACTAAGGATTATTCATCCAAGGTATAATAAGACTAGGGAATATAGACGTTAGGGATGACTACACTAGGAAATATAGACGTTTGAGATTATTTACACTAGAGGAAATTACACTGTGGAAAATACACGCGTTGAACACGTGACGAATACACGAGAGTCGTTCGGACAGTGTCGCTGTATTCCGTCTATGTTCGTTTCTGCAACTTTCTAATCAAACCAAAATGTTAATCTATTATTTATATTATCTCAAAGTGTTTGTTTCGTGCTGATGTTTTATAATTTCTTTTTATATATAATATATATATATTATATATATATATTATACTTTATTTGCCGAACTCAAGTAGGTCACTTAAAATTATTAAATAGGTCACTTTTGGTGACCCGCGGGTCATAAGTTGCCGACGCCTGAGCTAAACTCCCAAACACAGTGTAATCCGATAAAAATAATAATCTTGTAATTTTTTGGTATAAAAATAGCAATCGGTTGATGAAGATTCTGGGTTAACGACCAGTTGATCACATCACAAAAGACCGGGCCTGACATTAGCCGATTTTCACGGAAGATTTTCCCCGAAACGTGACTCAAGTAGACCAAATTAGCAAAGACAGAAATGAATCACTATTCTAGTTTGTTCTACTGGATACAATCAGCCGGCGCACACGGCCGTCGATACGTTGGCCAGTGTAAATATTGACTCATGAGAGAGTGGATAAAGTTAGCAAGCCAATACTTGCGGGGGGGGGGGGGTTATGCACTTACAGGAACAGATGTAAGCCACTCCATCGTCCAGCAGAGGGTTCAATTTCAAATTTAGATGCTTCAGCACCGAGCCATCTCTTTTGAGCAATCCGTACATCATTCCTGACACGCCGCTTACTCCTATATCGTTGTTTGCCAAGTGTAAAATCTTTATTCCTTTGTGCATTCGTAGAAACTCGCCGACAGCGTGGGCACCCTTGTCTGCCAGCTTGCAGTGTGAAAGATCTAACTCTTCTATCTGTAGAACGGATCGAGTAGAATGTTTCTTAGCGACGTTTTAATTTTTTTAATAGAAGTTTAAGTTATGATTGTAAGAATTGAAGTGTGAAAGAGATTTTGGAAGGGTCGAAAAGAAATGGATATTCTATTTGATAAGAATTAAGAATATCGATGGAGGATTTATACAGTCATTTTTGTTAAACTTTAAGCTTTAAATTGACGTACCATAAGTGTCATTATGCAATACTTTTATGTCATGAAATTTCGATTAGAGTATCTAGGTTTCTAGTTTGGTCATCATTTGCTATAACTTGGCTTTAGAACAATGGCCAGTTATGTTATATTAAAAACACTAATGGTACGTCTGTATAACAATTTTCTTCGCGCTTCAGGCTTTAAATTGACGTACCACAAGTATCATTTTACGATACTTTTATGTCATGATTTTCTAAACTCCGAAATCAGTCATTCGACACATAACAATCTAATACTTATCTGGCTCAAACCTAAATCGAAAGCTTTCTGAACCTAAAAATGGCTACGATAGACCATACTACCACCGATACACGATCGAAACATCCCCACTGACATGATCATTGGCGAGCATCCCTTGAAGCAAAGCCGCAGCGCGTGGTTGATCCAGATTGCTTCTGGACAGAGTGAATTTCCTCAAATTCGGGCTGTTCCCGATCCCTTTCCCGAGGCCCAGGCAATCTTCGATCGAGAACCTTTTCTCGGAAGAAATAACACCTCATACCGGTGAAGTCAGACTCGAATCGGACGTACTTACTCGAAGTCTCGCCATTCGAAACCGTCGTTCATGTAAATCACTCCAAAATTAATTTGAATCTCGGTGAGATAAGGTAACCAAGGTAGAATGATCGCGAACGGAATGTGATGAACCGCTTCCTCTTTCACGACACACGGGTCCTCTTCGTCCATGAATTTTGTACGTTTTCTGCAAAGAAGATTTTATTAAAATGTAACATCTGGAAATGGGGAAGTAGCTGAGACGATTCTGAACAATAATTTCCTTTGCAAAAATGTCGAGTGGCGCTTCGTTTTCGAATTATTAACGAAAAACACTGACCAATCGGAGCGCGCGTAGAGTGCGTGCTCAGCTGTGATAGGGTAGCTTCGAGCCGGGTCGTCGGACTAGAACGTATCATGGCTTAACTATGATTGGTTAACGATTGGTTTATCCGACATTTTTGCAAAGGAAATTGTTGTTCAGAATCGTCTCAGCTATCCCTCATTTCCCGATGTTTAAGTGTTTAAGAAAAAAAATAAATGAACACAGGAGTTGGAACACAAATGTTTTGTTTACTTGGAATTTTGATTATTTTGATGATATGTAAAGGGGAAACATGACATTCTTGTTTCCTTGTAATGTTGATTACTTTGAGGATATGCAGATTGGGAACATGGCAATTTTCATTACCTTTACAGCATATGAAAATAAGGGACACAGCAATTTTTGCCTATTGCGTTTGTACGAGAGAAAATTTTATATGAAACTAATTGCTAAAAACCCTTCTAGTTCTCGCTTAACTTTGGAATAAGTACTCCCTCTGTTCGAAAATATTATATACATTTGCGGAAAAAAACTAAAATTAAATGTTAAAAAAAATATTAAATTCATAACCAATTTCTTCGATTTGGCATCTCTTCTTTGTAAATTCAAGTTATTTGGGTTAAAATTATCCATTTTGAAATTATAGCCGTGACTATTTTATTTTTCTTAAAAAAATTAGTTATTTAGTTATCAATGTAAACAGTACCAATATAACGAGTATTGCCAATTGCTTTCGAGACTTTAGGTAATCTAACCAAAATTTTCTTTCAAGTCAAAATTAATAAAACGAAAAAGATAAAAATTCCACGCAATTAATATACAATTATATATTATAATAGCTGTAAATTCTGTATCCAAAAATTTCCATCTCCTGTCAGTAAATATTTATTATATATTTAATTCTAATTTTGCCAAAGTATTTTACTTGGTCGGTCGAAGACAACGCAGTCGCAAGACATGTACATAATTTCGAACAAGTTGAATCGTTTCCTGAAATTCCTCTTGCTGCGACTCGAAGTAAGTTGGCTCGAGATTCTCCAGATATTCCCAAAAATGACCCTCGCAGTAGAGTCGTCGCCAGGAATCACCGTGCTCGGTCGGATTGTTGTACTCCCATCTGCAATAATTTCATTTTCCTCTGTGTTATCGTAAACTTCCACGGGTCGTCCCTGTATGGAAACTCGATAGTTCGGATTTTTCGAAATCGAACTTCTTGAAATTCCGCCAAAATCCATTTTATTTAAAGATATTAGTTTAATCCGATAAAAGTGGTCCAAATTACTCAATCGAATTCCCATTTGTATAAACGAAAGAGAAAATCATCGAATTTCCATTTAAACTTGGTACAAATATTATTTGTATTCTATTTGTAAAAACAAAATGAATAATTTTTCACGGTTTTATTTTTCTGTTGCATAAGTGCAATGGTGCATACAACAAAATGCAAATGCATGCTTTTTTTTTAATGAAACTGCATATTTTTTTTACGTGGATCGATTCTTTGGGACATTTTTCATATAAAAAGTATTTTAGGAGAATGTTGGAAAAATGAACAATTTATAAGATATTTCAAAAATTACAAAATTATCTTCTTCGTATTAAAAACTTGAAATATCTTATAAATCGTTAATATTTTTAACATTGTACATTCATACTTTTTTACACAGAATATTCTAAAGAATCGATCTATGTAAAAGAATTGTATACTTTCATTCAAAAAGGAAATGTATTTGTAACTTTTAGATGCAGCATTGCACTTTTCATAAATGAAATAAGATTCAACATATTTTTTTTTTTTAATTAAAATCAGAAAAGTAATGATATGTATTAATTGCGTGGATCTGTGAGATGTTATCTATAATAAGAAAATATTTTTAGAAATTGGATTTTTGATGCAGTGCCTGTTTCTCGAGCATCGTTCCCAATACTGTTCATCCTCGATCATCTTAATAGTCAGCTTGAATGGCAAATCGATAGGTAAAATTTCCATAAGCATATCTCTGTCCTCGCAGGTCGGTAGCTCTTCTAGTACAGGGTTGTCCTTCCATGACAAGGCTATGACACGAAGAGCGAGGATCTTCAAGCTTGAAACGTTCTGCTCGTCCCAGAATTCGTCTTCCGTTCGAATGAGTCTTTCGCGTTCGCTGTTCAAACGTGTTGTTTCCTGCGAACATCTGCAGGAAAAAGATAAATTCAAAATTTTGGGATTCTGGAAAGTTTGGAATTTGGAAATTAAGAGCTTGGAAATTCAGAATTTGGGAGTTTAGAGTTAGGAAGTTAAAAATTTGGGAGTTTAAAGTTTGGGAATTAAGAGCTTGGAAATACAGAATTTGGGAGTTTAGAGTTTGGAAGTTAAAAATTTGGGAGATTAGAGTTTGGGAATTATGAACTTGGAAATTCAGAATTTGGGAGTTTAGAGTTTGGAAGTTAAAAATTTGGGAGTTTAGAGTTTGGGAATTAAGAGCTTGGAAATTCAGAATTTGGGAATTTAGAATTTGAGAGTTTAGAGTTTGGAAATTTAAAATTTGGGAGTTTAGAGTTTGGGAATTAAGAGCTTGGAAATTCAGAATTTGGGAGTTAAAAATTTGGGAGTTTAGAGTTTGGGAATTAAGAGCTTAGAAATTCAGAATTTGGGAATTTAGAATTTGAACATTTTTAATTTCAGAATCCTTGAAAGTCAAAATAAGTAAAAACCATTTATGCTGAGTTTTATCCCAATATTAGACAAAATCTTGAGCAAACAGAATCGTATAACGAACCCAGAAGCTTTACCTGTAGGCTTCGAAGACGTGTCTCGGTATACTATAAGGAATCCTCATTTTTACTCTTTACTTTGGTAATCACGTTCGCAAACAAGCGTACAAGAACGACCCCTCTATTTATTCCACATTTTTATCATCTCGTGAATAGCTTCAGACAAGATTCAGACCTGAAACTCAGCGATTTACCCTGAGCAAATTAATCTACCATTACCTACGGTATCATAAAGAATATATTATATTCTTCATGATTATTTTTCCTTCTAACCTTTTCTTCTAAATAAATTACAAACGATCGTGAAATTTGCCACGATACCAGTCTGAAGTAATCATCGAATAATTTTTACAGGAGTGTCCGGAGGGTGTAGTTCACGAGGACTCGTTCAAGGATATCTATGCGAAATTCTTCCCCCATGGCAGTGAGTTCCAATTAAATAACAGATCCCGTTTTTGCGTAATTAGTTAACGGCGATCCCTACGAATTCCAGACTCCAGCCTCTACGCCCATTACGTGTTCAAGGCCTTTGATGTTAACTGCAACGGTGCCATCAGCTTCAGGGTAATCCTGCTTTTCCTGTAATTTAAATCACAGAAGATTATTTTCTTCATATTTCATACAAGGGACAGTGTTGCCTGATTCATGCCAGATAAATCTAAATTGCTTTTGTTAGTAATTATTAGTTGCTGCTATTGTTGACTGTTGTTAGTAATATAGCTACTACCATAATAGGTTAATATTAGTAGTATCTTTACTATTGTTATTAATTCCTATTGGCAGCATATTAGTTACTATCGCTTATTAATTGCTATACTACTGTGGGATCGGGACCTCCAGACCCAATAGTGAAGAGGGAATTGTGGAAACTAACGGGGTAGTGGACTGTGGAGCAGTGCGTAGCGTATCCGCCTACAAATCCGTAGGGCCCGGGTTCGAATCTCAGCGAGAAGTCCGTTTTTTTCACGATTTCCTACACTACTAATATACAATTTCTTCCACTATTAACTTGCTATTAAATAGCCTAATCCTATTATCTAGTAGCGTAGTAATTTCTATCGCATAATAATTGCTGCATCACTTAATATACCTATTACGATTAATAATTCTATTGTTTCCTCAAACTAGTACTAATATCATTATTAATAAACAATAGTTTCTATAATACTACCATGCCAATAGTGTAATAGTATTAAGCACCATTTCAGCTAACAGTAGACTACATTATTTCAGGATCTTCTGGTCACTTTATCGACATTGTTACGAGGCAGTATCTATGAGAAGCTACGATGGACGTTCAAGCTGTACGACATAAACGGGGATGGATGCATCACCAGAGGTGAGCTAGGGGAAGTGGTGACGGCCGTTCACGAGCTTATGGGTCGACGACATCATGCCGAGGAAGAGAGAAAAGCAAGGGAGCAGTTGGATAGGGTGTTCAAGAAGCTCGATCTAAATCAGGATGGTGTAATAACGATCGAGGAGTTTATTGAAAGCTGCTTGAAGGTACGAGAATGCAGTATTCTGTCTCCTACCCTGATTTCAAAACTCTGAAACTCCGTCCATTGATTCTACGACGTGTATTGTAAGATGAGGATTTATATACGCTTTGATATTTTTTAAAGGTTGAAGTAGTGTAACACGCTTTGAGCTATTTCGAGCGTGATAGATTTATTATTTCCAGAGATTATTTTCCATACAGAAATGGAACAGATTGATACTACCTTAGATTGTGAAAAAAATGAAGACAGAGTTTCTCGTGAATCCTTGACAAATCCGAACAGAAGGTCCAACATGAAATCCTTTCAAATAAAACAAATAAAAATATAACTTTCTATTAGTAATGGGATAAATAAATTATAGTCTCTTTTCTATTTTAATTTTGTTCATTTTATTACACGGCTTGGAAGGACGTCTTTACTGTTTGAGGCTTACGAAAAGAAAATTCTAGCGTCCACTTAAAGAAAAGAAATTAAAAGAATAGTCCAGGAGCCCTTAAACCTGATGATGCCAGTACGGCTCTTTTAAAACAGAAAAGAGCATTCCTTTTGTGTTACTTGCTAATGTATAAATAATCCAACACTTTCTTATTATTATATTCTAAGAGGATTAATTTTGTCAGGATGACGTGATTACACGGTCACTGGCGATGTTCGATTGCGCGCTTTGATCTCCGGCCAAGGAAGAGCATCCGGCAGTAACTACGACGCCGCCAACACCGCTCTCCGTCACGACTACCTTCTCGCAGTCCCAGTCGCCGTCACCACCGCCGCCATCCTATTCTCTGCTGCCACCGATTCCACCGCCTTTGCCTTCTCAACCACCTCCAGGTTACACGGTCCAGGATCAGGAGCTGTACATGCTTCTAGCGGCACACTGGTGGAACCAACCGGAAGCACCGCTCTTTTGCTAAGGGTAAAAGTCTGAAAGGAACGACGTTCGATTTCTTTTAACCCTTTGCGGATGAATCTAGTATTATTTACTTTACAATTAGATAAACGTTTATGCTATTAATATGTACAGTATTACAGCGGTTAATGTTATTAATTATGACTAATGTTAGACGAGAGAAATAGCACATACCTTTATCTATAATAGAGTGTAGTGTATTACTCTGGGAATGAATGGGTTAAGAAAATAATTCAGTCTAGCACCGGGTATATCCTGACTTTCAACCGTCAAGGGTTAAAGGTTTTTGCGGTCAAAGTGTGCCTGGCGGGCACGAGTTCAACTTTTGATACCGTATTTTAACAGCGGCGCTCGTTGCTTCTTTCTTCTTTTGCAGGATACAAGAAGGACTCGAACTTCTGAAGGAACGTGAAGTTTGTGAAAATCTTGCGGGTTCAAGAGTTCAATTAACGCGTTCGTTCGAGAGACGAACGAGCTTCGGGTATCATTCTTCTTGCGGAAGAACTATTTTACCTCGCGTAAGTGAATCTAATTAAGCGTCCAGGCTGTAACAAGGGAGCTGGCGGTAACTACGGGAAGAGAAGAGGGATACGATTTGTCAATTGTGAAATCGATGATTCTGGTTGAGGTCAGCTTCGAGAAGAGACACTATAAGAAACACAAAGATGTACCATTGAATTAAGGAATCGTTAAATTCAAGGAAAACGATGAAAGAAGAACGCGTTGAATTTTTCAAGTCCATTTTTAGGGACGAAAAACGACGGACGTTGAAGATACTGCTTGATATCCAATCGTGTTCCGTAACGTCACCGAAGAGGAAACGTTGAAAACGTTGAAAATCGATATATAAAAGAGGATTATTGATTCATATTCGATTTCCGTGCCAAACTCTTGTCGAAACTGTTGCATTTCTTTCGTAAGGGACAATAGAATTGCGAATTGACCAGGAACTTTGTATTTAATTAAGAGATCACAACCTCTTGTCTAAGGAATTAATATCGAAGATAATGTTAAATCATCGTTTCGATGGGATAAACCGTACACAGGGTGTCCTTAAGTTCGAAGGTGATTCCTCGTAAGGAAAAATCAGCTCTCGTGGTCGAATACGAAATTAATCATTAAAATAGTCCGATTAAATAAGAACAGGGAGAGACGTTTCTGTAATGTTTATCAAACGAAACACCAAATTGCAATAATTTAATCATAGTTTAAAAAAGAAACAACAATTTCATTGATTAAAAAAAAAAAAAAGAATTTAATTATAAATTGTTGATTCGATTCGATGTTGTCATAGATTTAGCTTTCGTCTGTCTTAGAAATTTCTATTTTCTTTTTCTTTCTTTCAACTTTGAAGATCGAATTTTATTCACACGCGCACCTTCGAAACGCTTGTATTTATAAAAGTTTCAATAGTTACACGCGCCAATCAATTTTATTGCAATTTTGTTCACAGTTTTATTATTCTTATGTCTCAGAGACGCCTCTGCTATTATTAATTAATTAGCACCTCGCTTGAACACCTGTTAATTTACAGACTTAAGTATTTAATATAACAAACTGATAAATAATAGTCACCTCGCGAATCGACAGGACAGTTTATTAAGCGATATTGTTTTATTTAGATCCCTTCAGGATAGAGAATCGAACGAATTAGAGCGGAAAATCTAAATAATAGACAAATTTAGGATAAGAAGAGTTTGTTAATCGTTATAGTCTCTTCGTATAGCGCTCTGTCACTTGTTAATCGATGAAACTTCTTCGCCACGATGTTTGAACTAGAGTCGAGGGTACACAGGTTGCTAGGCACGTTCCTATAACAACTGTTTAACACAGTTGACTGCCACAGTAGAATACGGCACAAGATAATATGAATCTTTCAATAAGCATTCCTTAATTTATTTTTGTTAATTGTATTATGATTTGAAAAGTTATTATTGCGTATCGTACATTATAGAATTGCATGAAGATGTCATAAAATATGAGTCCATCGGCGTGTTAAAGTTATTAAAGACTAATTGTTTAATCTAATACATTAATTTGCTAATACAGCTTTTAAGGGTGCGCAGGAGGTAAACTAGCGCCACTGTCGACAGTTCCCCAAAAGGATAGATAGATCCTTGTCTCTCCAACGATGCTGTGATAAAGAGAGGGTGATACAACAACAGCAGGAGAGACGAAGACAGAGTGAGAACGAGTTTGGTGCAATTTATTGAGCTTATAAAGCAATATTTTCTTACGCGTTCTTTTTTTTTAATATTCCTTGTGTCGCTCTGCATGGGAGAACAGAGCCCAATTTTGCAATTTCCCTCTGGAGATTTTATAAAGAATAGAAGTGTACGTTTTTATACAAGATCTTTTTCTCTGGACACTTTTCCGAAAAAAGGGCTTTGTACCCCTCCGTGTAATGGCACAAGGAATTTAAAAACACAAAAATCGTAAGAAAATATTGCTTTATAAGCTCAAAATACTGCACCAAACTCGTTGGAAAATCAAGCAGCTTGCCTATCGCTGTCTTCGTCTTTCCTGCTATTGTTGAATCACCCTGTTTGTCACAGAATCGTTGGAAAAACAAGGAACTATCTATCCTTTTTCGGGAGTTTCCTAATTTTTCCGCAACTGTCGCTGAAGTCAGCTCGGAGTTCGACCGTGGCTCCTATTATTTATTTTATTAAATAATATTTTTAACGTGGCAGCCAACGTCGTTCAGGTAAAAGACATATGGAATTAAATAATGTGTTTGCTAAAGAAATTCTGCTTTTCTCAATATTTGTTGTAGACGAAATCGAATAATTTTGAATTTATTCAAGAACTCTTCTCCACTTCCGGACGGAAGCACAAGAAAATGGATTCAAGTTTCCGGTCACGCTACGCGTTTATACCGTATTCGATCTACTGTTAAACAATTTTTACATATTTTCTATGAAAACAAAATAAGACGAACTTTTAAGGGGGGAAGAAACAACGAACGTTATATTAAAACGATTTTCTACACGCGAAACAGGGAAATTCTTTGGATGAACGCGGAGCACTTCCGGTTTTGATAAGCGAAGAACAATTTTCTATAAAAAATAACGAATAATAAATTCATACTGTATGATCGATTATAATTTATTTAAAGGATCTATCGAATATATAAAACTTTTCTTATCCTTTTGATATCTTGATACGGGTTCTTTAAACCGGAAGTGTTGCGTACGTTCGAATTTCATTGAGCGGAAGTATTCAGATATATTTGTTCAAGCTTTTAAAGTGCCCGCCGATTACGAAAATACACAAAGGTTAAAATTCCAATTCGGTACGATAATCGGTCGAGTAAACGATTAATTAATATGTGTATTTTCATTAATTTATGTAGAAAATTTATCGAAAACTTACGATAATTTCAAAAGTACAATTAAACATTTAAATTTAGATTATAATAGAACACGTGCATACGTTGTGTTTCGTCGTGAAAAGTTAGATAATTAGCGATTAGATAACGAACAATATCATCTTTTTAATATCCATCATGTCTACATGTTTGCTTGAAAATAAGAAAAATGAAAAAAAAAAAAGAAAAAAAGGATCATGATCAAACGTGAATAAGAAATTCTAAAATTTATGCATGCTGACAACGTGCAATTTTCGACCGATATTTTTCTCTATTTTATACTTTTTGCAAGTGAAATTGTTTTTTTTTTGTCTCGAATAAGCACGATATATGTATAGGACGAGATTCGTATACCAATATTGATTCAACAGGAACACAAAAAAATTTAATATATTTAGTAGGAAAAAAAATAGGTAAGAAACGGAGATCGATATTTCAGTCGACGAACGACTCCATGCAGTTTGTTCCTTAAAAGAAAAAGAAAAAAAAAAAAAGAAAGAATTCGTAATTTAGATCGTTACATATCGTGCGTGCTTGCTGGTCGTTCAAAAAATCGGGACAGCCACTGAATTCAATTTTTAGAAGGTTTAAATGTTCCCGCGTCTAGAGAATCAAATTTCGAGACATAGATTGTAAATCTAGCAACGATCGATTTAGTATCGATTTAAGATGAGTCGTAGATATACAGGGTGTCTGAAAATAAGTGACACTTGTTATGGTCCGCCTTTCTCAAAAAAGCACATTAAAAATAATAAATAATACATAGATCATAAAAAAAATCGAAGTCATTGAAGTCATTATGGTGGTTACAAAAGGATTTTTATTTTTCCAAGCAAGCAGTGTGCATATTTTACGACACCCTGTGCAAGTCAAAGAGAAACTTAGTCAATTGATGAGAATTAGAGGTAACGTAGTTCGTAATTAACTCAATGGTCCTTAGGGTTCAACTCGTTGAACTATAAAGTTACCGACCGTGTACGAAACTTTATCCTACAGGTAGCTCTTGGCTTCAACATTCGTTTCGTTGCTTTCCTCGTGGATAATTCCGTTCAAGTAAGGCGTTCTTTTTATATAAATTAATCAATCTAGTATAACAACATGATTGTAAATAGTTGACTATAATTATTTCACTTCTTTTTCTATTCGTTTATTTTAATTGTTAAGATTTTTAAGTTTAACTTCCTATGATTTAAATACTTGTTTGAATATCTACAGGCACCCCTGGTGCACTGTGGTTACACAAAAGAAATACAAATATAGAATTTGAAAATTATATTGCGTTATAATAGGGGGGTTAAGATTTATTTTTTTAAAGAATTAAACGGTAAGCTTTTATTAACGAGCCATCGAGAGAGTGGATTGGACGAAAAGCACGAGTAACGAATCAAAAGAAATTTGTTACGATAGCGTCACCATATAGCCTGTAAACGAGTATTCGGTTAGTTCATAGTGAATACGATCCAATTGTTAAGCTTAAAAAGCAGTTTTTTATGAGGAAACCTTTACGACTAGAACGAGTAACGAATCCACGATCGATTAGCGATCGATCTACCTCAGGAAAGTATTCGAAACATTTGCTTTATTCTTGCGAATCGATTGAACACGTTAAAAAACACTTATTGAAAGCATTCTTTCGAATACTTCGCTGACACGTCGCATCCATTGCTATGCAGAGTACGTTTGTTAAAATTCTCGTACTGCCAATTTTCACTGAAAATCTGAGAATAATGTTAATCGAAAGGAAGGAAGAAACATTTTGCATCTGACGATGCAATTCACACGAGATCAGACTCGTCGCAAGAAGCATCGTTAGCTCACGATTTAAATAGCTCATGATCCTTTCTTAACCTCTACCAAATGCCTCTCTCCTATACTTCTAATAACATCCATTCTCACGATTCACGATACGATCCTTTGTTCGTTAGATCGAGGATTAGATATATCGATTAGCGCCGACAATCGATTCGGTGCTCGCATATAAAAGTGGCGAGTGATTATATACTTGCGTCAGATCGTAATGCGCGGGTAATCGTTGTATCTCATGACAAATGAATTGTAAATTCAGAGGAATAAAGGAAGATGGTCGTTATTGTTAGCCATTGAAGTAATTTCCCTTGCCTAAATGAGATTTTATTTATAGAAACGGTCCCACATAACCTCCATTTTTTCGTTTTAATAACAATACAAAAGAAAAAAAATTATTTTCTTCTTCATATAATTTAATCAGGATATTTATATAACAATCATATATTTTTTTTTTTTTTTAATTTAATCACACCTTCAAGCGTGTAATGTATTACGTAAATTAATTTCCATGTCAAAAATTCGCGCCAATATTTTTAAAAGCGACCTTGACCTTCTAACGGTTGTTATGGAAACTATAATTTACGACATCTAATGACGTTTAGTTTGAATATGTGGGTTTTACTGGAAATTAAATAAGATTGTTTTACAATCCGTGTTCATCTTCTTTTTATTCTTAAATTGTGATATAATTCGGACGCCAAGCTGTCTCAAACGGGAGAGTATGTATTCTGTAAAATAGCGTTGTTGATGTACGAAACATAACCTACACCCAGTCAATAATGTGAGGTTATTTTTAATATGTTTCTGTTTTTGACTTGCAGAAAGGAACGAAATCGCGGCAGCATGCCAGAACCGGTACATCATCAGATAAATGCTGCTCGGAAAACGTTCCAAACTTTATACCAGATTTCCAAACTGTTAAACACAAATTTAGATCCAACGACGTTAAGTATATGCATTCGATTATGCGAGAACGGTGTGAATCCTTATGCGCTTGCAACTGTGGTAAAAGAGTTGCAAAGGGAAGTTAAAGCCATGGATAATACTAACCAGTTGGAATCTCCAACTAGCAAGACTAGTTTAAATAAATAATAATGGAACGAATAAAATTGATCAGTTAACAAGTAATTTTTTTATACATATCTTAGTTGGTCGCGATGAAAAGTATATATAATGTTTGTAATAAAAAAAAAAGTTAAATTATTTGTACAACATGTAAGATTATTAACTGTTATTGCTTCCAATGTTTTCTTTAACAGTGTGATTAATGAACAAAATAAGTAGTCTTTATGCTATTGTATTGTTTCCAGAATTATATAAACTTTGTTTCAAGAGTTTATAATTACATCATTATAAGATGAATAAAGAATATTACCACAAGGAAAACTTGAATTAATGCTATGGAAGAATTTGTTACCGATATATATTTTATTTTTTTGCAGTTGGATAAATTTATTACAAAAAACATATAAATATACATTTTTGAAAACGATCAAATACTTGTATAAAAAGTTATTCTTTTATCAAGATATGTATATACATATGTATGCAGACGTACAAACAGAAAATATTTAGCACTTTTAAAGAACGTACACGATAGAACTTTATAATTCCATTTTTTTCTTTTTCTCATCCACATTATTCGGCTTGTTTACTTTACTAATGTTTGCCATATTCGGATTCTGAAATGAAAATCATAGGCAATCAATTCTAAGCAAAATCATGAAACAAATTTTTGTTAAAAATTTTTCTTAAAAATTTGTTTAGCAAATTTTTACCTGTTTCTGCGGATCTCTATAAAAGGTCTGACCTTCGAGAGTGACGTGGGACAATTCTGGCTGTTGTAATAAAAAGTTTTTGGCATCTATAGCTTGCGATCCTTCGCGAAATAAGAAGACAGATCTTTTTAGATCGATTGGATATCTATAAACAATTGAACAACATAAAGTACTTAAGTTTTTTATCATATGAGACCTTTTAAAATAAAATGATACCTTTCGGCGATAATGTGGTTGTTTCGAAGACTAGTTTGCCAGATCCTCATTATTACATCGGCTTGTTCTGTTGAAATATCTTCATTAGTATCAACAAACATCATAACACCTTTACCTTTTTTGGTCATTTTCAATACATTATCAGGGTTAGACATATCAAGCTAAATGAAAAATGTATACATGAATATATATGTAATTTATATGACAAACATGAAATGTATTTTAAATTAACAATCACCTGTGATATATCGATTTTTGGACTAGGCCTAAGATGTTCCGGTAGTTCATCAGGCTCTAATGGTTCGTCATTTTCCTTAAAAGGTATTCTTTGTTACCACTTACAGTTGGTTATATTTAAAAAATCAAAGGTTAAAGCAATATACCTCCCACTGATCCAACAGGCGATCCAAATCTGCATCAGTCATATCTCTTACATCTTTGTCTTTCCACGATTTCTGCTTTTTTGCATCTTTAGTCGCATTTGTATACAATATAAAAAATATACTATAGAAAATAATTTCTTTCCTCATGTTTACAATTATATTTCAATTAATATCCGATACAATGACCTAAGGTATTTTTGGTTACAAAAGAACTAACACATTTTAAGTATCTTCAAGTCTGTTCGGAAGACAGAAGTTATAAATTTCTTTCAAATATGCGTCTTTAGCGTAATTTGACAATAAGGAACTGGAATGAAAATGAATATTCCGTTATCAAGCTCCCAATTCATTTTATGAATAAAAGGTGATTAGTGTTGCCACCTATCGCAATTCGAAGTACAACCACAGTATATATACTGTATATACTGTGGTACAACGATGAGTACACCGTCAAGCAAGATAACTTGCGTACGGAAAATGTTAGTATTGGAAAATTACGCATTATGTCTAGGTTAGGTTTGATGATTATTCATTTTAGTAATTATTTCAAAGCTGGTTGATTAATTTCGAGAAGAAGCCAAAATAGATGATCTAGCTGTAATATGTCAAAGTAAAAGATGAATAGTGGAACCTCTTTCTTCAACAACGCCATTTACCCTAGAAAAGACTATCTTGCTCGATGCTATACAACTACAGTATATATTGTGATACAACAATAATCACACAGTTTCGGACGATGATGTAAATTGTAGATAGTATGTCATCCATACCATTGTTTGAATCTTGTGAAAATTGTTAAGTTACTATTCATTGGGGCTCGCGTTACAAGGTACGGCTCGTTTATCGTTTTGCCATTGCGATAAGAAGAATTTCATTCATGTGACAGTATTATTTAGTCCAAAGTAGGTCAGAATGGTCTTCTTGCTTATGTTCCTGCTATGTTGAGGCAATTTTTCAAGTGTGTTTAAAGTTGTATGCTACGCAGTAATAGCGATCTTAAAATATTAACAAAATAAGTGGATAATACGGTCGAATTGTTTACAAACATTGTATGCATTTAAAAAATTATCACAAGTAAGCTAAGGTTATTATTGCATATTAATATATATGTATTGTATAACAATAATCATTGACCTTTTGGTTGACACATTTTATGTACCATTGATTTATGATAACATTTTCATGTCTATGGTATTTGTGACTTAATTGTTGTAATTGTCGCTGTTGAGCCATAGATGAGCTGTGTGAACGGTGTTCGGTAACGTTCACTTTTTTTGTGTATTATTTGTGGTATTATCAGTCTACATCATATTTCTTTGTAATTGTAGTTTTTTCATAAGCTGTAATTACACGTTAGACATTCTTAATATATTACATTATTTACAGATGTGTTTTGCCTTTAATAGATCAATAGTTTTATTTGCGATCAAAACTTCTTTTTCATTGTACAATTAGTAATAATATATATGATTGTAATAGATGTTTTATATTTTTCTTTTTTTTTAGATTACCATGCAGACATATCAAAATAAATTATAAGCGTTACCAAAATATTTTAGCCTGTGGAAGTTAAAAATATAAAACATGAACAATTTGCAAGATGCAGCTAATTTAAAAGAAATAATAGAATTAGGAAAACTTTTACATCAAAATGGAGATAAAATATTAAGTGCATCAAGTAAACTGTCTTTATCGACCACGTTATTGTATAATTTAAACGAAGCTTTCTCTTTGATTGTGAACGAACCGGAGGATCCAGAGGCTTCGTTTCAAGTGTGTAATAGTTCAAAAATTGATATATTTCGTGATTTGAAATTTCTACATGACTTTGTACAGAAAACCATCGGTTTGAAAGTGACATACTGTTCAAAAAATCCAAATATCCTGATCGATATAACAAAATTCAGGCATTTAAAGTATTTGGAACTGAAAAAAATCAATATAGATACCGTCAAAGGACTTCAAGGTATCAGAGGTCAACTGGAAACTGTTATCTGCGCCGGCAGAAGAGGAGTTTGTACCCTGAGACAATTATTGGGTAATTACAAGACAATCACATGTTTGTAATTAAGAAGTACAGTAGATTCTGCTTATTTGGGTCACTATTTATTTGGGACAAATTTCAAAAAACAGAATCCAATCGAACAAACAGCCTTAGTTTTCTTCGTTTAATCAGGACATCATTCCACTTATTTGGGACAAATGTATTTTCTTTCGCTCCACTCTGTGTTACTTAATCTTTATAAGTTTCGTCTAAGGTTAATCGTGTACATATGCGAACGTCACGGATTTGCAGAACTTCGAGACGGTAAAAGTTCGAATCGAAAAGCTCTGCCGATTCCGTCACCGATGGATATTTATTAATCCATGGATTAACATTTAAATAAATACTTCGTTCTGTATGCTGATTTAAACCGTAGTTTGTTTTCTATCGTTTTAACTGCACGCATATATTTTCTATCGTTAACTACCATAACTATGTGGCACACGCATAATTGGGGCAGCCGCTTAATCGTGTCCCAAATAATCGGAATCCACTGTATGTCTTTTTATTTCATTGTATCGTGTTAATATGTTAATTTATGTAGCTGCTTGTGGCGGGGATGCTGGCATCGGATTTGTATGGGGTTCGTTGAAACATCTGGCATTACCTCACAACGCTCTCGAAAAGCTGGATACATCTTTGGAGTTAGCACCTTGGCTGCAAATAATAGATCTGAGTCATAATTTCATAACGTCCGCGGAAGAATTGTCTTGTTTGCCCAACTTAAAATACGTGAATCTTGGGTATAACAAACTCGAAACAGTACCTGCTTTTAACAAAGCTGCGTCACACTGTTTACAAGTATTAGTTCTGAAGAATAATTATATAGAAAATCTAAATGGTAATATCATGGTTAGATTTGATTTTTATTTTTACATGAAATTCGTAAATGATATTACGAATAATTTGTATGGAAACAGGGTTACAGAATTTGGAATGTTTAACGGAGTTGGATTTGTCGTACAATTGTTTAATGGAACATTCGACTTTGTGGCCTTTGGAAAAATTGTCTACTTTATTATGGATATCTTTAGAAGGAAACCCCTTATCTTATCATCCGAAACATCGACGGTTATCTTTAAAATATTTACATCCATCTTTAAGCGATAGCAAGGTAAACAGAATGATGTTATTATAAAAGATATTTTATAATCGAATCAAATTTAGTATTACACGAGTGTAAATAAAATTTTACGATTTAGTTTGTTTTAGATCGTTTGCCTCTCTCGAAGTCGGAGAAACAAATTATTTCGGAAAATCGTCTTTTCACGGTCAGATCTAAGCAATCCTCGTCAAACGAGTTTCTTGCTTCGATGACAAATTCCCTTAGTTCTAGTAGTTTATCTGCATCAGTTAATATATCTAACGTTAGTGAAATTGCAGCGGGAACGTCTGTAGACCTTACGAATAGCGTGGAAAGAAATTTCTTTAAAAGTAAAAAGAAATTGAACGTAAGAGAAGCTGTTATCGCAGAGGACGATCAAGAGAAGAAAGAATTAAAAATAGATTCTGATATTTCTCATTCTTATTTAGGTAATAAATTATTATTTGTTTTGTAAGCGTAGTGGGGAAAAGTGTAGACGATGTTTGTCTCTGTCTCCTTCCCAGACGTTCTTGGTCTCCTGGCGGCCGTCGCCCGAAACACCGTCTACATTTTTTCCCACACGCCTACAGTTTTAACTTTATTTTAAATTTCCCAATGAAAATTTTGTTCACTAAATATTATTGTTTTCATTTCATTTTCTAGAAACTTCGAAAGACCATTTAGAAACGAAAAAGAAAATTTTAGCAGTACGAGCAAAATATGGAGAAGATAACTGGTTAAGCAGTCATGCCGGAACGTTTGTTCAAGATATTATGGGTTTACAAGCTTCGTCGTGTCCTGTGTTGACCCCCGAGTCGACGGTAAAAAATTTAGATGGTACTACGTTGAATACCCCGGATTCTACGATTCTTTTGATTAATAAAAATGCACAAACCGAAACGAAAGAGGAATTAGAAACAAAAGAGAACGAAGTAGTTGATAGTGAAAAAGAAAATCAAGCTAAGGTATTAAACGAAGAAGAGAATACTTACGAGGATTCTAACGACGCGATAAATACATCTGTGAATATACACGAACCTCTTTACGATCCTGAAGAAGGTACATTATTAAAAGTTGATGTAAATTTAGGTAAAAAGATGTTTGGTTCTAATTGTTACGTTTTTAACATTCAGAAAAAGGGGACCTATATTTGGTTCAGAAGAAGAAAAATGATAACGAGTTAGAAGAATTATTCTTAATAATAACTTTAGAGTAAGTACCTGCTAATTTATTTATCGATTAAAGTTTCAATATAAATTGCAATATAAATTGCATTATCATTATAGCGATATTAAAGAAAGGGATTCACTTTCTGGCAAACTGAAGTATTCTTGGTCAACGAATTCTGTGCTATCGTGTGTATTGGGCAGAAGCGAACCCGTCACTGTGGACATAATTTTTGATACAACCAGGGAAGACAGACAGAACAGGAGATACTATGTTGAACCAGATGCTGCGAAAGTAAGATTGGGCAAAATATTAGCATACAAATGAATGACAAACAATAATACAGTAGATTTCGCTTATTTGGGTCACCGTTTAATCAGGACAGTCGTTTATTTGGGACAAATTTCAAAAAACGCCTCTCCAACGCATGCATTAGTGGTCGAAAGGGAAGACGGCAGAGGGGATAGGTACTTAATAAGTATCCAGTATCATTCATTTTTACGCGAATAGTGTAATTGAAAATATAAAAAAAGACGTATAGATTTAAGAGGTTAGTTTTATAAGTGTCATTTATTTTTTTTCATTTGAGATCATACCAGCATCCTTGCTATTCTCAGTTATTATCTCTTGTTCGATAAAAAAAATACTAATAATTTATCTATTCTATACCTAATAAGCAAGAAGTTTCACTTCTGTCGCATGTGGACTCCACGCACACACTTTTTTTCTTTCATTCATATTGTCCTTACCTATGGTCGGGCCGTATCTATACTTCCAATCAGTATCACCATTTTATAACAAGCTTTACTGTATCTCTACTCGTAAACTGTACGAATGTAAACTGTCCCAATAAAACGGATGTATGTTACATATAAGCGAAGTGGAAACAATAGTATTTGTTCCAAACAAACGACAGTCCCGATTAACCGGAATCCTCTGTATAATCTAATTACTTTTTTCAGCAAATAGTGAAAACAATTGGCGAAAGATTGAAGAAAAAACCTATATCATTGAAAGTTTTTAAGTGTATGAAATGTTCAACTCATTTCTCTCAAGACACAGAATACATTACTGTTATAAGTTCATCGTTATCAGGTGTGTTTATAATACTAACATAACTTTAACGTTAAACTATAAAGCATATTTATTATTATATAAAATTTGTTCCGTTAGGTGTGAAACAATTGAAGTGTCCCACTTGCGAAAGCACCCTGGTCATAGAAACGGACGAATTATCAACTCTGGACGCAGAAAGTGATGTTTCCGGAGATTCGTCTGAATGTTTGGTTAAAAATCAACCCTCGGAAATTCCTAGAAAAACTAATTTACAACATTCTGAATCTTTCTCCAGCATTGGTGAGCTCCGTCTGAATCTGTGCATGTTGTATTTCAATCAAGTTAATCCAAGAACGATTAAAAATATCTTTGTACATTAATTCTTACATAATACGCAACAAGCGATTCGTTAATTGTAAAATGTAAAATAATCAAATTGTGCACTCATAAGAATCGTACAGTATTTTATTAACTATGCATAATTATTCCTATGTAACGTTGAGTTTGCGTAGTACTAGTGTCTAAGTTTTATAATAGAAATAATATTTATTAACTGATTGAATATAAACGCACTAATTATACTGCTGACTGTGCATATCCATGCATTTCACTATTGACTGGGACTATAACATACTAATCCCGGTGCAGGTGGAACGGAGGGTGAAGCTATATCCGTCACCACTTCTCTGGTACACTCCGACTTTCACACCCAAGCTCAAGTCTGCTGTAAGCTACAGCCACAATATTTTATTACAGCACTTTCCTTTTTCTCAAGCTTAAACGATAATATTAAATTAAGCTGTAATATTAAACGCTTGATTAGTTATAATTCAATATTTTTATTAACGCTTTGACTGTCATGGTCCATCAGGCATATTATTAGAAGTACCCATTACGTTCGGTAACAAAAGTCAAGGGGATATATTGTAAGAATAATAGATAATATTCGTTGAGAATAAAAGCAGCTTCAACATGACAGTCAGTGTGTTAACGTAGGCTTAATTTTTTTCTTTATTTTATCTGCATAATGTATTTATGCTGAAGCAATTGTCCTGTGTATTTAGGGGTGTGTGAGTACTCGAGATAACGGGTTCGGGTGGGGTCGGTAACATTCGGGTGGGCTCGGGCGGGTACACGACACATACGGTCGGGTAGCCCGATTCTTTCGGGTCATCGGCAAAAGTCGGGCGTGCTCGGACGAGTTCCTGCGATGGCCGCGATTCGATTCGATATATTTCTAATACAGTTCTTGATACTCCGTTTTTTAGGCGCCCAAGTACTTAGCAATCATATGCAAAATATTTGTTTACGCGGAAGTTTGCTAGAAAATAATTGTTATGCAAAAAATGATGGCTTTTGCCGATGACCTGAAAGAATCGGCTTACCCGAAACCGTCCGAATTTTACCGACCCGACCCGACCGACCTGGTACCACGACACGTTCGGGTTCCCGCACATCCCTACTGTTCGTATAAAAATAATTCGCTATAAATGAAAATTCTGTAAATACTTGCAGGGAACAAATATGATTAATATTTTTTTTTCTTAACTATATCACATATTTCATATTGTTTATCAATCTATAGACTTGTCAGAAATAAAGAAAAATACAAACACCCCTTAAACAGAGACATAAAATCAATATTAAGTGTTAAAAGCAAGCGTGAACATTGAATATTATTATTAACAGGTTCAGCAACGAGTTTGGAAGAATCGAGGGAATCTACCCCATCTATAAACACTCTGAACAAGAAGTACGAGAGTGATATAGAGATACTCAGCAACCCCAGTCAAAGTAGCATCGAAGTTCTAGACGAAGCATCAAGGTAGAATCATTATTGAATAATCATATATTGATCGATTACTAACTGTTTAATCAATTTGCTTTATAACATTGTCGTAGAACTCATCTGACACCGCATAGAAAGCGTTCTTCCGAAGAAAGACGTACCGCAGTTGCCCCGTCTCTTTTAACGATACCGGACACGGTGCCAATTACGACTGGTCTAACCGAGAGTAGTTCATCAGGTTTGCTGCAATGTTTTTTTCTTTTTTACCGTAACTCTTGTTTTTGATTATCCGTAAATAATTTACTAATAATATTGTGTTCGATAAAGGTTCTCTAACGGATAGTATTTGTACCGCGTATGAAAATAAGGTAATCAAGCAAGCTACCGTAGATGACAAGTCCCTTAATAACAGCACTGACAAAGAGATGAAATTCACACCTGTAACAAATTTAACTTCCATGCTAGGCGGTAAGTAAACTCCATGTGTTTTCCTATCTGTTTATATTCATTTGAAGATTCGTTCGGTATAATAAATGTGTGTAATAAACAAATTGTTAGGTTTACTTCAAAGTATAAAGATTGGTAGTAACAAGTCGTTGATACTAAAAGAAGAGGAATCATCGAATTTCCTGGGCAGTAATATTCAGTATTCTTACACGGATTTCGGCAGTATAGATCATAGAATAAAATTGCATATTATTTTGAACATATTTGAGCATGAAAATGAAGGACTTATTCTTCTCCTCAGGGTAATACGTTAAATATATTACAACATCGACTTTATTATTGAGTTGGTAAATAAGTTCGTTTGATTTTTGCTACGGCACAGTTTTATTTCGATTTGCATTTATTTTTCGTAGCTTACAGAGTGGCGCATTCATAGGCGATGATCATAGCCACAGAGCTAGACGCCGACTATAGGCGGCGGTCATAACTATGGACCTAACAATTCATGGACGGAGTGTTCCGCCCGTGGTTTGCCAAATTTTCCGTAACGGGGGTGTGTAGCTGTCTCTTTCTAGAATATGTCCCGATCGGATTTTTCCGCCGCGTACTCGATGATCCCCGAAAGTCCATACAATTCGCAACACGTGCGCTTCGCACGCTTCGGCTATATTCGGCTACCCGAAGGTTGACGATCGGGATAAGTTGAAGACAGAGACGACAAACGAATGAAAAATGACGACATTTCCTCTCCCCTTACCGCAAATTTGGCAAACCCCTTGCTAAAAAGCTTACTTTACGCTTTAGATCCATGCACAATCCAAATTGTTAGTAAGATGACAAGAGATTAAATCTATTCTGTGTGTCAAAGAAATTGTGTTTTCAATCTTCCCTAAAAATCCGAGCGAATTTATTTGCCAACCCAATATTTCTGAAATTGAAGTTA
This sequence comes from Stelis phaeoptera, assembly GCA_943735885.1. Lineage (NCBI taxonomy): Eukaryota > Metazoa > Arthropoda > Insecta > Hymenoptera > Megachilidae > Stelis > Stelis phaeoptera. The sequence continues at coordinate 13,581,392 of OX030932.1, read as the reverse complement.
AAGTATTTATCATTAATTTATTTGGTCAACTTTCAGGCTGAAATTCTTATGCAAAATACGAAAGACACGTTTCCTGGTTGTTTAGTTTTATCCACATCAAAAGTTTATGTTCTCAAAATCGACGGATTCGAGGGGTAAATAAATAAAATTTCCTACAATAATTTTATTTTTATGAAATTCGTGTTTCGTTTTTAATTTTCTTTTATACTTGTTATAGAGAGGATCCTCAACGTTGGTTGCACAAAGAAGTCAGCTGGACAATGGACAGATTAAGGTGTTTCGCGCCGTTGCCGTTCAAACAAGGGGTTTTAATCGAATTAGAACAGCCTAGCAAATTAAACGACGAACCGCACTCTACTATTACATTTTTGTGCGTCTTACAAGATTTTCAAAGGACATCTAATTTTCTATTTTATATCACTGGTAAACAGAAAGATATTTTAATTACATCGAACTATACAATTCTGTTTCCGAGTACGCAAATGTTTTTATTCACAGATTTATCGTTACCACCCAGTTGCGAAGTAGAATTCACAGTGCCGGAACACTGTACATCTTTCATGCATCGTTTGTTAAAAAATTGTAAAAATTATCAGGAAGGTGATGCTGTGCGATTACTCGCATTGTTTTCTTCTGCCTTATTAAAATATCAAGATCTTAAGGATGAACTGAAATTATCTAGTTTGATAGTGACCGCGTCTGTTCTGGTAGTGTGTAACATGCAATGGCTTCTACCTGGTAACAATGAAACGCCATACGTAATAAGGGAACAAGCAATGAGCAACTTGATCGGAGTGGTAAGTATAACACGTTCCTTCTGATTTTTACCATTTTAATAATAAGCTTTAGTAATAAGCGTTTTATATTTGTTGTAGGAACATTATAGTTCTACACTGACCCTGAACTTCTTGGACGAGGTGTTGGGACAGGAAGAATCGTGGGTGTTGGATTTCGTTTCTGTGAGCGCCGCTGAAACGGTCATAAACTCTGTGCAACCATCGTGGGAAGAATTATTCTCGATTCCATTACAAATCACAGTTTCCAAGCCGCGAGACACCGAAAATGCGTAAAATCGTATTTCATACGCGTGAAAGGATATTCTAGTCGAACGAAATGCATCAGGTAACCATTTAAACGACTATAGTTGATTAAACGGGATTTTTACATATGTTCGTGATACGAATAGGTTTCTTTTCGTTTACGAAATCTGTGTAATATAACGAGTAAAGAGAACAAAATTGACCAACGATAATTTAGGTAATTTATAGATGATATAGAAGAATTAATAATGTATCGTGAGTAATGATTTTTAAACTGAAAAAAAAAAAGTAATCAAAAAGATATACATTGATCATAATTTTCACAGGATTCTTATCTTATTTATTGAAACAGAAAAGAATTTCAAATGGTGCTGTTAAAATAAAAATATCGTACTTTAAAGCATGTGGTATGAAAAAGAATTTTTTCTATCAATTTGTATAATCAACTGTTCGATAATACAGTAAATTAATTATTTCGATACTGAAACAATTTTGTTTCTATTGTTTATAAAACTCAATATAAAGAATAACATAATTATAAGAAAATATGCACATATTTTTATATTACAAGAAAAAGAGAATCGTACAGGAATTGTTTAGTCTCGAACGTCTGTTTTGTGAGTATTTAAAATTTAAAGTATCAAAATATGTATATAAATACTACATGTATATTCACACAATTTTTGTATACTCCTTTCGCCTTAAGACAAGTGCAAATGATTAAAATACTGAACAATACTTGAATATCGTTATCAATCTGTGATATATATACATATATATAATATTTTGATTTTTATTACATATTTTGCGTGCACGTGGTACGTTTTAAAACTCTATAATATTAACACATGTGTGGTTACGCATTAGCTAGGTGAAATTTCTTGATGCTTTAAGCAATGACATTAAGTATAACTTATTTTCTTTACATATTGTATATTAGTTAATGTTCGTGAAACTTTTCAGGAATTAATATAATTCAATATGTCATTTTGTATGTATATATGTAAATAAATTGTTATTGTCTATTAAATATGCAAATATTTTATCACGATGTCACGGTAAAAAAAAAAAAAACAAGTGGATACAGTGTGCAAGAAATAAATGTTCAATTTTGCAAATAATTATTGAATGAAATTTTGTCTGCGACCAAAGTTATACGCTGTATCCTCCAACTGTTAATTAATCTTTTTTTAGCAAGCGTTACACAGCGAACAGTTGAATATCCTATTAATACAGTTCTAATAGGGACAAAACACAGAAAAGTGTGTACTCAAGGTATTCTGTGGCGCCGATGATAATAAAGAATACAATATGTAAATGAAACAGTTGGAAGATGCTGGAAATAACTTAGTATGTTTCTTTAGATGCATACACGAAGTATGCATTCTAACGTCCATATCGTTGCATTGAATTTTTCTTTCCTAACATTTTCAATATTTCATAAAAGTATAATTTAGAATATATTTGAACAGACATGGCTAGCGTCATAAAAATTATAAGTTTATTGCTAATAGTTAGTAAGTTTAACTGTTTCTATATTTTTATAAAATAGTAGAACGAGCTTAAATAAAATTAGATCGTTATTAACGTTAATATTTTTCTCAGTATCAGTAGCTATTGGGCATTTTGGATATAAAAGGCATGGTACGTATTACAATGTTCTTATTTTTTTTTCTTAATCTTCATTCAGCGTATAATAAAACATTTTTAGATCAGCACACTTGGGTTCAGAGATTCAAGTTCTGCGGTGGAAAGTATCAATCTCCGGTAGCTTTATCATCATCCAAATCAATCGCTCTTCATTTACCTGCCCTCGAAACAATTGGATATCATGATTATCTTCCAAGTCCATTGTATTTGAAAAATAATGGTCACTCAGGTAACGTAACATAATCGTATAACATATAAGTGGAAGTAACGTTTGGCAAATGAATTAATATATCATTTTTAGTTGCAATGAGCATTAGTAAACAGTCAGAAAGGAAATTGCCTTACGTATTTGGTGCTGTGTTTAATGCTGGCGAAGAATACGAAATAGATCATTTACACTTTCATTGGGGTGCAAAAAATAACAGGGGATCTGAACATATTTTCAATGGTGTCAGGTTCGAAACAAAAAAATAGTATATTTATGTAAATAATTGTTATTTACTCAATTATCTTATTTTTATTTTGCAGGTATCCAATGGAGATGCATATAGTTCATAGAAATAAAGCGTATTCAAATTTGTCAGACGCATTGAACTATAAGGATGGTCTGGTGGTTTTAGGAATCTTTTTTCAAGTAAGTTGAATCATTTATAAAATATCCAAGATGCTGTATCATTATATTTAGTTACAGGAAGAGGATAACAAATTGTTATATCCGATTGTGAATGATTTGACGGGTGTACAGTGGTTAAACAAAGAAGTAACATTGAGCACATCTGTTACATTAGTTTCGTTATTACCAAGTAATATAGATGTATTCTATACTTATCAAGGTTCTCTAACTACACCTCCGTGTAACGAAGCAGTAACATGGATCATTTTTCCAACATCGGTACCAATATCTTTCTCCCAGGTATCATTTCAATATTTTACAAAGTAATATACGTCAAGATCTTTCTTCTTCTTCTACAGAAATATTTTAAATGTTTACAGTTAAATAAGTTCAGATCGCTTTCTAATGGAGAAGATATACTGGCAGATAATTACAGAAAATTACAAGATATGGGACTCAGAAAAGTGTACGTTAGAAGATTGAATCCATCTTTCTTTACAAAATATAATGAAACGGTGTTTAATGTCACGAATTTAGACTGGTTTTGGCATTAAATATCTTGTTAAAATGTTTTTGGTAAACGAAGTACAGTGATTGAAACGAAGATGTAACGTATTCCTTCTCAGTCAGTATTATTAACCTTGAAACGTCGGTAGCCGGGTCAATTATGACCCAGTCCTTCAAAATACATGCAACCGTGCTTTAATTAAAATTTAAACATTCGAATTTCTAAGCGAAAAACTTTTATACATTAGAATAATAATATTTAAAGAAATAGTATAAAATTTATACAATGGAAATGAAAGCAATTTAAATTCAAAATTATAGATTGGGTCAGCACAAATTTGGTTCCGTCATCCGACGATTAAATTGTAATATAGAAATTAATAATAAAGATGTATATTACAAAAACTATGTCTCTTTTTGGTTCTTTAAATAAATGATGGTTGGTGATGTAAAACTACGAACAAGGAGGATAGAAATTCATAAAAATATTGTTACTAATTGTTTACAAAATTAAATTATGTTGTTTGTTTCATATTTTTTATATTGTACTACAAGGTTTGCAGACGTATGTAGTTGTACATTCCTGTATACATGTACATGTTAGCTATGATACATGTGTTAGTCATCGTATGAAATTACTGCAAAGTAAAATTGGCGTAGGTGGATTGAGATACAATTGGATACAATCAAAAGGCATTGACAGTATTACATTTTCGCACGATGTTGTCACACCAAGTGCAAAAAACCTAGAATCAATCTGTAATTGAATAATAATCGATCGGCTTCGACGAATTTCAAAGTCGGATCAAGTGTGGCGTAACCGTGGTATTATCGTAACGAAAACTTAAATCTGTTCGTTGACAGAAATGATGACAATAAGCAAGGACATTACGTGTGAATCAGTGTGAATAGATCATAGTGGTCCTTTGAATCTTTTTTTTTTTTTATTTATTATCATTACATAACCCTAATTAGTGTATTATAATAGTAAATAGATATATACACACGTTTCGCTTAAAGGTTATACGATCTCAGTTTATCGATCGATTTCATTCTTTTGCAACTGTTCGTTATTTAGGGTAAAACAGATCTATTTAGCGAACAAATGTCGAACTACCGTTGCTGGTTCCCATTGATTTCATGAGTATTGTGTACAGTAAGTTCTATCCAAGATGGTTTTCGAATCCATTGTTGCTGAACTCTTAAACAAGGTGTTGGGAGAGTATATTCAAAATTTGGATTACACCCAATTAAAGCTCAGTTTATGGGGAGGTAAGCATAGATCTTCCCACCTGTGCCAAACGCATGCACGCGCAAGTTTCTGGTATGCTATTAAGAACCATTACGGATACCTTTGTATGTCTCTAAGTATATTTCAAAGTGATTGAACGTACATGTAACTATCTAAATTCATTTAGAGTTAAAAAATTGAACATTTGAGAGAATAGAGTTAAAGATTTGTAGAATTGTACGTTTATGACTTTGGCACAAGGGGGATGAAACTCTTATACGTTTCAAGACATTTCATGTACGTAATACGTATAATGTTTAAACATGGAATATATTTATTTTATTAGAAACCTTGATGATGCCTGGGAAAAGTAAAAAAACTGAATATGATAACAAAGTTTGATAACATGCAGTCTGATATCTTGTAACCGCAGATATATTATTAGCGTATCAATATGACATCAGCTTCTATTTATATTAGAATTTGTGGGTAGTTTTTTAACGTATCTATCGTATATGACGCATACATTTAATGAAATTATGCTCACACAAGGCTTCTATAATATTGTACATACTATCTGTTGAAAAAATAAATGATTGATTTACGTGTTACACATAATTGCTGATATTCTATTAACAGAAAAGATACTTAAGTTTTTTTTGTTTTACCACTACTACAGTTTCATTAGTTTAATTTAATTACTTTGCGTTGCTTTCTAAATATTTCGGATCATTGTATTAATTATATATATCAGATTTTGTTCTTGTATTTTACAATGTTGCGAGTACAATAAAAAAAAAATAATAAAAAAAAAAGGACATAGTTACAACTCTTTGTTTTTTTCCTTTTCTATATATAGACCCATTGATAAATTTAAATTTTGTTATATGTATTATCCAATGAAGTAGGAAAATATAATTTATTAATTCATATTAAAACTGTATTCCTCGTTCATCTTTATAAACATAAATAAATATTTCTTTTATAGGAGATGTAGTGTTAACAGATTTATTAATAAAAGAATCTGCATTAGATGTTTTGGATTTACCTATTAGACTGGAATATGGAAGATTAGGTTTGTAAATAGGATATATATACTTATATTTAAATTTCATATTTAAAGAATGCGAGATTAATACAGTTTACATCTTCCTTAGGAAAGCTTATATTAAATATACCTTTCAAGGATATGTGGAATGGCCAGATTGATGCAATTGTTGAAGAATTATTTGTATTAATAGTGCCTACAAGTCAGGTTGCGTACGATGCGGAAAAAGAAGCTAAAGCACAGCTTGAAGCTAAGCGTACGGAGCTAGCAAGAGTCGAGAAGAAAAAACAGCTAGCGGATATAAAATGTAAATACTCTTAAATTTATAACTTCTATATTTTTTATTCAATATAACTGATATTTTATTCCTGTTTTACAGCACAAGAAAAATTAGACGACTCGATGATTGAGAAGCTTATCGCCCGTATGATAAAGAATATTCATGTAGAAATAAAGAAGATACATGTAAGATACGAGGATCATGTTTCATTTAAGGATCATCCATTTTCTGTTGGTTTCACCCTCAATAAATTCATATTAGAAAGTTGTACAAACACGTGGGATGTGAATGGTAATATGAAAGATATGTATGCCATTCCACAAATTTACAAGGTGAGTAAAAGCGAGTAAAACAATCAAGATCTTGGAAGCGAACAACACTCGGAATGAAAAATATCCTTTCAGTTATGCACGCTAGATGGTTTGGCCGTGTATCTTAACCCATCCGTAGAACAGTTTACTAAAACTTCGCAGTCAAACTATTCAGATCTATTTTACAGTGGTATTGCAACTATAGATTACAATCCACCCGGCTATCAATATTGTAAGCAGATTTAATTTAGTAAACACAATATGCAATTATTAGTAAGTTTAAAAAATTATCTCATAAATTATTTTAAACGTAGTGTTGGGTCCGATAAACGTCAATGCAAAATTGATGTTAAATCCAAAGCCAGAAACAGACGGGAGCAATTATACGATCCCTAAGGTGTGGTTGGATCTGGAAATGCAGAAACTCAGAATAGGTTTGGCAAAGAAGCAGTATCAAACTCTTGTCCGGTTAGGCGAAGGATTAGATCATGCTCAGAAAGCTGCACCGTACAGAAAATATAGACCAAATTTGACATCGTACACAGGGCATTATAAAGAATGGTAATAAATTATCGTACATTAATAACACTATATTTAAAAAAATAGTATATTAAATAATTTGTTACTGTTAGGTGGCATTTTGCGTACACTTGTGTTCTGGAAGAGATCGTGCGTAGGAACCGTAGGAATTGGGATTGGAATCATATCAAAGAACACAGAGACACGTGTCGGTCTTATGCCAGTGCGTACCAGACAAAATTAACTACTAAGAAAGTCTCATCGGAAATAGAGGCTCTTCTTACAAATTGCGAAACAAAGTTGGATATATTCAATTTAGTTATCATCAGGCAACAAATTGAGATGGAAGTTAGTTGATCAAAGTGTTGGTTTCGTGTGTTCTATATTTTGATAGGAATGTATCTCACTTAATATTTTATAGGTTGAAAAATTAGCAGAAAGAGAAAAAAGCCTAAAGGCGAAACGTGGCTGGTTTGGATTCCTCTGGTCTAGTACGCAAGCAGAAGAAACACAAGAATTGAGCTCCGCAGCTGCGATAAGTAATAGATCTGATTTTTTTATTAGTTTATTCGCTATAGTAGAGCTAAAGTTCACACATTCTACTACTAATTACATTTTAGTGCTAAAGTTTGAACAAGCAATGACACCGCAAGAAAAAGAAAAATTGTACAGAGCAATTGATTATCAAGAAAACAGTGCACCGGTTCATTATCCTGAAACATACGAAATGATGGATACACGATTCTTCCTATTGGAACTTCAAGTAATATTTTTCGATACGGAGAAAGAATACCCATGCATTTTGGACCTTCAGCTTCACAGTGTTGAAGCACGGTTCAAGTCAAGGCCGTCAGCTAATGCTATTTTGTACGCAGATTTTCTTCAACGACTGTATCAATTATAATAAAATAAAATCTAATGTTTACTTATTTTGTTACAGAGTTACAGCGTCCATTAATGAAATGAAACTTCTGGGAACAAAACAGGGTGAACACGTTCCGTCGCTTTTTAATTCGCACCAACATAATACAGATAGTGTTTTATTATCAGTATCGTACGAAAAGAATCCTCTGGATAAATTATGCGGCGATCGCGTCGTAGTTAGATCAACGTCTGTGGATATCATTTATGATGCGCAAACCGTAATCGAATTGGTTAATTTATTTAAAGTACAAAACTCGTCGACTCTGAATCAGTAAGACTAATATAATGATACTTCGTATCATATTTTGATGATATTAGGTATCTTAATGTCAATCGTTACCTTTTCTTCAGACTTCAAGCAGCCGCAGCAGAGCAGTTGGAAGGTTTGAAAGAAATGTCTGCTTTAGGCTTAGAGCATGCTATACAGAAACACTCTGTGTTAGATATACAGGTAAAGAGTTACATTAGCGCTTTTCTTAATTGATTTTGACGCGATCGCGCTGCTTGGGACTGAAACGGTTAAAATCCAGAATAAGTAAAACAAGCGTATATTTAACAGGTGAACATGCAAGCCTCTCAGCTGATCATACCACACAATGGATTCTACAATAGCACAAAATCGTTGTTAGTGATTAATCTTGGTAGTTTGCAAATGCATTCTCTAGAGAAATCCAAAGAAGCGAAAGATACTGTAACTGTTAAACAATTAATTAGCATGGGTAAAAGCGAAGAAGATGTATTACTGCACCTAAGAGAACATAGTTACGATAAATTTGTTTTAAAAATAACTGACTTCCAAGTACGTATTCAAACGTTCTTAACACTTTAACTGCCACGTTATCCATATGTGGTTGACACTTGAATTTCCATAGAAATTTGTCGCTTGCATTATTAACCCTTTCACTTATAATATCGTAAGGCAAGGGGTTAATATCCTTTTAATTACTTCACACGTTCGCTACCAGCGCCGCGTATATGCGTCGTTTCAATTCCTTGCAGTTTGTCAGTTTGGAAAATTGCTTATTTTGCTTAATTTCAATGTTATAAATATAACGTTAAAAAATTCAATATCATTTTAAGTCATATAAGAAAAAATATCATGGTCTGTGGTACAAGATTTTCTTCTCAAGCGCTGGTAGCGAACGTGTTAATTAAAAATCGTCGTATTAGGTACTCCAAATTCTGAATAATAGTTTTCAACGCGTTTAGCATGACAGTTAAAGTGTTAAATATTAATATGGTAAGTTGAAGATCATATGATAATGGAAATTATGAATAGATATTAGTTACACTACCAAACGAGGAGTGGCGCACAATTTTACCAACTACAGAAGATATGATATTGTTGCATCCAACAATGCTTGAAATTCAGTTTCACAAATGTTTGGTAACGGATGATCCTCTGCTTCCAAAACTTAGGCTCATCGGTCAATTGCCATCAGTTTTTGTCAATATAACAGGTTCGTTTCTAAATATGTTCTATTGATTTCGCAATCTTAATATTCTTCTTTTATAATCTTAAATAATTGTTCTTTTAGACGTACGTTTGTTGCAAGCTCTTTCTATTGCACAAAGTATACCATTCCCGAAAGAAGAACAACCTGTAGAAATGCATAAGTCATCGCTTGTATGTTCTACTTTATATTTATATATCAGTTATTACGAATACTATATTACTGTAATTATGATGTTTTTTCGCAGAGCAAATCTATCTCACAATTGTCATTGTTGAAAGAATTGGCAACAATCTCTGAAAAGAAGAAAGAGGAAACCAGAGTAACTCCAGTGAAACAAACAACAGATTTAGAAATGAAATTTGAGATGAAAGGTAATACTTAATATTTGATAATTTCAGTGTCGACGTAAGAAAATATTAATAGAACTGATCTGAGGATTTTATTTTACATACACTATCAAATTATTCATTTTTCTGATATAGTCAGTATTTAAAAATAAGCTACAGAATCATAATATGCAATATTAAACGTCAAAGTCGTAAGTACGTAAAACCAACCGTCCAATGGTGACAAATCTGGACGAAATATCGTCGTTTGTACTAAAAACAGTTAATTAAGAATCTAGCTAATATTTATACGATCTGTTACAGAATGTTCGTTACAAATTTCCCGAAAAACCACCACGACAATACCGTTCATGAAAGTTCAAGTATTACAATTAGAGGCGGAAATGTTACAACGAACGTACGACCAGGAAATATTATTAAGATTAGGCGGTATTCAGGTGAAGCAGCATTACAACGAAAGTGAGATATTTATGGTGAATACTCCCATGTCATCGGGCAAAGATGAATATTTGATAACAGTGCAATACATAAATGTAAGTCACAATCATCTTACGTAATATCATTGTTCGACTCATCTTTATTACTTCTAACTATGTACTTGAATTGTTCTCTTAGGTAAACAAAAGATCCCCTGAATTCACAACCAGACACGGATCTGTTATCAAATTATTAAAACTCGAATTTACAACATTAGATACTTTGTTACATCAAGAAGCTCTCATAAGTCTACTTCAGTTTGTATCATACATGCAGGTGAATTTGTCATAAAATTTGCGTCTGCTTATTTCAAATATACATTTTGTTCATAACGTTCAAATCGTAGGACCAAATGAATGCCATAGTGCAGAGCAAAATTGAAGAGGAGCACCGTGTACGTCCACGACCTAGTCATTTGGCTTCTATTCAAGAGGAGACATCCGCGTTCTTTAAAGAACAAATTCAAAAACAAAAGCAAAGGTCCAACACACGTAAGTGTTATTTTACATCCCCCTTTCATTCATAATTATAACACTCTCGCGACGGGCGATATAATTTCCGCGTGTAATTTCCAAAAGTCTGTAGCTGTGTACGGCAAGGTTCTGCTATTTGAAGGGACGGCAAATTTTGAAATGACGCAGGATTACGTTGCCTGTATTCGGTTAAAGATTTTGAAACGACGTAGGACTACGTCTCCGGTCGCAAAAGTGTTAATAATTGCGTGTACTTCTTTAGGTCGAAAGAGGACGGTGATCGAACATGTAGATCTAAAAGTTCAGGCAAAAGTTGGCACCATTTGTATGAAGATAATTAGCGAGTGCAGAGAAATCACTGCATTTTATATCGCTGGCATTACTGCCGGATTTATGATGAAGGCATCTTATTCTCAGGCGAATATTAACTTATCATCTATCAGTATTATAGATCTTAATCCTGATACAGCTTATAGAGATGTAAGATTATTTAATTACTATATTTTTATATAATTTCTCGTATCAATATTATATTTTATGTTATTTCTTTGCTCGATGGTGTACAGATTGTATCGGTGACAGAAGATACCGAATCGTTACAAATTCAAGCCATAATGTATAATATCGAACCATCAGATGTTGATAAAAATAACATGTCCATAACAGTCGTTATGGGTTGTTATCGTATTGTTTTCCTGAACATGTTCGTTGCCAGTATAATGGTAAGCAAAAGACATAAAAATTGTTACTACGATTTAAGTTCATTTATATTAGGTTGTCCTCAAGAGTTTCTTTACATATCTGCACGCAACGCTTTGTCCAGCAAACAACAAGCGTTAATGTGTTCTGTTGAATGTCTGTACCTACCTTAAAGCGTACGAATGTATTTAATTTTTTTTTTAGAGTTTCTTGAATAACTTCCAAGCGGCTCAACAAGCTATAAAGGAAGCATCTGCAGCTGCCGCAGAAGCTGCGAAGACGAATATCAAAGATGTGCAAGAAAGTGCTGCGCGTATTGGGCTTGCGGTAAAAATTAAGGTTTGTATTCGAATAAATAAATATGTATTTCAATTTTTAAACAACACATTTTTTAATGAAATATTGTTATTCAGGCACCCGATATATATGTACCGATGCACTCGAAAAGTGATCATTGTTTATCGTTGGACATGGGTAATCTTACTATTTGCAACGTTTTTAAGAAGTTGGAAGTTACCAACGAAGCCGGCGATTGTCCTATCGTTGATGAGATGAAGATTGAATTACAAAATCTAAAGTTATCGAGGTAATGTTGAAGCACGATGATTTTCATCAATATTCGTGACTTTTCTATTTACAATGCAAACTTCTTATGGCAGAGTGAAATTGAATTTGGAGAAATTTACCATTGAAAATGAAATATTACTGCTAGAGCCGGTTAGCTTCACGTTGCTCATGAAACGGAATTTATCAACCAGTTGGTTCACTTCTATCCCGGACATCGATATGTCTGGCAGATTAAATAAAATTAATATATTGATAAGCAAGGAGGATTATGCAACAACGCTGAAAGTATTAGAAGAGAATTTAGGTGAAACGGTGGAAGATAAAAAGCTTGCACAAACTGTTCATCAAGCTGAGAAGAAACTTGAAGTAGAAGTTGTGCAGCATCATCAACCTGGTAAGCACAAACGAACGTTAATTCGGTGAACAGTTTATTCGAAGAGAATTGTTTCTGCGAGCAGACAGGTTTAAGGAATCAGCTGCCATTGAAGAGTCCGAGGACATAGATTTTCAAGAACAAGTACACGCACATACATCCATCAAATTTGAATTTGTCATGGATAGTCTTGTGATCAATTTGTTCACAGGAGGCTCGAAAACGGTAATTTAAAAAATGATCAATTATTTCTGTTAATACTTGTAATGCCGGACTTTGGACTAACGTTGGAATTAACCGCAGCTACAGTCTCAGAGTTCCCCGCTTCATTTACCAGAGAATGGATTAGGCAAATTTTGCCTGACTCATTTTGCATTGAAAGGTAGAATATTTGCTGATGGGCTAATGGCAACTTCGATTCTTCTTATGAATTGTACTCTCGACGATACACGACAGAATAGACAGGGTTCCTTGACACGAATCATGGAAAGAATCATGGCAGTGCCTTCCATGGACGACCTAGAGAAAGAATCGAAGTCTATTCGTAGTATGCTGGATATGACCATTAGACAAAGCTCGAACGACACATTTGGTAAGTTTTAGAAACTATCATTATTCGTTTCTGAATTTAATTGAAACAACGTTTATTTTCAGTCGATGTAAGAGTCTTCTCGTTTGGTATAATTGTATCGCTCGATTATCTGATGAAAGTGAAAGACTTCTTTGCAACTGAAACACCCGCACCGAGTAAAACGATGTCTCAAAATACATCGAAGAGTTATAACGAGGGAATGATCAAAAAGAAACAAGCTCCTGCACCACCCGTTAAGAAGATGTTAACTATTAATGTGCATATCGAAAAACCAGATATTATTTTGTTGGAAGACATGGACGATATAAATTCAAATTGCATTATATTAAATGTAATATATCTTCGAAACTTTTTCATTATTATGCATCCGATATCTTAAATCCTTACGTATATGTTATTTTGTTTTTTAAGACTGAGCTACTGCTAAAAGTGCGTTTAATGGATGAACATCAAGTGATAACAGGGTCCATAAAGGATTTGTCAGTTTTAGCAGGTATATATAATCCAGCAAAGAGAAGCGACTGGATATATCAGGTAAAAATGTTTAATTAATATTTGTACACTATACAATATTTGTGTGTGTAAAACATTGTTAAAGTGTTCATTTTCTAAAGGTATTAAGGCCATGCAGTATTAGCGTAGCGGGTTCTACACCAGAAGGAAAAGGACTTCATGTGGACGTTTGTTGTACTGATATCCATGTATCAGTTTCACCAGGTAATTTTTCTAATTAATTATTTAATTTCAATTATATCGTTTAGTTAACTGTTTAATTGTTAATCGCAGGTGTTATTGAAATACTGAATAAAGTCGTTCATACCGCCACAAAAACGGAAGTAGTAGACGACGAGATTGTCGTTGCTGAACAGAATTATGAAGGATTATGGATTATAACACCGTTCGAAGAGAGCGATTTTTGGTTCTTAAAAACAGGTATACACATGTGGTCGTCGGTAAAAGCAATCACACAGTTCTTGGTTTACAAAGAATTTATTCCTTTCTGCTTCTATTCTCGCTCTCTTATACTTTACTCCCTCTTTCCACACTCTCTGTACTCTGTACTCAGTCCGTTCGCCTATCGCGTATTTACGGTTTTTCAATGCTAACCATCTTCGCTTGTGCCGTTTTTAGGTTGTTTTTATTATTAATGGTCATTTGACTACTGAGAATATGTTCATACGCATTTCTGTCTATTGTAGAAGTAGGAGTAGAAGCACAAGAAGATTTTGTATACTCTGACGACGAGGATGTTACAACTTACAAACCAGAATTAGCAATTATTTCAGCACCAACTATATTGTTCACTCTGGAAGCAGGCGTTGGCAACAAAACATTGCCTATGCTTTTGCTTCACATTGGCTTTCAGAGTAACATTAACGATTGGAGCACAAAATCTGTAAGAAACATTAAGGTCATTCTAATGAACACTTGGTACTAGTTTTGGTAACGATTGAATGCTTTCAGATGAGCGTGGAAAGTACAATGTCGTTGATAATGGCGTATTATAACAGTCGTCTGGCACTATGGGAACCATTGATCGAACCAATAGAAGGAATGAAAAAAGGAAAACGAGTTTCAACGCCTTGGGAACTGAAAACTATAGTAAATATTTTCGAGATCCAAATATTGCAGTATAATTTCAAATTATTTTATTTATTCAAGTAATTCGCACAGAGTTTTTAATCATTATTCACTAGATTCAGTTTAACGATATATCAATGGACTCTAGAGGTATGAGTGTGATCAGCCCTACTTCAGAAAGTGAACTAGACGAGTTTCACCAAACTTCTAGGATGTCTATCGATGTGGTATCTACTGTAAGTTAATGTATTTCATCTATTGAAATTGTATTTTATATGGAACGATATTATTTTTATGATATTATTATTTTACGGTAGGAAAATCTGGAAATAACTGTAACAAAGACCTGTCTTGATGTATTGAAGCAACTTGGTAATGCATTCTCATCCGCTATGGAACCAGGCGGAGAAGGAAGCGCTAAAAACGTAGCACCTTATGTGCTTAAGAACGAAACTGGCTTGGCGATGGTTTTGGATTTGGAACGCAGTCATTTTAAAGTTCGTGTTAATTTACATCCATGAAGATAAATACGTCGCTCAAGATAATAGTGGTGTATCTCCAATTTTATTAAATCGGAACTCCCATCAGTAATAGGAGTTTATCCACTGTTATCCTGAACCACTCATAACCTGAATCATGAAATTCTAAAACGTAGAGTATTATTCCAGGTGTTCGATGATGGATCAAAGCTTACGCGCAGCAATTCTGAATCGTACATGGAAGTAATCCTAGAATCTGGTGCATCGATCGAACTTGCACCGAAAACAACGACAATCAAAATACCATTGCTGGATCAGTTAAAATCTGAAACGGTCAAAGAAAGGGACGACGATAAGTTCATTATATCGGTAATATATATGCAACACCATTGTATCTATTTCCATAACCGTTTATGAATTTTCAATTCAATCACGCTTAATGTTTTCTTTTATTTTTATTTTAAGTTCAAAGAAATTCAATGTACATTGGCCATTCCCGTTTTGAGAGCCGATAAAAGATTTTTCTCGCTGAGATATCGGAAAGAAAGTTCCGAGGAATGGGGTATTGTTTCTGATGTTGTGGTCGACGAAGGAAGTACCATCATTACTTTGAGAAGTATTCTTCAGGTAAGTTAAATTCTAGCTAATAACATTGAATGATAAATGATACAGTAGTAATCGTAAACGTGTTACAGGTACATAATCATTTTAGCAAACCAATATCTGTATATTATATGACTAAACGAGGAAATGAAGTTGAATGTGTGGGCACTGTAGCTCCAGATAGTAAATTAAACCTTCCATTGGATGCTGTGTATACTCCAACGAGTATATATTGGCTGTTCTTCAGCGTTGATGGGTAATGTTTATATTTCTTTATAACTATACAGAATGTCCTGTAACTAGTGTAAGAGCCGGAAATGAAAGGTAGCTGAGACGATTTTGAACAACAATTTCCTTTGCAAAAGAAAAATACTGACCAATCAGAGCGCACGTAGAGCGCGCGCTCAGCTATGATTGGGTAACTTCGAGTCGGGACGTCGGACTAGAACGAATCACGGCTGAGCGCGTGCTCTATCCGTGCTCTGATTGGTCAGTGTTTTTCGTTAATAATTCAAAAACGAAACCCCATCCGACATTTTTGTAAAGGAAATTGTTGTTCAGAATCGTCTCAGCTACCCTCCATTTTCATCCTTCCATTTTAGTTGCAGTTATGTTATAAATGTAGTTATAAATGTATTTGTTTCTAGGTACATGGTATCGGTGGAACCGTTCGTTTGGAAAGATTTGCAAAAGACAGTTTCTATGACGAAACTTTTAAAATGCGAAAGTCGAACAAAACAGGAAGTTGAACCATTTTATGTAAAGGTAAAGAATTCAGATCAGATTTCTTCGCTTATCGTGCACTTAGTCGAATTCTTGCATTTTATGTGTATCTTATCACTGTATAAGAAATATTTCACTGCTTAGTACAAATGTTATCCACAATTACATCAACAGTGATCGATAGTTTGATACAGACACGTTTAATTTTTAAATCTTTAAAGAAAGAATCTCACACGGATCGTAATCACATGCTCTTATAAGCAGCAGTTTTTACTTTTAGATGTTTTTCATGATGATTGTGATTGGTAGTATTTTATATAATAACAACACTGTTGGCTTATTATTGAATGTTATTAACTGGCGATCCGTATTCTGTCGTTTCGTTGATTGCGTCAAGTGTTTCTGCTTGAACACTTTACCTTCAGAACATCCAAAATATCTGGAAGCACCTATTCAGGTACTACCATTTTTCCTAACTAGTTAAAAACCAGTTGTTATTTAGTTTATATTCAGTGTCGATCAAGTATGTATTTTTTATTAGATAGTTTATATATTTTAAATGTGAATGTGTATTTGTATAAAAATTATACTATACGAAACAATTTAATATTCTCGCCACATTCGTGATTGTAATTATCAGAATTAGTTACAAGACAAATATGCGAAAGAAACATATATTAAATTCAACAATTTTTAATACTTAAATTATTACTCGAAAGATTTTCTTCCAAGCAATTATTTCAATAGGCATTGCTTTGTTTGTTGTAATATAAGTTATTTGCAATTCATTACTTTTTTTTTTTCATGACATATAACATAAAGTTACCTTTTTTAATTTGTATTATATTTTTCGTTATAAAATTATTTAAAAGTTA
This sequence comes from Stelis phaeoptera, assembly GCA_943735885.1. Classification (NCBI taxonomy): domain Eukaryota; kingdom Metazoa; phylum Arthropoda; class Insecta; order Hymenoptera; family Megachilidae; genus Stelis; species Stelis phaeoptera. The sequence goes on along the minus strand of OX030932.1, from coordinate 13,564,023 downwards.
ACAGCCCGGATACAGACAATCTTTTTAATTAGTATTTAATATAGTATGTTTGTTGCACGTGTTTTATTTATATGTTATTGTGTTATTAAGAACAAATGTATTGTTACTATTGTTTTTATTGAAAACATTGTTTCACTTGTTTGAATAGTAGTAGGAAAGAAGTAATATTATAACATAGTAGAGTACAACGAAACATGGTATGCGATGAAGAAGTTATGCATTTCAATGATTTAATATAACGTTTGCAGGTTGTTGGTGAAATAGAACAGGTTTATTTCGAGAATACTAGCCGTCATACGATGGCAAGTACCATTTATAATGTTCACCTGTACCCGTCCGTATATCTGAAGAATTTTCTGCCCATCGACATTATTATATGTTTACCTGGCGTTGTTCAAGAGAAACTTTTAGAAGCAGGCACATCTTATCAAATTCCTACGATCGATCCTGGCAAATCTAGTATAATTATAAAGGTATCCAAATAACATATTAATAATTATTTTCAAATTGTTGTTTTTCAATTTACAACAATGCGTTACAGTTGCCAAATTACTTGGAAAAAGATTGGTCGTGCAGAGGAGAAATACTAGCCAATCCGCCAGAATTTTCTGTCTGGTCTTTCGAATCTTTTGATAGCGCTCAAAAAGTTGTGATGGATTTAGGAATGCATACGTCACACGAACACGGTACTATCATTATGGCACTGTACTGTCCATTTTGGTTGTTGAATAAGACAGGTTTAATGTTGTCTTACCGGGTAAGTATATCAAGTTCTTTTTTCCCAATAGCGTAATAGGTGATACTTTTTTTTTTTGGAGGGGCTTAACACAATTCGTGCTTAGATATTTTTTACATTCTGTTTCGCTACCAAAGGTTCTTAGTACCATTCTTTATATTTTTAGTTAAAGATCATTCACGAATCATAAAATAACGCTTTAATATAATCATGAAATATAGTAAGCGAAATCAATTTTATTTTATTAAATTAAAACATCATGCATTCTTTTTAATACATTATATTACACGATAACACCAATTTTTCTTTTAAATAATTTTATTATTTAGACATATCATTAATCTCTTTATACAACGCTTGAGTTTTTGATGTTTTATTCGGTATGTAAATGCTCTGCTATATAATGCATGCCGAGAGTAGTTAAATTGTTAATCACTTTATACGATCATGTCTTATTCAATACGTTATTTTACAGAAATCAAGTAAGGGTGGCAAAGAACACTCGAGTCCAATGAAGGTAGTGATTTCAAGTTAAAGTATTTTTCACGCTTACAAATGTACTACTCGTTAAAATAGGATGGTGGCTATATTATTTAATGTGCAAAATTTATTTGAGATGCTTGGAAGTTAAAAGTTACTTGAATCGAAGAGTTTAGTTTTCTTTTCGAATTAAAGCAGCACGATGAACTTTAATGAATGTTAAAATAGTATTTTCAAAGTATTTTATTTATACCGTATAGTTTGTGACGTTCATGAATAGAATTACAAAATTTTGCACAGCTTTCATGTCCATATATTTTATATGGGAAACAATTAATTTTACCATTGATGATCTTATGAAAATACATAGAAAGATCTCTTTCAGAATTTGGTTTGTGGCATGAAACCGCATCAACCACGTTCAGAATACAAGAGGAAGAAAGCACGTTCGGTGATACATTGTTTTCATTTTATATTGGTGATGGTTTAATCTTGCAACACCGTAAAACAGAATTCTTATACAATTCAGTATACAGTACTAATTATATGTGTCCACTAGTTAATGTTTCAATCATGGTATCTACCCTGATGAATGCTTCTTTACTAACTACATAATATTATTCATGAAATTCGTCACCGTTTCTATTTTTTCTTCAAGCAATAACTAATAGTACACTGCTTACTACCTATAAACAATGGAATGCTGTTGCTACATTCGATGTGTGTGCTTACCTGCTTGAAGCTTATTCGTATAAGGCGTGAGAGTTGCTATTACTGAAACTTTTGAATAACTATTCTTAAAAAGAACAACTGAAACAGAAGTGTTTACAAATTCAAGCTTTGTTTATCGAGATACATTAGCAAGTTTATAAAATAAAGTTAATTGGTGTTGGCGAATCATTGTTCACTGTAAAATTGTTCACGTAACAGTGTAATATGATGTACAAATATGTATAAAACTGTGATCAGTTGCATTTTTACTGCATGATACAAGTGAACTGTTGAAGCACAGTTAACATTCATGAAGTTATCAATTGACTGAATCTCTTTTGCAGACTGGAGAAGATCATTTGAACGTATTATACCATCCAGAAAATTTCAAAGGACCAATATTGTTCTCGTTCCGTTCTAAAGTGTTTTTCGGTAAAAAGAAGGCGATGGTCAGAGTGGAAGATGGCGAATGGTCTGAAAAGTTCTCGATAGATGTTGCAGGAAGCGAGGGAGTGGTTGTTTGCAAATATAATGGCCTAATCTACCAGGTTGTTATATTGTCTACAGCTTAGTAATGGATCACAAAGTAAATCAGTTGTATTATTAATACAATACAATTCTTTTTGTGTGTTACAGATTGGTGTTCACAATCAATTGACGTACAATTCTTTAACAAAACAGATCACATTCACCCCATATTATGTACTCATAAATAACTCCAGTTTGCTTATCGAATGTCAAGAAGGCGATAGATCAGCTGATCCCATGATCAAAGTAATTATTTATAACTATATAGAAAATAAAATAAGATCGATAAATAAATTTAAATCGCCTGCTGCCTCCACTGTTTAAGAGTTAATAAAATATAATGGCAATCTATTATTTTTATTTTGCAGATTCCTCCTGGCGAGTGTACGGCTCTTTGGCCTCGTTCTGAAAACGAACATAAAACCTTAAGAGCTAGGATCGTGGGTGATCCCGAGAAAACAGCACCTTTCCTTTACACAGAAAGCCATACAACTCTGTTGAAATTGAATAACAAGGTTTGTATCCACGAAATCATTCTTCATAAGTAAATTGCAGATTCAATCATCTTAATTTATTCAACAGTATGGAGGAATCAATGTGGATATACAAATAAGCGAAGGGGGAATTTATATTTCTTTGTCCGTCTATTGTTACGGAAATGCACCTGCTTTAATCATTAACCATACTCCTCATACGATCAATTTTTGGGAAAAGGGTTCTTTGAATGTTAGGTACGTTGAATTATCATGAAAATCAATGCTGGTAATTTAAAACTGTGCTTGTGATAATGTGAACATATGTATCATTTCACAGATCTATACAAGCATTTAACAAAATGTTTTATACGTGGGAAAATCCAGCAGGACCGAGGAAACTAGTTTGGGAGGATACGTGTAAAAAAGAAATCGAAGACACTCTTCGAAAGGTACAGATTCATTGGTGTCTGATACTACTGAACGATTCAACATCTTCTACTAATAGAACTGCTTTTCAGGATAATTTAGGAACTTTTCAGTTACCAGATTTAGAAGAAGAAGTATTCTACGTATCATTTTTGGATGGTACACAGAGAATACTTCTCTTTACAACAAATTTAAAGATAGCTGAAGATTGCCAATTGGCAGGCGATCTGGAAATGATAGAGCAAGACATAACAATAAGTATTCATGGGGTTGGCCTTTCTCTTGTTAACAATGCAACAAAATCAGAACTATTGTACATGTGTATAGCTAGGTAAATTTCTAATATATACGGTGTGACGTTGTTATCATAATTTTTCTTTGAATACTATTACGTTTATCTTTAGCTCTGGAATTATATGGGAATCACGAAAATCTTTTAAACACCTATGGCGTGGTCTTAATGCCAGAGAGGAGAATCTTATAGAAGAAGGCTACCAGAAATATATACTCGAATTACAGATAGGGAAAGATCCAGCCCAGAAAGTACTGCTTGAACCAAAGTTAGAGGTAACATATGAAGATCATAGCTTGTCATATCGTTCTACGTTTCTGTTTGCGTGTATACAAATTGATTTTAATCCTAGATTGATTACTTTAATATGGAAATGTCCAAACCACATCGTCGATGCCTGAGACGTACTTTCCAAACTGGTTTATGGTTGCAATATCGAACATCAGTACATCAAGTGCAGTTACATGCGAAAATTAACCGATTACAAATTGATAATCAACTTTCAGAGTGTATCTTTCCAGTTATATTAGCTCCAGTGCCGCCTCCCAAAAGTGTTACCCAAAGTACTGGTAAGTTTTGTAAAAAAAAAAAACTACAACGTATTTGGGCAACATTCTGCTTTATATTACAAAATCGTATACATGTGTTTTAACAGTTATGAAACCATTTGCTGAGCTTAGCATGGTCAAGCGATTATTAGAGCACAGTAATGTGCAGCAGTTTAGGTACTTCAAGGTTCTCGTACAAGAATTTCACATGAAAGTGGATATTATGTTTATTAATGCAATAATGGGATTCTTTGAAGCAAACGAAATAAACGATGCGGAAGAAGTAAGTTATCTTTTCTGCTTTATATAAAAAAAGGTAAAAATATGAAACGCAAGAGTTAAAATACTATTGTGCGGTATATTGTAGACTAGATTGTTTAAATTGGATATGAAACTAGTCAACGAGCCTTTAATGTACCACGTCAGTTTGATTACCACCGCCGAGCAAAAGAATTTCTTTGATTTACTTCACTTTTCACCCTTAAAGGTTTGTTAATCTATAATTTCAATCGATACAGTTGTTGGTAATTTATGATTATATCGTTACTTCACTTTTCACAGATACACATAAGTTTTTCCATGACTGGCAGTGGCAATGGGCCTTCTGCAGTTCCTCAAGTATTAAATGTATTATTACAAGGAATAGGTGTTACGTTAACCGATATCAATGATATTGTATTCAAGTAATTATCATTGTAGCTAAATTATAATCTTTGTTAACACATTGAGTGCCACAATGAAAACGAACGTACGTAGTCAGACACGATAAAATCCTAATCATTAAGGATGCAGTCGATAAATATTTAAAATTTAACCTTTGAATTCGATAGCCAGCATTATTAGCTTAATATTAACGCTTTCTGTCAATTATTTAATTGTAAAAAATTTCGGATGTTAATCACCGATGACTGACGTGGCGCTTAACGTGTTAAGCCTTTCACTATTGTACTGGAAAGGTTACGGTAATACTATAATGTACATGTTTATTTTTTACACAGATTAGCGTATTTTGAAAGAGACTACGTTTTTATGACCAACAAGCAACTCGTTTCTGAAGCTACCACACATTACGTGGGACAAGCGATTAAACAGCTCTACGTTCTTGTGCTGGGACTGGATGTAATTGGCAATCCATACGGGCTTGTAGTGGGCACTATGAAGGGCATCGAAGATTTATTTTATGAACCTTTCCAAGGTGCCATACAGGGACCCGGGGAATTTGCAGAAGGTTTATTCCTTGGTGTTAGGAGTATGTTAGGTCACACCGTTGGAGGAATGGCTGGAGCGGTGTCTAAAATAACTGGCGCCATGGGTATTGATTTATTGTGTTTTATTTCATTCATTATTTCACCATTATTATTCTATACAATAAATCTTTCGTGTTTGATCGAAGGCAAAGGTTTGGCGGCGTTAACATTCGATAAAGATTATCAAAGGAAACGACAGGAACAACTCAACAAACAGCCTGCTAATTTACAAGAGGGCCTTGCTCGTAGTGGAAAGGGTTTAGTAATGGTAAGAAGACGAAATAATAAACGAGTGGAAAGTTTTTTTATATAAATGATTATCGCGTGTATGTTCTGTTTCAGGGTGTATTTGATGGTGTAACTGGTGTTGTGATGAAGCCTATATCAGGCGCTAAAGAAGAAGGGGTAGAAGGATTCTTCAAGGGATTTGGAAAAGGTGTTGTAGGTCTTGTTACCAGACCGACTGCTGGTGTCATAGATTTTGCTAGTGGCTCGTTTGGAGCGGTGAAACGGTACGTAATAAATTTTCTATGTGAATAAATAATCATGAGACTCTATGAATTATTGGAATGAACATCTGTTTTATATAGGGCAACTGAATTAAACGAAGAAGTAAAGAAAGTAAGGCCACCTAGGTTTTTACAACCGGATAATTTGGTCAGACCATACGTGCGAGAGGAAGCTGAGGGAAATAAAATCTTGAACGTAAGAAACGAAGAATTTTTATTTAATGCAACGATTAATCTGACTGGATGATTATTTTGACAGGAATTGGAGAAAGGGAAATACGCCAACACTGATATCTATTTTTATCACGTTTACATTAATAAAGATGTATTATTGCTTACCGATAAAAGACTAGCATACGTAGAACATAGTGACTTATTTGGTGGATGGCGGGTACGTATTTCGTCGTATGATTTTTACAATACGATACAAAAGGGATTTTATATTCTATTGAGAATTCATTTATACAGGTGGATTGGGCTTACACGTGGCAAGAAATGGGTGAATCGCCGAAGATCGTCGACAAAGGAGTTCAAATATTTATTAAAGATGGTTCCAGAAAGAAAAAACTAGGGAACCTATTTGGTAGCGCAGATCAGTCGAAAGTAATTTCAATATACGATTACAACACGAGACAGGTAAGTTATTTAAAGCTATCGCCAAAAAACAGGATTAATTTAGAAAATAATATATGTTCTTTATAATCTTCACAGCTTCTATACAATAAGATTCAAGAGCAAATTAATCAGTGCGGATTATAATACCGGGAAAAATGAAAATACAATACTTAAAACAGTTTATTAAGCTAATAGGTGCCTAGCTTTCTAAACCTTACATTAAGCTTTGCAAGCTGAATTTCACTATAAAAATTTTCTACAAACACTATTTACAAGACTGACGTTCGAATCAACCAAAATTTCTAGAAGGTTCAGTATGTTGTTTTATATTTGTTATGATCTGATTTGGACTTTAAAAGTTACGATATTTTGTTATGATTTTTAATTTGTTAGAATGTTGTGATTAATTTCACGGTGATCATTAATACATTAAAATGACAATCTTAGGTTTCGTAAATACAAAATAATATAGCGTAATATTTGTGCATCCAAACAAGTTTAAGAACTTTTTAGAAGTCTGTTGTTGCTACGTGGTGAGACCATATTTTTATACTGTTTATTAATGAGTTAAGGATTAATTTGATAATATGTGTATGCAAATATTGACTTAAACGCACATTCTATGTTCAACCAAACTTTTGTATGTACCTGTATAATTCTTATTATTGTATACACATATACAGAATGTTTCTACCTTTTTGTTTTTTAAGTATATTTTGTTAAAGCAGAATATTTATATAACACAGACAATACTCTTCAACTTTTTTTTTTTGTACAGTTCTCTCATGCATTACTTATTGTTAGATTATATTTTTATATAAAACTCCTTATGTTTTGACATTACCAACATTTTAATTTCAAATTAAGATTAATATGTCTCCCAAATCTTAGAAACGCTCTGTATGTTTTGTTAATGATACAAAGTTTTTGTTGAAACAAACGATTATACAGTTAAATCGTCCGATTGAAGTTGTAGAAGTTCAAATGATCCAAAGATATTTGCTACATTTTCCACCGTTTATAAGACACACATGTTATTATACATATAATTAAAAAGTATCTTTAAAACAATCTATTTAGAATATATTACCATCGCGTTACCGTTAAAAGAAAGTTACAAGCATATTGTTATATATTTACTTGTATAAACGATGTATATTATAATGATAGAATTAAAGATAATTTTTGCTTTCTACATTCATCTTCTATTCTTATTTTTCACGTTTCTTGTTTGCATTGTATAACACATTCACTTGTTTATACATAAACGAATAATTTGACATGTTATATCTACATCATTGTCTTACCGTTTCGAATTTGTATAAAAAAAGCCAAGTAACATAAAATGTCTGTGTATCTCCAGAAGTAATATAAGTACGAAATTACATATAAATAATTAAAATAGAAAAAGATTATTTTCAAAGATATATCCAAATATCAGTACTGAATGTGTTTGATGTAGGTGCTTTCCACCTGTGTAACTATTAATAAATAAATAGTAACAGTAATATATTTAACACTCACATTTATCCCAGAATTTAGATATTTCTTAGCTCGTGTTACCAGCATCGTTGCCCAATGCAAGCGGATCAACAAGCACAGAAATTTATACCAGGTCCTCCTCAATTGCCTGTTTTGTACAGAGGGCAAAAAATTAAAACAGTGAGTAGCGTAAACTGTACTGGTATCATGATGCTTCAGAAACTTTAATACGATATTTAGATAGTAAATACAAATAATTAATAGTATATTTTTTGTATAAGGGACCGTATACTACTATAGTTACCGATGAAATGGTAGAGCGAAGAGAAAGAGAAAATCAAGAGTTGTACAACGCATGGGTCGAGCAACAAAGAAGGAGAGAAATGGAGCCAGACGATAATGGATCAGATTATATAGGCGATTTTAAACAGGATACAGTGAGAAGAAATTTCATTAGAAAAGTCTTCTGCATCTTAACTCTTCAATTATTATTCACAGCTGGTGTCATAGCTGTTTTTCTTTTTGTGTTAGTATCATAGATTATAATATCACTGGTTCATTATAAAAACATAATGAAACGATTTACTTTGTTTATAGAGATGTCGCAAGAAAATTTATGTTAATCCATTGGTACTTGTGGATCGTAGCCATGTACGTAAACTTTATAATGATTTACGAGTATTAATGTATGATTAACTTTATTGATTGTTTAACTAGGGTATGCTTTACTATTTCCTATTGTGCCATATCTTTTTCTGAACGCGCTAGACGTAAAACACCTTGCAACTATATATGGCTATGCAAGTTGGTAAGATTTTCAATTGAATAGTTCTTCAGATTTATTATTTAACAATATTATCCTTTTTTTAGACAATGGCTATGTCATATATAGCTGCTTTTGCATCTGTCTTTTATGAGATTGAAATCATTTTACTGACATTAGGTATGACAACGCTAATTACATTAGGAGTGGGTCTTATCGCAACATTCTCAAAAGTACTTTCAATAATAAATATATACTTAACACTTTACCGACCGGTAGCGGTTACATATTAAGCCGATTAATCGGCTACCGATCGGTAAAGTGTTAATAATATATTACATTTCAAGATATTGTAAATAATGTTTATAATTTTGCAGTTTGATTTGACAATGAGAACAGGACTTATGATGATCCTTGGATTAGGCTCTATTGTTGCAATTTTTGTGATGATGATAGTTTTGATATTCACATACATAAAAGTGTTGCATATAGTAATTTCAGTTATAGGAATGCTCTTATTATCGATGGTTAATATAAAATTTATATGTTTTTTAAGAAAAATATTTATTTCGAATAAGACACACTTGTTTTTTAAAGAATGTACTTCATAAGTAAAAAAGTAAGTTTTATTGTGTTGTTTTTTAGTATCTGTATTTTGATGTGCAAACAATTATGGGTGGAAGAAGAATAGAGATACATCCTGAAGAGGTAGTGTTTGCAACCGTGCAAATTTATGTTGATATTGTCTTATTATATCAATATGTATTAATGTTCATGGGTTTGGTTCATACCCACTAAATATATTAAAAATAAACGCGCATTATCGATAGTGCACTACTATCAAATATAAGTTAAAATGTTTAATATCAATAATAACAGATTATCAGTAGTCAAATACTATATGTATTTATGTATAAAATTGTCTTCCCTTTTTATTAATCGTATCCTTTCAGCGATATACGAACTGCTTTGAATTTAAAAATGGAAGCGAAATTCAAAGAAAGAGAATATATACCTACTTTACGATCTTCAACAAAATTGCTTCTTTATTTCTATCGCACAATCGATGAAAATGTTAATTTAAACGTTATTTATGCAAATTTCTTTTAACTACACAGAAAATATACTTTAAATAACATGTTTTATGCAAATCATTTTTTAAACGCTCGTATCGACAGCACTCTGCAGTTGCTAAGCAACCGGAAGTAACTGCTTGTCAACAAAAATTTAACCTATAACATATTTAAGCTTTTGTTAGAAAAAACAAATAAATTTATAAATGTAAACGATTGTGTAAGTATATGATTAATTCAAATTGTTAAGAAGTGTATTTTATATCATCTACGATTTAATTACGTGACAAATGGTATGAGTTACTTGGCTAAATTATTGTCATTTTCATACAAACAAATCAAGCAAAAAAAATATACAAGACTCTTTCATGTAGTGCATCATAATGAGAAACGAGGTCTCTTCTACATAAAGTTGGATGACAACTGTAAGATACATTAAATACACAAGGGATCATTGATACAGTTTTGGATATCAGTCCACTTCTGTGAATATTTAATTAATTTAACTGTAAAATTGAATAGTTTCATCTTGTTTTTTCAGCACGAGCAGTATTGCAGTATAAATCAGATGGAAAGATCTTAGATATGCAAGCGATTAATGTACCATACAGGTATACGGGTCAAGGATTAGCAAGGTTGCTAGCAGAGGTATTTATAATTTATTTGTTGAATCCTCGTAAGTGTTTATAAACATTCATTATCATAATTAATATATAAATTGCATTTTCAGACAGCTTTTACATATGCTATCGTAAATTATTATTACCTATTCTTGACTTGTGATTATTTGCAAAAATATTATCTTGCAATTAAGAATCCAGACCTTGAAGAACTGATTGTTGGACCAAAGCACATTTTAGAAGGACCCGATTCAGAACCATTAGATCCCAATATTGTTTACGAACTTCCAGATCCAGAAGATTTTCTGATATATTCTTCTTAATAAACATTTTTGTCACAATGATTGCACTCTTGAACAATTATTAAATTAAATACATACTATAGATGTACTCACAAATTGCTGCATTATATTCCTAAATTTGAGGTTTAAAGCTTCATGTCTTATGTACCAATAAAATGGAAGAAATAGAGTATATAACTTTAATCGAGTGGTTTTGTTATCAATTTTATTACAATGGGATGCTGCTTTACTGTAAAGAAGCATGCGAAGCATATCCAACTAATGAACATCTAAGAATTCTCCTAGGTCTTGCATACGCGTTAACTGGAAAAACTCAAGAAGCTATTAAAGAAACTTCAAATTTAACCAACGATACAGACACAACATTAGCATCACTGTTTGTACAGAGTGTAGCATACTCGAATAGCGAAAATGTTGAAAAGGCTACTATAATGCAAATTGAAACGAGAATTAGAGACGAAAGACGAAAATCATCTTCAAACGGATTGTCATTAGCAGCTTTGATATTACTTTTATCTCAGAAGATTGACAAAGCTAAAGATTACGTAGAGAGAGCTTATAAACTTGATTCATCGAATAAGAATGTTTTACTAATTAAAGGCTGGACAGATTTGTTTCTCATGAACGAGAGCAGTTTGGATGAGCCAAATGTATTCGATGTTGTTTTAAAAGAAGATCCCAAGAATGTGAATGCCTTACTTGGCTCGGCAAAATATAAATACCAACATGGCAACTATACAGAAGCAATATTAACGTTGAACTCATTAATTGTACGTTATCCGAAATTGTGTTTTCCATTGATCGAAAAATTGTACGATCAAGTCGCAATGAAAGACTGGGACCAAGTTCTGGAAACCGCTAACAGAATACTGTCTATCGACTCAAACAATTTGGATGCTATAAAGGCAAACGCATTCGTAGTTCTTTGCAGAGATGGAAATTACAGCGAAGGATTAAGATATTTGCAGTCGTTTTTTAAAAATCTGTTACTTACAGAAGGAAAAACTGTGCCCGTCTTAATTAGCAATATTCAATTATTTTCTCGGATAGCATGCAAGCATCAGGGGATTTTAATAGAACTTTCTAGAATTGCTGAGAAAGCGATGCAGCATGGTTCAAGAATGGCAGACCTTATGATCGAATTGGGAAATTTATTTGTATCATTGGGCAAAATAAAAGATGCCGAACACTGGTACAGGAGTGCTGTTAGGATAAACGAGTCATCATTTGCTGGCCTCAAAGGTCTGGCACATTGTCAGCTCCTAGATACTTCAACGGATGCTTCAGATTTGGCACAACAGCAAATAGATTTTCTTATAGAAATACAATCGAATTCAATTGATGCAGAGCTACTTTTCATGTCTGCAAAATTGAATACCATTGATTCGAATAAAGTTTTAAATTACTTGGACAGAGCAGCCACAATCATACTGAATAACTGTAAATACATACCATACGGATACGATTATATGAAAAAATTAAATCCCGATTTATGCCTAGAGATTTGCAAACAACGTTTAATTTATTCTGTAACAAATGATACAATACGCTTGGAGGAAAATATAACGAATTATCAGGAACCAAGTTTATGTTTATTGGAGCAGCTATCAGAAGCGTATCCTGGTTTGAGCGTAGCTCAATTATTGTTAAGCAAAGCTAAAATGCAAAGTGGAGACCTAGAAGGTGCTTCGTACATATTAAGAAATCTTTTGGATAATGTTGATTCCTCCAATGCGGAAGCTCATTTGCTTATGGCTCAGATATTAGCACACCAAGGAAACTATCAGATGGCCTCCCAGAGTCTGGAAGTTGGTCTGAGTTACAACTTCAAGATCAGAGACAGTCCGATCTACCATTTAATCATAGGCATTATTCAGAAGGAAAGTAAAGACATTGAAGGTGCAATAAAAAGTTTCCAAACAGCTATGTCATACGCAGGATTGCAATCTCATAAAAACATTTTGGACACCACAGAAATTTCAATATCAGATACAGCAACCTTATATCTTGAATTAATTTCTGCGTATAGTAAAATGAAACAGTTCAATGAAGCTGTCGCCACAATAGAAGATGCAAAAATCAAACTTGCAAATACTATGGAGGAGGGTAAAATATTGATCGGAAATGCTGAGCTGCTTTTAGAAATGGAAGAACTGGACGAGGCCATCAATTCTTTATCCAAAGTAACTCCGGATCAACCCTATTATTTGCAAGCGCATACACGTTTGGCTGAAATAAATTTAAAATACAAGAAGGATCGACTGGCGTTTGCTATGTGTTTCAGGTTTGTTTTTCACATACAAATCTGTTTATAAAGTATAAAATATTCTATTTTACAGAGAATTGGTGGAACATTGTCCTGGCCCTAAGACATATAGTATGCTTGGTGATGCATATATTTCCATACAAGAGCCAGAAAGAGCGATAGAAGCATACGAACAAGCATTGAAACAAAATCCTTCGAATAAAGTACATATAGCAAGTAAACTGGGAAAAGCACTTGTAAAGACGCATCAGTACACTAAAGCTATAAACTATTATCGCGATATAATGAAACAGGAATGTTTTAACAGCTTGAAATTAGATCTTGCAAAATTGTTCATGACAATGAAACAATATGATAAAGCAGAAGCTACATTGGTGCAAGAATTGCAAGGCAGGCATCATTTTCACTCGATTCTCTTTATGCATGTGTTCATCGTATTATTGATGTGTAATATTACAGATGGTCGTCGAGATTCTGACATACAGAGTATAGAATCGCGGGGTCAATTGTTGCTGCTGCTTGCTAAAACGCGAGAAAAAGCAGGTAACATTCAAGGTGCTTTATCAGCACTGAAGGAGGCTAAAGAGAATCAGCACAGATACATACAACGTCTAGGACACTCTAACTTAGATGATGAGAAACAACTCTTGGCTAACATTTGTTTGACAATGGCTGATTATTCCTCTTCTTTGAGAGACTACGATCAAGCTATAACATGCTATAAGGAAGTTTTAAATCATAAATCTACAGATGTAAATGCTTTGCTATCGTTGGCAAAGCTTTATATGCAGGTATCCAAATACTTCTCTAGCATTTAGTATAATTTATTAACGACCATACTTTAAATTAACAGACGAACAATTTAGAACGATGCGCACAGAGTTGCACAGCAGTATTGAACACAGATCCGAATAACGAAGCTGCTTCGATAATGATGGCTGATCTTGCATTCAGAAAGGTCGATTTTGAAACGGCGGCGTTTCATTTTCGACAATTGTTGCTGAAGCAGCCAACATATTGGACTGCATTGGCAAGGCTGATCGAAGTTTCACGTAGGACAGGTAAAGCAAAGTTGTTTAACGTATTGATTTATTTTACTGATTTATAATACATGGTTTTAGGAGACATGGACGATTTGGAAGAATGGTTACACCGAGCAGAAGAAGGTATGAGAGGTGCAAATTTAGCAGCTGGTTATTATTACTGTGCTGGTTTATTGGACTGGCGTATGGGTAAATTAAATTCCGCGCTTCGTCATTTTAATTTTGCGAGACGCGATCCTGAATGGGGTCAACAGGCGATATACAATATGATCGAGATCTGTCTAGATCCGGATGACGATTCTTCCCTTTCAAATGAAGTTTTTAACGACGATGATGCAGAATATCAGGATTCTAGAACGTTGGCTTTAAAGACAGCGTACCGTCTACTGCAGGTACTTAACAATTCTTAAAACTATCTGTAAAACATTTTCAGAATGTAATATGTATCATAAACTGGTTACAGGAATTGAATCCTAAAGGTAGCCCACATGAAATGTTAACGCACAGATTGTTAAGCAATTTCTTTTTCCTGGCTACAAAACAAAAATCAAATATAGAAAAAGCTTTACAGGATTGCACAGCTTTAGCTAGCCAAGAAGCATTAAGGGATCATGTTGGACCAGCTTTGGGCATGGCAATGGCTCACATTCTTCTTAAACAGACTCCTCGAGCGCGAAATCACTTAAAACGTGTTAGCAAGAACACATGGACGTTTGAGGATGCAGAATATCTGGAACGTTGTTGGCTACTTTTGGCTGATATCTATGTACAGTCTAACAAGTACGATTTAGCAAATGATCTTTTGAGACGCGTTTTGCAGCATAATGCAACTTGCGTGAGAGCTCACGAGCTCTCCGGTCATATTGCTGAAAAGGAACAGAATTATCGCGAGGCTGCGTCACAGTATAGTCAAGCATGGAAATACGGTGGAAAATCTAAATTATCGATAGCTTATAAACTCGCCTATTGCTCTATGAAAGCAAAATCCTATGCAGATGGTATTGAGGCCTGTAATGAGATTTTGAAACAGAGTCCGGACTATCCACGCGTTAGAAAGGAAATTTTAGAAAAATGCATAAATAATTTACGCACTTAATAAAATGTTCTTGCACTGTATTTCCACTGTTCTTTCTTTCCTTGTTGTATAGAGTAAACTGAAATAAAATACAACCTATATTTGTTTTATTATTATTAGTAAATTGATGCTGTGAAAATTCTCCCAAAGATTTCTGATGGAATCAATTTATGGTTCGTGTCATATCCGATAGATGACGGTATAGTAACTCTTTTCATCACAGGTGAAAGTGTATTGCAATTTGTGCAATATGAAGTTGACATGTTGGTATGTGTTGTGTTGTGCACCTTGATATTCGAGATTTAAATGTGGCGCGTCAAAAATCGATATCTCGAAACATTCGTTGCAGAATGCCAGAAGGAGTTGTTTTATTGTTTCAACGTTTCAACCAAAGAAGAGATATACTACTCTTTGGTTTCAACAAAGAATTAGAGCTCATTGCATTCTTTAATCGTTTAACGGTAGGGGCAAATGAAACAAGTCCATCATTTTATTAAAAAAATTATTTATTACTTTAACTTTATTTTCGTATTAATCCCGCGTTGTGAAGAACGTTGTATACCTGTTCCCGTGGAATTTTATCCGTTTCACGGTCGATCACCTGCGACAAAGAATGAAAATGATAAGCAGGTAAATAATAAACAGTAGAACAGGAAAAATAGGAAAAACAAGAAATTCGAGACTATATTTAATCGTATTATCAAAATTGAACAGTCAGCACAAGTCGTTGATGTCATTGCGGTACAAATCCACGAAGGAAATATGATACGTCAGTAAAAGTAGTGTTCTCAGATTTCCGAACTAAATCCACCAACCTCGTTTCAAAATCAACCAAGAATAAACCTATACATTGCTGGCTGTAGGTACTCCCTCGTTATATTATTATTATTACATTTTAAATCGGAATTTGTTAAATTTTTTAAATAACGATTAACGATATACTGGATGCAAGGCGCGAAATTTAAAAATACTAACCGTTTGAACTTTTTTATTTTAACATAGATACAAGAAGCAGAAAGTTTTCGAATATCGATCCTAAACACGTGTATTTGAAACATACAATAAAAAGAATACAATAGAGAAAGGAATTGAAAGGAAAGGTGAAAGTAAGAAGGAAATGGAATAGAAAAATATCGTGAACAAATTATCTACACGAGGTAACATGTTACCTGCATCTCTTTGTTGTAAAACCATGATTCTTTCGCGAGTCTGGCAGCGATTCTTGGATTTTTGTAAAAATCGTTTCGCAACTCATTGGGTAAAGTGTCTTCTGCTGCCGAATTCAACAGGTTAGCCGGATGAGGATACACCAAACCCCCAGGAATATAATATTGCGGCATTGCTGCGCACAATCCCACGACGACCATCAAAATTGCAATCACATTCATATTTGAATATATAAGATTCTGTGAATTGGAAATAATTTGAAAATTATTTCTAAACCCAAAGAAAGAACAACTGTAATATTCGTACACTATTGTTCGCCATAAGAAGCGATTACCTTCGCTATATCAACTTAAAAATTCACAGTTCAGAACTCAAAATAATCAAATCACCGAGCTAGCTTTAATTTATCTTTCAGGTAATTAATGACTTACACTTTTCTTTTTTCAGTTTCTTGAGAAGATCACACGTAAGTTCTTATTTTCCACTATTCAAATCACTGATAATTTTCGTTGTTAACGTAGCAATTTTCGATTATAGCCAAATCGATGACTGGAAGATTCCTCTCGTTTCCTGACGCCACGATACCGCTTCCGTGATCCTCTTTCTGGTCATCCGCTTCCGTGTCCACGCACTCGCCTGTCGCGCACCGCAACACCACCCGAGATGGATCTAGTTATTTCTCTGCCGTGTGTCTAACTGAATTCAAGATCCGTTACACTGTTACTTATATAGCAGCTGCCAGTACGATACTCTTGAAGCTAAGGTTACCGAACGTTTCTTGGTCATTACCCGCCTTCCGACACTGGCTGGGGCTCGAGGCCACTCTGTTTCTCCTTAAATCGTTTCAAGGGTGAAGATCCCTTCATCCACGACCTTCTCACCGTCGACTGGCTCAATTTATGGACAGGCTGGTGTTAGACGTTGGAACACACGATACACTGTCGCACGTGGATTTAGTGCTATGAATCATTTGATAATAATTGTGAGAGTAACTGAAAGGTTCAACGCGTTGACTGGCTTGTAGTCTTATCTAATGCATTAACACTTTGACTGCCACGATAGGCGAAGCATTTATTTTTATCATAATTTTACCTATTATTCTTACAATTTTTCGTAATTTCTATTATTCAGAATTTGGTATACCTAATACGACGATTTCTAATTAAGTTATTGAAAGGATTTTCACACATGGCTGACGCGACAGTTAAAGTGTTAATTACCAAAGATATAATTTTCATACAATGTTTGGAATCGCTGTTGTCTTACGATTAATAGTAGTCAGAATTCTGAAATGAATTCTGATCAGGATCGAATGCTCCTTTTCCGAGCACGTACGTACCTTACACCTTCGAAATTTCACGTTACGCGATGATTTAAACGGCACCACCTTTTATAGGAGAGATGTATTAACAAATTCGTATCACGTAACGTGGCGAACACCACGTCGGCTGAATTATTCGTCGAAACGAAGTGAAAAGCGAAAGAACAGTCCCGAAATATTCAAACGGGACTACGTGATTCACAAATTCTTTGCGTTTCATTGATTTATAATGTTATGCACTTGGAATTGTAATATTGTAACAAGTGGTATGCACTTTTACCGTTGTAGAGAATTAATTGAATATTGTACAAATATTAATTCAATATTTGACAGACAAACCATTGAAAGTTCGACGAACTATCATGCACTCTGTACGTTTAATACCGTCCGGTGAGTTTCAACCGCCCACGCAGGTTTCTCGCCAATTTTTTTCGTAGTGTTTTCCGGTTTATGCATTACGCGTAATCATGTTTCATCGGTGACAGTCAGGTCCGGGTTCGGTTCTACTAACGAGCCTGTACAATTCGCAATTCCAAGCCTCTCTGACTTCTCCTTGCATCACTATGCTACATATTTCGCTTTCTTCGCTCACGTTCAAATACTTTTCTTTTCTTTTTTTTTTTTTTTTTCGAAATCCTCGAATCAATCAGAATTCTTTGCATCGAGTTTCCAATTTAATTTATTAAACTTTGTCGGCGTATTGCATCAACGAAAACCGTAATTCTGTTTTAGGGTTTATTGCAAGTATTTTATAGAAAATTACTGTTAATTGCTATTACGTTTATTACCACTTTCTTGTAATAATTGCTAACTACTATTACTATTAGTATATTATGTACTATTTATTAATATTAGTAATTAGTAAAACTGTTGTTACTATTACAAAAGTAATAGAGTAATTAGCAATTTATTATTATTATCAGTGTGTTAAATGCAAAGCTGCAAATTGCAATTTATTAAACACTGAAGGTTCCTTTGACCCTTTGCTTTTCGTCAATCAGAGCTAAATATTTATTGCTTCGGCGTTCAAACAAATCAGGGAAATTGAAATACATATCACGTATATACTTCACACTTTACAAGCATTAACTGTGTAAAAATGTAAAATTCAATTGTAATCAAAGTTTGAACAACAGAAGTCACGTCTGTACTGTTAATGTGTCTAAGTCAAGGGGTTAAATGTGTGCGCATATTATACAATTTAAAGGAAGAATACATTAAGGATTCATTTCTGTTCAATTATTGTTAATGACTTTGTACGTTCTATGAAACACAGCCAAAGGAGACAAGGGAACGGATAACTCATGGTATTTGGGTCAATGTTGTGTCCTTATAGGCATCACCCAGAGGCACTGGTTACCCTTGTCGGAACTGACTCCACTGTTACAGGAAGTCTCTCCTTAGTACTGTGAATAATACATACGATTCGGATCGGAGATCCAGTAAGAATATCGTCGACAGAAGAAAGGAGAGGCAACGGCTGGAGGATCGTGCGAGACCTTGCACTTGAATCGATTTTTCATCGTCCGGATGAATAAATTAGTCGTGAACAGGTTTTTATATCGTTCGAGGATATTGTTCGACGTGTTTTCAAGTTTTTTAATCGTGTGCCACAATTAACAGTTCAATACTTTTTTTTTTTTTAGCTGTTTCGTTTGAGGACTCCGAGGATTGTTGTCGACAATTTTCATGGCAAAACGTAGGCGACTGATTTTTATCCTTAACTGTATAGTGATATACTGTGGCCGTTATTAGATAGATTTGGTAAGGATAGAATCGAATTTGTATTTATAATGTTTGTTAAAGACTTATGCAAATGTTTTGTATTGGGTTGGCAAATAAGTGTGAATGAAACATAATTTTTTTGACACACAGGATAGATTTTATTTAATTATATATTGGCCATTTTTCTATTTTCAAATGTAAATCGGAACGAAACTGTGCCGAAGCAAAAACCGAACGAAATTATTTCCCAACGCAATATTAATATTTCAGGGTATACTTCTTTATACCATGAAATATGGCGCTCAAATTTTATACAGGGTGTCCTGTAACTACTGTAACATCGGGAAATGAGGGGTAGCTGTGATGATTTTGAACAACAATTTCATTTGCAAAAATGTCGGACGGTGCTTCGTTTTTGAATTATTAACGAAAAACACTGACCAATCAGAGCATGTGTAGAGCGCGCGCTCAGCCGTGATAGGGTAATTTCGAGCCGGCGTTCTACGCGCGCTCTGATTGGTCAGTGTTTTTCGTTAATAATTCAAAAACGAAGGCTCATCCGATATTGTTGCAAAGGAAATTGTTGTTCAGAATCGTCTTAGCTACCCTTCATTTCCGGCTCTTGCACCAGTTACGGGACACCTTGTATATGTAAGGTATCAAACTGGAAAGTTCAATTTGAAAATGAATCAATATGTTAATTAAACTTTCAATAATTTTCAGACATACATATAAAATGTTAGTTTCCGATTGATCAGTAAAACTTTCTCTGGCTATTGGGGTAACGATCGGCATGGAAAATAAATCAACCATTTCTTGTTTCTGTATTTTATATAAACGTTTTTTTACAATATAAAACACAAATATACAGTAGAAAAGTTTCCACGCGTTCACAGGATACAATTTACATAATCTCCTATACGTAAACAGTATAATAAGTTTGCCTATGGCACTTATGTTCTTCTAACAAGTGTAAAAAGCATACGATTAAAACGATCAACCAAACTGATATAATTCTGATCCTCTTACTAAACGTATATCGTGTAGAAAAAGAAGGCAGAGACAATTCTCAACCCTTTCCATAGAAAATAATTTTTCTCACGTTTGTATATTAACACCTTAACTTCAAAAAAAGTATCCAAATTAACCTGAAAGTAATTTAGAATCACAAGAGTCACCGGGTCAAAGTGTTAAAGTATCAAAACCTTTTTGTTGACCGTAGGTGAAAGGATTAATTTATCTCTGACCAACTTTCAATTTCTTTCCAGACGTGCCATCCTGTTTCTGAACGTACAGAAACTACAGTCATCGATTGGTCATTGGTTTAATGGTAGTATTGATAAGCTGGAGAGATGGTCTTCTGGTAAACTGGGACAGCAGCATGAGCGATGGTCGGTGCGAAAGCCTTTCCTACCACGGGTACCGAACCGTGAACCTGAACGTGATCAAGACGCGCTGTTTTGATGAGGGTGGGTTGGTGTACGGACACTCGTTCGATTTTCGTCGCTGGTTCCACGACGTTCAACTCTTGAAGAGTCTCGATCGGTCGGCTGACTACGACACGTCGGGTAGACACGCGCTCGTCGGCTGCGTCGGCGTAATCCGGAGCAGGGGTGGCTGAGATCACGCGGCCTCGTACCTGACCAGCGTCTCCGATCGCGGACTTGGCGAATCCAAGATTACCGAATCCTACCTGTGAAGGCGTTTCTTTTGTTAGTCAATGGTCTTTGATATTCCCAGTACAGAGAAGCACTCTGTTGCACTTCTCCTGCTTCCACACGCATCGTTGTTATTGGTTGAAGCGGTGACATAGGACGACGACGAACACATCGAGATAGAGTGAAATATAATGATTGTAATGATTTATATTTCATTGTATTCTCGATGTGCTCGTTGTCGTCGTTTGTCACCGCTTCAGCCAATAACAACAATGCGTGTGGTAACAGGAGAGGTGGAACAAAGTGAGAACGTAAATACTCTCATTAGCCATCTTCTCGTGAAAGCACAATAGTTAGCCACGATGGTATTAACCATTTGCACTCATGTTTAATTTATCGGAGTATCAAAATATAAAAAATTAAGGAAGGGAATAAAAATAAATAGTAACACTTTTCTTTCGACATAGTGCATTTGGTTTTAGGAAGTATAGTTGGAAAATTAGATTAGACCCGATTACGTCCAAAAATACTAGGTATTTTGCTAAGTAGTTCAAAGTAATTTTGTTTAATTACCTCAGCAACGTTGCCACGAGCGGTAAGCAATTCGATCAGTCTGTTCTGATTCTGTCTGTCCTCTTCGGGGGAGGATTGAGGGCTGACAACAACGTTCGGTGATGGGTCGTGGGCAACGAAGGGCTCGCCAGATGGTGCACCATTGAAGTTGGTTCTCGTTTGTACTCCAGATGCGTTAGCCTGTACCAGAATAGTATATTACGTACCAAGGGCGTAAAATGGGTGATTGCCGCCCGAATTGAGAAGACAATAGAGACGATGATGAGAATCACCTTGCGCTCATGTTACGTACGCTATCTTTTGAACCAGAGGGCGCAAAAATCGGGCTTTTAATTCTTATTTAGCGAACGCAAAGTGCCCCAATCTTGCCCTAGGGTGCAAAGTATGCCCTAAGGCGAGAAGTAAAGTCGCTAAATAGGAATTAAAAGCCTGATTGTTGCGTCCTCTGGTTCAAAACCGATTATTAAGATTCTTTGATCGAAAATGATCTATAATATTATAGCCGTACCTGGCCCTGTGCAACGCGATTGCGGAAGTCAGGATTCTCTACGACCACGGTCTCATCGTCGCTAGGGGCTGGAGTCGAAGAAATTGCTGGCGTGGGAGCTGTTGGTCCGGTTTCGTACTGAGGAAACAAGGATTGGATCACAGCTGGCCCCTTTTGAGTTTTCGAGGTCGGTTGATCTAATTCGACCACGGCTGATCCGGCTGGACGAACCACCACGCGTTCCTCGATGTCGTAGAATTGTTTCTGGATTGCCGGCCGACGGACCTAACGAAGCGATACGTTTCTGGTGAAGGTGTTGAAGAAGAGAAGAGGAATTAGGAACACGAGGAGAGCCAGGAAGAGAGGGAACATGAAAACTTGGGAAAAGTCTTAAAACGAAATCATAACAAAATTCTTTGAAGCAAAACAAAAGTCATATCGATTTTTCAAAAGACAGAATCTACTTGGAGACATTGATAATCGCTTACTTCAAATTTGCGGGTCGAAACAGCCGGTTTCACTACATCCAATTGCTTCTCCAGATAAGCATGTTGAGCCTCGAACTTGGTTACCGGAACATGAGAGACGGTGGGCACGTGTTTGATGTACGGTACAGCGGCTACTGCTGGCACTTGGGCGGCAGCGTATCCGACATGCTCAGCCTCGACTCTGGCGGGAAATCCATAAAGATGCGGTTGAGGCTCGACGTTGTTGATGTAGGTTACTCCTGCCGGATTCAAGTAAGGCATCCGGATGGACACGAAGCCGCTGTAACCACCCTGCATCAAGGTGGCTGCTATTGTCACGAAGATGATTTGGAACTGCATCCTGTGATAATTAACAAACCGTTTCGATAAGCTATTACCGAAATCAATGAGTCAGGAAGAATGGAGTTGAATAATTGAACAAACTGTAAAATTATAGTCGTCACGACGGGTTATACGGTTTAAACTGAAATATAGTTTTATCGAAACACCAGAAAACTAGGAAGGGTATGTCTTTAGTACCCGAAGAAAGCTTTTAGAAAAATTCGTCACGTACCCACAGACCCTATCGGTGCTACTCTTTGCCTAAATAAGCCTAGAAGGAACACGACTGCACCCTCTTTACTTGTGTCTCGAGAAAGAAAACTTTTAAAGAAAACTTTCTCTTCTTGAAAGAAAAACCAACAGTTTCAAAGATCATTAGTTGAATGTAGGTCTAAAATAATAAGGTAAGATTGGTAATTAACTTTCTAATCTAATTCTAATTACAGCTACGTTGTTATCAGTACATCAATATTAATATTACTATTAAGCCTTTGCCTTACGATTTTCCCGACAGGTGCGTCAGTCAGAGCTAAATATCTATTGCTACTGCGTTCAAACAAATCAAGGAAATTGAAATATTACGTATACTTTACACTTGACAAGCATTAACTGTGTAAAAATTTAAAATTCAATAAGGTAAGGTTGCGTTATGTGTGTGACACGATATTGTAAGTGAATAATTTAGTTAAAATTAGAACTAAATCATGGTTACATTTGTGTTAGCACTCAGACATGCGTTCTACCATCAATTACACCGCCTTCTTCAAGTACGCTCCCAATTAACAGATTACACGTTCACCGGCAAAAAGAAACTACATCTCTGACGCCCAGTTGTCAGCGTGGACCAGGTGGTCGTCGTGCAAGTGACAAGTCAAACATCAATTAGCGATTCGATAAATATAGGATAGAACCGTGCCTGTAATCTTCGGTCGAAGATTATTATTTACCTGGATCGTCGAAGAAACGACGTGCGAATCAACGAAGGGATGAAACACTCTGTCCCGTCAATGGCAGCGGACGTTGCTTATATTGGCCACGTGGTCGTACAGGGGGACCCCTTCTCACAAAAATACCATCGTTCCGGTACCCCTCCCATATGAACAAAGGCTCAAAGTTGGCCAAAACTGGGTCGATCTACTTTACTCTTCCACGTGTTTTAATTCTCGACAAAAAAAAAAAACAAAACCTGCTCCTTCGATAGGAGCCGGCAGCTATGAATCTCCTGTATCTATACTTCGATCGTTAATTTGAAGCTTTCGTAATACGATATTTTGTCATATTTACTGGCGATCACCGGTTCTCCGTTCTGTGACCGATTCGTGGCCAGATCGGTGAACGCGAAAATTTCCACCGGTTTAGAACAATCAATATTTATTATTATTTCCAGACAGAAACGTTAATAAATATTAATAAATATTAATATCGTAAATTACTTTCAACTTAATACCACAATTTGGTGCATTAAATTATTTCAATACAAAAGGTTAAATTTGTAATTTTGTAAAATTATCAATTTTGCAAGAGGAATTATAACAAAAGCTACTGTAATTTAATTTGAGCTATAATTATAGAATCTAGTAGATCCAGAGTACCATCCGAGGATTAAACAAACGGATTGCATCGTTATTTAACACTAGAACTACCAAAGGGATCAAAATCGACTTGGTTCAGATTTCTTATTTTAAATTGCAAAATTCATTATACGTTAGCTCTCATCAAGGTAAAGAATTATTCTATATATTAGTTTACGTTTCATTCTTTATTTATTTTCCTTTCTATTTCAGGTTCAATTTAAAAGTAAGAATGCATTGAACGTGGGTAGTTCGAAAATAATGCAACGCAAGGCGTTTCAATTCGTTGAGCAAACGTAGAAACTATAGGATTTCGTCGGGACTAGTTTAAAAACTATTCTTTTCTTTTCTTCTTCTTCTTTTTTTTTTTTACGTGGAGGTTCGCGTAATTCATTCTCAACATTTCGTGAGTGTTGGATTTAACACTGACAAAGTGCGTGCACGAGATGAATATCAATCGGATTCTAAAAGCACATCGACCCAGTTGAACTCACTGTTTTCACTTTCGAACACTCGTAATCCTTTCGTATTCAAAATCGTTCCCCTGATACCACCATTGTGGTATCCGTTAGAAGAACAGACAACGTAGATACCCACCCAGGAAGAAAGTAAAAGTTGCTCCAAGAAACACGATTCGTGATTGCCGCTAAACGGCCGTTAACTAGATGAAGTAGCTTTTATTAACACGTTGACTGGCACCAGTGAAAACGGACGTGTATAGTCAGACACGTTGAAATCCTAATTATTAAGAATACAATCAGCTAATTTTCAAATTTAACCTTCCAATTCGATAGCTAGCATTATTAGTTTAATATTAACGTTATACGTAGTTTATTTCATAATTTCTTTTGGTAATTATTTGATTGTACAAAATTTCGGATACCGGTCACCGGTGACCCCCGTGGCAGCCAACGTGTTAAGATTATGCTAAAGTTCCCATCGTTTGCAGATGTTACTGAGATTAAATGGAGGCATTAAATTAAAACAATTAACTCTCAGCATCCCCAACGCGTCACAGTGTAGATGAAAACTTCTGTATAACCTTAATATTTAGCTTTGAAGATGGATCTTTTCTGTTTTCTCAAAAGACGCATACTTTTGTAAATGTATTCAATTTGATGCTTTATATTAAACATGTAATTATATGAAAGTGTGCCAATCAAGGGTTGACGTAACAGCGCTTTAATTACCAATTAAAGTACCAATTTTTACTCCAGTAATGATCAAATGATTACTACTTGTTTCAGTTAAAAATTGGAAGACGAGATGAAGCAATACATGATGAAGCAATACCTTTTTAAACATTTTATTCTTCCATTATTCGGTACGTTTCTCGACCATTTTTTTTACTATACTTGTCCATTCGGCTATCAAGGTGATCTGCTTTTTGACATCGACAGTTTTGAAATAATCTTGTGTTGTTGTTTTTTTTACAGTGAAGTTTGGGAGATGTCGAGGCTCACTTCTGGGTCCGCAAACGTTTCACTTTGAATTTGAAGGTCAATTCTATTACATTTCATTTCTATTTGGATGAACTGAAGTGTTGTAGTAGGACTGTATTAAAAAGAAATGAAGACATTCGATGGGAAAGGGCATATACATCTTTAAGAATATTAAGGAAATCGATTTCCAATGTTTTTATTATGGTATTACTTAATAAGAAACAATGGCTTATCCAGAGGCGATGGGGGCAATCTCTGCATTTAACAATTTCTATGTTTGTTTTTTATAAAATTAGGTAATATGCCATCAATATTTCTTACTTTCTGCTCCTTTTAATACTTAAATAATTTGTACTAATTTCATGATTTGATTCATCAGATAAAAATATAAAAGTATACTTTAACAAATCTCTCTCCCTCCAGGTAAGCCTTCTGGATCCGCCCCTGATGAACGATAACGTAATCGAATCCATCATTTCTGTTTTAAAAGTGTAATAACACGCCCTTAAAATATTCTGAATACAAAACACATGATTTGAAGACGATACGTGTTTTTAAGCATCAATTTCCAAAAATTGCTGCACGTGCCCTTCTTATCGTTTGGATCGTAAGCAGGCAAGGGTAACAAACGTTCTTTAATTAAAAAAAAAAAATCGTAATTACATTTCATCATCGCAGGCTTTTATTATCAGAAATTACGGTTGATTAAAAATGTACGCGGCATTACCGCAAATGACCCAAAAATGCCTGCACACGGTATAACGAAGCGACCGCACTTTAATCTTATTATTAAGTAACGTGGTCCAATCCGGCGACGATGAGGCAATTTAAGGATTTCACGTTTAACCACAAAAAGAAAAAAAGAAAATGTTACCGACAGCAAGGCATCTACAAATTGACCGTAGCGACCGATGGTTATCGCACGTCATAATTTGTGCACCGCCCTGTGCATCGACCGGAGCTGGTCAAGGATAAATCGGGCCATAAATATAAGATTGAAAAGCATTTATTTCATGAATCTTAGGCCGCCCGATTTTTCGTAAATCTCGTATTTGTCCAACCTTCGAAATTACGCTTGTTCCAACTTCTTTCGATGGCGTACCGAAGAATCTTTGCAAACGTGGTGGTCTTCGGGTACACGGTTGTTCTCAAAGGCTTGCCCAACGTCTATGTGTAACAAGGTCGTGTTGATCGAGGGAGTGACGATCGAATTTTAAGCATGCTCTCGATCAAGATGAAAATCTTGCGCAAGGTGGTAGGCGAGAAACCATAGACCGGTAATTCGACGATGTACAGCTTTCTTTTTTTTTTTTTTTTTATTCTATATGTTCTGTACAACATTTTAAAAGCGACAATAAATTCTTTTTTCTTTTTTCTTCGTTTCAGATAATTGCATTTGGACGGATGGTGTAATGGTTTCGGTTGGTTTGCAAATGGTCTCCAATTAGCTTTTGGTAGGAACGATGCGCATACATTAACATCTGATAAGAGAGTTACATACATGCGAAGCATAATATTTAATGGAAATCGATATTTAATCGGCACTGACCCAGTTCTGGTATTTTTTATGATAAGGTTACCGAGTCTGATGATATTGTGTGTATGTGCATACGTGTCGTTTCTTCGGCTGGCTCAGGCTGGCTCAAAACCTGACCTAACTCAATGTAAATCCTAACACGAATCTTATCTGTATCTTATTAGCAAAGTGTGAGGTACAGGAAATGTGTACAGGGTGTCCCGTAACTAGTGTAACATCGGGAAATGGCGGGTAGCTGAGACGATTCTGAAAAACAATTTCCTTTGCAAAAATGTCGGATGAGATTTCATTTTTGAAATACCCAAAAAAATGTTAAGGTAGGGTCGGAATGAGGTTCGGTGGAAACGACAAGAGTCGAGTTGCAGTGTTGCCAATTGCCAACTTTTGCGGTGTTGTGCAGTGATAGGTAAATCGCCTCGAAATGGTTATTTACGTTTCATGTAAAAAAATATTATACGTTGATATTTCACTCTATCTCAATATAGTAATAAATGTAAGTTGTAAAGTATTGTAGTTGGTTATAATTATGATCTTCATCATTTTTGTAAATTATTTTACATTGAGAATAAAGTTATTCTTATATTATTATTGAAATAATCATTTTTATTGTTATGTTCCAGACCTGAACATGTCAACATCACACTACCAGATACGCTATCTTGGAATTTAGCATCAGAATCATGTTATCAAATTGTTATACACTTATAAATTAATAATTGTACCAAATATTGTATATTTTAAAATATTATACAACACTTATACACATATTGTTAACACATTCATAAATTGTACATGTATATCGAAAAATTTCAATAAATACGCAATAAAATGGTAAAACAGTTTATTAATTTAAGAACCCCTTCAAAAATCCAACAACACAGTTCAATTAAATAATCTCCTTCAAAGAAATCGCGAATTTTTATAAAAATCAGGAAAAAGAAGCATAATTTCATGCTCTCCAAATACAAATTTTAATTTCAAGAACATGGATTTAGTTTAGTAGACAAATTCTGCGAAAGAGGCTCTCGGGAATTCCTGGAATATGACGTCATTTCTCGGAATCGGCAAAATTCTAGGAATTTGACGTCATCAAAATTCCAAGAAGTGGCACGAATACCTCCTCGCAACTTATGTTCTCCTGATACAATTTTTCAAAATTGAACTTTTCGGTTTTGTGAAAGAGGCTCTTGGGAATTCCTGGAATATGACGTCATTTCTTGGAATCGGCAAAATTCTAGGAATTTGACGTCATCAAAATTCCAAGAAGTGGCACGAATACCTCCTCGCAACTTATGTTCTCCTGATACAATTTTTCAAAATTGAACTTTTCGGTTTCGTGAAAGAGGCTCTCGGGAATTCCTGGAATTTGACGTCATTTCTCGGAATCGGCAAAATTCTTAGAATTTTGATGACGTCAATTCCAGGAAGTGGCACGAATACCTCCTCGCAACTTATGTTCTCCTGATACAATTTTTCAAATTCAAACTTTTCGATTTGGCGGAAGAGGTTCTTGGAAATTCCTGGAATCTGACGTCATTTCTTGGAATCGACAAAATTCTTAGAATTTTGATGACGTCAATTCCAGGAACTGGCACGAATACCTCCTCGCAACTTATGTTCTCCTGATACAATTTTTCAAATTCAAACTTTTCGATTTGGCGGAAGAGGTTCTTGGAAATTCCTGGAATTTGACGTCATTTCTTGGAATCGACAAAATTCTTAGAATTTGACGTCATCAAAATTCCAAGAAGTGGCACGAATACCTCCTCGCAACTTATGTTCTCCTGATACAATTTTTCAAATTCAAACTTTCCTGGAATCTGACGTCATTTCTTGGAATCGACAAAATTCTTAGAATTTGGATGACGTCAATTCCAGGAAGTGGCACGAAGAATACCTCCTCGCAACTTATGTTCTCCTAATACAATTTCTCAATTTCGAGCATTTTGAATCTCCTGATAAAAATTTCCGATCTTACAATTAAATTATATTTGCTTCTAAAAATACGAGGTTGTAGGAACTTTTGGAATTTGAATTTGGTAGGATTTTATAAATAAATAAGCAATGTTGAATTTTCTTTTGTCTTTTCTTTATTTTTACCCTTCTTCGTACAATGAGTAACTATTTATCTTATGACTAGGTTATTTAACTTACAATTTGTATAAAACACAACTTATACCAATCTTACAATTATTAATACTGTGATATAGTTATAAGTAAAAGGCGTGAAATTTTATTTATATTTATTCAATTTTATCGCAATATACAATTGTATTTTACAGTATGTGTAGATTGTACATACAGCTGTACGTTGCATCCATGTTTTGGAACTTGATATTGCCAATTGTTCGAAGCATTTAAAATATTCAAGCACGTACAGGGAGCAGAGATGTACGAGGAACATATGATAACAAGAGACAAGGTGAATCTTACTGCTTCGGTTGTTGACCTAGCTGTGAACGAATTGGATTTTATCAAAATCATACATTGACGTGTATTACATTTTACCAATAATTAGAAAATTAAATTTATTATAACGTATGATTAAAAATACTAACCGTTTCGTTAAGCAATATAAAAGTCAGACAAATGAAGTTGTCTTAAATTCAGATAAGATGAAAAAAGGAAAGGACGAAGCAAGAAGGTGTGATTTGTTTTTTATATCAACAAGTAGTCGTTACTCGCAAGATTGATTGACCGAAATGCCGAGTACTTAAATGTAAAAGGAACGATGTAATTATGGAGGGAATCGAAATCGAAACAGAACACATTAATCTTACATTATTTATGACATTTCTGTGGTTCGTGAGAGAATTCTTGGTTTTTTACAACCGAACCATCATTATTTTATTATTTAAAAACAAAACCATATGTTTGCATCGGTGTTATTCAATATTTATAAATCTTAGGTAGTTTGACAGAGGGTAATTAATTTTTGCTTAACGAATAACGTTCGTACACATCTCAAGATATATTGCAGGTAACTAAATTACTTATGATATAAATTAAAGTGTTACAAAACGTTTGAACGCGAAACAAAATGTTACGGTATATATTCAAACAATGGTGTTTTATATATTGGACATTTAATTATCTTTTTTCCAATACGGATCTCCGCCTTGTTTTTCTTCTTCTTTTTCTTCTTCCTTCTCTCTTCTTTTCTCTTCAAAACGTTTACGCATCAGTGAAACCGAAACCGAAAGTGAATTGCCTGCCAGGCGTTACACTCTGAAAACTGGTCGTCCTTCTTTCGTAATGTTAAGTGTAAAAAACATAAGGGAAAAAAGAATTCCACTTTACCATGTACAATTTAAATCCTTTATCGTGTATACGTATCTGGAAATTTTCTGTTTTGTCATTCGCATGCGACGTGTTTCATTTTTAATCAGTGCATACTATAAATCAAATAAGGAACAAGAATTATACATAAACCTTAGCTGTGTTCGTTTGGAACTTTTATTTTAATTAACTTTGATCTATGTCAAACGTGTCAAACAGCAGCGGCGGGTAAGTTCGCGACTA
This sequence comes from Stelis phaeoptera, assembly GCA_943735885.1. NCBI lineage: Eukaryota > Metazoa > Arthropoda > Insecta > Hymenoptera > Megachilidae > Stelis > Stelis phaeoptera. The sequence continues at coordinate 13,533,019 of OX030932.1, read as the reverse complement.
CTTGTAGCCTTCTAGCGGCAAATTCAAACTGTATCGCACGAAAAATACAGATGTCGCTTTTATAAAAAATGGAGTCGTAATTTCTCATAAAGATGATTCAATCTCGTATGGCGGTAAACGTCAATGCATGTGTTCGATTCGATACAAGAGTAAATGTATCTGTCCGAAACATAGAAAAATGAGTTGGGCTCGAAATAATACCGTTCGCGTATATGTCGATTAATCCTCCGTTAAAATCTGTGCGTATCAAAAACTGCTTGATAGAAATTTCAAGCGAAATGTTTTCAAGCTAACAAACAGGTTAACAAAAGACGCAGGATACCTGCGAACAGAGTAATTATTTAAAAAACAAAAAATGGGATCGGATAAAATCTGTCAATTCGTATTAGAGCGTATCAATGTTCCTGGTGTAGTTATCCTCGATAAACCAGAACATACAGTATGTACATAACACTTATTATCAAGATTCATACAACAAAAATAATACTTGAAACGATATATCTCTAAAATTCTTTTTCTCAATTTATAATGTATGTTTCTAATGTTTCTTAATAGTCGTTCTTTGTTGAATTATCATCAATAAATACGCTTTAAACGAGCACTCCAAAAATTGGAGTTATAAATTATAAATACATCCAGTTATCCTTTGTGTACTTTTTATTCGTATGTAAATGTGCTTTACTTTGGTTTATGTTTCAGTACACATGTGGCAGAGCCAAAAATAATCAAATAGTATGTCTTAGTTTGACAGTATCTCGTCGTCATTGTATATTTTTTCATGGCAAAAGTGAATTATACGTTACCGATTTGAAGGTATGTCCGTAACAGAAAATATGATAAAAAATTGAAATACGGAAACGATACCGTTGTTGTCGATTGTAAAATCTTATGATTTTTAGAGTTCTAACGGTTTGTTCATAAATGGAGTTCTTCAACAACCGTTTCAGACAACTAAATTACAGCCAAACGATGTTATCGGTATCGGTTGTCCGGACGTTGATGTTCCGGATAATGCTATGTTTGCATATAGATTACGGATAATTACAGTAAGATGATACGCTTCGATTAATTCAATGGTTGTAATTTGATATTTACCAAGTTTCTGTGCACTGTGAATTTTAGACACCAGAAGTTTCTGATAACAACCAGAATACTGCTCCCGTTTTAGAAACTATATTAAACTTTGAAAATACAACTGTCAATAAATCCGACACTGTAATTAAACGTAAAAGGGAAGAAAAGAACAATGACGCAAAGGTATTGCCGAATAAAATTCCAAAATTGGAAAATGAAAATTGTTTTTCCGATAAAAACTCTATCGAAGGTAATTTAATTTCTATTTATTTAACCCGTTGAAAATGTAATAATATAAATATAAATATAAAATGTCATTCAAGTTTTAGACAGCTGTAAAATAAACGATGAGAATGACATCGAAGTGATTCATGTTTCATTGAATAACAGTACAACCGAACAGAGTAATACTCAGCATAATTTTATGAAAAGCGTTGAATCAAATAATAAATTAAATGTAACTAAACAGAGTACAAAACAACTTGACTCGTTATCAACCTGTAAGATAGAAAACGATGTACAAGAAAAAGAGAATTCTGCTGCTGCTGCCTGTAAGGATCAGGAGCAATCGAAGAAAAGTGTACAGAATGCAGAAAATGATCATGTTGTTCCTAATGAGCGATCTAAAGCTGTTACAGAAAAGAACGATGAAAATGTAAAAAGTAATTTAAAAGATATGAATTCTAACACGAAACAAAAGTCAAAATCTTGCGGCAAACCAAGCGATAGTGTAAATAATACCGAAACGTTAAGTAAGATTGACGGTAAAAATAGATTTATTAATGAAAATAATGAACGTACGAGTTCAACAACCCTACCTCCAAACTTTGTATCTAACGGAGATACTTTAATAAAGTTAGAAGAAGAATTACAATTAACAGACACCGATGAAGAGGTTTACAATTCGTTCAAAGATTCCGTTCTTCCCGCTGTGTCTCCGATAAAGTTGAGAAAAGTACAGCACCAACCGAGAACACAATTTTCCGAAGTTGACGTTGTAAATTTGAGCGACAGTGAGGACGATATCTTTCCGTGCTCTCAATTGTTTGACATTAAGTTTGGTATGGATAATTCGGTTAAGAACGAAGTTAAAGAAGAGCCTACGGAAATAGAGAACGAAAGGTTCAGCATACTTGACGATGTGGAATTAATCACGATGACGGATAGCGAGGATGAGGATAACAATTGGTTGGAAAAATTGTCTCGAAGTCAGTTGCTGAACGAAGACGATGAAGTTGATATAAAAGTTAAAGATCTTAATGTGAAAACAGAAGATATGGATATAGAGATTATCGATGATTCGAATAAGATTGTAACAGATACCTTGACAAAAGTAAAAGAACCGGAGGAAGAGAAAGATACTTCAATGCCTGGTACAAGTAACGATACTGAAGCGTGTGTACCAGATTTTCCTACAGAAAGGATGGATGTTGATTTGGTAGATTACGATAAAGAATCGATAGAACCTCCAAGTATTATTACAGACGGTAGTAGCAAGGAAGATGCTGAATCTTCGAGTGACCAAAGGTTGCTTTTAAATCGAAAAGAAACAGAAAGTAGTACGAATAACTCAAATGCTACCACACTAAAAATATCTCCGACAAGGAAGAAATCGCTTGAAAAGAAGGTGCCAGAAATTGAACCACCCCGTTTATCGATGAATAGACGAAGTAGTATTTCTAACATGGTAAAAGAAATTCGTGAAAAACCTCCGAAACGTAGGTTGACTTCTAAAGAGAAGAAGGAGCAGCAGGAAAAGTTAAAACTGGAAGAATATGTGCGTATGAAGGAGCAAAAGAATCGTAAATTAATGCATAAATGGGCCGATTGTCTGCCGCCAAGTAGAAAGAAGGTGAACAGTACTCTTACCAAAGAAGAGAAGAAAGTATTAGCAGATCGTAGAAAGATAAAGCTGAAGAAGCTTGCCATGGAGGAGAAACGATTGTCTTTGGAAGACAATCAGGACAAGAGACGCGTTGCTGCAAAACCGAAGGCGAAAATAACGATGAAGACACGAAACGATTTTCTAGTTGAAGAAACAATATCTGCATCAAAATCGGACGATACAACGGAGAGACCCGTGTCTTCGTCCAATCATTCAGCCGCGGCGAATACTTCTACGAGTCCAAAGACGAGCGAATCTGCAAAGAGCAAAGACGTTTCCAAAGACATAGAATCGGGTTTTCGACGCACGTTGATTCTCACCGACCTTCCTAACATGGGTAAAATACCGAAAAAGCGTAACGTGGGTAAAAGAAAACCAAATAATGCAGCAAAAGAAGTTTCAGCAGAGAATAAGGCCGAGAGGATAACAGAAATTAACAGGAAAGAAACTGAGTTAAGCGAGAAATTAAAGACAGGGTTGTCCGTGTCTGGTCAAAAGAAATCTGCTCTAGTTCATAAATCGAAAACACTGGGTCAGAAAGCAAAGAAGCGGGTATCTTTTGCTGCGAACCTTCAAACTGTACGCGAATACCAAATAGACGAATCAAATATTTTGAAAAAATTGGTAGGAAAAGACGCACCCATACCTTCTGAGAAAGTTCCAGCAAGGAGGCCGATAAACGCGATGGAATTGAACGCAAAATTGAATGAATTCTTGTTTCGAATTTTTTCGTGGAATCCAATTTGGTTGGAGGAGCAGCAATATTTAAATACTCCCGCGCCTGTCGTAAGAAACGAGGAGATTCATGTGATGTTGACGCATTACAAATCGTACGACGAGTATTATAAAATCATTTCCCCGTTGTTGTTGCTCGAAACATGGCATTCGATAACTAAAGAGTTTCAAAATGTCGAACAAAGCTTCAGACGACCGACGTTAATGTGCTCTGTGGTGGAAAACTCCGTCCAGAGGAGCATGGTTTCACAGAACGTCGTTTTAACTACTTTGATGGTTGAAGTGTTGGCCACCAGAGACGACATACGCAACCAAATGCATCCAGTCTTTGGAGATCTGGTATTTTTCGAATACGTTAAGAATCACGAGAGGGGGCAAACGTTTCATAAAATATTCGCGTACGTGACGAACGTTCACGAGACGATATTAACGCATCAGACCCGTTACAACAAGGATCTGAAGAATTATGTGAGAAATCCTCATTCGTTGTTAACCTACACCATGAAAACGAAACCGCTGGAAAGCAATATTCCAGTGAACCGAGTTCATCGATTAAGAACCGTAACTTACCTGCGTCCCAGTTTAAGATTGGTGCAGGCGTTGCAATACTTGCCGAATTCACCTTTGGCGAATTTAATTTTGAATCCGAAGATCGAGATGTATCAGCTGCCGACTGTAACCGAAATGGAGACACTGATTACTGGCGATAAATTGAACGAGAAACAATTAGAAGCTGTTCATAAAGTAACCGAGGCTGTAGTAAAGAAGGATTCAAAGATGTGCTTTATTCAGGGACCACCGGGTACAGGGAAGTCGAAAGTTATTGTAAATATCGTCACTCAAACGCTGTATGGAAACAATAGGTATATAAATAACAAAAGTTCATTGAAGATCTTAGTTTGTGCACCATCCAATGCTGCTATCGACGAGATTGTGTTGAGACTGTTGGAGATTAGATCTAATATAAAGCATAAGACAAAGATAAAACCATTTAAAATGGTTCGTTTTGGTCGGCCAGATGTGATGCATGCGACTGTGAAAGATATCTCTGTTACTGAACTGGCACGACGGGACATTGATAAACAAATGGCCTGCTCGAGCAGTATTCCATTGGAGAGCGTTGAGAACGAAAGGCTACATTTGGAGTCCAGAATGAACGCTCTGAAAACTCAGCTTACAACTTCTCACAGTATGGATGAAACTTACAGGCAACACATTAAAATGAAACTGGAAGATATGGCTGCTAAGTATGAATTATTAAAAAGTTGTAGATCATCAAACAATAGAAGTGAAAAAGAGTACATGAGATTATTGCGTGCAGCAGAGAATAGAATTCTGGAACATGCGGATATAATAACTTGTACTCTTTCTTCTTGCTACACCAATCAGATGGAATCAATTTTCGGTGGAAATAGAAAACAGATATCTGTATGTATAGTTGACGAAGCAACTCAAAGCTGCGAGGCTGAGACTTTGATACCGTTAATGCTAGGTATAAATATATTGGTGTTAGTCGGCGATACAAATCAATTACCTGCCACTGTGCTGAGTCCACAAGCAAAGAAATATGGTTTAGATCAATCCATATTTTCACGAGTTCAGAATGCGTTCGACATGCATCCGAACAATCCGATAATAATGCTAGACACTCAGTATCGAATGCAGCACTCGATTTCCTACTGGCCAAATAAATTCTTTTACGGTGGTGTACTAAAGAATGCGGTAGAACGAAGCTATAAATTTCCATTTTTTCCCTATCGGATATTGAATCTTAATACCAATCAAAACGACGACAATTTTTCAAACAACGATGAAGCGGAATTCGTTGCCAATATGATTTATGCAATGCTAACCTTTTCCAATCTGGATAATTGGGAATCATGTATTTCGTGCGGTATTCTTACGCCGTATAACAATCAAAAGTCTGTGATATTGGAAAAAATTAATGAAAAGTAAGTTGAAATATTTTGTGTAAATATTATTCTGTATTATTTCAGTGTAATGAAATTGATTTTAATGATTCACAGAATATCACCGCTTTCAGAAAATGTTAAAAGGAAAATGAAATTTGATGTAAATACAGTTGATGGTTTTCAAGGACAAGAACGTGATGTTATAATTATGTCCTGCGTAAGAAGTCAGAGAATCGGTTTTCTATCGGATAGACAAAGGCTTTGCGTTGCTATCACAAGGGCAAAGCATAGTTTGATCATCTGTGGTAATTTTAATATCTTTATGGTAAGTTGTAATATTGTGAAACAGTGAAGTATACTGGGGCCAAGAGGTATTGACGTATACAAATTTTATTTACAGAAAGATCTTATGTGGAATTCATTGTTATCAGACGCAAAATCACGTAAAGTATATTTCAATGTGAATGCCACCGTGAGATCTCAGGAAATAAAACCTTATATCATCAAATGTGTAGCGAACAAGTGATTGTCCGTGTGATGATTTCATTGTTAATATCATTCTTGTATATTTGTAAATGATAACATTATCATCCTCGTTTTTATGAACAACGAGTACATGTATTGTAGATTTTCATTCATTTTTATATAATATTGGTTTTACAGCTAATAAATTTTTTAAATAACTATATTATGAACGAAAAATAATTAAAACAACAGCCTTTTTTATACTTAGAATATTATTTCGATTACTCGATGTCGGTAACAAGTATATTTTTCGTAATTTTTTTTTTCGTCGGTATGTTATCGATATTTTATCTACTCGTCGCTAGATGGCATCACAAGTATTATTTAGCGTTGCCTAAACAGCGCGATTTATTCAATTTGCGAATAAAGATTATTTAGCAAATTTCTGTGTCTTGTGCATAATTATAGAAACTCCGAGGCGATATACATGACTATAAGTTCCTTCTGTATGATCCCTTGCAAGTAGCAAGCTTGAGTTTGTTCGGTTTCAGAACACCAATTGATGATCACACATCGGGGCCTTTTGTATCTATTCTTTTCTATTTTTATTATTCTTATCTAAATGAATGCATTTTTCGTGCCTTTATCTGTACGATATTATCGATACAATAAGTTTAGTGAGTCCTAATACGTAATAAAAATTTATTTATTCTCGGAATGGTAAATGAATTTTAGTTCGATTAGTTCGGGACGCCACCGCTAGATGGCGATACCGTTTGTGTCCCCGTGAACGACACGTTCTTCCAATTTCGCTAATTATCACTTTTTTAAGTTAACTATGACGTTATTTTGATAGAGTTTTGAACGTAGAATGCGATTCACGTGCCGGAAAAGCCGAAAAGTGGTTTGTTATTCCAAAAATCCCGATTTTCTGTTTCGATAGTTCCACCGAGCGCCGCTAGATGGCGCCACGTGCATCGTTATCAAAGCGCGCCAAATATGAAATCGAAAAAATAATTAAAAATAGAGCTTGCACTGTTTATAATAATATAATATTTTCTTTTACTAAAGATGAAAGTCTTATATTTAAAAATCATAATACTTAATCGAAATATCATGGTGTACGATCAGTTCCTTTCGATTCCTTTACGAACCATTCACATTTATACCATTCACATATGACAGCTAAACACCCCTTGGCGAAGTTTGAATTCGTTTCGTTTATTACGCGTTCAAGTATTGCGTGATATTATTTACGTTATTGAAAGGATAAGGGAATCAAAGCAAACGTAACCATAGATTAAAACACTTGAACAACAATTGTACATAAAATCTACTCAACAACAAGACCCCGTAAGAACAACATAATGTTTTAACATAATATTGTTTCCTTATAATTTTACTTGTTCTGTTTTTACAGTGTTTGGTCATATCAAGAAAGAATACTGAATCACGATGGTTCGCTATCAAATAATGACACCACAGGAGTACAAAGAAAATTACTCGAGTTTCAAGATACTTTATGGTTTTCATTCGACACCCTTTGGAAAATGTTTACTTGGCATAATGGACACCGACAAAGCCGTGGTATACTTAGCGTTTGTCGATAAAAGCAACGAAGATGCGTTGTTAGAATTGAAAAACACCTGGCCCCTTTCTGAAATAATCGAAGACACCAGCAAGGATACAGCTGAAATTGCACAAAACATCTTTAATCAACGAGTGTTCAAGGACGATTCGATCGTGGTTATCTTGAAGGGCACGGAGTTCCAGATAAAAGTCTGGGAATCGTTGGTAAACGTTTCAGAGGGTACAACAACTACTTACGAACAGATTGCAGAGAGCATAGGTAATCCAAAAGCCAGACGAGCAGTTGGAAATGCCGTAATGAAGAATAATATCGTGTATTTAGTGCCGTGTCATCGAGTCGTCGGAAAGTCCGGCAGTAACAAATACAAATGGGGAACGAATCGTAAAGAAAATATTTTAACGCACGAACGAAAATATTTAAACACCTAAATTTTTATATTTAATCGTAACGAGCAGTATTAAACAGAGTAAAATTAAAAATTACTTTCATGCATAAGTACATAACTTTAAGTATCGCAGACTCCTTATTTATTTAGTATTATGTATTAATATACGATCAAAATATATTTTTCTAAAAAGGGGCAAGTTGTTTTTATACATCGAACATTGAAATATTACACAAAACCTTCAACAGGTACATTACTGTATCAAGATATATTAAATATTGGTATAATCATAAAATTTCATTACGCGTCTTTACAATAAAATAACTTTTGGAGACGGTGTACCAACATTTGGAAAACTAACGAAAGCAAAGTTTGGCATCCGAGGGGCTTGGAATAATTTTATTCACAATACGACTGAAAGATCTATCTACATTACAAATATTATTATACATTACTAAATAAGATAGCAAGTTATAAATACATGTGTATATACATTTATATATATAAATATAAAAACAAGTTACAAATGCATTTTATCAAAGTATCGTTTTACACGATACTTTGTCAAAATCCTACTATAGTTACAAGTTAAGTTGACATTAAAGTCAATGATTATAGCATCATTGTTTCTTTCTATGTTCTTGTCGAAGAAACTTTTCCGCATGGTAAAAATAGATTTTCTCATGATTTACTTTACGTCTATGTTTCTATTATCAAGTACTGATATGTACTTTGGCAGAAAATAGAATTTTTTAAGTACAATTCAAAAGTAATCTTGGATCCTTATTTTAAATAGCTCGAGGTTTATATTTTGTTTTCAAAATAAATGGATACAGAGGATATTAACGGATTGATAGAAACGAAATATTAATATCTTCTTTACTGTTAAAAGATACAATTTCTATTAGGTTGTTGCGTATGAAATATCCGATTTGTAATGACAACTTTAAATAAACACACATTTTTTATGTTAAACGTTAATAATCAAAATATAAGTATCATTAAAATCTGTACATTTTTTCCAAGAAATTATATAAGTTTTCTACATTCGTTTCAGAAATTTTCTTGTACTTCACAGAAATCTAAGAAAGACTTAACAAATTTCGATGACAAATTATCACAATAAATCGTGGTCTTATTTTAAAATAAAAATCGTTGGAAGCACTTTATGATTATCGTAAAAATCATGTTAATACATATTTCATAAAAACTTGAAGAATGTGTAAAAATAGGTAAATATTGAAAAATGAAAATTATCTGTAAAAGAGGAGATTCTAAACTTCGAATCGACGTATAAAACATCTCAAAGTCACGAATATTTATCGTGTAAGCAGATTTAAAAAATTGATGAAACAAAATCGAACGTTTCATGTGCAACAACCTAATACATTGAATATATGTCTTTAACAGCAATGGAGATAATTGAATATTTGATCAATGGTAAACCACGATGTATGATGTACTTTATTCGATCAGTCTCATTGGTCAATTAATAGTATTTAATTATGTCTACTCAATTTACTTAATTTTGTTACTTTATTCAATTCAGTATAGAATTGCTACCATCACTATTAGCATTAAATCGGTAATTGCATTGCAGATATCTTATCAATAATTTAATATAAAATGTTAAAAAGGTACAAAAAAAAAGTGTATTATAAAATTAGAAAATATTGGATACTGGTTTCTTTGGATTCTCCTAGCAAAATGCAGTTTCCAGTTTTACTATTACTCGTATCTTACAAGGCAGTGTTTGGTGATAGTATAAAAAATATTAAAAGTTTATGTTATCTACAAAAATATTGACTGTGGGTATATTTAAAATACAAAGTAGATCATAATACTCTTTCGTTAGTAAAGATACGATAAAAATATTCGCATTGCTTTTCATTTTTCTTGCCGGTCATTCTCTAAATATAGATTTCCTGTATAAAATCTAGTCTCTTATTAATTTAGCTCTACTTCGATATAATTTAAAATCAATCTTTTATGACCCATCGTGCAGCGAGGTCTGCTATTTATTCTGTTTCTTATTGTACCATAACGCAATGGTACTTTGTCAATTCCGTAGAAATGTTCATTCACTAGTTCACTGTTCGTCGTTGACGACAGCATTGCTATTCAAATATATCCAAGAAAACTAATTACCACTGTAAATATTACGAAATCATAGGACGCAGTTGCCGTGCTTAAAGCAGAAGATGGAATGCTATTCCCTGAGATACTGGTGGTACCTGTTACACAAAAAAAAAAATAAATAAATAAATTTGCAATATAATGGTAATAAACAATAGAAATACATATTCAATTTTTACCTAATACCCTAGACCTTGGTGTAGTTGTAATTCTCATTATTGGATTATGAGGAATTGGTTTCATTGGGGTTGGCGCAGGACTCGGGGAATTTCCGTAACACTGACCTTAAATTATGTTAATTTGTTACATACCGAATCTTTAATGTAAGTGTTATTTCTTAACACGTTAAACGCCACACTCAAAATTGTTTACAATCAAATAATTGAGAAAAAGAACTATATGAAATAAACCGCAGGGAGCGTTAATATTAAGCTAATAATTGCTGGCTATCGAATTGAAAGGTTAAATTTGAAAATTAATCGACTGAAGGTTATTACGTTCGTGTTAATTGAAACAGTTACCTTTTTTGTAAAGACGCATTCCCTCCTGTTTGGGATCAATATTTCGCATGCAGTGATCCCCTGCTTCCTTGATGTATATTTCTTCATCGTTCACGATCAAACCGACAAAACATTCGTTGGTACTGGTATCGTTTCTCATGGTGTACGTATACATTACACCTTTCTCTTCCCATTGTCCCAAGCACAAGTACGTTCGTTCTGAAATTGTTTAAGTATTTTGGTGAGTTCAAAGTCGATACTTTATTTAGGACAACGGTGGATTTAATGCTTTACCTTCGTAAAGTTCACCAGACTCACAGTCGGTAACTTTAAAGTACATTATTTCACGAGTATTACAATTGCTGCTTAATTCGGCACACATTCCTGATAAGTCAGTTATCATTCCCATGTATTGGCCAGTAATTGGACAGGGAGATTCAACCACGCGTTCGACACCTAATTTCGAAAATATATAAAATATACAATCCATTGTTTCTCCTGTAGACGGTATGTTATAATATTGGGGATAAACTTACGCGCTTGTGTCATCCAAACTGGTTTATCTAAATTTGGATCATCGCATAAGTAAGTCTCATAAATTGGACTTAATACCATTCCTGCAAAAATCTATTGTTTCACCAACTATTTCGTAAAATCGATTTATTAAGACAAAAGGATTAAATACCTATTCTGAACTCTAACACATTTTCACTCCGTTGCCTCATCATTAAACACACATAGGCAGCTTGTTCACTGAAAGATATACGAAAATGTTTCAAACGCTGCAAAAGGAAAGAACCTATTTTCTAAAGTAATTATATTCTACCATTGATCTTTAGAATAAACGATGTAACGGCCAGTTTCTTCATTCGAATCTACAGTGATGAAGGTGTAACTGTTGTAGCCATTGAGATCAGTGAATGTCATTGTCCCGTTGACTATGAGAGATTCCTCCCATAAACCTTGCGCCCATTTTGGAAACCTGAATTAACAATAATTTAATCCTGATTAAACTGACCAACAAATGATTAAGATAACAGGAAAAAGGATAGCACTAACGTCGCAACGTGAGTTTTCACATAATTTGGCATTTTCTTCTGAGTTGGAATTCTGCTGAGAACAAATGTTTCGTATCCGCTGGTCGAATTGTCTAAATCCTGTGTGCAACTGGAATCGCTGCTAAGCGCCATGTACGTCTTTCCTTTTATGTTATCCACGTGGAACATCTGAAAAAGAAAAATAAGTTACAACTGAAACGATAAGAATCATATGTTATTTGTAACTTACTCCGCATCTGTATTGTGGTCTGCCTTCGCTGACTGCATTGTTATCCAAGAGAGCGAAGTAAGTGGATCCATTTGGACCAGGCCAGTTACCCAAACAGTTAAACGTTAGATTTGCTAAAATATTAACATAATAAATAAATAATCTAATAAAGGTTTTTGATATAAATTGAGCTATTTCATAAATTAGGAGGGACATTTACTGTGAGACTCGAAGGTACAACGATTAAAATGCAGCCTTAAAACAGAACCATCAGGACAATTGTTGAAGGAAGACGAAAAGCTGTTGCATTCGATGGCTCTTTCGGATCCATTATTGAAACTGTACTTGAAGTGATACTGCCCGCTTATTGGACAGTATTCGTTGCTAATGGAAATACTTCCAATTTCTTTGGTACCTGCGCAAACAATATAGTAATTAACATTATTAAAATTTATTGTAAAGTATATAAAATAATGATATAAAGAATGTATGATTACGGTATAACATTGAGGTGGAATTTAATTTATCACAGGAAGCCAAGGCGGTAGACTCGGAGGTGTAACATTTGTTCAGATTTTCTGAGAACACTTCTATAACGTTGCGCGACCTTCTCAGCAAACGGAAGCATCGGATGCAATCGCCATCGCCATACCTGAAAATGTTATATTAATATTTGTAGTTTATAACGATTGGTAATAATATATTCAAATTAGTATTGATGTTGGGGGCCTCATGCGGTGAAACTGAAAATCTCCAGCTAGGAATAGAGAGAAAAATATAAAAACAGTAGGAGAAACAAAGACAGAGCGATACCCAAACAGCCCGACTTTGCAATTTGGATTTCAAAAGTTTGTGAAAAATAAAATTGTACGTTCTTATAGAAGAAATTTCTTCTGGTACAATTTTCTAGTTCTAGGTTGAAATCGATTTCTAGGTTGAAATCGGATCGAATGCGTAATGGTATAAGGAATATTAAGAAACGAAAATCATAAAGAAATATTGCTTGTTCGTCTCAAAATCTGGGAGAAACTAAGTTGCTAAATCGGGCTGTCTTTGTTTCTCCTACTGTTTTAATATTTTCCTCTCTATCCCTAGTTGGAGATTTTCAGTTTCACCGCACGAGGCCCCCAACAACAATTCGGAGTTGGAAAGTCACTACCCTGTGTGATAAAAATGTAATAATAACAAGAGTTAAAATACGTGGTGAAATTTATAATTATAGGTGGTTAGGGTCGAAAAGCAGAAAATATATTCGGCACCGTCTGGAGTCTGGTCTATTTCCATCCCAGACACACAGCAGACGTCGGGACATTCCCTAAATCAGAATTATTCCCAATCCTTGGTCCTTTTAAATTTATGTAACTTATGCTCTCCTCCAAAGTTTTTAACTTCTACACACAATTAACATACTTGGCAGACCGAGTCAAATTGAACCTATGTATATCAATTTTAATCCTTGCGTGATACTCGAACGGTTGATCTAATAATGACGCCGATGCCGGGTCATTTATGACCCATTATACTACTAAAATTATTCTAATCCGTACTTTAGAACTAGTTTAAAATTGTATCTTACGACAGCGATTTCCAACCTTTATGCTACTACGCCTCCCCGAAAAAAAACATTTATTTTCTGCGCCTTCATACCTTTTATTTTTTTTAATAGATATAATATAGACACGTTTAAATAATAAAATAAAATAAAAAAAACCGAAAACTACAATTAACAGAATAATAACAAGATTCTGCTATAATATATTAATTTTTATATTAAATTCTTTTTAATTTGAACCAATTACATCTATCGCATCAAAATTTAATGCGAAGATTATCAAATCTTGGGTGCAATGTGGAAAGTGCCACTCGTAACATTTTTTCGACTACTAACCTGGCTCGATTTTTGGTTTTCATTGTAGCCAGTGTCGAAAAGACCGTTTCGCATAAATAAGACGTTGCAGACGGTAGAAGCACTTGCACTGCTTTGTAATACAAAGATTCATACTTTCCGTTAAGATTCAAATGAAGTTTTATTTATTTGTAGATATTATCAGGGCCCGCTCTAGCGGTTACGTCGCCCCGGACAAAAAAACAAATTGTTGCCCCTTAAGAATATATCTTTATATATATATATTTTTTTTTTAAATAAAGATACATATTTTTTATTTGCAATAAAAATCAAGAATATGATTATTATACATTCAAATCGGAGCAAACACGAATAACACTCTACCGCAAAAATTCTGATGGCAACTGTCAGATTTGGCGCCAAAAATAATTATCTTCGATTACCTTTTTATAACGTATATATCTTATTTCTGTTAGGAACAGCGCATAAGTTGTTGTTTATGCTGTTGTGTAATAAAATATCAAAGAAAAATACGGTTGATGCATATGTGCATCGATGCGCACTGTAGGATTAAATCGGTGATGTAAGATAATTATTTGATTAATAATAGTCAGTGTGTTCGGGTTTACCTGTCCATGAGTAACACGTTATCACCGACCCGTCTATGACAATAACCCCAGACAGGTATCGCGTTGAAGGTGATGTTGATGGTGGAATATTGAATGGGCTCGTTGCTCGTGTCACCGGCTTCCTTTCCGCTCACCTGTGTCACGAACTCACCCTGAAATTCCGCGGGAAAGTAACAGCCGACCATGAACTGGGGGTCGTAGCCTTGAAGGCCGTCGCTCGTGATCACAGTCGCATCTGTAAATCAAATAACGTGGATTTTGTCAATCTTTATATTAAGCAAGATTTTCTGTCAAATAAATCTATGGATCTATAAAACTACTTTGAACGTAAGTTTTCGTTTTATTTAGGAAAATTGGGGTGGTATAATTTTGTAAAATTTGGACGTAAATTTCTACCCTATTTAGGAAAATTGGGGTGGTATAATTTTGTAAAATTATTATCTTGGGGATTTCGTATAATTTTGAAAAGTTTGCAAGTAAATTGTTACCCTATTTAGGAAAATTGGGGTGGTATAATTTTGTAAAATTATTATCTTGGGGATTTCCTATAATTTTGAAAAGTTTGCAAGTAAATTGTTACCCTATTTAGGAAAATTGGGATGGTATAATTATTATCTTGGGGATTTCATATAATTTTGCAAAGTTTGGACGTAAATTTTTACCCTAAATTAAGGTTTTTGTTTCGTAAATTATTGTTTCGTGGATTCCTAACAATTTGGCAAACTTTGAACCTATAAAATAACATTGAGCATCAAATTTTTCTCCTGTTTATAAAGATCGTACGCTACAATTTCGTAAATTCGTTATTTCGGCGATTTCTTATCATTTTGCAAATCTTTGGATCCAAAGATCCTGCGTTTCCTCATGAAAATTAAAAGAAATACGTTTAGCCATACGAATTTGTAATGAAATAATTACAGTAACAGTGGAATGTTTGTATCTATAATCTGTGAAAAGCCATGTCTGGGAAAGTGTTAACATCGATAATTTCGAGTAAGTCATGCGAATCTGATTCCGCAAGGATTGATTGTTTCCGCGGGAAAATCAATATACACACCGAATAAAAGAGCAAAATGAATTCCCATGAACGAGGCCCAGGGGTCATGTGAACGACCTTAAACATCCTATACACGATGAAAGCCACGATTAATTTGTATAACGTCAATGGCCTTTACAGGTGGAGCAATCAGACTGCAGTTCTTCAATTCTTCAATTCTTTCTTTGGTTAATAAAAATCGCAAACATCGAATTATATTTTCAAATACCACACTCGATAGCTCATTTAATCACGTACTTCCAGCTTTTTAATTGCAAAACGACGACAGGTTCGATAACGATCCAAATTTACGAAAAGAATACAAGATCCTTCGACGAGTTTTTCAACGAAACATTCAATCGCAAAATAATATCTAAATATACAGTTTAAAATTAATTTAATTTTAAACTTTCGATTAACTTTCGGAATAAATCTCCGACAATCTAATATACAGTACATTATATTAAATATTAAATGACAATGATTAAAAGAATATTTTTAAAGATATCAATGTAACATACGATAATAGATTTTTTTATTAGTAAAATAAAATAGACTTCGGTTTGAAGATAAAAAGATGTTTTAAAGTATCGTTATTTTCTTTGATTGTTTTAACCAGATATAATTGGATCGTTTCCGTGGCTCGTTATCGGCGGTAAGGGTAGAATAATATCGGTATTAGCAACGTTGATCGTGGAAAAAAATAAATCGCATTCCAGCTTACTACCCACATGTCGTGCGCCCAACGATCCATGAATGGTCATTAAACGTAGGCATTAAGTGGTTACGAAGACAGGTGCTACTCCGACAGGTGGACCACCAGGAAACTTTGCTATGAAACATAATACCATCGACTTTTTTTCTGACGTATAATAATACCGTTTGTGTTATCAGTGTCTTTTCGTTAACGATGACTGGTTCCTTATCACCGGAGCTATAAATAAATCACTGAAATATGCATTAAGTATTTTATACGTTCTGAAATATTCGTACTCTGATACGATAAAAAGAACATTGGTGATAAGGGTTAATTCTCATGAGGGTGACTCGAATTCATATCAAATGATACGAACGATGGAGTCACCGAAGTAAATAACTTCGAGAATATTAGTAATTACTCCTATATTTTTTTTATTAAATATTTGGTGAAATAAACCATGCAACCTCACCGAGGGATGAAAGTTTTGTAGAAGTTTTATAGAAGTTTTACAGAAACAATGGTTAACACTTTGAGTGTCGTGTATGACACTTCCTGGGTACCTAATGCTACAGGAATATTCAGTTATCCAAAAATATACTCCATAAATTATAAAATAAAAAAATGAAACACAGTCTAAGTTTAACTTTGAATCATTAGAGTGTCTTGCCATGTAATACACGGAATATTAAAATAATAAAATATCAAAGATTCAGTTCGATATCTGATTACTCAAAGGAGGATCAACGCTTGGATCGTGAAGGGATGAAGATTTATCACCCACAGGAACTCTCAGGAGCGTACCATTCAAGGTAACAGAATTCAGGAATGCGTAACTCAACACCGTGACGCAAGCACCAAAGAACAGCTTAGTTCTCTTTGTCGAATGTAATAAGAATAGAAAATAAAAAAAAAAGGGAATCGTTGAATGAGGACGGTCACGTTTGGAGTTTCTGTTTAGCTTGTAGACGAAGGCGCGGCTCATGGGATCGACGGCGTTATGAGTCCTGGTGGGGCTTGGTTCTCAGGAACCTGAGACCACCGAGTTTAGTCCGCGTATAATGCACGAAAGGAGAACGCGACAAGTACCGCGAGAAGGAATGCGAGAGGAACAAGCTACTTTTCCCTGGGAATTACGCCATTTCTCTGCGTGTACGTTGGATTCGAAGAGTACTCGTACACCCTGTTGGTTGAAATCGGATCGAATGACTTGAATTTGTTTAAAAATCTATAAGGATTAATTATTTTACTGATAAAAAAAATTTGGAGAAAATTATAAAGAGCACTCGACGGCGAGCGCTCAATTATATTATATTACATTTATTTTTTAATCTTGACACTGCCGGTCCCACGCACCGAAACCATCCATACGAATATTCAAACTATTCGTTTGGAACTTTGGAAATTTAAAATTTAGAAATTTGAGATTTGGAAATTTAAAATTTAGAAATTTGATATTTGGAAAGTTAGAAATTTGAGATTTGAAAATTTGAAATTTGGAAATTAGGAAATTAAAAATTTAGAAATTTGAGATTTGGAAAGTTGGAAATTTGAAATTTAGAAATTTAAGATTTGAAAATTCGAAATTTGAGATTTGGAAATTTAAAAATTTGAGACTTGGAAAGTTGGAAATTTGAAATTTGAAAATTAAAAATTTAGAAATTCCATATTTGTAAATTTGAAATTTGGAAATTAAAAATTTAGAAATTTGAGATTTGGAGTTAGAAATTAAAAATTTAGAAATTTGAGATTTGGAAAGTTGGACTTTTGAAATTTAGAAATTTGAGATTTGAAAATTCGAAATTTGGAAATTTGAAAAATTGAGATTTGAAAGTTCGAAATTTGGATCTTTAGAAACTTAAAATTTAGAAATTTCCAAAAGAAAAGTCCACTGTCACTCCCCTGGTAGTGACGCTGGCTGAACGGAAAATTAAATTTTGATTTTTGGTTCAATATTGAGAAAGTTTTACTGTTTTAAAAGTTGTACGAATACTTTTGTTCTCCATTATACGCAGACAAGACACCCATGTATCGTAACTTTCTTTTTTCCTCTTTTATTTTCATCTGCCGACGATTCATCTTTCCTTCCTGTTCGTTACTGGATACATCCTTCTTTTCTGTTTGTTTTACATTCATCGATCAGCTGTACACACCGTTTCGTTTGCTACACGGTTCGTTTGTCTTCGAAAAGGAGCAGAGTATTTTTGGGGCCCGTGTTGAAAGAGCAACCTTCGCTTTTCACGGTTTTATTTCGATTTCTATTCTGGCGACGCGACATGGTTGTCGGGATGTGTGCTACGGCACTGGGAAGGTTTTATTTTAATTGGATCCTTTTTCGGAGAGAATAATGGATTAGGAGTGAATTATGCAGTTGTTAAATGAATTTGATTGATTTACTCTGTCGATTCTATCGGCACACATATATTCGTACAGCTGAATACCTTGAGTACCTTGAGTACTTTCGTTAACCGTTTGAGTGCTGAATATTTTTTTCTATAAATAGACTAAATTTATACTGAAAGTTTGAAAAAGTGGTAGGATGGGAAAAAATGAAAGATTTGAATAATTCTTTTTTCTGTTTATAAATAAACCTTCAAATTATTATATTAAAGTGTATTCTCATATAAAATACAAAGTAAAGATCGATATATCCAATTTCAGCACTCAAACGATAAAATACTTATTAAGAACGAACACTATTTTAATTAATTTCTTACGATATTTCTCAAAGTTGCTAATTAAAGGTATCGAGAAATCAATGTCATGATAAATAGGAAAGAATAGACAGTGGAACGCGAACAAACACTCGATGTTGAAAAGTATCCCGAGTGTATTCGTCGTCCTTGCCTTTAAGTAACCATGAATTATAAATCTTCGATCTCGTCCACGCTTTATTTTACCCTTTTCTCTCTCCCTTTCGCCAGGAATTTATTTTCGATTCTTGCTCGAAGCAGTTCGCGTGACACGACACGCAGATGCTACCTTCTGCCGTATAAACGGGTCTTCGAGGGCGATAATGAGTGCAACAAGTGCAACTGGAGAAGCACCGTGTGCGCAATAAATTATATCTTATTTATCCGTCGTTTCACCGACAAGATCAAGTCTGGCATCGGGCGTTACTCATTCTTTTTTTTTTTTTTTTTTTTTAACAATGAATACCTGTATTTATGTTTTCTTTGTAAATAACGAAAGTCACATTATATCTGATGCGTGTAATTTTGATTTTTGTGGAACAATATTCTTACATTTATTTTGAAAGTCTTTGTAGAATTGAAACAGTCGGTGTTTGGTATTCGAAATTCGGTATTTGATAGAGGATACCTGATACTTGGTATTCTGCGTTAAATACAAAGTAATCAGCATACGGTATTCTGCGTCAAATAGCAATACTTGGCGGTGGGTATTCTGGATCAGATATCAGTACTCAGGGCTCTATTAAGGTACCAAAGTGCCAATATACCGACATATTAAAGTAGCAAAATACCAAAATCCCCAAAATATTAAAATAACAAAATACCAAGGTACCGAATTACCGGAATATCAAAGCACTAAAATGCCAAAGTACCAAAGTAACAAAATATTAAAGTAACAAAACACCAAAATACCAAAGTACCTAGGTACCAAATTACCGGAATAACAAAACACTAAAATGCCAAAGTACCAAATTACCGGAATATCAAAGCACTAAATGCCAACATACCAAAACATTAAAGTAGCAAAATACAAAAATACCAAAGGTACCAAATTACCGGAATATCAAAGAACTAAAATGCCAAAGTACCAAAGTAAAAAAATACCAAAATATTAAAGTAGCAGTACTCAACATTCCCCGTTAAATGCCACAACTCGACACTCGGTATTTTGCGCCGAATACCAGTATCCATTAGTCGGTATTCCGTGTCAAATACAAGTACTCTGTACTTAATATCAGATATTAAGTTTTCTATATTTAAATACCAGTACTCAGTGCTCGATACTCGACATCCCATATCCAATACTCAGCATTAAGTACTCCATATAAAAAATTCTATATTAAATACTCCATATCCGATGTTCTATATTTAATACCGGTATTCAAAATTCGATACCCAATATTCCCAAAAGAATTAACCTTTCTTAAAACTGTCGATTGAGCACCTCATTAAAAATCCCTAAAATCGTCATACACCTTAGGGTTCTTCTTGATTAGAACTTGGCTTGTACCTTTCAGATAGATACCTGCGGTAACATCATTGCCACGGAGCTTACCATCGCGAAACCGGAAACACGCTATTAGCCGGGACTCTTGTTTTACCGTGATCACGTGTTCTTTTATAATTGCCTCGGATGCTTTTTGTGTTCATCAGGCATTTTTTCTTTTTTTCCCGCGGGACGTGTGCGTGTGTTTGAATGAAAAGGACTAAGGGAAGGGGAGGCTGAAAAGAATGACAAGGATAACGTGACGGAATCCTTCGAAACGGGTTGTTTAATTGCATCGGCTAATGCTCGCCAATGTGTAACTATGCCGTTTCCGTTCGAACTTCTTCTTTCGCAATTCCCGCCGGCGCGGCGAGCAACGAAACAATGCTCGTTAAAATAAAAATTGGCTAACGCGACGTTTAATTCGTTGCCGGAAATCAATTTCAAATCGAATTCTTCACGGACGAGTTGCGTGAATGTTTAATAAATTACAGATACGTATTATCGGTATCGAAGGTTTTTCGCTTTTTGTACATGGTAATCCGAGCTTCCTTTCTCAGGGAAATAACGTTACGAACCGGGTCTTCTTCATCATCTATTGAATAACTAGACGATTGATTGCAACGAGGCATAACGCACGGCTTCACGCTTTCTGAAGCCGGTCTACGAGGTGAAAATCACGAAGAAGAACGGAGGCCTTTCGTTTCCTTCTGAACTCGCCAAATTGTACCGTTACTTTTTCTTTTTTCCATACAATTCTATTGAATATTGAACAGAATTTTTGTACTCTATATTTAAATCTCTTCCCCTGTTAATTTTATAAAATTACACAGAATATAACGCATTGTTCTTTTCAATATGAATTCTTCCATAAGAGACGGACATAAAATTTGACGATTCTGAATCGTGCAAACTCTGATCAAACTTCATGACAGAAAAGTATTGCAAAATATCACTTATGGCACGTCATTTTAAAGCTCAAAGTTCAATAAAAATAACTGCCTAAAGGTTTTATAAATATTCTCAAAACAAAACGGTTGATTGTCAATTATAACAAACACTGATCGATTTTGAAACACGAAAACTCTGGTCAAATTTCATGACAGAAAAGTATTACAAAATATCACTTATGGCACGTCATTTTAAAGCATAATATTTAACAAAAATGCCTGCATAATCGTTTCACCGAAATTTTTAATATAAAATGCCTGGTTGTCAATTATAACATATCATTAATAGATATCATGAATTTCTTAAAATATATAGATTCTAAAGCGATTTTTCTTACGACGAATTTCATCCAAGATAACTAAAATATCACGTATGTTTCGTGAAACGTCAAAAGAATTCAATGAACATCCTTTCCGTCGGTGTACTAAGAGAAAATCGTCGATGATCCACATCCGGCGGTCCATCCTTTCCTTTTCGATGCCGATGCGCTTGCAAAAAGTGACCTTACTCGATCCTGAGGGGATCCTCATCTCATCCCCAGGACCCGGCTTTTGTGCAACATATGGCAAGATGATTATAGCTGCTTCATCATTCTCGATACGAACACGGCCACGATCGATACCTAATTCGATCCGATCGTTTCCCCTCCGCCGACGATATTTTTATCCGTAAAAAAGAAAAAGAAGAAAGCGAGAAGTTGAATAATAATCGAGACGAAGAAGCCAGTTTGAAAAGGGAGGAAGGAAAAAAGGTTGCTGCTTTGCAATGCCGATTCTCCGCAAACGCTGACAGAATCGTTATTCCACGTTCAGCCAAGTCTTTTTCTAAATATAATCGGTCGGCTTCCGGTCGTACCGCAGACTAACAAGAAGAAGTCGAAAACTATAAATAGTTTACTTGTACAAGTGTCGGCCGTGTGCACAAACGAGGAATGCTTTCTGTTTCATTAGATTTTTAATTAAGTTTAAATTAAGTTTTTATTATTAGTTATTAATTTTGATTATAATTTACTGATAACGCATGGTCATTAAATTATTAATGATAAAATTAGCCAGACCACTCGTTTTGAGTATCAAGTGGCACATGCAACATAAGATTTATTAACAGTAAGATTCCTTTGTAATAATTTGTGTGAGAAGGAAAATATTCTCTGTTTCGATCAAAGGGAACACCGGCCACGAGAATAAGAAGAGAAGTTGGTACAAAGACGGATACTGACGTGAAGAGAAATGGCTAAATATAAAGTTTGCGAATGGTGATGAAGGGTTCGTTGAACGTCGAAAAAAAAATCAAGAGAGACGAACCATGTTGGTTTAACAATCTCCGATTGAACACCATTAGGATTCCTAATGGTGTCTTCGTTAAAAGTGGTTACATTTTTGTTAAAGATCTTGAATCGTGCAAATTGTAATTCAGAATATCATACTGTGAATTTTAGGCCAATTTTTTGGTTTTAATTAAGTTTTAATTTAGTTAACATCGGAATACCAAAGCATTAAGATACCAAAATACCAAAGCACCAAGGTACCAAATTACCAGAATATCAAAGCACGAAAATGCCAAAGTACCAAAGTAACAAAATACCAAAATATCAGGGTACTAAATTAACAGAATATCAAAGCACTAAAATGCCAAAGTACCAAAGTAACAAAATACCAAAATATTAAGATACCAAAATACCAAAATCTCCAAAATATTAAAATACCAAATTACCAGAATATTAAAACACGAAAACGCCAAAGTAACAAAATACCAAAATATCAAAATGTTAAAGTGGCAAAATACCAAAATCCCCCAAAATATTAAAATACCAAATTACCAGAATATCAAAGCACGAAAATGCCAAAGTACCAAAGTACCAAAATACCAAAATATTAAAGTAGCAAAATATCAAAGCATTAAAGTATCGAAGTACCAAAGTACCAAACTACGAAAATACTTGAAACAACAACGAAGAACAGAACGCGCGAGAATACGGGTATTTCGGGAAAGCTAGCTAGATCCTGTTCGTTAATCGGAATCCAGCTGACACCCGAAGGGTAATCAAACGTTTCGATAGGTGAAACGTGCCCGAACATATGTCACACGCGGAAGAACCGGATATTCTTTTACACCGTTCTTCCGCATTTTCGATGCTTCTTTCCTCTTTGTACAAGCGGGCTTCTTCTTTCGGCGGTCCTTCTGCTCCTTGCGGCCAATCTGCCCTCTGCGACAAGCAGGTGCGACCACGTGTCACGTCATTTTGAAAACCGGGACAGATGGACTCTAGCGTGTGTTTGGCTGCTGCCGACCACGCTTCCTGCGCACTTTCTCGTTTTCCGCGTGAACACGCTCGAAATCTCTCAAAATTTAATAAGTTAAATCGAAAGCATGCAAAGAGAAAATTCAGCTACCGGCACAAAAGGGTACCGGTCCATCGCGTTGCTATTTTCAAGTTAACCCTTTAACCCTTTGCACTCGAGCGCTGCCTCTGAGGCGCCATATTTAATTTATCGGAGTATTTTAAAATGCGAAATTTCAATTTCACCCGTATCAAAATATAGAAAATTAAAGAAGCGAATAAAAATCAACATATTCTTAAATATTTCTAACACTTTTCTTCCGACATAGTGCGTTTGGATTCTGGATATGTAGCTGGAAAATTAGATTAGACCCGATTCGAGTGCAAAGGGGCAATTTACTAATAAAAGCACTGAAATTTCTAAAACAACAAAGTTTTTTTTTCTTACGATGATGATGGAGCCAGAAGGAGCATCTTTGAAAGAAAGACACTGCTTATGGAATATGTATCCCGCCAGTTTCCCGTGGGCGTCCGGATTCTATTGTATCGAGGCGATATTCCATTGTGCTGGGACGATTATTCAGCGGGGAACACGACAGCGCACAACCGAAAAAAAAGATAAATAAAAGAAAAAGAACGCGATAGAAAGGAAGATGGTCACGCTAGTTCAGAAACTGTCTTGTCTTGTTCCTGGTCGGTTCGATGTTGTGGGTGTTGCGATGGAACGCTCGGAAATTCGTGGATAGACGAGACGTAGGTGTGGTCCAGGGTGGTCTGGCTGGATCAGGAATCTTCTTTTGTTGAATTTGTTTCACCGTGAGTTTCGCGGAACCATCTTATACATCATAAGTTTTATCATGAAATCAGATTGTTTGGAACCGAACTTTTGCTTTATTATTCATGACATAAAAGTGTCATGAAACGACACTTGTGATATATCAATTAGAAGCTTAAGATCTGAGGAAAATGACTATACAAGTGCCCTGTTGATATTTCTACTACAAAACGACCGACAGTTTCTTCAAATCGAAGTTACAGTAAATAATGATGAAAGGAACGTAGATAGTCTGACAAGATTTCATGAATTAAAAGTATCACTAAATGGTACTTATGACAAACCAATTTAAAGCTCAAACTTCAATAAAAATAACTGCCTAAACGTTTCATCGATATTCTGAATACAAAAATGATTTGTTTATAAAAGTTAGATGTTCTGTAACGAACAACACTAAACTCAAAAACAACCACCTTTCATTAAAAATACTAACGAATCATTTATACAGTCATTTTCCTTAAACTTTAAGCTTTAAATCGATGTACCATAAGTATCATTCCGTTACACTTTTATGTCATCAAATCCAGCGCGAAATGTTACGTGCCATTTAGATCTCATCTCATCAGTTAATGCGCTCGAGGTTCTGTAAACGAGTCATTAAATTACATCACAAATGGCCTTTTGATGCAAAATTAATGTCACATTTAACGCCTGAAATACACGATACCACATCCACCTGGCCAGGTGCCTTCTGGTTCTCGTGTCACGCGCCTTTGCTATCCCTTTCCCCTTTCAATGACCAACCAAGAAAGGATTGAATGTCCATGGGGTACAGAAGGGGTTGGAAGGAGACACACGGTGGCTAAAGTAGGTGGTGGTGACCCCGTGGCAGATGTTTCGTTCCATCAGAAGTATCGCAGAATTCCTTTGCCCTCTTTTGCGTGATATCGTACACGCGCCCTTATTGTTCGTACATTTCCCTCCTCCTCCTCTCTTGTAATTCGTGTTTGCGAGCAGCTTGCCGTTTCTATTGTACATACACCTCTTATTTTTTCTTCACGGACCGTTATTTTGCATCCTTGCCCGCGAGCAAGCTGCTGAATCCGCGTTGTTCTCTTGGATGAAAAGATTGGAGGAGATTTGGGGTTTAACCCTTTTCTGGCAGTCGTTAAAATAAGGAAGCGATCGAAATTTCGACTCGATGAGGCGCTTGATTTGCACCCAACGGAGAAACGGGATGAAACATCGGGAAAAATACAACATTTGGCGTGTTGAAAGGTCTCCAAAGGAAAATTGCAAGTATAATCCAGCCACTTACGTTCACGATACATCCTGTGCATAAGTTGGCATGCGTGCACGTACTTATGGCATTGTCCAGAATCGTCCGCCATGAAAACCAGTCCTCGTCGCAGCTCGTGCCGAACTTTTTACTGATCATTTGCGTGATGCACGTGTCATTAAACGAGACACACGGGATAAACGGGTGGACAAGCGTAACGCGACGTTTCCGTACGGTGACTTTTAGTCTTCAGTGTTTGATGGAAGGTAAAAAAGAAGCTACTCACTATGGAGGGAAATTTGGAATTTTGGGATTAAGACTGTGTAATTAATATACCGTAGAAAGTGTTCTTATTTGGATTAACCCTTTCGTTTGACGGCCTCGAAAAATAAAAACTCACATATATCATAAGTAAGTTAAAATTGTTAAAAATAGAATATTTACAACACAAGTTTTTAAATTTTGGAATTTTCAGATAACAGAACTTTTTTTTTTTTAAATAGTAAAATATAAAATATTACAATTCTGTTATTTATTTATGGATTCTATATTTTTTTTTGGCTCACACATTTTATTGTATAAAATTTTCAGATTTGTTACCATCTATTAAGGAATATATTTACCTACTGTTATTTAGTATAGAATTTTTTGATTAGATTATCAATCTATCGAAATGGTAATATCATGGGGTACAAATTTAATATTGTAGTTGTTTATTGGAACAATATTTAACATATATTTATGAATATGCTAAATGTTACTTTGTACGAATGTTGACGTGCCCCTTTGCATACGAGGACATGTATGTACAGAAACTAGCTGTTACGGTAAGGTGACTCCACGTGAAACCTTAATAACCACACGAGACCCCCAACAGACCAAAACCGTGACCCGTAACCGGATAGATATTATAATAAATGGTACGCTAAACAAAGTTCGGACCTCGAAAGGTCTTCCTCGTGTTCCGTATATCCCAGAACGGGATCGTTTCAGGTGGGTTGCGAAAACAGGCACGAACTGATTAGATTAGTTACCATATTACTATACTGTATTATTTAATATAATAGCTATAGTTACTATAGTATTATATTGTAATATTTACTGTTATTATAATACTATACTGTATTATTTACTATAATTGTTACAGTTCCTATAGTATTATACTGTAATATTTACTGCTATTATAATACTATACTGTATTATTTATTATAATTTTTATAGTTACTATAGTATTATACTGTAATATTTACTATTATTATATTACTATACAGCATTACTTGCTATAGTGACTATGGTATTATACTGTAACATTTACTGTTATTATAATACTATAGTGTACTATTTACTATAATTGTTGTAGTTACTATAGTATTATACTTCAATATTTACTATTATTACTATATTACCATGGTGTACCGCTTACTACTATTACTACATATATTACTATATCATACTATATTATTCCAAAAATAAAGGATATGTCAAACTTTTCTTTATCCCAGTTTATATTAAAATTTTTCACAACTATCGATACTACAAAAGATATTTAACAAAGGCAACAGAAATAAATAACCGTAAAATAGAAGTTTTTTTTTTCTTTTCAAATTATTCACACTAGACGTACAAAATAAAACGTTATTTCCTGAAGAACAATGAAACTAAGGGACCTCACCGTTTGTCGAGCATCGCTGAACGAAAATTCGTATGATTATCGGTGGAAGGAATTCGAAAATTGCTCGTTGATGATAGGGTGGTCGTGAAACACGGTTCACAGACAGAAGAATCCAACAAAAGAGTAGGATGGTACTATCTTTTTCCTTCTTTTTTTTTCGGTCACGCAAGTTTGTCCCTTCGAATGACAAACTCGGCTTAGAACTTCCGTTCAGGGCGCGGCCTAGCTCGAAGGAATTCGAAAACGGGCCAACCTGGACCAAACACATCGCACGCGATCCTTGATCGAAAATACCAGATGTTCCAGAGCAATTTTGTTAGAAAGTATACGTTTGCGAATAAAAAAAAAAAAAGAACGAAAATTTAAAAAAAAATTCTGACCTTCCAAGAAATCCTGATATTTTGTATTATTTTGGCAAAATTAGGACTTTGGCTGCCAGTCTGCAGCTGTTATTGTTCATAGTTCATCTAGTAAGCTTTAGATACTAATAATAGTAATATAGTAACATTGTGATAATAAATTTCGTAACTTCCAGATACTAGTAATATTATAGTAGATTGATAATTAATCTAGTAACCTTCAGATACTAATAATATTAATATAGTAACATTGTGGTAAGGTGGTAATTAATTTAGTAACCATCTATGATTGACTTGGCGATCAAAGTATTAAAATACCACGTGTCAAATATCCTAACTCCAAATAAGTAACGAATCTTCATTGCCATTAAATATTCCCAAATATTAGAATAAACTATTGCGAACAATTTTGCCTAAATTAATCAGTATATCTTTATAACATCAGACATCTGGAAGGTCCACAAGCCAACGAGTCCACCCATATTAAAAAATGATTTACGCCATGTAAATATTCTTTTTCGATCTACAAAACAGCTCGGTCGTTATATTAACCTTTCACAGTGTTCAAATTGGTTATAAGAATTATTTACAAAATTCATGGGTTAATAATTATCTCCGTGAATGCACTTGCACCGATTGCCTTCCGAGGCCTCGATTTACAATTCTGATCCATATTTAACTTGATGGTCGATACAACGACCTGGAAATTACCCTGTATATCTCCACAATTGAGATGGAGAATGCAAACGAAAGTGTTCTTATAATGGTAAGAATAAAAGAGCAAAGACAAGATTCAGGTGCGCCTCGCCCTCGTTCGGTTGGCTGTTGCCGAGAGTCAGGTTCTCAGCCGATTACTCAGACGTTAAAAAAAAAAAAAAGCCACAAGTCGAGAATCCGACGTGGCCTCGTTTCACCGGAGGGAAATTACGTTTTAGAACGTAATCGTGTAAGCGAGGAAGAAGAAGAGGAGGAAGGTGTCTGGTAAAGGAATGGATCGAGGTTGTCAGGTCGTCACACTCGCTGGCAATGCAACAATGACCATTGGAATGAGCGTAGAGCGAAGGAGTCAACCGGAAGTTTCTTATAATCCGCGGATGCCTACCTAGGCTACGTGCGTGTCTTACCTTTCTATGTATGTATAAATGTATGTGTACACGTTTGACGATTGTCTACACTCTAGCCTCCGGAACGTTCACTAGAAATAGGAATATAAATTGTGTTTCCTTCTTATTTAAGTTTTGCGTGAATTATTCTCTTGTGGTAACTAATTTTGTGATATTTAGATACTAGTGATATGATAGTAGATTGATAATTAATCTAGTAACCTTTAGGTACTAATAATATTAATATAGTAACATTGTGGTAAGGTAGTAAATTAATTTAGTAACTTTCAGATACTAGTAATATTATAGTAGATTGATCATTAATTTAGTAACTTTCAGATACTAGTATTATAGTAGATTGATAATTAATTTAGTAACCTTAAGATACTAGTAATGTCAATATAGTAACATTCTGGTAAGGTAGTAAATTTATTCAGTAACTTTCAGGTACCAGTAATATTAGTATAGTAACATTGTGATAAGGTGGTAATTAATTTTGTGGCCTTCATATACTAATCATATTATTATAGATTGCTAATTAATTTCGTGACCCTCATTATTCCAAAAAAGAAGACAATTTAAAATTCCAAATTTATTAAATTATCCAAATTACTTCAATATAGAGGACATTCTAAATAATATTTGCAATTGACAGAAAAACTATTCATAGGTGATGTATTCAATAACGATTTAATGAGTCGTCAGGTTCCCTGTCTTCCAAATTAAAACTTTTGAAATAACAATACTATCGATGGGTATAATTTTCTTATTAAGGAAGGTTTCTATCGATTGGTCGAGGGGTTGCTCCACTTCAATGAGACGATTTACAGGACCCCATGGTACGAATCCACCCATTCCGGGGATTGCACCAATGAAATTCAACATGTTCAAAGATTCAACTGGTCCCTCGAAAATAAATGTACCTTGAACGTTGGCTACCCTTCGGATTGCACCCTTGATCAATAAATTATTCAAAGGTGTCACCTAACCTAATCCTCAAATACCAAGATCAAATTCAACTCCACTAAAGCCAATTATTATTTTTATTTATGGAAGAAATACTTTAACAAATACATGAAGGCAGAAAAAGAAAAATCGTATATCGCTGCTACCTGCACATTTAAAAAATATAAAGTTGATTTTTAATTTTTACACCATGACAATTAAAGGTTAATTTAATATAAACCTTAGTCTGTCAATTTTATTCCATTCCATGCGTTTTGCTGTCGAATATTTTGTCTTGTTCCATCGTTTATTTTATCGAGTGACTATAGTCACCGATAGTTACTTTAACAGCGAAAGAATTGAAGAATTCACAAGAAACAGCCTTTTGAATTAATTGAATCTCTCAGTTTATAAATTTCGAATCACCCGATCCACGACGAAGGGACCGTTCAACCGGAACAGGAAACAAGAAACGATCGTTTCTTCGTCAGATTCTCGAATCTTTCGTTCCCTTCGTGTACAGCCCAAATCGATTTCACGGCGAAGAAAAGGAAAAAGATGGTATAGAAAAAAAGAAGAAAATGAAAATAAGCAAGTTAACCAGAGATACGGTAGAATCATTTGCGGTTTTTCAGGAACGCCTATCTAATCCTCTGTGCCAGGACACAATATCATCGAGCATGGACTGCATTCTGTTTGCAAGCTTATTATTTTCCGACCGATCGAACATTTGCGCGGCAAACGGAACGGGGCGACGAACAAACTGTGGGAAACAACGAGCAGAGAGAGGCTTCGCGAAATGCCGAAGCCATTGAATCGCCAAAGGAGACAAAGAAACCCCGGCGTACAGGACGAGACGAAACAATGAGACGTAGGATCATTTTTGCAAAATCAAGTATAGCCGAATCGAACACCGGTATCGCACTCCGCCGATTTCATTCAATATAACTCAGGAATTGATTAGCTTGATAATTAGATTCGCTGATTTCATTTCAATTACGAAACGAATCTGGCTCTATCTAATTTGGGTATAATGTGTAGTAATTCACAAACGTGGGTATACCAAACCTGGACACAAAGTATAGTAATACTCAAAGCTAGGTCTACCCAACCTAGACACAACGCATAGTAATACTCAAAGCTAGGTATACCTAACCTAGACATAACGCATAGTAATACTCAAAGCTAGGTATACCTAACCTAGACATAACGCATAGTAATTTTCAAACTTAGCTATAATGAATAGTAATCCTCGAACCTAGGTCTACCTAACCTAGATACAACGCACAGTAATTTTCAAACCTAGATACAGTAATTCTCAAACTTAGGTCCACGTAACTTAGATATAAACCATAATAATTCCCACAGGTATACCTAACTGGAATAATTGTTTTGAATAAAGTTAATGATATAAGGTTTTATAAAATGTATTTAGAAATGGAACTCGTCCGTTGATTATATTAACCGGTAACGTTACATCGTCAATGGTGTATACAGTTTGAAAGACACATTTGCATATCAATTATTCGCTGCCTACGCACTGGCCAACATTATGCTTCGATATTCCACGGACAATCCCATACAAATATTATCTCTCTGACAGCCACCCACTATGTTTCGTTATTATAGAATATAACGACTCGTGTTACATGAGATTTCTCTGTTTCTATCAATTTTTGCAACAAGAAATTATATTTTATTTGACGCGTACCATTGACCACAATGGAAATGGTTATATTCAACATTATAATTGCAATGTGAATCGAATTAATCGAAAAAATTTCTATATACGAATTTTTCTCATTTCTAAAATAGTATAATACGAAAATTTACCGTATAAGAATTTTCCTAATTTCCAATATAGTATAATATCGAATTTCTCTGATTGCAAAAATAGTATAATATATTTTTAACGTACCAACTATTAAACGTCTCCAGTAATCCTCTTTTTATGCGTAAAAGAAACTCAGTCGAACTGAAAATTTATCCGCTAACGATCCAAAGTGTATAATGAATCGCGATCGAAGGGGAAGACCTCACGCACGAGGTTATTCTTCAGAATTTCAAGGGCCATCTGTTTGAGAAAGATTTGTGATACGATCTGGAACCCCTCCCCAGAAGAACGCTTGTATACATGGATCCTTAAATGGGGGGGGAATTATAATCCGACCTCCCACGGTGTTTCTAAGCTGAATGTTTCTTATAAATTGTAAACCACCCCCTTAGACAATTTTAACCCTTCTTCTGAAATTACTGCAGAAAAATTGATTATACCTTTTGCAAAATCTTAGAGGATCATACAAATTTTCGAATAAAATTAGTAAAATACTACGAGCCCCATAATCTAAAGAAGAGTTAAATTAAATCAACATAGAAAAAAAAGACGAAACAGAGTCATGGAATAAAAGACAAAAAAATAACCTTGATTATATTATTATACTTTCATACCGATATTACCTAATAAAATCACATTACGTAAAAGTTACACACGTGCATGGGCGTAATCGATCTTATTAAAGTACACTATCGTTCAAAAGCCTAGATCTTCAATTATTTTCTATTAATTTCTTTTACATGCTCTAGAAACGATGTTACGAATTCGTATTATAATATCGTCGTATAATAATACGCGTTAAAGGGTTAATCAGTGTATATCACGATCACGTTCGTGTAATCGTAATTGATCGATCGAAGAATGTGCTCATGACACATCTGCCTTTCGTGACAGACTACCCTCGAAACAACAGGTAGATCGTTATCTGTGATGCCACTTTCGTCACGATAGAGGTGAATGAAGAAAGCCGAGCCCACGGACAATCGCGTGTACACAGCCGTTTCCGGAAATGGTTGTGATTCCTTCGCCATTGAAAGCAAAGTCTTACACGTGCTTCGACACCTTCTTCTATGATATACCATTTCTATTTCTATGGAATTTTTAATGTTACATACAAATTTGCTAATTTTCAAATAATATAATATGAAATTTTTTCTATAGAAAATTTCCTAATTTTCAAATGGCATAATATGGAATTTTCTTATGTAGCAAATTTTCGAATTTTTAAAATATATTAATATTGAATTTTGCTAGATATAAATTTCCTAATTTTCAAATGGCATAACACAGAATTTTCTTATATAGCAAATTTCCCAATTTTCAAAATATAATAATGTAGAATTTTGCTATATATAAATGTCCTAATTTCCAAATAGTGTTATATAGAATTTTGCTATATACAAACTTTCTAATTTTCAAGTAATACAATACAGAATGTTGTTATACAGCAAATTTTCTAATTTTCCAAAATATAGAGTTTCTGATATATCTAACACTCTTTCGCTCTGTATTTTCTACTCTTAATGGATCTCCCTCCCCAAATTTATTTCTAATTTCATTGTGAAGAAACAAAGACGAAAACCATGATGGTTTCGATAGGTTGGCTGTCGCCAAAACTATGATGAATGACTTCCCTCTGTTCACAAACAAGCACGCAGGTAAAACTGCCTGATTCAAACGACGATGGGACCCGGTGTTTTTTCCGGTGTTACGATGTATTCGACCAGGGTGATTAATGAGCTTGAATCTCGTGACGAAACCTGGCTAATTGAGAAACAGGTGCGAACGCAGTCGCCTTTAAATTCCTAGACTTTTCGACGCTAATTAACCACCTTTCAATAAAAATTACAGATATACCACGTGTAACTTTACTTTCTGAATTAAATTTTATTATTATAACAATTTCATTAACTTTGAATAAAAAATTAACCTTTACCCCAATTTAAATGACACAAACAACCGAAATACCACTTACTGAGAATACAATGGTTCGATTTCATCGTTCTGGAATTAATCAAAAATTTTGTGTCTGACTTCCGGTTCACACGGGGGCACAGAATGGCTCCGGGCGAAGATATGTTTAATTTCACTTATCCGAGATCGGAGGCTCAGTATTTTATTCGTTGAACAATCTTTGCCCTGATGTAATTACCGTTCTCCATCCGTGGATCGTGTTCTTGTTGGCCCATTCGCTTTTTCCTCAGGTTCACCCAGGCCATCATCGACTGCTACCAAAAGAACGATTCTCACCGACTCTTGTCCTCTCCGACATGCTTGATCTTTCCGCGGTACATTTCGAGATTAGAGGAGACGGAAATAAGCGGAGCGGGACAGGGCTCGTAAGAAAAATTTTTGTCGGTCCACTCTTAATGGTTTTTTGAGAGCCCTCTTTTCTCGGAGATTTTTTTTTTTCATCTTGCCTCGGCAAAGGTGTAAATTAACCGCCATGCGGGAGCTCCACCTTGTTTCCGGTGGATCGAAAGAACCTTGAAATGCCCATCGACTGGTGTCCATCTTTTTCTTCCCATTCGCCAATATTAAATATTAACGAGTCCCGTTCCGGGTGAAACTGAAGAGATTTATGACGAATCGTTTGATTATGGACGGCGATCCTTTGGCGAAACTACTGACGAGTAGTGGACGAGTAGTGGATGGCCAGCGGACGAAGTACTAATCACTCCGTTAACACGTTGAATGCCACAGTGAAAATGGAGGTATGTAGTCGGACACGATAAAACCCTAATTATTATTAACACTATGCCGACCGGTGTCAATTTTCAGATAAATGCCGGTGACACCACGTCGGTGTCGCTTGTAAATCTAGTAAACAAATACCGGCGCCAAACGAAAGAATCCTGATTACGCGTGCGGACGGCATAGTGTTAACAATGCAGTGAATTAATTTTCAAAGACCTTTCGGTTTGATAGCCAGCATTATTAACTTGATATTAACGCTATCCGTGGTTTATTTCATCGTTTATTTTGTTAATTATTTAATTGGGAAAAATTTCGGACCCCCCGGCATTCAACGTGTTAAATATACGCCACTAATTTATAATTATATCTATTAATCAAATTACGTCCTTATTATTGTAATCGTTTAATTATGCAAATATTCGAAAATGTTTTTCACATTCCTCCGATCCTTCAGAATATTGCCTGTATAGCAATATTTCAATCAACAAAGTATCCTAAGATCACCAATCCTCCAAATCTACTCAAACTTCAGAAAGAAGAATCTCAAAGAGTGTTCCCTGATCAACGTACGAATTCCAGCTACTTTTTTTCTTCTTCTTCTTAACAAAGAACATCCTTCTAATGATACAATACGTAAGAAAAACCGAGCACAAGGCAGGGAAATGAGGTTGAAGGACAGGGCTCAGGGTGGATCATCCCCGGACGCGGATTTCTCGCGTTTCGAAAGGGGTGGTCGGTTCAGGTAAACAGAGAGTTTCCCTCGCTCGCTGTGATTCCTGAAAAGGCGGATTGACGGGTCAAAGGGAAAAACGAAAGAAAGAGAAAATAGTGGAGACGTATTTTTGGGCGGCTTTCGAGTCGAGTTTACCGTCGATTATCTCGAAAACCGATCTCCGGCAAACGCTTGGGAACCGAGGCTTCCTTGAAGGATTCATTAGGACGTTGCACGAGTGAAATTACGACTCGTTTCAATTCGAACGAGAAGAAATCGGTCGATATCCACGATCGGGGAAGCTCATTAACGACGATGAAGGAGATTCTTTAAAAAATCGATCGTTTGAATCGATTCTTTCTGATAAGAAAGAACTTTTGTCGATTTTTCTTATCCATAAAAATACACATTCACTCCTTCATTACTATTTAAAAAAAGTACAGGAATAGTGATGAAAATATAAATAACGTGGAACGTCTGCCTTTTGGTGTAAGACGAAATGTGCAAAAATAAAATACCAATTCTGTACAATAATAATCGCTGCCGCGTGGAAGAATCATATGGGAGTCTGTTTACAAAACTAAAAATAAAAAAGGAAACAAAAAGAAGTCCATTCTTTTTAAACCAATACTTTGGTTTAGATTTTTGAGAGGAATCGATTCTTTCCGGTGAATCGAACATCCCTAGTTTAACCGTTTGCCGATTTCATGTCGAAAAAAACCAGCGCATTCGAAAGATACGGACAACTGACGAAACATGTTCAACTTTACAGACGTATGTACGTCGTATCGCTGCTTTTTTATAAGTAATCCAAGTAGTACATTTTGTATTTCGTTGTTACCTATTATAAATTGATAGTGTATACAGGGTGTCCCGTAACTAGTGTAGGAGCCGGAAATAGAGGATAGCTGAGACGATTCTGAACAACAATTTCCTTTGCAAAAATGTCGTATGGAGCTTCGTTTTTGAATTATTAACAAAACAACACTGACCAATCAGAGCGCGCATAGAGTGCTCAGCCGTGATAGGGTAAATTCGAGCCGAGACGTCGGACTAGAACGACTCACAGCTTAGCTCTGATTGTTCAGTGTTTTTTGTTAATAATTCAAAAATGAAGAACCGTCCGACATTTTTGCAAAGGAGATTGTTCTTCAGAATCGTCTCAGCTACACGTCAATTTCCCGATGTTACTCTAGTTACGGACACGCTGTATATAATAGTACATATTTCATATAATAATATCGCGCTGCTTGGCTTTTCTAGACATGAAATAAAAGGAGCGCTATCGCGCCGCTTGGATCTTTTCGCATCCCATTCCGAAAGCGCTATTGCGCTGTTCGGCTTTGTACAAACGTATTTCTTTTTTTTTTTTTTTTAAACCTCCGGTACTCAAACGGTTAAGGTACACGTCGAAAAAATTCGTGCACCGTCGCAGCAACCGAAGACATTCGGTTCGAGGAAGTTTACTCATTTCAATGATAACGAATCGGGGGAATTCCCGAATATAAACGTTCGTAGAAACGCATCGATCAGCCTTCGGGATGACTAACAATAAGGATAAAAATGACGGTGGTTCGGGGTCAGTATACCTGAGACATCAAGCTCGAATTCCATCGAGATGAGTGATACTGCAACGTAACACGCGATACGTGATAAAAAAATAAAAAAGTACCCTACTTCCGATCTAACTCCAGCTGTCAATCTTGTCATTTTTCTAATATCGAACACCGTAGACAATGAATTTAAATTTCAAACTGATTACCGCAGAATTATAAAAATTTCTTAACACTGACTGTCACGCTAAAGCCGCTGTAAAACTTGGTCAGGAAAAGCATTTATTTTGATCAAATTTTACCTATTATTCTGACAATTTTTCGTAATTTCTATTATTCAGAATTTCGAGTACCTAATACGACGATTTCTAATTAAGTAATTGAAAAGATATTAATAATGCATGCGACGAATTACATACGGGTGACGTGGCAGTTAAAGTATTAAATTATAAATAATAATTGTACAGAGGAATGAATTGCTTTTTGTTAGCAAGAATAACTGAAAGAAAACTGTACAAAAAAAAAAAAAGAACGAAGGAAGAATTGAAATAGTACAATGACACTGTCGTCTGTACTATGAATAAAAAGTGTTTGATCAATGGCCCGAAACGCAACCGTACCGTGAAACTAAAACGAAAAAAAGTATTTCAGCACGAATAGAAGATCGAACGGATCTTTTTCGCGTGTAGTCGTTCAATGAAAAACCCATTGAACCGTCTCGAGATTAAACGTGCTCCATTATTAAGTAATAGCTCCTTTCAAGTTTTTCTTTTCACGAAATAATACATTTCTTTGCATTTCTTCTTAAATGCGAAATTTAAAAATAGAAATGTCATTTGAGCTGTTAACTGATCTCGTTAATTTATTCTCTACTATTTTGTGTACAGATTTCTGTTCTAATGGATAAAAAAAAATGGCACTCACTTTGACTGTAGACAACACTGGCAATGACCAACAGCACGAGCGTCCCTCTCAGCCTCATGGTTCAAGACGCGTCCGCGGCTTCCTTCGAGATTCAATCTATTCCGGCAACTCTTGAACTCGCTCACTTCTCCGTCTCGATATCAGTTTTAACCGCGACGTATCGATTGTCGTTCAAAACGAAACAGTCCGCGCGATGTTCATCGAGTTACCGGCACGCGACGTTTCGCGTTTAATTGTTCGCTAACCGACAATACATCTCGTTTAAAAAATATCAAACAGTTTGTAATAACCGCGGAAAAATGTAAAAGCTCAGATCGTGAGCACGCCTTTCTTCGACAAAACGTGACTTTTCTCTTTCTTTCTCCCTTTTTTTCACCCCTCCCCTCACACTTGTTCCGTCCCTGTGAATAGTGTACCGTGAACCGGAGCGTACAGCACTTTCCACGAGTCGTGCCGTGAAAGAACGCGACAGAATACCGTTTCACGCTATTATTCTTTCGTGGAAGCTCTTATTCGGTTCTGTCAATAAAAGCGACTCGATCGTCACGTGCGAAATTTCAACGAAATCTTCTACGACGTTTCGTAATTTCTCGGTATAAATGTAACAGCAAACGATTCAGTGTTCTTGAATCACTTCATTTGTGGTGTTGTCACGAATCGAGAGACACCCGATGACACTCGAGGGGGTTGAAATCGAATTCCGAAAGAAACACGTATACGAGCAACGACCCGCACCATGCTGCGGTTCGCGAACGAATGCCACTGAAGTTGCCGCTCTTCCGAATTCCGTGGGCATAGGTGTGCGTGCGCCTATCGGCCCCCCCACCACGACAATTTACTTACCCCCACTTCCGCCGGCTTCTCCGTTGCGCACACCATCTTCCCTCGCCCCTCGATGCGAGATGCGCAGCGTTCGATTAGCAATGGGTCCGATCTAATTTCAAGCTTCTTTTTATAATTCGACGAGCACGGAAGTCGATCCTTCTTCACGATCGATTTTTCAACAAATAAAAATCATTGTTACACGCATTGATAACTGCAAATTATTCCATTAAAGTGATTTAAGAGACGCTGAACGATCCGTTTACAGGTGCATCGTTTTTGAGGTTAGCAGCGCATCGAAAATGAACTGAAAGGTCATTGTACGTGTAAAATAAAGGTTTGCGTACCGGAAATTGAGCGCATTCCTTGGCTTTTTCTTAAAATGATGTTTTAATCGATCTAACGGGCGCAGTTGCACGTGCGAAGCTGGTTTGATTCTGTCTCTACTTTCCGCCGGCCTCAAATCCGGTATATCCGCACTTCCTTTATCCCCACTGCATCCAACCGAACGCGTGTGCAGTCAATGCGCCAATTACATCTGAATCCTAATGCGACGCCTCGTCGCAATCAAGCCTTAAAATTGTGTAAAAAATTGTGTAAAACCTTGATAGTGTTCTTGCTCTTCTTTTTGCTCCTGCCGATAAAACTCCGTTCATTATTAATACTCTGATATATAATTTCTTGCGTTAGTATTCATTAATTCATTTCCATATAAATTAGTAATTCTGAAACATGCATTATGGAAATTTCCACGCATTATTTCCTCAGTAATCACCTTTTTCCATATAAAATTGCTAGATCCAATAATTTCATAATATATACGGTTATCAAAGTGTTAATATTCATGCAAAATTCTAGGCTAAGTGTTCCGGTCCAAATAAATAACAGTTCCACGAGTCTTATCAAAGAAAATACAAGTTTTTAAATCTGATAGATATAAAACGGGTATTGCAGACGATGCTGCTGGACAGTTCACATAAAATATTTACAGGTATAGCTATCGTATTAATTGAGATTATTATCAAGTAATCAATCGTTTCAATAAATCATTTAATCACATCCTGATTATATTTCTTATACCTTGATTTCGTGAATCAGAATTGCGAACCGCCACATATTTTCATGTTTACGATCCGCTCACGTAATTGTACCATAACTTAGAAATTAGAAACTGAAAAATTTAATAATTCTGTAAGCTACAAATGTCTCTCATCGTCAGGATAGACGGTTTAGCGGTTAAATAAATTGGACGAGTTGTGGATGTTTGAAAAATTGAAAACGTTTGAGACGTCACTTTCTAACTGCCGGTCGCACATTTTTCGCATCGCCCGTTATGCAACCGCCGGCGATTTTCAGTTTGGCGGAAAGAAGTCACGCATACACGTGACTTCGGCCGATAACAGTTGGCGAAGGGAAGTCATGCGTACGTGACAGCGGCCGACAAAGTGTTAATTTTTTATTTTTCAATAGACAAGTTATAGATTTAATATCGAGAGGTTTAATTACGACCCGACCGTGGTACCGAAGGGTTAAGAAACCAAGCAATGATGTAACTCGCGTTCGCTTTTATCATTAGGCCCGCAAGGAAGGAGCGTAGGATTCCCCGCGATTTATGAATGATCCCGAAGAAGTGAATGAACGTGGCTCGACGCATGCGCGCCGCCGCGCCGTTCGGCATTCCATTCCCATTCCGATCTCGCCTCTATTCTCGTTGCTTTATCCTTTTGCCCCGTCGCCGCTTCACCGTGAACAGCACAACAGCTGTGTAGAATTCATAAAAAGAATCTGGGGCCCCTTATCGTGCCGTTGCAACGAAGACGGAGAAGGAAACACTCGGCTTTTCTTTCGACCGTTACAAAATATTTGCACAACACCCAGTGCACACGGGTCCCGACGCTAAATTAAGGTTGTCTGGGTGGGTTTTTTTTATAATTCCTACGCTGCCACAAGTATAATTTTCCCTACTGCAGATAAGGAGATTGCCTTTTTTCCCACGTATCGTTTCGGTCCTAAACAATCAAACAATGGAAATATTTTTGTTAGTTTTGGTAGGATGGAAGATAAGAAGATAAAGAGTCAATAGTTGGTACTGTTCCAGTTACACTCACTAAAAATTACCATTCGAGTTTTAGAAAAATTAAAATACCACTAATTGGACACTTTACCTTTACTTACATATGTATTTTAGAAATGTTGGTATATGCACGAAAGTTGATTATCCCGTTCCAACGTCGTGAGTCAAATGATTTATAAATCGCACTTCCTGGATTCAAACGCATTGGTAACCTAATATCCTAAATGCGACGCGTAAGAAAAGAGATAAGGGCTACGAGAGCCGGCCTGATGGACTTTCGTTCAGAAGGTACCGTGTAAAAAATATAGAGAAAACATTTGTTACAAATTAAAACAAATTTGATTTATTATTACTCCCGCTTCCCATAATTAACCAATAAGAAATTGTAAAACTGAAAGCATATACATATACCTCGTATGTAGGTAACATTCGATTATTATTCAAGTTCTGTTCCAAGTTTTCTGAACCGGTAGAAGCGAGAGGTTGCATCTTCACTCGGATCGCTTTTGAAAAGTCCAGCCTTGGTTAGATCGCTATCTTTTCAACAGAGCCCCTGCACAATTTCCCCGAAACAGCTTTCGGAGCGTACGTCGTTAGCATTCAAACAGGAATTACTCTCAATCTAACAATTTCATCTGTTGTTCGACAAGTAACGGCAGTAACAGGTTTTCCATCGTTCGATCCTAGATCCAGTACAATAAAAGGCAAGATTTTCAGACGAAATTCGATTCTTCTTCAAATTCTTACTTTTAATAACTACAAATAACATTGATGATTTAATTGTACTCGTTGCACTGATTTCGTTCCGATGTTAATTCGAAATTAATTCGTACGTACATGCGTATCTTGCGTTTGAAATTCAAGAGGCGTGCAGTATCGACATTCTCCAGGCCGAAGGGAAGCCGAACGAGAAGAGGACACTTGTGATGCCTATAACGGTCACAATAACAGGTTACAACTTGTCGGTACAAGTCGTGAACGGTGGCCTTCCTTCTTAAAATTCGCAGCTGACAGTCAAAAAGGCGACAATGCCACTGAATATTGAAGACATAGCTGCTTTGGTGTATCATTCTTCGTAGTTGACCAACACAACAATTGCCGTGCTACGGTCTGACTTATTTATGAAGATATTTCCCGGGAACAACGCTTAACGTCGAAGAATATCGTTTTCATCTTCCTGGCGTGCATTTTCGTCGAAATTTCAAAAGCCGGATCTGGATGCTAAACATTCAGATCTAATCCGCATCTGTCCGAGGTTTC
The DNA here is from genome assembly GCA_943735885.1 of Stelis phaeoptera. NCBI lineage: Eukaryota > Metazoa > Arthropoda > Insecta > Hymenoptera > Megachilidae > Stelis > Stelis phaeoptera. The sequence continues at coordinate 13,491,441 of OX030932.1, read as the reverse complement.
GTTGTTGTAAAAATCGATTTGAAGAATGCGTGAACTACGTGAGCGTTCGACTGCAGTCCAGATTTCATGGATTCCTGGGTGGCTCTTTGTGTGCCGGAACGATTCGCATTATTATCTCACTGAAAAAGAGATTGAAGCTTTAATTTCAATTCACAGAAGGTTTTGATTAGCTTTGTGGTCAAATTAGATTATAAAACGTAGAATTTCAATTCTTTTAACTTAAAATACTGCAATATTATAACGGCAAGTAACCCAGGCGCCAAATATATCGCACTCAAAGTGTTAATTAAATTAATTTGTACATCGATTGTTTACAAATTATTCGAAAAAAAAACGGGAGGATCTGTTTCTATGTGACGGCTAATCCGACAGAAATGTGCCGTGACCGCACACACCTGCCAGCTTATCCCCTTTTCTCTTTTTTACACCCTCGCTTCTTCTTAGCTTCCATTAAACGCGGTTCTACCTCTGCGTAGCGGAATGAAAGGGCAAGTGTTTGCCGAACAATCTTCCCCCGGCGGATAATGGTTAACCCAGAAACCCGTAATTTCATCGATCGAATATTTCTTTCGCTTTCGAATAGTTCAAATATTTTCCTTTGATTCTCCTTTCACTTTTGGAACCACTGACAAAACAGAACAATCGCTAATATTAGAATAATTACCATAAAACAATTATAATTTACTTTCACTCTGTGTTATATTCGGAAACATTATTATAAGCATTTGTGAATTTTCATTACTACAATTTTCTTTATCTAGTCGTTTCATATCCTGCTATGATCCCCAGTACAATTTTATCAGTTAAGTCCCTCGGAAATATAAAAACTTCTCCTTAATTAAATTATTGTCCCTGACACTGATCCTTTACTTATTACGGATCTAATATAAAAGATAACGGTACGGCTTTGGATAGTTTTAATCTCTTGCGTGAAAATTCGTTCGTCGCAAATGCAAAAGTATATTTCCGAGTAGCATACAGTCATCTGCTTTGTCTACGGCGTATTTATTGGGACCTTATTACAAGGCCTATAGCGCAATAAATAAAGGGATCCCTCTTGGAATACTCTAAAATTACAGAACATCTGTTGCACTCAGGCTTATCTAAATTGTTTCGACGCCCCTTTAGAAGTTATCACGTTCGCGAGATCAGGGACCTAACGAGTTTCCGAAGCAAGAAGTTTACTGCCAAAAATTGCGAGCGTATTTTTTACAATTTGTACATTTTCTCATCGTTCATCGCTCGATGTACGAATTGTCGTCGTCAATTCTTTTTAATCGCTTCAATTCCACTTTGCCAAAAATTTGAATATCAGACGAGCGGTCGCATTAATTAAGCTAATGTGTATTTTAATGGGAGGAGGTCATGACGAAGAACGCACCGTAACATAACTGTTCGTTAAGGAAACCGTCGCCCAAGTTAATTGAAACGTTACCGACGAATTTGTTAACATCAGCGTAAAATAACATTCAAGCATTCTAATTAGCCGGGCTCCCACGACAATTAAGCGAAAAAATGTTTGGGAACTTTGCCGGGTTACCATTGAACACGAACGATTTTATTCGTACATTTTTTGCGAGAAAAGGGGCCTCTCCTTATCAATATCATCCAAGTTATTTCTATGACTACACACAAACTGCAATAATTGTTTAATATTAATAAATAATATTATGCTGCGATTCGTTACAATTTACAGTTGCCGAAGACGTTAATATTAATACTAACATTGAAAATGTATCTTTTCCATCTTGAATTAATTCGATTTAACATCGAACGGCATGAATTTTCAATCATTAAACGAACGACCTATTTACTATTCAACGTGTTTGCACGTTTTGTGCTCGAGACAGACGTCGTAACAGCACATTTCCCATTCGTTGCAATCCTTATCCTCGTTGCAAGAAATCGGCGGTGAGTACCAATCGTAACTTCGCGGACAATGGGTTCTCAACGGCGGGCAATGTTTCTCGGTTTCTTTTTCCTTCTCGACGATCATTTCCGGCCAGGCCGGCTCGAAGGATGGGGATTCACCGACGCTCATCCACAGCAACGGATAGAAAAAGTTGTGCCAGGCGTATTCTATCCAACTCTCACTTTTTCCTGACGGACAGCAATAATATCGATCGTCCATCGTTCTGCACCAATATCTGCAAAATTGTCCGTGGCTTTTACCGTGTCCTCCGATTGAAGAAATATAAACGACGACGAACAACGTCACGAACAAGTTGCGCATCCTGCAACACTGTAATGTTTATATCATTACATGACAATTATACATAGCAACATAGTAGTTTAAGGACATAATTGCATAATTATGTGACAACATAGTAGCTTGATAGCATAGCACCTAAGTTTGTTGGCACAGTAGCTTGGTAAGATAGTAGTTTGGTGGAATAGTAGCTTAGTTGCATAATAATTTGGTGGTGTAGTAGCTTTACAGTATGTATATTATAGTAATTTGGTGGTATAATAGCTTAATAGCATAATAACATGGTATAGTAACTTGAGACTATAATAGTATAATAGTATTGTAGATTGGTAACATAGTAGTTAGATAGTATAGTAGGTTAGTAGTATAATACCTTGATATCATAGTAACTTGGTAACATAGCAACACAGCAGAAAAACAACCCTATGAAAAAAATAATTATATGTATATATGGTTATGAAATTCTTTTAATTAATAAATATAATGTTAATGAAACGATTAAGCAGAGATCTTTGTACTCACCGGTCTCTCGGTTTGTGTCTACAACCAGTACTGCAGCGGACACGTTCTTATAAGACGTGGAAAAACTACTCTTACTTAAAACTTGTCACAAAAATGATTGTAAATTATCCTTCTTCGCGAAGAAATTAATTGTTTTGCGTGTTTTACAATGCAAAACTGTTAGAAATTCCATTTTCGGCGAACCGTCCAAGTGACAACTGCTATGAATTAAGTGAAAAGAAAATTTAGTTAATAATTCGAGAAAGCCACTTTCTATCGACAATACTACTGTGTCCAGGATGCGTTATTGTTTATGTATTCTACTTATATCGCGCTGTATTAAGTTTCACTTGAATAAAATGTGTACAAAGTTACTTGTTTGTGGTTTCTTCTCCTTTTTTCCCTAAATATGTCTAAGATTTACGGAATTTTAAGTTGATAAAATGATCTTCTAAGCAAGTTGAAAACGCGTGCAATTTAAACCGACATGTTCTAAAATGGATAACCTACTAATACCAATTGTTACTAAAAATTACTAGAATTTATTACCAAACCATTGTTTATTTTTAAAATGTCAAACTCAAATATGTTATTATTTGAACATTTTTTATTATATAAATATTCTATCGTATATAAAAATTCTATTTAACATCAAAATATAATATTTTCGAACCAGTACATAAAGTATAAATTCAATACTTTCTCAACAACAAAATTATAGTTTCAAATACTTTCATTAGAATATTAAAACATTTAGGCAACAAAAATATTTAAATAAACACTTCTAAAGAAAATAAAAAATCTGTAGTATTTATGAATCAAAGGTTGTGGTTACCATTTTTTTTTTTTTATACAGAATCACGAATTTCTTTATCACAATTATCAAGTTTTTCCAAAGAACAATTAAATAAAGCAAATTGGACATAAATAAAAAAGAATTGTGAAATTTTTCGTATGTATATTTCGACCAATCGGATCGCTGTACAGCGGAAAAGTTCGTCGCGATTGGTCGCTAGAAGGGGAAATACTAGACGGTTCGTTAGCGAGCCATAAGGCTCGTTCACATGTGGCAGTTTCGCAGCACACGGCCGAGTTTCTCAAAGCGTTTCTAGACGCATGTTCAGCGACGACACATAATGAAGAACAGTTACGGATGGTTACAAAGCGTCCTATCACACGGAGAGTTTCTCGGCAGGGAACGAATCAGAAATATCGGTGAACAGTAGTAGGACGCATTCGCCACCACAGTTCACGTATTGCGCAGTGATAGAGAAATGCGTTCGTACGATTTAGAGAAATTTCTCGATAAAAAATGCGGATCGGTTGAACGGTGGTTAGTGTATCGTTGTTGAGCCCCTCGGTGTCTCTATAGTTGTTATTACAACGAGTATGCGTACCACACAAGCACCTAGTGCAGTGCACTGAGCGTAATCCTGAAAATCGTTGTTCTCGGTCGATTCGTCGGATCGCCGTGCAATCAAGTGTTGTGTGCAGTGTCGAACGAAGGTCGTGAACTTTCGTAAGATTGTTCGAGAAGCTCTCTTGCGTACGAAAGCACACGTTACGAAAAAGGTTAAAAGGAAGGTGGACGATCCTCCGTGAAAAGCCTCGGTAAAATGGCGGTGATCGGTACTCCGATTGGCGCTAAGCGATAGAAGAGGATCGCGCTCTATTCACGCTCGCCAAGTTTTGTTTTGATCTCGTTCGATAGTTAGCCTCGCAGAAAACCGGCCAATTCTCGTCCCTTCAAATTCATTCGGTTTTCAGTTTTTTTATTTCTTTTTCAATCCTATCGTCCCCCCTTTTTCAAATTATAATCCAGCGTCCCGTTGGTGAGAAAAAGAAAAATATAATCCTGATCGAGGACGATCAAGGTGGGTAAGAACCACCAACGGAACGGTTTTCGACGGCCGTGATGCCGCATCGTTCCGACCTCGAATTTATCGAAAGGCCGCACGACAAGAACGACTTTATCAAATTCTTGTCGTCTTATCTGTAGGTAAGTTTTTTATTATTTTTTTTTTTTTTTGCCACGAATACCATTTTTCTGCTTTCACTTCCTTTATGCGTTGTGCGTGCGATTTTTTTTGTTTAATTTTATCCTTTCAGCGCTTTTTAATAGCTCCACGATTTCAACTTGTCAATTTCGAATTAGGTCCGTCGTCTTGAAATACGTTTCTTTCTCCTTCGCGCACATATCGTCCCTTTGTTGTTGACTCGTATCACTGCGAACGGAACTAAGTTAGGTTAGGCCTTAGAAAACCGATGACTGTGCATCTTAACGAGAATAAATTCTGGTTGTTTTTATCTCTATCATCCTTCTAACGGTTTAATTTTCTGGAAGATTGAAGCGTTCGTTGCATTCGATTTTTTCACTTTTTTTTTTTCGTAAGCCCCCATTGTTTATTTTGTGTTTTTTTTTTTTTAATCGTTGATGTATTTCTTTATTTAAGTATTTTTTTTTTATGATCATTCGTGACGTAAACGGTACGTTTTCTTACGATTTGTCATGATTTTCAAAGCTTTGTCGCGAAACGCGTAACGTCATTGTTACTCCTTTAACGAATATCGTGTCTCGGGTTACTGTATCTGTACTTTGATTTTTAAATCAATAACAGTTTTTTCGTTACAATGTGTCGATTTATTAACAATTTTTTTATTGTTAATTCTTTTCTTTTTATAAAAATCATCGATGCACGAGGATTTACTTATTAATAAGCCTGATTCTATTTTTAGTTTTCATGTTATCTTCACAAAACCATATGGACATTTTTTGTAACTAATCTAAATGTATTAAGGTGCTTTCGTTTTAATGTACTGGTTCATTGTCACATTGTAATCTTTTAATTTAATATTGTCTGAAATGTATGAAATTTGTATATTTAAAAAGAAATCTTTCAGGAAACCCTTTAACACGTATGCTCACAAGAAGTATGATTCAGATGCTTTTGTTGAATATAATTGTATAAATATTGTATAAGTTTCTGTTGTATTATAACATATTGTAACACGTTAGAAACATATATTACTAACATTTGTTTCATCATATCCTAATATACAGGGAAACTGATAATCTCATGTGATTGCATTATATTATGTTATAAATTTAATGCAGAGCAAATGTGTATCGTGTAAAATTGTTTCTGTTTTTAAATTTTATATGTTAAAATAATAATGTTAAGTTACTCTAATAGTTTTTAATACTTTAACTGCCACGCTAAAGGCGCTGAAAACTTTGTTGGGCGAAGCATTTATTTCTCCCAACTTTTACCTATTATTCAGAATTTGGAAATACGATAATTTCTAATTAAGTAATTGAAAGGATATTAATAATGCAAGCGACAAATTTCTATGGAAATTTAAGTGTTACTCACCTATGGGTTAGGTGGCAGTTAAAGTGTTAAATAAGATTAGATATCAATATAGGAGAACAATAATTTAATGAACACGCTAGGGTTACTGTTCTGTTCGAATTTCTTACAAATGTTATGTAAAACAATGTTTCAGATTTTAAATTTACAAAGGAACTATCTACCTGCCAAAATGAAAATCGATCGAAATAAATTAAGGAAGTACACTTCTGTACCAGTAAGTAACAGTTTATATTGAAAGTTGGAACATGTTTTGTAATCAATGAGTCATTGTTAGAAAGCGTAATGCGCAAGCATTATATTATAAATGAATTGATTTTTAGCCTGCTGAATGCCAGGCTCTTATCAGCAAATTGCGCTCCTGCTCCCATGCAGAGCTGTTGGAAGAGCTGAAGCAAATAGATGCATGGACTTTTGGCAAATGTGAATTGTATCATTGGATCGACGTGTTAGATCTTAGCGATAGTATTTTGGAAGAGGCTGCTGCAAAAAGTCCTGATAATCCATGGGAACTGGCCTGCGATCTCCCTCAAAATAGAGAGGTACAATTATTATATCGTTAATACTTTTCCTTTATTACGCCGTTGTGTAACTTCAATTTAAAATATGGAATATTAATTTATCCCACTTTTTATAGGCAAAGGAACTTCTTCTTTGGGTTCTTCATCTCACAACGTTGGTGATTGAACATTCGTATTCGCGGCATTTGTACAACAGTATGGAGCATCTTGTAACATTATTATCGAGCTGTGACATGCATGTTGTGCTCGGTGTACTAAATATCCTCTATATGTTTAGTAAACGTAGCAATTTTATTGCACGTCTGAACAATGACAAAAGACAAGCTTTATTAAGTAGACTTAATCTTCTAGCAGAGGTAAGACAAAGATATATTAATCAAATGATGTTTATACGACGAAACCTGTGAATTTTACAGAATTTTCAAATCTTCATGTGATTTTTAGAGCTGGGGTGGTAAGGAAAACGGATTTGGTTTAGCAGAATGTTGCAAAGAATATCCAGATAAAGTAAGTAATTCTTTACGAATAAATATGATATCTTTTACGACGTATCGCGCTAAAAATATAATCCGCTTTATCTTTTCAGCCACTTCCGGCAAGTGCCACAACATTGCATTTTGAGTTTTATGCAGAAAACCCGACAACGGATGCATCGAATACCACGTCTAATAGTGGTGCTAAAAAATCTGGGCAAACGAATCTTGTAACATGCATACACATAGAGAATGTAGACAAACTTGGAAAAACTCCAGCACAGATAATGAATGATTTATTAAAAGTCTATAATGTACCCCAAGATAGACAGGTATATATACATATATATACTGATTCCGATTCTGTTTTACAAGTATCTAACCGTTTAAGTGGTACGGGTTATTGCAAAAATACAATTCGAAAAGTGGCAAGCAACGCGATTATTTTATAATTTTATCAATTATTTTACCATTTATATTCTAAATTAATCAGTTTGTAAGAAAATACTGATGTTCATTCATATATTATTAGCAGCGTGAAGCTGGGTACACACGAGCGGGCCACGGCTGCAACGCGGCATGGAACGAATGTATTTGGACAAATACTTTTTGAATATTCGTTCGTTTGGACGGTAGCGAACATGTCACGCGGCAATACTGTAATGCCTCGCAACGAACCAATTTCTGTCGGTCTTTTGTGCGAACACAAAGGGATTCCTTGCCGCAGTGTGGACGGTTTTCTTCGAGTTTACCTCGTTCGAGTCACAAACCACAAACACTGAACCGATGCGCGGTGCGTGTTGGTGGTAAAAACGAAACATCCCGCACACTTTGTAAAGTCGCGTTGCAGCCGCGGCGCTCTCGTCTGCACCCAGCTTTATACGACAGGCATAAAACTGATCATGAGTTTACGTTACAGCGCCGATACCTTGGCACTTTTCGAAACAGAAACAACGCGATCGCGCTTCTTGCCATTCAGACGGTTAAAGTTAAAAGATTATATTTTTTTTTTTTTTTCAGATTGCGCTATTCACACATATAAGGTTGGCGCACAGTTTTTCCGATTACCGAAGACGCTTGCAGTGTGTACACGCTCGATTGCAAGCGTTGTCGGTGCTTGTATATAATAGCGAACTGGAAGAAAATGCACGTTGTTTGCTGCACCCTGGACTCTTGGAAGAGTTAGTCGAATTATTGGAACTTCCACACGCACATCTCGTTGAAATTCGTGCGGCGGCACTTCGAACTCTTATTAGTATTATTCATTTAGATCGTAATCCACATTTTCCAAAGTAAGCAAAAGAAATTGAATACCGTCAATTTTTGTTCGTTGTTTATCACGAAAGATGATTAAATCTATTTATTGGATTTTCAGAAAACCTGGCTCGAGATTAAACATGATCATCGACGTCACCGGAGCCAGCTCGTATCACGGATTTCTTCCTGTATTAATTCGCACTTGTATCTCGTCGTTGATTTCACCTCAACCAGACGGTCAACCGTTTCCTTTGTCGCTCGTGACAGCGTTGTTCAGCTTTCTTTATCATCTCGCGAGTTACGAAGCCGGAGGCGAGGCTTTGGTTAGTTGTGGAATGATGGAGAGCTTGTTAAAAATTATAAACTGGCCTGGTAGCGAACTGGAACATATAACGGTAAGATTTCTCTATCCTTTTGTTACCGTGTCTCGCATAAATTTCTTTTAACGAGTAACTTTATATACGCAATCGATGTTCAAATTGCAGTTTGTCACGAGAGCAGTTCGTGTGATAGATTTAATAACGAATATAGATATGCAAGGATTTCAAGCACACGGTGGCCTAGCAAGCTTCATTAATCGTCTCGATATGGAAGTGAACATCTGCAGAAAGGAACAACCCTTTGAAATAGAACCGATGCATTATCAAGAAACTGTTCAGACTGCTCGCGAACGATCGATAGATCGGGACGAGAATCCTGCGAGTTCGCGTCGCATGAACGAGTCGTACGACGAACGCGAGGAATCGTCTAATCCTATGGAGTTTTCAGAGGATGAGAATATGAGCTCCAAAGCGGACGAGAAGAACGAACAAATACCAGACTACTCGGCTTTGAAGACCGGGAAAACTTGCTTGCCACAGCGTGCCGCGGTTTTAAAATCAATGTTAAATTTCACAAAGAAAATCATCCAAGATCCTGCTTTCTCTGATAGTATCAGACACGTGATGGAGGGTACTTTGCCTTCCTCTTTGAAACACATTATAAGCAATTCTGAATATTACGGTCCTTCGTTGTTTCTCCTCGCGACCGACGTTGTAACCGTGTACGTTTTTCAAGAACCTTCTTTGTTGTCGTCGCTGCAGGACAACGGACTGACCGACGTTGTATTACACGCTTTGCTTATCAAAGAGATTCCCGCTAGTAGAGAGGTTCTGGGATCGCTGCCTAACGTGTTCAGTGCCCTATGCTTAAACCAACGGGGTCTAGAGTCATTCGTGAAACGACGTCCATTCGAACGTTTGTTCAAAGTATTATTATCACCGATGTATCTTCCTGCGATGAAACGTCGTCGAAGCACAGATCCTTTGGGCGACACAGCCTCGAATCTGGGCAACGCGATGGACGAGTTAATGCGACACCAACCGAGCTTGAAGGTCGACGCGATCGCTGCCGTTATAAAATTGCTGGAAGAGCTCTGCGTCATGGGTTGCGATCCTCGTTACATATGCTTGCAGGCGGAAGATAAATTCGACGGTTCTCAATCGAATTCGAATTCTGGAAATCGCCAATCGTCTGGTCAGTCTGTAGGAGTCGGTGTTGGAGATTCTGGTGGAGGAGGAGGTGGCGGAGGCGGTAGTAGCAGCGACGAGGAAGAAGACGACGAAGAAGAAGCTAGTACTAGTTCTCATCCTCAACGCGAGGAACAGTCCTCGTCATCTTCTGCCCAAACTGGCCCTCCACCCCAACCTAGAGAAAAGACTCCAATAGCTTTGATGGAATACATACAGAACGTGACGAAATTCGTTGATGCTATTCTCAGCAACAATTCCACGGACGATCATTGCAGAGAATTCGTTGCTCAAAAAGGACTCGTACCGTTATTGTCGATTCTGGGGTTGCCCAACCTTCCCGTGGATTATTCGGTCGCGCAGACAGCTCAAGCTGTGGCCACAGTTTGTAAAAGTATTTTGGTAAGATTTCTTGAAACTTCTACAAGAAGAAAATGATCGATTTGTTTGTATCCTGTGCAGGGTTTAATCTTCCTTTTTATTTACAGAATCTTGCTCGCGAACCGTTAGTTTTAAAAACTGGCTTATCTCAATTAAACGAGGTTTTAAATCTGTTGAAACCACTGTACAATTACATGGAAGCTCCAGGAGGTTCCGTTTTGTTGCACGAACTCGTGTCTGCTCCGAACTTGGAAACAGCCTTCACCAGCGATACAGCGACGCCACTGCTTCACGCTATGAACGCCGCGTACGGATACATCATAATGTTCGCGCAAGTATGCCGTACAAGTCAGAGCGAGATTCGAAATTTGGCTATGAATCACTGGGGCTCGGAATTGGGTCTCACGGTTTTGAAAGGCCTTTCAGAATTGTATACAGCCCTGATCTGGGAAAGCACAGCGTTATTAGCGCTCACCACCGAAGATTTTATTCCACCTGGTTGCGATTTTGGAAAAGAGGATATGGATAAACTGGTACCACCAGAGACAAAGACCGAGGCTGAGAGTTCAGGGTGGTCTGCTGCTGGATCTTCGGATATGGGAAGCAACGGAATGACAACAGCTATGGAAGCTTTGAGCACGGATCCACCACCGGTTCCGATGGAGGTCGATGAAAAACCGAACCCTAGTACCGGAAGAGCGTCCCCAAGCTCTCATCGATTCGCGTATCCTAAACATCTGTTGGGACTTACGTCGAAAATGGGCAGAGCATTGGCAGAATTGTTTGCCATACTCGTGAAACTTTGCATGGGTTCTCCGATCAGACAACGCAGGGGACAACAGATGTCCTTGATACCTGCTCTTCCTTCGCAAGCGGCCAGAAGCGTCGCGACTGCATTAAATTACGTACTGATCCGTGGACTGTCGTGGGACAAGTTGCCACCGTCGACGGTGCCTAAGCTTCAAGTGACTTTCTTGATGTGCACTCTCAGCTTCGTGCCTCCTGCTCTGTTCGACGAGAAAGGTTACCCGTTTCACCTGATGCTCCAGAAATTCGTCAAACTCGGCGGACAGAATGCATTCTTTGCGTAAGTTTCCGCAAATTAATTCGATGAACACGTTTCTTGGTGAATTTTCGGAATAATTTAATTACATGTTACGTATATTTTCAGCGCGTTCCATTGGGTATTATCCGGAGGAGGACAGTTTCCGTTGTCCGACGGATTGGAGCATCCAAATCTGCCCGATTGTACCGGAGAATTTTTGGACGGTTGGTTGATGATATTAGAAAAAATGGTGAATCCAAAAACCCTACTCGATTCGCCTTACGTCGTTTCCTTGAAATCCACCGGACTCTTCAAAGTGTACGAAACGTTCGATCCGATAAAATATCTCACCGATATTCACAAAGAAGCCTTCGAGGCGGTGATGCTGATGTGGGGAAAGAAGCCGTTGAAGAGTTACGGGGCGCACATGACGGAATTAATTTTATCTATTTTACGACACATTCTGAGAAGCGAACAGATCATCAAAGAACACGTTGAAAAGGAAGAAAACACCGAGCCTGTGATTTGCGGTAATATCAGTGGAATCGGCGTAATCGGCAGAAGCGGAACGATATCCGATCGCAGAGAAGAATTAGAACCAGACGTAAACCCGGAACATCTCAGACAATTAATGGATATGGGCTTCAGTCGAGCGCATTGCATCGAAGCTTTGCTTCATACGTTGACCGTAGAACAAGCCACGGATTACCTTCTGACCAATCCTGCTACCTTGCGCAGATCGGACGTACCGGCAGGTGACGCGAGCGGCCAAGACCTCATAATGGATCTAGAATTGGTAGACGACGATCAGATAATGCACGCGATAGCAATGTCTCTCGGAGAATCGGAAACGCGCAAAGTCTTCGGCTCGGAAGAACCTGCTCGCCAGATTACCATTACCGAAAGCATAGACGAATTCACTCGTAACGCTTTGAGCCAGTGTCTGAACTTGCTGGACCTGATGCCTGACACCGTGTACAGAATTTGCGACCTATTAGTCGCCATTGCTAAAAGGAACGGAGACGAATGGCGCGATAACATGCTGCGACAACTCATGAAAGAAATCGGCAGCTTGATAGATTATCTAATCGGAATCGCCGAGAGCCAGGATCCAAACGCTGGCGCGCGATTGGTAGAATGCGAAGAAGCCAATAAAGTCACCGGTCGTATTTATCTGTATACCATGTTCTTCGAAGGAACGTTCCAAGAAATGCGAGTTCCGTGTGCCCAGATCGTGGAAGAATACGCAATCTTGAACAAACTCGTACGTTTGTTGGTCCTGAGCGAGGCTCCCCTTACAGCGAATAAAAGTAGGATCGTTAAAGAAGGTAACAAAGATACACCTTCCTCGAAGACACCAAAATGGCTGGCACCGTTGTTGCTGCTCATCGAACGCCTGGAGAAAGTAGCTGTACTTACAAAGAGAAAGGAATTCATGTACAAGATAACCAACAGAATGTGGAAATGGTTCGATCTCAGCACAGGCAAGTGGACCTTGTACTCGTCCGTAAACAACCGGATAATAAACGACGCGTATTGGGCAGGCGAGACCAGCACCAGGGTGACCTGCAACAAGCGAAGATACGTGATCAATTTCTCCTCGATGACGCAAGTGAACGAGGAGAGTGACAATAGGAGACCCATCACCATGGGCTTCAAGTTACATACAGGCCCGGAAGACGGTGGTTCCGGTTCCGATACGAACATGGACACAGACGAGAATCGAACGGACGACAAAAGGAGCACCGTTCTCCAAGGACTGGATTCCAGCATGGCTCCAGGTATAATACGCGCCTGCGTGAAACTGATGGCCATTCCGGTGGACCGTGACGCGTTGCACGCCTCGATGAAAGTATGCCTACGATTAACCAGAGACTACGAGAACGCTGAAATATTCGTTCGCGAAGGAGGCGTGAAGCTTCTGTTGGAAATGTCCGAATCGAGCAGCTTCGCGGGTTGCATAAATCTCAGCACTCTTTTGATACGTCACGCGTTGGAGGAGCCGGGCACCCTTCGTCAGACGATGGAGAAGGTGATCCGCAGTCGAACCCAGGGCAATATACCACCTGCGTGCAAGGAAATCCTGTTCATGACTCGACAGATAAACAGCGCGGTCTGTCGTAACCCGGAAGTATACAGAGAAGTATGCGCGAACATCTTGCGGGTGGACATCAGTTTGTTGAGGAAAGAAGACGGCGACAATCGATTGATCGTGAAGGCTCTGCCGCCCAATCATACATCGGTGATGCCCATGATGGCGGAAGCCTCGATATCGGTGGTCAAGGATCTGTTGAACGCCCTCATAAAGCCCACGCCGGTTACCACCGATGAAAAATCTTCTACACCCACCAGGAGTCCGGAGAAGAAGGCGTCTTATTTAAATTCCACCGTGGAAGGCTCGTCCTCTCGACGGGGGGACGTGGTGAGGAACAACGCGACGACGACGAATGATACCCTCGAAGAGGACGACCAAGTGTCCCAGATAATCCCTATGAAGATATATCCAGACGCTAGCAGCAACAACAAAGCAGAGCCTGAAGAGGCAAAGAAACCATTGTTGGCGAAATCTGCCATTCTGAAGATACTTGCCGAGGCTGTACGCTCCTACAGCGCAGTGGCAGGTTTGATCACTGAGCACGTGTACCGTGCAGGACAGAGCGAGATGGTGACAGAAGACACCACGGCGCTCGCGTTTCTTCTGGACAAACTGTTGCCAATGTTGCCGGAGAATTCTAACGACAAACAGTACAACATGGCCAGGATGTTGATCGCAGCGATCGCCTCCTGCAATCACTCGCCCGAAGCTCAAACGATTCTGGTCTCCGAGGTGAAGGCGGCCTTGACCAGAACCCTAGCACTTCCTGAGAGCTCCGAGAAGCATGCACAGTTACAATTACTGATTGGTCTGATCTCTACCATGATCGACAGCTATCCACCAACGCCACACAATCAATTAAGGGTTTCCTTGAAGGTGCAACAGTGCAACAACGTTAATTACATTGTCAGAATTATGTTGAGAAAGGGAATAATAACCGACTTGGCGAAGATTCCGCATAGTCTCGATCTATCGAGTCCTAACATGGCAGCGACTATCAACGCAGCCCTGAAACCCCTCGAAACACTGTCTCGAATCATAAATCAACCGATGCCTGGCGCCGTTAATAATAAATACTCGAAACCAAAAAGCAGGACTGCCCAAGAGGAGCCTATCGGAGAACAGACAGGAACTACCACGTCGGAGGCGACGCACGCGGTTGGAGAGGAGACGAACGAGGACGCGGAGAACACGGAACACGACATATCCGTTACCGCGGAGAGTCTCGAACCCACTTCCGAAAGCCAAGTGCACGAGGAAGGGGACGAAGCCGCCCTTGAAGACATCATGGATCAACTTCTTGAGAGGTAATCATAAATAATGTTATCTTGCGACAATTTGCAGTTAAAGAAACATTAAATATTATTATTCTAGGTTCATGTAAACTGCTGTACTTATAATCAAGTAGTGTATTGTTTTCCAGGGACGGCTCTGGCGTGACGGAAGACCAGTCGTCGCGGCCTCACAGACCGATGGACATAGACGACGAGAGCCTCGCGATACGGGACGGGGAGGCCGATTTCGATCCAACACGAGACGCCACGATACGAGAGGATCTGATGAGCTCCGATTCCGATTCTGACAGTAATCCTTCCGATGACAACGAGGACGAGGTGCAGGACGACGAGGACGAGGAAGAGGAGGAAGAAGATGATGGCGAAGAGAACGAGGAAGAAGAGGAGGAGGAGGAGGAAGAATCATCCAATTACGAAGAGGATGGAATAGAATTCTACGAAGACGTCGGCGAAAGCGGTGTCTTCCGTATGTTCCCGTCGACGGAACGAGACGGCAGCAATGTTGTAATGATTCGACACAACATCGATAATCAGGACAACGTGAGCTCTTCGACTCCTCGATCCAGTCTTCCATGGAACACCACGTTTCCTTTGCCTCTGGGTCTTTTCGAAGATCCACCTACGGTGATTGAAAGCAGTGGTGTCACCTATCATCAGTTAACGCAGCAAGGCGGTTTGAGCGCGGGTGGTACCAGAGCCCAGAGAGCTCTTCGACCACGAAGGTATCAGTATCTTCAGCTACCAAATCCACGAAATCCAAATCCACCCGTGATACTGCAGAGACTGTTAGGACCTGCTGCACAAGCGCTTCCTTTGTCCGCCAGCCAAGTCTTGGCTTCCAGTTTCCGGGATACCCGCGTCGTTTTGATGGACAACGGTCTTGGAATATTGACGAATCAAGAGGAAGAGCAAATAGACCTCGTCGATCAATCGGGTTATCTTCTTGGACCTAGCCTTGCGGCTACCTTGAACAGCACACCGACCGCCTTGCATTGGTGGATCGAGGAAAGTAAATTGCTGGATGGCGATTCTCAGACGGACTGTTGCGTGGGTGTCGTGTACAAATTAATTCCTGGCCTGGAAAAGCATAGAAATGCTGAATTGGCTGAACGAAGGGAGAGACGCAAGAAACAACACGCCTCCGAGAAGAAGAGCGAGAAGGATGGCAAGGATGGAAAGGATCATCTGAACAACACAGAGTCCGGCTCGTCTACCGTGATACCCATGGAAGAACAGATATCGACGGCATCCACGTCGCAGAGGGAGGACATAAGCAACTTCGTTTCCAGATTCGAAACGTGCGTCGAAGCGACTCGACCCGAACGCACGCCCGACGAGGACATAATCGACGTGACCGGCGAGATGTACGCGACCGTTCAGGAAGACGAGGAACGATCGCCACCGCCACCGCCGGAGGAACAACCCTCAGAACCCAGGGATCCTCGAATGAGCAACAGAAATCCGACGTTGGAGCTTGCTGAAAGTATCGTCGACTCCGTGCTTGGACCTTGCGCGTCCGAAGCCAGCAGACTGAGACAATCTGAACGTATAGTCGAAGGATCTAACACCAACGACGCGTCTAACCGACCCAACACGGCCATATTGGTAGATTTCAGTCAGGAATCCAACGAAGACTTGTTACGGGAGATCGATTCGTCCGAATGGATAAGAATCTTCACTGACGACAGTCAGTCGAACGTTGAACGAAACGCCAACGTCGTCAATCAAGATCCTACCGCTTCCACCTCAGGAAATGTTAATCCAGAGACGCCAGAACAGCCGCAGCAGCAACAGCAACAACCGCAACAACAACAGGAACAACCTCAACAGCAGCAACCGGAACAACCGCAACAATCACAAGAGCAATCTCAGCCTCAACAGCAGCAGCAGCAGCAGCAACAACAACAACAACAACAACAGCCACAGCAACAGTCTCAGGATCCTCCACAATTGCCTGACGGAGTTGATCCGTCCTTCTTAGCTGCTTTACCAGAAGACATGCGGGATGAAGTGATAGCTGAACAGCTCAGGCTTCAACGAATTCGACAACGAGCCCAGGCAACTGTGATCGAGGAACTGGCAGGACCCGTCGAGGTGAATCCCGAGTTCTTGGCCGCCTTGCCACCAGCTATTCAGGAAGAGGTCCTTGCTCAACAACGTTTGGAGCAACAAAGACACGCGGCTGCGAGCGCCAATCCTGAAGATCCAGTTGACGCTGCTGCATTCTTCCAGAATCTACAGCCTGCTCTTCGACAAGCGATTCTGACCGACATGGAAGAGTCACAGATATCCGTTCTTCCGCCTGATCTAGCCCAGGAGGCACAGAATCTTCGCAGGGAATGGGAAGCCCGAAACAGACACATAATGCAGGAAAGATTCCTGAATCACGTTAGCCAAGGAAACACCACTTTGTCCAGTATATTAAGAACCTCTGGCAGGCGTACTGAGAGCGATACGCGTTACACGATCCACACAGTTGCGCAGAGAGGACAATGGGATCCGTGGAACACCAGATTTGATTCTGGCATCACTCATCAGGGAGCCAGTTTAAGACTCAGAGGTAGACAGTTGTTGGATCATGAGTCGATGGCATGCGTACTGGTGTTGCTGTTTGTCGACGAACCAAAAATCAACACCCTGAGACTTCACAGAGTGATCAGGAACCTTTGCTATCATGGCAGTACCAGGGAATGGGTGGTTAGGGCCCTGTTGAGCATCATGGAAAGAAGCAACGACGAAAACAAAGATATTGCCATGGATTTTGGTGGAAAATTCAGAAGAAAAAGCTTGGTTCCCATGATGCATCATGATTATTGGTAAGAAATCTTTTTTCTTTTTTCTTCATCTAACTCTTTGACGGTTATATTGAAGTAGGTGAAAAATATTTATACGGATTGGAATTAAAGAATAATTGTTTTCTCTGTTCCTCAGTGCTCCCAAAATTTTTGACCAAAGAAGTAATTCGCAATCGTGGTTAAACATTAGTATCGATGCTGCATTGGGATGCAGAGCAAATGTTTTTCACATTGTAAGACACGGTGGTAAGAAATCAGAGCGTCAAGGTAGCAGTATCGCCATTCATCCTCAAGCAGCGCCTACAGTGTGCAGGTAAATTAATAAATATATGAGCCGTTTTTTTTTTGTCTATAAAAATATGGACTTAAATTTTCTCTTGTTTTTATCCCTTATAGCATGTTATCATTGAAAGTGGTATAAGTCCATTTGGAGATAAAAAATCGTTTATTTTCTTTAATAATTTTAATAATTATTATTTATAGTGTTAAAAATATCACCTGAATTAATTAACGTTTGCCAATATTTTTAAATCAATTGAAACGCAAACCCTTAAACATCTCGACGTATGAAAAAAATGAACTCATACCACTTTCAAAAATAACGGCTCATATAATAAATTAACTCTTTTCCATCAGGAATACGTTATTCTGAAATAAACATTGTGTTTTCGTAGACATACATTGGAGCTGCTGATATCGTTAGCCAAAGGCTTCCCCGGATACTTTGTGCCAATCAAATCTAAAGAATCAGAAGATAAGGAAAGTAATAAGGACAAAGATTCGAGTAACAAAGAGGAGGCTGGTTCGAAAAGCAAGTCCGCGTCTAAACCTGGAAAGAGCGATCAACCAGATTTCTGGGACATGCTGTTGAAACTCGACTCGTGCGCCTCGAAGAAAGGAAAATCGGTCGCCAGATCGCATTCGAATTCGAACCTAGGAAACGATTCGGAGCACAGCATGACGACCTTCGAGTCGTCCGCTTTCGGTCAATTAATTTCGATGCTGAATTGGTCTGTCATTAAACGGAGCAGTCAATTGACGGACAAACTTCTAAGATTGCTGTCTCTGATCTCCATTGGATTGACAGAAGTGAATCCTTACTGTAGACAGGAAGGTAATAAGAACAAGAGAATGGAAATGAACAAAGAACAGAGCATCGCTGCGCCCGAGGAACACCTTCGATTAGCTGTACAAGTTCTAACCAGCAAGAGTTGTTCGGAAGAAGGATTAGAGGATGCAACTGCCCTGCTACTCAATCTGTCCCATTGTCCTGATCCTACCAGACAATTGATATTGAAATTACTGTTGGAAGGCGCCATGGAATTGGCCAATGTCGTCTGTGAACACATAAAGGACTTAATGATGGAGCTTAAGGTACTGAATCGTGAACTGAGACGAAATTCCATGGAGGATCAACCGTCGACTAGCAGTGGTGGTTCTCGAGGAACTCTTATGGACAGGTTCACGAACGAGAGCGTGGTAGTGACCGCGCCAAGCAAAGTCAAAGCTGGAAGCGATCTTCAGTTACCATCGATGGCTGCCCTTGTTAGCAAAACTTCTAGTCAGGCGTTCTTTTTAAGAATACTTAAGGTGATCGTACAAATAAGGGAAGCCGTGCGTTTGGCGAACAACAAGAAAACGGCCAATCAGAATTCCGAAAGTACTGCCGATGCTGGAAACACTAATCAGCCCTCGGAGAGCGGCGAGGAGAAGCTTCCATTATTGAGCGAAAGTTTGGTACTGGATCATCTGTGGGAGACGCTCAGCGCTTGCTTGTTGGAGCTAGAGTACACCCCGGATCATCACGCGGTCCTGGTTCTGCAACCCGCGGTGGAAGCATTCTTTTTGGTTCATTCGTCGTCGAGCATCTCTCGCGATCGTCAGTCGAACACGAACACGGATAACCGAGAAGTTGTTCCTGATCTGGCACCAGTTTCACCGATTTATTCGGACAACGAAGGCACCTCCCAGTCGGAAGCCACCATCAACACTTCCTGGGACATGACACCTCCGCCACAGAAGACGCTACCGCCGGACCAGCTCAAGTTCCTCAAATTTGCTGGTATAAAAATCCTCATCGATTCTTTCCGTCGGCTATAGCAGATTATTAAAAATCATACTATGTTTCATACGTTGTTATAATATACTTAATACGTGTCCGTTACAGAAACGCACAGAACTGTCCTGAACCAAATCCTTCGCCAGACAACCACGCATTTAGCGGATGGACCATTCTCCGTGTTAGTGGATCACACAAGAGTTCTTGATTTCGATGTGAAAAGACGATACTTCCGTACGGAATTGGAACGAATGGACGAGGGAATTCGTAGGGAAGAATTGGCGGTGCATGTTCGTAGGAGTCACGTATTTGAAGATTCGTTCCGGCAACTTCACAGGCGAAATGCTGACGAATGGAAAAATCGGTTTTATATTGTCTTTGAAGGTAAATCAATATAAAAGTTTAACAAGTATTTGTACAGGGTGGATCCTCTCGCTAGTGGACCCAAAAGGAATACCGCTTCAATGAGAATGAAGAAGCCGAAATGCCATTTCTGTCGTGGTTTACTTGACGACGGTGCAGCGGAAACGGGTGTGTGCGTGAAAGTGAAGACACTGTGTGATAAGTAGTGGTCTCATTTAAACGCTGCAGAAAACACATTTTCGGATTTTGGCTTCATTCTATCGAAGCGGCATTCCTTTCGGGTCCACTAGCGAGAGAATCGCCCTGTACCAAGATTTGTACTATCACCGACGAGCTACTGTTAAAGATGGAAGAAAAATTCACAATATATTGCGGTCAGAATAAGAAACACTCGCGGAAGATGGGACCTGGTCTTATCGTCTGAACGGTCCCCGGGGCGAGGGGAATTTTTCCGTCTCACTTTATCACATTTTGTTCCGTGCGCGTTCTTTGTCACGAGGTAGTATGATTGTCTCACTCTGTTGCGCGCCGCTTCGTTCGCGTTCCTCGTTAGCGACAAACGAACGCTACAGAATATCTCAATTTGTTTCATTCACTTTCTTCGTTATGCAACGGACAATTCCTCTTGGCCCGGTAACGGGGTACCAGTTATTTTAAACACATTCTCCGACAGAGCCCTAGGCCCACCAGGCCCATTTCTTGGTACGCTCAAATACACAGGGGCTGGCAGTCTCTAATAGTAGCTCGTCGGTGGTACTACCAACAAATGTTATGAGATTTTGTTCATGGATTTTTATTAATGATGATTGATTGTAGGCGAGGAAGGTCAAGATGCTGGAGGGTTACTTAGGGAATGGTACGTCATCATCTCCAGAGAAATCTTCAATCCTATGTATGCTCTGTTCACTGTCAGCCCTGGTGACCGGGTGACATACATGATCAATTCTTCCTCGCACTGCAATCCTAACCATTTGTGTTACTACAAGTTTGTTGGCCGAGTTATTGGTAAGTTATTCTTCCTTGGTACCTTAGAAGAATATTTGTCGAGCAATATACAGCTTTTTGAGGGACTTATTAAAAATATGAGGTTGGTGGTGTACCTAACCTTACACAAAACGTTTTTGTTTTTTAACCAAAAATTTAACCTTTCGATTCTCTAGCTAGCATTATCAGCTTAATGTCAACGCTATTCGCAGTTTATTTCATCGCTTCTTTTGTTAACACGGTTTACTGCCAAGGTTCACGAAGAAGTTTCACTAGCTGGCAGTCAGCGTGTTAAAGAAAATTGCTTTCGTTATATTTTCAATGTTGCAAAACACTTCTGGTGCTGATCCCTCAAAAGCCTGTCCGCTATCACTTGTTATATTCAGGATAATAACTTTACGATAATTAATATTAATGATTATTTTTTGCAGCTAAAGCAATTTACGACAACAAACTTCTAGAATGTTACTTTACACGTAGTTTTTATAAACATATATTGGGAATACTGGTGAAGCATACCGACATGGAAAGCGAAGATTATAGCTTTTACAAGGGTCTTGTATATCTCACTGAACATAATATCGCCGATCTTGGATACGAATTAACGTTCTCCACGGAGGTAAATTTAATAATACATTGATTTTCTGAATATATCAAGAAACCCTTATTTTACAATATGTACGCTGTATATTTTCAGGTTAATGAATTCGGTGTCAACGACGTCCGAGATTTAATACCAAATGGACGTAACATTGTCGTGACAGAAGAAACGAAATTAGAATACATTCGGCTCGTATGTCAGATGAAGATGACCGGAGCGATTCGTAAACAGTAAGTAAAATACACATCCGAGGTTAGATTTCAGATTTTTAGGTTAGTGGAAGATATTAATCTTTTTTTCTTTGTTTATTTAAAGGTTGAACGCGTTCCTAGAAGGTTTCTACGATATTATTCCGAAACGACTGATCTCTATATTCAATGAACAAGAACTCGAGTTGTTAATTAGTGGATTACCTAATGTAGATATCGAAGATCTTAAGGCCAATACCGAATATCATAAGTATAGTGCAAATTCTCTACAGGTGTGTATTTTATTTAAATGTATGAAAAACATTCGTGAATCGATATTACTGAATTAAATATGTATCTTTTTCATTAATTCAGATTCAATGGTTTTGGCGAGCATTGCGTGGTTTCGATCAGGCGGACAGAGCCAAATTTTTACAATTCGTTACCGGAACTTCAAAAGTACCGTTGCAAGGTTTCGCCGCTTTAGAAGGAATGAATGGTATACAAAAGTTCCAAATACATCGTGAAGATAGATCTACGGACAGACTTCCTTCGGCACACACATGGTAAATTTTCTACACCTATTTATATCATACTTTTAACCCTTTGTATTTTTCGATACCATCGAATATCAGTCTATTTTTATACCATCTGTCAATTTTTTCTATATTCTAATATAAACAAAATCGGAATTTAACATGTAAAAATTTCCTCGTAAATTACATCTTGCGTCTTAGAGGCTCTAATTGAGTGCAAAAGTTTATCAAACCCATTAAGGTCCACTAATGTTACGTTTGTCGCGTACTAGCCTCAAATTTTGTTTACGTTTTCCAATATTATACATTTCTCGAAAATATACCATTTCTTTTACTACTAGTTAGATATATGCTGGATGTCTATCAAATTGTTTTATTTTTAGTTTCAACCAACTGGATCTGCCCGTTTACGAAACGTACGACAAGCTTCGCACGAATTTGTTGAAAGCGATCCACGAGTGCAGCGAAGGATTTGGTTTTGCCTAAGTTTTTGCAAAGTTGCATAATTTTGCAGGAAAACCCGAGAGCGAAGAATACAAGCTTAGAAATCAAGAACAATGAAAGGAACGAGATTAAAGAACCATAGATTGATTGTAAAAGTGTCGTTAAAAAAAAAAAAAGAAAAAAAAAGAATGTTTGATCTTCGCTCGAGATCTAGTATATATAAATGTTTACTCCGCTATATACATATTAAAGAAAACTAAAAGCGTATGTATATACGTAAAATTAACGATGTAATTACCGATGATTACCGTCGCTAGAGTTTATTTTGTTGAACGATCATAAAACAAAAGAGGATGATGCAGAGCTTACCGATAATTTCCGATGAAAGGAAACGAAAAAAGAAGAAAAAAGAAAAAAGAACTTAATCGGACACTTTAGTTAAGGTCCTTCGAACGATTAAGAAACAAAAAAATAATAACATATAAAAGATTCAATGTAATTTCATCCTTTAAAAGAGAGAATGGCAGCGGGCTGAAAATAAATGTGTAATATAATAATTGCGATTCGAAGCTGCTCTCCTCTTTGAACAGATTTCGAGAAAAGGGCGGGAAAAGAAAGAAAAACGAATTGTTGCCGAGACGGAAAGGAAAACAAAGCTAAACAAAAAAAAAAAGAAGGCAGAGAACGATGGAAGTGTGCCTGTATTTCTGAGTACGTGTATCATTTTCCTTATATTGTTGCGTGCAAGAGAGAAACGGCGCAAGCAAAACCGATATAGAATAACGCGAAGAAAAAGAAATTCTGTAAGTGTGTGTCGAAAAATGTATTGTACGTGAGAGCGTGTACGAGTGTGTATGTGTGTACAATGAGCGACTGAAAGGAGAAAGTAATTAATTATTCAAAGAAAACCGATTAGACACAAGCCTAAATACGAAGAAAACAGAAAGAACATTTCACGATGTTTATTAATCCTTTATGCCCGCAAGAAAAGAAAAAAAAACATCAACAAAAGAAAATAACGTATGGTTGTACACTATTAGTATTAATATATTATCTAATTCTTAATCGATAGTAATAATCATTAATTAATCTTTTTAATATTAATCGTTTAAGAAATGTGATGTTAAAAAAGGAAGTCGTATATGTAACACTTTTTTTTTTCTTTTTTTCCTACAGATATAGATTAGCGCAAAAAAAAGAAGTCACGTCCAATTCTCGCCCATCCTTTTTAACTTCCTATTAATTTTTTTTCTTTTGTTTCGGAAATGGAAACGAAATTTTTAATCGAACGGATGTTAATTTTGTAAACACATCGAATGGGACAATATACGTTGAAAAAAAAAAAATAGAAAGCATAGATTCACCATTTCTTTTCGTGGTTATCGTTAGTAGATTATTACTTAGAGATTCACAGAATAAACTGAATGTTGTATTTCTTATAAAAAAAAAAAAAAAAAAAAAATGATTGCGTCTACCTTTTTGTTTCTTAATTATACACGAAGGACACATTTACAGTGCGGTTTCTGTTTATAAATAGCTGTAGGAAAACGAAGATTTTTAATTACAGTCTGAAAGAAGAAAACAGAATATTAATGAAATTTGAAATGCGTCTTCTAAAAATATTTCTTGTTTAAACGTTTCCTCGTTTCATTTGATATACATACAATACAAATGTAACTTTTACATCCGTCTTTCGTAACGATTACGATGAACATCAAAACTTGGTCGATGAATTAATTCGTTTCGAGGAAATACTTTATATTTTAATCATTTTCAAGGACATAGTATTAATAAAAATTGTTTTTATTAACAATGCTACATAACGGTATCAATTTGTTAAATGAAATTGGATTTGTATTTATTTCGAAAGTCAGGTAGATAAAAGATTAGTTTCTGTATTAGTTTTTGAGATGTAAAAGAATTTTTTACCAAAATTATTTTTTTACATTTTTACACGGACGAAAAAAAAAAAGGAATAAGACTTTTCTTGCATGTATATAATACTTTGTACAATAAGCTTGTGTGAAAAAAAGTGAAATATATACATAATGAAAAATGTAAACTACAATTGTATTGTATATCAAAATTATTTACAATTTATTATAATGGTATATATATATACCATATATATATATAACAGCAGAAAACGTCTCGTGTAGCTAAAAGATAGGAAAGTTATAATTTATTAATAAGAACAGTATAACCTGTAATTGTAATTATAAAACCTAGTATTTTAAAACAGATCACAGAATTCGGAAACTTGTTAAGTTAATTAGACGGTGCTCCTCCAATTTATGGCGAGGCCTTAGGTTTTAGTTCTTCGAAACATGGTCTAAGGAATATAGAGTTTTTCTTTGCTGGATTATAATATTCGTGACCCTGTAATATAAACGTATTAATTATTAATCTTCTTTTCTAGAAATGTTAAAATATAATTGGTATCATTTTGAATAAACATTGATTTCAAATAACATTATGTATAGAGATTAAAACATTTGAAATGTAAAAGGTATTACAAATATTTATAATGATCTTCAATTTCCTTTGATCCTTCGTAAGATACAAAATAATGGTTCATAAAATAACTAACTCCCCGATTACCTTTGACCAGTCATAAGATACAGCGTATGCAAATATTTGCCCGTTATGATTGAAGCAACACCGAGTGATAGGTTGCTCCATAGGTTCGGAGGACTTCAGTTTAGTCCTTGCATCTTTATCCCAAAATCCAAAAGTGCCGTCTCCTCCAACGGTTGCAACAGTACCATGAACTGGATGAAACGCGATATCGTTGACCTATAACGCAATAGTTTCAGCGAATTAGAAAG
The DNA here is from genome assembly GCA_943735885.1 of Stelis phaeoptera. Classification (NCBI taxonomy): domain Eukaryota; kingdom Metazoa; phylum Arthropoda; class Insecta; order Hymenoptera; family Megachilidae; genus Stelis; species Stelis phaeoptera. The sequence continues at coordinate 13,465,987 of OX030932.1, read as the reverse complement.
CTTATATCGATCTGAAGACAATAAATTTTTAATAAAAACACAGAAATCTGACTGTCAACCAACCGCGTAAATATCTTGATATCCATTAGGAGTTCCATTTGTCCTATGGCATTTGAAAGTGAAATTTTCTTTGGAACTTAAATTCAAATGATGTATCGCTACACGACCCTCCGTGCTACCAATTGCAAAACCTGTAGGAACCTTTTTCTTATCTCTGAAAATTGCAACGCATCTGTACTGATACTTCAAACTTAATTCTACTGTTTTGTATTCTCGAGGGCTGCCTTCTAACTGATAAACTATCAGTCCACGTCCTGCAGTGCCTACTACAGCCATCGGATAGTCCTACAACGGACGGAATAATCAAATATTAGGCAAAATTTGAACAGTTATAAGCAGTTAGAATGATAGGTGCGTATGCTTACCACATCTGCGCAATAACATCTTTCGATTAAATTTATAGTCATCGCTGGTTTAGGACTTCGTAGATCCCAAAACTGTAAAGCGTTTAATTATTAGTATCCAATACGATAAAATACATATTAAATATAATGAGCATAATACGTACTCTTAATGTTTTGTCCCAGGAACCTGTCATAAGGCATGAATATGTGCTTGCTTTGATCCAGTGGCATGTTTTGATAGGCGCATCATGCGCTGCAACTTGAATGCTTTGATTTGAAGCTAAATCCCAACATTTTGCTGTTTTGTCGCATGATGCCATGAATACTTTTGTTCCATCCTATTTATGAAAGAAAAAAATATACATTTTCGAATATCGTTTGGACGAAATCAGTCCTAAAAACATTTACTACTGATTGTGAGTAAATAAACGTACGTCGCTCCAGCAAACATCCAGCACCGGGGCTGCCATAGACTGCATCGATTTAGGAACTGTTTTTCCAGATTGTTCGACTTCCCAACAACGAACATTACAGTCCCACGAGCCAGCGACAAGGAAATTTTGTGGAATTGAGGCAGGACTAAAGGCAAGACTGGAGATAGAATCATCCGGAGGAGATACAACCTCAAAATCTTGCATCGGATTAGAAGATGTTGAAGTACCGGTTCGTAGTCCTCCGCTCTGGTTGAACATCTTCGATCACTTTATTATTTCTTCACCAAAGAACGTTGTTCTGGATTCGGACGTGATTTAAATTACTCGATTCGTGTACAACAAACATTCAAGACTCACACGTGCGACTTAATTGCAAATAATATAAAATAATGCTCATAAATGCTACAGCGTAGAAAACAGCTAGAATGAATACTTGGTGTGAATTTTCAGATCGTGTATTCGTGGAAACTACGTGTAAATAGATGGGCGAAGCGATCGACGCTGCGGAAATGTTACAAGAATGTCGCCAGATGACGCAATGTTCATTTTTAAGGCGCGCACTCACGTAAGATTTAAAATCGATTTTTTTAGTTTATTAAATTTATTATTTTATAATAATATTCTCTCTTATTACTGTGTTACTATAATATTAACACATACTTAATACCACTTTATGATCATTCGATTGAACAAATTCCAGTTATTTATTAAAAGGATGGAAATAGAAGCGAAACAAGGGTACAACTGTGTACGCGAGACATCAATAAATGGTTTATAAATGAATCTTTTGTAAAAACATTCGTATTTCAGAATTAAAAAAACTGTATTGACGGCACAATAATAATATTGCACAAATAATCTCGTTTGCGACGCCAATTTACCGTACTTATTATCTGACCTAAAACTGTTCTTAAGCGTAACGCACAACAAAAGCACAGACGAAGCACGAACTGATCTATCCTATACCTCGTCTGCGATCATAATAATACTATTCATGACTTTTTTTTTCCTTTAAATCTACACGGTATTTTTATTAAATTAGTTTTAAACATATGCGGCATAAAAAAATACTTTGCATTCTGTATGAAAAATAAATATTTTCTCTTGGGAAGAAATATTTTTTATCTTCCAATATATTCGGCGATATAATAATCGCAGATAACCAAAGCTTCGTAATCTATGTAAGGTTCTTCTTGGCCATTAACAGGTATGTAACATGCTTGGTGATTTGGTTGTATCTTTCCTATGTGATACACACCTTCGTGCAAAACTCTACCTATAAAAAGGGCATATCCGTCCTCGCTCTCACCTGCAGGAAGTGCGTGTAACGGTACGCTACCCTCCCAGGACTTCACCCAATTTATATCTTTACAACATAATACTTGAAATTCTTTTTTATCATGAGATGCTCCACCCCATGCAATGGTGCATACATTGTTTCTGATACTTCCGGGTGTAACCGAATCTCTGTGACGGGCACGACCTATGTATAAACCATCTTCAGAGGCTGTCACGGCATTCGATGGAAAACCATAAGATTCGTTATAATCTATCCAAAAATGAGATGTATCCATCAATTGTTGTCTAATAACTGTAGATGTACAGGGTGACTCTGGAAAGAGACAGACAAATAATTGAAGTTTCTTGTGTTGCAACATTATGCAACACACCTTCTACTAAAAATTCACCGGTAGCACCCCATGCTGTGCTCATTCCTATATAATTTATGACAAACGGATTTCTATCCTTATAGGACAGAAAAACTTCTCCATCCCTACGACCAACGTTTAACAATCCATCGCATGACCACCTGTTGAACGTTAGATTGTTAATATATATATAATTAATCATGGAGTTTCTTAACATTCACTGCAAATATATGAGTTTTGGTTAATTATATTGGATAAATAAGATTGCTTCAATTTCTTACTGTATCCAAAAATTACACATGTGTTGAGCATTTAATATGTTCCTTGTTTCGGCTTCTGCAACATCAGGTTCTTCGTTATTTCTTTTTATCGCTGACATTGTATTTCCCCATCCCCCTATAACAATCTGTAATGATAGAATGTTTCTATTTCATATACCAAAGCTAAAAAGGTTACAAACAATTTAAAACTTTAAGCTGTACCTCATATACATTAGAATCTCCACCCAAATGGGTACGTAAAGAAATTCTCGCATCATGAGCAGCGTGTACGCTTATATTAAAACGGGACTTTGTGATGGGGAAATATCGGTATTCCATACTGTCCGGAGTAATGATCCTGACTTAAAATACAATTAGTATTGAGCTTCGAAGGTTCATAACATTAGTCGTACACAGTAGATATATATTTTTTTTTTTTGGTAATATTGAAAGTAACATAATTTTCTACATAGTTAAATATTTGTATGTTTCTATTGAATATCGTTCAGTTTATACTGATTATAATGGTACAGATCAAACAGAATTGACATGTTGACATTTAATATACTCACTGAAAGACATGGTTGATGATTTTATTGGTTCGTAATATTTGTAGAATAAACAATCGTAATTAATTATGAAGCAGCGAAAAGCCACTATGAAAGGTTTGAAACTCTTAATTTATAATTTTGGTTATGTTTCCTGTATGATCTCATCGTAGTGATCGTAGGCTAGGTAGCAATTTGTCACATCTTGATATGATTGAACTTGCATACACATGTAACGTTCCGATCCATAGAATCGAACGTTTCTTCAATTGGCGCATTACCAGAAACTAATGCGCGTGCGTAGCGCACAATTTCGCATTGGCACCGATTCAAATTGAAACGCGCGAAAACGGGAAAACGCAATTTTTTATTTTCGTCCAATACAACTGTATTTAATAGCCGTTTCGAAAGTGATTTGTCACCGGGTCGAAGGTATATCAAGATAGAGAGGCTATTTGTATCGCAGCAACTGGCGTTACCACATACCTTTCCCGCTTTCGCGCTAGAAATCCTGCACTTGGCCGCGTATCTTATTAGCCCTTCATTCTTTTTATAAGCTTCACTAACGATACTCTTATTTTCCATTTGATTTTAATCCTATATACGTTTCTGAATTTCAAATGAATTGTTAATCTTCATAATTGCTTCAGTGTATATACACGTACAAAATTTATAACTTGTTTTATTGTCAGCTTAGAATTTGTAACGTAAGCTAACTTATTGCTAATGCGATACGTCGCACGCATATTTATCGTGGTTCGCAGAAGGTAAAATGTTTGATATGCAACGACATCAAAGAAGTGTCTACTTGGGATTAGTTTAACGTCCACTTTCCATTTTCATTTTACTTTCTTCATGGTATACTAATGCTTTGCGTTGTTACGGGCACACAACTTTTACCATTTCATTAGAAAGGTGTAATTTGCATCTTAATACGGGACAAAAATAATTAGATGATTAATATTATCGATCTGAACCGAATACTGCAATATCGACCGAGAAGATAATTTATCAGACACGAATAACATTCTAAACGTTAGACGCAGAAAGTGCGACGATGGATATAATTACATATAATCCGATATGCGACGAAAAAAAATAGGTCAAATTCTAACACTGGAAGCTCAGAAGGTTAATATGACTCTTGTAGGACATAATCTGTTCCTTTTGCTATCCTTTTTTCCAAAGTAGTTCCGTCACTTATCACCGAGCAAATTTTGAAGAAACAAGATGACGCATGGTACTTTTGTAGCTAGACAACTGATCTAGATCCTTATCGAGTTAAATACACGTTCCAATAAATACGACTGTACGCGTGCGTGCGCGGAAAGTAGAAAGCATCGCAGAGGATAATGACAAGGATGCAACGATGTCATTCCGGTTTTCGTGTCACAACACAGCATGTGATCGTCCCTGTGTCTCGTCTGTTAACCACACGTGACCAACCCAACAACTCGAGATCACTGTATCAAATGCATCTGGTATGGAATACTTCAGCTTTTGCAGCTATATACTTCCATAGTTTCTCCGATGAATACAATATTTGGAGAAAACTGTTTGGATATTGATTACCATTGTGTGAAATTTCCAGCTGCACATTGTGGTGTATCCATAAACATCTGAAATACGTAATTCATATTAGAAACTATAGTTATATTATTATATCTATAAATTTGTAACTCGTGACTTATATTATTGGTTCTGAAGGTGATGTTTAGCGAAGAACGGAAAGAAATGAAATCTGTTCTGAGACACGATGCAAACAAAGGTTAAATTGATCCGTTTATCACGGTAGTACGGTAATCAATGGCATTGGAATCGAATCTCACCTGAAAGCTCGGTGGAAGTGTTAAAGGGAGCCTCGAGAAACTTTCATTCGACGGAAAGCAATTGGTATTCAAGAAACTCGTGCGTTTTATGCGGGATGTAAACCGAGCAAATCGCTCATTCCGATGTTTAAGAATTTCGATCCCGGTACACAGATATTCCCGGGGCATTTTCTACGTGAACGCTTTAAAATAGAAGCACGTCCATCCTTAAGTAGGTTCTCTTGGAGATTTCTGCGATCCGAACGATGATACAGGATACAGTTAGACGTCGCTGAAACAACGATTTTGTATGTAACGATTATTTAACTTTAAACGTATCTATTAAACACGATATGGAACGTTGTTTATTAAAATGTTTTATTCATGTTGCAGAGGTACTTACACGGTGTGTGAACAGATTGTTCGATGTATTGTAATTAACATGCTTAACCGCAGCGCATTTTTTTCCCGACAAGTTGTGATTCATCAACTTTATGAATTTATAGTTATTCTACTGAAAATTGGATAGTGGTGTATATTAATTAACGTTCAATATTTTTTTTATGTAAGAAATAGGAATAAGAATTATAAAACGGTGTTATTTGAAGCAGAGTATGTTATATTTTTGATTATAAGCTGTGATAATTATTAACACATTGAACGCGACGTCGGTCCCTGGGGACTGACAGTGAATTATCCGTTCAGCCGGCGTCAGTCCCTGGGGACTGACAGTGAATTATCCGTTCAGCCGGCGTCAGTCCCTGGGGACTGACAGTGCACTTTTCGTTTGGAAATGTCCAAATATCAAATTTCTAAATTTTAAGTTTCCGAAGTTCCAAATTTCAAACTTTCAAATCTCAATTTTCCAAATTTCCAAATCTGATATTTCTAAATTTTAAATTTCCAAATTTCCAAACTTCGAATTGTCAAATCTGAAATTTCTAAATTTCAAATCTGAATTTTCCAAATTTTAAATTTCCAAATTTCCAAATCTGATATTCCTAAATTTAAAATTTTCAAATTTCGAACTTTCAAATCTCAATTTTCTAAATTTCAAATTTACAACTTTCCAAATCTCAATTTTCCAAATTTCCAAATCTGATATTTCTAAATTTTAAATTTTCAAATTTCAAACTCAAATCTCAAATTTCTAAATTTCAAATTTACAACTTTCCAAATTTCAATTTTCCCAATTTTAAATTTCCAAATTTCGAATTTTCAAATCTGAAATTTCTAAATTTTAAATTTCCAAATTTAGAACTTTCAAATCTGAAATTTCTAAATTTCAAAAATCCAAATATCAAATTTCTAAATTTTAAGTTTCCGAAGTTTCAAATTTCGAACATTCGAATTTCAAATCGCTAAATTTCAAATTTCCAAATTTTCAAAAATCAAATTTCTAAATTTTAAATTTCCAAAGTTTTCGTATGGGCGGCGTCGGTGCGTGGGACCGGCAGTGTCAAGATTAAAAAATAAATATAATGTAATATAATATAATATAATATAATATAATATAATTGAGCGCTCGCCGTCAAATGCTCTCTCGCTGTCGGCTGAACGGAAAGGACAGCAAAATCGGCGCCGCGCTCAACGTGTTAACGATTGAGTTCGGTGTGTTAAAATCACATAAATATCATTCCGAGAGATGAAGATTGACTAAATCTCTTAAAAAATCTTAAGACACTTACTCGATGCTTGTCTCATGAACATCACAATGAAGATCGTTTCTTAATGGATAAAAGTACGAAATAAAACGGTGATTTTGTACGATAATCTTGAATTATTGTATTCGGAATCCGAACGTAGACGTAACATCGTTCTTCTTCCTATCTTGAGCCTCGCCGAAGGAAAGTTATCCATCCACCGTAACAAATATCTGTTAACCTTGGCCAATGGTAATGCATAGAAATCGGAACAGCATTTTTACGAAAGCCTGCGTTGCATACTGGAATCCTTCGATCGATCTATAATTAAAGTAAAATAAAAACGAGGCATTAATCGAGAGTTCACCGATAAATCGATGATTTATTATAAATAACATACAATTATACGAAAACATACGCTACGGCCAGGGAGAGTATTACCATCGAATCAAAAATTTTTATGGCTTTTTATACAGGATATCTCGTGCGATACTAAAAAGAATATAATGCGTTTTTATAAGCAGTATAACTTTTATGATTACTAGTTAATTTTTCGTATTAATTAACATTAATAATTTGAAGAAAATTACACAACAATCTAACTATTACGTTTCCAGTACCTATATTTAACTCATTAATCGCCAAAGGTTGGAAATGTATTATTTCTAATATGCAATTTTACAAATAGATAATTAGATAAATAAATACTTAGCTGTAGCAGATACAAAATAAAAATTGATGGGTATGAATGATACACGTGAAAGGGACAATTATTTATAATATATTAAAAAGTTTAATTACACCTAGGTAGGTCATGTTACTCATAGTTCACTGGAATAGTCAGCCACACTGACCCATTGCTTTCCCTGTAAAAGTGAAGAGTTAAATCAGGTTGACTCTTTCTCCCTGCTCTGTATGGTCGGGTACCAACCAATGTCCTATCAGTATGTGCACATCAAGATCGCTTTTACCTTTTTGTGAGCGAGGAGGGATTCCTTAGGAGTATAAAACAGTAAGGAACCGATTCACGTGCCAGTATATGTGTGTAGTATCAATTTGTTCGAGGGAACATTCGGGGTTGCTGAAAACACGATCGAATTGGAATCGGTCCCACCCTCATCATGGGGAAAATCATTTCTCTCGTGAGTAATGAACGACGTCTGTATATCTGAAACCGAATACACTTTTATAAACATGTGATAATTGTTACAATTATTGGCTTTTAATATTATAATTGGTCACAAGTTCGAAGGAAGTCTATCATGACCCTATTTATCTATAATATATATTTGATGACCTTAGATCTAAATTTATTAAATTAAAATTGAAATATAGTAAAATCTAGCAAAGAATAAATAAGTTAGCTTTTTCTTTCAACGATTACCGACAAAATTATTCACAATCGTCTGTGACAAAATATAAAAACAATAGTATTATATTATAATGAAATACCGAATGCAAGTTGGATCACAAAGGATTCGGAAAGTGTCGTAGAAAAAAAAAGACGAACACGACGGTTCGCAGGCCTATTAACGCTCCGCGGCGGTGTCACAGTTTAGTTAACACGTAATTGGCGTGATAACGTTTCACGGCTTAATTGGAAAGATTATATCCCGTCACACCATGATTATTAATTTATGGTGAAACTGTTCTACTTCCAGAGCGCAGTAATCCTTGGCTGCGTCCTACTAGCACGCGCGGAACCACCAGTCACCAGTACGTATATTAATTCTATTTCTTAGCTGAAAGTTATTAGAAAATGATTCGTTAACAAACAACTCATCTTGCAATGAAAAAAAAAATATATATATAATTATCTGTCTATTGTTGATAAAATGTATGTCCCTCGTTTCTCTCATAACTTATAATAATTAAAAATGAAAAAGTATTAGTATTATGTGCCACACAAAATAATTCAATTTTGTTCAAATCGTTAATTTCATAAAAGCTTGTTTATCTAGACAAATTGATAACAACGCCACTATTGAAGCAATTTCAAAAAATGAATTTATTACAGGCTACTCAGTCGGCGGAGAGAACAATGGCTACGAATATAACAGCAACATCATCAATGGAGCCTACATGGCGGCCAAAGAAGGTCACAGAGAAAACACGGACTTTTACACTGGGGGGAGTAATGGACACTCGTTGTCCGCCAGCAGGAGCCAAGGAAACCTCGAAGAAAGTTCTTACAACGCATTTTCTCCGACCGCTCATAGCACTGGATACTCAGAGTACTCTGGTAGCAGGGACAATCATGGTACCAGCCCCTACTTGATGAACACTCCGTCTCAGTCTACTTTCGAGACCTATGCGGCCAACACCGGAAACGGTGATTCCACTTTTGAGACTTACACCCAAGGCACCGATCAAGCGAGCTCCGATTTTAATCAGTTCCCTGGCAAATCCAAGAATTCCGTCTACATGAGATTAGCTGACAGTCTTTCCGGTGCATCCAGTACAGCGGGTTATTCAGAATTAGGCGCCGAAGGTTCGTCCTTCAAAGAGTATTCCGGAGATTCATTCAGAGGTCACTCACCTCATAGAGGATACATGGAAGGCGATCATCTCTTCAACAGAGAGCCTGCGAACCCGTTCAATGGTCCCAGCAGCGATTATTCCTACGGGAAACAAAAGGAAGGTATGTTTGCTGTGGTTGGAGGTAACAAATTTATGAACAACATGTATCCGTTCCACTCTGAAACGCGTTACGTGAGGGGAAATCATGGTTCCATGGGATCACCCGTGTATATGTCAAGCTCTGCTAGCAGCCCCTTCACCAGAGGCAGCACCAGTCCTTACGCTTCAGGAAAATACAGCAAATACAATAAGTACACGAGCGAGTATACTCCTAACGGAGGTCTGAATTATCTGTCCAAAGAGCAAGACCTCGATTACTTGTTTGGCAATTATGGCAAAGGCAGTGGGAAATTGGTACCCTTTAAGGATAACAGACCAAGCAGCTATAGTAGTCAGCCTTATATCCCAGGACCTTCGTATATTACCAAAATGGTTGGAAATTACAAAAGTAAACCGAGTTACATGAGCTACACGAGCGGTTCTCCTGTCGGTTATTCATCGATGCCAAATGTACACAGTAGTTTTGGTAGCAGTAGCTATGCAGACAACCCTTTGTTAAGAAGGTATCGAAGTAGTAGTTACGTACCTGGACACGGTAGCGTATACCCTGGTTATTATTGATGTTTCACGTGGTACGAGTGTGTTGATTATGTTTTGTATATATTTATTGTATGAGATATTTAAATGTTAAAGACACGATTGTTATGCGTTATTTAAAATAAAGTTATTTAAAAAAAATCATGTCAAGTATTTGTCCTTCTTGTCACTTTTCAAAGATTTCAATCATGGCGGAGTCCTTGGAAGTTTTGGTTTCGATAAGAATGCTTCTTCAGTATCGAGTTCTGTTTCTTGTGCCCATGATTTATCATGATTTATACCTTTATTCCCGTTGCTGTTATTCCTATAAAAAAAAAAAACAATCTAATTCTAAGTAATAATCAACGAAAAATTAAATATATTATTTATTTGAAAGTTTACAGTATATAAAAAAGATTGAAATACTAATATAAAACGGACGATGGTGCGTGGCTATGTACAGAATCACAAAGTGCAATTGGAACACTAAAATCTTGACTCACAATGATGCGATACTACTCATGTTCTCCATGACTGAAAAAAAACAAGTAACAGCTTTTTAAATACATTAATAATGTGCTTTATTAATTAATAACAATGTCATTCGCTTGTTCGTAATTTTCCTCAAGATCACGACGAAACATATGTTTAGGAGAAAGTTGCAAAGCTTTCACTGGGTAACGCTTGAATTATACCTTACTTGTCGAACGTGTTTAGACGTCTAGATTTAGAATCGTTTGAACTAGTAATTATAGCCTGTTTCGATGAAAAGAAGGCAACATGAAAACCTGTATGAATCATTCTCACCCGTGGATTCAGCTTCGCTTCCAACCGCCAGGAACACGGAGGATGTTACGGTCATCTTGCTATTTTGTCTGCAAAAAAAAAGACTTTGTGTTAATGTTATTCTTAAATGAATTTATAACCAATCGCGAACATAACGCGATGGGACAATTGTTTAATATTCTTAAAGAAATAATAACGAACTTCAAACATTGATTTTCGAACAAATATACAGCACTTTCGTTCAATAATTCGTTTACAGAATTTCTGTCATCTTTTATTATTTTTAATTGTGTATCTTCTGAACTCTTATTGATTAAAGATTCGGAACTCTTCGAAACGTGCCGATCCTTAAAAAAATTTAATATAAACGATACCATGTTTCTACAATAATGCCGTATTATCTTTCATTAAATACCTTAGACGAGGAAGGAATTAACTTAGTTACGTGAGATTTTATTGTTTTTTCACCAAAATTTTGTAGTACCATAATATTATGTTTGTTTGTTGGATACTTCTTATTTACAGATCTTCTTGGGGATATGATTTATCATTAGTATTAATAATGTTATTAAAAGGTATAGATTTTCATATTTGCAAGATTTATTATTTACCTTGATCGATTTTCTTCCCGTAATAACGTTTCATGCTCGGAGCATAAATGTTTAACTCGTTGATTCGTTGGTAAAATGGGATCAACCGTGTCTGTTTTAAATTGGGTTAACGACGACGTTTCTGAATTTATTTTCTTTCGCTGGATCTCTTTCGATAAAATCGTGTAACAAGATGCGAGCAACGCTTCTCCGCACAATTCCCCATAATTATTCTTTACCGGATCATTTTCTTCTAATTGACTGTCTAGCACATCGAATTCTTCCTAAACATACAACATCTTTATTAATAAGGCATCAAATATGTTATGAATTATTACTTACATTATCATTGTCTACCATCTCGTCGTCTTCCGTTTTAATAGTAATCTCGCCTTTGTGTATCTTTAAAATGTGATCCAAGTGTTTCCTGTTATACATTATTTTAAACATAAAAAACAGTATGATATTTGTGTAACACATTAAGAAATATTTTACCTTATCTCTCCAGTTTTATATTTACTATACTGTTCTAACATGGATGAAAAGTTCATTTTTTTCGCTTCTTCGTTGATTTTATGATTCGTTAAGAAATTGTTTAATGCTCCATTAACGTATGGTAATGCCTAATAGAAACGTGCATTGCAATTAATAGTTATATTGTTATAACTTTTATTTAGAAAACAAAGAAACATAGGTAACAATTTATTATACCGATGTATGATCCATGAGAAGCAAAGTAATTAACGTTGAAATAAGCAAAGATGCTATTGCGGATGCTCTTTTCTGAGCAATCTGATGTAACGATAAGTTCATTAAAAGAGCCGTGGTATATTCTAATCGATAAGAATCCATAATACGACACTGATCATGCAAATGATGAATCAACCACTCTACCAAACCATTTTCTATCATGTACAATCTTTGTTGTTTTCGTAATGATAACTTTTGTAGCATTGCAATCATCATGTTGCAAGTCACTGTATCTATATTATTATCACAAGTGTTATTTAGGCATTTAAAGACCTGAAATATTCATTCTGTTAATTCTACTATTTTACTTTTACAAAATTCGAATAAACTTGTTTCGTAATTAACTTAAAAATTGTACAGATTTATAAAATTATATCAGTACCATGTCAACGACGGTGGAGTCAAACGACAGATAATCTCTTCCACATCTGAAGGATGCTAAGGTATTTAATAATCTTGTGATCGATTGCTGCAAAGGATGAGGTATAACAAAGTTTTCTGGAGTTAATAAATATGGTAAAATTGATTTGCCTTTGTAACTGGCGATCTGACTATGAAGGCCAAGCAAATCTTTACTTATGTACTCGTGTACTGTTTCATCCCTTTCTCCAGGTTGACCAAAAGTTATTTTCTGAAAACATTTTATGAAAATTTTATAAACCATCAAATTTGAACAAAAACTAATGTCCTTACCCTTCTTAATGCTTGCAAAAGAAACAATTTGACTTTGATACTTCCATTGATTAAATGTAACTTAATCTTTCTGAAGTCCAATAATTTTGGAGGAACAGACATACTGTATGGCGTGGAATGTTCAAGGATTTTCACGTCAGAATGAGATTTATCTAGCAATAGCTCTGACGAACACTGCGAAGAGCAGCAATGTAGTATTATTAAACAAAATAATATAATACTGCGTATATAGAAAATTTACTGCTTACATGCGAACTATCTCGTATATTTTGATTAAACAAATCTGGAAAAATTTTTATACAGGTTTCTAACATTGTTTGGAAATCGATCGAATGGCCTTTCACCGAATTTTCTAAAGCAGTTGTTAGTACTCTTGCGATGCTCATCAGTTTATGATAATCGGCGTGCAATTTACGAAATCTCAGCTTTAGTTTTTCATAATTGGAACGGACGGTACACAAGTGAGATTGTGTAGCTGCTAATTCCTGAGTGTACTGCAACGACTTTTTGTTGCTTCTGCTACCATATGATGAATGTATTTCTTCCGCAGAGGAGTTCAATGATGCGGTTTGTATACTTCTGTAAAGAGAAAGAAAAAAAAAGAAAATAATCACATCACTCGTAGTACAACCATATTGACAATATTTCTCACTTTGACTTTTGATTGTAATTTATATCGCTGCATAAGCTGTATTGTTCTCCGATATCTCCATCCTCTAAGAATATTGGAATGTTTCTGTCATTTGGTACGATTGGTGTATTGTTATTTCTAACTATTTTTTCTGTAACTAATTCTTGATCCAAGTTATTCAAACCGTCTTCATAATATTTTGTGCCATTCAAATTCTTAAAATTACATAAATTTTTTATCACTCATCTTCTATATAAATCTTTGGCTGTTTTGTTTTACTTACTTGTTTGCATTCGTTAAGAAACAGCTGTATATTTTCTCTTAATTCGTCTGACCAACTCTTTTCAAATATTTTAGAAAGAATTGGTTCTGCGTACGGATCTTCGATAAAGGGTAATGCAAAGAAAGGTCGAAGTTCGGTATCATTTCTTAATTCTTTACCTGTTGTGTTTAAAAACGTACACAACTGTTTCATACTCTCGATCATGTCCTTCTCTATTTCAGTCATAACATGCTGTGTGTTATTAATGTGAAATCAGTTACTATGGCTGCTTTTCTTCCAATTATTAAACTTAGAATTCTAACGGAACGTACAATTTACATTGTGGTTTAAACAAAAAAGAAAAAATGTCATTTACAAAAATAAAATAAATGCAGAATAAATGAACACAATTAAATTTGATCATTAAAATCACCTCTTCGTATTCAAAATTTTGTTGATTTATGGATACCACAGAGTCAGTTGAACGAGTTTTATCTAAACAAAGGCAAAGAATTATTATGATTATTCAGGGTATAATTATTTATAGCGTACTCTGTTACTTTACCTTTTTCTTTGTAGCGATGTGAAAGTAAGATGCGTTTAGGTAACATTGCAAAATATACATGTAAATTTAACATCAGAATTTTATAAGATCTTGTATGCTTAGCATTTTCAGGTACTAATAAATCCCATAACTAAAAACAACATACAATTAGAAACTATAACATCAATCAAGTGAACACATGCTTTTATTTTACCTCGAAAAATGTTCTTCTATCTCCAGTCTCATAACTTGACATAATGTTTTCATAATTAGCTGCGTAGGTCGCGTTTTGGATTTTGAGATCTTTATTCAAATTTTGATGGCCTTTTATTGCAGCTTCTATCATCAATGCGTCAGCAGTATTTTCAAAATTGTGATCTATAAGAAACTGTGTACATTTTCCTTAAATATAATTAAAGTACCACATTTGTAATGTTGTATCATGAATAATTTTTGAAATATACCTGATGAATAACTTTCAGTTTGTTGTTATCCATTTGATCTGTTTGATCCTTATCCATTCTCGTTCTTTATTTATTTAAATAATCATATGATATTGCGGACATCCAGATATTGTTTTTAAGTGATTTTATATTTAAATATTTGCGTGCTATGTATAGGTGCGCGAAGGATGTTCCCTTCCATAAAATGATTGATTTTACGCAGGCACATCTCTAACCGATTCGAACTGTTTGCAGTTGCATATTTAACAAGATTTAACGATATATGAAAAATAACGAAGTACTACTGCATGTAAAATATAATTGATAATTTATTGTTGTCCAACAAAAGGTTTATGATGAGGAAAGATTGATTTAATAGTTTTTAAAATCCTTATGATTACCATAACATAAAATAATACGGGTGCTTGCGTCGAACATGTAACAGTAAAACAAAAGCTTTTCGATTAATAACACAAATATTGTGTACAGGTGGTATTAAAAACGTTTAATGACTGATAAATTTCCAATTGATATGGAGACAACTAATCTATATTGGTATGATTACTCAATTAAAAGTTTTTAATAAACAAACTTATAAAGGCTTATCATTTTCATTTGCAGGTATACATGTCAATAATAACGTGCACATACTAATTGTACCGAAATATTTTCTGTTTTACGAATAAGGAATTATTGATTGAGCACTCTTTCATTATTTTTCTAATCTTTTTATTACAAAATGCAAGAATACAACTGTGTTTTTCCTGAAAATGTGATTCCAGGGGTTGGTTTTGATAGTTATTTTCATCAAAGGTTATGTTGAAAAATTATTATTCTTATTTTATTGTATAGGTGCCCAAGTTGGCTATGTATGTACCAAATTTTATTACTCCAGAGGAGGAAGAAGAAATAATAAAATACGTCAATAATGCTCCTCTACCAAAGTGGACACAATTGAGTCATCGCAGACTACAAAACTGGGGTGGTATTCCACACCCTAAAGGTATGATAGCAGAAGAAATACCAAGCGTAAGTATGTTTATGATAACATACAGAATCATAAAAAAATAACATTAACATCAGGTAGTACAAATATGTCTATAATCTACATAACTTTTCAGTGGTTAACAAGGTACATTGATAAAGTTTCATCTTGTAATATGTTCGAGAAAGAAAAGTTACCTAATCATGTTTTGATTAACGAATATTTACCTGGCCAGGGAATAATGGTATATCGCAAAACAATCAACACAAAGTGTAACATATAAATGTGATATAAATAATATCATAACATATGTTTATCAGGCACATTCGGATGGTCCACTTTTCCATCCTATCGTAACAACTATCAGCTGCGGGTCTCATACACTACTTGATTTTTATAAACAAGTTGATAGCGAACAGGTATAGCTATAAATATAAATAGCCATGCTTGGGCACTGCAAATCATTTGTGAATTTTTTTTTCAGCAACATGAATTAAATCTAGAATTTAGCTTTCTATTGGAACGTAGAAGTTTGTTTATTCTACAAGAAGATTTGTATCATCATTATTTACATTCAATTGCAGAGAAAGATAGCGATGTTATCTCAAGATCATCAATAAAAAATCTGAATATATGTGGAGAAGAATTTTCAGAAGGACAGATATTGAAACGAGGTGTTAGATTATCTTTAACTATCAGACATGTACCTAAAACTAGCAAATTAAAGCTGCAATTCAGATAATACAAGGTTATATGTTGTACAGCTTTTAACATATGCATTGCTTCATTGATTAATCAGTGATTGGGTATGTTATTTTATTTTTGTACAAAAAAACATAATATATTTAAAAAATAATTAAAAATAAATTTTATACAAAATTGATGAATTATTAAAGGTTTATACAATTCATAATAGTTATTTATAAGTTGATCTTAAGATGCTTAACTTTTAACAGGTACTGGAGTATCTGTATCTTCGTAGTTCTCTAAACTCACATCCATTATTTCCTCGTCACACTCATCTAGCATTCCTTGCAAAGAATGTATGGAAGATATTAGTACATGAAATTGTTTACGTCTCATTTCCAATTTATGTTCTAATTGTTCAGACTTTTCCTGCAAATTGACATATTCATGTATTAATTTCTTGGTCTGCAGCAATGAACTGTAGTTTCTTACCTTCAACTTCCCTAATTCTTCGCGTAGCGTAGCAAGCTTCAAATTAGTTTCTACTCTGTCTGGTTGTTCGTTTATCACTTTTGCCAACACGTCATATTCAATTCTGTTCTTCCTTACACGTTTAGCTTCCTGTAATTCTGCTTTTGTTTTTTCTATATCTTTCTTAGCCTCTTCTATTTTAATCTCAATTTCCTTCGACAGATTCTCGTAACTTTTTAATTCTTCTTGGCTCATATTTGAGACTAATCTAGATTTTCTTTGCGCAAATTCACATTGAGCCAATTGTGATAACATTCTTTCGTGCAATGTGTTGTCTGCGTCTGGAGAATTTGCCCATTTAATAAATGATTTCAAGAGCATATTTATCCTACGATCATCTCCAATACCATCGCCGTCTATGAGCAATCTCCGACGTATTACTTCTTCTATCGAATGAAATGAAATTGTTATACAGGTTATAAATAAGTGTATTCAAGTTTAAAATGCATTGGAAATTTAAAATAAGTATAAAATCGTGAGAATTGCAAAGGTTATATTAGGTTATATTTACATGCTTATATATACGACTCACCGTCAGACATATTTTTCTATAAATTATAGAAAATAATAATATATTGACTTTTATTATACAATTTATATTATTTATGTATTTATTATCGATAGATGGAGTGAAATATATTAATTAGTATGACATTATTTTAAACCCGGCGCAATACATAGTTTACAGTGGCTGCGCATGCGCTGTAGAAATGAAAAAGTATCGATGGTTTCGACTATCGATATATCTGCGCCCCCAAGCTGACGTTTAGCGACATCTAGATCAATTAAGAATTAAATTGTTCGATTCAACTTATAATAAGTGTTATAATTTCTTCCTCTTATCTTATTCAAGACATTAATTGGTAAGTAGATACAGGAGTTAATCGAAGGAAGTAATAAATTAAGTAAACTTAGATTACATTTAAAATGTTGAAGATGAAAAGTAGTTTATTGAATACATATTTTTGAGTACTCATTATTTTATTGTATCTTAAAATTTGTTCAGTTTCGTTTACGGCTTGTTCTTTCTTGTCGACACGCCTAATTAACAACTTTGATAGAGACTAGAAAAGGACAAAAGCATAATGACGTCGAAAAAAAGAAGTTATTAAGTTTTGCAGGTAGGGAATACTGTGCGTTCTCATTGCAATATTAAAATGATCCGCCATTACTTTAATAAACCTGTCTTCTTTGTTCCCTTCGTCCGGGCACCTTTTCTACGTTCCTCGAAGACTTTCGGACGCAGCAGTCGCAGATGTCACTGTACCCCTAATGAGCGCGCTATTTTTCACCAGTATTTTTATCCCGTTTATTGGCTGCCCGTTTCACAAACTGTCAGCCGGATATTAATCATCCCGCTGTTACGACTCTGCCTTTATTTCTTCTAAGGATAAAGAATGTAAGGGCCAAGGAGGGAGGAGTTCCAGAAGAAGGAGAACTTGTGTTCCTTCATTAGCAGCATTAAAAACGGCACTGATGTGACACTATTTTATCTCATTGACACGTGATTATACTTATCAAAGGTTCGTACATTTATTATAACTATTCACAATATTTTTCTGAATTACATTTATGCCGAAACAGCGAATATTAATCTTTTTCTATAGAATGTGAGAAGTTAACAACATTATCTACGCGGCAAATTCAAAATTCATCTTAACTATAATTTAATGCACTCTATTTATGGTAAGTCTGCTTTTATTATACATTATTTGTTTCGTTATACAAAGAAAAGTAGAATATGAAATTCCTATCTCGATTTAGGCTTTAGCATGTCACTTTTATAATTCAAATATAAATTCTTAGATTCTTATTCGGTAATACACGAAAGAACAATCGTTTAATAAGAAGCAATTTTTATCGCAGATTTATTTTTTTATGGTGCAATTTATATCTTAGCCATCCTATAACGTAGCAGGGAGATTTGTTAACGTCGTGTAGTAATAAACTTCATAGTAAGCAGGGAACATTATTGCTTTCGAATAATATAAACGATGTAAACCGGGTGCAGGTTATAAGTATAGCAGTTGTAATACTTTTTTTGCCCAGGTAGGCATAAAAAGAAAAGGAAGAAATCGAGAAACTAAAAAGCCTAATATACCACGATTTATTTCGCGACAGATCGTTAGCAGGATAGTCGCAATGAAACGGCGCGTCGAGTTACATTGTACGTTCCTTTCGCTCCCGTCGATCCCATAAAAGTCCCAATAATAATTTCTGATGTTTTCCGATGCAACATGTTTGATTTAGTGTCGGACATTTTGTGATCGCATATCTGCCTCGTAAATCTCTCCGCGGTGGCGCCACTGCATAAAAATATCAAACGTCGATGTGTCCGCGTTCAACCCCAATCCCACGTAAAATATTGCCCGTGATTCCGTGCGACGGAAATAGCCTTTCATTCCCGGCTGCCTGATAATTCCAGAATTTCGCGATTTATACTCCAAAAGGTTATAAAAGATACGGCTGCGATTGCGTGTTATTATTAATTGCCGTGCGCCACCGATAAAGTGAAACGTTTAGTTGAAAAAATAAAAAAATACAAAAAACACGAGTGCCCTCAAACGAATATCGGAGGACCGCTCGAAATATACGGTAAGATTATTCGACCAGATTAATCGGTATTCAAATTGAAAACGGTCCGGACGAGGAAACGGAAAAAATAAAACTTCCCCGCCCATCAACGTCTCTATCCCGTATACTAATTACACGCGCGGATTCATCGATTTCGGTATTCGTTTCCTGCCATTCTCATGATCGATCGATTCAAACGTTTTGGCGGTAAATTTCCCGAGCGTTTCCGTTATTTGAACATTTATTATCAATTCATAACATTGCAATAGAAATAAACCGATATAAAAAGAATTTAAACAGTGTCTAATTCGATGCAATGTTAAGAATGCTAAAAATATTATATATTTATTGTAAAAATGAAAAAAATAGAAGGTACATTATTTAAAGTTTTCAAATCGATCTAAAACTCCCGCGGTCGATACGACGCTACAACAAATCGATATTGTTATTGCGATAATCTTTCGCGACGCGGCGCTGATCAAGAACGGAAGCGTTTCGGTTAACCATTAAAACAAAGTTTGTCCACCGTCGGGATGCATTTATCTCGGTGACGTCATCGTGATGCACGAGTGGTTGAAATGATAAGTAATGATGTTAATAAATAGTGGAGTCTGCATCGGTGCAAATAGGGAATAGCAGAGTAAAGCTTCCCCCCTCGCTCAGTTGAATCAGGGGTCGCGCGTGAAAACGGCTGCGCGTGTACTAATCGTGTTGGAAAGGGTGCCGTGAGTTATGAGTGCTCTATGATATCAATGCATCAATTTGACTAAACGAAGGATTAATTTAATAACAAGTCAGCAGATGAGTAGTCGGATGATAAATACATAGAAGGGAAGAACGTTAAACGATGTTCGAAAAGTAGAAGAGGTTGACCTTATGGGGTGGGGGGAGTGGGAAAAAAGTAAGTTTATGACGTTCCTTTTCTTAACATTGATTTAACCATCTATTTGAATAAATTTTCGTTGTTCAGGATGCTGTGGAGTTTACTGTGCAGAAGTGTTTGAAAATTGTTGAAGAATGTTTGTGATCAATTATAAAAGAAGGTAATATATGTAATAAAGTGTATCGTTGAGTATATGATAGGTTTTCTTAACACTTTAACTGCCACGCCACCCATATGTGGATGACGCTTGCGTTATTAATATCCTTTCAATTACTTAATTAGAAATCGTCGTATTTGGTACTTCAAATTCCGAATAATAGAAATTACGAAAAATTGTAAGAATCATGAAGTTGTCAGCTATTTTAACGTGGCAGTCAGTGTTAAGGAAAATGGCGTCGTAGGGGAAGATATCCCCACTATTCATTATAATAATACTAGAAAATTACCATTCATTATGCTTAGGTTAAGTTCGAGTTAGGTTAAACGTGATGAGTATTTTTTTGTTTATTAGTAAACTAAAATGAACAATTGGTTAGGTTAACTAGAGAAGGCTAGTAGTTTATCAGCAACGAGTTAATTTATGTATGAATTCTGATCTGCGCAGGGGATTATTGAAAATCCGTGTTCCGATGTTGTATTCATGTAATAAGAGCGTGACTTTAATGCGGAGGGAAGGAACGGTTGAATTCTTCAATTTGCGAAACTAATGCAGTAAGTTAAGGGTGGTTAGGGTGTCCGGAGGATAAGGGGGAAAATCCCCTAGTTATACACGGAAACAAAGTCAGCCGTTCTGTTTCAATATTGTCGTAATCGCCGTTATTATTGTACTGTCAATCACACGTTATTCTCCGGCGGAGGAGGGATACGATCGTTCTGAAATTATTCGAACCATTTGCGTACATAACCGTAAAAATTTGATCAAATCTCAAACTTATTGATTGAAGTACAATTACTCATAGTTGTAGTATAGTTCGTATAGTATATAGTATGTAGTTATAAAATATTATTAGATACATTTATAATTTGTAAATATTCTTTTTTAGAGAATAAACGAGTTCTTTATCGACACCCAAAGGACAATCATCCAGACTATCAAATCCAAAAATCCAATCTTCCTCGTTTCATGGATATTCCAATTGTCAGAGGATCATGATGTGTGTTTAAATGACGACGGCGCGTCGTTAGCAACGAGCGAAATTAAACGGAACGATACAACTTTGTACCCCATTCGAGCGAACGTTAAACGTTAGTCAAAATTGTACTTGTGTGTGAGGTTGCTCGTCTTCCTGAGCCACGGGCCTCCGCGGATGTCGTTCACGGCCCCTGGTTCCCTTGTTTCGCTTCTCACCGATTTAATCCCGGATTCAGCACTCGATTTGATACGTTACACAGCGGTTTGTATGCCCTAACTCGCCTTACTCAACACGCTGGTACAACCCTGTTCGTATTACTGCTCCTACGACCCGCCCATACTAGATCGCTTCATTTTGTTTCACCCTCGCTTCTCTCATTATCTCGTGCAACCACTTCTCTCTGCCCCCGGATGTCTTCTTCCCTTTCGCTCTGGTCGCCTCTTTTTCTCCTTTCTGCCTCGCCACGGATTCCGAACATCCACACCCGCGTTACACGTTCCCTCGAATCCCCATTTTTCTCTTTGTCTCGTTCCTTTGGCCACCGCGCCGTTCACTATCGCGCTTAATGTTCCTATAGTTCGAGACGTCTCTCTCTTACGTCTGCGTGTAGCATCGGTTACACCACAAGGGTGCTCTGCTCGCCTTCATCCCCTGCCCGGCCTAACCGATGGGGCCGCGTCTCTTCTTCTCTCCAACGGCGAAAAGTGGAAGCGAGACAAAGCCCCTGGCGGTGGGTTCGCATTTAAATTAGATTAGATAAGTTAATCAATGCGGTATTCGAAGTAAAACCTGGGATTTCCTGTCAGCCGGTGTACCGAAGAGAAATTATTGCGATCGGGGCCGATCTCGTTTCGAAATCGGGTCCAGGACTCGTGTTGCACGGATAGGCTCTGATGGCTTTCGTCTGCGCCGCGTGTCGCGTTCTTGAAAATCCTCCCGTAACCGATCGTCATCCCTTAATTCCAACTCTTCGTTGCTAATCGATCGGAACGGATCGTTCACCATGACTACCGATTTTTCTTCGCATCCTCCACACGGGTTAATCTCGATGACTAGCGAAATATCGTTCACTGGTTTGCAGTCTCTGTTTGTTCAACCTGAAATAGTACTTTTGTTAGTCTATCGAGTCCTTGATTGCGATCGTATTATTTATGATTCATTTTAATGTTAACGCATAGTACTATTTAATCTACATTGTTAATTTAAAAAATTTAGATCGATCTTGGCAAAGTGCAAGCGGATGAGAAGCATGGCAAGGTGTATGGCTTGCGGATAAGAGGCAGATCCAACGTTGAACTCCTTATCCGATCCTGGCTGAACCTAACCCAAAAAGGTACACTCAACACATTCCTAATTTCAAGTAACTAAAGTCTTACGTAGAATGATTTGCACGTGGTTTGTTCCAAAGGAATTGAGTCTGTGTTACATTTCTGAGAATCAGAGCGATGCGCGCACTGTAAGCAGATGTTTTCTTTTGCATAATGCACTCGTTCAGGATAAGATTATCTATCGTTAAACCTTTGAGGACGGAACACTTTTACGCTTGATTCAGTAAAAGTAGGGAATATTATTTAATTAAAATAAAATAAGCAGTAATTCCTTTCCCCGAAGCATATGCTGAAAATCTCTGTTCTTCGCACTTATGGTTACGATTTGTGTTAAAAATGTATATACGAATCTGTAAGTAGCAAAGGGCTAAACAATCTGGTTGAATAGATGGTGGGTTAACACCAATATTTATTTATACGCAACCTTTCAATCTGTTGTTTAGACGTAATTTTTAACGAAAACCTGATAAAGTTCATAGATCACAATATGTAATTCACTCGTTCTAAAGCAGCCAGTCTAATTACTTTTGGAACGAACCGCGTATCACGTAGGGAACCCAAAATCAATTAAATCCAGCCAATTAGCGACAGCAACGCGTACGTTGGCCGACGATACGATATCCACGAGATGTTAATGGATCTTGGCGAATTAATGGGTCGTGACAGAGGGTGTTGGAAGGTGGTGGTTGGGTTGGACGCCGTTAGCGGTACGTTGCTCGTGCTTCGATTCGGTGAAATTAGTAAACTTGCTTTGTAGTTGGGAGAATCGTGTGACGGGTTGGATGGAATCTATAGGTCAATACAGGGAAAGTAGGGAGGGAGAGTTTCTGGAGCGCGAATGGTCTCGAGTCGAAAAGTTTTTGCCATTTTTCTTTGGCCCGGCAACTCGTTAAGACAATTTATATTCTATTCTGTAACGCGGCAGACAGGGCCACCGCCTTACCCTTCGTCCCTCTATTGGCGAACACCCGCGCCACCCTCTGTCACGTCGTGCCGTGTGCCAACTTTTTTCATATTCCAATTAGAATATTTTTCATTGATTTAAAGCCGGCCGAGGGCAAATATTAACGGCTTAACACCGCGATAAATTCACGGTGCCGATGGCCACGGGACGAGGTTGTGCTCGATACCACCGATCCCGGAGGGTTTCCAGGAGGCGTAAAGGACCCACTCTCGAACACCTCTCGGCCAGTGCTAACTTTATGACTCACGAAAACTCTCGTAACATTAATCACCACCCCGTTGGCCCTCTTTCGCGTGCGTATTTGAAATCGATACCAGTTACGAAAACGTTGGCCAACGAGACCTTTTTTTCCACGCTTTATTACGTCTCCGTTACCGCCCCTTCCCTTTGCCTATCGGACCCCTGCGAATCATTGCTTCCGGTTCATTACGCCTTCGAACGATGAGCTTGTTCTGGCCTTTGACTTTGATCTAAGGGGATGATCTGTTAATATATCTTTTCTCTTGTTTTCGGTATGGTCGCTAGTAGCCCTTTGTGGACGAAGAACTTCTAAAGCTTGATACAATGTATACTGAGAGTATTATTTGTTTAACCGTTAGTCGACTGATTGTCTAGCTGTCACGCTAGGTAGTTGATATCCTACATTTTTTCTGTTAACACTTTAACTGCCACGCTAAAGGCACTGAAAACTTGGTCAGGCAAAGCATTTACATTGATGAAATTTTATCTATTATTATTACAATTCTTTGCAATTTCTATTATTCAGAATTTCGAGTACCTAATACGACGATTTCTAATAATAATGCGAGCGACAAATTTTTATGGAAATTCAAGCGTCACCGACATATGGGTAACGTGGCAGTTAAAATGTTAAAATTATGTCCTATTGCACTATGGGTGGATTGTCAGACGTCTTCAAAATAAAATAGCTATAAACGTAATCCTAATCGATGGTTCAAATTTTCTAGTATGTGTCACTGAAAGGTTAAAGTAAAATAAGTGACATAAATCTCTATTATTTCTACTAATAGTTATCCTTTGCGTTAAGATCAAAACGCGTATATATGTGAATCGTCCGCAAAGGGTTAAAAAATTACTTTTTAATTTAAAATTAAAATCACAGAACATAATATACGAACGTAAATCAAATAATTGTGAATATTAGATCATGTGACTTCGAAATAAATAATTTTAGAGCTTATTGTCTATCTGTTTCAAGCTTTCTCGTTCCAGAATTATAAAAATCTTCTTTTTAATGAACATTCGTTCAATTCTATTTGCAGTTGGGTGTGTTCACGATTACACATTTCAAGTGTCTCCTTTTTATGATTGATGAGTTCCATGCTACGTTCATTACGACCCCTCGCATGTCGTTATCCTGCTGATTATCGTCTTCGATTTATCCTCCTAATCGAAAATGGACCATTCAAATGTCGATTAATTTCTTTCTTCTTTACAATTCAGATTAAATGCTGCATGTTGATTCAAGTTGGTATTATAAAATTAAGTATGAAATATAAAAAAATTTGGAAGGGGTCATGTTTTCTGCAAAAGTAGATATTAATTTTGCAATTATTGCAGCTATAATTATATTTATGTGTCGTTGTAATTATTGTAAATCATTTATACTCGAAAATCTCAGTATTATACCACAGACAAAGAGTAGGTATACCAAGAGGCGACACTCTGACTTGTGAGAGGGAAACTGATTTTAGAGAAAGATCAAGTGTACAACCAATTTAACCCTTTGCGGACGATCGACGCATATATGCGTCCAAAGCGAGCCGACGTAGCAACTAATACAAATTTACACGTATATTTGAGAAATATCGTCCCATATTTTTGACACAAATAACAATTGTAAGTGTGGAGAACAGAGATTCTCGATACATGCTTCGGGGAAGGGAACTGTTGCTTATTTTATTTTAACACGTTGACTGCCACGGGGGTCACCGGTGATCGGCAACCGAAATTTTTTACAATCAAATAATTAATAAAAGAAACGACGAAATAAACCACGGATAGCGTTATCATTAAGTTAATAATCCTAGCTATCGATTTGAAAGGTTAAATTTGAAAATTAGTTGATTATATTCTTAATAATTAGGATTTCAACGTGTCTGACTACACACGTCCATTTTCACTGTGGCAGTCAGCGTGTTAAATAAATAATATTCCGTGCACTACTGTGCCAAGCGTAAAAATCCTCCGTCCTCAAAGGGTTAAATGCCCACTCGGTAAACGAAGAGTGGGGGGGATGCTTTCGGCCTGATGTTCTGGCAAACAAGAGCTCATGGCATCCAAGATGGCACTTCGGACTTCGCATAGTCATATGAAGATATAATATAGACCGAGCATAAACTACTACTATAGGGAAGGGGTGATCTGATTTCCGGGACGAGGAAGGCACACAAGGTACTCGGCAAAACTCGGTAGTATTCGGCTTATATTTCACACGGAATAGTCGAAGTCAGCCGAGTGGCCCCCTTGCCGCGATTATCAGTTGCCCCTCGTACAAAGGCTCGGTCTGTATCAGAGCTGTGTAACTTCTTGCTCATGAGCAATTTTCCCCTCCCGAGCTACACCCACTCCGACAGAAACAAAGGTGAGCAAGGTGCGGTAAGAGGACACGGGAGATCTCGTGCACGGTCGTCTCGGTCGGAATGGGGATCCCTCGGGAGGGGAAATATTCTCGTGAGCAAGAAGTTAGACAAGTCTGGTCTATATCTTTATATGTGTATGGGTCTTCGGACTATTTTCCATAAACCAGGAATTTCCGACTTACCTGGTATGGGTGGTAATTCGATCCTTTCTTTGTAACTTATTTGTAATAAATACTGGTTGTAATATATTGGTAATGAATATTCTTAAAATATATTTTCTACCGTTATCGTTTTATTATATTTTCTCTTCTTCAACTTTTCAATCTCGTTAAATTGATGTAAATGTGTCGAGAGCCAATGTTAGTAATACGCAGAATATTTACGACACAAATAGATTTCTATTTATTACAGATTGAAATGAAATAGTCAATCCAGAGTTGATTTGAATTTCCAGCTTGTCGGTCGACTTCAAAGATGCCGGCCAGACTGCTCTTTGCCAAAGATTCAGTTCTAGGATCAAATTTGATGAGAAGAATCGGGGAAAGGGATTTGGAAATCGAAGAAGCAGCACAGATCACACAGAATAGTTTTATAATTACCATAATACGTGTTCCATTTATTAAATTGGAGATATAATACACAAGCGATAGATAACACGTATGTATAATTTATACAATACTTTATACAGATTGTCTCTACCTCGTTCGCTTAGCAATTTATCTAAATATACTGTACAGTAACGCTGAATGCTTCCGGTAACTCGTTACGCTACGTTTCTCTTCGATTATTCGTTTCAATTGTTCACCATCTTTATCCCACTCTCTCTCTCTCTCTCTCTGTTTCATTCCACTTTGCCGTTTATTGAGAAAAAACATCGATTAAACCGAACGACACAGATCGTTAGACGGAAAATAGTGAGTTGTTGGCTTTTCAACGTTTCTTCTGCACGCGACTTCCGATCCTTTTCGTTGCCAATCTATCTGTCCTCTTTATTCGCACCTTTCGTTTGATTATTACATATTTATACCTAAGTTCCTATTTTTTGCTTGCCTTGTTTGTTCTCGACTTTTACTTTGTATCGGGTGATACCTACTCGCTGGGGAGATTCCAAAGCTGGCGGACAGATTTTTATGCGCAACGAGTTTAAATTAAACTTCAGAAAAGATTGTTTAAAATTATAAAATTGTAATGGATTGTTGTAAAAACGTTAAGTTTGAGTAGTTTGAGCAGAACTCTATTCTGGTCTTGAGTTCTTACTGTAGTACAGTAGATTCTTACCGTAATTATAAGTTAACACGTTAAGCGTCCAGGTCAGTCACCGGTGACTGACACCCGGAATTTTGTGCAATGAAATAATTGTACTAATAATGCTGGCTATCGAATTGAAAGGTTAAATTTGAAAATTAATCGACTGGATCCTTAATAATTAGGATTTTATCGTGTCCGACTACGTACGTCTGTTTTCACTGTGCCACTCAACGTGTTAAAGATCATATCACTGTTGTGATTTTAAATTTTAGTAGAATGTTACTCTAATCTTGAGTCAGGGTGTCCTTGGTATAATCGTGAATTTAGATTATTACTCAGACCTTTGATTAGAGTAGATTGTTATCCCAAATGAAAGTAGATTAATGGATATTCTAGCTTTCGATAAGAGTAGTTTACTATTCCAAGCGAGAGTAGGTTATTACTCTAATATTGGATAAAAGAAGATCACTGTTTTAAGGAAAAATAAATTGTACAAGTAACAATAAATTATTGCATTTTCAGATACGATCGAATCTAGTCTACTTTTCCAGCAAAGCTTCCAAAAAACCAACACACTATTTTGGAAGAAAAGAGTTAGAAATATTTGCGAATTTATTAATTTTTATTCCTTTCCTTAAGTTGCTGTGTTTTAATACAAATAAAACTTAAATTTCACATTTTACAATATTCTGATAAATTAAATACGTCCCCTCAGGGCTACTATTCCAATCTTGAATCAGAGTAACTTATTAGTCAAATAGAAAATGAATTATTCCTATAATATTAAATTTCAGTGGATCACTGCTCTAAACTCAAAGTTCTACTAAATCCCTATCGTAAGCTCTATCCGTAAGTTTGAGATTCGAAACTCATGTTTTACTCATCAAAATATTGATATCCAATGTCATCAAAACAAACGCAAACATTCAAAATCTGATTGACCAGCTTCGGAATCGACCTGTATATTTATGTCAGACTCTTATTAAATATCACATTCACGTTAACCGTATCTACAGAATATACAAAATCCAATTTCGAACCGCATTTATTTCTCATTGGCTTAGCTCACCGGGGACGTAAATAGACAATTCGTATGGGGAATCATTGTTTCTTTTGTCTTCTTAATTTATTTGCATTCTCGTTTGCTTCTTGTTCAATATATTTATATTATTTGTATTTATAATGGTGGTAATGGCTTGTCCGATATTCAGCATACATTTACTATACAATCTTTGTTAATTGAATACGAGATAATCTGCATTCGTAGTTTTTATCTTTTCAATTAATTACTTGCAGGATCAATCGAACATTTTGTAAAACGAATTTCCGTTAATCTGTTTCATTTTAAGGCAAGTTGCAATAGATTTTTATCATACTTTTTACAATTTCTTTTTTCCCCCGTATTAACAGATTTCTCTTAACATATAAGTTATTTGTAATTCAAGATTCTTAGTAAAGAATAATTAATATAGGGTGTTTTTTAAGTTAATGTACGTTTGACTAGACTGGTTATTCCTCGTTTCGGATTATAATTAAGTTGACTTAACGTATGACGACCGTTGACGCCGTTCTGGCGTCATTGGAATATTATTAGTTAGTGTTCACTGATACCACTGTGGTGTCACTGGAATATTAGGAGTTAGTGGCCACTGACACCATTGTGGCGTCATTAGTAATCAGTGGATAATAGTACCACTGCAACGTCACTGGAAAATTAGTAGTTAGTGGCTATTGACGCCACTGTGGTGTCACTGGAATATTAGGAGTTTAGTGGCTACTGACACCACTGGGGGTCAATAATAGTTAGTAACCACTGATGCCACTGTGGCACCATTAATAGTTAATGGCCACTGATGTCACTGTGGAGTCATTGGAATATTGGTAGTTAGTGGCCACTGATGCCACTGTGGCGTCATTACTGATCAGTGGATAATGATACCACTGCAACGTCACTGGAAAATTGGTAGTTAGTGGCTATTGACGCCACTGTGGTGTCACTGGAATATTAGGAGTTTAGTGGCTACTGACACCACTGGGGGTCAATAATAGTTAGTAACCACTGATGCCACTGTGGCACCATTAATAGTTAATGGCCACTGATGTCACTGTGGAGTCATTGGAATATTGGTAGTTAGTGGCCACTGATGCCACTGTGGCGTCATTACTGATCAGTGGATAATGATACCACTGCAACGTCACTGGAAAATTGGTAGTTAGTGGCTATTGACGCCGCTGTGGTGTCACTGGAATATTAGGAGTCAGTAGCTACTGACACCACTGTGGAGTCAATAATAGTTAGTGACCACTGATGCCACTGTGGAGTCACTGGAATATTCGTAGTTAGTGACCACTGACTCCATTGCGGCGTTAATTGTCTTAAAAATGTAAAGGGAAACTAAATTCTGCAAATTCTTGATAGAAAAAAAAAATAGCAAAGATCGTCATATCGTTAAAAAAAACGTTCGTTCCATCAATTACGAAATTAATTCCTTGCCTTAAAATTGTTTCGAAACAACGCTTCAAATTTACATGGGATTTCTTGTTTCTTTTTTTAAAAAGTTTCATCAAAATCCTGCAAATAATTGTACGCCGGTTTTTGACTTAACAATAATTTCTCGTGTAACTTTGTTAACGTACGTACGAGACAGATGGCACGATCGTTTCGCTCGTGGTGCGTATACGAGTATCTTAGTACAAATATATACAAATGACGATAGATTTCTATAAACATTTAGAAACATGCCGTCGTCACGATTGGTTGGACAGAAAATCAATTGTCAATTAAAGATCTTGAAGAAATGGAAACGCATGGATCAGTTATTTCTAAACGAAAAATATTAAATTGACAACGTAATTCTATTACGTTGAATAACTATTCTTAGTCAAAGCAAGTATCGCTTTAAATTTAGATTTAAGTCATCAACATTGAAGGTTCATCAATTTTTCACTTGAAAAAAAAAAAACAAAAAAAAAAAACAAAATTGAAGCGTGAAGTCTGTGCAACAAATAAATGAATTATTAACAAAAAGAATATTTAATTGTTATCCAGTCGACGACTGTTCGCGTTTGAAAATTTTATCAATTTATATTCTGGTCGATAAAATCCACCTCGTGTTACGTTTCACTAGCATCTTCGTTTCCCAAGAAGTTACTCTCGGTGAATGTCTTTTAATCCATCGTCGTTTTTTTTTCTTTCTTTTTTATTTAATGCCTATACTGTTGTTCGAGCTCTCTTCTGAGCCTTTTCGCAGCAGTCTCGCTGTTTCCATCGGTTTCCGTGTCGCTGCAACCGTCCTCACCCTCCGCGACGACACCCTCGACCTCTTCTTGCCGCCTCTTCGCCGTCGCCATTTCGGCCGCGTGCTTTTTCCGCCATTTTGTCCTCCTGTTCTGGAACCAAACCTGCAAACAGACCGACCGTCTCATTGGAACCGTTTCTTTTCTCGTGGATAGGCTGATACGGGATGATATTAAACAATCATTATTCGCTTGAACCCCTTGTAGCTAGAATTAGGGTGCGCCAGGGAATTCGAACAGCGTTTGGCAACTCTTAACGGGTCAGAAGGTCGATGATAAGACGTCTAGAGGATTGCGAAGTTAACTTGGCTGTAAGTTGGACACGAGTATATAAACTTTGTTATTTATTATATTTTGTTAATTTCAATTTCCAGGGTATCGATGGATGGCTAGTTTCGATGAAGATGATGAACACATTACTAATAAAGGGAGCACACGACCTAAGGAATAACTAGAATTTCATTGAAACTTTGCACAATTGTGAAAGTCACCGAAAGTAATAGTTGCACAAACTTATATCGCACCCTGTTCTACGAGTTGAAAATTAATTAAAAACACAAACTCGTCAAGTGATAACAGATTAGTAGTCTCGTACAATTCAAAGGGCTAAGGGTTAACGTAGCCACTGTAACTTCAAATGTAACTTTCTTCTTTGTTTTTAGAGTGGTGTTCGTTATAATCTTGTGTCTTCTATAATACTGCAAAGTTTCTTAATCACCTTTGTAAGGATGTAAGCTTGGTATTCAATGAAAGACGCCAGAAGCAGAATGAATTTATGATACAACGAGGTCTGTCTCGTGTACCGCAACGAATATGTGTACGTCGTTAAACGAACATCGAAATGAAGACGCGTAAGCCGGACAGAGAAGGGAGAACACCAGCACACCTGAAGGAAAAAGGAAACGAGGGATCGACTCGAGGTGGCCCTGGTACATCTATAAAGCTCGAAATACGCAGCAGGAGTCTGTGTCCCCACAACAATGTATTTAATTAACGTAACGGGCGTCAGGGGAGCGAAGCGGGACTCGAGCGTACCGATTGCACCCACAAACCACCCTTCTCTCTATCCATACCCATGGTACGCGTGACCCCACTAAACTCCACCCCACCCTCCCCTCCCACCCCCGGGCCACCCCTCTTTTCTCGCCAATCCGCAGGCTTGTTCAATGGCCGCCAAGTCGAGAGCTTAAATTAAAGATATAAGCGTGAGCGCGGGCGCGAGAAGCGGTAAACGAATTAAAAAGTAAACGACCAGCCGTAAAAGTTAATAGCTGTTCCGATGAAAATTAAAATACTCGAGGAATTAAGATAACGGAGAGGAAAGGAAGCCAGACAATCTGGGTGAGATTGACTGTTTTCTTCCTCTTCGTTTGGCCAACAAGTAAAACGTCAATTTCCTCTTTATACAGGCTCGTTCTACTTCTTCTTTTTCGTTTCTGCTTTCGTGAAATTCACCTTGTGTATTATCGAGGACCTTTCGATTGTAGCCCATCTAGATTTTAGATAGGCGTACTAGTTGGCGTGATATTAGATCTATTGGTAGGCATTTTACTAGTAATATTAATGGCGTATTATTAGGTGTACTAGTTGGAGTATTACTAAGTATTAGGTGTACTGATAGCCGCGTTATTAACACATCTTTTGCGGGTGACGTGAATCACAGTCCTACTGCGGCCAACCGTTGAGCGCGGGAGACTGTAATTACATTTACGAAAATACTGGACGTTGTATGCGGGAGACTGAGATCACAAGTCGCAGAGTTTTTAATATTAACCGCGCCCACAAAAGATGTGTTAACGTAGGAACGGAGTGCAAAGGTTACAAAACAAGAGGGTTAATCTTTTCGCTACGGCGGATCGGCTCGTAGAAGCGCTGTCTCGGCACGGAGCAATCTCAACGATGACTGCCGAGAGAACGTATGCCTTTTAACGTCTAGTGATGTAAATAACAGATACATATACTCTGTGAATGCGAAAATTCACGGCTGACTATAGTCACCGTCGATAGCGAGTGTCAGGCGTTGAGTGACTATAGTCACCGTTAGTAGCGAAAGGGTTAAGAATGAAAGAATATATGTAATTACTCTAACAATTTCGCTGTTGCGCCGATCGCAGTTATAACTTTGCAAAAACACTGGCTCCGCTATTGTCTTCCGCATACTTTATACTCGCGACAAGGTAACGGTCTTTCGCGTTCGTTAGGTGTTCACATGGTTTTTAAAACGTTCGAATATACGATCGACACGCTCGAGCTGGAGCGCGCTCCAGCCCGTTGTCTGCCCAGACTAAGCCTACCAACAAGCATAGCAAACGTCATACTAAGCCCAGGCCCACCAGACCCATTTCTTGCCACGCCAAAATACACAGGGGCTGGCAGTCTTTCTATAATAGCTCGTCATGGTTTTAAATATACCGTGACCAAAAAATCACGAATTATTTTAGGTTTGGATTATCGAGTCTCGATCTTCGATCTTTCTCTCTTCTTTAGTTGATACTTATAAACGTTGTATAAAAGTTGAAGTCAAATTTGCCCGAGACTTTATCTTATAAAGAGCTCCCTTCGGTACTTCTTTTCTAAATTAAATTGTGCGGGCTGTGTTCGACGGCGGGGATAGTTTCAGGGAGATTCAATTTAAAAAGGAAACTTTTATTCAAATTTTTCAGGGGAATCCGTGCTTTTTGAGGAACTGACGATCCCGCCATCTAGCTCGGGTCTTCTCGAACAATTTTTCATGGGCAAAGGTCAAGGTCTGCCGGGAGTTCGACGACCCCCCTTCAGGTATAATATTCATTTGTATCTGTTCTCTTTTAATTAGCCAATTGGGTTTTTATTAAAAGTATCTTGATTTCGTAAAGTTAATTTCTTTTCAAGTTTTTCTTATGTAGATGGTTGAACATGTTTCGTAAAGAAACTTTCTTATAAAATATTTTGTGGTAACAAGGATTTATCCCTAATCAAGCTGGATAATATGATCCCACTACATCGTAAGAATTGATTTTCGGATAACATAATGGCGGTACACTGTTTAACCAGGAATTACCTCTAATTTAATAGACCGTAATGGGGCCAAAACGTGACGCAAGTAACCGATAATAAGCCATTAAAATCTCTCGGCACTGTGGTCTCAAATTGAACGTTTAACATTATAACAACTCGGCTTCAATGATTCCAACGTTAATTCGTTCGAATATTTCAAAAACTTGATCAATTTACGTTTCAACAGCGAATCTGATTCATTATCATAAATATTTATGATGAAAATCTGTAGGTAACAGAATCGAAATTAGTTTACAACGAAACTAACAGAAATCAAAAGGATCGTTACGCTTCTCGTAACTTTTCAAAACTCGTAAAGTGTCGATCAATCATTTCATATCGAAAACATCGATGGTGGGTTTACGTAATTATTTTTGTACAACTTCAACCTTCAAATTAACGTGCCACGAGTGATATTTCATGATACTTTTGTGTCATGAAATTGTGTTACACTCGATACGCTTTGAAATAGATCAATGTTCACTACAATTAATAACCAGCCATCTTGTATTAAGAATATTAATTAAACCTTTATGTAGCTACTTTTGTCAATCTCTAAGCTTTAAATCGATGTACCACAAGTGTCATTTTCTGATACTTTTCTGTCATGAAATCATGTCGGACTATGTGCTTCGATATGCAACCCAATGTTACAAATTAAAACGGTAAACTCCTGTTGGCAACAGCCCCTAAAGCCTGACGAAACCACCCTCCAAAGCAGATCCCTCTCTTCGGTTAATGCTGGCAGACTTGGATCGGCATTTTCGGGATTTTTCCATCCCGGGCAGGGGCGAAAAAAAAAAAAAAAGAAAGAAAGAAATATAGTGGTGAAATGTAAATGCACGAGGTGGTCTTCCAGCGTGTCATTCATCTTGTTTTTGAACGCGTTAGTCACGCACGCGTTGTAAACGCTCCCGTCTGGCTGCGGCAACCCTCGCAACTGTTCGATTTATTAAATCAGGATTATCTAAGCCCATTACTTTGTCCTGTAAAGCTAGATACAAAACCGCATTTATAACTGCGCAAAGCCCTAACCAGCCTGGGCTCGAGTGTCTCTCCGTGCTTTTTCTCCTTTTATCCGATCCTTGTTTCTCTTGTCCCTGTTATCCCCTTCCACTTCCCCCCTTCTCCATTCCTCGATCATCCCCCTCTCGTAACAGATAATGTAACAGCCAGTATCTAATCTCGTTGATATTGGCGGATAATTTACTATGCGAAAGATTACGGGCGTGACTCAGATCTTGATACACGAATCGAACAACAGAGAATTTGCATGGACACGCGTTGTTTTCGATAGGATGTATGTACTTTGTTCGAGATTTTGGGATTGGGTTTCGAGTTTGAGGGGCGGAGGGGTTGTGGAGCGGGCCGAGGATTATTGTTGCTTCTGTTTAACGATATGATCGCAAATTATTTTGCATTTTATATCGTCTAGCATTAAAATCTAAGGTCCTAAGATTCTGAAGCTTCAAACTTCACAATTCCCAAATTATAGAATCCCGAAACTTCAAACTTCTGATATTCCAAAATTTTCAAAATCCAATATTTCGATATTCCAAAAACCCAGAGTCACGAAATTCCAGAATTTTCGAAATCCAATATTTCAATATTCCAAAAATCCAAAGTCCCGAAATTTCAGAATTAAAAAATTCAAAGTCCTGAAATTCCAAAATTTTCAAAATCCAATATTTCAATATTCCAAAAACCCAAACTCCCGAAACCTCAGAATTTGCAAAACCCAGAGTCCCGAAATTCCAAAATTTTAAAAATCCAATACTATAATATTCCAAAAACCCAGATTACTGAAACCTCAGTATTAAAAAAAAATCCAGAGTCCCGATATTTCAAAATTAAAAAGAAATCTAATGTTCCAGTATTCAAAAATTCCAAAATTCTAAAATCCTACTGACAAAAATTATCCAGTGGCATTGACAGGTCTCAACCAAGGACAAACTTAGTCCTGTTTCCACGATTTCTCTTTCGTCCTCGAATTTTCCACCCTGTGTCACATATCCCGGTTCAACTTTCATGTTGTCCCCGATCCGGAACTCGACTGTTACTTTCTCTCCCCGCTTTCGCATCCTGTTATTCCGCCTTGCTGCGCCAGCTCTTATTATTCCTCGTGTCGATGGCAAGGAAATGGGGAAACCGGGAGACACGATCAGGATTCCGGGGTCTTAACGAAGATTGCTAACTTCTAATGATGAAATTGGACTGCAGGTTAAATGAACCGTGAGAAAGCCAGAAAAGTTTTAACAACCGCTCGGACGAACTTCAGTCCCCTCGCGTTGGTGTAATTATTTAATATACAGGGTGACTGAAAGGTTCACTATTCGCAAGTTGTTCGAAAAATGTTGAAGATCAACAACATCGATACTTCGATTCAAATTTTCAATTTCGAATTTTTAGCGTTGAAAATTGAAATACAGATACTCTGAATATATGATTCTGCATTTCTATAAATTAGCCGAACGCGATGAACTTGCGATTGGAACGGGTTTTTATCGGCGATGTGACGGGAGATTGGTCCGCGGGTAATTGTAAACTGTCCGGATGAATTTATCAGGACGGTGGATCAATGAGGCCTTAATGAGATATATTACCAAACAAGAGTATTTATATGGAATGCGGTCGAGCGTGGTCGGCTGAATTGGTGATCATTCCTTGTCAGTTATGCTGCGTTCGCGATTTATTGCGAAATAAGCTATTTAACGCTCTGGTAGCTGCTGATATTGAATAAAACTTCGAGGTTAATTATTGTTTATTGCTTTCTGTGGGAAATAGTGTAAGCTGATATATTTTCTAATATTATGAATAAGTAGCACACGTAAGTGAATATATTTTGTAATACTAAAAGTACTGGTACCATTATTCTGTACAGCGCAGTAACGTGGCTATAGCAATTTTAATACAGTAATATTATTAACTCGGCAATGTTAAGATACTTATGGTAATATTTAATATAATAAAAATGATCCAGGTTCGATTTTAAGTTTTGAATCCATGGTTAACGGTTAACGGTTAAAAAGTACATGGATCCCGAAAGGAATCCATGGATTTCCACGGGCATGCGTAAGAGTAGGAAAATAACAAACGAAATGAAGAGCGAGATGCTTAATGACGCGTGGAAAATCGTGTGCGACATTCACCCGAACACGTTTCCGCGTCATTGAACCCGCTTATCATTCAAATGGTACCGTTTCATTGACACGTCGATAAATTTTTAAGGTCGATCGAACCATTCCCGTACACGTAACACGAAGCCGAGGACCTGGCGGGAAATACATCTTGAAAATCATCCTTCCTGGGAACCAAGGATTCATATGAATCGCCGAGTCCGGTGAGTCTTTTTCATTCTTCTCTCTATTTTAATATAATATTTCTTAATATTTTTAATACCAGGACAATCGAATTCATAAAAATGACTGATTCAATTTTCGTGGAAAATTTTGTTTCAACGGTAAACGTACCGACACTTTACATATACCTATTCTTACCATAAGGGGTTAAGGTAATGGTACCAGTAGTTGACCTTCCACGTGAACAATGGTAACCGCTTACTCTGTCATTAAATAGCAAGAGTCGTTGCTTGGAGACAATATTTAAGCATTCTAGATTATGTAACAAGACCAGTTTAAAAAAAAAGTTAAGTTATACGAATTTGAAAAATATATTTAAAAATTTGGTGAATGCTTCAGAAGTTGACCACTCTTACAAGTTAAAGAACTAGTAATCGACTATTGAGAATTAAATTAAATTATTGTGAGAATTTAAACAGTAAATAATTCATTCGTGAAATATTCACAATGTATGAATTTTTTTATTTGAACCGTACAGCTATTCTTAACACGTTGACTGGCACAGTGAAAACAGACGTGGGTAGTCAGACACGCTGAAATCCTAATTATTAACAATACAATCAACTACTTTTCAAATTGAACTTTTCGAATCGATAGCTAGCATTATTAGCTTAATGTTAACGCTATCCGTGGTTTATTTTATCATATCTGTTGGTAATTATTTGATTGTAAAAAATTTCGGGTGCCGGTCACCGGTGACCCCCGTGGCAGCCAACGTGTTAACAAAAATGACTGGTTTCTCCTTCATACATTTGAAATTTTAAAAGGGGTCATTTGATCCCACTTGGTACGTTTAGCGTTAAATTCGTGACAATTAAATTTTCATTTCTATTCACGACACTTTAGAATTTCTCAATTGAAAAAGTACAAACTACGTTTGTTCATTGATAATGTTTGCGATTCTCAATTCTTAAGTTTATTTTAAGACGAAGCTTATAATTCCTTTTAACAATTGAAATTCCATCCACAGAAATTCTCGGGTAAACGAATCTCAGAATTTCTTCAAGAATTATCGATATTCATTGCGGGTAGGGGTGAAATCAAGACGCACAAGTACTAAATTTAATAAACGAAATTCGAAAGGGTGTTCTTTTTTTTTCCACCCCTCGGATCGTACCGTTGAAAGAGGGACGGGTAGGGGGATGGTAAAAATTCGGTTGGTCCCGGTCGCGAAATTTGATTCCGAAATAAAAATAGAATATTGGGGATAACGCGAATCGGTGAAGCCATTTGATCTTCGAGTGAGGGCAAATGGTTGGTCGGGTGGGCGACGGAGGGTTCTGAGGGGTGGGGGGTGAGGAAACATATCGATATGGGGAAACGGTACGAGAACGGAATACAGAGGAGCGCATTATCGCCAACAGCCAACTACCCTCTGCCATTCTCGCGGATCGCATTACTTATTATTTGAAGAAACATTCTGCTCCAAGCACTTTGTAATATTACGGGGGAAATTACTTTGGACCGATTGATTTACAGAATCATGATCCGATATTCGGTTAAGATTCTGCCTGGTATGAAATTCATTTTCGTTTCGATCGTATAGTAACTTGTGTTTAATCGTTTGAAGATGTTCGTTACCATGTTTGAATACTGAACGAGATCATTAAAAAGGGTTGAAAGTTTATTATATGAGACTCCAACGAGCTTGATCCTTTAGTTTCGAGGATGAGGTCGGTCATCGATGATTGACATCCGAAATTTGTTACAATCAAATAATTGACAAAAAGAACTACGAAATAAACCGATAATAATGCTGACTATCGAATTGAAAGGTTAAATTTGAAAATTAATCGACTGTATCCTTAAGAATTTGGATTTTATCGTGTCTGACTGCGTACGTCCGTTTTCACTGTGGCGACGTGTTAATTATAAGAAGCTAAATGAAAGCTGATCCTTTATTTTTCAAAGTTTATATTTGAAGCTAATAATCGTAAAAATTATTTAAAATTACGATCTTCATAGAATCGCCAGTGACCTTATTCAATGACTCCAAAGCTCGATATAATGGTTCAAACGATGAAAGTTTTAAATCTTTGACTGAATTGTAAATTCATAAATATAATTTTGAATATTTCTTGGGAACCGTTGAGGGAAGATCAATGAACGTTTCCTCAAGTTGTTAAGTAATCTTCAGCATGTATCAGTTTAATGGTATGTATTGGATTGGCAACCAAGTGATTGGGGATTTTAAATAAGAACTGACGATCTGAATCGTTAATGGCCTTGATATGGTTCTCGTCAACTTCAAATTTTTTAGTGAAAAATCACCAGAACGAAATTTGCCAAACCAATTTCGACACTGTCTTTCTGTCAAGGCTTCTTTCTTATGTACGGCACAGAACTTCTTGTATGCCTGCGATGCTTTCCTGCCTTTTCGGAAATAATACAATGAAATATGTCTGAAACTGGGATAAAAGCGAAACTAAATAATTAATCGACACAATTTTCTTACTAATTAAAGGTGGAAGTCCAAACGACAAGAAAACAATGTAGGTTTTAGTGTTTCGAACACGTCGACGAAAGAAAAGAACGTGTTAAAACCATCTATCGACAGAATCGGCAATCATTTAGTTACCAACCCAATGGTATTAAAACAAAGTTAATGGAACGGAACAATCGTGACACGAGGGTGTTTCAATTCACCCGAAACGCCTTTTACCGCTGTCAAAAGGGCTGAAAGTCAATTAAATAATCCCCCCCTTCCCCCTGTTCGAGAAGTAGCGTAAGCGTCCAAATCTTATTGATCACATCTGCGATCTGTGTCCTCCTTTGTTTCCTAAGCGCCGCACTGATCTCT
Organism: Stelis phaeoptera; assembly: GCA_943735885.1. Taxonomy (NCBI): domain Eukaryota; kingdom Metazoa; phylum Arthropoda; class Insecta; order Hymenoptera; family Megachilidae; genus Stelis; species Stelis phaeoptera. Next base: position 13,425,958 of record OX030932.1, on the reverse strand, counting down.
GCAGCTAGAATGAATTATGGGGAAAGGAGGGGGAATATTAATACGTGTGTACAGTGATACAGATACATTCATCAAATTTGATCAAGGAAACACTCGAGGGCGTTACAGGATTAGTTTGTCCCCTTCATAGAAGCCCGATTTGATCAGTCGGATTTTTAGCTTCCGTCCTTTATCTCCTTTTCATTTATTTTTTTTATATTTTTTCTTAAGAAAACTTCAATTGGTATTTATAACCGTGGTAAAATCTTATAAAAAAAATAATTATCGATCTAATTTCTTCGGAGACTAGCAATTTAGATTTCTAATCCGATCCAAGTTCTTTCTTTTAAAAAACTTGTACACCTAATTCAGGCTACTCTCCGAAAATTCTAAAAAATTCATGCAAAATCTACGTCATTCGACTCTACAACCCTTTACCCATCATCGAAACATCACTCAGGATGACCAACCGAAACACCCCTATCGCTAAAAGTGTATCATCCCGAAGGTGAAGCAATCGAAGCGACATCAGAGTAGCAAAGTTGAAGTATCCCGAGGGAAGTAGGTGGAAAATCGTTCGATCACGCGGCAGCTGACCGCAGGGTCGCGTTCATTGGCCGCAAACGGAAGTGGTTCGCCCGGAAGAAATATCGTCGTCGATTCGTTGCAATTACGACCTGTATGAAACGTAATAGAAAGGACAGGTCGCGGCTGGTTCGGTTATTATATCCTTTCAGCGATACAACCGGACCAAAGGAGACCCCCGTAGACGGCGGAACAAAACGGGATCGGTTGGCAGACGAAGAAAAAGGTAACGAATCCTATAAAAAGAAAGGACAGGTGTGGTGGGTCGTGGAGCATTATGGAGTCAAGTACATGTGGGCCAATTTCGAGGGTGTACGAGGCAAGTGGGAGGTGAATGAAGGGAAACACCGCCTGCTGGCGTGATTTATCACGGCGTGCCATGCCGCCACGCCGTACATACATACACCACCATGATGATACATGGTGAAGGAAAAGCGGGTAGGAGGCTTTCGCTCGTACTAATTGACGTCATCGATATTGGTATCCGTCGACGAGCAGATTACTCCGCCGTAAACAACTCCACCCCTCTTCGCGATCCCCCTTTCGCCCCTTCCCCTATCCGGTTCATGGCTTCTACCGTCACGGGGAACCACCACCGCCACTTTACTACCACCACCGTTGCGTAAACACCATCTAAGCCCTTTACCTTCCCTCTCCATCCCTCTCTCGGGCTTGATTCTACCCTCCGTGATATTTATCCCTATCCCTACCCCACCTATCTCGGTTCGAAACTACCCCCACCGTTTCGAAGCTTGATACTACCCCACCATCCGATTTCGGCTCGCTAGAACTCTCGTCATACCCCACCAACACGATCATCCCCCCGTGGTCTGGTCTGTTCCGGTCCATCGCGAGCACTTCAACTTGTTACCCCATCTCTACTGCTTGCTATACTGCTCCTGGTCTCTAACCACCCTCTCGGTTCGCTCTGATACAGGGGCTTGATACGCCTACGGAACAGACCAGAGGGGGTGTCACGGTCTTTAACTCGCAAATGCTCCGCGTTCACTTTGCTGTATTAGATTCTAATAGGGGGATGGATGATAGGTGTTCGTCTCTGTTCTTCTCTTTCCGGCTCGATCGTACGATCGTGGAGGTATTTCGAATTTATTCGGGCATTTGGAACTTTGGGAGCTTTGAGTTGGTTAAATATTCGTTTGGAAGATTTGAATTTTTTAATGTTTGATATCCGAACGCATCGAATTCGTAAATTTTCGAAATTTACACGCTCCAAACTTTTAAATATCCAAAATCCAAACGCTACAAACTAAATAGTCGAAATTTGGACGGTTTGAATGTCTAAATATTTGATATCCGAACGCATCAAATTCATAAATATTTGAAATTTAAACGCTTCGGGTTCCTAAATATTTGATAATTGGACGCATCGAATTCATAAATATTCCAAATTTGGACGCTTCGAATTCCTAAATATTTGATATCCGAATGCATCGAATTCATAAATTTTCGATATTTAAACGCCTCGAATCCCTAAATATTTGATATCCGAATCGCAATCAAAATCATAAAAATTCGAAATTTAAACGCTCCAAACTTTTAAATATCCAAAATCCAAACGCTCCAGATTAAATATTCGAATACTCGAAATTTCCTACTCGGCTAAAGGATTTATCCTCAAAATAGTTGAAATAATTCGAATAGCCGAACTATCCCAGGCTCTTCGCCCATCGCACCCTGTCGCCAGCCCGTCTCTCCCTGTCTCTCCCTTCTCTCTTCCGGTTCCTGGACCTGTCGTTGCACTTTGCTCCGTTGCTACGCTTCGTCGAGCGGGATAACTAAATCATGCGACGGATATCGCGTTGGCAATTTGAACGACGATCCGCGTAATAGTCTTAATAGCAGGGTCGTACTACGTGCGTCACGTTCCCTGATGCGACGGTTGCCGTCGCGTCGAACCAATTCGCGATATTTCCGGGGGACGTTGATGCCCGTTCTTGAAAATGAAACGATGGAGACACAGAGATGAAGGGTGTCATGCAGAGGGTGGGTTTAATGGAACGTTGCCATTTTTCGGATTCGTTTTCGAATTGAGCGCGATGTGTTTGTTCGTTGATCGATTTTCATTTTTCTGGCGATAGAATCTTGTTCTTTTAACTCTTTGTTCATTGAACAACGATTTTGTGATCGTAATAAGGCCAATTTTATTTAAAAAAGATCTTAGACTGCGTATGAATGATGTCGTTAGGGGTTGATTCAACTCTGACTTCTTAAGAATTTGTAATATTTTAAGATAAAAGTTTCTACTAATTTTCGGTTGTAATTCTGAATATTTCCGTAATCGATTCTTCATCTCTTCTGTATATCAATAGGTAACTTTCTTAAACAAAATTTGAATTTTTCATTTAAAAATTACAGAATTAAATTCCAAAGAAATTTCGCAGCAGCTAAATAATTTGTAAATTTACTCTGTGTTATTGTAAATAAAGTTAGAAAAATAAAATAGACGAAGAATAATGTTTAATTAATCTTCGTGTCATAACGATGAATTAATGCTGACGTTTTATGGGACGGGTTATTGTGTAAAAGTTTTACGTGTGTTTAGTTTCGAGAGAGATAGAAAGAAAGAGAGGGGGAGGAATAAAAAAAAAGAGACAGGATCTGGTATCGGTGGGATACACGTTTCGGAAACGAAAAAGTGATAAATCTGGAAATGTGGAATGACAGAACACATATATCTTCGTTGAGCGGAACTAGCGAATCCCTATATGCCGTACTAATCCTTTTCCGATACTGAAAAAATGATAAATCTCGGATGTAAAACCACGAACGTACGATATCGATTTTGTATACAGGACGATCCGTAAGTGCTCCCATAAGAAGTTTAACGTTTAAGCTTCTTTGCCAATTGTACGAACAAAAATATTTGCTTTAGATAGCTTAACGGCTTTCAAACGTACACGCACAAACAATGAATTTTTTCTCTTCTTTAATAAATAGTTTGTTTTATGGGTTATTTATTAGCGACGGAAATTTATACTAAATTACCGAATTACCATATCACGGTATTATCAAATTTCTATGAATTACTAAAATTACTGAATTGCCAAATTGCGAAATTGTTAAATTATCAAATCGTCACATTACCAAATTTCCATATTACTAAATTGCCAAATTACAAAATTAGCGAATTACCACATTACCAAATCGTTAAATTACCAAATTTCCATATTACTAAACTGCCAAATTACCAAATTACCAGATTACTAAATTACTAAATTGCGAAATAACCAAATTGCTAAATTACCAAATTTTCATGTTACTAAATTACTAAATTGTCAAATTCCTGAATCTCCGAATTACCAAATTATCAAATTGCCAATTACCAAATTACCAGATTACTAAACTACCAAAATGCCAAATAACCAAATTTTCATATTACTAAATTACTAAATTGCCAAATTCCCGAATCTCCGAATTACCAAATTATCAAATTGCCAATTACCAAATTACTAAATTGCCAATTATCAAATTCCCTTTACTAAAATTACTAAAGTTACCAGATCACAAAACTAAAATACCGTAATAGTAAAATTTATCAAATTCGCCGTAGACGTTTAAACAAATACTAAAATGTTGCTAAGACAATTGAAAATTCTCAATGCAAAATTGTACTTCATAAATTCCCATTCATCCGAAACACGTACTATCTATTGAGCATAAATCCGTTCGTAAATAATGTTAATGATCGATATCTCGTTACGTGAAAACCGGTCGAAGCTTATCGAATAATATTTCAAGCAAATAATATTTACGCGTACACATATACACGTTGAACAAATAATTTCGCGTAAAATAATATCAATTTTTATTATAGATGCAATAGTCGTTTATCAATAATAAATTCAGTCATGTTGGCGACATCATTTTTAGCCCTCGAGAGACATCAACGCATGATCATAATGTGTGTCACGCATGTTAGACTTATCATATGAAAACCATAGAACTAAAATTAATTCATCGCACCATTTGTGTATTAAACTAACAAAGAATTAAAATACAGTCTTCAGAAAACAAAAAGAAAATTGAATTTATAATTTAATATCATATCGATAAGGATACTACTTATTAAAATAACCGATGAAGCTTTCAAACTTTCGGTGCAAATTTTACAAATTTTAATCCTAAAAGAATTTCTAACTAAATTTTAATATTTACTCAAACGTCCAGTATATGTTTTATAAGTTAATCTTTTCTTTTTATAAATTATTTAATGGAATTTTGATGATCATGGTGTGTGACAATTGAGAGTATATAGTAAATTATTGTCGCGAGGAAGTTGACATCGAGGAGAGCAGAAAGTGAGAAGGTAATAGTCGGCACATGATCGTAACACGCTAGCAAACGAGGAAAGTTCGCGAAGAGGAAGCTTTTCCGGTAGTGTATCAAAGTAGCATGTTACAACACCTTGATTTTTCTTGCAATAAGCTTAGCGAAGTTCAATCTTATCCCCTTCTATTTGCACAAGAACAAGGATAAATCATTAAGTAACAAGAAAATTTTGAGCCTTCGATAATCCATCACGCAAATCTGCTGATTGGTTTTATAAACAGAAAATTAATAATTGCCTCAACCGGTCAGTATCGTAATATTTCTGCCCGCAAATAATATTTCTGGAAGTATTAAAATTTATTCCAAGGAGACGTAGATTCCCATAACTCGAGAAGGTCCAGTAAAATAAATAAACAATTAACAGGAGTTCTATACAACAATCTGTAAAAGATATGTTTCTGGTATTACTGTCGCATTAATAAAGTAATGTAATAATAAATCGAAACTACGGGTTACCAAACTTAATTTTTAATTAATATCAAGTTACAAAGTGGTAGGGCTTATTTTATTATTATTAAGGGCTTACATGCAGTCATGAGGTCGAAGAAAAGTGATTTCTTGCGAATTTTTTCGAAAGCATTTACTTGATGAATTTACTTAAAACTTTTTGTATATAAAAAGGTAACATTTCAAGAACATTTTGTAATTTTTTCATAAAAAAATATTATAAATTGAACGATTGGAAGCAGATTGTCGAGGAAGGTTTCAAAATGACATCAAAAAATCAAATAGATTCTGTTAGTAGATGAATTTCTCTCTGGATTGAACGAACCGATTTTGTAAAATATTGAATTTTGAATTATTAACGCGATTTTGAAGAAGCTGTCATGACTTAAAAAAATCGGTCTATTGTTGCTTGAAAAATAGGTTATAAACAAAAAAATAAAAATGATTCGTTCAATCCTTGGTTTATTTTCCTATTAATTAAGATCGTTGCAGCAGTTTCTGACTTATTTTACTCACGGACCTAAGAAATGTAGTTTTCAGAAAAACGTACTTATACTTTTGGGTGTCAATAAAAGTAAGAACCTGCATGGAGTCATCGATTCCAAGCCCATATTAAGGATCCTCAACAGAGCAGCTCCATCATCCAAAACACCGTTCTTTGAATAACTGAATTGTTTCAATCTCACGACTGCATGTAAGCCCTTAAACACAAAAATCTCCACATTCGCCCCCCCCCCCCCCCCCCCACCCTTCCAGTTATCCCAGCTCAGTTAACCATGAAGCAAATGCAAATCCGGCCGCAGCATCGTCGTCGTCGGCTAAACAACGAGCGACGAGGAGAAGCAGAAGGAGTTGGAGACGGTGGCAGGAGGAATCGATGGCTCTGAATCAGCGACTGGGTCCCGTGGCGAAGCCCAGGGCTGGTCTACGGGTATATATTGTCGTAATATTTCGGAAAACGCGCTGCCACCGTCGGATCCGGGGGGGGGCAATCTCACCCTCGAAGATGGCATATACGCAAGAGGTGAATCGCCTCTTGCCGAGGAAATCCGAGGTAATTGAATGCTAACCCTCCTCCTCCTTCTTCTTCGCCACCCTTTCGACCCTCCGCCTCCTCTTCATCCATCCCTCGTACAGAACTAGAAGAGGGGTAGACCCGTGCTCATCCCCTTTCGCCATCACTCACCGACACACAGACTTGTAGCTTTCAATAAAAATGTAAATATGGCGGCGTACAACGAGCCAATGACAGCGCTACATCGATGGCCCCTGGGCGGGGGGGAAAGAGAGAGAGAGAGAGAGAGAGAGAAAGAACAGGGGAGGGAGAGGCCACACACACACACACACACCAGAGGGGTTGAGAGGCATCGAAACGGGAAGCTGGTTCGCGAGGGTCGAAGATGGCGACGGGTTGAGGAGGCTTCCTAGCGGCGAGTTCCTCTCGTGGCCGATGCCGAGAAACGAAGAACACCGTGCTCTCGAAGAGGCGGGAGTAAAAGTGGAGAGGAGGTGGTTCGTTGAAGAGAGAGAATCGGTGTGGGTGGATATGGGAGAGATAGGTGAGCCCCGGCGGTAGGGAGAACAAGATGGAGAGAAATAGACGGTGGATAAGACAGAGATGTACATGGAAAAAAAGAAGAGAAGAAACAAAAAAAAAAGAAAAGAGGAAAGAAGAGAAGAAGATGGAGGAGTAAGAGGACGCAGGGAGTGCTGCCGCGACGTTGGCTGTCGTCACCTCCTGGTAAGCTTGTACCTTCCGTCTCTTTCGCTCCCGGTTTCGTTGGAAATATTACAGGATCGGAACACGAAGTGGGTTAGGGGGTGTGCGCTGAAGAGGAGAGAGGATGACGCAGGTGCCGCAAAGCTTGACACGTCTCCGGGCCTGTTTTGTCACCTTCTTTTATCCTTCGAACTTTTTACAAGCTGCCTCGTTAGAAGCTTGCTCTCGGGCGTTGATGGAGTAAGCCGCCCCCTCCTCTCCCTCTGTTGAACAAATGCGTTTTAAAATCACGCCCTAACCCTCCTCGTGTTAACACGTTCAAGTGGGGACACCCGTCTCTCAAATTCTGTTCAACCGAATGATTTTCTAAGTTGGGTGCATTTTCGTTACTTTTTTAACACGGCGGAGAAATTAGAGCGATCAAACACTGGCGAACATTATAGGTATCTCTAGGGAAAGATGGTGACGTAGGGATTGTGTTGGTTTTTTACTTGAAAGTTATTGCTTTAAAGATTTGAAGACGATATTTGAATATTTGTGTACTCGACTGGTAACGCGGGAAATTCGGATATTGGAATTTTTAAATACTCAAATGTTATCGAGGGAAATTTGAATATTCGAATGACAGCGCGGGAAATTTGAATATTTGAATATTTAGTACTTAAATGCTAGCGACGGAATTTTAGAATATTCAAATACTTGAGTATTCGGATGCTAGCGAGGGAAATTTGAATATTCGAATGCCAGCGCGGGAAATTCGAATATTTGAATACTCGATTGGTAGCGAGGGAAATTTGAATATTCGAATGACAGCGCGGGAAATTGGGATATTCGAACATTTAGTACTTGAATGCTAGCGAGGGAATTTCAGAATATTCAAATACCTGTGTATTCGAATACTAGCAAAGGAAAATTTTAATACTTGAGTACTCGGTTGGTAGCGCGGGAAATTCGGATATTTGAATTCTTAAATACTCGAATGCTAGCGAAGGGATTAGAGGGAAGAAGTAATTAGGTTATAATGAGTGTAATTACCTGATATTAATGATGCAAGGTCCCAGGCAATTGTATGTTTAATAAATTAGCGTTTGAATATATCTTCCTGTAGATACGATATTGGGGCGTGTTAACGCGTCAAAAGTTGGAACAATATATATTAATAAATGTGAAAATTTAATATTCAGAAATATATGAAATATGTTCGAGTCGAAAGATTGAAATTTCGAAACAGGAAAATACGAATGAGATAGAGAAGAAAGAATGGAATAATAATTTTTAATGCGGATATGCTGTTAGAAGATCGAAATCGAAGTAACAAATGTTATATCCACGGTCATTAAAAAGGATGATTTTTCAAGCTTGTAATCCTCGCTTAAACAATTAAGCCGACAAGGAAATATTAAAACGATGGGCGAACGTTAAAAACAGCCAGTCCGCCGTTGATTTTACTTTTTATCGCAGCTTCCGTTCGTTCCATCATTCACGGATTAATATCGTAGCGAACCGGCGAACGCTTTTAACTGTTATGAATTTTTATTAACCCATCTACATCTGTTACTCATAATTAGTCGGGGTTCTCCATTTAAATCATCGTGACGTTTTTATTGAAGATTATCATAAACTTTATTAAAACCGTCGCTCGCAACGCCGCATCCTAGTAATATCGTCATCTAATTTTGCGACCAATCGAATCTACCGATTCTACTACTGTTTTCTCTTCTCTTCTTTTATTTACATTCTTACGGATCATCGTGCAAATTCCTCGAAAGTTTCTCCTTCTTTCAATTATTCTCGAAGTTATGAGGTGCTTGAAATATATGGAATTCTCGAATGGTAGCGAGGGAAATTTGAATACTTGAGTAATCGTATGCTAGCGAGTGAAATTTGAATATTAAATAAAAATTATAAAATTTGAGTATTTGAATACTCGATTGGTACCGCAGGGGTTAAGAATACTGGAATACTTGAGTAGTCTAATGCTAGCGAGGGAAATTTGAATAATCGAATGCCAGCGGGAAATTCGGATATTTGAATACTTAATACTTGAAAGCTAGCGAGGTAATTTCAAAGTATTCGAATGCTAGCGAGAGAAATTTGAATACTTGAATATTTAAATAGTCGAATACCGGCGCAATTCAGACCTAAAACCTCAAATTTATCCAAATTAATCGAATCCCTCGAGTATACAAAAATATACAAATTATTACAAAAATTCCAACAATAATTATCAAATAAACAATCTATCCAAATAAAAACGATAAATCGTTTACTAATTCACCCTAGATACACAGATTTGTCACGTTATAAGGGTGTGGATTGTTAGGTCTAATCGGTAAACTACCCTTCGTTCCCTCTGGAGGACGAAAGAAATTCTTGTATCCTTACCTTGACTTGAGACTCGGACATTCCAAGGGCGTACGCCAATTTGGCACGTTCCGGGCCCGCAAGGTATTTCGTTTGCTCGAATGTTTTCTCGAGGGCGAAGATTTGCTGGCCACTGAACGTCGGCCTCGTGTGTTTCTTCTTACCACCCTCGTGTTCCCCGGTTCCGCCGGATCCTGTCATCGTCTGCTGACAACCCAGCTGTTGCGATACTGTAACATATCAATATCCTTTCAAGAATATTCTCCCATCGCGTTGATAACATTTGTTCAATCGTTAAAAATTGATTCATTGGTGATGTAGGTAAGACTTATTATTTATTTGTTTTTAAATAGATAAAATGTCTTTTTTTTTAACATATCCCAAATTAATTATTTTAAATAGTTAGATATCCGTCGCAATATAAGTTCGTGACGGTTTCCTTTCTTATTAAACAAAAATGTTCTTGTTATAATATTATATTAGTATTAAATTTTATGTGTTACTGGCTTGATATTGAAATTGTAAAATATAATTTTTCAATGGCGAACGTGTGTCGATCGCCTGGTTAAACGTTCACATTATCACGAAACTTATTCAATAAATCGCGAGCACACCGCGGATCCCTTTTACCAAGTAATTAATCTTCATCAATTTTCCGTCATTCTTCTTTGCTAACGCTCTCTGGCCCGATTTTGTTCCCGACGATTTACATACCCTATCGATAATTACGTCATAAATTTACATCTCGTTACACACCGAAAATGTTGTGTACAACAACGTCTATTAAAAACCATCCAATTATTCCACGATTCCAACCGTTTGCGGCGTTCTAGATCGACACTCGATTCCCGTTCGCTTCATCAATGTTAAAAATCGATACCTGCTTCGTTCGAAAAACCTCTGAGCAAGAAAGATTGGAATCTTCCGAATGATACGTCTCGATTATTCTAGCGTTTCAACCCCTTGAAACGCTTATTTTATTTAGAGGAACTCTTAACAATTATTTTGGATATATAAAAATTCTTAGTTAACCCCTTCCAAGGTAATTATATTAAATAGTTTAAAAAGCCTTGTTTATCCCGTTCCAAGACAATTATTTTGCTTTGTTTTGGATGTTTAGAAATTCTTAGTTAACCCTTTCCAAGGCACTTATTTTAGATAGTTAAAAAGCCGAATTGGACTCGTTCCAATGCAATTATTTTGGATAGTTAAAAATTCCAATTTATCCCCTCCCAAGGCAATTATTTTGGATAGTTAAAAATTCCAATTTAACCCCTCCCAAGGCAATTATTTTGGATAGTTAAAAATTCCAATTTAACCCCTCCCAAGGTAATTATATTAAATAACTAAAAATCCTACTTTTAACCCTTTCCAGGTCAATTATTCCAACTACCATAAACTTTATTTTTAAACAATTAAAAATCCTTACTTAACCGTTACAAGAACACAAATTTAATCTCTGAAGTTTGATCCCACATTATTTACATTTTCTTATATCACACACGAATATACTTATACTTCCTCAAACACGACATAAGACAGGAAAATTGTGTGTGGGTGGAGAAGCAGGATGAGATGGCCGTTTAATTTGACAAGATCACGTCGTTCAAGGGTTAAACACTTGTGCGATAGACCACAATAATGGCGTTGGGATGGTTGCCGGCACGTGCCAGCCACGTGAGTTTAGTGTTCCGCAAATAGGGAGGACTTTGTTATCCTTGCCGTTGGTCTCAGTTCAATCCCGTGTTCGATCCCTGGGATAGATACTATCGTCGAACACGGTGCCACGTGACGAGAGATGGGGGGAGGAAATTGGGGTGGCATTATCGCGACGCGAAGATGTTCACGAGCGATGCGACACGAAAAACCGGCCCCGATTAGCATCGCCCCCCTTCCTCTCATCGTTCGTTCTGCTCGTAAAGTCAACCAATCGCGTGGAAAATTGTGGGAAAATTATCTACTAATTTATCTCGATGGCCGTTAGTTAGGTTGATCAACAGGGGGATGAAATTTGAGGTATACGGCGTTGGTATCTTGAGTGATATTTTGGTGATGCTAGTATTTATTATATTGTTAGGTAAAGGGAAAAGAAACGTTGGTTTTTTTTTACACTTGGATGCCTTTTTCAAGTCAGAACAGCCAGAATTTGATAAAAGAAGTATAGAAAAGTTGTCTAAGTTGTGGGAAGATATTGTAAATAATCATGGAAATTATCTGCCGGAATAAATATTATGTACTTTTTTGTTTCTTTGTAAATTCATTTTTTCGCATTGAGGAAACCGACATTTCTTTTCGTTTCACTTGTTATAATAATAGTATTATAAAATTAGTATATTGTTGCGTTAATATTGTTATATATTTTGGTTAATAGGGGGACGAAATTTGAAGCGTAGGGCACTGATATTTTAAGAACATATGGATCCATCGTGGAAAGTATCTTATAATTAACACTAGAATTATCGACGTCCATACTTTTAAAATAGAAAGCAAAATATATGAAGGATGAAACATAAACGAACATATAGAATAATTCTGTACCTTGATAACAGCTAACTTATATTTCGACATTATCGTTTTAATAAATTTTGCAATTTAAAATAAGAAATCTGAAACAAGTCATTTTCCCCCTTTGTTAGTTCTAGTGTTAAATATTAATTCTAATTAAAAAATATTAAAAAATATTAATCAGTATCTTAATCTGTTCTATTTAACTCTAAAATTATACTACTTTCTAAACCTATAAAATCCTTATTAAATCTTCCACACAAATTATCGCTGATTTTAATTAACCTTTTCAACATTTCAAAACTATAGAATAATCGTAACAATATTTTGTACCAAAAATTTGCGTCGATAATCTTCAAAAAATGTTTCTATACTCAAACCAGTAACCGACTAAACAATCTAACACGATTACTAATTCGCCTATTTGTACCGATAGTGGAGCAAACACACAAAAAAAAAAAGAAAAGAACAGAAACGAAACTTCGTGATTGATGGAAGGTTGAATTACAGAAACGGAAAAGAAAACAAAAAAGAAGCAAAGACTTATCGAATTACCGTATAGAAAGTTGCACGAGTTTACGCAATTTCTAAGTAGATGAATAGGGGATATCGCGTGAAACGTGTACCTCCATCGAAGCAGAGGGTGGAGTGCGGTAAGCAGCTCATTAGAACCCTCCCCGCCAACTGGCCATTATTGCCTCGTTCCGTATTCCGTTACAAATTGCTTTATTAAATTAAAGTCCCACAACCCATACTGTTGTGACGACCCTACGCCCCTCTTTCTCCCTTTCCCCCACTCTCCTCCCTTTTCCTTCGTTTTGCATCCACCACTTCCCTTATGTGTCTGACCGCGTGCTACCGCTCGTCCACGATGCCTCTACGCTCTTGTCCTTCTTAATTACCCGGACTTATTTTTATAGAATACTTTTATCCCTCTTGCGTCTCGTTTCTACAGATTTCAACCCCTTTTGGTTTCGTGTTCTTGTTTCCTTGGATTTTAGTTAATTTTGCAGATTGTTCTAGGTCTTTTTTGTTTTTATTTATTTCTGAATTATTTGGGTTATTTTGTGCATACTATTATTTTTGATACAGTTTTTCAAAGGGGATTGAACATTTAGTGAATTTAGGGGGGAAAATATGGAGTTTCCAAAGGGGGCGTATTGATTTATTTTCGACAATTTTTGATTTTCGAAAGTAAAGAAAGTGAAGTTTTTGAAGAAGTTGAAAGAACAATGAATGGACCAGGTATCGTTGATTGAGGTTAAGAGACTTTTTTTTAAGTTTTATGTACAGTTTTTCTTAAAACAACGTTTTACGACTTTATCGACATGATTTTGAGAAAACTATTGTGCCGATTGGGTTCAAATTTGAAGAGATTATTCTGTGCATGTATACTTCTCCTTCGTACCTCGAGTGTAATTATTCATTAAAATTTAACCCCGTTTTTAAACAATTTCAGTTGTAAGAAAAGGGTGTTTTCTTATCGGGGGTGCAAGCTTTAGGTAGGGACCATAACTACAGCTCCATTTTACAATAAAATACTTGGCTTGTTGTTTTCAAATGTTCCAAAGTCCAGATTTCGTGTCGACAAGGCGAAAGCAGGGCTAACTTCAGGCAGCCAGATTACCAAGATATATATAAAAAATTATTTTTTATTTACTTTCGAACCTCTACCTTTATGTATAAAAATGTTAATATATGCAATAAATACATACTGACCCCTTAACAAATATAACAGTTTACATCGAATGGAAATCTAGCCAATAATTGTTAAGCGATACGTCAGCCACCGTGACATCCGAAATTTTCTACAATCAAATAATTGACAAAAACAACTATGAAATAAACCGCGGATAGCGTTAATATTAAGCTAACAATACTAGCTATCAAATCGAAAGGTTAAATTTGAAAATTAATCGACTGCCTCCTTAATAATCAAGCTTTTATCGTGTCCGACTACGTACGTCCGTTTTCACTGTGCCACTGAACGTGTCAACATTTCACGCAACCAAGAACGAATTCTCAGAGTCAATTCTCTAATATCTTAATTTCCTCAGGAATACAACAATTCAACTCTGACGCATCCATAAAAAAAAAAAAAGAAAACAAAATCATACGACAAGGGTTTAAGCTCCGTCCAGTTAATCGAAACCGGGACAAAAATGGTACAAACGGTTGGTCCCACGACGATCGTTGTAATCCTCCCAGCCTTGGAAGGCCTATCGACGTTACAGGTCGGCGTATAAAGCATAGATCGAACGATGTCTGGTATATTCCCTGCCGTAAGTCAGGTTACGAGAAAAAGGGAGAGTCGGTGGTAGGAAAATGCGAAACGAGAACAAACCCGGGAACGTCGTTGGTGCGATGCCACAGTTAAAATATTGCCAGAGTTATTCGCGTGAGTGTGGAAAGCCAAGGGTTTCCTCGGTCTGTGGCACAGGAGGGGGGGTGTTGGAAGGGGGACGGGTTTCCCGAGGGTTGATATTGAATATGATATTCCGTATCCGCCGCAGCGGACTACCGCCACGCTTTTACCCTCTTATTCGTCCCGCAGTGACATTCGTAGCCGAACGACGCTGAAACAACACACGGTTGCTCGTCCACGCCCTTCCACGCGTACTTACATCCTATCTTCGTCACCCTTCCTCTCTCCCTTTCGTCCCTCGTATCGCCATCTTTCTCCCTGTTACACGATCGTAGCCCTCCGCGTGCGTGCACCGGGGTCGGCACATGTGCCACAACAGGGCCTTCTGATGTATGCTCTCTCTCGGAATAGGGGATGCTTCTTCGACGTCACGTGTTCTTTCACTTTGTTTGTGATTTTTTTTTCTTTTTTATTTCTTTCTTGCCTCCTTTTTGCACCACCCTTAATCGTTTTTACAAATCGCCCGCGGGCCTGCGGTCTGGAACGAAATTGGGGGATGGCCGCGTGGTCGAGAATTCGATTTTGAAGACGGCGAGATGGACCTTGGATGGATACTTGTTTTGGGGTGGCGGAAGGTGAAGATGCAGGTATTATTTAAATAGGTACTGCAAGGGTTTTTAACACTTTGTTACATTTCTATCGAGGGTTTGTGGAAGTAAAATGGAAGTTAAATATTTATGAAATAGAAGGAAATTTTTGTAACGTTTAGTTGGTATTTTTTGGCGGGTTTGAATGATGATCAAATTTAAGATTTGTTTGACAGATATTTCTCGACGCATACGTAAAAAGGTGTGTTTTCTCAGATCTTGGTAGCAAACGTTTAACGGTACAACGACACGTGTTTTTTCGCTTCGGTCAACCGATTTCCTCGTCGCAAAAGCAAACACGAGCAGCTGTCAAATCTGTATAATATCGGTGGAAACGAAATATCCCCGGGGGTAGAAAAATATCTTGAGCCCTCTCATTGCCCTGGATCAATGTTTTCGATCCAATCTTTTTTTCATTTCAACATCCTCGTTTCTTTTCCGTGTTTCCCCGCTTTCCTTTTTGTCTCGTTAGGTCTCTATTTCTGTGACCATTCCTCGATCGAAGACAAACATCGATTTCTTCTATGTGCTTTGATAAATTTACCGTCTTTTGACATTTCTTTCGTTATAAAATTATTTAACATTCAACAAACTTCAAATAAAAGTTAAAAATAAAATGTACGTAGAAGGAACATCGAAAGTTGAAGTATGATTGAGAAATCTAGGTAAGGAACGAAAACTTACGTGTGTGTAGTCTTGCACGCCATGCCAGAGGATCGCTGACTAATCCCTGAAGACCTGGCCAATAGACAGCAGGATGCCGTGGTTCCGTTCTTTGTTGAAATTGCCCGATACCTGCACTCAAAGTGAATACGATATGAACAAAATGTATGTATTGAAAACATATTGTTGGATGACCAACACGACTAATCATAACACAACATCCTAATTTCGGTACCTAGTTCCTTGCTTATCCTGTATTTTTCACACTCTCCTATGATCGTTATCCTTACCGTTACTCATCCTTAAGAAAAGGAATATAAAAGCTCGGAAAATCCTAAGGGTGAGCAGACCTCAGTATTCACTGACAGAGTGCAGATCATAACTGTATAAATAAAACCTTTAATTTGTCAATTCCCTTCGCTCGGAATCCAACAATATTTCAAGAGGATCGATTCGAAATTATACATTGATGTTTTGTAGAAAATTTAAGATCGTACACGTGTAAATAATAATATTACAGTAGGATGGAAGAGCGGGAGATGATATTACGATATGTATCACCCTTAATATAATTCGGTATATCTTTCAAGATATAAACCGCAGCTCGACATTTATTGTGGCCACCGACAGTCCGATCACAACGGAAACTTCCGGTTCAGCAAAAACTAACCAGCTATCCCTATTCTGTTATTAACATTTCATCCCGTTACTTTCCAAGTGTTTTATGCATTGGATAATAAATGTCCCTAAAATTGTGTTCTGCACAACATTTTGCTGTGGCTTTGTAATTATTCATTTTCTGTTTTATTGACTGTTTGTGGTAATAATTAACACTTTGGCTGCCTCGTTAGGCGAAGCATTTATTCCTCCCAAATTTTACTTATTATTCTTACAATTTTTCGTAATTTCTGTTATTCAGAATTTGAAGTAATTAATACGACGATTTCTGATAATAACGCAAGCGACGGAAATTCAAGCGTCACCCATACATGGCTGACGTGGCAGTTAAAGTGTTAATAGATAGATAATAATTAATAGGTAGTAAATAAAATAATTATAGCTAATAATTATTAGTTAAGGCAGTAGGTAATAATAATAATTAGGTTTTATTTATCATATTTTCGACTAACTGACGATTACCGAATCAATTATCAAAATGAAACAAACTATAACGAACATAAACAGTATAATAATTATAAAATAAAAATTGGATTCTTAGAATATTCTGAATTCTATAGCCATCAATCATCTACGATAGATTATATGGGCATATAAAACCCATCAAAGACGATATTGTTGCGTACAGTTAGCTGTAATTCGTTGAGAAACGATCATGGTGTCACGACCACCTAACCAACCCCCTTTGAAAACCCCTCGCCTTTAACTCAACCAACGTATAAAACGTTATTTCCCAGTTTTAGTGTTCTATCGAGCGGTGTGCTTCGAGGCAGGAACGATCGTTACTCCTTTTGTCCGTTTAGTTGAAATCAAATAAAAATTTATTGGATCATAAACGACTGAAGGCTGCATACTCATCAACAAAAATATTCCGTATTATCCTCCACGCTTTCGGTGGCTACCAAGCTGACGATTCCATCTTCGAGATCCTACTTCAATTTTAATTCAACCTCTGGCTGAGATTTTTATGGTACTCGACCTATTTATGAGATAGAAGGGGGTTGAGAATTCTGGTTTTTTTTTTTCTTAG
Organism: Stelis phaeoptera; assembly: GCA_943735885.1. Taxonomy (NCBI): domain Eukaryota; kingdom Metazoa; phylum Arthropoda; class Insecta; order Hymenoptera; family Megachilidae; genus Stelis; species Stelis phaeoptera. The sequence continues at coordinate 13,408,625 of OX030932.1, read as the reverse complement.
ATTTGAACCCCTTTTCTTTTATCAAAGGGGTGTGTGCATATTTCGAGTTACAGCCATTCGATGGAAATTGCCGAATAACAATTAGATATACAAATATTGTATCACAAAATTTAAGAAATTTGTAGCCTGTTCGATGATTTGAAGTATCAAAAAATGTAACACGATTAGATTATATCGATTGACAGAAGTTATCTTACACTTTCAATTTTTCAATCGTCTATGGGTGATACTCGAATTTCTGTAGGAATCACTCACCCATTTAGAAACACTCAAGAGATAAGGATGTACTGTCAAAATACAGTAGGTGGTCATGTTATTAGGGACACTACTCAGATTTTTGGATTTTCCAGTTTAGCTGGATTTCTCAGACGAATAATCGGTTGTAGGTTTCTTATGTATTTTTTATTTCTATCTGTATTCTATTGGGGTCATAAAGACCACAAAAATGTAAGCAACACTATTAATTGTTTGTCATAGGAGTAATAACAGCTTCAATGCGTCGAGGTATGCTCTTTATCCACGCCTTTGCATTTTCTTGGAGTTCGGAGCAATATTCAAAACGACAATACAGCAAACCGAATTTTTTGACGAACGATAACCGAATGTGAAGAAACATCACATAATTGACAAGTGACAATGATACCAGTAGCAATAACAAATAGAACAAACCTTTGAAAACTACTTTGATTGTTCAAACAGTTGTTTTCAACTAGAAATTAGATAAATATCAGCACTGTTCCTAATAATTTGACCACCTATTGTAATAGATAATATTGGCAGTGCGAGAGGATATATTTAATTTATGGGAGTATTCTAAAATGTGAAATTTAAGTTGCAGAATATTGCAAATTAAGGGTAGGCATAGAGATAAACAGATTCTCAAATATTAGGTAAAGCGAAACGAAACGTCGCTTTTTTTAACACTTGGATTCCTTTTTCGGGACAATTAAATCAGCCAGAATTTGATAAAAGAGGAATCGAAAAGTTGTCCAAATTGTGGCAAGATATTCTAAAATAACCATGAAAATTTTCTGGCTGAATAAATTTTATCGCATTGAAAATTCTTTTCGCTTTACCTAATATTTACAACGCTTTTCCTCCGACACAGGGTATTTGATTTTTGGATGATTAAAAAATGCTTCGAGCGCGAACGGTTGATATCGACGATACGAAACAAGAATCTATGAGTGGCAGCGATGAAAAGATGATTCGTCGTAAAGATTGGTGTACGGGTGAATCGTCGTAACACCCTATTCATGGTGCACCGTGTAGAAACGTGTAACCCGCCCCCGAAGTAAAATGGGCGAGCGATGCATGTCGCGCAATACGGAGCGCGCAGGTTCGATACGGTATCCGTGTGTTCATTCAGCCTCCTCTTGCTACCAACCCCCGTTGCATCTGCTTTCGCGATAATTCACCGTCGACTTCTCCATAACCGAAAGGAGTTTAACAACCCCATTCTCTGATCCACCGAATAACCAAACAATCAATGCACAACTAAACCTAAACGTGTCTATGATTTTCGAAAGTCTCGAAGAACCCGTCCCTTTTTGGAACATTCAATTACGCAACCGTCAGATTGTGACGTAAAGTCTCCAGTTTCTAAAACAAATTGTAATAATTTTTATATTTATCTTTTAACAGCGTTGCAATACCTTTTGGTTCTAATTAAACGTCGAAGAATTATTTCTGTTGATTCCTAAATGACGAGCAGGGATTTTTTAACCCTTGAACACTGGGTGCAGAATATGTATACGTTGTATCGTTTTCGGGGGTGTGAAAGAAATTGATATTGAACGATTAACCCCTTAAAGCCTACTTCCGTAATATTACGTTTGACGTTTACTAATGAAAATTGTTTTCTTTATTAAGTTTCCTATTGTATCATTTAAGTATTAAACATGGGAGAAATTAGGGGATGAATAATTAAGGAATATGTTTATGTGATTACAACCAAGAATTAATAGAAATTGTTCTTCGTCGAATTTAAATATCATTCAATATCTCAAGTACCAATGATAATTAATACTTCCTCTGTCCGAAAAAAATCAAATAAAATTAAAATTAAATATAAAAAAAAATTAAATTCATTTTATTATCACAATATAAGTAAATACAAATAATTTTAGTGTAATGAAAATTTAGTTAAAGTGAGATTCAGCCTTGTTGAATGGTTCTTCTGAACATACTTTTGTATACTTTTCAACTAATCGACCCTCACGACGAAGTTTTACCTTATTTATATGAGGAATTTTATAAGAATTTCCCCCTCCTATCAACATAATGCTTCGATTTGGCATCTCTTCTTTGAAAATCACGTTATCTGGGTTAAAATTTTCCATTTTGAAATTACAACCGTGACTATTTTATTTTTCTTAACACGTTGGCTGGCACGGGGGTCACCGGTGACCGGCACCCGAAATTTTTTACAATCTAATAATTAACAAAAGAAATGACGAAACGAACCACGGATAGCGTTATCGTTAAGCTAATGATGCTAGCTATCGATTTGAAAGGTTAAATTTGAAAATTAGTTGATTATATTCTTAATAATTAGGATTTCAACGTGTCTGACTACACACGTCCGTTTTCACTGTGGCAGTTAACGTGTTAAAAAAACTAATTGTTGGTCTTCGAATTCCAACTTAACTCAAAAGCTAAGCCTGTCAAATGTGTTAGGTTATTTAATTCTAAATAATCTAAATTCTAAATAATCTAAGATTTTCTTTCAAATCGTTTGTATATCAAAATTCGATTGATTCGTGTGTATTAATAGCCACAAGGTCGTTGTAAAAATGGAAGGAAATTGGAGGAAGATGATGGTGGTTGAGCAACACTGTAGACCGTATAAAATTGTTTTCCTTCCAATAAAAGAAGAAATCTTCGGCGTGGCACCCGTAAAAGCTAGCAAGGGGGGGAAGGGAGGATTCCCGAAAGAATCTTTCGCGATTTATATCCGAGTGCCGTGCCACTTTTGTCCGTGGCGGACGTTCAAATATCTTCAGGAATCGTGGTCATAATTCGCAATAATGGAACCCGGGTATAGTTCGAAAAGAGCCGCGTTCCTCTTTTGCGACCATTGTTTAAGATCTCTCCTCGTTTCTTACTATCTCGCCCCTCTTACTGTTTCTCCAATTTCTCCTTCTTACAATCCTTCTCTCATCTAATTCCTTTCTCGTCGGTCTTTTTCTTCTTTTGTACCGTGAATCATAGGCGTTTCGAGAAAAATCTTGAAATTAATTTGAATTTCGTATTTTGAATACCATGTTGTTGTGTGTTTGATCGATATAAGGAATTTGATAGAAATTTGATACTCGTTTTACGGGGGATTGTAATAGTATAATTTAAAGTAGTATTTATTTAAAGTTAACGAATAATAATTTCTAATTAAAGTAAGCAGCATTCGAATTCATAATCTTCTGGTATATTTATAATTATTTAATTATCATACACAGGTAATTATTTATATTTCTCTGTGGAAGAATTGGAATTATTTTGAGGCAAAATAGCGTGTTGGATTGACTAAAATTAATATTTATCGAAATTGGTTTCATAGGGGAAACAGTATAATAATGGGAGTAAATATTGAAACTGATAACGCCAGTGATACGAACAGTTATGATAATAGTGATAATAGAATAAATTCTGTAATACGAGGGGGCGAACAAGAGAATAAAGATAAAAACAAATTAAATTAGTTTCCTACAAATACACGTGATATCTATTAAACAAATTTCAATCTTGAATCATATATTCTGAAATGAACATTTTGTAACCAAATTTACGTAAACGCCGAATACGATAATTAACGCTTTGGTAAAATTAAGAATGAATAAAAATTACTGAGAAAACTATAATAATTTTCGAAATATCGTTAATTCTTGAATCAAAATCAGTACATAACACGATGAATAAAAATACAGATAAAATTGACACGCAAGGGGATATAATTATCTAATTTCTCCTGAAATCTACTTAAATTGTAATAACTTGAAGGACCCGAAAAATCTGACCTTGCCAGTGCCATCCAGAGCCTAATTCATGAACTCATGAACCCCGGTCACGTGCCTCCCTCGTTCATAAAATGTGTTTAGTATTTCTATGCCTCTCACTTTGACGGCAATGCCACGAAATTTATAGTCGTTCCTCTGTGTCCCATTAATAATAAACGCTTTAAGCCGTTCGATGAAGATCGAATCACCCTCGGTTCTCACACTCGACAATACAATGCGTCGTTGAAAATGACTGCATCAGGATCAATTCTCTTTGAAACGAATAAACACGAACACGAAGCGTCGGAAGTGGTATCCTGTAGAATCCTTTCGGTACGAACGAATAATTGTTTATAATTTGTGGGAAATTCTGGGGTATGATTTATGAGTAATAATATACTCCGAATAATGAAGTATAAACAAAACCAGCGGAATTATCAATAAACGTAACTGAAAATCGCTTATTGATGACATTCTTGTTTCACAAAACTTCCATTTTCTCATCCGTTAACGCCAATCGTAGTTAAAGGATTAAATATCTCACTTTGATCAATCAAATACCCAATATCCTTTATCAAAGCAAAAATATGTAATTTCTATACTCCATTTTCATCTTAAAATCATTGTGTCGCCATTTGACAATAAACCTACAGTTAATCCTCGTATAACAAAGCGTTCCTACAACACATCCTACAACATCCCCTTACAAAACAATAGATTTTGTAGAAAAAGTTATTTAATTATTTATAAGAAGAAAATAATATAATATCCAATTTATTTCGTGCCATCCAGCCATCTTTTGTGGAACCCAAATAGCGTGTTGTACGAGGGTTACCTGTATCAACGATGATGTTTAAACGTCGCAAGGAGGAGACAATGGAAGATGGGATATCAACCGATCCCTTTACCGCGGGTTTCGGTTGTGTGCTTTGCGCAAGGATCAGTATCCCTCGGGCAAGTTGGCCACCGTCGTCAGGTGGTTAACCGGAAATACGCTAACTTCGAGACTCGACGCGTTTATATCTAATTCGGTTAGGCGAGTTTGCGATGCGGAATCGATTCCGACCCCTCGCCGGCCGAACGGTCTCCTACACCCTGCTTTTCAATCAACGATACTCCAAACAGATTCTCAACGTATCAATCCTTCGTTTTCCTTTAAAAACTTCGTTTCCTTCACGTTTCATTTTTTTTATCTTTTTAACTTTTTGCTAGTTTCATTTAAAGATAATTGTATCTATCATTGGTAACAGAATTGTAATTGTTCTTATAGTTTTCTTGGATCGTGAGTGTTAATTGAGATTGATATTCTGTTCTGTCAAAATTAATTATATTTTTCATTTGCAACAGAACTGTGATTCCTTTTTAGATTTTTGTTATTCGTGACAAGTTGTCAAGTGTTCTCTTAATTAATACCGGTATAAAATTAATTTTGAATAACAACTATGATTGATTTCCTACGTTTTTAATTATTCTCTTCTATAATTAATTATGATTCACAACGACACTAAAAAGTTATTTTCAATTTTCTTTTTAAAATTACATAATATTCTTCATTTATGATACGTTCTTTTATCGTTTCTTATTTTGTTTCTCCGGTCCATGCTAAAATTTGATTACATAGCAAATTCACGCGCGAGAACTAAACTCGATACACGATTAATTACGATTGGTAAATGGGAGCCGTGATGGGAGGGGAGGTGATGGAAATTGTTTGCAATTCACTTTCGTTTCATTAGTAAAGCGACACGAACGGTTTTCGTAAATAATTGCCGCTTTAATCATTTTAAATGCACAGGTAATCTGGGATCAAGTTCAAGATAGAGCCTCCCCCGACAGTTACAGATTATACTTGTGCATAGAACAGCCCTGTATTTACCCAACAATTAATATCCTTTCGAAATAATTAGACGGAAGTCTCCGCTGTTCTTTCTTCGCAAATTCGAATATCCAACGTTTGATTTCAGTCAATTTGAAAAATATGGAAAATCTTCGAGTAAAACGTTAGAAAATTTTTAACGCGTTCAATGATTTTTAAGTTATTTTATCTTCGATAAAATTGAAAGGTTTATCATTCGATTCGAGTTGTCAGAAACATTAAATTGAGGAAACGGAATTGCGAATAAACGAAGATGAAATAAAAATTGAATGACAATTCGAGTTATGATTTTTCAGAGATCGTTACACAAAAAGTCGAATAAATCCGTTTCGCAAACGGTGATCATTTTTATTCATCGACCGTCGAGACGATTGTTCATACTCCCGTTCGAAATTTATAATTCGAACGGGAATTTTTACGTTTTATCGAAATTAATTCGCATGAATTTTTATGGAATTTTGTTACCGGTGCGAAATGTTAATCATTCAAGCTTTTGACCGATTTCCATGCAATTTTGTTCCATTCTAATTCGTATCCATTTAAAAAAATAACAAAATAAACGAATGAAATGTTTAAATTTTACTTTTCTATGGAAAGCAATAATATTTTCCAGGATAATATTTTGTGGTTACAATTCTTATCTATTTTACAGAAAACAATTAGTTACTTTAGCCGTATGTTAAATTGTTATCACAATTTTTATTCCAATTATTAATACACTATATTCTCCCGAATTCGAAAGAAGAGAACATTCGGTATACCATAAAAAGACACAGATAAATTGATCTGTATATAAGTAAATACACAGACTCCGATGATCGAACGCAAAATTCATCCGCTATAAACTTTCTCTGTCGATATTTCAAACATAAAACTCGAAATCGAACGTGTCCATCCTAATATACACACATTGTATGTTTATTCAAAGATTAGCAATAAGAAACAAGGAATATTACTCTGATATTTTCATCTTGCAACTCGATAACTTGAAATTTTTCCAAAATATCACTCTTTTATTGCCAAATTGATATCAATCTAAAAATCAAAATCACATTGACTGCTGTCCGTGCAGAAATAAATCAATCTGGTTAAATCTTGACACAGTAGTTTTCTAAGTTTCACAGGTAAATAATGTTTAAAATAACAATACATAATTTGGAAAATGGAATTAAAATAGAGCGAAAGATTGAAATTATACCGTAGCTGTCTCGATGGTTCGTTGTTCAAAGATAAAAGTTTGCTCCAAGTAATTACCCCTCACGATACTTTCTCAAAAATTTATAAAATAAGTTGGCCTGTCCAGTGAATGAACATAATTCGTGTTAAACGAAAAGATAATGTTTATAATCCTTTTTCATGTTGAAATTTATAAAGTAATTCTCCTGTAATTTTACAGATGTCTCGCTAAACCGATTATCTTTTTATCTTAAATTCAGCACCCACGTATTCAAGGTGAATATTGTTACCGTATTTTGCGGTGGTTCGATGGACCTATCATACATTTATTTGTATTATCATATAGCTTAGAGATACTTTGCCCCCCCCCCCCCCAAAAAAACAGTATTCATTAAAACACTGTAACAATGTTTAACAGTGTTTACATCCATTCATTGGTTATTTTGCACATTTTTCACTAAATCCTATGCCAGATTTTTAACACGTTGACTGCCACAGTGAAAACAGACGTGGGTAGTCAGACACGCTGAAATCTTAATTATTAACAGTACAATCAACTAATTTTCAAATTTAACTTTTCAATTCGATAGCTAGCATTATTAGCTTAATGATAACGTTATCCGTGGTTTATTTCGTCATTTCTTTTATTAATTATTTGATTGTAAAAAATTTCGGGTGCCGGTCACCGGTGACCCCCGTGGCAGCCAATGTGTTAACGAAGGTTATAGCTATAAAATATTGATAGCATAATGTTCTGAGATGTTTGACCGTAATAACAAAATAGTTCAGTTATACTAATAGTATTCAGAAAATTGAATAAAGAGTTTTATAGACATGCAGCTGAAGTGTTCATTCGCTGGACAGGTCATCCTACCTATCTCCAATCCAACTATTATTATATCTTCCCAAACACCGCCATTGGATGGTTAATTAATGACGGGACACCTTGGTCCAATTAACCCATTTCTTCCCAAAGTAAAAATTGTGAAAAAATATGGTATTTTGTCATCGATTTCATTTTAAAATAATTGAAATAACATTATAAATATTAAAAACACGTAATGTTGCGCTGGCGCAACGTTGGGAGTTTCCTTGTAAAAACATAAAGAATTTGTATTATTTCGATCACATGCTTTTAACATTGTTGATTATATGAAAAAACTGACCAAAGTTGATGACATCATTCATGAAATTTTGAAAAACACTCTCTGTAAAGGTGAACCTGACATGTCGACATGTTTTCAGCAATTCATTTTTTTTTTCACAAAGCGTTAGATTAATTGTGAAATATAAACACATAGACAGAGAGCTTGTGAATGCCTTTTGACACGTGCATGATGAATTTTGTATAATAAATTCATTTTGAAGAAACGGGTTAATCCTTCCACTACGTTACAATTTAACGAACATTACCAACAACCCACATTATCCGCTAAACAATACGATATAATTATTCGTCTTCAAGAAACGAAGCAGAAGTAGTACTAATAGAATTTAAGAGAGTCGTCGATGACGTATGTTGAACGGGTTGCGTGGACAACTTAAAAACGACCATTCCGTGGAAGTAAACAAATAAAAAGCATGAAATACGAACCGGAAGAGGCGGTGAATCCCGCGTGCATGCTGTACCGTGGCGCGGTCATATGCTGAGGATGAGGTGTCGGTTGCAACGCGGCATGGGTCGCCGAAACTGGTGCCTGAGGATGCGTGGCCGCCGGTCGCGAAAGTATCGTGTCGATCCCGTGCGGATTGCTCCCGACGGAAGTGATCGACGTGGCCGGACTATGTTTTCCGCTGCCGGTTGGCGAGGATTGTCCTTGGGTGATGGTGGACAACGGCACGTTGATCCTGGGTAGCTGTATACCGGTTTGTTGTTGTTGTTGTTGATGATGAGCCTGATGCTGTTGTTGTTGCTGTTGGTGCTGCTGGTGCTGTTGTTGTTGTTGATGGTGACTTCTCTCCGCCATCGAGTGAAGAGCCGCCAGGGGTTGGCTGGCCAGCATGCTGCCACCGGCGGCGCTCAAATTCAGAAATTGGAGAACATGAGGAGCCGCTGCCGCGTGAAAATCGTGCAACCAGGGAGGCCTGGGCGGTGGTGGCGAGTGGCTGGACGTCGGGGGTGGCGAACAAGAGCCCAGTGAAGAACCGGCCGAGGAACTCCTGTCGCCCTCCAGGTGGCTGTTCCGTCTGTGAGCGTCGCTCAGCGACATGTTATCACCTGGTTGTCCTACTTCAGGGCTTGATCGCGACTCCGATTCGGTGCAGGCTTCACCGTTGTCGTTGCAAGTCTTGCCGCTATTGTTGTTGTTGTTGGTCAAAGAACACACCATCTCGCACCACGCATAGTTCGGCAATGAGCGGAAAATCTTGGCGAAGATCCTGATTCGACGGCGACCGATTGATCACGAAAAAGGATTCTGGACACTCGCTCACTGATACACAACAGACATTCTGTCACTCACTTGGGGGACCCGGACGATCCACGGAGTTTAACCCCGATCACTGTACCGTCGATCCATCGCGTCGAAGCACCACGTTCAATCCCGGCTCTCCGCCACCCGGAGGGCCTAATCCAGCCGCGATCGATCCAGGAGCCGGGTCGAGGAACCACTGTAGCCTGGAACAAGTATCCTGCGATCGTGCAAACGAGGAAACACGAGGAAAGACACGAAGAACCGGGGGGAGGGGGGTCGCCGAGTGACTCGCCTGGCCAAGTGGTGTATGCGACTGGGGTGCATCGGGGAGCGATTCACTCTCCCGGCATGGTCGTGGTTCGGTTCGTTTCGTGTCTACGAGAGTGGCTCGGGTTCGGGTTCGGGTTTGAGCTACGCGAAGCGCCGATAGGTCGACGCTGGTTGCCCGTCCATCCGTAGAAGGCTATGGATTGGCGTGGAAACGGTGGGTCGGCTGCACGTCGAAGGGCGGTTCTGCTCCCGGATTGGCCGGGCTGGCTCGTTCCTCCGAAAGAAGAGGTGTTTCGGGCGGGGCCTCTCAATCTCGCGTTAGCTTCTTGTTAAGCGTCTTTCATTGTGTGTTTAAATTCGTAATTTATGATCCCGACTGAATAAAACAAGAACTCGCTGGTTCGCTTACTGGCTGGCTGGTTGGCTGGCTGGATGGCTAGCTTGGCTGGCTGGCTGGCTCTGGAGCTGTTTGGCTGACTGGCTCCTCTAGTTTGCTCGACAACTGGGCACCTCTGTACGACTATGGTGACACTACCGCCTCGATAACTTCCTTGCTTCCTTGCTTCCTTTCCAAACCACCCTCCTCTCTCGTCCCTTGGCTCTTCATCTACATCACTATGTATCCCCGTATCTCTTTCTCGGTTACTTTCCACCCCTTCGGACACCCGTCTACCAGCTAGCTGGCTAGCTAACCAGTCAAGTACGCGTAGCCCCGAGCAAATCGAGTTATTTGCTCCCCGATGCTCCATTTGGCTTGTTACACGTATGGCGATGCACGTGTCAACGAGAATTCGGTTACTTCGTTCCGCTAAAATCATCTCTTTACGGTATGACGTAACTAATGTCGGATCAAGTTAACGGGGCTGGTTTGGTTGGCTGCCACCTCGACTTCCGCCGATCTAATGATCGCCATACACCGAACCTTTCGCCCTTTATCCACCCTGCGGATGAATAATTTATTGTTACTCTTAGCCGTTCGTTCTTTTACATTTTATCCAGCTTCCTGTCGGCTTAACGCTTTGCCGATGGGAGACACTCTGGACGGAGTAAAGGCTGCACCTTTCTTTTAGTTCAATTGTCTTAACTAACATTTTTCAGTATTTGAATAAAGGCAGATTCTTGGTTTGAAGCGGTAGGATATTTTAACACAATGGGCGTGGATATAAATTACATTTAATATCAGGTTTTATAATTTTCGTAAATTAAATTCATATTCTGGAAATGCATATTCTGGAAAACCATTTAAATTTGGAAATTCAGAACAGGATTGAAATGTTTGATTCACTGAAATGTGACTCAAATATGTTATTACGATGACGAGTTAATACCCCAGTGTATCGACCGTCGCGTCGTATAATAAATGTCGTCTTATTTAAACAGAGGATCCGACAGATTATTTTCCGTAATCAAACGTTGCTATCGAGGAGCATCGTAAAAACCTGCCATATGCCGTGTCCTCATGAAGCATCAAGTCCCACTTTTATCGCGTATCATTGTCTCTGTATTACTGTATCGCGCTGTATCGTGGCCGTTTAATACGGATTATTACGATAACCGGTTGCTAAATAGATTCTCATCGATTTCGATTCAAATATTCCGCTCAAATATCCGATACGCGACGCTTTCGATGATACTCAATAATTATTAATCTACCACAAAATTGGTATTCTATTCATTTTTCAAGCTAGCAAATCGAAAGCTAAACATCTGAAAATTAATGAGGGTTATCGGTAATTAATGCTGTCGATTTACCATCGTCGAATAGCTAAATAAAAATTAAGGAAAACTCGAAGTAGTATTGATCGTATACTAATTACGAGGGGTAGCAAATGACCATTTTTCACCAATTTTCTATCGCCAAGTCTCTAAATAAAAATAGTTAAATAATCGACATAGTATTAACACTATGCTAATTACGAAAAGTAACAGGTGCAAAGCGAAGAAATTGAAAATTAGAGCAATATATTATGGGGAGTTACCAATTTACTATCGTCGAGTCCCTAAATAAAAATTGTTAAGTAATTGAAATCTATGCTAATTACGAAAAGTAACAAGTGAAAAGCTAAGCAACGTCGAATCTCTAAATAAAAATAACTATTATACTAATTACGATGAAAAATTGAAAACTGAAACGCTCTGTTAAATTGGTTTGCCAATAACTAACGCCACCAATTTACCATAATCGAATTCCTGAATAAAAATTACAGAAAATCCAACATACCACTAATACTATATAAATTACGTAAGGTAGTAATTAGAAATTGATACAGTGCCCCACGAATTGTCCGTGTTTAACAATTACAAGAAAAGCAGTCAGTTTATGAAATCGATTAATTTGTAATCAAATAATCGTCCTTCATCTTCACTGCTGGTGAAAAATCATCGAAATAACCATGGATCAAACGAGCCAATGAATAGCCAGAAGTTTCTCATCCCTTAAACAGTTCATTCCAAGCTCGGCTGGCAATTTAAAATCCATTTGGTGGATGGTTGTTCGCTCGACTCACGTATGTAACCTAACATCCGTTCCCTGTCCCTTTTGTAATTCGAAAAAAATCGCGTTCCAGCCGTCGTAATCCGCGTACGAGGTGGCAACTTGGAGCATAAATTTCTCGTTAAGAACTAGTCCCATCGTTCGGTTTTTATCTCGTTCCTATGGAAAGTCATTATACAATACACCATCCGTGTGGGGCCCTCTAACGCCCCCACATCTTTTCTGTGTTCCTTTCACCGTTGGCCTTTCTGTTTACAGTAAAATTACCAGGTTATTCAACAGTTTACACTTAAAACATATAATTCTTCCAACGAAACAATATATATATGAAAAAATTGCCGAGTAACAAAATCACAGATTAAACATCGTAAGAAGTTTTGATAACGTCTTTTTGTGGATAAAAATTGTCAAATAGAAAGGGAATTTTTTGATTATAATGAAATATAAAATTACAGGGTTGAAATTTAACGGGTAAATTTATTTTATTAACAATTTAAATAATAATATACGTATATATATATCGAGATGATGTGGAATTGAAGTTGTCATGGAATTTCATTGCGAATTTTCTGAACGGTCCAATATTAGCGACGAGGCGGAGGGTGCAATAAAATCGTGCAAATTACATCGTCACGTTGATCAGTTGGCAATAAAGCTCTCCAGCTCGTCGGTTCGATTAATCGACTGCCGGCATTAGGTCTTCCGGAACAATTGAAACGCTTAACGAATGCCCGAATTATCAGATTCCATTGTAGATCGAAACATTAATCCCGTGCGATTGAGACATATGTATTTTTGAAAAATATAAGCGATTGTAATTCTCATTTTTATATTTGACAGCTGACTCGTCTTGTAATGTATCGGCAAAGAAATTGAATCAATAATTAATGAACGTTTACAGTTTATTTAATTACCAGAAATGAATAGCAATGGAGTAGAAGTATTAGTCGTAAAGAAAAATTGTTATTTATTCAATTTTAATACAAAATATATGCTCGAAGTTGCCAAATTTTCTATAAGTACTATTATACAAAAAAGATATTATCACTGAATTTTTGTCCCCAATCCAGTAACAGAAATTTTGCTTCGAAACCGCCCAAATGATTCGCCAATTTAATTAACTATACAGTTAAAATGTTAGAATAACCACGATATGAATCTTACTTTCGCAACAGTTTAAACAGCAACTACGATTCAAAGCATACACCAAATCGCATGAATAATAATAAACCGTGCAGCTAACAGAAACAAGAAAGCTCACCGAAAACAACCCCTCCGTTCATATAACAACAAGGTGGACGATAAATCAGTCCCCGATGGAGGCTTAAAAACGACCACGGTAAAAGGTTTGGTCCCTCTGTCCAACGAAGAGCCCATAACGCACAAGGTACATCGTCACCCCCTTATTTCTCTTTTCTTTTCTTTTTTTTTTTTTTGTTCCTTCTTCTCCACTGAGATATATTTGTTTCGAAGTCGAAGAACGACGCAAAGAGAGAGGGATCTTGTCACGAACCAAGTCCACCAAAAGTTTACGAACGATTCTCGCAAAAGTTCCAACGTCTACGACGTGATCATGAGATTCGTAATCGCGGGTCGAATATAAATTCCCTCCTCTGAATATTCCGTTGTTGCTGGACGCATCTGTTAGATTCGATATTCCCTGTCTTCGTATATCCCTGCCTCAGCTTTTCCAGGGGTGGGCTAATTTTTCATACAGCCCTCGGAATTGCCTTTCGAAACGTTTTCAACAAGCTCGCACGACCTACGAATTGCAGTTTTAGGGAGACCTGACTATTTCGATGACTGGCATTATACGTTTCCGTTCGTGTTCGTCCATTCAGTTGTGAAGAATGAACGGCTTTTAACACCTTTTGAATGTCGTCTCTCTCTTATCTGGGAATTGTCAATCATTTCGTTAAGAATGATCTTAAGTTCTTTAAAAATAATAATAAGTTCTTAAAAATATAATATCGAGAAGTTTCCGAATTCCTCGAATTTCGAAACTCCTAAAAATATAATATTCCACTCTTACTTAACTCCTAAAAATACAACATTCGATCGTATTTCGACTTGAACACTTATTTCTTACGAAACAAAATTTGATAAATCGACGTATCATTTATTTCTATCGTTTCTGTGCCCGCCTCGTCCCCCAACCGGTTACGCCAATGCACGAAAGCGATAATTGAGCCAGCTTAGCGGAGGGGAAACGGTGTAAGGTGATAAATGCTGGCTAATTTTACGCATCATCGGTTTTTATTAACGGCCGCAGAGTGTCGTACACGAGCTCGGGCGACGGAAAAAGGCGAATCGAACGAAAGTGTCGGACGGCTCCGGGGCCCCGTAGAAATCAGTTTACAGGGAGGGGGGCAGCCAACCGGCGGCCATTGTCAACCGATCATTACACGCCGATGATTGCATTATATTATCCGTGCCAGCGTAGATCCTTTTGGACATCGGTGATCCGTGTCATCGTTGTTCCACGCCAGATGATGGAATAACCATACAGTTAGGTCACTCGTGTCCTATCTCTTCTAATTTTTCCTACGTACCTTTCTCTTTTTTTTTTCCTTTCTTTCCCGTCACGCTTTTTCTACCTCCGTCGTATTTAAATCGTATAATCGTATATACGAATTCAGTTCCGGTAATGCGATCGGAAATGCATAGCTCCATACAGGGAGGGGGACAAAAATGGTATTTTCATACCTTATTTATCATCACGAGTCTACGAAGTTTCAATTATTCAGAATTCATGTCTAACACGTTGACTGCCACGGTATCCGAAATTTTTAACGATCAAATAATTAACGAAAGAAATGATGAAATAAACCGCTGATAACGCTAATATTAGGCTGTCGAACTGAAAGATCAGATTTGAAAATTAATTGGCTGTATCCATTCATAATTAGGACAATTTAACAGTAATTAAAGATTAAGAGGAGTAAACCTTAATCTTGATTTTCTCTTTGTGAGTTGTGGTGTTAGGTTTTCGATAAATAAATTCGGAGGTTCAATGATTTAGGGACGCTTGATAAATCATAAGATGCATTTACGAGGATATAAATCTAGCCGATATGAGTTTGGTATTGGATGGAAGATTAAAACGAAGAAATTGAGACGTTTGAGCGTTCATGAAGGCGGGTCTAATGGGACCCATTCCGATGAAAGTGGCGATGCGTAACGAAACCGGTGACACCACTGTGAACCCCGATAATGCGATGATCTTTCCGGGGACAATATTAATGAAACTCTATCCAATCGTTGCCTAATGCGAAAATCGATAAACGAGCACAAGGATCATCTATTTCATCCATGAAACTTCGTTACATTCTAATCGAATTTGATCCGGTATATATCTCAGTAATTAGGTTTCTTACCCTATTGGAGTGACAGTTATGTGCAAAGGGGTGAGTTTCATGAAACGTTTTAATTCTGTTTTTTTCTTTCTTTTTTTTTAGGTAGTAAATTAGTAGTTAAATTGTGATTAATTATATTTGAATTATTAGTACAGTAATCGATGTATTTTGAGAGGAATATATTTTACTGTAATAAACACGAATGATATTTTTTATTGTACTTCCAAAATGAAATTTCCAAAATTTGACGTAAAAGTGTTTCATCACAACTTAAATTTGATTTCTAAATTCCATTCGAATCTTCCTTCAATTTCAATTTCAGTGGTTATAGAAATACTATATAGTATGATAAATAAATATTAATTCAATAAATTCTTCCACCTACCACTTCCAAAAAAAAATTCAGATTTTCATCATCGTTCCTGAAAAGTATGTAGTTTCATCGCTGATCCCAAAAAGTCAGTATCCAGAAGCCAGTTCTTGGACTGAAGATGACCAACGACTCTTAAACTCGTTCACCGACCAAAGAAGGATCAACAAAAGAGGAACTGAACCCACGATGAAAAAAATAAGAAAAAAAAAAAAAGGTATAAGGAAACAAAAATTCCAGTCGGCCGTATAATAGGCTAATTATAATTACCGTCTCCGAGCGTGGCTACCTGCTATTCTGTGATCCGAGTTAAGCCGGAAACAGAGGGAGTTGAATGGATGATTAATAACGATGATGCTCTTCTCTACCGAGAAAAGACGCGAAAGAAGTTGACCGACAACGAAACAGAACTACTACTAGAAGGTAGAAGCATTGGCGTAAGTTTTTATCTAGAGGGGGAGGTCAGATATCTTAGATTTTCACAGGTATACCCTTAGTTACGTTTCTGACGTGATATTTGTGATAATAGCTGAGATGCTTTTAGTTGACATTAGAGTATATTTGAATAAATTTTGAGTAATTTGGATAATTTGGTAATTTAGGAATTTTGGGGATTTAGGGATATAGGAATTTATTATTTTTGAAAATTTAGGAATTTAGGAATTTAGTAATTTAGTAACCTGGCGATTTGATAATTTGGTATTTTGGTAATTTTGGAATTTTGGGGATTTAGGGATATAGAAATTTAGTAATTTAGCAACCTGGCGATGGCGATTTGATAATTTGGTATTTCGGTAATTCAGGAATGTGGCAATTTGAGAACTTAGTAACTTAGTAAGTAAATAATTTTCAAATAATTCAATTATTCAACTATTCAAATTTGAATGCTATACTTACAGATTAAAGGGCGTCATTCCACGTTCTACAAACAGGGGATCCATCCTGATCTCTACTTATCTCCCCACAAATTATCCCTACCAATTGGATAAAAGAATACCAAATCATTTATATACCTTCAATTATATCACACCTTCCAATTAATACCGACTCATCAACCAAACTTACCCAGTTACGCCAATGCTTAAAAGGACTAATTCTGTTTCGAAAAGTCGTACACGGGTCGATCGTTGGCGAAGGATCCCGGTGTTACACGCACACCCTTCACGTCCCTGTGAAACTATTTCATTGACCAAATTTAACGCTAATACTGTCCAAATACGACAGCGTTCTTTGTTGGTTCCCTCATAAAGGGGGGCCTTCGTGGCACCGAAAAAGGTACAGCTGCCTTCGATTCGTGAGGGCCCTGACAAACAGGCTTAACTTTTTCTCTATCTCTCTCTTTCTCTCTCTCTCTATCCTTTTTCATTCTATCAGTCATTCACTGCAGTCAAGTGAGAAAGACAGATAGAAGGAGAAGGGGGGGGGAGGAGGGTTTACAGGTTCGAACATTATGTGTCGGGTCCATTCACACCGAGGATATCTGGTGCCCGGTGGCGACGTTTACTCTACTCAAAATCTGCTTTTACCTCGCTTTGCATGCGCTTATCATTTGTCAAGATTCCACTTCTTCTTCTTCTTCTTCTTCTTCTTCCTCCTGCGATAGAAGAAAGATTCATTTGTCACCGATCCGTAAAATAAAGACGTATTCTGGACCGAACTTATCCCTGGAACACTGTTTCTCTTGATTCTTCTGTTTCTTGGCTATCCTCGATCTTTTAAATTAACGTTTTGCTACGAATCTATCATAATTCCTTCTCAAAATCAATAGAAATTCTATTAAACATAAATTGTTGTAACTTCCAAAATACTTTAAATATCGGATTCTACTTCTTCAAATACGAATATTTGTGTGCATCTGTGTCGGCTCAGAATATATTTCTTTTTATTTAATATCGCATAACAATACGGTACTGCGTTCTTTCGTCCACTCAAAATTATCGAACGTACCTACGAATACAGAATGTGATTTATATAAAAACAACCCCCAAACGGATTTTTCATCGTTACCTAAATAAAATTCTTGGTATTTTGCAATTCGGGGATGATTTTATACGTACCATTTCGCCTTGTACGTTTGGCGCGAAACGAATGTAAAAATAAACGAGATCGAGAACGAAGTAAACAGGGTTGTTGAGGATATAGTCTGAAATATGCAAATGTCGGTGTGTGTAGTAACGCGAAGGGATGAAGAGGGTTGGCCGCGTGATTCCGGACAATTCAAATCTTTCGTTGGTAAGCGTCGCGAGGGTGGTCCCTCTTTTCCTTCCTTTTTTTTTTCTCTCGAATACGGTGATTTACCATGAAATTTTACGGGAAAACGGGGGAAAAAAAGAAGAGGGTTAAGGAGACTCTTCTTCTCGACATTCATTCGAATGAAGACGTTCTTGAATATTATGGAGACGTTTAAATCTTTTGCAAAGAAAGAAATTACAATCCGATCGATTTTTCGTGTTTGAAAATTAAATTCGTAACATTGTTTCTTTATTCTCAATGTATTCATATTTTGATTAATCACAAAATTTTATCAACCCTGTGTGCATTTATGTATGTCGTGTGAAATTTCTATTATAAAGAAATAATTTGTATCGTACCGTTCCGAAATATTTCTGAAAAATTTAATCATCCCTAAAAGAAACATTTCTTAACGAAACCGAGGAAAATAAAATGATCATTTTGCGTGAATATTATTGAAAATTTGATGGAAACACGGTGAATATCGGTTGACCGGGAACGCGGCACTTTTCCGTCGCGAGTTTAGCACGTGTGAATTCCAATATTTAACCGATCGCATTTAACCTCTAATGCACCGCGATGGACTAATGAAAATTGTATGCAAAACTGTCGGATTCGCATCGACAGGAAGAGTATCCGGGCTTCCACGGCGTAATTACCAAACGAATAACTCTTGCCAGCCAAATACTAATTACGAAACAAATTACTAGCCGACCGTCATAAAGAAAACATTAATAGCTAAATATTTGCATAATATACTATCGTCGTAACAAAGCGGGCCCGGTATCGATCGATCGCTAAAACGGTTAAAACGTTCCCATGGCTACTTCGCACTAATTTATTGCTATATTAGCGTGAATGTTAATAAACCAGCCTCGTAATTGTTTGTACGATCCTTCAATCGAATTGATTCAGGAAGCGATCGTTTGTCGGGCTCGTTTTCATAAACGACGCATCCTGCGGACAGAAAATCGATCGTCGGATATCGCATTGAATACCGCATAATTTGCCGAATTTCTTAGCTTTATCCGTGTACGTACAATTTATAGCCCTTCGGTTCCAATTACGCGATCAAACAAACTTCTATTCTCACCTAAGATAATAATATTGAAAATTCAATGTATTTGATCGATTCGAGTAAAAGTAATTGACCCTTAATCAAAGAAATTTGATTATTATCGGTATCCAAACGATCTTACTTCCTTTTTTTCTTTGTCCATTCAGATTACGGTAGAATTTCCTTTGAAAATCCAAATCTAGGATTTTTACTAGATTTTTAATATTTCCAGGAAATCATATCTCAGTTTACTTAAATGACGTGTTTCTTTAGTTATAAATTAGTGAACGTTCCATATGCGTGCTTCGATATTTCATAACATTTGTCCACTTTGTTAAATAAACTTGGAATTTTTCTGTCTTGGACGATCAGCGAGGATTTTATAATTCGTAATAAAAGAATAAATCGCAGCTTATCGTCCTATTTAAATATGAAACAGACAATCTATGTTATCTGCAATGCGTATTATCTTTGATAATCCGATACGGTGCTACGTAAATATCCTCGCAAATTGTATTCGCGCCGGGGGAAACGATTTTTATGATCTCTGTTATTGCTACCGATAGCAACGCGTGTACCTGTGATCAAGAAATCATCTTCAACATTATATTTTAATCAGTTACCGGCGCGATAATCATTCGTGATAAACGTAAGATAAATTCGAATCGGTTAATGGGTGGCAGTCAACGTGTAAAGGTTATTAAATTTTTAACGTTTCATTCGGAAGAATTACCGAATTAGCTGGAAAACCTTAAAAACGTATAGCATTATATTATTAACCTTAACATATCCTGTATATTATATTTCTTAAAATTCCAAATGTATGGTACTCGGGAATTAAGCTACAACAGAATTTCCTTTGGAAACCTAAATGACTGCAACTCTCTTCGCTTACGAAGATTTGCAAATTGCAGGAGAATTATACTAAAATTTCTTTTTATTACAGTTTTTCCCTCGAACGACAATCAAATAGAAAAATTTGACGCAGCCAACATCCGGGCCTCCTCGCGTTCCAAAATCAGAGCCAACAGAAAGAAAGGAAAAAGAGAAAAGAAGGAAAATCAATGAGGCCAGTTTGTTCCCAGAGCTGATTTGCGAGATAAAGCCGGCAAGATAGAGCCAGGATCGAGGTGTCGTTAATACAAGAGAGATTATACGCATCTGCCGTGTCTCGTAGCTCACGATCGTTGGGCCGAATCGAGAAATATCTTGGCCAGGATGTTACACAAAACCCCTGTAACAACAATAATGATGTCGAATTTTGCTGCGTGCGTGGCCCGCTAACCATCCATCATCGACTGGTTATTATTTAAGCCGCAACTTGACGCCATAAATACGTCGTTAGAGGTAAAGTCCTCGGCACGTAACCGGGAACAATGTTGTCCGCTATGACATTGATGCATTGGACCTCATCTTTAGGCTCGGCGTTACTTATTGCACCCGCTTAGGGAGGATCTCGACGGACAATTAGGACCCGTGGCCTCGGCCTTCCGGATACGTTTTTCCATCGATGTTCCACGTGGTTCCACAGTACCACGGACACGTTCTTACGGTTTACTTTTGAATAATGCATGGAAAGCGGCGAAAGTTGTGGGAAATTTTGCTTTTTCGCAGGGAACGTCGCTGCGATTTCGGAATTGCATTTGGTGATTGGTTGATAAAGGGAAGTTACGGTTGCAGAGAATCCTCTGTTCTTTAATTAGAAATCAAGAACAATGGGAATTGTACAAAATTTAAGTTTTTAAAGGAGATTCTATTGTAGCTTAACTCCCGATTACTTTGGAATTAGGAAATATAATATACAGGATATGGTAGGGTTAATATTAATGCTATACCTTTTTAACACTTTAACCGCCACGTTAGCCATATATGGGTGACGCTTGAATTTCCATAGAAATTTGTCGTTAACCATTTTTGTACGTAATCGGGTCTAATCTAATTTTCCACCTATGCTCCCAGAAACCAAATGCACTATGTCGGAAGAAAAGTGTTACTGTTTATTTTTATTCCCTTCCTTAATTTTCTATATTTTGATACAGATGAAACTCGAATTCCGCATTTTAGAATACTCCGATAAATTAAATACGGCGCCTCAGAGGCACCACTCGAGTGCAAAGAGTTAATATCCTTTCAATAACTCGAAATTCTCAATAATAGAAATGACGAAAAATTGATAGAAGGATAACAGGTTTGGGAGAAATAATTGCTTTGCCTAACGAAGTTTTCAGCGCCTTTAGCGTGCCAGTCAAACTAATTCTCCCGCATGAAACATTAAACATTTAATAACCCACGAACGACGCACCATGGAGCGGATTACTTTTGTTTCAAGAACCTCAAAGAACGTGTAGCAAAAATATAGAAACCAGCTCTAAACTGGCCGTAAGGTAGCTGTCTGCGGTCTGACCAAAGAAAGAAAGACAGAATATCCGAATCATAAAAGCGGGGGTGAAGAAGGGTACAATCAAACCGGCGTTAACAGAAGGGTACCCAGAAAAAAATAAAAAGATAAATAAAGAGCATCCAGAATCCGGACAAGGACGACCGGACAAAACCATGGCACAATGTAGGACGGAGTATGATATAGAAAAAGAGGAAGGACTTTTCTGTGCCAGGCTCGAATGACTTTGCAGCCAACAATCGAGGGAGAAAGGTAGACGCATAATGGTCGGAGATCAAGGACCATAATAGACCGTAGGGATATACGCGGCAGGGGTACCAACTGACTTTGACTGACTGACTGACTGACTTATTTGTATTATAGCATTATATAGAAAGGCAACCCTATATCCGGTCGCCTTTCCTCTCCCACCCCTTAAACTTGGGACGCCCATCCAGTTGACCTGCACCGCCTAATTTGACGCTTTAACCTATTGTCGGTGCACGAACGGCTCTTTTCAATCGTGATGGGCGAGGAGGGGGATGAAGAGAGGTGAAAAGCTCGTGGATCGTTTGTATCGTTCCGAATAAGCGCGGACAGGATGCGAAGGTGGCGGCCGAGGTCCTATTTCCTTGGACGTTTTCTGGGGATGATTGAAATTATTCGGGGAAATATGAGGACAAATTGTTTGGCAATTTGTCGATGGCTCGAATGGAATCGGGAGTAGGGTGTTTTTCTAACGGTGCGGTTTTGTACCCCTTATGATGGTCCATTCGAGACGGTACCACCGTTTAACCCCCTATTTGTGCTTGGATTCACCCTTTACCATCGAAAGACAGGATATTTTTGGTGCGTGATTTATTCGTTCGTTAACCACTTAACGTCCAGGTACGTAATATTACGTTAACCAACCTTAGTGAAAGAAAAAACCATATCCGTGATATTATGGGCGTGGTTTTTTCGGTGATTATTTTTTATCTTAACAGGTATAAGAAAGGAAAATAAATGCTCTGATCGCGATGTTGGTCTATGTGTGGTACCATGTTTCCGCATATATTATACAAAAGTAGACTTTTGATTAAATGTGATTTCATTTCATTAGAAAAGTCGCCTTATAGAACTATACATATATTTTTGTTTCTTGACTAAAGTAACCATGACATTTTTTTTCCATAGTTTTTATTTAATATTTAATTTTTTTGAATATTTTTTTTTTTAATGTAATAACATTATCTTCGATAAAGCTTCTTTTAAATGAAAAGAGAAAATTTCGGTTCTTTTTACCCGTTTCATGCTTTTAAGTATGATTCGGTCAATTTTGTAGCGTTTGGGTTAAATTTTTGAGGACTTGTGAATTATTATTGCTGTGAATGTTATCAATACAATTTTTAAAACGCAAGACCCTCCAATGCTTTGAAATAAATTTCAAAGATCAACACGAGAAGTAGTTCAAAATTCAATTTAAATTGTCGACGGGTGCAAAAATTAACAATTCAAAATACCAACCTGGGTTGTTGCGTTAAAAATAATTAATTCTTGACGTATCTAATGCGTCAAAGCATAGTAATACTAATAAATATAGAGTATTATTAAAGAAGTTTAGTTTATAAGCGATGGAAAGTTTGATATCCTCCCAATAAGTTAAATATACACTTATTTCCGATAGTAAACAACCTTTTTTGTACATAAAATGGTGTATTTTATTTCTGAATTCTTCTATCTTGCTATAACAAATCTTCTTCTTTCGCCAATAGTCAAAATGAAATATTACCACGCACTTCTTCCCCCCCTTTTTTTTACAAGGATTAAGATGAATAGAAAAAAATTGTACTTGTAAAAAAAAGAAAGAGGATACAGAAGGAACTGAAATTAATGTACAAGTGTAAAATGATCTTCCTTGGAACGCGATTAAAATCGAATTACACCGTTTGAACCTCTTCGAACGTTCACACACATCATTCAACAATGATACGAGATTCAATGCTTCTTCTTCTTCCTCTTTTTTTTTTTTTGTTATTGTAACGAGTAGCGCCGTTTTACGTTTATTGACTCCGATTCGTGTGTTGGTTGAAACGTATATCCCAGTGGCAGTAACCAGCAGGGTACAAAATAGACTAACAATAAGCTTGTCCCCCTTCTTTCGTACGGCCCTTCTTGCCTCCCCCTTGTGCAAATAGATCGAAATATTTGGTTGGAAAGCATAGTCGTGCCGTGATGAGAACCAGTTCGAACACCTTTGCCAAACTGTACGATGCTGAATTTATTTTTGATCAAAAGTCAGCGGTAAATTCTGTCAATTGATACTTCATTTAGAGCGACGGAAATTTATGAATTTGAATTTTTTACTCCTGCGCCGTGTAATCAGTCGTCGTAGAATTGGACCACGGTTGTTAAATTTACAAAAATTTACTTTGTTAAAATCAGGAAATACGTGTTATTTAACACTAAACCTACCGACGTTTCACGAACGCTTACTTTCAAGTTGAAAATAAAATAGAAAAGTAGATCAATAAACAATGAAACGTACACTAACATACACAGCAAGTCTTTATCGCGATAAAAATTAACACGAATTTTAATAAAAGCATCCTATTCAATTTTGTGATTTAAAATAAGAAACACTCGATCGGTCATTTTGGCCGCTTCGGTAGGTTTAGTGTTAATTCGCCAAAATCGAGGGCAACCAAATTTGTAGTTTAATTATAGTTTCTAGAATTTACAAGCAGCGTACTCTGTTGTTTGGTTTGCAAGAAATTAATTAAAATGTATCATTACGTTCTCTAAGTAAAATCCTTCCTACACGCGATAATACATTTTGGTGGAAATTTAAAGAAGAAATGTCAAAGTTCGTACGAAATGGATCGTTTCGAAAAATGACACAGGGAAAGAAATTTATTATTTTCGGACGAAGAAGAAAAAGGAAGAAAAACGAAAAGAAAAAAGGCTCATTCGTTCGCGATATAATCTAGCATCACTTGCCGACGAGTTATGCTAACAGCTGGCCATCCCCAAGGGTCCTTTCCGCTTCGTTTAACATCCGACGAAGACAACTATGTGTCATCGTTGTCGCCGCTCGCTAATTGAATATCGCACCCTTATATGGCCCCGTTTCCATTTCGCGGACGATACCGCCGCTGTCGCTGCTGCTTTTAAGTAAAATTTCATTTCCATAGAGCGACGTTCGCGAAACGGGCATAGTACTTCGTTTTGTTTACGATCGAAACGAAGTAACAGAAATCGTTTCAATTAGTTAATTGAGAGACACGGCCGGGGGGGAACGAATGAAGAGCACCGATGCATCCCGAAACATTAATCGACCATTTTGTTTGCTCGAGAATGTATCTTTATTGCGCGTATGAGTACTTAATGAAATTGAAGTTGGATTGAAAGGAACGAGACGGTGATGATTTAGCGTTAACGGTGTTGGAAAAAGAAGAATATTGTAGTCAGACAACGGTGTGAATTTTTGGAAAATTATAAATAATTAACGAATGAAGTTCGAAGCAAACTTAACACGGGGGTTATCGACGATTAACGTATATTTATTGGATAATTATAAACTCAGTACACAACAGATAATATTAGGTATACTATGTACATACCTTATACATACAGTGACTCTGAAAAGTATTCGGACACCTTTTAAAACACAATTCCCTCTTTTGATATTGGACCAAATGACTTGAATTTTTTTTGAGAAACTAGAAGAACTAGTTTGCTAGATGATAAAAAAAAAAAGAAAAATGTTGAAAAATGAAAAAATACTTTTCGTAGATTTCACCTACGATGTGATTCTCACTGTATCCTTCATAATTTCAACCGACTTGGACTTTTTCAACATTTTTTTTTTTTATCATCTAGTAAACTAGTTCTTCTAGTTTATCAAAAAAAATTCAAGTCATTTGGTCCAATATCAAAAGAGGGAATTGTGTTTTAAAAGGTGTCCGAATACTTTTCAGAGCCACTGTACAAGGTACACTAGGGATACTAGGTACGCTATGAGATACACCAACTACATTAGGTACACTAGAATCCATCATATTCAATACACCTACATATCAATCAGTCATCCATAAATTACAATTCGATCACAACCTCAACTAACGTGCCTTCACCTGAAAAACTTTCATCCCTTACTTTGCTGGCTTCGACGTCTAAATAAATCGTGATAACCGTTGATTAACCAGCTAACCATTAGAATCCGAAGTAGTATAGGAAACGAACGATCGGTGGAATGAAAAGATAAAGGTAAAGGAGGCGTCGGGCATAATGTAACTGCGAGGTGAACGAGTGAACAGAATCGAGTGGAGTGAAGCCGACGCCGGGTAAGGCCATAAACAAGTGCTTACCGCAATCTAATGCGTCTGTAATTGCTCGAGCACCAGTATCTTCCCCAACGGTCCCACTTGCTCCCGCGATTTAATTACTATGTAAATGTCGCATTCCCTAAACTGTCCGTTTTCCTCTCTCGCTCTCCTATACCCTCCGGTCCTCGTATCCACCCTCCTTACCCTACCGTTTTCCTGGCTGTCGCCCGATGTCCTTAATTACTTTATACGTTATTATAGCCCACCAACTACTGTCGACCGTACTCACTCCATCCCGACAGTCTTGCACGTTTCACTCCATTCCGTTCCATTCGTTCCGGCCATATTGTTTGGCCGGATTTCAACGATGCGATCCATTTAACATTAACATTCTTCGCGGTGAATATTTTCCATCGAATATTATTGTTATTAAAGGATACAGGTTGGGTTCGTTGTTAGAAGCTTCTGTTGTATACGGAGTTTCGTGAAAGTTTCGTGGTGAGAAGGGCAGATTTGAATTGCTTTGATTTCGTACATTTTTTTGTTCGTAATCTTAGAGTCTTGGAGGGTGGAGTTTAGTACTGTATTGTGTGGTATTTTGTAGATATATTAAGTGCTTCGCGATAGGATTTGGACTGCTTTGTAATTCTTGTCATTTTCTCGTATTTTAGCCCTTTGCGGTCCGAATTATTTTTCAATTATTTCTTTATTTTAATTGGTAATTTAAAAATGTCGTTTGCGAAGAGACGTAACAGTGTCCCTATGGTTCCGTATCACTTGACCGACAAAGACTTAAATTATACCGTCGATGAAAACAAATGTCAGTGAAATAACGTCGGTGTGAATACTGTCGAGTAAGGCTTTGTCGGTCAAGTGATACGGATCTGTCCCTGTGATAAAAACTAATGTCGAGTTACGCTCGACACCGGACTGCAAAGGGTTCATGCTGTGTTTCATGATATTTAATAGAAATATTAATTGCTTCACGATAGAGTTTAAATTGCTTTGAATTTCTATCAATTCTTAGAGTGACTCCTTAGGGATGAGTTTTCTATGATATCCAGTGTACGATATTTTATATAATAAATTGTTTCAGATTTTCTGCAATTCTTTCAATCCTGACTGAATCGTTTAGACAGTGGGCTGAGTTTAACTAAAATGTTTAAACATTGCATTGATGTTCAAACAGGAGCTGTAATATTCAAAGGAGGTGATCGTCGATTGATTTTCAATGAGAGTATCGTCACGCTGATAAATCGCAGGGAGTTTATCCATCGTGGTCGAAGACAAATCGACGTAGCGGAACTTGAGGAACGGAGGACCCTCTCTTAGGCTGACAAACTGGTCAAAGCCCTCTTACAACCCTCTCGGCTGCCAAATTATCGGACTCCTGTGGACAGCAAGCCCATTTATACTGCCCACCGGCCAAGACGTACTAGGGACGCAAGGATAAAGAGAATCGTACCAGCTGAAACGATCGTAATCGACCACCGAAACAACCCTGTTATTGCTTCAACTGTACACTTACGGGTCGAATCCATCTATCATGTTGTAGAAGCGAACGAATTAATAGAAATAATTAGTTATAGATACCGAATACTATTTAAATAAGATTAGAGTAGATTAAGAATTAAATTCTGTTACTTGTGGTTGCTGTAATTATTACTATATTACTTACTATATTTAGTTACTATAATTGATCAGGTTCTTTTATAATACTCCGTTATTATGTTATGAAAGCTACATGTAAGGTGCTGCGCGACGTTATACTGCAGTTGCCATCTAGATGAATGTGCGTTGATTACAACACCAAACTACTTTACCAACGTGCGATAATTCTTCATTTTTTAATCTAAATTATGTCTTAGGAATGTTCTTTTTACGTGGAAGCACGTGTCCCTCGAAAGATTACGCTTCACGACTCGCTGATTTGTAATTTGTATTTACGTGTTTTTGAACAATTTTCCGTATCAAGATCAATGAAGAAATTTTTTCTTCTTTCACTTGATTGTTGTATTGCATTATACGAATGAAAATTTAATTTTTGATCAATAGGATGATCCACCCGTTATCTCTATTAGATTCGGCAAATTGATTCGGTGACAAAAATAAATTACAGCATATTAGTTTTTTAGAGATTCAGAGGGCGCCAGAGGGCGCCTATGTTCGCCATAATAAACGTCATGTTACTTACAATCCTTATAATGTAGAAAAACCGTAGCATATCGTTTCTACCAGAAAATATTATTGACGGGTAAATAAAAAGTGTTAACGAAGGTTTGACATTTTTGTTGATCGACAGAAATGTTACTTCATGTTACTCTTTCTACGCCATCGTAAATAGCAGCAGTATTGGAATTCGGTAGCAAAACCGCAAGGGTGAAAAAGCAGTCAGTACCAATTTATTTTGCGGTTTGTCTATAATTATGCTAATTATGGCAAATGTACATTTAGAATTGAATTTGTAATTGCAAGGACAATATTTAGTTAATATTGAACAGTTTATTTAACCATAAATTATTTGTTTCCTTCATAACTTTAGTGCGAGTACGATACAAGGTGTTGAATGATTTTCTTCTTATGTCAAAGGTTGGAAGTTGGAAGAAAGGTGCACTAGAAACATTACAGTATTGTGGTAAACATGTCAAACAAAACGCCTTTACAATTCGCTTCCATAAACGCCTTGATGTCAAAGGCTGAGATCAATTACCAAAACAAAAAGCCGAGCGATGTTTGCGAAAGGTTGTCCAAAATGTATGATATGGCGGAAAGCGCGAGGATAAAGGGAGACGAGGAATATCAGTACATCATGTTACGGAGATGGCTAAAGAGTATAGAATGGTTGAAAAGTACGCAGAAAAATAAAAACAACAAAGCATCCTCCTTACCGAATGTGCATGTGAATCAGGTGGGAAGTGGCGTATGCTTTATTAAACTTAACGTTCACAGATAAAGGTATTCTAAATGTGAAGTTCTGAGGTGTCATTTGTAAAGCTGATATTCTGCGTTTTGTACGAACAGATAAAACATGCAAACGTTTCTTGTAGATCAATGAAGTAGAAAAAATACTCGCAGACCTAGATCAAAGATTGACCGCACGGTATAAGCAACAAAAGAAAAAGGAATCGATGAAAAGTAATAGTATGGAAAAGATGGATGTAGACAACGAAACAGGGATCGATTCCTATATGTCTTCGGTCGATGGTCCTATAAAATTGCCTGAAACACCGACCAGGGATCCATTGGTCGATGATAACGAAGAGATTATTAGCTGCGATCAACTGTTTCAATTAATGCGAAAAGACGATGGTGGTAGATACTTGATCATCGATATTAGACTTAAGCATCAATACGAAGATTCAAGGATAATGACCAATGAGTCTGTTAACATTCCAAACGCTATAATAAAACATGGGTAAGTAAATACGGTGAATGTAAGGTTATAACATTATCTTCTTTTAAATTTAATGATTCGATTATTTGTTTCAGCGCATTAACCTCGCATTTTGAAGAATATTTGCATAAAGATAAGAAATCTCTGTACTTATTCAGACACAGAGGGGCTCAGTATGTTGACGTTATAATTTTACTCGATTGGAACACGTCAAGTAAAACGTTAACATCCAACAGTCATTTGAATATACTTAGAAAAATCTTCGAAGACTGGGATCCTGGTATAAAGTACAAAAAGATTACGATCTTGAACGGTGGTTACGCAGAATGGTTGACGCGTTACCCAGCGTTTACGACAAATCCTAAGATAGCGGAGCCTGCTTCAAATAATAGTCAAGATGAGATACTAGACACCATAGAGTATCCTGAATGGATACATTCGGACGACGAAGAGAATGCTAAATTGCGTGATAGTAAAACGACGAATCTGAAAGGTGTAAATAAAAAAGATATCTCGTCGAAAGTTAACGAGGAAATATGGCCGAAGGACATGGATTCGGAGACGAGTAACAACATTTCGATACAGGCTAACAATTTCATCAATTCTTCCGTCGATGCGGACAAAGTTCCCAAAAGCAGCACAATTTTGAAACAGTACGATACCAATTCGTCGAAGCTGCAACATAGAAGATCGTTAAATATTACAAAGAAGAACGACGTGGCACCAAAACCAACCGTGGACAGAAGCAACAAACCAGTTACTTTGAGCACAACCACGCTCGAATCGAAAGTGACGTTGAAATTATTGAGACAGTTGAACGAGCTTGCGAAAATTAAGCAGGAATTGGAGGAAGAGATTTTAGAAGAGGAACGTTCTCTGTACGTTACCGATGGTGCCAAGCAGAAAAGTTCAAACGAAGAAGAATGCATTCGTGGTAATTTGAAGAACCTGTTTTCGAAATTGGAAGAAAAGGTGAGTCCAATTGAAAATTGATGTAAAAGACTATTGATCTATGTATAAAAGACTTTCATATTGTCCAATAGCAAAACGAATATAAGAAACTCGAAGAAGAGCTGAACAAATATCATTTGAAACCGGATACGATTAAATATAACCTTACGGATGAAAATGAGAAGAGCAGTCTCGAGTTCAATCTGGTTTTAATGAAACGTCGTAGCAAGGATGCATCCACGGAGCGGATGAAATTACGGGAGTAAGTCTAAAACGTGATACCAGTTAAATAATTGGCATTCTATAATTGCATCTGTTCGTTTCGCAGGAATGCCACAAAGAGGGAAAATGAAAGTACTATCCACAAGGAACCTTTGAAAATTAATAATAATTCATTGATAGGTGGTAATTTGGAACGATCGTATTCCAGCCCGAATTTGTTACAGGTACACTTCTAAATTTAATCCTTTTACATTGTACAAAAGTTTCAATTCGATTATATATTAGAACATAGTAAATCAACAAAACAAACAAAAAGTACTCCGAGTGCAAGGAGTTAACCGGTTCAGTATTATAACAGACACGATAAAGAAAATATTATTTTTATAAATCAGTTAATAGATCGCAAAGCACCGCAGATAGATAGGAGCTCGAAACCGCAAATATCGCCGTTCAGTCAAAATGGAACATATGCGGACAACAAGGTTTCTCATCTTAGCTGGGCGAATCGGGAAGAAAGGATGACACCTGTTCATGGAAGCGTTGTAAGTGTCATCGTGTTAATCGTTTCTTCGTCGTTATAAGCTTCTACGTACAAAGTTTCGACATCCACGTGCTTGTTGTCCACGTGGATGTTTCAGAGTGCATCGAACGAGTAAAATGCACTGGTACGATTGAAACTTGTAGTTAATTTAAGAGGCATCGTGGAGAAATAGAGGATAGTCGGACGGTGTTTGGTCTAGGGAGTAGCGTAGCCAGCTACGACTCTCAGGTTCCCGGGTTCGATTCCCGACGAGTAACGTCCGCCTTTTTCCACGATACCTACAATAGACAAGTATCAAAATGTAGTTCAAGGTGGAGACAAGTTAAACAGAAAACGTTTCTAAACGAAAGACGCGTTATTTATGAATTCTGCGTGGCAGATACAAAGAAAGAAACATTTTGTACGTATAAGGCTTCTCAATCCAATTTATTCGAACCTTCCCGGAACCAATGCGTCGCGATACGTGCATCAGTATTTATCCGACTATCGTCACCAAATGTTGTCGAGTGACGTTCGTTACTTTCACGTAACATTTTAATTAAAAGCTGGTTACACGCAAATCGTTTGTCAAAATTCATAAACACGGTTCGTGTTCATAATGTAGAATGTTCAGTGACGGTTTGATTCGTGGGACGCGAATTTTCTTTTTTTTATAATAAAACAAGTGGTGAACAAATGATGGTCAACTTGTCCAGAAAATTTGGGCCGAATTTTAAAGTGTACTATTTCAAAAAGGTATTTCGTGAACAGGAGGAGGGATCAAGTTTGCGTAAACAGAAATCGTTGAAAATTAACGTCGCACCAAATGTAATATCCTTGGCGATCAATTAATGTATGATACTTGAAGTGCTTGATGTTTTTTTAACGACAATACCGCGAAGTACTTTATATGTTGATTTCTATTACAGCATCCAGGTATTACGGGGTTGAAGAATTTGGGCAACTCGTGTTACATGAACAGTATTATACAGTGTTTAAGTAATACCACGCATTTGGCGAAATACTTTATGGACAATTTGTACGCGGACGATCTTAACACGAACAACGATAACGGTACGCAAGGTCAGGTGGTCGAAGAGGTAGCTCAAGTAATTAAAGCACTTTGGAGAGGACAGTATAAGAGTATATCTCCTCTCGATCTTAAGGTAAATTAATTTATGGCTTGAAATTAATCCATTAATTTCCAAAGATCGAATATTTTATTATGTACGCGTTTTCAATTAACCTTTTATGAAATGCTTGCCGATGACATCGCTTTTTTAGATTAATTTATGCACTAAAAGTATAAATTGTCATTGTTAGATCGTCGTGGGACAGTACAAGTTACAATTCGACAGTTACGAGCAACAAGACTCCCACGAGTTCTTGACTTTCCTTTTGGACTGGATGCACAATGATCTGAAGAAGGTAAAATATGATTGAACAGCGTTTGACGAATCTACTCGTCACGACGGAACGATCACTTGTTTTCCAGTACAATGTTGATGTTGTATTTATAGAATTGTAAGGTACCAGCCGAAATGACGGTCGCTGAAAAAGCTTGGGACAAAGCCATGCAATCCCAAAGATCCATTATATCCGACTTGTTCTTCGGACAGCTAAGATCTACCATCACCTGTAGCTTTTGCAAACAAAGTAGCACTACTTATGAAACTTTTAATAGTTTAACTACATCGTTACCTCATGCCAACCGGTGTACGTTAAACGTAAGCGTGTTACTATTCAGTTCAATCGTTTCAAGCAATTGCGTTGCTTGTTAATTGCATAATCGTTTCGACTTACAGGACTGTATTCTGAAGTTTGTAAGCGGACAGAAGGTGATCGGGTGGAAATGCCCGAAATGCCAAACCTCGCGTGAAGCCACGAAGAAATTCGATTTCGTTAAATTGGCGCCTATCGTAGTGATACATTTGAATCGTTTCGCCGAGAGCGGTGGTTGGCTCGAGAAGAGAAACACCGCAGTCGATTTTCCCCTTACGGGCTTTAATTTGAAACCATACTTGGTGATGGACAGCAATACCATCTCGAATTCTCGTAATTACAGTTATAGTTTGTACGCGATGTCGAATCACTATGGAACCATGGAAGGTGGTCATTACACGGCCTTTTGTAAAAATTCGGCCCAAAATAAGTGAGTAAAGATATCTTTTATTTTTCTTCTATTTTATTAGGTTGTCCTAAAAGTTCCTTTCGCGTTATTAACACTAAAACTACCGTCGTTCAATATCCATTTATACTTAAATCAAAAATTAAATAGAAAACGAAATTCATAATGGATGAAGTGCAAATTAGCATATAGAAAAACTCTTTATCTTGGCGAGGGGTAACTTATATTTTGGTAAAAGTGTTTTAATAAATTTTGTATTAGAACTTTGTAGAATATGGCATCTGGAACAAGCCATCTGACCCGTTTGGTAGTTCTAGTGTTAATAAACGACGGATGTATAATACTTAATGTCTCGTGTCACGTTATTGAGCTATGTACGATTCACTTTGACCTATTTATCTTCGAAAGCTCCATAATAATAAATCTGTTTTAACCTTCCGTTAGTCGCGCTGGGACGGTCAATCCTATAACAACAACGCAGCCTAATTTTATGTAATCTAAAATTAATGTAATCCCTTCGCGTGATACTCAGGCAACAAGTTTGCAAAAGATCAGTTTGAGATGTTAAAACTTTACGACGCCTGCAGCTATAGTTGTTTTTGTTTAATCATGAAAATGGTAAACCATGAGACTGCCAGTCCCATGCGCGACTAACGAAGGGTTAACACTGCCAGGGAAAGAAACTTTTGGGACAAAGTAATATAAATCTGTATTCTATATAGCAGGCCTGGGCAACTTGCGGCTCGTGAGCCGCATACGGCTTCCCTCCCTATTTCTCAGCGTCTCCCACCATGCGCAGGCGGAGTGTGTGAGAAGTAGGGGAAACTGGAAGTTTATTATGTACAATGTACGACGTACGACGTACGAGTGAAGCATGGTAACCGAACACGGTGTGGTTTAGTCGTGGAAGTTACGTAGCGACGGCGGGGAAGATGTTGCCCAGGATTGCTATGTAGTAACAGAAGATATACTAAATTAGTAGATGGTAATATATAATAATTAGTATATAAATCTTCGTCTTTTGTTCAGATGGTACAAATACGACGACCAAACAGTTACTGAGGTTACGGTGAATCATGTAAGGTCTCAGAACACCAGTGCCTACCTGTTATTTTATACATCGTTCTCGAACAATATCATTTAGTATTAATTTAAAAGATCATTGAACAGGGCTGACGCGAAACTTCATTACTTAAATAGTCATTAATGTTTCTGTAACGATGTAGATATTAAATATTTTTTTGTATGTACGAGATATATTATTATGCGATGTACGCGTAAAGACTATACGACGGTATTAAAAAAAAAAAAAAAAAAGAAGAAGACTTCATTGGTGCTGGGATATAAACTAAAGATGTAAATAAATGAACGTTAGGTCGTAATGGTATTTCGATACTTTATTGAAAATCTGTTGCACGCTAGACGAGAGATTACTTTTAACAAATTCTTTGAAAAAATATATATCTAGCTCACGCTGCAATCTGCAAGGTATGTCGATAATGTGTTTTCTTTACACATGTTGTGATATATCTTTCTGTTTTCTATGCATCATTCTTTTTGCCGACTCGTGTAACTGTGTAACATAACTTATTTTTCGACAGTTGTCTCGAAAGAAAGCACACTGATATTTTCTCGTTAATACTTTAAAAACTATATGACTTCTGTATTGTGATTTGAACGAAATACAACGATGTATTGTTTAAAGAAAGAAGTAATTTCGGTCGAAAAATATAAAGATGATCTTAGATGATCATCATTTCTAGCTTCGTATGAAAGTTTGATCAATTTTCAATCAGAAATGATATAAAGATGTTGCGTTCAGATGGTGTTAGTGCTCGCGAAATGATTGTTAATAAACAATTGCGTAACATTATTTGAACACGAATGCCTTTATAAAGTGCCATCACTAGTTTGCTTATTTTGTACATGAAATAAACATTTTCCATCTTGTAAAGTCAACAAAGGCCTGTCTTTATTTCCAGCTAAAATACATTTTACGTTTAAGACACGATTCTTCAGGGAGGAACATTTTCGGATATGAAATGTTTTTACTTGTTTTAAAATTATATTAATAGAAGAATCCAGGATAAGGGAAACTCTTGTATTAAATAGCCAGCCACTCCAAAAAAAAAAAATAAAATTAATTTCACGATTACCGATTTTCCAATTGAATATCAATTAACAAAGATCGATCTTCTTCGCTTTTCAGACTTTGACGAAAAAGTTGCGCGTGCTGCCACGCGCAATTACCTTGTCCGCCGGAAATCGTGGCCATGAGAATTAGTTTCACCGATCCCTTCAATTGTTCCGTATAATAATCGCTACAATCATCGATAGGAAGTACGGTGGATTTATTTTGATTTGTTTCATCGAAGAACCCTTCTATTTCCCACGATATACCAGCTTCGTGAAATGTTTTTACTACAGCTTTCAAGTTAATACTTTTCACGCATAAACTCGGATTCGATACTACAAAATTCCATTGTAATTTGCCGCAGCTGGTTCCCGGGGAACGAGCTAAATACGTCATCTTCCAATCGTTCTCCAATTTACGAAACATCCCACCGTGTGCCTCGTATACACCATTCTGCCAGCCGGATATATTTTCTACCACCTCGCCATTGTTATTCGTTACCCTATACGCATCTCGAACGACAGAGTAGCATAAATGGAATGTATCGCCATATTTTGAAATGTCCCAAGTATAGTTTGTCTTCGAGCTCGTCTGAAAGATGTGGCATAGAATATTATTATAAAAGTTTGTAATAAAAATATTGTAAATATGTAAGTTGAAATTTCGAAATGCAAATTTGGAGACGTTACACTTTCAACCTATTTATAATATTAGCGTTAATTTTGCAGGGGTGTCCAGAGCGAATGGTTTAGTTACATAATTTTATACCTGGGAAATTTCTCCTCTAGCTAACTTCCATTCGTAAGAACCCGTGGACCGTTCTTGATAATTATCATCGTCCTCGGAGCTCTGCCCTTCCTTGGGCATGTGTAACAATTCTGCCAGCTCCATAAGTTTTCGTTTCACTACATACTCTCTACGGGCAGCGCTATAATTGGCGGAAAACTGATGACGTTTATTCAACGACTCGATAAATTGTAATAATTTCATTTCAGAACAGAGCTTTCTTCTCTTCAATACACCTGATAGATCGCGCGTGTATCGCCACGTGACATCCTGCACTTCGTCCTTCGAAAATGCGATCACGTAAGATAATTTCTTCTTCCAGCCTTTCTCGTACATCAACGGACGATCCATGATGTCTTCGCATGGATCTGTGTGAATCCATCGTTTCTCACGTATGGACCACACCTACAATATTAACATACTATCGTTGATATATATATATATTTTTT
Organism: Stelis phaeoptera; assembly: GCA_943735885.1. Lineage (NCBI taxonomy): Eukaryota > Metazoa > Arthropoda > Insecta > Hymenoptera > Megachilidae > Stelis > Stelis phaeoptera. Next base: position 13,372,120 of record OX030932.1, on the reverse strand, counting down.
ATCTTCTTGACGATTGTCATCGATTATCAAGATGATTAACGGTTTTGTACGAACAGGTCATGTATCATAGCAAGTTAACGAGTACCTTTGGACATATTTTTCATTAATACAAGGACTGTGGCCATTACACACCTCTGTCCAAACGTGATCTGTTTCATCGTATACGCATCTTGCGTCGTATCCTAACGTTCTACAGAAGAGTGTGAACACGTTGGCCCATTCCCCGCAACGTCCACGTCTTAACACCAACAACGGTTCTGGATCACAGTAGCGCGGAAATTGAACCAGTATCCCGCACGTAGGGCATCTAAAGTAATGTTTAGTGAGTTCTTTTAGTTAATAGCCGTTGTTTAAATTAATCCAACTATTGAAATACAGGGAATTACTTTTGAATTTCAATCCGTGAACACCTAGGATCATCGGATTCTATTATCCTTTCGTATTTACATTCTGAGGAACATACGTGACACTTCAGACCGTCTACCCATGTGAAGAATTCGTATTTGAACCAATGCAGAAGTTCCATGAGAAACAATTCTTTCGCATCCTCTATATCATTTTCGGTATACTTTTTTGTGGTGTTTTCTGTCTGAGCTAATTTAACGTGCCTACAAGAGAAAATTTAACGTATAAATTACATCCCAAATTGTAATACTATGCTTGTAAACGCATCTTTACGTTAAAGAAGAATTTACTTTTGCAATTCCCTAATTCTTCTCATGGTTGCAATTTCCAACTCTGCGACCGGTATCACTTTTCTTGCTTTCTCCTGAAGATCCTTATCCTCGTATCGCAGTACATTTTGAAAATGTTCCATGATCCTCATAAAAAAATCCTTTTCCTTTTTATTGCAGATCGCTGGTAATGAATTATGGGCGAGTGAATTTTTCACAGGTTGTATCTTTGCTGAATTGACTTTTATAGCATTTTTAGCGAGCAAACTCTCCAGCGCTTGCAGCTTTGTGAGAGGTGTTTCTTGTGGTAAGGAAAGACAGTCGGTCGCCTATAAAGCCAAGTGGAAGAATGGAAATATTTATATATTATTATTAATTACAACAGAATTACCTCGACGAAGCCGATATCGAACAGGCACTCCATGGCACCGGTAGCTGGCAGTAATTTTTCGATAACTAAAGGATCGTCGAGCAACACCCTTCGATACTGTTTGTCATTCGGATGCGATAAAACATTTTGACAGATAGTTAGCAACGCGATTTCCGCGTCGTTTCGTATATTCTCCTCGTTTTCTTTTAACTGTTCTACGCATTGTTGCAAACTCTTATCCATAATTATATTGCCTCGTAGAATCAAAGACGATGACACGTGTAAAACCACACGGAACACGCCAATCACCGAGCGTGTGCACTCTTGTGTTGACGGTTTGTTAACGCTCTTTGTAACATGGAAAAGAAGCTGTATCTTATTTTAACGAACAACCACGACTAACGATATTATATCCTGCCCCGATAAGACAGATATTGGATGTATTAAATACGGTAGACTTATCGAAATCACAGACGAGGGGCATGATAGACCAAGTCATGCAATGCATTTTTATGTCATTTGCTGCCAACGGGATATTGCACTTCCAATTCCATTTGTCATAAACAACTATGCGAGTAAAACAGAATAGTATAGCAATTCAACAGTTCGCCGTTACATGGTACAAGTGCCATTTTCTGGCGGCATTTCTAAACATCTGTTTTAAAAAGATTGTCATTTTTATTAACACGTATGTAAATAAAGGATTAATGTTATAAAATCGTGAATTTATATTCTATAAATGCCGTCATTGATAACGTAAACAGCGATAATTAGCGAAATTGGAAATTTTTTATATTTTATGTAAAAATATTTTGTTTTTGACCACTAACGCCATCTACGAGGAGATTGCTGAAACCACTCAATAATTACCGACCGAGATTCCCAAAACATCGTTCCTCGGCCGGTAATAGTTACCGACCTCATAAACTATTACCAACATTTACCGACCGAGGAACGATGTATTAAGAATCTCTGTCGGTAATTGTGGAGTAGTTTCAGCACTTTCCCCATAGATGGCGCTAGTGGTACTGTTTTCAAACAGGGCTTGGCTATTCGATTAAAAAACATTAAAAATAATGCTGGTATACTACTTTTAACTTGCAACATTTATTGTTTCTTAATAATAAAATATTCCACTTCAACGTTATACAAATAGTTTCAACGTAAAAAGAACCAACCAACGAAATCTATCTCTTCTTTTCATTTGAATTAAACATTACGATTTATCCTTAATGTGGAGCTTGCAAAATATTTGATACGAGATTATTTCAACAGAAGAAATAGTTTATCGTATGATACAGTCTATCGCAAACGATGTAATTCGCAAAGATTAGTCCTCGAGGGTACGCGAACAACAGAGGATCGTTTATTTTGGCGAAGGTGAAAATTGCGGCTCAGAAACACAATTTCCGAATGGATCTTTCCGAGTTTCGCTTTGGAGGCCGCATTACGGCCTGATTTTCTACAACATTACTTTCTTTCAAAACTCCAGACAATCAGCCGAAAGTGGAGCATCCTTTTGTTCCATTTTCCATTTTTTCCCCCTTTTCTTTTTTTTTTTTATGATTATGTACAGCTGCCAGCATCGCGTTCTTAAGGTGGCCAACTTTCGTCGAACGAATACATTCATTCTCTCCCCTGTAAACTCGACTGTTCCTCAATCCTTTAATTGGAGGAAGAAACCTTTTCAAATCGATATTACTTAAGCAACAAATATCTAATAAAATATTTAACATGTCTTTACAATATTTGTAACAAATACCAAGAGTATATGGATTATAGAAACATTGGCAGTGGAAACGAGGCAGTTTTTATATTATTTATAATAAACATTCAGCAGTGTAGATTATAAAGTTTTCATATTAATTATAGTAATTTAACAGTGTAAATTATAGAAACATTAGCAATGGAGATAAGGAAATTTGCATGTTATAATAATTATAATAAATATGTAGCAATGTAGATTACAGAATTATTAGCAATGGAAATAAGGAAATTTCCATATTAATTATCATAAATATACAACAACACGAATTACAGGAATATTTCATATCATTTACGATAAATACTACCAACTTTCTACTCACAGATTCGAACAAACATCGATATCACAATTTGGTAGTTTTAATTCACTTTGAAATATTAACCCTTTGCACTCGGCAAATTAAAGTTACAATTTCTAGTGTACCAAATTTAGCAACGCTTCTGTTACTTGTAGAAATATCACAGATCACCAACACATATGTAAAAAATGGATATGAATACGTAAGAATTCTAAAACGAAACATGTTTTCTTTTTAAATAAAAATTAAATGATCATTAAATCTTACCGGGAACAATAAAATAAAGAAAGTCAACAATTGTTACACATCTGTAAAAAAAAAAGAAAAACGTAACGTTTCATAAAAGAACAGAAAACGAATAAATGTCACGAAAGTCCGAGTACGATGGTTTGCCTACTAATCAGGCGTCAAGACTACAATTGAAAATCCCCGAAATTCTTTACCGGTGCATTTCCGGTCAAAAATACTCGCTTAACGAAGCCTCTTTACTTACCCTATGATTTTTCCTAAAGTTATCGTTCACACGCCTGTATAATAAAAATTGCACACATGTTTTTGCAACCAAGGAGCACAAAATGACAACGTTTAACACGTTGACTGCCACGGGGGTCACCGGTGACCGGCACCTGAAATTCTTTACAATCAAATAATTACCAACAGAAATGATCAAATAAACCACGGATAGCGTCAACATTAAGCTAATAATGCTAGCTATCGATTTGAAAGGTTAAATTTGAAAATTAATTGATTATATTCTTAATAATTAGGATTTCAGCGTGTCTGACTACACACGTCCGTTTTCACTGTGCCAGTCAACGTGTTAACAATAATAACGCTTCGGGCTGAGGAGGTATTCTGTTTTTCGTTCCAGGCGAGAAGTTTCCCAGATGGAATTGAACGCACCGGAGAATAAATTACCGTGTTGACGCGGAAATAAACTTGATGGACAAATACGAGTGTCCGTGGGTCGAGCCAGGGGGCAGATGGTTTGCAGCTGGTAGAAATTTCGCTGATTCCGCGAAACTTTCGCGAGATATTTGCTTCCCGGAGCGACGCTGATATAATTGAATGGAACGATGAGTGTATTTAACGCGCGAGGGTAAAACTGTCTCGTCGTCAGTTTCGACGATGGTTTGTTGGCGACTTTTGATTAGCAACGAGGCAAACGTGTAATATTATTTCGTTAAAATACAAATTGTGATTATCCGACGATTGGTATTATCGAAAACGGAAGAAACAAGCGTGTGGTTCAACATTTCTGTAAAGGGTTTCTTGAGTGGTTTTTTAAATTAAATCACGAAACTTATCGAGAAGCTATTTATTAAAATGTGTGTTCATTTTTATGACGATAAAGACCTACTGTTATACGCTAATATATATTTGGTTCTTTATTTATTTATTTTTTAATTTTATTTTGCACTTGAAACTCAGTATACATAAAGCGTCGGTAGTTCTGGTGTTAACAAAGTGGCCAACAGCTCGGAAATCATGACACCTTGCATAAAGGTATTACACAGCTGAATTCAGGGCCGGCGTGACCTTTTACGGGGCAGGGTTCAAAAATTTTGCGCGGCCTGAATACACATTCAAATTCTACTATTATTTATTTACAAATGCTGTTTGAACCCCTTCCCGTGCTTTGACGAATCTGACTCGTGACGCACTTTGCAGCTGAAATGTTACAAATCTCACTCGCACTGTCAGTACAGTTGACTTTCAAGTATAATTCCAACTATAATTAAGATAACAAGCTGTTGTTAAAGGTAAATTCGCGTGTAACAGTTCAATTTTCCTGCTTCCTTTTAATACTGTAGCAAGAAATATTTATCCGTGTCTGACGCACCTACCGAAATAATGGCACGGCAAGGGGTTAAAACTTTTATTATACGATATATATATATATATATATATATATATATATATATATATATATATATATATATATATAATATAATAAGTAAATAATACAGCTAAATATAGCTAAATACCTACGAAACACCCTGCATAACTGTAATTATATACATATATCTGTAAGCTCTTACGATAAAATTTTCATAATCAAAAAGTTCAGAAGGAAAAGAAAAAAAATGAATGGTATCGGATACGAAAGAAATCCTCCCATGAAATAAAGAAAGAAAAAGAAAAAGCACTTTACATGGAAATTCATCGAGCCACGGTAATTTTTTTTTTCTTTCCGTATTTTAATGATCCTGACGCGATGTTACCAGAGCCTCGAAGTAGTTTCCGATGCGAAGTCGTGGCCCTAATAAACGCCATTCAAAAGTCCTGTGATAAAAAAAGATAAAGAAAGGAAGGAGAGAGAGGAAGAAAATGCAATGAGAAAGGAGAAAAAAAAAAGGAACGAAGAGAAAAGTGGAGGAGAAGCAGCACCTCTTCAACTTGCTCGAATAAGAAGATTTAATGAGCTTATTATACGCGAATTAATGTACACTAATAACACGTTCCTCGAGCCACTCGACACGACGAACACTCGTTAACGATTCCTCGAGCAACCACCCGGTTTTTTATTTGCACATCGACCTGTCAGCTATCCGAAGAGGGGGTGGCTTAGGAGGGTGACAGGGAGGATGTGGTATCACCTTTTGAAGCATTCTTTTAAGAATCCGTTGATAGTATGAGGAATATTTTAAATTCATTAATATACTGTAGGTAATATTTATTTTGGAAATTTTTGAGTTTATAGAAATATTGTATCTCGAAGTTTTTTTAGTTAATAGGAATGTAATTTTGAAATTTTCTAAATTCCTGGAAATATATTTTGAAATTTCTTTTAGTCTTTAAAAATATAATACCCCAATTTTCTGTAGTTCCTAAAATTGCAACATTCCAAGTTTCCTAAATCGCTAGAAACATAATATTTTAATGTTTTAAAATTTCCTGAGTCCTTAAAAATATAACACTTTTTTCTTAAGTCCCTAGAAATATTCCAAGTTTCCTAAATCCCTAGAAATATAATACTTCGAGGTTCTGAAATTTCCCAGGTCCCTACAAATATAATACTCCAAATTCCCTAGTTTCCAAAATTGCAACATTCCAAATTTTCTAAATCCCTAGAAATATTTATAATACTTTGAGGTTCTCAAATTTCCCAGGTTCCTAAAAATATATTACTCCAAATTCCCTAGTTCCTAAAATTGCAACATTCCAAATTTTTTAAATCCCTAGAAATATTTATAATACTTTGAGGTTCTCAAATTTCCCAACTCTCTAAAAATATAATACCCCTTTGCAAAGTCCCTAGACACACAACATTCCAAATTTCATAAATCCCTAAAAACATAATATTCCAAGATCTTCAAACCCTTCGAACCTACGATACTCCAAATTTCCCAAACCCCCCAAAATACATTACCCCAAACTCCCTAAGTCTCCCGAAATATAAAATTTCAAAATTTCAAAATTCACAGTAATTTCCAATAATTTAACAAGCTCGTCAATTTTCCTGAAACAATAAAAACTAATCCTACCGCATCTATAAAACCAAAGGCACCACACATCCATGACACGATCACCGAACTTGAAATGAAAATCTTTTCACTTTCTTCTTCTTCAAAAAAAATTCCTTCAACTCGTCGGCTTTCAATCGATCCTAAACATTTCGAGCGCCCATGAAAAGGAAAAAGATCCGTAATAACTTGAAAAAATCAAGCAAGAACGAATAAAAGAAAAAAAGAAAAAATGCGAATAATCTCTCGATTTTTCACGTTCGATTGAGTATTAAAGCGGCTGGCCTCCATCGTATATATATCGGCTCGTCTCTTCTAACAGAGAAAAATTCGATATTTCAATTTCCGACAAATAGCCCTGGCTAAGGTTCATCCACTCATTCTGCCACCGATAAATTTTCAATACACAACCCCGTCTCTCTGTTGCTATAGCCAGCCGAGGCCTCTTCGTTCGCCGGACATTTTCATTCGTGCTTTTATCAACTCCTCTCCCTCGTTCCTGTCTTTGCACAGGTGTCGCCTACACGTGTATACACGCGGCCTCGTTAATGTCGAACGTTGTTTTGCATCTCAAACGATGCAAACCAGTCGGTTCGTGATCGACAAGATGTTGTATTCCCATGGAAAAGAAGAGTAACAAAAACCGATGAAACCTGTGGAACACTTTGGGGTTGCATCGTAAACGAACAGTTACCGAGCGAATTAATTTTCTTTGATACTTTTCCATCGTTTCGTTAACGACGGCCACTCTGTCGTTAAACGGTCTCGTTCAATTTGTTTAATTTGACGTAGAAACGAAAGGAAAGTCAATTTTTTTTTTTTCGCGTCACAGTTGGCTGGTTGAGTGTATTTTTATATTTAATACGGTTATTTGAAGATTTCCTTTAAATAATTGGTATGTTTTGCTACATAATAATAGTAATGATAATTCGTATTCAGGAGGTTAGGTCATATATTTTATTTTAAATTCAAAATCAAATTATTGGTGGCATATGGATTATAAGAAATAAGGAAATTTTTATATTAATTATGATGAATAGCAGCGTAGGTCATAGCGGCATAGTATATTCGATGGCTGAACTTTACTTTAGTGGACCCACCCTTTCTTTCAATTTAATTTACAGATTTTGATGTGTAGAATCCAGTAATGCAAGTCGTAGCTTTAGGAATCAGGTGGTTAAACAGTTATGAGCGTATAAAGTTTGCTATTTTTAGCTGCTAAAGTTTTCCTTGGGGGACCAAAAATTATTGACTGTTTTATTTTAGGAAAACCGAAGTATACAAGTTTTAGGTCTGGGAATTCACTATGTAGTTTGACAGATGAAAGGTGACGCCATATCCCTAACCAATCCATGGCTGTTACAATAACTCTTCGTAATCTATGAGCTTTTAAATGAATTCTGAGTTGGTTTGTCGTCAGATTTTTTGGGAAGGTCGGTATAAAATATGATAAAAACGCTCGAATATAAATGCTCGTAACTTTTTAATCTCTAAATTCCTACAGTTAAGACTTGCATTTTCAAAAAACTATTTGTTGTTTAATTAGTGGATCATTCTGCGCAGGAACGGAACAATCATAGAAAAGTAGTGATTACCGCAATTCAAATTAATTGCGACTTTATTTTGTACACAGGCAAAAAGAAAAAATAACACATGTACTCTGACACGCGTACGCGACAAAACATAAACAAAACTCGCAGCTCAGTACGGTGTCGTTGCTCAGGCCTGACTGCCTTGCTCACCGTGTATCCTTCCTTAATAACATCATTGGAAGAACCAATGGCAGTAGGCCAACCGAAAACAAAAGGCGGCAAAATTTAATTTGCCTATTTCAATACTATTGATTGAAAAAAAAAAGGTCGAAAATTGTGGGTCCCCTAAAGTAAAGTTAAACCCATTCGATTCGTTCTCAGTCCTTCATGGGAAAATATACTTATTCGCACTTAGCCCATGTAATTGTCAACCTTATCCAATTAACTCAAACAACCAAAACTTTCGATAACAAAAATACAACCCTGCAAATTTCGTGCCTCTAACGATCCACGATGCCCACGAAGGGTAAATAACGTCTGACGTTCGATTTCTGACGCCAGAAAGAAAAAAAGATGATGTAGAAAGCTAAAAAAAGGTATGAAAACAAAAACAAAAAAACAGAAAGAAGCACGAAGGAGCGAGAGAGGCTGTTCTGTAGGCGCATAATAATCCGCTCCCATCAGTGGCGCCCCAACAATGAAGATCGATAATTCGAAAGGGTCGAGTAGCCATGCCGTTGGAAAAGATTCGCGAGGCTAACGGAAATCTCGCAGGCAACCGGCAAAGAACACATCGAGACGGTGTGCGGTCGTATTTCAAAGGATCTCACGACAATTCCGTTCTTCGCCGTGAACCTTTGTTATCGCGTCGCTTCTTTCGCTCCTCGTACCTTCTCGTTCCTTCCGTCAACATTTTTCTGGGTCAACGTTGGGCCCACCGTTACCAGGAATCCACGGAATTAACCATTTCGTTGCTAACGTTTCTACCAGCGAAAGTTTGTTGAATTGGTTGTTGAAACGAAATAATTTTCTCCGGTAAATTTGATTTGCAACTCGCAATCAGTATTATATTTAACTTGTATTAATCATGGGCGTCCGCAGGATTTTTTTTTAGGGGGGGGGGGGGGGGGTGCGGCATGATATAAAATATCATTTCTTCATTAACGAATGTATGCCGTATATTTATACACCTATTAAAGCTTTCTCACCGTGACAAGGTAGGTGTAAATCGAGAAAGAAACGGAGTTCGAAGCGAAGGTGACAACAGATGCTGTATTCGACATCTAACTCTCTACCCAAGTGCCCCGATTGCCCCCTCCCCCCCCCCCCTTGCGGACGCCCATGGTATTAATAGTTTTCTGGGCCAACGTTGGGTCCACCGTTTAGGGATTTAATGGGAGAAGGTATTTATTTATTTAGGCTTAGAATGACTTCTGGTTCTTACATTTCTTCTTACATTCTAAACCTATTTCTAAATATTCGTATTTGCACTCCTGGAAGAAGGTGTAGTATTATGGTTATCGAACCGCATGGTGGTTTAATCGAGACAAGTATAGTAAAGTGTTTCTAAATGTTATTTAGAAGGTAGTAGCGTGGTTTTTCAATAAAAACGGTGGCTCGAAACGGGAAACGATTAACGATACGTCAGAGGGGACGAACTTTACGAGCTGTTGAAATATTGCCTTCTAAAAGCGATATTGTTCCTGAACTCTATACCCTGTAAAAGTTCCTCCATTATTTCATTTGCTGTGTTTAACGATCCTGGCAACGGAAGTTTAGCGGTTACCTTGAGAGCTCGTAATCGCTTCCGATCGATAACGTTTCCAACGGTTCGATCGAATTTACCCTTAACAAAAGTAATGTTTCCTCGATAATCCTTTTTTCTTTTTTTTTTTTTATTTATTAACGATTTAATACATTTGGATTTACGTTACGAAATCGGTCATTGCGAAAACTTAATAATAATCATTCATTTTATACTAAGAATATTGTCGAAACTCTTACGTAATTATTTTTATCGAATCGTAATCTTTAAATTGACGTGCTGCAAGCGCCGTTCCGAGATGCTTTTATGTCATGAATTTCTGTCAGATTTCATGATTGTTTCGAAATCACTCATTCTTCGTTTCACCTGGCAGCCATCCGTTTCGTATCAAGGATATCGATAAAGCGTTTGCACGGTTGTTTTTATCAAGTTTCCAGCTTGAAACTGACGTGCCGCGAATGCCATTTCACGATACTTTTATGTCATGAAATTCCGTCAGTCTGTCGGTACGTTTCGAAATCGGTCGCTCGATGACTGCAAACCGCGTCAATTGTATCCGAACGACAATGTTAATATTATTACGACACACAGGGAGGCATTCGGAAGCGTGGAAAGTTTCCGTAGTCGCCAAGTGGAACACAGAACCCGGAACAATAACTCGGTAGGAAATTAATTCGGAGTCGGAGCGTGTTTCATCGGGAATGCATCGAAAAGCGTTCGGCCAAAGAGGAAACGACGCAGGGAACGACGCTACCATCCCTTCCCCACGTTGCTTTAAATCGAATATCACTTGAACGTATCTTTTGTCGAACGCCGGCATTCGCAATCAAGTTATTTACAGTTCGAGGAACAGAGAGATCTATAGTCGCCCGGATAACCTCTTTTCTCGATCTTTGCTCGTAATACGGTTTACGTAATCTCTGGTAATAAATGAATCCTTCTTTTCGTAAATAAATTGTTTCTTAACTTCCACTTTTTCGTGTATTATGTTTAATTCTACCCATCTCCCTGTATGACGGACGAACATTATTTCGCAAGGAAAGAAAAGAATTTTTAAACGGCGTTTAAAAATTTTGGTTTCTCGTATCAAGAATGATGCGAATATTATACTTCTGTGTAGAAAAATAACTGATTCGATTTCGACCGGGTCATGTTTGACCCTGACACGACGCTCGAGGATTAATAAGATTGCAGCTTGAAGTAGTATTTCAAGTTTTTAGGGGAGGGGCGAAAGTTTCGAACTGTGGAACTGGGTCGCTCGTAATCCCGGACATACGAAACGTATACAATGATTCTTTGTTGAAAATTGAGGTAGGAATTTTGAAACCGAAATATGTTTCATATATTAGAAAATGTTTTTGTGGAATATTTGCAATTTTACGTGATTTTGTGGCTATGGAACTTCAGATAAGTAGTATAGGTCGATAGTTTCGCCTTCAAGTCCTTATTTCCCATAAATATTCTGATATTATGTAACAAAAGATGTTGGAAATTATCGTTTCAATAACCAATTCACTGCTGTTCATTCGTTCACAAACATCTAGATTCCAGAAATTAATGTTAAGTAGTGTAGGTCAACGATTTTACATCGGAATCCTTATTTTTCATAAATAAATATAATATTATTAAACAGCATGCTTTGTAAATAATTATTAGATGACTCTTGGGATGAAACAAGAAAGGCAACAAATTTTTATCGAATATTTGCAATTTTACAGTGGTCCTGCAGGTTTGAAACGGCGGGTAAGTAGTATAGGTCAATCGTTCCGCATACAATTCTCAATTATTCATAAATATTCTAGCATTGTGTCATAAAACACGTTACAAATTAACGTCTTGATAATCAATTCACCGCTGTTCAGTATTTTATAAACACTTGAAACTCGAAAATCGAAGGACAGTAGTACAGGTCAACGATATTTCATCCGATTCCCGATTTTCCATAAATAATCTGATATTGTATCATAAAACACAGTAAGAATTAACGTTTCAATAATTAATTCACGAGCATTAATTAACACACGAGCACTGGCGACCGAAAAATCAACAGGCAGTAGTATAGGTCAACGATGCTGCATCCAATTCCCAATTTTCCATAAATATCCTAATATTTACAAAACGACAAGCTTTGGAAAGAAATACTATGATTACGAGTTGAATGTTGTTCATCGTTTCGCTGACAGAAATTCGAGTGATAAGGAAATAATTAACGTCGACGGTTTTTTATGCAGTTTCTCGGTCACCATGAATATTTTGACGCGTGACAATGGCGTGGCTCGGTAATAAACCGTGTTCCATCATTGACTCGACGTTGTTTGCTACCTTACGAACTGCTGCAACTTTGAAGTTTCAGGAAAGGTGGCGAGACGAGGCGCAGGGAAGATCGCAAACAAGCCTGTGTACTTTGTGTTATGGAGAATACACGATACAGCGGTGTTGTAATAACTTGGTCGATAGTCGATCGTACGAAATTCAACAATATTTCTGCAACGTAAAGTCGATACACCCCGAAACACCAACACGAGGATCCGTCACCTTTCACCGCGCCAACCTTTCCTTTCAATAGAAGATAGTTTATAAATAGCTATAATATTTCTAACCTGCATTATTTTGTGTTTTATAAAATTGTATGTTGGCCAAATATAGATTTTTAAAATTGAAAAATTAGAAAAACGATCGGATGGAAAAGGTGGCAGTCAGCCACGTTGTCTGATCGTTATACAGGGAAGAATATTGTTGCTATCGAGTCTGTTATAATTTCTGCGGTATGTAACGAAGCATATTATCACCTTATGGTTAAAGTATCATGTCGCAGATACGTGGTGTGTGAAGTTTACGTAATAAATTCAACTTTGCCATCCAAACAACTCATACAATATTCAACGCTGGCCTACAATCTGTTCATCATTTGAATACCGTGTCACGGACGTAGCAACATCCACTTTTGCACGGATTTCGTTATGATAATACCGATCGTTGATCCTGATAACAGATTTAACAGATTGATCATTCGTTCCGATTATTAGTTTAATCGTGACTCGAATTGTTCTCATCTGACGATCAGATATCTGTTCAACAATCAAACGGGTTTAACTTAGAATTACCTAGATATCTATTACCCATTTATCTTAACCAAGTGTTTATAGTATTCGTTATAATTTGGAAATTGTATAAAGAATTTTCTACAATTTTAATATAGCGTCCAAAATTTGTATAAACTCCATCCCAACGGGTTTAAGATGTAATCGTAGCATCCCAATTTCCAAGAGTAACTATTTAAAATGTAAAATTTTGCTACGCATTTTACTATCACAAATTATCGCCTTTAATCACTAATTAGTACAAAGAATTTTCTACAATTTTAATATAGCGTCCAAAATTTGTATAAACTCCATCCCAACGGGTTTAAGATGTAATCGTAGCATCCCAGTTTCCAAGAGTAACTATTTAAAATGTAAAATTTTGCTATGCGTTTTACTATCACAAATTATCGCCTTTGATCACTTATTAATATTGATCAGGCAATCGTATAAAGAATGTTTCGCGACCACAACGTGTTGGGTATAAGTATTAATAAATTCGATTCCGAAGGGTTGAAAATCGTGGGATATCGGAATGTCCAGTCGGCCGAAAGCGTAAGGACACGTTGCACAGCCGAGATAGGGAAGAGACAAAAATTGACCAGAGAATTTGTAGTTGGATGAATACAACAGATTCTTCGGTATAGATCTGATCGAGGGGGGGGGGGTTAGAAGTAGGGGGAAGGGTGACAATGGCGGCCACAGCTATTGGCCCGTTTCACAAGCACAGCCCATATCAATACCCCTTTGTTGCACATGACTGAGTCTGGGATAAAATCCTTTCTTTCTTTCTCCCTCTCTCTCTCTCTCTGTTCGTCTCTTTCTCTGGCCATACCGGCAGAAAGCCGAGAAATAATGCGCAAACTTCTGCTCAGACGAAATCCTTTGGAAAAATATTTCTTACGCTTCTATGGAACACCTCGAGCGTGGTCGAAACGCTTTTTGTCTGAGAAACTTTATATACAGGAATATTATACATAAGTATAGGTTGTTTCAACCACGATTGTGCGAACATGCAACGAAGAATCTTCAACAACCTTTTCAACCAGCTATTTAAAATACCTCTTCAAACGTGCCTCTCTACTTTCTTTATGCACACTGTTTAGCTCCCTTTTCCTTTTCTTTCTTTTTTGTTCAAGAGATAACACAGAGGAAGTTATTTCAATTTATGCAGTATTCTTCGATTATAAATTGAAGAGATAAATGAAAGAGTTTACTTTTTGATATATTCAGTAACAGGCACAGGCGCATAGAATAGGAAATGTTCGATGTAATAAATAAAGGAAATATATTTAAGTCGATTATTACAGGATAATAAGAATTGGAAATATGGAGGTTATACGACCTGAGAAAAGGTTAATCGGTTGACGAACTTATTTCTCTACGAATTATGAATTTATTTTAGTCATTGAACGACGGATCATCGCGACCCAGATCTATCAGATGTATTATAATTTGATTGTAAGAAATGTTTGATCAAATTTTCATATGGAAATCGACTTCAAATTTAAACGAAACACAAATGCTACAAATAAATAAAAACAAAAGAAAATTAGAATGGATAATAAATGTAGAATGGATTGTAAAATTATTAAAACTAAAATCGTCGTTCGCCTGAAAGTCGAAAACATGGAAAATTCGGAATTACGAGTGATACGAGTTGTTGAAAAATAAAACGATTCATTGTTTAAGGCTAAGAAGTTACGCGGCAATTAAAGAAATTAACACTTATCGTGCTTACGCGTTGTAAACGTCACGATTGATAGCGATTGCTTGTATCGCAAGAAAGTTCTATAAAAATATGTAAATAGTAAAATCGCATGATGCAAAGTATCGCACTCTTCGCACGACGAAGTTGAGTAATAAAAAAACGACTTAACTTTCCAAAAAACAACATTACTGAAAAAAAAACAACTCCATTCTCTAAAAATTCAGTATCAAAAATGTAAACTGTGTATCCATTTCCAAAATTTACATTGCATAAATAAAAGAAACAGTAAAATTTGACCAGATTATAAATATTTGTATAAATTGCAGACGAATAATCGCGAAAGGAATTGAAATCTTATCTCGCTGTCACGTTGTCAACGTTTAAACGTGATTTCGCTCTCACGTTCACGTTGCAATAATCGTGTCGGCACAAAGGCGACAAGTTACTTGCGAATTAGAAGAAAAGTAACGCTACAGAGGAGCTTTTGAAACGGACCAAACCGCGTTTAACACGACCGCGTGTATTTAAAGAACGTGGTTAACTTTCGCGAGAGGAAAGCCGCTTTAATCCGCTCGCCTCAAAAGCTTGGCGACCCTTTTTCGGCTAAAAGTCTAATTAAACGATAATTTGGATTAGATTATGCGCGCTGATAGAGGATTTAAAAAAGATATTCGACGTTCGAAGCTTTGAAATAGGAATTCTATCCGGAATGAACAAACGTAAGTGGATTTACACCCTGTGTAGTCAGCCACATGTCTATATTTTCTTTGACAAAAGTTTAACGGGTGTTCACAGAAGAAAAAGAGAGTTTACCAGAGATTATTAAGCTGGAGAACTGAATTTTAACTCCTTTCGTATCTTTTTATGAAATTTTATTTTTAAAGATTTGGGTGCCTCTGGTCGATGGACTTATTGCCTCGCAATCGACTTTGATCCACTGAAATATTAACAATTTAATTTCTTTTGTATTTTAAGTTAATAAATTTTACATAATTCCTTTCCATATTATTCCTTCAGTACAAAAGAATCATATTTAAAAACTTCACTTTCCAGTTGTATTATAGTATCGATTCCAAAAACGAAATAGCAACAACGTCCAAATAATATACTAATTGAACAATCGATCGAGCAGAGATCGGTCCCGAAGATGATCAGGTATCTCGAACGAGAGGATTAACGCGTACGAGGAAAAAAGTCGAGAAAGATTTAGGCCACGACGGATAACGACGATCGAGAAACGGGGCCAATGGATACATTCTGGTGAAAACAATTTATCTCTGATAACTGAGTGCACTCTTGACCTCGATAGAAAAAAAAAGCAACGATACGCCGTGATGACCGTGGACCGTTCATCTGGTTTCTTCTCTTTCTAGACGATCGTTGTCGTTTGTACGGGTTACTTGGCCCGTGAACGTTGCACCGTACTGTTCCACGGTTTTATTTCACCGTGCCGGTGGTGAAAAGTTATGGGGCACCGGGTCTTATAGCGTTGCACGACGGAGATACACGCGACGACGAGAAAAAGCATCCGGAGTTGGCTAATAAATCGTCGAATAATTGTTCAACGACCACCCTACGCTTTGCCAGTGTCGGGAGATTTGTCAATCGTATAAGTTGCCGGGACTCTGCGTTTCAGAACATGTGCTGAACTGACTATCGTTTGAGAACGTCGATAGAAAAGGTACGTTCTCCTTGGGCTTCTTGTAAGCTTACACAAGGTGTTCCGTTTAATACGAACCGTTAGTTTAAAGTGTAAATGTTGTGACAAACGAAGAAGTTATTGCAGTGTTGTACAGGATGTTTCATATTATCGTGATATTAGCCTTGATTAACCAGTCAGCTGTGGTGTCCCCATTTCCCGATGTTACACTAGTTACGGGACACCCTGTATATGTCGCGAACATCAAGCGATGAGTAAGTGTCGCTGTTAAAGTATTGGATCAAAAAGATGGTTTTATTTGATAAAATTAGCAATTTTAACGTTAACATAATATACTACATACATAATAAGCGAAAAACGCAGGAAAAATCAAATACTTGTAAAAGTTACAAATTCAAATTGCTGCTGTAGAGTGGATATTCAGGTAAGCACGGAACGATACATAATGGGACTTTGCACGTCGAACACCAATATCGTGATTCTTTTCTAATTTTATTTTTATAATAATGTGAACAACTTCGTGTAGGATTGTTTGTTAATGAAGTGCCTGATAAGCTGTTTCAGGCAATGCATACGCGGACGCTAAAATATTCATATTTTTTATTTGTTTGTTTTATTCCGGTCTGGCCTCAAAATATATGAGAATATGTTTTAGTTTTCATTAGAATTACAATTTAAGTAGCCATGACGAGTATACTCGTCAAACACAGCTGACTGGTTAATTAAATACTTCGTTTAAAATTATTATTCGTTGCTTAGTTTCCATTAACAAGAATTCTTCGTTATGAAGTTTGCGAGTGTATTTGGACGATTAACACGTTGACTGGCACAGTGAAAACGGACGTGTGTAGTCAGACACGTTGAAATACTAATTATTAAGAATATAATCAACTAATTTTCAAATTTAACCTTTCAAATCGATAGCTAGCATTATTAGCTTAATGATAACGCTATCTATGGTTTATTTCGTCATTTCTTTTATTAATTATTTGATTGTAAAAAATTTCGGGTGCCGGTCACCGGTGACCCCCGTGGCAGTCAACTTGTTAACAAAGCGTGGTCCTTGATCCTTTCGCACCAATACACAAGTTACTTTACCGAAAACATAACCATCAAACGTCTAAACGAAACTGAACACACTTTCAACAAAAGTCGACGAAACGTTTCCTACAGTTTTACAAAGTACTGATACATCGGGTCGTAACATTCTCCAAAGCTATTAGAGACTTCTTTTCCCAACAGAAACTTCCCTTTCTTCTTCCTTTATTTCACCGGAACATTGCCGGCGTTGTTCGTCAACGAAAGGGCAACCGAGAAGAATCTTATCTGCCGCGAAAACGGTTATTGACTTCTGATACGGTTCGATCGTGAAATATCGTCCGCCTTGTTTCATCGACCTTGCACGCCACTCACGATAATTTATTCCTGTATCAAGGTCCGCGAGGGGACATCTGCGAGAATGAGACTCGAAGCTCGTGGCTTTTATCTGGCCTGCCTTCTATGGGTCGCGGCGACTCGCCCTGCCGAGGGACTCCCATTCCCCGAGAAACCTCTAATCTTGAAACAAGTCGAGGATACGTTGAAGAGCGTGGGTGAAAAAATTGGCGACAGAGTCAGAGAGAGGCTCAACTCTATCTTAGAGCCACCCTGGATACGATCGACCACCACGACCACGACCACGACCACCACGGAGGAGCCTGAGGTGAATTTCGAGGATATACATTCCAGGAACATCATCACGGTACCCCTCAGGTGTCCACCTGATCACGGTATCGTCGCAGGGAAATGTCGTAAAAGACTTTGAGTGTTTTCTGTGTGTGCGTGTGTTTGTGAGAAATAAGTGTTGTGGAATATTATCAATCTGGGGCAAGCAAATTGATGGTTTCGTTGATAAGAGTATCGTAATTACTTGGAATACGATTGATTTGGTTTTCAATTTAATTTTCTCGTTTATTGAATTTATTTCATTTGCCGCGTCGGCCGTTGGTGACCGTCAGCAGTCGACGTATCGAGATCGAGGGAATTATGATAATTTTTTCGGTTTTGTTTCAAAATTTGTTACTTATCGCTATGCTGTCCGGTGCACCGCGAAAATTTGCAGACAAATGCCGACGTTGACGTCACGTTGGTGTCGCTTTCAAATCTAGTAAACAAATACCGGCGCCAAACGAAAGAATCCTGATTACGCGTGCGGACGGTATGGTGTTAATATTATTAATTTCATAGTAATTTTATTCGAAATTATATATTCTTTTTCAGACTACTCGAATATATTGAATTTGTGACTTATTTCGTAAAAATTTTGATTATAAAATATATATTTAGGTATGTATTATTTTCTTAACGGTTGAAATATATTTAATTTGTGATGTAGGTCACTAGTAACCCTTCATGGTAATAAATTTCAAAAACCAGTGGCGTTGATTAATTAGGAAGTTTTGAAATAATCTGTACTACTCCTAACTATTATCCTCAAATACACGGATTTGAACATTTTGGTATTATCTTTTTCATTTTTCCCCATATTTCAACGCAATTGCATTGAAATTATAAGAAATACGAGTTTCGTGGATTCGAAGGTGATTTTATAAAACTGTATTTCCATTATTTCTCATATTTCACCGGTCTCGGTTATTCAGGATTGCTGCATTCAGGATCGCGTATAAATCAAGCCTCATTCGAGCAGAACAGAGTCTTATTCAGAGATTATTTCACATTTCATTTGATGGAGGACTCCTTGGCTCCCGTAAAAATTACACGAGACCTTTATTCGACAAGTTTTTCACATTTCATTTGACACAAGATTCATCGGCTCTCGTAAAGTTACTTCCGCGGAACATCCATTCAATAATTCTTCCCTTCATCCCCCCTCAACCCCCGCCCCCTCTTTTCTCGTTTTATTTTCTACCAGACTCTTTAAGTTTCGTAAAAGTCGTCGGGAATCTTTTATTTTATCGATCACCTCGAACGGACATTCTCGTACACGTTGCAGTTTGAATTTTCCCGCCATGTACAGGCTGTTTCAAAATCATAAATTCCCAAACTTAATTCTTTACATTGGATCGCATTAAAGAAGTAAATTTTGTTTAAAATAATTAATCGTCAATAATAAGTTTGTTAAATAAACTGAAATATATTTTATCGAGGTTTGTAATTTTTCTCCAAAATGGAAAATTCAAAAAGGGGTTAAATCTGTGATTCAAATGTTCTATACCCGAATTATCTCGTCGGTATTCTCAGAAATCCTTAGTGTCAAGCAGAGAAATTCAACATTTCATGGTTTCATGTCGACCAGGTGGAGGAGGGTGATATCTGATCGCGATAGCAATCGAGGTTCCTTAGGAAACGCGAGCGAGTCACGTAATAAGAAACCGGGTCAAAATTCGCGGCGTAACCGAGCGGAAAAAGCGACAAAACGTTTCGCCGGGCCGCCGCGACACTTATCAAATTATCAATTACGGTATCAGCATGTTGATTCATGCCACCCTCGCGTGACATTTAACACTTCGTTCCATGTCTATTCAAATTAATAAAGACAAAAAAAAAAAACGAAGCACAGTCAAAATCCGCGCGATCGTTAATGGCCACCTGCTCTATCCTTAATTTATGACTTTATAAAATATGACGTTTTGCAAATTCGAAAGTAGCCGAATTCCAAGTTATCCAAACTCAGAGCTATCAAACTTTGAAATTATCTGGATTCGGAGCTATCGAATTTGAAGTTATCCAAATTGAAAGCTGTCAAAATTCCAAATTATCTGAATTCCAAGTTATCCAAACTCAGGGCTATCAAAATTTGAAATTATCTGTATTCGAAGCTAACGAATTTGAAGTTATCCAGATTTAAACCTACCAAAATTCCAAATTGCCCGAATTCCAAGTTATCCAAACTCAGAGCTATCAAACTTTGAAATTATCTGGATTCGAAGCTATCGAATTTGAAGTTATCCAAATTGAAAGCTGTCAAAATTCCAAATTGCCCGAATTCTAAGTTACCCAAATTCCAAATTACCTGAATTCCAAGTTACCCAAATTCCAAATTAACTGAATTCCAAGTTATCTAAACTCAGAGCTATCAAAATTTGAAACTATCTGGATTCGGAGCTATCGAATTTGAAGGTATCCAAATTCAAAGCTACCAAAATTCCAAATTGCCCGATTTCTAAGTTATCCAAATTCCAAATTACTCAAATTTCAAGCTATCCAAAGTCAGATCTATGAAATTTTTAACTTATCCAGATACAAAGCTACCAAAATTCCAAATAACCCGAATTCAAAGTCATCCAAACTCCAAGCGAACCGAACTCCAAATTATCCAAACTCAGAGCTATGAAAATACAAAATTAACGAAATTTAAAGCCATGAGAATTCCAACTCATCCGAATTCGAAGTCACCCGAATTACCTAAGCATTCCGACTTGCGACACTCGCGACAAAAACGGGCGTCCACGTTCCAGGTGGCAAAGGTTAGCGACGAATTTTCGTAACACAC
Organism: Stelis phaeoptera; assembly: GCA_943735885.1. Lineage (NCBI taxonomy): Eukaryota > Metazoa > Arthropoda > Insecta > Hymenoptera > Megachilidae > Stelis > Stelis phaeoptera. Next base: position 13,351,306 of record OX030932.1, on the reverse strand, counting down.
ATACTTTCGAGCGTTGCTCGTTCCCGTCGTATATTCGAGTCGGCCAGATTTTCTGCTCATTGTCAGAGGTAAAGACCCCTCGACACTTGTTGCTCACCATCGACATTTGTCTGCGGCTCGCCGTTTCTATGCGCCTTGTGCATTTCGCATTCGTGCTTGCCATTCTTTGTCAACTTACATGTGTATACACACACGCACGTGTATGGAGGATAGAGTTCATAATACGAACGGCTGGTATTGCGTTTACCTCTACTTTCTCCGAGTTGACGACGAATGCCTAGCCACTGTTACTAACGATTCCCTGTGCACGTATATACATATACGTCGTAGACCATTGAAAGTTTTACACAATACACGAAGGGACGGTACCACGTGAAACGATACGGAGGGTGAGTTTTGTTCATTGGTAATGATCGTTGGGGTTGATTTAATTGTTGAACCGTAAAGTTGGGTCAATTGTGACCTGTGTCCATGTTATCTGTACAATAATGGTGTTCTAATTAAAATTGGGTACACGTGTTTGTAAGATAACGTCTAAAGGGGTGGTTTTTTTTTTTTTATTTAACCAAGGTAACTGATATCGAGATAAATAGGGTAGTTTTTGCTATAAAATTGATAATAATTGACGATATAGTTTTTTAACAGTGGGGATGGGAAATTGTACGAAAGCTAATGAGGTAGGTGCTGTATATTTTGGCAAGTATCGAAAATGGAAAATTAAACGCTTAAAAAACTTAATAACTTCTGTTATCACGATACAGAAACTCTAGATCAATAATTTATGAATAAACAGACGCAAAGTTTATTTTGAAATACGAAATGTATTACTCCAAAGCTTAATACGAGTCAGGTTTCTTTCAAATTAAACAAACACGCGATTAAGCTCCAGATAAATACCTATATATTGTCCGCGGATTAATTTCAAAGTAGAACTAGTAATTGAGTTCAAATCCGATTAGGACCGTGTTAAATTAACCGCAGCTTAAAATCTATTCGTTTGCAACCTTCCATCGGTTCACGGAGACACTAATTAACGATCGTCGACATTCATTCGAGAGCCTGTCAAATCGATCCGGTGGAATTCAGTGGAAAAATATACGTTTTCCGGTCGGGTTCCGCAGGAAACATCGTTCGTCGAATTCAAACCTCGATTTTTTCAATAGAAAAAAAAAAAGAAAAAAGAGAGATGGATAACGTTCGTCGTGTGACGGTGAGTTTAGCAAATCGTGAAACGTTTCGGACGACGATTTTAATTGATTCCCATATAAAATCTGATCCGAAATGGGAAAAGAAAATTTCATTCGTGATCATTTCGATGGAAATCGAATCTTGTTCGAGCTCGAATGTGATACGAATGACTGATCGGTTCGAGAACGATGCCAAAATTTCCTTCGTTTGCGGAGTCGGTCGAAAATTCTGCTTCGTAAACCACATTTGCATTACTAATGCGTCTTCTTCGTCGAAAAACGGATTTTGCTCGTTTTTCCGCGTCCGTTTTAGCTCGCTCTTAATGGCACAGCCGCCGACAGACAAAAAAAGAAAAGGAAAAAGAAGAAAGAAGGAAGACGAGAAAACGAGAATCACATTGGAACAACGTAAAGCGTGGTTTACAACGGGCGAAAGATGGAGTTCCTTTTTTGTCGGAGAGAGAAACGAATTTGTCAAAAGTTTCTTTTTTTCTCGGAGTGCGTCGCTGAACGAGTAGATTTTCTAATATTTAATTTTGTCTTTTGCTACTAATTTTATCATTGATTGAGTTATTAATATTTCTGAAACAATTTAGATGGTATTCAGTCTATTAATAATTTCATTATTAATTTTACTGTTAACTTCTATGATAATTATGTTATTATTAGCTTTAGTAGTGATTTTCATTATTAGCAAAATTAGCAATAAAATTAGATTGCTGGTAATTACTATAGAACCACAGTTAATACGGTAAATATTAACAACAAAATTACTAATAGAAGTAATAATAATTATTGAGAAATTGGCAGTAAAAGTAGTGATTAAGGTTAGTAATAAAATTAGACTACCATCAATTAGATTTACCACAAACTACTGCTACTAGAAAATTAACAGTAATCAGTCGAAAAAATTGCTACCAGAAACAACAAAAATTAAATTACTACGAATTTGATTCACCCCTAATTATCATTTAACGGACAAACAAAATTTCCACAAATAGAAATTCCAACGAAAGACCGTGTCGTTCGGAGCTACAGCGAAAGTTACGAATCTTTTTTTACAGTCGTTGGTAAAAGGAACAAAAAACAAACAAAAAAAAGAATAGAACAAAGTAGAGAAAAAGGAGAAACGCCTTGGGCAGAAAGTCGGGGCGCGTTTCCAAAAGCAGTGACGTCCCTTTAATTACAACGGGGCCTGCGTTGTCGATATCCCGTGATATATTGCCCGTAAGATACGCCCGAAGGAAAATGTACGTCCATTTCGTGGCGAGAAACAGAAACAGATGACAGGATATTGCCTTCGCGGCCGATAATAATCCGTTGTCGTTACTACGTCACGGGCCGCATTATTGCCACCGTAAGCCTTTACGTTCGACCAGCCATCCTACTTTCTATCCATCGGCCCACCAAACATATCTTTATTCCACACCGTCTCGACAAAGAGGAAATCATTCTTCGGCTGGCTCAGCGAAAACCCGATACTTTCAATTCTTCTTCTTTTGTATCTTGCTTGATCGTCGGATTTCAACTCCCCTCCCGCGATTTTTCTACGAAAACAATGAATTGTTGTGCCGTGGAAATTCAGGAATGGATGGCATCGAATCGTATCGGATGAAATTTGATTGAAAATTTATTGGATGGCTCGAAGGATGGCTGGTTGCTAACCGTATTTATTTTTCCTTCATCGACAATGGGAAATCGTTAGGATCAATTTTACTCTTTCGATGATAAATCAAACCAATCGAAAATATGGGAATTCTTTAATTTTTATCGCTGACCTTTTCAAGGATTTATATTGGCAGTATTATATACTATGAGTAATATGAGAGTTTCATAATTATTATTACCAACATTTTACAGATTTAAATTGTTAGTGTTTATTACGGACAATACCTCCATGATTTTTATTTTTTATTTTTATCAGCCAGCTTTTTCAAGATTTATATTGCCAGTATTTATTATCGACGGTATAACAATTTATTTTGGATGGTTAATAATTACTGGCATTTATCATAAATATAAAAATATTGTTTGTTGGGGATTCCATATTTCGCACGAATTAAACTACAGAAAGTTTAACTATATTGTAAATGTGTAATAATATGTACTTCGAGTATGGAGATAAAACGTATCCGAATTTTACATTAATTTTGCACGATCAACAAGAACAGCGTTCAACGAACCGCGCACAGTTACAAAAAGAAGAGGAAAAAGAAAAAAGAGCATTTCCTTTCTCATCCTGTCGGTATTGAAAGCTTGCCAAACACCCCTGTACCGATCAATCAATTTTCCAAATACATCCAATTCCACCCCCTCGGATCCCGTACCTTTTCCAACCCCCCAGTTTAAATATTTCCTCGATTCATCGTATCGTCGAAAAATTTCCATACAAAAAAGAATCTACCCCTCCATCGTAGAAGTTGAATTCTTACAACGATCGTTGTACCTTTTTATCGTTGGTTGCAGACAAAGCATCCCTAAGCTCTTAAAACGAAGTATATAACGATTCCAAATTTGATTCTTCAAAGCACTTTACTTTTTGTATCAAGACTGTAGGAGATTACTCGTCGAAAGTACGCAAGAATTTACAAATCACTGTAAGAAATCTGTATAAACGTATATACGCGTCAATCGTCGACTATGGACGCTGTAAATTTTCCCTTAACCAATAAGCCGAAATGATACAAATAATAATCGTTAAATTAGACAGAAACGTTCTGTTTCTGATCGAAGCGGCAACATTTCGAATCGTCGGCACTCTTCATGGTCCGTGGTTCGATGGATCTTCAGAAAAGCGCACAGATTCTCATCTCAGAAATCTTTCTCGCGAATAAAACGAGAAATTACTCGGTTCGATTCGAGCGGCGATTAAATACGAGGATCAGAGCCAGGGGGTTGGAGGCGTGACGTGAAAAACGAATTCGTCTCCAGCCATTGTTCGTCAAACACCGAATTTTTATTTCTTGTTTCCTTTTGTTTCTCTCCGCCGGGCAAATATCTCGGCCGTGGTTTTTTTTACCATACCCATAAGCGGGCCGCCGCGTCGAACAGCATCGATAACCCATAATCATTGGTGTCCCGTCGCATCGGGCATGAATAAAACAAACATAAGTTTTCGCAGTGAATTCAATATCCAGCCGGGGTAGCAAGCAGTGCGAGAGCGAACCGGCAGTGCTGGACTGATGGAACGATCGGACGGGGTTGGTAAAGGGAGGGGGTGAGAGGACGGGAGGTTGGGTAGCAATCAGTTGCAGCCGCGTGCATAGACATTCGAATGCATGGCTATCGCGACCGACTGCTTGCTTCAACTCGATGCCTGGGGATTCGCTAAAATTGACGAAGTTTCACGGAGGAGGGGGCTGGAAGGATGAGGATTTCGTCCAGGGAAAATGCCGACGTTTTTCTGCCTACGGATTTGTTGCAATTTTCCGACGGACAATTCTGGAGGATTACGGTCCTTGAGTCCTGGGATCGATGAGGGAAATTTGGATTATTGTTAGAAATTGATCAAAATGGGAAATACGATTAGAAAATATTGTTGTGTTTTATGATAGAGATTATCTTGCAGAAATATTGATAAAGTTTGTAGAGCGATGACAAATGATAAATATGTAGTAAAGTTGAAAAAGTAGCAGTAAATTATTATTTGAATTCCACTATTTACCGATGGAACAAAATTAATATTCAAATTTTACTATTCATCGTTAAGATCGAGCGAAATGAAGATTTATCCGTTGAAATCGAGACGGGTGTAGAGCCGTACTAGAACGAACGTCAATCTATAATGAAGCTGAAAAACACGAGCGAAGTCTTTTAGTCGTAACCTTCCCTGTCACGTGCTGACATTTGTAATTGGGGCTACGAGCTCCTGATTAAGGGGGCGCAACGATTTTCTCGCAGGGTTTACGTGGTGATCGATTTTCCTTCTTTTTATCACCTTTTCCTTACGTTTATCTACACAACAACCATTCCACATTCCATGCAAATAAATGACACAGAATTGAAAATAAAAATATGTATGTATAAGCTCCACATAATCCATTTTTGAATAAAACAAAAAATGAATGTTTAGTAAAAAGGATTCAACAAAAGATAAATGAAAGAAACAACCTAACTTAAACTGTGGCCGGGTATATTTTGAAAAATTTATAATTCTTAATATTTGGTATTTGTTTTTATACTTAATAAAATATTCCGGAGTTTTCAAATTCAGAATATACAGAAACAGTTTCCTAATAATTTTAAACACCCGATTAACTAATTTTCATAAAAATCGGCATCAAATTTAAAAGAAATTTCTTCAAATTGATAGTTTTAAGGATGTCTCGATTGTTTGGTGAATTTTTCAGTTCCTTCAAGAAGGTTCGTGTGTCACGGTGTTCAAATGCCGTGATCAAGTTAGAACTCTTGCATTTGACATGGTTGTAGGGTGAAATCGTAGGAACTAGAAGGCCTGGAAAGCGGCGTTTCGGGCAATGCCGCTTTGAAAATCGATAAGCGGCTCCGCGTAGTCGACCAGTCAGGAGCTTTTCGGTGTATCCGTGCTGGAGAGATCCTGGCTGGTCACGTGGCGCTGCTTACGTTCGCGAAACGCCAAGCATCCGCTTAAAATTATACCAGGATACCGTCATTCGATCCCCGATAGACCTTTTCAAAAGATCACGGACACATCGATGCCTAAGTCGGTACTAAGTATCAGCTTAATAGCTTGAACTACCCTTCTCAATTTGTGACCTCCTTATCGTAAATTGAGAAGGATTCCATGCCACTTACAAGATATAGTTATATTCGTTAAATATATAGTAATATTTTGACGGATCCGTATGGTAATATTTGTTAAATCTTATATAGCAATTATACAGTTATATTTGGGGGATTAGTATAGTAATATTTGGGGAGCCTATATGGTAATATTTATAAAATTCCATATAGCAACACTTGGAGGATTCGTATAGTAATATTAGCCAAAATTTCATATAATGGTATCTGGGGAGCTTATATAATAATATTTGACAAATTTCACATGTTAACATTTGGGAATTTCACGTAGTAACTTTTGGAGGATTAGTATAGTAATATTTGGGGAGCCCATATGGTAATATTTCTAAAATTCCATATAGCAACATTTGGAGGATTCGTATAGTAATATTAACAAAATTTCATATAGTAGTATCTGGGGAGTTTATATAATAATATTTGAGAATTTCACGTAGTAATTTTTGGAAGATTAGTATAGTAATATTTGCCAAATTCCGTATAGTAATATTTAGGGAGCCCATATGGTAATATTTATAAAATTCCATATAGCAACATTTGGAGGATTCGTATAGTAATATTAGCAAAATTTCATATAGTAGTATCTGGGGAGCTTATATAATAATATTTGCCAAATTTCACGTGTTAATATTTGTGAATTTCACGTAGTAACTTTTGGAAGATTAGTATACTAATATTTGCCAAATTTCATGTACTAATATTTCAGATATTTCTTAAATTTGAAATACTAATATTTGAAGAATTCGTATAGCTTTCGTTGTAAAAACAGGTTAAATACAATGGTACCAAAAAAGTGTTCCAAGTGCAAGGGGTTAAACCGTTCGGTTAAAAGAGGCTGCAAGTAATTGCATCCAGCGGATGACGCGAGATGATTGATCGAATTAATCCCCGTGACACAATAAGAGGAACTTGGCCAACTTAAACCCGACCCTAAACGAACGGGTCGGCCATCGGCAGCTCGTTCCTCGATCACCTTGGACCTTTTAGTTTCCGAATGAAATTCAACCGGCTACGTGGTTCGATCGGCGTGGTTAATTATTCAAAATCCCTTGTGCCGATGCGAGGGACGAAATAGAAAATAGCCGGCTAAATTTAACGGCGAGGATGTTAATTGTTCCAGGCTATAATTCCGGCTTCGAGCTTTCGATCATCCTACTAACACTGCCTTTTAAAAAAGGGGTGCAATTTTATCGGCAACCTTGTTAATTATTCCAGCTGGGAACGTCACGAGAAATTTCAACCGAAAGCTAAACAGATTATTGTTCCAGGAAAGAGTGAAGCGGTACGTCTGACCATATTCTAGGATGAACTACTTGAACCATTCTTTCAAACGAAAAAGAACGTTCAAGTAAACATTTGAACTGTCCCCAAAGTAAATTTCAGGTAATTCGAAAAAGATTAAAAAAGAAGTAGGTCAGTCGTTTCGAAACAAACAGCTCGAATCGTCCGAAATTGTCCTCCTCGAAATTGAACGTTAGAATGTCTCAAGTAGTTAGATCGAAGCACCTAGTTCTGAAGGAGGGCGATAAAAACAAAATTCCAAGCGTAATTGTACCAATAACATCGCTAATTATTCCGTACAAAGGTGAAATAATTGGTCTGACCATATTGTGGGATAAACTACTTGAATCTCCTTAAAGCGAAAGAACCTTAAAAAATCCTAATTAAAACAATTTAATTCCCCTCGAAACGAATCTCTGATTATTCCGAAAGGACTAAAAGAGATTTCAATAACGTTGATGATTATTCCAATTGGGAACGTATCACGAGAAATTGAAACCGAAAGCTAAATCGTTAATTATTCCAAACAACGGTAAAACATGAGAATGTCGGACCATATTCCGGGTCAAACTACTCGAAGAAACCTTTAAAAATTCCAAGTGGAATTTAATTTTCCTGAAAACGAATCTGTGATGATTCCAGGGAGGATAAAAAAAGATGACTAGATCAGCAGATTCAAGGAAGGAAGTAAATGGTTCGAATCGTCCAAAATTGTCCCTGCTCGAAATTGAATGTTGGAACATTTTAAGTAGATAGATCGAAGCGTCTATTTTAAAAACACCAGAATGACAAAGATTTCAGGTAATTTCACAAAAGAATAATTTTGCTAATTGGTAAAAGCAAGAGTGGAACAGTACGTCTGACCATATTCCGGGACAAACTACTTGAACCACCTATGAAATCAAACAAAGTCTCCCAAAATCCCAAGAAAACGATCCAATTCCTCTCGAAAGAAATATCTGATTATTCCAAGGAAGCTAAAGACCACTAAAACCGTTAATAGTTCCAATTAGTATCATCGCAAAAGATTGCCAATTATCTCCGATTCAAAGAGGGATCGGAACGGAATGAAAATATCAAGAATCCCCGACAAAGCAGGTCGATTCGAAGCAAACGGTTCCGAATGGTCGAAAATTGTCCATCCGGAAGGCGAACGTCAGAAGGTAGATGGTAGTTATCGTGGCACAGGTGCAGCTCGTCTCGAAGGAGGCACCATCCTCGTTTCGGCTGGTCCTGGCCCGTCGAAAGTGCGCAGACGTCCTTCTCGATGGACGAGGATGGCCGTGGACGTAGGAAGCGCGCGTGGAGGCGCGAAACGTTCGTTCCCCCGTGTCCGGAAGCATCGATGTGGCTGACGGCGAGGAGGGCCAGGTCGTCGGCGAGAACGGGCTGGAACTAGCCCCGCGCACGAAGGGTGGAAGAGCGAGAGAAAAGGATACGCGGTCGCGCATGCGTGCCGTCCGCCTCCGGAACACGGCTGACAGAGATCTAGATGGAGTACGGATCGGCTGGCGACGGGAGCAACAGAGAGCCACAGTCAGATAGAGCAGGAGAAAGGGAGAAGGAGGAACGTATACACTGGTCTCGTAGGGCAGTCGTTCCTCCTTCGTCGTTCCTTCGCAAGGCGCAGACCGCTTTTTAACAAAATTATTCCGTGTGCCTCGGCAAGGAAAAAAAGCTCCGGCTGGTTCGCGTCTTGGTTATCGTCGGGTAGCCCGTGGTCGGTGCCGAAGGCGTGTGCCCGCTCGTTTCGGGATTCATTGGTGTCCGCTCGGGTAAAACGTACAAGTGGTGGCCGAGTGGTGTGCCGGCGGCGAAGAAGCGCGAGGAGGAGGCGGTCTGAAGGAGGAGGTGGAAGAAGAAGAAGAAGAAGAAGAAGAGGAAGAAGCAACGCGACGTGATCCTTTTCGTCGTCCACGGTCAGTATCGGCCGTAAGAAAACAGCTTGCCTGGCGACCAGAGTACTCCTAGAGATCCAGGATTATCCGTCCACTCGGTTCGTCGATCGGAGACGTTTATTGATCTCGCGCAGGAGCCATACCCGTTTACTTGTCACGCGAAATTTTGGCCGCACCATCGCATCGCGCGTTTTGTCGATCGATTCGCACGCTCGTCCTCTCCCACCAGTCGCTCGCGGCCGACCGTCCCTACGCGGCTCGCCTCTGTCTCTCCTCCTGGCGGCTCGTTCGCGCTTTTTCCGCTTCCGTTCGCGCGACTCCTGGCCAGGCCAGACCAGCACGTCGAGGATTCGATCGAGCCCCGCGTCGTTTTCACGCCAGGAACATGTCCTCATGGAGAACCGTCTCGATCGAAACCGGTGATTAGCTCCTGTCTCCGTTTGACAGGACACCCCGTCGAGCACGTCGTCGCGAGTGAGTGTTCAGGGCTGATGTGGGCCTACGTCGTCGGTCAGTTTTTCGTGGAAGGATTAAGGATCGAGCTGGACCGAACAATCTAAACGGTGTCCATGGGACGAGTCGACGCAGGAGCAGGAACCGTGAGTCGAGTCGTTGCACTCTAGGGTTAAGGGGCTGCTTCTATCGAAATCTCGATTAAATTCAACCCTATAAACGAGAAGTGAGAACGAAGTCCGAAGTCCTTGGTGTTTTCCTCGCCGAACGCGAGTAATCGGTGTCGTTTCGAGCACGATTGAAGCTCCATCGGAACCGAAAATCCTGCGGGTTCGATAATTGCTTTCGAGTGAAGCGATCGAACACAGAGAGGAAGAGCTCGTTCGTGCCTTCTCGCTCGATTACACACGCTCGACGTTGAAGGTTCGTAATAAATCCGATGGGATCGATCCGTTGGATTCGAATCAGGTCTAATTAAAAACCGACCCGACCAGACGCGAGCTGGTTCGTCATTAGCGCACTTCTTCACGCGACATTCGTCAAAGCGATCCGTTGCGAAATGGAAGAAGCAATTTGCACGCGGCACGGCTTGACTAGACGGGCGAATTCGCGGAAGAAACGTGACGGAACGGACTTCTCGACGAAAGAAAAACGAAAGAAAAGGGTGGGAAGGGGGTCGGGAATCAGAGATGGCGAGAGAGCCGAGTCATCGCACTCCGAGTGCTCTTATCTTGTACACGCCAGTGTAGGTTAGAGACACTCGCGGCGTACCTACGATCCGTGGCCACGATACTCGCCTAAGATCGGATCGATCGATCCGCTATCGAAGCCTGTCTACTCGAGTTTTCCTGACCTAAGAATACAGCCGCGTCGTGGAACGGGGTGGAGTGGACTCTACACAGAATGCTGAAGAAGAGGCGGAGGGAGGGATAGTCGAGGATGGAACACCGCCCCCTTTCGAGCATCCTCCACGACAAAGATGACTGCAGATTTGTCTTTTCTTTCGCGTTACAAGAGAGTCACCCTTATCGGTTGGCATACACGTACACGCCTCGAGGCTGGCTCATGGTGTTGGCCTAGGTTCAGTAGCCGTTGCGATCCTACGATCGAACAGGCTCGCGTGACCGTCGCTAATTAAAAAGTCTGCTCGTCCTGGCATTCCTGCCGTGTGCTCCGTCGATCGATCACCGTTCCTTAGGAACTTCTTCTTCGTATTCGCTTAATTTCCCGGAGACTTTCAACCGGTTCGATCCTCGTCGTTGTCCTCGCGACTGATCGATTTTAGTTCGAAGACCAACGAACTTGGGAACAGGCTTTACGACAACGTGGTTGACTCGCGAACACGTGTACTGTGCGGAGATGACAAGTTGGACGGGCGAAGGATGATGGTCCGATTGGTTATGATTTAATGGGCGCAACTGTTCGGATACGGTCGTAAGAACAGGAAACGTGTATTTGTATTATTTGATGAAATTGACGGATTTATTAATTAAATAGTAATAAAAACGACGGGTAGCAACGAAACTGAGCGGTAGAGGAGCTTTGACCCTTCGGATCTATCTTTTTCTAAACCTTGAGAAATTATCTCAGAGCTTATATCACGAAATTTAAATACTGAGATATAATGAATAATGATTTTGATTGAAACAGAAAAGAAATACAACTTGGAAGTCAATAACGTATACCACGGTATTTCGATTATTAATCGATAAAATGTCTATGGCAAGACTTCCGTATAGGAAACGAAAGGATATTTAAAGGAATGCTTTGAAGTTCCAAAGATTGAAGCAGAAACTAATTCTGTAGTCGTCCGAGGATTAAATTATTACAAGATCCAAGTCAGTTTACGTTTCCATAACAAAAAGTCTTGTAACGTTTCTACCTATTAAACCTTTCGACAATCTATTTTGAAAATATCAAAGACGTCTTTATTCTAACTTGCCATCTCCGTACAAGCAATCAAGGATCAATTAGTATCGTGCTTGTTTCTCTTTTCTCTGTCCTCCAGAATTGACCCGAATGATGTCCAATTGACGAAGATCGCGCAGCGCAAGGAATGGCCCCATTCAGTTCCGTCTTCCTGGGCGTCTGGGGAGTGTTTGTGATCGCTTTGATACAAGGTACCGTTTCGTTATCGCGATTCCCAATCGTGCCAGTGGTCCTTAACCATTTTCTTTGCATTTAAACAACAACAATTTCGACAATATCGGACGAAAAGCAAAGTCTGATTCTTAGTAATCTTTCATCCGATCAGATTTGGAAGCTCGGCAAAAGGGAAATCACTCGTAAGGTACTGTTCAAGAGTAGAACGAGGAGATGACCTTGAGTGAGCCAAATTGCCTTCGAGCGGACTGTAGCAAGAAAGTGTATAATTGAGACGAGTGGCTCGTTATTCGGTGAAGTGTTGGCCGAATATCCTTGCCACTCGACTTACGGCAAACTAGTTCTGGGTTAAGGACTGCTGTCGCGTAAATGATGTCCCACGGATACTTGATAATTAACTATTTGCAGAATCCAGGCCCGTCAGCTGGGAGGATTGGTGGACCTATGACGGTATCTCCGGTAAGTAGTCTCACGTTTTCATCTTCCATAAATTGTATCTCCTTAGATTGACAACATAAATTCTAATCAAGTAATCCCCAATCAAAGTTCTGTTATATTTATAGCAATTTTAATATCCTTCCGAGACAGAAATTTGACGGAAAATTGTTCGAAAGGTAGTGAATTTAGTTGCCAATCTAATACGGGGTGATTTCGAAATTGTTTTTTAAAATTAAGAAGCAATATACATATATAGAGAGGGTAGATTTAACATATTAAAGGTTTTATTATCCCTCCAAAAGCTCCAAAAAAGTTCTTCATATCCCTATACCTATAAAATTGATGAGAAATCAGTTTCGTCTGCTTAAAACTACCCCCTTCGTTCGTTTGATCGTCAAGTGGGCTAAGAAACGAAGGTAAAGGATCACCAACCACCGGGATTCGAATTTAAACATCCATCAAGACGTCGCAACCCTTTCCCCGAACCCCCGGTCCCTTACTCGTGTCCCGTTTCACCGAATCGTAAACTCGTTGACTCTCGAACTTACTTCGATCCTTGAATAATTTCACGCCACCCTTTACGGCCGCCTCCTTTTGCCTGCTAATCCCAGGGTTTAGCGTGGTGGAAACTTCGTTTCGAACTTGTTAGCAGCGCGAAGAAGGACGAGGTGGATAGGCGGAGGCGTTAATCGATGCTCGAAAGCCGTGTTCGACTGTTTTAAAGGTCCTGGCTTCTGGGGTCTCATCAATCCGGAATGGTGGCTGTGTCACAAGGGCAGACGACAATCACCGGTGAACCTGGAACCGTCCAGGTTACTCTTCGACCCGAATCTACAACCCCTTCACCTGGACAAGCACAGGGTGGGCGGTGTACTCGCTAACACTGGCCACAGTGTGGTGTTCGCGGTGGAGAACGACACGCGACATCCTGTCAACATTTCCGGCGGGCCTCTCAGTTATCGTTATCAGTTCCACGAGATCCATCTGCACTTCGGACTGGACGATCGGACCGGTAGCGAGCACACCGTCGATGGACACGCGTTTCCCGCTGAGGTACGTTGTTATCTTTTTATTTTTTTTTTCAACGTGGTTGTTGGATCTTTGGATCGTTGGGACGAGAGATAAGGGGGGGAGATCAGAGTCATCGATAGCGGGTGGATTATATTGATAGGGTTACTAATGATAGGATATTGGAGTGGTGGTAAAAGGTTAGGGTAAGGTTATTTTAGGCGTGGGTTAGGTATACTAGAGTACACTTGGTTAATCGTAGAGTATACTAACGCCAGGGTGTCTATATACTTCGATGGCGGAAGAGGACTAATAGTATTGGGTTGCCAACTAAATGATTGCGGATTTTGTTGATAGATGGTTTAAAGTATACTAGACTGAATATTTATATTTGAGCGATTAGTAATAAATCTTGCGCAAGTATTCTGCCAACTGGCGAATTGATTTTGCACTCTATATTTCGGACTAACTTCGCCCAAAGCCAGCGAAAAGGTTGAAACTCAAGGATGTATACGTTTGGGCAAATAGTTGGACAAGAACTTGCGAGAAAGTTGGTGCTCGCGAATTATCCATCTAGCGGTGAATACAAGAAACACTTCCAAGAACTATCAGCGTTCTCGGAGAACAATGTTTATGTTTGTAATTAACCGTAATAGTTAAAAGAAACTTGGGCAATCATTTAGCTTGGAAAACTGATTTACCTGAACAAACTTTCTGTTGAGAGAATTGCTCCGGCACCGTAGCTTTTTTCAATTTCAAGATTTATATCAACTGCAAACTTCGTTCATTTGGAAAATAATATTTTCTGTTGTAGTAGTGAATTGTGAGTTTCTTATCCTGAAAAAAACTGATTTAATTTAACAGAAGTTTCATTTCAATAATTGTTTCGCCTCCGAAGGTTTATAATCCTTGTTACAATGGACATTTGAATTTCAAATCAGTAATCAACTCGAAATAATAACAAATCACCCGAGTAAATTTTAAACGGTTGATTTACCTTGACAAGATTTTTATTTCAAGAACCGCTCGACCCATAAAGTGTTATAAATCAAAGTTAATTATCTTTATCTTGGAAAATGTTTAATTTCAAAATTAACAGCAGACACGTTTCGAAGATTCCTCAAGCCGATCTTTCAAACTCTTTAATTACAGGCTGGTAACCAATTCGGATGAATAAAAGGTTCAGTTAGGCAAAGAAATTGAATAGGTACTTGATAAAGATAAAACTTATTACACCGTACAAAGAAGATCCCTCGAAGGGGGTTGTAATTTCAGCTAATCTTTCAATCAGCTACTCAAGATAATCACCGTCCTATCTCAAAGCAAACCTGACAGAAGTCCGATTATTGATCCGGCCCGTTATATCCATCGAAATACCAAGCAGAGATAGGAAATCTATCCGAAATTCATGTGTCTGTTTGATTAAAAAGAAGGAAAGAAAGAAAGAAAGAAACGATTTTTATTTACTCGATCACGTAAGCTTGGCTGATTAACGTGAAAGCTTCGTTGCTCGTTTCTATTTTTCCACCAGTTTTCCGGTATTAATCTCTTAACTAGGTCAGACTAGCCAACTAGGTTACTAGTATATGTAGAATCGCGAATATACGGGGCGTGAAACGTATAGACTTTTAACAGTTTTGTGGGCTAACACAGTGTGTTCGGTGCATCTATACGAAGGGGGTGAGGGGGAGGAGAAAATAAAGTTGGCCAATACAAAAAAAAAAAAAATATGAAAGTTTGCCAATACGGAAAGTTCGTTTTGATAATCGATGGTCAACTTTCTGGATGCAAATTCGTTTCGAGGCAATAATTTTGATGGTAGAGATTTATTTATGGAATTGGTGCTCGGGATTGATAAAAAATTATATAGTAGTAAAATTATATACTAGGTTATGTTATGAAAGTAATATAATAAATTATACTTATAGAGCTATAATCCTAAAGTAACCCTTTAATTATGCTTAATTTATATAATTATAAACTTAATTTAACTATAATCTACTAATATATTATTGATCAAGCTAATCAAATTAACTGGTTTCAAACATTTCACTTCAAATTAAGCCAAATAACAAAACGTAAAGATTTCTGATTATTAAATTAAATATAATGAAATCTCGAATTTCTATTATATAATCTCCAAACATAGGTTAGATTAATTGTGACTCGTATCTATGAAACGTATAAGGTATTAAATATTTGTTAAATTGAAATTTACAAAAAATGAAAATGAATTCTAAATGAAATTGAATGAACAAGTTATTCGACGGTAATCGACAGTAAAATCGGAATAAAATCGAGTTACGATCGTTAGAATCGAGAATGATGGAAAGATAAATCTGTCATTATAAAATTATTCGTTTTTTTGTTAATCGTTCGGTTAATTTCAAAGTATTCGTTCGTAAAATTGAAATGAAACGTGGCAATGGGTGGTGAAAATATTTGTCCCCGACGGAGTTATACGTCGATCTCTCCGGTTAATTCGCTTTTCGCATTCAATCGACTCGATTCGAGGGTATTTTGCACGTGAAATTTCCAATCTTCCACCAGCCTCATTTTGCGATATTCGCCTGCTAGAAATTTATTAATAGCCGAAAGTTTGAACGCTTTAAGGTAAAGTGGGACACACACACACACACACATACCACAAATACACACGTAAAGTGTACGCGTCGATATGTGCCATGTGTATTTCTGCAAAATTAATCGTATCGTGAAGCTATCAGAGAATTCAGATAATTCAAATGGAAAAAATCAACAAACGAATCACGTTTCTTAACGTTTATATTTAGATCGAATTTTAAATAATTTCAAACACAGTGTCTCACAATTTTCAATAATTTATATTCCAATTTATCAATAATGTTACAAAATGAAAGGAATTCTTGAAAGGTTAGGTTTTGGATTAAAATTTACGTTCACGCCATTTTCGCCCCTTCGTTTGAAAGTTTATATATTATTTCTGAAAATATCAAATATTTAGTTTTGTAATGAAATTTTATAATTCTGTAAAATTAAACAAGTTCTGTAATAAAATCGTACTTTAAACTAAAATTTGCAACAGAAAGAAATGTGAAATTTCGAAAATTTCACGCCGATCCATTCTCGCCCTCTCGTTCGAAACTTTATAATACCTGGAAACTATGTAATTACTATTTAATGCATGTACTGAAATAATGTTTCAAATTATACCAACCTTTATAATCACCCCTGTACGAGGCCAAAAAATCGTATTAACATTTCAAGAGGCTAATCATAGGGTGTCCCAGATCACGCAATATGTTCTACACCCTTAACATCTACCACCCTTCGTATACCTTGTTCCATCCCCTAAGACGATTTATAGACCGCCACACCTTTCTAACCTAACACACTAACGTATCACATTCATGTGTCTATCTTTATACAGCAGGTCTCCACTAATTTTCTATTACCTTTACAGAAAAATTGTTTATATGAAAACTGTACGACGAGGAAGTTGACAAGGCAGTTTTTAAAATAGAAAATTGATTTTTACAAAGGCTTTCGTAAAAATTAAAATATTCCAAGCTTATGAGATTGTAAAATCTAAATTCGAAAATTTCTAAAATTCCAACTTGTAGAATTCTAAAATCCTGATATCCTAAAATTTTCGAAGTGCTAGAATCTCAGAACCCCAAAATTCTAAAATTCCAAAATTTTAATATTCTAAAATTCCAATATTCCAAAATTCTAAAATCCTACAATCGTAATACCTAAAATACCCTAGAATCCTAAAGCCTAAAAAAATTAAAAATTCCAAAATCCTAGGATTCCAAAACTCCAAATTCTCAAATTGCCAAATTTCCAAAATCTAAAAATTCTACTACAATTTTCTGCATTTATTTTTTCTTCGAATATTTAATCACCATCATTATTAAACAGCAATCTTAATTTTACTCTTCAACAGCTACAAATATTCGGATTCAACTCGCAGCTGTACAACAACTTCTCGGACGCGTTGCACAGGGCGCAGGGCATCGTGGCGGTGTCCCTTCTTCTTCAGGTACATGACTAATCTCTCGCGACGGTATTCAAGAGAAAATTGTAGATCGAATCGAACCGATGAAAGCGATTGGAGTAGGAGATACGTCACAGATACACCATCTACTGGTTGCCTTTCAGGTTGGAGACCTCTCGAATCCGGAGCTACGAATATTCACCGAACAGCTGGATAAGATCAGATACGGAGGTGAGATCACATCAATAATCAAATCCTTTACTATATAACGATATTGATCAAACTTTTTAATTAACTTTAAGCGATGAAACCTTGTTAGAGGACATTATTAGAATTGAAGGTTTCATTAAATCAAAAGGTACAATTCCCTAAGGAAAATGACAATGTAGGGAAAGAAGCCCTGCCATTTGTTTTATATTTCAAAATTCTTGGACATTGTGTCTAGATACGATAATTGACATTACTCGTGATCCATTTTAACACGTTGACTGCCACAGTGAAAACGGACGTGTGTAGTCAGACAGGCTGAAACCCTAATTATTAAGAATATAATCAACTAATTTTCAAATTTAACCTTTCAAATCGATAGCTAGCAATATTAGCTTAATGATAACGCTATCCGTGGTTTGTTTCGTCATTTCTTTTGTTAATTATTTGATTGTAAAAAATTTCGGATGCCGGTCACCGGTGACCCCCGTGGCAGCCAACGTGTTAAATAATTAACTCACCTTGAAATAATTGCTAAGCTGAATCTTAACGAAACTTAGGACCAATATAGTAATTTTGGTATATTGAAGAGGAGTTACCTTTCCTCCCCCTATATTGCCATTTCCCTAGGAAAGGAAGTTTCGCCAATTATTCTATATTATGTTTGGTTGTCCCAAAAGTTTCTTTCTCTATCTGCACACAACGCTTTATCTGACAGTGTTAAATAAAGTATAGTATCAATCAGCTTTCGGTGAAATGAAAGAAGATAATAGGCCAAAATTAATCGTACATAACTCAATTACCCAGAAACCTCCAAAAATGAAAACGAAAAATAGTTCAAAATTCAGTTGATTAAAATCGTTGAGGTTCCTGGTGATTCGTCGGTCATGGGATAGTAACGTCGTCTATTGGTAAAATGGATGATGGGTCAGGTAAATTATCGTGTCGGGTCAATAACTTTCAACCGCCAAGGCCCTGGCACCTTAATTTTCCCTAGGGAAAGTTTCACATGCCCGACGGTGTACATATTAGGCGTCGTGCATAGAAACGTCGATGTTAATTGGGCTACGTATGCGCGTCACGGTGCTCGTGTCGGATCTAAAACGTTATCGATCGAACCGATTTGCACGCAGGCCAGATGACGGAGATTAAACGTTTCGTGGTGCGGGAACTCCTGCCGGACACGAAATATTACATGACGTACGATGGTTCCACCACGATGCCGGCCTGCCACGAGACCACCACGTGGATCATCCTGAATAAGCCGATATACATCACTAAGCAGCAGGTGAGAAAAGATCGATCTTGATCCTTGATAATTCTACCCAACCATGCTACTTATGCACTTTCAGTCTTCCGCTATTAATGATTTCGACCTACATTCGACAGCGATTGTATGACACTTTGATAGCCAAGTGTACTTTACGAGTGCTAAAATCCTTTTATATTCAATATAAGACTATTCATTCAATTTTCAAAGAATAATAATACACAAATTCTGTACTGAGCGCTACAATTACTATTTTTCTGAATTCGACGCTCCTAATTCTTATCTCTTTTTATTCAATATAAGGCTACTGATAGATAAAAATTTCAAGGTTTTTATATTGTATTCCACAAAATTATTATTTTTCAAAGAATAATAATACGCAAATATTCAATAAAAAGGGAGCGTAGGAATTAGGAGAGTGGAATTTTAAAATTTGGTTATTTGGTAGCGCTGAGTACAAAATTTGTGGGAATAGTGAATTTTGGAAAACAGTGATTTTACCCCGCGAAATTTAAATCTATCAGTAGCCTTACATTTAATAAAAAGGGAGAGTAGGAATTAGGAGAGTCGAATTTAGAAAGGTGGTAATTTGTTAGCGCTAAGTACAAAATAAGGCTACTGATAGATTTAAATTTCGCGCTTTCTATACTACGCGCCGTGAAATCACTATTTTCCAAAATTCTGTAAAGATTCAGTACTATCCATCTCGAAATATACTTCTCAAAATATAATACAGTACAAAATACTGATACGAAAGTCGCAGACGTTTGGCGCCAAATATTAAAACAAGGCAAATAAAAATGAAAAATCTTAATGTTCTCGATCAAACGATAAATCGTAATTCATCTAATTTATGGATCGAAAGAGTGCCTGTTACGAGGTGAGCATGGCAGAAAGAAGAATAAAAAAGGATATAAATGCCATTAAGAGAATAACTGCATATTTCCAAGTGGATACGATATCGAGTTGGTCCTTCAAGCCAGGACTTTTACTCGATTTCCGTTGAAACGTTGCTAACGAGGATCGTATCTAACCGGTAGGACGCGAGGAATCGCGGTTGCTCACGCACGAAAGTAGTTCCTGATGTTCTTTTAACGATTTCACGTGGCCAGAAGCAAGAGTTAGAATCTGCTCAAGCACGCACGGCCACGAGGAAATTGGTTTACGTGGGTTTCTTTATCGTCACGGGATCACGTACTCTGATGTCTTAATGCGTTTTCTTTTTTTTTTTTTTTCGTTGCTCGTTTTCAGCGGTTCGGCAAATTACATCGATCGGTAATGAAATAACGATCGGGTTTCGCGTCAGCTAATTAATTGAACGAGTCAGCGAAGGCTGTTACGGTCGCCTTCTTTTTTCCTTTTAATTTAATAACGTCGAAAATTCATCTGAATTAATTAATCTATAGTACGAAGGATCTGCCCGGATGGTCGGCGACGCACGGTACTTACGGTTAGGCTATGGGCTCTGGAATTTACGTTCGTAAATCTTGTTTCGTCGAATCGACGAAATGGGGCTTTAGAAATTTTTCCATTGGCCCTGCCTCGTTATTTCGCTACCTATTCCACTGAGGAAGTTAGAAATTCTTTCTGAGTCGATATTTCGTCGCACTATGCCTCCCTGTAGATACCTAGAATCTGTCCGGATTATCGGCGACGCACGGTTCTACAATCAAGGCTCGTTATTTCGCTACCTATTCCACTTAGGAAGTTAGAAATTCTTTCTGAGTCGATATTTCGTCGCACTATGCCTAGAATCCGTCCGGATGATCGGCGACGCACGGTACTAATACCCCAATTCCTCTGAACCATCTGAACAATTTACAATATATATTCCATGTTAATCGAACGATTACTAAAAATCGACCAAATAACAATATCGCAAGGTGGCACAATTTTTCTCAACAGTTCGATCAATTCTCATAAATATGGAGGTTCGCGATGTTTAGAATATTCAAGGCAGTAACTTAACATTTTTACAATCTGCCAGTGGAGTAAAAATAATTCGCTGCCGGTGTAAACGATTTTTTGAACGATGTACCGGCTGTCGTTTGCCGTCTCTGCGATCCATCGTTCCCCGGAAATGACAGGACTGCAATCTCAATTGCATCTCGAGCATGATTTTTCAAAACGTTTCAGCCGGTGGACGGATGGCATTTTCATTCGTCGCATAATGGATATCTGGCAGCGGATCAATCAGCCAAATGGTTCGTTTACATGCGTCCGATTTCCGGCCGTTCGTCGAAAATCACAAAAAAAAAGCCCCGTCGAACCGTAGTCGTTTGTCTCGCGTCGTCGCGTATTTACGATCCACCTTTCCTACTTTTAATATCAGTCCAATCGAAGAGAACGTATTTTATATCTCGGAAGATCACTGAATATTCAACGACGGTTTTATCGACCGGCGAAAAATGGGAAAAATATATCGACTTACGTTTGTAAAATATATGAAAAGATATTAATTTGAAAATTCTTTGACGCGGACAGCGAAACGAAGAAGACTATCAATATTTCGTAGAAGTGTATATTGGACTCGTATTTTTGAAACTTTAATCAGCGAATTTAGGTTGGAAATTTATATTCCCTACCTTCTCGTGTATTGTGCTTTGAAATCTTATCGCAGAGGATAGAAAATTAGTTTGGTTATCGGGTTTATTCATAATTTAATATTTTAAAATTGATACTCTCAATTTGATAAATTCCAGAACAAATTAATTCCTTCAAAATTGCCAGAATTCCACTGTGGGGGTTTACAAAAATTGCTTCGACCGAAAATTGTTGTTCATCAAATATAATTCTATAGCAAAAATCGCGAATTTAGTTTCCATTCTGGTGCTATTAATCAAACATTGCTGTTTCCATACCAGAACAGAATCTTCCGTCCCAAAAATTAAATTACATCAATCAAACGACGTTAAATACAGATTTTCAATTTCGAAAGCGACGAGAAGGGCAATCAATTTTCGCGAAACGACGAAAACACGGTCGACGGTATGAAAAGTTTCCCGAACGAAACCGATTTGTCCGGGCGGATGTCGATCGGTTCCCTTTGATCGATGATTTTCGTCGAATTTCTGTGGATGAAATTGTAACAACGGTTAGCGAACGAAAGGGGGACGCGTTTTAATAAATTTATCGACGAGAGGAACGGTAGCGTGCGAGGAAATTATACTTGCTAAAACGCGGTATTCCGTGGCTAGTGTTTTTCGGGACAAACTAGCCCGAACGACATCAAAGGGATGCAAAATAAGCCGAACACACAATGTGTTGTTCGTTACTTTACCCCGAGAGCGAAAAGAAAAAACGAAAAAAAGAGAGAAAAAGAGAAGAATGAAAATCAGCAAGGGAAAACCACGATGTTGCGGTGCGACGGGTGTATCGAATATTTTAAAGCTTATCGCGGCCTGCTTAAAGCGAAAACAGCCGAGCGATTCATATTTATGAAGAATTTTCTTCGAACTGCAATCTCGTTGGTTAAAAAAAAAAAAAAGAGGGGAACTTTTATTCCAAGTACGATTGCACATTTTATAGAAAAAGTTGGACGTATACCATCTATAACGTTTCTCTTCCTTCGATCCAGCAAAGTTATTCACTCTTAATATTCCACAAAGACTTAATCGTCCGAATTTAGTCGAATTTAATAAAACGCGGATACGATAGCCAGAAATACTACTACAAAATTTTACTACGAAATTAAGTTTAAATTACAATTAAGTTTAAAGGTGTTAAAGACACGAGTAACTTAATTTACTAAAGTCACGAGTGCGGCACGCTGGTCGTCAAAGTATTAAAGCAATTATAAATGCAGAAGAAAAAAAAAGAAAAAAGGTGAGATTTCGTATTCATCGTTATCCATGCGCTCGTTTATGATTTCAGCTTCTCGCTCTGCGACAATTGATGCAAGGGGACAAGGAGCATCCGAACGCGCCGCTTGGGAATAACTTCAGACCCCCGCAGCCGCTTCATCATCGTCCCGTTCGAACGAACATCGACTTTAATGTTCAGGTAGGATATAAATGCACACGGATATAAAACACAGGGAGAAACAGGGCGCTTTGAACCGTACAATCAGGATTAATTGTGTCGAACTTCTTGCCCCATAGGGACCGAAGAACTGCCCGACGATGAATAGGGACATATACTACAAAGGTATGAAAGGCTTGTTCGCGTTGTTTTCCAAGAGAAACGAGAAAAGTCCATCGAGTATATATACGGCTTTGAAAATATACGCTGGCTAATTTTGATTTTAACTATAATGATTGTAACTTTTGTGGTTTGGGTAATTGTGGGATTCCTTGGAATATGGGTTAATAGTTTAGAAGCATTCTTGTTTTACATATGCAATTTTATTTTGATTGGTATAGAAGTTTTTGGTTATACTGTTTTAGAATTCGAAAATTCGAAAATCCGAAAATCCCTAAATCGAAGAATTTCAGAATCTTATACTCTTAAAATCCTAAAATCCTAAAAGCCTACATTCCTAGGAACCCAAAATTCTAAAATCCTAAAATTGTAGAATTTCAAAATCTTATAATTTTAAAATCCTAAAATTCTAAAAGCCCACAATCCTAGAAACCCAAAATTCTAAAATCCCCAAATTCCAGAATCTTAGAAACCTAGAATCCTAAAACCCTAGAATTTCAGAATTCTAAAATCCTCAAATTCCAGAATCTTGGAAACCGAGAATCCTAAAACCCTCCAATTCTATAATCCTGAAATCCTGAAATTCCCAAACTCCAGAATCTTAGAATCCCAGAATCCTAAAATCCAGAAATCTCAAAATTCTAAAATTTCTACTAATTCCACGACCCGCACTCCATGGACTCGACTCGTTCCCCAAATAACAAATCCTCAAAAATACCATCTCAGCACTCGATACTAACGTTTCCGTATTAATTATTTCAGCCAACAGCTGGAAATAACCCCGTGGCGAACGACGGGGACAATTCGCGTTCGCATTTAACTACGCTTTCCCTGGGACGAGCTGGAACTACGCTAAGAGGATAAAAATCCACTGACATATCAATTAAAAAAAAAAAAAAAACAAAAAAATAAAGAAAGAAAAGGTCGATAGTCGATTATAATCGTCGCGTGGAGAGTATCTTTGAGATTCGAAAGGTAGTACGAGTGCGATAGAACGAATGAACGGAATAAAAAAAAAAGGGTTGAATGTGGGCATGAAAATGAAAGAATAACAAGGAAAAAAAATGCTTCGTTGTAACTATTAGACGTGAATTTGCCAAGTATGTTTCCAGTAACGTGAACAAAACAAAACAAAAAAATTTGAAAAAAAAAAAAACCAGACACAGACATTTACAGACACAAGAAGATATACCTATATATACATATATATATAGAGTAACAATTTAGCAGAGATAAGATAAACGTAAGATTAAACGCAAGATATATTATTATACGTATATCGATCAACTATCGAAGAAAGCTATGACTATCGTGGCCTGCGTCCGGGGTTCTTTGAACGATGCTTTGGGATGGGTGGGTTTCAGAAAAAAAAAAAAGAAAGACGCGAGATTCTATATGTATAAAAAGAAAAAAGAAAAGAAAAGAAAAGAAACACACGATTCATGCGTGATAGAATCACGCGTATACACCGAATCACACACGCGCATACATATCTACCTACATGCATACAGAATACATGTTTACATCTCCATGCATACCTACATATATATACACACTTACACACCATCGAGCAAAAGTTTATACTATATTCTTGTAATAAAATGCTGAAAACGTAGAAGAAAGTGGCGACATCGAAACCCTATTTTCTGTACACGTGAGCCAACGTGATAATCCCATCGATCTCTGCTCCGTATCCTCTTTTTCTTTTTATAGCAATCCATTCGCGTGATTCAGATGTTACCAACCAAAGAAAATTGTTGGTCGTTTATATGCATTCGTTGCAAAATTAGTGAGATCTAGAAGTAGTGTAAAAATTATAGGGGAAGGTCAAATAGCGAAGCTCGGATTCATTGGTAAATTATATTAATCCTTTGCACTCGAATCATTTTTGGACGTAATGGGGTCTAATTTTCCAGCTACGTTTCCAGAAGCCAAACGCACGATTTCTTTAATTTTCTATATTTTGATACGGGTGAAAGTGAAATTTCGTATTTTAGAATACTCCAATAAATTAAATATGGCGCCTCAGAAGTGCACCACTCGAGTGCAAAGGGCTAATATTCGTAATTTGGAGTAATGATACAGGGTTAGTGGAAAAGAAAAACTAGCGCTAGCGTATTGAAATGGCGTCAAATAGCTGTTCTGAAACTTTCGAGCGATAGGGGAAAGTTAGTACAAAACAGTGAACTAGCGCTGGGGGAAAGGTAGGTAGTTCAGTGCAGTCTAGTAACGCTAGTCAGTTGAAATAATGAACAAAGAATAGTGACATATAACAATTTTATCAATCCAGGTTACTCTATTCGTGAAAAAATCCTTAGGGTCTCACAATCAGTAGCACCAAAGAGCATGAAGACAAGCAACTTTGGGGTGTTCATATTAACCCCCAGCCTATAGGACACCCCAACCATGAATGGTTACAGCGACACGAGCCAAAAGAGTGACAACATCCAGGAAGCTCATCTTGCTGACTGTCCCTCGGCTGATAAGCTAGATGCCTACAATTCCTCGACCAGCCCTTCGCACGATCGATCGTGTCATGGTCACCTTTTCATTGTCCCGTTCCCTACCGAACCTTCCACCCCCGTGGAATTCAATTTCTACACCAACGGCACCCTAGAATCTCCCATCTAATTCCAGAATGCATCGCTGGTAAGATTCAAATGTGACTAGAAGCAACGTTAAAGCGAAGGTCTAGCTCGTGTTCGTGGTGGGTAGCGCGACGAAGAGCGCCAAAGGGCAGAGTAGGATCGAAAGGTTGGCTGTAACGAAGGAGGAGAAAGAGAGGAGAGTTAGGTTAGAGGTGGCGGGTGTCAGCGAAGGGGAATAAGTTTCATTGAACCAGAATTCGACGGTGCTGCTCGTGAACGGGTCTGCGGCAAGGGAGCTGAAAAGGGACAGCGTGGGGTAACGAGCTCCGAGAGGGGGATAGTCGCGATAGTAGTGGGGTTGACAGGGTGTGGGAGGGGGAAGCGAGAGGAACAGACACGGGTATACGGAGGTGGCATCGTGTCGCTGGCCTCTGCGGCAAATCTGCAGGTTTCTGTGGCGTGTGCGTGACACGATCGCCGAGGATTAATAATCCAACGGAAGTGGTGCCTATCTGGGAAAAGCGTGCCTCGGTCGGAACCGTGATCCCTTGAAGCGTTGTGCGTGTGCACGATCGTGGTCGGGGACAGTCGGAGGAGAGGAAGGAACTCTCTCCAGGGGGATGAAAGTCTTCGATGGAGCGACGCGGTCGCAGCATCTCCGTCGTGCCTGTTTCCTGGACGTTCGGCTGGTCGACGAGAACGGTGTCAACGGTTGTCGCCGCGAAAGCTTCCTATCGTTGGCTGTCGAGCGACGGGATTGATTGATCGGGCCAAGAGGATAATAGAAAAGTGTGCTCGTGTCGATGCCAGTCGGCGACCCCGTCGCGGCTCAGGTGGGGGATGTCCTCTCGTGAGAACGGGCATACGCACGGCTGCCGTGACTACACGCGTGGACAGGAAGTGTATACCTTTGGTTTTCGCTCGTTTCGCGATCTCGAAACGACCTGACCGCCTCCCCTGCCCGATTTTCGAGTGGTGTCCTCTCGTTCGTGCCGTCAGTACTGATCCGCGGCCAGGAAGCTGACGAATCGACTGGCAGGGTGGGCTAAACAATAGGACAAACAACGAAATCGTCCCCGTAGACGCGGAGAAAGAAGAGCCTGAACAGAAGAGGAACAGAAAGAGGAACGAACAGAGACGAGTGAAAGTAGGGGTGCTTCTATCGCGTTTAACTTTTCAACGAGCCACTAAGCGTCGCGACGCCCGCGATTGGTCGACCAAGCGAGCGTACGGATTTTTCGTCGCATCCGCAGATTCATGCAAGTACGTGTATAAGCGAATTTGCCGCGGTCGATGCACTCGAAAGCTCGCTTACTCGCTCGCATACGCTCCGCTCGCCGTGGGGGAGAACCGAGCGACTCGACCACCGTTTTCTTGCTCCATTCGATCAATCTATCCTACGTTTCCTACTATTCTTCGATTCCTCTAACCGGTATTCGTCTTCGTTAACCGGTTCCGAAGACTTCCGGTCGCGTCCCCTCGCCGAGATTCGAAGCCACCGAGAGTTATCGCTCGGGGCCGACTTTCCTCGTTAATTTATGATCGATATAAATTTCGCCGGGCGTTATTACGCGGGCATACCATTAGCCAACGTCAGCAATTAATATGCCTTAACGCTAAAGAGCCGGAAGCTTGCCTCGGAGAAGTATGGCCGACGTTCCAACCACGTTGTGCATCGCACGCTCGAAAAATGATCGTGTACCACGCGTTTTCTTTTCTCCTTCTCTTCGAGGAAACGATCACAGCCTCGAAGGATTTATATAATTTGCGGTATCGGTGCTGGAGTATCGTTGTTTTTGTTTCTTTTCTTTTTTTTTTGTTCTTTTTTTTTGTTGTTGTTGCAGATTAATGGTGGACGAGGAAAACGAGTCGACAAGTGGGCCAACGTGCACGACCGGTGCTCTTAATCAGAATGAAATCTAAGAAGTCACGGGCAACAATGGCTTTGTGATGTGCACCCAAGGAGCCCCGGTCGGCGAAATGAAAGTCCCCGAGAAACAATGGAAGCGTCCACGCAAGCATGACGGCTCCATTCAGCACCGCAGACGGCATGCTTAGTGGCGGCCAAAGCAGACGTTCAAGTAAGTGTAAGCGCACTATTATTCTTACTTAGATTTCCCGTACTTCCATTCCTTGGATTGCTGCGTTTTTTTATTGCACTTTTTCTTTTTATATATTTATGCTCGATAGCATCGTTACGACCGTAGGTGATGAATTTGTTTTCTTGTAGGTGTATTAATGATAAGAGATGCTTGGCGTGTAGGTGTTGGATCTTTTGGTTATTTTCTTCGGGAATTATTACGAGTTTATAGGCATTGTAATTTTGGGGAAATGAAGGTATTAATCGTTGTGTGCATTTTTAATAGTGAACTTTGATAAAGGTGGTGGGAAATATTCTTGACTGAGAAACTTGAGAACGAAAGGAATTATTAGAAATTTGAAGAAAATCGAGATATTTTCAAAAGTATTGAAATAGTGTGAGAAATAGTTTTAATAAAAGGAATTTTGTGTGAATCTAGGGTCAACAATCATCCAAGATTTCTGTAAATTTATATCTAAGGTTGTTTTACTACGAAAAATTCAATTCACTAACGTTTTTAAATGCAGTATAAATTTATACGTATCATAATGATACGTAGCTAAGTTTTTCAATCTTAAAATTACAAAATTCCTTTCCAACCATAATATTTTCTTTACCTCGCAGTTTTTCTTCTCAATTTTAATTAAATTTCCACGGTGAAAAAGCAACGTCGAAGTGGCCAATATTTGAAAAATATTTACACAACGCTATGTATCGATCGGTGCATAAGGTGCACGGTACAGAAAGCTGCGACTTTTATCCTTCGTAAATTCGATACTTTGATCTTGGCGTGTTTTTGAAAACAATGTCGCGTGTAAAGGCTAAACACGCGTCGTAATTTGTCGATATTTCATTTAGTCGTTTTGCCAGTATTTAACACGGTTCAATCGGACGCGAAACGTCGTTGAAAATGTTTGCTTGTTTCGACGAATTTTCATTACGATTGCCTCGTTAATAATCGTGATCGGGTAAATAAATTATCGTACACCGCTACTGACACCAAGTAATTCGGGTGTCTATTTATTAGGGGCGCTGTTCATAATACTCTGTCTCGATTAATTATTTCACGGTCTCAGGTAAATGGGAATCGTATATAACGAGCGTTACGGCTTTCCTTCGTTTCTACACATTATCAACATTTTCGTCTATTGTTCCCCGTTTAAATGGTTGCTTTCAATCATAACCCTTGATTATCTTTCGTTTCGGCTCAGCAATTTTTCTGAAATATTCCAAGGAACCATTCTTCGTCGAAGAAATCGAAGATTCAAGAAAACAGATCGTTGCTTTTTATCGAATCGCTATGAAAATTAAAGCACGTCTCAACGAAACTGAAAATATTTTTAATAATTTTGTGCGAATTTACACCAATTGCCTACACAAGTTTTATTAAACTATATTTGTATATATCATTTGTATTCGTTTGAAAATTATATTAAAAGGAAAAGAACTGAATTAAAATTTGAAATAAAACCGTATCAATTTATACTGCAACAGAAAAGTAGTCTTCCTTTATAAAAGAACATAAAAAAAAAAAAAGATCACTCAGGAGTCCGCAAAAATCAAGCTACGTATAACGCGTCAACGAAGTGTAAATTTTCGGGTTAATAAAGTTTGAAAATGAAAAACAACCACAGCAAATTCTATATACAGGTGAAAAGTTTAGAAATATTTCCTAAATTAAGACTCGTATTATAACCTGTTCAAACAACTCGAATTACAAACCGTTGAAAAACGAGAAACATATTTTTAATTAAAATTACGATTTAATTTATAACGAAAGAACGCCGTGATTTCATGCATAAAAGGCTGGATTTTCGTATCTTGTTTACTTCAATTGTTTCCTCACGGAGATCCGTTCAAATTTAACGAACACGAGTTCAACCAATGGCGTACAATAACGTGTTAAGCAGCGAACAGTGTTACAGAGAGCGTGGTTAATCCGGATATTATCACGCGTAATTTTACACGTGAAACGCGAACAAACCGAAACAACACGAAAAAGCATTTTCATCATCCGAATATCGAAGCAACTGTCCGTTCGTTTGGCGAAACTTTCAAACGGATCGTTATTTTGTAACGCGAAAATTCGTTAATTAGCTTCCTTGTTTCGAACGAACGGTGAGGAAAAACGAAGAAGAAGAAGAAGAAGAAGAAACGGAAACGCACGAAAACGAAAAAAAAAAAGAACACAAGCTATCCAACGGCACGCTTGTTCCGTTTCTTTGTTCGGAAAGTTTGGTTCGGTTTGTTCGAAACGTTCCGGGACGCGGAATAATGCGAAAGCAGCCGCTTTTGTGTCGTTGAAACTTGCGTATAGGAAACCTGAGAACGGTGCCTCCACTGACAACATTTTGAACGCGTAACAGCCCAAAAAAAAAAATGAAATATTTTGAGTTATGGAATGGCTAGGCACTTTGAGAAGATCCTCGTCCTCGATGCTCCTTTCCAGTTGCTCTTCTTTTCCTTCGATTCAACGTGTAATGTATATACGCGACGGTCCCATTCGAATTTTCAAAAATATCCATCTATCATATTTATCGATTATTCGACGATGTTCGAGGCACGCCTACGACTGGCAACGAAAAGGACTTAAAAAAAGAAAAATGATGATACACTCAGAATCAACGTATAAAAGTATTATCGGCGTGTAGGTTGGCTGTTTGAAAAGTTTCGACGATTGATATCGCTCGGGGTTACAATTAAAATGAGTCATCCTGTGCGCGTCCAGAGAAGCTTCTTTTTTTATTACAAGACAT
Organism: Stelis phaeoptera; assembly: GCA_943735885.1. Lineage (NCBI taxonomy): Eukaryota > Metazoa > Arthropoda > Insecta > Hymenoptera > Megachilidae > Stelis > Stelis phaeoptera. The sequence continues at coordinate 13,321,142 of OX030932.1, read as the reverse complement.
AACTTTTGTAACTAACGGGATATCTCGCTCCGATACACCCTGTGGTAATCGTTGAATTTATAAATAAAATTATTAAAAAGTTTAATTATAAAATCCTTAAAAGTAGGTATCCTGGTTCGAATCCCCAGATTTCGTTATTAATGGAAACTTCATGTTATTAATCCGGACTTAAGACTTAAACACCCCAAAGTTTCTTCAGCTTTGTGACTAACTTCATCACAGATCGGCAGACTCGTTCATTAGCCACTGGTTTTTGTCAGCCGAGTAATCAGGGATTGATAAGTTGTGTCAACTTAATATGGGGAAAAATTTGGGGGGGGGGGGGGGGGGGGGAGGTTTGAAGATTCGGGGCGAGTAGGGTTACGGGTGATTTATTCCACCGCAACTCCCACAGTCCACTTGTTGACCGCCCAACGTAGATAATCCCAATTCGCTTCAAGTTCACTCGATGATTCCCAGCAGACCACTTGAAGATCGCTTATAATCCGCTTCCATTTACTTATACCTTGTTCAATATGCTTTCCATCTTCTAACATAGCGCCACCTATTCATTCGAATCCGAAGGGATTTATAAATGTTTTTTGTGCCCTGGTAGATCTGTAAACGGTGGAGGGAAGATCCAGAGGACCGTGTAACATCAGCAGACTAGAAACGGAAGCTTTGGCATGTTAGGGCCAAAGCATCACCCTCTGCGAGGGCGCATCCTGCTAGCCCTCTTCTTCCTGCTCGGCACGTTCGCGTTACTGTCACGAGCAGCCGCGTTCCCGGATTGGACAGACTGTCCGGCGATGTGTCGATGCAAGTGGACCTCCGGCAAGAAGTCCGCCCTCTGTCCGGACGCTGGCTTAACGTCGCTTCCGGCCTCCTTGGATCCCGACATGCAGGTGTTGGACCTATCCGGGAACAAGATTCCGGAGCTGCAGTCGGAGGTATTCAAACGTTCCGGTCTACTGAATCTACAGAGGGTGTTCCTGAGGAACGCCGGCATATATCAGATTCACGCGGACTCGTTCAGAGACATGAGGATCCTTGTGGAGATCGACCTGTCGGATAACCACGTGAAGAGCCTGGAGCCGGGCACGTTCTTGGGCAACGAAAGACTGAGAATCTTAATCTTAAGCGGTAATCCTTTGGGCAGCCTGAGGAGCCACCAGTTCCCCGTGCTGCAGCATCTGCGGAACCTAGAGTTACAGAGGTGTTCGTTGACCGAGATCCACGGGGAGGCGTTCGTCCATCTGACCGGGCTCGAGTCGTTGAGGTTGGATCAGAACGAGCTGGAGTATCTAGAGGCGTCGGTGATCTCGAACCTGCCGCGTTTGAAGACTCTCACGTTGGACGGGAATCAGTGGAGCTGCGACTGCAGGCTTCGAGACTTCCGAAGCTGGCTGATCCCTGACGGGACCAGCAAACTGTACTCCGTGCCACAAGTGTGTTCATCGCCGTCGCGGCTGGAAGGTCGCAAATGGGAGGATGTGAAACTCGTAGAGTTCGCCTGCGAGCCGGAAGTGTTTGTGCTGGCTAGCAGTATTCAGGAAGAGACTAACGGAAACCTGAGCCTGGCCTGTTTGGCCACGGGTGACCCGGAGCCTGAAGTCTGGTGGCAGCTGAACGGTGGTCCAGTGAACGCGACCAAACTGACCGAGCAGACTTATTCAGGAACGTACGCCGCGTCCGCCACGTCGGACGTCGCCAGCGGCTACAACGAACGATTCGCGTTGGCCAGGATGACGGACAGGTGGAACAACCTGACCGTCTACAACGCCAGCGACGGTGACGCCGGGGAATATTCCTGTTTCGCGAAGAACATCGCCGGACTAGCCAGGGACACGGTCAGTGTCGCGATTCCGCGAGTGTACACGGCGCCCACCCTCTCTCAGAGCGACAATTGGTTATTGTGGGTCAGTTTGGCCGGTGGTGGCGCCGCAGCCTTGTGCGCCTCGATATCGGCAGTGTTGTTGGCGCTGTGCGTGTGCGGTGGGACTCGTCGACACAGTGCCCGGGAGAAGGTTAAGCTCCAAGGTAGCACCAGCTTCGGTGACCAGGAGAAGAAGCTCCTGGATCTTTCGGTGACGACCACGACTCCGGGGAACAGCAACGAACGAGGCAGTGGCCACGGCAGTCTGATGGAGGCTTGCAGTGCAGGCGACCTGGAGTTAGCGGAAAGGGGCTCCATCTGCGACCCCATGAGCGCAGCTACCGTTACCGTCGAAAGACTTCGTCCTGAAGTGACCAGCGGCTCCGTGAACGCCATGAGAACCGTACCTTGCACCGCCATGTTCCCGCCGCCACCTCCGGAATTCACCAGCGGCGTTCTGCCGGCTGGAATCTTCGGGAACATCTTCATCTCCGTGGCCATGCCGCAGGATTCCTCGGATCGTTGTTACCCGGATCTCCTAGACATTCCAGTTCACAGCACCAGCGTCGCGGTAAACAAAACCTCGTCGGCCTTACCATCCGCGAGCAGCGTCTCTAGTTTCGCGACGCTACCGCGACGAGCGCTGCGATCGAGCGATCTATGTTCCCCTTACGACAATATGGGGCCCCGTGTGACCGCCAACGGGAGCTCCGCATTCTCCTTGACGGACGTGGACCTACGACTGTCGCCACCACCACCACCGAGAATCATCCAACCGCCGCACGAGTTTGTGTCCCTCTGAAACGTGACCTGTACCTAGAGCTGCCGGCTTTCCAACGAATATAGTCGGTTGTGTACTTGTTCGAAGCTCGTCCGTCGCTTTTCTTCCCTCAACGTTCAGTCGCGTCCTTCCTTAAACGGTGTCTCGTTCATCATTGTGTTCGTTCGTTCGTCGTCGACAGTATTCCACAAAGCTGTGTACCCACATTTTATACGGTGAGCCATGGGCCTACCAGGTGTGACTGACGAGAGACCTGCGCGAAGACTGGACTCTTGATTATTAGTTTCTTTTCATTTCTCTTTTTTTTTTTTTTTCGTGGACATTATTGAGTTCGATGGGCTGTGATGTTTCTTCGGTTTTCAAGAAGTTCGTACAGTGACTTTGGTATGATAACTTGTTCGGATAATCGACCAAAGGATCGAGGAGATAACAGGTTGACATTATTTGTAATTCGTTTATCTTTTCGGGCCCGTTGCCATAGATCTTTAACACATTGAATGCCACAGTGAAACTGGACGTATGTAGTCAGACACGGTAAATACTTAATTAATTTTCAAATTTAATCTTTCAGTTTGATAGGCAGCATTATTAGCTGTTTATTTTATCGTTTTTTTTTTGTTAATTATTTAATTGTGAAAAACCTCGGGTGACCCTCGCGGTATTCAACGTGTTAAAGATGGAAACGAATTCTTTTAATATAGCAAAACGCTTATTTCTTTTGAATAAAGGGTGACATTTTAACGACGCAAAGATTCACGTTGATGAGTTACTTCAATCCCGACAAAAACACAGAACTTTCACGCGATATGAATAAACAATCTACTGCCAGGTACGAATGAAAACATATTTTTATCGACTGATCCATTGAATTTGCTCAGAGAGAATTTCGCTTCCGCGAAACGTTCGATATCGCCACTTGGTAAGCGAATGGCTCATATTTTTAACCAACAAAAAGCATTCCTCGAGCGTACATTTTGAGTAAGGTTTGTATGCACACAGGGACCTAGAAAGTTTGTATCTCGTGCGTATATTTAAAAACGTCCGACAGGTTATCGAAAGTAGTAATACAGAATATTTGAGATCGAATCCAATCCAGTTATGTCTGTCCAGCCTATTCGATTACATAAGACACGGAGTATCGAAACTGCACGTTCCAACGTTCATCAAAAAATCAACATTTCCAAAGTTCTTTCGTTTGCTCAAATCTTAGAAAAGGGAAAGCTTGATCTCTAAATAATTATCTTACAATTAGTCGTTTAGATTTATTTGTTTCTCATTGAATGTCAAATCTCATAGACATTTCCTCGTTCGAGCTATCCTTCCTCGTTCTATCGCATCAGAAGCCCTACGTTTCTTAACCCTCTACCGTTACAACAGTGTTCTATCAAAAGGCTAACGCTGGTCATTTATGTGGCTACGTACAACAGGTTTCCTACGTTTCCTGGTTTATCGAATTTATTCTGTTGGTAGGGTGACATCGTGTTCCTTTTTCAATCATTAAACGCATCGTGACGGGTAGTTACAGTGACCGTAAGATATAAGGAACTCTGAGCAGTGGATGGATGTACTTATCCTTCTTCGCATACGCCGAGTGACTGTAGCCACCATTGGCACACCGTGGATGGTTAGGAAAAGGTGACTGAAGTTACCGTAAGCACAAAATGAATACTTGACGGTATGTGACCATAATCGTTTAACACAAGATGACTATGATAATCCTAATCAAACAGGTGGCTATGGTTACCTTTGACAAACAGCCACAGGAAGCCATAATCACCCTTGCCACGAAATGACTGACAAACATCGAGTAACTACGGTAACTGGCCAATGAAAAGTTTAATTTCTTTATTTCCAAAATTTGTCTTCCCGTTAAAAGCAAGTTATCTTCAAGTTGTGCATCCTGACGCGTGACCGAGATATGTGCAGTTTCGAAGGCGAGCTCCTTGTGTCTGTATGTCCGCTTGTTTGCCTGGCTTGCATGCTTGGTCGGCGTACAAAATGGCCGCTCGCAGAGAACAGAAGCGTGTACTGGTGACCGATGGTGAGTGAGTGAGAGCGATGGTTAGACGTTAAGTCTCTTCTAGTTGCCAATACACACGAGAAACACATTCACACACGCATAAACACAAACACAAAGACGGACGCGGGTGGTTTGTATATATAACGAAACGAAGAAGAAATCGAGGAAACAAAAAAAAAAAAACGAAGATACGTTATCGGGTTACCTTTTTTTCCCCAATCCCTAATCATTTCTCGAGGTGTATCACTAGTTTGTTACGTACTCTACGTGTGTACATATTTGTTATCGCAGTACACGTATTCAAAGAATAGAGTGGCCGACGTGTGCAGCGTCGCCGCCCATTATGAACACTTTGTCAATTAAAATAAAACGATTGAATTTTACACATACAGAGTTATTTTCTTCAAGCATCGACCGTTCTTGTTTTACGGCGCAGATATTCTTGGTAGCGTTCGGTTTGGATATTTGAATGGAATTAACACGTTGGCTGCCACGGGGGTCACCGGTGACCGGCACCCGGAATTTTTTACAATCAAATAATTACCAACAGAAATTATAAAATAAAATCCTAGCTATCGAATTGAAAAGTTAAATTTGAAAGTTAGTTGATTGTATTGTTAATAATTAGGATTTCAGCGTGTCCGACTATCCACGTCCGTTTTCACTGTGGCAGTCGACGCGTTAAAATGCAAAGCTAGTTTTCTTCTAAAATTTGAAACTATGAGAAACTATTTTCCACACATATGGAAAATCTTGACAACTTCTGTATTCGAAAGAAATTTGATACATTTTAATCCCATTTGCTATAAAATTCTCACGTTTGGAGTCATAGAATCTGATATTAGCCCACTAATTACGTCGAAATGCCAAGTAGACTTTGAAAATTTCAACTCGCATCGAATTAAAACTGAAAATTATTCCTTTCTTGGAATAATTAATTAAGACACCCATTAAAATGAAGCACGCGTAACGCTTAGAAACGTGTCGAGGTATTTGTACTCGTAAAATCATTAAATACGCAAGTAATTAGCCGGGCTCGTATCATTAAGCTGAATCCGAAACGTTTATTCGACCAACACCGACGATTATCGGCATTACACGAGAAACAGATCCGTGGGGTAAATTAGAAATCTGATTTTACGGAAACAACGATCAACTGAATCACTGTGCGCTAAATTATTGCAATCTGCACACCAATTATATCATTCCAGGGGCAATTTATATAACGATACAGCATAATGATGATTTTCTGTGATTTCATGTTGCGTTAACATTAATATTCAAACAGTATCAATGTTGATACAAATTGAACCAGCAAATATGTCATCCAAATCATTCGTTACGAATTACAAATTAATTCTGCGTAAATGACGATATCAAAAATAGGAGTATTTTTTTTTTTTATTAATTCCTTAATTTCAAATGTACAAAAAGGTAGGTAGGATAAATATATGTTATAAATGCTGGGAATATTAAAATAATGGGGGATTGAAGGAAATGAAAAAGTTTTCGAGCAAAATTAAATATCCAGCTATACATATATTAATGGCTCACGTTCCAACGTTCCAACCCTTAATGGGAGTTTTCATCAGAGTTTCGTACGAAAAATGTTTTACATTTCATTTTACACGTATCGATGGAAGTTGATAGAGGTAATGGGTGAATGTATAATGCTAAAATCAATATCCAACAATTTTCATTGTCCCAATTAATATTTCCAAATATCCCAAAGAAATAATAAAACCTTCTGCAGGTTATTACTGAATTTATATGAAATACATAGACCTTTGTTGAAAGGGAGAAAATTACATGGAATTGTAGGTATTCCAAATATTTCAGACACTATAAGAAAAATGGACGAATAATAAGCAGGTAATTTTAACTACAAAAAATTGAAAATCATATAAAGGTACTTTTATTTTTATCGAAAAATATTCGAAGAAAAGAAGAAACATTGAAAAACAAAAGTTCCTGAAGACAACCCGGAACATCGACGATCATTTTTCGATCAGAGAAAAAGAAATCACTGGATGGAAATTTATTATCGATATCTTGGGAAGAGACACGGAATGGGTGCAGATATCCTTCGAGAAAGAGGAGAGGATGGAGGAGTACGATATTGAAAGAGAATCGTAATTTCACCAGCTTTATTACCTTTTTTCGTGTGACATCGAATACTCTGTGAACGATTTTTTACGTGCCAATAAGTTCACAATGATTGAAATAAATACAAGCAAATGATGCTCGAGATATCGCGTTTGGTTTCGAGATCGATTCACTTGCTCTTCTTTTCATATTATTTCATACACATTTTTACAATACTTGCCCTGATAATCGGCAAATGAACGGTTTTCAAGTTTCCTGGCTCTGATTATGAATTCGTAAACGAGTTGGGTCATTGATTTTCCAGCTTTCGAAAAATTCTGAAATAAGTATCAAAACTTCTGCTACACTGTCTAATTACTCGTGTCAAATATTTCAAGCTTCTTACGATAATATACAAATTTGAAGGAAAATCAAAGAGTTAAAAATCACATATTTATAAATTAACAAATTTACAGCCGTGATAAGAATAATTATGGGTGGTAAATGTATTATAATAATTATCAAGGGTATGATTGTTAAATTCTGTAATCCGAGTCTTCAGTTTTTCCCACCTTACGCTATCAATATTTTATTATTCAAATAAGTTTCCCAAGCATTAAGTGAATTCAGAATATTTTGTGTAAAGTTTCAAAGCCATAATTATGATATAAATTTGTCTGAATCCAATTTTGTCCATTGGAAGAGTGGAAATCAAAGGGTTGGTATTTTGCAAATTACAAGTAACACGATTCTCCCTGTACGTTCTTGTAATTTCGAGACGACATATCGAATTTCTGCGGCAAATCCAAACACGCTTCGATGCTTTCGCAGAAACCGTCACGTATGGTAACAAAAACAAAACAAAAAAAACAAAAATGACAACGCAGCCAAACAAATATCGTTCGTTCTTGTAAACACGTAAAATTCATGGATAAAGAGGACTAAATATTGGAAAGTTTCTGTAATGTATGCTTTCAAAATATCCAACTTCAACACTGTAATTAATGCGCGATGAAACAAACACGGCAAAGCATATTATACTAAACTAACAAACACGTTGTTTGCGTTATATTAACACTAAAAGTGTTACTTGAGATTCAATTCAAAGCTGGTTTCACCTTTTTCAATTTTATGCGAAAAGTTCGAATAAGGCAAGGGACGAGACAACGTTGGAACTTAATGGCACGGGTCAGGCATAGATTATTACGTTAAATCGTGCAACTTCCGGCGGGGTCGAAATTTGTGCTTCGTGATCATTTGCAGAATGTTCGATCGATGTCGCCCTCACGTTCTAGCCTCGGTGTGTATCCGTTCATTTGGCTGTTTCTAAAACCTGAAATCAACGAACAGGCCCAGCTACAGAGTGGTGAACACGAGAAATATCGGTCCAACATCAAGGATGAACGAGAATGTGAAAGAAAACGATAACGAGCAGAAGAAAATCAACGGTAATTCGTAACTGACTGGAAAAGTATACAGAAGAAACTGAAACCATGATGAGAAATAAAATTTTGTGAGAATAAATAATGTTTCATGTGTTGAAATGATAAATCAGATTATTTTTAACCTTTTAAAGTTCCTAAAATTATAATATTCCTATGGTTCTAAGTTTCTAAGAATATAGTGCTTCTAACGTTTTCAAGTTCCTGAAAGCATAAAATTACAAAGTTTCCAAATTCTTAAAAATATAGTATTCTTTAGTTTCCAAATTGCTAAAATTATAATATTTTTTGGCTTCCAAGTCCCCGGAAATACAGTATTATTTAATTGCCAAATTCCTAAAAATCTAGCATTCCTAATTTTCCGAATTTCTAAAATTATAATATTTCTTAGCTTCCAAGTCCCTGGAAATACAATATTTTTTAGTTGCCAAATTCCTAAAAATCTAGCAATCCCAAGTTCCCAAATTTCGAAAATTATAATATTTCTAAGCTTCCAAGTCCCTGGAAATATAATATTTTGTAGTTTCCAAATTCCAAAAAATCCAGCATTCTTAAGTCCCCAAATTTCTAAAAATATAATTATTTCTAAGCTTCCAAGTCTCCAAAATAATACGAAATTCCCAACTTCTCAAATTTCTAAAATGCCAATATTCCTAGGCTCCCAAGTCCCAAAAGATACGAAATTCCAAACTTTCCAAATTCCCATAAAAGAAATACCATATTTCCAACCGCAACCAGACGTCATATTATTACAAATAAATCCATCCAATGTACGTCGAGTGTCACAAAGGTATAAATATTCGTTATGAATAAAGCATCGATAACGCATTATTTCGTAGCCGTGTAACGTGTTAGCCGCGAGAGTGGATGAAAATGAAACACTATCGGCACGGGGGTGAAAAATTAAGCTGGCATTTGAAACGGCGGCGCGGCGCATCAACGGACGATTCGCGATACACGGACCACGGAATTTGTTCCCGGATCACGTATCAATGGGGATGGATTTCCGCGAATGCCAAAAATGTTTCACGATACGTGCGGCAATTTTTTTGTTTTCACCGAGAGGATTCGTTCGAACAAGCTGCCAACAAATCGGTGGTAAACAATGGGATGAAGGCAGATTATTTGCTTAGATATAAAATGAGCGATTGTTCCATTCGATCCTTCCGTTGCGTGTTCTCGTGTATACCTTTGGAATCAACAGTTGATTTTTAGGAGATCGATGCTCTGTGACCGTAACAATGTCACTTTAATCGTGTGGGAAAATAAAAGTACACTGTCACGTGACAATATCTTTAAATACAGCAAGGATTTATTGTAAATTAATTAACTTCCTGCGGATTTTTTATAAGTTTTATAATCTTTGTTTCAGACGATAGGGATTGAAATTTTGATGGTGGAAACTTTTCGCGTCACGCATTTAAGAGACTTTGAGCTTTGCTTACAAAATTTTCAATTTAAAATACACACACGTCTAAAAGTATAAAGTAATATACAAAATTTTCAAAATTCGCAAATATTTCAAATAAAGATTTACAATGAGTCCACACTCGCGAGATGCACACTTGGAGCACGGGTGAGCGAACGATACGAAACGATAAATAAATTATTAATCAAAGTTAAAATCCTCTTGCAATAATATCGCAACGAAAGGGTTGAATTTCAGATAGGTATAATTTTGATTTAAAAAAAGGGATATTTCATACCTCGAGCTAGAAGTAACGAGTTGAAGTAATGGGGTCTACCATCGTCGATCTTCTGCCAGGGTCGATATTCCTTGCTGATCGGCCATGACGAGTCTTTTGGAATTTTCTCAGAGTGCTTAGGGTCCATCGCTCTTCCGCTGAATGCTGACATGACGTTGCGCGAATCTACAAATTAAACGATAATTTATGGTGCTGCGTAAGCTTGAACTATTTCGTTCTAAAACCAAAGAAATGTAAATGAGTCTGTTTGATCGTTCGGGTATCGAAGTGTGCAATGTTTCTTTCGATATAATCAAACATTGCTCAAAACATGTTTGCTTCATATAGGCCTAAATGGATAATTTCAAAGTCTTAGCAAGATTTCATGACATAAAAGTATCACGAAATGACACTTGTGGCGTATCAATTTAAACTTTGAAGTTCGAAGAAAATAACTATGTAAACGCCTTATCGATATCCTAAATACAAAATGGCTGATTATCAATCATGTTAAATAATGTCTTATTTCGAAATGCAAAAAGTTGAACATAATTTCATGACATAAAAGTATCGCCATATGACACTTATGGTACATCAATTCAAAGCTTTAAGTTTAACGAAGGTGACTATATAAACGTTTCGGTGATTTTCTTAATACAAAATTGCTGGTCCTTCGTTGAAACAAGCAATGTTGAGGCAGTCCTTTCTGTCTGACAAAAAGAACCAAAAATATACTTTAACAACATACACCACTATTCATTTTTGAGTAATAAAATGATAAATTTAACAGGGTCAAATCTGACCCCACCATGACACCCTGAAGTCAAATAAAAGATGCTTTAAAAAACATGTTTATCTCCCTTTGAATCCATTTAATCCCCTTCATTCTTGCCGAAAAGTGTTCAAAACCCGGCCCCGATAGAAAATTGATACCGTATACGGTTATTTAACCGAAACATGAAAGCTTCAAAGTGTATCAAGCTTGTTTCGGCTACAACGATTGCGTTTTACCTTCGTAATCCTTTTCCGAGGCGGAGTCGAAATCCGAGTCGTGCGCGTTGTAAAACTGCAGATCGGCGTCAGGCTCCATTTCACGCTGACGATTGATATTAACATTTGACATCGGCTGATCCGATCGACCGACCCTCGGGTAAGCCATCAATCCTGCCGCCCTTCTGCCATTCACCTTTAATTTCTCCCCGTCTGAAATATCATCGAATTAACTCCTTAGATTCGGGACGTTTTCGTGTTTTTTCGTAGCGTTGAACTTAGATAACTGAATAAAGACACCGAAAATTTATTATGTATACCTCTGTATACCATTTGATTTTATTATATTTAAACAATCTTTAAGTTACCCGAGAATTTAAAGAAAATTCATCAAAACGACGGTCCGCGATTACTAGAACCGTGAAAAGGTGAAAATTTAACACGTCGAGTGGCACAGTGGAAACGGACCGTACGTAGTCAGACACGATAAAATCCTGATTATTAACGATACAGCCGATTAATTTTCAAATTCAAATTATTAGCTTAATATTAACGCTATCCGCGGTTTATTTCATAGATGTTTTTGTCAATTATTTGATTGTATAAAATTACCGAGTGTCGGTCACCGGAACGCAACGGAACGCATAACTTCAATTCGGTACGAGCCAACTGAATTTGAAAAAAATGTACAAACTAATCAATTAAAATTACTAGAATCACGGGAATATAAAAATTAACCGCCCAACCCCAATAACCTCAGAAATCGAAGAAAATTTTCAAGAACAATGATACAAAAATCCCGAGGACACAAGAATTAACCCTTAAAATAAAGAAAACGAAAAGGAGCAAGAAAAATCCATGAAAAAGAGACAAACGAAAGCATCATCAGATTGGACGACAAAGTTCATCAAAGGGTAACGAACCGCGAAACGATGAAAAACACCAAGAGTCTTGTGTTGCGATAAGGGTAACGGAAAGAAAAAAAGAAACACGAGGAGGAGATGGAGGACGGTTCGATCGATCGATGGTTACACTTACGGTTGAGAGAGATGGAGAATATTAGAACGATCAGGACTACAAACAGGTGATTTCTCATTGCAACGGCACCGCTCGTTGGCTGGGTACAGGATCGAAATTCGATGAACAGGACGTGGCAGAGCACAAGATCTGGTCGACACTGAATACCTCCAGGTAGCAGCCGTCTGATTTTATACCTTGCGCCACGACCGGCTGTACGGGGGTTGCTACCCCCGACCCCACGTACCATCAACCCTCTCGTATCGTTTGCAGCTACCAACGACCCCTTGTTTCCTTCGTCATCGAACCTATCAATCCAACACTCCGTTATCGGTCAATTCTTTTTATTATACAATAATTACTTTCATTATTTACTTGTTGGCTCGTAAGCCAACCGTTGGTTCGGTGGAGGAGACGGACGTCGTGAAAGGGTTAAATATTATATTATTGGATATCAGTATTCTTCCACTGCGATATTTGCTATATTTTATACATTATTATTCTTCTGAACTTTAGATACTAGGTAAGGGGATGTATCGTTGTTTGCAAAGGGGGACTTGGGAAGTTTAGGATACATTTTTCTTACAACAATGCAAATCGATATAAAATGTTCAAAATATGGTCACCCGGAACGCCTTGCAAGAATACTAAAAATAAGAATTTCATACACTCTCATATCGAGCTTTTTCTAAAATTGGAACATGATTTATGAAACCACATACCACCTCAAATATTTTCTCCAACATTATAAAATTATTCATTTTCCGCAGCTCTTCTTCGATTTTCCCTTTTCCATTCACAAAGAATATCCTCGACTCATCGATTGTTTTCTGTCATATGGGAAAAAAAGTTAAAACGGAAACACGGATATTGCTGATACCAGTGAAAACAGGAAACGGATAAATTTGAAACGCTCGAACGACGTTTTGTTTCTCGTACAACGACGAACAACTGTTCGGCATAAAAATGAAAATTATTACGATTTGATGGCATCAGAGATAAAAACTCGTTCGCGTCACGCGCATCCATAATATTTTTACGCGATTGTGTTTCTTTATGGAGATGCAAAGGGAAGAATTTTAAACGCGTAATCGTCGACAGCTTTGATTGAAACGTTTTTAATTTTAATTCGATTCCATTTCTTGTTCTGTTTACATAGAGTCTGAAATATTATTATTTGCAAAGAATTTCTCAAGTACGTTAAAACATATATTTTCAAGCTTCTAAGTTTACAAAGAAAATTATTCGAAAGTTGCAATATGTCGAAGTTTCTACAAATATAGTATTTCTTTTGGAATAGCAAAAATATTAGAAAGCAGGAAATATTATTTTACTTTACTACAAATTCCACCCATATTTTTAGCATAATTGAATTCAAAGCTTAATTGTAATTTTGTTTCAATATTGCACCAATAAATATTTGGCTCTGATCGACGCAACCCTTGAAGAAATCACAAAACAAAGGGTTAATAATATTTTCAAGTCAAGATGTATTTTTTTCTTCAATGGAAAAATCGAGTTTTATTGGAGGTAGAGGAAAATTTGTTGGAAATCAAAAGGCGTGAAATTGATTCGAGGCTAACGAATCTAGTTTCAATTCGAACGGACTATCAAACAGCCTGGTTCAACCGACAAACGTGATTCTTAATTCCCCGGAAAGTTCCCGGGTGAAATGCCTGTAAAAAAGTCGGAAACGATACGTTACCAGGGCCGATAGTTCCTGCGTGTTTGCGAACGGTGAAAACTTCTACCGATACAATTATTTTCAGGAGGGCCGTAAACAAAAAGTTTAACTCCTGTTCGCTGTTTACGCGGTAGAAATCGTTTTACCGTGTATTTTAAGTGGAATAATAGGTTTAATCGTTTGGTAAAAGATCCTTGGTAATGTAAAACAGATTGAAATATTTCAAGTTTCGGAAGACGATCACTTCCTCTGTGATTCGAATCGATTTTTGTAATATTATGTATTTGGAGTTATTTACTTTGTACAGAAACATAGTGCTTTTAATTTGAAATTTTCCAATTTTTTTTGCAGTATTATTCTAATGAAAATTAATTTCAAATTTTCCAATTTTTCATCTTTCCAAGATACACATAATTCAGATGAAAATTAATTTCTAATCTTTCCCATTACGAAATTTTCAATTTTCAATTTTCCAAATTTTCGATTTCCCCATTTTCCAAGTTTCCATTTTTTAATTTTCCAAATTTTCAACCTTTCCGTGTTCTAAATTTCCACTCTCTATTCCGCTGAAAATAAATTTCCAATGTTCCCAATTTCAAAATATTTACAAGCAAATGTCCAAGCATCGAATTTTGTGTTACGATTGATCCGAATGGTCAATACAATAGCATTTAAATGGCAGAAATATTGACGCGATCTATTTAAAGTGCGAATGATCGTAACGATTATCCGCGATAATCCAAATACACGGAACGGCACGTGTACTCCGTGTCCGATGTGTGCAGGCGATCGTATAAAGTTTTATAAATGCGTGATATGATCATAATGGTGCAGATTATGCGACATTATTCAACCGATCGTGATATATATCCGTGCTTCTGCTGCCGCGGAACATACGGCTATACTTTAATCTCTTTCACATCTGATCGAGTATCTTTGTCAAAGGACCTACATCGTTCTTGCGCCACACACTTTTTTTTAACCAACTCGATCAGTATATTTCTTTCTTTTTTTTCTCCGAATCGAATATCCTTCGTTCTACTATTAGATAAAGAAGAAGTTTCTCCGTTACGTGATTCTACGTTCCAACCTGATTGTAACTTTGCGTAACTGAACGAAGTAAATCCCGTTGAAAACAATGAACTGAATTCCTGAATCTTTGCGCAATTAAATTTAACCTCCCGCAATGTAAAAAGTTCTTCCCGCTGCTCTTGATACTTTTAGAACACCCATCCGGTTACTTTCGATATTTCCTTATAAATTTAATTTCAACTTCGAAATTATCGTAGGAAAATCTGATAATATTCGTTCCCCAACGCAATGCGATGGAAAAAGTTATTCTCCAGTTCCTAACTTCTTTTTGAAGACTTCTAGTAGAGTTCCCTAGATCCCACTTTCTCTTAGGGAGATTCCTAGGGATTTCCATCAAGCAATTTCCTTCAAAACTGGAAATTAACATATAATTTCGAAGAATCTCGAAAGTATGTTTTTCCGATCAGAAATGACACACATAATTCAATTCCTTTGAAGAAGTTACTGTAGTCTCTTGGAATCTAGGGTACCCTAGATCCTAGCTTCCCTTTCAGAAGCTTCCTAGGGACTCCTTCCATCTTTATTGCGCCAGATCGATCGACGAACGATAACAGCAACAAGACGTTCCATTTCGAACGGAATCGCGAACGATATCCTTGCAATTCTCATGTAAATTCACGAAGATACCTTCGCGAAGTAGAATCAAGAGTATACACAGTATCGATTCTACTGAATCGGATGTTCGATCCCTCGCCGATTCCCTATCAGCTAGCTTCGATATCGATGCCTTTCCCGATCATAATAAAAATATGAAAAATTGCTGGATCGATGCCGTGTCGCGAGGAAACAAAATGATAAGGACACGAAGAGGCAGGATTCATCGGGGTCGTGTCGGAATCGATTCTCTCCTTCTTTCTCTTCCCCCCTGAGTGTGGCCAGCAATTCCCATGCTAACTTTTCTATCTTAAGGTAGCTGCGTTAGCCCTAATTTAATTCCGTCAGGTCCTCGTTTGCATCTGCTCACGTGCCTACGCAAGCTCGCGTCTCGTTTGAATACAAAGCGACCGCCGAAGATGAGCCGTATCTAACGTTTAACGCCGTCGACTACCAGCCGGGGGTCGCCGGTGATCGGCCAACGGGAATTCAATTTAATCGAATAATTAAAAAGAAAGAGGATTTTCATCAGCGTTCAACATACGCCAAGAAATTCTAACTGAAACTCTGAACTAAAATACCGGTTCTCGGTGTCTGTATATTATCCTGAATCATACCAGCCACCAGGATTTCTGTTACGACGATCGGTGCTTTAGGATTAAGTGTACCACTGTTTCGATCAGCTTTCTGCAAGGAATCCTGACAAAATTTTGAGCGGATGAAAAATGAACGAAAGATAGACACGAAGCAGATGGATGGATGGGGTATGGATGATGGATCGCAAGCGAACTGCAAGCGTCCCTTATTGTTAGTTGTATTAACGAATGGCCTAAAGAACAGACCATCAAAAGGACTATCGAACGGACTGGAAGAGTTTCTTTGAAACCAGGTATTCAGCTGAGAATGAAACTCGCTCAAGAAGCTATCCAAAGTATTTGTCACAAGTGGATGCCATATACATACTTCCAATCACTTTCAATCTGGTATCTATCAACAAAAGCTACTCTCGACAACTGTTTATGCTGGTATCACTCGTTAATGGATTCAAGTGGAACTAGAAACGTCTTTCGAGCAATAAGCAAGCGGTGACCGTGAAAACTGAAGCACACTCTAGAAACGATATTACTTCTTTCATTGGCTCTCATTAATGTCGACATTCGAAGCAAGTTTTGTTCGAGCGACGCGAAGACCCGCAAAGGTTACTTGCTGACGGGTTTCCGGAGGATGTATCGAAGAAACAGAGGCGGTTTTCATTTATCGAACACGATGTTTCTTGTTTTTCCTCGTAGCCTGCTTCCCGTTCAAACTTTCCACGCCTTTTTCTTCGGGGAAGCTGCGTCGAAGCTTGCCGGTCATTGTGCGAGGAATAATGAAAGAGTTTCGTTATTGTTGGCAAAGGATCGTCTAAAAGGATCCACGCCGTTCGTTGCAAGCGAAACGAAGCACTCGTACGTCGTTTCGACATTGTATTCGCAAAAAGAAAACACTGAATCGCTTTAACAGTTAATATGACACAACGAGGATGGCCTCAAGGGTTAATGCATTCAGCAGGGGGGGTGTTACAAAATTATTGCAATTCAGTAATTAATGAAAAGAGGGTTAAGATATAAACTGAATCGTATCAGTTCTGTAACACACTCACACTTTACTAAAGAAGCACAAATCTTGGTTAACAATTTTCTACCCAATTTATTTCCAAATCTAAGGGAAACGTATAAATTACATAATTAAGACACTGATACGTAAACTCTAAAAATTTGGAGAATCTTAGTCATGAAAGCAATATTCTGACACTTAACTAAATTCAAACAATACCGAACCAAAGTTCGTGTTCTGGAAACTTTCAAAATTCATAAATTCTCCTACATATACCAATATTTCAACGAATCATTCGTCCGTTACGCGATAAAGTCAAATATTTATCTTTCGCACGATATATCTGATAACGATAGAATATTTCGAACACCTCTCGTGCTAATTACGAAACTCGTAAAACGAAAGAAACAAACTGGTACAAAAGGGACGAAGGTATCTCGATTCGATTTACAACATCGTATTCGACCGGAATAATCTCGACGTCGAAACGTAGCAGGCCGTTTCCACGGGCAGAATTAACAATTCGTCGTTAAAAGTTACCACCTGGATCGTAGTAATTTTGACCCGTCGTTCACGAGCGGGAGAACGGACAGAATTGATCAGTCGCTAAAATCACGTCGCTCCACGGTTGTGCCGTTTTTCCAGGCGCAATTACGTCCACGGTAAAACGCTGTTTATGGGGGATGAGGGAGTGAAGAGGGATGAATGCGACGCTATAGCGATAAATACGAGGGAATCCAGTGATCCTTCGCGCGATGGAAAATCATGGTCGTGACTAATGTTCGACGAATAATTAATTTCGTTCTTCGACTAACGATCAATCTTGATACCGTTTTACGATATTAACCGATGAAGTCACGAAGCAGGCAAAAGAAGGACGAGTTCTTTTGTTTGGACTTTTTTTTTAAGAAGATAAAAATGTGACCAAACGCTGGGAAAATTATTGGAAGTGAATAATAATGGGTACAGTCGTTGCCGTGCCGATTTCAAACAATTAATTTTAACTGTATTAACTGGAGTTTATTTAGCAATCAAATACAACGAAAGAACCTGTTTTAATACTAGAAAATAAAGTATAAATTAACATGTAGAAAAATTCTTTATCTTGACGAAAAACAATCTACGTTTGGTCGAAAGTATTTGAATAAATTTTGTAACGTAAAATAAAAAATCTAGACCAAGTCATTTCGACCAGTTTGGTAGTTCTAGTGTTAAATTGGCATCCTACGACACTGAGAGCCATCTGAGGGTCATCATTAGCGCCTACCATCTTTCAGATCAGTCGAGCGTTACAAGATTTACGACCACGTTACATTTCTGCGACGACTATATCGGTACTGGTGAGATCAAGTAGTTCCGAACATTTATCAATTAAATTCGAGCAAATATTAATACTAAACGCAACATATAACGTGATATAATTTCATTAAGAAAGTTAACTTTAACAGAGATCATGAAAGGAGACAAAAAAAAAATAACACAAAAGAGAAATTCTGACGAAAATTGGAATTTAAATTCAGGTTGATAGTGTTTTTCCGCGTTCTCCCTTTCCCTCTGGTACGAATGGATGAATTATTTCACCGGCAAATATTGTACCGCGAATAATCGACGGACGCGAACAATTTAACGTGAACGAAAATGAAGCCACGTTTAAACGAGTACCTTCAAATTTTTCATTTATATTCAAATTCGTTTAGCAACATGCTCGTATAATGAAAACGAGCTATGTTAAAAGCTGAAATATTTGCGGTAGCTTATCGAGCCAGAGAGAAAAGAGAAAGAGAAAATCTACATTTTATATATTATTTGAAAATGTTTCAATTGTCTTCTTTTTTTTTTCTCTCCCTATCTTATGAGTTATTTGATGCATATTTTAGAAAAATCCTCCGAAATCCTGAGGAGAAAAATGGTTTCGGTCGAATAATTTGCGCACGCTGTTTGCGTTCATCGTAATTAAGTAATGAATCATTTTTTATTTCAAAAGAAACTCCTCTCGAACGAGCAAAATTGAGATGTTAAATTTCACTCGGTGTTTCATTTCTCCTTCATTACTATTAGTGATATACGATTCATTTCTTTTTTCTTTTTTTTTTTTTTATTGAGAAGCGTTAAGCAAACATTTTCGTTTGAAACCAGCTTGCGTTCTCCATTTTCTATCTTGTTACCTGAATGCTTTGACAAAATAGCCGTGAATTATTTAGTTAAATCGTTCGCACAGAGTGAATCATTTCAAAGTTTTTAAATAGTGTTATTTCACAAAAAATAACCTATCAATAGATTTCCAGTCGCATCGTAAACGGCAAATTAGTTTTAATGCTAAAACCAAAATAAAAGACCACTAATTGGCTGTTTTTAGGACAACCTACCATCAAATAGGCCAAGTTATAGTATTCGCCCCGAAAATTTCAAAAATAATAACCATCGATCGTTCAAAATAAAAACAAGAATCAAAAGGGACAAACAAGTGTCGTGTAATAACAGGTATTCATTTATTATAACCAATGTTCGTACAAAACGATTTCAATGAATCGATCATGTCGATCTGGTCTTACATCCGAGTCAATCCAATTCCATATAAACCAAGAACATAATCCAGCCTTTGTTTCACGAATTAGCGCCGTTCGTTTTGTTCAAGATCCGTTTCACGCTGTACTGATAAATGGCGGCGTTGATTTCCTTCAGCCTATCGATCTCCTCCCTCATCTCCAACAGCTTCCGCGAGGATCGATCTTCCGATCCTCCGGAGTCAGTCTTGTTCTCCACGTAAGATTCAAAATCCAATAATTCCGCGTGATTCTGTTCCCGCGATACTACTTCGATAAGACAATCCTGTCCGGCCCCGTCCGCGGTTTTCTGCAGATTCGAGACATGAAGACGCGGCTTGAGATCCGTCGCCCGGAAGTTTTCATAATATTTAGCGAAGAACGCGGCTGTTATCGGTCCCTTGTGCTCGATGCTTCGTAGAATCTGACGGCTGGCTATGTCCCACAGGTGAACCTCGCCGCTGCTGGAACCTGACAGCAAACATCGGCAATCGATTGATACAGAAAGCGTGACGACGGCCGACTTATGCCCCTGGAAAATGATCGCATCACCGGACCCGTCGTCTTTTCGCACCTGCACGTGGTGCTCTATACCACGGGGCGGTTCGTGCAGATTGAATTTATATATGTTGCCGTCTGTGCAGCCCACGAACAAATCGCTCTCTTTGGCATTCGGCGAAACAGAAGTAAGGGGGACGTTGAAGACCAGGGTGAGTAGTAAGGAACCGCTGCCTGGATCGTACACGTTGCAGGTACGGTCCAGGGACACGGAGTACAATCTTCCTCGACCAGCATGTCCGAACTGCAGATCCTTAACTGGTAAGGAGTGATGCGAAAAAGCGTGCAACGGCGTGGGTCGTTCGTCGTTCAACACCCTGTATAAGGACCACACGAACACCAGACCGTCTTCGGCGCCACTGGCGAATGTCGAACCGTCTTTGCTGAACGACAAACAGCTCACCGTCTGATAGTGTTGAGATAAATTACCCAGCAAACGTCCGTTGCACACTTGCCACAGAAACAGTTTCTCGGATATCGCGGCGACGATGTAGGCACCGTTCGGCGTGCAGCACAGGGCGGTTACTTTTCCGGGCGTCGTCAATCGAAGGTTAGGTACGAGGCTGTGGCTGTTCAACGGCCAAACGTGGATACGAGGCTTGGTTAAATCGGCGCCTATCAAGTAACTGTCGCTCAAAAGCTGAAGAGTGCGATGACCGAGGGCGCCGGCATTTTTGTAGGTTGATAACGAGGAACCGGTCCTGGGATCCCACAACGCGGCACTCCAATGCTCGCCGGTACTGTCGCTCGTCAATATCACTTCCCTCGTGTTGGCGATCCGCGACATTATGTTTCCGAAGAGAAATTTATAACCAATCGATGTTACTTCACTGCCACTGGAGCCTTAACATGATCTCTTTAACGTATAAATATAGTTCTTCTTGCAGATCGAAGTTTAAATTTCCCGTAATCACGTGCGTCAAACTAGGTTAGGTCTCGACCACGGAATATGGCGGCTCTAGAGCAACCTATCGATACTCGTTTCTCGTATCAAATGCACTGGTCAAACGAATCGAAAGATAATACAATTATCGTTTGATCTTGAGGAGATAAATATTAAAAATATAAACAACATGTAACAATTATGATATAATAATGTATGAAAGAGTTCGAAATTTGTTTTTTGTAAAATATATATTGTTGCGTGTACCACTTGATGATTGGACGCAGTTATCTTGAAAAAAAAAAATGATATATAACTTCTTCGGGTATTTTTAAACACGAATAAAAAAATAATGTTCGTTGCGAATTTATATTTATTTCTTTTATGATCGTTGCTTTGTACTTTGCAGTATATTTTGTTGATTAAATATTAAAATTGTAGGGTTAAACAGGTAGTCGGTTCAACACACGGATGAGCAAGGCGAGTTTAGGTTCCTTGACTGACCTTGATCGTAATCGCATGACATAATTCTAATTTACAGGAGCGAAATTGCACGCGATAGCGCTTCCGTGTCCTTTTTCTGATCTGTTCGGTTCGACTTGCTGACAAAATCGACGGGCAGCCATTAGATTAGGTGAAAAATTTGATTCGTGTTTTCTCATGGGCTTTATCGATGATGAATTACAAGAAGTGTCAAAACTTTGCCACAATGTTGTTGACGGTAGCCGTCTCGTTTCCTGTGTGCGCACAATGGTGCGAGTGGAAATAACGTAAGTTTCTGCCTGATCAAAACATTGACTCAACTCTGACTGTATTAACTTTATTGTTTCTACGATTTGCAGAAAAACAAAATTTAAGACAATTATTGTATGCATTCAGTTCTCAGAGGATTATCCTCGTACACCACTATTAATTGAATTGAAAAGCAAAACACTATCCGCAAAGTTACTCGATGGTCTGACAGAAGTTTGCGAGAAGGAGTGCAAGAAACTTCTAAGCAAAGCTCAGGTAAGAACATCTTGATCTTACAAGTTTTACAATTTATTCATTTAATAACAATTCGACTTGTTCTGACAGGTACTGCCGATATTAAAGTTTGTTCGTAATTTCATCGATGAAAATCCTTTGATCTGCTGTTACAATGAGATCTCTGCCATAAAGAAAATTTTGAAGAACGACGACGAGTTAAAATTGAAACAAAAACATTCTGCTATAGGTCTAAAAGTCCAACAGGGCTTGTACTATTTCAAAGCTAAAATCGAAGTACCAGATAATTATCCAACAGCTTGCGTAAAGTATGTATAGACAAAGATTAAACTAAGGAAGGTGACTTTAGACCATGATTATTTTGTATTTAGGCTGGAAGATGCGGATACAAACTTTCCACCGTTGTTTACACGCCACTTTCTGGGACAAGGAAAGGAGTTAGCTAGACAATGCGTAGAACCACCTATTAAAAAGAAACCAGGAACTCCTTTTGTACCATCGCCATCTCTAAATGTTGTTGTTTCTTTTCTTGTGCAGTACGTGGAATTATCAATCGCTCCGGTACATAATTGTTTTTCTAGTCTGAATGTAATTTATCTCTTGCAGGTGTGTAAAAACTTTGCCCCAAGAACATTGTCAGTTATGTAGGCAAATGTGTTTGCCACCAAATCCAGAAAATGCAGAAGCCAATGAAAGCGCAGACATGCATGTAGAAAGATTGTATTGCGGACATTTGTTTCATCTGCAATGCCTTGTGACGTACATGAAGACTCCTCCGTTCCATGGTAAATATAACATTTCTAATATGTTCTAATTTATGTTCATGTTTTAATTATTTGTTTCTACCGACAGGGGGTAAAAAGTGTCCAACTTGTAAACAACGTATCTATCATGAAAAGTGGGGACTAAGTGATAAACTTGCTGAGGCACGTTGGGCTCACCAGCAAGCAAGAGCAAGGGAGTTAGCAGAGGTAGCAGATTTCTTTAATTGAAACATAATTTAATTTCAACAAATTGTAATATTTTCACTGTGAATAGAGCATCATTGAAAAAATATTACTGTAAAAAGTGACACAGAAAGGGAGTGAAACAGAAAAAACAAAGACACTGAATTTCTAAGAGAAAGAAAAAGAAACATATTCGTAAATGTTTTATTTTAATAACATCAAATGATACACTGAGCAGTTGTGCGATATTTATATCGCACTTTATGATAACAATTTGTTTAATTTAAACAGTCACGTGACCGCCATCTTTGCACTACATTTCCGTTGTCGATCTAATGTAAAATTTCGTAATTGAATTTTCTACCTAACTCAAGAAATTTATTCTGCAATCAATTCTGTACAGCATCGTATAATCGATAACGAGAAAGATATAGTGGTAAGTTTTTTTATATTTTGTATTTGAATTTGTACCCTAACGTAATTTTAAAATTTACTTTGCACCATACTAACGACGATTGTGGGTTAGAAGTTTGTATGTAATTAGAACGTTCGAAAAGAACTATTCGAAAATGTTGTTGGTATATATATACAAATATTGTATGTTGAATAGTACTCACCAGTTTGTTTGCAAAGTGCCTTTGTATACTTCGGTACGATGAGAATAACATCGGGTGTTGCTCGTGGAGCGTTGTGAAAGTCACACGGCTTCGTTCTTGTTGTTATTTCTTGTCGTGGATACACATTCTTTGAGGAAAAATACACTGCAGTGTTGTTTAGCACTTATTCACACGTTAGTGTCCATATGTTGTCTCTATACGAGAATAAAACACGATTTTTTAACACTGAAACTCGATGCTCGACATCACAGCTTCGAATATTGAAGTTGGAATGTTCGCGCAAAAAGGGCGCGGCATTTAAAGCGTTGCTTTCAGCGCCACTCGCGTTAGATCGAATCGATCGATAATATCGAAAGGGAAAAGTTCAGATCTAATAAATTAAATATTTTTAATTACACAGCAACAAAAATTAAACAATTCTTTATTGACAATAGTACAAAGAAAAAATGGAAACATATTATTTTCTATATAGCATTACATAACCTGTTCTGAATGGAAGGTACTTATAAATTTTTATTTATAATTGTAATAATATATACTTGTGAATGAACAAATTAAAACGAATAGATCGCACACTTTACTAAGCGTATAGTAATAATAACAAAATATTTACTACGATAATAAAATATGTATAAATAATATCCATGTAAATAAAAAATTATATTTATACATGTTTATGCTTCCGAAAAATATAATACATTTAAATATATATTATTTCAGCATTGATTCTTAAAAGAAAAAACATTATAAGTTTAATTTTGTCGCGTAATCGATAGTCGGAAGAAAATCGTTGCGAATCGATATTGCTACGAGTCTGCAGTTGCTTCCGGCCGATCTGTGGCGACGGTTGTGTTATATTGATCTTTCATATTTACCGTGATCCTTGATTTATTTTAGTTTGTTTCTTCTTGTGATTGACATTGTTTTCAAGAATATTTAAACAGTGATCGAACAATGGTAGTATTCTCAAGAAAAGACACAGAAAAAGGTAAGATTTTTCGAGTAAACTGGTTGCTATAACCCAATTTCAAAATCGTTTATTCATTTTAAGAACAAAGTTTTTGCTTTTATTCTCCGTTACGGGACTTATTTAACCAACATTTACTTGATTTATGTTTAATGTTATGCATATAAGTTTAATTTTAAATATCAAAAATGTTCATAGCGCGGGAAATTTAAACTGATTTCGTTGTTTGGAGGAGTGGTTTGATCAGGATTCGGTAACTAGAATCGCGACATTACCGACTGTTTTGAACAAGTTTTCCTACAGTTAGGTTATTCGATTATAACAGTGTCACATCGGAAATATAATCGCAAGAATTCGAAAAGTATTAGAAAATAATATCGATACAACAATTTTTTGTCAAGTTCGTATTAATATCCAATTTGATTCAACCAAAGACACGATTGTTTTAATACGAGTGATAAGGCTTTTCGTTTAGATGCACGTACACTTGGTTCTGGCAGACAGCCTGTCAGACTAATTCCCAGTTATCGATTCCACGCATACGTGGAAACGCACCGTTGTGTGTTACGTTCGTAGGATAGGTAAACCGTATCTTTCTTACACGCCATTTCACCGAAATATGCATATTAGAAGAAATGTCCACCGGAATCGAAATTTTCTAACAGAAATATGTTCCACATCCACAAATCACGTTCCTACGCGAAATATGGGACACTAACTGTGGCTTGAAGTGGGCGCCATTTAAAATTCGTTCAATTTAATTAAGTTTTAGATTTAAAATAAAATTGAAGTTTTATATATATTTGGGAAAGGTAAACATACGCATTTAATTTTTTTTTTTCGTTTTAAACAACAATTGCCACTTTTAAAGCTCGTACTGTGAAAGCTTGCTTCAAATTTAGGATTTTATTGTTTTAGCTCCTATTCGAAAGTATAGAAAAATTTTCGTTTTATAAAAACACTTATTAAACTATCTTTAGAGTCCCTTATATTTTTTCAGAGCCCTTTAAAGATGTTTATAATTTCGAGGCATCCAGAGTTTTCAGGATCCTCTCGAACGAAATCGTCTCTCCCTTCAATTGAATCGAGAAAAATAAAGTCTGACCCGTTTTCAGGATTCTTATGGATCAGCCGTTAAAACAAGGGACCAGCCGGTCGTCCTTAATATCGCGTTCCCCGAATGGCCATCGGAGAATTTCACGATGCCAGTTTCGCGGCCAAATTTCGGGGCTCGTCCTTGTGCGACACATCTTACCTATTCCCCTTCTGGCTATGCACGTACCAGGGTCGTATTATACACACGATACACCTATAATTGCACGTAGGGCAGCTTCGTCGTAACGCTTCGTGGATCGATAGCTGGGAAATGGCCGGAAGCCAAGTCCGACGACGTCGTTTCGAGTTTTGCCGTTGTCATCGTATGGGACCTAACCCCTTTCTTCGATGTCCCACTTGTATCGGTCAGCGCCCAACTTGCCAAACCCTTCTTCCCATTTTCTTAACCCTTTCAATGTTAAATATTTTCGAGTAATTGCTTTTCTATTCAATTGCACAGCGATGAATTGTCATTGAAAAAATGATAAGTAATCGAGCTTTTTGGTGATTATTAGTGATCAAAATTAACCCTTAGGGTTACCATTGTTATTCCTGATCGAAAACTTGGAAGATGGGTCGCTAAGAAAATATCGATTAAAATGAAATTTTCACTCATTCTTGAGAATTTTACTTTATCTTTCCTTTTCAATATTTAAGCACACAATTTCAGTTGACGCATCGTGGCATACATTTTGAGTTTAGGATACCAGGAACTGATATAGGGGTAGGTTTGTTATTAATTATAGCAAGCGGGGGTTTCAGTTTTTTCACCTGCTATCAGAGAAAGCTGGCTCATTGTTTGCCTCCCTTTGTGGTAGCAATCATCGTGATCCGTGTGGTGCAATCGAGGCAACCCGGGGTGCCATTTATCCCAGCTTCTTTAAATCCTCAAGGGCAGCCTCGGAAAATACCCCCCGGTGAAATAGCGATATGTTTAACCAGTAGGGTGCATCGTAGAATAATACAAGCATTGTTTATTTTTCTCCTTTTAATCGTAAAAAAAAAAAAGAAACTCCATTGACGTAATTGTTTAACTAGTTTTTATTACTTGAAATTATATGAAATTGTTTTCTCACGAAGTAGTATTAACCTAGTTTGAATTAACTATACAAAAAGAAAGGCAGTTGTTTCATACGCCCTACAACTTTCACTCTATAAAAATTTCCAAATGTCCAGCTTGATAAATGTATAAATTTATAAGCCATACACTCATACAACTCACACTTTAACGATATTTCCACACTGACAAGTTGACAAGTTTCCAAATTTCCAAATCCTACAATACCGCCCTTTCCATTTCCCATTAAGCATATCGAATAGTTAAAACATTGCATCGATCGACACGAATCACTCAACTTACAAACCACCTATCACTCGTCAACAATTTCCCCAAACGATAAGAATATTTTCCAATCCTACAGTCGAACAGAGGTATTCAAGCATCAAAGGCGTCCGAATAACCGGCTTTCCGTTCTGGTTCGCAAATAACTGTAACATTTTGAAAAGCTTCCCCGGCCACGTTAGGGCCATACAGGATTCCTTATCCTGCGGATCTGAAAGGCAACGGCTGGCCATACGAATAAGAAGAAAAAAAAGAAATGAAAGGTGGAACGCGGCGCGTGCCAAGCGTAGGGTGACCACACGGAGGTTCCTTTTATTTTGTGGAAGATCGTCCACGTATTCCTTTTCAGTGGCTTACAATGGGGTCGTGTCCGAAGGACGTATCAACTCGCCAAGGGTAACGGGCATCCGTAAATGATCCATGAACGCAGCTGCGTGTGTCTTTCCACGAATATAACTTTCTTCCTACGAATACGCGAATCGCCCACTCTTACCCCTCAGGATGTGCGGTATAATGCCAGAGATTCATGACAGATTCGTTCTGCTTTCAAACGATCGTCCTTCCGACATCAATTTCACCATTCACACCGTTTCTGAGTCTCTTTTCACATCGTTTCGCGACACAACGCTTCGCTTCTGCGATTCCGTTTGTTCCACGAATCAAACGCGAAGTTCTAGGAAGGTAAATCGGTCGTTGGAAGATTAATTTTATATTGTACGATTTATGGAAAGATTCATATTCATTGGATCGACGTATAGGTTATGTAATTTTAATTTAAGCTTGAATTCTTGGATATTCAGGGGTTGATTCGAAATTTGTTGTAGGCTCCACGTACTAGGTGATCTTATTGATCGACCGAATGATAGGATTTATACGTGAGTCCGGTGGAATCGAGGACAGAGTGGTAGCTGGTATCCGAAGCGATCCGATGGTGTGCGAAACAAGCTTCTCTATCAAGAATCTCACAGTTCTAGTACCTATAATTTACCCAAGAAATATTAGGTAAATTAGGTTTCTTAAGTCAAAGCGGGCAGAATGCGATAAAAGAGGCATCGAAAAGTTGTCTGTAAATAATCATGAAAATTATCCGTCGGAATAAATATATAAATTTATTGCATTGAAAAAAGAAAATGACATTTCTTTTCGCTTTACCTAATATTAATTAATTGCTAATATTAAATTACAGAATCGTGGAACAGGAAGCTGAACAAGGTGCATAAGATCCACACCCTTCATTTCCCAATTTGGGTGATCGTTGGTCAAAAGAAATTCCAGTACAATGTTAAAAAATCTAATGAAATATGTAACGAAGGCATTTGTATCTTACATTACTACTTAGGTTACGTGGTGGATGAAACGAAAAATTGGTAGCCAACGTGCTAAGGTACAAAAGAAAACAACGATATCATACTTTTATATAAAAATCATAAAACAATCCAACAAAGACATTATAAATCTTCATATTTCAAGCTATTTGGTAGTTAAGTGTTAAAAACCAAAAAATGAAACAAAGTTTGGCAAATGTTACATCATAGATCGGCTATAGAAGACAGAAGAGAAGAAAAAGTACGCTGGTGAGGATCAGCTCGCGGGGGCTCGCAACAACAAGTTGCAACCACCTGGCGATGGTAATGCCGGCCACCCAGTGGCTTCCAGGTGCTCGAAAGCCCCTGTGTGTCGTCCCGTATGCCTGCTGCCAAACGTCGGCGTGTCCACACAGTGAACGATAGAAAAGCGAGCAGAAGAGTCTCGCCAATCGCCAGTATCTCGACGTTGTCCGCGTCGAGGGCAACGGTATCGTTCTGGAACACGCGCGAATCAACGTTCCAAAATCGATACGTACATCTGCCGCAACGTAGAGTCTATTGACTCCCTCTCTCTCTCTCTATATCTGTCTCTCTTATTCCAGGCTAGTGCTTGGGAGCATCTCCAAGGCGACTGAGGATGGAACGCGCGGCGTGTCCTGCTTTCCACGAAATTTCGGAGAACGAGAGAGACCCGTGTTCACGTGATGCTGGCGACCGCACGTTTTATCGGTACCCTCTGGCTTTTACGGCTGACTGGAACCGTTTGCCGAGATAGTACGCGATATTGGCCACGGTACCAGCCCACCGCCCGTAAACAATTCAATTCTTTACGCTGCTCCACCTTTTGCTCCTATTTATTTCGTTATGTAATTGTACCTTTGGTTTTTTGGGGCCACAGAAAGCTATTTGTAGAAGCACGAGGATCTAGAATCAACCGAGAGAGGTTCATAAGCCTTTTGAACCATTAGAATTGATCGTTTCGCTTGTCGTTAAGTTCCATGTTCTTCGTACACCGTCCCAGCAGAAAGGAGCTTTTTGCGGTGTGTATCTTGTGCCAACGAAAAGGAAGGGGGCGAAAACTGCGGGGGAATTTTTATGGATCGCGTTTCAACTTTTCCAGCTACGGATGGACCGCAGTAATAATCTCTTGAACAGCGTAACGTCGTTCGATCCGACTTTGTCAGACCCGCCCCCTTCGGACGAGCAAGAATCGTAAAAGGAAGGTACCGACGCACGATTGGTTCTCGAAGAAAACTCGCGTATTTTACCAACGTCAATTTAAGCGTAAGTTTTTTTTTTAATCGATGCAGGCTATTAGTTACCCCGATCGATCCGTGTCATACGACACCGCCGCGTCGTTCACGGGACACCATTCATGCAGCCGACTGTAAAAAGAGAATACGTATCCGTTCATCCACGAAGAAAACTCGCCCCGATGTACGCGTAGAAACAGTCAGCTTACTACAGGGTAGAACACGGGAGCAACGAGGAGAGTGAGAGAAACAGAGAGAGAGAGAGAGAGAGAAAGAGATTCTCGTGACAGAAGGGGATCGACGAAAAGGAGGAGGGTTAACGAAAGAGCGACGGAGATGGACGAAGAGGGAGGCAAGTATATCGTTGCCTTCGTTGATGGCACAGGTCGGGCAAAGGGGGTGGTTTCGAGACGTCGCGTTGCGGGGCATCGATTTCGGGCCAGGCCGATGGCATCGGTGGGGTATCGAGGGGCGTCCCGACGACGTTCTGGCGAAGCACGCCGCGGCGCTGCTGTTGCCACAGCCTATGCCTCGAAAGCTAGCGGATCCTAGAGCTTGTCTAGCTGTAGGCGAAGCCGCTTTTCAACTCGTTTCCCTCCTCCCTTTGCTATAACGGAGTAGAACGACGAGTAGAGGAGAGAAAAAAAAAGAACGACTATCCCTCGCGATAACAGGCTGCGCGCGAATCGTGCGTGCGCGAGTAACAGTTGCTAGCTAGCTTAGCTTAGCCAGCCGACGAACGTAGCCGAAGAACACCGGTCGCTAGCAGTCGCGCGACGAGCGACAACCTCGTCGTACGTAGCAGAGCCGCTGCTAGTTGCTCGCTCTCCACTGGCTGACCAGCACGCCGGCGTGTACGCACGCATCCACGAACGAACGGCACGCGTTAAAGCGGACCCGGTCCTAGCTCGGCCAGTTCAGTACACGTCGAAGAGTCCACGAGGACGGATCAACCGGTTCGATTACGATCGGCTCTGACGAACCGACAGTCGTCATTTATTCGTCTATGGTTCTGATTACTTGGAAGGAGGATATAAGGGATAACTTTGAGGAAGAATATATTCGTTGTTCGTTAAGACGGACGTGTCAGAGTTAGGTGTGCTAGCACGAATGCGAGGTGCAGCCGGATGCGCCGGTGCACCACCAGCTGCAGCTGCCAGTGCTGCTACTACCGCCACTGATACCAGCACCGCCACCGGTGCTGCTGCTACCCCCGTCAGCATCGTCGCCACCACCGTCGACGCCGGTGCTGCTACCGTTGGCAGAGGTTCGCAGACCCGTCCACCTCGTGGCAGTCGACACTTTCTACCGGACGGTGGTAGTGTCCAGGCGCGCTGGACACACGACGAGTCGCAGCCGGTCGCCGCTGCCGCTGCTGTTGTTCATCGAGCATAAAGATTAAAAGAGGGACGAGCAGCCGGGCAAGAAAGAGAAGGAAGAAGAAGGTGTGACACGGTGGGTGAGACGAGGTAGTGAGATTTCAAAGGACCTGTACGTCGCTTTCTTCGTTATAATTCGCCAGGGCTGAGCAACAGAGAACAAAACAACAAAAATAAAATAAAACCAGAAAGGAAGAAAGGATTAAAAGGGAAGAAAGAGTGCGACGAACCCTTGGTTCCCCTGACACGCACGGGGAACGCACACTCGTGCACGTAGCACCGGTAGACGCGAGGCGACGCCGGTAATATAGCGTGTACGCTTTTCGTTTAAAGGGTTTCTTCCCTCCGACGAGGCGGCGTACGAGTGGCGTGTAGCCGCACGCGGTGGTTCCTCTTCAAAGTCGAGTCCCCCGTCGGGGTGAGAAGATTCGTGTCGGTGTCTGGCTGGCTGTCGGCGCACACGCGGCAACAAACAAATCTTCTTGGCATGTTGTCGTCGTCGTCATCCTCGTCGTCGTCGTTCTTGGTGCTTTTTCCTCGCTCGGGAACATGATGACGCGAAAAGGGGAGAGAACGAAAATCCGTCGTTTCTAAAGTAACACCCAGGCCAAACAGGGAGACGCTGTCACGTTTCTACGGGAGATTCGCGCGCGTGTAACAAGCAAACGTGACTCAGAACGATATATATCAAAGCTGAAACCGGAACTGGTGCGTATCTTAAGAGTTCGACAGATCGAATGCAACCGAGGATCCTCCGATCGCCGATTGGAGGAGAGAAGACAGCCCTAGAGGACCAGGAGGAACGAATAGATCTTTGTTGGTGGTTGGTGCTGAGTGTGCTGGTGGTAACGACTTAAGAATTCCATTCGAGTGGTGGTGATGCCTTGCTGCAGCGGCTGTCCTTCGTTGCTCTGTGTCGTCGTGGTGGACGCCGCAGGTGCTTTCGAAGGTACAGTGCCGCCTGCGCAAGGCGGGGCGGTGAGGATTCGCTGACGAGCGCAGCCCCCGGTGGCACGGCACTGGTCGCCCCTGCAGGCCATGTATTACGGTCCGGTAATCGACCGTACCGGCACTAGCTGCAGTCCCAGCGACCTTCGGCAGCCGCGATCACCACGACAACGCGCTGCTACGACCACGTACCACGGCGTCCCGAAGGACGTCGACGTCGACGCCGATGCCGATCAGGAACTGCTGTTCCAACGGGAACGAGAACCGGCTTACGTGGTACTCGATGTTCAGCCAAGGCCAGGCCAAGCCACCGCCGCCGCCTCCTGTCACGCGGGTCAAAGGCCAGCCAGAAGACGTATCGGCGGAAATGCGGTTAGGATATTCCTGCTCGCCGCTGTCGCTGCCTTCCTCGCAATTGCTGTTTCTCCGGGTAAGTTTTTATTTAAGTTTTACCTCTTGTTTTTACCGTCGATTGGTCCACGAAAGGGGTGCTCGAACAGGAGTACACCTGGTCCAGTCGTAAATTGTCTTCTTAAGTTTGTTAATTTGATGGAAATAGGGATCCTGTTTCTCATTTTATGGGGAACATATGGAAATTTAAATACAGTGGGTGATCGAATTATTAGAGCCACTCGCATAAATAGACGATTTAGTTCTTAAATGAAAACTCAGTTAAATAGAGTTTTTATTCATTTTGTTTGTAAAGTTCTGATACACAGTTGGCAACACTATGAGCAACATTGTCTCTCGTGTGAATATTATTTTGCATTAATGTCGACAGTTGCTCGTTTTTTAACAAGTCTATATGTTATATCAGTGTTTTCATTATTGTTTTAGTGTTTTTTACATCATTGTATTCATAAGTAATTATTTCGTTTGATTACTCTGTTTATGTTATTTATAGAACATTTTTTAAATATCGGCAAGAGTAAACACTTTTCTCCGAGTAAAATCTTGGAAATAAAAACATTGATTACTCATAGTAATCATTCACATAGAAAAATTGCTTCGATTACCGGTCTTTCACGAGCATAGGTTGATCGAATCAAAAAAAGAAAGCTTGATCACGACTCTAATAATTTGATCACCCACTGTAGGTTCCTAAGGGGTTCGCCGATGGTACACTTGGACCCCTCTCTAAAGTTGTCTTCTAAAAATCTAATCGTTCAATTTTTTGCCGCGATATCGGTATCAAAAAATATATAATCTTCAAGATGTTTGCTTCGACACTCGAGAAAGGGTGATATAATCGAGCGCGCGACATCACGTGTTCGCATCAGACCATAATTTTTTTTATATTATTACACTTTAACACAGATGGAAATCATACTTTATCATATACTTTAAAAAAGAAAAAAAGAAAAAACAGTATAACATTCTAACGACACGTACAGTTTGCAGTTACATCATTTTATATGTTAACAATTTTAATCTTATCGACAATTAGATTCGAAATCCATTAAACCCAGGTAATTCCTTTGCTGTTGATTTTGAATATTCTAGTAAACACTTGACAAAATTTTAGATCATTTTCTTGGGTACAAGGAAATATTGTAATTATTCGTGGCACTCGAGCGGTTAATGAAAAAAAAAAATAGAGAAATTTCTAAACGAAAGTTTCCAGGCGTGTTTGTTGTACGAGGACCGAGAGGATTAAGGGATCGGTTAGATGGGTCAATTTGTCCCGTAGTTTTGGCGTTCCGAGAAACACGAGACAGGCTGTCGGGCCGCGAGAAACGCGAAAGGTAAACAGAATGGTTTGTCCGTCGGTAAAATAAGAGAATTATTCGCGTTCCGTGCTTATTTCAACGTTTATGCTTGTACCGTGTGTTACTGGCGTGAAATGTTGCTCTCGCGATTCTATTTCAACGTTTGGTCTACATTGTTTCGCGGGTCGAAAAAATTATGCGGCCGAAATAAACATTTACCTTTCGATTCTTTTGTAAACAGGAAACAGCAAAAACCGGTCGGATCCGGCACCATTTTTATGCCTACATTAAATATATAAATCACTCTGCTTCGATATTTGTTTTATTTTAAATCATAAAGCTGTGTTCTAAGTTTCGAAATTTCGTGAATCATTTTTACCTATTCGAATCTTTGGATGTTCTGTCGTTTCCTAATTAAACGAAAGATCACCCCCTCAAATGTTCTTCCAATCGGGTTAATTAAAAAATGAAGGGTTAACGGTGACTTCGATGCTTACCGAAGTGAACGTAAATCTTTCTAGATGGAAGAAAGATAATTCTTCAAAAGTGTGCGAACAGTTGTTTCTATTAATTCGTTCGTTTGGATCGATCGAAGGCGTTCAAAGAGCCGAGCAGGGTGAATCTCGCGCAACAGTTTCCTCGACACTGGATTTTGACGCAATGCGTCACATGGTTACTGTCACTGCTCGCCACTTCACTGTTCTTCGAAGAAAAAAAGAAAAAACGACTGGAAAGTCGACCTAAAAAAACGCTGAATGCACACCTAGCACTCCGGCAACGAATCGTTCGTGACTATCATCCCCGAATCGTCCTCCACTTTTCCCTTCTTCGTCGATTAATCTTTTAATATTCTTCGGAACGATCGTCGGATCCTGTTACAGGATATTTGAAATATAGGAATTTATAGGGTTACAGTTATGGTAATTAATATTGTAGTAATAGTAATAGTAATTTTAGCCTAGTTCTGTTTCTTTTTTTCAATTGCAACGATTTCACAACACAGGCGTATAATTCGTAGGACTAAACGTAATTTGTATTTCTTTTTTAAAATAATTAAAATCCTTGTGTCGTTAAAATTACGAAAATATTGCAAGGTTACGAATCGACAATATGTTGTAAGACACGTGATTAAACGTTTAGTTTGATTGAAACATTCCACTTTATTCCCATTTAT
Source organism: Stelis phaeoptera (assembly GCA_943735885.1). NCBI lineage: Eukaryota > Metazoa > Arthropoda > Insecta > Hymenoptera > Megachilidae > Stelis > Stelis phaeoptera. The sequence continues at coordinate 13,286,592 of OX030932.1, read as the reverse complement.
TAGGTTATTGCGTACGAAATGTCCGAATTATAATGGCAACTTTAAATAAACACACATTTGTTTATATTAAAACGTTAATAATCAAAATATATGAATTATCAAAATCTGTATATTTTCTCCAAGAAATTACAAGTGTTCTACTTTCGTTTTAGAAATATAACGATAACTTATCACAATAAATCATACTCTTGTCTTAAAATAAAAATCGTTCAAAGCACTTTATGATTTTCACAATAAAAAAACTTGCAAAGGATGCATCCAAAACAGATAAATATTAAAAAAATGAATACCATCCATGAAAGAGCAGATTCTAACCTTCGAATCGACGTACAAAAACATCTCAAAGTGACGAATTAACCTAGTATCTACTAACGTACTGTATCAAGGAAAAAAGTTGTCACGTAATACAGCAAATTATTACATAAAACTACTGCACCATTTCCTTTGGAGAACATACATGTGTAAATGATCCAGGTTACAGGGGGTTAATGACAAAAGATATTCAGAATTGGAATAAAGTTCCCTGCGAAATCACCTCCCTCCGCACCAGGATGACGATGACGACGACGACGATGATGTTTCTTTCCGTGAGGTTGGCAAAGGGATCCGTGGCTGACTGGTTCCGGTGGAAACGTGGCGTGTGGCCCGTAGACATCGGCGAGCCGCACCCACGCGCGCTGTTTATCTCCTCGTCTGCCGATGCCAAGTGCCAACAACGTATTTTTTCGCATACCACACCTCCCTCTGTTTTAACACTCCTATATCCTATCCTCTCTGCTTGCCCATCGTCTTTATACTATTCGTCTATCCGTCTATTTCTATCTTAATCGTTCGTGTCTCTCTGTCTGTTTCCTCTCTTGTTCCCCTGGGTGGCACAGGCGTTTTTCCACGATTTACAAGGAACCGATGGCGATGCCGCTTCTTAAATTTAGATATTCGCTGACGAACGTGCCTTTCGCTCGAAACCAGCTGTTGCCGTTCGATGAACAAAGGCTCCTCGGATATATTCTTCGATCTTAGCTTTAATTCCCTTTGATTCGGTCCGACTCTATCCACGGGAGTGCAAACGCGTCCGAATCTGTGATTATATCCTTTTTCGAATGGGATAGAAATTTACTCGGCGGAAAATAGTATTACTGATTATTCCCTGGGGTTCTTACACGATCTTAAGATTGGTCGTCTTTTGGGTCCGCTAACTTTGTTTCCGTTTGCGACAGAAGGGTTAACGGTGCCTTGTTTTCGGACAGAATGATTGGGAAGTTTCGTCGAGCATTCGGACAAGTAGGACAGAAGAGAAAAATCTAATTTATGATGAAGTAAAATCGAGAGATTGGCTTGTGTTTTGGGGGATAAAGGGGCACTGATAGCATTATCTGACTCATCCCTTGGTGGGAATGGATTCTTGTAGAAATTTTGGGTTTTTCTTAGGGTTTCGTGTTTATTGGGAACCCAGTTATCGATGCTTCGTGCGATCTGTTTTTTATTCGAAATTTTCGATCGATTAACATCCTCGAATATCGACAATATTTTTATATTAATTTCACAGCTAAGTTTGCCGAAAGATAATGATTAATCGTGAATGTTAGAAGAACTTTAGTGATTCGAATGGTGCTCAGGTAGAAAGATGAATTGTAAGTAATAATTCTTTGGATCTTTTATCCTGACAACCGAGCCTGTCGTCCTCTGTAACAGACACCGAATGGTAACACGTTTAAAACGGAACAAAGTTTACTCTCTTCGACGTGCTGGCAGTTGTTCGGCATCCATCAACCTGAAAAGTTTACCAAGGTCTGTTTCACGACCGCCAAAACCCCGCTTGCCCACCGAAATATTCTGTTTTCTCTGAAAATTATTCAACGATACTAAACTATCGAATTCAAAAACAAACAATCATTTCTTTTCTTTTCTGTGACTCTCAAACTTTTCATATTTTCTGTAAAATCTTCAATGTTTCGTTTGGCGGCATTATTTTATACTAAATTGCAATTGGAAGATGTGGCAATATTATGGTATGTATAAAATCATCGGTATCCAAAAGTATAGAGAGTAAAATTCAACTTCCAAGGATAGCCCAAGAAAGTAATACTAACCATTTGCAAATGAAGCTGAACAACCCTAACCCTCGAAATATTATTTATTCAGGATAAAATAAATAATTCTAGCGTCCACGCTTAATTGTCTTTAGTGCCAAGAACACCGCAAAGTATTTCTATTTATACTGTATTTTTTCTTTAATATCGCTTTCTTGCGACTATTTTTTATATCAATTTTCGCTCACGAATTTATTACGATTTACAAATAAATAAATAAATAAATTAATACGACGATTCTGTCGTGGACTTATTTATTATTCAAAATATTCTCATGTTCATTGGCATATTAAATATTTATGGGGAACAACAAACGTCCCTTGTTCGTCGAGTATCACGGACAAAGCTTTAAGGGCTTCCTTTGTACGGGGCTAGGCGCCTGACCGAGTAATGGTAGGGATGGGGTGGTGCTTTATTGTAATGGTTCTTGTGCATCTACAATATGATCGTTGTACGCTTTCCTCGTTCGTGCCTCCATTTCGTGTAAAACGGGCGCCACTGAATCGTTAGACTAACGTAATACCAGCGGGCAATAACGGACGCGATTAGATACCGGCTGAAAGTGTGAATAAGACTTAATACCAAAGAACCGACGGTTTGCGAAATTTATCACGGTTGAATCTTTGTTGTATTTGCGATAAACGGTGTATCCGTCCCTCCTACAAGACGTTTCAAAATATGTATGATTTTGACTCGATAACGATTCAACCTCATCTAAACACCTTGACTGCCACGCTAAAAGCGCTGGAAAGTTGGTCAGGCAAAGCATTTATCTTGATGAAATTTTTACCTATTATTGTTATTACAATTTTTCGTCATTTCTATTATTTAGAATTTCGCGTAATAATAATGCAAGCGACAAATTTCAAGTGGCAGTTAAAGTGTTAAACGTTATTATATCGGCAACAGTTTGATTCAATATTTAGCCAAAATCGCGAAGAAAGTTATCTTGTGTATTTATTTATTTTTGAAACATCCTGCAGTTGATTCCTTACAAAACGGAATACCGAGAATCTTGTTTCGTATACCTTGCGAACGAAACGTAAATATTAAGCAAGATTTGATCTCTGCATTCTTCCTCGAGAAAATTGAAATTCCACAGCAATCAGATTTCAGTAGAAGGGGGTGAGCACTTTCTCTGAAAGAGGTATCATCGTACCTGTCACCCGCGGTTTCTTTTTTTTTTCACTCAATTCGAAAGGGATACGATTCTTCTATTGTCGTTTCGCTCGGCTTCCCTCTGAACTGGTTTCAAAATAATAAAGGGCAACCCTTTCTGGTCGTACAAAAGACAGCGACCCAAATTCGCCGTTCCTTTCGTCGCGTCGCGTCGGCTCGAGTGACCTCGAAATCCAAACGCATAAAATATCGGTGAAATGTACTCGAATCTTAAGATAAATTATTCAACGATCCTCGACAGTAGCTATTAACTTTGATACTCGTATTTTTGAAATTGCTGAAACAATAATATCTGTCAGTCCACTATTATTATATCTACCATCTGCTAACGTACGATAAAATAATATTTAATATTTACTAACTTCATACAGTAACGGTAAGAACGAATCATCGATACATTAAGCATTCCCAATGGCATTTTTAAGAAATAAAAATCGACCGTACCATTACAATTACAAAATTGTCTGGCACCAAAAATCGCTATCTTCTTCGACCCCATAGAATCCATTCAATTACAAAGTTTCCCTATCCCGTTACCATAAATCCTGTCAAAGTATGTGTCACCGTTGCACCAACGCACCGTCGTTCATTTAATTACCCCGGCTGTGTCTCGGCTGCACCCTCAAGAATTATTTTCCACCCCAATTGCGGTGTTTATCCTAGCCACCGTTATTGCTCGATCCCAATTAGCCAGTGATTCACGCGAAACGGCCTTGAACCTCTACATCCGTCGTCGTTAATTCAAACGAATAACCGGCTCGAGGGGATGGGGATCAGGGCGCAGGGGTGCAGGCACCTGCGAAAATGCGTTGCAATCTACGAAAAAAGCATCGACGGAAAAAAAATGAAATTTGTGGATGTTGTATGGTGGTGTGGCAGCGGTGTATGACAGCTGCTGTCACGGGTGGTGCTTCGACCATGTGCTCGGTGCTCCTATCATCCCCATGTTTACAATAGTAGTTTATAGTTTATACGGTGTTATAAGTCTCCGGGATTTGCGATCAATTTCTTTTATTGACTGAACACTTTTTAGTTAGATAGTTAGATAGGATTGAATTATACAAAATCTACTTAATTAATTAGTTGACTGGAGTATACGCGAATATTAAACAGAATGATAAGGCGAGGGGTTGATTTTTTTGTAGTTGTTTTTAATAGCGACGGTAATATTTCTAGCGGAGCTTGATTGTGTCATAATTGAATATAGAATATTATTAATTCGAGATCTACGATTTGTTTTCTTAAAAATGGTAAACGCAATGGAAATTCTGTTTAATGGGGTTTGTTTTGCATGTGTTCAAGAGTAAACGGGAATTTCTTTTTTTCATATTTTCATTGCAACATGTCGGACTTATGATTGTTCTGTCAGAACACTTTTCCTGTCGGACCACTAATCGTCGTCGTTGCGCATTTACCATAGCAGAATATACATATTCTGCACAAATATGAAATAAAGAATATTTTTATTCAAACTGTCCAGAGTGTACATGAATTTCGGCCGTCCAATGTGGGTCTACCCCTGTTAATTCAAATATACATTCTACAGCTATCTCATAGTAACTTCATTTACAATTTTAAACTCCCTGCTGCAATCGCTCATAAAATCAAAACTGGTGCTTCCAGAAATGTCAACAGTGTTTCCAGTAACCCTTTGCACTCGATTGGTGCCTCCGAGGGGACAGGTACCCTGTAACTTGCCGAAGAGTTTGTAAAATAAAAATTACAGCGAATTAGTAATAGAAATAAAAATGCATGGATTCTCATTTCAAAATAGAGCTTTCGGGTTTCAAGAATTTTGACTTGATCCGATGAAAAAATATTGTCACAATTAAACGCAACATTCGATTAATCCAATTACCAAACCATCCAACTTCAAATGATGAAATTATACTGAAAACAATGTAGGAGTTTCAATACAGTCGAGGTACTTTAAAAATTGTTCCCAATGACTGGGCGATATTAGGATTGAAGCATAGTTGAAGTTCGTGGTGGGCGATGGTGGTGACGCTTCCGGTGGGGGGTTGTCGGCGATGGTGGAAGGCGGTACTGGTGTTCGTTCCGGGAGGGTTGCATAATACAGCGAGCATCGAGCTGCCAGGGCGTTGACTTTGCAAGGCATTACGTTTCTTACGCTTTGCTTCTCCCCCATTGCTAATATCGCGACCGTTTGCTCCTATTTCGCTTCGAACCCCTGCGGATTACTCGCGCCACCCTGCCCTTTTTCTTCCCCGTCGATTATTATTGCCGCCAGAGATTAGAAAATAAAATTGGAAAAGTTGGCGAAATTCCTGACCCCTCTCGACTCCGTTGATCAAACAATTCGAGCGATATCGTTAGGTAACTTTGGTGCTCTTTCTTTGAGAGAACGGAGGGTTGCGATGAAGAACGATATTGTCTTGTCTGGTAAATTGAGTTTTCCAGGGAATCGAATGGTTTTGGGACACGAGAGACTTTTGGTGCCGTGCTAGGATACGTTTTCGTGTCCGAAACTTATTTCTTTTGGTGTACATACTTTGTTGGATAATATCGTTTTGGCATACTTCTGGGTTATGAAATATTCTGTATTTATGCCTTTGGAGATTTCTCTTAACTTTTGTACGTGGATATTTTCAATTTTTTTTTTTTATACATCATTAACCTTCTTTCTTTCGAATTACCTTGGTCTAATTCAAACAGATGTAAATAGTTTGTAACTTTAGTCTGTTAATAAAAAAGAAAAAAGTTAGTAAACCAATTCCACCAAATTACTTACAATGATTAAATCTGACAATCTAAAATCTAAACGATAAGACAGAGCTTACTTTTGTTCCGATTTCAACGTCAAAAAACGATAAAAGGCTGTGTGCTCAGATAAAATTAAAATCCTTCCGGTCGAGAAAACAAAAGAAATTGAAGCTTGTTTTCAATTTCAACGTGGTTACATCGCGAAAGGGTGACAGTGAATAATGCGATTGTTTCTCCAATAAGGGTTGTCCAGCCAGGAATAAGCTGTCTGTTTGTTCGTTCGTTTCCCTCTAACCCTTCTGCTTCTCCTATTTGCACACCCTTAATGCACTCGGCAATTGCGAAAACACGTATATCTATATTTCTTTCGAAGGGGGTCGTTCGAATTTATAGCGATGAAAAATAACGTAGCTAATATCCCTCTCGACAATTGGGGTCATTTTTTCTTCTTCCTGAAATCAGAAAAAGAAGCGGAAGTAGCACAAATGGTACATGAAACTCTCGTGAATTATTGTTCTATTTTGAAATTGAACGTAACACGGTAAATGTACATCAATCATTTCGTACCTTTTTTTCTTCTTTTGTAATCCTCGGACGGAGAGTTATTTTGATCCACGATTAAACTGATCAGTTTCATAAATTATGCACATTTTATTCCGGTAATTGGACGATAATACCACTGCGTCGCCGGTGCGAGGGTTAATCGGTCTGGAATGAAAAGTCCGTAATGAATCGATCGAATTGTTTGCGATGGAATTAGCTTGAAAACGAGGGAAACGATTTTAACGCCGGCAAACAATCGATATTCGATAATTATTGGGATTAAACTGTCGCTTCTTTCGTCGTTTCGAGGAAATCGTTTTTGTAGCTTCGTAAATGACTATAATAAAATGTCAAATGAACTTGCCGAACCTTTCTCTAATTTCACCCGATAACGTTCTAACAAAAATCTTGACGAAGTGAAGAATATTTCCTTCAACAGTGTGAATAACATCGAGCAAACAAATTCGAGTGTAATCGATCGACGATGACGTTGTACCTTCTTTCATAATGCGATGAGTCTGAATCTTCTTGATATGGGAAATCCCCGTGTCAGATCGGTTCACGAAATCCGTCAATTTTTCCCCATTATCGAGGAAGAAATGCTTACTTCATTCCAGAACGATTGCAATTCTACGAAAAGCATGGCGCATTGTTGGGTGGAACAATAACGTAGTCTGACGAGAAGGGATCGTGTACGGTCTACCCTCTTATTTACAAGAAACATTATTATTCTTCGAGGGAGTGAAAATAACAGATAGACTGGGAATTTTCTTTCACTCGTATACGGTAATTATTATAAAACGTTCGGTTAGAAACTTCGAAATTTTTAGCATAACAAGCATAATTTTGTACAAAATTAATACTGATATTAATATTAGTGATATTATAATTTATATTAATGCTAATACTATTAATTTTGACTGTTACCGATATTGTAATTAATGTTAACGTCTAATGGTCATGATTACAACCTATACGGATTGTCATTTGCAAAATGAAGAATATCGAGGAAATTCGTACGAATCGAATCGATTTCATCCGTTTGTCCGATCGGTTTGAGAGGGGCGAGGTCGTTCCATGCAGCCGGAGCCCACGGGTTGCGAAACGTGATATCACACGGTCGATTTGCAGGCTCGGAGGCGATTTGCAAGCTCGACGAAGTCAATGCCCTTCCGATTACGTTGCCACAACCCCGTTCCCTTGGAAAAGTGGTAACATTATCGGGTTACGATTGCAACGCCATCTATGCGGAGGATTTTCTTAACGGAGTTTCTGTATTTCCTTTCGATTCGATGATTTATCAGACAGGCGGCTCGATGATCGAGGAAGTCGGCAACGAATCGATAGATTTCCAAATCTATTTAATTTTATTCAACGCTTCGATAACAATTTCACTTTTTACCTCACCATTAAAACGAGTAATTTCTAATTAAAAAATTAGTAATTTCGTAACGTATACTACAAGAATACGAATTTCTTTCGATATAAAAAGAAATCTAAGATTGCAAGCCCCCACATTGGGTGTTTAACCCTTCCACTCCGATTGGATGTACCCAATTTTCCTAAATCGAAATATATTATATCGCATTTGCACAGTTTTCACAACGCGACAGTTATTTATCGCAAAAGGGTCAAAGGGGTGGTCTGGGTCGTCCGGTCGGTTTGGGTGTTCTCACGATTTGCCGATCATCGATCGTGACATCATCCGCGGGGAATTCGGCTATCGAAAGTGTCGACACAAAGAGGTGGCTGTGCCCGGCCCGCGGTCGACGTTTGATCTATTGCCAAATCAACCGGCCAATATATTGCTTCCATTTAAGAACGTCGACGGGCCCTGCGATTCTGCAATAAGTAATATGACATCCATCGAGGACATACACTGGTGTATGTGTACGGAGGTCACGGACCGACTCTAGAGGCAATTTTTTCTTTTCTTTTCTTTTCTTTTCTTCTTTGGACGTGGGCAAACTTCGATCAACCTCTTCAGTCGCATTCTTTTTATTAATTCTTAACATTTTATTGGTAGCAAAACTTGTAAACAGATCGAAACGATTTTTCGTCAGGTTTATTTGTTTTCGAGATACTTTGGTTCGTCGAGAAACAGAAATGTTTATCTTTAATTTGATAGTTGAGCAATTGATTTATCTTCCCAATGGTAATTTTTCTAGAATGATAACGTACAATTTACCTAGATGGATAAATTTATAAATTTTTATTTTATTAGGTATGTTCACTCCAGCTGAAAAAGTTTGTAACATGTTAGGGTTACAGGACAAATAATGAGCTTTCTTCGTAAATAAATATTTTATTTATAACGTTACACTTTTCAAGCATAGAAATGTTAATTAAGTATATATAAAAGTGAAAGTTAAGATTATATTACACTTATTATCTAACAAAAACGTCTTTTCGCAGAAAAATCCTCCTTTTCTCTTAATAATCGCCTGACATAATTTGGGTATTCTGGGAATTAATTTTTCGATTGCTTCCGGTTCGATATTATTCCATGATTCTTGTAAACAGTTCCAGAGGTTGGTTTTAGATGTTTCATCCTCTCTTTACGAAGAAACACATTTTTCCAGAGTAGCCTTGGTATACTTCTAACAATAAGTTCAAGTATAATACATATTAATACAATGTAATATTAATATACAAGTTTCTGTTAACATTTGTTTCTGATATCCTTTTTTTTGAGATTTATCTGTGTCCGTTCATTGGTAATATGTCGAACTGATAAATTAATAAATGTAATTTCGAAATTCATATTGTTATCTTAGGTAGGCTTTTGTTCAACCTTCCCGTTTATCGATCTCTTCCTGGTAAAGGCAATTCATGGGATCGATTTTTCGTCGCAGACAGCAGTTTATCCCTAGTTTTAACCCGGCACGTTTGTGCGGCAGATCGAAACTGTCATCTGGAAACAACAGCCGATTTTTCAGCGACGACAGCGATCTTTCGTCGTTGAAAAATATGTTTACCAGCCTACTATTTCCCTTTCCGAACTTTTATGTATTTTTACACAACATTTTAATATTTTAAATACCGAATAAAAAGTTGTTTAATTTTCTTCTTTGTTATTCGAGCATTAACTTTGGGAGATCAGTAATTTATTAAACTACTAATAATTTAAAAAATGTTGAAACTTACGCCCAGAAAAATGAGTAAAAATTCTTCAAACTTGACAGAAATATGTAAGTCAGACATTAACTAAAAGGAAGAAATTAATAAGAAGAATTGGAATAAGAAATGGTGTATTTTATCCGAAAATTTGATAACATCTTAAGTGGTTAATGGAAGAAATAGCATAGGTAAGGTAGGTAGAGTCGAGTGACCTCCTGCCCCCGGCCTATCACCCCTCGTGGCACCCTCGTGGCACACGCCCCTTCCCACCCCCCCACGAACACCCACCCTTTACCCCCTTCACCACCGTCGCAAGCCCAGCTTTTTCTCGGGGGTTCATCGATCGCCCCCAATCACCCACACCTGCCATCTTGCCTCTCTAACCCCCTTAAAAGCCCGAAAGCTTTCTTTGCCACGACACTCCGCTTCTCTTTTTCTTGATTCTTACTTCGGCAGCAGGAAATTCTTTTCTCCGAGTGCTTTTCAATCTTGAAAGTTTCTTTCTTGAAATTCTTATTCACGTCTGCTTTTCGTTTTTCATTGAAACTGGACCGTGCTGTCGTCGATCGAAGTTCTTTGAAACGATTCTTTTGACATTTAAGATATTTGAAATTGGGTTACGTTTTTGCGTTACGACGAAATGGTCTAAAATTAAATTCTAGAATATTTTCTTTCGTTATCTTTTTAATAGGATTCTTGCTTCTTTTTTCTCGAATTTGAAATAAGAGGTTGAAAATTACAGCTAATGATAAATTATAGCTCTTCCACTTATTTTTTTTTTTATAATAACGTATCAGTTTCATGAAAGTTTCCAAGATTAATAATTTATATTATTGTCACTTTGTCCATACGTATTTTGACGAAGCAATCCTTTTCTCCCTGAAATTATGTAATATTTTAGAAACAATAAATCATCGATTGCAATTTTAATTGGCGCTGGATGCTCCCTTTTGTTCCCACGTTTCCATTCTCCGGCTTCTTTCAGTGGTTCGAGGAGGCAAACAACGGTTGGTCTCTTTTATCTTTACGGAAAACAGCGAACTTTCATTTCACGGCTTTGTTCTCCCCTCATCCCTTATACCATTTCCGGTATCGGTCGATCCCGCTGTTCTATCTTACTTTCCAATCGAAATTAGTTTTTCCTTCCAGATTGTTCGCACTTTCAACGGTGAGAAAAGCAAACGTTTATTCGCCCTCCATCCATCTCTACTTCTTTGCCCCATCGTTCCGTTTTAATCTCTTCAAACGTTGCTTGGATTCGTAATGAGCAGCTTTTTACGATCTTTCTTGTAACCAGTCTCCATCGAATACATCGTGAAAGATTTAAAATATTATGTACTCTTTGTATAATATTCTAATTCTAATTAAGGCTTAAGGCAAAAATTGATACAGACGGGGTTAGGGACCGAAGCTCTTAGTAATATATAAAAAAAAGTTAGGTTAATGACAAAGCTCTCACGGTATTCCTAGTAATTAACATTTTCACTGCCACGTCAGCCATATGTGGGTGACACTTGAATTTCATCGCAATTTGTCGCTTGCATTGTTAGTCGAAATCGTCGTGTTAAGTACTCGAAATTCTGAATAATAGAAATTACGAAGAATTGTAATAATCTATATATCTATATATATAAAAATAGAGTACTGATTCACTGACTCATCAACGCCCAGGCAAAACCCTTGGACCTAGAAAGCTGAAATTTTGCACAGAGGTTTCCTTTATGGTGTATACAAGGAATAAGAAAGGATATTTCGAAATTCAACCCCTAAGGGGCTGAAAAGGGGTTGCAACGTTTGTATGAGAAATATTTTATTTGTGGTCGGATTTGCTTGAAACTTGGTCTTAATGCTCTTTGATATAATTAATCAAACACCTATTCCGGCATTTAAAAAAATTCAACCCCTGAAGTGGTGAAAAAGGATTGCAACGTTTGTATGAGAAATATTTGATTTGTGGTCGGATTTGCATGAAACTTGGTCTTACTGCTCTTCGATATAATTAATCAAACACCTATTCCGGCATTTTAAAAAATGAAACCTCTGATGGGGTGGAAAGGAGTTGCAACGTTTGTACGAGAAATATTTTATTTGTGGTCGAAAATTTACTTCATACTTGGTCTTAATGCTCATTGATAGCGAGCGAAGCCGCGGGCAAAAGCTAGTAATAGATAAAATTTCACGAGAATAAATGCTTTTAACGCATTTAGCGTGGCAGCCAAGGCCTAGGAATAGGCCACGAAATTCCAACAATCACACCCTATCCTACAACGATCTTGCCCGCTCCCAATAAACAAGTATTTAACACGGTCGAATCTGATCAGGGGACAAAGAAGAGGTTTGATTCCACGAATCGTGGTTCGCAGAAATAGCGATCAATCGTTGAAAAGCGACCGATGGCTCCACGGGGTCACGGGTGATATCGATGAGCAGCGAATATTAATGTCTCCAGGACGGTGAAAGGCAATTGACGGTAATTAGCGGCACGCATTGCTGTTCTTCGTTGATCCGACTTTGCCACCCTCCTTCAACACGCTTCGGGCCACACGCATTCGGTAAGGTCACGGTCGCCAATAAGTTCAGCTTCAGAAATTTCTCTGCTGCCTGTTTGCCTGCCTGCCTGCCTGCCGGCACTACTCCATTCCAACCCAGTTACTTTTCTTTCGTAACCCTCTCGACCGCTTGGATGATTTCCAAACGACCCACCAAATTCATATTTAAGGCGGAGATAGATGTTATCAGAGGCAAAGGAATTCTGGGAATTTTCTGTTAGGATCAAACCATATGGTAGGAGGTGTCTCGTTATTTTGTTCCGTTAGGGGTGTGCTGGGAGAAGTTTTATCATTAATTGCTTTCTTGAAGATTAGGTATGTATGTATGTACATGTGTTGGATTGGGGTATGGTGGTGTATGGTTTTTGTAAAGTTTTGTTGATTCGTTGGGAGGTGGATGAGTTTCGGAGGAATTTTCAAATTTCTTAGGTTAATAGAGACGTGACTGGAGAATTTTAAATATTCTGGTTGATATCAGGGCTGGAGTTCGATTAAATTGCCGATCGAATGATTAGAAGGGTTTTTGGCTTTTCTTGGAAGTGTCCCTCTTTAGAATTTATTCTTATAGTATATTTCAGTAGACTGGATGGTTTTTTTCCAAATTTTCCTAAAAGCTGGGTCTACAATAAATTGTCCCAGATATTAATTAATCCTGTGTAATACTGTTTGATAAATTTGAATAGTTTTGATTTTGAACCGACTCAACTATTCTATTTTTCCAATATTCTTCGCTCGTTTTACATATTTGTACACGCGATCGAATGTAATCGATACGAAGGTCGAATTCGTAACTAAAAATTATGCAAGCACGACACCCAAGCCGTTAGTAATCGAAACTGAAACGCGATCGCATAAAATTCGAAACCAAAACAGCTGAGAACCGAAAACGTAGTTCTGTCACGATAAGTAATATTTGCTATAGAATCGTGCTACCACCATAACGCGACTGAGGGTGACTTATTTATATATTCATGTGATAAATATTTCATATCTCTGTTTTCCTCTTTTAGACACGCATACATTTTGCTCGTGGCTAACTTACAAACAGTATTTGCTTCACGTACTGTTGTAGCGTAACTTTTACACTATTAGGATAGTAAATTTACAAATTTTCCAAAATAGTAAATTTCCCAAATTTTCAAAATAATAAGTTCCCCAAATAGCTTATAAATTTCCCAAAATAGTAAATTTCCCAAATTCCGAAAATACGAAATTTCCAAAGTACTAAATTCCCAATATAATAAATTTCCAAAGTACTAAATTCCCAAAATAGTAAATTTCCCAAATTCCGAAAATACGAAATTTCCAAAGTACTAAATTCCCAATATAATAAATTTCCAAAGTACTAAATTCCCAAAATAACAAATTTCCAATATAATAAATTCCCAAAGTACCAAATTCTCAATATAATAAATTTCCAAAGTACTAAATTCCCAAAATAATAAATGTCCAAAGTACTAAATTCCCAAAATTTCCTTGACACCAAATTCACACTATTTACATGATCACTGCCCGCCTAACTGTACCCTGCTTAAAATACTGGATCACAAAAACGATCCCTCGATGTTAGTTCCAATAAATTTTCCCTGAAAATACTGAAACGGGCGATAGGCAGTCTATCGGTAGACAAGATGTAAATCCGAATGACCAACAGAACAGACGGCGTGCTAGCACTTCCGGTCGCGGTATTTGGCGGGACTTGTCACTATATATGGGTAGCGTGTGTCACGTTGCGACGGATACGACGCAGGCAATTTTCTAGGTCGACACGACGCAGCAGGGAAGGTCAGGATTGGTTCAAGTCCAAGCGAGTGGTCGTCGCGGCCGTCGGCGTCGACGGTAAACGCGTTCACCTCGCCTCGACTTACTGGTCGATCTATAATTAGCGAATTTCCGACGTTCCCTGGAAAGAGACCGAACTGCAATTCCTCTTTCCCTGTCTTTCTTCAACCAGCTGCATTCGTTACTCGATCTGTTACCAATGGCCATCTTCTTTTCCTTTTTTTCTTCTGTGTGTTAGAAGGGGAATTGCTAATCGCTCCGACCTTTAATGTTTCACTTTTCGACCAGTTGATTCATTGTCAGAGGATAGTATCTTATGTAATAAATAAAAGTACGTATTTATTATATTCTTCTTTTAATCGTAAAACCTGATTAAAGTGTTAAAAGAAATAAGGATATGGAGTAGTTTTGGAATATTTTTCTATGATTATGAAACATATTTGAAGAAAATTTGGTACACGTTGCAAGGAAAGGGAAAATATGGTTTATGGACCGATATCTTAGTTCCATGTGCGTTGACGACCCTTGAGAATTTCACTCTCGACGGCTCCTCCTTTTGCACTTGGCAGCCCACGTCTCGTGATGAGACTCCGCAGGTGGCCGGATGCCTTTGAAACGGCCACCATCTTTCCCTCCTAACCCTATGATAACCGCTTCCTCTTAGAAATTCGCGACAGAACAAAGGAGGATCTACTCTTGCTAAAGAGGATTCTCAGATTAATATAATTTTCATTGCGTTTGCTTTCCCTCCAAGTTTCTTTGAGCGCTGTAATCTGAATTTCCTTTCAAATTGTCTCGTTACCTTAGAAAATAACGTACAGAGGGTTCGAGGTTCTGTTACTTTATTTCCGTCGACGTAATTAGAAGTGAAATGGCATTCGTCAAATTGAGATACGGTGTAATATTCTTATTATATTAAATTATGAATTAAAACTACAATGTGATTAAAGAGTTTTGCCACCCGGGGAGTGGAGAGTCCTGAAAACTACCCCTAACCTCTTCTACTATCCACCCTCAGAAATTAGGGGAAAAAGACTCGTCTGTTCGTGAAATTTTATTAAATATTTCTTCGTAGTTTGGTGGTCCTCGACGTGCCGAAGTTATAGCATTTGATCCCACCAGTTATTTCGTAAACACGAACTAACAATAAGTTCGATAGATCACCATATTCCTGGTGTTTCACGTGGGCTTATGGGGCACTTAGTGATGGTGCTCGTACAGACTCGATTTTACACAAGTCCCGAGGAGTTCGTTAAAATATAAGCCACGGTACCTACCGGAAATTTCGATCGTAACCGGCGACATGTTGTAACATTTCGCCGTAATGTCGGACTCCTGGCACGGTCGTTTCGTGGCATAAAAGAAATTCTAGTTAGCTAATATTTCAACCCACGTAGTGTCCAGCTAGAATAATAAAGCTGGCCACCGTACGACGTTGCTTGAAATATTATTTCGAGAGTACATGTATTTTGTCGCCTTCGTTGTTTTTCGGTTTTATAATAACGATCGAGGTAGTCAAAAAATTAACTACTTTACGCAGCCATCGACGCTGTGTGTGTCAATATTGAAAAGTTATTTATATTTAAGGTACGCAATGGAGATATTATATTAAAAAAAAAAAAAAAAAAAAAAGGAAAATTAACCTTTAATAACTCTAACACGTCGCAGTGTAGTAATGTTAATCAATATTAATGAAAATTGTCTCACAAACGACGAAAGCTTTGACGTATCCCTAATATTAATATCATTTGATTTTGACTGTCAGATAAAAATGTTTATCGTTCCAGTTATTTGCTATGCTTTGTGCTTTCGAACATTAACATATCAAGGGAGAATGGAAATTTTCCAATATTCTCTTATCACTTTTACTCTCGATTTAAGGGAAAGGGGTTGAGACATTTTAATAATCTCGATATTCTCGTCTCGTTCGCGAGATATAGACGCAATGAATACAGAGTGGCGTGCTCGAGAAAATACTGGAGAATTATGCCACGGTTCCTTTTTCTTTCTGCTCCTTTGTTTGTCGCCCTGACTGCGATGCAATTTAGGAAAGAGCGGCCGGAAAGCGATGCAAATTGAATCAGCGTGAAAACGACGTCTGCTGGGAACGTTTGAAATATTAACAGCGAGAGGCTGGAGCCGGTGGAATAATTTTGAGTAACGAACAGAAGCGACTCGTTTTCATTTTTCAAGATTTTTGCTGTCGTTTTTTCGGTAATCTGAACAGGAGTATTTTTTTAATTTTATAAAAACGTGGATCGATCAATTTTGAATTTTTGATATTAGACGGGTCTTTGCGGTAATAATAAATTTCTGGTTCCACGTTTTACTTTTTAACATTATTCGAACGTAACACGACGATTTCTTGGCAGTTTTTATAATTTCAAGTTCCGAACCGACTGGACCGGAGCGTTCTCTAAATTTCCTTGAAAATCTTGTAACTCAGTCGTAAATTTCTAATTCCAAATTTTATTTTTTTAACATTATCTAACACAACGCTACGTTCACTCTCACATTACCCGAATGGTGTTGCATTCCAACACCAAGACCGAACGATTTCTCCAAATCTTTCCTCAACTGTTCAGCACGTATCTCAAATTTCACCGCGAAAACGTGTTCCACGTGCCATACCGACAGGACAATATCGAAAAATCACGATTTCAACGATAATTTATTACAATACTTCCCGGATAACACGGGACACGATCTCGACCGAGGGAAAATATCGGCCGTAGATATCTTTCGATCGAACGAACATCGACAGGGTACATACGTACACTCGATAGATATTTCGAGGTCGTATCGTTGAATTCGATCCTTTGCGACAAAACGATGCAACTCGTAGCCCGATCGAAGGACCTCGGACTTACGTAAAACCCTTGCCGGTCGATCGAATTTCCTGGTCACCCGGCATACGACGGCTATACGAGCGTGCACGTCTATTACGTCGCTCTTTACGATCCTTCTCGTAAACGTCCAGCTCCGCGAAATTGATAGACCACTATGTTACACCTATATACAGGGTGAGTCATTTCCCTCAATCCCCTCGAACACCCTCCAAACTATTTATATATAATAAAGAAAAAAGAAATCTTTCCAACGAAAGTTGAACGATTTCTTGGAGGAAAATATGTATTTTTCCGAAACCTCTCATCTTTGTCGATATCAAAGCTGTGTACTTACAATAAGTATTTCAATATTGTATTTTCACAATTTACGGAACTGTTTACTTACAAATAATTGCTGTAATTCTCAGTGGAACGCGTTATTTAAAATTCTTCGTTATTAACTCTTTGCACTCGATCGTCGCGTCTGATGGGACATATTTCATTTACCAGAGTATTTTAAAATGCGAAATTTAAGGTTTATTTATATCAGAATATAGAATATTAAGGAAAGTAATAAAAATAAATAAATTGATAATCATTTGTATCTTTTTTCTTCCAAAATAGCGTATTTGGTTTTTCGAAGTTTCAATGAAAAAGTAGATTAAATTCAATCGTATCCAAAAATCCTCCGATTGTAAACGGTTAAGTTCGAGGGGTGAAATGTGCGAAGTTGTGGCATCGCTAGGGTTATTACTAATTACACTGATATCAAAAATTCTGGTGAAATGAAAATGACAATTTATATTTAACCGACTTCGTGTACTAATTGATATCAATTTTTACTATAATACAACGTGCAGCAATTATTTATAAGTAATATATTATTCGTTTACAAGATACAAATGTCGAGGGTGAAGGATTAAGTGAATCAATTTCAAACGATTCACCCTGTATATACATATATATGTAATACACGTGTTATGTACACCCGCACGTATCGTTTTATACGAAGTTTCGTCGTCCGATGTCTTCTTCGTCCACTGGTCTAGCCAGCATCCACGGTCTTCGTGATCTTCTCTCGTAAATAGCCCGAGCATTGGCCAGTACGAACAATCTTTATTTATTTTTTATTTTTTTATCTTTGGGCCCGTAGCTGCACTTTGATCCGACGATAAAGATATTCCAGACGAAAATGGGCATGGACGTTTCCGTTTCCTTGAGACGAAGGTGGTATACAATACGATACGACGTGATGCCTCTTGTTTCTTTTTCATTTTCTTCTTGGTCCTTTCGACGGGGTTGTTGAAATTTTGATAAAAAATGGTAATTTTGAGTAACACGTTGACTGCTTCATAAGCCTTGTTAGTAAACGTGTTAACAAAAGAATATTAAGCGTTAATAGTAAGCTGATAATGTTAGCTATCGAGTTGAAAGGTTAAATTTGAAAATTAATGGATCGTATTCTTGATAATTAGAATGGCATCGTGTCTGACCACATACGTCCGTTTTCACAGTGCCAGTCAACGTGTATAAAGGGACGATAGTTAAAACATTGAGGAATATTACAAATAGTCATTTATTTTATCTTTTGTCCGAGACAAAGTAATCATTTTCTGTTTAACCTGAATCTTGTAATTGGATATGTTTTCGTTGTATCCTGAAATAGGAAAGTATTTTACGCTTTGCACTCTTCTTATTTACTGCACTATTAACTTAACGAACTGTTCATTTCTTGAAGAACAAAATCATATTAAAAGTTCAACATTTCGATACAGTTCCTTTGAATTCGAACGAATTCCCGCCTTCTCGCTTTACCCGAGCAAATGCCAGCCAACGAGAGACGAACACTTTGACGATTCAATTATACACGGCACGAAACTAAAAATGGCTGAGACGTTTTCATAGCCTTAATAAATTAGCCTGTCGTCAACCGGTGGGTCAACGAGGTGACAACGTATCGGACGAGAATTTCATCAGCAGGAGAGTGGCCACCAATGACCCAGAAGGAGGATCGTGACTTACAATGAAGCTCGTGAAAACGAGACAGCCCGAAAGTCGTGGGGCTCGTAAAAAAAAGCGCGTAATCGTTTCGCGCCGGCCAATTCTGCCCCGGGGATCGATGATTTTACGAGGCGAGACACGGCTCCAGACGCCGAGCAGACGCGGCTTGTTCACCGCGTATAAATCTAGCTCGCCTACGCTCCGCTTTGAAAATCGGCGCCGGACGTGTCGCGCAACCGTGCGCACGGAAAAATTATTTCGTTACTAGTTGAAAAGTTGCTTGACGCGACCGAGTTTTGTTTAAAAATACGGCTGTCCAGGCCGAACAATTATTTTCGAACACAGAGATTCGTTTTTCTTCGTGGCAACAATGTTAATGTTCCATGCGATATTCCTCGACTTCATAGTCTCTACTTTTGTAATTTGTTTATAAACTGGAGGTTCAAATTTATTCCTCTTCGATTTGATTGAATTTTAATCGTAGGTTCGTTAAAATGCCAAGTACTTGGATCTTAATCTTTTTCGATATTAAGGGATGGTAGGTTAATTGTTTCATTCTGGTCGTACTGTCGAAACTGAAATACTTCTTTTTGAAAGTAAAATCTCCGTACAGAGTAGAAGGCAGGAAGAGTTGGTATTGGGATGGTTAATTTTCATATTAACACGTTGAATGGCACAGTGAAAACGGACGTACGTAGTCGGACACGATAAAATCCTAATTATTAAGGAGACAGTCGATTAAATTTCAAATTTAACCTTTTAGTTTGATAGCCAGCATTATTAGCTTGATATTAACGCTATCCGCGGTTTATCATATCGTTCCTTTTGTTAATTATTTAATTGTGAGAAACTTCGGGTGCCGGTCACCGGTGACCCCCGCGGCATTCAACGTGTTAGTATTGCTAATGCTACATATTTATAAGAATTGTAGTGAATTTAACACGAAACTTTCGTAATACAGTAATTTAGTAATCTGGGAACCTAGTAATTTAGTAATTTGGTAATTTGGTAATTTGGTAATTTAGTAATTTAGTAAGTACTTTAGTAGTTTAGTAATTTGGTAATTTAGTAATTTGGAAATTTGGTAGTTTAGTAATTTAGTAGATTAGTAACCTGGTAACCAAGTAATTTAGTAATTTGGTAATTTAGTAATTTGGTAATTTAGTAATTTGGTAATTTGGTAATTTAGTAATTTAGAAATTTAGTAACTTAGTAATTTAGTAATTTGGCAATTTGGTAGTTTAATAATTTAGTAATTTAGTGAATTAAAATTAAACAATTTTAATTTGATCCAGCATTGAGCATTCTTAACGAAATTCAAATTACCCTCTAATTTGTCTTTCGACTTAAAAATACGACATAGAATCGAACCATCGAGGAACAGTATAGCCATCTAAAAATCTGCTTCGCACATCATTTCCTGTTCTTGTAAATCAGATCACATCGTTGCTTTTAATTATAAGAGCGAAGTTAATCAGCCCAGGGGTTGCGTTGGCGCGCGCGCGCGCGCCAAATTTAAATCGGCCCAGATGTAAAAAGAGCGCTTAAAGCGGCGAACGACAAAAAGGGGGAATTGTTAAGTCGTTATAATTGATCGTGTCTTTTGCCAGCGAAGAAGAAGCAAAAGATGTTTGAAGAGAGGATGGAAATGAAAGGAAGGGGATGAGTGGCTCTTTGACCGATACGAGAGCCGTTGACATTACCACGCTGCTCCACGGCGTCGATCGCCATCATTTTTATTCCGGCTGGCAATAAACAGATTCATCGTCCGCTCTTCTTTTCTTTCCTTTCCGCTCGTTATTTATGAGTCTCCTACGGTTTGATGGCGCCTCGGTAGAATCTCAGACAAAACTCGGATGTCGTGGAATAAAAGAAAATATTTGTCTTCGAAGGTGAACCGATCTTTCGTAAATTTAACGCGTTAAGCGCCATCGTGGTGACCGCCGATACAATATTTAATAAATATATATAATGTCCTAATTATAGGAAAGAAGCAGTTCGATATAATAGTAACACAAATTATTTGAATAGCATTATGGGGCGTAAACAGAAAAAGTAAAAAAAAAAAAAAGGTTTCTATGCAAAAATAATTATCAAAGTATTTTCCCTTATTTCCTGTGATTCGGATACCAGTCGCTTCACAACGCAGAAAGGCGGGAATTTGGTTAAATTTAAAATAATTAGCTTACACCTGAGCTTGTTGACAAGTTTTCGAATCGAATGACAAGTTTTGAAGTTCAGAAAGTTCCGTACGACTAGATGAAGAGAAAGGAGCAAGAAATAATAAAAAATTGTTGCCAGTGGAAGTTTTTCGAGTGAGAATTTTCGACGGTCGCGTTGGAAACAGAGAAAATCATGAACGTTCGACACGATTTAAGTCGTGTCGTGTTTTCGCGGCCCACAAATTTGTTCGTCGAAGACGACACTTTGGACCAGACGAACCGTCCTTGATGCGACGCGACAAACACATTCGATTTCTCGAAGAGAAGAGGAAAAAGAACTTGGTGCCCGCCATCGATTCTCGTGTTTTGTCTCGACGGCCATTGCTTGCTTTATTTGTTGAAAATCGTCGTCAAATGCTGTTCGCGAAAGTTTATTTCGAGCGAAGTACAGCCTGCTAATATTCTGTTTTTTTCACAAAAGCTCGTGTTTCGAAATAAAATTTGAAAATTGATCCACCTTTATAAATATCAGCTTGTTGCATATCAAAGTCTATCGCGATTTTATCACATAAAAGTATTGCAAAATACTACCTACGATAGATCGATTTAAAGTTTAAAGTTTGATGAAAATGACTACTCGAAGTTTTCGTCAAGATTTTTAATACAAAATGGCTGATTCTTCGTTAGAACGATCGATGGATCAAGTTTAGTACCGTCTATCAACGAGTGTCAAACTTCGAAAGCTAGACATTTTGTGTCAAGAATTTTAACGAATCATTCATACTGTCATTTTCTTCAAGTTTTAAGCTTCAAATTGACGTGCCATAGGTGCCGTTTCGCGATACTTTTATGTCATGCAATCACGCGAGACTTTCAGTGTTTCCAAATCTGCCGTTCGATACCTATACGATAATATTGTTTCGTTTAGTTAACAATCGGCCATGTTACATAACAATATTAACGAATTAAGTACGCAGTGATTTGCGTAAAGCCTTAACCTTTCGAGCCTTAACATATGCCACAGGTGCCATTTCGCGATACTTTTATGTCACAAAATCATCTAAAAGACCTTCAACAACTTTATGAATCCTCTGAAATGCAACGAAGGTCAGCTCGAACCGACTGATCACCGATTGAAAAGTCAGCCTTGACATTCGTCCAGTTTCTCCTGCGTATCTCCATTAGCAAACGTCAACAAGGATTCGTTGGAACTCGTTGGGACTCCTTCAGTTTGGAATCCTTTCGAGAAGTGGACGTGATCAGCGCACGACGCAACGAGCACCCCTGGTGTGTCAACGAGCAACATCTTCGAGGGCAACCTCGACTCATCAAGGACGTGTTCCCCATCGCGGTAATAATCGCAAAGGATTTTCGCGAGTGTCGCGGAAAGGACAACGACAATTTCCTCCTCGTCAACGACAATTTCTTCGTCGTATCAGCGTTCAAGGTCGTCGAAAGGCTGGTTCCCCTCCCTCGGGGATGCGATGATTGTACCGTATTGTGGACAGGATCACGACCACTGGGAAAATTTCATGGCGAAGGGACGACAGATTGCCGCGAATTTCAAGCAATCGTTCCTTGGATTGATCCCGACGTCGTCGGTAGTTGAAGAAGAAACACCATTCTTCGGCTCGTCGTCACGTTGATGCTCGACGAGTGTTTACCGAGTTTTGTGCCGGATCATCGTTGATGATTGCTGAACCGTCCTGCGACAGTATTGGGGGAAATGATTTCATTCGGTTTAACGATGATTGCAGCTCAGGGTTAGAATATTGAACGAATACTATTGAATTTCAGTCAGTACTTTTATTTTATCATCGGAGAGGAATAATGATTCAAGGGTCGAGCTAGGGTTAGATAATATAGGGAATAACAATCAACTAACAAAATATTCTAGTTATCACTAAAATATTTTATATAAGCTGACGATTCAAGCATCGTTACCTTAGACGGTGTTGGGCAAAATTAATTTATTCTGACAATTCACAATTCAAATTTTAACTGTTAATTGCAATTGATCATTAAATGACCCCAAAAACTAAGTATTTAATTATTTATTAATTTTAACTGTTAGAAGAATTGACAATTAATTTTTATTGTCACGATGATTTGATGTATTACTTATTTTAAAGACTTGTTGTTTGTATGTTCTTGCGAGAATGTGTCTTTTTTTGTTTTATAGAATAAGATGGCACACGAGGATGGAAACGATACTACTTCTGATTTGTAATTTTTTATTAACGTTATGTCATTACTAAATAATTGAAAGAAGTTGAACCATTTCGTAAATAATAGATACGCATACTTCAACTAATTAATACATACTGTTTTTTAACTTTAGTCTAAGAAACAATTTCGGAAAAAGTTTAATCGCAACTAATTTTACTTGCGATTTGCAATTAAATTTAATCGCGTTTGAAATGCCACAATTAAATATTCAATCAATTAATTAATTGTTTATGGATTTAATTTATTGATGCCCAACACTGACCTGAGATTTACAATCGATTATAATTGATTTTCTCATCAATCACGCCCGAAAGAGAAAAGCTCTACGTTGCCCAAAGATTATTTCCAGCATTATAGAAATTCATTACCCTTCCTCCTGTCCCTTCCGTTATCAACAGGAAACACGACCAATCCACGAATAGACCCCCATTCGTCCTCCGAGCTACCGTTTTTTCCCCTCCTGTCCGTACGGTTACTATACACCCCGAAGGAAGAGGAACTGGCTGCAGGTGGTGCTCGATAACTAACAGAAAGGTGGGAGGAGGGAGCGAGGGTTACGAAGGGTAGGTTTGAGCAGAAGGAAAACACGAAGATGGCCGCCACGAAATTACGGTCGAACGAAAGCGAATGCAATTATCCTGGGAGGCCGTGGAAACGGGAAATAATGAATTCAAGCCCCGTTTCTGCCACGCTTCCCGGGGGGGGGAATCGACCAGAAGGGAAAAAGGCGACAGATTATTCCGAATCTGGATGCTATGACCTACTTCGATCTTTCCTCTTCGGGTCACACATTCGTGTAGGCTCTGCACGTTCCATGTTCTTTTTAAAAAATACGGCACACTTGGGACAAGAAGATATAACTTCTCGTAGAGTATTCTTGACACGTCGACTGTCAAGGGGACCACGGTGTTCACCAATGGTAGATATTTAATTAAAGTAGAAATCGAGGATATCCTTTTTCTTAAAAATCGTAGAACTGGAGATTTTTCGTTTGAAACAATTTTCTATAAATTTACCAATTTTGTTATCAAATGGTAAGTTGAAGTTAGTAACGTAGAATTTCGATGAATTATGTATTTCAGACGTAATATTTTGAAAAGCTTCGTAATGTAATATAGTATTAATTTATAACATTATTTCACTTTTTTTTTCTCGAGAGAGAGAGAGGGGAAACAAGAGAGAGGCTGGCATCGAATAAATTCGAAGGAACATTATTTTTGGCTCCTCATTTTTATTTTCCCTACCTCTTGGTTCTGGGATTCGATAAATGGTCCCATGCTTTTGTTTTTCTTTGTTGTAAATTTACCGAGGATTCGACGACTGCTTTAGATTGTTTTTTTCTTTGTGTGCTTTATGTATCACCGTCTAGGAACCCCCTTAAAATAGACCCGGTTTTCATTTGATTCTCGAAGAAATCTTGTTGCTGTTTGCTCTTCTCGGAGGACTCTTTTTTTAGGACCCCAGTTTTCGACACCTTTCGGCTATGGATGAAGTCTGCCGAGGGGGTTCAGGAGATATTTTCGTTGATGGAAACGCTCCTGAACAGCCTTGGACAAGCGTGATAACGTTAAACGCACGACACATCTTCAAGTTTTTCTTATTAAATAGATCGTTTTCGTATTTTTACGTATCTACGAGAAATGTAAAATATATGAAACTGAAAACCTTGGATAAAATGTATAAAAAAGGTATTTTGTAGTTTTTACGTGACAAAAGTTACATTTGTAATGTATACACAGTGTACTTCAAATTTTAATTATAATTCTATTTTAAGGAAAGTAATGCATTAGGGGTTCTTAAATAAGATAATTTAAATCCTCCAAATTTTTACTTAAAATTTTCCTTTTTTTAATAAACAGGAGATTCTGCTTTTTGCTTTTTGGAATTATGTCATATTTGACGAAATTTCAGCGTTTTGCTGTATTTTGAAACACATTGGTTGAGTTTCTTGGTACGGATTGAAATATTTATCAGAAATGAGCATAAATTTGTTTATCGAGAGAGGAATACACGGTACACAGGGTATAATTTATGCGAATTCCATGGGTATACCTCCCGCGAGGCAGGTGCTACATAAGCAGATCGGCTCGCAACACCTGGCGCCCCGTACATTCCCCATATGACAAGGCAAACGGTCCTTCCTCTTACTGTTAAACATAACAGGAACTACTATTTCTGTCTCGTTAACGGACTAATTACCAGAAAAATCCAGGAAAACTATTCCCCAGAGCAAACACAATTTCTATATTTATCACACCATAAATATTATCCAAGCCACCCTAATCACCAAACTAGTCTTTCCGGTATCTGAAATTGTTACACCAACTTTGTTTCGCTTTGGATATTAAACAGAAATTTTCAATTTTCGTTACTTATGTATATTTACTTTTATATTTATTAATCTTTAGACGTCGAATCCTTCGAGTCCTTCGTTTAGAAATTTTAACGCTGATTTTTAATCGTTGTCGAGTTGTCGTCGACCAGTTATCCCCGCGTTTTATCGACTACGGTCACAAGGACGAGAAGGCAAGGATCTCTCCAGGATCGTGGACTCCATTAGCGTAACCGCGACCCGTACCACGGAAACCGTTTCAGTCTGGCTGCATCCGCTGTGGCGGCACCGCGTCTGATCCGTCTCTGATATATTCATTCAGACCGTGTATCTGCCGCGGGCATTTTTTCCCTAAAATCCGACTCCTCGTTATCGAAAGTAGGACGAGTCCAAGAACGAAAATAATGTAAGTTAATCCTGTGCTTTATTATCTCTCTGTTAGTTTCAACCACAGCTTAGGTAGTTTATATAAGTAATATAAATATCTGAATACGTAAAGGCTACGACTGTTAATATTTGTAAAAAATAGGAGTTATGAGAATTGAGAGGTGCCATGTCTCCTATACTTGGGTATCTAAATATCCAAAAGCACCCTATCGATATTTATAACTTATGGAAATTAAAAATTGATACTTTGGCTGTGATATCCTTCATACGAATTCTCCTAAAGATCTGTTATCAAATTTACAAGTAATTTTATTAGACCTTTGATATTTTGAGAAACAAAAGCTATATATTTAACTAGATGATCCAACGTACTAATGAACGAAAGGAATTGTTACAAACTTGTCGGTAACTGTAACAACCCAAGAAGCAATCGAGAGGTACGTCGAGTGAAAACGAACGTAACGAGTCGTACGTGTGTGTGTGAATCAACGTGCGAAGGGAAGGGTGCGCCATGTTGTCTGGCCGCCCCGCATTGCGCCAGTGAACTCGGCTAAATCCCGGACACAACCCGACACCTTTTTCGTCGAACTATCACCGCCATAGCTCACGCAGGAAATACACCAAACAACCAATCACGACCTTAGGTTTATATTAGGTAATTTGTTTAAACGACTCTGTGGGCCATCGGTGGACCACTAGTTATCGGTGATCCGTTCCATTATTCATAACCAAGAAATTCGATTTTCAAATTATGGGAAATGTGTTATATAGAAATTCTTTTTTTTAATAAGAATCGTTAGGGTACTTGTGAATTTTCCAGATGAAAGAATTAATTTGACACTCGATCGTGGAGCAGAGTTAGGGGGATTCAAATTTACGCACCGCTACCTTTCAAGTACCTTTTCTTCCTTGGCACGTGGCCGACGGGACCCCTCGTTCCCTTCCTGTCACGAATTCTCCTTCTTATAAAATGCCGCTACTAATTCGAAACAGATGTCGAGTTCTTGTAACACGGGTCATTCGCGCGAGTTAATTACACTTTCGTTATTGTAGGAAATCGTTTGAACGGTGTTTCGACTCTTGATTAATAAACTTTGAAAATTTCTCATTTTTTAGCGATATTACCCAGATAGCACAGAAACATCTTATGGATGTCCATAGAACGTCCATGCCGGACGTTTCGTACGTTCGGAGGATGTCCCGTTAATGTCCATACGTCCCCTATACGTCCCCGTTATGCTCTTTGAACGTCCTAGGAAGGTCCTTGTTACAAAGTAGAACGTCCAGAGGACGTCCTGTGCGGACATTCTCAGGACGTTTTCCGAACGTCCGAAAGTAACATTCTCCGTACGTTGTGTGAACGTTTACAGGACTTTTCAGAACGTTATGGTAACGTCTTGGAGGGCGTACAAAGAACGTTTTCCGAACGTCCGAAAGTAACATTCTCCGTACGTTGTGTGAACGTTTACAGGACTTTTCTAAACTAAATATTCAGAAAATATACAATCAATATTTAAAAAATGTAAAATGAATATTTCTGTTATATCCTATGAATATATTCATCAACAGTTAGTCCATATTTTTTAAACATTTAGTTTACATTTTCCGTGTGTATACAATGTTTGAATCGAATGTTACTTTATATTAAAATGTACGTGGCTCAAAAAATATTTGAGTGATATTTAAAAAAAGTATCTTTAATAAACCCCGCTTTTACTTTATTTCTGGATTGATAATTATTTTTCTCTAGATCGCGATTTAATTTTTTTTTTCTTTAACATCATTTAAAACTTCGGTTCCAAACGCGACGGACACAACAACACACCACACACACAAACACACACACAACACAACCTCAAATTATCACGCGCGCGCGCGCCCACATCACGCACCCCCTCCTTTAAAGGTGGTCCCCGGGTCCACCCATCCTTGCTTGTTACTTGGGCCTACGATGCTCACCCTCTGTGACCTGCGAACTGCGAATATAACGGCGTTCCTATCCCTTCGAATCATCATATTAAAATAAGATGTGAAATGAATAGTAAAAGTGGTACAAAATAGATATACTATAACTACAGTTCAAAATTTTGGAAGCAGGTGAACAGGATCTTATACAACTTTATTGCTTAAGATTTTTTATTATAATTAAAGTAAGACTTATTATCAAAATTGAATTTAGGATAGCAAGTCATTAGAAAATGAAATATATTTTACATAAATGTACTTTTCTGCGAACGACGAAATGCAATTGCCCAAAACACTGTTGTTGATATCAACAATATCGATATTTCATTCAATGTATGTTATTAACATATATAAACACATTTAACGTTAAATGTGTATGTCTTCTATATTGTGCAATAAATTTTTTTTTATGATAAATATAGAATATTTCTTGAAAATCAGAAAAAAAATATTTATTTCTTAATGTAGAATAAATATTATATGCATATTTAAATATTAAGAACAGATTGTATCGCTTTTTGATATTGTATGAATATCTATACAATATTATGTGCTACTAGGGGTGGATGTCCTTAGAACCTTCCAGTCGGACGTTCCTGGGACATACGAAATATTCGCCCCATGTACGTCCGTAGGACGTTCCAGCCGGACGTCCCTAGGACATGTGAAATGTTCGCCCCATGGACGTCCGTAGGACCTTCCAGACGGACGTCCCTAGGACGTACGAAATGTTCGCCCCATGGACGTCCGTAGGACCTTCCAGACGGACGTCCCTAGGACGTACGAAATGTTCGCCCCATGGACGTCCGTAGGACCTT
The DNA here is from genome assembly GCA_943735885.1 of Stelis phaeoptera. Classification (NCBI taxonomy): domain Eukaryota; kingdom Metazoa; phylum Arthropoda; class Insecta; order Hymenoptera; family Megachilidae; genus Stelis; species Stelis phaeoptera. The sequence goes on along the minus strand of OX030932.1, from coordinate 13,257,883 downwards.
CCAGACGGACGTCCCTAGGACGTACGAAATGTTTGTCCCATGGACGTCCGTAGGACCTTCCAGACGGACGTCCCTAGAACGTACGAAATGTTCGTCCCATGGACGTCCGTAGGACCTTCCAGACGGACCTACCTAGGACATACGAAATGTACGTCTTATGGACATCCAAAGGATGTTCAAAATGGACGTTGGACGTTCGGACGTAACCTGGACATGAAACGGACGTCCTTGGGATGTACGGTGCTATCTGGGTAATATATAATATTCGTCAATTTGATACTACTGGTGGAATTAATTCTGGACACTTTGAATGAAAATATTCTTTATTTCATATTTGTATAGAATCTATAATGTTTATACTTCATATTTTCACACGATTTGGTTTGTAAACGTTTGAAAATTTTTATTTAAAGAAAATCTAAACTGTGTTGTTATTCTTGTTTTTGCTTCTTTGTACCTCCTCTGATATGTTGAAACTGTAATTTCTGTTGTATATTTAAAGTATGGCTGTAAATGATCTTTTCACTGTCTTTTTTATATGTATAAGCGACGCCCTAAAATTAGAGAATAATTTAATAATTAAATAATTTGAATAAATGCGAAATTTAAGTAAAAATTTAAAAGTGTCCAAAGTTAATTCCTCTAGTGAATAGTATTGAAATTTATTCTAATAACTTACTGGTTTATGTTCTTCGTGTCAATGGAAGAATTTTAACAAGAAATAATTCAATATTTGCGACCGTTTACCGACATTTTACTGAAAATTGCACAGGCACACAAGTCGACGAGATTCTTAACGAGCAAATCTGTTGTTCACGGGGCTGAAAAGGGTTCGTGAGCGCAATTATCGAGAGCCGTTCGAATTCTTTTCATCACGAACAGCCGTTTTAACCAATTACTCCGACCTTGACCCAGCCTCGGTTTGCCGCCACTCGAATTTATTCCCTGCGAAGCGGTGTGTGCTTGAATTTTAATCGCCGATTACCTAAAATTCACTTCCATCCGGAATCTTTTATTAATCGTTCTCAACAGATTTTCTGAGATTAACGTTTTATATTAATTTTATTAAGTTGTCAGAACGTAATATCGAATTTGAGAACTGTAATTACGTAAGTCGCTTTAAACGGAAATGTAACGATCCACATCGAGTTGACGGTTAAAAAATTCAAGAACAGTTGTACTCCGTGATCGAATAATTATTATTTATTCAGTTCTCGTCGCAATATTTACCTAGATTCCTGCTGGTAACCATCAGTCACCATCAATATCGCATACGTACTATCGAGGACGACGCCATCGTCCTTTGAATAATCGAGCAATTTTTTCCCTTTAATAATCTATGTCCGTTCCGTGTTGCAGCTTACAACAGCTGAAAATATTTGTAGACAGCAAATCAATCGGCTAAAAGTAGCCTCATGAAATCTAAATTTCATTTTAACCGAGTGAAATTCCACTCATCCATGGTACTTAAGATTTTCCACCATACTTCAATCACTATCAGTTTTTTTCAATTTTGTAAAAAGAATGATTTTTTCCAAAAAATTTACACGCAGCTTTACACACCTCAAGAAATGGTACAATTCTTATTTCAATCATTTTTTGATATCTTTTGTTAGATATATAGAAAGGGCGATTCAGATAAAAGGGTTGATATTTCCCACAAAGTGAAAAACGGCCACGAACGAATTACACCCGTCTTCTTACAAGGAAAGACACGGAAGTGTACCCCTTCGATTTGGATGAAACTTCGTAGGTTTGTTAAGTAGGAAAAAATAAGAGACACGTATTTTTTCGTTTTTTTTTTTTTTATCGACTGGGACCGTCTCGTATGGTTTTCGAGATAGCACAAGTGGATCGAAACTTTAAAGGGTGGTTCTCAGCCGATATAAAAATACGTGTCTCTTATTTTTGCCTGCTTAACAAACTCACGAAGTTTCATCAGAACCAGAGGGGGACATAAGTCGAATTAATATCTATACAAAGTTTCATAAAAATCGGAGTGTATCAGTCCCCGGAGTTCCCTTATCGGTACAGTGTGTTCTAATATACCATACAAATATAGAATGATTTTTTTTTCACACCCTGTATAGTCGCTGCTCTATAATCACTTTCGAACTAAGATTTATCACTTTCAAACACCCTGAAACGTTAAATGATCTTTGTCCAGTCGTTTGAATCACCGTCGATCAGCTATAAATCAAGAACGTCTTACCGAGACCAGACTACTCATCCGAGAACAGCGTTATCCGACGATAGAGGTGGCTAAAAGCCGTTCACGAAAGGTTCGTCGAGAAACAGAGGGGTTGCGAGGGTGACGTCGAGTTTCATTCGTAAATTCGTACGAATCACTTCCTTTGGCAGGCCATCCCCCGTAGCCCGAAAGGACGAGGAGACAACGAGGGTGTGTGGGCTCCACGGCTCGATTGATCCTACAGGGAAGAACAAAGACGAGCCAGAGTCCTGTTCGTCGAATAAACGTGGTCGTTTAAAGGTTCCCCGAGAAAGGAGACCCGAAAATCCCTAGGGACGACGCAGCTGCAGTCGGGAGAGAAAACAAAAAGGGGGAGAGACAATTTTCGCGCGATTCATCCCCCCACCCATCACACTCTTCGTCCCTTCGAACCGTAGAGGCTTTTCATCCCTGAGGAACTCGAGAAACGCATACGCTCACCCTTGTACGATGGTTGGCCACTCGATAATGAGCAATTCGCTCTCCATTTCCCTGCCTTTTGTGCGCCCCTTTTTGTTGACGCGTGCCACGGACACGGACATCCCCTCCCCTCGCCCTCCGCACGGGACACACGATGTGCGTTCGTTAACTCGGCGTTTCGTTAAGGCTGAAAGGACGAAATTTCGGTGGATCAACGGGATTTCGGGGAGTATGGACACGATGGGATCGGGATTAGAGGTTCCCGATGGAGGCGCGTGGCCGTCATGGGGGTGGCGGGATCTTTCGACGGGGACAGCTGGTTGTTTTAACGGTGCAGGGGTGCTTCTGTAGCTAAGGTTTGTTCGAGGACGAAAATCGATCGGAATTGTGGAAAATTGGTGGCGGAGTTATTCGTAGTAGGTAGTTTTCGATTATTTTATATTATACTAATCATTTCCTGCTGAAGGTTGGAAATGATGGTAATTTCCCGGGTTTTCAATGAATTTTCTATCGGAAACGTTACGAGCTACCCTTCTTAACGATTGGACGTAATCACGGTACGATTTTAAAGGAATCCCGTGCTTCAATTTCCAAGCATGCTTTTAGCACGTATCCGGATTGACTCGTTCCCCGGAAGTGCTTTCCTTTTACGCACGAACGAATTCCAAATGGCCGCACTTCAGGGAACTACTTTAGAACGCACGAGCCTCTCTTTTCATACACGAGTACACTTACTCGTACCAGAAGAAAGTGATTTCGTCATTGCCTTAACTAACGAAACGGCGAAATATGACGTGGAAACGTTTTCAATCGTTCTTCTTCGTACAACGATTGCTTAAAATATTTCAAAGTATCGATCAAACATTTGTCATCCTTGTACGGCGGATAATTTTCAGTTATTAATTTATTACTGTCGTAAATGTAGCACAAAGGTATTTATGGAGAATTGAACGAGCATAGAAATAGTAAAACATATATTCAGCAAAATTTCTTGACACAGAAATTACTCGTAAGATTTTAACCTTTCGTAGGAAATCTGGGTCGTTAACGGTACACGCGAAATTTGATGTTCCTTCAAATTTTGCTGAACAACACGAAAAATGTTCTCGTGTTTCGTGCATGGCCTTGGATTAAATTGGACCTTTAGAAAATTGATAAAGGATCTCGTGATTCCTTCTTGTATCGTAATTTTATTTTTAATATTATCAAATTTTATAGCCGTTAACAATCTATATTTATTTCCCAAGCCCTTATACAATATTTTGAGTCTTACAATTCGAAATTCAAAGATGGGTTGAGAATTTTCATACAAAAGAGTCTGTACACCTAAGAATAATATAAAATTTCGAAGCACAAAGCATTTACAATTAAATTTGAATCATCACTGTTTCACAGATCAAAATTGATAAATTCATTTCACGATTTGCAAGAACGTATTATTTTCACGTTTCAATGAAGGGGATTCCGTTAATTTCAACGAGCCGCTATTAATAAACACGATAACCTTCGTTACTTTAAATGCAACGAACCCGTTATGACCCCTTCGAAAGGCCAACTTCTGCTTTCATTATCCGAACGAGCGTTTGATCGATAACCATCCCTTTGTATTATTAAATTCCTTTCTCGGTCCAAGTTTGCCGAAAATCATTTCCCCGTATGATTCACAGATCGTATAACGATAAGATCGTGGATATAAATATAAAAAAAAAGAATATGAATTACTAAACCACGGTACCATCGTTCTCGAGCGACCATTATAACCGCGAAGGAACTTTTAAGATACGTAAAACGAGCCATAACGGACGAATCTTTTACAACCCGTAAAGGTGTTCCCGCCAAGATCGACGGACCCATTTCGAACATCCAATAAAACCCTTCGACCCTCTTGTATTGTTTCCGTCAGCGTATGCTATCGCGTCGAAATCGTTAAAAACTCGAAATTACTTTGTACAAAAATTAAGTCACGTTTGGAAATTGACGGGTCGTTACTTATAAAATTAAAAAAAAAAAAACTCGTAGTAAAAAAAAACTTATTGTCATGCGGGGTAACATTTGAAAAACTGACCACGTCGATTAACAGGAACGGGAACGAAATGGAATCGGGATTGCGTATACGAAGCTCGTTGCTCGTTGTCAGTGACACGCTTTGGTTTACGATATCTGGTTGCCGTGCCGGTGACAGAGTGCAAACGCAGCCGGATTGCAACGACGCGTGCACCTGACACCTATTACGGATCGTTGGGCTACGCCCGATCTCAACGGAGCAAAAATCCCGACTCCAATCGAACCCCCTTACATCCCTTTTCATATTTCCCTATCAACGGTCAAAAGATTACATTCCTTGCTAATAACACGTTGACTGGCTCAGTGGAAACGGACGTGCGTAGCCAGACACGTTGAAATTCGAATTACTAAGAATACAATCAATTCATTTTCAAACTTAACTTATTATCTTAATATTAACGCTTTGCGCCTATTTGATCGTACAAAATTTCGAATGGTTACCTTCTACGACGATTAAATATCAAAATTTGACGGGCAACATCGTTCCATTCCAAGAAGTAGAAAGAATCTTCTAAATATAAAACTTCTTCTCACAACTCCCTTTCGCTTTTATTTTCCAAACTTCAAATCATACGTCAAGAAATTTTAACCGAAATATCCTCGTATCCAGATTGGATCACGATGTACCCAACATCCAGCGTGCGAGGGTTAAAAAATATCTTTCCACCCGAAGCGATCCTCACTGTTTAACATAAAAATGATCGGACATCGTACAGCAAAATATGGTTAGGTTTACGTTTGGTGGGGATAGGATTCGCAAGGGGGTTAAAAGGTTAAAGTCATCCACGGAAGGGCGTCATGGCGGCGATGTCGAGGAGACGCGTTTCTCGACGTACAGACAGAAAAGAAACGAGACGAGGATGAGAATGCGACGTTTCGCGGTCGCAACAAAAGACTTTACGAGCTCGACGGCTACTATTTTCAGGAGACCCGTTATATCCTCTCCTCTTTCCTCTTCGTCTCGCCGAAACGAAAGGTGTGTTCCTCGGTGACGGGCGCCGTTTCACCACGGGTAAAACACACGCCCGCCCATTTCTCGTTTCATTCTGTTACTATTAATGGTTACGAGTCGCGATCGCTGGCAAAACCTTTGATCTATATATTGCCACCCAAAACATCCATCGCTGGACGATCTTATGAACGGGACTATTGTCTGCGCGGGGACCATTCGTTTAATTGGACGGGCTAATTTCGAAACACGACAAGCTGGACGAACGTGATCGTCCTTCGGTAGGTTTAAGAATCTCAAGCTTGCCGAAGAAATGAAATCTGTACACCGTTTACTTTTATATTGCGCAACCCTTTGCGAACGAGACATTTCCAAGTTTGACACAATGTATAAATACTTGCCTTCTTATAGGATACATTAGAAATCTCTACCTCTATATTTATCATTTTTCTTTGTGCCAAGATTTTATCTCGAAAGATATTCGAGGATTTATATACAAATTTATAAGATAGTATGAAGATTCTGGTAAAGGGTTAAATTTCATTTTGTAATTGGGCTTAATACGTCGATTTAAAAACGATATTGGTAAATTGAATAACTTGTAGGTTATTTGGTACTTGGACTTCCATGGGAATTAAATTAGACTTGGGATAGATTTATCTTCCGATTGTTAATGCAATTTCTGTGGAGATTCTTTTCCAGCTTTTGTGTGGGTATTCCATTGATCGTGGATAAAAATAGACGGTTGATTTACGTAACGACCGGTCTTACCATCAATTTTTCACCGAGACTTTTCGTGTTGTTCCGTAACGTAAAGGTGGCACGCGACCACGAAGTGGATTGCACGATAGAAATTTGACTCCGGCATACGATGTCGACCGGCCTTGCCTGTGAACTACTGATTTTCTCGCATTCTTAAGGGCTTGTATTATGAGGTCGAAGAAATTTATTTTTTCAAAGAAGGGTATTTCGGATGCTGGGACTTCTGTTGAAGAACCCCAATATGGGCCTGGAATCGATGACTCCATGCAAGTTAAAAAAAAATATATATATTTGTTCCTACTTTTATTGACACTCAAAATTTTAATCTTAATTAATAGGAAAATAACGAAGGATTGAACGAATCATTTTTTCCTTTCATTTTTTGTTTATAACCTATTTTGCAAGCAACAGTAGATCGACTTTTTGAGTGAGAATCGTGACTGTTTACAAAATCGGTTCGTGTAATCCCGAGGGAAATTCATCTATTAACAGAATTTTTTTTTTTTTTTTATGTCAAATAACGCACCGCAAGGTATCTTTTTTGGAAACCATTCAATTTATATTTTTTTATAAAAAAATTACAAAATGTTCCTGAAATGTTACTCTTTTATATTCAAAAAGTTTTAAATAAATTAATCAATTAAATCCTTTTAAAAAAATTCGCAAACAATGCATGTAAGCCTTTAACACAAAACGGAGCGTATTCTTCAGCTTTTTTTTTATGGTAAGTGAGATTAGATTGATACAAAGAGTTCCAAATTCCATAAGACTTGATATCAGAACCCTCCAACCTTCGAATTCCATAGAATTCATTGCCAGTATCTTTCATTTCCAAATAGTTGCAAAGAGACTTCGTCTTTCTCTTTAAACACTGCCGTTTCGCAAGGAAAGTTGAGGCTAATCCAGTCGTCATCGATCAACGATCCATAAACCTATGCCCGTAGAAAAATTTTAAACGAAACATCCCATAGATCCTCTTATTACACCATTCAAACAATAACCAAATTCCAAGTATATCTTGGTTTCAAGATCCTCGTAAAAAGCCTAAAATCCAATAGACTACTTCGTATCGTTATGGTCTATAATAATTGTGGATAAGAATCTCCACCGAGTCATGGGAGGGGCTGAGGTCAAGTAACGTCGAAACTTACAAAATTCTTTAGAGCCAAGTATCGATCTTTTCTTTATCAATTATCAATCAATCGTTAGTTGAACGTCCGTAGTTTCATAGCCATAGAGGCGAGTACCAAATTACCCAGTCCCTATAAGTTCTAAGTACTTCGTATCGTTACGGTCTAAAACAGTTATTTGCTCGTCATAGAGGACAGAAGGTTAAGGAATAAATGGTACTCAAAATTCTAGAAGTCTAGGATTCCATAGACTGGCAGTAGCAAATTATCCAGTCGTCGCTAAACTGCAATGTACTTCGTATCGTTATGGTCTAAAATGGTTATGGAGAAGAATCTACGCCCGTTACGGGAGGTGGGGTGAAGCAGCGAAGGTGGCACAGGCTCTAAATGCCATGTAGCCCAATGCTAAAGTAACGGCGGTGAAATTCCCTCGCGAACGGCCGATCGAGCAAAACACCTCCATTAAGAATAGCACATGGTGGACTTAAATATCCGTTGGGGCCTTCGCAGAGTCGTACCACCTGACGCACGCGCGTGCTCCTAAACTAGGCTTTAATAATCTCTTTGGGCAAACGTGTGCACAGGGCCGACTATCGCCAAATATTGACGTGTCACGGTTAACGAAAAAAAGAAAGAAAAACACCGAGGTTCTCTTCCTGTTACCTTCTCTTATCTCTGCACATTTTTGTCCCTCCAACCTCGAGATCTTGGATCGAGATTCTTCTCTCACCTGACTGGTTCTTACCTCTCGCGAGATAACGCACTTACGACGCTGATAACGCCTTCTTTTTTCTTTCTTTTTCTTTTTCTTTTTCTTTTCTTTTCTTCTCTTTTTTTTACGATGTTTGAGTTTCGTTGACTCGTGGGATGTTTCTTTTGTAAATCGGCTCGAACGTTGCGTTGTTTGAACGCGACTGCGTGGAATTCTTTTCCCGAGCATCGTTGCGGATTCCTTGGAAATTTTTATCAAAGAATTCTTCTCGTACGATTTTTTTTTGGACCGGTGTATCGTGGATTATTGGAAAGACTGGAAATGATATTCTCTTTTTGGTAACGCGTAGTTGGAATGCGTAGTCCAGATTTTGTATAATCGAACAGTTAGCAAAAGTAACGGCAAAGCGTGGAAAATAATAATGGGTCGTTCCATGCCAAATCGATGACTTTTTGACGTCACCATTGGCGATTTTGTTCTAAACGAAGTATGTTGTAGTCCATGTGAAATTAGAGAGGGTTTAAGTCATCATTTTGCCGGTTTAGAAATTACAGGCCTTAGAAATTTGCAAATTTTGCCCATTTTGCCGAAAACGGGCTCCACTTATGAATTTTTATCTCAAGAACTATTTATCCGATTGAGTTACATTTTCTTTTGTTTTATACAGGACAGATTGGGCTATTATAAAATAGTTTTCTCAACCCCGATAATCAACTTTATAATGTTGAAAAATATAAACAAATTCTTTTCTTGCGTTTTTTTCGATGATGGGCCAGTGATTTAAATTTCGAAAAAAAAAATATCCTCGTATTCCTTAAAGGTTCCCCTTCAAAATGATCCCTTTAATGAGAAATCGTTCACATGCCCTACCACATATTTCATTTATAACACAACAAAATCGTCGATGGTGACGTTAAAAAGCGATCGATTTGTCACGGAATGACCCTAACGCAAGGTACCAAATCGAAACTTAATCACAACCGGAGTTTCAGAAAGTCACCGTACTCGAACCAACGATAGCGATCAACGTTCTGTTCAACACCGAATCGTGAAAAAATTCACAAAAATATCTTCCGTAACTCTCGCTCGAAAGGTTCGGTGTTAAAGACCTCTCCAGAATTAACAGCTTGCTAAACCTCAAAGAGCGAAAGAAGGAACCTTGACCCTGTCGATGACGCACAAGGTTTCGAGCGACGATTCGCACGAGAAGGATCGTTTCCTTTTTTCTTTTTATCGCGACGTGACAGAAATTCGATCGACGGGAAAAACGTCGAACGGTTAATCGGTTCATCGGATCTCACGTGTCGCGAAAATTTCAATGATCTCGCGAAATTCGGCGCTCCCGGTCACGCCAGCCGCGTCCGCACGCCTCGAAATCCGATCGTGAGTGGCCGTTGGCGGCGCGTGAATCGAAAAAGCGACGCATGCCATTCGAACGCGGCGCGGTTTACGTCGATAGGGCTGTGTTTCGCCTAGTGTCGCGTTGGCCACGGGAACGATCGTGCTTTTCGGTTATGTCGATTTCGTTCACGCTCCATGTCTGCGTTCTCCTCTGTTGGCTGTTCCTGATACCGATCAGCAGCCCCACGTACCTTGGATACCAATCGAGACACAGACCGGCCGACAGTGAGTACACTCGCGATTCCGATCGATTCTTTGCTGCCCGCCAAACGGATAACCGTTTACCGTGCCGGTAGATACACGCCTACGTTGTTGAATGAAAAAACGGGCCAAGCGTGGATTAATTAACGAAAGGATTCGAGACGGGTATTGTGATTGGTTTTTTTTTTTTTGTAATGGACAGAGTGTTGGGCGGGATCGAAGAATCGTGAGTTTGGTTTTTGAGAATAATTGGAGATAGGTTTGAATGTTTCGAGGTGACTGAGCGATTGAAACGATTCAAACGAAGTGGACGTAGGTGAAGTTTTGTGAAAAAATGATTGAAATATTTCAAAGACCGGCGAACGTGAAAATAATTAAATCCCTTCGAGATAGAATAATCGACCTAAAATTCACGGATGTTGCGTTCAGAAATAATCGTACGATAATCGTTAAAAGTAATTGAAATTTGATGCTAGTACACCTATCCCTCGATTTACACGGTTTTTAAAATATGGGATTTAAACAAAAAAATTCTGCAGTCATTCTTTAATTCCTCAGGAACCTATCGTCCGTGTAAATCGGGAGATAGGCGTAATTGAACGAATCCCTGTCATAATTTAATAACGTAAGTTTCATTCGTTAATAGGCTGGATAATTATTATCGTGCAATTATAACGTCGAATAATCATAATAATGGAATTTGGAAGCGTTGCGTGCCGAATAAGCTACCTAATACTTAAGTTACGAACGCTCGAGTTACGTTCAGGTTATTTTTCTAGGAAGTTTCGTGTCCAGCCGAGCTTCCAAATAATATATAACTCCGTTCCCGATCATTATTACCAACTGCATGAAACAAAAGCCCACCACCGTTAATATGCACATTTGTCGTGAAAAATTGAGAAACCGCCACGTGAAGTAGTACACTGAACCATTTATCGATGTAATTAAATATGCACGACTTCGATTCAACTTTCCAGGAAGTTCAATAGTCTTTCGTAAACTTTGTTCAATCGTGTTTCGGCAAGGTTCTTTCCTCGGTAATATTTAAGACACAACAAGAAAAAATAATTAGAAATAATTTTAATTAACAGAATCCAGAATCTCCTAATTTTATTAAAAGTTAAATTATGTCGAAAATATTAAAAAATTTATCAAGTTTCTTCATTACTAAACGAAATTTAATTATTGTCATTATATTTAAAAGAAATATTCACTAATGTCAAGGATCCACGTTACGAATTATTTTACAATTGTTCTCAGCAATGATTATCTATCTCTTATAATTTAATCGAGGTATCTTCAAAATATTATAAAATCAGGTCGCTATCGATACCGATTATCATTTCGTTACACATTAAAAATTCCGAAATATAAAAAAATCACGCCTCTACCTATCTGCTAATATTAGATAATCACTATGAAATTTGATTTCGCCTTTACAACAATTACCACTAAAACTACCAACGTTTTATACACATTTGCATTCTAGTGGAAAATAAAATAGAGAAATAGCTGAATAAAGAACGAAACATATACAGATCTATATCCCGATAAAAATTAACACGCATTTGAATAAAAACACCTTAATAAATTTTACGATACAATTTATGATACACTAAACCAGTCATTTCTCACTTGTCCGCTAGTTCTAATGTTAAATTTCTCCTTGACATAAAAATCCCCGCGATCTCTGCTTTCACGATCTTCCAAATAAATCTCAGAACCGTCTTTTATTTCACGAGTCCTAATCATTTTTCATCGATCGCATTATCCAGCAACGACTTCACGAAGCAACTCCACCCTACGCCCGAATCGACCCAACAAAAGTAACACCAATTACCTAGCACACCGAGAAATTTTACCTCGATTAGTTTCTGTTTGACTAACGACGATAATCACCGACGTCTGGCTGTCTGTCGCGTGATGCACCCCAAGTCTGTCCCCCTCCCTCCCTCCCTCGAAGGGAAACCCGGCCATTTCTTCCAGGAAGTCGCGGCCACGTCTGGCCTGTCCGCGTTACGTGCGTATCTAACGAAATTCATCGACGTTTCCGGGGGTCGTTTCCCCGTGGTATGTGTGCGTGGAACCCGCTTTCAACTCCGTGGATCGATGGGGTCGTGCACGGCTTTTCTATATGCCGGACAACACGCGGCTTGACCGTCGCGCAATATCGATTCGACCAGTTCCTGGCATTCGTCCACGCGATTCGTTTTTTCTCTCCTTCGGTCTGGTTGAATGAAAATTGCTCACCATACACCCTTTCCACCCGATCCATCTTTTTTTATCGCGACGATATTCAAACAAAATGTGCTCCGTGTACGTGGATCTACAGATACGATACAATTTATGGAGCTTGTGGTTAATTTGTCAAGCGTGGCGCGGAGTTCATTGAAATGATATTATGGTATTGTGTCTTTAAAAATTAGTCAAGTTCCAGGGGTGAGTGACATAGTGAAAACGGACGTACGTAGTTAGACATGATAAAATTCAAATTATTAACACGTTGACTGCCACAGTGAAAACGGACGTGTGTAGTCAGACACGTTGAAATCCTAATTATTAAGAATATAATCAACTAATTTTCAAATTTAACCTTTCAAATCGATAGCTAGCATTATTAGCTTAATGATAAAGCTATCCGTGGTTTGTTTCGTCATTCCTTTTGTTAATTACTTGATTGTAAAAAGTTTCGGGTGCCGGTCACCGGTGACCCCCGTGGCAGTCAACGTGTTAAGGATACAGTGGATTAATTTTCTAATTTAACCTTTCAACTCGATAGCCAGGATTGTTAGCTTAATATTAACGCTATCCGAGGTTTATTTCGTCGTTTCTTTTACAAAATTTCGAGTGTCAGTCACCGGTGTAATGTAACTTGTCTAATTTTTAGATACGGTAACCCTGACATCCTATCGTATTTGATGGAATATCATGTTGTAATTGTGCAGTAATTTCAGTACATCGTCCTTAGCGAATAGAGAACGCCATAAATAGATAAACGCTATCTAATTAAAATTAAATATACATAGAAAAATCGTGAAGAAAAGTATGGTCGACAACGAGCGAAGAATTGCAAAGCCCACTTTTCACCCTTTCCTCGAAGCACGAGGTAGCTCGAGTGAACGGGAGCCACCACTCGAACAGCAATAAAGTTCAATGGCGTATTTCCACTCTCTGTCCCCCTGAAAAATGCTAAGAGCCGTTCGAGGAGGAGCATCCATCATCGACTATCGTCGCTCGCGAGAGAATAGCCGTGGGATGAGTCGAGACTCGGATCGAACGGAATAAACGGAAGATAAGGAAAGGAAACGAAAGGAAAGGAAAGGAAAGGGATGGCAAGCAAGGTAGTAGGCTCTCGAAACGTGCTACTATCGATCGTCTCTTACTCAGTCGGCGCTCGTTATCGGTCTTTCCTCACTTTTCCTCGTTTCCCTGAAGCCTTCCTGAAGCCTCCGTAAACACCGATCCTATTGTATTTCTTTCGTATTCTTCCCAAAATACCCGAATACTTGGGTATTTAGAACAATTCTCGTAGATTTATTTCGCCTATTCGTAGACGAACCAGACTATAACTACTGTTACTATTATTACAAATTAAGATCATAAGATTATGGCACCCAAAGTCCTCTATTTCCCCAATTTACCCCGAGACGAAAGAATGTATTTATTAGAGGTGTGCAAAAGTTTTCGTCGCCTGGGAATATTATCAAAATTATATTAATAATACAAAATGCCAACTTGAGGCATTCAATTGCAAATAACAATCGAGAATCATAGACACCTAGCTTGACGTGGAATCAAGGAGCCAAACTGAAAAGTTAAAGACCGAAAGTAGAGCTCTTTGAAAGCGTGAAGAGAATTTTCTTCTCTTTTCCCTTCTTTCGGCTTCAGCGGAAGAAAGGCGAACGCGCCGTTAAAAAGGCAAATTTCACAGACACTTCAATGCTAATTGACTGATCCACGAAAATAGCAGCAGTCGTTTTTAAAACAACATTGTGAATCAATTCCCTCGGATTTCTCTTTATTTTAATTCCAGCTAGAAATATTATATTGTCTATTAGGAATGTAGAAATTAGATTTTTTATTTAGAAACTTAGTAGTCAGAAATGTATTATAGTCTTACATACGATCTTCGTAACGAAAGGGTTAATCGCGTAACGACCGCCCTTTTTACGAGCAGCAGGAACAATCGTGGGATTTTACGAGGCAGCCATTAATCTGGGCCAAATTGTCCGTTAAATTAATAGCGGTCGACGGTCGCTTTCGCGGCTAAAAGCGTGCCGAGCTGAATCCATCGACGTAGCCGTCTTATTTCGTACCTCTTTGACCGCTAATTTCTCGCTTAATTCCACCAAGAAGATCATTTTAACGATTACACGTTTCTTTATAAAAAAAGTTTCAACCCTTTCCTCCCCTTCTCGACTCTCTTATGCTGACATTTATAATTTATTAGAATATTGCTAATGCTTGCTATTTAAAATATAGAATTCTGATGATAGAAGTCATTTCGACAGTTAACCAATGAAATTTCTATCGGCTTGAGAAGCGTCGAGCCTGAAGGGGTTAAACCTTCATTTCCCGAGGAAATCTGAAATATTTGCAATAAATTCTGAGCGTCGCGTGGCACCGAACGTGTATGAACGCAGTCGAACGTAACCGTAGCCTTAACCATAGAACGGAAAAGTGGTGCAGGTCTGATCGATTCGCCAACCCCCGTCGCGGAGGGTTAACGAACCGACTTCGAATTTCCGAAAGGCGGCGCCCATGCTCATCTAAGATCGTCGTGCGCCACCGTGCACGTTTTCTTGCCACCGAAAACTCTCTGTCTGTCTCTGTACATATATACACCTGACACTTGTGTGTGTGTGTGTGTGTGTGTGTATGTGCGTTTGTGGCAGATGTGTTTGTGCGACGACGAACGAAACGGTGGCAGACTGCCGGGCGTCGCGACGCCCGCTATTGAACCGTACGCGGTATTATCGTTCGGTTATGTGTGCGACAAAGACGAACAGAGTGTGGAACATTTAATTTCAGAATGAAACGATAATCGTTTAGGAGAAACAAATGACATTTTACTTAATTTTTTAATATCTATCAAATAAATTTTGCTATTTTCGTAGACTTTTTTGAAATATTTCCGCACGATTGTGCCCCCCTATGTATAATTGCTATATTACTTGCAAAATACTACTTCTAATGAAATTTTTGTTATTTATAATTTGAATATACTGGGTGTCCCAGTTTTTTCCCCGATAAACTTGATCAACATATTCTACGAGCCAAAGTAAGACAAAAATGTCATATATACGTAGGCTGTTAAATGCTTCATTAAAAAAAGTTATAAATAAGAAATTCATGTGCGTATGTATAATGATATGGATGTCTGTCATCGCCGAGTAGGATTCCCCAAATTGTATTTACTATAGATTCTATTTATGTCAGTATTGCACTCAGAATAATGGACAGCATTTTGAAATGGAATTATAAATATCAATGAACGACACCAGGTAATTATCATTTCATATGTTTGTTTATAACTTTTGTCTTATTTTTTCTTGTAGAATATGTTGGTAAATTTTGGCGGGAAAAAGACTGGGACACCCTGTATATAAAGTATAAAATAATCGTTGCGTTCACATTAATTTGCACATCACCGTACGTTTATCTGTGAAAATGATTCTTGGCAATCAATCGATAGGAATGTCTGCGAATGATGATGATTAACGAGCCTGGATGGATTCATAAGATTCTTGAATGTTAACCCGATGTACCCGGCAGGTGTTTGTCCAATAGATGATTTCCGGGTGAGGATTGGCTTTGAATAAAATGATCGCTGACGGCAGTGTCAAGTTCATCGAGGTCTGATGGGTATGAATAGATAGGAAAATGTTCTCTGTCGTTTGATTGAGTCATCTTTCGATGGTCTTTTACGATTGATTGTAAACGTTTGTAAATTGAAAGATTTTAAACGCTTTGTGCTGGGTTTCTTTAGTTGATATCGAATGAAGGTAGAAAATAATAATTATTAGACTTAAGCTATTATTCACTCAACGAGTTATACTGTCTTTCTAATTATATTATAGTCACCCAGCATTTTGTCTAATGAAAATTCACTGTGTATTAAGTATTAAGGGATGGTACAGTCGTCATTACGGGTGTTAGACGACTATTATGTGCTAAGGTTCTTTACAATCGCACGATATTACCTTACTTCGCTTGTCATTAACTTATAAAGCAATAATACTGATCCATTCGTATGAAAAATGATTATAGTCACAGGTCGCAGGTGCGTCCTAACAGCAACTGATCATTTTGAATCAAGGATGACTTCAAAATTATTACTTTGAAAAAAAAAATGCCATAATTTTTCGTTTATCCTTGAGACTATAATTATATATAAGCTCGTGATTTGTTGTGTGATTCCAGTGTCTGGCACGACAAACAAGAAAGAGGAAGCGACGGCGGCGGTGGCCAATGTTGTCGGCGTCACAGAAGAGACTTCCGGTGTCCTGGCCACGAGACCCAAAACTGGCAGCGATCCTGGAGGAGGTATAGACCTGTTGGCAGCGTTACAGTTGCACAATACCAGCCGACAGGGTGTTACACAGGTGCCAGGCCTAGTTAGGTTAAAGCCAGCCTATTATCTTCAGGGTGAGTACAAATATTTTATCATTGCTGGTGTCGACAATCATCGACTTAACTTGAATATTTGGAAGGTGAATGCAATTGTGAATATAAAATCACTAAATTATTAAAATACTGAACTATTAAGTTACTGAGTTACCTAATTACCAAATTACTAGGTTACTAGATTACTGAACTACCAAATTACTAAGTTACTAAATTTACTTACTAAATTTCTAAATTACTAAATTATCAAATTACCAAATTACTAGGTTACTAAATTATTAAATTACTTGGGTTACCAGATTACTAATTTACTAAATTACTAAATTTCCAAATTACTGAGTTGCTAAAGTACTTATTAAATTTCTAAATTATTAAATTACTAAATCACCAAATTACGAAATTATAAAATTACTAAATTACTAGTTTACAAGATGACTAAATTACTAGGACACCAGATTCCTAAAATATAAAACTACTAAACTACAAAATTACTAAGTTACTAAATCACCAAGTCACCAAATCACCAAATCACCAAATTACCAAACTACTAAATCAACAAACTATTAAATTACTAAATAATTACTAAATAATTAATCACTCAAGTACGATTATTTCTCCAATGATATTGCTAAATTCAATAAATAAAATCGCACTGAATGGTAGAGGTAAACCCCAGGGCGCGATATTACTCATATTACTGGATAAAGGGTGGGTGGTGAAACACGATGATAAATCATTTCGTTACAATTTACAGCGGGTACGTTGTATTGCGTGCAGATTGCACGAGGGGCAGTAAATTTCATGACGAGCACAGTACCGAAAAGCATTTCGGTTAGGGTTCTCTTAACCCGAATATAGACTTATTTGCATATCGAAGGGGGTCGTTTCTAACGCGAGCTATCTTTCTCGGCCACTGGGGAACGATAATCATTGCTCCCAGTACAATCGATCATTGCTCTTTGTAAATCACCATCAATTTTCTTTTCCCTCCATTTCTATTTCCTTTTTTGATGTATCAATAGGTACTTGAAACAGCATATGCGCACCATAATAAACGAACGAAGCATATTGACATTTTGATGAACCTCCTGGGATTAAATAGGGGATGAAAGTTGTTTGAGCGTTGAATGTTCTTTTGGTATTCATTAATTTAATCACGATAGATTTTTTATCATCCTGTTTTACATCTCGATTGCCTAATCTTTAGTCGAATCATTTTTTCTTAATTTTAAATTTTACATTATCCAATGTTTAGCCAAATTTTCTGAATTCTAAATTTTAAGATACTTTATTTCTAGTCGAATCCCTTTCTAATTGCGACGAGTTAAATCATCATAGTATGCGACTCGCCGTTCAATAAGAATTACAATGAAATTCTAGGGGAAAATTTGCAATGTTCCAAAATAAATAAACTAAACGTTAAAAGTAAAATTAATATATACAATAGTTACTAAAAATTAGTTTCAAAGCACAGAATAAATTTTTCAGATAATTCATAAACTTCAACGGAAGCTCAGTTTATTGATACAAGTAATTGTTTCATCCACAATTCTCTTTCCGTTCGAATGGATCCAATAAATCCTTTTTTAATAGCTCTCGAAAGAGTCACTTCTGTTCGAGAACCGGCCACAGATAGCGTTTCGTTGTTCGAAGCATGAAAGTGATCAACTATAGGAAAAAAAAAACAAATAACAACAATTGGTGCTTTTCACGATACACGATGGTTACATAACGACCGATTAATCGATATTGCGAAAGGTCAGTTTTATAGACGGTCTCCATTGGCAGACCGAAGGGAATTCCCTCGTGGTATCGATTGTCCTTTAGAGTTTTGCGAATTGACCCGACATTTTCTTGACATTTTTCATTTTAAATTAAGAAAAAAAGAAATATAGATTCAAAGAAATTATTTCGTAGAAACTTTAAATATTTCTATCTTGGAAAATTGACAATGTAAGAATTTTGCATTTTCTCAAAAAATAAAATAATCTTACTAGTTTCCTTTCAACGTATTAAATCACGAATGTATCATAATTTCTATACGAAACATACAATCCTTTCGAATCGTTCGTTAAGTAATTAAATATTTCCAATTTCCGGCGGTTTCGTTTCATGTGTGGAGATTTTTACGCTTCCCTTCAAATATCGTCAGTTTCCAAAAGAATAACCACATTACACCCATAAGACAACAAATTTCATATAATTAACTCGATTAACACTAAAACTACCGACCTTTTATACATACTAATTTTCAAGTGGAAAATAAAATAGAAAAAAAAAACATAAAGAACGAAAGGTCTTTATCCTGATAAAAATAAACACATATTTTAATAAAAGCGTTTTGATAAATTTTCTGACTTTATTCAAGAAACCATCAACCAGTCATTTTGACTGGTTTGATAGTTCTAGTGTTAATTTTCTTCAAAGATGACGTTATTCAACCAAAAATGATTTCAAGAAATGAAATCTCTAACAGCAACGTGTGCGAAAATACACGAAAACCATTCGCCGCGTAGCATCCTGTATTCAATTTACTACGGGGGTGGCTCTCAACCCCCTTAAAACGTTGCACCCTACCGTGTTCCGCTTTCACGCAGTCGATCGACGAGGAAGGAAGGGGGGGGGGGAGGATGATGGGGTGGGAGGGTGTTGCAAAAGCGTGGGCGACGGTGCAACGTCCGCGAAAAGCGACGAGGGGGTGGTTGGCCCAAGGGTGACCGTCAGCGGGGCTTTTCCCCGAAAGAAATTTCAATTACCTAACCCAGACCACCCTGAACACACCCCTTTGTCGATGGTTTCACGGAAACAACCGAACCATTCTCCACGGTTTGCATCCCTCGAATGCGTTTCTTTCTTTTTTTTTCTGTTTTTCATTTCTTCCTTCGCCACCCCTTTTCCGTTTCTGCTGGCACTCGACTTTTTTATCGCACGAAACCGTGTTTGATGTTTCAGACAATTGCTCTTTTTCGTCGGTTCTGGAGCGATGGGTGTTCGTGAAAATTATTGCGTTTGTTTCAAAAGAATATTCTGTTCAAAGTTTCGATGCGAAGGTTGTTAAATCGAGTAATTTAAGATTCCGGGAAAATCGCTAGGATTGGAATAATAATTCAGAGACGATGCATCATTTATCAGAATTTTAATTCTTGCCTGGACAAAGCGACTCTCGAAGTATGTAATTTTATATTTCTTTCCATAGAAACTGGTAGCAGGAAATTAAAAATTCTTACTTTAATCCTATTTAATTATATTGATAAATGAATAGACGATATATGAAAAATTGCGATAGTTTGAAGCTGGGGTTGCACAGTTGACCAAATATTCAGACACTGGAGTTATCCAGCCAACAATATACAGGGTGTCCCACGTAACACTTTTCACGATTTTCCAAATACTTGCGATAATCTGACAAAAAAATATTTTCAGCAAAAGTTGATCAGTTTTCGATTGGCTATACATTGCGATAAAAGGAAAAGTTTGAAAAAAATAATGCTAATGTATGAAAATGCTGATAAAGTATGCTAGGTCGTTGAATTCGACTTGATACGGTATATAATACTGTTAAGTGAAAAATACAAAGTGCCATTTAAAAAAATAAAGGTGACCCTGACAACATTAACAAAAAAAAAATACTCTTTTAAATTTTTATTCATTACAATGTATAGCCAATCGAAAACTGATCAACTTTGGTTGAAAATATTTTTTTCTCAAATTATCGCAAGTATTTGAAAAATCGTGAAATGTGTTACGTGGAACACCCTGTATATCAATTCCAGATTTAACATACAAAAACTTAGCAAATTTATCGATACAAGGGTGAAGAATATAGAATAGAACGAATAGCACAGAAAATGGGGGCTGTTATAATCTTACTTCATATATCAAGCACGTGTCCAGAATTTTCTTCGACCACGAAAAACACGATTTCCCGATCCTCCTCTTTGTACATAGTTGGATAGAGAAACAGCCCCAGAGATCCTGAAATTGGGTGACCCCCTCGTGTTCCACTCCCTCCCTCTTCTTGGGGTTGGTTGATTTCATCTATAACCCTGTTTATTTCGAAAACGAATAACTTTCTTGGTCGAGCATCTTCGCAGATGGTGTATTAATGTCGGGCTCGGGGATGTTTCTCCCTTTGATCATCCTTCCGTGATCTAACTTTCTGGGAACCACCCTCTTCCACTGGGATAAACATTCGTCTGGAATCTTTCTCTTTGAACTTCTGCAAATGACCAACGGTTGTTATCTTTGCGCTTCGTTTTCTCTTAATATGTTATTCTTGATAGATTATTAAGTTTGAAAAATTGCCAATGATATTAAAGGGTTATCGATTCAAATTAGAATTAGAATAAATTAGAATCATTCGTTTAATTTTAGTAAAATATAAAGGCTAGAGATTTACTTGTCGATACGGTTTATTTATCTATGTAAATATATTACGTTTTAACACGTTGGCTGCCACGGGGGTCACCAGTGACCGGCACCTGAAATTTTTTACAATCAAATAATTAACAAAAGAAATGACGAAACAATATTGAACCTACACTCCCCTTGTTCCCTAGAATCACGAAAGTCTTAACACTAGAAGTTTTTCAATTAAATTATAAAATTTATCAAGCTGCTTTTATTAAAGTATCTGTTAATTTTTATCACGATAAAGATTTACTGTATATGCTAATATACATATCTCATTCTTCGTTTATGTATTTTTCTATTTTATTTTCCACTTGAAACTCACAATCAGTATACGTGAAACGCCGGTAGTTCTAGTGATAACCCTTTGCACTCGGCTGGTATCTCTGAGGCGCCATATTTAATTTATCGGAGTATTCTAAAATGCGAAATTTCACTTTCACTCGTATCAAAATATAGAAAATTAAAGAAGGGAATAAAAATCAACAGATTCTCAAATATTTCTAACACTTTTCTTCCGACATAGTGCGTTTGGTTTCTGGAAACGTAGCTGGAAAATTAGATTAGATCCCATTACGTCCAAAAATGTTTCGAGTGCAAAGGGTTAAACGTCCATCAATCGCATAACGCTCTCGACCAGTTCCTCCAGCTCTCGAGACACTCGAACCTCCCTTCGACACCTGCGAGAAAAGCAACCCTCCGTTCGATACGTGCGCCACTTGGCGTGGAACGATTACGTACGGACCACGATGGTTTCCGTTTTCATCCATTTCCTCGTGACCAACCGTGGACGTGGATAATTGGCACTGAACGATGGTCCTGGTGCTCGTTGCCGACCCCTTCGACGGTGTCCGGTTACTTTATTAAGAAACTCGAAGCCGGACCGGTAAAGAAACACGCGTATGCACTCTCTTTCTTTCTTTTTTCTTTCTTTTTTTTTTTTCATTTCTTTGTCCTGTTCGCTACTTGGACGCAATTGCACAGGATCGTTGCTCGCGGATTACACGGTTCGTTGATGCGACTAATCGAGGGAATTCATTTCGAGAGAGAAGGATCGATTTTAACACGGAAGGTGTAACTTTATCGGTGGTGCTTGACGCGAACCAATGGCGCACGGGGGGTGTCGATTTACGGGACAACTTCCGTTTTACCTTCGTCGGGTCAGGGAAAGATATGGGCTTGTGTTAATTTCGGTACCGTTGTACGACAGTCTTGGGTGCTTGGAATTAGAACCACTGGCAGTTGATTTAGTAAAATAAATAAACGAATGCTGAAACCGAGATTTTGATTTTTGATCATTCTAGCGTGAAGGAAATCGACTTCCAGTGAAAATGGATAGGTATAGTAAAATGTGTTGTACTATTAGGTTGTTGCGTATGAAATGTCTGATTTTGTTTCATCAACTTTTTAAATCTGCTTACTCGATAAAGATTCGTGACTTTGAGATGTTTTGTACATCGATTCGAAGCTTAGAATCTCCTCTTTCACAGAATATTTACCTATTTTTGGACGCATCCTTTTCACGTTTTTATGAAACATGTGTTAACATGATTTTTGCGAAAATCATAAAGTGCTTCGAAGGATTTTTATTTTAAAATAAGACTATGATTTATTCTGACAAATTATCGTCGGAATTTGTTAACGTGTCTTTCTTAGATTTTCGCGAAACGCGAGAAAATTGTAATTTCTTGAAAGAAATGTACAGATTCTGATTTTAATCATTTTATAAAAAGTTGTATAATACTTTTACAGCATTGATGGTGCTATGAAAATTTCTTGGAATTGTTGGGAACGTAACGAAACCAATCGAATTTCTATGTGGCCTACGATTACGTAACCGTGCGAGCACGAACCGTGAATCGTGCAAATCGATGCGACCCAGCAAAAATTTCGGTCGACCTACATCCAACCGACTGTTTTGTCCTCGAATGGAACAATGTTCTCGAACTCCTACGAATCCTTTTTATAACAATTCTAACCTGGACTCGCAAAGTTTCTATTAATCATTAAAAGTATTGAAATTCGATATTGCTAAATAAAATTCCCCGATATCCTTTCACTTATTTGTCACTGTCGACCATACATACGTAAGAGGGAAATTAGAAATTTGATTTTCCTTAATTCTGTAATTAAAAATTTGTTTTAGAGCTAATATTCAAATTAAAGCAATTAAGGCAGAGTGTGAAATCGTAGAATTTATATTGTATCGAGATATTAAAATTCAGAAATATAAAATAAAAGACACAGGAAACTATATTTAAAAGCTTTCATAACATGACCCAAAGAACGTCTAATTTCCAAATGAAAAACACCACCGTACAGCGCCCGCTCTAAGAGCAGGTAACCCGGACATTTGCCCGGGGCGCCATTTTGGCTGTAAGCGTGAGAAAAATATTGATGTGTTAAATACTTAATTAATAGAAAATTTCACATATCAGTGAATATCGTATTTATATTGTTTACGTTTAAAAGCTAAAACTATTTAGCCTATCATTGAAAGATTAACGCAGAATTTGTAAAGGACGCTGCTTGAACTTGTTTGAACACGCATATACTTGATTTTTATTCCAAATAAAAAGTATGTATCTTTATTTAAAGAATCTATTATACAATATATTCTTAAGGGGGTGGCAATTTGTCTTTTTGTCCGGGGCGATGTAACCGCTAGGGCAGGCCCTGCACCGTATTATGTTAACACGTTGACTGCCACAGTGAAAACGGACGTGGGTAGTCAGACACGCTGAAATCCTAATTATTAACAATACAATCAACCAATTTTCAAATTTAACTTTTCAATTCGATAGCTAGCATTATTAGCTTAATGTTAACGCTATCCATGGTTTATTTGATCATTTCTGTTGGTAATTATTTGATTGTACAAAATTTCGGGTGCCGATCACCGGTGACCCTCGTGGCAGCCAATGTGTTAAACGCAAAGACATTTAACAATAAAAAAAAACATTGTATATTCTGCGGTCTAATGACGATGATTAACCGTTTGATGGTATAAGAAATCGAGGGGCGACGAGTGTTGTAAATGGATAAAAAATGTAGAGGGCTGAGAAATGATCGAGTTTTACTACTTCAGGCGAGGAGAGGGAGCTCCGACTGAACGAGGCGAGCTTCGAACGAGCGGCCACGCTACTCCGGCGGGTTCCGGAATTCACTATAGCAGCCGCTCTGCGACAAGAGGAGGCCAATTCCGGGACGATCGTCGCCTTTTCACATGGGAACAATAGGTATGGGACACGTGTAATTTCATTCCTAACCCGTTTCCATTCGGAATTCGTGCAATGAACAACGTCGCACTCCTTCAACCACGTGCCGTTCGATTCTTCACGCCATTCCATCTGTCTCTCTACAGGGTGTCTCAGGTAAAAGAGGTCAGGCTAAATATCTCCTTTATTTTTAACGGTACAACAAATATTTATGGCGTAATTTAAATGGTATAGATGGAAGAATATTATAGAGATTTTTCATAGTGGTTTTCAAGGTCGTCGTTATTTTTTATAAGGAAAACGTATATTTTTCTTAATTCCATCTTGTAGTGGTTGGAAAAAATACATCGATACCATTTAAATTACGTTATAAATATTTGTTGTGTCATTATAAGTAAAGGAGATATTTAGGTGGCCTCCTTTAGCTGAGACTACGATTACTCGTAACACTTAATAATAATAGAAATCTTCATAAGTCGTACAGAAATTGTACTACTCTCTTATTTTCAGTTAGTTGAAACATATTTGATTTTTGTCCAAAAGACACCTGATAATTACGATCGGGAAACGAATTAGGGATAGGTGGTTCGAAAGGAAAGAACGAAGTTGGTTAAGGTAAGAAAGGCGAGCGTTACAGAAGTTATTGTGTCAATTGTTAAGCTGTGGATACACGAATGGGAGAACACTTAACCCCAAAGTAGTCGTCAACCCTCTGTTGGCACGTGAGTATCGCAGCGTCTAGTCGTTTTGACCCCGGCTGACACAAATTGGATGCATGCATCCACGGTGTCCGCGTATTAGACGGTAATTAACACGCTCCGTTGAGCAGAAACCACGGCCAGTTTAAGCGGAATTAAACTTTGCCCGCTCGATGTCGGCTCACTTTTGATTCGTGATTTTACATATCTGCTTTGTCCAGAAATAAATTGCCATTCTGGGTACACTGGAGAATCTCAGAATTTCTCTGTTCAACGGAAATAAAATTGAAGATACAGTTTCGTATATGAACAAAATATATTTTTGTCGAGAAATTTTGCAATTGGATGCCTTGAAAACTGTCGTCTACATTAAAAGAATATTTCTTGACATATTTGGAACATATCGCATCAAATATATTTTAATATAAAATTCATATAAAAATTTCATTAATTTATTATCATGGAATGTGTATACCTGAATTTTCATTACGAGTATAATAATTTGAATTATACGATTGTTTACAAACGAGGACAATGGAATAATCTTCCTCTGTGTTCCATGTTTAGAGTCCAGTGATCTATTATGTTAAGCTTAAAATGGATATCGTGATGCAAGCACGCGACTCACTCCATTCTGATTCGATCACGTATAATCTATTTAATACCCTGTACATGTTTCAATTAAGTGCTCGAAACCGATTCTAATCGATCGACAAACGTCGCTTGTGCACCACACTCTGTAACCACGTTATTGAATTGCACGGTCTGTTAAATTATTCGATCGTGTAGTTATACAGTAACTCGTGCAGTTAATTATCGGTTCCATCACCACAAGGTGGTGCTAGTCCTGAATAAACGCGACTACTAAATACAAATATCCTACGATAAAGATAGTATGTACAGAATAGCTGTACTAACAAGTATTTAGGGATTTAGGGATTTCAGGATGTAGGAATAAAGGGATATTGAGATCTAAGGATCTATAGGCATATAGGGATAGATGTAGGGATTTAGGGATCTAGGTATCTACTCATACAGCGATTTAGAGATATAGGGATCTAGGGATCTAAAGATCGAGGAATATATGGATTTAGAGATACAAGGATCTCGGTATTTACGTATCTAGCGCCTGGAAATATAGCGATCTAAGTAATTAGGTATTTAGGAATCTTGAAATCTAAGTATCTAGGGATCTAGAGATTTACGTATCCAGGTATCTTGGTACCTAGGGACTTAGGTATCTAAGTATCTAGAAATTTAGGTATTTAGGTATCTAGGGATTTAGGTATCTAAGTATCTAGGAATTTATGTATCTAGGGACTTAGGTATCTAAGTATCTAGGAATTTATCTATCTAGGGATTTAGGTATCTAAAAGTATCTAGGAATTTAGGCATCTAGGTATCTAGATATTTAGTACAAATTCCTATACTTACAGTATAAGCTTAGAGTTTGGGTTAGGTTAAAGCTAATATTGTAAGATTAGTCTTATGGTTAGGTTATCCAAGTATCTAATTTTAAGTATACCTATAAACATAGTACATAGTATCTAGAGTTGGTATACCTAGTTACAAGTAAATGTTAAAATAAAATGACATTGAATAATATGTTATAGATATTTGGAGCTGCAGAGCAGCGGTCGTAAGGACGAGCTTCGGCTTCACTACGTGTCCCGTCGCGACGGGAATGTCCACGTGGAGGCGTTTCCTTTCCGACTGGCCGACGGTGCCTGGCATAGGGTCGCCTTGAGCGTAAGCGGCTCGCAGGTCGAGCTGCTCGTCGACTGTCATCCACTGTACAGGCGATTGCTCAGGCCTGGACCACCTGACACCAATTTCACTCTGCCGCAACTTCAGCTCTGGGTAGGACAGAGAAACGTCAGGCACTTTCTCTTCAAGGTACGAATAACATCTTCCCTAACACCCTTTACCCAGTTTCATCCGGTACAGTGCCAACAGTCGTTTTGTTAGGACACTTGCAATTACGGAGATGTCTTGTTAAACGTCTTGGACGATCTTCTTTCTGAAACACCTTTCACACCGAGGTGTGGAAAATCTGGACATTTTTCTAACTATCGGCGGTATAACACTGAATAGTTGGCTCTGATCGATTCAAATATTTCTGTTTCCTTTATTTTTCTTTAATTATTACACTGCTGCTATTAATTTCTCCTAATTACTTAGGCGCTCATGGAATAAGCATTACTCTCAGTTTCATATAATTATTTATACAATTGCACATTTCTATTATTTTCACAGGGTGCTTTGCAGGACGTGAAGCTGATACCCGGCCCGCATGGCTACCTTTCACAGTGTCCCCAGCTCGATTCGTCCTGTCCCACCTGCGGTCAATTTTCTATACTACAAAACACAGTCGAGCAGTTGATGCATAACTTGAACGAACTATCGCGTAGGGTGAGTAGCCCCGTGCCAATTGATCCGGGCACCGTTTCGTCTAGGATTCGTCGTCGCTCACTGACATCCTTCCTTTTAGCTAGCCGCTGCAGAGGGCAGAATAAGCAAAGTGGAGGAATGCGAGTGTCAAAAATCGTGCAGGGCAAACGGCACGGTACACGAAGATGGCGCCACCTGGGAGAAAGACTGTCAACAGTGTTCCTGTGTCCACGGTGAAATCGAGTGCCGACCAACACCCTGTGCTGCTGTCACTTGCAAGAATCCCGTCATTCCTCAAGGACAGTGCTGTCCGATTTGTTTGAGTAAGCTAATCAGCAGTACACGTACCTTGAACTTTGCTAATTCGCTTATGAGCTTCATGGCGGTCATGAAATCTAGGGACTTATTGTTAGAGAAATTGATACTTTAGTCGCCAAGGATAATTATATAGTCGCATGGTATGTTAGGAGCGACTATAGTCCTTCAGTGCAACTTTAGGTTCCTTTAAACATAGAAAGCTTTGCGATCGAAGCCATCACGTTGTAAATAAAGTTTGACCAACCCTTTTCCCGCTAAAATTGGACAAATTAAAGATGAGAACGCGTTAAAGGTAAAAGTGGATGAAGGAGCCTACTACCGTTTGCTCTCTAGATCCTCGGTGGTTAGGTGCTTCCTCCACGTTTTCCTTTGACCAATCGAAGTCGAGATCGCCTAGTATCGTATATACTTGTACGTTGAACTAAATTTCGATCGTGGTTGATTAATTTCGACCGTTGCTCGTTGTCTGCAGAACAATGTTACTTGCATAACGTGATTTACGATCATGGCGAGAAAGTCTCGCCGAAACAATGCGTCGAGTGCGACTGTTTCGACGGCAGTTTCACCTGCCAGAGATTCGACACGGAGACCAGATGCCCACCGTTGCCTTGTCCACCCAGCGAACAGATCAGCGTTGCCGAGGAATGCTGTAAATTCTGTCCAGGTACGTTCATACTGCTTCATCTTCTTAACTTTCAACCGTCGATGCTAGACCATCCAAACCCAAATAGAGTTCATTAAATATCAAATAAAAGAGCCATGCATGCCATTCCATATCCGTTTGGTCGTATCAAAATGACCTCTGATTGTTTAATCAGTTTTGTTCCCCATTCTGTTTTTCTCCGAATGGCAAGCATGTCGGTCTACTTAAAAAAGAAAAAAAAGAAAAAAGAAAACAATGAAGGGGTTAAGCTCTGAATAGCTATCGCTAAATGATAAGGAACTACTAAAATCGCTAATCGAATGTTCTGTAACTGTCTCTCTCTGCATTCGCCTTGGCTAACCAAATTTAACCAGGGGTGGACTACTGTGCGAAGGGACACAAGTGTCACGCTAATGCATCCTGCCTGAACCTGCAGACAACGTACGCCTGCCACTGCGATATTGGTTTCCAAGGGGACGGTCATAACTGTCACGGTATCTAATTCATCTCTAACTTTAATTTTATTTTTTTCTCTAACCGTGCAATTAACAACCTTCGTGTCCGATCGATTGGAGACTTCTTCCTGCAGCGGAGTTGTCGAGAATCACGGTTACACAGTTGCGACTATGAACACACGTCCATTATGAATGATAAACAAAGTCTAAATCAGTGATGGGTCGCAACTTTGTAGCCTTAACAAGGTGTTCCAAAGCTTATACAGGGTGTTTCATTAGTATTAACCGCCTGAAAGCATGTGAATCGCTTAAGTGCTGTCGCAATGTCCAAGAGCGGGATCCACAGGTGCCCTGAGTTTGTGGCGAGGTAGGCTTTCCCGCTTAATCACTCATATTCTTGTGTACAAAAAGGATTCATTAACACGTTTAATACATCTGACCTATACGTATCATTTGCATACTCCCCGCTGACATGTCCTTCGTTTCGTAGTTTATGTTAGGTCTTCATATGTCTACTAAACTTACAGCACTGCACAAAGACTGAATAATGGGCAGCTACCGAATCACCTGACGTTTCTTTAAAAGTACCATGGGTCTGTTCAGATCCCGTCTCGCTAGTTAAAGGGATTAGTCTGTTGGATACCCTCTCGCGGACAACCACGAGCCAGAAAGTATCTATAAAAAAAAAAAAAAAAAAGAATTGTCAGAAGGCAAACCATTGTCCCCCGTAGTTCGCGCGAACGAAATGAAGCATCCTGTATGGCATCGTACAAATTAACCGACGACCGTAGCTGATTCCGGTTAACCTGTTGACACCGCAGACATAGACGAGTGTAAACAGCAGGGTGGCTCGGAAGGTCATCACTGCAACGCTAACACGAAATGCGTGAACGTGATCGGCTCGTACACGTGCGAGTGTCTTCCGGGCTACCATAGAGTGGACAAATTCAACTGCGCCGAACTCGACGAGTGCACGACCGGCCACCACGCGTGCGACGATCACGCGACCTGTGTGAACACCGCGGGCAGTTACTATTGCATCTGCAAGGATGGTTACACTGGCGATGGCTACACCTGCAAACGTACAGTATTTCAAATTTCCTTTTTTTTTCTTTCATCTTTCACCTTTCGCTAATTCCTTCTGTCGCTTCTCGCGTTCGCCCCTAAGAAAGTCTAACGAAAGCTCTTCTATTCTGTCGCGCATGGTTCAGCGGTCTGCAATCAGACCTGTCAGAATGGTGGCGAATGCGTGGCGCCGGGTAGATGCTCTTGTCGCCGCGGTTACATAGGCAACAGCTGCGAGCTCGACCTGGACGAGTGCGCGAGCGATCTTCATCGTTGCCATCAATCGTCCACTTGTTTCAACATGCCCGGATGGTATTATTGTCGTTGCAAGCCCGGCTACAGAAGCGCCCTCCACGACAGCACCCAGGGCACCCAGTGTCTGGACATCGACGAGTGTAACGATCAAACGATCGAGAGGAGGCACACGTGTCATCCTAGCGCCAAGTGTGTCAACACCGAGGGTGGTTACGAGTGCGTCTGTCCGCCCCAGGAGGACAATCACACCGCCGAGGAGTGTAGACTGAGTGAGTGACATTAAACGGATCTTTCGTTTCCAGAACTTTTACGACAGCCAGTTTACAATGAACTCTTGCGCGTGTCGAACAGGTTGTTGGTTCGAGAACCGAGAGGTGAAGAACGAAGATACCCTGGCACCAGCGGGCAATCCTTGCAGAAGGTGCACCTGCAAGGACGGTGTTATCACCTGCAGGGATCCCATTTGCGACTGCAGCGCCCCTGGAAGCCACAGGGACAAGTGTTGTCCGCAATGCGATCCTGCAGCCTCCTGCAGGCACCAGGAGCTTCATCATCTAGTCTTCAGGAGCGGTGAACGATGGATATACCAGTGTCAGACTTGCGAATGCCTGGTAACGATGTTAATCTTGTAACAGAATCGTTTGTTTCGTAGCCCATAGTTGTCGTGTTGGCACTCTAGATCTTAAATCCCCAGATACTTAACCACACTTGGCAGTAAAATCACTCAGAGCATCGGTTTAAAAGATTATTTTGCTAGAAATTCAAATATTCCACGGATTCACTGTTGCCATATCAAATTGAGTTCAGTTCACTCGCTTAAGTTTGAAATCACGTTTAATCACCGTTTTCTTGTATATCACCACCTTGGCTGGTTGCAGTACGGTGAAATAGACTGCTGGCAGATGGAGTGTCCACCGGTGAGCTGTTCGAATCCCGTGACAGAGGACGGTGATTGTTGTCCACGTTGCGAGGACGATCCTTGCGCGAGAGACCTACCCGGAAACGGTACATCTCTCTCGTTGCTGAGCCAACCAAGGCCGTGCAGTTACTCGGGTATCATCCACGACAGCGGCAGCTCTTGGCAGGACCCCCATGACAAGTGCACCACGTGCGAGTGCAAGGTAAGGAGGGCGTCTGGCCACGACGCGTCGAAGGGCCGAAGAATCGTCGGTCACACAGGATTCGGATAGGATAGGGGGGTTCGTGGGGAAAGAGAGGGGCGAATGACTGAGAACAAACCATAGCCCGACGGATGTCGTATCACCAATTTTTGATGGTTTTCGGTTTGTATTGTACTTAAAACGAATTTTCGACTCGAATCGAATGGAACGGAATCAGATCTACTTAGAATCAACGGCTCCGGACAATTCTGATCGGTCGTTTGTTCTCGTCGCGCTCTCTTTTCGCGCGAAATCAAGAGCTCAAGGTCAGTAAAAATGAAGAAGAAAACGAAAGCTGTTAAGTATCGCCTTCATTTAGCCGTGAATCTGTGATGTACACAATTATTTGAACAGTTGCGTTCACTGTGTCACGTCGAGGTGCGACCAGTTGCTGTGCGGCAGGCGTCCATCATGAAAAAAAAAAAAAAGAAAAAAAGAATAAACATCAGTGTACATATGATTACACGTGGCGGATCCGATATTTCTTCTCGTTTTCTTCTATTTCGTAAACTTTTCTTCCCTATTTTTGCGTACGTGCTTTCGTTGTGACGAACTTGAAGACGCTCAGTTAACATCGCTTGCGTGTTGCATGATGCAGCAATGAATCATTCGTGTGACTAACTCGATCAAACAGTTGTAAATATTTCATTTGGTCTTATTTTATCGTGTATAATCTTCGGAATAATTTCGTTACCTTCAATTGTCATTCGAGTGTTTATTTTACAATCGTTTGTAGATTATACTTTCTTCTCACTTCGAAGTAACGCAGCAAATTGGTGCTTGTAGTTTCTCGAATCTGTTGTTTGTCAAACTGTGTAACAGATAAATGGACCAGCCGCCGCAGTTATCGTAATATTTGCAATACAGATCGTCCGCCACGTGTACAACGAAGCCACACACCATCAGCCGTGATATGTATACCGTTGTTCTCTCTCTTTATCTCGCTCTTTCTTCATTTCTATCTCTTTCCGTCTATCTGCCATTTGTTTAACGCGTCAACGGGTAATCCTCGTACGATACAAGGTACTTACCACGTTGACTGCGATTTCTTTCCAGTATGCCATTTATTTTTTTTTTTTGCGGTGTGTATAACGCGAGTCAACATTGCAAAGCTATTCTGCGCTGAATTCTTGCTGTTTCACGGGCTGAGAGAAGAATTAGTATCTAGCACTTAGCTTAATCCCAGAATAACTTAACTAAAGGTAGACCCAACCGAACCTTAAATTCTCCTCCTCAGATTCAGACAATATTTAAGCAAAACTAATCAAACTCGGTAATAAATAATTTCAGCTTAGTTATATCTATTTTGGGTCCAGCTTCCAATTCAAGTAACTTAGCCCTCTCCAGATTCAAAAGAAAGCCGGTTCTACTGATTCGATGTTCAATATTTGCTAGTTTATGCTTCAAAGACACAAAATTGTCAAAAAATGACACGATTGAACCTAACGATAGAACAAATTATTCTCTCAGCTTGGAAATACCATCGCGTGGTGCTAATCTTGATGCGATTTCAAGCTGTACTCACCACATGTATATTACTCCAAGATACTTATTTTGGAGATACTAGCGTTCAGCGACACGTTCAGGGGCGTCCCTAAGCTAGCCTTAAACATACGTTTTTTTTTTTCTTTAGATTATGTGTATTATTTCTTTTCGTTGGCTGCCTTGCACGCGGCAGTGTTCATATACATATTAATTAGTATTTCACGTATAATACAAAAGAAGAAATTTAGCACCGTATACGTATACGTAATTATTTTGCATGTGTCTATAATGATCCGAGTAATTATTACACTCTGTTCGTAACTTAGAAACGAGAATCGTTATTATCGCTGTTATCATTCTTATTATTATTGTTTCTGTAGTGACGATTCATTTGACCAATCGTATTATAACGTGTTTTTTGTTTCTTTTTTTTTCTCTTTTTAATTTGTCCCTCGCTCACTGTATGGACCAGGTGCTAAATAGTTTGGACGAAAACAATACAATTTCCTTGAACAACTTTTGAAATCGACACGATGTATTGGTCCCTTAGACACCTTCATTATAAAATTGTTAACAACACTCGTATGGAATCTATTGTAGTGGAATTTTTTATTCGAAACGAATGTATAAATTTAAAGCAATGTATTAGATTGTTCCAAATGTTCCTTCATAACACTATAAGATTCATTTTAACTTATTATCTTCTTCCATTTCTCCGAAAGCTGCGTGATACTATATTTTGTTGACACTGTCAGACAAAGCGTTGTATGTAGATAGGGGAAGGAACTTTTGGTACAAACCAATATGTATTTACTACGATTTGGTGAAACACATTCGCTCTGTATCATTTTATTAAATCAATAGCAGCACTATTTGACGGGTCGTCGAGAAGTTGTTTTATTCGTTCGAGGATCTTATTCTAGGAAATTGGTAAAAATTTCAAGAGGTTTCAGTCTAAGGTACCAACACCGCGATTAACCAACGGGAAAATTGAACACTGCCGCGAGAAAAATGACGAAAGAATAACGGGACTCTTGATCAATTGTCAATCATCACGAAAACTATGGTTCGATGTTGAACGTCTCTCACTGCTTCGGGTCGGCCCTGCATGGATCGTATGTCTACATTACTCATTTGCCTCGTAACGAAAGCGGAACCAAGTATATAACCTCGTTCTCGTCGATCCGTTGGTCATCATCATCTCGATCGAGTTTGAATCGATCACGGTAACCAGAAAATTTCGAAATGAACGACAAGTTATCGTAAAAGCTAAAAAAACAGAAAACAATTTGCTATCGTTCAATAGAAGCAAATGTAAAGATCAAAAATTAGATTGTTCAACGAATGTAAAATTTGTAATAATGAACGGAAGAATATGATCAATAAGTAATATGATTCGAATGGATCGACGAGACGAAACGGGTCGATGTGCCTCGCAAACACGAGAGAGCGAAACGAGTGCTGTACAAAGATGCTGCGAAATTTGTTTTTAACCCCATCATTACAAACACATACGTACACACGAAAACACGTAAACACATGTGTAGATAGCTACACTGTCGCGTACGCTAGGTACACGTAAGGAAAGATGGTGATACGTAAAGGAGGCCTGATCATTTCTCTGAGCCATAATCCATTAAATCGACTAATTCTTTCTAAACTTGATGCCAAATCTACTACGTACTACTGCACTGACGGGTAAGGTAGACTTTGCTTAAGAAAATGTCGCCGCTGGAGGTGACGACACCAACTGCTATAACACTAAAAAGTTACCACGCAATATTCTCAGCATAAAACTACAGACTAAAACGTCGTTTCGTCTCGGGATGAAAGTCCTGACAGTGGACCGCTAGCGAGAAACACCTATCTCGCAGCCACCTGGCGGTCGCCCAAAACGCTTACAAAACCCACCGACGAGATACTATTAAAGACTGCCAGCCCCTGTGTATTTTGGCGTGCCACTAAGTGGGCTCTGATGGGCTCTGTCGCTCCGTCGGTAAAACGACGAGCGGTCGCCTCGTGACAAAGAACGCCCATGGAACAAAACGTGACAAAGCGAGACAGAAAAGTTCCCCTCGCCCCGGTGACCGTTTATACTATGGAACCAGTCACATTCTGACCGCAATATATCCTAGAGGACGGTAGAAAACAGCGAATTTTTCGGGCACGCGAACTCCCGTAAGGCTGGCAGTCTTCAACAGTAACTCGTCGGTGCAAAACCTTAGCGTATATTACCCATAATGCGTGGTAACGTTCTAGTATTATAGTGGGCGGTGTGTATTTTCCTTTAAGGAATCATTTTCTTTTGGAAAGCCTATCGTGCCCGACAGTGTACTTAGTAATTCTCAAGTATCGAGAAGAGTATTACAGCATTTATCCTACGAATACTTAGTGTACTCTACGGTGCACACATAACACACACACACATACACACATGTATATATATTTACATTCACACATTGCCCGTGAACGACTAACCTGACTAGCCTAACGATGGGTATCCTTGCAGGTGCCGTACTGCGCCCAATTGGTGAGCAATAGCGCGTGTTGTGTGCATCGGTAATCACGTCACTTCTACCTCACCTATAATCTCTTCTACCCGCCTATTCTTCTTCTTCTTCTTCTTTTTCTTTTTTTTTTTAATTCATTCTTTTTTCTGAAAATTAATGTCTCTTTCTCTGTCTGTTCTTAACTGTTATTGTTTACTGTCCATGACTAAATCACGAGCTCGAGTGCTTTCGTTTTTCCTTTTTGCCTGCTTACGGGTGGACCCTTTAACCGGTGCTTGTTTCTGTCCAATTTTTTCGTTATTTTATCTTTCCGTTCCACTTTATTCTGTGTATCGTTGATTTAGATTCTATAGTTAGTCGTCTGCGTGTAACCTGATTCGTAGGAAGAGGTCTCCGGCGTTCGTTGTTCGTCGCACGCTGGTCACCAGACTCTAACGACCCCGGAATTCCCAATCTGTGGCTCACGATCGTCAAAGTGTCTTTACTATTATCTTTTATAGAAAATTTCGAAATAGCTTCACTGTAATATTTCTACCGATTACTTATTTAAATTAGTTCCCAGAAATACATAGGAAATATCGAAAGTTCAACGCGTTGGTATATGTTTTAATAAAGTTAGAATTATACTCTGATAAATCTATCTTTGATCTGCGCTATCGAAGATTATTTTTTTCATGTAATTTGGATGTTACAAAAGAGGGTCGTGAACTGAACAAAGGTTGGGAAACACTGGTCCGAGGTGTTTGTCGTTTCTAATGGGCAATGGGTTTGGATGTGTGGTCATTTTAGAATTTTTCTCTATTTTATAAATAATTATTGACGAGTATTGAAAGCGTCAATAGTATTTTTGGTATAATCTAGTAACTTTATCATAATCAACACAGGTGCCTAGTCAATTATTTTCTGAAAATTAACTAAACTTTATATTAAAAAAGTTTAATCTCTCAAAGACAGAAATTTTCTGCAAAATACTTAACATTTGCGGATTCAACAAATGATTTGGAACCATTTACAAACCCACCACATAGGGAAACGTTAATGCCAAGGGTGAATCGCGAGCACGTCGCATGTTTCATTCAAATTTGACTAAATTTGTTCTTGATCGACGCGTCAACAATGTTTCTATTGCATTATAATTATTACGAGAATTTTGATAAAACTACTGACACAACAAAAATAAAAATAATTTTCTAACTTTCACTCCCAGTATTCTTCATTCTCAATCTTAAACGCATCATTAATTTGCATTTTAAGTATCTTCGATGAAACCATCTTTGAAACCAAAAATACTTTCTATATAGCAAGAAGATTTTACACTCCTTCTTTTATCAAATGATAATCTGTTAATTTTCATTGAAAATGTAATTGAAAGATTGTCGATCGATCGATCAAGACACTTACGATCCTCCGTTATGATAATTCACTGGCTGACTGCACGTTTACTAAGATTCGCATGCACCGACTCACCCCACGCTCTTCCGGTTAGAACGATTCGAAGAATTTCAAAACGACACGAGTCGATGATAAATGAAAGAAAATTTCAATTTGGTATTCGATCGGGGCGCACGGCGCACGTGGTGACAGACGCACGCACACGCACACAAGCGGACACACAGATTGCATTTTGGTTCGTTTCTCTTTTTATTTCGATCTTCTTTTTCAATTGATTTTTTTTTTTTTTATTATTTTTCTTCGTTTATTTCAATTTATGATTTCGTTACACTTGAGCCTCTTTTGCACCCTCCTCTGATCTGCATTCGAGATTCGATAGAAGCACCAAGAGTCTCTTTCTATCTGTCTATCGAGTATCGTCCGTTCACGATTCTGGCAAAAGACGGTATCAGAATTTAATACATTGAAAAATTCAGTATAATTATCAATCGGAATTAATTAAATCTGGAG
The DNA here is from genome assembly GCA_943735885.1 of Stelis phaeoptera. Taxonomy (NCBI): domain Eukaryota; kingdom Metazoa; phylum Arthropoda; class Insecta; order Hymenoptera; family Megachilidae; genus Stelis; species Stelis phaeoptera. The sequence continues at coordinate 13,220,877 of OX030932.1, read as the reverse complement.
ATTTAAGTTTCCTGTTTTGTTACGTCGGGTAATTAAATGATAAGAAATTGATGGTACTGGTTAACACGTTGGCTGCCACGGGGGTCACCGGTGACCGGCACCCGACATTTTTTACAATCAAATAACTAATAAAAGAAATGCCGAAATAAACCACGGATAGCGTTAACATTAAGCTAATGATGCTAGCTATCGAATTGAAAAGTTAAATTTGAAAATTAGTTGATTGTATTGTTAATAATTAGGATTTCAGCGTGTCTGACTACATACGTCTGTTTTCACTGTGGCAGCCAAAGTGTTAATATAATTATCCCCCGCGTCAGTCATCTATTTGAAAATATGTCGAGGTGTTGATCGCAATTTAAAACATTTACAGTCTGTGATTAGCGTTGCCAGAATCGAGACGGATAGTAGTGGAAACCCAGACACGTTGTATTTAGGTGTCGGATACATAATTATGGAAATTCATTGTTTTGTCCCCCGAATGTCAGAGCATGATTGTCATGAGTCGATTTCTTGTTGATTGTGATCGTGGAGCAATGCATCGTCGAGAAAGAAAAGAAAAGCATCGTACCGGACATCAGGAAACTTGACGTCGTCTTAATTGACAAAGGATTTATCACGTGGAACGTGGAACACACCGTGTGCTGTTTCAACGAAACAATGAATTACATATAATTATGTGGAGGATTACCTAAAATCGTTCGTTTCGCGACGCGAAAAGTCTTGGAGCCGCGTTGTGATTCGAAAATAATTAACTTTTTACTTGCGTCGTTCGAAACGGTGGACGATATAGGTCACTTCCGGTCGCTAGAATCGCTGTTCGGCTGTGCACGTTCAAAGGTACGATCTCACGCAAAACTGGTGCACCCCCTTTTTTTCAAACGACACCTGTACACCTTTAGATTACGGTGTTTCAGATAGTTAGAAACAAAAAACACGTACGCACTATCGTGCATCAAATTCCATCTATCAGATGATTTCATTACGAACAGTACAGGGTGTTTCTCAATGTTACTCAATCTTGTCCTTTGACCTTTCGTTTCTATCCGATGATATCGCATCGCGCAGTCGTTTGAAACACCCTGTAGAATAGAGGATGTTCGAGAGAGTTCTGAAAGATAAAAATGAAAGATGCACGCGATCGCAGCGCCAAGACTTTTCGTCTCGAGAGGGATCGAGTGTCTCCGGGAATACGGAAGAAGGCGAAAAAAAAAAAGAAAAGAAAAAAAGAACAAACGACAAAAAAAAGCCAATTGGTTCGTTGGTTCCGTCGTTGGCTAACCGAGTGTCCAACGAACCTCTCCGTAGGACGGGCAGCTATGCTGTAGCTACGATTACGGCTGCGCTGGCGATCTGGGCAGCAACGAGCAGCAACGTCCTCCAGTCGTTGTTCCTGAGTTTGACGTACGCGGCCTATCGAGCGCTGCGGGGTCACCGATGGCTGACCGTGCACCGGAAGCAGCTGTATCAACGGTTACCGCTTCCAGTTCAGCTGGTACGACGATCACCAGCGTCGCCTACCTCCTGTCACCCTCGTCTTCTTCCTCGTCCGTCGCCGCCGGAAGCGGGTCCAGTGTGGCCAGAAAAGCCTACCGGAGCCTTCAGGACAACCTGCCAAAGTCCCAGCAACCATTGCAACGACGCCAACAACAAGTCCTGCTTACAGACAGGTATCAGCCGGCCTCTGGAACAACGACGGCGTCGTCGTCGGCGCGCGAGCCCGTTGCACCCGCGTCGGCGTCGTCGTCGTCGTCGACGACGGCCAAGGTTCTGGTCAACCGTGAGGTCAAACCTCAAGCGTCCACGATCGCGCCGCGACGACAACGGCCGAAAACGGCGACCAATCTCACCAACCATCGGGGCAACGAGTCCTACTTCTACTCCACTCCCTCGTCCTCCTCCTCGTCGCCGACGCTCCCGATGCTGGTGCCCTCTGGCACGGACCAGAACTCGGAGGACACCGTATCCGTTGCCAGCACCACCAGCAACAGCGACAACGTGGTCCAGAACGATGGCCAGCGTCGCTGGTCGAGCACTCGTCGTCGGAGAAACGACGATGGCGACCCCACGACGCGGGACAGCGCCACCTGAGCCCGTTGTTCCCGCGGACAGCTAGAACGGACAGAAATTCTGCATTGGCAACGCATTCCAGGGGGTGTAGCACCAAGACTGGCCCGCGGGCCGACGTAGTTGCGAGAGGCGTTGTTCACTTCGAGTGTCACCCGTTCGTAATTCAAAACGCTAGGGCACCGAGTGCCGTGAAGAGGAACAGGCGAGCAACCATCGTTGGCGAATCACGGATAACGTGCATCCGGATCATCGTCGTCCGTGGTCCTGTGCTTAACCGACACGGTGTGCTCGAACGGGTTCCTAGTCGGATCCTAACCTCTAGTCCGCCAGCCAGATGGCTTCGAGGCTGGTGTTCAGCGAGATAGATGGATAGACGGACGGTCTGGCCTCGTGTATCGTCGGTGAACGTAGCGGAGAGTTAGGCGTGCCAAAATACGAGCCTGTCAACAACACCGATGGACTTTTCAGACTTTTGATCGTCGTTTGTCCGCGTGTCACGATACATGGGTCAAGCATACAACGAGTTGGTCCTCGAGTCGTTGAAAGGCCTAGGAAGAATCGAGAAACTGAGCCCCAGACGCGCGTTCAAGCTTTCGCGATCTATTCGCGTACTTTTCATCGTCGTAACTAAAGGTAGCGCACAATATTTGGGCCTTATAAAATTATAAAATTTTTGCCGTGGTCCCCGGCCGCCGTTGCTCGGGAGCGTAACCAAGTTAACCCTTTGTACTCGGAGCATTTTTGGATACCTTCGAATCTGATTTACTTTTTCCACCGAAGCTTCCGGAAAGTAAATTCATTATTTCGGAAGTAGGGTGTTACAAATGCTTATGAATCTATTTATTTTGATTGCTTTCATTAATCTTGTATATTGTAAAATACCCTGGTAATATTAAATATCTCCCTCCAGAGGCACCATTCGAGTGCAAAGGGTTAAATCCATAACCGCGAATGCTCCGGTTCCGTGAACGGCGGGCCACGCGAGAAACCGATATAAATAGAGATAATTATCGTAAGGAATTGAATATCCCTGACGAGATGGATCGTTATACATAGAGCTCCGTACTAAACCTGTATACATGTACAGAGTATCCCGTAACCAGCGTAGGAGCCGGAAATGGGGGGTTAGCTAAGACGATTCCGAACAACGATGTCCTTTGCAAAAATCACGAATGAGACTTCATTTTTGAATTAACAACGAAAAACACTGACCAACAAGCCGTGAAAGTGATTGGTTAATGTTTTTCGTGAATAATTCAAAAACGAAGCTTCATCCGACAATTTTGCAAAGGAAATTCTTGTTCAGAATCGTCTCACTTATCCCCTATTTCCGGGTCCTACACTAGTTACGGGACACTCTGTATATATACATAACTTATTATTATACACGCAAATATATATGTACATATATATACGATGTATATTCGATACGGATCAAGCGTGAAATATTGACGAGTCATTTATTCAGACGATCTTTATTATTATATTGTATTTAAAAGAAAGGTGTTGATCATATCTCGGCAACGATATAGGCTGGCCAAACACGGACACGCGACATCGTAGCTCTGCGGATTCGATTAAATAAAAGTGAAAAGGATTAAACGTAATTAGTGTACGCTTTGGATAACGTTATTTAGGATAACGCGGTTAAATTATTCCCGTGGAGGAAAAGGTGAGGATATTTAGTCAGGAATCAAGGTGGGGAAGTATCAAACGGGTCGGTTCAGTTTCTCGGGTTCCGAAAAAATACTGACTGGTTTATGCCTGATCCACGTGAATTCCGAGTCGTCGAACGCGCAACCTGTGCCTCCGAGGACAACGAGACCTTTCATTGGCCCTTGGGACTCTTTTTTGCCGTCGATGACAGTCGGACGTGTTTTGGTTTGATCGTTGAAAGCGTGGATTGTTTGTAAAATTGGAATTAATTTTTGTAGAAATGTCACTAGTTTTAATTAAAAAACTCCACAATTAAATTAATTCCCAAGTGCACAAAATTATGGGTGAAGGAATTGAAATATATCCACTAGATTCAAATTCTGTCTTTTTCCGCGATTTAATTTTACAATTTGCTAAAGTCCTTTTAGGTAACATAACTTACAGTAAATTCAAAATGATTCAACTAAAATTTCCGCTTTCATCGATTACTTCGTTGCTCAACCAACGATCTGTCAATTCTACACGAAATATTGTTCAAAAATGATCAGCACGTTCGATTTTTCATCGAGGCAATCAGGTATCCTGTTCAATTATTAGTTGTACACCGGACGATGAACGTGCCGGCTCGCTCGAACGATTCTTTATCTCGCTCAACCCAATGCGACCACTACGACTACATTCCTCCTTGATTAACAATAAGTAGGCACTAAAAATGAGAGAAACATATAAATATATATATATATAAAAACCGAGAGACGGTTAAATGAATAAATAAATAAAAAAAAAAAGGAAAAGAGCAAAAAGCGGTTAAATAAATAAACGAATGAATGAACATGTAAAAGTATATGCACACGAAAAAGAAAAAAAAGAAAAAGAAACGGTACGAGTATAATATACATATATCTACGAAAGAAAATGAAACGGTGAAGCACACACGAGTGAATATTACTTCTGATCAAAGAAAAAAACGAAAAAAAAAAAACGAAAAAAAAAAAAACGAAGCGTGCGAGAAAAAGGAACTTTGTATAATGTGCATTCGTAATCGTTTGTTCAATGTGCAATAACTAAACGGTAACGGCTTAATTTGTAATGGAAACTCCTATTAGTCGCGCGGAAAGTAAAACCAGTGCTGCTTCACGTCCGATGGTGGATTTCATTTAATCTAAAAATAAAAAAAAAAGAAGAAAATGTTTCTCTTGAGTATCGTGGCTGTCACCTTTGTTCCTCAGTTAACCACAAATATTTCTATTAAATTAAAATACCTCGTATCAATGTTTACCTTTTTAGTTTCTTTTCGGATCGAGTCGATCGATAAAACTGTTACCTTCTTCCCTAGATTGAAATATTTTTATACTTATCACCTTCGTATTGTTTTATTTCAGTGTTTAGATACTTTAATCGTGTACTTCGCGGTTGAAATTAACTTAAGTTTATCCGAGAGACAGTTAACAGTTGAAGGAACCCAAAATGGTAGCCAGCCACGCGACCCAAGTCTCCAGCAAGCGTACGAAGCGTCGATTTGTTCGAAATCTCATAATTGAAAACCGCGGCTTCTCCTTGTAATTAAGAGTAATTGTGTTCGATCGAAGTTCTTCGCATAAGCGAGGGATTCTGTCAGGTTAGAATCTCCCTTGGGATCTCCCTAGGAAGGTTTCTTCTCCTGCGTATACTCTTAACCAAAGGAGGCCGTCGTTGCGCCAACGTGTACGAGATCGGAATTTCCCAAAGACGAAATTTTCGATCGGTAAACAGAGAGAAAAAGAAACGCTTCGTACGCGGCGCGCATATACTATGCATACGTATTTTAACATATACATGTTGTGTATAAAACGATATCGAACGGGAAAGTGTGTGCATCGGCCTGAGCAGATCGTAAAATTAAATTTACCATTGACAAGCCATCGATCGACAGATACGCTGTGTTGCTACGATACTATGATTGTATATAGGAAACGTGTAACGTGTTATATAGTGACAACCTAATTAACAGGGCGTACGTATTATACATACATATACATACACCATATTATTACAGAAACGCGACTATTCGCCGTGCGATTTTGATTACTTCAAAGAAAAGCGACGAAAAGAAATAAGAAAGAAACGAATTAACGACACCAAACGACAACGTGTAAACGTGAATTTATCGACGCACGACGTATACGGATGATGAAGATAAACGTTGGGTCATATTTGATTTCAAATCTGACCGATTGTTTTGGAACGTTCTCCTCGGGAAGGAGATCGGCGCGTCGCGTCGTATCGTATAAAACTAGCATACAGTTAAACGATAAATAAATAGAATCGTATTACCTATTGTATTATCGATATCGTGTTAAGCATTTAACGACGACTAATCTCGAGGAAAGGCAAAGAGTTCGGCACAAAGAAAACGAGAATCGTCGGTGATTAGCGGACATACTAATTAAAAAAAAAAAAAAAATGTACATTTAGATGTAACACGTCGCCGGGTCTGGACGAGGAGGAGGGGGATGGGACGAATAGAATGTCTTGTTGCCAGATTACCATCATCCCTAGAGTTCCATTTTGGTACCGGATGACCGTTCTAGGGACCTTTTACGAGAAAAGCTACGTAACCTAACTTGGCTGATATTTATCAAACGGAAAGATTTCTAAGAAATATCAATTGGCCGGGAAACATAGGTTTAATTTTTAATCAATTCAGAAGTTTTGCTCAATCAATTCCCATATCTGGCCTAAGGATTTAAACTTATCCTATTTTTCAAATGTTTTATCTTCCACCTTGCTGATGTTGCCCAGGTAGAAAATGTTAATCAATCGTCCGTAGAATTCTACAAACGCGAAATTAGACATTTTCTGATGGTAATAAAACAGTTGATCTGGCAACGAGTCGTTGGTCCGCCATCATCCGTGCGTCGTTCGTTCTGCGATTAGACAAGATAGAGATGACAGGTCTCGTAATCAGGTAGGTAGGATAGGTAGGTCGGTAGATAGGTAGAATACCTGAGAAGCAGGGCGGCGATAGGCAGAGCGAGAAATGTCGCGTATCATAGCGGATCTAACCTTGTATAGTGTTCACTGGTTAATTCGTACATTTTTTGACTAAAACCCGACGAGGAATTTTTGCTTGGACCTACCCGATGGAAAGCAAACAGGAAGAAAGAAAGAAAAAAAAAAGAAAGATATATATATATATATAAAAGGAGGAGAACTTGTACGAGGACTATTAAAACTGTAGTTAAGGAAACACCGAGATCAATCCAGAAAGACTTCTTTTATAGTGTGTTACCTGATATTAATAACAGTTTTACCACGTTACTCCTGACTACCGCTAGTTAAAACGCCTAATTACTTATTTACCGATGGTAAACTAACTAACAACGACTAAACTAGTAAAGCGCTTTAAACGAGGATCTAAAAATCTAAACTACATACGAAAAAAAAAAAAAAATGAAGCCAGCCTAGTCCCAGTTTAATCTGTGCTAACCCGTAGACCTTACTACCGTTTACTATCTACTGGCTGCTAATGTTTACCGTCATCGTCATCGTTTCGTTCGCTCCCGTCGATTTTGTGCACGATCAACGGATGCTCCACTGATCGAAAAATAACCCAACCGAGGAAGCGACTGGAAGACGGGTTTTTCTGTCGGACGACCATCATGGAGGAATCGAACGTTAAGGATGGCCGTGGTACAGGGGCCTGAAGATACGATCGCAGCGCCATTGATCAAGCCACGAAGACGGATCGAACGTAGTACGAGCTGCCAGCGTTTATTGTCTTGATACCACACATGCTAGTGGCTGGCGCAATCGTCACTGCCGGGACTATCATCGTCATCTTCCTTCATTCGATCATTCCGATCAGGGTACTGGCGGCCGACGCTCGTCCAACTCGAGTTTATAATTAATTATTAACCCTTTCGCTAAGGACGGTTTATAGTTCGTACACTACGAACAACAATCAAACCGCGTTTCGAAGACATTTTTTAAAACGACGATTGAACGCAAAGACGCTGGAAATGAGATTTCGTGGACGAAATTATTTTGCGTTTATACATCGAGCTAATTTAATATAAAAACGTTCGGTGTCGATATGCTGGCCGTAGCGAATGGGTTAAACACGCGTTGATTATTATAGTTCCATTAATTATTAACCGAATCGTCGAGACTTGGAACTGTATGAGATTGGGAGGTAAAAGGGACGAACGAGTGCTTGCGTCTGCGCCGCCCTTCGCGTACAGGTGTACTACTACCTGGTGATGTGATGTCGGTTCAATTCTGTTGGGAAAAAACGAGAAACGTGGAATCTCGCTCTTCCAGTCTATCTTTATCACCCCAGCGATTGCCGTACCTTAGAACTTTCGTCGCCGTCCTGTCGGATTTCTATTGTACCGGGCGTTCATGCCAACGAATCTGATTCTTTGCACTCGTTTCGTGGATAATTCCATTGGTATAACTAAACAGGTACTCCGGGTCGTTGATGGTATACGTAAAATCTTCACTTTTTTCTAAATTTTCATTCGTATTGTTATAAAAGTTTGAAAGATCCATTCTCAGATTTTTCTTTTTTAAAGCTTGGCACAGTAAGAAAATGAATGTTTTTCTTGTACCAGAAAGTTACTAGGTATTTGTACCTTTGAAATAACTGTTGATCCGAGTACTCTAAACGTGATAACTTTGTAGTATTACGAACGATGGCGCCACCTTTCCTTAACACGTTGACTGGCACAGTGAAAACGGACGTGGATAGTCAGACTCGCTGAAATCCTAATTATTAACAATACAATCAACTAATTTTCAAATTTAACTTTTCAATTCGATAGCTACCATTATTAGCTTAATGTTAACGCTATCCGTGGTTTATTTTATCATTTTTGTTGGTAATTATTTAATTGTACAAAATTTCGGGTGCCGGTCACCGGTGACCCCCGTGGCAGCCAACGTGTTAACATTCTCCCCGGGGAAGCTTATTCTGCTTCTCAGTGTACCTCTAAGACAAAAATTCTGGTTACACCAATGCAACCATACGGATTCCATAAATATGCCACAAGAAATTTGTAAAGGACGAAATAAAAATTTCGACCCTGTTGCTACCATAATCTGGTATTTTTATCCAAGACCTTTTGGAACGTAAAGTATTAAGAAACGAGTACAGAGGATCAAAGAAATGCTATGAAAATTGCAATTTTGAGTTAAATTCTGAACACCTCGCCGACTTCACGATGTCATGTCACTGAATATACACGTTGATCCATCGTTTCCGCCTATCTTATCCTTCCTCCATCCTCCATTCATCCTTGAAATCGTTCACACCGAGTCTCCCTGAGCAAGAACGCTCTCCGATCGAATTTACGATTAATCCACGTAATCGTGAGACTGTTGACCAGTACGACAACGATTCGAGACCGATCGACTGACTGAAAAAGATTCCTGTTAACCCTTTATAGAAGATAGTTCCTATTAAATATTCATCCGCGGAGCGACCTAATCTCAACTCGACACAGATTTGAATCCATTCCAACCACCCAGATATAAATACAATCCATCTTATTTCAAACTTAACATTATTTAGATTATAACTTCGGCCTAACGTAGCTATAGATGAATATTAAAGTTCAAAAGATTCTCGATCCACTTTTGACCCAAGCGGCACATCCGGCTCAAATTAAATTTGTCTTAGCTTCGTTCGATTATCTCAGACTGTGTCCGGTTGAACGTGAAATCCAATTCAGACCCGGTCTGGACCTAAAACCGTCGGATCAGGTCTATAAAGGGTTAATCGATCGAAGCAAAGGATCGAATCGTTTTGTCATTGGTCACGAGATCGTTCCGTAACCGAGGCTTGGTACGGAATAGTTGTGTATAACAAAAGCGTGTTTCGACTGTCGCCAGACGAATCGATTAAATCCTTCGGTCTATGTATCTTTGATCATTTGTTGTTCATATAATTCGACGACGAAAACATTGATCGCGATTTCGACTCATTTCATTCGTTGTTCAGGGTTTAATTCGATTCTTGATTCATTTTTCGGAGAAGGAAATTCGATGAAAATTCCACGGCGACGTCCATCGCGTTTCCATGCTTGTTGTGCGACGAATGTTTCTATGTACGTGTACGACTTTAACTCGATAGCATACGAATAGGGACGAATCCAGCATTTTCGAAACGATACAAGGCGGGGGAAGGAAAATTCTTACCAAAATCCTAATTTACTCTCTGCAAAAGGGATATTAATTGTTCTTTAGCCGAAACGTCAGTGGCGTAGCGAACATAACTGGCGCCCCCCTTCCAGAAACACATATAGTACAATATATAGAGATGTTTGATTGATTCACTGGAAATATTATTTATAACATATTTCATCAGACAAATCAAGAAACAAAATAATGAATTATGTTACGATGATTATTAATTCAAAATATATTTCCCAGAAATCGATCAAAATAACAATTGAAATTTTCCGGGAAATCTTGTTTGCCTCGGAGACCATTAGGGCATGGTAGACACCTTTTGTCTCCCCCCCCCCCCCCCCCCCTCGCTTCGCCACTGCGAAACGTTTCGATTTCGAGTCTTTTCGTTGAAAGTTTTTGAACGACTCGGCGTTTCCCGCCTTTTTCCCCCCACGACATCGCTGGATCCGTGCTTGCCTACGAATTATTGTACGGTATCGCCGTGTTAAGAAAGTAAGGGAGTTGGATTTTTTCTAGTCAGATACGATTTATAAAATAATTTTCCGTTCGCAAACGGTCGGGTAAATCATTTCTTTCATATTTTTTTTTTTTTTTTTTTTTGTATCGCTGTGAATATGTAAGTTGATTTTTCCTCGTGTTTATTAACCGTTCGAAGAGCGAACAGGAGATCGTCGTCAGCAAGGACGACGATTAGAAGATACGAATTTCGATTAATATATTAATTACGAATCGATCATTATTGTAATTCTTCTTCTTATTATTATTCTTATTCTTAATCATTATTATTATTATTATTATTATTATTATTATTATTATTATTATTATTGCGATGATTACGATTTATGGTTATTATTGATTGCTACGATCAACGATTAATTAGTTACTATCACTACAGTCATATAATACCTTTGTAAATGAGAATCAAGACACCGACGGCTAGGGAAGAAACTTAATAAATTGAAATTCTATTAACCCAAACGCGTTCAATCATTCGTTCCAACTTCCTTCTCTGTTTATTCCTTTTTTTTTCTTTCTTTATCAGTTCCCTGTGACTTAAAAAGGGTTAAGGTTAAAGTGCACAATATTAATAAATAAAAATTTGCATTATAAATCTCTTATCTTTTTTTTTTTTTTTGAAATTGAAAGGAATTCTCGCCTTGTTGAATTACAAATTTCTATAATTCAAGAAAAAATATTTAATAACTTCCTTTTTCTCTTTCATCAGATACGACGTTCATAATCTACGAACGCGTGAACGGGTCTGTTACCAACCTCAGGCTCGGCTATTATCAGTCCAGGTTATCGACTACATCCCGGCCATTGTTAGGCTGCCAAAAGCCTCGAATTCGTAAATTCTATGAGGTCGCGACATCCGTTCTTTTGTCGCCAACCGTTCGTGATCCCACTGTTAAGCTTTAAATATCGTTCCCCGCTTAAACCGGTTCATACTTATTCGATGATCGCAGCTGAAGGCTAACGAGTATATTTGCAACGAAAGCTTAGCAAATTGGAGATTACATAATAAATTGACTAAAATTGGTAGGATTTTATTCGTTTCGTTATTTTAATTTATTAGATTTTCTATTTGTTGTCTTTTAACACGGTTGTATCGGGCAATCGGTTTGCCTCTGTACACGAAATCCGTAATTCACACCTTCTCAGAAAGCCGTTACAACATCAAGATCGTTAACGACGATGTTCTATTGTACAATGATTTTAGATTTTGTGGAAGAGGTTGATTTTGTTAAGGAATTCGATGGTATTTCCCATCCTTTGCACTCGAAGCATCTTTCGATGTAATCGGGTCTAATCTAATTTTCCAGCTATGCTTCTAGAAAACCAAACGCACTACGTCAAAAGAAAAATGTTAGAAATATTTGAGAATCTACTGATTTTTATCCCCTTCTTTAATTTTCGATATTTTGATACGGGTGACAGTGAAATTTCCTATTTTAGATTACTCCGATAAATGAAATATGGCGCTTCAGATACACCACTCGAGTGCACAGGGCTAATATACTTTTCAGACGTAAGGGCAATGTTTAAGTTGATTTTAAATTTCAGGAGCTGGCTGGGGAGTTTTTCACATTCGTACAAAAAGGTGGTGTAACTGTGAATAGAGATTCGTAACAGATGGGAGTGTTTGTCTTGTTTATAAGAACTTCATGTGTTATCTTGCTATCTGGTCAGTTATCAATAAATTCTCTTTTTCCTGCTGATGTGACCACGTGAAATATCTTGAAAAAAAAAAAAATTGCCGCTATAGATTACGCTATAGATTTTTGTTCCATTTGATTTCCATATGTTATTCCGTTCTTCTTTTATTTTTCTTTTCTCGTAATGGATAATTTCTTGAAGTGGGATAGCAGTTGGGTCTTGTTCAGTCTGGTAGTGGACTGCTTCTTTGGCCCTCAAATCTACTTGTTCGTTAATTATTAATCGATCATGTTCTACCTGTGCCCTCTGTACTTTGTTAAATCATACAACAACAGACTGGTTGAACTGATAATTCTATTTCCACTAGCGAGAGGAACACCGTGTACCACTGCAGCTGGGTAATCTACTCTCCACTTCGATAGAATGCAGAAGCCGAAATCTCATTTCTGTCGCCGTTTACTTGACCACCTACAGCGGAGATAGATGTATACGTAAAAATATGTTTTCCACGGCATACATCACTTTCAGTCCGGGACCGAGTCAATTGGCACCCGAAGAAATTCAAAGGAGGTCGAAAAATCACTCGAGCGTGAAAATACATGTAATTTGCTTCCTGATTTATGATTTATGAGTTTTCCTTATCTCGACTGAGCTGATTATATTCCTAATTCTTAATAATTAGGATTTCAACGTGTTTTCACTGTGCCACTCAACGTGTTGAATAAGACTCATCTGCTTTGTCGCATACACTTTCACGCACCGTTGCAGGGGTCATCGTCGTCAAGTGAACGATCCCAGAATTGGCATTTCAGCTTCTTCGTTCTATTAAAGCGGCATTCCTTTTGGGACCACTAGCGAGAGGATTACCCTGTAGCTAGCCATGACTGCCGTAGACGCTGCGTATCCAGGCATGCGCCCGGCGCAGCTGTGTCCTCGGCTTTACCGTAGTCGTTGGTCAAAGTCCATGCGTGTAGTTCGTCAGGATAGATATCGTAGCAGAAATTATACGAAGAACCTTTCGTGTCACCGTTTGTCAGTAATGTTCTTGGGTGGTGATGACGCGGATATTTCTCTGACGGCAGATAGTCTACAGACATATAAGTCGCACTGTATCGACCGGCCCACGCGGTACAGTATATCAGCGACGAATGGTGCGACGCGAGAACGAGCCCGATAGAGAAGATTGAAACGCTAGTCATCGGTTGATAACGATGTTCACCACCAGGAATCTGTCGTTGTTGAACAGGAAACAAGCGCGGAGTTTTCTCGACTCCTTCGACTTGGTTTTATCCGACTGCGATGGCGAGTTTCCATTGTTTTTTCTTGACTTTTTGTTTTGTCAGATTCGAGTATTATCCTGTCCGCCTCACGATCGGTTGCTTTGGTTGTTGAAACAGGTGTCATTTGGTACGTGAAGAAACCAATCTTCGGCGCGATCAGGGCGCTGAAGAGACTGCAGGACATGGGAAAGAAACTGTACCTTGTGACGAACAACAGTACCATCAGTCACGATAGATATTGCGAGAAACTGGGACAGAATCAGTTGCAAGTGAAATCGGTGAGTCGATTCGATGACTTTGGTGAATTTGTTAAGCGTTATTTACATTTGTACTTATATTTGTTTAACGGTGTCCGGCATCCGACATTTTGTACGATCAAATAATTAGCAAAAGAAGGAACGAGATAACCTGCGGTTAACGTTAATATTAAGCTGATATTGCCAGCTATCGAACTGAAAGGTTACATTTAAAAATTAATTGATTGTATTCTTAACACGTTGGCTGGCACGGGGGTCACCGGTGACCGGCACCCGAAATTTTGTACAATCAAATAATTAACAAAAGAAACGACGAAACAAACCACGGATAGCGTTAACATTAAGCTAATAATGCTAGCTATCGAATTGAAAAGTTAAATTTGAAAATTAGTTGATTGTATTGTTAATAATTAGGATTTCAGCGTGTCTGACTACCCATGTCCGTTTTCACTGTACCAGTCAACGTGTTAATAATTAGAGTTTCAGCGTGTCCGACTACATACATCCATTTTCACTGCGTCAGTCAACCTGTTAACCGTTTGAGTCCTAGGAGTAATTGAAAAAAAAAAAAAAAAAAAACAGGTGCGATAGTGCTCGTTGTATTTTGCGTTGAAAAATGTAAAGTTTTGTTCGATAAAAATTATCGAGAAGATAACAATGAAATACGAAATGTGTTGGTTGTATTATTTACTTTGTAAATTTACAATCTAAACAGCGTGATCGCTCTACTCAAACGTCAAAACGTCGAATTATAAAAGCAAGATATAGGTGAACTGGGAGATAAAGTTTGACAACTAAACAACTGATAAGATCCACGCTGGAAATTACATTGTCACGACGTTATCACAACCTTCAAGCAACATTGTATTTCTAATCTCTTCAACTAATGAAATTGAGGGATTCTCGTTAATTCCAGTGATCGAAATAACGTTTCATTTTATATCCGGTGACAATTATTTTCGTGTGTTTATCGAAGGAGCAAATAATAACGACGGCAAAGGTGATCAGCTGGTACCTGAAAGAGATTCAGTTCAAGGACGAGGCATTCGTGATCGCATCGCCGCCATTTCGACAGACTTTAATCGACGCTGGTATCAAATTATCGCCAGAAAACGTGAGAAACATCGAATGTACGATATGATCAATCGAAATGTTTCTATCTGCATATTTCTTGTAGCTTAAACTCGTCGAAGGGGACTCGTTCGCCACGATACAAGCCGTTGAAGATCGACCGTCGATCAAAGCGATCATAGTCGATTTCTGTGTGTTTTTCGATTGGGCTAAATTGGCGTTGGCGATTTCTTGCTTGAAAAGGAACGACGTTCTGTATCTTTGCGGGGCTCTTGACGAGTGGGTGATTTATGACACCGATAAAAAGGTTCTAGGTAACTTTTCCATTTGTTCGAAAGATTTTGGGATAAATAGTTAGCCTGGTATAGTTATTGTTACCTGGTAATTTAACTATAACGTCGTAGTTACAATTTAACACGTTGGCTGGCACGGGGGTCACCGGTGACCGGCACCCGAAATTTTGTACAATCAAATAATTAACAAAAGAAATGACGAAACAAACCACGGATAGCGTTAACATTAAGCTAATAACGCTAGTTATCGATTTGAAAGGTTAAATTTGAAAATTAGTTGATTATATTCTTAATAATTAGGATTTCAACGTGTCTGACTACGCACGTCCGTTTTCACTGTGCCAGTCAACGTGTTAACTACGAAACTTAATTTCTTCGTTAAATTTTCAATTATATCCCATTACAGGTGTAGACACTCGATATTTTTTTGAAATATTCAGGATTTTAACGTTGCATCGAGGTGTGATTGAACTAAATAAAATTTCAAAAAGCGTATTGGCGTGGAGGTAGCGTTCGAACTTTCGCTAACTTGAGATCCCAGGTCCATTCCGTCGTTTATACTACGAATGATCTTTCAAATACTTATATTGCGTACATAAAAACACATGATAAATTTAAGAACTTCTATTGCATATATATTTTCATGGAAACATATTACCGAATTCTTTTGTATTTTTTTGATAAACCGTCAATTTGGTGAAGGACATGTTTATGTAATAGCCAAGTACCTTTTTATCTTTTGTTTTTCTTGTTTTTAACAAGAAAAATTTATTTCCCTATCTGCACGCAACGCTTTATCTGACAGTGTTAAAAAAAAAAAAAAAAAATATAGTATTACCCAGCTTTCGGAGAAATCGAAGAAGATAATAAGTCAAATTCAATCGTACATAACTCAATAAAGTTATTTATTAACCCTTTCACTGCGGAACGCTCGGAAAAGAATTATTTTGCTGTTATGCACGGCGCCTATGAGCGCTGTTCGCTCAGGGAAGCGTTTATAGTTGAGTGTCTAAAGGCGCTGTTCGCAGCGAAAGGGTTAATAAAGCGAAAGGAATTTTCGGGACAACCTATTATTATAGCAATATAGAATAGTAAATATTAATATAACAACTTTTCCACTACAATATATATTAAATACATATTACAATATTAAATATTGTAATATCCTAATTACCCTAAATTGCCTAACAGCTAACAAGAAATTATATTTTTCTATCCAGGCCCTGGCCCTCTGATTGAAATAATCACTAAGCAAAGCGGAAGGACACCGATCAAGTGTGCGAAGCCCAGCGAAGTGTTAAAGAATTACATGTTCGATGTCTGCAAGATACAGGATCCAAAACGTTGTTTGTTCATCGGTGATACGTAAGTGATACCATTCATTTCAATCGTCTATTGAAATCAAAATTTACACGTTTCATATGTATGAACAAGGACTCGTGTTACCGGTTTATTTTCTCCCTGATCATAGGATTAATCATGACATGACGTTTGCAACGATGTGCGGATTTCAAAAGCTACTAGTCGGAACTGGCCTGGATAACATCAAGGACGCGGAATCGAACGAGGAGCACCGTCCGGATTATTACATCCCCAGTTTGGGGTTGCTGCACCCTGTTATCGATTCGCTAGAGAACAGCTCTGTCAACGAGCAGGATTCCTATCTGACCACTCAGCTCCATTAGCTTCGACGAAACTTTTGTGCGAATCAACGTGGAACGATCTTGTTTGTAAGAAAAGAAATTTGACATCGATAGATCGATGTAATAAAAGCACGGATATTTAACAGGTTATTGATTTAACACTAGAACTACCGAACCAGTCAGAATCACTGATTGATGGTTTCTGAAATTAAATCAGAAATAAATTTAATTTTTATCAGAATAAGGACCTGCTGTGTATGCTAATATATATCTCGTTCTTGATTTATTTATTTTTATATTCTATTTTCCACTTGAAAGTCAGCATACACGAAACGTCGGTAGTTCTAGCGTTAACATGTTGACTGTCACAGTGAAAACGGACGTGGGTAGTCAGACACGTTGAAATTCTAATTATTAACAATACAATCAACTAATTTTCAAATTTATCTTTTCAATTCGATAGCTAGCATTATTAGCTTAATGTTAACGCTATCCGTGGTTTATTTTATCATTTCTGTTGGTAATTATTTGATTGTACAAAATTTCGGGTGCCGGTCACCGGTGACCCCCGTGGCAGCCAACGTGTTAAAATTTAGAAATTTGAGATTTGAAAATTTAGAAATTTAGAAATTTGGGATTTGGAAATTTAAAATTTAGAAATTTGACATTTGGAAAGTTGGGATTTAGGAAATTTAAAATTTAAAAATTCGAAATTTGGAAATTTAAAATTTAGAAATTTGGGATTTGGAAAGTTGGAAATTTGAAATTTAGAAATTACAGATTTGAGCGTCCGAAATTCGGAAATTTAAAATTCAGAAATTTCAGATTTGGAAATTTGGAAATTTAAAATTTAGAAGTTTGAGATTTGAAGTTCGAAATTTGGAAAATTAAAATTTAGAAATTTCAGATTTGGAAACTTAACACGTTGAGTGGCAAAGTGAAAACGGACGTGGGTAGTCAGACACGTTGAAATCCTAATTATTAAGAATACAATCAACTAATTTTCAAATTTATCTTTTCAATTCGATAGCCATCATTGTTAGCTTGATATTAACGCTATCCGTGGATTATTTTATCATTTCTGTTGTTAATTATTTGATTGTACAAAATTTCGGATGCCGGTCACCGGTGACCCCCGTGGCAGCCAACGCGTTCATAGAGCGTCTAGGAACGGAAAATAAACGCTTTATGGATATTTGTAAATATTGTTGGTCATAGAAGAGTGTACAGAATAAAAATGCAATGCAAGGTGCGTCACCAACGTGCACCTGTTATCGAGATAGTTCCAGATGTTGATAAGAGATGACGCTTTGGTAGCCAACAACAATTTACAATTCACGTATTGTACAGAATATTGTTAACAGATTTTATCGGTTAGATAGTTAATTAACTAACAATAAGCTTTTATCACGAGAGAAAAATGTTCTTGATATACCTATGGATGTTATAACGATCGTGTAAAATAAAACGTTAAATCGCATCGAATCGTTTCATTTTCAAATGATTGCTGATTTTGTTCACCCTGTATATTCGAACTTTGCCAATGTAATTAGCATAAGAATTGTAATTTCGTAATTAGGTTACAGACTTGTTCACACAACTCGACAAATGAATTGTCTGCTTGGAAAACAAAGTTTTCCATTGAGAATTGAATATTTTAACGCGTTGACTGCTAGCTAACGAATATACCCGTAGCTGGTGTAACTACTTTGTAAGCCTTGGTGAAATAAATCGCAGATAACGTGAAGATTAAGCTAACAAAGTTGAAAATTAATATCGCAGTGAAAACGGACGTACGTAGTCAGACACGATAAAATCTTAATTATTAAGCATGCAATCGATTAATTTTTAAATTTAACCTTTCAGATCGATAGCTAGCATTATTAGCTTGATATTAACGCTAACCGCAGGTTATTTCATCGTTTCTTTTGCTAATTATTCGATTGTACAAAATTTCGGGTGTCAGTGACCAGTGACTGACGTGGCAGCCAACGTGTTAACCCTTTGCACTCGAAGCATTTTAATTTTCCAGCTATGCTTCCAGAAAAGTGTTATTGTTTATTTTTATTCACTTCCTTAATTTTCTATATTTCAATTTTAGAATACTCCGATAAATTAAATATAGTGTCTCAGAGGCACCACTCGAGTGCAATGGGTTAATAATGATTAAAGTTTGAACGTGTCTGACTACACACACGTCCGTTTTCACTGTGCCAGTCAGCAGAAAACGCCGAACAATTATTTATAGAATGAGCTAAAAATTACTGAATCTACTATTGAATAACGAATCCACTAGAGCTATTCTCAAACTATGTACACTCTTGTGCAACGTCGATTTCCACTGGCTGAGGGATTCTACTCGAGAGTAGGAGCCTGTCGTCCCATGATAATGGATGAAACAGTCTACTATGAAGATTAGCGTAACATTCTGTAACCAGTCAGTGGTGTATCTCTAAAAATACTGGAAGTTACAAAGCGTTATTATTTTTAATCACTCAAATGACGATTGTACCCTAATCCCCTCGTAAGGACTATGCGCATACCTATCATCCAGTTTTAGAAATTATTACAAAGTAACTGTTTCTGTGGCTATTTTTACATCGAACCAACAATCTTTAAATATTCTCCACCGTATCAAAAATCAGAAATACTTCAAAATGAAAAGACCACGTCGAGTCAGTCTACTATCAATCTTAAAAACATCTTACACCAAGAAATAAAAAACGAGAGCCACCCACGCCTCGTGGTGCTTTCGTCTCGATTGCCAAATCTTTCTGGCTCGCTCTTGAACCCTGCCGCGTACAATTCCGATAAAAATCGTTTATCGTCGAATGGACGAAAGCCAGAAACGAGAAGTCGCGATAGAAGAAGAAACATTGGCGTCGGTGTTACGTCTCCTGGACAACGAAGCCGCGCACAATCGACGCCGACGAAGGCCTGCGCCCGATCAACGCCACGCTTCGGAACAGAGAAGAGGGAGATCGAGCGAGTCGAAGCGTTTCGTTGCATAATCGTTCGAGCGGTTAAACAGACAGTGGACGCGAGTCGGAAATGAACGAGGAACACGGCTGAGATCAGCTAAGCCTCGGCCATCGGTCAGGATTCAGGATCATGCAACCACATTCGGTAGGATCGTTTTTCTTGATCGTACTTTGAATTTTTTTTACTTAAACTTTCGTTATAGAATCACTCGTCTGGGTGACGGTATAATCCGCCGGGTGATTTTGATTTTATTTGACGAATAAAATTGCCAAATAATCCTAGAGCCTGTGATAGTTAATTAGATACGGAGGTCTGTGGTTTGAGGGTTGAATAATCGTGACCCGTTTTAGTAAACGTTTGGTCGAATTTTTCGAGGATGAAAGCAAAATTCTGTTACAATTGAGAGCGCAAGAAATAAAGTTTGAAAATGCAAACGTGGTGGCAGTGTTCGTGGAATCTTACGAATTCTTGTGACGCATTCGGGAAAGTGAATGAAAGGTTGGAGTACAGGTGTTCGAAGGTGTACTTTGATACTGATAAAGCGTGCAGTGACGAAATCCTGATATGACGGAGCGAAAATTCAACGAATTTTCAAATTCGACGTGTATCGATAGTTGCCATTTCTTACTTTTATCGGACTTTCGAAAACTTTGACAAGCTACAACCGTTGTCGATGAGATCGTGGACGATTTTTACGAATGGAAAATTTTAAACGTATCTTCTTTTTTTTTTTAGAATTCATGCAAATCGTTCGTGTACTTTGAACTGTCGCAAAGAGTGACGGAATACAAATGATTTAGCTTAAGCCTGTTTGCCGGCGGGAATTCGATTAAGAAACAACGACAGGATGCCCGATCGCGTTGTCGCGTGTTCGACCAGTAAAATTAACCTTCTAAGCAAATATTTTCAATTCGAAACTTTCGAAGCAATAACCACTAAAAATTAGTAGCAAATATTAGCTGGGTAATCAAAAATATTAGTTTCAGTCGAGATACTTGTCAAATGCTAAAAATGTACAGCAACCTTATCGGTGTAGATTCTAACTCATTATTTATCCTGAGTCGCCTAGATTGCAAAGCCCTCATGGTCAGAGTCTACCCTTGCTCATTTAGTCGACAAAGTTCATCTTGCTTCGTCATTCCATGCCCCTTCCAAGATCTAGAAAGTATCCACGCGATATATTTTTCACCGTCTCGCTGTCAACGATAGTTAAAACGTCGTCAAGTTTTCTTTAAAATATATTCGTATCGTAAACCATACTCGTCTAATTCGTTCGAACCGGACTCCGACACTTATCTAATTTATGGAACAAAAGATAATTAGAAATTTTTATTTCGAAAAGTTCACGCCAATGATTTAAAGATTAGTTATTTTTCATTTACTCAAAAATTGAGAAGCTCCTCCGCGGCTTCCTTAAGAATTTATAAAAATATAAAACTGA
Organism: Stelis phaeoptera; assembly: GCA_943735885.1. Classification (NCBI taxonomy): domain Eukaryota; kingdom Metazoa; phylum Arthropoda; class Insecta; order Hymenoptera; family Megachilidae; genus Stelis; species Stelis phaeoptera. The sequence goes on along the minus strand of OX030932.1, from coordinate 13,199,853 downwards.
TAATATTGTACAGGGTGTTCCTGAAACAACGCCTTTATAAAATCAATAACCGACCAAACAAAGCGAGCACAATTTATAACAGATTGTTCACCCCAAAATTTCATAAACTTTCAGGACTGGCGGTCGACCGTAATCGTAACCTGCGGTTTCGCGATCGTGTTCGTGGTGCTGGTGTGGAGGGTGAAGAAAAATTCATCCGACAAAGCGAAACAATCGAAGAAAACCGAAACCAAGCCACCAGAAGCCAAGTCGCCGGTTAACGGTACCGTCAATCGTCGGAACAGCGCGAATCACGAACCGGAAGAGGAGGAACGGTCGGACGATGACACGATTTCCGAATTGCCCGATCCTAATTGGGTGAGAGTGGGCCAAGTTCGAGAATTGTACGTGTACCCATTGAAATCTGGACGTGGAAAGGAATTGGAAGAATGCAATTTCACGGAATATGGGATCAGCGTGGAGAACCAGGGGAAGTTCACCCTTCGAGACCGGTAATTCGTTATTTTATCACCCGATACGCCCATAGAAAATATATTATCGATTTTGGTAGATATTTAGTAGAAATAGAAATTTCTTGCTGTATTCTGCTCCGCGTGTTCTGTTTAACAGTACCACTGAAGTTTTAATCAAATTTTATCTAGCATTCGTTATCTTTCAATTATCAACCTTGTACACGCAATGGCTCACGCTATCAGAATAGATAAAACAAATGCTACAAAGTTCTTTTTAACATCCCTTCACTTTTTGATATCCTCATTTTTTTCTAATTAGACAGCGGTTTCCAACCTGAGTCGCGAAAATTTTGTAATAAAATATTAATTTTCACTCTCCACATTGCCCCCATGATTTGATAAACTTTGTGTCGATAAACAACAACAACAACCCTCGCATTAAATTTTGATGCGATAGATGTAGTTGGTTTGAATGATTAAAATGAATTTAATATAAAAATAGATACACATGAACGTATATATATATATATTGTTACGCCGGGGAGTGTTAATTGGTGGAGATCTCATAGCTTATAAAGAACACGACACTGTACAACGATTTATTTGGGATCCGTATCACTTAACCAACAAAGACTTACTCGACACTCGAGAGTATTCACACCGACGCTATTTCACTGACATTTCTTGAAATTATACCGTCGATGAAAACAAATGTCAGTGAAATAGCGTCGGTGTGAGTACTGTCGAGTAAGTCTTTGTCGGTCAAGTGATCCATTTATTTGGTAGAGAAGTTATACAATAACAAAGATATTTCGCGTATGTCAATAGCACGTCTGAATCTGACGGATCGTCGTATTCGACTATTTGCCGGTTTCTCAGTAGCAACCGGAAGATCGAATGCTCGCTTCCGCTCACTCTCCGGGGCAGTTTCACATCTTCGCGCTGTCGCAACGATGTACCTTCGCGCCGTCGCAACAATATTATAGCAAAACCTTGTTATCATTCTGTTAATGGTAGTTTTCAGTTTTTTCTTTTCCTTTTTTTCTCTAATAAAGTTTTTAAGTAATAAAATTTGTTATTATTTAAAAAATAATAAAAGCGCGGAATAACATTTTTTTTCGTGGAGGCGTAGTTAAATAAAGTTTGGAAACCGCTGAATTAGAGAGAAAAAATGAAATCTATCCACTCCAATCGAATGCAAGTTGAATCGTTCACTGTTCACCAGAATGTTTCTAGTGTACAACGAGGAGACCGGTCGTTTCCAAACCGGCAGACAGTACCCGACGTTGATTTTGGTCAGCCTATCGTCGGTGGATGAATCCAGAGTGAAGCTAGAAGCTGTAGGGATGCCTAGAGTGGTGTTCACCGTGCCGAAGTGTTCGGAGAACGATGTCGAAGCCGTTCAATGTAAAATGTGGTGGGGCGAGCCGATCAAGTGTATCGATTGTGGTCCCGAACCTGCAGAATGGCTGTCGAGGTTCGTCTGAACTAGTATTAAATAGTATAACGAACGTTCGATGACATCAAACATCGAATATAGTTGGCAGGGTAGGGCAAGTATAGAGTATACCAGAGGTGGGGAAACTTTTTACCATTAGAGGCCACATTTAAATCGGGCAGTAATAAAGGTGGCCGCTATAATTTTTTATATTTCTCTGTTGATAGTTTTATTTATTTAAGCATGCATATATATAAATATTCATCCAGTATTTAAATTTAGTATTTAAATTTTAATAAATAACTTACATATTTAAATACCACTTCAAATAAAAATGATATTAGTAGAAGTATTTTTATATAAATTTATTTCATTGTAAAGAAGTACGATAGAAAAATAATAATATCAAGTTACAAAAAACTAACGTAGCAGCAATATGTAAAATAATTTTAAAATTAATACAAGAGTAGCTTTTATGAAGGCCGCGTAAGAAACTCACGGAGGCCGCACGTTCCCCACCTCTGGAGTATACAGTCGGTATAAAATGTGATAAGACTAGAATATAGTATAGCAAAGATCTGATATTATAGGTGGGGAACTTGAGTCCTTCATAAAAGCTGGCTCTTGTATTAATTAATATTTAATTATACCGGGTGATTCACGGGAAACAGAACACCTGATCATCTCTGTTCGGCATAAAGATAGAAGAAAATGTTACAGAACAAAGTTGTACCATATCAAGTTACAAAAAGCTAACATAGCAACAATACGTAAAATAATTTTAAAGTTAATACAAGAGTACAATTAACAGAGGCCGCACGTTCCCCACCTCTGATACAGGATGTACTGAAAATGATAGCAACAAAATTTGCAGTAGCCATAGTTTACATCGGATACAATCTACAGTAGGAAACATTGCTATTCAAAGTTACAAGGATTTTTCTTTCAGGTTCTTAACAGGAACAAGCTCGGGCGTACGATTAGGGTACACGATGATGGACAAACGAGATTTGTTCAAGGAACCATGGAAAAAGTACACCGAAGTCTATCAAACGCTCAGAAACGAGGATGCTGTAATTTCAAATTTTCTCAAACCAGATAAATAATCTTTTCTTTTTTTTTTTTTTTGTTCCCCCTGATAAATCGATAAAAATATCGTTCTTTCGTAGGGTTTGTTCTGCGATCTGGCGAGCTATATGTTGATGACGGTGCAATCGGTGGAACAGTTGAACGAGAAATTAGAGAGACCAGTGCCTGCTCTACAATTCCGTCCGAATATTTTGGTATTCACGAAACAGGCATTCTCGGAGGACGACTGGGAATGGATAAAGATTGGCGAACGAGCTGTAATTAGAAACGTGAAACCATGCACACGGTATAGTAGAATTTCTTTTGCGTCACACCGATGATGGCAAGTGTGATATTACGGCTGTGATTATAGCGTGTGCCTTCTTTTGAGCTTTAAGCAAGACAAAAAAAAAAAAGAAAAAAGTATCGTTAGCATCTAGGATTGCGTGTGAAAACGTCCTGTGGCTATTCGTCTGATCCAGGTGTAGGCTTGTGCTTGTGAATCCAGATAATGGGGTAATGGACAAGGAAGAACCATTGAAGACTTTAAGAACGTACGATTTTTTTTATCTTCTTTTTTTTTTAAATTGAATACTTCTGATTTTTTTAAAGATTTTATTTTGACAATACTTATGTAAAACAGCCATGCACATAGAATTGTACCGATGGGCAATCGTGGTCCCAGAGGGGCTGCCTGTTCTATTGTGAGCAGCAATCAGGTGATAGGAGTGAAATAGAAGGATTATGATCATATACTAAGCTTAAGTTTCATCGGTAGCAGTGCAGTAGCGCTAGAACGATCTGTAAGGTATTCTAGAGGATCCCAAGGGAAGTTTATGAAATTCTAGAGAATCGTAAGGTGATTCCAGGACATCTTAGCGATCCCTAGGTAATTCTAGGAGATCCTAGTTAAAAACTTGAGGAAATCCAGCGAACCCTAGGGAATTCCGGGGAATACTATCTAATGTAAGTCTAAGGTACCCTAGGGTGATTCTAGGACACCTTACAATAGTTATCCTTAGGTAACTCTAGGAGATCCTAGTTAAAAACTTGAGGAAACCCAGCGAGCTCTAGGAAATTCTAGGGAATCTTAGCCAAGTCTAAGGTATCCTAGGGTGATTCTAGGACATCTTAGTGATCCCTAGGTAACTCTAGGAGACCCTAGTTAAAAACTTGAGGAAATCCAGCGTGCTCTAGGAAATTCTGGGAAATCCTAGCCAAGTCTAAGGTATCCTAGGGTATCCTAGGGGATCCTGGTAAATATTTAGGAAACCTTGGAGAACTCTAAGAAATTTTATCGAGCGCTAGGTTAGTCTTAGGAGTCTCTAATGGAAATCTGAGAAGTTCCAAAAATTCTGGGGAATTCTAGGAAACTTGAACGATCTCCAGGGATTTCTATGAGATCCTGACGAAAATATTGGAAATCTTAGCGAATTCTAGGGAATTCCAGATAGTTTTCACGAGCTTTGAAGTATCCTAGCTTACCCTAGCTGGTGTTTAAGAAGTTCTAACGAATCCCAGAGAATTCTAGATAACCTTAATCATCTCTAGCCTGTACTGAAGCTTCAAACATTCGTGCAACGTGCCTTTAGTTGCTTTTGCGATAACCTTCGAACAATCATTAATCGCATGAATCGAGAAAAATGGTTGTTATCCCTTCGACAACGTTAGTCGAACATTTCTTGTTCATTCGTTTGTTCGTTTCGCGAATTGTTTCAGATTTCGACAACCAACGGATCCAGATCGTATTTCGTTGGAGGGCACAGCACCGGTGATGGGAATCTATTGCGGATTGTACGTGCCTGGAAAAGTGAAGCTGGACGACGATGTATTCGTTCACATTCCTAACAAATCGCCGACCGAATCGAATCGTCGCGAAACTAATAAACAGAGCTCGTAAACTCGTTTTCGATTGCCTTCCTTTCGTGGAATTAGACGAATTTATATAATTGTTGAATTTTCGCAAGCAACGAAGAATAGTATTTTTCGAAGGAACAAGTCCTAAATGATTCCTAAATGAATTTCCGATCGAATACTCGATGACAATACTATATGTATAAGGTTTTTGATGATGAATTATTGTTGACACGAAGCTTTGTATAATTGTTGCGTATACACAGGGTGTCTTAACACTTTATCGACCGCTAGCCCATTAATCGGCTTTTCGATTGCCAATAATTACCGATAGCCTATTAATCGGCTTTTAGCTATCGACGGTTTTCGTCCAGTGGGATTTACTGTTTTGTTGGTAATTATAATATTTTTTACCGTTTACAATGGATAAAGATCGTGCAGATTAAAAGTAGTTCTTCGAAACAAAAGGAATAAGCACAACACAATGAATAGCGAAAATTTAACCGATACTGACAACGAGTGGCAGCCTCGACCACGACCGGTCGATAATGTGTTAAAGCAAGTTTATCGAAGAAATTCGAGGAACATTCTATTCCTACATAAGACACCCTCTATAAGTATGTTGAAGAATTGTTACACCAAATAAAGTTCCAATTGTTACAAACACGTTTACATAATTTCTCTGAGCGTTTCGTTCTGTATTTATTTCCGTCGTTTGCCCTCTCAGTGATATCAGTTCGTGACGTAGAATTCGTGGTAAAAGGAAGTTTAGAATTTGATTCCTTTTAGCTGAAAGGTTCATCATTTTGATTGAAAATATTATAGTATTGCAGCAGAAGGTAAGAGTCATTTATATTGTTTTTGTTGTTTGAATACTTGGACTGGCACGCTAAAGACGGTATCAATTTTTCGTAATTTCTGTAATTCAGAATTTCAGGTACTTTATACGACGATTTCTAATTAAGTTATTGAAAGGATATTAACACGTTGGCTGCCACGGGGGTCACCGGTGACCGGCACCCGAAATTTTGTACAATCACATAATTACCAACAGAAATGATCAAATAAACCACGGATAGCGTTAACCTTAATTGAAAAGTTAAATTTGAAAATTAGTTGATTGTATTGTTAATAATTAGGATTTCAGCGTGTCCGACTACCCACGTCCGTTTTCACTGTGCCACTCAACCTGTTAATAATGCGAAAAATCTCCCAAAGAATATAGAATTAAGCTTCCAAAAAAATCAGAAGAAATTCTAAATTACTTATCCAACCTTCCCACCGCATCATCCAATCGTTTTCTATTCCAAATACACCCGTCCCTCGATTTACGCGGCGCAATCCGTTCCACGTGGATTCGTATTACACGAATGAAAATCACGTAAATAGAGTCGTATAAAGAGACTTTCATAAAAATAAAAATACCGCGTAAATGGAGGGACAGGTGTATCACAAAATTCCAACGACAAAAATTTTAATTTCACAAAGAATCCAATCTTCTCGTGAAAGGTTTAAACATGAATAAAATCGAGTAATATTTTATTTTGATAAGAAACAAGATACCAAGAGCTTATATCACAATTCGATAGACTTTTGATGAACGAATTCTTAAGAAAGAAAAAAGAAAGTGCGAATTTGAGAGGAATCGAAGATCTCGTTAGAAACGTAATTGCATCGTTTAGCTGACAATCACACCGGTCAGAGGGCTTGTTAGATAAGAAGAAATTGGCGAAGAGTAGGGGAACACGTAACACGATCTGGACCCTCGTTTCTTTCAGTCGTTTCATTCGTCGTGACGCGTTACGTTCGCTCAGTATGCTGTTCCATTCATTGTTTCTTACGACGCTGACCACCTTTTGGCTCGTGGACTTATCACGTCAGGATGGTAAGGCGAAAAGTTTCGTTTGAAAATTATTTAGGTGGAGAATTTGAAAATAGAAAATTAATTTTTGCTCGAATAATAAAGTCTTTATAGTTCGATGATCATTGACAGAAACGAAACGGCACGATGTTCGAAAGGGTTGAATGAAAGAGAAAAGTAATGATATTACGACATGCATATAGCCATGTATAGCACATGTTAGTTTGATAGCAAATTGCAGATGTCATATAAATTGTCATAAATCATGGGTGTCCGAAGGAAATTCCGTTTTATTCCGAGATTTCCACCGGTCGATATTTCCCCGCCAATAAGCGCACCGTATTTCCGGAAGAAATGCGTTAAGTGCTGTTAAAAAAAAAACGAATCAACTAACAAAGATTTTAATAAAGAGATTTCTTTTCGCGTCGAACTCCGGCGATTTTTATTTTTCGAACCCGCAATGCAACCCTTGCTTCACTGTCACCAAAATTTATATTTATTTATTTGTTAAATCTTTGACACCTGGTATGAAGAGTTTCTGTCTGTGAAATATAATTCCATAGCATTATTTCTTAACTCTTTGCAGTCAAGTGGTGCCTGAGGCGTCATATTTCATTTATTGGAATATTCTAAAATGCGAAAATATAGGAAATTAAAGAAGAGGATGAAAATCAACAGATTCTCAAATATTTCGAACACTTTTCTTCCGACATAGTGCGTTTGGTTTCTGGAAACGTAACTGGGTAATTAGATTAAACCTGGCTACGTACAAAAATGCTTCTAATGTAAAGGATTAGTTTCAATTTATAAATTTTTGTAAGAAGTTTCTGTGATTAGAGTGGATTGATAAATAAATTCTTATGATATTAAAAAATAACGAAAGATGGTAATTTTTGTTCGAAAGAATTGTAAAACAGAAAAAACTTGCGACAGCATTTCAGAGTACCCTGGGTCACTTAAGATCGCAAGCTTCACCGGAAGTGCAGGCTGAAGCTGCCAAGGGTGTCGCTGAAAGGCTTCTGGGCATCGAACGGGCACGATTGTTTAGGATGATTGTGGATCCTAATATCGGGCCAGTTGGAAAGGATACTTTTGTGGTAATTACACGATTCTTACGCGTTGATTAAAGAGAAATTATACAAAGTACGTTGATCGAGTTTATTTCGAAATTATTCATCGTAATTATTTTTATATTTATTTTGTAACTGTTCGAAGAATTCTTAAATGTTGTTCGAGTTTATGCATCCTTATGAAATATCAAACCTACTAATTAGATAAGGAAGAATGTCCAAGAGCAAGTGGAGATTCTTGGTACTTCCGGCGTGGCTGTAACATGGGGTTTGCATTACTATCTCAAGCACTATTGCAACGTGCACATATCGTGGGAAGGTAGTCAGCTTGATCTACCATCCACTCTGCCAGACGTTCATGCAAATGTCACATCTAACGATAGGTAATTAAATTGGATCAGTAATTAATAATCTGGCGTTTTCAGTTTTATATTCAGTTACATTCAGTTATGATTTTTATTACGATAGAAATGTCATTTATAATATTCCGATACGTAAGTTTCGTAACAGTTTATCAAATTACCAAATTAACAAATTACGAAATTACCAATTCATCAAATTACTATATTACCAATTTATCAAATTACCAAATTACCAAATTACCAAATTATAAAATTATCAAATTACCAAATAACCAATTTAACAAATTATCAAATTACCAAATTACCAAATTACCAATTTATCAAATTTATTAAAATATCAAATTACCAATTTATCAAATTTATTAAATTATCAAATTACCAATTTGCCAAAGTATCAAATTACCAAATTACCAAATTATGAAATTATTATATTACCAAATTACCAAATTACCAATTTATCAAATTACCAATTTACCGAATTACCAAATTAACAAATAACCAAATATGCACATTACCAAATTACCAATTTATCAAATTTATTAAATTACCAAATTACCGAATCACCAATTTATCAAATTTATTCAATTACCAAATTACCGAATTACCAATTTGCCAAACTATCAAATTACCTAGTTACCAAAAACAAATTATATCACTACAGAAAACCGATTTTGATTTGAAACGGTTCGTTCAAAAAACCGAAAGTAAATTTTGACTTTGAGTAAAATAATCGGAAAAATGAAGAAACATGACTGTATCCGATTTAACTACCGACCTGATGTTTGACCTTCGATTTGTACAGGTTCAGGTACTATCAGAACGTGTGCACCTTGGGCTACAGTTCAGCATGGTGGCAATGGGACGATTGGGAAAAGAACATCGACTGGATGGCCCTTAATGGGATCAATTTGGCTCTTGCTTTTAACGGGCAGGAGGCTATCTGGCAGAGGGTGTATCTTCAATTGAATTTCACTCGAGACGAGATTAACCAGCACTTTGGCGGACCTGCGTTTTTGCCTTGGTAAAAAGACACCTATTTACGTTTTGCTGCCACAAATCAGGGAACATTACTTGCAGATCATTTGTTTCGATAGGATAACGAGTGTTATATCGACTCGGTTGATAAGATACTAGTTATTTGCTGTCTATCGGTGATTGCATCTCGTTGAACCAGATTATCTTCGAGTTACACATGCGATAAACATCTATTACTAATTGTATTTTGTAAGCGATATCGTAACTGACGAATTAAAGGTCGAGAACTTATGTAAACGAAAGTTTAGATCGAGTTTGCTGATTTTCCCCAGGTTTACATAAATCTTAGCTGGAGATGGTGTTACTAGAAGTGAACACCTCTTTTCTACCCAATAAGATTTACATCAGTTTCTTCTTATCGATACTTTTTCTGTTTGATCACCTTTTAGTCGCCTCTTACGACAAGCAGGGGTTACTGTGGGTGTATTCTGTCTCCCGTCCCCACAGGGAGAAGTTTAGATTGTTTATAAGATACGATAACAGCTTTCGTTTTAATTCAGTATTATCTACAATTTGTGAGTTAAACTCTAGATGAACTGTAGGAAAACTTAAGGGAACCTAGAAGATTTTAGGGAATTTTAAGAAAGTTTTTAGGGAATCCTATGGATTCTAGGAATAATGTTATCAAGTATTAGAAAGTTGTATGAAACGCAAGGAAACCCTAGTGTGGAGGTGTAGGTGATTCTAGGGAATTTTAGAAAACTTCACCGAGGTGTAGGATAGTCTAGGAAACTCTAGCAAGTATTTAGGAAATCTTAGAGCGAATCCTAGGAATTTCTAGGATACCTTAGCTAGGTTTAGGTTACCCTAGGTAACCCTAGCGAGTGGTTGGGGGATCTTAGCCAATCCTAGGGAATTCTAGGAAACCGTAGCGAGCTACGGGGAAGTCTAGGATATCATAGCGAGTGATTAGAAAATTCTAGAGAGTTCTATGGAACCTTATATAACTCTACAGAATCCTAAAGAATCCTAGGGAATCCTAGGAAATTCTAAGATACCTTAGCTTGGTCTAGGTTACCCTAGGGAACCCTAGCGAGTGGTTGGGGTATCCTAACCAATCCTAGGGAATTCTAGGAAACCGTAGCGAGCTATGGAAAAGTCTAGGATATTACAGCAAGCGATTAGAAAATCCTAGAGAATTCCATGGAACCTTATTGAACTCTAGGCAATCCTAGGGAATCCTAATGATTGTTTGGGAGATCCTAGCCAATCCTAGGAAATTCTAGGGAACCGTAGCGAGCTATGGAAAATTCTAGGGTATCCTAGCAAGCGATTAGAAAATCCTAGAGAGTTCCATGGAACCTTATTGAACTCTAGGCAATCCTAGGGAATCCTAATGATTGTTTAGGAGATCCTAGCCAATCCTAGGAAATTCTAGGATATCGTAGCGAGCTATGGAAAATCCTAGGGTATTTTGGCAAGGGATTAGAAAATCCTAGAGAGTTCCATGGAACCTTATTGAACTCTAGGCAATCCTAGGGAATCCTAATGAGTGTTTAGGAGATCATAACCAATCCTAGGGAATTATAGAATACCTATCTATATCTAGCAAACGGTTAGAACATCCTAAAGACTTCTATGAAACCTTATCGAACTTTAGCGAATCCTAGAGAACCCTAGCGAATTCTATACAACCACAGTGATTTTTCGGAAATCCTAGACATCCAACAGCTGCCTCAAACAATCGGATAGAGTCTAATCGAACATAAAATTCATCGAAACAACTTTTTAATTATTCATAGAATCTTACAATTATTTTAAATGATTAGAATTCTAACAATTTACCCTTTAGGTCTCGAATGGGCAACATTCGTGGTTTCGGTGGTCCATTAAGCTCCTACTGGCACGAGGAATCGATTCGTCTGCAGCATCGAATCCTTCAAAGGATGAGGAACCTAGGAATAATTCCTGTTCTACCAGCGTTCGCAGGACACGTGCCCAGATCGTTTCCCAGATTATTCCCAAAAGCGAACGTCACCAAGATTGCCAGTTGGAACAATTTCTCCGATAAATATTGTTGGTAAGACAGGTCGATCGATCATTTCCAATCCAGATAAGTTATCAAAATATCAGGATAAAGCAAACTTTTTCTTCCACACCGTCCGACTCGATAGTAGGAATATTTGAAACGTAATTAATCCTTTTACAGCCCTTATCTGCTGACACCCACGGACCCACTGTTTCAGAAAATCGGACAACTGTTTCTGCGAACCGTAAGTGAGATTGCAAAACGTGTCAAGTATGTCTTTTTTTTTTTCTTTTACGTTTACAGTTCGTATTTTCTAGTACATCGAGGAGTTTGGCACCGATCATGTGTACAATTGCGACACATTCAACGAAAACGAGCCTCATACCAGCGAACTGAGGTTTCTTAAAAGCGTGGGGCATTCGATTTTCACGGCTATGAACACCGTCGATTCGCAAGCCATATGGTAATGCTCTAATTCAAACTTTTGAGGCACACGACTTTAACCCTTTTAGTGCCAACGACGATATACCGTTCTGCATTTATCATCATTTGACGGTTGATTTTTGGTACCTGCTACTTTGATGTTTAACTCTTTGCACTCGAAGCATTTTTCGACGTAATTGGGTGTAATCTAATTTTCCAGCTACGTTTCCAGAAACCAAAGACACTGTGTCGGAAGAAAGGTGTTGGAAATATTTGAGAATCTGTTGAATTTTATTCCCTTCTTGAATTTTACTGAAATTTCGCATTTTAGATATTATGATATATTACATATTACATATTACATATTATGATTCTTTGGCTCACTTCCAAGTAGTGACTGTTAACAGCAAAGTGAGTAATTTTGCAGTGTATTTAAAATGAAATCCTCAAATTAATTCTATTCAGATTTTCTTTTGTCGCCACTAAAAGGGTTAAAGGAAAGAAAAAGAAAATATACCGATCGAATCGAGTGACCTCCTCATTTTCGACATCGGTTAAAAATAAAAACCCAAGTTGCAGAGAATTAAAAAACAAAAAAGAAAAATGTTCATTTCAATCATTTAACATAAAATATTACTCAGAATGAGTAATTTCAATTTTTCGTGGTGGATTAAAATATATCTCACCGTGGATAAAAAGCTAAGAAAATGGTGGGACATTTTTTAACCCACCTAATTCGTTGTTCGAAGGTTGATGCAAGGATGGTTGTTCTTCCACGATTTGGTGTACTGGACAGAGCCCAGGGTCGAAGCTTTCTTGACCTCGGTCCCGATGGTGAGACACCGAATAAAACGAGAAAGAATAGTGTATAACAACTGACTGGAAATTCTTTCTTACTTTAGGGAAAGATGATAGTGTTGGACCTTCAATCAGAACAATTTCCCCAATACACCAGATTGAAATCGTATTATGGACAACCGTTCATCTGGTGCATGTTGCACAATTTCGGTGGCACCCTTGGAATGTTTGGCTCGGCCCAAATAATCAATCGCGTGAGTTTATCTCGTAATAAGTACGGGATTCTTGAAAGAAAAATTGCAAAACACGGGAACTGAAATCGTGTAAAGTTTGTAAAATTAAATTCTGTTCATTTGACGGAAAGATTAAGATATTTGCAGCGAGCAAAGTGTGTTAAATAAAATGATGTATTTTACAGCGAGTTTTCGAAGGAAGAAACATGAAGAATAGCACGATGATTGGAACGGGTTTAACGCCAGAGGGTATCAATCAAAATTACGTTATCTACGAGTTGATGAACGAGATGGCTTATCGTCGAGAACCAGTCAATTTAGATAAATGGTAAAATGATATATTCTAACTAAAACGTTTTCTTATAAATTTCTCGATTTTTAATATTATTTTCAATCGAATTATAATCGATTTCAGGTTTGAGGATTATGCTAGTCGAAGGTACGGCGCATGGAACGAGTACGCAACAGCGGCATGGAAGAATTTAGGAAAGACGGTGTACAATTTTGCTGGTTCCCGAAAAATTCGTGGCAAATACGTGATTAGTAGACGGCCAAGTTTGTCGCTTGCACCATGGGTCGGTAAAATCTTGATGATCTTTCGAATGTGGGGCTGATATTTGTAGAATCTTATTTGTACAATGATTTTTTTTAATGAATTATTTGTCCAACTGTTGTGTAGTCATGGTACAAACGCGAGGCATTATACGATACGTGGGAGTTGTTTCTTCGAGCTAGACACGGAAGACAGAACAATACCCTGTACAGACACGACGTGGTCGATTTGACCAGACAGGTGCTTCAATTGAAGGCTGACGAAATCTATCCTGTCATGATGGGCTGGTACAATAAGAAGCAAATCAACGCATTTAAGTGAGTGCAAAGTTTAACCGAATTACCAAATTACTAAAGTATTAAGTTATCAAATTAGCAAATTATTAAATTATCAAATTACCAAATTATCAAATAACCAAATTAACAAATTTCCAAATTACTGAACTACACACAACATCAACTACCAAGTTATCAAATTACCAAGTTACCGAAGTACCAAATTACCAAGTTACCAAGTTACCGAATTACCAAATTACCAAATTACCAAATTATCGAATTACCAACTACCGAATTATCAAATTACCAAATTACTTAATTACCAAATTACCAAATTACATAATTACCGAATTACCAAATTACCAAATTTCTAAATTACCAAATTACCAAATTACCAATTTGCCAAATTATCAACTATCAAGTTCTAAAGTTACCAAGTTACCAAAATAACAAATTACTAAATTACCAAATTACCAAGATACCAAATTACCAAGATACCAAATTACCAAGATACCAAATTACCAAGATACCAAATTACCAAGATACCAAATTACCAAGATACCAAATTACCAAGATACCAAATTACCAAGATACCAAATTACCAAGATACCAAATTACCAAGATACCAAATTACCAAAATACTAAATTACCAAATTACCAAGATACCAAGATACCAAGTTACCAAAATAACAAAATACCAAATTACCAAATTACCAAATTACCAAAATACCAAAATACCAAATTACCATATTACTATATTACTATATTACTATGCTACAATACGTATACCACGTACATTATAATATTAAAAAACTCCACTACCAACCATACTATTCGCTAATTGCAAAATTGTTCCCCCACCCCTACAGATCTTCTTCTAATAAACTTTTGGAATTATTCGACGACTTGGAATTAATATTAGCATCCGGAAGGAACTTCCTTTTGGGCCGATGGATAGATGCAGCGAAAAGTTGGGCCGTTAACGACGAAGAACTAAGTTTATACGAATATAATGCCAAAAATCAGATAACTCTTTGGGGACCAAGAGGGGAGATAAGGGACTACGCGAATAAACAATGGTCCGGCATTGTTTCGGATTATTTCAAACCACGTTGGGCCATTTTTCTCAATAGTCTCGAAAGCGTTCTGGTTAATAGAACGCTGTTGAATGTAACGAGAATTAACGAGAGGATATTCAACGAGGTGGAGAAACCGTTCACGTTCTCCACAAAACTTTATCCAACGGAAGAGATAGGTAATTAATTTCAAAATTAATATTCTGCCACTATATTTCTTCTCATTTTCATGTACAAAGCTACAAATATTCGATATTGTTTATTTTTGAAATTCTGGAGTATACAGTTTTCTTTGATTGCAACTTTTCGATAGCTGATTAAACATATTTTTACAATTTTGAAATTTAAAGTTCTTTGATATTAAACTTCGGCTAATTTGTTTATTGCAGGAGACTGTGTCGAAATAGCTGTGAAACTTTTATCAAAATGGCACAAACCTTTGAACAGTATACTAGGTATTAACGGTAGAAGCGAAAGTGAAAAGATATAATTGATACCATGCACAGTGGTAACAAACGATTTTAAAAATTGTCTATTATAAAATTAAAATACTGAAACAAACGAGAAAAGTACAACTTTAACAAAGTTATTATATTTGAAGGAATATTAACCCCTCCATTTATCTTTCTCCATTTTGGAAGCTTTATATGATAGAAAAAGCGACAAACTGTTTATACGTAAAGATTTCCAAGTCAAAATCTCTATATTTATCCAAAAAATTTTCAACAATACAAAATTTTTTAAAATTGTACTACCAGCGCTATCTATTCGAAAAGTGGTGAAACTTGTCGATAATTGACGTAAATCTGCCTTACCTACAATGATTATTTTTTAATGAAAATAAATTTATTGATATTTTCTCGTACTTCAATCATTCTAACGCTTCTGATTTACACCGATTATCGATGTATAAAGTCTGATTCATCCTAGACGACCGAAGTATTGAAATATTGCAGATAAAACATAGGAATTTTATACAGCTTTGCCCACTGAGCTCTTTTTTTTTATATCAATTCTAGCATTCCTGGCTAATCAAAATACCATTGTTCTAATAAAATAAGGCTCGTAGAATGTTATGCTAGCCTCAGCGATGCTCACAAATCGCTATTTTTTCGAAAAAACGCAATTATCTATTTTATTAATTCATTGGTTTGGCCGTTAGATGGCGATGTGTGTACCCGCTGAACGCTATTTTTTCAAATATCAATTCTAGCATTCCCAGCTAATCAAAATACCATTATTCTAATGAAATAAGGCTCGTAGAATGCAACACCAGTCTCAGCAATGCTTAAAAGTCTCTAATTTCTCGAAAAAACGCGATATTTTGTTTCGTTAGTTTCAGCGGCTACCGCTAATGGCGCTGTATTAAAGCGCGCGCAAATTTGAAATCAAACTTCACCTTGCAAAGAAACTAGTTCTACTTTCTCTTTTATTATTCAACGTAACAACACATTTTCTTCTCTACGTAACTTTATGAATCTTATACAAATGTTAAAAACCACAGCAAAATCAAAAGATTTTATTTTAAAATTGTGTTCAGTTCTGAAAGTGTTTCTTATTGTCATGCATCTTACGGGCGGACATTTTCAACCACATTCCCCGTATTTACCAAACAAGGGCAATAATTTAAACACGTACCAATTACTTTGTAAAGATCATATTATTATTGATAAAAGGGCACTCTACAATCATCGAATAAAATTACAGAATGGAAACAACAACAGGATAAACGTGACGGTAGAGGGAAGATGGGTTACAAGTTAATCTTGGAATTCATAAAAATGTAAATTAGTTACATATATTACACGATTTGTGTACGATGTACGATCAAGATAATTGTACCCTAAATGACCCGTCTGAATTTTAGAAATTTCAAGATTTACGAAGCTTGAAACTGGTACGGTATGTTGAGAAATTAATATTGGGTACAATTGTCTTAGTTTTCGAATGAAAGAAATATATTAGGAGTGCGCGAAAGTTTTTTCATAATTATATTAATATAATTCAACGCATCAGATTCAAATATGAAAAATATATTAATAAAACTGATGGCACTACTGGCGTAGTATTACGTTAAAGTAATTACCAACTTAACAATTAGTAATTCGAATACTAGTGCCCAATTAAGAATATAACTCTTGGTAATATTTCGAATTACTGCAATATTTGAACGTACTGCAGAGAAAGACAATTAATCACAGTCGTAAAAATATTATTAGAGACGTTAACAAATATGAAATTAGAAACTATAGATGCAAACTTTCGCGTGTTCTCAATATACCGATGAAAATAAAAAGTACTCTTCGCTCTCGATTAACAAATATGGCAGTATAGACGATCAAAACGGAACCTTATTCGACTAATCGGCTGCCTTTCGTTCGATGTCAAAACAAGGAAACGATATTACACTCGTCCATTGGTTTGATTGTCGAGAAAACGAATTCGCGATTCGACAGCTCGAGCCTGGATTTAGATTTAAACATTTTTTGGTCGTCCGATTACGAGTCCGTGTCGATGTCTTCTCTATTAATCGTTCGATGGACCCTCGATTGATCAATCTATCGTCGGACTACAAAGTGTCCTATTCAAGATTTATCCACCGAACTCTGATTCCATTATATAATATCTCTCCCGCGGAAGATTAATTGCTTAATTTAAGGCAAACTGGCTGTACAAGAATATATGTATATAAGTAAATGTAAGGAATTCTGATATTTTCGAGATTGCAAATATATGCAAATCAGAACAAGAAAAAAAAATTTGATCTACGATTTTTCATTAATTCTGACCAACCGTGAAAGTAAAGTTTGCCATGTATGTAATGAGATAGAATATTTAACAGGTTGACTGGCACAGTGAAAACAGACGTACGGTAGTCGGACACGACAATCGATTAATTTTCAAATTTAACCCTTTGCGCTCGAGCGACGCCTCTGCAGCGTCATATATAATTTACCAGAATATTTGAATATGGAAAGTTAACGAAAGAAATAAAACTAAATGTATTTTCGAGCGTTCGTAGCACTTTCCCATTGAAACGATGCTTTTGGATTTTGGAAGCTTTACTGGAAGGTTTGAATATGCTTCGAGTGCAAATGGTTAACCTTTCAATTCGACAGCTAGCATTATCGCGGTTAACTTCGTCGCTTCTTTTGTTAACCCCTTGAACTACGATTTAACTCGGAAGAAGCCGTGACCAAGCGGAGCGCCCGAGTGCTCGTGGAAACAGCCGAAGCGGCGGAGACCGAGTTTCGATTTGTAATACCACGAAAATGTCTCGTAGGTAGCACGTCGCCTGGATTGGGACACAAGATCCCATTCGAAACGTTCATACTTGGCCCGAGATTAAGACCACGAGTTCCACTCGTAATAATTCATGTTTGGCTCGAAATGTCGGTTACGAGTCAGACTCGTGATAATCAAGTTTGGACTAAAATTTTCATCACGAGTCAAACTCGCCAAAATAGTGCAAGGGGTTAATTATATTTGACTGTACAAAATTTCGTACACCGGTGATCACCGTGGCAGCCAACGTTTATTTGGAAAGTATAAATATAAATTTTACACTAAATTAATCACAAATTATGTGATATCTCATTTTTTTTTTTTTTTTTTTAATGGACTTACACCTCTTTCAAAATAAACGGTCCATATAAGAATGAAATTTGACACTGTCGCCAATTACCGCCGAATACTTAATTATTGAATTGAAACTGGGTTGTAAATCGATGAAATTGATGGATCAATCGAGAGCCGCGTCGATTTACGCACGAAATTCACGAGACTGCGAGTAGGATAAATTGAAGGAACGGTGCGCATCTAATACGAGGTAAAAAATATCTTGTGCATTTGGTAATAGTATTCGGTAACGTGTGAGAAAACACACCTATCGCTATCGTACAATGGTGCATTAATCGTGGACACGAATGATTTCGAACACCTTCATCCACGAGTACAGACTCCGCAACATACATACATACTTCTGGAGATATGTACGTAATATTTATTTGTATCTCTTTCTTCGATTCGCGAATAGAAATCAAAGAAACTTCAATTTTCGAGTCATGAAAATTTAAACTTGCTAGCATTTGAATAAATATTGGGTTGTGTCATAATTAATTGTCATTTTTGCGCATGAACTTTATTAGTCTTCTAAGACAGTTACAGATTGGGATGTTCCCATTTTATCTGGCAATTCTCTGGTCGTTTGCCGTGGGTTTTCTTCCACCAATACCTTTAGAGCACGGTCATCTGTATCGGTTGATCGTTCAGGTTTAGGTTCGATAACGTAACATATCTTTTTTGCGGTATTGGCCGGATTATTATCATTTTGTAACTCCCATGACATTACACGCCGAATAAAATGTAAAGAAAAGATTCAGCCGCGCTTTATTAGCTCAGCGTGCCCCATAATCGATATTACATCGATGCTCAACGAAGGAGATCGAAATATAGAGAACACGTGTGAAAAGGTTAAAGCGACATAATAAAACAAAAACAGAATCATAGACCTAGGAGGAATTGAGGAGTCTATCATCTCTTTCGTTTAGGTAATTAAGAAACCGTTTTGTACATTTCACATCATACGCCAAATAATAACCTCTTTCTTTTAGATTTTAGAGCAACACGCTTTTGTCAATTTCCTGGAAAGTCCTCAACGTCACCTATTGTCTTATATGTTGTAATATGACTTCTCCATTTCGACTATCGAGAAAATTCAAATTGTAATCAACCCGCACTCGCTAGCTGTTGCTTCTAACCTGTTTAAGCCTTAGAAATAAAGGACCCAGCACGGTGACAGAGGACTGCAGGGAAAGTTTGTGACCCAGTACCGGCAGCGGCAATTACTTATGACTCATCCCAATAATTTAACGAGGAAAGAAAACTGTAAAGTTGATAAATTTAACCCCTTGCCGTGCTATTATTTTAATAGATGCGTCAGACATGGATAAATATTGCTTGCCACGGTATTAAAACAAAGCAGGAAAATTAAAATGTTACGTACAATTGACGTTTAACGATAGTTTCTTATCTCGATATTAGTTGGATTTATATTTAAAAGTCAACTGTACTGACAGTACCAGTCAGATTTGCAACATTTCAGCTACAAAATGCGTCACGAGTCAAACTCGTCGAAGCACGGTAAGGGGTTTTAATTAACGATCTAATGTATGCGCGACAAAGTGTCAACCCTGATAATTACCCGTAAATCTGTGCAAATTCCGAAGGAGTTCGTGAGGTCGGGACGTGATATGATCGTCGAACGTATCGACGTATTATATCGATTAATATTCAATACGCGTTTCTGGTCCCCCGGATATACGATTAAGGTCCAACGAAATCACGAAGCTAACATTTTGGTTAACGTTCCCTTGGTCGCGTGCTTCGCACTGAACAATTCTATGGAAATGTTTATTTTACTCCTCTATTAATATTAACCCTTTGATTGATATTTTTTTTTTTAACTCCAATTAAAGCTAGAGTAAAAATTAAAGCTGCTTGAAATCTTACAATTCACTGACCGTATATACACGTCTTTCGTTTAATATTAATATGGGCGAGGAAGCGTATATACACGTTACTAATTTTTTATTAAACGCGCAAAACAGTATATAATATATACGACTTTAGCTTTTTATCAATAGACGCGTAAAGTCGTATATACACGTTTCCAAATTATATCAGTAGACGCGTAAAGTCGTATATATACGTTTCCAAATTATATCAGTAGACGCGTAAATTCGTATATATACGTTTCCAAATTATATCAGTAGACGCGTAAAGTCGTACATATACGTTTCCAAATTATATCAGTAGACGCTTAAAGTCGTATATATCCGTTTCCAAATTATATCAGTGGACGCGTAAATTTCTATATATACGTTTCCAAATTATATTAGTAGACGCGTATAGTCGTATATATACGCCTTTAGCAATCAAAGGGTTAATTACGCTAATCTATGTACACGACACTCGATTCCTCGGTGGCTTCGTTTCGTTTCATTCGAAAAAGACGATCATTCATTTTTGTCACGGGACAGCAGCATTTTTAATATAAATAATATTAAATACGAAAGAGTCAACTGAAAAAACTTTGCTTTCAATTGATTATTTTAATTAAAAAATATTTTATCTTCAGCTGTTGATAAAAATAATTTCCACAGCGTACGAAAGGGTTGATTAAGCGACTGTAATGAACGATTGCAAAGATTTTTAGTTTCGTTCAAGTTCTTTTTTATACGATGCTTGTTGAAACGTTTTCAGCCGATGGAATAAAATTCATATCCGACGAACGGTGTGTTATTGTATTTTCTTCGAGTTTCAACATCAACAAGCATTCTCCGTTGTGCTTTTAACTGGAACAAAGCTTCCTTTGTTCAAACAATCCCGCAAACAGGGAAGCGAATTAAGATGAGCTTGTTACGATGCAACGGTAAACTTTCTTGGAAATTGGCTAGCGAATGTATTCTGGAAATTTCTGTACATTGCCGTTTGTTCGTTTGCAATTTTCTTGCGAATTCGATGATCGTCTTTGTCGAACCTTCTGGACCGCTTGAAAACGTATGTACATCGAAACAAGTATAATTTTCTGGAAATTTCATTGAAACTCTCGAATCGTTCGAACCTTTATCGTTGCAGTTGATAAAACTTGAAACGTTACAAACATTCGGATACAGAAATCGGACGAACTATAATTACAATAAGAAACGATCGAATCCTGTTTCCGTCGTTCCAAACTAGACTTCGTCTCTAACTTTCCACGAAACAAAGAGCCTTTGATGTTTTCGATATTTTCATCGGTGAAAGATACAATGTTTTTGAAAAATAAATAAAGCTTCTTTTTACATTCAATATTGTTTACCGTCCTCGTGAAATTGAACGAGAAAAATGAGTTCCGTCTGGATCAGAAATGAAACGAAACGTGTAGGTTGTTTTTTTTAAAAGTGAAAGGATGTTCCGAATTCGTTTGATTTTTTACGACAAAGATTGGAACGATTGTTAAATGAAAATCGACAGAATATGCTGAATGTAAAATCAGAAAAATATGCTTCGATAACATCACAGAGAAACGAATATATTGAAAAATATTTATTACGCAAACGACGTCGTTGTTTCAACGAGGCTTCGTTTTTGTTAAGCCTCTTTAGTTTCACGAATTATTCGCTAAAGTGCATATCAAATACAGCTAGGATCTTTCGATCGCTAAATATCGCTATTTTACGCTAAAATTCGTAAGTAAAACGCCGTTCCAGAAACGTCAGCCGACTTTCTAGCTTCGTGTTAATCCTTTCAAACTTTGTCCTTCGAGAAAATCTCGAAGAAACGAATAATTTCGATCATCGGGGTAATTACAATTAAACTGAAATTTGTAACCCTTGGACGGGGAGCTTTAAAATGTTACCTTTAATGAGATAAATAAATCTAAATTAATAATATTACAATGCTGGATCGCTGAAATATTTAATTTCAGGCTCTGTTTTATTTCTGTATTATAAATTTTAGATTATTGTTCCATGCAATCCTTAGATTTCGAATTGTTTATATTTCCAAATATTATTTCAATGAAATAAGGAAATTTCAATCTTTGGAAAATAATATTTCCCGCTTTGTCCAAATAATAATACATTAAAATTCCAATTAAGATACATTGCCGATTCCAATCTTGAATTCTGAAGTAACTGGAATTATTATATTTTATAAATAGAAAAATCTAGAAGCAGCGATTCATAATTTTTATTCGTATTTAAAATTATACGAGGTATGAAAGAATTAACTAAGACGATTAAAAGTGTCGTTGTCCTATTTAAATCGTCCTTAAAATGTACATTAAGTGACTTTTTTTACACTTGTTTCTCGTTTCCATTGACAGTCTGCACTACTGTCTCCATAATCGTTTTACTGAAACAATTTCGATCGAAACTTGTTACTTTTAACGAATTCGTTACTTTTCGAGTTTCAGGAATCCTGAGTGTACCTGCTGACGCGTTTAAGACGTATTCTCAACGAACAATCAGATCATTTATCGGCTACAAAGTAATAGCCGGCGGACACGCAGCTGAAAAAATCATTTGTCACATTCTTTTTTTTTTCTTCAAACGAACAAACGTTTTTATCGATGCATTAATCGATCGACAACAAACCTGTGCACTTTTTTTCTTTACACATAGTATAAAAATTCATGTACAATCGTGCTCTAAAAATATTCTACAACAACGTTACGAGTAATATTCGAAATTAACAACATTACGAGACAATTCAATTCATTTTCTGTATGAAAATAAGATTGAATAAATCAGATGTTTTTAAATGAAAATAGGATTTTTCGTTTCATTTTCGATTGGTACTTCAATGCTTGACCATTTTGATAAATCATCGAATATGAATTCGGCTCATACCGTGTTTCGTCAACCTACGGTTGCTCGTGCTACCTTTCGGGGTCATCCGAGTTCATCAACGGTATCACCGTTTCTCGATCTCCACCTCTTGATTGGACGCCTCTGTGACCGGGGGTAGAGGACTGTCTATGGATATTTGTCTGAAAATATTTTGGAGAAATAGATTACAGCATCCTGGATCGTAGAGCTCTTGGTTAGAGCACTTTGGATGGTAGCTTTTTGGATTACAGCACCCTAGGTTCTAACACCTAGGATGTTAACATCCTACAGTAAAGCACTCTAAATACTAGGTTATAATATTTTAGGCTCTGGGATTCTAAGTTTTAACACCCTACGCCCTAGCACCCTTGATTGTAGCATCCTAGGCTATAGCACCCTAGGTTCTAGCACTCTTGGTTGTAGCATCCTGAATTAAAGCATCTTAAGTTATAACATTATAGGCTCTAGGATTCTAAGTTACAGCATCCTAGGTTCTACCATTCTTGGTTATAGCACCCTAGATTATAGCATCCTAAGCGATAGCACCCTGGAATATAGCACCCTAGGTTCTAGCTCTCTAGGTTATAACATTCTAGGCTCAAGGCCCCTAAGTTATAGCATTCTGGATTATAGCACCTTAGGTTCTAGCACTCTTGGTTGTAGAATCCCGGATTAAAGCACCCTAAGTTATAGCATACTAGGTCATACCATTCTAGGCTATAGGATTCAAAGTTATAGCATTCTAGGTTTTTGTTTCCTAGTTTATAGCGTTCTAGACTCTAGTATCCAACGCTATCGCACCCTAAATCATGCTACCTCTAGAGTATATTCTACAGTATACAACAATATCCTAATAAGCTATAGAAACCCGAATAAAATAACTCTATTATTAATCTTTCTTCATCGTTTCGATCTACGTCTTTACGTAAACAGCTTCGTTGTCAGATTCGTGGACAATGGAAGCAATTAATAATAATAATAAGGATTTTCAATTGAATCCTTTTCTCCTAAGTGAATCGGCTTTCTATCCCATTTGTAGATTCTATTTCCTCTCGTACATGTTCGGGCGTCAATCAAGTCGATATTAACATCGACGGACGTAATTAAATCCTGTAGAATCAACGGTTCAAAAGATTGTTTACCTGCCGTTCGTTTGCCAATCGTAAGAATCCGGGGCGGAATTGCTTCTGCCTGTTCTTTGGAATCGTTCTGTCTTCGAGTTTCTGATCCTATCTCTCGACGCGATGCTCCTGTCCGTTCTTCCCGACGGAGATAATTCGATGCTATCCGCCGTGGTATCGACGCACGTCGTTTTCCCGCTCTTCTTCGACAGAAAGGGATTCTGCGAATCGACAAAATAATCCGTCGTTCGATCATTAAAACGATACGACTTTGATCGGATAATTCGACGGGTGGGTAAACTGAAAACCGTAAGGGTATTGAAAAATTCTCTTAGTTAAGAGTTGTCTATTTTTTGAAACTACCTCCTATAACGTATCGTAATTAGGCGAAAATGTTCAAAATCTATTCCACGATTTCCCATTTCAAATTTACTATAAACAAGGAATTTTCAAGAGTACAATCACGTGCAACTTCGACTTCCCTTCTCAAACGATTGTCAAAGGTACAGTCACGGGCAACGTAGACTTTCAAAGTCTTCCACTTCTACCGGCGCCTTACAGTCACTCGATAAATATGCTCATCTTGTATTATAAGCACCTGTGAGTAATTTCAAATTACGAATAGAAAAAAAGGTATCGCAACGAAATGATTAATACCTTATAACTTAAATTCGTATTTTTCCGAAGCAATAAGCAATAAACGAATCTTGACAAATGTACACGTTCGATCCGAACGAAAATCACGCAATCTCTATAAAAAGGAAAATGAAGCTGGAGAACGCGGGGGGAGGGGGGGGGGGGGGGGATGATGGTTTGAGGTTTATGACGCCACGAGCTACGGCATTATTGCCGTGTTTACGGAGCCGTCAACCTTCCTTGAACTCGACTGATATTGACTGGCTGCTCATCAAATAATAAGGCCAGAGACGTGGCGCCATGTCGAGAGCAAGAGGCAGCTTTTCCACGCAATCGGATCATCTACGAGAGTGTGCTGGCCACGTCACAAACAGAGAAACGGAGGCTTGACCTTTCGTTGATGGAACGATGGATCAAATATCGGGTCGCGATTGGAATTCAATGGTCGCGGACACCATGGTGCGATGATATTGCTACCAATTACGTGAAACTCTTACCAGGAAAAAGTTCAGTTAATTTTGCAAATGACATCGATCACCAATCGAGATGAAACTTGATAAAAATCGTGGCGCGAGGAGATATTGAAAATATGAGATTTCAACTTTGAGAAATTGCGATAATTTGAAATTCGGGTAATTTGATATTTGGATAGTTTAAAGTTAGAATTTGGTTAACTTAGAATTCGGCTAATTTCAAATTTGGATACACTTCCGATTAGAATAATTGGATTTAGAATAGGAAGAATAATTAAGATTTAATTAAAAATTAGGGATTCATCTTTCGAGCGAAGTAGGAACGAAGTCAGGGTTTCTTTTATCGCTTAATTTTCAGTTGGAAAGGTTTGTTCAATGGACGAACATTCTGCCAGCTATTCAGGGAATCAAGAATCAAGTGGATTTTTACAGTTGGCTTCACTTTATCATCGCCGCTAACGTAACTTCCCCTTTTCACTGCCTCGACAGACGATAAAAGATGAACAATCCTGTGAGAATATAAGAGCTCGTCGTCTCTCCTTTTCCGGTGCAATTGTATCACAACGATAACTATTGTTCCCTTAATGTTCCTCGAAATTAGAGAGAATCCTGGGAACGTTTCTATAAAACTTTCAAGATGCGAAAGGATCTTTAACGACTTCGAATATTAAACTCACAAATAAGGAATAACGTTCGTTAGTTTCAGAGAAATGTCGTGGTTAAGTTATCAAAATGTGTACTAAAGGGTATGGTACATGTTGGAAAACTAATGGGTGAACGAACCCAACAAGAGTGGTCTTAGTATAGAGCCTGTATTGGCCTACATTTTCTAAATGGAAGGTATACGGTAACCAAGATTCGATTTGTTGGGTTCCTCTACTGGTAAGCTTTAAAATGATGTAAGGCACTCCATGATGGCATCCTACACTCTACATATCATACACTCTACACCCTAAATTTTCTATACTATTCCCTGTACCTTACATACGTTACACATTACCCTCCCATGCTCTTGCTTCAATGTACCATAACACAATCCACCCAAATTTAACCCCATGTTAACCTATATCTTCTAAATGGTATATTCACAGCATTCGACCACCCCTATTCTTCGGTTTCTCCGCTTATAAGCACTGTAACTGTATAAACCCACCAGCAGTGCCCTGTGGTAAAATAAAATAATCGTCCAAAATTAGGGGGTAGACGAATTACAGTTACAGGATTATTAATTAAAGCGGTCAGTATCGTAAAAATGTCATCAAAGACCCAGCAGCTTAGGAATTCTCGACGAGCCAGCCAGGGATTTAATCCACGGTTCATCGAATACCGATAATTGCCGTTCGGAAATTCGTGGTCAATATTGGAACCGACTTCGATTCATTTCGAAGAAACATTTAAACGTCTTACTTGAAAGCTGTGCTGCTTCAGCATAGTTTTGATGAGGATCAGAGTGTCCAGCTTCGGTATTCTGGTGACGACCCGTTCCACCTCTTCGTCCGTGACCGTGACCGGAAGTCGACAGTTGTCAGCCTCGCTAGGCAATGATTCGACACCGTCGTTGGTCAACCATGGATGTTCTTTCATTTCTGGCAGGGTGATTCTTTCGGCTGGATCTTTGGCCAACATTTTTAAGATCAATCCTTGAAGATTTTCGGACAGGGCAGACTTTTCGGGAAATTTCAATGGTTCCGTGCGAACTGCCGCTTGCACGCCGATTATACTTCCGGCACCGTCCCACGGCACCCTTCCGGTCACCAGGGAGTACAGAGTCACCCCCATCGACCACACGTCGCACAACTGAAACACAGTGACACAAGGATACTTGTTTAATCGTAATAATACAATTTAGGTGTAGGATCTTGGTAACATGGATTACTCAAATTTTACTTAAGACCTTGGTAATGCGGATTACTCAAATTTTACTAATAGACCTTGGTAATGCGGATCACTCAAATTTTACTATAGATTCTCGGAAATATGGATTACTCACATTTTATTTAAGACCTTGGCAATATGGATTACTCAAGTTTTACTGTGAGACCTTGTTCATATTGATTACTCAAATTTTACTATAGAATCTCAGAAATATGGATTGCTCAAGTTTTACTTAAGACCTTGGTAATGTGGAATCTCGAAAACACGGATTACTAAAATTTTACTGTGAGACCTTGTTCATATTGATTACTCAAATTTTACTATAGAATCTCAGAAACATGGATTACTCAAATTTTACTATAGAATCTAAGAAATATGGATTACTCAAATTTTACTATAGAATCTCGGAAATATGGATTATTCAAACTTTATTTAGGACCTTGGCAAGACCTTGTTAATATTGATTACTCAAATTTTACTATAGAATCTCAGAAATATGGATTACTCAAATTTTACAGACCTTGGTAATGTGGATTACTCAAATTTTACTATAGAATCTCCGAAATATTTCTTACTTAAATTTTATTTACCACCCTGGTAATATAAATGACTAAAATACTATTAATCAAATTTCCATGGTACCAGCGAGTAATAAAAATTCAACTATTCCATAATTGAATTGAAATAATATTTAGAACTACTATTGCTGACTTTGGTTACAGCAAAGATGCGTATCTGTTCGATTTACGAGGTGAGCTGCTGAGATCGACAAAAGAAAACGAGCATTAACCCGATTCCTCGAGCGAACAAGTTTCCCTACTTCAAGTTCACCTGCATATTTCACGAGCACGCGAGAAATCGATGTCGGCTAGCGAACGACGCGGCTCGTTTCCGGTGACGCGTTCCGTTTTCTTCGCGTAAGTGTATGTGTGTACCTTGACGTTAAACATTCCCACAAACTTTTCGATAAGAAAGTTGGACTTACTGGTTCACCGATACCATCGATCGACCTTCACCCTATCGACTGCTAAATCGTCTCACGGTTGCGTTAAACAATTTTCAAACTTTCATCCCTTTGCCTTAGAATTCTTTTTCCACGCTAAACGAATATACTAAACGCAGAAATCACTTGTTGGACAATTCTCGAGGCTGTTCAAAGATTGATTTAATCAAACGACTGAAACGTATTAAGGGATCAATGTTCTGTAAATTTTCGAATAATAATTCCAAAGTGAACTGAAATTTTCAGACACCTCTGTTTGTCTAAATATTAATTTTCATTCTGTAGAAAGTTTAAAAGACATTTTTTACATTAATTTGCAATGAGAATCAGGACCTTTGACATTATTCGTAACGACTCTTCGGTATTATAAGTCGCGAAACGAAACTGATTCCAGTCTGAACGAGCGATATCAGGAATAGATTAACTTTTTGATCAACAGCCGGATGCTGTAGCTTATGAATATTAATTCCTGGGTTTTTTACAATATTTTTCGACGCGTATGGTAAAACCATGAAAGGAATTCGTCGACGACATCCATCGTTAACAGCGTTTCGATCAAAACCGACGCTGAATCGTGAAATAAAATGCAAATCGCTCTTTAAGGAATCGAATATTAACGAACCAAAATTTTTTAATATTCCGGACAATTTGACCAAATATTTTTGTTGTTAATTCTTCGCTTATTTGCTTTTGGACGAGGTATCATTACCGGTAACATAAAATTACATTTACGACGAAGAAGTCTAAATGAAATTGAAATAAAATTCAGAAAGCAATTTGACAGAATATTTCATTTAACGTTGTAAAATATCTTCTTATCGCTGCAGACAAAATATTATCGGTAGGTAATGTTACTTACCGTTCCGGAATAATGGGCACCAGGTATGGTTGTTTCGGGTGCCGCGAACGCCGGGGTACCAGCTGGTCCGGATAACAATTCACCGGAAGCTCTCAATTCCGCGCTTACGCCCAGATCGGCGATCTTGATCCGACCATCGCTGTCCACCAACAGGTTGCTCGGTTTTATGTCACGATGGACGATTCTTTGGTAGTGTACTGTGAACAGAATATTTCAAAAACTTCATCAAATATCTGAAAATAATTACGAACAAATGTCTAAATAACTCTATAATCCTAATTAAGAGGTTAGGCCATGTTTTTTGCTTAAAAGGTACCTTAATGTCTTCAAAATGAAATGCCAAGAGATTATGGGTGAGAAAAATCTGTAAGTACTCTAATTTCGAAATTTGACACAGCCCCTCTTGGTTAGCTGCGAGCGTCTTTCACTGTCTGAAGCTGTACAACAAACACGGATCAGCTTGAAGACGCTCAGAAAAGAAACGCAGGAGCAGGACATTAATATGGATTTATTCATTATATCGCATAGTTCTTGTATTGTAAATAATTTTCTGGCGATTTTTTTCTTCAAAAAAACACGCCATTTCTGCAAAAATCAATGTATCAAAAAAATCCTTCAAAAAGAAAAGGCGTCATCGAAGAAATACTGTACAGCCCCTATTTTGACTTCAATCACTACACAAAAATTATTTTTTTAAAGTATATTAGTTGTACAATAAAGGACTGCTTACAGAATTTCGATTAATTCCATCATATTGCTAAAAATAATTCCCAAAATATCCCTACTGTTTCTTGCTCCAGAATGACTTAACCCCTTAAAACCTAATTAACTTCAATCGAAGTTTGCGATGGAAACGTTAGCGTTGTACAAGGATTGTCCGTATTTATGTTGCAAGAATATAATCCTTCTTTGACTTTTAATGGACACTTACGATATTCCACCCCCATCACGACATCACGAAAGTTCTTCCTTGCGGTTTCTTCATCGAGAGGCTTGTCGGTCGGTATCTGAAGAATCTCACCCCTCTGGACAAGTTCGAAAACAAGGTAAAGATTGTCTTCGTCCGGGTCGTCGAGCACCTCTACCAGTTTCACAACATTAGGATGATCCAATTTCTTCAGCAAAGCAATTTCCCTGTAGACCTTCGCCAAAGGGTTCGCGGCACCCTTTCTGCCCGGTGCCATTCTACCGAAGATTCCAGCCTTCTTCATCAATTTCTTCTTGCTGAGTATCTTCATCGCGTAGTGGGTATCGTCCTCCTCGTTGTAAACCAACTTCACGATACCGTAGGAACCCTGTAAAACAACACCGAAACACTATGAACCTTGTAACACAGCGGTTTTTAACCGGGAACCCTAAGTAACGAATTTTCTAAACTAGATATCAGATCGTGCTAATTTTCCTTGGCTTTTCGAAACACAAATGCTCAAAATTTGATACGTCAATTATGGACTACTGCGAATACACCCATGACCGCAACAGAAAATTAATATAAAATCTGGTTCGCGCCAATAAAGGCTCGACACAATAAATCGTGTATACACCGAAACGAATCGTTCGTACGAAAAGAAGAAACGCCATAAATGAATTCGAATGCAATTCCGTGCGACGGAAGTGATTTTTCCGTGCCATTAGTCAGCCAAGTGGCGGTAATTTAATCCTTATAGTTTGAAAAGAACGAATCGAACGACTCTCGGACGGGGATACAAGCGAACAGTTTCTCCTTCTTTTTTCTTTTTTGTCCTTCCAGTTGGAACAAATTCTCGACTTCGTTCCACCACCGAGAAACTTTCAAAGTTAGCCACGTTTCTATCCCCCCCTCACTCGGCCCCTGTTAATTTTCGCGATGTTCTTGCTCGATGAAGTAGTTCCACGTGAACGGAATTCTGCAACGAGTTATCGATCGAAGCGCGTTATCGTGGCGTTGGTTAGCTTCTTGCTCGTGATGCTGAAATTTTAAACGATAGTTCTGGTTGCATATCTCGCAGAACGAAGAACGTGACTTCTAGTTCGTCTACTTTTTTCGACCGTGAACAGGAGCGTGCAAAGAAGAATTAATTCGTTTTGCCGAAGAAACGTTGTAATTTTTAAATTAACTCCCGGACGGCGACGATTCAAATTTAAAATCAGGAGTACCTTTCGTTCGCGTTTAATCAATTTTAGAATATTGTATTTTATACGATACGTGATATCGCTGTGAAATAATTAAAATCCGAGTAATCTAAGTTGGGAACACAAATTTTATTAGCTCAGCGATTTAACGACCTAATTTCAATCGAGGAACTGTTATATATTTGTTTCGTAAATCTGGGTCATAATTGTCCGAGATACCAAAGTATAATAACTTAAATCGTAGACTAATTATATGAAGAATTTTAAGGAATTTTTTAAGCAAGTATTGTAACTTGATCGAGCAATGTAGCATTGAACGATTAAATAAATGTTCAAGGTTTCCAGGTAACTTCTGAACATAAATCGTTCGTACAGATAGGATATGCAAGAAACGGAATAATCGAGCGATAAATGAGTTTTGATGAGAGACAATCGCATCAATCTTTAAACCACAGCTTCGTTTGCTTTATCAGCACAGAACGTTAAGTTTACGGTGCAAAGTGCGTTAAAAACGTGATTCCCTTATCAGGATAATTGTTGCAATTTAGACGACCTCGAGTCCGCGACTAAAATTTGCGATAAAGCACCTTGAAATATTATCATCGATACTGTCACGATTACAATTAATTCTCAAAGTTAAACTTTCAATTCTGTACCTACCATTATGAAAATTTCATTATTCAACGTTTGTCCTTTGTTCCCTTTCGCTAACGATTTAATTTGGGACAGTTAGGTGAATAAGAAAGAAAGGCATTGCTAATTACAGTGTATGAAATGTCATCTTGTGCAAACTGGTGCACAATCAACCGACAAGTTTAATTAATTTTCAGGACAGAACGTTCGACACGTTTCGATCGCGTTCCGCTGTTCAATTTAAACCACGGTTTCGAGCAATTATCATCGAGGTGGGTATCGCAAAATAAAACCTTAAAAGTACCCCGTATACCATCAACTTTGATGGATTGATTCCGAAAAAAAAAAACGGATGATTTGTAATTAAAAAAAAAAAAAGAAAAAAAAAAGAAATGGAAAACTGCGATTGATTTCGCGGATAATTAAAAACGAAACGCGAGAACGGTTTTCGAGAAGCCTTTGTACATAAATACGATGTACACGGCAGGTTGAAAACTAAAATTTTAAAGATATGAAAAAAAAAGACAACTATTTTAAAAAATAACTTTTTCAGGAGAAATGAATTCTTTTTAACAATTCAACACTAATTAGATAAATAATAAACTGAATGGGAATACTATTTAACGTTGGCCACTGCTATTATTATTAGTTATCAAATTTCCAGATAAAAAAAAATAAAAATAAAAAGAAGGCTCAACGTCACCCTACCATGGACGACCCTATAACCGTCGAAGATAAAAATCACCATTCCCATAAAATCATCCCCCACGGAAAGAAACGTAAAACGACATCCCATCTTACCTGGCCAATGTTATCCAGTAGCTTATACTGATTCAGTTGCAAAGCCCCTTGCCTATTATCAATGGAGACCCTTCTGCTCTCCCTGAGGGGTCTCCTCCTGTTCCTGGGCGATCCCTGCGGGCTGCCGTACGGCGAATACGGGCAGTAAGGATAAATGGGTCTCACCGTCACGCTGGACGCGTCCCCGAGGAATCTCTGGCTCGATCCCACCTCTCCCGACGAGCAAATCATCCTGATGGATGAATCGTCAGCTACTTCGGCGGACGCCAACGCTTGGATATCGCTGGACACGCTACCCTTCAACATGGACAAGTTCGTCGATCGACTTGGCGATCTCGAAAACGAATCCCTCGGCTCTTTGGACGTCCGCATTACGTCGTCCTGTTTGCTCATTTGAAAGGATATCCTTCTGTCCAGCTGTAACTCGCCGTCGATCCTGTCCTCGGACTGGGTGGACAGTAATCGATACATTTTGATCGATCTTGGAAGGACATTGAACTGAACGTCCTCGATTTGGACAGATTCATCTTTGATTCGACGTGCTGAAGGTTCATCGATGGATTTCTGTTGTTCGATCGCCTTTGATCGATCTACAGATTGGTCAGGCTTCTCGGAGAGTTTGCCGCTGTTCCGAGAACCCGAGACGGAGGATGATGAAGCGACGAGTCGACGAATCTGTTGATTCGATGTATTTCTCGAGGATGGAGACGTCGAGAGGCGACTGATCGATTCGTTGAGAGAGGACACGTCGAAGACGCTCGATGAAACATCCTGGTGTCTCGATATTGGTAGAACTTCCGGCAGGTCCTTCGATGGAATGCGAGGATCCATTGGGTCTCCCAGAAGACGGCAACGCGTGGATAGTTCATCTGGTGAGAATAGAGAAGATTTTGGTGGAATACGAAGAATAAACTATTGTAAAGCTACCCCGGGGTAGAGTTCGTTAGCACGGGGATTTCGATAGTCGACGAAGACAAGTTATTTCGAAAGTAAACAATCCCGAAGGGCGGCCTCTGTGTGTCTAAGGAAAGTTCTAGTGCACAGGGACCCGGAAGCAGACCTGGAGCAGCGCGTCGTAAGTTAGTCGCGAAATTCAGCGTTTAAATCCGGTAAAAGTCCCGAAGCACAGTGGCCCGGATGCAATTTCCGTGTAGAGTGCTGAAGGTGAACTGTCTTCTACCCATTTTCCGCTCCTTATATACTACTTTGAGCAGCTAGGCCCGCACCAATACCGCGTACCGAGTTTTATGGCTCTAAATACCTGGACCTGCCCGTTTATTAAAATTAAGAGAATATCGCTTTGCTACGTTACACTATTAAATATTTGAAACTATTGGAGTGTAGGTCAGAGGACTTGGGTACTCCAATCGCCATTCTTCTCAAAATGACGAAAACGCCTTTCAACTTAAGGTTATACGGTTAAATATAATTATAGAATTAATGTACCATGACTCACCGGTGCTAACTTGCTTCATCAAATTACACAGGTCGTCCAGGCTTTCCTGCGTGGAGGACAACTGGTCCCTCAGCACCTCCTTCACCTCTTCGATGTTCGGCATCTCGAGTTCTGCGCCGGACACCTTTCTGTGGATCTCCGTGGTAGGCATCCTTTCAGGATCCGCCGTCTCCTCCGTCAGGCTCTCCTCGGCTCTCCCAATGATCACTCTAGAGTTCAGACGTTTGGGTCCTGCGGAGGATCTCCTTCTTTCCTTGAAGAACGAGGACAGGTCTTGCAGAACGTCTACAGACGACGAGTTCCTTCTGTCCTCGTCGAAGGTGCCCAGATTACTCGCGTATCCGCTGCTCTCTCTTCTTGGTCTGATGACCCTGGACGTTCTGGACCTCAGGATCTCCCGGAGGGCGGGCAGTCCTTCTGTCTTCTCCAGAAAGAGGGCGCTATCTTTACGAACCTCGACGATCTCCTGGTCAGAGTTGTCTTCGGGGCTGGACGGTATTCTGGAAGAGTCCTCTCGGTCGTTGGACTGCAGGACAGTGGATTCTTGAAGAAGAGGCAACTCGATGGTCACCTTATCCTCCGAATCGCTCGATCTCTCAATTTCTTGATCTTTCGGACTGTTCGAACTCGGTGACTTCCCGCGGTAGCCTTCGAGAGCGAAATACTTGGACTGTCGTTCGGGAAGGCAAGAATCTTGATCTTTGATCGAGAGATTCGACTCTGCTATCGTCGAACATCGGAATCGAACCGGTTCTTTGGACAAGGCGGTGCCTTTTGCTTTTGCTTCGAGTTTTCGGAACGAAGCGAATTGCTCGGCGGACGTGCTGGAGTCTAATGGAAATACTATGTTCCCGGAAGGGTCCACGGACAGATTCAACGTGTCCCTCGAGTTTGCGGGACTCGTCAACGACTTTGTGATGGACCCTGGTGATTCTTCGTCGATCGCGCTGTGTCTGAAACAAAAAAAACGAACATCTTAAGTCGATAAGATCGATTTGGACTAATTCACATGGTATTTTTAATAGTTCTGGATCACAACTGATCCAGGTCTCGTCGTTCCAAGGGTTGAAATAAAATATTAGCTAAAGATGCCAATCTTCTGTTGGAAGCAGATTCTGTAGACTCTTTTATATGCGCAAGGAAATCGATCGATCAAATGGTAGCCAACGATGTAAATTTCGATTTAGATGTCGATACGTTTTCACGGTTGCACCGATTCGAAAAGGGCTCCGAAAGGTTGGATTTCGGCGAATAACGTCAGAGAAACGGATTGAATTTCCCTCGAAAAACAAACTGGTGAACCTTTTCGAGGCCTCCTACCAGCTTAAACGTCGACATAAACAACGTTTGACATTTAATCGACGTTCGCCACGATTTATTTGACAAAATTATTGATGAAAACCTTAATATTAGTTTTAAATAAATAATATTATACAGGATGTCCCGTAACTACTGTAACATCAGGAAATGGGGGATAGGTGAGACGATTCTGAACAACAATTTCCTTTGCAAAAATGTTGGATTGGGCTTCATTTTTGAATTATTAACGAAAAACACTGACCAATCAGAGTGCGCGTAGAGTGCGCGCTCAACCGTGATAGGGTAGCTTCGAGCCGGGACGTCGGACTAGAACGTATCACGGCTTAACTCTGATTGGTCAGTGTTTTTCGTTAATAATTCAAAAACGAAGCCCCGTCCGACATTTTTGCAAAGGAAATTGTTGTTCAGAATCGTCTCGGCTACCTCCTATTTCCCGATGTTACACTAGTTACGGAACACTCTGTATAGGCGAATCGATAGGTCGAGGAAACGTATTCTGATTCGAAACGGAAGTAATCCGGGATGAGAACAAGTTGACCAGGTAGAATCCCGATTTTTCAACGAGCACGATAAGGGTCCGATTTGACTTGGAAATAACGCTTGCAACGCGGATCAATTGTTCGGCCAAAAGTAGGCCAATGAATACGACTGGATGGCAGAATCTGCATTCAGAGAGTCTCTCGTGCGAGTTACAACGGGTATCCTCGTTTGTCATCCACGTATCCGTGCCGAATTAGACGATGCTCGCCCGTGGAGCGACGGTACAATTAACCACGTTCGTTCATTGAAATTCCACGTGGCTCCCGGCACTCGGGATTCTTCGAGAATTTCACGAAATCGAGCACACAGTTTCGCGAATGCACACCTCTCCGCAGAGGTGTTAACTCGCTTTGGCAAAGTTTCGTAGTTGGCTTCGTTACGCGCCCGTTTATTAAGTCACGAACGGAAGTTCGTAATTGAGTGTTCGTGAAATTGTGGCTGTAACCTCGTGGCGCGAGTTTTTAAACAATATTTCTCCACAATTTATTTCAAATTACAAATTGAAATTACTTTTCCCGCAATCCAGGGTCATCGAAGATTATATTCGAAATAACACCGATGATCAAAATTCAATCAGAATAAATGAAACGCATTATTTACCAATCTAGACGCGTTAGCAATTTCGTTTCCCGTTAACACGTTGGCTGTCACGGGGGTCACCGGTGACCGGCACCCGAAATCTTTTAAAATCAAATAATTACCAAAAGAAATGATTAAATAAACCACCGACAGCGTTGACATTAAGCTAATAATGCTAGCTATCGAATTGAAAGGTTAAATTTGGTTTAAATTAGGATTTTATCGTGTCTGACTACACACATCCGTTTTCACTGTGCCAGTCAACGAGTTAAAGAAAGATAATTTGCACGTAACATCTCGGTTTCCTTCCACTCGAATAAAAAGCGATCGATGAAAATCGACCAGAAGGGACAAATAAAGAAAAAAGAAAAACATCTGAAACTTGCAGTCTTTTCTTCTGTCAGACAAATGTTGCAATCGTGTGCGTACGTAGATCGCATTCGTACACCAGCACAGCAAACAGCTGCAAACGCGATGCACATTCCATTTTGCTACGTGCTTGTCGTACATAATAGCTGAACTCTCGTGAATCGAAGTATTCTCGCTTGGGTTTTCATTCTTTATCTTTCTTTCATTTATCACACTTTCGCACACAACCTTACGTTCGGATTAATCATCGCAAAGAACTAACAATAAGTAGACTAAGATTTAAATTTGAATAAATAATACCTAGAGGGAAAGTAAAATAGTCACCGGTGACCAGCACCCGAAATTATTCGCAATGAAATAATTAACAACAGAAAGCATGAAATAAACCGTGAGTTGCGTTAATATCAAGCTAATAATGCCTATCAAACCGAAAGATCAGATTTGAAAATGAATCGTCAGCATCCATGATAATTAAGATTTTATCGTGTCTGACTACGTACGTCCATTTTCACTGTGACACTCCGGGAAGACGACGGTTCGAAACCCGAACTACGCGATGGGATGATCGAGCGTCAGGACGCTCATTCGGAAATTGGATCGCTTCTTGGTAATTGACGAGACCCTTAGGAAATTCTGTCGGTGAGTTCGACGCGTGTACGCGACGTCACGTCTCGTCGTATCCCGCGAGAAACACGATCGCAAACTTTGCTTCATCTTCGAAGGGAAGCTGATGCATCGTCCAACAAGATTCGAATATAACCTGGTATTTTATTTTTCTATAAATTTTCTATGTTTTCTCTATCTTTACTCTTCTGTAAAGATAATCTGAAATATTTCGTCCAAAAACCCAAGGTCCTAAATTTGATTTTGCTATCTAACACGGTTTAATACAATATTTATAGTATCGATCGGCTTTCTTTCCCATAGGAATTAAGGTGTGCTATGGATGAAATATCTAATTTAGAATTATTGGTGCTTAATACCTCCTTTCGTATTAATTCTAGTCAAATCGTCGACACGTAACATCACGACACGAAGTTTTAGGATCAAATATGTTTTCCAAATGAAAATATTTCCACTTCTGTCACGAACTCGCGAACACCCTCGCGCGAGAGGACACCGACCAGACGATACCGCGTCTGACAGCTTCGATTTACCAAATGTTTCCTCGCCGATAATTAGTATCGGTTTTAAACGGCATCGTTTAACGTTCTGACCTCACTTTTCGACGCAGAGATAAACGTGACGGCGGACAAACAAGTCGACGCGTTTGACATCGTTTCGCGCGTGGGTTCGCCACACGTAAACACGTCGCAATTCGGTAGGAGAAAGAATCCTCTCTGGGGCAACACCCTTGCCTACGAGTGTCACCGTTTAATTAACTGTCACCGACGACGTGGGCGAGGAGATCGTGATTAAGAGAAGCGTCCAGGCTGTCGTGGGAAAAGAATATCGACGGGGGGGGAGACTGACGGTATCCTTTAGGATTTTGGAATCTTGGAAATTTATGATTTTTGAACGTGGTAATTGTAGAATTTGGAAACGCTGGAGCTACGAGACTTTGGAATTTTGAAATTTGATGAAATCTTCAAGCTTTGGAAATATAGAATTCTGGAATACTGGAACGTTGGAGGTTCGATGTTTGAAAATTGGAGGTGAAAATTAGGATGTTTGGCACTTTGGAATTTGTAATTTTACAAAGTTTCGAGAGACCTAGAATTCTAGGACAATTATGGTTGAAAAGGCCTTGGTTAAAGCGAAGATATCAGCGTATTTAATATAATTATCTGGTTCATTGTTTCGAGCCATGGTTTCGACACGAAGTTATCCGTGAAAACGACAACAAGGTCGGGTCGATAACGTAACAAGGGCAAAATGTGTTTTGCTCAAGGACGACCATTGGTTGACATTCGTCGACGTCAACGTCGACGTCTACGTCGACAACAACCACTTTCGTTCGTTCGCAAACTTTGCGATTAAGAAACATTGTAGGAGACATATCGACGGTTTAATGGAACTGAAGCAATAGTCCGGAGGTTATCGTTGTGGGTACGTCGTCATAACAAGATTAATCATCGTACATTCCATTATTTTGACTAATATCCAGCACGTTATGACAAAGAACCCTAAAATAGTCTAAACCAATGATTAAATCAAGGTTTTCCCAATTGAATTCAAATCACAATGTATCGAAATATTTGTATTGTATAACTTTCAAAGATATTCGAGTACAGACGTCCATACGATCAATTTTGTTCTTTCTCTTTATGGGTTACTTTTTTCTAGAATTCCAAGATTTCTAAGATTTTTGAATTTCTTTAGAGATAGGTTCCAGAATTCTGGAATTTCTACAGATTTGAGGTATTAAAATCTTTTTATCTTAAAGCTCCAAAACGTCTAGAATTTCAAATTGTAAGTGTTGGAAAATTTAATCTTTGTGTCATCACAGTGGCATTAAATGTAATTAAATTTCTTACTTAAGATTCTAGAATTCTGGAATTTTAGAATTTTTGGAATTGGCAGTGTTGAAGTTTCGAAACATTGGAAATTTGTTACTTTGGAATTTTTAAACGTCGCATATTTGCAAATTCGAAATTTTCAAATATTGCAAATCAATTTGGAATTTTAAGATATTAACATTTGCAACTTTACGAATTTTGTAATATTGGAAACAGCAACTCTGAAATTTTTGAAATATTGCAAATCAGCAACTTTGGAATTTTGAAATATTGAAAATTTATAACTTTACGAATTTTGAAATATTGGAAATTAGCAACTTTGAAATTTTGAAATATTTCAAGTTAGCAACTTTGGAATTTTGAAATATTGGAAATCAGCAACTTCGGAATTTCGAAACATTAATATTTGCAACTTTACGAATTTTGAAATATTGGAAATTAGCAACTTCGAAATATTGAAATATTTCAAATTTGCAACATTGAATATTAGAATCCTAAAACACCGAAACTTTGGACCTTCAAAATATAAAAATTTCCCAAACTTAACTCTTATAAATCTAAGCTTAATAAATAAATGGTAAAAAGGTGGCTGAAATATTGCACCAAGGATAAGGAAACTGCACAACGATCGAAGCACTGATCCGATATCAACAATGCAGCCAACTCTAGTTGTTATACAGTTAACAGCTTTAGCAAAAAGTTCCAAGAAGCGTGTGCAACTTTACACCGGATGCTGAACTATTATCTGCTTTCCGTCGTTCCAACAGAATTTCTATCCTCCTATTGTTAAGAACTTGATGTACTTACACAACCACTCGTGCGATCGTTTGCGATGATAGAATCTCTTAAAATATTGAAATTCCCTGAACTTCTCCAACTACCTTTACTCCCTTCTACCGACATCGCGAACTTGTACCTTCGTTTCATACATTGTCAATACTGCCACCGTTTAATAAATACATCTTGTTTGATTCGTAAAAAATCACTCACGCTTCGTAAACTGAACAATATGATAATTCTGATTGCAAATCTGTGAATATAGAGTTCTCGAAGCTTTTTCTCGAACTTTCCTTTTAACAGATGCTTATTGCGATACAAGTGACCGATGGATAAGAGCCGAATCGTAATGCGCTTATCGTTCGGTCAACTCGAGCTTCCGATTTAGACCCAACAGGCTGAAGCACTCGAAATCACATGTGGTCGGTTTGCAAGGATGATTTAGTATTCGGTTGAATTCGTTCCCGCTATTCCCAGATCACTAGGATTCGAAATTAACGAAAACTCGAAAGATTCTATAATTCATAGGATCTCAGAATTCCGAATATTCTAAGAATTATTATGGAACTTCAGGATTGGGAATTTCGAAGAACACACTGGTTTCTAAAACTATAACAATTCTGGTAATTTAGAAAACTTCGGGATTTAATTAAAGGACGAGTAATTGTAGAATAATAGTGTTTTGGAATTCCAAGAATTCTGGAATTGATGCTACTCCGAGATTTTCCAAACTTTGGTACATTGAAATTCCTAGAATTCACAGATCCCTACAGTTAGGAATTCTAAAATGTTTGGTTCTTCAAGATTTCTAAAATTCTAGAATCCGGGACCTTTGAAAATTCCGGCACTCTGGCTACTCAAAATTCCGGCAATTCCAACGATTTCGAAAAGCTCCGAAAAGAGAATTCCAAGCATTCCAGGATTTTACTATCCTGGAATTCCGGGAATTCCCAGAATTTTTAAATTTAAAAATTCTAATGCTCCGAATTTCTAGAATTCCAGAATTTTGTGTTCTTCGGGATTTCTAAACCCCTAGAATCTGGGAATTCTGAGAATTCCGGCACGTTAGCTCCTCAGAATTCTGAGAAATCCAACGATTTTAAAAAGCTCTGAAAAGAGAATTCCAAGCATTTCAGAATTCTACTGCCTTGGAATTCCGGGAATTCCAAGAATATTTAAATTTAAAAATTCTAAACCCCCGAATTCATAGAATTGTATAATTCCAGAATTTTGGGTTCTTCAAGATTTCTAAAACTCTAGAATCCGGCAATTCTGAGAATTCCAGAACCCCAGCGCCTCAGAAGTCCAACAATTTTAAAAAGCTTTGGAAAGCGAATTCCAAGCACCCCAGAATTCCACTGCATTGGAATTCCGGAAAATCCGAGAATTTTTAAATTTAAAAATTCCAAAGCCCCGAATTCCAAGAATTCTAGAATCTGAATACCCTTCATTCAATTCCAAGGTTCCTCAAAACCTAGAATTCCAGAATTCTGAAAATTCCACAAGTGCCGAAATCCTAAAGCCTCGAATTCCCAGAATTCCAGCCTATCGCAATTTCACGAATTCCACTCTGTGTACGAACTGTAAAAATCTAAAGAATTTCAAACGCATCATTTCAATCGTATTTCAACTTTCTCCCCGTTCGATCAGGAATGAATTCTATCGGAATTTGATAGGATTCCTTGGTCGATGAACGATCAATCGCCAAGTATGTTGCAGTTGGTTTTATTGGTGCCGTAATAAATTACAAAATGCGACGAGTAGCACTGGCAGTACGACGCGTATCGATTACGCATGACACCATTTGTCTTTTCTCGTGGCAAATTCAATAAAGTTCTGTCGATGCACCGATTAAACCAATGTGTTCACGGAACACGTCCATAAACATGACGAATTGAAATTCAATCTTACCCTCCTACAAATAAAAAAATAAACAAAAAAAAAAAAAGAATCTCTCCATCGTGTTCGTTCATCGAATTGACAATAGTTTCTTTTATCTGCTTAAATCTCTACACGATTTTTCTCTCCAATTGTCAATTTCCTTTTGTACTTCGTTTTTCTACATAATGCTTCGTTTTAAAGTATGATCGTTCAAACTTATTCTATGCGCTCGCGAATCTATCCCAAAAATAAAACTGAAAAGGAAATAATACATTTCTCTCCCTCTCTTATGTATAAATCATGAGAGATTGAAATGAAAACAAAATTTATTTATGGAAACGAAGAAATGAAAAAAAAAGCTGTTTCGTCGATTCAACGAAAACACGAACGATGTAAATTTTCCCTGACAGATATCGTATTATCTCACGATTACGGATCTCGCGTTCTGTATTAATTAAACTTCAAAAACCGCGCGTCAAAGTTTCCCAGCCGCCTGCCCTCGATCGGGCTAATTCGCCTTAAACTTATTTCGCGTGTATACCGTCGATTTGTATGCAAAGATATTTCCCTATCTTGGCTGAACGTTCAATCTCTCAGCCATGGAAAGTTCGTGTTGCGTTGAAACGACGACATTCAAATCTTTTCAGATAATACGTAAAAAGATTCTATAAATGCGTTCCCTTTCCAGAATTTTGGAATTCCAGAATTTTGGGACTTTTAAATTCTGAGGGGATGGGAACTTTGGAGCTTTGGAACTTTTGAAGTTAGGAAATTCTAGAATTCTGCAAGTTTGAAATTTTAGGAATTCTGGAGTTTTATAGTTTGGTAATTTCGACCTTGGATTTTTACAGATTTAGGAATAATTTTAGAATTTTTGGACGTTTGAATCCTGAAGGGGTGGGAACTTTGGAGCTTTGGAACTTTGTAATTTGGTAATTTCGACCTTGGATTTTTACAGATTTAGGAATAATTTTAGAATTTTTAGACGTTTCAATTCTGAGGGGTGGCAACTTTTGAAGTTTGAAAATTCTAGAATTCTGGGACCCTAGAATACTGAGAGGATGGGAACCTCGGAGCTTTGTAACTTTAGAAGTTTGGAAATTCCAGAATTCTGCGAGTTTGAAATTTTAGGAATTTTGGGACGTTTGAATTCTGATGGGGTGGGAACTTTTTAAGTTTGGAAATTTTAGAATTCTGGAACCCTACAATTTAGGAATATCGAAAGCATTGAAGCTCACAAGTTTTAGGAATTCTAGGATCCTAGTGCCTCGGAGCTAGGAAAGCAATGAAGCTCTGAATCTTTGGAGATTCTAGAATTTTGGATCTCCAAAAGCCTAACAGCTTTGAAACTCAAAACCCCTTAAAACGTCGAAACTCTACAAAAAAAAAAGAAAAAAAATGTATTCGAATGTATTCTAATTTAAAAATTGATGAACTTGAAGACATTTCAATTCTTGTGAAAATTTTGATACAATTTGAAGAACCGAAATAACGTCTATTTTGATTCTGAATACCAAAGTTCGACCAGTGATCCTTTCTCCTTCGCTATGGTAACGTCGACTTATTTGAATTTGAAAAGATGAA
This sequence comes from Stelis phaeoptera, assembly GCA_943735885.1. Lineage (NCBI taxonomy): Eukaryota > Metazoa > Arthropoda > Insecta > Hymenoptera > Megachilidae > Stelis > Stelis phaeoptera. Next base: position 13,156,533 of record OX030932.1, on the reverse strand, counting down.
CCACGCACTTTGCTAAAAGATCGATGATCTCGGATCCGTTTCGTTTCGAAACCGCGAAAGCCGTACAAACATTTCCAAATATAAACTTTGTGAAAAATCAGTGATACCACATTTTGTTTTCGAATATTTTATTCGCTTCTTCAAAACATAAACTGTGCTTCGTGAATAAATTTCAGCTTTGATCAGCGTTCAATGCATATACCTTGTTTTTTATTAGAAGAGTAAGTAAACTAAATCAATCGGAAGTGATGTTTGAAAAGAACTTTTTCCACGGTTTAAATATTTTAACGAATGCATAAACTGTTTAAAAACAGTTCCGAGGCAAAATGTAAAGCGTTCCCGGAATGACTTCGCGCAGAATTCTCAAATATTTATCTTTCCTTTCGAAATTTCCAACCGATTGCTTCCACATTACGCAATCAATATTTGCAGTACTCGCGTCCAATCATTTATTAACGTAACGATTCCGCGAGCTTGCATTAAAAACATCAGCAAAAACGAAAAGTAAATCAAACCAGTAAACAAAAGGATTAAATCCGAAAAATTGCTCATTCTTATTATTAAACCTGAAAGTCTGGATCGATCGTTGCCCAGACTTGGAAAAAAAAAACAAATACAATAATATTTCGATTAAAATTATAGGTGTACAATTTTTTCAATAAAACACTTTCATAAAATGGTAAATAATTTGTAAAATGGGAATAGAATGCAGTAAAAAATCAGACTACATCAAGTGATGCGTGAGAATTAAATTGTCGTCGTTTCAATGATTCATCGTCCAAGGATTAATAATTAAAGTTTAAATACGTCCCGTCGCACATGTTCATTTTCACTATGATGACAGTCAACGTGTTAACGTTCACGTGTTTGCCTGGTACGCGTGACGAGTAATATTTACACAAGTGTTACAGATAATGAAATCATGCAACCGATGCTGACAACAGTTATGCTGGAAAAGCTAAACATCAAATACATACCGTGCATGGTTAAACGGGAAACGAGAAACGTGCTGTTGCAATTCCGAGATTCTAGAGTTACAGAATTCTAGCAATTTAACCTCCCCCGTTATGGTACTACAGAGTTTTCCAATTTATTGAGTTACACCATTTTTTAACCTCTAGGACTTTGAAAGATAAAGGGTCACAGAGTTCTAAAGCTTCGGTGACCAGAATTCTATGATCCCTAAAATTCTAAAGCTGAAATATCCTCAAATTGTAGGGTTCCTAAATTTTCTAAGCTCCAGTGTCTCAGAATCCTAGGGTCCCCAGAATTCCAAAGCTCCAGTATTTCACAATCCTAGGGTCCCCAGAATTCCAAAACTCCAGTGTCTGAGAATTCTAGGGTCCCCAAAATTTGAAAGCTCCAGTGACTGAGAATTCTAGGGTCCCCAGAATTCCAAAACTCCAGTGTCTGAGAATCCTAGGGTCCCAAAAATTTAAAAGCTCCAGTATTTCACAATCCTAGAGTCCCCCAAAATTTAAAAGCTGCAGTATTTCAAAACCCTAGGGTCTGCAGAATTTAAAAGCTCCAGTATTTCAGAATTATAGGCTCCCCAGAATTTCAAAGCTCTAGCGCTTCAGAATCCTAGGGTTCCAAAAACCTACAAAGTTCCAGTATCCCAAAATCCTAGGGTCTTGAAAGTGTCCCAGAGTCCCAGAATACCGTGGGAACCCGAAGACCCAAAATCCCCAGGTCCTAGGATCCCTAAAGTCTCAAAGCTCCTAAACGACAAAGCTCTAAATTTCCAGTGACCCGAAATCCCAGGTTCCCCAAAGTTTCAAAGCTTCGGAATAACCTTCCCACAGTTCCAACATTTCAAAGCCCTCAAACCTTCAACGCTACCGTAGTTACGTAGCTCTATCATCACAGAATCCTCGAGTCACCAAAGTTCAACTTCCAATAGTTCCACAAATCCAATATCCTAACTTTCCAAAGGTTCGATCAAAATCGCAAAATATCAAAGTGGCCAACGGACGGTCCGTCAAACGCTTTGCGAGCGAAACGTTTTCTCGTCCGAACACTGTTAGTCCGAGACCGAGAAGGCGAACCTTACCGTTTCACCAGAATCACGGGAAACAGATGAACACTTCGATACACACGAACAGCAGCTAGGTCAAACCGGCCGTGATTTCTATATTTCGACACCGCAATAACGTAGGATCCTCGATGGCACAAGCCGCTGCTTCCGGCCAGCAGCCTCACCAGAGACAGACTCACCGTGTTTCCTTCTGTATCGTACGTGACAGGCGGTTCGCGTCGACCGCGTGCTAATCCCACCACTGCTTCTCGATCATCGGCTTCGTGCACCGTGATTTCAGCCTATCGTGGCCTCTGAACCTCTTGCTAGCCTCCTAGGGACCATTGCGTAACAACAACGACCACGACAGAAGACAAAAAAAAAGAAAAGAAAAGGACAGAACGGATGCTACCACAACGATGACGAGTTCTTTCTCTTCACGATTGGAAGGTCGCTCGATACTCTGTTGGGTTGTACCTTGAATTTCTAGCAGGCCATCATACCGATTATATTATTACGCTTGTCGGATTAGCAACTGATTTTTGAAGAGTTGCTTTGAAGAGTTGATTAGATACTTTGAAAGCATAACGGCTAATTTGTGGAGATTCATTTCGTAGAATACTTATAATAATTCTTTTGGTACTATGCTTTCTAAGGATTAGCTACTTTGAGTGCTGCTTTCAACTACTTTCGATACTATTCTGAATTATTAGCGACTAATTTTTGGAAATTAGCTACTTTGGACGATTTCGACGCGACTTTGAATACTTAGCATTCTATTTTCAATAAATTAGCCTACTTTAAATACTGCTTCGAGTGCTTGGTAGGCGATTTTTAGTAATTAGCTACTCTAAGTAGTACTTTGAATGCTTGGCGACTAATTTTTGGAAATTAGCTACTTTGGACGATTTCGACGCGACTTTGAATACTTAGCATTCTATTTTCAATAAATTAGCCTACTTTAAATACTGCTTCGAGTGCTTGGTAGGCGATTTTTAGTAATTAGCTACTCTAAGTAGTACTTTGAATGCTTGGCAACTAATTTTTGGAAATTAGCTACTTTGAACGCTTTCGACGCGACTTTGAATACTTAGCATTCTATTTTCAATAAATTAGCCTACTTTAAACACTGCTTCGAGTGCTTGGTAGGCGATTTTTAGTAATTAGCTACTCTAAGTAGTACTTTGAATGGTTGGCGACTAATTTTTGAAAATTCTATCCTGAATGCTTAACAGTTAAATTTCCATTAATTAGCCTCCTTCGAATACTACCTCGATTCCTTCCAGCGTCACTTCGAATTTTTGGAAACTTGCTCCTTTGATACCATTTCGAATCATCTCGGTGCTTGTCATTTCATAGTTTATTTAAAAGGCAACAAACGATCGATACAATTGTTTCAGTAAATCAATGGAACATAAGTAGAACTCACGGAGGGTATGGAAGGTTGGAGTAGCGAACGAAGGATAATTGAATTTAGATATTGCTCCTTCTCTCAATACCGTAGTGTCCGTATTCGGACACGACCGTTGTATTATCAACGTGATCAACAACTAATCGAGTTCACGTCAATTTCACCGAATAGCTTCGTGTACTGGAAGCATTAAGTGAGTCCAATTGGGAGATTCTATGATTAACCCGTTCTCGAGAGCTTCGATCGATTCCATCTATCTACACTTTATTCTATAATCGAAGAAAAAATCATTATTAATTTGTAATTACGTCGCAAGAATTTGATAATTCCATCGAAAATGGAAGAAAAATCTCAGAGATTTCCAATCGGTTAGTCAGAATCTGAAACTCGTCCATCGAAAGATACGATTTAACTAATAATTCCGTCGAAATGATCAAAATTTCTGTCAAAATTAGAGTTTGCAGATTAAGAAGTTATCGTTAAGCAAACAATAGGATCGGAATAAGCGCAGCTCTCAGAAACAAGCAATTGGGTCGCGCGAAGCTTTTCAACCTATCTAACGAAGAAATATCGTTTGGCCGAGAATTCCGCGGGAATAACCAAAATTCCCAGAAACCAGTAGTAATTAGGTCGTAAGGATTCGACCCATCCAAAAGCTTTTCAACCGATAATAATCGTAAATTTAACCAAGCATTTAACGATTCGTCCAACTGCATCGAAAGATTCGTACGAGATTATAACCTGACCGGAGGAATTAACTGCTTCGACGTGTCGTAAATTCTGTCGTTGTAGAGAAAAGAATGAAAAAGATAAAACGAAAAACGAGAAGAAATTTATAACTTTGACCCTGCTGGCCGCGTGCCATTGTCTCGTTCTGGCTTCCATCAACCAACTTATCGGACCATGCGACACTCGATTCTATTCTATAAAATATTTGACTCGATGTTGCAGTCGGTTGGCTAATAGGGCCAAACACGTAGCTTGGAAAGCTTTGCACGTTCGATATGTTAGGCTGTAACTTTAGCAATCGAAGGATTCTAGAATACCGTAACTTGAGAATTTTGAAATATTAATTTATCGCTGCCTTATGTGTTTTTAAAAATTCTGTACCGCTGCAACATTGGAATTTTTGGACTTTTGGACCTTTGGAATTTTAGAATACTAGACCTTCGGGAATTATAAGACGTTGGAAGTTCTGGAATTTCAAAGCTTTGAAACTTTAAGACGTTAGAATTTTAGAGCACGCTTCTTCGGAGTGTTGCGATTTTTAAAGTTCTAACATTTTTAAATATTAGATCGTCGGAGCTTCGAAACGTTAGAAACTTGTAAGCTGTAGAATTTGGAAAACGTTTCAGCTCGAGACCTGAGAGTTTCGGAACTATTGGAATCACGAAGCTTCGAAATGGTACAAATTCGAGAACCAAGTCACATGGAAATTATATCCGACGACACCGTGTGGTCAGAATACATAAAAAGTATTATGTAACGCGGTTTATGGACCATCGTTAGACTTGGCTGTCAGTTGATGACAGTTTCGGCCGTCAATCCGAAATTTTACGAGCTCGATAATAGCTAGCTGAAATTAGAACCTATTTCTTCAGGTATAATGAAGCCTGAACTAAATTCTTTTTAGAAATTATAAGAATTTTTCAAAACTGTTTTACCTGCTTATTTAATCGTAAGGATACTTTTCAAGGTAATCTTATCTTACTCTAATTTTCGTATCTTATTTAAATGGTGTTAATTTTCTTTAAAACTGAAAAGATTTCCTGGAACTGCTAACTATACAAATGGTTTGACCTTGTTGCAGACATCGATGGTAATTCTGATTATGGATGGAACTAAAGCAACTTTTCCACGTTTCTTGGAAACAGAGGAATCAAAAGATTCACATCGGATGTAATCAGTCGTCGAGCAATACGTGTTTCCATCCTATATGTAACACTGAACTTATCTTGTTACATAAGATGGAGAAAAATTCTCACTAATTTAAAATTAATATCACTTATTAGGAATTGTAGAATTATAATTTCCAAACTTCCAAAGATCCAAAGCTTAAAGATTCCAAAATTCTAAAGTTAGAATGCTCTAGGTTCTAGACTATAGAATTTTGAGGTTCCTAAGTTTCAAAATTTCCAAATTCTATGGTTCCTAAATTTCCAAAATTACTTCGAAGCTAAAAATATTCCTGAACTTTCAGTGCCCTAAAATTCTAAGATTCCCAAATTCCCAAATTTCCAAAATTTCAAGCTTGCAAGGTTTCAAACCTTAAAAATTCCAAAATTCTAAAGTTGTGGCATATTAAAATTCTAAGGTTCCCAAATTTCAAGCTTGCATGGATTCACAGCTTTAAAATTCCAAAATTCTAAAATTCCAGTGGATTAAAATTCGAAGTGTCCCAAATTTACAAAATTTCAAACTTGCAAGGTTTCAAAGCTTAAAAGTTCCAAAATCCCAAAATCACAGTATCTTAAAAATTCTTAACTCCCTAAATTTCCAATCATTAGAAATTCTATCGATTAATTTTCGATTGCAAAGCACCGTGACAGTCCACCTATAAAAAAATCCTTTGCCAACTACCTTATTTGTCACAATATTAACATTTGTTACTCGTCACCTTCAATGAACAGGTCGATACCAATAAAAGTGTAACGAACCCCCCCCCCCATAAACCTTGATATTTAATACAGATCAAAGACGATCTAATGAATCATTTGCATGACTAACAGCTTAGAAGGTAATCACATAATTACTAACAATAAGATATCTTTGCCTTGAATCTTCTCGACGTATGACAAACACGAGTCTAATAACACACGCGTACGATTAAGTTAATAAACACACGAAGAAACTACAACCGTTAATCAACGATATTAAAAGCAAATTGCTAAACGTTCGGATAATTCTGAAACGCGATACGGAACGGGATTAAATCGGTTAAGTACACACGATAAACGCGAACATAATGAAAAATAGAAAAAAAAGAAAAGAACAACGATGGAATTTCTAGGAGGATCACGCAACATGTAAATTTTGCGAGCATAACTTACAAACACGTACAACTCATAAATTCTGATGAATTATGCGAGCTCGCGTTATCCAATTTACTCGGAACCAGCGAGCTTTCAAGGTGTTAAGACTGTTTGTGTACGTGTCACGAATATTATCGTCTAAAGCAACGCCGAAACGTGTATCGCGCTTCTGACAAACTCCTTCTGTTACAAGATAAAAGCTGTGAAATATTCCAAATGCGAAGAAGCTTTTGAAACAAACTACAGCGGTCTTAAAATATCCTAAAACATATCTGTTGTCGGTTGTATTAACGTTTTGGTTGAAATAGAAGCGTTACTTTTCGAAAGTACATAAGTGCATAAAGAAACTATGGCAGTATCCCGTGCGTCGCCGACTCTCGGGACGACTATGGTGCCAGGAAAGACAATCATCTGAAAATTGCAAAATTTGCTTCACGAGTAACAGAAGTTATCCGTCGAGTAAATTTGAACGTCTGTGATCGAAGAAATTCTAAATATTACATTTAGATTATAATATCTGTATATTTATAATATCTCGCGCCTACGAATATTGCCACACGACAAGGTATTCTAAAAACGAGAAATATCGAAGACTCCATGGTTCCAAATGATTGACCAGGGACGGTGCGATACTTTTAGCAACGATCAGGACCCGATACCTGTGCCCCAGCAACGGGAGAGAGAAAGATGGAACGGCGAGAATGTCGGCGTAGCTGAAATGGGATTAGCTCGCGTATGGTCGAGCACGTTCGCGAAAAGCTCCCATCAACCCGCTCCGTCGAACCGGAAGCATCGCAAAGGCTGACTGAAAAGTGAAACAGAGGACGGTCGAACCCCGTTACCCCTGTATGCATTTTCTTCCACGTATTCGTCCATTTTGGTCGATGAGTGAAGCGTGCCTATATCCGTCGCGTCGTGTCGGTCGGTTGGTTCGTTTTCGTGATTGAAACCATCCCGTTTGGTCGGTTACGATTAACGTCTACCTCTATCGAGGCTGTACACCATGGACACAGGGACGAGTAAGAAGGGAAATCCTTGAAGCAGAAATGGAAATACGCTACTGATTGTGTACACTAGCCCGGTTAGGTAACGAGAAGCACCGGTGAATACGGGTCGAACGAAGACACGTTCGATTGTACGGCGAGGAAAATGCTTCTCGTGATGGAAGTATCCTTTTGGAGACGAATCTACGGTTTCTATTTTTTCCTTTTTAGAGAAACAGCTGCAGTCGGATACGAACAGGATGGAAAGAAGACTGAAATTAGGAGTATGCGAATGTTTGTGAGGTAATCTTGAATTCCGAAAAAATTCATTTCTGTTTAACCGAACCGTCGTAGAAACTTACAAATATTGTCCTATGCTTTTGACACAAAGAATAAATGTGAGTATGGAGGATATTTTGTAGAACGGAATTATTACTTATTTTATTTTCAGTTAAAAATACTCCGTTCGCAAAGGGTTAAATCCAATGTAATTTAAATATTTAAATAATTCGTAGACGACGCAAACTTTTCTACAGCCTTTTGGAGGCTTTATTAAGACTCTTAGGGATTGGATTACTTTGAGTACTGTTTTCAACCTTTCAGGGACTGTTACGAGCGAACAGTGACTAATTCTGAAGGATTGATTCCTTAAAACAATATTCCAAATGCGCAGCAATTAATTTTTACAAATTTGATACTTCTGACGCGTTCAAACTAATTTCTACGAATCAGTCAGTTTTCTACGTAGGATTTTTTGTTAAATTCTTCGTCGGATTTGATTGTAATCTTCTACCATCGAGTTTTGTACGTCGTCTGCGAAAGTTTGAAACGATTTTCAATCGTGTCGAGGTGCGTAAAATTGAATAATTGCAACCGTCAAGAACGTGTGAACAAATGAATAAACACGTGGGAAGATCTGCGTTCGAATCGTGGTTCGGAAACACGAATACTGATCTTATCGTTTGGAACCGAGTCGGTGGTGGCAGGATTTGACAAATAATGCAGCAGAAACGCGAGCCAATTCGTGCCACGTTTAACCATGGATGATATTAATCATCACGGGCCGATAATTCACAAAACGCGCCACGTCCCGTGGCAGGAAACACGGAATAGAATAGAATAGAAATTCCAGCAACCCGACGCATCGTATTTGCAAACGATAAATCGAAAGAGAGATTCCGGCCAAGCTTTCACGAACATCAAATTCATATTCGTAGTAAAATTAAGATAAATTTTAAAACTTTAACTGTTTTTCGAATTTCCTGAAAGTTGATCTTCTTATTTTTGATTTTTACCCCTTACGTTAGCAGCCAGACCCAGCCTACCAAAAGTATTGTATACATATCAGAGTATTTCTTATATTATAAATTATTTCTTTCGAAAACGTAGAAAATATATAAATGGGTATCTAAGTACTCGGTTGTCGAACAAAATATCCTACGTACGATTCAACAAGATCTTTCCACAAAATACTTCAACAAGTACTCCAATTATCAAGATATTATATCATTCGTGATTCGAAAAGTTTCATCGGTAATTACGAAAAATTTCCATCGAAAATGAAGCTCGACGACCTTGATGGATAAGAATGTATCCGAATGTCTAACACGAAGAGTTTCTGCGGCTGACGTCGAGGAGAAGCAATTATTTAGACGAGCTACGTGCCGCCTTCGCGAGGCTATCGATCGTCTTCGAAACAAGGTTAAAAATATCTATTTGCATGTCGAGATGCATTATAACAGATTAGAGGCGTGCTTCTTTTGCCTCTGGACGTCGTCGAGACTTCTTTTTCTCTTTCCCCCCCGTTTTCGCGACCACCACCCCTCCAAGGTCGGGGTCAATCGAACCGAATTTAATAATCGGTTCGAGGACGGACTTCTTGGCTCGTGATTAGCGAAGAATTCAGACAGGAACAAATTTTGGAAAAATCAGTTTACGTTACAAGATAAAATTACTTTTGCCAATGTTTAAGCATTCAAACATTTATTTTTCAAGCAAAATGTAAAAAGATGATCGGGAAAGTTTCTGAAAGCCACCCCTACTAATAATATAAGAATATTTTGACACTTTCGAGACGATTTCTTTCCAACTTTGTAATCAATCAAACGTGAATGTTGACTCGGATCAATTTACGATTTACGAAACAAATAAACTGTGTACTCACTTTGGAATATCGCCGATCTTCGGTGGTCGACATTTCCTCGGAGGTACATCGCCCCATATGTTGTACGCTGCAAAATAATAAAAAAGAAAAAACACTGGATTAATTTGCTTATTTACATGTGAATATTAAAACTATTTCGCTAGATAATCTAAAAACCTGAGTGTTTTCTGAGTGTTGAGACATAATAAGGAGCCCAGAAGTCATAAGGATACCAGAATACATATATAATAACTAACAATTATTGTTAAGAAACAACGACCCCTTAAATTAAAGTAACATTTTATTCCTAAAAAATACTTATGTACATATGTATATACCCACTAATAATAATTGAAAGAAATTCATCGGAATTCAATATTCCCAACAGAATTTTGCAATTAGAAACTTTCGGAATATCTTCAGACTAAAAGTCCTGAAAATTCCCTGGCCCAGAAACAAAATAGTTTAATATCGTCTATCAGATCATTAACGTTATACTGAATGAAGCTGGTCGCGTTAACAGCACGCGCGGTGTTCGGCCAATTTATTGAAAGTAATTGGATCGTGAATGAAATCAAGCCAACGATTAAAAATGGATACGAAGATATCGTGGCTAATGAACCGAGACTCGTTTTATCTGTCACGTCTATATCGATCAGGAAACTCGTTGAAAGTTGACGAAAACGGAAGTAAACTGGACGCCGGTAATGGCGAACGACTTTTGCCAATTCGAAACTCCAAAGTTCGGGATACTCTTTTGTCCATCCCTCTCGCTCTTGTCTTTGCTTTTCTGTCCCGACGAACTTCGTTACCGCGTTTCTGCACACGTTCAGCGATAATTAATTAAAAGGGAGTCGGTGATCAAAGCTAGACACCCTCCTCATCTCCTTAGATCGTAGCGATATAATAAAGTCATTCCGATTTTACGATCACGATGTGTTTGACCCTTGAGTACGAAAGATGGAAATAGAGTGTACAGAAATGGTTTGGAATTTGCAGTTTTTTGCAATACGAAGCGTGTGAAATTTGGAAACTTTCCGAATACAAAGCGATTGTAATTTGGAATTTTTCCTAATATAAAGCGAATGAAATCTGGAATTTTTCCTAATATAAAGCGAATGAAATTTGGAATTTTTCCGAATACAATGCGTAGGAAATTTAGAACTTCTCCGAATTTAAAGCTAATGAAATTTGAAATTTTTTCGAATACAAAGCGAATGAAATTTGGAATTTTTCCGAATACAAAGCAAATGGAATTTGGAATTTTTGCAAGTACAAAGCGTAAGAAATTTGAAACATTTGCGAACAAAAAGCATATGAAATTCTTCCGAATACAAAGCGTATGGCACCTGGAATTTTTCCAAATACAAAGCGAATGAAAATCGGAATTTTTCCTAATATAAAGCGTATGAAATTTGGAATTTCTTCCAAATACAAAGCGTATGAAATTTGAAATTTTTTCCGAATACAAAACATACAAAATTTGGAATTTCTTCAAATCCAAAACTTATAAAAATTCGAAATCTTTCCTACCATAAAACGTATAAAATTTGGTATGTTTCCGAATTGAAAAAATTCCAACTCATTGTCAGTCCCGAACGATTAAAATATAAAAAATTGATTTAATATCGAACCAACAACGTCAATGATTATCTTATAAAATGTATATTTCATGTCGATCTAAGTTTACCGATAAATTCAAGGTGTCAATTTGATTCTAACCATCGACATCACCCTGCTCCATGATTCGAGTAAATTCACCCTACAGCGATATTCATTAACTAAACCAATTAAAAAACTTCTCACCGACTGGTCGGCGTCGATCGTGTCTCGAAGGTTACCCCTTCAACCCTATCTCGGTTACGAAATTTCGTTAGTACATCGATATAACTATCCGACGATACTTATACGATAATAAATCCCTCCGTGAAAGCTTCTCAACTCTACATATTCCAAAAATAACACTTTTAATTAATAATCTATAGATACTCGATAGAGCGTATAAAGATAATCTGAAAAAGTGAAATTGAAAAATTAACTGTCTTCGTTCTTAATCATTTCTACTCGACACACGATTTGTACTACTATGACAACTATGTCGATATACACAATGATTAACTTAAAAGCTGCACGAACAATTAACAGATCCTTGAATTCTCAATTTAACGAAACAACGCACAAGAGATCGTTTAATCGAACTAGCGAGGTATAAGACGTCCGTTCATCGGTTAAATACAATGTCGTATACACAATAGGAGATGATCGCAACGAAGTGTGGATCAGTTGCAATTACTCGGCAGACGACTCGTAGGCACAAGTCAATTGTTAAATCGCCAAGGGACCACGAATCGCTTGAAGCCGGATCCGTGTACCGTATTATCTCGGTCATATCCTCTTTTCCATCTATAACCAGCGTTGGCTAACTCCAGCCGGACCATTGGAATCGTTTCAGTGACACACACGGACACACACGTGTACACGTGTGCGTACAGATATCGATCCGAATGACGATAGAAAAATAATTGCCGAGATTGCGATCGTTCTACTTCACGTCGAGTGATTCTGTTCGAGATCGTACAACGTTTTCGTTCTTATTACTTCCGAAACAGAACACGTATCCTAGAATAAAGAGCTATCGAGTTTACGTACTCGTTTGTTTAGTGATTATGGGTTTGAAAGGATGGTTGAAGGGTCGGTGTCAATTCGGATCTTTTTATTGCTTTGATGATTTGTTGGTGATTAGAGCACTGTGTTGATATATTTCTAAATTACTATACATTCAAATGACCAAATTCCTAAATAGGTATATTGCAATTTTGCTAAGCCGCAATATTGCCACATTGCTACATAGGTATATTACTGTATTCTTAAAATATTATACTTCTAAATTGCCATTTTGCAACTTCGCTAAGCTGCAATATTGCCATATTACTATACACATAGCTATATTCCTAAATTACTATATTTCAAAATTGCCAAATTTCTAATTTTGCTAAACTGCAATATTGCCATATTACCATATTTCTAAAATGCCTTATTGCTGCATAGCTAAGTTACTGTATCTCTAAATCGCTATATTCCGAAATTACTATACTTCTAAATTGCCAAATTTCTAAGTAGCCGTATTGCAACTTTGCTAACTTGCAATATTACCACATTGCTATATTCTTAAAATGTTATATTGCTATATGGCTATATTATTAAAATACTATACTTCTAAATTGCCAAATTTCTAAATAGCCATTTTGGAACTTTGGTGAACTGCAATATTGCCACATTGCTATATTTTTAAAATGCCATATTGCTATATGGCTATATTCTTAAAATACTATACTTCCAAATTGCCAAATTCCTAAATAGTTATATTGCAATTTTGCTAAGCTGCAATATAATCATATTGCTGTTTTCCTAAACTGCTATATTCGAACATTCCTATTTTCAGCTCTCATACCTTTCCTTCTCCGAACTCTAAATCGATTAAACTTTCTCTCTATTCCCATCACACGGTATGATCGGACTCTTTAGAAAACCAAATGACACTATTGGATATGAAGATATTGCATCTCTGCAACGGAGAACAATAATTTCCTTCTCACATGCCCACACATTTGTGTGAATTTTTGTAAACGAAACACGACTACGCGTGTGTATACATATGTGTGTGTGTATATTACCTTGACACACTGCCGGAATTAAAGGGATGCGTATACAGCGGCAAATACGCGAGCTCGTTAATCATCTCGCTATCCAGAGGAATATACATATCGTGCAGAATATTGTAGGAAAACGCGAGCTGAGCCAAATATCATCTGAAATTTTCTACTACAAAGTTTCCAAATGACGTCGAACGAAATTTCAAACTTTTCGAGAAAAGAACTCGAACATAAAGTACCCGTGCAGAGCTAGAAAGCTCATAAATTTTTATTTATTTTCCCTTTAAAACTATCGAAACGAATGTTAATTCTACGAAACGTTCGGAGACAAAAAAGAAATTTTGGCATTAATTTTCTGCCGAAGGGATTGAAATAGAAACGTGTATGGATAATAAAAAAAAGGACGAGCAAATGGATTAAAGTGAACGTCGACCACAGTTAATCGATTAAGAGCTCGACGTTTCAAGCAAGTTGGCTTTCGTGTATCGACCATGAAGAGCGTTCGACAAGCACGATCCTATCGCGAAGAAGTGGATATTCAAATATTCGAATACCTCGTCGTCATCGATCGTTCTTCACGTGTTCACGAGGATCTAAAGGACGGAATAATGTTGACGCAAGGCCATTAATATTAAACCGTATCCTTGCGTCTTTTATAAATCATTCGTGACGATAGTACACTCTCCCGATTGTTGATGCATGATTAACAAACCTTGAATGAAATATAAATCAACCGGAGTTAAGCATCTGTGTCTTAATAAAAATGTTGAACTGTTCCACGAAATTTTTTGTTAGCAAAATATTTGATGTATTGTTAAATTCCTACTTTTCTGTGTTTGCTATATTTCGAAGTTGCCATATTACCATTTTCCAATATTTCTAAATTGCTATATTGCTATATTTCTAAGTTTCCATATTACTATTTTCCAATATTCCTATATTACCATATTTCTAAGTTGCCAGATTACTATCTTCCAATATTGCTATATTACCATATTTCTAAGTTGCCATACTACTATCTTCCAATATTGCTATATTTCTATATTTCTAAGTTGCCATGTTACTATCTTCCAATATTGCTACATTACCATATTTCTAAGGTGTCATGTTGCTATTTTCCAATATTGCTATATTTCTAAGTTGTCATGTTGCTATTTTCCAATATTGCCATATTTCTAAGTTGCCACACTACTATCTTACAGCATTGCTATATTACCATATTTCTAAGATGCCATGTTACTATTTTCCAATATTGGTATATTGCTATATTTCTAAGTTACCATACTATCTTCCAATATTGCTATATTACCATATTTCGAAACTCCTAAATTTCTATATTGTTCTACCACTATATTCTTCAAACTGCCATTCCGCCATATTTCCAAATTCCTAAATCGCAATACTGCTATGTATATTACCATATTTCAAAATTGCTATACTATTCAATTCCCGTATTGCCATACTGTTTTATTCTTAAATTAAATCCTCATATTCTTAAACTTCCATATCCCTAACCCGAAGTATCCCGAATTCCGACAAAAATATTTCTTCCTAATATTATAATGAACACTCACGCGTAACATCCAATTCGTTGGGATTCCAGTTACCCCCATAATACACCTTTCAACCTCCATAATCGATATGAAACGCGACTGTATCGAATCGTCGGCGTTGTTTACGCGGCATAGGTGTATCAAGGCTCGTCTGCGATCGACAGTCAGGTTCATTAATCAGTGTAAACTCGATTAAGAGTCACGAAACACCACCTCAACCCCCTCGTTGTACGATCTGTCGACCTTCTGACCTGTTTCCACGACCCTCGTCGACTTGTGTGTGCACGCTAAGGGACGAGTAACAACAGAGTATCAAACGGGGGAGGGGTGGCTAATTGAAATCTACAAATTTTCAGCAGCATGGATTTACGGGTTCGTGTATCGATCCACCGGTTGTTGTTCCAATTCTGCCTTTGTTATCTTCTGTTGGTTTATCAAATAATGGTGAACGGGTGGGCGGAACAGAAATTGGAGGATTGCTTGTTCAACTTGCTCGGATATCAATTAAATTTTGGGAACTTGATACTGGGGTCGAGCAATATATAATCACGATGAATATTATTCAGAAAACAAAGTTACTAAGCTTATTAAAATACCTGTATTGAAATATTTACAAGTATATTATACTACAGTGAGAATTCTAATTTTTGTTAATTAATTACTCGATTTTATCGTTTACTTTAATTTTCTCGAAATTTATTTTAGTTAGATTACAAATTTAATTTCAATGTACGAATATAAATCGCATTACATATTATTCCTAATATTTATTCAATCTTATCACTCGTTTTAATAATAAATTTCACAAAGAACGTGAATTTTAGATTCGTATCGAACAATCGGTTTGCACGCAAATTCGAAATGAAGTCGTTCGTATTTCAACCACGTATTCTCGAACGATTATCATCGTTGGTAAATTACCGGAAAATAATCAACAGCAACCGGTTGGATCCGTTGTGCACGGGTTCCTGAATATGCACCACGTACTCGAACGCAATGAAACGACGTTATTGATTATCGGCAATCCAATCGGTCGCGTATATTACTTGCACAGCTAATCAATTATATGATATTAATTAATCTAAAGTCTTTAGGGAACCGAGCTCCCATCGATTGTCCCTCAACGCGAACGAAATTATTATCAAATTTAATCGATCGTGTAAGATCGATTTCGACAGGAACCAGATCATGGAAATGACAGTCGAAGACAGGGAATTAACCCTTATACAAGCCACTTCCGTTACGGAAGCATGAAAAGCTTAAACTGCACGACGTGAAATATTTTAATTCAAAATTTAGTCTTATTTCCCGAATTTTATAGATTACTATATTATTTTCTACAATACCAAAATTTTATATTTAACACCTCGACTGCCACGCTAAAGGCGTCGAAAAGTTGGACAGGCAAAGCATTTATTTTGATCAAATTTTACCTATTATTATCATAATACAATTCTTCGTCATTTCTATTATTCAGAATTTCGAGTACCTAATAGGATGATTTCTAATGATAATGCAAGCGACAAATTTCGATGGAAATTCAAATGTCACCTACATATGGATGTAAAAACTGTGATGTTTAACCTGAAAGTATTGTCATGTTAAGATTCCTGGTCTCAATCAGGATTGGCCCATCTCCATCGTTTGCAGAGTTAACATTTTCATGGGTCAATTGGTACGATGAAGAATTTTCGTACAACGATCACGTTTCCACTGTATTTTCCAACGTTTCGCAAACACCGGAATGCGCTTCGTTAGAGTTGATTTGAATATTCGGATAACGAACGAAAGCCTGATGATGGGGCGAACCGTATTACTTGCCAAGCGGCGAGAAGAAAGGCTGGGTTACGTTCGACGAATCAATAAAGAGAAAACAATTAAGTTGTCTTCGTTCGAAACGATTCTCGGAAAGGGAAGACATTTTTTGCTGAAGACTTGTAATTAAAACCGCTCCTTTCGGTAACTTGGCCTTCCGCAGAATTTAAATTGCCTACTTTAAACATCTCCACCAGTTTCATTTCTATTGTTTTCTGTACTCTATGGCGATAGAGTTTTCTTTGCTTTAACCCTTCGGAAGCTTTATTATTTTATTGAATTTCAATTAGAACGGTTAAATTGCTTTCGTGTTCTTTTTATAAACGGAAATGGACAAAAAGTATTATAAGATTGCGATTTCTGTGGTACTAAACGTGTTCCTAGCGTTAAGGGTGTTTTATAACACCGAGGACGTCTATAGTATCAATAGTCCTTGTAGCGTAAAAGATGCCTGATAACACTAACGGTGTGTATAGCATTAAGGCTACCTAGTAACACTAAGGCTATCTATAACACTGGGGGCACCCATAACCCTAAGTCTACCTATAGCACTAAAGACACTTGTAATCCTAAGGCTACCTAATAACACTAAAGGCACCCATAACCCTAAGGCTATAGCACTAAAGACACTTGTAACCCTAAGGGTACCTAATAACACTAAGGCTATCTATAGCACTAAGGCTACCTAGTAACACTAAGGCTATCTATAATACTGGGGGCACCCATAACCCTAAGTCTACCTATAGCACTAAAGGCACTTGTAACCCTAAGGCTACCTAATAACACTAAGGCTATCTATAGCACTAAGAGCAGCTATAACCCTAGGGCCATATAAGGGTGCCAATAACCCAGAACAAGCGATCGTTTAAATCTCCTACAGACACTAATAGCGGTAAAAACAAGTTAATAAAAAAGAAAAAGACAATTTTACCGACCTTCCATGGTCATGTTATCGCCCAGCTTCATTTCGATGCTTCTGATGGTCCCAAATTATTCCAGTGTCTGGTCGGAATCGATTGTTCGGATTAATCGAACATCAATCTTTGATCCTTCTTGAACAGAACAGCGAACGTGTTTCAACGTGTCAACGTCACCGGGAATGGTAGAATCGGCTCTAAATCACTGGTATCCAATTAACCGACCTTCTACGCCGCTCGTTTTTTCGTTGAACGAGTTCCCCTCGTCCTCGTTAGACGATCCATTGCCGTACTGCCGATCGAACGCTCGTACCGAGTCATAATTAACGTCGTTCCAGGTTGACCAATCGAATTATCCAACGATCGAACGTTCCACTTGGCCATTGACGATCGAACGAGCCGATAAATCGTGATCGTACTCGATCGGGGATACTTTTGACCCGCGACGAGTCATCGTAACGAGACATCGATCGTTTCTGGCCACTGTAACGCGATCTTTTCGAATTTTGATGAATGGTTGTTTGTTATTTCTTCTTCGTGGATGCTGATTTATTGTTCTACCGGGAAATCTTGCTTGGAACTGGTCATCGACAATCTGGAGACAAAAGAAATAGGATTTTTATTAATATTTTCAAGATGATAGGTTTGGTGTTTGATACAGAGGCACGATTTTTCGTTTAATTAATTTATTGATACTGAATGTGAAGTTTGAACATGGAAAAGGTTTATATGTGTATCTGAAACAATTGGGATATTTACAATCTGAGTGTAATATTAAAAAAATATATAGTATATTATATGATTTGACTCTACATCAGTTTTATAAATAAATCAGATCGTATATAAAAGAATCGAACATAAAAAAATCATGAAAATTGTTAACTTTCATGCATTTCAAGCCGAGCTTTTCCTCGCGAAATATTCAACTTCCGTTATTACGATGGAACGAGAAATGAACGGTTAAGGTAATCTCCCGCACTTTTACGTTCTTCGCTTCTCCTCGCAATGTCAAGAAATATATTTCACGTTCCCGGAACAACACTTTCCTGTAAAAGCACATTCTCTATCCACGCGATATTTTATCGTTTGACCAGGTGGGTGGATATAAAAGCGTCTAATCCTACGTGAGATGAAATTGTTTTGAAAGACAACAGAAGCAATAAAATGAAAGACATTTCACGTTATCCGGAAAGAAGTACGATGAAATATCTCGCGATCTTTCGAGCGTATCGTTCGTATTTCAGCGAGCATAGGAGCACGCTTGTTTGCGTAAAATTCAAAAAGCATTCGAGTGCTCGGGTCGTAAAAATGAATCATGATAAGCAAAAGTATTCAAGTTGATGTACGGGTGATAACGTTGAATGTTACCGTTCAAAGGTAGCTGGCGAGCTTTAATATCTTCCGTTTGATTTCTCGTAAATAAACGCTAGAAATTAATTAAAAAGAAAAAAGATGTTGAAGTACCTTGGCAAAAAAAGCCAAGCTTTGAAATTCTCTCAGAACAAGAGGCAGAAGAAATACTAATATTTGGTATTTAATTAACTGGCTACTGTTGTATCTAATTAGCTACATTGAGCAATTACCTAAATTACCCAAATTAGACCACCTTAAATTACCTAAATCTGGTAATTAAGTAATTATTGTACCTGCTATCTAAACGGTATTAATACCTAATCAACCAAGTTTTATTAACGCACTCAATTACCTAAATTGGGCTATGTTAAATTACCAAAACTTGATAATTAGGCGATTAATAAATTAGATAAATAACTATAAGTATTAAGTAATTATTATACTTGGTAGCTAAGTAGTATTATTAGGCCAGTAGAATTACCAAAATCTGGTAATAATTAGGTCAATATTTATTAGATATTTATAATTATACATACCACCAAAAATATTTAAAAGTATTTCTCCTTTTCGTGAATTAAAAGTTAAATAACACAAATTTGAACAACTGCACTAAACGCTGATAGAATTTATGCTATTTCATAGGAAATCTATTGGAGAATTAATAAGACCAAATTCGTGGCAGCTATCGGTTCTCGTTCCAGTAAAACTGGGTTAGGGGTCACGTTAATTGAACCGATATTTATTTTTAATTGACCCCGATGCTTTGTAGTTTTCTTCTTTTGGTCGACTGTGACGTAGAAATTTCTGAAAATGTGTATATACCGACAACTTTGAGCGTTCAAGTCCTTCAAGGAACCAACTGTTTGAACAAGTAAGGGAAAAAGGGAAACAACAAACTGCAATTTCATCCAACTTTCCTTATTTTTTTCTTTTTCGACGAACAAATAGAAAACTTTATCTCATCGAGGCACAGATCGTTCGATTTTCAAATCAACAAATCGTTCAGTTAATTATTTAGTTTCCTGGCTAATTACATATAAAATTATTACAACGGAGGTGTTGAAAAATACGAGGTATTGATTCGAAAAATTCTTATTTTTTATTGAAAATTAAAACACCTGTACACTGAAACACCAAAAATTCCAATGCCTTAGGAAACTTTAAATAAATAACTCTTAATATTTCTATTATCTCGCTGTACCTCTACATTTCCACACACCTTACAAAATAATCGCCGTTTTAAAGAATATACCGCTCGATAAATACCCACAGAAGGGTACAATAAATATCCATAATAAGCTTGATTATTAACAAAGAAAACGAACACACCAACGATGCATTAGTAATAAAAAAAAAAAAAAAAATGTTAATCTTCAATGGAAAAAGTATCACGATAACGGCTCGTCGCAGCTGCAAACGTTAGACGAGAAATAGCAATAAAGGATCGAAAACTTTTACGAGCTTTCCTCCCGCGTTATTCTTCAGGGTTGAGGCCGTGAGCCACGGCCAAAGCCGAGACACAAGGTTTCCCGTGTGTACGGTTCGAGGAGGCACGAGCTTAACCACCGGGTTCTTCAGGGTTGCGGCTTCCTCGCGCGATAAGCGTATCGTTGCACGCTTCTTTCGTATTCCATCAACGTTCCCGACTTCCTCGTAAATTCAGACCGTGAGAAGCGTCGGTAAGCGCCTCGAAACGGGTTGTACTCGAAACGACGAAAGTACATCAGACGATTTTCGAGAGACGTGCATCATAACCAGGTGTTGGGAAGATCGATGGAAATGGTTTTGTTAATGTACAAATTCGTTACATTAGTCTAACAAGTAAACCTACGGAAGTGTCAGTCTCCGATTTTTCTGAAATTTTTATATGTTATAATACATGAAAAACTTAGAGACACGTATTTTTTTTTTTTAGCAGCGGGAAAATATTTTTTGCAGCAAGATATTGGTCACTTTAGAGGTAGTTCACCCCCTAATTTTCCCTCCCCTTCCAACATACCTAGGCTAATTTTCGTCTTCTATCGGAAGATACTTTCATACCAAAAATCATCGAAATCGCTTCACTGGTCTCAAAGATATCGCAATTTTTCCGTTTCACCCCCTAAATATGTTTTTCCGCCGCTAAACAAAATCCGTGTCCCTTAGTTTTTCATGTATTATCAGAAAAATCGGAGAGTGACACTTCCGTAGGTTTTGTAAGTGCTAGCAACGTCGGAAATCATTTGATTTCAGAAAAGCTAATTTTTTTTATATCTCATCCTCCCTTTTTATGGCGTAGAACAGACATGTCAAACGCGTGGCCCGTCGAGACTTTTAACAAATTTTTAAATATTAGGCTTTGACGCTCGAAGTTGGAAAGCTTGAACTTTTTGGTCGACGCTGGCGTCACGTGTAATTGCGTGATTTATTATCAATTTTAAAAATTGCATCAGCTCAATGTATTCAACCAAATTTTGATGACTTGCTTTGTGAAAAACGATGGCAATTATCTGTGATTTTTTTTTTTATTTCTTATTATAACATTTATTTTTGTTTTGTTATAAAAATATATGAAATATTTATAGTTTAAGCTTAAAAAATGACGTGAAATATAAAACGACTATGTGCGGATAATATACAATACATTAAGCTTGACATTGAGTCTAATAAATACATAATACATAATATAATCATTCTAAAAATCGTATTTTATTCATTTTTTGAACATTGAAAACACGCGACCCCCAAATTAATACAAAATAGATCATGTGTCCCGTAATATCATGTGAGTTTGGATGACGTTGCGTTTACCTGTTCGAGTAGCGACTATAAATTACAAAATTATATCACAATTTCGCTGATTTTCGTAAACTATTCGTGATACTAATTTATTATTGCCAGACTGTTATCCCGTTGTTAAATAAAAAATCATTTTTAATATGAAACCCGAAATATTTTACAACCGAAAAATTTACAAAGTAATTGACAAAAAGAACTACGAAAGAAACCGTGGATATCGTTAATATTAAGCTAATAACGCTTGCCTATCGAATCGAAAGGTTAAATTTGAAAATTAATCGACTGCATCCTTAATAATTAGGATTTTATCGTGTCCGACTACGTACGTCCGTTTCCACTGTGGCAAAGATAAAAAGAACAGATTATGTTGTAGCTCGATAAGAAATACTAAAACGCACAGACACTCTTGGAAGAAAAAAATATATGGTGGACAACCTTGAACTTCGACCATCCTCGGATTCCTCCTGTTTGACAATATTGTACGCGATAAAGGGAGAAAACAACAAGAAAAGGATACGAGGGTTCGTAATGGTGAACAACGAAGAAAGACAAATTTATTCTGGCAACGCGAAGGATGGAAAAAGACAGAGGAGATGATGAACCGAGAGAGAAAAAAGAAAGGGGGAATGAGAGAGGGTGTTTGGAAACGGAGCACGGAAACAAAAGACGATACGATAAAGGAAACGAAAGAAGAGAAATTGCGGGACATAGAAAGGGGAGAAAGAAGGGGGTAGGATGAATGTAGGTGTTACATCCGAGGACAGCTTTTTGTTTTTCTGGCACCGATTGCTTCGTCAGTCCCCACACCCCCACCGACCCTTATGATGATTTACCAAAATCCTGGCCAAGTCAAAATGAAATTGCCTGCTTTTCCCGTTTGAAAAGAGAGGAAAGAAAGGTCCAGGTGCGCGGAATATTGAATTGAAAAACGGTGAATCGATTTTCCTGGAAAATGAAATCTGTTGAAATCATAAGGGAGAGATTTCAGGGGCGGGTTGTAAACTGTGGTAGCTGGAGGTGAATCGTTTCGATGCGTAAGCTCAAAATAATTGAATTTAATTTCAGTAAAATATTACCTTCGATAATTGAGATATTTATAGGAAATTCGTTGTTAGACTAAACTCCTGCTCTAACTTCAACTCTAGCTGTAATCTTAATTTCGAGAAAAATTCCAATTTATCCTAACTCCAGTTTTAACTATCGAAAAATTCAAATTACTCCAATTCTAGCTTCGCCTCCGCAAAAATACAAATCCTCCTAACTCCCACGTTAACTTTAACCAAAATTCCGATACACCGAACCTTTATAAATAAAGAACACCACGAATGCTGAAAAACACCGTCTGAAAATCAGTTTCACGAGAACACGAATATGTAGATGTACGAAAAAGGAAACTCGTAAAACATTTCAAAAATATAAAAAATGAGCACACAATTTTCCGCGCGTTTTGACAAAAAAATCGTACAAAAGTTGAGTAAAGAAAAATACGAGGGAAAGTCGGATAGAAATTTATAAGCAAACCCTAGTAACCACTTTGCTTGCCGGCCGAGGAGAAAGAAACAAAAAAAAAAGACGGGCGGGTAGCTTGTTTATTTGAATTTCTTTCGTCGGATGCATAAAGTAGACGAGCTACGGCAACCACTCGAGAGATTTTCATGAATTTTAATGCTGTTTAGCCGTGCAAATCGGACTGTTTACAAGCACGCATATCGTGTACTACAAGTGAAAGTAGATTATCCGACTAGTTGTCTTCTTTCGGTACGTTAAAGAACAATTGTTCTACACGACAACACTTCTACGTCTGTCTATCTCGAAGAAATAATCATACTTAATTCGTGCGCCATACGTTCTTTCTGTCATCTTTTTAATGTAACGATCCATTTGTCTATCTATATCCATGGAACGCATTCTCAAAATATGGAACTTTCGAATTACAAAGCTTACTTTAAAAATCTTTAAATTGTAATAATTGATTTCACGATTTCCAAATTGTGGAATTTTCGAATTAGAAAGCTGCCAAATCGCAATATTTAATTTTATATTAGTTATATTAATTTATAATGTAATTTAATATTAGATTTCACAATTGCTAAACTGGAATATTTAATTCTATAATTCTCAAATTGGGGAGCTTCCATATCGCAATATTTACTTTCACAATCTTTCCATTTCCAAGCTATAGCGTAGAGTGTAAAGAATTTTCAAATACTAAAATTTAATTTCACAATTACTAAACTGCAATACTTAATTCTATGATCTCCAAATTGGGGAGCTTCCATATCGCAATATTTAATTTCACAATTTCAAATTCCCAAAATATAGAATTTTCAAATTACAAACTAGAATTTTACCTTTCATTTAAAAAAAAAAAAAAGAGTACCCACCCTCTTATTCATGACTCACCCCTCTTTACCATGCAGTTTAGTGTCCATTCAATTATAAAAAGAGTTGCCTAAAATACTTGACCTTTAGGCTCTTGTATCTGGCACTTATTGAATCGCGGCTGACCTTGCACGGATGAAACTACTTACTAACCCCGGAGGCGGAAGCGGCGGAGGAGGGTCTCTTCAGGGTCTCTATCCTTTGGTTTTCCCTTTTGTTTCACGACGGGCGGTGGACAGTCACCTCTTGTTACTGGCGTGTTCTACACCGCCGACAAGTTTCTTTGCGTCACCAGACAGACTTACGACTTCTTGTTTTTGACATTTGCCACGGCAAATAAATCGTCCAATGACGTAATTCATTGATAATTGAACGATATTCGATCGGATGCCCCCCTATAGAGCATCATATACATCAACGATTCTCCTCTTGCGTTTCCGTTTGCTGCATTATTCCGTCGATTGTTACGCGTTCCTCTTTCTTCGCTGAAGAATCGTACCGGCGGAATAATATTTCAAAGAATATCCAACATTGTTCTAAATATTTCAAATATTTTATACGATTTTATTTCTATCATAAATTGTTTCGGTCAACATTCGTTGTTAAAAGGCTACCAACTATTTATCGGCAATCTCATTTAATCGAGGAGTAATAATCAAATCGTGATCTATCTTTTACGGTTTTCATTCGTTGGCGACTTTAAAGATTGCTGATCCTTTCAAAGGGACAGCTGATCCATTTCGAGTATCTTCTTTTGGGTTGCTTCTCCCTTTGACCGTCCTCTTACATGACGTATCGGTTCGTAATAAAACGAGTTACATATCGAAAATGGGGGTTTGATCGATCGATACACCAGGGATGCTTTCGTCGCTGTTTCACCGAAACTGGATGAACGTTGAAATAATTGCCTCCTGGAAGAATCCAGCAACGTATTCCCTTCGATATTAAACCATGAAAATAGATAGCTCGCGTGTAATGATTCAATTTACTGTTGTGGCAGCTGACACTGCAAATCGAAATCAACGATTTCATTTTATTCCGTTCAGTAGTGGATAAATACTTCGATTCTTTTTCTTTTTTTTACAATATTTTCAAATTAAAAATCCCCAGTTAATTTGATAAATATTTGAAAGTGTTATAATACCAAAGAACGATTAATGTGTATCACGTATAAGTACCGGAAGTCGAGTTTCATATCAGAAACTCGCAACCGCAAGATACCCTATGATTCACTGAATTATTGATAAACTTCCAGAAAAGTAATATTTTCACGCAACTTTATTAACGTTACAACCTTCGTCAAAAGTTTCAAAGCACATGATTTAACATCATTTCTTAAAACTGGTCAAACTTTACGAAGGAGAAATGGTTTATCGCTCAAGGCGAAGCTCGTTTCGTGTTATCGTGCCCGAGAACCGGAAGTCCTCGGGATTAAAGACAGTCAGGTAAAGGTAGCGGCGC
This sequence comes from Stelis phaeoptera, assembly GCA_943735885.1. Classification (NCBI taxonomy): domain Eukaryota; kingdom Metazoa; phylum Arthropoda; class Insecta; order Hymenoptera; family Megachilidae; genus Stelis; species Stelis phaeoptera. The sequence continues at coordinate 13,131,035 of OX030932.1, read as the reverse complement.
GATTCTGATAGTAAATTTAAAAATGTGATTACGAACTTTAAAGAACGTTAAATTTTAATTACTTGGATGAAAATTTATCAGGATAAATAATATTTTATAGTTAAATTATGATTCTGTACTATATTGAATGCAACGGAAACGTTCGATCGTAAAAAAAGCGAGATAAAATTGTATGCCGGGAAAAATTTAAACGGGCCAAAATTTCATTTCGATGGTAATGGAACGAATAAATGTTCAAAGCGTTCGAACCGGCTCGTAAAACAAACTTTCTTCCCCATTTTCGTTGTCCTTCTGGCCAATGTTGAATAGCTGCGCCATATTTTGCACAAAACATTTCTTTTACAACCAGTAACCGATGCATCTTCTTAAGAAATCGCGTAAAGCGTAAGCATTGTCGATATTTCAATAATTATTGCGTTACGTTTCCTATAGAAATTGTCATCACGTTCGTTGCAGTAAACGATTGAACAACTTCCAAAACAAAGGTGATGATCCTTGCCAAATATTTGAGGAAGCTAAAAGATTTCCTGGACTCGTTTCCCGGAAGCTGTTCAATCGTCACAGTTTCCGTTCGATTGTGAATTTGATTTGTAACCAAAAGCGAACCGATTATTTATACCTATTGTAGATCGAAATATCAAGTATTAAGTACAAATGTCAAACGAAGACAAACCCGATCTAACTCAATTCAAATTTCAAAAGTTCGCGCGGTTTTTTCGGACGCCATATTGCTTTTCGAACTATCGATATCAGGTTCTCGACTAAATGGTTATAACGAGTTATTTATTCAATTTCAAGCACACAGTTATTCATCGTGTCTTCTTAATTTACTTTTCAAATTATCTTATACCTAACAATTAAAGTTATTACTTAATATCTAACAATATTTGAAATACTAACAATTCGATTTATTAATCATAGCTATAGCTGGGAATAATATTTTAAACCATGTTACATTATATATTCCGATACTAATTATCAGTATTCTAAATGATATTGCCGATCGAAAAGGTTAAAATCGATAACTGCAAGCGTGAACCGAACGCGAACCCAACCTAACCAATTCAAATCTCAAAAATCCGCGCGCTTCTTTCGGACGCCATGTTGCTTTTCAAACTACCTATATCGCGTCTCTTGCCGAACAGCCAGAATAAATTATCTATATCGCATCTTATCCGTATAATATTCGTTGTGCACACGCGATGTACGGATTCCAATAAGTACAATAAGAAACAGAACATCAGTTAACCTATTCGAAAAATAAAAACATGCTCACTTACCCGTTAATCGTTTCCTTCCGCGCTGACCTCCGTGTGCTTTCTTTCTCTTTCATCCTTCTTCCCTCGAACGAGCAAACGTATCCCTTCTTCTCCGGTTAGAATAGGGAAAGGGATCGTTCCAGTAACACGGTCGATTAACCGAGTTTCGTTTCGAGGGGGGACGCACAACACCGTGGTAGAACGAAGGAAACCGAGATAAAACACGCGACGATAAAGCCTCGAACAGAATTTCTTACACACGAATTATTATTATTATTATTATTATTCTCGACGGACCGTCACTCGAACGATTCTTTCGTTTAATACACCGTTCGCGTCTCGCTTTCGTACACGTTGTTTATATCACGCGTCCGAACCGGAGAGCAACGACACGCGTGTTGCTCGGTCGACTGACGAGCCTCGACTGCCGCCCCTGATGCTTCAACCTATGCTATCCCCACCATCGTTCGATCGCCCTTACCTCCACCAGTCGTCCCTCTTTACGTAGATGAGAAGGCACGTTCTTTTTTTGTCAACCCTTTCCACGAAGATGGAACGGATTTCTTTGAATTACTTTGTAATAATAACGTAAATATAATAACGAAGTTGGCAATGTTGATGGAAAATTGTAAAAACACTATTAGTAGGTAAGCAAGATTCCAATAAATTTTAAATAAAAAATCTAGGGTTAATAGATATTAAATTAATTACGCGATGTTCATTTGTTCCTGTATCATGTAATGAACTTAAGTTGAATTAGCGGAAAATGTCAAAGGGGTGAAGCCAGAGGCAGGCTAAAATCCTGCAGTATTTACTTATCGTTAGAGCGTCTGTTTACTAATTCTTATTCTACTTATGAGTCACCTATTGACCTGAACGACGAACGGTGATCACCGGTGACCGGCACCCGAAATTTTTTACTATCAAATAATTAACAAAAGAAGCGATGAAATAAACTGCAGGCAGCGTTAATATTAAGCTGATAATGCTAGCTATCGATTTGAAAGGTTAATTTTGAAAATTAGTTGATTGTATTGTTAATAATTAGGATTTCAGCGTGTCTGACTACCCACGTCCGTTTTCACTGTAGCAGGCAGCGTTAATATTAAGCTGATAATGCTAGCTAGAAAATTAATTGATTGTAATTCTTAGTAATTCGAGTTTCAGTGTGTCTGACTGACATTCATCGTGTTAATAGAATTAACATGGTAATAATATTGCAAAGTAGTGTAGGATTCCTTTTAGAATACATTAGTGCCATTCTAATCCAAATAATTTTCATATTTTTCCATCGAAACGTAGCACACGCTGTACGTTATAATAATTTTTGTATAATGTTACCTGATGATCGTTTCAACAAACTGTAAGCTTCGAGGAATCTACGGGCTTTGTAATATTATTGTCTATATATGTATACAGGGTATGCTAATAGAATTATACAACAAAGGTTAAAAAATAAAATAAATAAACCTTCCTCCGATGCTATATTAGTAATTAAATTTAATAATCATAACGTATCGTCATCGTCTCTAACGATGAACCACGATCAAGCTTTCAAATGACATTAAATACGTTCCTTTTTTTAAATTATCCGATTCCGTGCAATTCGCGGCGCCTCACAGACATCCCCCTACGCCAATCAACGTGTCAATTATTATCTTTTTTTTCCTGCAAACCAGAACGACGCGTTTCCACTTTACACAATCCCGTGTCGTCGAGGAAACAAGAACCGAAGAATTTCCTTGCCGTCCAATTTGCCCAATAATTACAGCGTTAATTGCGCTCCATCGCAAAAGGCGAATCAACGAGAAGACCGGGGCGCTCGATGGAACTCCATCTCACCAGAACTCCGGTTAATTGTCTAATCTCCTTGTTAATTCCTCGCGATAACGACAGGCAAGAGGTGGCGTGGCTAATCCGGCAACGTTCTTCCGGGTTCGAGTAGCGAAACAGATGCCGTCCTTCGAGCAACTTCCGACGCATTATGGCGAACCACGTTGAGCCGAGTTGCATCGTGAAACTTCGATTCGAAAGTTAGAAGCACTTCTCATACAGTTTATAGATCCCTGAGAAAAGATTGTTGGAAACGGATTAAAATTTATTTACTTTCATAATTTTATCGTAACCCTTTGCGCTCGAGTGGCGTCACTGCGGCGCCATATCTAATATACCAGAATATTTAAACATGTGAAATTTAAGCTTTGTTTGTATCAGAATATAGGAAATTAACGAAAGAAATAAAACTAAATAGATTCTTGAGAATTCGTAGCACTTTTCTTCTGAAATAGTGCTTTTGGACTTTGGAAACTTTACTGGAAGGATTACCTCGACTTAATTACTTTCAAATATGCTTCGAGCGCAAAGGGTTAAAGATATTTCGCTTGAAAAATTTCACGCCTCGACTGAATTTTTAGACTGCAGAGTTGATTGGCACAGTGAAAACGGACGTGGGTAGTCAGACACGCTGAAATCCTAATTATTAACAATACAATCAACTAATTTTCAAATTTAACTTTTCAATTCGATAGCTAGCATTATTAGCTTAATGTTAACGCTATCCGTGGTTTATTTTACCCGTGGCAGCCAACGTGTTAAGGGTAGCTAAGGGGACCTTAACAGTCAAAAATGAAAAATCTATAGGATTTGATTAATTTTGATACAATTAGCCGTCTTGGAATTTCACTAGCGTTTAAGTATCATTGTTATTTATATCTAAATTTTGGAATAATTCCACGATGATGGGTGGATGCGATGGAACTATCTCGCGAACGATCCTCGAATTCTCGGACGCTAACGAAAGGATGCTTTCGACCAGATGCTTAACAAGAAGACGGACGAGGCTAGAAACCGTGTTCCATCTTTTCCCGATGTGGTTTATCGATTAACGCCTACGTTATTAAAGCCACGACGCTGTTTGCCGTGTTGTTAAGCGAGCTTTCACGCTAACGATGCAGCAAACATCCAGTAAAAGGTGTCTCGGTTGTTCGAAACCAATCGCGTTCACGCCTTTCCTCGCTTTTCTTTCATTCGATCAAATGGTAATCGTTTCGATGAGATCTCGATGACGCGTTGTAATTTTCATTCTATCGTTAGAAACGCCTTGTACACAGGGCGTCGTAATTTCTTATATATTCCTGGTAATCCGACGAAAAATAAATTGTCATATTAAAAATCACCAAAACACCTTTCCTTCGTAGACAAAAATCGAGGAATTATAGAAATTATATTTAATCAAAAATATTTTGAATTTAAAAAAGAAAATCCTGTTTAATATTTATGTAATTTAGAAATTGCAACCAAGTAAAAAATTCCAAAGTAACCAAATTCGAAACGAGTTGGATTCATCGTTAGACCGAACCCGATGCAACAAATCTAAATTGAATTTAATATAAAAATTCTTAAGGAATCAACGAACGCTGATACGATGTTTCTGCTAGATTTTCATGTACACGTGTCTGCGACCATCAAGCTGGGTTCGCTTCTAACGAGAACGAAATATCGGCGCTTTTAACTCGATGAATTCTTCGTCAATGGAAGATGAAACCGTACGAGTAAACGAACCTCCCATTCTTTTCTGTTCGCGTTCGTGAATCATCACCGACCAACACGCCCACTCGATATATTTATTCTGTAATTAAATGTCGATCAAGGGTGGCTACCGTCAAAATTCTATCCACGCGACAATAATAGAAAGCGTGCAATTTGTCGACAAAGTGGACCGTGAACGTTTTGTCCAGGAATTTCGAAGCTTTGTTGATATTTTGATCGACGGAGTTTTAAAACACTAATTATTCTATCAAAAAAAAAATAATGAAAATTGATCGAATCTCGTTTAATAGTGAAATGAATTAAGATATTTTTAAGTCGATTATTCGAAATTACGATTAAGAGATTATTGTTTATTCAGGGAATGGAGAAGAGTACGAAAAGGAGTTGATGCGATCGAGAAACGGTCTACAGTTTGAAAAAGAATTTCTTCTCAGCACGAAAGCTGCTTATTTATTGAAAGCTTTCTTCGAGGCCTCCATCTGAACCTAAAAGACACCAGACTATTTCCACTTTTCTCTCGCCCGTACGACGGGGAATTATCTGCTTACTTTATTTACTCTCGATATCTGCTTTCTTTCTTTCGTTTCTCCTTTTTTACTTTCCACCCTTTCAGTCTGTTCATCTATTTCGCTTATTAAATTGAACAAACTTCATTCGATACTATAAGATATCGCGAATTTCATGAAACTTAATTAATAAAAGTAAAGAAACAATCGTCTTCTCGGATAAATACAAAAATTACGAAAATTTCAACACGATCAACACTGTGAGTGTCGCCAGTTGTTAAAAATATAATTAAAAAAAGTACCAACAACGTAAGATACCCAGACTAACAGACCTATTTTTTCGATACACCGGTCAACGTGTTAAAACTAGTACCACCGACGTTCGAAACTGAAATAGAAAACAAAATAAATGAGAAACGTAAACAGATATATAAAATAATTCTTTATCAAGATAAAAGCCAACTTATATTTCGACAAGAGCCTTTTAATCAATTTTGTCATTTAAAATAAAAAATCAGAGTCATTTTGACCCGCTTGGTAGTTCCGAATGTTAAACAATCAAACGGAATTTCTTGAATCAATCACACTCAACGGTAAACCGAATCAAATTTCATCATAAACCCTCTACCTCCGACAATATCTACCCCGATCTCAACGAACGACCTTCCGGAAGTGTTACACATCCCCTTACTTCCTCCTGTACACCGTAGGGTAATCGGTAAGCAGGTTGCCCGTCGATAGAATCGTCCCAGGACCTCCCAACACTCCTCCCTTATTCGCCAACCAGTCGTTTCCGTGGAAAAATCCCGCGGGTTCCATTCTGTTCGTATAAAATCCTGGATTATTCCCGTTGTTCAATTGTTTCGCTTTAACATTCTCGCGTGTCTTCAGGCCAAGATTATTCAACGTCTCTTTCAGCTGTACCACGCCATTTTGCAGCAAAGATTGAGGGTTGATCTGCAAAGTTTGAGCCAACGGCGTGAGGAGCCAAGCAAGGAAGCCTGGTTTCGTGGTGGTGGATCCTTCGGACTACAAATTGAGAAATAGAAATTAGTTTTCATCACGTATATTTTCTAAATTCTATGCTGTCGGTTTACTTGTCGTAGGCTCGAGGGTTTGATTTGTTACGAAATTTCCCTGGTTAAAAATTTTAATTATTTATAATCTAATACATTTACAAGCAGGTATTATTGTTACACGTTTCGGTTAAAAGTTTCTTTTTAAAACTCCGGGCTTCGAAGGACTAAAAGTTAATGATATCAAATCGGTGGCCTTTGCAATTAGGCGGTCGGAAATAAAAAAATCGTGGATGTAACAATTTTCATATTATAATCTATGAGATCGTGTTAAACGTACAAAAGGATATAAAGTATGATTTGGAGTTCTATTGTATAAAATACAAGATACGACTTATTGTTCTCGAGGAAAACACCTTTCGGTATTATATTTGATTACCACGCCAATGAAAGCTCGCAAAGTTGTAAAGTTGAATGTTTTCCTGGTTCCTGGAGCCTTTATTACACATTTCCAAGCAATCTGACACTTACGTTTTGAACGATCGTGTCTTGTAAAGTTAACGTAGAAGCTTCATCTTCGTTTCTTGATTCTATCGACGATCCACGATCGATCCTGTTGGTCGAATCGGTAATCGATTGATCCATGGGCTTCGCGTACACCCCAAGAAGCTAAATATTCACCAATAAATAATAGAAAGCGGTATTTCAAAATATTCATTTCTACAATACGTTAGATTCGGATTACATACGTAACAAATGACCTATTTAATTTAAAAATTAACCGTAACGAGTGATTTATAAATTCAAATGAACTAAAATAAATTATAAAAAAGAAAAAAGAAAAATGAGAAGGAGAGAAACAGATAATATTACCGTTAAGTTCAGCATGAAAACAGCGTAGAACCACATCGTTTCCAAAGTTATATTATCCTGAGAAGAGACACCCGTCGAAAGAGCAACGTTTCAGAAACTTGGATGAACTTCCACGAAAGTCAATAATCGAAATGCAACCGCGTGCAGCGAATCTACAATATATGCCGTTTCCTGGACGCACCACTCCTTTTATCGAATGATGGTACCCTCATGCTTCACGGATAAGAACACAATTGCCAAATTACACGTACATTTAGCTCGCGTACAAAATACCGAAACGTGTTTTCTATGGGGGCTCCGGTGTGTCTTTAATTCCGATTTTTCCCATAACTTACCATTTGCCTGCGTATCCTTTCTCGCGAACAAACGAATCATCTTCGTCGCATTCAAATGGTATTGTGTAATATTTGGATTTGTCCATTGAGTATGATTAAGACAGTAAAATATTCAGATTTAAATACAACTAGTAACCAAATATGAATAATTATACTAATTAAACGTTCCAAATATATATTATTAACTAGTATTAATCATCTTTCTATATTTTCTATGAAAAGTTGATTAATAGTAAAATCCTATACCTATTAATGGAATTCCAGCGAAAATTGAACACCCACGGATAACGAGTTCCATCTCAGGTGTTGAAAAGATTCAGAATCTGAAAACGAAAGAAATAACAATTTTCTAAATCACGTGAAGATACATTTAAAGTGCCACTGATACACAGTTAACCGAGACACGTGTTGAGAACCGGTTGATTTTGTTCCCCATTCTCGAGCGAATTACCTTGAAGGTGTTCGGTCTTCGGACCGGACCCGCTCGTTCTTTTTCGCTCGTGAAGAAATCCTCAACAACGGCCTTGTGCAAGGTCGCAACTTTCCGAGAACGAAAGCCCAAGATCATCCGGCTACCGAATTCGTTTTCTCTGATTCAGTTTCGAGCCCAAGGGAACCGAAGCTCTTCGATTAAGAACGAGAGTGATGATCCAACAGGTACGGGTTCATCGTAATCTCATCCTTTGCCGGTCTTCGTCGTCTTTCTACTCGAGAATCGATGAATATTAGTTCAACTATTAATACAGAAAGATTATATCAACATATAATCGATGAATAGTTCAACTATTAATACAGGAAGAGTTAATTGTTAAAGGACGCTTTTAACGGGCTGATCGAAGCGAGGTAGAAAGGATGATGATTTGTATAAAAGGAAATTTAAGAACGATATTTAAATATTAGGAATGATAGTAACAGTGTTAACAGTTGATGAATTTTAATAGCGACTCGGTAACCAAAGAAAAAGTAAACTTACAACTGCATAGGTATGAAACGGTATCGGTGATAGTGGTAATAAATTTATAATAATAATACCGGCAGTAGTGGCGTATAAATAATATCCTCGGTATCATTTAATAATATTTAATAAATAGTAACACTAATATTAATCCCCTGATCACCACTTCATCCACACACGAGTGACGCTTGGATTTTAAAATATTCGTAAAAAATATGAAGAATAAAATCAACAAAATTTCTTAAAGATAAAACCACTACTTGATGAATTTACCGACAGCTTCAGCGTGTCATGAATCCTCAAGTAACCACACTGACCACAGCCATTAACTTCCTACACCGCATAAATGAGAAACAAAAAAACTATATCAAACATTTCGACAAAACCACTAGCTCGATTCTCCACGCAGTTAATCGCAGACACCGTCAAACAGCGATTTAAAAGAAACATCATGGAGAATCGGAAGTTCGCGTAACGGAAATAGGATCGTTCGATTCACGGACACGGGACGCATACCGATCGCAACTTGATTTAAGTGTCACGACGATGGCGAACGCTCGTTCTTCCTCGTCTAAAACGATCGTCAAACACACTCCTGCGAACAGCAAGCATTCCCGTGTGGAGACCAGGCCAAGATGTAGGTGTGCGACCAGACGAGGACGAGCTGAAACCGTTACGAGCCTTTTCGAGACCAGTCTCGTGGCGACGCTCGACCGCGAACCTTGATCCGGACAAGGAAAATAGAGAAATCCGAGGACCCTGTGCATTTTTTATCCATCGTTTTCCTCGCTTTTTCTTACCCGCCGAACGACCTCCGATTCGACGACACTCTGGCGCAGTCTTGATCGCGATTTCGAGTCTGTCAGGGCTCGATGATTATGGGACCGAGTTGGCGCCTCTACTGAATATTCCTCATCCGACTTTGTGTCTGCGACGAGAACATCTGGCGATCGGTGATTTTTGAACAGCAAGGGAGATTTCGGAGGGAAAATATGAAAGCGATTGGCAGTTTTATCGTTGTTATACTGTTTCGACAGGTAAGAAGTGCGTGAAAAAGTAGACGAAGAATATAGAAGATAAGATATAGTAGTACGGTAGATGTAGTGTGGCAAGTATAGCGAGTATTAGTACCATAAAATTCTCCATTTTTCCATCGTTTTATAGCATCACGATTGATCGTTATAACGAGAAAGAAAAGCTTCGTCGCGGTCGAAGCTAATTTACACAGTGCCGCCGTGTGTTGACCCGATAATTAATTAAAATTCTTTGCTTCAGGCAATCGGCGGGATCGTTAGAAATCCACCGGCGTTCTCGAAGCCTGTGTACTCGGATTCCTACCTTCCTGCAGCCATGCAGGTAAGCGCATCGTTGAAGGAACGTAAGAAAATTATTAACACCTTGGCTGCCACGGTGAAGACGGGCAAAATATTCATTTCTAATGTATTCCAGTGGTTTTAATGGTAAATGTTAATCACAAATGGCAGCCAACGTGAACTGACATCCGATTACCACCAGAGAAGATTAAATTTAACAATTATAAAATAAATTCTGTTGCCTCAGGTGATATTTCACGCCGTCGACCAGCTGAAACTTCTCCAATTGGAAGAAGCTTCAGAAGTCACTACCGCTAGGAGTCCGTCAACATCGCCAATTGATAATTACACGGAAAATAAACAATCAACGACACAAGAAACTCTGACCATAAGCACCGGTACGACAGCAACCACGCAAGAGACTATTAAAAATGACGAAGAAGAATCGACAGTGATGGAAAGTTCGACGAAGGTGAACGAGATCGACGAAGAATCGACGAAAAGCACATCCGAATCGCCAGGTATCGATCAAGAAACGCCGGAAGTAAATTATGCGACGCCAGAGACGAATTACGAGGCGTCCGAGCAAGTCCACGACGTCCAAGAATCGAATGAAGAAGTTCCCGAAGAGAATCACGAATCGACTGATTCGTCTCGGGACAAAGAAACGAGTCTAGAAGCAACCACGAAGGCTGGCAATCTTTCTGCTTCGTCTTCGGAACAAGAATCAGCCGATGGAAATAAGGGAGACAAGAAACCTACAATCGATAGCGTGGTGCAAGACGTTTACGAAATTTTGAAACCTACTACGTCAAAGTTTGAGGACGAGGACGTCGAAGTGTCTGGAGAATCGAAGAGCATCTTCGGGGTCTCTGTGCAGGCCACTGAAGAGGAGGAAGATGAGACTAGGTGAGGTTTCGATGTTGAACTTGATACGAACACTGAAAACAGACAACACAGTTTTATCATTTTTATGATAAAGGAGGGGACATATTTAATATTTAATTTACTAAAGTATTTTAAAAGATGAAATTAAAATTTTATTTATATCAGTACATAGACAATTTAGAAAAAGAATAGATTCACAAATATTTGTAACTGTTTGCCTCCAAAATATTGTATTAGTGTTTTAGAAATTTCGCTGTCAGAATAGACCAGACCCGACCGTACCTAAAAATGCTAATTTCCTTCGTTCTTTCCTTCAGATTCACGCGTTTGGGTGAGAAGGTGACGCAAGTTCCAAGGCCAAGTTTAAGCAGCTACTTGCGTCGATCGAACGTGCGGCAAAGCGCGACTCTTCAGCAACTAGCGAACCTTTACGACTCCCTGAGCAAAGACGCCAGGAAGCAAGGATTCGGCAAGTACACAGGATACTCCGACGAGGTTCTGAACACCCTCGAAACATCGGCCGAGGGTGGGATTGGGCCGCAATTGAAGAAGATCCTCGATAAAGTGTTGGAGAGAAACGAATTGACGAGGGAGGACTCGAGGACGAGGACTCATCAAGCCGTTCGCGATCTTAATAATCCTTCGAGCAACCTTAACAAGGAATTGAGAGTCCTGTTGCCTTTACGATACTCGCCTTAAACGTGTGTATCCGTTCGAGAGCGAAACTCGCACCAAAAGCTTTCGAGAGCACCTTTTTTCGAGTAGACACCATGCTTAGATCGACTCCCACTGCTATTTTAAACTCGTGGAATACTCTCGATAGCTTCTTGCGAAATTTTTTACTTTCTGAAGCGAAAACCTACGAGAGCATTTTTTTTGCGAGTACGCTGAATCGAGAGTGATTGTCGTCGATTAATAGTGTTTTTCAGTTTAGTATCTACTTGACACGAGTGCTCTCGACAACTTGATCTTTACTCCTAAACGGACGCGTACCCGAACATCCTAAAATCCTCGATTTACGATTAATTTCGAGAGTTTATTTCAATTTGCCGTCCATTTTAGGGCTCGGCCTCCATAAAACGTGGGGTTAAAACGAATTAGAAGATAAAAATCGAAGACAATCCTCTTATAGATAAGGGAATGAAATAAAAATTATTTATACCGTTGTTCTTAGTTTTAAGTACATTATACCCGATTAACTATTCGTGTACAATTAAATACTCAATAAAGTTCTTTTTTATGTACGATTAGTTGACTCACTGAACCGCAACGTTGATTATAGAATGATTAATTGTGAATACAATGATGGTGACTCATGCACGATTTTTTGACAATGCATCCCATAGTGATTCATACGTTTCTTTAGAAAAATTTTTCTACCGAAATAACTTCCTTGTGAAGTCGGACGAATTATGGAGCCAAACTTCGATCATCCAAGCCCTAGAATTCTTGAACAAAGTAACGTCTTCAGAAAATAAGAAAATTAACACGTTGGCTGCCACGGGGGTCACCGGTGACCGGCACCCGAAATTTTGTACAATCAAATAATTAAGAAAAGAAATGACGAAACAAACCACGGATAGCGTTATCATTAAGCTAATAATGCTAGCTATCGATTTGAAAGGTTAAATTTGAAAAATTAATCGACTGCACCCTTAATAATGAGGATTTTATCGTGTCTGACTACACACGTCCGTTTTCACTGTGCCACTCGACGTGTTAAAGATGATAAAATTAAGTTTAAGCCTTAAATTATATTTTGAACCGGCAAAGATCCCTCTTCGTTTAGGAATAGATTGCAAACCAACTCTGGGTACAAAACTCCCACGTTCAATAGCAAAACAAACCCAGAGCTAACATCGTCACGACGTTTCGCAAGTTTCAGCCAGAAATTTCGCGATGTTTCACTGGCAAAATACCAAACAGATCGCACGACGAGTATTTCACAGTCGAATTTCGCTGTCGCCCATCGCAACCCACGAATATGTATACATTTTTCTTTTCAATCCACCTTGACCCAAGGGACGATACTGTTTATTGGTCGGACAATATGAGCTGGCAGAGTCCACGGGACGTAGTTACGTGATACGGGTAACAATAATTTTCGTTGGCCAACACCGTGTCAATGGTTTTGTCCACGGAGCAACGACGTAGACGCGGAACAATAGAAACGAATGGTTCGATTGAATTAACCACGACGGATCTCTACGCCATTGTAATGCACGTTGGTATAAATGGATTTTGAAATCAATGGGTCCTTCAGTCGTTGTTTCGCCTCGTTCGAAATCATTGAAAGAGAAACGGGTGACCGATGACCCGCCTTATGGGGACCATGAATATTCTTCTTCTGGGATTTTGCCTTCTTTGCGTGAGTAATTGTTTTCGATGTTGAAGATATCTAGTAATTTAAGAAATTAGTTTCATTTTACATTGATTTTAGAATTTTGAAAAGAAATTTGATTTCAAATCGAAAGGTTATTTTATGATGTTTGATTATAAGAAAATTCTGAAAGTGGAACTTGGTTGTTAAATTGAAACACAGTTATACGATATTCAATTATAGGGAAAACTGTCGCGTTTTCACTCCCGTGCTTCGTATCAAATTAAATTGACACTGTCGGAGGAAGTTTAACTTCAAACGCGAAAGTTATACTACGATATTTAATTATAAGAAAATTATCCTATGTTTTTAGTTGAACTTTGACGCCAAATTGAAACACGACTGCGTAATATTCAATTATTACATCACTGTTCGTTGCTACTGGTCGATCATTCATTTTGTATTCGGACCATCGATGAGATATTTACACAGTCATTTGCATGAAACTTTAAGCATCATATTAATGTAACATAAGTGTTATTTTACGATACTTTTATGTCATGAATTTGCATCACACTCTTCATGTTTCAAAATCCATCGCTTAATATGCATCGAGGTAATGTTATCTGTTACAAATGGCAACCATTCATTTTACCTTAAGATCATCCGTCAGACATTGACGTAGCCGTTTTTGTTATACTTTAAGCTTCAAATTGATATACAACAAGTGCTCGTTCGCAAAACTTTTATGTCATGAAATTCCATTAGACTTTTCATATCTCAAAATCGATCATTCGACGTACAACAACCTATCGACTCGAATGAACGACATACAGAAATAACTTCTGTAAAAAAAGGAATATTGAACATTTTCAGCTCTCCACGACGAGAGTGCAATCGAAGCCACAATTAACCAGACTCTATCCGATCCAAGATGGACCGATGGAACGTCAACAAACGAGCAACGAGACGAAACCTTTGGACAAATTGTTGGGAAAACTGCGTGCCACGTACAATTTCGTGTTTCGAAAGCCGGAGAACACGAGCAACGTGGAGAAAATTTTGGCCAAGGATGCGCCCGATCCCGACGTTCAAACGTTCAAATCGATCTGGCTCGATCGAATGGAACAGAAATCACGGCTACCAGAAAGGACATATTTGTCCAACGACGACTGGGTGAACGATATTCAACCCCTGGATCGTTTGGAACCATTAGAACTCGACGACGAAGAAATAATAGATAAAAATCGCGATGTAGAATTCGTCACTCCGAGAAATGGCTTTCAACTTCCGGTCACGCTGAGCCGCCATCTGATAGATTGGCTTGGCTCGCTTTTGGGAATCACTTATGGTGTTTATTCGAAACTGGCCAGAGCCATTTACACGAATAACACTGCCACTGTTACGATTAGGAATTGATTATGATTTGGAATTAGTGTCAAAACGTCGATAAACTGCTTCCTGTGCTACGAATAACACCAATTACAAAAGCTTTGCACAATTATAAAACACTTATCATTATTTTTCGTGCAATCTGTAATTTTGCAAAGTATGGAGAAACTTGTAGTCTTTCAATAAAATTGTGTAATAATAAGATAAACAACTGAAAAGTGCTTTAACCTTCATAAAATATTCCCAGTCTCGAAGAACAAGCTGCGATTATCACACAAACTCGACGAAGGATTGAACACAGAACGATCGTTTTCTTTACACTTATTTTATTCAAAAATATCTTGGTCTGAAAAATACATGTTACCTCTTGTTCATTCATCTTCTTCTCTCTCTTTTTCTTTTCTTTTCTTTTTTTTTTTTTTGGCATATCATTGTATCATACAATAACAATAGCTCGTCGAGTAACACGTTGTCGCAAATGCAATATAATCCATTGTTAAAATAAATCATCGTCGCCTTAACTATAACGTCCACGCGAATGGCCATGTGCGTGAACATTTTCTTTTCAATCCTTACGCTAATCAATTAACATTCGCGGAAAGATCAATCATCGTATTCTTAACCCAGGATGATAAGTCTTTCGTCTATCGTGAATATGTCAGAAATATAAAGAGATTCGATGAATATTAAGATATTATTCGATCACCGCCATTCTGGGTTAAGGAGATCGGATGGTTGTAAGGAAGGTTTAGAAGGAAGAGACGAAATACTGCTATTTTCACGAATATTCAAAGTCTTTGGTTCTATGATAACACGGCAGGAGCCTTATTCTGGCACGTGCCTGCTCAGCAAGTTGGCCCGGCGGTCGTCTGTTCTTTTACCCAAAATTATGTCAACCATATAATAATAATTCACTTGCAACGGTAAGAAATGGAAATGGAAACGAGGAATGGTGGGGTAAAAAACTGTCCTATGGAGGATTTAATTTTCTACTCAAGCTTCTGGACAATCATACGAAGGAAATTCAGATTTAATATTAAGAAACTGGTAAATAAGGAATTGCCCCGGGAGGTATATAATTTTCTACCCAAACCTATGGGTAACCATACGACAGTGATTTGCCTGTAACACTGACAAATAATTAAGGAAGTGAGGATCGAAGAAGAAAATTGCTCTAAAGGGCATTTAATTTTCTGTCTAAACTTAATCATCGATCGTCTGGTTAAAATTTTACTGTAACATTGAACAGTAAAAGAAAAAGTAGCGAATAAGAAAAAATCTATAAGACTATCTACGTCTATTTATGAGGCTTGCACCACCACTTGCTGCACAGGCCTGCCTTAGTGCCATCCGCAATTATTTTCTTCTAATCTCAAGCGTTCAAACACTTTGGAAATTCTTGTCGAAATTTATTAAACAATCGCACGTGGAAGGGTTCAACACGGACGCTGACTTGCGTTGTTGATTTAGGATAGGTTGTCAAAAAATTAGCGTTGATACTTCGCCCGATGAGACAAGAATAATTTGTTTTGGACAATTCAACGTCTAACAAATTAATTATGTTACCTTATAAAAATAGTTTAAAATTCATGTTCTCGCGATAATATCTAGTGTGATGTACGCAAAAGAGTAATTTGCGGATCTTTAATCACGGGCAAATGTATTTTAGCTTGTAAAAATTGTAATTTTTCGACAACCGGTCGATTTTAAGATCGTTTTCTTGAGCAACATTGCTATCTCCGCTCGCATTCATGAAACAATCAAGAATAAATACAAGAAACGATTTTGAAAACTGTTTCGTACGAGACGCCAGTAAACTGTTTGCTTAACTCTTTCATGCATGGCACGGTGGCAATACGGAACCCTGAAATAATTAATATATAAACGAAAAATGCAGTCGGTAGTCGAACATTCTTTGGTACAAAGGAACAAAAAAGACTTGAAATAAAATCCGGCAGAATCTGCAAAATATTTATAAAACGATACAAATCCATCCGTTGCGTTTAAATTAATCTAAAAAACGAACCATACAAAAGGATGGTAAAAATTCTCAATTCAAATTGAAAATTCCTCGTACATGAAACAGTTAAAAGCGAATACGCAGAACTTCTTAAAATATCCGGTTACAATAAATGAACACGAACGAATCAGAGATCAAAGAGTGTTTCAAACAACGTACTTATCGAGTCTTCGTCAGGTAAAATTTGTAATAGCATTTATATACACGAAATTATCCTAGAAATTGCATAACATTTATCGGCAGTATGCTATTATCCTATTGGTACTTGTTCAGAGACATCGTTATCCTAATGGCAGATTGGCTTTTCATTACCATTTATTAATTAAAAGAAAGAACGAGAAAAATGAAAGAATACTGCACTCAAGACTCGTGCTCGCAAAGATAAAGAAGAAGAAAAAAAGATCTCTACACGAAACTCGAGTTTCATTGTTGTCATCATCATAGACTAGAATCAGTAAACAAACTATTTCATTTAAGGCTAGTTTACACGAGACAGTCACGGGTGTGCACTCACGTTAAAGTTACTCTTCGTCACTTTCCTCTTTTTAGTCAACAAACTCCGTACCTTTTTCCTTCGTTATAACATGTTCACTTAATTTAGACTCATTCAGGCTCTATTAGTGTCAGCGGAGCATCGATATTTCATGCAAGCGATGGAACTTAACTATAGTTTCATAGCTTCTTCGACCGCGTGTCCGCTTTGAATACAAATATAAAGGTACTGCTCGCTTGAATGCTAATTGCTAAATCGTGTTCGAAAGTTTCGTGAATTTTCCGCAGTCGCAGACTGAAAAAAAAGACTGGCTAACATCTAAGAATCGAATTTGATTTTTATGAAAAATTGCACCCTGAACAATTTGAATGCCAGCTCGATTATCCTTCGTCTCCGCTTCGAACTCTAAAAGTATACTCCAATTCCTAGTACACGTCTAAACATGTAATTTCTCTATTTTGTGCTAACTCCAACGAACCTTCGTTAAACAGCCTTTATTGCTTTGGATTTGACACGAGTTTTGTCTACGACTAAGATGGCATTAAGTACCTTGTGTTCTGCGGTAGGATCTCGTTCATGGTGACCGTCTGCTGTTGCAACACGTTCGCCTCCTTCATCGCCTGTTCCTTGAACGAGGAGAATGTGTGCAACAGATTCTGATCCTTCTGAAGGTTCTGTATGTACTGAAAGAAATTAGGCTCTTGTTTGATAAAGCTACCGTCTTTCAACATGAAGCTCATATCCTGCTTAGGTATATTGGAAACCTCAGGAGCCTTCTCGAACGATTCTTTCTGTTGCTCGACGAAGAACGGCTCCTTCTTCATTCGATTCCTTCTGATTCCTAAATGCGTTTGAGTATGTTTGTTCAGGTGATCCTTCCTGGAGAAGGCCTTTTGGCACACAGAGCATGAAAAATTCTTGTCGCCAGAATGTATAACGTAATGCCTCGTTAAATGCTCGTTCCTTTTGAACGCCTTTTGGCACACTGGACATTTGAACGGTCTCTCGTCCGAATGGCCGCGCATGTGTTGATCTAAATGCTCTTTTCGCTTCAACATGGCGCCGCACTCTTTGCACTGATACTTACGTTCCTGAAAAATCAAATTCACGTTAACGTATCTTGTGTTTCTACTTCGACGAACTGCACCGAAATAATATAATACGTACTTGTATATGAGCTTGTATGTGTTGCTCGATCTCGGCCTTATCTGGAAACGCTAAACTGCACTCTGGACAACAATAAAGGGTCGAGCCGTCCAACGCAACGCTAATCTTTATTTCCCCGGTTTTCGCGCGAAATTTCATTTTCTTCTCTGTTTTCGGCGAATCCGTTTGTATCTGTTGCTCGACCTTCACACTTTGTACTGTATTCTCATTTTCTTGTTGATTCTCTATGTGTATGTTCAAATCGCTGGGATTAATAGACACCATCATCTGATCCGAATTCATGAAAGCGTTTCCATTTTGCAATTGAGCATTTCTAAATACCGGAACGCTAGGAATGTTAAGAATGCTGTTCTGAGAGTGTTCCACCTTCTCCTCCTCCGGCTTCTCTTTCTTTGTTTGCTCCGTTTGCAATTTAATTAACTGTTGCAATGTTAAGGGGAGAGTGGTAGCTTGCAACTTTTGGAAATACTCTGCCATGGCACTCTGCTGCTGAAGCTGAGCTTGAGAATCTTGCTGAAACGTTACGTTCTTAATTTGGTACCTGCGTGTATAATTTTTCAAACGCGCATCTACACTGTTAAAGTAAAATTCTGTACCATAATTTGGGGTTTGATATCAATCTCGGTCCTTGTGTCCACTTCTTGCTTGATATTTTCAGATTGGGACGTCGACGGCAAATACACGTTGGGTATGATCCTTACTGGCAAACTGTTTGACTGAACGCTAAGTATCGAATTGTTTTGATTGTAGTTAGGAATGTTAATAGTCTGAATGCCCTGCTTCTCGCAGAGTTGCATCAAAGTGTTTGGATCCGGCCATGCGAGTATTGGTCCTGCATATTTATTCGTCGAGTTCACCTTGAATGAAAAATCCGATTACACGTTAGAATTTATCAGAAAACATAATTCTTAAATTCATCAAGATCGTGAATCTTACAAACAAACTCTGTTTCGCGTGATTCGCTCCCGGGGCGGTCGTATAAACAAACGTTTGCTCGACTTGAGCCTGATCGCCGCTCGTGAATTTCGATGAAGGAATTATGTTCGAACGGGACGTTAATTCGGAGAATTGCGGCAGAGATCCGTGCACGATATTGTTCCCAGAGAAATCCATTCTGCCGCTGGTGAACGCGAAAGGTACGCGCGTTCACGATTAAAATATACAACCGTTTCCTAACCTATAATGTCTACCGCGAGCAACGAACGCACGCAATGGTTCGTGATCACGTCTTCAGTCTCATATTTCTCGAACCGCGGGAAAACGCACAGGACAACATCGGGACGAAACATCGGGGAACGAACACGAGACGAGCTAATTACATTAAAATATTCTCGCGGACCGACGAAGCATTATTAACGTACGCCGCGTCCTACGCGTTCCTCCAACATGGCTGCGATAAAGCACTATTTCGAGAATTGCACCCGCATCCTTCGATGCGCTGAAAATCTTTCTGAAAGTTACAAGACACGCTCTTTTCAGCATAATTCGACCATAGTACTATCTTCGAAAAAATAATGCGAATCGATGAAATATTTTTGTGTATTTTGAGAAAAATGCAGGAGAAAAAAATGACTTTATTATTTTGGCAGGACTGCGATATCTTTCTGTTTACAATAGACGCTTGACGAACTTCAATTAATACATGGAAGATAAATAAACATTTCACCGTAGTTTTTCTTTGAAACGAAAATAAGGAAATATATGATATTAATGATTCGAAAAAGCTAAAAATGGGAGGGAAGATGATTACCGATCTTCAGAGAACATAAATGTATGTGACTTGTTAGTAAGAATTGATTGTGAAGATTATTAGTTATAAATGTTTATTTTATTAGCAGATGGACATGACGTTATCTTATGGATGAAAGTTTCAACGAAAGAATACATAGACTACGAGATAAAAGTCGATTTTTCTTAGCGCAAGTTGATGAAAATTCTAAAAAGGTTAACGAACTTAGGAAATTATATTCGCAAAGTTTGTGAGTATTTACTTACCCCGATAGTTCGTTTGATTATTATTCATGACTATATCTGTCTTATTGTTTATAGGTCATCTAGAGAAAATTACAAAAATGATAGAGACGAATCAAGTTTTCTCCATAGAAAAAATATTAAATCATGGAAGCTAAGAAATGATTCCAGAGGAGTTGGTGGAGCTTTGCGTTCAGATTATTTCTGTGAAAGCCCAAGACAGATATCTGCATCAATGCCTAATATACCAACAACCAAGAGAGTATTAACATCTTCCAAAAAACATTCTGAGAATCAATGCTGCTTAGAGCATATTAACAGAAGGCCAGTAAAAGAATGTTACTGCAATCATGGCAATAGGAAGATTCAGTCGAGATCAGGGAAAACTCAGCATAAGCAACATTCGCCTTGTAAACGTTGCAAAAGTCACGTTTACACCAGTGCTGTGGCAATCGAAGACAACGAGAGACAACTCTTAACTTCGCCTATTAGTTGTGAAACTTTGAGAAGAGTGGAGAAGATAGATTATGCACCTAGATCCCAGTTTTTGCGCAATGTCCAGAGTAAAGTTTCCCTTTTACAAGCAGCCACTGCAAGCAGGGATTGCCCGGAAACCTGTTCTAGGTCACAATGCTATCATGAATTTATGTCTAAAAGGAACAATATCGATTCCATGCATCAGTTTAGAGCCAGTGACGAAAAGTCAGAACCAAGCAGTCGCCTGATAAAACCTGAATCATTATCCAAAGTTCCCCCAATCATAGAACCTAGCAAAGATAAAAGTTCTGAACCAGAAAATATAGATAAATCTAGTAAAGGAATTCAAGTATCTTTGAAAAAACCATCAAAACCAAAAATTTTGATCAAAAGAACGCTTTCCTCTAAGAAATCCGTACCTGATTTGAATAAGTCAAACTCCATGATATCGATTAAGAATAAAAGGATACCCGTTAACAAGGAGTGCCTGTGTGGTCATAGTAATAAGTCGCGATATTCTAAAACTGCCGTAGAAAAAGATCGTTACGTTGCTTCAGGAGATTACCAGCCTACGGTCTGTACAAATAAAATTGACGAAGAGTATCTATCCGACGAGGAAGTCAAGGAATTAAGAAAATTTCGCGAACAGAACTACTTTGATACTCACGGATCCAATCACACTTTGACATCATCCAAATCCTCAGGCTCGCTGGAACAATATTTATTGAACGACAGACTGTTCCCCGAACGAACAAAGAGGATTCACAAGAAAGACTTGGTCGTAACGGTGCCATCGTGTGCGACCGTTCAACGAAAACGCGTACATTACTTTCCTCGGTACATTGTTCGCCAAGAAAAGAACAACTACACCACCAATTGTAAAAAGAAACGCTATCAAACCTGTCCTCTGACTGGCCATGCCGTTGATCTTGGAATCACAAAAATCAGGCCCCCTTTGAACAGTTTAGCTCTTAAGTATCAAAAACGGCTACCGTGATAATATCTATTATGAATTTTAGAATTAAATTTACATACGATCTGTTCAGAGAAATGTTAAGAACGATTATGTTCGTATCGAGAAGGAGGTATGCTTTAATTTTGGCTAGAAGAAGAGGATGAAACTGTATCGCAAAAAGAAACGTGATCTCATCCACGGCAAAAAATCCTGTGTAATTCGTTATTTTTTCATGACTATGATGAATCCGTGACCTCTAACGAGTTCAAGCTTACAGGATGCAAATTTCTATTGAATAAAAGACGCTCAACGACGATGCGGTTCCCTTTCGATCCTCTTCGAATGATTTATGTAACACTTCGTTTCACGGTTTTCTTTTTTAAATAATTTAGCAGTTTAGAATTATCTAAAGACAAACGTGGAGGCCCAAGGTATTTACGAATGCCATAATTTTGTGTAAATTAAATGAATTAATTCAACCTTTTTAACGAATAGTTTAAAATTATTTCAGCTATAAAGAAACGAGGAAATCTAAAGAATAGCGAATGTTTTTGTTTTGAAATCTTTTAGAATTTTAATGAAAATTTTATTGTTCCGCGAATATAATTTATTTTTGGCTCGAACGTCATTCGATGTAGTAAAGGAGACTGTGACAAGTTAACGTGTAATTTATTTAATAATTATTATAATGTATTTATCTGTTCGTCTGGGCGCGTAGCGCAGAAGGAAGCAGGATTTGATTTTTTATTCAGCTCGAGCATGAAAAAAAAAAAACACCATAAAGAATTGTTCTTTGGTGAATGACAAATACGTGATGAAGATAAATAACAAGCCCGGATAGTGTAATCGTCTTTCCTGACCTTCGGCTTCTGAAACGAAAATTTACTTTTTCGGATGGACGTTTTATTCTTTTCCCTAAAATTGAAACGAGAAGAAGAAGACATAAGGAATAAATAGGTGAATCATCTATGATCTATAATTAAAGGCTTGTATTTAGCTTTTAATTTACAAATCGAGATTTCATTTCAAAATACAGGGAAAAGTAGTTTTCTATATTTATTACAAGGAAAATTGTTAGTAGCAGTAAAAATTAATTTTCCATATTTGATACGAGAAAGATTAATGACGTTAGAAAAATCTACTTTTCCATATTTACTATAAGGGAAAAATTAATTTTCTATATTTAAAATAAGGAAAACTAATAACACGAGGAAAATTAACTACCTACATTTAACGTAATAAAAACTAATATTTAAAAACTAAAATTTTCTATATTTAATTTAATTCAAGGAACACCGATAACCCAGAAAGTATTAAATTTTCATTTTTAATACGAAGAAAAACTAATAACTAACATAATTATTGTGAGTGGAATCACCCTGATCGAATATACGTCAACAGAGATAATTAAATATTCGTTTATGGAACATTGAACCTGTAGGACGACAAGCTCATTAAGTATTGATACATGTTGAGGCTGAACGTCGTTAATGAAATAACTTCGTACGCACGAAAACTGGTTTCTTGGTTTCTCAACGAATCGGAAGAAAGATTGAGAAATAATCAAGCGATTAAGAGTACTCGTCAACTGCAGAAAAAAAAAAACTTAGATATGTATCATTCAAGTTTAACTGAAAGATACAATCAGTGATATTGTAATATTTAAATGCACTATTTGCATCAAGTATCAGCTGACTGTTTTTCATTTTTTATGCTTCATCTCAAGATTTTTAAATCTTCGTTAACATATTTTGCCTGTTTCATTATTATTTCAAAATAACAATTTTCTGTTTTACTTTTGTAATTAATTATATTTGGGTATTGCAATTTCCCATGTTTAACACGTTAACCGTCACGTCAGTCACCGATGACTGACACCCGAACTGTTTTACAATCAACAATGCTTGCTATCGAACTGAAAGGTTAAATTTGAAAATTAATCGACTACATTCTTAATAATTAGGATTTTATCTTGTTTTCACTGTGCCACTCAACGTGTTAATATTTAAGCTTCTACTCTTACATTTTATTTCCCATATTTAAGAATTTAAAATATATTAGTGTTGTCAGTTGCGAAAGTATAAAAACATAGTTTTTCTTGACAGAAACAAGCGAGTTTCTTGTTCACGAAGGAACAACGTGTTGCTGCAAACAACACCAGTAAATGCATTAGATTGTTGAATAAATTAAAACTGGAACAGAACATCCGTATTTACTTTGCTGTGATTCATTCAAGGATCCCGTGTTGGTCTGCACTTTAAGAGCTTTTAAGAGCAACAAAACTCGTCGCCCTTGTGACTCTTTTTTTTATTATTCTTATATTCCATTTATTACACCGAATGATTGTTGAATTTTGTAAACAAGATTTTACGATCTTTCGTAATCAAACTTTAACTACTTAATGGGTAATAATTAATAATTATTGCGCGGTTCTGCGGTCGCCTTGCCATTCGTCCTTCTTCATTTTATAGCATAGTCCTTTTTTTTTTCAATTTTTCCATTTTCTATTTCAACTTCGGTTTATTTCTTTATTAAACACCTATTAACTATAATTCTCCTTAGTTTTTGATGCAACTATAATCCATAGAACCTAATAATAATTTTGATATTGTTTTATAACAAAGTCCTTCGTATTTTTTTTTTCCTTTCAATTCCCAGTTAAAAGGACTTCCTTTTCTTAACTTATAGACTTTATGCAACCTAACGAACGTCAATTTGTAATTATAGTTTGATTTTGCGGCTACCTTGATTCCTGTTTGTTCCCCCGTTGATATAATTCCGTGTCTCAGCCTTGTTACCTTCCACGCAATGTCTTCCGTAAGAAGATGGGTGTATCGGTTAGAAAATGTCGTAATAAAAAAGAAATACATGTTTCATTAAGAAGCTGGATTCTACGGTCGTTAACCTGTTAATTTCATCGAACGGAGGAAATCTAATTGTAAGACCCTGAACCGTGCTCGGCGAAGGACCAAGCAGGATCAGAAAAGTTGAGGAACAAGGTCGCGGACCGGTGGTTGACACTCGACAAGGCAAAATCGGTCATTTTTACGGTAATGACCATGATGATCGTGGAATAACAACTTTCGAGCCGTTCATCGCTCATCTTTGCTCACCTGCTCTTGTCTTAATAATTTTAAACATTACATTTTGTCGAAAGAAACAAATCGAGTACCGTTAATTAGTATGATTTAATAATCGAGGTTTAAAATATTAACGCAACGTTTTAGGATTCATAATCAGTTTGTTGCAGTTTGATAAATAATCATACTAATTTCTGACGTCAAACTTTCGTCTTCTTTTCTTAAATTGTTATTAATACACAGGAAATAGTTTTTGGCCATGCAAACAGTATTTCGCCTGCTTCCTTGTAGGATTGTATCATTATATCAATTGAATTTGAACGATCATCGTTTCAAATTGATGCAAATCAGTCACGAGCACTCATTGTCAATGTTTCTTGAGACCGAGTATTCCTGTTATTCTTTTCTCCTCCGATGGCTTTGTTTCGTTACAACTTACGAAGAAATCCATTCCAGTCTCTATAGTAAACAAAACTTCGAATACCGTAATTATACCGTAAATATATTTCCATTTGTGTTATCAATTATTGTTGAATTATTTTCTATCGAAGGCGATTTAGAATTGTAAATCCTGGGATAAAGTACTTATGCAATTGCGAATCATTTTATTACATACTTAAAACAGCTGAACAGCACAAAAATAATATCTTGTATTTTTCCTGACAATAAAATTATAAATTCCAAGGATTTTCGATGACCTTAGCGTGGTGTTCAAAGTGTTAATCCAAATTTCATCATACCATGGCCATTATCGATTCGAAGATTTTGATTAAAAACAGGTAATATGGCAATGATTAACTATCTTTTTATTCGATAAGAATCCAGCACCTTTCGAACGATATTGA
The DNA here is from genome assembly GCA_943735885.1 of Stelis phaeoptera. Lineage (NCBI taxonomy): Eukaryota > Metazoa > Arthropoda > Insecta > Hymenoptera > Megachilidae > Stelis > Stelis phaeoptera. The sequence continues at coordinate 13,105,621 of OX030932.1, read as the reverse complement.
ATCGTCAATACGCGTTTTCCATAATATTAATAATAATGACTATAATTAATCGGAGGCGAGCAAACGATGGACTTCTTTCGCGATTGAGAAACAACGTCCAAGGATCATCGAAATCAATCTTTACGATATTTTGCATCGACGTATTTCCTTCGATTTTCATATCTATCCTCAGCTGCATACACGGTGAAAAACCTTAAAAATCTGCCACCGCAACCTTTTCGTTCCTATAATTGGCCGGCTGCGAATTTTTACCTGAAATAATTCCATCCTGATTGACGGCCGATCAATTTGTCTCAAATTTTTTTCTACCCACAGTGAATTTAGAAAGGAAATTGCTCATTTATCGGTTAATAGTGGCTTCTGACCGTGTAAGCGGTGGTAAATACGCTATTAGATAGCGTCAAATTTAATCGTATACTAATGGTATATTGTACAATTGTTTGGTAATAATGTCAACAGTATTGCTAAACGGCAAATATAATATTATATCGATACGGTGAAATTTACTTTGCAAAGCGATAACAAATAATAAGAGTTGTTTGTCGGTTGTATCGTTTAGTAATTATTAATAGTTAATAGTATCGTGTACTAATACCAATGCAGTATAATATGCAATATTATAAATACTAACAATCTACCGGCAATGTATAATATTACTAACAGTAGTAGAACCAGCATTGCCATAATAATAAATCAAAGTACTATTATCCAGTAATAATAGTAATAGTACTAATACTACAAATACTAACTATAGCAACGATAGTAACAGTATCAACATTGCCATCATAGTAATATTCCAATATATAATAAACTGATATATTACTTTGGCACTGCTATTAAGTAATTTACATAATTAGCATGTTTTTTTTTTTTCAACAGCTACGAGACCTTTCCTAGTTTTTTTTACATGACGCAAAAAGAATTTTTGAGGATGCTCTTTATGAATTCCTTTAGAAAGGAAAAATTGCACTTAATTAACCGTGCAATAAATTACTTGCCGGACTACGTGACGCACGTTGCAATTGATTGTACCGCGATGCCTTGCGCAATTAACAACCACTGGAACGACACGATAGCAGTAATGTTGCTTCACGAAATCTTCTCTGAAAAGAATTATAATAAAATAAGAACGTAATTAGTTATCTGTGAACAATGCTCCTCGATAATGATAATGGAAATACTAATTTCGGTATGGACACGATAGCCGCACGGTTTTTCCTAATTTAGACTTTCAACATCAAACCGTTAAACGAAAATTTGCAACAAAGTGTATTTAAACGTCTGTCGTCGTCGTTGTATAAAAAGAACAAGAATTGATACGTGAAATTCGTTCAAGGCAACGTAAAAAATATTTGTTCCAATGATTTTTCGTATTTTTCTCGGGAAACCGTGTATCGTCGAAATTTTCGAGATAAACGGTCGCAAAAAAATGCGGTGACGGCAATTAATACGGTCAATAAACGTGTCGAGTAATCGTCTCGCGAGGCTGAGGAGGAAGAAAAAAGCAAAATAAGCAACTGGCAAACTCGCGTGAGTGCGAAATACTTTTACTTTCAAAGTGAATGCTTTCGACGGAAGATAAAGGAACCAGCGAGGAAAGAAACAAAAAGCCAAGCTTTGAAACCCTTTTGAAGAGGGGTTCGAATTGTTAGAAGTCGGAAGGTAAGGGATTAAAAAGTAAAAGACTTTTACTTCGATTCAATATTACAAAATTTTAACCAACATCGTGACATATTCGACCAATTTACAATCCTTGCAATTCGAAATAAATAAAATAAAATAATATTCGAAAATTAAAATGCATAAGTATAATAATAAAATTAGAACTGAAACGTTCAAAAAAAAAAAAAAAAAAAAAAAAAATGTACCACTGTCCATCCAGCAATTGGATTCGTGAATGAAAGCACGTAGAACAGAATTTTTCCATTTTCCATGTGAATCATCTCGGGTGTCTCGTATAACAGATCGTTTTACATATGATACTCGAAGATTCTTTACTTTTTTCTTTTTTTTTTTTTTTTCATAATCTTAAAAGAAGGAGGCACAGTTTCCTGTCCAGTCGGATGGTGGGGCGATGGTTCTGCTTAAATAGACTGCATCAATGACCGTGTCTTTCAGTCCACATTCAGCTGTCCGAAGGAATTTCCATCGGACAGAAGGTACAGAAATCGTGATTTGTTTTGTTGAAGAAATCGAAGAAAGGATCTAATCATGAGGGGGACTTTTGTACTTTTATTCGTTGCAACGATCCTTGTGTCGATCGCCATTGCAATCGAACTACGTAAGTCATCGTTTCCTTTTATTTATTCTGTTAATAAATTTCATAGATTTCCACGAATACAAAATACCTGTAATTTGGCGTTAATTTTGTGAGAAGATTTATTCTTCTTTTTTTCTTGAAAGATTGATCGATGAAAATTTAGTAATTCCTTATTTATATTATAAATTTAGCTAAGGGATGGAAGTGACAAATTATTTTACAATTTTTTCTCCATATATTCGTTTTAAATCGAAACCAAATTCAAATACGGGGGAATAACATTTGTTCAGAATTTTATTTAAAAAAAAAAACAACAATAATAATAATATGGAAGAATAATAAATTATAAGCAAATAAGGAATGAAAGCAGGTATTTCTGTTGTTTGGAAAAGTGTGAAATTGAAAAATTGCGATTTGTTAAATTTTAACAAACAACCTCGAAATAAACGAACGTGACGTAATTTAGACGTCAAACCAAATAATAAGGCACATTTTGATTCCTTTTAATCGTTCATTTATATTAATTTATGATGCCGGTCACGGTGATCCTTGTAACGCTCAAGGTATCGATATGTATGGATTAATAATAAAAAAAAAAAAGAATATCCTCTATTTTATGACACCTCGTATTTCTAAAGAATCAATTTACGAGCCACGTGTTGCACACACGAATCGGTGGATTAAGGTCAATGTCGCGAAACGAAATGAAAATGGCCCACGGGATCTTGTCAGAAAGAAAAAGGTATCGAGATCACACAAATGATTCCCTCGTTTATAAGGCAAACTTGTTTATTAATATTTATTAACATTTTTACAGCGACGTTTTAGAGATCTTTTGTTTTCTTTTTATTTTTCTTTTGAATCTGTCATAGTAGACCTTGCATATTGGTACATTCATTATTCGAATTGAATTTATTTAATTTGAAAACTAAGAAGATAAGGGATGCATAAATATTTAAACGGACCATCAATTATCTGGATTTCTGTTTAAATAAATTCAGTGATGTTGATGATGTTTTATAAAAAGTGGTTAAAATATTCGAACACATACGTTTCTTTATTTGATGAAAAGTTTGGGTAAGAGTATTTCTAGTATATAGTTTAATATTTCAAATAATTAGGATGTTCGATAACGTTCGAAATTGCATTAGTAATTCGAAACACCAAACTACATATGGTTTACCGAAAAATTAATTCATAATAGTTGTAACAGGTGGCAATATAGAAAAATTAATAAAAAAGTTTATTCCACCTAGTATTAATATAATTTCAACAATGTTCAGGGCAGATGGAAAATTTTGTAAACAAAGTACCTAATGCGAACAATTACATTTTGCAGAGTATTTAAAATATTCGATGTAATCGTCGATTTCCATTCTTCGATATGATATTCGAATACGTGTAAACAAAGTGGAAAATTTTATTTTTGTCTAATCGAAAGTCAGTAATATTCTTAAATTTAATTACCTATAAATTAAGTAAATTAACTCCGAATAACACAATTTTAAGTACAAAGAAAGCAAAAGAATAAACAAAGGAATCACTATAAATTCAAAAATTTTGCAAAATTATAACACGGTAACATTCTTCGATTTAATTAACTCCGAATACCACAATATTAATTACCAAGAAAAGAGAAAAGAAAGAATATGAAACAAGGAATCACAGAATATAAAAGTTTACCACTAAACGAAACGGAGGATCTACCCGGGTAGATCTATCAACGTGTTAGTAGGTATTAGCAAAAGTATACATCTGTGTGAAACGGTCAATCGATTTTCGCGATTCGGTCGAAAAGTCATTAGACCACGGGGACACGTTTTAAAGAGAAAGTCAATTCCGAGCTTCGGTTCGGCTTCTCATAAACTGGTGCTGCACTTTATTGGATCCGCTGCAACACACCGGCCACTCTTATGTAACTCTTGTTTACCGTATAGTTTCTTCGTTTTTCTTTTTTTCTTTTTCACTTTTTATTTTTTTTTTTCTGTTTTTCAGCGAACACCTTCAAAGTATGCAATAGATCGCTACCGGAGAAAGAGTATTCCGACTGCATAAGTAAATCGGCGAGAGACGCCATTGTTTCGCTGGCCGGAGGTAAGTGTGTCTTCATTTTCTCTTCAATCTTTTTTAGAACCGTCAGGTTGCAACATAGGCTGGATATCTGTTTTCCTTTACTGTTCAAATGATGAATCTTCCAAGTTTTTGATAGATCAATGTATTCGGATATTTTATTCCAAAGATGGAAAATTGAAATTTCATTCGATCGAAAGTTGCACCCATTTCTGGGAAGGGTTCTCATTTCTCCAAATTAAGAATCGAATAAGGTTACCGATAGTTTCGCGATTCTTCGAATTCGCAGAAATCGAAAAATATTTATTAAATATTAATTTTATGATCCATCTTCGATACATTTATTTTGGAATTTTCTGTCGAGATTTTCGCTTCTAACGTAACATCAATTTATTGGAAATTAAATATTAACCAGAGGGCTGTTTCACGATTCTGGCATGTTAATTGAATCTCGGAGTAATTAATTTTGTAATATTTAATTAACTATGATGAACTATCTTTATCGACGAAAAGGTTTCTAAGAACCTGGACGAAAATGTTTGATTGCTTAATCTTTCGGTGTAGCTACCATTAAATGAACTATTGAACTTTCCGAACGACCACACGAATGATAGTCACTATTGCTATACTATACAGTTAACGTTGTATAGTAGTTGTCATTATGCCACCGATTACGTCACTATTTCACCTGACCCAGTGTGTTCTGCCATTCCATCCTAGAATTTTCATTAAGAAACAGGAATCATAATTTCTTTTACTACCAAATCAATATTTTCAACCTGTGCTTCAATGTTTTTTCCTTCTCATTTGTTTTTTTTTTATTATTATTATTTAAAATTTCCTTCACTTTTAGTTTTCTATTATCTTCGTAGTAAATATAAGTTTCATTCAAAAATGTTACATTATAGTTTTCAAATTTCTTTCCTTTTATTATCGAAGATATTTCATCTGTGATCTTTTAACCCTTTCGTAGGCAATTGATTCGAATCGCCAGATTTCCAAGTTACAAACCGGAAAGCTTCAATAGCTGCAATGTTATGTTTAGGGAGAAAAAGAAACTTATAACTGATTCCCTTTCCGACTGAACAATCCATAACTTTAAATTAAAATTCAACAAATATCGCCACTGACATATGATTCAACCTAAATAAAATTGTGTAGCTAGATTACAATATTTCAAAAGAGGAATCACACGACGACACAGCAATCTCGTTATTTTATCGTTAATTACACTCGGAACCGGTCATTTTCATTTTACTTCGTTTTCCACAAAGAGTAGAAAACAATTGCTTTCCAGCGTCTGGTTTTCGATTTTCCATAGAAGTCGAGTGAAACTGTCCCATTCTTCTTTCGACAGTCGCACGCGCCACTTCTTACACGCTTTTCTCTTTCCTTTCTTTATAGCCGATTATCCGATCTTGTGCACGGATTTACGTACACACCGTTGATTTCACCGGAGCAATGCACGCTGCCCGTTTCCTCGAAACAGGCATTAGTTTCTCCGACATAATCACGCCGGTAGCAATTTGCAGAGGTTCTCCTTGACTCGAACCGGTGCCCCTTCGCTTTCCGAGACATCGATAAATATCTACGTGTACGCTCCTGGTCACTCGAAAGAAAGTAGATCTACCACGTTGGCCACAAAGTGGAGGATCTCGTTAAATTAATTAAACTCCAAATTTAACTTAGGCTTAACAATTTTGCTGCATAAAAATGGTCATAGATAGCTTAGAAATATAAATAATTCCAAGGTTCTCAGGTTTCTATAAACATAACAGGAATTTTCCAATCTTTCAAATTGTATGTAATATTCGTATTCTTAAGTTTTGGCAAAATTTTGAACCAGAAAGTTTTCGAATTTACAGCTCCGACTATGAACCCTTTGCACTCTAAGTTTCTAAAGGAGATTCTATTGTAGCTTAACCCTCGATTACTTTGGAATTAGGAAATATAATATACAGGATATGGTAGGGTTAATATTAATGCTACACCTGTTTAACACTTTAACCGCCACGTTAGCCATATGTGGGTGACGCTTGAATTTCCATAGAAATTTGTCGCTTGCATTATTAACGCTTTGCACTCGAAGCATTTTTGTACGTAACCGGATCTGATCTAATTTTCCAGCTATGCTTCCAGAAACCAAACGCACTATGTCGGAAGAAAAGTGTTAGAAATATTTGAGAATCTATTCACTTTTATTCCCTTCTTTAATTTTCTATATTTTGATATCGATCAAAGTGAAATTTCGTATTTTAGAATACTCCGATAAATGAACTATGGCGCCTCAGAGGCACCACTCGAGTGCAAAGGGTTAATGAATGCCGAAGAGTAGAATAGGCTAATAGACAGTATATATTTTAGTTAACTTCTGTTCGGTTTAAAGAACGATTCAAACGTGTTTTATCGTTACAGGCATGAAAAGTTTCAAGATCCTTCCTATAGAACCGCTGGCCGTAGACAGCGTTAGGATCGGCGAATCTCAAGGATCTGTCACGCTGAAACAAGAATATCGAAACATCAGACTCCACGGCCTCACGAAACGCCTTGAAATCAAGAACTATGAGTAAGTTCATCTTCTAAACTGATATTTCGAAAACAAAAGACAGTAAAGATAGTCGGACTACAAATTGGGAGATCCCTTTTTTTATTCAGTATAGTTTTAGAAAAACTAAAAGTGGTACACTGGTTAACGATGTTCGTATTGTTCTTTTTAGCCTCGATTGGGACAAATGTCTGTTGTCGTCGGATTCTTTTAATCCACAGGTAGACTTCGTCGCCGATTACAAAGTCGATGGCAGGATACTGTTGCTGCCTGTTAGAGGATCCGGCAAATCGAACATCACCATGTGTGAGTGCATTCGATTGCGTCTTATCAAAATAATTTCTTTCAATTTTAATTTAGAAAGAACGGAGCATGTTGGTTTGGGTTTAAAACGGATTCGAAATTATTTGAATAAATAAGGATTGGAATTTATTTACAGACGATCTGAAGACACACAATGATATATACTGCGAGAAATACCAGAAGAACGGAGAAACTTATTTAAGGGTGAAGAAATTCGGGGTGAAATTCTCCCCCGCTCGAGTGACATTGAAATTCGACAATCTTTTCAACGGCGACACTGTCCTGGGTAATGCACTCCTTTTACCTAATTAAAGTTAATTGAAAAGTTTACCGAATTAGAATTTAACTTGGCTAAAATTGAAAAACAATCTAAGAAATTAAAATTTAACACGTTGACTGGCACAGTGAAAACGGACGTGGGTAGTCAGACACGCTGAAATACTAACTAATTTTCAAATTTAACTTTTCGATTCGATAGCTAGCATTATTAGCTTAATGTTAACGCTATCCGTGGTTTATTTGATCATTTCTGTTGGTAATTATTTGATTGTCAAAAATTTCGGGTGCCGGTCACCGGTGACCCCCGTGGCAGCCAACGTGTTAATCGAATTTAAACAAGATCGAAAATTTTAACCAATTAGAGTCATTGAAACGCATGAAATCGAAGTGATTGAAATTACGATACGTCTAACGCTCGAAATAGGAAATCTAAATAACGTAACACAACAGAATTCCATACAGTTTTAAAAACGTAGATTAAAAACAAGAAAAAAATTGTCTGATGCATATCGATGCATCTTAACTCGCTCTTAGACGTCAAATTCTAATTGAAAAACAGAAACGTTCACTAGAATGATTGTAAACAAATTTTCCGTGACACTGGTTACATATGCAACGTTGAAATACGATCTTTATTATCCGCCGTGGTCATCGTTTCGATTAATACAAGAATATTAATGTATCCAGGATGATCGTTTATAAAACATCATCAGCTGAAATCGTCAGAATGTGACTCACGGATCGAATAAAATCGTCTAATGGAATTTTTTCTCCTCGTATTATTCCAGGAGAACAAATGAATCGTTTCATCAATGAAAACTCTGACTTGCTGTTCAAAGAGCTTCAAGCGCCTTACGAGGAAACATTCGGTTTGGTTTTCGCGAAACTCAGCAACGAAATTTTCAGCCGTGTACCGTTCAACAAAATCTTCCCCCCACCGTAAATGAAACACCTGTCTTCGTATTTGACCGACACTATTGATACCTTTTGTATTTTGTAAAAGAAATCTGGGCAAAATATTTCGACGTGCCAAAAATGTATATTTATGTATGTTTATAAGTACCAACCGTTCGATGAACGATCACTCGTCATCGATCATATGCGATATTGTATAATATCCATACTACGATTGTGATTTATTATAATTTCTTTTCTTTATAATAAAAAAGAAAATTTAATAAAGAAATTGTCTTATTAATATCGCGGAAGCAGTTATTTGTACCTTGTGTGAGTAATTTTTATTTTTCGTAGTTTAATTACCGTTCCTGTTGGTAGTGTTTTACATTACGAAAATTATATTTTTAGGGGTTGAGATTGTATATTTTGAACTCAGGACCTTAGTAGCTGAAAAATCTGAGTGTAATGTTAATGTACGAAAAGAAAATGTTAGATACAAAGTTGATGAGGTTATTTAACTTTACTATGAATTGTAGCTCTTAGCTCGATATCGTTTCCTATGGAATGTTATTGAAAGAATCATTAGGAGACGATATCGATTACCAGGTCACACCACGAGGAGGTGGCTACTTATCGTGACCCATTACAATATTTTACAATAAATTTACAATAATCTTACAATAATCTTACAAAAATCTTACAATAATCTTACAATAATCTTACAAAAATCTTACAAAAATCTTACAAAGATCTTACAAAGACCTTACAATAATCTTACAATAATCTTACAATAATCTTACAAGAATCTTACAAAGTCCTTACAATAATCTTACAATAATCTTACAATAATCTTACAATAATCTTACAATAATCTTACAAAAATCTTACAAGAATCTGAAAATAAAGTAAAGATCCCTCGATGTCCAGTATTCCCACGACGTCCTGTGCACCTTCGAAGCCCTGCTGTACAAAAATCTTGAAAAATCTTACAAGAATCTTACAAAGATCTTACAAAAATCTTACAAAGATCTTACAAAAATCTTACAAAGTCCTTACAATAATCTTACAATAATCTTACAATAATCTTACAAAAATCTTACAAGAATCTGAAAATAAAGTAAAGATCCCTCGATGTCCTGTGCACCTTCGAAGCCCTGCTATACAAAAATCTTAAAAAATCTTACAAGAATCTTACAAAGATCTTACAAAAATCTTACAAGAATCTTACAAAGATCTTACAAAAATCTTACAAAGATCTTACAAAGATCTTTCAAAAACCTTACATAAAACATACAAAAATCTTACAAAAATCTTACAAAAATCTTACAAAGATCTTTCAAAAACCTTACATAAAACATACAAAAATCTTACAAAAATCTGAAAATAAATTAAAGGTCCCTCGACGTTCAGTATTCCCTCGTTGTCCTGTGTTCCTTTCAAGTCCTGTAATACATCATTTATCAAGTAATTAGTATCCTAATAGTAATTACAAGGGCCCTACATGCAACTTTCTACTCTAAACCTGTACTTGTCATATCTCGACCGATTGCCATCAAAGAAATTTTGAAAAAAGAAAGTGAAAATCAAGAAACTTAAAATGAAAAATTGAGAATAAAGAAATTTGAAAAAAAAAGGAATTTAAAATCAAGAAATTTGAAAAGAAAAATTGAGAGCAAAGAAATTTAAAGTGAAGTTAAATAAGAAATAATTATTTAAACTAGAAACGCGAGCAAAAGCAAAAAAAATTCACTTCAATTCAAAAGTATACCCGAGTGCACACGACGCACTCACGGCCATCCAACAACCCCAATAACCAGCACCTTCAACCAACAGCACCCTACCTTCGTGGACCAGAAGATGATTGAATCGTGTCTTACGTGAACAAGGAATTGAATCGAGCCCAAGCGTACCAGCCAGTGAGGAGAGGTCGTCGTCTGCGAGGATCCATGATGAGACCCATTTGCCCCTGCCCCCGTTGAAAGGGGGTCTGACCAAGGCGAGTCCCACCACAGACCCCGACCCAGATCGGGCAGTCTCGATACTGCCATCGATCTAAGCCGCAGACGCGCCCCGGGTACTGGCCAGCACCCCCGACTCGAAACCACCCCAAGACACTGCACGATCAATCCCTTTTGGTCAACTCAGGTTTGGTACCATCGACGGAAGATGACTTACGATCACCAAGATTGCTAAATGGTCGATTACTCGCGTGCAGCCGGCGTACACGCGAGCGAGTAACGTCGCGTCTAACATCGTGAATACCGAACGAAAGTGAATTGTTGGTAAAAATATGTAAAATTAAAACTACAAGTTAAAACGGAATGAAAGGCTGGCAAATCTTCGAGTTGGCAAGTACGGCTTAGAATGGAAAGTGCTTACAATTTAGGCGCAAGTTCTTCACCACCAGATCGTTTGGTGATGAAGAGCTTACGCCTATTTGCCCACCCTCCCTCCCACGTGGATTTAATTTAATTACAAAAATCTTACAATAATCATACAATAATCTTACAATAATCTTATAAATATCTTAAAATAAACCTAAGATCCCTCGATGTCCTGCGCTCCAACGATGACCTGCAATAAAGAACTTTCATATTTATTAGTATCTTAAAAATAATTACAAGGGCCCTACGTGCAACTTTCTACTCTAAATTTGTACTTGTCAAACTTCGAGTGATTGCCAACAAAGAAGTTTGGAAGAATGAAAGTGAAAATTGAGAATAAATAAATTTAAAAAAAAAAGGAATTTAAAATCAAGAAATTTGAAAAGAAAAATTGAGAGCAAAGAAATTTAAAGTGAAGTTAAATAAGAAATAATTTAAACTGGACACGCGAGCAAAAGCAAAAAAATTCACTTCAATTCAAAAGTATCCCCGAGTGCACACAACGCACTCACGGCCATTCGACAACCCTAGTGGCCAGCACCTTTCACCGACAGCACCCTACCTTCGTTGACCAGAAGATGATTGAATCGTGTCTTACGTGAACAAGGAATTGAATCGAGCCCAAGCGTACCAGCCAGTGAGGAGAGGTCGTCGTCTGCGAGGATCCATGATGAGACCCATTTGCCCTTGCCCCCGTTGAAAGGGGGTCTGACCAAGGCAGAATCCCACCACAGACCCCGACCCAGATCGGGCAGTCTCGATACTGCCATCGATCTAAGCCGCAGACGCGCCCCGGGCACTTAGCTAGCACCCCCGACTCGAAACCACCCCGAGCCACAGCACAATCAATCCCTTTTGGTCAACTTAGGTTTGGTACCAATCGATGGAAGACGACTTACAATCACCGAAGATTGCTAAATGGTCGATGACCCGCGTGCAGCCGGCGTACACGCGAGCGAGTAACGCCGCGTCTAACATCGTGAATACCGAACGAAAGTGAATTGTTGGTAAAAATATGTAAAATTAAAACTACAAGTTAAAACGGAATGAAAGATTGGCAAATCTTCGAGTTGGCAAGTACGGCTTAGAATGGAAAGTGCTTACAATTTAGGCGCAAGTTCTTCACCACCAGATCGTTTGGTGATGAAGAGCTTACGCCTATTTGCCCACCCTCCCTCCCACGTGGATTTAATTTAATTACAAAAATCTTACAATAATCATACAATAATCTTACAATAATCTTATAAATATCTTAAAATAAACCTAAGATCCCACGATGTCCTGCGCTCCCACGATGATCTGCAATAAAGAACTTTCAAATTTATTAGCATCTTAATAATAATTACAAGGGCCCTAACTGCTACTTTCTACTCTAAGTTTGTACTTGTCGTGTTTCGAGTGATTGCCATCAAAGAAATTTTGAAGAAAATAGTTAAAATCACGAAACTTAGAATGAAAAAAATTAAAGAAAATTAAGAGAATGTAAAATCAAGAAACTTGGAAAGAAATATTGAGGGAAAGGAAATTAAAAGTGAAGTTAATTAATAAACGCGTGCAAAAGTAAAAAAAAATTCACTTCAATTCAAAAGTATCCCCGAGTGCACACAACGCACTCACGGCCATCCAACAACTCCAATAACCAGCACCTTCAACCAACAGCACCCTACCTTCGTGGACCAGAAGATGATTGAATCGTGACTTAAGTGAACAAGGAATTGAATCGAGCCAAGCGTACCAACCAGTGAGGAGAGGTCGTCGTCTGCGAGGATCCATGATGAGACCCATTTGCCCTTGCCCCCGTTGAAAGGGGGTCTGACCAAGGCAGAATCCCACCACAGACCCCGACCCAGATCGGGCAGTCTCGATACTGCCATCGATCTAAGCCGCAGACGCGCCCCGGGCACTTAGCTAGCACCCCCGACTCGAAACCACCCCGAGCCACTGCACGATCAATCCCTTTTGGTCAACTCAGGTTTGATACCAATCGATGGAAGATGACTTACGATCACGAAGATTGCTAAATGGTCGATGACCCGCGTGCAGCCGGCATACACGCGAGCGAGTAACGCTGTGCCTAACATCGTGAATACCGAACGAAAGCGAATTGTTGGTAAAAATATGTAAAATTAAAACTACAAGTTAAAACGGAATGAAAGGTTGGCAAATCTTCGAGTTGGCAAGTACGGCTTAGAATGGAAAGTGCTTACAATTTAGGCGCAAGTTCTTCACCACCAGATCGTTTGGTGATGAAGAACTTACGCCTATTTGCCCACCCTCCCTCCCACACGGTTTTAATTTAATTACAAAAATCTTACATAAATCTTAAAATAAAATTAAAATTCTTCGATATCTTGCGCTCCCACGATGTCCTGTAATATGCAACTTACAAACTAATTAGTACCTTAACAATAATTACAAGGAGCCTAACCACAACTTCCAATTCTAAAATTGCACGTCTTTTACCGCGAACGATTGCCGTTAAATGAATTTTGAATAAATAAATGTAAACTGATAAAATTTTGGCGAAATAGAAATTCAGAGCAATGAAATTTAAAATGAAGTTAATTAATAAATGACTAAAACAAAAAACGCGAGCAATGCAAGAAAATTCACTTTCGTCCAAGAATATCCTCATGTACACACAACATATTCGGACCATCCATCAACCCCCATGACCAGCACTTTTCACCAACAGCACCCTACCCTCGTGGATCAGAAGGAAATTGAATCGTGACTTACGTGAACAAGGAATTGAATCGAGCCGAAGCGTACCAACCAGTGAGGAGAGGTCGTCGTCTGCGAGGATCCATGATGAGACCCATTTGCCCTTGCCCCCGTTGAAAGGGGGTCTGACCAAGGCGAGTCCCACCACAGACCCCGACCCAGATCGGGCAGTCTCGATACTGCCATCGATCTAAGCCGCAGACGCGCCCCGGGCACTTAGCCAGCACCCCCGACTCGAAACCACCCCGAGCCACAGCACGATCAATCCCTTTTGATCAACTCAGGTTTGGTACCAATCGATGGAAAATGACTTACAATCATTGAAAATTGACGGATAGTGTTCTCGTGTGCAGTGCACATACACGCGAGCCGAATATGTTGTGTTTAACATCGAGGATATCGAACGAACGAGAATATTGATGAAGGGAATAAATTAATTTGGAAAAGGGATTAAAACGGAAATTAATAAAAGTTTGAAAATTGAATGAAAGTAATTTTGAATAAAGGGGTGACTGAAAAGATAGTGTATCGTTGGATAGACGAGTGCAATTTAGAATAGGAAGCGGTTACAAAATTGACGCAAATTCTTTACCATGGTATCATGGTGAAGAATTTGCGCCCCGTGCCCTCCCTTCCTCCCACGCACGGTGTAAATTACGAAATTATTTCACGAGTGTACGAAATTATTTTGTTAGTGTCTGCCTATGTGTGTACGTGTGTGGTGATTGAAGTGTACGCTCTGGTGAATATTTGTTGTATCTCGAAAAAGGAAAAATGTAGAAAGCAAAGCATAAGCCGAATAAGTGTGTAAGTCAGGTGCAAAAATTTAATAAATCGTGTCGTTTTTTAGTCATCTCGTTGAGTTCAACAGCTTTTTATTTAACACATTAGTGAATGTAATATCTCACACAATATTCGTGAAACTAAATTAAAATTAACTTATAAGCTAATAGTAAGGCGATACTGGCAAACCTAATAGTCAGTAAGACAAATCCCGTTATTCAAACCAATAAATTAAATCGTGAATTGATGATCAATTTAACCCAACAGTGTTGCTTGTATCGTTTAATTTTCCAAAACAAATAATAGTACAGTAGAATGTTTGATCGATTAAAGTTGAATAATAAGTAATACCTTATATCAGGATAGTCCGATAAAAATATCGAAGTAAAATAAAAATTTATTCAAAATACAACTATTGTCAATTAATGAAATTTAAATAATAAAATCCTGAAACAGAAAATATTATTAACATCCTATGCTTCGGAAAGATTCAAAATGAAACTCAAGAAACAGAAAACATAATTGATGTTATAATCTCAGAACAATATTCCTGAAAATTAAATAGTAAAATCCCCAAACAGGAAATATAATAATTAATAACGCGATCGTAGAATGATTTGATAAAATCAAAATTTCGGTGAATTTTTTTGAAATGAAAATATAACTATCGTCAAGAAATAAATTAAAAATAATATAAAACAACAAAATTGCAAAATAAAGAAATGTAAATAATACCGCGATTCAGCGATATTAAACTCGCAAAATGTCGAGCTTAATATTTGACGAAAAACAAAACCTGTCAAACATAAAAGAAACAAAATATTAGCGAGCATAGTGACAATAGAATGACTCTCCATCCAAAGATGGACAGCCATTCATAGTTCCCCTCTTCTTTGGCAAAATTTGCCGGGGCTCTTCGGCATATAGCCTCTTCTTTCTTCGGCAGTCAAGCCTCACAAATATCACTCGCGAAATTTTACGTTTGCTCGAATATTCTTTCGTTTGAACAAATTTGAATAATCACGAAACTAAATCGGCACACAGACGACCAACGATTCTTTAAAATCGCTGATCGTACAATACGTGCAAATTTTCAAGAATATTCGAGCGTAGAATTAGTTTATTTCACAACACTTTTTCACTTGAAATACTTGATTTTTGCAATCGGGTCTAGTACCACGACTACGACTTACGAACTAAGGCTTGGCCTTGCGAAAAATCGAAACAAAGAATATTTCAATACAATTTCATTTGCATTATAATTTTTATTTTCGATTTTTCATTTTCTTCACATCCCAGATACAAGCTATTCGCGTGTTTTTACCGGAATAAAAAGAGAAACGCGAAAGCTTGCTCTGGCCCTGCCTGCTTAAAAGCTAAATCATTCACGCCAGAAGTAAACTACCTGCCTGCCTGATGCTATATTTAAAAAGTTGGCAAAATCCATGTACACCAACACAAACACTCCACGATTCTCACACACACCACCCGGGTGCAATTAAAACCTAACCCTAGGGAGAACGTCCCGGGACGCCTCCGACACCCGAGTTCAAATTCTCATTCACACTCTAATTAAATCATACCTTAAATGCTGAAATCGACTGACAATAGATAGTGAACGTTTTGTTTAAAAAATAATTTACCGAACTTATCTTTATTCTTTCAAATATGTATAATGTATGTGTATAAAATTTTGATAAATACTTGAGAAATCTTTTCTATACTAAATTGTCAAAACTTTGTAAGATTCAAATTGAAATTTATTTAATATTATTTTTAATCGACACAATTTCCACAACCTAACCACACACACACACATACATGGAATTGTGTCGATTATGATTCACTATCCGATTGTCAATCGCCAAAAAATATGAATCTTAAATCTAAACCTTGTCCACCGCCCTCGTCCATATGGGTAGCATCTAAGCCACCCATATGGTCGAAGGCATAAAAATGAACAAGGGCAACGAAAATTTCACCTACCGTTGTTCTTCATGTTTGCTGAAAATCCTGAGCTAAAATGTACGATTAAATACTGGGTGTGTGCAAAAAGTTTCTATGAAACTGAATAACTCAAAATACTAAAGTGTAACGTTAAAAAACAATAAAACTATGACGAATAAATATGGAATACTAATAAAGAAAATTGCTTTACAAACGATAGAAACTTTTGCACACCCCAAATGATAGCAAACAAAACTGATATTTTTACGAAAATTGAAATTTACGATTCGATTTCAAGAGCAATCTCGACATCAAAATAATCGGACTAAATGATGAAAAACATACAAGTTTATTACTTTGATGTCAAAATCAACTCGTCGCGAAATATTCTTTTCTTGTACACATTTCGTTTTGGTAAATTTTCAGCTTTGAAATTGAAATGAATTTAATTAAAATGTATTCGAAAGTCGGAGGGTCATCCGACTTCTTTCTCTACATTTTCAAACTACAAAAATTAATTTCAACGCGATGTACAAGAAAACCCTAGCCTGAGCTAACAAATAAAATCCACCATTTACACGAGTATCATTGTACGATCGTATAATGATATTCGTAGTCACTATGCTCGCTTTCAAATGATAAAAATTACAACCAATTCCCGTGTCGATTCGGACCATTCGTCCTACGACATGATGGAAATTGGAGGAACCGTAAAGCATGCGACTCACCAATCGTTGACTGCTACTACTGCGACCGCCAATCGTTGACCCGCACCACTGCAGCCACCGTGCATCATTGAATCGATCCAAGATTGATCCAAGATTGACCCAAGATTGCAACAACGTTCATCACAGTACGTGGTTGAGATGATGGTCGTTTGAATCCATCAAAAGAACGTCCATTCTCCATTGCCTCTACTCCATTCTGAAAATTGATAATCAGAAAGGTTAATCAACTGGAATTGTACAAATTGTATTGTTTTATAAGTGATGGTTTTACAAGTAATTGAGAATAATAGTAGTGTATCTCCGATTTTTTTTTTTAATAAAAATAAATTAATATATATGTTCATAACAACTTTGAACTTTGTAAAAGGTTAGTAATGAGAGTTACGCTATCATTATTTTGAGTGAATTAAAGAAATGAGCATGCAGGGAAACATATAACTACGCATGATACAATTCAGGGGGAACCACACTGTAAGCAATTCAGTGATACTTGTTCAAATATAAAGGAAATGATAACATATGTATAATAAAACTCAGTAATTCGTGTTAAAATATTATTATTTAGAAAACCATAGTAAAAATTTTAATAATAATTATGTATGCACAGGGGGAACCACACCATAGAATCCAGTAATAAATGTTAAAACACATAGGAAACCACACCATAAAACCCAGTAATAAATATTAAAACAAATGAGGAACCACACCAAAAAACACAGTAATAATTATCTATACACATGCACAAACACATAGAGAACCACACCATAGAACCCAGTAATAAATGTCAAAACACATTGGAAACCACACCATAAAATCCAGTAATAAATGTCAAAACGCATTGGAAATCACACCATAAAATCCAGTAATAAATGTCAACACACATTGGAAACCACACCATAAAATCCAGTAATAAATGTCAAAACACATAGGTAACCGCACCATAAAACACACTAGTACCACATATGCAAGTTCACTAAAGCACAAGTGTACACATGTCTACTCACATGATAAACCACACCAATAATGCACTAATACACCCCCACACAGATGTACAGTACCACCAGGGAACACATTAGATACACACACAAGCAGCTATGGGAACCCATGGACCACCCCATGCACAAGTATTCCAATTGGAAACACGTACTGACACATGGTGGTTGAGTAAATGTGAACACCTCGGCTGTCGTTGTCAAACTGACAGAGTTTGACCCTGTTCAAGTTCGAACCGTCATAACAAAAACTCAAGGTGCTCGGTAGTCTATTATTGTCTCCATCGACTGGAACACTTTTTTGCCTAATTACCTTCACTCGAATTTCTTATTATTTTATTTAAATTTATTTCGATGTAATTGTTCATTTTACAATTATTTGTTAATTAAAGCACTGTTATATTTATTTAAATTAATTAGTTTTGTAACTTTTGCGCATGGATGGTTTTTAATTTTGTTTCTTGTTTATTGCATAGTGTCTTTATACTATAATATAATACTTTTATTATTATTTTTCATTTTTCAATTATTTGTTAATTAAGGCGTTATTATATTTAATCTAAATTCTAAATTTATTATTTTTGTCATTTTTACGTGCAGGTAGTAATATAATATTATTGCAAGAATTCTCAATTTTGCAATCATTATTAACTAAATTTTATTACGTTTATTACAATTTGATATTTCCATCGCTTCTACGCGCGTATTCTAAACTGTGTTATTTAAAATATTATACTTCAATGCGATATTAAAAATACTATTTATAACACATAATAAAATATGAAATGAATCGAATTTATGTTCTTTGTTTTTTTAATGTCTAAAGTTAAAAAAATTATAATTATTGCTAATGCATGAAGAACAGTTTGGTTTAATACTGACCTCAGTCGATAAGATACGTAGTAAATGAAGTTGATAACATTTTTCTCAAGCTTCCACCTTTCTTAAATAATATTTAAATTTGTTGATGCAGGGTAGTTAGGAACACATTTATATAAACAAAATACCTTACGTAGCAGATTTTAAATAAAGAATATGTTTTACCGACTTTCGTTATTTACCACTAGCGCCATCTGCGAACAAAGCTGTGAAACATGATAACAATTATCGACCGAAAAAATGGAGATAAAGTTATTTATGGCGGGCTTTTTAAAATGGGTTGCATTTCATTTTTGTCAAAAAGTATACTTATTTGACTTTTGCCTTAATCATAAGATCTGAAGGACGTATATATATACCTATCTAAATAATTATATATCGAAGACTGCTCACATTTATTTCCCCTTCCCATTAAAATATCTATCAAAGTGCTGTTGTAATGAATATCATTATTTCTAATGCTCCCAGTGCCATTATTTTACGAATTTTGTTGCTTTAAAATGTTTAATATGTGCTAAAACACTAAAAAAGAGTTATATACCGCAGAAAACGGTATCTAAATTTAATTCGATTAGTTCCGGCGTTTGGCCGCTAGATGGCGACACTATTTGTATGCCCGGAGAGCGCTATTTTTTTCAAATATCAATTTTTTCACTCCTAACTAATCAAAGTACCATTAGCCCTCAGGACTCGCCCATTTTTCGAAAAAACGCAATTTTCTGTTTCGTTAGTTCCGGCGTCCTCTACCAAATGGCGCTAGTGGCGCTGGATTCAAACCGCGCGCTGGTACTTCAATAAAAAAATCTTTAAAAAAGAACTATAACTGGGTTTTATGCTTAATAAATCAATTGATTTTCACTAATATTATATTTTCTCTCAATATTATACAAATGGGTGGTTGTATCTATTTAATTATGAGTGTGAATGTTATAAGAAGATAGTGAAATCAAAGGAGTAGTTTAATCATCAAATTATATCAAATTCCCAAATATAATTGAAACAAAAAGACATATATCTGTATTTTCAATAATGCAACATCATAAACAATTTAATATCTATGGATTTTTATTTTAAAAGATAAGAAACATGTTCAACCCGTTTATTCAATAATTAAGAGTACTAATATTTTTATTACACTTGATCACCGAAGTTATAAACTGATTTATAACGATTCTTACTCTTCCACAAGATTCCCAAAAGATATTACATTACAAAATATATCATACACCCAAATATAATAATCAATTAATCATTATGTTCTTCCGTACATTAAAAATAAAGAATGCTGTTGATTAAAATTCAAGAAGAAAAAATATCTATGCCCGTTACGTAAGATAGCCTCAATTTTCTCGTAGGATAAAGCAGGAAAGAAGAAAAAGGAAGGACAAACAAGGTACGGTTTGAGTTCGAACGACAAATAAAGGTTTATTGTCGCGCGACGTTTTCTTGTCGACTGTTATTTTTTACAAAACCGTATGTAGGTCCCTGGAATGACCGGCGCAAATTGAGCAATTCCGATGCCGAATCGATAATGGGACCATCCATGTGCCTCATTTTCTCGTACCGACGATTGTATCCGCGACACTGATTCCTTTTTGGCAACGACCACTTTTTTTTTTCCTCCTTCTTCATCCTCCCTCCTCCTTCGCCGCCATGCTTCGTCGCTGCGTTTTTAGAATCACCTTTGTCACCGCGGGTGGTGTCGGAACTCCATGCGATAAAATGCGCCCCTACGAGAGCTCGCCATAAATAAATCCTCAACCCGGGGAAAACGAAAACAGCTTTCCTTTTCATTTTATTCGATCAACCATTGGTAGTTCCTTACAATGCTGTTTTGCAGAATTTTTAATTCAACTTTGGAAATGATCAAAGTTAGGTATACAGAGTGTCCCGTAACTAGTGTAGGAGCCGGAAATGGGGCGTAGCTGATACGATTCTGAACAACAATTTCCTTTGGAAAAATGTCGGATGGGGCTTCGGTTTTGAATTGTTCACGAAAAACACTGACTATTCAGAGCGCGGATAGAGCGCGCGCTCAGCCGTGATTGGGTAACTACGAGCCGGGACGTCGGACTAGAACGAATCACGACTTAGCTCTGATTGGTCAGTGTTTTTCGTGAATAATTCAAAAAAGGAAATTATTGTTCAGAATCGTCGCAGCTACCCTCCATTTCCCGATGTTACACCAGTTACGAGACGCCCTGTAAATCCTGTAAAAGGATCGGAAGAATTATAGGTGTAAGTAGCCGTTTAGAATCCTTTGAAAATCTAAATATCAATCTTTGGTCGAAATATCTTCGATAGTTTGGGTCAAAATTGACCCGGCGCCCGCGGTTAATTCTGCAAAAATTGACTTCTATCGGTTCGATATTACAATACACCTCTGCCGGCGTCTATTGCAAAACGTTCAACCGTATTGTTGCAATTGGAAAGGTGATCGTGCTATTGAACAACGCCATCGAAACGAAGGATGCTCGAACCGGTGACAACGCAACGTGGAAGACGACGATGTCGATCGGTAGGTCTCCTCTGCATCTGGCACGCGTGTACGCTTCTGGTTTCGCAATGATTCGCGGAAGGTCGCCGACGTAAAGGATTGTCTGCTGGTCTAGGACGATGAAACGCAGGTGTTTTCCGACGCTAACGTCACGACAAGGCTGCCCACGTTACCCGCGAACCTATATCCGGTTGTCTGACTGCCTTTCGCAAGGCCGTCACCGCTTAGAGACTAGCAGCCCCCCTAGAAACTTACGATTCCAACAGCTACTCGCACGATATGCATTCCTAAAAATCAAATTGCCAACTTAGCTCGCATCTTCGTATTCTTACTTCAGAAAAATAACAAAGGGTTAATTATTGAATAAATTCAAGGCATCGGTGAACGTTGATGAATGAAATACTTGAAGATGTGTATAATAAGAAATTTATATGAAACATTGAAACCGGTTCCTCGTGATACAATCTGTCTAGTCTTTGAAACTCCTGCGATTTAAATTGCACCCCGAAGAACTCCGACAAAACGGACATTCGTATGCGGAGTCACGTCCGCGAAACGTTTCGTTCGCCATAACATAGAAATCTCCCTGTTTTGGTTTCAAGGTATTCGGTATGCGAGGACCGTTGTCACTCGCCGAAATTTCGCGGACGAACGTTCCCCCTTCGTTCACTTTCTCACCTTTTTCTTGGCGATCCGACCGCTCGTGTAAGGTTAGGACTAAGCGCCATATTAGGTCGTGTGACTCACGGATGCAATATCGGTAAAAGTAACAAAACGACCTTTATCGGCATCCTTGATACTCTATTTTAAATCGAGAAAGTCAAAAGTAAACGACAAAGTTAAACAAATTCCCGAAAGAAATGAAAAGTCAAAGCTCAGATCGCTATGATTGAATTTTTCTTGCGATTCGAGGATTAGTAGAAGATTACTTATAGATCGTGAACGTTGAAAATTTTTCACAAAACGAAAGATCAAAGCTTGAATGGTAACTTTCTAATTTTTCTTATGATTCGACGACTGGGATAAGGTTAGAACCGATCGCCATATTAAGTCACCTGACTCACGGATGCATGATGGGTAAAGAAACAAAAAATGGCCTCTACCGGTATCCTTGATAATCCTCTGGATCGAGAAAGTCGGAAGCTGTTGTGTTTGCAAGATCTGCGCATTAGCAAAGTCTGAAAGTTCCCGAGGAAATGAGAAATGGAAGCTCGAAGAATAATATCACGACCAGAAATGATTCGAGAGTAATCTAAATTTCGATTAGACCGAGGTCCGAGCAACGCTCGGAGACACTCATACTAATCAGAACTTTCACCTTCCCGCATAATCGCAAATCAAACGGTCGCCGGTAGCTTTGCCGGCCGTCTACCGGCTTGTTTCGTTTCGTTTCGTTCGAAAACAGACCTAAATAATCCCGGCCGTTCCAATTTTGCAACAGGAAGCAATTCGCTGTCGCTGATTAACATCGGTGCGACCGAATGCTTTCAGCGTTTGCATCAGGAAACTTTGCTTCTCTTTCTCTTCGATGCTCGTCCCTGGGTATCGTTTATTCGCCATACCGACGACAATTTCCTTTCGATTCGAACGGGATAGAAAAACTAAGCATTAACACTAGTATGATTTTTAGCAACTTTCACGAAGACGACGAATAGTGGAGCTTCCCTAAGGGAAAACGGCACACGTTTAAGCGTACAAGTCTCGAATATTAATAATATTCGTCTAATATTTACCAGACGAAACGAATAGTGACCATTTCCCCTAGGAAAGCCTACGATGCTCGACGATGTACCCCTATCGGCACTACGTGCCTATGAACCATGTTAAAACGTGTAAGCCTAGCAAGATCAGCTCTCACTTTTTCTGGCTGTCCTAGCCAGGACCCTGATCGGCCTCTATTTACCTATGTGTTTCTTAGCGAGCCACGAGCTACACCGAGAAGAGGAAGAAGATGGAAGAGAGAGAGCTCGACGAGGCAGCAGGCAGCCTAGGCGTGAGTCATCGTAAGACAAGATCTCGGGTAAGGAGGCGGCCTTGATGCCGCGAAACTGTTCGTAATATCGCCACGGGTCCCATGGATCGTTTCCTTCGATCGTCGTCATGCCGTTGCAATACTCCCACCGGGAGACACCCAGGGAGATACCCTACTCTCCCTGGAAGGTGCTGGAAACTCTGCTTCGTAGAGGTCGGTGCTCTAATTCCACGACTTGGCAGACAGAATGATTCTTAACGATAGTCGACCTCCTAGGGATGTATCATCAGAGATCCGTGTCCTAATATCAACATCGAGATCGCTGGAGACGCTGCGTATTCACGATGGTTGCAATTTTTGCCAATTAGTATATTCCTATATCCCTATACCCCGACGATCCTGTATCCTATATACCTTCGAAGCCTGATTTCGTCCAGGCCGAAACCGTAATACCGTATCGAGCAATTCGTAGTACGTTTACGAGGCAAAGAGCAGGTCGATAAATCGGTGGCACGAACTGGTCCACCGAGTAGGCCGTTAAAAAATCGTAAATCTCGAGGCGATGGTAGGTTGCGCCGGCAAGGTTTGGCGGCGTTTCGCCTCATTTGTCGCGATGCACGAGGGGTTCGCGGGTTTATAATGGCACTCGACTCCGGGTACCGAGGAGCCTTAAAGCGAGTGCCAATTATCGCTCCTACGTTCCTGACGAACGTTGTCCCCCCCGGCACGCCTCGCCGTCGACCAACTCGGTTGCTCCTTTTATTTCGATTCAACGGTACGAGAGCCGCGAAGGTAGCTCGCCCGTAGCCTCGTGTATCCATTAATCGAGAGGGAGGAGGGGGAGGAATGCGAAAAGTCATGCTCCGGGAAAAGGGTGGCGGCGGTTTCTTAAAATACACTCGGGTAATTGAAGGGCACCGATCGCAAGAAACCAGAACCGCCTGCCGTCTTTTTCTTTCTCTATTTTTTCGTTTCTTCTCTCACAGACGATCACGATAGTTAGCCGGTCGAAGAAAGAACGGCGCAGACCATCTTCTGAGCTTTCTTCGCCGGGTTTCTTCTAACGGAAAGACATCGTGCGCGAGCTAGCGATTGGCAATAGAGCCGTTTCATTCTTTCGATGCTTTAAACTTATAATATTTAACTTTAATTCTCGTTTAATTACACGTATCGATACTTTGATAACCGATGCGTATGGATATCATTCAAATGTATCGCCATCACCTCCGGATCACCGCGTTCAGGACACTCGTTCGCATTGGTACGGCGTAATGAGCGTGTTCTTTTGCCAGGGATGCACCTTTAACGTAAGAAACGAGTTTTTCAACGCGTCTGGGACGCCTCGGTTGCAGGAAGTTCCGGTGGAATTTTCTTTGAGAAGCGGGGTGTTAAGGGACAGGTCTTCCTTCTATGCTCAAGTAACTGGTGTATCAATGGTGGTGTATACTAGGCTTTCCTAGGGACGATTCGCGATATAAGGAAGGAGGACTTACCGAAGAAAAGTTACTAGGGATCGATTCGCAGGCGAGATAATTAACCCAAACATTATACAATTATTGGTAGTAAGTTTCGAGTACCCACATTTTTTTCCCCCAGCTGCGCCATTTTTCCTGAAAAAAGCCTATGATGCCGTATGATGTAGACTGAAATGGTTCAACTTTTAACGTAGTAAGCTTAAAAAGTATACTGCGAAGTTAATTTGGTTTGTATCCAAAGTACAGGTTCCAGCAACGTGTAACTGATAACTAACGCCAGCCTTAATGCTTCTCAAATGTGACTTTTAGCTACCAGGTATGTAAACCGCAGCATGAATTTATGTGCCAGCAATTTTTACGCTCGTTAAGAGAAAAGCTCCGACGCGACGCCTTTCTAGCCCAGTCACTTCAGCAAAACGTGATCCTCGACCTGCTCGATCGAATACACAAACAGTTTTACACGGTTCTTGAAAATTTTACCGACATTCATTAAACCGAACGACTGTAATCCATTGCGATTGCATTCGATTTATGTAGCACTGTAGAAATCTATTTCCAAGTACTTGGATAACGCTGAAAATGTCGATAATCATACCTAAGGAAATCTAACTTTTGATCACGGTTCGATAGCGTTATAGTGTTGCTAGATAAAATGCAAAATTCTCACAATTATCGGACGAAAAAGTCAAAGTTGTAATTTTTCAAGGCACACGATTTGACGTGGACACCGTGTGTACGAGTCATCGAAGCCGTCCTTCGTTCTGGGTTGACCGCGTGACTAATTTTAAGAATCGCTGGCGATTCTTTCGACCGACATGGAGGACACGGTGAACGTTGGCGACGAGAGGAACGAAAGAGAGAGGAAGAGTGATACGAACGCGGTCCTTAGGACTCCCCTAGAAGGTAGGATTTTTTCTGCGGAATTACCTCCGGAGGCCGAGAACAGATCACCTGGCAAGGATACACTTCCTATTAGCGCCACCGTGAACGGCCCGTATATGGCTTAAGGCGTATCTCGCGGGTCAACCGGTCGTGTAGTCGTTTACCTGGATCAAGGTCACTTCCGAAATATCCGGCAACGGCACTCGGTCCCTTCAAAACAAATTTCTTTTTTCTTTTTCTCGTATTTTGATCTTTCAATTATCAGTGGTTGGGTAGGACGATGAAATTTGGGAGTTAATTAAACTTGAAAATTACGTAATTTGAAAATTAATTACATTTGGGAATTAAGTAATTTGGAAATTAGGTAAATTTGGGAATTAACTAGTTTGGGAGTTAACTTTTGGGGATTAAGTAATTTGGGAGTTAATTCAATTTGAAAATTAGGTAAATTTGGGAATTAAGTAATTTGGCAATTAACTAAATTTGGAAATTAGGTAAAGGGAATTAAGTAATTTGAGAGTTAACTAAATATGGAAATTAGATAAATTTGGGAATTAAGTAATTTGGAAATTAGGTAAATTTGGGAATTAAGTAATTTGAGAGTTAACTAAATTTAGAAATTAGGTAAAGGGAATTATGTAATTTGGAAGTTAACTAAATTTGGGAATTAAGTAATTTGGAAATTAGGTAAACTTGGGAATTAAGTAATTTGGGAGTTAATTAAATTTGAAAATTAAGTAAATTTTGGAATTAACTAATTTGACCATTAACTAAATTTGGAAAATAGGTAAGCTTAGAAATTAGGTAATTTGGAAACCAACTAAATTCAAGAATATTAAATTTAGGAGTTACCTAATTTAAAATAGTTCACTAAATTTGACAATTAATAATGTGTCGTATAAAGTTTCTACAAAACATAGTACCCCATAGCTATCTAAAATTATCGAATGATTCATGCGGGATCAGAAGTGGATGGAATAAATAGAAAATGAAATCGTGTTGAGCAACAACGATGTCCATTGATCGCGAACACGTGGAAACAAATGTTTCTTTATCGTTGGACAGCTCTGTAGCGTGATAAAAATCATCGTTTCAACGTAACCCTCATGAAATTTCATGAGATCTCTTTATTGCTAGGCTACCTGGCATATGTGTGTAATGGAGAACGAGCTAGAATCATAAAAGATCGTTCCCGATTATCCTTACATAGGTGTCCTCGGTAACGATACGACTACGTTACCGCCTGAGTAACTACCATTTTCTTGGCTGTTTTCACCCACAGATCTTGTAGTCACACTATTTATATCGATCTACTATGTTTTTTTTATACACTTTATTTTTTCATCCTCTCTACCACCGTATTAGGAAACACCGGTAGCAACCTGAGCTCGACTAATTTCAAATTACCTTTCTTGAGCGACGGGCAAAACGAATGGCTATCCAGTTCTGGAGATTTATACGATCCATCGATACAATCTATGCATGGGATCGATCAATAAAATTCTGAATAATTCTTGGATACACGCGATACTGGCTGTTAAAAGTGTTTTCAACCGTGGCAATTAACCGTCTGTGACGTATCTAGGCTAAGTTAGTCAGTTAATAAGTGGTAATTTTATTTATAAGAGCCCCCTGGGTGTTTTCGTTCAAGAAATTTATTAGACACCTTAGAACTGCGTATTAATTTTGTATAATTGGCTGATTATTGGTAGAATAATTAAATCGAAGGATTATAACATTTTACCGGAAATCGTTTGAAATTTTTAAATAAATTGTTAAGCAGCAAATTGTTGCGTTAAAAAAAGACATTTAATCGCCGGCGAATAATAATCGACCCGTTTGCATATTGTTGCTTACCTCCGGTTCGACATTTACGAAGGCGACGAAGTCTGGGGACCGGTGGTGGCACTTCCGGCACGCTTCGAGCCGGCCGGGCCGGCCGGTATGCAAAGTTGTGCTCGTCTTTTCGTCGTTCCCCTTTTGGCGCATACGCCGCAGGTCGAAAGTTCGTGCGACCGTGCCGATTATTTTCAACCCGGAACGAGTCGGCCTTTACAATTCCCTGACGTGTCTCGTCATGGCCATCCTCCGTGCATTTTCCTTCCTAGCACAACGTCTGACCTATCGGCACCAATATTGACCGCCTTAATCGAGTCCACGTTCACGAACCATCGGAATAATCGAAGAGGTCGGAATGCTGAATTATGTGTCACTGATTTCTTTTTTTATTAACATTTTCCGCATTTCTCGCTACCCCAAAATTACCGTTTACGATAGCTTTGATGGCTATCAAATAAGTTGTTTTAGTAATTATACCTACTTAGAATGTTGTTGACACAAAGAAAATTCCATATTACGGGCACAAGTTTTGTTTAGGCGTTTATTCTTTTAATTAAAAGATAGAATTTCACGGACAAGATCATCCAGGTGTCAATTATCGGAATAATGGATGGCTCTTCTGTTTGCTTCGACAGATTCATTTGAAATAATTGCATTATGCAGGGTCGTTTTAAACTCAATCCCGTAACACCTCATTCACGCCGGCAACTTTCATTAAAGGCACGAAGGTACGACCGTGTAATACTGTATGATTGCAAAATTGCAATGGTAATTTGAGAAACTGCAAATTGGAGTCGATCTAGTTTCCTCTCACATTCCGTCATCCATCTCTTAAGCAATTCTTCTCCGTTCAAAGGAATTTGCATTCGGTGTTCCCCGGATATTCCCTTATCTTTCTTCGATCCTCTTTACAATTATAATCTCCGAGGTAAAAATCTTCCCTGTTTAAGTTTCGTATAGACTAACATCGAAATATAACATTCCAAAGCTTCTAATTTCTTTCAAAAAAAAAAAAAGTAATATTTTAAAATCCCTGAGCTCTTTAAAATACAATATTCTCAAGATTTCTCCAGCTCCTTGAAATACAATGTTCCAATATTTCTAATTCAATCTCCATCGATAAATAAAATATTCCTAACCGTAGCGAAAGGGTTAAACATCAGCAAACGTTCAACCAAACCGAGCACCGTTTCCCACGCGTTTCCCCTTGTGTCCAAGTCGCATTCATCATTCCGTGTATTCTCTTAACCGTGAAGCAATAAGTTAGCGAAAACGTATCGAACGAAAAAAAGAAGAAGAAGTCAACGCGGCTACACGACCAGGCTAATTAACATACTCCCGAACAAGACCGATTTAATATCTTCTTTTAACCGTGGCTACAGTGACACCGTGTGTAAAGGAAGGACCGGTCCCTAGCGGTCGTGTCCACTTGTCGCCACTCTTATTGCCACCGCTTGGCCAATAACAAATCAACGACAAAGTATAAAAACGTCAATGGACTCCAAGATTGCGCGTCCAACCACCCGGGGACACCGACTGGTTCTGTTTGTAAACTAGTTTCTTCTACGTTTCTCCCTTGCTATATTATCTCTGACGTATCACGGTTTTCCTCGTCTTCTTTGTACCATTGGCTTCGCAACGGTGATACGTCAGTCAGGTGTTGAAAATTAATGAATTCAGGTTCGCCTCGTGTGTTCATCGTTTTATGGTTAAATGTATTCAATTGATATTTATATTACACTTAGCTAGGGATGATGACGGTGTAGGAAAAGGCCTCGGCGTTTGCTTCGCGCAGGAAAATTTTTAGGTGTTTATGCCTAGATATGGTAGTTAATTTATTAAACTCTTCAACTTCCTCCGAAGCGAATAATAATCCAAATACGCGATACGTAGTAACTCGCAAACTGTTTCTATGGTGCCATTTTTCCCGAGTGGAACTTATAGGCTAATTTTAATCTACACACCAGTACCGCGTATTATTTCTACAGTTAGGTGAAGATTAATAATATACTTCTCAAACCTCAAAATCCTTTTCTTTTCTTTTTTAACTTTACCTCTATCGTTCCACTTGTACCCGATTTTTAAAAATACAACAAACGGTATGAGAGTTCGGTCGTACCTCGTCTGGCGTGTAGGAGGTTAAATTGAATCTCTTATAAAGAATATTATCGACCACCAAGAAAAAAGGAAATAAAAAAGTGCAAGAAGGACGAGGCAAGAACCTCGTGGAAGGCACGCACAAGCTGATGGATGAAAGTTCACCGGTCTATTTTTGCACAACGTCGTCTCGAACGGCATGGCTCGATTAAATCGAGCTTAATCGTCATCGCGACACGATGACACGAGGCGCGAGCGCGCGTGTTGGCGCCGGTTACGCGCGCGTATAAGGCGAGCCGAAGGTCCCGGCGCGGCGCGGCGCGCGAAGCCGTTCGCGCGAGTAACGCGCGAAACTCCGCGGAACGGGAGGAACAGGAGGTAAGAAAGAAATAAAGAAAAAAAAAAAGAAGGGATACACGGAAGTAAGGAACCTTGGTACGACCATTTCGGGCCGTAGTCCTCGTGTCGAGCCGTATAAAGCCTCCGGGCGGCTCACCTGCCGCCATAATCCTGTCTAGAATTAGTTCTCGCCGAGGGTCAGTCGTGATTTTTTTAAAAAGGAATCGATCGAGTCTCGTCTCTTTCGAGATAGCGACAAACATCCGTTGTGATGGCGCTAGTTTCTTCGTTTCGCGTTGACAGTGATTCTAAACTGTTTTCCATGAAAAAAATCAATTTTCTAATGCTTCCGTTGTTTGAACATGTTTGCTAGGATAAAAAGCTTGTTAGATACTGCCACCGCCCCTCGAAGAATTAACTTTTCGACGGTGAACCAATTTTCAATATTTTCTACTATTATTTTTAGACACTTCCACCGACCCTCGAAGAATTAAACTCTTTGCGGACGAGGCAGTTTCAAGTTTGACACGAGGTGTATACAGGAAACGATACTTGCCTTTTTAAATGATATATTAAAAATCCCTACTTCTACAGTTATCATTTGTCTTTGTTCCAAGATTACAAGCACGATATTTAAATTTATCCGCCCATCGTCCGCAGAGGGTTAACCCTTGGATGGTGGACTTATCTGGATAGACTTATTTTACTTTATTCCCTACTACTAGATATTATCCCCGAGCGTATGAAACTTCTTTATTTGGAAATTTGTATATCTAACTTTACCCTAAAAAAAAACTTATTTTTCTCAGATCTGGGTCACGTTGAGCCACCATAGATCGCATACGTAACGTGCTGGACATTTAGAGGGTTAAAATCACTGATTTCTCGCGGAATTACTGATTACTGCGTAGTAATTGGACTAACGAGTCGATGATTAAACAGCTGGAGCTGAACGGATCACCCAATATGGCGCTAATAAACCGCCATTATAAAGCGATCGTCGAGTAGCCATATCTTCAATACAGACTAGCAGTCTTATTTTAATCTTCGTGTACGCGACGTAAGGAATAACAATAACTCAGGTGATCTTATGCAAATGAAACTGCTCGGTGCATAATGTCATGCGTACATCTTTGAAAAGACAAAGAAGATTTAATCCTGGCTGTGATACAGTTTGTGGATGAATATAACTTACATATTATCATGTTTTTTAAATTAGTCAATCGTACAGGCTGTCTTAAAATTAAAACAGCCCATCAAGCCCTGGGCAAAGGCTGAATTGAACCTATTTTGCAACGACACCTAATTCTCTTTATTTGAAAAAGCTGCCAATGGTGGACGCACGAAAATAATCGAACAAACGCGAACCTGTTTCTACGTTTTCCATGAAACTCGCGTTCCACTTAAGTTAGAAACTTATCTTCTATCCGGATCGTAGCCGAGCGTATTTGCGCAGTCTTTCGTGCCACCCATGCAAGATTTGAGCGTAATTCCGTCAGCTTTCGTCGCCATTTACGACCGTCTTAATCCTATCCGTGCCGTCTGGTGTTCCGGGTTGCAAAAAAGAAACGGATAAAAAATAAATACATCGATCGAATCAGCTTCCTACGATCGCCGGGGGAACCTGTTATTAGCACACCGAAGTACGTAGAAAACTGGGTCTTCGATGTCGACATCCGGTCCCCGGTAACCAGATTACGATACGACCCGGGATCGGTTGCCTAAAAATTCCGATCCCCTGAACGCGTGGGTCGGCGAACGCTGGCGATTCCTCGCGAAGGAAAAACGTAATCTGAAAACGCCATTGTTCCGTCTGTCAATTCTAATTGCGCCAACGACGCCAACGGTATTCGTTGAAATCTCGCTCGCTACCTCCGCGTCCACCATGAAACGCGTGGTACACCATCGATCAAGCTCGGGGATTCGAATTTCGTGGAGCCAGTGGTGTTGTTATCCCTGAACGGGGACCCAAAAGCACCGATGTGCAACGACATTGAGAAAACCTTCAGTCACAGATTACTTTCTCGAAAGACTATGTATTGACGTATGAAATTATAAATCGTATAAAATTAGAAAATAATTTAAATAATAACACGACACGCATTTGACGAGGTTAACATCTTAAAAAGCTTTGATACCAATGAGTCACTGAATTGAAATCGAATTGTAGTCAATTATAGATCGAGGTTAGGTTAAGGTTAGGAGTAATCATATGTTAAGCAGGCCTTCGTGAAACGTCTAGTTAAGGTTCCATGCTTCGAATTCGTTTCAATGGAACGTTAAATGAAAATTGCAAACAAATTGAATGTAAATTGGAATCGATAAATGAATTACGAGCGCGAAGGTAAACGTGTAAATCACGTTCTCGGACGAGGGGCCAGGGAATAACGAACCTGGATCATTTTCCTTTTTTCTGTTTTATTCGGTCTGCAACCTTGTTGGGCGACGTTCAAAGTTTCCATCAGAGACACTGCAATTTACCCGCGTCATCAATAAACCGCGTAAAGGTTCATTTACGATCATGTGTCGACGGGCAGTGCCGATTGTTATTAATCATTGTTTCCCAACCCTCGAGTAATCGTGTCCCGGGGGAAGAAAGGAGACAAAACTTTGCAAGTTAACCTCGTATCTCGCGTTTGCAATTAAAAGAAAAAAAAAGAAAAAAAATATCGAAGAGGATCCATAAATCGAACCAAAAGGTTGTCCCTTGATGAATATTCATAAGTGTGCGCGACAGCGAAATATGGGTGCAATTAATTACATCCTTTCGAAGGATTTGGCGCTAAATTCAAACAGTAAAGTTGGTACAGTAAACTGTACCAACACCCAAAGATCGGTACACCATGAAAAATAGTAATTAAATAATTATTCTGATTCTAATTGGATTCTAATTTTGGAAGTTACGGGAATTAATATTTAACGAAATTTCTATTGGCTGTAAGAAGATTTGTTTCTATACTTTTGTCAATTCACTATACCTTCGATATCCAAGAGTTAAAACGTCGCCAACATTTGCGCCCGTAGCTGGTTGCTGACGTTTCTCGATGATCTTCATCCAGGAGAAGCTCTTTAACGACTCGTTGCCCGAGTATGAAGAACCAACACCACTTATGATGTTCGTACCGAGTCATTAACTTCTCATTAGTGTCGCGACGCTTTCCACGAGCCTTTGGTTACCCTCGTGTCGACTGTGTTTCCCGGTGTACCACGGACACGAGGTGAACATTTTAATTGGAGGGTCGTGAACTCGGTGGTCCTCGATGTCCGCCATTCTCCGTTTTTCCTCTTCGATCATCATCAACCAAACCGTGAATCGATCATCTTCAATTCGACTTTACGCGTCACGATTAAGATGAATTTCATATGCAGACCTTTTTGATTTCTCTTCGCGTAGATGTTCGTGCGAGGGTGACGAGTTCAACTGTAAAAAGGGGGGTTGAATATGTTTCTTTATATTGTAAGTTTTACTTTTACATTTATTTACAATATTAACACGTTGAGTGGCACAGTGAAAACGGACGTGTGTAGTCAGACACGTTGAAATCCTAATTATTAAGAATATAATCAACTAATTTTCATTCAAATCGATAGCTAGCATAACGCTATCCGTGGTTTGTTTCGTCATTTCTTTTGTTAATTATTTGATTGTACAAAATTTCGGGTGCCGGTCACCGGTGACCCCCGTGGCAGCCAACGTGTTAACCGCTTGCCTTACGATTTTCCCGACAGGTGCGTCAGTCAAAGCTAAATATTTATTGCTACAGCGTTAAAGATATTACGTATACTCCACACTTGACAAGCATTAACTGTGTCAATTTAATCAGAATTAAATTGTAAGCTGCGTCACGTGTGTGACACGATATTGTAAGTCAAGGAGTTAACAGTCGAACGCAATTAGATTTTTCAAATCAAATAAATATAAAAATCTTAATATTTAACTTTACTCAAAGTTCCTTTTTTCTCTTAATTGAAACGATCGGTCCAAGGAACTCTATTCTCCGATTGCTTCGAAGAAGTATAGCAACGGCAACTAAATTTTTGAAACGAACCATAGTTGAAATTCCACGTCTGGACGGACAGAAAAGATGTTTGGAGAACAGAGTGGCTTCAGGGTCGCCGATGACAGGCGGTAAAGGATGAGGCTCGTAGTAGGTTACGTGCTTGCCATATCGGTCGAAAGAACAAGCAGCCTTGGAGGTCCTTGCTCGAACGAAGGCCTACGAAATCGCAAACAACCACCGACAACCGGCTCTGGCCATTTTTTTTTTATTCCCCGTCATCAATTTACCAACAACAGCGTTAACTTATGAATGAAACAACTTTCCTCGACAACACCTCGTTTCCGATCGAATTATAACGTTTAAAGCCACTTCCATTATCCGTCGAATAAAATGGCAGATAAAAAATATTCTTCCCTGAGATTGATGTACGATCCAGTTCGTGGATACCAAACGATCGGTGGTAAACGACTGCCCCGGTAGAAAATCGAAGATTTTCAGATGGAAATCGTGGCTGATCGGATCGCAAGACGTCAGATGTGCCACACCGGCTGGACAGATATCGAAACGCGAGGAGATATGCAAATAATAAAGCCGTGGAACGTTGGGTGCCGGTGTCTAGACACGCGGATATACGCGAAACGATTGGCCGAGCCGGTGGAGAAACGCTTCTCCCACGAGCCGATCGCGATAATACGTTGTCGCTGTTTACTACGACTCGCGTGCACTCGACGGACAAGCTTGCAAAATTTGTTGCCGATCGATGGACTTACTTTAGTAACCTTCTCCGTCTATCGTTTCCGGTTAATACCTTGGCGATCGAAGGAGATTTACTGAAATGTTAATAAATACGTTATTTAATATGGAAATATTTTTTGTTATAACTCAGAGGGTTTTTCCTGTTAGATAAATTAATCTTACGATAAGAAGTTTTGTTCGAAAGTCCTCGTACCACGACCTACGACACAACCGATGTCAACGACCCGTCGTTAATCGACTTTACATGATAATAGGCTGAAGAATCGTGCCACGCTTGCCTCCTCGAGAAAGTTCGATTCGAGTCGATTACTCGAAGAAGCAAGAGCCTGCCTCGAAGACCTACGACGGACGATAACCACCCTAAAGCCTGGCATGCCGTGACTCGTTTACGACAGCATGCATCTTCTTATTTCCAATGAAGATTCGCCTACTGTCATAGTCAGGAATGATTAGATTCTTTCCAGAGGTTCTTTTAATCCTGGCATTTGCGTTTCATTTAGTGTACATACTAAATATTCTGATATGCTACTGCGATGGTGCCTCCAATACCTTAATATTACAATGCCCAATCCTCCACTACCGCTCTTACTTTTCAAAATTCCGACACCAATATCCTAATATTAAATATTCCAAGCCCATACTGAATACCCCGATGGTACTTCGGTATCAGAGTGAACCAACGTCTTAACCCCCCCCTCCGAAATAATTCACTACACCCTTAACTAAGCCAAACACGTCATAATATCGAAGCCACAAACAGGTTTCGCAGCGTAACGCGAATACACGCCAGGTCCATCAATTAAGCGACTAATCCAAAGTTTGAAAGGGGTATTCTTGTTGAATGGCCGCGTTTAAGGTGGCCGTCAATGAAAACCGCATTCCTGCGAGAACGATATTCGACAACAACACAAAGGAACATAAAACGCGACGCGACGCGTGAAAAGAAACGATACAGCCGATCGTAAAGCTCGACCGTTCGATCGTTCGACGAAGGTGCAACGATTACCCGGAGGGTTAAAGGACGTAGGCGGTTGTTACAGGGTCGGGATGACTTCTCGGAGAGGAGAAAGCCGAAGGCACCTGCACAACCGCCCACCACCAAAGGAAGAACTATCGGGGCTCGTAGGATATTAACTTGAAGAAAACGGTGAACATCTTAACCCTTAACTGGATAATATATCATATCCGTTACGCCACTTTAACCGGCCATTTTCTTGCGATCCGGAGGGGGGCGGTACCGGAACGATGTTATTAGAGCTGTCCATAAATTAACCCTTCCCACTTTGCGAAATGAGTAATCATATTCTCGACGAATATCGACGAGTCCTTGTCTTTATCGAAGATGTTGATGCTTTCAGAAAAAGAAAACCCGACACTGATTTCTCTGGGGATTTAACCCTTTATCAGATCGACAGGTTTTTTTGTTTAGAAATAACGGCTGTGGAGTATTATCTAAATTTGGAAATTCGGATTAGTTAAATACTTGGACTACTACTTCTAGTAAGAGTCGATTCTAATAGAAAAGTTTCTAGTATAAGACTGCGCCATTTTCCTTCCAAGTTTCCCAAACTTTGTACTTGTTAATGGTCGAAACTTATCCCTTCTTGCGTTCGAATTACCTACCAGTCACCATTGTTCTTTTTCAAAGTACAGATGAATCGTTAGAAAGTCAATGGTTGGAGGACTTTCGGACACG
The DNA here is from genome assembly GCA_943735885.1 of Stelis phaeoptera. NCBI lineage: Eukaryota > Metazoa > Arthropoda > Insecta > Hymenoptera > Megachilidae > Stelis > Stelis phaeoptera. Next base: position 13,069,276 of record OX030932.1, on the reverse strand, counting down.
ACAGCTGATGAGTACAACATGGAAAGGTAGAAAGGATGTAAGAATAAATTGAATAATTATGATTAATGCAGTTACGGTGCAAGGTGTATCTGTTCACGGTCCACGTAGCTGAACAACAGGCAGCGTACTTCGAGACAATTTGTCAACGTTTGGAATTTTAATGGTCGACAACCGCGGAGGTGGAAGAGGAGGGAGGGCAGGTCTGCCCTCACCGTATTATGTTTCGCGTTTTTTTCCCTTGGACCGTGATAAAACGCTTAAGCCGACCAGGTGAAAGTACTCCCACGCTCCCGCGACGATGACCTCAAGTCCGACCGAATTTGCGTCACAATTTTCATACGAGACGCTCATCGGGACACTTTGAAAATTTCGACAGAAATAGAATCTTATTATGTTCGACACGAGTTTCGCCTGTCTTGAATAAATAGTCGGATGTTGTGCCTGACCATTAGTGTACCTTTGTTTCAGTCACTCTTTATTCCTGTTCTTCGGAATCTCTAATAGCAATAATATTCTGTGCTTGATACCCTAGCACACCAGCACCCTAGTATCTTAATATTCCCAACTACCCTAGCATCCTACTACCTTAATAGTATCAATACTCTAATGATTTTAAATTTCTAATATTTCAGTATTCTATTATACCCCAGCACCCTAGTATCTTAATATTCCGACTGTCTATTATCCCAATATCGACTACGTTAACATCCTACTACCTTGATAGTATCCTAAATTTCTATTTCAGTATTCTATTATACTAATATCTAGTAATTCTATCATACTAGCACCCCAGCACCCTATTATCTTAATATTCCCAACTACCCTAGCATCCTATTACCTTAACAGTATCAATACTCTAACGATTCAATACTCGATAATTCCAGTATCCTAAATTTCGAATGTCTCAGTATTCTATTACACTAACATTCAACACCGCAGCACCCCAAACACCATAACAATACCAATACTCAAGTCTAGTGCTTCGGTACTTGTAACAGCTTTCGATTCTAACGGAAAACAATGATAAATGGTAGAGTTTCGTTTATTGAAATCATTAGCAGGCGTGATGTATAGGTGAATATATTACCTGTCGAGGGAAGAAGAGAGCAGGTTGTAATATCAAGAAATGATGGCGATTGTACGGGCACGAATTAAACACGCAACCAGTCTCGAGAGCGAAGGAACGCGACGAAACGCGAAAACTCTGGTATGCATCGCAGGATCTTGTGTACACACGATGCAATTTCCATGAGGCTGTTGCTGCTGCTGCTGCACCAGTGGCACAAAGTACGAAGAGAATGCGAAATGAACGTCCGCGTAACGACGCACGTACAACATTCATACACGCGCGTATACGTGTACTGTTCGTCGCGTTAAATGAGAATCATTCAGACGATTTAAATGGATTTTCTAATTACCGGTCATTATTTTCAAAGGTGTTCTACGTTCGACACGACAATCGGCGAACCGGCTGCAAGCGATACACCGCGGTATTCGCAGCTGGCGGACCAGATTGTATCTCTGTCGCAATACCGGGACGCGATAAAAGCGAATTACTGGCTGGACGAGCCATGATCTACGTTTACGATCCACTTTTATTATTACCTGGGACCGGTGTTGGGATTAAACGGCAATTTGTTGTACGGAGAACAATTATTTTGCGACGGTAATGGTTGATCGACGAAAGGAAACGTTGGTCTGCATGCTCTTTTTCTGGGATTAGTAGGAGGACGCGTGATTTAAGTGTTTATATGCAGCCATGAGGTCGAAAAAATTCATTTTTTTCAAAGAAGAAAAACACTTAAAATTTGAATCAGGGTTTTCTCAAAATTACATTTTTTAAGTTCGTGGGTAAAATAAGTTAGAAACTACTGCAACGATCTTAATAAAATTTTACATACGTGAAAATAACCAGGGATTGAACGAATCATTTTTTCATTTTTCTAAAATAGACCGACTTTTTTTGTGGAAATCAATATTTTACAAAAACGATTCGTTCAATCTCGAAAAAAATTCATCTACTAATAGAATCTATTTGCAAGGCATCTTCTTTTGAAACCTTCTCCGACAATCTGCTTCCAACCATTCAATGTATAATATTTTTTTTATGAAAAAATTAGAAAATGTTCTTGAAATGTTACTCTTTCATATACAAAAAGTTTTAAATAAAAAAAAAAATCGCTTTTCTTCGACCTCATGACTGCTTGTAAGCCCTTAATAACGCTTTGATTTCTTTTTTAATATTCCAATACCTTGGATCATTACTTTAACCCTTTGCACTCGAGTGGTGCCTCTGGTATTTTGAAATGCAAAATTTAAGTTTTATTTACAGTACAATATATATAAGATTAATGAAAGGAATAATAAAAAATAAATAAATTCATTACTTCCAAAACAGTGAACTTACTTTTCAGAACGTTTGTTGGAAAAGTAAATTATATTCGAAGGTATCCAAAAATGCTCCGAGTGCAAAGGGTTGACACCCGAATACTCAGTATCTAATATTCCACTCTCCCACCCTTCTACCGACCAATCTAACCGAACACGACTATCAACGTCCTTCAACCGCGTACGCCCAGAAATAGCCTTCTAATGGTCAGTAATCACGGAGCAAAACGTTCTTTAATCCTGTCCATTGTTTCCGTGCTGCCCGATAGAACGGCGGCAGGAATCGTCACTGTTATTATCGAGGCTACCAGAGCTAGTCATAAATCTACCAGGGTGGGGAGCATTTTAAAAATCACCCCTTCCGAGATTCCTGGAGCCAGCCGAGCGAAACACACAGAAAAGAGCCGCGTGCTGACTCACGGACACGTGCAGAGACACACCGATTGTGGACCATTGTTGGCTGTTCCTGCCACGATCCAAGGAAGGAGACCCCGTCTCACCATATGTGGCAAGGACGCTGATCAACCGCCGCGCGGTGGTTCCTCGCACACGCTTGTAAACGCTTGCACACGACTCGCGTGTTTACCTGCGCTTAGAGCACCGTTGTCAGCTTGAAACCTTTGAAGAGCTTTTACACGGCCAAGATATCATCTGTTCGCTCGTTTCTCGAGATTCGGGCTGTTGCGTAACGCCGGCTTGTTATAGTATTGTACTTACACTCCGGGAAATTGTATTAGGCTGGTGGCACAAGTACGTTTAAAATCGTCGATGTTTAAACGAATAATATTATCGGAAAAAATGTACTGGCTTAACCCCTTCACGGCTTTTTAACAATATGGTCATCCTGTGTTGTGAGAGATGTTAATTAATTTGACTAATTCTTCAAACTTTCTATGTGCCACTTTCATATTTCCCCTTAGCAGCGAATAATTATTTATTTATCAAATAGTATATATTCTTTGTCACAGTGAAAGGATTAATTATTCTAAATTCGCCACTTCGTATGCACTAACCTAGTATTTGTGTTAGAAATGAAGATTGTTTCCAGGGAGATGGCAAAGGGTCGGTTATCTTGACAGCGTGTAACTGAAACGTACATTGAATGGTTTAATAAAACTCGAAAAATCATTAAATTTTTAATAGAATTATAGAAATTGTTTGCTACCGAATACTGGAAAATTCGCAAGATATCTTCTGGAAGATCGAAGGTCAAATGTAAAGGGACACTCGAAGGTATCAGGAAGAATCTGCAAAAGGGTAAAATAAGATTATAAATCTTTGTTAAAGCTTTTTATTGTTTTTTTTTTAATGCGTATTTTTTTTCTCTTTCAATTTACAACTTCTCGTAGATAAAATGATATAACATAACATACTCAACGTTGCGTATAATCGTAATAATAATAATAATAATCAATTATCATTATCAGCTTGACAATAATGATAATAATAATAATTATGATAATAATCATCGTAATAATAATAATAATAGCAATAGTTGCAATCCTTTGCAATAATAATATTTATATTGGTAATCATCGGTATTATTATTTGTCAATTTGCGATAAGAAACAATCGCAGGCTGCTTGGGGTTATGAAGCTTAGGCTTAAGTTCACCATTTCTGCCCTCCTCCCTTCATCCCTCGAAACATGAAATCTACGAGCAATTTCAAAATCGATCTTCCAGTACATGTTGTAGCCTTTTCATTTTTTATTTTTTTTTATTTTTATTATTTTGTATTGAAAATGTTATTCGAACGTTCTTCGAATCTTCGTCCTTCGAAGATCGCGTTTTGTCCAATTAAGTTTCGAAAATATTTGTTCGCGAAACCTTTGGATTTATAATTTCTTTAATTTGAACAAAACAAAAAAGAGAGGACGCTGTAATCATTCATAAAAAAGAAAACATATGAAAATATTTTCAATTTTGATTATCCAAAGGTTCGTCGAAGTTACGTCTCACCCTTTGCCCTCAAAATCAACTTTCGTTCAAAGACAAAAAATTTAATAAGATCGCAAAGGATTTAAAAAAAATATATATATCCACGCTTCGTTCGAACAACACAAAAAGGCCACAAAAGATACTCGGAAGATCACCTAACTTGTCTCACTAAAAAATAATTTCGTTTTCGTTACTTTTTTTTTTATTTTTTTTTATTTTTCGTTTCGTTCGTTTCGCGTTACGATCTCGTCAACAAAATAAACCTCTCTTCTCTGCTCTCCCGACGGAAGTGTATCTCTTAATATGTAAACAGCGGAAGTGGCGTCACCGGCGAGAAGTCGTTCGTCGATATCTCGGAATCGAATTTTGAGACTACGTTTAGGCCACACGAACGAGTATCTTTAGAGAAAAGTCTATAAAAAAATAGTCGCTTTTTGTGTTTCTTTAGATTACGGGGGTGGGTGGCATTTTTGAAGGATCTTACGTTCAAAGGTAAAACGCGAAACATCATTTTTTCACATTTCTGAATTTACCAGATCTAGAATCTGGGATTGCAAAAATTACGAATTCGGTATTGAAATTTTAGGCTAACTAAGAATTCTGAAATCAAAATTATGATTTTGGTATCTGATATAAAAATTTTGGAATTTGAAAGGTGCAATTTAAAAGTATTTTTAAATGCCACGTTCTGATGTATAAAAGAGTTCCAGATCCAAGAATCAATTTGATCACTTTCCATCTAACAACGGGATAATTTACACGCTTCCTACCTAAAAAATCTACCCTATCTTTTATTTAGAAAATCTACTACTATTTCTACTCATCTTTTCCCAAAATGATATGAAAGGATCACGAGGTCTCGCCGGAAGCGCCATCCTCCGCAGAACACTTGATAAAAAATTCCGCTACACCCGCGTTTGGTATAAAAAACATTGAAACACCGGAATGACGTCGCTATCTACAATAATTAATGCAGTCTGTTTTTCGTATTTACGTGGGGGGGTTAATTTGATATTTCCTCGCGAAGAAATTCCTACGGAATCTCTTTTTCTTATATCTGTTGCCTCCTCGTCGCATTCTGAACAAGGATCTACCATTCTCTCAGCATACTCTCGTCGCTTCCTCTTTCATCGAGCGAACTCGCAACGCGTAAATAAATCGTCTTCAATAAATACAACCGATAGACTATATAAAATAAATAATTTCTGTCGGTCAGTCCCGACACGACCGACCATCGCAAACGATCGAACATAGAAATTCTTGACTGCGATACTCGAGATTCTTCTCGATCACTCGACGATTTTCAGCGCCGGGGAAATCGATCCTCGTCGAGGGATCGAGAACTACGCTCGTCGATCGTGATGCTACCGAGCTAAGGAGATCGAGAACACGCTTGTCGCTCTTCCTCTTTAACGCCTTCGAACATTCCCGTGATCGATCACCACTTTATTGATTATTTATTCGGACAATTGGTGCAATTGTTGCTACGTTAAAATTCGAATTATTAACCCTTTGCACGTGGTTGTCAGCTCTGGATATTTTAAACTGTGAAATCAAAGCTTTATTTACAACGGAATATAGAAAATTTAGGAAAGGGATCAAAATAAATAGGTTCGCAAATATTTGTAACTCTTTTTTTCCAAAACAGTGCGTTGGTTTTTGGAAATTGGACTGGATTCGATCGTATCTAAAAATGCACCGAGTGCAAAAAATTTTCATGTTGGTACCTTGCATTATTTTTAAGGGTGCGGAAGTTCTCTTATTCCGTATTCATATTCATTAATATTACTATACCGCCAACCATTATTGAAAATTAATTTTGTTCAATTTAAATGTCACACAATCCGAGGGCGATGGAAACTTTTCCGAACCCGAAGCTTAATTCTAGATCCAGGGGTATTCAAGTTTGAAAAGCATCGAATCGCACGCTTTCAACCAATCGGCGAGTAAAAAAAGGCGGAAAAGGAAGGAAAGGAAGTTAGCTGTCGATCACGCAAAGTGTCGCGACGAAGAGAAAAGGAGTTACGGATCGCGTGTGTGTCCACGTTGCAAAGTGTAATCTCTCGTCTCGGATCAATCGACGAGCCGTCAGCCGGGGTGCGATTAACTGACTGGAAGCAAATCGATTGGGAAGCCATCAACGCAAGACACCGGCACCAGTTAAATTGCCAGCTCGAAATCCATACGTACCCACATGTACCTGTGTTCGTCAATAATTGTAATCGTTGTCCGTCGACGAGACGAGTTCTACTCTCCTCGTTACCTATCTATCTACTTCGTCTTCTCTCTGCCTTCGACAACAGTCTAATTCGCATCACGAACGCCTCGATATCTCGTGTCAGCACCATCCAAGCACCACCCCCGATTTACGCGTCACTCCTTGGAGCTCTCCGCTAAACTGATTTCACCCCGCGTACCCGTTCACTTTCCCTCGATTCGGACGCCATCGATCTCGCCGAAAGGTGGACCCCCTTCCGTTCGCAGAGGTTACGATTGCTCTGGAGAAAAATAATTTACTCTACAAGGAAAATAGCTCGCGAGGTTTGAGATGCACGGCCAGAACACGGGAATTTTGAACGTTTCGCTCGCTTAGTGCTCGAGATCTTTCAAAAATAGAGTCTTGGAACGTTTTATGATACGCGAAGTCTTTCAGGAGTGTGATGCATCAGTTTGTAAACTCGACATCCAGGGTGTCAAGGTTCACCTAACTTCAAATCAGCCGCGCACCTCAACCCCTCAATTCCAAAACAGTCTAATTGGTTCCATCCTACTGTGAACGCTTCGTAACGCGTTCAGTCCAGCCCGTACGTGTCACCATGATCGTCGATAACCGCGAAAATCGAGGGCGTCGCGACGAAGGGTACACGCAGGTTAACACAGTGGCAGTCTGTCGCGCGAGAGACAGTTTGTGTCCGCTCGAGAAGATCAACGAACCCGAGGACTCGAGCCTTCATCGAAACCAGCTTCACACGCTGTCGGACGCGACGGACATGGGCCTCTTGTACACCGGTGCGGGTATCCTCGAGAACCCGCCTCTTTCCGAGGCAGCTTTCGGATCCTTTCTGGGACTAGCCGCCATCTGATTGTCCTGCGGCAACGCTACGGTCCCGTTGCCGTCTATCCACGCCCTGGTGAACTCCATGTTGGCATCGCCGGACCCGTGGGCCTGGTAATCTCTCAACAGATCCTGCAGCTTCTGCACCACTTCGTGCTCGTCTTGAAGATGACCCACCTTCTGCAGGATCTGTTCCAGAAGAGGATTCGCCACCTTGGTGGGCGAGGACTGCAGCGATCCGGTGCTGGACGGCTTGATCCTTCGGCCGTTTTTGTCGTACTGGACCCCGTTGGAGCTCTGTCTGGGCAGACTCTGTCTAGCTGGACTCTTTCTGGAGAAACCGAGAGTCGTGGCGCAGGTGGCAGGTCCCTGAGGATTCAAGAAGGTGTCCGACTGGATGCTGGGCCTTTGCTTCGCCTGTCTGCCGTTCCAGGTGTTACTGCCGCTCACTGGAGACTGACAAGACTTTGGTACTGGCGACGACGCTTTGCTCAGGCTTCCGGTTGGAGGTTTGCGAAGGCTGTTTCGAATCGGACCTCGTTTCAAGGGACTTCCTTCGGGGCTGGAGTTGCTGTCTCTCGGTGTCCTGCTGCCCGAAGAAGCTCTGGACACGTTGCTGTTCTCCCGGACTATGGAACCGGCACGGGGGGTTCGATCACCAGAGGAGGAGGCTACGCTTCTGGACGGTGAGGCGCGGAGAGGACTCGCCGGACCTATCCGCGTCTTTCTTAGGCCGGTCTCGATGCTTTCTGTCTCCACGCAGGATCTCTCCTCTTGGTCGGGTTTTGTGGGTTGCTCTGGAACAGACGATCGAAAGATTGCGTTGATGGGATGCTGAAAAATTGCTAACTGATTATTATCTTTAGAATGCTAGACAACTAAGGAGTGTAGGTATCGGCCAAAATCACAGCCAACGCGAAGTAAAACAGGCGAAGTGAAATTCGAAAGCGTAACGCAACTTGGAAACCGAAACAGTGCCGCCTGACGAGAGCAATTAACCTCGAAACTGTCGAAATGTCGTGTGTGCGTCATTCGACGAATCGAAGGTGCTATACGAGACGTTTAAAAGGTCCGATTATCATCTCGACTCGTCCCGTTCCTTCGGCTTGCCCACGCAACGCGCTAAAACGGGAGACGCGTGTCTTCGGGAGCCGTCGAATCCTAAATCCGCTCGAGCAAACTCGAACAGACACTTCGTTTGACATTTCAGTACGGCTGCACGCGAAAACTATGCAAACGATTGTTTGCGCAACGCGGATTACGCAATCCCGGATAACAATCGTGTGTGGTTTTGAACAAAAACGACGAATGTTTTTGACGTCGTTTGGAGCGGTTGAACGATGTCCGAAGCGACGGAATCGCAATGAAACGATATTACGGTCGACGCGACGCAATGATTTTTATACGATACTGATCGTCCTTAATGTCCACCAGTTGGTACAGAAAATGGGCTTCGAATCGTCCAGTTCGATCACGCAATCTCCTTTAATAAAATTATCCACGCGCACAACAACGATTACGTCGTAAGTTTATCGGGCGTAAAAAGTTATTGACCAAGTCACGGCCAATTAGAGGGACATAAACGCGTTTTAAATCAGAAGGAACCAGTTCGAAATCGCGAGGCGCATCTTAATCGACCGCAGTATCCGCAGTGGCACGCCAAATCGGATCCTCGAGAATTCTATCCACCGGTCGATCCGCGAAAACTCGTTCCCAGGAAGAATAAACGTTTTCGCGTAACATGGAAGCGTTCCAGACTAATATCCTGCATCACGGATCCAATCTTTTCAAGAAGTTAATCTTTTAAACGAAGACTTTCAGTATTTTGGCAACGAATCAAATGGGATTTTAAAACTGACTACTCTTTCAAATATTACTATTTCTATTAGATAGAGGAATTTGAACGCCTAATTTTTAATGGAAGCTTCTTTCGTAAGTTCAGGTCACAATTTCAGGCTATTAAATATAATATTATCCGGAACGGTAGTTGGGCTATTACTCAACACTTTTGGACCACCCTATAACTGATTAATATTCAAAGTACACGAACACACGTTTACGGAGGCGAGTATACAGGTCGGCCTGACATTTACCCGGCACCGAAGTAATCCACCGCGTGTGCGCGCCCGTCTGTGGAGAAGCGTGGGCGATCTTCAACAACAACCTGTCCTCGGAACAATCGCCAGTGGTCGATCCTCGATAACGCTTACACGGTTTGCCACGAATATGGCCCATTGATCGTGTTCCACGCACTTGACACACGCGAGCCTCGACCACGTGAATGCCAATGGTCGACACAGCTCTTATTTTCGACGCTGCCATTCCCTTTTCTATTTTTTCGCTTTTCTGACAAGTCTCTTCGAGAAATATCTATGGTATCCTGAATTATTCAAGTTGCGAAGGATACAAGGTCGATTTCTATTTGCAAATCTTAATTTTAAATTACTTTATTTTCGATATCGATGAAGCAACCGGCTACCTATTTCTATATTTCTATTTAATAATTTTTTTTTTTTATTCTTTAACACCTTGACTTCCACTTGGTCAGGCAAAGCATTTATTTTCATCATTATTATTACAGTTCTTTGTAATTTCTATTATTCAGAATTTTGAGTACACCTAATACGATGATTTCTAATTAGTAATGCAAGCGACAAATTTCTCTGGAAATTCAAGTGTCACCCGTATATGAGATCGTAGATCGATCTCGTGTTTGAACAACAGCGTTAGACCTTTGGTTAGGAAGAAAAATCGATTTCACGGTAAAACGATTCAACGACAACCCAAGAGTGGTTGGCGTCGAAGTAGGCCAGGCTAGAAAGCGAATAAGAAAAAACGTCGAAAGAGCCAGGAACCCATCGATCCTCGAGGAAGCTGAAACACAAGAGGAACCCTGCGCACAATACCGCGTTTGTTCGTCTGCCTCCTCTTTTCCCCTCGCCGCGATCGCGACACCCACCCCTGTCCGTTAATCGTGTGCATATTAAACTCGATGACTGGCTTTGATCGAAATGCCCCGTGTGTATTTATGCGTTTTCTCCGCAGCGGGACGCGATTATCGCGATCTTGAGACGATTTCACTTGTCTCCGATCGCAACACGCGACTGTCTCCCGTTCGTTATGAAACGAGACTTTGAATTTTAATGGCTACATAGGGGGAACGCTGAAAGCCGTTAAAATTGCTACGCTTTTGTACGATAATGGCTCGACTCGATTCTGGGTGAACCTTAACTTCGATTTCATTTCATCAAATTTAACACTAGAACTACCAAACGGGTCAAAAATCACTTGGTTCAAATTTCTTATTTCAAATGATAAAATCCGTTAAAACATTTATGCCGAAATATACGTTGGTTTTTATCGAGATGAAGAATTATTCGATATGTTAGTTTACGTTTTAGTTAATAATCGTAATTATTACTAGTGGTGTTATCAGTGAAATATAAAACTAAAATTTTGACATCACTCGTAGAAAGTTTATTAAATTATTAGCTTAGACTATCGTTCGTGGGCGATGGAAGCTTTTGCATAACCCTGCTATAAATTTCAACCTTCTTTACGAGTTCAGTAGTTTTTCAATCAATTTTTCAAGCCGACCCGTCAACCGATTGAATATTAATAATTTCATAAGGTACAACCTGATACACGTCGAACGTTCGCGCGCAGGTTCTTTAACATCGGGCTCGAACACGTCGACTTGACCAATATTACAACGCGTTATTCACGTAAGAACCATCGAGATGCCCACGCAATCGCCTGTTGATCATAAATCAAGCCGCGAAAAGTTACCAAAGGAACGAACGAGATCGCCGCCACTCGATCCAAAAAAAAAGACAGAAGAAAAAAAGAAAAAGAATAATAAAATAAGGTAAAAAGAAGAAAATAACACGACAAACACCACTCACTTTGACAATCGGCAACCGTGGGCGAGCCCTGCGTGCACGTTCCAGGATTTCCGTTGGTGCTGGGCGGTTGGACGGCACCCAAACTTCGATAACCCTCGTCGGACATCTCGCTACAGTTGTCCGAGTGTTCGCCATCGCCGTGAGGCGATTTACTCGTCACGTCTTTACCAAAATTCTCCAACACCGGTTCCTCTTTGATCGCCGGAGGACTGGGCGTTGGACTACGACTGCTCGAGTCCTCGCGACATTTATAATTGTAGATAGTCGGCTCGTATTTCGGGCTGTCTTCCTTTTCTACCGCCCTTCGTGCCACGCCACCCTCCACCACGTATCGTTTCGTGAATTCTTCGGTCAGGGGTGTTTTCGTGCGAGTTTCTTGCTGCGGTTCCTTCTTTGCGTCCTGGAAAATAGATCAAGAATTGTTTTGTTTTAATATTGCTGATACTGCTGGTAACTGAGGTAAATGTCCGAATTAACGACTCTGTATGATTGAAGCACGAGCTTTAACGTATTTACTTACTGAAAATACTGATAGCTGTTAGCTGGTTTCTTTGTGGTATGAAAAGTGTCCTTTTTATATGATAAAATTGTTTTAATATGATAATTTCTGGTAAATAATATATTCGTTCAAGTAATATTTAATATTTAAAATTTTGCCATTCACAAGATCGATAGTAAAAAATTGTTCTATCATGGCTTCATAGTTGGCACGCGTGAAAACACCTATCAATTACTTAATCATAAATTAAAATGTAAAATAATAAAATTATTTGCAAGATATTTCGAATATTCACAAATCAAATTCAATGCTTCCGACCCTTATTCGTAACATATAATACAAAACATATAATAGTTAAATAAGAACGATAAAGTGTGAATAATTAGGACAGGCTCGTTAATTGGGACATTTACCTTAGTAACCCTACGGCTCAACTCTAATCCAAAACTTTAAACTGTTAATTTGTATGACTATTATTATTTATACCGTCAACAATATAAAAATATACAATACAATCTGCTTCCATTTCTTTTCCAACTGTCCAATACAAACTAAAAGCACCCGAAGGGTTAAAGCGTTCCATCGTCAATCTCTGCCCAGTTTCTGAATCCCTTCGGGGTTCGAGAAGAACCTCGAAGCAATTTCAGTACGATTTCATCTCTCACCTTAGCTTCCTGATGCCTCGCGTGATGAGTCGGCGATCGAGCATCCTCGTTCAAGACTCTGCCGGTCGAATCGGCAACGTTACATCCGGTCCTCGTCGTGGGGCTGTTCGATCGGAACTGATTCGCCTTAGGGGTGGGAGATCTCGATCTTTGTTTCCCAAAATCGACCGGCTGATGATTGGGGCTGGCGAGGAATTTCCTTTGCGGCGTGGGACTTCTGGATCGATTGATCTTCCTGACCTCGTCGCTCGACTGTTGCTGTTTGCCAGCTGGCTGGTGAGGCGTGGGCGATCGAGAACGATTGCTGGAAACGCTTCTGGCTGCGTGCAGCTGCCCCGATTGCTGATTCTGCCCGGCACAAGAGCCGACGCTCGACGCCGAACTTCTTCGAGTTCTAGGAGGTGATCTGTGGATCAACATTCGATTCTTTTTCTCTTACCTATCCAGGGCTGGCAATTATGCTAATTGGCTATCGAGTATCGTCGTGATTTAATTGATTTAATTTATGAGAATTTGGGGTTTGATGAACCAAACCCATTTCCATTACCGGAAAGGAACATTTGCTTATCGCCAATTTTCTTTCAAATATAAAAGACTTAGTCAGTATTTTAATGATTGTATGAGAGTCGTTCAAGAACAAATGGGTTAATCCTTCGACAGAATTGTATTATTTCTGGTATCTCAAACTACTGGACCAGCTTCTGTCGTCAATAGAGTCTTATTGTTAGAGAAACATAACACTTTCGGTTGGCTGTTAGAATTTTGAAAACTTCTCAGGTGCATTGTTTATTGAATTCTGAAAACCTATTTTGGATAAATAAGTACTTTGGCCCTTTCAAGCACAATTTGCCTGCCCCTCTGTTTATAACTTTCTAAATAGACAAAATTTCGATTTCAAAAGAAAAATCGAAAGATGCTTGATGATTAATATCTTTCAAACAGGGTATTTCCTTGGGAATACAATATACATATGAATTATAATACCGAGAGAATTAAATATGGTTTATTGTTAGAAAGGGGGTTAGTCAAAATTAGAAAGCTTATAGGACCATTGAAGAATTCTCTGTCAAATTAATTCCACGATTGCAGTCAAAATAATAATTTATTAGCGAAGCGTCACTGTTTAATGAATTTGAAAGATTCGGGTCACGATCGACTCCCAGAATCCGAGGATCGATCATCGTATAATATTTTCCGAATAAAACTGTTTAACGCGACAGGTTGAAAGGATTAACGAACCGTCACAGGATTTCTTCGAATCGTGAAAATCTTTTCTTTCGAAGCTCCATATAATTTGACGAAGGCTCGTGCAGCATGCTATCGCGAAAGATGACGATAGAAAATCATAGGATGCTGGAATGAATGACTGCGGACAGATAAATGACACCTTAGAAGCAGAAAATTACTCACCTTTCGTAATGCACCTGCGCGCTGCCAAGGTCGAAGGACCCTCCAGCCTTTTGAATCAACTTCGCTGAGATCATCGAGCGATGAGCTGCAACAGGGAATAAAAGGGGGGAAAAAAACGATATATAAAAGACAAATTAAAATATAGGTATATACGGGACGACAAATGCGTGATTACACAATCGATATTTTTCGTCAGTTTTTATGTAGGTTCTTTTGTTTTTCTTTTTTCTTTGTCAAAAGAGATGTTAAACGTCACTTGGAAATTAATGTACGTAGGATGCAGATTCTATAGGCTGGACGTTCTTTCTTTATCTTTAAAAAGCGACACGTTGTCGCGAAAGAAATAATAGGGAAGTGTTTTTCGTTTAGCTTTTTCTTTTCTGACCACGTTGGTCAAAATTGATCCTCGATTTTAACAAAGTTCTTCGGATTGCGAATTTAATATGAATGAATTACTGAAACATTAGGGAAATTTCCAATGACACTGATGTACTAAGATAATGGAAGGCTTAAGAAACGATGATATCATAAATAATTACAACTGTGACGTGTCTGGCTGCATATGATCATTACTACTGCGGTTATTAATGTATTAGAATTATAATAGAAAATTTCAATTGAAAATTATTCGAAAAATGAAGATACAATAAATGTAATAGAAATAAAATATAAAGATTGTTTTTAAGCTTACAGGTTCTGCATCGGCACGGGTCGTGTTTGTCCAAATAGTGGCTGAGGGTGTCCCATCCTCCACCGACTCGCACCATAACGTGGCTCCTTAGAATTCTCACGAAAATCAACACCTTTGTGTCTCCGATTCGATATTTTCCCTCGGAAACACGAATCATGGGGAACTGTGTAGGGCATGTGCATCTTTCGACCAAATCTCGAACCTGAAACGAAGAATTGAAAAAAATCGATAAGTCTTTTGTATGATGTTACAATGAAAAAACATATAAAAAATTCGGAATAGTCTAAAATTGTAATATTTTTTGATAAGGCGAACATTATGAAATTTTGTTTAAATATCTTACCACTGAACGAAACTCTTGATAAATATTAATACAAATTATTTTACGAATGAATAAATATATTTTCCTCTTTATCGGAGAAACTTATCAAAACGGAAAATTCCAAATTATGTCCATCATAAAACTGTTATTGTTCAACTAAAATTAATTTAATTCCAATTATCCCAACATTAAAACCAATGGTAAATCATTCTCTAATCAGGATTTCCTGGTCATGACACCAGCAATATTCATAATTATTGATAAAAATACGATATTAACAGGCACCTCGGGCAAACTCAATGGCTCAGAACAAATTGACGGAACAAAGCGAAACGAACCGCGAGTTTTCCGTCGCGTATCTTTCTTTTTTTTTTTTCCATTCGAATATTTTTTTCTCGTTTTCTTTTCAACGTTTTCAAACACGAGGTGAAAGCAGAAACTCCGCGCCCTATCTGTCTGTCCGTCAAACGCTCGCGGCTCCGCTCTGTAATTCCTCGCGAGTTTTATCCCGGCCGCTTGTTAATTTCGTTCCGCCCGTCGTCGCCGCGTGCTTTCTTCGCGCGTATAAACGATTCGCTTCCTTCTTCTTCTTCTTCTTCTTCTTCTTCTTTTAATTCTCCGCCCCTTTTTTTCGCTTCTTTTTCGAAAGAGGAAACGAGACGACGTTGCCCGACCACGTGTCAATTCTGCCTTCGAAAATTACACGCTTGGAAATTGTGGTTTCACGGGCGTGATTTATGCCAACGTGACAAATTGATTTTCTACGCTTGCCCCTCTTTTTTTCTTCGTTAAACAGCGATCGAGATATTGTATATATATATACACATGCTTTATATTTTGTCAGACAACGAATCGACGATTGTCTTGATTTAAAATGCGACTAATCTTTATAATAATATCATTTCGATACGGAAACTGATTCTAGGGGACAGATGGCACAATTTTGAACATGGATCATAAATGATCCGACGTCGCAGCTAGTGTTAAGTTAGGGTTAGTTTAGGATTGAAGATTGAATTAAGAATGTTCGATTCCTCTAAAAAATCTAAATCGAAGAATCGGCTTTTTTGTTTCCCTTTTTTATTTTTATTTTTGTAAACAGAGTACCATACGATTCTTCCGTGCGGCGTTTATTACTGTAAAGATCTTTTATTTATTTTACATTTCGTCCTCTTACACTAAAGGTAGACGCTCCACGTTGTTTATATTTCCATCACTATTCCTATAATTTTTTCAAGTAGTAGCGTAGGAGTGAATATGTTTTGATGGATAAGAAAAATCGATTCTTCTAAAAAATTCGAAACCAAAAAGTCGATATAAAAACCGGATTTAGTGTAGATTCTTACGCGAAAAAAAAAGATCGAATCGGAATCGAACCCTAGTTTGAACATCAGGTCCAGACATCGTAATAGCCAAACGGTAGATATGTATTTTCTTTCGATCGATCGGCCGGAAATTGCAGAAAAGCTCGGCGTAGCTTGTACGCGAGCCGATGTAAATCATCGGAGGAGGGGAAAAATGTCATCGTCAGAGACAGGATCTGTTCGAAAAGGAGGGAAGCATTGGTGAGTTTCCGTCAGCAGCCTGTGGCCAGGAATCGGCCGTGCCTCTATGATCCGGTAATAAATAATTTTCACCGTTCTCCCCCGTGTCAGGAGACCGGTTGCCTGTGGGTGTTCGCACGTAAATGATATATATTTATACCGGCCGATCCGACGCGTCGATAACGGACCGTAATCAATAACGCGGCCGACTTAATACGCCGCGAGAGGAAACTTCCCTCAATTCGTGTTGGGATAACAGACAATTCGAATGATACAGTTTTTTTCGAACCGTTCGATCATTTTCTATACGAATCGGTAATTCCTTGCGATTCCGTGTTGTCAGAGTGCTGAATTTATAATTTTTGTCTTGTTCTATGTATAGTATTTTTATTTCTATTCTATTATCGTCAGTGTTTTTATACCGAATGGATATTGAGTAGGATTTGTAACTAAACTTTTGTAAGAAAACTTAGTCGTGGAATTGTGAAAATTTAAAATAATAGCGGTGTTGACCGTGCGACAGATGACACCACTGTCTAGACTGGGATTCAGACTTCGATTCGAGCTGAAAGAATCGGAAAGAAGAATCCAAAGCAGGAGAAAAGAATATTTGCACACCAGACCAGAGGATATTAATTCTGGTACAAAAGAATGTCTATACGTAGATGTCTGTGTTAATCTCTGCGATTATTTTGAAAAATAGACACCGATTATAACGCGTCCAGTCTCACAAACCTTCGTTCGGATGAATTTTTGACCGACTCCGAAAAGAAGGAGGCTACTCAATTCGATTCCTCAAAGGGTTAAAAAATTCATTGCTTAAGAATATAGTTATAACTACTTCAACAGAGTTTTTTTTATTATCATTACTATTGGAGAAAGATTTAATTAGAATAAAACACGTTTTCAGGAATGCTGTCAATATGTTAATCGATGTGAAAGCGTTCCGTCCTCAAAGGGTTAACTCTCAATAGGCGAAATAGGGTATTTACTAACTCCTTTTACTTTTTACAAATTCCTTTACACCTCTATTTCTTAAATTTCTGAAATTCAGCTTCCGTGTTTGAGCGTTGAATATCGTACAACAAATTCTGTCTTCATTTTATACAATAATTAGACAACAAATTGATAATTCGTATGAAATATCTTTTCTACTGGTTTCGCAGTAATCGATCCATGAAATATCACTTAATAGTTAACAGTCTCTGTTTAAGGATCATGTAACGCGGTTGTTCACAATTTATTCAATCATAAAGTCATTAAATCGTGTCGATGTTACAGCTGTTTCGAAACGTTTGAAATATCTACATCCAAGGTGGGAAAGCCGACGATTATCGGAGGGAAAGGAAAACGATGAACGATTTAATCGTCGACACGATTGATCGATCGTAATGCCAGAAGCGTATCTTGTGTTTGGTTCCTGTTGACGTGGATAGTTTGCGTCACGTCGGTTTCTTGTTCCAAATATTTCGTTACTGGTGACGTTGAACGCAACGAGACGCAGGATGTATCCGTCCCATAGTAATCGATAAATTATGCAAAAACGTTGAATATGTGTCGAGATTTCGGCGATCTTGGCGCCGATTACGATTACGTATGTCGATGCAATGGATACGTAATACCTGTATCGACACACTTTTACCATTACCGTATCAACAGGAAGTAATTATTTGTCTAACACTTCCGGCATGGCTAGAAGTACTGCGTTTTTTAATCAGAAATTGAGAAAACGAATAATGATGCAATTTTAGGAACTTGAAAACTTTGAGAGATTGGAATATTATATTTTTATAAATCTGGAAGCTTTGAAGCCAAAGTATTCTATAGAAATTTATAAATTAATTCTAGAGATATGGTGGACTCATTGACCACCCTTTCGTAAATAACCTAATTCATTAATGGCACGTTAACAACAAATATTGCAGGCTGGAATTTTTGTTCGATTCAGCAACTTTATGCTTCACTTTCTCAAACATAGAAAATTCGAGTCACTTACCGCCAGAAGATTCAAAACCTTGTTTCTTATTTTTTTTTTAAAGGTGATCGAATGAATTTCACGCTGGAAAGGAGCGTCGACATCGATTTTAATAATGCTAATCTCACAGCCGACCTTTCCTAGTGTCCGCTTTTGCGACACACCAATTGTCTACGACCCGTTAACTTTGTAGGCTACATATTTCCTGCTCGACGATAACTATCTTGCCTATCTATACTAAACTCTTTACCCTGTTTAAATTATCTCACGATACCCAGAAAAGATACCTCGTTTCATCTTGTTCACAAATTACTTCGATCAGACACGTTATAATTATTATTACACGTGTCAATTGTACATTTTACGCTTCAGTTCAGACCCTTCCGTAAATTTAAAATTCTTTAAATCATTATTCCAATAATTTGAGTAATTCTATATTATTCGCCAAACTTTCAAATGTTCCAATTTTGCCAGCAATTGCCAGTTCCATAAAATTTCGTAAAAGGGTTAAAAACACCTCGGGTTAATCTTTGATTTCTTTTCTTTTTTTTATAAAAAGATTCATCCATAAACCTGTCTTCGATGCACCTAACGAAGGGTGACGAAATTTCTTAATCACCCTCCCCATTCCCGTCCCGTTTCTCAACGACAGCACCGATAACGAACCGTATTCCGGTATCGTTAGGTTAGCCTCTGTTACGTAAGCCCGTGGCGGCCTTGCATTATAGCATCATAACTATTCATCCTGTCCGCTCACCTGCAATGCGCCACACGATTCTTGTTCACCAACGATACGCTACTGCACACGACCGATAGCTAAAACAATTGGTAACCAAGTGGTTCATCGATTCTCAACACTCAACGTTCGAAAGCATTTTGAACTTAAACCTGAATGCACCGTCGACGGTATCGAAAAATGAACAACCCAAGGGTGATGCAAAATTCTTCAGGATCGATGGTGTGTCAGTGGACTAATTACAATTTAATTGTTTGAGGTGGCGTGTCTGTTTTCAGCCACCATAATGCCAGTTTTAATATTTATTATTCTAAATAAATGAAAGCTGTACTTTGGTTATTAGAGTAGTAGAATTTTCATAATCAGCTGAGTTCAATGTAGAATAATTTCTATTATCAGAAATTACACGATTAGGATGTTACGACCGTGAAGGATTAAAAATTACTTCAATTACTTGTTAGAAATTAATATAATTAGGGAGAATTTGGGGACGTTCTCTCGATCAAGGTTCTGGGGTAAGTGCCAAGAAGTTCATCATGGTCCTCTTACCAGAAGGTACGTCACCTTCCCCACTCCGTAGCCAGATCCTTCGAGAAAACCCTTATCGCCCTGCACGCGCTACGCAGCACCATGACGTCGGGTCGTTCGGCGATCCTCAAAAGAAGGGTATCCGACTTTAATCATAACATCCGCGACTCTTAGAATGTGTCGCGGTCCTAGCTATCGGATACCACCGATCCTTCGTCCGATGACAGACTTAGGTCCTCGAAAGTACGTCGAAGCCCCATGGTGCAACGACCCTGACACGCGTATCACCCTTGTACACGGGTCAACGCTAACATACTAATCTTTCGTTGGGTATAAAAAGAAATTCAAGTAAAATGCATCAATGAAGGGTTAGGTAAAGAATGGAAAATTATTGTCTGCGATTCGTTGAATCAACCTGCGACGTCGTTTCGAGGGAAAGTGGATTTTCACGAGAAAACGGAAGACGTCGAGACGCACTGGTAACCGAGCTAATCGCAGCCAGGATAATTCCTCGTACCGTGAGGTAATTACCGTTTGCTTGTTCCTTCCTACGTCGCGTCGTCGTGGCTCGACAGTATCGTTTCGATGTTCATGATCCTGACGCGATCGAGCTTTCTGATTATTGAAAAAACCAGCACGCCTTCTTCCGTGAAACGACAATCACGGGGAGAAAGGGTAATGATACGTCTTCGCGGAAACTTTTACGAACGGAGCTATTTTTTCAAAAGGAAAAGAAATACACGAAAGGAGAAAAACACGCTTGCGTACAGAGGAGTTGATTCGAATAAATAAATGCCCGGTGTTTGAGCGAAGAAAGAAAAATAATCTGATCGGAATATTTTGTTTTACGAAGAAGAGAGTGAACTTTTATCGTGAGCGGAGGAAATATTGGGTGGAAATTTAGAACTGGGGAAGATTTAATTGCTTGGCTTTATTTTTTTAACCCTTTCACTCTGCGTTGAAATATGATATTTTTAAATAAAAACTGAGGAAAGAAATATTGTATTTTTAGAAGCTTAGGAACTTTGAAATATTATATCTTTTGCAATAAAAAAAATGTTCAAATGTTACATTTTGAGAAGCTGAGAAATTTCTAGATATATTTTTAAAAATACTAAAATATAGAAATTTGGAAATATCATCAAATTGAGAGGGTTGATAAGTTACAAAGAAAAATTAATATTTTTATTTTTAAAAATACCAAATCTCCCGGTTAATAATTTAATACGAAAGCACTGAAACCGATCGACGGTTAAAATATTCCATTTCACGATTAATTAAGGAAAAATTCGAACTGAATTACGATAATTGAAGTCGTAATTTACGGAATCCAATCACGGAACAATAATGGGTCAGTGTGGAAATTTATCGAAGTGGTTCGAGCGAATCCAACAAAAGAAAAACACGTTGGTGAGCAAATCGCGCACTTTATACCGGAAGTCGAACGGGTCAGATAAGCGACAAGCTTCTGGAATAATTCCACGGGTAAGTTGAAACTGGCTGATGAAAAATGCGGGAATTAATTCGATGGTGTTGCGTGTATACGTGTGGGTGTCGAATCATTCCCTCTTTCTCCTTCCACAATGAGTAATTCAAGATTATTTTTAGCCACGATAGAGATCGTTATCCGTGATCTTGACCTCCTCTGTACAAGCAAAACGGACGTAATCCAATAAGATAAATGAAAGATTTTCTAATCTGATTATAAAGTGATCAAGTCTATCCAATGTTAAATAAATCGTAAAAACAGAAGGTTGTTGATGGAAATTTAAAAACTATCAAAATAGTTCAAATTAAAGCTACCGAGTTGTATAATTCCAAACACTGGATTCGAGTATTTTTCATTTTTTCTTTTAATACAGGTAGTGGACTCGTAAGAAATTTAGGTACTATTAATTATGATATTATAATTTAGTAGTTAATGTATCAAGCAGGTTTCCTGGAAAGCAGGGCTAAAGACCGATTTAAGGTGCTATATCGGCTTTCCTTAACTCTTTGAGGCACACGACTTTCAAGAAAATAAAAACCCAAAATCGCACAGAATAAAAAACAAATGCGCATTTCAATTATTTAACATAAAATATTACTCAAAATGAGTAATCTCAATTTTCCATGGTGGGTTAAAATATATCCCATCATGCATAAAAAGTTAAACAAAGGGTAGGACATTTTATAACCCATCCAACATCCAAAGAGTTAATTTCAGCTAAATACAGACAAAGGAATCTATAATGTCCTCGTGAGATAAATATCACCATTTTAATTTTTCAAAATTGTCCAAGTGTCCAACTACCTCTTGCCAATTCGACGCAGAAAGGACCAAAGTACCTAAATGTCCAAGATCGAAGAGTGCTCGTAAAGTTTAAATTTTAGTTTACGCATCCTTGTATATATTTCATAAGGTCTGGTCGTTCTATGGATGGAATTTATTCGAGCCAGTTGAAAGGAAACGCAAATAAGCACGTTGATACGCGTTTCATGGTGGTAGCCATCGGCTAGGATAGGTCGATCTCATCGGTGGCAGGCAATAAACTGGTAAGACGCTTCTCGTTTGTTCAACAACCTTTCGTACTCGTGTCGCGAGCTTACTTCCGCGTGTCGACGTGTCTATTAACATAACAACGCCAAGGAAACTAATCCCGCCGGGACTTCTCTTCCCTTGCCGGCTGACCTCTCCTGTTTCCTGCATCCACTCACGTTAAGCCTCTTCGTTAAAGCGAATCCAAGAAACGTTGCTGATACGAAAGATGGTAGAAGGATGGGAACTTTGAAAAGAAGACGGCGAGGCAAAAACAGTTGAGAAATTGTTAAAAATATATTTTTAAGTTTCTAAAGATGGTATTCAGAAATTTCGAAGCTCCAAAAATGTAATATTTTTAAATTTCTAAGTTTCCGAAACTGTAGCGTTTCTTTTCGCAATTTCTATTTAAAAAAATAGAAAGAGTTAAAGTTCACTTCCGGTAAAATAACGTCTGCCGCGTACCGACTTTAACCCTTTGCACTCTGCTGTCCCCTCTGAGGAGACATATTTAATTTAGTAGAATATTAAAAAAAAAAAAATGTGAAATTTAAGCTTTATTTGTATTAAAATACAGCAACTTTAAGGAAGGAAATAAAAATAAATAGATTCACAAATATTTCTAACTCTTTCCTTCCAAAATAGTGCATTGCTTTTTGCAAGCTTTTCTGGAAAAGCAGACTATTGTAGATTCGATCTAATATTAGTAATATTAATTACGAAAATATTTAAAATTACAATCGAAAGCGAGTCAAATCTATTTAAGTCGCGTTTTATCAAAAAAAAAAAAAAAAATTGTACGATCAAAGCTAATATCACAAACTTATTTCCCGGTTATTTATAAAATAATAATAATCGCCATACTTATTCTCCCCCAGTAAACTTTCAGCCAACTCGAGTCCGGACAGAAACATCGTGACGAAGGTGAACAGTTCGATTACGTAAGTTTATGAAAAGAAAAAAAATGTCATCGACATTTATTAACACGCTGTATACAAGATAGAGAAAGTGATGGAACCACCGTTGAAGATCCTGATCGCTATCTGGCCGGTATCGCCGGCAGCCGATCTTCCCAGGAGGATCCGCACGAGGGAAGCTCGTGGGAAGAGGAAAGATAGAAGAACGATCCGTGATGTTGGTTCCGTGATCGCGATCCACCATGCTGTTTCTTGCTCGTGAAAATGAGTCGCGCTGCACGAGCTCGTTTTCCAGAGAAAATGAAAGTCCCCGGGGGTGCTGTGGGATCGATGTCCTTCGGGCAACGCCGCGGGTCATCCAAAAAATTGATTGATCGAACGAGAAAGATTATCCTTCGTTACGTGTGTTTTTGCAAGATCTCATTATAGTGCGTATTATTTTGCACGCTGCTGGTTTTAAGATGGAACACAGGTGGATGAAACCTTTGCGTAGTTGTTTACGTCAGACTTAAAGCTTTAAGTTGATGTATCATGAGTGGCATTTTGCGATACTTTTATGTCATCAATCTGTGTCTTTAGATGTTTATACGATGTAGAAGTTTGTACGTAGTGGAATTGGCCATTGTTGGCTACAGCTGGCAACCAGCCATTTTGTATTGGGAGTATTTATGAAACGCTTATGTAGTCGCTTTTATTGATCTTTAAGCTTTAAATTGGTGTGCCGTAAGCGTCATTTTCTGATACTTTTATGTCATCAAACTCTATATGTTTCGAAATAGTCTTTAGGGAGAAAGTTCATCACCCTAGACACCGAATCAGCGGTTGTATGTTAAGAATCGATATCAATTTTCAATTTTACCCGGTTCACGGCTAACAATAAGAAGAAGAAGAAGGATCTTGGCTCGTTCCGGTCGCGCGATTTTTGCCCGCCGCAAAACCGCAAGCCTGGCAGGATGAGAAAAAGAAGGAGGCCGGGGCGAACGGGAAAGAAAAGGGTCGTGTAGGCGGGCCACGCCTTCGTGTTCGTACGACTTTTAATAATCGGCCCGATTTATCAATGCACCGGCCCTAATTAGTAAGCAGCTATCGTCGTTTTTCAACGTGCTCGCGTTGTCCGTCCTCTGGGCCTCGTTTCTTCTTCTCGCTTCACGCTTCCTCCAATTGTGCCAATTCGAAGATTAATAATTATTACTAATCTCTTATTATCAGGGACGATTATATTTCGAAACGTGCCATTTATCGATAGTTATCCCTTTTATTATTAAAGCCGACTGTATTACGAAATATGCCAATTATTATTGATAATTAACCCTTTCGCTACTTTAAGGCGATAATTCCAAATATGCCATTTATCGACAGTTAACTCTACCGCTACCGAAGGCGGCTATAGTATACTTAAAAATTTGCCATTTTTAGGTAATTAACCCTTTGGCTACTTTGGAGCGACTATATTTCCAAATATGGCAATTATCGATAGTTAATCCTCTCCAACCATGTCATTTATCAATAACTAACTCAGAAATCTGAAATTAATCGATCACTCTACCCATGAAAAAACCTTCACTCACCCGTTAACCCACATTCTCTATCAGATAAAGAGCAATCGTGTCATACACCGGTTTCCGTAGAAACAATGAAATCTTCAAATACTGTCAACCTTCAAAAATACCTTGTAACTTATCCGAGAACAGTGTAAATCACCTGATAGAAGGAACGAACACAGAAGAGAAGATAAGAAGAGTCTGGCAGCCGAAAAATCTGAAGGCGGACAGAAAATCGGGTCAACGAAGGAAAGCAACGACCGGACCAGACCGTGTTTCCCTTATCGAAAAACTTCCAGCAAGGTGTAGGAGGAGAAAAGTGTCTCTGTGCGAGCATTCGAAACTGGAACAAAGATTTTAACAGCCTCTTGGATACTTTAATTCGGCCTTTCGATAGGGACCAGAAGAAACGGGTCGATGTTTCACCGAACTGGAACACTGGTTTTTAGCCGAGTTTTGATAATCCTTTAAATAGCAATTTTCTATCCTTTATCGTGTTTGTAGTCACTTTTGATCCCTCCGTGGTAGAATTCATATATTTTATGGCAGAATTCGCGAATCCACTGGCCGATATACAATAAATCCGTTGTTATTGGTGCGATCAAGGGTCTCGGAGAAGCTCGACACCACTTAACACGGTGCGAACGCAAATGGAATCGTGCAAAAAAAAAATAACATTGCACAGCACACTTGTCCGTGCGTTCCTCTCGATGATTGACGATCGATCGATCCGGCACAATGGGACTCGTTCAAGCGACCGGCTCTAGTTAGCACGACCAGAGGCAAAAAAAAAATTAATTAACGCGTTCGATTGACAGTTTTTCATTCAGGTGTTCGTCGATTCTATTTTGTTTTGCTTCCAATGCAATCGTTTTTAAACGAAATCACGGACTTGATTGGCGTTTTGGATTCAATAAGAGAGAAATTTCGGTTGAAACTGCTGTTGGTTTTTAAATTGAAAATTCCAGGGATGGAAGAAGCAATAAAAATTGACCCGACCGACCGACACCTTTGAAAAGAAACCTATAAAATGTTCCGCGAACAGAGGTTCAAAGGATCCCAAGTGTTTGAGGAATCGATCGTTTGCGAGAAAAAAGAAACTTTCCCAGTTTCGAAACTGCTCTTCGTCGATTGTGTTACTAATCTATTAAAAGATCTCCTGAAACTATAATACTATTTCATTCTTGAATCAGGCGTTAAGAGTGAAATTAAAACAGCAATAATTTAACTTAATTTTTTGTAATCTAATACCCTTCCTTTGAATATTACTTTCGCATCTATAATAGAGGAAGGTGTCCATATTTCGTATGGTGTGATAATTGGTGACCCAATGCTAGATCGGCGTTGTTAACGACAATATAATTGTATATATTAAATCTGTGTTATCGTCCTGAGCGTCAGAGCTGCGTGAACGGAACAAAAAATAATTTTATAAAATATAGTAAAAGCCAAATTTTTGAAGATGTCAACTTCGAGCACAGCTGGAGCGCAAATGGTAAGCTGTAATTCTTTGTTTTAACGTGTAGTACGAACGTGATAGACTGTATTTTATTGTTGAAAAAATTAACCATTTCCGAGACTACTAATGGCAAATGAAAAAAAAGATTTCCGATTTCTACCGATGCAAAGTATTAAAACTCATGAATTAAGAAGCAATCGATAAGGAAACACCCTGTGCAACGAAGTTTAATTAAGCCATTGTAATCGATGCCTGCAACGTACAGCACGCGAAATGCAATATGCAACAGAGCAATCGGATTCTTTTCACCGATTTCCTTCGATCGTGGCTGTTTAATGGTAATACCGAGCCAGGATATCGATGCAAATCGCTGGAAAATGTCCCGTACGATCGATTGATTTTAAAGGCGCGCCGCGTATCTGCTAAGGCAATTACCCGATCGTTCCGAGAAGCATCGATCTTAAACGGGTACTTATGAGCTTGGGAATTGTGTACGATTGACTCGTGAAAGGAAATCCTTTCGTTCCGTAGAAGGAAGAAGAAACGATCATTTTCCGTTCGATGGAAGGAGGATCAATTTGTAAAGAAATCACCGACTGGAATTTATTTATTTTCCTGGAGTCGGAGGCTGGATAAAGCGATCATCTCGAGGCCACGTTTCAATTTGATAACTTTGAAGAGTAGCGATGTTAAATATGCGCTTGCAAGGCGGAGTCGGTGTACGATCGTGAGAAGAATTTCATCGTTGGTGGGGATAAACATGTTTTCTCGTTCGATCAATATGCGAGGCATTTAATTTTCCATATGGGAAGTTCGATTTTGTTATTTGAAAATTGATCTACTGTGTGATTTGTCCGTAAACCGTTTTACTGTAAATTTATTTATTAAAATTTGATAGATCGCAGTTTCCAAATACAGTAATCATTATTTAAGTCAACAATTTCTTCAATTAATCATCTTTCGAATCAACAGGTCCAAAAATATTTAAAATATTAGCAGTAAAGTTTGCAACCCTCTGAAAATAAAATATCATTTATCCGTTAATTTACGTTAAAACAAAAAACGTAAAACCGAACGTTATTGTTTACGTAAAAATCACTCGGCCAAGTTTCCCCGAATTCCTCGCCCACGCTCGACCCGAGAACCGTGAATAAAACTTCAACGTAAAAATTCCATATTCGTTCGCAGAAAAGTTCGCGATATTGAAATTCAGACGTTCCTCGTGAAAGAAGAAACTTCTACGAAAGAACTACTTGCACTGATGATAAAATTCCCTAATTCTTCCTTAATACATTAACTACCACGTCACCCATATATGGGTAGAAATTTATCGCTTGCATTATTAATATCCCTTCAATTACTTAATTAGAAATCGTCGTATTAGTTATTCCAAATTCTGAATAATAGAAATTACGAAAAATTGTCAAAATAATAGATAAAATTTGAAAGAAATAAATGCTTCGCCTGGAAATGTTAAAGTTTTCAATTTTAAAAAACGCCATTCTTCTTCAGGAAAAAAGAAAATGAGAAAAGGGAAGAACGGAATATTTTTATTCGTGATTTCCGATTTTTAAGGACATCGGCGCGCAGCAGTAAACACGACGACAGGTGGAATGGAGGCGTCGGGAGGCGAGGGCCGTAGGCGCAGGTTCTATGGCGGAGAGCAGCACCACTATCGCTAGCAGCGTCGCGGCGCCGGCGTCTCTGCAATCAATACGTCGCGGCGCAACCTACCGCGAGCTACGACCTCAGCTGTTCGCTGATGTCCACCCATGCCGAGTCTACTTTCTCCTTTTATTTCCGCTTCGAGACGACAGAATTTTCGCAAACCTTCCGCTAGATTTACAGTTTTACTACCGTGTCGTTGCAAAAATTCGAAGAAACTGAGCGACTGCGTCTCAGAGACAAACATTTGAATTATTTGCTTCAGATCGAATTTCAAATTAGAAAATTGTATGAAAATCGTACTTGCGAATGGATAAATTTTAGATTAGAAAGTTCGGGATTTGGAGAATCGTATGATGGTTATTTTATAAATCACAGATTGAAAAATTTCATAAAGGCATAAAGAGGAGAATAAGAGGGGTGTTTCTCACCCTAGGCCTAAGATAGTAGGGTTTAAATATTTTCGCCTCTTAGAACAGCCCCTTATCCCATCGTTTATCCACTCGGTTCTATAAGCTCGAGAGGCTAGGAAGAAATTCCGTAAAAAAAAGCCCAACAAGTTAAATTGGAACATAAAAAAGAACGGAGATTATGGAAGATTCAATTTTCTTTCATTTGTTTTTTACTTTGAAAAGCTCCCACTGTTTGGCAAAAACGAGTCTCTATTTATAATCCTTTATCACAGATGACACACTTTTTTTTTTATATATATATCAAGTTCAAATGTAAGCTTTTAGATTCTGTACGCGTTTGTTGGAACAAAAATGGAGCATTGATATATAAAAGTGATATTAACAAGAAAATCTTTCTGGCCAACCCGATAAAAAGCGTTAGCAGAGGATTGTTAGCAGTATGCATTCCACGCACAAAGCAGAAGGTCCAAGAGAAATGGAATTTCAAGGCTCTCTGCTTAGAAATGACATCTGTCACACCCTTTTATCGTCAACTTCTATTTATTTAGTCCCTTGTCTTTCTTGTGACCACGCTGGCTCGAATCGTGATTCGAATTCAATCGGATACCATGGCCAGCTTAAAAATAACACGACGAACAATCGGATAAACATTTCTCGTAAAGTGGTTTCGAACGACGGTAAACCTTCGTGGGAAGCGCTTTATAAAACAGTTTATACAATATTTACGAATTTCAAATCATTTTTTTGAGTGCCCCCCTTGCTATCTTTCGTAACTATGATAGTATTGATGCCACAATTTTATAAATATTTTTATACTTTCAAATAAATCTTCTTTACCATTTGTATTATTACCACTTTGGATTTTAAATAATCCTGTGATTACTTCCATGTTACCTCACAATCCAATAATTTGCCGATAAACGTAACCATTTTTCATACCAAATAATTTTTAAAAATTCTCTGAACTCCCATTTACATA
Source organism: Stelis phaeoptera (assembly GCA_943735885.1). NCBI lineage: Eukaryota > Metazoa > Arthropoda > Insecta > Hymenoptera > Megachilidae > Stelis > Stelis phaeoptera. Next base: position 13,040,127 of record OX030932.1, on the reverse strand, counting down.
AAATTCACCGTAAATCCTTCTGGTACCAATCTGCCCTTTACCATTTGGGATTCGAAACAATTTTTCAGCAATCTTCATCCCGTGCTACGGTCCAACGATTCCCCGGAGTAACTCCATCGCGTCGATGATAAAACTGACGAATTTCGACAAGTGTCAAGCTCACAGGCCAGGCGCAAATCGGATTTCTGGTCAGCGCACCCTTCCTGCCGGCAATCAAAGCCGTTTAGAAGCACTTCGAGTGCACTTTATTGGAATAACCTAGATGTTGCGATCGTGCCACGAGAAAAGGTGCCAACACCACGTCGATTCTGCTTCAGGACACCCGACAGAATTCTCGAGGGGCCACGAACTCAGGGGGTTGCTCGATTTTCTTCTTCTTTTTTTTCCAAACCCTTGGCCATACGGGGTTCCATCCATGAGTATTTGCGCAGAGAACCCGGTTCAACACGAGTGTCTCTCGGTTCGTTGACGCTCCGCGACGAGGAAACGCGAGCAGCAATTAAAACGTTTGAATTGGTGACGCTTTTTGGTGCTGGGCACGGTCTGGCTGACTTTCCAGACCGAACATTAATTGGGGAAATCGAGTTTAGGAGCCTGATGAGTCACGAAATTCACCGAGCTAATAAATTGCGGCAAATTGCGGATAGGAGAATTTAGACTGTGTCTGGTGGAAATTAACATTCCTATAAAGACGTTAGAATTATACCGTTCGTGAAATAATAGCTGGTGGAAAATTTATAAGGTAAAGCGTGTAATTTAAGCCCCTCAATTTCTAGCTCGATAACTATTATGTTAATACTACTGCTAACACACAATTTTTATATTAAACGTTAATAATCAAAATAAGAATTATTAAAATTACAAGTTTTCCACTTTCGTTTCAGAAATTTTCTCGTGCTTCACAGAAATCTAAGAAAGACACGTTTGAACCGACACATTTTCAAATCATGCTAATACATATTTCATAAACACTTGAAAAGAATGCGTGAGAGAGGAGATTCTAAGCTTCGAATCGACGTATAAAACATCTCAAAGCCACGAATGTTTTGAAACAAAATCGGAAATTTCATACGCAACAACCCAATACCTTGTGCATTATTAATTACTACACCGCAATACTGTAATATTAACAATCATAAATGATACAAAATTTTCCCTTCGTAGTTTTTCAATCATATTAAACCCGTGACACCGATCCCCAAAGGAAAAAGTAATTTGGATCCGAATTTAGTCCGACGTGGACATTTTTCACCCCCGTAATTCGTGATATAATTAAACTATAAAGACACCGAGGTGAATAAAGTTCGGGTCGTTGTTGAAAGTCGTCGACTACGAAGCCGATAAACAGTGATTAGCTAAGAGCGGAGAGACCGCAGCCAGACCTTGCACGGCTCGGTAGCCTTCTCTCTTCTCCCTATCTCAAGCTAATTGCACGTAATAACTAACACCGGCGTGTCGTGAAAGACTCGGCACCGCCGTTTATGGTAGTTTCTTTCGCTTCTTATAGCGTACCTACACCAACAACGTATCCAGGGATCAAAGGGAACGTATCGAACTCCGCGGCAACATCCTTTCTTTCGCTCTTTTTATCGCGTGTCATTGGATTCGTCCAAGTCGAAAGACAGTCGACGCAAAACATCGAAGGAGAAACACAGCCAGTGGAAAAGATCTGTTCCGATCGAGGAATTTCTTCTCGATCGGCTACGTCTCTCTAGCGTAGTAATTAACGGTGAGTAATGACCAAGCAGCCGCCTTGGGCATGGGCAAGTGCGAACGACCTACATTCGCCTCCGTCTGCGAATACGGTGTCGCTTAACAGGATGACGATTTTTTTTTTCTTTTTCTTCTCAAGTGAAACCTTTTACCGGAATACTCCGATCTATAGAAATTTTCGTTTCACGAGACACGTATGATGAATCCTGTTAATTAACGGAGCTGAGAATTTTTTTTTAACTAGCTTAACACATTATCTACCACTCTAGAATGGAAAAGTAAGCCCTACTATTTTATAATTTGATGGTAACTGAGAATTAGGGGGAGTAACCTGTATTTTTTATTTATTCTCGATCGTAGCACGCTTAACTTTCATTATTTCAACAGTGTTATAGACGAAAAAAATAACAATCAAACGTTTGTTAATTGATTTTCAGTTACCAGTGGGTAGTATTGGAAAGCATATTAGTAGGCTTCCGGTAGATAAAGTGTTAAGATCGCTTTTGACAAGCTTCGTTTTTGGTTTCGTTGGAGCTAGGCTTTCAGAATCTGGCCTTCTTGGATCAAGAGCGGGCTGCGACATAATATAGTATATTTTATAGAAGTTGGATTCAAAAATCTGGGCTGCTTGGGCTAAGGATGGGATACAGAGTATAGGAAAATTTATAGTACAGTGTAATATAATTATTCGCAGTATGGCAAAATCAAGCAAGAAAAAGAACAACAGAAAATACTAAATTAAGAAGAAACTCGGAACTTCCATCGATTAATCGACTATTATCGGTTTCGTCGAAGTTTTTCCACAACTTCTTTGAATGTTCTTCGAGGAACGATTTATAACGATTTATTATCGGAACAGCTGATTCGCCATCGTGTCAGAGATTCGAACGAAAAGGCAAAACACACGAGACAGATTGATTCGATGAATCAAGAGATTAATAAGATTCGTGTGTAAGATAAGAAAGAATACAGAAATTCGCTCTAACTTTGAACACCCATGGAGATAGACAGAAATGAATCATGCACAGGGGTGTTTTCGGAACGCAGGATACGTCAGTGTTAACAACAATACCCAGAAAATCGTGCGGTTTCATTATATTTAGAAGAGCCGCCGGGAAGTGTGTCTGTTTGCGAAACAAATAAAGTAGTTGGAAATCGAGAAGCGAGACTGTGAACCAGTTTCTCTTGTAAAACAACATTTATCGAGTAATAAAGATAAACCGCGTGTTTGAGGAGGATTGATTGCTGTCAGTGATTGTCAAAATACAAATTTTCTTCCAACAGTTTCAGCTGTTAACTTTCGAATTTTTATTACTATTCTGATTAATTAAATTTATGCAAATATACTCACGGTATTTCATTGCTTTTAGAGGGGTAATATTTGATAAAATACCACTTCATTTTTTTTTTAATAATTTAACCCTTCATAGACAACCTAGAACGTTGGCTGTACAAATGAAACTGGATATTTTGTTTTTATTTTAATTTTTATTTCCATTGCAACAAACTTGAAGAACCGTCGAATGATTGAAATATCTGCAATATGAGTCCCATACGTGCGAACGCACACTCTCAAACTGTTACTTATCACCGGAAATGAAACGCAGGATAAATATTGGGGAAGAAGTAGAACCAATATTTTTCCACCGATAATGAGGCGTCTTCTGATAAAAGAAAAATTTGAAGATGACTCGAGCGTTATCGTTTGAGGAAACTTGAATGACCGTTCATTGCTCGATTAATATTACTAATTTTGAAAAAATATAAAACAATTCAGAATTTTTTAAAAATCGAACCAAAATACCTGATAAATTAGTTAAATTGAGCAATGAGTTTTTCATTTTCGGAATAACTTTTGTCCAATACTTCGATAATTCCACAATAAAAATGTCACTCCGTGAAAAATCATCCCCAATATTCGTCACCGTCCACGCATTTAACCAAATTTCCCGAGCTTCAAAGCAAATAATGATCGTCGTTATTTGTCGTCTCGAAGGAAACTCGTCGTGGAACATGATTTTCTTCTTCCCTTTATTGGATTGTCCCCGGGGCGATTCACGACGTCGATACACGTATCCTCGTGGAGAAAGTAGCTTTCCTTTCGTGGAAAACTTGAAGGACTTTGCGCTTGAACTTGATACCGAAATGGGTGTAAAGGCGATCAATACAACGAGCTTTCGGCGCTTGCGAGGCACAAACCTCCTCTGCCTTTGGGCTAGGATCGCCTGCAGAGAGACCCATGGACTGGCAAAGCTCTGCCCAAGACCACCATACACCCACCTTCTTATCATCATGGCAATCTCCATAGACACGGACAATACAACCAAAGAATGTCTAGACGAATTGATTTCTGTCTTAAACATTCTTAAATATTCGATCCTAAAAGAAATGAAATAGAAAATAAGAAATCACTCATTTAGAAGGTTAAATTGCCTCTAAAACGCTAATTCGGAGATAACAGGTGAAGGATAACTTTCATGAGTAACAGAAAGTAACATACACTAATTGCTCGTTGAAAAGATGCTTATCAAATTGTTCTTTATCTAACGATTTACGCGTTGTTATAAAAATTTCTCTCTAATTAATGGACAATAGAAGCGTAAACCAGAACAGCTATCGAAATCGCTCGTTAAGAACAGATTACTAATCTTCCAAGATAAAATGACGTATCAAACAAATACCACTTTTCTAAATATACGTCCGTTTAAAGATTGCAATGAGTTATCACGATTGCAAGGCACAATAGAAAATCTCTTTGTTGCGACAAAACAACGGACACCGATCGAACACAAAGTGCACCACACGGAATTGAATTGGATTCGATCGCAAGCGTGTTCGCCGATTTTTTAAGTCAGCATCCACGTGTTTGCGAATTGAACGCGATTCTAGAAATTCATTGTAAAACCTCGAGACACAGGTAATTCCAATGATTCACCTTAAACGAGAACCGCGTGTTTTCGGTGTTTAGATAAGATTACCTCGCCTTCTTCGATCGATACTTAACGCTATGCACGTTTCTTCTGGAACGCGGTTCACGTTGTAACGAAACGGGACACGATCGACCCGAATGTTTCCACGCAAAATCCCATTGCGCAACCTTTGCAGGAGATACATCGTTTCAGTTCTCCGAGTATTTCATTTTTATGACGAATCTTCTTTCAAGTTGTGAAACAATAAAAGACAGATTTTTCGAACAATCACGAGCAGTCACGAGGTCGAAAAAAATCATTTTTTTAAAGAAGGGTGTTTTGGATGTTGAAGCTGCTGTTGAGGGGATCTCCAATATGGGTTTGGGATCGATGACTCCGTGCAAGTTAAAAAAAAATATGTATGTGTTCTTACTTTTATCGACGCACAAAATTTTAGGTCCGTGCGTAAAATAAGTCAGAAACTACTGCAACAATCTTAATCAAATTTTATATGCGTCTTTAATATGAAAATAACCAGGGATTGAACGAATCATATAACCTATTTCACAAACAACGATAGACCGATTTTTTTAGCGAGAATCATGACTGTATTTTCAAAATCGCACTAAAAATTTAAAATTCAATATTTTACAAAATCGATTCGTTGAATCCCGAGAGAAATTCATCTACTAACAAATGTCAGGCAACCCTGTGATGAGTTATGTTCTTTTTTTGAAACCATTCAATGTATAATATTTTTTTTTATGAAAAAATTACAAAATGTTCTTGAAATGTTACCTTTTTATATACAAAAAGTTTTAAATAAATTAATCGATTAGATTAATAAGATAGGTCGAAATTTTGATTTCGTCAGCCTCAAAGGTTTAATCCATCTTTGTCGGTAGAGACACGACGCTGAATTTAATTCATCGAGGTAAGAGAATCACGTGGACCGTTTGATTTCCCTTTCGTCGTGCCCTTTATGAAACACGTCGTGTGACACAGCCGCGAAATGCCTGGTTTCTATTCGGAATGGTTGTTGGATAAATCGCGGCAGAACGTGGACGAGCCACGCAGCTGTACGGATCGTTCAGGTCTCGAAGAAAACGGTTTCCCGCAACACGTGCCATTCTCTCGCATGCAAATACGTTGGCTCGACCTGTTGCCACGAAGGAACGTCGTGCGAGAAGATTTTTTCTACACTTTTCGAACGATCGTAAATGGAACATAGTATTCTCGTAACGAATTTCTAAGAAATATTCATAGAAACGCGCGGAAGGTTACTACCGGAGGAGACCAGCAAGACGTTGAAGTTGCGTTGCATAAATTAATGGTAATTTTTAATTTTCAGCGAAATTTGTAGGCTGGGAGATTCCCTCTGTAACAATATTAGATTTCATCGGTAACCGGACTTTTGCAAGAAATTCAAACTTTGTTGAATAGGGAAATAGGTGATTTGGAAAAAATCCTAAATGGGGTGCATTCCACTTTTAACCTGTGGAGGGGAAATTTAGAGCAATGGGGTTAAATTCCACGAGCCAATTATGGTTTTTGCAAGAAATTAAAGTTTTATCAGAAGAATAGATAATTCGAAAGATACGTAATTAAAATTTTATCAGATGAGGGTAAACGATCTGAAAAAAGGCTTAAACTAGGGGGAAAAATTCTAATTTGGAAATTCTACTAATAATTAATAAAGAGTGAACTTACAGCCCTAATTAATAGGTCCTTTGTCAAAAATCGAAGAATTGTAACGCAAGAGGTCACGAAACGAAGCAACGAAGAGCCGCGGAACTTAGGATACTAATTCGTAAATTCTATACAAATTTGAATCTCCAAATTAATAATTAGATATTAACGATGATTCTCATAGCTCGAGTTCGAGACATTTCCCACGGAAATTTTCGAATAACAGAGACGTCCCATATTCTGGGATCTGTTTTGCCCAGTTATCCGCGGCACGCGGTTTAAAACACAAGCCGAGGCATCCGAGAGATTTACCCACTCGTTGCTGTTTGGATATAGCCCCGATCCCTGGCTACAAGCCGATGTTTTCAATGGGAACAGCAATCGGTTGATGCTGATACATACTCGCAAGAATTCATACGCTCACGCCAAGAAATCTGACACCCCATCTAATGGGTTCCATATTTGCCTATGGGCACTACTCGGACGCACATGAAAAATTAACTATGAAATTAAACCGAGCTAAACTTTGACTCTTTGAGGAAGGAACGATTCAAAAGCAATCGCTCTAAGTGTATACTCAAGCAATCTTTAATATTTTTTATCTTACACCCCATATGAAGAATTTTGTTTCATTACAGATTTTCGTAATTTCCAAAGTAATTGCAATATTAGGCTGGTTCGATTATTTATTATACGTATCTCAATATTTAACACTTTGAACACCGCAATTTGTTGGAATCTTCGACTCGATAACTTTACATTTCTTTTATACATCTGATAAAACTATATTTGATTAAACAAAATTATCAATTTATATTAATAAAAAATCAGGTAACGCGAAAATCGTCCAAATTTTCACTTTCGTGTAATGAATTTTGAAACAAGATCGAAGTGCAAAAATTAGCGAGTCAGGATTAAAATTAATTTCAGATTCTTAGACTTTGTTCGAATTTGGACAACGAAATAGGAAATGAACAGGACGATGAATAATACTTGAGAAAATAATTGCCGAGGAGAAGTTTCGGTGAGTCACCGCCAACAGAAAGCACTAGTCATACAATAATGTGTACTTACACGAATATTGCAATGTAACGTCCTGATTATGAGACAGATTGATTGCACAGTAATATCGTTTTAAGTTCGATCAAGTTCAATGTTTGCCGCCCGTATATGGTTCCATGAAATGTTTCCTGTGCAACAATCTCGAAACAATTAAATCTGCCTTGTAACGATTAATTAACCTTTTTCATACTGTTCGCAAGAAATACTGGAAATGTGGGTTGTTAAAAAGTTGGAAATAGATTTAAACAACAAGTAAAAGAATAGTTTGCGAATAGTTTGCAATTTTTCTCAATGCTCAATTTTTGTTCGAAGATTATTAGCGAATATTCTAGCATATTAACACGAATCATTCCCGGCAGGAAAATTTAGCCGCAGAAGCCGAAACAAATTGAAGAGATCGGTAATAAATAAAATTACGCGATTCAGCTAATTCAAACGCTGCACCCCGGCGAGCAAACAATGCAACATTAAATACCGCCGGGGGGGGGGGGGGGGGCTCATTCATAAAATCAAGTTGCTTTAATAGTTTTCACGAGGCAACGTGTAACGCACAAATGGCCGATCGTATCGAGCACGAAAAGTCTGGCGTAAGCAAAATGTACAACCGTAACACGATTCCCACGTAGACCGGGGCTATTCACGAACGAAACGTACTACCGGGACGAAATCACGATCGGCCTCTCGTCGGTCAGACCGATACAAGTCCGCAATTACCCTTGTGTTCTGCCTACGAGACCGCGTTGCACCGGTCGCCAATGCGTAACAAACGTTTGAACCGGTGATTTAGTGGGCATTATCCTCGTAGAAATGGAAACTGCTACGAAATCGGCTCGCGTGTCATGCTAATGCGATTTACGAGGGCAGCACGCGCGAAACGAGCGAACCGCCACGGAACAGAGTTATCAGAGCAACGTTTCAACTGTCGTTTCATGTGTACCAATCTCCTTGAGACCGTTTTTTTTTTTGCCATATCTTGGGGCCACCTGCGACGAAAGTACGCTAATGCCCGGATACGAGACGCACGGGACACGATCGATCTTCATACCCGGGCAAAGTGGTTGACAATGCGAGTGGCGTATCCTGGAACCACCTGGTCAGAGTTGGATCTACTTGACGGAAAAAAATTGCCACTCTGACGAAACGAAGTATATCAGAATTTTTGGGCTATCATACTTTGGGAACACCTGCGCGCAAATTACAACAATTCTTTTTATAGTCAAATTAGCTTAGGAGAAAATTCCTGCCGCTGAAATCTACTATTCAGAAAACTGTAATAAGATTCTATAGCCACTGCAATCTATCGCATCTACAAACATACTAAAAAGTAACGAAAGCATGGTTCTAATACCGTCAAATCTTCAGTTTCCCCGGGAATAACACCGAACAGATATCTATTCGTCTAACGTTAAAAAACAAAGGATCGTCTGATTTAATCCGTAAGATTCCACGGCTTCGGTCGGTGTATTTTTAACGAGCACGACTATAATGCGTCGTGACTATGAAAATAACTCGCACCCTTAGCTGGCATCCGACTGTATATGTATATTTATGGCGGTGTTTCCCATTGACCGTGAATATCACCAGGATCAGGAATAAGAGAGCAGTTATTTCGTATTCCAACGTTGAGAGCCGAAACAGTCGCGGCTCTGATAAAACGCGTTAACCATTCCTTTTCCAAACGATAATAATTCATGTTCCATAATTCATCGTTTACCAAAACGATCGAGACAACTATGGCGCACGATTCTTTTCAAAAATTGCATTCGAATGCACCCTAGGTACCCGATTATTGACGCGAGGGTTAAGAATATTACCCTCAAACCTCTAATTTTTTATGCAAGATACGCGATAAGTTTCTTTGGCAAATCGTACCTACCAAAGCCTTCCAAGGAAATAACAAAGATTCCTCAAATCCAAATAAGCCATATTGTATATTGGAAATTTTTTAAACGGACTCACCATTTCGTCCAGACTCTTCAGGTCGTTGGTGACGATCTGGGGCTGGGGTCCATAGATAAGGCAAGGCTCTTCCTGTTGCATATCGGCGTACTCGTCGTCGCTCTCCTCGTTGCCGCCATTTCCATGTGCACCATTCGCTGCTTTATTCTCGGCAGCGATCTCACGATCGATCTGTCTCTCCATCTGCACCAACATCGGCGCCAGCATGCCGAATTTCGCGCCCCTTCGTGCCACCTCGAGCAAACACAGAATCACGTGTCGCTCGTTCTTTCGCATAATTAGATCGTCTGTCTCGAAGAGCAAACACTCGATGATGCCTAGACTGTTCCTGCACCAGCCGATAAAGTTGGACACGTTGTCACGGGCGAAGAAGGTGCCGGCCTTGGCGTTCGGTAAGAAAGCCACGTCGCTCAGCTGCGACATCGGCCACGCCAACGACGAGGTTATCGATCGTGTCATCGAGATCTTCCGCGCCTGGCGACGTACTACGTACTCTGCCGCCGACTTTCGTACGTTGTTCGCGTGCTGTCAACAGAAACCGTAAGAAAATGGTTAAAGACGATGATGATTTGGACGATTAAAGACGGAAGGTTAAGATAGAATGATGGAGCTGGGGGGTCGATAGTGGCCTGGATCAACTGGATCTTAACGCTGGGATACTAAAGATTCGTTCGAAGATATCTAATTTTCAATTACGTCAAATTAGCGAAATGGGAAGTTAGGAATTCTTCTCTCTGTCAATTTGGTGCTAGCACTACACTTTCCTATAGATTAGTATAGATACTAAAGATTTATTCGTAGAATCGGCGACGCACGGTCAGGCCTAAGACTTAGGATTTCTAATTCTTATTTCGTCAAATTAGCAGAATAGGAAGTTAGGAATTCTCTCTGTCAATTTGGTGCTAACACTACGCTTTCCTATAGATACCAAGGACCCGTTCGTAGACTCGGCGACCCACGGTTTCCCAAGTTCTACTTCGCCAAATTGATAACCTTAATTCAACCCATTAACACACGCTATAACTTCGATCGAAATCTGAAATTTCCAACAAACTTCAACCCATTTAACCTTACACTCCTATTCTAAATTATCCAACGAGTATTTCCAGCGAGACACGGTTACTCCGGCTGACATTCACCGACTCTATCTGGCTGGTTCTCGCCGGTTAAAAGAGTCGAGCGGACACCGATAACATCTTAACACCCGGTAAACTAATTGTTCCATTAATAACAAGGTAGCAGGTACCCGCGAACGATAAATATTAAGCCGCGAGAAGCGAGCAAGGTAGGGTATCGTCCGCGGTACTATTTTTTTTTTGTTTTATCTTCAACGATCAGCTGCTTAAGTAACCACGCGTGATAATTGGATATCGAGACGATGCAAACGAACCCCACGCCGTTAAAGACTATCGCCTAATAACAGGTTTTCCTTCGTGGTTCTTGTTATTGCTTTTGTCTATCGTTTTAAACGCGCCGCGTATCTGTTATTTACCAAACTAACGTCGATTTTTATCGATCCCCGGCACAGAATCGCGCCAGTTCGAACGCCATTTCACGATGGGAATAAGGCTGGCTATTGTTTCTCAACGGATCGCAGACTTTGGAACGATGTTTCTTACGGTCCAGATACGACCCTCTTTGATTATTTAGACAGATGTGCGCTCGGTTTTTCAGCCAGAGGATAAAAACTTGTCTTGATAAGGGGAAACGGGACGAATATTCGGGCATAGTAGACTCTTTGTAAAATAAACTGATCGAGTTGGCGACATAAGTGGAGGAGAAAATTGATGGTGATGTGAATGTTTGCCATCTGTTGACCATTATTCTTTTTTCTTTTTGTGACCATTTGTTTAGGAGTTTAGAAATTTAGAATTTTATATTTTCGAGAGCTTGGAAACTTCTCTAAATATGATATTTTTAGAAACCTAGAAACGTCGAAAAATTATACTTTAGAAGCTTCGAAGCTTGAGACACTGTTGTTAATATAAAAATGACATACCGTGTACCAAGGGTGAGCTTGAAATTCGAGCCAAGCTCGATTCAAAAGATCGAAATTATATTCTTGTAAGAAACAAACGGCGTTTCGTCTCGGGATCGACTGCCCAGACTCGTCAGTGGGGCTGACGACAGCCGATCCCTGCCCCAGACGCCTTGATATCGCTCTTCGGAACCTCGTATATATCCTAAGAGCCTGCCGGACGACCGCTAGCGAGAGAGACCTCTTCCTATCTCTCCGCCCTCTGCCGGCCTCCGACCTGAACCAAGCGGATCCGGGGTGACGAACAAACGCCCGTCTGCCCTATAGTCTTACATTCGGCCAATCCTGATAAACATGACCGTCCTCGGTCACCGCGTACTCACCAACGACATGAAACCGAGGAGGACCACCACAGATCTAATCAAATTTTCCAAACATCGTAACGCACACTGCGACTACGAATCGAGAGAAATCCTAAGCTCAATGTCAGAACAACACACGAACGGTCCCCAAGGACACACGGGAGATATATCCCACTTCTGATTTGTAAGAAACAAACGGCGTTTCGTCTCGGGATCGACTGCCCAGACTCGTCAGTGGGGCTGACGACAGCCGATCCCTGCCCCAGACGCCTTGATATCGCTCTTCGGAACCTCGTATATATCCTAAGAGCCTGCCGGACGACCGCTAGCGAGAGAGACCTCTTCCTATCTCTCCGCCCTCTGCCGGCCTCCGACCTGAACCAAGCGGATCCGGGGTGACGAACAAACGCCCGTCTGCCCTATAGTCTTACATTCTTCTCGATGATTCGAGTCTATTTTTTTTTTTTAACAGAAAGAGTGTCGCGTTTCTCGTCCCCGATTCGATGCTTACGGAGAGAAAAAAGAATTTCGCCAGAAAGGTCAACAGTGGTCATAAAATATCCAGTGTCGACAGATTTCCATTAACGTTAGCGTTATGAAGTAACTTTATACTCGATCCACAATGAAACTCGACTTCTATCAACAGATGTGGTTTCCATCGTGACAGAAGCCACTTGATCTTTCGAAAAAGTAAAAAAGATCTCTACACTTTGTAACGTCTAGCTACAAGCTTTATAATTTACAATCATAATCGTTTTATCATTTCGATTGAGTCATACGTTCTAAAGGTCGATGCTACCAAGATCAGTACTTTTTATTTATCTCGATCGATCAAATTATTAGGGAAAACGAAAAGAAAACACTTGGATGTCCTTTACAAATCGAAGCAGCCAGAATTTTGTAAAAAGACGCATCGAAAAGTGGCCCAAGTTGTGGCAAGATATTGTAAATAACCCTGGAACTTAATTATCTGTCGGTATAAATATTATGTATTTTTCTTGGTAAATAAATTTTGTCGCGTTGAAAAATTAAAAGATTTCTTTTCGTTTTTACCTAATATTAATTTCATAGGGAAATGGATTGAAGGTGACAAATTTAATCGCCAATTTGATACTTCAACGACTGCGAATGCATGACTAAAAATATGACAAGAAATTCCCGAGTTACATAATCGAAATATTTTGAGAGCAAGTTGAACGGAGGTCGTTGGTTTCGGTATACTAACAAACTTGGATTCAGAACACGTGTCCACCACTAGCGACACTATTAATCCGACTGTACAAGCGACTTGATAAAGCGGTTAAAGAGGTCAGCTGGCAGACGCTGATCGATTGTTCCGTAACTCTTCATTTCCTGTCCCGATACGCTGCCGTGAATTTCAATAATCATCGGTGACACGATGCCAGCCAATATTTCAAATAATTTAAACACCCTTTTCACACCGAGGTGTTTTTTGATCGGACGAAGGCTAGATTATTTTGATAGCAAAATTCTTCAAACCCAATAGCTTCATTTTGAAATCAAAAAGTTACCTGTGTTTACGAATCCGTGCATTTTTATTTCGATTGCTAATTACCTGTACTCTAAAGTGAATAAAACTCGCAATTTTTATTTTATAAATTCTCCGATAAGTTACGTAAGGGTTAATAACTAATAATAACTATAACCAGTTGTCCAATCCAGAAAAATCAAAGGCACTAGCTCTTATCTTTCCAAAACTGCACACGACAACTCGTCATAAATTAACAGTTACATATGAATTTAACGTATTATAATGTTCCTAGGGGGTTAATAATTCTCTCCCCGAAAGAAAATTAAATCAATCAGATACGCGGATAGGTGGGTTGGAAATTGTTCCGAGTGAAATCGCCGGGCTATCGAGCGATGCATATCGGCAAGAATTTAGGACAAGCCTGCGTTCCAATGGTTTTTTAAGGGTCTGTGTCCACGCTTGTATCTCGTTTTCCACTGGTTCTCGCGAGGCTGTTACACGGCTCGCACGTGGAGCCCATAAGGCGATGGTATGCCAAGCGAAGCAATGGAGCGGTTCCAGAGCCGGAGCCGTACGACAACTCGTAAAAATTCTATCTAACAGCATCCGGTCTGGTTGTCCCGCCTCGATACCTCCCCCGGGGATAATATAGAGATTAGGAGAACGTGTCAACGGCCTGCTCGCTTCTAACAACCGACCATTTCGCTATCGAGCCGACAATGTGCCTTTGCTTGTCCTAAAACTTCTTCCTCTGTCCATTAAATAGTTAAAAATCTTGAATTTGTTCAAATTCGATCTTCGCCTGGCTGGCAAAGTTATAAGAATTTTCAGAGATAGGCTGTATTTCGCGAATTCGTTAAGAAACCGTACACGAAACTGGAAAGGTGAAACGCCAATAAAGGCGAAGCTGAATATGGGATATAACTGTTCTTGAAATTAGCTTTCTCCTCGCTATTTTCACGTGTTCGCCTCGGGACTCGAGACCGCGGGTATCGGCGATAAATAGTCAAAAATTTCTCGAGGAATTTCGGGCGGGAAAATTCCAACGAAATTGATGTCTGTACGATCAGAATAGTCTCGAGTTTATTACGAAACTGTTTGCAAAGCGAATTCGAGTATTTTTCATTCATGAATTTTAATTATCCGACGAACGAAACCAACGCGACGTTTCGACTTGCTCGTTTAATATGATGTAATTGGTTCCAGAAACAAACTGACACGCTCGTAACGAGTAAAACGTACGTAATTCTCCTGAAATATTTAAACAAATCATTGGTTCAATCTTGATTTCATAAATAATATTCATTATCGGTGCACGGATCGTTCTCAGCTACCAACTTATCAATCGTGCAACGATATATCTATCAATCGTTCGTTAAGAAAATCCATGAGAAATAATCTTTTCAAACATCGTGCGTGTCTTTTGTGTACAATATGAAAACGTTTCCAACGAGACGTCGAACACTTTTCATTCATGAATTTCAATCTTGGTCCGTACGTAGCCGACTTTCTCATTAAAAACCCTCGATAGGCAAGAGATAATTCATCGTGGACAAAGGGAAACAAGGAATGAGCCGATTGCAACGGGTGAAGCGGACATAATTTCTCTTAAATACCGAAACAAATCACCGGTACCGATCTCGATTGCATAAATAAGACCCGGTTATCGCCGGACAGATCTCGGCCTCCATCAATCGCGGCGCAAGCTTCAATTCCCCGTGACCGTAATGCGGGAACTTCCAAACGAAACGAAAGAGGTTATCGCGATTTCTCGTTATTTTCCAGCGTAACAGAGTCGTTCTATGTAACCGTTGACTCGAGTCGGCTCGAATCGTCGCCCGTTCGTGCAATAACCGTGGAAAACGAACGGAACGAGGCGAGAAGAAGGCGCCAGGCCGTCTTACGATCGTACCCTTGTTTAACTTGTGAAAACAACATGACCGAGCGTTTAATTAAATCGTCGGAACGATGATTGTATCCCTCGAGAAAGACGCTAATAAACTGTAGCCTGAATTGAAATTTATTAACCAAGCGAGTAGATGAGAATTTTAAATTGTAATTGGATAGTTGTTACTTTATTAATCTTGGAACTATCATAGTTTTAGGAAAATCAGATTTCAATTCTCGGGTTGATGTTCGCTGCGATATAAGGGAAGATTAATATTTTATCTCACTGTCGAATATATTAATATCGATGTTATTAGAGTTTGCGAGTAAATTCAAAAGGATTTGAGTTAACGTAACCAATTCGCAAATGAAGTTGATTAATAACGAAAGCCAAGGTTTGAGCTAATTAACGATACAGTAGAGGGGGACTTTTGAAAAGTATAAGTCAGAGGATGAGAAGCACTGTGAGAGAAGAGCAAGAGAAGCGTGAAGAAGAGCGTAGAAGCGCCGCACATGGTAAATACGCATGGCAGATGAGAGTTTGACGGCAGGATGTCACATTATGTGGCCTGTGACCCCCTCGTGTCGTCTACCCGCGACTACCGTGGGCAAATGCGCTTAATGAAAATGGCTGGTGCACATTCAACATCGTAAATTGGAGCGGCATCGCAGAGACGAGCGGCTCCAGGGACAACAGCGAAACCGTCGTTAACCGTAATGTCGCGGGGAAAAGCGTAACGCGATGCAGTTTGTTTTATTTCATTCGTTTCGAAACAGACGAACCTTAGCTCGATAGAATCGTGGGACAGGATAATAAAAGGGCGTCCCGGAAATCGGGGCGTTGGGGTAGTTTTCGGAATTTGAGGGATTTGTGATTAGGAAAATTGGAAATTGGAAATTTAAAGTTGGGAAATTGGAAAATTTATAGTTAGAAAATAAAGAAATTTAAAAGTGGAAAATTTCAAGCTGGGAAAAATTGTAAATGAGAAAATTTACAACTTGGGAAATTAGGAAATTTACAGTTATAAAGTCGGAAAATTAAGAAATTTAAAATTGGAAAATTTCAAGCTGGGAGAACAATATGAATGAGAAAATTTGCAACTTGGGAAATTAGGAAATTTACAGTCGAAAAGTTAGAAAATAAAGAAACTTACAACTGGAAAATTTGAGTATTGGCAGTTGGAAAATTCACATTTGGAAGATGATAAACTGGGAAATTAGACAGAGATAAACCGCGGAAAGTTAAATAAAGAACTGCCCGCACAATTATAACAGAATATCTTTTATCAGAATGTGCGTGCCGGAAGCGTCGTGAATCATCTTGGTAATTTTCATTTTAAAAAGTCTGCTGACGTTGAACAACGTGAACGTGCTCGAGAAGAATGGCAGCTAAACAATCATATGTACATGTATGCATAACAAGATGCCAGGGTAACAGAAGCTGTCCCGTTTTCGCAGTCAACTGCTAACAGCACGCGACGGGAGTAATTACGCTTCCAATGGTACAATGGCTAACTGTAATTGACGTTTTTATTCTGGAGAAAAGCGAGAGTCGGAAAAGCGAAATTTCTACGGACTGTAAATGGGCAGGCATGTTAACAAAAGTTTTCGTGTGAACAGGAAAAGGGTATAAATCTCGTCTCTGGTTCCTTTCAATTTCTCGACCGTGACGATACAACATTTCCTTCTCTCGTTCAAATTTCTAATTGAAACGTTGTTTTCAACATTTGTGGCGACCATGATTCAATAGTCATGTTTTCTTAGCGATAAAGGAAAATTATTTTTGGAACTCGAGAAAATTTCAAACCATTCGCGAAAACTTTATCAAGGCTGGGGAAAAATCTTTCAAGTATTTCAATTAATAACGCATGAAAAATTCTTTCGGGGCTCAAAAGAAAATTTGTATAATCTTCCAAGAAAATGTGCTTGGCGCTCGAATTAACCCTTGGAAAAATGTTATCAACCATTGGAAAAACTATGCTTATCCTTAGGTAATAAGTTTTGTAAATATTCACAAAAATTTCAATACAATAACAACATTAACGGCACCGAGTCATAATTAACCAAGAACGAAAAATCACCAACCATTAACCAATAAATCCATCGTGTTAGATTCCGTTGTAACGTTCGAACGAGTTAATCAAGGGTCTCGAAACAATCAAGAGCATGGATCGCTGCGCAATTCGAAGACATTTTTATTCGCCGCACGATATCATTTCTCCTAGCCTGTTATCTTGTTACGTTGATCCGACAACACTCCACGATACGCTATCTCTCCAATAACTATGTACAGACATTAATTACAAAGCCACATTATTTTGCCTGGCAATTGTGCGCTCAATTACTTAATAGTCCTCCCCCCACCCTCCAACCTCCCCCTCTTCCTATTCCTATTCTAACCGGAGCCTAATGTCGATTACCCTGACAGCCGACACACGGTGGGAAAACTGCCTTCAACCGGCTAAACACCACAATATATTATGGCGAAACCAATACGAGGTAAATAGATATTTATGACACGATCGAGGTAGCCGAGAGTTCGATCGATCCAACTGCGATGGAAAATATAAATATAAAATACACTGTAAAATAGAAATAAAGAAAATAATGAAATAAAGCGTCAATCCGTCAGATCCGGACCAACCAATCGAGATTTGTTATAATTTCCAAAATACATCTTTCTAATTCTGAATTGTATGCAGTTTTCAAAACTGATTTTAATTAACTTGTTGATTTATAAAATAAGAAAGACCGAAGCAGGTCGTTTCGGTTTGTTTAGTTCGAGCACTTTATTGCGAGCAGAAGATTAGTGCATTTTTGATTTGTTTTGTATGTGGGAAGATTCATGAGTGTCGTATATAGACGAGATAGCGAGACTGATCGTTGCTGGTATTGTTATCATCGAAATACTGACAAATTGGACGATTAAGTACGAAGGGATTTTCGTTTGAATTTTTATTTTGATTAGGAATCTTTCATTATTAAAGTCTCCGCTACACAATACGATCGTCGATCGTATCAAATATTTAAATATCTATTTAAATAAAAAATATTTAAATATCTATTTAAATATTCGATACGATCGACGATTGTATTGTGTAGCGGAGACTTTAATAATTGTCACAGACATTTAGAATGGTAAAATGAAATCGGAGATAATCAAAAACAATACAAGAATTATTAATTTTCAACGTGAAATAGATAGAAGGGATGAAATTATTTGGATAATTGTAGAAGGAACATTAAATTTGGTAAGGAAAGACGGTGTGAAGGAAATAATGGTGTGTTTTGAAGTAAAATCCACGAAAAAGAATCTCGTTTCGCTTTCGTGCGAAAGCAACCAGCGTTTCACACTGACTGAAGAGCACTTTCCATCGGCTAATCCGTCTAGTCTAGTCTAGTCGTTTGTTTCAAGCTCGACTTGTTACACAACGATACAAAGCGAGACGAAACAAAGCATTGTGACTCGACGTTTGCGAATCACCGAGCTTTGCACAACAAACGACGACCGGTTTAAGCTTAACAGATAATAGAGTATTATATGGTAACAGCACAAGTGTTGTGGAAACGCTGGAAGATAAGTACACCGAAGTAAAATAAACAGTGAATTGGGGATAGTGAAGAATTTGGAAAAATTAAAAAAAAAAAATAAAAATTTGGAGGAACTAGGGGTTGGAAAATTGAATATTGTAAAATGTGATAACTGGGAAATTAATATTTAGGCAAATTAGGAAATTAATAATGGGGGGAAATTGAAAATTAGAAAATTAATCATTGGGAAATTTGACGAGTGGGGAAATTGGAAACTGGAAAATATAACAAACGGAGAAATTAGAAATTGGAAAATTAATAATTGGGAAAATTGGTATTTGAAAATTAATAATGGGGAAATTTGACGACTGAGAAAATTGGAAACTGGAAAATTTAACAAACGGAGAAATTAGAAATTGGGAAATTGAAAATTAGAAGATTAATAATGGAGAAATTAGACGACTGAGAAAATTGGAACCTGGAAAATTTAACAAACGGAGAAATTAATAACTGGGAAGATTGGAAATGGAAAAATTACTCAAAGAAGCTAAATGGTGAAAAATTTGAAAATTGTGAAATTAATAACCGAGAAAATTAACATAATTGTACCTCGGCAACTGTGAAAACCGCAAATTAAGAGCTTATCGAGTTGAAAAAATTGAAGGTTATAAAAATTAATGACTGGAAAAATAAAATTTCACTTATAAGATCGAAGAAACCAGATCGAAAAGTTCACTTTGTCTAGACGATAGATTCGGTTTCGATTACGCTGGCATATCATTACATGCCAGAATAGCTTTGATTCGATCATAAAATGTTGTACTCGAATACGTTCACCGTAGATCGCGATGATTAATCTTAATTATCGAAGCATAACGATGATTGATAATAAACAAGAGGCGAAAGATCAAACGCGGCAATATGTCTACGAGCCAATTTCTTCCGGTCTTAATTAAAATTCCTTTTTCGGCGACGACATTCTGTCACAACAAACAGATAAATCAACTCGACAATTTCAATCGAATTTCATGTTTGATATTTATTAAAAGATAATCGGAATAAAATTCTATCCCTGTCACGATATAAATTATTTGTTATTTATGTTATTGAAAATGATATTAAAGGTAGGATATCGTTATTGAGAAAAACAAATAGAATAATAAAATGAGGAATTGCAAATCGAAATGGGATACAGACTCGATAAGGAACAAGCACGTAATAAAGTTGTCGATTCGGTTTATCTGAAATTAGATGTAACGCTATAACGTACGAGCGTACAAATCGAGTTAACTTTCGGTTTCTCTGACCTCCATATCTGCACCATAAAATTCGATCGTACACCTATGGATACCTAACGAGAAACCTTGTTACTTCGATCGAACATTCCTTGCGTGAAAACACGTGTATTCTTTTCAGCTTTTTTCTTTCTTGTCAGATTTAATGAGAAATCGTGAAACGTTTGATCAAAGACGAGAGAGAAAAAAGTATAATCGATTTCGTCAAATTAACAAACATTTCTCATTTCTTAATTTTCTTATAGATATTAATTTTCTAATTCTTGGTATTTCCGAGTGCCGTTTTTTTTTTTTGACTAACTATTTTTGAAAGATTCCAATCGTGAATCTCCTAATTTTTCTTATTTCCAATTTTCTACTTTTCCAGCTATGAAATTTCCAAATTACAATTTCAATTTTTCAGATACTAATTTTCTAACTACAGTTCCTACAATTTTAATTCAATTAATTTCTAGCTCTCCAACTATTAATTTCCTAGTACTCTCAGCTTTTCTAATTAATAAATTTTCAACCCTTAACTGCTACAATAAAATCCTAAAATACCTCCCCACGATCGAATACCAAACGATACCAAGTATTTCATCGATCGTCTGCCCAGTCAACAATTTACATTTACAATTCAGAAAACGAAAGTCCCAAAACACCCCACCGGAATGTTAGACTAAGCTTTCTTTTCAGTTATCCAAATAACGTTTGCATTTCACCGTAACGTTCAAGGATTAAAAACAGCCCAAAGATATGTAAATCCTTCGAGATCCTAGAACAGCCCCGGTGCCGTTCCTTGTGCCATCATGGCCCATCATCGTTTCCCTTGAATCTATTTCCGTCGCTTGTTTTTTCAACGCACCCCTGCCTGAAACGTCTTCTTCGGGGGAAGGTCAGTATATTTAGATGAAACAGCTGGGAAGAAAAAAAGAAGGGCCGGATGGAAGGACGTCTGTCTGTTTATTTTCAGCCTTTACTATCGTATTAAAAAGAAAAAACTGTAAAAAAAATGGTACATCCGTGTCTCTGGTAGACAAATCGTCGTTGATGTTCCGCTCGAAAGGGATGGTCTCGTTGAAACGCTTCGACAAAACACCCTGCTCTTCAACCCTTTCCCGATAGTTTCCTTTGTACTGGTCGTAGTTTGTCGAAGACCAACGACAGGTACGATGAATGATAATCCAAGACTTTGCAGTTGCAACTTTGCAAGACGTTAAAAATTGCTCGCTAAAAGTTTTATTTTATTTACCAGGGTATTTTAAACTGTGAAATTTAAGGTTTATTTATGTTAGTCCAAAATAGTGCATTTGGTTTTTGGAAACTTCGTTGGAGTAGACTGACAATGAGTAAAGGGTTAGAACTAACAATGTGTAGTTGAAAATTAATTTTTGACGATTCGTAATTAAGAAAAATTCAGAAACACTTGAAAACATTCGAAGGGTTGATACCGGTAGAAACTAGTCCCGATTAGATTCGTCCTTGTCGAATGGAAAAAAAGAAATTTATGAACGGCCTTCCAAAAAGAATAATCATCTGGCAAGGACGATCGAGCTAGTTGTCCTTTTATATGCAAATGTATGTAAAATCGGTCGGTATACTTGGAATCGCGCGAAACGCGCAAGATCTACCGCGTAGATAGCGAAATAAATTGTGTCAGAATGCGAATCGCGAACGATTGCGTGTCTCTATTACGTGATTTCTTTTTCTGGCAATCTCGTAGAATTTTCTGGTTTTTTTCCATTTGTTCGTCGATGACCTTTTTTACATAATAATTTTCAATATTTTAAGAATTCTTTGATTAGCCCAACATTATTTTAAATACAAATTTGTCGAACTACACACGTTGCACCTCCGAAAGCTAGAAATTATCGATTTATAAACAAAGGAATCTTGAATTCTAATAAAACATATAACTATGAAGACTAATTTAATTATTAAACTTTGAACCTCGGTAAAAAAAATTTCTCAACAATCACTACCCCTTGCAAATCGTTTCCAATCCTGTCGTATTCAAATTATTCCAACGAGTCTCAATTTGACTTAATTCCTTGGTTAAAATGTCCCCAATGAATGAAAGTCCGAAAATAGAACGAATCCAAGGCAGGATTTCGTTTAAAGAGAAGGTTGATTCTTTAAACGATCCAAAGATTCAGCAACGTCCATTCTTCCGTCTCTCTTTCTCCACCTCTCCCTCCCTCTTTCCCCCGGTGACACAATTAATTTGCATGATTTGTGTGTTTATCGAGTAAGGACGTGCGACTTGCTTAATACCAATTATGGCCAGGCGAGTTTCTTCCACTGTTTAATTGGTAAAAGAAATCATCTCCGTCCAGGAAAGCGATTCTTAGAAGACGAAATGGGGACACGAGCAGTTTAGACGACGAGTTCGCGAGACCTCGATGCTGTCCGTCGTAAATTCTAATTCATCATGCGAAGGAACAAGGAAAGCAGACGACGACAATTGCGATTAATTAATCCCCCTTTGAGGACAACTTCCTCCGTCTTTCGACCGTTCAACGATTCACCGAAAGCCTTCCTTTGTACGAAGAATCGACGATAGAAATATACCTTTACCGTTCGATTGTCTATTCAACCGTCTCGTTTGATCCGAAATACCATTGTACAAGTAATAGTTTAATTGATTATTCGTGAAATCATGTAAACGATAGAGAATGATTGATACAAATACTAAAATTAGAAGTTTTAGAAAACATTGTAGGTTTCTCTTGGATCTAGGGGAAATGGCGCCTTAGGAGAATATCCTACCACTTTAAATTACTGTTTTAAAGTATATGAAATGAATTCGTTTCGAAACAGCCCAACCTTAGCCCGCTATAGTCGTAAGAGACGATAGCAAAAGGGCGTCTGGGAAATTAGAAAATTTTCAAATCAGGAAACTTACAGTTGGAAAATTAAGAGGTTTACATCTGGAAAATTTCAAGCTAAGAAAAATTGTAAATGAGAAAATTTGCAAATTGGAAAATTGGAAAATTAGGAAATGTACCGTTGGAAAGTTGCAAAATTAAGAAATTTACATCTGGAAAATTTCAAGCTGAGAAAAATTGTAGATGAGAATATTTGCAAACTGGAAAATTTACGTCATTTGCGTCAAGGTATATGAAATTTGAAATATTATAAAAGGTAGAAATTTAGCTCTTTGATACCTGTGCACAATATCAAAAAATCGTAGATACTAAAAATATTACAATTGTTGACAACTGATGAATAGATGAAAGTAGAATTACCTCAGAGCAAAACACTCAAACATCGAGAACCTAAATTGCAGCGTTCAAATAATAATAAACATAGGATAT
Source organism: Stelis phaeoptera (assembly GCA_943735885.1). NCBI lineage: Eukaryota > Metazoa > Arthropoda > Insecta > Hymenoptera > Megachilidae > Stelis > Stelis phaeoptera. Next base: position 13,016,951 of record OX030932.1, on the reverse strand, counting down.
CAATAAAGAAATCATGAAAACCTTCGCACGCCCCTATATCATATCGTTATCCCTAGAAAAACCGAGTGCACTCTCTATACTCTAAGCTGTAACTAATTTGATTATCGATTACAACGAGTTAATCAGCAACAACGTGCGAACACCTTCCGATCTCTCAATCAATTATTTCCATCGAACCCTATCGAACAACTCTCGCAACTCGAACAATAATCTTGGCAAGTACTTGTCACGATTCGACCGAATGCATCCGGTGCACAGAATGCATCGAGTTAGCCGGACCAGCGTGGCATTCCGCTCGGCGTTGGCCCACGGCTATCCGATTGGCAGCGCGCGGAACAAGCACGACGACGCTCGAGAGCTGGGTATCGGGCCTCGTTATTAGCGGCGTTGCACCGTGGTCGTTATAAATTCATGCCAGAGAAACATTTAGAGTAGGCAGCCGCGATAAAAGCGAGCCACAAAGAGCGGGATACTCGCGAACACGGACAAGAAGAGAGAGAAAGAGAATCAAGTCGGTAGGTACATCGGCTAACGCGCCCCTATTACGCTCGCCAACGATCACAACCGATATTCTCGACAGTACCGTCTTAACCCCTTGCACAAGGAATACGAACCCTCTGCTATGAAATTGTTTCGATGATTTCGTACGTGACGTTCACCGATCGCGTCGCATAGCATCGAAGGAAACGACTAGGAGATTCAGGGACCAAAGTGGATTGGGAATTTAATAGGGACCAACTTTTTTCGAATACCATGTTCTTTTCAGGATGGGTTTTGAACATCGTTTCCCATGTGGAGAGTGCTGAAGTAATAGTGGAAGCATCTTAGAATGTTAATTAATATTTGGGGATGTTAAGAGTCTACCAATATACCCTTAATTTCTTAGGTATGCCTGGAAAGTTATAAAATTGCCGAAACACAGATAGTCGACTTTGGACATCAGTTACTTTCCTAATAAACTTTTTACTCGGGGCCTGGGGCAGCGTTCACACGGGTCTGTGTCTCTATCCATCTGACGGGGCGAGTCGCGTGGAATTTCCGATCCCGAAGCCTGTTCGCGAGCCACCTTTTGCGATCACGTCGATTTTACGAGCCATGACCGAGAGCCAACGCAACGGAGAAGGGCGCGGTACGATAATAAGCTACGAGGTACCCGTGTGTCGCCGATAAGGACCCCCGGTGCTCTCGATACGGCTTGTTCTCACTGGCTGACACCGCTTATTTTTTCTCTTTTTCTCTTCTTCTCTTTCTTTCGATTTCTCGACTTCTCAATAAGGACGAGACACACCAGACACGACTCGGTCTCTCACCCTACCGTTCGCGATGCGACTGATTGGAAAAATTGGCCAATTTATGGGACTCCAACAGATACGATCGTGTCTCGGCTTGTAACCTGTTCAGATTCTATTTTTTTCACTGTTCAACTATGGCTGCGCTCGAATCGACCGATTGAAAGACAGATCGAGACTTCAGGTCTCACTCCAATAGAGAATTTCTATATTGTATGAAATTCTTGGGATACAAACTGCTAAGTTTTATTTTACTATTCTAATGTGATCCACGACCGCCTCCGTCAATCATCAATAGTCTGACCGGATAAACATGAAATTTGTGATTGCAAAATATTCCCGGTGCTCCGATCGTCGTAACCGACGTCGGAAGCGAACGAAGACTGCTGGTTACGTTGGAAAAAGAAGGGCGTTCGAGTAAAAGGTTCATTAAACGGAGGTCCGAACGTGCCTATGGCGATGAATGGATGCCCATGCGGTGACCGGGAACGGGAACCGATTTTACGCGGCGCGACTACGAGAATCGCAAAGGGGAATCAAGCGTGCAGATCGGACTTGGCTGACTGGCTGCTCGTAGATCAGTGAAAGTCCCTTGGCTGCTACCCGTTCGCGCTGGCGACAACCAATCGGACACGCGCGAAACTGCTCTATCCGGGGGAGCCGTTGAATGGCACACACCAGTGTCAAGATACGGGCCTGGCAGGCGCGTGTTCTTTCGACACACATACACAGACAGAAGGATTTGGATTTCAGAATTTAGTTTGACAGTACAACGGCCACGGGATCGTGTTGGACAGCCATCGGACACTTTGATTGTCCGCTCCGATTAGCAGCCAGCTTGCTACGTTGCTCGCTGGTAATTAGCTGCCGTGAGCGACACCGGACTCGTGGGACCCGATACCAACCGATCACGAATCCGTACCGGCTATGGGCGATTCCGGGTCCGTTGAACCCGATACACCGATCATTTTGGATCCATTGTGTTCTGGTTCTGATACGTTTCGAAGCTATCAGACTCGATGCTGGAAATTCCCAAGTCTGATGTATCTTGTGCGGACATTTTGTGAATTGACAAAATCTTTAGGACTATGGAATCTTTGGACGCTTTACGGGGTGTCCACGCTAAAGTGTGACAATCACGATATTTCAATAACTATTGATGACACGAAAATGGGATTTATGTTTTGGCGTCAAGTTTCGTTCTTTTTTATTTTTATCATGTGTACTTTTCAAGCCGAATTTATTGAGCTTTAATGGATTCACCTGATTTTGATTAGTTTTCAAGATATAATGCTTAGAAATTTACTGATTTTCAGCGATGACGTCTCGGTTTGAGTAGTAAGTCATAAAAGCGGTCCTATTATTGCGGTAAGTGCCGTATGATTGACTGTGCCTGTTGAAACCGATAGCGAGGGTCTACGCTCGGAACAGCAGGCCCGAAGAATGAGAAACATGAAAATTTTCCCTCTATGTCAAGTCCGAAATTGGAGTTTACAAATTTAAAATGTCTTCTGAAGCAATTCTACGCAACGAAAAAATTGTGCATCGAGGCCATAAATGTTAGGGCCGTGATATCCGGAACAGCTTGTGTCGAAGCCATAAACAGAAAGTAATCCTTATCGAGCCTCACGAATACAGAATCGAGAGTAGCAAGCGATACGAATTCGAAATGAATTGCGTTGAATCTCGTAAATTGAAAATATGGAGTTCCACCGATCCCGTATCGCGTTGATATCGACCCTGAGACGTTCGTACCGACTTCCATGGGCATCAAGGTCGTCGATAACGAGTTGTTCAGCTTTCAGGGACTTCTGTAACGCGCCCTACAGGGTTCCAGGGTTATTCGACATGCGGGTATCCGGATGTTGGTGCTCAATTTATTTCTCGATCGTCATCGACTCGAACCTTATTTTAGTACGACGAAGCAAGTTTTTTAGTCTTCGAACAAGTTAATACTTGATCCTTTTATATCTGAATATTTTACGCTCGATTACCCCTGTATGATTGCAAATATATCAACCCTTCATACCCAAGAAAAATAATATAAAATAATATATTTTGAGATTTCTAAGTTCTTAAAAATTCTGTGCTTCAAAATAGCTACCATGTGGAGAAAACATTAAAACACCAATTACTGAGAAAACGATCGGCTAAATTTCAAATATAAAATTTTCATTTGGTACCTTGCATTATTGCCTAATATTAACCCTTTGCAGTCGACTGGTGTCTTTGAGGCGCCATATATTTCATTTAGCAAAGTATTCTAAAATGCGAAATTTCACTTTCACCCGTATCAAAATATAGAAAATCAAGGAAGGGAATAAAGATCAACAAATTCTCAAATATTTCTAACATTTTTCTTCCGACATAGTCCGTTTGAAAATTAGTTTAGAGTGCAAAGGGTTAACGCTACCGACGCGATGGTTCGCCCTTTCTTTTTCCTTACTAATTAGACAAAACTGGATCGACAATCGATATTTATCAACGATCAATTGAATTGTCGCACCTCGATTGACATTTCGAATATCAGCGTAGTTTCGTGTCGTAACGTAAAAACACCGGTGTAGCAAACAGAACCACCACCGATAAACCGGGCAAACTTATACCGTCGTTCGAGACACGCCATTATTGCAGACACAGCGGCCAGTTATTTTCGCCCGATGCAAATTCCCCTTTATCTCGATAGTAAATTTCGCGGAAATTTATCAAGGAATTTCGAATACCGTTCCTGAGCTATTTATGTAACAACGAAACACAATCATCAACAACGGTGCCACGCGCTGTTAATAATAATCGTCCTGGTATCGGGGCTGCTTTTTCTTTTCTTTATTTTTCCCTCTTATTTTCCCTGGCTAATGATCGCCGAGCCAACGATTCTAACGACACAACATTCTCGGTCTCGCGACGCTGCTCGCTCGAAACTTGTTTTTCCACGCGCGATTTCAGCACGATGTGGCTCGAAGATAATTCCCAACGACGGGAATTAATTTAATCAGACCCACGGCGAGAGGATAAAAAGGAAATCGTCGAATCACACCCGGTTACCGACTGCTCCAACGATTATAACGATCGTTCGTTAACACCTTCCGGGCTATAAAAGTCACCGACGCGACGCCACGAATTAAATCATTTGTTTATCGAAAGTCTATTCCATAATTATGTATAACCATAAACGTTAAGGGGGTCGAAAAGGTATTTCGATTTCGGTAGAATGACATTGTTTCGATTCAAGCGTATTTTCTTGTTCGTGCGATGGTACGGGTGTTTCCTACACGCGTCGATTTAATTCGTAATTCAAGCGGCGTAGAAGCAAGAGCTTCCGGTGGACGTCACACGCATCCTTCTTCCTCCGTTTCACGAGCAGCGACTGAGCTGTGTACCATAGCTTTTTATACGTTTCCATTTAACGATTCGATCGTGCAACTACGTGGACACGCGTCGTTTTAACGTTACTCACGCGTCGAATTTTTAAGAAGCTTCTGGGAAACCGTTCGCGAACGATACTTGAGTTTTTCATCGGGATTTTGAACTTTCCAAGATTTCTTTCGTACATAGCATATACAAATATTCGAAGATTAATTGAAGAATGATTATACGTTGATTCAAGTGTTGTGGAATTTTGTATTTATGGATCCTAGGGTATGAATTGCGTTTTTTTTTCTTTTTTTAATGACTTACCTTGCACAGAGCGACGCCAGTGTCCAGCCTGTCCATGAAATTGTCAACGTTGATCCTCAGTTCTGGATACAAAGCGTTCAACCATTCGGCCAGGTCCTCTTTCATCGCGACCAGGTACTCCTCCGAAGACTTGAAAGGTCTGTAAGACCTTGCTTCCAGAAGCACCGACATTTTCACTGCTCGTTATCTGAAACGATCATTAGTTTCTTATTATCGATTTTGTCACTTCGCGATAGAATAACAGACGTGAAACGGAACATTTGAATTGTATAGCAGAAAGGATTCTTATAGTATCTTAAAGTGAAGCTAAGTTTGAAATAAAAAACTGAAATTAACGAAATTATAATTTATTATCATAAATTATAAACTTGCTTATAGTATATCATAAATTTCGATTGTCCACACTTGTGAATATTCTTTAATTTATCAAACGCATATTAATTTAATCGTCCACGAAAGATTAACTGAAACACATCAACAGTCTATCCAAAAATGTTTCGTTACCTTAAAAATAAAGTATCACTGTTCGCTCAAATCACCAATATATAAATAATGTACATTTAAAGCTTGCACAGCCACTGGTTGATGAACGATTATTCCGAGGCGACAAAATTTGTAACTGTTCGACAGCGTTGCCTTTCGTTCCAAGTGAGAACTGAAACTCTACCGCCAGTTGCATGGTCCTTTTATAGGAAAAACCATGGCCCGTTTGGTAGCCAATTAGAATTAAGAAATACCTTCCATTAGAAAAGTCCACCACCTTGTACCGGTCGGTGTGACCTGGAGTACCGTTTACCTACCCCTCGGATTACACGGTGGTTTCAGGTCAATTCCAGAAATTACGATTGCAATTTGTTTGCAGTTGTACAGAAAATATGTTATTAATTTGGTCGATAAATTGAAGGACATCTGTATAAATTCTGTTTCAAAATTTATCGAATTCTGTGGCAGCGAAATTAAAAAATTACCAACACAGCAAAAGGTTATTAATTAGAACAATATATTCACTTTGATTGAAATAATTTTGTAAGATCGCAAATTATATTTCAAAAAATAACAATTGTCAATTAGAATGAATATTATTCGAATATAAATGCGATCAAATTGAACGAAATATCCTCGAAAGTAGGTTTTGTCCTCAACAGACCTCAATTGCATCCTTTTTCGATCGTGCAAACGATCCAACAAACAACCGGTCGGTCTATTATACGACCACTACGAAGCCCGTTGGGGACCAGCAATAAAATTTCAAGGGATTTGCAACACAATGAACGGTCGACCGCCCCAGAAATCCTCCCCCCCAGATTCGAGGTACCGGTTGAAAACCACCCCAGAGACTGTTGCCTATTGCTAAGCGTATCAAAAGCCGTGCCATATCGCGTTCCTTGTTCGCCAGTCCCCTGGTCACCCTTTTCGAAATCTCCGTTATTCCCATAAAGCAACGATCATCCTCGTTGGTCGAACCAGTTCGACAGACTGCGCGTTTTACCCCTTTGGGACCGTCTTTCGCATCGCAGTTGCGACGATACAGTTTCAACGCGATGAATAAGGGTGGTTGGAAAAATTTCGTTCGTTCGATTTTAACTCCCGCCACTGTATTATATGTATTATCTATTTTTGTAGGAAATCTTTGTCCTTATTACATGAGGTATACCGAATTTTATATAGATACGATTTGAGATTAATCACTATACGGGAATTAGTATATAGGAATATAAGAAAATAGGTATTTATATAGTAATGGATCTGTAGGGAAAGAATTGATTTTGAATATGATTTCTTTAATTAGATAATTTGGAAGCCAAAGTAAAAAGATGATAGATGATTCTAACAAATATTTTATAAAATTCCAAACACATTATATCTGAAATATTTCAATTTTGCCACGTAATCTCCAACTTAATTCAACTGGATAATAATTGATCCGACAATTTTAACCGGAGTACTTCGATTTTACCGGTAAATAACTCATGGAATAATCCGATAAACTGATTGTACAAGTCAGTAATTTCTGTACTTACATAATTATAATAATTCTAATAAATATAGCTGCAGGTTGTTAACTCCGAGTAACTACCAGATATAAAGTGTGAATGAAAAATTCGACTGGTTTTGTGTACATAAAAAGTGTTAGGTCCCAACAGTTCCGCAATTTTAAAGCCTAGTTTACTGGTTATACAATTAGATAGCCTGGTCTAATAATTTCATAGTGTAATGGTCCGAGGCAAATAGTCTGCTGGTTGTACAATTTAATACCTAGTCGAACGGTTTGGCATTCTGGTGGCATATACGCCATTATATCGACGCTTTAATGGTCCGCTTCTATGCTTTATGATCATTTAATCCTATAATTTAATTTCAATGCTGTTACATATTACGGATGTTTTGATAACACCTTACAAAGAAATTCTGCGAATCATAATCTTATCCCATTGGTATCGTGTTATTCGAGGATTTTCACAGTTTTTATCAAATTACACACTAATTATAGCAGAGTTCCAATATTCTACAATAAAATTTTCATAAAACTACGACATCACTTTCAGAAGGGATAAAATGGTACAGTCATACAACAAATTAAGTTTCCTTCAATTACGGGAAAGGAATGTCTCAAATATAAATTTGTAATTGTAAAATGTTATCTATTATTCCCGACTATTATCAATTATCAACTCTGATTAAATTCTCCCTGGGTTGATAAATAACTGAAAAATCTCCGAGTAAAGGCAGACGTACACTTTGCCATTTAAGATCGAGACACCTGTACTCGGTATCGACGGGGTTCCCGTGTAGTTTACAAGAACGAGGCGGTGTTAACGAGGAGTAAATCATACGCTTGGTGCCGGCGGGGAAACGCGAGACGGTGACATTTTACAGTCACCTTTTGTAAACGGTAATCCACGATCGACGATGTTACCGCACGAACTCGCCTTTATGCTTTTCTTCCCTTTGTCCTGTCCGCTTCCTTTTTCTTTCGCCATTCTATTCCGGCCCTTCCCACCCCCTAACCCATTCGAATCGATGCTCCACAATGCGTGCCGCGATAATGATCCTCTCCTTACGAAACCCGGCTTTTAATCATAAATCTAAGCCTTCCGTATAATTAAACTCGGTAACACAACTCTTAGACCTACTTTCAAGTACTTGTCATGAATATTTCGAATTTGAAAAGACACTTCTGGATTGAATATCGGAATAAAATACGGAGAAGAAATTTCCGTTTTCTACATTAAAGCGCTGCGATAGAATTTTTTGACCCAGTTTCAAATATTTACCAAAGTTGGAAGAAATACTTAAGCTTTGAAATAAAATAAGGAAAAGTATGTTTTTAATTACGAATCTCAGCTTTCTACGTATATTGAAGCAGCTAGCTGTCGAAGGCTTATCTTAAACCATGGAGTTAGAAAGATACTTTTGACAATGAGTTAAATTTGAAAATAAAACGAGTCCAGTTAGCTTCTCGTATAAAATAATATCTAGACCTAGCTTTAACGCAGAAAATGTGTAAGGAATAAAATTGGCGAACAAAGAGTCCGAAGGAACGAAACGGATAATAAATCGAGCCGTTTATTGCGAGGTGTCGAGGCTGAAAAATGGCGACGATGCGCCCGAGACCCGGAGGAATTACAAGGCGATAACGATCGGCTTTTGCCACAACTTGTGAAAGTGTTTTGCCAGGCTAGGTTGTACTCTAAAACAAGCGTGTTTCGTTTTACAGTGTACGATACGCTTCCTGTAATCCTTGCCTGCAGCTCTCCAATTCAATTTTCTAGCGCCGTTTTCGTTTTAGTGAAACTTCGCTACGGGGACAGATCGATTTACGATCCATAAAGCAATCGGTGGACTGTGTACGTTCATCGATTGATCCAGCGACAAAACACGGAGAGAAAAAGATCTGACGTTTTGACGAGCGAAAACATTTCCTCCTTCGATGAAAATAGCAAAAGTGCCGAGACGCAGGATGCAAATGTAAAACTTCGGTTAATAGCGGAAGAATATGAACAAATATCTGACATGATACGGGAGAAAGTTTTTGGTCTACGAAATATTTTAATTGGATACGCGAAGTAAGTGTATTCGATTCTACTATAAATTAAATAAGATAATAATATTGGTCTATGTTCTACAGTTAAATATTAGTACCGATCTATGCTTCAAAGTAATATTGACCTACGTTCCTTGGGAAAATGTTAATATTGACCTATGCTTCTGCGCAAAATATTAATACTGACCTATGGCTTCTGCATAAAATATTTTGCATAAATTGACCTATGTTTCAAAATGAAATATTAACAGACTTATACTTCAAATTAAAATAGCAATACTGACCTATGCTTCTGCGTAAAATATTAATAGTGACCTATGCCTCCATATAAAATATTAATATTGTAAAATATTACCATTCTTTGCGATATTTTAGTTTCATCTTGGACCTTTACGAAACACTTATTGGTGAAAAAATTGGAGGATTAAGAAATAAACTTCCGAAGGCTAGACACTACTTACGCCTCTCGATTCTCGATTATGTTATTGGTTGAGTTGGTCGCGGTCGCGTTCCTTTTACGTCGACCGGTCTCCTGGCTCGAAAAGAAACCGTGTAATAAAGACGTTAGTATGGAAATCCATGAACGAACTATGTTGTTTGTGGCCTTGCAAATGGATCGACTCCATTTTCGTATATGTGCTGTTCTTCGTCGCATTGTTTCACCCTCAAGATTTCTGCCCGATGCCAGAACGGGTAATGAGGTTAATTGGGAACGTACAACAGTGTTATGAATGATAAAAAAAAGGTCGCCAGAGTTAATTGCGAGTGATTAATTAACGAGTTTTGTCGCTTTCATCTCTTCGAGCACATCTCTCACAATCAGTCGAATAACGTTTCTTTGTTCCTGACCTTTCGGATCAAACTGATGAACTATATGTTTTTTATACTGAAGAATAGAAATTAATTAATTTTGGATAACGTAGGATCGATTGCAGATTTGTGTCAATATAAATCGATATTAGTACATATCAATATTTTGTAATTTCTACATATTTTACTTTTATTTTTCTGTGTTTAAGAAAAATATTAGCCGTCAAATTTGTTCAAAATTTGTCACGGTTAAGGTGTCACCCTAATTTAACGGTACCTGTCAGGTATACGCTGGATCATTCAGGTAGAGCACGAGAACATCCGTGACAGGTAATAAATTCATAAAGCAATTGAACCGAGCTTACTAATTCCCCTGAAAGTTTCAAGATATTGAGCTGTAAATGAAAATGAAAATTTCTGGGAATAATTAACCATACCCATCGTGTTTATGGATCTATTGTTTCGTCATAACACGGTAAAGTTACTGAAAATTAAATTTAACGTTAACAGACGATTTTTAAATAAATTCAACAATTTCCTTAAAAAGATTTATCTAAATTTTTATCGTTTAAGGTTACACCCTTAGATTCACTTTCATTTACAATTTACCGAATAGATCTATCATCTTGATACAAATTTTTTTCCTTCATTTATAGAGTAAAACACACAAGCCTCGGCCGTACAATCTCTATCCTCGCAATATGCATCGCGATATACCGTTACGATGAGCTAAGTACACCTTTAAAGTACGCTCACGTAGGTAAACTTACGAGCTGGCTCTTTCATAGGAAGGGCCATAGTCCACGCACCTTTTGATATTCCCTTCTTTTCGTACCGGTTCAATGGAATAATAAAAACCCTCCGGCCATGTGGAACCCTTCTTTTTTCTATCAACTAACTTTCACGTCCGGCAGACGAAATGCACAGAAAGATTACACCGTTTATTTTTTAATATTACGATAACATAGAATTTATACAAGGTAATCGTACCCGACTTAATCGAATTTTTGGATATTATAAATTTGTGAAATATTTATTGACAAATTTTAATTTTAACCATTCTTTCGCAAAGAAAAAATTATGAAAATTTCCAGAGATTGGGTAGGTCATATTCAAGACAAAGTATGATCAATGATTTTATAAACTGCTGTTCGTAATTTGCAAAAGATTTAAAAAATCCCCCTATCGAGGGATCTGAAATTTTGCCGCAAATTATAAATAACAGAATCGTAAATTAAATTATTCAACCGTTAGATAATAGTAAAAAGAAAACGTAGCATTATTAGTTATGAACGCGGTTTGAATCAAAATATTAAAAAAAAAACAACACCAAAATGATTTAAGATGATTATTATACATTATTATTAATCACTCGAAACAAATGATTCTCGATCGTTTAATGGGTTATATATCTCGTTGGACGTAATTATCCTTGCGTATGCAGTTAAATCTCCCGCCTTTTATAAATAACGATCCGAGATGAAGCACAACGTTCGATGTTTCTAATCGGTTTAGGGATTCGGTAGCGCCGTAAATCGTTGTTAGAAGTGTCGTTTCAGCCGATAATTTAGCGACGTTAAAATATGAATAAATGAACTCGAGCGGACGCGTCACGCTCGCAACGAGGCGCGCCAGGCCGCGCAATTAATGGCCATTTGCTCTTTTACAGCCCATTAAATGTCAACTAGATTGCATTTTTTTCTCTTTATTTTTTTTTTTTACCTTTCTTTTTATATATTTATACACATACGTATCTTTCACTCGTCACGGATCCCTCGACGAGAATATCAGATTCTGCATAATTAGAGCCAGACTAACAAGCGTTACGTAACCGGCCGTTCGATACACGTTGTAGTAATAATTATTCAGATTTCCTCGTAGACGAGAGGTGTACTTTTAAATTGCAACACCAACTTGCTGACAATCGAAAGCTTTCCACGACGATATAAATCAACGCGAACGGTAAGTCTCGAACAGACTACTGTGTAAACTTTGTGCGTGTAAGTAACTATTTTCCATGCTACCATTTCCTAACAGAAGAGCAGGTTTTGTTACAAGCTGTAATATTTTTACTTATCTGTAATGTAATACTCCTCCTGTCCGAAAATATAGTGTATGTTTGAAAGAAAATCTTAAGAGTATCTAGAGTTTCGAAAGCAACTGGCAATAAATAACCTAAGTTGGAATTTGAAGACCAAAAATTATTTTTTTTTAAGAAAAATAAAATTGTCACCGCTATAACTTTAAAATGGAAAATTTTAACTCTTGATAACGTTTATATAACAATTATGTTGACAGTAGGGGGAAATTCCTATAAAATTCTTCATATAAATGTAGTGAGGTTCGATTCGCTGAAAAGTATACATGTTCGGAAGAAGCGTTCAACAAGGCTGAATCTCACTTTAACTAAATTTGGATCACACTACAATTATTTGTATTTAGTTATATTGTGATAATAAAATAAATTTAATATTTTTTTTATACTAAATTTTAGTTTTATTTGATCTTTTTCGCAAATGTATACTATATTTTCGGACACAGGGAGTATAATATAAATGTTTTCTTAGGACGTGTATGGTGCGTCCTCGATTGAGTAGAAACTAAAATAGCAAGGGACACATATGGTGCGTTATGGACCAAATTTCATAAATAGTACAAGACGCATAAGGTGCGTCGCCCATCACCTTGTATCGAAATGCTACCCGACGCAAACGGTGCATCTTCGATTTTATAAAATAGTATATTACGAGTCGAGTTTGTCGCACAGAAGTAAAATACTTTGCGCCCAAGTCCAAGAATCGGGCACTTTGCGCTCGCCAGCCAAATAGGCTTTAAAAAGCCCGACTTTTGCGCCCTCTGATTCAACAAATATCAACCCTTCGTAATCCCTCGCGATATCAATCTTTTCAGCCCGTTTCGCAATTTACATTATCGTTTCATTCCTCCGCCGACATTAGGTCCTCGCGATAACACGATCGATTTATACTCGATTTCCCAAGTAATTCAAACGTTCGTGCGGCTTATCTACGAAACGTGCCGCGTGCCTTTATGCATAGCCACACACTCGTACCCCGAAACAAGAGGCTCGCGAAGGGTAGGGCGTTGCATATAATTAGGTAGCAGCACGGATACCAGCCCAATAAAGTTTCCTCGCCCCGCGCCAACCCTCGGTCGTGTCGTAACGCTTAACGATTTCATTCATTCGCGACGAACAGAGAAAATGAACCTGTTCCGAGGTACGGTCGCGTCGTTGGCTGGCATGCGCCGCGAATGCAAATGCAAAAGCAAAGAGCGGGCCGACTTATGGGCGCGCTCGAAATGCCTGCATCGTAAATGCAGTATAAAACGCGCGAACACGTCCAACGAATGCGATATCTACGGCCCGTATCGACGCACTCTGATAACGTCCGAAACATTTCTGGACTCGTTTGTCATCGTTCTACTTGGCCTGTTCTATCCGAGAAAATTGATCGTCTTGCTTCCTCGCTATCCGGACTTCGCCTGGTCTTTTTTTTTTTTTCTTTTTCGTACCGATCGAGTGCGGTGGAATCTTGAGTGTTCGAACGTTCTGATATTTCAGATTTTATTCAGCTCTTTGATTGCGGCATGTTCCGGCAAAAAGTCGTGAAATATTATTTTCTTAAAATCGGGGAAAGAAAAATCGTAGTGAAAACTGAGTTAATTTTTATTTGAAATCTTACGATTCGAAGTTCCTAAAAATATAATAATATTTCGAAATTTCTGAGTTTTCAGAAAATATAGTATTCCGTTGTTTAATCTATAATGTTAGTTGGATATTTCGAGATTTTTAAGTTCTTAAAAATATTATATCTCTAACATATAATAACTCATAATAAAAATTTATTACGTCACTTCAGAAAGGTCAATTATATTTGCCTCCTGCGTTAGATATCTGTGAATATGTATATTTAATTTCAATTCGTAATTACCTAATTCCAAGTACCCATAATTGAAACTAAATTAATTATTACCTGGAAATAGTATTATTTCCGTAGCTGAATGGTTCATTCGAAGTAGGCGTACGATTTCAGAGAAAATATCTATACATGTATTTCTGTACGCACTTTGTGTTTCCCAATAGTTGAAATCTTGTGAATGAAATCGAAGGCGGGATTTAAACGTGGCTATATCGGTCGAAAACTAGTCGCAAGGTAAAACATGAAATACACGAAGGGAACACGATACTCGACGGGGTATCGAATAGAAAGGTGTTCGACAGCTTGAAATCGTACAGGTGAAAAATCGATTGGGAAAATGTTAAAATATTCAAAGAGACACGATAAGCACCCGGCAACCGGATGATTGATCGAACTCGAGCAATAAACAAAATACAAATTGAACCGACACGCGAGCTGAATTCGTATTTATCGACACGCGTGTAAGCATGATTTTTCAGTTTTCCCTTTCGTTTCTTTTTTTTTTTTTTACTTCAAGACGATAACAGAATCGCCAGAAACTGTTTCGATGATAAATTATTCAACGACTGTACTTGGTAATTTCATGGTGTTTTTAAACGTGAATCGAAAGCAAGCGTAAGTGAATTTTCCATATAAATTATCTCGTCGACATAAATCTTTCTGATATCGATGCGCGAGCTTCGAAACTAGTTGAACGATCGGAGATTCGATTAAAAACATTCATATTGATTCCCTCAATAGCATTCGTTTGATTGAGTTTTCAAACTGATAGAAATTTAATCTGTTTTACTCTTGTGCAAGCAATCGGTTCGGTGGATTTTTTGCGTTTTTATCTCATAAACTCTATAGATAATATTTTCGAACCAGAGGGCGCAAAAACCAGGCTTTTACTGTATATTTGGCGAGCGCAAAGTACTTTGCGCCCTAGGGCACTTTGCGCTCGCCAAATAGGCATTAAAAGCCCGATTTTTTGCGCCCTCTGGTTAATAAAAAGTAGTGACTCTCACCCATTTTGCGCCTTTGGCTGAAAATTATACTATTCTCTGTTTAAGAATCTAATCTCGAAATTAGTCACGAAGTTAGTCCCAACGTCCATTGATCTGTGGGTTAAAACTGACGAAATCACGAAGAAAAACATACAAATAATTCAATCTTCCCCAAAATAAACCCGCCAAAAGCGACTCATTTCCTTCGACGCGAAAAAAGAGGAAAGAAAATCCATTAACCCAGACCACTTTTCTCCCATTCACAAAACGAAATAAATACAACTTCGTTTCCCATCCTCTCGTCTAAAAAGAATATCCTCCCCTTTCCGACCACTCGAGCAGAGGGGGGGGGGATGCTCATCCCCCTTCATAATCTTTCATCTCGTAGCGAGGATAAAAGACGAAAAAGAAACAAGAGGTGAGCATTCTTTCTTGAAAAATAATACGAAGACACGAAAAGCCGAAAATAGCGATCGCGATGAAAGAGGGAAGAGCACGGTTGGAATTCGAGGATAGCCAAAGGCGAGGAGGATCGGCGAAAACGCGTGCGCGGAGGAGAGCGTACGCGCGCGCCGCGCCGCGCCGAGCGAAACTGACCGGGCTGCTACTCGGCAGAAAATCTTGTGAATGAGTCGCTTCTCCATTCACTTTTAAATGAACTCGTTGGGGCACGCGCTCGCTACTTCGCGCCAATTTTACCCCCTGCTGCACGCAATCGAGCGTACCTCGCGCGGATAACGATCGTGTACCGATTGCTACCGGTCGATCGGAAATCTTTACTTTTCAGATGAACACTACCAGCGACTCCGTTATCGGTGGCAATTGGTACTAGATAATTATCGTCTGTTGCAAAACGCAGTGCCTGTTTCAATTTAAAATCGGTAGATTTGAGTTTTTTATTATTCTGTATTACACGAGGAATAATTTTAATTCGCTGAACTTTAAATTTGTGAAAAATCATGACAATTTTACCCGTTACTGTACACGAATAATGCCTCTATTCGTTAGATAATTATTAAGAATTGAAAATATTCACTTAGGAATCATGGCTACCGAGAATCGTGTTATCGATGATAATTAGAACACCGTTGCATGAAAAATAATTTCAATTTGATAGATTGAAAGTTTGAATACCGCCTTTACACGTAAATAGATTGAAATGGACCTTTGATCAGCCAACAATGAAAATTAACATTTGAAGGGAAGCGCGTGTAAGGGGTAATAATTATAATTCTGAGAATGGTAGGTTTTCGTCGGATTACAAGCACAATGGAGAGAAAGCGGAAGAGATTAATGGAAACGGAGAGTGAAAATTCCAACAAATAGCGAATATACATTAGAAGAAAACGAGGCGCCGCGCCGGATGGACAAGATGGTTACGAAGATAGATATACATCGGGAGATAGATAGAGAGAGAGAGAGAGAGAGAAAGAGAGACGGGGTCATTTGCATATTATGTCTTGATACACAGGTTCCGGGAATGCAAATAAGGCGGTTAAGAAAACTGGTAGGCAACCGAGCGCGCGCGTAAACAATGGCGATGAAAATATTTGCGCGACAACCGGGGAAAGTTGGTACGGGGAAACTTGGTAACAAGCTGACGAATCTGAACAGCGATTTAATGATAGGAAATTTTCTTCAAATCAGAATGGTACATTTCGAATTCCAACCTAATATTATTAACATTCAAACAGGAAGTTAGAACGTGCCAAAATTCCTATGCGTTGAAATTGACGCTTTAAAATCTCAAATATTCGAATACTAGCTTAACTTAAATTAAAAATTATTAGAAATTATTTTCCACTGTTTTGCTGGAATTGTATAAAAATCTACGGAAGACGTGTAAAAATTCATGTGCGTTGGAATTCGAGCTTTTAAATCTCGAATATTAGAATACTAGCATAACTTAAATTAGAAATTATTTTCGACTGTTTCGCTGGAATTTTATCAAAATCTACGGTAAACTCGTTAGAATTTCGTATGCGTTGGAATTCGAGCTCTTAAATCTCGAATATTCCCAATTTTGAAATTCTAAACTTTGAGTAAAGAACATTCAAACACATCCTGATCGGAGTAGGTATCAAAGATACGAGTAAAATGACCGCACGATCATGATTATTCATAGCGGGTAAACTGGAGGTCGTGGAGGTTCCGAGTTTCACGAGGGGAAAACGGTTTCGAAAGGCGTTGCAAGGGTGGCCGATTATCGTCAAAGTGCATCTGGTAAGTGCATCTAAAGTCCCATCGAACTATCCGGCAGGTATCTCCCGCGGGTATATGCTGGTTTCGCGTTTCTACCGGTTGCATTCAATCTCATCGCGATCAAACATCCTATGACTTGGAGCTTTGTGTCTTCTCTTGATCCCGTTCTTTTCAATCTTGATCTTTCTATTCGCGCTTACGTGGTAGCTAGCGGCTACCGACCAACCTCCTATTGCCGATTCGATCGTTCAATGGAATTATCTTCGGGTAATAGATATATAAAATCAACGTGGTAATCGAATGTGTACATTTGAACGTAAGGTGTGTTCGAATATCGATTTCTTTGGGGATAAAGTTGACGGATGTGCTCGTTTTGTAACGAAGACGAGCGACAGGGTATTTGAGAGTAAAAGTTATTCGAGAAACTGTCTGTCCTGATTTCTAACTCCTAACTACGGTAATTGCGTATAGCAAATTTTGAACAAAAGCATCCTATTGAAAGTTAGTAAAATTTGTACTTGGCAACTGTCGGAAATTAGCAATTAAGAATTAGTATTAAGCTTACTAAGCTTACTAAAATTCAATCGCAAAGATCAAAGTATGATGAAAAAAATATAGGAGACGATAATCGATTACCACCGTCACGTATTCAATTATCAAATTAATATTAATCAACCAGCTCGTTAAATTAAATTACACTAAACAGGCAATATGCAACAGAGTAATTTGCAAAGCAAAGTACTAATGATTCCAACGTGAGTAACATACGCATCTCTGCGACTGTAAATATATACAAGCATCGTTTCGCGTGAGATTTATTTGTTCCTAAGACACGCAACACGTTAACCGCGGTAATCGGCCCTCATTTGCTTTTTAAGCGTGTTTTCAAACACGCTGAGGACAGATGAGTCAGCGTCGCGCACCGAGAAAATTTATTAAGACATGTAAGGTAAAAACAGCTTAAAAATAGACGTCAATAACAATCCACTCCGAGATGCACAGATATCCTTTAATAGGTCGACAAAATGTTAATCGAGTCAATTTTCCTTTTTTTTTCTTCTCTGTTTCACGAGTAAGATCGTACACAGTTTTTTTTCTTTTCGCAAATGAGAGACCCACAATTCGTGTTTAATTCCAAATAAAATGCTAATGAAGCTTTTTTGCGAATAAAAGTTATATTTAAATATTTAATCCTCCGTCGGCGGATCATTGAAATGGCGAGAATTTAAATTTAGTCTCAGACTTTATTGAATTTTTAAATATTTCTTGCAGTATTATTTCACCAGTATTCCAAGGTTTTACATTTTAAAGTTCGGACATTCAATTCTTATTTTTGAGTCACGATTCTAAATACGCAAAATATTATAAAAATAAGTATTTTATCGTCGAAGGTTACAAACAATTGATACGACGTTTTTCTTTTTTTTTTTTTTTTTCATTTCTGAATATTATCAATTAGGATATTAAACTCTCGAAGTTAATCTTCCGTGTTCTGATAATTCCAGATATGATAAACAATAAACGAGAGACATTTCTCTTTAACTTTTATCTAAATTTATACATACTTATTCCTTTTGGCTAAAAATTCAATTCTTTCCCTTTAATTATTATCAGAAATTAAAGAAAAAAAGGTATCTCCAAAATTGATAAGGTCAAAGGTGATAATTCTGCAACTCCAATTTGAATAATTAAGTGATAAAACCAAAATAAAATGTTAAGCAAAGATTATGCCCGTCGTTATTGAATAATTGTGCAAATATTCGATCGTTCAAAAAATGAAAAGCTTAAAGTGAAAAAGAAAGGACCACCAATGTATCGTTCATTATTCGTCATCTGAAAATTACCGTAGTGCTAATTTAAACAGCACACGACCCATTGTTTGGCGGGTAATCATGTATAAATACACGGCAAATATTTACCGCGTTGAATCGATAAAAACTTGGTTCGACAGTGACATCTTTGAACCATCCTGCCTTTTCTATACATATACGACAGCGTTAAACGTTTCACGTGTTTGCCAGACGTCACATCGTTATTTATCGCATATTCCTTTCTTTTTTCTTAATGTTACGAGATAAACCGGAATCGTTGGCTGAATAATTGGTGGACTCGATGAAACAATTCTTGGTTCTATCAAAAACACGATAATGACCGCATTTTTTAAATTAGCTGGTTTAAATGTAACCAAAGTCGAAATTACATCATTCCAGAGACGGATATAAGGGTAATTTGTTGGAACGATGAGGGTACATTGTAACTCAAACAAATCTAATTCTAACCTAACATTTGTGGGGTGGTTAAACGTTTCACACGGGCTGTTGTATCTAGCCCGATCAAGATTCACCGAATTGGGAAAAATACTATGTCCAAATTAAACATAAATGTTTACAGAATTGTGTCGAGAACTATTTCCCAAAAACTTATATTTTCGTATTTGTAATAATGAAACTAAACGATATTACATTTGCGTAAAACTAGTACAATACATGATTGTACAAGAGAAATTTTCATACGCACCAAATGTAACAGCATGGACGTAGACAATAAGATGACAAATATTTCAAATAACGCAGTGTTCTTGTCGGGAATAATTTTTAATTGTAGAGAGTTTCATTATTAAATCGAGAAAAAGATTATTCGTTGTTGTTTTGGATTACAATGTATTACATTATTCTATGTAGATAATGTATAGAAGCGAAACATGTTCGATTCAAAAAGTGTAACGCGTCAGTAGCTACGGTCTCACGGAGCGAACCACTTATTTCACTTCGAACGTCAACCGTCATCGTTATCGTAAATACGAAAGTTCAGCGAATAACAAAACATCAAAACGTAATATGACTCAGTAAATGACATCAATTAGCCTGCGATTATATGCTGTCGTTCAATATAACCATCAATCGCAAGAATCTCTGGACAATCGAACGACGCGAATTCGAATAATTTTGTTTTGCCGCCATTATGCCAGTTCAACGGAGCGAACTACGGTCGCGCGAGATTTTCGTTGACACGAATCGGTTTCACTTACCTTTTGTCAGCTGTGTCCACGAGTGAAACCGTCCTCACGTATCCCTGGCAAGCACACACGACGGCGAGTCTCGCATCGACGAACGATTTAATAAAAAAAATCGTCTCGATTCCTCGCGCACGAAATACCGCCTCTTTTACATCGGGCGACGTGAAGTTCGACTTTCGCGTGTTACACGATCGATTCACCGCATTTGCGACTGACAGTTCTCACTTCGATGTCTCCGACGAGTGTAACGCGACGCAGTAACTCGATGACACGAGTCCAACGATTAGTACCTGTTCTTTTCCGGTAACGAATTATTATGCAGTAGCGTTTTGTCAGGTCGGCCAGTCTCTGTTTTCAATTTACACGATACACTTCACGCGTTCGGGGGTGCACTGGTATACCCCATACTCACGATTCGCGGACCAAACAGAGACTGAAGCGCCTAGCTACTGTCCACCCGTATAAATGCTTCGCCGCAGCGTGAATGTAGTCGTTGGTTCTCGCTGGGAGGGAACTGCGATATCTCGACTTCACACCAGACGTCACCACCGTACAAATCAGTTGATTCTCCCAATGGAGTCTATTTGATAGTGGATTTGAGAAAATATGACGATTAATAAATTAATAACCAATAACGTCTGACCAATTTGAAATATATTCCAATTGTATGAAATATAAATGATTAATTCTAATTACGTACAAGGTTTTTAAAACACAAAAGCACAATTCACGTAACAAGTATTAAATTCATATAGAAACAAATATAGACACCTCATATTATTATCAAGCATTTAATTAAATTTGATAAAAATATTGTGCAAGCTTCGATTTATATACTTTTCAAATCTATATTGGCGCGCGTTTCAAAATTACACCATCAGCGTCATCTGACGGCAAATTGCAAAATTAACGAAACAGAAAATCACGTTTTTTGGCTAAACCCGTGATTATTTGACTTTGTTGGAATAAACAGAATCTTACACGATCACGATACAATCCGAATAATGGCACTAAAATTCGGTAAACGCGTGGAATTCGATAATTAACAAAGTTACACGCCACTGACCCTAAAACACTATAACCGCCTAACAGTAAATTACCGGAACTGAATCTTGTTTATTTCTCTCTAAAATAATTGATTTTAACCACATTTTAAAGCTAGTAAAACGATCTATTAAACCTTATTTACCATATCAAAGTAATAAAGATGAAGAAATTTAAGAAAGTGCCTACCTCCACCATCTAGCCGCGAACTACTAAACTTTTGACCATAATTTAAAATGTCACCGCTACGTGGCACTGACAACACTGTTTTCAGAACACTTACCGTGAAAATGACAGCGTTATAATGTTGATAAAATATATCTCACGTTATCTTTATTAAATTCAACACGCTAACAATAAGTGCATTGTACTGTCATTTACATAATACCATACAGTTTGCATTAATTCATTACCATTAGCTAGACGTTAACAAATCGTTATTCTTAAACAATAAATTATCGATTTTTCGATATACTTCCAACAATATTGAATATTATCCGCCAGGAACGAATATCCAGTATCAATTAAGGTAAATAAAAATGCACCAGGGTGCCCCGTATGAAAAACTTGATCGATTTACATAATCCTTATCGAGTTAATATCTTAATCGCCGAATTAAGAGTCGTCCTTCCTTCGGCTACACGTGAAAGCATAATTATCAAGGTCAGTGTACTTATACACTCTTCGGTACAAAAAAGAAAATCGTGTTCTCGTTCGAACAAGCAGGTGCAGCTTATGGGGTGAAGTTCTGGGGAATCGCTATGGAAACACATGCGTCGCTTTGACGTATATCGAACGAACTTTGCCGTATAACTGGACTGACATCGAACGAAATAACTCGTACGTCAATGAGCAAAAACAATCAGGATAATTTTGAAGAAGGGAATAATGCGTCAAAGAAGAAGATGGCTTTCGTCGAGAGGGATTTGTATTTAAAGCCATTGTTGAGACTGAAGCAACAGGAAAACGTTCTTCAGAAAGGACTCGCGTCTGCGATCGAAAATATAAAATTAGATTCGAATTTGTGGCGGGATGTGGTTCACGAGTACAAAGAAACGACAGCGAAAAGGTATTTTTTCAATTAAACATTTTGACGTAAGTTATTTATCTTCTTTAAAATATTCTACAAAGCTTCACAATTTTTCTTTTCGATGACTTCAAATGATAAAGAAATAAATTCTATATTTTCTTACTTATCAGGGAGAATTTTTTCAACGATTTGTACAAACATATGGAGAGTATTACTACAGACATGGAGTCCGTCAAGCTTGCCGCGAGACATCCGGAAAAATTAGAAAATTTAGGTAAATGATTGATAATTTTTTTGGTATATTAATTGTAATATCGTTCGTGGTATGAAAGCAACACGTCTGCCCATGTTTATGTTTAGATGTAAATACGTACAAACTAAAATTGATCAAACTTTCGCAAAAAATGCAGGATTTGAAGAAATCTTGCAACGTGCAGCCTTTGCAAGAAGAGCAGGCTATTCTGGAGGCTGAATTACGCGAATTTCAGCCAAATCTGCAAAAATATGAAAATGTACAAAAGAACATGACATCTGTGTCTATATTGGTTCCGAATAAAACAGAAAATAAAAAAGAAAATCCAGATTACAAGGACGTTCATGATTTTCATGCACTGGTTGCACTAACAGGTATCAAAATCTAACGATATAATTTATTTAACGATTACCGGACGCATTATAAGCGTAGTGTTCGAACCAAAATAACAAATTTCAAGCAGACGTTTTTCAACAGGGCACACAGGAAACTGGAGCATGGAGGATCATTTATTTTTTCTAAAAATGAGAAAGAAATGCGAAAACGTTCCAACTTTGGTCGCTGCTGTTCAAAAGAAATATCCAGATTTGTCGGTGGAAAGTATAGTGAACCACGAATCGTGGTACAAACAATACGAACATTTGCGGGACAAGCAGAAAGTAGCGGTGAAAGAATGGCGGGAGCGGAAAGAGCGAGAGAAAATGAGAAGCATCGAACAATTGGATACAAGTACGGATTTTTACAAATTGGAGAACGTCTCGAACGAGACGGACAAAGAAAAGGGGATCGCTGTATCGAGAAACGTGAAAAGTTGTCCGACGGAAATGAGAAGGACGAACGGAAGCGCCGATTCGAACACCAGCGAGAAGAAAGAGTTGATCAAAAGATGGAGGATCGAGAAGGAGAGCAAACGTTCGATGGACGAGGAACAATTAAGAATGCGGATGAAATGGAAAAGAGAAATGGAAGAAAATAAGAAACAGAAGCGACGAGAGAAGATTCAGGAAGCATTGGAGGAGTACAGAAGGAAAAAGTTTGAGGAAGATGCGCTGAAAGGGTTGAACGAACACTCGAGAGAGAAGTGTAAATACGATTCAACGTTAATTAAAGCGTTCAGGTATATAAAAAGAAAAACATCTGGTATCTCGTTGGATACAATGTTAGTTTAGATTGAAAAATGACTGCTATATTTGCAGGAAACAGGATGAAGAATTCACGAAGAAAAGAAGAGACCTGATCGAGCGTTCAAAGAAGCCGAGCAAAAGTGAAACAATTGGTATAAAAAGGATGGAACTGGTCGATGCAAGAAGTTATTCTACGTTATTAGACACCACGAAGGTTTGGAGGGAAAAGTGTAAGGCTGTAAGCTGGACGAACGGTAGCAACGATTACCATTACATCAAAGACGTACCAAGGACGTAAGATAACATCGTGTAATATATTAAATCATTGTTTATTTATTTACACATGGATGGTATTACAGATGTGTCCGATGGAGGAACGAAGAGTCGGAGGATTTAAAAATCTAAACGCGTGTTAAGCTTACAAATCGAACGAACGTGAAAGTAAATCGATCACAACATACATAATAATTATGCTTAATTTACGGTAATAATCTGGTAACTAATGCGACTCTGAGAAACACACAAACGTACTTCAAACAAGAATCGCGTAGCCGATACGATTAAAATATTACTTAAGAAGAAGAAAAATAATAAAACAAGTGTATACGACATAAATTAAGAGCTAAGTATAATATTATCGTCCCGAACGAGTGGAATCGAAAGGATAATTAAACAGTAATCGCAAGTAAACCGATAATGATATGTTTCTTGCTACTCCTCCTGCTAACTTCTATTTTTATATCTCTAATAAATTAAACAGCCGCGAAAACGATGAACCTATAACAATACTAACGATATTATTACAGGTTTCTGAATAAACCTAGCGTGTCACAAATGTATTTACAGTGGCTTGTACTTACTTCGTGTTCGAAGCCCTCTCCGAAGTTCTTCAGAGTCGCTTCAACGCTACAGACGAACTCGAGAGACGTTTACTCTTTCTTTTTCGTTTTCTAATCTGGTTTTGTACTTCGTTTCCAAAGCAGCGTATCAAATATTTTCTACATATATTTTTTAATTAACAGTCTTCCAGAGTGATCAACGGGGACGGCGTGTCGATCGGAAACAAATGAAACAAGAAGAAAAGTGAAGCCGAGTCCGTTCTCTCTAACGGAGTCGTTGTTTCACCCTCCACCCTGACTCCTCCGCCCCCACCAACGAAAAAATTCATTTTTATTGTTATTATTATTATTATTATTTACAGTTGCTAACAAGCAGGCCTCCTACTCGAGAATCTTGGAATTCGATAAAAATTCTTACGTCGACCGATGGAGAAACTCGCAGGGCTCAAAAGACAACAGTTTTGAATTCATCCCTGAAGAACGCGACCTCAGCACAACACGACGCAACTTTCTCGACGCATCTGAATGAAAACAATCGATTACAAACAATCACGATTCACGGAAACGTGATGGGAAATAAAAAAAAAAAAGAAAAGAACACGGTGTGAAGGGCAAGAGGAAAATGAACGAAACCGGTTGATACATACTTATGTTTATTTTTTTTTTTTTTTCTTTACGAACGTACCGGCTGCTTTTTTTTTCTTCAGACGATGTACATAATAAGTTATGAGTAAAAAAAAAAAGGACGAGCGTTGGCATTATCCAGGACGGTCTGAAAAAGGTGGATCGTTTTAATCGATTCTCACCCTCGTGTTTCCTGAGCCTGTCTCGACTTCAACGACGAACAAGAAGAAAGTAAAACGAACTAAAACTATCAAGGAAGAAAGGCGAGGAATAACGTGAACGAAACGAAAGGATGAAAAACGTATTATGATTTTTGTCTTTTCGTTCCACCCTCCCGGCCCCTGATTCCCCCCCCCCCCCCCCCCCCGAAATAAACCCTCAGTCGTGGATAACACCAATTCTCAACGATTTTACTCAAATATATAATATATACTTTCTATTGAACCTTCTGTTCGTTAATTCGATATTCCTTTTTTGTAGCTTTTCTTCCATTCTATCTGTCCTTTGTCTCGTTAGATTAGCAAATACAAAAACATAGGTGATACAATATATCTATGTATATATATATTTATATATATATATATATAATATTATAATACAAATGTGCCTCGTACTGTGCTGAGTACGAACGATCGAGGAGGATCGACAGGTGTCCTCTGTAATTATTTCTTTTTTTTTTCTTTTCTTTTTCGATTTATCTTTGCATCGTTTTATTGTGAACCATACCTCCTTTCTCTTTTTCACTCGCATTCGTCGCGAAACAACGCTTAAACGAATTTTATTTAATCGCTATGTAAAACGCCTATTTAAGATCGCGCGTCTCCCCCCCCCTCCCCGCCCCTTGTCCATTAGTTCTCGAGCTATGCATACATATACATATACACACCATTATATATGTATACACGCAACATAAGAAATTATAACCGTTTAGAATTTTACAATGTTACATCTCTTCTTTTATATAATTTTTTTTTCTTTTTTTTTTTTTACTTTTCTCTCGCTTGTTTCCTAGAAGTTGTTTATTACAACGAACGATAAAAGTGTCTTTGCGAAAGAGCATTGTCTCTTGTGTATTTTTTTTTTCTTTTCACTTTCCTTCTTCTTTAACACTTAAATCTCTCGCATCCATCGCTTCTCAGTTACACTCATTCTTACGACACTGCCAGACAATTCCTTTCGACTCTTTGTAAACCAGTTCATATTTTTCTTTTCTTTTTTTTTTATGTGTGTGTGTGTTTGTTTCCTCTTTTATGATAACTATGTACACGCGAACATTTTGTACAGTTGCAAAGATCTCCTAGATTTTTCTGTTATATTTTTAGACGTTTCAGCCCCCGATAACGGTGTCTCACTCTCAGCCTATTCTTCCTTCCGGTTTCGCACCCTCCTCTCTCCGTCGCGTGTGAGCGCAACAGGTGGTCCAACATCATCCCTCCCCGATTCACATTTTTCTTCTTTTTTATTTCACAGGGATTGTCGGGATCCATCGAATAGTCCGCGACGTTCGACTCGTGGAAAGAGGGTGACACGCGTTCCTCTTTTTTCTTTTCTTTTTTTTTATTACGCTCGACAGCGTAAGTTCGAGCGTGACTCTCCCTCTTTATTCTTTCTACTAACATTGCACGGTTTAATAAAAAGTGAATAAATCAGATTCGAGATTCTGGATCGCGAGTTGTTTCCTTTTGTGATTAATTGTGTCTCTCTCTCTCTCTCTCTCTCTGTTTCAGGTAAGTGATTCGAAAGGGTGATTCGTGAAAGGTTCGACGAATAATTTTTGCTGCTTTTTATTTAGGGTGTTTGTTTGATAAGTTTCTTCGTTTTCGAGCAAGAAATGAGCGCGAACGTTGGATCGACTAATAAATATTACGGGTTAGAAACATGGAACCGGGTTTTTAATTAAAAGAAATCATTCTTTTGTGGAAAATATTTATGTTAATTAAAACGGTAAGTCGAGCAATCGTTAAGAATAAAATGAATAAACGCTTTTCATAAACTTCTCAACACTTTGAAGGCGGTGTACTTCGTGGAATCAAACGTTTCCTGTAATTTTGTCAAAAACATAGTAATAAAAGAAAAACTATTGGCGTGAAAAATTACTTGAAAATGTCATGGATATCTGACAACGGCCATCGAAGCGTTAACACATGAATACACAAATTAAACAGATTAATCTTTTATTATATGATTACATAAACGAAAGAGGAGACATATATGTAATAACAAAATATCAACGTAATCCTACGATTGTAAATAGAAAATAATGTTCATCGAAATGAAATTATCAAAATTATAGTTAATCAAATATAATTTCAGATAAAATGGTTCCATGTTCTATTCCGATGGTGTGTTTTAAACGAAGAAATGAAAAAGAAATAAAAACTTGCTAGGACAATCATTTTCGCGCGCATTTCTTGCGAAATTTTTAATTAAACGCTAATCGAATAAATTCCAATAATTCTTTTTTACTGCCAGATTTATTGATGAGATATAGAAGATGAATGTACATCTGAGCCCCAATTAAGTGCTACTTGTTTAATCATCTTTAAATCGAGATTTAAAACGAAATAAGCGTATCACCTAATAATATAGACATTATAGACCTTTGCTTGCCTCTGTTGATCAACGTTGCGTGGATCGATTCGTTCAATCGCAACATTATTCTATCCATCGTTCGAACGAAGAAAGAAAACCGAAAATTAAAAGAAAAAACGAACCGAAACGTGTGTAAATGCAGAATCGCGTAGTAACCAGAAGAATGGAACGATCCGTAAGATGACGTTTACGCAGGACGAAAGAAAAGTAGAAACCAACGTTTCGCGTGTCGTCGTCGCACGAACACTTCCGATCGACGATCATCAAACAACGAAACCAATTCGTTTCCTACGCGTTACAATTATTCTTTATATCTAACGACCAGCGATTAGTATTCATTCAACTCGTTCTATCATTTCTTGCTTGAGATTTCTGTCCTTTAAACAATTCCGTTGATTAAAGCAAGTCTATCAACCCTTTCTTTTTTGTTCGTTTGTATATTAAATTACTTCGAGAGAAGCAATTTTGTTAACCAAATTTTACTTGCAACGTTGTGTCTTTGCGACAACTATTTTTATACTTAATTGTAGTTTGAAAATTTCGTACGGCTTCGTGGTGATTCGCAACAGGTATTTCTACATTCGTTATAATTGCCGTTTAAAAATGTTCAAAATTGCCATTTACAAACAAAATATTAACTACAGCCGTCTTTAGTAGCGAAAGGGCTGATACCCGCATCAATCGTCCACGGAACAGCCTTGAATCGCTCGCAAATATTTCGTCGACAGTCTACTCACTTTTTTTTTCTTTTTTTTTTGTTATAAACGTATAAAAAAGACGAGTTATCGCTCGATGGAAAACACCTGCACCTGTCTCTTTGATTTTACAGTATTACTTGCAAACGATCACAGCTGCTCGGTTCTGGACGATCGAGTCCCTAAAAAAAAATAAAAAAACGAAAGATATGAATTTTGTCACGAAGGAAACGAAAAGGTTATCAGAAGAATCACTCTCGTTTTCTATGCCCGATGTTTCTACCTTGTTTTTTTGTTCCTCTTTCATCCCTCAACATCCTCACTCCGTCCTCCTCTCGCTCGTTTCGTTTCTTTCCCGTCGAGATTTAAGTTACTACAATTATATTCTTTTTTTTCTTCTTTCGTTTCTTATCATTTTTCATCGTTCCGTCATTTTTGTTGTTGCTGTGATTCGTTTTACTCCTAAGCTTGTATAAAAACGATAGTTTCTTTTTTTCTTTCTTTTTCTTTTTTTTTTTCCAATACACCAAAGACGAGTGCGTAAAGCAAACTATATTGGGACAACATGAATTCTGAATAAATACTTAATATTACAACAAAATCTTAAGTATTCTTCGATAATGTCACCGCTATATAGTTTGTAAGAAAATAAGATACTTTACTTGAAATTTGTATGTACAGATATTACAAACAACGTTTCATAATGCATAGGCAAATGTGTTTTCTTCTTCTTCTTTTTTATTTCTTTATTTTATTATTGTTTGTTTGTTTCTTTACTTCCTTTACTACACACATCTTTTCTTATTTATACATGCTGTGGAGCAAGTCTAACGGATCCGTCCTCCTCTCTTTTTCATGTATGTCATCCCTTCTCTTTATATTTCCCTCTCCCTTCTCACTGTTTCGTTGGTATTTCGTTCTTGTCCATTTTTTTTTACTCTTCCCTTGCTCTCGTTCTATTTTTGGTTACCTCTCTCTCTCTCGTCGGTTTTCTTTTTTATTTTTCAACGGCTCCACTCTCTTCACGCGTCTTTCCGAGAAAAGAAAACTAAACGCTTTGTTGTTACCGTTCGATAATATTTACAGGAAACAGCTTTTTCCCGCCCCGAAACGTCAACTCGATCTCGTACTCTCTCAGACTGTCGACGCAACAGGAACTTGGCTCGACGCGTTCTCCGTTCGAATTTCCCTCGAGATCATCGACGCCGAACGAGAAATCGCGTTTCGTGATCGCGCTAACAAACCAAAAAGAAACAAGGAAACGGAACAACGGAATCGAAGATCGTACAACGCAGGTTGCGGTTCTCCAATCGAACCAAGTTCCATTCCTCGATGGAGAAATGATTTTTACACGCTTATCCACCGCGTGACCTAGCCAACAAGATAAACCTATGATCGTTAATTAGAATTCTTTCGCTTCTCACACCTGACCATCTCGCTCTTTCGCTCTTCGTACCCCCCATCTCGATCCCCCTTTCATCGAGTCGACTCGCAGACACGACGCACACATTCCTACGGAGCACCACCGTCCTCTGTACAATTAAGTTTCGCTCGTGTTTCTAGTTTCACTTCCGGTTGTGCCACGACAGGGTGCATCGCGATCGCAGAATCGTCCAGCACCGTCTCAACCTCGGCCACGTGTGTCCCCTGCGAGGGTGCGATTTACAAAGAAAATGTACCAGTCACGCGCAGGCTCGCTGGCGACACGCATACACACACCTCACCCACCCGCACAGCGTATGTCTGTATGTATATGTACACAGGATGCGGACACACCACCGCACTCACACTAGAAAGTCAGGGTCACTGTAGTCCTCGCCGCTCTCGCTGCTGTCGCTGATTCTTCTCCTCTTCTTCTTCTTGTGTTTCCTCACCTTTTCCGTTTTGTGCGCGCGGTGCTTACGGTGCTCCTTACCGCTGTCTGAATGCGCGTGTATCGTCAGCTTGGGAACGCGCGGCGACGCCATCTGGCCGGTGGCGGTCGCGTTCATGGGTGGCGCGTGGACAGCCATCGAGACGGGAGGCACAGGGGGCACGGGGCCCGGAGGGCCAGCCATCGAGTTCACCGAATTGTTCGGATGCTCGATCGTCGAGTTCATGTTCGTCTGGTACTGATTCGTAACCGGATTGTTGCTCGCCACGGCACCGTCCGTCAGCTTGCCGTCTACTTCGGTATTAGCCAGCTTCGAACCGGCATTTTCTAAGCTGTGATGCTTGCCGCTCGTGTCCGCCTCGTTGCCGTCCTCCTCCTGCTCCTCCAGATCGAACTTCAGCATCAGTTGCTTGAAGTCCAGATATTCCTTCACCAGCTTCCTTCTGCCCTCGGCGTCGAGCTCCGCGTTGTTCACGCCTTCGTTCAGTCTCTGCAAGGTGGCCTTTGGTTTGAACATCAGGTTACTCTTGCGATTCACCGTCTTTTCGTACACCTTCGCAGCCTCCGTCGGCGAGTACTGGCCGATCTTTTGGTCGGAGAAACCGTACAGATCCTTCAGGTGTTGCCTGAGCGTGAGCAACAACAGGAAACCTTGGCTGGCGGTGATGTACTCTGTTAGTAAGGTCGTGTCGTTCGGTAACCTAGCCAGCAACGATTCCTCGTCTTCCTCGTCGTCTTCTTCGTCCTCCAAAGCAGACAACAGCTGCTCGGGCCGAGGCTGTCCATCCGGCCCTATCGACGCCTGGCTCTGATGCTGCTGCTGCTGCTGCTGGTATTGTTGCTGGTGGTGATACTGCTGTTGGATGGACGCTGAATGACTGCCACCTTCCTTCGGTAACAGCGCGTCCTTGAACGACTGTAACAGATTCATGCCAGACATCGAGATGATAATGTCGATGTGATGAATGATGAACAGTGGCTCGTCTTGCACTTGATATGTAAAGTAAGCGAGATTGTCGGCCAAGTACAGCATCTGGGATAAGCTCGTTTTGGCGGACTCGTCGAACTGCTTCAGAAACGAGAGAACGATGGCCCTCCTTTGCTGCTTCGTGTTCCTCAGGATCGTGTACAGGAAACCGTTCAACGCGCCTGGAAACTCTCCTTCCTTCACCCGCATACCCCTCACTGTCATGTCGTTCTGCAGAATCTTCTGCAGCCGGTAGCTCAGCCTGATGCCCAGCTGAGACTTCATGTGAATGAAGCCAGGATATTTCTTTTCGATGTCCTGCAACTGCTTGTCGGCGCTATGACTAACAGCTTTCTCGCAATCCGTGCTCATACAAATTAGATAAGGGACTATTTGAACAGGATGAACCAAACCTTGGGCCAGGATCAGCTGGATAACCTTCAGGGCTGCGTGTCGCACGCTTACGTTCGCGTGCAGGAAAGACTCGAGGATCTCCTTCACGTACAATTGGATAACTGTACTCGCCATACCCGAGGAGACGTCACCCATCTCCTTCAGATTCTCCTGCTTCGACATCTTCGCCCATTCCATGTCCTGCTTGATCATCCTCTTGTCCTCTTCCTGCAGATACACCTCGATGTTGTTCAGCACCTGGATCCTCATGTGTACCAGAGCGTTCTCCGAGGTGAGCAGATGATGGTACAGTTCTTTCAGCTCTGGTAACAACATGAATTCGTAATGTCGTATACACAAGGAACCAATGGCGGACAGCGTAAAATGTCGAATGTCGTCGTTGTCCAGATGCACGAAGTAGTTCAGGGTCTCGAACACCTGATCCTTGATGTTCTCCGCCAGCCCCTCGATTACCTCCGGATCGGTGAAGTTGAAGTGCCGCAGCAGCAAGCCGACTGTGAACAACGCCCTTCTAACAAAAGGTCTGTACTTTAATAGCATAGGATTCGTGGGATCTTTCTCGTAAAACGATTTGTACTCGGTCAAATGTCCGTAATATTTCTTAAAGCAGTCTCGAATTAACTTAAAATTCCGGGTCACGTTGTTAACTATGGAACCTAAACAGGACAAACAGCTGGCTACCACCGATCGGTCGTGTTGCAATATCAGCTTCACCGAATCCTCTTCCAGCTGTGCTAAAAAAGTCTCGCTAGGATGTTCCATCAACGGCACGACCAGCTCGAGGGTGTGCGCCACGCTGCTGATTATCTGATAGTCGCCCTGCGTTTGACACTTTAAACTTAGGTAAGGCTGTAACGTGATCGCGTGATTGACTAGCAGTTGCGGTCGTATTTTCGCGAATAGATACAAGGTTGTCAAGCAAGCGACCAATCTCTGCGAAGACCCTTTCTTCTCCGACTTCTCCGACTCTTCCAGATTGGTCTCCTCTAATCGCAGCACGTTCTCGATCAAGCAGTCCACGATTTGCTTGCACGCCGTCAACAACGCCTTAGGAGGCTCGGTTAACATCTTTGTACTATCTTCTTTATCCTCTTTCGGCTTGAACAAACTAACCAGCAGTTGCTCAAACCACTCGAGACCCATGTCTTTGCTAGCTGCCACCACGTCCGTGATGTTCATCACCTTCCTCAGCAACGACTCGGAATCGAGGCTTGGACGTTCCCTGACCGGCGTGAACCACATGTTCTGAAACACTTCCATCACCAATTTCCTAATACCTTCCTCGTCGTTCACCCGCCTGATCATCTTCACGCAGATCTCTGGAATCTTAGGAAAGTCCGGACACTCCATGCAGATGTCCTTTAGAATTTTGATCACGCGTTTTCGAACGCTCACACCAGTATCTAGGATCCTGGCCGACAACATGTCGTAATATTTATCTATCAATTCGGGCCTACTGAGTACGAATTTCCCTACTAGATCGACGGCCGCCTCTCGCACGGATGTCGCGTGATCAAGAAACGAGTGCTTCACCCCCAATTGCATATCTACTCGCGCCAACACGCTTGGATCAGCCTCGACGATCATCGTCAAACACTTCATCGCCTTTGTTCTGATCGCGATCGACGATTCCGTTAGAACGTGAAGGATCTGCTTGAGATATCTGTCGAAACTCTGCGAGAACGGCCTTTTCGAAGCTAGATATTGCGATATAAGCTCCGCCGAATTGTAATCGATGTAAGTCTGAAGAATATCCGGCTTCGTACCGGTACTGTACGGCCTTATTCTGCTCACGATGTATTTCTTCTTCTCCTCGATGATCCTGTAAGCCTCCGAGTTCTTCTGTTCGTTATTCTCGTTCTCGTCCGGGTCCGGTTCGTCCAACTCCGATTCGGACTCTTGGTCGCTCGAGTGATGCTTGTTTTTCTTTTTCACCCTCTTCTTGTGCATCTTCTTGCTCGGGCTATTCTTCGTTTGGCCAACTCTTGATTTCTCCACCGCGCAGTCTCTGTACCATTGGGCCAAATAAAAATGACGGGCGTAGCCCAGGGCCGAGTCTTTCGTCCCGTTGACGGCCAGATAATCGAGCAGTACCTTCTGTAAAAAAACTATTCTCTCCTCGTCCTCGCTCAAACCCGGTATTTCTTTGTCCTTCACCTGATCGTAGTCGGAATCTTTTTGCTGTTCGATCTTGATGT
This sequence comes from Stelis phaeoptera, assembly GCA_943735885.1. Lineage (NCBI taxonomy): Eukaryota > Metazoa > Arthropoda > Insecta > Hymenoptera > Megachilidae > Stelis > Stelis phaeoptera. The sequence goes on along the minus strand of OX030932.1, from coordinate 12,983,334 downwards.
CCTTTATGATTTGATCGATGGTAGATAATTTGCATTGAGAGCTGACCGCGTCCTTTCTCAATCTGGCCGCGACGACACCAAGATAATCGATGGATGCTACCCTGAGGGACATGTCGGAGCTTTTGTTGGAAAAATGACCCACCAACAGATTTCCTAGCAGGCTCAGCAACAATTCTGCCGCTGGCCATTCCGGTTTGTTCACGGTGGCCAACAGATCTTGGACAAAATTTTCAAACAACGGCCTGTAATCGATCTCCTCCCCTTTGCTGCCGCATTTGTTCAGGAACACGGTTAAAAAATTGCCAGCTATCCTAGTAGCCGTTTCGTATTTGTTTATGATCAATACGTCCGCGTCAACGTAGCTCGTCTTCTTCTCCTCCTTTTTCTCCTCCTCTTCCTGCGACTTCTTTTGCTGGGGAATTATATTATCCGACAACACGACCACGCACTGGATCAGCTGCAACACCAACGCTGTCAACATCTGTATATGATCCTCGGAATTTAACCTGTACGTTCTCAAGCTTCGTTTGCTGCTCGGAAGTCGTGCTATCGATGCCAGAATATCGTCCAACAATAATCTCCTGTGCTTTTCGTATTTAGTAAATATAACCGTGACCAATTTTAACGCGCTCAATTGAAGATCGCTAACAGACTCGACGAAAAACGGTGCAACGCCCAGCGTAGATGCATGCAGAACGCTCGTGTCCGTTAACATCTGTATGTTTAACAATTCGGCTAGAAGACCGACCAATTCGTGCATCTTATTGTAAACCTGAAGGATACTTTTCTCGCGTACCTCCTTCGTGTGACCGCGCTTCTTACGACCGCTAGAATTATAACTGTCAGTCTTTTTTTTCGCATCTATCTTGTAAACGGGATCGAAAGAGGGATATATAGTGTTTTGCAATTGAAATTTCATAAAAAGAACTATTCTGTCGATCACGTCCTCTAGATAAACCATTTTTGGCATATTGCTAGAGGTCATGATATGTAACGCGATCAAGGATGCATCTACCGCGCGTTGTACCCTTTCCATAGCCAACTGCGTCCATAGCCGACTTTCGTCAACATCGTCGTCAGGATCGGCGAGCGGTGATACTTTCGCCCCGTCTCGAATATTTTTCTCCAATATATTCAACAATCTGACTAATCGATCCGCGGGAATCGACTCCATCGCTCCTAGAGCCTTTAACTTAGCCGCTTCGGTACATAAATCGTGTAACTGATACTTAGGAATTAATAATTCTGGAGGCACATCACCGTCGTCGTCCAGTTCCGCGTTGGTTGCAAAATCTTCCGTGTTTTCGAATATCGTTTCTATGGTTGAGTTGAAGCGTTGATAGGTGTTGGTTTCCATCAATTCTTCCACGCTCAGCTTAGCTAACACAGGGACGAGTTTCTTCTCAATTTTTCGGATTTTTGGTTTTGTAGGTGTAAGCGCTTCTTTCTTATCCTCCTCGTCATCGTCGTCGTCGTCGTCCAATACCCTTTTTCGTCTGCGCGTCTTGTCTTCGCTCTTCTTCCTCTCGGCTTTCTCCTTCTCCCTTTGGACTTGACGCTCTTTCGCCCGTGCTTTGAAATATTTATTGTTTTTACCGATTTCCTCTTCGCTCTCCGACTCGGACTTCGCGTCCTCGCGATTCGAGATTCCCATCTTCGCGGCCCGGCTTGGCGATTTTTCCGCGAACGCGGCTAAACTTTTCTGCATCAAAGCTTGATCCGCCAGAGACAATCTATCCAACATGACGACCGGTTCTTTCAATTTCTCTGGTACGGGACCAGTCACCTTCGCCCCCTTCTCTGAATTGTTGTTCTGTTGATGTTGTATCATTGGCGTCGCGGTTGCGTTTAAAGTATTGACTATATCGCTGGTATCCATGCTTGGATAAGACGTGGTTTGCGTCGTTGACATCAGGTGTTGCGTCGTATTGTCTATGTTTTGTTTCGCCTCGATATTTTCGATCGGTATATCAATGTCGGGAAGACCTGTTACCGGATCGAGTAGAAACTGTTGGTTCTCTTGCACCGTACTGCTTATGTCCATCGGTTGATGAGTTCCCAGCGGATGGTGTACTTGTTGATTCATCATAGGATCATAAATGTTTTGCTGAATATTAATAGGCTGGTGTTGTTGCAGAGGCATATTAGCGCGCATCGGAGATGCCATATGTATATTATGTTGAGGCGTCATACCAGCCATATTGTGGTGCTGAGGCGTTACGTTACCGAGAGTTGTCAACGGTGTCCCAGGAGAACTCATATGCGCTGGGGAATACATATTTGGTTGCGGAGTCATGTTGGGCATAGGGTTGATACCGGCAGGCGGGGGAAGTACGGTTCTGGCGGCAGCAGGATGAGCCGGGCTACCTTGCGGCGTTTGTCTCGACCCCGAAGAACTCGAGTAAGATGGTGAAAACCGTCCGTAACTCGCGGACGATTGATTGGTATGCATCATAGGTGTACCTTGGGTCCAGTTTCGCGGTGAATTATATTGAGGACCCTTGAACACGTGAGGATTTATCTGTAAGATGGCCTTAAGTAATTCCGGAGTATTCTGTTCAGTTTCTAAAGGTTGTTCAGTATTTGCATAATTGTCTTTCAGTTCGATATGATCGGACGACGTTTGCGACAAGGATAATATTAACTGGGGCACTAAGTTCTCGTTGCGAACACTTAGCAGTATTTGTGCTTCCTCTGCCACTCGTGGATGAAACAGGAGGGACTTGTTGGTCAACGTCTGCGGCAACGGTGTCGGAAGGGGCATTTCAGGTAACAAGTCGGTGAGACTCGCGATACCAGCGAGAGTTGTGATTGGCACACTCGGTATAACCCCGTTCATCTTGAATTTGACTTGTTCTGGCATTACAGCCTGGACAAAAAATATTATTAAAATTAGGTCCAGCGTCTTTACATGTACTCTGTGGTTCATAGAATTATCCAACTTAACAAACACTGCACTGGCATGTTATACAAGTTTTTGTTCACAGTATATGGTAAACATAAATCAACAGAACATATCTAAATGCACCGTTTTCACAAATGTTTAAAGAAATCATTGTTAAAATCTGTTCACTCGCATGTTTCAAGACATTCTGACATAAAGAGATATTTTTTCACCGTCAAACAGAATTATGTATCTAACGCTTATCAAAGAACACTAGCACTGAGGCATATATTGGGAACTTAACAAAGTCTCTTTTAAGTTCCCATGATGCACAAGACAGTATCAACCAAATTTTGATGAAGCACCTGGATCCTCCAATAAACGGTCCATTGTTAACAATAATTTCTTGTCCTGGAACAAACAACATACTGTATCAAGTACCGTAATACTCGTGTTACCAGTCTTTTATATATTAAATGTAGAAATGCGAGCATCTATCAAAAAGTTAGCGATCCAAACTAGAAATTATATAAATGGAAATATTTAGATTAAAAATGTATAGTCAAAAATAATTTTATTATTTTTAAAATACATTGTAGAGAACAAATTTCAATTTTATTATTTATAGAAGTTAATGATAGATTTTTGTAATAAAATGTAAATTACATTTAAATTTATTTCATAAAAAATATTTGTTACAAACAAATATTTTGAATATAAAAAAGAACTTTAACATTTCATAATACAGTTTTATGAGATATTAACAAAAAATAAATGTTAATCTCTTCATAAAGGTTAGAGTAACTTGATACAATCTTTCTAAACCAATTAAAAAAAAAAATATATATATATACTGTAATATTTTTGATAAAAATATATTATTTGCCAATCGTGCACTGTGTGTACTGTTATTTCATTCGTAGCTGCCATTAAAATAATTATGATTGTAGTACGATATATTATGTACACACACACACACATATATATATATATACATATATATATGTATGTATGTATACTACAAAACCATAACAAACACTATTTTATTAAATTAGTGGAACGAATTCTGAAATTATTTAAATATTTATCATAAGTTTAATTAAAACAATGTTAATATACAATATACAATGAATAAAATGCATTGAGAATAACTGCGCATTGAATAATATCAAAAATTAAACAACGAATAAAATCGATGCTTTGAGTACACAACGTCAGAAAAAGTGTCATCGCTTAGTACAAACCATATTTTTCTCAATGATTTTGATCACTTATATCGCTCACATTGATAGCATTCGTATATTATTCCATATTTCTATCACTAGAATCACATAAAGCTATTATTATTACCTTCGGTCGACAAATAACTACCATCCAACATCATACATATGATAACATGGCCTTAGGAACAATGCTACGTACTGGAAATCTCCCAACTGAATGCAATTCTGTCAAATAATAGAATTGTCAAGGTCAGTGTCGCCGGCATAGCCGCTTTTATGTCATTTGACAGAAGGAAATAAACATGAGAGTGAAAGTTTTGTGTCAATTGCCTTACCCAACTATGCACAACGATTATTTATATTGCAGAATACGAGCAGCGAATGGATTTTGGCGGGAGGTGTATTCATTATCCAAGATCCCCGTGTCGTTCAACGTGTATATATCATCGATATTTACATGTCTGAGAGAAACAACGGGTCATCCCATCCGAATCTGCTCGCAAAAGTTTTCGTCGTGAAAGATATTCACTCAATTGTCATCCGTGGTTGTGGCCTATTTGGTTGGATACGTTTTCGCATCGATCACCGAGGAATGCACTTAACTACGTGGCACGACACGATTTTCACTCACGTTTCTCGCGGGACCGCGTAAACATCGCCATGTCAAAGGTGGTGCATCGCGGGGAAAACAGTATTTATAGTGTGAATACGAGGAAAACAGACACAAAGGCGTCCATTTTGCTCAGCAGCGAGTTAGCGGAAGTTGCGTAGTAGATACAGGCTAGATACAGGTATACCGGCGCTACGGCGTCTTATTTCAAATTACAATGAGCGGTTTGCATGAGAGCGATGCAGTTTATACTAGATAACACTATTAATTATCGACACTTATCCGCATTTTCCACTACTACCATTAGTTAACCAATAATAGCGCTCAAATAAAACCATTTAACACACTATACAGTCAAAACACTTAATATAGGCTAGGAATACTTATTTATTTATTTTTTATGCATGAAAATCGAATGGGTTAATTTATAACCTTTTAAGAAATGAAGTGTATACGTATAGCTCTGCTTAATCATGCTAAATTAATCATTTTTCTTTCTTGCAATGTAAATACACAAAAGCAATTGAGAATTTTCGTCACAAATTTTCGAGTAAACTTTCGAAACTATGTATAAACATCATACTCGATGATATAATAAAAATGTTCGTAGGTGTCGCTACTGGTACCATTTTAATTGTGCAATCCTTTGATAATTAACGATTAGAAAGATATTTTCCAATTAATTGTCGCTTCAATTATCTCATTTAGTGTCGATAAGCGTTAATTGCTGTCTTCTGTCAAGTACTACTTTTAAATAATGCGCGCATGGTACGTCGCAAGAATGACGTCTGTCCTTTACAGTTTGGTAAACAACAAACTATTTGTTAAAACGTATCAAATTTTTTTTTAAAGAAATTAGAAAATCTTGGAGAAAAGGCCGATATTTATGTATCTGTATACACACGATCGCTATATACATATTTCGAGGCGAAACAAGGCGAAACGTTTCAACGAATCATCTAATAGATCGCGCTGCGATCGAGGCGATTTCGACTCGTGCTTGCTCGTGCTCGAAGTTCGAAGACTCGAGGAAAGTAAGTATCGATGTTGTTTGACATTGAAAGCGTTTTGCGATTATAGCTAATTAATATCCGTACGAACGTTTCACGGCTGAATTTTCCGTACGGTCATTCGTAGTAACTCGCAGAGATCGTGTGATCATTTGATTTTTTTGAGACTTCAGTGAGTTTTGAGCGGGTAGTTTTTGAACGAATCTTTCAAGCATCATTTCTATAAGTGGGACGCTTTTCTATAACAAGATGAAAATAATTTTCTGTACTGGTTACTCGGTTACTGCGTTTAACGTGCGAGTGTGATGCCTTAGAACAATGTGAAAATCTATTTTTCTCATTTAATGGAATGGTTTTAAGTGTATGCACAAAGCCACACATGATTTCTCAATCTATGAGTTACGTATGTATGTAAAACTTTGAAGTGTTTATCAATCTTGTACATATCATAATAATGCATACTAATATTAGTGATATCATATCAATGAAGAATTACATAAATATATTATGACATTTCTTTCAACTGATATTTCATTTTCTAGGCTGCGGATGTTTATGCTAATACACATATTCACACTCTATTTCCCACGAAGACTATGCTGCAAGGTATTACCATTTCATTTTATTTCATTATATTTTTCATACATTTAATACTTTACACATTTCCATGTGTTATAACATGCATAAACATTCACAGTTTAGAAATTACATGTTTCTGTGAATATCCAGTTAGTATGTAGCATGATAATTCCTTTATTTTATTACAATTCAGTTATTTATTTCTTTAATTCGAGAAACAAATATAAAATTATTCCGTAATGTTAAGCGAGTTTATGTTTATTCCTACATTTGTATTGCACGCCATAATTTTTATTATTTGTAGTTGTTACAGGGAGTGACCAAAGTAAAATGACGCAGAAGCGCAGTGCCGGAATGTCACATGTAGGGTAAGTTGTTACAAAACATTATATTATATCTTTATTTTGTATCATTGGGTTAAAACAATGTACGTTTATTCGTATTCGTTATATTACAATGCATACACAAATTTCATGTAATAAGTATTCACTAATATTTACATAAAATATTTCAATATTAATATTACTTGAATTCTATAACAAAACTATACTGGAAATTATTTCTTAACTAAATTTATATATACATTAGCATATGGAAAAAGAGGGTATTCAGTTTTTTTAAAGATTGTACTTTAAGCTGAATAATTCATATTCTGATAATACAAATTCTTCTGACTAGTTCATAATCTCGTACAGAATTCAGGTATTAATGAAATTTGTTGCTGCAGATAAAGTTTGTTGAAAATTTGGCTCCATTTACTGGCGCAACTTTTGCTTCTCGATGAAAGCGATTCCGAGAAATGTTGCACCGCTAACAATAAGCTCGGTTACAATGTCTGGCATAAGAGTAGGGAATTTCTGAGCCGTCGATGCCCGTTAATATGCCTTTACCCCGGACCGTTGCGACATCGTCCGAGAAACATTTCGTTATCGTAAACATCGTATGCCTTTACCTCCGTCACAAATCATTTCTGAAAAGTCCAAGTTACCTTCTTAAACTAAAAGTTTATTGTGATGGATTTAGAGACGAATCTTTTGCTTTGTTAATTAACATTATTTTGGATAAATCGGCTACCATAATTTAGAAATATAACAAATATCGGATATGGTAGGGATATTTGTTGAAATATTTTAAACATACAAAATTATGATAAACAGTTCTGTTTGTCAGTTTTTAAATTAAAAGAAAAAAAAAAGATAAATTTAGTTTTGAAGAGATCAAATCTGACCCTGTCATGGTACTCAAGGATTGATTAGAATTTTAATATCATTAAAGGTAAGTTGAATATGATATTTCAATTTTGTTTGTCCTTGTATTATAAATCATTGATATAAGAATTGTAAATTACAGTACAGTGGTTCTTTTATTGTATATTGAAAATCAAATTGACCATAAGAAAAGTTGTATATTATATAAACGTGTCTTACATAAAATATCCATTATTTAATAGAGCAAACGTAAGAACGATTCACTGTAATAAGTCACTTCCTTCGGTTACTCTCGTTAGCCTCTCTCCTTTTGTTTCGATAATTCGTACCATCTTCTGCCTAATAGATAAGGTAAACTTTAATCTACCTTCATTACCGAGGAATTACCATTGCTCTCGATTTCTCTGTTCCTGAGAAACTGGATTAATTAATACGGTTCATCGCTAAAATTTTCAAACTATCATCTGCTGTACTCATTCAATTTTTTCATCGCGTTTCTAAAAAAATGAGGATTTTAAAATCCAAATTTTTCAACTCCGTTTTCCAAATAATTAAAGGAATTAAAGAACTCTACCGGTCTAATAACATCTTAAAAGTACCCAATGGCAGGGATTAAGAATGGAAACATCTTCTTCCCATGGGTTCCCCATGGACCAGGTTGGCGAACCCGTCCTTTGGATCGTAAGCGGCGGTGTCGTCCTCGTGGTCGTGTTGGCGTGCACGGAACGAGGACGATGCATCCCGGTTAAAAGTCATGCTTTACACGGTGGCTGTGTTCTCCGTGTGCTCCTCTGGTGGGAGAAGTGATAGTCCTTAGCGGGGTATAGCACAGCGGCACATTATGCGGCTATGGTGGAATCAGTCACTGGCGAGTTGTGGGTGGTGACTAGTCGGCGACCCATCCCGTCCGATCAACGTGCTTCCGTCTTTCTTTCGTTTCATTCCGTTTCATTTCGTTTCACCGATTCTCTATCGATCGTCGATCGGTCGGTGTTTCGCGTTGCTGTTCGGTGCACGTGGTGTCGTTGCACCCTTTGATCAGATTTTGTGAATTTAGAGTAACGATAGTTTTTTAAAAAACGATCGGTTGATCGTGAAAATGTGAAATTCGAAGAATCGTGATTTATATGGGATTGTAGCTTGTGAAAATGTGAAATTGATGCTTGGTTTCTGCAGAACTTCGAACATCGTTTACGGTGGTGGAGATCGATGGATTTTGTACAGTTTTGTGGAACGAAGAAGAAATACTGGATATTTTGATTGCAAAATTGTGATATCGGAGTGTCGCTTTCTGGAATTTCACAGAGTTTTGAACTCGTGATCGATCGTGAAAGTATTACGTCGAATCACGATCGATCGAGCAAACCTTGACCCGTGTTTGTCTCGAAAATCTCTGCAGTGCTGTTTGAAAATTACCGAAAGAAATTTCTGGATACACCGAACTTCAACTGATACCTTCAAATGAAAATCAAGACCCATTCAACTTGTTGAGAAATAAAAGAAATTTTATTTGATTCAAATTTACGAGCCGCCAGTTACAAAGTTCAGAAGCAGGGAAATAAAAGTCAAAGTCCAGGTGTCGTTGATTTCGTTAGAAGAACGATTATTCCGTTAATGAGCCAGGTTGATTTCTAATGGAGCGAAGCGGCGGGACTCGTAGGTGAAACTACGACTGAAATAATGGGTGTCGTTGAGGGGGCGATCGTTTAGATTAACTCGGTCTTATTAGGACGGTTCGGCGCGTGAAAGCGATCCATCGTTGTATACTTTCCAAAACGGCACCGAAAGTCGCCGACAATGCGATCCGATCGACGTCCATTCCGCGCGAAACTTCAGCCAACCTCAACAATGCCTTTCTGAACCTTCGCGAAACCTTCGTAACAGCCAACCTTTTGCAAACCCTGTCCGTTTCTGTAAAATGTGATCAAACGATTTCGCTATGTCATCGTTTGATAATTAGAAGAATTTCATGTAGATTTTGAATAGTGGCTGGATCTTGAAAAAAGAATTGCCGGCCGTATCTACGAGCAACGGGGCTTGGAATATCTGGCGGGAAACACAGTGTCGTTGTGAACGGGGTGTAAAGTATCAAAGATTCGTCGGGCATAGATCTTCCCGTAACAAGATGACGAGATAACCTGGGTGGAAGGTGAACGAACGGTCCCAGGGTTCGAATAAGAATCTTCGAATCCCGTGTAAACCATGAAGTATATTCGAGTTTTCTTAAACGTAGAAACTTGTATACAATTTGTACGTAAGCTGTGAAATTACGTCTTTCGAATCTGACGATGTGCTACGGCATCAAACATCCGAATGGATATTTTGGATTTGAGTTATGAATGATAAAAAGTTGGAAGTTTTGTAGCTAGAATTCGTCGGCGCGACCGTGAGCAATCTCAGTTTCTAAGTTAACCACGAACACCATTTCAGTGTAAATATAAGTTTCAGTTCGTCAGAATCTACATGGATATATCAGTGCAGCTATAAATCGTTTGGAAGTTATTCAAGAACATCATGGGATGCAGTATTCCGATATAATTGCAATCAAAACCTTTCAGGTGCAATTGTGAACAGAACTATGAACGCTCATCTACTTCTTAAATAATCCATTAAAAAAAAACACACACAAATCGAACAAAGCAAACATCTGTACCGAGAGGATTTTTCAACAAGTTTAAAGATTTCCTTAAAAATGAAGAGATAATATTCTCTATCGGGGTTGAATAGTGAGCCGAAAGGGTGAGGAAATTTCAAGTATAACGAGGTGATAGAACGGTCGTCAAAATAGAGTACCCTGGGGGTAGCGGTATGTACGGGGGTGGTTCGGGTAGCGGAGGTTATGGGGTCGGTTTGGGTCCGGGAGCGGGTCCCTCGCATTACATACCCTCCGCAACCTCGGTGGGCTATCAATTGGCCCCGCCACCCCCTCCACCACCGCCCAGTTGTCCGTCCGCCGGAAGTCAGCTTCTGTCTTACGGGCCCAACCTATCGCCCCATCATATGCAGCCAACCCACACGGACGCGCAGCAATCTAAAAGACGGAGGTAAATCATCCTGCTTTTTCTTTCGCCTTTTTCTTCCGAAGAAGAGGCTTTTTTTTTTACCTGTTGAGCAAGCATCGAGGAAGGAGGGTTACAACGGTACTTGGGTGGGGAATAGATTTTGGAAAGATTGGAAAGGATTAACACGTGGTCGAAGGAATAAGGGGGAACTGAGAATGTTAGACGAAGGGAGGGATATTATATTGGTTTGTGTCTTAAGCCTAGATCACTAAACACGAATCAGTGTTACTCTGTTATTAATTATTCCGCTCGTAGATTACGAACTAAAAATATGTATATCTTTTATATCTCCTTCATTTATTGTAAACAACATAGGAAATCTTAATAGATGTATAATTAGTTCTTAATTGAAAAATAGAAAAACGTGCAAAATTAAGGTTGACGAATATGTAGCAATGTAGGGTTAATTTAGCGAGGAATTAATTTAATCGATATAAGATTAACCCTTTCGCTCAGGAATTATTTATTTCTGGAGAAAAAAATCATGGGTTTACTAAACAGTTGTTTGAATTAAATTATGATTTTTTAGTTGTATCAAATATTTCCGAGTAGGTTCACCCTTGTGACAATACGAGGGCAACGTTTACAAACAGTACAATTTACCGAATTTAGACGTACCAAGCATTTATTAGAAAGGATTAATGTCATTAATCTTATTTATCCACGCGGAAGTTTGAAAGTTTAAGAACGCAAGTTACCACTCCTTCAGAAGAAATCTTAGTCGAAGTACCAACCTCGTAGCTTCTGAATAGTATAATATAGTTATCCTGAATGAAATAAAATGTTTTTAATTAACCTCCAGAACATTTAACGCATTAATTGTACCCTAATCCTCGTTTCATGAAACTTCGAAGAAGTCATTACAAACTTCCTAAATTCTTCTGAATTAATTACCACTCTGTGCCATCAATTTCGTCGGTGTTTAATTAGCAACTTGAGAAGTTAAAGGGATGCGTTTGCTCAGAAGAATTATTATTATTCTCCAGTATCTTTGGAAATTTTTTTTTCTTTTCTTTTATATTAACAAACTGCGTTGTAAAGGAAAAATAAACGGATGCTTGGTCTTTTTTTCTGACTTTTTGGTCGGTTAAATCGATACAGAATAGTTATAATTAGCACAAGAAGATGGGCAAGTGAATTCTTGACCTATATGCTTATGAAGCTCCTTTGGTGTAGCTCGTTGGCCTCTGATAAGAGAAAGATACGTCGTTAGGAATGAACAAAGTCCGTGCTTGGTTCTTTTTGAAGAAAGAACAATGTCTTTCGAGCAAGTAGAACAAGAACCATAAGGATAGATAAGGTGATCATCAGTGTTTGAATATCGAGTTTAATAAAGAAGGAACGATTATATTCGCATTGGGTTACAATAATCACGTGAATCACGTTCGTACACTCTTCATCTTCTTGAATTCGTGATTCACTCTATAAAGAATTCGACGCTGTCATACCTGAATTTTTTAATCGCATCAGAAGCAATTCCTAAAGGAAAAACAAATTAATTTCGAGACATTATACACTTCGAAAAGAAAGAATTTTATCTGGATTAAACAATTAACGTCATCTGTTGTCAAAATAACCATACCGCGTTCCAAATTCCAAGAAATAATATTTATCCACAAGTAGGAAAAATAATTTCCTTTGAGCAAATAAGAAAATCGATAGCTAAAAGGACGAATCTTTATCAGAATTAAAGAATGAACATCACTTGTCCCCAAATTGCACCATGCATCGTCTAAACAATCAACTTATCATGAAAATCTCTTGAAATTGGATTAACACGTTGGCTGCCACGGGGGTCACCGGTGACCGGCACCCGAAATTTTGTACAATCAAATAATTACCAACAGAAATGATAAAATAAACCACGGATAGCGTTAACATTAAGCTAATAATGCTAGCTATCAAATTGAAAAGTTAAATTTGAAAATTAGTTGATTGTATTCTTAATAATTAGGATTTCAGCGTGTCTGACTACCCACGTCCGTTTTCACTGCGGCAGTCAACGTGTTAAACGGTACGTTTTATTAGGCGGCAAGAAAGAAATCCGCAAGAGAAAGAAAAAAATTAAGAACGATCACCGATAACAGTAGCATCTGTGCGTCATAGGACAAGTCAGATAAAAAACTAACGTCAAAAGAGAAGAAGAAATCTCTGTTTCACCAAAAAAAAGAGGCGATTTCGATTGGCACGGATTGACCTTTGATACGGCCGATGACGAGGTATGTAGATTGATCGAGTTCTTCATGAAATCTATCACGTAGTCCCGTTATCAGCTCGACAAAAAGATTTCGCGGTATCGTCAATAATAATTCGTGGTGGAACTCGTGGTTCGGTGGGACGGTGATTGGTCGCCAAACGAACGAACGAAGCTACCCTTGAATCGAGATAGTCCGATTATCGGCGAAACTCGTAAAAACTTACGTGAACTGTCGTAAAATCGCTTTACCGCTACCAACGTGGACGGAAAACGCGAATATCGCTGTGTAGATAGCGGATTCGAGAATTCCAACATATTGTTCATGCAACATAGTTCTTTTGAACGACGTTTGCGAACGTACGATCGTATCTGTCGGTAAATTCTTCTGGGGGGTTGCTGTATTAACCCCTAAGGTTCGACGTTTATTGTAGAAATATTGCAACGAGTTAATAATCTTGTTATAGAAATTAGATCACAAATTTTCTGGCATTTTCTTATATTACTATAAAATTAGAATTTTGATTCGTAGTTGTAAATTTTGGGCCTTTAGATTATAGGCAAAGGAGTGATTAATCAGTGTTTAATCTATTAATCTCCAAAGTTTGGAAATAGTTTGAATTTTAAATAAAAATATATGCAAATTAAACGGTTAAAGTAAAATGTTACGGATACATAACTTTGTACAAAAATTCGAGCACTGATACAATCTACTTTTATAGAATTCGATTGAACTAAAATCGCTCGTGCTATCTTTGCACGTAAAGTGCTTGAAGCGAGTTTTCTGAAGCACGTCAAGATTGGAAAATTAACTCGTTGGCTCGTTCAGATAACGTTAAGGAGCTTTAGATCTTTGTTTTCTAGAAATCTAAATACACAGTTGAGACAAAGTAACCGAGAACCCTCTCGACAATGAATCTTTAACAATATCGTTCCGATAAATTTCTGAAAAATCAACTTTTCAGAAAAACACACCATTTCGTTAGTATAGAATTTCTTCAAAAAGTCGGAGACTTCGATGCCTGGAACCACGTGGAACCTTCCGTTTTCATAAGTTTATTTGAACCGATAAATCATCCATTTACTCTATCCCTCTTTTCCATTAGGAAAATTATTACCGTTCGATTTAATCAAGGTGAAAAAAATAAAGGAAAATTATGTATCATTTAGAAAGGTGTGTCCCGTACATTGAATTCACGATAGAATGTTGAGAATGACTGGGCTGCCTCGTGCTTCAGAGCTGTTATTACAAGATCGGCAACTTTTTTCTCTGAAATACAAAACACGTCGACGGAACGGATTATAAATAATGTCACGTTTTGGCGGAAGTAAATTGCTTCATTATTGTACAATGTCTTGCGTAACGTCAAACGGGCCTCATTACATATACAAAAGGACTGAAAAACGAATATACGACTTCCTCATACTTCGTCTTCGGATGACGAGGGGTCGAAGAGGAGAGGGGGGGATTTTAATGTTTATTGCGTGACTGTTTTTCAGTCGACACGTTCGTTGTCATCGTTAGTCATTGTTTTTATTAAATGATTAACTCGATGACGTTGCAGGTGAATGAATTAACAGTTAAGAAAAGATTCGAACATAGATACCAGGACATTTGCTTTTCCTTTTTCCCCCCTTTTTTATAGGAAAAGTATTTAGATAAATTCCTTGAGAAACGATGGATAATAAATTGCAAGCCATCGGTCTCTTTTCCTTGTTTATTTATACTCGTGCGTATTTATAATTTTAAGAAATGGAACTCTAATTCCTTGGCAACGAACGAAATGCTGAGTTACGACACGAACGACGGGGCAGAGTAATAAATAAATGTTACTGAACGAAAACAAAGATACGTCTTTTTTTTTTTTTTATCTTTTCTGTTGTACCCAAAGAAATTTTGCATGCTCGTTTTTTTCTTCTTCTTTTTTTTTTACACAAACGCAATATGTAAAAAAGTTTTGGGGAAACAAACGTTGCAATGTTTTCCTGTTACCACGAACTTAAAACGTTCTTAAGGACACGTTTCCTGGACAGAATTATCTGTTGTTTGTTTCTCAATATTACGAACGATAAAGAAACTTTTGTCTTCGTAATAAAACATTGTCATGTTAAAAAGAAGGTCAAGGAAATGATAAGATATTAATCGTCCGAATGTGAGAAAATTAATCGGTTTAGCTTTTACACGAAAGAAAATTTATAAACCCGAGGAATCGTCGACGGAAAACTTCAACTAGAAATAAGAAGGAAAGAAACGAAAACGTCTCGTGATAAAACGGGCCACGTTTCGAACCGTAAAAATTCTTTGTCCGCGAAAATGGCCAGTCAAAAATGGTCGACGGAGTGCGGATTGGTATTTCTACGATCGCGTAAAAACTCGATCTATCGAAAGGGCAATCGTTGCCGGTGGTACAGCCGTGAAAGGAAGATTTTTTCTCCCTTTCTTCTTCTTTCCCTACCCTTGCTTCTGTTTCTTTTGTCAGCCTATTATCTTCGCCGGTTTATTCTCACTTTCGTCGAATCCGACCAAGTCACGCTCCATCGGCTCCTGCTTCTTCTTCATCTTCTTCGTCAACTCTTGCAGGACATTCTTACGGTTCTACTCGCCACAAACGAACCTCGAAACCTTGACGATATAACGAAGTTCTAGTTTGGTCGTTTTTATCCCCAGAATCCCCTTGTTTTGTCGGGGATGGAACGGTTGGAAGATCGATTCAATTTTTACGAACTCTGAGTCGGTTTTTCCTCATCAGTTACCTAACGAGCCCTTTAATCAACACGTTATCTGTAAATGGGTATATGTAACTGAATGTTAGAAATCTTAATTGCCACAAAATGAAGTCAATAATAATATTTGACATAATCTTTTCTTATCGAATTTCTACAAATTAATACAGTTCTATATCGTGTAGACTGTTATCTTAAAAGCTGCTCCGTCTTGCATATGAAAATATGTATTAACATAATATTAAAATACGTATGAAGTGCCGTTAACACAGACTGAATAATCTAACAACCTCTTTCTCAATATTTTCAATAATTATGAAATATTATTTTATAGAGGCAATAATAAATTTCGTGTTCACCTGTTGTCCATGGATAATTCTGATTGAAATATTGAATTATCTTAACACACAGATAATACGATGGAAATGTTGCGGGAAGTCGTTGAACCGGATGAACAAACGACGAGAAAAGTGTGTTTCTTCGAGACTGACTAATTGTAAGATCAGTCGCGTGTATTAGTTTCGTTCGTAATTAAAGAGGTTATTAGTAACGCTGGCTAAACGCATCGCGCAATGCATATTTATGTCATACAATACAATACAATACAACTTAACACGAAATATAATTATAAAAGCGATAGCAGAAAGAATAATCTTAAATGGCACCATTCGAATAAGTTATCCTTTGTTAATTAATTGTCTAACAATTATTGTAAAGCAAGCGAATAGGTCGACTGAAAATGTTTTGTCTGGTATCGTTTGAAGCGTAGGCTAGTTTGGAAGATCGATTCATCGGTAGCTGGCGATGTTCCCGTGTGAAGTGGGGAGAGATCGCCGAAAATGCTCTGGCTGGGTCGAAGGATTCCCTGTGTCCGAGACATTACGTAACGTAATGATCTGGTAATCGGCTCCGTGAATTCGCGAACGGCCACAAATCTCTGGTACGTGACGAATTCCGCGAGCACCGGGTTTTGTTTGGCGATAGCACGTTCGATGCACGTGGTCGGGCACATCGCGTTAAGCTCGCCAGCATTAGACGAACGGCTCGATCGTTGCTACCACCGCCCTGTCTCGTTTAACAACCCGTTCAGGATAAAGATTTTTTATTTTTCATACACGAAACGATACCTTGTTCCGAAGTTAATCGCTCCTTTCGTTTCTGACCTGGAACCAAGAATATCATATTAGGTTGTATTAATAAATTTATTATTGAGTTATGTACGATTCACTTTGACCTATTATCTTGTTCCGTTTCTCCGAAAGCTGTACTATGTTTTTTTTTTTTTTTTTTTTACACTGCCAGTCAAAGCGTTTTGTACAGATAGGGAAAGAAACTTTTGGGAGAACCTAATATTTCTAGTCCAAACGAAAGGGTTCATTTTCGAATTGACATGTCCGTTTTAAACAGAAACAAAGTTCCTTCGACGTGTATTTACCATTGACTATAAAAATGCAAAATTTCAATAAGATAAAATTAAAATGTCATTTGGCGGTATCACTAATTGAACTGCAATGTATTTTATGCAATAAAAATTAATTATTCTTTTTGGTACATTGAATACTCTACGTACAACGTATTACTATTTACAAACTGAGTTAATTATTTTCCCAATTGTTTTGTATACTTTACTGTGTACATTCGGGTATATTAGTTTTCTTTAATTTTTCTTGTTTATACATTTTATTGTTATATGACAACTTAAAAATTTTTAATAATAATAACCTTTTCAACGATGTATTGTTCATTTTGTATCGTATAAAAATGTAATCCTTCCTTGATTTGCATTTGCCCTGCGACGTGTATACACGTCTTTGCTTGATTTAAACTCCGCAGTTAACTGGTTAAACTAAAAGTTTCTTCGACACCCGATGAACACTCGATCAAGGGTGAAGAAGCGTGCCAAACGCCATCGAACATTCACAACGAAGTGTTAACGAAGAAACACAGGGACAGGCCAGCTGTTACACGGTGTACGATCACGAATCCGAATCGTTGTTGCCGGCAATTAAGTAAGATTCCTTATTTCCTTTTCCCTTGACGCTTTTGGTCGCGTGACTTTACGCTCGAGGCGACACCCGCACGCCCCAAACAATAAGGGTTTCTTCAGCCGTGAGAATGCTCCGGTTCCTTCGTCCAATCCATTCTACCGTGAAACGCTCGATTCTCGACTCGGTTCTTCCATCTTTCCATCCAACCGATGAAAATTCACCCTAACCACCGCCTTCTAATCCCTATTGTTCCGTCGTCCAGTAATTTCATTCGTTGGCCGGTTTCGCGGCTAACGAGCTGAAACCCCGTGTACAAATCTATTTTCACGCTTTACATTCGGCGGGAGATGGTTCCCCGTTCGTACAGAGGGATGGGATTTGGTGGTTCTGAAGGGATCGAGCAACAGGTAGCAAGATTCCATTCGTAGGAAGAATCGTAAGAGTCGGTGATAGGTATCAATGATCTTTTATGTGATAAAGGAAAAGGGGATTCGAAATTTTCGATGATAATTCTACAAACTATCTTTGGGTATAAACTGAATTTGTTGTTTCAATCCAATTTACCATATTCGGTTCGTTCCATATACCAATTAGAAAATTAGTAATTTTGTGGGGTAAATTATATCTCATAAAATATCGAGTTATCGAAGTGTCAAGAAAAGTTTAGAATCGTTTCAAACAGAATTCGATATTTAAAACTGTTGAAAGTTCAAAGGTTTAAAGACTTGCTGTTAATCTTGGTTAAAAAATGAAATTGTTTGCAAACTTACAAGAGGAAGGATTCCTTTATGATTCATCGTTAATCAGGATTCCTGGGATCCTCGATCAGTAGGACAATCAAGAAGGCAGTGTTTTCTGGAACCCTTCAATTAACCCTTAACTTTAGCACCCTGGACGCGTATTACGAGGTAGTCGTAGCCCGAAGGAAGGCTGTCGATGAGAAGCACGCCAAGAAGGCGTCGTTGAACGAAGAAGAAGAAGAAGAAGAAGAAGAAGAAGAAGAAGGTAGAACGAACAAACGGTTGTGTCCACGAGGTAGATTACCGGCCAGTGATCTAACACTTAGCCACGTTAGTGTTGTGCGAGTTGTTTTTTCTTTCTTTCTTTCTTTCTTTCTTTTTCATTAGGAGAGCGGTAATGTCGGCGGTGAGTGTTCGCATATTAAAAGGAAAGAGCGAAGCTATTGGCGGGCCCAACGGAACGGGCCCCAGGAGGCGGTCCATCGTTCTCCGAGTCCGGAACTCTTATCCGTTCTCCTCCGACCTTATTGGTCACCGCCTCCTCGATCGCTCCTACCGACCCCTGTTCTTCGTTGCTTGCATCGATTTTTCCGCTACTCACCATCGCCTTTGCTTGTCCCTGCCTATGCTGTTCTGTCCGACGACCAGTTTCGTTTGTGACACCCCCATTACTTCTGGAAATTGACTAATAACTTCGTTATTTAGTAACATTTTTCATTTCTAAAAATTGGAACTTATTTTATTTATTTTCCAGTTTCTAAAAATTGGAATATAAAGCTAAAAGTTTGTGGTGGTATCTCTTGAAATTGGTGTTAACTTTTCATTCAGTTGTAGTTTGCAAAAAATTCTCAAGCTTATTTTTAAGCGCCTCAAGGTGGTATGCAGGTATAGCGGTCTTTAGGCAACTTTGACGATTTTCCAAAATCTTGATTTCCAAAATATAACACTTAGAAAATTACAATTTCCTAGAAAAAGCTATGTTTCGACGTAAAATATTTTCCAAACATCCGTAAGAATTTGTATCGAAGGAAATCCAACGACCTGTTAACGTCGCTCGTGGAGCGAGTTTAATTAATCGATCTTCAAGAGTGATTGATTCAACGTTTAATCCAGGACAAAATCGTCGGCTGGTTGGACAAAGTATCCAGCAGCGCGATCATTGCTATTCGCCGCGTGTTAAGATTGATTACAGCGTATGTAACGCCGCATCTCATTAACGAGCAAGAGGGAAGATAGCATTAGAAGAATACTGGCCAGCTAAGGAAGGGGTTATCAAGACATTATTACGATCCTTATACGCAGGATAATGGTCGACGAGAGAACGTGCTGTTGCCGGATTAACGAAGCTATTTGTTGTTTTTACTGTTCGCTGCTGTTACAGGATTCGCGTGTTAGCAAGCTCGTTAAGAAGCTTAACATTTGTGCAATTATGCAGACTGGTTTTAACAAAATTCGTATTAAATAATTGAAAATCTCGGATTATATTTTGATATTTTTATGAAAGAACAAGAACCTCGTTTAACACTTTCACTGTCATGCCAAAACATTTATTTCTCCCAAATTTTACCTATTATTCTTACAATTTTTCGTAAATTCTATTACTCAAAATTTGGAGTAAAGGATATTAATAATGCAAGCGACAGATTTCTACGGAAATTCAAACATCACCCACATATGGCTGACGTGGCAGTTAAAGTGTTAACAAAATTATTCCGAAGAGTTTTATTCGCTTCTATAAAATTAAGATACAGGTGAAAAATGCTGCTATGAAAAAAGAAAAAGCGATGGTAAAGAAAACATATCGTCAATGACTTGTGATAGAAAAACAAAATGAAGAAAAGTTGGTATCCCATAGTGCAAGCCAGTCACGAAGGAAGTAGTCATTTGCATACAATTTCATGTAGCGATTGAACAACGCAATTTGATATACGTAATTAGATTTTCTCTCGCTCATTGATTCTCCGTCGTTGGGAATCGATGATCGTTTCAAACGACGCCGTGGAATGGAAGATGAATTCCAAAAGAAGTATGTTCCCTCGCCAAAAGAGAGTCCACGCAAGCCTGGTAATTCGCTCAAACACCGAGAAGATTCGCCGCCGTTCGGCCGCGCTTCTGATGATTTAGTGTCTGTATAAAGAAAGATAAAAATCTGCAAATCCTGTAGCCACCATTCCCACGGCGTTCGCGGCTACAAATTATCGAGTGCACCGAGAATACAAGAAAATACGGAGATTTGTGATCTGACTGTAAAATCTACACGTACGCCGCGACCCCCTGAATCACTAGACACTTTCACCGTGTTACGATCGATATCCAAAATGTCGCGTCGAAGTTGTTTCAAACTTATCGATCGTAGGAATCAGATATGAGCCAACAATAGAATACAGGGCCCGTATGAGCGAGCCAATGCAACAACGACAACGGAAAACTTTGAATTCTGCTTGCAGTGTATTTCGGCCGTAAAAATATTTCGTTGAAGAACCTTCTGCTCTGAATTTGTCAGAAATTCACTTTCACCAGAAGTTAAAACATCCTCAGAATATTTTACTTAAACCTCCGTTAGTCGCGCATGGAACTGGCAGTCCTCATGGTTTACCATTTTCGTGATTAACTAAGAACAATTATAGCTACAGTGTCGTAGAGTTTTGACATCTTAAACTGATCTTTTACAAACTTGTTGCCTGGATTACATTAATTTTAGATTACATAAAATTAGGTTGCATTGTTACGGGACTGGCGTTACATATAAAGGCACACCTAACGGAAGATTAATTTGTCAAAAATCCAGCCTTAACCTTAACACACCCAGCTCCGCGATACTCGGACCACCCTCCAACCCAGAAATCCCAAATATCCTCCACGATAGTTCGCATCAAGCACTGAACGGGTCCCAAAAAAAAAAGGCGACGTGTCCCCCGCGTGTCAGTTTCTCAAAGCGGCCCGTCTCTTACGGTGGCCCAGAATGGTCCCCGGCTCCACGACGAGAGGACATCGCGTTTTCTGCTTACCAGCCATGCATACGTATCTGTTAAGTCGACATAATACCGTAGGGCGCATCATTATGTACTCCATAAGTCTCCGGGCCCTATCGGCTCTCCTCGTCTCGTCGAAGCTTTGCGCGCACGGACTCGGCTTCCAGGAGCAAAAAGGAGACGAAGAAAAAGAGGTTCGAAGGAGATGGGAGGCGGGGAGGGAGAGTAGGAATATGGGGCCTTCTCGGTGTACCCGGATACACTGGCTGCGGGCCCTACACCACCCCCACCTCCGTCCTCTTGGGACCCACGGGGCCCTGGCGTTAGAGGAGTCACGGAGAGAGGAGCGAGGGGGACAGATGCTGGCTGTAGCTCGCCGTGTGGCGTTCACCAGAGCAAAGAAAGAGTAAAACAGAAGACGAAGGAGCGAGAAAGGGGGATTCTCCTCCGACGGAGTTTTTCGCTCAGGGTCAGAGGCGTACATCAGCCGCGGCGGGTTGTAATAGACTGACTGACGATCGGGCCTATGGATTTCTATGTGTACCACGTACTCGGGTTCTGTTTCCAACGAGAGCATAATTTTCTATCGCGGTTTAATACGCCGCCTCGATACAGGGTACACCGTAACGAGACGCCAATGACGGATTTACGGCGATTTCTCTTCTTCCTTAACGATGAGCCTTTTCTGGTACCTATGAGGATAAATAAGTACACTAGCCAGGTTAGACGAGATGTGTTTATAGGCAATTTTCTATCATGTCCGAAAGCGTTAAGATTGTAAAATAAAATATTTACTTCGTCACTCGATACGGGGGTTAAAATTCTAAAATTAATCCGATAGAAGTTTCGGTAACACCAAATTCTCTTTACAATCTGTCCTCATTTTGAAGACCACCTCCTTGGTCGAATCCTTGTTTACAAAGTCGGAAGCGAATCGACCATTCGGCGACCTAGAATGAAACATGAAAACACGCGTGTGCGTCCACGTGGCGATGGTCGACACACCGTGGGACGACCATCGGTTCTGAAAAAGATTTTGTTGCGCAAAATGCCACGCGTTTGATAAAACTTCTCCCGTGTGTTGGCCTTCGTTGGTCGTCGAAAGAAGGTCCCATCTGCCGTTCGAGCCGATAGAATATTCTACCTACGTCTTCGAATAAAATGTCGCGTGGTCGATACGCCGGGTGTAATCACTTCCGGATTACCAAACGCGACTCAACGGCCTTACAAAATTGGCCGTCGCCTATCCAACTTCCCCAAATCTGGAGCGTCGTGTAACAGTAAGCCGCGATAGACGGCCGTCTCATGCAATATTCACGTTCTGAGTCTCGGGAAATCGAATCACCATCGTCACCGTCGCTCGATCGTGTTCGTTAATTAAAAACCAAAGAATATGTCAGCGGTTTGTTACGCAAATAGGACGAACTTTTATATTTGTGGTGGGGGGGTTGAAGTTGAAACTATATGAAATGAAATTTTCTTTTAAACGAAGCTGCTTCAGTTTATGTATCGATTTAACTTCTAAGCGAAATGTATACTGGGTATTATGGGTGGCTATAGTGTCCTTATTAGGTAAAATGTTCTAAATAACAAAACATTGCCATAATGAAACTACAATCAGTTACAAGTAAAATAAAATACAAAGTCTTGATTTATTTCATGGTTGTGAGAGGATTCCGAAGAATGTTTCTAATTTTCTCTGGGTTATTTTACATGCAGAATTTTGATCGAATTCCTCAAGCTCTAACCGCGTTCTTTTCTCGTAACTAGATCGTTTGAAACGTCCGCACGTTTCAAAGTAACTGTCATGTGCTGAAAATTTAGGTGTGTCCGGCACCAATCAAACGCCAGAGGCACACTTCATGGTAAAAGTAAGAATAGCAAGAGCATCGATGAGATCGAAGGAATACTGGCTTCGAAATGCCTGAAAGAAAGTCATCACACGTTATCGATCGTGCTCGTCACGACTCGATCTCTCTCGAAGACGGATAAATTTCGCGTCTACCTTTTGTTATGTAATCGTCTACTAATTTTTTTATTACGAGTTCATCAAAGGAACAAGATATTCAAGATGTGTCTCAACGATAACCATAAGTATGGCTGCGATTAAACGTCACTCTAAATGATCGTAAATGTTTGTGTGTTCGCAGATCCGACGAGGATGATCTCAACGGGTGTAAATATAGAAGGTTGGAGGACGAGAATGTACAGGACAAAGAAAGATTTGCGAGGTGAGTGTCAGGCTCGGCGTGCATGCTTTCTTCCTTGCGATAAATGAGAAGGGTCACCGAACGAGTTAAACATCCGTCTTTCTTTTTGGAGAAAAATGCGTCCCAGTGTTCGAATATTAAACAGGTTGATCCTTAACCTCGTACGGTGGATTTTATGCCACAAGTTTAGGGATTGAAATATAGATTTAAGGGTTAGAAATAAATTCATAGTTATTTTGAAGTAAAATTGAAAATAATGTCGAATGCCACAGTAATTACATCTAAGGTAGCCTAATTACGATTTTCTGGTAGCCTACATTATTACTCCAGTATCTATCCATAGTGAAGCCTCCTACATTTGCAAATTTTAATTCAACGCATTGTTTGTGTTGTATATTTTAGCCACCGCGTAAGAAATTGGACACTTTCAGAAATCGCTGTAACTTTTAGATCAACCAATATAATTTATTATCAATATCACAAGTATGCGCGTTGTGGAACTGTCACAAAGACGATGGCACCATAATCCGTCGTTAAAAAACTTCCACCAGCAGTGAATGAAAAACAGATTTGTCCGTGTCCCGACAAGAATGCGTTAACACTAAACCTACCGGCGTTTGATGTACCCTTACTTTCAATTTGAAAATAAATTAGAAAAATAGATCAATATACAATGTAACGTACACTAACATACATAGCATGTCTTTGTCGTGATAAAAATTAACACGAATTTTAATAAAAGCATCCTAATCAATTTTATGATTTAAAATAAGAAACACCCGAATCGGTAGGTTCGGTGTTAAGATCTCCACCTTCTAAAAAATTGTTTAAATTCCCAAAGCTTGATACAAGTTGTCTTATATGTCTAACTATATACAATTTCGCAAATTTGATTGACTTTCCCGTTTCTGGTTACGATCAGTCCCTCCCAGTCACCATTTTCCAAGCTCTGATCTTCTTTCCTGATAGCCGGTGGAGAGAGCATTGTTAATTCGTCTCACGAAATCCTGGCCCAATATGTTCTCCACCGGTACACCCTGTACATGCTCGTCCAAGTACGAAGATACATACATACCTACATGATACCCGGCAATGTGAGTCGATAGCGGAATGGGAAGCCCTCCGGGCTGCTCCAGCGTGGGAACATCAGCCACTTATACGTGATCGCGCGAGCGCCGCGACGCGACGGGTCCTTTAAGTCCGTTCATACGGAACACATCGGACTGTAATCTCGATTCTGTGTCGCGATATGTCAGTTGACACGCGGGAATCCGCGAAATGAAATACGATCCAGGACATGTGTGTGTTATTCCGAACAATTCGATCGTTTGTACAGCTACGTGTTCCTACAGATCGATTCGGAATTCTTCGAGGGATGATACCTTGAGGATGATTCTTTGCTGGAGAATTTGGGTATCTTCGGATGGCTGAAAATGAGAATTTTTAATTCTTGAAGAAGACAATATGGAGGTGCGAACTCCCACCGTGGTACCATTACGATCTACACTGCTAATTAATTAAATAAAATTTCCTTCTGTCCTTCGTAATCTACTGTACCATTGGACTTGTTTAATACGTTGAGCGCGGCGATTTTGCTGTTCTTTCCGTTCAGCCAGCAGCGAGCGAGCATTTGACGGAGAGCGCTCAATTATATTATATTATATTACATTTATTTTTTAACCTTGACACTGCCGGTCCTACGTACCGACGCCACTCATACGAAAAGTTTGAACTTTGGAAATTAAAAATTTAGAAATCTGGAATTTAGAAATTTGAGATTTGAAAGCTCGAAATTTGGTAATTTGGAAATTTGAGATTTGAAAGTTCGTAATGTGGAACTTTGAAAATTTGAAATTTAGAAATTTGGAAAAATTAAAATTTGGAAATTTGAGATTTGAAAGTTCAAAATTTGGAACTTTGGAAACTTAAAAATTCAGAAATTTGAAAAATCAAAAAAATCCACAGTCAGCCCCCAAGGAGTGACGTCACGCTCAACGTATTAATAAAAGAATGCTCTATAAACTGACGTGATGGCCAAAGGGGTACATTTACCTAACGCGTGCATACTTCTACTTTGGAAGATCGATTTTTCCAAGAAAGACACGATATAGCCGTTAGAAAGACGGATCATCTTCGTGGCGATCGAAAGGTATACTTGCAGTGGACAGACCGAGCAACCAGGCATTTCTGTTCGACGGTTGTATTTTACATGAAACACGGTGGAATCGCGAGGGAAAATAGTGTTGCTGATTGCAGGAGCGTTCGGATTCTCGGCCATCGTAGGTGCGCGTTTCATGAAAAACTTGGCTAGCCGCAAAACAGCACCGATGTCGCGAGCGATCCGGGTACCTCGCTTTTAAGTTAATAACGCAATTACCGGCTGCCGCCGCAAGCCGCGCCAACCCTCTTATCCTCGTCCTCCCGCCCCTTCGTTTTCTCTCCGCCGATTATTCGATCCTTCCTTTCTATCTCTTCG
Source organism: Stelis phaeoptera (assembly GCA_943735885.1). NCBI lineage: Eukaryota > Metazoa > Arthropoda > Insecta > Hymenoptera > Megachilidae > Stelis > Stelis phaeoptera. The sequence goes on along the minus strand of OX030932.1, from coordinate 12,957,454 downwards.
CCTTCTTACCCGGGATATCAAAGATTGTCACGTTCCCTTCGCTCGTTTCGCGTCTTGTTTCTCCATGAAAACACTGTCGTCGTTGACGAATCCTAACATTCTCGTGGACGCGACTTTTGTTGACAGAAAATGTGATTCTTCAAAAATTGAATCCAATAGGACACGCAAGACACCTATAGTCGATATTAGAAATTTTCTGTGATTTATAATTTTCGAACTGAGCAACAATATTCGCTTGGAATAACAAAGAAATATTAAGGTAAAATAATTATTTTGCTGGTTCTTTGTGGTATGAAAAACGTCCTTTTGTATATGATAAAATTGCTTAAATATGATCATTTATGGTAAAGATATAATAGGCTGTTGGTGTACGAATTCCAGACTAGATTATTAATTCATACATATTCAATGTAAATGTCCCAATTTGCGACTATAGTACATTGTTACTATGAAGTTTACGATTATTTAAACAAATTGAAGTTGTAACCATTTGCAATACGAGTACAGTGAAAATTATTCATGTCAATAACAGGGACTTGCATAGTTTTAGAGTATCGATTATTGATTTCCATAATTATTACAATATTAACAAAAAACTCTAGGCAATTTGATTTAATACTAACTTCACAAATATTTCTTAGCTTATTTCAATGTATATTATGTACATAAATATATTCGTGCAAGAAATACTTAATATTTAAAACTTTCCCATACTCAAGATCGATAGTAAGGAATTGTTCTCTATTGAAATAAATTACAATGTCGATTAACAAAACTTCGACGATTAAAACTCAGTTTCTTGATGGAAATAATTCTTAGTCTGGTTACAGTCATTATATTTCATATTGCAAAGCATCATGGAATTATAAGACGATCTCATCCACTGGATGACGGTCAACGATAAAACGAATCAAGGAAAACGATAACGTAACGGAAAAATTTAATTTTTAAAAATATACACAGTCTTGCTACGTTCTCGGCATTGAAATTAATTCATCGATTCGTTACATTAGCGTTAAAATTCGGAAAAGCACATGAAAACCATCACTGGTCGGATTACACTGGCCTGATAGTAAATGTACAACGGGAGAAAATTTATCGTCCCCTGCTCACCCGTTTCACTCGGATGGTAACATCTTCGTTTGAAAATGATTTAAACGGCACTCAACGAGTCGCATATTCGCCACGAAATTACCGTTCTAACGTTCCATTATTTTATGGCTTGGTTTATGCGCCGTTTGGTGTACACAACTTGCGAATAATAGATAGAAACATTCGTCTGTGCCGATAAAGCGCTTCAAAATGATCATAACTCTTTCAATTATTTCGTGAAAAGTACTTTTTAAGATATCACGTTCGTATTCGCAAAAATTCGAGATTTACTTTGGGACAGGAATCGAAGTGCTAATTTAAATGCCATTGTAGGATAAAAAATTTACCAAATATATGTCAAACTGTACCATGATATTAAGATTCGATTGTAATTATATCGAATCGTAAGAATTCGAGTGTCCAGTGCCCTCAAAGTGTACAATGTCGCTTTAGCCACAAAAACTTTCTCAATTTCAAACTTCAACCATTCCATACTCAATTTTCAACGACGATCCCCGGTCACGTGTTCGACAACCCGGAAATTCGTGCAAAATTCGTGGAGAAAGAAAAAAGAAGGAGGCGATCGTAGCCCCGTTCGAGACGGAAAACGAGTAGATATATCCCATTATCATGCAGAATATTAAGATTTGGCATAAATCACTGGACAACTGTGGGCTGGTTAGCATATGTCCGCGGCTCAGTTGCGCGTCCGGAATATATTTGATAACGAATACGATCGCATTAAACGGTCCTCGATCGATTCATAATTCATTTCATTGTTCCACGGGTGTCTATAACTTCTAACCGCACGCTGTGCTACCACGGGAAGAAGGGAGGGAGGAGAGGTAGGGTTAGGATTGCGATCGTTAGACGAATTCATAATTCAGTCTCGGACGTTGTCGTTCGTAAGAATCGGCTGGTGATATCGAAACGTATCGATGATGATGACGACTCGGAACGATCTCGCGATCTCTTTTCTTACGTGTTCCCCTCGTGTGTGCATGTACGTCGAAGAACTCGTTTTTTCCCCCTTAGAACGATTTTATGTGTGCGGTACGTGTATTTCAGTGCCGACTTTGTATCATCGTAATGCACGGTACGATGTATGTACAGGGTGGGCCACTCGTGGGTGTTGCAGCACAAATGTGCTACTCGAAGGAACGGGGGAAAAATTAGGTGACCTGTCCAGTGTTAAACGAAGGAATAATGTTTATAACGCCTTTTTTTTATGTTGAAATTTATAGAGTAATTCTGTTGTAATTTCACAGATGTCTAGCTAAAGCGATTTTCTTTTTATCTCTAATATATTCGACACTGAATTCATTTTATTTAACAGTTGCACAAACGACGTCCCACGGTGGTATATTGCGGTGGTTCGATGGTCCTATCATAAGTTTATTTGTATTATCATTTTTTGATGATCGAATGATATATTATTGTGCTGTGAAGATTTGAAACTTTGATGGAAGCCATCAAAGTGGATGTAATCTTTACCATGAATTTTTCAGCGGTAGTGTCTTTGACAGACACTTCTTCTCGGAATTGTAAAAGATTCTGTGAAGAATTGAACGAGTATGAAGTTGTAAATAACCACTCCGTAAGAAGAATTTATATCAGGTTGTTACATATGAAATGTCCGATTTTATTTCATCAATTTTTTGAATTTGCTTATTCGATAAACATTCGTGACTTTGATCTCGATTTTATGCATCGATTCGAAGCTTAGAATCTTTTCTTTCCGCAGATAACCTATTTTGACGCATACTTTTCAAATTTTTATGAAGCGCTTTGATTCGTTATAAATAAAATTATTTTAAAATAAAACCACGATTTATTATGATAAATTATCATCGAAATTTTTTAATATTTTACGTGTCTTTCTTACATTTCTACGAAGCACGAATAATCGTAATTTTGTCGAAAATTTCTGAAACGAAAGTAGAAAACTTGTAATTTCTTGATAACGTGTACAAGTTTTAATAGTTCCTATTTTAATTATTAATGTTTATTTAAAGTTACCATTACAAATCGGACATTTCATATGCAACAACCTTACTCAAGGTTTCTTACTCAAAGAGTGAAGGTTAAAAAGCACTTTTAGCCGAAGAATCTTTAACTTTGAACCGAACCAGTCAACCTACAACGAACAAAGCCCATCACCATGAAAAGTATTAAAAAAAATCAACCTTATGAAACACTCTGGCACCGTAACACTTCAAAATGGTACGAAGATTCAAGGAAAGAAATTGAAGCGAAGAAAGATGATCGATGTCGAACAAGGACACCGTGTATACCGGCTCGCTGGACCCACAGAGCCGAGCGGGCAACTTCGGAACGTCTGACCCTTGACCCAGGAGTTCTCTCCGTCCTGCTCCTTGGATCGCGTTCCTCTTCATCTTCCCCTTGCTCCTCGTGTTCCTCCCATCGTCCTGCCGCCGCTCCGGTACATACCCTGCTTTATACTTGCGCTTTAAGCGCCCTGGCCTCTTTTAAATAGCGGCCCTCCGCTTCGGTCTACGTCGTCGAGGAACGTTACCGATTCCCTTCGACTTCCAACGAAATGGAAGGTCCTGTCCGACGCTGGAGAATTATCGTCAGGATTTTGCTCCTTCTGAGAATTTTTTGATACACGTTGCGGCTGAAGTTCGCTTCTGATTACCTTTGATTTCGATATGGAAATCGGGAATTAGGAAAATTCTAATTTATAAAATTAGTATCTTGTAGAATACTAATTTTTAATATTTCTAGAATTTCTAACGTTAGTAAAGTTAGCTCCGTTCCAACGTGTTACTTTGGACCGTAACAAAATAAAAATTACCAAAGCTTAATAATATTTCCTATTATTCAACAAAAACTCGGAATATCAACTGAGAAAGTAACTTCCCTAATTCAACGTGTTACTTTGAAGCCTAACAAAATGAAAGCTACCAAAGTTCAATAATATTTCCCATTACTCGACAAAATTGCAATATCAACTAACTTTCATTATCAATCTACTAATATTTTAATATCAACCGTTACGGACTCAAGGATTTCAACGGCTGAAGCGTAACTGTAATTATAATTTGTGTATTGCTTGATTACGAGACTCTTTGATGTCGGCGACATTCCAGACTAATTTCATTACGTTAACGACGCTTTTAGCGGTACTCCTCGTGGACTTTTCTTCGCGGAACAAACCGGGGAATGATTTTTCTCGGACGGGGTCGCGGCGTTTCAGGGGTGGACGTCCTGGACGCGGAACTTAACGAGAGGTCAATGTTCACCACACGAACACGTTTCAAATAACATTTTGTATTCGAACTTCAATCATGTCTATTTTAATTTCATTTCAAATTATTTACACACAAAATGCTGTTTGTGAAAGTATAATCAATATTATTGGACCAACTGTTCAAACAATCCAGATCCATAAATGTACAAATAAGGCAGACATAATTCTAACATCATTAAGTATAAGAATTAGTTACAGTGGATCAGGTGCAAAATTTATTCAATAGTAATTGAAATCTTGTATTCAATTTTTATAATTCGAATATTTTTCTTATGGCAAAATTGCTTCACCAGTGGAAATGGAAAGAAATCTGAAATAAACGAGCGAATTCGCTTATTTTCTGGCCTCGGTATCCGGGTTGTTTCTCTCCTGGCTCGGGAGGGAGAACTTCCTTTTGTAGTCTACCACTAAGATAAGACCTTCCATCTCGTTCCAAGTCCATCAGGGAACTATTACCTCATACTTATTCTACCTTCAGATGCCCGGCTGTCGTTCTCTCTACTTACCGACGACGAGGAATTCAGTGCGATCCTCGGTTCGATTTTAATCATGTTTCAAATCGACTCGACCGTTGACGAAAATTATATTTGATCGACATTTTATATTTGCACAGCTCTTTAAACACTCCGTTCTATCGCCTGCTTTATTTAATTACGAATCAATTATTCCACGACGTCGGACCCACCGTGTAAAACGATCCCAGACGTACCCTTTTACCCGTCCGCCGAGGAACGATTTTCCTAACGATCCACTAAACAGCATCGCACGCCCACCAAATTAGCAAACATCGTTAAATCGGTCGTTCGCGATCAAATTGAAAGAGCGCGATCCAGAATGGTGTCAAGGTTCACGGATGATTAAGAAATAACATCCCCGGTGGCAAGGATGTTGCATGCATACATTATCGGCCGGTGCAATTTCCATGGTATCGCGTGAGTTGTCTCGGAACGGGGTTTCGTTTCGCGAAATTATCAGGAATTAAATGCCATTAAATTTACGATTACTCCCCGACAATTACCCAAAAACACGGGGAGACGCGCGCCCGTTCGCCTGGGCGGCAGTTTAACCCCCCCTCTGGTAGCGTAATAACAGAGGACCCGATGAAATTGTGCTCTCGACCGATATCCGATGTCGATGAGGCATCGTTTCAGAATTTATTGGCCACATCGATCACGAACAACCCTTATCAATGACGTGGCCAGATGGAAAATCACCGTCCCGTCGGCGAATTCGTGGCCAACTTCGTAACCCTTGATCCTGGCAGTCGATAATCTTTTATAGTTACGCTCTTTTCTCTTCTTTTCGGTGCTTCTCCGCGGGAATATTGTGAATTTAAGTTTCCGCGTGATTATTACCTCGAGAACGATTCGTACACAGTATATTTTACGCGTTTTGCGTGGATCCGCGATAACCGACGGCGAACTTCTTTTACAGAATCGTTTGTTATAATTTGAACAATTTTCCGTCGAAGGATAAAATCTTTAATTTACGACTTTGAAACAGTTTTAGTGGCCAAAAGATCTTAGGATGATACATGTCCCGTTTGCTAAACGATTAACGCGTGTACCTGAAATCAGAAAAGTTTCTTTGATACCTAGGACGTATTTTTCTCCAAGAAACAATGTTAGAACTATGCAATTACCTCGGTTTTGTGTTGCGACTTACTGTAGGGAGAATCATTGCGAAATTGAACGGCGGCGGCGGAACAAGATGACCGCCTACATCACCGAACTCTCGGACATGGTACCCACGTGTTCGGCCCTCGCCAGGAAACCTGACAAATTGACGATACTCAGGATGGCGGTCGCCCATATGAGGGCCCTCAGAGGTGAGTCCCTTTTTTTCAACATTCTTTAACCCTTTAATCCCTTCATTTTTTGAATTATCTGTCCACCGTGCGGAGGAATGTGTGTTATTGATACGAAGTTTGCCAGCGTTTTGGGAGAACTTTTCTTTCTGTGTCTTGAACGTAAAATACGATGCCATGATATTCTGAAACTTGTGCATCGATAGTGACGCGAAATCAAGTACGGGGCGTAATTCAATCGGGTCGAGTCAAAGCTTAAAGATCGCATTGCCGAAGTTATTTCGCTGCTCGTGCCGGATAACTCAAACATCGGTCCGAAGCTTAATCGTCACGTCCCGCATTGAACTACTTTGTGCCTTATCGGACGACCACGAACCGTTTAAAACATATATTTTCATGCCAATTAGCATTTCAACTTCATAACTTGATCATCTATTTAACACTAAACGTACCGAGCGGGGTCGAATGACCTCCCCTTTCAAAATTTCGAAATGAAGGAGTAACCGGTCATATGTACAAAGTGTAAATTAATTGATTATTTTATTTACAAAAATAAAAATATATGCTTGATTATTTTATTAAAAATCAGAAGTTACGTTGCGAATTATTTCCATTAATAAATTAAGAATTTCTTTCTAAAAATCAACGTTTATTTCCATTTATCGCGTTTATTGTCAAACGACGCTTTATAGTAAGAATAGGTACATAATATACATATAAAAACAATTACTTTTCGTTCAATCTTGGTATTCCAAATTTAGTTACGTACACGCTGAGCTCGAAATATGGAATAAAAACGAAATAAAAATTCAAGCATAATAAATATTTTACTCCGACTGATATACCCAACAAAAACAAAAAACAAAAAAAAAATCATGTGGCAAAGAATTAACCCGAATTTCGTATCAAAATCTCCGATTCGGCTCACGAGTCCCCGAGGACCGAAGAATCTGGCAAGGGAGATGATGGTAAACAAGGGTAAACCGCTTCTTGTCAACGTTTGACGACGAAAATTCATCCGGTCGACGGTGATGCGCACCGGAACGGTCGTAATTCACCGAAGGTTTCGTCGCTGGCTGGTCATATCGAATGCAGAAAGCGCGATATATGCTTCCGGTGCAAAGATGGGTGGAGTTGGTGCCCCCGGTACGTCGGCTGTCCCTTTAGCCCCGGTCCCCTGTTGCATTGCGTGTACACACACACACACACACACACACTTGTTCCAGACTACGTACAATCGCAAACACCGCTACATCCCTCAACAATCCCCACCTCACCCCTCGCCCTTCTTCCCGCCTTTGTGAATCCGTGTGCGTGCCGTGATTCCAGCTAAGTATTGGTGGTGCGTCGCATTGTTTATAGCCACTTCTCCTCTTTCCCGACAAGAGGGCCGCTGAATACAAATTGCTCGAACCGGAGAGCTCTCCTCCTCTTGTCTTTTACCTGACCGGAGAGGAGAGGAGAGGCTGTCACCTCCGGGATACGTCGAGGCTCGTTTGCGCGTACACGCACCACCCTCCTGTGTACGCGATGCACCCGTGGGACACAGGATTTTTCTTCAAACGATCCGCCTTGTTTCTCGTTTCTTTCTTGTACTTCTTAAGTGATTCGATTTAGGGAGAGAAGAGGGGGTTGGTTGTTTGGATTATTATTGGATACTGAAATGCTGGTGTATTTGAAACGATCGATTTTAACTGCCACGTCAACCATGTGTGGGTGACGCTTGAATTTCCATAATTTGTCGCTTTCATTGTTATTAGAAATCGTCGTATTAGGTTACACGAAATTCTGAATAATAGAAATTACAAAGGATTGTAATATAAAAATAAATGCTTTGTCTGACCAAGTTTTCAACGTCTTTAACGTGTCAGTCAAAGTGTTAAATATTACAATGGCATAATTTTGAGAAGAAACTTCCATTGCAATAAATAAACCATATCCCTATGTAATGGCCTACTAAATTCCCTTTCAAAAAGTTATCCATACCTTAAACTTTCGACAAATCTATTTCAATGAAAAATTGCCATTAACATCGCTGATAACTAGTTACCTACCATATTAAACAAGTATCTAAGCAGCTAGAAAATTAAGTGGTACGTCAGAAGATGAATGAATCAGAGGAGCGACACTGTAGCGACCGTTATCAGACCGATACCAGATGTCCCGAGTGAAAAGCAGATTTCGCGTATCGTTGGATCTCTATTCAAACGATGATTTACATTGTCGGCGAGGAACGATAGTGTATTACATAGATCCAGATTAAAAGCGTGCCAAGATTGCCCGGGGAGCCATGGTTATCGCGGACGGATGAACGGGGTAGATTCGTCGGTAGAGGAGAGAGATCGCGGCAACATTAATGTCCATCGAAGAGGTTCCTTCTCTACGTGGAAGGTAATGGTAACGAAGGTCAGCCGGGGTCTTCCATAGATCTTGTTTGGAAGTCGTTAAAGTACCTCTTCCCGGAATTCCTTCGTATATCGGGGTAAAGATCGCATCGCGACCCTCTCTTTCTCTCTCATTCTGCCTCGAGCCTGCTCGCGGGATCCTGTCCGCTTTGCAATTCCGATCTTGCACCTCGATAGTTACCTACGCTGCCGAGCTGCCCCGTCCTCGTTTTTGGTACCATGCTGTTCCCTACCCTAACTCTTTATTCTTTTTCTTCTTCTTTTTCTTCTTCTTCCTCTTGCCCTTGCACCGAAGTGACACGTTGCGGTAAATTTTATTTTCTGGGATCGATGATCTTCAACGCCGGAACCGTCGATCATTGGCACCGTAAATTTAACGTGACAAATTTAATATAGTTAGAAGTTAAAGAAATTTTATGATGTTTTGCGAAGCAACGAAATGGATTTCTGTTGAAAAAAGAATCTGTAATCTGCACGTAGAAAAGCAGTTGCATGGATCCAGCGAAAAGTGTTCCTCGTTACACGTGTGCACCCAGACCTCGACCAACCAGCGAGATCCTTCGATCGATACGATCCATTTACATCGAACGTTACGTAAAAAGGAACCATCCATCCGGAAGTAGGAGAACGAAATTTATTTCTAATAAAAATCAGTATCGAACAACACACAGACAGAAGATACCAAAGTATCGAATTTTTCTTAGGTCATCGATAATTAATACATTAGATTTTTATACGCAGTGTAAATCGTTGACGATACAATCACAAGTTGATTTTACTTAACTTGATATAAAATACGTTAGCAAACCGAAAAGCAACAGAAATTTTGTCTCAGGTACCGGAAACACGAGCCCGGATGGTGCCTACAAGCCATCGTTCCTCACCGACCAAGAATTGAAACACCTGATCCTGGAAGCAGCCGACGGATTCCTGTTCGTCGTCAGCTGCGACACCGGAAGGATCATCTACGTGTCCGATTCTGTCGCGCCGGTTCTGAATTACACTCAGAACGATTGGTACGGCACCAGTTTGTACTCTCAGGTTCATCCGGACGACACCGAAAAAGTGAGGGAACAATTGAGCGGTGCTGAGCCTCAAAACGGAGGCAGAGTCCTGGATCTGAAGACGGGGACCGTGAAGAAAGAAGGCCAGTGTAAGTCTCCTATCCAGAAGATATACCTTGTTTGCAAATATCCAGTGAATTATATTTCCTTCCACGGGGAATGTCTTCAAAATCATTTTCCAAGGTTCCTATTCAGAATTATACAATCAATCCAAGTTTCAATTAAACTTTCAAAGTTTCTACCAGTTTACCCTCGCAACTTGAAAGACAGAATCTATTCCAAATTATGCAGTCAGTCTACCTTTTCTATAGTATTGCTTAACCCTTCGAGAACGAAGGATTTTTACTCTTGGCACAGTAGCGCACTGAATATTATTTATTTAAAATAAAACAAGCAATAGTTCCTTTCTTCGAAACATGTACCGAGAATCTCTGTTCTCCACACTTATGATTGCTATTTGTATCAAGTATATAGGACGGTGTTTCTTAAATGTATGTACGAATTTTAAATTGCTACGACGCACAAAAGGTTAAACTAAATTTCCTGTTACATAGAGTTTCCTCAGAATCATTCTTCAAGGTTCCTATTACTACACCTCGGCATCCTAGAACACAGAAGCTGCTCAAAATTATGCAGTCCACCTAACAAGTAAACCTTCTCTTAAACTCCAATTTCTTCCCAATTAATCGTATAGAATCTACCTAAACTTCTTATATCGTCTAACGATCATCGTATATTCTCCACAGCATCGATGAGACTGTGCATGGGCTCAAGAAGGGGCTTCATCTGTCGCATGAAGGTGGGCAATCTGCAAACGACGGGTGACATGGCTGCCGCTCACGGTCTCCACCGTATGAAACAGAGAAACTCGCTGGGACCACCGGCCAGGGACGGTCAGAATTACGCCGTGGTTCATTGTACAGGATACATCAAAAGCTGGCCCCCGAACGGTGAGTTTGGTTAGGGTTTATCCAATGTTTCGTCTGTGATCCGTCGACATAACGGGTCGACCGCTCGACGTAGCGCCAACTTTCTATTTTAAAGCGAGGGAGACGGTTGTGCAGCAGGAATATGAACGAACCCCGGCGGCTTCGTAGAATACGAGGATAGCGACGTTTGTACTATAAATTAAGAGGCCGACCGGAGACGTATAGCAGGACGGATAGTATGATCGGTTTATAAGAATGAATGGAATCGTCTTGACCTAACAGCCGACAGACTGGTTGGAATACCGATAAACTATGTCGAGACGGTCTGATGCGGAATTTGTATGCTTTATCGTGACCACTGATGCATAATAAAAGGGAATCGCGACGATTTTCGCGCGTTTCCACCTCGAACCGATCCCTTGAACGACCGTACCTTGATTCCTTGAAAGATCGTGTCTGATATTTCCCATTTCTCTTCGTTCCTTTTGATTCCTTATTTCTATTAGGTTGTCCGCTAAAGTTTCTTTCCCTGTCTGCACGCAATGTTTTGTCTGGCAGTGTTTAAACAAAATATAGTATAATGTGGCTTTCGGAGAAATGGAAGAAGATAATTGGCCAAAGGTAATCGTACATAACTGAATAACATGACATGAAACATAAAACATTACACATCCGTTAGTTATTAACAAAGCGAAAGGAACTATTGGGACAACCTGATACATTCAATGCTTATCGTTTCTGGCAATAGTAGAAGAGAATTAATTAGTTTGGTCGATGTAACGTTAAGGTAGGCTTGACAGAAAGATAAAATGAAATCGCAACCATGTAAAACATTGCTTTGTGTTGTAAAACAGAGTTGAAGATTCTGTCCAGCCTAAGCATCATAAATAGCATACTGTTTAGCAGCATGTAAATCATAGTCAAGTTGATCGATTATGAGGAACCATGGACTGACTCATCATTTTACGCTGTAGGTGATTTTGTTCCCCCGTGTGTACCAGGTGTGGGTATAGGTGACAGAGAGCCTGCCAGTGTTCAAGTGGGACCAGATGGTGTGGTCTCGGACGAGAATGTCAGCACTCATTGCTGCCTGGTTGCCATTGGGCGATTACAGGTCACTAGCACACCAAATAGTAGCGATTTAGCGGGTTCCAATAGCAATAATGGTAAGCATTCGTTGTTCGTACTACTTTGATCCTTGTATAACGATTGTACTAATTTTGGACATCTTGATGTTGCAGAATTTATTTCACGTCATTCTGCCGAAGGTAAATTTACCTTTGTAGACCAAAGAGTTGGCGGAATTCTGGGATATACGCCTTCGGAACTCTTAGGTCACCCGTGTTACGAATTCTTTCACCCAGAGGATTTGACGCATATGCGAGAAAGTTTCGAGCAAGGTAAAAACACTTTTGAACCCGTACAGAAATGCAGAAATACAGAAACGGACACACGTATGCTAATGAACGGCCTTCTTTTGCAGTGCTGAAGCTGAAAGGACAAGTAGTGTCTGTAATGTACAGATTTCGAGCCAAAAATCGCGACTGGGTGTGGTTGAGGACGTCCGCATTTGCATTCTTAAACCCCTTCAACGACGACGTTGAATACATCGTCTGCACAAACACGCACGCCAAGTATGAATCGTTGAACACCTTAATTGTTTTATTCTATTTACCTTGTTTGTGTTGACCCCGTTTCTGAACTTTAAGGTCGTTTCACCCTAGTAGCGACGGTCAAACTGAAAGCGAAGCTGTACCTGCTTACGGACAACCTGGCTTGGATTATTCTCTTCAGAGACATCCTGCCAGGGATCCTTTATACTCCGGGCATCACATGATGCAGCACCCAGCGACTGTCGCTACAGCTGGTAAAATATCAAATTTCATCGATATAAGAGTATATCAAATTAATAACGCGTTTAAAAATTGTATTATCTTTCTGATTCGTTAGGTCCACAACAGCCTAGGCCGTCTAGCACGCAAAATGTTTATCAGGGATACGAAACGACTCAGTCGCCGATAGCTTACGGCTCGCCTGGGCAGCAAAGCGCGTCTTCTTCGGTTTTAAGTAGAATTCAAAAACCAGCTAACACATCTCCGACACCTGTGCAACAAGCGTGGGCAATCGGAAGACAGGTAAATTTACAGTGGTACTGAGTATTTTAGTTTCGAGTTGTCAAAATATTGACTAATCCTATTGTTTTTCTATTTTAGCAACCAGTAACGGAAGGATATCAGTACAATCAATTAAGTCCATCGAGGTCACCGAACGGACCAACTTATACTCAATTAAGTAGCGGTGCTAGGACACCAGCTAGCCAGTACCATGCGGTCACAACAGTACCTAATAATCCTGGTAAGGGAAACTCTTGATTATCTATTGGATTGGCAACTAAATGATTGCGGATTTTGTCGATAGATGGTTTTAGCACATTCTTTTGTTTCGTCGTTGTATTCAAAGCACCTAACTTATATTGTTTTTTTGTTGCTTGTACATTCGCCTTTAATTAGTAAGAAAATTGTATCGATTAGTTGTTTAGTCTCGTTTTTATCCCAATTTATAAATGAAAGAACAAAACGCGCATTTCAAACGTATTTTATTGTATTATTTCCGAAAAGTCAGGAACGCATCGTAAGCATACAAGAAGTTATGTGCCGTGTACGGGAATGAAGCCTTGAAAGAAAGGCAGTGTCAAAATTAATTTGTCAAATTTCGTTCTGGTGATTTTTCACTCAAAAATGCGCAATGATCTGGCCGTCCAGTTAAAATTGACGAGAGCCGTATCAAGGCCATTATCGATTCAGATCGTAATAGCACAACATGTGAGATTGCCGAGAAGCTCGATACTGAATTTTCCTTCTTATTTAAAATCCGCAATCACTTAATTGCCAACCTAATAATATAATGATTCACGAAACACGATTGTGTCTGTTCAGGCATGTGGGGCTGGCAGAGCCAGCAGCACCAGGCGCCTCAACAAGATGGCGTACAAACGAATCCTCAAGTTGCTGGACAAGCGCAACCGCCTCATCCTGCTCAAGGCGGACCTGCCACGCAACCCCAAGAACTGTCAGATATGTTGCAGATGCTGCAGGATCAGGGTGGTGCATCCGGTTTTGAAGAATTAAATATGTTCAATACTAATTTTGAGTAGCGACAAGGAGACAATACCCCCGATAAAACATCGTCTACCTTAACAAAGCTTTAAGGTTCGAATCATTGGTAGAGTCCCGAGATTGTTCCGAGTATCGTAAGCAGCACTTTTATTTCAGCATTTAATTTAATTGTGTAGGGATGATTTTTTGAATTAACAGTAAATCCCACGTGCCGGGTTTTAAAGTAAAACGATAAGGATAAGATTTATTCTATAAAAGTCTATCTATGATAATACGTCTTACACACGATAAAAAGGTCTCACGGTATTCTGTAAAACACACAATCGCTCGCGATAGCTCACGATTCGCTCGTCACTCTCTATACTCTTTGTAACTTCATCATTTTGACTTCTGCACTTTGTTTTGTCTTCCAAAACACTTTTTTTCCCCCTTTCCACTTCTCTCGAGATATATTTTTTTTTTTATCTCAATCGCAATTTTATTCTTCCCAATCGCTCAAGCTCTTTGTAAACACATCCACATCCATCGTCATTCATTTCTTTTAAAATATAATTACACCTACGGTAAGTTCTATCGTTTCACGAATTATTTATTATTATTATTACTTTCATTTTTCATTGACCTGATTTTAAAATGTAAGAGAAACAATTAAGTAAAAAAAAGGAGAGAAATAAACGTTGTAAATTGAAAACCAAATTTCAAACTCTTCTCGCTGTTCTATAAGAAGAAAAAAAAAAGAAAAAGAAAAATGCAGTTATAGGTATAAGTTATATTTTGAATTGTACAATAGCGGTCGAAAAAATGATAAGATATAGAGAGACCTAGGATTTCATTGAGCTATTGTTAATGGATGTAAGTATATGTATAAAATTTTGGATGACAAAGAAAAAAAAACAATGCGTGTAAGATTTGTAATTGTTCAAGAAAGTGATGCTTCATTAAGATTTTCAAACGAACGCATTTATCGGACTGCATGTATTTTGTACAACGATTATTACCACTTTACATTTTTATAGAATTTGAACGCCTTATCTGTGCTTATATCGATAAGTAATAGGATATAATTTTCCTTTTACGTAGTAGCGAATTTTGATTTTAAAGGAACGAGTACTTCGTCGAATATTTAAGAGGACAAAAAAAAAAGAAGAAAAAGTGGAGGGAGGGAGACGCATTCTAAACGATAAAGGGGAAAAAAAAATATTTTTAAAATCTCTCAATCAAATTTACATGAATCACGGTAATTTTAATACAAAACTTATCGTTAGATTTTTAAGATTAGCTTAATTATTTTAATTTAGGTCTTTGTAATTATAAATAGTGCAATCGTCATCGAAAACGGGAATGAATTGTTTAAACGCAACATGATGTACAAAATTATGTGTAATCCACCTTTGCTTCTCTGCGCAAAAACACCATTTTTAGATATTTCTAAATGAAAAAAAAAAATATAAACAATGTTACACATATGAATATAGTTGCATTTATAAGTAACCACGTGTGATTTAATGCATTGTAGATGTACACATGTCTAGCAAATTCTTATTAAGTAGGATCAAGGAAAAGAAAATAAATTGCAGCATATCATGATGAATTGGGAACATTTGTCACTAATATATTATAAAAGTTTACAATTGCACGTATAATTCTTTTTAATCATCCTGCGTCGAAAGTAGCTACGATACTGACAATAATTAACATATTGAGGTCGACGAAGGCATCAATATGTATTATACGAATAATTGATTAAACTTCGAAACATATCTGTGAATTATTTTATGATCCTTCATCCTCTGTCGTATAAAATTATTTTTCATTGGTGTCCAAAAAAAGAAAATTACAGGGAAGGTTACACAAAAACGATTCTAAACAGTAAAACATGTTTGTATTTAAATGATTCTGTATAAAATATTACAATTTAAGTTTTACAGCAGATAAAGCATTCTTCTGTTTCTTTTTCTTATCTGCATCAGTCTTTGATTTGATGTGACTCTTCACTTGATCCTGTAACTGATTAAAGAAGGCTGTGGATGATTTTGGAACCTTCTGACTTGTCTCGTCCATTTTCATCACATTTCGATTGTTAGTCAACTTCTTCACCAACTCCGCATCCTGTTTCTTCTTCTTAGCGATTCCAGGTTTCAATGCATTTAATTTCTCCTTCTTCTCCGCGGCTTGTTGTCGCGCACGTTGTTTCAACTTCTTGCGTCTTCGTTCGCGTTTCATATCGGTCTTGGTTCTCTCTGCTTTACCGACGAGATCACCTCGTGGTTTAGCTGTAAAAATGGTTGATAAAGTTTAACGTTTAAATTTGAAACATTGTATTTTTAAGAAGTACATACTTTTGATTTCTTCTGGCGCTAACAAAGCAGCATCGCTCATTCCTACCGGAGCCACTTCCTCCATATTAATTGCAGGAATATTACTTATAACTTTAATTTCTGGTTTAGCCTGAAATAAATACGCAAAATTAAATATAAAGAAAGTCCTGCTTTACAAAATTATAAACAAATTTGTAGTAACTATCTTACCGGTCTTGGAGTATAATGATAATTGGATAAAGCATCCAACTTGTTGAACAGAGAATGCATCGTTTCCCGAATTTCAGTATGCAATTTTGGTTCTTCTTCCTCTTTCTCGTTATTTTCTGGATTCAAAGCTTCTTTCTGTTTGAGGTATTCATTCTCATAAACTTGAGACAAACTTTCTTTACTCTTCTCTTGGTTCAAAATCAACTTCTTCTTATATTCCAATGGAGTTTCAACCGGTTTGAATTTCTTCTCAACATCATCCCAAGCTTTGTCCTTTATTCTTTGTTTAATTATGTCTTCTAATTTCAATGTAGTTTGTTCGGTGATCACAGGTGCAGGTCTTGTTATAATATCAAATTCCACAAATTCTTCTAATAAGGAATTTTGTGGTCTATTCGATGCGCTTACTTCACCCTTCATTTGCCAGGCTTTCTCAGCAACAGCCTCCTCCTCTAACCGTTCAATCCTTTTCTTTAATCTTTCCTGACGAGTTTCGAAAGATGATTTAATTTCTGTATCTTCTTTTGTACTAATGTTCTTATTATCTAAGCTATCTGTTTCATCAGAATCATTTGTGAGATTGAACGTAACTTTTTTCTTAGAAGTTTTTGCATCTGGCGTTTCTTCGTCTATGTCCATTTCATTATCCAAATCGCTATCTTGTAACGATTTATCATCATCTGTTCCTTCATTGGCTGTATCTTTAGGACGTACAGAATCATTATACTCTTCGTTTTCACTTTGCGGACTGTCAAAGAAGTCTGCATATTTTACCAATTTTCCTTCTTCAGTTTTGTCATCCTCGTCAGAATATTCGTTAAATAAGTCTACCGATTCGTCGTCGGAGCTATTTTCATTCTTATCAGTTTGTTTCTCTTTTTTTTCTTCCTTTATCAGATACTCGTCCAATTCTTGCAACTTAAAAAATTTGTCATCAACTATAGATGATTTCATTTTGTGTTTTTTTGTACCTTCCTTCTGTGTCTGTAAATTATCTGTCATTTCTTCCTCGTCATCCGATGTTCCTTGTTCCATCATGTTTTCTTCTTCCTCCGCTTCATCTTTCTTACTGCTCTGTTCAATTTCAGGTTTGGTTGTACTAATTGGTATCGTTAACTTTTTATTCATGGATAAAATCTTTGAGACACCACTTATGAAATGTTCAAGTTCTCCTTCATTTTGCAATTCAAGTTGTTGCCAGATTTGTTCTTCATCAAAACCTTCTGTTACCAATTCAGGCAATGCATTGCTATTTCTTTGGGATTGTTCTTTTGTAAAGTCATACAAACGTTTTGTGGAATCTTTGAAATTTAATGCAATTTCATTTTGTATGCTGAAACATTAATAAAACAAAAAATATTGATGTGGCATCAATATAGGTTATATAAACAAAAGTTGAAATAATATTCACCTCAAAAATTGTTCCGGCCTTTTAGTATTGCTATCAATAGTAGATATAACACTATTTAATATTTCCATCTCAGCCATTTTATATTAACATTTATATTACAAGTTTTGTTTAAATATTATCCGATGATCAGGTTATGTCCGTTCCATAGAGAACGCCACAAACGTGGTGGCTGACATGAACAAATAATCGATTACCGATATAACAAAATTACCCTCGACATGCTAACGTACCAACGATCGATATATCAATTATTTAAAGAGCTGAAAAATACCGACAAGTTGGTGTGTAAACTGTTCAGTAACCATAAAATGATATACATACTTTGATGAAGGATTTTAACATTTTTACTCATTTATTCCCATATTTTAATGTTATACAATTATAAAATGAAAATTTGTAAAATTAAAAAATCGTTAAGTTTAATTTTGTCGATTTCAAATAGATGGCGCTGATTGGCTGATGGCGCTCCAATGACCGACCGTCGCTCGCACGACGCGGTGGGGGCTAAGAGGTTCAGTCGGATCTCGGCCGCGGTGAAGGGCGGAGGGAGTCAAGACGAAGAATCGCTTGAAGTTCGAAGCCGTAAACGTATTGGCGCAGACTCCTCGGTACGGTTCGCGTGACACGCTACCGCCAGACAAAACTTAAAACGCGTGCGTTTCTCGGTCCGTATTGTGTGTCGCGTGTGTTTATCAACCGCGCAACGAATCGAGAAAGACGAAAACTGAGTGTGCTTCTCTTGATGGATTCTGAGTGCTTGGAAAGTGTTTAAATCCAGTGTTGTTGCGGATTCACCAGGTGCCTTTGGCTTTTTGGATAAGCTTCGTACACACAGAGAAAAGGTAAGTGCGGTTGAAATTAATTTCCATTCTTTTAATCGATCGATCGCATCGCGTCGTTTAGATTTTTCGTACGAATCAATCTAGCATACGTTCGATTCGTGTTACCACGCGTGTCTCGAGAGAAAATCGCGAACATTTTGTGTAATTGTTCGACGAGACGTACAGAAAGGGGAAAAAAAAGTGTGGACCGACATTCGAAAGATTAGGTGTCGGGTTTGTTTATCGTCCTCGAAGCGAGTCCGGTCGACAAACAGAAAGTTTACGCGCGCAAAGGTCGACGGGTCACGTGGGACATTTCATACAGGGGCTCCAGTGATCCGTTTCAACGCCAGCAAGAAAAAAGTCGCGTACCTATCTTATGAAGCTTTCTTTCGTTTAAAAAAGAATTCCTTGTTAACTACGTTCAATCGATCGAAGGATTATCCTCTATTTTTTTGAGATAAGCAACGTTACACGTGTCGTATTTTCAGTACAGTTACTAGTTACAGAGAATACGTTTTAAAAATATATCTAAAAATACATCTAAAATTACTGTTACCGGTTTAATACGTAAGAATTGCATGTACAGTATTAAATCTTTTACCGATCGTCATTTTATTCGTACCGAGTCTCATCTTTTAAGAATTTTTCCTTGCACTTGTTTACGAATGGCACACGATATGCATTATTTATAACCTTGATGTTTTATTGATAAATGACAAGGAAATATATAACCCTAGCAAAACATATTATAATGACGTTTTAGTTATGGGTCAAAATGATCCGCATCCGTCTAAGCCTACTTAGTCAATTATCGAACCAAGTCTGTTGCTTAGTAATCCTTTATTAAACAGTGCACCATATTAACATCATTATGTTCAAATCTGAACATAAATAATCCCGATTAAAAAATAGAAATTCATAAACATTTAATTTCACAGTTCACGCAAGTGTAGGTATTCATTCATAAATTTCAAAACGAGCCTTCTATAAATCGATCCATAAAAATCTTTTTACCCGACAGGTAGAATTCAAATTCTCCCTCCCTCCCGCCAAGCAGCGTCATCACGTGTCTTCGTATACGTAGTCATTCCGTTACGAGGTCAGAATTTCTCGTGGAGGAGAACTGGTCGTTTTGCAAAGGTCGTAGCAGCTGGAAAACGCGTAGAAAGGGAGTAGTAGTGGGATCGTTAGAGTTTTCCTTTTCCTTCCTTGGCGGTGGAACGAGTTCCCTGGGACGCGGTTAGGAATCATAACGGGGCGCTAGTGTCGTCGGTTGAAATTGGAGCGGACTTCGATCTTTTCCCGAACGGTACCCCGAGCATTTCATCGGCCTTAGCCCTCGCGTTCCACGAGGAAATAATATTACCCGCTGCGAGCCGCTGCCTTCGAGTTTCTAATGAGCCCCCCCCCCCCCCCCCCCCCCCCCAACACTCATGGCTTGCTGCTTCGTTCCTTTACTCGACGAATACCGTAATTCTCAATGGACGTCATTTTTTCTCTCTTTCTCGCTCTCGTACCCTCGTCGCCCTCCCTTTCTCGAGTCGTTTTTCTTGCCCCCACCCTCGCGACTCGTTCTCTCCTTTGCTCCCCCTACCATCGTGATTTTCGCGTCCCTCTCCACTTCCGATATATGTATACTCACGGGCCCTTTCGATGCCCGTCTCGCGGGCGAAAGTCGTGTGTGCGTGAAGCGGGGTTCTAGCGATGGATTTGACTCTCCGGTGAATTGTTCGAAAACGCATAACGAAATCGGTGATATTATTTAAGGTTATAATGTCGCTTTTGATATATTTCGTTCGTATAACACTGTACAATGCAATTATTAGAAATGTAAAAATAGGGATTTCAAACTTAACCTTTAACGACTGGCAATATTTTCTTTAGATTATGATATAAATAAATTCTTGATATGTCCATATGATGGAGCCCTTCTTATAGGATAAGTGAGAAGATTCTCAACAAATGTATTAACAGTTATCATTCATAAGCACAAGTCAGTCCCATCGCTGGCGAACGTTAGTTGGAGTACTACTAACGAAACGTAAGTTTCTCATGCGTGCGCCCTCGCGCATGCGCTCACGCCCGTTTTCTGGGGAGTTGCTGGACCGCTCTGGAAGTCGTGTCCCCTCCCCCCCCTCCTTGTCCCTTTCCAGCGTTTCTCCGTTCAGACAACCGCGGCGGAGGACATGGAATCGAGAAGGATAGAAAGAGAAAGATCCTTGGCGAGTCCTGGAACTCAAGACGAGCGAACCAACGACTCCGATTACAGACTCCAAGGCTTAACGTATACACCCGCGTTCCGTCAGTCGTGGATTTACCAACGACCACGGGGAATAAAAGAATTCTCGCGTGCGACGTGTATTGTATCGGATAGTATCACAATTACGATCAACCTGTTTCGAATTGTATAAGATAGGAAAGCTCGAATGTTCAAAGTACGGGGGTAGGATACTTTTTTTTTTAATTAGGTTTGATTATTTAAATTGTTGGCTCTCCTCATGATCCGTCATCGAAGGGTTAATACTTTAGGCGTAGTCTGCGGTTTTTTTGAAAATTTCTCCGTAACAATCATTGGCAGCTTATGCTACTATGCTATTAATTTGGCGGTAAATTAGCCTTCGCTGATAGGAACGACTCACGAGGGAATTTGTCTGGTACAGTGTCACTAAGCTTTCCCTTACTCGTCGTTAAACTAATAATAATAATAATAATAATAATAAAGCGATGCGATGCCACTCGTCGACACGAAACTAAAGCAGTGTTGGCAGTTATATATTTATTAGAAAATTACTAATTAATACTTGGTTAGCTAATTTATTAGAAAATTACCGAATTGTTATTGCAACTGGTGGCTCTTAGAAAGAAGTTAGGTCAAAAGGGACAGGATAAATGGGGGCACGAGTCAGGATGGGCCGATTTTTTCGTCGTACATCTCCGAAAGACATCTGACCGGCGTAATTAGTTGTTAGTCCTGTAGACGTGACCCGTCAGGATACGTCGACGGAATACGATATGAAGGAGCGGAATTTTATCTAGCGCGTGCACGCGGTCCGACTCTTCTAGTAGACTGGTCCGGCACCGATGGTGAATGTAAAACTGCCAGAACGCATGCAGGAATGTAGATTTTTCTTGTCAACTTTCTACACGCCTCTGACGTCATGACGCCACTCGTTGCCGAATGCATTATAGCCCGTTTCAGGAAAAAAAAGAAAGGTTATCTTAATCACAACAGTCTTGGGCGCGTTAATCTTAAGAAACCTAGGATATTTAATTTCTGTATATCGGTGAGCATGTTAGGTTTAAAATAATTATTAATTTAGGATTGTGGTACCCAACCCTCGTAGATAAAAATTCTAATTACGCTAATGAAGTAGGTCGTGATTAATGTACTTTCATGCGAGCAAGTGTTCAGGTGGTATCGGTTTAAAAACATAAACAGGACAAATTAATAATGGTACAGATAAGACGAGAAATTATTGCCAAACGCGTAACGAGCAGAACAAGCAAGAAAATAGAGTTAGTTCGTGTCGCTTAAGATTACGTGTAATTAATGCAGGAACAACGATAAGATAATGGAATAAAATAGTTTTCGATTGGTCCAGCGTAACGCGGTTATCTCGGCTTTTTCTCGATCGCTGGCATAAAATCATTATTCAGTGCCTGTTCTTGGTCATAAATTTCAAAAGATAAAACCCGGGAATGCAAAAGAAACAGCTGGTTCGCGTGCAATATCCAAGAAAACGGGGATATCGGTAAATGCTCGATGAGCACCGTTCTTTCTTTTTTTTCCCCTCTAGCTTTTCCAAGTCATTATTCGTAATTTTCTTCTCGATCATTGAACAAGAATGTAAAACAATGTAATCATTTTTGATCGGTTATGAATTTCACTCGGGTCTAACCGGGTAAAACGATTCCATTATCAATTCCAGCTACCTTCTTCTGTAATTGAACCGGACGAATCGTACCAACGTGGCTTTCCATTTCGCTATTTTCACCGGTTACGTTTCACCACGGGAGAATTTCGTTTCGACGATCGTTAGACGGAACCTCTTCAGCATACTTAAGGGTCTCCGTTCGTTTCGAGTCTGAGAACCTCTTCGTCCATTATCGGTTCAAGTAGCTTCAAGAATAACGATGACTGCCAGATGATGAAGACTTCGACTACTTGTATACACTTTTCAGACAGAACAATCGAAAAAGTCTGATTTCACTTAAACAATGAGCCATGTGTTGTTTTGTTTAATAAGTCCTTATAGGGGGGATTGAAATGTTAATTTGTCGAGTGGTGTATTGTGCCATTTCAAGGCATGGGCATGATGTTGGACAGATAACCAGGGTCCACATGCTTGTAAGAGTCTCTAAATAAAAATAGTCAGGCTTTAGAGTTATTTCGCAGAATTGACTTCATAGTCGGGAGAGTCGTGGAACTTCAGCATCTTTACAATCTAACGGTTGTGCTTCTCCATCGATCGCGAAGCTTCCTCGCCACGGAGCGTGCACAATTTTGCTGAAATTCAATGGTCCGTTAGAGAGGCAGACAAGCTTCCTAGGATTCACAAAGCGAATCTGAGCGACGAAGCGGAAACTGGAATCGACGCGATTCCTTGGAGATCCATGGATCCTCCACGGTTTAGGTTTCGAACAGCAAGGATTCTGGAATACGCAGGAAAACGAAATATTCCAATTGTGCCTTTATTCGGTCGTGTAATTTCACTTTTAACATTTCTAACTTTCGAGTTTTTAAATTTGGAATTTTTCAGTCTACAAATTCTTGATATTTGTATTTTGAAATTTTCGGTTTTGAAACGTAAGAATTCTTAAATTTCAATCTTGAAGCAAATAAATTTCTAAACTCCAAGTTAACAAATTTTCTATATGTAATACACGGCAAAAAGAGGATATTCACCCCGTGGTCTTATTAAATTATTATCGAATCGATTAAGACAGCTACCGGCGGGATAATTGGACGACGGTCGTAGTATGAAACGCCGGCTCATTGAAAACGGTTTGATCGCGCAATATCGATTAGACGGCTCGATACAGGATACGTGGTTTCCATCGAAGTATCCATTATTAGAGACTTTGAATTAACAAGGGAAAGGTGGGATAAGTGATTAATTTCTTTTCGCAATACCCGAGATGCAAATGAGGAAGTTGGCCATTAAGAACAGAGCCAAACCAGATTAAACAGTCAATATTTACTTTAATTTATAAAATTTCATACATTTTAACCCCTTGCGGACGATTGACGCATATATGCGTCCAAGCCGAACCGTCACAGCAACTTACAAATTCGTACGTCCTATATTTCTCACACAAATCGTAATCATAAGTGCGAAGAACAGAGATTTTTAGGAATTACTGCTTATTTTATT
Organism: Stelis phaeoptera; assembly: GCA_943735885.1. Classification (NCBI taxonomy): domain Eukaryota; kingdom Metazoa; phylum Arthropoda; class Insecta; order Hymenoptera; family Megachilidae; genus Stelis; species Stelis phaeoptera. Next base: position 12,933,629 of record OX030932.1, on the reverse strand, counting down.
ATAATTAAATAATATTCCGTGCGTTTACTGTAACAAGCGTAAAAGTGTTCCGTCCTCAAAGGGTTAAAAAATTCATTGCTTAAAAATATAATTACAATTACTTTAATAGTTTTTATTATTATTATTATTATTATTATTATTATTATTATTATTATTATTATTATTATTGGAGAAAGATTTAATTAGAATAAAATACGTTTTTAGGAATGCTGTTAATATGTTAATTGATGTGAAAGCGAACATTATAATTGAGTAAAACCATGTAAAAATAAATTTTGATAAGATAATTACGTTCAATGATTCACGATTAATCTGGGGGTCATGAATTATGTACATTGCAAAATCGGTAAACAGCAATAAATTTGATTATAGAGATAATGTGTTTGCATAAATAACTTGTGAATGGAAAGGTTTTCTCTTCATATTTTATGTAGCGGAATTTTTACTTATCTAAATTTTATGAAACAGTTAGTTACACAGTTAAGATAGAGAAACAGCATATATTTACACATCTTATTTATATCTAAAGACTTAGAGATACAAAAAATTACGTAATTTGTACACAAGTTTGTTCTTGTTTTAAGCTCTTCTTCGATATGAGGGCATATAGATGCCTTGGAGTTGTTAGTTTGTCTTCTGAGTTATCATTTTCCCAAACATTTCTGTTGCTTCACGGTGACTCATATTTATTTATCTTTGATGACATCTATTGTTAATAGAGTTTTAAGTTCCTTCATCTTCTATTAATATACATTCTGGCTCATCATCATATTCTAACACTAATGGCTGATCTAAGTCATCGTTTAGAACAGGATCTTCTAAGAGACCTTCTCCGGCAAAATTGAGTTTTATTCCATGGCGTGCTTTCCACCTTCCTAACCATCCCACGCTGGCAGTAAAAGTAGGGTCGCAGGCTAATATTTCATTAAGATTAAGAGCTTTCTTCCTCAGAGTTGGTCCCGATATAGGAATACCATTTTCAATTTCTTGAATGTACCATTCGTAAAGAGCATCATCCAGAGTTACGTTCTTTGCCTTTTTGATAGTTCCTCTCTTGATTAAGTTATCTCTGGAAATCATCTTGGCACAAAAATCTTCTATCTCCTTTCTGTTCTTCTTCCAATCGGAAACTGTTGATGTTCCTACCCCTAATTCAGCAGCAACATTTTTCATTGACTCGCCTTTATCTATTCTTAACAGAGCTTGCAGTTTCTTTCCTACGGTCACTGTAACCTTTTTCCTTTTTCCCGACATGTTTGTATACGTCAAATGTTGAAAAACAATACGTTCTGTAACAAACACTATAATAACTCAGCAACAAGCAAGCATAGAGCGCTATTTTTAGATAGTCTTGACCTGTTTGTAACATTCCTACTTGCGACATGCCAATTAATCGCACAAGTTAAGTGATATAACGAAGAATCATTCTTTTGTCGCTTAAAACAAATGCTAACACAGTTTTCTAAGAAATGAACATTTTTGACTTACCAATTTTAACAGATTATGAACTCGGTTAACTGGAATTCAGATAAATTACTCTGTCTTTTGAGCTTACATATTTTTTATTATTTAATAACTCCTGCTAATGTACAGGTTATGTTATTTACTTTTATCATTGTCACTTTAATTCATGACTGGATAGAAATTCGAATCCTTTAGACTTTAGAATATCAGTTTCACGATTTAAATTTGTTTCGAATGAAATTCGATTGTTTTTCCTTCGGAACCTTCGGATTCCCATCCAAAACATTCAACTGATTACAAATCGAACGCTCAAAATATTCCGCTCGTGGCGTCCTCTGACGGTCATTTTTCTTATTAAAAAATTACAATTAAAAAATTAAATTTAAAATATTCCGAATACACTCTAGAAAAATAGTATAAATCGTATGAAAATAGTTTTGTCACGTTTTAAAAGTTGTACCTATATTCGTTCGAAACTATGGTTTACATAACCTCATTTTTTAACCAACAGTACTGGACGCTTCGTATTTAACTTGTCACTGAAATATCGACAAGGTTTATACCAGGTTTTTCGTTTATCGAAATTCAAATCACCCGCTTCCATCGCGCACGGATAATCCAAGTCCATTGTATTTATATATTACCGACGTAAAACTCTCTCGACAATGAAGGGGGCCTAATGTGGCGCGTGGGAGTGCAGGGACCATTAACGTGAAACTTACAAAAGGTACCGCAAACTACGTCGTCGTGCGGATCAGAATACGACCCACCGGGATGCTCACGTCCGAATGGTGGGCATTTTATGTGAAATAACACGTTTCATTCAGTCATATTCCACGTAATGACTGGGTACACCGATGATGCATAGATTATAATGCATGTTATACAGTGTGGGATATAGGGATCATAATCGAGCATTGATAAGTATTTCAATATTTAAATATTTTAAAACGTGTAAAATAATGTTGGGCTTCATATGGTTCCATATTAGCGATTTGTAATATTTGAATATATTTTAGTGAAGTGAGATTGAAAGAAGGTATTCGAAAAGTTTCATTTATCGTGTTTCTAGTTTCGCGATGTTACTCAATCCGTTCCGTGAAAGTTATGATTTAACAATTAACGTCCGGCGGGAAATCTAATGAATCACTTTGTGTCTCGCAATTAAAGATGATTCTTGTACAAAACTTTTTAAAGAACCGTCCATTTTCGTTAACGTGTAAGCGTGAATAACACGCGAAAAGGGAGAATCGTGAAAAGTAATTGCTTTTTCATCTCGCGAGTTATCGTAATAAGTGTTTTCCTGTGAGAAACACCGAGGTCGTTGTTTCTTAAGCGACTAAAAACTCGAACGGTTACGAGTTCGTAATAGACAGGGTTATTGTGTGAAAGTATAGCGCCATATTTTATTCGGAATTCGAAACGCGTCGAAGCAAATTTCGTATTTGTAATAATTCTTAAATTTTCAAATATTCAAATTTCAAGTTTAAAATGTCAGTCCCACGGGTTTGAAGTTCAAAACAAAATCGTTACGAGGATAATTTGATTTCTGGTCATGACTCAACGTAAATGGATCACAGCAACGAACCGGAAGTCATCATTCGACGCCGTCGCAGTATACGGATTGCGATGTCGGCGCGAAATTGAAATTAAATGTCGACAACATGTGCGAACTACCGAGAAACCAATGATGTCATCCAGCTTTAACCGAGTGTCCTCCGATTAAATAGATTACCGTTGTTTCTCGATGGTATATTCTCATGTTCTCATGTTCTCGTGCAATCGTCAATGTATTCGATTTTAACGCTCTACATGGAAACCGACTAATCATCTATGAAGTCAAAAGATCAGAAATCTTCCAATGGTACAAGAATAATGTGTCGAATCGAGGACAAAGAAGCAAAGAAAGGGTATAGACTGATCGATGTGTATAGCAGGAAGTTCGAAATTGCACCGGAAGTACGGCGAACGGAAAGAGAGAACCGAGACAGAGCAGAAGACCAGGTGAAATCTGAACCGTATTATTATCGAGGCTCGTCCCAGAGTCGGATGGAAAGAGACACCGACGCCCTCGCTATTGACACTGATAGCCCGAACAAACATTCATACGCACACGTATGCATGTCGCAAATAAAAAAAAGGATGCGACAAGGTCTAGCAAGTTCAAACGATATGACGACACGCCTATATTTGGTGGCTGACAGACTAGTCTCTTCTGTTTGGTGGGTGGCATTTGCCATTTCTTCCTTGCCTATGTATACGAAGGAAAGAAATTCATCTTGCAGAGAAGGGAAGAATTGTGAAAAATGTAGGAAAATGGATATTACAGCTAAAGGAAAATAGGGATTTGAATATTTAAGAATTTAAATACAGGGCAACAGATAATAATTAATAATGTGATTGTTATACCTTCTTTTTTTATCTAAGGTAAAAATGTACCTAGGTCGTCGTACAACATGAAAGAGGGATAAGGGTTAAATGAATTCCGATAATCCCAATAATCAAATTTGATATACTTATCAACAAACACATAGATACCATGTTGAACCAGTTTTATCGAGGAAAAAGAGCTTACGGCTTCATCTTCACACTTTTCGTGTACAGCCTGCAGGCGTATCTCGGAGCTTGCGACACTTTTCTTATCTGACCTCGAGTGCGCATCGTGCGATGTCTATTTTGTACGGTTGGAATTGAAAGAACGACGATGATGGGTGGTCGTGTGTTTCGCTTTCTTGTACGTACGATCGTCGAAAATAGCGACTGCTAGATCGTTCGAGGACTTTAAAGAAGTCGGGAACGTGCACTTTCTCCGATGATTTTGGTAAGTGTGCTCGTACGTATGCTAATTAGTTTGTGACGTGTCGTGAAGCGTCACGCGAGACACGTGGGGAATTATGGAGTTCAATTATGATACACGGTACGAGTATTAATAGTGTAACGAATTTATTGAAATAATTCGAGTTCGAATAATTTGGATTATTACGAGAGAATTTGAATTATTAGAATTTTCACCGCTTCGGTCAATATGTTTCAAAATTATTCTTGGATGAATGTAAGATTTCGATGCGATAATAGTTTCCTATCGGTTATGAAAGAATACAGGATTTTTTCATCTAGACGTTGCTGTAACCTTTCGAGGTTTCTCTGATTCTAGCATGGCGCATCCAGCGTACTTCCGGTTGTATCCTGACGCTTCCTATTCGCGGCGCGAATAAACGAGCTCGGTAGGGTACCTATCGCAGTCGACGCAGAACGGATGAAAGTTAATAACAAGTGAACGTTAGTCTGGTTATTATCGGAAATATTAGCAGATAAGGAAGTGATTGAATTCATAAATAACATTACTTTATGATTTATTTATAACGATGCACGCTAACGTGATGAAAGTGTTTTGATTCCTTTTTTTTTCTTCTGTTTTTAATTATTTTCTCTCGTGGCTCGTGTAAGAAAAGTATCTTTCGTTTTATAAGACTAATAATTTTCAAAGTTATCATACAAATTTTATAGAACTCAGTTCTAGTAAACGATATTGCTATGAATAACGTTAATTTAATATGAAAATATACACGATGGGGTATAACGAAAGAGTTAGGGGGTTAGATTAAACGAAGATGATATTTAATTAAATTAATCTAATCTATTTTTCCAGCAAAGTTTTGGAAGAAATGAGCTACAAATATTTATGAATCTATTTACTTTTATTCCGTTGCTAAATTTTCTATACATATTCTAATATAAATAACACTTCGATTTCACATTTTAAAATACTCAAGTAGATTAAATGTGACAACCGAGTGCAAAGGGTTAAGAGCGAAGGATAGCGCAGATCGAATTTAGAAGAATAACGTGTAGCAGGATGAATTCATCGATCATAACGTCATCGCTACTTTTGCCAGATAATGATGATCAAAGAGTGTCGTGCAAAAATGTGACATAATCGTCGGCGAATTTTGCTTTTAAGTCGCAATACTTCTTTTTTATTTTCCACGAACAATAATAACTCTCGATATCGACGTTTAATTGGTATTTATCGCGAGCAGTGTAAAGGCCTGGTTCTCTTATCACGATATTGTATCTGGAGTTTAATTAAAGCAGTGACTATCTTGTGTTGAAAGTATTGGAAATATCATGAATAATTGTGGGAAACATTATGAGTCCATAGACAAACCGAATAATTTATAATTATTATAAAATATTGTAGTCCTTTAAGACACTGCTTCGTGTTTAAAACTATTTTCAACAAAAATAGGAAATTTAGGGTGAAGTCGAATTTAAAATTTAACCTTGGTTGAATTTCCTCGTAATTTTGCAAAAATCGAATTCGAAGCATCGAATTGTCATCCTGTTTGGCGCGTTCCACCGTGCTTCCGGGGACGATACCTCGTTTCCTGCAACATTGACGAACCTTTCTGTGTATCTACAAATTACATCAGAACTCGTCAAGTTGGTTCCATAAAAAGTTTATTTGCACAAATGACGTGTATTTCTGTCTTATGACATCAGATCTCACAAAGCCACAAGTGATTCAATTTCAACGGAGAATTAAATGAAATGATGTTGTTTTTTTTTTTTTCACCTTGTCGGAGAATTTTCTTATAATTGAAACACCGGTAGTTTTAATATTTGATCGTTGTAGAAATAAATTATCCTTGATCAATCATGCCGATTACAGAATCGAACCGAACGTCTGTCACGGTCAGAACGATGTGTCTCGATTAATGTATGCAAATGTGATTCTAACATTGTGCACATTATAGGATAAACGTAAAAAGAAAAAGGATATCGTGGTTCGTGCTCGGTTATATAATTACATCGCAATTTGTATACGAACGATCGAGCAGGAAGTCGCAAAAAACGATGTACGTACGATGGCACATCGTTCATGTCGCGTTTAAATTCATAAACGCTTCTCTTATGGCTGGTATTAATGCCTGTGTACGACCGTTGACGCCACTGTGGCATCTCTTAAAACTTAGTTATCAACTACTATTGATGCCACTGTGACGTCACGTGAACTTCGGTAGCTAGGGACTATTGACGGAACTGTGGAGTCTAGTGAAATTTAATTATTAACGACTATTGACGCGACTATGGTGTTAAGTGAAATTTAGTTATTAACTACTATTGATGCCATCGTGACGTCAAGTGGACTTTGGTAGCTAGGGACTATTGACGCGACTGTGGCGTCCAGTGAAATTTAGTTATTAACAATTATTGATGCGACTGTGGTGTCAAGTGAAATTTAGTCATTATAAACTACTATTGACGCCATCGTGACATCAAGTGGACTTTGGTAGCTAGGGACTATTAATGCCACTGTGACGTCACGTGAACTTTTGGTAGCTAGGGACTATTGACGCGGCTGTAGCGTCTAGCGAAAGTTAGCATTTCAGCGACTGTTGACGCCACGCTAGAGTGTAATGAAATTTAGCATTTTAGTGACTATTGACGCCACGGTAGAGTCTAATAAAATTTAGCATTTTTAGTGACTATTGATGCCGCGGTAGAGTCTAATAAAATTTAGCATTTTAGTAACTATTGACGCCACGGTAGAGTCTAATAAAATTTAGCATTTTAGTGACTATTGACGCCACGCTATTGTTATATGAAATTTAGAATTTTACCGACTGTTGACGTCAAAATAGGAAAAGCAAAAAATACTGTTTGGATGGATTAGAATTTTAATGAAAGCATCTGGTGGCTACGCCAGTGGTAGGTGTACGTGTACACTTGTACTTAGCTTCGACTACATAAAAGAACGGGTGGACATAACACGCTCGCGATACGCGATAAGTGTTCTGTCTGTCAGTGGTCTTTGGTTAACAGCTGAATCAGTTCGGTGCCGCTGTTCGCGAACGTTCAAACGCTCTTTATTCGTTTCTGTTCCGCGAGTTTTTTTTACCAGTATTTTCGAGGAATCTTGGAAAACATCGTTAGATAGTGAAACAAGTCATGATTGTTAGGATCGACGACCATTAAAAGGATCGAAAAGATGATGTCACGTAATTATTACGGTATGTACTGTAATACTACATTACTAATTCGTGTGTGATGTAATACAGTTAATATTAGTCAGGGAATTGAATTTAATCTTTCAAGTTATGGAGGTTGCGGTAGCACATTTTAATCTTTCGCTATCGCTACAGAGATCAGAGACTTAATGGGACATTTGGTCGACTTTGAGATTTTGGTATTCGAAATTTTGAGATTATAAATTTCTAGAATTTTTCGTTGTAGATTTTTAAGAAGTATAGATAATTTCAGAAGAAATTTAATTATCTAATTTACACAAAATACGTGAATTGAAACTATCTCAAACGACAGAGCAACGACACATCCTGTAACATATAAGATATTGAAGTCATCGTTGAATCAGGTATCAAGATTTTCATCGTATGTGTTTAAAAATTGTCAGGAGGTTCACTGTGCTGCTGTTATCAAAATTCTGTCGTCATAAGAAGCAATGTATACGTATAGTCACGATCCGGTACGTGTTGTTCGACAACGGAGCCAATGATCAAAGCAAACCACACCTGCTTGTCAGTTTATCTGTCCAGATAAAGAGATTATCTGTTGAAATTTACGTCGCACATTCCATGTAATTAGAACTCGATACACAACTGTCTCTGGGTATCGTTGGCTGTTTGGCTTGACAACTGGCTTCAATCTTTCGTGTCTGCGTTCCTCATTGCTTCTATTGTCGTTTCATTAGGCCACCGTTTCAAACAATCATTATGTCGTTCGAGTATCACTTAACATACAAGCTTGTCGTTTCAATAGTTTAACAGTTATTGGATCGTTAAATATGAAACTTGGCAAACGATTAAAATATTGTACTTTGACGTTTAAACAGCGGGGCGACTTGTTGTTGGTTTCAAAATTTGTTACACGAGACGAAAAGATAACTAAACGTAATATATGTTAAATAAACTAAACGTTGATAAATAGTCTCGTGACGTACGTTTTAAACACTTGTAAATTAGTAGGTTAAACGTTGGATATCTGCTTTTGGATAATTAACACGTTATCAGTCGTTGATGTAAACTTAGGTGTTTGTAAATTTTCAGACGTTTCAGAGTTTTTATAATCGAATAAATGGGCGATGGAGAAGGGAAGGGAAATTTTATACACATAACTTTAATGTTGTATTTAGTATTATAGTGCTATAGTGATATATAGTAATTAGTATTGTAATATTATAGCTATAATTTTGTATTTAGTATCATAGTATTATAGCTCTAATACTTATAGTAACATAGCAATCAGCATTCTAGTATTATAGTTACAGTACGAAGCTAAAAGCTTAAATTTTCAAAATTTGATAATCACGCCTTCAATAACGTCTTGCCACATACGTCCCACATCCACTGTGCCAGTGAACGCGTCAAGCGCCTCATTAGGTATCTCCGTCGATTAACATCATGATCATATTGCGATCTAATTTATATGAAATTCGCTGATTCTGAACGATGCAAAAGTGTATCTAGTAACCGGAGTGTTCTGTTGCTTTGGAACAGCAAAAGATTCGCGCTAAACGAAACCCGTTCGTATACGGTTCCGGCCGAGGAATCCGAAGTGCGTGCACGGTGTACACACGCGTCAGCCGCAATCGCGTTACATGGTTTCCTACAGCTTAGAAACACGACGAGCTAAATTAGAGAAACAAAGACGGAGAAGCTAAGCGGTCTAATCAAATCTACGATGTTACCTGCTTTTGTCATTGCCCTCGGTTTACACGCGAACGTCCATTGGCACGATTTTCAACCAGCTAACCGATTCACAGTCTGCTTTTCTAACGCCATAGGCGCAGACACTTTGGCCTCGTGGATTTTTTCAATTTTTTTTTACAAAATTACTTTTGTATAGTTGGAGTATACAAAAGTTTCCGTCCCTTAAGAATATTATTGAAATTATATTTGATAAATTAAGAAAATTAACTAAATCAGCAATATTAATGAATATTGCCTTAGAAACGATGGAAACTGTTAACTACCCCTAATATTTCGATTTAGGTTAACACGTATGTAGGTGTTTAGAATTTTAAATGTTCCATTTGATTTATTTTTCAATGTAAAATCACTCGGAATATTGGGTAATAAATGCTGTGTTAAATATTTAGTTATTAAGCACTGAACCTTAACGAAATATTTGTCAACTTTTGGACAGTTGATAATAAAGGGGAAACTATGCCACGGAGCTATTTGAAACGCCAGTTATCAGTGTGTCCTGATAAGCCTATTATCGGTCGGGCGAAAAATTCACTTCCATGTCGTAGAAAATAGAAAATCATCGCCCACGAACGAGATCAACGTCACCGCACAATGTTCTTCGCATTTTCTCTTCCCACGTAATAAACAATAATATCTTTTGCGTGATAAGGCTACCGACACTAGGAGATTATCGATACAATACGGTGATAAGGCACGCAAAATCGATTTCAGAGAAACTTGAGTCTACAATTTATGTTTGCGTCACGTTTTATTGACTTGTGTTTTCAGAAACGTCTGAGTCAGAGGAGAACAATTTCCAAAACGAAAGAATTGATCCATTAATTTTTAATCGTAACATAAAAAAATGTAAGAACTCTTTTTAAACAAAGATTGCAGTAGAAGAAAATAACTGTCTAGTTCGGCGTAACATTGAGTACGAATAGAAATGGAAAGGTTAACAATTTTATTTAAAAAAAGAATACTTTGAATTTATTTGTTACAAACCAATATATTAATACCATAAGTGCCCGTTTAACCCTTTGGCTACTAAAATCGTAATTAAGTGTAAAAATATCCACGTTGCAAATGATATTCAGCGGTGAAAATTACTTTAATTTCGATTATACGTTAAACTAATTGTAAGTAATTTAGTGGACTGTAACGAAAGGGTTAAAGTACGAGAAAACAGATGATAAAGATATAACAAAAATTGATTGCACAAAATTCACAATAATATATTATATATACGCGAGTTTAGGTATTAATGGTTTAAACATATTTTTATGATGATTTATTGTACGAATCTTACGAAATCTTTCTAAGTATTGAAAATGTTACCGATGATATCAAATGTAGGAATAAAACGTTTTATTGATACACAATGGATAAGGTGTCTTTGAGTGGTACAATATTTTCGATGTTATCTTAAAAACAAAAGAATCGAATTATGATTCTGTAAGATTAATATTAAATGGACGGAAAATACAGTTTTCTAGAGAAGAAATAAAGAGTTTATAAATGTCGAAGGAAAAGTACAGGATGGAAATGTCTGGTCGAAATAAAAAGTAGATCCAGCAATGGTATGAGACTGGTCAGACTGAACAGAATCCGTGACCTCTGGTAAAACAAGCTTTAGCATTTACAAACGAGTTCCTGGATAAAATATTCTTGACCAAGCTATTAATTAAAAGTCCTGATTCCTTTCTCTGTCGAATTCGTAATCGGAGTCTGGATCGTTCGATGCCGGACAACTTTTTGTTATAGATAATTAACCGACCAGGGGTCAATCGTGACCCAGACCTTCGAAATGTGTACAAGGATGCTTCGATAAAAATTGAACGTTCGGAAATTTTTACATAACGAAGTAATAATATTTAAAGAAAATTTTTATTATTTCTATCTCAATTCTCCGATGCTGAAAAATTAAACTTAGGCGCTCAGATTTTTTAAACGAAAAATTTTTATATATTGGAAAAATGATATTTAGCTGTTTAATTAAAATTTTTTATTATTCCGGTGGTCCACCAATGGGAGGTTGGTCGTTTAATATTTTTAACTTGTTGTAATTTAATTTGTTGTAACTAATATTGTTTATCTTGGAAAAAAAGGGGGTTAAAATATATAAAAGCAAGTGCAAACAACAGATCATTTTTTGCCAACATTTATGATTCGGCAAGATTATTGTCACCGGTTTATCGCCGTTATCGTCGGCTCAGGCATGTATCATAAATTTTGTCGAGCCTTATACGGGCCGTACAACAACCCTTATAATTGCTTATTTTTTATGCGCGCGTGAAAAGAGGGATTTTTTTAAATTCTCGAAACTCTTGAAATTTGAATTCAATATTTTGTTATAATTTCGTTGAATTTGGAACCTTCGTTTTATGATTCTAAAACTGTTCTTATTTAGGTTTTTAAAGAAGTACAAAATTTCCAATTCTAGGAAATCGAAAATTTCTTGGATTCCGACTTTTCGAGAAATCCCATCCCCTGTATGCAGGAAATGTCTAAAACAGACAACCAAATTCGGATAAGAAACAGACACTTCCGTTTCCATCGACCATGTTTCCCTTTGAACGAATGTTTTTTGTACTTCCACGATGAACCTACTACCCCACAGAAGTGTCTAATTCGAAGGAAATGTTTGGTTTCAGGGGCGCAGTATGTGCCGGGCGCTGGGCTTGGCGCCGCACCCCAAAACAGGACTTTCAACCTCGATTACGTACCGACTTATCCACCGAGCAGAGCCGACAGATACAGGGGTGGTCCGAATATACAAAAAAGAATGACTCAAAGGGAGGACGCGTTGAAATTCGAGCAGGGCCGTATCAAGGCCCTGCAAGAGGAACGTTTGCACATACAGAAGAAAACGTTTACAAAATGGATCAACTCGTTCCTGTTAAAGGTACCGTTTCCGAAATGAATCGTTTCATATTTCTAAGTACTGTTGTTAATCTATTGAAAGAAGACCTAAACAAATGGCACATTAATTTGTCTTCTATGATTATTAAATTTAACTGACATGAGAGGTTAAAATTTTTGGAAAAAATTATGATAACTCAGTCAGTTATAAATTATTTTATGGCTATAAATGTTAGGGCATATTAATTTCAATTCTAACATACTTTAAGTTTAGTTTTATCTCAAATATAATGTGTTTCAAAATCTCTAATACTGGTATGGGTAATTATTATTAAACCTAAGCACAGAGTGCTTTATATTCCAGACTTAAAATACATAACCTAATCCTCTGTAGTTCGAAATTCGATTTTCCTTCGTACTTGTATTTTTCATTGACAAAGTTTTAAACGTTCCACCTGTCAAATAAATATCTCAGGATTTTGCTACATTTTTTTAGAAATCTGAAACCCAGCTTGCTTACAAGGCGTGGCAAATTATATTTTGCCGACAAATAGTTAATTGGACTATTTATAGGTTCAATTTGAATGCAATTTCTTATCAATACATTTCCGTCGTAACTTGAAACATGTATTTCCTTTCTTTCCTTTTTCGTGCTCCGCGTTATTAGAGAAGTAGCAACAGTTATGTAAGATAAAATCGTAACGGAAAACGGAGAAAAATAGTGGAAATATTCTGAGATACCAAGTCTTAAACCTTTATATGTATATCTACACAGGAAGAAATATCCAACGACTCGGTATCGAATCGATTACTTTCACTTTGCAGGCACGTATGGAAGTGGACGACTTGTTCACAGATTTAGCAGATGGCAAGAAGCTTCTGAAATTATTGGAAATCATCTCTGGCGAACGATTGGCCAAACCCAACAATGGTCGCATGCGTGTACACAAAATCGAGAACGTGAACAAATCTCTGGCGTTCCTTCACACGAAGGTAAGTCTATAATTAATCCTCTTAAAAAAGTGATAGAAATCCATTTGTGTTCGACCCATTTTCTCTCTGTTCGTGCAACATCGATGATTGCAATTATTAATAATTGAAAATTCTTGTTTGTTGAATTTTAATCAATCAATATTTCTGTAGAAAGAAAAAAGTAAAGTGAAAAATTGTATATTGTTTTCGTAAGTTTGATGTTCATGGACGTTTCCAGTCCACAGTTCCATCGAATGGAACGAAACGATCAAACGTGAATCGAACGTGCTGATAATATTATCGTTTATTAATGCCACCGGTCGTGGAAAAGCTTAGCCCGGAGAAAATATCCGTTTTCACTTGCATAACCGTCCTACAACTTTATGTAACGCTGTCGCGAAATTGGACGGACAATCGTGAAAGCGTGAGAATTATTTTCTACCGACTTCTTTAACGAACAATCGAATTCATAAGCTCTAATGAACGAGGCAAGGAGTCTCTTGATCCTTACAATGCATCGCGAAGGCGACGAAGTTGGGCACCGTTCAATTATTGAAAGAAATGTTTATCCGTCGTTCGTTTCAAACATAATTTCATGACAAAAAAGTGTCGCGAAATAACTCTTATTTTATATCAATTTAAAGCTTAAAGTTTGACAAACACGACTATACAAACGTTTCGTTAATTTTCTTAATGCAAAATGGTCGGTGATTAAACGAAACGAGTCATAGATCCCAGCAAAGATCGTGTTAATAATATTTTGCAACGATGATTCGTGTTTTTCCTGTAATTTCCTTTTGTACCATTCGGACATCGAGTATGGAGAAAACTAACAATGGGTCTGAATATTTAAAAACTCAACCCAGTATGAGTAGAAATCTGAAATATCGCTAGTTAAAGTATCGAGTATTATTTGAAAGTTTTATATAGCTACGATTTGTAAAATACCCTTTTATCATAACCGCTATAATAATATCGGGCGGATGGTGTGTGGGTTAAAGGAATTTCACTTTGGTAACTAGCAAATATCAATGAAACACCATGTACATACATAAGTGCTAGATTGATATTGTTGTTGTAAAATAAATGGAAGGAGGATTTACGAACGGTTCGAACGCGAAAGAATTTGTACGAAGTACTCGTGTACATAGGTGTTTCGCGATAGCGACATCTTTTATCGTACGATCTTTCACGGGTGTACAGGATAATTCAGCGAACGGTAAAGTGCATTTAGCAACAATTCACGGAACCGATGGCCAACCAACAGAGTTTCGAGACGTCCTACGTGGACGCGGAACTCGCATGTGCGAAGCTCCCCAAGTGCAAAGTCCTCGTGAAACACGGCCTCTATGCTTCGTAGCTTATGACATAATAGTTTTATGGCAGGGTGTGTACACACACCGGCGCAATGTGTACAACATGTACCGGGTTATAATGCAGTTACACAGTCTCTGTCTGGGAGACGCTCGAATGCGTTACTTGTCAGAGAGCATAATAACTTCTGTAATTCAGCCGTATGTTACCTTTGTAAGTGGGAAACGGAATGGGAAAGGAAATGATTTAACCGGTGAAAAAAAAAGTCAATGGAACGCGCAGGATAAATTTTCTTGATAAAATATTTTATATTCCAAACGATTTGAAGGTTGGGTATGATTCTGGTTATTTTTTTACGATTCCCAAGATCCTACGTGATTTCTAGGATTCTCTAGATTTTAGATATTTGCGAAGGTTTTCTGGATTCTAGGGATTTTCTGGGGTTTCCTAGATTTTAAATAATTTTTAGAAATATTTTCTAAGATTTCTAGGATTCTAGGGATTTTCTGCGATTCCCAAGATCCTACGTGATTTCTAGGATTCTCTAGATTTTAGATATTTGCGGAGGTTCTCTGGATTCTATGGATTTTCTGGGGGTTTTCTGGGGTTCTTATTGTTAGTAGTTTCTAGGGTCCCCTAGATTTCAGATATTTTTCTAAGTTTTCTTGGATTCTAGGGATTATCTCAGGTTACCCAGGTTCTAAACATTTTCTGCGATTCCCTAGATTCCTTAATTTTGGGAATTTTCTAGGATTTCCTAGATTTGACGTATTCTTTGGGGTTCTAGGTACTTTATAGAGTCCCTCAGGTGCCAGGTATATTTCCTAGGATTCCCAAGGTCTTTGTATTCTCACCCTATAACCTAGAAATCTTTGTTCTAAATTTTCCCAAGCTGTGTATACTTTGACAAAGATTTCCATTTTGTTTCATTGAAATGTTAGATCGAAAAGAGTGTTTCAAGTTGTATTTGATAAATGATTTAACAGAAGTTAAGATCATTGACACAACCGACACCAACGCCTTCTCCGGTTCTGTGTTACATTCGATCGAGACAGACCCGCGTCATTGGATTCTCCTGTTACCGGAAGTGTCAGCAGCTCGTCTCACGTCATATTTTCTCTCTCACGGTCTCTCACGTGTTCCAGATTGAAGAACTGGTTCCCTCTACTTCGAAACATCGTATCTTTTTTTCCGAGGGAAAACAACAAATTATTTCTCGCGAGTTAATCTCGAAATTATAGAAATTTTCCAAGATTTGACGCACGATTTATGAACCAATCTCAAGATCTACAATAATATCGATAGAAAATATTGATAAACGACCAAAAAACTCGAATATTTTATATCAATAGTATCCAAAATCGACTGTTAATCGTATAACAACGTTTCACGTAAGAGAAACCACCTTGTTCCAACAAAAAATTCCCGGGAAACAAATCATCGACGTGTCGTTGCAAATCATAAAAGAAGAAAGTACTTGAACGTGTTCCGTGAACGTGTCCCGAGCCGCGCTTATATTTTCCGTCGCAAACAGGCGCGATAAAATTCTTCGCGTCGGAAACTGAATTTAAAAGAATCTAGAAACGTGTATAAATAAATGTAACGCGTTCGAACGCGTGGGGAAATTGCGAAGGAAACTTTCATGCGTTTCAACGAATACTTTCTCGATTTGTCGTTTGAAAATCGAGGAAATTCCTCGACTTTCTACATCGGTAAGCGTTGGGTCGCTTGAAAAATCGTCGGAACGTTCGCGGAATGTTTGCATTAGCCGAGAATCACCTTCCAGAAATAACTCGTGTCCTTTCCAGTGATCCAGGTAGGAGGCGATACCGGCATCGAAAAGACGAGCAACGCGATAAATGATCGATTCGATTGTTGCTCGATCGTGCCACGAATTCGAACGCGATCAAGCGTGGTTTCGCCACGAATTTTAAACGTTCCTCGCCTCTTATAAGCTCTTCGACAAACCGAATGCCACATATTTAATATGAAACGTGACTTTATACTTGGCAGATTTATCGCTGATCGTTATAGTGATATTCAAATTCTAAAGCATTCTAAAATTTCCCAGAATGTGAGCACCTTCTAGGGTTCCATGAATTTTTGGTGCTTTTCTAGGAACCTTTTGGATCCTAAATATTTTTCTAGGGTTTTCTAGATTCTGAATGTTTTCACAGGATTCCCTAAGTTCTGGGTATTTTTCTAGGGTTCATTAGTCGCTAGTATTTTCTAGGATTCTCTAGATACTAGGTATTTCTAAGCTTTCTATAGTTTAAAATATTTTCTAGGGTTTCCTAGGTTCTGGGAATATTGTATCTTCTAGAATTTCCTGGGCTCTCGCTATTCCTATCCTAGGGATCCCTAGATTCGTTAATTTTCCGAGACACATAACAATTTTTCCCTGATATTCTAGATCCTTGAATTCTAGAAAAATGAAAATCTTATATCTAGAGATCCCTAGATCCACTCTTCCAATAAAACTTGTACATATTCCAATTCGAAACGTTTAAATCCATTATTTACAGTAACTTTGCATGTTGAGAATAAAATATTATTGTACATCAATTTTAGTCGATTCAACGAAACATATCAAGAAAAATGATTTATTCGTGACGGATCGATCGATCAGTTTTATTCAAGGCATAGAAAGGACACGTTCCGCGCGTGCTTATTACCGCCTTTCGTCGTGTTACGAGATCCGCGTTCGCAGCGTTACGTAAAAGCATCTTGCTAATCACGTTTAAAAAGCATAAAATATGCGGACATGATCTTAACGAGTATTAAATTTATATTCTTGCAGCAGGTTATCGACGTTGTTTGAACCCCCCTGATCCTAGCTACTCGTCATAGAATCTTTTACAACGAATATAATATTTTTTTCTTTTTCTATGCTCAACGTTGAAAGCAACACTTTTACTTTAATCGTTCGCTCGTTTATTACCGTGATAATGCTTCTTAATCGATCTCTTCTTCTTCGTTTTTGGTATACGAAAAGTCTGGAATCCTTGAAGCCTCATTTGCATCACAGAATGTCGATGAAATAAGACTGCATAAATCATTCTTGCAACGATAATATTATTCGCTGTTAAACCGTTGACTCATGGATACCATTTTTAGCCGTGATTATTTTTCTTCGTATTTGTCATTCTCTGCTTCGTTGCATTTGTAACAATCTAAAGGTAATCTAGGTTTCGGAATATTTAGTATTCTAGGATTTACGCAGGCTTTAGAGTATTTGAAATTCCGCTGATCTAGACTTTGGAGTAATTTTAGAATCGTGGGATTTAGTAAGGTAACCTAGGCTTTAGGTTATTTGAAATTTTAGAATTTACCAAGGTATCCTAGGTTTTTCGATACTTGGAAATCTAGGATCTGTCAAGATAACGTAGAACGTAGGTTTCGCAATATTTAAAATATTTGGAATTCCAAGATTTGCCAAGGTAACCTAGGATCTAGGTTTATAGAATGTTTCGAATTCTAAAATGTACCAAGGTAAACCTAGGTTTTAAGGTATCAGAATCTCGAATTCGGCAAACCTACTAACCCGTTATTTCGACGCATGGGTGGGCCCTTGCCCAAAGCTGTTCCCCATGGAAGAAAGAATCCAAGTCCACGGCAATTAGGACGGCACGGTTCCAAGAAACCATAGTCCTTGGCATTTCAAAGGAACCAAAATACAAAAATTCAAAAGAAAACATACAAATCTTGCTGTTAATTTTATTTTTTTCTTGAACAAACGAAGAAGAGCACTTAAAGCAAGACTCTCGATTTAGTTCTAGTTTTACGAAATCTGTTCGAACGAAATCGAGCATGCACGAGATAAAAAGACAAAGGATCCTGAGAAGGATACCGAATAGAATAAAAATGATGCGAACCGAGACAAGAAAACAGAGAGGGCTGAAGGCGACCAAGGGGAAGGAAAGTGATGAACGTACGGCGCGGCAAAAGAAGAGAAACGAATGGCTGGTGAAAAAGAAAGTGAAAGAGGATTGATGAGAAGGTGGTCGCATGGAAAGGATTAAGAGTAGCCAAGACAGAGGCAAACGCGAAGAAGTTTTTATCGTGGAACTCGAATGAAAACAAGTATTTTTCGATGAATATTGCGTTTGGAAGCAGTCTCCAAACAAATCTAAATCCTCGTTCGTTTGTTATCGCGATAACCTACTATTTTATCTTCCGAATCGTCAAAATAACGCTTGGAACAAAGAATCATCGAAGAAGAATAACTTTCAGTTTTCAATAAATATCCCAGGTTTCTTGATTGTACAATTAAACATCTGTCAGTCATCAGACTGATGAGAATATCTATGTTTATTTTAATGAAAAATTCTTCTTTCGTATTAAATTTCGATCTACTCGATCCATCAAAGTCATCAGCGCAAACCAACGTTATTATCAAACATGCTCACAGAATCGGTCTCCAAACAAACCTAAATCCTTATTTATCTGATATCGTAGTAAACTATTCGGTATTTTATCTTCTGTGACGTCAAATCACCTGATAACGCGTATTTCCCAATCAGAATCCTTAAAATATCTAAAAGATATAAGAGAGAATCGTCAAAGAGAAAGAGCTATGAAATCTACTCAGTCCATCAGGCTCACCTAACAGTCTTACAAAAGCCTAGGTAATCTAGGAATTCCTAGAACTTGAAGCACTACAGAATTCGTCTGTTTGAAAATACGGGTTAAAAAATGAAGATGGTGGCAGAAGAGCGTTCACAACGTAACGGAAGCGTGAATTGAAGATGCAGACAAGGCTGTGCGATCGGTTCTGCGGGCCAGAGCGACTCTAACATGAAATGATCAACACACGAGCAACGTATGTGCCGTCTGGTTTCATTTCACATCTGCGGGACTCACGGTCTAGCAAGTTTCGCTTCGGTCGCTGACCCTTCTTTCTCTCAACCCCCCTCGTTTCCTCTCACCATTTCGCTCCTTTGATCCTGCCTTCGTTCCCGTCCTTCCTCCAGAGATTCGTCTTCCCTTCGCGTCTCCTGTTAGCCTTTTCTCCACGCTCGTACCCTTCGATTTCAATCCTTGACTCGGTTCGAGCTGTCCAACGATACCTTCGCGTCCCTTTATCCTTCCCTTTCGGAACGGGAACCGAATACTCCCCTTCTTTTGTCGTTGGTCGCGTCTCGGATCGGCTTGTCTTCGAGTATAAGGTCTGTGACGGAGGATCAGAGGTTCTGGAGTCAAGGTTGCATTGGTAAAACGGTGAGCTACCAAATGTCCTAAGGTCTAGGTTGCCTAGGAAAATCATGGGCTACCAAATATTTTAATACCCAGCTTACCTAGGTAAAGGATGGACTACTAAATGTCCTAAGGTCTAGGTTGCCTAGGCAAATGGTGGGCTACCAAGTATTCTAAGACCTAGCTTACCTAGGTAAACGATGGACTACCAAATGTCCTAAGGTCTAGGTTGCCTAGGCAAATGGTAGGCTACCAAGTATTCTAAGACTTAGCTTACCTAGGTAAACGGTAAGCTACCAAGTGTCCTAACGTCAAAGTTGCCTAGGTAAATGCTGGAATTCCAAATATTTTAAAACCTAGGCCCTAGGTTATCCTGGCAAACTCTAGAATTCCAAACACTCTGATATTATTTGGTAGCAATATGTTGTCGTATGAAATTTTTATTTATCGAAGTATATTTGCGAGTGACTCGCGTCTCTCGATAATTCTCGAGAATTATTTCAGGAGGAATAAGATTCTGCGCTCAAATCACAGCTGATAACCCCCGCAACGTCGTCACCTTGTTAAAACGAGGATAAATAAGAAACGGGCGGGTAAACAATTAATTGGAGCAGACATAAGCCGCTTATCAAGCCGCGAATTAATGTCGTATCATGATTGCGGGCAATCGGAATTCGAATATGGTACAAAGATCAGGGGAATAATTATAAGGCGACAAATCGAGTAACAAAAACATCTGAAAAAGAAATTATAGTAATTTGAAAATCATTTGACTTTGGGATAATATTATTGATTTAAAATTTCAATTTTTATACGATTTTTTAAGAAGAAAATCTTGTAATATTTATTACAAGGAATCAAAATTGTGTAATAAATTACAAGCTTTCAATTAATTTAAAGTTTACGTAGTGATATAATTGTCGTTGGAACTCGGCTTCTTCCGGTACTTCGTCTGGAACAACCCAGTTGACACCATTTTCTCTTCTTTTTCTTCTGCAAGTGTCATCTTACAAACAGTCAATAGTTTAATGGCAAAGATGAATATTTGATTACTTTTTATTTTCTATTTAGCTAAGATTTTATGTCGACGACCTCATATGCATTTCCCAGGTTTCTCTTTTTAGCATCAAGCCAGAGAAAGCAGTACAGTAAAGTTTCGAAAATATAGAAAGAGCCTACTTACGATGGTGAAGGCCTCGAAACACAACAAATTAGTCGTTCATTAAAGTTTAGTGTTCTTGTTAATAACCGTCTAAGATAGTAAACAGAAAATATCCAAGACCATCGATACCGATGAAAGGATTGAACCTTGCAAAAATTAATCGAAACACCAAATTATCTTACACGATCGTAACAGATGGTTGGTCCAAGTGGTGACGAATCACAAGATCGTCGTTAGTCCAATAAAATGACAAAAATGGCCTCGTTTCTTCGAGGTTTAATCGCGATGACGCGGTGAATATCGGTCCAGTCCGTCGAAGAGGATGTACAGGTTTAACGGTAAAGCGGATAACAGTCGGGAATCGCGCGTATGATTCCTTAAACGATGACGAAACACCGGGAATCGGTTTCCGTGGTGTGCGCACGGTCACGATCAGGAATGTCCTTTTCGAGTTGTCGTTCGCGTGCCTTCGATCCACATTCCACGATTCTGCCAAGAATGCACGCTGCCACTTGTAAACGATGCCGTAGGAAAACCGCTACACGGCCCGACAGACTGTGTACCAAAGGAAAAAGGAAAAAGGTGCCAAGGTAGATGAAAATCATCCGTGGTTCATGGATTTCAAGTGTGCCACTTTGTTGAATCTCCTTCAACTTCTACAATTTCAGTGATATTTTCCAGCACAGTTAACACGTTCATTTCCACCTCAAATTTAAGCTCTCAATTTGGAAGCTTCAAAGTTTACCTTTCGTTATTAATTACTTGATTACATCAAATTCGAGCCTCGTGGCAATCAACGTTTTAACACGTTCACTAGTTATACCACAGACCATGAAATTTTTTCTTATAGGACTTAAAATGACATTGGATTTTTTAACATTATAAAATTTATAACATTGAAATTAAGCAAAACAAGCAATTTTCTAAACTGACGCATACTTGCGGCGTCGGGCTTCAAGTTAAGATTCAAGTTTCTTTATCCAAGAACCAACCACTTATGAGTTGGAGATTAATTTTCACCTCGTTACGGGCTCCGCGAACGACCATCTTACTGCAGATCGTCAATTAACGATCGTATCGTCGGCTAGATCGCAGTCATTAGTCGTCGCGTGTTTGCACAACAACATTGTGAGTTCACCAGGCTAATATAACTGGCGTTGTGTCAGTAGATCCAGCGAACGTAGGAGTCGAATTCCACGTTAAATGCATCAAGAATGTCTGGTCCCGTTCCATTGGCTTCGAGGAGACCATGCGTCGCGGAGCCCGTTGTTTATTGCAGTCACGATAAAATTAATTTCCCCGAACGTTTCCATTAACTCCCTTTGCCCGATTCTGTGCCGTCTCGAAGCGTGTCGATCCGATTTATTCCAAATCCGAAGCTGCATCGGATTCGCTTCAATTTTGTACATTTTAACTAAGATAGTTATTTAATTATGCCGGTCAATAAATTATATTGACAGTAATTTTGAGTATGTACCGATTGGTTAGAAGTTAAAGGTTACATTAAAGTTGTTTACGAAGTGTAAAAATTAATCTACAGCCCCACATGTTGAAACTCGTATGAAATTAGAAAGCACAAATTAGAATTAATTTGCTAACAAAATTATTGCTCTCGTTCGTCAGTTATACAGAATATACAGTGATAAAATGCTTGCATTTCTAAAACTAATTATTTAATTAATATTCCTTGACCAATTTTATATTTCACGCTTCGTCACCCTGACCCACTATCTCCTACGACAGTCATCCAGATCCTGAAATGCAACTTCAGGAACGACGTTCATGACCGTGTATAAATCTTTGATTCACATAAGAACGTGTATTTCTATATACATATAAAGCGAGTCCTATAAACCCGTATCGAGTTATCCTTCGGATTCAGGATGAGGCGTGAGGATAACGGTGCATGCAATTAAAGCGAAACGAATGAATGGACGGTACGATAAGTATTACGATACGATATCTTTAAGGACATCGGCTTTATTTAAGTAGGATACCAGGAACAACCTGTTTAACGTGAAAATATCGCGCAATGCTGTACGACGATCCACGGATGGGATTAATCGATCGACGGTGCCTTCCTCTTAACTAGCTCACCAGGATCGGACGGGATATGAACGAGGTTTAAAGAGAAGAAAATGATATCGATCACGTGGTATGAAATTTCTCGCGGTACTATTTCATCGTTTAACGGATGCGTTATATGTATATTGATTGCTAGAAGACTAGAGTGTAAAGTTCAATGAAAGTTGTAATAAATTTCCTCTTGTTAATAGTCGAATGGATGTTTGTCATCAGGGATCAATGAGTGTATTCGAATTGATGTTGATAGAGGAACTTGATGAGCGATCGGACATCGTTGTAATTGATCAAACCATCATCGTGTACGTCAAACTGTCTGCATAAAAGACACTGAACACGTTTAGAGTAAACACTGCCTGTAGAACCGCGGTTGAAGCTCTTTTTTATGTCCTGAATAGTGTCGTAACGGTTTCCTTTCATTGCCAATTTTAGTTTTGGGAATAGTCAACAATCGCACGGAGCTAAATGGTACCTTTTCTGGCCAAAAAATCGCGTACAATCTTGGATTTGTGCGCTGGTGCATTATCGTGCAAAAGGGACCAAGATGTAGCTTTTAGGAATGCCAGTGAGTTCCTCGATGAGTCTGGCATCCGATTGAAGGATTTCAACCACATTTTACACGTTTTCAGGGGTACGACACGAAGAGCGTCTGCGATATGTTCCCTGCCGTCACGAAATCGAGTATACCATCTAAAAACGTTGGATCGTACACGAGTTTCATCATTCCGTACATTTCGCTTGCTGTTTTGCCTAAGTAGAAGCAAAATTTAATATTGAACACATGTAACCTCAGAAACTAATGACGTAGAGGTGCTAGCGCTTTGAGGTTGTACGTGGTCCTTTGTTGAAATGTCAAATTTATTCATTACGAGATGGTGTTACAGAAAACAAATTTAAAGGCTCTGTCGCACAAGACTTTGGACAGATTGTGTCTTCTGTGAACTATACGTACAGCTGATCGACTCTCTTCTCGAGTTCCACGTTGTGCTCGTTCTGTTCAAACTATATCCAACATGATCAAACCCCTGATCAACCGATGCCTTCGTCGATTATCATTGTCGTTAATTCCTTCTCGAACGAATGAAAACAAGGAAGAGAGAAAGGAGCGAAGGAAACAAAACTCTGGTCGTTCGATGCTCGCCTGCTCGCCAGAGTATGGCACTCAAGCTGACTCGCCTTCGTCGTGGCCTACAACAAAAAGCGATCGGCGATCGTTACACGAATACCGGTTATTTAACGCTGTTGCCTTTATGCCGTTTATTGGCCGGCTGTCTTGTTGCACGAGTTTTAACCGTAACCCCACCTTTACGCTGGATGTAACAGTACCGTATTCTCGTCTTACTATGCAGCTCGAGGCTCATTCATTATTCATACGTTGCTGATAGCACGACCGCTTATAACGTGATCGTATGCAGTTCGACTGGTTGAAAATTCGAAGGTTGATCCTGTGGCCGGGTTAACGGGTTATCACGTTTATACGCAACGAGACACAAAGATAATCCTACGATGTTTTGACCCCTTTGGATGATTTCTTCAAGTTGAAACACTCTACCGTGGATCTCTTTAACCGATCGACCATATGTACACTCTCTGGGTTTATCGAACTACCAGTTCACGGTACGATGATGAAGGTTGTATGAAATGACGTGTATCGAGTATGATGACCCGGACCGATGGATAGAGAAGGATACGTTGCTGTAGCTGAGTCTGTAGATGGGGCATCCTATTGTGATGCCCGGTTTACACGAATTCCTCGGAATTGGTGCGGGAATTTGGGTAGCACTCAAATTAAAGTAATTGGAGATTGACGTTTCGTGGAAACACAATGATTTTTATTGAACACAGATCTTACAGAAAAATGACGTGCGTCAGATGAAAACTAAGAATGAATCGCGGGCGGGAGAATAGGGCTATTTGTAGGTTTCGGAAAGTGAACTTTGGGCTATGACTATGTAGGAAAGACAGGGAAAGGGTCGGAGGGTAGAAGGTCCAGTATGAGTAATAGTAAAAGTTGGCGACTAGTCAGAAATGGATGATGCATTGTAAATATTGGGAGGTATAACACTATGATAATGATACACAAATTTGGACTTGCGGACTTGGTTATGTAGATGTCGATCAATTTTCGTGGTAGCTAGAAGAAGTGAAAAGAAACATGCATGTCGATGATTTTTCTTAAAGAAAACTTTCTCTTCTTGAGAGAAAAACCAACAGAGTCCTAAGAAACTATTGACAGCAGTGGGTCTAGATAAGGGTCGTCGTTTATCCGAATCAAAAAACAGTTCAAGATCTGAAACCATCCAGAAATCCCTGTACCTCGCGTGATAGAATCGTAACTATTCCTGACCACACTGTATCATTCAGACATGCTTCCATCAATCCTCATCGCCGTGTTCTGATGATATAATACACGCGGATGGTCGCGCTAACGCTTGCTCTAAGGCTCATTATGCAGATCGAAGATCCGTTATTATCGGCCGATCGGTTCTGACGTGGGCTCGTCGATTGGCGTCGTTACACATACGATCCGCAGCACCGGTACAAATTACGCGACAGGAAGAGCACGGTTTGCCTTCGCGTAACCGCGCATTTTGTTTACACGCCTTGAGCTAATCGTTGGTTCGCAAAGAAGCCGATGATTGATTCTAACGCGAACGAGATGAATTTATTTTCATGGATTGCCATCGTTTTTCATTCGAGCAAAATCTTGTTCGCAACGATGTTAATTAGACGAGGTGTAATGGTTCGATGCCCCCCGCTTAGGAATAATCTACGACTTCCGTATATGTACATATAAATGAGAAAATGATCCCGAAGGCTATCGTCGTGTAATTAAATCTGTAACTAAAGAGCTTCAATTTATAATTTCAATTGAGTTTCGCACTTTCGGCGCGGTGGAATTTCCTGCCTTCTGGAATTTAAATGCTATCCTCATTCATGATTCGTACCACCTTAATATTCTCTGTTATCATTAAAAAAGAAAAGAGTATAAATTGATGAAATGTTTAAAAAGGTAGAGATATGTCTTCAGTCAATAATGATTTAATTAATCTGAATCAGAAAATGAATACTTTGCCTGATTTACTGTAAACGCAACATACGATCCGAACTCCCTTTCATAATTTCAACTGGGGATATTAGATTCACTGGAAAGAATCGATTTCATTTTTTTTTTTTTAATTTTTCGAATTCCGCGAGATGTCAGTCGACCTGAAAGAACCGATTTTCATTTCCCAATGGCCTTGATAGAGCGTGGCACAAGTGATCGGACGGCATTCCGGCAGTCGCGAGAACGTCGCGCTTCAGGCACACACCGCGATTAAGTATAATTATGTAGCCGCGAGCTAGAACGTTGTTTGTTGGCCCACAAGCGGTTCTCCGGCTTCCCGATTGTTCACGTCTGTCGAGCTAGCCCCCCCCCCCCCCCCCCACCTTGCAAAAAAAAACAAATACATGTAAATTATGAGGTATTTATAAGCTTTCATATTCTGCAAATTAAAAATTTTGAGCTCGTCA
The DNA here is from genome assembly GCA_943735885.1 of Stelis phaeoptera. Taxonomy (NCBI): domain Eukaryota; kingdom Metazoa; phylum Arthropoda; class Insecta; order Hymenoptera; family Megachilidae; genus Stelis; species Stelis phaeoptera. The sequence continues at coordinate 12,907,352 of OX030932.1, read as the reverse complement.
AAATAAGCAGGACTTTAAAAATGTCAGTGGGGGGGGGGGGCTGAGTCGACGTCGAAGCCCGATCGAAGAAAATCAATGAAATCATAAGTCGACGTTGAAATACCTTTGTGTCTCCACCCCCAAAGTACCCGTCAATCGCAGACCAAAATGAATCGTTAGAATTTGTATAATATTGTTTCTGTTGGATTATTTATACATTAGCAAGTAGCAAAAAGGAATCTAACAGAGAGACACGGTCCTTTTTTTATTTTAAAAGAGCCGTATTGGCACCATCGGGTCTAAGGGCCCCTGATCGTTTGTCACCGAAGGCCAGGGTAATAAACACAGCACAGGTATAGGTTTCTTTTCTTTAACCCTTTTAGTGCTGATGTAGGAAGATATTAATAGAATTAATTTGAGGATTTTATTTTACATACACTGCAAAATTACTCATTTTGCTATTACAGTCACGATTTGAAAGTAATCCAAAGAATCATGTTATGATTGTTGGTGTTTAACCAAAACCCAACTATCGAATGGTGATCAATGCAAAACGATGTATCGTCGTTGGCACTAAAAGGGTTAAGTGGAGGCTAAAAGAATTAACACATTGATTGCCACGGGGGTCACTGGTGACCGGTGACCGGCACCCGAAATTTTGTACAATCAAATAATTAACAAAAGAAATGACGAAACAAATCACGGATAGCGTTATCGTTAAGCTGATAATGCTAGCTATTAATTTGAAAGGTTAAATTTGAAAATTAGTTGATTATATTCTTAATAATTAGGATTTCAACGTGTCTGACTACACACGTCCGTTTTCACTGTTGCAGTCAACGTGTTAAAATAGAGACTATAATTTATTTATCCCATTTCCAATAATTTCCAAAACATTTCCTCATCAATTGATTCACCTGTCACGACAGAATGGGCTCTCTATCGTTAACTCGTACCAATGTCATCGCTTCGGTATTTTATCATGTTCTAATTGTAATAACTGTAAATGGATGATCTGGCATAAAGCACGTCGCTTTTTTTTTTTTGTTTTTGTTTTCAATAACCACATTATCTTGCACATGTGTTACACTCAAGGCCGTCTAGCAGTTGTTACTTTTCACATGACGCAACGCGGCTGCATGTCCGTTTTATCATGGCAAGATGCTCGTGCATAGGCGCCCATTAAGGCCCACTCTTTACGCAACACACACGATGATGCCGATAGCCAGACCGTGCATTCCTCTCTTCTACTTGGCCGTCCGTGATTGTGTGTGTACACACGTGTACAATGGAATGCGAATATCATTGTGCCAGAAGTCCGCCACCGATCCTTTCTCATAAATTCAACGGGTACATTGTGCGGTTGCGTTCACCTGATCCAACAGCGAGGAATTTTCATGAAATCTGATGATCAATGATAACACGTTGAATCCTTTTCTTCTTCTTCTTCTTCTTTTTTTTTCTTTCTTTTTTTGTTTTGTTTATTTTATCTCGAAGTTGCCGGAGATAAGATATACGTTAGCAGTCAGTGATTGTGCAATAACAGAGAATTATATTGTAGTTTTATAGAATTGCGGAACACATAAGATTAACGGTGAATGCTGGTTGTTCGCAGGTACGCTTGGAGAGTATAGGAGCAGAGGATATCGTTGATGGGAATCCAAGGTTGATACTGGGTTTGATATGGACGATCATTTTGAGGTTTCAAATTCAAGAGATTGAAATCGACGTGGACGAAGAGAACGATAGCAGCGAAAAGAAATCAGCCAAAGATGCTTTGTTACTATGGTGTCAAAGGAAGACGAACGGGTATCCTGGTGTTAACATTCAGGATTTCACTGGTAACTGGGGTTATATTTGTATATAGGTTTAAAGTAATCTTACGTGTGTGTGTATATATTCTGTACGTGAACTTGGTTGATTTTTAGGATCTTGGAGAAGCGGTCTTGGTTTCAATGCCCTCATTCATGCTCACAGACCAGACCTGGTCAACTGGTCAGAACTGCAACAGAATAAAAATATCGACAATCTTAATTATGCCTTTGATGTGGCCAATTCAGAACTTGGAATACCGCGATTATTGGACGCGGAAGACGTGGACACCGCTCGGCCGGATGAGAAATCCATCATCACTTACGTCGCTTCTTATTACCACACCTTCGCCAGGATGAAAAACGAGATCAAAAGCGGCAAAAGAATCGCAAATGTATGTCAATGATGTAACTCGGTTGATGAATTTTACGTTACCGGTAATAAAATCAAAGATTTAATGTTAAATTGCTCGTTTCTGTTTAATGTTTCCAGATTGTGGGACAAATGATGGACGCAGACAAGATGAAGGTCCATTACGAGAAGCTTACCACGGATTTGTTAGAGTGGATCAAGATGAAAATAGAGGTGCTAGAAAACAGAAACTTTCCTAACTCTCTGGAGGGTATTCAACGAGAACTATTAACTTTCAAGCAGTATAGAACGGTGGAGAAACCGCCGAAATACAAAGAACGTTCGGAAATAGAAGCTTTGTACTTTCATATTAACACTCAATTAAAATCCTTGAATCAGCCCGCGTTTACGCCTCAAGAGGGCCAATTGGTGCACGATATCGAAAGAAACTGGGTGGAACTGGAACGAGCCGAGCACCGTAGAGAAGTTGCGCTCAGAACCGAATTGCTGCGACAAGAAAGACTCGAACAGTTGAATTATAAATTCGAAAGGAAGAGCGTTCTGAGAGAAGGATACCTGAAAGAGATGATCCAAGTTTTGACGGATCCAAGATACGGTAGCAATTTGGCTCAGGTGGACGCCACGGTGAAGAAACACGAAGCGATCAGCGCGGACATTTTAGCGCGAGAAGAACGTTTCCACGATTTGACAAACATGTCGGAGGAGCTTGTAAGAGAAAACTACCACGGCCTGGAAAGGGTACGCGTCAGGGAACAGGAAGTGTTGCAGAGGTGGAAGGAGCTTCTCGCTCTCCTGGACCATCATAAATCGAATTTGGTTGCCCTCAGTTTCCTCATGAGTCTGATGCGAGAAATCGACACTACTCTGGCCTCCATTCAAGAGCTTCAGTTGAATTTTCAAAGTACCGACGTTGGTCCACACTTGCTGGGTGTCGAGGATCTGCTGCAGAAGCACAGCTTGCAAGAGCTACAGGTAACCGCTCTCGGCGAGACGCAGAGAAGACTCGGTAGACAAGCGGCCCAACACTTGGCGCAACCTCAGAACAAGGAAGTACCGCTTCTGCAACAGAAACTGGAGATGCTGAATCGAGCGTACGACGACCTGGTCGAGTACAGCAAGGAGCGCAAAGCTCGCCTCGAGGATGCCAGGAACTTCTTTCATTTTCTGCAAGATCACGAAGACGAGGAATCCTGGTTGATCGAGAAACAACGGATTTGCAAGGCTGGGATATCCGCGAAGGATTTGCGGGCCGTAATTTCGTTGCAGCAGAAGCACAAGGCTCTGCAGGATGAGATGAAAGTACGAAGGCCAAAGTCTGAACAGCTTTGCGACGCTGGAAGGAAACTGATCGCTGACAATCACCCGTCGTCTTTGGAAATACAGAATCGCATCGACTCGTTGCAAGAACACTGGAAGGTTTTGGAGGAGCTGGCAGCTTTGAGGAAGAAACAATTAGACGACGCGGCGGAAGCCTTTCAGTTTTATGCAGATGCGAACGAAGCGGACTCGTGGATGAACGAGAAGATGGCCCTCGTAGCTTCTGAAGACTACGGCGTGGACGAACCTAGCGCCCAAGCACTTTTGCAGAGGCACAAAGATCTCGAGGGAGAGTTGAACGCTTACAAAGGTGACGTGCAATCGCTGAACATGCAAGCCGAGAAGCTTATCAAGTCCGGGATATCAACTCTCGAGTTGTCTGCTGATCCAGAACCGGTCGCGGAGTTAGAACAAGAAGAATGGAGTAAGTTGCTTGTGTTACGCAAAAAATCTAACTTTCCTTTTCGAAATAAACTTTACTAATCATTTCGTTTTTGTTAGGTAAAGAAATTCGATTGGTTCCGCAAGACGAATGGGTGGACGAAGTCGTAGAGAGGATGGAGCCGAAAACCGTGCTCGAAGACAGACTGGTACCGCAAGTGAAAAGTTTATATCCATTCAGCGGACAGGGTATGCACATGGTTAAAGGTGAAGTAATGTTCTTGTTGAACAAGACGAATCCAGACTGGTGGAGCGTGAGAAAAGTAGATGGTGCTGATGGTTTCGTGCCAGCGAATTACGTTCGAGAAATCGAGCCTAAAGTGATACAGGTTCAAGTGAGGAGACCGGAAAAAGTCAGAGTAACGCAAAGAGTGAAGAAGACGAAGATGGTGAAGCAGTTAGTTCCTGTCAGAAGAGTGAAGTCTATCAAATCTACGGTGAAACCGATCAAGAGGAAAACTGCCTCCGACGGAGACAGTGTTGAGAAACGCCAGAAGAAGATTAACGACACCTATGGCGAGCTTCAAGAATTGGCGCTGAAGCGACACGCGTTACTGGAGGATGCCATACGGCTTTACGGTTTCTACCGCGAATGCGACGATTTCGAAAAGTGGATCAAAGATAAGGAGAAGATGTTGCGAGCCGACGAGGTAACGTTGAAACGAGACAACGTTGAAACCGCCAAGAGGAAGTACGAGAAGTTCCTCACCGATTTGTCGGCTTCGGGGAAACGGGTCGAAGCCATCGATGCTGCCGTTGATGAATTCGTAAGGCAGGGTCACAGTCAGCTGGACAAAGTGAAAGCCAGACAAAGGCATATCCATCAACTTTGGGATCACTTAAATTGGCTGAAAGCACAAAAAGAAAAGAGCCTGGAGGGAGCTTCGAGCGTGGAGCTGTTCAACAGGACTTGCGACGAAGCTCACGATTGGATGTTAGAAAAGATCATGCAATTGGACACGGCGGAGCTGGGACCTGATTTGAAAACGGTTCAAGCTCTGCAGAGACGGCATCAACACTTGGAGCGCGAGTTGGCCCCTGTCGAGGAGAAGGTATGAATTCTCAAATTGACGACTCGATTGTTGTATGAATTTAAATCGTGAAAATGAAAAATGTTGCGTTCCAGGTACGTAAAGTGAATTTGTTAGCAAACAGCGTGAAGAGTTCTTATCCGCACGAGCTGAACAATGTGAACGCCAGACAAAATGAGATCAAAGAACTTTGGAATCAAGTCCAAACGAAAGCCAAGGAGCGCAGGTCTAGGTTGGAGGATGCAGTAGGCCAACAGATTTTCATGAATAGCTCGAAGAACTTGATCAATTGGGCTAACGATGTACAAGAGACGATGAAGGCCGAAGAACCTGTTAGAGACGTTGCGACCGCCGAGCAACTCAGGAAACAGCATATGGAACTCGGCGAAGATATACGAACACGGGAAGACGAGTGAGTATCGTGTTTCATACGTATCATTTTGATAAATATATCGGTTGTTAATAAATACGATTTTTTACTTAGGTTCCGAGAAGTTGAAGAGCTTGGAAATCAATTGATAAACCGCAATCCGGCCTTGGTAGATGTTAGCGAACGTTTAGATAAGTTGCGTGGTTTGTATCAAGCTGTATCGTCCGACTGGATGGCAAAAGAAGCTTGGCTTCAACAGTGTCTGGAGCTACAACAATTTAACCGCGAGGCTGATCAAATAGAAGCCACTACCAGTTCTCACGAAGCGTTCCTGGAGTTTACCGATCTAGGGGAATCTCTGGACGACGTTGAAGGTTTGCTGAAACAGCACGAAAAGTTCGAGAATACTCTTCACGCGCAGGACGATCGGTTGAAAGCATTCAGCGACACTGCTGATCGATTAATCGCTCAGAATCATTACGACAAAGACTAGTAGGTATTCTGATTATTCTGCTAATATAATAATCTAACAGCATTGGAGTGTTAATCGAAATAAATGTTAACAGTATCAACGACAGAAGAAATCAAGTTTTGGCAAGACGAATGGCGGTGAAGGACGCCGCACAGAGACGCAGGTCGGCTCTGAAAGCGTCGGAACACTATCAGCAATTTTCAGCCGAGGTGGATGATCTTCGAGATTGGTTAGGCGACAAAATGAAAACCGCGTCCGACGAGAGTTACCGCGATTTGAACAACCTTGAACGAAAGCTTCAGAAGCACGAAGCGTTCGAAAGAGAACTGAGAGCCAACGAAGGACAATTGCGGGCGGTGAACAAGGCTGGTAAAGCTTTGATATCTGAAGAAAATTACAGATCGGACGACGTGGGAAAGACTTTGAAAGAATTAAACGATCAGTGGGATAGATTGGTAGCTTTGTCTCTGGAGAAAGGTCGAAGATTGAGACAAGCTGCTTGCCAGCATGGTTACAATCGTACCATGGAAGACGCTAGATTGAAATTAGAAGAGATTGAAAATTGTTTGCAGAGCAAGCAAGTAGGAATCGATCTGAGAAGTTGCAAAGAATTGTTGAAGAAACATCAGACGCTTGAAAGCGATATGGGTCAATGGGAACAGAAGGTGGACGATCTTGTCGCCATGGGTGAAGAAATGGCGCACGAAGGACATTTCGATGCTGCGAATATATTGAAAGCTAGCCAAGCGACGCAAAGAAAGTACGTATCATTAATAAATTTTATAATATTGTGGGAATATTGGGTAGAAACGTGGATTGTGAAGTTGACACGGCAACGCCACTGTGTCGATGCCACTCTTTTGTTTTCTTTTTCCTTTCGAGACGCTTGGCGTCGCGCGTTTTCTTGCGACGGAGAGATAGTGTATTCCGTTGAGGTCGGGTCGCGGAAAGCTGTGCCGTCGAAGGTTTCCAGATATTTGCGTGTAAATTCTAATAAACCACCTATCTTTCGTTAACCTGTTTTCGCTCTTTCGCCTTCCAATCCTACAATATCAACAATTTATTAAACTTTGATATTTTTATATCGTAATTTTATTGTTCGATAGATTCCGTAGCTTAAAGGAACCAGCTAAGAGGAGACGAGAAGCTTTGGAAGAAAGTTTGCGTTTCCATAAGTTTGGTTTCGAATTGGACGCTGAATTACAGTGGATAAAAGATCATCTTCCTCAGGCGTCTTCGACCACGCTTGGACAGAATTTGCATCAGGCTCAGACCTTGCATAAGAAGCACAAGAAACTCGAAGCAGAGATCGCCGGCCATCAACCTATGATCGATAAGACTTCAGCTTCCGGACAGACTTTGATCGATCAGGCCCATCCAGAGAAAAAGAAGGTAATAAATGTATAATATCAGAATATGACTTAGAAATATTTTCAGGGAAAATAAAATAAAATTTACATAGCAAATTGAATTTGAAATGAAAGTTTATCATTTTTGTACAGTTGGGACTGTTACAAGGGTATTGGGTCTGTAGAGGTAAGGTCGGCACAAATGCATGAATAGTGTTGTTTCGTTGAAAAAGTAACAGTATAGTTGTTAAATAGTCGTCAGAATTCGAGAATTAACACTATACAATTAATTAAGATACTTCAAAAACACAAAGTATCCACCAAGTGTTTAAAAATACGCAAAATGTTTCTAAGCAGCAGACTAAATTTTATCAAAGTATCGATATTGTTTAATGCATGCATGTGCTTGACTTACATAAATTATTACAGATACAAATATTTTAAGAATAATTTTTTATACTTGTTATTTTTTTATTGCGCCGCATTCGATGTATATAATTTTGTTTTATTAACCATAATACGTATTTTTTTTTTTTTTTTTTTTTTTTCATCTGCTGTTCTCTTATGTAATTATACTTTTGTATAGATACGAGAATTGTGCGACGTGCTTGACGAAGCATGGAGAGATCTGCAGGAAAAAGCCGCAGAGCGAAGCAGAGCTCTAGATTTATCTCTTAAGGCGCAAGAGTTCTTCTTCGAGGCCGGAGAAGTTGAAAGCTGGTTGAACGAAAAGAATGACGTTCTCAGTTCCACAGATTACGGCAGGGATCGCGATGCTGCAACAAAGCTGTTAACGAAGCATAAAGTACGTGTATCTTTGCATCGTTAATCGATCAAATAATATAATATTGTAGACAAACGGCGTTTCGTCTCGGGATCGTCTGCCAGACTTTTCATTGGGGCTGACGACAGACGATCCCTGCCCCAGACGCCCATGTTACCGCTTTTCGGACGTTCGTATATATCCGAATCGCGAGAACACCTAGCGGCCGCGGGCCCGAACCAAGGGCGTCCGGGGGAGACGAACGAACGTCTACTTTTTCCATCAACGTCTACAATATTAACATTTATTTGGAACTAATTAATGTTTCAGGCGGTTGAACTAGAGTTGGACACTTACAACGGTATTGTAACCGAGATGGGACACACAGCCGCTGCGATGATCAATGCTAAACACCCTGATAGTAAAGCAATAGCGAACAAGCAGCAAGCAATCGCTCAGCAAATGCGTGCCTTGCAAAGATTGGCCACGGTAAGACAGCAACGTTTGATGGAGAGTATGTATCGCCACGAGTACTTCTTGGAAAGCAGAGAGTTGGAACAATGGATCAAGGAACAGGAACAGGCAGCTGCCTCCGAAGATTATGGTCAAGACTATGAACACTTGCTGATATTGCAAGCCAAGTTCAATGATTTTAAGCATCGAATAGAGGCTGGTTCCGAACGATTCAACCAGTGCGAGGAGTTGGCCAGAAAACTGATCGCTAATGAGAGCCCTTATATTCAGGATATCGAGAAACGACAGGAACAATTAGGGTAAGATTTAATACTATAATTATATTAGATGTTGGCACAAGTTGGATTTAGGATTTAAGATTTGGTTCAGGGCACTTTGAAACTTTTATTTCAACTAAACGCATGTCCAATTTCTTTTGGAACTTAATTAATGATACCACCGGCACTATCTTCGGTAGCATATGTAGTTTTTAATCTGATGGTAAATAAGTGGTAGAGGTGTATGAAAAAAAATAATACGATTATAAGATGAAACGTTCAGAAGAATAGAGAATGGTATCAGGTGTGATGGTGTTGGTGCTGGGTTACTAACAGTATTTTTGTATATATATTTAACGCAGACAAGACGACGATGATCCTGTAAGTCAGGTCCAGCAACAGCATGCTGCGATAATGTAAGTGTATATTGTAGAATTTTATAATTAACCTTAATACGAACTGTGCGGGCTATTGTACATAATGCGGTGTAAAGGTTACTTAACGAATAAGCTTTACAAATATTTGTCCACTACTTATATTAGGGAATCCTGGCAACATCTTCTTGGCCTCATTCGAAATCGCGAGCAGAGATTGCAAGCGGCAGGAGAAATCCACAGATTCCATCGCGACGTTGCAGAAGCTTTGTCTCGTATACAAGAAAAGGAAGCAGCCTTACCGGAAGATCTAGGACGCGATTTGAATTCCGTTCTGGCGTTGATCAGACGTCACGAAGGATTCGAGAACGATCTAGTCGCTCTAGAGGCACAACTTCAAGTTCTGGTTGAAGATGCATCAAGATTACAGGCTCATTATCCGGGAAATAACGCGGTCCACATCGACGAACAGCAACAGATCGTTGTGGCTCACTGGGAAGAACTGAAGGAAAGATCTGCTCACAGAAGGGACCAGCTGCAAGCGAGCTGCGATTTACAACGATTTTTGACACAAGTCAGGGACTTGATGAACTGGGCGGCTGGACTTCGCGCTACCATGTCGACGGAGGACAAAGTGAGAGACGCAGCAAGCGCGCAGATCTTGAAGGTAGAACACGAAGCACTGAAAGGTGAAATCGAAGCAAGAGAGGATAGCTTTAGCTCCGTCCTCGATCTCGGCGAGGCCATGGTTCAAACCGGTCATTACGCTGCTCCGGAAGTGGAGGAAAAATGCAATCAGCTGCTCGACGAAAGGCAAAAGCTGCACGCCGCCTGGCAACAGAAGAAGATTCATCTGGATCAGTTGATAGATCTGCACTTCTTCCTGCGAGATGCTAAACAGTTGGACAATTTGTCCTCCACCCAAGAAGCTGCATTGAGCGGCGACAACTTCGGGGACTCTGTCGAGGAAGTGGACGCGCAAGTGAAGAAACACAACGAATTCGAGAAGTTGCTTGTAACGCAAGAGGAGAAGTTAACGGCGCTGCAGGAACACGGAGACAAGCTTCTAGCACAGAATCACTTCGATTCGCCCACGATCGCGAGAAGATTGAGCGAAGTCGTGCAGAGACGAGCAAGAATTCGCGTTCTGTGCGACGCGCGCAGGAAAAGATTGGAGGCTGGTTTGTTGCACGCGCAATTCGTCAGAGATGTGGCGGAAGCGGAATCCTGGATCGGTGAGAAACAGAAGAAACTCGAGGCGGAAGCGTCGAAAGGAGAGGTGTCCAGTTTGGAGGACAAAATCAAGAAGTTGCAAAAACATCAAGCGTTCCAGGCGGAATTGGCGGCGAATCAGAGCAGAATCGAGGAAATCAAAGCCAAAGGAGAGACGTTACTTGCGCAGAAACATCCAGCGAGCGCTGAGATTCGACAGCAACTGGAGCATCTGCACGCATCGTGGAGAAAACTGTTACTGGAGTCTGGTAATCGCGGCAGAGGACTAGAAGAAGCACAGGATATCCTTGAATTCAACAATCAGGTAGAAAAGATTGAGGCGTGGATACGGGACAAGGAAATGATGGTCCAAGCGGGAGACACTGGAAAAGATTATGAGCACTGCTTGAGTCTTCAAAGAAAACTTGACGACGTGGATAGCGACATGAGAGTCGACGACTCCAGGATAAAGACCATTAACGCCTTGGCAGACAAATTGATTAAACAGGGCAGAGACGATGAATCCAAGGCTATTCAACAGCGTCGTGATAATTTCAACAATAAATGGAAAGGCTTGCAAGGAGCGTTGAGCGCCTACAGAGAAATGTTAGCCGGGGCCTTAGAGATCCACTTGTTCAACAGGGACATCGACGACACGAGTCAGAGAGTCATCGAAAAATCAGTCGCTATGAACACCACAGACGTAGGCAAGGACCTGCCCGCTGTTGAACACTTACAGAGGAAACAAGAGGCGATGGAGAGGGACATGACCGCCATCGAAGGAAAGTTGAAAGAACACAAAGCAGAGGCTCGAAAATTGTCGCAAAAGTATCCAGACAAGGCACCGCAGATCAATGGAATATTGTCAGAACTGCAGTCGAACTGGGACGATCTTCAGCGTCTCACTCAGCACCGTCGCGAGGCACTAAATCAAGCTTACACTTTGCACAAGTTCCAAGCTGATCTGCACGAATTGGAACTCTGGGTGGCAGATACGATCAAACGTATGGACGAGTCCGAACCCCCGACAACAATATCCGAGGCTGAAGCTCTGTTGGAACTTCATCAAGAAAGAAAAGCAGAGATAGATGGTAGACAGGATACGTTTAAGGCGTTGAAGGAACACGGTCAGAAGCTTCTTGCCATTAACGAGGACGTGAAAGACAACTTGGACCACTTGGAGGAGATCAGGCAAGGTCTGATCAATGCTTGGGAGACCAGAAGGCAAAAACTGACCCAGGCGCATCAGTTGCAGCTGTTCAAAGAGCAGGCCAATCAAGCCGACAGTTGGCTGGCAACGAAGGAAGCGTTTCTTAACAACGACGACCTCGGTGAATCTCTGTCCGGCGTTGAAGCGTTGTTGCGCAAACACGAGGAGTTCGAGAAGATGCTGGCGTCACAGTTGGGACGTATCGAGGAGTTGGAGAAGTTCGCGAACGAAATCCTGTCTGGAGGACACGCGGACGCTGGCATCATAAAGCAACGATTGGCATCGGTGTGTGCTAGAAGAGACAGACTGCAAAACAGCGCGAGAGCCAGGAGGAAGAAGCTGCTCGAGAGTCATCATCTGCATCAGTTCCTTCGAAACATATACGAAGTCGAGGGTTGGCTGCATCAAAAGCAACAAGTGGCCAGTGACGAAAACTACAGAGACTCGTCGAACCTGCAGAGCAAGATTCAGAAGCACGCCGCCTTCGAGAGTGAACTGATGGCCAACAAAGGAAGAGTGGCGGCAGTGATCAACGAAGGAGAGGCGCTCATCGAGGAAAACCACTATGCTTCCAACAACATACAGGAACATCTGGACGAACTGGAAGCAGAATGGCGCCTGTTGCAGGAAACCAGCGAGCTGAAGAGGAACAGATTGAACGATGCTTACCAAGCTCTACTGTTTGGTCGCACCCTGGACGAGTTCGAGGCCTGGATGGACGAGGTGGAGACGCAGTTACAGTCCGAGGATCATGGAAAAGACTTGTCCAGCGTGGCCAATTTGCTGAAGAGACACACGAACTTGGAGAACGACGTCTTAGGTCACAACGAAGCCTGTGAATCGATCAAGGAGACTGCAACCAGTTTCCAGAAGTCCAATCACTTCATGTGCGAGGAAATACAGGATAGAGCCATGGTCACCATAAACAGGTATCACAGTTTGCAAGAACCGATACAGATACGAAGGGACAATTTAGAGGATGCGAAGTTACTGCATCAGTTCGCGAGGGACGTTGAAGATGAACTGCACTGGCTGTCGGAGAAGGAGCCGTTAGCCGCCAGTAACGACTTGGGCAGTTCCCTGACCACCGTGCAACGACTACAGAAGAAACACCATGGTCTGGAAGCGGAATTGATCTCGAGGGAGCCTGTGGTTGCGTCTCTGGTCAGCAGAGCTACGGTTATGGTGAGAAGCGGACATTTCGCGTCGGAGAAGATCGAGAAGCTGTCGCAGGAGCTGCAAGAAAGGCTGGCGCATCTCAGGGATCTTGCCAGCGTTCGCAAATTGCGTTTGCTCGACGCTGTCGAGTCGCAGATGTTCTACGCAGAGGCTGCCGAGGCTGAACAGTGGATCAAGGAGAAACATCCGCAGTTAACTTCCACGGATTACGGTAAGGACGAAGATTCTGTCCAATCTTTGCTGAAGAAACTGGAAGAGATAGAACGAGATCTGCTCGGTTTCGAGAAGAACGTCGAGAACCTGAGGAAACTGTCGCAGGGTTTGATAGAAAGGCACCATTTTGATAGCAAGAACATCGCTCAGAAACAGGCTGATATCGAGCAGAAGTTCAAAGAATTACAAAAATTGAAGGATTATCGATTCCAACGGTTGCGCGAAAGCGAGAAATTCTTCAAGTTCATCAGACAAGCGGACGAAGTCATCGAATGGATCGGCGATCAGACGACGGTCGCCGCTTCGGAGGACTATGGCCGTGACGTAGAACACGTTGAACTACTTATTCAAATATTCGATAACTTCTTGGCCAGTTTGACGACCAGTGAAAGTCGAGTATCGGCTGTATTGGAAAACGGGCAAAAATTGATCGAAGAGGACAATCCGGAGAAGGCTAAGATATTGATGAAGATCGAGGAGACGAAGCAACAGTGGGACGATCTGAAGGAGCTGGCTCATGCAAGACAGGATGCATTGGCTGGCGCGAAACAGGTGCACATGTTCGACAGAACTGCGGATGAAACCATTTCGTGGATTCAGGAGAAAGAAACCGCCCTCAGTTCTGACGGTTACGGCCACGATTTGGAAACTATTCAGGCTCTGGTGAGGAAACATCAAGGATTTGAAACTGATCTGGGTGCTGTGAAGGAGCAGGTATGTTTCCAGATTATACAATAAACAATGGAACGCTATAATGATGTAATTTTTTGTTTTGCTAGGTCGAATCTCTGATGGAAGAAGCTTCAAGATTGATAGAGCTATTTCCAGACGCGCGCATACACATTGATGTGAAGCATCAGGAGGCTGAAGCAGCTTGGAACGAGTTGTTGGAGAAAGCAGCTCAAAGAAGAAGCAAATTGGCACAAGCGGAACAGTTACAGTCGTACCTGGGTGAATACAGAGACCTGATGTCTTGGATAAACGAGATGGTAGCTAAGGTGACCGCTCCAGAATTGGCACGCGACGTGCCGGGCGCCGAAGCACTGATCTCCAGACACAACGAGTACAAAGCAGAGATCGAGACGCGCAACGAGGCGTTCGATAAGTTTTATAAAACTGGCCAGGAGCTCATAGAACAGGGTCATTTTCTGGGGAAGGAGATCGAGGACAAGATATCCGTCTTGCAGCACAGGCAGCAGTGCCTGAAAGACACCTGGGAGAAAAGAAGACATATTTACGAACAGAATTTGGACACTCAACTGTTCAAACGAGAAGCTGAGACTCTGGAGAATTGGATCGTGAGCAGAGAGCCTATGTTGCACGATGGAAAATTAGGCGAGAGTATTCCTCAAGTGGAGGAACTGATAAGAAAGCACGAAGACTTTGAGAAGACCATCGAGGCGCAGGAGGAGAGATTCAACGCGCTTCAACGTATAACCATGCTGGAACAAGCGTTCCAGAAACAACAGGAAGCGGAAATGGCGGCGAGACAGGCGGAGAAGGAGAGAGTAGAGCGTGCTCGCCTTGAAGAACGTAAACGCAAGGAGGTACAGAGGATAACGGAGGAGAGGAAGCGCGAGGAAGAACGAAGGCGGTTGCTGGACAGTCCTCATCGAGCTATGCACGACGAAGTTAATGGAACGTCCGACGAACACGAATCCATCAATAAATTGTCGCCCCTGAAGACTTCGAACGCACCTGAAAACTTGGATTCAACCCCGATTCAAAAGTCACACGGTTTATCGCACGTGTTTGGTGAGAAATTAAGAAGAACCACTCCAGACATTAAAAGAGCTGAGAGTATGAAAGTGGATACGAAGAAACCGAAGAGGACGCCTAGCTTTACCACCAGGAGAAGAACTCAGAGTTTCAGGAAGCTTCAGAGGATGGAAAACATGGACGCGTTGCCACCGGTAGAGATTCAAGGTCTGTTGGAAAGGAAGCACGAGCTTCAGAGTGCCGGCAAGAAGGCAGCTGTACGCTCTTGGAAGCAATATTACACGGTACTATGCGGACAACTGTTGTGTTTCTTCAAAGACATAGAGGACTTCTCGTTGAGCAAAGCAGCTACCGCTCCCATTACCATCTTCAACGCCATATGCGAGAAAGCAGACGACTACACGAAAAAGAAGAACGTGTTCAGGCTGAAGTGTACAGACGGATCGGAATTTCTCTTCCTAGCCCCTAATCAACAAGAGATGGAAGACTGGGTCAACAAGATATCGTTCCACGCTAAATTACCACCTAGTCTTCAGCTTCTGAGCTACGACGAGTCGCAGAAAGAAGGCCTGCAGAGATTGCAAAACGTGTCCATAGAGCATGCTGACGATAATGTTTCGACTGGCAGCAGTCACGCCTCGACTCCTGAATTGGAACGAAAAAATTCGGTGATCAGACGCGATTTGTCGAACCAACATTCTCCCAGCAGCGTGCAGATCGAGTTCCTCCAGATGCACAGGCAGAATCAACAGAAACGCGACCCTCAGAACAACAGCGAGTTGTTCATAGCCTCGCAAAAGAACGAATCGCCTCAAACGCAGACAGAGTTTCTACAAATGCACAGACAACAGCAATTATTGGCGCAGCAGCAACAGTTGATACAACAGGAACAATTGGCGAGTCAGAGGGATCAGTACCAGCCAAACTCTGGGGACAAACCACCCATTCCTCCGAGAGGAGCTCCACCTCCTGTTCCCATGAGATCACCTAGTTCGGAGGCTATACCTCAGTACAGACGCGATGGTATATTAATATAATATGTGTACTGTGTTGCCCGATATGGTTAGGCGTTCCTAGGGAAAATGGCGGTATAGAAGAAAGACTCTTTCAAGACCTAGCCTAGATTTAATGTCTCATTTATATTCTCAAATATTAACCCTTTGCGAAATTTATAAATTTGTACATAAATTCCTAAATATTGTGCTGTAATCTTGTTTCGCTTCAAGTTATTGAAAGTTCCTGTATACATTGCGTCAAACTTGGAAGTGCCTCGTCCGCAAAGGGTTAATAATATTAAGTAGAATACCATCTCCTTCTGTGGCCCCGATTTTCTCTAGAGAAACCTGCGGTACCGGACAGTGTATTTGAAAGAAATGAAATCCTCTGAACGAAAGATCATGTAATGGAATATTCACAGATACGGAACAAGGGAGACCTGGATTTTACCAACAACGTAGCGCAACGTTAAACCATAACGGATCGGGCCAGTATCCGTCGAATGCAACATGGCATAGGCAAAGTAGCGTAGATCTCAATACACAACATCAAGGTATTATAAAATACATTGTAGGGAAACGTCATACTCATGTATGTGTACATGTAGAGTATCCCTTTTTTCGTTGAACGTTTAAGAATTCATGGTTGTTTTGTAGAATTAGCACCCCCATTGCCATCAAGCGCCCCTCCACCAAACAGAATGGCTCAATGGAGTGCTCCTCATGATCCTGGTTAGTCATCGTCGACTGTTTGTGTTTGTCTTTCACATGGACCTAAGAATATATGGACGTAGCGTAAAGTAAGCTTTTAGGCAAAGTTTTTGTCAAACCTGTGGCAAGGGGAGAAAGAATGTCGTCATTTTTCATTCGCTTGTCGTCTGTGTCTTCAACTTGCACCGATCGTCAACCTTCGGGTAGCCGAATATAGCCGAAGCGTGCGTAGCGTGTTATCTATTGTATGGACTTTCGGGAATCATCGGGTATGCGGCCGACAGCTACACACCACCCTTATGGGAAACCTGGCAAACCCCAGGCGGAACACTCCGTTCATATATTCTTAGGTCCATGGTCTTTCATAAAACATTCATTCTTGCATGGTACATTTAACCTTTCAACTTTATTGTCCCGAGTTATATTCCTAATTGTAAAAACCATAACTTAAAAAGAACAACTATTATCCACTAAACGTCAAATAGCCAAGAAAGTAGTGTTGAAAAATATAATTTTCGTTCTGTTACAGCTTATGGAAATGTTCCCATAAATATTAGACAGGTGAATAGATAAAAAAATTTGTCAACCTATTTGCAACAACGTAATATTTGTAATTGTTTTGGATAATGCGTTTGTTGTAGGGTTTGCAGCAAAATAATTCGTTCACGGGTAGACCAGTTTCTTTGCCGCCGTATGTGGCGCCACCGGCGGTTCCACAGAACGCTCAAAATATACCATCTCTTGATAGTAGGAGAGCCAGCGAGAGTGGGTCAGAAAGCGAACACAGCGTGGGTAACAGTCGTAAGGATCGTGATTACAAACGAAGTTCTGTTTTGAGCAATTTATTTGGTAGACGCAAGAAACCGTCTCAGTCGTAACCCCGTTGAAAAATGACGGACAGATTTTCATGGAACAATGTGGCGAACATAATGTAAAGTTCCTTTGAAAATGTTAGGAAGGGCATGTGTACAATGTGCTATCCTTGCTTGCATAGTATATTTTAACAACTCGTGTAAATTATTTTTATGTATAATACTATACTCAAATAGATATATATTCTTTATTATTGTTCACGTTGTTTAACGTGGCATGCATTGATTTGATCATGTAACAAAGAACCGTACATTATAATTAATCACATTTTCAGTTGAGTTAATTTGGAAACAATATCTTACGATAAATGCATGCGTTTCTTTTATTATTTGTAATTATACCCCCAATATTGCCATTTTTTTCTTTTTTTTTTTTGCTACAAAGTTTTGTAACATGATCAACTCAAAATATTGAACATTGAAACATGAAAGGTAAGCTTGCATTTTTATATTTTTAGTTTTTACAATGTTCAATAATACACCTGATGTGTCAAGAGTTGAGAAGAATTATTAAAAGAATCGTTGAAGGATACAACATATGAATTTTATAATAACAAAAATCACCTGATGAATTATATAAACTATAAACACGAATTTGCTGTTATTATGATTGTTAAATTGTTCGGTAAATCTCTTTAAATGCACCGTGAAGCTACAAACGAAAGAATTATGTTAGAATTATGCCTTGCACATAATGATCGTTAATGAATTTATTTAAAGTGTACCTGACTTTAAGAGAAACGTTGAAATGTATGAAACAACATGCATGAATAATATACAGTTTAAGTTGTAGATGTCATATAATATATGTTGCAAATATTATATATTTGAGAACATCTATTCGGGACCAATGACCCTTTGTTGTATTAAAGTATCGAAAGTATGTACACATATTTTTCAAGAGAAACAGAAAAAGTTATATATGTTTTTCAAGATTTAAATATTATATCATCCTCTTTTTTTTTTACAACAAAATATTACAATGTGTAAAGTGTATTTAATACATAAGGAATAATAATGTATTATGTAGCCTTGTCGGTACTATTTTGTAGTTGTGTAGAAACGACTCCTGTTATTGCGCCAAGGTGTCGACAACCGAGAGTTGAAGATTTAATAAATAAAAAAAAAATATAATGAACCTGATGCTTATTTCTTGTACGGGGCTTTATATAAATTTAATTTTAAAATTTGTAGTAACGTTTTGCTTTTATTTTACAATTACTATAAAACATCTTTATTATTTGGCAATATTTCTTCGCATTAAAAATATCATCTTAAGTACAAGACTCTCCGAAAAATAACAGAGATCAATTTCACGAATACTACCAAGAAATATATTTCCTTTGTCAATTTTTCAACCATCCTCGAATACAATTCAACTTAAAACTTAAATGCAACAATGATAACAAGAAACGATTCAACCTTGATAATGAAATAAAATTCTTAAGTAGTAATCAATGAACTATCCACTAATGTTTGTAACGTTATCACATATGTACATTTTAATACAAAATCGTTAAACGAACTAAAATGTAGAGCACTGATTCAGAACTCTTATCGTTCTCTGAAGTTAAGCTTCGTTTAAAGAGCCTTTTCTCTGTCGAAGAGAACGGACAGTACAATTCCAGCGTGTTTTACGACCGCGTAATAAAAGCGTTGCCCCTGTTGAAACGATGCCAAGCAACGAAGCGAAACGCTAAAAGACAGTTCGGTATCGGTCGTCAACGACCGGTCCTGGCAACGAACACGTTAACAGTTATACAATGGTCGGTGGTTGAAGAACAGCTGGCGCTCGTCTGACTTTCAAAGCTTCTGGGCTCATGGCTCGCACCTGTTTCGTGATCTGATCATAGTCATATGTGACAGCCAGCCCACCCTCCGGGTTCGTTTTTCTACCGAATCCTTTGCCCTGGGACGAGCTGATGTTCTTTGGCCTTTCCGTGGGCGTTGCGTTACTGTAAAACGCGTCCGCCGCGATGCTTCCTTCCTCTTCCTCTCGACGATATCGTCGATTCTTCAGTCTCAGTAAGGAATACACGGCAATCGATATCAGGAGCAGAAGAAACAGCAAACCAACTGCAGCCGCTGCTGCGATCACCCTCATTTCCGTTGGATCACGAACCAGTAGTTTGATGTTGGTCGAATCTCTACCCTTCTCGCTCTCAACCAGAAGAGTGTACACTCGTGCATCCTCTTTCTGCAGATCCTTGATGACCAGTTTCGCCCAGTAGCAGTTCGTCGGCATCTCGTTCTCGTTGATGTGTTCCAGCGATAGTGCCTCGTATTTTGGGTGAATGCTTTCGCCTAAATAAAAAACGAGGGATCGGTGTTAAAAGAGTATCGATGCTTCAATCTTATTATACCTCGAAGCGAAGTGGGATATTTATTTTGTGAACCAGAGGGCGCAAAGTACTTTGCGTCCTAGGGCAAGAATCGGACACTTTGCGCTCGTCAAATAGGTATTAAAAGCACGGTTTTTGCGCCGTCTGGTTCAAAATAGTATATTTGATACCAAGGGCGCAAAATGTGACGATTGGCGCCCGAGTCGAGTTTGTCGCGCGGAAGTAAAATATACTTTGCACCCTAGTGCAAAAATCGGGCACTTTGCGCTCGCCAAATAAGCATTAAAAGCCCGATTTTTGCGCCCTGTGGTTAAGAAAATAGGGCGCAAGGTGACTCTCACCCTCGTCTCTATTTCTCGGCCGTCAATCACCCATTTTGCGCCCTTGATACCTAATATACTATTATGAACCGGGGGGCGCCAAAAATAGGACTTTTAATGCCTGTTTGGCGAGCGCAAAGTGCCCGATTCTTTCCCTAGAGCGTAAAGTACTTTGCGCTCGCCAAATAGGCATTAAAAGCTCGATTTTTTCGACCCCTGGCGCAAAAAATAGCGCACGTAACACGGGCGCAAGGTGACTCTCACCATCGACTCGGGCGCCAATCACCCATTTTGCCCCCTTGCTAAATAATTATACTATTAGCGTGTTCACTACCTACGACACATACGTAGAATTTATAATAAACGTGACGAATATTCAGCTTAGTAATTATTTCAAAAGAAGTTAATGATAAATATCTAGTAGCTTTTAAGTATAGAATTTTTCCAAGGATAGGCTATAGTATGTGTGACACGAGCGAAGAAACTAAACTATATTTATATTCACATTAATCAAACTGTAGAAAAGATTAAGTATGGCCTGTCGTAGCGAACGGAACGAGAAACAGCTGTTCAATATTCTGTTATTGTAAGATACATAATAAACACAGATAAAGGGATTAAGAAACTCGTACCAGCTCTGATATGCGAGCTTCCCCATTGCCAGGCAACGATCCTGGGCGGCGGTCTCGAACAAAAACGAGATTTAAGAACGTGCTCGGATTCTCCCGCCCAGCCTAGCGACTCGTAGAAACCCTTTTCGCCGGAAGAAGGCCTAGCCTGTATCTCAGGCGGACCGGTTACGTGCAACAGGTAACGAGCCTCGCTGGGCATTTCTCTTCTCACTCCGTTGATCACGTTGAACGCCACGCATCGATATTCACCCTCGTCGGACCACATCACGTTCTCCAGGCGCAACCGTTTACCACCGTCTGTGTTTTGAAGAGGATTTTCGATGGTCTCGGTCACGCCGCCGCGAAGATGCACCCATCTGTACTGAGCTGGCGGATTCGCTTCGAACTCGTCGCACTCGAACGGTTCTAAACTTGAACCGAGCAAAGTTGTTTCTTCCAACTTCTGCATCGTTTCGTTTTCCAATTTCAAACTGGGCCCATCTGAAAACATGAACAAATACAAATATAATGATCTGGTAATATAATTCAAAGCAAGCGAGCGCATTTTCTAACGAAAGAACTCTCCCGTTCTGAAACGAAGCTATTATTGCTCGAAGAAATCGCAATTGAAACGTGTCAGCTCGTATTGGTTGACTAATGTCAAAGATTTCACCGTGTGAATCTATCCGCGAAGAGAAACCTAGCGCGTTTTCTCGTACACGGTAGTCAGGACAATCGCTAATGACCAAGGAAAGGACAAATTGACGTTCACGTCGATGGGCAGACATGCTATTATTTCGACCGTTCTTTCTGAAAAGCGGTTATAAAGTAAACCGCGAGTGTACGCGAAACGAGCGAGCGGCCGAATCGGACGTTCAGTGGAACACGATTGTTGATTCTTTCAGGAGAAAAGAATCCAAGTACCGGCGGTAAAAGTTAAGCTACTTGTACGAACATTGTACGTCCAGCCTGTAGTTAGCCGCGGTGCTTTCACCGATAACGTTGACCGCCTTGCAAGAATAGAGACCGGCGTCGTTTCTCTTGACCGGCTCGAATCTTAGCTCGGAACCCGTCGACGTGCTGTTTTGCTGCGTTCTGTTTAACATCAACGATACCACGTTGCTCGTTACAACGATGGGAGCTGAATCCTTGAACCACTTGATCGTTCCGCTGGGATTGCTATCCGCAAAGCATTTCAAGCTCATAAAACTCGCCGAATCCTCGAGAGCCGCCACCAACAGACGCGGTTTTGTCTCGATCTTCACCTCTGGCGAATCTGAAATGTATAATTTCGTTAAACGACTAAACTTGTCACAGACATGATTATAAAGTTTCTATGTATCAACTGCGATTATCTAGACAATCTAGACTATATAAATATCGTAGCAAATTTCTATTTCAATCAAAGATAAAATCACTCCCGGATGTTTTCCTATAGGAATGATCCGAACGTGAATCGTAGCGTGGATTGCACCGTGTGTGGCACAAAAGTATGCAAAATATACATACAATGCACATCCAGTCGTATTTCCGCAGAAGCTGGAACGACGCTGGATGGATGGATCGTGATACAACGAATCGGTAGACCATGATTCTCTCTTTGTCCACGAACTCGTAGGAGACTGTGGGCCGCCCAGGTTTTCGGGCTATCCACTTCCGTCGCGTTCGTCTGCTCTCTTAGAGGTTCCACTTCGTCTCCGCCTATGTACCTGTACGGACGATAAATAATCAAATAAACATTATTGTTATTACGAAATTAAATATTAACCCTTTGTACTCGACTGGTGCCTCTGAGGCACCATATTTAATTTATCGGAGTATTCTGAAATACGAAATTTCACTTTCACCCGTATCAAAATAAAAATCAACAGATTCTCAAATATTTCTAACACTTTTCTTCCGACATAGTGCGTTTGCTTTCTGGAATCATAGTTGGAAAATTAGATCAGATCCGATTACGTATAAAAATGCTTCGAGTGCAGAGGGTTAAAATGTATACAAGCCTTGCAGTCTAACTTCGAAAGCAAAAGAATTATATCGCCACTATATTTATCAAATATTAATTCTTAATAGCAAATGATGAATTCATCACATTCTCATTTTATTTACAATCCATTGTTATTCTGAAGTTTCCGGAAAACGATTTAAGCAATTTCCCACAGTCAACGATATCTCCAGGTTTATACCCTTTCTAGAGTGATTCACGGGGAGACTATGCTAGCGGTAAGTTTCCCCGCGTCTACGACTACAATTTGCATAATTACGCTCGCCACTGCATCTTCAGTGCAACGGGCAACGAAATAAATAATGGCAGAACTGTTTAGTCAGCGTGCCTATTAAAGGCTGTAAAAAGAGAGTCAGTGGAACTTGGCTCCGTTACGGTAGACGATATAATTTCAACAAATGCAAAGCAGAGTATGAAATTAGGAACCGTTCGAGTTTTGCTCCGTATTCGATTCGTTTCCGTAGGAAAAAGTCCAATTTGTTGCGAGAGTCGTTGAGTGAAATCATCATTACTAACGATTTTATTGAGAATCGTTCTTTTGCAGGCGTTCGAGTCACTTCTGACTCGAGTGAAAAGCGAGAGATCCATGACGAGGCAACTTCTCGGTGAAAATGTGAAGATAAAAGAGAAATGTTTGATGAGTGTCATCTAGGAACACGTGGTGGTGTATTGATTACAATTTCTTTCACTCTTACTTCTTCTTATCGATCTTATAATGTGATTACGTCGATATCGCACGAGTTCCAATTTGAAAATCAGATTAGAATGTACCGAAGTACATGTTTACACCGTGGAAAAGGCTCGTTCGTGGTTACTCGGTGCCCGTGGAAATGGTAACACCGTTCATGCGAAGGTGATGATCAGAACAGAGTGAGTTTTATGTTATAAGAATTTCGATGAGGTGTGGCTAGGCACGATCACTGGACCATGACAAGAAAAAGACTCCGTTGGCAAAGCTTTCTGCCGCGTAAACACCATGTTTTATGGCTCTCTTGCCTCTCGAGCAGCCTCTGTGAACCGGTGTTTTTACAATTCAACGAAACAGCAATCTGCAAATACAAAAGCTAGCATAAATATCAGGCTCGAAAAGCAACGTTGTAAACCGAGGATTTTTTGTTTTAATTAATTCAACGATACGACGACGATCCGTAAACTGCGGTTGGCCTGGTCCAATTGTCTTCGAGAATCAATCATGTAATGTCAGCTGTAACCAGCATTCCTTGAAATGAAAGTTGTTGTAAAAACAATAATAGGAGAGTACGACCGGTACCGTTGCACGAAGGTTTTTACGGAGCCAAATGGAATGCGAAAACGAACGAAATTTTAGATTCTTATTCACTGTTTATAAGAAGAAAAAGGACACGGTTCCATTGGTTGCTGTAATTTAAACATCAAGAACAGCGATGGGTTTCTCTCTGAAATAGGAATTAAATTGTATTATCGGTTCGCTGATTTTTAATTCATTCACTTTGCTTTCAAAGGCTGTTAGCTTAAACGGTTTCACCCTTTCAGTTGCCCGATTAAATCGACTCACCACTTTATGAGGGCCGCCGGATTTCCATATCTTGATACGCAGGAAATGGTAACTTCCTGACCCTCCCTTAGAGTCAGGGCGTTGTTTAAAATCGTGCCCCCGTACTCCAGCCGTGGCTTCCGGGGTTTCACTGCAATTCATAATACGACAGGACATTTAATAATTAAACGGAAATACCAAATGTTTCCATTCGACGTTTAAAAAACTTTGAACCAGAAGCTTCGATGAAACTACCGGGCGAAGGGTTAACAGCGATTCAATTGAACAGATTTTCATTGAGAAGCAGCGTTGCAAAAATGCTTCGGCAAAAGGAAAAGTAGAACGGAACAGGTGGTTTGTTGCATCACGTCACGCCCACGTTTAGCGAATTTTAACCTGTTGCCCCGCTAAGTCGGCATTGTTCCATCGAGGTGGCCACAGGATCTGATCGTCAGCCAAGGATTCGGCGCGGATCCGCGTCCGAAGAAAGCGATTTTTTTTTTTTTTCAACGGCAACGTAGAAACTCAACGTTCCGTTAAAACTGAGCGCGCTATTTAACGCTTTAACGTTTCGCGTTGCATTATACATACAAACCGTTGCGCAAGCTCCACTGATTCCTTAATCGAAAATTGCACCGATGTTTCACGCATTCGAGCCGGCAACTTTACGGATATTAACGTAATAGTTACAAAATGCGATCAAAATTGTGAAATTTCATCCCATATGATTTGAATATTATCGAACAGATTAGTAATAGTAGAATATTATCATGAATTTGTTTACAGACGATATCTTGCGATAACTTGTAAGTATTAAATAAACGCGAGTGTATTATATACTATTTAATATTATTGAAATTTTTTTCGAGTTCGGAACGCCTCGGATATTCTTCTGAGAATGTAAAGTGGATTCTGAGATAGGTTTCTGTTACAAGAATCAGGTAGTCTGTTCCCTTTTTTTTGTTTTTGGTCTGGGGTATGTTGAGTCATTAGGATCACATGCAGATGCGCCGGCATCGAAGATCATTAAGTGGTAGAAAAAAACATTCTCCTCTGATACAGGCCCAAGACATTTTAGTCAGTTATCCTGCGAGCCAGAAGTTTCTTGGTATTACATCTGGAGTATTTTTTGATTTTAATCTCTGTAATAGATAAGTAGTACAGTTTATATCATTTCGTTTCTTTATTTATTTTTTGAATACTGAGACTATAAGTATTTTAATACTAGAACTACAAACGGGTCAAAATGACTTGGTTCAAATTTCTTATTTTAGAGATAAAGAATTATTCTAATGTTAGTTTATTATTCTATATGTTAGTTTACGTTTTAGGTTAAATTTAAAAGTAAGGGTGAGTTAAACGTCGGTAGTTCTAGTGTTAAAGATGCTTGATATAAGAATAAAGTGTATTGAGTTGCGAAGTAGCAATTAAGCTCTTCTACCTGAACGGTATACCTATTTCAAATTCCCCCTTTCCGTGCCGTTGAGAGTAATTAGTTTTCCTTATATGTACATATACAATTCTATGCTGTTCGAGTTACCTACAGATCTCGATTCTTTTTAATTATAAAATCAAACAGATGATAATGTGGCTACCATACGTTTTAAGTACCAATTACAGGGAAAGAGAAGTAAAAAAAAAAAATCACATACCGTCCCTCTATAGGGTATTCTGTAAAACTATTATTCAAATTAGTATGTATAAAGATTACTACTAGCCCTCTGGTGGCGATCGTCCGAAGTAAGATTATCGAAAGTTAAAAATCTAACCTAAACAATACTTTGATTGTATACTTTACCTCTAACGAGTAAACGGGACGGTAACGAAGTCAAAGCATCCTGTCGCGTGAAATCACCAGAAGTAACTTGACACTCCCAGTAGCCGTCGTCGAAATCGAGGGATGCTCTCCTGATAAGAAGGGTACAATCGCTACCACGTCCGCTGGCCCATTCGTATTTATCCGGATGCATGCCAACCGGCTTCCGATCCTTCTGCCAGATGCACTGACCTCGTTTGTCTTGCACCCTGCATCGTAGTTGCACGTCGTCGCCGGAGGACACTTCCTGGTATAACGCCGGAGTTTCAGCAAATCTTTGCTCCCCGGTAATTTGAACAACAATCACGAGTATTATTAAAACAACGCGTTGAATATAATTGAATTTCATTTTGAAATGTCTTAATTCAGTTTATAGTAGTTTTTATTTTATGATTTTTGATCGTTGAGCTTTTATGAATGTTTAAAAAATGGCGGTAATTTTGTTCGAAAGAAACACTCACTATCGATACTGTACACTTGTTCGATAATATTGATTTTCGATCAGGGCAGACACAACACACTTTGGTCTATCAAAATTGATAAGTTCATATATATTTATTAATTGTAATTAGTTTATTACACGGAACTAAGAATTAAAATGATTTAAATCGATCTTTGAATCGATTAATACTGAGTGCAACGATTTGGCGCCAAGACTGGTATTCATATGAAAGTCGAAAACAAAATCTCATCTCATCATTAACTATTCGATTTTAATCACTAACTAAATATATTTAACACTTCTTCTGTATCAGTATGTAATGAAAGCAGATTCTTTTGTTTTTTCTAAAGTACCTTCATTATAAACACTGTGCACTTCGGTTCGTTCGATTTAAAACAAAACACTCACAAAATTCGTTGTTCAAAATTATCGCGTCTAGACTTGCAACTAGCAAACTACACTTCACGTTACGTTTTGAAAGTTTACACGAAGTTCATAGTTTCTTTGATCGCTCACAATCGACATCGTGCAAAACAACATCGGAGATCTTCCTGTCGAAGAACGTAAGGCAGAATGAGCTGTTGTGAAATTCGAAAGAAACTCCGCGAACGTGGTTCTCTCGTGGCGCCCCTGTCGGTGGTTCGCCGAAACATTTTCACATCCCCTACAAACTTTATCTTTCAAAATGTCATAGTTAAACACAAATATCTCAACATCACATTTAAATTAAGTTAAGTGTCTGATACTATACGTTTCACTTCCGTTGATATTCGTAATTTAAACCTACTTCAATCGTCAACAACGATCACTGTCTACTTTATCGAATTGATTGAAATAAAAATTGATTGTGAACACAGGGAGGAGCCGTGGGCCAGGAAATAAGGAAAGAGAATAGTCGATGGAGATGAAGTTATCTAGGACGTCGTAGCAGAATACTAAAAGTACACAGTGGAACTGAGCCAGAGTTAAAGCCAGAACGTTCACCGAAGTGGAAGCGGAAGACGGGCCCCAAACGCGGACCCACGCGTGCGTATCCAACCCTGTCTCCTCTGCTGCTATCCTTATTATTCGAGCGTGTTATCATTATGCCATGCTACGGCGAGCTTAGGCCGCCCATTTTGTTCTATATATGTACCTATGTGTTCTTTATTTCGCGTTTAGCGACCGAGAACCACCACCGCGCCCTCTCTGACCCCCTCTACATGCCGACGGAACGGTTTTCAAGAGAAAGCGGACACTTGTACACCATTAAGTATGTTCGACGTTAAACGCGTTGAACTACTGGCAGATGCTACCGATAAGCTTCAGAGAAAACGACACGCAATGACAGTTTATTACGGCCATCTGTATATTTCTTTCCAACTTCACCCTTACTAATCTTGGTGATTAAAAGGTACAGTATAACTTATACTATAACCAATTAAAATAAATTATACTCACACTATTCTTCTCTAATTTTACAGGGCATCACATTACAAGAGGTGCGAGGAATCCTGAAAATCCACCATCGAATATTATGAGTAATTATATTGTATCAAAATTGAATTTGTATGTGAAGATGTACTGAATTATCGACAGAGAAAACCTATTATACACAATTTTGCGATTTGAAATGGTCGAATTAGTCAAGCGAATTTTCACTTGTAAAGTAATTTGTACACGTAATAGCCGAACTGAAAGATAGCGGTGAATCATATCGTTGATGAATTAGTGTTTTAATGAAAAGGAAAGGCTGTCTTAAGTAGCCGATGAATCGTTGTACCATTAAACCACGAGCTAACGACTCGTTAATGAGCCGATAATAGATTCGCTCAGTTTGTTTCATCGTTTTATCGACATAGCAACGCTGTGAGTTCATGGTGCTTATAGATATTTAAAAGTATAACAAAATTTATTTTGCAGAAAATACTTATTACCTGTTTCCAAAGTCGGTGGTATTTTTTTCTTTTTTCAAAAATTATTTAAATTTAATGATTCGATTTCTGAATTCAATAATTTGATTACCCAATTCAACAATTTGATTTCCCAGTTCAACAACTTGATTTCCATTCCATTTCAACAATCTATATTTAAGCTTACGGCCAAGCGAGACTCTCCCCTTAATCTATCACTTATACCGCGTTATACATATTGTAAAATACGATTGTACGTTACGATTAAATTGTACAAATATTATAAATCATTTATTGTATATTTGCGTTTAAATTTATATTACTGATTTGTATGCATTAGAATACATAGAATTAACAATTAGTTGAAGTTGAAATAGGCAATACATTGTTTATTATAGTATTTATTGTAAAAATAAAACAAAACCTGTCTTTCCTACAATTTCTAAGTTGAATAATTTAGCAATAAGGTAAATTAAGTTATGCTATGTACAAAAAATATAAAAATAAAGAAAAACAAACAAAGATAAATTGCATATTTATTTAAAAACTAAGTCCAACCCAAATCCCAAGCATTCCCTTGATATCGCATCAAAAAGGGGATGAAAAATCGAAAATTGGTATCCGGAGAACATAAGTGGCGAGGAGGTGGCATAATGCCACTTCTTGGAATTTTAATGACGTCAGTTCCAGGAATTCCAAAAAGCTGATTTTTAGAAACCAGTGCCCGAAATTGAAAAAATGTATCAGGAGAACATAAGTTGCGAGGAGGTATTCTTCGTGCCACTTCTTGGAATTGACGTCATCAAAATTCTGAGAATTTTGCCGATTCCAAGAAATGACGTCAAATTCCAGGAATTGCCGAGAACTTGGTTCGCGAAATATCAAAGTCCGATTTTGAAAAATTGTATCAGGAGAACATAAGTTGCGAGGAGGTATTCGTGCCACTTCTTGGAATTTGACGTCATCAAAATTCCGAGAATTTGGCCGATTCCAAGAAATGACGTCAAATTCCAGGAATTCCCGAGAACTTGGATCGCGAAATATCAAAGTCCGATTTTGAAAAATTGTATCAGGAGAACATAAGTTGCGAGGAGGTATTCGTGCCACTTCTTGGAATTTTTATGACGTCAAATTCCTAGAATTTTGCCGATTCCGAGAAATGACGTCAAATTCCAGGAATTCCCGAGAACTTGGTTCGCGAAATATCAAAGACCGATTTTGAAAAATTGTATCAGGAGAACATAAGTTGCGAGGAGGTGGCATAGTGCCACTTCTTGGAATTTTGATGACGTCATTTCCAGGAATTGGCCAAACTCTCAGAATTCTGAACACGCCCAATTCTAGGAATTTCTCAGAGTCTATTTTACTAGGCCTAAATTCTGGAAATTGGAAATTTGTATCAGGAGAGCATAACATACAAGGAGGTGGCACAAAGTTTTGCTGTTTTCACGGGTTCCTGGAACTCTTTCGCGATTTCTAAGAATTGTCGTGACCTACTTTGACGGTTTTCGCGATTTCTTATAATTATTTGATGGTTTTAACTATTTCTCATTATTTTTTAGTATGTGTCATTCGATTGTAATTAATTCCTTCATAGTTGTTGCTTTTTAACTAATATTTTTGGGGAATTATTGGATTGTTGGATAGGTTTTTAAATAAATACATAATTTTGTATTTGTATTTCTTATTTATTGATGTATCTGTATAGAATACAATTTACAAATGTGTTTATTTATAACTATATCTTATATAATAATTTACTTTCTTGATTCTAATCTTGAATTTCACGTTGGTGTCTCCGGTGATGCGTTAGATATCTTTGCGTCCAATTCTGAAACAAAAGAATGAAAAAAATGACTTAAATAACGTTATTATTATGTATGTATGTGAAAAAAATCATATAATTTATGATGAAAGTGGTTTGCTTTAACTAATTACAATAATCTGCAGTCTACACCATTCGTTCCTCTATGCAATTAAATACTATATTTTCATGTAAATAATTTACTATAAAATATGCTAATACGGTATGAAATACTTCTAACTATAACAGGAAACAAATTACTATACATTAGTAATGAAATTATGTTGCATACAAATAATGAAATAATACATAGAATGGTAAATTATAGAAGTAACAAAAATATCAAAGCTGTTAATTGTTTATAACACGCGAGAGGATAACTGACTCCAAAATCAACGAGGAAACAAATATATACACCGACCGATGTGGAGCTCCTCTCACCTTGATCGTTAAACAAAGACTAGTTCATTAGCGGTCAAGTTCTACCTGCTTGTACCTTTCCCCACCTTATCATTCTTCAGACATGCGACAGAACTTTCTTCTTAATGTGCTGCCTTGTTCATACATAGTAGTACAATGCTCTTGATGCATTAAGAGAAATGTAACTTAAATAAATGACTAGAAAAACGTGTCACCAATTTTAAAACAATGGGCTACTTTGTGCCTCACAAAACGATGCTATCAGCGCCATCTGGTAGCAACACGTAGAACCTTAATAAGCGTACGAGTCATGCTGGTGAAATACCAATTGAGATCTGTTGGTAAGATACCGGGTGATCTGTACCGATAACGTACCAACTGACGGATGTAGGTAAAATATCGACTGAGCTACATTGATAAAATACCTGCTGCACCGACGAGCTCGTCGGTGCCTGCTGTTTAGTTTTGTTATAATTCGGAGCAAGTTTACTAGATGGCTGTGATTGCGAATTCACAGTCGATAACTTCTACATCAGCATCAGCCTTATTCCTTTTATAGGTTCCTGTCTGTATTTCGTTACAAGAAGCAGGGTAATCGATTGATCGATGTATCGCAAGTACCGCTTGCCTAGTCGCAACTAACCTCAGAGCTGTTGTGAACAATGGCGACGTTTCGACGAAAGTGACATTCTAACGAACAAATGTGTTTTTACGCTTTAACGTTACTCTTCTTTTGTAGATATTAATTACACTGGTTAGGTGTTAGATCGACAAGAATCTGTGTTTTATGATGGCTTTGAACGCTAATGCACTATCCAGTGACATAAGCCGAAGAAATCCACAGGATGAGTACGAGCTCATTCAAAGAATAGGTAGTGGAACGTACGGAGATGTTTACAAGGTTTGTACTCGTGGCTTTTCTTTCCTCGTAATTGATCATATTGTGTCTAAGTCTACTCAATTTATTTTTGCAGGCAAAAAGGCTTTCCATGAATGACCTCGCTGCGATTAAGGTTATCAAGTTGGAACCAGGTGGGCAATTTAAATTTTTCATTCTCTTTACGAACATATTATTTTTTCATTATCATTCAATTTTGTCGACGTGCAATTGGCGTAGATGACGTTTCGTATTTCTCATAATGAATGAATAATTTCAATATTTAAGTAATCTGAACTTATTACTTTTTGCAATCATTCTAGCATTCCTAGCTGGGCTGTGTACATACAGTTTTATTTGAATCAATGATTCTTTGTTATCTATCTTATCAGATATGTATTTGAAAAGATGTTTAATCATTTTATTTACGACTTACAATTCAAAATACGTAATTGCGCCATAGATATATCGAAGGACGAATTTCATATAAATAATAATTTTGTTTTAATACATTTTTCACTTTATAATATTCTCTAAAATTGATAAATATGTATAGAAAGCAAATCGCTGAAATGTTTTAGGGGATGATTTTGCAATTATTCAGCAAGAAATTCTAATGATGAAAGATTGCAGACACCCTAACATAATTGCATATTATGGAAGCTATTTAAGGAGGGATAAATTATGGATTTGTATGGAATATTGCGGAGGTGGTTCCTTGCAAGATATATATCACAGTATGTTTCTCCTTTGATTTGTACAGTTCTTTTACAAGTATTTGTAAATTTAAAATGTTAACGATATTGCAGTAACTGGACCATTGTCAGAAATACAAATAGCGTATATGTGTCGGGAGACTCTTCTAGGATTGGCTTACTTACACAGCATGGGAAAAATGCATCGTGATATTAAAGGTGCCAATATATTATTAACCGAAGCTGGTGATGTGAAACTGGCTGATTTTGGAGTATCGGCACAAATTACTGCAACCATTAATAAAAGGAAAAGTTTCATTGGCACTCCTTATTGGATGGCACCCGAGGTATCTTGAATATCTGGGATAGTTTTATTATTAAAATCTTACTTTTAAAGACTGGTTAAAAATGTCTATTGTATCTGTAGGTTGCAGCTGTTGAGAGAAAAGGTGGATACAATCAACTTTGTGATATTTGGGCATGTGGGATCACCGCGATAGAATTAGCAGAATTACAACCACCCATGTTCGATTTGCATCCGATGCGTGCACTTTTTCTTATGTCCAAATCTGGTTTTAAGCCACCGACATTAAAAGATCGCGACAAATGGAGTCCGACATTTCATAATTTTGTTAAAATTGCTCTTACCAAGAATCCGAAAAAACGACCAACCGCGGAAAAATTATTGCAGGTTTTTTTCCATTAATTTTCGTGTTTGATACGATATTAAAATTATTTCACTTATGAAGGTTTAAATAAACACTTTCATTCTAGCACGCATTTTTTCAAGGAGAAATGAGCAAACGTTTAGCATTGGAGTTGCTACAGAAGGTATCGAATCCTAGTCATATGTTTACCGATTTAGAAGCCGACGAAGATGGAGCTGTACCTAATGTACCGCAAAGAATAGCATCGCGTCACACTGCAAGACCTAGACCAAAAAGTCCTATACCACAGTTAGATAGTGATGGTAAAAAGCAGTATACTTCACAATACGTATTTTTTTATTTAAATTTATTTCATTTCTACTCAAGTTTATTTGATATTTCAGATCAAATTAACATTGATGGAACATTGCAAAGGGATGTTATATCGCCATCTGTGGATACTAGTCCAGCATGGGATATTATGGATATCATGAATAATGTAAAGGTGATTAATACTTCCTATCAAATTCACATTATATTTTGAAAAGATGTTTACCATTGTTTTCATACGAATTTATTTAGGCTGTTCATAATTGTGATGTCCATCCAGATTGTGGTATCGGTACTGCCTTCGAAGATGTACAGGAAAAGTAAGTACATTTATAATAAATATATTTTATAATCCTATAGGGGATATACACAATGTGGGGATAGCTTTAAAATCCTTCCACTAATATGGTAATTACTGTTTTGCCGTGTCTCCTTTCTGTATTTAAATAAATTTTAACCTCGATATGTATATACAATTAATAATTGATATTTACAGAATTTTATCTATACATTTAAGTATTTAAAAATGTATAAAACAAAACAGTAATTTTTACGTTTAAGCTGCATATGGCACGTCTGCTTTTGCTTTGTATATACGATCTTAATTAATTAATAATAGAATAGAGAATTGCATTTTTGCACACCAGAAATGAAACGTATTAATATTACGTTATAATAGAATAAGTTTACCACTTTCAATGTAACACTAATTTAAATTTAATACAATTCGTGTATTGTTCATTCTGATTCCTGAAAAATGTCTATTTTACTCGATGAGAGGTGTTTCATAGAGATGATATAGTTTGTTTTTGTATCAGTACTCTCGGCGCTAACGTTACAACCGATAATAGAGAATTGCGTCGAAGCAAAACAGGCACAGAAATATTTCATATGAGTTTAAGGTAATACATTATAAGACAGGTGATTTGGTGTGAACATATTACCTAATCTTAAACTTTACTTGGATATTTAACGATAATATTTAAATGTATATTAACGAGACTGTATCGAGCTACAAAAGATTTTCTCACAAATTACAATAATACATAACTCGTTACAATCGTTACAAACAATTTCTTTAGTTCTTTTTTTTTTTTAAGCAAGTTTTTTATACGTGTTTCGATGTGTATGTGTGATTTAAAAGTGCAACGAAAAGAATCTTTTTTTCTTTATGTATGCATGAATTAGCTTTGTAATTATATTTATAGACTTGTTTATTTAACTTCATTTACATTATATGAATCGTTGATTTTTTTTTCTCGTATTTATTTTCTTAATCGTGGCATGATAGTAATTAGTGTTAGTTATTATAAATATTGCATGCATAAAATAACAGTTCAGAAAGGTCTTATACAGGGTGTCCCGTAACCAGTGTAACATCGGGAAATGGGGAGTAGCTGAGACGATTCTGAACAACAATTTCCTTTGCAAAAATGTCAGATGGGGCTTTGTTTTTGAATTATTAACGAAATACACTGACCAATCAGAGCACGCGTAGAGCGCGCGCTCTGCCGTGATAGAGTAACTGCGAGCCGGGACGTCGGACTAGAACGATTCACGTCTTAGCGCGCACTCTACGCGCGCTCTGATTGGTCAGTGTTTTTCGTTAGTAATTCAAAAACGAAGCCTCATCCGTCATTTTTGCAAAGGAAATTATTGTCTCAGCTACCCCCCATTTCCCGATGTTACACTAGCTGCGAGGCACCCTGTATATTCGTTACTTCTGTTACGTAAGTATCGTTATCACGTTTGATCCTCACATAAAGATCTTTTTGACCTATTGAATTTGTTTTTCCCCACTAATGCTCACGATGTGTTACGATTAATTTTTGTTGCTAATTTATTACACGTCTGGTGTTGATCGGATACAGTATCACTGTGCGATATCAGTATATCGATAAAATTGTATGGAATCTTTTCTTAATATATAGATCTTTAGTACACCAGATGTGTCATGTATTATATTTAAGAACAATTTGCATTCAAATAATGTTTAACAATCAGAATCGAAGTATTTCTTAAATTGACATAGCAGTATACCTTGAAACAGTTACAGGATATAATATTTATGTCTAATACCTATCCAAATTTCACAATTCATTTTAATCTTCATAGCTTTAATTTCTCTGATCTGTTTGTAATTTTAATAATTTCTCCCAACAGGAGTCTATTGCAGTACATTGATGAGGAGTTGTTGCTAAGGTATTGGCAGGTAACCCTTTTCCCTTGCACCTTGCACCTTGCACTTATATTTCCTAACGCCCTGCATTTAAGCTGTTTTAGTTTTTTATCGCAGCTTCATACTAGTTTCTTAATTTCTCATTTTCTTTATCTCTTTCATTGCATTCAAACAGCATTTATGTTATTTAAATCGCTTTCTTAACATTTATTTCTCTTATCTTTCCTATCGCACAATTTTTTTATTTATATACCTTATGATACCTAGGATATGTATTAATGTTTGAAATGTGTATGTAAATAATTCGTATTTCATAGTTTTAAAACGTTTATCTTTATTAATAGATATACTTAATGTCGTTCATTGCATGTGGGTTTTTTAGAAAATAAACAACTGCAAGCCATATTGGTGGTGGAAGTTCATTTTTCTATTACAGATGTTACAACTTTGAATACATCGTGTTTAAACCATTTTTAAAGTCCTTGTAGGATGATATCGATAGAAAATCAAATACAACAAATATTTGCAATTTACTAGACTGAGATTTTTATATTAATGCACTAACCACAAGTAATTGTGTGTATTATGATCAATAAAATGTCTGGTAAAAGGAGTATGTATAATGTACAACCATTTTTTTTTTTTTTTTTTTTCTTTCTTTTTTTTCGTTGATTGGAAAAATAAATTATCCACATAATATTCCAAAGCACATGTGAATTGCTTTGTACATAAGATTTGTATGAGGATCCATTTGTAAAATAAATCATCGAACAATGTAATTGGATCAGCGATAAGAAATGTATGATTGTTTTATAGTATATGATTATAGTTTCATATGTGCAGGGGGAATGCAATGTCAATGGTTGGTGGTCATTGTGACCAGCTATATTCCCTGCAGTAAGTAAATGATAAAGTATAATAGTAGACTGCATCATCTTTTGGTTGTAGATTGAGTTCAATTATTCTTTTGTTACTTTTGTTCGAAAGTAACTACTGCCTTTTAATTAAAATGATTGTTTTGATAACAATTGTTGAGTCTGCTTCAAGTAATATTTCAAAAAATTCTAATAATATGACAAGATAATTTAGTTATTAACAGTTACATAAGGTGGTATACAGTAATAAATTAACATAAAGTTCTACAATTTTTAGACACCACATACATACAGAACCAGAGGTGTATGTAAACTGTATGGAAAGTCATAATATTTAAGAAAGTAATACTATTGTAAAATTATCCTGCAAAACTTCTATCGATAAATAATGTATTCAGTCTTTTAACATTCCTTGTGCTTAAGTATTTTGCTCCTCTGATGCAGCACTCTAACGTATTGTTCTTTCTCTTTTATAAGGCTACATTTTTCATTTTTGGCTAATTGACATTATGGTTTTTCAGTTTATTTCTTTGAGATTACCTACGAGTTACTAACATTTGTAACATCTTATTTTTTACAAACATAGTAATTGTTCTAATACTTATTTTTTTTGCACATATATTATATGTTAACATTTGCTGGTATGTTTCTTTTTTTTTTTTTTTTTTACAGAGCCACCCTCCCTCTTGGAGAATCATCCAACGATTGTGAAGTGCATTGTCAATACTATAACATGCCAGGTAAAAACCTTGATAAATTAATATATAGAACAAGTTATCTACAGGCTCTTGATAATTAATTGATGTAAACGTTCAATATTAAAATAAACAGATCTATGTAGAGTCTGGGTGAATTAAAACTGTAGTATAAAAAGTAGATTCGGTACTTAGGATCTCAAGCGAGTCCCAGACGTCACAGCTCTGTGGACGAGTTGTACGGTTTGGTGAGCAGTAACCAATCTTTAGCTGCTGTCAATGGACAACGTCAAAGGTCTCTCTCGGACAGTTGTCCCAGAGACGAATCACCACAGTCTAATGGTAGGAGTGTGCTCGTTTTAAAGTTCTGTTATGGAATCTAATATATTTTAAAACAAGTTTATATATCATATTGGTTAATAACAGGTTTAGAAAATTGATGTGGTTTTTTTTTTTAGGTCAAAACGAGGTGCCAAGCGACGGGGATAGAGAAAGTATGAGTCCAGATTTATTGTCCGATACTCCACCTGTTCCTCCAAGAAGAAGGGACCGTAAACGCCACACACCGCCTAGACCGATCAGCAATGGACTGCCACCCACACCCAAAGTTCATATGGGCGCATGTTTCTCAAAAGTTAGCTCGATTCGTTTTTACAGAATTAACCCTTTGAGGACCGAACCGTCACAGCAATTTACAGATTCGCACATATATTTAAGAAACATCGTCCTATATTTTTCACACAAATCGTAACGGAGATTTTTAGCATATGCTTCGAGGAACGGAATTACTGTTTATTTTATTTTAATTAAATAATCTTCCATGCTTTTACTGGATCAAGCGTAAAAGTGTTCTATCCCCAAAGGGTTAATAGTTTAAAGTAATTTTTTTTAGAAAACGAACATGTTTCTTTAGGTATTCAACGGTTGTCCGTTAAGAATACATTGTACTGCAAGCTGGATTCACCCGGACACAAGAGATCAGCATTTATTAATTGCGGCAGAAGAAGGAATTTATAATTTGAATCTAAACGAACTTCACGAAACTGCGATTGATCAATTGTATCCGAGACGTACAATATGGATGTACGTCATTAAGGATGTTCTCATGTCTTTATCCGGTAAAATGTTATTAAAGTTGCATTTGAAATTTTACATTTTTATCACAATACCTGTACAACTAAGCAAACACAATTTCAGGAAAAACTCCTCAATTGTATAGGCATGATTTGTTAGCCATGCAAAGCAAGCAAAGCCATAGGTTCTCATTGCACATGAACAAAATACCTGAGAGATTAGTACCTAGGAAGTTTGCCCTTACCACCAAAGTCCCAGACACAAAGGGTTGTACCAAATGTTGCGTCGGTAGAAATCCATACAACGGGTAAGTAAATAAATGTTACTACATTATTACATTAATCGTGTGAATGCCAAGGAGCGCGATCACGCTGTTTCTGTTTCATGTCGAAAAGTGCTACGGTATCGGCGCTTTTATGCTTGTCGTAGTACACTGCTAATAATGTGTGATTGAACATCAGTATTTTGTACAAACTGATTAATTTAGAATATAAATGGTAAAATAATTGGTAAAATTATAGAATAAGGAAACAGTATCGACACAAAATAGAAGAAGTGCGATCGCGTTGCTTGCCATTTTGCGAACGTATTTTCACGATATTAAATATAATATTGTGAATGATTACAGATACAAATATCTGTGTGGCGCGATGCCAACGGGAATATTTTTAATGCAATGGTACGATCCGCTTAATAAATTTATGCTTTTGAAACATTTCGATTGCACGCTACCAACGCCGTTAAATGTATTCGAAATCATTATCACACCCGAAATGGAATATCCGATGGTGTGCGTATCCGTAAAGCAACCATATCAACAGAATAAATTAAAATTGGATTTGATTAACATGAATTCAGGAGCAAGTTGGTTTCACAGCGACGAACTGGAAGATATGGATGGTTCAGGTACGTTCTTGTAATTCGGTATTGTCATCTGGTATTTGAATTTTTAAATCTTATTTAAAATACAATTTACAGCCACTGTGATACCAAGAAGAGAGAACCTTCATGTTATTAACGTTACACAACTAGAAAAAAATGCGATACTAGTGTGTTATGATAGTAAGTGTATCACAAATATACTTTGTTGATAAGAAAATGCTATTCCAGCTTACGATTTATTGCTACTTATATTTCACAGACGTAGTCAAAGTAGTGACGCTACAAGGAAGACCTAGGTCGAGCAGAAAGCACATGTCGGAATTACATTTTAACTTTCAAATCGAATCTATCAGTAAGTTAATTAAAAATTGGATAAAAGGATAAAAGGATATTAATTTTACTAGCAACAACGTGTTTGTGTTTTTTAGTCTGTTTACCAGATAGTGTACTAGCATTCCATAAGCATGGTATGCAAGGTAGAAGTTTCAAAAATGGTGAAGTTACGCAAGAAATCAGCGATCCAAGTAGAACGTACAGATTACTTGGATCCGATAAGTATGTTATCTACTGTTATTATAAAAGAAATTTATTATTTATTGAAACTTTAAAATCTATAAATATATTGTTCTCTGAAGGGTTGTGATGTTGGAGAGCCACTTGGTTCAATCGGGCACGCTAACCGAATCCGAGGGAGCGGACTTGTACATACTTGCTGGACACGAAGCCAGTTACTAAGTTCTGGTATCTTCCAACTGTAATGTGTCGCAAGTGAATTGTGATTTCCATTTGACTGTGTGTTAAAGTAAAATGATGCGACTGTACTGAGAGGCAGTGGTTGATGTTGGTAAGAGTATAGTTAATTATCCTGTTTTAAAGTGCATACGAACGAGGTCGACTACCAATGTACTTTAAATGTACACATACACACACACACACACACATCATTCATCACTGTTCTCCATATAGTCAATGGCTGCATAGACTGGTTATTTACCGATAACTTTTTAACGAGAACAAATTTAGAATTATCAATCTTCAAGGTCTAAGGAAAGATCACAAACGGGGACAGATTATTAAGGAGAAGCAGGATATATTTCGAATATGTAAATTTGCCCTTATGCCTGACAAAATAAAGCTTATACCGATCGGATCTTGTCTCGATGAACGTTTAATGCTAAAAATTTGATATTCTCTCCGTTGGTAATAAGCGTCTAATAAAGTACAGAACCTAAAGATTCGTTGAAAAATTTCAAAATTCAATTGAAAAAGTTTTAAACTTACTTTAAAATACATTCTGATTCGTCTCGTTATATATAAATGATGTTTACTTGTGGATATACAAGCATTTATATTTTTAGAATGGTTTTTAGATTGTAAAATAACACGAAATATCTTTACATCTTGAATATAAATTAATTAGATCGTCGTAAGCTTCTTATCTTTGTACACACATCTAATAAGATATTGGCCAAAGGTAGTTTAAGTAGATTAATATATTTGAACATTGAATAGCAACAAAGACAACGATTCAAATACAAATTAGTTACCGAGTATATATATAAAAAGCAATGATACTTATTAAAATGTCAGTCCTAAATATATATTTTTTTCTGGAACAAAAAGAAAGGATAGAATGCAATTGATACGCGCGAATTCGATACAATATATTTTATGCTTTTGTATAAGTTTTACTTTGGTGGGCATCGGGCGTTTGCATAAAAGTTATTTTAATAAGACATTGCGTTCATCGGTGTCTCTAATTTTGGATGATTGTACTATAAATATACAGTATAAATTGCAAAGTAGTTTATGATGGCAATCATAAATTATTTATTTTAAGAAGTATGTACGGGAAAGCTTAACAGTTACAATTCATTCTTTTTTATACATCCACAACGATATTTTTTACCAAACGTATAAATTGTTTTAATTATCAGATCCTCGGAACGTTTTAAGTTATCTAAGTAATTGTCAAGTACTGATTGGTTACAAAAAAAAAGAAAAAAAGAAAGAAAGAAATGGGGGAATTAATGGTCAGAATAATATTCCACCCATTTATTTAGTTTATCGTAGGGATAAATACCTTTAACAGGTATATTAAATGAATTTAAAGTTCAAAAACTATATGTCTATATATTTGAGAACAGATTTATTTCCATAATTGAAATATAAATATTGATAAAATTAGTATTTTTTGACGGATAACGAAAT
This sequence comes from Stelis phaeoptera, assembly GCA_943735885.1. Lineage (NCBI taxonomy): Eukaryota > Metazoa > Arthropoda > Insecta > Hymenoptera > Megachilidae > Stelis > Stelis phaeoptera. The sequence continues at coordinate 12,866,600 of OX030932.1, read as the reverse complement.
TAATATGCATTTTGTGTGATTGGTTCTTAAGACTGGGAGAAATATTTCTCGTTTGCGAAAGACTTTCTTAATACATGAACGGTGTATTCGGGAGGAAGAGTGCTGGATTAAGATAGAATTTAAGAGAAACAATTTAAACAAACGAAAAATACATTGAGTATTTACTTTTTAATAATTGAGATTTTTTGGGTTTATTAAATTCGTATTATCGTTAGTACTATGTGATATTTATATCTTCTGCTTGGGTAATTAACACGGAGACACAATATAGCCTACATCTTTTTTTTTTAATTAATTATCTAATTACTAGAAGATTAAACGGAATATTTTGCAATTAAATATTATATTTGTATTCAAGTGATATATCATTAATAATACTCACTTCACATTTTTGTTTTCACAGTATTGTATGTTAAGATAAGTAAAAAGAAAAGATGATAGACTTAAATGCAGCTTTCGCGATGAAAAGTAAAAAGAGAATTATGATAAATAACATAAAATAAAAGACAAATTAGTATTTAAACGTTAGTTTAGAAGTACATTGTATTATTAAGTTTAGGTAGATTTCAAAATTTACATCGTAGAATCTGAACATCTGCATGAAACGTATCATAGTTTCATTTTTATTTAATAGACATTTATCGTTATGTTCATTAAAAACTAATCTATTTAAAATCATCAGACATTAGTCGCATTATAAAACTTACAAAAATTAATAGTATTAAAATTGCTAAATAAGTCTAAAAGTAAATTCTATTACTGTCCAAAGGGAAACACTTGGAACTTCAAGTCATTAATGAAATTAAAATATGAGAAAAACAAAGAAAAATACTTCTGTTAGGTTAGGACAATGAAGGTTTATACTTTTTAGCATTAGCATCGATTAAAGTAACACTACTCAAATTTAATGTAATTTAATTAGGAATACTAATAAAGCATAGATTGCTTGATGGTATTCGTAAGATTCTTAACAATTTTAAAGAACATTACATACACATGGAATGGCTCAAGATGCAGTTATTATGTTAATTAAATAAATGAAGTTTTTATTCGTTAGCGACCTTTATAGAATTATTAGATTTTACGATTAAGTATTATTGTTCTAGCACTTTTCCATCCATCATCGATACATTGGTATATATCTCACGAATTAAAGCGATTGCTTTACCATGGTAGGGGGTGAATTGTAAATTGAAGTAGGAAGGATCGACAAAGTAAAATTATCTTGGAAATGTTGAAATATTTTGGTATTTTATATGAAAATTTGCTGTGTAAATAGAAAGTAGATTATTAAAGAAAGTATTATGCTATTAAAGATTTACTATAATAACAATATATTATAGTAAATAGTATTCGACTCTTATTGCTTATGATAATATTACTGCATTATGGTGAATTATGTTATAACAAAATAGTGTATTTATAGCAAAAGCATAAGTGGTATAACGTACACTTCTATACGTGTTCGATACTAATTCTTACTATTAGTTTTCTTACATTCCAATTTTTAAATTAAGCCAAAAGAAACAAGATTTTTGAAAATATTTGATTATTTTCCCTTTAATTTTTGAAACTGCACTAGGTAAATATATTCTACAACTTTGAAATGTTAATATATTTCGAATAATATAAATAAAGACATGTATTTGTACCACTTATGCGATACCATGATTTAACGTTTAACGTGGCACTATGAAATGCAACAAAATTGTGTTTAGCGAAGAAATATTCTCTGCTAATAATTCATTATAGAATTGAAATGATTGTGTTCAGAATATGTCCAAGATAGTTCACTTTACCATTTTAAAATATCACTCTTGTCTCGCGCATTATCTTTCAATGTCATTTTTATACATCCATCCGAATGTTTCATTCCTGATAACACTAAACATGTCTAGAACATGTCTTTATTCATTTATTATAAAACATCTGCACGTGCATACAAACTGCACAAAGTGATAATTAATTGCGTTAAGCCTTATAATTTACGAGCATGCGTATTTGTTGTACGTTAAATGTAGTTATACATTTGGATATTGAATTGATAGCAATTTTTGAAGTATTCGCAATATTAGTACCTTTTTGTAAAGTAACATATAAAGACACAGCTTTAAAGACAAGAGGGGTGTTTCTTCAGGGAATACGATTAAATAGGTCTATGTTGCAACATATTTACATCTGTTCGTGTCGGCGATTTAGCATGTTATTACAATCAATTCTCGAGCAATCAAATATGGAATATTTAATCAAAGACAGCTTGTTTGAGAATTCGACCGAAGTGTTATAAAGAATCGGTATATAAAGCAATGTCTTCCCCTGTATTTGCTAATTAAGCATATACCGATTTTAATGCTCGCAATGTCAGCATTTAAGAATGAATTCAATTACTGTTTAATAATTATGAATTAAAGTTTCCTTGTTTAAGTTATAGATGTTCATAATATTTCTAGTTTGTTTATATTGTTCAACTTTTTAACTCGATAATATTTCTGATAGAATCCCTTGATTTTCAAGCATTTCAAAAGTAAATATAATTTTAAACGAGGTTGAAGGAATTTATGTTTTTTAATTTTGAAAAGTATTCAGGAAAAAGAAATGTATTACGGTGTGATATAGATTAATTAGAACCGAGGAATGAGGAAAATTCTATACGACATGCTTCTTAAGCATTTGAAATGTGTAAAAAGATATATTCGCATTGGTAATGTAGCCAGGAAGAAAGTTTGTTCGGATAAATACGAATAACTTTCTCTTGTAATCATGATCGAGTCAACTTTTGCACAATTTTTTATTTGTTATTAAATTTAACTCCTGGATATATTACTAATTTTCCTCGTCTATAATTCCTTGCATAAAATATATAAACAGTTGTTAGACTGTTTCATAAGGCATTCGTATAGTAGAATTGAACATTTGTTTCAGTGATATTACAAACCATTATACAGCAACATTACCTGGCAAACTTTTGCATTATTGTAACGACAATAATTTCATTCGTGGTATCAAATGTGCATCTTAAAAAATATTTGAACATATATTGGCTAAATCCAACAGAGGAATACTTACGAATGACAACGGCTGAAATGAAAAGTATTGAAAAGAGAAAAATAAACAGTAATTATATTATACGTGTACTGTACGACAGACCAATTGTTAGAGAAGATAAAATTTAGTAGGGAAACCAGAAAGTCGGAAACATTTTACATGCAGATTTTACATATCCGTATTCTAATTATGACCACAAAATTTTAAATATACCTCTGAGAGTGTTACGTTGAATGTAGTGCGTAGCTGAAAATACTTAATTTTTATTAAATCTTTGCGTATATACGTATAGTGTGTGAATTGAACTGTTGACACATCAAATTTAAAGTAAATGATTCCGCAAGAGATAGTCTATATTTATATACATTAACAGTTTCAATACGAAGAAGCAATATTTTTCATGTTTTATGCAATAGTTGTTCTATCATGATTAAAGATGATAAACACAAATTAGAATAATTTCACATTTGTTATACGGTCAGTTTTGTATATTATTATATTTTTAAAATACTAATTTCTTATTTAATTCACACACGTACACAAAATGTAGATTACCATAGTGGTAGGACAAATAGTACAGCGATAACATGTACCTGTCTGTATTGACCAGATCGGTGGCTTTGCCACAAATTGTGAATGAAGGATATAAACGTATTTCATGATCATAAAATTATCAAACACAAAACTTTGTTCGTTATTGTATTTTATTTATAAAAATCGTTCTTTCTCGTAAGATAATTTATTGAAAAAGAAATCAGTACGAATAATTGGTTGTCTCATTAAAATAAAATTCAATAACGAACAAACTTGTTTCTTGTAAGTTTTAAGAATAGATTCCTTGAAACATTTTTAACGTATAATTTGTTTCTAATTAATCTTGAAAGTGACTATGATGAAACTGTTGTACTTATTTTATCAAACTTGTATTACTTTCTGCTGAAAAAAAAAATAAAATAAAAATTGTTTCTCATATAAGATTAACCAATAAAACAGGTAAATAATATTATAATCTGTGCACTGCAAATAACAGGGTCGCTTTCAAGATTCAAAAATATTACGAATTCACGCAGGTGCTGTTTCATTACTGTTAAGTTGTAATTGTCATAAACGATTCGACGATTTTATTCAGCTATGTATTATATTGTTCTTTTGTTCTTTTAACGAAAGTGTACTCGTGTGCGAAAAGAAACGAATATTTTAAAAAATCGTATTGTAAAAAAAAAATGAAACGATTTAGAGAGAATGAGACCGAGATACGAAAACAAAAAAAAGAGATATATATATATGTATATGTATAAGTATAAATATACAGGGTGTCCCGTAACTAGTGTAGGAGCCGGAAATGAAGGGTATGCGAGACGATTCTGAACAACAATTTCCTTTGCAGAAATATCGGATGAGGCTTCTGTTGGGAATTATTAACGAAAAACACTGACCAATCAAAGCACGCGTAGAGCGCGCGCTCAGCCGTGATTCGTTCTAGTTCGACGTTCCGGCTCGAAGTTACCCTATCACGGTTGAGTGTGCGCTCTGATTGGTCAGCGTTTCGTTAATAATTCAAAAACGAAGCCTAATCCGTCATTTTTGCAAAGGAAATTTTTCAGAATCGTCTCAGCTACCCTCCATTTCCCATTGTTACACTAGTTACGGGACACGGTGTATATATTATATATTTAATAAAAAAATTCTTCGAGGGAGAAAAGCAAAGTGCAAGTTCAAAAGAGGATTAGCGCGAATATAACAATCACGTTGTTTCGTGACGTTGAAAAAGAAAAGAAACTATGAAAGATTGTCAATAATGTTAATAGCGCGTTATTAACCAAAGCTTTAGCTGCGAATAGAAAACAGACGACGATTTAACGGAATTATTCTTGCAAGAAGAGAATCACCGGAAGAGCGTGTACCGTTATCGTATAAATGAAACTATACATAGCTTTAAGGAGTTTCTCGGTAAGATGTTGTACAAGAAAAAAGAATACAATTACATCATTTCTTATTACAATGAAAATTATGATAGATTTAAGCGACACTGTATCAAAACTAGGGCACTCATACCGCCCCACTTATAGTGTATCATTATTAAAAACAAATATTAGTATATTATTGAATGGATAATGTACAAAGTGTAAATCGAAATTATGTTTTATGTTAAGGGAGACATTTTGTTTGCTTGTAATTAAATTTGTTGTGCAACATCTATCACAGAAACTCGGCGAACACAGATACGAACCTTAATTTATTCTCTATATTTAATATTCATAATGGAAATAAATGATGGATCAGAAGATGTCTTCTGATTAGAGGGCAGACTCTAATTCAAGATAATACTACAATTATGTGTATCATATAGTTACTACAATTGTATATAATGTGTATAATGATCATCTTTTTTTTCTTTTCTGTTTTTTTTTTTTTTTCTTTTTAAGTTCTCTGAGCTTCTCACCTTTTAGTCAATTTTGTTTCGTTTCCTTTTATATATATATATTATATATATATATACATACAGTATTGCGTAGTTAACTTATGAACATTTGTGTATCATTTACTCTTGTATCTGTAAACACGACTAGTTGAAAATCTCTTGTAAATAGACATTTCTCTTAATAAAAAAAAAAAACCTACCTGAAGTAATATTTGGATCTACCTTTGGATAACGAACCTCCGGACGTACCCGTGGATCCTTTCTAAACGTTTCTTAACGAACAACATGGTACAAAATGTACAATCAATCATTTGTTTGTAACATTTTTATCGAATGAAAGAAATTACAAAAATGAGAACCAGTATTGACAATAATTAAACTGATTTATTGCAAAAAAAAAAACTAAATCCTGCGTATTAGTGTGATTGCAAATAAATCATACACTCATTTCGTATCATGAGGCGATTATTGTCTACGTAACATTAAATGTATCGCGTTCTTGTTTAATACAATTAAACAAACAAAAAAAAAAGAAGAAAAATAGTTAACTCGTTAGGTTCTGTAAATAAATAAAAAATAAAAATCGTCCTTTTCGATCTATGTAAAAACGAGCCTGGTTCATCGTTCGAATCCTAACGAGTTAACCCTCGAACGGCGGGTCAATTACGACCCCAACCTTGGAAAACATATACCAAGATATTTCCATTGTTAAGCAATAAAATTTTTCAACGGAAGACGAAAGAATATTTAAAAAAGGAATTTGATTTGAAATCGTTAGGCTCTCTTCATGGTCCGTCGTCCGAGGGTTAATACCAAATACAATCGACGCTTAGAATATTCAGTCGACATGCATATTCGTTTTTCCAATAATTAATTAACAATGTTAAAATATGAAAATTTTCTTGGTAAAACTCTGCAACAATACAGGGTGATTGTGTAACTTTTTAACATTAACTATTTAATAGGTTTTCCTTTCATAACAGATCCTTATATTTTTATTCGAATATTTCAATTTTATTCGATGAATAAATATTATTAAAAGAAGCTCTCTTTCTAATTACCCTGTATTATTAACATGAAATTTATATATGACACGGATTAAATATGGACATACGTTAACTGAATAGGTATCGCTTACAGCGTTTTTCCTATTTACCGCTTAGTTTACACGATATGACAAAACGCTTGGCAGTATATTTGTTTCAATGTTGTACCATACGTGTTTGTTTCAAACACTAGAACTTCATATGTTTGTGTGGGCAATGGTTTATACACAAGGCACAAACAGTAATAAAGAGAAACGTAATGCGTACATAATAATAGTTCTTCTTTTTTTCAAATCTCGTGCAAAGATTAATGTTAGTAATATAAAACGGGGAAAAAAAAAACAGAAAATAATGGCAAACATGAAAATGATTCGAATATAAAAACTTGTTATCTACTTTCATAGAAAGTTCTTCATTATGTACATATCATGTTTTTCAGTACAGTACTTTGTATGTATCCTATTCGTGTCTTCCACCTTCCATATTGTACTAATAATATATATATATATAATCTCAAAGATTTTGCTTTGGAGATCACAACGAAGATAAAACTTTGGACAACCGAACAAACCCTCTTTTGAGTCATTTGAACATGCTTTCTTTATACCGTTCGACAAACGTGAAATTCGTGCGTTTGAAGTATCAGTTACAAAATTTGTACAGTTTTCATTGGTATATGAATTACGTTTCAACGTGACCCTGGAACTGACCCACTATCTTTCGCACCCAACCGGCTTGACTCTGTCCAGCCGACACATCGTCCTTTTCTTCCCCGCTGTTCTGTAAAATGATTTTAGAACACTGAAAGGTCGTATCGTCGGACACGGGTGATCTCACCGGAGATTTACAATCCAATTCTTGCTGTCCCTTCAAGAACACCGATTTCACTTTCAAATAATCAGGCTTTTGAGCAACGCTTGGCTTACTTTTTGTCATGGAACCATTATATCCTGAAAGATTCAAGGTTGTGGTCGATTCTGTTCTCTTTTTTGCAGGAACCGGTGGAGCAACTTTGCTCTTGAACGGTGCATAGTCTTCTGAGAGGTGATTCGAGAGAGGTCTGGTGGTCACCAGGACCTCCTCGATGTCGCTGAATATTGCACTATCCCGGAACGCGTCGTCGACGTCCGCGTCCACGTAATTCTCGATCGTTTCGAATGATTTCTCGTAGAAGCTGTCCGTTTCGCTTTCTCTGTTCTCCACGCTCTCTTCGTCTTCTTTCTTCTCTTGTTTCGCTTGAGAATTATTCGCCAATTGACCGAGGCGTTTGCTTTCGGAGAACAATATCGAAGGATCCGCGTAATCGGATTGAGCGATACGAGCACCCAGACTGGAACTTCCTTGCTTATAATACAACGAAGGGATTCTGAAATCCGACGATCCCCTTGCTGTGCATCCTACAAGTTCCTCCACGTCCGACGAGGATTCCCTTGAATGTTTTAATTTACCCTTCTTCTTCAACTTACCTGTACTCAACGAACGGAAGTACTTGGTCCTCTCCAATTCCTCGCTGCACTCCAAAGTTTCTGTGCTCATCGTATTCCTCAAACCTTGAAGACGATTACCAGCCTTCGATAGGACGTTTTTGAAGATAGTGCTTCCGCTGGTGTTCGGCCTGTAGATCTTGTGGTCTGGATGTATGTTGGTGGTCGTCGAGGAGACGTGAATCTCCGAGTAAGCATCCGTCAAGGTGTCGTCCAAGGAGCAGAAGAACGTGGACGTGGAGGTTGACACCGAGGTAGGAAATTTGGCGATTCGTCCTTCCGGTTGACACGACGAAGCGTATCTCTCCATGTCTTCCAGATTGATCTCCGCTGGTTTGTCCGAAGCTATCGTGAAAGGTCTCTCGCTCATTGGTTTACCATCTCTCTGCAAGAACCGTGATTTCGTTACGTTCTGATTGGAATTCGGATGGATTTGAAAACTGCGTGGAAGAGAGCCACACTTTTGAGGGGACGTAGGTAGTCCTTCGCATAATTTGGTCAACCAAACCGCTGGCCGAGTTGGACTGTCGTTTCCGTCTAAACCTTTCTCCTCTTGCAAACCCTCCCAAACGTGCTGCAAGTTGTCGTAGTTTCCAAAACCTTTTCCGGATTCCGTGACTACCTGGCTGCCTTCGATTGTATTGTCATCATTCACCGTCGATCCTTTGTCGTTCTCTGCCGTTTGGATTTCAATTTCGTTCGGAACAGACGTTTGATTAACAGATTCTTCGTTCCTGGACGTCGAGTTTTCCCGTATCCTGAGAGCAGTTTTAATTATCTTGCTTTCGGTCACGATACTTTGCCTTTTGAACGTCTCGAACAACGCCTTCTTCTCTTGCACGTGATTCACCTTGTTCTTCGAATTACTTTCGACAGATTTATTATTCTCGGTCTTGTTTAGATTATCGTAAAGCAATTGCAACGTGGGCTGATGGTCACGCGCAGAGGACAAGGAATTCAAAGTGTTGTTTGTTTTGACGAACCGTTCGCGATGGCCTGCTCGAATACGCGATATCCTGTTGTTCACTGAATTGTCGGTGATGTAATTCGTGTTCTCGGAGTCGCTGTCGTCGGACGTGTCCGCAGAGATACGTTTGTTGAAACGTTGTTGCTGTCTGACGTTTAATATACTGTTCGTTCGTTGTTTTTCGAGGAGCTTCTGGAATTCTTGGTTTTGCATTAGAATGTGACCAACTATTTCTTCAACTGTCTGCGCTTGGGTCGGTTGTTCGTTGTTCTCTTTGGTTTCTGGCGGTGGAGAGTTTGCGTGCTTATCATTTTCGATGATCGCGCACTCGGTTTCGACCGTAGCCGACTCCGCGTCGCCTGTATCTTCTTTTTGCTCCTCGTCGGACTGATTGAGACACACGTAAGATTGGAAACCCGGTTCCGATTTTCTTCGCCAACCAGTGAAGCGATCCTGAACAGAAAGACACAAATACTATATTACGTAGCAAGGGCGCAAAATGGGTGATTGGCGAGAGTCACCTTGCGCTCGCCAAATAGGCATTAAAGGGTATATTTTTAAAAGCGTTAAAAATGCGAACCATTTTAAAACGGGTCAGGAATGAAAAAGAAAAAAAAAATAACAGTTCTTTGTACTATACCTTGACTTTTGATCCGCGTCCATCCGAAGATCTAAGACCCTGATCTCTAGAATCGTTAATGCTTGAATCGTCGTTTTGATTTTTCCGTGGCGATGCTGGAGAATCCTGAACGAGCATTAAGTAACGAACATTAAAAAACTATAACTATAAACACGTATATTTATACGACACTTACCTCGGTTGTAGTCTCAGACTTTCTACCACTCTTTTTAAATCTTTGTCTAAGTCCGGTTTCAGACCTTCGTCTTTCTCTTTCCTGTTTCCGTTTCTCTAAATATTCTGGCGGCGCTGAATATTGCTTCTTCGCTGATCCCCTATCCGCTAAAGCGTCATCTGTAATAATTTCATCAGAATTATACAATTTGTATCGATCGAACTCGAAATCTTTAATAACGCAACGTGAAATGCACCTTCCGGCTGTGTCTGGCCAAGCTGTAAAACCAACTGTCTCGCGTGCAATGGTATCTCGGCGTTATAATTTTCAAGAATCACCCTCTTTATCTGCAACGTCCATTCCCGTTTTTGCTCCAAGTTTCGTGCCTAATCCAGATAATCGCAGCAAATGGTTAATTGCACTGTACATTTAATTAATGAACCGATAGCAAAGTCGCACGTTTTTTTTTACCTGCAGCGTGTATTGCAGCCGAGGATTATCGAACGGAATCACATGGAAGCTAAGAGGCTCTCCTGGTATGCTCTCGATGAGCATTAGGTTTGAACACTGTGAACAGAAAATCGCCAAAAAATTCAGGTACAATAAGAATTTATTAGAATAATTTCGTTTATTTGATAGAAAGCGATGTACCATGATATGAGCTTTGTAGACTAGAAGTCCGTCCTCCTTCTTCTTGGTGAGCAGGAGCATACGGTCGAACAAGAAAGCGTGTCTAGGAGCTTTTGCTCCCCGGATTCTGAATCGTCCTTCCGCCACCAGCTCACCGCTCGTGGTCAAATCTGGACCGGACCAGCCGTACAAAAGCGACTGAATCTCCTGAACGCGCACAGCGTGCTCGTGTCTTCGTTTCATCGCGTTGATGTGCCTCGCGATCCCGGTCATCGCAGCGAGCGCTGCTTCGATCGCTTTACTCCCTTCGGCCTCGTTTTCCCGTAATTCGCAATCCGCGCCGTACTCCTTTGACAAATTCTATAAATTCAAACAATGTTAACACCACCTTGACTGCCACGCTAAAGGCGCTGAATTGATCTTTTGATCTATTATTATTACAATTCTTCGTAATTTCTATTATTCAGAATTTCGAGTACCTAATACGACGATTTCTAATTAACCCGTTGACTAACGGCAGACTTTGATACGCACCGGCCATACCATACGGCAGAAATTGAATTACGATGTACGCCGAGAACGGCGATCTTTTGGGTAGGGATGCATTTTGGTGAAACATATAAGCCAAACGGCGTCGAGCACCTATAGGCACTCTCAGTGTCACAAGCGCAAAATTTCTAAGCGCCTATAGGCGCCCACAGTAGCCAAGGGGTTAAGTAATTGAATGTTTTGGATACGATCGAATCTAGTTTACTTTTTCAGTAAACCTTCCCGAAAACGAAACGTGTTATTTTGAAACAAAAGAGTTACAAATGTGTGAGATTGGAACCTCTAGATACAATAGAAGAGAAGAATCGTGGAAATTACAATAGCATACTTTTTCTACGATTTCTTACAAATGCTTACGAGTCTATTTTTATTCCATTCCTCGGTTTGTTGTGTTCTAATACAAATAAAATTTGAACGTCGCGTTTCAAAATACTCTGGTAAATTGAATATGTCCCCTCAGAGGAGACAACCGAGTGCAAATGGTTAATAACGCGTGCGACAAATTTCTATGGAAATTCAAGTGTCACCGGAATATGGGTGACGATGATAAACTTGTATTTATTTTCTATTGCAATCAGTATATACCTCCAGGAGTAAGTGGTACTTGAGAATCCTTTGAACGGGTTTAAGAAGAAACGATCCAAGGGGTAAAGCATGACCCAGTGCTGCTTGTCTTTCTCGAAACGCGTTTGCAGTCTCTTCTTGACCCATCAGTTCGGTCAAAACGGAAACTGTCCTGAAATAAATTGTATTAATCTCAAGCTGCAATTAAAGGATACTTAGAATACGTAGATACCGATTCAGATACGAATATGAGAAACGTATAAGATCACTGTTGACGTTTAAGTTTTACCTTGGATAATTGGTGCAATATTCTGTGTAAACTTTGAAGCCCGAGTTATGCTTGATAAATGTGTTCGCCACGCAAACTGGATCCAAGCCACATTTCTCAATTTCTTTCAGGAACTCTCTGAAAATCCGATCAAATTCAATACACTCCGACATACAATGTAATCCATAAATCTTAACCGAACAATTGATTTACCTATTGAATTCAAATATATCCTCGATATTACTAAATAAGTCGCTCAGCTGCATTTGACGAAAGAACGATGCCGGATCGTTTCTCCAATATATAAGATAACCCTGGAAAATTGACGAATTGAATTTCACAGTTTAAACATCAACGAAGAAAGAGATAAGACCAAGAATGTACCTGGATTACTTGTCGTAAATGTTCCACGTATATTGCCTCTGTGTCGACTATTTCTAAAAGTACCCTTTCCATGGGATTTCTATGGGGATCGCAGTAACGAGACCTGTGACATGGTGAATCTTCCTCCGCGCTGTTTCTTCTTTGGCCGGTATCGTCGTTTCCTATTCGACAATTAGTCTCGGACACTGTCACCACTCCACTGTCTGCAGAGCCTGTGTACAGATTCGTTCAAAATATCAAACTGAGGCATTGGATTTAACCCTTTTAGTGCCCGCGGTCCTTATGCGAAAATTGCCACGGGCCGATGCGTTGTAGCGGGCTTACGTGCTGAGGGACTTTTTCTCAGCCTCGTTTGAAGAGCCTCGCTTGTTTATGTTCAGATCATTGTTTCTCTAAAGTTTCAAAATAATAAATAGTAAAATTTTTGCGTTTGGCGCCTTGGTGCAGCGTAACCTGGCGGCAGAGCGTTTTTGTTTTTAGTTTAAGACATGCGTAGCGGCGGATGCGACGCAACGGCAGAGTTAACCGACGCTAGAAATAAGAAAGACGTGTTATCATACTTTAATAAACGATTTCCTACACTTATTCATAGAAGCGCGCGTATCAAATCGGCCCGTGGCATTCTTCGCATGTACTCCGTCAAATGGCTGGCGCTAAAAGGGTTAAAGAAAATTGTATCACACCGTACGTAAAAATTATGATCGCAAAACACGTTGAGTCTTGAACTCATATCGCAACCGGACAGAAATATTAATAAATATGGAATTTAAAGTACTTCTAATAAACGGTGCATATTCGGATATTTATAGAAACTACGAGGGGTCTGCGATGGTAGGAAATATTTTAGAAATCCGTATCCCAATGTATCAGTCGGAGCAGATTTCAAGGACTCCGACTTTCTCTCGGCTGTAGCGTAATCAACAGCAATGACAGTAATGATAGCAACGCCGCCAATAAACTTCTCTCTCGGCATTCCGTGGCCATCGTTAAGGAGAACGTTACTACAAGCTTTGAGTAGTGGTTGCACGAGCAAACTCGTACACTTGGGAGGCCTGATCGTGGGTTAAAAAAAAAAATGATAACTCGTAACCAGCCGTTTCGTTTTTGTTTCGCAAGAATAATTCTTACTCGCAGCAAGTTTTATCGGAACAGACTTGAAATTGATATGCTATATAAGTGAAATTCGTTTCCCATACGCAACAACCTAACAAAACAATCCCTGCGACTGTTCGCAAACAATGCGTCGGTTCATTAAATTCCCTTTCCCACGGTTGAAAATACCAGAAAATTGTAACCGCGACGAAAACAAGCGCTCTATGAAAAGTGGCTAAACCAAACAGAGATCCTCACCTTGAGAGCTGGCACAAGTGTCCGCCAGGGACTCGACGGAGGCCAAATAAGGATTGATGGTGCAAACGTTTCCCTGGTTGCTGCACCCGCTCGAGGATGTGCTGGACGCGACTGAACTCCCGGACAACGGTCTCCCGGCATTCCTGCATCGTCTGTTGTACCTAAGCGGCGTGAGTCCGTTGCTCTCCCGTCGATAAGGCTTCTCCTCGATCCTGAACTCGTCTCCTCGATCCACCTTTTGCTGACCGGTCTCCAACGTTTCGAACGCGTCGTTCTCTTTCTCGACAACGTCGACATCGTCCTCTTCCACGACCACTTCCACGCTGTTCTCCGTGACCGGCTGTTGCTGTTGCTCGTTCATCGCGTCCTCCTGCTGCGATTTCGCTAATTCCGGACAGAACTGGCCGAATATGGAGCCACGATGGGACACCAGGCTCAGACGTTTCTGCAACACCGCTGGTATGTTGCAGGTCGATGGAAGGACCACGTGGTCGGTGTAGCCATTGCCACGACGAGCTAACTCGTCGAACATGCCCAATAGCTGGGGCACCAGATCCGTGCTGGTTCCTGAAATCAGAATGGGCGACATGTTAGCTGGACGATGGAACACTGATGTTATTTCGTTCACGGTTTGTAAGGAAAATTCGAGTAACGGGAGTGTTCGAATGTCAGAGAAATACAGATTCGATATTTGGATAATTTAATTCGTTGACGACCGGGTGTTCGATCTCCATTCTTTCACGTAGGGCCGGGCATATAATAGGCTTTTAACTCGAATGACATTACTGCATTAAGATGTGTTTATTATGGTTATATTTTAACAGTTTTTAATAAAATAGAAAATGTTTGCCTCCCAATGTCACGGAAATCTCCGTGGCCGGTCGTCAACGTGTTAAAATACAAAAGAACGTTAACAAATCTTGGAAAAAAAATTTATACAAATTACAAGGTAATTGCACCTACTTTGCTTAACCGAGTTAACTTGGGTAAAAAAGAAAAAACTTGAAAAGGATAAAAAAAAACTTTTTTCAGACAACACTGTCTGTCTCACGAGTTAACTCGGGCGAGCGGAACAAAAATCTTAATTCGGGCGAGTGCGCTACGAGGTTAAAATGTATCAAATATTCGGTAGGGAGTTCTTTCAGAATTATGTATTCAAATATCCGAATTTCAAATCGAAATTATTCGACTACATAAATTTCCAATCCAAATTATTCAAACATCACAAGGTTTGATGCGGTGTCTGGGTTGGAAACACCATGGTGCTTTTACTTGCACGCTTCGCGAAACATAACAATATTGTATAAACAAACGGAGCCGCTCTGATGGTTCCCAATTCCCCATGAAACAAGAGGAGGAGAATTCAACTTGGTCCAACGAACCTGTCCACGCTAACACATACGCATACTTTTTTGCATATTGCATGCTGCAGCTGTGTAATCCGACGAGAAAGTTGTAAGTAAAAGTGTACACGAGATGATTTTCGTTTCTTTCGAAGAATTAAATCGGACCAATTTTTCATCTTCATTCAAACAATCGAAACTTTATGTAATTAATCATTCTTTTAAGGTTTTTTTTTTTTCTTCTTTCTTTAATCCCTTGGCTTACAATATCGTGTCACAGTCGTGACGCACTTTACAGTTCAGACGTGACTACTGTCGTTCAAATTTTTAGTTTAATTCTGATTATAATTTACACAGTTAATCCTTGTAATATTTCAATTTCCTTGATTTGTTTTGACGCCGGAGCAATAAATATTTAGCTCTGACTGACGCACCTGTCGGGAAAATCGTAAGGCAAATGGTTAAGATTTCGATGCGTGATGAAATGTTCAAATCATCAACGACGGGTAATTATTATTTTATGAAATATTTAGTAGTGATTTTTTTCCAAACTATAACAAAAATTAAAAGTAGAATGTTTCAGTGAATGTAACAAGAAAGCCGAGCTTCGAAGGGAAGTTGTTCTTTCGAGATTTGCAGCTGTCGGAATGTAAATGCAAACACCGTCCATAAAGAACGCTGAAAGAAAGCAAAGTATATTTTTGCACGACCGAGATTTATCGATGGGCCAATTTGCTTGCCATTCATTTACAAACCGCACCAGAAAGCAAAACACTGGTTACGCATATTACAAGACTTTCGAAACATTGGCGCAGCTGCATTTTGCCTTTTGTCGCTGACCGTCGTTATCCTTATAAATATATCTAATATTGAAATTATTCGAATTTCAAATCCAAATTCCACCGATATTCACCAGGCTGCAATCGTAAACTTTCCACGATTATTATTTTTTAATTTGGATAAAAATTTCTGTTACAAAGGTGATGCGTTTCCCTTAAAAACATCAAAGCGGAATAACAGTCCGAGTGAGAAAATGTATCGAGGCTGATCGAGCATAGAGGCAATCGTGTTGGCTCGACTCTCGAGCAAAGAGGTAAAAGACCGTTTCTCTCCCTTCTTTTCTCCTCTCAGCTCCGCTCCGTTCCTTTCCGCTTTGCTCTGCTTCGCTCATTGCTGGCCATATGCGTTCCTCCTCGATCGCGATGTTGCACTTGGCTGGAACTCGGCTAATAATAGAACGGGACCAACTTTCGTCTCGGCTTCGCGTGCACCAGCTCTCGGCTTCCTTGCGGCTGTCACGTTGTTCACCGATCGCAACGCTTCGCCCTTTTACCCGCCAAAAAAAAAAAAATCAATCGACCAAGGCCTCTCGTTGTTTACTTTGTCCCCATTCAGCCCCCGCTTTAACTCCTTTTTTGGCTGCCCTTTTTCGTGGGAAATCTTGAAAATCGCTCCGAATCTGTTACCGATCAACTCGCGAGAGTACGTTGAACTCTCTCGCAGCACGCAGCGTTGACATTCGTACGGATTTTGTCACGAACGATGAAAGGAATTTTCGATTCGTTTTGCCACGAGAAATTGATACTTTTTGAATGGTATTAAAAATATCGATGGTACTTGTACATTGTCATTTTCTTTACATTTCAAACTTTAAGTGGCATTCTGCGATACTTTTATGTCATGAATTTTCATATTTCGGTATCAATCATCTGATAACCAACCCATGTTACATTTAAGCACATCTTTTCGTTCAAGCTATACTTTGCACTTTTTATCGATGTAGCTACGTCAAAATGGCCCTGTATTCGTCGTACGAGGAATAATCTTCGATGGTAGCAGGTTGAACGACCCAGTGTAGAAAAACGTGTTGGCGCCGTCGAGTTTGGTCGGAGGATCGGGGCAAAAATAGCGATCGAGGGGGTCTAAAGAAAGGGAAACGTCGGTTCATTGACGAAAAGTAATAAGCACGAGCATTGAAAGGTCTCGAGTGGCTGCTTCGGTTCGTATTCTGTATGCCCGCCACGTTTGCTGTGAGTCACGGGAACGCAGCAGCAGCAGCAGCAACAAACAACATCGTCGGACGCTGCAACGGGAATGACAACGTACGATGACTAATAAACTCGCGTTTGAAAGGCCAGTGAAAATCATTGTCGCCGGGAAACGCGTGCTTTCGATTATTGGAAAGGCTCGATTTGCATGCAATTCCACGGCTTGTTGCGTATTAATTCGTACACGTTTAATTAGTCGAGTTAAGATCATCAAGGTACCGAGTTGTTCGCATGACCGATTTCGAAACACTGAAAGTCTGACATAAATTGATGACATAAAAGTATTGCTAAATGACACTTATGATGTATCAATTTGTAGCTTGAAATGTAGGGGAAATCACTACATAGATGCACGGGCAGCATTCCTGATAGAAAATGGCTGGTAGCTAATTACACCAAATAATGACTGATTTCGAAACACTGGATGTTTCATATAAATTGATGACATAAAAGTATCGGCGAATGGTACTTATGGTACATCAATTTGAAGCTTGAATTGTAAAGAAAATGACTGTATAGACCCACCAGTGATATTCTTAATACAGAATGGCTGGTTTTTGAAACTGGATATACCCTAATGGATGATGCTAATCTGTTTGTTCCAACGAAGAATCAGTCATTTCATGTTAAAAATATTGACGAATTGTTTATATAATCATTTTTATCGAACTTTAAGCTTTAAATGGATACACCATGAGTGTTATTTTGGTAGATCTTTGAAGAAATCAAAAAGTGGATGGAATCGTTGTTAAATCATACACTTTCTTCGTACGTAGAATGTTGAAAAGAAGGCATACCGATTTCCCCTCTGTTAGTCACGTAAATGGTCCGACCAGGAACACGTGCGGTGTTTGTTTTACGGTGTCCAGGTGCGAGGCTTGCTCTCAGAAACCGAGAATCTATCGCTCTTGCTTGTATCACGATTGAATCAGTCCCATGAAACGAAAGCTCGATGATATTTCTTTGTCTATCGATAAATCTTCCAGTTCAGTTCATGAAATCCGCTATTTTACGCGTCAAAATTACTTTACAATATACCTTTCTTTTTTGAAATATAACATTTTAAATTGTATAAATCTCTCAATATCCATATTTATGATCTCATATACATACATATAAGAATATGTTAATTCGATTCGGTAGCCGGTTCTAATCAACGGAATTTCGTTTTCCCTAAGATTAAAGAAATCAACCGAGTGACGTGCGTTTGATAACCAAAAGAGAACCGGGCCTGGTTTACGATTTAATATTAGACTAAATGTCGGTCTTGACTAGCCCAATTGATAAAGTAATCTAAGCATACCGAAGAATCTTCGTTTTTTTCTGTGTTACAAATTTAACAACAGGAAACTGTGCATCAGCCAAATACTGATCCCCATCGCGAACTAAACTCGAGTGATTAAAAGAGAACCAGTGCCTTCTGTTCGATTAGCTCTATTATTAGACTCGTTATAGAGAGTCTGTCTAAGCTCTGTTAATAAAATAATCTTACACAGAATGAAAAAGAAACTTCTCTTCTTTAACACGTTGACTGCCATGACGAGTACCATTGATCAAATTTGTTAAGTTGTGAACTTTCAGACATCTGACATCGTTATCTTGAAAGAAAATAGCCACAACTCGTCGATCAAATGATTTCGAAGATTAATTAACGAGTCGTTAAGTGGGAGATCGCGAAAGCGTCAACCAACGGATCGTCTATCGTTGATTCGGTAATCCGGCAAATTACAATATCTAATTAGTCGAATTCAGATGCAAATGGGTTAAGATGCCAGGTGGTGGTAATGATACCAAGAGTAGGCTTTAATGCTCGTTGCACACGCACGTTCACCGTGGCTCCGTGACTTTGCGAACGCCATAAAGTATGGTGTTATCGTCGCGGTCCTATCGGTCGCCAACTATTGCGCTATCGCGACTTGTTCCGTCGCGATTCGCCCGATTATTTCGCCCTCGTCGAAGGAAATACGAGCCGAACCGTGACTTTCCCTTCGCGTACCCCGAGAACATTATCTCGCCGCGATGTAGCCGGAAACAACGTCGCTTTTGCACGCTCGCGAAGGCGGGAACCAACACAACCCGAGATAGTTCCGAGTTAAACGAGGCCATCACGATCGGAGTCTGAATCGGTGATGCAAATTATAGCCGTGAATCTTGATAATTTAAATGTTATAATATAACGCAGAGATATCGTAAACTCTTGAGTATTCGAATTCGGTATGGTAGTGGATTTAAAATTGGCGCTACGATAAAAATTCGAATACTTGAACAGACGCGGGAAATTTGGACGTTAGTACTTAAAATTAGGGCTGTGAGAAAAATTGAAATATTTGGATATTCCAATAATGCGGTAAACGCGGGAAATTTTAAATGCTATAAAATTAGATCTATGACGAAAATTCGAAATTGTACGAAAAACGCGGGAAACTTTGAATGCTAGTACATAAAATTAGGAGTATGACGAAAATCCGAAATTCCGCAAAAAACGCGGGAAATTTAAATGCTATAATATTAGGGCTATGACAAAAATTCGAAATTATGCGAAAAACACGGGAAATTTTGAATGCTAGTATATAAAATTAAAACTATGACGAAAATCCGAATATTTTAATACTCGTAAAATTTGAATAATCTCCGTTTCCCCAACTGTTCAAATTTGGATGGTAGTTATTTAGAATCAGGGCTATAACAAGAATATGGTTGAAAGAGTTCGAAGAAGATAATAAGGAATTCATGGATGAAAAATTCCCCGGGGAAAGGATAATATACGATGATGAGCACGGTGAAGGGGTGCAAGACGAATCTGAGAAATTTATTTTAGCCGATGTTTGACGGAGATTAATAAATACTTGGTTGGAGCGCCGTCGAGATGATGACGGTGAAGTAAGAATGCGAAGGAATTCGAATGACTCATGGAAAAAGACTGAACGCTTTAGGTGAATCTTCATGGTCTGAACACAACCAGCATCCAACAGGACTGTCAAGTGAAAAGGTGAACAGCTCCGGCTGTGCAAGAACAATTTGCACATTACGGTGCGAGGATTCGAAACGTTCAATTTGAAACAAGCAACGAGGTTTTATTCCGTGACAAATTGCGAAATATATTCTATACAATATAAAGTTATTGATAAACTAATTTGGATGATAATATTTAAAATTAGGTCTATAACAAAAATTTGGAATTTGGAATTCGAATATTCGAATTATGAGAAAAAAACGCGGGAAATTTGATAACAACCGGTCAATTTATACCATAATCGTTTGCAAGCCACTTCGAGGCCATTAACAAAATTACCTTTCACAATTTTTATATCGCAAACTCGAGTAATTATTCTTCGCCCCCGAAGTTCCATTTGAAAACCAATAAATTCCCTCGAATATTTTTACACGCTTCGCGCTAACCGCTCTCAGACCGTTTCGCGATTTACTAGTACGCTCGAGCGATTTTTCTTCGAGCCGTGTTGGCGGTGTTCCAAAACTTCTCGGCTCGCGGAAAAAAAAAAGAAGAAGAAGCTGACAGAACCCCGCGACAAGGTTTCACGTAGGAGCAGAGTCGTCGGGGTGCGTACGCGAATACCGGAAAAGAGAGAAAAGCCGACGCGAGATCGCATTCGGCTCACGTAGCCGGCCACGACAGGTAAGTAAGGATTGTACAAGAGTCACGTTGCGCCAACGTGAGACTCCTTTGCTCCGGAATTCCAAGCCTGCCCTTCTTTTGTAACCCCTTATCTGTTCCTGGAGATGCACCCGGAAACGAGCTACCCACCGGGACCGGGCATTCCGAGCCATACATTCCGCCGGATAATGCAATGTCAAAAGTGTCCGCTCACCACCGCTCGAGGTAGCTGTTATTACCTGTCCCGGGTGGTGTTGGACACATACGAAACGACCAGGTGTTTCTTGGAGGTCTGAATGTGTAATGTGGAAGCTTGACGCGAGTGGTGGTTGATTGGTTGAATAGTTGGGTTAATATAATTGAATAATATTAGGGGAGTAGATGTCGGAGTAACAATAAATTGGAGTGGGTTGACATTTTAGTTGTAGGATTAGATGAGTAGTTAAGCATCCAGCATCCAAAACACCCTCTTTTGAGAAAATGAATTTTTTCGACCTCGTGACTGCATATAAGCCCTTAAAGTTCAAATTGAGTCGAATCCAATAAATTGTTACTGACGATGATTTGAGTAACGATTTGAACTAAACTTGGACAGTACTTTTTCCATCGAATTTGTTAAATATCTATCACAGTAATAAGTACCAATTCTCCTCGACTCGATTTAATCAATTCCAAAATCTACATTGCCGTAAATGCAATACTGAAAACAAAAACATTATGCAATCTTAAATAACGTCATTGTCAAATTACCCTCATCTGTATGCGAGACAAAGTCGACAAAGTTACGCACGTTCGTATAAAAGTTCCAAAAGGTCGAACAGCCCCCGAGAAAGTGTATCGTCACGAGCGGGCTTGATTGTGATTCGAAGTGTTTCCGACGGATTTGCATCGACTGCGTTCCATGAATTCGCGATGTCACAATATTGTATTTCGCCATTACGCAACCGTGCGAATCTTGTATCGATACGAAAACACAGTCGCGACTCGATGTTTGAACGACGATAACCCGATTCCCATTTGCGGCCGGACGATCAAATAATAGATCAGACCCGCGATAAGCGTTATCAGCCAGTCAGACAATCGCACTGTATCTACGTGGTTTGGGACTAATTGCTTTTAGTCACCGTGTGCTCAACGGCTACGGAAAAGGTAGTAAACATTTTGGAAGACAGCTTTTTCGAAGACGTTCCTGTAAATGGTAGATTTTAAGCGGACATCGATGGTATCGTTAACAGGAAACGATGTATCGCACTTCCCGCAATGACGACCATCCGAGCATGATTCTTTCAGTGAATCATTTTATCGCTTGACTGGAAGCCGAACCAAGTACAAAGTTCTCTCTAAATAAGAATTCTTGTTTGTATTATTAACCTATATTTCCGACATTAATTTGGTTAAGTATCTAGTTTTAACTCAATCTACCAGCTTAATTAGAGAATTTTCTAAATTTAACTTAATCGGCTAGCTTTTATCTAATTACGTTTCAATGTTACTTTGTCTGCTCCTAATTACCATTCCCCGATTTGTCTATTAACCCTCGGACGACGTACCACGGAGAATATTTGAAAGTTTTATTTCTTCTGGTTCCCTTAGGTCAATAGTGACCGGACTAGCAACGTATAGTCCCAAGGTTTACGACTAGGGTTGCCGGTCATACCTGATCGCGGGAAACTTCGCTTTTCGTCGCACAGAGGCATTATGTCGAGAAATTCCTAAGAAAAAAATTAAAAAAAGGGACCCCTGGAACAACGTTATGACTCTGTGCAATCGGTGAGTCTTCGTTGTAGTTCGGGAGTGTACGAATCGAAGTAGTCGAGTAGACCGCGTCACTCGAAACCCTTTTTAACACGTTGAATGCCATAGTGAAAATGGACGAATGTAGTAAGACACGGTAAAAACCTAATTATTAACGATGTAGTTAATTAATTTTCAAACTTAACCTTTCATTTCGATAGCCAGCATTATTAGCTTGACGCCACCCGCGGTTTATTTTATCGTTTCTTTTGTTAATTATTCCATTGTGAAAAACTTCGGATGCCGGTCACCGGTGACCCCCGCGGCATTCAACGTGTTAAACGCCAGTAAAGTATTTGTTTTTCTTTCTTAAATAAATTGCACGAAGGAAAGTATTCAAAACCTGCGTGTTTTGTTTCGTTAAAAAATTCAACATTAAATTTAACTTTGTATCATTCTTCCTTTTATCTTAGAAATCGAACAATTATTAACCAACGCCAACGCTGTCCCGACGTTCCGCACGAATCCAATCGAACGGTATATCTCAAGGTAAAGGTGCACAGTTAGATTGCACTTTCGTCGAAATCGATTACTCACCGGGATCGCGGAATCTCCGTTAAAAAATTCAGCTAGACGATCGATCCACGAACACACCAGGTCCATGCACGGTCATAATCGATCCGTTGCTGGAAAGGCTGACAGGAAACAATTGATTCGAGCAACGAGCTTCAATTGCGCCCAGCCGTGTCGCGATAGCTGTTATTCGACGTTGATCGTTGTTTCATGGAAAACAAACTTATGCAAGCCGAAGAACAATCTCGATCCCTTCACTGGACCCTGGCAAACATTGGCCGAACGAGTTTCTATAGTCGATTTAAAAAAAAAGAAACAACAAGTTTATCTTCTATAGCACACGCACACATCGGAACGCGATGCATATATTAGAAGTATGCAAGAGTTTGCACGTCATTTTTGGAGCCAATTTTCTTTATTTTTAAAAGTCTAATCGATTAACCCGATGTCAATCTATTTTTAGTAGATTAACATTCCTTCGACACAATAATTACAGTCACGTTGCACTTTTCCGACACACGCACTTTGGAACACGATTAACTTGACCAAACGAGCTCCCATCGATTTCTAGAAATATTCCAATGTTTTCGTCGAATGGAAGTCGATTTTCTTCGTTTTCAAAACATATGCTTTAAGATACGTACGTTTTGAAAAGAATCATAGACCATGGAAACTGTTGCGTGTACCCCTGATGATTATGGTCGTATCGATCTGACGAAAAAGAAGGAATTTATCAGGTGTAACACACGGAGACACGGACACGTTGTGACGCCACGAAGAAACAGGTAGGAGCACGGAATAGCCTTCATCGGTCGAGCAACAGGTAGACACTGTGGAGAGAGGCGAAGATGGGAACGGAGCGAGGCTGCCACACGGATAGACGGATCCGAGTGTCCACGAGAGGGACTCGGCTGTTTAGGCGTCGCGCACAACGTAGCGACAAACCAGGGCTTCCATTTTAACTTCCGGTACGCGTTATCGCCACCGAGGATTGTGTACGAACGCCGGGTGTATCGATAAGGAAGACGGATTTTCTAATATCTTCTCTACGCGTTTCGTTACACTGCTTAAAGTGGATAGTCATTTTTGAAACGATCGTAACTTGATAACTTTGATATTTCGATGACAAAATGATTTTCGTTTGAAGAAAATTAATCATCGAGTCGATATTTCGTGTCTACTTGTATACATTTTGTTTAGGTACTTAAAATGGATCTTCATTTTTGAAGAATTAGTATTTGGGAGAATCAAATTTTTGTGCCTCGCAATGATTCGAAATCTTATAACCATATTTGCACCCGAAGCGTTTTTAGATACGATTGAATCCAGTCCATTTTGACAGCGAAATTTCCAAAAACCAACACACTGTTTTGGAAGAAAAGAGTTGCAAATACTTTTTATTCCTTTCCTAAATTTTCCTTCAATTTCACCTTTTTTTTCCAAGCAATTTCAACTTTTATTGAAAGATTATTTTGCCAATTTCACATTTTAAAATACTTTGGCAAATTAAATATGTCCCTCCCAGAGGAGACAACCGAGTGCAAAGGGTTAATCTACAAAACTTGGATTTTCTCAACAATCTTGGGAGAAACTTAAAATTGTCTCGCGGATAATTTTGACGTTAAGAAATCATTAAAAATGCGTTGTCCTTTGCTATACGTACGTATATGGATAAATGTAATTCTACGGAACGTATAAGAATATCTGAAAGGTTCTTCTAATTAAAATAATGAAACATTTCGCGGGAGCTAGTGAATTTCTTCGTAACACGTACACGAAACCCGTGAGAGAAGTTATCTCGTGTTGTTCGAGTTCTGGTCTCGGTAACGTGCTCCCTTATCGACCTTATTAATCATTCAACAGGCGTAACGACGCTTGCATGGAAATGGAAAGAACGTATCGCGCAATTGTACGTAACAAGAAGGTTAACAAATTGTCCGCGGCTAAGGATGTCATCTATCAGATCGACTCGAGTTACGATTATCGTGTAATCTGTCTCGACGTTTCGGATCTGTTCTCTTACGTCTTCTTTCAGCAATTATATAACCTGGCGCTTGTTCGTTAATAAACGATAATAACCAACTGAAAATTAATCCTTTTTTTTTTCTCTTAACTATTCGATTTTATTTCTATAATCGTTCCTTTTCGGAGCGATCGAGGTAGAATATTTTAACCCTTTGCACTCGAAGCATTTTTTGACGTAATCAGGTCTAATCTAATTTTCCAGCTATGCTTCCGGAAACCAAATGTATTATGTCGGAAGAAAAGTGTTAGAAATATTTGAGAATCTGTTGATTTTTATTCCCTTCTTTAATTTTCTATATTTTGATACGGGTGATATTAAAATTTCGCATTTAAGAATACTCCGATACACGTACCCCGAATAAACAGTACACGTAGCTTCTGAATTGTAAAAGGGAAAGTTATAAAAACATTGGATATTCCATTTACCCAGAGAGAATTACGATCTGATAAAGCTTTCTTCATCGCTATCTTACAGATTGCTATCTGATTTTTCGTGTTCATTTTACACCTCACTTTAATAGAAAGCAAATACGCCTGGTCACGTATGCGAACTCTCTTAATTGAATTTCTAGCTGACCTGTTACACTGTTATTATTGCTCCAGAGTAATAAAACAGAGGCCTAGTTTTTACGTGTCACGATCACGAAAGGTCGATGAAATTTACAGGAATAATTAACCTTTGGTCATAAAGAAAAAAACTTCTTTCCCTTCGTTCTCTTTCATAATTCTTAAAACACTGGACACGTTTTCCTAGAACGAATTACCAATACATCAATCAACAAGTCAAGTATCAGAGAAGATTTTTTATCTATTCTTCAAACGAACCTCTTAAGCGCCAAATTAATTCGTTCTGTGAATAACAAAGCAGACAATTGTACCTCTATGTAACCTCTTCTGCTGGAAATATTATATTTTTTATAACAGAAATTAGGAGAAGAAATGCTATATTTTCAGAAGCTTTGATATCGAAAGCTCAGTTAAAAAATTATCCTTTATTCCCTAATAGTTCCCTAATAGTAAAAATTAATTTTTAAATATTTCTATTTCAACAATCCATCATCCAAGAATTAACACTAACTTTATTAAAATCGAAATGACCAGCTTCAAATTGTTTTTTTATTTTAAATTACAAAATTTATTAAAACACTGGTCCAAACGATAACTTTCATCCTATATTTATTTTTCCGCTTAAAAGTAAGTCTCACAATGATTTAAGTGTTGAAAGAAATTCAATGTTCGTTGATGGGCTATGAATTCGAAGAATGGTGGGTGCAAAAAAAAGCGTCCGAGGTCTCCAGGGGTCAGCGTTCGTCCACGTTGTGAATGAACCCGTACTCGAAGGAAATCTTGGTGGGGATACTTCAATCATCGCAATGAATTACAACGAGCCAGTCACCGAGAGTGACTCACTACGTTGCTGCTCTAGGCTCTTTTTCTTCGCCTCCTCGTGGCAAAGGAATTTGAACCACGCCACCTAAAGGAAGAAAAAAAAGAGTCCTGAAGGATCCCAATCTTCGTGGATCCTTCATGGATCCAACCATTATGAATCATCTTCGGAGATAAGATGCTCCTCGATCGATGGAAACTTGAGGTAACGGTATCTATGGTAGTTTTAACACCTTAATACTCAGGGGTTGCAAATTACATTGTTTTCGAGGCAGTAATTTCTATTACTATGGAACGTCACTGGTGAACCAACGCTTTATATTTTGAGCGATCGGATAGTTAGTAAAATTTGGTAAATGTTTAAGTAATTTTACCAAAAGAGTTACATCAAGCAAATTTTCCACAAAATCTAACAAAACTAATCTGAAATTAGAATTCTACGCCCGTTCATTGACGAATTTAAGAACTAAGACTCGTACAATCGTCGAAAAAGATTCGAAGCAATTTTGTTCCCCATTGAATGCTAATTTGAACGTATTGGGCACCGTACAGAAACATGGTTTGCAGATTCGGGAGCGTAATTTTGTAGTCGATGAAAAATCAGATTTCACGTGTGTTACGTTCTAAGTATCTTCGCCCGGTTTCTTTTCGCTTCAAAAAAGCCACTCTCTCGGTTCGCATGCCGTGCCAATTATTCGTTGCACGGAAGTTCCACGGCCTGGCGTGAGAGATTGATGCAAGTCGATGCACTGTGCGTATGTTTTATTCATACCTTTCACCAGGACCGATAAGAAAATTATATTTAAACCGGCGCCCCATAACGCGGGAAAAGAGAAAACCGACTCTCGATCGTCACCCCACCCTTGCATCTCTTAATGTTTTTAAATAAATTAAGATCTGACTCTGGACAGTGTTCGTATTAAGCGATTTCTGTCGCGAATTTGGAGGTATTTTTGGAACTAGAAAATTTCTGGTATGGTACTGGCAATTTGAAAACTTCGTAGTTAGGAAATTTAAGGTGTGGTAATAGAAATTTGGTAGCTTTGTATTAGGAAATTTAGTCTGTATGGATATAGCAATTTGAAAGCTTTGCAATTGGTAATTTTAAGGTATAATAATAGAAATTTGGGAGCTTGCAATTCGAAAATTTAGGCTATGTTAGTAGGAATTTGGGAGCTTTGTAATTAGGAAATTTAGGCTGTATTGATATAGCAATTTGAAAGCTCTGCAGTTGGTAATTTTGGTAGCTTTGCAATTCGGAAATTTAGGCTATATTAGCAGAAATTTTGGAGCTTTGTAATTAGAAAATTTAGGCTATATTACTAGAAATTTAGGAACCTTGTAATTAGAAAATTTAGGACATATTAATAGGAATTTGGTAGCTTTGCAATTAGGAAATCTACACTACACTAATAAAAATTTAAAAGCTTTATAATCAGTAAATTAACAAATTGAATAATATTGTGAAATTTTAATGAAAAAATGAATGGCATTTCAGATTATTCCGATGGAAATTGAAGCCTTGGGAGTGCTTTGCTCTCGATTCGTCGCGGTAACTTTCTCAACGCGGAATGAAAACGCTCCGCGAGTGGATGCACGAGGATCGTGTAACACGCGTTGTGCAGCCGCAATCTGTGCAACTAATTAACCGATCGTGGGCATGGGATGAGAAGAGTGTTCGAGTTATTATCCACAGGAAAGTTCGATTCTACGAATTGATCGTGAAAGTATGTCCTATTGATCTATTGCTCTCACAGATTAAACAGAATCGTTTTTCTCAAAGCACACCTACTTATCTATGCGTCTTGCAAACAGAATTCACCACCACAGACATGAACCTTTTATTAGAGAATTTTAATTCAAATGGAAAATATTAGTATTTCAAGATTAACCTAATAAACTCCAAAAATGTTTGAAAATTTGTATATATTTTGAAAAATGTCTATATTGTCAATTAAATTTTAAAATACTACCTTTGCAAAATTGATATTACTTTCCTTAAGTTCCTTGCTATGCTTCAAATGATACATAAACTATCTCGGACGATAAATTTCAACCGAAACACGAAAGCTCTTAAAATTGACAGTGAAACACGATAAGAACCGACAACAGATTGCCTTAACGAAGCTTGGAGTTCATTTGTAAGAACGAGCCGCTAATGTATGCCATTGTAACCGGTAACCAGGGGTCATTTCTCGTTGAATCAGCATCGTTCGATTACGAAAGATTCGTGACTCGATCGTGCACAGAATAACGCGAACTCGGTGACGTCTGAACGATGTTGCATTGAAATCACTTCCAGAACAGTCATAACAACGCGACAAAAGCGGTCGCGATAAGGCATTGCCAAGGTCCGTACGATTTCTACGATTAAACAAGAACAAAGACACTCGTGAATCCCTATATTACAGCATACAGTCTGCACACTTTTATCCTTAATTACTTTATCTTTCTATCAGTCAGGTAACTGTAAATTAAGATGCGTTTCTGTGAGAAACCTTCGTGATCTCCGAATTCAGCGATCCGAAAAATCCTCAAATTACAAATTTAGACCAAAAGTTATAGAAGTCTTTAGCATTGGAGAAACTTGGACAGAACTTAACCTAGAACTTCCTCTTCTTACATTTAACCCTTTGACTACGAAAGGCTTATAATATACGCTCGGTAAATTATAAAATTTCAAATAAAAATTAACTCAGCTTTGACTATAATCTTTGTTTCTTTGATTTCAAGAAAATAATTTTTCATCACTTTTTGCCGGAGCATACAGTAATCAAAGGGTTAAGAAGCATAGATAAATAACATTACATATTAATTTGTGCAATCAATTAAGTCTTCCTTTCGTTATTACTTTCTCGTGTAATACAGGAATAAATTTCACAACGTTCCAGGGTTCGAGTCGCACTTGGTGCACCAGTTTTCGAAACCGACACCGAGGATCAGGGGGTATTTCGACGGTGGGTCTCCAGCTTGGAAAGTATATCCAGCACGGTTATAAATATACGCCTCGGAGCTTTTTCACGCGAACGGAACACGCCTTCGTTGTAGCCGAGCAACGCTCTACCACTAAACGATGCAAAATTATAGTTTCATATCCATTCGGCGGCGACGGCGACGGCAGCGTTAAATAATACTCGTAAATAACAGCATAAGAGTGCGAACGAGATACTTTATTATCGCGGACCGTGAAAAGTAACGTGGAAACTGTTACACCGTGTAATGTCCGACGGGCGATAAATCCACCCCACTGGGATCCTTTTTTTTTTTTTTTTCTTCGCACCGTTGTTGCTCTTGCGAAAACGAGCTTGGACAAGATTATTCATCGATCGGACACGTGTTCTAAATTCTAAATGGAATTAATGTGTTGCGGTATAGCTGCGACATATTTGCATCTATGACACACCTTGTGCGTCTTGTCATATTTATATGAACTGTAATGAACGACGCAGATTATGCATCTTATGCAACTCGTTCAGGTATAAAATTGATTAAAAAAGGTGGAAAACCTTTTTATCACAAATATATTATATTGTTGGACCACCTATCTCACAGAAAAATCACACAGAATTAATAACCACGATCGATTAACACTTTACCGACCGGTAGCTGTTGCATGTAAGCCTATAAATAGGCTACCGGTCGGTAAAGTGTTAAAAGGAACATCGATCGTGGATTTCGTAACGACGAGTTTCACCTCGATCATTGAGGATTAAAGCAATCGTTCGATCGAGTCACGGCCAAGAATCTCGCGATGCCGATTCTTTTCCCGTTTCACGCTTGGCGCCAGCCACGAAGTAGGCCGTCGTGCCAGCGAGTTCAGTGGAAACGATGTGAAACGAAATACAAAGTTCCCTACACGTCATTCGGATGTCTCAAGTTCACTTTGAGGTTGATACTTGATGCACGAAATTTTGAAATTGCAAAGAATGGTGGTCCGTCGCATTCCAAATAAAATTGAAGTTTAATTCAAAACGAAGGTTCGATCAAACAAAATTAGAATGAATATCAGCTATAAAACCTCAGTTAACACTTCAAACGTGGAACCTCCCTATTTGTATTGCTATACTAAATTGAAAAGATTGTTGGATTCTTGCATAAATCCATAAGGTACCAAAGTGCGTTTTATGACGCTCTGGCATTACCGAAGGAAATTTTACCTGCGTACCCTTCTGTGAGGAAAACCTTATAGAGTTGAACGATGGCAGTGGTACGAAATGCGGACTGGCCATTTTTTTATGACACTATCCCTCGATACAGAATATACCGAACCATCCTCTGTCCCCAATTCTCTACGAGCCCTTCGAAAGTACAGTTGCAGGGCGTCGTCCGCAACGCGACCATTTATATATCGTAGTCGTCTATTTTGTATTACATTAATAAATATTCGTTTAATTTGAAAACAGACTCTGTAATTATTCAACAAAGAGAAACAGGGATTCCATAACGACCCTTACCATGAAATTAAAGTTCCAAGTTACAAAATTGAAGACCCAGGCCTACGCAACGTGCATCACGGTTTATCAATCAAAATTAGAGCATTAAAATCATATCTATAAGGGACTCTAAATTTAAATTACCGATATTTTAGGCGACAAAATAAGTATTGTGAAAATGCCTTACGGGTCACTAATTGTAAATCGACCAATCGCTGAAATAATCCGTGATTACGAAATTACTATTCGAGGCGTCAGATCGTCGGGATCGGTGAGGAATCCCTGTCGTTCGAACCTGTTATCCGAACGGGTATCGGACAGGTTCACATAGCCAAACGCAGGGAACGCGGGACGGTCACGTGCCATCGCGTAGCTTCCCTCCCAGAAAGCGGGCCTGTGCCGCGGCACAAATCGGAGCGGAAGAAATGCGCGCGGAATAATGCGTGCAGCAGGACGGCGCCAGTGCATGGCGCCCCACCCCTCTCGTCGATCTTCGTCGCTTCTCGGCAAAGATCGTCGATAGTTCGAAGGTGGGGATTGGCGCCTGTTGAAGGAGGAATAAAAAGGGGGGAGGAGCGCGTGGAATAAAGAGCCAGATAAAGAGGAAGTTATGAATATAGATGATGGATTGGAAAAAAGGAGAAATTGATGGAAACGTGTATAATCACCGAGATAGGTGAGATGATATAGAGTCAGGAGAAGATAATGGAATGATGGTGAAGAAAACGAGGGAGAAATAATGAAGAGTTATATAAAGAGATACGGGAACGAAATTTTGGAAAAAATAAACAGTAATAGGTGAAATAACTGGAAAAATTGATCGAGATTAAAGCGTTGAATGGCACAGTGAACGATAAAATCCTGATTATTAAGGGTGTGGTTGATTATTTTTCAAATTTCACCTTTCAATTCGATAGTCAGTATTATTAGTTTAATATTAACCCTTAACCGCCTACTATGTGTTTTTGCCACATAACCACCTACCACCCGTCCAAGAGACGTCGGTATATTCCAATAAAATCCAGTACAGTGAGAAGTTATCTAAAATCATTACTAGTATTTTGAGGATTGAAATTCTTTATTTACATAAAATCAACATTCGAAAATTAACATTTACCTCTATAACAACCATTTACGATTCATGGATTTCTTATTTTCGGAAGAAACAAACATATTTGGAAAATTGTTTGGTGTCTGTGAGACGTGTGGTAGGTGGTTAAAGGGTTTGTTAATTATTTGATTGTACATACAAAATTTCGGGTGTCATTCACCGGTGACTGACGTGGCACTTAACGTGTTAAAATAGAAAGATGAAAAAAATATTTAAAAAAAGACGAATAATGACAAAACCGTAAGAACGAAAGGGAGAACAGATGAAGAGATATGAAAGTTTGCAAAAATAAATAGTAATACGAGAAACAATTGAAAAAAAATCATGAAGAACAATTAGAAAATGACCCGTAATAAAAAAGGAGAAAGACGTTGAAACAAATAAAAATAAAAAGAAGAAGAAAGCAAGTTGTCACGAACGTCTGCCCGCCATCAGCTCGTTTTTCTTCAAGGAACGGCGCCTCCATGGGATTGCCCTGTCTAGATCGTTCCTCCCTGGATTGTCTGAATGGAAAAAAAACCATCGAGAACCATAGCCAGTCTCATCGAATTCTGTCTAGGATGGGTTTACAACGGATTATACTCGAGGGATTGAATGATAGCCCTAAAATGGCCCCTGAACGGCTTCAACAGATGTTGGAAATCAGGAATCACAGATTTAGAACTTTCTAAAGATCTCAGATAAATCTTCAGATGTTAAAGTTGAGTTTATGTTAAACCTAACCCTAATACGTACGGATTTTCATAAAGATCCGTCACCTATTTTCGTGGCAACGATTTATTACGAATAATTTGAATTGATAGTGGGAAAATTTGTATAATCAAAAGGATTAAGTAGAAATAAAATTATAAATTCGATGAATTTTCAAAAAGCGTTAATAATTAAAATTCAATTATAACTATAATCTCGAAATTCCATGAGTTAATTTAAATACACACGAGTGTACAAATAAATTTTAGAATCTTCAGAAACGTTGCTGGCTAATTTTTATTTAAAATTTCTAATTCGTAGATAGGTAATGAACATTAAATAGGCGCGATCATTTTACTCGACAATAATGTTCATTGTGATTGTTGGAGTCGTGTAACGATTGGACAGCTTTTTCTTAAAAGATCGTCTTTTAAATTTCGAAACCATTAGGGAGGGTGAGCGATACGTTACTCTCGTAAGAATTAAATGGGTTCAATGAAGATAAGATAAATCTTTAAGGGACCTTCACCACGAAGATACGAAAATTCTTCTAAGAATAGCCTCCCTAATCAAAGTCAAGTTCACTCGATGACAAGGTAACTGTGAAATTGAAACAGTTGTAGCACGAATCATCAAGTTGCAACGTTGCATCTCGATTCAGGAATTCGCCCATCAGTATTTGCATAATTATAATTTTCTCAAACGTTATAGCGTTGTGCATTCAATTAATTTCGTATCGTCATAAATGAAGTTAATTTTGTTTCGTTGCGAATTAAATTAGTTTTTTTTTTTTTTTTCATATCAGATTAAGAACTCTGTGTGATAATCAGTGATAATCATAAAAATAGCCCTAAGGAATCGCTGGATAATTGAAAATTTCACAAAAGAAATAAATAAGATTTATTTATTCGACGAATTACAACAGTTACGTCAGCGAAACAACTTTTATAATACAGAATTACTACCGTGAAATTAACTGTCCTTTCACGTGAAAACAGCCTTAAAGGGGTCATAAAAAAAGAAGAACCAAGCGACTTAACGCGTCCCATAACAAACACAAATTACCAACATAAATTCGATTCACGAGATATTTAACAACCTGTTTACCAACACTGCTTGTACAACTTTCTACATAGAAACAGCCTGAACGATCGCCGGCGTACACCCCATGAAATCGATGTACAACTGTCTCCTTATTTCGCCACGAAACGGCCGAAAACTTTCAAAACTCTCGATTTAACCGATTTCAAAAAGGAATCTCGTCTTGTTTATCGACCAAGAGGAAAAAAGAAGAATCTCGTACGTGAAAACCAAAAACCTGAAATCTTGGCGGCCAACGATTGGGAAATTCGACTGTTCCTCCGGTTATCGAGCAACACGATCGTGCATACCAATTCGACGAACGAGAACCACAAGACCAGAAGCGTTTAACCAACCGATGGAAATTTGTCAAGGGAAAGGGCGCTTCACTTTCACCGTTGTCGAAAATGTGTGGAGTGTCCCAATATATTTTTTCAGCGAAACTCTATCAAAATATTCTACGAGGGAAAATAAGAAAAAAAGTGTTATATTAACATGGGTTAGATCAATGCTTAATTAAAAGTTGTAGCACAATTTTTAGGAAATTTGTAGAATAATTTAAAAAAATTCTCCGCTAAGCTTTAGCAAAGTATTCTGCGCGCGAAAGTAAGAAAAAAGTGTTATACGAGCATAGGTGTTTAAATACTTAATTAATTTTATAGAAATTAAGAAACTTCAAAATTTTGGAACACTATATTTTTCAAAATTGAAAAACTTCGAAACATATTTTTTTATCACATAATTTGAATTTTTGTAACATTCTAAGCTTCGTAAATCTGAACCCGCAACCACCATAAATTGTTAAACGAAGAACAATATTTGTCCGTCTGCAGAATGTTATTTTTATGATAATGGAAGGGAGGAGAGGTATGAATCTCTGAATGGAGAGGATAGGTCCAAACGAAAATAATTGTCGATTGGATTTTTCAGCGGGTTGCTTTCCAAAAAAGGGCACAAAAGGTAGCTCGTCAGAAGAGGCGTGTCGTTAACCCACAATTTTTAAAAGCCGGTCAACCTCTTTCCACATGAATACTCGTCCAACAAGTAGAGCGTCTTGCCCCTGCAGGTGCAACGAACGAATCGCGTTGGCGTTTTCAACGAGGGGGTCAAACGTGTCCCCTTGGTATCGACGAAATTTTCACAATTTTCATTTTTTTTTTTTAAGTGAAGGTTCAAATTAAAATTTCCACTTAACCCTCTGCATTCGATTGGTGCCTTGTGTAACTTACAAGAGAATTTTTTAAGTTAAAATTAAAAAGTTTATTTACATTAGGTAAATTTTTAACAATTGTAACAATTTTATAAAAGAGGCATCGAAAAGTTGCCTAAGTTGTGGCAAGATATTGTAAATAGGCATCGGAATTATTTTGTAAATAAATAAAAAACAATTTTTCTTTTCGCTTTATCTAATATTAAAATATAGCAAATTTTAAATAGCAAATATTAGAATATAGCAGATTTTCAAGAATTTCGCTATAAAAAATAGACTAGACTTGATCCTATCGGAAAACAACTTCGACTGCAAAGGGTTATGAAAAAGATGATTCAATAATTTAGGATGAAAAATTGCAGGCTATATTTGATCCAATTATCTTATGTTGAATGTAAGCGATTGTTGTTCCATTTGTCAGCAAAAATTCGCGAATAGCCTGGCTGCCTGTGAATGGCCCTTTTCAGCACTTTCGACGACGCGTTCGATAAATACGGCAATTAGAAACGTCGCGTTCGTTCGAACGTCATTTTTACTGGTTGCACTCGTCGGCCAACTTCTAACTGGAATATTTAATAAATACCCGGAACGAGTCCCTCGGAACCGATCTGCCTTGCTGCCAGCTGCCTTCGACGAACTTTTTAACGTATGATGTATGAATATTGTCGTGTAATTGTCTCAGAGAATACAATATAAAGCGACTGTCTGTTATCTTAAAATTGATATGTTCGCCACCACTTGATCATTGATGGTCAACGCCAGGAATTTAATATTTGGCCCTCAGAGCCTTTTTGATAGGAAATATTATATTTTTTTTTTTTAACTGGGATTAAGAAGAGAAATATTGTGGTTTTGGAAATTTAGAAATTGAAGAGTACTGTATTTTTAGGGATATTATATATCTTTATAAAGTTCGAGAAATTCGAGAAATTCTTAGGAACTCAGAAATTTAGGGATATTATATTTTATGGAAATTTAGAAATTTAAGAATATTATATTTTTAGGAGCTTTGAAAATTAGGGTTATCATATTTTTAGAAACATGGAAATTCGGGAGTACTATATTCTTAGGAACTTAGATTTTAGGGATATTATATTTTATGGGAATTTAAAAATTTAAGAATACCATATTTTTAGGAACTTTGAAAATTAGGGCTATTATATTTATACCAACATGAAAATTGAAGGAATACCATATTTTTAGGAACTTGAAAATTTAGAAATATTATATTTTTAGAAACTTGCACAAATTAAATCAATAATTAGTGTCAGTATGCTTTAATATAATAACCCTCGATTATTATTATTTTATTTTATTTTTTTTTTAGAAATTCATATATTTGTTTTCTTCGAAAAAAGAAAGGGAGTTCAGTGTACCTTCAGACGGGAAAGGAAATAGAAAATTGATCGCCAATGAAATTATCCAAAGCAGTTTCTCACTGAAGGTAATTCGATCGGCTTGTTACGTGAAGGTTCACGTCCTCCAAGAGACACATACTCTCTCTCTCCTTTTTTTTTTAATTCATCACGAAGTAGCAGCGATGAAAGTGATTTCTCACATTAGAATTCAAAGACACGCTCTTTGTTGCAGAATGCACGGACCGTTAAAGACATTCCATCGACTCATTCCAATTAAACAGGCATTTAAGAAAATGTGAAAAAGACATTCATTATTTCAATATAATGGCATTGGATAATCCTGATAAGCAATTATCCGAAATATTAAAACTATAAATTAAATAAAAGAAGAAGACTCGGTTAATATGAATTTGTTAAAAATTTCAGGTAACTGGATCTAACGTGGCAAAATAATCTCTGGAATTCTTTCCCAATAAACTTTGGGAATTTCTAATCATTTTTTAAATAACTTGAGGGTTAAACAAAATTTGCAAGTAGAAATCAATGGAGAAAAAATTTAATGACCTTAGTATAATTTAACAATCTTTGACTAACAATTGCAA
Source organism: Stelis phaeoptera (assembly GCA_943735885.1). Taxonomy (NCBI): domain Eukaryota; kingdom Metazoa; phylum Arthropoda; class Insecta; order Hymenoptera; family Megachilidae; genus Stelis; species Stelis phaeoptera. Next base: position 12,829,891 of record OX030932.1, on the reverse strand, counting down.
ATAAAAGAAAACTAAATAACGTATTGTTCGTTAAATAAATTTCTGATTGGAAAATTGTTCATCATTCCCAAAACTCTGAGTCAGATTACTTCGATAAATTTTAATTATACCGAAAAATCATGACAACAACTCGCAAACAAAACAAAACTATTACAAGCAAGTGAAATATTTGACCCAATTCTTTTTCAAAAATCACGACTTTCGACAAACCACCCTCTATAAATTCGCGAGGGGGCTTTTTCGTTTATACGATCGATCCGGAAGAGCTGCGATTAGGATTGCTAATAGACGAGATAAAAATGTGGCGAGCGGCTAATTAAGCACGACGATTGATCACGCTTTCGCTAATGTCGAATTTTGCATATCGGTTCGTTCCCTGTGGGAAAGATCGATCGATCGATCCGATGCTCGGCTAATTGGAAGAAGTAACAACGGGATTCTTCAAATTTCAACGGGCAGAAAGATCGGGATTACGTATTCGATTTAGAAAATAACTCGATAAATTCATGAATAAAGAATATCAATTCGCTACTTTAATTATTAAGAATTATTTTACAGCAACAGTTGTAGTAAAATAGGCAAAATTAATTGAAAACAAATGTAACGAAATACAGGGTTAAAATTATAAATTTTTAGGTTAAAACGACTGAAATTTCCTTTTCTCTACGAATTTATATTTCATCTACTTCTGAAACTTGATTTGATATAAACTATTAACATTATATTGTTTACTATCGATAATTTGTTAATTGTAGAAATACAATAGATCGAGTCTGCTCGTTTCGCAATAAAGGCAGAGAAGGTTGATTGAAAAAAAGAAAAACAAAAAGAAAAGACCAGCGATTATCCATCATAATCGTGAAAAACAGGGATGGGCAATCGTTGCAATTCAATTGTTCCTGGAACGAGCTAATTGCAAAACAAACCGCGGTAAGTACGTGTAAATTAGTGCCTTTGCTTTCTATAACAATCGTTTTGTTCTACAGTTACTTATCGAGTAGTACCTGGAAGACTTAGCATCGCTTTATAATATAAAAATTGTATATTTTTTGTTACCATAGTATTTCCAAATAAAAGAAAAAAGAAAAACTGTACGTATGAATTTTGAGAGTAATGCCCTGAATTTCTTATCAAATTTTGGCTAAATATTTCACGAAGCTGAGTTAATTTATAATTATCCAAACGATTTCGTTTTGGAATACTTTCCTTTTTCTACTCAATTTTCGAGGCTACATGCTATAGGGAACAAATTCGGTATCCATCGAACGGACCTATTTCCATTATTAATGATCGACCTTAATTTCAGCTGAAAACGTTCGGTAGAAACAGCGAGGGCCAGTTTCCAAGTAGCCAGAGGCCGCATCACGTTAATCATTCCTCCCCGTTCTTACATATATACGTGGCTAAAGAACAATGACGACCAATTGTCGTAATTAGAACGCCGACTTTACCGTACGAGTCAAATTGTGCAGCTGTTCAAACTCTGTGCACACTAGTTTGCAACCACAGACATTTTCGACAGTCAAAATTCATTTCTTATTCGTTTTTCGACGACGCATAAGAATTTTATGAACCCTTCGAACGACGGTGTCCGAGTCTTTTCCGACTTTTCAAATATTCGAAGCGCAAAAGGGTTAAGATTGGAAAAATTTCCATTTGCAAGAAACCTTCTCGATGGTATCCAGAATGAATTTTACTCTCGAATGGATACGTGTCTTTAGAATAGCACCCCGTGCTCGTATATTTAGATTGTTATCGGTATTGCTGCGACGGGAACTAGAGTCTTTCGGATTTCTAACTATCTATTATAAAGGTTTCAGTGTAACGGTACTAGGAACGAGAAAAACTGGGTGGTTTCGAAATGAAAGAAAGGTTCGTAGACGCTCGTATATCGCCAATGGAATTATAATCTCTGATCGAGAATCAATTTGAATCGGCATCGAAGGAACGCAAGCATCGTGGAACCAGACTGTGCGTCGATTTGCAAACAATCGATGGGGGAATGTTCGTTCGATGTCAGAGTCGCTTTCTCTCGACAACGACGTCGATCTGTTCGATAATTTTTCCGTTCTTAAGTTTGTATCGTTAATTGTGGTAAACGACAAAATCATACGCGAAAAATATGATATTGAAATCGAACGTAAACGATCGTGAAAAATATGAATGAAACATAAGGTAACGACTTGTTAATCATCGTTGAGGTTCGGTCTTTGATTATGAATATTCATCGAGGACGATCGATAATAATAATAGAGTTGAGGAATAGAATCCAATGGCAAAAGAACGAAATAAATCTGGATGAACAAGAAGGGACACTAACCTTGAAGCAACTCCTACGATTTAAATGTCTGTTCGATGATTCTTTGAGGACAAATGCATCATCGACTTGTTCAAAGTATCACCTTCAGTCTTTTGGAATGGCGTAGAATATGGAATATCGGTGCTACATTATTCAAGAAAATTTACAACATTCTATCAGGCAATTCTGAGTTCTATGATTGTAATTTATGTTGTAGAAATTATTACGGAATCTTCGTCGACTTCGACTTATAAAACATATGAATATATAAAGTATCTCACTTACCAAATTGATTTTTATGGCCGCGAAGAAATTACTATCCTTGTCTTCTGAATCGAATCAGATCCACTGATACACTTGATTGGAGCACCAATCGATCTCACAAAATGAGAATCGTGATTTCTTTCGTTCAATGGTACAGAGTCAGACAGTTTAACACGTTGACTGGCGCAGTGAAAACGGACGTATATAGTCAGACACGTTAAAACCCTAATTATTAAGAACGCAGTCAATTAATTTTCAAATTTAACCTTTCAATTTGATGGCCATCAGTATTAGTTTAATATTAACGCTATCCATGGTTCAATCCATCGCTTCTTTCGTTAATACGTTGGCTGCCACGGGAGTCACCGGTGACCGGCACCCGACATTTTTTCCAATCAAATAATTAACAAAAGAAATGACGAAACAAACCACGGATAGCGTTATCATTAAGCTAATAATGCTAGCTATCGATTTGAAAAGTTAAATTTGATAATTAGTTGATTATATTCTTAATAATTAGGATTTCAACGTGTCTGACTACACACGTCCGTTTTCACTGTGCCACTCAACGTGTTAATTATTTTGACTGCCACGCCATGGCAGTCAACGTGTTAAAGGAAGCTAAAGTGATTACAAGGACAAAGTATCCTATTTTCGTCTGTTCAAAAGAATTCCTACATCCTAATGTTAGATATCCAAAATAGCTATAAAAAAATTAGAATCAATGCGATGTTACCTAATTAGATGTATCACAAAAATAGTGATAAACCCTGCTCTTTCTACATTCCTCCACCCTTTCGTCAACTTCCAAGCTAAACCAAAGAAAAATCCTACCTTCTTATTTCGATGACAAAAGATGGAACGAACCACGACCCCCTTTCCACCCTCGTATCCTCGAGTTTCGACTTCGAAGAGTGGAGGAAAAAAGAGGACACGTCGTTGTCGTGAAGACGGTACGGTAAACACTGGCACAGAATGATCCAGTGCGGGAGACTCTGGTCCCTGGTAAGCTAGTGCACGCACCGTTCTGGTCGCATAAGGTTCACGTGGGACAGGAATACCACGACAGAGGCAAGCGGGGTGCAGTCTCGTTTTGCCGCGGCACTTTTCTGTCTCCTGGCTCGAGAACCAACGAACGAAGAAGTAGAACCGGTCTCGTCTGAACGAACGAGTTCGACGCGGATCGACGTCTCCTATGCCTCGACACAACTCTCGTATAACGCTTTGCTTATCCCCGCGAGAGATCAGCTGCTGTTGCCGTTGCACCCACACGGATATCTTGAATCAGAGATCGAGATCCAATGAAATCTTGTCGATCCTTCCATCCTAAAATCAGCTATTACATATTTGTTGACTCTTCTAATCACCTTCTTGATTTTTGAATTATTTTAAATATTACGTACCTGGGTTGGTATTGAGTCTATGGTTTTCTTAACCAGAAGATATTAATTAACTATTTTATTATTTTTCCTAATTATTCACAAGTTTGTAGATCACTGATGTGATTTAGGAAACTGGAGATCGAAACGAATGTTTCCTTGCGATTCTATCGATCCTTAGTTATTATTGTTTTTATTTAGGCGTTTGGTGTATTAGAAATTGAGACCGATTTTTCATTGTGAATTATTTATAGAAGGAAACTTTCGCGTTTGTTCGCAATACCGTAGATCAGTGGTTCTTAACCCTTTTAAAGTCTTTTAGAAACTCGATTTAAATCTAATCTTCTTATCCATGTTTTATTAATTATATATAACGTTTAAATTAATATTTATATTATAAAAATCATTGAAAAAAAAAATGCAGCTTTCATAATTTCGCGGAACACCGGTTAAGAATCACTGCCGTAGATAGTTGATCATTCTTGTTGCGATTTTCCATTATAATTCTACCGAACTTCATGTTGATTTATGCATTGTTCATACAAGTAAGCTTTTTCTCATTTGTTCACAACATTCTAAAATTATCTTCATTTAGGTGCTTAACCCCTTGACCTACAATATCGCGTCACACTTGTGACGCACCTTACAGTTCAAATGTGACTTCTATTCGTTCACGCTTTGATCACAATTGAATTTTCACAATTTACACAGTTAATCCTTGTAACATTTCAATTTCCTTGATTTGTTTTAACGCTAAAGTAATAATAAAAGGGACATAAGGGGTTCATTTTGATTCGTGAGTTACTGATCGTAACAGCGATCGACATAAAAGGAATTAGAGAAATCGTTAATATACTCCCCGTACAAATTCGCACGATCCATATTTCCCAACCACTCATAAAATTATAAGTGACGCAAACAATTATCAATCCATATCAATTTTCATCACGATTCTCTTGATCCTCGCCTTGATATCGAAGCCGTACCTTGCCATAACGATTCCTCTTTCATTTTCAATCCCGTACGTCGTAATTTTCATGTAAGAATTCGTAATTGTCCATCGACTTAACGATCGGGATCAGAATGATGGATGCGCGATCAAATAACGATCCGAGCCGAAGGAAAAGGTATCAGGGGAATGAAACTAAACGTATCACCGATACATAACACAGCTCGTATTCGTTGCTTCGTTCCCCTCTTCTTACCTGGTCATAAAGCGATCGCTTTTAATAACCCGTTTCGCGTTTCGCTGATAACAAGTTAACCGAACAGGTTTATTCCCTCGTAGGGTGTCCTTCTTTTCCGAGTTTGTTTACCGGTTACGACATTGCCGAGCATTACCTGCGAGATCGCGTTTTATTTCGCCACCCACGTGCTCGAATCACATGAAATATCGATTTATCATACGTGTCTAAGAACCAAATCTCTTTTCGCACGTCCCGTGAAATAATACCACGATTCACGCTATTTACGTGGATCGCATGCGATGCACTGGACGTGTTGAGCCGAGAGCGCCACGATTCTACGATAAATCGATTAATTTTGCAACATTGCAACGGGAAATTGTGAAAATTTGAAACATAAAGAGTAACTGAATCTATAATTGATAAAATTTTATGTATAATTATCGAATTAACGCCGATAAAGGGCGCCAAATAGTTTACGATATGAAATTAAAATTCGGGATAAACCTTCCCACCCCCTATTTATCTAATTACAATTTTCATATCTTCACGCGGAAGTATTAAATTTTGAAAACTGGTAATTTCGCTGATCAGGATACAAAATTATAAAATTCACTAAGATTCACTTAAAAATTGAAAGGCAGAGAATTTCGATTTCTATTTCCTATTTTTCCTAATAAATTCTTAATAATTTGTGGTATCTGAAGTGTAGGCCACTTTCGAACACTCTCGTGACGTGTAAGTGCACACAGGAAGGATTATGTGCAACAATGAAACATGTTCGTGAGCAGGTAGCGAGGGAAGTGTGTTTATGGGTGATGTTGGCGACACGAGAAGCCGCAAATCTCTTCCGACACCAGCGGAATACTGTTAGCCTATTTCATATCCGGTAGAAACTCAATGGATTACACTCGGATTTGCATCGCTTTTATTTCAACCATTTCCCCTCGGCGAACACGCTCGGGTGTAATTCAAACGGGGAATCAGATTAAAACGATTTAAACTCGCGGATCATATTAAATGGGCGTGAATAGAGGATCCTCTGTGGGTCATCACAGAGTCATCGTACAAATTTATCACCTTCCATAGTTATACTTGCAAAAGAAATAAATTACATAGACCTTCGTGGGTCAATTGTCTAAAAAAAAAATGAAATACTGAAATAATGAAATTCTTGTCAAAATGCAATAATACTTTTACAAATATTAGATTATTGCATATGAAATGTCCGATTTATATTGACAACTTTAAAGAAATACAGATTTTGTATATTAAACGTTAATAATCAGAATAAGAATTATTAAAATCTGTACATTTTTTTCAAGAAATTACAAGTTTTCTACTTTCTACTTTTGATTCAGAAATTTTCGGAAAACTTAAACACGTAAATCTTAACAAATTTCGATGATAATTTACCAGAATAAATCGTAGTTTTATTTTAATATAAGAATCGTTGGAATCTGTACATTATTTTGGCAAAAATCATGTTGATACATATTTCAGAAAAACTTGAAAAGGATGTGTCAAAATAGGTAAATATTGAAAAATGAAAATTATCTGTGAAAGAGGAGATTCTAAGCTTCGAATCGATGCATAAAACATCTCAACGACACGAATGTTTATCGAATAAGCAACGACCTAATAACAATACTTTATGATTGATTATCTACAGATCTCCGTGGACCGTCAACGACCCATGCAGAAATATGCATGATATTCTACAGTAATCTACAAATTTATATTTCGTGATATTATTTTATTAATAATACAAGAATCTTAAAAAATTCCATTCAAAAGGTACACCTTCCTCCGTGGGTCATCGAATCGACGATCTCTACACCCGCAGAAGATTCTAACCGACCAAGAAGAACAAAACGAAACGTATCGAACAAGCAAGGAAGAAGCAGGAAAAGGAAAGGTGGTAGTGGCCGATTGTGTTGCATCGTGTCTCGGTAAACCTAAGATGGAACTTCTCCGGAACCGTTAGACGGCTACCAAAGTCGCAGAGTAAAGGAAGAACTTCTCACCTTTGCTCGTCGAATCGTCGCACGTTAACACAGGAAATCGTACGTGCCCGTTGCGGTTTCCAGGGAAAACCTTCGCAGCCACGAAAAATTCCGGACATGCAACCTCCGGATTGATTTCTCCTTATGTATCCTAATCCCCCTCCTTAACCTACACACGGGAAACGATTCAACCCTTTACGAGGTCCACTGTTGCTGTCATGAAACCAGCGTTATGTAAAGCTTTTATTTGTTTATATTTATACTGATCTGAGCGGTTCTCAAACCTTTTATCAATTTATTAACCTGACAATTTTATACAATTTGTAACCCTGTCACGCGGATGGCAAAGCTTTTATAGATTAACTAGGCCGCACTGACTTGTGACATATATTTCCATCTATTAATACTTCAGGTGGCACCCAGGCGTTCACCGGATCCACTGGATGGAAAATGAGACACTACCGATTGATGAAATGCTATCGATATCTTTTCTAGTTTTTAATTGCTCGTTTTTGCAATCAGAAGGGTTCGTAATCTACTCAGTTTCCATAACCTAAGGAACTTGATATCGAGGAAAGTATTAGGGTGCCTTGTGTTAAGGGCTCACATGCAGTCATGAGGTCGAAAAAAAGCGATTTTTTTACAATTCACTAATTTTCTGCAGCGTTGTTCGAGCCGTATGCGGTCTAGCGTTAAAATGCAAAAAATTAGTGAATTTAATTGGGATATTGCCCCAAATAATTTTCACTTATTTCGTGCCTTACATTTTTTACTAGGAAAAAAGTTAAATTCTAAACAGGATGTACAAAATGAACCTCCAAGTTTTTTTTTGCATCAAAACCACAGTCTTTCTACCACAATGGAATTAAAAAGCTACCTGTAAAATGGTGAACAATTGTAGATAGTGCAGGAAAATATATCATGGATCAAAATGTTAAATTGTGTTTTATTTACACTATTTAAAAATTTCCCAAAAATGCGCACGAACTTTTGGACCGACCTGATAGTTTCAAAAATAGAAACTGTTCTATTTAAACAACCGATTCATCAAGTTCGTAAGTATAACACGGTGTATCGGTTGCCGTGCCCATTGATCGCCCGTCAAATCATGGTTTTTCTCATTGTGCCCACTTTCCACCCATATAATCCTCGAGATAAACGCAATACTCGTTGCCCACGCGGTATTAAATAACATTTTTCTATTCGCTCGATGCCTCGAGACACCAGCATCCGTGTTCTGATTGATTCGTGCCAAATTAACAAACAAAACAAACCTCTGTTAATCATAATTAGTATATAATTATTTCAAGCTCGAAACATGGGTTCACAAAAAATTCTGTCAAAATTCTTCAACTGCAAACTGACAACTGAAAACAAGCTGATCAACCAAATCGTCTAAATTTATACATATATGTTAACAAATATTCAAACACTCAAATTTTCGATCGTATCGCAAAGAAAAATTCATAAATTTTGAATTACAAAATTGAGACCAACTTCTCGATGCTTCGATGAAACTTAACACCGTTGTTACAAGTTCTCGCAATTAGTTAAAAGGTTGAAAGTAGAAGACAGATCAGGGAAAAATAGGTTAGCTCGGTGACAAACTGGAACATTCAAGGCGGATAACGCACTCGTCCACGCGTACGCTCGCGACAACGCCCACGCTAATGCATTCGGAACGATTTAAAACGGGCCGAAGCAGCAACGGAGTCGCACAAAAGACGCGGAAAACGGTACAAAGGAGTCGCACGAACGCCGCGAAATCGTTTCAATCCGTCTCGATGCCGACCTTCTTGGCAGGAACACGCAATTTCAACGAGTCAACGCCTTCGTGGAATTACATATTCGGCTTGACACGTGCGCCAAACCGACGATCGAGTTGACACGGGTCAGGTATAAACGTTCGAGTACTGAATTTTGGTCAAACATTAAGCGAACAGAAGATACTTTACCGTTTAACGCTTTGACTGGCACGTTAAAAGGCGTTGAAAATTTGATCGGGCAAAGTAGAGCATTTATTTGGATGAAATTTTACCTATTATTATTGCAATTCTTTGTAATTTCTATCTTTCAGTATTTGAAGTATCTAATACGACGATTTCTAATTAAGTGATTAAAAGGATATTAGTAATGCAAGCGACTTTCCCACGGCAAATGGCAGTTAAAGCGTTAAACGCAATATGACCATCCAGAGTTCATACATATTTTTCAAATATGACAACTTTATACAGTTTTGTATGTTCTTTGTTTCAAACGTAAAATTATTTTTTACTCTTTTTTTTTTTTTCATAAAAACGGGAACAAGAGTGGGTTACAAAAATGATGTCAAAGGCCGGATTGCATCTGGTTCCTCGCAAGTCATATATCTTTGGAGCCCGGAGAGATCCGCCGTTAAAATCCGTGAAGCGGAAACCGAGCCTAAAGCAAAGCGGATTCCTGTGTCCCGTTACGCTCACGGTACGCTTTGTTGTTCAATTAATCGTGTGCGCGTTTACGATGGTGTGTGCAGTGCTTCGAGTATTTTTTAAACAAATCTCCTATCTTTCTCGCGTGGTTTTGAAAGCGAGTCTGCTTCGACGATTCTTTATATTTGAAATCTAGAGCGCCGGCTCGTTTCCGTTCCAATAAGAAATCCTTTGTTCAGGTGTCCAGAAGGAGCTCGCTTATCACGGTTCTGTTAATTATCAGGATTCAGCGTAGCAGAACGCGTAGGAAGCGTTCGAAACCGTAAGCCGCTTATGTTTTCCATCGACATCGTGGAACATTCGAACGAGTCTATTTGCATTTTAAATATCAAACGCGCACGCAACCCCGGATAGTCGCCGCGACATTATTTGAATTACGCCTTTGTACAAAAAAAAGGGGGAAAAAAAAGGAAAAATGTACAATTTATTCTATGCACTGATTGTGAGTCACGTCATTAACGTCTCGTTTGGAGTTTCGAGTCGAACAATCAGACGATTTAGAAAGCGAAGCGATTCGTTTCCCCCTTTTTTTTCACCTCCACTCTTGTTCAAGGAGATCGTAAAGGATTAAGAAAAAAAAAAGGGGAAACAGATCGACGTGTAATCGAGGGAACCGCAGAAATTCTACGGACGAATTGCGAACGATCGGGAATAATAATTCGACCCGTTCATCGCGTCGCTTAATTGTACAGCATCGCGATAATTGAATACGGTCGTGGATCGAATAAATCAAACGATCCCGCAAAAATCGAGCATCGTGACGCGTTGCCAGCGCACGGATTACATACGAACGAGTGATTTAATGCGCATTATATTACGACCCGAGGCGAATTCACCTGTCGATACAATCGATGTATCGAATCAGCGGACTAGTTAATACATCGATTTACAAAAGAATCTCAAAACGCCGGTAGTTAATATAGTCATTTGTCGATGGAGTTTCAACCGTTTCAATATCTTGAATGTCAGTCGAAGCGAAGAGATTAATTGAAATTGAAAGTGGAACCGTGAACCCATGTGAAATTGGGTTTTAAATTCGCCTCGATTTATTTAAATTCTAAACTCGCCGCTTCAATGAATAACAATTGGCTATTATTCTCCTTGGATCATCGGTGATTCACGCGACACAATGCCTTTTCTATAATTTAGTACGCACCGACCGAATTTGAAATTTGCCTATTTTCGATTTTAACGAGTAATAATTATTATCCTCCGTGTATCACACGTCAAATTTGAAATTTGCCTATTTTCGATTTCAACGAGTAATAATCGACTATTACCCTCCGTGGGTCATCGGTAACCCACGCGACACAGTGCCTTTTCTATAATTTGGTACGCACCGAATTTGAAATTTGCCCATTTCCGATTTCAACGAGTAATAATTATTATCCTCCGTGGGTCATCGGTAACCCACGCGACACAGTGCCTTTTCTATAATTTGGTACGCACCGAATTTGAAATTTGCCCATTTCCGATTTCAACGAGTAATAATTATTATCCTCCGTGGGTCATCGGTAACTCACGCGACACAGTGCCTTTTCTATAATTTGGTACGCACCGAATTTGAAATTTTCCTATTTTTTATTTCAACGAATAATAATTGACTATTATCCACCGTGTATCACGCGTGAAATTTGAAATTTGCCTATTTCCTATTTCAACGCGTAATAATTGACTATTACCCTTCGTGGGTCATCGATAACCCACGCTGTACAGTGCCTCTTCTCCAATTTATTACACCTGGATTTAACATTTCCCTATTTCCTACGTTAACGAATACAAATCGACTATTATCATCCGTGGTTCACCGATGGACCGAGCAGTGTTACACCTTCGCTACGATTCTCAAAATTTCCGCGAGCCAAGTTTTAGATTAGAACTCTTTTTCGAACTACAACACTGGGAAATTGTATTCCCGTCGAGTTGACTCGTTTGAATTACGAGACACATTCTTCTTGGTGGAAAACGCTAATAAAATTTCTCAAGACGTTCTCAAGCGGTGGCTTATTAAAACGCGTAGTCGCAAGCAACGCGCGCGCGGACAAAAGTGTCTGGACGCTGACGATTTACGAGTTCATTCACACTCTAGTCGCACATTAGGCGTAGCGACGGAACACGATGATCGTACACCGGCGCTCTTTCATATAGCGCCGTTCCTTTTCCCGTGCACGCTCATACAATAGAGGAGATCTCGTTGAATAATCAAAGTTCAATCTCGCGGTGCAACGATAAGCTCCACAAAGATACAATGAGGTTTTATCTGTCGTGGCTCGGTATCGTTAACCCACGAACAGTCTCTTCTCTATCCCTCTCTCTCTCTCTCTCTCTGTAGCTTCGAGCGTTTCCACCGGACTATTTATAAATCTACCCCCCAATCTATGATCGTCTGTGTTCAGCCTTTGGCTTTCGGACCGAATACTATACATAACAAGTTATCCAAGCATCTAAACAACCTTTTTAACGAAAAAGTAGGTCAGAATTGTGGACAACAAAGCACGGTGATGCTTCTTTGGAGATTCATCCACAGATCGCTTCGTTCTTTTTATAAAATAAGATAAAATACAGTATTGTAAGTTTAGAAGCATCCAACTAAACTTAACCCCTTGTCGTGGCATTATTTCGATAAGTGCGTCAGACACGGATAACTATTTCTTGTTACAGTATTAAAACAAAGCAGGAAAATTGAAACGTTACATGTAATTTACATTTAACAATAGTTTGTTACCTTAATTATTATAGTTGGAATTATACTGTTAGAAGTCAACTGTACTCACAGTATGAGTCAGATTGTAACATTTGAGCTGCAAAGTGCGTCACGAGACAGACTCGTCAAAGCACGGGAAGGGGTTAAGATAATTAGAAAAATGTAGAAAACTTGGATAGATTAACACTTAACAGACGGGTTGTTTTTTCTCTGTCTTTCTCGGTTTCCGGGCATTTTTTAAGAGAATTAAATAAATATGTATGTATGGTTTTAAAGCGTTGGAGCTTTATTAAATCGACACTATTTTTGATAAAATTTTACAAAGTTATTCATTTATATGTCTAGTATTTCTTACGAGTGTGATATTTTGTAAAACATTCACCCCTGTGAAGTAGTTCTCTGATTCATTATCACTTCCTACACCGGATAACTTATCTGCACAAATTTCCTCACAGATTTCCGCATCTTCCACAAAAAACTCTTTCGTGCTTGCCATTTTCACGATTACAAAAATTACTTAAAAATACTACCTACAAAGCAAAACTGCCGCAATAGGTTCAACAGACAGATAGTACTCCAACTAATGGTAACAAGAAAAAATCCCAATTCGCATAAAAATGGAAAACTAACGCAGTGTGATAAAAATTCAAGCAAAACCGTAAATCCACGTCAATTTACGTGACCCGTCCATTTAATATTAGTTACTTTATTATCCTTCGTACAAATATGTGAAAAAGTAAAGAAACTAGAACGCCTGATTTGGAAATCCGAGTTCCTCAGGGTTGACGATGATGCAATCAGGATTACCTGTCGCGGACTGTCGCGTATTTTGAATAAAGTCACGCAAAGTTTGCCGAGACGGCGAAAAAAAGAATGCACATGGAAAGACGTGACACTTTCTTGCGCGATAACGAATTGCAGAAAATAACAACGCTCGTTAAAAGTAACGTGTACATTGTATAACGAGGTTGCTCTACATATTTCCCGTCTTAGTCATACCCTTGTACCTTTCTGTTGTTGTACCGGTACCACCCAGAAAGATAAAGACCGAGGCGAGACCGGTGAACCCTGCTGAATGTGATTCAGTAATAAATTCGATGCAAATCTGAGATGCAATCAAGCAATGATAATTGATGCAGTCCCCGGGTCGATTAATTATAAATAAAAATCAACGATAACCTTTCTTTAACTTTAAAGGTGTGAACACAGGGAGTAGTTTAACTCTAGGATTAAAGGTCACTGTTTTTGGGTTCATTCTTTCAATTCGAAGTTGGTTCTCATATAAAAAAGTGTTTTGTCTCAAAATCTGAGAGTTCAAGTTTCTTAGGATTGGCTCGCAATTAATCCAGTTTTGAAGAGTTGACTTAGATACACCATTTAACTTAACCCTTTGCAGAGACATACTTAATTTACCAGAATATTTTGAAACGCGACATTCAAATTTTATTTGTATTAGAACACAACAAACCGAGGAATGGAATAAAAATAAATAGACTTCCGTTCCAAAATAACACGTTTACTTTGGGAAGGTTTGCTGGAAAAATAGACTAGATTCGATCGTATCCAAAACTGTTCCGAGCGCAAAGGGTTGAATAATTAAAATCGCAGGAGGTCTAAACATTCAAAGACACCTAAGAAGATAAAAGGATGATTTCAGGAAGGAATCAGACATCGTACTAAACAAAAGCTCGACCAAACCTAAAGGGTACTTCCGGAAGAAAGGTCACGGTGCAAGGATCCTTCACTTTCTGATCCAAGATCAAAACACCGAACGATTTTTTCCTTAATTAACGGCATCGTATCGAACGGATCGAGGAAGAAGAAGATCTCCGAGCAGAGGAGAAGCTGGCCACGACGTAGTGTAAACGAACCTTTATCTCAATCCCCCTGGCGTGTTACATATAAGGGAATCGTAACGAGTAACGACATTAGGCATCGGTCGTAGCCCGCGTACATGGCAGCAGTCAACCTAACCCCCTTCGTACATACGCTTTGAGATCCGGTTTTATCAGCCATATTGGATGCACACGCGAAGTCAATTGTGGACTTAAGAAGCGTGGGTCGCTTGGCTCGACCCTGCCCGATCTGGACATCGGGGCTGCTTTTTCTTCCAGTTTACCTGCCACCGTCTCTTAGACCATTCGGTATAACTGTTTTGTCCTGGATACTGATCGATACGGAATCGTTCGATCGGGATCGATTCGATGGGGTAAACGGTACGATCATTGTCGTAATTGGAATTTTTATTTGAATGATAATAGGTACCCCAACTTCTGCTCGTTGACCCTGATAGTTTGGGTACTCAGGATTGGGTAGTCAGGATTTCTGAGAGCTAAAGAGGTACCCTAACTATGGTCCACTGATTCTGACACTTTGAATACTATGCTAACATTACTAGTTGGGAGCTATCGAGTCATCTAACTTTGGAACATAGAAAATTTGAGTACTGTGGTAATTAGGATTTCTGAAAGCTAAGAAGGTACCCTAACTTTAGTCCACTGATTCTGACACTTTGAATGCCATGCCAAAATTTCTAGTTGGGAGCTGTCAAGTCATCTAACTTTGGAACATAAAAAATTTGAGTAGGTACTGTGGTAATTAGGATTTCTGAGAGCTAAAAAGGTACCTTAACTTTAGTCCACTGACTGTGACACTTTGAATGCTGTACTAAAATCTTTATTTGGTAACTTAATCAAGTCCTTTAACTTTGGAACACTGACACTTTGAGTGCTGTGTTAATGTCGTTAAAAATCTTTCAAAATAATTCTATTAGATTAAAATATTTTATATGTTTCACTTTATATATTTCAAACTACTTTGGACGTAAATCTGAACAATGAACGAAACATTGTCAGGATAAGACAACAAACAGTGATTCATAAAATTTAAACGATAATTTTCGCGTGGAAACGATATCGTTCGCGTGTGATTCAACACGTGGGCGAACAGTGTTAAAAAACCGAGCCAGATACGTGTCATAAGAGTATCATAAAGCACGTAAACATCCTGCGAACAACGTACTCGTGTCTGTACATCAGAGACGAGGAAAAGGATGTGCTACTTCGTTCAGATAATAATTTATTATTATCAGACTTTTTTTCTTTTCTTTTTCTTCAAAATAAAATCTGAAGTAAAATCTCAAAGCTTTTCGTTTAAATTTGAATCAACCCTTCCTGCTTTCGTGATTCCACTTTTGAATTACTATATGTAAATAGATATTCTTCTATGTAAATTAAAGCGTTAATGACAACTAAATTTACGACCTGCTCCCAAATTTTGTTTCAAAATCGACCGAATTCTACCTCACAAGGAGCAGAGAGTTATTATAAATATCAAAAGAAATTATTAGCTCGATTGAAAATTCGTACTTTTTAAATTTTATATAAAATTATAGCTCATCGTCTATTAACCTTGAACAATTAGAACTTTCATCATAGCTACAGTAAGTACAGAATAATTAACGACTTATGGACAGAAGTATAGAATCGATTTGTTATAATCAAAGTATCAGATTTCAATATGAATTCAGAAACTTGATTACGGAAAATAATGAACGTACCAGAGCTACGGATAACCACAAAACAATACAATCAACCAAGTTTCGAGGAACAAGCTTTCCACGCAATTAATACCACCGCCCTATTGTCCCCGATTCGCGAAACAAATTTGTATGCAAAATCATTTCGCGTGTTCGAGAGATTGCAAAAAGAAAAATTTTTGCAAGAAAGTTCGCACGACTGATTCTCAGGATTCGCGGGAAGATTCGAGAGTTAGAAGCGAGCGGATAAACGTGAGACATCGTCGAGGGCAACGACGTGCTCCTTTGGAGTTTCTGCACGTGCCAACCACGGCTACCTGGTGTCGGGAAATCAAGTTCAATGGCGTCGTTCGACGAGCATCGATGTTCCCTGCATACGACTATCAATGGGATTCGAACAGTCGTTTATAGACGTTATTGAAAACCGTAACTCATCACGATGAAGAAGCTTTGATCAAAGATGAACCCGATCAGACATATTATTAGATTGTTGCATATGAAAATGTCTGATTTATATTGGCAACTTTAATTAAACACACATTTTTTATATTAAACGTTAACAATCAAAATCTGTACATTTTGTCAAGAAATTACAAGTTTTCTACTTTCTACTTTTGTTTCAGAAATAATTGTCTCGTGCTTCACAAAAATCGAAGAAAAACCTAAATTTCGATGATAATTTATCACAATAAATCATAGTCTTATTTTAGAATAAATTTTTCGCAAAAATCATGTTGATACGTATTTCAGTAAAACTTGAAAATGATGCGTCAAAATAGGTAAATATTGAAAAATGAAGATTATCTGCGAAACAGGAGATTCTAAGCTTCGAATCGATGCATAAAACATCTAAAAGACATGAATGTTCATCATATGCAAAACCCTAATAGTAACAATTTGAATTTAATTTTTCACAACCTTGGCAATCAGAAGTACTGGACTTTGTTTCTGTTTCAAAGCAAAAATAATTTTAAACAATGTTTATTTCATAAGTTATCTAGTGCTTTCGATCATTTGTATTTTAAAAAGGAAGAAGTAGAATTCAGTGTTCAACTTTTATCCTTCCTTTAAAGAATAAAATAACCATCGATAGACGTGTTGTTAGACGAGACATCCATCGTACGGAAGCATCCCTAAGTAACATAATACACGAGTCTCATTATAGGGTTCAAGTAACCCCTCGTTGATAGAAGGTAAACCTTGCTTCTTGCTAAGCAAATATTTATACTAAGGCTTCGAAACATTGACACATTCGTTTACCATGTATGCCCTCGTGTACACGATAAAATTATCGTATTTAATAGGTAATTTAAATAAAAGTTACATCCGTCTACTAATGGAAAATTAGCAGAAGTTATTTCAAATTCTGAAAATTAAATCATTTACACGAATTCTACACAAACCTGGTTAAATATAATTAATCAGAGTACATAGTAAATATTATAAAGTGATAAAGTTCACTTCTCGAAATTTTACTAAACCTAATTAAAAGTATAATCTACGCTGTCGAATAATAATAAGTTTTCTATTATAAATTAGAGAATAATATATATAATCCACCAATGAACATAATTCCACGGCATGAACTATTTTACAATCCCTAATTAAGCAATTAAGCAAGATACTATACGCTAGCTAACGATAATCAGAATTTCAAGATACGGTAATAAAAAATCAAGATAGAGTACATTATCTAAGAAAATCCACGATACGACAAGATAGAGTATCCTTTTTCTTTCTTTTTTTTTTCCAATTTAATGATATATGAATCAACCTGTAAACGTATGGCACGAGGATACATTCTCTGTCCAGTCATTTAAAGTTACAAATGCGTTCGCGGTGAATATTAGAGATAATAGTCCGCTTTATCTCTGTCTCGTTGAAGGCGAAACGCAGGATTAATGGACACATCAGTGCTTAATATGAATCAGCCTGTAGATGCACCTATGTGTATATTTTCTGTGGAGGCACTTGGCGTTACAAACGCAGCCGGAGAAGCATGATACGCCCACGCTTTACTAAACCCACACGATCAGGGCCGTAGATATTTTGGCCCAGGTGTCATATCGTGGAATCTTATCAAAGATTCCGAATGGCATCGAAGAAACAGAAATTTGAATCGAATTTTCACACAAATTTAACGCGAGGTCGAAGATTGTAAAAGTGTGTAACTGAAGAAAGATTAAAAATTGAAAATTACAGTAAATATGGAATATTTGAACAGTCAAATCTGGCGATATCCGAATACCAAAAGTATCCGAATTCTGGTGGTATCCGAATACTGAAATTATCGAAATTCTGGCGGTATCCGAATACTAAAATTATCCGAATTCTGGTGGTATCCGAATACTAAAAGCATCCGAATTCTGGCGGTATCCGAATACTACAAATATCCGAATTCTGGCAATATCCGAATACTAAAAGTATCCGAATTCTGGCGGTATCCGAATACTAAAAACATGCGAATTCTGGCGGTATCCGAATACTACAAATATCCGAATTCTGGCAATATCCGAATACTAAAAGTATCCGAATTCTGGCGGTATCCGAATACTAAAATTATCGAAATTCTAAGCGAGTATTCGAGTACTTGATTAATCCGAATTCCCAGAATCCGTAATTTTGCTTTTAGAGCTACACAAATACCCAAATACCCGAATCTCTATCTCGCAACCGTGCCTTCGACAAATCTAGTTATTCTATCGTTAACCGATTTGAAAATTAATTTCTCGGCTATCAAAAGTTCAAAGAACTCTTACGAAAGGATGAAGAGACAATTCCGAGGACACGCACGATCACGAAATTGTGATGCAAATACGGGTTTCGTGAAACATCCAGGGCTTGGCCAACCAGACACTGGTCGAGCCTATAAAAATCCAGACGGAACGTAGTCGGTTGCTCGATTTTTGGGCGTGCACAAGGAGGGGGAACAGAAATACATACACGTGACACACATACACGTATCTGTACGGGTATACAAAGAGACGAAGGAAGGAAAGCGACGCTCTCTAAGCTGCATCCGGCAGAGCGGCTGTTTTTTGTGCATCGCGTCGCATCCTTAAGTTCGCCACTTGTCTCGCGAGTTAGCCGTGCCTTCGCTTTTGCTTTTGCCTCGCCACGTCTCTTCGTGACTATCGTGAGCTCGACGTGGCATGCAAATGAAAATCAGAAAATTCTCTTACACGCTGATAGATCACGGAGTCACGAGGTACTCTTCAGAGACCCGCCTTTTTTTTCCACCGGTAAACATTAACGTATCTCGAGAGGATGTTTGAGAAATATCATACCGATAACCATTTTCAAGCGAAGAGAAGATTTAACAAAGAACGGCTCAAAATTGAAAGTTTCAAACATTTTTGGAACCAGTAAAGAATGGAGGTTTTGGAACAAACCAACAACGATGAAGAAGAAATCTTAGATGAATGTTGTTCAAAAAATTGGATCATTTGTATCGTTAATACGTTAACTGGCACAGTGAAAACGGACGTATGTAGTCAGACACGCTGAAATTCCCATTAATTTTCAAATTCAACCTTACAATTCGATAGCTAGCATTATCAGCTTAATATTAACGCTATCTGCAGTTTATATCATCGCTTCTTTTGTTAACACGTTTACTGCCAAGGCTTACGAAGTGTGGCAATCACGTGTTTAAATGTATGTAAAATGATAATTGAGATTGAATTAGAAATTATGAAGCTTTCGGTTACTTTTCAATTTGAATAGCCTTTCAGGAACTCCCTTTTTCTTCCCACTGCTTGTGCAAGAGGATGTGTGCACGTGCATCCTCGACCATGTACGTCACTGTTTCACTATACTTCATTTGTGCTTTTATACGATACCGTATCCATACACTTGTCCATTAGAGACAAGAAATACTAATTTATTATTAACTGTACCTGGATGCTTCTAATTAAGGAGCTATCTGGATTCCCTCGAGATCAACAATGAAAGATGTTGAAAAAAAAAACACAAAATGGTTTCTTAATTTATAAAATGAACCCAAAGAATCTATTATCATATATTTATGAAGATTACAAAAACTTCTTTTCCTTATCGTGTTCCTCGAAAACTTTGAAATCTAAACATTTAGGATACTGGAGAACCCTTTCTCGAATCTGGTTTCATGACTTAATCAGCGCCAGACGGAAATAAAAATAAATCGAACGGTGCTTATTATCGGTGTGTACAAGTAGAAAGTAAGCACCGTTTGATTATCATTTTGTTTCTTTTAGGGAAATCCTTAATTACCCTCGGCATTTCTTTCCAACGGTTTCTCTTATTTCATCGAATCTCAAAGTTTACCTAACAAGCCGAACTATTTATCCCACAATATGTGCCGTACAGTGCAAACCTACAATGTGCGTTTTGTTACGTCAACGGTGCGTTTCATCGTCACCTAGATGTGCAGTATCGATTGCAAATATTTGCAGTGATAACGTCGACGAAGAAAAAAAAAAAAAATGATTTCAAAACAGATTTAGCGACACCTTTTATTACCAAAGTTGCATTCTTTTCGTTTGCGATTTAATCTCACCGCGGTCTGTCGTATTTACTTTTTTAGAGTTATCAAAATAGAAATTCTAAATATTGAAGCTTTAATAAATAATCTAGGTATTCGAGACACCTTCGCGAGGGTTATAGGGATACTATTAAAAAAAGGATGTATAATTAAAATTAAGAACCGCTGTTACGTTTATCGTACTAATATTTGCCGATGTATTTATCCTATTGACGTCGGTGTTCGCAATAATTGTTATCAAAGTGATGCACGGATTTCTGATTCCGCACTTCCAAGAATTCAATTGTCCACGATATTCTTGGTATCGATAAATTACCTATGATAAGGAAAAAATCTGAACATTAATCCCTACCAATATCTGCTTCCTACATATCGCTAATTCTAAAGAAAAAAGCATTTAACAACTTGGTGACAGGATAGTTGAAAAAAAAAAAGATACCCGTGCTTTAGTAACAAGGATATCCTCGCTGACTATAAAGATGGTATAAAAATTAAAGATAAACGAATCAAGTGTTACTTCGCGATAAACGATAGAATTATGGTTTTACTATTTTTGCGATAAATTACCTACAAACCTTGTGCAGAGATAAATTCTGAATCATTCTAATCAAATACGTTGTGTCAGAGTATGATCTTTTAATTAAACGCCGAAATTATACACTGACGATCTAACCTTTATAGTGTTACGCGTCAACTACATAAATAAAAAGCGTCGGTTTTCATTATTACGAGTTTTTATATACAAAGGTTTTAAAAACGTAATCGTTGAATATATCGTTCTGTTTCTTTTGTAGCGTATATTTCCGCTCGTGCTACCCTCGTTTCAACCATCAACTCGAATTATTATCCACTCGAAGTAAGACGCGCGATTGCATTAGCGACAACGAACACGCGACGATCGTTTACGATTGTTGCCTTTCTTTTCGGCAATGTTCGGGAATTGTCGTCATCGCGAAACGAGCCAACCCTATGCGTTACGAATGTCGATCAACGAAGAGAACCGTATTTAAAATAAATTTCGGTATCGAAACGATCGAAAATCAATGCTTATTGATTAGGACGATCGATATTTATTAATATTTATTGTTGCAAATCAATTGTTATAGTAGTAAATCACGAATTATTCGCAAAAACACGCGCGACGATTGTTGCCCTTCTTTTCGGCAATGTTCGGGAATTGTCGTCATCCCGAAAAGATCGAATCTATATATACGTTAAGTTTATACATCGATCGAAAAAGAAAATTATATAAAAATCAAACGAAAATCTTGAAATGATTGTTAAATGAATACATTAAATAGTTATACCATTAAAATTGATATACGATATTGCTTTGAAACAAACGTTCTAGCGAAAGATCCAGTTGGAATTTGGAAATTGAAAATTTCTCAACCGCCTGGTACCACGTGGTACCACTGCTACGGAGCATTGTTTACTATGGCGCAATAACCTTACAAATAACTTTGTCGGTGAAAATGCATGCGAAACGCAATATACACGTGGTAGCGGTAAAAAACCGGAACCGCGATCGACTTGGAAGCTACATCGCGGAAACCTGAAAACTGTGGCTTATCTATAACCTCTTGAGGAACGATATCGAAGCCTCACATAATTACAAAAAGAAAAAAGGGACGCATACGTTTCACCACACCATGAAAACTGTATCCCACCCACAATCTACGGCGTTGACACCGTAACGACATCGATATCGATCCTGAGAGTAAAAAATTTCAAACAAACTCACCGAAGAAGTCTTCCCAGCTAACAGATCCATCCGAATCGACGGCGTTGGCAGCCGTGGTCTCCGCGTCCGCCTCGCTGCCCATCTCGTTGCATCAAATATTTCTGAAGCACGACGACGATGTCTTCTCACCGGATTCCAGGAAAACACGGGATCGTTTGATGTCGAAATCGTTGAACACACGCGTCTCACATAGCCGTGGCGAAACGATTCGTCTGGCCGGGGCGAAAGAACGAACCGTGAAAACGACCGGCGCGGCGCACGATCTTAATCGAGATCACGGAAGGAAGAGGAGAACGACGACATCCCGTTGGCACGCGGTCGCGAGACGGACTGAGAGCGGGAGCCTTCGACCCGAACGAACGTGCCGGCGAGTCAACGAATCGGCAAACAGCCGCCACCGACCAACCCATACACAACACACAACACAAACTCTCTAACTCTCGCGTTCCTCTGCTCTGCTCGGCTGCCAGTCCCTCAATGCACCGACTGTCTTCGGCTTCGTCGAACACCGCCGTTCATGTAAATCGGCGTACGCCGGCTGCCCATTGAATTAGGACCATCGAATATTATGTATTTTTAACCCTTCATCGTGCACCACCGCAGCCGCACACGGCCTATCCTCTTCTTCGACCTTTCTCCGGTGTAACCGCGACCGCCGTTGTAGCGCTGCACAAAATGATTTATTATGGTTCTTTACGGGGTAAAGAATGACGCGGTTTCGGGGCGTTTAGATTAGACCCAGTGGCGTAACTAAGAATTAATTTCGATCATAGGCTATTGTCTATTCTCAGGGGGTGATCGTGGTCGTCTATCTACTTACGCCGATGGCGAGGATAAACATGATTGATAATTCTTATTCTTTATGAATTAATTGAACTACTTGAATGATGTTTGTGGAGGTAATTGTATAGATCAATCGATAACAATATTTATGATAGTACAGTATAAGTATGGTGATGTCTCGTCACAATATGGCGTCGTACATCGTTCAAATTTTAACTATTGATAGATCAACTGAGAAGTGTGTAAATAAGATGTGATAATCATACATAAAATACGTATAACTGA
The DNA here is from genome assembly GCA_943735885.1 of Stelis phaeoptera. Lineage (NCBI taxonomy): Eukaryota > Metazoa > Arthropoda > Insecta > Hymenoptera > Megachilidae > Stelis > Stelis phaeoptera. The sequence goes on along the minus strand of OX030932.1, from coordinate 12,806,715 downwards.
TTCTAAAATAATTAATGCATATAATTTAATACAAATTACCTTATATCCATTGTGTATAATTGAGCAAATTCCACTTATCGTGGAAATTTAGACGCGGTGCAAAATATTTGAATAAGAGACGCACACGACTAACAGCATGCTTCCCCCACCAGGTGTACATGTACCCTATTCTCATGCGCATGCGCAGTATCAATTATTCAAATACCTGTAATTTAATAATATGTTAAAATTAAACATATCTTTCGTAAAACACCACAACAAATATGTATCTGTTATTTCAATCCTCAATAATATTCCAACAAACGTATAACATTAGAATAAAGTTTAAACGACTTTAAAATTCTTTAAATGTTTTAATTGCGTGAATACCAAGGATTTTAAATTATCTAAAAAGCTTTCAAACTATTCAAAATTCGTAATACTTTCAGATTTATAACATTTATGTTGCTATAGTGCTATTTTTATTTTAAGGAAACAGTTGCTTTTAATGATTTCGTTTACTTGTATTTATTAATGCTGAATGTTGCTCCCCTTTTATAATTAATCTAAGGCATAAACCCCTTATAAAAATACCATAATTATTTAGTCTGTGTCTTAGTAATACAGACAATCATGGTGCTGCAATGTAATTAATTTAATAAGTTGGAAATATTACGAGAATTTTACTACTATACGTCTTTTGGATTTAAATTAACGCGCGGTTTTTATAATAGTATCACTAACGTCATCTGGTAATAAGCAGCGGAATTAACGAAATGGAAAATCGCGTTTTTTGGATAAACGAGTGATTTTTACGATTGATTGATAGACGTAGATCATTTTACGATAATCATTTTATCGAAAAAATGTCTTCGTAGTACACGAAAAGTGCTAATGACTGTTTTTGAAAATGCGGGCACCAAACTGGTATCGCCATCTAGCGGTAGCGTGTCTGAACTAATAGAACTAAATTTTATACACTGGCACATGTATTGAACAATTTCAATCCGCTGTACACGCTAATAGAAAGGTTTCAATAAAGTAACGATCGTAGAATGATATACGCATGTCATTTAATAAAAAAAAGTGACTCATTTTTCGAAAAAACAATTCGGACGCGCCACCGGTAGTTGGCGACACCATTTCTGTGCCCGCGAAACACAATTTTTTCAAAAGTCGTTATTAATACCTTTAATGTACTACGAAGGTATTTTTTGGATAATATGATGATCGTAGAATTATCTACGTCCGTGATTTAAGCGTCGAAATCATTCATTTTCCCGAAAAACGCATTTTTGCATTTCGTTAATATCACCACTTGCCGCTAGATGGCGCTAGTGGTGCGATTTTAAAAAAGCGCGCGGTAATTTAAATTCAAAACGCGTATATGAATCTTTACGCAGCATTTTCAACTTAGTAAATCAATTAATTTGCATTAAAATGATTCTAACACCTGCTATGGTGTAAATATTGAAACTACAAATATAATGTTTAATAGACACAAAATAAACTTGCAACAATAACATATGTAGATAATTAAATTGTTAAAAACTAATAATATAAACACTTTAGAAGCAAAAATGATTTCCTCAATTTTAAATACGAAAAAGAAAAACATGAAAGTATTCACCGAAACTGCTAAAAATAAAATAAAATATTAAAAACATTAAAAACGACAATCATTGAACGCTATAATGACTATAAAAAAATATTTTCTAAATCTATAATACATGCTACACCTATCATGTGACATCTCCGTTTCAAGACTCGATCAACGTTCAACTTCAGACCCTTCGAAACTACCCCCATATTTTCTACGTACCGTAATTACCTCGGGTAGAAGAAACATCCGTAATATCAAATTTCGTCTATTTTTATTGAAAATGACCATGGTGTATCGGATGAAACGGTGCCAGGTTAATCTAGTCCGGCTACGTTATCAAATGCGATCGTATCTTCGAGTACAGGTGCAACAGCCCTTCGAGGGTTGGCGATCAAACGCGATAACGGCTCATAAATCCTACACCGAGCCGTGTTCCACCGTTTTATCAACGACGAAATACGTCGTAAAGTTTTTCCCGCGAACCGAGCAATTATATCGTTTCTGTTTTTTATTTCGAACGTCGCGGACAGATTTTTCAGCCGACACGAGGCTCAAGGTCGTACCAGTTGGGGACGGCCAGCATGAAGATCGCATCTTAATGAGAGCGTGCCTACCGCTGCGCCTTCCGGGCGAAAGACCCTACGATATCGATTTTCAAGGACAACCTTTCAAACCAACCACCCACAAAATTGCTCTTTCAAATTGCTCTGCCACCAAATTGGCCAGTAGGCCAGCGTGAGGAAGGTCCTGTCCTTTCCAGAATATTCAAATTCAATCGATACCATTGATGATTAACTTTGATCCTCCGTGTACCAGGTGGGAAAGAATAATGTAATTGATTATATTCGAACTATCAAATCCACGCATTACTGGATTATACATCAATATAACGATATGTCAAGTATTTCTTTAACTAACAAGGTTTCTACGTTAACTAGGTTGCAGTAATATCCTAAAAAATATATCAAATTTGAGCAACATGGGGTTTATTATACCCCATCTAGTTCACGGAGGCTAAAGATTGCCTATGCAATAGTTAACTCGATGCAAAGTTTACAACGAACGTTTGATTAAATCCTACCGCTTAAATTTAAACTATATCAAGTTCACTTTCGTTTTACATTTATTCTGTATTAATCCAAAGCTTAGGAGAAGAATACCTTGTTGCTTTTAATTTAGAACTTTGGATTTTTAATATTATTATATAACAGTGCAAAATAACAGGGTATTCTTCTACGTCTTGCGGTTTGAATCGTTTTCAATTTTAAATTCATAGCAGTAATTTGGTTCCGATCGAACGGCTAACTATAACATCAACCTTTCACCTATGTCCGACACGCATATTACCGAATGCTTCCACTCATTATCTTTTCGTTCCTTCGATTTTTGCGGTCACGCTAACCGCCACCCTTTTCAATCACTCATTTTTTCACTGTTCTCTCCCACTCGTTTCTTTTCCACTCATCCCTCCCCTCGTTATCAATCATCTTAAAATAACGTTCGATTGCGCTTTTATATCGAGTTTGTTTTAACACATAAGGACCACCAACGAATGACTCAGACCAGTCTACGCCGGGTCACTTTGGGCCCAAGGTTAGCTTTCTTGTTATTCTGTATCAGTTTCATTTATTCTTTATGAAAGAAAAAAAAAGGTGTTTGATTTTAAAATAAGGATCTACCATCGTACGAACACTTTAAAACTGTAATGACTCCATACAACTAATTAACACTTTGAGTGCCACGATAAAATTACAAGAAATCCTTGGAATTCACGATTTTATTTCTACTACTTTTATAACATTCAACTCAAATACCTAATACAAAATTATTTGCAATTAGCTAAAAACAGATAACTACATCTTTGTAAATATCCACACATCACCCAGATACGAGTCTTAAATGGCAATCAAAGTGTTAACGATCCATGCTTCAACAAGATACAATTTTACCAAACAGACTATACCTCTAAGGATTACAAAAATTTTAATCAACCTCGTAAACGAATCCAACATCGGCTCCATCGAGTCACTGTTAGATGATCGGTCGTCCAGGTGTTAAGAAGAAAGTAAAAAAATTCACAATAAAATCAAGATCCTTCCGGTGGAGAAAGGGTGACCCCCAGGAGTTAGGGTAAGAAAGGCAGGGGATGAAAGAGCGCAGGCCTCGACCTCCACCGCGTCGTTTCGAAGTAGCCGAGGGTGGTCGGTAGGTTGTAGGAGTCACGCAAGGGCGAAACGAGACTGAACGGTGGCCAGCTTGGGGAACCACCGATTGTTTCCTTGGCGAATCAGTCAGTCTGCAGAATGAGGTGTCCCGCGTGGTTGCTTTTCGGGTTTCTCCCGCTATTGTTCGCCGGAATACAGGTCGTCAGCTCGCAGAGAACCCACGCGAGGCAAGGCCTGGGTCGTGAGCAACCCCTCGTCAAGATACAGGATCAAGGAACGGTCGCCGGCAAGGAGGTGAGGGATGATTTTTGTTTTTTTTTTTCTGTAATGGATGGACAAAGGCGGATATACAGTTTCGGATCTATAGTTTACTGATTGTGAGTATTTCGAAGAGATTGTTACCTTGTATCTTTGCGGACGATCGACGCATATATACGTCCAAACCGAATCGTCACAGCAACTTACAGACTCGTCTATTTTTGGCACAAATCGTAACCATAAATGGGACGAACCATGAAAGGGTATTACTGCTTATTTTATTTTAATTAAATAATATTCCGTGCGTTTACTAGTGTCAAGCGTAAAACTGTTCCGTCCTCAAAGAGTTAAGAAGGTGTTTGGACGTCTGTTCAATACTTTGAGCTTGGAGTGCTGAGAATATAGACGATAGTAATTGATATTTCGTTAGCAGCTAATTCTTCTAATTCATTGGAAACTGTTTCTCATTGTTTCTTACCTTGTTTCACCTTGATTCTTTGTTTGAATGGTACAATGTATACTGAACAGTACACTTTTGTATGCTTACTGTACATTATAAACTGTCCATGTAATACAATTACTATTATTCATTTAGATAACAAAGAAAGATACTTTATAGCATTATATGTTATCGAAGAGGAATCAGTTCAAATCTCAAACTATTGATATAATATCAATAATTGTCCTTTAAAATGTTACAAGTAGAATCTTTGTTTCCATTGAATGTAAGGGTTGTTACCCATCGCTGTGCCGCTACAGCATGGTTGCTATGCGATTAAACGAAATGTTTCTTTGACTCGTGCACTGGTGATCGGGTGTCTTCCAGAGGCATGAATTTTCAATTTTCAAAACTGACGAGACTATTTCCATGCTTGCTCCACTTTGCTTTTCAACGTTTCGTTTAATGATAATCATTGGTCTTACACAAATTTTGAATTTTACCTGAAACGTACAAGATGTTTACAAATTTCAATTGTTGAAAGATAATTTGAAGAAATATAAGATATCGTTTGCATTTTGATACGATGCTTCGTTGTTTAATATAATCTGATTATATTAACTGGGTGGATATCGGTCATAGGTGAATTTCATGCCAGCCGACGTATAAAATTATTCGTTGACCTTTTTCAAAACTAGAATAATGTATCGCCGCTTGAAACGAAAGTCAAAAGTTGAATTAAATTTCCAACAGGTTCTTTTCAAATCTAGATTTTTGAAACCATTGTTTATAAAAATGTTCGAAGCAGGAGTCGCAGTATACATCCTAAGCCGAACAAGGTTTAACCCATTGTATTCGATGCATTTTTAAATACGATTGAATTTAGTCGACTTTTTCAACAAAACTTCCAAAAACCAAACGCACTATTTTGGAAGAAAAACAGATACAAATGATCCTTTCCTTAATTTCCTATATTCTAATATAAATAAACCTTAAATTTCACATTTTAAAATACTCTGGCAAATGAAATATGTCCCCTCAGACGCGACGATCGAGTGCAATGGTTTAATATCGCCTTTAAATTATCTCTTCTACTGTATTATGACTATGATTGCTATGGCTACAGAATTATATAGTTCCGAAAAAACAGTTCATTCACGGCTGTATTTTAATCGCACGAAGAACATTTACAGCAGGTACAGGCTTTCGTAACAGAAACCCATATATCGTTAAACACCGCGTGAAAACAACGAAACGAGGAAAGCTGGATCTAAATAAGCAGCGTTCGACGTTCATAACGAACAATAACATGCAAGCACCGTAAGTTTCAATTGTTCGAGTTAAACGTATGCAGATAATATGCAAGAGGAACTGCATAACTGGGCCGGCATTTATGAATTTTAATCCTATACAGATTATTTTCTTTTTTTCTTCTCCCCTTTCGTTTCTGCGAACCTTCCAACGACGTTGGATCAATTTCCATCGGAACGAAATGCGTTCCTCGTACCCCAAGTATAATTCTGTGCTTAGCATACATTTCGTGTGTTAAAAAAAAGCGATCTTATACAGTGTTTATATGTTCGCAGCTAGTAACTTAACCCTTTGCACACGAATGGCGACATATTCAATTGATAAATTGAATAAATTGAAAATTCCGATAGGAATATTCTAAAATGTGAAATTTAAGTTTCATTCGTACCAAAATATAAAAAACTAAGGAAAGAAATGAAAATAAATAGATTCTTAAATATTTCTATCACTTTTCTTCCGACATAGTCCATTTGGTTTCTGGGAGCTTAGCTCGAAAGACAAATTAGACCCGATTACGTCGAAAAATACGTCGACTGCAAAGGGTTCTAGTTCCTTATAAAACGAGTGTTATAAGTTCTAGAGTTTCTTACATTTCTCCAACTAAAAGAAATATAAAGGATCGAACGACAAAGCAGCAATTTCAAAATATTATTTGATCGCGTTAGAAAGAAAATCAATCAAATCATACATTATTACAGAGTTAACAAATTTCAAAGGCAATTAACAGAAGTTTAATTAAAACGCGTTTCGAAGCGCGTTCCACTTTTTCTCCCTGTTTTATGCAGGTGCGATAACAAGCGGCGAGGGTAGTTTAGATGAAAATCGCGTATCGCGAATCGCGAGTAACATAATTTAAATTGCGGTCGGAATGAAAGCGACGAAACGGTGTTACAATGCGCTCGAACCCGAGTTTAAAGCTTAAACAGTATTGAAACCTTGATTGGCGGTCCCCGAGGCGCGATTACACCTGGCCACTATTTGTCTCGCTTGTAATTTTCTAGTTTCGCTTAGGGAAACCTCTGTCGAAGGTTTTTACCTATTCATCCAGTAAATAACTGGTTACATACTGGCTAAACAATCTCACGTTGCTGTTCGTTTTAACAAACAAGATTTCTCATCGGGCACCCTTTATAAATCGCTTAGGATTTCTGGTTCTCGTTTTTAACGTTGAACATGAAATAACATTTCTTATCGGCTTTTTGATAGTATATGGATAACGCTAGTAATTTATCACAACTCGTAATTTCCAGAAATCTAAAATCTTACAAAGTATAACGTAGCGTAATAACGGCAGTAATAATATCATTAATCCCTTAAAGCCTACTTACTTATCAAAATTGTTTTCTTTATTAAGTTTGATGAAAATATATAGTTTCCATTTGTATCGTTCAAGTATTAAATATGGCAGAAATGATGTGCTAAATAATGAAGGGAAATATTTCAAATTACAACCAAGAATTAGTAGAAACTGTTTCCAGTCAATTTTATCTTCAAATCTTGGGTGATCTCAACGGGTTAATATTACTATAAACACAGTACTATTGCAACCTCTGATCCTTACAAATTAATCATATTTCTGTCCAATATAAATAAATAAAGTTTCCACAAATTAAAGGTTAAAAACACTAATAATAATGCGTTTGTTAATTTCTCAATCAACAGGTATTCCTAACTCCCACGCAAAAGGTGGTACAATATCTGGGAATACCGTACGCACAGCCTCCCTTAGGCAAATTACGCTTCTCCAATCCTGTTACCGAACCCCTTCCATCATGGAGTGGCATACGAAATGCAACGCAATTCGCGGCGTCTTGTCAACAATTGACGAATCGATTGAAACTCCACGAGAAGAATTACAAGAAATTGTTGTCGCCCGATCAACCGGATCCTGGAGTCAGCGAGGACTGTCTCCACTTGAACATCTTCGTGCCTGATGGTAAGTCCTTGGAGCTTGATAATAATAATAATAATTATTATTATCCGTCGTTGTCGATAACAAACCTTGATGCAATCCTGGATTCTTTCCTTCGAGGAAAATATAACTGGTAGCAACACGCGAGCAACGATGATCACCGGTCCCCTTGTTTCTCTCCTTTCTTCTTGGCGATATGTCACCGAGACTGCACCCGATTCATATCTTGTTATGCATAAAGAAAAGTTTGTGAGCGGTTGTTTCTGTTTATTATTGAAACGGGTCGTGTAGAAAATTGAATAGCGCCTGGGCGAATTTTTTACTGATTTTTTTTTTTATACAAATTAAATAATTTGAATTTAAAATTGTACAGAATCAATTCCACTAGCGTATACCTATAATTTGACAAAATTTACACCTTAGTATTTACGTAACGCTATCTTACATCCCATAAGCTAACTCTATGATATTAAATTAGTAATTAAATTCGCCACCATTCCAAGTACTTTACCTGTAGAAAAAAAAAAAGAATACTTAGATGGCGACTGTATCCTTCGATTAATCGTAAGAAAATTACCCAACCCCGTAGTTATGTTTGAAATGCAAATTCGAGTGTGCGTCATAAAGAAAATGATTATTTTCTCCTTGATGGTGACCCGTCCACCAATTCGCCGTTCCAATTTCTCGATTGACAATGTAAATGGCGAGTCCTCTGCGTGCCGGTAAAACGTAAATCTCGTTCTATAAAGAACGTAGCGTTATTACGAGCATCATTTTCAGCTAATATCGAATATCTCGTGAGCTGTCCAGCTCGTAAATCGCGAAAATAAAGCTGAACTTTCGAAAGTCTTTCTTTCTTTCTTTCTTTCTTCAAAATCGATTCTCGAGATATCCGCAAGGAAAAGAGAACTTACCACTCCATTCTTTTTTTTATCTGAAAATTCATCGTTTTAAGTTCAAACCGTCCACGATGGGTTAAGAGCGAATTAAGGAGAAATGCAATTTCTTCAAATTCATAATGGGAACTGTATGACTATGGAAGAAAAGGAAAAACGGGTACGCGTGTCACGGTGACTCGTTTGAGAAACAGGGACGCGAAGTAGAGGTGGGGTAGAAAATAAGGAAAGGGGACACGTGAATCTGGAAATCGTGCCGATCCAACAAACCACCCTCGGTCAATATAGAAACAACAAGAGTAAGAGAGTAACTGGTGCGCAAGGTGGCACGCGATCTCTTTTAGGGTTGATTCGAGATGTTAAGATACCGATGAGGTCACGATACCACCCCTTTTCCTCTTTATTCCCTTCTTCTTTGCCTCAATTACGTTGGGATGATTTCAGAATCACGTCTGAATCACGTCTGGAATCGGAAATTTTCAATCAATCTTCCGAGAATATTAACCCTTTGCGGTCGAGGCATTTATCGATACGTACAGATCTAGTTCGCTTTTCCAGCGAAACTTCCGAAAATCAAACACACTATTTTAAAAGGAAAGAGTTGCAAATGCCAATGGATTTATTTATTTTTATTCCTTTCGTTAATTTCCTATATTTTAATAGAAATAAAGCTTAAATTTCACATTTCAAAATACTTTAGTAGATTAAATAGGTTGCCTCAGAGGCGCCACTCGAGTGCAAAGGGTTAACCCTCGAATTTGGGTCGAACGTATTTATTTGATCAACACAGTGAACGATAATAATCCTAATTATTAAGAATCCAGTCGATTAATTTTCAAATTTAATCTTTCAATTCGATATCCAGCATTATTAGCTTAAGCTTAATAGTTCTTTTCGTCGATTATTCGATTGGAAAAAATGTCGGGTGTCGGTCATCGGTGACTGACGTGGCGCTTAAAACTTAAACCTTTGAATCTTCTATTACAATCTCGATAATTTATCTATCATAAATTCAACGTTTCTATTACCTTCAGAACTATTTGTAACTAACCCCCCTAATCTCAGAATAAATAAGAAATTAAATACCTAAGAAATTCAGAAACAATATTTTCAAAAAATTAGTCGAACATTTCGAAAACTAAAGTGAATTATTTCAACAACCCATCGTACAAGAGTTGTTCAAATTGATATACCATAAGTGTCATAAGATTATGTCAAACTACCTTGTATGTTTCTAAATCTAGAATCTAGATCCATCCTGTCAATAAACCTGGGTCCACCTGTCCAATTTGAAGAATGATCAGAATCACAATTGGACACGGTGCTTGATTCTCGTGTCCTGTGATCTTGATAAAAGGTCTAATGAATCGTCGTGACAGGAACGGTCGGTATCTGGTGTAAGAAGAAGCTATTTTTGGCCGGTCTATATCGTTTCTTCTATCGCGTTATCGCGAAACGTCCCACCGTGCAATGGCCTGAATTTCTTCGCGACCTTGGCATGCTTGAAAGAAAAAAAGAAGAAAAAAAAAATTGACCAACACATATGCACGTGGTAAAGAAATTGAAGAAATTAATTATTCAAACGCTGGCTCTTGGTTTGATACGGTTCGTGCCTCAGGCTGGAAACGGGCCGGATTCATAAAAATTTCAACCTTTGACCGATAACCGTTTAGCAGAATCATACTTGAGCTGCGTGTAAATAAATTTTGGAGATTCATTTCTTTTTTTAATAGTTATAGTATTCGTAATTAATATGACATTTTTATGTTAGAATTCTTTAGTTTATCCGTATTTGTGCATTTTAATTTGATCAATTATTGGTGATTTTCTAAGGTAAACTATAAAATATATAAAAGGGATTATTCTCCATATATTATAACCCTTTGCGCTCGAGTGGCGACTCTGGGGCGCCATATGTAATTTGCTAGAATACTTGAAAATGTGAAATTAACGAAGGAAATAAAACTAAATAATCTTCGGAAATAGTGCTTTTGAATTTTGGAAACTTTACTGGAAGGATAATCTTGACTTAAATTACATCCAAATATGCTACGAGTGCAAAGGGATAAAATATTCTATAAAACTGAATGATCCGCTACTCAAATTTTCTCTAATTTTACAACAGATACATAGCTAGAATAATTTCTTATCCATTACCAACTTGAAAAATTCTATTTACACCCAAACATACTTCTTTTACCGAATATTTAGAATTATTTATGATTCGAATAATACCTTGCTAACTTCAAAACTTCCGTCCTTTGTTTCTACGACCATATCCCACGTATCTGGCTCGTGTCTTCTCAAGGTTTCGCTTTTCAGAAACGTTAAATAAACATGCTTCTCAAAAATAGCATTACCAACGATTCCACCGGAAACCACGAGCTCCGACGAACCGGTATCTGGCAGTAGAATCGAAAAAATGCACGGAAACATTATACGTGTAATCATCACTGTATTTATAGATGTCAATCACTTACCTTTATTGTTATAAAAAAGAAAAAAAGAACACAACAATGTTATTACCATGACTTAACGAAGAAAACTACTATTCACAAAACTATTTAAAATAGTATCACTATTATACTAATAATGCAAGATAACGAATTGGACTCTGAAACTTTTCATTGCTTCTTTGCTTCTTTATTTCTTTATATACCCTGGCTCGATCTTGCAAACTTCCTGTCATAGTTTTCTTCGTCGTCAAGTAATCAAACCGGATAAACACGTATCATTTCTGAAATAATAACGCAGATTTGAACAATATCCTTCGATGGATCGAAAATACCTAGAGATTCGTCCAGGACTCATCGTTGGCGAAGGATGACGGTATGCAAATTCTATCACGATCGATTCACCGGTTTGACCGGAAACAGGGATGCATACATGCGAGCACGCACGCCTTCCTCGCGATCTTTCAAATTCTTCAACGCCAACTCTCGCTTTGCTCGTTAATTCCTCGAATCATAATTATTACGGAATTATCTTTCTCAAAACTGTAAAAGAGAAGAACAAAAAACAGAACGATTAACACAAGCATTTTCATTCTTTAATGTAAGATCGTGATAAAAGATTCGAAGATTCAAGATACAAAAGTTCTTCTGTACTCTTATAAAAAAAAAAAACTGAACTATATTACAACGTAAATTTACAACAAGCTATAATTTTCAATACATGTTTGTGTAGGGAATAAACCGGACGAAGGATGGCCGGTCATGGTGTGGTTCCATGGGGGTGACTTCAATACCGGTACACCAGCGATATGGGACCCGTCTGTTTTCGTCAACAAACATAAAGTAGGTTGTTCGTTAATTTCACGCTCTCTCTCTCTCTCTCTCTCTCTCTCTCTCTCTTTCTTTGTTTACACTTTGAGTCGTTATGTATGAAATTTGACAAACAGGATGTGAATTCTATTTGTTTCTTTAACCCCTTGCACTCCGCTGTCCCTGCTGAGGGGATATATTTAATTTAACGGAGTATTTTGAAATACGGCATTTAAGTTTTATTTCGATTGGAAAGCAGACAATCGAGGAAAGGAATAAAAATAAATAGGTTTATCAGCGTTTGCAACTCTTTTGTTCCAAAACAGGGTGTTTGGTTTTTGGAAGGTTTGCTGGAAAAGTAGACTAGATTCGATCATATCCAAAAAAGGGTTAGATACGGTCGAATCTAGACCATTTTGACAGTGAAATTTCCAAAAACCAATGTACTGTTTTGGAAGAAAAGAGTTAGAAATATTTGTTAATCTATTTTTATTCCTTTCCTAAATTTTCTATATTCTAATGTAAATACACCTATACCTCGCTTTACGGCCTAGATACGTTCCGGAAAAGTTGGCCGTATAACTAATCAATTATTTTGATACAAACCCATACAAATTCTATTGTTTTTACTTCATAAACCATTTTTTTTTTGCCGTATAACGAAACATTGTGGGCCGTAAATCGAAAAAGTGCCATAATTAAAAAAGAGCGGCTTAAAATACTTAAAATACAGATTTTAAAATACTTTGGTAAATTAAATATGTCCCTTCAGTGGGGACAACCGAGTTGAAAGGATTAACAAATAAAGTCATATTACTCAAAATTAACGGTTGTAATATGGTTGTTAACCATTTGTCAAATTTTATAGTTAAACCTTTCACCCTGGCGGAAAGTATGATATTTTGAAATAGAAATTAAGGAAAGGAACATTGTATTCGAACAAATGTAGAGACTTTGAAACAAATATTTTTTGAAAACACGGAAAATTAAAAATATTATATTTTTAACATAATTATAATATTCTTTATACATTGATTTTTCGAGGGTCGTGCATATACGTTCTCCGGAGTGAAAGGATTGAAGACCCAATATGTTAAATTACAAACAATGTTACATCAAAGGATACATCTCGATAAGATCCTAAAATAAATTCTTTCCGCTGAAACTACTTACAAGAACGTCTTTTTCAAATGTATCAAAGCTAAAAAGTTGTCTGAATACCAACACTGGAGAACTATTGGCGATTGACGTTTCTGACCTTATCAACTATACACGTGTAACCCTGGTAAAGAATATTCGATCGCTAATCAATCGGTTCGAACCGTTGAAACTGGACAGAAAATCGAAGAGAATTAAGGTGTTGATTGCGTGCAACTCGCGTTCAAGATGAATTCAACCTTTGGTAATCGTAAGGTTCGTTCACGATGCATGTATGCCTCATGGTTATCGTTTCAAATGCTAATTCGAGACATTCGTGAGGAACAATCGTTGCGAAAAGATAATTATTAAAAAAAGATGACTGTCGCGACGAGGCTCGCTGTTACAAATTCGATCAAATAATCAAGAGAAAAATATGAAGAAATAGAAAAAGTGACGTCTATTAACGTAGTAGCAAACTAAGGCAATCGATCGATTAATCCACAACATTATTAACACTATGAATTTTAATATTTATCAGGAATATGCAAAAGTTTCCATCGTTTTTTTAAATAATTTTCTTTACACGGTAGTATATTATTATCAATTTGGTATTTTTTTTTTTTTTTTTTGGTGTAACCTACACGTCACATGGCGCCAAGATTAAAGAACGTCTAGTAATTCCAGTAGACGACAGAAATTTTTACATAAACCTAATAACAAAACACAAAAAAACGGAGTGAAGAAACAATAAAAATTCCGATTAATTAGCACTTAATACCCTTCATGCCATAGAGGTGATCAATGACCAAATTAAATTTAGCCGAATGATCAGAAAAGTGAAGACAGAGAAAAAGATTCTTAACACCACTAAAATTACTTCTAATACAAAATAGCAAATTGTACGTATCTTTATTTAAATTCAGATTATCGTGCGCCACACTAGGCGTGGCTAAATTATCTACTTTACCAGTCCGACGTGTTTCAAACGAGTTAATTCAAGAAACAATCGTACGTCGAATTGTTTTAACGATTCGTCGATGTAAATTTGTAACAATTAATATTTGTATGTATTTGTTCTTCTAACGCCTTGCACGTTACTCGACAGGGTTTACAAAAACAATGTTAAAAAACGACGCTCAAACTGCAATATATCAATTGTCATATACACGTAAAGGTTCATATTAATTTTAACGCTGTCGCACGAAAGGATTAATTACGAGATAACTGTTGGTTTAACATTCCACCATCTATGTTTGTTTCTTTCTTCGGGAACACTTGTACGTTTCTAAACTCGCGAACTCTTCCCTTCACGTTCCTACAGAGATTCGGAAAATTTCTAGACTTGTAATGCTTCGAAATTTTACTTGCAATTGTATTTTTACAGTAGGTATTTTTATATTTATTATCTGAAAATTTTCTTTGGCGAGTCTTTGCCGTTTCCCGATTGAAAATTGCCAAGGAGCGCGATAGTGCTTGTTTCATTCCGTGTCCAAAAATACCGAGCGACGCGATAACGCTTGGCTTATTCCGCGTCCAAGAATGCCAAGGATCGTTGTTCTGACATCAGTGTGTTTAAATCACCGCTTCACAGCTTGGAGCGCTCGCATTTTTGGATACAGTGTAGTGAAGCGCGATCGCGCTCCTTGTCACTCAAACGGTTAAATTATACAATAGTTGTTTTGTATCGATTTTCTAGCGACTATAGTCACTAATATAGTAATATACAACGATTCCACTATGATAAATGATAAACATTACAAGCCTATCAATTCCAAAACCATCATCCTCCACCACTACCCCGGACTTGCAACAACGGCGGCAGAAAAATATCAAACAAACTCTTGGTCGAGAACCATTCTAATCCCCGTTGAAGAAATTAACATATGAAACGGTTAATCGTCCTATCTCGCAACAACGCAACTCAGACTAAATCTAACGCACGATTAATGGTAACAACGATTCTTCATGCTCAGGTGATAGTGGTCACGGTGGCGTACCGTCTGAACATCCTCGGTTTCTTCACGACCACCGACGCCGAGGCTCCCGGCAACTACGGCATGTTCGACCAGATAGCTTCGTTGGACTGGATCCAGAAGAAGATCCAGTATTTCGGTGGTTCCTCGTCGAACGTGGTGATCTTCGGCCACAATTCCGGCGCCATCAGCGTGGGACTGCACCTGGTCAGTCCTCTGAGCAAAGGCAAGTTCTCCAAGGCCATCGCGATGAGCGGCAACGCGTTGACCTCCGTAGGCTCTCCTCAAACCGAGCTACCCGTCGTGGACATGATCGCCGAGAAGTTCGGCTGTTATCGGCGTCCAACGTCCGCGCTGATGGAGTGCCTTCGTCGGGTAGACGTGAACATCCTGGTCCGCGAGTCGTCCGACATCGAGACCTGGAGTCCTATCGTCGACTCGGAGACAAACAATTCTACCGATCCGTTTCTTCCCGCTCATCCCACGCTTTTGCTGGATAATTTGAATTCCGTGCCATTCTTAACCGGCTATACGAGCAACGAGCACGCGCTCACCTACATCGAGGCTCTGGACAAGGACAACGTCGATGGCAAGCTGACCTACGACAATTTCCAGACGATGATCACCGACGTATCCTCGGCGATGGTACAGGGCCCGGATGACAACAGTACGTGCGAGCTGAAGCCGGAAATCGTCGCTGAGGCGGTGTTGTTCTTCTATAAACCGCATCCACCCAGCAAAGACCAGGGTGTGCTGCGAGACAGATACCTGGACCTGCAAATCGACAAGACTATCGCGGCTGGATTGACTCTGCTCGCCGGTAAAGTGGCGAAAGAGAAGGTGGCGTTCGTGTACAGGTTCGATTACCGGCCGAAAACGCAGTCTATCGTCAAGGATTTACCAGAATGGGCCGGTGTACCGCATATGTTCGAGTTACCCTTCGTCTGGGGACTTCCTTTGATGGCCAACAGTCCTGTTCAATGGAATTTCGCTGACAAGAAGATGGCTGAGGTGGTGATGGCTATGTTGGCCGGCTTCGTGAAGACTGGTAATCCCTCGTTGAACAACGTCAAGTGGGAACCGTACACCGAGGACGAGCCTGGGATCCTGATCATCGACAAGAACATCGATATGGCTGATTCCAATGCCGTCGATTACAAGGCTCTTGCTTTCTGGAACGAGTACTATCCGATGATCCTGAAAGAGGCCACCGATAACTGTTGTAACGTCACCAGTGATGCCATCGAGTGTCGACGAGCTTCTTACGATGTTGTTGTTGGTAGTTTAGTTGCATTGATGGCGATGTTAGGATTCCTTGAACTGTAGTCGATGCTGAATGGTTGTTCTTGTTTGGTGACTGGTTAAGAGAGACATTTTCGTAGACGTCCTTTCGATGTTGATTACATTCCGATCACCGCAGTAGGCTAGCCACGTGTACAGACTACGAATGATTGTTTTTCTTATTTGTAAGTCATTGGTCGTGTCGTTAGCAGGCTTCGTAATTCGGTCTCGCCGTAATTTAAAATCGTGCACCAGAGTGGATCACTTTTCGACAACACACGCGTGATGGTACAAAAGAGGTTTAAACTTAAAACGTGTCGATGCACCAGCATCGTTCACGGCATATTCTACATGCGAAGAAGAGGAAATTAAAATTTTGAAAACAATTGGAACGGTCGAACGGACAACGAACGCTGTAAAGTTCACGAAATTTTTAATTAAACGAGAAAAATCAATTTCAATTTCAATTACAATTTAAGCTTGCATCGTTCGTCATCGTTCGAATCGAATCGGCAAAAAGGAGAAAAAGTCGGGCTACTAAGGTGCGAGTAAGTATCAAAGGAGGAGAACCAAAGCCTGGGCTTGTTTTTTTTATCTTTCTTCATTTTTTTTTCTTTTTTCTTAACATTCACTGAGAGATTTTTTATTATTTGCTTTAATACGGAGAGATATAGAAAAAACATATATTGTTCGAGAAACAAACGGTTGATATAACTTATGAATATTTTGATGCTTCGATAATAATTAATAATAATAATAATAGTAATTAATAATCATTCGTGTGTGTACGTGTATCCGTGTACGTGTGACTGTGTGGGTGTGTATGCGTGTTCGTGTGAATGTGGTATGCGTGTACCGTCTATGTATAATTATTATATTATATATAAGAGAGAGGTGCGCGGCGGGCAATGCATGGGGGCTGGTGGCCTGCGCACGCGCACATCCAAACATTATTTTCTTTTTTGCTTATTTTTTCTTCTTCTTCTTTTTTTCTTTTCATCCTTTTCTCCTAATACATATACACATATATATAAATATACATATGTATATATATATTTATATACTATTATTAATTAATCATATTTTTTTTTCTTCTTCTTCCTCCTTGTTTCTACCACCTTCTTCCGCTTCTGTTTCCCCTTTTAATGCAAAACTCCTACTACAATGATAACTGACAGCCACGGGGTCTCTCGTTAACACTAAAAACTCCTCCTCTCCGTTATCGTCTTCGAACTTCATCCTCTTTGTGCGCCTATATTTGCGCGTGCACACGAGCCACCCCGGGACCAACCTATTTACAACATTATTAGCGTTTCTTTTTATCTCTTCCTTCCCTCGCTGTTTCGATCCCCCTTTTCCATCCCCTGCTCTCTCCCTTATCTTCTCCGTGGCTCTCTCACACGTCCCTGAATCTTTTCTTCGTGCGTCCATCTTCTTCCTCACCTTCTCCGGTGTTTCTACGATCTTGTGCACTTTTGCGACCACTGTGTTTTTGCCTTTGTTTTACTTGCGATCCCTCTCTCCCTACAGCCCCATCATCCTTGTCACTAGTAGGTTTGCTCCGTGTTTCGCTTTCAATCCCCTGTCCTCCACTGGTGTATCCGGATTTGTTGCTTTCTTATATATATTTATATATTCCTTCCTTTTTGTTTTTATTTTTTTTTTGTGTGTGTGTTCCTTTTCTTTTTTCTTGTTTTGTTATTCTTCTTCACGCAGGAGAGCACGGGCTTCTGCCGGATCTAACTTACAGAAGTAGGCACATCGATTTCTTTTTCTGCTTCATCTTCTTCTCGGGCGACTTTTTGTTGATTTGTCGCACCAGGTCGTAAAAGATCTGCAATCGGAGATTCCATGGTTAGCGAAGTTATTGGATACATAATTGACGGAAGGGAGAAGAGGAGATTTTAATAGATACTTGTTTCACGGTACTTAAACCATTCGTTCCATTCTATTTATGCGTACCTAAACCACTGATTCTTAACCGGTGTTCCACGAGATTTTTGCAAAATATATTAAATATATTTAACCCTTAGCCGTCTACCACATGTTTTTGCCACATAACCACCTGCCACCCGTCCAGGAGACGTCAGCACTTTCTTACCCTCATTAATAAAATCCAGTACAGTGAGAGGTTATCTAAAATCTTTACAAGTATTTTGTGGATTTGAATTCTTTATTTACATAAAATCAACATTCGAAAATTAACATTTACCTCTATAACGACCATGTACGTTTCATCAACTTCTTATTTTCGGAAAAAACATATTTGGAAAATTGTTTGGTGTCTGTGAGACGCGTGGTAGGTGGTTAAAGGTTACTAATATATTTTCTAAAATATATTTATTTCTACGCGGGATGGTTTTGTTTGTTTTTTGGATCATTAATTTTGGCGTTCCACGATTTTTTGGGGAATTTGCGTTCCGCAGAAATGGAATTTTTGTATACACTTTGGGAGAAAAGAATGAAAATATGGTAGAAGAATGCAAAATCTTTACATCTCCGCAACGCTTTGTAATTAACAGATAACCGTGAAACGATGAGTTTTAGCTGTGATAGTAAGAAGGGATTACACTTTCCGCGAGTACTCTTTGCAAAAAAAAAAACAGAACGAAATGTGTGAACGCGTAGCTGAATGAAATCAAAATCCTCTACCAAAGTTGATCGATGGACGTGAATAAAAATTTATTTAAAATACCCGGCTGTACGTTCAATTGTACCTGTCCCTATAAAAACACGTTTGATTGCACTTCAACGAACCGTCTGTGTTAACTGAAACTCTCTGATGTTTCGTACAAAAACCGCGCACAACGTGCATAAAAAAGAAAAAAAGAAAAGAAAAAAAAAATGTTTCAATTATGAGAGTGAATTGTAATGGCCCGCCAACGAAATAACAAAAGTAATCAAACGCGGAAGCGAGAGGATGAATTCTCCGGAGAGGAGAAGTTATTCAGAACTGGCTGAAGTGGAATCTTTAGAAACGTCTCGTCAGAGAGACAGCCTTCCACGGGAAAACGAAGGGAAACACACTCGTGGGGAACAACAATCATCCTCAGTCGCCGAATATTCGTCTTCCGAAAGCTTGTTCAGGGACTAAACAATCACAGAAGACAAAAAGAAAACATTAATTTTCGATAATTACAGAAAGAATGATTGAACAACACCTACTTTGGGATCTTGCATAGATTCTACAATTAGCATAGAATTATTAATTCTCAGTATCATTTTTACGATTATGGTAATTTTGTTAATCCTCCGCGGTAGAATTCGAACAATTCAGAAAGAAAATAAATGAAATGGGCACGAATTTAGTTGCCGATTTAGATAGTCACCAAGACCGTTCACGGTTTAATTACAATTTGTCGATTTTACCGGGTAGATTATGAAATCTATCGGCATACAGGGTGTTACAGTTTTTTCCTGCCAAATTTGATCAACATATTCTCCAAGCCATAATAAGCTCTTAAATGCTTCGCTAAAAAAGTGATAAATAAAAATTTATGCCCGTATGTATAATGATATGGATATCTGTCGTCGCCGTGTACAATTTCGCTAGATTGTGGATTTAACCCCTTGTACTACAATAACGTGTCACACTCGTGACGCACCTTACAGTTCAGATGTGACTTCTGTCGTTCAAACTTTGATCACGATTGAATATTAAGTTTAATTGTGATTACAATTTACACAGTTAATATTTGCCAATTTTCTTGATTTGTTTCACCGCTGAAGTAAGAAATATTTATCTCTACTGACGCACCTGTCGGGAAAATGATATTATATGACTTATTTTTGTCTTATTTTTTCTTGTAGAATATGCTGGTAAAGTTTGGCTGGGAAAAACTGGGACACCCTGTATATTACTACAAATAATCTACTAGTTACTTAATGTAAATAACAGATGTGTAATGGTTTATGTTTCATGTCATGTTATTCAATTATGTACGATTAGCTTTGGCCAATTATCTTCTACCATTTCTCTGAAAGCTACACAACACGATATTTTTGTTTTCGACACTGCCAGACAAATCGTTGTGTGCAGATAGGGAAAGAAACTTTTGGAACAACCTAATACTGGGGGAGATACAGATTGAAATTCCATTAAATATATGCCTTTTAAAATATCAGGATGATGGAAATGAATGCTTTAGGGTGAGAACGATCCTCCGAGTGGTTTTATTTTTCTTGCACGGAAAAAGAGAGATTTATGGATCGCGAACGGTGACTTAACGAGTTGCAAATTGCTTGGCTGAGTGGTACAGTTATAATAATGTTGAGGGTCGAGAATCGTGTGTATAGATGTGCGAGTCGTACTCCCACACTTGGCAATTACATTCCCACATTGAATCGTAACGGTCTTCAACTCCCACGCGTCGTATTAATTAAACAACAACAACAACGGTGTCTTTCGATAGCTACTGTTATTTTGTAACGATCCTTTTTCTCTTCTTTAACTTCAGGGTCGAACGAACGTTTTGTTTGCATTGAATCGGTGCTTGGGAATCGATACGTTGATTATTAAATTTAGATTGAAAAGAGTAGATAAAATGGCAGCAGTTTTTTTTTTTTTTTTTTGTAAGGACGTAGATTGGTTTACATTAGTTCAATTAGTTGATATTGTGACCACTTCATTTTCTGACCTATTTCAATTCAACTGTACACACATTCTCACACGATTTTCATTGAAATCTACACTTCACGCTAAATACTTACATCGTAAACATTAATTTTGGCTTTGGCAGAGGTCTCCATGAAGGCGCAATTAAATTGCCGGGCAAGATTGACGCCCTGGTCTTTGCCCACTACCCTTTCGTCCTCCAGGTCGCACTTGTTACCAACGAGGACCATCGGCACGTCATCTGTGTCCTTTACCCGAAGGATCTGTTCCCTGAGGTCCTGCAGGTCGTTGAACGTCGACTGTGCCGTTATCGAGTATACTAATACGAATCCTTGTCCGTTCTTCATGTAAAGGTCCCTCATGGCTGTGAATTGTTCCTGCGGAAAGGAATCTTCTCTTAATTTATCGCCTCCACTCTTCTACACCTATCTAATTACCTAACCTGGAGAATTCTTACATAAAAAACAACAAAATCGAAACTTTCTAGAAATTATATCTTTGTCTTTAATTCGATTCTACTATTCCTGTGAAGATCGAAATTTCTAAGTAATTGATCCTTGAATTGAATACAAAAAGTTATTTGGGAAATGATCAAAATTGTTATAATAATTTTTAAATCTATCTAATTAATCAGTGGAGTAAAAATAAAAGATGAAAAAGAAGGGGGGGAGGGGGATTAGGGAAAGAAAGAAACTCACCGTTCCGGCTGTGTCTAGGATTTCTAACATACATTGTTGACCGTCGACCTCGACCTGTTTGCGGTAGCTGTCCTCGATCGTTGGATCGTACTTCTCCACGAAGATACCCTGCACGAACTGGACAGTGAGGGCGGACTTGCCTACACCTCCACTGCCCAACACCACTATTTTATATTCACGCATTTCCTTGCCCTAATTCTCTGTGCGCCTAGTGGTCACAGCCCAGGGGTCACCGAATCCGCCACGTTTTGCTCTTCTTTGCTTTCAGTTAGAACCAACCTGAACAAACAACGTACAACCGTCAAATCCTTACTCTTCCTTTTTATAACATGCATAGATGATCAAGTTTCTATTCATTTTTCAAAGTGGAATAATTGAATTCTTCCTATTCGTCAAATATCAAAATTTGACAAGTCTAGGGAACTTGGAAAGTTGAGAAAACTTGGAAAATCTAGGGTATTCGAAAAACTTAGGAAACTTGGGAAAGCCCTGGATGCTTGGGAAATCTGGGAAATTTGGAAAGGTGAGAATATTTAGAAAATCTAGGGAACTTGGAAAGCTGAGAAAACTTGGAAAATCTAGGGAATTCGAAACACTTAGGAAACTTGGGAAACTCTGGGTGCTTGGAAAATGTAGAAAAATTGGAAAATCGAGGAAATTTAGAAAAGTAAAGAAACTTATAAAATCTAGGGAACTTGGCAAAAATTTATCCGACGCGTGAGAACTTTAATTAATTAACTTTCGATTTATGAAGTTACAATTCAAAAATTACCAATTTCTAAAGGGAGCAATAGTATAAAATATTCAATCCATCAAAATTCAATCGTACGTTTTATAATTGTAAGTAGGTATAATCATATCAGAAAAATAGATTTTTTTTTCTTTTTTTTCTTCTTATTTTTTAGCTATGGGATTACAGAATTTCATTTATGACGAACGATGTGCGGAGGAATAGAAGAGATTCGAGGATCTAGCGCAGTTTTTCCACTTTCCATTGTCTTCGCTTCGAAAAACTTTTCCCCCGAACCTTTGTTTGTAAATGAAGGATGGCCCGGCCGGAGGGGGAGGGTTCACCCACATTTTCAGGTCACCACGGAACAATATAACGCCGCATTTCCGGTTCTCTGGTTTGCCACATTCGCGATAATACTTATTTCAAATCACGTCGGATTAATTCCATTCTTCGTTCAATTAATTACAACAGTCAACAATTGTTGCTCCCCCCCCCCCCCCCCCCAGTTTTCAATTACACTTCTCCTCGCAAACTTGCCTTCTATTCTGTTTCCATACATTTATTTACCATACCATTTCCGACAGTCGAACGAATTCCTTAAAAAATACACAGAAATTTTACAAAATAAATTTCACTGGTTTTTATTCACCGAGAGAGACGGTTTCAACCTGTTTTTCTTCGGAAAACAACGAAAAGGAATTTTCGATCCTTTCCTTTTTCAGTCACGAAATATAAAAAATACAGATTACCAAACTCGTCCGGTCTACAAATAAACAATGAAAAATTCAAGGAAAAAATACGACCCAAAAAGATCTCGAAATAAAAGAAAAAGATATATGTAATTTGAAAAGAAGATAAACTGAAAGGAAAACAAAGGATTAAGAAGAGCAAGAATAATATCGGTTTAAGAGCGGCAACGACAGAACGATAGGTTAGGGTGCAAGTTGGAGAGAGATGGATAGAGATTGGTCACGAGTAGAGGAACGTAGTGGAAAACGAAAGGGCCACGCGGATTGGCGAACGATGCCATCATGGCGACGAGACGCGACCAATCAGAGGCCGTGAATTTCTTTCTACCAATCTGTCATTGATTTTACGTTTATGAATGGGACTCGGTTTACGCGATCGTGTCTCTTTTAAGATACTACGAGACACGACGCGGAAGAGATTCTCGACTTAAAGAGAATCTTACGTTACCTTTGATCGCCACCAATTCCTTTCAACGAATAATCCGTCGAATTCATGCAATTCTTTCCCTTAACCGACTAATAATAATTATATCTCATATAACTATAAATTATTGAATTATTTGAACTTTGCCGATTCAATACCTTACACGACCAACAGAAATGTAAAATTCTATAAACTCCAAACAAGCTTAGAGTGTCATAGAATTCTTGATGTTGCAAATTAGAAAACACGTTCATGGTTCTGGCAGATGGGGACGATAAACATTGTGATAATTATTAAGGTAATTATAAGTTCAGATCGTGGTTTTCCCGATAACAGTCGTAATATATGTACTTGTTCCATTTCGATTATTAAAACTCTCTATAATTAACTTCAGAATCATTTTGTAAACCAAGGTTGTATGCAGTGTATGAAAATTCGAATATTATTATATCTGGAGTACCAAGGCTGAATCGAAAGTGTTCAAACTTTCTGTTACCTCGAGTTATTTTTATTAATTTTGCCATCGACTAGCTGTCAAAGTATAATTTTTCGCAAAATTTAATAATATTGTTACTATAACATCGTTAATATTAATCAACGAATCAAAGTACAATTCTTAACAAAATTTAACAAATTTAATAGAAAATTCCGAAAGATATTATCACGCTTAATATTAATTACTACTAATCCCAATTATTACGTTTAATACGAGCGAATGTTAATAAAAATCCGAATTATTCGCAAAAGGTGCACGCGAGTTAATATGTATTTTAACGCGTTCTTTTCAACTAACGAGCGATATTTAGCCGGGCAAACGAGTCGAGAGGCACAAAAATGCAACGTGTTTAGAGCCGAAGCTCGACCCCCTCCGAAAACACCGCTGCCCTGAAGAGGGATTTAAGCGTTTTCCAGCGGGGTTTGAGGCTGGAGTGTTAGAATTGCTGCTCCCATCCCGGAAGGAAGACGCTCTACGAGTTCAACGATTCTATTTGCACTCACCAACACACGAACTCGAATCAACCAGGATGGAAGGGTGAGGACAAGAATCGACCGGGAAACCAGGGACCCATTCGGATAATTTAATATTCGATCACGGTTCGTGCCGGATGGAATATTATTTTGAATCGGTTCACACCGAACGATCGATCCTTTCGACGTTTTCATTTACAAAAGACATTCCGTTTGATCAACTCGCTCGACAAATTACATGATTTTGATTTTAACACTTGGCCGACCGATCGGGGAGATCTCCCATGTTGACCTTAGCAACGCTTTTCTGTTTTTCATTTATTTATCTATGTACATAGTTGCCTTGATCTGGAGTTGTTCGCTTGATCTCAAGATTAAATAATTTTCAAACTTCTTTGATTTCAAGTACTGAATATCAGTCCGCGTCACTTACGAAACATGCGTGGTGGACAGCGTAGTTTGGTGGAAACCGTACAGTTCGCTGCGGCCCGTGTGGTCGGCCAAGTGTTAATAACGAAAAATTAAAGTAATGTTAAAAGTATTCGAAGTTTGTTGTTTTTATTTGTTTTATTTTATTAATCTTCAAATTTAAATTTATTTCTTAATTATTCAACTTTTCTTTTATTCGATTATATACTGATAAGTCGTGAATAAATACTTGTACTAAAATCAACGGGGCATTCGATGGCCACAAGTATTGCATAGCAAAGGGTTATCGCGATTAATTCCAACAATTAATTCGAAACTTTAGGATGAAGAGCGACAAGCCCGGGAAACCACGTTGAAAGCTCGTAACCAACGAACGGAATGTCCAGCTTCTACGGATTCTTGATCAAAGCGATTTTATGCATGCAGGTCAAGAATTTCATGACTGTATACTTGATAGCTCGCGGACTGCAATTAACCCTGTTTCGTCTGGCGTTAATATACAGGAATCGGAGACATAAAGCTTGTCGAAAGATCTACCAGTCTGTGATGCTGCTTCGTCATAAAATCCTTCGATGACCGCCTCTCGCTTATGGATCATTCGAGCTTGCCAACTATAAACATTCTGCTTCCATAATCCCCCCCTCCTTTTAAGTATTTTAATGCATCTTGTAATTGAATTTTAAGGATATCTATCGAACTTTATTAAGATTTCTCCTCCTGATTACAAATATTGACTCATAATTGAACTGTTTTTACGGTTTTGTAATTATACTCGTACAACGTATAAAATGCAAAGGTGCTTACTCACGAATCTGAGATAACCTCGAATCGATTCCATCAAAATTCCATTTGATGAAATTTCGAATAAATTTGCAGAGTGAACTTTGATTGAATTCTCCTGGACCAGAGGTGAGGAACCTTTTTACCATTAGAGGCCACATTTAACCCTTCGACTGTGAAAGGCGTATATATACGCTCGACAAATTGCAAGACTTCAAACAGAAATTCACTTAGCATCGACTACAATTTTTGTTTCTTCGATTTTACTTTTTTTTACGAAAACCATTTTTCATGACTTTTTGCCGGAGCACGCCGCAGTTAAAGGGTTAAATTAGACAGTAATAAAGGAGGTCATATAATTAAATATTAATTAATACAATAGCTAGCTTTTATGCTCCCTAGATCCTCCCTAGCCTCCCTCAACACTGAACACCAAACGGTGGAAACTTCCACCCCCTAACTATCCCTTAACCGAAAGAACCCCATATTACAACCAAGTGCACCCTAAAACACTGATAAATAAATTCCGATCCAAAATCTTCGATTCATCGAATTCGAATCCTATTCACGAAAGAAAAAACGTCGTACCAGAAAGCAAGAAACTTAATTCAGAAAGTAAAAAATCAACGACGACAGTTGATTTCTGGAGCTAATTGAATCGACACCGTTGTCGTGGTATCAGCAACAAGTCGACGGGATTTTAAAGGTGTCGATCGAACCCGTTGGCCAGCGTCCAAAAAACTGTTTACCACCGACTAGAAAAAAACATATCGATATCCGCATACGTCCGCAGAGGGAGAGAGAAAGAGAGAGGAGGGTACAGGTTCGAGCGGTGACCCAGTTATCACGGCCATCCGCAACTCGATGCAACCCCCTTCTTCCTTCTTCATGGCCGAATTTCTATCCACGACAATTAAAACGTCTCTGTCGACGTTTCTAGGCTTTTGTACGCCCTGGAGAATCTTTTTCTTTTTTTTAAACGAGCCTCAAAGATGTCCAATACCCACGCCTACTCGCCCCTTTTGAAACGAGCATCGAAACGTTCGAAAAGTCAATCACGATTGAAATCGATCCAATTGAAGCATTTTTTTTTAGTATCATTCAAAAAGTCAATCGTGAAAATTGTACTTTGAATAAAGTTTGTTTCCCGGGCCAAACGTTGACCCGATTGCTAGGATAAAGTAAGAAGAAATCTTTTGGCAACGTTCTCGGTTGCCAACGGATTTTGTTGGATAATTTTTCAAGGATTCGTTCCCGCGTGATTTTCTTCCTCGGAAAGAATTTGAAGATAATGAAATGTCATCGTACAAGATGAGCTATTGTTCGACGAGACGGAGAGAACTCGCGTGCCTGTGCATTTAAAGGGCGCAATTGTCTCGAGCGGACATCTTAACACTGATGCGTTTAATTAAACGCGATGAAGGTTGATCAGGGTTCATCAGAGGCGGGTGACGAAGTGATCGCTCGAAGTGTGTCGAATCGCGAGCCATCCACTTCCGGATAATACCGTACGGATACGAGATGATGAAAGGCGAAGGGAAATAGAATTTTCTTCTAAATTATCCAGAAAAAAAGATGATAACTCGTAAATGAGGTAAAACTGAGTCATCGTACTGAATTGTATTGTAATTTAATCATTACTGTACTGTTTGATCTGACTTTTCAACTATGGGCCACTTTTTTGTCGTTTCGAAGAAATTATCGATGAAAAATAATCCATTTTTACGTTTAAGTTCTGTGTTATATTTTCCTTAGGCATAGTTGAATGTACATTGGCGTAACAAAGCGGCTATGGTACGAGACTTCAAATCTAGCAACTAGGTCTAGTTGCTTTTCTTTTTCTTTTTTTTTACTTTTTTCTTGTAACTAGTTTATTTGGTCGCTAATTTGAAAACAGAAAAGATAAACTAGTTAGAAGAAAAAAAGTATATAGAATAAAGTTGATCTCCGAGAGATTTGAAGGCTCGTACCATAGCCACTTTGCTACGCCAATGTACATTCAACCATGTCTAAGGAAAATATAATACATAACTGAAACGTAAAAATGAATTATTAATTTCTTCGAAACGACTAAAAGGTGGCCCATGGTTAAGAAGTCAGATTACACAGATCAAACAGTACAAAAAAGAACAAAGTTGTAACTTGCAACCTTGGGTTACAATATTAAATGGTATTAGTTTGCAATACCGAGTAACCATGAGTAGCCATCTTTATTAAATACCATACCGAATCCCAATCCTGAGTCATTGTATCAAATTCCAACATTAAGTTACCACGTTGAATCACAATAGTGTGTCATAGCATTAGTTTCCAATATCAAGTTACCAAGTTGAATCATTACATCGAGTCTAGACATTAAATCATTAACATTGAGTTACTAGATCAAATTAGCCGAGTTCGATTAACGATTAACGATTAACCCTTTCGAGATAAGAAACCCCTTAGAAAGAAATTTTCAAATAAAAATAAAGTATAAAAATACCTACTTGCAAATAACGAGTGTTTAGCGGTAGAAATGAGCGTGACAAAAGAATGAAATATTATCATAATAAAAATACACTCAAAGTAGACGTGTCCGCCTACGTATACGTTGAGTGCTCGTTAAATATGCTAGGATATTTTTCGCAATAATATCCGCTGACGAAACAAGACCGTAGAGCCGCAATTTTAACTCGATCGAGAGTATCGGCCAGCACTCGAAGCCTCATCGGATTTTCGATGCTCATAATTGCCGAACCAACGGCCCGTTAATTGGTTTCGCGAATAATAAGAAGAAAAAGGCGGCCGTTAATTGCGCGGTCAACTACTGTTGTTTTTTTTTTTCTTTCATCCTTCTACCTCTCTCCTAAAATAATAAAAAAACCTGAGTAAAAACACTACGATATCGTGACACACATTTCGCGGAGAACATTCATAGCGCTAATTACACAATCATGATTTTTCAAGCTTTCTCTTTGTTGCATTAACGTGGCTTAAATCAGGTACAGAATTGTTTTGCTTTATAGAAAATTAATTTGACGAGAAATTTGTATTATGTGCAGGTAATTATGAAGGTGGTGTGTATATCAAGATTATATAAATATTGAACTGTTCACTCGTTCCGTAGATTCAGGCAATGTAATGCAAAATAAATGACAAACACAATAATTTCAGAAATTTTACTTACAACCACTTTTATAATCACCGGTTTATACAAATTCCGTTGCGATCATTTCTAACCCCTTGCCGTATCATTATTTCGGTAGATGCGTTGGACACGGATCAATATTTATTGTTACAATATTAAATCAAACCAGGAAAATTGAAATGTACGTATACAATTTACCGTTAACGATATAGTTTGTTATCTCTCAGTTATAATAGTAGGAAATACCATCTCAAATCCAATGGTACTGACAATACGAGTCAAATTTGTAACATTTCAGTTGCAAAGTGAGTCACGAGTGAAACTCGTCAAATTACAGCAAGGGGTTAAACAGATCATTTAAATTATTGTTTTTGGAAAAAATACGAGGCACTGGAACCAAAGGAAATTATTCTGCTCGTCAAATATTATTTTCACGACAGATATTTTTATGTCCAATTGCCGTATAAAAATTACCTTTGAATAAAGTGAGACAAAATGATTGCTGAACCGGTGATGCAATCAGAGGTTCGTGATCGATGTTGGAATATCGACAAATGATCGAAGAGATCATTGGCAAAAGCGTGGAACGATTAAAAATGAAAAGAAGACGGATAGGAAGGAAGAAGGAAAGGGGGAGGAAAGGCGGGTTTAAGAAGGGGAAAGAATGGCGGCGAGAAGCTCGAGGTAAAAGCGGGTTGGACTGATGTCTATTGTGCGAAACTGTGTCACAGGGACTCGCCGTGTTCGCCGAGCTAAGAGCAAAGTGAAGAGACCTCTCTCGCCGTCCATTTTTCATCTACGAATGATTTCTGCGTCGCCTCTTGTATCGTTCTGCAAGAGATACTTGTGCCCGACGGAAACGAGATCCTCCGTCTCCACCCGAAGGAATCTATCCTTCCGGTTTCCAAGTATCGAGCTTCGAATGCCATTCATCCAACGATTTCGTGCAAGTGGTTTCTTGAGGGCCACGATGGAAATTTGGAAATTTGGATATTTGAATCATAACAGAAGTTGGATTTGAATTTTAAGTAATTCGAAAATTC
The DNA here is from genome assembly GCA_943735885.1 of Stelis phaeoptera. Classification (NCBI taxonomy): domain Eukaryota; kingdom Metazoa; phylum Arthropoda; class Insecta; order Hymenoptera; family Megachilidae; genus Stelis; species Stelis phaeoptera. The sequence continues at coordinate 12,776,928 of OX030932.1, read as the reverse complement.
GAATATTTTGCGTTATTGTATGCCCGAAACACACCGCCGGAAGTGATCTACCCTTCCAAACTGACATATTCGAATTTCAGATCCAAATCGGTCGAATATAAAAATTTTCACAATTCCCGTTGCTACTTGCGGTGTCGTTCGATGAATTTTATTTACAATTGTCTAATTTACCCAGGTATTACTCGTTACGTGGCTACTACAATAATTCCTTCGATTCTCGGAACAAAGTTGTTGTAACTTATTAGGAAGAGATGACACACGAAATGTGTGTCATTCGATGTGTATTAAAAGCAGCATGACGCACTATGCACGTCACCGAATACTTATGCAAAACAGCCAGTTACACGCCCGGTATTGGAAATAGGCGGTGAAAAAAAAAAAATAAAACTTGATTTAAATTTTTAAATAGAAATCTAGCTTTATCGAAGCACCAGGAAGGATACGTCTTTACTACTCGGCTGAGAGTGCTTTTAGAATTGTAAGGTCAGTGATGAAAAATTCGTCACGTAACCACAGACCCAATCAATCCTTCTCTTTGTCTAAATAAAAAGGGACACGGGCTGTACCCTCTTGACTTGTGCCTTGAACATTGACACGAAACACGCATAGAGATGATTTTTCTTACAAGAAAAACTTTCTCTTCTTGAGAGAAAAACCAACACCCGGTGTGTCGTTCAATATTTATCTAAAATATATTTCTCACCTACCAAATCGTATTCGATAAAAATAACAAAAATTTAAAAATAGAAGAAAGTACACTTTTCGATTCTCCAATGAACGCGTAACATTCTTAATCAGTCTTCACGTTCGTTTAACAGGTGTAAACGACTGTAACGAGTGGCAGATAGACAAGGTGAGCAAGGTTCCACCATCCCCGTTGTGTAAAAGGATACGGGAACGTAGCGAAAAGCCGATAGTTCTGCTTCGTTAGGGATTCGAGTACGCTCCGCGAGCAGAAAACGAAACGTACGAACTCGAATTAATTCTGTTTAGCAGGGAAGAGGGTTGCAGTGCAGCCAATTGCGTCTTCGAGTGTACCTGAACCGTGTTCCGCCTTGTTCTATCGTTTGCAATTAACACGGGGACAATCGTGAAAGATGAGGTTTGTCGTGACAACGTGTCGTGAATTCGTTCCGTTTCACGACCACCAGGAACAAGAATAATTTCATGGTAAACAACGAGACCGTATTGTAAATTTTACCATTAATAAATCGAATGGAAAAACTTACCGCGAAGAAATCCAGAAAAATGCAATCGATGAATCGCAATAGGAATTAATTCGAGTCGAGCCGTTTCGCTCAACCTTGCAACCCCTTCTTCTTCTTCTTCTTCTTTTTTTTTCCGTTAATTCACGCAACGCCACTTCTCTGGAACGAGAACAATAGAAACGTGTCAAGACACTTTTGCCCGTTAAAAGCCTCTCTGGCTCGAAAACGGCCAACAAAAGGGAAACGATACACAGAAATTACGTTAACCGCTTGATCGTCTTAACGCTTTGACGGTCGTCCATTCAATGAAATCTATGACTCTTGCAATTTTGTGCCACTTTTTTTTTTATGTATGAAAAAAGGGAAATGGGGTTGTAGGGGAAAAATATCCCATCGCTCGTCTAAATACCGATTTAATATTCATTTCGATATTAATTATACGAAGGGCTAGGTAAATTATCGCGTCAAGATATAAATGCTAATAACTTTTAAGTATAAGACGAGTGATGATGTTTGCTTCACTAACATCGCCATTACCCTAGGGAAATCTAGTATGACCGACAGTGTATTAGAAGAAAATTATCAAAAAGCAATTAAATATAAAAATATATGTCATAAATTATGTACTTCGGAAGCACAGAATTATTTTATTTGCGTTTGTGTATTAAATTGAATAATTAATTGTAAATCCTTAGAATCCTACGAAGATTGTATAACGTGTACGATAGAAAGTGATTCTAGTTTTTTATTAAATGAATTACTTAATAAGGATAAGACGATTTTTTTTATCTTATCAGAACAACGGAAAGGTAGAAGATGAGCTTCTACCCTTCTTACTTTAATCGTTCGAGCAGAAACTAAGAGAATCGGATGGCCAGGTAGATTGGCGCAATAATCTCGTAGAGATTTTCTTAGGAAAACGGTACTTGAAATCAACATAACTTCTCCAAGGTATTTCCTGGAATTGTTATTTATATTCCCGGAAAAATCTACTTCCATCAGATTCCACATCCTCGTTTGTGATAATATATTAATGTTATTGTTTGAAATAACCTAGGCTTCGGAATATTTGGAATTCTAACGTTTTTACCTAGACAATTAAGGCATTAGAATAGTTGGAATTGTACGAGTTACCCAGGTAACTTAGGTTTTAGGATACTTGGAATTCTAGGATTTATCTAGGTATACTGAGATTTAGAGTATTTGGAATTCTAGGATTTGCTAAAGAATCCTAAGCTTTGGAATGTTAGGAATTTCGCTGTTTATGTAGGTAACCTGGGATTTGGAATATTAGGAATTTTGCTATTTATCTAGGTAACCTGGGATTTGGAATATTAGGAATTTCGCTGTTTATCTAGGTACACTGGGATTTAGAGTATTTAGAATTCTAGGATTTGCTAAGGAATCCTAGGCTTTGGAATGTTCGGAGTTCCACCATTTATCCAGGTAACCTAGGCTTTAGACTATTTGGAATTCCATTGTTTACTTAAGTAACGTGGAGTCTGGAATACTGGAGATTGTACTATTTACCTAAATAATCTAGGATTTGGAACATTAGTAATTCTACCATTTACCTAAAAAGGCTTCAGAATATTTAGAATTCTAGAATTTACCTAGGTGACCTAGGCTTTAGAATACTCAGAATTCCTCCCTTTACCAAGGTAACTTAGGCTTTAAAGTATTTTATAAATTCGATTTCTGTATCATTAATAATTACGAATAATATCGTAATATTGAAATTCAAGGTTGACGAGACTGTAAACCGATAAACGTACGATAAGAATTGTAAAATCCGTCGTGATACTCATTCGATGGTGTGCACGATCGAAGCTAACAACAGTAATTACGGCAGAAAGTTTCTTCTGTCAGTGCAGTTTTACCGGAACGTTGTTCAAGGATTACCGCGTATCTCAGGAACACGTTATTCACCGTAACACGAAGCGACGTCAGGAGTAAGCTGATTCTCTTGTCGCTTAATCATTACTGAATAAGCTGCAGATTCCTTGCACGGTCGCTTGTATTTCACCTTAGTGTTATACCGTGAAAATACACTTGGAGAATACCTCTGACATTCCATTTAACACGTTCAATACCATTCGAACCAGAAGACACATTTTAAACAAAATTGAAAATTGATATCCTTTATCATTTTAATTAATAAATAATATTGTATTATTTCAAGATTCTTTAGTTCATGTTCTTTCTTTTTAAGTATTCGATTACGTTGAATTTTTGGCGTTGATCATTGATGACCCTAGTGATAGTGAACGGGTTAAATTATCCAGGTCACCGACGTATATCCTCCCCGAACTCTTTCGCTTAGTTCACATTAGCGGAGTAAATGGTAGATTATACTGGCGCAAGTAACTTCTATCTGGGTATCCTACTGTCCTATTTTTTTTTATATTATAGCTTTAATATCGTAATAATCGTCTGATCAATGGTTTTACTCGATTTCCACGTATTACCGTGGTAATCTATGGTTTAGGGTATTTAGAATCCTGGGATTTACTTAGGTAACCTAGGCTTTTGAATATTTGGAATTCTAGGTTGTGCCAGGTTAACCTAGAATCTAGGTTGTAGAATATTTGGAATACTTGGAATTTTAGGATTTGCCAAGTTAACGTAGGACCTAGGTTCTGAAATATATGTAATATTTGACCTAGGGCCCCGGGTGCTGAGATATCTGCAATATTAGGAATTTTGAAATTTGTCAAGTTAACCTAGGACCTAGGTTCTAGAATATTTATTTGTAATACTTGGAATTTTGGGATTTGCCAAGTTAACGTAGGACCTAGGTTCTAAAATATCTGCAATATTTGGAATTCTAGGATTTGTCAAGTTAGCTTAGGTTCTAGAATATTTAGAATATTTGGAATTTTAGGATTTGCCAAGTTTACCTAGGATCTAGGTTCTAGAATATTTGTAATACTTGGAATTTTGGGATTTGCCAAGTTAACGTAGCACCTAGATTCTAAAATACCTACAATATTCGGAATTCTAGGATTTACTAAAGTAACCTAGGCTTTGAAATATTTGGAACTCTACTTATTACCGGGGTAACCTCGGTTTCAGAATATTTACAATTCTAAGATTTGCCAAGGCAACCTAACACCCAGATTTCAAACTACTTGAAATATTAAAAATTCGAAGAGCTACCAAGAGCTACCAATCGATATAATCTAACTAGCTTTTAAAACACCCTTTACTTTACCCAAACCTTGCTACTTCATCCAACCACTAATCTAAAATAAGTATTGGGCGGTTCTTTTTTTTTTTCTTCTTTTAATGTTTTTCGTAATTTCAATCTCAATCGAGTAAAAGAGACACCACGATGTAATCCAACGTTCTATGGTCGCTTCGGTGGAAGACCGGTTACTATTATTGACTTTTTCGTCTTGCTGGTAATTAAGAACGCTGTCACCGGGTCCATTAAAGCATTACGAGCCGCTTCAACGATGTTTAAGGGGCAAGTTTCAGCTTGGATCGCAGCCTCGAAAGCTCCCGAAGACTTTTAACAATCACGACAGGACCCCGTGTCTCGGCCCATTCAGCCACGTTACAATGGATTATCAAAGAGGGGGTTAAAAAGGGGGAGCGAAGCTCACGACTACGGAAAAATTCTCAAACGAGATATTAATTAAGCCCCTGATTTTGTTGACTTACGTCGTACAATGAACTTATTACGAGAAGCTGTGACGCTACGTTTTCATTTGTTTATTTCCCCTTACAAATAGTATGCTTCCCTTCTGTTATCTTTTTCTTTAACTCTTATTCGCGTTGAAATTCAAAGGCATTGTTCGTATTAAAAATACAACGAATTACAATGGAAACAAAAAGGAGAATCTGATGATACATTAATCTGTTGTTTGAAACTCGGGGGATATGAATTACGGATAATCAAAACTGTTATATGAAATTAATTGAATTTTATTGATCAGTTATTCAACGTTCACGGTAATCAAATTAATTACATTTTTACCAATACAATTTTCGTTATAGGAAAAACAAAAAATACTGTATTTCGATTGCAGTGTTTTCCTGATAATTAATAGCGGCAAATGTGTATTGATACAGTGGCTATTTTAAGGTTTCCCTCGTACATTTCACGCGGGTATTTTGAGAATACACGAATTAGATCGTATCGGATGTGTCCGCGTAAAATACACACGTTCGCGATTACGCTCTCAGGACGAAGATTTCTCTAATATTCGTTATCCTCGCGTTAAAAGAATCCACGGTGCTCGAAACGTTAGGAAGAGTAAAATAGTTTTACCGTGGGTGGATATAAAAAACATCTGTTACAAAATACGTTTTCAAATCGACCCACGATTCGCGTAGAAACGCGTGCGCTCAGTTTTATTTCGAGTCCGAGACCGTCATCGTTGTCTTTCTAAACTATGTAGCATTTGCATCGAACGAGAATTCGTGCTTTTATTTGAACAATAAAAAAATAAAAAAAAAAATATCTATTCCTTTATACTTCCTCAATAAAACTTTATATTTTATAAAAATGAAACGAACTGGATTTTTGTTTTGTTTTGTTGGATTCGTGTATCAATTTTCATGAAAAATTCAACGAAATATTCTAACACATAATGTAACACGATACGAGCATCCTTCATATAAAAAGATTGCAGGGAAAACAGAGTTGTCCAATACTATTTTGATCCACACCATATTGTCTTGCCAAAAATATCTATAAATGATGATGGTTCTAGAAATATCAATGATTCGTAATTCTGAACACGATTTAAAAAAAAAAAATTTTTTAATTTAATGTATCTCGATCGATGGATCCGAGGAATAATAAAAATTATAAGCTACCCAAGGACCTGTAAAAGATTTGTAAAAGAAAAAGGAAAGTAATAGTGAAATGAAATAGGAAATAGAATTTTTCTTCTCTTCGGGAGAGTTTTTTAAAGAACACGTTAATCGTCGATGAACGTTCATTGCGGCTACTTGAATAAGAAGGCATTCAAGCATTAATTGATCGGACCTGATTGCAGAGGAAGTGAGTCGCCTCCGTAAGGCCAGGCCTCGCGCATCTAGGGCACACGCATTACACGTCCCTGTCGATGTGAACGATGATTTGAAAGCGCGTCCAACCACGTATCTTACAGGCTTTATCAAAAAAGAACGTGCGCGATGATAATTACGGCTTTAAAACGCATCGAAAAGTCCTCTGACGTTTTGCGATCTGAGATATGATTTTCGAGATATGCAGCGATTCAAAATTAGAGATTCGATGCAGGCCACGATAGGCTTTCCTAGGGAAAATGGCGATGTTTTTATCACTAGGCATGGTAATCAATCTAGTAGATCGTCGATTACTGAATTAATAAATTACTAGTTTAGTAGTTATTAGTAATTATTAGTTGGTGATCCGATAATTGAGTAATTTTGTAATTTTGTAACTTTGAAACATTGTAAGTTCCGTAATATCACTAGGCATGGTAATCAATCTAGTAGATCGTCGATTACTGAATTAATAAATTACTAATGTTGTAGTTACTAATAACTATTAGTTGGTAATCCGATAATTTAGTAACTTTGTAACTTTATAAGTTTGTAATTCCGTAATATCACTAGGCATGGTAATCAATCTAGTGGATCGTCGATTACTGAATTAATAAATTACTAGTTTAGTAGTTATTAGTAATTATTAGTTGATGATCCGATAATTTAGTAATTTTGTAACTTTGTAACATTGCAAGTTTGTAAGTTCCGTAATATCACTAGGCATGGTAATCAATCTAGCAGAACGTCGGTTATGAAATTAATAAAATTACTAGTTTAGTAGTAATTAATAATTATTAATTGGTGATTCGATAATTTAGTAATTTTGTAACTTTATAAGTTTGTAATTCGGTAATATCACTAGGCATGGTAATCAATCTAGTAGATCGTCGATTACTGAATTAATAAATTACTAGTTTAGTAGTTATTAGTAATTATTAGTTGATGATCCGATAATTTAGTAATTTTGTAACTTTGTAACATTGCAAGTTTGTAAGTTCCGTAATATCACTAGGCATGGTAATCAATCTAGCAGAACGTCGGTTATGAAATTAATAAAATTACTAGTTTAGTAGTAATTAATAATTATTAATTGGTGATTCGATAATTTAGTAATTTTGGAACTTAATAAGTTTGTAATTCCGTAATATAGTAACACTATAATCCCGTAATATTATAATCTTGCAACTTCGTAACGTTAACCATGTAACTTTATAGTTTTGTAAAATCACAAAAACACTTAATATTTTATTTTGATATGAAAAATGTATGTACGATGTACACATTCAATGGCGTGCGACACTTTTGAAACAGCCTGTGTACTTTTTGATTTTGTTTCCTCTTCCCGCCGAACACGTTCGCACCTGGCTAATTAACACAAGAGAATAATTATCGAAGCGATCGAAACGACTGCACTGTAATTTCCTTGAAAATATTATTCGACATTTTTACGATGCACCTTCGGAGATTTCCTTTTGATTTTATGCTGCAATAAAATATAGGCTATCTCGGTTAATTAAAATCTAATAAATAGGTGATGGCGTTCTTGTGATAACTCAAGGCTAACCCGTTGGTTTATATCGACCGAAAAAAAAAAGGGAAAAAAAAACGAGAAGAAAGTAATTTCTAGGGAATATAATTTCTTTATAGGATCACACATGCGTGGATCATCCGCTGATCCGTCAAATACCGAAAGTGTTTATCATACTTTCATGAAATGTAATTTCTTTGAAATAAAGGCAATTAATTCGACGAAATTATACCAGATTTTTCCAACAGCTTTAAGAATCTTTGTCGGAATAAACGAGAGACGATAAAGCTTTCAAGAATGAAAGATACAGTGTCTATCAAACGTGTTTCCGCATAATTTAAAGCATTATTAGGCAAATGGAGATTCCTTTGGGTGGATTCATATCTTAAGGTGTCGTTCACTGTCTCTCGGGATACGAGTACTATTTACATAATGGATTTAAACCATTTCATCTGATAAAATGCTGACACCGACGTTTATGGGACATCCAATCTGTTACCTTATTTTTAGGAAACTCTGTTTTGCTTACGTTCTTCTGTTCGATTAATTCCACGAACGAATTTGATGGATTTCGTTTTAGAATTTCGCTAAATATTATGTGCTTTCATTAATTCGATCGGTAGCCATGATTGGTGGCCATGGTGGTCACTGATGAACGATATCAGAAATTTAATTTGGCTAAATAATTAATACTTTGATGACTGGTGTCAGGTGTCACGTATTTAATTTTATGCATAATTGATATTTGATTATGTTCATTAGTTTCAACTGCTAATTCTAATATTTGTGAATTATGATACAATTCGAAAATTCGGAGTTTCATGTATTAATTAGTTATTAATTAGATTTATTTTTTTGTTACCTATATTTACTAAATTATAATTACTAATTTCAATGTAAAAGCTGACAATTCTCGTTACTGATTGTTTAATAATTCGATCTTTACTTATATTTGCAATATAGTAAATTAGTAAATAACTGATACAGTAAATTATAAAGTGGTAATTGTTGTAACGCCCGGTAATCTTCTTTTCGATATAAATTGTAAATGAATAAAAAATTACAACGCTGACCCCATAAAATGTTATCACAGATGAATGACAGCAAAGATTTTCATTTCCTCCAAGTTTTTCAAGTCCCGACAGCGTATCAACGAGTACAATAATTTATTAACGTCTAATTAACACCGCAACGTAATTGTTCATCCGCCAACGGGCCAGAATAATCTTAATTATAAATTCCGAGTGTACATGCGTTCTGTTCTATGTTCACCAACGTGGAAAATGAAACGATACGAAATTAATGAATCAACGATTCGAACGAGGATTTCAACCCGGTGATAATCATCATTTTTTTCTTTCTTTTTAATCCTTTGATAAAATTACTTTTGTGATCCAAAAATGAAAGGAAGAGAAAAGATGAAAGAAAAATTTGCTACCCTTTGATCGGTGAAGTGGAAACTGGAGAACATTTTCTTTGATGAAAAGAAATATTCATAATGTAAATAATGAACAGTTATTAGTTATATTATTAAAATCTACTTTGTGTGTTAATTGAGACTGGTATTTAAGATACGGAAGATGGAACAGATTCAACGTGATATAAATAATTTTCTTGCCGATAAAAGAAATCAATAATTAAGCACGAATAATAAATTCAGATTGTAAATTTTATAATGATAATTTAATCGAAAGCGATATCGATTGTTTCTTTGATTTTTATTTTCTTTTTTTTTATGTAGATACGTATGCGATATTCGATGCACGTGTTATCGAAGAGATCGATCAGAGGTGACATGTTCGAAGTTCGATTAGAGGCATGTTTAACCCCTAATAATTTCTAATTCAGCCAATCAAGCCAACTGCACCGTATTGGATCTAACATCTACACGAGCAAACGCCTTCGACACGTTTCTCCTATCTGATTTATTACATCAAAACTTGTTGATTTATTCCACATATCCGATAGTTTATTAATTTTTATTAAAATGAAGGAGACAGAAATAGTGTGTACCAATTTTAATGACAGTGGCTAGCTTTTATTTCATTTCTAGGTATTAAGACAAGTATGATTGATTAATCGAATATGTAATATAACAAATTACCAAATTAATAAATTAGTAGATATAGTAAGTTACTGAGTTACTAGATTACTAAATTACCGTATTTGTAAATTGTTATTTAGCAAATTACTAAATTACCAAATTACTAAGTACCCAAATCACGAAACTCCCAAATTACCAAATTAATAAATTAGTAGATATAGTAAGTTACCGAGTTACTGGATTAGTAAATAAACGAATTACTAAATTACCATATTTGTAAATTGATAAATTAGCAAATTACTAAATTACCAAAGTATCAAATTATCAAATTACCAAATCACTATACTCCCAAATTATTGAATTGCCAAATGACTAAATTCCCAAGTTAATAAACCTAACAAAAAAATATCAATGAAAAGTTAAAATTTATTGAAATTCCAAAGATTTATTATATTAATATTTCCAGATTGTACTTGTCTTTTACTGTTCCTAAAAAGGGGGAAAAAAGGTTGGAAAGCTACAAAAGTCGACGGATTCTCGAAAGTATTTTGTATCTTCCTAGGTGTTTGAAAGAAAAGCAACAGTGTCCTCGTATCGCAGCGTTTCCATTTCGTAACAAATGAGGTATAACGTAACAGGTATCTCGGCACGAAGTCCAATATTTTGTTACATAAAACGCCATTTACACCACGTCCGCGCGATAACAACGCGAAAATTCTTTAAATGACCATTTTGTAATAATTCCTTTCGTTCGAATCCACCAGAAAATACTGAGAGAAAATTAAACCTAAATTTTCTTTACACTACATAATCATAAAATTTTAATCACCAAATATAAGAAAATAATACTATTATCATTCAACCATCGAATACAATTATTATTAAAACTATTTAGAATATAAATCGATTTCGTTTGTTTTTCTTCGAATATTTCTAACATTCCACTAAAGTATCGCAAATATTTAAATAAAATACCTCGTAGCTACACCTTTTGACAGAAAATAAAATTCTAACATCGTCTGCTATTTAAATAATTCATATCATTTAATAAAACATTATAAACACGTAAATAGCTCAACTTATAAGTGGAATATTAAAAGATTTCTGGAATTCTTTGATTTTTTAACGTGAAATTATCGCACCGTTTAATTAATCATAGAATATAAAGGACAATTATTTATGTAATAAATATCGATTTTCACGAGTGATTCTGTGTAATTAATATAAAAGAAAAGCAAGAGACAGACGAAGAAGATCGAAACGAGATAATTAGATTAATGAAACGCGAGGTTGGTCGCATGATTGCTTTACGTCGATAGCTTCTGTGATACAAAATCGATAGGAACCGCTACTAACCGCATTAAGCTTTGCATTATCAAAATTACCGTACCTATACTTCGCTTAATATTGTCATAGTTATAACGAACAAGCATCGTGGATGATATACTGGGTGTCGGGAAGTCTGTTGATTTATCTGCGACACCGTGAAACGAACCGAAGGAATCCTCTGGTTAGGACTAACAATAAGTTTCGGAAATAAGGCTCGTTAGGGACACGAAACCCGGCAATTCTCCAAACGATCGATCATTAATCAAAGAAAATTGCACCCTTTCTTAGGAAATCTACACGAAACTGTAACCATTAGATTCCTGAACCATTATGTAAAATTTTAAAAGGTTTCCGAAATGATACTATATCGGCTATTAACCGATCGATGCTCGAAAAAGTAAACGAATCACTCGAAAAGTATTTCCAAATTAGCAACTGTCGATGGTCCCAATTAATAATCAAATTGGTCTGAAAATAATTTCCGTATCGACCATAAAATAAACGAATCATTCGAGATGAATTCCCAACATATCAATTACCAACGATACGCAAAAAGAATTTCCCATAAACCAAGCTAATGGTCTCGACAGAATTTACTTACCGAAAAATCAAACTTACAATAAAAAAAAATGCCCAAATTTCTCATCAACAACCAAATTCCCAATGAACAATCAAACCGACTTAAAAATAATTCTCAAACAAATCATTAACCCATTGGTTACATCAGAAAGTAAGAAAATCTCCCAACAAAAATGGAACAGAAAGAAGTTCAACCTCCGAGGAGATCAATCGAAGAACCGAAGGGTTATCGCGAACCGAGTTCAGGATGGAAAAACATGAAAAAGAGAGGGAGAAAAGCTAATGATATCGTGTCAGAGGTTTGTTGGAAGCAGCAACGATGCGTTACAACGACGGTCAAGCTAAGAAAATTGCAGGAGCTTACGTGCGTTCAGCTACAGTGTCATTGCGTGACGCGAAATGAGTCACGGGGTTCGTGAACCTTTACGGCGGGTAATAGGGTTCTTCTGCACACCCTTCACTCGAATCAAACTCATCCTTCGACTTTCGTGTCGTACCGCATTTATATGTACGCGCAGTTACTTGGACGTTATTCGCCTTGAAACGATTCCTCTCCTCCGACAAACATCCGTTCGCTGTTCCGGCCAACTTCCTTTTTTTTTTTTTTTTTTTTTTTCGACGTGTTTCGCAAGTTCCTCTCCGTCGATGATCGCCAACATATCGTAACGGCTTAGGAAGCTTCTTATATTATCGAGTTACTTTTCACTCGTGATTTCTCGTTTGTTCCAAACGACTTTTAAATATCTTTCGAATTTTCGATATTCAACGGTGTATAATCACCCAACGCCTGACGCTCGGTATGTACCGACGATGACTATAATCAGCCGTGAATTTTCACATTCACAGAGTGTATCTGTTATTTACGTTACTAGACGTTAAAAGATACGTTCTCTCGACAGTCTTCGTTGGAAATGCCGCGTACCGAGGCAGCGTTACTACGAACCGATCCACCCTAACGAAAATGTTAAAAATTTCATTTCTCGATTAAATAATTTCCGATTTTTCGCAATTGAGGCGTTGGATGGAAGAAGGGCACATACGCCGAAATGCCGTTTCGAGATAATCGACTTCAAAGTTTTCATAATTGAATAATTTAATAAGTATCAATGCTTTTAAGTCAAATTTTTGTAAGAATGTAGTTACATGTCTTTAAAATATAATAAGCATACAAGTCGAAACGATTTAAACGATTTACGTAAAAAGGGCACATAAGCCTATGTGCCCCTCTTCCATCCAACGCCTCAATTATATCCATCGTTGATACACGTTGAACAGAATTTTAGTCGGACAAGGTGAGTGAATTTTGCCGGACACCGCAAACCCGCAGCTTCAAACGGATAAATACTGATTCCATATACGATTCTTTGGTCGCGTTCACCGGCGACTATCGATTTGTCGTGGCTATGAAATCTGATATCGTATTATGCGACGATTCCGTCGGATATTGTCGATGTTTGTTGCTGCTGGTACTTGCGATAATGGTAATAGCGGCAACGGTGGAATAACGACGATGACCATGACAATAACAATGTCAGTCAGTGACGGTGGTAATAATAGTAGGGATAACGATAGTGTTATCAGTTAGCAGTAACGGTAACCATGGCGTTGTCAAGAACTATATTGAAAACAATGGTTGGCGACAGTAGCAAATAGCAACAGTTCTGACGACAATGATTAACACGTTGACTGCCGCGTCGCCCATATTCGGGTGACACTTGAATTTCCATAGAAATTTGTCACTTGCATTATTAATATCCTTTCAATTAATTAATTAAAAATCGTCGTGTTATGTAGTCCAAATTCTGAATAATAGAAATTAGGAAAAATTGTAAGAATAATAGGTAAAATTTGGGAGAAATAAATGTCAAGGTGTTAATAACAATGACAAGGTCTATAGTAAATTACAGTAGACAATAGTTATAATACTTTAGTGATAGTAATAGTAATACCAATGACAAATGGCAATAACAATAACAATAGCAGTGGCTATCTCAGTGACAAAATCAATGGCAATCGTACTTAAAAAAAAAAAAAATCATTAACGGTAAGTACGAGGAAACAAACAAGAATCGCATTAAGGAGACCGGTACAAATACGAGGGATTGTAAATAATAGATAGCAGATAGTAAATTCAGATCCAATAGTACGTGTAGTAACGTAGCCGAGCAACGAATGAATGAACGAGTAAACCTTCAAATACCGTAGTAATGAATCCACAAGAAAGATTCATACATTATAATCTAAAACAACGGCGATTTCTATCGAAACAAATCATTATTGCGACAAATTCAATTTCACTTTGATGATTTTTGTGTTGAGAACAACATTTTGTATTGAGAATTGAGAAGTATATTTTTATTTATTGTGGTGATAGAAGAGGGCTAGAACAAAACACCTGAAATTTCTCTGTAACGTCGTTTCGATCTATAATTACACGGTGTAATTGGAGGATCTTTGCGGAATTTTTTTTATAACCAAACTATGTCTTATCGTGTTGTTTCCTGTTCAAGAACACGTTGAGAAGATCGTGAGTCGTCGTAAGGCTATCGAGAGACCCGGTGATTAAAGAATATTTTCAAATTGCAAGAAATACCTATAGTATAGTTCCACCTGTTTTCGAACAATCACATTGTTTGTAACAAACGTTAGCAATACGTCATTTAATACAAATCACCAAAAATCTTAATAAAATTATACCAACCTCCTATTCTATTGGACGCTGATAGATTACAGGTATTTTCAAATAATTAAACAGAATGTCCCATCTAGCTTGGAATTCACGGTAATTCGATGAGATTTTTATCGATCGGCGAAAGTAAAATCTAGGAAAAATCTGTAAAACGTGGCCGAACGTTGTACAATGTCGAACGAATTGCAGGGGGCCATTTTAAACTGGTCACGAATCGGAAACGTGGATATATCGGTTCGTGCCAGTTCCTGGGATATATTTCAAAGTGCGATACATCGTCGCTTACCGCTAAAAGGGTTGATACCAGATGTAACCCGCGTTATGCTTCCCCCGTAATCGATAGTTTCGTAAACTAGGCTGGGCTAACCTATTCGATTATGCCGGTACCCGAATTCAACGCGATAATCCGTGGACTCTGTTTCCCCAAAGATCGGTCAAAATTCGAAATTCAACCCAGGGTCGAAATGAAGATGCCAGAAAAGTGAGAAAAAATGTTGATTAAAAAGGCTGTACTAACATATGAAATTATAAATAGAGGGCACTCATAAAATTTGGGGGTTTGAAGCTGCAGCCTGATTTTAAATACCACGAATCTCATTTAAATAGAATACAATTTTCATTGTATCCCTAATTTCGAACACCCTCGCGTTAATTTCAATACTCAGAACAAAATGCCTTACGTTGTAATTATAATAATTAAATTATCGAAACAGAATTCCTCGTTATGATTAATTTGACATTACGACGCTTGTTCGTTCGAATGTATCAATTTCTTTTATAGCTCTAATACAAATATTCTTTTTCTTTATCGGAGTGAAACGTGCGACACGAAGGAGGACAATCCTGTGGATGATAAAAGAATCAAATATAGAAAAATATGGTCGGTGAAGAACGCGGATATGACGCGATACACTTTCGTTACGTCATTGCTCACACCGTGAACGTTACAAATGATTGCATTAGAATCGTGAGTCACTGTTGCCTCGCGAAGTGAACGTAATAGTAGCCACCAGTTTCGAACTGGGTCTACTTTGTTTCCTACCGAAAATTTCGGCTCACCTTCCAACTAATCTCGAATCGTTCGTTCACACTCCGCTTACAGAACTTAATACCAATAATCCCTGATACAATTTTATAGTGTTCTCGTAATTATTAGTTTCACGATACCTCCTCCAAGATACTATAATAAATTTATATTAAAATTAATTAACTATTGGATAGCAATGATTTAAACTTAATTCTAGGCTTTCTTTTATTTTCTAACAATAAACCTTAAAATATTTCGATACTTTATTTGAAAATCTAAACCCCTAATTTTAGTTTAACCCCCACGGATCTAAGATAAGAAAATATTCATTTTATATTAATTATGATTCCAATTTTTCATAAAACTAAAATCTTCGTGGAAAAAAAAATGAGTTTCGATAGGTGGGTGACCAAAATTTATTGGCAAAAATCGTCCAGGGTAAAAGTATCGTCGACGATATTTATAGAGTGTAAGGTCGATATTTATCTGGATCAGTGAACAACCGTGATAAAATCATCCCCGTGGCTTTTTATTTCACGATACGTCGTCGTCGTTCTTCATTACGAAACGATTATGCGAACGTGAAACTCGTCGAAAGTCGAACACGCTTATTGTCCTTTGGATAAAAATTGCTGACCAAGCGAGAAACAAAAAATGAACTGCTGAAAACGCATGTTCGGATTAAGGATTACTTTCTTTCTTCACTCGGTACCTTTTTTCTACCAAGTTAAATGAAGAATTGGTTAAAAATTGATTTTTAAAATTTCATAAGAAATTTAACCCCCTGGGCAAGTTTTCAAATTTCTGAGAATACAATACTCCGAAATTTCGAATTTCCTAGAAATTTAATATTCCTAAATTCCTAGAAGTATTGTATAACATTCCTGAGTTTTCAAATTACTAAATATCTAATATTTCTAAGCTGCCAAATTCCTAAACATCTAATATTCCTAAGTTTCTAAATTCCTGAAAATATAATATCTCAAAGTTTCCTTAGTTTATAAATTTTGAAAAACATACTTCCACTCACAACGAAACAATTATTTTTCCTTTATATTCCAGCCGAGTTAATCAAAATGAATTAATCGAATGAACCAATATTCCGTTGCTCTCGTGTAGTCGAAAAAAAGAAGTACCAGCACATCATTTTCTGTTGCAACGAAACTGTTTGAAACAAATTTTCACCTCTGCAACATTAAAAAGAAAGAAATATTTTATACACACGTATATATATATATATATATATAGATCTTTTATCCAACACTGTTTTCCTCTGATCCAATTACACGATTCAAGTAAAATCCATCTACTTTTCAAATAAAATTTCAATTACCGACAAAAATGTTTCTTTTTAATCAATTTTTGTAACAAAATATACCTGCCTTCGTTTTTTTTTTCTTCATTAAAACACACGGTTAACAGAAAACTTTTTTAATCAATTTTAATTATGAACAAGCGAAATTTGTATTTTTATTATCCATCGTGGGTAAAGTGAACTTTTGTTCGATAAAATGTTTCATTTCAACGATAAATCAATCGCTGATATGAAAAACAGTTCGACGAATTTTATTAACTTCACAGGAAGAGGAACAAATAAATAAAACGAAATAAAAAAAAAGAGAACATTTTATCGGGCGCGTGGTTCGGTTTAAATTATAACATGAATAAAGATGACGCTTCGAACGAATATCGGTATCGTTTTTTTTTTTATCCTACTCTCTCTTTCTTTGTCGTGTCGATAAAAAAGCGAATTCCGATCCGGACGCGAACTAAGTTTCAAAGTGTTGGAAATTTTACGCATATTTTCAGACGTGACGCAACGTTCAGATATGAGATAACGAGAACCGTTGGTCAGGATGAGAAAGAAATATTTTTTTTCGTCGACGAATTTTACAAAAATCTGGTATCTTCGCTAGGGGAAATTGGCAATCTAGGGAGGAGACTACACCGCTCAATCCTTAACAGTTGCGAATTATTACTTTGAAATATTATATTTTTGAAATTTAAAAATTTGAAAATATTATATTCTTAGTAACTTAGAATATTAGGATATTGTATTTGTGGAAATTTGGAAGTCTGAAAATATTATATTTCCTAGGAATTTTGGGAAATTATGAAATATTATAATTATTAGCTTAGAAATATATTTCTGGGATGACACAAATTAGAAATTTTTGGAGATTACGGAATATTAGATTTATAGGAAATTCGAAACTTAACAATATTATACTTTCGAAATTCAGAACCATCGAAATATACTTTTGAAATTAAAAAATTTTGAAATATCACATTTTTAGTAGCTCAGAATATTAGGAAATTTGGAAGCTTAGAAATATTATATTCCTGAGAAATTACAAGTTGGAAATTTTAAGGAATTATGAAATATTATATTATTAGCTTAGAAATATATTTCTGGGATGGTACAAATTAGAAATCTCTGGAGATTACGGAATATTAGATTTATAGGAAATTCGAAACTTAACAATATTATACTTTCGAAATTCAGAACCATCGAAATATACTTTTGAAATTAAAAAATTTTGAAATATCACATTTTTAGTAGCTCAGAATATTAGGAAATTTGGAAGCTTAGAAATATTATATTCCTGAGAAATTACAAGTTGGAAATTTTAAGGAATTATGAAATATTATATTATTAGCTTAGAAATATATTTCTGGGATGACACAAATTAGAAATTTTTGGAGATTACGGAATATTAGATTTATAGGAAATTCGAAACTTAACAATATTATACTTTCGAAATTCAGAACCATCGAAATATACTTTTGAAATTAAAAAATTTTGAAATATCACATTTTTAGTAGCTCAGAATATTAGGAAATTTGGAAGCTTAGAAATATTATATTCCTGAGAAATTACAAGTTGGAAATTTTAAGGAATTATGAAATATTATATTATTAGCTTAGAAATATATTTCTGGGATGGTACAAATTAGAAATTTCTGGAGATTACGGAATATTAGATTTATAGGAAATTCGAAACTTAACAATATTATATTTTCGAAATTCAGAACCATCGAAATATACTTTTGAAATAATTTTCGCGTATCGTTTGTTTTCAAAACAGACCGGTGTGTCGAATTTGGGAAAAAGACGAGGGCTGAAAATAAAATGCGTTAAATTAGCCACGCGGCAGCTTTTCAAACTCGTTATCTTCTTCGTTTCTGATAACTTGTCACCTTCACCATTCCCGTTTACACTGTTCCCTTCCCGCAACCACCATTATTCCACGATTTCGTACCATTAATAATTTTCCAAACATTAAATTCAATTCGTACACGGATCGATCTTTAACGTTCATAAATTACCTGACGGTGTTTTTATTGCTCGGATAATGATTTTAACGAGCGGTTAACAATTAAACTCGTTAACAAATTCAAATACGGTTTACGCGAACATCGATTAATCAAACCGAATCGAAACGTCGCCACGCGAATCGATTACTAGCGACATCTCTAAAACGCAATTAACCCTACGCCTATATAATTTTCTTAACAATAACAAGCATCGTAACTAAATTATTCATTGTTACAACGTTAAAATGCATAAAAATAATAAAAACGAAACTGTTATATTACCTGTATATTTTTATTTTTAATGATTCACGATCGTCGCGAACAAACTAACCTCTTAGATTCATGTATGACACAATTTGAATTGTAAAATGCGTGTCACGAGTGTGACTCGATCATTACAAAGACAACGGATTGATATTTCGTTAATCAAAACGCTCGATTACTCGTAAATCGTTCGACAAGACACGAAATCACTGTGCAAATCATGAGAACATCATGAAAACAAATTTCACGGGTCACGTGACAGCGCGGCTGCATTCTTTGCCGCACCGATTCAACGAAACCAATAATTAGCCACGCTTCTGGCTCTGTCGGCGATCCGTGTCAACAATAACTCGGAACGGTAGAGGTTATCTACGCGGATCAAACGAGTGTAATCCCGACGAAAATTGTACCAGGTTGAATGGATAAACTCGAGGTGAAACAATAGAAAGACGACGGAGAAGAATATTCTCACGGCACGCGCGCGACACATTGTTTTCGTTCGTTCGGTGAAATTCATTGGAACGGATCACACACGAGTTCTCGACACCGAGTCGATATTCAATCGGAGAATATGTTGAACGGATTCGCGAACGAAGTGTGACGTAGTTTTAATAAACACGAGAAACAAATATTCGAGACATCAGGCAACGTCGTTGCACGTTGCCGGGTTTCTTTCTTCTCGAGTCACTTCCTGCGCCGCCAAGTGACTCACGTGAATCACCAAGCAGTCAAGAAGAAGAAGAAGAAGAAGGAGAAAAAGAAGAAGAAGAGTACGAAAAGGCGAAAGTATTCGAGGAGTCTTTGCACGCGTCGAACATTTTTCTTCTTTTACGTGAACTTGAACGATTAGATTTATCGCGAAACCGATAAGTCGCGCGGTTACGATCCGTACATGATAGATCGTGGAACCTAACCTAGACGAAAAAGTTGGATTCCGTGTGTCTCGAAGCAACAGAGACGACACCATTTGACACGAGAGAAACCGGCACGAGTACGAGACACGAGCGATAATTAGATGACGTAGGTTCGTCGAACGTGATACGCGAGAAAATGGACGGGACGTTGACGAGAATTCTGTTGATTCTCTTTAAACAAAAAAAAAAAATAATCAACGAAAGATCGGGTTGAGAAAACGGCGCGAGCGGCCACCGTGTATGATTTCCGGCGGCGTTTGCCTTAGCGTGCCACGCCACGACGACCTCACGGGGGGGTTGGACGTTGTTCTTTTTTTAGAAACCATGTATCCCTATAGAAAGACATTGGTTTTTCCCCTTACCTTTGCGTCTTCAAAATATTCGGTTGAATCCACTTCGGTGTGTTACTGGTTGTACCCGTGTTGTACCCCTTGAAAAATCCTAAATGGTCCTCCTCTTTCTCTTTCTCTCTCTCTATCTGCCTGTCGCACTCTATCCGTCTCTTTCTTTCTTTCTTTCTTCCTCGCACACTCCTTCGTTCACTGTCTTCCTTCCCTCTCTTGTTCTCCGTCCTTGTTCACGGCCCACTATATCCCAATCTACAGAGATTCTCCGGCGATTACTCGCTTCCTACTACTCCTGTGCTCGGTTCGTCGTTCCGTCGGCGTACCGGACACATCGAAATCAAAAGGGGAAGATCCGTGGACTGGTGCCGGGTACGACGAGGCCACGGAACAGTGTAAAAAAGAAACCGAACGTGTCACTCTAGCCGAGATATATTCCGCGCTGGTCGAAAGTCTCGCGCGGCGCGGGTGCACCAAAGGCTCCTCGGGGGCACGGTCCTCTCTTTGCTTAGCCACCAACAGAGCCGAAATACGCACTGGCTCGAACGCGTCTGGTTTCACACACCCGCGCGATATAACCTCTCGTACGTACGACGCTTTTATTTCCTCGCGTACGGTTACAACGATTCTCTTGGTTTTCAGCACTTTCACGAAGAGAAGCAAGCACGACACCAGCCCACGATTCTACCGTTATCTAGGGCGATGCCTCTCTGCTGCTCGCTGCTTTGCCCTCTGTCTGTGACTATGTAATCACCAGCTGTCCAGATGGCGTGCTCGATGCCGCGAATATGACACGCGTCTGCTTTACCGACTGACCTTCAGCTGCCATAAATCGGTAACGATCGAAATACGAATTTCAAATTGAAATCGTACCGAATTTCTAGCTTATTTTCAAATTCGATACTTTCATTTTTGATTGGTAGTATAATTTCTCTTGTTGTCTGCACAACGTAAATAAAGGTAAGGCGTTTCATATTTAATATTCTATATCCTACGCTTACGAATAAATATATTTGTTGTTTACTTTTAATCGAAACTTTTAATGACGTCAACAAAGTTTAACGATATAAACATTATGATGTTGCGTATCGCAATTTTTTTTTGTTTAAACCAACTTTTATGAAACTGTATTGAAAATTTGTTTCGTAATAACTGAACACGTCACAAGAATTGTTTTTCTTGCAGCTATAGCTGATGCAATTTTGGCGCTATACTTCGATCTTTGTAAAAGATTTATGTTTTTATATTCCTTTTTTTCTTTACATTCATCAATAAATGAGCACTCGTTATTCTTGCTACAGTCGTGATAGGAAAGATTGATAAGGGGAAAAATGTGATGAAATTACTTTTGATGTTTATGGTTATGTTCGGTTGATGATAAGTATTTATATTTTTCTTATTAATATGCTGTATTTATAATCATGCATCGTGTTTTTAATATTTGTGAGCTTATTTTTTGTGTCTAATTCATCGGGAAAGTAGATTGTTGTATAATTTGCTGTAAGTATAAGAATAGAATACAAAAATTGTTCAATCAAAATGGGAGCAGAAAGAAAGTATCAGAAATTGAAATATGCAACGCAAGCTGAAATTCTGCGCTCGCATCAAAGAGACGATGATTTCATCAAAGATCTACGAGAAAAAATTGTAGATCTCCTACAAGTATTCGGAAGACAAAAAGGCTTGTTAGCTTTTGCTCATACCGATATTCCGTTCAAATTAATTTATTTCTTTTTTACAACTGGAATGGGCAATCAAACATTAGGAGAAGAATACACTGGAATTGTACAAGCAAATTTAAGCGCTTATAAAGTTCCATCCCTGTTTGTATGTATTTGAAGTATTATCACAAAGTATGTTCAAATGTTTTATTAACGTACAACATTTATACGTATAGGCAAGACTATTGGCAGTGATTTTGGAATGTTTCGGGGAGAGGGCATTATTAAAGTTATTGAAAAGATTAGAATTATCGATCAACCATCCTAATTCACAGTTAACACCTACGGCTGTAATGTTTTTGAATTCTCTTCTATCAAAAATATATAGCTTATTACCAATTTTCATAGTAGTACATAAAGGATTGTTTTATTTATTCGGCCGATATTATAGCCTGGGCAAAAGGGTAGCAGGAATAGATTATGCCAAGGTAACTTCTACAGGATGAGTTTCTCTCTTCGCATCAACTCGTCCATTGTATACTAGCTGTTTTTTTAATTTAAAGGTGTATGGTCGTCGTCCAACCGATAGTATAAGTTGGGGATTGAGATTATTAGGAGTTGCTACACTCGTACAGTGTGCATTAAAGATCTGGCAAAACAGTAACACCGCAACCGACGTTGATAAGTATTTAGCTACCGACGACAAGCATAGTAAATTATTGTGCCAATTGTGTCTTGAAAAAATACCAACAACTACCACACCGTGCGGTCATTTGTTTTGTTGGTTTTGTCTTACCGATTGGTTGAATTCTAAACCACAGTGTCCTCTGTGTAGAGAACATGTTCTACCTTCAAGAATTGTACATGTAATGAATTTGTAATTATTTTTTTTTACCATTAAAAAAAATATTAAATGCAAAAATCATAAATAAAACATGCAAATATTTGTTCTGCTCTCGAACGATCAGTGAGTTGAGGGTAAATGATCCACTAGAGTTATTTTATACATTTTTAACATTCTATAATTTGTTTGAATACTACTATTCATCTGTGCTAATAATAATTTTATACAGATGGTAGTAATAAATACACGTACATGTATCTGATAAATGTAAAGCAAACAAGTAGACACACACACATATTTACATATATATATACATATAAGTGTTTATATATATATATATATATATATATACAAAAATATCAAGATTTTTATTTATGTTACGCGTGTACACGCCACCTCTTGTATAACAATGCGTTATTCACATAAACGATAATGTACAGTTATTTTATTTTCATTGTATAGCGTTTTATAAAATTTTCAATCGAATCAAGGGGTCAATAACAATAAACTCATAATTGTGGGGAAATTAATGACGTTATAGTCACAAGGATGTGCGTTGAACGGAAAGGATGCCTACTTTCTCCGCAAAATTACCGAGTAACTGACCGAAACCGCTCGACTCGGAATTGTCTTTCATTCGAAATCCAACGGTGTGACTATAAGCGTTATAAAATAATCTTCTCAAACACTGCAACTTTTCCTTGCGGGATCTAGAACAAGTATAAACATGTATGGAACGGATAACTTTAAAATGGTTCGTTACGCGTTAAACATGATACGTACTGCGCCAATGATGCACACGCCTCGTCTTCGATAATCGTTGTGCTCGATTCTTGAGATGTGTGCCCGGTGCAGGTCTCGCAAAGAGGTTTACAAACTAAACTAGATGCTAACCCGTCTGTGAGCGGAGCATTGGCGGTTGTGGAGCCGCGCAAACTTCCGGTTCCAGATATCATCTGCCAAGAACCCCCGGACGATGAGGATTCGTTTCGTTGCCGCAGACGCCCGGGCACAGGAACCGCTACAGGGGATGTCCGATTGGGAGGCAGAGGCGATCGTGATCCATGAGCAATGCCTTCTTTGTTTGGTGAAGGATAGAATGACCATGGTACAACGTTTCTATAAAATTCATTAACCATTGAAAATTAAATACTACGTATCCTTCCAAGGTACCATGGTATTAAAGTAAATATATGTACCCATTACTGTGAGAGTCATCTTGACTCTCTGTGGAAGCACAGTGAAACACAGTCGGTGGATTATTATCTTGACTATCCCTACTATTTTGACTAACAGAGCTACACCAACTATTCAGACTTAAGTTGGAACTGACTGAACTCAATGTTACTACCGATTCGCTATCGAACATAACATTATCTAATTGCGAATCGCTGTCGTTGCGTAGAACCGCATGCCTAGATCTGTTGTGACGTGGATGGATACTAAATTCTTCATCGTGAATATGCTTGAGAAAGTAAAAGCAGAAAAAAAATATTTCCTCTCCTTTGCTCAGTCTGTCCTCCAAATCGTGACCAAATAGCATCCAGTCGTATGCTATGGTATAGTAAAGCATTTGATAGGCGTTTAATGAAGTATGAATTGCACCATCAGCCCATAAACTGATCCTCAACAATGAAATAAATAACGGTGTGCGATCCCAACCTGCAAATTATATTTAGTGCTAATTATATCAAGTTAGGAGCTATACAGTGCTCGAAAGAAAGAAATACCTACCTGAGATACAATGTATCAATATTCCATTACTACTATCATTCAAATATCTCAATATGAGCTTTAAATAATTTTGAGTAAGTTTGACTAGATCCCAGACCTGATATTGATCCCAATTGATTCGTAATTGAGTAGAAATTGAATCCTCTGGCACACCAATTTGTGCATCTACGTGAGTCTGAGACCAATCGAATACCAAACCCTTAGCTAGGTAGTCATTTTCTCTAAACTCCCTAAAGAATTCACATCCAGGATATGGCAGTGAAATTAGGGTGAAGTCGGAGTACCTCTTCTCTTTGTCTACTTTCTCCGAGGAAGTCACGCTGAGTACCGAACAAAAGAGCTCTGTTTAAGGTCCTCTAAAAGTGGATTCATAGAATAAAAAAAACTGATCATGCTATTAACTGTTCTGAAATTTCACTGAATCTGCGGAAGAAGTGAAGAATTGTTTTGGCAGTTACTTATGGCTTAAACCCTTTTTATTCCAAACAACTTATGTGATTACAAAAGGGTTAATAAAAATTCAAAAAATAAAACGTTGAAATTATCATTTAAACAGTTTCAGTAAATAGAAAAAAAAAAATCTATAATTTTATGCTACTTGTATATTTATTCCTTTAATGTTTGACATTTCCACAATTGGTATTTTGGGTGATATTAAAACAAAAAGTAGGAGTAAAACAGGTATTTAGAAAATAATATATGTTTACAATCATTTTGTTTTTACAAACGAGGCATGCATTAGGACTTGCTGTTTCAATTTATCTACTTACTTCATTCCAAACTTGACCTTCTTCTTCTCGACCATAAAATCAATTATAGTTCCTACGTTAAGTGTTTTCAGCAGTTTAATGTCTTGATGTCTAACTTTATCGAACAATTGCCAGTCGCTAAGTACAGAATCACCCCCACGAGCTTCGTCTACTTGTTGAATTGAAACTATTCCTTCGCTACCGGCAAATAAATAATCTAGCCCAGATCTACCATAAATTTCTGGTCCACCGGACAGAGTAGCCGATCTACACACATGTCTACCCTTATATAATATTACTGGCAGTGGAAATCTTGAACGACACCTAGCGAATCTAGCACTTTTTATCAATTCCTTCAGTTTATTAGGGTCATACATGCTTTCGTATATAGTCTCTGTTGTGCGTGGCAGTGGCGGTGGTGTATCACACATATTTGGATTTCTATACTTCTCGTATTCTAAAACGATAAGATGGCTAGGATAGTGCGCACTGAGATCACCTCCATTATTATTTATTATAGAGTGAGTATAATCTAAATCAGTGAGTAGCAGACATCTTTGCATGATTGCTTGACTCTATAAACAGAAAAAAGAGCATATTTTAAAATCACAAAATTTGAAACTTACATCATAAATATATATGCATATAAAAATCATTACCGTGCTATCCGCATCCTTAGCTCGATAAGTGTTTTTTGAGAAGTATATAAGAAGCTTCTGCAGATCTTGAATAGTGATTTCTGTCATGATCGGAGTAAATAGTTGCAGAATTTTTTGTACAAATTTTGAACAAAAAGATGATTTTGTTTTTTAAGGTGGTCCTAAATTTCTATAATTCTCATAAGGATGTTCGTGAAACATTAACTGTGGCCAATGTCTTGTGTACGAAAGGAATGGCACAAACACTATATTTAAAATACACCACATCACAATTTAACATTTGTTACGCTCTAGTTGTCATGATCTCTTCTTAACATTAAATTATATTACTTTTTATATAAACATAACATCATTTGTCAAATATATAAAGTTTTCATTCTACAGGACATTGATGATTTTATTAATTGAACTTTTATCAAACAAATTCATGCTTAGAAAATAAAAATAATTATAATTAAAATTACAATAGAAAGTAAAAAATTTCGTTTGAATGTTTTAATTTCCAATACAATCTTTCAAAATAAATATATGTATATATATTATGTAAAATATTATTGAACAAATATTATACAGTAGTATATTACATTGATAGCACCACATTTGGAAGATTGAACTTATATTGCTTTTATTACTTATTTAATAGAAAAAACCAAGAAAATACTTATTATGTTTGTTAATGTTGTATAATAAAATCTCTTTCTAAGTTATAAACTGGTTTTGAAAGGTGTTGCAAGTGTACAAACTGGCTATTAACAAGCATTATTTTTCAAATATAAATTATAGTACTGGTGAAACAATTACTTGTATTTTGATGAATTAGGTCCAAAAACTTATAGAATATATTTCATTTACTTTTTTTTAGTTTCACAATGTGCAATAAACCGTTTCACTGTACTTTCGTTCTGCTCCTTTTTTTCTTTTTGATGTCCGATCACAAATTGAATCGAAATGTAGTTCTTAGCAGCGTAAATTTTTTTTTATTTAACAATGCAGCTGGGATAAAACGAACAATTGTTCGTTCACAATTATTTCTTTTCACGAATTTGAGCAACAATTTTGTCGTTACAATACGGACAACGCGTAGAGTAACTTAACCTGATTCGAGTCATGCACACCGCTTTCATCGTGACGAACGCACCAATTAACGTCCGAAGAAATTCACAAAAAGGTTCATTAAATAATAACCGAACGTGAGATTTGATAGTTTGTCATGGGATATATCCATAGCACTTCATCGTGTTCCAATTTCAATGAACATCCGTCGAGATAACCTAAACATCACTAGCGAAGAAGTAAATTTCACGTTAATCAAAATAATTTGAATTCGTCCTAAGCACAATGTCATCCTTTTTTTCGTTCTGTTTACAGCGTATTTCCGCGTGTGCACCAACAAATCTATCCTCTTATCACATTCATGCGTAGCATTTAAAGGTCGCTCTCATTAAAGGACAAGTCGTTGTTTCTCTTCTCGGCTGTCGATTTCATATCACTTGAACGCGGAACGTCGACCTTGATTTCTGTCCTTTCACCCACGCAGCAACAAACACGATTAAATAATCTCGATTTATAACAAATAACGATATTCTTTATATTCTTCGCTGATCTGCAAACGAAGCAAAAACCAGTTGTCTGGCAGGATGAAAGTGTGAAGTGAAACGCAGCGTAGAAAGATAACCTATTTCTGCAATGTGGTGAACGCGTGCTTCTCACTGACGGTATCGCGAATTTTCACAAATTTAATAAACGCATGTAATATACTTTCTTACAGAATGTAACGCAATTACGAAGGATTTCTTAAACTTGATTATCATAATTTTTAGCTATTTCAACAACTTTGAAGAATTTTCAGCATATGTCATGTGCATTACATCTACACAAACTTATTCGCAATGCGAATAAAAATATATCTTTATTGTCGTTGCTTTTAAAGAAGACATTTTTTAATGTAAAATACAATATATAATTGTAAGGAAATATTACAGAAAATTGTTTTATGTTCTTGTATTTAATTTGCATACATAAAGAATGCATTCGTTTTAGAAATAAGAAAGTTATCATACACATGATATGTAAACCTTACTTTGTTTGAATATTCAATTAATTCTTGCCTTGCATTATTTTAAATTAATTAGTAATTTCATATTGTTGCGCGTTTTTAGAAAACGGTACTACTAGCTCCAAGTTAGTATCGCCGTTCGGCCGCTAGATGGCTAACCGTTTTCATGTCCGTGGTATGAAATTTTTTTAAACAATTGATTTTAACAATAATACGATACGTATAGTCATTGTTTGAATTACATTGAAACTTTGTAATTCCTTGCTGATCTTAATAACGCGTGGAAATTGGTTATTTGATAAAAAATGCAATTTTTTGTGTCGTTAGTTGCATCGCGTACCACTAGATAGGGTTAGAAGTGTGGTTTTTCAAAACGCACAGTGATATAAATTTAAAAAGCATGTATAAAAATACGGTTTACGTAACGTGTTTAGTTTATTATAATCATTTTTTCTCAGTAATATGATATTTTATTGGATTACAGTACAGATAAAATAACTATAAAACAGCCACTATGGTATTTAACGATCGTAATATTTGAAAAATGAAAACATTGTTATAGTGTTCAGTGCCTCGTGTCACAAAAATTCATATTTATATAAGGTGTACAGTGTAACCTATACTTAATTCATAGTTTATGTAAATAAAATGAATAAATTTTCATCGTTCAAAATATTGACGCGGCAAGTGACTCGTTTTGTCGCTTCAATTTAAAATGGCGGTGTCTGCGCAGTCACTCCAGTTCCAGCTGGGCGCGCATGCGCAGCTCGGCGGAGCGTATTTCTGGACAAACGATCCAGCGGAATTGGAACAGGAACGGTCGTGAATCAGGACTGGCACGAGCTAGAGGTGGCAATAAACGCAAGATGGCGGTTACGCGATGAAACGGTGTTGCGCCGTGGATGGAGCATTGTCAATTTTTCACGGACAGCGCGTCCGTTCTGTGTGTAATTCGCGTTGGTATGGGGCCGGGGGCGTTTCTACGTGTGCCGCGTGCTGATAAACGACGCGCGTGCCGTTCGTGATTCCGCGAATCGTCGAAGGGAGAGCACATTCGCGAACAAGCACCGAACGCGAGACAGATCGAAACGTGTGTGTGCGCGGCTCAGTGAAAGTAAACAAACGGTATGAGTGCTGTACTGGGTAGTGTCGGTGACCCGGGCGGTCTCTTGGACACTGACGTCGAGACCATCCTCGAAGAGAAAAATCAGTTGATCAGCCGGCAATATGCAGAAATCGAACGATTACAACGTGAACTCACAGAGGTCATCGGTGAACGTGACGCCCTGCTCTGCGAGGTGTCAAAATTCAAGTTTGAGCGCGAGATGACTGATCTGACGCGTCTACTCGATGACAGGTATGTTCGATTATCTCTTCTTCTCTTTTCAATATATCGAAACACGTTCGATTTCGTGCGATATACATTTGTTCGCAATTACCCATTGAAATTATGCACGAGCGGCACAATGACACGAGTCTCTCGTTGACGCCGCCGGTAGTGTTGACGCGTTACGTAGGCATCTGGCATAGGTGAAGGTTTCGTGCCACAATTCAACGAGTAGGCGTTCGCATAACTAACAAGTATGCGTATTAGGATACGGTTACACTCGAACCGTTCCCTCTTAATACGAACAGTCAAATAAATAAGTTTCTATAGAACTGGTTACACCGTATCCATTCTAACGAGCATTCTTTGAACCCGTTCATCGTTAAATACAGTATAACCGTAACCTTCGCTCAACGTGGAAACACAGTGTCGTATTAATAATTAATCAGCGCCATTCTTATTGATATCTTTCGCGAGATACGAATCGGTTATCTCAAAATTATCGTCTTTTTTTTACGAACACTTTACTTTTGCTTTAATTGGATTGAAGCAGTACCTAGTTCGTTGATGTAATTAAAATTTATTGTTCGGTTGTTTTGAGATCACTTTATTGTCATTTAGAAGGATGATGTATGTTTTTTACGCTACCTTTTAATTGTCTTTCACGATTGACGCAGATGCAAAAATACACGGATACAGTTTGATTAAAACAACGATGATGTTCGGTTTTATTTATCAGCGATTCGACGTGTCTGCAAATGGAATTTTCCATTGCTTCGGCAGAGTCAAAAGTCCATAATCTCGACGCGACTTTGTTTATTACTTTTAATCGAATCTTGTGCATTATTTTCTCCATTTCACAACTGTACATATTAATTTCACGAAAACATTGTACGAAATTTTGAAGGAGAAAGAAATTCCTTTGTTGTGCAATTATGAATTGGTAAAAGTTCTCGTTATGCCCCGGTTTCTTTGATGAACTTTATCGTAATAATTATTACGTTATATAATTATGAATTAAAGAAGAATTCTTTGACGTTTATCCATTTATTTATTTATTTTTTTTTTTTTCGATTAAATTAAAAAGAACATTTTGAGCTCGACAAGAATTCCATTTAAATTTTCAAATATTCCCGCCATTAAGTTCTGCATAATTCGATGAAAATCATGGTGTTTGAGAATTAAAGCAACTTTTTATTAAATTAAAGAAATGAAATAATCCCAGTCTCGCAAGAATCTTATTTAAATTTTCAAATATTCCCGCCGATAAATACGTGATCCTTCGAAGCACATGAAATATTAAAAATTTTGCAATAATTTCGTCTTCGAATGATAAATAATACAAAACCTTATTAAATGTATCATCGTTATTGCACTTCGTGATGAGAATTAATATTTATCAATGTTCCGCGGTATTATCTAAACGGCGCGCTGATAAATAAACAAAAAGAACGAAATAAAAAAGAAAGAAAGATAGCAGAGTAAGTATTTTTCACGTTTTAACGGTGACTAATAAACGAACAATTAACCTTGATGCAGCCGGTCGTTTCAATCGATTATCGCGACATGAGAACACAGGAAACACCTCTCTTGGTACGCTACATTGTGTGTTGTGTGTGCCCCGTCGCGTCATGAAATTGGGTCGATCATTAAATCGTGGCTCGCGTTATCTAAAAATCGATGCGCCGTAAGAAACATCGGTAAAACTAACTGTATCCTTGTCTTGTATTCAATCGATTTTAATACGCGTGCGAAACATTGCCCGAGAACGATACGAACGTCTTGCGATCGTAGTAAATCAAAGCCGTCGACGTACGATCATCTTTCCAGTCTCTCCAGTCGTCTTGACAATCACCTTATACCTAATTCATTTCGAAATATATGGAAAGACTGGTATTTGCAAACATTACCGTTCTTGCTATGTGAAATATAATTCTTTTAACCCTTTGCACTCGATCGTCCCGTCTGTGGGGACATATTTAATTTACCAGGTTTATAAGGTTTATTTGTATTAGAATACATAGAAAATTAAGAAAGGGATCATTTGTATCTGTTTTATTTCAAAATGGCGCATTTGGTTTTAGAAAGTTTTGCTGGGAAAGTAGACTAAATTCAATCGTATCTAAAAATACTCCGAGTGCAAAGGGTTAATGCTGATTCTTCGAATTTTAGGAGCAAACTTACAAAGTTTCAAACCGATTCAAGAGTAGAAATCTTAATTTGTAATTTTGATACTTGGAGAGTTGAGATATTAGACTTTTTTTTACGACAGACTTGATCGTGCCTCGTTGGCTTGAGAAAATAAACACTGAAATATCTCGAGATCACGTGTAGTTTAAACACCCTAAAGTCTATTACTTGTTATTTTCGTTTATTTTTACGGTCGATGATACAGTTCATTAATATCTCGTGTACATAGTGTATCCTAGGTTTTTGTAGCATGGTGTTAGTCGTGAAAATGGGACGTCCAAGTAAACGAAAGCACGTAGCGAGAAGATAGCTTGGGCATTTCCTAAATAAGGCTCGTTTGCTATTGCGTAGGGTTGATGAGCGTACAGTTGGCGATTTCTCACAAACCAGGGCGTGGATAAGCGGATTGGCAAGGTTAAGCCTTGCATCGAGCCGTATCGTTGATCTCGAAAGAGAAAAATCGTTCTCACAGGTTGAGTCACACGTAATTCGTGTCCCTATATGTAACCGCGATTACGAAAGTAATTAATCGTCAATCGTTGACCGTAACGGTTTAATCGAACAACTTGCCATCCTTCGGAAGCAAATAAAATCCGTACTTAAGGTGCTAAATACGAATTAATTCAAAGCTTAGGAATCAAAAACTTGAGGATTCGGAACTTGGTAATTCTAAATTTAGAAATTCAAAGCGTAGGAATTCTAAACTTAGGAATTTTTAATTTTGAAATTCAAAGCGTAGCGATTCTAAATTTTGAAATTCGAAGCGTAGGAATTCTTAACTTGGGAACTCTAAGTTTTGAAATTCATAGCTTAAGAATTCAAAACTTGGGAATTCGAAACTTAGGAATTCTAAATTAAAAAATTCAAAGCATAGGAATTCGAAACTTATAGGAATTTTTAATTTTGAAATTCACAGCTTAGGAATTCTAAGTTTTTTACATTCAAAGCTTAGGAATTCTATGTCTTGAAATTCAAAGCTTAGTAATTCTTAACTTAGGAATTCTAAATTTTGAAATTCAAAGCGCGGGAATGCAAAACTTGGGAATTCTAAATTTAAAAATGCAAAGCGCAGAAATTCGAAATTAAACAATTCAAAGCGTAGGAATTCTAAGTTTTGAAATTCAAAGCTGTACACTTTGAATTGTACACTTAGAAATTCATTCGAATTTGATGGAAAATTTAGGGCAATCGGAATAACGAAGTTACGGTCGAGTAAGATTGAATGCACGGAGCAGCGTCTCGAGAATGGGGTATCGATTTTAATCGGGAGACTGGCACACGTGGAACGAAAGAATTGCACGCTTTTGGTCGCAATATTGTGCAAGTACGTCCGAGGTTAACCGGTCATGCCAAATATATCCACAAGCTCGTAATTGGCCGACCACGATTGGAAACTGTTGGAGAAATTTGACACAGATTCCCTTGTTGTTCGTCTGCGATTTTCCATCACTTTATCCTCTGATCGTTCAACGATATCAGATACTTTTACAAATAGATCACATTTATTTCTTTGATGGATTTTGCGCTCCGTGGAGTCACGATATTGCTCGTTGCTAATTGAATTTAACCCTGTAACAAATATTTTCTCTCTGTGTTCGTACACTTTATTATATTTGTGCCTTTTATACATGAAAATAATATAGAGTAAACGATTAAATTTAAATCGTTGCCTTAGCGATCGACTGTCTAAGGGTTGAATAAAAAGTGTTATAGTGAGAGTAGTTAATTTAATAATATCACCAACACCTTAACGAGAAATAACAAAGATAGCGGGATGCTGCATTGAAATATCGAATAGAATGCACGCATAACCCAGTTCGGATGTAGGTCTTGCTTTGACGACCTTCTCCTGCCAGGAAAGATGTACGCTTCCTTCGGTTTTTGGAGACTTGCCACATCGATCCTTTGATCGAGAACGGAAAGGTCACGGTACGAGGTTCGACCTCTTGTCTCGCTAAAGGGAAACGATTGATTTAACCCTTGTAACACGTGCTCTTCCAGCTTGCTTTCCTAAGTTTCTTATCTACATCACTTGTGTCTCAATTATAAACTTCGATCGTAAAACATATGAATCTCTAATTGGATTGATTAAAATATTTATTGATTTAATTAGAAAATTAACGTTTGAACGATTAATGTATTATCGTACAGTATATTGTTTCCGCCAACTATACAGCCATGTATTGTCGACGGAAACAATATAGTACGGATGGAAAAAGAAAAGGAACATCAAAATGTTTTCTTTTGCGTTTTCATCAGGATAGTTTAATTGTTTAATGGTTAAAGCATTTGATGTTGGGTTGATTGTTACTCGTGCGAAATGGCAATTTTCTTGGTTATTTCATGGAGACACGCGACGTGACGAGTATATACGTAACACACGAACACCGGGTCGACACATTCTCTCCAGATGTGGCTGCACACTTGTGGAAAATATGTAGGACACAACGTCTACGAGTTCTTAGAAGCGTAAATCTCTTTTTGGCCACGTGGTTCCACGGGATATTGCCGCTTTGTTTCAACGACCAACCATTTATCCTGTCCCGTCCCGTTTGCACTTTCCTTTTCGAGAGGGAAATTCTAAGGAGGGTAGCTGTCCTTTACCCGTTTCAACGTCTCGTATTCTGAACCGCACGAATTTGAAACCTATGGTATCGAATGGTATTAGGTTTTCGAACTTTTAAGCTTTGTATTTCTACGCTTTCAGATTCTATTGTAGCTTTGCGAATTCCTAAGCTTTGGATTCTCAAGATTTCAGATTCTAGGTTTGAGAATTCTTAAGCTTTGGATTTCTACGCTTTCAAATTCTAGGTTTGCGAATTCTTAAGCTTTGTATTCTCAAGCTTTCAAATTCTAGGTTTGCGAATTCCGAAAGCTTTGAATTCTCAAGCTTTCAGATTCTAGGTTTGCGAATTCGGAAAGCTTTGAATTCTCAAGCTTTCAGATTCTAGGTTTGCGAATTCCGAAAGCTTTGAAT
Source organism: Stelis phaeoptera (assembly GCA_943735885.1). Lineage (NCBI taxonomy): Eukaryota > Metazoa > Arthropoda > Insecta > Hymenoptera > Megachilidae > Stelis > Stelis phaeoptera. The sequence goes on along the minus strand of OX030932.1, from coordinate 12,742,466 downwards.
TCTCAAGCTTTCAGATTCTAGGTTTGCGAATTCTTAAGCTTTGAATTCTCAAGCCTTCAGATTCTAGGTTTGCGAATTCTTAAGCTTTGGATTTCTACGCTTTCAGATTCTAGGTTTGGGAATTCTTAAGCTTTGAATTTCTACGCTTTCAAATTCTAGGTTTGGGAATTCTTAAGCTTTGAATTTCTACGCTTTCAAATTCTAGGTTTGCGAATTCTTAAGCTTTGGATTCTCAAGCTTTCAAATTCTAGGTTTGCGAATTCTTAAGCTTTGGATTTCTACGCTTTCAAATTCTTAAGCTTTGGATTCTCAAGCTTTCGAATTTCTAAGTTTTAAATGTTTAAGTCTCGAATTTCCACGCTTTCGATTCCTAATTTTTGAGTTTCCAAGGTTTGAGAGCCTAAATTAAAAATGACCCTTTTCCATGTCACACTTATGTAGAAATTTTGTAAGAAATCTTGCCGATCCCTCATAAGCTTCTTCGAGTAGTGTAAGTAAGGCGGCCGAAGACGTAGGGCGTTTGAAACGGGCTTGAAAGCGACGAAGCGTTTCGAAATTAATTAGAAACGACGTCTGAAGTAATTTTCGTTGCGGCTTGGAACGCAACTCTCTTTTCATTTTCTTTCTTCGCGTTGCTGTCCCCGGTGGCCCCGGATCGAGGATAAAAATAGTTCGTTTCTCTGGTGGGCCACTGCAAAGAGGAGTTTGGATTTTTTTAAGTGAAGTGCTCCTTCCGTTTCGTTGTTTCTCTTCTGTTCGATCCTTCCATCTCTTTCTTCCTTCGTCTTTGTACTTTCTTTTCACGTTCTCAACCCTTCCTCACTTCTTCTTCTTCTTCTTATGAATTTTTCATCATTCGTTCGTTCTCGAACTCGCACTCTTCCTGTTCCTGTTTTTAGTGTACTGCAGAATGTCTCGTGGGGGGGTTTGTTGTCTCACGTGTTTATATGGCATCTTGGTGTTTAAATTGAACGTATCAACGATTACTTTATATAATTATTGTTTAAGTGGAACGATAGGACGAAATTTAACTTACAAGGAATCGATTATAATATGATTTGATAAAATATCTAATTTACATTTGTGTATATCGATAAATGTTCAAATTGAAGTTAGGAATAAGAATACAGAATTTATTCGTTATTCTCAAATAATTTGATTTTATTAACATTTTTAACCCCTTCGCTTAGAATATCGTGTCACACACGTGACGCAGCGTACAGTTCAGATGTGACTTCTGTCGTTCAAACTTTCATTACAATTGAATTACAAGTTTAATTCTGATTATAATTTACACAATTAATACTTGTATTATTTCTTTGATTTGTTTTAACGCTGAACCAATAAATATTTACCCTTTTGCAAGGGGTTAAATTAAAAAAATCCATCGATCGATCCTCTAAACTTTCAGCCCGATCTCCCAAAAATCACATTAATCAGAATAACAGTGTTTTTCATCCAACTCAAAACACTCCACCTACCTACCTCCTGGAATAAAATGGCATCTGAAAGGTGTCCATCTAAAATTAAGTTCGTTCGATGTTGAGGCAATCGAGGAATCGTCGAGTTCTTCGTTTAATCGAATATTTTTTTTCCAGCTCGAGGGCGTTGCTCGAGATTGCTCGTAAATAGGGTCGTTCCTGGCCGAGCAATCTCGTCACTGGTCATGCAATTTGATTATTCCTGTACGGATTATCCGGTTTCAGGATTAGTTGCAAACCCCGTCTGAAAAAAAAAAAAAAAAAAGTAAAAAAAGCACAGAGTGCACTCGTCGTGGCTGTTCGTTAAACAACCGCCCCGTCCCCAGGCACCCCTCACCTGCGCCACGTGTTACGGCGCGCACACGTTCCTTAATGAACGTATAATGACGCCGCTGGTTGACGGTGAAATCATCGACGAGGGATCGATATTCTTGGCCCTGGTTTAACACTTTGTCGGTCAATGGGTCGGGAACCTCGAGGACCTTTCGCTCGATTTACGTTTTCGTTCTTCTTTCGATCGAAAGAGTCGATTTCTGTTTGCACACCTGGCTGCTGTCGAGGGTGGTTTTTCATACGTCGTTACACACAGGATGACATTGTGGTGGTTTAGGCCGTGAGCTCCGTTAATGGGCTTTTTGATAGTGAAATGAATTGACGGAGCTTTTGAATGTTAATAATTTACACGCTGCCATTTTGTAATGGTATTTTTTTCGGAGGTCGAATTTTTTGAGTTTCAAAGATTGTTGCGTTAAGTTTTGATAGTTGAAAATATTTGTGTTTCAAAGATTAATGCGTAATGTTTTCGTAATTCGAATTTTCTATATTTATTGATCGTGAAATGAATTAACGGAGCTTTTGATTGTTAATAATTTGCACGCTGCCATTTTATGATGGTATTTTTTTCGGAATTCGAATTTTTTGGGTTTCAAAGATTGATGCGTTAAGTTTTGATAGTTGAAAATTTCTGCGTTTCAAAGATTGATGCGTTATCTTTTTATAATTCAAATTTTCTAAATTTAATAAATTGACATCGCGATGATGTTGAACCGCGGGTCCGTTTAATTGATACTAGAAAGCCACCGGATAGACCTCGATTATTGATCAGTCGAAGAGTTCGACGAAACAGCAGATAACAAGTTGATAAGGATATTTTTACCCGATAGTGGTTGTTCAGCGATAGAAACCAGCAGCTTATAAGAGATTGGTCTGGACTTCATCGATCAACATTTGAACAATATTTTTGTAAGAAACTTTACAGATCGAGAAGGGTTCTTTCTTCTTGAACAACTCTCGGAAACTACTTTGGGTTGAAAATGGCCCACTTGTTCGTTTCTAAAGTTGGACGAAAGATTAGATGACAGAAGAAAAAAGAAAGGTCGTAAAGGTCGTGTTGCACGGTTTTCTTGTTAACCCGTGTTTAACGTGGGATACCTTCAGGATATTTCTGCTTTTTTAACGAGCTAAATTTTTATTATGAAAATAAGAGTTAACAAGCAGTTTGATCTTTTTTTTTTCCAGATGAGTTAAATTTATGTGATTTCTGTAATATTAGATTTTAGACGCATAGATTGCGCAAACGTATTGCTATTAATCCGAATTCACATCTTCCGAATTCGACGGAATCCAAATTACTATTAATCCGAATTCACATCTTCCGAATTCGACGGAATCCAAATTACTATTAATCCGAATTCACATCTTCCGAATTCGACGGAATCCAAATTACTATTAATCCGAATCCATATCTTCCAAATTCGAAGTTATCCAAGCTTTTCCGCTCTCGCAACTTCCAATCGTAAGAATAAAGACAAAATTAAAAAGAAAAATCATGTAAAGGTTGCACACGCGAGTTCCATGTTCCTGCAGCAGGTGGTAAGTTGTGTTCGAGGAACGTGAGGCACTTTGAGCACGGATTCGAAGGTTGGTAACTGGGGGGGGGGGGGGGGGGGGGGGTGCGAGGTCCAAAGGGGTGGGAAAGGTCGTGAGAAAAGCGAAGTGCACCCCTGTGTCGCCGTGCGTAATTACGCGTGCACTTAAATGCCTTTGGGCACGCGAGTCGACGGGGTCGCCGAACTCCTTTTCTTCTTTTCTTTTTCTCACCTCTCACTCTCTCCCTCTCTCCCTCTCTTATTTATTGTAACGCCATCGTGACGCAAACAACACCAGGCTCCGTTTTCATTGTGCTGCGCTTCGTTTCTCGTTCAATCGTTGAACGAACGAATCGGAAAACGTTAGTCAACGAGCTATTTAATGAAATACGCTTCGAGGAGCTTAATACCAACTGGGACACGATCTCATCAGGCTATAAAGTAGCTTCAGGAATATTCTGAAGCTTGTCAACGTTCGTTCAAAGCTGATTCGTTGGATGGAACTCCGACGAGGTTAATGAAAACGGAGGGAAGCGTTTTTGTATAGAATTTGAATATTTAATTGTGTCGATTATAACATTTACAGTCAGACGCGTTGAAATGACAATTATTAATTATCACAGCTAGTATGTGTAACTAATTTTCAAATTTGAGCTTGAAATTTTATATTATCGATAATATTAAAAATATTAAATTTTAATATCAATTAAATGTAATAATTGCTTAAATTTACTAATATGAAATCCTCATTCCGTGTATTCCAAGCGTGTTATATCGATTTCTCACAATTTCCATGCTTTTATCACAAGTGCCCAAATATCCGTAATCAATTTATGAAATTAGCGCTAATTAAGAGAGCCAAGTTGCGACGACTTCGGGTACAAGTTCGTGAATGGAAAGCTTCGATTTACGAAGTTACTTACAAAGCGAGAAACTCGTACCAGGTTGGCCCAGTTTTCCCAAGAGTTTCGGGGAAGAAACGAGGCGTTTAATTCGAGCCACGTTTTCAGACCAGGTGTTAATCAATTCTTCTTAGCAGTAACGTTCTTTAGTTAAAGGAATAAGAAGACTCGTGAAACATTTAAAGGATGAAAAAGTCAGCGTGTCTTTGAAGCGACGAGCAGTGCTTTCCAGCCAGAGACGAGGATTTTCAAAGATTCACGAACGAGAGCGGAGTAAAAGCTCCTCTCGAGCGTGCACACGTGGGATTTTAACGTCGTTCTTCTCGAAAAATCTTTTTTTATTTTTTTACAATCTCAACAGAAAGAGGGGTTAAGATTCGGAAAGGTGTGTTAAAGGGAAGGGAGAGAAACGAAAGGGTGAGTTTAGCGGCGTAGAAAACGGCGCAGCCAATATCGAAGCACGCGAACGCTTCGGAAACCCTTTCAAACCGGCGATGCACTCGAATAAAAGGGTTAAAGCCGATGTGTACACGAGCCAGCGTAAATATTTGCGCGATTGCTCCGGCGGGAATTGCTTCGCGAACAACGGGCTTGTGCGAGAGTTTCGCAAATGCACTCCTCTCGCGTATATCTCGACGCGTCTCTTGCCTTTCCCTACCCAATAACATACACACGCATACACACATGGTATCGACGTCAAACCAGGCTAACTTGTGCGCTGAACTTTGCACGGGATCTGTTATGCAATCAGACTTTGATGATAACGATTCGAATTTGGCTGCAAATTAAAATGGTATTAAAGTGTTGCGTATCGAGTGATGGAGTTAAAGTTTGAAAGTTACTGTATAAATGGTTCATCGGTATTTCTAATATAAAATGGCTGGTCGTTGGTTGTAACGAGCAATATACCACGTATTTTCTTTCACTATTTTTATGGAGTTAATGAGATTTTCATATGGGATTGGAATTACTGTTTCTTCTGATGAAAAGATTATTACTCTTTCGAAATACCATCTGCTTCTTCGTTTTAGTTTTTTCTTGACAAGGTTTAGGCAATGCTCAAATTCCGTACAAATTTGTATAATATGATAATTATTGCGCTTAATAAGGCTTTGATTATAAATTTAGGTGTTCATCAATTTGTTTCATGAAAAAACTTCGATACCTCCGTGATCATTAAAGAAGAGCAATTCCTTAGATGGGTGACATTTTTTCTTCAACAATTGTTATTCCTAAAATCCCCATCAAACTTTGTTGTTTATAATAATCTTATCTGTAATAATCTATAAAATAATATCATCAAAAGGTTAAAGTTACGATCAAATTATATCAACAGAAGAAAATAAAACTTTGTTCCTAACTAATAAAGGGAGAAGCTAGTTCATTCAAACTTGTTTCAAAGTCGCTGCTCTTCCTGTATAAAAAGACCATCTGCCCGACAATACCGTCTTGTGTGATCCCTGTTTCACGGTGCATTAGACTCGGCGGGGCGTTAACAAGAACTTTTCGAGCACTCGTGATGCGTCTCGACGTTCGCGGGAACCTTGGTCGTTCCAGATGGCGTAGAGTGCCACAAAGAACCCAGTATTTCGCGTTGAATTATAATGTACAACAATACACACACACATCCATAGGAAGGAAAACGAAAAAAAAAAATCGTTCCTCCTTTTCCCTCTTCAACGACGACATTTTCCCGGGAGCGTCCCGGTTTCTCTGTAGGGATACTCGGTCTGGAACAAAGGAAAAAGAGAGAGAGTCCCATACAATGTTAAGGAGAGACGAAGAAACGAGAAACGATGCGTGGACGACGCCATGGACACCAACCACCACCACCAGATAGGGGGATAGAAATTCGTGGGGGACAAAGGGACGTTGCGACGGCGCAGACTCGGGGGTATGGGCGTCGCGACGCTTCCTCGTCTCCCCTTCAGTGCTGCTCTAACGATTCACGAGACGCTCTTTCGCCATTCACGAGCACCGCGAAAAACTGGCCTCGTATTACTATATCTTACACACACTCTTCTCTTCCTCTTCTTCTTATTCGGCTCTTTTCGTGAAACACGTACACAGTGACTCGAGGAATTGATCATATGGTAACATTGTTTTGTTTTAGTTTTTACACGGCACGTAACACGCAAACACGTCGATCCCTTGTACAGAGATTGATTAATTTTTGTTGGAAAAAAAGAAAAGTATATGTATAATCCTTTTGTTAGATAATAAACAACTGACCTTTCCGTAACATGGTCGTTAGGTTACAGGATTCTGTGTTATGTGAAACGAGAAACTATAGTAACTAAAATTATATATTCTCATAGCTGATAGTGATTTTTCCACAAAATCTGCTATTTTGAGTTTTTGAAGTGTTAGAAACGGCATAAAATCAATCTTGAACGATGTGACAGGAAAATTGAACCTGCCTGTGTTATAAATCTTTTTTTTTTTTTTCTGTAACCTGTAGATATAATTGTTTCTTAAATAACTTAAGTTAAACGTGAAATATGTTTTGAAAAATGTATGATCAGCGATTATATTTCGATTAAATAGAAATTGTACGATCAATTTCATGAGTCGCTGTACTTGTACAGACATAAATACACGTATATGGTGCGCGTGTGTCGTACGAAGGCACACACCTGTGCACACACGAGACACACCTGCGAAACCGTGTGTTACCATGACGAATGTGCACATGCAGCTTTAGGCGTGGGCGCGCGTAGGCTGTTCCTCGGGCAAGATCCCCCTGTCTCCCTGTTCTTCCCGCTGGTAAGGATCAACCTGTGTGTGTGTTGCTCGGAATCTGTGTCGAAATCCTCGTTCTGTGTTTATTAAATGTATGTAGCTATGTGAGCAGCCACGTTCGTGCACAACACGCAACGAAACACACAAGCCGAACACCGTGTTGAGCGATGCTGTCCAGGAGTTTGCCCTTGGGGCAGTGGTTTTATCACTAACGCAGTAACGTTGCGTAACAGAACATTAAAACAGGGAGCAAAACAATGTGGAAAAGAATAGGCCATTGACGATTATTTCTTTACTTATTTTTGTCATCGTTTTCCTGGGCTCAGGGCCGGATTAATGGGGGCTTATTGTAGCCTTTTTAATAAATTGTGAAGATTTTTTTTTTTGTAATGTCTATTTTTCCGTTTATCACAGAATCTTGATTCTTGTCTTATGTCGAATTGCTCCGAGCCATCGCCGTAGCAGTAATCGGTTAAAAAGTTTATTTGATATCTGTTTATACTAAACGACCACTTGTTCTCGTTATTTTGGTGTGGACGCACCTTTACTTGTTCGCTTTGCATGCTGTTGCCTTTGGAATGTCTGGGATGTATCCAGACCCGTAGGACGTAACCATGAAATGGTTGCAACGGGGCCCTGCTGCTGAGTATCTTGTGAATTTGATGTTGTTTCTTTTGTTGTTGTTGTTGTTGTTGTTGATCGAAGATTTTGTAAGCTGGTGCCTTGAGATCAGCCTCGTGTACACGTTAAACGTATCAGTTGAGGATAAACGTTACCTAAGTTACTTTGCAACACCTTCGTGCAGAGATTTGCATATTTCAGCCTGGAACAGGTCCTTGGCGTATGATTTTCGAATCGCGGTTAATTGTGAACGGGATTTATCGAACGCTTAAGCGTGCAGCCTGTCGCGATAAGAAATTTACCGATTCGAATTTGTGGCGGGATTTTTAATTAAAATTTTACTTATCGCATGAAACGAATTAACCCTTTTACTGTGAATCGCGTATGATAGAAAAAATTGAAATTATAATTAATAAAATTAATATAAATTTATTAATAAAAGAGTAGTTTGGAAAAAAAATTATTTATGGAAATTTTATTAATTAATATAGTTTGGTGATATTTGAACATAAAATTTTGAATTTTATAGTAATAATAAATGAATTTTTATGTTTTAATGTAATTTCGAGAAAAGTAATTTTCATAATTTTTCAAATTACAACGAATATTGTATGACGTAGCAGAAACTTTAATAAGTATTTTATAATTTTTATAATTTTCAATTCTCAGTTGATAACAATACGAAGGATAAAAGTGAGACGAAGAATAATATGATACAAAATTTTGTTAAATCGAAACATTTTTCGATATTCTTCTTTCACATGCAATTAACAATAAATCAGGAGTTAATTGTTGTTGTGCTTGATTAATATTAAGAGTAATGAGACTATCAGAAGAGAAAATTCCTCCAATGAACGCATCGTTAGGTTTATGATAACATTTATAGACTTGCTATAACCACGAAATATATAGTGAGACGTGGTTAAACATAAATTGGACTGCGCCTGTTTATTATTCCCAGAAAAAGCATGGACAATGGGCTAATCGATTAGCTTTGTACAGAGACAGGATGCAGGAAATGAAGCGATCGATCATCGAGAACCAACAACCTCGTTCTTTGTACGGGGGAAAAATAATTATTCCGGTGAAATAGAATGAAAATTTTTTGGAAATGAAATTTCGTAAAAGATGGTAATATTATGATATGAAATTTCTATTATTTTGAGGAGAAATAGAACGGAACATTATCTTTTTTTAATTCTATGATACTTCATTCCAAAATAGTATTAATATTAAATAGAAAATCAGTACTAAATAATATTTAACATTTGGGTGATGCTGAAATACTTTAATACTAAAACAAAAACAAAAATATCTAATATGATTTTTCGTTCAGAACCTCGAGTGTCTATTATAATTTTAATCGACGAATAGGGTGGCAGTCAAAGCGTTGAATGGTTAATAATAATTCTGCTTGAACCAGCGTTATCAAATCCATGTAAGGTCCCTGAGGATCCGTCGAACGCGAGTAAATTAAATTTCATTTGCTCCGTTTAATCGACGAGCCTCTCTAATCCCAAATGGCACGTATTACCACACTATCTGGCGTTAGCACGCGTTTCGAACAACCGGCCGACAACAGTACAAGGGAAACTGGTTTATTCGTGAGATTACACGAGCCCGTCATTTAATCGGTCCGTGGGCAGCGGCCACGACAGGTAAAAGGATCGTTGTTTCGTTTCGCCTCGATCATTTTGCTGACTGCTCGAACGTTCAACGATCGTTTTCCAACTTTTCGATGACCATCGTGCATTCTTTTCTGATTTCGTAAATGGTTCGAACTTCAATCGCTGTTATACCTTCAAATGTTGTCGTTTATCTGCAACCAGTCACCAACCTTCAATATTACTCACTCTGGACTCTTCACCTTTCAAACTCTCCCAGTTTTTCCCACTTACTCATAATCCAGAGATCATTTTCCCAAAACTTATTAAATAGCCTAGCTCTACAATTCCCGACGCTCTCTGTGCTGTCACACATGCGTTAAGTAACGATATTTTGTTAACACTAGAACAACCGAACCAGTCAAAATGATTGGTTGAGGGTTTCTTAAGTTAAATCAGAAAATGTATCAGAATGCTATTATTAAAATGTGTGTTAATTTTTATCAGGCTAAAGACCTACTCTATATGCCAATATATATTTCGTTCTTTATTTATTTATTTTTCTATTTTATTTTCCCCTTGAAGCGTCGGTAGTTCTAGTGTTAATAAAGTTCTGTTTTCTGCGACACGTCGATCTTTAATTACTTAAACCTGCGCGTTACCCCAAATCTGCTCTCAATTGCGAGGAATTGAGCCAAACCATGCATCACCGAACGAATTCTCTCGTTGATTCAATTGAAAGCACTGGTGTTAGGTATTTGAAATTATGGATAATAGAAGCAACGAAATATTGTGAGAAAAATAAGTAAAATTGTTAATAGCTTCAATCATTCAGGAACCAAATCATAGACAATATACATAACGATAATTTTATTAACAATAAGAATGTTATCTAATAAAACTGTTAGTAGTTTAAATGTAACAATCAACGCGTTAATAATCGAACGTATGAACACATTAGTATCCTGTAAGCTCGAATCGAGGAATTCTCTTCCAAAGCAACAATGATTAATATTCGTCGACGAATATCGTAACGATAGGATGTAACCACGATGAGACGAAAGCCACAGTTGGTTACACGATGATGCTTTTTATCCAAGTTCGTGGTACGATACAAGTGCTGGAACAGAAGTAACGGGGCTCTTTTTACCGATACACTGGCAAGGGAGAAACAAACGAACGGCAGTCATACCACACGCGTGCTTAGACACACGCGTTGCCGGAGCCTGTGGTTTTAGAATGACCCAAGAAGGCTCGTTCACGTGGGTCGAACCGTCACCCACCAGCGCTCGAACGAGCTCATTGACTTCATCGTCTGCTTGGTCGCTTTCACTTGGATCGTATAGCTTTTCCAAGCTTCTTCGGCAACCGAATCGACGATCGATCTAACCGTGACGATGGATGAAAGAGGACGATTTCGTGACAGAAGAGTGTCGCGAAATGGCGTGTATAGTATATCAATTTAAAGGTTAAAGTTCAGGGGAAATGAGGGTGTAAATGCTTCGTTGGAATTCTTAATACAAAATGGCTGGTTCTTGAGATTAGGGATTCTTCGATGGATAATGATAAGCAGTACATTATGTTTACGTTCAAACAAAGATTTAGACATTTTATTAATTCGGAATATTAAACCTTTGCACTCGAAGCATTTTTGGACGTGATCGAGTCTAATCTAATTTTCCAGGTATGCTTTCAGAAACCAAACGCACTATGTCGGAGGGAAAGTGTTAGAAATATTTGAGAATCTATTGATTTTTATTCCCTTCCTTAATTGTCTATATTTTGATATCGCATTTTAGAATACTCTGATAAATTAAATATGGCGCCTCAGAGGTACCAGCCGAGTGCAAAAGGTTAATGAAATGCTTACATTACCATGTTTGTCAGACTTTAAGCTTTAAATTGATATACCATAAGTGCCATTTTGAGATACTTTTATGTCATGAATTTTCCTTTGAATTTCAACCTTTCGGAACCGTCCGTCTGATTACGCATCGAAACGTTTACGGTTTTTAATTTAAAATTAAGATTGGAAATGGCAATTTACTTTCTCGTTTTAATACCAGCACACCGTACTCACTGTCAGGCGCAAAAAGGTCGTCGGAACGGGTGGTTAGGGTTAGGTTCGACCAACGTGGACGATCGTTTTCCAGCCGTCCCGGTACTATTTTCGTGGCGTGCAACGTGCTATTTTCGTGAACTTGTAGCCGAGGAAGAGGGTCGGACAAGGGCTGACGACAATACGAGAGAAGGCCGGCAATCAATAGCGGTTTTGCGCGCGTGTGATCGTCCCGGGTTACATGCACATACACTACGTTTGGCCCCCGAAGAGGAAGGTCGACCGTGGAATTCGGACCTCCTCGTCCCCTGTTTTGCATACTCGGAGCCGAGACAGTGGTTTTGATCCGGAACGTAGCTCATCGGACCTGTTCCTTTTTCCTCGTCCAAATCATCCTCGATACCTGGAAATCATAATCGTGCCTGAAACATCATGGTGCCCCACGTGATTGATAAACGTCGACGCGTGGGTTTTCAGGTAAACCTACGGCGACGCAACCTTGTCCCAGGTGATTCAATCGTGGATTGAAGGTGTATTAGGTGTTCCTTTTAACGATTAAACCTTTCACTAGGAAACGATCTCGGTTATTTATTAACACGTTACCCAAAATTGTTTACAATCGAATAACTAACAAAAGAAATGTTGAAATAAACTGCGGGCAGCGTTAATGTTACGCTAATGATATTAGGTATCGAATTGAAAAATTCATTAATTGTATTCTTAATAATTAGGATTTTAACACGTTGGCTGCCACGGGGGTCACCGGTGACCGGCACTCGAAATCTTTTTAAATTAAATAATTACCAAAAGAAATGATTAAATAAATTACGGATAGCGTTAACATTAAGCTAATAATGCTAGCTATCGAATTGAAAGGTTAAATTTGAAAAATTAATCGATTGCACCCTTAATAATTAGGATTTTATCGTGTCTGACTACGTACGTCCGTTTTCACTGTGGCAGTCAACGTGTTAAATGTGTCTGACTATGATAACGCGTTGAATGGCGCAGTGAAAACGGACGTACGTAGTCAGACTCGCTAAAACGAATTATATTAAGGATGCAGTCAATTAATTTTCAAATTTAATCGTTATTAGCTGTAATATCGGCGTTATCCGCGGTTTATTTTAACATTCCTTTTGTTAATTATTTGATCGTACAGAATGTCAGTTCAAATACATGTCCAGTAAATCTTGAGATATCAAGTAAACATTCACTTAACTTCGACTGTAATTGTTGTTCCTTTGATTTTAAAGAGAAATTGCGGTTAATAATAATATTAGGAAAATATTTGCCGTATCCGAGAAACTTGAGATCTTTCCAAATGGTGGAGATGGAATACGTGGCATAAGGTATATCGATACCGGGTAAGAAACGTGCTGCGGTCGATGGAAAGCGTCTCCAGGGCGTCGTAGACGTTGGCAGGATGCTTGAAACTGTGCCAATCCTCGAAACCGAGTTCCGTGGCTGCATAATAAAACAATCGGATCCCGTGGAAAAGGGCCAATGTCAATATCTCGGGGAAATGGAATGCGCGTGGGCTCGTTCAGCCACGTTCCATGCGTTCTTTCCACCCACTGAACGAAAATACGATACGATCGATTTAATTGGTAATTGTTGATCGAACACAATGACAGTTCATAGTAATAACGGGACGTTAAAATTCTGATTATTAAATTTCCTTAAGGGCAGATTGTGGGAGTAACATAACTCATCACAAGGTTATCTGACATTGAAAAAACCAAATAGATTCTGTTAATAGATGAACTTCTCTCGGGATTGGGCGAATAGATTTTGTAAAATATTGAATTTTGAATTTTTACTGCGGTTTTGAAAAATCAGTCATGATTTTCACTCAAAGAACCGGTCTATTGTTACTTGTAAAATAGGTTATAAACAGAAAAATGAATCTCTGGTTAGTTTCTTATTAAAGATGTATGATTCTGACTTATTTTACGCACGGATCTAAAAAACGTAGTTTTGAGAAAAATGTGATTAAAGTTTTGGATGTCAATAACAGTAAGAATAAATTTTTGTTGAGACTGCTCAGCAGCAGCTTCAGCATCCAAAACATTCTTTTTTGAAAAAATGAATTTTTTCGACCTCGATTGCAGAGTACAAAATTAATCATATTTGTTCGTATTTCTGGTCGAGTGCCAGGGCTTTTACACTAGTTAAAAATAATTTTATTTTGCGCGTTGAAATTATAGGATTAATGGCAGAAATATTACTAATTTTTGTATTTAAGGTTTTAATCCAGTACCTTGTGTTTTTGAATAGTAGCCGTACTATTCGAACATTTTTTCCCATAGCAATCATCGTGTTAATAACTGGAAGCGGGAAATACTGTTGAGTCTGCTAAAAATGAACAGTGTAACAATTTAAAACGTGGGAAAGTCATGAAACAATTAGTGTTGTAACCTAAGTTCGTAGGATTTTTTTTGTTTTTGTTTAAACTGCTATATGCTGTTTATAATAAATTCTGCCTACCACAGTGTAGCTACTAGTTGCAATATTTTAAATTAATCCTAGAACTACCGACATGACGTAGCCTAACTCACGAATTGAAAATAAAAATTCGTTGAGAATAATTTCTATCTGAAATTCGACGTTTAGGAGTACTTTGATATAAAAGGATACAAAATAAAATAGAATATCGTAGCGTTTCATGATCGAGACGGTGGGAAACGTAGCAAGAGCTTCCACGAATGGGCACTATTGATTTTTGGCTGCTCCTTTTTCGACCCTATCCGTCTGCGATTCTGTCCCCTCGAATCATTCGCCATTACTTTTCTGCACCCTTCTCGATACGTGCATTTTATATACCGCCATGTGTTCTTCCGTCACGTTTGCCCGAGTGCTGGTAAAATAAGTGACTCGGAAAAAAATCAACACGCGTCTTTAATTACTCTTTTTTCTTTCTTTCACCTTCTGAGCTCGTCAGTTTTTAATTCGATCTGCTTTTTAACGGTCCGAGGGTTCGAATGCTTTAACCGATCTTTTTCCTGCGTTTGAATTTTTATTAATATTTATATCTAGTGAAAATGGTCGTGTTTGGTCAGACACCGTATAATTGTAATTATTCGGGGAATAAACGGTTCAATTTTTGATGCCTTGAGAAATTATGATGTTATTTTGTATATTAATAGAATATTTAGTAGGAAATAGATAGATATTAAGATTGCTTAGGATTTTAAGTAATTTTTGCTTTCTGTTACTTTATTCAGTCACGTTAAATTAGTAGGGCTAATTAATTTCTTAACAGTTTCATAGATTTTACCGATAGGAAGTGATTATTAATAAATTATTGGATGTTAAGGCTTAATTTTTGGAGACTGAACTGTTTCAATTGTAAATGAATCAATGCAATTGAATTTTGTAAATATTTTAGACTCTGTATTGTTTTATGGAATGTTCTATTGTTGTTGTAATTTTGGAATAGCTAGATTTTATTTTGATAGAAACAATTTATGTAGCGTAGCAAATTTATCTCTGATACGGATATTTCAATATATACTGGATGATATTTTTTTCTTTCTTCATTCGTCTTGTTTTATTGGTATTTCCAATTGCAAACGCGTTCGAAAGAAATAAAAAAGAAAAACAAAAAACAGTCACACAACTGTCGAAGAAATTTCACAATTTTATCATTTTGGAAGGTCATTTTGTAAATGAAACATATAAAAAATGAAGATTTCCAAACTCAGCAAAACACAGAACAAAAAAAGAGTTCCTAATCATTTTTATATATAACCCATGGGTCAATTTTAAAATAACCGCGTAAATTAAAATGTACATAGAAAAGGATAAAAAATTCAATCTTTATCAAAACACAAGCCAAACATCCAAGATAAATAGTTCATAAAATCTGTTTTATAAATTATCCAAAAGAAATGTCGAAATTTCAAATTTTCGCAAGGCACAGAAAATAAATTTATTACTCGTTTAACTCGCGACTTTCACAAAATTTTTAATTTCGTTTTGATCCACCGTCAAAGGTGGTTCGTCGTGGTTGGCGTAGAAGCGTAGGAGAGTAAAGTTGATGGGAAACAAATCGACAGACGTAGGAACACGGCATGGTGTGGCGCATATTGATCGCACGAAGGGTTTATAACGGGCGGGTGGTGGGCCCCATCCATGCCACCACCGCTAGGGTGCAACATATAATTTTCATGAGACTGCTACACAACGTGTTTCCTGTCAAACGCACAAAGTTATCTCGCCCTATCGTTGTTGCCGGCGCTGTTGCCGTTCGCCAATTATTCACGTCCATTACTGTCTCCTACGATTCCCCTGCACGTCCTTTCCCATTCGACGGTTCCAATTTCGATAATGTAACCCAAGGTTGTTTGTATCAATTCTTAATTGACAAGGTTTCGACGGAGGGAGAAAATTAGATCGGATTGGGAAGTGAAATTTAATTAAATTCTTACCTGCGCCATTTTCAATAAATCGGAGGGGTTGAAATTTGTGTATAGTCTCCAAAGCCCGATTCGCGATGCATTCAAATTTCACGAAGCATCCGTGGTTATTTCTCTCTCGTATATTGATTTTTTTTTTTCTTCTTTTAATGGTACATTCTGTTTTTTATTTCTTCACTTCTTTATTTGGAAATTTACTTGGTTTTTAGTTAATTATTTTATACTAACGTACAGAGGTATACTTATGTTTAATTCCATTTTGGAAGATTTAATACTCGATTCGATTAGATTTGATTCGACTTGTTGTAATTTCACTCGATTTTGATTCAACTTTATTTCAATTCGATTGAATTCCATTCTATTTCATTCCATTTCTCTTCGTTGCACTCAATTACTGATTATCATTCTGCCAATTAATCATTCACTTAATGTACACTTACCTTTATCGTTATTCTGTGCGCCTGTACAAAAAGGTGTCTCATTGACGCAACAAGCAAAATGCATTTGTGTAATCAGTCTAATACAATGGCAAGTTTTTCTGCCACTTATCGCTTATCTAATCGTCGTTTTGCCCGATTCTCGTGAAAATTGAATAATGCCCAATGTAATGTGACGATTGGCCTATTCACGTCACTGTTGATAGCAGACCGAATTGGTGGGCGTAATTACTTATTTTGCCGCTTATCACCAATAATATTACGTATCAAGTGATTCGATGCGTTGGCAGTATCGTGGGTCAATGCGTCGATCAATTACACGGAATCCATTATAGGGAGGCGTTTGAAAACATGATTCGATTATTAAAACCTATTCAATCATGAATACTTTTAACAAATACTTAAAAATTATATTAAATAAGGAAGTCCTTTGATCTGACATTTAAATATCATTGAAATTGCAATGTTCCAAATTCAATTGTGTTGGAATTGCGACATGTTAAAATGAATCGCAATAAAATTGCTTCGCGTAGGATTCAAATGCAAAGGAATTCCGAGGCGCAGAATTCAAATGCAATTAAAATTCCAACGCGTAGAATTCAAGTGCATTGGAATTGCGGCGCGTAGAATTCAAATGCAATGGAATTCCAACGCGTAGAATTCAAGTGCAATGAAATTCCAACGCGTAGAATTCAAGTGCAATGAAATTCCAACGCGTAGAATTCAAGTGCATTGGAATTGCGGCGCGTAGAATTCAAATGCAATAAAATTGCAGCGCGTACAATTCAACGCAGTGGAATTGCAGCGCGTAGAATTCAAATTCAATGGAATTGCGACGCGTAGAATTCAAATGCATTGGAATTGCATCGCGTAGAATTCAAATGCATTGGAATTGCGATGCGTGGAATTCAAATGCAATGAAATTCCAACGCGTAGAATTCAAGTGCATTGGAATTGCGGCGCGTAGAATTCAAATGCAATGGAATTCCAACGCGTAGAATTCAAGTGCAATGGAATTGCGACGCGTAGAATTCAAATGCAATGAAATTCCAACGCGTAGAATTCAAATGCAATGAAATTCCAACGCGTATTAGAAGTAGAATTCATTTGCATTGAAATTGCAATGCTGTAGATTCAGTTGCATTGGGAAAAAGGAAGAATATTGATCAAAATTATGAAATACAGACGCGAATCCGTCAGAGGATTTATACATATTCTGTTAAATACAATTTATCACGAGATGAGGCTTTGGACTTCCGGTCGATTGAATCGTCAAGTGTATTTCCGTTGTCGTCGGTGCCGCGTCGAACGCGGAACTGAGCTCCGATTTTCTTGAATAGAATCCCAGCCGCGAGGACAATACATATCGTCTGCGATAGAGTAGATAAGATAATGGAGCTTGGAACCTACGTTTCATTCTTTTCCGCCGGTATTATTTCTTCTTTTTTCTTTTCCCCTCTCGTTTCTTTTTTGGTTTCAAACTCGCGCCGCGCTCGCGAGAGAAGAGTATCTAACGATCCTCGGCGCCGCGACGTTCTCCGCATGTCGCGTTTCCGTTCCCAGGACGGATTTCCGTGTGTAGGCCGGCTTCTCGGTGTCATATGTTTCCTGGACGTGTTCCAGAGGAAATGCAGTTACAGGTAAAACACATCGCACGCTTTTCTTTCGTCATCGCCTTTCTAGACGTGCCTTATCTTTGTCCTTGAAACGAATGTCTTCGCTTCTTTCTTCGTTGTCTTTCTTTTTTCCCCCTCCTTTCTCCTGGTTGATAATTAGTTGGCGATAAGGAGACTAATTTTCATCGATGTTTTTTCCTGAATATTTGGAATCTGTTTTAGGATTAAGTGTTCGGGTGAAAATCGTAGAATTGTGATTTGTTAATTAATTTAATTGAATCAAGCGATAATAGTGCAATTGTTGCTAACGTTGTTTTGTTGTTTTTTCTGTGTTACAGGTAAGCATCTTGAGGCAATCATTTCTGAACGTATCACGTGCAAAGTGAGTAACAATTTGACAGTACCCTTGGGGTAAGAAACGTTAACACTCGAGCTTGTTAATCGTCTCTACAAACAGCTGATTTATCATATAACCTTCGAGCATTCCCTCGAGAAGTATTACGATGTTGCAAGAGACTCGATATTGAACGATATTTACGGGATAATCGTGGATTTGTATTGAAACCGATTGTAGTGGAATTGTGACATATCGAAATCGAATTTATAGTAGTCCAAACGCGTTGAATTTGATTGTCTGGGAATTGAAGCGCTTCGAATACAGTTTCGTTGGAATTGCAAGGTCAACCAATTCAGTCCTGTTCAAACTGCAGTTCGTCAAATTCGAACACGTTGGAATTGGTCATGCGCAGAATTTAATTATGTTGGAATTGCGGCGGTTTACATTGCCGCCGAATTCTCTAATTCGTTGGAATTGACGCGCTCGTAATTCCGATATGCTGGAATTGCAATGGGCCGGATTCGAGTGCATTGGAATTGCCGTGCGTAGAGTTTGATGCCGCTGGAACTGCGGCGCGTCGAATTCGGATGCGGTGGAATTGCGACAAGCAGATTTTGTTTTCAGTGGAATTGCAATCAGCCGAATTCGAATGGATCGGAATTAATTCCCAATCAGTTGCATTGGAATTGCGGCGCGTAGAATTCAGATGCGGTGGAATTGCAACACGCAGAATTTATTTTCACCGGAATTGCAATCGTCCGAATTCGACTGCATTGAAATTGTAACGGTTCCAAATCAATTGCATTGTAATTGCGGCGCGTAGAATTTAGATGCGATGGAATTGCGACATGCAGAATTTATTGTCACTGGAATTGCAATCGGCCGCATTCGAATGCATTGGAATTGTAACGATTCCAATTTAATTTTATTGTAGTCACGATATTCCATATTCCATGATGTTGGAATTAGGATACGTTGAAATCGTTTGCATTGGAATTGCGGCGCGTAGAATTCGGATGCAGTGGAATTGCCGCGCCCAACATTGATTTCCACTGGAATTACAATGCTGCAAATTCAGTTGCATTGGAATTGCGGAAAATTTCATATCTAAAGAACACGATTTTCCGTTTCTGCATTCGTTATTATTCCGGAACACAAGTAATCGTATCGGTGAATGGTTCTTTGATACTAGGTCACTCCTATAGTCGTTCGACTGTTATATGCAAGGTCATTTTATCAGCTTATTATCCCCCCCCCCCCTTCCCCCCTTCCCCCCTTTCCCCCACTTATCCATTCCTTTTTGCTATTTGTTCAAGTTGCTTTCATAGTTAATAACAAATAAGTTACCCGTAACAAATAGTTCTTGTAATTTCCGATACAATTTATCGTTTACCGTCACTTATGCCGTCATACAAGTATTTAATCGTGTAGCAAGAAAATTAAAACAATTTTATTGCACTCTTACGGATGTTTCACGAGTTTACGATCAATTACATCTCCGTTCGTCATTTTCACGCTTGAAACGGATCCTTGCAATTTACACGGCATCGCGTATGATAAAAACGGAATGAACAAACAAAATAAGTATCTCCAGCGCAGTTTTAACCTTTACGTGGAACAGGAAGTGAAAGTACTTTTACACTGTTACGTTTCACTAAATCCTCGAGACACTTGAGCACTTTATGATCGATTCCACGTCTGTTTGCGAAAGGAACGTTCGATGAACTCTATAAAACTCTAACGAAATAATTAACACCAGAACGGCAAGCGTCGAAAAATAAATTATTGTTAATAATAAAATCTAAATTGGTATACGTAACAATTTTTTTATCTCGACAAAAGTCAACCTCGAATCGCAATCATTTCTGTACCTTTTTTTCCAGCATTAACATATAAATTAATTATATTCAACGCGCATTTAATTATATTCAATTCTTTTCGTTCTGAAAACTTAGTGTTACGCGAAATTTCGTTGAATCCTTTTCATAGCCGACGGCAGAAAGAGCGGCCTACAAAGGGGTCCAGTAAACAAATGTATTATGCATAACACGAAACGTTACTTCAATTGCAATTTTCCTCTTTCTTTCCCCCCCTTTTTTTTTCTTCTTCTTTAATTTCATCTTTCCTGAGGCACGTGCGAGCCGTATTCGGGTCCGTGAATGCTCGAAACACGAAAGTTTCCGACGGGATTCCGATTAGTATCTCGTTCGCATTTCGCCGATATGCAAATTGGATCGTCATGGATGATCATTGTTGACGCGGAGGAGGGGAGACTCTATTTTAATATGAAAAGAGAATACGCGAGGAGATACGCCGTAGCTAAAATTGTCGAAAGTTGACTACGGGCCAAGTTTAAGGAATATTTGTGAACCAAGGAGTAGACTATAATCCTTCGGACGTTGGAAAAATTCGAAAAATTTGAAAAATCTGATAATTCTGGCACGGAAACGGTGAAAATTGGTAATCTTTTTTATAATCGAGGGATTGAGTATTATTGGAACGTTATTGGTAATCTTTGCCACGAATTGTGTTTAATTAACACTTTGTTAGTTGCAAATTGTATGGAATTAATGGATATTTGTTATTTTACATTTCTTCCTATACTTAATTAACTTTTGATGAACTTTTGATGAATTATCAAAAATGATAAAGAAAAATATCAAAATGCCGAATATATCATTCGAGGCATTAATGAATTCTATATTTTGTTAATCACTTGGACTTGGACAGTTGTATCAATAGTTACTTTCAGTTTTTGATCATGGTAGATACAGTAATCATTTGTTGATTCGTCGCAACGAAAGTTTCCAGACAATGAAAGGCCAAAATAGGAATGTAAATTGCAATTGCGGGCGTATATAAGGGGGGAGAAAGAGAGAGACTTTAATTGGAAAAACGGTAGATCGTAGGAAGTCCGGAAATTGCGTACATTATTGTCATTAGAGTTTTCCATGTTCGTGTAACTTTCACTAGTTACACGTGACGTTGAAACAGTGGGTTAGCGTGTGATAACGATGCATTTTCTTCTTCGGACATATAAAAAACAAACAGAGCGTACACACGGTATTTTACACAGATTGCATTATCATGAAAATTGCAAGTTATGAGAAAACAAAACGATAACAAAATAAGATTCGATATTATTTCGTAAATTCTCAGGTATGAAATTATTTCTTGTTTAAGAGAATCTTGCGTAGCAATTTCTATGTGTTCGAATTCAACACATCGCAATTCCAGCGCACTTGAATTTCACATGCGGCAATTTTAATGCGTTCGAACTTTACACGCGACAATTCCAACGTATTCGATTCTGATGCGTCGTAATTCCATTACATTTGAATTTGAGGTGCTACAGTTCCAACGCATTCGAATCCGATGCGACGCGATTCCAATGGCCATGAATTCGACGTGTTGCAATTCCAATTCAGTCAAATTGGATGCGGCGCGATTCCAGCGCATCCGAATTCATTGCGATGCGATTCCAGTTCACTCGAACTTTACGCGTTGCAATTCCAACGCACTTAAATTTTACGCGTCGCAATTCCAGTGCATCCGAATCCAATGCGACGCAATTCCAGTGTATCCCAATGCGATGCGATCCCAGTGCACTCGAACTTTATGCGTTGCAATTCCAACGCATCCAAATTTTACGCGTCGCAATTCCAGTCCACCCGAATCCAATGTGATGCGATTCCAGTGCTCTCGAATCTGACGCGCCGCAATTCCAGTGCGATGCGATCCCAGTGCACTCGAACTTTATGCGTTGCAATTCCAGGTCACTCGTATCCGACGCGCCGCAATTTCAATGCATCCGAATCCAATGCGACGCGATTCCAACGTACTCGAATTTTGCGCGTCGCAATTCCAGTGCATCCGAGTCCAATCCGATGCAATTCCAGTGCAGTCGAATCCGATGAGCCGCAATTCCAATTTAGTCAAATTTGTTTGCGGTGCAATTCCAGTGCATCCAGATCTAATGCGATGCAATTTCAGTGCATTCGAGTTTTGCGCGTTTCAATTCCAGTACTGTCGAATTCAATCCGTTCTCATCAATTTCAGTTACTAAAGAAGTTACTTTGCTTAAATAATATCTTACCATATTTTCCCTTGTTACCGTATTATAAAATAATTTGTATAAGGTGATATCATTTCTTAGTAAATTAGAAAGGAGTGTAATAGATGACGAGTAGGAGATAATAATAATAATACGGAAACAACAGTGAAATTAAACGTTTCAGCCTAGTTCGTGTGTACCGATCGAATGGATAGGATAGAGTTCCGTTTTCTGCCTCGATCCATTAACCTCCACGAATGCAAATGGTCGTCGAGCAAAGGCCAAGCTCTCCTGTTCTTCGAGACATTCTAATCCGAGGCGAAAGTCGACTCGTCGACGTTTTACCATGTGAATTACCTTTATGATACGTAGTAGTATCTGACTTTTTTTTTCGTGAATTTAAAATTCCTGAATTATAGTTATCGAAACCGAGTAACCCGAAATCTTCAACCTTAAAGCTTTCTAATTTCATTTTTAAAAGAACATTCGTCTTCCACGTCAGATTTAAATATTACCATAAATACCCGCGCAGAATATTAAAATTCTCAAAATAAATATTCGAAACTAAAAATTAACCAATAATTATTTTAGACTTTGTATCTTTAAATTATAATTATCGTATATTTTCGTATATTGAAATTTGATCAAACTTTTCCTTAAGATCGTTGAAATTTTTCATCAAAAGATTTTGAGGATTTCAAACACGTCAGCATTTGACGAACTTCAAAGAAGTTGGGCTGAATTTTACGACCGTTGGTGCACGATGTTCAAAGTCGTTGGCAAAATTTCACGAAAGATCAAATGCGTGTCGTTGGTCCTTGATCTCCGTTCGCCCTCCGTATCTCATTGTTTCTGTTGCTCCTTTTGCTCCTTACGGTAGGCATCCTCGAACGCACGTGTCCTCGAGCACGGTTTGCAAAACGTTCCTTGGCATTTCTTCTGCAACGACAGACCGTCTCCGCCTGGTACGAGCTAATCAGAACTCGTTACGTAAAGACACGCGGACACGGCCGACGGCATGCTTGATTTTCCATTCGCCATCCACGCGAACACACTTTTTCAACCAACTATTATTTTTCTTTTCAACAACCTTTTAAATGCATTTATAAAACGACACTTTTTACTCTTATTTTGATACGTTTCAATACGATCAGTCGACAAACGAATGTTTTTATTCCTTCAGAAGTAAAAAGGTTATGTAATTTGAAAAAAAAAAAAAAATCATAAAAGATCCTGCTTTGTATTATGGTATTTTTATACAAACAATTTTAAACGAATGAATCGACTTGAAAGAGAGACGCACGAACGGATCGGGAGATAGCATTTGTCGCAAGACGAACGGAAGCAGAGAGTGATAGGAAGTCACGATCGTAGATAAATACCTACGAAATGTGTAGACAGCGACGACACCGCTTGTTTCCCATTTGCTTTCGCCGGGTGCAACTTTCACTCATTGTTACCAGCTTCACGCTCGAATTCATTGTGTGGACATCTCGTTCGATCTGGATTCAACGGTTAACGGCGGACAGTCGTGCGTAGAAAAGCATTTCGAAACAGATCCTGGATAACGTCGATCATTTCTACACCCATGCTTCGCGAACGTATATATTCCCTGGAATTGCGGGCTGTACCGGGTACCGTTAACGATACGACACGATTTATGCGAGCAGTCGCTACTTCGAGGAACTTGGCTTGCGATCGGTTGCGACGCGACGGCTGCACGCGAAGGGATCGCGGCGTTTCATTTAAATTTAGAACAATTGTGCCCGGTAGAATTGCAGATCCTGAATTCGGGACTATGGAAAATTACAGTGCGTTGAATACGAGTGCATTGGAATTGTAACGTAGGGGAATTGCGGCATGTAGGTTCCGAGAGCATGTTGGAATCGCAGCACGTCGATTTCGAGGGTATTGGAATTGCGGCGCGTTGGATTCGGATGCGCTCGAATTGCATCGCATTGTATTCCAGTGCACTGGAATTGCGCCGCAACAGATTTGAATAAGTTGGAATTGCGGCACGTCGGATTCGAGGGCGTTGGAATTGTGGCGAGTCGGATTCTAGGGTATTGGAATCGCGGCGCATTGTATTCGAATACGTTGGAATTGCGCCGAAAAAGATTTGACCAAATGGAATTGCGGTGCGGAAGATTCGAGCACGCTAGGATCGCAGCACGTCGAATTCGAGGACATTGGAATTGCGGCGTGTCGGATTCGAATGCGCTGGAATTGCGTCACCATAGATTTGACTAAATTGAAATTGCGGATCATAGAATTCGAGGGCATTGGAATTGCGACGCGTTGAATTGAAATGCGTTGGATTGCGGCGGCTCAAATTCGAATGTAATGAAATTGCGATGCATCAGAATCGAGTGCGTTGGAATTGCCGCGTGTAAAGATCAAGTGCGCTGAAATTACGATGTATTGAATTCGAACGCATAGGAATTGCTACGCAAAAATCTCCTAAACTAGAAATAATTTCATTCCTTAGAATTTTCCAGATAATAACTAACCTTATTTTGTTATCGTTTCGCTTTGTCATTTTGAGCGCGTCGAAATCGGATGTATCGGTTTCGCTGCGTGCGGAATTTCAATGCATCGAAATTGGAAAGCGTCCGATTAGGGTATGACAGGATTGCTACGCCTCGAATACATATAAACCCATAAGAATTGCAACACATCGAATATAAATACGCGCAAAATGCACCAGTTCAACTTCATCGCCACACAGCAATTCCCAATATACATGCTGAGCGGTATGCCCCGATCAGCAGTCCATTTGGCCGCGAAAACCGATCATTGCCGAACTCATAATCGCGCGTTGGTTCGAAAGCAGAAGGCCATATAATACACGGCTAGAGCCGGGTAGAGCGGCGCGAGTCCGCAAGTCCCACGTCACGATGTCGTGGACATCGAGAGGAGGTGGGGTTTAGCCGTTCGTCGGTTTCGCGGCGAGTAATCCGAGCGAGCGAACGAGCGAACGAGCGAGTCAACCAGTCAACCTGAAACCGCGAACAACCGCGACACCGTCTGCTTCGTTTACTCCAGTGCGATGCGGATGGCGCCAAACCTTTTCCGTCACTACCAAATAAACACAGTCGCGGGCCAGCTTCGATTTCGACCGCAAACATCGAAACGGATCTCCACGAAGAAGCGGGAACAACCTACTTGCCGGTCCGGGTATCGCGGCCGTGCTTCACCTGTCGGCCGAGTCGCAGTTTGAAACAGCACGCGTGCGAGAAAGCGCGGAATTGCTTTCGACGTCGCGTGTAGGTGAAGACGGTCGAAGGAAATCGGATCGCGATCTAAACGGTGCGTGAAAATTGGATCGATACAGTGCGTGAGTGAATGGAGTGGGATCGATTCAAGGGAATTCTGCTGGAATCGGATCAAGGAATCGTGGCGAGTTGCAGGAAGCAACGAAGAGCTATGGCGTAAGAAGTTCATCTACGAAACAACTGTGAAGTTAATTGAATTTGATTGGAATCGCCGATTTTTACAATTCGATAGTTGTGGAATTTAAATACGTAGGAGTCGCGCTGCATCGAGCTCTGATACATTGGAATTGCGGCGCGTCGAATTGGAATACCCTGGAATTGCGGCGCGTTGAATTCGAATACTTTGGAATTGCGGCGCATTGAATTAGAATACCTTGGAATTGCGACACGTCGAATTCGATTACTTTGGAATTGCGGCGCTTTGAATTGAAATACCTTGGAATTGCGGCACGTCGAATTCGTAACGCGTCGAGTTCGTTATCCAAGGAATTGCCGCGACCCGAATACCATAATACCTCGCACGAAGAAAACCGCTCGTTGCGTCGAAAGTAGTGTCGGTTCGACGTAAGCCGAGCAAATCGCATCGTGACCGAAATTCCGCCTAAAATCCAACCGAAACCGGCGAGTGTGTCTGTGGCGGAAACGAACGGCCGTGTGATCCGTGGTTGGAAAGCGAATAGAGGCGTTTCTTCTTCGAACAACACGAAACCGCGAACAGAAGAGGGATTTGGTCGAACGGTGAAATCGAAGATGCAGCGAGAGCTCGATTCGAAGTTCAAAGGATATAGCGGTGTCTATTAAGCGTTTTGCTCTCGCGTTACGCCCGTGGAAAGTCAAACACAAGTTGGAGAGGTGGTAAGAGAGAGAGAGAGAGAGAGAAGGGAAGAAACGTTGTTCACCGCGACTTTCACGTCGAGCTGTTTCTTGTCGATCGCGTTGCGAAAATCCAGCCTTTACTTCGCTCGTGTTGACGAAAAGTTCCACCGCGAGGATTGAAAATTCATAAAACGCTCGAACGATGAACGTCGAAGAAATTAATTTCGAAGACCAGGCGCGAAACCAGAGGAGTATCATTAAATCCGAAAGTTCTCGTGTTAATTGAATTGTGTGATCAGATTCGTGATAATTTTCTCGATCGTTGATTTTTTGGTTTTCCAATGAGAATCGATTCGTTCGAGGAACAGTGAAATCTTCCTGGTTGATTTGTGCTCTCGATTTCGAGAAAGCGTGCAGGTCGGTTCTAAATTGAAACGTATCGAATCGATGGGAGTCGATTGAAAGGTAGAAACAAGGTGTACGAAGAAGAAACCTCTCTTGCGTAACGATCGTCCGCAAAAAAGCAACTGCCGTAGTAATGGAACAATCGTAAAACACAATCACGTTTGGAAGTGGTATAAGAAAGGGGCGATGTACAACGAAATTGCACAGTTATTAAAACGGGTAAAAACTAGGATCGTTATGGTTCGGTAATAAAGCGAGCAATTGTTTGCGAATTTACCGGGGGTCTAGTCGATCGTTTGAAGAAGTGTTAATTTGCTTCAATATCGAATTACCGAGGGGAAAACTTTATTTGGAAGCAATCTGTGCTTTCGAGTGTCTCGTTGTTTGAACAAAGGAAGAGAAAAGGAAACTCGGAGTCCATCGGATCATCGATTATCGATGGTAGTATAATTACTCGAAGATGTTTCTTCGGCGCAGACTTTAGAACGATTCGTAACTCTAACGATACAGACTTATTTATATTGATTTAAAAAAAAAAAAAAGATTCTAATGAAAGATGATACAGTGGTCCGTTTCAAAAGAGTTTGATTGCATAGGAACTGCAATCGCTTCGAATTCAACAGAAAACACATAACAACACCCTAAATTCGTCAATGATGGAATTGTCACGCCTCGAATCTGGATAAATTGGAATTGCCACGCGGCGAATTCGGTTAAAAAGGAATTGCAGCGCGAGGAATTCAGATAAATTGGAATCGCGGCACGTCGAATTCGGCGGCATTCGAATTGGCGCCCGTCGAATTGGATTAAACTGGAATTGCCACGCGCCGAATTCAGTCGAACTGGAATTGCCGCGCGCCGAATTCAGTTGGATGGGAATTGCAGTGCGCCGGATTTAGTTAAATTGGAATTGCGGCGCGTCGTATTCGACGGCATTAGAATCGCCACGAGTCGGATTTACTTAAACTGGAATTGCCACGCGTCGCATTCAGTTAAACCGAAATTGCCACGCGTCGAATTTGGTTATACTGGAATTACCACTCGCCGAATTCGTTAAACAGGAATTGCAGAACGTCCCCGTCGGTTACGCTGGAATTTCCGTGCGCCGAATTCCGTCAACTTCGAATCGCAGCGCCCCGAATTCTACAATAAAGGAATTACCCGGCGTCGAATTTAATCGGATAGAAATTTTAACGCCTCTAATTCGTCATTAAAAAAAAAAAATATATATATATATATATATATATATATATATATATATAAAGAAATCAAAATTGTGAGAAAATAATCGCAAGGAGAATGAATGGTGAATAAATTGGGCGACGAAGCACGTGTATTGGCCCTGGCAGCCATAAAGTTATGATAATGACGCGCATTATGGTCATGGCTTGTGCGTCATAAGGCTTCGACTGTCGTTGGAACGGCGACATCAATTTAGAAAACTGTCCGCCAGGGGCAAATCTAATTATTTAACGAGCGAGTGGGCGTAATACGACGCGAAATCGTGCGGAAGAAGACCGACTCGTACCCTTCGTTTCCCTGAAAACGGATTTCCTTGTTGTGTTTCGTTGGCGAACGAACGGGATTTTACTGCGATCCGATCAGTGTGCACTTGATCAGTGTTGTTCCTCGCTCCCTCTTTTTTTTTCCCCCCGCAAATGTGGTGTGTGTATTTTTTTTAGAAAACGTCAAACAAGGATATAACTGGAGTCAAATGAATTTCGGAAGGTTTGAATTTATGGTACCTAGATATACGGAGAAAACGGAATGTTTTACTTGATTTTTTATTGGAAAAAATTGAATTTGATGAATTATTGACTGCGTGGTGGAGCCTGAGGTGTTAAGATTTAATTTGGAAATAAGACAATTTCCGGAACTATTAGATTGAGAAATAATTGAATTCGGTAAATTCTTAGCATTTATTTTGGAAACATTTCGGTACAAAATTTTTGAATGAAGAATTTGCTTTTATTTTAAATTCTTAGTTTTCATTTTAAAAGTACTTAGCGGTGGAAGAGGGTGTTTAATTATAGGAACTAATTGGATTAGTAAATTCTTAGCTTCAACAGCTATTTGGAAATGTTAATTATTAATTGGAGAAGGTTTCAGTGATTATATGGGAAAAGTGAAATGCTTTGTACACATTAATTAAGAAAAATTCTCTTCGAGAAGTTTTTCACTTCATCTTGAAGAACGTTTAGGTACAAAAATGTGAATAACATGGGAAAGTTTAAAAGACACGGAGAAAGTGAAATAGTTTATGCAAGATTTTTTCAATTTTGCCCTTTTTTTTTTTATTTTTGTTTTATAATTTGTAAGGCATTTGAACGCGCACGGGGTATAAAAATTTATATAAATCGAGAAAGCTGCAATGTTAAGATGGAGAAAGCGAAGTGTCTTATATAATTTTGTCGAAAATTTCGACTTTAGTCAATTCTTTAAACATAAAATCTCGATTCGTATATTTTGCATAATTTTAATCGAATCTACGATTTCTGAAATTAATTTTATGATCAACAATCAACCAGCTATATAACAGATTTAAATAAATAGAATCAATTTAACCCTTTGACTGCGAAAAACGTATATATACGCCCTCAAAAGTCTATTAATATATACGAGAAGCGTATATATACGCTCAGTAGATTGTAAGATTTCAAATAAAAATTAGCTTTGTTATAATTTTTGTTTCTTTGATTTTGAAAAAACAATTTTTTTTCTGTTTATCGATACAGAGATTAATATTCAGTTATTTTTGACAAGTTCTGTTATTTATCACTCGAGATATTTATTATCATAATAGCTAATGTTTGCCTGGATCGAATAAATCCAATTATTATCAACACGATAATTGAAAGCCGAAAGAAAAATACGTCCAAATTTTGATCGTAAGGATTTAGCAGTTACAAACAAGTTCATCGATTTGATATCAAATTACACGCGTTTTCCAAATTGAAATGAAAATTCAACAAATTCGACAAGGAATTTTGTATTTCATCATTTTATGCTGATTTTTGTTTCAAAACATTGTACCTTTGTTACGTGCTGAACGTCGCTTTTTTTTTTTATGTTGTCACCGTTACGCAAATGCGAGTTTAACATTTCGCGTTGTCATCGCCGGGGCACGTAATTAACGTTTAATTGCATCAAAGGTACAACAAAACGGCAAACTAGTTTCGTGTTTCCGTTAAAGTTTCTAATCTCTGTTTATTGTCCCTTTGATAAATATTGCCCGATAATGCAGTGCCAACGGGTAGATATTTAGTTTATAATGTTGCAATTGAAACGAATACTGTCTCGGTGTTTATTTGAGATAAATGGACGATAAGAAAAAGCAAATGTTTGCAATCAGAAAAGGTATAATAAAACTTGGGTGTTAACGGGCTAAGATTTTATTTATTTGTTTTTGTCACCGAATTACGTATTTAAAAATATTATTGTGGAATAATAATGCGAGATATAATAAATCTTGAGTATAACAATCTATAAATTATGAATTTAAAAAAAATTCCACGCTCGTGTGATTAATAATTATTGGACATACAAATTTTCAATGTGTCGGTTAATGTATTCGTTTCAATTCAAAAATGATCCGGACGAAAATGGAGTTTCGTTACGTTAGAAAATCTCGTCCTAATAATCGTATCACGTTGAAAATTTCAGAAAGTATTTTGTCTCGGAGCAAACGTGATTTCGTTCCGAGTTTATTCGATTGAAAGGAAATTCTATTCGAAACAGATAGAAAAGAGACACACAATTTATATTCCCAATCTACTCGGTTCGATTTAAATTTCCATATTCAATAATCCATTTCTCGTTCCAATCTCTCGATACGTATTCTTTTATACATATTTCAGAATTGATAAGGCATCGAATGCCCTTAATTCTTTCGTTTCGGTTAGGAATATCATGTTTTTTTAATAGAAATTAAAAAAAAAAAAAAGAAACGGAGATATTTTTAGTAACTTGGCGAATTCTGGAATGTTGTATTTTTAGGAACTTTGAAACTTTGGAGTGTTATATTCTTAGGAAGTTAGAAGTTTCTGGGTGTTATATTTTTGGGAAATTAAAAATTTGATGAAATTATATTTTTCAGTATTAGAAATTTGGGAAAAATGTCAAATTTACTTTCGGCAGTATTACATTTTTTTCCGAAGCGTAAGAATTTAAAAAATATTATATTTTTGGTGTAAAAAGTGTAAAAAAATATTTCCAGTGGAGAAATACTTTTTAGAATAATGGCAAGCGTGTCGGTTGAGCTTGAATGTTGAAATTGTAATCTATTCCGCATTCATTAACCTTGTTTCTTATAATACAAGTACGTTAACGGCGTTAAATTGCTTCGAACTGAATTTCAAAAGAGTTGTCTACCTCGTTTTAAATTTCTTCAATGCGGCATTCGTGCTTGGAAAATTTGCACCGGAACCTGAAAGTTAACGATTTTATTTGTAGCGGAACATCGAGTTTGATGTTCTTGAATACGGTCCAACTGAGTTATAAAAATTCTTCCTTCCTCAACAACCACGTTATCCAATTACCCAAATTCTTGATATGTTAAATCAACCTCGGTTGCTTAAATCACTTCAAAACTGACAGGATTAAAAGTCGCTGTACATTTCAAAGCATCCAAATTCTGCAAGATTGAATTAAAACGCGTTAAATTGCAATTTCCCAAACATTCTAAGCTACCAAATTTGGCAAAATCGAATTAAAACGCTTGAAATTGCAATTTCCCAAAATTCGAAGTTTCCAAATTGTTCAAAATCGAATTGAAACGCGTTAAATTGCAATTTCCCAAACATTCTTAGCTACCAAATTTGGCAAAATCGAATTAAAACGCTTTAAATTGCAATTTCCCAAAATTCTAAGTTACAAAATTGGGCAAAAACCAATCCAACTCGCGTCAGAGCACAATTTCCCAAAATTCTAAGCTACCAAATTTCGCAAAATCGAATTAAAACGCGTCGAACCCGAATTTCCCAAGATCCTCAGCACCAAATTAAAAAAAAAATTCACTGAAAATTAAACCCAATTTCTCAAAATTCTCAGCGTTCAGTTCCCACGAGGTTGGCTTAAAATACCTTCGAAACACAATTCCCCAAAATTCTGAGCGTTCATCGTTTTAACAAAATCGAGTTGAAACCAGCCGGCAAACGCGATCTACCGAAATTCTCAAGGAACCGATTGTCAAAAGCCTGCCTCGGGATAAAATATTGCCAAAATGCAGGGCACGATGTCGCGTCATCCTCGATACTACACCTTTGGATCGATAAGTCACGGATCCGATAAAAAAAAAAAGAATATCAAACACGATTTCCTTCCTTCGATACCTTTCGTCTCGGCCAGGCGTTATCGATAACCGTGTTAACAGACTGTCAATTCACGCATCGGCCACGTGGCAAACAAACAAAGTGGTTTGGGTGTGTGTGCGTGTGAACGTACTTGCGTATGTGTTTGGGCGGTGGCAATAGTACCGATAGCGTTTCTGGTACCGTTAACACGCACGCATCTCGTTACAGTACCGTTCGTGTGATACGCACGAAAGTGCTCGAACTGCATTTACTTGACACACACCAGTTACGATGTGATTTGTTCGCGTCGTGACTAGCCCTTTCTCTTGCTTTCGTTATTATATTTCATCGATTTGATGATACACGATAGCAATTATAATATTCACGTTTTCGATGCTATCGGTAGCTACTTTTATTTGAAGATTTTCGACAGAAATCGGCTAATGTTCTAATCGAATGCTATCTATGTCTTTTTTATTTTATAGAAGTTGTGGGGATATGTTCCTGTTGCATTTTAACCATTTGCACTCTGCTGTCCCTTCCGAGGGGATATATTTAATTTACCGGAGTATTTTGAAATGCAGCATTTAAGTTTTATTTCCATTGGATCGCAGACAATCGAGGAAAGGAATGAAAATAAATAGGCTCGTAAGCGTTTGCAACACTTTTGTTCCGAAACAGAGTGTTTGGTTTTCGGAAAGGGTTAAATAAATTTTCAATCATACGAAGTACTTCGGACAAATTATGAATGTCTGACCGGAGCTGTTTGTTTATTCTACTGAAAAGTAGCGAAAATGAACCTTGGATCGGACACGAGGGATTTCCGTGTTACTGCATCGATCAAGCGACTTTTACTCTCGTTTTAAACGATGCAGTATCCGATCTATAAACGAAAGCGACCGCTCACTTTCCCAACGAGACTTCCACGTAAGAGTTTCCGTAGTCTAATATCATCTTCCGATACCAGTGGGTATTTCGTATCAAATTCAGTCGAATCGAACTGGTGTATTCGATTCTAAATTGACCTGACTTCGAGTTTCCTTAACACGTTGACTGCCACAGTGAAAACTGACGTGGGTAGTCAGACACGCTGAAATCCTAATTATTCACAATACAATCAACTAATTTTCAAATTTAACTTTTCAATTCGATAACTAGCATTATTAGCTTAATGTTAACGCTATCCGTGGTTTGTTTTATCATTTCTGTTGGTAATTATTTGATTGTACAAAATTTCGGGTGCCGGTCACCGGTGACCCCCGTGCCAGCCAACGCGTTAATTATAACGTTGACTGGCACAGTGAAAACGGACGTGTGTAGTCAGACACGATACAATCCAAATTATCAAAGATGCAGTTGATTAATTTTCAAATTTGACATTTCAATTCGATAGCTAGCATTATTATCTTAATATTAAACGCCATATGTAAGTTTATTTCAAAAAATTTCGGATGCCGGTCACTGGTGACCCCCGTCTATGATAGAACTTTCGTGTAAAACTGTAGGTTTTCGCAGAACGCCAAAAGGTTACACTAAAATAAAAGGACTTGTTCACAAGTGAAAAACAATGATTATTCGTGAACAAAAGAAGGAGTTGCGCATACGATTGTGCGAGCAGCATCGATGACGCGATCTACTCCTCCGTTTTCCTTGAGAAACAACCTCGGACACAATACACCAGCGAACAATCAGGCTCTCTGGTACTTTCGTTTTAAACGTTGTTGCGCACGAACGTTTACCACCGAAACTCGAAATATTCTCTCGCCATTCCGATTACGTGGCGTGAGAACCTTGGTGAAAATCAGAATTCACCTAAATTCGATTCGACGGTTCTGCCTTGGTTTTTGATGGCCACGATTTATAAAATTACGGAGCGTTAAATCGTTCGATCGTTTTAGAATCTTTGTTGCAAAACCGTATAAACAAACGAGCCGATGACTCATGTTCACTTTCGCAAGCCATCGTTGGAAAACTGATGGAAAAGACAGGTTTGGTCTGGTGGAGACGATCGAACCAGCATCCTGTGATTAATGCACGATTCGCTTCAGTTGGGAGAAACAGTGAATTCTTCCTTTGGCATTTCGTTGTTTCTTGCATTATTGCGATACAAATTTTCTGAAGAAATTGGTTATTTTGAGTTTTGAGACTTCTTTATACCGGAGTAAACACAGGAAGGAAATTCTATAAGTTGTCGTTGATAGGGAATTATATTTAAGTACCTAAGAAATTCTATTTTGGCACTTCGGTAATTTTAGTTAAGTACTCAGGAACTTATATTATTAACACTTTGCACTGCCACGTCACTTGCCAAATTTGTCGCTTGTATTTATTATTAGAAATCGTCGTATTAGGTACTCGAAATTCTGAATAATAGAAATGAAAAATTGTCAGAATAATAGGTAAAATTTGGGAGAAATAAATGCTTCGTTTAACGAAGTTTTCAGCGCTTTTACCGTGGCAATCAAAGTGTTAAATTTAAAAAAAGATTACCGACAGATTTAACATTTTAATATAACATAATACAAATTCTTAAGCAATTAAGTGGGTTATACCTGGCCCAGTTGCACGTTAGGTATTTAATATATCTGTACTTACGAAAATCATGTTTATTTTCATTCTGAACAAGTAGCAACACTTCTTATGTAATCAGTCTGGCTTTCATGATGGTTAATAGCTGTTTGGTCGGTACGGGTGACGACAGTAATCGCGTTAAAGAGGCGTTTCGCTATTTCCTTTTTTTTTCCTGCGGCTCGCTTTCCATGTATCTGGCACGTCAAACGGGAACGTATGTAGAAATTCTGAGTCTCCCGGTACGAAACGAGTTCTTTCCTTCTCCGGTGACACTATCGACAAACGTTTACCCAAATGGTTTATTCAAATAGTTGATTCTTCGATTATTCGACCGGCGAATACGCTTTGATTAGTTTCACACGATAGAAAGTCCACCGGTATTGGTTCACGGTTAGAAATCGAGTCGTGGGTGGGTTGTCTTTTGCTCGTTTCAACGATTTAGTCGTTCGTAACGGGCAAAAGAAGAGGACGGGGTGAAAAGGAAAGAAAAGGATCGCGCAGAATGGCGGTGCTTTCTTGGTTCGCGTGTTGTTTTCTTGTTAGCCTACATATCGAAGCCGGCAATGGCTTCGACTTCTTATTAGAGTGTGACGTATTCGTCCAAGTGAACTTGAACGATAATTCCATGGTTTTGAACGAGGGGAAACGAGGGAATTCCGAGAAGCTGTGTTCGTCTCAGTTCGCGATTCAGCGGCCCATTTCCGTAATTTTCATTTAATATCCGTGAACTATTCTGCTGTGAAATTCAACCTTGCAACGCCTCGACCGAACGATAGGTACGTTGTTTGATCGATCGTGACGATACATAATTCAGGTGGCGAATAAATTTTCGAAGAAGTTTATCACCTATTCTGGGGTTGGGGGGATGATTTGATTTTTATAGGAATATTTTCTGGGTACCTAAATAAAATTTTCTAGGTACCTAAGTAAAATTTCCCTGGTTACTAAATATAACTCCCTAGATAGTTAAGTAAAATTTCCCTGATTCCTAAATATGGCTTGATTTGATTTTTATAAGAATTTCTAGATACCTAAATATAAGTCCCTAGGTACCAAAGTGGAATTTCCCTGGTTCCTAAATATGACTCGATTTGATTTTTATAGGAATATTTTCTGGGTACCTAAATAAAATTTTCTAAGTACCTAAGTAAAATTCCCCTGGTTCCTAAATATAACTCCCCAAGCACCAATACAGAGTTTCCTAGGTACCTAAATATGGCTCGATTTGTTTTTTATAGGAATATTTTCTGGGTACCTAAATAGAATTTTGTAGTTACCTAAGTAAAATTTCCCTGGTTCCTAAACGTAACGCCCTAGGTACCTAAGTAAAACTTCCCTGGTTCCTAAATATAATTCCCTAGGTAGCTAAGTGAAACTTACCTGGTTCCTAAATATAACTCCCTAGGTAGCTAAGTAAAATTTCCCTGGTTCCTAAATTTAACTCCCTAGGTACCTAAGTAGAATTCCGTAGGTACCTAAATATGACTCCTTTAGCTACTTAAATATAATTCCCCAGGTATCAAAATAGAACCTATCAAGTATCCGAGGATGAAAGTATTGCAAAAAGAATTAAATATGATAAAAGTGAGGAATTCCGTGAAATTATCGAAGCAGCGAGATTGTTAATACATATATACATAAATACAAGTTCGAGAAGAAGTTATGATATCACCGTCACTCTTGGAGCGTTAAAAGTAGAATTTAA
The DNA here is from genome assembly GCA_943735885.1 of Stelis phaeoptera. Classification (NCBI taxonomy): domain Eukaryota; kingdom Metazoa; phylum Arthropoda; class Insecta; order Hymenoptera; family Megachilidae; genus Stelis; species Stelis phaeoptera. The sequence continues at coordinate 12,706,261 of OX030932.1, read as the reverse complement.
TAGCTCTTTTAAAGACACGAATGTCTGAGTCACTGTAAAACAATACACTATTGACTGGAACAATATACAGAGACAGATTATGCACGTCATTTCCAGTTGTAGCGCAAAGTAACGATACGCGGGGTACATTATTTAAAAATAACCTGATCAATTGACGTCTACCTTTCGTTACAGAGACTTGATTGATCGAAATTCGATAAATTTAAAGAGAATAGAACGTTGATTCGAACAGCACAGCTGTTTGTTCTTTGAACATGATTTTTCGTTCTCTAATCAATTTTTAACGGATTACTTTTACCGTGGTAATTTGGAATCGAGTTTCGAGCGATTAAGGGATGGGAAATTGTTCAATCAAATATCTGTCGACGGTCACGGGATTACATTTGCGTTAATATATTCCTAATAAGGTAATCGTAATGTCAATCCAATTAATATAGATTCCATTGGCATACTACGTGAAATATTCGTGGCGCGAATCTACCCACGATTACAATGATGAGAGGAGGTTAATCGGGATGACCGTCCAAATATCACGGTGGGAATGTTCTCGTCACTTCTCTCTGATTGATTCCCCGTAATTGGTGGTATTACAAATAAAATACACTCCGTCGCAAAATTAGGGGAACACCTATTTTTTTCCTGAAAATCATATGAACTTCAAATGGACATAATTTTGCGCCGGAAAGTCGTACGGAAATGAAAAAAATAGCAGATTAAAGAGCAAGTCACCCTCTTTTGAAAGCCTGTCGTGGAATTTCAAAATATTCATTAATTTTCACAGTTTTGTTGCTTAGAAGAAAATTAGCGAAGTTTGTAATTTTTTTTACCATTTTCCTCTGTCTGTACAGGCTAAGGAAATTTTTTTTCTTAAACGTTGATAACTGAATACAACAGTCTGTTCCTTTGGCATCAATTTTCTTTCTGACAGCACCCTGTACGATTTTTTCTAACCGATTTATTAAAGTTTAAAGAAAAAGAATCATTTTCAACTTTGAAGAGTTGTATCTTGCGAACAGGTTCATTTACAGGAACGTAAGGAAATGCAAATTAGAGGTTGAACAGTCAGCTTTAACCTTAAATTATCAGATAGCATAAAGAGACCCTTCCACCGTATTTGTTTTTGCATTAACTGATATCATAGAAATGTGCGAAAATGAAAGTTGTAAACAAAATGTCGTTAAACCTACAAGAAGTGACATCGAAGTGGCCCCACTTGACATTTTGAAGTCGAGGTCATACTCTTTCAAACTCCGTTGGAATTTTTCGATTATAGCCATTTGATGGGTAGATATCGCATTTCAAATATTGGCCAAAATTTTAACGTTGCAATCATTCAATTCCCGTATTTTCAGAATTTGTAGGACCAATTTATAGCCAAACCACGTGTTTTTTGTTGAAAATCTGAGTACCTTTGCTCTTAAAAATGGTATGTGTTTGTGTGTTTTAGTATGTGGGAGTGGAAATGTCTGTTTATGCTGTTTGAATGTGTGTTTATGATAATGTAGTGTAGGTAATTGTAGTGTTACTCGCTCTTGGCGTTAGCCAGGATCAACGACGAAGACATGGCGGAAGACATCTGTCCCGATGTGTTTGTATGAGTTTTTGCGGGTGTATATGTGTGCGTGTGTGTATGAGTTTTGTGGGTGTATATGTGTGGGAGTGTGTATGTTCGTGTGTGTGGATGGATATGTGTGTGTATATGTTTTTGTACGTGTACATGTGTGAATTTGTATATGTGTGGGAGTGTATGCAATGCTTTACATTAATAGCCCGCATTACGTCCATTCGCTGCATATACTGCTTGCAACCGTTGTCTGATATGCATGTATCGATGGATGGTATACTGCGGTAATTGATTCCAAATCTCTATCAAGGCTTTCCCAAGTTCTTCAAGAATTCAAGGCTATCGCTGGCGCCGTATTGGGAGGACGTCCCCTCACATCCTCAAGCCACGGTTCGAACATGAATTAAAATTTGGCCAATATTTGAAATGCGATATCTACCCACCAAATGGCTATAATCGAAAAATTCCAACGGAGTTTGAAAGAGTATGACCTCGACTTCAAAATGTCAAGTGGGGCCACTTCGATGTCACTTCTTGTAGGTTTAACGACATTTTGTTTACAACTTTCATTTTCGCACATTTCTATGATATCAGTTAATGCAAAAACAAATACGGTGGAAGGGTCTCTTTATGATATCTGATAATTTAAGGTTAAAGCTGACTGTTCAACCTCTAATTTGCATTTTCTTACGTTCCTGTAAATGAACCTGTTCGCAAGATACAACTCTTCAAAGTTGAAAATGATTCTTTTTCTTTAAACTTTAATAAATCGGTTAGAAAAAATCGTACAGGGTGCTGTCAGAAAGAAAATTGATGCCAAAGGAACAGACTGTTGTATTCAGTTATCAACGTTTAAGAAAAAAAATTTCCTTAGCCTGTACAGACAGAGGAAAATGGTAAAAAAAATTACAAACTTCGCTAATTTTCTTCTAAGCAACAAAACTGTGAAAATTAATGAATATTTTGAAATTCCACGACAGGCTTTCAAAAGAGTGTGACTTGCTCTTTAATCTGCTATTTTTTTCATTTCCGTACGACTTTCCGGCGCGAAATTATGTCCATTTGAAGTTCATATGATTTTCAGGAAAAAAATAGGTGTTCCCCTAATTTTGCGACGGAGTGTAGATCGCATTATTAACACTTTGAGTGCCATGATAAAATTATCGAAAAATCTTTTCGATTAACCGTTTCATTATGTAGAAGTTTAATGTGAATTTTTGCAGTTGGACGAAACGTTGGGTATTTAACAAAATTACTTTCAATTAACTAATTGTAAGTATTGTTCGCAGAAAAACAGATAATTTAGGGTAATTTAAATATTCGAACGATTCAACTTTGACAAGGAGATTTTACTATAGGATACCCTTTGATCTTTCCTATTTTCATCATATATATTGTATTGTTTGATCTCTCGTGTAATCTGACTTGTTAACTATAGGTCACTTTTTTGTCGTTTCGAAGAAATTAGAGATGAAAAATAATCCATTTTTACTTTGGCGTACTTCGTGTACATTGGCGTAACGAAACGGGTATGGTACAGGACTTCAAATCTAGCGGCTAGAGTTAAAATCTCTCAGAGATCAACTTTATTTTATTTGCTTTTTTTTTTCTTCTCAGTAGTTAATTGTTTCTGTTTTAATACGTTAAATATCGATCAAATTAACTAAGTTAGAAAAAAAGAAGTAAAGAAAAGCAACTAGAACAAGGTTCATATCTGCGACAATTGAACTCTAGTCGCTAGATTTGAAGACTCGTACATTCAACTATGCTTAAGGAAAATATAATACATAACTTAACCCTTTGCGGTCCGAATTATTTTTCAATTATTTCTTTATTTTAACTGGCAATTTAAAAATGCCGTTTGCGAAGCAACGTAGCAGTGTTCCTGTGATAAAAACTAGAATGTCCAGTCACGCTCGATATCGGACCGCAAAGGGTTAAAAGTAATGGATTATTTTTCATCGTTAATTTCTCCGAAACCATAAAAAAGTGGCCCATAGTTAAAAAGTCAGATTACACAGGAGATCAAGCAATACAGTATACATGAAAATAGGAAAGATCAAAGGGTATCTTATAGTAAAGTCCTCTTGTGAGTATTTTAAATATTCGGTTAACTCGAAAATATGGAACGATTCGAAAGGTGGCCCGAATTTCATATTTTCGAACGATTGGAGTTTCTGTGTCGCACAGATTCGACCGGAAAGGCTTGATTGAATTTCGAAGAAACGCCGCCGGTACTTGTTCGAAAAAAAGGGGGTTAACCTTTGGCGAACCGCTATCAGCCTGTCGCAATTAGGATGTCTAGGTCGCCGGTAGCGAGACCAACAACGAAGCTTTCTCTTGATGGCTGACTTTTACTTTTGCCACGGGCATATTGAACATCTTTGCTCGTGTATCTGCAACGATCGTGCATTTAGAATATTTAGACAATGCTTGTGTACGAATTCAATTGGATTTATAACCATCGTGTAACGATTAGGAACGATCAGGAATGTGGTCGAGTGTAAAAAAAGAAGTAATTATATCGATGCGGGGACAGGTGAAATTTGTCGGGTAACCCTTTCGCGTAAATGCGAAACTCCCTTATCACGGTGCATTAACACACGTGAAAGTTTTCCAGCTACACCGGTTACTGGAACACGATTATTTTTTCTATCCACAGTTCAGTTGCGATCGTGATCGCGACGCCAACGTGCCTCTTTAACCAATCGTTCGATCAATTTTAAGAATACGAAAACAGCTGAAATTTTGTAGTGGTACAAATTTTGATATTTCAATGATTTATAATAATTTATTCGAATTTCGAATCTAGACTTTGGATACTGCTATCGTGGTTTGAATAGTTGGGACTACGGTCCCGCGTTGTATCTTCAAATTTTGAGCAGAACTGTGAAAATTGTAATCATCAGAATAACTCGGGATTTGACGTGAATTCGTATCGGTCCGAGTACTCGATTATTGGAATACTTGAATTATCCGGAAATTGGAATTGTCAAAGTTTGAATACTCGAATATTCGAATTACTTCAAATGAAATTATCTGACAGTTGAAACTGCCAAAGTTTAACTTCTCGAGTATTCGAATAACCGAGAATTGAACTATTCCAATTACCCAAATTCGAATTATTCTACTCTGATCGCCGAAATTGAAATTATTCCAGCATGAAAATTTTAAATCTAAATCCTACCATTATTCAAATAATAAAATAATAGTAATAATAATAATACTGTACTGAATATTAATTCAAATTATTCTACCCTAAATCGCCGAAATTGAAATTATTCCAGCATTAAAATTTTAAATCCAAATCCTACCGTTCTTCGAATAATAAAATAATAGTAACAATAATAATAATAATAATATTTTTAACAAGTGAAGGAAAAATATCTGAAATTCCGTATTGGTGTAAATTGACCTGTATTCTGAAACGGTAGAATGCCGGTAGGAAACACGGCCGGTACACGCGTTGAAATCACCCATAGGACCGGTGGGAGGTGTGCTGCTCCACCTTTCATTTGACTTTGACAGTTCCATTATGGTATCGAAGCTAACGGCAAACAGTACCGTACTTGACTCTAGTGAATCAACGTGCGCGCCGATATGTCGAGCTGGTATACTCTTCCTTCTTTCCTTGCCAACCACGATGGATATCGTCTCTGTAAACGTTATCAAACAACCAGTGTCAACGCGAAATATCGTCGTAACAACGATCGCCAATCTCATTTTTCTTCCATAGAAGAAATTTTGTGAATTTTGGATAACGAATCTTTAGCTGGTTCTTTAATTCAACGGTGCGACGTGCAGTGAAAAAAGAAAAAGAAAATTAACCACGATTCAATAATTGTACCATAGATTTTCTATGCATAGAGGAATCATTCTTGGTTCCATGGAGTGTTTCAGTGATTCAGAATAGAAAATTTTGATAATCGAAGCTGACTATGTGAAGTGTAAAAAATTCTTTATTTTTTCAAAGAATCGCCCTCGAATTTAATTTTCTTATTTTATTTGTAATATTTGGGGCTTGAAAATTTTGCTAATCGTCCAACGTAAACGGAAATTGTTATAAAAATTTTGCTGGGTTTCATAGTCATAAATGTCGTAATAGTAATTTTTGCAAATTTTATAATTTCGTTTACTTCAAAGTTCAAATTACATATTAAATATAAGTACATAAAATATCAAAGTATATTAAATATAAATATTAAATATAAAATCGCAGTTTGTATTTTAGAAATATTACCAATCAAAATTGATAATCGATACGATCAGAAAATCGTTCGTTTTCACGATTAAAGTTCCTAGAAAAGCACAGTTTTCATGGACAATCCTTTTAGCGTTGAACAGGGACCAACGTTAAGCACGCGAACCCGCAATCAGGCTAATGGCGAATGATTAATCGTCGAAAACGAGGAATTCCATTTGTTGGACGAAAGTCAGGAAACGTGTAACGGGTTGGGAACAAAGTATAACAAGTCCTCTTGTCCACCTTAGCTGTCCGTAGCTCGATTTGTTTCTTCGCGACCGGAAAACGAATACCTTTTACGGAATTCTGAGACGAGTCGCGAAACCGTTAAAGGGTTGATCATTCGTCTAATTTGATGCAACCTGATTTTCTTTTTCTCTCTCTCTCTCTCTTTCTCTTCAACGAAATCACGTAACCGATTGCCTTCGACGGTCAGCCTTCTTTTAACGAGGGCAATTAATTATTTCGTAATGATTTCTTGTTTATGGCGCGCTACATATAACCCTTTATATAGTATTTGCTTTTCTCGAAAACTGAAGGTTTTATTTTTGTTGTAGAGAAGTTGCAAAGGTTGTCGAATTAATTAATTTTAATCTATTACGCGATACGCTGTTGTAATTTAATTTCGTTTAAGTATAATTTACTGTATTCGAGTATAAGTAAAATTGATAGATTAATTTACTACAATTTGTCGTGTTCTGATAAAAAATAAAATTTAAATTTTACTTACTATTCTAATTTAACTAATTATATTTTCAAATTCTCCGCTTGCGAAGCCGATAAAAAGTGTACAGGGTTAATTAAATCGAACTTATCCATAATTGTAACTTTAAGTCGATCGATGTCGTATTATGTATTTGCAAGTGATATATATCTGTTCGCTATCGTTGACAGAATTAGATAATATATAGATGTAGATAAAGAAAAAAGAAAAATCGTTCGTATTTAATTAGTCGATGCTCATGTGTAACTAGAACGTGTCAGTGGATACCGTTTGTTCTTGTTCGGTGTATCGAGGCCTCACGTACGAAAAATAAAGTTGTGGAATAACGATGAGCACGGTGATCATCGGTGCCTTAAAATTTCTCAATAATTCCTCTAACACATATTATATACACTATCGAAAAATAAGCGTTTGCGTATCAAATAAATTAACCCTTTGCACTCGATCGTCCTCCCCGAAGGGACATCATTTCATTTACCAAAGTATTTTGAAATGTGATACTCGAGTTTCGTTTGTATTAGAATACAGAAGATTAAAGGATGGATTAAAGATAAATAGATTCGTAAGCATTTGTGACACTTTACTTCCAAAATAATGCATTTGGTTTTTGAAAGATTCTGCTGGAAACGTTAAAGCTAAGTTTTGAAAAATATTCTAAAGTTTCTTAATTGCCACAATATTTATTTAAAAATATAATATTTCTAGTTGGAATGAAAAGACACTGATCGAATATCGCATTGTTTGAATTTACGTTAATGGAGATCTATCTGTACTAACGATAAGTCTTTTTAGTTGGAATCGAAATCAACGAGAGACTGTTGCGAAGACGAGTTTCATTTCCTCTCCGTTCGATGATAGTCGCACGTGTTCGAACTTGATCCGTGCTCGTGCATATTAATCGCGTGTCATTAGAAAGTCGTGATCGGTTGTCAATTAACCGGAAAAGAGGAACGAGTGAAAACGTCGTGATGTCGCTTGTCCATATCAAATAGTCGCTCGATTTGGATCGAAAAATGCGAGCTATAAAATAAAGTCGGCGATGGTTCGTCGAACGTAAAACTTATATGTCAGTTTATTTAATGAAATAGTAAAATACCATTGGTATTAGATTTTAATTGAAAAATTAGTGTTAGGATGAAATTTTGAAATTACGGTGGAGTTTTTTTCATTTCTGGTGAGGTACTAAGATAGCAGTAATTTAAATTTAATTAAAAATCTTTCAGTATAGGAATTTTGAACGCCACATGTTAGGGATTTAAAATTATTTTAATTTTCTCGACTTCTAGGTTTTGGAAATTTTAAACGCCCTGTATTACAAATTAAAAATTTTCCAATTCTCCATTTACGAATTTTAAACGCCCTATTTTACAAATTAAAAATTTCCTCCATTTGGAAATTTTAAACGCCCTATTTTACAAATTAAAAATTTCCTCCATTTGGAAATTTTAAACGCCCTAAATTACAAATTAAAGATTTCCTCCATTTGGAAATTTTAAACGCCCTATTTTACAAATTAAAAATTTCCTCCATTTGGAAATTTTAAACGCCCTAAATTACAAATTAAAGATTTCCTCCATTTGGAAATTTTAAACGCCCTATTTTACAAATGAAAAATTTCCTCCATTTGGAAATTTTAAACGCCCTAAATTATAAATAAAAAATGTCCCCATTTGGAAATTTTAAACGCCCTACTTTACAAATAAAAAATTTCCTCCATTTGGAAATTTTAAACGCCCTATTTTACAAATGAAAAATTTCCTCCATTTGGAAATTTTACACGCCCTATTTTATAAATGAAAAATTTCCTCCATTTGGAAATTTTAAACGCCCTAAGTTATAAATAAAAAATTTCCCCATTTGGAAATTTTAAACGCCCTACTTTACAAATAAAAAATTTCCCCATTTGGAAATTTTAAACGCCCCAGTTTACAAATTTATAATTCCCAAATTCCCCAATTTCGATTATAACAAATTTTCTCCGTTTCTAACTTGTAGAAACTTAATCGCGCCATTTTCCAAATTTAAACTTAAAAATTTTCCAAATAATAATTTCATACTATTCCCGTACAAACTTCCAAACATTACGTTTTCTCCGTTCTAAACAAACATCCACCGCCGGGAAATTGAATATAAAGCAATTTCAGCCTTTAAACAAAGAATTTCCTCTTGTCGAGTTCAGGTCTATTGGGTACCGAAATGTATCTTGGATAAGTAAGACGCTTCCGACATTGGCTGACAAACCAAAGAGCATTGTGATAACAACAAACTAAACTGTCGAAACAAAAGGAAGATGAATCACGTGAGCACCGTGAGTGATAACAGTGAAACAGCATCGTCCAGTGATAATAATTGGTTCGACGGTGATCAGTGAAGAACGATCATGTTCACGATGATCGAACCAAGGAGTGACAGGGTGTCGAACACCCAGACGAAACATCATTGTTATCAAGTGATAAGAACCACAAGGGTGCATCAAAGTTCACGAAGCTCCAGGATGGTTACCGTTCAAGAGAAGGTGATCAGATCGCGACTGCAATTGGGATATTCTACCCCTACCAACTTCATCAATCGGTACTTATTATATTTTTCTTATAGAAATTGATAATGATTCGTTCAAGTACATCATTGTTACATTTTTATATTTATTATACAAGATTCATAGAAAGATTTCGAGAGGTAGATAGTCTGACGTGATTTCATGACATAAAAGTATCTCAAAATGGCACTTGTGGTAAATCAATTTGCAGCTTAAGGATTCCTGATAACGTGTATATAATTGTTTTATCAATAGTGTTACTGTAAGTTGGTTCATTTTTTATTGGAATAAGACCCAGTGTATAATTTATCTTATTTTAAGGAACCAGCCATTTTGTGTTAAGAGTATCGATGAAACCTTTATGTAGACATTTTTCACAAGCTTCAAGCTTTAATTTAATATATCACAAGTCCTATTTCATAATACTTTTATGTCATGAAATTACGTCACACTTCGTACGTCTAAAAATTTGATATCACAGCAACTTAATATTAACTTAAAAAAAAAAGTTGTTAAATCCGAACAGTGTTCAATTAATCCTGAAAATATCTATTTTAAAACAACTGTATCTTATATTTTTTTATTTACTCTTACAACGTTGTAACGAAGATGTAACAGAAACGTTCGTCTTGGCCCAAGCAACACGTTAAACTCTGATAAATAAGTAACGTGTACGTGAAATCGCAATAGTCGTGATCACCTTTCATGCCTCGTAACAATGTGTCCTAATTCGTGGCTAGCTTCCGGATGATGGTCGTAGCCCGGTGTTTCGAGCACTCTCGGTCGCATGCGGTTCGCGTTGCGCAAACGATTTCCGGCTATTTTATGGAAATTCTTTCATCCATATAAACCCTAGCAGAACGGGCCGGGTGTAAGTTATTCGCGTTAATTAGATGCATAAAAGGGAGCGAGAAGAGAGCCGGATCCTAGGAGCCGTGGTTCGCGATTTCCCACGCGGTTGTCGGTGTAAATCTTCTCTCGAAACTCCGTGAAAATTTTATCTTTCCCCGACGCGATAACAATGTCGGAATCGTGGCTCGTGGAAAACGACGAAACGACCTGAATTGTATTTCTTGAACCGTCTCTGTTCGGTTCTTTCATTTTTTATACACAATGTAAAATTTATACAAAGCGCAAATTTCACAGCCTAAAGCGTAATGTTTTATACAAAAATTTATTATTTAAGGTTTGCTTTGAATTACAATTATTCCGTTTCATAATCTAAACTTTTCACTTGGTTCCTCACGAAACTTTGTACAATTCTGTTCTTTAGTTATTCGATAAATATTAAATTTGTGGCGGAGGTCATTAGTGTCTTCTACAGTATTTATTGTCATGAATTTATTTTCAAGGTAATTAAACCTTTGCACTCGAAGCATAGACGTAATCGGGTCCAATCTAATTTTCCAGCTATGCTTCCAGAAATCAAACGCACTATGTCGGAAGAAATGTGTTAGAAAAATTTGAGAATCTATTTATTTTTATTCCCTTCCTTAATTTTCTATATATTGATACGGATGAGACTTAAATTTCGCTTTTTAGAATACTTCGATAAATGAAATATAGCGCCTTAGGGGCGCCATTCGAGTGCAAAGGCTTAAACTATCAAGTGGAAATTTTAAATTAGAAAATAAAACAACTCTGAATAAACTCTAATTGACAATCACTCATTTTCTATTTAGAATATTAATAAAACACTTGTACAGTGATTTTTATTAAAGTTTAACACGTTGGCTGCCACGGGGGTCACCGGTGACCGGCACCCGAAATTTTTTACAATCAAATAATTACCAACAGAAATGATAAAATAAACCACGGATAGCGTTAACATAAAGCTAATAATGCTAGCTATCGAATTGAAAGGTTAAATTTGAAAATTAGTTGATTGTATTGTTAATAATTAGGATTTCAGCGTGTCTGACTACCCACGTCCGTTTTCACTGTGACAGTCAACGTGTTAAACTTCAAATCGGTATAACATAAGTGCTATTTTATCATATTTTTATGTTATGAAATCGTGTCAGATTTTTTTATCCAACTTCAGTCCTGCTGTACTTGCTTTTTTTTTATCAAGTATTAATTTGCAATCAGAATGGATAATTCTCGAGCGGTTTGATTATCCAACGCGTATACATACTCGTAGGTGGATATGGAAGGAAGGAACGGTGGTTCGTTGGCTTCTGTCGGGCGGAAGAAGCCGCGCACGGTGTCTCGAATTCATTAAAGGAATTATTAAAGCGTGATGCATTACCGTGCGAGGCCTCTTCTTCGTCCCGACTAATTATCATCGACCAATTAACAACCGTTGATTGCCGTTAACGGGCCGTGTGTGCGCGAGCACGGCTTGTACACTCGAAGCTCCGTGAAATAATTTTCACTCCCAACACGCGAACCATTTTCTGCTGTTACTCTTCAAAAAAACTGAGGAAAATTTCTATTGCCCGTTAACTTAATGTTTCTCTTACTTTGTATTCGTAATAATTTGCTCGAAGATAATTATATATAATCGAAGGACAGTTTATTATAAAGTAAAATCGGTATTCGGATATTATTTACCGCGATTAGGCGGATAAATAATGAAGGGAAGTGCAACGGTAGCATCGAGGCGACAAGAAGACATAAATTTCTAAGTTTCTGCGTCTCTAATTTAACAAAAAGGTTGGGAATCTTAGCTTTTGAATTGGAAAGCCTGAAATTTCTTGGTATTTGTAAGGAAGCGTACTGCTAGCAGAGAATCTACAGAACCAATTTCTAAATCCTTCTATTACCAATCGGGTGAAATAAATATTGAAAATCTAAGGTCTTTGCCATTTTAATAACACGATATGATAATTAAGATTGAATTATATGAAAGAAGGCAGGTGTACCGTTCGATCTCAGGTCTATTTGACGCGAGGAAGCTATGTAGAAGAATAATGAAAGTTAGGTGGGAAGGAAGAGACGGTAAAAAAAAAGACGAAGGAAACACAGTAGAGGCTTCTATGGCGCGTGTCCAAGTGGCAGCTGATGCTCTTCACCTGAAGCCTACGCGTCTGAGGGTTTTGTCTTCGTAGAATTCGCACGAGTGGCCTCTGCTAGACTATCTCTTTCAACCCTCTTTTTCCTTATATCTTCGTTGTACCATCCCCCCCTTGTGGACGAGTCGAAGTCAAACGACGCTCGTCGACTCTAAAGACAATGGAAAGTCTTCTACAAGGATTTATCGAGGGGCGCAAACTGCGAACAGAGTCGATGAAAAGGTATTTTGTGTTGTCTACAAAGATCGGGAGACACCGGTGAACCGTGTCAGAGAATCACGTGTACCATGGTGTTTGTATCTGTGAATACTTTTTTATTTGTTTGAGTAATTACTTGAGTGATTTTACTTGAGTGCTTTGAACGATTAGAAATCTTTCGGAGCTGTTCGGAATGTTTCACTTATATTCTTTGAAATTTTACTTGAGAATTTTGCAATTTAGACGAATCCTTGCTTGAGTATTTTGGGCAGTTGTAAAGTGTGTGGAAGAGAGTTTTTACTTCGTAGTACTCTATTTCTAATTTTCTCTAAACTTTACTCGAGAGAATCTTCCTGTTTACCTGGAGTAAGTTACTTTCAATAATCCGAACTCACTCTCTCAATTAACTTTGATTATCCCACTCGAGTACTTTTTAAATAAAACGAACACATTCCCAAACACCACTGGAGCTACTCAGAATAGTGTATTCTGTTATTCGTATACTCGAATAACTCAACACTTATTTATTATCAAACGATTTTAATAATTTCTTTCTCCTCTATTCAAATACTCGAAAGAGCTACTAAATTTCCATTCACATTCTACTCAATCGAAGTCAATGAACGTTGAGTGTTCCCGCACGAAGTCCATATATTGAAATCGGCAGCGAAGCGATGACTCGCGAGAATAAGCACGGTCGGGCGGCCATCTGTCGACGATTACGTGAAACACGATTGAACAACATCGTCGATGTACAACCTGAGAGGCATCCTCGTGGAAATTCAAGGTGCACAAAGGGAAACCGGGGCAGCCTGTTCGGAATACGAACACGTTAGGAGAGGGCGGTCGATGATCCGCCAGGAAGAGAAATAAATTGGAGGCAGGAGACGGCATTAAAGCCTCCCAAGAGGCGAAACATCTGCCTGTCGGCTGTTCGTAGCTCGTGCCCTGGTGCACGCGTGCTGTTACCACACACACACACACACATATATATATACACTGTGGTCTACACGGTTAAAGTGGCTGGAAACGTGCACCTGGCTTCGCTTTTTTAAACAGCCTCGTCAGTCAAACACGTACCCCCACCTCCCTCTACCGATGGTCTCTCTCTTGTTCAATAGAACACTTTGTGGAGAATACTTTCGTTGAGGCGTTTAACGTGACACGTTTGGCTGCTCGTCTTTTTTTGCAATTACCATCTGTGAATAGAACGTGGCGCGTTTTAAAGTAATCCGAGTCAATTTGCAGGCAAACGTATCGGATGACTGGTCCGTTATTTTGCGCTTGCGGACGATATATTTCACGATTCATCCCTCAGTTAGTATTCTAGCTTCACCAGCCCTCATAACGTCACTTTAACACGTTGATTGCCTCGTCACCCATAGTCGGGTGATATTAGAATTTCCATAGAAATTTGTCGCTTGCATTATTAATCCTTTGCACTCGAAGCATTTTTGGACTTAATCGAGTCTAACGAACTATGTCGGAGGGAAAGTGTTAGAAATATTTGAGAATCTGTTGATTTTTATTCCCTTCCTTAATTTTCTATATTTTCATACGGGGTGAAACTGAAATTTCGCGTTTTAGTCGAAGTGCAGAGGGTTAATATCCTTTCAATTATTTAATTAGAAATCGTCTTAATAGGTACTCGAAATTCTGAATAATAGAAATGACGAAGAGTTGTATTATAATAATAATAGGTAAAAGATCAAATTTTCAATTCAAAAGTTTTCAAGTAATTAATTTCTCTTCGCATCTAATTTTTTAATATAAGCACAAGTATTTTAAAATTTTGATCAGCTGTGCTAACTGTGTAATTGTATGAAGCTGTGCCGATTTAGGCTTGAAATACATTTGAATTAACACTAAACGTACCGGCATTTTACATACACCTATTATTACCATAAAGGGTCGTTTGACCCGTTGTGAAATAAACGTTGATTTTTAGAAAGAAATTCTTAATTTATTAAAGGAAATCATTCGCAACGTAACTTCTGATTTCTGATAAAATAATCAAACATATATTTTTATTTTTATTACACTTTTTACATATGACTGATTTCTCCTTCATACATTTGAAATTTTGAAAGGTGTCATTTGACCCCGTTTGGTACGTTTAATGTTAATACGTAAATTCAAAATCATAATTGGAGTGATAGCTATTAAAAAATTACGATATCCTAAGGGATTTGAAAAATAGATGAAAAGAAAATCGTTTTCACCTTTATCCCATAAAATAACACAACTTTCAGCTTTATGAAAAAAGCTTACGTATCTATATACATACGTTAGTCGCGAACTTTCTTAATTGTTTGTTTTTTATAGGCTGATCGACGAAAGCCGGCATTCAGCGGTTGAAATAGAATAAACCAGTCGATGAACAGTTTCTCATTGAAATACAAAGACGTTACTTTCTCAGGATCCGTGAGGTTGGCAGACGGGCGAGCACTTTTTTTTTTTACATTTTTTAATACAATCCCGGTACTCGCATTGCGGGAAACTTTTCCTGCAATTACGTTTCGTTTAAGCGAACCGCAGCGCAGGTGGAACGATTGAAAAGAAAAATGTGATTCCTCCGAATGAAAAGAATGGTGTGAAAGCGACATTGGAACCATGGGAAAATATAATGTTTCTGTTTGAGCTTGGAAACTTTGTTTGTAAGTTTATTAAAAATACGATCAATATCGTATTAATATAATTCAATAATCGATTTGAAAATGTACAAAATACAATTTTTCTCGTTTGAAGAAGATACAACTTGTCAGACGGAAAAATTTTCATTTATTTACAAAAAGAAACATTAATCTTCTACCTTTAATGCTAGGATAACCAGCGTTCTGGTTAAATTCTAATTAATAATTAGAAAGGGGTGGAATTTAAAAAATATGGGACGGTAGACTCGCGAAATGTATATACAACTATACAAAATTCTAAAGATAGAATAGCAAAACTGTAGGATAATGAGATGGTAGAAGCGTAGAATTGTAAAGGCAGAACTGTGGAGTTACAAATACAAAATGATAACACTGTGTAACTTTGAATGCTAGAATTGGACAAAGGAAGAAAAATATCACTTCAGAATTGAGCAAATATATAACAGTGGAACGAAAAATAAAGAAAGATAAAACTGTAGATCCAGCAAATCACAAACATTAACGAAATATGGAATACCATAGTCTACGACAGAAATAAAATCTGCAATTTAAATACAAGAAATTTATATGCCATCTTAATTCTTTTTTGTGTATTAGCAGAAATCTAAATTGAAACGCCTTTAAGATTCATCGAATTTTTTTTCCTGACCGAGTCAAATCCATTCGTGTCCCTCACGAAATCCAATCAGGGGAACTTTTCAGGTCTCTGATTGTACGGTACGCAAAGCCATAAACGCATTTGCTTATCCCCACCCCGTCCAATCTTGCACCCTTACGTAAGGATACTTAATTGACGCAAATTGCATAAACCGTGGAAGGTTGAGTGTCACGGTCATCGTCGTCGATAGCCAGCTGATATTACCTGCTGACACACATGTGAAAGCCGAGACACGTTTCCGAGGGTTGTTTGAAAATCCATCCCTCTTCCACCCTTTCGTGAAATGAACGAAGCTCGCCTGGTTGCACACAGGTGACAACATTTTTGTACTCGAGCACCCTGTTTCTCCCATTCCATCAGAAATGTTATCATGCGATTAGTGTGTCTTTTATTAAACACAATTTTAACTTAATTTACATTCGAAGCGAAATTTGAGATTTGAAAGTTCGAAATCTGGAAATTTCAGATTTGAAAAATCTAAATTTGGAAATTTGGAAATTTAAAATTTAGAATTCTGATATTTGGAAATTTCAAATTTAGTCATTTGAGATTTGAAAGTTCGAAATTTGGATATTTGAAATTTAAAAATTTGAGATTTGAAAGTTCGAAACTTGGAAATTCAAAATTTAGAAATCTAATATTTGGAAATTTGAGATTTGAAAGATCGAAATCTGGAAATTTGAGATTCGAAAATTCTAAATTTGGAAATTTGGAAATTTAAAATTTAGAAATCTGATATTTGGAAATTTGAAATTTAGTAATTTGAGATTTGAAAGTTCGAAATTTGGTAATTTGAAATTTAGAAATTTGAGATTTGAAAGTTCGAAATTTGGAAATTTAAAAATATAGAAATTTCAGATTTGGAAATTTGGAAATTTAAAATTCAGAAAATTGAGATTCGAAAGTTCGAAATTTGGAAATTTGGAAACTTAAAATTTAGAAGTTCAATATTTGGAAAAGTCCTCAGAGACTGACGCCGGCTGAACGGATAGTTCACTGTCAATCCCCAGGGACCCTCGTCGCGTTCAACATGTTAACAGTCTAACATAATTCCAAAGTTCAAATTCCATAATTACGTATTTAACTCCTTCAAATTTCCAATAATTTCCCTGATATTTCTACTAACATTTGAAAAGCCTCACAATACTAACGACCAAGAACAATCTAAAGTTGATAAACCAACGAAACATCATAATTTGTTTAAAAATATCAATGTCAAATTTTCGTCTGGGTCACGGTCGATCCAGCTCTATCGTTCGAGGATTAAGAGAAGAATCACTGTACACAGACCTTCATGAAATTGTATCACGAAGAGGGGGGGATTATATCGATCCTCGAGCAGAAGGTTGCTCACCACTGTCGAGGCCGGTGTGCACGTGCTCTTTCATACCCCCTCGTCCCTCTATCTGTCGTGTTCACTGATTTCCGATCCTCGTGTCGAGGACGAAGAATGCCTCTGGCTGCCAGCTGCTCGTGATCCTCCTTCTTCTTCATCTCCCAGTCGATCCTGCGATCGTCAGACTATCAACATCCTTCCTACTGTTCACATCAAACAGCTCCTTCGTCCAATCATCGTCTGAAAACCTTTAAAATTTCCAGAACCCTTTGGTACAGTGGTACCAATTACAATATCATCATCCTTATCGTTCAACCACACTTTGGAAACCTTTCAAATTTTCTTTAAATCCTTTGATGCATCAGTGTCTATTATTTTTATTTTATCAGCTAAAAATCTGTATAATTTAAAAAAAATCCTTTGCTGTAGTAATACAATTTTACTTTGCGGTGCTTAAAAACCTTCAAACCTCCAAAATCCTTTGGTGACGTAATATAATTCCAGTTCATGGTGACGGATCGTCTTTAATTGTGAAAAATGTGGTGTTGAAAAAAGAAAGATATTTCGTATCGAAGTAGTTGAGGCAAAGTTTCAAGCAGACGTCTTTCAAGGTGGAACAACATGGTGGTCTGTGTTGTTGGTTTTCTCGCTGGGTAAGTTCTCGTTGCTTCGGATTCGTACGGGGGTGAATTTAAAGGGATGATTCATCGTATGATTCATAAACGATAAACGGTTCTGCGAAATGGTGATTGCTGACAGCTGGCGGACAGGGTGGCAGTGTACGATTAGTTTGATGACTGAGACTATTCTATTGTAATAATTCTGTTCTAATTTTTTTTTTTTTTTTTTTATCGTTTCAAAGTTTCGTAATCATTTTATACGCTTCTAGTATTGTGATTGTATAATTCTATGATTCTACGGGATGGAAAGTTTGAATGTAGAATTGAACGGCAACGAATGTTGAAGCAAATGGTTGCTGGGCATCGGCAGAGACGCGTTTCGGTGGAAACCGTGGGCCTATCTGTACGTACGATAAGTGAAATCTCCGGAAATCACGTTTGGCAATCATGAAGCGAGCGGATATTGAATAAACCAGTGACGACGCCCATATATGAATATATATACGACGAAAAACGAGATCAGATTAGATAAGATTAACTTGGAAATTGCATGCTACAAGCCCCGTTATAACCTGTTTCGAACCTATGATTCAAAAGCAAACATTTCATTGAGAAGCCCTAGTACCGTGAAATTATGAAATCCGAATTTTTTTTTTTAAATATCATATTATAATTAATAAAATGTAGATAAGAAAATCGTGGATAAATGATTGTAGCCCCAAATAAATTTCATTCAAGAATATATATATATTTGTAATTAATTTTATTTTTTCTGTTATGTAATAATCAGTTTAATTTTTAATAAACGTCATGTCTGTATATTTTTTTCTTCTATTTATATAATATAGTATTTTTCTATTTCACCAAATATAGTGTAAACGATATATTTTATACCAAATATTCTAAAATGTATTTATTTCTACGCGAAATTTTTCGTACGATCAAAAGTGTTCCCTGACTTTAGAAAGGTTAAGAACCACTGCCCCAGTATTTCATCAATTTCAACGATTTCATCAACCGGAGCTGTTGTTTAGAAACGATTCAGATGATTTTTTATTATTATTTTTATTTTCCAATAATCTCTTGTGTTATTGATAAAATTCTTTTGACAAACAAATGGATCTACTTGAGATATTATCTCCTCTCTTCTTGACCTGCATTTATACAAATGGGTCAAGATACGAATGAAAATAGATGCACAAATAAATCCGTGTAAATAAAGTAATTGAATTATTTACCAAGTTTTTACCGACGAATGAATGTGAATCCCGCTTTCGTACGGTTTTCGCATCGCGAAGGATAACCACTTTCTTCTCCAAATCTGGCATACGTTTTCCCTTGAAAAACAGATTAATCGAGCAGCATAAAATTCGAGGGAAAGATAGCTCGGTGAAATAGCATTACACTCCATTCTGCGATATGGTTACCGTGAAAGTCGTGTCTCTTGAAGAGAACACGTGTAGCCGCAGCAAGACTTCGTATGCGTGCAGCTGCTGATGCAGCGCGGTTCTTGTACTGAATTTAAGTTAATCAACGTAGAACATCGTTATGCACTTCTATCGTTCTACTTCATACCCTTTTACCGTTCTACAATCATGCTACCCCGATTGTGTCATTTTAGAATTTCGCGCTGTTATCATTTTTTGCAGCTGTGAAATTTGAATGTTTGAAATTGTGCCGGAATTACGAGGTTATAAGATTGTAAAACTTTTCAATTTGAAAGCTCGAAAATTAGAAATTAAAAAATTTTTAATTCTCGCATTTTCGAAATTCCAAGTTTCCATATTCCAAAGTACCAAAATTCCAGATTTCCATATTTCAAAATACCAAAATTCCAAATCTCTGGATTCCGAAGTACCAAAATTTCAAATTTCCGTATTTCAAAACACCAAAATTCCACATTTCCATATTTCCAAATACCAAAATTCCGAATTTCCATATTTCAAAGTACCAAAATTTCAAATCTCTATATTTCAAAATACCAATATTCCAAATTTCCATATTTCAAAATACCAAAATTCCAACTTTCCAGATCCTATAGTACCAAAATTTCAAATTTCCATATTTCAAAATACCAAAATTCCAACTTTCCAGATCCTATAGTACCAAAATTTCAAATTTCCATATTTCAAAATACCAAAATTCCAACTTTCCAAGTCCCATAGCACCAAAATTTCACAATTCCAAATTTCCATATTTCAAAATACCAAAATACCAACTTTCCAAATCCCATAGCACCAAAATTTCAAATTTCCATATTTCAAAATACCAAAATTCCAACTTTCCAAGTCCCATAGCACCAAAATTTCACAATTCCAAATTTCCATATTTCAAAATACCAAAATACCAACTTTCCAAATCCCATAGCACCAAAATTTCACAATTCCAAATTTCCATATTTCAAAATACCAAAATTCCAACTTTCCAGATTCCAAAGTACCAAAATGCCAAAATTTCCACAATTTCGCCAGTCTGTAATTCAACCATGCTGCGCTCAGCATTACAGAATTCAAGCATGCCCATTCCTCGTTTAATCGAATCATCCATCTGTATTCGGTAAATATTCATGAACATCTCGTTTATTTATTGTTGCAGCTTCCCGCAGAAAATGGAGAGGCCGTCGCAGCACACGGCGAACGCGAACCAGGTGCATAGCGCCGGTATGCACGGGGTGTACTCGTCCGGTAGCCAAACATCCCTGACGACGTCGTACATCACGGGCCAATCGTACGTTCAGAATCAGAACTACGCCCACGGACCGTACAACACGTCGTCGAATGTAAGGGTGTACGCTCACGGGGGTTATAATCAACCCCAAAGCTACGGCACCATGGTACAAGGCTACGGTGGTCAACCTCAGGCGACAGGGTATCAACAAAATCACCTTAAAAAAGGACCTGTTCGTAACGGAGACGTGCTGAAGAGATGCCGGCTGCAGACTGCGTAAGATCCTATATTGATTTAATCGTTCTCAGTTTGTCTTTGCTATTGTTCAGACTGTGAATCTTCGAATGTAATTTGCACAAATTTTAAGTAGACAAATCTAACGTATAGTCTTCTCAGTCTTGATCTTTCGAGTAAAACTAGCGAAGTTATACAGGGTTCAAATAGAGCAACTTCAAGGCTACAATTTGATACCCGTCGAACAATTGAGCATTGCAGACGATTTTATTTTATAACATTTTGCACGTCTTCGTTGCTGATTAGGTTCCTTCTAAACTTCGTCCTAGACACCTAAGCCCTATGTTTTTAACACTTTCAGTCCGGGACCGAGCCAATTGGCACCCGACGAGATTCAAAAGAGGTCGAAAAATCACTCAAGCGTGATAAAACATATAATTTGGTAGCCGGCTCAAAGTATGCGCTCCTAAGCGCTCGAGACATCAAAAGAACGCCGCATCCTAATTTATGATTTATGACTTTTCCTTATCTCGACTGAGCTGGATCATGTTACCCCAGGACTGAACGTGTTAACACATTGGTCACCATATTGAAACTATTGACAAATTTTATCTATTGTTTTCATCAATATTTCTAATTACATAAATCAAAGAATTCCTCAAAATGGCAGTACAAGCATCATCCAACCATCCTCCATAAAGTATCATTTATCTTGACGATTTTCCTATTCGAAACAGGTACGAGCTGTCTCAGGACCTCCTGGACAAGCAAATCGAAGTTCTGGAACGAAAGTACGGCGGTGTGAAGGCGAGGAACGCGGCGTTAACCATCCAACGTGCCTTCAGAAGGTACACGTTGCTTAAAAAGTTCGCGGCGATCACCGCTATGGCCAAAGCGGAGAAGAGGCTGAGCAGGAAGCTCCAGGAGACCGCGGATCGCGCCACGGCAATGAACGAGCACGAGAAGATGGTCTACCATAGCCAAATTTATATTCAACAACCGCAAACGGCAAACAGACCCATGCCCATCAGGAGCATGTCTCTGAGGGAGAGAAGGCACGCGGAGAACTCGCAGTCACCGCTACCCCGAAGTCAAAGCGGCAGGTGCGAGGTCCAGATTGCTGGTCATCAGCATCCGAATCACAACATCCATCAGAGCGGCAGACACACGCCTTCTTTGGCGCCCAGTCCTTGCAACAGACATCAACAGCTACCACCTAGCCCGTGTTGGGAGTCCAGCTCTCAGGAGAGCGGCTCCAGCATTCATTATTACAATCCGCAGGTGATTAGAGAGTTCTTTCGATAGGGTAGATTGCCTCTCGGAGGTTGTTTAACCCTTAATTACCATGGCTTTAACTAGAAAACATGGTAAAGCCATAAGCAACGCCGTTTTATAACGTTTACTCTTATATAAGAAAATAAGAAACACTGGGATAACGCATACCGCTATATACTTGTAAGTAGGAGAATTATAGACTTCATTTTGACCCCGCCATGGTGCTTAAGGGTTAATCTTCCACGAACCAGGTGGAAGTTGACACCCCAGTTAATTCTAAAAACTAAAAAGGCCGTTCAGTGCTTTTAGAAGCAACCATCTGACCTGTTAAGATTATTTTCGTAGACCTCCTACAATTAGGATTTTCTTTGTCTTCTCTCGTGAAGATTCGACCGTCAAACGCCCAGGAGTCTTTTGATTTAAGAGTTCGAAGGAATTGAAAAGGTTTGCACCATCGTTTGCAGGAGGCCCTTTGTGCCATCAGACAAGAGACACCACCGAGGGATTTGCTTCGAACGCCGTGCACGTCGCCGTCGACGCCTCACAATCTTCAAACCCAGATGCCGCAGAACTGGAGCAACACCAGTCACCTAGGCTCTGCCGGGCGAACGAGAGGATCCGCGAAGAAGGTGCCGCCGGAAGTGCCAAAAAGAACGTCTTCCATAACGTCCAGGTCTATGGAGCCCCGTCACAATGGTCTGAGTAAAAGCGTGGAGAACGGTAGCCTGAGCTCGGTCCAGAGTTCTGGCAGCGATTCCACTAATTGCGAGAGCTCCGAGGGAGACGCTCAAAGGGGATCACCTGTATGGAAGCATAAAGGAATCGTAAGTTCTACCCGTTTGCCTTTGTGTAACCCCCCCCCCCCCCCCCCCCCCCTCCCCCCGCCTTTTGTCCCTGTCGGCTTTCACACTTTTAGGCTAGACTACATTCAACTCTGATGTCTGTACAGTTTTTTTGTTACTTTGCCTATAAAGTAACTGTACTTTCAAAGTAACTGTTTAACTTGTACGCCGAGGGTTTCTGATATCCTGGAAGTTCATACTTCACAGTAGACTCGATCCCTGAGTATAATATTGTGAAAATTAAATCTATAGTTTCTCTGGTTAGAAGTGGATACAGGTATGCGTTATTCGGTGTGTTATCGATCAACCTTGAAGAAATAAGAATAAAAATGATAAAATAGTGCTGCTTATACATTCGGCTGCGTTCGAACTATGCCAATAATTGGTCCGAATTTCTGTGTTTCTGGCCGTGCCTGTACCAGGTCTGTCGTCCGAAAGCGAAAATGATTGTTTTCTTTCTCGGACGACAGATCCCTGGTACAGGCATGGTCAGAAATCTAGAAATTCGAGCCGTCACGGTCAAGGCTACTTGTGCCAGTTACTCGCATAGTCTGGACGGACCCTAAAACAGATAGAGGATCAACCTTCGTTTTCTAAGCCATGGTAATATGATATAATTAAAAACGAATATTCTTCTTTTCAGTCGAGCTCACCAGAACATCAAGAATGCGCGAATCACACGACAGACTCGTCGACCATGATGAACAGCGTAAAGGATATGGGTCACTCGCACGCCAGTTCCGGTTATCAGCTACCATTGATGGACCATCCAGAGAATATACCCCAGACGAGCTACAAAGTGTCTGAAACGGTTAGGAAACGTCAGTACAGAGTAGGCCTAAATCTGTTCAACAAGAAGCCCGAACGAGGGATCAGTTATTTGATCAGACGAGGATTCTTGGAGAACAGCCCTCAAGGTGTGGCGAGATTCCTGATCAGCAGGAAAGGATTGTCCAAACAAATGATAGGAGAGTACCTTGGCAACCTACAGAACCCCTTCAACATGGCTGTGCTTGAGTAAGTAAACGGTGATCTTTTGGAAAAGGAATTGTCGGACAGTTTAAAGGACGCAATGGTGCATTCGGTGAAAGTTTTGATCGTTTATCACTGTGATCAGTGATCGACGTAGCGGAAACGAACAGCTCCGGATCGTAGTGGCACTATTATTTATTATAGAAAGTTCTTTTCACTTGTCGCTGTATTTCGAAAGAGAATGTAATTGTTTCGATCGAGTAACATCGTTTGATATGAAAACAAAGGATAAATTACACGATAAACGACGTGAAAACCTGGAAAAAAAATACTGACAAAACTTAGAATCAATCAAGGATGATTATCAGAGTGTAGTTTTCTTTACAATCGTGGAAACGGTAGAAGAAAGAAATATTGTTCCGTCGATTCTGCCTTCTCTGGTACCCTGGTTTCCAACTGAAGCACACTGTGGGCGGTCTATTGTAAAATGGACCTCGGTTTCGAATTTTAAAGTGGGACCTCTAGAGCTTCTCTCTCCTACTCTGCAATTAGCGTGACAAGTGTAAGACGAACCAATGCACCTGGACCACACACAGGCTCGTACTAGAGAACACGTGTTCCCTGACGCAAGACACTTGAAAATAATATGTTGACCATAGACTAGCCAAGTCAGAACCAAATCCCCCTCCCCTTTGCAAACTATGCGTCTGTGCATTTTCCAAAATTTCATTTCTTTTTAATTCAACGAAAACTTTCGCACACCCTTCATAAATAATATTCCAAGCATTCGCAAATAAAAGTTGAATCGTTTCCAAGATCAACGGCACATTTTGAGCAAATATTGTAAAATATTTCTTTGCATTCCAGATGCTTCTCCCACGAGCTCGATCTGTCCGGAATGCAAGTGGACGTTGCCCTGAGGAAATTCCAGGCGTACTTCCGGATGCCTGGCGAGGCCCAGAAGATCGAACGACTGATGGAGGTGTTCAGCCAACGTTATTGCCAATGTAATCCGGACGTGGTGTCCAGGCTACGTTCGGCGGACACCGTATTCGTCCTGGCGTTCGCGATCATAATGCTGAATACCGATTTGCACACGCCCAATCTGAAACCGGAGCGCAGAATGAGATTGGAGGACTTCATTAAGAATCTCAGAGGTATCGACGATTGCGGGGACATCGACAGGGACATACTGATGGGTATCTACGAGAGGGTGAAGGAGAACGAATTCAAGCCCGGCTCGGACCACGTGTCCCAAGTGATGAAGGTCCAGGCGACGATAGTGGGCAAGAAGCCCAACATGGCTTTGCCGCATAGACGATTGGTCTGCTATTGCAGACTGTACGAGATACCCGACATCCACAAGAAGGAGAGGCCAGGTGTGCATCAACGAGAAGTGTTTCTGTTTAATGATCTCCTCGTTGTAACGAAGATCTTGAGCAAGAAAAAGAATAGCGTCACATACACCTTCAGACAGAGTTTCCCATTGTGTGGAATGGTTGTCACCCTGTTCGAAGTTCCTCGTGAGTACCTCATATGTATATATATTCTCGATATTTCATACGATAGTTTTATATGTATAATATTTCATGAAATCTTTACCTTCTGCCAGATTATCCGTATGGAATTAGACTCTCCCAACGTGTGGATGGGAAGGTATTGGTCACGTTCAACGCGAGGAACGCGCACGACAGGTGCAAATTCGTAGAGGATCTCAGAGAGTCCATCAGCGAGATGGACGAAATGGAGACGTTACGGATTGAGACGGAACTGGAACGACAGAAGAGCAGCAGAAGCGCCAGAGGAGGCGCAGAGAACAGAGACTCCGGAGTAGCGGATGTTGAGATATGTCCTTGCCCGGGTCCTTGCTCGGAGAGATCGGAAACCACCGACATCGACACGCAATTGAAACGCTCTGCTCTTAGTAACTCGCTTCTGGATATACACGAGCAGTGTAAGTAGAAGTCCTTGACCTGTAACTAAAAAAAAAAAAATGCAACTGAAAGCATATTTATCCTTGAACATGGTCATTCTGTTGTACAGTTGCCGGTGAGAAACCACAGCGACGAGGAAGCGTGGGCTCGCTAGATAGTGGTATGTCGATTTCTTTTCAATCTACATCTGCCAGCTCAATGAGCCAAGGCATTAAACATCCTGGACATCCTATACATCCAGGGGCTACGATCCCTGGTGGTGCTAAGGGACTGGCTCAGCAGCCATCTTTTTTAGGGGGTCTGTTCGCCAAACGGGAACGAAAGCTCTCGCAATCGGAGGAATCCGGCCCGTACAGTCGCACCACGGAAGTATAATGTATCCTTCCGGTGCTATCTAACCGATAAACAAACCAAATTGGATTCCCACAAGGGGAATTGCGCTGCTCAGAAGTTCACGAGAAGTACCTGTACATGTAACATCACTTGCTTTTCGCAGATCCGTTCTTTATTTCAGACTTTGATGTTACATACAGGTATACACAGCCTATAGAGGACATAGTTTTGAACATGAGTAGCGTACAAATAGACGTTTGAGCCAATCGTTCAAACGTCGTGCACACTCCCCTTTGTCGGATGAAACCACCTCTTGCTTTCCTCTCGACCTTCGAGCGAAGCACACTTAACGTTGCGCAACGTTTGAGGCTGAGAAAATGGAACAAAAGGTTAGAAATTGGAAAATGGAATGGAGACGGAAGTGTGCTTCGAAATGTAAGTGAAAAGGATTTAGAAAGCACGAAGGTAATCTCTGACGAAATGTAAATTTATGGGATTGGGCAGGATCCAATCGCGATCGCTCCAAAGAGAGAATAATTTGGCAAGACGGAATGCAAAATAGCCCCTTTGCTGGCACGTGTATAGTATTTATTCATTCAAAAAAAAAAAACAAAAAAAAAACAAAAAAAAATGATTGAAGTCGAATCGATACGTTTTTCTTTTCGTATGGTATTTATAGTTTCCAATGGTGGGCCAACTGGCGCCTGTGTATGTAGAATGTAGATAATGATCATTTACCGCTTGCAGTTTATGAACCGGTTTTTTAAACAAGTTACGGCATGTTAAGAAAGTATATTCTTAACGTAACAAAGAAAAGAAAAAAAGAAAAATGAAAAAGCAGTTTGTGGAGTAATGTCGTGTTTGTTTTTCTTTCTTTTTGCAAGTATCGTCGGCGTAGTTATACTTGAATAATTGTACATAATAGATATATATATATATATATATATAACAATAATTGTATGATTACAATTGATAATTCTGTAACAAAACGTAGCCTAAGGAAACGATAAGCAATCCCTCTCAATGTTAGGTGCATGTCGATGTCTAACAAACTTTTTAATATCACAACAATGGAAGTTTGAATGTAGCAATCTTATAAGTATTAACATTTCGATGAAGCGGAAGAAATGTTTTATTCATTGTTGCGATACATTTGTAATCATCTTGCAAAATTGTAGTTCTGCTTGTGTGTTTGAACTTGAACAATGTTTTTTTTTTGTTTTTGTTTTTTTTTTTTGTTCCCAAAACAGCGTATTAAAAAACAGCAAAAGATATAATAGAAGCGATAGGATATTAATTGGTTTCTCGTCTCGTAGTATGTAGAACTTTCAAGATCACTTTAATAACGTTATAAGGACAAACTCGTGAGAGGAAGAAATAAAAGGACAACTTGTATGCCTTATATACTGCCACAATTTTATCGATCGGAGATGAGAAACTAATTAATCACTTTAATGAATTAGATAGTAGGGAACTATCGAAGGCTGCGGAGTTACATTGGAAAATTGAATAACTTGTATATATCAACGGTCGCAATACCAAGTAATAGTAATAAAAAAACAAATATATATATATATATACGTTCATTAATTTCAATTCAACGTGACTAATCAGTGGAGTTTCATACACTGTACATTACAATTCATTTCGGACTTTGGGAGTTTCTTTGTATTCTCATTGTCAAACATCAAACTTATTTTCATAGTTCTTTAAATGATCATAAAAACTAAAATCATCATGCTGTTTAGCACTGCTATCAGAAAGCACTCTAACATCGGTTACTAAATTATAATTTCTCTAACCGATCGTTTCACCCTTCAGCTGCTACCAACTTGTTTAGGCGACTGTTTGTTTCGCTGAGAAGAAATTTTTCAAAAAAGAATACTTAACGTTCTTATGATAAAAATGATATAGAGTTAATAAGGCAGCTAAGAATTTCTACATTTTATCCTCTGTGTATTAACTCTGGCTACTACAAAGATAAGTAATTAAACAGAGGCGTTGTTCTGCGAACGAAGAAAAGATTGCAATTATTATAGAAATTGATAAGTGGCATTCTAGAGATGGAGATGAAAAATCTTACAAGGATTTGAATACATGTTCTTTGCAGCTGAGGGATTAAAAGAAGATGACAACCGAACAGTTGGCAAAGTGTTCATCCGTCAATGTACATAATTACTCCCATCGGTCCGTAACAGTCTGTAATCTTCAGCGTTATTAATTCTAGTCTTTCTCATCAGGAGAATTTTCCAGTATGCTGTAATATCGCACGAAAGAAACAATTCCATAAAACGTCAGTGAAAAGAAAAAAAAAGAAGAAAAAACCTTGATATAGCTCGTAAGGATGTGGATACAATAAAAAGAATGTGAGATCAAATCTTAACCTAGGATCGCGTCAATTTGCGTGACGGATATTTAAATCGCTCGTTCGAATGTCAGGAATAAATGTCAACTTATGGAAATGCTTCTGTGATAACCTTCTTACGAATGAAAAAAAAAAAAAAGAAAAGAAAAGACTGATTATGAAGACCACGTTTTAAGTCGCCCTGTTTACAGAGAAGTTCACGAGACAGAAAAATCCTTGTTCGTAGACTCGTCCTTTGATCCTCGAAGCCGGATCAACCATGACCCAAATCTAGAAAACGTGATCAAGCAATAAAATATTGAAACGCGAACATGACAAATTTAGAATTCAATCGAAATTGTTGGTTCTCTCCATGGTCCGTCATCCGGCGGTTAATATGTGTACTTAGACGTTACGAAGATATAATTTTTATAAAAGAAAAATAGTTTCGAATTTTTGGATGAGAATAAGATAGACGAGCTTTTATGATCGAACGATGCTCATAAAATCCACGTTTTCCAAATTCCTTTTTAACGTAAATAGTTTTCTTACACCTCGAGTAAATTTAACTTGACGCTTTGATGGCTGGGGTCACGTGATTTTGAAATTTCCATTTTCGCGCCATTATCCTTCACCTCACTTTTATTTGTTCCGACAAAATGCTAATTGCAATTCAAAAATTAGTTATTTCGCTGGACATTTAAACTGAAATACACGGCCGTCAAAGTGTTAAATTTATTAAAGTTTCTTGCACAGACTTGTATACTTAATAAAAAGAAGATTCGATAAATTTAAATTCGATGTTAAAGTGTATTATCGCAAGAATAGAATAACTTACGATTTGTAACCGGTACAAAAATAGAGATGTACATTTGAGAAAGAACAGTTTGAGACTAGCGAGAACATGAACAGTACGACATCGAAGCAATACAACGTTGTGAAACAATAATTACGCATATTATCACGAACCTACTGGTGACTAGGATTCAGTTCGATTTGACGCGATCTTCGAAAAAAAAAATAAATAAATAAACAGAAAAAAACACGTGTCAAACGTGTCGATGAACTTGACGCATTCGATGAAAATTTGATGAGAAAGTAAATCACCACATTATTATTAAGAGATAACAATCGCTCCTCTTTGTTAATCTAACGAACGCTGTATGCACATTGTGTTAATAAAGAACTATGAGTCTGAAACGAGTAAATCTGTTCAGCCTTATTATTAACAATAATAACGAGGAGATTTCGCACGTTCAACACGCAACATGCTACTAAAAAGAAAGTTATTTTGCATAAAAGAAAACGATTCTTTGTTTTATTAAGTAATTGTATCTTGAAGAAAAAAAAATATCTTTTCTTCTTTTTATCTACTTTCCTGATGATTTCACTTTGAAAATTAAAAGATTATCATCATATCATATAAGAATTGTTTATTACCGATTCGAGCTTTAGTAAAATATATACAATAAATGTAAACGGCACACTTATACGGTGTACAAAGAGCTACATATTAATAAGTATGAAGTTACATTCATATCTCGTGAATAAACTTAAGCAACGTATGCGTGTGTAGACAGAAAAGAACATTCAAATTTATTCTAAAATAATAAAACCGATTAAACGATAAGGAAAGTTAATGTTTCCTTCGTTTGTCACGATCGTCTCTCCGTTGTTCGTCTTTGCGTTTCGTCGTGGCGGTGGTCGAACTGCTGGCACGTTTAGCTTGTTTCAAGAACTGATCCAAACCGAAAGGATCTTCCTCGTCTTTTTCGAATTGCACCGGTCCAGAGCGTGTGGTTGATCTATCAGTTCCGCTGAATTCTTTATCCGGTACAAATCTAATAAAAGAAAAAGAACCGCTTGACTAATTTGGAGAAATCATTGAATACAGAAATTATTGTAACATACAATTATAGCTTAACGTGGTCGAATCATGAAAATTTATACAGACCTATTTGTTTTAACAAGTTTCTCCAAATCATCTCCGTAGGTGTCTTTATCAATATTTTTGCTAGGACGGTATATATGTGACCCAATGGAATTAGAATCTTTCCAGGGTTTATCGTAAACGTTGTACTCGTCATCGTGACCGTAACCGCTATCCATCCCTTTGCTAGTATTGAATAACCGTTGGTCAAACTGTGCTTCGCCAGCATTAGGAATACTTTTCGCCGGTAAGCCGAGCGCGATCTGTTCGCTAATGTCCCTTTCGCGTTCGCGTTGTAATCTGGAACGTTTATCCGGTGCGGCACGTGCCAGATTTCGTTCACGAGCACGATCTTTGTGTCTTTCTTGCCTGAGTTGATCTCTTTCACGCGAGTCCTCTGATTTTTCTACGTAACATCAAAAACAGAAACACCGTCGAAATGTATTACAGTAATTTTAAAATGCATAATAAAATCTTTATACGAACCTAACGCGGCTGATTTCAAACCAGCACGCTCTTCTCTGGCTTTCTGTGCAAGCTGTCTAAGATGGTCTTCCTTCTTTTCTTTCTCTTTTTGTGCCAACTTCTTTTCGAGCTGTGCTCGCATCTCAACCGCCTCGCGTGCTTTCCTGTCAGCGATATAAAGAGCCTCAGCTAATTTAGCGAAATTTTCGTTGATATGAACTTGCTGCAATCCTCTACCATCCGCGGCTAGACGTTTATCGAGTGGAATTGTGTAGCCCTGAAAAGTGTTGTTATCTTACCAAATTTTCTCCCTTTAAAGATCGAACAATTTACTTACCTTCGCGTTCTTCCAGTTACTGATACAAGGTGGTATTTTCCATTCTTTCTGTTCCTTCACCGTAACCTTTCTCGTAGGCGAATGCATGACCGGCGCTGGAGGCGAAGGAGGTCCTCTTGGTATCTTTTTATTAATTCTGAAATCAAAAACCACTAAATTATTCACAACGTAATAAGTATTTGTTATCCAGAACAGAATTTGCTTCGTATTTATCTGTAAAATATTTTCGTTATGAAACTCACTTGAATTTCGGCGGTTCTAAGGGATCTACCTGAGCTTCCACCATTCTAATAACCCTCTGTTTGGCCCCAGAATTGAACGATTGCCCTTGCTGCGAGGGTGTGTATCGAATATATTGCGCTGGTGCTTGTTTCTCGGCACACCTCACAGGCATGGCAGCAGCAATTTTCGATCTTGTTATTTTTTCTAAAGCTTTCCTAGTTTTCTCTGTAAGTTCATCAGTTTCTTCGCTCGACGGACGCTGCAAACTAGGATCCTCCTCGCTCGTTATTTCAGAGGGTAACAGATCGCTCAGTTTGCTATAAACAATCTGTGAACCAATAAAAAAATATCCATATACCAGATGTTAATATTTATACTAATAAAAATGCATCGATTACCTTATCCTTGGAATGACCTTGTCTAGCGATCACATCATACTTCACTTTCCCTTGAGCATCAAGTTGAACCGCCAAAGCATTGCTGGTGGATTCCTTTCCTTTCATCCCCATGCCAAGCGGATACTGAGCCACGTGGATTTCTGGGAATGCTCCGCCATCTCCAAAATCCTAAATACATTGTACGAATCTTTATCAACTTTTATCGGGAATGTATAGAATATAAATAAAGTAGTTATATACAAATCTATTTGGCTTAAAAGTAGAAACATACATACTATATGTAGCAGCGATATTATGGTAAAATTAACTTACTTCTGGATTCCGGGGCACCCATCCTTTACGCTGCCCATACGGCGGCGCGGTAACAACGGCTTTGACCAATGCTGATACTGGTCTTTGACGCAACTTTTGTTCGCGTGCTTCATCTTCTCTATCCCACACCACTTGCGACGGTGGAGGTAACAAACTGTAACAAAAAGATCACAACTATTATTATAAACTTATATAAATTGAACATGCAATAAGTACAACGATAAATAGCATGAAATGAGACAAATATTAAAGTTAATACACTATTACATATTTCGTTTTGGTTAACAAGTGCGAGCAAACTTTTCTACAGAAATTGCAGTGTACAACTGAACAAAAATTATTGATATATTATTACTGTTAATAGCGGGACTATATCGGATTATGTAAAAATTATAGAAGTCGTGATTTTTTTGTATAAGAAAAAGATAAATGTCAAATAATTATTACAAACACCAACCTGCTTAGCGACATTTTGTTAATCCTCAAACAGTAATACCACCAACTTAGGTAACATAACAACGAAAATAGGCGTGGATCAGCGTGGATCAAAAGGTAGTGCAGCCACCGTACAAAAAATTCCCTAGCAATGTTTGCAGTAAAATATCCCTAATAACAAGCATAACCTCTTGGTTACTTCTGCTAAAAATATGAGCCGTGTGTTGCCGGGAAAAACGTAAATGTAAATATCAGCTGTGAAACTTTCGAAGAGATTTCAAAAAGAATGTATTATGTTTAAAATACTAGAAATCATTCACTGCAAGGAAGAAGAAAATGCCTTTCTTTCGTTTAATATTTATTGATTAACCATGAACTTCCATAAATCTATTTCTTTAAAATTTATCTAACATTTAGTACCTATATATTCATCACAGTGATTATTCATATAAATTCTTGAAAGAACATCACCACATCTACCTTCTATTTTAATGACTGCAAGATCATCTGCTCTAGTTTTGCCAATATTTAGTACTGCTATAGGTATTCCAGCACTGTTAGCTTGTAATACTATCCGATAACCAGAAAATGTAGTTAACGTACTTCCTAGAATCAATAGGGCATCCGAGTGTTCCACATTGTATCTCACACTTTCTACTGTCTGACGAGGCACATTATCCCCAAAAAATATGATATCAGGTTTTAGAATACCACCACAGTTTTCGCATGGCGGAACATTAAAACCTTCCACTTGTTCCTGTTAAAATTGATATCTGATTGTTTTAAAACCAGGCATGTTTTTATTGTATGAATTTAGCATACTTGTGTATCACTTACCTGCGATAAATCTACGTCACCGTCAGGCCTTATCATTTGAGTAGATGCTGTCATGTTTGGATTGATCCTATCGAGAACATCCTGCAAATGATACCTACATATCCTTTGATCGCAATTAAGACACATCACTTTAAATGCTGTTCCATGCAATTCAATGATCCTTCTACTACCTGCTTTTGTATGTAAATTATCCACATTTTGAGTAACAATGCATCTTACTTTATTTGCATTTTCCAGCTTTTTTAATGTTTCATGAGTAATGTTTGGTTTAATAGAGGAAAACCTATAATGCCAATATTTTTAAAGATACTATAAATTATATTTGGGACTTTATGCGATTGCTTTACGAAGAAAAATTACAACCTTGGCCAACCAACATAATTTCTGGCCCAATAACGCTTTCTAATGGCATCGCTTGCACAAAAATCTTTATATAATACAGGTCTTCGACTACTTCTCGCATATAATCCAACGCCTTCCGATCTATAATCAGGAATTCCACTTTCTGTGGAAATTCCTGCTCCCGTCAAGATGCATATTTCATTATGGCTATCGATAAATTCTTTTAATTTCAATACTTCTGAATCTTTCACTGGTTCACATTTTGGAACAAATGTTAAATCTGATAGGTACACCTTAGCTGTAAAATGGTTTATTTATAATACAAATTAATGCATATGTACTTTATACTGAAGATACACAAATAGCTTACATAATAAGGTTTTAATGTTATTTACAACTTTGTACTTTCCTGTGCAAATGAAACTCATTTCTTTATTAAATAAAACATTATTTATAACATACAACTATTTTACAGATTCCAGTCCTGTGTAATTAATACAATACATAGTTTAACTTAAGCTTGATCATAAATCATAAGTTCCGTCATCTCATCTTGAATTCACGATATGTATTACGTCATATTAAAATTATTGAATATCGTTGTTTAGCGCTATATATAGCACGAGTAAATTTCGACGAATCTTGCATCAAACGCGAGCCAATCATACGAATGCTGTCTCGTAGATCATCCGCTCATTTGTTGAACCTACTACGTCTCTATATGGTAGGTTGATCGGATGCTTTTCTCTACACTAATCTGTAGTCACGTAATTTGAATAACAGCAAGGGAAAACATTATATTACTATAAAATAATCAATTCAATGCCGTCCAAGCTTAGTTTAATTTTCTTCAATTTTGTATATGAAGCTCTTCGAAAAAGAAAAAAGTTACCTGTGGCGCCATCTAACGGCGAAGGGATGTAGGTAACCCACCACTGTCGGTAATTTACCAATGTCGGTAAGGCAGTACCGGCGGCACCGAATCACTATTGGTAATATACCGATGTCGGTAACAGGTACATTAACCTAATTCACCTAATTGTATTTTTTGTCTTCATATTTCTATTATTTGAAAAAATAAACTTATACATTTTATGTAAAATTATAAAAACTCGAAAACGCATAACGTCAGATGGCACCGCTTGTGCAGTTGTCAAAGCGCGCCGCATTTAAAATCGAAAAAATGTTTAAAAATGAAGCTTGCAAAGTGTTTTTAGGTTATTAAATTACTTTTGCATCATTTAATCGCCTTTATATATGCTCTAGAAATTAAATAGGTGTTCCATTTTGATTAAAAATATAAAAAACTGTTATAGAATGTGATTAACAATAAGCTTGATACAGGATAAAATATAAAGATCCTTTATTAACATTAATTCTTCTTTTATATAATTTCCAATTGTATGTAAGTATAATTGGGATAAGGAATGCGTACAATTAGCCCACTACATATGAATACGTTTAACAATAATAGTAAATATCAGACTATTATAATAAATGTTTTCATTTCTGCATTTCAGACTCAATCATAATGGCAGCCGGACACATCGCCAACATGACGTCCTGGGATTCAGCATCAGAATGAAGCCAATAAATAATTTATTATAATTTATAGACTCTTTCATATCAAATGAGTTTGTTATATGATAATTACATGTATTAAGATTTTTCAATAAATAGGAAATTAAAAGATCTAACTGTGTATTAATTCGAAAACCTCCCGAACAACCCGACAATGTTTAAAAAATCATAATAAAAAAGTAAGAATCAACGCGTAGAAACATTGCACATAAATTTCAAAGCGCAAAAATAAAATAAAATGTACTGATGCGTAACACATGTTAAATAATATTGTAAAATAGTTAAAACTGCGAAATAATTTAAAGATATCGTAATTTTAATGTCACATATATCCTTCACCGTTATATTTTCCCGATAACAATTCTTGGCCTGGGGTACTTGGGTGTTGCGAAAATAGGCTTTAAAAAATTCGTGGAATTGACGTCATCAAAATTCCAAGAAGTGGCACTATGCCACCTCCTCGCAACTTATGTTCTCCTGACACAATTTTTCAATTGCGGACACTGGTTTTGAAAAATCAGATTTTGGGAATTCCTAGAAATGACGTCATCAGGATTCTGAGAATTTGGCCAATTCCGAGAAATGACGTCAAATTCCAAGAAGTGGCACGAATACCTCCTCACAACTTATGTTCTCCTGATACAATTTTTAAATTTCGAAATTTCCGATTTCGCGAGAGGTTCTCAGGAATTCCTGGAAAATGACGTCATTTCTCGGAATCGGCAAAATTCTTAGAATTTTGATGACGTCAAATTCCAAGAAGTGGCACGAATACCTCCTCGCAACTTATGTTCTCCTGATACAATTTTTCAAAATCGGACATTGATATTTCGCGAACCAAGTTCTCGGGAATTCCTGGAATTTGACGTCATTTCTTGGAATCGGCAAAATTCTTAGAATTTTGATGACGTCAAATTCCAAGAAGTGGCACGAATACCTCCTCGCAACTTATGTTCTCCTGATACAATTTTTCGAAATCGGACTTTGATATTTCGCGAACCAAGTTCTCGGGAATTCCTGGAATTTGACGTCATTTCTCGGAATCGGCAAAATTCTTAGAATTTTGATGACGTCAATTCCAGGAAGTGGCACGAATACCTCCTCGCAACTTATGTTCTCCTGATACAATTTTTCAAAATCGGACTTTGATATTTCGCGAACCAAGTTTTCGGGAATTCCTGGAATTTGACGTCATTTCTTGGAATCGGCCAAATTCTCGGAATTTTTATGACGTCAAATTCCAAGAAGTGGCGCGAATACCTCCTCGCAACTTATGTTCTCCTGATACAATTTTTCAAATTTCCGCATTCCGATTTCGCAAAAGAGGTTTCCGGGAATTCCTAGAATTTGACGTCATTTCTTTGAATTGACAAAATTCTTAGAATTTTGATGACGTCACGTTCTAGGAATTCCTCAAAGCTAATTTTTTTCAAACTCAAATTATCAAAATTGTAATGCAGCATTTAATTTAAACTTTTAGAGGGTTAAATGTTTAGGATTGTTAAATAAATATACAGTATACATATATCTTTTATTTCACATTTATTTAAACTTTCTATTGCGTACAGATTGTAAAAATGTTGAAGATGCATAAACCTAGTACAATTATTAATTTAAAATCTACATTGCATACATAATTTACATTTCTATGGTTAATAATTGTGTTGAATTATTAAATAACTAATATACATAATACAATAATAAACACCAACATTAATACATCATATTTTCTTATTGGAATGTGGTGTAGTGTCGGAGAATTGGTGAAATCGTCCAATGAAGTATGTATCTCCCCAAATCTGTAATGCAACAAAATATATAATTATTATTAATTGAGTTAAGGGGGAAGTCTAATCATATTACTGAATTCAGAAATTTATTGAATACAGAAATCAAATTACTGAATTGGGAAATGGTTATAAATGGTTATAAAGGGGAGGTAAGTCCGGCGTGAACTTAGCTATTTTTGGCCTAGGGATATATTCCTAAATTCATGTAAAGATTGTTCTAGATCATAGACAAAATAAACTGGAAAATATTAACTATTATCTATGAAATACTTATTAAATGATACATTTGTTAAAATTTAATATTATTTTTTAACGCTGATATATTTTTTATTTCATTTCTTAAAATATTTGCAATTTTTATTTAACATTTCATGAGTTCTGCTGT
The DNA here is from genome assembly GCA_943735885.1 of Stelis phaeoptera. NCBI lineage: Eukaryota > Metazoa > Arthropoda > Insecta > Hymenoptera > Megachilidae > Stelis > Stelis phaeoptera. The sequence continues at coordinate 12,669,076 of OX030932.1, read as the reverse complement.
CTGTAGAATGAAAGTCCCTATATTGTTAGATCCGAACATCACACGCCCGTTGATAAGCACCGTTCAGACCAGTTGAAGGCACTGAAAGAAGACATTTACAGAAAAATAATTTCTTACCTCTTGCGAATTGTGATTGTTATTTGATAAAATGGCTGCAATTAGTTTGTTAAATCCAAAAGCTGAATTTGCCAGAGCCGCTCAAGCTCTAGCTGTCAATATTTCGGCTGCAAAAGGAATTCAGGATGTAATGAAGACGAATCTTGGTCCGAAAGGCACCATGAAAATGTATGTACATTAATTTTCACGTGCTGATTTTATAAGCATTTTACTTCATTCTGCAAATAAAGTAATAAAGAACAATTTGTAGAACTATGTAAAACATTTTGCATTAAACGTTTTATGTATGAATAAAAATTAACACGTGTAAAATGTTGCGATTACTTTGTTATCCTTATTAGGTATGATTGATGTTTCGAGACGTACCGGTAACGCAATGTGTAGAGTAAATGGAAAGTTTCATTTACTGTCCACTTTAATTCGATTGAAAACAAGCGTATTAGATTAATATGCAGAATTAAATGTAATAAATTGAACACAGCACGTGTAAATGCATGTAAAATATATATAATGTTATTGTTAATGATTTTATTATCATCCTGTGTTAAAGGCTGGTATCTGGAGCAGGTGATATTAAAATTACAAAAGATGGAAACGTATTACTTCACGAGATGCAGATACAACATCCAACCGCATCTTTAATCGCCAGAGCATCCACCGCTCAGGATGATATTACTGGTGATGGTACAACCAGTACAGTATTAGTAATTGGAGAACTTTTGAAGCAAGCGGATATCTATATATCAGAGGGTCTTCATCCTAGAGTGCTAACCGAAGGTTTTGAATTAGCCAGAGTGAAAACTTTGGAGATATTAGATTCGTTAAAAATCTCGCTCGAGCCAGAGAAAGGATTGTTAGATGTTGCCAGAACATCTTTGAGAACTAAAGTACATCCCACTATTGCCGATAAGTTGGCTGAAATCTGTGTGCAAGCTGTTTTAGCTATCAGGCAAAAGGATCATGAAATTGATTTGCACATGGTCGAATTAATGGAAATGCAGCATAGAACTGCTGCGGACACCACTTTAGTTCGTGGTATCGTAACCGATCATGGTTCCAGACATCCAGACATGCCTAAAAGAGTGGAGAATGCTTACATATTGACTTGTAACGTTAGCTTGGAATATGAAAAGAGCGAGGTGAGGAAACTATGTTAAAAAAGGGTACACTTTTCCACGTACAGTGTTACATATATAATAAAAGCTTGTTCGATTATATAGGTGAATAGCGGTTTCTTCTATAAAACTGCGGAAGAACGTGAAAAACTTGTTGCGGCAGAGCGTGAATTTATTGATAACCGAGTAAAGAAGATAATTGAATTGAAAAAGAAATTGTGCGATGGAACGAATAAATCGTTTGTTGTTATAAATCAGAAAGGTATCGATCCGCAATCATTGGATATGCTTGCTAAAGAGAACATTTTAGCTCTGCGTAGAGCAAAACGCCGTAACATGGAACGTTTGGCATTAGCTTGTGGAGGAACAGCTATGAATTCGTTCGATGATTTGAAGGAAGAACATTTAGGATGGGCTGGGCTTGTATACGAACACGTATTGGTAAATGTTTTACAGAATATCTAAAGTATCTAAAATAATTCATTTATATGCAAAATAATAAATACTATTCAATTGTAGGGAGAAACAAAGTATACGTTCATAGAAGAATGCAAGAAACCGAATTCGGTGACGATTTTACTGAAGGTAAATTTTTGTACAAATTATATTTTTGATTAATTTGTTTTCAATATTTAACGTAAAAAACTTATCAGGGACCAAACAAATACACCTTGGAACAATTAAAAGATGCTGTACGAGATGGTTTAAGAGCTATTAAGAATGCTATTGATGATAATGCTGTAATTCCTGGTGCCGGTGCTTTTGAAGTAGCTGCTAGCCAGGCACTTCATCAATATAAAGAAAAAGTGAAAGGCAAGCAACGCTTAGGTGTACAAGCCTACGCGGAAGCTTTACTGGTAATTCCAAAAATTCTTGGTAAGCAAGATACTCTAGACTACTATGGTTGTTGTTATTCGTGTATCGTAATTTTCATCTTTTCCGTTCAGCCGTGAATAGTGGATTTGATGCACAAGATACAATCGTGAAACTGCTGGAAGAGGCATCTTCGTTGGGTGAACCAGTTGGATTGGATATCTCAACAGGTGAAGCGTTAAAACCCGCCGATGCTGGTATTTTTGATAATTACAACGTAAAGAAACAAATTATCAATTCGTGGTAAGTGAGCGTGATTGTACAATATGTATAACTGTATTTAAGATGAATATTCTTAAATATGCGTGTACCTTTCATTTACAGCACGATCATCGCAAGTAATCTGCTCTTGGTTGACGAGATAATGAGAGCTGGAATGTCGTCTTTAAAGGGTTAAATCCATGAACTTCTTCATTTTAAAAATATTCTGTAAAGGAAAACAGAAAAGATTCTTTCGTTTAATTATAAATATTACATTTGTAATGATCTCCGACTTTCCGCTTAATTTCTACATTTTTATAACGCTTTCACGTGACATAAAAAACATTGCACGGAATAACAAATAAAATGCTACATTTAAATTAAAGAAAACGAATAACGATAAATGATTGTTGTTTATTAATTTCCCATTAATAATAGGAAGATAAAACATAATTCATAATTGTCAAAAATATGTTTTCGTAACTTTGTATAATTGATAATTTAAATAAAATAAAATAATCGTTTGTATACATGTTTTTTGTGGAATTAATGTAAAAAGAAATTTGAACTTTGAAGTATCATATTATAAATGATAACCACTTTTTGTTATAAAAATCAAAAATTTTTATGTGAAATTTTTATATTACACAATATGTACAATTATTTATAAACTAGATCATTACCTCACAGGACACTCAGTCTTTTTTTTCTTTTTCTTTTTTTTTAATACAATCTTTCGTCTATTATACCACCTTCGATGTTAAACAAAACAATTTAAAAAAATGTAAATGAGAAGCAAGAATAGTGCAACAAACTGTAAATTTTATACATACGATCATTATGACAGGGTAACATGTATTTGCTTATGATGTACGCAAAATTTATATTTATCGAGGCTCGTAACAAAACATTAAAATATTAAGGATATGCAAAAGTTTTAATCGTTTGTTTCACAAGTTTTTATTCTATTTTTATGTCACTTTGTAATTTTGTATAGCTTCGGTATAGATCGATCTGAAATCCAATTAACACAAAATGACTTTGATATGAATCGATATAAAATCGAAACAACACAAAAAGGCGGGAATTTATTTGAGTTTAAAAGTTTTGCATACACCTATTCCTACCTCCGGAAATTTATAGGTTAATTTGCTATAATTTTCGAATCCTGATGAACAGATTTATAAATTAACATTATTATATTTTATAATAAAATGATATTACACATTAATATCATTAGTAATAATAATTTTTAGCATCGATAAGAAACAACCGGTACATATCACCCTTATAATGTTGTGATGTTTCGTAGTACTGAAATCTGAAGACCGATCGACAGAATTATCTATTTAAAAGTAGTACTCTATTATATTATTTATAAAATAAAAGTATGTCCGTATTATGAAATTTTACGTGCTACAAAATAAATTACATTGAATGTTCATCTTTTCAAACGATGTAGCTGATGAATATTGATATTTACACAATAATACTGCATTATGATATTAAAAATTATTTCTCCTCAACATATCGCGCTGCATATTGGATTGCCTGCCTCGATTAACAATTTTAATAATTGTTCATGTAATCAGTGACGTTTACATAATATGTCGTGTATGTACAACATTCATATTGTTGCATAGTACACAATATTACTTGATTAATAATAATGTGCAGTTGTATACTGCAAAAATATCAACATGAAAACTTAAAAGTTCATTTCTCTATCTGATTAAATAATTCCAATTTTTCAATTAGTCAATATATAAAAGGACAATGTAATTTCATGACAAATATAAATTATCTTTGCTTTGTATTTAAAAGATGTTTAAATATACACTAGAAGAATATAGGCACAAAGTATGATCATTGAACAATCAATTCTGGTGCCTTTCTATACAGTATGCCTTGCATTACAATACGAAAAAAATCATGAATTTTATAAAAATTCACTGACAAAATGTCTCCTACCTATAATGAAAAAGCATATATAATACCACATGTTGCTTTGGTTATGATTAACCATTTAATATCAGTGGTCTTGTACAGTGTTGAGCATGTTAGACTTCTCTAGAAAAAATAGGGATATAGGAGAAGGAAATCTAACCATTAGATTAGTCATAAATACTCGAAGGTTACTAGGCATTTATACCTAGGCACATCATCCAATTTACTCGTTACTAAATTAACCAACTCACTTCGAAATAATTATTAAATCAAACATTCGTTACCTTTAACCTAATCCAGATCTAACCTAGGCATAATGCATAGTAACCACCTGCAGCATCATTTTCTCTGGGAAGCCTATCATGCCTGACAATGTACAATAAATATTTATAGATCATGATAGCAAATTAAATATCTAATGCGATTCATTTTTACAACACGATGTTTCCAGCAATTATTTTAACCTTTTAAGTGGTTTACTGTTTTTCGTATCATAGTTAAGATCTTCCAATATTATTTTCGGATTAATATTGATTAACTGCGCGAGAGTAGTGCAATTCACTTTCATCCGATGGCCTCCAACTACCATGTACGTATTTAACTTTGCTAAATTGACTGGTACCCTTGGAAGGCCGTAATATGAAAACCCTTTACTTTTTATCAATTGTTCGTTATCGTTCACCTTACTGTTTAAAAGATATCTCGAGTGTGGATTAGTAGATTTTCGAGCCACCGCTTTTATTTTATACGGAACAACGTTCGGACGTGCAGTACTTTTAGTCGTGGACTTTCTAGCTACGTCGTGTTTCTTTGGCGATTCCATCGGACATTCCTTTTGGTCCGTAATTTGCGAACTCGAGTCTAATTTCTGCCACTTTACTTTACCCATAATACACTCCAATTGTTCCTCGAAATTCGGTATACTCTCTATCTTCATTTCCATATCCGGGTGTTCCTTGGCGTTATGTGCAGACACTTGACCAGGAGAATTAAAAGTTTTATCACAATATTTACACTTAAGAAGATTAATGTGTTTCGACACGTGGTTCTTCATCACATTGATAAATGTTGCCGTGAACGAGCATTCAGGACAAATGTATCCCTTGAGAATCTTGTTTTTGTCCTGCTTCTTGAAGTTCAATGGCAAGTGCGAATGGAACATACTGTGATGCGTCTTCATTTTAACTTCGGTGTCGCACAACTCGTTGCACCACTGACAAATCCAACCTTCCTGCTTTGTTCCTGATGCTTCTATTATTTGTATATCATCGTGTGATTGTTGTAAATACAATTCGTAAGGAGTTTCGGTCTCCGTTTTGGAACACCGAACTTTTATACTTGACTTTTCTGACAACGAATGTATTTCTTTGTACCTGAATGGATAATTTGACTTTGCTTTTGGAGAATCACCGTCTAACTTCGATTCACAGTGCACCAAGCTCCAATGATTTTGAACTACGTCCAAAGTCTTGCCGCGGAAGTTGCAATAGAAACAACGATAGTCTATCTCGTCGCCTCTTAAATCTGCAATGTGTTCTTCTTCTATATCGTCGTTGTAGTCATCGGTAAAAGACTTTTTATCTTGTTTAATGTTTTCAGATTCGTTTTCACCACCTGACAAGTCCTCCAATTTGAACGGTGAGAACGGATGCGTTTGTTTCCAGTGATCCCACAATTCCGCTTTCGTCGATGCGGTAAAAGTGCAATACGTGCATTTCACTGTATTCTTTGCCGAATGTATCCTCATATGCGCTTTCAGACCGGTTAGATTCATAGCTACGAAGCTGCACGAGGTACATTTCTCCTGTGCTTCAATTTGCTCTTGACTATTATCATGATCCACGACCTCTTCCCCGCTTACTTTTCTTTTCCGTTTCTTGGATCTCTTTGGGAATACAATTCCGTACTCTTTCTTCCAAAATTCATCCGTTAATTCTGGCCCGCCAGCGGCTGGATTTTGTACCAGCTTTTCGGGACAATTAGGATGCTTGGAACGAACATGTTGTAGCATTAACGTTTCAGAGTTGGTGCTACGATCGCAATAAGGGCACACGAAACCAAGTCGCTTCAAATGAGTCAATTGGACGTGTAATTTGAAACCACGCCATCTTGTAAACGACATTTTACAGTGTTTGCAGATTAATGGTTTTCCTTGTTCATCCTCTGTTCCAACTATATCAGATATATTATAATTAATTTTCAATCTAATTTATATGTTAATTTTGTCGATAGCAGAAACATTACTTACCTTTATCGAGTTCAGTTATTTTCTCCGTTTTCTCTTTGTTTGGTGTTTCATCTCCCACATCGATGACGAGACCATCGTTATCTTTACTACTATCATCTTGTACATCTATATTCACATTAGCATTTTGATTTTTGCTATCTTTTGAGTTTGGAGATTTACCAACAGCGTTTGCTGTCTTAGTGGCTTTAGCAGTAGAACTTTGAGAAACTTTACCGGTCGATGGTTTAATATCGCTCCCGGTAGTATTCGTGCTTGTAAGCGTGTCTGTGCTATTTGCATTTTGTTTCGATAAGAATTCTTTTATCATAAATGTTTGTTTCTTCAACAATGTGCCAACCTACGAAGAGAAATATTCGTAAAAAATATAGTTAGAAAATTGGAAGAAAAGTTAACGTTAAAAAAAAATTACCCATTCTTCGATATCATCATCCGGTGTTAAAGGTTCGTGATTAGGACGTTCTCCATTATGATGCTTGGTAAAGTGCTTTAACAAGGCATTACGATTTACCGACAAATATCCACAATCTTTGCAGTGCCACCTACAATATTATATTACATTGCGTGAATACTTTTTCAAGTAATGACGAAAGCTTCCAAAGTAAATTAAATCGTCAGAAAACTTACCTCGCATAGTTTAATTCTCTGAAAAGATGATCCCTCATATCGTGTTTGTATTTCGATTTAAACTGTGTGCACAAAGTACACACGTACATGTTACCATCAGAATTTCCGTAAGGACCAAATCGACCAACATCCGAATCGTTTGAATCATTGTCATCCATCAGCTTAACTTTCGTATCTTTGATTTTATCGCTTGTAGCAGTGCTTTCGCTCAAACTTTCCATTTCGGTAGACGATTTATCACCGAAAAGCGATCGTTTATATTTTTCCTTCGTCTGTTTCGTATCGTCCAACGAACCCGATTTACCCGGTTTTATTTTAGCTGGTTTGGCCAGTGGCAATTCTGCATCGCTCTTTCGTTTTCCTGTCTTCAACGGAGACTCTGGCGATCCTTCATCTTCTTCCTCCAAAAGAATTCCACGTATGTGTCTGATTCGAGGCATATCTCTTCGCCAAAGAGGAGTGGTGTCGAATGGTTCTTCTTGTCCACCCTGTTCAACATTGTCTGTGCTCTTTTTATTAACACCTTTGATCCTTTGATACGTCAGAACGTACTCAACGTTCGAATCGTTAGGGTGTTTGCTATTGATATGTTGATCGAACATGATTTTCCCACTGGTTTTAAACGAGCACAAACTGCATTTGTATTGGCACTTCTCATCGTGCGTTACGGTACTATGATTAACCATTTCTGCTTTGTAGACGCATTTATAATCGCAAATATTACATTTCCAGTGATTCCCATCTGGATCAGGTGCACCCTCTTCGGCCTCTTCTTGCACAGTCTGCTGACTGTTTTCTGTGTTTTCTAACTCTCTGATTACCTTGACGAAAGGCCTTTTCTCGGGATGTTTGTCGGTGAGATGTCTTTCTACAACGTGCCTGGTCAATGATTTGTTACTATTAGAAAGCATAGAAAATGAACCAACGAGAATTTGAATTTAATAAACATTTGACAAGCATCCTGAAACTTTGACTGGCCATATCATGGCACTTCGATTTTGACATTTTAAATTATTTGAAATTATGTGTTAACCTTTTGCGGACGATCCACGCATATATGCGTTCAAACTGAAGCGTCGTAGAAACTTACAAATTTCTACGTATATTCGATCAATATTGTCCTATGCTTTTGACACAAAGAATAAATGTAAGTGTGGAGAATATGTTGAAGATAGGAATTATTACTTGTTTTATTTTAAACAAGGAATGTTCAGTGAGTTCACTGTGCTAAACTTAAAAGTGCTCCGTCCGCAAAGGATTAATATTACTTTATTTCATTTATAATTGATTTACAAAAGCTAAAATTATTATTCTTTTCTGCTTGTCAAATGTTTCGAGTATACATTAATTCAAGCAAACTGTTTCAATCTAAATGACCCATAGTTCAATTAATGCATCCCATCGCTGTGTGTACCTATGATAATGATGATAATTGCAGTGAGAGCATTTGTAAAGTCTTGTATCGTGCATTTTCAAATGGACAGCCATTTTGTCGATTGCTATATTTAATCCTTCTTGACCCGATGATGGTTGTGGACAATGAGGGCATCGAAAGTATTGTTCTTCGGAATGCAAAGCCTTTAAATGGCACCGTAACATCGCTTCGTCAACCGTTAAGTAATTACATTCGGATACACCGCATACATATCTATTGTGAGCAAATATCATATAATTATGTCTCCATATTTATTTGTGAAAAAATCGTCGAATTCAACGAAATAAATTCAAGACTGTCGTACACAACAAAAATCACTCTTTTGTGTAAAATATAATTTATATTATATTTACTTGCCTTTTGTGTTCAGGTACAAATTTTGGAATGAATTCATCCTCGTTATCTTTGTTGGATTCCTTTGGTTTTCCACCCATCCGACCATTCTGATGGGAACTACTCGCCAAGTTCACCATTTTATCGAACATTCGTTCTTTCTTATCTAAGCAAGGCACAGGATTAACGGGGCCACTTTCTGGTACGCTTTCGTCGTTTGCATGCAATCGCAAATGTCTGATAATGTTCGTACGAACTTTCGTCGTGTATGGACACACAGCGCATTGTACCTCGCGATTGTATATCGCTTGCAACGGCAGGGAGTCGATCTCGTCGGGACTGAAAGAGAATTTCTCAGTATCTGTAGTTACCTTTTCACCTTCTTTATCTGTAGATTTGATGCTTTTGCGTTTCTTGCCTTTTCGTTCGCCGCTTTGATACTGTATATGAAAAATAAATGAAGCATGAAGCGTAAACGATACTAATCTTTGTATCCTTAAACTATTATACAATCTATGAATGTACAGCATCAAGCATAGGCTTCTCCAGAAGAAATGGTATCGTACAAGAAGAAAGTCCCGCCATCACTCAGAAATTACTAGATGTTTATAACTAGGCATGAAGTTAACCTAACCTATCGTCCGTTTGATCTCGTCACTAAATTAACAAATTCGTTTTATGAAATAATCGCTAAACCGCGTATCTTGGTAATTACTATGCACATTAGTAATTCGTAATTATACTACTTGTAGCCTTTAATATAATCTAAACCTAACCTAAACATAACAGGTGGTAGAGGTACTTTCCTGTCGCCATTTTTCCCAGAAAAGCTTAGAATGCTCGACACTGTACATATTCTTTACAGTGGAATAATATACTTACAATAGGTTGTACGATAAACAGACCATCAACAGATGGATTCTTTGGATCAGCCGGCACCAATTTACTGTAAGCATACTTATGCTTCATTTTCATGTGCGCCATCGCCTGGTAACCGACCGTACATCTCATTTTACACAAAGAACAACCAAAACGTTTTAATCCGTGCGATTTTAAATGTTCCAACAGAAAGCCAATTTTGAGAAAGCGTTTACTACAATGTACGCAGGTTAAACTTTTATTATCACTACGTAGAGGGCATTCTTTCGCATGGGCTCTCAAAAGAGCTGCAGCAGGTGCCCCATAATCGCACGATTCGTAACCACATCTGTACAATTTTGTCCCTATGAAGCCTGTATCTTTGATATCCTCCAGGGTCAATGGTTTGTCCGTTTTCGGTGCAGCGCTGTTACTAGAATTTCCATTAGTGTCTGTAGACATGCTTGAATTTTCAATATCGCTACTCAATTGTTCCTTCGTATCGTTTTCTTCGAGCTCCATCTTTGTTTTTTCATCACGATTATCGGTTTTATTCGAATCAGACTTCTCGTCCTTCGATACGGTAGTCTCTGAATCGTCGATGTCTAAAATTTCAATATCACTGTCCTCTGTTTTACTTTCGTTCGCCGTTGTGTTGTTTGTGGTGTCGCTCAAACGACTGTTAACGTTCTTCAAGAAATCGGGATTATCTAATATGTTGATGTTTACGAACTCGTCAGGGGAGTCGAACGTTTCCGCGGGTACTTCTATAGGCTCGATGGAACTTCTGTCAGAAAGATGGCTGGTCTTTTTAACGGATTTATCCAACAGGATTTTATTTACAGCCTCGTTATTGGAAACGGACATCACCGACACGTCGACGTCGTTCAAATTTCCAAGTATCTTCGCTGTTGCGTTATCGTTGGTATTTTCATGCGAAGGTGTTTTCCCAGTTTGAGGAGAATCGGTACTGACGGAACTACTATTTGAATTGTTGGCCATACCGAACAAAGTGTATATCGATTTGTTCAGTGCCTCGTTCTCTTCTTTATCCAACATATTTATATTATCGGTAGCTAAATTCAGAGAAGCAATTTTTTTCTGAGACGGGGATGATTTTACGACGTCTATTATAATCGTTTCTTTGTTGTTATCTTTTCCATCATTTTCCACGTCGACGATTTCCTCGGTAAGTTTGATAGTATCGTCGAACATTCTTACGATCAGTTGATCTATCACATCTTTATTTCGTACTGGCTGAAATGTGAAATTTAAAGCTACATATAGAGATCATATCACACCTTGGCGCTGATAGTGAAACAAGCCAAAAAATAAAAAATGAGCAATTCAAAATTTATACATGGCTGTTGAACATTGAACATTTACCTGAGGAGGAAGAGATCTTTCGAGAATATGCGGTAATCGGTTGCAATGAAATATACTTAAATGGCTATGCATTTCAGTGATACTGTCCGAACCGTTCAAACAATAGAGACACTGGTACTTGTAAAATCCATGCGTTTTATAATGCTGAAATTATAATGTATTTTTCATTAAAAAAAAAAAGATTAAAAAAAACAATCCATAGAGCAAGACATCTTAGAACTGAAATTAACCCTTTGCACTCGAAGTATTTTTGGACGTAATCGGAAGAAAAATGTTAGAAATATTTGAGAATCTGTTTATTTTTATTCCCTTCTTTAATTTTCTATATTTTAATACGGATGGAACTTAAATTTCGCATTTTAGAATACTCCGATAAATTAAATATGGCGCGTCTCAGAGGCATCGCACGAGTGCAAAGGGTGAAATAATTAGTAGAAATAATTTACCATGATTAATTGTTCAATTTTCGTACACGTAACACGACAGACGTGGCATTTGAATCCAGACAGAACCGACGCGTGTTTGTTTATTAAATGAGCCACGAAAGATTCAGGAACATAGAAGAATTTGTTACAATCTGCGAAAAGAGTATTTGCATAAATTTAACCACTTATTCTAACGATAAACACTTTCGCTAAAAAAAATCATACCATGTTGACAGACGTAAGGATGCACATAATCGTGTCGATTAATATCTTCTTTTGCTGGCAACTCCTTTTGCAATTTGCCAAGTAAAATACCATGGTTACCGGGATGGGCTGTCGCCTACAAGAAACAAGTATTATTGAAACTCAAACTAACCGATAAACTGTGTTGTTACGAAGCAATGGTCCTCAACTTGTAAGTTACGACTCCAAGGAGAAATTGAGAACCACTGTTACCAACTTTTAATCCCTATACCTGATGCACTTGCACGTAAGACGGTACAATAGCTCTGTAAAAACAGAAACTACATTGATAACGACAATGAGCATGCTTCTCATCCATATGCGACTTCATCTGATTCCAATTCTCCAGTACCATGTAACAATAAGCACATTTCTGATAATCAGCCTGCGGCCCCTTTTTCTTCTCGGCGTCGTTAGCGTGTTGAAGATAATGCTGATGATACTGCGCCACTACGTCGGTCGTGTAATGACAATCGCGTTCCATGCATTTGTACAAGTGAGTCAATTTAGTTCTCTTCAACATCGCGTTGTAAGCATCCATGGATTTCAATTTAACCATGGTGGTATTCACCGACTCGTTTTGTTTTAATACGCTGGGCGTTCGAACGACTTTCACGATTTTGTAATTCAAATTCGACGGCTGTGAAGCTCCTCCAACGGTTACAGTGCGCGTAGTTGTCGAGGAGATGACTGTACTCTTATTCCCAGAAAGAGAGAATGGCAATTTGTTGTTCACCGCGATGAGTTTCTTTGCTTTTGGTGCAATCGGAATGAAACTGGCGGCACGATGAGCAGTGGTCACAGAAACTGGAGACGTGGATAGACTTTTCACCGAAATCACCTTCACGGTTTCTGTTGTGCTAGGTTGCACCGATAAAGGTTGTGCAATAGTCACTGCGTTAAGTCTCTTCAAGATAAATGATGGATTGGACTTTTTCAATAGAGATACACCCGGGCTTTTTATGGGAGATATTTCAACTGCTTTTCTTATATCATTTATCTGCAACAAAATAAGATATGAACCAACTCTCCATTCACAAGGAAGATTCCAACCACATACTTCGTATAACTTACAATGGGATTTTCAGCACCATCACTGTCAGTTCTCGGTGCAAGACTAACTACGTTTTCAATTTTCAAAAACGAACACTCTTCTTCTTTTTCGGTGGTAGGTGAACTACTAGATTGGCTTCCATCTATTGCATAAAATAATTGTACATCAAACAATAAGGAATAATAGAAACAATCAATTTTCTTTTTAGTATTTCTGTCATTATTCAAAAGAAAGAAGTAATGGTACTTGTTATACGTACTGTTCTGAGAAGAGGATGAATCTTCTTGGACACCTGAAGACTGTGTGGGCAACGATAACATATCTCCGCTCAAACGTCTCAATCTAATAAAATTTTTCGGTGGACCGCTATCGCTGTGAGTTTCTTGTGAAATTTCATGGAATTTATTTTCCAATTTTCCAACAAATGTTTTGATATTTGCGATAGGCACTACATTCGCTCGTTTGGAAATAGCACCAAGCGACGATGATCGTCTAGGTTCTTCAGATTTTAACTTCTCTGTGCTAGAATCAAGTGGTTTTGTGGCCTGTAGCTGAGCAGCAAGCCTCTGAATAGTTGTTAACATTGGATCCTTCGAGGATGTATCGATGTTGGAGGTTTCTTTCAGAATCATATTCACATCCGCGGGTATCTCACTGTCTGATTGTTCGCTGCTGGAATCAGACTCGTAAATAGGAGCTGAACTCTTCGTATTCTCATTGTCGCTGGTTTCCATATCACTTTCATCGTTCTTCTTTTTCTCCGAAGAATCTCCAACCTTGGAGTCTGGCTGACCTGGTTCAGACGCGACCTGAGAATCCTGTTCCGTTCTTGGTACATTTGTTTTGGAGACTGAATTCTCAGTCTGCACGTCCTCGGAAGTTTCTTGAGGCAACGATAAATTCGTTTCTGAATCTTCTACAGAAGCAACAACGGGGTTGGGAAGCAATTCATTGATACTTGTTTCACCTGAAGTTGGATTTGGTGAATTCATAGAGACGGTAGGAGTTTTGTTAGGAGATTCTAGATTTTCACTAGTATCAGGCTCGTTGTTCGCTGTCGCTAAATTGGTTTTCATTTTATCTTTCAATTTGTCTATAATGGAGAGACCTTTTTTAGATGCATCCTTCTGCAACTTAATACCGATATTCTGAATGATCTCTTGCATCTTCCTCTTCCGTTCCAACTGGATCTCCACCTCCTTCTTCTCCAATTCTGGCGGACAAACGAACACGCTTAGATTACCCGTCGGCAAACTCGAATCTCCATCTTCTGGAGGCGTTGTTTTCTTTTTATCGTTAACAGACCGAGCTGCAGAATCGTCATCTGTTTGTGATTTCGTTTCATTTACATCTTCAATCATTTTCTGTTTAGTTTTAGTAACTTTGTGATCCTTTATCATTTCTACATCGATCACATCGTCATCGTTCCGACGAACAGAAATCGCTGTATCGTTAATAGATCCTTCCAAATTGTCTGAAGCTGGCTGAGGTTCTTCCTGTTTAACTTGTTCACTTGGTACACCAGTTTCATCGATCGGATCCTCTTGAATCGAGTCCAAAGACATATTGATCATTATGATTTTGACATCTGAAATGTCTTTGTGCCATAATTTCAGGTGTTCTTCTACATTGCATTTCTTCAATTGAATGTAATTACACTTTGAGCACAAGTAACCGTAAATCCCATTCTTCTCAGGTATATCATCTTCTGTGATTGCTTCGGCAAAGGTGTCTTTGAATCTTCTGCACACTTTGTAGTAATGAGTTCTCATGGATGATTTAGCTACAGCCTGATAAGGACAGCTGTTGCAACGAAACCTGTATTCACCAGTGTGGGTGGTGCAATGCTCGTAAAATGCTTCCATTGCGATCTTTGAAGCACCTTCGGTGAATAAAGAACAAATTCTGCACTTGAATTTACAAGTTTCCTCGGTCAAAGGTTTCAACGATTTATTTTCTATGTCATTATCTGTAGCGTCTCGGATGGCTGACTTAGCGTCCTCGATTTTCAACCTGGAAATCAGAATTTCTCTTCCGGGATGGCTCAATTTGTAATGATGAACGATATTCTTGCCCGTGAAGAAACAAAGCAAACATTTGTACCGTTCTTGACCCGACCATGCATAATAGATCAATTTCTTGGGATCAAAATCTAAAAGTGATCTTTCCAATTCTTTGTTCTTCTCTTCTGATGGTTTCTCCTTGTCAACATCAGCTTTATTCAGAGATTCATCTTTCTCTGTTAAAACAGACCGCTCTGCTTTCTGATCTTTTAAACTGTTATCAGAAGTATTACCAACGCTAACATCTTGTATATCCTTCTCAGAAATGCTTTGATTAGTCTCGTTCACTGAAGAAGCATTTCCTTTTATCGAAGTTTCCAACTCAGTACTGATATTGTGTGAATCGCAATCACCCTTGGAAGAAGCAGCAGTAGCTTTCTTTCTCTTCTTCTTAGACAGGATTCCCATTTGCCAGTTGCATTTCTTTTTCTTCTTCTTCGCCGAAGCCTTTTTAGTGCTTAGTTCAGGTGACAATTCAGATGGCAACAGGTCATCGATGTCCGCGTCGCTTCCTTTATCTACCACTGACGTATCCTTCTCTGCGTCGTTCTTCGATGGTACCAGCCCCACCAGAATGTTACTCAACAACTCCTCGTTGGTACTAGATTCGGCTCTCGGCGGCTCAACGTTAGGTTTCTTTGCAGAGGCGACGCTGCTGGATATGGAAACGTCAGAGGCGATACTTTCCTCGTCGGTTAACTGGACATCGTCAACCTTATCTATCGTTGATTCGCTTCCCTTTCTTTTTGGAAGCTTTTTAATAGTCTGACCACATTTTTTCTTGTCGGTTGGCTCGGGTGTTTCAGACTCAGCCACATCCACGGCTGCGGCTAACTCTGAAACGTCTATGCCGAAGCTCTCGTCGGACGAGCTGTCGAACATTATCTTGGAACAGTCCAGTTTGGAAATGTCAGTTTTCTCAACGACCACACGCGGTTCTCTGATGGATTCCTTGTTAACGATGCGTCTGCTCCTTCGCAGGATGTCGTTATCCTCGTTACGCGACTCCTGGTTGTTGACACTTTGAATGAATTCGGTCCTCAAGGCCAACGGTTGATCCTCTTCACTGTCTGAACTTTGATATTGCTTCGAACGCTGACGAGTGACCCTTTGACCTTCTTTCTTGGATTTGCCTTTCAATTTACCAAACTCCTCCGAAGTACGAGATTTGGTGGACTTCTTTGGCTTGGGTGAAGCTCTCAACGTATCCTCTGTATCAGAATCTAGATCGCGTTTATTACATTCATCCTTCCTTGTAGTTGGTGTAGATTGACTGGAACTGGATATCCCGAGGTTAATTTGATTTTCTTTTTGCGTACGACAGAGACGATGACCGGTTGCAGCCACGACACCTTCGCAGATAAACATCTCCCTTATGTCCTCCTGAAGCATTTCTAGGGAGTTTCTTCTCTTTGCTTTCGGTTTGGGCGTTTTGCAGGTATTTTCTTTGTCCTCGATCGATTCATCCTTAAGCGAATCCTTTGGATCTTCTGGAACATCCACTGACTTTACTGCGTTCTCTGTATCCTCTTTAGTTTCTTCTTTCTCCTGAATAACAACTTGAGTCTCTACTGATACATCCTGCCCAGCAGTCTCGTCTTTAGAGGACTGAAGTTCAGAAGATTCAGTAACACCGACAGTTACTTCTGCGACATTTTTACTCGCCTCTTCTTTCGGTTCATTTGCCGATGGACTTTTGAGCGACTCTTTGTTCTTTGCCTTCAAAATACCCAATCTTTCGGCGAGAGACTCTTCGTCGGAGCTGTCGGATACAATTACACGTCGTTTCTTTCTCGTCCGAGGCTTCTTCGTCTCAAGAGTATCATCTTTATCAGAACTACTGCTTTCAGATTCGGACTCGATTATCTTTTTAATCTTCTTCAGCTTCTTCGCCTGTAGTACCTCTCCCAGTTTCTGCATAAACTTCGCCTGCTCGACGAACTTCTTTCCCTCGCCAAACTCGAACGACTTTCTGATTAGAGCCTCGATCCATTCTTGCGTCACTTCATCCTTCGATTTCGGCCCTTCTGGTTCCGCGTCCTCTTTGTTTGATTTCTCCGCGTTTTCAACAGGTTTCGAAGAAGTGGTGCTAATAGAATCTGACTCTACGATATTCGAATCACCTTTATCATCCGTAATCGTTGCAGAACAGCTCTCTTCTTTCGGATCCTCTTTCTTTTCGGTAATATCATCGCTACCATTCCAGTTCTCCAGCTGTACATTTCCGTCGCTACTGCTGCTCACTTCCGCCGTGGTATCCTCCTTGTCCTTCTTGGTCGATTTGTCCATTTGTTTGTCCACAACCTCGCTCGCTTTCGTCTCCTCGGAAACGTGACTCGAAGTCGGCGACTCCAATGACTCGTTGCGTTTGATCTTCGGGATTTTGAAATTTTGTAAGCAATAACCTTGCGCAGACTTGGCTTTCGTGTCGATCACCCCGTACAGAGTCTCCAATGGCGACTGCATTTTCTCCTTAGCCAATTTCTCTTGCGTTTGTTGCTGTTTACCTGAAGTCTCAGCTTCCGTTCGTCTGGCGTGACTCTCGGACGGTTTTGGAGGGGATTTTGTCTTTTCTTTCGATTTTCTGAACGACGAGGTCGTAAACGTCGGTGCCGTGGAACGTTTACGTGAGTTTCGTTCGTTAAAACTACCTTCCTTACCTTTGGCGGGTGAGAAATGTTTATCTTTGGCTAATCGAGGATCCCTCACCGAGGTACCGTTATCCCTCGGTTGACCTGGGCTTTGGTTTATCACATTATGTTCCGTGCGGACCCTCGGATCGCGGTCAGATATATTCCTGGCGTCCCTTCCGAACCGGTTACAATTGTCCCGCTCGTTATGATTATCCCTGGCCCATTCAGGCCTGCGAGAGTCACGGTTAAAATTGTTTCTCGATTCACCTCTGTTCCTTTCGTTGTAATACGAATTACGACCCCTACCTCCTCCGCGGTCTCTATCCCTGTTCCAGGGACAGGGTGTGCTGGGCCTCGGGTACGATCCCGTAGGACCGTCTGCAGGCCCGATCACGTTACAAGGAACTTCGTTTTCTGGTCTGTAGGGCACCTCGTTCGGTCGATTGACCGGCGAATCCCAGGATTGTCTTTGATGAGGATACTCCATGCCTCTATCGAAAGACGGATCGTAAGGCCTGTTCTCGGTCTGAAAATTCCTGTACGGTGGTCCAACAGGGAATCTCGTGGGCGAGATCAAAGGCTGTATGTTTGGCACATTGGGCACGTCTACGTTTGGGGGTATCTCGTCAGGCCGTGGAATGTGATTCATGTCCGGAGGACGTGCGGTTGGACTCATTAACGGCCTGATTCCAGTGTTCATGTTAGGAGGGAACTGATTAGGCCTGAGTTGACCCTCGTTCAACTGATGAGGCTCCATGTGAATCGGCTCTCGGCCCGGACCTACATTCCACATCTCCTGGTGCATCCCTATCGGATGTTGGTAAGACTGTGCCGGCGAATTCGGCATACCACTGAAATTCGAGGGTGGAGGAGGCCACTGATTGTTGCAAAACTCGTTCGTGTTGACGGGAGGATGCATAGAAGGCCAGTGACCTTGGTTCGGTACTTGCCTATTGAAGTATTCTGGACCCTCCATTCTGAATTCTGTGTCTATTCTGGGCGGTACCATCTCAGGCCCAACATTTTCCTGACGTCTCTGATACAACAGAGAATTTCTGTCGTCGGCCTTGATCGCAGCACTGTGATGCAACGGATTCGGTATATCGTCGTCTAACGGTCGGTGCACGTTAGGTTTGTCCTTATCGCGCAACTGACGGGGATGTCGTTCGTAATTGTCCGCGAATCGAGGTTCGACTTTGGGCCCAGGCGAAGGCGGCCGATTTCTGTTGTCGACCGACACGTTCGTTGGAAACGATCCCGAAGTATGTCCTAAGCTAGGTGTCGACGGTCCCTTGATCTCGTTCGACTTCAAAGCCTCGCCTTTCGCCGCTGCGCCACTATGTAGACACTTTCGACTTGTCAATTTCACTATGTGTTTATCAACTTCCTCCCAACGCCTCTCGCTCTCGAGATCCTCTGGTGTTAACACGAAGGGTTTAGACTGCTTCGCGTCCTTACCACCTCCGCCTACCGCATTCAATTCCTGCTTATCTTTCTTCAACTTAGCTGCGTCTTCCTTTAATTGTTTGTCGCCCTTCTTCTCCGACTTATTGTCGCCCTCTTCGTTCAACAATTCCGCCAAGTCCTCCATAGATAACGGAGGTTCCGTGGAAACCGGTGGCGGAGAGAGCAACAACGGTACCGACGGCTTAGAACTAGGCCTCGGCCCATCCTTCAATCTCGGCGACAAGTTCTTAGCGTGCTTCGAGTACACAGCCTCCGTGTCCGGGGATTTGAGCCTGGCATCCGACACCTTCATCGGTGATTCTGGCCTAGACTCCGACGAAACGTCCAAACTTCCACCCGCCAATCTATTCTTCTCCAGAATCGACGACAATCGTCTAGAGCCACCCAAAGAAGGAACCGGTACCGTTGGTATATGCCTCGCAGGGTGTATCGATATTGGCACGTGGGCTCTCCCGTCGTTCACCATCTGGGACAGATTACTACCGACCAGTTTCATCGATGAGGTTACATCGTGACCGGAAGTAACGATAGCCTGCCAATTCTTAGTCCTCGCTATCTGGATCTCATTCCCTTCGAGCATCTCCCATTCGACGAACGAATCGTCCACGCTTTTGGTGGAACTACGTTGGGAACTGGGAGATAAGCTGAGATCGTTGATGGTCCGCTCGGTAGGTATGATAATCGGTGCTTTCGTTGGCAACGTGTCTACCGGGTCTGGGGAAGCAGGTTTGTCGAACTCCACTTTACGCTCGGTGGGTATTATTATCGGTTCTACTTGAGAGCCAGAGTCGGGACTAACCGGGGGACTTGGACTAGCCGGTGTCTCGTGTATCGCCCTCTCTTCTACCGTCTCCACTACGGGTTGGGGCTTTGGCTCTTCGAGTACGCTGAAAGGCATTGAGTCGAAATTTTACATGGGACAAAATTGTATCTAGGATTGGGCTTATACCATAGGAAATTAATAATGTACCACAATATACTATAACGTACTGCGATAGAATGTTTCTTTATAGCAGCACTGTCCAAGCTTACCTCTTTTATATTTATAAAATTTCATCCATTTCAGATACCAGATATTCTATTTTAAGCTCTTTGTAGCCAGCTTTGAAGCTCTTGGACAGTATCCGCTTTACAAAATCAATGTTTGTTACAATGATACGATAATTACAAGAATCTCTTTTTTTTTTTCAACGGATGTAGAGTTAACAGTCGTTGATTTTTAAAGACGTTTGACGTTTGATCCTTATGTTCGAGTTTCGAACGAAACATTTGATACTTACAATGAAGAGTGCGCCGAATTCGCTTCGTTTTTCTTGTTTGGAAATTGTAACCCAGGTGTATTTCCCTGAAACTCGTGTCAGATTAGAATAATTAAAATTAAACAAACAATACATGCACTACGAAAGCCTGAAATTAGATAAAAATATATAGAACAAAAGAACG
Organism: Stelis phaeoptera; assembly: GCA_943735885.1. Taxonomy (NCBI): domain Eukaryota; kingdom Metazoa; phylum Arthropoda; class Insecta; order Hymenoptera; family Megachilidae; genus Stelis; species Stelis phaeoptera. The sequence continues at coordinate 12,648,611 of OX030932.1, read as the reverse complement.
AGAAGGGATTCCAAAGCGACTACATCCATTTGAAAGAATATAAAAAGAAGAAAAATTAACCAATAGAAAAGAATATCCATATCTATTTAATGTGCCGCAAACATTCACATAATAAATTGACTTAAACGAACGTTAATAGTGCATATTTACAATCGCTTTGTATAATTGTTTGTAACCAACCAAGGTGAAGACAATCTTTTTACAACAACAATCAAAATTATATCGTAATAATGTACATCGAAGTGCTGCTATGGAAATGCAATTAAGGATATCTACGAATAAAAAGACAAAAAGTGTGTAATGCAATTGTTACATTTGCTCTATAAAAGCATAGTGATGTAGTTTCGTTTCGTGAAACGATATAAAAGAGTTGTGTTGCGAAACAAATACCACGGATTTTCAAACGTTTAAATCAATTATCAACTATATTCTCGTTTTATATGTTTCATTCTTGAACACAGTGCAAACTAATATACATAAAGCCATACGTTAACGGTTTAGTTCATTGTATTCATAAATAAGATTTGGTATAGATAACAATGATAATAACTACAATAGAGACAAATTCAGTGAACCATCCGTGTAACGTAGCGGATCGTGAATCAATATAACTACCTTTTCTACTTTGTTGTGCAACTTCTGGAGAACATCTTCGCATCGCTGCAACGTCTCGATCTTCAGCCTATTTCAGCGACAATATATCGTGATTAAATTACGTTCTTACAATCTTTTCATTTTCTGTATTTTTATACGTGTAAGTATATGTGTAAGCATTTCTTTGCGATAACATTTCAGGGGATCAAGTAAAATTCAAAGTTATTCTTTTATTTTAGTTTTCATAATTTTAAAGCTTGAAAATCCAAATTGTAAGAAACTGTGACTATGCAATTTATAAATAAAGAGACTGAAAATTGAAAATTGAAGAATTAAAAAATTCGAAACAGATATTTCAGAATTTAAAAAATTTTAAAATTCACAGTTATAGAAATTAAAAAATTTAAAGTTTGAAAATTCCAAAATTCACAGCTTTAGAAATTCGATACTTTTCAATTTAGAATTTTGTCAAATCGAAAATTCGAAAACCGTATGCTTCGTTAAATTGCTTCTTTAAACTTTCTTCTTTCTTTTTTTTTCTTTTTTTAAATTGTTATCGTCAAGACGACTAATTGTATTTAAATTGTATATCAATTTCGAAACGTACTTTCTCTTACTGTTCGACAGAATCCCGTGAAGGCTTTGCATTTTCTGCAGTTGTGCTTCCCGTGATTTGTCCTTAACGTTTTTTAACCGTTCTATCATCGCTTCCAAAAACGGAATGTACTTTTGCATCTCAGCGAATTTCTTGTCGTATTCGTCCATCTTGTTCGTTGTATATCATACACCTGGACCGGCAGAAGAAAATTCTTTATATTTTCATGCTTCTCTCTTCCGTTTACAAATGTATACAACACTTATGATCAATTTATTTCTCTTATTCACAAATTCGGCTCAATATTTGCTTAATTGTTATCGTTATTACATATTGTTTTACAATTTATAAAAGCCAACGTTGAATTGAGGTTAACCCCTCGAAGGAAGGAGCCGGGAAGTTTGAAACGTTGGAAAAAAAAAAGCTGAAATTAAATTTAATTTTAACCTTCTAATAAATATTCGAATTGAAAGGGTTTAATTGTAAATTATATAAAAGGTCGGTAAAAGCCCGGCTCCCAGGATTAAATTACAAAATGGCGCAACCTATACGTATATTACAAATAACTAATGAAGAAAAGATTGTTACAAAAGTTTCATTTAAATATACAATAGAAATTTAATTTATATAAAAATGTCTTTAATATGCATTGTTCCGTGTGCATATAACAATTATCGAATTCTATTTGCAGTCGATAAGATGTTTATACGTCCGGTATAAAACCGATGGACAAAACTTATGCGACAATCTGATGCTATAATTACACAATCGTCTTAATCCCTAGCTATACTAACGATTGATTCTATTTCTAACGTCATTTGTACACTAATTGCTTGTCCAATTGATTAGAATTGCTAATTGAAAGAGAATTATTCTTATTTTTAAAGTGGATTTGGAATGGCATCACAAGTTTCTTCTTATAATATTTGTCTTCGTTAGTCTTCGCTATTTAATAGTATTTATTGCGACGTTAAATTTCAAAACTTCCAAATCACGCATTAATTTCTAACAGCGATGTATCTTTTCTTCTTGTTTGAACATTTCCGTTTGTAGTTGAAACTGATTAACATTCGCGTACGTTCACACGAGTAATCAATAACAGGAATAATAAAATAGCGCAGTTGTATTACGTGTATGTAAGAGGCAAACATGGCAATTCGTGTATACCAGCTACTTTATTCTTATACATCAAATACAATAACAGGAATAATCTAACGGAGTAATGTCTAATCTGTAATTCAATTGATTATATAACCAAGTTGTCTTCGTCTAATAAAAGTAGGCCGAAATATGATTGGTTTAATGTACCTTCGTAACACACGTGACAATACACGATGAAAGATAATTAATTTTCTATCACATCGATGCTTCGTAGGCTTCGCACACAGTTGCTGGACTCCTCTTGAAGCGTTCCTTCACGACTTTCGTAACGGATTTAGCCGATCACTTTTCGAACTAAGAAACCGTTAGAACCGATCTATATATATATATATATGAAAAAAAAAAAATGAAAAATAAAGTTTTCTGCATAAAATCTTTTGAAACATAATCGCACTGCGTAACCCAACCAAAAAAATTGACGATTAATTCAAACGAACATCGTTTATTAATTCTACGATGTTTACACGTGGATAAATTGTAACGCGCATGCGCGGTGAGCATCATTCGATGAACTTAACACTTCCGAGTTGCATTGTCCGAAACGAAATAAAATAACTTCCAAACTTGTAATGATTGTTCGTTCAACGACACGAGCCTCGTGTAATGCAAGAGCGACATTCGATGAATATTTAACACACTAACGTACACCAGTCGAAGAACAAGAAGCGTAAGGTAAGAATCACAGACACCGACACAGCCAACAAGTTAAATATGTCGCACTTTTCTTTAAGTCTGTGAATGCGCACATAATGGTACGAACATACCATACGCAAGAATTCACACTGAATTGCCGAAAGGTCCATCCAACTTTCATCGAACACGTGATTCTTCGACATTAATCGCGCAATTAAACTTATTCGAGCTATCGTTCGAACGGCATTTATACATACCGTATCTTACGAACGTGTTTCCCCGAGTCCTGAACGCGTCACTTCCGAACAATTCAGCAAAATGGACGAGAAATATCCTCAAAAGACATCTCTATTGTCACATTTTACTGCAAGCCGAGCATTACGGTACGGTTTCCTGATTTCCAGGGAGAGGAAGTAGATGGAGACACGATCGTGAAACTCGAAATCGTCGGTAGATAGCAGCACGGTAACAAACATGGCGGCCGGATAATATTGCACGATTTTCGTCCGACATTATTTGTGCTCCCGTTTGAGCATTTTGGAAACCAAAAATTTGGACGTCGTATCGTTTTGAAGATACAAAAGAATCTCAAATTGTTATTTGACCGGTATGGTTTTTTTATACAATGATCGTACATTATAAAAACGATACATCGTTTTACTGTATCAGAAACTTAACATAATACACCCTAACGATAATAATTAATTTTCACCCGTAATAATACAAAAATGAACAACAATAATTACAATATATCAATGTGATATTGTTACTTTGATAAAGAAATGTAAGCTGACTAAAAGAATATCGTATTATCACTCGTAAGTTTCCGACTCACGACAATCATAATGCTAAACTTAACAGCACTTGTATACAGATATTTCCAGAAATTTCTATTGTGATAGAAAAATGAAAAAGTCAAACAAATGAATTACGTAATTCAGATTAAGTGCTATTTATATTAAAATGTCTGAATAGTATTTTTGTATTCCACAGTGGGCGACAATTTGCAAACCACGACATCCTTTCTCTTTCCTATTACTCTTCTACCTACGTTATGTCTCCATATTTATTTTCCTCTCTTTCATTTTTCGTCGGTATCGACTCGATAACGAACGAAATGCACTGAAAACCGTACCGCGATAAACGTTACTTTGCAATCACATAATCGTTCTTTATCTCGTAATAACTTCAATTTGTAAAGCTTGAAAACTCAAAATCATTCGAGCAACATTCTTCGCATAATAGAAATCTTGCACGAAATTGCAGAGAAAAAAAAGATTTATTTCATTGAGCTTTCGATGATTATCGCGTTGATATTGAGAACGTGTAACATTTATTAGAATTGCGTTTTACGAATATCTTAAAAATAACAGATACGTATATGTCACCCGTGTCTTACCAAAGTACAGATTCTTTGTCTGCAACGGCACATCTGATAAAACATTACACAGCAGAATATCGCCGTATGCATTGAACCTCCTCTCTCTCTTGCCGTTTGATCCTGCGTCCCGTGGCTCAAAAGCACAGTGACCCGACAACGAAAGTGCGAAATGTCGTGTTTTCGTTGTTATTGCATGACTACGGGTTACCACTGCATACAAATCGCTCAACTTTCTCACAATGTCGCAGTTACGTTGGAACTAACACTTTATTTTTTTTTTGTTTCCCAAGTTTTGCAGCGCGCTCTATAATTCTGTATCACCGGCTAAGGGAACTAGACCCCCATCGCAATGAATATTTGAGCATTAAAAATTCCGATTCGGCGTAATAGCAGTTTTAATTATCCAATAGAACGTCACTTCCTACTAACGCACACACAAAGTCGCACGTTCAACCTGCAACTGTATCAAGTTCCCTAGTAAAGGTGTATTCCGAATCGGCTTTTCGCATATACAGGTACTTCGAAACGATGACACTCTCTTCTGACGTTCGATATTTCGACAAACACCGGTGTCCAACTGGTAGATTGTAGACTACGATGTCCTTACTATTGCTTTTACCGGCATCGCTACATTATCTACTTCAATTCGATGTTAATTCGCTAACACGGCACACGTATGTTTCCTTTTCGTATCTTGATGCACTTCGAAGTCTTACGATCGAGACTTCTGGATGGACGATGTTTTAGTCGACGATAATTCATGATGGTGGTAGCCCGGTGTCAGTTCTTAAGTATAAATTACACGTTCGTAAAGATGGACAGTCGTACGAGAACACGTAATTAATTTTCCTACATGTCACGAACAAACGACGCGGATCGTACGAAAGAGATCAACCACCCTCCGAAACATCGCGAGTATTAGTTTCGATGATGTACTTAAGAACAGATTACTTTCGTTAAGAGGCATGCCTTTCCCGTAAATACAATCGCACTGCTTATGAAGAAACGAACGAAATGGCAACCCTGAAGGGCGTACGATGTACAATGGCTGCCATTAATGGCGCTAGGCTAAATGATTTCACGTGGATATGCCAATACATCTTCCACCATGTGTTACTTACCTTCTATCGTGTTGGCATATCCGTGAAATGACGCTGGTTAATATTTTTCTTAGCGACTATTTATATTGATAAAATAAGTGATAGTTTTGATCGGGTAATGGATCTATTTTTATTGTTTTATTAATTTGATCTTGAACGAGTCACAGCGCAAAAACATCAATACGTAATTCTGCTTACGAGTAATCTTTATACTGCAAGATTCCAAAAATTAATGTTTTACAAGGATACATAAACTGATGTTTTTTCTTTTTGGATCACTTATCAATATCACCTAAAAACTAAAATGAAAAACAAAAGGATACATACACAATGTTTATTATAAAAATATTGTTTCTAGCGTAAGATTCGTAGTCAGGAATGCACATGGTAACTGTGATCGTAACAGAATCAATTCAGAATCTAGCAATCGTTCTGGTAATTCCTTTAGTAAGTTTGACTAATTATAACTAATATTGAAATATAGTCGAAGTAATTACTTGATCTGAGTTCCATGTATTCGAATACTGATTTACGTGACCGAAAATAATACATTTCCAAGCGCCAGAAGCGTACCTTCGACTACGCAGATCCGCCATTTACAACTTTATGTTCACGTAATTCCACTCGACAGCTTCGGAAACTCTCGGACAACAAACGAGTCTAGCCGGAAATAGCCGAAGTTTACGTCTATAGGATACGAAATACAAAATTAAAACATTAAAACTTCTGCAATAAAATTGATTTATAAACGTATGGTGGCTGCATTAAATAAAGAAAAAATGTAAGATAACCTATGCTGTAATCAACCTTATCGTTACGAAGCTACTAAATTATTGGATAATACAAAAATAATTTATATTAATATAAAATTATAAATCACAATAAAAAGTATGAATTAATTATAAGAAATCAAGAATTTTCATGCTTAAATAAATTGAACTAAGCTGAATCTAGAACAACAATTTAGAACAAGCTTTTAATTGATATTTCGTAATAAGATACACGTAAGGTATTGGATAATATAGTTGATACTATATTAATTTCAATTAATTTCAGTAAATAAATGAAACGACTAAATTTACAATTACAGTTCTTTGTATTTATTTGTGACGTTTTTCTCGATTTCACATAATGTAATATTTAGTAACTTTATTTACAAATTATCGATCCAATACATGGACCAATAAACATTAGTTTGCTTAGGATTTGAATTATTTACAAATTTTTTGAATTCTGAAACAATCTTTAAGTCCAGAAATTTTCACAGACAAAATCAATCTTTTATTGTCCGTAATCGATTAAGCAGAAAAACACTATTACCTTTCTCTATTATTCTTAAAAAAAGTGAATTAAAATCGTTTTTTACAATTTTGTAAGAAAACACTTTCCACCAAATATTGGTCAAGCATTTACCATTCATAAAAATGAGTCTAACATAAATGCAATTTTCTTCGCGAAGAACGTGCTTGTTTAAATATTTTTCTCATTATATTTTACATAAATTTCAATTGTAATAGCCTCTTTTTAAAGCAACAACGTCGTCTGAAAAGTGATATTTGAGAACAAATGTCACTGTCGTCTATCCTTTTGGTAATTAGTAACACCGATACACATTTGTTGTTGGCAGTGCTTTTTAGTAATTACATTCTTGGCAAGTAATTTTCCAACATCTTTGTCCTTTTACATAGCATGATTTGAACGATTGCGGACGAATTGTATACGTCCAAAAGTAAACACAGATTGATTGGACAATTAAAAATATAATCTGAACGTTACACCTTCGATGTATCGAGATACGTACGAACAATGAAAAATATCAAAAAACGAGACCTCTCTAACTATGTATACTGGACACGATAATATCTTACACATTGTTGCTAATTTTGCTGTTAACGAGGTAAGAAGTTACATGTTTTAAACAATAAAAATCTCGTAACATTTTATCGTATTTCGCATGAATTACAAATATTGAATCTTGCAGCACAGCTGTTCACTAGGTTTCACTTCACGTTTAGTCTGAATTAATTTTTTGATACAAGACTTGTTATATGTATTGTACGAAGTTCGACAATTCGTGATAATAAATACAGAAGACATTTTGTACTTGCAATTTTTGTAATCAACACTTAATGTACAATTACATAAACTGCGTAATAAATTTTAACAAATACATTCATCATTTTTTCGTAGGACACCTTGAATTGAACAATTAACATTCAGCAACGAAATTTATAATTTTGAAATTCTAGTTTCATTGTAATTTTGTACTTGTCCGAGCGAATGGTAAATAAAATTTTGTGCAAAAGTCATGCAATTTTTGGATAAGTAAAAATACGTATCAAATACTTCCGAATATGAAAATCAGTTTTATTAAATAGAGTATTATCGTAAAATAAGATACGGATTGAACAATAGTCAATGAATTCTGTAATTCAATAAAACTATTTAAGTGCCACTTCGTACATGTTAACAAAATACAAATATACAAAAATACGAGTCATTAATTTTCAGTAGCTTGTTTGACTTTTTCTTGTGACCAATCGTGTGATTTCATATCTTTTGTTTAAACTAGGAAAAAAGGTATTATTTCCGATAGTCGATATGCAAGACTTTTAATACAGATTAACTATTAACCATGTAACGGATGAAAAAAAAAAGTGAAAAGAAAAAGAAAACAAGTATCTGTATTATTACTATTCATTCTATAGATCGAATATAATTCTTATGATTGTACGAAAAAAAATGTAATCACAAAAATAACAAGTTAATCGTAAAGCAAACACATATTGGCAGCAATGTTGACATTAAATCTTTGAAATTTGTAAACGTGTTCTATTTTTCCTTTTTTTTTTTCTTTCTTCGCTCCTTTATAACCGGTGGAATGTTCTTTCCTTCTTCCTTCCATGAATATCCGCTCATTGTACACTTCTTCCTTTCGATAAATTCTCCAAATGCTTTTCAATATCTATCTGCCGAAGTTGCATTGGAATTATTTTACTCGAACTTTTTCACTTTCGAACATGATAATAACACTGTACCCTCACATTTCTACAAAGTATATATTATATTTATTTCCTTAAGATACGCAAGACTTAACGCGAGCACTTGCTTTTCATTATTTCCATTTCGTATGTTCCATTTTGTTCATACGATCGCATTGTCCATAATAATATAAGTAGAATATAATATATGACATTTTTTTCTCTGTATATGTAACTGTACTCGTGGGTGCTGCAATTTGCAACTTCTTTTTTTTTTTTTTAAGGTTCTGACAATATTATTTACCTAAAGGACTTTGCAAGCTTTACGATAAGAAAAATAAATGGTCAGAGAACATTATCTAATTAATTAATTATATCACTATTTATCAATACATAATAAGCTGTATAATAAAGATTCGATGAATTTAAATAATTATAATTATTGAAATATAACTGTAAGAATACTGTAATTTACAAATGAAAACTTGCTGTCCACACTTAGGCAAATAATCTTCGCTCTGCTACCGTTTAGAAACTATGCATAGTAAAATAGTACTTTGCTTCCTCATAGTCAATAGTAAGAATCTTCGTGTTCTTCAGTCTTATAAGCAATAATTTGTTTTTTTTTTCCTTTTTTTTTTTTTCATTTTCTTATAGAAAGCTGTTCGTTTCTCGTCTGTAAATGGCTCATTTTGTTGTAATTATTTTCAATTCTATATCATATTCCATATCCTCTGTACATTTATAGCTTTTAGTTAATACATCTTGTCAAATTTATTACAAACAAGTAGTAAGATACTCGGAAAAGAAAAACGATATTTCCATACAACGGAAACACTCTACTCAACTGATCTGTATTGTGTCCAAAAATGTTTCTGACCAAACTGAACGTTACTCCGCTAAACCTTACATTCATTAAGGTTCATTACCTAAATGACTTTGCAAGCAGGACTTTTTTGTTTTTACGTTTCACTTAAATAGACATCTTTTACTCGGAGTGAATCTTCATACTGTTTAATATGAAAAGCCATCTAATTTAAAAGATATAGTTTGTTAGGAGCATTAATCGCCAATGGGATCCTGTGCTTGCAATTGAACATATGAAAAGGTACAATATATGTATATATATATATATCAATCTAATTATGCACTGTAGTCGATGCATGTTGAAGTCTTTCTAATTCCTCCAATGATAAAACATTTGTCTGGACAAGCTCTGGAAGCTTACCAGCCCGAGCCTGAGCAAGAAGTTCTGGACTAAACCATCGTGCTAATTGATTTGATGTATGCGAAAGATCTCCACCATTACGTGGTGGTGATGTTTGATGACCTATGGGCATGTTCAATTGCTGCGACCGCATTACTCGCCCATCTGTGAAAAATATTTTGTCAGATTTATCCATAATGTTTATTTTATTCCAAGTAAATTTGTCACATGAATGTAAAATATAACGCTAGATGAAGAACATATAATAATGCGGTGTTTTTATATAAAGAAACATGAGAGGAAAAATGAAACAAATGTTGTTCAATGATTCAAGATATGTTACGATGTAGCAAGTTATACGACAAGAATGAAACACAACCTAAATGATTATTAACTCATTACTTTAAGTTTGATCCAAAGATAAATGCTGTTTAGACTGGTTTAAATAAGATGTACAGCTAAAATGTGAGATATAATTATTCCAATTTCTGAACACCGTTGCATGCGATTTGATTAGGCAAGATGAAGACACCTGAAAATGTTTTAGAATAAAAAAAAGTTAATGCGACAGTGTAATACATACGTAACGTAAATATTGGAACAAAATAATTTAATTTTCAAATTAGTAAAACACATACAAAAGAACATAAATCACACACAAAGAAGTATTCTGAATCCAACAAAAAGTTGATAAATATCGTTTAAACATACACAGAGTTATTATACAGAACATTATATGTTTAAAGTCGTTTCAATCTAAAAAAAAAATGTTAATTGGCCAATTTTAAAGAAATTGTTAAGTTATTAACAAAATGTTTAGTAAAACACTTTCATGTATACAGTATTCGAGTAGTGTGATTACCTGCACGGCTGGAATTGTAGTTCTGATTCAAAACCATTTGCATTTGAGAATTAAGAGTCCGGTGTTGTTGTTGTTGTTGCTGCTGCGGTGGTGGTTGATGTTGCATGTTAGCAAGATGCGATTGGGCCTGTTGTACCTTCATTTGGTTAGTTATAGTATTTGACCTTTGATTTATCATAGAGTTCTGAGCAACATTGTACTGCGGAACATTGTGATGCGATATGGAACTGGTCATGGTATGTTTGGAGCGTGCAGGATTACCATACACGCTTGAAACTGCTCTGTGTTGTTGTTGTTGCTGCTGCTGTGACTGTTGTTGCTGGTAATCTGTATTTCCGCTGTATTGAAAATGATTACCGCTGTTGCCATCACCACCTTTCACTATTGGTCGACCTGTAACGAATCACATACGCATACACGCTTCAAATATTTATTATATTTAGGTTTATAGGAGATAAAACATAAAATATACATATAGTATCACACCTACCTGGATGTTGTTTAATAGGTGGATTTGACCATGTGGATTGAACAGACTGTGGTCGCAATGTATTATGTCGAGAAAGTACTGCCTGTGTCAATAATTGAACTGCAGATTGCATTTGTTGCATTTGAGATGATTGAGACTGAGCTCCCAATTTCGATGGATCGCTAGTATTACCTAGATGAAAGCAAAAAAATTCATTAGGTAAAACTGTTTACATATTATGGCTTTCAAAGCAAAATGTATATGAATAGATTAGACGTTACATTTTTTTACGAATACATATACAAAATAGTAAAAACAATTCAATATATGAAAATATATTATTTAATTTTCTATCATTAAAAAAAAAAAAAAACACCTTTTTAATACGAAAAAAAAAAAACATTAAAAAAAATGAAGAATGTATAATTAAACGTGTTTTATTAAGACCATAACAATATTTTATTTCTATGGCAATGAAATAACAAATGTAAATTATATAAATTAAATTTTAATCCAATACTTTGCATTCTGTTTAATTTACGAATGTACCTAAGAGAAAACATGAATGTGTACCTATAACTTTAGAAACGTTATTGTGTTACTACAAAAACAATCGGTAAAAATACTACTTAATTCATGATACATGCAATTTCCCAAATCACATCAAGCCCAAAAAAATGAAAGCTGTAAAAGCGCATGCATCACAGTATAAATTGTTTCGAAGCATTCCAACGAAGGAAAATGAAAATGTATAAAGGAAAACTTAAAGTATAAAATATATTTATTAATCCTTTTTTTTTTTATTGTAAAATTATTTCAACATATCCTTCTTTCATAATATGTTCATATATTAATCTGTATAGAAAATATAATTTATAATATTAGTTTTTAGTATGATTAGTACTTGCATTCAAAAATAAAAAAATAAAAGTTCTTTTAACTCATACAATCTGCAAAATTATAGGCAAGTTAGTTTTCAAAACATATATCAGAGGTGTCAAGCGAAAAAAGAAAAAAAAAGAAAAAAAGAACAAAATTACCATTCCTCGTTTTAATACAAAAATAAAAAGTAATTTTACATTAGATAATAGTCACACAGGTTTACGAGTCTCTTTTTTTAATGCAGTTCGTGAAACATTAATAATATTTTAAATAATAACATCGTTTTGCGAATTTAATATTTTATTTTCTTCTAGATTCCCTGATGTTTTATTATTATCGACTATTATCGTTTCAATTTCGATCTGTTCTGTTAATAGGTTGTCAAGAATAAGAGTATTATTGTTGGTATCACTTATATCCATTGTAGTTGATTTTTTATCAGTTGTATTTTCATTGAACGATTCTGTAGCCTCGGGAGTAAATTTATTTTCCTCTGTCGTGTTTAAACTTGAATTGTTATTCGAATCTCTTTGCTGTTGGAAAGAAGAACTATACTTTTCTTTCAACGCGGATTCTTCTGCCTCTACGTTGCTGTTATTATTTAATTCGTGTAAATTACTCGAGGTATTAATCTTCAACGTACTAACATGCTTTTTAACGTTATGATTAGTAAGCTGAATGATACCGTCAGTAGAGATAAATGTTTGTGTATCAGTGTTTTCGTTGGGGTGAAATGCGTTACGATACTTGGTACGATTATCATTGAGTATAGGAGAAAATGAAAAAGTCGATTCTAATTGATGATTAGACTGATTCGCACCCTCAGGCTCCTTATCAGCAGTCATTTTACGTAATACTGATGTTGGGGTAAAAGCGAGCGGTGTTGGACTCATGGTCTGCTTCGCCGGAGAGTTAACAGGACTCGACGCTCTTTGTTGAGCTTGTTGTTGTTGCTGCTGCTGCTGTTGCTGTTGATCCTGTCGCTTACGGAAATTCTCACGTTGTTCCTCCAATTTTTTCTTAATCAAAGCACTTTGCATTATAGACTGAGCATGCATTACGATCTCCCGCGGTGAGGGAACTCTATGCTGCATCACTGTTAAAACAGCAAAAGATCAAGTATATTTTGCGCTGATTATTATTCATCGTACAAATCTTATTGAAATCTCCGTATAACATATAAATATCTAGCCAATCGGTTGAAAAATATATCGAGACATATTTATATTGTATTTATTTGATTCGTCGATTCTATAAATACCGATGATAAAGCCGCACAATAAAAGAATTATTATCTTAGATATTCTACCTGGATGCTGCACTGTTAAAGTACTAGGACTAGCAGTCAAATTCGGAGATATTACTGAAGGTGGACAATAAGCTGCATTCCAAACATCAATTTATATATATACTTTCTATTCAGTTGAAAAATAAGCAACAGAATGCACTTACCATTATTCATAGGGGATGGAATCCTTTGTTGTAACTGTTGATACAACATCTGTTGTAAGATATGATCTTGAGGAGTAGGTGCAGTAGGATGCGGACTTACTGTACGAGGAGTGGTACCACCATACATCTTTAAGATATGTACCAGAACTTCCCTATGACGATGTTGCATTGCTGGATTCTGTCGCATACATTAATTGCAACAAGAAATTATAACAAGTCTGTTATATTAAAAACATTAATCCTTTGCAGTCGAAGCATTTTTGGATACGATTGAATTTAGTCTACTTTGCCACCAAAACTTCCAACAAACAAATACGCTATTTTGGAAGAAAAGAGATACAAATGATTACCAATCTATTTATTTTTATCGCTTTCCTTAATTTTCTATATTCTAATATAAATAAACCTTAAATTTCACATTTTAAAATACTCTGGTAAATTAAATATGTCCCCTCAGACAGGATAATCGAGTGCAAAGGGTTAAATTAAAATCAAATATTTTCGTGGTAAAATCAAGCCTACCTGCAACTGCTGTATAAGATGCTGTCTGGTTATTTCTCCTTGCTGAAGACCTTGAATAATGGCTTGAGCTTCCGGTCTTTGTAGCAATTCTTGACTGGTTGGAGCACTGTTGAGCATCATTTGCATTTCAGGAGGTACAGGACTCATCCCTAGCATTCGTTGACCTCCCATCATCATTGGTAACATATCAGAATGTTGTTGCTGCTGTTGTTGCTGCTGCTGCTGTTGTTGTTGCTGCTGTCGTTGTTTCTGTTGCTGTTGTTGTTGTTGCTGCTGCTGCTGCTGCTATAAGGAAATTGACATTTTTTTCATACAATATGTTGTTTTCATCTTTTTATAAAAACCATTTTGTATCACCAACCTGTTGAATCTGTAACACTTTCATTAGATTTTCGTGTTGCACTTGTGCTTGATGAGAATGTTGAGTCGATCCAAGAGAACCAACATGATTAAATGTTGTAGCATGCATTGGTTCTGGGACCGATTGCTGAGGGGCAATTGGTTGAGATTTCAGTTGCGAATTAAGCAGCTAAAGAAAATGACACATTATCTTCTATAGAATGAAATATCTCGCAATTTCAATATTAAACAAAAATGCGATCATCTTACTTGTATCAATGTCACGGGTTGTTTCTGATAGATAGGGCCGTTCGTTGCTGGTATAGCTTGTCCTCCAGTTACTTGAGCAAGCTGTATTCAAAATAATATTTTGCTAGTAACATTACTAATACAGAAGATACAGTGGATTCCAATTAATTGGGACAAATACTGAAGAACGGAAACAAAAACTATTGTTTCCACTTCGGTTATATGGAGCATACCTCCGTTTTATTGGGACAGTTTACACTCGTACAGTTTACGAGTGGAGATACAGTAAAGCTTGTTATAAAGTGATGATACTGATTGCAAGTATAGATACGAATGAAAGAAAAAGAAGTCAAAAAGTCGAAATCATATTGAAGTGGGATTAGGTTGACAGGCTCGAGCCACGGCACAACGTCTAGCTTTTTGTTTATCGGCTCGAGCGTGTCAACCTGAGGCCCATGCTGCAGTTAGACATCTTTCGTGTAGTTCGTTTCGAACAGTACATACGTACATACGTTTTTCAATAAATCGTTTCTGGCTTCATTTTTTATGTTGTTTAGATTTTGCCTGTTGAAATTCACTTTTTTAGGACAAATTAGTCCGGTCCCAATGTATCCCAATTAACCGGAATCCACTGTCCATAGATGTAATACAGTGTATTCTGCTTATTCGGGACATGTCGGTTCTTGTGTAGTTTGGCCTGATTAAACGGCTGTCCGAATTATTTGAAGTGCCACATAAATATAGTAGTTAACGATGGAAAATATATACGTGCGGTTAAAACGATAGAAAACAAACAAACTACAGCTTAAATCAACATACAGAACGAAGTATTTATTTAAATATTAACCCATGGATTAATAAATATCCATCGGTGACGGAATCGGCAGAGCTTTTAGATTCAAACAATTACCGTCTCGATCAAATGCACACCGTCCCGAAATTCTGCAAATCAGCGGCGTTCGCATATGTACGCGATTAAAGTAACGAAGAGTGGAGCGAAAGAAAAATGCGAAATGCAAAAACAACAAACATCTGTCCCAAATAAGCGGTATTTACTGTATATCATACGCTTAACATTACCAATTTCTTAAAAGCAGAGAGATCTTCTTCAGTCTTATTTACACGAGGTTGATCAATCGAAGATGTGGGCGGAGGAACACCACCTCGCATACGTGCTTCTAATTCCTCCAAACTATGCACAACCTTTCCACCAACTTCTATAAAAAAATATTCAGCATCATACAGTATTCTATTAGTTGTCCGTTTTACAATTCAAATATAAATAATACAAATTCTCACCCATATCTTTAATGGATGCGCTCTTCATTAACGGAACGGCGGTATTAGCAGCATCTCCTTGTCCGTTCTGTGTTGATTTGTTTCCACGCTGCAGCATTTCCAGTAGTTTCACTCCAGTAGTAGATGTAGTATTATTTGCTGTTGTTGTGTTGGCAGGAGAAATAGGAGCGAAATAAGTATTAGATTCTGTAACCGATGGAATTTGAATATTTGGCTCGGTGATATCGTTAAGAAGATTATTCAATATATCATCCTGTATCGAAGTTCTGCGACTATCGATTTGTTGAACCGGACTTTCTCTTTTAAACCACTGACTAAACCGGGAACAAGAACCTCCATTTGAGCCAACTCCATTCTGTACAAATAAAATATGATTTAACACGTAAATATACCATTTGGTCCCATATGGATTATATAAAGATCATTCGCTTACAGTTAGAAGTCCAGGAACGCCAGGCAACGTGTCAGATTTCAGAAACTCGTCAAGATTGAAATCAGGATGGCTGCCTTCTTGGTTTTGATGAACGGTACTAGAATTATCGGTGCCTGCGGTATCGCAACTTTGTTCGGTTACAGCGCTCTCGTTCGAATCGTGATTCACTTTTTGCGTGACCGACGATGATTCGTGTTGTTCTGAAATCGGTGAATGCGGTGCGGCTACAACGTTTATGGGTTGATCCATCGCGGTTGGTGTGCTACGTCCTTTCGGACCGGCCGAATTTTCGTTTTGCTTTTCATCCTTCTCCAACGAATTCTTCTTACTGCGTCTCTTCTGAACCGGAGTTTGTTTCTTACTTTTAGCGTTACTGTTATTGTTAACCGCCTTCTCTTCAGGGATATCTTCGAAACCTCTTAATTCAATAGTATCATGTTGAGACGTCGGTCCAGAAATAAACCATTCCGGTTCATCCGCATCATTACGATTCTCGCTAAACGTTCGCCTGCGATCATTACTGAATCTTCGTTCTCGTCCACGATCTTTATCGCGATCCGATCGATGATTACGATCATTTCGTTCGACTCCCCTGTCCCGATCTCGTTCCCTTTCCCTATCCCTGTAGTCGCGACCAAATGATCTCCGTTCGAAACGTTCGTTCCGGTCATCCCGATCGCGCAAATTGTCACGTTCGCGATCTCTGTCCCTCGCGTTTTCTCGCTCCTTTCCATCACGCGTATCTCTATTATCACGATCACGGATAGAAGCACCGCCGCTTGCTCCAGGTCGAAATGCAGGTTCGAGTTTCTCATTTTCAGATCGAAAGTCCCATATATCTCGTGTTAAAATCCTACCGCTTCCGATTCGTCGAACAGATTCTCTATGGCTGACCTGTAAATAATTATTTGTTAGTTTAAACAAAAACTGTGGTATTAAAAGCATTTATTACTGGTTCTATAAATTACACTTGTTGATACCTCTGCTTTCCCTATTGGACTTTCAGGGCGTCGATTCGATGGTTGATTTACGTTAACAAAACAACCGGAATTAAAACTTCTACGTTGAGGGCTCAAAACTATACCATCTTGCTCTTTTCGAATTCGTTCTCGTGGATCTCCATTGCGACGTTTATTATGGCTTTCGGTAACTTGATCACTACGCCCAGTTCTCTCATCTTTAGGAAGGGTGTCAGTCCGCTTCCTGCCTGAATGCCAACGTTCAGGATCCCATACACCGTGTGAATTATTATACGAGGTATCTAAGAAATCAGGCCTCCGCTTAGATAATGGCAAACTCTTTATCACCATTAATTGCTCCTAAAATGAATCCATGCAACATTATTTATAACTGCATTGTTCCAAACATTTTGTAAGAAGGATTTCTTAAGTTATAATGTATATATTATACCCGGGAATATTGGAATTGAGGTCTTGAACGGCCCACTTCCACAATTGAAGTGTCGGTTACCTCCCCAGCCACCGACATAGATATAATTGCTTCGTCTCCTAAAAAGCAACCGAAACAAACAATATAAATTCATAATCTGTTATGATCCTTTATTTACATAGTTTCTAGTATTTGCTCTTCTACAGTATATTATACAAACATTGTAGAATCCTATTAGTTTGTGTGTTATATGTATGTATCTTAATGTTAAAATTATTAAAAATTATTTAGATATTTTAACCAAAATATGTACAATAAAAATCTTAATGAGTTACACATACATAATATCAAGTAATAATTCTCAACTGAAATTCAAAATTACTGTTAAAAAAACGTAACTACTTCGATTTGTGTACAAACTTTCGTACGAGATAACGAACTTCACTCTTAAATATCGGTATTGCGACTCGACGATGATTTGAACGCGTGGTTTGTATTGTTCCCATCGAAATCAAGTATTATCAGGGAAGACAACGAGCGTGTATCACGAATGTACTTACGAAAGGTCACTCGCTTTATGGCATTGACAGATTTATTTTTACGAAACCATCGACAGGATCTGGTTTGCATAACCAGAGTCGCATCTAGGAAAGGAGATCCTGTGGGTCCTACCAGCGGACGTTTACGTGGTCGCCGGTACCAATTCGAACCAGCGACACTGTGCGCTTCTAATTTCATGTTACACAAAATCTTAATACTTTTTACTTCGCGCTTCAACGAATTCTCGCTATACCACGTTAGACTGTACCAAACAGCCAAATAAATATTTATCAACGAAGGACGAAACGAACGATTCAAATTCGTTGATAAAGATATATCGACAAACAAAATAAAATATGTCGAAATGTATAAATTAATAAAACAAACAGAAAGAAAAAAAGAGAGAGAGAGAGAGACACACAGCGAAATATATGTCTTTTTTTTTCCCAAAGAATTTTTCACTTAATAGAAACTTGATACTTAAAATAAAGAATAATATTTAATATAAGCACGTCGTAAACACGTGTTACTTCGTGTAAAATTGTATTATGAATTTCACTCGACGACTCGTGTATTTTATGCACGGTGAAATTTTAAGAAATTGAATTCCTTAATTTTAAATAGATACCACACGTTGTAACAGCACGATACAAACTGAACGCCGGCGGTTTTTAGATAGACAGTTTGTCTACAATCCGATCGAGCGTGTCCCTGAGAACGTTATTGTCAACTTTGTGTCCCATTGGTTCTGTTTATAACAGGTTCGAATGAAATTTTGTAACTGTTATTTCCGCTCACGAGTTACACGAACGTTTAAATGTAGTATTGATAAAAAAAAAAAAATAAGATGAATAAACAAAAATATAATATCAAGCAAATTCGATAATACAATTATCATAAAATCACAATATTAGTAATACATAATAATTGAATTATTACAAAATTATACTGTTTATTTTTTCTTTTAATTATTAATCGTAAAGATCGCACTGAACTGATAAATATATACAATTTTAAATACAAATTTATGTACACATATGTACTGAATTCCTGTTGTATTAATAAACATACGAATTATATTTATTAATTTAATTGAAAAGCATGCAAATAAATTGGTATTAAAATTAATATTCTAGATTAAATTTCTTATCATTTTTGGTTGTTTGGTTCTCACTGATAATACAGATCATTATATAATTTTTGTAATGTTTTATGTCTTCATTTGTTTGTAAATATAACAAATTAAAAAAAAATATGATTGGTGCAAAATTAGATTTTATGTATAATTTTTGAACTACCCTTTTCTTATTCAACATATATGTATGTGTGTGTGTATGTTTTGTATGTAAACTTACATCTCAAGCTATGTACATAAATAATTAATTCTTAAAGGCTTTATTTTATCTCTGAAAATTAGACATTTTAAATATCATATGCCATTATATTAATCATGGTTGATATGTTTAAACTTATACCCATAGAAATTTTACTTATAGAAATTTTAAGTTATGTGACAAGAAAACCAAATATTTCTATATAAGAATCTGATGAACATTTTTCAAATAAAGGATCATGTATAATCTACGACAATGTTTTTGTTCTTTATTTGAACATTAATATATTTATTAAATCTTACACGTTACAAATAAATATATAAAGTATATGAAAATAAATGATACGTATTATCAAAGATATAAATATTAGAGCACAGATTGCTTTGCTATGTCTTGAAAGTTTTATCGCATACGTTTCAAGTGTTTACAACAGAATATCCTTTTAAATAAGCAATAACTTTGATATACCGATAATCATAATTTATACAAACCTTTGCAAAGATGTTAACGAAACAAAATGGAAAAGCTTACTTTAACACGTAGACATAAACAGATTGGAATGAAACTTTGGATGAGAATTTAAAGGGAAAGTGTGTTGACAGAACATTGTATATATATAATTAATACATCTAAATATAAAGGGTACTAGTGCAATCTCCTACCTTCATCTTTTGGAGTTGGTAGTTGCTTGTCATTTGTCACAGATTCCTGAGACATTCTGCTCTTTATCACCTTTATTCTTCGAACAAGGTAAATTCACAGCACTCACTATACAGACTTTTTATTGTTTTTTTTTTTCTTTTCTAGATCTTTTATGTGATCTATCTACGTTTCATATGCCATACACACGTATATCTAATTGTAGAGTTTATATCTAGCTATATACCTTAGTACTGTTTAGTATCACAGACTGGTTTTCCCTTCTATATTTTAGTTTATTCTTTAAGCGAGGAAAAAATTTCAATAGGACAAACGATCGTTCATTAACTGCCCGAATAGTTCTAATATAGACAGTTCGGCCACTCTCACTCGTTGAAAAGAGAAATGAAGAAAAAGTGTTTACGTGCTACGAGCTTATGAGTTTACACACGTTAATACAGAAGACAAACGCAAAAAGAGAAATTAATTGCGTGATATTCGAAGCACGTGTTTCCCAAAATCATTTCATTACTTCGACACGTCCTCTTCC
Organism: Stelis phaeoptera; assembly: GCA_943735885.1. Classification (NCBI taxonomy): domain Eukaryota; kingdom Metazoa; phylum Arthropoda; class Insecta; order Hymenoptera; family Megachilidae; genus Stelis; species Stelis phaeoptera. The sequence goes on along the minus strand of OX030932.1, from coordinate 12,628,000 downwards.
AATTACTAGTAATCCATCGATTTATCACACAAAATGTACACACACAACACTAATTCACTGCTATGCAAAAATAGAAAATGGCGCACGATCCCCACTTCCGCCGTTGTTTCTCACTGCTTCCTCGATCCACAACGGACAGCGTTCTAAGCTTGCCACAATCTTATAGATAGTATACGTCATCTTGTAGAAGCATTATGTGGCGACAACCAAGTGGAAGCAACATTGCAAACTAAAAAGTCTCTAGATTAACTAGTTCATAAAAAATACGTTGCAAGTTGGTAGCTTTTATTTTACCGTTAGAAACAGTGTTGTACGCTCTAGTGTAGATGTAGTTTAAGGATAAAAAAAATACATAAAATTAAATGAAACCAACGCTTTCGTTCTGTTTAATATCATCAGTTATGTATGTTGTAACAAATAAAATAAAAAGTAAAATGATATCAAGCTACATATCGTCAATTCTCATTAAATTCGCTCATAAGCTAACCGTTAACCCCGCGAAAAATATTTTGATTCGTATTGCGAGATATCGATTGTAACAATCGCTCAAAATCGCCATGATAACATTCAGCGCCATCTTATCAGAAATTTGTCAGAAAGAAATACCGCCGAAATTGTTATTAAACAGTTGTATTTAACAAAGGAAAGTAACATCGAATTGTAATACAAACATAACTTATTTCTGGAATATAACAATTACAAACTGCTGTAGTTACAAAGTAAAATAAAAGTTGATTATTAATATATGAATATAAGTATTAGAATTCGTAGTAATATAAAAAGATCTCACTCATTTTTTTTTTGTCAGTTTCAAGTATTTCATGAATTTTACTTTAAAGTACTTGACTAATAATCATACAAATGTAATAAAATAAAATAAGTAACGTTAATATTAATTCTAGAATGACAGTGTATGTTGGCTTAATATGTTGTATAATATTACAAAATATGCTTTATTGGCTCTCTTTAATCTTAAAAACTTTTTAACATTTTTTTTTTAATTATATGAAACACAAATGTAAGATACATGTACTTTAATGTAACATTGAAAAACACTGACATTCTAGTGTTAAAAATGATTGAAACTTTTGAAGGTTGATGGAATGCTCAATGTTGTTCAGCCTACTTTAGCCATGTTCTCTTACCTGAAATTCAAGCAAGTGAACTACTTTAAATGTATCGCATTATTAAATATACTAACATGTGTTTATATCTGTAATTTATAACCTTTTCTTAATTGTAAGTTTTTTTGTTATAACAAGTGGATGTCAAAAAGTATATTCCATAAAATACGTTATAGAAAATACTAATTAATATAATTGAAACAGTACGTAACCAAATTGTAGTACTTCTAAACATGGAAATACTCAGATATTAGTTTTTTACCTTTATCAAATATATTAAAATAATAATGATATATTGCAGTTCAAGAAGCACATTAAATAAAAATAGAACATTCACCGTTAATTTTCTTCTTCAGGTATCGATGTACTCATTACGTTATTTTCAGTTACTTCAGTTTTAACGATCAAGGATTCATCTATTTTTTTTGTTGTTCCCAAAGTTTCAGTATGCGTTGTTTCCTCTTCCTCAGAATCTTGTGCTGTACCATTTTCTTCGAATGACTTTTGTATATTATTATTACTTATTAAAATTTTAGTTGAATTTAAACCACCTTTCTCCTCTGTAGTGGAATCTTCAGAATCCTTTTCTTCATTTTCATTCTTCATTGCTGTCGTGGTAGCTCCCTTTTTTCCTCGTCCTTTCTTTACAACTGCTGTTGTTTTCTTTTGTGCACCCTTGATTACTTTTGCCATATCATTATCCTCTTCGTTTAAATCACTGCTATCATCTGCATTTGAAACAGCATTACGATTACTAGCTTTACCTCGAGTTTTGGTAGCCTTTTTTTGTGGTGCTGCTACCTCTTTCTTTTTTGCATTTTTCCCTTTCTTTACCATTTGAGCTGATTCTGTGGCTTCATTCAAAGAGTCTTGATTTTCATCATCTATTACGTTTGATTCATCATTATCTTTTGATGTGTCCTCTGGAGCAGCTTCATTTTTACGTCCTCTTGTTTTCCTTGCAACTGCCTTTGCAGGTTTATCATCATTTGCTTTCTTAGTTGTTTTTGCAGTTGTACTTGATTCTTCTGTTTCATTATCAGTTTTGGTCTTACTATTAGCAGTGGTTTTATTCTTATTAGTGGAAACTTTAGTTTTTGTATCATTATCTACTTCAACTTTCTTTTTTGTCGTCTTTGCTTTTGATTTGCTCTCTTTTGGTTCAGCACTGGCTAATTTTTTCTTTTTTGCAGCTGGTGGATCTAACTTCTCTGCACTCTCACCAGCAGCATCTTTTTTAGCTTTTCCTTTTAATTTTCCTGTGGCTAAAATCAACATATAACAAATACTATAATTATAAAATACAAAATATAATTACTATAAATACAGAATATATTTTTTACTGTATTATCGTGTATAAAAGTAAAAATCAAATCGGTACTTTCAAAAATGATCGCACGTGTTTACGAAAATTTGTTACTACAAGATTATTACATTAAAGCGATATCGAATAATTAAATAAGTTAAGGATATTTATGTAATTATAAAATATACAATATTAATGTATTTTAAAATATACGATATATTATTAATAACACTGAAAGATCTTAAAAACGTACGCTCCTCGTCCACGTGCGTTCCCGCCTTTTTCGCTGCAGCCTTCGTGCGTGTCCTTTTCGTTTCTGCTTCCTCGATGTTTGTCGCATCATTCCCGTTCGTAGCAATTACATCGGTCTTCTCCTCGGTCTCTTTATTTTTTTTCGTTGTAGGTTTGGCTTTTGAGTTTGTTTTTGTAGCGGTTGTTGCATTTTTAGCAGGCGGCGATATTTTATTCTTTGTTTTTGAGTTCTTAGTTACCGTGTTCGCGGCTTCGGTTTGCTCGGATTTTGCAGATTTCGCAGCCCTGGGCAATCTAATTTGCTTCTCCTCATCACTTTTGTTCGCAATTTTCGCGACAGTTTTTTTTCTCTTTGGAGGCGACACATCACCGGCATCCGCGGCTCTTTCTACAACCTCTGTATCAGGATGTTTTGCAGCTTTACGGGGTGCCATTCCGTTACACGATCTCGACGATTGTTACCGAAATGGATTTGACGCAGCTAAATAAATTACGCTTCGTAAATATATCCTATGAACTTCGAAAACAATGAGAAATTGAGACGCAGTTACTATACCTATTCACTTTCAATTACTAACCGGTGTCCAACGTGCTTCAGCCACTGGTGTTCGCGTGTTCGCACGTTGTATGACTAACATAGCAGATCGGCAGCTTCAGGTTTGAAATACGTTTGATAATCGACATTCGATTTTTGGATCGATAAATGGCGTCGAGATATGAAACAATAAAATTTCACAATAATTATGATATATAAATGAATGAATTTTAATAATATATTGCGCAAATTTACAGCTAAATAAATTAACTTCTACAGCAAAATACATATTTTTGTTTATATCATTTAAAAATCGAGCCTAAGGCTGTATAATTTTACACTCTTTATATAGAATGATGATTTAAAACCTTGTTGTTAATATGCTGTACATATTTTTTATGTTAATTTATAGATAATTTCCACTTTTCATCATCAGCCGCATTGAAATATGCATTTCAAACTTTCAGAAGATGCATTAGTTCCATACTTTTTATTTATTTATTAATACTTCGTTTATATAAATGTTTATATTTACAGCATTAAAAATTGCCAATATAATTTGATCATTATTTATTTTTAATCAAATACTCATACGAAGGAAGAGAAATTATCGTGCGTGCAACCCCCTAATTTCATCAAACCTTTTACGTTATAATTGTTTTATACGTTAAACTATGTTATCATTATAATTGTTACTATTAATATGAAAATAATATATCAATAATAAATATGTATATTTTACTAATATTTTATATATTATATACCACTAAACAGTGTTGTAAGAGATATAAGTCGATAAAATGAAAGATCAATAAAATAAAAGCGTCTAAATTGTAAAATGCATATTTTATTAATATTTGTGAATGTATTTTGTTTATATTTGCTATTTTTTATGTACATAAAAATAATACGTATTATAAAATAAGACGTATATTATACAATTATGAAAGTAAAATATTCAGCACCCGCATGTATAATAAAATTACGGATTTTAATAAAATTAAAATTGTATTAACAAAATATAATACTTAAAATTAAAAATAAAAGTTTTTTTATGCAAAATTTACATTTATATTACTTCGCTGATATAAAATAAATAAAATAAAAATTTTTAATTGAAAATGTTGATTTTATTCGTAGGTAATACTTTCTCTTTTTATCCTAATGTAAGAAAAATTTACGATATTTTTTCGTTTTAATTCGTTTGAGGTAATAACTGTATAATATTTATTAATTTGATTTTTGTCGTTCAAACGTAAATAAGCATTCTAGGCATGTGCATACACTTGATGACTTGATGGCACTCAATGGCACTACTGGCACTACTCGAAAGCTTCCTTGAATGGGTGTTTATGTTAGCTTGCGCATATGTCAAAGTTTTATATTATTGAATATATTACTCATAAATGATCAAAATAAAATCGAGAAACATACTGTAATATGTATTGGATTCTGAACATGTCAAGTTCTATTATTTAAGTTCAATCCTACCTGTAAGTATTAAAATTAATAACATTATAACCTAAAATTTCGTTTGAATTAAGTTTCAACAAAAAATCTATTATGATACCCTCTGCTGTAAAATTTAAGAAGAAAAACATATAATGATGGATCAGTTTATTGCAATAATTAAAATTAACAAAAAGTAATTTTATTTTATGTGAGCACTTTGACTAATGTAATACTGTTTCTTTACAGCAAGATTTTATTTAAAAGTATATTGTTCAACAATGAATAATACTAAAAAGATTAATGTGAATTTTTCATCTTTGGTGGGTCTCAAAACAGAGCTTTTGAGAAAGCAACATGAAGTAAATGAAGCAAAATTAAAATCACAAGTAAATCATGTTGACCTAAAGATGAAAAAAAAACCTAAAAAAACAAGAAAAGAGAATGTTGATAAAAATTTAGATAAATCAGAATATATTGAAGATGTTAATACCCATAAAAAATCAAAATTAATGCTAGAAGCAAAAGCAAGATTATATAAACAACTAAAAAGATCTAGAACTAATAATGATAATTTTCTTGTCGATTTCAAAAGTAAATCGGATGAATCTGAAGAAGAAGCATTACAAAATGATGAAGATAATGAAAATGATGAATGGACAGGCAATGAAGATGATTGGGTAGAATATGAAGATTGCTTTGGCCGTACAAGAAAATGTTTACGCGAAGATCTGCCTTTTATGCAAGAAAAGGATCAATTAATAAAACAACAGATTATAAATGAAAAAGGCGTTGATCCAAAAACTAAAGATAATTTTGAACAAAATGTTGTAGAAAATGAGAAAGAACCAGAGATAGAAATTATGAGAAGAAAATGGGAGGAACAGACAAGAAAATTGGCAGACAAAGCAAACATTCATTATCAAGATGTTTTGTTTGACGAAGCTAGAACTCATGGTGTTGGTTATTATGCATTTTCGCAAAGCGAAGAAGAGAGACTGAAACAACAAGAGAATTTATCCAACTTAAGAAAGGAAACAGAACGAAAACAGAAAGAAATAAAAGAATTAAAAGAATTGCGAGAAAAAATGGAATATAACAGATTAAAAGCAGCTAGAATTAGGCAGCGTATTAGAGCAGGATTACCAATAGACACAATAGAAGAAGAATTTAAACAGAAGAATGATAATGAATCTAATCAAAGTAAATCAGAAGATATGTCCCCTGCACATACTATAGAGGAAAAGTTAGTCGAAGTTAAAGATGATAATGAAGAAGATACAGTAGTAGTTAAAGAAAATAAAATACAAGCTTTGGGAGAACTTTTGGGTAAAAGATCTCATTGGTATGAAATGTCGCAAGAAGAATGGGTCTACAAATGTAGAAAAATGAGAGTTAATGAATTTGGGCCGGTGTATGATAATTTTAAAAGTGGTGGTTACTTAAATCCTGAAAATAAAGATCAGAAAGTTGAAACAAATCAAATGCACATTCAAAATGATGAAATTAATATAGACTCTTATGATATACCACTGCCTCCTAATTTGACAACAAATGATTCTACTATTGACAAGAATAACTCTTATGATATACCACTTCCTCCTACTTTGACCACAAATGATTCTACTACTGAAAAGGATAACTCTTATGATATACCACTGCCTCCTACTTTGGCAATAAACGATTCTACTACCGAAAAGGATTACTCTTATGATATACCACTTCCTCCTACTTTGACTACAAACGATTCTACTACTGAAAAAGATAATCCTAATTGTTTATCTCTAATGACTGATACTACACAATACGAATCTAATAATGTAGTGCAAAGTCAGATAAAGCTTGCTACAAATATAGATGAAGCGAGTATAGCAGCTGGTTTACGATATTTACGAGAAAAATTTGAAAAAAGTCAAAATAGTTAGAACATTATATAAGTATTACTATACATTATTATGTATTCTGTTGTATATATTTGTAAATATCTGTACATATGCATTTCTGTGTGTCATTTGAAAAACAAGTATTTAAAATAATAATTACTTACCAAATACATTAATACATATTATGAAACATTACATTGTTATTTGGTATTTATATTTAATTCATACCTTGGTCTGTTGGTATAGGTGTGTATATCTATGTATAATGTTTAATTAAGAAAAAGATATTTTTATTAAAAATTATGAAATAAATAATACTGTACAGTAGTAAAAAAAAAAAAAGATTAAGTAAATCAAGACAAATCAATATCTGTAAGAACGCTATTACAATTAGGACATTTCATAGGGTTGTGAACCATAGCAAATCTTTTTAAACAATATAAATGCAATAAGGTCTCACAGTAAGCACATCTCTCCCCCTAAGTAACAAATAAAAATTTTATCAATAAACTTGTATAATAAAACATTTTTTCTATAAAAACTTACATAAAAAATAACTTGTTTACAAAGACAACAGGTATTTAAATTATCTTCATAAGTAGCTCTAAAGTATGGCATTAACTCTGTTATGCTTCTAACACCTAGATAATAATGACCATCCTGCAATATAGAAAAATGATTCTGTTAATACAATAAAACTGTATTTATTGTATTAAAGTTTGATAGATGTTATTATCAGTACCTTATAAACCAACCACTTTCTTTTAACTATATCCTCTAAAAATTCTTCAGCTTCTGTTTTTGATAATTTCACATCGATAGAAGAACATAAATTTAAACATATCGTACTTTGTATGCATCTGTTAGTTGATGTTATAATTTCAGAAAATATGTTCCTTAGTAATGCCAATTGTGCTTTTGAAAATTCAGTCTGAAATCTATAATAAAGTACACATGTTTATAAAATATTAATATGTTATATCAAATAAAAACATATACCTGGTTACTTCATCGAGCACTGTGTTTATTAAAACCCAATATACTTGACCTGTAATTTCACATTGCCCTTTCCTAATTAACATATTTAAAGGTTGTAATTGTTCATTTATCTGATTTATTATTACGGACACTTTATCATTATCTGAAAGACATAGTTCCCTTTATAATATATACAAAAGATATATAAGATAAATGAAATATAGAAAAAATTAAAATGAATACCAAATAATTCAATAACTAAATCTTTTGCTTTATTTTCATCTAAGAGACCTTCATGCATAATAGTTTGTAGAAGTATCTTGTGTTGTTGACCATAAACCATTTTGTTATTTTCCTGATAATAGACGAATAAACAAGTATAACATAAAAAGTGATTTCTTAATTTTACGAGTAGGTATCAAACTATCGCAATCATGTATTTGTGTTAGTAATTTTTTGAACGAAGAATGCGAAGATTACTTTTTACTTATATGACGGCATAAAATTCAATATTTGAAATGTGGATGACGTTGTTATTATATGTTCGCTAAGCAACTACAAAGTAAACACGCATAGATCGAACACAATCGTATTATGTATAAAATATAACCAATAAAATTAACAAAATTTTATTTTCAATCTAATGTATAGTTCCCGTAGAACGAAATAAGAAATTACGAATCGCAGTAAGGGTTCTGTGATTTCTATATGTATAACTTGATAACATTTGAGAGTTACTGTTACGAGTGTTGTATTTCTTTTTTTCTACTGTGTGATCGCTGATACGTGTAATGATAAGTTCTAATACTGAAAAATATAAAAATATAAAATATAATACTAATAAAAATGAAATATTATGAAATAGAAAATTGAAAATTTAACGTTATAATTTTAATGTTACATCGCGTTCATCGCGATTGACAAAAAGATATATCGTAGTACCATAAAAGTGGGGTGGCTAGTGGGGCCTAGTACGCATCAGAGTCAGAGCTATCTGCTGCATAGTACGAGCTGTACTGTGAGGGCGCGAGGCCGCGACCCTGAGCCCGATACGCGGAATAGAACGTTTCGGTAGCAGAATAGTGTGCGGAACGAATACGTGTCAAACTCTCGCGGTCCACGGATAAGCGCAAAGTGGAGCATCATAAGTGCACGGGTGTATATCTGCTATCGTTTATACGTGCGCAAAAAAGGTCGAGAGTTCATGATCATTCACTCGCTTTGAAACGATGATTTTGCGAAGCGTTTGACGACAGATCTTTTCTTTACTATCACTGCCGAATGATCAAAAACCACGAACGAAACGGACAATTTTCGTTCCTTGCCACGGATTCCTTCGATCAGCCTATAACCTGTCAAGAATCGTCGTTGCTATCAGTCAGGAATATCGTTTAGTAATTTAGAGAGGTTCGATAACTGTGCGTGCCATTGAATCGTGATTCCCGAAGATGCCGCTCTTCAGTAAAAAAGATTCGAATAAAAAGATCAAAAAAGATGGGAAGGATGACAAATCGCCGTCTGTCGAGGACAAATACGTCCTCAAGGAGTTACTTGGAACGTATGTATTATGCTTTGTTGTTTTCCTATATTGTATGCGTAAAATTTAAAATGAAATAACTAAAGAAATATCAAATAAATAAAATGAAAATGATTATATTAAAGGTTATTGTTGTTACAACTTATATGCAAGATCATTGAAATACCATTTCCTTTTAATTACTAAATAAATCGTAATTATACGACTGATTTATTTTTGTTGCTCATTGGCAACAATTTAATTGTAGATATGTATAGTGACTTTTGAGTATATTTACTTATCTGTTATTATTAGTAGTATATAACATATAACTTATGTTTTTTAAATTATACATTTTTATTTTAATTATTTGTTACTTCTTTATCTGAAACCTAATATCCAACATGTAATACTGTAAAAAATGTATTAATTGTTGTGTTAATCAATATAAAATACAATAAAGTCAATTACATATGGTTCATCATTATACGAAAGTCTGGAGACTGAAGGACGCTGTAATAACGAGTATGAATAGCTGCATTGGTCTTAATGCATTGTTATGTATATTATGATGATATATAACTAATACCTTTTTTACCTGCTTGCTAATAAGTGTATCTTTACTTTGTGTATTAAATATACATCAAATGTATTTGTGTTTATATTTGTTTTTTCTTTTAGAGGTGCTTTTTCTGAAGTACGCTTAGCAGAAAGTAAAGAAAAGCCAGGGAAAATGTTTGCCGTTAAAATTATAGATAAAAAAGCATTGAAAGGAAAGGAAGACTCCTTAGAAAATGAAATTAGAGTGTTACGAAGGTAAAATGTCATGATTTATAATTGCAGTGTAAATGTTGGTAAATGAAGTTACATTTAATTATGAATGTTTTAATTATAGGTTAACACATCCGAACATTGTTCAGTTATTGGAAACATTTGAAGATAAACATAAGGTTTATTTAGTTATGGAATTGTGAGTGTTTGTTTATACATAAATCATTTGCATTATCAGTTCATACTTTAAGAATTTTATTTAAACTTTGATATCAGGGTCACTGGCGGAGAACTGTTCGATAGAATTGTAGAAAAAGGTTCATATACGGAAAAAGATGCATCGGGTTTAATAAGACAGGTTCTTGAAGCTGTGGATTATATGCATGATCAGGGCGTTGTACACAGGGATTTAAAACCTGAAAATCTTTTATACTATAGTCCTGACGAAGATAGCAAGATCATGATTAGCGATTTTGGTTTATCAAAAATGGAAGATTCTGGTATTATGGCAACTGCTTGCGGTACACCTGGATACGTTGGTATGTTTAAATGTTTTATTTTTATTAAGTTATATGTACAAATTTATCTTCTGTTATGTTGAAAGACACATATTATTTATGTACACAGCACCAGAAGTTTTAGCACAGAAGCCATATGGGAAAGCTGTCGATGTATGGAGCATAGGAGTTATATCTTATATTCTGTTATGCGGATACCCACCATTTTATGATGAAAATGATGCTAACCTGTTTGCACAAATTTTAAAAGGTAATAAAATTATCCTAGGGTACAGAATTTTTGGGATTTGGAAGGACTATACTATCGCTTCAATTTAGGTACTACGTTTAGGATCAACAAGCACATGCAGCTGTTCATTAACTTGAAATTTTCATTTTTAAGGTACTATTCTAGTTTTTGTATGCTGCTATGTACATGCTAGCGTAGTAAGTAAATGATATTTTGTGTGCGCCCGCGTTTTTTTGTGAAAGTCATTAATTGTTAATTGTCAGAATCTAGCATTAAACAGTCTAGTCACGGTATAATTATTTTTTGTCGTAAAAATTGAAATTGTTGAAGGGGGTTTTATAATGAATTATGTGAAACAAAAAATATACTTACAAAAAAGTGTCAAATTAACAGTACTTCTTCCAAATAAAATAATTTATGTAAATGAAATAATTCATAATAAAATCGTCTACTCTATAGCAAGAAGCTAACCAGACTGTTATAGGTGAATTTGAATTTGATTCGCCGTACTGGGACGATATCAGCGACTCTGCAAAGGATTTCATTCACAAGTTGATGTGCGTCAACGTCGAAGAGCGTTATACCTGCAAGCAGGCCCTTGCACATCCTTGGTAAGATCATTATTGCATTCAAATATTGCACACACTTTACAGTGTTCACAATTTTAATGTTTTAATAAGAAAATTACATTGAAAATCAGACTGTATTTGTGGGTGTCAACTTTTGAAAAATCGTATTTTAAAATTCAAGCAAGAAAAATTACAGGAACAGAATTGTCTTTAATAATAAGATACATATATATATCTATATATATATATATATGGAATAAGTAAGTAAAAGAATTATACATATCTTGTCATCCACTAATGTAACTCATGAAATTATTCTGATCATTATACAGTCAGAATAATCAGGCTCCCATTTGCAGTGATATAAAATATATTAGAAATTAAAAAAATAAAATTTAATTATTCTTAACATTGAAATTTTTAATAATTCTCATATGTACATGTTTTAATTTCCTAACACTATACATGTTATATGTATTTGTCGATGCTTAAATATGATTGATAAAGATTCATGATTATAAACGTTTCATTTTTATTTCGATGTATTTCGCTTCTAATATAGTATCGTGTGGTTGATCTTTTCTTTTTCAGGATCTCCGGCAACGCGGCCAGCAATAAAAATATCCATGGTACTGTATCGGAACAACTTAGAAAGAATTTCGCCAAATCAAGGTGGAAGGTTAGTACGATTGAATGATTGTCAATGCTCTGATTGTATGTGTTTGCTCGCCAGGCTCCGTAGGAAAGTCTTCCTCTTCTCTCATGGTTGCAGCAAGCCTATCACGCAGCCACGGTCATACGTCAAATGCAGCGGCTGGCGCTCAGCAGCGGCCAGCAGCAGCAGCAGGGCCCAGGATCAACAGGCCCCTCCAGCGGCAACCCCACGCCATACCCCGATCAATCGCAATCCAACCCCAGTCACCAACCCAGATCGGTGGAGCCTCAGATCAATCTCAATTGAAGCAAACACGCGAGCCACCTTTGCCACTGTCAAGCTTGGTGGTTTCGAATCCTGTTCCCATTCCGATCAGTCCAAACTCACCGTTATACTTACGCAACAAACGCTTCAAGCTGTGGGGTAGCACACGCACTGCTTTGTCTACTCTTTTTCAAACAAACGTATCGTATCTTAGAAAGCAAAGAAAGTATAAGAAAAGCTGAGTTACGCTGCTAAAAGTTTCTTCAATGAAAAATTATAAGAAGTTGCCGTGTGGCAACCGGTATCCTCTTGTCGAATTATTATTCAATTAATGGCAAGAGGTTTGTATAGATCCCAGCTAATCTGTTTTGTTGTGGTCTCCTGTGACACGGTTACCACTGATTATTGTACATTACCAACTATATATACATATATATATATATAAACAGCCCGCGCGATATAAGGCGATTTTTCGAATTTTTTTTTCCGGTTTATCGCCCTTCTCGTTTTGCAAGCTTTATTCAGACAGTTATAAATAGATCTTCAATGTGTTGGTACGTATTCACGATAGAATTTAATCTGTAGCTTGTTAGTAGAAGTCTACGACAATGCGTTAACGATATTGATTTGATCGAGTAAGATGCAATTCTTGTATTTAGAGAAATTTATGCAAATTATAAAATTTCATTGTACGAAATGAATCTTGCTGGATCAAATCTGTTAATGTGTAAAGAAGAAGAAGAACAAAAATGTGACCAGTACAACGACAAGTTTTTATCTTTTATAAAGTTTCGTGTAACGAATAGTGGTTGTTTAGATGATTCTTTCCTTTTTTCGATGTAAAAAAAGTTTGACTCTGTTCTGAGAAATATGTTCGAAATTCCATCGAATCAGTACACAACTCTTTGCCCGGTACTTTTCAGAAACAATACAGTAAACGTTTTCAAATAGTGTTTGGTAAAATATAAAACAAAAGACTCTTTTTTTTTTTTTGTTTTTATGAAAGAGACTACTCTAAATAAAGAACAAAGATCTTGCCATATTAAATTGTGTTACGAGACTGTGTAAGATCTGATTTTTATTGGTACTCGTCTTTATGTTTCACTGTTAACTAAAATATATTTTATTTGATGAAATAGCTAAATGTAACATGCTTATAGGAAGTCATGTACAGTGCACTGTATTACAAAATGTACATTGTGTATACAGATTACTCCTTCTGTTACATAGTGATATTAATACATTCTAAGAACTCCAAATCAGAATTCTATTATCTAGATCTAACTGTATGTATACATATATATATATTACTCGGCGGATATTTTTATCGATATGTTGCATTGAAATTTCACGACAAGTGTACATAATTCGTACACGATTCCCCATTTCTCTGTTTATAAGATGCAGATATAAAAAGCAAATTTCAAAATCAAGTTTTAAATTTCTATGACGTTTTGAAAGGCAACTATATATACTTATCATTATCGTTTCTATATATTGAATTGTATTTTTAATTTTATAAACTTATTACGTACGTTCAAACACATAAATGTACATATTGCTTTTTATTAAGTTATGTTACGAAGAACTTTGGTACCATAATTTTTGTAGAATATGACAATTACATATATATTATGTAAGGTACGGTAGAAATATAATGCAGCTGTTTTGTATTTGTATCTTATACCATGGAAAAAAAAAGAAACGGTTAATTGTATGCAGTACTTAGTATTTGAATTGTAACAAATACTTCAACGAAAAATTCGGAAGAAAAGTTTTAGTACTCGGTGGTATTTATTTTTTTACGAACGATTGCAAACAAGTGCAATAATACTATGATCTTGTGATAACGATATTGCTATGGTCTCTTTACTCAATGATAAGTCGATATAACTATCACTAATGAATGTTAAGTTTAAAACTGGAATAGAATATGAAATACTTAATTGGGATTGTATGAATAATTTTTCACAATAATATCACGTTCGGTGTTTTGGAATGTTTTACTTAAAAAATATCTGATTTTATAATGTAGGTGAAGGAAAAACAAAAAAAAAAACAAAAAAAAAAACGAAAAACTATGTAGTGATGCGCAAAATTGTATTAACAAAATTTGATGTTTTTTCGTGTCTTTTTAAACGTGCTTTTAAATAAATCTAAATTACATTAAATGGATCTAAATATCATGTGTTGTATACTCAGATAGAGAAAATTATTGCTGTTTATCGAGCGGGCACTCCTTTTATCATAAAACTACTATCTTTCTCTATAACTTTAAAACATGATAATCACTTTGAACTATCATAATTAGACATCCGTCCGTGTACCGGGCACTATTCGTGTAGTAAATATGTATTGAACAAAAGAAGAAGAAACAAAAAAAAAAAGAGATAAAAAGAAACTTAAGGGATTCATAGAATGCTACATAATAATTTTGAGATTGATAATAATTATATTAATTATAAGATAGAAATATTATTGTTCTTCGAAAAGGTAAATTAATTTAGAACAGATACACATATGGAGGATGTTACAACACGTATTAACGATCATTTATTTTTTGTTTGAACATGTAGTATCAAAATTTCAATTGATCAAAGGTCTTTCATTGCGCAAAATAACATACCATTCTAAAGTGCCTCAGATGATACGATGATGGGATAGAAAATATAAGACAAGATGAAATATTTATTGTATAAGCAATTCTGCTTAGAAAACGTTTATGTAAAGTCTTGGTACGTTTGTAAAGATCAATTTACTAATATTAATCATTATTTAGGGGCAAGGTTTATGAATCTGATTTTAGTCTACATTGATTATTAGCATTGAAATATTCAGAAAGATTAATATAATTTGTTTCATTACCAACATCGTGTCATCTAATAAGGAGCGTTCGTTAAAAAAAAAAAAGCATTTTTTTATGCTAAATATTTGTGCGTTGCCGACGAGCTTGTAATTTAAAGTTCCAGATGGAAGTATAAAAAGAAGCTTAGCTTGTACTTAGAAATGAATGAAGAAGAAACGATAAAAAAAAACCGTGCCACATGAATAAACATATCGGCAGGAGTATTACAAAATGTGATTGTAAAAATAAGCTGATTTTAAATAGCAATGAGAAGAACTTGTTACTGCAACTTTATTGAAGAATACAATATAACGCCAGACTGATAGAGTGTGTATGGGATGAAAGCAAAGAGAGAGAGAGTGAAAGAAAGAAAGCTAGGAAGGGAGAATGCACTGTTGATTAAAATATTTTAATTGTTGCCTATGAATCGTATTGCTCTAATATTTATTAATCAATAGATTACAAAAAAAAAACAACTACTTCCTATTGTAATTTTCTCAATGCACAAGACATGCTGCTGCTATATGCTTGAATTTGTGCATGTGGGGATTAATATCAGAGATTTCGTTACTAAATTAATATATATCGTGCGGAAAGATCAGTGCTAGTAGAGGTTAATAATGAATTTATTACTCTCATGCAAAATATTCTAGTGATGAGAGTACATATATAGTTTAAAGTGCCAATAATGTTATCCATACTACTTGAAAAAGAAACAGATTGAAGCCGCCAATTTTTCTTTTAAATACATATATATCTATACCTTAAATAATATTTTTGAAAATAGAAATAATTGAACTTATAATGTGCACAGTGCATTGCTTAACGAGCATTATTTTTGTTTAAACGAACTGGCTTATATAGCTAAGAAGAATTATAGTAAACACATATAGCTGAGAGTTTTCTGTTTTAATCAGGTTTTTCAATTTCAATAATTGTGGTGCTACACAACAAATGTTCGATATTACTATTTCATGGAATATGTTAATGAATAAACAAAATGTATGTAGCTGATTCAACTTTTACATTTATCACACGGTAGTAATAGTTACTTCTTATATGAAACAGCTTTGAAGATCAACTTGAATTGTAAGATTAATCCAATAATTATTGGAGATAATGGAGGTATCGAATTGCTTAATACATAGATTACAGTGTAAATGAAATAATAATTATTCTTTAATTTGTTATATCTTTAATGAAATTCCCTTTTGAATGCAAATAGGAAAACATGGGCAATGAAATGTATAACAATAATAATGATTATGATAACATTTACAAAATTATGTTTGTGCTTAAAATTAAGCTATTTCTTTTATACAAATTATTTTAAATGCATTAACAGTTATATGCCTTATTTTACAATTTGTTAACTAATCGTACATAACAGTTTTAGTTTTCGTACAGTAGATTAAACAGAACAATTTACATAATTATTATATTTTATATTAATGGTTCGTCGATAAACGGTGGCTGCATTTGCAAATAGATTGGTAATATACAGATCATATGAAGTAATTCATTTTTGCTTTCGATCGATTAGTTAGAGTAATGAAGGCTTACATTTAACAATTTCACAAGGGCATTTTAGATCACATTATATAAAAAGCAAGATATCTTTTTCGCAATTGTACACACGTACGTTCTATCGATCGGATTTGTTTAAAATACAGCTTATATCATAAAATTTTAAAGATATATATATATACGTGTACAAATATACTTGGTAAGAAAGATTAATGATTCGAATTACATTCGTAATCAAAAATATAATAAAAATAAATTACAAAATTACGCTTTATTTTAAAATGTAGCAGCCATAAAAGATTAACATTAATATGAACATTCAATATATTACTATGCATTATTGATATAATACCGTTTAGTATCCGGTTATGGAAAATTGCATTTCATTACTTTTCTTTATTTTTCATTTTAATCGTGATTTTTCCCCGTTTGATTAATTGCTTCGATGGTACACGATTGTATAATTAGAAAAAAATACGTAAAACATTGTAAATAGGAAGTGTAGTCGTAGGAAATATATTCACATTTTTTTATATACGTATAGTTCTTGAAAATAACATTTGAGAATAAATTATTGGCCCCATTTTGTTACTCATATATACTTTTGTAATGAACATTCATAATGAACTTAGTATACTTGAAATTGTGTAATTGTATTCGTAATTTAAATACGAATACGAGTACAGTTTTAATATGCAGGTTCTTTTTCTATTGTCTCGGATAGTTTATACGTTTTAAACTAAACATCGCATTTTAAACATTATACTCTGTATCAAATGATACTGTAAATGAAGCATTTTTACATTACATTACACGCGCGAACATACATACACATACACATACACACATTTCAGTTTTCGTAAGCACTCAACGCTTCCCGCAATCTATCTACAATCTTTTGATAGAAGGTTATTTGCTCTGTGAGATGGTTTTTCATAGCTTGAGTTAAATGAATTTCTTTCTCTGTCTGGAAGTGCGTTTCTTCAGCAAGGACGGTCCGCGCTATAATGTCTGTCCGATGAGAAAGTTCTCGTAATTGTTGCGGTTCCATTTTATGCTCGCTTACCAACCTTTCGCAATCTTTTCGTTTCTGCACAGCAGTCTAAATGCATTAAAAACAAAATATTAAAAAGATATGTTTACAGAATTA
The DNA here is from genome assembly GCA_943735885.1 of Stelis phaeoptera. Classification (NCBI taxonomy): domain Eukaryota; kingdom Metazoa; phylum Arthropoda; class Insecta; order Hymenoptera; family Megachilidae; genus Stelis; species Stelis phaeoptera. The sequence goes on along the minus strand of OX030932.1, from coordinate 12,610,429 downwards.
CGAAACTATTTACAAATTGAACTTTTTTTTTTTAGTAATTACCTTGTGTATACTTATCACATCTGGGAAACTACTGATAATTCCTCTGTAAATGTGGAATTTATCAGCAAGAGGTTCCCAATCAAATTTGGGTTGTTCTTCGTATAATTTACCTATATCATTATAAGCATCCCCTGTTACTTTTAGCGCATAGGTTAATTTTCCTCGACTACTATCGTCGCTTTCCAACGCGTGACTTAATGCACTAAAACTTTGACTAATTTTCTGAAATTCCCTTTTATAAAGAACTTGATTTTTCTTTGTTTGGTCAACAGCCATAGCCATAAAATTCTTAACTACTGGATCTAATCCACTTATGAATCTACTGAAAGTATCCGTTTGAATCTCCACTTTAATAACATCCAAATTCGTTTCAGGACACTGGACAGCGTTAAAATAATTTACACCTAATAATTCATCCTTTTCTGCTTGCCTTTTTCCAGCTTTCCACTTCTTCTCGTCTGTACAAGTTATAAAATGTTCCCAGACACGACTACGTGCTAATACAGGATGTCTACATACGTAATCGACGAATTCTTGAAGTTGTGTACGTCGATGTTCAATAAACTGTTCCTCGTATCTCCCAGATATTTGTTTATCCGGTAACGGTGGAATAGGAATAAAGCAATACTTTTCTTCTAAACGTTCGTGCAACCAATCGAAATGTTTGTATCTTCTTGAAACTTGAATGTTGTTGAACTATAATAGAAAATCAATATTAATTTTAACTTTCATCGTTACGAGCATAAAATAAATTGACAAAATAAATAATTTATAAATACCGTAGGCGTAAGTTGATAAACCGTGAAACTTTTAAGACCCTTTAATTTAGATTCTTTTTTGGGAGATGTAACTGCGCAATTATAAGATTCCCCTCTCGGTACCCATCTACAGCGTCCTCCGTCGATTTCTTCGATAAATATTTTTTCACTTTCAGGAACATTTGCTACCTTGATTCCTAACAAAAAGCTATCTTCGCCGGACTTTATTAATGTAGAAAATTTATTGTTTTTCTTTGGTATATTAGGTATAGGCCTTTCAGGTATCACGGAATGAATGATTTGTGTAGAAACTGTGTCTCCATAATCAGTGCTATGTTGTTGAGACAATTGGATCATATGTTGTTGTTGTTGTTGTTGTTGTTGCTGCTGCTGCTGAGGAACGTACGCCTGTGTTTGACCAACCTCAGAATCATCATCCCAGTCGTCGTCCCAATAATCTCCAGAACTTTGTTGGGACGCTGTCATAGCATCTAGCGTATATGAAAATATGAATACATAGTTATTTGAATTATCGCATTTGTTTAAAATCATAGGTATTTTTTTTCTATAACAAAGCGATAAACATACTCGAAGCAGATGTTGCGGATTCATAAATCTGAACGTATGCAGCTGGAAACAACCCAGATTTTCCACTCTGATTAAAACCCTCACACCATCCATCACCAACATTATCTCTCATGACAGTTAACACTTCTCCTGCTATAATAGACAATTCTGCTGTTCCTGGCTCTCCTGTGAAGTCATATAGCGCTATTACCTAAAAAAAAAAGGATATTTTAAGAAGTGTATTTAAAGTATTACAGAATGATCTGTAACTGCTACATAAAAGAATGAGTCATAATGTAAAGAGTTAATGATAGTTAGCAATGATACATCGATAGCTTTTATTTTTTCAATCGTACGCATATTTACCTGGTGACCCTCCATTGTTAATTCGAACGCTAATAGTAATTTGAAATTCTGACTATCGGCGTAGCTAATTTTCGTATCTATTTCAACTTGTTTGATCGCACCCGGTCACATACTTATACCGATTCGCTTTACCGAATGACTGACATTTACGTATTTGCTCTTTAACATGTGTGCGATTCTCTGCCACATAAATGTAAAATTCAAACTATAATAATAATGGCTGCGACGGAATATACGTTTTCGTAATTTCAAAAAAAGTATTTACATTTTCGATACGATAGACATATTAATGTTGAAACAGAAAGAAAAACCTTAATAATTGTAATAGTAGATAAAAAAAAAATATTTTACGTAGAGAATTTTAAATTATTTTATTAATTTGAGGTTAGATAGAAAGGCAGGGCATGCTAAGTTACCAATCCGGCACTGAACTCTGAATTTCTGACCATCTCGCATATTACGCATATGATTCTTGTAGTTTTCGCTATCTAGAAACCTGTAGTAGGAGATCGGAAAATTTATTAACAACTTTCGAGAATTAAACTAATTTTATTCTGTAAATTTATTAAAGGAACGTCGAAAGAATAAATATATGATTCGTGTGGCTTCTCGTTTGGCGCCATCTCATGCCGGAGAAGCAATCATGGTAATCACATTTTCAAGACGAGGATGCTCGAAGGCTGAAAAAAGAGCCTCTCTCTCGTCGCCGTGAGTGCGAGAGAGAGGCTCTTATGCGAAGCCGAAAATTCGGTCCGTCAAAGTCGGCTTCCCTCGGTGTCAGCCAATGGCAGAGCGAGTTGCGGCGTTCCTCCCGGCGGAGAGATGTCGCTTTACATTTCTCACGGAACATCGATTATGATTTTTATAATTTTCAGTATCAAGACAGTTAGGGTAGGAAATTGGTAAATATAATGACAAATTTGGACAATTACAGCAATTTTATTCGGCCAGTTCGTTAGAGGAATAGCGAAAAAAGAAATATATGGTTCATGTGATCTTTCGTTTGAGGCGCCATCTCGATCGAGGAAACCGACAAGAATGATAATTATCAATGCGATGTCATTTTATATATAATTTTTGCTTCTGAATGCTTCGATTCTGAAATATGGTTGCTTCTTCGCGTATTGATACACATAATTGTTCGAATTTATATTCCTGTAAAGTTTAGGAATATCCCGGGAGTTGATGGTGGGGGACCCTTCCCCTCGCTAGTGTTTTAATTAGTTAGTGTCCCCTCGTCAGTGTACACATAACAAAATATAAATACAGTAAAATATAGGAAATGTTGACATTGCAGATCAGATCAGGTTAGATCAATTAGTAAATTGACCTAGCTGATGATATCAGTGATGTATGAAATTAGTACCATTAGTTCGAAGACGCCACCGCTAGATGACAATACTATTTCGGTTCCCGCGCGAGGAGTATGTTTTTATAATTTTGAAAATTAACGCTTTTTGAAGTCACTAATGACATTATTCTAATAGAATTTTGAACGTAGAACACGAGGCACTACATGCTTTATTTTCCGGAAAAAAAGATCATGATTTTCTGTTTCGTTACTTCCGTTGCGCATCGCTACATGGCGCCACTTGTAGCGTTTTCGGCGCGCCACACGTATAATCGGAAAAATAATTAAAAACAAAGCTTTCAATTGATTATTTTATCACAATATAATGTTCTGTATTGCTTCTATTCCAACGAGGGGACTATAGAACTTTATTTAATTATGTAAATTGGTATTGTATCAGAATCTATAGCCAGAGGGCAAAGCGATATATTTTCAAAGATGGCGATTTGGAAAAATCACACAGCCCTGTTATGCCGAAACACTGTATATGCTGATAAAATACATACGTTTATTTGTTTGAACACCATTAGCATTTGGCGGGCAAATATACCATTTGTTTGTATTTCATTTAAATCTTTATATTCTCCGAGAAAAAAAGATATAATAATTTCAAATGCAGTAAACTGATTAGGATGTAAGATCATGATACAAAAGATATATACCAAATGCTTTTATTAATAATAGCCAAACACCTTTTAAATGTATAAATTATTTTATAATCTTTCAAGAGTTTAAGAGTAATTAAAACAAAATGAAACTTCATTGCACTGTAGAAATTAATAACAGGGTATCTTCCATAAATGTAATAAGAAGAAAAGCTCAACGTTCCGTTTTAGTAATTGGAAGGCATACAATAAAAAGTACAGAGTTACATATTCTTTGGCAAACATTACAAAATAAACAGGGTACTAAATATAAGGTAAAACATTCAAATACTTGTAATTTGATTTCTTTTACTGTATTATACATTATTATTTTTTCTGTTTCAGATTGATGGTAACATAGATAAAATATTTACAAAATTTATTAACGAAGGAAAAGCTACAATCCGTATGATAGAACCTCCTCATGATTTAATCATTCAATCCGATGTAATTCAATTGAAGAGTTTCTTTCACATTTTAAAGCTGGCAATATCTAAGAAAGTAGATCCATCGGTTCTGAATATTTCAAATTTAAATCCAAAGAATGTAAGTTCCATCCCAAAACAGAAAGTAGTAGTTAATAAAGCTTCAGAATATCCAACTCTGGAAGGCTTTCCAAGAACGACTAAAGAATTATACTTGGCAGGATTGAACAGAAAATCGTTTGACAGACAAATTTTAAAACTTCAAAGCTTAAGAGTTTTGAACTTGTCTAATAATCAGATTTCATCTATACCAACGGAATTAGGTACTTTACAGCACTTACAGGAGGTTATTCTGTCACAAAATCGTCTTGACAAAGCTTTGAAATGGACATGGTTAGAACAGGCTGCTATTAAATCTAATTTAAAGCTGTTAGATATAAGCGATAATTCGGTAGGTTTATTCTATATTTCACAAAAGAAACACGTTTAATGCATTATTTTCTTTATACGGTAAATTATTTTTTCTTATATAGTTAATAAAATTACCAGAACAAATTGGAAAACTTCATGGTCTGGTTAATCTTAAGGCCAGCAAAAATATGATGTTATACTTGCCACAAAGTCTTGGAAAGTTATCTAATTTAAAATATTTAGACATATCAAAGAATAAGTTGTATTATTTGCCTGGAAGCATGAAAAATTTAAGGCTCATTTTATTAGATGTATCAGAAAATACGTTCCAAAGAACAGATTTATATTTCACATGTACAGCGACTGTACCAAGTCTACTCGAACTTGGAGCCAGAGAATTTCTTAAAATAAGGTTTGTACTGTTTATAATTTACATAGTTATGAGTTTTTAAACATTCGAATTGTTAAATGTAATGGGAAATTTTTGCACTTTCACAGATGTCCATACGATGCAAGTATAATTCCGTTCACGTTAGTAAAGTATTTGAACGAAGCAAAGTATTGCGTTTGCGGTAACGCTTGTTTCCAATATTATATAAGAAAATTTGTAGAGTATAATTTAAGCACCATAGCTAACAGTGTAAAATCGTCAGAAAACAGTACAGTACAGTTTGATTGTTATTTTTGTATGGCAAAATGTGAAGGTTGCTATGCAAAAGTATAATACTGAGGATTTTTTTCAAAGGATTTAATTCTATTTTGTATAAAAACATTTTATAAATACGCATGTGTGTAATTTATTTTCAAATAAAATCGGAGAAAAAATTTGCATGTAAATTATTACAAATAAAAAGGAGAAATGGGGAAAATATACAGGTTTTATTAGATTACGTTTCTGAATATACTAATTATTATTGAATTGTTTGTAAGGCAGTTTTGTATATCTTAAATTTAATTTACATTTAAGGTCGAAAAATTCTTTCACATGTTTTTTATATAACAAATTATACGCACGTATTCCGTAAACTTCTTTTAAATTAAAATATGAGTTGTTATTACATAGTAACAAGGGAATAGCCCGAAAGTTTGAAATACAAAAAATTGTGAAACTACAAATATGCAGGGGATGTCCTGACTAATACATAATATTAGAGTGAAAATTAGCAGCAAAAAGATTGCATTGTATCAAAAAGACATCCTCTGTAGATTCCTAAAATTTTATACTTTTTTAATTGTCGGATTTGGGATCATCTCTTAGTAATTAAATTTGTATTTAATAATTTTGTACAATACAGGGACAACCTATATAACAGCCTATATTTCTCACAGCACTACTGTATTTCATAGTAAAAATCTTTAAAAACTATTGTAATTATTAAATCTTATTTTTAACGTTCTTTTATATTTTTACTTAATTAAAGGGTACATACCAAAATATACAACTATTTGTAAAATTCGTTAACACTTATCAGTGCAAAATTATTGTTTTTAGAAGGTGTAACATATCTTTTAACTCTTTTGTTTTTTTTCAATTTAGTATTTTAAAAGGAACATAAAAAATGTTTATTTTATTTTAAAAAACTTACCAGCTGCTGTTATTTCAACTATAAAAATCAAAATAAGATCGCTACTTCATTTAATACAATATTCTTTGGCGTACTTTAAAGAAATTTATACACGTACACACATAATTGTAAATAAAACCAATAATCCTTAACTAATTTTTCAACGTTCCTATTTACTTTTGTAAAAAAAAACATAGATCCTAAAAGTGGAAAATATTATTGGGGAATGTTTGTGTTATTTCTTGTTTTTCGTATCTTTTTTAACAAAATCAAAATCAGAATCGTCCATGGTAAGAAAAAATTGCAGCGGTGTAACAACCGTTTTGGTACCTATATGTGGTACAGTGAAGTCAATATCTTTATATTTACTTGCATCTATGCCTCCGTGTGCTTGTAAAGGTTGTATAAAAACATCTGGATCTTCTTGGTATGGAATTAATTTCATACAATTGCCGTCGTTTAAATTACCCGATGGAAAAACATTTGTGTTCTATTGTATGTGATATAAATATTTTTCAAGTTACTTGGCTAGTATCATGGTTTTGTAACATTCGTAGGATATAAAATATTAATACAAACCTGTACATCTACGTTACTTTCATATCTTACATCGGTAGAATTAACTGGTATTTCTAAGTCTGCTGTTGTAATCATACGATTTTTCAGGAGTCCTCTAATTGCTGCATTTTTATTAAGTTTATATTTCCTTAATACAGCCTCCACGTCTTTAGCACTATTTTTTTCAGCAGTCTTAATCTCTGATAGAGGCGAGTCAACATTGGTTTCTACAGCTGAATTTTTATCGCCGTAACAGTTGTTAACTAAAGATGAACTTTTGTTTAAATTAGTATCACGAGAGTATAAACTAGCTTCTGTTTGCCTGATTCTCCATTGTTCTTCAAGGTTTTCATTTGAATAATCTATACCGCCAGTTGCCTGTAAAATTGAAATTATTTTTTTAGACGTTCCATGTGCTTTAATGTTCTAGATCTATAAAGTATTATTTACTTCTTTAATGGAGGATGCAATTTCACTTTGAGGCAGACACAATTGTTCCTGAGATATGTCGTTAAAATTTTGATCATGAAAATCATCATCATCCTCACTATCATACAGCTACAAAATATAATATTCATTATTCAATGTTTGATAATATACAGATTTTTTACAATTACAAAAATCTTATAACATTTTTGTAAAAAATGTTATAACATAGTTATTGCAATGTAATGTATGTTTAAGAAATTGTTAAACATGATAAATGAATATATGTATAATTACTAACATCTGCATTTTTTGGACGTTTGTATCTCCTCGATTTTCGATTTCTTTTACTTGAATTATTATCTGCTTGAAGTATGAACTGAGTACAAAATGCATTTTCATCACTGCAAGGTATTTGTGTCATCTTTCGTATGTCGGTGTATAAACTCATTGTAAATACATCTAAAAATAACAAAAATATAAATGTAAATCATACATATATATATATATATCAATTATGACCTTCATAAATTAAACAATTGTCTACAAAAATGTTAATTAACATAACATATGTATACTATAATTGAATATACATTAAAAGTTTGTAGCTTGTATATATTTTCAACATATGTTATACAAATTACATTAGGCCTTTGTCGAACATTAATAATTATAGTAGTATGGTTAAAGGTAAAACGAAATAAATAAAAACTATTAGTATATTCACAAATAAAAATAAGTTATTACAAATGCTCTGCAATATAATAAAAACAATGTTGCAAGTCAACTTACTAATTATACATGTACATAAGATATTGTGTAACAAAAAAGAGACCAGTATTCACCCGTGCAAATGAAAAACGCATTTAAAGTTTGTTAGTAGAAACAAAAAACTGATTTTCTGTGCTTTATCTTATTGCTCTTTGAACGGTTAACCTCACTCCAACGTATAATATTGAAATAAAGCGTACATTTAAATATTTATACATATATATATATACATATAATTCGTCATATCTTCGACATTACGTTTAGCAAGTAAACATTGATTTGACTGGCAGAGAAGTTATAAAATGAACCAATAAAATTGTAGCATAAAAACTTTTAATATTTCAAATTTAAAAACAAAACGAAGTAACCTAATTTTCTTACATTATACTTTTATACATTTCTTTTCAATAAAAGCATGCATTGCATTCTCCGTTTGAGAATAATCTCTTACTTTAAACTTGTTGTACTAATATTGATTAATCTTTATTCATAAATTTGATTATGAATGCGCGTAAACCGATATGACGAAGTATGTTTTAGCAAAATGCCGTTGTAATAATTGGTATAATTTTGTTCTTCTTTTCGAACGAATGTCATCAAAAATTGTTTAAACAATACATTTATTAATGGATCGATTAAAGCACTCTTGTATATCGTATAATGATACATTTTAATATTTTAATTTGTTATTTACTCGAAAGTATTGCGATTGAGCGTTACCATTTTAAAATGGAAGTGCATCGAGCAATTACATATATGTTAAGATGAAGAGGAAAATTTTTTTGTAGTTTCGTAATACTAGTCATTAGCAAATTCGTGAATTTCACAAATTATATGCCCCTTCTACTAAGCTCTAAGTTTGCAGGTTGAATCATACAATGACGCTGTTTGAAGCAATGTTTGTCAGTGAACTGTCAACAGGATTTATATCTGTAGTGGCTTTGCTTATATAAATGATCTTCTTCACCTGTTGCAATTAGTGTACCGACATCTTGCAAATGTGCGATCGATTTGTAATACTTTCCAAGTGATCATTTTCTAAAGTGTTCGTTACCTGAAGGATATATTTCTACACGTGCAAAATGCAGGTTAGAATTGAATAATAAAAACAATCAAACCTGGATTATAAGTTCATTTCGTTATAGCTTAATAACGGTACATATACTAATAAATTGTTTCGTTTGTTGTGCTACTTTGAAAAATTTCTACCGTTTGCAAAATTATAACATTTACAATATTTTTTGAAGCGAATAAGAAGATATTTAAACTATTATCGTTTTCCCTACAATTGTAGTGTTAAAATTTGAAAATAAAGTTTGTTGCTAATATACAGCATGCATAGTCCTTCAATATTGTTGCGTTTCAAGATGTTTGAATATAGTACTTTGTTTTATATAATATAAGCATGTAAATTTAATTTTTTATAACGTACGTGTTTCAAGTAACAATTTTCAGTAGCATCGAAATAAATTTTCGTAATTTTGTTTAAATAAAATTGGTTATACGAAATACCTGTTGGCATTTCGTGCGTGCTGTATAATTTGCACATCCTATGCGAACAGTTGTACGAGTAGCAGCGGTGGCGGTAGATTCAAATTGTGCATCGTAATGCATGATAAAAATTCATTTTATTCAAGATTAATCTAATTACGTTCGTTACGCTTTATATTATTTAGGAATAAGATAAATAGATTCGTGTTTAATATGTCAAACATAAATGTTAAGTTGCAGTTAATTATTCATACAAAAAAAGAAATCAAACAATTTCTGATCAATTTTGTAATTCGTGCTCCCCTTTTTTTTCGATATACAGAATGATTAAAAATCGAACGTTCGATTTTTAGGGCGCACTATTTAAATTTTAATTTGGCGCTGTTTGTACACTTGCTATATTGTATACAATAAGTTTGAAAATGACGAAAATATAATAATAAATAATCTCACGCTTATTATTATTAGAACAAAAGAGGAAAATAAATGCATATAAATTCTTGCAAGATAAAAAAAATTATTGATTTATATTAAATCCATTTTTCGCGTCGATTGCGCCTCCCAAAATACCGATCAACCCCCAGCGTTCGTAAAATCTTAAATAAAATTATAGACAAAAATTACCCGAAAATTAATCAATATTAAATATTAAACATACCAACTAAAAAATCCCAAAATAACAACCCTTACTTCTGCATCAGTGGAACAATTCTTATCTTTTGCAACCGTATTACGTGGTTGCAGGTAAATAGAAATCCTCACTGACCTTGATTTTGACAAGATAATCTTGTTCAAACGAAGTGTCTTTTAACTGTATTGTCTCGACGATTATTTCTTTTAGAAATTTTTCAATTTCGAAACAATGGAATTGTTACATGGAGTTGTTATCGTTTTAAAGAAATCGATACTTTTCAATGGTATTGGTAGACTATTGTTAAAATTTGTCCAAAGTATGGAACACCCTGGCGTCGAAGCGTTCAGAATTTTTTCGGGTAAAAAGCGTAAAAAGATCGTTTACTTAGAGACCTCTTACCGTTGATCTCCATGGTGGTGGTATCGAAACATTTGTACGTAAACCACACACCACACGTGTCGAATCCTTTCATTGGCGTGTGTGTGTGGAGGGGGCAAAGAGGGTGGGTGGAACATTTAATTCGAGCTTACGAGGGAAGTCGTTGATTGAAGACGAGGTACTCGTCAGTTCTGTTCCGACGCTCTTTACAGTTACATTGTTTTTTTTTTTTTTATTATTTTCTTCTTTTGTTTACAAACGTGTCATTGTTGTTGGCGGTATAAAATTTTCTTTAGTCGAACGAACGTGAACAATTTAAGAAATAAACTTTTCGAGACGCGTGTGTTCGTTCAAAGGAACGGTCTTTTTTGTCGTCGAAAGTTCGGTTGTTCCTTCAATTGAAGGATGACGAGTTGGTCTCGTCCGGTTGTTCCTCGAGTTGCAAGGTCAATCTTTGCAGCTTTAATTCATGATATCGCGATTTGAATAAAATGTTCTTTGTGCTGGTTCGTCGTTTGAACATCGATCAACACCAATTTTTATTAATTATCGCATCGGAACGTTTGTCGTGTAAGTTTTCAAAGGAACGTTACTTTGCAAGAAAGGGGAATTTCTTGCGAAAATGGTTCGAGAAACGTCATTGATGTATCATATCTGACCGAAACTTATTTCCCAGTTTTATCGATGTTCGTCATTTGTTTGTTTGTTACAACGAATGCGTATACCTATACCGATAAGAATATTGATAAGGATTCGTTATCACGGCATTTATCTATTTCTTTCGATCGATAACATTGTTGTTAAATTTTCATTTCTTCCTGTTACTATTTTTATCATATTTTATGGTATTTTCATCGAAAAATCAATTGACCTTACAAAGTTAATATATTTTGTGGATAAAGAAAATATACATAGATTTATAAAGGATATTGTTCTTAAAATATCGGCGGGAAATAGAATTCAATTTTTATAATGATTGCACGCTGAAAGAATTTCAGTCAGTAATAAATTTCTTTGTAAAATAAAATATAAGAAACTTACTTTTATAATACTTTTCTTTTATAATAAACAGCTCGTATGTTTCGTAGAAGTTTCAGTCATGATTTAATTAATCAAATAAAAATCTGTTCTTGAAGGTTCAGTTTGTGATAAGTTGAATATTTAGATGGAACATCGAGAAAATCGATCAGAAGGAGCAGGGTGTTACGAACCGCTGCATCGTAAACTAGTACGGGGCTTCACCTTTCCCCCTAATTAATTTCATAGTAATAACAGAGTTAAAAAATGCTTATCTTCCCCTCTGAAAATGCGGATGTGCTACCATGTTCTTCAATCAAGTGCCATTAATCGAGGTTTTCGAAGCCTCGACCTAATTAATACTATACTGTTATCAATTTACAACTACCTCACGAAAGATTTGCACAATTTACAAATCAAAGATGTCTTTGAAATTTTAGATTCTTGATACTGCAAATTTTCGAAATAATTTTCACTAAAACCATTGGATGGGGTCGTTTGTTTCGATCACTTTTCCTAATGGTTTAGTTTAAAGATTTTTTAAATATGTTTTTAATTACGGTATCGTCGGGATCCTTAAAGTGTAATTAAACGCATACTGTCACGATGAAATCATCGTTGAGTACCTTTTACAAACGCACGGTTTCTCTTTGTCTCTTTATCCCTTTTTTCCATTTTTCTTTGAAACAGAAGGATTCATATGGTACGAGGCTTGTTGGCCTCCTTAAATGGTATTGAAAATTGAAATGATCTTTAGTAATCTATTTTCCAAGAAAATAATTACTGTTCGAGCGTAACGATAGATAGATGTTGAAAGTGTTCGATTTGGAATTTTTATCGTATTTGTTCTTCGAGTATTAGGTATTCGTTCTTGCATATGTTTGAAACGATTGGTAATTATTTTGATATTTAATCAATTTTTTTATTCCGAAGAATTCAAATATTTCGTGATTTCTAGTTAAAATATTTCCAAGCTTTGCAATTTTTTAAAAATATAATATATTAAAAATCTAACATCATTTCCCTTCATTTCTAATAATATAGATTAATATCTAGTAGTATAACGCTTTTCCAATTTATTTTCCACCCCTTAATTATTTATTCGTTCTTCCTCATTATTTTCACTTTAAAAGTCTTTAAAAGACTACAATTTTTTTCACAATTAAAATTTCTTTAATTCGATTAAGTAAGACGAAACAACTTGTTTTTGTTTTCGTTAAAAATTCACAATTTTGGCCACAACCGATGGCAAGTATGTCAAGGGCAGGCAGACGATACTAACAGTAAGAGGTCACTTCCGGTTAGTTGCTCGATCACGTTCTATTATCTCCGTCAGTTCAATACCTTTCCTTTTATTAGTTACACATTTTTATTTTTTGTGTGTTCTTTTACACCCAAGTATCATTTGCATTTAAATTAATGACTATCCCAAAGATCGTTCCGATCGTTCTTGACCACGGGTAGTAGTTGTTAAATTTGCTTATGCAAATTGATGGTTGAATTGGATTATCAGCTAATTAAATGGATACCAATTGTATTCAAATTAAAGCCATTAATCACACGCTGCTGGTATCTTCAACTCGACAACTTTGTTTCAAATATTCAATGCCTTTGAAATTCTTTTCCCTCGTCTTATTAATTAATAGAGATCATTGTTTTGTAGGATAATTTGTATATACCTGCGCGTTCTCATCGGTGCACTTTCGGCGAATCCACCCCCCTCCGCCCCCCTCGCTCTTTATCACAGGTGAATTTGTATAATATACGCAAGCTCGATCAACAACAAATCAGCTGTTATTATAATAAGGGGACTGTTTGACACACTTTTAAGTTTCCCGCTTAAAACGTCTCCTCCCACCCCCTTTAAATAACCACAGTTAAATTTTTCAGTTATTATATTTGCAATAAAGATCATTCGAATTTGATCCAAATTATAATTCGCTTCGAATAAATTATTAATTTTTAATGTCTTGTTTTTTTCTTTTTTTCTTTTGAAATTGTTAACATTTACCTTGGCACTCGGAATTAGTTTGTTATACTGTATTATAATTTGTAGTGTTTTCGCGACAATGTACTGGGCCGGGTTTAACAGTGGAACAAAATACTACGTTTTTATGGAATTAAAGAACATTGTTTTTTTCCCCCATTTTAGAGATCAACGGAGCAACTGACCCATTATAGTACTGGAACGTTGGAAGAAATCCTGGATAATCCGGACGGAATAACAACGCGGACCGTCTCTGAAAAGATCATGAGTATCTGTAAAAATACTGTACACTGGATGCTCTTTTTGGACCTTATACTCGCTTTATCAGGTATGAATTTCTTCTCCGTATTTTATTTCTATTTTTTTTTTTTTTTGCTTGGAAAATGATCGAAACGATCTCCGTTTATTTAACTTTGAATTGATTTATATTTGTTTCATTAATTTCGAAGCACAGAAAGTTCGATACGATTTGACGACATAAAAGTATCTCAAAGTGACACTTATGGCATATCAATTTAAAGCTTAAAGTTCGATGAAAACAAAGACATAGGAACCCTGTTAATATTCTTAATACAAAATGACCGATTGCTATTTGTAATAAACTTATACACTGTTTGATCCATTGTTTGTTCCGACGAAGAATCAGCCATTTTGTATTAAGAATACTAATGATGCCTTTATACAGTCATTCTCACTGAACTTTAAGCTTTAAATTAATATGCCATAAGTGTTGTTCTGGGATGCTTTTATGTCATCAAATCTTGCCAGACTTTTCACGTTTCGAAGCTAGTCACTTTGTACGATACGATCAAATGGAATCATTTTTAATCAACCGAATTATCATTGCCAGCTATCAAGAAGTTAATGACCGTCAATTTTGATCATTTTCATATTGATTCATTCAATTTGCACATCTGTGCAAGGAAATGACGACCCGCTAATTGAGGCGACGTTATTACATTAGGGGATAACAATGCGGAAGCGTGCATATTACTGCATATCGTTCATTCTTCCTGAGCGATGCTTATGAACTTAAAAAGAAATTTCAATTTTTAATCAATTATAAATCACTTAAAAAACGTCATCTATGAATTCTGTATGAAAACTGAATGGTTCATAGGATAATTTTCTTGAGAAATTAACACTAAACGTACCGGCACTTTACATATACCTATTCTTACCATAACGGGTCATTTGACCCTTTATGAAATGAACGTCGATTTTTAAAAAGAAATCTTTCTGATTTTTATTTTCATAAATAAAATAATCAATTAATTACACTTTTTACATACGACTGCTTTCTCCTTCATACATTTGAACTTTTGAACGGAGTCATTTGAACCCGATTGGTACGTTCAGTGTTAAAATGGGACTGATGTAAATCGTTAAATTAATTAATCCCGAAGAACGTATCTCGATAATCGATGATATACAAATTGTTTGCACCAGCATGATGCATGATTCTGTTCGAATAAAATGCACACCAGAAACGAAACCATGCGTGCAACGAGAGCTGACTGGAAAACCGCGAACTGTGAGTAATACAATACCGCATGAGACGACTGTGTCTGCTTAGAATTTTTCCGGTCGTAGCGCATTAAATAACTTGGTGCACACGGGTGCGGTGGAACGTCAATGAACTGTGCCAGAATACAACTGCATACGAAAAAAAAAAAAAGAAAAAAAAAAGTAAATGCAAGATATAAGGTGACAGTACGAATGACTGACCACGTTCCATTACACAAGCTGTTAATGAGAAGTTTGCATAAATATCAATTTATTGTTAAGTTATCCACCCTTCGATCGATTTTTCGAAATATTCCATACGTAAGAAAGTATTAGGGTATAAAATTAAATGAGTGATAATTCGCGAGATGTTTTAAATTTTTTTTACGATCACTGTTTGTGAAATACTCTAATGAATTGATACGTGTAAAGGGAATACGTGATTTCAGTTAGAAATACAAAGATAAGACTTGTATCCGCAATAATGGATCTCTTTCGTTTGAAAAATCAATAGTTTAAAAGAGATAGCTATATAAAAAAATTAAAATAATATATCCTAAATGAAAGAGCAGTAAACCGGATAAAATAGAATAAATGATATAACTTACATAAATAATAGCGTAGCTTTCTCAAAATTAGTCTTATGGATTCCGAAAACTTCCTCTCGTTCTGTCTGAAGCATAAATCACAAACGTACGATTGTAAAGCTATTTGTTATTTAATAATTTTGATCAACAAAGTGAAATAAACACTGAACGCACAGAATATCCTTTTTTTTACATAATAAAAACTGAACTCATTCGTTCAACTTATTTAAATTATAAGAAACTTTTACTCGATGGATCCACGAATTGTGGAGCACGTATTCTGACGATAATACGTCGAAGAGTGTCTTAGGTTCTTAGCTCGCGTCATCGAAACAGAAACCAGCGTTCCTCCACTTTAAAAAATGTTTACACTATTGCATTGTTACGTGTCGACGAATTGGACTGCGAGTTTTAACACGAGGCCAACCCTGATTCGTTAACTCTACCATGACTTGTGACCGTGGATTGGTTTCTTTCGCCACGCGATTCTGTCTTAAAACTATCTGATCTTGTACCGGACGATTAGGATGATCAAATACTGCATACTGCAAATTTACGTCTACGTTAAATATTAAACATTTCGACGGTGGTTCAGTCAAATCGAAAAACAGAGATTTGAAGTTTTTCGTTATTACTCACGGTGTTGTAATTCAATGAAAAACTTATATTATCTTTATATATATAATATAATTAGTTGGATGCAATACAAAATAACCCTTTGCACTGGAGTGGTGCCTCTGGAGGGACATATTTAATTTACCAGGATATTTTGAAATGCGAAATTTAAGTTTTATTTATAGTACAATATACAAGATTAATTGACAGGAATAAAAATAAATAGATTCATAAGCATTTGTAACACTTTACTTCCAAAATAGTGAATTTAGATTTCGGAGGCTTTGGTGGAAAAATAAATTAGATTCGAAGGTATCCAAAAATCCTCCGAGTACAAAGGGTTAAATATTCGAGAGGGTACACGTGCTCTTCGTCATCTGAAAATTCAACAATCCTAATATTTAACTAGAATTTAGTTGTCGCATAGAAGTATACATAAACACAAGTTTCATAAATATAAGATAACGCTAGAGGAGTCACGTGGTTTACTAGGGTAGTTTCCGGTTGCGGGCAAAGGGCTCTATTTGGACGGTACACCGATGGGACGTTTAGAATTATATACGCGTTTCGAATTTGCAAAGTTCACGAAACATAAATTACTATTATTTAAATGTTTAATTTATTCAAATTTGCTTAAGCGCTTTTTTTGTAATTCATCCAATACAAAGTCCACCGTTTTATCAAAAGAAATATGGTAATTTTACTGTTTTCTAAATTCAAGAGCTGCATTCGCATTTATCCGTATTAATACGCTTTACTCAGCGAATTCCGGTCTGCTTTTCTTAATATTATGAAATTTGAACATACCCGCGAAATATTTGGCTCCATACCCGAGGATTTCAATAAAATTCACAATAATCGAAAGTTGAAATATACATTTTTATTGTCTACACTTGCGAAGTGTAATTCTGAGTATTTTATTTTTTAAAAAACGGAAAATAAAGGTAACTTTTGATAGCAATACGAAGAATATAAAACTTGACTTACAAGTTTATTTAAGACAAATTAGGAATTTCTAATTTTAAATTTAGTAACAGTTAATTTATTCAAATGATATACGGGTTTGTATAGTTTGTGTGTCTGAGTGTCATCTTGTATCAACAAATCCAATGCGGTAAAGTGCTGGATCATTATTGAAAGATTGCTTACATTATTAAAAAAAAAAAATGCGCGATTACGCGAAAAACGCAGTGCGCACGCGCACAAACCGAATATTTAACTAGTGTCTGACAGAATAGGTGGGCAGTACGCTGTGTGACACTTTATTTAAAGGAACTTCTCCTATTTTTCTTATCTTCTCTATCCTTCCCTCTCTCTTCACCCTTCCCTTCTTCATATTCCTCCCTCCTTGTCTATCATTTCTGTCACCCTTTCACTCGTTTACGCACCGCACACGTGCCCAATTTCCATCGAGCATGGACAAGAACACGAGAAGCGAGAAAGTAGCGCCGCCACGACGGAGATCATTCAAACTGATCACTAAACGTAACGTGTACAGCATATGTGAGTATACAGGGTGACACGAACGAACGATAAATGATTCTACGTGGAGGGATCAATTGAAAATGTGAAGTCAAGTTTTCTCGTACGGTGCTCCGTTTGGAAGATAATCGAGTTTGTAATATCCGTCGAAAACGCGGAAATTTCGCTAACTTTCGACGACCTACTTCGATGTACGTACGTGTTATTAATTAATTCCCAGTTTATCAAAGATCGATAAATGTCACATTCAAATGACTGAAACGTGTTGCAAGATATTATTTATTATTCATAACGCTAATGAAATTAAATTTCTTGAATCGATAATAAACCAAATGCCACGCGCAATCTTACAACATTTCTAAATTCGATTATCTCCGAAACAAGGCGACGTATGAAAAAATGTTTATTCTACGTTTTCGATGTATTTTTGTACATAGAATTCTGTATTGGACTGTTGCAGCGTCCCAAGACACCCTGTACGTATCTGTAAACGGAACACGTGCGCATTTTCATGAGTAACCGCGCGAAAAACAATCTATGTACCTATGCATGATGCTATCACGTGTCCCACAATGATTCAGCCTTCCCGTTTATCAGAAACACACACATTTCGTTGATGAATCAAGTTTGTGTGTATAAGTGATCGTGAATAATAGAAACTGGGAAAATACAATCGAAGGGATTGCATGGAATTCCCATTTTGTTCAAAGACATTTGTTATCGGCGTTACTAATGTTAGTTATAATTTTACATTTCATAAGCTTCTAAAACAGATAGAATTGGAATGTGTATAAAAAGCGGCGTACACGGGCCGGAATGATTTTATTTCATTATATGGAAACATCTGTGATGGAGGGAATTTTAAATTTCGCGCCGGTCGAAGGGAATCCCGCGCTTTCTTTAAAGAAGAGCGCAACTGAACTGTTTTTAAAGAAAATTGTTATTTATTCGTATAGTCACAGATATTAATAGTTGATAATAATTGCATAACTGTTTCAGTTTAAGAAACAATTAACGTTTTCAGTTCGCCGCATTTACAGTGTTAATTATCACACTATCTGTCGCTTATCTTTCATACGAGATATGTAAGTGTTTGTTTAGATACTTACGCAGTATAATACATGTTATCTATTATATCGCTGTGGGACATCGGTAAAACTTAGATATCGATCAAAAGTAATGATTTTTTAACGAAATGTCGCGAACGTTATTTTATAATTCGAATGCACAGGGTTTTGCTTTTTATTATTGCAAATAAGTAATATATTAATATTGATATTAAAAATATTTACTGATAATAAGTAATACTAGTTTTTTTCTTTTTTTTCTTTTAATTATCGCATCTTTCATTTTGTCCTGTTACATGTACATCGATGTTAACAAATGTTCAAGGATATTATTTTATGTTTCAGTAATCATACTTTTAGCAGTATTGGAATTCGCCAATATTCCGCAACAGGGTATCGGGTTCTATTGCAATGATCCAAAAATTTCATTCAAGTTTATGGGAGATACAGTTTCCATGACGGTGTTGTTGGTTGGATGCCTTCTATTACCAGTTATAGTGGTGTGTATGAAATAGAATATCTTATTTTTTTATTACAAATATTCACCTGCCTTCAAAATTATTAAGAAAAGAAAGTAAACGAATCGTCTCAGCTACTCCCCATTTCCAACTCCTACCTTAGTGGGTGTCTTATGGTGTTCCAGATATGGATAGCGGAATACATGTGCCATCCAGCGAACAGCTACGGCAAGGATCTAGGTTGTGCTGGTTCCAGGACGAAACAAGTATGGTTGTGGTACGGTCACTATACGATCGGAATAGTTGCCTTGATATTCATATGCAATGTCATGAAAACCTTCGTCGGTGAACCGAGGCCCCACTTTTTGGACACGTGCAAACCACGCGAAGCAGAGAATTGCACCGACGAGTTAGTATATTGTTTTAATTAGATTTTTGTTCTACCATAGCACTCAAGATGTTGAAATAGCAATTAAATTCGTGATCTTTGTACTTTTCCCTGCGGAACTGTTTATTACAATTCAACGAATAACATTTACCGCCTCCTCGATAGAATTCGAAGAAGATCGCAAAATTTATTTGCCAGAACCGGTATACTGATTTTAATTAACATTTATGTATTTTTTTATTTCAGGTATGTGGGATCATATACATGCACAAATACGATCGATTCAACCTGGTTCGTCTCCGATTCCAGCAAATCGTTTCCATCCGGTCACTCAGCTCTTTCCATGTTCACAACTATTTTTATCGTGGTAAGAATCAATGCGCAAGTAAATATGCATAAACACACTTCGCATATTTAAGAATAATTATAAAAAAAAAATCATCCTCCAAGGCGTTAATTTTCATTCATGAATCGTTGAAACTTTTCATCAAGCTGTTTAACGAATTCTTTTCCTTTACAAACGAACTATGAACCTTTACGCAAATTCATATATTTATACATTATTTCCTGCCTCTAGGCGATTAAAAGTATTATCTCGATTCGTCAGTTTTTAATAATTTCACAGGCTGTTGGCAATTTATTTCGTTTTTTTTTTTTCATACATACACACGGTGTACTTTATTTCTCGAACGATTTCACAAGTCATAAATGAATACGAATCGTGAAGATAATGTACACTTTAGTTTATTACAATTTATTATGGTGTGCTAGGTCTGGTTAACAGAGCAGATACATGTGGTGGGTCCGGTTCTTTTATTAGAACGTTCGACGGCATGCGGATAATTGTATTTGACAGCTTTTCACCTTTTTATCCGTTTCGTTAACGGAAACCCATCGGTGACGAGAGATTTATTTATTATATTATAACTTAATCCCTTTTCGTGAGATGGCGATTAAGTCGTAAACCCGGATAAGCTTAGTCAATAGCATCAATAGCACTTATTTGACAGAAGGGTCGTCCCTTTAACGGGACACTAGGGCTCCTTCTTTGAATAATCGCACTTAAGCTAGGTGTCCGCACGTTTCAACCATAGACACTTCTGTTTTCAATGACAAAAAATAGGAAAAGCTTCAGGAACTTGTTAGAATTAACTTGCAATCTGCGTTCACTATTTTAATCTTAGGTAACTGACATTGTTCGTTTCGACGAACAATCGTCCATTCTGTACGAAGAATATTAAGGAAGCGTTTAGACAATTATTTTCATCGAACTTTAAGCTTTAAATTGATGTATCATAAGCGGTATTTTGTAGCACTTTTATGTCATCAAATTGGATCAGAGTGTTCGTGTCTCGAAATTGGCCATCTGTTGCGGCAGGGTTTAATACCTGTACGCGTTGCAACAATTCTTTTTTCTTTTCTTTTTTTTTGTTTGCAAACGAGCAAAAGTAATACGAAAAATGTAGATGTACCGCGAAATTTCTATTTCTTTTGGTTCACAGGCAGGCAGCTTTCTTCTGTCACCACCTGTTGCGGGCCGACAGTAAATTCATAAAGCCATCGGATGCCACTATTCACGGTTTCCAAGCTTAGCATTTCGTTTATAACTCTCCATCGTAAAGCCACCTAACTAGACGTCAAATTTCCAGAATTTTCTTTTGCGTACTATACAAATTGAAAGCACTTTATGACCGATGGACACACCAGAAAAGGTTTCTGCGAACCTTTCGTACCTGACAGTCACCTCTGAAAGACTTCACTATTTATTATTTACCTGGTCCGGCACATTAATTGCTTGTCCTATTTATGATTAAAAAATTTGACAAGACATCGTGAATGATTCTCAAACTGCGGTTTAACTTTCATTGTTCTTCAATTTCATATTTCTACTGTCTCCAGCTTTCTACAAGCCAGACAAAAAATGAAGGATTTTATTATATTTTCTGTTACAGTGGTACTTACAGAATCGTTTGCCGAGCAGGACGTTTTTTTTGAAACCGTGGCTACAATGTATGACGTGCTTGTGGACTGTGATATGCTCGGTAACCAGGATCAGTGATAACAGACATCACTGGTGGGACGTGTTAGCCGGGGATATCTTGGGACTAGCTCTTAGTGTGCTAACGGTGACAGTGTTATGCCATAAATTTCGTTTCGATCGAAACGTCGCTCAGATCTACAACGACCCTTTGGAAAATGGTCAGATCGGTTTCAACAACAAAAGACAACAAAACGTGAAGCAATTGTTGCACGAAACTACCGTGGATCTTCAGGAGACTCGCGAGTTGAAGAACGTTAAACCGACGTCTTGGAAAGAATAAGTATTAACCCTTTGGTTATTAAGGGCAGTTATAAGCATACATTGTCAAATATTTATCTTGTACCAAAGATGACTGTAGTCATCCAGTACAGATTGAAGAAGATGAAACACTGCGGAATAACACGTATTGAGTGGAATACATTTGGATTAACCCTTCTTCAGATTATGGGGGTTGCAGTGGCTTTCCATGTTGATACAATTATTTGCAAATTTATGTAATCGTCCAGTTTTCAAGTATTGCAAAGCGAATTCGATTGCGTTTACTGTTTCCAAAAATAACGATTCTAGGTTAATCGTCTTTTGGAAACCTGAAGAAGGTTTGAAGTAAAATTGTATGCATTATTCGGATGTTCGGATATTTGAATAGTGGAATATTCTAATTATTCGAATTTTTACCCCTCTGGTACTTGTGTCCACATTACACGAACAATTTTTGATCAAATATTGTCATAGCAAAAGGATTAACAATTCTGAAAACACTGATAGGGGAGAAAGTGAATTTCAGTATATATATATATAATTTTTTTTTTTACGAAATCGCTATGAAAATTACCGGTGAGACTTAATATGTGATACGTCCCACACTAAGGAGTTACATTTTTCTTATACTCGGAAAAATTAATTTATTTTCATCGACGTTCGTAATCGCGTTTAAGAAAAAAAGTGAATCATTTTGATGACTAGTCCGAAACAAAAGGAAAGAGAGGATGAACAATAGAACAATAATTTTTTAAATAGCGTACAATTACCTACAGTGGTAAAAGGTATTTCCTTGTTTTGAAATGGTGAAAGCCGTTTAAAACAAGTAAAACGTGTTTCGTCAGTTTCTTTTTTTTTTTTTAGCGTCTTTGAAATATTGTTAAGAGAACGATAAATATTTTCAATAATTCCTGTTGGTCTTTACACAACCATTAGCGTAAATCTTGTGCGCTATTCACCAAAATAATTCATTCAAATTAAAGAAATTTTTAACTAAAATTGTAAAAGAAAAAAAAAATGATTTGTAGCCTATAGCATTCAAAATTTCGTAATATTTAGAAACAAAATTCATTTGCTGTTTATTTTGTTTTTGACCTTTACAAATTGGTATAATTCCTGCTACATTTAGATATTTTTAATTTCAATAATCTTTTTGTGTGATAACTTTTAGTAATTGTCAATAACAATGCAATAGTAAGAGTTTTCCGGAGTGCTTGTAATTTTTTTCTCAAACAGCTCACAAAATCCTATGAGATTAAATAATCAATTAAAAAACCAAGAAGTATGTAATCTATTTAAAGAAATATTCTATTATTTTTAAAACTTTATAAGACGTACTACATTATTTTTAAATGTTGTAACACAAAAGATTCATCTATTTTCCAATTTGAATCTGATTCGAACAATGTAAATAAAAGACAAAGTATTATTACAACTTTTATGCGTATATTTTTATAAGAAAATGTAGTTAATATTGAAAAAAAAAAAACAGGATCTTTTGGAAAATTCATAATAACAAGTAGACTTATGAGAAAGAATCTTTTCCAGCATTCCATTTTTGTAGCAACTACGATATCAATCATAACGACGGACCATAGAAAGAGTCACGAATTTAAATGAAATGTTTAACTATTCTTACTTCTCATTTTTAAAATTTGAAAACATTCCTTTAAATATTCTTTCGTCTAATAAATACGAATCTTGCGTTTAACAACCGAAACACCATGGTGTCCGTTTCCTAAGTTCATAATTGACCCAGTTTCGTTGTTCGATGGTTAATAAAATATTGTAATCTTTTCTTTTAGACCTCAGCTATTTTACAGAGATTAAAAAAGACACAATAAGCGTAAAAAGATAATTTGAGAATTTTTCATCGTCAAAAAAATGAAGGTGTGATCGTAGCTCGTTAAACGATTAACGATTATATTCGTTTAATTACAATTACATTCCAATTGTGATGCAAAAATTGTAAATATCGTAAGAGTTCCATTTAAACGGAACTGTCGATTGTAGAAAGTATTGTAATATAGTGGTATTTTAAGTATAATTTTTATGTGTACACGTACAAATGATATGTCTCGCACTTCCGAATCTATACAGATTCTTATTTAACATTATTTTGCGAATAAAACATTTCTATCGAACTATTTACCGATGTATTATTTTCTAAACATCAAATGAAACACCAATCGTCTTTGTTCCTAAAAAAACAAAGTTTTAATTGAAACTCGCAATTCAAATATTATAAATATCGTGTGATTTAATTTGGCAACGAAGATATTAGACGTTTTATTTTCTACTTCAAATATTATATAATTTGCAGAATTTCGATTTTCCGAACATTCATAAGACTACCTTGAAATCATCGTTACGTGAATCTAATATAAAAACATTATAACAAATTTTGATAACCCTTATCTCCTTAATGAAACAAATTAGTCCTATGAAGAATCATTCCCATCCAAAAATCACGTTCCGAAAACCATAGAAATCGATTTAGGCTAATTAAAATCCACGAGTCGCCTAATCAACGAACGACAGGTCATTCCGCCGATGACCTTCGAATCAGAAAAAGAAAAGAATAATTCGGTGACCCAGAAATTTCCCTTTCGCGGCTCGTTCTTTTTTTTCTTTTCCTTTTTTTCTCCCCCATTCCTCTCCCCGTTCGCGCGTAAATGGATGGGATTTAATTTAGCGGTCAGGTTGAAGCATTTTTCTTTCCTCCTTTTTTCGTCAAAACGTACAGCGAGCGTCGTGTACATTTTTTTCCCTCACCCTCTGCACGCTGTTCCTTTTTTTTTTTTATTTTACGAACGAAACAATTGGACCGTGGGGTGGAGAGAGCGCGGAAACGGGTGAGCGAGGAGACTTGGATAAAAGAGAGACCAAAGTGGCAGATTAACGTCAACCGACGTAGCCCCATTCATAACTGACCTCTGCCCCTACCCCCTCGACCCACCTGCCGGCAAGCCTCTACACACGGCGATTTATAGAATTGGAAAAGCGATATCGGAAAAATAGTAAACTTTATTGATGAATCCCTTCCCAACCTTTAAGCGCGATATCGCTGCGATCGAGTCGACCGCATTCCCCTGCTGTGCTACAGGTGGCATGTAAGCCAATCCGTGATACCCGACGCTCTTTTTACCGAAACATACACGCGTACACCGTCGTCCGTACGCCTTCTTTATGCTTTTTTTTTTTAAATAATACGGTAGGGCATTGATCAGGTCCTAGGGCCGTTAGCCACCTGTGTACCGAGGACGTATGGCCACCTCTAATAACGAAGACCGCGAGTAATTCCCCATCAGAGTTTGTTGTACTAAATGTCAGATAGCACTGCGATCTGACGAGTTTTCGAAACCATTTTGTTCATTTATCGATTCATTTTCTTAGCTTATCGTTGGTAAATCAATCAGTATCTTAACACTAGAACTACCAAAGGGGTCAAAATGAAAATTTATTAATACGCTTCTGTCGAAATATACGTTGGCTCTAATCAAGGTAAAGAATTATTCTATATGTTGGTTTAAGTTTCATCGTTTATTTATTTTGCTTTCTGTTTTAGATTCAATTTAAAAGTAAGGGTGCATTGAACGTCGGTAGTTCTAGTGTTAATATGATTTTCAGTAGGGAAATAATATTCGGCTGATAGTGGCTATTAATTAAGCGAAAATTATTATATGATTGTTGGACGAGTTTAACTTTTAAGTGGACGTCTACTCCGAAAGAACCAACCCTGCTCTTCGCAACTGTCCGCTAGCTAAGTTTCCTCGGAGTGTCCTTTGCATTTACAATACTTTGTTAGTATTTGTCAATATTGTTTGATAATAGACAACACTAACAAGCTTACGTTAAGAATGTCGACGAAACTTTTACATAGTCATTTTCTTGAAGCTTCACTTTGATGTGCCGTAAGTGTTGTTTCGCGATACTTTTATGTCATCAAATTGCATCAAACATTTGAAATCAATTGAATCTAATACAATGTTCGATGCATACTCGTGGGACATGAATTGGTTCGGTTCATTCTGTTCATACAAACACTTGTATCGATCTGCAGTGGGTCAGAAATTATTTTGAACGGATATTTGAGTCTGGAAAATGGAAGTCTGTATTCAAAGTTTATTCTTAATATCTCCAAGATCTTGAATTTTCATTCTTCCCTGAAAATAAGAGAAACCAAGATCCAACATACGATTTTTCCGACAGACGCGTCGGTCAGAGCTAAATATTTTTCACTTCAACGTTAAAACAAATCAAGGAAATTGAAATATTACATATAATTCGTACTTCGTAAATTGTAATCGGAATTAAATTTAAAATTCAATAGTGATCGAAGTTTGAACGACAAGAAGTGTAAGGTGCGTCACGAGCGTGACACGTTATTGTAGGCCAAAGGGTTAATTTTGTTTTTAGTTTATATTAGCTTTTACAATGTTAATGTTTATACAATCACCCTTTCTGTTTTAATTTCTACTGTCTAATAAATACCGTATCAATTCTATATAAATCATCAGAAGGGTTGTTTCTTTGAAAACTTTTAAACTCGTTCTAAGTAAAATACTCGGGGTATTTGGGTACTCGATTATAAAACAACCCTGAACGCTTCAATAATTAATCTTCGGACGGTGGATCGAATCGTTCCAGTCTTTGCATCTTTAAAATTTAAAAACACACTCTGGTTCTAAGGGTCAGGTATGTTACCATAGTGGCGCCAATCGAATGCAAAGGGTTGATATGTAATCACAGAAAACCGGACCCTATACATATACCACTATTTATAACAGGAACTAATATGTTGAAAATAACATCCCCTGAGGGTTAATGGGTTAACGACAAAGTTCGTATAACGGGGGTAAAAATGGCAATAGGAAAGGGACGGTTATTATCAATGACACTTCTATCCATAACAAAAATGATCCTGTATCGTAAGAATAATTAGAGAATTAATGAATTAATGACGACAATGGGAAGAGGGTGGGAACCCAATAGTGACCAGTGACCAGAAAGGATGCAGTATCGAAGATATCGGCGTATGGGACACTGTAGCTTTGCGGGGTTTAATATCGTGGCATTCCCTTTATACCGGGAACGAAGCACAACGCGAGATCCACTTTAATCCTAATATACCATAGGTACGGTGCGCCGATAAAATAATGACCGCGCCGACCGTACGTCCGTACAACCGTCATTGCTGTAAACCTAGCCGAAACGAAGGAAATCATTCGGCAGTCATCAACGAATTTCTGTCGGATTTTGTGCATACGGGAAATTTCGATCGGGCCGCGTTAGATGGCGGTACCGGTTCGCGTGGAACCGACGCTCCTCGGACAAAACATTTTCCGCTCACGATGTTTGTTCGAATCGTAGGAAAATTATTGTCCCCGATGTTCCCGGTACAGTGTCTTTTCAGCTGACAAACAATGCCGAGAAAATATAAATTTATCTCTGAAAAGATGCATTTTTATAGGAACTTGATGTTGTTGATGAAACAATTCGGAATAATTTCGATGAAATAATTGTGGAAAATATTTGATGGAGTCTAATGGGTCAGTTGTTTCGCGGGCTCGGGTATAGGCTAGGGAGAACGTACGCCAAGACCAGAAGGACGTCCTGTGACGCATTCAATTGAAAATCTCAAGGCACCCTCGTGCACCGTTCGAAGATAATATATAGGGTTACATTACCTGCAAAATCGATCGGTTATTTCGCCTCGACGGGAAATTTTTTAACGAAATACCGTTAAAAAAAAAGAACGCATTGGAAACCGGACTGTGCCCGTGTCAACCCTTTCGATGCGATCGGAAACGCGTGTTTGCAGATTGCAGACCCGACATGCATCCTTTTATTAATCCTTCGACTGCGAAGCGCGTATATATCCGGCTAAAAAATTCTAAGATTTCAAGATACTTTAATTTTAACACGGAATTTTCTGCGGATGTTGGTCAAAGCATATCGCAGCCAAACGGTTAATAATACGACGATTATTATTATAGAATTCTTAGAACGCCTCTGTGTACCCGTTGCAACGAAAGGGTTAATATGGTTCTTCAAAATTTAATTCTAAATTAACATAGAACCTCTTTTTGGAAATATAGTAAATTTCAATTACAGGGGGTTAATAAATTAATTCGAAAATTGTTTCCTCGTGTTTCGCGAACCTACCCCCTTGTTCTATACTCCTTTCTTTTAATTTGTAACATCTATGAACCGAAACGAGAGTAAATTATAGGCGGGAGCATTTAAGGGGGATGGTGGAACGTCGGTCTGGCGTTCACCCCCGTCGAAGGAAGGGTAAGCTGGCAAAAGTGGGACCTGTACTATTTCTCTGATCCCGTTCTAAAGATTAAATCACATTTCTAATACAAACTCCGTATAATGTATTAATAAAATCGTGCCATGAGTCTAGTAAAATCAATCACCCCTTCGATACGACGGTATTCAATCAAAATTAAAAACCTTTATTTCATACAATCCTTTTTAAAATAAAGACGTTTATCTTTATTTTTATTCAACGTTTTGCCCCTAGAAGGAGGCCCTCATTAGAGATGTTAATTACATGTATGTTTGTTTAGTGAAATTCGGTGGGTATGTGTAATGCTTTGTAATTGAATTTTTATTATAAAATGTAATTTAATATAAATTCTAGCTCGTCAATTTTATCCCACTTGTTTTGCCTTATTTGATTATTTTCATATGTAACAGACTATAGCCACCCTTAGTACAGAGTAGGCGTCTGGTGATGGGCGAGTATAGTCATCCTTAGTAACGAAAGGGTTAATCGATACCAATTGCAAATTTAATGTAATATAACACGAGTGATTTTAATACGAGCGACGAAAGCCCAATTGCAATAAACTTCCAAGTTTCGTTTAACCTTTTCTGAGAGATCGACGTATATACATATACGTCCATGAAGTATTTCCCAACGAATTTCTTAATTTGTAACAACATATTACAAAACTGATTAAATACACTTTTCAACCGTGACATTTACACATAATTTAACAAGTATAAATCATAATAATCATCTACTAAACCGATTTCGTGGAGCAACTCTTTTCGTACCGATCCCTTCTCTTACAACACGATACGAATTAACCGTGTTGTCGGAGGGTTTACAATTTTCCTTATCATTCAGGACCTCTCTGCGTCGATTCACGTTTCCACAACAAAAATCTACTCGCAGCTCCAATTCGAATCGTTCGCCTACGAAAGGGTTCACCCTTCTTGGCCCTCTGTTTCCGATCGCTCGTCCCGTGACGGACGAGGACGAACGATCACCGACCAAGAGAGAGAGAGAGAGAAAGAGAGGAGAAGGGACAGAAGGATAAGGAAAGAAACGAAGTCTCGCAGGCTCGTCGTGGCACTTTCACCTGCCGGGGCCCTTAAGGGTTTCAAAGTACGCAGCGGGGAACCGGTAGGGGAACAGAGAAAAGAGCGAGCAGGATGGAAAAAGTTTACGCAGACGCTCGTTACACTCGCGTAAACAGCGGAAGTCGCGAGTCCAACGGCGATTCCTTTAATTTGACGATATCCGCTTTAACGGAAAGCCGCTTGATACGTTCCCTTTAATATATACAACATAAAAAGTTTCACGACGAATAAAAGCGACCGGTGGTGGGGGACGAGGTGGAAGCGAGACAGGCAACGAAAGAGGGACTACGACAGAGCCGACAAACGGTGGAGGGGTTGCGGGGGCGAGAGGGGAAGTCGTAGGTGGAGTGTGAGTTA
Organism: Stelis phaeoptera; assembly: GCA_943735885.1. Lineage (NCBI taxonomy): Eukaryota > Metazoa > Arthropoda > Insecta > Hymenoptera > Megachilidae > Stelis > Stelis phaeoptera. Next base: position 12,580,899 of record OX030932.1, on the reverse strand, counting down.
AGGGACGCGCGCGCAAGAGACGGAGAAAGAGGGAGAGCGAGAAGGAGAAAGAGAGGAAGTACCAGTGGAAGGGAGACGACAGGGGAGAGCCGGTTGAACGAAGAGAACCAATGCCCGAGGAAATTTTGACCAAATCGAAACATCCCCGAATTTTTTTATTAATCAAAACCTTATCGTTTCTCAAACGATTACAACATTTTATGATATTTTTATTAATCACATCGAGATTTGAGATTTTAAACGGTCATGGGTTTTCTTGAATGGTGAAAATTCACGGTTTTTCGATCGTAGGTAGGGTCAATAGTTTAACGTTTAATCGTTAGAGGGACAAAGAGGGTCGCGGCACGAGCGAAAGCCGCGAACCAACGGACAGAGTAAGGTAGCTACGAGCAACGCGCGAGCGTGAGAAAGACGGATATAGGGGCTGATAGCGAGAGAGACGAGGAGAAAGATAGCCGAACGTGCAGAGACGATGGCTCTGAGCTACCAACCGATCTCCTATTGTCCACGCATCCCTTCGAATAAATGGCTGTTGGAATTTACAGGAAACGGGAAAAAAAATCTTTTCTCTCTGATTCGACCGTATTCATCGTGATCATCATTATCAGAGAAACGTTTCATTTTTATCACGTTGGGGAAAAATTGTAGAAAAATGTTGGAACGTTTGCGGATGGTCAATTCCATGACGGTCGTCGAGGTCTCGTTTATTTTTGCATTTTAAGGCATTGAAGAAAAGAAAATGTTAAAAAATAGGAAAAAGCGAGCGCTCGGGCACAGGGTGAGTCGAAGAGAGGGCGGCTCGAGAGGGAGGAGCCCCCATGGATGGCAAGGGAAGGGGGAGGGAGTGGGAAAGATGTGCACAAAAACGTACTGACGAACATACAATGAAGCAAAAAGAGGTATCTAACCTACCAACGCGAAGTAGAAGTCTGTAGAGCCCGGGAAAGAGGAGTTTCGCTGGCTCGCAGGATCGGGCTACACTAGCCTCGACCGGACTAAAAGTAGAAAGAAGACGAGTCTCGTCGACAGAATTCTTTAAAACACTTGTACAACTCACCTACACACACACACACATTGATTCACATACACCTGCGCGTGTATGCGTGTGCCGTTTTGTTTGCTGGACGACAATGACGTGAACGTTCATCGAAAGAATTCCTACGTTTATTCACCATTTTGAATGTATTCATCGAAACGCTGCAGCCTCTTCCGTGCACCTTGACGATACTATATCCGTACACGTGTTTTATACAACGGTTTATTACGTCACTTAATATGCAACACTTCGATAGCTACCGTCGCGTATAACGGCTAAGAAATAGAATGTACAATAGAATTTTCGATTTTCGAATGTTTCGTTGCCAACAATAGGTTAGACTCGATCGTGTCAGAAAACATAATAAATATAACCCACAATACCGTTTTTTATCTATCTTTCGAATTGTTTATAATTTTTTTTTAATCTTTTTGTGAAATCTGTGATACTTACCGATTTCTTAATGTCTTTGCGGAATATTGTGAGCTCCGCCATACTTTCCGCGTGATACAATGACCACTTTACCAGTTACAGGTTAACAACCCAGAGATGCCTGATGGACACATTTTCATATTGTTTTATACGCAGAATCGAAAGGATTCATTTTATATTTTGAAATCATCTAGTTTCATTTATAACCTGTATAATGTAACAATAAATTTATATTGTGTTACCTTTGTAATCTAGTTCGGACGATTTTGCAATGATGTGTCTCCGACAACGCGTCATAGACAACACTAGTCAGTTATGGTTGATGGATCCGAGATCGATTGAAGAAACAAAAAAGAAGGAAATAATAATAACTAATTTTGAACCCTTTTACTAGGATAGAATTAGGTGTAAATTCATGTCGTATTTAATAAAGTAAATTACATAATTATTACCGTGATTATTCGTCGAGAAGACAAATACCGGAAATCGCACTTAAAGTCAAAATCGCATTTCTATTGGGAATTTGAAAGCGGTAATATTTGAAAGTAGAATTAATTTGGACGTTTAAAGGTGCCTTTAACACATAGCAATGAAAGTTTATGGCTACCAATAATAGTGATAGGGTTCAATACAGTAATAAATATAATTTATTATATGTTAATTTAAAAATGTTTAAGTTATCCTTAATTCCTTTTGTAAATTATTATTATGATATTGCAATTAACCAAAAGAAATAATTTTTCTGTAATAATTAAGGTGGTGTTATTTATTTTATAAATTATGGATTTCAGTTTTATTGATGAAAATTTAGAAAATTAAGAATGATTATGATTTTGAAGCAAAGATTTTTACATAGACGGATTCTTTTTTTAATATTTTTTTTTTCTCTGCCCCTTGTCCTGCGCTACCACGCCCCTTTATCCCTCAAGGCATCCTTCTAGATTGTCCCTTTTCAAACAACCTCGAAAACTCTCGGTATTGAGTTCGTTCCGAGAAGCCTGATACCGCTATACACTGTCCAACCTTTTGATTCTGAATGACAGAACTCTAAATGTTGGTTCCTAAAGAAAAAGAAAGAAGAAAAGAAATGGTAAAATTCAGCAGCAACGAGAAAATAATTTCAACAAGTTATAACTTTCAAGAATTTCCTTTTTTAGAAATAATCTTTCAATATTTTCCAGACTTTTGTCTGGTTCTCACAAAAATGGTAAAATATTTAATTTGTTGGAGGAAGTATGCAAATTTTAATATGAAATTATGATTTCAATTTTGAAGATTTACGTATTTAAATTAGATTTCCGTGTGACTTTCGAGAAACTTTATAAAAACGGGATTAAAAATTTCTAATTTCGCGACAAAATCAATGCATTTTAATCGTTCTTTCGATGACCAAATTTTTGAAAATAGGAATACAACGTAAGTTTTGTATTCGATAAAAGATTTGAGAATTTTGAAGTTCAGCCGCTATCAATGCCAGACTAATATAATCTGGACATTCCGGTTATTCGACGCCCTACACGTTCGAATTCGTTCCCACGTATCATTAACCAGAATCCGACGATAATAATTACCAAAAATTGCCGTGGAATTTCAATGTCTGCGTTTACCGAGGAATTTACCAGAATATCGAGCAGCCGGCAAACAGACGAATAAGAAGAAAATGAAATTCATATTCGTGCGTAGGATAGCTTAGAAAGACGGAACACGGTCTGGACGAAGAAAGAAGAAGAAGAAGAAGAAGAAGAAGAAGAGAAGGAGGAGGACGAAGGTATTCAGGTAGTTTCCAACATTTCAGGCGAATCCGTTTTACTTGGCCGCCCTGGAGCGCCCTGCGCTGCCGATGAATGTCTGTGCGTTTCCCATTTGCCCTCTGCTTCTCATCCTCGGCCCGACCAGGTCTGGCCAACCATCATCCGATACCCTGTCCCACACCGCACCGTGCCCTGTGCTTTTGTCTCGGGGAATGTGCACAATACCTCCACCGAGGAAGGAACCCAAGCCCTGCATCTCTCCTTTCTTTCTTTCTTTCTTTCTTCCTCTTTGCTTCGTTCGTTCGTTCGTTCTTCTTCTATATATTTTTTCTTCTTTTTTCTTTCTTTTCGTTTGATTCGGGTTCCGTGACTCTGTGAAAAGAACTTAATCACACGCGGCACCCAAGGATTTGTCCCTTCTCAGGTAGCCTGGTATCGCGCCCAAGGAACTCTTTACGTTTCCTTCCCCTAGTACCACGGTACTTTCCTCCACCTTTCGAATAAAGGAACAACATTCTGGCAGGTACATTTGCGCTGCGAATATTACTTTGTTTTATCCCTGTACGGGCGTGGGTGCGCGGGAAGGTCCGGGCTGTCGCAGATTTGGGATTTACAAGGTAACGAGCATTGAATTTACGAAGAATTGGGAATATTTAGGGTTTATTACTTCTGAGTAATATATCTGATGCGTGGAAAATTAGTTTAGGATTTCAAACTTATGATGATTGATATAAAAGCGGGCTTGCACCTTTCTCCGCCAATTTTCTTAGGTTTCCTTATTTCACCTAATACACGCATATTATTTAATTAAAAATAAATAATACTTCGTAGAAACATGGTTTTACACTTTCCTTAACTAAGTTTCCTACATTTACCTCCGCGTGTTCTGATTACGAATAAATACGATTCTCTTAAATAACCCTTAGTGTTTCGAACTTGAATCAATTAAAAGCATCAAAACAAATTACCGTACGATTGCTAAAGATATTTTATATAATTTAGCTTTCATAAATATATAACACACAATTTTATTCTCCAAAATACTTATATTATCCCTTTGCACTCGACTGGTGCCTCTGAGGCGCCATATTTAATTTCTCGCGGTATTCTAAAATGCGAAATTTCAATTTCACCCGTATCAAAATATAGAAAATTAAAGAAGGGAATAAAAATCAACAGATTCTCAAATATTTCTAACACTTTTCTGGAAGCATAGCTGGAAAATTAGATTACATCCGATTACGTTCAAAAATGCTTCTAGTGTAAAGGGTTATTAATAAAATCATGACAAACCGTTGGGAGTTTGAAAAATATATTTCTTCGACTAAAATGTCTATTTTTTAAATCCTACAATTCTACAAATTTTTTTTTACGATCTTACCTTCGGTGGTGTCATTTTGGTGAATAAAGGATCGCAAGGGATCGAAGGGGGGTGAATGACGATCGACACAACTGTTGAAAAACTTAACGTATTCTATATTTAACAAACATTTCTTTCATGTTCGATATTTACAACCACACAATGCGCGTGTATTCGCTAACATATTCGTCGTTGAATATTTACAGTACATAATTACAAAGGTGCGATACGGACGGAGGCGATCAGCAGGCCGAATTCCTCTTCTCCTGTGTACATACAACGTTACTTCCTTATTACATACAAACAACTATATGATAGTCGAATATTTTTTTTTTTCGTTTTTTTTTTAACGCTTTCAATGTTTTTTCATTCCCTTCGAAAGGATACGAGTTGTACCGTTGGATTGCAAAAAAGACCTCGGTCCTTCAACCCTTAAACGCATCAGGTTAGTATTTAGTGTCTTTTTACGATTAATTTGCGATTTAATCATACTTTATGTTAGCCATGTGGTAAGTGATACATAAACATAAAAATGTTGGATTGATATTGTAAATGATTGTTCTATAATTTTTAACACACAACATATTTCATTAGTTATAGGGAAAAATTCATGTATTTAAGGACTAAATCGCAAAATCATCCACAATGTTTAAAACATTTAATATTTTTCATTACTGCGATAGAAATTATGTAGCAAATTAATAAATGAAATTAATTTGAATTGTAGTCTTCTCAGATCTCACAGATTTTATATACGTGATATACATAAAAAAGAGTTTTGTATCTTTTACAAAAAGGATATGTATATTCTGAGAACATTTTTGCATCCAAAGGTACAACTCTTTTCTACTCCTCTATCTATGCGATTATCGTGTGATTTAAAAAAAAAAACCAATAAACGAGTAATAAAAATAGAAAATGAAAACTTCTGGTATCGAACAGATATGGAATTTTATTTTAATCTTTGTCAATGTTTTTTCTCTTGTATTGTCAACTAGAATATGATTTTCTTGAGCTCTTATTTCTTTCTTAAACGTACAATAAAATGGAATGCTTCGAATCAGAATGCATGTTTCTGTTCTGTTTGTTTTTTAAATTGTTCATCAAAGAATGGGACGGGATCACAGTTAAATGAAAATTACTTCAACTAATTTTCATTCGTTTCATTCATCCGACGCGACGTTGCATGCTAAACGATTCAGTAGGTACGTGATTAAATCGAAAATTTGACATTATTACATTTCTCGAAATTTTACTATAATCATTCCTTGCAGAAATATTGCAAATTCCATCGATACTGTTCTGCAAAATTTGCATATCTTCTGCAAAGCCTTTCTATTCGAAATCTATACACCTCCTATTTCTGAATTAGAATCGTTCGCTTCCTTTCAAGTTACTCCAAAAATTCGTACAATGGTTTCGAATAATAGAAAATTCATGACATAAAAGTATCACAGAACAGCAGTTATTCTATGTCAAATTAAAGCTTTAAGTTTGAACAAAATGACTACACAAACGTATCGTCAATATTCTTAATACAAAATGGCTGATCCTTCGTTGGAGCTGACATTCGCTCGTAGACGGTACAAGAGTTTAAACGAAGAACCGGCCATTTTGTGTTAAGAATATCCACGAAACTTTTATATAGACATTTTTGTCGAACTCTGTGCTTCAAACTGATGTACCATAAGTGCTATTTTTTTACACTTTTATGTCATCAAATTGCGCCAATTGACACACAACAATTTACATTTTTCGAGGACAGATGTTACATCCCCTGTTCACCTATTTTTCTTACCGTAATTTTGAAACAACAAAACAACATGTTAAAATTATCAATGTTTTATCGACCGATCCGGTTAATTATACATTTACCACTCGTTTGTCGTACAACGCACGGATAAATTGATCGATTAGCACGCAACGCGGTTTCTTAAACAGAAATTAGCGATTAATTTAAATTGCAGTCATCACGCACAAACTCGGCTTCACTTTTAATTCTATCTAACATCTAAAATGATAGAGCAGCTTTTGAATTCGGCGCGCCGAAATGACACTCTCTGATCCGTCGTTCGTTTTCTCTATACATGTAAAAGCTTATACAACGGTAAGAAAACGAAAAAAAAAAAAAAAAAATTAAAAAAAAATTAAAAAAAAGTAGCTTGATACGTTGAAACACTTCGATTTTACAGTAGTTCCCCATGATTCTTTACTTCCTCTCGTTTCACAACGCTTTCGTTGTTCCTTTTTTTTTTCTTTTTGGTGTTCACCCCTTTTGCTCGATGCCCGCCGCGTTCTTTCGTTTGAAATAACGAGAATTACAATGGTGTCAATTATACGCATGCAAAAGTTTCTATCGTCTTTGAGACAATTTTCATTACCAATATTTCGCACAAAATTGAAGAAACAATAAGATTCAATCGAATTTGACAAAATATTATTATTTTTCAGTAAAAAAAAATTAACGTCGCGGCAATACACCGTCTGCGCCCTTAAAGTAAATATAATTATCGACAGTTCAATAATTCTAAAGTATTATTATTTCGAAATCATTTGCAATACGTGCGTAATTGCTATAACAATAATGGTAATAATTTTCCATAGGTATTGCGAATGACAATTACAGTATTCTGTCCGTTTCTTATGCAAACTGATCGATATTAATTTAATAAAACAAAACTTGTTCTTTCGACTGAAATAAAATGGAAACTTCTGCATACCGCTGATAAAATTAACGAGTACATTAACGATTAATGATAGAAGGGATTTTATTGAAATTTCTAAGAATAATATACGTTTGAAGGGAAATTAAGGTTGAATTATCAATTCTGTTAATTGATGATTTCCCTTCGCAATCGCATGTATTCTTATTTGTTTTTTTAATCCTTACGGTGTTCGGTCAGATCAGCGACATAAATCAGGAAAAGATCTAATTTTATTTCGACGAACACCGAAAGGGGTTGAAAAATTGCGAACAATTACACCGTTCGCGAAACACAATCGAATTTGTATTCTTATTATTATCATAAGCACGCCACGTGTACGTGTATAAAATCAACAGCTTCGTTCATTGTATACACTCGACAATATTACAGGATATTTTTAATCGTCCGATGTTTCTTTGTTCAGAGCACAGGATGGACCGTTTAAATGGGGGCACCTAAATTTTATAAATAATTCAATAGCTTTATAGCTATTTTTATTAAATACTGACGATTACAAGCAAAGTGGAGTGATTGCATCGCGTTAACATTTAGCTTTGTTTCTGAAAAATTTGTCGAAATTTTAACGTTGCTCAAACGATAGTATTTTTATAGATATCCGTGATATTTGATACTTCTATGGATTGTTTAAGATTTTATTGGAAAAGTTACGTTATTCGTGGTTTCGTGGACATCTCGGAATAAAATTGTAATTAAATTACTTTAATTATAATATTATCAAGAAAATTTCCAAGATCATTATGTATAATAACGGGGATACGGTCCAGTTTGTACAAAATTTTATAAATTAAACAAATGTCTTCATACAACAAATCGAAATAGCATTTTCATTATACCCGGCTAGAATTTCTGAACGATTAACAATTCAACCCAAAATCAAGTGAAACATTCTTTGCTGAATCTGAATTTTCTCCTGTAAGTTTAAAAATTTCGTACAAGGGTTAAAAGACATAAAATCTTTAATCAACTCAACAATCTTGTAACGATTAAAACGAATAAAACAATTTGAAATCTAAGGAAACGAAACTTTCGAAGGGTGCACAGTAATGGAACCTTTGTTTTATTAGAATAAATAGAAAAGAAACAAAATTATTGTTTGACTGTATTTTAGATGAAAAATTTTGTAAAAACGAAAAATAATTTTAAGACAAATTTCTTATTTTTATTATATAATATTGATTTTATCGAACACTTATTGCAGAGACTGAAACTTTTTACACTACCAAAATGAAAAAAAGCACAAAAGGAAATTACAAATCGAACAACTTTTATTCCAGTAAAAAGGTTTTGAAAATTGAAATTACAAAGGTTGTGGGTGGAACGTGGAATACACCAGTTCTTTTCTTAACTTTACAACAAATTGTAACGTCAACGATAAACAACTTTCCGATTAACAAAAGAAAGAATTCATTGGTCCCTCTAAAAAAAGATTTTCTTTCACAATCGCGAATTACCTTAAAAAAAAGGGCAGACATAAAGAGATTCGCGAGCGCCGGCAATCTTTTTACAGAAAAAAGAAAAATGAAACAATCTAAGTAAAACTCTGTATTAATTTTTTACACAAGTTCCAACATTTTCTTTTATTTTCTTTTCCCTTCTTGGAAAGTAAGAAATTCGATTTTTACATCATCTTGTACATAACGTGTATAATCGCATCAAATTATCAACTATCGTTTCCACTTTTATCCTTTTTTTCTTTTTTTATCACAGAGAAAATGCTCTAACGTAGAAAACTCACGTGTTCGAAATTTCTTCTTCAAAACGCAAAAGAAAAAAAAAAAGGAAAAACTGACAACAATGAAATAAAAAATTCTTTTTCTTCTGGTACTCCATAATTTCGCACGAACTGACGTTAACTATCAAACACTTACAGAACGAATTGAACGAAAAAAAAAAATAAAATAAGTAAAAAAATCAAATGAACATTAAATCGTTACAATTTACTTAAAAAAAAAAAAAGAGGAAGAAAAGAAAAAGATCAACATGTTATCTTCAACTTTTATACAACACTCTTTTTCCATAAGTGTTTTATAATTTTCGTTAATTGCATCTTTGATTTTTATTTCTTTCAATCATTAATACTATCAAGTAAGAACAGTATGTCAACACTTAACTCGTAAAACTGTTATGTACACGGTACAATTCGATCTAGAAAATAATTACAAACGTACTATAAAAAAAAATTAATAATGCTAATAATAATAATAATATAATAATAATAATAAATACATTTCAGAAATTCTAGTCGTATGTATCGATACATCTTTCCCTGATTCGTTGCGAATCGCGCACGTTTTTTCGTATAACAAAATACATCTTTCCTTCTTAATTCAACAAATCGAAAACAATATTGTTTAATAAAACGTTAACGTCGCAATCGAACGGAATCGGAGATCAATTCTTTCGTTCCTGTTTCTGAACACCGCGATCAGTACTGAAGGATCGGCAACAGACTGATATAATTATATGTACATTGTTGATGCAAAAAAAAAAAAAAATAATAATCTTTCACTTTTTCTTCGTTTCATTAACAGTTTGACTGCCACGCAAGGAGCCGTTGAAAATTGTACTTTTAACAAATTTTATATTCCATTTCCAAGATTTTTATTGTTGTTGTTTCTATTATTCATTCGTTTCAAGCATACGATAGATGTATTTATCGAGCAACTAAATTAAACGATAACATGGATGATGATTCTTTATGAAAATTCAAGCGTCACCGTTGAAACAAATTTTCCTATTTTATTTATTTAACTGATCGCAAATAATTTGATCAAATACTTGAAGATTCGTATAATAGAAAAAGTTGTAGGAAAGATGACGTGTAATCCTGCTATAACACGGCGTTCCTACAATATACATTTCGTACTAACTAAAATAAAAAAAAAATTTGGTAGAAAAAGTATTTAATTATTTATTTCTAGCCTTACGTTTAATTACTTATCGTTAAGTATAAGAAAATAATAGTTTTGTTTATTCTTGGAACTTAAATCTTTACTCTAGTTTCCCGTTTCACATAAGGAACTTAATGACCGTGTTATACGAGGGTTAACGTTCTGGAAATGTTATTATCAATTTCGAAGAGGTTTCTGCAACTTCGGCATGGCACTCAAAGCGTTAACATTGTTGGTTTTCTTTTATATAATATTATATATGTACATTATGTTTCGTAGGGCGGGAAAAGAAGAACAACGATTTTTGTTAACCAACAAACAATTAACGATCCTCTCTGGTTGATCGTGTTCAGAACAAACGAATTGGACACGATCCTCTTGTTCTAACCCTCGTATTTTCTTTGGTATTAACGTACGAGATATTAGATTGGCGTGAATGAAATATCGTTTTTCAAATATTCAACTTTCCGTCGTAAGTGTTCAGTATGGCGGTCTACCTAGTAGGGGTTCACAACCTTCGTTCCACGGAATCCTAGGATTTCGCGATACAATTTTACTTCTTGAGCTTCGGTTAACAAATTAAAAATTTACTTTAATAAAAAAACTTGAAATTATTACATAGTTGTTTAGAAATTTTCTCATCCTGCTAAAAAGTTATTTCAATTTCGTATTAACTGGAAATCATTAGCAAATAATTGGAGTTTCTGGCGACCTGAATTTTCAAATTTATTGCTTGTTAAGAAAGTTTGAAACATCCGAGAATCGAACCCAAGACTTTTGAATTGGCACGCCTTCTCCGGTTTCGCTCAAATGAATTTAATTAGCAAAAAGAAACGATATTTCAAGCACACCAACCTAATAATTCTGAAATCAGTGAAATTCTTCGATCGAATAACAAATCTCGTTATATAAAAGGCACGTCAATGGAGATAGAAACAAAACAAAAAAAAAAAAAAAAGAAATAAGAAAAACAGAAACGTAAGATCGTTTTTCTCGAACAGAATCCTTACGTTTCTCGTACATTAAACTTAACAGCGTGTTCGTATGATAGAGATCAATCGAAACCGAAGTATATAATTGTAATAAGAACAGAAAGATTATCTAATCGAAACAAAGGAAAGGAGAAATTATAACAGAAAAGCATTTTACAACCAATCGTCCCATACACGATTATTATATACTTTGTAAACGATACTTTGGCTAAATCGGTCGCGATACTGACTTAAGACAAAGATTTACAACGGAATATCGAGTGTACAGGAGAGCACGGTTGTTACAACGAGTAAAGGAACACAGGTAGCTCCAACAAACATACACGTACACACCCATACCTTCTGCTTGTTTGCCCGTTAAAAAAAGCATAAAGAAAGCACAGACGCACCAGACGAGCCTACTTCAATCCTAAACATTACTATTAACACTTTGATGGCCATATATTTCACGGAACTTACGGTTCTTGTAATTTCAACATTCTTTTCGAAAGTAATCATCGAGAGAAATTGTGTGTTTTGGAGGATTTTATACTGGCGTGTTAATTGAAAAGGGCTTAACTGCATTTCTGGCGATTTTTTAACAAGATTTATCGAACGAATGAAGTCTTATTTTGAATAATTTAACTACAGAAAAAAAAAAACCGACGAAGATGCAATTTTACCTTTGCAGATAGGTCCTTCTGGTTTAACACGACGGTAGAATATACAATTATTGTGAAATTACTACGCAATACAGTGAATAGGAATAAAATTAAAAGACCTGGCGTATAAAATTGGTCATCGAAGTGTTAAAAGACAAAATTCCTAATTACTTGAAAATTATTCTTTGACGAGTATGAACGATGAACGAAGCGTCGAAAACTAAAGATTTAAGTTCTATGATATCGTCAACGTCGATAATGAAAAGGAAACGTTGGTTAGAACGGCAAATCGTATATCGCGGTTAAAAAGCGAATGAAAGGAGGGCGTTTCGTTGCTGGCCTTGATGATTTTATAAAAATGTGAATAGTGAGAGAGGTATTGGATATAGAAACGAGAGAGAGAGAGAGAGAGAGAGAGAGAGAAAAAAGAAAAATGATTGATCGGTATGGTATGTATCCGGCGAAGTTCCGCAGGCACCGAGGGAACACCTTCGTCAATCGAGAGTATAGTTTAGGGACGCAAATTATGCTGTGTTTTGTAATACACTGTTTTCATTATATCTTGTGTTTATTTTTGTCGTTTTATTGTTTTAAAAAAAGCCATCACCGCACGTGCCAAAGACCAAGATTCAACGTACTCAGCTGCGGTAACTTCATGATCCTTTCCAGACCATTGGTACTTATCCTGGTGCAACCGTAAAGATCGATGCATTTCAGATGCTTCATACTCTCGGCGATCGTGTACAATCCTTTGTCCGTCAATTTACTACACTGACCGATATTCAACGTCTCAAGATCGTGCAACGTCTTGGCGATCTTGCATATACCCTCGTCGCTGATCTGACACGCGGACAACGAGAGGGACTTGAGGTTGAACAGTCCCTGGGATATGTGAACGAGAGCCTGGTCGCCGATCTTGTCGCAGAACGACACGTCCAACGAGGATATCCTGCTGCCACCTTCCGCTAGATAAGCCATACCGATGTCCGAGATGTTGTCGCACGACCTGAGATTCAGTTCCCGTAAACTGGACATCTTGGCCAAGTGTTTCACCCCGGAGTCGGTAATGCACACGCAGAACGACAAATTGATGGACTTCAGGGTCGTGAGACCGATGGATATGTGCCTGAGGGCCTCGTCGCTCAATCGTTGACAGTCCTGCAGGCTCAAGTGTTCCAGGGCGAAATTACCACCGGCTGCCTCCCGATTGACACCGGCCAAATGGGCGATACCCAGGTCGGACACCTGCCAGCAGCTTCGCAGATCGAGTCTCTTCAATTTCTTCAGGTTCCACGCTATACACAAGAGTCCGTTGTTCGTTATGTTGCAGCAACCACCCAACTCCAAGTGTTCGAGATTCTTCAGATGCTGCACTATCCTACCGAGCGAAAGATCGGATACTTGTTTGCACAGAGAAAGATTCAGTTCGGTGAGGGTCGAGTACTCCTGGCAGAACGCGTGGATCAGGCCAGTGTCGGTGATGTTGTAGCAACCGGACAGATTCAACGCCTCCAAGTTTGGCACACCTTTTAACACGTCGCCGATACCGCGTCGCAGGGACAACACCTGTACCCTTTTCACTCCTCTTCTCACGAGACTGGCGAACACCGCCGGCGATTGCCTTCTTAAATGTAACCTCGCCTCGACCCCGCGCCACACGGACCGGTAATAAGCAGCGTCCCTCCACGCGGTGCACACTTGGGCGGCCCGTCCTTTGTCCCTGACCTCGAGATAACTAAAAATCAACGCCAATATCTCTGGATACAGACATGAGATGTGGGTGCTCGTTGTGACAGCACCCCGGGCCACTTGCGGCTGTTGCCTGGACGAAATGCCACCCTGAGCGTACGCCGGCACGCTGGTCGCACCGCTCGTATAGTGCGGTGTGTTGCTCGAATTGTAAAGGATCGCCTGGCTCTGCGACGTCGGGATCGCTAGGTGCGGCTGGTGCAATTGGTAATAATGCCCCGAACGATGAAGCAACGTCGTACCACGACTTGGCGTTAATGCCGGAAGTTCCGTCATCAACAGCTGACTTTCCTCCATATTGCCTCGATATATGTACACACACGCACACACGCATGCACGCACGCACGCATATACACGCGTATCTTAAAAACTTCCTCCTCCACCTTCCTCCTCCTCTTCTTTGCCCACACGCTACTTCGTATACCTTTCTTTCTCCATCTACCTGTCCTTCTCTTTCCTCGATTTTTTATTATAATACTTCCTCTATATTTTTCCTACTTCTTTTGTTGCCGTTACTTATTCTCGCGCACTTTGTTATTCAAAGAGAACGCAACACTCTGTACGTATTCTTCACTGTAAAAATAATAATTCGAATACAATATTTTTTCGTTCAGCCTGCTTATTCTGCATCGTGCCGCGTCGATGCTTTGATAAAATGTATCATCGATGATCGATTTGGGACCAACGAAACGAAAGAGAGAAAGTTTATGTGGATTGTTTTGTTTCGCGACTTTTAATCCCACGCGGTTCTTATCACTCGCGAAACATCGTGTCGCACATGTAACACACTACCGTTCCTCGTTTTTTTTTTACTTTCTTCCTTTTCTTTTTTTTTTAATTCCTATTTCCCTTCTTCCAATACGCGTGTGTAGTTTTCTCTGTTACTCTTCGTCTCTGTTACTCTTCGTTTTCTGTGTTTCTCTTACTCACTCACTCACTTACTCACTTCCTCGCTCCCCTCCCCCCCAGAGCCACCTTCAACCTCCCTCACACCGCCCCTCTCTTCTTCGTCTCTTTCTATATATGCATAAATACATGTATGTATTCATCTACAGTACAGTACATACACACACGCGCGCATGTGCGCGCGTGTGTGTGCTCTGTGTGTGTGTGCTTTTGTGTGTCGTTCTGTAGGTTATGTAGTATACTTTTTTCTTTTTCTCCGCTATTTGTTGCCCCACCTCTTTCTCTCACTATCTTGATCTTCCTCTCGCTCACTGAAAACAGTTTTCTTCTTCGATACCGTCCTCTCAATACCACACTAATCACTTCTTTTTAGACGCGATACGAATACAAACGATACTCGCACGCGCACCGTTCTTACGATACCAACGACCGAAAACGGACAAATTGTGTCAAGCATCAAGTTGATCCTTTTCCATGCGAGTATATCGTGTTATCTTCGTCGTATTCACCCTTTCGACGGTTAAATGTGTCATGGAATCACTCGAGCAACTGGCTTCGAAACGACACATCGCCAAAACGTGGACCGGTGCGCTGCCAGTCGCGAACTGTTGTTCCAATTGCCTAAAGTCAGATGTCGTGTCGTCGTTCTGTAACACAGGCAAAGTAAACTTCGTCCTAGCGGATCACCGATTGGTTGA